>OY728163.1:1569774304-1579626804 GCA_963277665.1 Viscum album
GTACGTATGTATGTATGTATGTATGTATGTATGTATGTATGTATGTATGTATGTATGTATGTACGTACGTATGTATGTATGGATGTATGTATGTATGTATGGATGCATGCATGTATGTATGTATGTATGTAGGTATGCATGTATGTATGCATGCATGTATGTATGTATGTATGTATGTACGTATGTATGTATGTATGTACGTATGTATGTATGTATGTTTGTATGTATGCATGTATGTAGGTACGTACGTACGTATGTATGTATGTATGTATTGTTTTGATAAGTATATTTGTTTTAAAAGGAATATAAAAATATATTTTATGTATATATTTTTAGTTAAGAAACCGTATAATATATATAGAGAGATAGAGTTTTACGTAATTAGCAAATAAATGTTTTATAAAAATGATAATTAAAGAAAAAGTAATAATAAATATGTTTTGATAAATATTATAAATTATTATTAAATAATTAGTATTACATAATTACATGTGATGAATATAAAAAATACAAGGAACTTTGAAAAATCATAATAATTAATAAAATTGTAGTAAATAATTATATTTATTTATTAAATTATTTTTATAATTATTAATTAATTAATTAATTAATTAATTAATAATTTTTAAAAATTTAAAAATTTGTAAAAAATATATATATAATATATGATTTTATAATATTAATAAAATATTAAAATAGTTATCATCGCGTAAGATATTACCAGACACCTCACACAAACAAATGTTAAATTGTTCCTAGGGTAGACCATACACCGTTGACCTAACATTGGTGTCATATTTCGAATATGATACACCATTATGGAGATACCTCGATTTTTTGTAAAAAAATATTAAAAAATTATAAAATGAATTAACATCACACATGATGTAACATAACACTTGACGTGCACAAATTTTATATCATGTAAATGGAAAACCCCACATCCCAAACATAACAGGGGTCCATGATTTCGAATATAATGCACTATTCATGAGATTCTGCAATGTTTTCTAAAAACAAATAATAAAAATATTAAATTAATTATCCTCACGCAAGATGTAACAAAACATAAAATGCACACAAATGTCAAGTTGTACTTAAGGTAAACCCTATATCTCATACCTAATTGTGGCCTCTAATTTCAAATACGATACACAGTTCGAGAGATACATCAATTTTTATAATAAATTGTAATAAAAATAATAAATAAATTTCCCTCATGTTCAATGTAACCAAACACCCGACATGCACAAATTTTTTGTTGAGACTAGAGTAAACCCTTTATCCCAGACCTAACAGTGGTCTCATATTCACTATATGCGACATATTTCAATAGATATTCCATTATTTTTTGAAAATAGAATGTGTCTGATATAATATATTTAATATTTTTTTATATCTACATACCCCTAAATCCAATGCCTACACTACACCACACTCCAACAGTAATCCATATATTAATTTAAGGAGTTAAAATATAATAATAATTTTCAATTTTTCACAATGAGTAATAATTATTCTTATTTCTGTTGTTTTTAGAAGAATATACTGTAAGTAAGTTGAAATATGTATCTATTACAAGGTATTGATTGGATAAGTCTTAACAAAAATTCCAATGGATCTATTATAAATATTTTATACAATGAGGGTGTTGAATTATTCTTATTGTTTTCATCATCATATTCAAAAAAAATTGAAGGAAATATTAAATGTCCATGTTGAAATTTGATGTAAAGATATTCGAAACATCTGACAATGTTGGACTCATCTATTTCATTTTGGTTTTCAAAAAGATACTATTTTTTGTATCAAAACAGTGGAAAATAAAAATATGATTTTGGATCAATCAATTTATAATTTTGTACATGATTTTGTTGTTCCATATATAATTTAAACAACCAATCATAATGTTATTCAAAATCCTGAATCAAAACCATCTATATTTTTTATTTTTTTAAAATATATAGAAGAGAACTTATATCTGGGATGCTAGAAGATAGAACATGAAGTTGTTACAAAATTTATGGATGTTAAATCAGATTCTAGAATTTCAAATAGTTGTTTTTATTTGTAGTTATATTTTTATTAAATAATTTATTCCTAACTGAAATACATTAGCTAAAGGTCTGTATGAAATTATCAGGTTTTTCAATAATTGGGTGTAAGTTGTCATAATATTTGTGCATGTTCAAAGAAATTCATATTATATTATGTTTATTATGAATCATTAGTTACTTTTAAAAAATATATGGAATCTTGGTAAAATGTGTAACAACAGGGTAAGTCAATATTTACGTTGAGAAATTTTAGGTATATTCCAATTACACCCTATTTATGTCGTCTATTTATGTCACACAACAATGTTGCTTTTCTGACATAGAATAAATAAAGTATTTTTGTTAGTAAAACATTATATCTTGTTGGTGATGGTGATTCATGGAAACAATTAGATTTGATGAATATTTTTACTTCTTCTGGTCTCATAACATACATTTGGGTATTTCTACTGATTTTTTTCCATTTGGTTCTTACAAAAGTCAATATTCTATTTGGATTGTTTTCTTATATCTATAAAATATAACTCCTTGGATGTTGATGAAGAAACAAAATATAAATATTAGGAAACATTAATTAATGTAAATTTAGAAAATAATATTAATGTTTATTTTTATACACTAATTGATGAGTTATTTTCATTGTGGAATAATTGTTTGACTATATTTGATATAGTTTCATATTATAATTTTACACTAAACGATCCATTAATGTGAATGATATATAAATTTTCCGCAAATGGTATGTTATCTGTATAGAGTGAAAACTTCTTTAAAATCATTTCCATACTTCCTGGCTGAGAACAAAGTATTTATGATGTAAAATGGGAGAAATAATAGTTATATTTACTATCATCGGAGATTTATTATTGCAGATTACCCTTTTCGAAACAATAGAATTTGTTTTACCAAATTTAGAATTGAAAGGTATAAGCCTCCATTAATTATCTCAGGTATTCTGGTAAAATCTATTCACTCTGCATTATCTTCTATAATATTTGTAGTAACCTTAAACAAACTAAAAATAAATGGTTTTGGGATAGATCATACACGGATAAAGAAGAAAATTTTCTAGGACCTTCCATATTGGCCTGATTTTTTTCATCACATGTTATATGTAATTCATATTGATAATAATTTTTTTGATAAAATATTTTATATTGTGTTTTACACACTCAGTAAGACCAAAGATAATGTAAATGCATGGTTAGATCATTGTAAAATTTGAAGACATCCTGAATGTTAATCATTTGAAGATAAAAATCATAAAAATTAATAAATCCAAAAGTAGCTTTCACACTTTATAATGGAATTTTTTCTATCCTTACAATAGGTTAGATATTTTTTGTTACTATATAGTATTCTTCAAATTTTTCCCACTATTTCAGAAATGGACATATTATTGGATTAAAAATTCATGACTTCTAGGTCATAATGGAATTATTACTACATTAGTTTCCTAGAGGGTTGTTGAATTCTTTAATCTTGGATGAGGTAACCAAAATATAATGTTTCATGAAAGATATTTGTGTGGAAACATTGGATTATGATGCATTGAGTATGCTAAAAAATGGTGTTTTTTAAATTTTAAGTAAATTGGATTATAAAATTCATGCATATCTTCTTTAACATAATTGAACATTTTATATTTAATTTTTCATATGAGATAAATATATAGGGATGATATAATTCTACTGGATGTACCTATTTAAGAGATGTATGAAAAAATGATAGAAAATTGTACATAGAAAAGATTCAGTTTAAGGTTAATTTTTAGAATCATACATTCAAAAAGAAATTTTAAATTGATACTGTTATTATTTTCAAACAAAAAAACCTTCAAAACATACCCAGATGGGTTGCAATGAGACAAATTTTGATGATATCATAGTCTAATTGTAGTGAGTTTTTATTCTACTAGAGCATGGTTTTACTAGTTATTATGGATGATTCCTTTCATATAAAGAAATGAATAAAGATCAAACATATGTTTAATTGAATTATGATGAAATGTGATTATTTGTCAGTATGTAATACTATTTTTTATTTTTATAACCTATATAATAGATACATTTTTTCACATTATTTTTTTTATAGATTATATGATGGTCATATAAAAAACAATTAATACAAATTACATTTTTTCTCTTGAATAACGTCATCATTTGAAATTTTTAAATTGGTTTCAAAGAAATCTATGTTATGTAGTTTTTTATATAACAATAAATTAATTTTTTTAATGATATTAATTATTAATATATTTTTTTCAGGAAACAAAAAATGAAAATTAATTTGATAATTGATTATATTTTCTTAGAAAACCTACATCAAAATTGGTAAAACTTATAAATAGTATATGTTTAATGGATTTAAATTTCATACATGTATATATAGTGACTTAAAGAAATCAATGAATAATGTATTTTTAATAATATCATTTTTCAGAATATAATGTTTCCTTTTATGGATTGTTGGATGAAAAAATTGTTTTATGTTTTCAAGTACCAAATTATGTAACAATGTTAAAATTTCATCTCATTGATATAGATCATGGGTTGTGATTTCAATAATGAAATTGATTCATTGATATTAAATATAAAAGTATTATTGCATCAAATTGACCATTTAAGATGGAACATTAAGAGAATCATGATTATTATGAAAATTAATGTGATTATTTGTGATATTTGAATGACTAATAGAGTGTAATAAATATGAAATCTACTAATAATTAGTTTACTAAGATTCAAAATGGTTCTAAGTAAGTGAAACATATTGAAATTTTTCAAGAAACTCCCCCAAGATATATCTCTTACTTGATGAGATATAAATATAAATGATGAAATTCCCCAAATAAGTACTTATGGTAATGATAATTTTTATGAAGTAATAAAGAATGATAAAACTGAATGTAATTTGAAATTTTTTAATGTTGAATATGAGGATGAAAAATTTTACATCGATAATGATGATGGAAAGTACAACTATTGATGAATTATATTTTGGTATTTATTACTATTTTTTATTTTTTATTTTCTTAACAATTATTTATAGTTAAGATTTCATTTTTCATTTGGATAGACCCAATGATATATTATGTTCCTTCACTGATGCCTATAATTAATGATTTTTATTTATTTTATATTTGTATTAATAATTAATGAAAAGTAAGAATATTATATTCTATATGTTATTTATTAATTTTTTATATTATATATATATATAAACTTATTCTTCAAGGTTAAATTATTATATTCTTGGGCTTATTTATAGGTAATTACTATATTCTAGTATTTATTATAACTTTTATTTATTATATGTATTAACAATTATTTACATGTAAAATTATTATATTCTTATATTTACTTGTTTATTATATTTGATATCTATATTAAAATTTTCATACATGTAAGACTATTTTTTCAAGTGCTTGAATATTATCTAGATGATTTTCTTCAATATATCATTGTTGTCGAACTTTTTGCTATAGAGCTAGATTAATCTGGTCCAATGAATGATGTGCCTGTTATTAGGGGATGTGGTCTTACTCGGTTGATGCTTCTAGGCACTGTTTTATAGAGAAGTCCCAATTTTAATTTTGATCATCAATAACAAAGGTATTTATACTTTTTTATGATATTTATTTTATATTATGTTATTGTATTAATTTTGGAAATAATATTCTGGTTGATTGTCTTTCTTTGAACAACTCTTCAAATATATTTTTTTGGAAGGATAGTGTGATTCTATGAAATTCTATTTCTGATCCATGGGTGTAATGTGATTACGTTCCCATTGTATTTTTTTCATTAGTTATTCAACCACTAGATTTTACATTATTAAAACATATATATTATAAGAATTTAATTAATTAATGACATAATTTTTTATTATCTGATTGAATTTATGGTCTTTAGTTCCTAATAGCTTGATAGATCATATTTGGAAGGCATGATAGATATGTATAAATTATCATTTTCATAAATTTTTACACAACCTAAGAAATTAATATATGGATAGAGCTTCTACTACAGTTTTTGGCTTATCTTGTGTCTCCCATCGACCTAACTATATCTTAGCTCAGTTATGGGATGTATTGTTATCCTATTGGATTGGAGATAAATTATGGATGATTTAATTATCTGGATTTCAGATTCAAGGTAAAAATGTTGTTACACAGAGGTTTGGAACTCATACAATAGTTATACTTCAATGGCATATGGTAATTAAAATTATTTCTAATGTATATATACATTAAATGTAAAATGTTTGTTATTTTATAATGGCCACTAATAAAACCTCTATTACATACTTCGTTGTTTATTAGAAGATATATATTGATTCCCATACATGAGATCTTATAGGTGACCGAAATTTCAAAATTATGGTCATTATATTAAATATCAGTAATATTAATTATACTGTTATTTTAATTTTCATTATATTATAAGGAAATTTTGATTCCAAAACTCCTCAGTCACAAGATAGTGAATACAATAAAGAAGTAAATTCCATAGGTTAATCCTATTTTGATGAGGGGTCTTGGATACATTTTACTTTTCAAGATGTTGATAATGGTCGGGTGATTGGAATTGGTTCACGACTAATAGCTACAAGTTGTTATAGTACTTTTTTTATTTCATCTGTCATCTTAAAGGGAGATCATAGAGATTTTTTGTCATAGTACACTAAATAGTATTTGTAGATGTTGAGAGCTTAGGATGAGATGATGTAGAGGATGTATGGAGAGAGAGAAAATGAAGTAGTAGGATCGTGTATAGTATATTTGAAGATTTTAAAAGATATTGGAATATATATGATGAATTGAGCATTGAGTTGGTATGGATTTTTCCCCACATATCCTTTAATATATCCTCCTCTACATGATACTAGTTGATGTCTTGTTATTGTTATGTGATTTATCTATTTCGGGGTGAAAATATATTTTTTGTGAAATGAAGCAGTAATGTCATAATTTCTTATTGTTTATAATTATTTATTATTTTTTAAATTTTTGTTATTTTAATTTTATTTTTGTTTATGAAATATTCGTATTTATGCTGGAATAATAGTATGCAATAAATTATGTTATTTTTCATGGATTCATCACAATTGAATATGTAATAAAATTGTGCATAATATTTTGTAAGGAATAATTGACCATAAAAATTAATTGTTATTTTTGACTAACCAATTCCAATTGAATATTTATAAAAATTGCAAATAATCTGTTTGAAAAATTAATTGACCATCACTATTAATTGTTATTCTCAATGAACTATTGAAAAAAACATTATAGTGATGTCGTTTATTATGACAACTCAATAGTGATAGACCCCCATCACAAATTACTTTTTTCTATGGTTGTCCGTTGATATTGAGTCATTGTAATAAATGGATACTCTAGTGTTGTTCCGTCTTTATTAATTATTCATCGATGATATTTTTTAACACTAGATTTCAATTTTATTTGATGAATAGGTAGTACATGTGCATTCGTAGATATTTTTCAATTCCATGAATAAGGTTTTTGTAATCTGCCTCACTATTAGTGTAGCTTTTAGAAAATGATAAGCAATAGGGAATAATTCATTTTTTCTGAAAAAATAAAATAAAATATGTAGGCCAACCCGATTGAGCATGTGGTTTCCATAATATTCCTAATATAAAATTAGGAAGAACCATTAAAATACATCTCCAATGTTTGTGGACTGTTATGGGAATTTAAAAAATATTTATGTAGATATTCTTTTTACATGGGTGTGATTTCTTAGGTGGTATGTTCCCCAAGGATATCATATATGGCCAATCCCTTAACTGAATTATACGAAATGAAATTAATGGTTCATTTTTTTGAATCACATCTCATCGGTCCAACTTTCTAGTCATTATAGGGAATCCTATGATGTACTTGATCAGGTCATTATGATAGACTAGGTGGATATCATGATATCTTATGTAATGTATCAACTATTGAAATGAAAATACAACTGTGAGGTAGATCATATCGATATCTTAATACAGAATCTCAATACCTAGAATCAATTGAATGAGGTATTATAAGCTGTTTTCATTCCCCATATCATTTTTCTATGTGAGGATATTTATGAGGGATCATTTAATAATAGACACATAGAATATAATTGGATTTCCTTCTACCATCATCATCCAGACTTGTGGGTGAAACATGTACTGCTTGAGATTCTCAATGGAATCTTATAATTCTTTGTCCCATTGGTAGGTGACTCCCATATTCATTATCATTGTTAATGGGAGTCATTTTGTGGCCAGTCTAGATATGAAGCATAAAATTTAAGTGGGGTTCCCTTAGATTCCCCTTAGTTATTTTAGATTCTGAGGAGGTGACATTGTTATGGTTCCACATGTCTTTTCATGGTAAACCTTGATTCCACTATGTAATACCAAAATTCCAATGGAATTCTTTGACATTTGTCCAAGATCACACTTCATCATATTCATCTGAAAACTATGCTACGATAATATGCTGAAGACTGTGTGATGAACTAAAATGTGATCACATTGCTGCTATGATTTGACCACAAGGACATCAAAAATATAATTATGATCTTTCACTTATGAAAGGCATGATGATATGATTCATGGTTTTTTGGGAAGTAGATCTAGCATTCTATTATCTAGTGGGTATGTCCTAATTGAAAAATATCATGTGAGATGCTCTGAAGGTAGTGGATTCCTCATCATCATGACCGATCTTTATCAGATCACACCCTAAATACCCATCCATGATGGAAAGAATTTTGAATCTAATAGTTTCATAGATACAAAGTTATGTGATCAGTAATGGGAAATATGTTTCTAGGTAGTGTTGATTAGGGTCCCTAAAATTGATGTTGATCGGAATCTAACATTTATTCTTCTTATTGGGCACAATAATGGTGAACCATTTGTGGTACTAAAATTCCTTGAAAAATTAGATTTAATAAATTGGTCGACATCCCATTCTATATTAGTAAAAATATAGGGGTGTATCCTCCTAGATAGATTCTTTAAAATATGATGTTCATTAGGTAATCCTAGGTGATCTCTAATCACATTGGTGTACATTCCATGTATTTCTATAAAATTACAAGGGAAAACATATCGATGCTAGTTTATAAATTAAATTTATATATCATTATCTTTGAGATCCAGGGAGACACTAATCAATATAGGACATGGTTATTCTTCTATTACCAGATTCACATAACAGAACTCATCGATGGTGGTGAAGATGAATTCCTCAAATTAACAAGGGGAGTTCCTAAGGCAAACCACCACTTATTCCATCTATGAGTCTATGAAGGCATTTTAATAAATAGTGGATAATATTTTGGCATCTATGTCACTATCAGGTTAAGATAGGCCATTGGAAAATACATTGGAACCATGCACTACCAGATTTTTTATAGAGATATTATGGATCTATTTTTTCCTTTTATGATATCTCCAAGGATATAAGGAGGCTATACATCATGGATTAAGTAATCATCCACAATCAGGTTTATGGGTATCCCATAATCTCTATAGATCATACTCTTAGGATTCAAAGGGGTGGTCTCCAATCCATTGTTAGATGAAACCTACATATCATTGTACATGATTGGTTGTTTTCCTTATAATCGAATTTCACCTCATCATATATGGATTCAAATTTCTCAAAGAGGTCATCTTCACCATGATTTATGTGAGCATACATATCAATGGGGTATTTCATAAATTGGTGAAATTTTGAAGGTAACTTTATGTGGATATGAATTCAAGGTTCTCCAAGTAAGGCAGTATATATTTTTTCCTACTAGATAACCAGGAACATACAGTTCGATGTGAGATCCCCAAACTACGGTTATAGATTTATCTTTCCATTAGGTCATCTCTCATTCTTATCATTCCCTTGAATTGTGATATTTGAAGGAGAATAGACCCCTACCTATATCCCAAACATTGGAGGGTCCGAATCAGGATGAGGTTGACCTTAGAACAGATTTCAACTAGAGTCCATTAGATAAGGGAATCAATGATATTCCTTGAAACATAGAGTAGTTTGATATTTACCTGGATTATTTCTTCCCCATATTCTTCAGTAAACAAGATGGTGATATAGAATTTTGATGGTATAATCTAAACTAGATAATTCTCACCTATAGTGACATCTATATTGAACTCTTGTGGGAAAAATAGGTCCATGGTGAGTGCATCTCAAGTCATCTACAATTTTCTGATACTCCCTAGAAATGAATCCAAAATCTGATATACCATAAGGCTTCATGAAATAAATAGATTGGGGATCTAATTATAAATTTATATTATCCCAAACCATCCTAACTACAAATATGTAGTATATAATAAGTTTGGTCTTGTACCCATGTAGATCATGGAACACAATGATGAAAACTCTTGCCTAAAGGTTAGGTTACTCAGTTTTTTAATTTATTTTAGTTAATTAAATGATTAAATTAAAATAAATGAATTAAAATAGAGAAATAATATAGAGTGTAACCAGTTTCTAGGGGTGGTTTTGTTAAATAAATTCATCATTTCTTGTAAAAATAATTGTATTAGATACATACACAATCAAATAGTTTTATCGATAGAATTAATGGAAATTCACTATCAATATATCCTAGAATCACAATTATTCATGGATAGATGAATTAAAATTCGTGTATGAATTATGTAAAATTTCAAAACCTAGAAGAATAATTCAATTCAATTGTGACAAACAAATCATCACTATCATGTTGGGGTTTGTATACAAGGTTAAAATAACCCATACCTAGACCTGGAAATCCCCTATTTTATTCACTCTTTATGGTTCTTCTAATTCTATTCATACCTCAACCATAACATCTAATGGAACTCTAGATACTAGTTTTTTGAGGGGTAGTTGTGTCCTTCCCAGACTCTAATATAGGCCTTGATCCCCTACCTCAATAATTATGCTACATACCCCCAAACACCCAATATAGTTTACCCATCCTACCATAAGCATGAAACTCAAAATAAGTGTACAGACACTGAGTATGTTTGTGGAAAAAAATTCCACACATGTATTAATGTAGTTAAACATTGTTTTGAAATGGATTTCCACTTTACTGACTACCATGCCCACTATTTTATAGGTGATAATTATCTTAGCTACACTTCTTAGAACTATAAAAAAGATTCTCATTTACCCTTATAAAATATTATATATGTTATTCATTGTCTCACTCATATTCCCTTCCATTATAAGATAATGATGTATCACTTCTTAAATTATACTCAAGAGTAAAATGGTCAATTGTGACTTAATCTCATATAAAATCCCATCCTATAAATGACTCACCTTGTAAATCTCATCATTATATAATGATTCCAAAAATTACATGAAGTTGGTGAAATATACAAATTATTCCATCAATAATATTCCATTTTACATCAGGTGTTTGACATTGAAATCCTTACCATCCCCAAATGACTCAAGATACAAGTAACTCAAAAATCTAGCATCATAGTCCTTCCATGATAACTCCTCTTACTATCTAGCATGGTTTATAGTTTCCCACCTATTCTTGGATGGTCTCTGAAGCATGTATGCTACAACCTTAACCCTCTTATATGTGAGTGACATAAGGTTTTGGAAGATTGTATTGACCGAATTGATCTAAAACTCATCTTCATAATGTCCTCCCTCCCATGTGAACATAAAAATTATATCTTCAACTCTGACATCAAAGGCATGGTTTGAGTAGTATCCCTTTCCATGGAACATATGACCCTTTAGAAGCTATCACAATTCATAAAATCTATAATATCTGTAAGAGCTACATGATGTTCTGGTTCAACAGAGTTAAGATAGTTTTGGTTTCCACTCTCATGATGCTTAATTCAAATATGACAAGAAATCATTTTCACTATATGAAAAATAAATTCCATAGATAACTATATTATGTTAGGACTAAGATAATTATGAATAATATGCTTTTCATATTTTATCTTTTATTGTCAATGATTTTTAAGAAGAAAGGAAATCACTTCACTTATTATAAGTAGTTGATGGAAGGTAGGGAGTTTAAAATTCTTCCCATGGTAACTATGATGATACTTTTCAGATTTGTATTTCACAAATAACATAAGTTTGGATAACTTGTTATTAAAGCCTTATAAAGGATGGGAGGAGTAAATAAGTGTTTTTTGAAAAGGAAAGAAAGTGGTGTAAAAGTCAAGGAGTGGAGCGCAAGTGTGGCATGCAATTATAAGTGGCGTGAAAGTTTATGTTGCACACAAGTCATATTTCATGATCATCACATCAAAATATGATAAAGGGGAGAAAGTGGCATGCAAGACAAGAAGTGGCGCACAAGTGTGGCATGCCAGTATAAGCAGCGCGCATGTATATGCTTTGCGAAAGTCGTATTTCAACATTAACACATCAAAATATTACAAAGCAAAGATGGAGGCATGTAAGTAATAGACTATCATTCAAGTTATGGAGTGGAAATCATGTGATGGAATGGCACACAAGTAGGAATGGCGCACAAGTTCATGTGGCGTGTAGGTCACAAAAATTACTATAAATAGATGGCTACCCTCATAATTTGTCTATTCTCAACACTTAATAAAAAATTTGAACTCTTATCATGTAATTATTAGAAAGTGGTGTGAAAGATGAAGTGTCAGGAAAGTCGGGAGTTATTTATAAGGTGCACAAATGGGGAGGTGTGCAAGACGAGTGGCACAAAAGAAGCATGGTGCGCAAGTAGAAGTGACATGCAAGTTGTATGAGGTGCGAAATTTGGGATTTGTGTGAAAGAAGTGTGTCGTGTACGAGCCAAAAGTGGCGTGAAATTTGTGAGTTGTGCACAATAGTGCTGCAAAATTAGTTAGTGGTGCGCAAGCAGGTTGGCGTGCAAGCTGAGTGACATGCAAGCAGTAAAGCACACAAGTTGGGTGGTGCACAAGCAGGGAGGCGTTCAATGAGCAAAGCGTGCAAGTAGGGTGTGGCACACAAGCTATTCACACCAAGAGGTTTTTACCTGCTTCTGGGTAGGAAAGTGAAGAATTGTATTGAAAGATTTGATTTTTGAATGTTCAGTAAGAATCACAGAAAGATTAGATTACCTTATTTGTGCTAAGAGGGAGCATACACACTATTGGATTGTCTTCAAAGTGCTAGAAGAGTGTAAGGTAATATCATACTCATTATATTCCCCATAAAAGGATTGTTTTCTAGTGGATTGTGTGGTACTGTATTATTTATGTACCATACCAAGGACGTAGCTACTCTTGTTGAGTAGTGAACGTGATAAATCTTGTGTTATTGTGGTTGTGTGTGTTAAGTAGGGAAGAAACTATTTATGAGGATGAGAAATTTGTTTCAAAAATTATGAAACATACAAAATAAAATTGATATCACTGATTCACCCCCTCCCCCTCTCAGTGATACTTGGATCCTAACTCGGAACTACAATTGGTATCAGAGTAAAGGTTAACATCGTTTGTTCTTTTCTAATGTTTTGAAGAGATATTGTGATGGAAAATATGAATTTCATGAACAGTAAGGGGATTCTGATATTTGATGGAAAGAATTATCATATCTAGAAATATAAAATGATTTCTTATCTTATGTCTCTTGGGTATGAAGTTATTGAAACTACAACTGATGGATTTCCTCCTATTGATTAAAATTTTCCTCTTACACCAGATGATAAAAAGAATCATGAGAATGATGGAAGAGATAAAAATTAATTACTATCATATCTTTCTAAGAGTGATATTTTAAGAGTGAATGATGTCTCTATAGATAAAGTAATATGGGATAAGTTTGAGAACATCTATGAAGGAAATACAAAAGTGAAGAAGGAAAAACTTCAAATCTGGAGGCGGATGTATGAAGACATGGAAATGGGAGAATCTAAATCTTTTGGGGACTTATTTACAATAGTAAATGACATTTTCAGTACAATTATATTTCTTGGTGTAAAGTTGGAAGATTCTACTATTTTTTGAAAAGATCGTGAGAATTCTACCCAACAAGTTCGATGTTAAAGTGTCTTCACCAGAAGACAGATAACCTGAAACATTATAGCTGGATGATTTTAATAGCACTCTCATTACATATAAAATGATAAGGGATAAGACTATGAATAGAAAAACAAAATCTAATAGAAAATTTCAATTAAGTGTACAAATATATAGAAGTAAAATAATATTATTATGTTAGATGATGTTGTTGAATCCTATTATGAAGATGAGGTATGTAAAAAAATTGATGAAATTTTATCCTTGTTTTCTAAGAATATGAAAATAGGTATAAATAAATACAAGGGGAAACATTCGTTGAAATTTTTTTGAGTGTGGATCCATTCGTCAATTTGCAGCTAACTATCCTCAAAAGAATGAAGTAGAAGACATTGATGATGTTGACAGAAGGCCAAGAAGGTCGTGGAAGAAACAAGCTGACAAAGATAAATATTTTTAAAAGGCTAATGAAAAAAAATTCTTCAGATAAAAAATAATAATATTTTAATCTAAAGATGAATATGAAAAAGAATATAGAAAAGCTAAATCAGAGAAATAATTTTCTAAGAAATCTAGATATAATACCTTTATTACAACAGTGAATAATGAAGATTACGGGATCAACGGTTCTAAATAAGAAGAAATTAAACTTGAATATCATTTAAAATAAGAGTTGGAAGAATTTATGAGAAATATCAGAAGGCTTGATAAGGAAAAAAAGAAGTTGATAAATGAAAATTCCACATTAAACAATCAAGAAGGTTTTCCTAGTGAAAAAATCAAGATGCAAAGAATATTAATAATCTGAAGAATTCTATTGAGAATGCGATGAATCGTAATGATCATCTTGAAGTAAAGATGAAGGGAAAAAAGAAGAGTTGGAACATGTCACAAAGAAAATTTCTAAAGATAATGAAATTAATATCAGTTTCAAAAAATCTATCTTTGAAGTTAGTGAATGTTTAAGTAAGAATGAACCCAAGATGGATCCAAAAAATTTACATTCAAAGGTTGAGAGGAAAGAAAGAACGGGTTCTGATAATAACCAAGCTAAAAAGGATATGTATGTGGCCAAATTCAGAAATTCTGAAAAATTTGTTGCACATAAAAAATATTGATTATAGAAATATTTCAAATACTTCTGGTATTGCTAAGTGTGAATAGAAATCTGATCTGATGAAGAAAGTTGTGATCAAAAGTATGAAGGATGATGGTAATAAGAGTTCTATTAAAAAGGTTGTTGAGAAGCATGATCACAACTCCAGTCAATATAGAATTTTCAGAGGGAAATATTCATTCTATGGTTACTGCTGGTATTGTGGTGTATTTGTACACACTGTTGACATGTGTTGGTTCAATAAAAAACATTACTATTATTCCCTGATTTATGGAAGACAAGGTTTTAGGGGGAGTCAATCCTCTCAAAAAGGTAAGTACAAGAAGGAGGTTCAGAAGAAATCATAAAAGGCTATTGCAAAAGTTAAAAATAAGTTCCAACCATTGGAAACTATTTGTAGAATATGTGAACAGCCTGGACATCTTGTTAAGGGATGACTCTTTTTTGTCATCACAACAAAAATTTATTAACAAAATTCAGAAGCTGGAGGTGAATAATGAAAAGGAAGAACAAATAGTTCTTATTGTTAAAACCACCTTGAAAGATACAAAAAGATAACATCCATGAATTCTTAATAGTGGGTGTTCTTATCATATGACAGGACACTTAAAGTTGCTGAATAATTTAAAAGACTTCATATAATGAATTGTTACATTTAGAAATGATGAGTCTCTGAGGATCAAAGATGTTGGATCAACCATCATTTGGAAAAAAATGAAATATAGGAAAACATTATATGTTGATGGGTTGAAAAATAATATTCTGAGTTTTTCATAACTCTGTGATGAGAGAAACAAATTTATCTTCAGAAAAGATGGGTTTGTTTTGAAAAGTGAAAATGATGGAAAGGTAGTTACAAGGGGCCAACATAAAAAAGGGCACTTGTTCCATGTTGGTGAAGTACAGAACTCTTGTTACATTGGCATGGTGGATCAAAACCATTTAATTCATAAAAGGCTGGTACATATGTGTCAAAGAAATATGTGAAAGTTATCAACATGAGATAGTGTTTGAGATATGTCTGATTTGTCAAGAAGAAGAGATTGGTGTTGCACTATTTATGAAAAAGGGGATATTACAAATTATATGCATAAGAGAGTTGATATTCATTAAAAACAACCAATGGAACTTATACATTCTCAAATATATGGAAAAATGATCTAGAAATCAATGAATCGATATAATTACTTCATTAGTTTCATTGACGACATTACATGCATTACTTGTGTTATGTACATCAGACAGAAGTCATATGCTCTAAAAATGTTTAAGACAATCAGGAGGAAATCATAGAAGAAATGTGATTATTCAGTGAAGAAATTGAGAAATGATAATGGTGGAGAGTATAAGAATGACGATTTTGGAAGTTACATTGATAATCATGGAATTCTGCATGATTTCAGTTCACCATACACACTTCAACAAAATGGGGTTGTTGAAAGTAAGAATATAAGTCAAGTTGAATTTGAGAGAAATATGTTACTTAAACATGGTCTCTCTCGTTATTATTGGAGGAAATCCATGAGTACTATAGTGTATGTTGAGAAATGATGCTTCAACAAGCCACATTCTGATATGACACCATATGATTGTTTTTAGGAAAAAACTCCAAGTTTGAAACACTTAATAGTTTATTGGAGTCCACACATCATAATGAAAAGGGTGTAAACTTTGTAAAGTTTTAAGAAAGAGGAGATGATGGAATTTTTCTTAGCTATGCTTCATAAGGAAGAGGATACAAATTTTTCAATAAATAAATAGGAAGAATCATTGATTTTTCTGATGTGAAATTTTCTAAAAATGTTGAGATGAAAAATCAGACTTTTTCCAATGTAAAAGTTGATTAGGATAAGGAAGGTATTGTTAACGAATCTGATAATGCTACCAATAGTGGTAATCCTACTCAAGAATAATAATTAGACATAGAAATTTCATGTGATAAGGATGAAATTCGAATAGCTTATCCTAAGTTTAGGAAGAAAGTAGAGGCTCAGAACATTATTGATGATCAACATCATAGGGTTCAAACAAGAAAACAACAAATGGTGTTACACATACTTCTATGTATTCAAAAGTGGATCCATATGATGTGAATGAATCTTTTGAGCATCTATAATGGATTCATACTATCAATTATTATCTTGATCAGATAGAAAAGAATGATACTTGGTAACTTGTACCCAAGCCAGATGACAAAAATGTTATAGGAAAAAAATGGGTTTTCCAGAACAAGGTGAATAAATAAGGTGAAGTGATAAGAAATAGAGAAAGATTATTTTGCAAATGTTACTCACAAATTGAAGGTGTTAATTTGGATGAGACCTTTTCTCTAGTGTCTATATTGGAAATAATCATAATATTTCTTATTATTGCTACACAACAAGGTTAAAAAAATTTCAAATGGATGTGATGTCTGCATTTCTTAATGGAAATCTTGATGAAGAAGTTTATATTGAAAAAAAAGTGGCTTTGTTGTTTGTAAAGATTAAAGTTATGCGCATAAGAAAAATAAAGCCTTGTATGGGCTAAAAAAAGCTCCAAGGGTGTGGTATTCCAGACTAGATACTTTCTTAAGGGAGATGAGTTTCAAGAAAAGAAGAGTTGAAATCAATATTTACAATAAGGAATGTTGGGATTCTCCTGTTATTTTAATTTTTTGTGTTAATGACATTATCATTATTGGAAATGATAAAAGATCTTTTAAATGATTTTATGAAGATATGAAGAAGTTTTTTGAGATGTCCATGATGGGAGAAATGAAATACTTTCTTGGGTTACAAATCATATAGAAAAATAACCACATTTTTCTTTCTCAAGAGAAGTATGCTAAGGAACTTTTGAAGAAGTTTGGCACGGAAAATTTGAGACCATATTCTGTACCAATTTTAGTGGGAACCAATTTGTCTAATGATGGAGAAGGGTAGGAAGTTGATTAGAAAGAGTTTCGAAATCTGATTGGAAGTTTATTATATATGACTTCCTCAGAACCCAACATTGTTTATGATGTTACCTTATATGAAAGGTTTCAGAGTGATCCTAAATAATCACATTTAATTTTAAGAAAGAGGATTCTTAGATATATCATAGGAACAAAAAAATTTGGAATAATGTATGCTGGCGCATAAAATATTGATTTTTTCAGGTATTCAGATGCTGATTGGGCAGCAAATGTTGATGGTAGATGATCCACGTCTGGTAGAGTTTTCTTTTTTGGGAATAGTTCTGTTAGTTGGAATAAAAAACTGAATTATGTAACTCTTAGCATGGATGAAACTAAGTATGTTTCTTCAACTCAAGTTGTTACCAAACTTATGTGGATAAAGACTCAGTTGGAAAAACTACTTGTTGAAGTGAATCTGCCCTTACTCTTGGGATGTGATAATCAGAGTGCAATAAATCTTACAAGGAATTTGGTACAACATTCTCTTTAAAAATACATTGACCTAAAGTACCACTTCATCAAACAGCCAGTGGAGAATAATGAATTGAATCTGGGGTCTGTTCTTACAATGGAACAAGTTGCTAACATATTCACAATTCCTTTATTGAAGGAACCATTTTTTAAATTGAGGTTGAACATGGGTTTCCAACCCTCCTTCTCATCAAGGTTGAGGTACATGTGTTTTTCCCCACTCTCATCTTACCATTGGATAGTGTTGTCAAGGGGAATAATTGTTTCATAAATCTATCCTTATGGTTCCATGCCTAAAGGGGGAGTTGTGGGCAAGCTGTGAATTCATCACATAAATTTGTGAACTATTCTAATTGTTTTTAGAGTGGTTGTAGAAAACAAATTGTTTTTTTTATTAGGAGTTGAATCTATAGAAGAAGGTTCGAATGAAAAAAAGACGAGTATGTTTTGGAGATGGCTTAAGAATAATGTTGTAGATGATTCAAAGTCACTACTTTTAGACAGCATGGTTTTGCTATCAATAATCCTTATTTCCTACAATGATTTATCTCACGTTGGATTAGAATTGTTAATGAGTAATCCATTGCTTGATATTATAAAGTTTAGTGATTTATGAATCTTGGTTGAAAACAAAATCCAGAAGGAGAGATTGTTAATACCAAGAAGATTATGAATAATATCCTTTTCTGGTTTTTTCTCTTGGTTTCAAGGAAGTTTGAGAAGAAAGGAATCCACTTCACTTTGTATATGTGGTTGATGGAAGGTAAGGAAGTTATAATACATCCCATAGTAAATATGACGATGCATTTCTGATTTGTATTTTAAAAATATGATATGTTTGGATAACTTGTGCTGAAAGCCTTATGAAGGATAGGGGTAAATAAATGTTTTTTTCAAAGGAAACAAAGTGGAGTGCAAGTGTGGAATGAAAGTATAAGTGGCTCACAAGTGTATGTTGCAGGAAATTCATATTTCAAAATCATCACATCAACATATGACAGAGGAAATAAAGTAGCTTGCAATTCAAGAAGTGGCATTCAAGTGTGGTGTGCAAGTATAAGAAGCGCGCAAGTGAATGTTATGCACAAGTCATATATCAGCATTAACACTTCAAAATATGGAAAAGGAAAGAAAGTGGCACAAAAGTGATGAAGCTTCATGCAAGTGATGGGGCGTCACTCATGTGATGGAGCGACACGCATGTAAGAATGGTTCACAAGTGTATGTGGCACACAGGTCACCAAAATTCCTACAAATAGATGACTACCCTCCTCATTTTTCTATACTCAGCACTTAAGAAAAAAATTGAACTCTGATCGTAAAAGTAGTATAATGTGGCATGCAAGCTAAACTGTCATTCAAGTAAAGAGTTATTTATAAGATGTGCAAGTTGGGAGGCACGCAAAGGGAGTGGCATGCAAGGACCATGGTGTGCAAGTAGAAGTGACACGCTAGTTGTAAGAGGCATGTATTCAAGGAGTTTTGTGCAAGAAGGGTGTTGTTTATAATCCAAAAGTGGAGCACAAGTTGTGATATGTGCACAACTGTGGCGCAAAATCAGTTAGTGGAGTGCAAGAAGGTAGGCACGCAAGATGACTAGCGTGCAAGAAGTTAAGAATGTAAGATGAGTGGCACGTATGCAGGGAGGTGCAAAATTAGGGTGTGGCGTGCAATCTGTCTGCACCAAGAGGTTCTTACCAGCTTCTGGGTAGGAAAGTAAAGAATTTTTTTGAAAGATTTGATTTTTGGAAATTTCATTAAGAAGCCCAAAAACATTAAATTACCCAATTTTTTATAATATACAGCACACACACTATTTTATTATTTTAAAATTTTTACATGAGTGTAAGGGAATGTCTTACTCATTGTATTCCACATCAAAGGATTGTTTTCAAGTGGATTGTGTGGTATTGGATTGTTTCTGTACCATACCAAGGATGTAGCTACTCTTATTGATTATTGAACCTTATAAATCTTGTATTACTATGGTTGTGTGTTTTTAGCAGGGAAGTAACTCTTTAACAGGAGGCGAAGGTTGTTTCAAAAAGAAAAAATCATAAACAGAAAATTTAAATCACTGATTCACCTCCTCCCCCTCCCAATGATACATGGATTCTGACAAGGAACAACATATAACATAAAGGGTAACCTCAACATATTAAAAAAATGGAAAACCACTGTCTTATGGTCTCTCTAAAAATTTATTAACATGTGAATTGACATAAAGAAATAGTTCATTAATTTCATATATCAGATATTATGGGGATCTTATTTCATAGTTCATAAAGGAAAATATATCACATGAAATAAATTTGTTCCTATCATGAAACATTCATGTCAATACATATTCTTATGTCCCTATATCAAATATTTTTTAATTATCTCACACCATATTGGGCCACAATTATAAATATCAAGAAACAATAACACCACACAACATGTGAACCACCCAAGTTTAAATAATATCCCCTATAAAAAAGACAAATAACTTGAGAAACAGTCTTGTCCTTAGGTACTCAGATTTTCTCCCATATAAGGGTTATCTACTCTCATGAACATGATCATTTCCATATCTTGAAACATCCTAGTATCCTTTCTACCTTTACCAAAATAGTATAAAAATAAAAATGTAATACCTATATTCTCTTATATCCCTTTGTAATGTGCCTCATAACAGCACTCTCTCACCTGTCGAAACCAAGTTGGTTAATATACTACAAGCATTAATCCCTTTACACTAGACGCTACTGAATAGCAGCATATTTCTAAAGAACAATGTGGGTAGACTCTACCTCATGGTATAAAATTATAATAATTGCATATATAATATTAGAGTAAAGAAAATAACAAATAGAAAATTCATCATCTAATAGGAATTTAAATTATGAAGAAAGATATAAAAAAATGTTGTACTGTTAGGATCATCTGTATCTAAATGTCAAAATAAAGGTAATATAGATAAAAGACCATGCTTCCACAAATAAATCCAACAGACCCCAATCCTAAATCTCGAGTTAGTCCCATATCCATGATACAACCCATCCGATAATAAATAATCAATATTAAGGTCCTTTTCCCTTGTCCAAAATTGCATCCATGTAATTTTCTAAGATACCAAATGGCAGCAAGAATAGGGTGTGAGTTAATATAGTAACTCAAAACCACTTAGTCTAACAAAAACTGGTCTAATAATTGGTGCATTCAATAAAGAAATAATAAAGAGTGCTAGCTCATCAATTAATATGATATAACAATCAACATAGTTTATTACCATTCTAGAATGTCTCTAAACATGTAGGATAATTATGCCAACCATAACCACATGTCCATAGAATAAACACATAACTAGATCAAGACTTGTAATAATTAATGAATAACTTTTCCAATTCCATTATAAAATATTTTCATTATCACTAGGAATACCCCTCAATATAATGATTTCAACATAAATGGGAAAATCATATTATATAAGAATTTTAGCATCACTATTCATAGCCCTTCATATAAGAACATCAGTATCACCAGTAATATCCCCATATATAATTATTTAATTATAATTCGCAACACAAATTACAATGGAATGAGTAACATAACATAAAATCATTAGTACTAATGTCCAATTCATCTAATTATCATTTAAATATCAATTTCCCATTCATTTATTAAATTATACCTCACGCCATTGTTAGGTTTGTTTGGAAAATAAATTTATATTAATCATCACCAACAATTTCAACAATCAATTAATACATTTCCCATGTTCAATCTACCACTTGTAACCACCCCAAGTCACATGTCATGATACAACATATTATTATTCTATTATCCAGTTCTTTATTGTTTATTTATAGAGTCACATTATGGGTATCTATAATCTTGGTCTCAACATCATTAGATACAAAGGGATCTAAAAATTCTTCCAAATGCATTATTATAATTAGTCATTATTATGTTTTTCAATGCACACATTGTGTCATTGTAATAACATAATATTGTACATACTTCATCAAATAAAATAGTCAATTGGGATTAATTTTAGACCACCTACCTTTTACTAGATATTCAAGAAACAGATTCCTTTGGAATTTATATAGAGGGACAAAGGGGTTGGATAACACAAATATAAACCAAGATCACACAAGATCAAAACCCAGTTTAACAGTGGTCAAGAGAGTACTCAATTATAATAGAGAACACGAAGAAGAGGGTTAAAATAATTACAATAGAACTTAATAGAGTTTAAAATAGTTATTAAGATTTCAAAAAGGGGGAAAATGTGTCCAAATTTTCATGGATTCTCTCTAGGGTTTTAGAGTGAGAGTTGAATGGAAGATAAAATAAAATCATACATACAATATGGTTCATCACTACTGGGATCGAGGGATTCAATACGTAAAACCCTTTCATGATGTGAATTTATTAAATTATGAGATATATATGAAAAATTATTTCCTTGGGTTAAAATAAACCTAATAGACCATTTCATAGTTTTAATTAATTTCACATCATGTAACTTTTCATTCTTTGAACCAATTAATGACCTCTTCTTGGAAATAGTTTCACGTCGTCTAAAATTATCACAATGTGAAAGTTTCCTACAGATATCTTTTATCCCATTTTCAATATAAGGAACTAGAAACACTTATGAATCCTTTTAAAGCATGAAAAACCCTCATAGCCCATTGACACATTTATACCCAGCCTCCATTAATTTAAACATACATACATACCTGAACTATAGGTCATTTTTTCAAAAACAATAATCTATATCCCCAAAAAGGGACCCAACATTCAAGGTTTAAAAAATAATTAAACCCAAAGAAAAGATATTCTATCAAAATTAAAATTGGGGAATACCTATAAAAATATTGGATCTTATAGGTTACATGATTCCCTTACCATTCTCTATATCCTATAAAACAAGTTCAAAAACCTCCCATAGGAAAATTTAGGATGTGAGAATAGCACCCAAAAATATATAAAAAAAGAATCTATACATGTTCTAATATCAAGATTTCACAATTTCTATATTTATAAAAAAATATAGTTTTAAAAGAAATTTCACAAATTAAAACATTGGAAATCATTCCATTTCTTTCCATAAATGCATACTACATTCACCAAATCAAAAAATATATCAGGTATAAAAGAAAAATAGGTAAACTAAATATGTGAGAAAATATAAATGAAATAAATCATCATGTGATAAACTAGGTATAAGAAACACACCATTTTGGATATAGACTATATGATTTCTTATTGTACATAAAAGAATCATAAAAAAGGAATTTTTTGGTTTCATCCAATATTGATTCCTACCACAATATTTCAATGTCATCAAACTAACTCCTAGTGGATCCACATACACTAGGGTTAACAATGTCCATTTTTTGATGCACCCAAGGTTCCCAATGTGATAGTTTTTTCAAAAAAAATAAAAACACATCATCACATTTAATAAAAACTATTTTTACATCAAACTAAATACATTTAAATGAAAAACCTAATGGGGTTAACTATAAGATATAGTAATTCCAAAATTAGATACATCTTCATAGATCCAACTACACCAAGAAGAATGGAAACATATTAACCATTTTCAAAAGATTTTTAAAGACCATAGATTAGATATTGATATACAAGGCACAAAAAAATTAAAAATGGCCAATTTAATACAAAAAAAGATCATGTATCTTAATCCAAATCATAGATAAAACAACCACCATAGAAAAAAGAATTGAATAAGTTGAGTGACATATTACTATGAAAAAGTGATTCTACTGCCACAATATTCAAATATTTAAAATTGATATTCAATGAAGGGAGATGAAAAATTCAACCAAAATCATCATTGGGTTTGTGAAGAAATTCTGGGTGCAAATTATTAATGATTCCAGTATATAGTGCATTAAAAACTACTAGTCAATAGGAATTCACAACAGGAATCCCTTTCATGGTGTGAAATCCCATAAATTATAAATAAACTGAAAAAAATTTCACCTCATATTAACATAAATCCTGAGAAATTTTTTCATGAAATGTAAAAGTTTCATATTCTATAAACCTTTCATGACATGCAAGAGACTCACAGTGTCTTCAATGCAACATATTTACATCATGTAACCCATTAATGATGTGAATATTTCAAGTATGAAATTACTTGCTCTATTTTGATCTAAAAACTTTTGAACCAATACTTATGGATTTTCAATCCCAAGTAGCAACCACTAAATCAATTTACATATTTATACTGATACTCCTTTAATCTAACAAAAATAAATTCTTTGACTTTTAGAAATTTTCTATAGAAATTGTTCTCCATTACTAATAACCCCACAATTAACCAAAACAAAATGGATACCAAAACAACAATCAAATAATTCCTGAAGAATGGTAACATATGGTTATAATCTCACCACCAAAAATAATTTTTTTTCCCTAGAATGTTTTCAAGATTCTGGACTCAAAAAAAGGCCACCACTACTTTATTAAAAATTCTCGATCCAACATCTCAAGGTTGTATCATCTGAACTTATATAGTACAAGAGACAAAGTAAACATTTTACCATGTATTACCCTATCTCAATGATCTATAATATGAATTTGTTTCTAAAACACTATGATGCAGGGATCATTATCGATATCCTCACATTCAATAACATTGTAAAGATGTATTTCATTACTCCTAAGCTGTGAAATATAAAATATTTCATGGATTTGAATCAAATGAGATGGTAATTTCTACTGACTGCAAGTTACTTTTTATTATTATTCAGAATAGAACAACAAAACAAGGGGTCTCCCTTCAAGGAGGTCGAAAGTGGTGGAGTCCAAGGGAGTCTCCCTGAACTATAGTAAAGCACTCTGTGGAGGGAGTTAAAACTTCCAAAAAATAGAAGAGGCTCTTCCTGTCTGCCCAAGCAGGCTAGAGAATCTGCCGCAAAGTTAGATTCCCTCCAACTGTGATGAATGGCCCTTCCATGATTAGTCTTCGGGCACTTGCATCTGGTTTGGCAGTGTGTAGGCGGAGAGGAATGAATGTGGCAGAGGTGGAATCTGATTCTGAATTTCTTGTGAAGATGTTACTGGGAGGTCACAGCATTCTGTGGGAGTTGACTTATCTCATTCGTAGATTCAAGGATGCTTACCCAAAGTATTATGTACCAATTGTGATTAAACTCTAATAATGACTGGATCACCAACCTCAAACTCTATTGGTTGCTAATGATGTCCCACATAATATTGATGATAACTCTATGATGTGATAAATCTCTTATAGATCATCTAAATTATCTCAATTTTCTCCTAAACAAGACTTTACCCAACCAATGACCACTCTCCCAACTCCACCCAACATTAGGGAGTTCTACATGGCCACACATAAAAAACCTTTAAGTGTTCCAATTTGATCAAGTCATGATAATTATTTTTAAAGTAAAATATTACTAAAATATAATTCATTTCCAATAGAACCTCAAAATGATGAACACAATGTCAGATCATATCCTCAGGAACATGGATATCCCACAATATTTTTATATCATTCTACATATGAAATTTCATTCTAAATTTCCAATGGGTTCCCATCGAATCCATATAAAAACCTTGATTTCATCCATGGATACCAATTAGAAATAATAAAATATGGAACCATGTGAATCCTCACAATCTCTCGAATATATAATTTTTCATGTTGATCCACCTTTGTCGTCTCCTTGATATGAAGGAAATGTTTGGGTTTCATGATTACATCATTTATCAGCCAAATTGTATCCTTCCAACTAGGATTACATGGAAATATAATGGATAAATCCAGGTAATTATCATATCACTACTATACATAAATATTCAAGGGATGAAGTAAACCCATAGATCTTTAGTTTTCCCTCTTAATCCATTGATAGCTAAGACACCACAATACAAAATCCACAATCAACCATCTCATCCCTATCCACGAATATTGAAATCTCATATCATGATAAATCATGGAATTACCTAGGAGTAAAAAACAAAAAAATGGTTTTCACTTTTAATTAACTCTAGTCATAGAGAAAAAATAACAACCAGCCTATTTGGAAAACATGAAGTGCCACTAGGAGATCAATACCACACACTCGAGGTCTTCCCACTAAAAAGGATTTTACTAAATCCCTGTAACATAGGGTAAGACCACTACTCAAGACTAACCCTATCATAAAATGATAAGTTCTCTTTCATCTAAGTTAGATATACCCACCCACCAACTTCATCAATTCCCAAGCTTATCTCATAAAACTAACTCATCAAATACCTTTTATCCAATGATTCCTTCATTTTTGTTGTTGGTAGCTTCTTGTTCCATAAATCGAAGACCACATTACCTTTTCTAGGAGTTTATGTAATATAAATATCTAAAGTTTGTAGATAATACACATTAATATCTAAATTTCATGTTTAGATCCCTTTGAGTGAAAATATTCCTTAGGATCTTACAATCCGGATATAAAATAAACCATTACCCAAAGAGGTAGTGATCACAAATTTTGAGTGAATGCATAAACACAGCCAACCTAAAATCATTTTTAGGGTATATATTATTTTGATGATGTAAATGGAGAGACCATAGGCTACTGACACTATCACTTACATCAGGACACACCCAATACTTATTACGAAAGCATCATAGGGAAAATTATAACCTAAACCGTGTTCTTGAATAATCAAAACTATAGTTGAGTACAATATCACCTTTAGTTCCACAAAATAATCCTAAAACATTTCATTCCACAAAATCATTACACCCTTGGGATTTAATGATTCCATCAAAGATGGTGTCCTAGAGAAGTCCCAAAAAACTACTTTCAATAACAATACATCCTTAAGAAGCTTTAGATATCGAACACACTTCAAGGATTATCCAAGAACATAACATCTTGTACCTTTTTAGGATCTACACAGACTCCCCTCAGAGATAACACGACTCAAAAACATTACTTCTTGCATATAAAACTCAAATTTGAAAATATTTCCATACAGATGATGTCCCCTCAATGTTATAAAAATTATCTAAATTTTTTCCATATTCTCCTCCTTTGAATGGGAGTAACCCAAAATATCATCAACAAACACCCAAAAAATTGTCCAAGAACGTATGAATGGTTTGGTTCATCAATCCCATAAAAAATAATGTATTTTTAGATAGCTTAAATGGCATGACCAAAAAGTTCTAAATTTATATACTGACTTCTAAATGGAATCTTATGTATTTCCACTTCTCATACTCTCAACTGGTGGTAACCTGACCATAGGTCAATCATTGAAAACCAATTATCCCCTCTAATATGATCAAAGTGATTATTAATCATGGTAAAGAGATATGTTTTTTTGATGGTCACATGATTTAACATTTGATATTCAATAAAATGTTTGAGGCTTCAGTATACCTTTATAAAAAATGTAACGTCCAGAATTTTCAATGTATAATTTTTGAAAATTAAATGGGTTAATTAAAGAATATGAACTAATATAGAATGTGATTATGAGTCCAAGGGTTCCAAGAATAAATGTTCAAACTATTTTTTTAGTTTATTAAAATACAGAGTGCGTGCTTAGTTTTAGAAAATCTTAATTGAGTGCCCAAATTTGAAATTCGAGGGCACCATTGTGTTCAAATTAGTATATTTTTTTTAGGAGTGAAATTAATTATATTGGCTTGGATCAATTGTAGAAAATAATTTACAAATGTTTTAAAGAATAATAAAAAAAAATTGTTTTATTCTTTACTTTAACGTTTTGTGGAGACGCAGTAGTGTTGCGACGTAGCGATTAGGTAGTTTTTTCCTTTCATAAAGGAAATAGTTTGGTGACACAACAACTCAATGAAATAGTGATTCTGAAACAATTTTCTTCAATTAATAGCATGGAAGAGAAAAATATCATGGATGGTTCTAGAGAATTCCTTGGAGGCTCTAAAGAATGAAAATGTGTTGGAAAATACTCTTGTTGGAGAGATATAAACAAAGGTGAGGTGAAGCATCGCGAACATTCATGGTCAGATCTCTAAAAATGGTGAAATTTATTCACTGATTGATCTAAAATCTTGGTAGGGTTCTGATTTATATGTGATTTTGTTTCCCCTTTATTTTTTATAATGATGAATGTGGACCAACCCAAAAGCGGGTTGATTTGTGGTTCAATAGTTTATGTAGGATGGTTAAAAATGAGAGATTAATGTGGAAATTAGATCTTTGTGATTTTAATTAATTCTATGTATTCCTACTAAAAAGAATGAATTTGGGACGACATAGAAAAAGGCATGGACTATTTAAAAGTGTGTTCTTGATGCCTTTCTTGTCCTTGATCTGGTGTTCTTTGCTGACAGACCCCTGTAGTCATGTCGGGCTTTGCTGAGAGGTTCCAAACATGACTGGACTGTCGAAGTGATGGAAATACGATTTAAAGTCTATAGTGATGATGAAAATGGCCCAAAGGTCATATGAATTCTTTCGTTTAAAAAAATGAATCATAGAAGTGCAACCAATGACCCACATAATTAGGGTCGTCGGCGCCAGTTGGAGGATGCAGCACCCTGAGCCGCATCGGACGAAGAACCCGCTTCTAATCCACGGGTGGAGCCAGTCACAAAGACCGACCACATCCAACACATTTGGGCCACATTGAATTAGGGATACAAGAGGCTAGTAGGCTGTGTGCATCTAAATCAGATGTACTAGCCACCGTGTTTGGGAAAACTGAACTGGTCTACTTTAGTGAACCGAGCTGGAGCCGGTGGACCGGACCAGATGTGGGTCAAGCCTATAGTGGGCCAGATCAGACCTGGTGGGTTGGTTCGGGCCTAGTAGTTTTCATCATACCCAGTGGTGTTGTTTTTTCTAACCTAGTCATACCATAACTGGACCCCAGCATCCCCTTTTTACTTAAATACTCATAACTCTCAAACTATGTGTCTGTTTGACAAGATGTTTGCAGCATGGTACACTCGTGAAGAGGCAATCCTTTTGAGATACTCTATGTGGGTTTCTATGGAGTTTTTCATACATTATATTGAATCTATGAGTTGGTGATCCCTAAATGAGTGTTCTATGGACATAATCCTACAGCTGGTTACACCCTAGAAGCTATATAATTACCTAGTATATGTGTCTTACCTAGACTGTGTCTCTTACCTAGACCCTGTGTCTTGACTAGAATTCTTTTCTTACCTAGAATATTTGTATTAGTTTGAATGTGTGTCTTACCTAGACTAATTTGGTACTTCCTTAACCGACCAGGGTGGAGGTCCTCTAGTCATTAACGACACTCAGTGTGTTACCAACACTCCAAGTGTTACGAACACTTTCTGTGTAACCTACACTCTGTGTGTTACCTACACTCCATATTTTACCTACTAGAGGGTACTGTGGATTTTTATGACAATTCTATTTACATACCATAGAAATATACTTGGTGTGATATTACTTTATTGGTTCTCTTGATTATTCTTCTTAGAGGCTACACATTGTGTACCTCTTTGGTAATCTACTTGGTGCATTTTTTAATGATTCATTTGTGGTATATTTCTTAGTGATTTTCTTGTGGTATATTTCTTAGTGATTTCTTTAGTGGTTTACTTTTCATAATTCCTTTGTGTTTTGGGTTCCCTCCTGATTATTTTTTTAATCACCCCTACATGGGATTTTCTCTCACATATTTTGTCTTGTATAGATGACGGGTAGCTTTGGTGGAGTCCTTGGTGGGTCGGAGATAGGTCATTCATTAGGGTGACCTGACGTATGTTGTACACTTTAGTGTAGTTCAGAAAGCATATTGTACCTACCCTTTATGTTTATTTTTCTACAGATGATATCTAAAATATTGTACTTTTCCATTTCTGTTGGGCATGTATTCTTGTCCCTTTTTCTTCATTTTTATACCTTTCTCTCAGTGGGATTCCTTAGTGGTTCTCTTCTATATTTACCTAGTGTTTTCATTTTCGTCTTTTTCTTGGAGATGGGTGCATGCATACAGGTACTAGGTATAATTCCTCACACTTATGGGATATTCCTACTTAGTTTTAGTCACTATTCCCTGGCATATAAGAGGCGGGCTTGGGGTAGTCACAGCACGGGCCCTGGGAGACAGGTCGTGATAGAGCTGTATCATATGAGGTTGATTTTACTCTTGTTTTGGGGAAATAGTGTTCAGTGTTTCAAGTTTGACTTTTAGTCCAGGGATCCTATTGTCAGTGTGGTGGTTGATGTATCCATACACTAGGACATGGAACACTATTTTTCATCTCGGTACATGAAAAATCTAGTTTCCTGGGAAATCAATGGTTCATGCATCATATAGAAATTGAGTGTGTTCTTATGTCCCTTTTTATTCAAATTCATCTCACCAGGTATACTCTGTTAATAATAGTGAATCTTATTTTGTTACTGGATGCATCCACATAGGTATCCATCCAGGATTCTGAGGCATGACTACAATGATGGTTCGTCGAGTGATGAAGAATTGGTACAGGGTCATTTTCCATAGATAGTGTCTCTCAGTGGTGTACCAGCGATAACAAAACCATGAGTGAATCAGTTCCTACTAGAATTACTGGTATAGGATTCATAAAGTCTTAATGTATTCCATTATTTCCAAAGGTAGTGACCTCCCAGGTTCTGAGGTGAGACAAAACCTTAGGTAGATGAGGACTAGTTTGGGTGGTGAAGTGAGTCTTCCGATTAGTGAGGATTCCTCCAAACCATATGGAAGTCCTAGTCGTAAGCATTCTTTAGTGTTAAGCAAGAATATTGTGGAGCCTGATGACTCATACACATGAGGAGGAAACTATCTCCAAGACATACATTAAGCATCTCTTCATGGAGGAGTTATTTCTAGCAATGTTATGCTCTGTGCATATAAATGAGCTCCTGCATCTATAGCAAGGAAGCTACACAGTGGATGAGTACTCATTGAAATTCAAGGATCTTTATATCTACTCTACAAACATGGTGTGAGACATATTCATCCAGGAATGTACCTTAGAGGATGGACTACGCTGAGAGATTAGGGTTTTGAGGATATCCCTTAGCATCCCTACGCATGTTGGGGTACTGGAGAGAGCTATACTAGTACAGAGAATTCTTCTGGAGTAGGCACTCGTAGTAGGATCTTCCATCAGGAAACATGTATTGGAGTCTTCAGCAACAAGTATCCAACAGATGAATCAGGGAACCAAGTGGGTCATGTAGTCTAGGGGATGACCCCAGGACATGGGGTCACTGGTGCGGGGCTCCCAAGGTAGAGAAGTTCAGCTGAAGGTATGACTATGTTATTCATGTGGTGGTTAGGGATATATGGAAAGTGATTGTCTGACTAGCCAAATGACTAACCATGAGATGGTTGAGGGACTGCTGAGGTAGTGGTGGATGTAGGAATATGGTTGTCCTCAAGACGGCGGAGATAGAAGAGGAGTGTGATTAGTGACATGTTGTTGGTGGATGTTTGAGGCAATACCACCACCACCCCTAGGTGGTCCACCGTGAGTTCGGGGATCGTATGGATAGGGGCAAGGCCAACTCCATGTGATATATTTTTACAATCCTGAGACTCCTAGGATGATTAAAGATATGATCTATATCCTTTCCCCCCAAACTGAAGATTTTATAGACATGGGTTCGAGTCACTCTTTTCTCACCATAACCCATGTTCAAGACATGTATATTTCATTAGAACCTTTGAATCTATCCTTACACTTAGATACTTATATAGGAGAAAATTAGATGATCAAAAAATGGTGCTGACAGTGTTCCAATACTCTTTAGGGTTATACTTTTAGTTGGAATCGCCAAGTCCTTATGACAGCATTCTTGGTATGAACTATTTATTCACAATTCAAGCTTATATCGACTATTTTAGGCACACAATGAGGTGTTTCCATAGAGAGGGGATCAGGTTTTCCTTTATTGGTGAAAAGGAAACTGGAGTAGTACAGGATGGATTTGTACATATGATGGTGCATCTGATCAAACATCATTTGGTTATCGTGACCCTTAGTGTATTGGGTGATATGATTCCTTAGTTACCTTTAGTGGTGCATGAATATGAGGACATGTATTCAGATGATGTTCCAAGACTACCTTCTCACAGGGAGGTTGACTTCTACATTGAATTTTACCCTAGGATGACATCAATATCTACACCAGTATGTCGGATGTCTTCAATAGAGATTCATGAATTGAGGGTACAGTTGGAAGACTTGCAGAGGAAAGGATTCATGAGGCCTAGTGTTTTAACATGGGCAGCACGAGTTTTGTTTTCCAATAAGGATTATATGATATTGAAGTTATGTGTGGGATATTGGTTCCTAGATCAGGTGATCATGAAGAATAAGTATCTTATACTAAGGATTGATGACCTCTTCAATCAGACAAAGGGATCGAGATGGTTCTCAAAGATTGACCTCAGAAGAGGCCATCACTAGCTTCGAGTATGGGATGAGGACATCCCAAAGATGGATTTTAGATGTATCTATGGCCACTATGAGTAATTATTGATACCATTTATCATGATTAATGCCTCAAAATTTTTCATGGGGATCATGAATAGGATCTTCCATCCCTACCTAGAATGGTTTGTAGTGGTCTTTATTGATGACATCTTGTTTTACTTTGAGTCTGATGAGGAGAACATGATACACTTGAGGACGGTTCTGGACTTACTTCAAGAGTACCAAATTTTTGGGAATCTCTCGAAGTGCCAGTTCTAGATTATAGAGGTCCACCTTCTCCAACATGTCATATCAAATTCTAGAGTTGTAGTTGATCCAGTGAAGATTGAGGTGGTTCTTACTTGGGAGCCACCCAAGGGCATTACTGGGGTGTGGATTTTCTATGGATTTGATGGGTACTATCAGAGGTTTGTACCTGACTTCTCCAGAGTAGCTGTACCCATGACAGCATTGACACAAAATGGTAAAAAAATTATATATAAATAAGTATGAAGATATCTTTCAAAAGATGAGGTAGAGTTTGATAAGTGCTCCCATCCTGAGATTTCAAAAGGAGGGTGTCGAGTAAGTTGTGTTATATGATGCATCAGGAACCTAGATTTGTTGCGTCTTGATGTAGGGAAAATTAGTGATTGCTACAGTTCACGACTGTTGAGACCACATGGTTAGAACTACGCCACCCATAATCAGGAATTGGAAGGGGTAATCTTCGCATTGAATATGTGGAAAAACTACCTTGTGTTTGAGTGGTTTATCATTTACTCAGACCACAAACGTCTCGGATATATCTTTTTTCAAAAAGATATGAACTGAATATAGTGGTGTTTCCTAGAGTTCCTTCAAGACTATAACCTTGAGATAGTCTATACTAATGTGAAGAAGAACATGGTGGCAGATTCTCTCAGTCGGATATCGAGTTCATAGCTCTATAATGATGCCTCATAGTAGTTGAACTTTCTTTAGATATCCTTAATTGATAGAGGTGAAGAATCTTATCTCCAATCAATGGTGGTTACCCCTCTACTCTTATTTCGCATGTGGGAGGCATAGATCAGAGATGTCAGCTATGAAAATATATGTGCTGAGATGTCTACAGGCCATGCACTGATGAATATTGGAAAGATTGGGAGAACTTCATCATTTGCAAAGGATACACAATAGTACTAGTAATGTTACGAGGGGAGGTGTTGAGTGATTTACATGAATACTATTTAGCGGTATATCAAGGTGTGGAAAATATGTACCTAGACCTCCAACTTCAATTTTGGTGGTCAAGGATGAAGAAGGAAGTGGAAAAGTTTTCCTCTAGATTCCCCACTTGTCTGTAAATGAAGGTCAAGAACCAGGTTCTAGTGGGTTTGACTCAACCCCTTGAGTTAGAGTGGAGGTTGAATGAAATATCAATGGACATTGTGATAGGTTTACCACATATTTCTAGGAAGGATGATACAATCTTAGTGATCATTGACTGACTGACCATGTCAGCCCACTTCCTAGCGATTTGGGAATAGGGTTCAGTAAGGAGCTTGGGACACCTCTACATGCATGAGATAATTCAAATACAAGGATTCCCATTTATGATAGTATTAGATCATGATGCATGCTTTACATACCGATTATGGAAGGGATTATAGGAGGTATTTGGGACTCATCTTCACTTGAGCACAACATTCCACCCACAAAAAGACAGTCAGAAAGAGTTGACCATTTTGGTCCAAGAGGACATGTTACATGCTTGCATCCTTGATTTTGGCCATAGTTGGGAGGATCACCTACCCCTAGTTGGGTTTTTCTATAGTTATAGATACCACTCCACTATTGGTATGGAACTGTTTGAGGCCTTTTACAGGTGACCCTATACAATGCCACATTGCTAGACTGACCCCAGAGAGTCACCGCTCATGGGCTCAGAGTTGGTGCAGGCTACTATAGAGAAGGTGTAAGTCATCAGGGAGCGAATGAAGACTAAAAAGAGTCATCAATATTATTATTCTAAAAGATGATATATCCCCTTGGAGTTTTATTAGAAAGGCCATGTGTTCCTTCGGGTCTCTCCTCAATGTGGGATATAGTGATTTGGCTAGGGCGACAACTTACCTCCATGTTCATCAGAACTTTTCTAATACTATGAAAAGTGGGTAAGGTGGTGTACCAATTGGATCTACCACTAAAGTTAGAGAGGGTTCATGATTTATTCTATATATCTCAGCTGAGGAGATATGTACATGACCCATCTCACCTCATTGATTGGGGTGATCTGGACGTCGACAATGGGGAAACATTTACAGAGTTCCCAATGGAGATCGTGGATTGATAGTAGAGGACACTTTGTAGGTGATTGATTACTCTAGTGCACATTTAGTGTTATCTTGGGAATATCCTAGAGAGAATGTGGGAGAGGGAGCCTCAGATTCGTGCTCAGTATCCCCATTTTTTGTTTGGATCTTGTTTTGTCTTTTAGTGACGTAAATCCCTAAGGTAGGGAGAATGTAATGTCTGGGATTTTCAATGTAAAATTTTTTGAAAATTGAATGGGATTATTTTGAGACTATTCACTGATATATAATGTGATTCTTAGGCCTATGGTTCCCAGAATAAATGCTTGGACTATTTTTTTAGTTGATTAAAAAATAGAGAGCATTCTCGATTTTAGTAACTTTTAAAAGAGTACTCAGATTTAAAATCTGAGGGAACTATTGTGTTTAGAGTAGCAAGATTTTCTTAGGAAGGACCTAAATTTTACCACTGCATGTCACCTATGGATAATATTTTTCATAAATTTTAAATAACATAAAAATAACCTTAAATTTTTTATTTTATTCTTTCCTTTAACATTTTGTGGTGACCCAGTGATGAGACATTTGTTTCATTTAATAATGAAAACAGTGTGGAGAGGCTTCAACTCGGTAAAACAATGAAGCTGAAATACATTTCGTTAATTAATATCTTTGAAGTGGTATAGGACCAGGGATGATCTAGGAGAGTTCCCTAGAGGCTCTAAAGAATGAAAACATGTTTGAAAATCATCTCGTTGGAGAGAGATGAATGACAATGAGATGAATGGTTGAGATCATTTGTGAGAGGATCTCTGACAATTGTGAATTTTCTTCACTAATAGATCCACACTATAGGTAGGGGTTTAATTTATGTGTGATTTTATTTCACAGTTCTTGTGTCCAATGATGAACGTGGACCGACCGATGAACTGGTTGATCCGTGATTTGATTCTTTATGAAGGATGGTTAAAAATGAGAGATTAATGTGGGAATCAGATATTTTTGATTTTAATTAGTTCTTCATGATCATTCTAATATGAAATAATTTTGTCCGACCAGAACAAAGGACTAGACCATTTTGAAGGGTGTTCTTGATGCCTTTCATATCCCAGATCCTGTGTTCTTCACCGAAAAAACCATGTGGTAGCATCAGTCTTTGCTGGGAGAATCCAAATGTGATCAAACCCCTAGAGTGATGGAAAGAATATTTGAATTCAATTGAAATGATTAAAATGTCCCAAGGGTTACAAGGGTTCTTTATTTTTGAAAATTGAGCACCAAAGTGCATCTAGAAACCTGAGGAAGGAATGTCGTCATCGCGGGCACGTGGCGGTTCCAGAAACAGCGTGTGGTGGCACATTCACTTGGGATCAGATAGCTACTGGCTTGATGGTCGGTGGCATAGGGTACCACACTGATGCAACCGTGGGTGATGGCAGTGGGCAGCGATAGTGAGTCATGATGGTGGGAGGACGCGACTCCCAAAGCTGTGTCGGACGAAGAACCCGTAGATAAACCATATGTGGGGATGGTCATGCAGATTGACCATGTTCAACGAAGTCCAGCCGTATTAACCAAAGGATGCACGTATCAAGTAGTACATGTTTAGCTAGAGAAAACATGGTATTCGTTGTGTTTGAGCTAACCGAACAAATCCACTTCTGCGGATCGGGCAGGAGCCTGCAGACCAAACTGGCAGCGAGTTGGTCTAATAGTGGGTTGGACCCAGCTGGGTGGGCCGAAGGTTGTCCAAAACAAGTTGGGGAGGGTCTGTTTAGGCAGGACCAGGTTCTTGTGGGACCTAGGTCAGGCAGGACCTGGGTTGGGTTGGGTCGGTCTGACTGGGTCAGACCGGCCCCGGACCCCACTGGCCCTTTTTTACGTAAATGCCCATAACTCTCAAACTTCGTGTCTCTTTGATGATCCATTTACGGAATTGGGACCCTTGTGACTAGGAGTTTCTTTTGAAATACTCTAATTGTGTTTCTGTGAAATTTCTCACATGGCCTATTTTCACGAGGAGTAGGTGCTCCCGTAACATGCATGCTATGGATGGAATCCTATGGCTGGCTGTAACCTATAAGCCATGTGATCACCTAGACTGTGTCTAATCAAGACTGTAAGTCTTACCAAGACTGTGTGTCTAACATTTATTGTGTGTCTTACCTATACTCTGTGTCTTACTTAGAATATGTGTCTCACCTAGAATAAGTTGGTTATCCATTATCCTGACAGGGTGTCGGTCCTTTAGTCTTTGTCGACACTCTGTATGTTACTAACACTCTGTGTGTTACCAACACTCCATGTGTTACCTATACTCCTTGTGTTACCTCCACTCTATGTTTTACTAGCACTCTATGTGTTACCTACTTCAAGGTACATTGGATTCTTACAATAATCCTATTTGTGTACCATAGACCTATACTGGGTGTGAACTGACTCTTGTGGCTCTATTTATTAAACTTCTTAAGGTCTACACTTCGTCTACCTCTTTGGTAGTCTACTTGTTGTATTTCCTAATGATTGGTTTGTGTTATATTACTTAGTGATTAATTTTTGGTACATTTTTTAGTGATTTTCTTTGTGGTTTCCTTTTTTTAATTTCTTTGTGGTTTGGGGTCCCTACTGAGTATTATTTTACTCACCCCTACTCGAGCATCACCTGTACATGTCATGACTTCTACAGATGATTGGTAGAATTTATGGGGCCCTTGGTGGACCTGAGATAGGTGGTGCTTTAGAAAGAATCGACACATATGGTATTCTTTAACAACTTTCAAGAATATTAATGTACTTACCCTTCAGGTAAGATTTTCTATAGATGAGATCTAAGAGCTTATACTTTTCCATTTCGGTTGGGCTTATATTTTGGCCCCTTTTTCTTCAGTTTTGTACCTTACTCTGAGTGGGATTCCTTAGTGGTTTGGATCCATGTTTATTTAGTTTTCTTAGTTTCATATTTTTCATGGAGACGGATGTGTGTTTATAGGTATTAGTTAAAATTCCTCCCACTTGTTGTATATGCCTACTCAATGCTCGTCTCTAACCCCTAACCTATGGGAGCAGGCATGGGGTAGTCACGGGATGGGCCCTAGGGGACAGGTCAGGATAGAAAATATGATAGGAAAAGCCTATAATGACTCACTAAGAGGGATAAATCCATTATCCTCAATATCTTTAAGATATACCTTAACTTATAGTAAGTTATAAAGATCCATATGGTAAGATGGAATTGAAATGGGAATCTTACCAAGTAGCAGGTCTATAGTAAACTCAACCTTTATCTTGGGAGGTAAACTAAAAAAATAATCTAGAAATACCTCAAGGTATTCACATATCACCATAGGTAGATGACTACTCAAACAAGGTTTAATAGTTTGAAGAAAAATCTAAACCACTTGCATGGGAATATACAAGAATAATAGACTATAGGCCCCACCCTTCACGATCTAGAGTCTTTATCATCATAAAGAACATGGGTGACCCATTTTGTAAGAAAATACATAAATTAATTATGATAATAGTATATTTGTGCCTCAACACTGATCATCCAATCAATTCTAATAATAATGTGAAATATATCATAATCAATCACAATGAAGTCCCACTCCACCTCATGGTCTACTATCATCACTCAACATACTGAGATCTTAGTACCATGTTCATAAAACTTTCACAATGTTGTAGAATTATTCAAATGAAAAGTAATAAGATATAAACACAATACCAACATCTTAAATAGCTTTGATGATATAAAAAACACAGTATCACCTATATCAAACAAATCTAGAATCATATAATAAAAAATTAATTCCATACCTCTAACTGTGGTTGGAAATACATTAGATTCCATTAGGGAATACTCCATTGCATAAAGAAATCTGGTCTTGACACCTCCTTGATATTTTATAGCCACATGAACATCCCCATTAGTTGAGGATAATACCCACCATCCATGGAAAAAATTATATAAAACTAGGAACATTTGGTGAAATTAGTCCTAATCTTAATGTCGTGATACCTGCTATCAAATAAAACTTCAGGTGGAAAAAGTTTCCATATTGATGAGAAGTCCTGGGATAATCTATAAAATTATGATTGCTATGACCAGGCCACCAGAATGATAGAAAGAAACCTAAATCTGTCCAAATGAAGCCACAAAAATATCTCTAGAAATCCAATTTCTACCATTATGCTTCCATTTCAAGCCAGATGATATACCCTAGGTAATGATTGTACTAACTAAAGATACTCCCACCCAAATTTTTCTATTAATTTTATCCTCTTGTATTATTGATTTATTGAATTTCTCCATAAATTTTGGGAGGAACCTGAGAATAGGCATAGACTAGATATTGTCCCTTCATCCCAACTCAATCCTCTGAGACTTCATTTAATCAATAGTGAACAGATCTAGTTCCATTTACATTGACATAGAAAAATCAGTGGCATCCTAAAAAAACTATACTCTCTCCCCAGTATATGGTCAAAATCTCCAAACTCATTTCCCCATATAATGTATTAGTATAAAATAGATGGTTGAATATTTCCTTGAATGAATTCCATGTAAGATCATCATAAATAATAGGTTTTACAATAGAACCCCTCCATCTTCTTCCCAGTCCTTCAATAATATACATCTCAAATCCAAAATTAGAGTACTCACCGTTCTTTATAAATTTGAAGATCCTCTCAGCCCACTAAATCCATTATTCATATACTTGGTTTCCTTTTTCACAATTAAATACAAGTGGATTCTTATATTTAAATTATGAACTATGATCTACTTCTCATCCAGAATTCTCAACAAGTACTTGACCTAGAGTCTGAATAATGAATATTATAGCTTCTACCAAATATGGTCCCACCATTTTATTTTCCCATAGAAACTGTCAAAGGATTCCTCAGTTGGATTTAGAATATCTCTTCTAAGAATAATTTTCTAATAGAAAATTCAAAAACCAATCTATCATGATCAAGTACAAAAATCATAGGAGAAACATTAGGTATTTATATCAATGATTTAAAAAAATAAGAGTTTAAATAAATTGTGATATATTCAAACAATAATTATTCTTGAGGAAAAGAAAATTTCTATTAATATAAAACCAATATCTGGTTCATTAAAATAACCTAAAATGCCAAGTATCACTATAGAAAAATATACCTGGACACCCATGGTAACTCATATTTATACAAATAAGTGAGTTGTCCAGGCTGCTTTTCTAATGTTAAAACCTAAATATTGATATTCCTAACTCCAGTATTCCAAAACAACAAATCATACCCAAGAAGTGTCGAACACAATTTAGGATGAGTATTGCCTCTAATACCAATTTGTAATGAACCTGACAGGGTTAACTAGACAGGTAACCCAAGGTGGTTCACCACATGGTGAGATAAAATAATGAACAAAAACTCTCATAAAAAATAGAAGAAACTTAAATGTACAATGTGGAATAACTAAATACGTCTATTACATATATAAAGATTGACCACACTGGTCATACAATAAAATAAGAGTGACTAAGGAAACAAAACTCTATGTGACCAATTGTCACCATCAATCCATCCCACTATGAATGAGAAAGATGAAAAGAGAACATGTAATGCTACATAATCTTCTTACCTTTGCCTATGTCATGAAAAAAATTTCTACAACTTCTAAATGGAAAAATCCTGGTGTTGGGAAGGAGCTAAATAATATTTCACTGAGGAATATATATATATAAGACTAGATATGTAACAAAATCCACTTTATAAATCATTTTCTTAAATCAACCCTATTGAAAAAAAATATTTTTTTTGCCATAAATACATACCACATTCACCAAATCCATTAATATATTAAAAAAATTGAAAAATAGGTAAAATAAACAGGTGATAAAATATCCATGAAATAAACCATCTTTTGATAAATCATGTATAAGAAACAAAGAGTGCCATTTTTCTCTAGATTATAGAAAACAATACCTAAAATAATCCTAAACTAGGGATATGTTTGTTTCCACCAATATTGAGTCCTTCCATATTCTATCGATATCAAAAAAAATACCCCTCGTGTTTCCACACATATTAGGGCTACCTATGTCAATTTCTCAATGCACCCAAGGATCCAAAAGATCTATGTTCTTGAAAAAACCATTTTCATAACCCATTTCACATTTAGTAAAAACCATTTTTATATAAAATTAAATAAATTTCAATGAATAATCTAATGGGATCAATAAGAAAATATATTAATTCCAGAATTGAGAATACTTACTTAGATCCACCTGCCATATGAATGATGGAAACCTATCCACAACAATAAAAGTGATTGAAATACCACAGATATTACTTCTAAAGATAAGACATGGTAATAAACAATAAATTATCAATATAAATCCCAAATAGATCATGAATATATAACTTAATCTCATCAAATACCAACATCATGATGAAATTCAATAAAGAAGAAGAAAGTATGATTACTAGGGATACAAAATGTAACCTCGGTAAGAGTCAAGCATTGAATGGAGTGATCCATATAGAGGTAGATGGCACAAAATGACACAAAATCTCCATTACATTTTATATGGAATCTTGTGTGCTGAATTATAAAATATTTGGTCCTGTGGTGCATTCAGAACCACTTGTACTGAGGAATTCATGACGTCAATCCATTTTAGGGAAAGAAATACAATGAATTATAAATACAACAAAAGAGGAATCACCTCATATTTAATTAAATCCTGATAGATGTTTTCATATTGTGTAATTGTTTCATGGAATGTAATATTTTCATACCCTATAACAAACACAATAAATCTTCCCTATAATAGATTCACCTTATGTAACACCTTCACAATGTGAATGTGTCCAATAGGATGCGATCCTCCCAGTTTATTGTAGAAGCCCTTTTAACAAATTATTAAGGCTCTCTTATCCCTTGGATAACCCTTTAAATAAATTTAAAAATATATACTCAAACCCTATTAATCCAAGAAACACGCTTCACCTTACTATAGGTCATTTTCCACAGGAAAGGCCCCCTATTCCTGAGAATACAACAATACACCCAAACAAATAGGGAAAACAAGACAAGAATCAAATAATATCTGAATGAAGGACAAAATTTGTTACAAACATAAAATTAAATGATTTTAAAATGGCTAAAGAAATATGATTTTCAACAAAACTAACTTAAATGACCCACTTGTGGGATTTTATCTTACACATTGAAAAAATGATGAGACATTATAGGGATCCCTAACATTAGTTAACCATAATAATTCCCAAAATCATGTCTAAAAAAGCTAAAATAATATCATTCAAAATATTCCAAATGAATTTTTATACCAATTATAATATCCCATTAAGATTAATACATTAATTTATAAAATTTTAATTGAAATTAATCATTAATTATCATAAAAAATCAATATTATTCAATTTAGAAACATTTATAAACCTCAACCAAATATAAATTCATTTTCTTCAAATTTAAATCAATGGAAAACCTTTAATTTTTAATATAAATTTGTTTGGGGAAACAAATTTAAACACATGAAACATCCATTATAGAAAATTTCACTATATTTTAAAAAAATCTATTAAAACATTCCCTTATCACATCGATTTAATTTTTTAACAATTTAAAAATTATTAAAATATTACTTCTAAAAAATTAAACATCATGAATTTCAATACAATCACACATAATTTAATTTGATAATAATTCATAAATAACTCACTTAAAACTATTTAATAATAAATTAAATAGTTTTATAGTTGAGTTGGAATGGTATATTCCATTCCAAGTTCCCATGTTTTAAGAAAAAGGTAATTATAAAAAATAAACATTAAAATAATTTGGCTCCTGGTAAATTATTATTATAAATATTTGATAAATAAATTCTTTTCAAAGTATTATTTTCCAAAAAAATATATTAAATTTCTACATAGCCTTTAATACTTAATAAGATTATCACAATCAAATTCATTTCATTTAAATCCAAAAACCCATATAAAAGATTCAATAAAATTTCAAAAACACATTAAAAAGAAATATATTAATAGATAATTTGTTAATATAAAAATAAATACACATTGTAAAGTTCTACAAGTGAGTAATATAACCTAAAAATTTTAAAATTACATATATTAAAATTTATTCATGACATTAAATAATAAAAGAACATTTATCAATAAAAATATTATTTAAACTTCAAAATATTCTTCAGACACAAAAATCCTTCTCAATAAGTATTATAAAGGAAAATAAAACCATATAAAACTAATCAATAATCATTAAGAATAATAGGAATCACCAAAATATAACATGATTATCCAACATTCTATCTACTCATATTAAATAATCATTCCCTAAAATATTTAATTAACCTAACATAATTTAATCATTAATCAAAATTCTGAATTAAAAAATTTAACTACAACCCACATAAAATAAAATTAATATAAAATAAATATTGATAACATATATTGATAGTGCTTAACCATTTAGGTCAACATCTGAACATAAAATGTTTCATTTGTTACACAGTTATATTTTGATTTATAAGTTTGATCAAGGAAAATCCTAATTTATAGAGTCCTAATATTATTTATAAAAAATATCTGATGAGTATCAATAATAATAATGATATTTAAAATTCAAAATCAAACATTTTTTAAACCTTAAAAATATATCATAAAATGAAATTTAATACCCTAGTTAATTATCAAAACCCATTTAAAAAGTCGTTATCCTATAATAGATCCTCAATTTGGATATCTTATTATTATTTATTCGATGAATATTTTTTTACACATCAATTATTTATTATAACCATGACCATTCACATATAAGATGATTTTTTCAACACATATCTATATTATGAATGAGTCATAATGAATGTGTCCCCCATTATTTTTTCAAGAAATCTCATTATTGGATAAATTAAAGGATGTGAAATCTAAATATGTTGCTTAAATTTAACTCATGGACCATCTTGTGGAAACATGAGTCTCTCTATTGAAAGTATATATATATATATATATATCAATAAAGATGTTTCAACCACATGACACAAAATATCAATGATTAAAAATGAGATTCCTATATAAATTTAAAATATCCCACTCTGATATCATTTAAATTGTCCCAAATAGAAATCACCTACATTAAAATATATATAAAACACTGGCCACAAATGAGTTCCCTCAAATCATTACTGGTTGGTGAGTGGTAATGATTGGTTATGAAATTTTTTATGGAACTATTTCCCATACATTAAAAATTTTGATCTTTCCTGTATAATTATACAACAAATCACATTTTTCTAAATGTTCTATTTGAAAAAATAAAAATAAAAATAGTATATTAAATAATTAAAATATTAGAAAAATCCACTATAAATGAATGAATAAATCTCATGTAACCTTTTATAACCTAATATCCATAGTAATAAAAGAAACTCAAATAGCTAAATACATATTGAAAAAAATAAGTTGCATGATACTGGCTAGACAACTTATTTGAGAAATATATGGATGGTCATAGCCCAGATATTATCTAATTTATTTATAAACTCCAATTCTATGGTATCAACTAATTTAAATGGAAATATCAAATATTAGACATATAACACAGAATAGGAACATGTTTTTAGACTAAGGGAACAAGCAGGTGGGGACAATAGAACCGAGTGGAATTTCATTAGAAAACACTAATTATACTCTAAAAATGTGTACATACTCTATTAAATGTGATCATATCAAAAAAAAAAATTGATTTAACCACTCTTAATGAATGTATTCCAAACACCAATGAAAAAACTTCACTTGAACACAGATGAAAATAAAATAAAAAATAATTTTCAAATTTGTATAAAATGAATAATAAAAATAATAGGGTAATATATAACATATATTAAAATTACACATGCCTATATACATAGTAAAATTCTTATTCTATAGATAAAATACCTATTCTGAATTTTTCATCATATAGATATCTTTATGAAAAATATAATTTTGGAAAACCATGAAAACCAATAAAACCCATCAATATTAAATGTTTAACAAAGAAAATATAACAGAAGTGGCTATCATTTGATGGTAAAAGTAAGTAAACCTTTCCAATAATTCAATAACATTCTTACCAATGATATTAAAAAAAATAACTTGATTGGAAAAAATATAAACTATAAGTCACATTTTCAAATCACTAAAGGCTGACAATTACTTCATGCGATATCAATCTATAAATTTTAGGAAACTATTTTAATAACACTAGGATAAAACCTATGGTATATCATAGAAACAATACTCCTAAGTAATTTTATGACAAAATAAATCATCTAAAATAACCTATAATTCAATCTACAACATTTTATATGACTTCAATAATGCTGGATGAAAACCTACGGTCTATCAAAAATAATATGGATTTTGTTTACCATACCAGTATGAAGGGAAGATATGTCTATAAATATACTATGGGTAAGGATTGAGTAAGTTTACTAAATAATATCTATTCATGTTCATCTATTTAAAACATATATCTACCTAACATGTCACACATAAATAATAATCCTGAATATTTTTTAAAATAAGATAAAAAATTTAATTTTATTATAAATTATTGTGATTTGATAAAAAATGAATTATTTAAAATTAGTTCCATAATTTATATTTTAGTAATATTCAATATAATATTACTAATCCTCAATACATATATGGATTCCAATATTTAATAATTAACCATGATAAATAAATGTGTTCATTTTTTTTGGAGACATGAACCACCAGAACCATTGAACATTGATCTTCCAAAAAAACCACTAGAACAAATACACACCCAAAGGCTAAACCTCTGAAAAATCATTTAATGTATGGAATTTCCCATGTTAGTTGCACCAAAATAGAGAAATTAAATCTAACCCAACATAAATCACTACACCAAATCATTTGTAGGCACCCTATAAGTAGTCACATGACTCAAAAATATATAAGAAAAATAAAAGAAAAAAATAAATACTCATATAGATTTTGTGTTCTTTGAATGTGAACCATATATCCATAAAATAGTGCTTCTCATTCAATTATAATCTGATGTTATAATGATTTTTAATCAAAACCCGATATTACCACTTATATATTTTTCCTATACAATATGGTTCATATTAATTTTGTAAAATATTTTGCCACCTTTCCTTTATATTGGGGCCCAATTAGTTACTTATTTCACTGATCTCCAACTATCATGGGGGAACCTTTTTGACTTTAGATATTATGTAGTTGTATTTATCTTGATCACTAAATTATAATATATGGAGCTTTTACTCTTAAAATATAATTGATGATCCTTAAATTAAATAATTTTCTACAATGTGATGAGTGATAACCCTTACCAAATACCATATGATGACCCTCATGATTATTATAACTTTTTTTGTCCCCTTTTAACTGAACCAGTCCCACTTGTACACCTAACACAAATACATTCATCAATATGATAATAGGGAAATTCATTATTACATCAATTTTATCTTCCAAATAATTGAGGTCAAACAATATTTTGGTATTCCTCCTTTCACTATTTTGATCCATCACATTAATAAAAAAACATCACCCTACATAAAAATATCTTAATGAGGAAAAATGTATCTGAATTCTTTCTTCAGTTAACACCATGTAGGAAAATCCTTCAAGGTTTTATTATCAAACTATCTTTTGAAACCTAAATACCATTTACTTTATATAATTCATGATGAATTGATATTTAAAGAAAAAAAATTAGTCATTTAATTAATAAATGGATATAAATAATCATTAATTATACTCTTATTATCAAAGAGAAACACTCAACCCTCCTATAATATCTCGAGTTCATCTGGTATGTGAATACACTATATCAATTCCTTTCATGTTTATATGGTTTCAATTTACTCATTATTTATTGATAAAATATAAAAATTAGTTATATCCCAAAATTAAAGTTTATTATTAGTCATTAATTCATGAAAAAAATCCTAGTAATGCTCATACCGGTGTCTAAAAACCCTATAATGTCTAAATATACATTACTATGTAATGAAGCTGATTTATCAGTGAAAATAATTATATCTCTTTATGCCTTCATTTAAAATACCATCCAATTCAAAAAAATCCCAATGACCCCAACTCATATTTGATTTTAAATGAGTTACCCATTTGACTAAAAAATCAGTTTCATATTTAGTACATGTCATAGCATATATTATCCTATATATCGTTGATTAAAATGAATTCTTCACCATGTACATATCTTCAATGTTAATATTTGGTGATTCCTAAATGGAATAATTTAATTTTCTATAAAATGTATTTTAGAGTGAATTTCATCCATAATTCCTAAATGATTTTATAACCTCCCATATATAATCCCATTGAGATAGTATCAAATCCATGTCATCTGTATCGCTCTAAATAATCAGTCCTCAAACTTTTTTTCTTGGATGTGATATTACATCTGTATTATTCTTTAAAATCATAATTTATCTTTAAAATTATTATAATGTTTGGAATATATACACACAATGATGCCACACATAGGTGAACTATGGTGAAAATTACATCATTCCATTTATTCAAATAATAATAGTGAACCATGTTGTTCTATATGAAACTTCCCCCATTACAATAACTCATAAAATTTTTAATTCCCCACACATGGTGCATCTTAAAATTCATAGGTTATTCTCACTAGTTAAAATAAAAAAAGTATTTTTTTAAAACATCCTCAAAACCCAGTGGTTACATTTTATTGAATTTTTAGGGGTTTGTTAAAAAATAACATAATTTTTTCTTGTGATACAAATATCAAATTATAAGATCATAATTCCTTAAATAAATGAGAATATTATTTCTAGACATAATTAATTATAAATAGTGTACATTTAATAAATAATCCCCTTCATCAACAATGAATAACATTGACAATGATTAATGATAACTATGAAAGGGAAATAAAAACACTCTTAATATTAGGGAATATCTATATGTCAACTAGATCACAAGTCATACATGTGGTACACCCTGTCATTCCATTTGATTCTAGTACCTCACTATGCTATGAAAAAAGAAAAGAACTTTATATTATGGGGAATCTCAACCAATTATAGTGAATTCACATGCACCATCTGATATTTCATGGATGTGAATATTATAATTTGTATAGGAAACTCTTCAGGTAGACTCATTTACTAAATAAATATAATTCTTGAGTAAATTCCAATTATTCATTCATTCAATACATGAATGTATGTATTTTTTATTTTTTACATCTTATAAAATAGATAGATTAATGATATTTTTTGGGAGAGTTCAACCAAAAAATCCATCCAAACCAATGGCATTGTGTCATATACAATTTCATATGATGTAATTAGTAATATATTATAAATACATAGATCACTTGGGATATTGAAAACAACTAGGCATTATAATCTACCAAATAATAAATTATAATATGGATGTTATTTTGAAGTAAGTGGAATTTTTATAATCCATAAAATATGGAAAGTATACATATAGGCTAAAATTATGGAATGAAATCATATTCCCTTCATGTAATAATTTTATTCTATGCAAGATACTTTATTATAAAAATTGATATAGCCCATTTCATCTCATGAAAAATTCTTTTAGGAATATTATATCCTTTAGTCTCCAACATGCATTAAAGTATGAATACACTCTTCCATTTCACCACATATAATATTATATATGATAACTTTTAAAGTCACATAATTTTTTTTAATATCTTTTAAAAACATTTTGGAGAACTATCGTTTATCTTTACATTATATCACATCAAGTGTAATACATTGTGAATACCCATACAAAACATTATTTATTTACTCTAAAACACTTTTAATGCAACACTATGAGTCCAGATCATTCATTATTTGTTCAAACACAATATTTGATCCCATGAAACATTATATAATTTACAAAAAAATAAGATTCACTATATCTATATATGTATCAAAATAGAAACCTCTAGAAAAATATCAATGTTTCTTATTCTACAAATAGATCTTGTATGATCTCTACCAAACACTTTTATATCTATAAATATATCTACTAGTCACATATCATGAATTTATAAACTCTTATGTCATCCATTAATCTAAGAAATAATGGTACTATAGGACATTGATTATTTCAATCCCATATAACCATCTCATAAAATATTTATTATCTGAGTATAGACATACTTGGTTAATGAATATATCACATGTCATTCACCTTTACTGATGAGTAAATCACATCCCCCTCATCATTAAATCTATTAAAAAATATGTACTATCTATTTGTATCCTCAAACTAATTATTCTATCTCATCAGAGGGTTCAGATTTCATAGTTTTCACACAATAGGATTAATCTAATCTTGCTTGATCTCCAACAAATAACATAATCAACATCATACCAAACCACCCCTGATTAGATAGGTTGAAAATCTTTATGTCCTAAAGGTAAAAACATTATAATTTTTTTTATTCTAATTATCCCTCTAACCTTGAGTAATGGGGACTTTTATATGATCTAAACAACCATAATATATTAAAGAAAAAAATTTAGCACATTCCATTTTGTGTACATAGTGGTAAATAATTTGCAAAAACAATTCTACCTCATTAACATATTTGTTTCTTATAAAATAATTTTTATAATGTTAACCCTTAAATTCAATTATAACCTATAAAACTCGTTAAGGAACACCAATTATAGAAAATTAAAATTCATAAAATAAGAGGTCAATTATCATTTCTCTTTACAAAATATATATCAATATAGAGATTTACATAATAAATGTTAATAAATTTTAATATTTACACATCCTTTTATATAACATATTTAATACATTAAAATTAATTTATAAATATTTAACAAAAAATAGTTGAAAACAATTCTATTATTTAATTTATTAAATATTTACTCATTAACCTTAGTTATATTACACTTTCAGAGCTTCTATTAACTTATTACATCAATATGTAATTCCCACCATATCTTTATTTGAACATATGAAGAAAAATCCTCCCTCTGAACAATTTAGTAAGTAAAATATATAATGAAATCATGTTTGAATAACTTTGAGATTTAGTGTAGCACCGCAATACTATTTGTAATATTTATTTTAAATTAATATCATCTCTTTGATATATTTTTCTAATCATAACCTTGATATTTTGAAAGAAGAAAATTTGGTTTGATAGCAAATATGACATAGAGCACAAACCACAAACAACCTATGAAATATAATATTTTAATATGGCCATTAAAACATAAAAAATGAATTGGTGGTAAAATATAGGATTATATAAATTTTTAAATATATATAATTCATAATCAATATAAATTTATCGATATATTCTAATAAAGTATCTAATCAAATTTTTTGTAAAGTCATTTTATGCTTCAAAATACATGTTCTTGAAAAATGGTTTTTATTTTATTTTATAAGTTTGGGAATTATAATTAATTTCAAAAAAATGAAAAAAGAATTATAAAAATAATACCATTTTTTAAATGATAATATCATAATTATCCCAGGGTTAAATTTTGTGACTTTTCATAAAAGGGTGATTTTTCAGGGAATTAGTGAAAATATGAATTTTCAAAAACTTTTATTACTCTTTAAAAAATTATTTAATTTTAAAGTAAAATTATGAAATGAATTTTATTGAAAAATATAAAAATTATTTTTTATATTTAGAATAATTAATTACATTTTAATCATCTTTATTCCTAATATATATAAGTTTATTTTTAGAATTAAAAAAATAAATTTTCTGAAAACTATTTCTAAATGCTTAATATTCCTCCATTTAAATTTACTAAAATAAAATTAAATGTTGAATGATTTAAATAAAATATATTGATTATATATCTAATTATTAATATAAATCATTATATTGATGATTACTAGTCACATATTTATTATAACATCTTAATATACATGAAAAATACATTTGATAAAAACCCGTTTTTTGACCTTTTTGAAATTTTATCATTAAATGACACTGTAAAACTTCTAAGATTTGATTTGATATAATAAATTCCATATTTTTAATAAGAATAATTTATATTATATAATGAGGTTAATATAATTTTTTTTCATAATGAATATTACAAATAGTAAAAATTAATTACCATATTTAGGGATAAAATGGGGTTACCGAGGGGAAAAAACTAATAATATAATGATTAATATGACCAAAAAACATGTCTAAATAATATTGGATTATGTATTTATGTATTATCACAACTATGTTTCTTGAATGCTAAATTTTGGTTTAACTTTTCATGTAAAACATAGGGTTATGATTTATTCTCATCAAAAATTCAATGTCCTTCCTCTCCTCAATTATAAAAGCGAAGTCCCTATCCTCAAAAATTCACACCTATATAGACATTTATATTGACCAAAACCTACCAAAATATCTCTTAAATATCCTTATCTATATTTTGGAGGCACCTGTCCTCATAAAACATGACTATATGCCCTTTAATATGAGATCCAAAGGAGGTTCTTCTAAGCGAAGGTAATTGTCTTCCCTATGTGATTTATTTGTATTTATTATTTTTACAACATAAATTATGTCTTAAAAATATTAAAAAAAACTTACACCAATATCACCCATATAATGGTATTTAATTATTTTTATTGAATAATACATTTCATTATCCTCCAATATATTGGAAATAAATTATTCTCTCTTGTATATGGTGGAATGTTGCATCGTGAACTGATGTAGTTGTTTTCCATCACAGACTCACATGGGTTGTCATAATGATGGATGTAATGAATATATAAAATAAATATGAATTGATTTTAATTCTTAAATATTATTATTCCAACCAATTCTTTACCTATTCACCAATTAATTGAATGATATTATTGCTTATGTGTATGTATGACATATCGTCTCCACAAAGAGATGTGAATCATTTTCCATATACAACTATCAAGAGTGGGGAGAAAAATTAATTAAATAAGTAAATAAGAAATTTATAAAAATCATATAATTTTAGAGATTATGTAACTATATCTTATAGACATTAATGAGAATAGTCAAGAACAAACAAACTAGGGGGAAAAGGGAATTAACACTAAAAAAATGATAACAATAAAATATTATCAAATCAAGGGTTATAATACATTATAAGAGGATAATATATGATATTATAAACATGAATTGTAATGTCTTGAAATTCCATGAAATTTTTTTATTTTGAAAATTAAATTGGATTATTTTGAGACCATACTCTTAGACAACACGTGATTCTGAGGCATGGAGAGGCCAGAATTTATTTTCGATCTATTTGTAATGTTCATTAAATAAATGTGCGAGTGTGTTTTCATAACTATAAAATCGGTCCCTAGATCAAAAATCTGAGGCCACCGTTAAACTCAAAGCATCCGTATTTTCCTAGGAAGGGCCCAACATTGATCGGCACTGGTCAACCGAAAAAATTTATATTTCAGACTTTTTGGAAGAAAAATAAAATAACTTAATAGGATATATTATTTTATTTTCTTCATACTTACACAATGACTCATTAGTGTTGTGGTTTAGTTAAGAGGCAACATTGAATCCCATTAATGAACCTCATTAATGAATCAGCAAGGCGATGCTGTAACACACACGTGTATTCCTTTATTAATTAAACAGGGAATTCAGGTTGATGAACAACTCTAGAATTCCTCTGACGAATGACAAAGGAAACCTATCCAAAGATGAACATAATTGAATTAGAAAATGGAAACGACAACCTTGGAGATAGGATTCAGTACTGGAGATCGATGGATGCTGATGAATGATCAGTCTCAAGCAATCTCCTTTCCCTGGTAGGGGGTTTTTCTGAGTGATTTTCCTTTCCACGTTCATAAATTTTAACGACAAACTCGGACCAAACCACAAAGAGGTTGATACGTAGTTCGATCATTCATGTCGAAAGGTTAATTATGCGGAATAAATGGGATATCTATATTAGTGATTATTTTCTCTTTAATTTGGTCCTTTGTGATCCTGCTAACAAGAAAACATCCATGTTAACATGAAAAAGACCTGGATCATTCATTGGGTGTTCTTGTGATGAAACTCCTTCACCAATTTCTTCTTGTGTACTTCCCATTAATCATGGCGCAATGGATGGTGGTGAAAGCATATGCAGCCTAGGTGGGACTATAGCGGCACATCATCTTGTGGTACTAGCGAGAAGTGTCATAGCTAGGATAATATTGGCATCAGCGAGAGGCTTTGGAACAAGGGCATGGAAGCGGTAGGATGTTGTAGTGGAAGTACAGGGCTGTGACAGTAGCACAACACCGTGTCACCCAGCCAAGGCAGCAACACAAGGTCTTGGAACCCAGGCCACAGTGGTAGAACGATCCCCCAACAATGAGGCATATGGCAGGTGGGAGGTGGCACGCTGGCAGTGCACCGCTGTGACGACATGGGCTGATGGAGGGTTGTAGGAGGACATGGCCACTTGGCCACATCAAAGGTGCCATGCAGCGGAAATCATCGGTCCATGGACCGGGGAAGTGAGATGGACACGCGGCTTGCCGCTTGTCCCGCAGAAGACCCGGTCTGCATGAGTAGACTGGCTAGCTGAGGAGGTGGCACCACCCGGGCACCACATGGATGTTAAAACCTGATGTCGTATGACATCCGGGCTGGAGGATAACCGGCTCGCTGATGTGGACTGGTCCAGATAGGGAATCGTGATGTTATGAGGCCTAGCAGGTCAAAATCTGTCTGACTAATTCGAACTGTAATAGATGAAAACCAGGTCATAGGGTGATCTGGAGGGCTGGACCCATGTCCGAACTGCTCCAGGTCCAACAAGACCCAATGGTCCTAGCCATTTGGAAAGGTCGGATCAGTCTGGGTCGGGTTGTCCTAAATAGGTGGGGTCATGTAGGACCCTCGGACTGGGTTGGTTGGTTCGGTCTGACCAAGTCAGACCAGGACTGGATATAACCGTTCCCTCTTTACTAAAATGACAATATTTTACAAACTGAGTGTCCTATTGACATGACATATGTAGTGTTGGGACCCTTACGATGTGACAGTCCATTGGGTATACTCTAAGTAAGACTTCATGGTAGTTGAGTTATGACCAATGGCTATAGGAGTAGAATCTCCCAGAGTCAAGTGCACTAAAGAGCAGGAATCTTTCCACTGGATGTGAAATTATGGATATTAAATGAGGGACCTCGGTGGTCCAGTAGTCAATCGGACCTCAGTGATCCAGTATCTCAACAGACCTTAGTGGTCCAATAGCAGAGTAGACATCAGTGGTCTAGCAAATGAGCAGACCTCAGTTGTCGAGTAGCCGAGCAGACCTCAGTGGTCCAGTAGCTCAGTGGACCTTAGTGGTTCAGAAGTGAAGCAGACCTCATTGGTCTGTTAGCCGAGATGACGTTAGTGGTCCAGCAACCAAGGGGACCTATGTGGTCCAGCAGCTAAGAATACCTCAGTGTTCCAGCAGCTGACTAGACCACAGTGGTCTATTAGCTGAACATACCTTAGTGACTCATCTGGGGTGATCCCTTTAGTAGTACAAGAGGATTCAACTTTATGACTGAGAATATTACATTATATCCATTGAGTTATACCAAGTTTGATTTTTCATTACTTATGGTCTTACATTATGGTCTCACTTTGTGGCCTTTATTTATAGTATTACATTTTTGGTTTAGGGTCCCTATTGAGTATTGTGTTACTCACCCCTACACAGGGTTTACTCACACATTTTTTTTCTCATGAAAGCGATCGACGCATCGATAGAGACCTTGGTAGTCTGAGACCAGGTGGTGATCAGTGATATAGGGAAGATGGGAATCCTTCTATGGCCACAGGAAGTTACCCTTCACCTACTGTTTAGGTAGGGTCTCGATCAGATAGACCATGATAGTTGTACTTTCCTTTTTGGTTTTGGGATTGTATTATTCCCCTTTGTACATTTAGTCTTACTGTACTATTTGTAGTTATATCAGTGACAGTTGAGGTTTACTTTGTGTTTACTTTCCTCATTTTGGGCTTTGTTCATGTGTATAGTTTTATATGTAAATGCCTTCCCTCTTTGGTATATGACTATTTGGTTCCATTCGCTATCCCTTGGCCTATGGAAGGCGGTCTTGGGGTAGTTAGGTCATGATCCCTAGGGGACGGGTCATGATAAAGTGGTATCATAGGATGTCAGTTCTACCAGAAGAAGTAAGAGTCTGAAATTTTTTTATGGGCTAATAGTGTTATGTGTCTCAAGTTAGGATTCCAGGTCATGGATTCTAGTGTTGGTGTGGTGGTCGACGTATCCATAAAACAGGACCCAGAATTCCTCTTTCCAACTCAGTACATTAAAAAACTAGTATCATGCATCTTTGGATGTTTTCTTTGGATTTTTCTGAGTTAGAGTCATCTCACCAGGTATAATCTATGAATATTGATTCATCTTCATCTCTTTCAGGATGCCTCCATGCAGACTACTAGTCAGGATTCCATTGAGTGACCATGAGGATGGTTTGTATAATGATGAGGCTTTGGTATAGGGATCGTTTCCTGATATGGTACCTTCAGGCAGTGTCCCAGTGATACCACCAGCCATTGTTCAGCAGTTACTACTGATTCTACCAATAGAGGATACACATGGGCTCAATGCCTTACATGAGTTCTAGAGGCAAAGACATCCCATGTTTAGGGGATATACAGGTCCTCAGGTAACTAAGGATTGGATAGAGGAAGTGATGTGAGTTTTCCACTTAGTGAGGACCCCACAAGACTCGATGGAAGTTCTATCTACAAGCCCTCTACAGGGATGGGTAGGGAGGTGGTAGAGTTTGACGATCCATATGCACAAGGAGGAAACACTCACTTGGTCTGACTTCGAGAATCTTTTCAGGGAGGAGTTCTCCTCCATGATATTTTGCTTAGTGCTCATATAAGAGTTTCTTCACCTACAGCAGGGCAGCCTAACCGTGGATGATTACTCTGTGAGGTTCAGAGACCACTCCCATTACTCTACGGATATGGTATAGGTCCCTTTCATCAAAGCTTGAAACTTTTACCAAGGACTCTGATGGGAGATTAGGGAATTAATTATTTCTCCCAGCATCCTTACATAGTCTGAGGTGAATGAGAGAGCTCTACCGGTGGAGATCTTCCACATTGAGTAGGCACTGATGGTGGGAGCTACCACCTGGAGATAGGTGGTCGAGTCATCTATGGTGGGTATCTGATAGATTACATAGAAGACCAAACATTCCATACCTTTTAAAGGATGACCCCAAGACTCAGGGTCGGTGGTATGAGGCTCCCAAGGCATAGGTAGTCATCAGAAGAGTAGAGTACTGTACACATGTGGCGGGTAAGGGCACATGGCTCGGGATTGCCAGAACTGTCGCACAGAGGACCAAAAGATGGTTGAGGGAACTTCAAGGATATCATAGAGACAGGAACATGGTGGTCCACTAGGCAGAAGATGTGGAAAGTAATGGGATGTGTAGCAGGAGGTGGGAGTAGGTAAATGGTACTACCACCACCACCCCCAGGTGGTCCTCCATGGGCTCTAAGGGTAGGTGAATAGGGGTGGTCTCAGTTTTAGGCCCTTGAGTCCTACAGTCTTGATGTCTTAGGGATGATACAAGGTTTTATATGGGTATTCTATACTTTATCTACAGCTATTATAGAAATAGTTTCAAGTCACTCCTTACTTTGTCTTCGACCTTATTAAGATCTCAGAGATTCTGATCAAGCCATTGGATCGATGATTACAATTAGAGAATCCTACGGGAAGGGATTCTACAATCAAACACTGGTTCCAATACTATGATCTTTCTCTTGGAGGTGAGATATTTAGCTGGGATCTCATAGTATCAACATTGAGGCCTTACAACATCTTCCTTAGTATGGACTGGATATCAGCAGTTCATGCTCTGATCGACTATTTTAGGCACCGAGTGTGGTGTGTTATTGAATATGGGACCATGTTTTCCTTCTCTAGCAATTAGGGATCTTTTTTCAGCATGGGATGGACTCTCATATAGGATGGTGTGGCCGATTACTCATCAGTTGGCTAGAATAACCCTCAGTACAGTGGATGAGACGATTCCACTATTTCCTACCGTGGTGGAAAATTATGAAGAAATCTTTCTAGAGAATGTTCCAGGACTACCTCCTCATATAGAGGTACACTAATATATTAATCAGTACCTTGGGATGAAAATGATATCTACATAGGTATATTAGATGGCTCTCGTAGAGCTCAGGGAGATGAGGGTATAGTTGGAGGACCTTCATAGGAAGGGGTTCGTAAGGATCTATGTTTCACCATGGGAAACCCTAGTGTTGTTTTCCATGAAGGCAGACAGAAGCTTCAAGTTATGAATGGACTTACAGCACCTAAACTAGGTGACGTTGAAGAACAAGTATCCTCTACCAAGGATTAATGACCTCTTTAATCAGCTAAAGAGAGCAATATGGTTCCTGAAGATGGACCTAAGATCATGTTGTCACCATCTTTGAGTACGAGATGATTACATCTCGAAGATGGATTTCAGATGTCGCTAAAGCCACTATGAGAACATTATAATGTTTTTTAGCATTAAAAATGACCCAGAAATGTTTGTGGGACTCATGAACTGGCTCTTCCAGCCATACATAGACATGTTTATAGTTGTCTTCATTGATGATATCTTAGTGTATTCCGCATTTGAGGATGAGCACACGATACACCTGAGGATGGTTCTATACACACTCTGAGAGAACCATATTTAAAAAAAATCTCTTGAAGTGTGAGTTTTGTATATGAGAGGTTCATTTCATGGGACATGACATCTTAGAGTCTGGATTTGTGGTGGATCTAGTGAAGATCGAGGTGCTGCTTTCTTAGAAACCACCCAATAGAGTTACTGAGGTGTGGAGTTTCCTTGGGTTGGGTGGGTTCTATAGGATTTTTGTAACCAACTTCTCCAGGGTGGAAAAACCCATGATGGCGTTGATAAAGATGGTAAAACCCTTCGTGTGTAGAAAAATATGCTAGCAAATATTCTAACAACTAAGACCAATTTTGATGAGGGATCCAATCTTGAGGCTTACACAGTAGGGAACTAACTACTTGGTGTTCTGTGATGCATTAGGAACTGGGATTAGTTGTGTCCTGATGTAGTGGAAAGTATTTATTTCTTAAGGATATCGAAAATTGAGATTTCATGAGAAAAACTATGTGACTCATGACTTTGATTTGACAATGCTAGTCTTCGAACTAAAGATGTGGTGACATTAACTTATGGGAGAATGATTCATCATCTACTCTGACCAAAATAGTGTCAAGTATATCATTTCACAGAAGGATCTAAATCTGAGACAGTGATATTGTATAGAGTTTCTCTAGGACTATGTCTTCGAAATAGTCTATACTCTTGGGAAGGGGAACATGGTGGCAGATGGTCTCATAAGAAGATTGAGTTCACGGCTTCTGAATGAGGCCTCAGAGCAGTTGGTCTCACGTGAGATATCCTTCATGGATAGATAGGAGACATATTTTTTTATTCAATGGTAGTTTTCACTCCACTATAGCAGTACGTTATGGAGGCATAGCTCAGAGATTCAAGCTACAAGTCTACATGTGCCGAGGTGTCCACAGGGTATGCCCCTGAAGGATATTTTAAAGGTGGGATGCATGTCATCCTTTCAGAGGACGTGTTGTAGTACCAATGGAATTGAGGTATGATATTTTAAGTTATTTCCATACATTCCCTTTTTTAGTTCATCTAGGTGTGGTGAAGATGTACTATGAACTTTGACGTCAGTACTGGTGGCCTAGAATGAAGAAGGCAGCGGCATAGATCGTCTTAAGATGCCTCTTTTGTCAGAAAGTGAAGGCTGAGCACCAGGTTCTGGATGTTTTGACACAACCCCTCAAGGTACTAGAGTAGAAATAGGATGAGACATCGATGGACTTCATGACGGGATTACCAAGTACATCCAGAGGTCATGATACTATCTGGGTGATCATAGACTGACTCACCAAGTCGGCCCACTTCCTTCCCATCCGAGAATATGGCTCAGTATAGAGCTCAGGAAACCTCTACATGCATGAGATAGTTTGAATCCATGGAGTCCCATCTACAATAGTCTCATATCAGGATTCATGCTTTACATCCTAGTTTTGGAAGGGATTACAGGAGGAATTTGGTACGCAGTTGTTCTTGAGCACATCCTTTCACCCAGAGATGGATGTTCAGATGGAGTAGACCATTCAAACCTTGGAGGTCATGCTTTATGCTTTCATTATTGATTTTCTTCATAGTTGGGAAGACTAGCTACCACTGGTGGAATTTGCGTATAATAGCATCTACCACTCCACCATTGGTATGGCACTGTTCGAGGAACTATACGAATGACCATGTAGGTCACCGTTATGCTGGAAAGGCCCATAGGAGTCATCATTATTGGGTCCAGAGATGGTACAAGCTACCACTATGAAGTTGAAGGTCATCTGAGAGAGGATGAAGGCCGCACATAGCTGAAATAAGTCCTATGTTTATACTATATGGAGACCCTTAGATATTGAGGAGGGGGACAACATATTCCTATGGGTGTCTCCTCCATGATGGATATAGAGATATGGCCAGGGTGTCAAGCTATCTCTAAGGTTCGTTGAAACTTTTCTGATACGTTTTTGAGCGGGTGAGGTGGCTTACTTCTTGGTTCTAACATCGTTGTTAGATAGGGTGTGCGACATCTTCCACATATACCAGATAAGGAGTTACATTCATGACCCATCTCATGTCATTCACCATGGTGAACTAAAATTTGATGATGAGGAGACATTTTTATATTTACCATTGGAGATATAGGATCAATAGGATAAGATCCTTCGTGGATGTTAAATTCTTCTAGTGCATGTTCATCGGTGGAATGGGAATCTCTAGAAGAGCACGTGGGATCAGGAGGCTCAGATTTGTTCTCAATACCCCCCCCCCTTTTGTTTTATTATCTCCTTTTCAAGCTTATGAGGGTGTAAAACACTATATTTGGGAGTGATGTAATATCTCAGAATTGTATGTTTTTTTTTGAAAATTAAATGGGATTATTTCAAGACCAGGCTCTAAGAAGACATGTGATTCAGAGGCCTAGAGTGGATAGAATGTCAATTCAAACTATTTTTAATGTTCAATAAATAAACATGATACTGGGTTTTTATAACATTCAAATCAGTGCTCAGATCAAAAAACTAAGGGAACTATTGAACTCAGAGTGTTAGAATTCTCCTAAGAAGGTCCTAACATCGAGCAACACGGTTCGAATGAAAAATATTGTTTGCATACATTTCTGAAGAAAAAAATAACTTATAAAGTTATTTTATTATGTTTTATTCTTCATTACACAACAACTCATTAGCACTATCGTGAAGCGATGAGGTGTGGATGAATCCTGTTAATGAACCTCATTAATGAACCATTGTGGTGACACTGCAACGCAAATTCATCCTCCTTATTTAATTAAATAGGTAATTCACGGTTGATGAAAAAACCTAGAATTATGCTGATGAATGACAAAGGAAACCTCTCCAATGATGAATTCTGTAAAATTGGATGATGGCGATGACACCCTTGGAGAGTGGATTCAGAACTGGAGATCAATGGATGATGGTGGAAAATCATCCTCGACCAATCTCCTTTCCCAGGTAGGGGGGTTTTCTGAGTGATTTTCTGTTCCCTGTTATTAAAGTTTAAAAATGAACACAAACCAACCCACGAACTGGTTGATCTATGGTTTGATCATTCTTGTGGTATGGTTAATGATACGGGATAACGGGTATATCTATCATAGTGATTATTTGTTTTTTATTTTGGTTCTTTGTGATCCTGCTAACAAGAACACATATGGGTCGACATGAACAAAGCCTAGGATCATTATTTGTGATTTCTTTTGTGGTGACTCCTTCCAAAACTTCTTCTTGTGTTTTTTCCATTATTCATGGTGCAACGGTCAGTAGCAATGGAATTAAAGATCCAGGTGGGACCGCAATGGCGCATTATCCCATGGTTTCAGGCAAGAAAGGCCATGTCCAGGTGGGCCATGAGCCTAGCTATGATGGTGGAAAAGGTCGTGGTACCTAGGTCATGGTGGCAGTAGGAGAATCTAGCACAGAGGCCGAAAGTGGGTAGGAAGTGGCACGCTAGTAGCGCACTGCAATGGCGAGAGGGGCTGCCAACATAGAGGTTGGCGGTCGGTGGCACACGGATGCGGCCACTCAGCCGCAGTCTGTAGACTGGGATAGTGATTTGGACCCACGGGTCACATAAAATACCTGATCCATGTTAGAGGATCATATGAATGAGGAGGAATCATCGCGTGGTTACGTAAAATAGGCATTGCATGATGTTCGGGAAGGAGGAGAATAGTCCAACCGATGTTGATCGGGCCTGTAGAATAAATAGGTCTATTGGGTGGCCTAGGCTGGAGGAGAATTGGCACGCTGATGGGGGTCAGGCCAGATGGGGAACTTGGCTACTACGCGGCCCAGTTGGTTTGAACCGATCCAACTAATTCGGACCAAACCAGATGAGAACCAGGTTGCTGGACGACCTAATGGGCTAGATTGATGGCCTTACCAGGCCATGTCCAGCAAAGCCAGGATAGCTTGATTCGGACTAGACCCAACCGAGTTGGGTAAGGTTGGTTGAAACGGGTTGGGTAATGTGGGAGCCCAGGAACAGGTTGGTCGGGTCAGTCCCTCGAAGTCAGACCAGGCCCAGACGCAAACGGACCCTATTTTTAAAATGCCAATATCTTTTAGATTGGGCATTCGATTGATGCGTCATTTGTAAAGTTGGGACCCTTTCGATGAGAAAGTCCTTTGGGTGTACTCTATGTGAGACTTCGTTGTAGTTGAGTTATAACCAATGTATTGAGGAGTAGAATCTTTCATAGTCAAACACACTATAGAGAGGGAATATTAAGGCTAGTTGTCACATGACTAATATGATGGGTGGGACCTCAGTGGTACAGTAGTTGAGCAAACCTCAGTGGTCCAATGGGTCAATGTACCATAGTGTTCTATTAGCTCAGCATACCTAAGAGGTCTAGTAGTGGAACAGACCACAGTGGTCTAGTAGACGAGAAGACATCAGTGTTCCAACATCTGAGTGCGCCTTAGTGGTCTAGTAGCTCCGCAGACCTCAGTGGTCCAGTATATGAGTGGACCTCAGCGCTCCAATATCCAATAGGATCTCAGTGGTCCAACAACTGAGTAGACCTCAGTGGTCCAGTAGCCAAGATGACCTCAATGGTCTTGTAGCTGAAGAAACCTCAGTGACTCACTAGGTATGGTCTCCCCAACAATACAAGATGAATCAACTTTATGACTAAGAATATTACTTTCTATTCATTTAATTATACATGGTGAGAGATGTATTTCCTTGTGATATTACTTTGTGGTCTTGGTTTGTGGTATTAAATTTTTTGTTTGGGGTCCCTATATATTATTATGTTACTCACCGATGCACGGGCTTCACCCACACGTGTCGTGTCTCTAGCAAGAAATAAACGCCTCAACAGAGCCATTGGTGGTTCGAGAGCAGGTTGTGCTCAGTGAGATCGGGCAGACGGGCGTACTTCTACGGCTACAGGAAGCTAACCTTCAAATACCATTTAGGTAGGGTCTAATGTGGATGGACCATTGTTGTTGTACTTTCCTTTTTGGTTTTGGGACTTTATTCTAGCACCTTTTTACTTTCAATTTTATTGTACTCTAATTAGTAGTCTCACTTATAGTTGTGGTTTACTTTGTGTTTACATTCCATGGTTTGATCTTTGGTCATGTGTATAGGTTTAAAGTCAAATGCCTTCCCTTTTTGGGATATTCCTATTCATTGTTATTTTCCATCCCATGGCCTATGGAAGGCGGACATGGGGTATTCATGGAATGGGCCCTGGGGGATAGATTTTGACATAAATATAGTTCTATTATAAATTAATAGCATTCTTAAAACCATTATGTTAGAGGTAAAATTGTGTTCAAACTAATGGAAGTGTGAGGTAAGGGATTTTGATTTAATTTATATTCAATGTGGAACATTGTAATTTCATGATCCGAATTTATTTTATATGTTTTATATACTATCCTTTTTTAATGTAATTTCATTAATCCTACATACATAATGGTTTATAAAGTTTAAATTTAATGTTTTCAAAAACAGTTATTTGAAAATTACCAAGTTGTAATGAATTTCATAACTCAATATCTTTTCAATATGTTATATTACATTGTTATTGTATTTTATATTCTCTGACTATTTGTGTAAATAATTTATTTAATATTATATTTTATATTCATTTTTATTAAGTGGATTTACATTTTGAACACATAATAGATTCACTAATTAATTATTAATTCAATGTTATGATTATTGTAATGATTGATCATCTCAAAATATCTTCTTAGGGATACATTGTATGTTATACACCTATTTTATTCAATGAGGTGTATCTTTATTGAACCAACCCAAGCCAGGGCTTGAGTCGCAACTACCCCAATCTCTTATCCATAGGCCATGGGTGGCGATAAGAATCAAAGTTATAACTATATACGGTAAGTAATTTTACTAAATACATGTACGCACACTCACATAGACAACTTAATACCAAAGTGAAGAGGGAAGGAAATAAAATATGAAACACTAGTTTAAATAAACCAACTATGTATGGAAATCTAATTAGTATGAAGTACGGTAGTGTAAAATGAAAGGAAAATGAAAAAATACACTCCAACCCAAAAATATTCCCCAACCTAAAAAAACTAGAAAAGAGTAAACAACTAGGAGACCATCTCTTGTATCCTAATCCACAACCATTGTACCCAATCTAAGAAGTCTGTATCACTTGGCTCCTTGGAAGTTACGATAGACATTTCTTCTATCTAAAAAAGACAAGTCACTTGTTGGGAAGATCCCATGTAGGGATGAGTATGTACATACCTAGTAGAACTACCGAAAATGGGGAAGGGGGAGCAGTAAGAGATACAAATGAAGAGAAAATTAGAATATAGAAAACGGTATGGTAAAAGAGTATAGCTCAACCCAGCAAGAGATTAAAATTCAGCTCATCAAAAAAAAGGATCTCAAAATGGTGAGAAGATGAAATTCTCATCGATTATTCTCTACCTATAGTAGGATAATAGTCTCATCCAACCATGAGAAGCTAGACATGGAAAGCGCAAGGAGCACCCTGCGCATTCTCAAATGTTGTAGAAGGAGAGTAACCAGAACCCAAGAAGTGGGTGCTGAAGGGGGATATAAATTTATGATCAGTCAAAGAAGTCAAAATGATAGAATTAGGGGATCTCCATCTCACATATCATCCCAAGAAGATGATTATCCAATATATCCATGGTAAGTCATTAAATAATTCACATAACCCCATGCATCTACCTAGGACAGACAAGTTAAAGGGACTCAATCACCACACATTGATACTATCTGCTTTGGGTGGCACCGACTCACCCGCACGGTTTTAGGTTGAGTCACAATAATGTGTATCGGTGGGGAAATCATCCCTTTATCTCATGAGTCCAAAGGTAGGTCAAAACACACCTCTTCATTATGCCACACAGTCAAGGGGTCACCAGTTTTAGGAAGGTATCTTGTTCCTTAGTATGACTAGAGGGTCCTACTCTAGTATTCGCTGAGGAACTCCATTAATCATCCTAGTTGGAGTGTACCGATCGGGGAGGTCATGGGGGAATTCCACATCTAAGTCCAACTAGAGGGTATGACTGGTGATTTATCTGGTAAACCCAACTGACTATCCCAGTTGGAGGGTTACACCTAGAATATGTCATTGGAGAACTCCACTGCCAAGCCTAGCTGGAGGGTAATCTCAAAACATCGAGGAAGTCCACTACCAATTCCTAATAAAGGTTAACTCAAGAAAATCATCAGGGAATGAAACTTCCCATCCCAACAGGTGGGTAAGCCCAGAACTACCTTCAGGGAATACCACTTCCCAGCCTAGATATAGGGTAATCCCAGTATTTCTATGGGGGTTTTGTATGATCATTTCAATTATTCGGTGTCAAATCATTTCATGCCAAAGAATGAAAATTTCCCATAATATATCAATATCCTCTCTCGAGGGAACCATCATGTTCTACATGAAAAAAGACTCATAATAGAAATTCTGTAGGCCAAAATCTGAGTTCAAATGAAGGAGATACAGACATTTGATGATTGCTCGGAGAAGCTCAAATAAAACAAAGCTTTTGAGGGGCCCCACACAGCATTTGGTCCCTCTTCACTAAATTTTCATGTCTCTCATCTGTACATAGGTATCATCTGTGTAGGGTTATACCCCATCAAGGTGGACTAAATGGTCTATCCCACCTTTCCAGAGATTAGGCCATGTGTGTATACTAGGACCTCGTGTCTATCTACTTTGGTACATGATGTATAGTCCCACAAAGAATAATATTTGTGTGGCCAACCCATGACCATTTATTTTATCACGGAATCATCTTATATATGACCCCTCACATAGATTTTCCAACTAGATAAAGGGTACATGGCATGTAAGGGAGACTACATGCCCGATTAGCCCTAAGTTTTTCAAAACCCAAGCATCATTATTGAGGGGGATACACTCTGTGTGTTCTTCATCCAACATGGTGTGTAGTCAGGATTCTTCTAGAATCCCTGAATTTCTCCCAACATCATTTTTGCTTTGAATATGGCCCCCGCCATTATAGATCTTGCCTCAGTTCCTCCTGAATCTCACAGATCTGGTCTAGATTTATGCACACCAGTCATCATTCTCCAGATATTGACCATCATTCTTCGTGGGGGTTTTGTTCCTTTTTCCTCATGAAAATGAATCTTTGATCCTTCATGATTCATCCTCAAACTTCCGGATTCAGCATCCATTCTTCATGATAATTTTGGATCTATGCTTTTCTCGACGAATCCTTGATGTTTCTTCGATCTGCCAAAAATCTGGGCACCCGATCAGGCTCAGGTCACCCGACAAATGTCAAACCCAAAAGTGCAGAGTTTAAATGGTGAAGAACACAAGTAACGTGGGAAGAAATTCACAAGAACCAAGGTTTTATTATTTTTGGCCAATATTTCTATTCTATTGATAAATAATGTGCAATTTAGATTAGAAATAACTAATAAGTCAGTATTGTAGTACTTAGGATCATGAAAAGGTTTGAAAACGAGGGTGAAAATCGAAGAATAATGTTTGATCTTCTCAATAATTTAATAAAAGGGAGAAAAAACCAATTTGGAGAGCCCTACCACTTTTCTTGATCATTAATTATTGAATAAGGCATTCTCAAAATGGGGAGGAGGATCTATTATGGTCATTGTGCTTTGATCCATCTTGAATAAGAGGTTTGTCGTTTGTTGAATAAATTTTCCAATGGAGGAAGGGAAGAGACCTTCATCGATGGGAGAGAACAATGATCCAACCCTAGATAAATTCCCTTAGTGTCATATTTATAAACAAAATTATATTATAATGGAATTTAATTAATTAATTAACTAAATCACATAAATTAGCCACCAAAGAGAAATGGGTCTAAATGTCCTGCGCCAACTCATTTTATGGTATTACTAGGGTAAACACTGTATTCCAAACCTAACTGTTGTTTCATATTTCTGATTTGATCAACCATTTGAGATTTATTCCACTTTATTTAGTTAATTTACCATGCACATTATAAAATATATTTAATATTTTTATTAAATTGATTATGGGCACACTGGGCCTCAAAATTGCACACCATTTTACCGACTAACTCTTGAAATATATTTAGAAATATTTAAAAGTTTTACATGGAAAAAACCAGGTCTATATATCATTCCCTCCTTCAATATTTTTGTTCCAAAAAAAATAGGAAAACAACCAAAGATACTGAGCCCACATCTGGCTTCCCACTCCTAAGAACACTCCTGCATGTTTTTTTTTTGCTACTAGAACATGAAAATTAAAGGGACGGTCCAACCTCACAAGGTCTGATCCTATAGGTCCTTGAGCCCTATTGAGTTCTCTAAAAACGTTGTTCCGCCCTCAATGTCCAGCTATCCCCAGTCAATATTGTGCATAGGGTCATGCACTTATTTTCTCAGTTGAGAAACATAGAAGATGTCATGCACCCGCTCCAGTTGTAGTGGTAGGATGAAGTTTTAGGAATCCTCACCAACCCTCTAGATGATCTTGAATAACCTGATGAATCTCACGGATGAATTCCCTCCCTGGTCAAACGTATACATTCCTCATCGTGGGGATACATTCATGAAGATATAGCCAACCTACTCGAACTCCAGGGGTCTAAGACGGAAATCATCAGAGGATTTATTACTACTTTGGGTCACAATCATCCACTCATGAATGACATGTAATTTCTTCATGGTTTCATTCATGAACTCTGGGCATACGAGAGATGACTCTCCAATCTACATCAAACATAAGTTTCACCTGAAAGGTCTCTCATATAGGGCCTAAAAATGTTTCGTGATGATGGTAGAGTGGTATATGTTGTTGTATGAACACTCTACCAAAGTTAAGTGATCCCCCCCAAATCCAACTAAAATCCAACCAGTATGCCCTCAACATATCCTCTACCACCTGAATAGTACACTCGGTATGTCCATCAGTCTGAGGGTAAAAGGTTTTACTCATCCACAAATCTGTCCTAAATTCCTCCTATAGGCCTCTCCACAATCATGATGTAAATTATGCAACATGAACAGAGAAAAAAAATTGAGGTTGATCCATGAAGGTGGGTGATCTCCCATATGTACAGCTTCCCTGAACACTCCACCAAAAAAAATTTCCCAGATAGAAACGAAGTGCACCGACTTCGTGAGTCATTCTACAATCACCCATATGGCAGCATGTCCTTTTGTTGTGTGAAGAAAACCTATAATGAAGTTCAATTATATGTTGTACCATTTCCACTCTGATATCTCAATAGGCTGCAACAAAACTTCCAGAACATGATACTCATCTTTCACCTACTGATATGTGAGGAACTATAAGAAAAACTCAGCCACACTTCATCTCATGTCGGACCAAAAAAACTGTCATTGAAGATCTTTGTACATCATCTGCACATCGGGATGTACTACTAAGGGAAAAGTGTGTATTTTTTGCATCACCTAATCTTGTATCACCAATAAAACCATTTTTCACCACCATAATAAGATCACATGATTCCCTCCATCAGAATATCCAACTTTTGAATCACCAACAGATATCTAATCATGATAAACCTCGCATTCAATGTCTCCCAACTGAGACACTATCACATGATCAAGGGTTGAAGGAGTAAACACCTTCAACTGAATAAAAAATTTACCCTCCTTCTCTATCAGGTTCAGACATAGGAAAACTAACTACTCTAAAGCTTCCTACATTAAGTGATCATTGGAATTCAGGATAGGGCCATCTGATATAACATTTCCCATCCCTAGAGTATAGACTATCTCAATTTCGTAGTCCTATAGGAACTCCAACTAGCATCACCACCTCAAGTTTAAGTGTCTCTGAGTGAGGACATACCTGAGGCTCTGGTGGTCTATGTAAACCTTGAAGAGCTCTCCAAGAAGGTAGTGCCTCTAAATACTCAGGGAGAATACTATCACTACAATATCAATGTCAAGAGTCACATAGTTCTGGTCATGGGGTCTCAACTACCTCAACCTATTTTTGCTGACTTCATGTCATCGCATCAACACGCAACTGATCCCAGCTCCTGAGGCATCTCAATACACCACGAACGCAGTGCATTACTTGGGTAGCCTCAACACTACAGTGCTTGTTAGACTCTTCCTCTACTCCATGAAGTCCTTCTGGCACCACTTAGACCAGGTAAATGCATGTCCCTTTCATATCAGTGCAATCAAAGGGGTCCAAATTCATGGGATGCCTTCCAAAAATCTCTTGTAGTACTCTGTGAATCCATATAAACTTAATACCTCTGGTACATTCTATGGTGGTTCATAAGCAAGCACTACCTCGATCATTGTTGGATCCATGGCTAAACCCTGTTTAGAAATGACATTCCACAAAAAGTCAACCCCTTGTTTCCAAAATTGTCTCTTCAAGAGATTTCTGTAAATCTAGTGCTCTTAAAGTAAATCAAGAACCATTCTCAAGTGATCTGCATTCTTTTTATTAGTTTAATAGTAATCAAGTATATCATCATTGAAGGGGAAAAATTTTGGTCCAACTATGGTTTGAAGATCTATTTTATCAAATCCATAAAGATGGTGGTGGGAATTTTTTACTTCAAAAGGGAATAACTAGGAGCTCTTAGTGTCCATAGAAACATCCAAAATCCATATTTAGAATATCATCCTCACAAACCCATTATTGGTGGTAGCAAAACTCGAGATCGGACTTGGAGAACCATCTCGCACCTCATAACAGATCAAAGAGGTCATTAATCCTCTGAAAAGGATAAATGTTCTTTAAAGTGGCTTTGTTCAAATGTTGATAATCCATGCCAAGACACAAGATCCTATATTCCTTTATTATTAATAGAACTGAAGTTACCTCGGAGGACACACTGGGTCTAATGAAACCCTCCTCATGAAGGTCCTCCAACTGCAACCGTAGCTCCCGGAGCTCAGTAGGTTCCATCTGATATTCCACACAATATATCAAGGAATTATTGTGATACAAGTCAATGAAAAACTCCATCTCCCACCTTAGAGATAGTTCAAGAACATATTTGGGGAAGACATACACATAGACCTCCATAAAAAAGGAACCAAGATTCTTAAGAAGTCTTATGTTCCAAGGGATACACTTTATAACTAATGGGTAATAGTATGCAACATCTTGCTCATAGCACCCACTTGTTCTTTTATGTCGTCACTCTCATCGAAAAAGAATAACCTTGTCCCATCAGTGTATAGGCATCTTACTCGTCTACACTGACAGCCGATTTAGAATCGAACCAAGGAAATACAATCCATGACCAATATGATTTCATAGGGATACAATGTGATGACAAAAAGGTCCCACGTAAAATTATCTCCTCCAAGAAATAGATTTCACTTCTAGAAGATGAAAGACACAGAGAAAGAATTCCATGTATAAAACATAAGACAAATCTATTGTTCTAGTGTCTCTACTATGAGATCCAACTTCCACACTAAGAGTAGAGAGATAAAATAGTGATGGGAACTTGTGTCTACTAATACTACGAAAAGAGTATAATAAACATAGATCATAGCTCAAATTATCTTGTGTGCCACCAAATCATAAATGTCCAAATATTGTAGTTGTCTGCAGCCCTGACCACCAACTCCCTAAGACTGATGTGGGATACCTGGTAGTGGTGGTTTGAGGACCTAATATCTTCTTCCCCCACTAGAATATCCTCCTTATTATTTACCAAATCCACCTCCCTGGGGACCACCCTGTCTACACCTAGGAGATCCTTGTTCATGACATTTTCTCTATCATGGTGGTCCATCAGCTACCTTATTGGGATGTACAACACATCTAGTTGGGAATCTTAATTCCATGTGAAGTTTCCCATCACAATAATAGTACCCCCATGGGTTTCCCTAGTGCACTACACTTCCCCTAAATTCTATGACCACATCCCTAAGCCTGTACATGGAAGGGCCTCCTATTCCACGATCTCTGGCACATGCCTGCGACTGTAGATGACTTAGCTCAGTAAATCCCACTTCTATATCCATCTATCTAGAATCCCTCTAACAAAAATATCTCTATCCCAAGTTCCCTATCTAGTACCCCAATATATGTGGGGATTCACAGGGGAACTAAGATGGGTCAAATCTTTCAATGAATCCCCTACCCAAACTTATGTTATCAAAAGTAGTTATCTCTGATCTTGTCGAGAGAGTAGAACATAAGATCTGTGAACCTAGCTATATAAACATATAATATCATCACTCCCTCTTTATTCTCTAATAGATCCTGAATGAAAATGGAGCGTACTTATGAGGGGTAGTACTCCTAGTGAAAAATTAGCCGAAAGTAATCCCATGAGAGTGTCAACTCATTGTGAATCTGAGTAACCATGATCCACCAACGCCCACCTGCTCTATGGAAAAGTATGGCTCCCAAAGTAACCATATTATCTCTTGAGGTCTAGAAAATATTAACTATGTGGACCACTAACTATAGCCAATCCTCTACTTCTTTGTGATCCGTCTCACCACAGAACCACAGTGGTGACTGATGATGGAACTTGTAGAGTGCACTCAACCTATGTAGGTCCTCAACCTACTCTGTAAATAATATCTTCTTCTCAATATGTAGAGGTGATACTACCTTTCCACCTATAGGAAGGGGATCGTAGGAGGGACCCTAAACTGAGGACACATTTCTCATAAGGTCATCGTCATGAAATGGAGATGGTATCCTGGTTGGCTGGCATCGTGGAGGTATCCCAAAAGTTATCAAGGATTACCACAGTCTAATGAGAATATATATATATATATATATATATCAACAAAATGGGGATATGAATTTAGAAGGATAGAAAAATACTAAATCCTATATGATACATATACCATTGATCCCTACAACAAATGTCTTTGCATGTCATTTCGATAAGCAATTTTTCAGGGTCTTGGTGAATGGATAGATTGGACACTACACCATCACTAGACTCCCTGGCCTGATATTCTCACTCAAGATGATTTGACACTATTTCCGCAAACCCGACCAAAAACCTTTTTAGGGAACCATATGAATAATTTCCCAGGGGTCGAACTAGCTCTGATACCAATCTGTCATGACCCCACCCAAGCTGGGGCTCAAGCTGCAACTTCCCCTAGCCCACCTCCATAGGCCATGGGTGGTGACAAGAACTTAAGGAAAAATCTAAACTTAGGAAGTCCATTTCCAAAATACCTATATGCACACATTCAGAAAAATCAATTCCAAAGTGTAGAGGGAAAGAGACAAAATATTCAACACTACTATAAATAAACCAACTATGCGAGGACATCTAAACAGTACTATGTATGCTAGTGTAAACTGAATGGGAAAGGGAAAAATACATTCCCATCCTGAAATATGTCCCAACCTAAAAATCTAAAAAAGGGAAAAAACATATAGAACAACTCCAATATCCTATGTTATGACCACCATATGTGGTCCAAGCAGACGTTATCCCTATACTCCTTTGAATTCATGATCCACCTATCCTCCATCTAAAAAAGACACAACCCGTGTTGGGAAAATCCCATGTAGGGGTGAGTATGTATATACCTAGTATAATGCCCCAAAATTAGGTAAGAGGGGGAATTAAGAGAGACAAATGAAGATAAAAGTAGTGGAAAGAACAAGGTATGGTAAACGAGTACAACTCAACCGAATAAGAGAGTGAAACTAAGAACATTGAAACATAAAAAAACTCAAAATTGTGAGAAGATGAACTTATTGTCGATTCTTTTCTTCCTATAGAAAGAGAGTAAACTCATCAAACCATAAGAATCTAGACATAAAAAAGAAAATGGCATACTCTTGTGTCTTTTCCTCTCCTGGATGGAGAGTAACCAAAACCTGAGGAGTGGGTACTGAAAGAGGATATAAATATATTCTAATTCAAAGAATCGAAAACGAGAGAGTAAGGGGATCTTCATCTCATAGCTCAACCCAAGAAGAATAGTTATCAACATTTCCAAGGTAAGTCCATCAATGAGGCCCAACACCTCATGCATCTTTCTAGGACACACAATTAAAAGGGACTCATTCACCACACATGGATACTATCCACTTTGGGAGGGACTAACATGCCCGAATGGTTTTAGATTGTGTCACAAGAACACATATTAGTAGATAAATCATCCATACTCCTCATAATTCCAAAGGTACATCAAACCAAACCTTATCATTGTTATTCATATTTGAAGGGACACAGGTTTTAGGAAAGGATATCATGCCCTAATAAGATAGGAGGGTCCTACTCATGTAGTCGCTGAGGAACGCAGTTGTCCTATCCTAGCTAGAGGGTACCTCTCATGAAAGTCACTAGGGAATGCCACTACCGAGTACTAATAGAGGGTAATCCTGGAGAGTCATCAGAGAAATTCTACTACCTATCCTGATTTTATAATTACGCCTCAAAGATATCATTGAGGAACTCCATTGGCCAACCCAACTAGAGGTTAAGCCTGAAACATCATGGAACTCCACTGCCCAGTCCTACTGGTGGGTGACATGGAAAAATTATCAGATAATGCCACTTCCCATCCCATCTAGATGGTAAGATTGAAACTTCCATTGTGGAATACCACTTCCCAACCTAGTTGGAGGGTAAGACAAGTACTTACCTGGGGATTTTTTTTGATCGTAGCCATCACCGGGTGCCACCCCAGCATGTACCAAACCTAGAAAATTTCACATCATATCATAAAATCCACTTCTGAGATTTCTATCACATTATATGCAGAAAAACACTATGTATTGGTATCTCATGGACCAGAATCAATGCTCAAACAATTGACATACAGACATTTCAAGATCCCTGTGAAGAACTCAAGTAGTAAATGGCATGTGGTCTCTCTTCACTGCCTAGTCATGTCTCCGGTCGATTCACAGGTCCCATACATGTATTGGTACATGTTGTGCAGGTGGACTATAGGTCATCTCCCAGTTATCTAGGGATTGATCTATTTCTTTTAATCGTGTCTATGTACTCGGATCTGGTGTTCGTGCATATGTTACATGGAATGTAAGCCCACACATAATATTTTCCGTGTGGCCAACCTTTGTCCATGTATTTCTACACTCACTCCTCATCCATGTGACCCCTCACAGAGATTAACCAACTAAGGACATGTTACTTGGTGTGTAAGGTATTACTACACACCCTGTTACCCTTAAATTCTTCAAAACCCTAGTGTGGCTTCTTTGGGGGTTACACATCGTGTGTTCTTCATCCTACATGGAGTGTAGTCGGGACTTTTTCCAAAATACCTGAATTTCTCCCAACATCATATGTGCTTTGAATCTATCCCAAAATCCTCATATCATGACTTGGTTCCTCCCAAATATCATGGATCTGGTAGGGATTCACGCTTTTTATCCATCTTTCATCGGAGATCAGTCATCATTCATTACGGCGGTTTCGTTCTTCATTTCACACGCCAACGTGACTTTTATCCTTGATGGTCTTGCATAAACCCATTGGATCCCCCCATACATTAATCATGAATATTTCTTATATATTCTCTTCTCAAAGAATCATTAACATTTCATCGATCCACCACAAATATGGGCACCCAATTGGGCTCGGGTCTCCTGACAACAGTCAAACGGGGAACCACTGGGTTCCAATAGTGAAGAACACGAATAATGGGAGAATAAATTCTGAAGAGAAAAAGGTTTATGATCATTAGAAAAGAATTTTTGTCTAAGGATAATGAATGTTCAATTGAAATTAGAAATAACTAACAAAACAATATTTCAGTACTTAGGCTCATGAGAATGTTTGTAAACGGGGGCGCAGATTGAAGAATAATGTATGATCTGCTAAAACATTTAATCAGACGATCAAAACACCAATTGATGAGACCTACCTATTTTTTGATCATCCATTATTGAAGAATTAATTCACTAGTGGATGAGAAAAATCCATTGTGTTCAATGCACTTTGACCCTCCTTGAATCAGAGGTTTGTCATTGGTCAAAGAGATTTTTAAACATATGAGGGGAAGATAACTTCAGCGGTGGAAGAGAATAATTAAATAACCCTAGAAAAAATTTCATAGCATCATATTTATACCAAAGATTAGTGTTATAATGTAATTTAATTAATAAATTTAATAAATCAGTTAAATTTACCACCAAAGATAGAGGGGTTCAAACATCACACACTGACTCATTTTATATCGTGGCTATGGTAAACACCATGTTTCAGATCCAATTGTGGTCTTAGATTTTTGATCTTCTCAAATGTTTGAGATTTATACCATTTTCATTAATTAACAGAGCACATGCAATATAAAATATATTTAATATATGTATAAAATTAATTTCGGACACACTTGGGCTCAGAATTGATCATTGTCTCAGTGCCAAACTCTTAAAATATATTTAGAAATATTTTCAAGTATTACAAGGAAAAATCGGGTCTATATAGTATCCACTAACCCTTTGGAGTGTTATATCATGAATCTATATATATTAATGGAATTTAATGTCCCATTTTACAAAATACTTTTTATGGGTTTTATGATTCAAAAGTTACCAAAGTGGTGGGATATTTATGTTTCAACCTAATTTTAGTCAGTATTTTTTATAATTTAATATACAATGAAGGAAATTATTTTATCTTTTTATATTAAAAACATTTTATTTTATCCTCCTCTATTCATTCATGATGTTTTCATGTAATAATACCAATTTTCTCACTTTTGTACTTAAAATGATTGTGTAAATGTTTTTAATACAGTCCAACTTCATTTATATCTTAGTTCAAAATTCCATTTTCATCTAAATCCATGATTTCTAAAAATGGTTTCAAATTTTTTTATATGATTTTTTTCATTATTTCCAATAATTGGAATTTTCCATAATCTATTAAAATGATTTTTCTTTATCATATTCCAAATGAAATAATTTTTACTTTTAAAAAAAATGTGAATAGAATCATTATTTTTAATGTAATCACCAAGAAGAAAACCATTCTAACTTCATTACCACTAATTTCCTTGAATCGTTATTTAATATATTTTAAGATCATTTCCAATGTAGATTTTTTTTCATAATATTTTGTATATTTCTAGTTTTAAAAAGGTATTTTAAACCTAAAAAGATTATTTTCCTATAAAAAAATTCATAATCATTTCATGGAATATCTAGTCACCAATGACAACAACCCTCTATTGAAAGATACTCCCATGGTTAGGTGTTTTAATGATAAAAACCTTATCCTTTCTCTATATATTTTATGATCATATTGACCAGAGAATTTATTAACATTATAATTCTAGATTAATTTTTTATACACAATATTTTTCTTGAAATATTCATATTCTTATGATCATTGGAAATTATGTTTTGAAAAAATATCAGTATTATTTATGAGGGATATGATCATTGCTCCAACTGTAAAACATTTATATATATGGTGTTTTACATTGAATGTTAATTAATTAAATGGTGAAATATTAATATTCTATATTATTTTTTAAAAATGGGAATTTATTGACAATGTATGTTACTCATTAACTAAATCAATAATTCTATAAATGAGGATTGTGAATTAAATAAATTGATGTGAAACCCCATAATTATTATTCCCATCAATGCATGAATAATATTGTGAGTTCATTCTGTAATCCATGATTAAATGAGTTTTTTTACCTATAGTATTAAACATCTAGGTGAAAGGTCTTGATGGTATATATATAATGATTTATAAGAACATTACATACATTATTAATCATTTGCATCATTAATAATTCATTTTTTATCTTTAATATTATTTCCTTGATATTATCTATTGATAAATTTTATGATCATGTTATTGATTGATTGAAATTCCTTTTAAGATATTTAAATTTATATATTGATTATTCTTTATCTAATCTTGATATTAATGTTTTTTGTTAAATTGAATGTATTTTAAGATATTTACAATTCCATGTTGATTATACCTTATCAATTCATGATAGTCAAGTTAGTTCTTAAATGGTATGTGTGCTCAGATATTTACATTTTCATATTGATTATGCCTTATCTGATCATGATAGTAATGTTATTGATTAAATGGAATGACTTTTAGAATATTTATCTTTCCATGTTTATTATTACATATTTATTATGATTTCTTTATTCATGATAGCTTCTAATTCACATAACTTTTATTGGGCATCTAATCTCCAAGTTATTTTGTTTCTTTTCCCCATGTTATAAAGAAGGAAAATTTGAATGAGTTCAACTATATAAAATTTCTAATTTCATTATATTTCTTTTCATATGTTACAATGTAATACATGACTAAAGTATTTATCTATTTTAACAATTATAATAAACTATTCAGTACTTTGGTATGTGATTTCTTATATCTAGTACCAATGTACTAAAGTCACCATTGACAGTGGGTTATTGGGGTTGGGGTATCATCATTAAGGAATAAAATTCTTATTTTGTTAACTAATTTAACATATTTAAACTCCTTAATTATACAATATAAAATTTTATGATGTCAGCATTTATTTCTAAAATAGTAATTTTATATGTTTTTCATCATCATATTTAGAAAACATTCCACCATAATTTTTGTGAATAAAAAATCTCAATTTACATTAACACATTCCACCAAATCTTAAACTTCATTTTTATAATGTCAAGTTAACATTTTTTTCATAGAAAAATGTTGTGTTATATTATTTCCACCATACCATATATATATTTTAATGATATTAAGTGAAATTAAAATTTTATTTAAACTTTCCAAATAAATTTAAATATAGTTATGCTCATATATTATGGTAACTAATTATAACACGTATGAATTTTTAAAACAATATTATCCTAAAATAAAAAATGAAGATATGTGAAAAAAAAATTAATTATTGACTAGTATAAATCATTATTTTATGATTTTATTACCTTTGATTCCAGTCATTTATCAACTAGTCCCTTATACATTATATTATTCTCATAATAACATCCTAAGATACCAAAATAATGTTGTGTATAAAAAACTCTTATTTTATATTAGAATAAATTATTAATAATGAAATTATTATTTATATATCATATATAGTATTCTATGTGTATGGTTAAATTTCTATTCAAAAGAATATTTTTCATCCAAATTTTTCACTAATTGGTGGTGAGAAGAATATCCTTTATATTATAAAAAAAATCTTCCAACACTTTATCCTAGATAAAATTATTTTACCCTTTGGACCATTTTAAATCATATTATATAATCTAATGAATTGTAAACCACTTGAATAAAATTAATCATAAAAATTTATCTAAATAAACTCTTTTTTAATGAATAACTTCTCTCATATTATATTAAAAATTAGATGAAGATAGACATCTTTTTTTAAATCTATCTATACTTGTTAAATTTATTTATTCCAAAATGTTTGATTTAAAAAATATTTGTTTCGTCACATTAAACAAAAACTAAATGATCTATAAATTCATACCATTATTTGGAAAACTTTTATATTTATGAGACTTGTAAATAATTATTTCACTATCATAGTACCTTCAAAATCCATGAATCAATCCATATAACACTAATACCTTAAATTTACATTCATTGAAGTTTCATAAACCCTTCTAGGTATTTGGAGAATTCCACTATATAAAATTATTTTTCTCCTTCCTAATAACACATTTATTATTTACTTACCATGACCAACCACACAAAAAACCTTTATTAAAAACTAAAACTAAATTTCTTTGTCCTATTTTGAGCATTTACGAGCTTGTATTATCAATATATCCCCTGATCCTATACATCTCTTGAAAATATCATCTACATTAAATACATGAAATTTTCATATATATACATTTATTTAACTCATCCATATTATGGTAAAATAACTATCAATAAAGATTATATCATTTACTTAACCAAAATAATCCTTACATATTGTATCACCAAGTTGTTATCATACTTTTTTATATTAACTATGAATTGAATTTCCCAATATTTTTGTGTATATAAGTCTGAAATTTCATTATACACATAATATGTTTTCCCTTTAAAACCACACATGAATCCCTATATTCTTTCTATAAGAATTTAGATTCAGTTTTTGAACAATTTTTACACTTTGTTTCTCAAGAATGTGTCTCCCTAACATAATTAATTTCTATCCTTATGAACATTTATTTTTTTATCAGTCACATGGGAAGATCACATTAATCATCTATTTCTTAAGGATTAATCTCAATGATATGTTTTTAATGATGATTTTATTAATCTGTAAATGTTTCTTATATTATATGGCTTTTTTGTTTCATTATCATTTAATAATTAATTTGATTACATTGAAACCCACTAAAATGAGGACCCCTTTTAAAATAATCATATCTATTATTTATAGGTGATCCATATTTTATCATGGATAAAACCATTTTGTACAAGTAAATAATTTTTAAGTATATATGGTTGAATATATTATCCAATAAAACCATGTATTACTATTTTATTTTCAAGAAATTAACTCTTCCACTGATATATTAATTGGATAGTCCCAACTTTATTCCATCAGTATCATAATGGTTAGATTTTCTATGATAAGTTTAACCCATATAAAAAAATAAAAAGAAACTTAATGAATAGGGTCACATCCTTACATTATTGAATTATATAATGTATTCTAGGGGGGCTAATTTTTCTGGGACAACCATAATGAATGATTGAGATATTGATAGGTGCATATTTTTAAAAAATTTAACACATAATAATTAAGAAGTGTTTTAATCTCACCATTATATCTCATTTTATTCCATTTATATATGAATTCTTAAAATCATTTATTTGGGAATCATATTTTCTCTACAAAATCAATATGTTCAAACTATGTTGTGGTGAAACTCTTTACACAACCCATTGTTTCTGTTAATATCAATAAAATAGAAGAGAATCATATTCACAAATATAAAAATTCCTCTCTTTTATAAGGTATATGAACTCATAATTTAAATTCCTAGAGTTTTATAATCTTGGAATTAATTACACATGTAATCCCATAGGGAGAAATAGTTAATCCTCACCTCTATAATAGAAGGAATACTCCTCATGGATAACAAGAATTCTACCCCTAAGTCCCTATCCTAAAGGGTGAAATTACTCAAGAGATAATCAATATCAATATGACACTAAAACATAAGGTGTATAAGCTATGCTCAACAACTAAATTCAATAAAATAACATTAATCATAAACTAAGGTCAATATATATCAAAAAAAATTATATACTATCAAACCTAACATGTAATAAAATAATTAACAATATATATATGATATTGTTTAATATCAAAAACTAATGTATATAAATAATAAATATATAAATAATTTATATTCATGAATATTTAAAAAGATAATAACCTTAAAATAAATTATCATAACATGAGTTTAAATATGATATTATAATCTATTGACAATTCCAAAATAAAATCTAATTATTAAAACATTAATTATTATTTATTCATTATAGAAAATCTATAATATTAATCATGAAAATATATTTTTATTTCATAATGGGAACATTTCGTATTATTTATTATATAGAATTGAAATATATTTCAACATTTAATCACACTGATTTAATAGAACACTATTGATAAGGTTCCAATAATTTTGAAATTAAGATCCTTCTAGTTGATCATTTCAAACTAGTCATTTTGAACATTTATTAATTTAATTAAATACAAACCATTTATATTATACATTATATTCTTATTTAAAAACTCTTTATAAATTACCCATATGATTTTTAAAATAAAATACAGTATTTAATTATTATGAAATTTTATATAACCTTGATAAAAGGTAATTAATATAATATATTTTTTATTAAATATAGTTTGAAAATAATTGATAATTAATTATAAACTCTTTAAAAATTATTAAATATTCTTAAAATACTTTTACTAATTATTTATTAAAATTTTATAAATAGTTTTTTCAATTAATAATTTAAAATAATGAAGAATAAATTTGTTATCATTTATTTGGATTCTATGATTTAGAGGAAATACTAGATTATGATAGATATAGTTTATCCTAATAATTCATCAAGACATCAATTTAGGGTTCATAATTCAGTCATGGAATTCAAAAAAAATAGTGGCACATTTTTAGTATCAGCCATATTTATTACTAAAATTTGTATCACTACATGAAATGTCTTATGTAATATTTAATGATGAAAAAACATATTTATTATGACATGATGCACTATTTTAGGATATATAGCCTAAATAATAAAATTATATGATTGGCTAATTCTGTATTATATAACCAAAGAATAGTCATGGATTTAAACTATATCATATCATATGATATCCCATATTGTATGTCATGATATAAAGGAATTGAATAACTATAACATGACATATTTGACAACTAGCTTGAGATATGAAATACGGTTATAAAAATATTCCCACAAGATTTCATGTATCTAAAAAAATTTAATCACTGATAACACTTCATGGATTCATATAGGTCTAATTACATTTAATAGAATATGTGGATGAAATCAAATCCCAAATTTTTATATCTAATGTTTAAAATAAATGATTTTATGCATTCTGAAAAGAAATAACTATGAATTACATATTTTTCACCAATGACATACTTCATCTACGATGAATAAATTTGATTATTTTTGTTGATTATTATTGAAGGGAAATAAAAAACCTTATTTATGAAGTATCCATGGTATGATAGGATCATACATCATACCTGTGAGACCCCCTTTTTGTTCTATAGTGTTCTAGGACCTTGTTGTTCTATTGAAGAATATAAAGATAAATATTCATGTGATAGGTAAACATGGCCACGAATCATGCATGAAGACACCCCCACAACCATTAAATTTAAGTAAATATTATGAAGCCTATTATATTCTACTTTGGCTATTACATTTACTCAATCATTATAACACATGAGAAAATGCCTTGGATTCAATTGTGAAACATATATATGTATATGTTCCATATATGTTACAAATTATAAAATTTTCCATTATCTAATTGGTTATTCTGAAGAGTTATACCATTAATTTTTATTTTATTAGTCATATCATACAAGTCCATAAATCACATTGAAGATGTAAAATAACTATAAATTAGAATCCACGTAATAATTAATTTTTATTGGTATAGTTTTAAAATGTAGTAGAAATTTTATATTCCATAAAATATCTCTTGTCAAAAAATATAACTAAAAATATACAATGAAATCATATGTCATTAAGATTATAATTTATTTCCTATAAATATATTATATTAAAAATTGAATTTTTTAAAATTCATCTCATGAAAAAGAATTTAAGACAAATGATATCTTTTAGTTTTTTATAACTATCATTCTCTTGCTAAACATGATAAATGTATTCAAAATATCAATCTAATATATGTGTAGATTATCAAAAACATTCTAGCTCAAAATCATAATGATGGTAGTATGATTATCTGTTATTAAAAAGATATCATTAAAATAAAAACCCTCCTTCCATTGAATCCCACCCCCAAAACATTACCATTATACAATTCCAATGGGTTCCTCCTTCAAATAGAACACCCTCTTGTTCTACACTTACCATTTCCCATTTGGTAAAATTTTATTCTTCCATGACCTATTGGATTTTAACAATGAAACAAATAACATCATTAATGACCCTTAATTTTTATAGTCCCTTTAATTGAATGATTATTATGGGTATTTAAGTTCATTTCCATCCATTATAAGTAGAATGATCATATCAACCCAAATGTTTTGGAAATATTTCTTTACTCAAGATTCCCTTTACAGTTGAACATTTCAATTTAAAAATTCACAGTATACAATTTTTTAAGCTCTATAATCTAGATCATTTCCTCATGAATCAATAATCCTATAAAATTCTATGCATAATTATTTATACTCACATTCAAACTACTAGTGTTTATTTATAAACATTCAGGAGAATGATTCATTCAAGTATATTTTCTCAAATTAACATGGACTTGTCTAGTTGATTTCTTATTCTCAATATCATATTCATCTAAGTTGTAGTCCTTCTAAAAAAACTTCTCGTTGAATATAACATCTCATATATAGATAAATTTTAGCTTTTCATTATTCCAAAATCAAAATCTGAATTTTTTTTATAATAACCCAGACAGATTCAATGATAAGATAATTACTAAATTTTTACATTAAAATTTGTATTCATATGGATGTATGAGAGGATTTCAAAAAATTCATGTTGTATAACATCAAGTTATTTTCCAGGACATCACTACATAGGAAGTTCTAGACCCACTATAGATGATATAATTCTATTAATAGGGAATTTTTCTTGGTTTATTATCTACTAGAATATTTACCTATGAATTTATATTTAAAACTACATGCTTTATCCATATTTTTAAATTTAGAGATGATTTACTTCTACCAAACTATTCTAATAAGGTGTGTTGGGTACAATATTCTCGATTCTATTAACTATATTATGATATTTTTTTTGTTGTTTATATCATTTCACATTACATAATTATTAGATCATATTAAAATTATAATTTTATTATTTTCCCTTTTAACTATATCATTCCACTGAATAACCACTATAAATACATCAAACGTATATCTATAAATGTGAACCCATACGTTTCTTATTTCATAATTTCTGATTTTGATGATGTAATTTTACCCACAGAGACATTATATTGTGTTTGGCTGCATAAAACCATGTGATGAAGTTCTAAATTATAGTATCTATGATTCTGATCATTTGTGTTGAATGATTCCATATTCTCTTTCCTATGTAAATAACCCTCACAAACTCAAAATTCAATGTGATAAAGTTTTAATATTACTTTATCCATTATAGAATTAATGTTTTCCCTTTTGATATTTTTGAGTAATAAATTCCATAGGTCTACATTTTTAGAAGATGTTAACTAGAAATTACAACACTATTTGGTCTTCTACTTAGATGAAGGGTATAATCTTTACTACCCATTACCCTAATCGGTATCCTTGAGTAACATTCAAAACACTTTTTAAAATGATTATACCGTAAATTTTTTTTCAAACTATCCAATGAAATTTAAATTATAACATATCCATGGGATTATTCTCTCATTATTAAATTTCATGAAGCTTAAATTCTTCATTCAAATTTTGGAATAATTTGTCGCCATGAAATCTACAGAATCATGGCCCACCAAGTTTAGTATTTTAAATATTTAAAACATGTTTCTTATAATCAATCCAATATCTTCCATTGATTGAAGTTATTTCCCAAAATAAATCAACCATAACCACATCATAATTTAGATCATATGATAAATTTACCTTATTCCTCAAAGAACTTCATAGAACATGAACAGTAGATACATTTTCATAATTTTCCTTCTGGTCTTAATTTACCTTCATGATATGCTATATTTTTTCACACATCAAACATATAAGACCATGAAAACTTTATTTACCTTATATCATTTCCTATAACAGGTATTATAAATTTCTTTAACTTCTTTTTTGTGAAAATTTACTTCCTTTATTGTTTAGAATGATTATGGAATGCTATAGGACATTCCTCCATTTATGTTCTTCATTCATGATGAGATACATGACATCCTTAAATATAAAAAAGTAATTTCCTTGGGAATTTATATCTTCCATTACAGTCACCTACAATGACTCCTATAGTTAAGATACGTTTATAAGATCCCAATTGTTATCTTTGATTGTTAAATTTTGTGATTTTATCTAACCTTGATTCATGTTGAAATCATTCAGGTGATCTTCCAAATTTATACCATCTGATTTTCTTATATTGAACAAAAAAATACATTATGAATAGTTTTTTATATATCATTAGATTCCCATATAAGATTTTATGGTCCAACATTAAATCCACCATTTTTTCACTTCACAGATATTATAGAATATATTCTAATCCAACAACATTTGGATCAACCCAATCTCTATTACATCCAACCATTCCAATATTTTTTCTCTATCTTTTCAGGATTCAATCCCATAAATAAAACTTTTAGTTCATTTTAAATGATATATTTCTACTTCTTCATATTATATTAAAAATAATAATTTTCATGGGTCTTTTCTATATAGACCACAACATCTTAAAATGTTACACATTCTGATGAATGTAAAACTTAACTAAAATCATTATAACATATAGGAATAAGAGTGAGTGATTTATGAGTTTCATCTATGTGTGTTGTAAGAATCCTATAAACCCCTTTCTATGATACCACATATTAGTAAAAATATAATTTTATAAATAGTGAAAATGATCTTTCCAAAGCTATCCACCAAAATCTACATGTAGTTAAAATTGGATCTCCTAGAACTTCATTAACAAGAATGAATTCCCTATGTTTGGTGTACTAGAATTTTGGTTAGAAAACAACCTCCCCCTAAACCACTATATCAGTATTTCATTACATATACTACATAAGAACCCATTAATCACAAAAATATAGGAAAATAAAAACATGGAATAAATGACAGATATACTTTTCTATAGTTCATATGTGATTCTAATATCAACTGGAAAACACTTTTTCATATTCCATTAAAATAGTATTTTATATGGATTTGTAAATAAAATCAAAAATTTCTATTCATATTAGTTAATCCTAAAAATCTGATTCATATTACTTATACAAAAGATGATCTCATCCCACCTCTATATTGGTTCCCATATAATGAACCAATCTTACTGATCTCCAACTTTTGGTGGGGTTCCGTAATTTTTTATGATAATGTCCAAAATATTAATCATTGATGGACCACTAAATTATAGTAGTTGAACAAGGTTCTTTTATTCATAAATTTATGAGCCTTGCATTCAACCATTTTTTAAATAGATTTCAATGATGGTTCCTAATAAATCCCATCATAATACCCTTACATGTATTTTAACTTATTTTTTCCACCTACTAGTGAATATGGTCCTTTTGGACACCCATCGTAGGATGATTTTGTACTTGAACCATGCAGACACCAACATCCACATGATTTATACACCCACTACCTAACCATTTAATTCATCCTAAATTATAGTATTTCACTTTCTTGTTGTGTTAGTCAATGCATAAAAAATAGATATCATTATTCATAAAATTTGTCTCACTATTGACATTAATGAACCTACCCCTTCAATATATGAAATAAAAAGTCTAATAATATACTAACACTTCATCATAATGGATTCATCTTCAAAAATAGTGTAGTTACCTCATCCACCCATCTAAATCATGTTGTATCCCATATTTAAGGAATGATAAAAATATTTAATCATTTTTATATTTATAAATCCAATGTAGATCCATGAATTTTCATAGTTATCATCAATGAAATTTTATCAAAATATCAATTTCATGATTATCATATAATAAAACATCCCAAAATTTGTTATTATTAAAAAATAATATAAATATAAGTATATATAGATACATATGAACCACATTACATCACATTCAACAAATCATTCATATAAAACACAAATTTCATTAATGAACAACTTAAAATAAAATAATTTCAGGGAATAATGGTGAAGTAAAATAAACATATTAAATATAAATAAGTCAAAAAATGATTATTTTAATGGAAAAGTATTTTACTTTCATCTATAAGAATGCCTATATTTAACTTAAATGATTTAGAACATCATAAAATGGAAATTCTCAATCATAAAAATAATATATTAAGGAAATCTCATCAATAACAAAAAAATAAGTAAAAACATAAAAAATTTGCATTAATTATTTAATAATAAGATATATAAATATAAGGACCCAGCCTTAAAACATTACTTAATCTTGAATTAAATTAATAATTCACATTGAGGATCTTTTCAGGTTTAGAGTTTTAGAGAATTAAGACATAACTATTATATCTCAGATGATTACAAAGTAGACACTACTACTATGACCGATTTTTCACAACAATAAAAAAATATTTAAATAAGACAAGAGTTCTTTTCTTGATATAAATCTTCTTGAATACTTCCTTTCTCTTACCCTTCTTTATAACCTATGAAAAACATTTCAAAAATGTGGGATAAGCATCAAAAGCTCAGTAATGGTTATAACATAATGAAAGGAAACATTAACCCGCCAATAAATACAAATCAATGAAACCATAACATTCAATCATAACATACCTTCTGAAATCATAATATTTATGTATAACTCTTAGAAATCATAAGACATAAAGGTAACTTGAGGCATTCATGACATTCTTACGTAGGGAGTAACCCTCATGGTTATGTTTGGAATACCCATCACAATATATTCCCTAAATCTCTTCGGAGAAACCTTAACGTTTAACTCCTTCGTGTTACCCAATGCATTAGAGAGCTATCATGGGCTCACCCACCCTTAGTTTATCACAGAACCACCCATCTTCATAAACAATTCCCAAGAACCATAACATAATCGTATCACATAAAACATGTATAAAGGAAACATAACATTTCCACATTTCAATCACAAGATATCAATACAACACATTGATATAATCAAAACATTATCAAAACCATTTTAAATACAAAAATAAAATAAAAGTAAAACATGGTATTTATTTTTCATTTAAAAAAAGTTATGGCTTGTAGAGGAAGCCGAAACACAAATAATGGTCACGGTGGTGGAGAAGTCATTGTCGTCGCATATGTAAGACAAAAACATTCCCTTTGGGTTTTTAGTAAAATGCTTCGTATAAAAAGATTAATTTTGAATAAAAGTAAAAGTCAAAGGGGTTTATAAACCTTATTAAATAATTTTGTGTATAAAATTAAATATTCCTCAATGAAAGGAGATTGAGACGAAGTCCCTAACAAAGTTGGTATCCTTAGATTAAGGATAATTTAATTACATAATTATGTGTGACAAATATAAATACACCCAATATAAGAGGATATTAAGTGTAAAAAAATCATAGGTCATCCACACATATTCATAGTATGACATAATCAAGAAATAGAGGTTTAACCCAAATAATTGAAATTGGGTTAATAAGTTCCCTTACAAAAATTCAACAGCCTAATGGCATCACTTTAAAATTAAGAAAATGAGTGATGCGAGGTAAAAATGGTATCTCATCACTTGGTCGTAACATTTACATCAATATGGATATATAAGAACATATCCCAACATAGGAATATGTAAATTAAAAGACCTAACAAAAATAAGTCTTTTGAAAAGAGGAGGGTGAAAGGTTCACTTATCGATTTTGGTAACTTTCGAAACGTACACCCCATAAAAGAAGGGTCATAAAATGAAGATATAAATACCCCTAAATTAAATTATATTACACAAATAATACAATCATGGTCAGTACATACACCACAAAAAAGTAAATAGTGGAAAATGTAGCATAAATCTTGCAGGAATAAAAAGTGAGATAAAAAACCCCATACCTCATTGTAATCAATCGAGTCGTATGACCAAAAGATAATAAACACAATATGAATCAAATAATACCATGAATGTAAATAGAATAATGATAATATATATAAAATGGAAGAACACAATACACCAAATGCAATAAATAAGTAGCAAGCAATGGAAATATCATTGAATTAAAAGTGAGATACGAAAATTCGGCAGCCTAACGGCGCCCCTCAAAACTTCCAAAAATGGATTGATGAGATAAAATAGGGTCTCTCCTCATATGAACATAAAAATTACAGTAAGAGTAATATAAAATAACAACCCAATAATAAGAAAGAGGATCTTAAAAGTAATTACATAAAAGAGAGTACTTAAAAAGAAATAGAGAGGTAGGATCCCTTACCTCAAGTCCGACTTGTCTTGTTCGTTTCTTTATATTACATTAAATCAGATAACTCTTTTTGATTTGAGACCAAAGGATTGCTTTGAAAGACTTTTGGACAAAGTGAGGCTTCTAGGAGTAAGAGAGGGATGTGAAGAGAAAATATGAGAAGATGTTGGATGTGCCAAGGGCTTGAGAGGTGTGGGTAAGGGGGTAGAGGTGGGGGCCTTTTATAAGAGGGAGAAGGGACACTTTTGGATTGTCTTGGAAAGTTACATTATTATAAAATGGGTTTCGGATTTTAAAGGTACCAAAATGATATATTTCTAGGATAAGGTGATAAGGGAACCCATCAAATAGGTTTTAGACAAGTGTATGTCTTATATTTTACCTTATCTTTTCATTTTATTTAAATCGTTCATTGATGAGGTAATCACTGCATCATCATGGTGTCATAAATAAATTTATTTATTTAATTTCTAAAAATTATAATAAAAATACCATGATTTAGGAAATATTTTTGGCTTGAAATTAATATTTATAGTCTAATATATCATTTATGTAGAAAGAATTAAAATTGTTTTACTTAGGTGTTACATACTTTGGTTATATTTTCCATTCTTTAAAAATAAAATGATAAAATATCACTATCACCCAAAAGTGATTACATGGGGTCCCAAAGTTGGAACAAGGAATCCCATGGTTTGCCATGAAAGAACCAATAGAATTAAGACACATGTTGTGGTCATTTTGTATTTTATGATATTATTTTATTACCCTTAACTACTCGATTACTAATTAATCGAAATGATTAAAGATAATTATCGTCGTTAATATTCATAATGTCCAAAAACAAGAGTCTTAATTACATAATATGGACCTTCTGATTCAGAATATGGAACCCATTTTACCAAATTCCAAACATAGAAATTTCAGTAATTAATTTAAAAATAGTTCTCATTGTCAAAACCAAAGACGGGTTTTTAAGAAGTAAAATTTATCAAAAGATTGACTTGTTTTCACATCCAATTGAAAAGTGAATTTACTTATACTGAAAAAAATTGCATTAAGTGATAAAAAAATATTCAATTAAACTTTAAAACCATTTAAAAAGAAAATATAACTATATAATTAAATTAGATGAAATGGTAGTTCGGAAGTAAAATGCAATATTTTTCACTATTCATTAAAAATGAACATTTGTCAGAAAAATACCATAAATTCACCATAAGATATATTTGATATTAAAAATTCAAAAATTATATCAATTTTACCAAATTAAAAATAGATAAGTTTCATTAATTAATTTTATAATCAATTCCCGTTGTCAAAACAAATAGCGTGTTTTTAAGAAACAATATCTATTAAAAGATTGACACTTGTTTATGTACAATTTCAAAGTGAAATTAATTCCAATGACCACCATTGGATTAAATGGTAAAAATATATTTTAATTACACTTTAAAACCAATTAAATTTTAATCTAACCTTATAAATAAATTAGATTAAAAAACACTTATGAAATAAAATTCAGTATTTTTCACTATTAATTAAAAAATGAATTTTATCAAAAAAAACCAAAAATTTACCCAAAGTAAAATTTGATGATACGAATCTAAAGAAGAATTTTATTTTTTCAAAATGAACATATTAAAGTTACCAAAACTAGATTTAAATAGGGTTTTCTATCAAAAGGTGGTAAATCGGCCTTTTAATGTAAATTATGCTTAAAATCACATTCATTTCCATTTTAAGCCTCTAAATTTTATTGGATAAAAGTAAATGCATTTAACAAACATCAATAATAATATTTTAGTTTGATGTATTCATTCCCTCTAATACAATGGCTAGGTGTCAACTTCCATTTAAAAAAATTATATTATTAGTGTGCAACGTAAGATTTCAAAGAAACTCGTTGTTGCGTATTGGGTATGCCATCAAACAAAGAATATCCTTTAAAGTAATATTAATATTTTATTCACAAATATTACTATATATGAACATTTCATATTCATTATTTACATGGGTTGTTATATCCTTCCCCCCTTATGGGAATTGGGTCCTCGTAATTTTAAAATTGGGCTCGAAAACTTAATTGAAAGCCCCACATCAGAAAAAAAGTAAATTAAACTATCACTTTAAAAAAAATAAAGAAAATTAAAAAGGTCACCCGAGACAACAGATACTAGATTCCATGAAAACATGGATATGGAGGAGAAAACAAACCATCATGTTCTGAGGGAGAGTAATGATAAAATATGTCTAGGAGAAAGTTAACCACCAGAAATTCACAAACTTGTGATGGGTTAAACGGTATTTGATTCCCCAGTAGGAAAAGTTAACATACAACTTTTTTGTCTTAAGTTACATTTCAATGAGAAATTCATTTATAAGCTTAACTAAAACATAAGTAAACATACTTAATTATCGTTTATACTTTCATCTCTTACTAGATTTCTTACACAAACCCATATTTTCCCCAAAAGGTGAGTATTTAGGATGACTTGTTCACATTAAGAGCGCTATAATCAACTTCGAGAGAATCACATAACTCACAAAAGATGAACTATATATTTCCCATGACTTTAGACGTTAACCAAAACCAAAATTGTTTGTATAAGATTAGATAATCCCAAAAAAGATAATATTTTTCAAAAAGAAAAACTACTATTAGTCTCCAAAATTTGTCAAACAACCCAAAGTTCAACAAAGACCATTCAATAAAAAAATTTCCCTTAAAATTCATCAAAAATAAACCAACCTATGATTGAGACCCAAATCTCTGAAGGATTTAATCTCATAGTCTTCAATTGTAAATCTTAACATTTATCTCCAAATAACATCAATTACTCTTCAATATCCCATGCTGGTTTGTTCGCTACAGAGTATTCTGGTTGTTCTTCGTTCATGGAAGTGTTTTTGCAGGTGTGCTATCTATTTGGAGGTGGCCTGATGGAAGGGGATTTTGGTCCTGGCGAAGGTGAAGACTCTCTATTGAAGCCCTAATCCACTCCAACTATGCTCTGAATTCATATTCCTCTGCTCCTCTCCCTGTCCGGTATGGTATGGTGGTTACTAAGAAGTTTTGGGATGTGTTGTTCGAGAGGTTGATGGTGTTCCAAGAGGAGTATCCTCATTGGATTCGCTCCTTCTCATGGGTTCCTACTGGCGACGCTTTTCCTGATGGATAGGTTGTTTGATGAAGATTCTTCTGGTGTTTCTTCGTTCTTGGTGGTTTTTTTGAAGGTGTTCTCTTCATTTGGAGGTTTCCTTTGGGAAGGGTATTGTGGTCCTAGCGAAGGTTTCGTCTCTCTTTGAATCCCTCGTCCGCTCCTACTCTGCTCTGGCTTCATGTTCCTCCTCATCTCTCCCAGTCCGGTCTGGTACGGTGGTTACTAGGATGTTTTGGGATGTGTTGTTCGAGAGGTCGATGGTGGTCCAAGAGGCACATCCTCGTTGGTTTTGATCCATCCCTTGGGTTCCTGGTGAAGACGTTTTTTTTCAAGTGTCTGGTGTTTCCAGGAAATGGATTTTTTGTTTCATTGAATTATATTGGTTGTTTTTTGGATTACAGTGGTTGTTTTTCGGAGGACACTAGTGGTGAACGATGTTGGTTCTTCCTCGTTGATTTCGACGATTTGTTCTACGATGGTGGTTTCGTTTCTCTGGTGTTGGTTGCTGGTGGTGAGAAGACGAGTTAGTTACGATAGTTTGCTATTGTTGATGCTTACAACATTCTTGGTAGATGTTTGAACAGAAAAGACGGTGTGGTGGTGGATCATAGATGGAGACTAGTGGTGAATGTTAGAGAAGTGAATGACAGGGACGACTCATTGATGGAGATGTTGATGGTGATAAAATGAGGTGACAGCGGTGTCGGTGGAAAAAGGTTCAGGTTGGCATGCGACGATGATGGGGAGCAGATCGAGGAGGCTGACTGTGGGTTCTTTCAGCAAGGTGGTTCGCTGTCTAGTATTTTGAATTTTGAATTTTCATCTACAAGGTTTTTGTATTTTTGTGATTTGGTATACCATGTATGGTTTGGTTCCCACTCACCCAAAAGCGGTTTTTCTAAAATCAAATAAAAAATGAATTTTCAGGAACTCATTCTTGATTAATAAAATCATCTAACTAAAAATAATTTCTCATACTAACCAGGGACATCATGTAGTCTAGTGGTAGGTGATAAATACCAGTCACACTTTGGTTGTGGGTTCGATTCCCGCAGCTTGGTCCGACGCGACGGGTTGGCACACGGTCTGCATGTTGTCCCTTTTTCCAAAACTATATAATTCTTAAAACATTCCCCAAAAAGAGATAAAATCTTCAAAAATAACGTTAACATAATTTAACATCAATTTTATCTCATTCCTTTCATTTTCCATCATATAGTAACCCATAATTATCTGAAAAGTAAGGATCATATAAACCCTAATGGTTACCAATATAATTATTGCCTGGATTTCTACATCGAGTTGGTTCTCTCATACATGATGCATTAGAGAACTCACCAAGGTTCAAGTGGTTAATCATGACTCCTTGATTGTTGGTTTAGAATAACCATGAGATTCCTCATTGAATCCTCCATTTTATCTAGTCTCTTAATCAGAGAACCACCACAGTTTCCTTCAAACCCATTGTCACTTTGGTTCCTGCTAGATCCATCCATTTACTAAAACCAAAAAAGTCAGTGTGAGTATATTAACAAAATCATCGTGTAATAATGAGGAAGATAAAAACTAAGATATACTTATCCAAGTTACCTCAAACTCATTCCAACTTTCAAAAATAACAATGACTCCATCTAATATACTAACCATTGTGGTTATACACAACTCGTCACTTATGCTTATACAACACTCTAATCTCTAAATTTATCTAAACCTCCCTCTGATACCAACTATAAGGACTCGACCTTAAAACATTACTTAATATTGAATTAAATGAATAATTCACATTGAGGATCTTTTCAAGTTTATATTTTTAGAGAATTAGGACATAACTATTACATCTCAGAATATTACAAAGTAAACACTACTACTAAAACCGATTTTTCACAACAATAAAAAATCCTTAAATAAAACAAGAGTTATTTTCTTGATATAAATATTCTTGAATACTTCCTTTCTCTTACCCTTACTTATAACTTTTGGAAAATTTTAAAAAACATGGGATGAGCATAAAAATCTCAGTAAGGGTTATAACATAATGAAAGGAAACATTAACCCGCCAATAAATACAAATCAATGAAACCATAACTTTCAATCATAACATACCTTCTGAAATCATAATATTTATTTATAAATCCTAGAAATCAAAATACATAAAGGAAACTTGAGGCATTCATAATATTATGATGTACGGAGTAACCCTCATGGTTATGTTTGGAATACCCATCACAGTATATTCCCTAAATATCATTGAAGAAACCTTTTCGTTTAACTCCTTCGCGTTACCCAATGCATTGGAGTTCTATCATAGGCTCACTCACCCTTAGTTTATCACGGAACCACATGTCTTCATAAACAATGCCCAAGAACCATAACATAATCGTATCACATAAAATATGAATAAAGGAAACATAACATTTCCACATTTCAATCAAAAAATATCAATACAACACATTGATATAATAAAAACATTATCAAAACCATTTTCAATACGAAAATAAAATACAAGTAAAAGATGGTATTTATTTTTCATTTAAAAATTTTTATGGCTTGTAGAGGAAGCTGAAACACAAATAATGGTCACGGCAGCGGAGAAGTGGTTGTCGCTGCATATGTAAGACAAAAACATTCCCTTTTGTTGATTAGTAAAACACTTCATATAAAAATATTCCTTTTGAATAAAAGTAAAATTAAAATGGATTTATAAACGATATAAAATAAAGTAGTGTATAAAACAAAATATGCCTCAATGAAAGAAGATTGAGACGAAGTCCCTTACAAAGTCGGTATCCTTAGATTAAGGATAATTCAATTACATAATTATGTGTGACAAATATAAATACACCTAATATAAGAGGATATTAAGTTTAAAACAATCACAGGTCATCCACGCATATTCATAGTACAACATAATCAAGAAATAGAGGTTTAACGCAAATAATTGAAATTGGGTTAAGAAGTTCCCTTACAGAAATTCGACAGCCTAATGGCGTCACTTTAAAATTAAGAAAATGAGTTTATGAGAGGTAAAAAGGGTATATCATCACTTGGTCATAACATATATAGAAATAAGGATATATAAGAACATATCCCAACATAATAATATGTAAATTAAAATACCTAACAAAAATAAGACTTTTAAAATGATGAGGGTGAAAGGTTCCCTGACTTATTTGGGTAACTTTCAAAACGTACACCCCATGAAAGAAGGGTCATACAGTGAAGATATAAATACCCCTAAATTAAATTATATTACACAAAGAATACAATAATGGGTAGTACATACACCACACAAAAGGAAATAGTGGAAAATGTAGTATTAATCTCATGGGAATAAAAATTGAGATAAAAAATCCCTTACCTCATTGTAATTAATCGAGTCGTGTGACCAAAAGATAATAAACACAATATGAATCACAAAATACCATGAATGTAAATATAATCATGATAATATATATCAAATGTAAGAACACAATACACCACATGCAATAAATAAGTGGTGAAAAATGGAAATCTCACTGAATTAAAAGTGAGATAAGAAATCCCTTACGAAAATTCGGCAGCCTAACGGTGCCACTCAAAACTTCCTAAAATGGATTGATGAGATAAAATAGGGTCTCTCATCATATGAACATAGAATGTACAGTAATAAGAATACAAAATAACATCCCAATCATAAGAAAGGGGAGATTAAAATTAATTACATAAAAGAGTGTACTTAAAAAGAAAGAGAGAGGTAGGATCCCTTACCTCAAGTCCGACTTGTCTTGTTTGTTTCTTTATATTCCTTCAAATCGGATAACTCTTTTTGATTTGACCCCAAAGGATTCCTTGGAAAGACTTCTGCCCAAAGTGAGGATTCTAGGAGTAATATAGGGATGTGGAGAGACAATATGAGCAGAGGTTGGATGATCCAAGGGCTTGAGAGGTGTAGGTAATGGGTAGAGGTGGGGTCCTTTTATAAGAGGGAGGAGGGTCACTTTTGGAAAGTCTTGGAAAGCTACTTTATTATAAAATGAATTTAGGATTTTAAAGGTCCCACAATGATATATTTAGAGTATAAGGTGATAAGGGTTAGAAATATACCCGTCCAAAAGGTTTTAGAGAAGTGTATGTCTTAGATTTTACCATATCTTTTCATTTTATTTAAATCGTTCATTAATGAGGTAATCACTGCATCATCATGGTGTCATAAATAAATTTATTTATTTAATGTTTAAAAATTATAATAAAAATACCATGATGTAGGAAATATTTTTATCTTTACAATGACTATTTATAGTCTAAGAGATATTTTATGTAGACAAAATTAAAATTGTTTTACTTAGGTGTTACATACTTTTGTTATATTTTCCTTTCTTTAAAAATAAAATGATAAAATGTCACTATCAATCAAAAGTGATTCCATGGGGTTCCAAAGTTGGAATAAAGAATACCATGTTCATCCATGATAGCACCAATAGCATTAGGACACATGTTGTGGTCATTTTGTATGATTTTGATATTATTTTATTACCCTTAACTACCTGATTACTAATTAATCATGATAATTAAAGATAATTGTCATCGTTACTATTCATAATGTCCAAAAACAAAAGAGTATTAATTAAAAAAATTGTACCTTATTATTCAGAATATGGAACCCATTTTACCAAATTCCAAACATATAAATTGCAGTAATTATTTTAAAAATAATTCTCGTTGTCAAAACCAAAGACGGGTTTTTAAGAAGTAAAATTTATCAAAAGATTGACTTGTTTTTACATCCAATTGAAAAGTGAAATTACTTATAATGAAAAAAAAATTATTAAGTGATAAAAACATATTCAATTAAACTTTAAAACCATTTAAAAAGACAATTTAACTATATAATTAAATTAGATGAAAAGGTAGTTTTGAAGTAAAATGCAGTATTTTTCACTATTCATTAAAAATGAACATTTGTTAGAAAAATACCAAAAATTCACCCTAAGCTATATTTGATATTAAAAATTCAAAAATGATATCAATTTTAACAAATTAAAAACATATATGTTTAATTAATTAATTTTATAATCAATTCTCGCTGTCAAAACAAATAGAGTGTTTTTAAAAAACAATTCTATTAAAATATTGACACTTGTTTATGTACAATTTCAAAGTGAAATTAATTACAATGACCACCATTGGACTTAATGGTAAAAATATATTTTAATTAAACTTTAAAACCAATTAAAAATATAATCTAGCCTTATAAATAAATTATATTAAAAATCACTTTTGAAATAAAATTCAATATTTTTCACTATTCGTTAAAAATGAATTTTATCAGAAAAATACCAAAAATTTACCCAAAGTAAATTGTGATGATAAAAATCTAAAAAAATTATTTTTTCAAAATGAACATATGAAAGTGACAAAAACTATATTTAAATAGGGTTAGCCATCAAAAGGTGGAAAATCGTTCTTTTAATGTAAATTATGCTTAAGATCAGATTCATTTACATTTTAAGCCTCTAAATTTTATTGGATAAAAGTAAAAACATTTAACAAAAATCTATAACAATATTTTAGTTAGATGTATTAATTCCCTCTAGTACAAAGGCTAGGTGTCAACTAACATTTCAAATAATAATATTATTAGTGTGCAATGTAAGATTTCAAATAAAATCGTTGCGTATTGGGTACGCCATCAAACAAAGAATGTCCTTTAAAGTAATATTAATATTTTATTCACAAATATTAATATATATATATAAACATTTCATATTCATTATTTACCTATGATGTTACATCCTTCCCCCTTTTTGGGAATTGTGTCCTCACAATTTTAAAACTGGGCTTCGAAAACTTCATTGAAAGCACCACATCGGAAAAAGAGTAAATTAAACTATCACTTTAAAAGAAAGAAAGAAAAGTAAAAAGGTCACCCGAGACAACAGATACTAGGATTCTATGAAAACATGTAGATGGAGTAGAAAAAAACCATCAAGTTCTGATGGAGAGTGATGGGAAAATATGTCTAGGAGAAAGTTAACCACCAGAAATTCACAAACTTGTGATGGGTTAAACGGTATTTGATTCCTCAGTAGGAAAAGTTAACTGACAACGATTTTGTCTTAAGTTAAGTTTCATTGAGTAATTCATTTAGGATCTTAACTAAAACATAAGTAAACATACTTACTTGTCGTGTATACTTTCATATCTTACGACATTTCTTACACAAACCCATATTTTCTCCAAAAGGTGAGTATTTAGGATGACTTATTCACATTAATAGAGTTATAATAAACTTAGAGAGAATCACATAACTCACAAAAGATGAACTATATATTTATTATGTCTTTAGACATTAACCAAAACCAAAATGGTTTGTATAAAATCAGATAATCCCAAAAAAAGATAATATTTTAAAAAAAAGAAAAACTACTATTAATCTCCAAAATTTGTTAGACAACCCAAAGTTCAACAAAGACCATTAAATAAAAAATTTCCCTTAAAATTCATCAAAAATAAACCAACCTAAGATTGATACCCAAGTCTCTGAAGGATTTAATCGCATAGTCTTCCATGGTAAATCTTAACATTTATCTCCAAATAACATCAGTTACTCTTAAAGTCTCATACTGAAAAGTAATTAGCCTAATCACATATCCTCCATGATAGGTCAATCGTTTCTATAGATATAACAAAATAAACTTATTCTTGATTCATAAAATTATATAACTAAAAATAATTTTTCATACTAACCAGGGACTTCACGTAGTCCAGTGATAGGTGATAAATACCAGTCACACTTTGGTTGTGGGTTCGATTCCCGCAGCTTGGCCTGACGCGACGGGTTGTCACATGGTCTGCGTGTTGTCCCTTTTTCCAAAACTATATAATTCTTAAAACATTCCCCAAAAAGGGATAAAATCTTCAAAAATAAGGATTACATAATTTAACCTCAATTTTATCTCATGCCTTTCATTTTCCATCATATAGTAAACCATAATTATCTCAAAAGTAAGGATCATATAAACCCTAATGGTTACCATTATAATTATTACCTGGACTTCCACATCGAGTTGGTTCTCTCATACATGATGCATTAGAGAAATATCCAAGGTTTAAGTGGTTAATCATGACTCCTTGATTGTTGGTTTAGAATAACCATGAGATTCCTCATTGAATCCCCCATTTCATCCAGTCTCTTAATCAGAGAACCTCTACAATTTCCTTCAAACCCATTGTCACTTTGGTGCCTGCTAGATCTATCCATTTACTAAAACCAAAAATGTTAGTGTCAGTATATTAACAAAATCATCATGTACTAATGAAGAAGATAGACACTAAGATATAATTATCCAAGTTACCTCAAACTCATTCCAACTTTCAAAAAGAACAATGAATCCATCTAATATACTAACCATTGTGGTTATACACAACTCGTCACTTATGCTTATACAACACTCTAACCTCTAAAGTTATCTAAACCTCCCTCTAATACCAACTATAAGGACTCGACCTTAAAACATTACTTAATCATGAATTAAATGAATAATTCACATTTATTATTTTTTCAGGTTTAGAGTTTTAGAGAATTAGGACATAACTATTACATCTCAGAATATTACAAAGTAAACACTACAACTATAACCGATTTTTCACTACAATAAAAAAATATTTAAATAAAACAAGATTTCTTTTCTTTATATAAATCTTCTTGAATACATCCTTTCTCTTACCCTTCCTTATAACCTATGGATAACATTTAAAAAATATGGGATGAGTATAAAAAGCTCAGTAAGGGTTATAACATAATTAAAGGAAACATTAACCCGCCAATAAATAAAAATCAATGAAAAAATAACTTTCAATCAAAACATACCTTCTAAAATCATAATATTTATGTATAACTCCTAGAAATCATAATACATAAAGGAAACTTTAGGCATTCATAACATTATTTTGTAGGGAGTAACCCTCATGGTTACGTTTGGATTACCCATCACAGAATATTCCCTAAATCTCTTCGAAGAAACCTTTGTGTTTAACTCCTTCGCGTTACCCAATGAATTCAAGAGCTATCATGGGCTCACCCGCCCTTAGTTTATCATGGAACCACCCGTCTTCATAAAAAATTCCCAAGAACCATAACATAATCGTATCACATAAAATATGCATAAAGGAAACATAACATTTCCACATTTCAATCACAAGATATCAATACAACATATTGATATAATAAAAAAATTATCAAAACCATTTTCAATACGAAAATAAAATAAAAGTAAAACATGGTATTTATTTTTCATTTAAAAATTGTTATGGCTTGTAGAGGAAGCTGAAACACAAATAATAGTCACGACGGTGAAGAAGTGGTTGTCATCACATACGTAGGAAAAAAACATTCCCTTTTGTTGATTAGTAAAACACTTCATATAAAAATATTCCTTTTGAATAAAAGTAAAATTCAAATGGGTTTATACACCGTATAAAATAAAGTAGTGTATAAAACAAAATATGCCTCAATGAAAGGAGATTGAGACGAAGTCCCTTACAAAGTCGGTATCCTTAGATTAAGGATAATTAAATTAAGTAATTATGTGTGACAAATATAAATACACCCAATATAAGAGGATATTAAGTGTAAAACAATCAGAGGTAATCCAAACATATTCATAGTACAACATAATCAAGAAATATAGGTTTAACCCAAATAATTGAAATTGGGTTAAGAAGTTCCCTTACAGAAATTCGACAGCCTAACGGCGTCACTTTAAAATTAAGAAAATGAGTTGATGAGATGTAAAAAGGGTATCTCATCACTTGTTCATAACATTTACAGCAATAAGGATATATAATAACATATCCCAACATAATAATATGTAAATTAAAAGACCTAACAAAAATAATTCTTTTAAAAAGTGGAGAGTGAAAGGTTCCCTGACCGATTTGGATAACTTTCAAAACGTACACCCCATGAAAAAAGGGTCATAAAAGAAGATATAAATACCCCTAAATTAAATTATATTACAAAAAGAATACAATAATGGGTAGTACATACACCACACAAAAGTAAATAGTGGAAGATGTAGCATTAATCTCATGGGAATAAAAAGTGAGATAAAAAACCCCTTACCTTGTTGTAATTAATCGAGTCGTGTGACCAAAAGATAATAAACACAATATGAATCACAAAATACCATGAATGTAAATAGAATCATGATAATATATATATAATGGAAGAAAATAATACAACACATGAAATAAATAAGTGGTGAACAATGGAAATCTCATGGAATTAAAAGTGAGATAAGAAATCCCTTACGAAAATTTGGCAGCCTAACAGCGCCACTCAAAACTTTCAAAAATGGATTGATGAGATAAAATAGGGTCTCTCATCATATGAACATAAAATTTACAGTAATAGGAATATAAAATAGCATCCCAATCATAATAAAGAGAAGCTTAAAAGTAATGACATAAAAGAGAGTACTTAAAAATAAAGAGAGAGGTAGGATCCCTTACCTCAAATCCGACTTGTCTTGTTTGTTTCTTTATATTCCTTCAAATTGGATAACTCTTTTTGATTTGAGCTCAAAGGCTTCCTTGTAAATACTTCTGCCCAAAGTGAGGCTTCTAGGAGTAATAGAGGGATGTGGAGAGACAATATGAGCATAGGATGGATGATCCAAGGGCTTGAGAGGTGTGGGTAAGGGGTAGAGGTAGGGGCCTTTTATTAGAGGGAGGAGGGTCACTTTTGGAAAGTCTTGGAAAGTTACTTTATTATAAAATGAGTTTAGGATTTTGAAGGTCCAAAATGATATATTTCTAGGATAAGGTGATAAGGGTTTGAAATCCACCCATCAAAAAGGTTTTAGACAAGTGTATGTCTTTTATTTTACCTTATCTTTTCATTTTATTTAAATCGTTCATTAATGAGGTAATCACTGCATCATCATGGTGTCATAAATAAATTTATTTATTTAATGTCTAAAAATTATAATAAAAATACCATGATGTAGGAAATATTTTTATCTTTTCAATGACTATATATAGTCTAAGAGATCTCTTATTTAGAAAAAATTAAAAAAAAAATTACTTAGGTGTTACGTACTTTTGTTATATTTTCCTTTCTTTAAAAATAAAATGATAAAATGTCATTATCAACCAAAAGTGATTCCATGGGGTCCCAAAGTTAGTACAAGTAATCCCATGGTCTTACATGATAGCACTAATAGTATTAGGACACATGTTGTGGTCATTTTGTATTTTTTTGATATTATTTTATTGCCCTTAACTACTTGATTACTAATTAATCATGATAATTAAAAATAATTGTCGCCGTTGCTATTCATTATTTCCAAAAACAAAAGAGTATTAATTACAAAATTTGGACCTTCTTATTCAAAATAGGAAACTAATTTTACCAAGTCCCATACATGTAAATTGCAGTAATTAATTTAAAAATAATTCCCATTGTCAAAACCAAGGATGGGCTTTTAAGAAGTAAAATTTATCAAAAGATTGACTTGTTTTTACATCCAATTGAAAAGTAAAATTACTTATAATGAACAACATTTAATATAGTGATAAAAACATATAAAATTAATCTTTAAAACCATTTAAAAGGAAAATATAACTATATAATTAAATTAGATGAAAATGTAGTTTTGAAGTAAAATGAAGTATTTTTCACTATTCATTAAAAATGAACATTTGCCAAAAAATTTCCAAAAATTCACCCTAAGATATATTTGATATTACAAATTAAAAATTGATATCAATTTTACCAAATTAAAAACATATAAGTTTCATTAATTAATTTTATAATCAATTCTCGCTGTTAAAACAAATAGCGTATTTTTAAAAAACAATTTCTATTAAAAGATTGACACTTGTTTATGTACAGTTTCAAAGTGAAATTAATTCCAATGACCACCATTGGATTAAATGGAAAAAATATATTTTAATTAAACTTTAAAACCAATTAAAAATATGATCCAACCTTATAAATAAATTATATTAAAAATCACTTTTGAAATAAAATACAGTATTTTTCACTATTCATTAAAAATGAATTTTATCAGAAAAATACAAAAAATTTACCCAAAGTAAATTTTGATGCTACAAATCTAAAGAAGAATTTTATTTTTTTCAAAATGAACATATGAAATTGAGAAAAACTAGATTTAAATAGGGATCGCCGTCAAAAAGCGGTAAATCGACCTTTTAATGTAAAGTATGCTTAAAATCAGATTCATTTACATTTTAAGCCTCTAAATTTTATTGGATAAAAGTAAAAAAAATTTAAAAAACATCTATAATCATATTGTATTAGTTGTATTCATTCCCTCTAATACAATGGCTATGTGTCAACTACCATTTAAAATAATAATATTATTAGTTTGCAATGTATGATTTCAAATAAACTCATTGTTGCGTATTGGGTACGCCATCGAACAAAGAATATCCTTTAAAGTAATATTAATATTTTATTCACAAATATTAATATATATGAACATTTAATATTAATTATTTACTTGGGCTGCTACATCCTTCCCCCTTTTTGGGAATTGTGTCCTCGCAATTTTAAAATTGGGCTCAAAAACTTCATTGAAATCCCCACATCGGAAAAGGAGTAAATTAAACTATCACTTTAAAAGAAAGAAAGAAAAGTAAAAAAAGGTCTCCCATGACAACATAGACTAGGATTCCATGAAAACATGGATATGGAGGAGAAAACAAACCATCAAGTTCTGATGGAGAGTGGTGGGAAAATATGTCTAGGAGAAAGTTAACCACCAGAAATTCACAAACTTGTGATGGGTTAAACGGTATTTGATTCCTCAGTAGGAAAAGTTAACAGACAATGATTTTGTCTTAAGTTACATTTCATTGAGTAATTAATTTATGAGCTTAACTAAAACATAAGGAAACATACTTACTTGTCGTGTAGACTTTCATCTCTTACAAGATTTCTTACACAAACCCATATTTTCTCCAAAAGGTGAATATTTAGGATGACTTGTTCACATTAAGATCGCTATAATTAACTTAGATAGAATCACATAACTCAAAAAAGATTAAATTTATATGTCAAATGTCTTTAGATGTAAACCAAAACCATAATTGTTTGTATAAGATCAGATAATCCTAAAAAAAGATAATCTTTTACAAAAATAAAAACTACTCTTAATCTCCAAAATTTGCCAAACAACCCAAAGTTCAAAAAAGACCATTCAATACAAAATTTCCCTTAAAATTCATCAAAAATAAACCAACCTAATATTGAGACCCAAATCATTGAAGGATTTAATCGCATAGTCAACCAAGGTAAATCTTAACATTTATATCCAAATAACATCAGTTACTCTTAAAGTCTCATACTAAAAAGTAATTAGCCTAATCACATATCCTCCATGATAGGTCAATCATTTCAATAGATAAACCAAAATAAACTAATTCTTGATTCATAAATTCATCTAACTAAAAATAATTTTTCATATTAACCCGGGACTTCACATAGTCCAGTGGTAGGTGATAAATACCAGTCGCACTTTGGTTGTGGGTTCGATTCCCGCAGCATGGTCCGATGCGACGGGTTGTCACACGGTCTGTGTGTTGTCTCTTTTTCCCAAACTATATAATTCTTAAAACATTCCCCAAAAAGAGATAAAATCTTCAAAAATAACGATAACAAAAATTAACCTCAATTTTACCTCATGCCTTTCATTTTCAATCATATAGTAACCCATAATTACCTCAAAAGTAAGGATCATATAAACCCTAATGGTTACTATTATAATTATTACCTGAACTTCCACATCGAGTTGGTTCTCTCGTACAACATGCATTAGAGAGAACTCACCAAGGTTCAAGTGGTTAATCGTGACTCCTTGATAGTTGGTTTAGGATAACCACGAGATTCCTCATTGAATCCCCTATTTCATCTAGTCTCTTAATCAAAGAACCACCATAGTTTCCTTCAAATCCATTGTCACTTTGGTGCCTTCTAGATCCATACATTTACTAAAACCAAAAATGTCAGGGTGAGTATATTAACAAAATCATCATTTACTAATTAGGAAGATAAAAAATAGGATATACTTATCCAAGTTACCTCAAACTCATTCCAACATTCAAAAATAACAATGACTCCTTCTAATATACTAACCATTGTGGTTATACACAACTTGTCACTTATGCTTAGACAACACTCTAACCTGTAAAGTTATTTAAACCGCCCTCTGATACCAACTATAAGGACCCAGCTTTAAAACATTACTTAATCATGAATTAAATGAATAATTCACATTAGGGATTTTTTCAGGTTAAGAGTTTTAGAAAATTAGGACATAACTATTACATCTTAGAAGATTATTAAGTAGACACTACTACTATAACCGATTTTTCACTAAAATTAAAAAAATCCTTAAATAAAACATTAGTTATTTTCTTGATATAAATCTTCTTGAATACTTCTCTTATCTTACCCTTCCTTATAACCTATGGAAAACATTTCAAAAACTTGGGATCAGCATAAAAATCTCAGTAAAGGTTATAACATAATGAAAGGAAACATTAACCCACCAATAAATAAAAATCAATGAAACCATAACTTTCAATAATAACATACCTTCTGAAATCATAATACTTATGTATAACTCCAAGAAATCATAAGACATAAAGGAAACTTAAGGAAATAATAACATTCTCACATAGGGAGTAACTCTCATGGTTATGTTTGGAATACCCATCACAGTATATTCCATAAATCTCTTCAGAGAAACCTTTGGGTTTAACTCCTTCACATTACCTAATGCATCGGAGAGCTATCACGGGCTCACCCGCCCTTAGTTTATCATAGAACTACCCATATTCATAAACAATTACCAAGAACCATAAAATAATCATATCACATAAAACATGCATAAATAAAACATAACATTTCCACATTTCAATCACAAGATATCAATAAAACTCATTGATATAATGAAAACATTATCTAAACCATTTTCAATTCCAAAATAAATGAAAATTAAAACATGGTATTTATTTTTCATTTAAAATTTTTTATTTCTTGTAGAGGAAGCTGAAACACAAATAATGGTCACAGCGGTGGAGAATTCATTGTCTCCGCATATGTAAGACAAAAACATTTCATTTTGTTGTTTAGTAAAACACTTCGTATAAAAAGATTTATTTTGAATAAAAGTAAAATTAAAAGGGTTTTATACATCATATAAAATAAGTTTTTGTATAAAACACAATATGCCTCAATGAAAGGAGATTGAGATGAAGTCCCTTATAAAGTTGGTATCCTTAGATTAAGGATAATTCAATTACATAATTATGTCTGACAAATATAAATACACCCAATATAAGAGGATATTAAGTGTAAAACAATCAGAGTTCATCCAAACATATTCATATTAAAACATAATTAAGAAATAGAGGTTTAACCCAAATAATTGAAATTGGGTTAAGAAGTTCCCTTATAGAAATTTGACAGCCTAACGGCATCACTTTAAAATTAAGAAAATGAGTTGATGAGAGGTAAAAAGGGTATCTCATCACTTGTTCATAACATTTACAGAAATAAAGATATATAAGAAGATATCCCAACATAATAATATGTAAATTAAAATACCTAAAATAAATAAATCTTTTAAAAAGAGGAGGGTGAAAGGTTCCCTTACCAATTTGGGTAACTTTCAAAACGTACACCCCATGAAAGAAGGGTCATACAATGAAGATATAAATACCCATAAATTAAAGTATCTTACAAAAAGAATACAATAATGTGCAGTACAGACACCACAAAAAATGAAATATTGGCAAATGTAGCATGAATCTCATGGGAATAAAAAGTGAGATAAAAAACCCCTTACCTCGTTGTAATCAATCGAGTCGTATGACCAAAAGATAATAAACACAATATGAATCACAAAATACCATGAATGTAAATAGAATCATGATAATATAAATCAAATGGCAGAAAAAAATACGCCACATTCAATAAATAAGTGGCAAACAATGGAAATCTCACGGAATTAAAAGTGAGATAAGAAATCCCTTATGAAAATTCATCAGCCTAACGGCGCGACTAAAAACTTCCAAAAATGGATTGATGAGATAAAATAGGGTCTCTCATCCTATGAACATAAAAATTATAGTAAGATTAATATAAAATAACATCCCAATAATAATAAATAAGAGCTTAAAATTAATTACATAAAAGATAGTACTTAAAAAGAAAGAGAGAGGTAGGATCCCTTACCTCAAGTCCGACTTGTCTTGTTCGTTTCTTTATATTCCTTCAAATCTGATAACTCTTTTTTATTTGATACCAAAGGCTTCATTGGAAAGAGTTATACCCAAAGTGAGGCTTCTAGGAGTAAGACAAGGATGTGGAGAGACAATATGAGCAGAGGTTGGACGAGCCAAGGGCTTGAGAGGTGTGGGTAAGGGGGGAGAGGTGGGGGCCTTTTATAAAGAGGGAGGAGGGTCACTTTTGGAAAGTCTTGGAAAGTTACTTTATTATAAAATGAGTTTTGGATTTAAAGGTCCCAAAATAATATATTTCTAGGATAAGGTTATAAGGGTTTTAAATCCACCCATTCAATAGGTTTTAGATAAGTGTATGTCTTAGATTTTACCATATCTTTTCATTTTATTTAAATCGTTCATTAATGAGGTAATCACTGCATCATAATGGTGTCATAAATAAATTTATTTATATAACATCTAAAAATTATAATAAAAATACCATGATGTAGGAAATATTTTTATATTTCCAATGACTATTTATAGTCTAAGTGATCATTTATGTAGACAAAACTAAAATTGTTTTACTTAGGTGTTACATACTTTTGTTATATTTTCTTTTCTTTAAAAATAAAATGATAAAATTTCACTATCACCCAAAAGTGAATCCATGGGGTCCCAAAATTGGCACAAGGAATACCATGGTCATCCCTGAAAGCACCAATACCATTAGGACACATGTTGTGGTCGTTTTGTATTTTTATGATATTATTTTAATACCCTTAACTACCCGATTACTAATTAATCACGATAATTAAAGATAATTGTTGTTGCTACTATTCATAATGTCCAAAAACAAAAGAGTCTTAAGTATATAATTTGGAAATTATGATTCAGAATATGGAACTCATTTTACCAAATTTCAAACATAGAAATTTCAGTAATTAATTTAAAAAAAAATCTCGTTGTCAAAACCAAAGATGGGTTTTTAAGAAGTAAAATTTATCAAAAGATTGACTTGTTTTTACATCCAATTGAAAAGTGAAATTACTTATAAATAAAAACATTGTATTAAGTGATAAAAAATATTAAATTAAACTTTAAAACCATTTAAAATAACAATATAACTATATAATTAATTATATTAAAAGGTAGTTTTGAAGTAAAATGAATTATTTTTCACTATGCATTAAAAATGAACATTTGTCAGAAAAATACCAAAAACTCACCCTAATATATATTTGATATTAAAAATTAAAATATTATATCAATTTTACCAAATTAAAAACATATAAGTTTCATTAGTTAATTTTATAATCAATTCCCGCTGTCAAAACAAATAGCATGTTTTTATGAAACAATATCTATTAAAAGATTGACACTTGTTTATGTACAATTTCAATGTCAAATTAATTCCAATGACCTCCATTGGATTAAATGGTAAAAATATATTTTAATTACACTTTAAAACCAATTAAAAATATAATATAACCTTATAAATAAATTATATTAAAAAGAAGTTTTGAAATCAAATACAGTATTTTTCACTATTCAATAAAAATGGATTTTATCAGAAAAATACCAAAAATTTACCCAAAGTGAATTTTGATGATACGAATATAAAGAATAATTTTATTTTGTCAAAATGAACATATCAAAGGTCCAAAACTATATTTAAATAGGGTTCTTCATCAAAAGGCGGTAAATCGGCCTTTTAATGTAAATTATGCTTAAAATCAGATTCATTTGCATTTTAAGCCTCCAAATTTAATTGGATAAAAATAAATACATTTAATAAACATCTATAATCGTATTGTAGTTAGTTGTATTCATTCCCTCTAATAAAACGGCTAGGATTCAACTACCATTTAAAATAATTATATTATTAGTGGCCAACGTAAGATTTCAATGAAACTCGTTGTTGTGTATTGGGTACGCCATCGAACAAAGAATATCCTTTCAAGTAATATTAATATTTTATTCACAAATATTAATATATATGAAAATTTGGTATTCATTATTTACCTGGGATTTTATAATAAAACTACAATAATTTAACAAAAAACTAAAGTTTGGATTATCAAATATAATAAAGATCTAATTTTAATTATCAAACTAATAATGTAATAGTAATATGAACATGGATGATCGATGCTCTAGTAAGAATCTCCACCAACCATAACTTGAAATCTCTTAATTTTAAATGGTCCTATATTAGAAAAGTCATAATGGAATTGTTTTTGTTTCATTAGAAGATAAAGAGAGGATTAGAGAAATAATATATCACTTACCCAATAAGTTTTTTATCTATAATGAATAGTGGATAATTGTGGAAGATGAGAATCATTAGGAGAGATAATCGCTTGTGAAATCCATATCTAATAGTTTATAATGACATCATCATGAAAATAAATTGATTTATAGATTAAAATAATTAATTTTTAAAACTGTTGAAGGATTTTAGTGCAAGGTAACTTAACCATGCATTACTTATGCATTCGTAACTACCTAGAAACTCATTAAATTTAAATATAGCAGGTATTTTTTCCCCAAAAAAAATTTATGGTAGATAAATTATTTGAAAATATAATAAATTTTTCTCATCATAACCAAAATTAGGATAAAAATAAGATAATAAATTACTGTTATTAAGTGATGTAAAATACTTTTCCCCACTATGATACATTTTCGAAACACAAAAAAAGGTCATTAGTGTCCTCTATGAGAGAAATGAATAGTCTAGTATTCCATCATTAATGATTCCCTCACCCATGTTTTGTAAATATATTCACCTTCTTTTCCAAATTAATCAAAATATATATATATAATTTCTATAGTACACCTTATTCTTATTTCTATAATCCTTATACTTTTCTCTTCAAAAGTAATATAAATTTTAATCAAGAATTTGAGAGAAGTTCATTTGTGTATTTATTTAAATAGACACCCATAAAACATTAATAATAAAAATAAAGTAAGTGTAAAATCCATTTAATAAATCACATATCTATTCCTTTTTTTATTAAAAATGACCCACTTATATAGATTTTTCCCTGATTCCCCAATCATCTCAAATGAGGGGAAAATTCTAAAAATAATTGATTGTTATCCATGAATACTATTAGTCATAAAACTAATTTATATATTATTTTATAATATTGAGAAATTTTTAACATCCTATTATTCTCTTAAATCATCCTAGTCACATATACCAAAAATTTTAGTCCCATAAATTTTTTAATCCCACTAAATCCCTTTATAAATGAGAATAAAACAATAAACAATACAAATATTCAATGGGGATAATTTAAAAACGAATTAAAAACTATTATTAAATTAAAAATAAAACCATTATTAAAGATTTTATAATTATATACCAATATCTAATGTATACACATGAATTATAACATCTAATATTTTAATTTATCACTCCGTCTGACCAATGGTTTGAAGATGATTTAACATACTCAATTTTAGTTAGAGACAATATAATTCAGATGTATCCACTAAAAAACATGACATTAAATGTGAATATTTATCAAATTAAATGTTTGAGGAACCTCCATATTATTAAAAAATATCAACTTGTATAAATTTCCCAATTAATATACCTTATCTATTTTTTAAATTGGATGAAAATGAGACACTTTTTTCATCATATCATTGAATAAAATATTGTACTGAACTCTGATGGTGAAATTGGTAATCCAATATCTAACTCCAGTGATATTTCATCTAACTATAAACTCGAAATAACTGTAAAATGTATCATATGGTGAATACTTGTTGTTTTATAAATAAATATAATCACATAAATAAAAAAGAAACAAAATAAAGTAACATATTATTTACCACCAATATTTAAATAATCCTTACATACGCATAAATTTTAGTACTATGTAGATATAAAACACAAATTGAATTTAAATAGAACTTCCTTAGAAATTTATCAAATAAATGTTAATTAAGATTCAGTTTATGAAATAAATGGTGACATTATTTGTTTATAACCTCCCATTCTTGGTCTTAGAATTATTTAAATAATCCCCCATTTCATTGTATTTAAAATATAATTATTATTCCTTCTTAATATAATCATGAAACAATTCAGAATAATTCATAAAAAAATATGGAATCTTTATTCCTATATTGTTTTACATCTAAATTCTACTTTTTTAAATCATATATGAGTTGTTATTAATTCTATAGTTCTATTATAGTATAAATAATATATATGTGACTCATAAAATTAAAAAAAATGTTTTCTATAAATAATATTCCAAAATAAATTCAAAATATTATATATATACTCTACAAACTATCATTTACCCCATTCAAAATTTTCTTTAATATTTTTTTAAATAAAATGTTTCTCTTCAACCTAAATAATAAATTTTACTAAATATGAGAATGTCATTTTCTCTTTAAAGTATGAACAATTGTAATCAGATTGATGTTATATGTTGTCAAATTATTTTCTATTATTCAAAATTAATGATATTAATATTCCATCATATGATTATTTTTAATAATATCACTACTAACACATAATCTTGAGGCATTATAGTATAATTTGTATCTATCTCTTATTATATTAAAAAATAACATCAAAGAAAAAAATTATAATTTTGTTTTTTATTAAAATATGTATGATTTAAATTTATAAATTCATAATTAAATTCTTTAAATGAAATGGAATATTTATTTGATTCTTCAAGTGGATATTGAGAAGAAATAAATATTGGTATCTTGATCATCCAAGTGAACATATAATGTTAAAAACATTCTTTGATGTTTCTCATAGAAAAAATTATTCAAATTTTTATGGATAAATAAAAATATTTATTTTTTCTAAAATAATATAGCCATGGAATTTATCTCTGAAAATAAAAAAAAATTATTTATATATATATTGGTATAAATTTTGATATCTAAGAGTTTCCAAAACAACCACAAGTCACTATTCATGAACAAATTTTTACATTGGGTAAGACCAAATGACACCAATAAAATCTATAAAAATGAGTTAATATTTTTATCGAAATATGGTTTATTAAGATCATAATAGACCATGTTATGGAAGTGATTTTGTCATGCCTCGACCCAAATCTATAAATTAACACTAAAAGGATTGCTGGGGATCATTCACTATAATCCTTTCTTCTTTCCATTCAAAATGTTATGTATGGTATACCATCATGGATGTTGAACCTATCATTTTGAACTACACCCAAAAATTGATTCAAAGGGTACCTTAGTTGAAAATGTAATCATATTTCAACCTTATAGGATAACACTAATGTTCTGTTTAAAAATAATTAATGTTTACCAGGTCTTAGTGGAGTGTCTAGGTGATACCCAGGTTATCCTAGAGTGTGAACATATAGTTGATTACTATCCAATATGGATTCCCAGTTCAAGGTGGATTTAATGGTTCTATATTCTCGATTTAAAATTTAATCCTTTTTATTATGAATATTTTTATTCTATTTTATCATATATCAATATTTTTATTGTAGGTTTTTTGATTTACCTCTTTCTTTTTAAATCCATACTCACTATTTTATCTCATGTTAGGTCATCGACCAAAATAAATTTTTGGAACATGTTTCTTAGTCATTAAATTATTTTATGTTTTCATTTTTTGGTAAATATATATTCATTATTTATATAATATTTCTATATAAAAAATTAAAATAATTTTATTTTCAATTGATATTTTATTTTTAACTACCATAATTCAGTTATAGATATAAATTCATTACGCACTCCTCATCTTCTTATATGATATAGAAGATAGTTTTTATGTAATCTACTCATACTGAAATATGGATTCATAAGAATACTACGAAAAACTAGTTACATATAGAATACTAGGAGATAGATTTATGAAATCAGAAAAATAACGAACTAGTTATTTCTGTTTAACGAACCCTATCATTTAGTAAGCATTCAAGGTTGGTATTATCAGTTTTATTTAATCCAAATCATTTACATAATACATCATCTGATTTATCAAAATTGATATTAAATTATGAAACATTATATAAAATAATTAATCATAAATAAAATTTTAAAAAATGTTATTTGGTCAATTCTCATGATCATTACATTTTCCACTCATAATTGCTCCATTATATTTCAAATGATTTTACCAGATTTCAATTATATCTCATCCAAACATTCTCCAAAATCTTGTAAGTGTATCTCCAGCAACATTATGTGATACCATAAATGATCACTATTGTGAAAGAGACTTAAGATAAATGTATATTACTTCAACTAAGACTAATATTCAGTAAATTACAAAAATAAATTATCGAGCACTATAATTATTTATTATCTTTGGAACCTTGGAAACATAATATTCTAACATGGTAGAAGATCTTTAATTTGTCCCTTAATGTTATTCCCCTTTAGTTCCCCAATATAAAACCATTATTCATAACCTATAGAAAGTAAACATAAGAAAGGGGTGAGCTAAGATTCTCAGTAAGGGTAAACAAAGGAGATATATAAGAATAACATTGGAATAAGGGTATAAGAACATGAAATTAATATTAGAAGCTCATGTCTTTCATATTATAGATCATAATTAAGATTCATGTAATAAATATTGGATGTTCATAATATATGAATAATAAGGGTGATAAATCATCATAAATCAATCATGAACCATAAGCTCATATCATATAAGTGTGTCATGATAAGAACTATAGAAAACCATTTCATGTTTCAAGGTAAACTACCAATACCATCAAGATAGTAGATTGGGAAATGCATGTTTCCCCTTCTTAGATTATGACACACTTTTTGATATAGTGGATTCAGACACACATGTTACTAAAATTTGGATCATGACATAGTTGTTTCCCATTTTTTGAAAAGGACACACCTATTTCACATTTTGGATCATGACACGCTAGTTTTCCATTATGGATCAGGACACACATGTTTCCACTTTTGGTTTATTCCCATAGAATTGTTTCCCATAATTTTCTCATCAGATATAAATAATTACAAAATTCATCATAGGTAGACATACGTCACACCAGTCACCTAATGAAATAATACATACTTGTTCCATAAAACATTCATTATATCATGAAAAATAAAAAGATATAAGCTTAAAGAATATCATATCATAGCCCATGATATTTAATTAGTACCATGAAAACTTAATCTTATCATAACCTATGTAAAATAGATATGTTTCATAATCATTTTATCCTAGAATAAAATTTTAAAGGAAATATGTTGCATAAGCATTCTATCGTGGTATGACACATGTAGGAGAAACAGGTTTCATAAAAAATTAGTAATATTAAACACAAACCACTCAAAAAACAATGATAAGGTTTTAATTAGGTCATATCCATAGTAAATCATATATTATATCAAATTAATTTATCTTATATGGATAATGATCTTGAAAGATGTGTTGGAGAATTTCTTAAGGATAATAACCTTTCTTTTAAAATCACTTTTTAAGGCATAAAACGTTTTCAAAATCTTTTTCTTCTAAAACCAATTTAAAAATGGGTAGAATAAAAATTAAAAATCATTTAATTCATTTCTTATGAGAAATATCTTTTTTACTTTTAAAAATAATTTTTTAATCATAAAAATTTCGAAAACCTTTTTCTTAGTGAATAAACTTTAAAACCTAAAATGAAATATTTTAAAACCATTTTAAATATATTTTTTAAAAAAATCCTGAAATTATCTTAAAATATAATTTCAATCATTTTGGAAAACTTTTTTCAAAAATATGTTTTTTTAATAAAATAGATATCTAACCGAAGAGAAATAATGTTATATTTTCATAAAAAATTATTAATTATCCTATGTACCAAAGAGTATAAATATGATAACAATCCATTAATATATAATAAACACCATATTATAAAAAAATAATGATAATTTTTGGGAGATGGACTATAATATTTTATCAATTGAAGAATAATCATAAATAATCCCGATAAACGATGAGATTGTAGAAATAAGATATTACAACTATGGAAACATTGAATCATAACCATCTTGAAATAAAAATATTAAATGAAGCTTAAATATTATGAAAAAAATAGATTCATGATATAACATGTCAAAGTGAAGTATATACACTACAAAAAAATATATAGGTGTGTAACATGGCATGTATCTCAATGATGGAAAATTGAGACGAATGTTTCTTTATCAATTTGGTGAATTTTAAACCATAAAACCCATAAAAGAAAGATCATAAAATGGATATATATAAATACTACTAAATTTAATTATAATAATAATATAACACATTGATGGTAATTATATACATCACACACAAAAAATTCATGGGGAATAATGCATAAGTTTCTCAAAAATAAAAGTGATAGGAGAAACAACCTTACCTTAAGTCTTGACTTTATTCGTACAAGTTAAAAAATATTATATAATAAATATAGTTTTATTATAAATCATCCAAAGTACCATATTTTTATATTTCATACCATATATTATTTTATTAAGACATTATATTACCCATTTAATAATAATTCCTTGTTTGGGTAACGTTTTAGGTAATATCTTATTTCTTTTTCATATAATATTCGACTTGTTAAACATGATCCTATTCATTAGATCATGATTTTATTATTTATATAATTTTAAACATGATATAAATATAATATATATTCATTATATAAGTATTTAAAATAATAAATAATTGTTATAAGTATAAAAATGGAATACAGCGTTCATGGAGACTGTAGGTCGTACATACGCATGAACCTTATTTCAATTTTCATAACGAATTGAAAGAAATAACATAATTAACATATATATACATTATAATTATATTAGAATTATTATTTAATACATATCATATAAATTTACTAACCCATCCTTAATACATTCTATTAAAAATATGAATGAATCATATCACTTTAAGGAGGCGGTAGTCCACATGTCCACAAACAAAGTTATCAAATTTACACAAAATGGAAAGCATCAAGGTATGTTTTATATAGTAATTAATGAATAATAAATACATATAAATATCTTATATATCATTTAAAAATAATATTTCTATCATAATTCCAAACTATGAGAGTTGTTAATGGAAATATGAACATCATCATTTCGTGAGGTGGTAGTTTGTCGTATACAAATGGTGATTTTGTTGACCATTTAAAGGAATTGTTTATAGATGTAGTTATAAAACGTAACATGAATAAATATTATAATATTTGGGATACTTATGTTATTATATAAGAAATAAATTATAATAATTGAATCGGTGGAGAAAGAAATACATTATAAATGGACGTTGAATAATGTTATATCTTTTTAGGGTAAATCATTTTAGTTAAAACCAAAGGGACTACTTGGTTGGTTTAAATCACAAATTGAAGAATATATGGTGATATTAGGTGTTTCTATATATTATTTTTTGAGGTTTTTATGAGACAAAGTTTTTGAGAGGTATGAATAAATGGGAAGGTTGTGGGTCTTTTTATAGTGGAGGGGGAGTTCAATTCTTCTAAATATAAAAAGGTAAAAACTATTGGGAGGCTTCCCATAAATAATGTGATTAAAAATAAAAAATAATAGATTAAAGAGGATCTTTGGTTGACCAAATGTAACACCCAAACCTTCCACGGTACGTTTCCCTTTGAATAATGTATTAGCTTTCATTGTATGCAACTTCGCGATTCTAACACACCGCGACCAATCAAACTAGCCGTTGTGAATAGTAATATCCACTTTTTAAAATTTTATAAATTTTATCTTTGAAAATGGACTTCAATTTTGGATTTTTAATATCAATATTATCTTAGGGTGAAATTTTGCTATTTTTCTGAAAACATTCAATTTTTGATTAATAGTGAAAAACACTAAGTTATAGTTTAAAACAGAATTTTTATTTAAATAATTGTTTATTTAAATTTATTTTAAGAAAAAATAGATATATAATACCTATATAAGTTCAATTTAATTCATTGGATTCAGTTTATAATAATTTTAGATATATAAAAATTTTATTGAACTTTTTAACAGTCTTTTACCCACCTCCTAGGAGCATTTGCAAATTTTAATAAAACTTAATTATATCGCTTCTGTGAATTGAATTTTAAAAATCTGAGAGACATGATTGATATCAGTAGGTAAAATGTGGTTTAATAAGATAAAAATAATTTTTGGTGAATATTAACTTTTCACTTTTATTTACCACGGTTAAAAGTAAATAGGGTAATTAAGGGTAAAAATGATATTATTATTACCCTAACACATGTCCTAATTCTATTGTATAAGTTTAATTCAATAAAAAAAAACCTTAGGAATAAAATATTATCCTTTAGGTCCACTTGTATTAGATTAATAAATTTATTATTATTTAATTCAAAGAAGAGTTAAAAGTATTAAATATAATGCTTAATAACTAAACCATTTTTAATATAGGTTTATACATAAGATAAATTATATTATAAATATTCATTAGAAATAAAAAAATATTTCCTACATATTTATATTTTATTTATATTTTTTAGATATTAAATAATTTAATTTATTTATGAGACAATGATGATGCAGTAATTACCTAATTAATGAAATATTAAAATATTCGATATTATAAATATCCAAATAAATTTAATTTGACACTTTTATGAATAAAACTAATTTTATAAGTTAATATGACAGTTTAGGGTTGGTTATATTAATTTTTTTCTAAGTAATAATGTTGTTATGAATTTAGAAAAAACAAAATACCAAATAGAGTCAAAATTGACATAAAAGAGTTTTTAAAACAAATATTGTATTATTAATTGATATTCTATTCCTAAAAATATAAGGTTAAGCCAAAAGACTTATATAATGATAGGAGTATTATTAATTAACCACTTGGGTCTCTCTTGATATTATATAGTATGTTTATCAACCATATAATATAAAAATACAAAGAGACATGGTAAATGTCAAACTATTTAACTAAGAGTTAAATCTAAAAGATAAGGTTAATATAGTGACCCAAAACTGTTTAAAAACTATTTGGTTGAGTGTTTCTCGACTCATACCCACCTTATACTTTAAATAATTCATTTTGGAGCAATTATAAACCTAAAATTTTTGTATTATAAAATAATATTTATAGTTTTTCCTAAGGTGCCCCTCACCGCTCTTATAAAAGGGCACTCCCCCTTCCCTCAAATTCACACCTTCAAAACATTTTCTCTCAGTAAACCTCTACCCAAATACCCTCTCAACTATCATCCCTTCACCATAGAGGACTCACTTTATTCATAAATTCTACCTAAGGAGCCCTTTTGTTCGAATCAAAAGGAAGAACCCAAAGAAGAGGTAAATATTTCATCACCTCTTTCAAGTTCCTTTCTTCTTCCACTTTATCTTTCTTTGTTGTTTACATTATAAAATAATAACTCCAGTATCTTATATATACTGTGATTTTATTATAAATATGGTACAAAAATATTCATTATTCTATCCATCCTTTGAATGAAATGTCACCATACGTGCGTACGTACGGCTTACCGTCTCCACGTCGTGGTGTAATTTTTATTCAATACATTATTATTTGGATGGGTATAATAATGATGTTTAATTTATGTAAATAATAAATAAAACCTAATAATTATTATTTATATATGATATAACATCCAATTATATATTATTTTAATATCAAAAGAATGTTATTGTCACTCGTGCGTACGTACGGATTACCGTCTCTGCGAACGTGATGAGATTCATTCCACATCATAATCCATTCAAGACTAATTTTCATTAGATGATTAAAAATAATGTTTAAAGACTTAATATCATTATTAATATTAATAAGGTGCACTCTATTCATAACAGACACTATTTACAAAACAAAGTATATAAAGAAAGATGAATCAGTTAACACCCGAAACGACGATAATACTAAAATATTATTAACAAAGCAATATTAAAAGATCATATATCATATCATATTAACGTATATGATTCTTGTATAATTTAATAACAATTATTTTACCATTATACAGGAGTTTAACCTACCCTCTACCAAGGAAAAGTACAAAGTAAGGGGTTTCTTATCTCACTTTTAATTCTGTGAGATTTCCATTGTTCACATCTTATTTATTGCACATGGTGTATTGTGTATTTCCATTTGATATATATTGTCTTGATTTTCTTTATATTCATGGTATTATGTGATTCATTTGGTGGTTATTAACTTTTGGTCATACAACTCGATTGATCACAATTAAGTAAGGGGTTTTCATCTCAATTTTTATTGATTTGAAAATCAAGCTATATTGGCCACTATTTCCTTTTTTGTGGCGTATGCACTGTACATGATTGTATTCATTGTATAATATACTTTAATGTATGGGTATTTAAATCATCATTGTATGAAACTTCTTTCATGGGATGTATGTTTCATAAGTTACTAAATCGGTAAGGGAATTTCAAATTTCAATTTCCACTCATTCGGCATTATGCATACTTAATTGATTATTTTACTGCATGATTATGTGTTGAATCACTGTTTATTATTTGTATAGTAAATTCCACTCCCCTTCCTGGGAATATAATTTTTAGACACATAATCACTCTATTGATAAATTCTCAATTCATCGATATGAACTTGATAAGAGTAATTTTTACTCAATCTTCATTCATTGAGTTAAACATCCAATTCATTGGTGTTGTTATTTACAAGAATATGTGTGAATGTCCTCTGATTGATTTACACTAAATATATAATCATATTGAGTGTATTTATATTTTTCACACATAATTATGTCGTTGATTTATCCATAACCTAAGGATACAGTCTTTATAAGAGATTTCATCTCAATTTACATTCTATTGACACGTCTTTGTTGTTATATGCCAATTAACTTTTATATGGTGTATATAATGCACATTCACATAGAATATCATGAATCAATTTATTCTCGTGATATTATAATGTTTTTATTTCCTCAATTAATTTTATAAATTTTCTCTCTTTTGGTTAGTAACTCTAACTAAAATGTTATTTTAAAATGTTTTAAATATTTATTATTCACTACTGGAATATTACACTTTACCAACAGTTCAAAACCATTGGGAAAGGCCTGGAAACCATTAGTATATAGTATACCAACGGTTCCCTCAACCATGGGAAAGTAAGGCATGACAATAGGCCTATACCAACGATTCTATGAAAACTGTTGGTATAGGTGTCAAAATAGGGGGTATACCAACGGTTTTCTACAAAACGTTGGTATATGTGTGTAAAAGTATAAAATATACCAACGGTTTGTAAATCATTGGTATATTTTTGTGACACCTATACCAATTATTTATAACCATTGGTATAGATGGAATATGCCAAGCCATAAGGCTATACCAACAGTTTGGTTATAACCATTGGTATAAACCTATACCAACGGTTATAATAAAACGTTGGTATAGCTTATATAATAGTATCTATACCAACGGTTATAGAAATGTTGGTATAGCCTTGTATACTAGTATATATACCAAAAGTTGCAAAATCGTTGGTATACAATTGTACAGCTCCACAACAATAGGACCCTCTCCCCTCTCCAGACCTACAACAACACAGCAACCCCTCTCCAGACCTGCAACAACACCAATATAGAATCCCCATCCAAAGTATTCAAAATTTAGAATTCATTCCAGAATTTAGAAATTTATAAATTCAAATGAAATAACACCCATAATAGAAAACACATACATGTTATAGGAAATTCAATAACACCCATAAGAGTATTCCAAATTTATAATTTATTCCTCAGTCAAACCACAACACCAACACACAAAAGAGTATTCAAAATTTAGATTTCATTCCTCACTCAAACCACAACACCAATACAAACAAGAGAAATAATCTACATGTTATAGGAAGCACATGGGATGTTTAGTCATGGTCTTGGGTTGAGTATCTTAAAACCAATAGAAAAACTTGGGTAGTGTGGTAAGGATCATGATACCCATAAGATAGACAATGGTAGTTCTCATGTTCTTATACCTATGATGAGTTATAGGAATCACATGGGATGTTTATATTCCTCTAATGATTATGTATCCATGTATAAATGGTTCTAGATGTGTTATTGGGAAACATTGGCCAATCTAGACATATGATATTGGTTACCGGAATATCCTACATGTTTTTCATAGATTTTTTAATTAGAATAAGGGGTATGTGGCTAATTGTAATTTGCTCTCCTCGGTGTGATGTGAGATGAATCCCCATCTTGGGTAGTGGGTATGAATGTTCAATTAAGTATTTGGTATTGGGTTCCCAAAGGGACTTTGGTTTGGTCCTATAACCCACTGTTTGAGGATGGGATTGAGGTGATCCATGGGGCTATTGTGTCACGATATGTATTCCTCACCATTTGGGTATTTTTATGAGACATTGAAACATATTTTTCAAGAATCTATGTGTAGCCTTATTGACCAATTTGTTATATGGTTTGCTTGATTGTTCATAGGTTTTATATGAAATCACTATATGATATTTATTTTTTTTATGTTATTGTATAGAATGAACGACCCATGATTGAGAATTAGAACATGAGTGTTGGTGCATGTTCATGATGGGATTTCAAGACTCATTCCTAATATAATTCATGTTTTTCTATATATATTATGACCCATTGTGTTTCAATCAAGCCTTGTGAATATTTTATTCTAATAACGTATGACCAATAAAAAATATTTTATTTTTTATCCCTTAATTTCAATAATCTACGTGTATCCTTGTGAAGATTTTTCATATGTCAGTTGTTGTTTTCACTTAAAATGTTATCTGTTTCAAACAAAAGTGAGACACTTTGGGTGATACCAGTCACAACGTGCCTCAGAATGAGGTGGGGTTGACTCGTACCCGTCACAAATGATCCATGGGTCTTTGGGAGGGGGGGTTGTCAGGGGGGTTGTCTGATGGGTGGGGGGCTGTCCGTGGTGGGGGGGTTGTTCGGGGGGTGCGGGAGGTTCTCTAAGCGTGAGGGGTGTTGTCCAGGGTGGGGGATATCTTGAGAGAATTTTCGGCCAGCGCGGCCACACGACACCTCTGATTGATGTTTCGTCTCACTGACAATTTCACAATTCACCCACCCTTTGTTGTTGTCCGATTTCATGGCATTCTGAGGTCATTCAGCCAGTTTCGACCACCCCACGCACGCTTTTCAAGCATGCCTAACACCTAAAAAACACATATTCAGCCATGCCGCGCAAACCGCACGTCTGAATGATGTTCCATCTCCTCGTACACCTCATGAATAATAACTAAGGTGTTTTCATGTGATTTCAAGTTATTTCGATGTCGTTCGGCATGCATTTGACCATAAAATCCATGTTTTGGCCATTTATGACACGCGAAGTGCGTTTTTGGCCAGCATGGTCATACGACACCTCCGATTGATGTGTCTTCTAGCCAACAATTTCATAATTCACCCACCCTTTGTTGTAGTCCTATTTCATGGAATTCTGAGGTTTTTCGGCCAGTTTCGACCACCCGATGCACACTTTTCAAGCGCGACGAACACCTAAAAAACAAATATTCAGTCGTGCCACACAAACAGTGCATCTGAATGATGTATCGTCTCCTCATACACCCCAAGAATAATAATTATGGTGTTTTCATGTGATTTAAAGTCATTATAATGTCATTCGGCATGCATTTGACTATAAAACCCATGTTTTGGCCATTTACGACACGGCAAGTGCGTTTTCAGCCAGCGTGGTCACACGACACCTCTGATTGACATGTTGTCAAACCGACAATTTCAAAATTCACCCACCCTTTGTTTTCATCTGATTTCATGGCATTCTGAGGTCGTTCGGCCAGTTTTTACAACCCCATGCATGCTCTTCAAGTGCGCTGAACACCTAAAAAACACATATTTAGTTGTGTCGTGCAAACCGTGCATCCGAATGACATTCTGTCTCCTCGTACATCTCATAAATAATAATTAGGGTGTTTTCGTGTTATTTTAAGTAATTCTGATGTCGTTCAGCATGCATTTGACCGTAAAACCCATGTTTTGGACATTTACGACACGCGGAGTGCGTTTTCAGCCAGCTCGGTCACACAAAAACTCTGATTGACGTGCCGTCTGGATGAAAATTTTACAATTTACCCACCCTTTGTTGTCGTCCGATTTCATGGAATTCTAAGGTCATTCAGCCTGTTTCGACCACCCCATGCACGCTTTTCAAGCACACCGAACACCTCAAAAACACATATTCAGTCATGTCGTGCAAAACATGCATCTGAATGATGTGTTGTATCCTATTACACCTCAAAAATAATAATTAGGGTGTTTTCTTGTGATTTCAAGTCATTCCTATGTCGTTCGGCATGAATTTGATCGTAAAACCCATGTTTTGGCCATTTACGACATTCTGATTGCCTTTTCGACCAGCACGGTCACACGACACCTCCGATTGACATGTAGTCTAGCCGAAACTTTCAAAATTCACACACCCTTTGTTGTCGTTCGATTTCATGGCATTTCGAGGCTGTCCGTACGGTTTCGACCACCCCACGCATGCTTTTCGAGCACGCCGAACATCTAAAAACACATATTCAGTCGTTCCGTGCAAACCGTGCATCCGAATGACGTGTCGTCTCCTCTTACACCTCACGAATAATACCTAGGGTGTTTTTGAGTGGTTTCAAGTCATTCGGATGTTGTTCGGCATGCATTTGACCGTAAAACCCATTTTTTGCCATTTACGACACGCAAAGTGTGTTTTCAGCCACCACGGTCACACGACACCTATGATTGACATATCGTCTGGCCGAAAATTTCACAATTCACCCACCCTTTGTTATCATCCGATTTCATGGCATTTTGAGGTCGTTCGGCCGGTTTCAACCACTCCACGCACGCTTTTCAAGCACGCTGAACACCTAAAAACACATATTCAGCTGTGCCGCACAAACCGTGCGTCCAAATGATGTGTCGTCTCCTCGTACACCTCACGAATAATAATTAGGGTTTTTTTGTGTGATTTTAAGTCATTATGATGTCATTCGGCGTGCATTTGACTATAAAACCCATGTTTTGGCCATTTACGACGCACGAAGTGTGTTTTCAGCCAGCGCGGTCACAAGACACCTCTGATTGACATGCTGTTTGACCAAAAATTTCACAATTAACCCACCCTTTGTTGTCGTCCAATTTTATGGAATTTTCGAGGTCATTCGGCTGGTTTCGACCACCCCACGCATGCTTTTCAAGCGCGCCTAACACCTTAAAAACACATATTCAGTCGTTCCGCGCAAACCGCATGTCCTAATGACATGTCGTCTCATCATACACCTCAAGATTAATAACTAGGGTGTTGTCATGTGATTTTAAGTCATTCTGATGTCTTTCGTCATTCATTTGACCGTAAAACCCACATTTTGGCCATTTACGACATGCGGAGTGCGTTTTCGGCCAGTGTGGTCACACAACACATCTGATTGACATGTCGTCTGACCGAAAATTTCACAATTCACCCACCCTTTGTTGTCGTCCGATTTCATGGCATTCTAAGGCAGTTTGCCCGGTTTAGACCACCCCACGCACGCTTTTCAAGCACGATGAACACCTAAGAAACACATATTTAGTCGTGCCGTGCAAACCGCGTGTCTGAATGACATGTCGTCTCCTAGTACACCTAAAGAATAATAATTAGGGTTTTTTCGTGTGATTTCAAGTCATTATGATGTCGTTCGGCATGCATTTGACCGTAAAACCTATTTTTTGGCCATTTACGACATGCGGAGTGCATTTTTGGCCAACGCGGTCACACGAAACCTCCAATTGATGTTCCCTCTGGCCAAAAATTTCACAATTCACCCACCCTTGGTTTTCGTCCGATTTCATGGAATTCTGAGGTTGTTCGGCTAGTTTTGACCACCCCACACACGCTTTTCAAGCATGCCTAACACCTAAAAAACACATATTCAGCCGTTCCGCGCAAACCGTGCATCCAAATGATGTTTCGTCTCCTCGTACACCTCATAAACAATAACTAGGATGTTTTCGTGTGATTTCAAGTCATTCTGATATTGTTCGGCATGAATTTGACTGTAAAACCCATGTTTTGGCCATTTATAAGACATAGAGTGTGTTTTTGGCCAGTGCAGTCACACAACACCTCCGATTGATATGTCGTCTACATGAAAATTTCACAATTCACCCACCCTTTGTTGTTGTCCAATTTCATGGAATTCTGAGGTCGTTCGGTTGATTTCGACCACCCCACGCATGCTTTTCAAATGCACTGAACACCAAAAAAACACATATTCAGCCATGCCACACAAACCGCGCATTCGAATGATGGGTCGTCTCCGCGTACACCTCAAAAATAATAATTAGGGTGTTTCAATGTGATTTCATGTCATTGTGATGTCCTTCAGCATGCATTTGACAGTAAAACCCATGTTTTGGCCATTTACGACACGCGGGGTGCGTTTTCAACCAGCACGGTCACATGACACCTCCGATTGATGTGTAGTTCGATCAAAATTTTCACAATTCACCCAACCTATGTTGTTGTCCAATTTCATGGCATTCTGAGGTTGTCCGGCCAGTTTCTACCACCCCACACATGCTTTTCAAGCACGACGAACACCTAAAAACACATATTCAGCTGTTCCATGCAAACTGCACATTCAAATGATGTGTCATCTCTTTATACACCTCAATAATAATAATTAGGGTGTTTTTGTGCGATTTCAAGTCATTCTGATGTCGTTTGACATGCATTTTTACCATAAAACCCGTGTTTTGGCCATTTACGACACGCCGAGTGCGTTTTCGGCAAGCACAGTCACACGAAACCTCCGATTGATGTGTCTTATAGTGAAAAATTCACAATTCACCCACCCTTTGTTGTCGTCTAATTTCATGTAATTCTGAGGTTGTTCAGCCGGTTTCAACCACTCCACGAACGCTTTTCAAGTGCGTCGAATACCTAAAAACACATATTCAGCTGTGTCGTGCAAATCACGAGTCAAAATGACATTTCATCTCCTCATAAACCTCATGAATAATAATTAGGGTGTTTTTGTGTGATTTCATGTCATTCTGCTATCATTCGGCATGCATTTGACCGTAAAACTCATGTTTTGGCCATTCACGACACGCCGGGTGCGTTTTTGGCCAGTGCGGTCACACGACACCTCCGATTGACATGCTTTCTAGCCGAAAATTTCACAATTCACCCACCCTTTGTTGTCGTCTGATTTCATGGAATTCGGAGGTCCTTCGGCCGATTTCGACCAGCCCACGAATGCTTTTCAAGCGCGTCGAACAACTAAAAAACACATATTTAGCCGTTCCATGCAAACCACGCATCCAAATGATGTGTTGTATCCTCTTACACCTTATGAATAATAATTAGGGTGTTTTCGTGTGATTTCAAGTCATTCTGATGTCGTTTGGCATTCATTTGACCATAAAACCCATGTTTTGGCCATTTACGACACGCCGAGTGCGTTTTCGGCCAGCGTGATCACACGACACCTCTGATTGATGTTTCGTCTAGCCGAAAATTTTAAAATTCATCCACCCTTTGTTTTCATCTGATTTCATGGCATTCCGAGGTCGTTTGGATGGTTTCGACCACCCCACGCATGCTTTTCAAGCACGTCGAACACCTAAAAAACACATATTCAGTCGTGCTGCGCAAACCACAGGTCCGAATGACATGTCGTCTCCTCCTAAACCTCAAAAATAATAACTAGGCTTCTTTCATGTGATTTCAAGTCATTATGATGTCGTTCGACATGCATTTGTCCGTAAAACCCATGTTTTGGCCATTTACGACATGCCGAGTGCGTTTTCGGCCAGTGCGGTCACACGACACCTCCGATTGATGTGTCGTCTAGCAAAAAATTTCACAATTCACCCACCCTTTTTTGTCATCTGATTTAATGACATTCTGAGGTCGTTTGGCTGGTTTCGACCACCCCAAAGACTCTTTTCAAGCGTGCCTAACACATAAAAAACACATATTCAGTCATGACGCACAAACCGTGCGTCCGAATGACATGTCGTCTCCTCATAAACCTTACTAATAATAACTAGTGTGTTTCATGTGATTCCAAGTCATTCCGATGTCGTTCATAATGCATTTGACCGTAAAACCCATGTTTTGGCCATTTACGACACGCTGAGTGCATTTTCGGCCAGTATGGTCGTACGACACCTCTGATTGACGTGCCATCTGGGCAAAAATTTTACAATTCACCCACCCTTTGTTGTTGTCTAATTTCATGGCATTCCAAGGTCGTTCATCCGGTTTCGACCACCCCACGCACGCTTTTCAAGTGCGCTGAACACCTAATAAGCACATATTCAGTCATGTCGTGCAAACCATGCGTCCGAATGATGTGTCGTCTCCTCTTACACCTTATGAATAATAATTAGATTGTTTTCGTGTGATTTGAATTCATTCTGATGTCGTTCGGCATGCATTTGATAGTGAAAACTCTGTTTTGGCCATTTACGACACGCAGAGTGTGTTTTCGGCCAGTGCGGTCACATGACACCTCTGATTGACGTGTTGTCTGGTCGAAAATTTCACAATTCAGCCACCCTTAGTTGTCATCTGATTTCATGGTATTCTGAGGTCGTTCGGCCGGTTTCGACAACCCCATGAATGCTTTTCAAGCGAGCTGATCACCTAAAAACGAAATATTCAGTCGTGTCGTGCAAACTGTGTGTTCGATTGATGTTTCATCTACTCGTACACCTCACTAATAATAACTAGGGTGTTTTCATATGATTTCAAGTCATTATGATGTTGTTCGGTATGCAATTGACCGTAAAACCCCTGTTTTGGCCATTTACGACACACCGAGTGGGTTTTTTCTAGCACAGTCACATGACACCTCTGATTGACATGTCATCCGGCCAAAAATTTCACAATTCAACCACCCTTTGTTGTCATCCGATTTAATGGAATTCTGAGGTCATTCGTCCAGTTTAAACCACCCCACGCATGCTTTTCAAGCGCGCCTAACACCTAAAAAATACTTATTCAGTCGTGCCACACAAATCATGCATCATAATGAATTTTCATCTCCTCTTACACCTCATGAATAATAATTAGGGTGTTTTCGTGTGATTTAAAGTCATTTTGATGTCGTTCGGCATGCATTTAACCATAAAACCCATGTTTTGGCCATTTATGACACGCCGAGTGCGTTTTCATCCAGTCCAGTCACACGACACCTCTGATTGACGTATTGTTTGGCTGAAAATTTTAAAATTCACTCACCCTTTTTTGTCGTCCGATTTCATGGCATTCTGAGGTCGTTCGGCCAGTTTCGACCACCCCACGCATGCTTTTCAAGCGCATCGAACACCTAAAAAACACATATTTAGTCGTTCCATGAAAACTTCATATCCAAATGACATTTCGTCTTCTCATACACCTCACGAATAATAACTAGGGTGTTTGTGTGTGATTTCAAGTCATTCTGATGTTGTTTGGCATGAATTTGACCGTAAAACCCATGTTTTGGCCATTTACGACATGGTGAGTGCATTTTCAGCCAGCGCGGTTACATGACACTTCCGATTGATGTTCCGTCTAGCTGAAAATTTTACAATTCACCCACCCTTTGTTGTTGTCTTATTTCATAGCATTCTGAGGTTGTTCGACTAGTTTTGACCGCCCCACGCACGCTTTTCAAGCGCGCCGAACACCTAAAAAACATATATTCAGTCGTACCATGAAAACCGAACATCCAAATCACATTCCATCTCATTGTACACCTCATTAATAATAACTAGGGTGTTTGCGTGTCATTTTAAGTCATTCTGATGTTGTTCAGCATGCATTTGACCATAAAACCCATGTTTTGGCCATTTAAGACACGCCGAGTGTGTTTTCGGCCAGTGCGGTCACACGACCCCTCCGATTGACATGCCGTCGGGCCGAAAATTTTAAAATTCATCCACCCTTTGTTGTCGTCCGATTTCATGGAATTCTGAGGTCGTTTGGCTGGTTTCGACCACCCCATGCATGCTTTTCAAGCGCGCCTAACACCTAAAAAACACATATTCAGCCGTGCTGCGCAAACCACGCATCTGAATGACGTGTCGTCTCCTCATAAAAATCACGAAAATTAATAAGGGTGTTTTCGTGTGATTTAAAGTCATTTTGATGTCGTTCGGCATGCATTTTACCGTTAAACCCATGTTTTGGCCATTTACGACACGCGGACTGGGTTTTCGGCCAACACGGTCACCCAACACCTCTGATTGACGTGTCGTTTGGCCGAAAATTTCACAATTCACTTACCCTTTGTTGTCGTCTGATTTCATGGCATTCTGATATCGTTCGGTCAGTTTAGACCACCCCACTCATGCTTTTCAAGCATGTCGGACACCTAAAAAACACATATTCAGTCGTGCCATGCAAACCGCGCATCTGAATGATGTGTCATCTTCTCGTACACCTCACAAATAATAATTAGAGTGTTTTCGTGTGATTACAAGTCATTACGATGTCATTCGGCATTCATTTTACCGTAAAACCCATGTTTTTTCTATTTACGACATGCGGAGTGCATTTTCGGCCAGCGCAGTCACACATCACCTCTGATTGATGTTCTGTTTGGCCGAAAATTTCACAATTCACCCACCCTTTGCTTTCGTCTGGTTTCACGGCATTCCAAAGTCGTTCAGCCAGTTTGAACCACCCCACGCACGCTTTTCAAGTATGCCAAACACCTAAAAAACACATATTCAGTTGTGTCGTGCAACGTGCATCCGAATGACGTTTCGTCTCCTCGTACACCTCGCGAATAATAAATAGGGTGTTTTCGTGGGATTTCAAGTCATTCTGATGTCGTTTAGCATGAATTTGACCGTAAAACCCATGTTTTGGCCATTTACGACACGCTGAGTGCGTTTTTGGCCAGCGTGGTCACATGACACATCCGATTGACGTGTCGTCTAGAAGAAAATTTCACAATTCACCCACCCTTTGTTGTCTCCCAATTCCATGGAATTACAAGGTCGTTCGGCTGGTTTCAACCACCCCACGCATGCTTTTCAAGCGCACCTAACACCTAAAAAACACATATTCAGCCGTGAGGCACAAACCGCATGTATGTATGACGTGTCGTCTCCTCGTACACCTCAAAAATAATAACTAGGGTTTTTTCTTGTGATTTCATGTCATTATGATGTTGTTCGGCATGCATTTGACTTTAAAACCCATGTTTTGGCCATTTACGACACGTGGAGTGCGTTTTCGGCCAGCGCGGCCACACAACACCTCCGATTGACGTGTTGTTTGGCCGACAATTTCACAATTCACCCACCCTTTGTTGTCGTCTAATTCCATGGCATTATGAGGTCATTCGGCCAGTTTCGACCACCCCACGCACGCTTTTCAAACTCCTCGAACACCTAAAAAACACATATACAGCCATGCCGCGCAAACCGCGCGTCTGAATGACGTGTCATCTCCTCATACACCTCACGAATAATAATTAGGGTGTTTTTGTGTGATTTAAATTCATTCTGATGTTTTTCATCATGCATTTGATCGTAAAACCCATGTTTTGTCCATTTAGGACATGCCAAGTACATTTTCGGCCTGTGATGTCACACAACACCTTCATAAAATGGGAAGTTTTCAGCACCCCATTTGGCCAAACATACTTTTCACCATAAGGGTAGTCCATGTGTATTTACATGGCTATCCAAGTCATGTACTGTGTGTACATTCCCATGTACATTCCCAGGACACTAGATTATCATAGACACCAGGTCAACCATTATACACACCATGTGAACCCTTATACCATATCATCATTATTACATCCATTAAAACAAATTATTAAAAAAATCACTTGTCAAATATAATCTAATTGAACATAAATAAATAATAATATTGGATATATTAGGTAAAATCAATTCATACTATATTACATCCTAAATGACCACCCACAACCATGATTAATGGCCACAAAGGTCCCCTTTCGACCAAATCAAAAGTGAAAACAACATCACTGGTAAACAAATTGAACATAAATCAGTAATAATATTAGATATATCAAGTTAAATGAATTTATACTTTATTACATCCTAAATGACCACCCACGAACATGATTAATGACCACAAAGATCCCCTTCTGGCCAAATTAAAAGTGAAAACAAAAACACATAATTGCATAACAACAGAATCAAGGAATCACTTACAGATTTGATGTGTAGAAGAAAATAATTTCTTGATTGAAGATGGATCGATATGTGGAATAATATTGGCAGGGGAAGATTGGATTTAGGGCACAGACCGGAACTGTAATCGAGCATATTGGATTTAGGGCGCGGAGCAGAACTGCAATCGAGCAGAGGGAGAGTGGATGCACGATCAGAATATAGGGTAATTTTTTTCCAATGGTTTTTAAAAACCATTGGGAATATAGTGTAATTTTTTCCCATTGATTTTGAACCATTGGGAATATATGTCTTTACCAACGGTTTACTTAAACCGTTGGTAAAAAAGTGATATGAAAGGACTTTACCAATGGTTTTTCAAAACTATTGGTAAAAGATTGTATAAATTCATCTATCCCAACAATTTACATAAACTATTGGAATAGATATCCATTCCCAACAGTTTATGTAAACCATTGGGATGTAAGTGTTGGTAAAACCATCATTTCCAGTAGTGATTCTAAATCATTCTCATTAATTTCCTTGTTTTAAATTTGGCTTTAAGGATTTATTTATATGGACATTAAAGTTTTAAAATTAAAATTCCTTTTAAAATTTTCAAAGTGGTATAGGAAACTTTGATTACAAAATCTATTTTAAATGTCTTCTTGATAAATAATGAGACATTTAAATGTTTTCAAGAAAAAGGGGGATATTTCTCTCAAATTGTTTTGATGATTATTTTCATTTATGTCAATATCATTCTTCATTCTCTATTGAGGTTGATCTATTATAATAAAATATTCCATATTGTATTGAATTAGTTATGTTTGACTGTGGATGTGATATGTTTATACCATTCATGGTTTGTGGTTAACATATTGACATTTCATATTCTATTTTTAATACGAATGTTCAGATTATGATTTAACCTTTTCATATGAGGAATGATTTGGACTTAGTAAGTGACGGTTGGAGCCCTCTATAGCTCCTCGATGCATCGGTAGGTCTCATGACACAAACTACTGTCTTGTCACAAGGCCTTGACAAAATCTTATTTGTAGTCTTGGAACAAGGCCTTGAATATGTGGTTATGAAAGTCTAGCATTATGCATTCCATTATTATGAAAGTGGCTATTTATATTTCGTGTGATTATTCGACTTGTAGAATATTCATGTGACTAAGTAAATAGAATTATTTGATTTTATATTTTCTACATTATGCTTAAGTTCAAGTTTAAAAGGCTTTTGTATTAGTCTTATACAATTCCTTAAATGTTTCTACTTATTTATGAAAGTTTCTGCTATATTGTTATCCTTAATGAGAATCTGAGCTCACCCCTTTCAATGTTTTATTTTTCCCAGGATGTGAAGAAATATATTATGACTGACCTATAGGGATAGTCTATGGGATCTCAGTGTTGTCTACGAAAACAATTTTGTTGTAGTTTTCCATTTTATGATGTAATGTAAACCTTATGAATATATTTAGTACTTCCAAATCTACTAAACTAATCGGTCTTTCGAGACTTGATCTTTTGTGATCATGCCAAAGATACGTAATAATGTACTGACTCTGGGTTTCTGGGGCCGGGGTATTACACCAAAATTCATTCAAAAAAAATTTGAAATCATTTTTATGATGTTTTTAGTATTTATATTTTCTTATTTTTAAATTTTGACTTTTCATTTAGGTAGCTAGATTTATAACCTATGAAATTCATACATTAAGAATAAATTAAAGTGATAATTATTATAAAATTTATACCCAAATACTCTAAAATATTATGACTAATTTATAAAATAAAAATCTCATATGTTTTGGAAATTAATTTTAACAGAAATATGTAACGCATAGAAACAATGTTTTAACCCTAAGTGTGCTAACCAAGTTTTTACTATTTATGGGTTAATATGTTCATTCTAAAAGATAAATTGGCCCATTAATGAAACATTTTTGATATTTTTGATATTTTTTGACACATAAAAATCTGTTTTTATAAGTTAATATTTTCATTAATTTTAAATTATTTAATAAAATATCATTTATTTTATTTATTTAATTTATAATTATTTATCGTGCCTGCTTTTCTTGAGAAATTAATGTAATCATATCATCTGTAAAAATTAAATATAAATTATTATTATATAATTAAATATTTTATCTTTCAAAATAATATTTATAACCAAAAATATGTAACTTCTTCCATACTTCAAAGTTTTATAAGTGTTAAAGGAAAGGAAGGTTCCTTTTTTGTCCTTTTTATTACTTAACATATTATATAGGCCGCTTTTATGGAATAGTATACCAATAACTCATAAATATAGATACTAATGAGTTGAGGAACTAAATATGCGCATCCAATGAATGTTAGACTATTTTTTATTATTTATACACCATTTTTCTAAGTTCAATCATTAAGTAAGATTGTATTTACATTTATCATTGTAAATAATTTTATTTACATTCAATAATATTTTTTTTCAAAAAAAAATAAGTTATTTATATTAGGCCAAAAATTTAATACTAATTATAAAAATTTATATATATTTTTCCAAATTCAATTCACAGAAGTGGCTAAAATTAATTTTAAATTAATCTCACAAATACTGTAAGACAACATATTTTTTAGGACAAAAGTTCAAAAGTTTTAAATGTTTATATATCCAATTTTAATGTGAAATTGAATCAATTGACCTAAATTGGATTGATTTATTTCTAATTTAACTAATTATACTTATAAAATATATATATAATTTTAATAAATATATAAATTTGAAAAAGAGGTAGTTTTTAATTAATATTAAATATTTTCACTACTCATTCCAAAATTATGTTTTTTAGGAAAATATCTAAAATTCAACTTAAGATAGTTTTTTCATTTTTAATTCCAAAATGAAAATTATATTATCAATTTAAATTTATAATATTTTTTAGTTTTATTTTATTATCGTTCATAGAAGGACATAAAAAATAGTTTTTTAAGAAAATATTATTTTCAAACATATAAATACTTAACAAAAAATATATATGTTTAATTATCGATATTTTTTATTTTTATAAAATCATTATAAATAATCTTTATAAATTAGTTATTAATTTTCAACTTATTATTTTTAATTTCTATGTTATATCTATCTTGTTTAAATAATTATAATAATATAATTTTATTTTATATAAACGTAGTGTCGTGTGTAACGCAAGTCAAGTCGGTATTGCATGTAGTGCAAGATTATCATGGTGTATCATATAATGAAAGAATGACTTGGTGTAGCATGAAATGAAAGACATAAAATAAAATTAATATATTAAAAAAATTTCATAAAAAACTCATAGTGTTACATTCATCCCCATTAAAATGAATTTCATATTCAAAATTCCTTCGGGCTATCAATTGTTCACTACTTGAATGTTACTTTCATAAAAACTGACACCATAAAAATGAATACTAAAAGTTACTTGAAAAAGTAAAACTTGGAAACATAATGGTTACCCAGATTAACACATAACTAGGTTTACACATATGATAACATAGGTGGGATGTGAAAACAAGGACATTGAATAGAAATATAACTATCAGGTTCTAATAGGGAGTAATAAAGAACATTGTTAGAAGAAAGTTGATGATAAAAAAATCCATAACCCAAAGAGTCTTAAAAAAGTTTATTGATATCATCAAAATTAAGATAATGGAACAAAATTTTTGTTCAAGTCCATTTTCTAAAATTTGAATAATTTACACAATAAGATATACTTACTTTATTCAATGTAATCTCACACTTTGGTTGCACATTGATGAATTTCCACTTCATCTCATACCCTAATAAATTAAGGTGAATTTTTACTTCCTAAAGCATTAGAAGAACATGAGATCCATAAATATAATGATATTTAATTCCATCTATCTTTATCACAATGATAATGATTTCAAAATTTATTCAATATACTTAAATCCTCATATCGTGAAATAATAATTTAATCTCTAAAACTTCATCTAATGTTTAACATAAACCCTTAAATAAATTGTTACACTTACAACCCTTATAAAATTTGAAATTCTAAAACATTATAAATAAGTTCACTAAATCATCCTAGAATTGATCTCCCATATATCATAATTTAGATATTAGTTGTCACATTCCAAAATGTGAGTACCTTTATCATATATTCTCTTGAAACATTGTAATAAACTTAATTACCCTAAATAATTATTAAAAACATGAAGGTATCATTATTCCAAAGATTATTGGATACATTACTTAAATCCAAAAATATTTTAAACTTCATCAATTATATGATAAACCACTTTTCAATAAATCCTTAATTAGTTCTAATCAATTAGGACTATCCAATTACTTATTCATATCCAAAAAATATTTATAAAAAATCATTATTATAACATAAGGAACATATTAAGGGTTATCTTTACCATAATCATGTTCTTCCCATGAACATAACATTTCCATTATATTACTTTTCTACCTTTATAGAACCATTAAACATATCCCTTTTCAATCCCTTAAGGACAAATGTATACAAAAATACCTATATATTTACTTATTCATATAACATAATCTTTTCATTCTGAAACATATACACTTCAATAATACAACATTATTCCTAAATTGTTACTTAGGCTTAATCATCTAATTTGTTAAGACCCCTTTCCTAGAATATGAAATATAACTCATTTATTAAGGTTGTTTAACCTCAATCTAATCATGCTTCTTATGTTTAATGTAAAAAATACTATTGTAACATCCCATAACTTTAACATGTCATTTTTGGTCCCTTTATCTTCTCAATTATAACCAATATGATTACCACCTTCCTTATTCTCTTTATGGTATTTCCACATAAGAAATCAATTTTCATAATTCCCATAATTTACACATTTTTCACATTCATTGTTAACTAAGTTCTATGTAGTTCCCACCATGACTAAAACTAGAATGTATAAGTCCCGAAATAGTTATCATATCAAAAATCCACATAATCAGGATAAATTACTTATTGGATACATAAATAATGACACCTACTTTTAAAACTATTACACCATAGGCACATTATTAGAAACATCCCTAGACATGCCCTTATAACTATCCCTAGTTATATCACTAATATTTTCTCATATTAGTTTTTAATGGTCTATTAAAACTTTACTTTGATAAAAACTATAGTTACCCAGGCTTAACATAAATGGATATTACATCACATTACAAGAATATTCATCACATTACAAAAATACATGCATTTGGATTATAATATTTTAGTGACTTTGGAAACATAGAAACAAAATATTCTAACTTGGTGAAAGATATTCAACATCTCCCTTGATGATCACCCCCTTTAGTGCTCTAACTTAAAAACTTTCTTCATAACATGGGGAAATTAAACATAAAAAAGGGGTGATCTCATATGCTCAGTAAGGATAAACTAGGGAGATTTGTAAGAATAACATTAGCATAATGGTATGAGATCATAGTCTTAACATTCAAATATCACACCATTCATATCAAATATCGTAATCAAGAGTCATGGAATTAAGATTATTGGTTTATAATACATGAATCATAAGGGTGATAATTCATCATAAATATATTATAAATCATAGTATAATGTCCTATAAATTTGGAACCATTATAAGTATAGAAAAACATTTCATTTGTCAAGGATAACTACCAAACCCATCAACATAGCAAATTAGGTGATAATTACTTCTCCATTTTGGAACAATACACACATATTTCTCATAGTGTACCAAGACACACCGGTTTCCCATAGTGTATTAGGATACACATATGTTCGATTTTGTATCCGGAAACACTTGTTTTAAATTGTGGATTAGGACACACATGTTTACCATCATGTATTAGGACACATCTAGTTCCCATTGGGGATCAAGACCATCGACTTATATCTAGTATTTGTCTCATTAGATATAAATCTTTACCCACTGCATTGGAGGGAGATATATGTCCCACCCATCACTTAATTAAATCATACATACATGTTCCCTAAAAAAATCATCATATTATAACCCATAAAAAGAGATGGGTTTCATAAACATTATATCATAACCCATAAAATTAAATTAGTATCATAAACATTTCATCATATCATAACTTATGGGAAATAGATAAGTTTCATAATAATTTAATATTATAATAATCTATGAAAAAGACGTGTTTCATAAGCATTTTATCATTGTATAAACCATAGAGGGGATAAAGGTCTCATAAATAACTTGTAATATTCAACATAAACCATTCATAAAAATAATGAGAATGGTTTATTTTGGATATATCCCAAATAAATCATAAACTATATCAATATATTCCATCTTATATAGAGAAAGATTTTTAAAGATAACTTGGATCATTTTTTAAAGAAAATAACCATTATTTGAAAATTACTTTTTATGGTATAAAATATTTTAAAAAACCTTTTATTTGAAAACCAATTTGAATAAATATAAAAAATCATTTTAAAAAATTTAAATAATTTCGAGAGGAAAATATAATTTCCACTTTTGAAAATTATTTTTAAATTATAAAACATTTGAAAACCTATTTCATTGAAAATAACCTCAAAATCTTATAACAGAATATTTTAAAACAATTTTAAACATATTTTTAAAACATAAAACATTTTTAAAATCATTTTATTTAAAAATGAGACTAAAATTTCAATTAAAATATTTTTCAAAAAGATCTTCAAAAACATATTTTTTTGAATAAAATATATTTTTGACTGAAGTGAAATTAAGTCTTATTTTTATAAAAAAAATCTAAATTACCTTAAGAACAAAAGAGTGGAAAATTTGTACCAATACATAAGTACATCATTAATTACTATAGGGTAATAAAATCCAGATAATTCTTGATAATTAGATCATGAAATTTCATCATTGGAAGCACAACCATAAATAATCTTGATAAATGATGATATTGTAGAAATGAGTACTTACCACGTTGGTAAAATTGAATCATAATACACATGAAAAAATAATATTAGTTGAATTTTAAAATATAATAAAAAATGGGATTAATGATATAAATTTTCAATTGGAATTATATACTTCCCATTGAAAAATATAGTTGCATAACATGGCATGTATATCGAAGATGAAAAATTGAGACAAAAATCTCGTTACAGATTTGGAAACATTTGAACCATTTCCCCCATGAAATAAAGGTCATAAAATGGAATATTAAATGAAATAATTAATTATAATAATCATATAACACATTCATGGGAATTACATACATCACAGAAAATAAATTAATGTTTAAAATTTCATAAGTCTCACGTAAATTAAAGTGATATAAGAAAAACTCCTTACCTTATGTCTTGGATTTCTTCATAAAAGTAAAAACCTCATGTAAAATAAATATAAATTTATTATAAATATACGAAATTACTATATTGTTATATCAAATAACATATATGATTCTACTATGACTTTATATTTCTCATTTATTAACACTTTCTTGTTGAGGTTATATTTCGGGTAATGTCTATTTTGTTTTTCTTATATATTTTGACTTTTTATTCATGATACTCTTACTTAGATCGTGATTTAATTATTTCCAGAATTAAAAAATTATATAAATATCTTATATATTCATATTATAAGTATTTATAATAATATATAAAATATATAAATATGAAATGAAATTCACTATTCATGGAGAAGGTAGGTCGTACAAACACGTGAACATTGTTTCTATTTTCTTATCATATTAAAATACGTAATTGAAATGAAACATGTGTGTGTGCGTGCATGTGTTTGTGTGTATATAATCATTAAATTATTGCCATTATTTTTAAATATCATATAAATTTATTAAACATATCCTTAATACATTCCATGAAAGGTATGAATAAATCACATCGCTTTGTGGAATCGGTAGTCCACACATCCACTAATGAAGTTAATGTATTTACACAAAATTTAAGGCATTAAGGTTTGTTTTATATAAAAATTAAAAAAATAATAAATTCATCATAAATATCATATATATCATATGAAAATATTATTTCTATCAAAATCTCAAACCATGATAGGTGATCAAGGAAAAATGAACAACATCATTTCCAGAGGCGGTAGTTTGTTATACACAAATAGTGATTTCATTGGACATTTGATGGAAGTGTGTGTATGTGTATTTAATAAAAATAAAATAAAAAAAATATTAGTATATTTATAACACTTTTTTTATTATATAATAATAAAATAATTATATTTTAATTGGAGGATAATGAAATAAAACATAAATCGATGTTGAAGAATGTTACCTATTTTCTGGTAACTCCTTTTACTTTTCACCAAAGGGATTTCTTGGTTGGATTTATGAAAAAAGTGAGGAATATATGGTTATATGAAGAATTTTTTTTGATTATTTGGGTAGTTTTTTTAGGATAAAATGGTATTTATATGTGAGAAGAAATCGGAAGGGTGAATGTATTTTTATAGTGGAGGGGAGTGACATTATTGTAACGACCCAATGTTTTTAATGGAAATTCCCTTCTTATAAATATTCCATAAAATCACATAATAATGAACCACTAAGTGATAATTGACCTTAAAACATAAGTTTTTCACTTCTGTGTTTGTAATTTTGGAAATCTGACATACACAGTTGTGTTCAAGATGTTTTTTTGAGTCTTATAAGAAAAACTTAATTTTTTGGTGAATAGTAACCTACCCTAATGAATAGTAACATACCCTTTTGAATACTGATGTACCCTAATGAATATTAACCTCACCTATGATATTATAAAAATAATATTCAAGTTGGAAGTACAATATACCATTGTTTTAGAATGAGTTAATTCATGTTTTAAATATGGTTTTTGATAATAAATTATGCTTTTAATTAAATATTAAAATAATCCTATTTAGAAAATTATTTTTAAAAAATGGATTTCATTTTTGGATTCTACACGTCAAAAAATTGTTATGGTGAATTTTTTAGATTTTTCTGAAATACTTGAATTTGTTATGAATAGTAAAATACGGTAATTTACCGTATATATACATTATAAGCTAAATAAACTATTCCTAGAATCATGGAAGATGTCATGACCCATGGTTAGAATTCACATGACCCATTTACTATTCTTGTTCATTGAATAATTACTATTCTTTTTCTTGTGAATAAATAATAAATTAAGGATTATAATATCATAAAACCCCTCCTCTCCTCCACTATAAAAAACCCCATTCACTCCCTCTTCTCTCCACTCCTCTCAAGCTCAAATAATTCTCTAAATTCAGCCCAAATCTCTCCCCAAGGTCCTTCCCCACATCCAAAATCTCTTAGACTCCTCAAAATACCAAAACCTCTCCCCTTAAGAGGTTCTTAAAGGAGGAAGTCTCAAGAGGTAAATTCCTCTTCCCAAATTTCTTCTTTTCTTTTAAGTTCTTTCCTTTTTTCCCTCACCTCACTTAACCATAATAGTCTGATAAATCTAGTAGCATAAATGTACTGGAATGTCTTTATTCTATTGGTATATTTTATTATCTTCTCCCCTTTCCCCACCCTTTTATTTGAAAGAAATGAAAGCACCGTTTGAGATGTGCTAATTTAGCACAATCAAGGGAAACTGTTTATCAATTTCTATTATTATCATTAATTCTCGTCATGAAACCATTTGTGTTATGGTTGAACCATATTTTTATATATTTAATATATCCTATTTTTGGTTCTGTAATCCTTTGGTACAATTGTAATTAATTTATAAATAAAAACACTTTATTTGTAATCAAATCCTCCGATCAACAAAAACGGTTATCACTATGGTTATATATGTATTATAATTCAACTTCACTATAAGTAACCTAATTAAAATTAAAAACATTTAATATCCTGGATATTAACTAAATAATATAACTTTAATTCTGTAAAACCACTTTCATCTTGCTTATAATCCAAACTTGAATATAAGTGAACCGATCCTTTAAAGCCAAGTAAACAAACAAGCCCAAACAATGAAATTGAACCTTATAACTAATAAAAAATGATTTTAATGAACTAAAAAGGGTTATAATAAATCAATTTCATATATAATAGGTTCTGTATTTATGAATTAATAATCCTAATTTTTTTATTCAGGTCATTAATAACAAGTGGAGAACACCACCGGATTTGAGGTAAGGGATCCTCTTCTTTTCTCTCATAATCAAGATTTTCCTCTATACTATGCCTTTATATGTGTACTAGAAAATGATGGGGTATGTTTAATAACCTCCCCCATACTTCCTTGTGGATTTATATGTTATGAGAAACCCCATTTATCACTCATCAATCCCTCTTTTCACACCTGACATCATGCCGGTAAAATCGTAATGAATTCTACCAGAACCTTCATTGTTCTTTCAGGTTACCTTATCTTTATTTCAAAATGGTGCTATCTTATATATATTTTTAATTCTTATGGATTATGGTTAGTTTTACAAGATTCTTATATCAAGACCCTTTCATCACATTCTTTCGGGGATATACATGATTTTGAAATATTCCCTCCTTAGAACTTTCCGATAAGCCAACCTGTTTTAAGGGGACTTCCCAAATTTTTACCCAAATTTCAAGTGCATTATACTCTATGTTTAAAAACACCATTGTATTTATAAAATCAGTATTTTTATTATGAAAAAAATCTTGGTTCAATTCTGGTTTTACATAAAATAATTCCATCTTTTCTATTTGAAAAGCTCTAGAGTGTTTTCCTTAAAATCGCACAAAAATGTTTTAATGTTAATGTTTCTAAAATACATTTCTATATGTTGTCACTTATATTTGACACAACATACCATGTTATATGCCTATTTTACCCTATGAATTTCCATGTATGTTCTAACCCCTTCCTTTCATGGAAACTTTCATGATACGCCCATTGGATATGTTTTATGTCATGATTGTGGTACCCAATTCTTTCCATGGGTAACCTTATATTTATATATGGTTGATTATTTATGATTATTTATGTGGAAAGATTATTTATGAGGAAATAAAGTTAATGAATATGTTGAGATGGGTGCGCCCAGATAGCTCTCCAATGCATTGGGTAAGGATAAGTCTTATGGGATGGAATGTGAAACGGGATTGGTGGTTAGCCTTTACCTGTACTGAAATGGGAAATGGTATTGGTGGTTAGCCATGACCCATACTAAAGATATGATTTACGATTCTGCCACATTTATATGGTTCCTTGTTTATAAGAATCCATGCTTATATTAAATGATTTTATAAGTCTCATGCTTTGGATATCATTATGTCATGCCTCCGAACTCATGTGCTTGATATGTATCCTTATGTTCATTCCTTTACTAGGTTTTTTAGCTCATCCCTTTGTTCATGTGTTCCCTAGGGTACCCTATGCAGATGTAAGAGCTAAAAGGAAGTTAGAATCTCTTTATTGAGATTAAATAAAGAAGTTTTTTTAGTCCCATGTTTTTTGTTATATGTACCTAGTCTTCCAAGACACTAGACTTAACGATCCTTGGCTTGTACTCTGATGATTAATTATGCTAAAAATAATGAAATGTTATATGTAAAAGGTTTGGGTCTCTATAGTTGGTATCATATGGAGGTTTAGTTATTTTTGGAGATTAGAAATAGAGAACCTTAGTGAGAACATTAAGGATGAGACTAAGTATAAGAAAACAGTCCTAAATTTTGGTGAGTATAGAATAAGTGGTTTATCAAGAAAATACATCCCTATCTGGATATGAGCAGGTAGAGGCGGATCTGGCACAGATGTATCTAGGGGTAAAACCCAAAAACACCGCATTGAGGTAGACTCGAATGAGAACCGGTGCACGAAAATGGGCCTTGCTACACTCTTGGTTACTACACTCTCAGGAGATATGTTTTGGTAGATTCACAAGTTTAGTAAAAACCATTATTAAGGGAAAAATAAACCCATAAGAATATAAGTTAAGAAATAGATCTAGGATAACCTAGATATAAACCTAAGTAATAAAAATGTAGGATATAATTATTCTTTATAAGTTTATCCTTTAATGTTCAAAGTTTATTTTTTATGCTCAATAGATAAGTATTCAAGACCTCTAATTATAAGTTCTTTTTCTTAGTTAATGGTGGGAAATAGAAGAAAACATTCCAACAACCAATGTGATAAGCAAGGTGATGATTTCCCTAATGACATGCCTGATGTGACGGAAGCGGGTGCTCAAAACATCATGGCAGTACTTGCACAGCTGGATCGAGTTATGAATAATAACCTGAATCAAGTGGAACGTCCCCCTCATCCAAGGAAAGAACAAGTTTCTGTATAATTCTTCATACGGAAAAGGCCTCCCATATTTAGTGGGTCTTCTAATCCCCTCCTCATATAAAAATGTATTAACTCCATTTAAAAGATTTTCTCTATCTTCTAGTACTCGGAAGAAGAGAAAGTTGTACTGGAAGTCTATCATTTTGATGGGGAAGCTGATCAGTGGTGGGAACTGATCAAGAATATGAATTCCCAAGAAGAAATTGATTCCATAGATTGGGAGGAATTCAAGAGGATGTTTTTCAATAAATATTTTCCTCGAAACCTCCATCTAAAGATGGAAAGAGAGTTCCTTGGACTCAATAAGAAGGAAGATGAGTTCATTGGGGTGTATGAAGCAAACTTTACAAGGCTTTCAAGGTATAACTATGGCCATGTCATGAACACTGAAATCAAGGTAGATCGATTCTTTAGAAGACTAAATCTGAGTCTATGAAAAGTGTTGGCAATTCAAGACTTCGACAGCAATGAGGATATTGTTCGTTGTGACCTCAAGGTTGAAATGGAGATTAGAGACTCTCAGTGGTATTATGGGCCCAGTGAAAAGAAGTGTAAAATGGATAACAACATGGGTGGTTCATCAAACAGATCCCATGATGGAAAGAAGCCTCACTTTCCCCTTTGTAAGAATTGTGGGAAGAAGAATCTTGGTGACTATCTCAAGGGAACCGATAATTGCTTTAAATGTGGGAAGTTTGATCAGATTTCCAAGAACTACCAAAGGGATATGAAAAATCCCACTAATATTGAAGAATAATGTAAGGATCAAATCAACACTCAGCCTGTGGTGCATTGTTTTAACTACAAGGAGCTTGGGAATTATGAAAAAATTGCCCTAAGCTGAGGGTTGTCAGAGGCAATCAGCAACAACCTCCAAGGAAACAAGGAAAGGGCTTATGCTATCACTACTGTCAAGGTGGAGATGGAAAATGATGTGGTGATAGGTATGATTATTATTCATTCAAGAATAGTGAACGTACTATTTGATTCTGGTTCTACGTATTCTTGTATATCTTGCAATTTTAGTAGAACTATTCAAACACCACCTCAAAATTTGGAGGAAAAGTTATCTGTGAGAACAGTGAATGGGGAAATTATTGCATCCATGGTTTATAACTCCTCACCAATTAATGTTTTTGGACTGAACCTCCCATAAAATCTTGTCATACTTCCTTTATTGGAGTTTGATGCTATATTTGGCATGGATTGGATATCTTTGTACAAGGCCAACATCAACTGTCGGGAATGGGAGATTACTCTTCACATCCCAAAGCATCCTCTAATTCTTTACAAGTGTAAAGAGGAAGATGAGTCTCCTTTAGAATCTTAGTCTCAATTTTGGATATTTCTTCCTTATGAGCATGCATACCTAGCTCAAATGATTGAGACAAAGGAGAGAATCATGCTTTAAGACATGCCCATCATGAGGGGTTACACTGATGTATTCCCCAAAGAGTTTTTTGGTCTTCCCCCTAACCGAGAGGTTGAGTTCTCAATTGAACTTATCCCTGGATCTCTGCCAATCTCAAAGACACCTTACAGAATGGCCACCGTAGATCTAGAAGAGATGAAGAAGAAGTTATAGAAGAATATTGAGAAAGGTTTTATATGCCCGAGTGCTTCACCATGGGGTGATCCATTCCTCTTCGTCAAGAAGGATGGATCAATGCGCCTCTGCATTTTTTATCGTAAGCTCAATAAAATCACAATAAAGAACAAGAATCCCTTTCCATGGAAAGATGACTTGTTCGATCAGCTTCATGGGGCCAGTTATTTCTCTAAGGTGGACCTTCGGTCAGGATATTACCAACTAAAGATGATGAAGGAAGATATTTCCAAGACTGCCTTTTGAATGAGGTATGGACACTATGAGTTCATAGTGATGCCCTTCAGACTCACTAATGCTCCAAAAATTTTCATGGATTTAATTAATAGAGTCTTTAGAGATTACCTCGAAAAATTTATGGTGGTCTTTATTGATGATATTTTAATATACTCCAAGAGCAAGGAGGAACATGAGGAGCATTTGGAAACTGTGTTAAATACTTTGCGAAGGGAGAATTTTTATGAAAATTACAGTAAATGTGAGTTATGGATAGAGGAATTATCATTATTGGGGCATGTTATCACTAGGAAAGGGATATCTGTTTACCCTTCCTAGACAAAGGCAATTGAAGAGTGTCCGAGGCCAACTTCTGTAACGGAGATCCGTATCTTTTTAGGTCTAGCTGGGTATTATCGACGATTCGTAAAGAACTTTTCATGATTGTCAAACCCAATGAACAAGATGACATTGAAGGTAGTAAAGTTTTTCTGGACACAGGAATGTGAAGACTGTTTGAAGGAGTTGAAAATGAGGCTTATCACTGTGCTGGTACTCACACTCCCTTCAAGTGGAGAACTCTTTGTGGGGTATAGTGATGCTTATAAGAAAGGATTAGGTTGTGTGTTAATGAAAAATGATAAAGTGATAGCCTATGCCTCAAGACAGCTGAAAATCCAAGAGAAAAACTATCCCATGCATGATCTGGAGTTGGCGGCTGTGATCTTTGCGTTAAAAATCTGGCGGCATTATCTCTATGGGGGAAAATGTGAGATATATACTGACCACAAGAGTCTCAAATATATATTCTCACAAAAAGAGATTAATATGCACCAGAGAAGATGGATTGATCTCATCAAGGATTATGACTACTCAATCCACTACCATCCCAGTAAGGCAAACAAGGTGGAAGATTATCTAAGTAGAAAGGATCTTGCATCTTTTTCAATGATGAGAATTTAAAAGGATCCGATCTTATTGGATTTTTAAATGATGGACATGGGAATCATTACGGGAGGAAAATCATCAATCCTTTCTCAAATGATTTCTCAACCATCCCTCATGGAGAAAATAAAGGTTTCTCAAAGAAAGGATGTGGAAATTCAAAAAAGGGTGGAAGCCGTTAAAAATGGAAAATCCTCTGATTTCAAAATTTTTGAGTAAGGGGTTGTAAGATTTGGGACACGATTATGTGTACTATCTGATCCAAAGATAAAGAAGGAGCTATTGAATGATGCACATAGCTTGACCTTCTCTATCCATCCTGGGAGTACCAAAATGTACCATGATCTCCAATAACACTTCTGGTGGGATAACATGAAGAAAGAGATTGTGGAATATATATCAAGGTGCGTGGTATATAAGCAAGTTAAATCTGAGTGACAAGAGTCCAAAGGTATGATGCATCCATTGCCTATACCCATGTGGTAATGGGAAAATGTTATTATAGACTTTTTCATGGGTCTCCTAAAGACAGCGAAGGGAAATAATGCGATATGGGTTGTGGTTGACCGACTCACCAAGACATCCCATTTCATCGCTATTTAGGAAGATATCTCTCTTGAACAACTTGAAAAGTTATATGTGAAGGAATTGGTGAGACTGCACGGTGTTCCACTATCAATGTCTCTGATCGTGATCCAAGGTTTACATCTAAATTCTAGAGGATCCTTCAACATTATTTGAGTACTGAATTCAATTTCAGCATAGCCTATCACCCCTAAACTGATGGCCAGTCTGAAAGAACTATTCAGACGCTTGAAGATATGCTTAGAGAATTCTCTCTAGAATTCAAAGGTGGATACGATCAGCATCTCCCATTGGTTGAGTTCTCATACAGCAATATCTTCCACTTGAGTATCCAGATGGCTCTATATGAAGCTTTAAATGGAAAGCGATGTAGAACTCCAACCTATTGGGATGAAGTTGGAGAAAGAATGCTACTTGGACCCGATATTATTCAAGAGATGACAGAGAAGGTTCGAGTCATCTAGAAACACACCAAAGGTGGTCAAAGTCCGCAAAATATCTATGCTAACAACCATCGAAGGGACTTGGAGTTCGATGTTGGAGATAAAGTCTTCCTTCGAATATCTCCATGGAAGAGAGTCATGCGATTTGGGATGAAAGGGAAGCTAAGCCCAAGGTATATTGGCCCCTTTGAGATCCTTTCCCGCATAGGAGTTGTGGCCTATTGGATTTCACTTCCACCAGATATTGCTCGAGTTCATGATGTTTTCCACGTATCACTCTTGAGGAAGTACATACCTGATCCCTCACATGTACTAAACTCAAAGGTGGTGCAGCTAGAAGATGATCTCTCCTATGAGGAGCAGCCAGTAATGATTCTAGATTAGAGAGATAAGGTTATACGCAACAAGACAACCCATCTTGTCAAAGTGTTGTGGAGGAACCATAAGTTTTAGGTAGCAACATGGGAACTAGAGGAATAATAGAAGGAAAAGTACCCACATCTGTTTTTGGCCTAGAATGTAAAATGAAATTTCGAGGGCGAAATTTCTTAAGGGGGGAAGAATGTAATAACCCAATGTTTTTAATGGAAATTATTTTCTTATAAATATGCCATAAAATCACATAATAATGAACTACTAAGTGATAAGTGACCTTCAAACATAAGTTTGTCACTTCTTTGTATTGAATTTTGGAAATCTAATATACACGGTTATGTTCAAGATGTTTTTTGGAGTCCGATAAGAAAAAACATAATTTTTTGGTGAATAGTAACCTACCCTAATAAATAGTAACACGCCCTTATGAATAGTTATATACCCTAATGAATAGTAAATTCACCTATGATAGTATAAAAATAATATTCAAGTTGGAAGTACAATATACCTATGTTTTAGAATGAGTTAATTCATGTTTTAAATTTTGTTTTTGATAATAAATTATGATTTTAATTATATATTAAAATAAGCATATTTAGAAAATTATTTTTGAAAAATGGACTTCATTTTTGGATTCTACAAGTTGAAAAATGGTTAGGGTAAATTTTTGATATTTTTCTAAAATACTTTAATTTTGAATGAATAATAAAATACGGTAATTTACCGTATATATATTATAAGCTAAATAAACTATTCCTAGCATCATTGATGATGTCCCCACCCATGGTTCGAATTCACATGACCCATTTAATATTCTTGGTCATGGAATAATTACTATTCTTTTTCTTGTGAATAAATAATAAATTAAGGATTATAATATCATAAAACCCCTCCTCTCCTCCACTATAAAAACCCCCTTCACTCCCTCTTCTCTCCACTACTCTCAAGCTCCAATCCTTCTCTAAATTCTATCCAAATCTCTCCCAAAGGTCCTTACCCACGTCCAAAAGCTCTTATCCTCCTCAAAATACCAAAACCACTCCCCTTAAGAGGTTCTCAAAGGAGTAAGTCTCAAGAGGTAAATTCCTCTTCCCAAATTTCTTCTTTTCTTTTAAGTTCTTTCCTTTTTTTTCCTCACCTCCCTTCACTATAATAGTATGATAAATCTAGTAGCATAAATGTACTAGAATTTCTTAATGATAGTGGTATATTTTATTATCTTCTCCCCTTTCCCCACCCTTTTATTCGAAAGAAATGAAATCACCGTTTGAGATGTGCTAATTTAGCACATTCAAGGACAACGGTTTATCAATTTCTATTATTATATTTAATTCTGGTCATGAATCCATTTGTGTTATGGTTGAACTAGATTATTATATATGTAATATATCCTATTTTTTGTTTTTTAATTTTTTGGTACAAATGGAATTAAGTTATAAATCAAAACACATTCTTTGTAATAAAATCCTTCAATCAACTTAAACGGTTATCACTATGGTTATATATGTAAGATAATTCAACTTCACTCTAAGTAACCTAATTAAAATTAAAACCACATAATCTCCAAGATATGAACTAAAGAATATAACTTCAAATCGGGAAAACCACTTTCATCTTGCTTATAATCCAAACTTGAATATAAGTAAACCGATCTTTTAAAGCCAAGTAAACAAACAAGCCTGAACAATGAAATTGAACCCTATAACTAATAAAAAATGATTTTAATGAAATAAAAAGTGTTATAATAAATAAATTACATATAGAAGAGGTTATGAACTTATCAATTAATAATCCTAATTTGTTTATTCAGGTCATTAATAACAAGTGGAGAACACCATCGGATTTGAGGTAAGGGATCCTCTTCTTCTCTCTCTTAATCAAGATTGTCCTCTATACTATGCATTTATATGTATACTATAAAATGATGGGGTATATTTAAGAACCTCCCCCATACTTAATTCTAGATTTATAATTTATGAGAAACCCCATTTCTCTCTCATCAATCTCTCTTGGTCACACCAGACACCATGCCGATAAAATCATAACGAATTCTACCCGAACCTTCTTTGTTCTTTCAGGTTTTCTTATCTTTCTTTAAAAATTGTGTTATCCTATCTATCTATGTGAGTCTTATGAATTTTGGTTATTTTTAAAATATTCTTATATCAACACCCTTTCATCACATTCTTTTGGGGATATACATGATTTTTAAAGATTCCCTCCTTAGAACTTTCTGATAAGCCAACCTGTTTTAAGGGGTCTTCCCAAATTTTTACCCAAATTTCCAGTGCAATCTATCCTATATTTTAAAACACCATTGTATTTATAAAATCATTATTTTTCTTATGAAAACATTCTTGGTTAAATTCTGGTTTTATATAAAAGAATGTCCTCTTTTCTATTTGAGAAGCTCTAGAGTGTTTTCCATAAAACCGCACAAAAATGTTTTAATGCTAATGTTTCAAAAATACATTTTTTATATGTTGTCACTTATATTCGACACAACTTACCATGTTATATGCCTATTTTAACCTATTAATGTCCATGTATGTTCTAATCCCTTCTTTTTATGGACACTTTCATGATACACCCATTGGATATGTTTTATGTCATGATTGTGGTACCCAATTCTTTCCATGGGTAACCTTATGTTTATGTATGGTTGATTATGTATGATTATTTATGTGGAAAGATTATTTATGAGGCAATAATATTAATGAATATGTTGAGATGGGTGCACCCAGATAGCGCTCTAATGCATTGGGTAAAGATAAGTGTCATGAGATGCGATGTGAAATGGGATTGGCAGTTAGCCTTGACCTGTGCTGAAATGGGAAACGGGATTGGCGGTTAGCCTTGACCCGTACTAAAGATATGATTTATGATTCTTCCAAATTTATATGGTTCCATGTTTATAAGATACCATGCTTATATTAAATTATTTTATAAGTTTCATGCTTTAGATAACATTATGTCATGCCTCCTAACTCATGTGCTTGAGATGTATCCTTATGTTCATTCCTTTACTTGGGTTTTTAGCTCATACCTTTGTTCATGTATTCCCTAGGGTACCCTATGCATATGTAAGAGCTCAAAGTAAGTTATAATATATTTATTGAGATTAAATAAAGTAGTTTTTTTTAGTACCATGTTTGATGTTATATGTACCTAGTCTTCCAAGACACTAGACTTAACGATCCTTGGCATATACTCTGATGATTAATTATGGTTAAAATAATTAAATTTTATATGTAAAAGGCTTGGGTTGCTATAATTATTATAAATATAAAAAGTTAAACACTATTGATAGGTCTCCCTTATTTAATGTTCTAAAAAAATAAGAAATAATGGAGTAAAGGAGAACTATGTTCTATACACACACACAATACACACACAAAAATCATTTTTATCATTTCATCCTTAGCCTTTCAATTTTTTAATTTTTTCATTTTCGTTTTTTATTTAGGTAGGTAGTTTTCCAAACTATGTAATTCATACATTAAGACTAAAGTAAAGTGATAAATATTATAAAATTTATAACCAATGATTCTAAAATATTACATCTAATTTATAAAATAAAAACCCATTTTTTTGGAAATTAAATTTAAAAAAATGCATGTGATGCGCAGAAATATTACTTTAACCCCAACATCTCTAACAATATTTTTTCTATTTATGGGTTAATATATTCATTATAAAAAATAAATAGGCTCCTGAATATGGAATATTTTATATTTATTAACACTTAAAAATCACTTTGATGAAGATAATATTTTTAGTAATTTTAAATCATTTAATAAAATATCATTTATTTTATCTAATTATTATCAAAATATTCCATAAACTATAATTCCTTTAAATTGTAATGTAGTCATATAATATCTAAAAAATAAATTTAAATTAATAAGATAACATAACTCTTTTATATCCCAAAATAATATTTATAAACAAACCTATCTAGCTTCTTCCATATTCCAATTCATTATAAGTGTTAAAGTAAAGGAAGGTTCTTTTTTTGTCCTTTTCCTTAGTTAACTTATTATATAGGTCACTTTTAAAGAATAGTAACCCAATAACTCATAAAATTGATAAAAAGGTGATTTTATTATAAATATTCTCATCCAAAGGGTTTTTTATAATTGTTGGGTCATTTATAATCCTTATATTCTTTTTTAAATAATTCATTCACTTGTTTTTACCTTAATCACTCTAATTAATTTTGATTACATTAACTAAAAATTTTGGTCAAAATATTAAGTTGATATTATTAGGAAAAAAATCATACTGATTCAAAATACTTCTATATATTTTTTCAAATTCCATTCTCATAAGTGGCTAAAACTATTTTAAAATTAATCCTGCAGATGCTGCAAGACAGTGAGTTTTTAATGTGAAATGTTCAAAAGTTTAAAATGTTTCTATATCCAATTTCAATGTGAAATTAAATCCATTTACCTATATTGGATTGAATGATTTATTTTTAAACTAATTATATTTTGTAACCAAATTAAAATATAATCTAACTATATATATAAATTTGAAAAAAAAATATTTATTAATTAAAATTAATTATTTTTCATCATTCATACAAAAATGGTGTTTTTCATAAAAATCCATAAAATTTACCGAAATATAATTTTGAAATTAGTAATTCAAAATAGAATTTTATTTTATAAAATTAATTTTGTTAAATTGTATAAAATTAATTTTATTATTGTTCACATAATGACATAAAAGGTTTTTATTTTAATAAAATAATATTTTCAAACATATAAAGAATTTAAAAATAATTATATGTTTTATTTACATAAGACCATTATAAATAATATTTTCAAATTATTTATTACAATTCATATTTCTATGCTTAATGACTATGTTATAACTATCTCATTTAAATAACAACAATAAAAAGTTATTTTATAGAAACTTAGTGTTATGTGCAATTCATGCCAAGTCAGTGTTGTGTATAGCACAATATTATCTTCATGTAGGGTATAAGTATTGCTTAACATGGTGTAGCATAAAATTCAGAATATAAAAGAAAATTAATTTATTCAAAAAAAATCAAAAAAACTCGGGGTGTTACAATCACATATTCTTATAACATTTGTATAATCAACAAAAACCAATAATTATAGTTTGAAAAGGAAGAACCAATAAATATATTTTTAATTTTACATTTACACTCTCAAAACATTGAGAGGATGGAGATAAGGTCTATCACATCTTGTAAAATAATGGTTTCCATAATATGCATTAGAAATGAGATAGTAGTCATGATCCCTCTAGCTTTATATGAAGACCTTGGGATCTATGTGACACAGGATAATAAAGTTTCTTCCATTTTTAAAAAAGAAATAATGGAATTTCGATATAGACATTCCCATGGAATAATAAAATTTATTGAGATAATTTATTATATATTTCTTATATCATGATGATTATATTATTTATTTCATATAATTTTATTTGTTTATTTGAAATATGAGTGTTTTAAAGGGTGGTTATTCCCTTATAAAAGTATAAATTCTTTATATGGCCCATAGTCAATATAATTTTATTAAAGTTATGTCACACCACAACCTTGAAATTTTAATTATTTTATGAGACAATTTTGAGTTCTAGTAGTCTTAGGGTTGACTTTTAAATTTTTCAGTGATAATTATCTATTTCATAGTTAGGATGAACTATTAGTAGTAACATTGTGGTGCTCGTGATCTTTCCTAGGTGAGTCAGTGGTGTGGCACACAACTTTCTCACAATCCATTAAGCCATGCATAAAGTGTGTAGATTGGATATGTGAGTTGAAAGTGCCATGTGGCATTGTTTGATCATTGATTTCTCAACTGTGCATCTCCCAATGAGTAACCATGTGTGGGTTCCTGGTATAGGTAGTTCCTAGTTCATGGTTCACACATGGTTTGGTAAATAATTTGAAAATCATAAAGGTTTCCTAGAATTTTGTGAAAATTATTTTTATATTATTTTTGTTTTCTTTTTTCTTTTTTTTCGCCTCTCTTTTTATTTTTTTACTCCTCCCTCCCAAGTGTGTTATGAAACTCCCCACTCACTTATACCTTGGAAAGTGTGACCCCAACCTCATCTTGGCTCCATTTTTCATTGATTAATTCAAAAAAAATCATTCCTATTATTCAGTATAAGCTTCATGGTATGGTCTTGAGATCATACTTTTCCATTTCTGGATATTTTTTATTCCCCATCACACTGTTCGTTTCGGCCAAATTCTAGGTTAAGGGTCAATCTATTTTTTTATTTTCTTACATATTTAGGGTGTGCAACGAGTCACTCAGGTTGAATTTGGACATATTTCAGAATCCTCCACTGATGTAGAATAATTTGATACCATTTTAGCTCTCCCACCACCATTTTGAGGTAGGTTTTCATCCACCTTTTCTTTTAGCCTGATTTTAATTAGGGTTTTTGTGATGTTTTGTTACCTAATATAATTGTAGTCCCTTTAACCTTAATGATATGGATTTGAGCTATAGATTTCAAATAATTATATGTTTATTCATATTTATTCATAGATATATGTATGTTCCCCCTTTATATATATATCCATCTATAGAAGGATTAATATATATAGTAGGGCTTCGTGTGGTTACTTGTGTATATGAAAATGAATATGTGTGTTAAGTAAATGGGTACATGAATGTGTAATTATATATTTAAGGACCCACTTTTACATATTTCTTCATGTAAATATTTACATAGGAGATATGTTTCCTTACATATAAGTGAACGTGCAAATGCATGCAAGTGGGAAGGGAATTCGAGTGGTCGTCATCAAAAAAATCATTTAAAAGGTATGTTATTATGTGTAATTTACAGTGAAATTGATAAAAAAATTATTTCTTATATATTTCACCTCTCTTTAGTACTAAATAGTGATGAATGATTTCTAGAAAAAAAATTGATATGAAATAGAGTGATTTTACTCTTTTTTATTTGAATTTTATGAAATTTCTGTTTTAAATGTGCATACCAAGTGTCTGATTAAATGATTAGTTAGGCCTTATAAGTATTTTATTGTTATCAAAGTAAGGATTTGGATTTGTAAATTAGTTTTTGTTTCTTAAAATAATTTATAAATTGTGTATTTGATTGTTTTTTAGATATGGTGTGTTTGGTTCTTTAAAAATGATTGGTTACTCAAAGGTTATTAAAGAACCATTTAAAATTTTAATGGGTTGGTCCACTTTTTAAAACTCTCCTCAAAATATCCACTTATCGTGGTTGCATTGAATGGTATGGTAGGTCCTTGGTACGAGACTCCCTTCTGATCTAATGGTAGAAATGAAATGGATTGATTTTTCGAGGGATTTGGGGCTTGGTGCTTTTATGTGTGAATGTGCTATGGATATGGTTGGTTGCATGCTTCATTTTTATTATAACACCCTTATTTATACATGAAATTAAAATATAGAATAGCTAACTAATTTTCCAAGAATGGTCACTAAACTAGTTTAGATTACGTACTGCCTAGGGTCCCTTGGTATCAACCTTCCTCTTATTTGAGTTTGTTCCCCTCAATTCGTCTAGTTAGGGTTAGGCTGATCATTTGGGAGAATTTATTTCACCGGGTGAGACATGAATATAGTATAATTCAAGTTATGTTATGTTATACCTTATCCACCGTGATCCTATGTTCTCCCGGGTACATCGGAACTTAGTTGTCTACGGTGGAAGATTGTGGTTCTTTGTTTGGTTATTCACTCATGATAGTTATTTTCCATTTCCCTATTATGAACATTGATTCTACCTCCTCATATAATGCATCCCCTTGATAAAGGTGATAAATTATTTTCAAATGTTTATTGAAATTTTTTTAGAAGTATTTATAACTTTTTCCCCTTTTTAAATAAAACTTCATTCCTTCTTATCTATCCCTATTTCTTTAAAATTTTAAAACATCCTCCTTGGAAAGTAAACTAGTTTTAAATGAAAATGGAAATGGACTATGTTTCTCTTTAAGGAAAAATTTTATAAAAACATATGTTTATATATTTTATTTCAAACATGAAATTTTTGTAACATTAATTTAATGTAAATGAAATAAAAATAGATTTTTGGGGCATGAATACTGATTTTTAATACTCATACTAATAATTTCATTTTTGTTTTTAGATTGGGGGCTACATCCAACTTGGTCTCAGTCGTCGTGGGGTGGCATTGTTTTAGTGGTCAGTGGTGACCATAAGGTCACATGGAGGTATGTGCAGTTTTATTTATTTCCACTGTTTATGTTCATTTTTTATTTTATTATTCAATTTATATTAAATTATTTTTTATTTTTTTATGGGATAAATCATTCCCAATTGTTTTATTTTGATTCTTGTCACATGTTTCCAGACTGGGGAAATTGATAATGCCCCTTGGACCTTGAAGTGAGACGGATTGGGTGATAAGTTTAGGGTTGACATGGGTTGGTTCATGGAAAAATGGTATTAGAGGAGACACTTTGTTATTTAGGATGTTAGTTTTATCATTGATAGGGTTTTCATGGCATAGGAGGAAGTTTATGGTGTAGTGAATTATCACTTCCACTCATGATAAGATCTTAGTCTCAAGTGGAATTTGGGTTTCAAATCTTTATTTTTGGTTTTCTTTATTCTTTTTTTGTTTTTTGAGTTTAATTAGTTTGTGTATTTTGGGGGATGATAGTGGAAGTGAGAGGGTGATAATTGGGGTGATTATATAGCATAGTTAATCATGAGGAGCTCATGTACATGGTTCAATATTCTTTTAGTGGTTGTTTCATACTTAGTTCATGGTATAATAAATAATGAGTTTGGGGTATGCATGACCACTATTTTCCAATTTCAATTACTTTAGTATGCATGATGATTTGTTCTAATTTCGGTAGGGATTATTTTTAATTGTTTTTAGGTAGATTCCCTTGATTTATAAGATTATCCTTAATATGCTATAGTTTTTTTTTCAAAAATGAAAAACCTTAGGCTGTTTTAGAAGTGAAAGAGTAAACTATTTTGAATTTTGAAAGGTTTTATAAAATTTAAAATTAAAAATAAATTGTAAATGCTTGGTTTTGATGGAAAAATTGTATGTGTACCCTTGGTATTCCTTATCAACATTCACATATGTGTTTTTATATGGAATGTGCATGTTGGTGTGTATTTTTGGATTATAGAAGAGGGAGTGGGAATGATTACATATGTGGATGTTCATTGGATACCATGGGTGTGTATTTAAAATTAATGGTTTGACATGGTTTTTCCAAAGTGGGTTATGAAAGGGAAAATTGTTTCCATTTAATATGGGATTTTTTCAAATTGGATTTATTGATTTAAAGGTAAAAGTGAGTTGGTGTTTTGATTTTTGTAAAGTGGATGTGCTCAAATGATTTTGTAAGTGAAAAATGATTTTGATTTAAAAAGGGGTGAATTAAATTTTAAAATGGGTGAATTGAGAAATATTGGTTTCTAAAAGAGGATTTTTGACTGATTTTTTGAGGTTGTTGAGGTTTTTTTCATTTGTGATTTTATTTTCCTTTGGTTTGGTTTTGTGATGTGTTGGTTTATGAGATTTTTTTGGTTTAAAATTTTAATTTCTCAAGTGCTTTTTAGATGTTTATATGGTTTTTTGCTTTTTGTTTTTTGGATTTTTTTAGCTCATAAATATCTACAACTTTACTAAGGATTCTCGTTTCTAGTCATTGGCCCTATCCAGACTCATAGAGGAGTGGTAAAGCCAATATATTTTTAATTGTTACCAATTTTTTGTACTAGTAAAAGTCTTTTGAAATTTGTGGAGTGTCTTAAAGAAGTTGAGAATGTTTTCATGTTTTTTAGAACTCCAAATTTCATGTGAGTGTGAGTTGTCGTGGTTATGTTTGAATATTGGAATAGGACAAGTGGAAGGTGATCGTTCCATCCTCATTGTGAGTTGGGATGTCTTGGGTGATTTTCAATACAACTTTCATCCAGTGGATTTTTCTTCAGAAAGTGGGGGATAATAAATTGATAGATCCTGTGGATACATGATAAGGTCAACTGATAGTGGTGGTTTTTGTTGGACACATTGATGAACTGGTTTCATTTTCTATAGATATTGTGTCGAGTGATTATTTAGAAACTTATATTTTTGTTTATGGTCTCCTCTAGGGTTCATGGAATGGTTTCTGCCTTTTATTTTTAATACAATTAAATTGTTTGTTTCTTTTATGGTTGGTTTTGGAACTCAAAGACATCATACTATAAACATTTGAAGGATTGTCTTTAGTGTAGACATGGATAAGTTATGTAAGCTTCTTTTTTAGAAGAGTAATTATCATTCAAATGTTATCATATCTGGAATATAGTGTAGTAGATGCATCAAGACATCAGGACTCCAGCCATAGGCCATGGAGTGAATTACTTCATGCAGTCAAGAATCACCAGGTAAGTGGGGAACTATTATTTGACTCTTGTCTCTATCCATGGGATGTAATCAGTTTAAACGTACTTTTTTTAGTTTTCCTTATCATTGTAAATAATTCCTTTTTGTAAATAGCTTATTGGTCTTATCCTCTTACAATTCTAGTGGTTTTTACTTTATTATATGATTCTTTTATTTGTTGTTCTTCCTTGTTCTCTTATACTATTGTGAATCATTTTTTTTTTGGCATTATGCTTTTCCTTAGATCCTTTTATTCGGTTTCCCTTATGTTGAGCGTTTCTGATTTGGGTCGGTAGTTCCCAGTTCCAGTGATTGTTGGTTCTAGATAGTCTCTTGTGGTGGATCTAAACACCATGTATCTCCTTGATTATTATTCCCCTTAGAGATAGTCAGGTGTGACTTGAGAATTCAAATGATTCCCCACAATGTTGGTGGTTTCCTTCTACTTAATTCCATTTCATGTTTGAGTTTGGTTCTTTAGGTGGTTGGGTTAGGGATGAAAATTTTTGTTTTGGAGAGAATTGGCATACCCTGGCCTTAAAATATTAATTGTTTTAATTATTCTAATTATTTCAAGCTTATATTTTGAGTTCTGGAAGTCTATGTGTAAAATTTTTAAATTTTTTATGATCTTTATTTGTTGCATAATTATCCATCAGTGTTACTAGTAACCATTCGGTGCTCATCCAGGTACCCACATGAGTATGAAGAGTAGATAATGACTTGTACATGGCCTATTAGGCCATGTGAAAAATGTGAGGATTGGATTTTTGATCTGGTAGTGTTAAGTGGCACAGTTTTAGTATGGTTTACTCAACCATGCATATATCAATGAGTAATCATGCATGGGTTCATGGAATAGGCGTTGGCTAGCATACAGATGGTGCATGGTTTGGTAAAACATGACTAAACTATTTAGGTGTCCCAAAATTCTAAATTTTGTTATTTTTATTTTTTTACCTCTTTTTTCCACTCCCCTCATTTTATTTTCTTTCTTCCTCCATCCCCTCTATGTCACACAACTCCCCATTATCTTCTCCAATAGTGTGTGAGAGCCCCCGTGGATCTATTTTTATCTAGTGAAACCACCACATTCCTTTCAATTTGTGCTCAAAGCTTCAAGGTATAGTCTTTGGATCCTCCCTCTTTCTATTTCTAGTGATTTTTCTCTTCCCCGTCACCCTGTTCATTTCAATCAAACCCTAAGTTAAGGGGTAACCCATTATTTGGTTTTTTCAATTATTATGGTGTGTATCAGGTATCTTGATTCATCTTCAAACATATTTTTCTATCCTCCACCAAAGGCGCAGAATTGATGACTATTTTGGTCCTCCCACCATAGTTTTTAGGTTGGTTTTCTTCTGAATTTTCTTTTGGACCAATTTTAATTTGGGTTTTTTTTATGTTTTGGTACATAATATTATTTTAGTGCATCTAAAACCTTATTGGGATGGATTCCAAATACCGTTATTGAATACTTATACACATATTCATAGGTAGGAATATATATATGTAAGTTTACCCCTTTATATATTCTCCCATAGTTAGATAAATATATATAATGGGGATAGGTGTTCTTGCTTGTGTATATGAAAATACATATGTGTGTTATGTAAAGGGGTATATGAATGTGTATGTATATATTTAAGGAACTAATTTTACATATTTTTACATGTAAATATGTACATATAGGATAGTTTTCCTTAAATATAAGTGAATGTGCATATGCATGTAAGAGGAAAGGGAATTTGAGTGGATTTCATCAAAAATGGCATTTTTTATGTATTTTCCCCTTTGTAATTTCCCTTTTAATTTATTAAAACATTGATTTCATGTTTTTTTCACTTCTCTTTGGCCCTAAATAGTGATGTATGATTTTAGTGTAATTTTTTGATACGAAATATAGTGATTCTTCCCTTTTGGATTTGAATTGGAAGAAATTATTTTATTAAATTCACATAACAATGGTTTGATAAAATGAATTTTTGTCCCTTATAAGTATTTTTTGGATCTCGAAGTATGGATTTGGATTTTTAAAAGTGTTTTGGTTACTTAAATGAATTTTTAATTTGTTTTATATTTATAAATGTTCTGTTAGATCCATTTTAAAACAATGTGTTTGGTTCTTTGAAAATGGTGGGTTACTTAATGTTTTTTAAAGTCTCATTTGGAATTTTAATTGAATGTAAATCTTTTTTAAACTCACTTTGTATAGTCTTCTTGCATTGGTTGTGTTGAAAGCTATGGAAGGTTATTGGTATGGGACTCTTTTTTGATGTTATGGTTGAATGGAAAAGACTATTCCCTATAGTGATCTGGGGGTTTATGCTTTCATGTGTGCTTTTGATATAGATTTTATTAGTTTCATGTTTCATTTTTTAGAACACCTGATATTTATAAATGACATGAGAACTTAGTATATCTACTGGATTTTCTATGAATTTTTGTTCCACTAGTTTAGATTACACACTGGCTAGTGTCTCTTAATATGCACCTTTCTCTACTTTCGGATTATACACCACAGTTAGGCTATATAGGATAAGATTGACTATGTGGTAGAATTTAGGTCATCATGGTAGACATGTCTATGGGATATTTCAAGTTATAGTATGTTCAAGATTATCCACTAAGCTATTAGGTTCTCTTATGTACTTCAGCACTTTGTTTTCTATAGTGGATGATTGAGGTACTTTATTTGGTTGGTTATTCTAGACCTTATTTTCCACATCCATTATGTGATCATTGATTTTGCCTCTATGTATGTTTTATCTTATTTATAATGGTGATAAATTAGTTTTAAAATGGTTATAGAAATGTTTTTCTTATAAGGATTTATGTATTCTTTCTCATTTTTAAATAAAATATCAATTCATCTTCTATATACTAATTTCATTAAAATGATAAATTCTCTTTTATGGAAAAGAAACATTTTTTAAATGAAATGGGAAATGTACTATGATTTTATTAAAATAGAAAATTTGTGAAAACCCTCTGTTTACATATTTATTGCAAACATGAAATTAATGAACCATTAATTTAAATGAAATAAAATGGGAATAGATTGTTTGGACATTCCTAATGAGTTTTAATACTCATTCCTATAGTTTCATTTTTTATTTTTTTATTTTTTATTACATCTTACTAGGTCATGATCACCATGGGGTAAAGTTGGTTTTGTGTTTGGTGGTGATCTGTAGAGTCACATGGAGGTATGTTTAGTTTTATCTATTTCTTCATCTTTTGTTCATTTTCTTTTTTATTTTTCTTTTGATATTAATTTAATTTAAATTTTTATTGTAAAAATAATTTATTATTGTTTTATTTTGATTCATGAAACTAGTTTCCAAACCCAGAATATCGATAATGCCTCTTGGGCCGTATCAGGGGAAAGATCGAGTGACCGGTTCAGGGTTGGCCGGGGATGGTTCGTGAAACAGGACTTTGGGTCATAGGAATTTACCATAAAAGAATCAACTCAACCTTAAATTGTAATAATTACCTAAGAACTAGTGGGGAATATAGTGGTTAATAATATTTGTATAATTTTATTAAATACCTAAAACTATAGTTTTATTGAGGTCAGCTCATCAATCCTCATGATGATAACCTTTATTATTAGATTTTTCCTATCCTCCACCACATAAAGAATATATGAAACTATATGATTTAGTAGTGACTCATTTAAATATTCTTAATAACACATTTATGGATTCCCTTCATCTATTTAAAATTTAAATATAAATTCTAATTCCCATTAAATATTTCTATGTTCTTCATTTCGAATTAGTACTATGAATTCCTGATCAAATTTTATGAATCTTTTGGTTATAGCACTTTCCTCATTCATTTAAAACTACCTCAACATATCCATTTTATAGTACATCGTTTTGTTTATAACTTATTCTACTACTTTTTATCAAAGATTCTTAGGTTAAAATTTTATATTTAAAAAAGGTTCATCCATTGGCCTACCCTTACCATATGTAAAAGTTCTTGAAATGGTTATGTTTAGTCCAAAAAATATATATTCTTAAATGGGTAAATATAAAATGGAAAAATATATGGTTTTATCCCATTTAGGCTTTGATCACCCATTTTTCCTACCTAATATTAGACATATAATTCATTTATATACTATTTTAGTTGTTACATATTTTTTATTTTGGTCCATTAATAAATACTTATCTTAAAATGACCCATAACTAAACATAAAATATTTTTAATTAGTTTTTAGTTTCATTAATATTTTCTTACATGATTTTAACATTTCAACAGGAAATGTAAATAAATGTAAACTAATAATGTATCTTGTTTCTTATGAATATTTTTAAATTGCCCTTTATTATTTACATTTTTTAAAAAAATAATTTTTCTTTTTTCACTTATTTAAATATAAATTATTTGTAAATACTATGAAAACTAAATTCAATAATTATTAATATAAAATTGAAAACCTAATAATGTAGTTTATTTAATTGTATAATTGTGATTTTTCACACTCAATAACTCATTAAACCGTGGATAGGGAGCCAAATTTATCATGAATGGTAATTCTTTTTAATTGGTCTATCTATGAAATAAAAAAAAATTAACTTTAGTTCATTATCCTAATACTAATGAGTCTTAATCTCTAACTAAGATATGTGTCTAGAAAAATTTCATGATCCATTAAGATATAAATATAATGCATTTAAAGGATAACATTTCAACACATTATTCATTTTATTATATAATCTCTTTATTTATTATTATCTCATAAAGAAGGACACATACATTGTGTCAACATCGATCATATAATTATTTATTATTTATCTAACAATATTGGTTATAAATTTATTCCTCTACCATGGCCATGGATTTTATCAAAACACCACCAAAAATTCAAATGGACTAGAAAAGTGATCTTTTAATTTCTGTAATTGAAAAAATTTATCATTATAATTCAATAAATATCCAATTATTAATTATCAACCTAACCCTTTATACCTGTCTATATAAATAAATTATCATGGTTTTCATCGTGAAACAAAGTACGTTATTGTGGGAAAACACTATTAATGATCCTAAGTTAAGAGACATATATATATACTCATATAAAGGAACGTATAATAGATTTACTTAGTGACAATTAAATCATTACATGGTGGTAAAAAACCACATCGCTAATTGTTCTATTGTACACCATGATGTTGTAAAGTTAACTATGTCATTATTTTATGAATGTGATTCCATGTAATACATGACAATACATAACAGAAACTCTTTATTACATAGAGGTTATCATGTTTTATTTATTTATCATGTGATTATGATTATAAAATTTTGAACACCAAAGTAAATTGATTAAATATTAAATAATTGTTCATGATGATGAGGTATGCGTTAAAACATTTATAACTCATTAACTTTTTATTAGGTAATTTCATTCGATTATTAATACATTTTAGAAGTGTTATAAATTTTTTTCAATCATATATAAAAAGTATTATCATTCTTGACTTGTCTGTGATGCAATTTGGTAATTAAATTCTCATTCGATCGCTATAATAACTTTATTTTTGTATCACTCTTTATCCCCAAGTTATCATGATCCTTTTATTTAAATTTTATAGATGATAGTGGATTATGTTGGGTCGGAAGAAACACCCCGAGGGGAAATAGATGGCAAGAGGGGGGGTGAATTGCCTTTTAAAAAATTGATAAACAAATTAAAATCAAAGTAAAAAATGCAGCGGAAATAAAGAAGGCAAAACACAAAACTTGATAACGGAGTTCGGCCAAAACCCGGCCTACGTCTCCGCTCCCAACTCAACCGTTGAGAGATTCCTACCGCTTGCTTTTCAATGGTTTTAGCAAGAAACCCACTAGGCTTTGAGGTAGCACTAGGACCTATTACAGCTTGCTTTTGTGGTTTAGCAAGAACCCACTTGCTTTTGATGGTTTAGCAAGAACCCACTAGCCTTTTTAACGGGTGAAGGCTAGCTCACTGAAACACAAGCCTTTTAAAGGAAAAGCTTGAGAAAACCTCTTCACACCTTAGTGGTGGTGTGAGAACCCAAAGAAAGAGGGGATGAGAAAAGGGTTGGGGTTTGTAGGCACAAACCCAATTTTAAAGCTCAAAATAAATAAAACAATAAAACCCGTAATGGAGAAGCCTTGGGCGCCTTTGATTGATTGATGATGTTTGAGGGCCGCTTCCAAGCTTCTATGGAGGTGCTCTTGGATGTGGAAGTTGTTGGAGCACTTTGGTTTCCCTTGGAACAATCCGTCGGAGCTTCGCCAAAGATGTAAAAATGTGTCCGGTGGCTTGGATGATGATCCGGTGCTTCCTAGGCCTTTATTTATAGGCTAGGAACCTTCAAGTATCCGTTGGAGGGCTTTGGAGCCGTTGGAAAAGGCCTCGGAGCCGTTGGGAGGCTTTTGGAGTTGACTGGTCAAAGCCAACGGCTAGTTTGACCAGTGCTACCGGCTGGCCGGTGCAGGGCCACCGGCTGGCCGGTGCCTTGACAGTGGCTGAGTCTTCTTTTCCAGGCACCACCGGCTGACCGGTGCCAGAGCCACCGGCTGGCCGGTGGTGAGGCAGTAGCAAACCCTGTTCATTCTGGGTGCCACCGGCTGGCCGGTGCTTGGCCACCGGTTGGCCGGTGGGGAGGCAGTGGCTCTGCCTTCTTCCCAGGGTCCACCGGTCGACCGGTGGTGAAGCCACCGGTTGGCCGGTGGACTGATTTTCAGTCCACTTGTGTTCCTTTGCCACTAAAGCTTGCTTGGCCCAATTCCTTGTCCACCTGATTTGATTCCTATCAATCCAAAAACACTTGAAAGAGGATTAGATAAATATGAGGGTGATTGTGATCATGAAAATAAAACCTTGAGGGGTTCGAGAGGTACAACAATCTCCCCCTATTTTGATGATCACAATCACCGAAACAATTAATGTAAAATGCTGAAATTGAAAGGAAATACTAAGCATGATGAAAATGATTCTCCCCCAATCAATCAAAAAATTTCTCCCCCTTTGTGATTATCAAAATAGAATGGGGCATAAAACTTGATTGAGGGAATTTAGAGATTTTAAAACAATTGAAAATGATACTAATTGTTGAAAAATTTGAAATGAAAAAAAATTGAATTGAAAAAAAATTGAATAACAGTTTGAATTGAAAGTTTTGAATCAAAAATCAATTGAAATTTGAAATTTGAAACCAAATGAAATTTTTGAAATTGAGAGTTTTGAATCAAAAATTCAATACCAACTGTTGGAAATTTAGAAATGAAAAATTTAAAAGAAAATTTTGAATTGAGAGTTTTGAAACCAAGTGTTGAGATTGAAAGTTTGAATTCACAAAAAGGCCTAACTCCCCCTAAATAAAACAAAAGATCATCGGGGAGAGGAAACTATTTTTGGCCCGGAGAGACTCGCTAGAAGGGATTTCTCAATCCATACTTGTCTCATAGCGGGTCTTCTCCTATAGAATTCATCGGAAAAGAAAAAAGACTTGGGTTGGCCGTACCGGGCATTTTTGCAATTACACTCATAAATGAGATGCCCGGTTTTCTTGCAATAATTACAAAATTTAAAGCTAGAGCTCCCCCTTACAAAAATAGTGGGTGCATGGGAGGAGGAGGCTTGGTTGGTATAGCCAAGTCCATTGGTGGTTCGGGAAACCCTTTGGGAACCAAGTATATTGTTCAAATTTTGTTCCCCTTGGGTGAACTTAGCAAGGGTCTCCCTAAGGTCTTTGATGGTTGATTCCATGGAATCAACATTTGGAAAATTTTGGATTTTAAGGGTGAGCTCCTCCTTCTCTTTGAGAAGTTGTTCTTTTTCGGAGGAGAGTTTTTTGAAAGACTTTTTTAAAGCGACAAATTTTGAAGAAAGCTCATGAAAACCATTTTCTAATTGGTCTCTAGCATGTGAGAGTTCTTCATAGGATAGATGATTTAAAGAATTGGAATTTGAAGAACAAGAGGAGGAGGAATCGGAAGAAGTTACCTCATGGAATGCCATAAGGCATTTTGTACCTTGGTCGCTCGAGGAGGAGGATGAGGATGATGAGGAGTCACTCCATGTGGCCTTGAGGACCTTTTTCTTTCCTTTTTCGTTTGGTGTGGCCCGTTTTTTGTTGAGTGGGCAATCGGGCTTGTAATGGCCCTTTTCGCCGCACCCGTAGCATTTTACCTTGGGCTCGGATCTTGCGGTGGGTTCTTGCTTTCGTGCCTTGCGAGATTTCTTCTTCTTCTTGTGCTTCTTCATGAATTTTTGCATTTGGCGGGCGAGATTCTCCATTTCCGAGTCGCCGCTTGAAGATGATGAAGATGAGGAAGGAGATGAGGAAGAAGATGAGGAGTAGCTTACTTCTTTTTGAACCTTGAGGGCGATGTTCTTTGGAGTTTTGATAGGGGTGCCCTCCTTTTGTGCTTGCCTCCTCATCGTGATCTCGTAGGTCATTAGGGATCCGATGAGCTCCTCGACCGGCATATTTTTGACGTCCTTAGCTTCTTGAATCGCCGTGACCTTCGGTGCCCATTTGCTTGGTAGGATCCATAGGATCTTCTTCACCATAGCTTCAGCTGAAACATCATCACCAAGGGACTTTCTCCCATTGCACACGTCAGTAAATCGTGTAAACATTTTAGAAATAGACTCATTTGGATGCATTGAAAAAGATTCAAAATCCTGTCTATACATATCTAATCTAGTATCCTTGACTTTATTAGTGCCTTCATGGGTCACTTCTAAAAGCTTCCAAATTTCATGTGCGGAGGTGCAAGTGGATACACGATTAAATTCATTTCGGTCAAGGCCGCAATGAAGAGCATTCATGGCTTTGCCATCAAGCTCGAAATTTCTAATGTCGGCTTGGGTCCATTTGGATTCGTCGGGGGAAGAGAGAGTGTAACCTTGCATGACTATTTTAAAAATGGGATATCCTATACTTCTCAAAAAGGTGGTCATGCGGGTTTTCCAATAATTATAGTCGGTCCCATCAAAAAATGGAGCCCGACCCAATGAGTAGCCCTCGGGGGCGAAAGAGGTTGATGCCATCTAAATGGATCTTAAATTTGAAACCGGGTTAGGGATTTTATTCAAAGTTCCCCCTCTGATACCAATTGTTGGATCGGAAGAAACACCCCGAGGGGAAAGAGATGGCAAGAGGGGGGGTGAATTGACTTTTAAAAAATTGATAAACAAATTAAAATCAAAGTAAAAAATGCAGCGGAAATAAAGAAGGCAAAACACAAAACTTGATAACGGAGTTCGGCCAAAACCCGGCCTACGTCTCCGCTCCCAACTCAACCGTTGAGAGATTCCTACCGCTTGCTTTTCAATGGTTTTAGCAAGAAACTCACTAGGCTTTGAGGTAGCACTAGGACCTATTATAGCTTGCTTTTGTGGTTTAGCAAGAACCCACTTGCTTTTGATGGTTTAGCAAGAACCCACTAGCCTTTTTAACGGGTGAAGGCTAGCTCACCGAAACACAAGCCTTTTAAAGGAAAATCTTGAGAAAACCTCTTCACACCTTAGTGGTGGTGTGAGAACCCAAAGAAAGAGGGGATGAGAAAAGGGTTGGGGTTTGTAGGCACAAACCCAATTTTAAAGCTCAAAATAAATAAAACAATAAAACCCGTAATGGAGAAGCCTTGGGCGCCTTTGATTGATTGATGATGTTTGAGGGCCGCTTCCAAGCTTCTATGGAGGTGCTCTTGGATGTGGAAGTTGTTGGAGCACTTTGGGTTCCCTTGGAACAATCCGTCGGAGCTTCGCCAAAGATGTAAAAATGTGTCCGGTGGCTTGGATGATGATCCGGTGCTTCCTAGGCCTTTATTTATAGGCTAGGAACCTTCAAGTATCCGTTGGAGGGCTTTGGAGCCGTTGGAAAAGGCCTCGGAGCCGTTGGGAGGCTTTTGGAGTTGACTGGTCAAAGCCAACGGCTAGTTTGACCAGTGCTACCGGCTGGCCGGTGCAGGGCCACCGGCTGGCCGGTGCCTTGACAGTGGCTGAGTCTTCTTTTCCAGGCACCACCGGCTGACCGGTGCCAGAGCCACCGGCTGGCCGGTGGTGAGGCAGTAGCAAACCCTGTTCATTCTGGGTGCCACCGGCTGGCCGGTGCTTGGCCACCGGTTGGCCGGTGGGGAGGCAGTGGCTCTGCCTTCTTCCCAGGGTCCACCGGTCGACCGGTGGTGAAGCCACCGGTTGGCCGGTGGACTGATTTTCAGTCCACTTGTGTTCCTTTGCCACTAAAGCTTGCTTGGCCCAATTCCTTGTCCACCTGATTTGATTCCTATCAATCCAAAAACACTTGAAAGAGGATTAGATAAATATGAGGGTGATTGTGATCATGAAAATAAAACCTTGAGGGGTTCGAGAGGTACAACAATCTCCCCCTATTTTGATGATCACAATCACCGAAACAATTAATGTAAAATGCTGAAATTGAAAGGAAATACTAAGCATGATGAAAATGATTCTCCCCCAATCAATCAAAAAATTTCTCCCCCTTTGTGATTATCAAAATAGAATGGGGCATAAAACTTGATTGAGGGAATTTAGAGATTTTAAAACAATTGAAAATGATACTAATTGTTGAAAAATTTGAAATGAAAAAAAATTGAATTGAAAAAAAATTGAATAACAGTTTGAATTGAAAGTTTTGAATCAAAAATCAATTGAAATTTGAAATTTGAAACCAAATGAAATTTTTGAAATTGAGAGTTTTGAATCAAAAATTCAATACCAACTGTTGGAAATTTAGAAATGAAAAATTTAAAAGAAAATTTTGAATTGAGAGTTTTGAAACCAAGTGTTGAGATTGAAAGTTTGAATTCACAAAAAGGCCTAACTCCCCCTAAATAAAACAAAAGATCATCGGGGAGAGGAAACTATTTTTGGCCCGGAGAGACTCGCTAGAAGGGATTTCTCAATCCATACTTGTCTCATAGCGGGTCTTCTCCTATAGAATTCATCGGAAAAGAAAAAAGACTTGGGTTGGCCGTACCGGGCATTTTTGCAATTACACTCATAAATGAGATGCCCGGTTTTCTTGCAATAATTACAAAATTTAAAGCTAGAGCTCCCCCTTACAAAAATAGTGGGTGCATGGGAGGAGGAGGCTTGGTTGGTATAGCCAAGTCCATTGGTGGTTCGGGAAACCCTTTGGGAACCAAGTATATTGTTCAAATTTTGTTCCCCTTGGGTGAACTTAGCAAGGGTCTCCCTAAGGTCTTTGATGGTTGATTCCATGGAATCAACATTTGGAAAATTTTGGATTTTAAGGGTGAGCTCCTCCTTCTCTTTGAGAAGTTGTTCTTTTTCGGAGGAGAGTTTTTTGAAAGACTTTTTTAAAGCGACAAATTTTGAAGAAAGCTCATGAAAACCATTTTCTAATTGGTCTCTAGCATGTGAGAGTTCTTCATAGGATAGATGATTTAAAGAATTGGAATTTGAAGAACAAGAGGAGGAGGAATCGGAAGAAGTTACCTCATGGAATGCCATAAGGCATTTTGTACCTTGGTCGCTCGAGGAGGAGGATGAGGATGATGAGGAGTCACTCCATGTGGCCTTGAGGACCTTTTTCTTTCCTTTTTCGTTTGGTGTGGCCCGTTTTTTGTTGAGTGGGCAATCGGGCTTGTAATGGCCCTTTTCGCCGCACCCGTAGCATTTTACCTTGGGCTCGGATCTTGCGGTGGGTTCTTGCTTTCGTGCCTTGCGAGATTTCTTCTTCTTCTTGTGCTTCTTCATGAATTTTTGCATTTGGCGGGCGAGATTCTCCATTTCCGAGTCGCCGCTTGAAGATGATGAAGATGAGGAAGGAGATGAGGAAGAAGATGAGGAGTAGCTTACTTCTTTTTGAACCTTGAGGGCGATGTTCTTTGGAGTTTTGATAGGGGTGCCCTCCTTTTGTGCTTGCCTCCTCATCGTGATCTCGTAGGTCATTAGGGATCCGATGAGCTCCTCGACCGGCATATTTTTGACGTCCTTAGCTTCTTGAATCGCCGTGACCTTCGGTGCCCATTTGCTTGGTAGGATCCATAGGATCTTCTTCACCATAGCTTCAGCTGAAACATCATCACCAAGGGACTTTCTCCCATTGCACACGTCAGTAAATCGTGTAAACATTTTAGAAATAGACTCATTTGGATGCATTGAAAAAGATTCAAAATCCTGTCTATACATATCTAATCTAGTATCCTTGACTTTATTAGTGCCTTCATGGGTCACTTCTAAAAGCTTCCAAATTTCATGTGCGGAGGTGCAAGTGGATACACGATTAAATTCATTTCGGTCAAGGCCGCAATGAAGAGCATTCATGGCTTTGCCATCAAGCTCGAAATTTCTAATGTCGGCTTGGGTCCATTTGGATTCGTCGGGGGAAGAGAGAGTGTAACCTTGCATGACTATTTTAAAAATGGGATATCCTATACTTCTCAAAAAGGTGGTCATGCGGGTTTTCCAATAATTATAGTCGGTCCCATCAAAAAATGGAGCCCGACCCAATGAGTAGCCCTCGGGGGCGAAAGAGGTTGATGCCATCTAAATGGATCTTAAATTTGAAACCGGGTTAGGGATTTTATTCAAAGTTCCCCCTCTGATACCAATTGTTGGATCGGAAGAAACACCCCGAGGGGAAAGAGATGGCAAGAGGGGGGGTGAATTGACTTTTAAAAAATTGATAAACAAATTAAAATCAAAGTAAAAAATGCAGCGGAAATAAAGAAGGCAAAACACAAAACTTGATAACGGAGTTCGGCCAAAACCCGGCCTACGTCTCCGCTCCCAACTCAACCGTTGAGAGATTCCTACCGCTTGCTTTTCAATGGTTTTAGCAAGAAACTCACTAGGCTTTGAGGTAGCACTAGGACCTATTATAGCTTGCTTTTGTGGTTTAGCAAGAACCCACTTGCTTTTGATGGTTTAGCAAGAACCCACTAGCCTTTTTAACGGGTGAAGGCTAGCTCACTGAAACACAAGCCTTTTAAAGGAAAAGCTTGAGAAAACCTCTTCACACCTTAGTGGTGGTGTGAGAACCCAAAGAAAGAGGGGATGAGAAAAGGGTTGGGGTTTGTAGGCACAAACCCAATTTTAAAGCTCAAAATAAATAAAACAATAAAACCCGTAATGGAGAAGCCTTGGGCGCCTTTGATTGATTGATGATGTTTGAGGGCCGCTTCCAAGCTTCTATGGAGGTGCTCTTGGATGTGGAAGTTGTTGGAGCACTTTGGGTTCCCTTGGAACAATCCGTCGGAGCTTCGCCAAAGATGTAAAAATGTGTCCGGTGGCTTGGATGATGATCCGGTGCTTCCTAGGCCTTTATTTATAGGCTAGGAACCTTCAAGTATCCGTTGGAGGGCTTTGGAGCCGTTGGAAAAGGCCTCGGAGCCGTTGGGAGGCTTTTGGAGTTGACTGGTCAAAGCCAACGGCTAGTTTGACCAGTGCTACCGGCTGGCCGGTGCAGGGCCACCGGCTGGCCGGTGCCTTGACAGTGGCTGAGTCTTCTTTTCCAGGCACCACCGGCTGACCGGTGCCAGAGCCACCGGCTGGCCGGTGGTGAGGCAGTAGCAAACCCTGTTCATTCTGGGTGCCACCGGCTGGCCGGTGCTTGGCCACCGGTTGGCCGGTGGGGAGGCAGTGGCTCTGCCTTCTTCCCAGGGTCCACCGGTCGACCGGTGGTGAAGCCACCGGTTGGCCGGTGGACTGATTTTCAGTCCACTTGTGTTCCTTTGCCACTAAAGCTTGCTTGGCCCAATTCCTTGGCCACCTGATTTGATTCCTATCAATCCAAAAACACTTGAAAGAGGATTAGATAAATATGAGGGTGATTGTGATCATGAAAATAAAACCTTGAGGGGTTCGAGAGGTACAACAGATTAGAGATAATAATTCATATAAATGTGTATATTATAATAAACCTTGTATAAAATATGAAAAAGTTTTTTGTTTTCTATACCCCAATAATCCATATCAAGATCTTATAATGAATCTTAGTCATACATATTTATTAAAGAAAATATTTATTTTCTCAATTTATATTAGTCAGCCTAAAATAATTGGATAGATCACTGGAAAAATAGGGTCTTGGTTAATTTTTTGACTATATTTGGAATATTTGTATCTCCTATAAAACCAAATATTATTATCATTACACTTATCATATAGATTGATTAATTTTATTATAGAATACAAAATTATAAAAAAATTCATTGAACCCTAACATTTTTTTTGAAATACAATTGTTGTTTTAGACCATTTTTATAACAAAATAGCCAGTTATGGGAAACATTGGTGTGGTTTTATAAAAAGAATAAGACTACTTCCGGGTTTGTGAAAAAAAATATGAAATGTGTTCTATGAAAATAGAACAACATAAAATGGTAACACTAAATCATATTTTACTATTAAAATGATCGTAGTTATTATCAGCATGATATTTTATTAGGAAAATCATGACGTGGAGATAAAAAATATATATGATTTGGTGTTAGGGAATTTCTTTATAAGGAATGTCCTAAAATTTCATAACTCAAGAAAAATATAATGTACTTCCCCTTGAAAAAATTTATCTCATGTTACGAACTTCATCATGCTTTATATAATTTTTTTTGGATTTTTTTTAAGTAAATTTTTTACATTAAATAAACTAATTGATTTTTTAGTGTTAGATAATAATGCACACACTAATTCAGAGATAGACTTTAAAACATTATAAAACAATTAAGATGTGATTGAAAATTAATTTTGAATGTCCTGGTTGAGAAATTTTTTAATTCTTTTATAAATTTTGAAATATAGTAAAATTTAAAAGAGTTTATATTAATATATAAAATTCTCATAAATGGTAATATAAAACTGATCATGGTATATGAATTATTTTAAAAGTATTTTATATCATTAAAATTAGAGTTTTAAGGATTTGATCAAGAAATAAATAATGTAAAATATGTTGTGTTATGTTTATATAAATGATTTATATAAAATATAAAGTATTTATATGATTATAAATTCTTTCATTGTTTTTATATATTTTTAATATAATTGATTTAATATTAAATTTTAGGTAATTTTCCAACGTTATACATTTAACATTAAAATGATTATGAATCATTTATATTTATATATTTATTTAATTTCTAAAAAATATTTCAACTTATAAATTTTTGGAAATTATTTATTTATAAAATGTTTATAAATGTTTATCTCTTGTCTAAATATATTAAATATTAATTTATTTATTTTACTTTATTCATATTATTAATGAATATAGATTTTGTAAAATAAAAAAATATGTGTTTTATATTAATGTTCTCAACTATTTATTATAAATGGAAGATCATGATTATATAGATTCATATACTAGGTATGATATATGGCTCCATTTTTCCAATAATGACTCTAATTTTATTGGCTTTCTAGACCTTAATTTTATGATTTGTAATGATTTGTGCACATTTTTTATTAGTATTGTATTAAAATTGAGATATTTCTTGGGTAGTGAACCATGAATAGTAGACCACTGTATTGAACTTCTTATAGGCTAGGGGAATTAAGATAATTCTAGGAATGTGGGAGTTTTTCATCTGTCACACAGTGCATTCTCTTGTAAATATTTTTCTATTATATGATTCTAATAAGTTGCATGAAAATATTTTCTATACCTAATATATGTTATGGTGTTAGATATTTTATAATATAGTTTGATTATATTTATGTATAATTATTAAAAATAATTAATCGTATAAAGAGTTGTACATTAGGATATTTAAAAAAATTGGTTGAATATATGTGACATAATAATTAAATTTATATATCAATACATTTATAAAATTTCATACATGAGATAATATGGTTGGATTTAAAACCCTTTTTCATAATATGTGTTAGAATACTTACAAATAAAATACATATTAGGAAATCTATCATCCAAATGGGTAAGTTATTCTAAATCATGGTGCAAATTGAATATCTTTTATAAGGAAATAATTTTATTAGTTGCCCTAATAGGATTATAATATCATATGTAGAGTAACCATTTGGTTATCCTAAGTTAAAAATCCCTAAATTATTTAATAATAATGGAGTAGAGTTGAAATAATCCTTAAAATAGATTTTTAATAGAGATATCTATTCAAATTTCCATGTGTCTTATATGATATGATTAAAAAAATGTTCTACATAAATAGATCACTGATGGGGTTAATTATTAAGTATTATAAATTAATTAGTGAAATATATATCCTATCCCACAAACTAGAAGGATACAAAATTTAAAAACTTAAAACCTTTTAATGGAATTATAATTAATAATTGTCATTATTAAATGATTTTAACACATTATAATTATATGATAAAATATTTCATTGAAAATAAATTAGAATCATCGTCAATTTTTACTTTGATGTAAACTAAATATTTTTAAATGATTATTTTTTGATAAATTATAGACTATATAAAAAATATATAAACTATTATTAATAAGGAAGAAAAATTCTACATGTTAGTGAAAACAATTTCTTTTCAATGAACTTATGACCCATTTCAAAAAAATATCTATTATAATATGACAAAATTTTGAAGGTTTTTTTTATTTCCACATAGTCATGATTAAATATATTAAGTATGTATTATCAAAGAAACATATGATCATTGACACAATCATGATGATAGATAAATTGAAATTTTTTTAATTAAGAACATTCTAGGATTGATAGGAATAGGTTTCTGATGGAATTGACCATTTAGAAATGATTGAATGATCATTAATATGTTTTAAATAAGTAAATTATTTTTCTCCCATGGAATTATATTCATTGACCATGATACTTAAATCATTTTCTCTATCTCTTTATCTCTATAATTTCATTTATTTATTTTTATCTTTGAATATTTATTTGTTCTTTTATTACCATTTTTACCAAGAAAAAATCATATTTTATAGAGATATGTAATATTTATAAAACTCTGTATCTTTATAACATATTTTTAGTATTTGTTAGAAATTATCCAAATTTCCTATATTTTTTATATTTAATTAACCATGAATGTGTTAGGAAAAAAAATTCATCCATATTACATAATTTTTAATCAAATACATCAATCCTAACACCATCACCATAAAGACCATAACATTGTTAAAATACCTCATTTAACTTGATTCAATGGATCCCCGTGAATTTAATAATTATTTTCTCTAAAAAATATAGAGTTACTCCAGGTCCTACCACTAATCATCACCCATACATGGTTCATCAAAATCACTCGGGAATATTTGTGTATTTTTAATTATATGTTAGAAACTTCTTAAATAATAATAACATAAAATTTTGGAAATTATTGTTAACTCAACCAATTTTTAGTGTGACTATCCATTTATCTATAAAATTTAATCCTTTATAAAAATACATAAGAATAGAAATTTTGACAGATCTAGTATCATATTGGTTCAATGATTTGCATCATGATATACAGTCCTTATCCAACATGTAGTATGAATCATGATTTTATATTTAGTATGTCGTCACAATTTTGAATGAATGGTCATTTAATATAAGAAGCCCCACTTCTGAATTAACATTTATTGTTTGGTGATATTTAATAAAAAAATTGACTAACATACCAAAACATATTCTATAAATTAAGTTTCATGACACATATTCAACAAATATCACTATATCATATGTCCCTCTAATATAAATTATAGTCTAATCACTCCCATTTTCTACCATTAATTCATTAAACCTAATTATACTTTAAGAAACGAACATTATTCCTTTTATGCATATTTATTTTGAATTTATCATTACATGTGGCCATGGTTTATTCATATTTATTTGGGTTTTGTTGTAGAATTTTTATTATACTATGATTATATCTTATAGTCCTTAAATCATCAAAAATTATTGTGTGATGGAACCTATAATAGTGTAACACTATATTAACTATATCTTAGGAGCATTGAGTTAATCTAACACAATAACTATTTAAATTTTTGCACCTCTTACATAGTAAAATACAATTACAGCTCTAGATAATGTTACTCTAATATTTCCCATGGTCCTAGGAAAAATATTGATCCAATATCACAATCCAAAAAAAATATCCTTACATATTTATCTTTTGTTGTGTATTATATCTTTATATTAAAACAATTCATCCCTAAATCAGGGATTTGTTTTTGAAACATATTGCAATTTTGTTTCCTGTATTGAGGCAAGATTTTTTTCATAAAATAAATAACATCATAAAATAATTTTAAACACCTCCAATGTATTGCATGATCCATGAAATAAATATTTAATGATATATTTAGGCTTTGTAATATATCTTTTATCCATTTGCATCCATCCGACCACACTACAAAACTTGATAACTAGAAACACAATGTATACCACATTGTATTTCAAATGACAACTCCATCATTAAAATTATTTTTATTCCATATTTAAAATTTGATTCACAATAAATACAAGGTTATTGATTACTCTAAAACATGATTTTTAAAAAAAAACAATATAATAACCTCAATTATAAATTTGACTATAAAAATATCATCAAATGGATTCATTGGAAAAACTCATCCGTAATTAAACATCATGATATTTTGAACATTGAAACTAATGAAAATGAAATGGTAATTCCAAAACAATTTTTAAGTTAATGATGTTTCCACATATCCCCTTTTGAAATAAAATCAAAGTAAAATTATCTACAAAGATTAACAAATAAAAATTCTTAAGAAAAAAATTTCATTGAGATATAAAGAAACTTCCTTCTAAATTTGATAACATTTTTCATAGATTTATTAATTTCAAAATATTATTTCTATAATTCCTATTTATCATTTAAGTTAATACGGTAATGGTAAAAAAAATATTCTCACCCATTATCATTTTTTCATTTTCCCTATTATAGAGAGACTCTAACTACCCATTGTGACATGCTTCAATACTCCATCAATTTAATTCACTATCCTCAATATTTCATTATAATTCCATATTTTTCTTTTGTACATCAAAACATATATCAATATTGGATTAATTTTCAATAATTTTCAATGGATAAAATTATAACATAGTTAGAACCCATGAATGAAAACTTGAAGTACACTACGTTATATTTCATTGTATGAAAAAGCCATTATATTCCAAACATAATAAATTAATTCTATAAGTTTCAAGCATCCATAATAGTAATCTTGTACAAAGTAACACACATGATATCTCAATCACACTTCCAAAAACATTATTGAATAAAATGTGAATGAATTAAATTTTTTCTCATACACTATTTTTTCCTATATCATCTCTAGACACCAATTCAATAAAAAAATATTTCATCATTACTTCACCAAGATTATTTATTTTGTTAATGGGGATAAATACATCATAATTACAAGATTGAAAGTTCCCCAAAATGGAAAATATTTATCTTTGAATATACAGTTTATATTCATCATTATATAAATCCATCTATTAAGGACTTTTATATCCTAAAAAGCAGTTTTATGACACAATATGTTATATCAAACTAAAAAAAATATACTTTCATTATGTTTAAATTTCTACATAAAAATCATCATTTTCAATAATAAATTTCTAATGTGAATTGATTAATATATAAAATTAAAACCAATGAATAAATTAAACATTGAAACCAATTATAATTATTATGTCCCCTTTAATTTCAAAGAAGAACTTTCATGTCCACATTCAATAAGTCATTACTAGAACTATTCCTATAAAAATTTTGAATTCTAAAATAATAATGTTACTATATTCATTTCCAAATGCATTTTCCACATGGATCATTTCTCCCCCTAAAACCAAAAATAATTCTAGAAATTTAATATCCAATAAATAATAATGTAGGTGGTATACCCTAATTTTCTAATGTTGTATAAGTTTGAGAGTAAAAAGTGACCATTTATTTTCCTTTATCCATTAATTTTAATTCTATTGTAAGATATAAGATGGTTTGGATAGAATCCAAATCCAATGTATTCTTCTTGGGATTAATCTTTTCATCATTACCTAGTTAATTTTATTTTCCCTCGAGTATTTACATTCCATCAAGGATAATTATTATCCTCATTAATTGATATACTCTTCAGAAATTTTAGGAATTTATAAACCTACAATAATCATTATATTTAACAAAACTTACCTTTTTGGACATATATTTTTTATCCTATGAATTTCTTTCATTTTTTATTAATCTTCATATTTTCCTTTTAGGATTCTTTTTAGTCAAAAACTATTTGTAACCATCCTTTATATCTATGGTTGATTCATGAGATTATTTATCCATAAATATATTTATTCAATTAATATATTTATTATTTGATTCATGTTGATTCCATATAGTCATTCCACTTGAATCTTGCATGTTATCCTAACTACAAAAAATATTAATACGGTAATAATTTTTTGCATAAAATCAATACATTAAGTGATGTGGTTAGTAAATTTACATTTTAATGAATCCATAAATAACTATATTCCAATAAATAATAGAAAAAACACTATATTAATATTAATTCTATAATAAATGAAAATGTATATATACCTCATAATGAAACTCATTATTTTTTCCTTAACAATTGTAGAGAAATTAATAAATGTTTTTTCATTGTAATATATAATTTACTTTTTTTAGGGAATATTAATATTAAAATATATTTTGAATTTGGAGGGGCTCTATCATAGATAATTATGAGTTCTCTTTGAGAATATAGATTTTCCATTATTAAGAAATTATCATTTTTCACTTTAAATTTAGCATAATTTTTCTTCATCACACTATACACTAAAAAGGGGTAATAAAATAATAGTTGTAATGAAATGTTCAAAATAATATTACCCTAGGATTTATGTTTTCAACTTTATTTTTTAAAATTATCAATTCCTTAGGAATTTTTGGAATCTTTTTTTTTGTTACCTCGATGTCTGCATTCAAGTCATAATCCTCCCTTCAATTTTGTTTCTTTAGTATATTAGAATTCTCATCTAGTGTATTATTTTAATCCATAATCTTGGTATCCATATATGTAATGTCATATTTAAGGATAACCATTAATATTTCCCAAATTTTATTATCCATTTCAAATTATACCATGTTTTTATTGAGTTCATCTTTATTTTTCTTCAAAAATTAATCATATTTTGAGACAAGGTACTTATATTTGGAATTTAATTTCATCATTGCATGATTAATAAAATATCTAAAACTCATTAACATGTATATAATTACTCTACCATATATCATTGTATATTTAAAACACCATTTCATTTAAACAAATTGAATTTGTGACCTCAATATTCAATCATCCTTCCTAGATATTATATGATTTATTCTAAATTATCATCATCTTGGTCAGTTTTCATATTTCCAAATCTAGATCTACTTATATTGAATATCATACACCATTGTATTAATTAATATCTCTTCATAATATTTAGTTCTAGAATCAATTTGGATATTATTATCCATATCTAATGTAAAAAATAATTAAATGACATAATGGATTCACTATCAGAATAATTTATTCATAACTTTTGAAATATGTTAGAATATTTCATATGAATATCAATTTCACTAATAATTATTATTTTATATTTTATTCCTTTAGAAATTTTATTATTCTATATATTAATTCCTTTATCAGTAGTATAAAAATATTTAAAGGGATTAATATCAACAAATAGAAAATTACTCAAAGAAAAAAATGGGATCAATTTGGAATAACAAAATCTAATAAAAATAACTTATGTTATGGTATAACATGGAATGTCCCTAGAGGTATTTAGTAAGAGATTACATGAGAGGTTGGGATAAATGCATGATACATGATACAATTTACACCACATAATCCTTAAACTCTCCCTAAATTAAATGATTTAGATCACAATGTCAAAAAGGTTACTCTTATATTTCCCCCTCCATGATGACTTGATTATTCTCAAACATATGATTGGATTTATCCCATGTGATCAATTTTAAATTATCCCACCTACAACAATTAATATCCTACATAATTTAAGATAAAAAATAATACAATTCATATGAAATTTACAAAGTTCAATTGCCTAAGGAGATAGCAAAGGAGAGAAAACCATTATGTTGATATAAAAAATAAACAAAAATCAAGGTTCATTTGGTTGGAGGGGGTTAAGAAAGGTAATAAAAATACAATGGTAACTCATGTTATATTATCTAGGGATGGTTCCCTACATCATAAGGTCTACTCCCTCACATTTTCAACTTTTTCTACTAATTTAAAAAGGGGAAATCCATGCAAACCAAGACAATAACAATATATCAATTTTCTTTAATTCACTGAGTATAGATTGGTTCTTACTAGACACTATATATATTCACATACGAGAGGTTTTTATAAATACAATGAATACAAATTATTTTTCCACTATGGTGTTCAATTGTCTTCAAGTAATAACATCTTCATCCCCCCTGTAATTATATTTCATGAGTTCCAAGATTCCTTCCACTTCTCTCTATAATTATATAATTTAACTTCCTTTTGAATATTTCATTTTTAGATCATTATTATATTATATTTTACACATTTTTAAGATTATATTTTATTTTGATAATTTATATCTCCATAATTTAATTTTCTTCACTCAATAGAAATTCACTATAATTTCTCAATTTTATATCTTAAATTAAACAAGAAAATCATGGGAAAATTTATTTATCCACCATATTTAAATTTGAGTTAAATTCATTAAGAATAAAAATGTTCAAAATGTAATTATTTTCATTAAAAAATTAAAACAAAACCCATATGGAATTAGGTGTTAGACTTTAATAAACATTATAAGGTGATATACCATTGAAAAAAACACTATTAAACAATCTATCATTCATGAATCAATTTTCATAATCTTAGATGAAAAAAAATTTCAATTACTTATACTATATAATATAGACTAATTACTCATAGAATGAACATGTGTATCATGGAATATAATTATCATTACATCCTGATACTCCTTCCATTTACATATGCATAACAGGAAATTATTATTACATGGGACTATAGTTTATTTTTATGCATATTTTTTTAACATGGTGTTTCTATTATGGAATGATTTTATACCAAAATACCTAATTAAACTCTTAATATGGGGTGATGGTACCGATCAGAGTTTGGAACTTTATTAATAATTTTTATAAAGAATTATTTTATTCAACTGCTTGAATTTTTTTTTGTGTTTTCACCTATTACATGACATAATTATCCTCCCTATCTAGACTTTTCTACAATAATATTTAATAGATTCCCTCTTGTGGTATTATATTTTCCATAAATTAAAAAAATTAATCTTTTTTATATAAATTTTTTTACGGATCTTCTATTCATGTAATAACAATTTATCTAGCCAAAATACATTAGTCTAAAATGAAAGTTTTGGCAGTTTGATTTCTAGTGTTGTAGTCTGATTTAAATCTTACAAAAATATGTTCCTTAATTTCTTAAAAACATATCCAAACCATCCCATTATCGATATAATAAATCATTATTTTTATAATGATCCTTTATAAGAAATTCTCCATGCCTCTAAATCCTTTCATCCACCATTCTGCACTCAATAAATTGAAAATCCAAGAATATCATATTTTTTTCTCTAATGAAAACACCATCATCAACGTTATATTTATTTCAACATTTAAATTTGATTTAAAACTACTAATTGTTTACTAACAACATAGATAGACTTATATTTTGAATAAAAATATCTAATTAAACATCATCATTTCTAAATAAAATTATAATATTGGAATTACACTATTTCAATTCTAAAAAATCTTTAGCCTTGTTTATCATTTGAGGCTCTAAAATCTAGATCTGAAATATGGTAACATGGATATAAAGTTTTATTAGTGTTCATAATATATTTTAGGGAGGCATGATAGATTAAATATAGAAATTTCTATAAGGAAGGGTTTTTTATTATGTGCATTTAAAATTTAGTGGGAGTTTTCGATTCAACAGGATGGAATCAAAAGAAGAAAATTTGATACTAAATTAGAATTACGCGTCATATTTTTTATTTTGGAGGATACATTTAGATGAATATATAATCTATAAATATCATAATCTTATATTGATTGGAAAAAATCCTGACACACTAGAAAAGAGATATTTGGACAGGCCTAATTGGTCTTTCCAACATATGATTTGTATTAGTTTTTCCTTGAATATATAATTCAGCATATGTGAGTTAAATTCCACAGAAAAATACATTTCTACCAAAGAATACATGTCTGAGAAGCCATATGTGATGAAAAAATTATATATGAAGTAATGACTTTTCATCTTGAAAATTTCATAGTGAGGGTCAAAGATGATGATGATCATAACTTTGGCATCATTTATTATAACATAAAGTCTATTTTATTCAGGTTTTCTATTGTAGGGTGGGAATTGATTCTTCTTTCATTGCATCTTGAATCATGGGATTTAATGGTTTACATGGTTATATATTCTAGCCATAATAATGACAAGGTGTTCGAGGAGATCAGGGAACTAATTCTAAAGGAACTTTTCCAGTGGATAGAACTCTAAGGTTATAATAGAACTACATTTAGTGTTGAAGGTAGTGAATGTTTTTCTAAAATGAAAAAAATAAAAATTTAGAAGAAGGGTCAGTTCTATAGAGAATGTATCCATGTAAAATTGGTTAACCTTATTGATTCCACATGATAAAAATTTCAAAACAATTTCAATTTTAGAAATAAATATCACTAAATACAATTATATTATAAAATGTGTGCCTCTGGTTCATTTAATGACCAAGAATTATACATATATTTAATTTATTTTGATAATAAATATGTGGTAATCATTTAAGAACATGAAATAATATATAATACAATTACCACCAAATTAAAAACTAGATTACTTAATTTTATTAATTAAGAACATTTCAATTGTAGAATAAATATGATATGAAAAATTGAAAAAAAAGATATGATTGGATAATTAACAATAAAATATAATATAATTAAAATATAAAAAATATATCATTTTGGCCTCCTAGAATTATCAAACCCCTAAAAAATAATGTAAAAATTAATAAACATGGTAGTAATGTAATAATAATTTTGGAAATGAAGAATATAGAAACATTAGAGAAATTTTACTGAATAATGAGTGAATAAAATAGGTGGTATTTATTGGAACTATAAAACTAATATTACTATTGGAATTGTAAAACTGACTATTAGGAATAATAAAATGACTATAAAAATAGATACATGAACATTAAAATAGTTAATATACATATTAAAAATAGTTTCTATGAATTTTAAAATTATTTATTGTGCTTAAAATAATTATATATCATTAAATTGTTCTACAAAAAATAATGAAATTGGGATGCCCAAAATATGGTAAAATTAAAATTTAAATAAAGTGTATTTTTATATATTTCAGAAAACCAATATATTTATATTAATTAATAAAATTACCTAATATTCAATATTATTATTTGTAAAATAAATTCCATTTTTTGATTTCAAATGTAAAAAATATACAACAGTTAATTTTTAGTACCCTTCTAAAAAACATTAATTTTATTTGGATTATAAAAATAGAAAATTTTATACAAAATATTTGTTTTAATTATATGATTTTTTTAAATTAGTAATCATGCAATAAATTATAAAATATATGGATTGACTAAAAATATATTTAAACATATAAATCCTCCATTTATAAAAATTAAAGTGAAATTCCTTAGCAGAAAAATAATATCTAAAGTCCAAAATCAAAAAAAATATAATAAAAAAAATTCATGTGCTTTATTTTTATATATGATCATAAATTTGGTGTTAAATATATTATATAATTAAAAAAACTTCTAATATAAAAAATATATAATTATTATTTTCAAGGAATACTATTGTTATAGGTTTTTATTTGGATCCAGCAATTTGTTCAATATTTTATCCTAAAAATACCTTACCCGCCAAGTATAAATATCATGTCTCCCTTCCCTTTGAAAATAAAATCCAATAAACTTATAAAATAAAAATCAATAAAAAATTATTCCATTATAAGTATCCTTACAAAAATGGGGGAATTATGGTTTCATTGATCCACAACAAATCATGGTTTTTGTTCCATAGAAAAGGCATAAAGCTTTGATGAAGATGCAACCTCGTAGTTTTCTTCTTTTCATTCTTCATTATACCTACTTTCTATATTTATCTAATTATTATACATTCTTAAAATACTGTATTTACATAACTATAATGTAATAATGTGTTTTTGAAATTATAAAATTATTTTAATCCATTTAATGTAATTATACAATCACTCCCCCTCTATTTGAAATGTCATATTAATAGTCTGTTTCAATTTTCTTAAAAGGTTATTTTCAATGCTAACTTATGAACAATATCAAAAATAGATTTTTTAGATAATATAATAAATTTATATATTTCTTTCAAATAATTAAAATATTCTAAAATTTATTTAAAAAAAATAAATTACAATGATTCAAAATAACAAAATGAAAATTAAAATGGCATGATTTGAAAAAAAACATGTCATTTCACTATTTCACCATTAAAAAGGGTCAATAACAAATTATGATGGTTATATTTTATCATGAATATAAAATTAAGTTCAATTAAATATATTATTAGGTTTTTATTAATAATAGGTTTGTATACTCAAGGTTTAAACATGATGAAACCAAATGTGACATATGGTAAATAGACTCATGACCTCAACTCTTATTTTTGGTTTATCTTTATTTATTCTATTTTTTAAATGTTATTATTCTAAAAAAATCTATGTTTTATTGAAATTTTTTCTATTTTTCTTTTGTATATTCATTTTTCTACTTATTTTAAATTAATTATTAAATATCTTCTTTATTTTCATTATAGAACTTTTTAATATCCTATTGAATCTTATTATTCTTACTCCAATTTTAATCCAAAAATATGACCAAATATTTTCTAATTCATCTCTTTCATGAACAAAATAAATCTTTACTTTCCTCTTTTGGGAACCTAAAATTATATTATATGAAAAATGATGTATGAAATCACTTTAGAACATGATATTTTTAACAGTTTAATGTAATGTTTGTAAATGATTTATGTTTTCCTTTCCACGTGTCATTCATTATTATGTGAATATTATTATGTAACTGGATATAATGGAATTATATATTCCACAAATTTATTTTATAATGTGATAAATTTCATGATATTATGGTTATTCAAATACAAGAATAAAACTTTGTTCAATTTTTTCGAAATGATGATTCATACATTTATGTTACACATGAATAAGATGTTATATTTGCTAATATGGTAATATGTTTCATTCTGAATCATGTACCACATTCCCTGATTATATTATAATATTATAATATGATAATGATGATGATAATATTATAATTATGTGATTAATGTTATTATTATCACATAGTTCATAACATTTATTCAAGTCTCATGTTGTTATTTATCATTCCTCCTCTTAATGGTCTTTTTTATCTACCTTTACTTAATGTATATCCTAGGATTATTACATGCACTAATTAAGAAAAGAATATAATATAAAAAATAGATGACCATATAAAATACATTACTTAATGAAAATAATTCATTTTTATCCATCACTAATACCTTTTAGGTTTGATGTTTTAGAGAATCAAGAACAAAAAATAACTTTATAAACTCATTTTTTATTTTAATTAATATAATGATTCCCCCTATATAAGAAACATAATAATAAGTGTTAAATATATTACAAGAATTCAAAACTTATGATAATCTTTTTTTAAATTTTACACTTTCTTTATATCCCTAGATGGTGAAAAGAAAATATAAGAAAGATGTGATCTCAAATTCTCAGTAATGGATAGAAAATCAATAAGTCATCAAGGTAAAGATCATATACATATGAGAAATCATGATAAAGGTATAAATATAATTTTAAATTAACATAAAAAATAATATGTTATTATTATTCATTATATAAAAACATGATATCTTCAAGGAAAAAATATACCATGGAAAAAGATTACAAAATCATGATATAATAAAAGTGATAAATTAAAAATAAAATAATCCTATAACATAGAATTATGTAATAGTTATAAGAATAGTACTTAATTGTCTTGTGATCAAATATAATAGTATCAATTATATTATTATTTATGTGAAAATGAAAAATATTAATCTTTTTCGCACTCAATATTCTCAGTGTAGCTAATCTATATCATGTTCGCGCTCATTCTTTTGAGCATAGATAATATGCATTATATTTGTATGATCTTCGATTTTTTGGAAGTATTTTCTTATTTAAATTTTGTTTTCAATTTTTTTGGTAAATGAAATGCTTCTTAAGAATATGAGGAATCTTGGGGGTGTTCTTGAGGTTTATAACATGAATAGAAGGAAAATCATGCCAATCTGTGTATGGTGCATTTTTTCACACGGTTAAGAAAACTGTGCTACCTACCCAGGAAAACCATTAAACCTTGCATATTGGCATATCACATGGTTGGAGAATGGTTAGTCAAACCGTGTGGAACTCCCCAGGTAACCATATGAACTAACCCCCCTTGGATAGTTTCCTTATCATGTTTTGTACATGGTTTGGAAAACCATGTGGGTAAACCGTACAGCCATGTAAAGTTGAAAAAAATTACAAAATTTCCACAACTAGATTTTAAGTTCCCACTAATACTTCTTCCCCATTTCTGATATTGCATCCCAAGTTATGAACCCTAAAGACTTAGACTTACCAAGTGTGATTATACTTTATCTTTAGGCTATTTAGAGTGTCATCGGGTGTGGATTCAAGGTCCAAGTAAGTATAATCCTCTCATTTCTTCTCTTTTCAAGATTAGGGTTTTTATCATGGTAAATCTTTTCCTAAATACCTAAAACCAAATTTATTTGGTGGAATCTAGGTTAAGGCTTCAAATTGGTTTTGGATAGGGATATAATACAATGTTTAAGAATTTTTTCATAAAAATATTCAAGGTAGGTGGTTTATAAGTTATATCACATAGTTGTTTTGTTGATTTGTGCATGTTTGGTGGAGTTAATGGGAACATCTTATTTAAAATTGAATATTTTTAGTCATATTTGTTAAAATCAACAACTAAATGAGCATTTTAACCCTTATATTTTCTCATTGTACTTGTAGAGGATGACTTGACCAATTTAGGGCCACCCATGGGGTGCGCTGACCCTCCTGAACATGGTTAATGGAAACATTAAAGGTGAAATGGACTTATAAATAGGTAGATACCATTTCAAACATGTGGATTGGTTAATGTGATGATTAAAGAAGTAAAAAATGGATAAACATTTCTATATGTGGATAATGGATAAGTGATTTTTTGTATTTGCATGTAAATGGGATAAATTGGGTTAATGGGAATGTATCAAATGATTCATGTATTATACAGTAAATGGATAAGTGGACTAAACATGTGAAATAAAGAATGTGTTAAGTAAATTAAAAGAGTGGAATGGTTTAATGTCCCAAATGGGTTAGTTTTGGGGAACTAGTGAATATGGTTAGTGGGTCAGGCATAGGAAAGGGGAATTAAGCTAAATGACTATGTGGTAATAATAGTGAATGTGTTAATGAATTATGGAAAAATATTAATTCCCATTCTAGTTTTCATGTATTTTGATACTATTATTGCTATTTTTTATGGTTGTTTGTAATGTGGTATGTGTTTATTGATTAGATTTATATAAGAATTTGCACACGGATTCTTAGAGTGGGGTATTGAAATGAGGTTCTACCCCTATAGGACAAGTTAGAATGAGGCTCTAAACTCCACTTCAAAATGAATAGATTAGAGAAGGGGATGAAATTAGATTACCCTAATGCTTTCACTTGATAAGACCACCTTGACTGAGGCTTCACGGTGAGTATGTTGTATATGTGATGATGTGGTTATCCCTATTGAGATTTGGAACTTGACTTATTACCCTTTTTCAATGATATTTATGAATATTAATAATCCATTAAACACGTGAGGAAAGAAAATTGAGTCATGAAGATGGTATAAGGATTTAAATTGAAAATAATGCTAGGACTGAATTAAGGTAATCTTGTTAAATAATGTCACCCAAACTATCTTTTATTTTCTTGAACTTTGTTAAGTACTTGTATGTACTATATATTGATTGAATATTTTTTAGAAATTATTAGTGGTGGCCAACTGAGTTGTAATCACACCATGCTCGAGCTGCCATTGGTTACCTGAGCAGACTTCATGCTTTTAGGTTAGGATATGGGAAAAGGATTTGTGCTTGGGAGTTGAGTTAGGATTGGGATGCAAATAGATGAGGTTCTATATATGGAGTCATGATCATCTTAAGGATTCCACTATTTTACTTTATTTTGGTTTTTTCCACTTGGCACAATTTTGCATGACATGACATATTTACTATTGGCTATGTTTTGTACCCAGCATTGGGAGATAGTTGTTTATTCTTTTTTATTGGTCATTATATATTGTTTTTTCTGTTTATTTATTTTCTACAGGGATATACTCTAATAAATAGGGTATAGTCTCCCCACATGACCTTTTAGACCATCTCTACTAGTCAAAAACCTCTGGCATATGGGGAGGTGCACTTGATGCAATGTGGCAACCTGGCTCGGGGCACCGGTTTAGTCGCTTCTGAGCCAGGGACATTACAAAGTAGTATCAAATGAAGATTTTTCTATAAATTAATATTTATTGATACTATACTGGAGGTTATGAAGGTATCAGGACTTAGTAATGAGCTCATACTTGGGAGTATCTAACCCATGTATAGGGGAAATGCCCAAGTCACCTAGGTTTGGAATTGTTGTTATTGATGTGTGTTGTTACATATGATAATACTTCAACATTGGTTGATGAACTTGTTATGTGATATGACAATTTTATGATATTTTTCTTGTGGTTATAATGGTATAGAGTTGTGTATTCATACATCATACTATGAAACTAAGTATATAAGTACCATGCATCATGGTAGGCCTACACACGGGAGGGGTATGTGGGACATGAAGGGTAGAATGAATATGATTTTCTTGAAATTAATGAAAATGGTTTCTAATGAAATGATAAAATAGGTAAGAAGGGAAATAAAATATTGACAATGGTTAAGGAATTGTGCTTAAAGGAGGTAATATATGGAAAAAATGGTAGTTATAGCATGTTGTGAAATGAGAAATGTTCCTAGGGGATTTGTGTGGTATGGAAATAGTTTGAAATGTTGTGTAATGTAAGATTTGTAACTGTTCAAGTTGGTTACCCATTTTAGTCATGGCCCTTGGTAGGGATGGTCAAGTGTAGTGTTTGGGATGTGAATATGACTATTGGGATAGTGTATAAAATTTATTTTTTATGACAAGTAGAGATCCATCATTTATATGAAATGTAGAATCTTTATGTTTTGTGTTATAAAGATCATATATGGCATTGTAGAGAAATTCCACCAAAAAGACACATGTTAGTAGGGTGATAAGGGTATGTTTCTGAAAACGCTCCTCTAGTAGAAGAGTATGAGAATTTCGTTATCCATGATAATAAAAAAGGAGAAGTTTTGTGAAAACCCCACTCGCTTCATGTAAATGATGGAACGTGACACACGACGGGTTGTGTTGAGCATGTTTGAGATGACCTGGGAGTTTTAGATACAGCACCCTCCAACCATTACCAGAGATGGTGGAATAGTGTCAGTTGAGTTCTAGATAGAGTCCATCCAGATGATTCTTGACTATTTATAGACTCCTTTTGAGTAAAAAGTCAAGTTGGAGGCCTATATGTTGTGAGTTCAGTAAAAGTGTTGGTGGGACATCATCGTGAAGAATGAACAAAATAAAGGAATGTTATAGAATTATTTCTAGGAAAATTTTCTGAATCATTTCTATACAGATGCCTTGAGGCAAGAGGAGGTTGTGGATTTTATGAGTTTAACCCAAGGGGGATGTTGGTTATGGGTTATGCTAGTTGTTTCACTAATTTTTGATGCTTTATTCTAGCATTAGTAAAAGACAAGGTAGTTGTGGATAAATGCTTCCAGAATGGGATTAGGTAAGAGATCATGTCCCAGTTGAATATTTTCTATTTGAAATCATTTTCACAGGGATTGTATTAGGCCTATATCCTAGAAGGGAATCTAGAGGGAGCTTCAGGTAGTGGACTTGTAGTACCAGCTTGAAAGATGTGTGGTGTGGTATCCAAAGGTAGGAAGCATTGTTTTGGGAATTTTCACCATGGTGTAAGTGCATAGATTATTCAAAATAGAGTGTTATCCTCTCAGGGTGGAGATCGGGTTTTCTGTTACTAGTGTAGAATATCGGGGAACATGCATGTTCATTGACCCCTACAACCATTGGAGTATTTATTGTGTGGTAGAATGGGGCATGTACATTGGTTCAATAGAAACCCTCAGCAACTGGGCATATATGGAGGTCAAATACGAGTCAGTTACCTCATATTAGGTAGGTAGTTACAGATTCATAGGTCGTGCCAGTAGGGGTGGGGGATGTGTCACTGCAGGGCAAGATCATCAATAGCAGTAGGGTAGTGTAGTGATGGGTACTCATGTTAGGGCCCTGGATAGAGAGTAATGTGAGCTTCACATAGTTATTTATATACATGGAGGTGGTTTGTTTGGATCATCTATAGTTCAAGGTATGATTCTTCTAGCTTACGCCCTTTCTAGTACTTTATTCTACATGGGTGCGAGACACACTTTTATCTTTTCTCAGTTTGTATTTTTTTGGGGCTACAAATGGAATTTATGTGTTAGGTTAGGTCGATCTATACTCTTTTGGGTGTGCGAGCTGAGGGTATCAGGTGATGTCAAGGTTGGTCTCTAGATGTTGGTGGGTACGAAATTTTGTATCACTTTTTCATCCAAAAGATTTTAGGGTTTGATCTGATATTGGGTAAGGATTGATTGGTCTTTTACCAGGACCATATCGATCATTATCATTGTTTGATAACATTCAAGTCTCTCAACAGAGACACTTATTCCCTTTTTAGTGAGTGGGATCTTTGAATCAGCCATGCAGGGATAGTTTTTCAACAGTTGGGAGAACTTAGAGCCTTAGAGGCTTTTCTTTTGATGGATGATAGAGGAGTTGAGAATCATGTCCTTCCTCCTTTGGTGGAATAATTTCAGGATGTATTTCCTAAGTATTTCTTAGGGCTTCCACCAAATAGGGACACTGAGTTTATAATTGAGGTGTTTTCAGGGGCAGAAAAAGTTTTCATTCTTCCATAGAGAATGGCTCTAGCAGAACACCAAGTACATAATGTTCAGTTGGAGTAGTTCGATAGAAAAGGGTACATTTGTCCTAGTACTTCACCTTGGGGATCTCCAGTGTTGTTTAACAAGAAATTTGATGGATCATTGAGGCTGTGTGTTGATTATAGGAATTTGAATCAAATGACGGTCAAGAAAAGATACCATATTCTTCAAAGGGAACATGTATTTGACTAGATTAGAGTTTCTTCAACATTTTTTAAGATTGATTTGAGATCAGGATATCACCAGCTTAGTTTGAGGTCACATGATATACTACAGACTATCTTCAGGAGAAGGTAGAGTTCGTACGAGTTTGTGTTGATGTCGTTTGGGTTGATGAATAAACCAATTGTGCTCATGGATTTAATGAAATGGATATTTCACCAATATCTAGATCAGTTCATGGTTGTCTTCATTGATGAAATCTACATATACTTAAGAACTCATGATGATTATTCCAAATATCTTGACATCCTCCTATGTAAACTAAGAGAGAATAGGATTTATGAATATCTATAAAAATGTCATTTCTAAATTGATAAAGTTCATTTATTGGATAACATTATCTCTAAGTTAGGTGTTTCAATGGATTCAGAGAAAGTGAAAGTTGTTGTGTCATGGGATTAGACCAATATTGTCTCTGAAATTCGTAGTTTTTTGGGATTTTTCAGTTATTAAAAAAGTATCATTAAAGATTTATCCATTTGGCAGTCCCACTCTCAGTCTTAACCAAGAGGGAAGTTATTTTTTAGTGGTATAGAGAAGGAAAAAATTCTTTTCAAGAGTTAATAATTGGATGACGACTGCATCGGTAATGATCTTTCTTGAACTAGGTAAGGGTACACCTTGTTTTGTGATGCATCCAATGTTGAACTTTGGGTATTATTGATAAAGGATGATCAGGATCTATCATGTGAATCAAGATAGTTGGGGCCTCAAAAAGTAAATTACCCTACTCATGATCTTGATTTTGGGGGGGGGGGGGGTGTTCCTTAATTTTTAAGAGGTGTTACATGTTGGGAGATAAGTTTACAGTGTATACCAACAATAAAAGTATTGAGTACATATTCCTTTAGCATGATTCAAATTTTTTAAAATGAATATGGGTTGAATACTTGAAGTAATATGACTTCAATTTGGTTTACACTCAATAAAAAGTAAATAGTGTGGTAGATTCCATGAGTCATAAGACTCAGAATTAGTATGTTTAGGAATACAAATTTGAGTGGAAGATGATGGTGTTTTTTGCTGAAATGCATTTAGAGGACTAGGAGATACCAGTTTAGATGACCCTTACATCTATATCAGTTGATTCTGTGCTTTTGAAATGGGTTAATAAGAGTCATATTGATGATCTAGAGTGTTTATCTATGATGGAAAGTCTTAAATGTGTGGATTCACCTTCTATTTGGGTTGTTACTGTTGACCATATTTTTTTTGATCATGTGTTGGTCCTGGTATGTATGTGGGAAGAGTTAATGTGTGATTTCCATGCATCGAAGAGAGAAGTTCATCCTAGTTTGACTAATATATATCGTGATCTTCTTTGGAAATATTGGTGGTTGAAATGAAGAAAGATGTTGTGGGTTCGGTGGCGTGTGCCTTACTTCTCCATAGGTGAAGGCTGAGCGTTAGTTCCCATGTGGTTTTTTTTGTCATTAACCATTTTCGTGTGGAAGTGGAATGACATAAAAATGGACATCATAGTGGTTCTGTCGAGGATTCCTCAGAAGAATGATGTATTTTGGGTATTTTTGGATCAGTTGACTATAGTGGATTATTTCTTTCTGATTCAGAAGACATTCATTATTTATCAATTGGGTGACTTATATGTTTGAGATATAGTGTGATTTCATGGTTTATTGAGAACTATAGTTTCATATCATGATCTATGTTTCAAATCATGATTTTGGTAGGGATTACAGAAAGTGTCCGGTACCCAGGTGTTTTTGAGTATAGCTTATCACCCATAGATGAACGGGCAGTCAAAGCATACAATCCAGGTACTATAATACATGTTGAGGGATTGTGTCCTAGATTTCATTAGTTCATGGGGGAAAAACTTTTTTCTGGTAGAATTTTTTTACAACAATAGTTTATAAGAAATGATTCAGATGGCACTGTTTGACAGATTCTATGGCAGACCGTGTAGATCTCCGCTGTATTGGTTGGAAGCTGGAGAGTCCATGTTGTTGGGACCGATTCCTATGTAAGAGACTTTGAAAAAGTCTCAATTTATTAAAATAGGCATTAAAATAGCTTAGAGTAGATATAATTTATATGAATATCATCATTTTAGACCTCTTTAGTTTATAGTGGTTAATAGTGTGTTTCTTTGGGTATCTCCAAGGTCGGGTCACCATTGGATTCCGAAACAGGGAAAGTTGGTTCCCAAGTATGTGGGGTTGTTTAATATTGTGGAGAGGATCATAATGGGGGATTAATGATTAGATCTTCCACAATGATATAGTGGAATTCATGATTTTTTTCATGTTTCATAGCTTCAATAATATCTACTGAACCCATATTGTGTGATTAATGTGGAGGATGTAGAGAATTAGGTCAATGTGTCCTTTAAGGAGCACCGGGTTTGTATTTTGGACCATAGTGAGAAATTATTTTGAGGAAATATTATGCCCTTGGTTTGATTCTTATAGAAACATATAACCATTCTATAATAAATTTTTGAAAGATAATTGGATATGTTGTCTCAGTATCCCAATCCATTCACCTTGGATGTTCATTAGACCTCAGGAAGAGAAACTTGAGGACAAGCCGTTATAATGTAAAGACCCTAAATTTCCATGTAAATTTTTCTTTTATAAATGGGAATTTTATGAGTCTGTGAAAATTTCTGGCGTGTGATTATGAGGCCCAGAGTGCCGAAATGAATTTCTGAGCTTTTCTTCTGGTACGTTCAGTAGACGTATGAGTGGGTTTTTATTTTGAATCGGTGCTCAGAATTGAAATATGAGAGCACCGTTGAACTCATAGCATCGATATTACCTTAAAGATACATTCACCTCGGAGACAGTTGGTCAAGGGTGAAAGATATTTTTTGGGTTTTTCATGAAATAATAAAATAAAAATAAAATTGTGTAACAATTTATTTTTATTTGAAACACCCATGTGGATGTTGGGAGTTGGGGACCACCAGAACTAAACCACCCTTTGAAAGATAAGAGGTTGGGTCCACCAGAACTAAACCTCCCTTGTGAGGTTATGATGGTTGGGACCACCCGAGTCTAGACCCCCAATTTAAATTTTAGAGGAGGGGACCACCCGACCCCTCTTAATGGGGAGAAACCTCCCAACTCCCTAATATTCCACCCCTCCCATTAAATTGAGCCATTAAATTGTGAAAACTAATTAAGCTAATTAATTGTTCCAACACTGTACATTAATTCTTCCAACTTGGTTGTGCCAACATAATTAATCCTTTAAGTTAATTATATGGGCACCTTTCTCTTTTTTGGGGTGGAATTGTGAGAGGAGAAACCTTGGAGGATTACACATCTCCAACGAAGAATGTGTTCTTCTATGAAGAACGCTCCTCCAACAAAGAATGAAGACTTTGACTTCTACCTCATCTCACCCTCTAGTGAGGAGTGTCTTAGACTACGACGATCTGACGCACGAGCCTGGGATTGGAGGTGTGTGGCAGACGAGACGAACGTCGACAACTTCAACTTCTTCTCACTCCAACATCAACAAAAAATCCAAGGTAGGAGGTTATCATTGAATTCTTGAATTCTCTCATTTAATTTCATTGTTATTGTAAATCATCGTAGGCGTGGACCAACCAAAATGATTTGATCCACGATTCGTATTAAATTGTAGAGTTTTTCGTTCATGACTCCTGGTTTTTTTAGCCACTTGCTACCGCTCCAACACGGAGGGTGCGGGCCAAAAAAACATGGCCCAACCCCTCTGTCATTCCGCTTCTTTGGTGTTCTTCGCAATTGATAAAGGAAAAAAAGGCAACGACGCTCTGCTGCTAGTGTCCATCGCCGCTCGCGACCTCCGCCGCTCTGCACCGTCTGCAGTCGAGCCGCCTGGGCCACCGCCACGGATTCGTCGCACCGCCCCAGCCGAACTGCCACCACCGCCATCCGGGCCGAGCTGCCGCCGCCGAGTTAAGATGTTGAGCTAAGATTCTGCCGCCATGTAGATCTGATCCATAGCCTCCCTACTAAGCCGAGATGTCGCCATCTGATCCATTTCCTCCATCCGGGCCAAGCCATCGCTGCCGTCCGAGCCGAGCCTCTGCCCGAGCCACTGCTGCCTTCTAAGTTGCCGCCGCCATCTAGCCCAATCCGTGGTCTGAGCTGCCGCTGCGCTTCCGGCTGAACCAACCTGGCCGAGCTTCTCTACGGCCTCGCACCCTCGCGACCATCTTCGGCCCTCCTCAACCTCTCGCGGCATGTCGGTCCGAACCCAACGGGTCGGGCTGCCCAACGGGATGGGATGAACCCAATGGTTCAGGCCACCCCATGGGTCGGGATAGACCCAACAGGTCATCTCGGGTCAACCTGAAACAGTTTGGCCCAGGCTGGGTCGGGCCGGGTCGGTCGGACCGGACCCGGCCCACTACGACCCATTTACACTCTTTTTTTCACAACTTTGGCACCGGACGTCCTTTGGACGAACCGTTAGTGGCGCTGGAAATATTGGAGTGATACAGTCCCTTTGAGTATACCTAACTGGGGTTTTTTATTAATATGGGGAGTGGTCGGGTTGGATCGAGCACGAATCTAGCCGGGGCCCTAGGACTAAAAGGCTAATAACTCACAGACTGGGCATCTGATTGACGCGCAGTCTGTTGCATTGGGACCCCTGTTACATGGAGGACCTTTGAGATAAATCCTTGTAGGGCTTCGAGATAGTTGAAGTATCACCCAGGAGCTCGTGGATTGGATCCTCCCGGAGATGAGCGAGCATAGTTTGAAAACCCAGTAGCTGGCTGAGACTTGACGACTGCTAACCTTTTCGACTCAAAGTGACTTGATAGGCCCAGTGGTGAGGGCCTTTGTGTGACGTGGAAGACCCATGATGGGGATCACCTCTGTGTGACATGGTAGACCCACAGTACTCAACAGGAAGAGTACCTCAGCAGTCCATGGTGGGGAGCACCTCTGTGTGAAGCGGCAGACCCATGGTACTTGATAGGTAGAGTACCTCAGCAAGTCACAAGGTGGAGCACCTCTACATGATGCGGCAGACCCATGGTGGGGAGTGCCTTTGTGTGATGCGGTAGACCCATGGTACTCAACAGTAGGAGTACCTCAATAGTCCAAAGTTATTGGTAAGTGTCTCTGTGTGATGTGACAAGCCCACTGTACTCGATAGAGGAGGAGTTCTCCAACAGCCAAGGTGTTCGGAATGTGACTTGTTACAACCCCTAAAATGAATCCTGGTGTGAGCTAAGTCAGTATCTATGTGTTTTCCTCTTGATTGAGATGGATTACTTGATAACTTTAGTATATGTAAATACCTAATTAGGGTTATCTGTCAATTTCATACTTTGTGGTTTATCCTTGGTGGATTTGTGAGACCTTGAGGGTCTCGGGTCCCAACTGAGTATCATTATACTCACCCCTAGATGGTCTATGACCACACCTCATTGTATTTAATGCAGACGACAGACAGCGCTGACTAAGGCTGAGAGTACCAGGACTGGATGGTACCCGGAGGTGGACCATACATCGAGTCGGTACACGAAGGAGACGGATAGACGTGGTGTGCTGAGGAGGCAATTTGTACCTACCCCTGAGGTAGGAACCTTGTAGGATGATCCAGTAGCTTTATTTTTCTCTTTCTTCATTTGTATTGTATTTCAGTTGTACTTGTACCTTTACTGTTGGGCTTTTATTTCAGGCCCCCTTTTACTTTTAGCACTCTTTTAGTTATACAGTGTGCTTGGTTTCATGAGTTTATAGGTTATAAAGGCAATGCCTTCCCAGTTTTAAGGAAATCTCCTTTTAGTTCTAGTTCCCAGCCCCTGACCTATGGAATTCGAGTTTGGGGAAGTCACAGCACAGGCCCCAGGAGATAGGTCGTGACATATAAGGTGGGGAGATTGTAAGATCCATGATTTTAGGGAGATATGACTTTGTTTAAATTTTGGTTTCAATCTATTTTTTGGTTAATGAAATTATTTCTAGGAGTATGATGAATATCAAGGGTGTTCTAGATGTTTGAGACCCAATATAAATGAAAACCAAGTCAATATGTTCAAGGCGGATGGTTGGCACATGATTAAGTGAATTGTGTCACCTACCCATGAAAACCATACAACCTTGGGAAGTGGCATATCGCACGATTGGAATACAGTTATTAAAACTGTGTGGAACTCCCCGAGTAACAATGTAGCCCAAATCCCTTTTGATATTGGCTTTCACATGGTTTCTACACTGTTTGGAAAACTATGTGGGTAAACTGTGTGCCCCGGTAATGTTGAATATTTTACAAAATTTCAACTATGAATTTTTAACTTCCCACTCCTTTTTGTTCCCAATTTCCCCCCTTGTAGACCTAGTGAAGAACCCTAGTGTACAATACCTAACAAGGGTTATTCTCTTTCATATCTAGGTTTTTTTAGCATCTTTGGTTGCGCATTGACGCTTTGGGTAAGTCTAATCCTCTAATTTATTCTCTTTTCCAGATTAGGGTTTATATCTAGGAAAATATTTTTTTGAAGCCCTAAAACCATATTTTTCTAGTGAAATATAGTTTAATTCTTCAAAGGGGCTTTGATCAAGATCTAAAGAAATGATTATGAGTTCTTTCATTAACTAACTCGAGGTATGTGGTCTATAAGTTATATTTCATAGTTGTTCTATTGATTTGTGAATCTTTGGTCGAGTTCTTGGGTACATATTGTTCCTCTTCAAATACTTTTAGTGATATTTAGTAAAATGAACACCTAAATGAATATTTTAACCCATATTGATCCCTCTAGGATGCATAGAGGATGACTTGAAAGATTTAGGGCCACCCATGGGGAGCGACGACCCTCATGAACGTCGTTAATAGAAACAATATGGGCGAAATGAACTTATAAATAGGTAGATCCCATGGTGAACATGTGAATTGGTTAATGTGAGGATTAAAGAAGGAAAATTGATTATTATTTCTAGATGTGGATAATGGATAATATTTTTTTGGATTTCCATGTAAATGGGCTAAATGGGATTAATGATAATATGTCAAATGAATCGTGTCTTGTACTTGAAATGAATAAATAGACTAAACATGGGAAATGAAGAATGTGTTAAGTGAATTAACATAAGAGAACGTTATTATGTGCCAAATGGGTCAGTTTTGGGGAACTATTGAATATTCTTAGTTAATTAAGTATAAGAATAGGGAATTGGACTAAATGACTATGTGGTAATATTGGTAAAAGTCTTAAAGGATTATGGAAAAATATTAATTCTCATTGTGGTTTTCATTGATTTTGATACTACTACTAGTATTGGTTATGGTTGGTTGTGATGTGGTATGTTTGTAGTTATTTTATTGATATAATCATTGGAACATTTCTTTGAAGAGTGGGGTATTGACATGAGGTTTTTTGCTCATAGGTCGTGTTAGACAAAGGCTCTAAAATCCTCCCCCAAAATTCATGGGTTAGGTGAGTGGAAAGAGTTCTATTCCTCTAATGGTTGAATTCGATGAGACCACCTAGAACGAGGCTTCAAGGGGGGTTTATTGTATATGTGATTATGTGGTTATCCCTAGTGAGATGGGAAACTTTAATTATTCCCCTTATGAATTTAGATTGATGAATATGCCTAATCTATTAAACATATGATGAATGTAAATTGAGTCATGAAGATGGTATAAGGATTTAAATTAGAACTAATGCTCGGAATGACTTAAGTGAATCTTGTTAACTAAGGGAACCCAAAATATATTTCATTTAATTTTCCTTTTTTCAGTACCTTTATGAACTATATATAGACTGAATATTTTGTAGACATTGTTTGTAGTGGCCTACTGAGTTGTACTCTCACCCTACTCGGGCTGCCACTAGGTACCCAAGAACACTTCATGCTTGCAAGTCTGGATAATAGAAAAGTCCATATTCTTGAGATTTTAATCACACTTAGGACATACATGGATGAGGTTTCGAACATGGAGTTATGAACATCTTGTGGATTCAACTATTTGTATTTATTTTATTTTTGTCCACTTAGCACTATTTAGCATGACATGAAATGTTTATTATTGGCTATTTTTTTCACCCATCTTTAGGATATGGTTGTTTATGCATGTTCATTGGTTATTATATATTGTTTCTGTTGTTTATTTATTTACTATTATGGTGTACTCTGATAAAAATGTTATAGTCTCCCAATGTGACCTTTTATACCCTCACTGTTAGTTGGAAACCTTTATCATATAGGAAGGCAAGCTTGAGGTCATATGGTGACACGGCTCGAGGCACTAATTTATTGGCTCCCAATATAGGGATGTTACAATTTTTACTCTTAATCTTATGAATGTAGTTAATTTAAATCAAGATCACACTCAACATCACTAACCCTTAAGGTATAAAACCATAACTAATGCATTGAAGGGTGATATTGGACCCCAACCATCATCATCCATATTTATTTGAACTAAAGAAAATAAATAATAATCATATAATAATTAATACATGGAAACAAAATGTGTTTCTTATCCCTCTTAATTGGAATAATATTAGCAGAAAATTCATATTTCATTCTTTAATCATATCATGATACATTTAGGGAATATAAATGAGTATCAAAAGATATTTTTTAAAATTATATATAAATACCATTGAATAATAATAAAAAATAATTTAATATTACAATTTATAGATAAATGGTGTAACACACTAATATTTTAAAATAGGATCAATATGTTCCTTAGAGTATTCTACATACAAAGCCTAGATTAAATGACCTCTAAAATACATTAATATTATATTATAGACAATAATTATGTGAGTGTGAATACTATTGAAAATTCATTAATTATATAGATAAATATTCTTCTCAATATATATTTATTGATAAATTATTATTAAATAATCAATCAATTTTAAGTAATGTAATTTTTTTCATCATAAATATTTTTTCTTCCAAAATCGTTTTTATTGATTTTTGTGAGAAAATATTATAATTAATTTATTTTTACTTTAGAAAATTTATTTGGTAAAATGAAACTCATTTTTAAACTTAACACATCAAAAATAATTTATGGTGAAATTATTGGGATTTTTTAGAAAATATTTTTTTCAATGAAAATTGAAAGATACAAACATTTATTAAACAATCATTTAATTTTAATTTATTATATAATTAAAATCAACCATTATTATTTGAATATTTTTCCAAGTTATATATTTATTATTTAGATATATTTAATCCAAGTAATCACATTTGAATCATATTTATACTATATTTTTTTATAACATTATTTTTGGGTTTGAAAAAGATGGCTCTTTTGAGAATTAGGTTAAAGTACATAATGTTTCACTATTTTAATTATTAAAAAATAACTACAAAGATTAAATATTTTAATGAAATTTATATATTATCTATCATTATATATTCATTTAATTTCAAAAAATTATGACTACTAGCCAGATAGCTAATATACAATCATCTTATGCATGAAAAATACATTTCTTTAAAAATCATTTTTTTCGTCATGTCTATGGGTTTTTAAAATTAAAATTTTCCACTCAATTGAATTAAATTTGTAAAAATTAATTAAATAGTTTTAATAATAATAATTTATATTTTATAATAAGGTCAACTTAATTTTTTGTCATAATGAATAGTAAAAAAGTAAAAAAACTCCACGATTAAGGATAAAACAAGTTTACCAGGGGTAAAACTAAAATGATAAAGTAAAAAATGTCCAAAATACTTGTCTAATTACTACTAGATAGCCATATTTAGTCCCTCATTACTATAAGACCATTTTCTGTTCTTTTGGGTCACACCTCTATGTAAGTGACCCATTTAGTAATTTAAGAATAGAAAAGGAAAAAATGTAAACCTCTTTATTATAAATTTTAATAATGTGCTCACATGGTGAAAAATGAAAGATGTGAATGAATGTTGATGGTAATTTTAATAATAATTAAATTAAATTTTTGGGGATAATTTATTTTCAATTTTGTGTAATTATATAATCACTTTAAATTTTTATCCAATGCTAATACAATAATTTTTTAAAAAATAGAAATGTAAATCAAAGGATAAAAAAATTTAAAAGTAATATAAATAGAAATAATTATTGTACTTTAAAAATTTTATTGATAAATATAACATTATATACAACTATAAAAATAATATATTTGAATTTAAACTTTTTCTTCATTATTTAAATCCAAATTAAATAAATAAAGTTAAAACTCGCGTTAATATTATTTTATAAAAAATTAATATTTTATTAAATAATTTAAAGATACCTAAAATCTTATCCTAGACCAATTTATTTTTATATGTTTAAAAATATCAACCATATTCCATTAATGGGAGAATTTTCTTTTTATAATAATTATATTGGCCCCTAAATACTAAAAACATCAGTACCATAGTAAAGGGTGCTTGTGTTAAAATTAATTTTTCAAAAAAATGGGTTTTTTATTTTATTAAATGGATAGAATATTTAGATCCATTGGTTATATATTATCTAATCAGTCTCATTTTATTTCATTTCTTAAATTATAAATTACAAAGATAAAAACTCCAGTTACCGTAGTGAAAATTAAAATGGTAAATGTATGGAAACATAAGAGTCAAGGAACAACATGTTTAAAACATGTGTATTTTTTTGGTGAAGATGTTTTGAAATCATATAATCCCTCAACTCATTTATTTAAAAATTTTGGATGAAATTAGGGTGAGAGTCACTGTCATGAACTATCCCAGATACCACAGTACTCTGACATCCTATTTGACATTGACATAGCCTAAATGGTTTTCCCTGTCCCCATGGGTTGGAGTCTCAAACATTGCATTATACAATAATTAAGATGAAATTATTTTTCCACAAAAATTGGAATATTAAAAAGATACAATTCATTATATCAATATTCATCATGGATAAAGTACCATAAGTTAAATAGTTGTAACGGTACCTAAGAAGAAAGACAAAAAATTAAACAAAACATGAACTCAACTACCTTGAATAAAAATACAATTTCTAAAACCATATGTAAAAAGTGGACCTCAGCTACACCAGTCACCAAAATCACTCTATAGTCCCAAGGATCATGAACATCCACTACCTCCAAGTGGTGATTTCCCATTACTCAGACCCAGAATAATAAAATATACAAACTTCTGAAGGCAAATGTAGAGTGTGAGATATAAACCCAAGTAGGGTCTCACCATGTGTTCTATAATAGATTCCATAACAATAAGTTAATAATTCCTTCAATTTAAATAAAAAATGGCATGAAATAATGTATCATTTCAAATTCAAAACAAAATAAGATTTTTTTTCAATATATGAAAAACATTTCAAACTTATATTAACTAAAAAAATGATATAAAATCATTTATATAAATATTTTGGAATGAGTAAAATAGTACTATAATCAATATAATGTATAATCAAATAAAATAAAACAATAATTGTGGTTATCTTACATGATGTAATTTAGTTCTTGGATACAGTATCATCACATATCCCAAATAATTTATCATTGATTAACAAGTGTTCACAAGTCCTACAGGCTTAGAATAATATGATTCATTAACATTTGATTGGGGATAATCATGTCAAACAAGGTTTTTGTTAGAGTTTTCATCATCGATCCATTTATTAGGGATCAGAATCATGGAATTATTTTCCCAAATACACCACTAACCATCAAATATCACATGTTTCTAATTATATAATAAATAATGGGAAAATATTTTCATTTCAAAAAAATTAAAATTTATGATTTAGTTGCTAAATTTTCAGTTTCAAAATAAAAATTCCATTTCAAAACCAAAACATGTGTTTTTCATTATTTCATGTATTTTCTAATCCAAACCCAAATATGGGTTTTATTCATCTCAATTTAATCCATTTTCAAGATAATTCTCAACTCATTTCTTCAATTCCATCATCAAATATTTTTTTCAAAATAGAATCATCATTTTTAAAATTTATCCCATAATTATAATTTTATTAGAATGAGGTTAGTATTTTAAATTCCATTTCATTTCATGTTTCATAATAAAATGATTCATTTTTTAGGTTGTATAAATCAGTTTAAACTAATTTAATAAAATCTATCAAGTAATGGTTTTAATTCTATTTCCACTCTCAAATGAAACCACCAACCTTTAATTCAAGGAATGAAATGATCAACACCCGCAATTGTAACACCAATGAAGATTAATGACAAAGAATATCAATGAAATAAATCCTAGGATCAAGATACATAAATGGGAACATTATATCCATCAATGAAGTTATTATGCATCAATAATTAAATAGATAATAGGAGATGAGGAGAAACCATATGAGAGGAGTACCACTTACAGAGGCAGGATCAGATCTTGTAATGGAAATATGATTATTAGAATTTGGAGGATGGTTGAGAAAAAAATATATTCTTTAGAGACTCAATGGATGATAAAATAGAATTAGGGATTAATGGTTGTATTAATAAACTTAAACTGAGGACTCTAAAATTTAAATATAAAATTTGGAGGAATTAAACACTGCACGCCCTATTATAAGCCACTGAAAATATAACACCATATAATGTTTAAGGGTAAATAGGATAAACTATATGACACATTTTAAAAAATTTAAACATTAAATTTAGGATCTTACCTAATTATAACTTCATAGTTAAGCATGAATATCATGGATCAGTGATCATGATGGGTGACCTCCTAGGATGTTTCCTAGGGTGTGTGTGTGAGAGGATAAAGAATATTGAAATAACAAGTGTTTGAATGTGGGGGTAGTAATTATTATGATGTTCTATTCAGTCATTTTTGTGGGAACCTTGTAGGGGACAACATGTCTGTGGGGAAGCTGGGGGTTTCGGGTGGCCTAGGACCCAAGGACCATGTTAATGTTGTGTGTTTGTGCGGTCAGTGGGTCCTTGTTGAAACATTGGTATTAGTGTATGAACCCATATGGAAGTGTAGTGTAAGTACCAAGGTTGAGATATAGGGTCCATAATTAATTGTTTTCTCTAATGGGGGTGAATTTAACACTGCATAGTTTTAATGGTTTTAAAAGATAAATGAAATTACTCATGTTAACAAGGTGCACATTTCTTTTCGAGAGCCTCCCTAATTTAAAATTTACAGTTAAGTGTGGTTGGCATAGAGTTGTGATCAGGATGGGTTGTCACCAAGTATTTTTCCCATTATTTATCTTACTGATGGAAAATAACACTTAAAGAACATTTTTTATCATGTGGGGGTATTCATTAGTCTAATGATCTATTTGGGAATGTGGTTTAGGGTAACCCTCCTTAAAATTCTAAAAGTGTACCTTTTATTTGATAACATGTATGACACACAACACCAATGTAAAAAATAAATATAACCACATGAGACGTTATGGAATATTTAATATTTTAAATAATTTTACATTCTATTTCTTGAAATTCACGCAATACTGATTTAGATTTCATTGAATGCAATAAAGACGTTCTTCAATGGCTTGTGTTGTATGTAAGACCATGTTTTACCGAGAAACAATATATTATTAAAATATTATTATCTAATATAAAAATATATAACCTAGATGTTAAATTGGAATTTATAATAGGTTTAACTAACTTATATAAAAAAAAATTTGATTTCATTATTTATAATTAAATAGAAATGAATATCAAAACCAATTGAAAATATAGGAAATGTTTTTATAAAGAACTATTTGTTTGCATCAAAATATATTTTATATCCATAGATTAAATTAATTAATATTATTGAATAATATTAACTAAATATTTATATTAAATATTAAATCAAATACTTTTGATAATAATCCAATAGGTTTGATAGGCATAAGATAATAACAACCCCCATTTCAAACAAAAACCAATATTTCTGTAAAATAAGTTTTACCGCCTTTAAATAGAGAACTTATATTAAATTCATTATTGTAACTTTTATAATTTTAATATATCAAAATAAACTTAATTTTTAAAATATTAACATAAAATTTATCTTAGAGTGATTTTTTTATTTTTCTAAGAGGTTTTAATTTTAAATGAATGCTAAAAAATACTGAATTTTAATCCAAAAATTCATTTCAATAAAATTTATTTATAAGGGGAAATTATATTTATTATTATTATTAAAGTGATATTATTTAAATTATAAATGAATTAGTCCAATTTAATTCGTTTCAATCCATTTCACTTTGAAATTGAGCATAAAAACATAGCAAACCTTTGAACTTTTTACTTTAAAACCTCACTTTATCATCTCGTCCGAAAGATTAATTTTAAATTAATTTATACCACTTCTGTGATTAGAATTCAAAAAATTGGCTTCCATATTTGGAGTGAGGATAATGTTTAATTTATATTGTGGCCAAAATAGTTTTTTACTATAAATATTAGTGAATGTGATTAAAATTAATTATAGCGATAAAGAGAAAAATTAGCTTAACAAGGGACTAAACCTCAAACATAAGGGCCAAAATGACCTAGAAACATGTAAAAAGTACATTTTTGTTATTATTTAGACCATATAATTTATTTAATTTAGGTTTTTAAATTATTGGGTCCACTATATATTGAAAAATCATGTGTAGAATTCTCTTTTAAAATATTTACCATAATGATACTCCTCATCCACTATAAAAAGTTACTCAACCCTCTCACTTATTCGCACAACTAAATCCATTTGGATAACCCAAAACCTACTAAAATAAACTCATAAAATATCTCCCATAAAACTAAAAGACTCAAATTTTTTATAAATAAATCGAAGGAAGTATTTTGGTATAAACCAAAAGGAGTTACCCGGATAATAGGTAACGTACCTTAATGATCACCCTTGTTTCATTAAATTATCAACCCATTAAATTATTTATATATAATGCTAATATAATAACCAAAGATTAATAAACATACTTATATATTTTTTGAAAATAACGTGACCTCCACTTTCACTCATATCAATCAAAATGGGATACATAATCATCGTTCGTGTGTACGACAGACTACCGCCTCTGAATCGATGTTGCTCATTATTCCATTGACCAACATTAAAGGTTTGAAATAATGATGTAATTAAAGTTTTTATATGATATATATGATATTAATAAAGTATTTATGTATCTATAATTCTTATATAACAAATAAATTCACGTCTTCCATATTATTAGGATACGATAATATTGTTTGTGGACATACAGACTACTGCTTCCTGAAAGCAATGTGATTTATTCATCATATATGTAAAATTTATACATGATGATTTTAATAAACCTATGAGGTATATATGGACCTAAACATAAATATTTCATATTCTATTCTTTTTTAATTTGAATTAAAATTTGAGGATTTTTTCATTTTAGAGTTTTAGAGAATTAGGAAAAATTATTATAAATTATACCCATACATTACTAGTGGAAACTTCTATACCATATCCATTTATTTCAAAAAAATAAAACACTTAAAAAATATTTTTTCCATTTCATGATCACTCTTCATAGTTTTCTTTTGTATTTCATCTCTTCCTCTATTCTCCCATAAATCCTCTGAAAGTTATTTTAAACTTGGAATGAGCACAAAAGCTCAGTAAAGGATAAAGAAAGAAAGGACATCGTTAGTTCAGTAAAAACATGAATAATCATATAAAATTTACCTTTATTATTTTAGAATATTAAATATATTAATTTTCACATGAAAAAATAAACACACATTTTTTGTAAATAAAATCATTAAAACCCATAGCAATCCATTAAAACTCATTTAGGTGACTTAGAAAATATTATACATAAAACCATTTAAAAACCCTTTAAATTTGAATAAACATATATCCAAAATCCAATTAATATATTAAGGTCTTACAGAGTGCTATCTGGCCCACCCCATCTTAATTTATTATGTGTTTTCTCGAAGCTATCTAGGACACCCCTTGTTTAGCTATAACGGGATTTACCTGTGCTATCTGGACAACCATATGTATAAGCTATATGAATATCTCCCATTTTTTATAATTATAAATTACTATATCATTAATAAAACAAATTCATTATAAAACCCTTTGAAAAACTCTTTTAATCCCATATGAAAAACACTTTTTTAAAAAATACTACCTTCTTTTAAGAACCCATTTTCAATACCAAAACACCCTTTTCCTTGAAAACCCATTTATAATACCAAAAGTCCCAAAAAATATAAATAATTTTATTCATTTAAGGATACATGTAATATTTAAAAGGAACTTAAAAATAATAACAGTCATAATGTTGTAAAATTCATTATTGTCGTATACTTTAAGAATATAACATTATTTTTGTCCTTTGTCAAAATGTTCGGTATAAAAACATGAAAAATATTCCTTTTTGAAAAAACCATGAATAAAATTTAAAATAGAAATAAATTTTCCTTTATAATAATTTTATGTACATATAAATAAATATGTAAAATGATATCAATTATTTTAACATGGATAACATTTTTGATAACTTAATCTTTAAACATTCAAGGTGCCACATACCACATTGAACATTTAAATAATAATATCCATGAAATATTACATTTACCAAAAAATTAAATAACCTGAGTATATATAAAATGTGGATATTAAATTTCATTTTATATTTATATAAATCCTATAAAGTAATAAAGGTGTATATTATCAAGAAATGCCTAAAAGAAGGGAGATTGAGCCAAAATCAAATACCTTGAGTCTGACTCATCATGTACATTATTTATCTTCAAAAATAATAAAAATTGTTTAATTATTAAATTTAATGATAACCTTTATATTTTTTAATATTTCTTTTACATTACATGTTAAAATTATTTAAAAAAATACTTAAGTATTTAAGTCAAGTCATATGTTTTGATGGTATTCGGTACTTGAGTCCAAAATTACTTTGGTATGATGTCAATAGTCAAAGTGGTCAATAGTCTATAATATGCATAATAATATTCATGAAATTATTATCAATTTTATAAATTAATTATTATTTTAAATAAAATCATTATGTATGGTTAGAAATTTTATCTATGTTATAATCATGGAGAAGGTGGGTCATTTGTACACATGAGTAACATTTTTATTTTTCAATGATACTTTTATAAAGAACATAAGTATCATTTTATCTTTCCAAAAATATAATAATATTATTATTATCATATTAATAATTAAAATATACTTATATATATACCATCAATGTGATGTAGTGATGAAAAAAAATCAAATCATTTCATGGAGGTGATAGTTCACACGTACGCATAAACGACGTTGTCATTTTCATGTGCATGGAAATGTAAGAATATAAATTATTTATTATTCCTTTAGTAATGATAAATATGTAATGAATATAATATATAAAAATTAATTCTATCATTATAACCAGTATTGAGATATGGTGATGAAAAATGAATTATATTTGTTCGTAGAGGTGATAGTTCACACATACGCACAAATGAATAATTCATTTTCCATTTGATTAAAAATGAGATGGATTTAAGTGATGATATTAACAAAATAAAATCTCAGTATATTGATTATAATTTATTTATTATTTCATCATGGTTTCAGGATATTTGAAGGAAGTGGAATAATAAATAAAAAATAAACACTTAATTAAAAAATAAAACATCTTCTTCAAAAGATCTCCTTTTATTCACACCTTAACACCTCTAAGGTGAGTGTTCTGCATTACATAAGTGATATATAATATGGTTAGTGATTCTAGGAATGGATTTAGGTTAATATTGGATAAACCAAATAGGGTTTTAATTGTGAATAAAATAGAAGAAAATGTGCCCTTTTATAGGAGAGATGAGGGGGAACTCTTGAATTTCTTCAAAATATTAAAATATAATAAGGCTATTGTAGGGCTAAAGACCTAAAAATAGAAAATAAATGAATATATAAAAATTATTTAGACCATATATTTTCCCCTTTGTATTATTTAATTTTTTTATTATTTTTAAATAATTTAATAATATATTAATTTAAGAAAATATCATTATTTTCAAATTTGATACTATTCATTTAATTTGACTTAAAATACATAAAGATAAAGTGTAAATTAGAATATAATTATTTCAAAAATATCTAATATGTCTTATAGATATATAAAATTATTTATACACATTAAATAGTTAAAAAATTATTAAAATTAATATTATTAAAATTAATTATTTTATTTTTCTATTAATTAAATAGATATTGTTTTAGCATTAAAGAAAATTTTGAGGTAATTATATAATTTATAAAAATTAAAAATAAATTTCTATAATAAAAAAATAATTTATATAAAAATAGACATTTATATTCATTCATACCTTGATTTTGTCCCTATGTGGAAACATAAAATATATTAAATACAAAGAGTGATATTTTATAACTATCTTTGACTTAAATAATATATAAGTCACTTTCATGAAAAAATTCCCATTATACAACTCTAATTATATCTTAATGATATAAGGGTTTAATAAACATCATATAATAATTTTTAGATAAGTTTAGATTGCATTATTACCCTTATCGCTTAGTTTTAGCCCTTATTTAAACCATTTAACTCTTACTTTGACAACATTTGTTTTTACACTTTGAAGGTTAATATAGTTAATATAAAATGAAAAAAAAACCATAAATGAGTCATTTATAAAAATTTTATTCTTATAATAATTATTTTACTAGATTTTAGGTTTTTATTAATTTTATATCATTTAATAAAATATTATTCATTTTAAAATGTCAATAATGTCAATTTTGACACTATTCATTACAAGGATTTTTTAAAATATCATAAAAGAAAGATAAATTAGAAACAATAATTTTAAAAAATCGTTAATATGTCAAATTATTCTAAAAAATTTGTGTATGACATTAATAATATAAAATTATATTTATTTTAGTATGTTTAATATCATTTATTTTATATTTCCTTAATTAAACAATTATTTCATCCTCATTGTGAACAAATTTAATTAAATTATTTTTTCTCTAAAAATTAAAAATAAATTTTCATGATAAATATTTGAATTATAGATTCCAAAATACTATTTATAGTCTAATATATCCCTAATATTACTCTATATTAAAAATATTTCTCTTGTTAAAAACCAAAGTATGATAAAATTGACTTTAATTTTAATATAATATTATAAAAGTTATATTATCATCCAAAAGGACGTAAACAGTCTAATAACGAATTATTTAATTCTTAGAGACAAAAAATATTCATCCCATTAAATTATGACAAGTTTTAGGGTAATTTTATAATATTTATAATAACATTTTTACCCCTAATTACCTGATTTACCCTTAATCATGTTTTTAATTTTTTTAACTAAATTTGCTTTTCATATTGTCAAACAATAAATGGGACCTATTTAATAAATATGGAATTCATGATTCAAAATATGGAATAAATTTTTAAAAATTCAACAATAATATATTTAATAAATTAATTAAAAATTAATCTCATTGACGGAATGAGAAAACAAGTTTTTAAATTAAAATCGTTCACAAATTCTCAAAGTTGTAATATCCAAATAACATAAATTGGATAAAATGATAAAAACAAGACCTAATTATAATTTAAAACCAATCAAAAATATTATTTAACACTATAAATTAATTTGATGAAAGATTAGTTTTTGATTAAAATGCATTATTTTTTACTATTCATCAAACCATGAAACTTATCAGAAAAATACAGAAATAAATAAATCAAAGTAAATTTTTATACTCCTATTTAAAATAAAAGGTTTATTTTTTTAAATTGAACTTATAAAAGTGTCAAAAACTATATTTAGAAAAAAGTGTTCCGTCAAAAGGCGTCAAATCTTCCTTTTTTGAAAAATACTTCTTTTATGAGTAAAAATTAGATTTTTTCTTATATAAAGTCTAAAAAACATATAATATGAATGTTAAAAATTATATTTAATATTATATATATATATATATATTCCATTAATAAAATCTAAAAATGGTATTTTTTATTTTGTAAAAAAAACTTCTTTATATTTAAATAGTTTTTGAGAAAAAACATTTCCTTTTTAAAACATGGGATGTTACATTCTCCCACCCCCCACACACTTAATAAATTTAAAATCTCAATTTGAAATAGGGATCAAAATATATGGTATTTAAATTTCAAAATACCTTTATTTAACTCAATCATCAGAAAATGACTAAAAAACTTCCACTTTAAAAGAAAGAAAAGGAAGTATGATGGTTACCTAAGATAACACATTCTAGGGATCTATGTTGGAAAACCTATAGATGGAATAAAAAACTAACTATCAAGATCTGATGGATAGTTGTAGAGACCATGGTCATTATACAATTAACTATCACAAAACCGTAAATAGGTGATGAGTTAAAAGTAGATTGATTTCTTTATAAGAAAATTAAACTGATAATGTTTCTTTTTAGATCATTTCCATTGAGTAAAGTAATTATTTTACAACTTGGAAAAATAAAATATGGAAATATACTTACTTGACCTGTATAGTTTCATCCATTAATAAAATTTCCCCACAAACTCATCTTTTTCTCCAAACAATGTGTATTTAAGATTAATTTCCATACCCCTAGAATTATAATCAACTTCTACTGATCATTAAATCCCCAAAAGGATTAAAATATATTCCTCTTGTATTTATAAATTATCCAGAACCAATATTGTTAGGAAAATATAATATAATTCCCAAAAATAATATACCAGTATATGATGAAAAACTATTTTAATCTCCAAAATTTAAAAGTGACACCAAAATTTCAACATAAACCATTAAATAAATAACTATCCTTTAAATTCCTAAAAATAATATAAACTAATATTGAAACCAAAAATTCATAAGGATTTGATAACATAGTCGTCTATAATAAATTTCAACATTTATATCCAAATAACAACAATCAATAGTAATGTCTCGTAAAAAATTAGTTCCCCTAATAACATATTCTCTAAGATAGGTTAATCATTTCATGAATAACCATAAAATCATATTTTCCAATAAAATATAATTCAAATATTAATTATAAATTTAAATATCATGATGTTATGTTTGCCTCAATCAAAAGTGGTTTCCTAATAGTAAACTTATTCCAAAAAAATATAAATCACTTAATCACCAAATCATTTCTGAATCCCAAGGTTATCTATTCGATTAAATATATATTCCAAAAATAAATTTATTCTTTATCTATAAAATAAGTTAACTAAAAATAAAAATTTATTCTAACTAGGACATCACATATGAAAATGTTAAGTGATTCACCATTGTCATCTTTCAGTTATGGGTTCGATTCTCATAGCCTTGCCGAACACAATGGGTTTTTACCCATCCTATGGTTTCTCCTTATTTAAAAACAATATTAATATAATCCTTATAAAAATATATAAATTTCTAAAAAAAACCTAAAAAATAACCTTAATATGTTTTAACCCCAAATTTTATCCCATATCGTTCATTTTTTCATCCTAAAATTTAATAACCCATAATTACCTCAAAAATGATTTTCTCCAAAAATAATATTTTTTACCTTAAGATTTCATAACATAAAGCCTCAAAAGGGGTTTCAAAGGCATTAAACTAATGATCGACCTTAAAATTATAAACCCATAATTATATCTATAACTCCTAAAAGAAATCATATTCTCCAAATTTTATAAACCATCCTTTGATACCAACTATAATTCCCTAGCCTTAAACATTACATTTCTAGTATTTTTTGAACTAGAATTAAAATTTGAGGATATTTTTAGTTTAGAATTTTATGTAATTAAGAAAAATTATTATATAATAAACCCATATGTTACTAGTGGCGACTTCTATACTGTATCCATTTTTTCCCACCAAAGAAAATCCATAAAAACATATTTTCTTTTCATGATCACTCTTCATAGTTTTCTCCTTGATATTATCATTTCTTATATTATCCCTTAAATATTGCAAAAGACATTTTAATCTTATAATGAATAAAAAATCTCAGTAAGCGATAAATAAATAAAGAAGACCGTTAGTTAAGAAAAAACATAAAAACACATATAAATTTTTCCTTTATCTTAAATGTTCATTGAGAATATAAAATAAAACATTTTCACAAGAAAAAAAACACATATTTTTCTCAATGAAAATAATTAATACCCATAGCAATCAATTAAAACTCATTTAGGTGGCATGGATCATCATATGCATAAAACTCATTCAAAAAAAATTCACATGGAATAACCGTGTGACTCACTTCCAATTAAGCTATTATGGTCATATTCAATATTATTTGGGCCACCCTTGTTAAGCTATAATAATATTTCTTGTTGCTATCTAGGACACATCATGTTAAGCTATAATGGTATTTCCCAGCACTATCTTGGCCACCCCATGTAGAACCTATATCGAGCTCACCCATTTCCTATCATTTTCAAATACCATATCATTAATAAGACACTTTAATAATAAAACAATTTGAAAAACACATTTAATACCATATAAAAAACACTTTCATATAAAATAACATTTTCTCTTATATCTAAATAAATAATTACATAAAATAATATCAATAATATTGACATGGAGAAAAAGATTTTATAATTAAATATTTATACATTCAAGGTGTCACATACCATATTGAACATTAAAATCCTAATATACATGAAATAATAAATTTAATAAAAAATTAAATAACATGATTATATGTAAAATATTGATAAGAAATTTCATAGAATAAGTACGAACACCTTATAAAATAATAAAGGAGTATATTATCAATAAATTTCTAAATGAAAGGAGATTCAGATGAAATCCATTACATTGAGTCTGACTCATCATGTACGTTATTTATCATCCTCAATAATAAACATAGTAAAATTATTTAATTTCATGATAACATTTATAATTTTTATTATTTCTTTTATGTCACCTATTACAACTTTATAACAATTACTTATATATTTAAGTTCATGTAGGATGTTTTGACAATATTCAGTACTTGAGTCAAAATTGACTTTGGTAAGATGACAATAGTCAAAGTAGTCATTAATACATTATCGAAAGATAAATATTCCTGAAATTATTATCAATTTAATAGATAAATTATACATTTAAATCAAACCATCACGTATAGTTTTTAAAAATGAACTATGTTACATTCATAGAGACGGTAGATCATACGTATGTGTGAGTAACATTTTTATTTTTCAATTATAATAATGAAAAAAAGGTAAGTATTATTCTATATTTCTATAATGATAATAATATAATTAATGTCATATTAATCATTAAGATAAACTTATATATATCATCAATGTGATGTGGTGATGAAAAATGAATTATATCCCTTTGTGGAGGTGATAGTTCACATCTATGCACGAATGACGTTTTCATTTTCATGTGCATTGAATGGTAAGAATGTAAATGATTTATTACTCCTTTAATAATGATAAATATTTCATGAATATTATATATAAACATTAATTATATCATTATAACCAGTATTGAGATATGGTGATGAAAAATGCATTATATCAGTTTGTGGAGGTGATAGTTCAGACATATGTACGAACGTATAAGTATTTTTCTATTTGATAGAAAATAAGATGAATATTGTTAATGGTATTAAAATAAAAAAGTTTATATTAAGGATTTTTTTGTTATTATTTCATCATGGTTTAAGGTGATTTTAAGGAATTTTAAGAAGAAATTAAATATAAACACTTAATTAGAGGCAAAATCTCTTCGTGGAATAACTGCCTTTAATTAACACCTTAACAGCTCTAAAGAGAGTGTTATTCCAAAAATAAGAGCTCTATAATATTATAAGGGGTTATAGAAAGGCATTTTGGTAAATCTGGGCCAAATAAATTATGTTTTTAAGTGTGAAGAAAATAGAAAAATTGGTGCCTTTTATAGGAGAAGGGAGGGGAATTCTTAGAATTCTACAAAATATTAAAATATAATAAGGCTGTTATAGAGACAAATACTTCAAAATGTCATATAAATGAATAAGTGAAAGAAATTTAAACCATATATTAACCCATTTGTGACTATTTATCATTTTTATTATTTTTAAATAATTTTATAATATATTAATTCAATAAAATGTCATTATTGTCAATTTTGATATTATTCATTTAATTTGAATTCAAATACATCAAGAAAAAGTGTGAATTTGAATCTAATAATTTCACACATATATAATACATCTTATAGATATATCAAATTCGTTATACACATTAAATCATCCAAAATATATCAAAATTACTATTATTAAAATCAATTATTTTATTTTCCTATTAATTAAATAGATATTATTTTAGCATTGAAGAAGCGTTTAATGTAATTATAAACTTTATAAAAATTAAAAATTATTTTTTTAATGAAACTAGTTTCATTTATATCAAACTAGACATTTATATTCATTCATAGATAGATCTTGTTCCCTATGTTGACATAGAAAAGATGTTAAATACAAGGAGATTGATATTTTGTAACTATCTTTGACTTAAATAATATATAAGTTATTTTCAAGTAAAAGTGTCCATTAAAGAACTAAAATTATATCTTAAGGTGATAAGGGTCTAATAAACTTCATAAAATAATTTTTTTACATGTTTAATTCACATTTTTACCCTTATCTTTTGGTTTTCACCCTTATTTAAACCCTTTAACTCTTATTGTGACAACACATGTTTTTACACTTTCAAGGTTAATATAATTACTATAAAATGCCAAACGAAGCATAAATGAGTCTTTTATAAAAATTATATACTTATCCCAGTTATTTTTCAAATTTTATATTTTTATGAATTTTATATCATTTAATAAAATATTATTTACTTTAATATATAAATAATGATCATTTTATACTATTCAAAAGATGGCTTTTTAAAAAATCATAACAGCAAGATAAATTTAAAAAAATAGTTATAAAACATCACTAACATGTTGATGTAATCTAAAAAAATCATGGAATGAAATTAATCATCTAAAATTATATTTATTTTAGTATTCTTAATATCACTTATTGGATATTTCCTTTAATTAAACAATTAATCTATCATCATTGTTCAATCTGTTAATTAAATTATTTATTTTCTAAAAATTTAAAATAAATTATCATGATAAATATAAACATTTTATATTCATCAAAATTACTTTTTTATTAAAAATGAGACAATACATAGAATCCGCCAAAAGAAAACAAAGGAAACAAAGGAAACAAAAGAAATAAGGGAAACAAGGGAGAATGAAAACTAAGGGGGTCGAAAATGGGGGAGGTTGAGGGAATCCCATCTAATCAAGTTAACCCCATCGGGTTTCAACCTAGCAATGTCCTGCAGCAAAACGTGATCATTACCAGGGACCTCAATCCAATCTAGGTGATTTTCTACCTTGTTACCCCCATGCCAGGTGTGCCTTATTTTGGTGCCATTGGTGATCATGATTTTGTACTTTCTAATAATGTCGGTTATAGACTAAGGAGGAGAGAAAGACTCATTCATGACATCATGCAGGATCTTGGAATCTGTTTCAACTTTCGATAAAGAGATCCCCTTCAGGTGGTAGAGATTAATTCACATAAGCATGGCCTTTGCTTCGGCCTGCAAAGAAGATCTATAGCCCATGCTGGAGGAGAAGGCCAAGAGGACTGAGCCACAGGAGTCCCAGATGACCCCACCCCAGCGTAAGACACTCGACCTACTGGACCCATCAGTATTGAGTTTCAAGCCCCTAATGGGGGGATGCTATCACACCTAATGACCTCGGTTGATGTTGTTCTCCGACTGGGCATCATTAGAGAGAGTTCATCCATCTAAGCGAGGGGGAATCCCTCCAGTTTCCAATGAGTTGAGCCAAGTCCAAGAGAATGTTCTTCATTCTAATGATAGTCAACTTACCCGCTGAACGGATCCCCTCATGTCGAAACTTATTCTTGGCCTACCATATAGACAAACACCCCGCTAAGAGGATCACCGAGCGAGCCATCTTCTCCGACCCTCAGTCTCCTGAGCCATTGAACCACCTGTCCAGGAATGGTAGTTCCACCAAGTTAGTGTATTAAAAACCAGTGAACTCCCCAAAGAACCGCCACACATCACACGCCCATTCCCCATTGAAGAAGAGGTGCTCTGCATTCTGTTCCACGCATGCATTATAGCAGGAGTAGTGCGAGATGTATGGGATACCACAACGCTTAATATTCTCATCTGTAGGGATGGCCCAGTACCTAATCCTACATCACAGGAAATTAAACTTCGAAGGAACCATCTTGGTCCAAATGGTGGCATGCCATCTGTCCTGCTCCTCCGGCATAGCTCGAGCCCAATGATAATCCCGAGTATTGAAGTCCCCCGAGGCAGAAAGAGTGAAAACGCACCAGTCGGGATCCTACGACAAGACAATGGTGTTGAAGCAGGCATGTTACTCTTCATCCAGCACAACCTTGATGAGTGTTGGATACATACTCGCCTCCCTGAATAACATGGCGGGAGCAGGGAACCCCGAGAAACCAAGCACATTCCCAACCCAGTTGTGGTTCCAGAAGAAAATGTATCCTCTCCCAATGATCCATTGGGACTGTAACTGAAGCTCCGAAATGACATGTAATAAAGAAGGTCATAACGAGGTGGCCCGACCCTGAGCTTAGGAGTGATCTCTCCCCATACGATTCATTTTTTTCCCACAACATATTTTGTTCCAGGATTTCCCAGACCAGTCTAGCGTGCATGCAACCGAGGGTATCGTCCCAGCTATGCAAGTTAATATCTCCTTCCCTATCCGGCCTTTCCACCCTATGCCCAGAGGCCCAATGCATTTTCCTCTCTGCAAGCGGGTCACAAATAAATCCTCCATGAACTTATAGATGCTGGAGAGGATACCCTTTGGCACCTTGACTGCTAAGAGAGCATGGATTAGAGTTTCCAACATGACACTATTAATGAGAGCAATACGACCCTCGAAGGACAAGAAACTATTTTTCCAGTTGTGGATGCGCTCCGCAATCCTGCTGATAAAAAAGTAGATGCTTCGGATTCACAGTCATCCTGGGGAAATGGGTTCCCCAAGTTATTTCATGGAAAAGCATCCTCTTTTCATAGCAATAGAGAGATGAATCTCAGAAATCCTTCTGGGCGAGCAGCTACTAGAGATGTAGTAGTGGCTTATCTCTTTATTAATTTTCTGGCCACTCCAGTGGCAGTAATTCTCCAAGAGTCAGTTCAAGCCTTGGATAGATTTTTTCCCACCATTAATAAACACCAGGGTATCATCCGCAAACATTAAGTGAGAAATAGTCATGGCTCTCATGCTTCTCTGGTATGCCAAAATATCTCCAGTGTTGATGTTCTTATAGATGAGACTATTGAGAACCTCTTGCGTGAGGATGAAAATACTGGGGGACAGAGGATCTATCTTTCTCAGGCCTCAGATCACTTTAAAGAAACCATAGGAATTCCCCAAGAAGGAGACCACCATCCATAAGGAGCAGAAATATCTGAAAACAAGATCAGTAGTCCAGGAGGAAAATCCCATACCTTCCATTACTTTGATAATGATGCCCCACTCCACTCGATCATATTCTTTGTTCATGTACAACTTAAGAGCCACATTAGAGCCACGAGCTTTATGGTTAATATCTCCAATCATTTCTTGGGAGAGAGAAATAGCTCCTTGAATAGACCGGCCTCTCACAAAACCATGTTGTTCCAAGGAAATCCACCTTGGAAGGTGGATAGAAATTATAGCATTAATGAGACTTGTGAGGACTTTGTATGAGAAATTGCACATAGAAATTGGTCTATAGTGCGTGATGGAGGAAGGATTCCTGTTTTTCAGAATATGGATCATAGTGGTGGCACATGCAGCCCTCGGAAGACTCCCTCCCTGGACGTAATCTTAAATGGCCAGAATGATATCCGCCTTCACCACCTCCCACGAGTCTTTGTGGAAAGATCCTGAGAAGCCATCTGGGCTCAGGGAACTGTCCGGGTGGAGGCTCATCATATCTTTAAAGATTTCATTTTCATCTGGAAGGGAACACAAACCCTCATTGTCCTGGTCCGAGACACGTTTTAGGATAACCTCAAAAATCCCTCTATCACCACCAGTATAGCCATTGGGCATACAGCTATTGGGGCCTGCCAGCAGGTCCTTTATGTATGATAAATCCATACCTCCCAAGATATCCCTATCATCTGTATATGAGCCATCATCCAAAAGAATATTCGGTTTAATCAGTCTCTTCCTCTCTTTGATGCAAGAATGAAAAAAAACTATGTTCTTATCTCCCTCCTGGAGCCATTTAATTCTCACAGATTCCCTGACCAGATGCTCTTGGGTCAGGACCAAGACAGGTAGATCCTCTTTCCAATTAGAAAGTTGCTCAAAGGTTTGAATATCCCACTCCACTTCTAATCGAGCTTCAAGCCTCTCAACCTCCTGCATTGTAATATTAATCTCGTTGTCATCCAAAGGGAGTGCCTTCACCCACGACTGGAGACTGGCCTTAAGGCTTCGCAGTTTCTCATGAATGCTGACCCACGGACCCCCCTGGACTGGATAATTCCAACCGCCACTCACCGAGTCTTGGTATCCCGGTTTGCGGACCTATAAATGGAGAAAATGAAACCTCTCCCTATGTTCCTTCTCGGAGGAAATCGAGACCAATAGGGGGGACTGATCTGAAATGCCACGAGTCAGATGACAAACCTATGTGATAGAGAACTGGGTGATGGCTTCCATATCAGAGAGGCATCTATCCAGTCTACTCCTGGACCGATGATGGCCCCTTAGATTATTGCACCAAGTAAAGGAGTCACCTGAGAATCCCAGATCGATGAGACCCCTCCCAGCCATGAACTGTGTGAATTCCCTACTGGAAATCCACTGAAAAGGTCATTAACATTTCCTTTCTTCTGGGTTGGCGACGATATTGAAATCCCCTCTGAGAAACCAAAGGTGATTTCCTAGGATGAAATCGTTAAGGTCACTCTATATCTTAGTCCATTGTAGGGGATCACTTCTCCTGTACACAAAGGTCAGGAAAAAGGAAACATTGCCCATACTTACTTTGGTAGTAATGAATTGGTCGCTCGCCTGGACAAGCTCCATAGAGGTGTTTTTGTTCCAGAAAATCCATATTTGGTTGTTGATAGGATCAACATGCAAGAAGCCATGCATCTTGATCTTCCATGAGAAGTTGCTAATTCTGGCATGGCTTTGTTTTTGTTCGATGATAGGAACTACAACAACCGTGTGTTTTTTTATAACAGATGAGATACAATCAGACTTAACTTGGGCCACCAGACCACGAGCGTTCTAGATGAGAGTAGGTATCATTGGAAGGATTGAGCTCTGGAGTTGGCCCCAGAGCTGATAGCTTTCTTGAAGTGGGAAAGAGAAGTCTCTATACAGTTCTGTGCTTGAGAACAGGTGAGAACTCCCTCCCAAATGGCCACCCTTGTACCAGTTGAAGAAGGCTACCCTACAGGGCAGGTTTTAGAGGCACCTCGACCCTTGGATTCAGGTGGGGGAGTTCTCCCTGAATCCAGGAGAAGAAAGAACTGAGATACAAAGTGAAAATCCTGGCATATTCCGGATGTAGAGGTACTGTAAGGAGCTTCCTCGAAGGGGAAACCTAGAGAGTCACCAGGTCCCTCTGCAGGGAATAGGGTGGGGGTGGCAGTGCCAGAGGTGTTGGAGACAAGGACCTTACCCCATACAGGCACATATCTCAGCACACATCCCTCCAATGAAAAGCAGCAAGAAAATGATGTCAGATCACACCGACGTAGAGAGGAGACTCACCTTTGGACACGCAAGGGACCAACGCCTGGCACTGCGCCGAGCATTCATTGAGAGCAGGGCCTGTAGACTGGACTGAATCCACTGGAAGGTTCTGCACTGGGAGTTCCACAGATGCCGTAAAATCCCACAACAACGTGTCATCAGGAGGTTGGGAAGGCGGCACCAGCATTTTTTCCCTGCAAGACAAAGATTTGGGAGGGTGACCCCCTACCTTCTGCCTCCGTCTTGGACAAACCTAAATAGAATGCCCTTGAAGAAGGCAATGGCAGCAGAACTACGGAAAGACAGGATAAATGATTTCCTGATTCCAGAAGAGAGCATCCAGCACCCGGAGAGAGATCTTTCTCGGCGGAGGGAGAGAAGTGTCCAGTTCCACACAAATCCGAGCCATCGAGACGTCCTCCCCACATGAAGTCCTGCTTTCAGAGCATAGAAATCCACCAAGGGCATCCCCGGTCGCCTTAAGGAAACCTCCATTCTGGAATGGGAGAGGGAGCCCCGGGAGATGGATCCAGACCACCACGAGGGGGTTTTATATACCCCTCTGAAAATCCAGGGACCAGCGAGATAGGCTGAAGCGCCAGCAGCCGAAAGCCCGAGGAACCCTACACCACACCTACTAGAAATCAACTTCCGAGGACAAAACAGGGAAGAAAGAATTCCAGTGAAAAGCCGAGATCTGGACTGAAGAAAGGAGGCCCCAGGTTTGGACAGAGCACTGGAAAACCGCTAAAGAGGGTTTCGCAGCACCAAAACGAGAAATAAGCCTCCATTTCAGACACGCCTCCGCCTCAGCAAAGGTCGTCATCAGAAAATCCAGCGATATGCCCCCAGCTTCATGCAAGTCCTTCAGCGGCGGGACACAGACATCCGATAAGCATGGATGGAGGGCTCTACAAAGCAATCCACATAGATCCTCCTTGAATGAGCCATTCTGAGGAGGAGCGTAGGAGCTGGCGCCATCTTGGAAGATGGAAGCGGGGGTCGGCCCCCCGGTAGAGGCATCTGGCGGGCAAGGCGGCAGAGACCCAACGGGCAGAAGATTTGAAAACTCCGCCGGCGCGGGCGCGTTGGGCACGTTCTCCCTTCAATCCATCCTCAAACATGATTATTTGATATATTCCAAAATAATATTTTTAGTAAAATATATCCCATATATAAATCCATATTTAAAATATTTCTCTTGTTAGTATGACAAAATTCACTTTCCTTTTAATATAATATAATGAAGGTTATATTCACATCCAAAAGGCTATAAATGGTTTAATTACTGATCCATTAATGCATAGGGATTAAAAATACTCATAATATAAAATTATGACAAGTTTTAGGGTAATTTTATAATATTTATAAACTTATTACTACCCTAAATTACTTGATTTACCCCTAATCGTGGTACTAATTTTTTCTACTGAAATTACTATTCATATTTTAAAAGAATAAAAGAGACCTATTTAATAAATTTGTAAATTATTATTCCAAATATGGAATCCATTTTAAAAAAATCAAACATATAAATTGATGAAATTAATTAAAAATTAATCTCGTTGACAAAATGAGAAAATGGGTCTTTAAAGTAAAACTTTTCAAAATTTCACCATGTTTTTACATCCAATTTCAATGTGAAATTGATTACAATGACATAATTTAGATTAAATGATAAAAAAATATTTAATTATACTTTAAAACCATTAAAAATATAATTTAAACCTATAATTAAATTTGATGAAAAAAGTAGTTTTCAATTAAAATGCATTTTTTTATTCATCAGAACATGAAACTTATTATTAAAATAAAAAAACCAACCAAATTAAATTTTTATACTCCTATTTAAAATTTAAAATTTATTTTTTAAAGTATCAATTATAAAAGTTTCAAAAACTACATTCAAAACAAGTGCATCATCAAAAGGCGGCAAAACTACCTTTTTGAAAAATACTTCTTTTATAGCTACAAATTAGATTTGTTCTTATATAATGTCTACAAAACATATAATATGAATGTTAAAAATTAGATTTAATATTATATATATATATATATATTAAATTAATAAAATCCAAAAAAGGTGATTCTTTATTTATTGGTATAAAACACACTTAAACATTTTTAAATAGTTTTTCAGAAATACGTTTCCTTTTAAAAACTCAAGGTGTTACAATAAATGACATAAATATTTTAATTTAATAAAAATAAAAATATACTTATATATATTTTAGATTTCATTCTTCTAAATTTGAAAAATAAATGGATGTAGGGTTCATGCGTACGTACGGTCTACCGTCTCCAGGAACGGTGCGTTTCATTTTCTATCGCTATATATTATGGATTATTATAAATACATATGTAGTGAATATACGTGATATTTAAATCATGGTTTACATTATATGGATGATTAATTCAGGATATATTTAATATAAACAAAAATAATTTGTTAAAACAAACTCGGTAAACTAGGCAATTAACACCTAAAATAGTGAAAATAATGGAATATTATTAACAAACAGGTAATAAGATATTATAATAAGTTAATATATGATAAAATGTATATGAATATGGTTATGTTTGTAAAGACCCGTAAATTTCAAGGAAATTTTTTTCTTAATTTTCTTTGGAATTTTACAAGAGCGCAGTTTCTGACGGCACCTGATTCCGAGGCCCGGTGTGCCCGGAATCATTTTCCGAAGTTTGGCTCGGGTACGTTCAGTGAACGGACGAGCGGGTTTTTCTAACATTTAAACCGGTGCCCGGAATCGAATTCTGAGGGCACCGATGAAATCGCAGCGCCGGTATTCGCTTAGAAACGCCTCTTCCGGAGTTGCGTTTGCTCGGGTGTGGTTTTTAATTTTCGGGCTTAAAGTTAAGAAATAAAATAATTTTGCGACAACTTTATTTTATTTCACTTAAGCCACTTGGAAGCCACTTGAAGCCACTTAAAGGCGTCTTGAACTGAGTTGAACTGGATAGGATGCTATCCAGAAATATCCTACCCCCTTGGTAGGATATTTGTGAGGTGGGGCCCGCACGAGCCCCACCGTTTCTTTCCGCTAAGAAACGCACCCATGAAAACCCGTCTTAATGAAAGTCAACTGACGCGTTTTCTAAATTCTTAACAGACCATTTAATTGGGCGGTTTATTTCGTGAATTAAATGGGTTGTTTCTTTCGTGAATTAAATGGACTGTTTCTTTCGTGAATTAAATGACCTGTTTCTTTCGTTGAATTAATTCAACTAATTAATTCAATCGTTTCTTAACCTGTTTTCGTGTGTTGGCATATTTATAAAATAAGACCAACCCAAAATCTTTGAGAAGATTTGAGAGGATCCTTGTTTCTTCTTCTCCCTCGCGAAGAACGCGAAGAACGCGAGGAACGCCGAACCCGGAAATCGACGACGCGACGATCCCTCTCTTCCGCGACGAGCTTTTCCGCGAAGAACGCTCGCGCGCGACGATCGACGAGGTAGGGATTTTATAATTTTGGAATGTATACATTTGCTTTCCTGTGTGGACTGGGTTGTATTTAGGCTCAGACGTTGGAGCCAAACGGGAATTGATGACTTAGGTATATGTATGGGCATACACCTAAGCCGTGTCAGAAGTTACTTCGTGATTGTATCTTTCCTTTGTGGATTACCCTTGTGGATTTCGGGAGACCTTCGGGGGTCTCGGGGTCCCTACTGAGTAGCTTATACTCACCCCTGCACGGGCTTTGCCCGCACTACGTTGTGTTGGTTGCAGACGACGGACAGCGTTGACCGTGGTGGAGGCGTGCGGAGAAGGACAGTACCTGGAGGTGGACCACTGGGCGGGACGTACTCGGAGCGGTCAGGTGGACCCGAGGAGCAGTGGAGGCTATCTGTACCCACCCTTCAGGTGGGACTTCCAGAGGACGGCTCGACGCTGCAGTTTTCCTTTCAGTTGCTGTTTTTCCTTTCAGTTGTACTTTACAGTTGGGCTTGTTTTTCCGGCCCCTTTTACTTTCAGCACAACTTGTATAGTTTTTACTTAGTGTTTACTTTTCCGCTTGCTTACTCTGTGGTGCTTGTTTACTTTTCAAAGGCAATGCCTTCCCTTTTTGTTGGGATTTACGCCTTGGTGCTAGTCGCCAGCCCCTGGCCTATGGAAGGCAGGCTTGGGGTAGTCACGGCACGGGCCCCGAGGACGGGTCGTGACAAATTGGTATCAAAGGTGGTCGGTTCTACCGCAGACTCTAATCTTTCTTCTATGTGAAGCAATAGTGTTTAGCATTTTGAGTGTGGTTATCAGTCCAGGGAGTCCAGTGTTGGTGCGGCGACCGACGTATTCATACACCAGGACCCTGACTTCTGATTTCCGGCTTAATGCACGAAAACATTGATTGCAGGTGTGTTTCAAGTTTTCTCTGTGATTACTTGTGTCAGCTCACCAGGTATACTGTTCTGACCGTTTCATACTTGTTTCCTTTTCAGGATGGCACGACGACAGCAGCCAGCTAGGGTTCCTAGAGTAGAGCGCGACGACAGCCCGCCGAGCGACGAGGCCTCGGTACAGGGCCCGTTGACAGCAGAGGCACCGGCGGTACCTTTACCCGCCGAGCCCCCGATGCTTCCAGCACTGGAAGCTGACGACGCACGACGCCTCGGAGCTCTGCACGAGTTCCAGCGCCAGTGACCACCCAGGTTCCGTGGGGAGTCGGACCCCCAGGCCGCCGAGGACTGGCTGGAGGCGGTCGTCCGAGTTTTCAGGCTAGTGAGGACACCAGCATACCTCATGGTGATCCTGGCGGCGAGCCTACTGCACGCAGCAGCCGGACGATGGTGGAGCCTGATGCTCCAGGTACACGATGAGGCCACCCTCATCTGGACGGACTTCAAGAGCCTCTTCCGCTCAGAGTTCGTCCCGGCCACCCTCCGTGCGGTGCGCATCCAGGAGCTTCTTCAGCTGCGGCAGGGCAGCTTGACGGTCGCTCAGTACGCGGCGAGGTTCACCGACCTTTATCGGTACTCAACAGACATGGTACGGGACCCCTTCTTTCGGGCCCGGACCTTCGAGCAGGGATTGAGACACGAGATCATGGCATCGCTGATCTCCCTCAGCATCCCGACCCAGGCAGGAGTGCTAGAGCGAGCCCTCCTGATCGAGAGTTTCCTGGCTGAGTCCACAGCGAGACCTACCACAGGGCGGCAGATAGCGGAGTCTTCGGCAACAGGTAGCCGACAGATGACTCAGGGTTCCAGGCAGACCAGACCTACCGGTGGCCGACTGCACGACTCAGGCTCAGTTGTGTGGGGGAGCCGGGGTGGAGTCAGAGCCAGGCGTGCCGAGAGTGGGCAATGTTACTCCTGTGGCGGGATTGGTCACATGGCTCGTGACTGTCTGACCCGCCATGCTGATGATCAGCAGTTAAGTGAAGAACCTCCCAGGCAGAGGCAGAGGTTCGACTGTGGCGGTCCGCAGGGAGGAGGCGGACGAGGCAGAGGAGCTGGCCGAGCTGCAGGTGGTGGGCGACGCTTTGAGGCTCTGCCACCTCCACCACCAGGAGGTCCGCCCCGACCACAGGGAGTAGGTGAATATGCGAGAGCTCAGCTTCAGGCAACCGAGGCCTTCGATCATGGAGCTCTGGGAGCAGATGGACAGGAGCAGAACTAGTGGATACGTCCTTTGTACTTCTGGTTCCTTGTTGCTTTTGTGTAGCGTCTTGTATTATGAGCTGCAATAATAAAAGATGCATACCTTTGTGATATTTTCATTCCTATCCTCTTTCGTGATGTTACTAAGAGGTTCCAGTTTTGGTTGTTGACTTGACCCTCACTTGTGAGACATCTACTGGAGGAGACCCAGTTACCACACACTGATGCCGACAGTGTGACTCAACCCTTGGAGGCGAGAGTAACAGTTGGATCTCTTAGTAGTAGCGTCGAGGCCTTACGACGTCATCCTTGGTATGGATTAGTATCATCCATGTTAGGATTGACTGTTTTAGGCAATGAATGTGGTTCATCCAGGGGATGAGACCAGATTTCTCTTATCGGCAAAGAAGAAATCTTGCAGCTCTTGTGGGACCTGAGATGGTTCAGGTCATCCAGGGGCGGATGAGTACAGCTCAGAGCCGGTAGAAGCCTTATACTGACAGGAGGCGGAGACCACTAGGGTTCTAGGATGGCGACCACGTCTTCTTGCAGGTCTCACCTCGGCGTGGTTTGTGGAGATTTGGCGAAGTGGCTTATCGTCTGGCTCTGCCACCTCAGTTGCACCGGGTGCACGACGTCTTCCACATATCTCAGATGAGGAGATACGTGCACGACCCGACACACATCATTGACCATGGGGAGCTAGACATGGATGACGGGGCGACTTTTACGGAGGCCCCGGTTGAGATAGAGGATCGACAGGAGCAGTCCTACATGGGCGATCGATTCCTCTCGTGCGCAGCAGATGGCAGCATGGGAACCTCCAAGAGAGCACTTGGGAGCGGGAGGCTCAGATGTGTGCTCAGTACCGCCTTTGTATCCCTAGTTTGTGTTGAAGCTTTACGGGGACGTAAAGCCCTGTGGTGGGAGTAATGTAAAGACCCGTGAATTTCAAGGAAATTTTTTTCTTAATTTTCTTTGGAATTTTACAAGAGCGCAGTTTCTGACGGCACCTGATTCCGAGGCCCGGTGTGCCCGGAATCATTTTCCGAAGTTTGGCTCGGGTACGTTCAGTGAACGGACGAGCGGGTTTTTCTAACATTTAAACCGGTGCCCGAAATCGAATTCTGAGGGCACCGATGAAATCGCAGCGCCGGTATTCGCTTAGAAACGCCTCTTCCGGAGTTGCGTTTGCTCGGGTGTGGTTTTTAATTTTCGGGCTTAAAGTTAAGAAATAAAATAATTTTGCGACAACTTTATTTTATTTCACTTAAGCCACTTGGAAGCCACTTGAAGCCACTTAAAGGCGTCTTGAATTGAGTTGAACTGGATAGGATGCTATCCAGAAATATCCTACCCCCTTGGTAGGATATTTGTGAGGTGGGGCCCGCACGAGCCCCACCGTTTCTTTCCGCTAAGAAACGCACCCATGAAAACCCGTCTTAATGAAAGTCAACTGACGCGTTTTCTAAATTCTTAACAGACCATTTAATTGGGCAGTTTATTTCGTGAATTAAATGGGTTGTTTCTTTCGTGAATTAAATGGACTGTTTCTTTCGTGAATTAAATGGCCTGTTTCTTTCGTTGAATTAATTCAACTAATTAATTCAATCGTTTCTTAACCTGTTTTCGTGTGTTGGCATATTTATAAAATAAGACCAACCCAAAATCTTTGAGAAGATTTGAGAGGATCCTTGTTTCTTCTTCTCCCTCGCGAAGAACGCGAAGAACGCGAAGAACGCGAGGAACGCCGAACCCAGAAATCGACGACGCGACGATCCCTCTCTTCCGCGACGAGCTTTTCCGCGAAGAACGCCCGCGCGCGACGATCGACGAGGTAGGGATTTTATAATTTTGGAATACCCCTCTTTATATTCCCGTGAACGTTTTTTAAAAATTAAAGAACCGGTTTCAAATGATCAATTTTATTTTATTAAAATAGTCGGTTCATGTGTTGAACAATTTCTCCCGTTGTTTATCTCTAACGCGGAGGGTGCGGGCCAACGAACACGGCCCGACGACCCTCCGCCATTCTTCTTTTTGTGCGGAATTGACGGGCGACGACGGAACGTGCCGCAATGGATGTTGGGTGATCCCGCAGTGAAGAACGGAACCCGGGAGGAATATCGGCGCAGACGGGAAGGAAAACGGGCCACCGGAGCGACTCCGGCGGCCCGCGGAAGCCGGCGGCGCCCCGGCGCGCCGCCGGACAGGCCGCCGCGGCTGAGCCGCGGTGGCGGCCAGCGGACCCGCGGTCCGCGGGTCCGGTTCTTCCGGTCAGGACGCGGCAATGTGCCGCGTCCGCTGACGACCCGCGCGGCCCGCACGCGGGCCGCGGCTCCCTCGACCGCGGGCTGCGCCCGCGGCTTCCACCCGCGCCCCTCGGCCGAGCCGAGCCGGTCGAGCCGAGTCGGCCGAGCCGGGCCGGCCCAGGCCGGGCCGGGCCGGGTCAACCGGGTCGGGTCGACCCGGTTCGGGCGACCCAGGGGGGGGGGGGGGTCGGGCTGGGTCGGCCCGGGCCCGGACCCCCGTCTTCGGACGGTTTTCGTTCAAACGCCCGTAACTTGAGCTACGGGCCTCCGAACGGCGCGCCGTCAACAGCAACGTGATCCTTGGATCGAGACGGTCGTTTCGGTATACTATACTCAAGGTGCACCTTCCTTTTCGGGAGCCTACGTAGTTAAAACTCCGTAGTTAAGCGTGCCTGGCCTAGAGCAGTGATCAGGATGGGTGACCTCCTGGGAAGTTTCCCAGGGTGTGTGTGAGACGGAAAGGCCAATAATTCACAGACCGGGCGTCCGATTGACGCGCCGTCTGTTTCGTTGAATTCCTCTAAGTGAGACGGATCTTTTGGCATACTCCGCCAATGGTTTGGACACAGGTGGATTGCGTTCAGGATGGTTTCGCCTTAAAAACCAACCGGGCCCCTGGGACGAAAAAGCCAATAACTCTCAGACCGGGCGTCCGATTGACGCGCCGTCTGCGACGTTGAGTTCCTGTTGTCGATACGGAACTTTTGGATACATCAACTTCAGACTTTGTGTCAGTTGATGTATCAGCCTCTCGGCTCGTGGAGCGGACCCTCCCGAACGAGCTTGCTGTGTGCGGGAACCCTAGTGCTGGCTGCGACTGCTACTTCGACAGCGACGACCGTGCAGAGATCCTCAGTGGACTGCAGCGACGACTGTGCAGAGATCCTCCGTGGACTCCGATGACGACCGTGCAGAGATCCTCAGTGGACTGCAGCGACGACTGTGCAGAGATCCTCCGTGGACTCCGACGACGACCGTGCAGAGATCCTCAGTGGACTGCGGCGACGACTGTGCAGAGATCCTCAGTGGACTGCGGCGACGACTGTGCAGAGATCCTCAGTGGACTGCGGCGACGACTGTGCAGAGATCCTCAGTGGACTGCGACGACTACTGCACTCAGCGATCCTACGTGGATCAGTGTTACAGGTCCTGCGTGGGCCCGATCCTGTGTGGGTCACTGCAGAGATTAGTTACCTATCGATCCTTCGTGGGTCCGGCGACTTATATGGATCAGAGATCTTCTTTTCGTCATCCGAAGAAGTATACCTGTGTGAGCTGAATCTTCTGTTTTACTCGATAGAGGTGGTGCGCTTGGTTGTAGCGGCAGACCCGCGATACTGGAGACGAGCGTACGGAGTACGGAGACCGTGTAGCCGGCTGAGACCTGAAGACTGCTCGACCGACTCGACTTGGAGTGAGTCGACTAGCCCAGTGGATGGAGCGCCCGGTATTTGGCGGCAGACCCACGGCGGACGGAGTGCCTGGTAGTTGACAGCAGACCCGCGGTACTCGACTGGAGGAGTACCTCTGTTGGCTATTTGGGTGAGCGCCCGGTATTTGGCAGCAGACCCTTAGCGGACGGAGCGCCCGGTAGTTGGCAGCAGACCCGCGGTACTCGACAGGAGGAGTACCTCAGCAGTCTTAGGTTAGTGAGCAGTACCTCGGAGTTGTGACAGGACCACTGTACACTTCAGAGATGGGGCTCTTCAGCAGTTACGTTTTTGATAATGAAAATCCTGGTTTGAGCTGAGTCAATGATCCTTGTGTTTCCTCTTGATTGAGATGGGTTATCTGATAATTTCGATATATGTTTGGGCATATACCTATGAGAGTTATCTGCTGAGTTTTCCTGTGTGGATTACATTTTCCTCTCCTTTGTGGATTGTGTTGAGCTATCCTGTGTGGATTTCCTGTTTACTCTCTTTTGTGGATTGTGTTGTTCTATCCTGTGTGGGTATACATTTGCTTTCCTGTGTGGACTGGGTTGTATTTAGGCTCAGACGTTGGAGCCAAACGGGAATTGATGACTTAGGTATATGTATGGGCATATACCTAAGCCATGTCAGAAGTTACTTCGTGATTGTATCTTTCCTTTGTGGATTACCCTTGTGGATTTTGGGAGACCTTCGGGGGTCTCGGGGTCCCTACTGAGTAGCTTATACTCACCCCTGCACGGGCTTTGCCCGCACTACGTTGTGTTGGTTGCAGACGACGGACAGCGTTGACCGTGGTGGAGGTGTGCGGAGAAGGACAGTACCTGGAGGTGGACCACTGGGCGGGACGTACTCGGAGCGGTCAGGTGGACCCGAGGAGCAGTGGAGGCTATCTGTACCCACCCTTCAGGTGGGACTTCCAGAGGACGGCTCGACGCTGCAGTTTTCCTTTCAGTTGCTGTTTTTCCTTTCAGTTGTACTTTACAGTTGGGCTTGTTTTTCCGGCCCCTTTTACTTTCAGCACAACTTGTATAGTTTTTACTTAGTGTTTACTTTTCCGCTTGCTTACTCTGTGGTGCTTGTTTACTTTTCAAAGGCAATGCCTTCCCTTTTTGTTGGGATTTACGCCTTGGTGCTAGTCGCCAGCCCCTGGCCTATGGAAGGCAGGCTTGGGGTAGTCACGGCACGGGCCCCGAGGACGGGTCGTGACAATGTTATAAGTTAGTTACATGTTTAAAACCATTATACATGATTCTAAAGGATATCCACTTGAAAGGAAATGCAAGGTAAGTGATTTTCATCCCACTTTTTACATATATGAGATAAATATCATATTCACCACTTACGTATTTTGTGTGGTGTGTATACTACCCATTTTGATAAATTATATCATGAGTTATATTATTTGAAAGGTATTTTGAGTTTTAATTTGAATTATTTCTTATATGGGTATTTTATTAAAAGTTACCAAGTGGTATAAAATTTCATAACATGATTCATTTTCATTGGGTTATATTACTTCCTCATTATTGTTAATATTCTACAATTATGTGTGTAATAAATTTTTAATATCTATTATTTTATTTCAAATTATTTTATTTGTATTTAAATTTTACAAACATAATTTATTCATTTATGGATTCTCACATCAACATTATAGTATTTTTAAGGGTATACTTTATAATCTCAATTTTTTTGGATTGTTTACACTTGAATTTACATAAGAAAAAATTATTGGTTAATTGTTTAATAAATCCTTTAATTTTATTATCATCTATTTATTAATAACATTTTTTAGGTAATAGTACCATTTTTTTCGATGTTTGGTACTCAAAATGTTTTAGAAATTTGTTTTAAGAAAACCCAAATTTATCACCGTCTTTAGTCAAATAACCCATTTTTTTTATAAAATCACTATTTTATAAAATGGTTTTCAAAAATTATTTTATCCTTTCCAAAATGAATTATTAAATAAATTTTTAACCTTTTAATCTTTTAAAAATGATTTCAAATTAATTTTCTCATCTCTTTCTGAATAAATCCCTTTTCTAACCTCTTTACCTTGCAAAAGGAATGCTCTTTTTTACCTTCTATGGCATGTACAGAATTACCTGCATCATTTCATTAAAGCATCATTTGAAAGTTCAAAAGGATACTTTTCAATGATTTTTTTTTCAAAAGTGATTTTTTAAATGGATTGATTTTAAAAAATAAAAATGAAAAGTTTATTTTCCTCAAGAAAGTTTTTAAGTTCTTTTTATAATATTTACATTCATTAATGACAACAACCCTTTATTTAAATCAAACTTGGGAAATATTGTATTGATACCATCCTTATTATTACTCTTTATTGTTTTTTTATTGATTTACCCATGGATATTATTTTTATTCACATCCTTGATTTATTTTTTAGAGTCCCCTTTAAATATTCAATTTCCGATGATCATTGATCATTGAATTTTCCATCATTACCAATATGATTTATCGAGGATATTTTCATTTCCTAAACTGTATACCATCTTCACATACTATTTTAACATTGATAATAATTATTTTTAGTATAGAAATATTGATAAATTATTACCCTTTACTCTATATGGATATTTGATAAGGCACATTTTTTATGAATTTAAATCAATTATTCGATATATGAGGAATGCTTTGTATATGAAAGATACTGGTTGGGGACTATTTAATGTAAGCCCTATGGGTTGGGGAACAGTTAATGAAATCCCCATGAAACATCGGTAGTCTTATGAGACAAAATCAATTTTCTAACCCAAGCTAATTTATTCTTACCCAGAATGTTTTAAATTTCCTTTGGGATTGATCTTGATGATAAAGGTATCATGTTCCTAGGAAACATTACATACAATAATTATGTCTTACCTTTATTGATAATATAATTATTATTATTATCCCTGCAATTATTTCTTTTACATTATCTATGGATGCATTTTTGTTCCAAGTTTATTGATTAAATGACATGTGCATTCAGTAAGTTACCTTTTTATATTGATTATGATTTTTCCTGTTATTTAAATGGAATATGTTTTAAGTTATTTTCCTTTTCATATTGTTTATACATTACCTTATCAGTTTACAGATTACCTAGAATGTCTATTTAGTTATCTACCTTTCTATAATTATTATTCTAATTGACTCATTATTTATTACTCTATACTTACCCCTTAATAATTATTTGAGCTCACACTTATTTTATTTTCTTTCCTCTGGACTCTTTGAAGTGTACTAAGAAAAATATATAATGATACCCTAGATGGAATAAAGTTATTATCCTTGAAAAATTTATTTTTTAATTCGTGTATTCATTTTTAAAACAAGACTAATGTATATGTCTATTTTACCAATACTATTAAACCATTTGGTCCATTGGGACACGATTCACTTGTATCTATGCCAATGTAAACCATTTATGGCACTAGCTCTAAGATTTATGGGTTCGAGTTTCTAAAGTTGATATCATATAATTTTTAGTAGAAAACATGGGAACTATATTTATAAAAAACATAGATTAGGGAACATAACCGTATGATAGAATTTACAAATATGTATAGAAAAACATCCTAAAGTTTTGGTTAGATACATATTATGTGGTATTTCCTATAAATGAATCCCTATTTGGAAACTATAGGTTAAAGTGGTTATAGAATAAATGTAACTAGGGGTAACAACTCAGAAATGGTGGATCAGGCCTGACTCGAGTGTAACCTGGTACATGACAATGTGTATTACCGTTCACCTAGTTTGACACTCCTATGGGAAATGCTTAGGATAATTCACATTTTATTTACAAACTATTATAATGGATTTGAATATATAATGTCAATGAATTATCTATCTTAAAACAAATGTGTTTTTTTTATTTAAAATATGGTATCATGATTTAGATATCCTATAAGTGATTATAAGTTTATCTCACTATGAATATTATTACTCACACTATTCTTTTTTATTTTAGTAAATGGCTGGAACCTGAATGAGTTTTGTTAATATTGAACATGAAGGAAAATGTGGTGACAATGATTAAAAAATGAGGTGTTGATAGGAGTGAAGGATATCATGTTTATTCATAATTGTTTTTCATGAAATATATTTAAAAACATATACCTTAACCAAATCTCAGACTCACCAAAGAAGATAGTGGTGGATTTTGATAAGAGCTCGATTAGTGGACACCATAGAGAAAAAAAGACACAATTTCCATCATGCAAGAAATGTGGAAGGAGACACCCAAGAAATTTTCTCAATGGAATGAAGAAATTATTTATGTGTTGTAAATAAGGAAATAAAACAAATATTTGACACTTAAAAATGAAGAGTTCAAGGAAGAAAATAAATCTCATCATTTATTCATTTCTAGTTCATTTTACTTAATCGTAGGGAACCTGGTAATTACCCAAGTCAATTCCCTCTTCTAAAAGACAAAAACTATACCAAGGAAGGACCTATGGGAAAATTAATGGATGAAGTATTTATGTATTAGGTTTTTATTGATAACATTTTTTAAAAGGAAATTTATTAATAAATTTCAAGGATTACCATCATATTTATTTTGGAAATTATATTAATTTGGTTTTCAAAAAAGAAATCTATATTTCATGTGGAAACTTATCATGTCTAGTAAGGTGGTGGGGCTTGAACCCATAACTGAAGGATGGTTAGGGTTTCACACCTACCACATCCCTACATGATGTCCTGGTTAATATACATTGTTTTTAGATAAAAAATATGACAAATAAATATTAATAATGAAATACTAGTATAACTTTTGAGGTTTATAGATTAATTTATGAACCATATTACTTTTTCAAAATAGTTATAAACAAGTTTAAAGAATTGTTTTATAGATCATATGATTTGAGAAAAGTAAATTTTAGTGCTTCATACAAAGAAATTAATTTTTGGATATTTGATAAGTCTATTTCATGCATACATTTTTGAGTATTTTAATGTATTTATTTGATATTTAAATGAATAATCTTGGAAAAAATGGAGAAAATTGACGTGTTTTATGTTTTGTGGCGGGAAATGATGAATCTTTTAAAAAGGAACAAAAAGGGTAGAAAATGTGAGCTAAAAGACATTTGGCACAATGAGCGAAGTGAAGCGGTGTGACACTGGATTTTTGAAGATGAAGTAGTACTAGAAACTGGACGAACACTGATTACACATCAAGTAATAATATTACATGTCGTGACTTTTGTAATAATAAATTTTCATGATGGAAAAGTTATGACTTCAGTTCACAACATGAAAAGTAGTTACACATCATGAGTCACTAATTCACGCCATCAAGGGAGTCAAACAGTCAAATCCACGTATGAGATTCACGCAAGATTCATGCGTTTAGAAGAAAACACATATATGAACTAAATTGTGTGTAACCCAATTTCACATCATGTAAGTTTCGGCTCATAGAAAATAAATTATGATGTCTTGGCTGAGTTCTTGAACATGATTAACAATAAAAGGATCCCCCTAGACGCCCTTCAAAAGCACTCTGGGACCAACATGATTGAGTGCAACACCAATAGACAACAGATTGATTATATAGGGTCCCGTTTTACTGCCTTTCCTCTTCGAGTACCCATGCTACTTATTCTCATCATTCCTACAATGAGACATTAGTTTTCTTACTTATGGGTGGTTTTATTGATGGGGGAGTGATACTTAGGGATTAATATATTGTATTATTCATGTTTTGGGTTTCTGCAACACTATTTACTCAATTCCAATCTCTTTCTTTTGCAAACACATGACCACTACTTGTGAATTATGGATTTTCATTTTGTTTTGTTAATTAATTGCCTTAGTTTGTGTCTAACCATTATGAAATCTAGGTAGGTTATGTTTAAACAAGTTCTTGGGTCAACTAGTTCGGTGTTTTCAATAAGTAGATGACCCTTCCATAGGTGAAATAACATTATTAGGGTAGGGTACCCAGACCAAATATCCCTTTTAACCCAATTCTAACACCAATACTGAATAAACCCATATTAATTGAATCCCTAGAATATAAACCTAAAAATCATGGAACTTGGCCTATCTCCCATCTTGATTTCAAACCCTATCAATCCTGTTATTTTCTTCTTTTCCAAATAATCAAAAAATTTGAATCTTAGTTTCCTTAATTAATTTAATACATACATATTTCCTTGTGGGTCCAATTCTTGGACTGTATAGATACAACATTTTTGGTTAATTAGTATGAGTCTATATAAATTACTAAATTTGGTTAGCCTTATAGGAATTAACGACGCCCCACAAGCTATCAAATTTTTGGCACCATTTTCGGGGATGGTATATATGTTTAAACTAGTTATGAATTTAGATGGCTATTTTTATTTTTATACATTGTTTTACACTTGGTCTTGTCATACTATAGTTATAGGTACAAATCAATTGCACGATTACCCCCACTCGAGGGAAGAAAAATGTGAAAGACCTTACATACGATCCTAATTTGGATAAAACACTCTTTCAGCAATGGAAGTAGAAGTATGAAGTTGGCCAAAAACAAGTCACCATGGTAAGAAGAGGCCAATTCGAAGGAGTTGACCATGAGCTGGTCCAACAAGCATTACGACAAATTCATGGAAAAAAATCAAGGGGTTAAAGCACTAATAAACTACAGAAGACCCTAAAACATTAGAGTAAACCCTATAATTCTCATACCCCCAATGGCTTCTTAACATTTTGAAATCAAGCCAGTGGTTATCCAAATGATTACACACTCACTATAATTTGCTAAGTTACAACATGAAGACCCCAATTATGACATTGGAAGTTTCCTATAAATTTTTGACACATTCCAATTTCATAACATCACAAATTATGATATGAGAATACAACTATTAAGATTCTCTTTGAATGAAAAAGAACCGGTGTGGATCCAAAGTCTTCTTCTATATTCAATCACAACCTAAGAATATATGGTATAGAAGTTTTTGGCATGGTTTTTCCCGCCCTTGTGATATATGGATCTATGGGTAAGAATTATAAATTTTGATTAATTAAATGATGAGTCATTATATAGTTCGTGGAAAAGGTTTAAAGGTTTAATAAGGTGATTTCATCATCATGGCATTGAGATGTAGTTATTAATTCAAACATTTTTTAAAGGATTATCATAGTGAAATCGTTCGATAGTAGATGATGTTCTAGGAGGCCCATTGATGAAAAAGTCACTAGAGTAAAGTTATGAGTTGTCGGCTGAGATGTCTAGAAACAGTTTCCAATGGAATCCAGAAGAAGGGAGAGCGAAAGGAGTTCATATGGTCTATAATAGATGGATGGATTCTCAAATGGAGTCCATGAAAAAATATATGGATGTAATGATGGCCAACCAAAATACCCAAGGTATGTACAATGAATATATAAATTTTCTTAATGATAATCATCAAAAAATTTCCCATAGAAGGAGGTAAAAACAAAAACAACAACAAAATAAAAATCATTTCCAAGGATATTAGCAGAGGTAACAAGGTTATTAACCTCAACAATAATCGCCCTCACTGACCAGTCAAGTTCATTCACTAGAGGAGACCCTTGCAACGTTTATAACCACAACAAGAGATAAACTATAATAACTAATAAAATACTCAATAGATTAAGAGAATAAAATCAAATAATTGAAAAATTACTCAAATAACTAGAAATATTCAAAGAGGAATTTAAAATGTTAAGTTGTTCATATTTCTGAGAAACTTAGGGATAGAAAAAGACAAGAGCTTTTAGGATTCCTAGAACAAAAACCCCATGCATATGTGAAATACATACATTATTGAAGTGGAAAGAATGCACAAGGGAGAAGTATTGAATTTTTTGGAAATCATGGGCTACAAACATGGGAATAATGTAAAGAAAAGATTAAAGAAGCTGAGGATAACAATAATGAAGAAGAAACACCACCACAGTACTAACCACCACTACTATTTCTATATAGGGAAAATCAAGTGAAGATTTATGGGAAGAAGAAAAAGGTTTTAGAGATGTCAAATAAGATACACATCAACATTCCATTTGTTTAGGCAATAGAAAACATTCCTATTTATGTAAATTTCATGAAGGATTTGGTGAAAAACAAAAATAATCTTGAAGAATTAGCTACCATTTCATTGGAAAGAGAATGTTCAGCAGTATTTTCAAGAATCCTACTAAAGAAACAACATGATATAGGTATTTTTTCCATTCCAATTAATATTGGAACTAATAACTTTGGTAGGGATTTATGTGATCTAGGTGCCATTATGAATATCATGTCACATACAACATTAAAGGGCCTGGGAATGAAGAAGATACAACCAACTAACTAGTTTATAAAACAATGAAACTTCCACAAGGACTACTTAAAGATGTCATCATCAAAGTAGAAGAGTTCAATTTTCCAACAAAATTTTTGGTGATGGATATGTATGAAGAGAATCTTCCAATAATATTGGGAATACTGTTCCTAGATTCGTGAAGAGCACTGATTGATGTTCATAATGGAGAGATGGGTTTAAGAGTTGGAGGATCATAAGTGAAGTTCAATTTTCACCAGGTGATGAAAAAGTAAGATGAAATAGTTGATGAGTTTTCTGGAGATAATTTGATGAAATAAGAAGACATTGTTGTCCACAGAAGAAGATCTGAAGTAGTTGTTTTGGAAAGTGAAGAAGAAATTGTGAACAAGATGAAGAAATGTAAGAAAGTACTGGAAGAAACTAATGATATTAGAGGACCACTCATTCAAGATGCATTTAAATAATGAGAACAATGTTGGGAAGTTTGTGAACTACCATATGATTTTTCACGAAGGCCTGAGAATCATTGGATTGGACACATGTAGATGGATAATGTTTTCAATAATGGAAGAGTGGAATTAGTTTTAGATAAAGGGAAAGGACTCATCTACAAATAATCAAGGCTTAGACATTTTTAGATCCATATATGGTAACCACTTTCTTACCATCAACCACTTGAGTTGAATAAGGTAAGGTCGATCCAATGAAGGTAAAAAAAAGTGATTTTGGGAGGAAACCTGTATTTTTTATATATTTATATATTTATCTATGTTTTTAGGAAAAATCATTCGTCCCCTAAATATTTTTAAATTTTCATTGTTATGACCTATGATTTCACTTGTTTATTTTATTTTTACAGGACCATTAAAGTACGAAGTAAGCATAAGGAAGTAGAAGAAGAATCAATAGAAGAATTACACACCATGAAGGGCATGTATATTCTGTGAAAGGGTTCAAATAGAACCTATTCATCCCAACTTTGAAGAATCAATTTTCAAGGGGAGTAAGTATTTCAATTCTATAATTTTCTATTATATTCCCCGCATTTTAGTTATTTTATATCTTTAACTACAAATTGCATTCCCACATTTGATTCATTCTTCAATCAATAGAACTGGGAGACATAAACTACCCAGGATAATTACTATGACATGTATTTATATTTATTTTTTAATAAATTTGAATGTGAAAATTGGGAAAAAGAGTTAGTAGAGATAAGAATTTGGATTAGTATTTGTCAAATAATGATTTGAGAAGTATGTTGATGATTATAAATGAATTTTTTTAGAGATATGTCTATGCTTTAATTTCTGATATTTTCATTAATTGATTTAATTGTTGGTATACATTATCATGAGTAATTAACCCAACCATTTGTCTCATTCCTGAGACATCTACTGAGCCAATATTTACCATTATTACTATATTATATTTCTTGAGATACATGGGCATGTTTTCTTCTAGAACTTTATTTGCATCTTATTGAATCTATGACTTAATATAATAACTTTTAAAATGATAGAGGAATTATTTTGTTTAATCCCTTATCCTGATACCAACCTTGCATTAATCATTTTTAATCTTGTATAATCCATGAATTTCCTACTTAGGAATTGAGCCATGTTACAAGCCTATTTTTATCCATTCCTACATTCCTTTAAATTTATTTCATGATATTTAAAAGAATAAGTGTGTGGGAGGAACTCTATAGGGTGTTTCAAGATATAAAGTATTGTGGATATTTTGTTGGGGGTTATATTATGATTTTGGAGGGGGCATGAAATCTTTACTTGTATTTCATTATTCAACTCTCTTGCTAAAAAAAGAAAAAAATTGGGCTATGTCTTGGGAGGATAAAAAATCACCATTTTCCAGTTTGAAAAATTGATCATATGTGGTTAGGTGATAAATGGAAGATTTTTCCTAAGCATGGATATCGAAAAAGAATATAAATAAATACATAAATATATTTATTTATTTATTTATATTTGTATATATATAAAGAATGAATGAGAAATCAAGATAGGTTGATTCATTCATTACGCTAACATGTATCATGGGCCCACTTTGAGATTTTTGGGGGAGAGAAAAAATGATATTTGTAAAGGGAGACGTTCATTGTGATTAATTTTTGATATCATGCTAAATGATTTAGAGTAAAACCTACTTTTTGAGCTTTACTTTTTACATCATTTACCTACCTACCTTGAAGCCTCACAGTCATTTTTACCATAACGGTGAAGCCCTCATGATTAATTGTGATTTCTATCTTTACATAGTGGAGAAGTTATATGCCTTGAAAGCCTATGGTATGTTACATGTTTTTGAGGTATGTTCTGAATTTGATTCATTTTTACCCTGATAATTATCATAAAAATTCAAGTGAGGTAAATTGAAAATAGAATGCTAATTGAAAATGAGTTAAAAATGGAAATAGATGATTAAAGAGGATTTTCCATTTCAAAATTGGAAAAGTAAAATACATGGTTGATTTGTATTCATTGAAAAGAGAGGAATTAGTAAATTTTCTACATGATATTCTTGAACATTTAATTTTCCATTTGATCAATTTCTTTTATTAAAATTTAATTTGAATAATGGTAAGGTGAACTTCATTTTTAGTATGTTTAGATTCCACCCTTGAGGATAAAGATTAATTCATGTGTGGGGGTATTTGATAATTCCATTCTATTAAAACATTTTTGATTATTTTAATGTACTGATTTCAAATTTAAATGAATAATATTGACAAATTTTGGATTAAAGTTACTTGTTTTATGTTTTTGTGGCGAGAAATGATGATTATTTGGAAAAGTAATGAAAAGGGGGTAAAATATGAGTTAAAAGACACTAGGAACTACAAGTGAAGTGAAGTGGCACGACACCGGGTTTTTGAAGATGAAGAAATGCTGGAAACAAGATGAATACTGATTACACATCGTGTAATAACATTACACATCGTGACTTTTGTAATGAATATTTGTAATGCTGGAAAATTCATGACTTCAATTCACAACGTGAAAATAAATTACACATTTTGAGTCTCCAATTCACATCGTGAAGTGAGTCAGCCAGTCAAATCTATGTATGAGATTCACACAAGATTCATGTGTATAGAGGAAAACACATATCTGAACTACACAACATGTAACCCACTTACATGTCATGTAAGTGTCGATGCATAGAAAATAAATAATTACATCATGGTTAAGTTCTTGGATAGTTTTACCAATAAAAGGATCCCCCTATCCTCCCTTAAAAATCACTCTGGGACTAACAGGAGCAAGTACAACCCCAACACACAATGGAGTGGTGATCTAGGGTCCCCCTTCACTGTATTTCCTCTTTGGGTACCCGTGCTACTCGTTCTCATCATGCCTATCATGATCCAGTAGTTTTCTTAGTTTCAGGTGATGTGATTGATGGTGGAGTGATTTTTAAGGATTAATCTATTTTATTATTCATGTTTTGGATTGATGCAACACTATTTATTTAATTCCAATCTCTTTATTTTGCAAACACATAACCATTTCTTGTGAATTAAGGAGTTTCATTTCATTGCATTAATTAATCGACTTAGTTTGTGTATGTACATTATGAAATCTAGGTTGGTTATGTTTAAACAAGGTCTTGGGTCAACTAGTTATATGTTTTAACTAAGTAGATGACCATTCCACAGATGCAATCACATTATTAGGGTAGGGTTCCCAGACCAAGGATCCCTGCTAACCCAATTCTGACACCAATACTGAATAAACCCATATCAATTGAATCCCTAACATATGAATCAGAAAAGAATTTAACCTAGAATGTTTCCCATCTTGATTTCAAACCCAATCAATCCTGCTATTTTTTAATTCTTCCAAACAATCAAACAATTTCAATATTTGTTTTTATAATTAGTTTAATACATACAGATTGTCCCTGTGGGTTTAATACTTGGACTATCTAGATACAAAATTTTTAGTTAAGTTTTATGAGTCTGTATAAATTACTAAATTTGTTTAGCTCTGTAGGGTTTAATGACACCCTATGGGCTATCAGATTTTTCACATCATTATTGGGGCGGTTTCTATGTTTAAACTAATTAGGAATTTAGATAACTATTTTGATTTTAATACACTATTTTACACTTGTTCTTGTCAAGTTTTAGTTTTATATACTAATCAATTTCATGAATAATTCACTCGAGTGAAGGATAAAGTTGAAGACCTTGAATAGGATCCCAAGTTAGAGAAAACACTCCTCCGGCAAAGAAAGGAGAAGGAGGAAGCTAGCCAAGAACAAGTCACCATGGAAAGAAGAGGCCAATTTGAAGGATTCAATCATGATCTTGTCCTACCAACATGACAAAAAATTTAAGGAAGAAATCATGGGTGGGAAGCGCTAATCAACTACGGAATACCCTTAAACACAAGATTCAACCCTATCATTTTCATACCCCTTTTGGATTATCAACATTTTGAAATCAACCCAGCGGTCATCTAATTGATTATGCACTCACTACAATTCATTGGGATACCACATAAAGATCCCAATTTACACATTGTATGATTCCTAGATATTTGTGACATGTTCCAATTTCAAAACATCCCAAATGATGTTGTGAGACTATGACTATGTGGATTCTATTTGATGAAAAAAGCATGGGAGTGGATCCAAATTCTTCCCCTGCATTCTATCACCACCTCGGAAGATATGGTAAGGATGTTTTTCAAAAGGTTTTTCAGACCCTAAAAATCTATGGATATGTGGGTAAGCATTCTAAATTTTGAGAAATTAAATGATGAGTCATTATATAGTTCACAGGAAAGGTTTAATGTTTTCATAAGATGATGCCATCATCATGTTATCAAGATGTGGTTATTAATTAAAACATTTTTTAAAGAAATATCATATGAAAAATTTTCAGTAGTAGATGATGATGTAGGAGGTTCACTGATGAGAAAGTCACCAACAAAAACTCATTATTTGTTGGTTGATATGTCCAAAAACAATTTTAGTGGTATCCAGCTAAAGGGAGAGTGAAAGGAGTTCATATGGTGTACAATAAATGGACAGCTGCTCAAATGGACTCCATGACAAAAAAAATATGGGTGCGAGGATGACTAAGAAAAATACCTAAGGTGTGTACTGTTAAGAGGTAAATTATGTTGATTATAATCATCAAACTTTTTCATAGGGATGGAGGCCGCAACAACCACCACAAAAAAATAAAAATCAAGGAAATAGATTTCAGTAGAAGGAAAAAGGTTATCAACCTCAACATTAAGGGCCCTCACCGACAGGTCAATTTCATTCATTGGAGGAGACCCTTGAAACGTTTATAACCACAATAAGAGATACACTAAAAGAACCGGAAACATAATCAAGATATTAAGGAAATGAAATCAAAGAATTGAAAAATGAATCACATAACCTGCAAGATGTAATGAGGAATTTATAACGTCAAGTCAGTCAGATTTTTGAGACACTTAGATAATGAAAAAGAGGAGAGTTTCTAGGATCCCAGAATAACAACCACCTACAAATATAAAATCCATACTTCTTAAAAGTAGAAAGAAGACACGAGGGAGTGGTATTGAATTTTATAATTTCATGAGCCACAACTATTAGAATCATGAGAGTAAAATAATAGAGAAGTTGAGTAAAACAACAATGAATAAGAAGAACCACCACAATACCAACCACCCCTTATACTTCCATAGAGGGAAAAGTAGGTGAAGATTTGTGAGAAGAAGAAATTTTTTTTAGAGATGTTCAAGAAGATACACATAAATATTACATTTGTTGAGGCAATAGTAAACATACATGTTTGTGAAAACATCATCAAGTAGTTGGTGATGAAAAAAAGGAAGTTTAAAGAATTATCTACCATTCCATTGGCAGGGGAAAGTTTAACAGTAGTGTCAAGCATCCTACCAAAGAAATATCATGATCTATGTATTTATTTCCAATCCAATTACTATTGTAAACAATGAGTTTGGTAGGTATTTATGTGATATAGGTGCTACTATGAATATCATTTCATTTTAAACATCCAAGAGACTGGGATTGAAGGAGATTCATCCAACATTAGTTATGCTTCAACTGGTTGATACAACAGTGAGACATCCATGAGGAATACTTGAAGATGTCATCATCAAAGTAGATGAGTTATATTTTCCATTAGATTTTTTGGTGATGTACATGGATGAAGAGAGGCTTACAATAATATTAGGAAGAACATTTCTAGATATGGGAAGAGAACTTATTGATGTTCACAGTGGAGAGATAATTTTGAGATTTGAAGAATCAAAAGTGAAGTTCAATTTTCATCAGGCGATGAAAAAGTTTGATGAAATAGTTGATGAGTTTTATAGTGATTACTTGATGAAATAAGAAGATATTGTTGTCCTTATAAGAAGATCTAAAGTGTATATTTTGGAAAGTGAAGAAGAATATATGAATAAGATGAAGAAAGGTAAGAAAATATTGGAAGAAGTTGTGGATAGTGGATGACCAATCATTATAGATAAATTCAATGAAGGAGAACATGTTTGGGTAGTCTGTGAACTACCATATGATTTTTCAAAAAGGTTCAAGAACCACTAAATTGGTCCCATGGAGATAGATATTTTTTTTAATAATGGAATCGTGAAATTTGTTTCAGATAAAGGGTGAGGATAAATCTACACCAAAGAATAAACTCTTTGACATTTTGTAGATCCAGATCTGGTAACCTCTTTCCTACTATCAAACACTTGATCTGAAGAAGGTAAGGTCAATCCAATGATAGTAGACAAAAGTACTTCCAAAAGGAAGCATGATTTTTTTATATTTTTCATTATTTATTTATGTTTTTAAGATAAATCACTTACCCCCTAAATATTTTTAAAATTTCATTGTTATAGAATGTTATTTCACTTGTTTATTTTATTTTTTAGGACCATTAAGGTAGGAAACAAGAAAAATTAAGTAGAAGAAGAAGCTATATAGAAATTACACGTCATGAATGGAATGTACATGTCATTAAAGGGTTCAGACAAAACCTGTTTAGACCAAGTTTGAAGCATTAATTTTCAAGGGGAGTAAGAGTTTCAATTCCATAATTTCTTTTTATATTCCCATCATTTTAGTTATTTTAGATATTTAACTATAAATTTCATTCCCACACATGATTAATTATTTAATTAGCAGAACTAGGAGACATAAAATGATAAGGATGATTACCATTCCATGTATTTAGATTTCTTTGTCAATAAATTTGAATAATAAAATGGAAAAAAATTGTAGAGATAAGCACGTGGATTAGAATTTTACAAATCATGAATTGAGGAGCATGTTGATCATTGTAAATAATCTTTTTCTAATATTTTTATATGATTTTTATTTTCTAAATTTTCATTAATTGATTTAATTATTGGTATACATTTCCATGATTAATTAACCCAATAATTTGTCTCATTCCCAATACATCCAATAATCCAATATTTACGATTATTTTTATAGTATATTTATTGAGAAACTCATGCATGTTTTCTTATAGAACTTGATTTGAATCTTATTAAAGTAATGACTAAAAAAAATCACTTTTAAAATGGTTGAGGTATTCTTTTTTTTAATCCCTTATCCTAAGAACAACCTAGAATTAATAATTTATAATCTTGTAGAATCCATGAATTTCCTTATTAATAATTGAGCCTTGTAACAAGCCTATTTTTATCCATTCCTACCTTCCTCTAAATTTTTTTCATGATATTTAAAATAATAAGTGTCAAGGAGGAGCTTTATTGGGTGTACCATGATATAAATTATTGTGGATATTTTGCTAAGGGATTTTTCTATTATGATTTGGGAGGGGGAATGAAATTTTTCATTATAATTAATTATTCACCTCTCTTACTAAAAAAAAGAAAAAGTAAAAAATTTGGGTTGTGTCTTAGGAGGATTAAAAATCATCATTCTCCAGACCAACAAATTGATCGTGTGTGGTTAAGTGATGAATGTGAGATTTTTTCTAATCATATATTTTTAAAAATTATATATATATATATAATGAAAGAAGGAAAAGAAAGAGGTTGATTCATTAATTGTGCTCACATATATCATGCGCCCACTTTGAGATTTCTAGGGGAGAGTGAAATGACATCTATAAAGGGGTACATTCATTGAGATTAAATGTTGATATCATGAACAATTATTTAGAGTAAAACCTAATTTATTATCTTTACTTTGTACATAATTTACCTTCCTATCCTGAAGCCTTAGAGTCATTTGAACCTTAATGGTGAATCCCACATGATTTATTGTGATCTCTCTTTTTACGCAGAGGAGATTTTAGATGTCATGCAAGTCTATGGTTTGTTACATTTTTTGATGTATGCATTGAATGCTATTAATTCATACCCTGATAGTGAGCGGAAAAATTCATGTGAGGTAAATTGAAAATGGGAGACATATTAATAATGAGTTTAAAAATAGAAATTGGTGATTGAAGAGGCTTGGCTATTTCAAAAGAGGAAAAGTAAAACATGTGGTTGATTTGTATTATTTTAAAAGAAATTCTTTAATAAATTTTCTACATGAGATGGTCGAACATTTAATTTTCCATTTGATAAATTTATTTTATTGAAATTTAATTTGAATCATGGTAAGGTGAACATCTGTTGAAGTATGTTGAGATTCCAAATTTGAGGAAAAGTTTGAATTCAAGTGTGGGGGTATTTGAGAAGTCTAATTCATGCACACATTTTTGAATATTTTAATTTATTGATTTCATATTTAAATAAATAATCTTTCCAATTTTTAAGGATTATTTAATTTTATTTTTTTTGGTAGGAAATGATGAATATTTTGGAAACACAATGAAAAGGGGATCAAATATGAGCTAAAATACAATTGTAACCACGAGCAAAGCAAATCGGATCAACACCAGATTTTTGAAGATGAAGCAATGTTGGAAACTAGATGAACACTAATTACATGTCATGTAATAACATTACACATCGTGCATTTTGAAACAAGAAATTTTCACGTTATAAAATTCATCACTTTAGTTCGTAGAATGAAAATAAATTACATGTCATGAGTCTCTAATTCACATCATGAAGTGAGTCAAACAGTCAAATTAGTGTATGAGATTAACGCGAGATTCATGCGTGTGAAAGAAAACATGAATCAAAACTACACAACATGTAACCCACTTACACATCATGTATGTTTAAATGAGAAAAAAACAAATAATGAAGTTATAGTTGAGTTCTTGGATGGTATTTCCTATAAAAATATCCCCATGGACACCCTTCAAAAGCACTCTAAGACCATCAAAAGTAAGTGTGACACCAACAAACAATGGAGTGACGATCCAGGGCCCCACTTCACTGCATCTCCTATTCGGGTACCCATGATTCTCACTCTAATAATTCCTAGCAGGATTGAGTAGTTTTCTTAGTGTCAGGTGATGTGATTGATAGTGTAGTGCTTCTTATGGATTATTCTATTTTATTATTCAAGTTTTGGATCGCTGCAACACTATTTATTCAATTATGATCTCTTTATTTTGAAAATGCATAACCATTTCTTGTGAATTAAGGAGTTCCATTTCATTTCATCAATTAATCATTTTATTGTTTATATAACTATTATGCAATATAGATCGGTTATGTTTAATCAAGGTCTCAGGTCAATTCATTTTATGTTTTCACTAAGTATATGACCATTCCAAATGTTTAATCACATTATTAGAGAAGGGTACCTTGACCAAGGTTACCTATGGACCCAATTCTATCACCAATACTGAATAAAACCTTATCAATTGCATCCATAACATACAAAACTAAAAATAATTGAACCTAGTATGTCTCCCATCTTGATTTCAAACCCATTCAATTCTATTATTTTCTTATTCTTTTTAAAATAATAAAAAAAATTCAATCTTATTGTCCTTAATTAATTTAATACATATTGATCATTCATGTGGGTTCAATACTTAGATTGGATAGATAATAAATTTTTAGTCAGGTTGTCTGAGTCTATATAAATGACTAAATTTTGTTAGTCCTGTAGGATTTATTGATGCCTCGTAGGCAGTAAATATTCATTTATTGGAGTAAAGGGATGTATTTAAAATTAATAAAAGCACAACCAAAGGATGAATTTTTTTATATAAATATATTAAGTAAGTATATTTTCTTATATTTTTTGAAGATAAAAAATTACTCAACCTTAGTAAAATGAAATCGGAATAAAATTTTATTCTAATACATCAATTTTAGTTAAACTGGTGGTCCTTTAAATCATAATAGATTTATGGATTTGAGACCCACAACTATCCATTGATCATTCAATTATTTTTGATCAATTACCTCATTCACTCCATATAAATATTTAGCCTTTTTCTCCAAGTCTATATTTCTACTTTTCACTAATGTTCTTCTATGTATAAACCCAGTTATATGTTATTCCAAGTGACCTTTCTACCTCTAATTCTTTCTTATTAAGAGAAAATTTTATAAATTCTTTTACAATATGGGTTTAAAAAAAAATTATTTTCCAAAAATCAAACTATTTAATAACTTGATCGAGTTTAAATTGTGAGGATGCAGTTTATTTAAGGTGAGGAGAATATAACACCCTAAAATTTATAAAAGAGTAACTTTTATTCAATATCGTGTATGACACACAAAACAAAATATAGAAAGGAATATAACCTATCGAAACTTTATGGTATATTTTATATTTTAAATAAAATTATATTCTATAGATTTCAATGTAGACAATACTAATATAGCTTGCACCACCTGTAACGAATACATTCTTTGATAGCTTTTGTTGCACGTAAGATCGAGTTTTATAAAGAAATAATATATTATGAACAAAATATTATTTAATATAACAAGATATAACCTAGCCCTTAAGTTGGAGGTTATGAATAGGATTAACTAACTTATTGAAATATATTGGGGAATTCAATGGTTTATAATTAAATTGGAATGAATATAAAATCTAGTTGAAAATATTGGAAGCATTTTTTATAAAGAACTATTTATATGATTCCAAAAGGTATGTTATATTAACAAATTAAATTAATTACTATTAGTTAATTATATTAATTAAATATATATTATTTATTCAAGAAAATATTTTTTACATTCATCTAATAGATTGTATAGGGATAGTATAAGAAAAAACACAATTTTATACATAAAAGCCTATATTTTTACAAAAGAAATTTTACTACCTTTTAATGGAGAACCTATATTAAATAAACTTTTTTGGAAATTTTATAAATTTTATATGTAAAAAAATTAATTTTTTAAATAAGAAGAAAATTATCTTAGGGGTAATTTTTTTTATTTTTCTGCGAGGTTCCACTTTTTTAGGAATAGTGAAAAACATTGATTTTTAATTTAAAACCACTTTTCATTTAATTTATTTATAATGTTAAATTATATTTATATTGGTTTTAAAGATTGATTAGTTAAATTAAAAATAAATTAATATAATTTATGTCATTGGAATCAATTTCAATTTGAAATTAATTATAAAAAATATAAATATTTTGAACTTTTTACATTAAAAACTCAGTTTTCCATCCTGTTCGCAAGATTAATTTTAAATTAATTTATGCCACTTATGTGATTGGAATTTGAAAAATGGATTAAATATTTTTATAATAATAATTTATAATTTATAATAAGATCAACTTGGTTTTTTACCACAAAAAATTGTCAATGTGATTAAAATTAATTACAACGATTAAGATAAAAAAATTAGCATAATAAGGGACTAAACCAAAAACATAAGGGAAAAAATGACCTCAAAACTTATTCAAAATCCATTTAATTTTAATATTTCAACTCAATACTCAAATTTATAGAAATTTATTAATTATTGGATCCATGTAACATGAAAAAAAACACGGGTGTAATTCCCTTTTAAAACATTTACAAGAATGTCACTCCTCCTCCACAATAAAAATGCTCTCACCTCTCACACTTATTTACAATTTCAAGACATTTGGATCACAAAAAATCTGATAAAATAAAATACCAAAATCCCTCCCCTAAACCTATAATCCTAAAATTAGGTATAAAGAAAACCAAGGATTTAATTTGGTATAAACCAAAAGGACTTACCAGAATAAGAGTTAACATTCTTTAATGATCACATTATTTTCATTTACTTCTCTATGCATTAAATTATTTATATATTAGGATTATATAATAACCTTCATATAATAAATATAATAATATTTTTTTATTATAATTTTTAAACCAACGCTTTCGCATACATCCATCAAAATGTGATATGCAATCACCATTCATGTGTAAGGTGGACTACAACCTTGCGAACCATTGTCTCACATTCTTACATTTACCACCTTTAAGGGTTAGAAATAATGATGTATTAATAGTTTATATATGATATATAATTTATTTATAATTTATTTATTCTTATTTAATTCTTATATAACACATACCTTCATGTGTTCTATATTGTGGGGATACGATAACATCGTTTGTGGATGTGCACACAATCGCCTCTTCAAAGTGATGTGATTTTTTCATGATATATATGGAATAAATAAATGATGATTCTAATAAACCTATGGGAAATATATGAAATAAATATTATACTATAATAATAATATTAATATACATATATATCATTTACTTTTCATTCTTTTAAAAATGACAAATAAATCGAAGTAGTGTTCATGCATATGTACGACCTACCGTATCTATATATAGTGAATTTAATTTACTATATCCAAAATTTATGGCTTATTATAAATACATATATACTAAATATATATAGTATTTACATAATTTATTATATTATTTAGAATATTAAATCATTATCTATGTTATAGAAACATAAATAACAAGTTAAAACATACATGGAAAACTAGGCAATTAACACCCGAAATAATAAAAATAATGAATGAATATTAAAAAATGGGTAGTAAGATATTATAGGAAGTTAATATGTGATATTATAAATATGATTATAGTTCTGGTATAATTTAGTTACATTTTTAAAACCATTATACTATAGGTTAAATTACATTCACCCGAAAATAAATACGAGGAAATATATTTTTATCTCGCTTTTTTTTACATATGTGAGATAATTGTAATATTCACCAATTTAATATTTTTATGGTGTATCTACAGCCAATTTTGATATATTATATCATGAATTATTTTATCTTTATGTTATGTTGAGTTTCAATTTGAATTATTTATTCTAAGGGAATTTTAATTAAAAGTTACCAAGTTGTAGAGTATTTCAAAACCAAATTCCTTTTCATTGCGATCTATTATTTCCACATTGTCATTAATATTATAAGATTATGTGTGTAATCACTTTTTACTATTTATTATTGTATTACCACCTTTTAATGTTTATTTACATTTTACATTAATAGTTTATTCATTTATTGATTCTGACATCAACGTTATGGTATTTTCAAAGGTATACTTCACAATCTCATTTTGTTTGTGATTATTTACACTTGAATTTTCATTAGAGGAAATTATTGGATCATTGTTTAATAAATACTTTAATTTTATTATCCTCTAGTAATTAATTATCTTTTTCAATTAATAATACCATTGTTCCACTCTTTGGTACTCTAAATGTTTTCGAAAATGTTCTTAAGAAATCCCAACTTCATTTTTTTCTTTATTAGGAGAACATATTTTCTTATAAAAACACTATTTTATAAAAAGGATTTCAAATGTTTTTTAACATTTGTAAAATGATTTATTAATGAAAATTTTATCCTTTTCATCTTTTACAAATGTTTTTAGAGTAATATTTATTTCTATTTACAAACAAGGCACTTTTCTAACCTCTTCACCTAACAAAAGGAATGCCTTTTTACCTTGTATGACTTGTAAGTAATTATCTACCATTATTTCATTAAATCTTACTTTTTAAGTTTAAATGGTTAATTTTTAAAGAATATTTTTTAGAAGTATTTTTTAAATAAAATGATTTAAAAAAAATCAAAATGAAAAGGATATTCTCCCCAGGAATGTTTTTAAGACCTTTTATAGTATTTTCATTCATCAATGACAACAACCATTTATTTTTACTCCACTTGAGAAATTTTTTATTGATACCATCCTTATTATTCCTCTAGATTGTTTTTGATTTATTTGGAAAAGTATGGTATTGAAATTCATGTCCTTGATTCATTTTTGTAGTCCCCTTGAAATATTAAATTTAATATGATCATTGAACATTGAATTCCCACTAATTATATATATCATTTATTATGGTTTTGTTAATTTCCTAAACTATATACCATTTTTACATATAGTGTTTATTTTGAATGATATTTTATTTACAAGGGAAATATTGATAAATCTGTATCCTTTACTCTATACAGATATTTGATAAGGCAGTTTGTTTGTGAATTTAAATCAATTATTCAATATATGAGGAATTCTTTGGACTTGAAAGACATGTGTTGGGGAATTTTTAATACAAGACTTTTGGTTTGGGGACTAATTAATGCAAGCCCCATGATGCATCGGTAGTCTCATGAGATGAAATTAGTTGGCTAGCCTAAGCTAATGGGTGTTTACCTTGGATATTTTAAACTTTCTTGAGGATAAATCTTGGTAGTAAAGGTATCATATTACTTTTACACATGACATCCAATAATTAATAATTCCCTTTATTGAGAATTTAGTTATTATGTTTATCCATGATATTATTTCATTGAAATTATTTATGGATGCATTTTTTGTTCTTTGTTTTTTTATTAATTAGAATGTGTGATTAGTTATTTACCTTCCCATATTTACTATGCCTTATATAGTTATTTAAATGGAATGTGTTTTTATTTATTTAACTTTCTATGTTTTATATGAGCTTTTTTATTAGCTTATTAATTACATGGAATTTGTGTTAAATTATATACATTTTCATAATGCATATTCTTATTAATTCAATATTGATTCCACTATACTAAACCCTTTCTGATAATTTGGAGTTACCCTTATTTTATATTATTTTTCAAATATTCCATAGAGTTCACTAAGAATGATATTCAAGGATACAATAGATGGAATAGAGATATTATCCTAAAAAATATTTTGTAATTCTTGTATTCATTTTTAAAACAAGAATAATTTTGTATCTTTTTTAAAAATACTACTAAATTGTTCTATCCCATGGGATGAAATTTACTTGTATATTTTTCAATTTAATGGTAGCATGACACCTGCTCTGGTCTTTCTGAGGTCAGGTCACTATATTGCGCCTCAAGTAGGGGACCACCAGACTGTGGGGAAACTAGTGGTGCCTTGTATGCTAGGACTTGATAGAAATTTTAAGGTTCAATTTATTTTCTATCAATGGGGACCAGTTTTTATAATTACTTCTCAATATTTAATAGTTTTGTATATTTACCAAATTACCCCTCCACTATTATAAAAGCTCACCTCCTCCCCTCACTTATTCACACCACCTAATTAATTTGGCTCGACTAACCCTTGAAAAAATCAATCCCCAACATTATTATCCATTATCTATATATTATTTCCATCCCATTATACTATCTTAGGTTCCTTAATAAGAGATCCTAAGGGTGTTTTTCTAGGAAAATCTAATTGTCTTCACTAAACACTTTTTTTAAATATTCTCTTACCACCAAAAATCATGTCATAATAATTAACATATAATTACAATAGTATCTAACATATATGAATATGTTATTATCCTAATGAAATAACCCACATCCACATCCTCTTCCACCAAATAGGAAATTAAATCATCATTTATGCGTATGGTGGACTACCTCTACCCAGTCTGAGGTAATTTGTTTTCCATCATCACCTCTCATGGCTGTTTATAATGATGAATTTAAAATATATATATGGTATTTGTAAAAAGAATATATATATTTTTATTATATAAAATATTTCTTATGACATTTCATTCCATGAGGGATACAATAATATCACTCGTGTGTGCGGTGGACTACCTCATCACAAAGCATTGTGATTTGTTTTTCACTAACACATTTAATTGAAGGTAATAAGTATAATTTAAATGAATATATGTTATATATATGACCTAATTATAATATTAAAGACTTATTTATCATTCTAAAAAGCTAATATATATTTTTCTTTCTTACTATTCCACTCATTGAAAAATAATAACATTGTTCGTTTATACATGTGGACTATAGCCTCCATGGAGCGATGTGATTCATTTTCATCACCACATAATATAGAAAATATATATATAAGTATATTTGAATAAATAATTTGGTATTTATGATATTATTATAATTATATAAATATAATAATACTTACATACATTCCATAATGATTTTCAAAAATGGAATCATTACTCATGTGTAAAAATGGCATGACGTATTCATGACTGTAACATAGTTCATTTTTCATAACCATATTTCAGGATTATTTTTAAAATTATAAATGATTTATTAAAATTCTAATAAATTCATGATTATTATTCTAATTATGACATAATAAGGACGTATTTGACAATGGAAAACACACTAAATTTATTTTCAAACAATAAACCAAACATCCTCAAAAAACCCAATTTGGACATAACTGATTAAGTATTTAAATATTAATTTAAATAAATATATTAAATTATTTAGGTATAAGGTATTAAAACTAAAAAATTATTAATAAATCAAAATATTTTTATATGTTTATTATATATGAGTTAAATATATACATGGAAATTTTGGACTCATGGTAAGAGACTATATCTCAATTTTCCTTCATTGAGGAATATTTTATTTTTATATAACTAATTGATTTTATATGGTGTATATAATTCCCTTAATACATTTAATACCAATAAAACTTTATACATGATGTTTTTTTAATATTAAATTTGAATTATTTCATTGAAGTCGGTTTTACTGGAATGTAACCTAGTGATAAATAATTTCATAAACTCAATTTCTTTTCATTGTGTTATATTACTTTATTACTATCTATAATATTCTAATACTGTATATGTAATTAGTTTTTCAAAAATTATATTTTATTTCACCTTTTTTTATGTGGATTTAAATTTATTATGCTTAATCTATTCATGGATCAATTATCACTTCAATGTTATGATCATTATTAGGGTTTCTCATCTCAAATATTCTTCTTTAGGACATATGTTATGTTGTACACCTATATTATTTCGCGAGTTTTATATAATTAACCTTTAATATTTTTTATCATGAATCTTTATAAGTTCAATTTGTTTAAATATTTATATTCTGTTATTATTTCATGGGGCTTACGGTTGAAGAGTTTCCATTGTGGAAAAGTATTTTGATAAAATATACTTTAATTCATGATTTTTATATTGAATGTACCTTTGGAGAAAATAATATTCTATTCAACCAAAAATATTTCTTATCCACTAGTTATGAATGTGGTTAACATGTTTTATTTCCATTTCCTATCATATTGATTAAATAAGCATCAAGAATGATGTTTGTAAGTGATATCAATCATGTTTATATTTTAGATCAGGTGTCTTTACATTCCATGTTTTTGTTTTTTAAATTTTTTTCAAAAGAATCTTTTATAAATATTAATTATTTCCTAAATATTTTTTACATGATAATTTACCTTCATTTAAAATACTTTACAAAGAAAAAATATTAATTTTTTTCCAAATGGGAATCTTTTGACTCTCTTTACAAAATGTGTGAAAATGATGTTTATTTATAGAATTTACATCATGAAATGAATTTCATTATATTGTGGATTTTATTTTATTTCAACATTTCTTTATATGGTTTAAAGATAATTTTTAAAAAAATATTATTTTCAAAATAGTTCATAAATTCTTTACTTTTAAGAAGTGATTTTGAAAGTAAGAAGGCAATTTACCTCATGAATGTTTTAATTGGGTTTTAATGGTATACATATTCATCAATTTGAATAAATCTTGATTTTAATTTGTATCCACCGTAATTTTTTTTTATCGATACCATCCTCATTATTTAAATAGATGGATTTTGAGTGTTTCAAAAATCATGGAACTCATTTCTTTAACTAGGTATAATAATGTTTTAAAAATAAAAATATCTATATCTAAGGTTTTGATGATGAAATGAAACCTCTATGTACTTTAAACCTGTTTTGGTTCTTAGAAAAAATTTATATTATGGGTGCACCAAGATTTTTTCAGGTGACCCCAATATAGCGTATGCAATGGGCATACCATGATAACGCCCCATAACATTAGGTATGGAATTCGACTATTTGTTTATTCTATTTTTAAGATTTATATGAGGGTTATACAAGTGTTTAATAAAGATAATGTCTAAATATTCCAATATATTTTCTTTATGCTTTCGATGTGTTTTTAATGATTTCTTTGATCAATTTTGATACCATATTGATCATTATTATTGATTCCAATGAAACTTTCCTATATTAATGATTTATGTCATGATTTTTAATCAATTTATTGATGGGTATGAATTCTATTATGTTATGATCATGCACTATGATTATGTCATTGTTGTCTTATTCTCTTTTTATGATCAATGATTAAATTCAATTGATAATTGGTATGTTATCCCTTACAGTGAATTTGATCTCACCCTTCCTATGTTTCCTTTTCCCTAGGTTTTCATGAATAATGTTAAATTAATTTTTTTATAAGTGTTTCATATATATGATAGTGATTCCAAAAAAGGAATATCAAAAGAAGGGTGTAGTTTTAAGATAATCTATTGAATTTATGAGTGTAGTTTTTGTATGGTTTTGTACTAATTCTATAAAACTCTAAACTAAAAAGGTATTTTGATATGTTAGTAATCCAATATTTCTTTTTCATGTTGTATAGTCTGGATTGAAAATATTGTGTTACATTTATTAGTATCAATGAAATAAATGTAATGTTTATGGATTTACCACTAGATATGAGAGTGTGGGTTCAGTACTTTTATAAAGGGAATATGAATATATTAATAATTTCCCCCAACCAATTTATGAATAGGTATCAAGGTTAACAACATTAATTCAAGGAAATATAAAATATGGTATTAATATAAAAAAGGAACAGAATGAATAATAATAGTTATACACTAATGATAGTTATGAAAGATACAATTAGTGATGGATCATTCCTTTTAATGATATTTAATGTTTCTCATTTGTGAACATATAGTTAAATAATTAACCTATATATGAAGAATGAATTTAGATGAATAATACAATGTTGTTTTGATAGGAATAATGAAAATAACCATTTTATAATAATTTACTTTTAAATAAAACTCATATAATAATGGGAAAAAATTTAAAAAATTGAAACGTGGGAATTTTTTTAAAAATATTGTGAAATTTTTCTTGAAAAACAATTTAAAATAATTTTACATACTTATTTATATAAATTTATTCTAATAGAAAAGGTCAAATATTTTTTATTTGAAAATTAATTTTCAAAAAGGATAGAATTAAATCATTTGAGGAAAATTAAAACATATTTTTTAAAATCAATTATAATTGATTTTGGAAAAATAATATATTTTTTATATAGAAAACATGGGATGTAATATAAAAACATTATATTTTCAATTGATGGAAAAACTTTTTTACATTTTGAAATATCTTTTTTGTGATTCCAAAATCAAAAGATTATTATATTATACATTATAATACAACTAACTATAATTATGTGAATTTTAAAGAATAAAACATATTGTAGATCCTAAAAAAATAGTAGAACATAAATGAGAATTAACATATAGACATTGAAGAAAATATGTATTTGAATGAATGAGAGTTATCCATTCAAAAGTGAATCATTTATTTATGAATATATTTCATTGAAGAATATGATATCTACTAAAATAAGTGAATTACGTAGGGAATAAGAAAAGAATCATAGAAAAAAATAATTGTATGGTATAAGGGTCTTAGTATATTATATTATTATAGAGACTTTATTACTCAATGAGAAATAATTTGAGTTTAGAAAAATTTTACCACTTGAGTGAAATAAAAATAATAACCCCATGAATGTTAGAGATCATGAATTTTATCTTATAATACCAAGAAAAAAATAAATTTACTAGGGAAATTAATCAAATATACTGTATATAAACCATATATTAAAAATTAGTTTTGTAATAAAATTATGTTTCAATAATAGGAATTTGATATAATAAACAGTTACAACTTTTAAAATTTTTTATTACAAAAATTTTGAGATAAAAAACATGAATTTATATATTTAATATTATGAAATATAAAATAATCATGATAAAAATATTAAATGATATGTAGATTTACCATTACAAAGAATACATGGAATATAATAATAAATATATCTTGAGGGGTGAAATTTTGGAAAATACACCCTTACCTTGTTCTTCTTTCATTCTTCACATGCTTCTAAAATCCTAAATAATAAAATTAAGATTATTATATCCTTTATTATGAACCTTACTCATCTATATTTGAATTTGTATGGACCATTTATAAACATATTCAATTTATCTATTATATACTTTTGTCATGTTTTTATGTGAAAATTATATCTGTCTCTGCTTATCTTGAAAATTATAGCAATCAAATATGGTAGTTTAATTTTAATTTATTCATATAATATATCATTTATATAAAAATAAGAAATAATAATTTTATTATTAATATAAAATATTATATTTATTTATGTTTCTAGAGGCATCCATGATAGATTATTACAGCATTGTTCAAGTAGGTTGTTAAACCAACCCAAAAATGAACACACTCTTTCTCAATGGGAAAGTATTGTTAATAAATTACATAATAACATTATAATATAAAAAATGATTTTATTTATATTTTTTTATGTTAGGGAATCATATTTTATATGTTTTTGATAAATAATGAATTACTAGGTGGAAAATGAAAAATAATCATGGAGAAGGTAATCCATACAACACTGGGTAAATGTTCTTATGTTAGTATAATATGATGTAAGGTAATAAATATGTGTTGTTCCATTAATAAGGTATCACATATGCATAATAATAATTATATTTTAGTAATATTACAACTTTTATTGTATTTTTTTAAGATAATTACTAAGAATAAATGGTTAAGGATTAAATAATAATCACTTTGGGACCGTGAGCTTTCTCTTGAAAGTATCATTAAAAATTAAGGGCATATGATAGATTATTGAAAATATAGTGTAATTAACATGATATTGAATTATATTAGTAGAAAATATAATATATTATAAACAAATTTTAAGGAATGTGTGTAGAATAAAGGGGTGGAAATATCCCATTTAATAATTTAAGAAAGGGAATATTTGTGAATACCCTTTACTTTTCAATGATAGTTTTACACTATTAAAGATTAAAATACTAAAAATGTTGTAAATAATGTTTTGTTATGGGATAAAGGTTTTATATATACTAAATAAAATATTTACACTCTTATTTAATGTAAGAACCCAGATCTTCATTTCAGGTTTGGATCTTTATTTCAGGTTGTTTTGAGGAAAAATGAAGAATTTGGGAATTTTCTATGTACATGTCGTGTACCTAGTTTCCATGGGTAGCCGTGTACTAGACATGTAACAGCTGAGTACATGGTCATGTGGGTGACCTGGATAACTACCTAAAACAGGGGCCAGTTGAGACATGTACACAATGTGTACATTAAATGAACACACTGTGTACTTTTCTTTTTACATGATTAAACAGACCAGGGTCAAGTCTCATATCTAGAACTCCTTTCTTCTTCCCATGTCTCATACAGGAGAGTAACATATCACTGAGAAACTTTTACCTCCTCATGTTCCTCAGTATAAGCTCCGATTGAGATGTTTTTGGGTGCATTATATTCCCACCGGTGAGTTTTCTCTTTCCTTGGAGCCTCTATTCTTGATTTCTAATCTCTCATATGTCATCCAAGGTTGATCTTTTTTGTCTTTTTTGTAGATCGATGATGTTCTAGGCCAATTCAAGGGCTGACATTCGAGAGTGTACATTGTACCACATCAATGATTGTGGTTTTTTCCTTTCTTTGGTTGTATTTGGATTATATGTGCTAAAAGTTCCCAATACCCATGTTTAGGGTATTGTGTGTTATGGAATTTAACCGTGTTTAATACTTGTTATGGTTTGTTGATTGAGAAAGGGTTATTTGATTAGGAATATGGATTAATACCTTGATTATGGATGTGTCTCACATGTTTGATTATTTACGCTCATTGGGTCTAGGAAGCATGTTAGGTTTCTTTGTTTTCAATGCCTTGTCTTGTTACGACAGAGATATTTTTTATTTTAGATGCATGATTTTTTCATTGTGAAAGTATGTACAAGGGTAATTAAATGTGAGAGCTTCTTGAGCTAAGTTTTTTTAATTATGAATTGTTGTTATGATTTATCGGAGGTATTGACTGTGATAACTTCCATGGAGTCATTGGCCAGAGGGTTTAGACCATGAGAGATACCGAGAGGTTCATTATTAAATGTATGTTAGACCATATAGAATTTATTGTGAGAGATTCCATAGGTTAATTATAATTATTGTTGCGATGTAGACCAAGGGGTATTGGTCATGAGAGCTACCCAGGTGGTTTTTTGTAATTGATTTATTCTATGTGGGATTAAAGGGGTTAAACTGTGAGAGCTTTCGCAAAGGGTAATTATTACTACTTTAATTGATAATATGTTAAACAAAAGGGGTTAGACTATGAGAACTTTCCTATAGGGTTTCTTGTAAATGATTGATTTATTGTGACGAGCCTGCCAAACCAAAGCACAATCTTGTACTCGATCTTACTTGATTGTTTAGATGGCCTTTTTGAGATTTTTGTTAGTTATTGCTATATAGGGGGATACAGAGATTAGGAAATATCTTGAGGTTACATTATTAAATGGATTGAATAATTTATAAATTTAAATGAATGTAATTGAAAACTGTAGGATTGTTTACTTTTGAGTACTTCCTAGTTTATTGCTTTATTTCTACATATTACCTACATTATATATTCACTAACAATTAGGCACAGATCTTTTGGTGGTTTCCAATTAGGATTCATCTCACACCCTATTTGGGTCATGCCTTTGGACCCAAACAGATTATATGGTTGTAGGTGTAGATAAGGTAAAGTGCCCTTCTTCATCAGGTACTTGATTGTTGTTGGAGCTAGAGGGCATGAGACCAAGTGGAGGCTTGTGATGCTGTTGGAGTTTACTATTTTTTGTAATTTGGTTTCAATATTGTATTTACAACATTTGGACATGTTAGGATGATTTCCTATATACTTGTGAAATGCATCATTTATTTATATATATGTTTCAGTTGTTTGTACTATCAGTTTTTCATTGTTTACTTCTATTGTATGGTATTACTACTTCTTTTACTGTTTACTATTTGTTTCCAATATGTCACTATACTAATGAGGTAATAGTTTCCCCACTATCACACCCAAGTACCTTGCTACTAATCATAAGTCTCTGGCATTTTGGGTAATGTGCATGAGGCCATGTGAGCAACAGGGTACAACACACCTTTGTGCGGCACCCAGATCTGGGACATTACAAAGTGGTATCCGAGGAGTTTCTTTTCTTCTTTGTCTTACAATTTGGAGACTATAGATGGGGATAAGAAGTAATATGTAGTTGTTAATAATATGTGTCTGGGAGTAGCTAACATGTGTACAGGGAAAATCCAATTTACCTCGAATATTTCAATTTTTATGGTTTTTCAATTGTTACAATTGATATGATTTCACCATTGGGTGATACACTTGTTTTGTGATGCTATGATTTATATCATTGTGTTTCTATTTCTGGTGAAACCTGTTGAGATGATGGTATGCCATATCATGCATCATATAGGCACTTTCTATAGATCACATGCCATTCATTTTTATCATTCCATTTATGGTGCATTATTGATTGCATGGTGTTGTGATAGATGTTGTGCTAGATATTCATGTTTTTGTGATAGATTCCATGATAAAATACCTTCTATTTTGATAGGGTATTGGAAATTATAAATTTTTATTAGGATGGGCACCAAAATTTGGTCACTGAGGTGTTATGGGACCTCTTGGATCAAAATTTGGTGGATCATTTTTGAACTATAATTGAATTTTACCAAGTTATGATGTAAATTAGGATTTCAAACTTTGATTCGTGGGTTTATAGGCTCTCACGTGTCGGAAGTTTTCATTTTTTTTGACAAAATTTTATGTTTTTCAGGGTTCAAGAGAAGTTTCATAGACCTACTATATGGAAACCCAGAAAACACGACATGTGGTGTTATGAACACATGCCATGTGTTTTTCTGTTCTGGAAAAAAAAAATTATGTACATGTCGTGTACTGTATGTACATGTTGTGTAGTCTTTAACTGTGTGACTGACTGTGTGAGAAGAGACATGGGGTTGGGAAACTTTGGTAGAACACGTTGTGTACTAAGAGTACACGTCATGTTGTAAGGATCGTGTATCCGGTTGTGTGACCAACAACATGGGTGGATGAAACTTAGGTTGTACATGCTGTGCACCTTTCCTTCATGTCGTTTTGAGTCGACTGTGTCTTTGACCATGGGAATAATGAAATGGATGGTTTTAACTTAACCAGTACACACCGTGTCTTGGGTGAACACACCGTTTAGTGTTACCTAGGAGATAACCGTGTGGTTCAAGCCATGTATAAGAACTTGTTCTAAAAGGAAAATTCAAGTACAAGTCATGTTTTAGGGGGAACATGATGTGTGTAAGGGTGTTACATGATCAGGTTTGGCTAGGGTACACACCATGTAGGGGTTATACACATTGTGTACCCTATTTTGTAAATTTGGATTGTTTTTATTCTCCTGTTATTTTCTTGAACTTGTAAGTTTCAATCCTTGATAATATTTAACTGAGATGTGTGCTTGATTGTACAGAGTCATGCCACCAAGACATCCTCCAATTGTGAGCCAGATACAAGGAAATGATCAGACATTGAAAATGGTAGATCAGGGACTACCAGTATATCCTATTATCATGCTTGTCTTGGTACCAGCTCTTATACTAGACACAGTTTTTGATGCACAATTCTGTGAAGGCTTTTTGAAGATGTTAGAGACTTTTTAGGGATCACTGCATCCTACCTCATATATGGCAGAGCTGACGTGTGTGTTCCAACAGCAGCATCCTCCCACTTTTTCTGGGGATGGAGGGCTATAGGGTGTAGAGTCATGGTTGGAGGTCATTCTATCTATCTCTGAGCATCTGGATACTTTTCCAGAGATGAGGGTGAATCTTGTTATGTAAATGTTATGTTATTCCTATAAGAGATGGTGGGATGTTATCTCATAGGCGGTACATCATCGAGACATGGTTTGGGAAGAGTTTTAGAGTATCTTCTATGAATACTTCTATCCCAAGGCATTGAGGGCTGATCATGACTAAGAGAACATGAATTTGGAGTAGGGCGCGCTTATAGTGATTTAGTACTCTTTTTATTTTACAGAGCTTTAGTTCTTGGCACCTGTTCTGGGAGGTGATGAGTTATCTTTGGCTGGGTGATTTGAGGATGGTATCAGGTAATAAATTAAATCGCCTATGAATGTTTCAAGACTGACTTCAGTAATGGATATAGTGAATCAAGTGCTGATTACTGAGTGCAATATGAGGGAGTTGGGAACTACATGCCAGGGCGGTTAGACATCTAGGGCTGGTACTCCTTCAACAGATAGCAGGAAGCACTGTAGGGAGCTTTCATGAAATGTTTATTTAGGGTCACTAGGCTGTGGTATAGGTCATACTTTTGCAGTGGAGTAGACCCAGTAGGAGCAGGATATCAGAACCTTTATGGTTAGAGGTACGATTCTAGTTGCCTAGTTTTTAGCTTCTAATATTTTTGTTATGGGGGCTTCCCATAGTTTTATATTTGTTGTTTTTGTGTAGATCCTTGGGCTCTATATGTTTACTTATGAGGATGTTATGATGTTAGACACTCCGTTTGGGATTAGGACGGCTAGCGTACAATAGTGTAAAGAGTGACCTCTTGAGGTTAGATGATGTCACTTATTATGAGACCTCTATGTCTTAGAGATGAAAAGATTCGATGTCATTCTTGTAATGGATTGGTTAGTCCCATTTTCCGAATTTTTGACTACTATCATCATTGGGTGAGTTTCAAGTCCCCTAAGGGAGGGTCATTTCTACATAAGGGTGAATGGTATGTCTAGGCGAGCAAAGATGGACCTGATCATCATGGGTTGGGAGGAGTCACAACCTATATTTCTAGTTTATATCTGGATGTCCAGGGGACTTCACAAAAAGACTTTTCTCTAGTGGTGTATTGGTTCAGAGATGTATTTCCAGGTGAGTTATTAGGTTTACCACCGAAGAGAGAGGTATATTTATCTATTGAGATTCTTCAAGGAGTATCATAGGTGTCCATTACTCCTTATAGGATGGCTACACCTAAGTTACAAAATCTCAAGAAGAAGTTAGAAGAGTTTCAACCAAAGGGTTTATTCTGAACAAGTACTTCTCCTTAGGGTTCTAATATCCAACTTGTGAAGAAGATAGATGGTTCCCTCAGACTTTGCATGAATTATCGGAAGTTTAAATAGTTAACAATCAAGAATTGATATCCCTTATCAAGGATTAATGATCTCTTTGACCAGCTTCGAGGAGCCAAGGTGTTCTCGAATATTTACTTGAGATCCTATTATCATAAGTTACATGTTATACCATTAGATATACCTTTTAGAGCCTTTCAGAGTAGGTACGATCTATACAAGTATTTGGTTATGTCTTTTAGTCTCACAAAATCACCAGCACTTATGAACCGAATGCTCCATCCTTACTTGGATTCCTTTTTGGTAGTCTTCGTGGATGATATCTTGGTGTACTATCACACTTGATATGACCATGAAACCCATATTGAGAACATTTTTAATACACTAAGAGAGAATTAGTTATATGCTAAGATATTAAAATGCCACTTTTGGATGGATTAGATTCACCTCTTGGGTCCAGTTATCTCAGAGATAGGAGTATTATTAGACCCAAAGAAATTGAGAGCAGTAGTTTCATGGGAGCAGTCGAAGAGCTTTATTGAGGTTCAGAGTTTTAAATGGATGTATGGTTACTATAGTAACTTTATACATGAATTCTCATGCTGATTAGAACCACTAACGGTCATGAATATGAAAGATGTGAAGTACTTGTAGACAAATTCCTACGATTCTGCCTTTAAGGAGCTAAAAGGGATACTGACTTCAACACCGATACTAGTTTTTTTAGAGTTGTGAAAGAGTTACACTATTTACTATGATGCATCTGGTATCGTACTGGGAGTAGTTCTTATGAAAGGGGAAGGAGTCATTGTATATGGGTCTCGGAAATTGAGACCAAATGAGAGGAATTACATGACGCACTATCTCGAGTTAGATGCAGTTGTGCATGCTTTGCACTATTGGAGAAATTATCTTTTAGGAGAGAATTTTTTTTGTACACTGACCACAAAATCCTTAAGTATATATTTACTCAGTGTGATCTGAATTTGAGATTTCCAAGGTTGGTTGAGTACCTTCAGTTTTTTGACTTTGAGCTTGCCTATACCTTTGGGAAAAGCAATGCAGTGGCTGATGTGTTGAGTAAGAGGACTCATGTATAGGTAGTTCAAGAGGCCAGTAGTGAGTGGTAGATTATGGATATTTTCTCTGAGATGCATATGGAGGTGCATGACTGACATAATCATATGTTTCTTTCCTCTATAATCGTTAGCTCTACTCTTCAAGATCGATTTATAATGAGGCAACTATCAGATTCTGAAGGCCTATTCCTACGGGAGAGTGTGTTATAAGAATACCCTACACCTGGGTGGACCATAGGATATGATGAGATCTTTCATTTTCATGGATGCATATGGGTGTTAGAAAACATACATGATGAAATTTTTCAGGATTTTCATTCCTTAGTTTGGGAAACTCATCCTAGTGTCACCAAGATGTACTAAGATCTATACTGTTAGAATTAGTGGTAAGGTATAAATAGGGGTGTAACTGGTTTTGTTATTAGATGTTCAACATTTTATTAGGTGAAGGTAAATAATTATTGTCTAGTAGGGATTTTGCAGCAATTTCCCACTACCGAGTGTAAGTGGAATGATGTCTTGATGGATTTTTTGATAGGATTACCGAGGTCACCTCGAGGGAATGATGCAGTTTTGGTTTTTGTTGACTGAATCATGAATGTTTCACATTTCTTGCCAATCAAGGAAACCTTCTATGTTGATGAGTTTGGAATATTTTACATCCGAGAGATTGTACGTTTACATTGGGTTGTGCACTCGTTCATTTCATATAGGGATTCCCATTTTAATTCTCAAGTCTGGTAGGGAATATAGATGGCTTTAGGTACACAGGTACTTCTAATTACAGCTTACCACCCCTAGACAGATGGCCAGTCTGAGTGCACGATTAAGATTTTGGAGTAAATTCTTCGAGCATGCTTCCTGGATTTCGGGGGTTCTTGGGAGAGGCATATACCCCTAGTGGAGTGTTCCTACAATAATAGTTTTCAGGTAACAATTCCGATGGCACCTTATGAGGCTTGGTATAGTGACCCAGACTTTTCTAATATTAAGAATACATCATTTAAAAGATAAATAACATAATATTATTACACATAGAGGATCCAACGGTTTAGTGTCTTGGGAAAACTAGGACCATATATAACAATTACAACATCGAGCATAAACATTTATTCAATTTCTTCTTCTTTAGCTTCTTACTGGCACTTGAACTCTCCTTATTACATGTAGTCACATGAGGATATACATCAAAAGGGGTGATCTAGAAGACAAGTAAGAGGATAGATAAGAACAATATAGCATGGGGTGATCATATTCATAACATAGGCAAAGGATCATGAACATAAGAGGAATCATAAATATAAGACTTGAAATGTGGCAATGCATAAAAAAATAAAACATCAAGTCTTAGTGGTTAACTACCAAAAATACTTGTGAAAAAATTTAGCATCTTGTTCACACATAATTTCACATTTTATCATGATATTTATTACTTTACCCAATACATTGGAGCACTGTATAATTCCAGGCACACCCGTCACATTTAAATATTCATATTGCGCAATATAATTCCCAGTGTACCCATCAAATCATAACATTATCATTTATCATGCATTATATATAAAAAAATTGAACATAACTCACCCCTGAAAAGGAATGGGTTTCATATCATAATAACACATTCAAAAACATTGGGTTCCCAAAAGAAAGAGGGAATAACATACATATTACAAGAACCGTCAATCTTGAATGAGAAGTAAAAGGTGTGTTCTTAAAAGAAGAGTTATTTTGGAAAACATTTGGTTTGACATAAATACTATTGAAAGACGTGTATATCTCAGAAAATTAAAGATAATTATGATCAATAGATTTTTACAGAGTAACCAAATCAAAAAAGAGTGAAAGAGGGAGAACCCGAAGGATGAAAGTTGGGTTTGAGAATTTCCCCTTACCTTGTATCTGAACGATTTCTTCACTTTAATGTCTTGTATAACCACATTAGATTCATTAATTGAAAATTACATAACCTTTTGTATATGAATATGGTTCATTATAGTTTCATTAAGTTATTTTATAGGCTTTTGTATGAGTTATAAAGTTTAAAAACATTGTTTGGGAATGTATGTTTTTACGGTTTTCTCGAGCGGTTTGCTTGTATTCATAAATTGAAGTTCAGGTAGAACATGGGTAAAAATAAATAACTAATATTACATGTTATTAATGATATTTTAGAATATAAAATGATCTTATAATTAATTACATTTTATACCATGTGGATGAATCATTAGATAAGAATCAAACGACGATTGTTTGAGTTAATTTGGGAAGTTTTTCGACCCCAACGAACTTGTTTTGATTAATCATTTAGTAATATGTACATAAGTTAGTTACAGAACATTAAATAGGAATTAATACACATAAAATATTCTGTTTCTACCAGAAAAATGGTTTCATGACCAGATCTGAAGGTATAAATGAAAAAAACATGCCGTTCTTGAAGGTGATAGATTAACACCTCACAAACAACGTTTTCTTTTATAAAATAAAAGGAAGAGGAGAAGAGGGTTGGATGGTATAATATACCATTAATATCATAAAAGTTTATTATATTTATGATACTAGAGTTACCATACCATTTGGATAGAGATAGATGGGATATAATAAGAAAAGAACTTGAAATTGAAAGGAATTTAAAGGAAAAGAAGGAGAAAAATTACCTCTTGAATCCTCCCCTTGAGATCCTCCTTAAGGGTCCTAATCACATTATTTTGATGAGACTAGAAGCTATTGTACATAGGGGATGGGATAGGGATGATTATTGGGTAGAGTTTAGACAAGGATTGAATCTTGAGAGGTGTGAGGGAATGAGGGAGTGAAGGGTGGTATTTATAGTGGAGGGGAGAGGGGTTTTCTTAATATAAAATTCATTAATTTATTATTTCTCTACAAGACAAGGAATAGTGAGTCTTCCATGACCAAAAATATTAATTTTATAATTTAATCCCGAACCAAGTGGCCTTACATTAGCAGAACATCATACATGACTCTATTATTAACTTATTTAGCTTATTTTGTAAATTATGGTATTTCACTATTCATCAAAAATTCAAGTATTTCAAAAAAATCCCAAAATTTCACCCAACCATTTTTCAATGTGTAAAATCCTAAAATTAAGTCCATTTTTCAAAAATAATTTTCTAAATATGATTAATTTAATATTTAATTAAAATCAAAGTTTATTATTAAAAAACTAGTTTTAAAACAGTCATTTACTTATTCTAAAATTAGGTACATCATACTTTCACTTGAATATTATTTTTATACTATCATAGTTAAGGTTAATATTAATTAGGGTATATCACTATTCATAAGGGTATGTTACTATTCGCCTAAAATTATGTTTGTTCTATTAGACCCCAAAAGTCATCTTAGAGACAACCGTGCATGTCAGATTTTCGAAATTCCAAACACAGAAGTGAAAAACTTATGTTTAAAGGTCACTTTGTACTTAGTAGTTAATTATGTTGTGTTTTCATGTGATTTTATAACATAATTATAAGAAGGGAATTTCCATTGAAAAACTTTGGGTCGTTACATTCTTCCCCCCTTATGATATTTCTCCCCAGAAATTTCACTTTACACAAACAGGCGAGGGTACTTCTCCTTCATCACCTCCTCTGGTTCCCAAGTAGCTTTTTCAAAATTATGGTTCCTCCACAACACTTTGACATGGTGGGTTGTCTTGTTGTGTAGAACCTTATCTCTCTGGTCCATAATCTCTACTGGCTGCTCCCCATAAGAGAAATCATCTTCCAGCTGTACCACCTTTGAGTTTAGTACATGAGAGGAATCAGGTATGTACTTCCTCAGGATTGATACGTGAAAAGCATCATGAAACTGAACCATATTCAGTGGAAGTTCCAGCTAATAGACCACGACTCCTATATGGTCAAGGATTTTAAATGGGTCAATGTACCTTGGCCTTATCTTACCTTTCTTCCCAAATCACATGGCTGTCTTCCATGGTGATATTTGAAGGAAGACTTTATCTCCAATGTCAAACTCCAAGTCCCTTCGACGGTTGTCAGCATTGCTCTTTTGCCGACTTTGAGAAGCTTTGATGTGTTTCTAGATGACTTGAACCTTCTCTATCATCTCTTGCCCAAGGTCATTTCCTTGTAGATTTCTTTCTCTAACTTCATCCCAAACAGGTTGGAGTTCTACATCACTTTCCATACAGAGCTTCATATAGAGCCATCTGAATACTCGAGTGCAATCTATTGTTGTATGAGAACTCAACCAATGTGATATGTTTATACCATACACCTTTTAATTCTAGATAGCAGGCTCTTAGGATATCTTAAAGCATCTTAATAGTCCTTTCAGATTGGCCATCGGTTTGGGAGTGATAGGTCATGCTGAAATTTAATTCAGTACTCAAAGCATATTGAAGGCTCCTCCAGAATTTAGATGTGAACCTTGGATAACGGTTAGAGATAATTGATAATGGAACACCATGAAGTCTCACAACTTCCTTCAAATATATCTTTTCAAGTTTTTCAAGTGAGATATCTTCTCGAATAGTGATAAAATGGGCAGTTTTGGTGAGTCAATCAACCACAACCCATATCGAATTATTTACCTTCAATGTCTTCGGGAGACCTATGACAAAGTCCATAGTAACATTTTTCCATTTCTACATGGTTATAGGAAATGACCGCATCATCCCGTTGGACTTTTGTTGCTCCTCTTTAACTTGATGACATTCCAATAACCTTGATATATATTCTACAATCACCTTCTTCATGTTATCCCATAAGAAGTGTTCTCACGGTATATCTTGGTGATACCATGATGGATAGAGAATGTTGAGCTATGTTCACTATCCAATATCTTCTTCTTTATCTCGGGTGATGAAGGGACACAAAGTTACGTTCCAAATCGAATCACACCATCATCGTCGATATGGAACTCATGCAGCTTCCCTTCCTTTACTGCATTCACCCTCTTCTATATCTCCACATCATCCATTTGTGCTTCCTTAATATTCTCTTTGATGGATGTTTGCGTAATCATTTGGGTAAGGTAGGATGTATCTCTGGCCCTTATGATTTCTAAACCCATTATTTACATATCCAAGAATATAGGGTCTTTCTCAATCCGTAACATGGATAGAGTAGCAAGTTATTTTCAGGTTAGAGCATCAGTTACCTTGTTCACCTTTCTAGGATGGTAGTGAATAGAGAAATCATAATCCTTTATTAACTCTAACCATATCCTTTTACTCATGTTGAGCTCCTTTTGTGTGAATATATAATTTAGGCTCTTGTGGTCAGTGTATATGTCACACTTTTCGCTATAAAGGTAGTGCTACTAGATTTTCAAGGAAAAAATCATGGATTCTAGCTCTAGATCATGTGTTGGGTAGTTATTCTCATGGATCTTCAACTTCCATGAGGCGTAGGATGTCACATTATCATTTTTCATGAGTACAGAACCCAAGCCTTTATTTGAAGCATCACTTTATATCATAAAACTTCCTCCACTTTTCGGTAGTGTGAGTACAGGTGCTGTGATCAACCTTCTATTTAGCTCCTTGAAGCTTCCCTCACATTATTCCATCCAGACATACTTTACCCCTTTCCTTGTTAACTTAGTTAGCGGGCTTGACAATTGTGAGAAGTTTCTCACAAAATGTCAGTAGTACCCAGTTAATCCAAGAAAACTACAGATTTATATGACACTAGAAGGCCCGGGCCATTCCTTAATCGCCTTTTTTTATGAATCCACATAAATTCCATCACTTTTGATCACATGTGTCAAGAAAGTGACTTTCTTTATTAAAAATTCACACTTTCTGAGCTTGGCATACAAATTATCCTTTCTCAATGTCGCCAACACAAGTCTTAGATATTCTTCATGTTCCTCATTACTCTTGGAGTAGATGATAATATCATCAGTAAACACTACCACAAATTTTTCGAGGTAATTTCTAAAGATTATATTCATCAAATCCATGAATATTTCAGGGGAAGTAGTAAGTCTGAAGGGCATAAACATAGACTCATAGTGCTGATACCTGGTAGGAAGGTAGTCTTCTGAATATCTTCCTTCTTCACCTTTAGCTGATGATATCTAGAACGAAGATCCACTTTTGAGAAGTATTGATCTCCTCTTAACTGATCGAACAAGTCATCAATCCTTGGAAGAAGATACTTGTTCTTCATGGTGATCTTGTTGAGTTCCCAGTAATCGATATACAGCCGCATTGTTCCATATTTTTTCTTCACAAAGAGAACTGGCACACCCCAAGGGGATGCACTAGGGCGTATGAACCCAATGTCCAGATGCTCTTGAAGCTACTTCTTTAACTCCTCTATTTCGATAGAATCCATCCTATAGGGGCACTTTGAGATAGGAGTATCACTGGGTATGAGTTCTTTTGGGAACTCTATCTCACGATCCGGGAGAATTCTGGGTAACTTTTCGAGAAATACATCATTGTATTCCCTCACGATGGGCATTTCCACAAGGTTGTAACTTTCCTTTGACTCAACCATTAGGTCAAGATATGCTTCTTCATAGGGAATCAAAACCCACACCATTGAAGGATTTTTCAAAGAAGATTCAGGATCTTCCTTACATTAGTAGAGGAGCATGGGATGGTTTGAAATATGAAAAGATATTTCCTTTTTCCGACAGTTGATATGTTCTTTATATAAAGAGATCCAATACATTCCCATTATAGCATCGAATTCCACCAAGGGAATTATGACAATATTCACTGGAAGAATCTTCCCACATACTCCAATAAGATAAGAGTCAAACATTTGGGTTTCAATGATTACACCACTTGGTGTTTTTACAGATATCTATACTTAAAGTTTTTGGGGCTTCGATTCTATAGTTCTATAAAACTTGAAAGATATTAAGGAATGCATAGAACCAGAATCAAATAAGACTTTCTCCATTCTTGATTAAATAGGAATTATACCTTGTACAACTTCATTTTCTTGCTCCAATTCCACAGTAGTGATGGAATAAGACTTCCCTTGTTCCATTGGCTTTGTTGGATGCTAACACTGATTACCCTCGAGAACTCAAGGTTTAGTGCAATAGCTTTCATAGTGCCCTAGCTCCCTACAATTGTAGCATTGAACCATGGGTGGTTCTCTTTTTTCTTCAGCTACATTATCTTTCCTTTTCATGTCTTTTAGACACTCTTGAGCATGGTGTTCTTCTTACCCACACTTGAAGCACTTCCCCATACCTTTGAGTCAGTTACCATGGTGAAACTTCCCACATTTTTGGCATGTGGGTCGTTGCATTTTCTTCCCACCTTTGTCATTAGATCCTCTGGCTTGAAACTCCATATTTCTTTTATTATCACCATATCTATGGGACCATTATCCAAACTTCATCTCCACTGTGAGAGAACAATGAAAAACTTCTTTATAACTCCCAAAGTATCTAATTGCAAGAGCCTTTCGGAGGTGTGGTTTTAATCCACTAAAGAATCTATCAATTTTTCTATCATTGTTGATAACAAAACTTGAAGCGTACCTTGCAAGCATTGTGAAATTCTCTTTATAGGTTGTGATAGATTCTCCTTATTTTTTATTAAGCTCTATGAATTCTCTATCTATCCAGAAAATAAATGGCTAGAGTCTCCTTCTCCATCTTAGAAGAATGAATCATAGAAAATATCTTCTCCATGGATTTTACCCATTGTTCCGCAACTAGTGGATTGAAAGATCCACTAAATTTTGGTGGTCGTTGCCACATAAAACATTTTATAGGTACTTGGTCCCTCTTTTATGAAGGAGGATGTTCCCAATTATTATGGTTATTGTTCATAACCTAAGTTAATTGGGTAAGCATCACCATGAAGTTTTGAACTTCACCTCCCAAATCATTGGGGATGTCATTCAGGCAATCGTTGCATTGGTCCTCGCACGAGTTGTTGGCCTGGTTTCTCTTGGTTCCCATAATTTTCTAAAATAGAAAAGGTTAGAACAAAACATAAGTCAACAATTCATGAATAACTTATTCATTTAAACAATTTATAATATAATCATAACATATGGGATACCTATGTAAAAATTCTTGTGTGCATATTTGTACATAGTCTCATACTAGAGGTTTTCTCTAGGGTTTACTAATCCTAATTCCCAAATTAACTAAACCTTTTCTCTAATACCAACTATAGAGATCCATCATTTTCTCAGATTACTATTACATAATTTTAATGATAAATAACATAATAGTATTACACATAGAGGATCCAACGGTTTAGTGTCTTGGGAAAACTAGGACCATACATAAAAATTACAACATCGAGTATAAACATTTATTCAATTTCTTAATCTCTAGATTCTTAATGGCACTTGACCTCTCCTTAGTACATGTATTAAACTGAACATATATATCAAAAGGGGTGAGCTAGAAGCCCATTAATGGTACAGATAAGAAAAATATAGTATGGGGTGAGCATAATCATAACATAGGCAAAGGATCATGAACATAAGAGGAAGCATAAATATAAGACTTAAAATGTGGCAATGCATAAAAAATGAGACATCATGTCTTAGTGTTTAATTACCACACATACTTGTGAAAAAAGCTAGAATATTTTCACAAATAATTTCACATGTACTCATGAAATTCATCACTTTACCCAATGCATTGGTGCACTGTATAATTCGGGGTGCACCCGTCACATTTAAACTTTCATATTGCGCTATATAATTTCAGGTACTCCCGTCACATTATAACATTATCATTTATCATGCATGACATATAAAAAAAATGAACATAACTAACCCATGAAAAGTAATGGGTTTCATCTCATAAGAACACGTTCATAAATATTGGGTTCCCAAAATAAACATGGAATAACATATATATTACAAGAATTGTCAATCTTGAATGAGAAGTAAAAGGTGTGTTCTTAAAAGAAGAGTTCTTTTAGAAAATAATTGGTTTGACATAAATACCAGTGATAATAATTTATTTCCTATAAAATGAAATAAAATTATGATAAAAATATTTTTAAGAAGTAAACATATCAAAATGGAGTGAAAGAGGGAGAACCTGAAGGATGAAAGTTGGGTTTGAGAATTTCCCCTTACCTTGTATCTGAATTCTTTATTCACTTTAATGTCCTGTATAACCATATTTTATTTGTTAATTGACAATTAAGTAACCTTGTGTACATAAATATGGTTAATTATGGTTTTATTATGTTATTTTATAGTCCTTTTGATGAGTTATATAGTTTAAAAACATTGTTTGGGAATGTTTCTTTTTACGGTTTTCTTGAGCGGTTCACTTGTATTCATAAATTGAAGTTCAGGTAGAATATTCTTAAACATACAGAGTAGATATTACATGTTATTAATGATATTTCAGAAGTTAAAATGATATTATAATGAATTTCATTGTATACCATGTGGATGAATCATTAGATAAGAATTAAATGATGATTGTTTCAGTTAATTTGGACGGTTTTTCGACCTCAATGAACTTGTTTTGATTAATCATTTAGTAATTTGTAAATAAGTTATTTTTAGAACATTAAATAGTACTTAATAAACATAAAATATTCTGTTTCAACCATAAAAATGGTTTCATGACCTGATCTAAAGGTAGAAATGAAAAAAATAAAACATGTCATTCTCGAAGGTGATATATTAACACCTAACAAACAACGTTTTCTTTTATAAAAATAAAAGGAAGAGGGGAAGGGGGTTGGAAGGTATAATATCCCATTATTATCATAAAATTCTATTATATGTATGATACTAGAGTTTCCATACCATTTGGAAAAATATAGGTGGAGATTTAATAATAAAAGAACTTGAAATTCAAAGGAAATTAAAGGAAAATAAGGATAGAAATTACCTCTTGAATACTCCTCTTAAGATCTTCCTTAAGGGGCATATGCTTGGTATTTTGATGATAACATAAGATCTTGGACATGGTGGAGGGGATATAGAAGATTATTGGGTAGAGTTTAGACCAGGCTTGAAGCTTCAGAGGTGTGAGGGAATGAGGGGGTGAAGGGTGGTGTTTATAGTGGAGGGGTGAGGGGTTTTCATAATATAAAAGTCATTAATCTATTACTTCTCCACAAGATAAGGAACAGTGAGTCTTCCATGACCAAGAATAGTAATTTTATAATGTAATCCAGAACCAAGTGTGCTTACATCAGAAAAACATCATACATGACTCTATAATTAACTTGTTTAGCTTATTTTGTAAATTATAGTATTTAAATATTCATAAAAAATTCAAGTATTTCAGAAAAGTCCCAAAATTTTACCCCATCCATTTTTCGACATGTAGAATCCAAAAATGAATTCCATTTTCCAAAAATAATTTTCTAAATATGATTAATTTAATTTTTAATTAAAATCATAGTTTATTATTAAAAACCTTTTTTAAAACAATCATTTACTTATTCTAAAATATATGTACATCATACTTTCAATTTAATATTATTTTTATACTATCACATGTAAGGTTACTATTCATAATGGTATATCATTATTCATAAGGTTATGTTACTATTCACCTAAAATTATTCTTGTTCTATTAGACTCCAACAATCATCTTGAACACAACCATGTATGTCGGATTTTCAAAATTCCAAACACAGAAGTGAAAAACATATGTTTAAAGGTCACTTAACACTTAGTAGTTCATTATATTGTGTTTTCATGTGATTTTATGACATAAATATAAGAAGTGAATTTCTATTGAAAAACTATGGGCCGTTACACTTGGTATGGTAGGTCAAGCCGATCACCCCTATGTTAGTTGGCGATAGGAGATATAGCTATGATGGAACCTCATCTTGTATATGATACCACTGAATAGTTTGATTTGATTTGGAATAGGATGTCTACTACATAGTCTCAACAGAAATTTTATGCTAATCGACGGAGACGACCTCTGGGGTTTGAGATTAAGGATCGGGTTTTCTTACGTGTCACACTGAGGTTGGGACACATGAGTATTAGGAGACAGGGTAAGACTTCACCGATATATTTCAGGTCGTTTGAGGTTTTAGAGAGAGTCAGGACAGTTTCTTATCAGTTTTTTGTTACGTTAGAGGTATCAGGCTATGCATGACGCCTCCCATGTTTATCAGCTATGGGATTATTTTTTAGACTCGTCTAACATTTTTTAACCTGAGGTGGTTGAATTGTAGGTGGATTCATCCTTTGAGGAGCACCCTATTTGGATTGTGTATCACAGTAAAAAGGTTCTCCGTGGATGGTATATTCCTATGGTATGAGTGCTATGGCAGCATGGGCGAGTACAAGATGAGCCTTGGGAGAGGGAGGACGATGTATGATCACAGTGGCCAAAGTTTTTTGAAGTTTCTTCTTCGCCACCTTTGGAAGGAAAATTCTAGGAAGAATTTATTTAAGGGGAGAATTTTATAAGAACCTGGATCTTAATTTTAGGTAGCCATCTTTATTTAGGATTGTTTTGAAGAAAAATAAAGAATTTGGAAATTTTCTATGTACACGTTGTGTACCCTTGAGTACATGTTATGTACCTGGTTTCCATAGGTATCCATGTATTGGTTGTGTAATGGCCAAGTACATGGCTATGTGGGTGACCTAGCTCACTGCCTAAAGCGAGGGCCAGTTGAGGCATATATACAATGTGTACATTAAATGAACATGCCATTTACATTTCTTTTTATTTGTTTAAACAAACTGGGGTCACGTCTCATATCCAGAACACCTTTCTTCTTCTCATGTCTTGTAAAGGAGAGAAACGTACAACCGAGAAACTATGATATCCTCCCATTCCTCCATCTGAGATCTGATTGAGATGTCGCTAGGTGTGTTCGATTTCCATTGGTGACTTCTCTCTTTCCCTAGAACCTCTCTTCCAAATTTATCTTCTCTCATAAGTTATTCAATGTTGAATGTTTTTCACCATTTTGTAGATCTATGACATTCTAGGCCGATTCAAGGGATGACGTTCGAGAGTGTTTGTCATACCATATTGAGGTGGGTGGTTTCTTCCTTTCATTGGTTGTCTTGGGATTACATTTTCTAAAAGTGTCCAATACCCATGTTTAGGGTATTGTGTGTTATGTAATTTAACCCTTCTTAATACCTGTTATGGTTTTTTGATTGAGAAAGGGTTATTTTCTTAGGCATAAGGTTTAATACCTTGATTATGGATGTGTCTCTAATGTTTGATTGTTTATGACCATTGGGTCTGAGAAGAATATTAGGTTGCTTTATTTTCCATTCCTAGTGTTGTTAGGATGGAGTTATTGTTTATTTGAGATGCATGTATTTCACATTGTGAAAGTATGGCCAAGGGGAATTGACCTTAAGATCTTCCCAAGGTATGGTCTTTTAATTATTTATTGTTGTTATGATTGACCATAGGTATTAACTGTGAGTGATTCCATGGGGTCATTGACCAGAGGGGTTAGACCGTGACATCTACCCAGAGGGTCATTATTAAAAGTACATTGGACCATAGGGAATTGACTATGAGAGCTTCCATAGGGTAATTATAATTATTGTTACGATGCTGACCAAGGGGTATTGATCATGAGAGCTACCCAGGTGTTCATTTGTAATTGATTAGTGCTATGTGGGACCAAAGGGGTTAGACTATGAAATATTTCCTAGAGGGTAAATATTACTTCTTAAATTTATGATATGTTAAACCAGAGGAGTTAAACTATAAGAACTTTCCCAAAGGGTTTCTTGTGAATGATTTGTTGATTCTGACAAGCCTTCCAAGACAAATCACAATCTTGGACTAGGTCTTACTTGATTGTTTATATGGTCTTTTGAGACGTCTATTAGTTATTGCTATACTGGGGGATACAAAAATTAGGCTATATCTCGAGGGTACATTATTCAATGGATTAAATAATTTATAAATGAAAATTAATGTAATTGAAAACTATATTATTTTTTAATTTTGAGTACTTATTAGTTTATTACTTCATTTCTATATATTACCTATTATATGTGTTCAGTGATAGTTAAGCATAGATCTTTTGGTGGTTAATTATTGTGATTCATCTCACACCCTGTTTGGGTCTTGCTTTTGGACCCAAATAGATTATATGGTTGTAGGTGTAGATAAAGGAAAGATCCCTTCTTCATCAGGTACTTGATTACTGTTGCAGCTAGAGAGCATGGGACTAAGCTGGGGCTTGCGATGCTGTTGGAGTTTACTATTTTCTGTACTTTGGTTTTAGTATTGTATTTCCATCATAGTGACTTGTTTGGATGATTTCCTAGAAACTTTTTACATGCATAATTTATTTATATATATGCTAATGTTATTTATACTATCAGTTTTCCATTGTTTACTTCTATTGTATGGTATTATAGCTTCTGCTACAGTTTACTATTTTTTTGTTGTGTAGTTCTTCCAATAAGGGCATAGTTTCCCCACTATCACACCCAAGGCCCTCACTATTATTCAACTGCCTCTGATGTTTTGGGAAATTCGCTTGAGTCCATTTGACTAACTGGGTATGGGTAACCTTTGGACAGCAGTAGGATCCAGGACGTTACATTTAACCACGTTTGATGTAATTTGTTCTTATATTTTCACTTTTACATTTTTTTAGTATAACTTGTTTTTAATGAACTAACATATTACTTACTAAATATATAAGAAAAATTACTAAAATATTTTGTGAATTATGAACTAGAATATATTCTCTATTAACTCATACTAAATTTATAAATAAAATAATATATAATTTTATATTAAAACATTTAGTATAAATATATAAACAATTTTGCAGAAAAAAAAATTTCACCATTTTTTTCATAGTCTTATTTAGTATTTACTACCAATTTAATGGGTGACGATATATTAATATATAGGTTTAAAAAATTTATTAAAGAAGTTTCTTGAGATGTTACAAATTTAATTTATTAGATAAAAATTTCAAAAAATTATGAAAACTATTCTTTGAGTAGTCACTATTATCATGGTCATCACCATTAGTCATAGTAATCAAAAATTTATTATAAAAATAAAATTTATCTTATTAAATGGTATTTTAATTTTGATTTAAAATATGAAAACCAATTTTAAAGACATAATTTCTGTAGGTGATGAAATTTAATTTTTATTATATTTGAATAAAAACAATTATGAGAATAAAGTATTACTTATCTTTCCAACACATTCAAAATTGGTTAAATAAATTAAAAATTGTATTTTAAATTCATATATTTTCTTTATAAATATATATTTTTATATAGATCAGGATTAAAAAAAATCTAATATATTTTTTTGATATCAAAAAAATGATATTATTATATAAATTATAATTTTTCTATTATTAAACGACAAATCAATAATTTTATAAAAATATAAAAAATTCATCATAAGAAAATATTGCTATTAAAAATCCAAAATTGATGTTAACTTGGAAAAAATAAAATTATAAAATTTTATAAGTTTTATTTTAAATAAAAACATAAATATTTAACAAAAATCATTTTCAAAGGAAAATAACATTTTAAATACATTGATTTTCTTGTTATAATTTCAATCAATTTATATTAAAAATTAGATTCAACAATTTATTTATATAAATAATACCATTTGTAGGATTTTAAGATGTAATTTTTGAATGGTTGAATTTTATAGAATAAATTATTCTTATAAGTAATTTTCCTATAATAATTGATTTTTTATTAATGCCTTTTTACTAATAATGTAATTTACTTTTATTTTTATATATTTCATTATTCAGTTGCCTTTATTTTTACTATCCAATTATAAGTATCAATTTTAAATATTGAATCAGGATTCTCATGTCACATTGGTGTGGTGTTGAGTTTATTAAAACGTATCAAAAAATTGGGTTTTAATGAAAAATATATAATTTAAATTCATTTTTATTTAGAAGGAATGAATTAAGAGGTCATTATGTAAGGATTTAAATAATGATTAAAATATTATATTTACTAAAGTTATATGATTCTTATTTCCATTTTAGTTAAACCTTTTAATTTTATAATATATTAATGTTAAGTCATTTATCATAATAATTATATAATAATAATTTATTAAATATTTGATTTTATATTATTAGTATCAAAGAAAGGATTAGTAAATTTTTGGAATTATACTAATAAAATATAACCTTAGATAAAATTAGGGATCCTAAAGAAAAATAATTTAGATTTTGATATATGTGAGAGAATATATAATTAATCCATGCATTAAAAACTTATATTTTCTTTAACCCTTTTCTAATTTAGAAAATGATGGGATCTAGGGGAAACAAGGACAATAAACAATGTTATGGAATATGTAATAATTTTTTAAATGAAATTACAAACATAATGGGTTGTGGATTTCAAAAACATGTGGAGATATTTACCTCATTTTATTTGGTTTATGAACAATAACAAGAACCATATGGAATATCCACATTCTCAAATGTAAGTGTAATAATACCATAAATCCTTTATGGTCCAATTTAAACCATTATTTATTTTGTCTCTGGATCTACTTATTGAAGAATAATATGAAAATAGCATGGAAGAAATATCTTCCATGTAATGTCTCTAATTTTCTGTGTATTATTTTTTAAAATATTATATGGAATTATTTTCAGAACAGACCTTTTGACGGCGAGTGATTTTGAGGCCCGGAGTGCCCGGAATAAATGTTTAAAATAAATTAAAATTGTAAACAGCACGCATGAGCAGTTTTTCCTATAAAAGTGGAATATATTTTAAACAGGTTCCCAGATCAGAAATCTGAGGGCACCATTGCATTCATAGAAGTGACTTTACCTTAGGTGAGTCATAACATCGATTGGTGCGGGTCAGCTGCGAGAGTTGGTTTTTGGACGTTTAATGAAAATAAAATAAAATAATAATTTATTGTATTTAAAAGTTTTCTTTTTTGCACAGAAACCTAATTCCTCTCTTTTTAAATACCTGCTTATGGAAATTTCACAGGGTTAGCCTCATAGCCCTACGAATTAAGAGAGAGTCTCTTGGAGTTTGGAGGAGAACCTGTTGGTGAACGACGACGATGCATCTTGGATCCGACAAACCTCACCAACAAACGTGATGCGATGATCATTCTTCAACCGGATCAAGGTAGGGGTTGTTATTTCGATTCTCATTTCCCCGTTTTTGGATTTAATGATGAATTCAGATCAACCACACAAATGTTGATCAACGGATCATGCATTCTTGTGGGAAGGTGTTATTTTCCGTTTTCTTTCGGGGTTTGATTCAGGAATTTTAATTGTGATAATAGTTGGATTATTGTTTTGATTTTGATCCATTTAATTCTGCTAATGGGAGAAGATCAAATCCATGATGAACGATGTTGGATGTTCATTCCTCGATTTGCTTTTGGACATCTTTCCCTTTCTTCTCTTATGCATTCTTCGCATTCTTTGTGGGGCGATGGACAACAGATCGTTGTACATCCATTTTGCGACGCAACGATACCAAATTAGAGATCTGACATCGTAGAGACCTAGCGGAGGTGCGACGGTGATGGCGGCAGATGAATAGACATGGTTTGAGAATAATCATTCTTCAACTGTTCTTCGCGCGGATGATCAAAACACATTTTCGAGGCCGATCAGAGGGTCGAAGCTGACATAATCGGCTTTTTAGGGATCGAGTGACCAAAACCATTGATTTTCATGGCGATCAGATGGCCGGATCAAATAACGGGGTAGCACAAGAGGCGCGATGGCAGAGCTTTGTGACTCTGGAAATTTCTAGAATATACAGCGTGTATTCTGGGAAGTACACGGACATTGGAAGTACTACACGGCTTCGGAACACAGTGTGTAGACCCTACGTGGCATGGAATAGGCGACTACGTGGGACTCGACATAGATCTCGGGCGATACATAGACACAGGATGGAGTACACAGCCATGTACTCCACCACACGGCTAGACCAGGTCGTCTACACGGGTTACCCCATGTACTGGTTACACGGGATAGCACACATGGAATAAAACCATGTATGGGCCCACGTCCTAGTATACAGAGCCGACCCCAGCTACTCAGACACGATGTGTGTTCTGTACTACATGTCGTGTATTGAATTTTCTACACGACCAGCCTTGCGACACAGGCCACAGTACACGGGCAGTACCCAGGGTCAGAAGACGCGGCGTGTTACATTTCTACATGCCATGTACTTTTTAGTACATGGATTGATCTTCTTTTCCACCTTATCTTGGAAATGTTTCATTTTGGTTACCTCCCCTTTTTCTCATTCCCCTGAATGTTAGTTTTCTTTTCCTACTACAGAAGTATGATCCATTCAGTAGGACTTTTCAAGATAGAGTCAAGTATCCCTCTGAGAGGCCCGGAGTGAGATCCTCTATCCATTCTTGACCTTAGGTAGAGTCTGGTATTGGTGTGACTACTTTTATAGGGCATTAATCCTCTATCTAGAAGATAAATTTTGGATGAGTTTCAGTATCTACCAAGGCCATGGCAGTGATCCTCATCTGTGTATCATGATCTTTTTTCTACTCAGAAGTGTGTTCTCCTGGAATGAGTGCATCTATCTCTTGTGACCTTTCCCGATGGAAAGTACTTCTCGAGTGGACTTCATCAGAGCTATTAGACTCGTGTAGTGAGTTCTCCCATATTATTTCTTCGTGGAATCTTCGAACTAAATACCTAGTGGGGGTATGTTGTTTCGTGACATGTCCCTAGACTATGAGTTTGGGATTTGAGTATATCTGGATTGTTTTCTTCTATTATATATTCAGTAGACATATACTGTGTATAGTTGACTATTCCTTTCCTTTGTGTATTTCTTTTTGGTTTTCGGGGTCCTCTACTGAGTATTGTTATACTCACCCCTGCAAGGGCTTTTCCCATACGTGTCGTATCTTGTGCAGATGATCAGCCTTTTGACAGAGTCCAGGGAGGACCAGGACATGACTGAGCATTCTTTGTTCCCTATAGGCTGAGGTGTTCCTAAGGCTACGAGCAGCAGTCCAAGTACCTCTATGTGTTTACAGGTTGGAATTTTTAGTTTTCAAGCTCTTGTTTTTTGTGGGCTAGTATTCTGGCCTAGTTTACTTTCAGTACTTTCCTTTCTATCATACTTTGTTGGTTGGGTTTAGTTGTTCTCATGCATTTTTGTTCCCTAGTGTTTTTCTTTACATTTCAGCATTTTGGGCTTGGATATGTGTGAATGTGTACAGGTACTTAGTAAATTCCTCCCATGTTAATAATACACCTACTCGGTGCTAGTCACCAGCCCCTAACCTATTAGAGGCGGTCTTGGGGAGTCGCAGTGCTGGCCCCACTAGAACGTATCGTGACATTTTAGGAACAATTTTTCTAAGAATATACTATTTACTCTAACCTTATACTAATTAGAATGTTAAGCTAGTCATTGGTGAAAACTGATAGAGAATATATTTATAAAGGATAGTGTAGAACTAAGTGAGTTGTAATAAATTAATAATATATTTCTGAACATTTATTTCAATCTAACTCTTTATACTAATACAGATAGATAATTTATAAATCATATATGAAAGGAGAGTAAATATATCAAAAATTATGAGACAAATTTTCTAAGGATTTCAAGTAATGCATCTAGTTTTCTTATAACTAATAATTGAAACATAGATATATACTTTATTTTTTATAACCACATATCAGTAAATATATATCTATCTAATATTTGGGGTATTTTAATATAAGGTTTTATGTTCCCTCAATATAGATATGGTGTTTTGAGAACGATCCCCTGGACATCGAGACAAGAAATGATTGATGGTGTTTCAGGCTATAGAATTAAAAGATAAATTAATTAAGAATATCCAAACACATACATATCAGTGATGTGGAAAGAAATACCATGGTATTTTACCCAAATTAATGTGCAAACAGCTTCAATTGCAGAATAGATAAGGAAAATATCATGAATGTTGAAGAGGGAAAAAGAATAAAATCAATATGATAAATAAAAGGATGAACCACCCAATACACCACACATAGTGAAATTTTTAAATAGAAAGGATCATAAAAACTAAGGAATATTATGCACAAAACCAAGTGACATAAAGGGAAATCATCATCAATAATAATATAAGAAGAGAGAGTGCAACACACACATATTTTTTGAAAAGTTTTTTTCAAATGATTTTAATCCTTTTTATATTTAGGGTTACATTAAAAAATTATTTTGTCTTTCCTTACCTGAAAAAACGAGTTTATATTTCATTATATTCAATGCTATAATTGTCTTGTGTCTCACACAATGTCAAGTTTATCTTACATTACACACAACACCGAGTTTAAAATAAATAAGACTTATTATTAAAATATTATTATATGATTATTTTCACTTATCAATTAGAATATATGGTATGAATATGATTATATAAATTATGAAAGTATGTCTAAAACTTGTTTATATAATTAAATGTTTTGTGACCAATTAATTTTAAATGAAAACAAAATACTTTTGAAAATAAAAGTAAATAATTTTCTGAAAAACCATTTTTGTGTGAAAAAGTGTCTGTTATACTAATAGGTTAAAAAATAACTCTTATAGAGTTATTTTGAACAAAATTATATATTATATATTAAATATATTTTTTAGCATTCAATATATGTGTTCTCTATATGATATATAATAATCAATCAAATTTTAGGCAAAAAAAATTCAAAAAAAAGTTTTATCACCTTTTTATGGAGCACTAATATTAAAATTAAAATTTTAAACTACTAACAAATATAATTTAAAAATATAAATTATTTTTTTAATAGTAATACATAATTTATCTTAGTATAAATTTTTGGGTTTTTTCTGAAAAGTTTTATTTTTAGATGAATAGTGAAAAATACAGAATCTTAATTGAAAACCGTTTTTTCACCTAAGTTAATTAAAAAGTTAAATTATATTTTAAATTAGTTATAAATTATAATTATATAAATTATAAATATATTAATCCAATTTAGTTTATTTTAGTCAAAATTATATAGAAATTGGATTTAAAAATGTTGTAAACTTTGGAACATTTTCACTTTAAAACCCTACTTTCTCATCGTGCTTGTGACACTAATATTAAATTCAATTCTTTTAATTACTTGAATTGTATTAGGAAAAATTAATTAAATATTTGTAATAAGAATAATTTATATTGTATAATAATGAAAAAAGAATATTTGACAAAACAAATTAGTGAAAATAGTTAAAATTACTTACAATGACAATGGTAAAAATGAGTTTACCTAGTAGTTAAATATAAAATATAAGATGTAAAATGACATAATTTTTTTTCCAAAACCCAAAAAATAGAAATATTTTGACCCTTACCACCTTATAATATTTTTTATGAGTTATTTAGATGTTATTTTATTAAATTAATCTATATAATAAGTTAAGAAAATAAAAAGATAAAAAATAAACCTTCCTTGCCTTTAATCTTTATAAAGAATTAAGATAAGGAAAAAACATCATATGTTCAGTTATAAATATTATTTTTAAATATAAATATTTTAATTTTATCATGATAATTTATTTTAATTTTTTAGATAAAATTATTACTTTATATTCTTAAGAAACACCAATGTAGAGATTATTTTGTTAATAATTAACTAAAATAAATGATACTAAAATAGAAAAAGTGAGTTAAAATGAAAGAATTATTTTCCTAAATTACTTTTTTAGATTAATATATCATGCAATAAATATTTGAAATAAATATATTAAAATTTAAACATTTTCTTGATATTTTTAAATTCAAATTAAATAAATAATGTAATATTTTCCATTAATGTTATTTTATAATAAATGATATATTATTATATGATTTAAAATTACATAAAAAATCTATATTATTTGAAGTGATTTGTATATTTTAATAAATATAAAATATACTCCATTCATGGACCAATTTATCTTGTATATTGAACATATTGAACCATAAATAGTAAAAAAACATTTCTAGCACGGTTAGGGTTCAACAGTGTTTTTACACATTACTCGGGCTTATGTTAAAATTAATTTCTAACAAATATGGGAATTTTTTTATTTAATAAATATGATATAATTTTTTTTAATTATTGGTTATAAAATTTATAATATTTATCACTTTAATTTATTGTTAATTAATAAATTACCTAGGTTATATAATTAGTTTCCTCAATAAAAAACGAAATGGAAAAAATAGGGGAACATAGAAGCTAAGGATGAACATTATAAAAATGAATTTATTTCTATGTGGTGGAGCTATTTATCGACCAAATAATCCATCCCTCCATTATTATCTAATTTTGGATCCACATGAGGTTAGGTAGAAATCCCAATATTGAATACTTTTGAGTATTTACAAGAATGTCACTCCTCCTCAAATATAAAAGGGTACTCAATCTCCCCCACTATTCACAAAAATCAAGCCTTTTTTATAGAAATAAAACATAAAAAATAACTTCTAAAATTCTATTACCATATAGTATATGCCTTAGTTTTGTTATAATGTAGTCCTTTTAATGTTTTGGGTAAAACCTTAGAGGATACCAAAAAAAGAGGTAATGTCATTATAAAAGTGTTTTTATTTTATTTCCTTCTCCATATCCATAAATTATTATTATAAAATTATTATATAATAACCTCATTATATTCCATATACTGATATGTTTTTACGTTAATTTTGTAACCTACAACTTCACATGCTTTCATCAAATGGGTTATGAAATCATCGTTCGTGTATACGGTGGACTACCAACTTGCAAACCGAAGTCGTACGTTTTTCCATTACCACCTTTCAAGGTTGGAAATAGTAATGGAAGTTATGTTTATATATGATATATATTATATTTATAATATTACTATGCTTATTTTATATTTATATAACACATAATTTTATGAGTTCTATTTTTTGGGAATATGATAAGGTCATTCGAGTGTACGGTGGACTGCTGCCTCATCAAGCGATGTGATTCATTCATGCTTTATATGGAATGTATTAAAGATTATTTATATATAAATAATTTATATATATGGAATAAAAATTTTAATTTAATTATAATATATATATCCTTTACTTTTTTTTTCTTTAAATACAACAATAACATGGAAATAGCATCCATGCACACATTTGGTCTACCATCTCTATGAACGGTGTATTTCATTTCTTACGACATATTTTATAGCTTATTATAAATAAATATTTACCGAATATATATGATATTTTTATTTTTGGTATCATTCTAGAGATGAAGAAACCATGATTAATATAAGATAACCAAAATATATAACAAATCCAAACTTATAAAAAATTCGAAGCGGTTTTTACCTGAATGGGAACATTAACAAGGAATTATATATAAACGGGTAATAATTAGTCATGAGGAAATAATATAGGGTATTAAATATATGAATATGGTTATTTAAATATTTATAAATAACTTCTATTTATTATATAGTAATTTTTAATGAGTATGAAGGGAGTCAAGAGTTAAGGTAAGGTGATTTCCAATGTCACTTTTATTTATTAGATACTTATTCCATTTTCACCGCTAATTTATTTTTTAGTGAATATACTAAAATATTATATGATATATCATAAATATACATCATTTAATTATAATTAATTTTTCTAATTATGTTATTATTTAATGGGGATTATGATTCAAAAGCTATTAAAATTTTACAGGATTTTTGTCTTAGATTTATTTTCCAATGAGACACAAGCCATGTTCACTACATGCTTCATTTCTGTGGTGAATATACTTACCACAAATATATAATATTATTTGTATAACTGAAATTATTATATTTTAAAAATCCATATGAGGATCATCCTTTCATGGGGTTTACAACTCAATAGTTAAAAAATCAGTAAGAGATTTTTGTCTCAATTTTCCTTCTTTGAGACGTATGTAATGTTATGAACCTATATTATTTCACAAGGTATATTTATAGACCAATTGACATGTGATATGAATAATTTATTTATCCTATTAATATTTTATATTTAATTATATTTTATTCATTCATTATCCTTACGATTCAAGGTTTCCAAAGTGGTAATGATTTTATGTTACAATCTCATCATTTATTGGGATTGTTTATTATTATGTTCCAAATGATAAAATATTTGGATATATATCTCAATAATTATCATTAAAAATATTATCCATTGTTTATTCATGATATCATCAGGTATTAGTACATTTTTTACCCTCTTTGGTACTTAATATAATTAAGAAAATTAGACTTTATTTCTATTTTCAGTAGAATTTTTTTTCAAAACCATGTTTTATTAAAATGTTTTACAGAATTTTTTTAAAAATAATTTGAAGATAATTTTCAAAGAAATGAATTTTGAAATTTTTTTATGATTTAAAAGGGTTTTAATTTATTTTACAATATTCCTTTATAAGATTTCATGGTTATTTTCAATGAATTTTTATAAAATTGTTTCCATTTTAAAAAGAAATTTTCAATCCAGAAAATGTATTTTCATCAATAAATTTTTTAAATAATTTTTTGAGGATTTTATTACATGTTTATAATATTATTTTAAAATATTATTATTTTAAAAGTATTGTATGAAAGTGATTTTAAAAATAATGATTATTTTTCTTAGGAAAGGTCTCACCCGACCTTTCCAAATCCTTCTCTATCTACGATGACATCCATTGATATAATTTATTCTTCGCTGGGGATATGATCCAAGGATGAAAATATTATTTTTTCACTAAATGGTTTATATTTATGTTGAATAGCTATTAATGAAACCCATTTCACTTTTTGGGGTTATACCATTTTAAAATGTTTATGAAACCCACTTATTTTCGTAGGTTATTCTATGATGAAATGATTATAAAACTTATCTATATTCCATATGATCTGATATGATAAAATGTTTATGATACCCATTTAATTTATATTTTTTTGATATTATTAATTTTTATGATCCCAGAGAACATATAAATATTTTTTTTATTATGTGATGGGTGGAACCTATATCTCCCTTCAATGCATTGGGTAATGATAAATGTTCTATGAAATCAGAGGATATATGGGTGATTATCCCAAGACGAAAGATAAGGGTACATAGGCGATTTTATGAATCCCAAATATTTGAGTGTATGATTTATTATCCAAATTCCAAATATGAGGGTACATGGGTGATTATACTGATCCCAAATATTAGGGTACACAATTAGTAAGCCCAGACCCATGGATGAGGGTATATGGGTGGTCAAAATAATCACAAATAGTATGGCGCATGAGTGGTCATCTCGATACCAAAATGGGTACATAGGTGGGTAGCCCATGACTAAAACTTTATTAATATATTGGTGGGTAGACATTAAATAATATTTTCTATTCTAAAATGTAAGCTACAAATTTTATGCCATGTTCCAATGTTTTGACCTTATGGATCATGTTCTTTTATTCCATTATGAATCATGTACTATGAAATTCCAATCATTATTACATGATTCTTGATTATGATATTTTTTATGTAGGAAATGGTCTTAAAATGTTAGTCTCATGTTCTAATACCATTATATTCATGTTATACATACATATATCCTTTATTTTTCCTTATTAAGCATTTGAACTCAACCATTATTATGTTTTTTCACCATTTTATGGAGAAATGTTTTAAATAGGAGTAATAAAAGGGAATATATTTATCAGATACATTGAATATATTTAACCAAATAAAGAGGTTATGTTTACATTTTTTTAAAGGAAATAAACTATTACAGTCCTTAGGCATGTGTTTTTGTAATATAATGAATATTCATAAAAAATGATATCATATCCATGTATATCAACCTTTGTTTTCTATAGTTGGTAATAAAGGAATTGTTTATTCATCCTTTAGAAACTAGGAAGGGAAACCTTTACTGTGATCCTTAAGGATATTTCTAAGGATATGTCTAGGGATATATCTAAGGATAATTATAAGTATGAGTTAAATTATAGGACAATTTCCAGGAATTTTGGTAAAGGATGGAGAAACAGGTTTCCATTAAATTAGATAATTTTCAAGATACTACAAGTGGATGTGGCTCAAACATATATGTACCTACGTGTAATAATGATAAAGAACAATTTTTTGATCAAGACTCAATTGGTAACTTGGGAATGATAATATGCCTTATTGTGTACCTTGTTTTTCACTCTTGGGGGATATGATTTGAAACATTACAAACTATTTATGAGTCGTAATGAAGGATATAAAGTGACTATTACTATTAATGACCTAGGATAAACCTATGGTTCTAGGGACTAAAGAATATGGTGTCATGATTTGGAAATCCTATAAGTGATTTTCATGATTATTTGGTTTCTATTTATGTTTAACATTACTCAGAATATAATTTTTGATTTTATTAATGCCTAGAACCGGAAATAATCATGTTAACATTGAATTTTATTAAAAATTAAGTGAAAATTTGAAACCAAGTTGAATAAAGAATAAAGTAAAATAAGTTGTGATTATTCCTAATAAATTTTCACCAAACATGATTGAAAACATGTACCTAAACCAACTCTCAAACTAAAAAAATAAGAGAAGGGAAGTGTTCAATGATAGATCAGGTGATGGTAACCATGGAGGATAAAAGATTCAATTTCCTATATATTGAGAAAATATAAATAACCAGTCAATTGAATTTATTAGATGAATGGGAAGATTTATTTAGTGAGTTAAAGAAGAAAAAGATGCAAGGAACTTTCACGAAAAAAATAAAGAGTTTGTTTAAGTCAATGGATGGTAATATTAGTATCCCTAAGTTATTATCAATAATTGAATATATTAAATATGGAACATATAAGAATTATGAAAAATGATTTTTTATGGGAAAATATTATTATGAATATTAGCATGATTTTATGAGTAATGGTTATATTTGTTATTATAAAGAGACTAAAGATGACATGTAAAAGGAATGAGGTATTAAGGAATAAAAGGATGAATCCTAAATAACTATTTGAGAAATAATTGGAATGAATGAAGTATTTTTGTATTGAAATTCAAATATTGTGTTCTCTAAATTATGAAATATATGAGGATTGTTCCATATATGTTTTTCATTAAGTATTTTTAAGAATAATTTTAATGGAATTGATGAACTAGAAAAGTGATTTAGTGGGGGTTATATTTTGTGATTAATGGAAGATAAACCTTAATATGTTCTTGAGGATGAGAAAATGATGTTTAGTATGGATAAAGAGATGATTGATGTGGGTAAAGTAAATTGTATAGTACTGATTACCTTATAATTAATTAATTAATTGTTGAAAAAGTATATTATTCTATCACAGATGGAATTTATATCAATTTTTTATTTAAGTAATATATACAATAATCTATTTTATATGTAAGGAATAAATAAGAATGTATGTTTCCAATATGTTTTTATTGAAATTTAGTATATTACCAGGTTCTAAGAGAACACATGATGATGGAATTCACATGTTTGATATGTGACAATCAAGATAAAACTTTATAATTTATGATGGACCAATGTTAAACTGATTTAGTGACCCAGTTTTTATGTTTTTGGTTTTCATCATTCAAATTTTTTAAAAGGGTAACCATTTTTGAAATGGTTTATATTGAACTTTGGATGAGTCTTAAGATACTAATGTATTATTTCACCATATGAAAATTTATTCATAACTTATGATAAACATTTTTATTCAATGATAAATAAAGATAGAATAAATAAATATCATTATATTTATGCATCTTATGATCTTTTCTGCTTTAGGAATAAAAAATTCTCATTAATTTATTAGAGTAAGATATGAATTGAAAACTAATCATAAAACATCCCAAGGGTGATATTTTTCTTATCAAATAGAATGAAATCAAGTAAGTATATATTCACATGAAAAATCATCAACTTTTGGAAAAAGGATCCTAAAAAATGTAATCCAAATATATTCATTTTAGATGAATAAAAACCTACTTATCATTACAGTAAGATCTCTCAGAAATTGGAGGGAGTCTCCCACCTTGCATTGGTTCAAACTGGTTTCCAATGAGACCCATACTATCATCAATCCTAATGTTGGAACCAAGGTCAGCTGGAATCCCCCCAACAGGGCTTAAAGATCAACACAGATGGATTATATGTTTCAGGAACCAAGTATGGTGGAGGGATTATTTGTGATAGATTTGGATCGGTCATCCTTGTGTTTTATATCCATTTGGGCCAAGGTACTTCATTGTTGGTGGAGGCCAAGTCTATGCAAGAAGGTCTTACGGTTTGTAGGTAGAGGGGTTTCAATCTAGAGTAAGTAGAAACTAACTATATGTTGTTCCCCAATTCCCTTCTTATCCTCAGAGACACCCCTAGTTCTATTGTCTATATCATTCGAAACTGCCACAGTATCCTTAACACTAATACCAAAGTGTATCATACCTGGAGAGAGGGGAATAAGGCAATGGATTACCTGGCCTCATTGGACACACCTGGATTAGAGAGCTTATCTATTCACGACCTTCAAAATATTAAACCAATAGGGGTTAATATCATTAGAGGGGATTCCCTTGGTCTCCACAATTTTAGGTCTCCATAGTCCTATTTCCCCCAACCTGGCTTGATGGGCCTTTTGTGTGAACTTTTGTTTTTTATTGAATAAATTCACTTGGATGACATTCATTGGATCACATTCATTATTTTTATTGGTGAACTATATCACTCTCTATAATTATTTACTATTTTCTTCCATGTCTAAATCTTCACATCCCACCTATGTTCTCCTATGTGGAAACATAGTTATGAGTTACTTTAGGTAACTATAATGTTTCCAACATTCCATTTTTAATGGAAGTTTTATTATTTATTTTTATGATTTGGTTTTCATTGAGTGAATTTTAAAATGTTAAACATGTGATGACTGGGGTGAATTTCATGGGTGAAATTCATTTTAAGGGGGGTAGAATATAACACCCCATGGTTCTATGAAATATTTTTTTTCAAATGAATTTATATTCTTGATATTTAGGGTAACATGTAAAACTGATTTTTTATTTTAATACAAGTAACACTAAGTTTAAATTATGTTAAACATAGTACAATTTTTGGTTTTAGTTACACACAATACCATGTTTTTCTTGCGTTACATGAAACACCGAGTTTAAACAAAATGTGATATATTATTAAAATATTATCATATGATAATTATCACTTATCCATTGGAATATTGGGTATGAATATGATTAAATAAATTTATAAAATATATTCTATGCATGTATATATAATTTATTCTCTGGTGACTTGTTAATTTGAAATGAAAATAAAACCCTTTTGAAAATAAAATGAAATTTTTTCTAAAAACTATTTTAGGTGCAAAAGTGTGTTTCATAAAAATATATAAAAAATACATCCTACTGAATTATATCAATGAAATTCTTAAAATATATATTAAATATAATTTATAAAATACATCATATTTCTTCACTAGATAAGAGATAAAAAATAAATCCAATTTTATGCTTAAAATTGTGTTTTTTTCAAAAAGAAGTTTTATTGCCTTTTGTGGGGGACTTATTTTTTAAAAAAAATACCATATTTAAATAATTTATTTTAAAAAATAATTTTTATTTTTGAGATATAAATATAAAAAATATCTTATAATGAATTTATTGTTTTCTTCTGAGAATTTCCATTTTTATAAATATTAAAAAATACGAAATTTTAATTAGAAAATCTATTTTTTCATAAATTATTAACAGTGATAAATCATATTTTAAATTTTTTTTAAAGAATATTTAGTTCAAGTATATATATCAATCCAGTTTATGCAATTTGAATCAATTTTATATTGAAATTTGATATAAAGACTTTATAATCTTTTGAAAATTTTCACTTTAAAACCCCACATTTTCTTTATGTCTACGAGACTACTTTAAAATTAAATTCCACCACTTATGTGAATGAAATTTGTAAAAATATATTCTATATTTATAATCATAATAATTTAAAATTTCTAATAAGTCCAAAATAAATTTTTACCTATGTAATTAATAAAAAAATGTTTCAATTAATTATAGTGATGGAAGTAAAAAAAATAGTTTACTTAGTGGTTAAGCTTAGAATATATAGTTTAAAATGACATACCAACATTTCAAAAACTCATTTTCAAGAAATATTTATACCATTACCACCTTATTATCTATTTTAATGATTTATTGGTATACTATTCCATGATATTGACATATATAATACGTTATGTAATGAAAAATAAAAAATAGAACTTTCCTTGACTTTAATATTTATAAATATTTTGGATTGATAAAAAACAACTTATGTTGGTTTCAAAATATTATTATGACATTTAAATGATTTTATTTTATCATTATAATTAATTTTATTTTTTAGTGATAAAATAATTACTTTAAATGCTTATGAAATTAGAACACATGAATAATTTAGTTAATAATTAACTAACTTAAATAAAACAAAAAATATTAAAAGTGATATAAATTGAATGAATTATTGTCTTAAATTACATTCATAGATTAATATATCATTTTATATAGGTTTTAACTAATTTTATTCAAATTAAATTATTTTCTTGATATTTTCAAATTCAAATTAAATAAATAAATACAAAATTAACATTATTGTTTTTTTTATTATAAATGATTTGAAATTACTAAAAACCTATCTTCCACCATGTTATTTTTAAATAATAAAATAGTTAAAATATGTTACATTCAGAGATATTTTTATATTTTATAATGAACATATTGACCCCTTAATAGTGAAAACATTTTCAGCTTAGTTGGGGTTAAAGTAGTGTTTTTTCATGTTACTTGCACTTCTGTAAAAATTAATATCAAATAAATATGGTATTTTATTTACTTTATAAATTATTTATCATATTTTGTAATTATTATATATAAATTTAAAAATATTAATCACTTTAATTTATTCCTAATAGATAAATTACCTAGGTTATAAAATTAAATACCTTAATAAATACCAAAATTGAAAAAATAGAGAAACACAAAAGTTAAGGAAAAAAATCATAAAAAACATTTATGTTTTGTGCGGTAGAGGAATTTATCAACCCCATAAATACTTAACTATGTTATTATCCATTTTGTATCCACATGGGTTAAGGGTTACCTTCAGATAGTGAATTCTTTTAGTATTTACAAGAATGTCACTCGTCCTCAACTATAAAAGGGCACTCACTCTCCCCCTGTATTCACATATCTCAATCTATTTAGATTAACCAAAAATTTCCATAATAACTTCAAAAAATCCCTAATATCATCCTATAATAATTAATTTATGTAGAAATAAAACCTTTTATGGTTTTAGTGTAAACCAAAGGAGGATACCTGAAGAAGAGGTAATGTTCTTCTAAAAGTGTTTTTATTTTATTTCCTTATCATCCTCCTAAAATAATTATTATACTATTATTATATAATAATAGAAGTATAATAAATATAATTATATTTTTATTGTTAATTTTATTACCTAAAACATCACACACATTAATCAAATGTGTTATGAAATAATTTTTCATACGTAAGGTGGAATACCACCATGCAAACGATGTCATTCATATTTTCATTACCACATTTCATAGTTGGGAATAATGATTGAAATGATTTTTATATATGATATATATGATATTTAGGATTTTATTATTCTTATTTAATCATTATATAACACATACCTCTATGCTTTCCATTTTGGTGGAATACAATAACGTCATTTTTTTTGTACGACGAACTATCGCCATTAAAAGGAAGGTGATTCCTTCACACATTACCTAGAATTTATTAAGGATGGGTTAAATAGATATATGTGAGATATATGACATAAAATTTCAATGTAATGATAATATATATATATATATATATTGTTTACTTTTTTTTCTTTCAATATGATAATAAAATGGAAGTAGCATTTATGCGTACATATGACCTACCGTGTTCATGAATGGTGTATTTAATTTCCAATTTATATATTGTATTGATTATTATAAAATAATATATATTGAATATATATTATATTTATATCATGGTTATAATTATGTATTTTCTGAAATAATTATTAGTTTATGTGAACCAAAAATATAACAATTCAAAACATACACAAAATAAAAATCAGTTTTTTTCCTAAAAGTAACCTTTATCATGGATTTTTTATAAATATGTAATAAAAGGTCATGAGAAAATAATATTGGGTATAAAATATATGAATATATTACATTAATATAATTATAATAAACCTATATTTATTATACATGATGTTTTGATGAGTATTATGGGAGTCAAGACATAATGTAAGGGGATTTCTACTCTCACATTTATTTCTAGGTGACTTATGCCATATCCACCACTTGTTTATTTTTTGTGGTGTATGTATTTCACTATGATAGGATATATCATGAATATTAACAATTTAATAATAATTAATTTTTCTATTTATGTTATTATTTCATGGGTTTTATGATTCAAAATCTACTCAAACTGTATGGTATTTCTGTCTCACTTTTATTTTTCTATGAGACACATTCCATAATCACCACATTATTCTAATATGTGGTGATTATAATGACTATTATTATCTATTATATTATTTCAACCTAAAATTATCTGTATTTAAAAATCCATTTTATTATCCCTTTATCATGGGGTTTATGGCTCAAAATTCATCAAATCAGCGAGAGTTTTTTTTCCCTATTTTCATTTTTTTAGAAATATGTTATATTATGAACATATATTCTTTAAAGGGTTGTATATACATCCCCTTTTACATGTGGTATAATTAATTTATTAATACACATGATATTTTATGTTCCATTTTATGTTATTCCTTTACAGGTATTATGATTCAAGGTTACCAAAGTGGTATGATTTTAGGTCACAACTCATCGTTTATCGGGATTATTTATAATTATGATTCCAGTGAAAAATTATTGTGATCTATCTTTAAATAATTTTCTTAAATTACATTATCATATTTTCATTCATGATATCTTCACATAATGGTACCATTATTCCACTCTTTGGTATATAATATTATTAATAAAATATTTTAAAGAAAATCCAACTTTATTTCTCTCTTTAGTCGAAAATATATTTTCTTCCAAAACGACGTTTTATAAAAAAATTTAAATTTTTTTTAAATGATATTCTAAGATAATTTTCTATGAAATGTATTTTTAAAATGTTTTATGTTTAAAAAAAATTAAATTATTTTCAAATATTTGTTTATAATATTTCATGGTAATTTTCAAAGAAAAACGTTTTCAAAATGTTTTACATTTTGAAAATATTTTTTCATAGAGGAAAGGATATTTTCCTCAGTAAATGTTTTGAAATATTATTCCAATAATTATTTATGATTTTTAAATGTTATTTTCAAATAAATTTTTTATTAATTTTCTTTATGAAAGTGCCTTTCAAAGAAAGGTTGTTTTCCTTAAAAAAATTTCTATGTGATCTTTAAAAATACTACTCAATCTAAGATAAAATAATTCAATATAATTTCTAATTTACTAAGGATATAATCCACTTAAAACATTCCTATTATTTCTTTGATTGTTTTATGTATATGATGAAAAGATTTTTATGAATACCATTTCACTTCCAAGGGTTATACCATTATAAAATGTTTATTAAACCCACTTATTTTCACCAGTTATTATATGATGAAATGATTATGAAATTTGTCTATTTTCCAGATGTTATGATATGATGAAATGTTTATGATACCCATTTCATTTCATGTGTTTTTATATTATAAATTTTTATGATCTTATGGAACACATAAATATGGTTTCAATTATGTGAATAGTGGGGCCTATATGTCCCTCTAAGGGATTAGGTAATGATAAATGTTCTATGGTCATAGGGGGTATACTGGTGATTAACCTAAGCCTAAAGATGAGGGTACATGGGTAATCATACCAAGGCCAAATATGAGGGTACATGAGTGATTATCCCAATCCCAAAGTTGAGGCTATACAGGTGATTATCCCCTAACCAATAATGAGGGTACACGTGTGGTTATCCCAAACCTAAAGATGAGGATATACGGGTAGTCAACCCAAGCCCAAAAAAGATGGTACCTAGGTGGTCAGAACAATCCCAAAGTAGGTATACAAGTGTTTATCCTATTTCTAACATGTTATTAATAATATAGTGGCTCTACTTGAAAGAATATTTTTTATTATTATGTGTATTCCACAAGTTCCAAGCATTATTCCAATGTTATGCCCTCATAGATCATTTTATTTGATTCCATTATGATTCATATCTTATGAAATGCCAATATTTATTCCATGATTTAGGATTATGACCTTTGATATGTAGGGTATGGTTTCAAAATGTTAGGATCATGTTATCCTACACTTATTTCCATATTATGCTTATATATCTCTTTTATTTACCCTTATTGAGAATATACGATCACCCTTCCTTAATTTTCATTTCCCCTAGTTATAAATAATGGTTTAAAGTTAGAGTACTAAAGGGTATGATCTTTATGGGATAAATTGAATACCATTCACGATGTTAGAAGATCATGTTTCCATTTTTAAAGGCACTAAACTATTATGGTCCTCAAGTTAATATTTTTTAATGTATTCAATATTCATAAAAAATGATGTAATATCCATCTATGTTAAACCCAAGTCACCATAAAGAGTAAAGGAAATCTTAATAAATCATCATCACTAAGGTGGGAAAAGTAAATGAAGTAGTATAATGTATTGTTACGATTCACACAATAATAATTTTTTAAAATTATTTTTATCTATAAATAAATTTATATTCTATATTTTTTCATGAACTTATTTATCTCCTCCTATATACCATGGAGTAGAGATATTAGTGAATATGATTGGTTGCAACTTAGTTTCAAACCAACAGATTCAATCTTCCCCGGTTAGCTTATATGATAATATTCTTCAAGTTAATCTTGTAATAATTCCTCTAAATTATTTTTATCCTTAAAATCATAGATTGTCTCCCATTATATAAACCCTAAATCTCATTTCTGTAAAATTATGTCTCTTTATATATCACTAATAATTCTCTTATCCTATACAAATTCAATAAAGATTAAAAATATCCTTAAAAAAATCATTCAATGGTATTGGTGTTGATATCCAGTGATGAATAATATATTGTTCAATTAATAAAGATAAACTATATAATTAACCTCTAGGAAATAATTATTGGGAGGTAATCTATTGAAATATTCCCATATTTAATGCATATCCTTCCCCTAGACTAGGGGGTATAGTTCTAAATAGATCTTATACCCCATGTGACACTTATATTTATAATCCCCTATAATATTTTCCAAATACAATTAGAAGTGTTAAAGAAGAATCTCCAAGGGAATTTTGTAAAAGGGTTCATATACCCTTGTGGATTGTCATGTGGTGAACCAATGATCTTTTTAAAGAAGAATATTTTATTAATGAATCTTGGTATCGACTAACGAGAACACAAAGAGATAAATATAATGAAAAGGTATCCACTACCAAGGATTGATTACATTTTTAATCAACTTTCATTACATATAAATAGGTGATTATTTTCTATATATATTTATCTAAATGAAAAAAGAGTTCATATTTATTTTAAATCACTCTGTATAAGATATGAAAACTATATGTTCATAGTGATTCCATTATGACTTACAAATACACAATAAACCTTACAAGATTTGATGAGTTGAGTATTTATAGGAATCATTAATAAAAAAATCATCTCTTTATTTACAATATTCTTATATACTCTAATATAAAATAAATAAATGTGGAGAATCTAATGATTTTTAAGGAAATTAATGATGGAAAAGTTATATTTCATATACAATAAGTGTTACTTTTGTATAAAATAATGTAAAAAATTTAAGAAAATTGATCAAAAGAGAATTAATTTTATGAATCCTTAAAAGGTAAAAGAAAACTAAGCAATGGACCTAAAAAACATGTTTCATGAATATCTATATTTTTTATGGAATAATGGGTACTACTAACACATTTTATAAAACTTATCAAGAATATCTAGCTCGCTAACCATGTCATCATGGAAAGAATGATGTATTTCTTAAAAATAATAATGTGAAGATAGATTTTAAGAGTTTAAAATTAGTATATCTTATAAATAGTACTCAAAAACCCATAATGTGAAGAAGGGAATGTGATATGTAGTGATACCTCAAATTATGGTATGGGTTTCTTAAACATGAAAATAAAAAATTTGATTGACTATGACTTACAAAAATTGAGGATACATTATTATAACTAGACGAAACATTATTCTGTATTAGTAATAATGATATTTAAAATATATATATTTTGTAACACTACCTATATGGAGATAAGTGTGACATATATACTGATCAAATTTTATTGAAATCCATACACACACAAAAGAGTTGAACATGCATCAAGTAATATAGTTATAGATAATCAATGGATAGTATTACTCAATTAAGTTCTATCCTTTTAATGTAACATAGGAATGTTATGTTCTTAATAGAGAGGAACTTTCTAATCCAACCAATATGGAGATTGATAATTACCTTATCTTCATAGAAATGTACCAAATATATTTTGGAATCACAAAGTCTCTCATAACCAAACCTATTGATTCCCCACCTGTTCCAGTGGATGGATTAGTGTATATATCCAAGACCAAACCCTATATTCCATGGCCTAGGGAACAAAAAAATAAGTTATAATGCGCATATTGTAAGGTTTAACTTATATATATCCAATAGCATATATACATCAGTATAAAGAATAAAATACCAAAAATTATATTAGACATGCATGTATAACTGAAATAAAAAATAAATATCCATATATATTTTAAAAATCAAATTTCATATTGAAAAAAATGAAAAATACAAAGCCCAAAATATAAGAATGCTATATGGACTTGAGAACTTGGAAAGAGTGAAAAACACACATCCTACCTACTCCACATTAGCATTATGAGCTTTGACTCTCATTAGCTCTATCTAGACACTAAACCATTAGATGTAAATATGCTACTATATCCGCTTCCACTGATATGATCATATATATGTGTGACATATGGAAAAATACAAAATGTGTGAGTGTAAAGCCCATGCAGGGTTGAGTATAAAAAATACCAAGTAAGATTCCCCCTGAAACAAAATGTTGATTATGATGTAGGCATGTATATAATAATGGGTTGCACTATACATCCTCCCAACTCCAACAAGTTTTAAAACACTATTACTATAAAAATATCCAACATCACAACCTAATATGATCCAAATATGTTCTCTTGGGAGTATAAAAAGGATAACATCAAATTTCTCCCCACACAATAAAACTAGGAATACTTGGAAAAATACCATTTCTAAGAGAAAACCACTAAAGGTCTCATAATACTTAGGATAAAAGACATCCCTACCCATATAGTATTGATAAACCTCCATCCATATGGTTAAAAAATCATTATACCTCAGTGACATTGAATATCAAATCATAGTATATCGTACTATAATACCTCATGTAAAATCAGTACATTTGATAGAAAAATATCTAGTTAGGAAGATCCCATACTTAATGGGATCATTATCTTTGAGTAACTCCTCACATGATCACAACATCACTCACTTATTACATGGGTAAAATATCTAAACTCACTAAAGATACATTCTTCCCAAAATAATTCCATTATCCATATAATGAATATCTGAATATCTTTCTCATGAAGTCAAAACCCCTTAGTTAAATCAAAGGTATTGGGACACTCATTGAGAATGATAAAATGATTTAGGGGGTCATTTTCATTATGATTAGGTGTCCTCCACCCCATACCAATGTTTATTTCACTACCATATCCACTCTAAACCCCAAAATGGGATTCCTTTTACCAAATTATAAGCAAAGGTGTGGATTGTCCAACCAAAAAAGATTCCTCTCTCACTCAACCCAACTCTAATTAGGTAGCATACCAAAGTAGATAATACTTCTTTACCATTTAAACCATAGGTTACCTAATACACACACTATCTATAAAGCTTAAATACCACTAATATCACATCATTGATCCTTTTATACAATGAGGTGTCCCATCCACCACTGTAGCATAAATATTGGAAGATGGTGTTACCAATCCCATGAAGGACCTTGTGCCTCACCAATGGCCATGGTCAGCCAATGAGAATACTATTTTCACCTATATAATAAAATATCCAATTATCAATGAGTTCTCTCTATGTAACCATATTCTAGAATAAAGGACCTATAAACCAAATATGTTGGGGACTATTAGATCTATTAATGAAGTAGATTCCCCATACCTCATCCCATGTTACACAGCTAAGGGAGAAAAAAATCCATTTTACACATTAGCCATGCCATAAATTCATTATAATTTTCATTCTGATAAAAATGGGGATACCATGAAAACTATGAAATCTGATAGTCCATCTTCCACAATACCACATGATTTTATATAAGTTGGATAGAACATCTCCCAAGCATAAAAGTAGTTGTACACAAAGGACATTTCTTAACATGAGTGTATTACATACACCCAATTGAGTATATGAACTAAATTCACCCACTATATAAAGGATGAATTGAAATAAGTGAAATCGCCTCAAGTTCCACATAAGTTAATAATTCATATTAGACCACCCATCCATACAGAGTAACCAACAAAATATAGGTGAATCAAATGTTATATTTACTCCTATAACCACAATTGATATATTAATTACATCATTTCTATGATATTTTTAACAAATATGTATATATAATGTTTCCATAACCAAATATATGGTTTCTTCTAGGGTCTAACCATCCATGAAAACTACTCCACATCATCATATTGATCGTGAATGTTTCAAAATAGAGATATAAACTAAAATTTTCCATAAATATTCTCTCCAATGGTATGTGATAGTAAATGGGAAACCATTATCATTTTCTATATAAGATGATACTTAGAATCAACAATTTACTTTACCAAATATGGTTCAATGATTAGAGTACTCATATTTCCTAACTAAGGGGATGGTTCATGGCATTTTCTAAGGGGTACATGAATGTCCACTTAACACCTGAATCTAGGTGTACACCCTAACCCGAATCAACATGTATTTCATAAATACATGGTGTTCCAAATTGAAAATAAGATAGGTATGTGACAAGGGGTATAAATTCATGTATAATTCCTAGGCTATGTTTTTTATCCTGACATGGAATGTACTTGTACTATCAATGTAAATTATATAAGCTTTTTCCTTTGAAAATGTCCACACTCTGGGTCATCAACCAATAGTCTCTATATGGAATATCCATATGGCCAAAATTATATGCGGCCTATATCACTAATCTAAGACACATCCATAATACATAATTGATGACATCATGTAATTACATGCCATGTTGTCAGGATTCATAAACATAAACCCACTTTCTAATAGACTAATACAATTATAAAATATCACCACTCCATAGGACATTATCCACAAACTAAATATTTTTAAACACAAAAATTTAATGGAAAAAAACATAAAGTCTATATGAAAATTGAAATAATGAACCCTAAATCAAAGAGATTCAATGAAGTTTATAATTTGGTTTTTGGAACCATGTTACTATCTCCAGATTTAGAATGGATGAACCTCCTCTAAAAAATCCCTATCCATCATCCCCATCCATATCCCTTCTATATGGAGTTTTCAATGTGGGGTTTTATCCTCCTCCCCTCTATTCAAATAGGGAGGGGATTAAGGAGGGGATAAAATAAAATAAAAAATATAAAAAAAATCACAAAGGATTGGATCTAGGACTTGGAAACCATATAGAGTTTATAACTCTCATAGGTAAAACCCTCTATTCTAAAATCAACCATGAATTCATAATTTCCATCTACAACACCTTTTATTTTATATTTACATTCACACATGAATTAATAAATAAATAAAAAATAATAAATAAAAAATATCTATAAATCGAACTAGTATTGGAATTATATCATATTCTTACATGATAGTAAACATCACATCCCGGTAACAACATAACCGTTAAGAAATTTAAAATTTTATATGGTAGAAAAATTATCATTATAACCTTCTAAAAGGGTATGAGGATACCAAACACAAAAATGATACAAGTTTTCTATACAATAAAATAGAGGTCCCTACATCCACACAACCTCTGAGAATTTTCATCCTTGTAAATTAAACTACCCAAACAGCACCTTGATAAGCCTAGAAACCATCACCATATGGTTATATTACACAGTAATGCTTGAGATCATCAATATTATAATGTTTCATAAATCAACTAGGACCAATAATGAAAATATACCCAAGATCGCACACTTTTTCCATTAGGTAGATCATAGACACAAAAGCTCAAGATATCATTCTTCCAGGAAATCAAAACATCTTTAACCCACCAAAGTGGATAAATTATAACAATTAAGACTCATCTCACAAATTTTATTGAAAAATTACAATAAAAACCTTTTACATTCAAAGTGGTATTAATATCAACACCACCATGAAGTTATTCCATTATCCTTTATTATAACATTGATATGGTAAATTTACCATGGAATTTCCCTTGGGGTAATAATGCTACCCACTTAAAAAAGGTAACCCAAATTTTATTATAAGAAGATAATATAACCTCATTAAACATAATAATCAAGTGTAGAAACAAGAAAACCATTCCATTCCATAGGGGACAACCACATTTTCATTTCTTTTAAATATATAAAAACCATGAAATTGACACTTTATAGATATGGGAATGAGGATAACATCAATCATCTAATCCACCCCTTTTTAAAAACTCCAAGGCCAACTCTAGTGTCACTAGTAAATTGTCACGACCCGACCCAACGGGGCTCGAGCCGTGACTCCCCAAGCCTGCCTCCAATAGGCCAGAGGCTGGAGACCAGCGCCGAGTAGGCTATCACACACATGGGAGGCATTAGTCTATGGTACCTGTACACACGCACCCACAAACACCTCCATGCAACAGTGAAAAGATATAGAAACTGAAAAGTAAATGCATGCATACAATCTATCCCAAACCAGAGTGCAACAACAAAAGTATAAAGGAAAAAATAGGGCCCACCAAAAGAAAACTACAAAGCGCGTCCAACCTTCCCTGAAGAAGGGGAACGCTGCCACAAACACCCTCCAGAAAGCTCCCTCGGCACAGCTCCGGTAAACACCCCGGTCAACTCACTCACTAAGCTCCGCCTGCTCCGGGTCCTCCTGGGACTCTGTCAAAAGGCATGTGGTCTGCACAAGACACAAACATGTGCGGGAAAAGCCCGTGCAGGGGTGAGTATAAACATACTCAGTAGGCACCCCAAAACCCAAAACCAAAGAGAGAAAGTGAAAGGCATCAGTCCGCTCATCCCATCCAGAGGGAACCCAGACGAGAGAGAAACTCCATCTCGTGACCATCCTCGGCTAAACACAACTAGTAAGATAAGCTCAGGTGTATGCCCATACATACACCTTGAACAATCTATATATACACAGCTCACGCCACAAAGCCACAAGAGGTACCGACCTCATCACCAGCAACTGCCCCCAACCAGGAGAGTACACCACACGAACACTGTCATACCAGATGACACTCATTCGAGAGATACACTCCATCGGGTTTCTCTCAAACCTCTCAGATGCTCACCCGAGAGATCACGCTCGTCGGTTGGCATCACAGAGGATAACTCGCCGAAACAACATAACCACCAAACTCCTCGGATAGGGGATCGCCGCTAGGGTCCGCTAGGGGATACCAAGACCCACTCTGGTATACGTAGCTCACAGATAGGGGATCACTCCCAGGGTCCGGTGGGGGATACCACGACCCAATCTGACATACGTAGTTCTCACAGATAGGGGATCACACCCAGGATCCACTGGGGGATACCACAACCCGATCTGGCGCTTGGCAGAAGCTTCACACTCAGATAGAGGATCATCGTCCATATAAAGATGGTCACGACGATACCAGAACCCTATCTAGTATAACTCTCGATGTAGGGGATCGAACCGATTATGCCGCAACCCTAACAAAACCACGTGCTGAGTAGGGGATCGCATAACCAATGATACCGCAACCCTACCGACACCAAGTGCTGAGTAGGGGATTGTATAACCAACGATACCGCAACCCTACTATAAACATCATGCTGAGTAGGGGATCGTAAACCCGACGATGCCACAACCCTACTGTGCACGACCCACCGCATAGGGGATCATATTCCTGATGATGCCACAAACCCTACGGGGTTAACCTGCTAGATAGGGGATCGCCGCCCGTGAATAAGAGGTCACAATGATACCAAGAACCCGATCTAGGGTAAAGATGATAGAGGATCCGCTCTGGGCCCACTGGAGGGATGCCACAACTCTGACAGTTTAAACATCCCATCGAGAGGATCACAAACCCATACGAAGGTTGTGATTTCACACGAACCCTCGTAGGAACGAACCAAGGGATAACCCTCAACCACTACTGGTCCAAACATCGCTAACCCGAGCGACCCGCCACAATGCCACACTACGCACCTCCTAGGCTAAAACCAAGGCCACCATCACGTTCCACATGGAAAAACACACAGGATATGCTGTTTACTCACCTGAAATGGAGCACCTGTGAAAATGCACTATTCACCATAGCTAGCTCGTGTGGGTCCCACACAACGATCCCAAAACCCATCGAGCGGACCATACCAAGGCGATCCCCTCGGAAAAACAAGCGGAATAGACTACTCGCTCGTCCGAAACAGACACCCGGTGGAAAAGGTACTATTCACCAAAGCCAGATCAGGTGGGCCCCATGCCTAGATCCCAAAACACATCGAATGGATTGCACCATTGCGATCCTCTCAGAAAAACACACAGGATCGACTAATCATCCGCCAAAATCGGACTCCTGGTGCAAAAGTTGTGTTTCACTGCGAACGCCAAACCCGGCCTCATGGGGCCCGCACCCTGTACTCAGTCCCAACACCCGGAAACCATATCAAAAAGTCCGTCATACCATCAGGGTCTCAACTCCACTGACGGCACGTCAATCGGACGCTCAGGGTAGAAGTTACAATGGCCCGAAGCCGTAAAATAATAAAATAATATTATTTTATACGACGTTTCTAGCTCTAGGGCCACGATCCCAATCCTTTAAACCCTCAAACACACACCGTAGGGTTCTCCTCGTCGTCAGGGTCGCATCGCCGCAAACGGCGCGCGAATCCGGCTCCCGGATTGCAAGATACGGGGGTTTAAAGACCCCCGTATGATAAAAGAGGCCAGACCGGCCTCGACCGGCCGCCGCGGTTCCGCCGCGGGCCGCCGCATCGGTGCCGCGCCAGCGGATCTTCCACAGACCACCGGGGGAACCTCGGGGGTCCGTTTTACGATCCAGAGGCCTCTACAGGACCCTCAAGACCCGATCTACACTGTTAAGGCTTCAATTTGCAGAAAAACACAGCAAAAACGGGATCGGGGGTTAAAACTCAAATCCGCCTACCTCGCGGGCGAAACGCCGACGTTCTACCTTAGATCCGCACACCAGAGCTTCCGTTGCGCACTCCTGGAACGTCCGCCGTCGGATTCCAAGCTCGTGGGCGCTTCATTTTCTCAATTCGGTGGAGTGGCGGCGAAGAACGTCAAAGAACGTCGAGAGAAACGATAAGGGGGGGGGGGTGCTCATATTTATATCAGCTGCCCGCCGGTGCCAAACCCGCCTCGGACCCGACGCCCAATGCGAACAAAAGTAAGGTAACCCCTAGGGTAAACGTTCCGTTCTGAACGCAACGGCAGACTCAGATTTTCCATTCGAGGCTCCGTTCAGAAGTTATTTGAGCTGACGCTCGCACACTAACTTCTCCATTTATTTACGAAAACGCCCCTGGTGGCGTTTCTCACCACAGGCCCGCGCCCGCAAAGTTTACACCCTGCCTAGGGTAAACGGCATGTTCTGGACACAACTGTGCCATCCGATTTCCGTTCTGAGCTACCCTTTAGGAGATATCACACCCCCGCCACGTGCATAGTATAAAAAAAACTTAATATTTTTTATAAAATTAATTCCGGCCACACCGGACCTCGGAATCGCACACCGTCTTCGCGCCTAGATCTGGAATTATTCGTAGAAATTTTCCAAAGTCTGACAGGGCCAAAAACCCAAGTCGCTACATAAATAAATGTTATCATTGCCAAAAATAAACCAAAATGTCACTCTAGAATCCAAGGTCAACATCATACAAATACTAAAAAATTTCTTTCATGATATCATGGAGTGATACACCTCATCATATGTCGATAAATTCCATAAGTTATCTCCCATTGAAACGCTTAACATGCCTCTCAGATGGACATAGGGTTGAGACAATGGACTATAAGTTAGTTGGATAATCACCAAATTTGGAAATGAATTTTCAATTCTAATAACCACCTTAAGACATTTTGGGGACCAATGTTAGGTTTATAATAGAACACCTATCATAGGGCCTCATTTCTTAGCCAACATAAAATAAAACCATAGCTCAACCTCTACCCAAAAAACTCAAAAAATCCTGGAGTAGTTCATTCCAAAAATAATGAAACATATCTCTCAAAGATTAACCATGATACCTACCATGAAATATATATCCCCAAATCTAGATAATCTGGGTGTATTGATCTCAAAAAACTATACTAGGTCTTCTATCGGCCATACCTATAAATTTATATTGTTATCCATCATCAATGATATCACCATTTGTCCATACCATGCTATAGAGTAATACCTTGAAAAATTTATACAATAAATCCATCTCATATAGATGAATAAAATGATCCTATATTGTTGCCTCCATTAACTATTTAGTTATAACACACTTCATTAAAGAATCGTCTAGGATCCATGAATCTAGGTTATTAATAAATGAAAGAGACAAAATCATATAACCATTCTAAAAACTTTTACATCCAATAAAAAAATTGAAGATCATTCCTTAAGCTCTATTAACCACTTCCTATACAAGTCACTGCACATCCCACACCCTGAATGTAACGCCCTAATTTTTTGTAATATATTTTTTACAATTTAATAAGTTTTTTAATATATATTTTCACATGCAATAAAAAACTAAAAAGATTAGTGACATTTATTTTTAAATAATATTTAAGAATAATATAAGCTGTAGTAAATAAAAATTATATTTTTATTATAAATTCATACAAAAAAAATATTAAGAACACTAAAATATATAAAATGGAATTTTCAAATAAATGTAGTTTCTATTTAAATATATATATTAAATTTTAATATAAAATTATTATTTTAAAATTTTAAATTTGAATTTTTTAAAAATTAGATTCATTATTTAATTCCAAATGAAAAAAATTATAGTAAGGCTAATTATTTAGCTTTTTCTAAAATAATTGATTTTTGGTAAATAGTAAAAAATGATTTTTCTTATATTGTAACTTTTATTACACTGTCACTATAAAATATTGACATAAATGTAATTTAAACCTTTTTATATAAAAATATAAATTAAAAAAGTAGTATAAAATATTTAAAAACACTATGTTAAATTTATTAAACCAGTTATTATGGTTTTCTAAAATCATGTAATATTTTAATCTAAAATTTAATTTCATTCAATTATATTAAAAAAATTTATTCGTCACTTATAGAAAAAAATAAAATGGTATGGAATAAATATTTTCTATAAAAATTTTAATATATTTTAATAAGACCAAATACATTTTTTTCATAAAATTATGACTACTATTACTAATGTTGAAGACTATGCTAATTATTAAAGGGTCATTTTTATATCTTTTTTATTGATATTGTGGCGTTTATATCAAAATTTAAATAAAAATTTTATAATAAATTGTTTTAATATAAATATTAATCCAATATATAAATATATAATCAAAAAATCAATTGGTGAAAAATAATTAATATTTTTAAGAACACTTAATAATGAAAAAATACTTTTTTATAAAACAATTTTTCAATATAATTACGTGTTAAAATTAAAATAGTAATTATCTCTTATTTATAAATCTAAATATGTTATTTTAGGGTTATATATTGGTTCAAAACACCCAAATTTGGTAATATGGGTTTCATTATATTATTAGTAAAATATAAATTATCTGGGTAATAACTAGTTACCATATTAAAAACCAAATGATAAAATATTCAAGTAAAGAAGTAAAGGGATAGAAACAAGTTTAACACATGTTTAAAATTAAGAGGTTTAAGATTTATAAACCTTATATAACCCCCAAAATAAATTATATTTTACATTTTGATCCCTTTAACCATGTATTCTATCATGCCATTATTGAAAAATAATGTTTATTCACAATAGTTCCATTTTCTTCACTTTTAAAAGTAAAAAAATTAAACCACTTCATTCCACACCTCTACCATTGAATTTCCCAAAAAATAATATTACAATTTTCTCCTCTTATAATCAACTTTCATTGCCATAATTCTTGTGCCTTATTTCAGTATCCTAATAATTTCATTTTCAAGGAGACCTTTAAGAGAAAGTTCGATTTCCCAAAATGAGTATTTTGTAATCCTTATCCTTTTCTTCTTAATCATTATCATCCAAAAAAATACTAAAAATTATAATTAATGACCTATTTATAATTATTATACTGAAAAGTTATTATTAACATGGTAAAACCATTAATATTTCATTCCATTATACATTTAAAAAAAGAAAATCAATTATGTGTTTGTGTGGACCACCACCACCATGCAGTGATGCCTTCTGTTTTTTACCATAAACTCTCTACTATGGTTATAAGTATGTAATTAAATCATAAATTTTAAATATATTATATAATAATTTTTATTAATAATATAATTATAATTCACCTCTATTCACTCTCACTCATTAAGAAATAAAAATGTAGTTATGTGGTGTGAAGACTAAAGACTCACTAATGTAAATTTTCTCATTTTATATCTAGTTTCTTTATTATTTATTTAATATATTAAAATATGATTCAAAATCAAAATAATATATAAATATAAAAATTAAATTTATTTAATAATTATATTAATTCAAAATTCCCACTTTCATAAGTATAATCATCCATGATTATGGTATGTTTACATATGTGTCTGTCTAGCCACTTACTTAAACAATTTTATAAAACTATATCACGGATAAATATGGGACCTAAGATAAAGATATAACTAAAATTTAATAATAAAATAATGATTTTTTTGTAGTATTATAAATTTTATATTATGTATTCAAATTATTATTAAAATATCATATTTTAATCGCCAAAATGGTTGAGATAATCCCACACAAATTCCACTTTTAGAAAACATAAATAAATAAATTGTGGAATGAAATAATATTTCAAAAAATCAATATAAATTTTATATTACAATACCTTATTTTATCAAGTAATTATGTCCTTAGTTTCATATAATGGGAACAATAATTTTTATCATAAATCATGTGTGAAAAAAATAATTTTGCAAACAGATTGAGGTTATACATAATCTATAAATAACTAATATATTCAAAATAAATCATAATAAATGATTTATTTAAAAGTTTATGTAAATGAATAAGGTTTTAAAATAGAATATTATAATTTTTTTTGTTTTTTACAGATGTTTGGAGTGCATTAGAGTAATGAGGGAATCATGTTAAGGTTTTTTATCACGTTTTCACATCCATTGGATATATTTAATAATTCATACAATAATTTCTTCATTATGGTGTATTAACTACAATATTCCATTAAATTATAATAAATATTTATTCTTTCAAGATCTTTTAATTTTTATTTGGTGGTATCACTCTTCTATTCTTTGGATTATTTCCTTATAATTACCATAAGGGGGTTCTTTTTATCAAATTTTATTTCCTAAAACATATTTCTCAATGCGAACCAAAATATTATTATTATAGAGTTGTTGTTTCCAATTTACTATATTTTTTCATATTAATTTCATTAATTTTAATTGATGATCTGCGTCATATTATTTCCTTAAATGTCCCCGGATTAAAAATATAGAAATTTTTTTAGGTTTTTGTTAATTCAAATCCCATCATGGAGTTATAATATTTTTATTAAACATATATATTATATTATTGGTTAAAACCAAAATAATATTTTAATTAATCATATATTATCATTCACATCAGTTAATAATACTCTTTTTATCATTTTATTTCCCCTTGATGAATTTTATTCTCATAAAAGTGAAAAAAATTAAAGAAAATTACATATTATTTAAGATGGGTTTCCTTTTTTTACATGTTAACTATTTCCCAAGAAGTATTTAAAATTAATATATTTAAATAAAAATATTTTTTATACATGTGACCATTCTATTTTCCATAAAAAAATTCAATTGAAAAGTTTCCAAGATCTTTTTATTAAATGGGTTTTCAATAATTTTATTTCAAAATATTTAAATGGTATCCCATTATTTAAAAATAAAATGATTTATCATCCACTACATATTTTATTTTTATAACATTTAATTCATTTCAATGATCTATTATTGATTTTTATTTTTCAAAATTAAGTATTTCAAAATGATTCCACATCATCTTTTTGAAAAAATTATATATTCTTCAAGGTTCCATTATTAATGATCTTTTTTCTAAATTAATTTTTTTTAAATGATTCAAATTACCATTTTGATACATATATGACTTGTAAAGGGTAAATTATTGATATTTAATTAAAAATATATATATTTAAAATTAATTCTTTCAATTTTTTCAAATGTAACCATTCTAAAAATGACTTCTCAATGTGACTTGTAAGTTTGTTAGTTACACTAATGTAAAGCGATTTTTATAAAAACAGAATAATGATTTGTGGGAATATTTCCACAGATGTTATTTTTAATGAACCACCAACTGATTGTTCTTATGAGATAATATTTGGGTTAATTAATCTTTTGGTATCAACTATATAAATTCATGAGGTCAGTTTTGGGTATTCCATCTAGAAATTTTCTAAAACCTATTTTTTGCTTCCATGGCTTCTTCTTTACATTTGTATCATTATTTAATGTGGAATAAATAAGTGTGTATGATTAATTGGTGGGTTAAAAAAATAAAACCCTAATGAATTAGTTACGTATTTTATATCATGATATAATAATTTTTTCATGGGCATTTCACATATATCTTTGTTTACTTGATTGTACATAGATACGATAACTTTCTGTATTTGTTCACATTATTGTGTATGGATGTGATCATGTATTGATTTTCTAAAATAATATTGTTTGAACACTATCACATATATATTTGTTCAAAATAATGATCAGGGATATGGTACAACTTTTCTATGGTTAAAATTTCATGATTTACTATACTTATGAAAAATTTATATGACATATTCTTAGGATAATAACCCATCATACGTGTTTATTATCTCACACTATTATTCCATATCACATGTTTTTAAAAGTAATATTAAATTTTATTCTTAAAAAAGTAATGAAGAACTCTTAATTTTCCTTTTTCATTTAATAAGTTTTCTAACTTGCTCATATTTACTTAAGTTATAAGGATCTAAATTGTTGTTATATGTTTATGAGTTTTCCTATTACTAGGAATTTGAGCTCACCCATTTCTTATATTTACTCTCTCATGGTTATGATGATGTGTAAATAATATGAGAGGCATAGGATAGAGTATATTGTAGTTAAAGTAAGTGTAAAATATCACAAGTATCATGAAATAAGTCTCTTATGAATCTATCAATAAATAAAAATATTTTTTCAATCCTGGAATTGTGAGGTGATTTGTAAGTTGGAATGTTTACCTTTTGAAAATGATGTAAAATAAATATATCATTATATTATATCACTGTAGTTTGAATGATATATGGTTTTAGTTAATATTTATTATAAGTTTAGTTATTTTTCGGATTAGGATAAGAGAAGCTTTGTGGGAATCCTTAGGATTACTATATAAGATCTATCTATATATAGGATAACATTAGGATGTTTTGGTAATTCAGATATTGTATCATTTCCATATCAATTAAATCCCTATTTATATATGTTTAATTGGATGTGGTTGTTGAATATATGATCCTAGATGTAAGCACCTTGCAAAAGGTTTCTTTAATATTAACTCAATCTTCACTTTGGTGCAGTATAACGAGGCTAAGATTTCACAAATAGATAAACAAACCTAGGGGATATTCATTGGTTTATAAAATTATAATTTAAAAACAATATGGTTAATTTAAATATATTTTAAATCAAAAATGATTTGTGTTAGAGAACTTACTAGGAATATGACCACGAATAAATTAGGTCAAATTGAATGATTGATTGGTTTGTCAAATTATATCTTTATTGAACCAAAAGTCTCAAATATGACCTATAGGTATTATTGATGAAGACTTCTCGATATTTATTTTTTATATTAAATTGATCATTTACATTAATTATTTTAACAATATACATAAATTTTTCATTTTATTATTTTTTTGGAAAAAGAATAGTGAAAATAAATTTTTGAATCTTATCTTTTAAACAACTCCAAAGAAAAATATTTGGGATAAATATTTCCCCAGTCTTTACAATAATAATGAGGCTGATATCTCATTACAATATATATTTTTAATTTCATATGGATATGATATATCCATCTGTTTTAGATTGATAATTTAAATTATGAGTATGTCAATTATTTTAGGGGTATAACATAACATCCCAAGATGTTTGAATATAATTTTTATAAACTAATAATTTTTTTGATAGCTTTATCAACAAGAAATACCGAACTATTATAAGGGGGTAAATATTAATATTAAGATAATTAATGAAAAAACCTATATTAAATAAAAACTATTTTAATTATTAATATTTTTATACAATATTGGATCAAGAACACATTATTTTTCAATTAAAGTAGTTTTTTTATGTACATATTGAATATCCATTTAAAAGTGTAATTTCTAAAGTTAAAATTTTATTTTTTATAATAAACTTCATTATTTTATTTCCAAATAACAAAATTACCCAATGTTGAGTTTATGATGTTTTTCTAAGATAAATGACTTTTAGGTTAATAGTAAAAAAGTACCAATTTGACTATTATTGTATCTTTTATGACATTGTCATAATAAAATAATAACTAAAAATATATTTATAAGGCCCCAAACTTAAACATTACTTAATCATAAATTAAATGAATAATTCATATAGAGGATCTTTTCAGGTTTAGAGTTTTAGAGAATTAGGTCATAACTATTACATCTCAAAAGATTACATAGTAGACACTTCTACTAAGTTTCCATAAAATTAAAAAAACACTTAAAAAGAAACATGTCTAGTTACATGTTTTAGATAGAATTTCTTTCCTTGATCCTATCATTGACCCTATTCACATTAAGTCTTGTGAAAAACATTTCAAAAAAACTTGGGGTGAGCATAAAAAGCTCAGTAAAGGATATACAAAGAATGAAAACTGTTATTTTTTTAAAACAACAAGTAAACCATGAGTACTTTACCAAAGTATTAATTTTCACCTTTATGAAGTTGTAAAAACTCTTCACTGAATAAAAGACCATTACATACCCTTTTTTAACCAAAAGATTACCATAAAACCCATATAAAGAACACATAACATATAAAGGTAACTTGGGGCATCAACATACTTAAATTGAATAACCATACGGTCGACTTCCACACATACTTAATGGAATAGCCATACGGACGACTTCCATACCCAATGTATTGGAGGTTATAACGTAACCACCCATCCCGGTATTCACGGTACCCCCCGTCATATGGTTTATCACGTAACCACCTGTCAAATGTCCAAGTACCATTATAAAATCATAACACATAAAAAATTATAAAGGAAAGAAAAAATTTCCACATTTCATGCACAATATATCACTTAAATATATTGACATAACAAATCCATTATAAAAACCATTTTCAATACCAAAATATAGTATATGGTATTTATTTACTTTTAAAAATATAACGGCTTGTTGAGGAAGCCAAAGATCAAATAATACACGCGGCGGCGGAAAGGTCATTGTCACCGCATATGTTAAAAAGAAACATACTTTTTGTCGTTTAGTAAAACTCTTCGTATTGAAAATATTACTTTCGAATAAATGTATAAGTCAAAAGGGTTTATACACCGTATAAAATAAAGTCTTTTATTAGAACAAAAATATTCCTTAATGAAAGGAGATCGAGACGAAGTCCCTTACAAAGACGGTATCCTTGGATTAAGGATAAATCAATTACATAATTATGTGTGAAAAATTAATACACCAAATATAAGTGGATATTAGGTGTAAAACAATTAGAGGTTATTCACACATATTCATAGAACGACATATTCAAGGGGTACAAGTTTATCCCAAAGAATCAAAATTGGGTTAAGAAGTTCCCTTGCAAAATTTTGGCAGCCTAACGACATCACTTCAAAATTCAGAAAATGAGTTGATGAGAGATAAAAAGGGGCATCTCATCACTTGGACATAACATTTATAGCAACAAGGATATATAATAACATAACCCATAATAATAAGATTAAAAGACCCAAAAAAAGTCTTTTAAAATGAGGAGGGTGAAAGGTTCCCTTACCGAATTGGGTAACTTCTGAAACGTACACCCCATGAAATAATGACTATAAAACATTGATGTAAATACCCATAAACTAAATTATATTATACCAAGAGTAGAATAATGGTCAGTACATACACCACTCAAAGGAAAATGGTGTAAAATGTAGCATAAATCTTACAGGAATAAAAGTCATATGAAAAATCCCTTACGAAAACTCGGTAGCCTAACGACGCCACTTAAAACTTCCAAAAATGGATTGATGAGATCAAATAGGGTCTCTCATAATATTAAAATAAAGTGTACAGAAAGAGTAATATAAAAGAACATCCCCCAAAATAACAAAGTGGAGCTTAAAAGAAGTGACATAAAGGAGAGTACTTAAAAAAAGAGAGATTGGATCTCTTACGAAAATTCGGTAGCCTAATGGCGCCACTCAAAACTTCCAAAATGAATTTATGAGAGAAAATAGGGTCACTAATCATATAAAAAGTAAAGTAATAGTAATATAAAAGAATATCCCAATCATAAGAAATATGATCTTAAAAGGAATGACATAAAAGAGTGTACTTAAAAAGAAAGAGAGGGGTAGGATCCCTTACCTCAAGTCTGGCTTGTCTTGTTCGTTTCTTTATATTCCTGAATAACAAACTTTGGTAAATTTATAATTTCATAAGGACATATTTTAAATATTATTATTCAGTTCATATCACATATTATAATGTTATAATAATTGGTTAATAATGTGAGTTCATATCAGACGTTTTTGTCGATGTTTGGTACATAAGTCAAAAATGAACTTGTTTGAAAATGATTGTCCATGTAGTTATAACTAAATAATCTCCAGAATAGTATTAATGATTTAAATATCATATATATCCAGTACATATTCATTTTATACTAGTCCATAACATTTGGAGATAAAAGGAAATGAAATGCACCGTTCATGGAGACGGTAGGCCGTACGTACGCATGAACGCTACTTTCATTTCTTTGTCATATTAATGGAATTAAAAATAATTGAGAGATATATATATTATAATTCCAGTATAATATATGTGTTATATAGGTCAAATATGTTCATTAATTTCATTATTTATACATTCCATGTATTGCATGAACGAGTCACATCACTTGAGGGGGCGGTAGTCCACACTTCCTCGTATGAAATTATCGCATTTACACGACATGAAAAGCATAAAGGAATGTTTTAAATATAAAATTCAGAAGAATATTGAAAACATAAATACCATATATATCATATATAAAATATAGTGACATCATAATGGACACCATGAAATGTGGTAAGAGAAGATTGAACAATCATTGTTTCGTGAGGCAGAAATTCTCCATCCACAGAAAAAGTATGTTCTTTAACCATTAGACGAAGGTGTGTGTAAGTGTAGCTCTAATCCTTCACATAAAAACATCCTATTATATTGAAGATACTGGTTTTGTTACAAAATAAATGAATAAAAAGAGTTTATAGGGTTGGAGAAGCAAAATAAAACAAAAGAACACAAGGGAAGACATTACCTTTAAATCGGGTAACTCTTTTTGATTTGAGCTCAAAGGCTTCCTTGAAAAGGATTATTTCCAAAGGTGAGGATTCAATGATGAATAGAGGGACGTGGAGAGATGAAATGGTCAGGGGTTGGCCGAGCCAAATCCTTGAGAGGTGTGGGTAAGGAGGTAGAGGTGGGGGCCTTTTATAAGAGGAGAGGAGAGGCACTCTTGGAAGGTTATAAAAGGTTGCTTTATTATAAAATGTTTTTCGGATTTAAAAGGTCCCAAAATTATATATTTCGAGGATAAGGTTATTATAGTTCTAAGTCCACCCATCCAATAGGTTTTTTACAAGTTTAGGTCTTATATTTTACATTATCTTTTCATTTTATTTAAATCGTTAAATAATGAGGTAATCGCTGCATCATCATGGTATCATAAATAATTTAATTTATTTAGTGTCCAAAAATTATAAAACAAAATATCATGATGTAGGAAATCTTTTTGAATTTCTAATGAATATTTATAGTAAAAAATATGACTTTTATAACCCCATGTAAAAAATGTTTTAGTAAAACAACACATGTTTGTGACATTTTAATTTTAACTTTAAATAAAAAGTTATTAATGTCATTTTCCAAAAAAAGTGGCTCTATGGGGTCCCCAAGTTGACCCATGGATCATATTGGTCGTCCATGACTCACCCAATAAGGGTAGGACATGTGTCAAGGTCATTTCATATTATTAAAACATTATTTATACCTTAAATTACACTAATTACCTTTAATCGCGATTAATAAAACTTAAAAGTTACTATTCACCAAAAAATTATTTTAATCTCATTGAACCACATTTTACTTACTAATGACAACCATGTATTTAGGATTTTTGAAAATCAAATCATAGAAGTGTTAAAGTTTCATTTAAACGAAAAATCAGTTTCATTAACTACCACTTAGTGGTTTCACTATTCATCAAAAATTGAAGTTTTTCAGAAAAATACCAAAACTTCACCCTAAGCTATATTTGATACTCCGAATTAAAAAATGATGTCTATTTTACAAATTTCAAAACATATAAGTTTCATAAATTAATTTAATAATTAATTCCCGTTGTCAAAACAAATAGCGTGTTTTTAAGAAACAATATCTATTAAAAGATTAACACTAGTTTAAGTCCAATTTCAAAGTGAAATTAATTCCAATGACCACCATTGGATTAAATTGTAAAAATATTTTCTTATTAAACTTTAAAAAAAATTCAAAAGATAATCTAATCATATAAATAAATTATATTAAAAAGAGGTTTTGAATTAAAATACAACATTTTTCACTATTCATTAAAAAAAATGAACTTTATCAGAAAAATACCAAAAATTTATACAAAGTAAATTTTGATGTCCCCATTCTAAAAAGAATTTTATTTTGTCAAATATGACATATAAAATTGTCAAAAAATGGATTTAAAAGGGGTTCTCCATCAAAAGACGGTTAATCGACCTGTTAAAGAATATTAGAATGTTTATGCTTAAAATTGGATTCATTCACATTTTATCATTTATTTTAAAAAGTAAAAATATTTGACAAACATATATAATCATTTTGTAGTTAGTTATGTTCATTCCCACCATTAGAATGACTAGGCGTTAACTACCATTTAAAATAATATTATTTTATTATTAGAGTGCAACATAAGATTCCCAAGAAACTCGTTGTTGTGTATTGGGTACGCCATCGAGCATAGTGTCCCCTTTAAAGTAATATTAACATTTTATTCACAAATATTGATAAATGTGAAAATTTCATATTCTTTATTTACCTAGGGTGTTACATCCTTCCCCCCTTTTGGGAATTGCATCTTCGCAATTTTAAAATTGGTCTTGGAAACTTCATTGAAAATTCCACATCGGAACAAGAGTCAGTAAAACTATTACTTTAAAATAAAGAAAGATAAGTACAAAGGTCACCCGAGTTAACCCATACTAGGATTCCATGTAGGAAAACATATATATAGAGGAAAAAAAGAAATGGTCATGTTCTGAGAGAGACTGATAGAAAACATGTTTAGGAGAAAGCTAATCACGAGAAGATCACAAACTTTTGATGGGTTAAACGGTATTTGATTCCCCAGTATGAAAAATTAACAGAAAACATTTTTGTTTTAAGTTACTTTTCATTGAGGAATTTATTTATGAGATTAACTAAAACATAAGGAAACATACTTACTTGTCATGTAGACTTTCATCTTTCACCAGATTCCTTAATCAAACTCATATTTTCTCCAAAAGACGAGTATTTAAGAAGACTTGTTCCCATTAAGAGTAATATAATCAACTTCTTGAGAATCACCTAATCCATAAAAGAGAACTATATATTTCCCATATCTTTAGATCTCAACCAAAAGTTTAGTATGAGATCAGATAATACCCAAAAAGGATATTTTTTTACAAAAAGAAAAACTACTCCAAATCTCCAAAATTTGTCAATGAAAACCCAAAGTTCAACAAAGACCATTCAATAAACATCTATCCATAAAATTCCTCAAAGTAAACCAAACTAAGATTGAAACCCAAATCTCTGAAGGATTTAATCACATAGTCTTCCAAGATAAACCTTAATATTTATCTCCAAATAACATCGGTTACTCTTAAAGTCTCATATTGAAAAGTAATTATCCTAATCACATATCCTCCATGATAGGTTAATAATTTCCATAGATAACCCAAAATCCACTTACTCTTAATTCATAAAATCATCTAACTAAAAAGAATCATTAAAACTAACCAGGGACTTCACGTAGTCCAGTGGTAGGTGATAAATACCAGTTGCACTTTGGTTGTGGGTTCGATTCCCGCAGCTTTGTCTGACATGACGGGTTGTCACACAGTCTGCGCGTTGTCCTTTTTCCAAAACTATATAATTCTTAAAACATCCCCCAAAAAGAGATAAATCTTCAAAAATAACCATATCATAATTTAACCTCGTGTTTATCTCATGCCTTTAATTTTTCATCATAACATATAGTAACCCATAATTACCTCAAAAGTAAGGATCATATAAACCCTAATGGTTTCCTTTATAATTATCACCCGAACATCCACATCGAGTTGGTTCTCTAATAAATGATGCATTAGAGAACTCACCAAGGTTCAAGTGGTTGATCATGACTCTAGATATTTGGTTTAGAATAACCACGAGATTTCTCATTGAATCCCCCATTTCATCTATTCCCTTAATCAGAGAACCACCAAAGTTTCCTTAAAATCCATTGTCACATTGGTTCCTGCTAGATCCATCCATTTACTAAAACCAAAAAAATGTCAGTGTAAGTATATCAACAAAATTATCATGTAATAATGAGGAAGATAAACACTAAGATATACTTACTCATTCACTTTATCTAAAACTATGACTCTTTCTGAAATCCTAACCATCATGGTAATGTCACTTATGCTTAGAGAATACCCTAACCTCTAAAGTTATCTAAACTGACCTATGATACCAATTATAAGGCCCTGACCTTAAACATTACTTAATCATGAATTAAATGAATAATTCACATAGAGTATCTTTTCAGGTTTAGAGTTTTAGATAATTTGGTCATAACTATTACATCTAAAAGAATTACATAGTATACACTTCTACTAAGTTTCCATAAAATAAAAAAACACTTAAAAAGAAACATGTCTAGTTCCATGTTTTAGATAGAATGTCTTTCCCTGATCCCATCCTTGAACCTATTCACATTAAGTCCTGTGAAAAACATTTCAAAAAAACTTGGGGTGAGCATAAAAAGCTCATTAAAGGATATACAAAGAAGGAAAACTGTTAGTTTTTCAAAACAACAAGTAAACCATGAACACTTTACCAAAGTAATACTTTTCACCTTTATGAAGTAGTAAAAACTCTTCACTGAATAAAATACCATTACTTACCCTTTTGTAACCAAAATATTACCATAAAACCCATATAAAGAACACATAATATATAAAGGTATCTTGGGGCATAAACATACTTAAATGGAATAACCATACGGTGGACTTCCACACATACTTAATGGAATTGTCATACGACCGACTTTGATACCCAATGCATTGGAGGTTATAACGTAACCACCCGTCCTGGTATTCACGGCACCACCCCTCATATGGTTTATCACGTAACCACCCATCAAATGTCCAAGTACCATTATAAAATCATAACGCATAAAAAATTATAGAGGAAAGAAAAAATTTCCACATTTCAAGCATAGTATATCACTTAAATATATTGAAATAACAAATTCATTATCAAAACCATTTTCAATACCAAAAAAGATTATATGGTATTTATTTACTTTTAAAAATATAACATCTTGTTGAGGAAGCCAAAGATCAAATAATACTCGCGGCGGCGGAAAGGTCATTGTCACCACATATGTTAAAAAGAAACATACTTTTTGTCATTTAGTAAAACGCTTCGTATAGATAAGATTCATTTCGAATAAAAGTATAAGTCAAAGGAGTTTATACACCGTATAAAAGAAAGCCTTATATTAGAACAAAAATATGCCTTAATGAAAGGAGATCGAGACGAAGTCCCTTACAAAGACGGTATCCTTGAATTAAGGATAAATCAATTACATAATTAAGTGTGACAAACGAATACACCAAATATAAGTGGATATTAAGTGTAAAAAAATAAAAGGTTATTCACACATATTCATATAACGAAATATTCAAGGAGTAAAAGTTTATCCCAAAGAATCAAAATTGGGTTAAGAAGTTCCCTTGAAAAAATTTGACAGCCTAACGACATCACTTCAAAATTCAGAAAATGAGTTTATGAGAGATAAAAAGGGGTATCTCATCACTTGGACATAACATTTATAGAAATAAGGATATATAAGAACATATCCCATCATAATAAGATTAAAATACCTAAAAAAAGTCTTTTAAAATGAGGAGGGTGAAAGGTTCCCTTACCGAATTGGGTAACTTCCGAAACATACACCCCATGAAAGAAGAACTATACAACATTGATGTAAATACCCATAAACGAAATTATATTACACCAAGAGTAGAATAATTGGCAGTAAATACACCACTCAAAGGAAAATGGTGGAAAATGTAGCATAAATCTCACAAGAATAAAAGTGAGATGAAAAATCCCGTACGAAAACTCGGCAGCCTAACAACGCCACTTAAAACTTTCAAAAATGGATTGATGAGATAAAATAGGGTCTCTCATCATATTAAAATAAAGTTTACATCAATAGGAATATAAAATAACATCCCCCAAAATAGAAAAGAGGAGCTTAAAATAAGTGACATAAATGAGAGTACTTAAAAAGAGAGAGATTGGATCTCTTATGAAAATTCGGCAGCCTAAGGGCGCCACTCAAAACTTCCAAAATAAATTGATGAGATAAAATAGGGTCTATCATCATATAAAAAGTACAGTAATATAAATATCAAATAACATACAAATCATAAGAAAGATGAGCTTAAAATGAATGACATAAAAGTGTGTACTTAAAAAGAAAGATAGGGGTAGGATCCCTTACCTCAAGTCTGACTTTTCTTGTTCGTTTCTTTATATTCCTGAATAATAAACTTTGGTCAATTTATAATTGAGTAAGGAACTATTTTAAAGATTATTATTCAGTTCATATCACATATTATAATGTTATAATAATTGGTTAATAATGTGAGTTCATATCAGACGTTTTTGTCGATGTTTGGTACATGAGTAAAAAATGAACTTGTTTGAAAATGATTGTCCATGTAGTTATAAGTAAATCATCTCAAAAATAGTATTAATGATTTAAATATCATATATATCCAGTAAATATTCATTTTATACTACTCCATAACATTTTGAGACAAAAAGAAATGAAATGCATCGTTCATGGAGACTGTAGGCCGTACGTACGCATGAACGCTACTTTCATTTCTTTGTCATATTAATGGAATTAAAAATAATTGATATATATATATATATATTATAATTACAGTATAATATATATGTTATATAGGTCACATATGTTCATTAATTTCATTCTTTATACATTCCATGTATTGCATGAACGAGTCACATCACGTGAGGGGGCGGTAGTCCACACTTCCTCGTATGAAATTATCGCATTTTCACAACATGAAAAACATAAAGGCATGTTTTAAATATAAAATTCAGAAGCATATAGAAAAAATAAATACCATATATATCATATATAAAATATAGCAACAACATAATGGCCACCATGAAAGGTGTTAAGATAATATTGAACAATCATCGTTTCGTGAGGCAGAAATTCTCCATCCACAGAAACAGTATGTTCTTTACCCATTATACAAAGGTGTGTGTAAGTGTAGCTCAAATCCTTCACATAAAAAATCCTAGTATATTGAATATACTGTTTTTTTACAAAATAAAGGAATAAAAAGAGTTTAGAGGGTTGGATAATCAAAATAAAACAAAATAACATAAGGGAAGACATTACCTTTAAATCAGGTAACTCTTTTTGATTTGAGCTCAAAGGATTACTTGGAAAGGATTTTTACCAAAGGTGAGGCTTCAATGATGAATAGAGGTATGTGGAGAGATGAAATGGGCAGGGGTTGGCTGAGCCAAAGTCTTGAGAGGTGTGGGTAAGGAGGTAGAGGTGGGGGCCTTTTTTAAGAGGAGAGGAGGGGCACTCTTGGAAGGTTAAAAATGGTTACTTTATTATAGAATGTTTTTCGGATTTAAAAGGTCCAAAAATTATATATTTATAGGATAAGGTTATAATATTTCTAAATACACCCATAAAATAGATTTTTGACAAGTTTAGGTCTTATATTTTACATTATCTTTTCATTTTATTTAAATCATTAAATAATGAGGTAATTGTTGCATCATCATGGTGTCATAAATAATTTAATTTATTTTGTGTCTAAAAATTATAAAACAAATATCATGATGTAGGAAATATTTTTACCTTTCTAATGAATATTTATAGTAAAAAATATGACTTGTATAACCCCATGTAAAAATTATTTTAGTAAAACAACACATGTTTGTGACATTTTAATTTTAACTTTAAATAAAAAGTTATTAATGTCATTTTCCAACCAAAGTGGATCCATGGGGTCCCCAAGTTGACCCATGGATTTTCTTGGTCGGCCATGACTCATCCAATAAGGGTAGGACATGTTTCAAGGTCATTTCATATTATTAAAACATTATTTCTACTTTAAATTACACTAATTACCTTTAATCGTGATTAATAAAACTTAAAAGTTACTATTCACAAAAAAATTATTTTAATCTCATTGAACCACATTTTACTTCCTAATGACAACCATGTATGTCAGATTTTTAAAATCAAATCACAGAAGTTGTAAAGTTTCATTTAAACAAAAAATCACTTTCTTTAACCACCACTTAGTGGTTTCACTATTCATCAAAAATTAAAGTTTTTCAGAAAAATACCAAAAATTCACCCTAAGATATATTTGATACTCTGAATTCAAAAATGATGTCTATTTTACAAAATTCAAAATATATAAGTTTCATTAATTAATTTAATAATTAATTACCGTTGTCAAAACAAATAGCGTGTTTTTAAGAAACAATATCTATTAAAAGATTAACACTAGTTTAAGTCTAATTTCAAAGTGAAATTAATTTTAATGACCACCATTGGATTAAATGGTAAAAATATTTTCTAATTTCACTTTAAAACAAATTAAAAATATAATCTAATCATATAAATAAATTATATTAAAAAGAGGTTTTGAATTAAAATACAACATTTTTCACTATTCATTAAAAAATTAACTTTATCGGAAAAATACCAAAAATTTATATAAAGTAAATTTTGATGTCCCGGTTCTAAAAAGAATTTTATTTTGTCAAATATAACATATAAAATTGTCAAAAATGGATTTAAAAGGGGTTCTCCATCAAAAGGTGGTTAATCGGCCTGTTAATGATTATTAGAATATTTACACTTTAAATTGGATTCATTCACATTTTAACATTTATTTTAAAAAGTAAAAATATTTGACAAACATATATAATCATTTTGTAGTTAGTTCTTTTCATTCCCACCACTACAACGGCTAGACGTTAACTACCATTTAAAATAATATTATTTTATTATTAGAGTGTAATGTAAGATTCCCAAGAAACTCGTTGTTGCGTATTGGGTACGCCATCGAGCATAGTGTCCTCTTTAAAGTAATATTAACATTTTATTCAAAAATATTGATAAATGTGAAAATATCATATTCTTTATTTACCTGGGGTGTTACAATATTGGAACTTTTTATATAAAAATATATATTTATAATGTGAAATTATCTATTTAATAATATAGTTTTGAATTTATTAAACTTACAAGAAAACATTTTTTGAAACAAAAGTAATATATTAATCTAAAAATGGTTTTATTCACTTCTATAAAAAATTTACCCACTTATTGAAAATTAATCTAAATAATATTTTCATATATTTTAAATGAACATTTACATACTATATAATAAGCTCAATTTCATTTTTTCATAAATTTATGGTTATAAATAAAAAATTTAATCACTCTCATAAAGGTAAAAGTGTTTTTTTAAGTATTATTTTATTAATATTTATTATTTATTATCTAATGGAATGATATAATTAATTATCATAAATGAGTTTAATATAACTTTTAGTCAAATATTAAAAAATATTTTTACTCATTTATTTGTTAATCAATACTAAATATGATTAACAACACCTAATTATGAAAACAATGTTTTTCAAAAAATAATAATATATTTAATTATTTAATAGAACATATAATTTTATATTATTTAGAAAAATAGATTTTATGTGGAGTTAATTTGGTGTTATAAAACCAAGATTTGGTAAGTGGGTTTACCATATATTTTTAATAAATTATACATTACTTGGGTAAAAACAAGTTACCAAGATAAAAAACTAAATGGAAAATTAAAAAAAACATGTTGTAAAAGGCATGAATATTGTTTAAAACGTGTGATAAAATGATGTTTGGATTTATTTGGATATTATATCAACATATAATACATTATTTTAATATTTTTTATTCATAAATCCTTGAATAGTTTCATGAAATTACTAAAAAATAATTTGTATTCACATAAGTTCCCTTTACTTCGCTTATAAGAGGGGGCCACTTCCAAAATTACATTATAAAATTGTTCCTTATAATTTCATTGTGAAAGTATTCAATTTCTTTCTCATCATATCCTATACCGATATCATATTCCTCTACTATAAACTAGCTACCAATATCCCTTTATTTCCAAGGATATATTCAAGATAATGATTAAGGTCCCAGTATTAGTGTAACTCAATTCTTATCCTTGTGTTTTTAAAAATTCTATTCAAAACCAATACTAACACTTGTAATAAAATTACATAAGTTTCAATAGTTTGATAAAGTATTATTATATTAATTTAAAAACCTTTATTTGTTCATCTACATCCATAAAGAAAAACAAATGATTGTTTATCACGCACTTTTGTGAACTACCTCCTCCATGAAGTAACGTCTTATATTTTTCTCCATCACCAATATTCACTAGATATAAGGATTGAGTGCAATAATTAATTTTAAATATATAAAATTTTAATAATTAAGATTAAAAAATTATAATCCACCATTATTTTCTTTCATTTATAAGGAAATTAAAACATTAACCATGTGTTGTTCGGGCTATTACCTCCACGAAGTAAAGTACATCATTTTTAATCTATTTTAATTATTATTTATCAAAATCTAAAAAAATATAATTAATAACCTTTAAAAAAATTAGATAATATCATTATATTAATTAATAATTATATTCTTCCCAATGTATTACCCTGATAATCATAATCATCCATTAATTTTACTATATTCATGTTTGGGTCTACCTGACCACCTACATAAACAATTATTAAAAACACTTTCAAAGAATAAAATGGGAACTTAAATACTAATATTATTATAACATAATAAAAATATCATTATTAGTTTATAGTTTTTAAAATATTATATAATTTAATGAACTTATTATTAAAATATCATTTTAATCTCTAAAATTGGTGAAATAAGCCAACACTAATTCCATATTCAGGAAACATAACAAAAAATTATGGAATGATATGATATTTCTTTAAATAAATATATGTAATATAATATTTATATATAATAATGATCATGGAATTTTTAACTTATTACCAATTAATGGGTGTCAAAATTGATATCATAATGAAAGAGAAAAACTAATAATGTTAGTAACACGTGATGGTAAAAATAGTTTATACTAACTAAGATATTCATAATAAATAATCATAAATGAAGTATATGTTGGGTATTAAAAATTACTATTTTTATGAAATAGAATATTACAATAGTTATTCTTGTTTTATAGGATGTTAGAGTGCATTCGACTAAGTGGGGAAGTAATATAAGGATTTCTTGGTCTCATTTTAAAACCATTAGACTTGTTTAATATTATACAACATATTTATTCTATATATTGTAATAAATTAAAAATTTCTATCTAGTGTGATGAATATAATTCATTTAATTATTTTTTAATGCCCATTTATTGTAATCCCCCTTATTTTCTTCTGATTATTACATTATTATTACAATCAGTGGGTTATTTATATTAAATTTTATTTCATGATACATATTTATTATTATGACCCATGATATCATTAATATGGTGTTACTTCATTCTAATTAATAAAATTTACCATAGGTATATAGTCCCTTGGGTTTTAAGAGCTATATTGGGTTATTTATTTAAATGGTATTTTATTCAAAATATACCAATGATGAAAGTGTTTTTATTAAATCAACTCCCTTTATTTATTTATAATTCTTCTTCTAGTAATCCAAGATTTTATACTTACACCTAGAGATTTTATTTTATTGTATATTCTATATCTCTATTAGGGGAAGGTTATCATAAAAGTGGAATATTTTTAAGACAAAATCCATTCTTCATTAAAGATGACATTTCCCTATATTCCATGTCCATTATTCCAAACAATTATTTTGTCATATCATATAATTAATTCCAAATAATGTTTTACTAATTTGAAAATACTATTTCCCATTAAAAATTTTAATATTTTAATATCACATCATCTTTTTATTATTCATAATTTCTAAAAAAAATTCAACATACTAAAATGGGTTTATATCTATTCAATAGAGATATAACCTCATAATCCTCTTCATCTAATTATTTTTCTGTCCACTATCTGAATATCATTTATTTTTATACCTTCCTAAACTATTTAATATAAAATTATAAAATATAATAATTTTATTATGACATGATATAAAAATTTAATCATTTTAATGTAAATGTACTCTCCCTTACTATTTTTCATGTCACCTAAATGACCAGTTTCATCTGCCAACATGGATATTGAAAATGATTTAATTATCACTATCTTCACTATTTTTTTATATATTATAATAATAATCACCTTTATTCTAACAATAAGAATACAATTTATAAAAATTTAAATTTAAAATAATCAAAACAGAAAAAAAAACTGATAATAGGTTAATTTAAACAAAATATACCCAAAAATAATTTTATATTTAAAAGAAAATATAAATAAATAAATTATAGTGGTCATAATTCATCAAATATAACAATAATAAGTGGAATAAGATATTGTATTAGTTTTTTAATGTACTAAATTTTTTTATATTAGTTGTTTAAATGTAATGGAACAAATGGGGTCTAAGTTATGGGATGAACCCAAATTCTATTTTGGGTTTATCTATTACATATCACTTTTTTCAATATAATTCTCCAAATATTTTTTCAAAATTTATTTTAATTTTCATTCCCTTTTTTCATATTTATATTTTCATGTTTCTAGAAATTTAAAAAACAATTATTGACTAAATTTATGACTTTTAATAATGTCCTTTTTAAAAAATATAGAATTAAATCATCTTAATTACTACTTTTACCAACTCAAAAAAATAATATTTTATTTTACAATTATCCCTTTCATGAACAAACTATTTTTTTACCATATAATTTTTGGAACTTATAATTGCATTCTTATACATATACTTTATTACATGAGTATGAAACCAATTATTTTCTTATGGGTTCATATTATGTTTATGATTGATGAAAATTTTTCATTCTATTTTTAATGCATGATTATGAGCATATTATGATTTAAAATGCAGTCCTAAATTTTTATATCTATAAAATTAATTTAGTAATGTTAAAAATATCTGGATATTGTTATTATACATTAATGTTTTTCAATAATTGTTGAAATTTTATATATTAATTATTTTCACCTATATGATATGTGTCAGGACGATGTTATACTTGTTCACATTTGTATGAAATTTCACCCTTAGGAATGAACCATATTCTATGCCTCATTCAATCGGTAACCATTTTATTATGATTATTGCCATATGATATTATATGATGATGATTATTATGCTCAATATATCCTCATGTTTTTATATATATCATGTTTATTTCGATGACCCATGTGTTTACTAGGCTTTTAGGTCTCTCTTTACATCATGAGTGTCCTTAGGTGATTACATGTACTAAGAAAATTATGATAGAATTAGGAGAAAAATTAATTATAATTTAAATAATGATTAAAATTTTATATTTACACATGTTGTATGAAACAAAATTTCTAAAGATATTAACCCTTATGACTCAAGAATGTATTATTTTCATCATAGGTCTATATGGAACCTTATAAGGGTGGATGAAATTGGTTGTGAAAAATTTATAGCTATTTTCTCAATTTTCATTATTTGGATCTTGTCCCCACACGGGTAGGTACTATTTTCAAAAAATATATGGACTTAACTTGCACTCCGCCTCACTAAGCTATATGAAAATATGATGGAATGTAATGCATATAAGTACATTAAGATTTTTACTTAGTTCACTCATATTAGTATAATTCAAAGAGAATTTTATTAGTGATGTTTCGATGCATAATAATCTGATGAGATCATAGTGGTTATGTGTACACAATAAGGCTTTGGACATTCAACTCATAGGATCACTGTAACAACCTGATATTTTATCAAATATTTTTTACAAATATTTTTTATTTCATTATAAGCTTGTGCTACATGAAAAAACTTATTTAAATAAAACACAATATACTATTGAAATATTATTATTTAATATGATTGGTATCGCTTAGTCATTTTTATAGTAAGTATTAATAAGATTAACTAAATTATGGAAATATATTTTTACACTTGTATATATAATTAATTGATTTATGAAAAATTTAGTAGAAATGAAAATAAACACTATTTAGAAATTAAATGAATTTTTTCTAAAAAAACTATTTTTATACATACAAATGTTTTTTAACCTAATAAATTAAAAACAATTATGAATTTAATTAAATTTATACATTATATATTAAATAAAATATTTAACATTCATCTTATGTTTTTTCTAGGAATGAGATAAGAATAAATCAAATTTTATTCTTAAAATTGTATTTCTCTAAAAAAATAGTTCTGCCACATTTTGCATACATATTTTCAAACTATTTTTTCCAATTTTAAAAAACTTATTTGAAAAAATTAATTTATTTTTTTAAATAATAATTTTAAAATTTTCTTAGATTTATTTTTTGATAATTTTCTAAAGGGATTATATTTTCAATTAATATTTAAAAATTCTGGTTTTTACTTGAAACTACCTTTTCATTAAAATAATTAACATGATAAACTTCATTTTAATATGGTTTTAAAAGTAAAATTAGTTAAATAATATACTATTAATATAATTTATGTAATTTTAATCAATTTCTAATTTATTTTTGATATAACAACTTTTTAAACTTTTGAATCATTTCTCTTCAGAAACTACATCTTCATCGAGTCTACTGGATTGATTTTAAATTAAATTCATTCACATCACTTAATGAAATTTTTAAAAATTGATTCATTATTTGGAATTATAATAATTTATATTATCTAATATGGAAAATTTAATTTATTACCATAATGAATAGTAAAAATAGTAAATAAAATTATTGTGGTTTAGGTTAATAAATATTTACTAGGTATTACACTAAAAATATAAGAGGTAAAATGAACAAGAAATATTTTCAAAACCCATTTCATGGAAATATTTCAACCCTGATTACCTTAGTATCTATTTTTATATTCTTATGGCACACTTTTCCGTGAAAGTGACAAATATAGTAATTTAAATAAAGAAAAAAGATAAAATGACATCCACTTTTAAATTTCAATTATGTGTTCACATATTGATACAAGAAATATGTGAATTAATATTGATGGAAATTTTTATAATAATGAATATAATTTAATAAGGATAATTTATTAAATTTTCTGAAAGTATATAATTACTTTAAATACTTATTCATCACATAGTGGTTATTATTTAATTAATAAAAACTAAAATAAATATTATTATTATTATTTAAAGTAATATTAATTGAATATATTATATTATTTCATCATTTATATAAATTAATATAAAATTATAGAAATACATTATAATGAAAAATTATAAATCATGTTTTTTTGGAGGTTTATAATGTCAAAATAAATAAATAGATTCAAAATTTACATTAATCTTATTATATAATAAATTATATTTTTAAAATGATTTAAATTTTTTAAAAATACTACCATTATAAAATTTATTGGTATATGTTTTAAAATACCAATCATGGTTGATTCATGAATCAATTTACCTTTTATAACAATTATATTGTCTCTAGAATAGTAAAAACATTAAAACAATGGTATAAGATAAAACATGTTTTTCATGTTTCTTGGTATTTATTTTAAAAAAGGTATTTTTATTTGGGTTAGTCATGAAATGAACTAGATACCCTAGAACCCTAATACCCTATCCTATCCTAACATATCCTGAAGGGATTTCTCGATCCCCATGAGTTGAAGAATAACCCCGAGAATCATAAAAGATAAATGTGGGAATGGATTTTCCATATAAACTATGAAAGATACAAATACAACTTTATATGATAAAAAGGAAACAATAAAGGGAGAAAAGTACCAGAAGGCAAATAGGTATAAAAAACCCAAAGTACCACCATAAAGTACTATAAGAATGGGTAAAAACCCTAAGTCATAAAATAAAAAACACTCCCTTCCCAAGAATCACAAGAATGACCACCTATAAGTGGCACTTTCCCTTTACTCACACCTAGTAGCATAAAATATACATACCCATAAAGGAATAGGTAAAGTATGAGCTAAAATCTAAGTAGTGTCCCTTCAATGATTCTATAGAAATATTTTAGATTAATTAACCAATTAAATCTTTCAATTATAAATAAAATAGGAATGGAAGTAGAAGATCATATTTAAATAAAAACATGATATTCATTTCAATTGATAGAAACATTTAAAAAAATGGCATAAAAATATTTAATATAAAAAAATTATATAAATTCACAAGGAATATATAAACTAGTTTTATAAACAATAATATATATATATATATATATCAAAATAATCTCATATAAGAAACATGGTTATCTTCTAATAGGTACGATATTTCCAAGTTATAGGATCCTCACTCACTTATATAATGATAATATAAATGTGATCACACATCCCTATGACACAAGTTATAGAGGAATAATCAACCTCCCACTGAGGATAAGATCTATTGAATTAAATTTTTTACAATTTAATGTGTCAATATGATGCTATGGAAATTACAACTTAGCATATTTTTCCCAAATAACTCAATTAATACCTAGGATTACATGTTCTCAAACAAAATCCATAATTGTTAAATTATTTAAAAACTATTCAAAATAAAATATCTCCATTTTTCAATTTGAATATTCTAATTTATCTTTAAAACCCAATAAATGTTATTTTAATCAATTCATTCCTTTTACCAGCAAAAAAACATTGGTTTCTTATCAAAACAATTTAATCCATTTTATAAAAAAACAATTTCACAGCCAATTTTTCAAAAATAAAATTCAAACATTTCTATGAAATCTAAATCACACTCTAATTTTTTGGAATTTGAGATTTTCCCCAAATTTCATTCCAAATCAATTTAAAATCCAAAAGAACACGAAAATGGATTTTCAATGATTAATTGAATTTTTTTTAAAATATCAAGAAATTCTAGGTTAAACTAATTGGACAATATTATAAATAACCACATACCTTGGAATTACGGGATCATGTATCACAATACCCACAATGAAAAAATCTAAGGAAGAACATTGGAAATGAATATCTGAGAATGAAACATTGATTCAATATAAAAAAAATTGATATTATATCCTCCAATAACATAGAGATCTAACAAACCCTAAGTAGGATAGAATAAGAGATCATGAGGTAAATAATTGGAGAAGATTCCTTACCATAGAGGAATCAATCAACGTTCTCTAAGCTTCAATCCTCCTTGTAAATGGATTGGTAGAGGAATAATTGGACCACGATATCTTACAAGACCTAGTAAATCAAGCCAAGAGGAGTTTTAGATGAGATCAGGGTCAAAGGGGGGGTTAAGAATTTTTAAACATTTTTCGGGATAATTAAGACCTATGTGAATGGTTATCTAGATAGGGTAGCACAGTTTCCCCAAGAGTGAACCCTAACTGTGTTCCCCTCTAAAGGGGTTCATAGTTTCTTCAATATAGGATAATGGTTTGTCAAACCATGTTCCAACCATGCAAACCCTCACTTACAGGGAATGTATGGTTTTCACTAGTATGATGAATGGTTTTGGAAAACTATGCACCAACTAGGAACATCCCAAGATCCTTCCAAAATTTATAAATTTTATCCCAAAACCACTTGATATAAACCCCAACTAAAGAAATATCAAAATAGGAGTCAAGGAAAACCTGAAAACTATAATAGGATGTTGGAAACTCGAAACCATAGAAACTTTAAATCCCTAGAAATACTGTTAAAAAGTATTCATGTTAAAAAGATGAGGCCACTATTCTCTCATCAATGCATCCCTATCCAAATTCTTAAGAGTATCAAAACAATGATACCATAGAACTCGAAAAAAGGCACTATCCTCCCTTGATGTACCTTTGTTTCAAAATAAACTATCATGATAAGATGGTAAGTCATGGAAAAATTAATCTAAACTTCAAGATAACTCTATCTCAGAACATTAGATGGATCAGAAAGATACTTTGGTATATGAGATACATGGAACATGTTATGTATCTACATCAACTGTAACATAAATTCTAAATGAAAATCCACCTTCCACACCCACTCAAAAACAAAAAAAAAGGTCCCATAAAAAGAGGTTCAAGCTTCCCTTTCCTCTGAATCCATTGATGAACTAAATCATTTGAAACATTGAAGAACACCTAATCACTAACTAAAAATTCCAATGGTTTATAATGATGATCAGTATAAGACTTAAATCATCTCTGTTTCATTAGTATAATCTGATGAATCAACTAAATCATTTATGTTTTCTCATGAACCAAGATTGGTCCAAACAATGAATTTTCATTGATCTCTGACCAAAAAAATAGATATTTGCAATGTCGTCCATACATGGCCTCAAAAGGATCTATTCTTATTGAGGACTTTTAAATATTGTTATATGAAAACTCAACCCTCCCTAAATGGTCATGCCAAGTTCCACTAATTTCAATAACATGGGAATGAATCATATCCTCAAGAATATGTTTATCACTTTCTTCCTATCCATCCGATTGTGGGTGGAATTCCATAATCAAATGAATATGAGATCCCAGTTCCTCATGAAGGCCTATTCAAAATTGAGATATAAAATGGGGATCTCTATTAGAGACTATAGCATACAAAACTCCATGAAAACAAAAAATCTTTTAAACATAGGTATTTCTAAACTCCTCGACTTTGGTTGTGTCATGAATGGGTAATAAGTGAGAGAATTTACTCAGATTTTCAATAACAATTCATATTTAATTATTTTTCCTCTAGGTATACAAAAAACAAAACAAATATTCCATATAGATCTCATACCACTTCTAATTAGTAACTGGGTGTGGTTAAAGAAGACCCAAAGGTCTTTGGTGCTCATACTTGACCTGTTGAAATTTAAAACAAGGATAAACAAAATAAAAAATGCCTCTTCTCTTGCCTGGCTACCAGAATCATCATCACTTGTCATTAAACATCTTCACAGTTCCCAAGTTCACTTCCCACTAGGAATTATGGAAACTCCCCTTCACAGATTTATTCACATTTAAAGGTATGTACTGGTTCTAGAAACATATGATACCCTCTAAGGAGAACAACCACTCATTCATGGATTCCAAACTATTCAAAGAGTTCCTAATAATGTGGATTTCATCATCAAGATATTGTTTCTAAATAATATTCTCGAGAATAGAGGAGTTCATCTGAACACTAGCCAAGGAGACCTCATCCAAAAATTCTTGGACTCCTATATTAATCTTTGAAAAAAGATCCATCAAGTTCAAATCTTCTAATGATGCTTTTAAGGATTGGGTAGGATGTTTCCTCCTCAAAGCATCAATAAAGGAATTTCCTTCCCCCAAGGTATAGGAAATTTCATTGTTGAAATACTACAAGTATTCCACACAACACCTCTAGGGGACATTAAAATATTTTTAAACTAATATATAACTCAAGATCATGTGGATGGAATACATGGTGAATCATTCTTTGAAATGTTAATGCTGCCAAATCTTAAGTGCATTCTTCATAGATGTGATTTCAAGGTCATGGGTCTCATAATTCTTCTCATGTGTCCTATGTTACTAAGAACCATATACACAAACATGATCACCATATATAAGAACATCGCCAAAACCTAAACCATAGGAATCATAGAAGACCACATAGCCCTAGATAGCCTATAGAAGAGTCAACATCGGCACATATAACAATCCATAATTTAATCAATGGAAACTCCCTTCTAATTATAATTTTACATATTATAAAAAACATAACATCACAGATATATCACAATACAAACTTTATAAATGAAGAATGAATGAAATAAGAGGTATTTATAGAATTTAAGGAAACAATATGGATGAAATAGTAACTTAACTATTCGAATTGTAAAATGACTCTTATGAATACTAATCTAGCCACTAGAATAGTTTCCTCACCTATAAATTTATAACTAAAATTTAGGCTTCTTATAAATGAAAATATGGTATAATTATATCATTGTATAAGTAAATAAGTCATTTTAACATGATAGAATAAATGTTGGTTTTTTGTAAAACATAAATTTATATTAAGAAATTTATAATTAATATAATGATTTAAAATGAAATTTATTTTCACAAAATAGATTAAAAAATTAATATTTTTTCATTATAATTAAAAAATAATTTTATTATACCTTAATTAATTTTTAAAGCATCATAAAATCAGTTATAATTTTAAAATTAGTATTTCTTGAATAAATGATGATTTTAATTAAAAATTTAAATTTTCATATTAAGAAAATTATTTTCATAAAATGGATTTAATTTCTTGAATTCTACACATTTAAAACAGTTAGGGTTATTTTTTTTATTTTTCTAAAATACTCGTATTTTTGTGAATAGTAAAATCTGATGATTTACAACAATAACTAAATACATGAATTTTTAAGTCATTGTTGATGTAAGGATGATGTTAGCCCAAAATCTCAAAATTTAGTTCATTATTTTAATATATTTTGTGATAAGTTTAAAATTATTCATAGTCTTGAGGTAAAATAATAAACTAATGAATAAAATAATAAGGAAATACCCCTCTCCCCCTATAAATACAAACCTCACTAACTTTTCTCCTCACACCTAAAATCCTTTAAGATTTTCCAATATCTAACCAATACTATTTCTAAGACCATACCCCATGTACAGGATCCCTTGGAATCATAAAAAGACCAAATCCTTTTCCCTAAGTAGGATCTCAAGGAGGAGAAAATCATGAGGTAAAATCTTTTTTCTTTATCTTTTAATTTCTTTTCAATTTCTTTTCTTTTATTTTCCTCAAATAACCTATATTTATCCAATTGAAATGATAAATATATTATATTTTATATGGTTAAATATTATTATTTTAAATTAATCAATCATCTTCAAATATATTTCCTTTTCCATTTATTCTAAAAATGAAAATATCGTATATGGTGTGTTGATTTACTGCCACTGTGGGCGATTCATTTTCATTTTTCACTGCCTCCTTCAAGGATGGTCATAAAATCATTATTATGATTAAATTATATTTTAATATACATATTATAATTTATATAATTTTATAGAACCTATATATATAAACATGATGGCATAAACTCATAATGGTCGTAAAATCCACCAAAATAAATTAAATCATTTTCCTTAACTATTTATCTAATAATTAATCCTCATATCATATAACCAAATGATATAAAAGATAATTTATTCTTATTTTAGTTAATTAATAACATATTATCTCAATTTTGGATAATTATCCTCATTTTACATGAACTTCCATACATGTATACAAGTGAACCGATTGTGAAAACTAAGAAAATAAACACTCTTGGAATGATGGAATTGAACTCTATAACACATCATAATGGGAATAAATAAAGTTAATAAAATTATAATGAATCAAATAAATTTATAATAGGTTATGGATTTATTAATTAATGAATCTAATATGGTTATCCAGTATATTAAATTGAATATAGCATTCAGACATAAGGTAAGGGGATTTATCAAACCCAAATCCTTTTCTTTGTGTTATTCTTCTTTACTTCCAAATTTCAGTTTGGATGTTCTTATAATATTCCTAAATAATAATTCCATTTTCATTCCCTTAATAGTCCTGTTATATACATTCTTATAATCTAATTTTATGAAAAATGAAAATATTTTTCCAAATGAACCCTTCTTTCTAAAAACACATGGTTTACTTCACTTGAGATTATTTCTTCTTCACTCAAGCTGGATTATTATTATAAAAATCATGTTATTAATTTCTTCATTTTGTAACCATGTGTTTTATTTAGTAATGTATGATTCATGAAATTCTCATGAAACCCATTTCCTTTCCATGGGTTATTTTATGTCTAATATTGATATATGTTCTATGTGGCATGCATGATTATAAAAATGATATGATATAATGGGTTAACCCATAATTGTATATTTCTCCAATACGTTGGGTGATGTGATGTATCTCATGAGATAATGTAAAATATTCATGAAAATGAATCTATCTTTGTTCAAAATGAAGATGTTGTGATGATGCACATATGTTATGTGTGAACATGATGCTAGCTTTGTTCAAAACTATGTATGGTAGTTTACCACTAAGACATGATGTTTCATTTTTATGCATTGACACATTACATGACTTGATCTAATTAATCCCATCATTATTATTATGATGGTAGTTATCTTATGTTAGGATGATGATTTTTATGTTCACCCATGTTCTGTGTCTCTTATTCATCCTCTTACTAGGGTTTTTGTCTACCCCTTCTTTTGATGTATATACTCAGATGAATACTTGTACTAAGGATAAAAATAGGGAAAAAATAATCTATATAATAAGGAATTAAATATTTTTTATACTTTATTATGTAAATGTTTTGTAAGGTCCTAGTTGAAGCAAAACACTAAACCTTTGGATCCTAGTTATGTAATATTTTTATTTTGTTTTTAAAATGATGTAATAATAATGTAAGAAATTTAGGGTTTCTATAGTTGGTATAAAAACATGGTTTAGTTAATTTCGGAATTATTATTATAAAAAATTAGTGAAACCCCTTTGTATGAGACTAAGTATATATAAGCATCTAAAAAGATTTTTTTTAGAAAAATGTTAAACATAGGGATCCCACAAGATATTCCTTTAGAGTTAATTTAAAAAATAATTAATTATTTATACATGAATAATTCAATTATGTTTTATTCAAAATTGTTATATATTATAAAATGGAGGGATCTTGGAGAAACTAGGACAACAACCCATGTGAGGGACTCTATAGTGATTTGCCAAACGATATCTCTAATTCCTTGGGAGATGGAGTTAAAACTTTTATGGTGATACTTACCCAATTATCTCAGGATATGAAAAATAACCTGTATAATTTTGAATTTTAACCTTCACCTAATAGAGATAAGCTATCTATAGAGACTTTTATGTGGCAACGACCACTGACGTTTAGTGGATCTTCTAATCCACTAGTCATGGAATAGTGGGTCAACTTAATGGAGAATATTTTTGTATGCCTCAATGTTCTGAGAAAGATAAGGTGAATCTAGATGTTTATTATATTTATGGATAGGTCAATCAATGGTGGTAATTGATTAATAACACCAAGTTGAAGTATGGAATTGTAGAGATAGAGTGAGAAGACTTAAAGATAATATTTCTTAATAAGTATTTCCATTGAACTCTTCATATGAATATGGGGAGATAAATTATATAGCTGAAGAAAAATTAATTTGAATATATCATGAATTTTTTACTTATGTTTTATCAAGCCTTTTCTATATTAGAAAATGGTGGGAACCAACAAAAACTATGCCAAAACCCTTGCGAGGGAAACTATAGTGATTTCCTGAACGACATCTCCAATGCCTTGGGAGGTAGAGTTCAAAATTTCATGGTGATTCTTACCAAATTGTCTCATGATATGAACAATAAACTTAATAATTTATAATATCCACCTTCTTCTAAGAGGTAGAAACTAGCTATAAATTTCTTTATGTGGAAATGACCACTGATGTTTAGTGGATATTTTGATCCACTAGTCATGGAACAATGGGTCAACTCAATAGAGATGATATTTTTTGTTCTTTGATGTTCTAAGATAGAGAAGGTGACTCTAGATGTTTATTTTCTAGATATAGAGGTATCCCATGGTTGTTATTGATTAAGAACACCATTTTGAAGGATAAAATTTAAGATATGGAGTGAGAATACTTTAAGATAATATTTATTAATAAGTATTTCCCTTGAACTCTTCATGTGAATATAGAGAGGTAATTTATAGAGCTGAAGAAAAATGAAGGTGAAAATATCACGACTTATGAATAACATTTAACAAATATTTCATTGTATTCCATGGGTTTTGTTATCAAATATGATAGAAAAATAGATAGATTCTTTATTGGTTTAAAATCACACCTTTGAAATGCTCTTGAAATTATATACTTTGGTAGTTATGAAGAATTTGTTTCATGGTCTCTCAAAGTGGATATGGAGTTTGGAGAATGGTCCCATAGATATTTAGATAAGAAACAAAAGATAGAGTTTCAAGATAGAGTATTAAATAAAAATAGTGGAAAGAAATCTCAAACCCCAATATGTAAAAAATGTGGGAAGAAGCATCATGGGAATTTCCTAAAAGGGGTGGGGAAATTCATCAAGTGTGGGAGAGAAGGACACCAATCTCATGAATTTAAAAGAGATAAAAGGAAGCCAGATGATGTAGTGGATAAAAGGATATCACCACCTATGGTTCAATTCTTCAACTATATGGTGCAAGGTCACTATGCAATCTAGTGCACTAAATATTGAGTCCTCAAGGGGATTCAACATCGACAACCACCAAAGACAAAGGATCAAGAAAAAATGTATTCCATCACTACTTTTGAGGTGGTTTTTGATAATTATGTAGTGAAAAGTATTCTAGTTATTCATTCAAGAATAGAAAATGTACTTTTTGATTATCGTTCTATGAATTATTTTATATATTTCTAGTTTAGTAAACAATTTAAACCCCACCTTAAAATATGGTTATTGATTTATCTATGAGAATATAAAATGGTGAAGTTATTCAATCCAAAGTATATAAATCCTCCCCAGATAATTTTTTTTATTTAACCTCCCATAAAATCTTATCTTACTTTCTTTTGTGGTTTTTAATGTTATATTGGGCATAGATTGTATTCATATAAATTCAATATCAAATGTAGAGAAAGGGAAATCACTCTTCATATCCTGAGTCATCCTTTAATTCTGTACAAGTGTAAGGATAAGGATAAATATTCTTCAGAGTTATCATCTTAGGTATGGATATTATTACCATATGATAAATCATATCTAGATCAAATGATTAAGCCAAATGAGAGAATCTTGTTTGAAGTTGTTCCCATTATGAGGGACTATACTGATGTGTTCCCTAGATAATTGCATACTCTTTCTCTTGATGGAGATGTTGATATCTCAATTAAACTTACTCCTAGATCTCTAAATATATAAAATACACCTTGTAGAATTTCCACCATTGAGTTGAAGTAACTGAGAAATAGTTATAGGAGAATCTATAAAAGGTTTTTATATGCATGGATGCTTCACCATGGAATTATTCGGTCCTCTTCATCGATAATAAAGATAGATCAATACACCTATTCATTGATTATTATGTGATTAAAAAAACTAAAATAAATAAAAACTATCCCTTATCATGGATAGATGACTTGTTCAATTAACTATGTGGGGCCAAGTATTTCTCATGGGTGGAACTTTATTCAGGATATCACCAATTAAAGATGAGGAAGGATGATATTCTTATAGCTATCTTTTGAACAAGGTACAGACACTATGAGTTCATAGTGATTCCTTTTAGACTCACTAATTCTCCAAAAATATTTATGGACTTAACAAAGAGTCTTTAGAGAATACCATGATGAGTAAGTGGTAGTCTTTATAGATTATATTCTTATATACTCCAAGAGAAATGAGGAACATGAGGAGATTTTGAATACTGTGATAATGACCATTTTAAGGGAGAACTGATATGAAAAGTATAGTAAATGTGAGTTTCAGATGGAGTAGGTATCACTCTTTGAGAATTTTATCACCAGTAAAGGAATATCTGTGGACCCTTCTAATATAATGTAAATTGAATAGTGGCCCATTAAAACACCTATAAGGGAGATCCATATTTTACTTGGTCTATCTTGGTATTACCTATGATTTTTCAAGAACATATCTTGATTTTCAAGAACACTAACCAAGCTAACTCGAAAGGGTGAAAAGTTTTTTTGGACTAGTGAATGTGAAGAATGCTTCATAGTGTTGAGAAAGAGGCTTATCAATACTCCATTACACACACTTCCAACAAGTGGGGAACTCTTCATGGTATAAAAAGATGATTTAAATAATTTCATAGGCTATATACTAATGGAAAATGATAAAGTGATAGATTACACCTAAAGGCAGTTGCAAATTCATGCGCCAAACTTTCACAAGCATGATCTGGAGTTGACGGTTGTGATCTTCGCATTGAAAATCAGGTAGCATTATCTCTATAGGGAGATGTGTGAAATATAAACTATTCATAAGAGCCCCAAATACATATTCAAATAGAATGATCTTAATATGCGCCAGTGACGATGGTTATATCTCATCAAGGATTATCACTGTTAAATCCACTACCATCCTAGCAAAGAGAATAAAGTGGTAGATACTCTAAGCAGAAAGGATCATGCAACATTATCAATGATGGGAATTGAGAAGGATCTAATATTCTTATATTTTCAACATATGTACATCGGAATCATTAATTAAGGAAGATCATAAATCCTTTCTCAAATTATTTCTTAACTATCCCTTATGAATAAAATAAAATATGATCAAAGGAATGATGTGTAAATTCAGAAAAAGGTGTAAGCTGTTAAGAATGGGAAATCCTCAAAGTTAAAATTTAACGAGGAAAAATTTGTAAGAGTTGGGTTATGAATATGTGTACCATAAAATCCAAAGATAAAGAATAAGCTTCTGAATAACGTACCTAGATCAACCTTATCTATTCACCAAGGGAGCATAAATATGTATCAAGATCTCAGAGTGCACTATTGGTGGGACAATATGAATAAATAGATCGTAGAATATACATCAAGGTTCCTAGTATTTCAAAAATTTAATACTAAAAGATAAAATTCGAAGGGGTGATGTAACCATTACCCATACCAACATGGAAATGGGAAAACATCACCCTATACCTTTTCACCAGTCTTCCAAAGACATCCAGAGGAAACAATGTTATATGGGTTTTAGTAGATCATCATATAAAGACATCTCACTTTATCATAATATGAGAGTAATTCTCATTGGATCAACTTTCATTGATAAACATTAGATAAATAGTAAGTTTTCATAAATTTACACTATCAATTGTATCCAATAGAGATTCTATATTCACCTCAAATTTCTAGAAAAAGTCTCCAACATGCTCTAAACACTGATATTAACTTCAGTGTGGCTTATCATTCTCCAACTGATGAAAAATAGAATATAACTATTTAGACACTAGAAGACATGTTGAGGGAATGCTCTATGGACATTAAAAGAAGGATGGAACCAACATCTACCTCTGGTTGAGTTATATTACAACCATAGTTTCAACTTGATCATCCAAATGGACCCATATAAATCCCTTTATTTGAAAAGAAGCAGAACACTGGAATATTGGGATGAAGTCAATGAACTTAAGTTGATAATACTTTAAAGGGTCTAAGAAATGGTGGAAAAGGTGAAAACCATTCCTTAGCACATCAAGGAAGCCTAAAGTCGGTAGAAGAGATGTGCAAACAATCATTGACAGGTTCTAGAGTTTAAGGTTGGATACATGGTATTCCTCTACATATCTCCAAGAGAGAGGATTGTGATATTTGGTAAGAAGATAAAGTTAATTCTTAGGTGCATCGGCCCCTTTGATATTCTTGATCATGTTTGAGTTGTGGCTTTTTTACTATCACTTCCACCAACTATGTCTCAAGTACATAATGTATTACATGTATCCCTCTTGAAGAAGTATATACCAGATACCTCACATGGATTGAATCCATAGGTGGTATAGTTGGAAACTGATCTCTCTTATAAGGAGAAACTGGTGAAGATCTTGGACTATAAAGATAAAGTTCTATGCAATGAGACTACTCACCTAGTCAAAATACTATATAAAAATCATAAGTATGAAGAGGCATCATAGAAACCAAAGGAAGTTATGAAGTAGAAGTAATGTTACCCGTTTTCACCAAAATTTGTAAAACCAAATTTTGAGGGAGAAATTTCATAAGGGGGGAAGAATGTGACAACTTATAATTTTATCAATGAAAACCCCCTTATTTTAATAATTCCATATAGTATAAATCACATAAAATTAAATAGAGATCACAATAAAAACTTTATAAATGATTAAGGAATAAAATAAAGGTTATTTCTAGATGTTAAGGAACCAATACCGATGAAATAGCAACTTGACCCTTAGAATAGTAATATGATGCTTAGGAATAGTAATCCAGAAAATAGAATAGTAACCCCACATATGAATTTATAAATAAAATTTAGGCATCTTATAAATTAAAATACGATGTAATTATATCATTGTATAAGTAAATACATGTTTTTACATAATAGATTAAGTGTTGGTAATTTTATAAAACATAAATGTTTATTTACAATTTTATAATTAAAATAATGATTTAAAATAAATTTTATTTTCAAAAAATATATTCATAAATTAATTTTTTTCGGTCTTATGATTATAATATAATTTTATGAGACCTTTATTTATTTTTTAAAGTGTCACAAAATGAGTTATAATTTTAAAATCGGTATTTTTCAAATAAATGATGGTCTTAATTAAAAATTAAAATTTTCATATTTAGAAAATTATTTTCGAAAAATGGATTTCATTTTTTAATTCTAGACATCTAAAAATGGTTAGGATGATTTTTTTAGGATTTTTCTAAAATACGTGAATTTTTGGTGAATAGTAAAATATAAAAATTTATGATAAAAGCTAAGGACGTGAATTAATAAGTAGTTTTTGATGTATGGATGATGTACACACAAAATATAGAAATATCCATCATTATTTTAATATATTTAGTGATAAAGTTCAAACTATTCTTGTTCTTGAGCCAAACAAATAAACTAATGAATAACATAATAAGAAAACACCTCTCTCCTCCCCTATAAATATCACCCCACACCACCACTTCTCCTCTCACCTCCAAGCCTTGAAGCTTTTCCAGGATCTTCCTAATACTCTTTCCAAGTCCCTCACCCATTTCAAATATCCCTTTGTCTCATCAAAATATTAAACCCTTTTCCCTAAGGTGATTCTCAAGGAGGAGAAAATCAAGGGGTAAAATCCTCTTTCTTTTTCTTTTAATTTCTTTTCAATTTCATTTATTTTCTTATCCTCTACTCACCTAAACTCATCCAAGAAGAATGATAACTCTAGTATCATTTTTATACTGTAATTTTTATTATGGTAATGTAATGATTCATCTTCAAATCTCTTCCATTTTACTTTTATTCTAAAAATTAAAATATAATCTGTGGTTTGTTGAGTTATCACCACCATGGATGATGTGTTTTTATTTTTCACTAATGCCTTCAAGGCTAGTCGTGAAATCATTATTGTGGTTAAATAAGATTTTATAATACATAATATATTTTATCTAATGTTCTATAACCTATATATATATATATATAAAATATGATATAATCTCATAATGGTAATAAAATCAGCTAAAATAAATTAATTCATTTTCATTAACTATTTGTCTAATTATTCATCCTCATATCATATAACCAAATGATATATAATATCATTTAATCTTATTTAAGTTAATTAATAACATGTAATCTCAGTTTTAGAGAATTAACCTCATTTTACATTAACTTTTATACATGTATACAAGCGAACCGATCATGAAAACTAAGAAAACAAACACTCTCTAAATGATGATATTGAACTCTATAACACATCATAATGGGAATAAATGAACTTAATAAAATTATAATGAATAAAGTACATTTATATAGGTTCTAGATTTATTAATTTATGAATCTAATATGATTATCCAGGATACTAAAGTGAAGATTGTATTCATACATATAGTAAGTGGATTTATATAACCCAACTTATTTTCTTTGGGTTATTACTCTTTAATTCCAAATTTCAGTGTGGATGTTCTTATAATATTTCTCAAACATAATTTCATTTTCCTTACCTTCTCGTTTCTAAGATATAAATTCTTCTAATCGGATTTTTTTAAAAATAAAATTATTTTTCCAAAAGAACTATTCTTTCTAAAAACATGTGTTTTACTTCTTTTGAGATTGTTTCTTATTCACTCAAGATTAATGATTCTTATACCAAGTGTATTATTACATTATTCATTTGGGAACCAAAAGGTTTATTCACAGATAATTTCTTTATGAAATTCTCATGAAACTCATTTCCTTTCCATGGGTTATTTTATGTCTAATATTGATATATTTTCTATGTGGGATGCATGATTATGAAAATGATATGATATAATGGGTTAAACCATAATTGTATATTTCTCCAATATGTTGGGTGATGTGATGTATCTCATGAGATAATGTAAAATATTCATGAAAATGAATCTATCTTTGTTCAAAATGATGATGTTGTGATGATGCACATATGTTATGTGTGAACATGATGCTAGCTTTGTTCAAAACTATGTATGGTAGTTTACCACTAAGACATGATGTTTCATTTTTATGCATTGACACATTACATGACTTTATCTAGTTAATCCCATCATTATTATTATTATGGTACTTATCTTATGTTAGGATGATGATTTTTATGTTCACCCATGTTCTGTGTCTCTTATTCATCCTCTTACTAGGGTTTTTGTCTACCCCTTCTTTTGATGTATATACTCAGATGAATACTTGTACTAAGGATAAAAATAGGGAAAAAATAATCTATATAATAAGGAATTAAATATTTTTTATACTTTATTATGTAAATGTTTTGTAAGGTCCTAGTTGAAGCAAAACACTAAACCTTTCGATCCTAGTTATGTAATGTTTTTATTTTGTTTTTAAAATGATGTAATAATAATGTAAGAAATTTAGGGTTTCTATAGTTGCTATAAAAACATGGTTTAGTTAATTTCGGAATTATTATTATAAAAAATTAGTGAAACCCCTTTGTATGAGACTAAGTATATATAAGCTTCTAAGAAGATTTGGTTTAGAAAAATGTTAAACATAGGGATCCCACAAGATATTCCTTTAGAGTTAATTTAAAAAATAATTAATTATTTATACATGAATAATTCAATTATGTTTTATTCAAACCTATTATATATTATAAAATGGATGGATCTTGGAGAAACTAGGACAACAACCCATGTGAGGGACTCTATAGTGATTTCCCAAATGATATCTCTAATTACTTGGGAGATGGAGTTAAAAATTTGATGCTGATACTTACCCAATTATCTCAGGATATGAAAAATAACCTGTATAATTTTGAATATTAAGCTTCACCTAATAGAGATAAGCTATCTATAGAGACTTTTATGTGGCAACGACCACTGAAGTTTAGTGGATCTTCTAATCCACTAGTCATGGAATAGTGGGTCAACTTAATAGAGAATATTTTTGTATGCCTCAATGTTCTGAGAAAGAGAAGGTGAATCTAGATGTTTATTATATTTATGGATAGGTCAATCAATGGTGGTAATTGATTAATAACACCAAGTTGATATATGGAATTGTAGAGATAGAGTGAGAAGACTTAAAGATAATATTTCTAAACAAGTATTTCCATTGAACTCTTCATATGAATATGGGGAGATAAATTATAGAGCTGAAGAAAAATTAATTTGAATATATCATGACTTTTTTACTTATGTTTTATCAAGCCTTTTCTATATTAGAAAATGGTGGGAACCAACAAAAACTATGCCAAAACCCTTGTGAGGGAAACTATAGTGATTTCTTGAACGACATCCCCAATGCCTTGGGAGGTAGAGTTCAAAATTTCATGGTGATTATTACCAAATTGTCTCAGGATATGAACAATAACCTTAATAATATATAATATCCACCTTCTTCTAAGAGGTAGAAACTAGCTATAAATTTCTTTATGTGGCAATGACCACTGATGTTTAGTGGATATTCTGATCCACTAGTCATGGAACAATGGGTCAACTCAATAGAGATGATATTTTTTGTTCTTTGATGTTCTAATATAGAGAAGGTGACTCTAGATGTTTATTTTCTAGATATAGAGGTATCCCATGGTTGTTATTGATTAAGAACACCATTTTGAAGGATAAAATTTAAGATATGGAGTGAGAATACTTTAAGATAATGTATCTTAATAAGTATTTCCCTTGAACTCTTCACGTGAATATAGAGAGGTAATTTGTAGAGCTGAAGAAAAATGAAGGTGAAAATATCACGACTTATGAATAACATTTAACAAATATTTCATTGTATTCCATGGGTTTTGTTATCAAATATGATAGAAAAATAGATAGATTCTTTATTGGTTTAAAATCACACCTTTGAAATGCTCTTGCAATTATATACTTTGGTAGTTATGAAGAATTTGTTTCATGGTCTCTCAAAGTGGATATGGAGTTTGGAGAATGGTCCCATAGATATGTAGATAAGAAACAAAATATAGAGTTTCAAGCTAGAGTATTAAATAAAAATAGTGGAAAGAAATCTCAATCACCAATATGTAAAAAATGTGGGAAGAAGCATCATGGGAATTTCCTAAAAGGGGTGGGGAAATTCATCAAGTGTGGGAGAGAAGGACACCAATCTCATGAATTTAAAAGAGATAAAAGGAAGCCAGATGTTGTAGTGGATAAAAGGATATCACCACCTATGGTTCAATTATTCAACTATATGGTGCAAGGTCACTATGAAATCTAGTGCACTAAATATTGAGTCCTCAAGGGTATTCAACATCGGCAACCACCAAAGCCAAAGGATCAAGAAAAAATGTATTCCATCACTACTTTTGAGGTGGTTTTTGATAATTATGTAGTGAAAAGTATTCTAGTTATTCTTTCCAGAATAGAAAATGTACATTTTTATTCTCGTTCTATGAATTATTTTATATATTTCTAGTTTAGTAAACAATTTAAACCCCACCTTAAAATATGGTTATTGATTTATCTATGAGAATATAAAATGGTGAGGTTATTCAATCCAAAGTATATAAATCCTCCCCAGATAATTTTTTTATTTAACCTCCAATAAAATCTTATCTTACTTTCTTTTGTGGTTTTTAATGTTATATTGGGAATAGATTGTATTCATATAAATTCAATATCAAATGTAGAGAAAGGGAAATCACTCTTCATATCCTGAGTCATCCTTTAATTCTGTACAAGTGTAAGGATAAGGATAAATATTCTTCAGAGTTATCATCTTAGGTATGGATATTATTACCATATGATAAATCATATCTAGATCAAATGATTAAGCCAAATGATAGAATCTTGTTTGAAGTTATTCCCATTATGAGGGACTACACTGATGTGTTCCCTAGAGAATTGCATACTCTTTCTCTTGATGGAGATGTTGATATCTCAATTAAACTTACTCCTAGATCTCTAAATATATAAAAGACACCTTATATAATTTCCACCATTGAGTTGAAGTAACTAAGAAATAGTTATAGGAGAATCTATAAAAGGTTTTTATATGCCTGGATGCTTCACCATGTAATTATTCGGTCCTCTTCATCGATAATAAAGATAGATCAATACACCTCTTCATTGATTATTATGTGATTAATAAAACTAAAATAAAGAAAAACTATCCCTTATCATGGATAGATGACTTGTTCAATTAACTATGTGGGGCCAAGTATTTATCAAGGGTGGAAATTTATTCAGGATATCACCAATTAAAGATGAGGAAGGATGATATTCTAACAACTATCTTTTGAACAAGGTACAGACACTATGAGTTCATAGTGATTCCTTTTAGACTCACTAATTCTCCAAAAATATTTATGGACTTAACAAAGAGTCTTTAGAGAATACCATGATGAGTAAGTGGTAGTCTTTATAGATTATATTCTTATATACTCCAAGAGAAATAAGGAACATGAGGAGATTTTGAATACTGTGATAATGACCATTTGAAGGGAGAAATGATATGAAAAGTATAGTAAATGTGAGTTTCAGATGGAGTAGGTATCACTCTTTGGGAATTTTATCACCAGTAAAGGAATATCTGTGGACCCTTCTAATATAATGTAAATCGAATAGTGGCCCATGAAAACACCTATAAGGGAGATCCATATTTTACTTGGTCTATCTAGGTATTACCTATGATTTTTCAAGAACATATCTTGATTTTCAAGAACACTAACCAAGCTAACTCGAAAGGGTGAAAAGTTTTTTTGGACTAGTGAATGTGAAGAATGCTTCATGTGTTGAGAAAGAGGCTTATCAATACTCCATTACTCACACTTCCAACAAGTGGGGAACTCTTTATTGTATACAAAGATGATTTAAATAATTTCATAGGCTATATACTAATGGAAAATGATAAAGTGATAGCTTACACCTAAAGGCAGTTGCAAATTCATGCGCCAAACTTTCACAAGCATGATCTGGAGTTGGCGGTTGTGATCTTCGCATTGAAAATCAGGTAGCATTATCTCTATAGGTAGATGTGTGAAATATAAAATATTCATAAGAGCCCCAAATATATATTCACATAGAATGATCTTAATATGCACCAGTGAAGATGGTTATATCTCATCAAGGATTATGACTGTTAAATCCACTACCATCCTAGCAAAGAGAATAAAGTGGTAGATACTCTAAGCAGAATGGATCATGCAACATTATCAATGATGGGAATTGAGAAGGATCTAATATTATTATATTTTCAACAGATGTACATCAGAATAATTAATTAAATAACATCATAAATCCTTTCTCAAATTATTTCTTAACTATCCCTTGTGAATAAAATAAAATATGATCAAAGGAATGATGTGTAAATTTAGAAAAAGGTGTAAGCTGTTAAAAATTGGAAATCCTCAAAGTTCAAAATTAACGAGGAAAAAGTTGTAAGAGTTGGGTTATGAATATATGTACCATAAAATCCAAAGATAAAGAATAAGCTTCTGAATAACGTACCTAGATCAACCTTATCTATTCACCAAGGGAGCATAAATATGTATCAAGATCTCTGAGTGAACTATTAGTGGGACAATATGAAGAAATAGATCGTAGAATATACATCAAGGTTCCTAGTATTTCAAAAATTTAATACTAAAAGATAAAATTCGAAGGGGTGATGTAACCATTACCCATACCAACATGGAAATGGGAAAACATCACCCTATACCTTTTCACCAGTATTCCAAAGACATCCAGAGGAAACAATGTTATATGGGTTTTAGTAGATCATCATATAAAGACATCTCAATTTATTATAATATGAGAGTAATTCTCCTTGGATCAACTTTCATTGATAAACATTAGATAAATAGTAAGTTTTCATAAATTTCCACTATCAATTGTATCCAATAGAGATTCTATATTCACCTCAAATTTCCAGAAAAAGTCTCCAACATGCTCTAAACACTGATATTATCTTCAGTGTGGCTTATCATTCTCCAACTGATGAAAAATAGAATATGACTATTTAGACACTAGAAGACATGTTGAGGGAATGTTCTATGGACATTAAAGGAGGATGGGACCAATATCTACCTCTGGTTGAGTTCTCTTACAACCATAGTTTCAACTTGATCATCCAAATGGACCCATATAAATCCCTTTTTTTGAAAAGATGCAGAACACTGGAATATTGGGATGAAGTCAATGAACTTAAGTTGATAATACTTTAAAGGGTCTAAGAAATGGTGGAAAAGGTGAAAACCATTCCTTAGCACATCAAGGAAGCCTAAAGTCGGTAGAAGAGATGTGCAAACAATCATTGACAAGTTCTAGAGTTTAAGTTTGGATACATGGTATTCCTCTACATATCTCCAAGAGAGAGGATTGTGATATTTGGTAAGAAGATAAAGTTAATTCTTAGGTGCATCGGCCCCTTTGATATTCTTGATCATGTTTGAGTTGTGGATTATTGACTATCACTTCCACCAACTATGTCTCAAGTACATAGTGTATTCCATGTATCCCTCTTGAAGAAGTATATACCATATACCTCACATGTATTGAATCCATAGGTGGTATAGTTGGAAACTGATCTCTCTTATAAGGAGAAACTGGTGAAGATCTTGAACTATAAAGATAAAGTTCTACGCAATGAGACTACTCACCTAGTCAAAATACTATATAAAAATAATAAGTATGAAGAGGCATCATAGAAACCATAGGAAGTTATGAAGTAGAAGTAATGTTACCCATTTTCACCAAAATTTATAAAACCAAATTTTGAGGGAGAAATTTCATAAGGGGGGAAGAATGTGACAACTTATAATTTTATCAATGAAAACCGCCTTATTTTAATAATTCCATATAGTATAAATCACATAAAATTAAATAGAGATCACAATAAAAACTTTATAAATGATTAAGGAATGAAATAAAGGTTATTTCTAGAAGTTAAGGAACCAATACCGATGAAATAGCAACTTGAACCTTAGAATAGTAATATGATGCTTAGGAATAGTAATCCAGAAAATAGAATAGTAAACTCACATATGAATTTATAAGTAATATTTAGGCATCTTATAAATTAAAATACGATGTAATTATATCATTGTATAAGTAAATACATGTTTTTTACATAATAGATTAAGTGTTGGTAATTTTGTAAAACATAAATATTTATTTACAATTTTATAACTAAAATAATGATTTAAAATAAATTTTATTTTCAAAAAATATATTCATAAATTAATATTTTTCGGTCTTATGATTATAATATAATTTTATGAGACCTTCATTAATTTTTTAAAGTGTCACAAAATGAGTTATAATTTTAAAATCGGTATTTTTCAAATAAATGATGGTTTTAATTAAAAATTAAAATTTTCATATTTAGAAAATTATTTTCAAAAAATGGAGTTCATTTTTTAATTCTAGACATCTAAAAATGGTTAGGATGATTTTTTTAGGATTTTTCTAAAATACATGAATTTTTGGTGAATAGTAAAATATAAAAATTTACGATAAAAGCTAAGGACGTGAATTACTAAGTAATTTTTGATGTATGGATTATGTACACACAAAATCAAGAAATATCCATCATTATTTTAATATATTTAGTGATAAAGTTCAAACTATTCTTGTTCTTGATCCAAACAAATAAACTAATGAATAACATAATGAGAAAACACCTCTCTCCTCCCCTATAAATATCACCCCACACCACCACTTCTCCTCTCACCTCCAAGCCTTGAAGCTTTTCCAGGATCTTCCCAATACTCTTTCCAAGTCCCTCACCCATTTCAAATATCCCTTTGTCTCATCAAAATATAAAACCCTTTTCCCTAAGGTGATTCTCAAGGAGGAGAAAATCAAGGGGTAAAATCCTCTTTATTTTTCTTTTAATTTTTTTCAATTTCATTTATTTTCTTATCCTCTACTCACCTACACTCATCCAAGTAGAATGATAACTCTAGTATCATTTTTATACTGTAATTGTTTTATGGTAATGGAATGATTCATATTCAAATCTCTTCCATTTTACTTTTATTCTAAAAATTAAAATATCATCTGTGGTCTGTTGAGTTATCACCACCGTGGATGATGTGTTTTTATTTTTCACTAATGCCTTCAAGGCTAGTCGTGAAATCATTATTGTGGTTAAATAAGATTTTATAATACATAATATATTTTATCTAATGTTCTATAACCTATATATATATATAAAATATGATATAATCTCATAATGGTAATAAAATCAGCTAAAATAAATTAATTCATTTTCATTAACTATTTGTCTAATTATTCATCCTCATATCATATAACCAAATGATATATAATATCATTTAATCTTATTTAAGTTAATTAATAACATGTAATCTCAGTTTTAGAGAATTAACCTCATTTTAAATTAACTTTTATACATGTATACAAGCGAACTGATCATGAAAACCAAGAAAACAAACACTCTCTAAATGATGGAATTGAACCCTATAACACATCATAATGGGAATAAATGAACTTAATAAAATTATAATAAATAATGTACATTTATAATAGGTTATAGATTTATTAATTTATGAATCTAATATGATTATCCAGGATACTAAAGTGAAGATGGTATTCATACATATAGTAAGTTGATTTCTATAACCCAACTTATTTTCTTTGGGTTATTACTCTTTAATTCCAAATTTCAGTGTGGATGTTCTTATAATATTTCTCAAACATAATTTCATTTTCCTTACCTTATCGTTTCTAAGATATAAATTCTTCTAATCTGATTTTTTTTTAAAATAAAATTATTTTTCCAAAAGAACTATTCTTTCTAAAAACACGTGTTTTACTTCTTTTGAGATTGTTTCTTCTTCACTCAAGATTAATGATTCTTATACCAAGTGTATTATTAAATTATTAATTTGGGAACCAAAAGGTTTATTCATAGATAATTTCTTTATGAAATTCTCATGAAACTCATTTCCTTTCCATGGGTTATTTTATTTCTAATATTGATATATGTTATATGTGGCATGCATGATTATGAAAATGTTATGGTGTGAAGGGTGTGCCCATAATTATATAACACTCCAATTAATTAGGTAATGTGATGTATCTCATGTGATAATTGGAAATATACATGAACCTGATGATTTATTTTTTCACAATTATGATGTTATGATGATGCACATATGTTATACGTGAACATGATGCTAGCTTGGTTTACAACTATGTGTGGTAGTTCACCACTAAGACATGATGTATAATTTTTATACATTTTTATATTTCTTCTCTTTATCTAATGATTCCTCTTATGATTATGATGATTATACTTTTCTTATGTCATTATGATGATGTTTATTCTCACCCATGTTTCATGTCTTTTATTCATCCTATTATTGGGATTTTAGTTCACCCATTCTTTTAAGGTATATCCTCAAGTGAGTACTTGTACTAAAGAGAAAACAATGGACAAAAAGAATCTATATATGAAATAATTAAATAATTTTTATTATTTATTATGTAAATGTTTTGTATGGTCATAATTTTCCAAACAAACTAAACCTTTGGATCCTAGTTGTGTAACACTTTTATGTTGTTTTCAAAATGATGTAATAACCATGTAAGAAATGTAGGGTATCTATAGTGTAGTTTTCAAAAGACATTTCAACTCAAAAAAAAAAAACAATGACATTTCTCATCCTAAGAAAACTTAACTACCTTCAATGTTATATTAGTAATTATAGAATAAAAATTTGATAATTCCTTTAGGAACCAAAAATAATATTCAACTAAACACAAGATCTCTAAATCTCAAAAAAATTACACAATTTCTCCCATGTAAAAATATATTTTCTCCTCCTCTAGAGAAAGTGGTATACCATGTTATGGCACCATTTTTTCCTAGAACACCACTTCTCAAATCCAAAGTTTAAATTTCAATGTATTGGCATAATGTTGGTGATTTCTCATCAATTCTCGAACTGCTCTCAGATGATTCACATGATCCTCCTCAGACTTATAGAAAATAAGGATTTTATCTACAAATAATACCATGAAACTATAAATATACGGATAGAAAATCATGTGTATTAAATCCATAAAAACTATGGGAGAATTGTTTAAACAAAATGGTATGAAAATGTACTCATAATGGACATACCTTCTCTATAATTTCGTTTTTGAAATGTTAGATTATTTTCCTCTCAACTGATAATTACCAGATCAAAGATCAATCTTTTAAAACCACTTTTCTACCTTCAATTTGTAAAATAGATCATAAATCCATGGAAATTGATAGTTTTTATTTATTTTGAATTTATTGAGTTTTTATTAATCAACCGAATGTAAAACTGAACCATAACCTTTCTTTGCAAAGAGAATGGGTGTCATCCAAGGGGACACACTTGAGTGTATAAAAACATTCTCTAACAGATCAACCAACTGAATCTTCAACTCTTTCAATTAATCTAGTTTTATATAGTAATAAAGAGTTGATACCATCTGAGTACTATTTTCTAATTCAATAAAAAACTCTACGAATATTATCATAGGAAAAATAAAGAATTCAAAAGGAAAGACATCAAAAAACTTTCTGGAAAATTGAGGGAGATCATCACTCAAATATTCCCACTCTATACCAAAATAAAAAATTGATATCACTTCCCCAAACTCTTGATCATAATTTCTGGATCTACTAAACCTTAGGTCCCATTCTCCCTCAAATATATTGCACTCTTCATCAAGTGAATTAAAAGAGACCAATCAAATATAGAAATAAATTCAGGCTATATTATCAATGAGACAATCCACCATGAATATGATGTCAAGATGTTTCATGTTAAGAACCATAAAATATCAAGTAAGTTAAACCTCTAATAAAGGGAATACACAAGTAGTAAAATGAATACCCTTCTCTCTCTTTATTCTGAGTGGCATGGTAATATCCATTACATAAGATTTTAATCTCCATTTAAAGATTAAGTAGACTCACAATATGGTCTGAATGAATGAATGAGATGAGATTATATCCAATAAAAAGTAACTATAGATGATGGAATAATGATAGTACCTCTCACGATCATTGGAACCATATCAACTTCCTCTAGAGACTCTTTCACTATGTGAAGAAGATTCATTTAGTATGAATGTGGCTAAAACACCTTAGTCCTCTAATAATCTGATTTCACTATATTGAATTTTGTTTCATATGATCTTGTGCCACTATGGGGAGTAGAATAGACATGATAGAACATCTAAAAATGACTTAAGCATATGTAGGATCCACATACCTTGGGTTCCTCGGTGCAAACCAATTTTGAGTGCCTGGGCTTTCCACACTGGTAAAAATTAAAGGTACTTTTCCAGGATCTACAAGAGGTCTATATAAAACATACTATCAAGAACCACCATTAGAGTAATCACTATTCTTCTTAAACTTATGGGAGATCACATAAAAAACTGCGATAAAAAGGAAATCCATTCAACCCTGACTTTCTAGCTAGGTCTATCTCAACCATCAATGATCTATCTTACACATCAGTAAGAGAATATATATTTATAAAGAAAACCTAAGAACAAATATCATATCAATGTACCATATCAAACTATCGAGTATTCATCTTCTCATTTGATTATATCTCATGTGAAAACAACCCAAGTTCAATAAATAAATTTCTATATTCTATTATGGTCCTTTCAGCCTTCCCATTTTTGAAAAACTCTATAGCCTTATCCAACACCATTGACCTTGGATAGAACCATTCAATGAAAATATATTTAAATTCAGTCCACTATAAGGGCTCACACATATTTTCAACCACTATAGTATCCAACCATCTCCTTTTAGGTCTCTCTATATTAAATATGGATCATTTCTCCATGATTGAATCTAGAATCTCCAATAACTCAAAAAAAATTCAACCCTTCTCAACCAATCCTCATCCTCTTAAGGATTTTTTGAGCCTTGAAACATCAGTTACTTCTAGAGAACAAATTCTTGAGCACAAATCCTTAATTCATCCTGCTGAAGTTCTATAGTTGGAGCCTGTATGGGAATGGGTACAGGTTCCTATCCCATTGTGTGGACATCACACACAAAAACTTAAAATAGATTCTAGTCTCTGGAAGGATTTTTTTTATTGTGTTTCATCAGACACATCCTCCTGGATCCTATTTTCACATCTTTTCAAAGGAATGATGATACATAACATCATAAAAAAACATTAAAGAGGCTATAATGGATACTTATAACAACACTCAAATAAGAGAAATAAAGAAAACTAATCCCATCAAATAGATAAACAAGGTTTTTATTTCAATCTATTCAAATCAAAATCATGTAAATAAATAGATCTAATCCTTAGGAAGTCTTTCCCAACCCAACCATATTGACAATAGGATTTTTATGATGATATATGTTAAGAAACTCACTCTTAACTACCTCATATGTCATGAAAAAACACAAACTGCATACTGACATCAAGGAAAAATTCTTCGAATTCTCTTTTGGTACCACTTTTTCACAAACTGGCCAGGATACCCTAATACCATGATACCCAAGCCGTTCCAAACATAGCCTAAATGGAATTCATGCACCCCATGGGTTGGTGAATCTCACCTAGCATCATACATTCTAAATGTGAGAAGGTTTTATCCATATAAATAGTGGAAGAAATATAAACAAGTTGGTATGGTAAAAAGGAAAGTCCACGAGGAGAATAGTACCAGAATAAACAAAAGTATACAAAACAAAAAGTACCATCACAAAGTGCCAAAAATATCTAAAAAACCCCAAGTCCTAATGAACATAGAACACCAATACCAAGATCAACAATAAGTACCACCTCCAAATAGATCATTCCCTTTTCTTGAACCTACTAGGATAAAATCTACATAAACTCAAAGGCACAGGTATGGTATAAGATAATATCCCAAAAGGGTCTCATTAATGATTACATGATAATATGAAACAATAATTAACCAATTAAGGATTAAAATTTTAAGTAAAATAGGAATGGTAGTACAAGATCATAATTAAAACAAAACATTCTATTTATTTTAATTAATGGAGACATTTAAAATAATGTCTTAATATACATTTTATATAAAACAATTTATATAAATTCACAAGTCATGTGTAAATTTGTTTTACAAATGATGACATATATATCAAAATAATCACAAATGAGAAACATGGTCATCTACCAATATGTGTGATATTTCTAGGTTATGTGATCCCCACACACTCATTTGATGATAATGGAAATGTGCACACACATCCCCCAGTCACTGGTTATAGAGGAATAATTAACATCTTACTGAGTATTTGATTAGATGAGGTACGTGTTTATTAGATTTGTAAAGCATCAATCAGTGATAGGTAAATTCATACATATTGTGTGTGTCCCAAATAACACGCTAACAACCAGGGATTTCATTTGATCAAAAAACAATCCATAATGGGAAAACTATTTCAAAACTTTTCAAAAAACAATTTCCCCATTTTTCAATTTCAATATGCCTATTTCTCTTTAAAAACCAATACATATATTTTAAATCAATTTAGGAATTTTTATACAATAAAACAAATGGGTTCTTATCAAAACAATTTAATCTATTTTCTAAAATACAATTTCACAATTGAATTTCCACAAATCGAATTCCAAAATTTCCATCAAATATAAATCACACCCTAATTCATTAGGATTGGGGGTTTCCCAAAAAAATAATTCCAAATCAATTTAAAATCCCAAATCATACAAAATTGTATTTTTACAATTTAACAGAAATAAATTAAAACTATCTTAAAATTCAATGTTAAATTAATTGGCCAATATTATATTGAACCACCTACCTTGGAATCATGGGATCACATATCATAATTCATGTAACAAGAAACTCCAATAAAGAATATCAACAATGAAGATCTGATAATAAAACCTAGATTCAAGATATAAATAATGAATATTATATCCTCCAACAGTAATGATATCTAACAAACCCTAGGCAGGATAGAAGAAGAGATCGGGATTTAATGAGAAGGACAAGATCCCTTACAAGAGAGGAATTGGTCGATATTCAGAGAGATTCAATCCATGTTGAATTGGGTTTGTAGGATCCAAAATGGTTCCTTCATAGATTCCAAGACCTTTAAATTAGATCCAAGAGTGGTTGGGGGTGATTGGGAGGTAAAAAGGTGGTTTTGGGAATTTTTGAACATTTTTTACAATAATTAAAACTCATGTACATAGTTAGTTGGGTAGGGCCGCACGGTTTTTCAAACCATGCACCCATTTTATGTGCCCCAATAAAAGAGCACACAGTTTTTACTAGGTGGGAGCACAGATTTTTAAAATTGTGTGCCTACCATGAAAATACTCACTTAATGGGTTTGAATTGTTTGCACTAACATAGTGTCCGATGTCACAAAACTATGTGGTAACAATGCACATCCCAAGAGCCTTCTAGAATTTTTTAATTTGTTCTTGAAACAAACCAAGACAAACCACAACTAATTCATGATCAAAATATGGGTCGAGGAGTACCTAAAAAAGTAACATGATGTTATAGGTTTAGAGGGTTTTATCAACCATATCTTCCCTCCACCCATTTAATTATCAATTTTTCCAGAATATGGCATTAGGGTGACTCCCCATTATTTATTAGTTTTAGGTAATTTCAAAACTTTCACTCCTCTTTTATTATAAAACGCGGAATGCACCCCTCATGTCTTCACATATCTTAACCCAATTAGTTTGAAAAACCTAAACCTCCCCCATAAAATATAATTATCCATTTTTTATAGATATTGGTCATACCAAAAGACCAACCTAGGGTCCTTGATGAGGGATCCCTATAGGGTTGTAATAAGAAAAGTTAATTGTCTTCACTAAACAATTTATGGTTAATTATTCACTTACCACCTTTATTCTTGATATATTAATTAAAATATAATAACACTAATATCTAACATATAATAAGGTGATATTATTTTGTGTAATAACTGATATCCATATTCACACCCATTAAATGTAAAATTATTCCCTCTATTGTGTGTATGACGAACTACCATCTCACTACCCAATGTGATGTGTTTCTAAATTATATTTTACATAGATTATAGCAAGGATATATTAAATGTATATATATATATATATATAAATTATAAGATAATTATAAATATTTAATTATTATGTCACATATATCCTCTTAATTTTCATTTTGTGGGAATGGGATAATGACCCTCGTGTGTACGAGAAACTATAGCCTCACATTGCGATGTGATTAGTTCTTCTAGAATGATTTACATGAAAGGAAAAAATATTATTTAAAACAAATATATGTGATATATAAAAATGGAAATTTATTTTTAATGGTAATATTTTATTTACTCTTCTTTTATTTAATCCTTTGAGAAAATTGAGATACAATTCATGTATACGTTCAGGCTACCGTCTCCAAGAATGGTGCATTTCATTTTTTATCTCTAAATTTTATGGATTATGATAAGTACATATATAATAAATATATATGATATTTATATCAAGGTTAAAATTATGAAGACTATGGAACAATGATAAATGTTATAGGACCAAAAATTAAAAATCCAAACCTACATGAAAAAAATTATTACCCTTAACATGATTTTAACATGGAATTATTAATAAATGGGTAATAATGTTCATAAGTAAATAATATATGGTATGATATATATAATTATGGTTCTTTAATAGATATATAATAATATTATATTTATTAAACATGAGTTTTTAACATATAAAATGCAATTTAAGAAATAATGTAAGGGATCCCCATATCATTTTTTTGATACACCTAGAATATTGACCGCTTATTTCATTTATATAGTGTATATAATTACCATGAATGTATTTTATGATTATTATATTGAAATTTATTTGGATTTACATAACCATTTTAATATAACTCTTTTGTGGGGTTTACGATTCAAAAATTACCAAAGTGGTATGGGATTCTTGTCTCAGTTTTCATTCTTCGAGACATATGTTATATTATGCACTTATCATCAGTTATGAGGTGTATAAACTGACCCTTAAAAATATTATATCATTATTAACTTTTATTCATAATATTTTATGATTATTTTCAATTTATTCTTCCTTGTGGATTCTGATTCAAAGTTATCAAAGTAGAAATGGTTTTATGATATAGTCTCATCATTTATTGAGACTATTTATGTTTATGATTATCACGATTAATTCTTATGGTCCATTTCTCATGAAAGACAAGATGTTTCCTATCCTATGGTTATGCCAAGAGAATATATTTTTACATTAATTTTCCTCATATTATACACTCAAGAGTTCAAAGGAATGTTTTAGTAAAAATCTCCATTATATATCTCCTAAGTATAAAACCTTTTTTTCTTACAAAACCATATTTTAACAAAAATTTCTCAAATTTCTAAAAAATTATCCAAATTATTTATTAAAGAAATTTTTATCCATTTTTGGTTTTTTATAGTTTTTAAATGAAATATTCATGCAATTTTATAGAAATTTATAGTTTTTCATTTACCAAAAATGTAAGAGGAATATTTGTTTTAAAGTGTTTGGAATAAACCATATTTTCTACCATAATAAACACTAATTGTTCTAAATATTACATTATAAGTCTCTAAGGATATTTTCAACAAAAATCATTTCAAAAATATTTTATTTATTTATAATTTTAAAAACATTATTTTAAAAGAAATTTTATTTTCATTATGAATTATTTTTAATTATTTTTAATCCTTCCTTTATTTTTTTACAAGGTTATATTAATAGAAAATTATTTTTTAAAAAAATATTACGTTTAAATTTTTTTGAAAATGGAAAGGATATTTTTCTCAAGAATTTTTATAAATTATTTTTAAAGAACCCATAATATTTTTTCATGGTTATTTCCAAATGAAAATATATTGATTTTTTTTTTCTATTTTGAAAAGTGTTTTTAAAATTAGAAATTGTATTTTATTCCTAAAATGTTCCAAGAGATATTGAAACATAATTGTTTATATAAGATGACATCTTTTTATATTACTTATGATTTATTGGGGATATGATCCAAGGATACCAGGATTATTATTTCTTGGGATAGTTTAGATTTATAAGGATATGTTTTTTAGGAAACCCATTTCTCTTCCATGGGTTATACCATGATAAAATGATTATGAAACCCACTTCTATTTTTACCAGTTATTCTTTGATGAAATGATCAAATGTTTATGTAAATGTTTTCTTTTCCATTCTTTAAATTGTGAATAAATGTTTATGAAAGAGGTTAATTGTCTTGGGTTATGATATGATGAATATTTTATGATATTATGTCACACATATGTCTGATTTTAATTATATGATGGGTCAGAACTATTTATTCATTTAATGAATTGGGTAAATATGGATAACACATGAGCTAATATGGTATGCATGAACCTAATTACATGATCAAAATATTTTATATGAACCTGATAACATTTTTTCAATGTTATGAGTGAACTAGATTACAGTTTCAAGGTGTTATGTGCAGACCTAGATTTCATGTACATAAAGTTATGTATGGACCTAAATGTATATCCAAATTTTTATATAAGGGCATGTTATCATGTCCTTAACTTAATGAGTGAACTTTTTATATTTATACATGGTCACAATGTTATAATCTTCATTTTATTTAACAAATATATTTCTTATTCAAATGTTATGTTATCATGGATGGTGTTCTTTGAATCTATTATGATTTATGTTTTATATACTACCAATATATTTTCCATAAACGTTTTTTTGATATTTGATATTCTAGGATCATTTTTCAGATGTTATTATCATGTTTTAATATCCTTATACTCAAATTATGTTTACATATTTCCCATGTTTCCCCTTATTGAATATCTTACCTCAAATTTTCTTATGTTTTTTTCTAAGGTTATAAAGAATTATTTTATATAGGGTATGTTTTTAAATAATATATATGGTGGATATCTATATGGTAGTTTTTTAAGATATTTCACTAAATAATAATATTGTGTCCGCAATCTCCCAATTCACAAAAAAAATACAGACCTTTGGTGTGTTTTTATGTAATGTAATGTAAATTCATCTTTTTAGATGTAATATCTATGTAATATGTATTTTGTATCTACTTTTGGCATCAGAAGAATGGTTTATTTAACCTTTATAAAATAGGATGAGAAATATACAGTGTGATACCTACTAATATGACTGATGATATGTATTAGGATATGATTAGGGATATAAATAAGGATAATTATAAAGATAATTATATGTATAAGAAAATATCCCAGAATTTTATAAATTATAGAGAAAGGGGTTTCCAAAAATATACATCCCTTCCTAGATATTATAATTTAAGGTGGATTTGGTACAGTTGTACCTAGGTGTAATAACCCTGAAAATGATGAATTGATCATGACTCAATCATCACCTGATGGATGACAATAGTCCTTTCTAAATTTCTATTTTGAAATTATGAGGGGATATGATTTTGAAATTCATGAAAACTTTATGAACCATCACGATGGATTTAAATAGAAGATGACTAGGAATGACCTTGTTTAAGCCTAAGGTTTCACAAAATTAAAAAAATTTATTGTGATTTAGTCATAAAATAAATTATTTTTCATGAATACATTGTATTAAACTATTAATATTATTTCTCAAACTAAGATTTTTGGTTTTATTCAAATGTAGAAACCAAAAAGAACTAGGTTAACATTGAATGTGTTAGACAATGTGTCGATTAGCATAAAAATGGAATGATAAATATAATTAAGGATATTTTAATTTTTGATAATAATTTATCACCATATATGATTAAAAACTTGTTCCTTAACCAACTCTCAAAATCAACATAGAAGAAAAGTATTTATTCCATTAAGAGTTCAGGAGGTGGAGTTTAATGCCCCAAAAAATCTGAAGTATGAACATTGTATTTGATATAGTGTATGAAACACAACACCAAACACATAAGGTAATATAATATCCCCATACTTTACATTATATTTACTATTTCAAAAAAATTAGTTTTTGATATAAGAGATACTGAGTTAGCATGCGACACATACAACAATGATTTTCTTCAATGGATTTCCTAAAACATAAGGCTGAGTTTTATTAAGAAGCAATATATTATTAAAATATAATTATTTAATATAATAAAACTTAACCTAGACATTAAATTAGTTGTTATAAATAGTATTAAATAGCTTATTAAAATAAATTTTTTACACAAATATAAAACTAATTCATTGCTTACAACATAATTGTAAATTAATATAATAACTCATTGAATATGAAGAGAATATTTTTATAGAAAACTATTTTTATGCTTACAAATTTTTTCCACTAAAAAATTAAATTAATTAAAATTAGTGAGTGATATTAATGTAATATATATATATTTAATAAAATATTTTTTATATTAAACCAATTTATTTTATTGGCATGATATAAGAACACCCCCAATATTACACATAAAAACCTATATATTTATTAAGGCACTTTTACCACCTTTTAATAGAGAACCTATTTTAAATCCAATTTTTGTAACTTTTATAAATATTTTATGTAAAAAAAACTTCATATTTGAAATATAAATATAAAAAATATCTTATGGTTAGTTTTTTGTATTTTTTGTGAGGTTTCATTTTTTAATGAATAGTGAAAAATACTGAATTTTAGTTCAAAACTAATCTTTCATCTAATTTATTAATATTGATAATTTATATTTTAATTTGTTTTTAAAGTAGAATTATATATATTATTTATAAATTAATTCAATTTAGTTCATTTTAATAAATTTAACTTTGAAATTGGGTATAAAAACTTAACAATCTTTTGAACATTTTTACTTTCAAAACCTGCTTTGTCGCCCGTCTCTGGGATTAAAATTTAATTAATTTCTTCCACTTCTCTGCTTTTAATTTTAAAAAAATTATTAAATATTTCTAATCATAAAAATTTATAATTTATACTATGTTAAACTTTTTTATTGACAAAAAATATTATTGAAAGTAATTAAAATTAATTACAACGATTAAGGTTAAACTAAGCTTAATAAGGGAATAAACCTTAAACTTAAGGACCGAAATAATCTAAAACTTGTTCAAAATCCATTGGATGTCAATATTTATACCCTATAATACATTGGATATAATTGTTTCTTTTATTAGATCCACTTCACATGGGAAAAACGTGGGTTGAATTCTCCTTCCAAAAATTTACAATAGTGTTATTCCCCCTCCACTACAAAAGGCCACATATCCTCTCACTTCCTCACACATCTAAAGATAATTTGGATATAACAATATCTATCCAAATAGATTCTAAAAAGACATCCCCTAAACCTATAATCCTTAATTTGTTCATAAAACCATCCAAGGATCCCTTTTGGTACAAATCAAAATAAGTTACCCAACTAAGTGGTGGAATCCTTCCTTAAGATCTTTAGTATTATTTTTTCTCTATTTCAATTATCCTTATTCCATTATTATATAACAAAACCGGTATAAATAAAATAATTATATTTTTAATTTTATGGGTTAGACCTATAATTACACACACACTTCCATTTAAGGGGTAACAAACTTACTGTTTATGTGTATGGTGAACTACCACCTCACAAAATGATGAGTGTTCCTTCTTACTTTACTATCCCTAATGGTAGAAATTATCATGGAAACTATTTTTATATATGTTATATATGATATGTATAATTTATTTATACTTATAAAAATTATTTTATAAGATATAAATTTATAAACACCATTTTTTTGGAATACGATAACATCATTTGTGGAAGTGTGGACTACTGCCCCCCTCAAAGTGATGTGATTCATGCACACTATACATAGAATGTATAAAAGTTGGTTTTAATAAAAATATGTAACATATATGAAACATATATAATAATATAATTATAATATATATTTATATAAATTTCTTATCATTTATTTAATACGATAAATAAATGAAACTAGCATTCTTGCATACATACGGCCCACCGTCTCCATGAACAATGCATTTCATTTATTATCTCAAAATATTTTATATTATTATAAATAAATTTATAATGAATATATATAATTAAATCATGGTTTAAATACTTGATATTATTAAATCGTGATTGAAATAATAAGATCAACAAGTAACAAGTCAAAACATACTCGAAAAACTAGGCAATTAACACCCAAAATAGTGAGAATAATGAACTATTATTAGAAAATGGGTCATAAGATATTATAATAGGTTAAAATATGATATGATAAATATTATTATGGTTATTTTATAAATTATTAACATTTTTAAACTCTTTATATAATAGTTTAAACAATGTTCACTAGAAAAGAAACATAATGTAAGGTATTTTCATCTCACTTTTTACATCTGTGAGATAAATGTCATATTCACCACTTACTTATTTTTTTTGGTGTATCTACTATACCTTATGATATATTTTATCATGAATTATTTTATCTTCATGGTATTTAAAACTTTAATTTAATTTTATTCTTTCATGAGGATTATGATTTAAATTTTTTCAAAGTTGTATGGGACACATTGAAATGTTTAAAGATTATTTTCATCAAGAATAATTCTAATGATATTTAAAATGTATTTACATTTGAGGAAATTATATAAAAATTATTCCATAATAAATTCCATTTTACTCTCCTCTATTTATTTATAACATCTTTCAAGTGTTAGTACCATTTTCATGCTCTTTAGTACTCAAAATGTTTAAGAAAATGTTTTAAAAAAACCCAACTTCATTTATCTCTTTAGTCGAGGAACCTGTTTTCTTCCAAAATCTATTTTTTCTAGAAATGTTTTAGAAAAATGTTTTTTAATATTTAAAAATGATTTATTAAATACATTTTTACCATTTTTTTCTTTATGAATGTTTTTAAATGAATCTTATTTTCATTTTCCAAACAAGGAATTTTTCTAACCTTTTTATAATGCAAAAATAATATTCTTTTTACCTCGTATGGTATGTAAGGATTTAAACACCGTTATTTATTTGAATCTTCCTTTTCATGTTTAAATGGTTACTATTTAAAGAAAATGTTTTCGAACGTTATTTTCAAAGAAAAAGTTTTTCAAAAGATAAAGATATTTTCATGAAAAATGTCTGTAAAAGATATTTTTATAGTATTTATATTCATCAATGACAATAACCCTTTATTTTTACTCCACTTAGGATATTTTTTATTGATACCATCATTATTCTTCTTATAGATTGTTTTTGATTGATTTTCCAAGGATAGTATTCACATTATTCTTTCTAGTTCCCTTGAAATATCCAATTTCCTATGATCATTTGATATTGAATTTCTCCTAAATATCATATCATTTTTATAGATATTGTTTTTTCCTAAACCATATAACATTTTTTATTTTTTATTTGATTTGAAAGTTATTTTATTATTTTTTGAAATATTGATAAAATTTTATCCTTTACTCAATATTGATATTTGATAAGTAGTAGTGTTTATTCAATATGAGTCATGCTTGGGACATAAAAGACACGGGTTGGAGACCATTTAATATAATACCCATGGGTTAGGAACCGGTTAATTAAATCCCATTGATACATTGGTACTCTCATGAGATGAAATTAGTTCACAATAAACCCTTTGAGTTTTCTTCCAAGTAGAATAGATGGGTTTTTTCCCATTGTTTTAAACTTTCCGTAGGAATGATCTTGACAGTTGAGGGTTTCATGTGACCAAGACATGAAGTACAATAATTAATCATTTCCTTCATTTTTATTAAGTTATTATTCATCCATGATATTTTGCATCAACATATCTATGGATTCATTTCATTAATTAAATGGACTGTGTTTCAGTTTCTTACCTTACTATATTTATTTTCCCTTATCTAGTTATTTTAATGGAATGTTTTCCATTTATTACCTTTCCATATTATTTATTCACTTCCTTCTTAGTTTTTTTTACATGGTATGTGTCTTCAATTATTTTCGATTCCATAATTATTATTCTCATTGATTCCTTATTTTTTCTTTTATAATATACCCTTACTGAGAATTTAATCTCACCCTTATTATGTTTCCTTCCTTAGAAATCCATTAAGTGTACTAAGAAAGATATACAAGGATACTCTAGATGGAATAAATTTATTATACTATAAATATAAAAAAATAATACTATAATTACTGTATTTATTTGTTATACAAGACTCATGAATGTATCTGGTTTACTAAACTACTAAACTCTTTGATCATTCAAGATTTTATTCCTTATAATCATTGTAATATAATTGTAGTATACACTGGATCTGGGATCTCTAGGATCAGGTCAATAAAATTGGTATTATATAATGTTTATTAGAAACCTTGGAACTAGATTTATAAAATTTAGATTATAAAACATATTTATAAGGAATAATTTATGGGTAAGTATTGAACAACACCCAAGAATTTTGGTAAGGTAGATATTATTTGGGTATTCCTAGAAATATATCTCTATATGAATACTACAAGTGGAATTGGTTTTGGATTAGATGTACCTAGGGGTAATAACTCTAACAAGGTGTGTTGGGCCTGATTCTGCGTAAATTAGTACACGACAATGGGCCTTATATGCACCTAGTTTGACACTTTTTGGGGATATACTTAAGATAATTTATATTCTCTTTACAAAAAATTATAAAGGATTTGAATAGATAATGAAAATAAATTTCTTAGGTTAAACCAAAGGTGTTTTAGATTGAATATAAAGTGTCATGATTTATAAATCATTCAAATTAAATTATGGATAAACTCTAGAGTAATGAATGAACTATGTGGAAGTAAATGGATAAAGTATGTATTTGGGTGGTATTGAAAACCATAGTTAGTAGGTTATTTAATGGCCAAATTTGAAGGATTAAATTATTATTATTTATTAAATTATATTAATATGGTTTAAGAAAAGGAAAACTTGTATATTTGGTGACAACAAATAAAGTTTGGAAAGGTCGTAGGTCTTTAACCCATAACCAAAGTATGATAAAAGTTTCATTCCAACCACTAACCTACGCAATGTTCTGGTTACTATGTCATTATTTCAAGTAAAAAAATTTTATGAATAAATATTAATGATGAACCAATTGTGTAAATTTTAACATTTATATATTAAGGTTATAACAATATTGACTTTGGAGAATAGTTAGAGAAAAATTTAAATACTTTTCTCTATTTTATGTGCCTTATGATCCATTAAATGTTTTTTAGTGCTTGAGGTATCAAATTTAATTTTTGGACACATATTTCATGAATTAAGGTATGAACTATAATATGATAAAAACACAACAAAAATATGAAATTCCTCTTATTAAATTAAAAGGTATCATGTATGTAAATTTCCTTATGTTCTTAAGCAGTAAATGAATTTATCAACATGAGGAAAAGGATCTTAAAAAAAATATCCTAATACTTAGATTTTTTTATGATTCAATTTTTTGTGATTTATGAACTCAATAACTCCCTATAAATATTTATGATTTTCCTCCATGTGTGTATCTCTACTTGACACTGATGATCTCCTACTTAGAGACCAGATTATAGATTATTCCATATAACCTTTTCACTTCTCATTCTCTCTTTTCCACAGGATTTCTAATGAAAATTTCTCACAATATAGGATTTCAACATAAGAAATATCAAACAATATATCACCAAGAATGAGCTTAAATTATGAGGATAAAATTTAATTAAGGTTTGGTTAATGTAACACCCCAAAAATCTAATATAGGAACATTGTATTCGATAATTTGTATGACACGCAACACCATGAATGTAAGGGAATATAATATCCTGATATTTTAAAATATATTTTATATTTTAAATAAATTAAAATTTTAATTTTTTTGATACATGTGATACTGAGTTAGCGTACGACACACACAACAAAGAGTTTCTTTAATGTCTTGCGTTACACACAAGACCTGGTTTTACCAAGAAATAATATATTATTAAAATATTTTTAGTTAATATAATAAGACATAACAAAGCCATAATATTAGTAGTTATAAATATTAATAACTAACTTAAGTAAATATATGTTTAAAAAAAATATAAAACTAATTAATTGGTTACATCTTAATTGAAAATGAATATATGAACCAATTAAATATAAAGATAATATTTTAATAAAAACTATTTTTACACTTACATAGTTTTTTTTAAGATAATAAATTAAATTAATTAAAACTAGTGGATGATTTTAATTTATTATATACTATATATTCAATCAAATATTTTTTATATTCATCTAATATATCTAATAGGAATCGCAAAAGAAATAACTCAATATTACATATAAAAACCTATATTTTTATTAAGGCACTTTTACCACATTTTAATGGAGAACCATTTTTAAATACAATTTTTAGAACTTTTATAAATATTATATTTAATAATTAACTTCATATTTTAAATATAAACATAAAAATTATGTTATGGTGAATTTTCAGTATTTTTTGGTGAAGTTTTATTTTTTAATGAAGAGTGAAAAATAATGAATTTTCGTTCAAAACTGATTTTTCTTCTAATATATATATTATGTTAAATTATATTTTAATTTGGTTTTAAACTAAAATTAAATAAATTAATTATCAATTAATATAATTTAAGTCATTGGAATCAATTTCACTTTGTAATTGGGTATAAAAACTTAGAAAACTTTTGAATTTTTTTACTTTAAAAACCTGCTTTGTCATCCCATCTACAAGATTAAAAATAAATTAATTTCAATCACTTATGTGGTTTAAATTAATAAAAATAGATCTAATATTTGTAATCATAATAATTTTTAATATTTAAAAGTTCAAATTATTTTCTGAAAAAAAATATATTAGTAAAATTAATTAAAATTAATTACAATGATTAAGGTGAAATTAACTTAGCATGGGACTAAACATTAAATTTAAGGGAAAAAATGAGCCATAAAATTATTAAAAATCCATATTATGTAAATATTTAGACCCTATCATCCATATTATATAATTATTTCTACTATTGGATCCACTTGAAATGGGAAAAATGTGGGTGGAATTCTGTTTCCAAAAAATTACAAGAGTGCCACTCCTCCTCCACTATAAAAAGGCATCATCTCCTCCCAATTACTCACACCTCTCAAGAAACATTGGCTAAAATAATATCTACCAAAATAGATCATAAAAATACCTCCCATAAACATATAATCCTTACCTAGTTTATAAATCCATCCAAGGAATCATTTTGGTGCAAACCAGAAGAAGTTACCCAAATAATAGGTAACATCATTCTTTAAGATCTTTAGTTTTTTTTATTTTTTAACCATTTCAATAATCCTTATTGAATGATTATATATCAAACCCATTATAATTAATATACTGATATGTTGTTACTTTAAGGTTTTTACCTACAATTACACACACTCTAATGGGTAATGAATTTATTATTTAAGTATACGGTGAACTACCACTACATGAAATAATGATTGTTCGTTCTTTCTTTTCCGCTAGTCATGGTGGAAATTATGATAGACCCAATTTTTATATATGTTACATATGAAATTTATAATTTATTTATACTTATGAAATTATTTTATAATTTATATCTTTATGAACTCCATTTTTTGGGAATACGATAACATCATTTGTGGAAGTGTGGACTACTGCCCCCTCAAAGCGATGTGATTTGTTCACACTATACATGGAATGTATAAAGCATGTTTTTAATTAAAATATGTAATTTATATGAAATATATATTACACTGGAAATATAATATAAAAGTATATAATTTTCTTTTTATTCTTTTAATTCGACAAAGAAATGAAAGTGGCGTTCAATCGTACGTGCGGTCTACCGTCTCCATGAACAATGTATTTAATTTATTATCTACAAATATTATAAATTATTATAAATACATATATACTGAAAATATATAATTATATCATGTTTTAAATCTTTAATATGATTAAATCAGGATTTTTTTTAATAATAACAATAAGTAACAATTCAAAACACACTCAAAAAACTAGGCAATTAACACCTGAAATAGTGAAAATAATGCAAGGTTATTATGAAATGGGTGATAAGATATTATAAGAAGTTATTATATGGTATTAAAAATATGAGTATGGTTATTTTATAAGTTATTAACATGTTTAAATATATTATATAATATTTTAAATAATTTTCACCTGAAAGGAAACACATGGTAAGGGATTCTCATCTCACATTTTACATCTGTGAGAAAAATTTCATATTCACCACTCATTTTTTGTGGTGTATATACTACCCATTTTGATATATTTCATCATGAATTATTTTTTCTTCATGTTATTTAATACTTTAATTTAATGTTATTCCTTTATGATGATTATTATTTAAAAAAATTTAAAGTTGTATGGGACACTTGGGAATGTTTAAAGATTATTTTTCTCAAGAATAGTTTTAATGGTATTTCAAAGGTATTTCCTTTCAAGGAAATTATCTAATTTTTTTTCTATAATTCCATTAATTTTCCTCTTTTCTAACCATTAATGACATTTTTTAAGTGTTAGTACTGTTTTCCCACTCCTTGGTACTCAAAATATTTTTTAAATATTTTTTAAGAAAACTGAACTTAATTTCTCTCTTTAGTCAGAGAACCTATTTTCATCTAAAAACCATTTTATCTAAAAATGTTTTCAAAAAAATAACCCTTAAATATGATTTATTAAAAAAATTACTCTGTTTTTTATTTTACCAAATTTTTAAAAGAATATTCTTGTCACTTTCTGAATAATTCTTTTTTCTAACCTTTTTACCATGCAAAAGAAATGTTTTTACCTTGTATGAAATATAAAAATTTACCAACTATAATTTCATTGAAGCTTTATTTTCATGTTAAAAAGTTAATTTTCAAATAAATTTTTTTCAAAAGTGATTTTCAAAGAAAACATTTTTCAAAAAAATGATATTTTCCTAAAAAAATTAGAATTTATTTTTATAGTATTTTTATTCATCAATGAAAATAACCCTTTATTTTTACTCCAATTGGGATATATTATATTGATACCATCCTCATTCTTCCTTTTGATGGTTTATGATTGATTTGGCCAAGGATAATATTCATATTAACATCCAAGATTCCTTATAGTCCCATTGAAATATTCAATTTCTTAAGATCATTTGACATTTAATTTCCCATAAATATCCATATCATTTTTCATGGATATGATTATTGCCTGAACTGTATAACATTTTTCATATGGTATTTACTTTGAAAGTTATTTATTATTTGGGGAAATATTGAAAAATATGTATCCTTTATTCAATACCAATATTTGATAAGTCATATTGGTTATTTAATATGAGGAATTATTTATACATGAAAGGCATGAGTTGGGGACCATTTATTGTAAGACCTTTGGCTTGGGGACTGGTTAATGAAATCCCATTGATGCATAGGTAGTCTCATGAGGTGAGATTAGTTAGTGAAAAACCCATAGAGTTTTTTCCAAATAGAATAGATGTGTTTCAACCCACATTTTTAAACTGTATACAGGATATATCTTAATAGTATAGGTTTTCATGTGTGTTATATATGAAGTCCAATAATTAAAAATTTCTTCAATTTTGATTCAGTTATTATTTATCTATGTGATTTTGCATCGAATATCTAGGGATTCATTTCATTCTCAGTTCATTGATTAAATGGAATGTGTTTTATATCTTACCTTTCCATGTTTATTTTTCCTTATCTATTTATTTGAATAGTATATGTTTATAGTTATTACCTTACCATATTATTTGTACACTTCTGTCTAAATTTTTTGCTTACATGGTATGTGAGTTCAGTTATTTACCATGCTATAATTATTATTCTCATTGATTTGTTATTTCTTCTGTTGTACATTACCCTTATTTAGATTTTGAGCTCACCCTTATTATGTTTCCTTCACCATGAATCAAAGAAATGTACTAAGAAAGATATGTAAGGACACTCCAGATGAAATAAAGTTATTATCCTCAAAATAGAAACAAATATGTTGTAATTAGTGTATTTACTTTTAATATAATACTTTTGTATGTATCTAGTTTACCAATAATACTAAAATCTTCGATACTTCAGGATTTGATTCCATGTAATCCTACCAATGTAATAGTAGTAGAAACTAGCTTTGAGATATCTAGGGTCAGGTCACTACAGTTGGTATTAAAGCAATTTTAGTAGAAACATTGGGAACTAAATTTATAAATCATAGATTACATGAGATAGATTTATGGTAGAATTTGGGGAGAAGTATAGAAGAAAATCTTGGAATTTTGGTAAGGTAGATATTATGTGGGCCTTCTATGTAATACATCTTTTTTATACTAAAAGTTGACATGGATCTGGAATAGATGTAACTGGGGGTAATAACTCCAAAAAGGTGTGTCAAGACTAATTCAGCATAACCTGGTACACAATAATGGGCCTTAATGTCCACCTAGTTTGACACCTGTTGGGGAAATGATTAGGATAATTAAAATTTTCTTTACAAACCATTATGAAGGATTTGAATAAATAATGATAATCAATTACCTTGGTTAAACCTAAGGTGTTTTAGATTTAACATAATGTTTTTTGATTTAGAAATCATTCAAATGATATTAAGGATAAACTCTAGACTAAAGAAGGACCTATGTGTAAATAAATGGATGAAGTATTTATATGTTAAGGTGGTATTAAAAACCTCAGTTAGAAGGTTATTTAGTGAGAAAATTTCAAGGATTTATATCATATTTATTTTAGAAATTATATTAATATAGTTCTAGAAAAGGACAACTTGTATTTTAGGTGAAAACCAATCAAGTCCGACAAGGCTACAAGTCTTGAACCCATGACCTAAAGGAAGATAAGGGTTTCATGCCAACCACAAACCTATGTAATTTCCTAGTTCTTATTTCATTGTTTTAACTTAAAATTTTTTGATAAATAAATATTAATTATGAACCAGAAGTGTAACTTTTTTGGTTTATATATTAATTTGTTAACCATATTGACTTTAGAGAAAAGTTAAAGACAAATTTAAAACTTTTTACTCTTTCATGGAATTTATGATCCATTAGATTTTTATTTTAGTACTTCATGCATCAATGTTAATTTTTTGATAACCAATTCTTGAAGTAAGAGATGAATTATAATTTAATCAAAACACAACCAAAACATGAAATTGATTTTATGAAATTAAAATGTATCATGTAAATAAATTTCCTTATATTATTTGGCAGTAACTGAATTTATAAACATGAGGAAAAGGATATTAAAAAATGTCATCATCGTACATTTATTTTTATTGAACTCGTGGACATTCAAATAATTTTATATTTATGGATTTGAGGCCGTCAACTTTGCATTCACTATTCAATTATTTTTTATTGATGACCTCAACCACTCCCTATAAAAAATTACACTTTTCTACTCTGTGTGTATCTCTACTTTCCAATAATGGTCTCCTACTTATTGACTTATTTTTATGTTATTCCATGTGACCTTTGTACTTCACATTCTCTCTTTTCTAGAGGATTTATTATGAACCCTTCTCACGATATACGATTTTAACATAAGAAATATCAAACAATCTATCAATAAGATCAAGTTTAAATTATAAGGACATAACATAATTTAGTTGGTCAGAATATAACACCTAGAAAATCTAAAGTAGGTACATTGTATTCGATAGTGTGTATGGTATGAAACACCAATCACGTAAGGGAATATATATCCAAAAACTTTACAATATATTTACTATTTTAAATAAATTCAAACAATAATTTATTTTATAATACACATGATACTGGTTTATCATGTGACACTCTCAACAATGTGTTTCTCTGATGTCTTGCATTACACACATGACTGAGTTTTAACGAGAAATAATATATTATTAAAATATTGTTTTTTAATAGAATAATACTTAACCTAGATGTTAAATTATAATTTATAAATAATATTAAATAAATTATTAAAATATATGGTTTTCACAAATATAAAACTAATTAATTGGTTAAAACTTAATTGGAAATGAATATAAGAACAAATTTAATATAAAGACAATATTTTTATAGAAATCTATTTTTATTATTAAAAATATATTTTACCATAATGAATTAAATTAATTACAATTAGTGAGTGATATTAATTTAATATATATATAAATATATTCAATAAAATATTTTTTATAATCATCCAATATATTTTATAAGCATGTGATAAGAACAAACCCAATATTACACATAAAAACCTATATTCTTATGAAGGCACTTTTACTAACTTTTAATAAAGAGAGAATTTTACATAAATTTAATGGTAATTTTATAAATATTTTATGTACAAATAAAGTTAATATTTGAAATATAAACATAAAAATTATCATATGGTTAATTTTGGGTATCTTTCTCTGAATTTTCGTTTTTTAATGAATAGTGAAAAATACTAAATTTTAGTTCAAAAATATATTTTCATCTAATTTATTTATTGTGTTAAATTATATTTTAATTTTATTTTAAAGTAAAATTATATAAATTATTTGTAAATTAGTCCAATTTAGTTTGTTGGAATCAATTTCACCTTGAAATTGGGTATAAAAACTTAGTAAAATTTTGAAAAGTTTTACTTTAAAACCCCGCTTTCTCATCCCATTTATGGGATTAAAATTAAATTAATTTCTTCCATTATTATGATTGGAATATTAAAAAATGGATTGAATATTTTGAATAAAAATAATTTCTAATTTATAATAAGTTTAACTTAGTTTTTGACAAAAAATATTAGTGAAAATGATTAAAATAATTAAAACGATTAAGGTGAATTTAAGCTTAACAAGGGACTAAACCTTAATATTAAGGGATAAAATGACTTAGAAACATGTCCAAGATCAATTTTATGTCAATATATATACCATATCCTTCATATTATATACTTTAATCCATTATTCAATCCACTTGGCATGGTAAAAAGGTGGGTGGTGTTCCCTTTCCAAATATTTACAAGAGTGTCACTCCTCCTCCACTATAAAAAGGTCTCATCTCCTCCCACTTCTTCACACCAATAAAGCCACTTTGTATTGAAAAATATAGAACAAACAATATCCTCAAAATCCCTCCCATAATACTATATTCTTTACCTTGGTCATAAATCCAACCAAGTAAGCCTTTTGGTACAAATCAAAAGAAGTTACCCAAATAAGAGGTAACATCCTTCCTTAAGCTCTTTAGTTTCTTTTCATTTTCTACTCTTTTAATTATACTTATTCCATGATTACATAACAACACAAGTATCCTAAGTATATTGATATGTGGTTATGTTAATATTTCATCGTACACTTACACACACACTTCTATCTAATTGGTAAAGAACTTACCATTTATGTGTACGACAAACTACCGCCTCACGAAATAATGATAATTCGTTATTCATTTATCTACTCTCATGGTTGGAATTCTGATAGAAATTATATTTATATATTTTATATATTATATTTATAATTTCTTTATACTTATTAAATTATTTTACAACATATAACTTTATTCACTCCATTTTATGGGAATACAATAACATCGTTTGTGGAAGTATGGACTACCGACCCCTCAAAGTGATTTGATTCGTTCACACTATACATGGAATGTATGAAGGATGGTTTTAATAAACAATGTAACTTATATGAAATATATATGATAATATAATTCTAATATACATTTATATAATTTTATTTTCATTATTTTAATTCAATAAATAAATTAAAGTAGCATTCATGCGTACGTACGACCAACCATCGCCATGAACGATGCATTTCATTTTTAACTCCAAATATTATAGAGTATTATAAATGAATATAAACTGAATATATATAATTAAATCATGTTTTTCATCCTGGATATGATTAAATCATGATCTATGTCAGTATAAAAACAACTAACAAGTCAAAACATACTCGAAAAGCTAGTTAATTAACACTTGAAATAGTGAAAATAACGAAAAATTATTTAGAAATAGGTAATAAGGTATTATAAAAAGTTAATATATGATATTATAAATATGATTATTGTTCTATTATAAGTAATTAAAATTTTTAAACCCCTTATAGATGAGGTTAAAGTATGTTCATAAAAAAAAACACAAGGTAATGGATTTTCATCTTATTTTTTACATCTGTGAGATAAATGTCATATTCACCACTTACATTTTTTGTGTGGTATATCTACTGCCCATTTTGATATATTTTATCATGAATTATTTTATCTTAATTATATTTAAAATTTTCATTCAATTTTATTTCTTCAGGAAGATTATGATTTAAAATGTTTCAAATTGTTATGGGACACTTTGGAATGTTTAGATTTTTTCCCCTCGAGAATAATTATAATGATCTTTCAAAGGTATTTAAATTTGATAAAATTATATAAACATTATTCCATAATACCTTTAATTTTCCTATAATTTTGTTATTCATGTCATTTTTTAAGTTTTAATACCATTTTCTCAATCATTTGTACTCAAAATGTTTTAGAAAATTGTTTCATGAAAACCCGACTTCATTTCTCTCTTTAGTAGAAGAACCTATTTCTTCTAAAAACTCTGTTTTCTAAAAAGGATTTCAAAAAAAAATTTAGCCTTTACAGAATTATTTATTAAATAAAATGTAACCGTTTTTCTTGTATTATGGTTTTAAAATGAATCTTCTTATTGCTTTACAAACAAGGATTTAAACTAACTCTTTTACCATGACAATGAATGTTATTTTAACTCCGTATGAAATGTATAGATTTAGCCACATTAATTTCCTTGGATCTTTATTTTCATGTCAAAAAATATACTTTTTAAGAATTTTTTTTTAAATTTTATTTTCAATTTTATTTTTCAAAATGTTTTACAAAAAAAGGATGTTTTCCTCAAAATGCTTTTAAAAGATCTTTTTATAAGATTTCTATTCATTAATGACAACAACCCTTTATTTTTACTTCACTTGGGATATGTTGTATTTATACCATACTTATTTTTCCTCTGGATGGTTTTTGATTGATTTGGATAAGGATAGTATTCATATTCACATTCACATCCTTGATTCCTTCTAGTACCCTTGAAATATTAAATTTTCTATAATCATTTGACATTGAATTTCCCCTAAATATCCATATCATTTTTCATATATATGATTATTTTTTGAAACATATACCATTTTTTATATGATGTTTACTTTGAAATTTATTTGATTATTTGGGGAAATATTGATAAATATGTATCCTTTATTCAATAAGGATATCTGATAGGGCATATTATTTATTAGATATGAGGAATTCTTTGGGACATGAAAGACATGGGTTATGTACTATTTAATGTAAGATCTAGGGTTTGGGGACCAGTTAATAAAATAACCTTGGCACATTATTAGTCTCATGAGACAAAATTATTTGGCCACAAACCCTTTGAGTTTATTTAAAAGTAAAATAGATCAATTTCTACCCATAGTTTTAAACAATCTAGAGGATATATCATGACAGTGTAGGTTTTCATAGGCATTAGAAATGAATTAAAATAATTAATAATTTCCCTCATTATGATTCAGTTATTATTTATCCATTATCTTTTTCATCAATATATCTATGGATTCATTTTATTCTCATTTCATTGATTAAATTTCATGTGTTTCAATTTCTTACCTTTTCATATTGATTGTTCTTTATCTAGTTATTAAAATGGCATGTGTTTCCAATTTTTACCTTGATATATTTTTTATTCACTTCCATATCAGTTTGTTGATTACATTGTATGTGTTTTTAGTTATTTACTATTCCATAATTATTATTCTCATTGATTCATTATTACATATTCTATACTTTACCCTTATCTAGCATTTAAACTCACCCTTATTATTTTTATTTCCCCATAAATCCAAGAAGTGTAATATGTAACATATTAAAGGATGTTCTGTATAGAATAAAATTATTATCCTATAAATAAAAATAATATTATATTTTAATTAGTGTATTCATTTGTAATAAAATACACATGTATGTATCTAGTTTACCAAGACTAATAAACTTCTAAATCCTTCAGTATTTGATTCTTTATAATATTTCCAATGTAATGGAAGTAGACATTGGCTCTAGGATCTCTAAGGTTGGGTTACTACATGGATACCATGTATAAAAGAATATTTATTTTCCTCTATGATGAGAATTTGGGAAGAATCATTTAAGAAAATGTCTCAAATGAATGAGAATATGTTTTATGTCTAAAGAATAATTGAATAATTTTAACAATTTCTGATGGAAAATGAAAATTCTAGTCAACATAATGGATGGGAATATTAGTCTCCATAAAGCATTATCAATTAATGAATGTTTTAATACGTAAATTTTGGGAATTATTCAAATATATATCCTAGGAGGGGAATCCATAAAGAGAATCAGCAAGGTAGTAGGAGTAATTTTTATATTATTGATGACGAAGAGACCATAAATAAAATATGAAACGAATGTTTTTAAAAAAAATTATTTCAAATATAATAATAGTTAATAAATTAAGTTTTAATCATATTTTATATTTTAGGAAAGATGTATCAACGAATAAGATGATGAGGCCCAGTTAATGGTTTAAAAATGAATTAGAATAATTGAAATGTTTTTATATAGGAAATCAATAATTATTTTATATGAATTTTTAAATATACAAGGATTATTATTGTAACACCCTAAGATTTTATGAAATATTTTTTTCAAGTAAATTTAATTTCTTTAGTATCTTGCGCTACACACAACACTGAGTTCTAACAAAATACGGTATAATATTAAAATATTAGTGCATAATATAATATTTAATTCCTATCCATTTGAGTGTTAGTTATTAATAGGATTAACTAATCTATTAAAATAATTTTTGTACACAAGTATATAAAATAATTTCTTCTCATAAAAATTAATTAAAAAGAAAATATAAAAATATAAAAATAAAGGAAATTTATTTCTAATAAACTAGTTTTATGCTCATAAATATGTTTTGTCATAATAAATTAGATAAATAATTTTTTATAATTATTAAATATAATATATTCAATAAAATGTTTAAAATTTATCTTATGTGGTTTGTATACAAGAGATGTGAATAAATCTAAATTTACTGATAAAAAATATATTTTTCTGAAAAACTATTTTTTTTTGTATTTTTGTACTAATATTTAAATATGTTTTTAGACTTAATTTTTTTTAAAAAATTAAATAATTATTTTTTAAATCATAATGTAAAAATTATTTTCGGATTTAAATTATTACAATTTTATGAGAAAAAATAAATGTTTTGATAAATAAGGAAAAATACTGGTTTTTATAAAGAATTATCATTTATTTTAAATAATTTAAAAACAAAAAAAAAATTAATATGGACTTAAAAGCTAAATTGTATCAATTATATACATATATAAATCTAATTTATGAAATATTATTTAATTTATTCTTGAATTTTGATATAAAACCATTTTCAAATTTTGAAATTTTTCTTTTTTGAAAACAACTTGTTTTATCCAATTTGTGGGGTTAATTTTAAAATAAATGTTTCTACTTATATTAATGGAATTTCTTAAAATTTATTCCACATTTGGATTCAAAATAATTTATATTATCTAATAAGGTAAACTTAATTGTTTACCTTAATGGATATTAAAATAGTAAAAATTATTTACCATGGATAAAGTGGAAATGGGTTTACCCAAGGTTAAACTAAAGAGATATTGGTTAAAATGTCCTAAAAAATATTCCAAAATAATTTATCTCACAATATTTATATATTATAATACTTAATCTTCTATAATTTTGTATTTTCTATGTAACATCTCATTATTGTTCTATCGGGTATGCCTTTAACCTTATCATGGTTTTCCATTTCTTATTATCTGTACAGGGATGAGAAGGAATTGGGGGGGATACCTATAATGGTGAAATCACAAATTTGTTGGACTCTCATTATTAAATGGCTTTTTCTGCATGCTTTTGGGGGATTTCACATCTTGTAACTATGTTAGATGATGTGTAAGAGTTATTGGATTCAAGTCGTAAAAGGCTTCAGGCTGTGAAAGGTTATATGATGTGAAGAGCTCATACACGTCATGAGTTAATACAGGGTCAGATTTTTAATTTGAAGTGATAGATTTCTCTATGTACTTAAACACCTTGGATTTCACAATGTGTAAAGGAGTTACACATCGTGTAATTACTCGAGTATGGAAGTTATAGAGAATTTTACAGGATCTGTGTGCCCATTTGGATACCATTTCTCCTTTTCTATCAAACCAAAGTTCATCTCCATCAATTTTTAGAGATATTGTTCCTTCTAGATCGATCTGTTCAGTGTTCGATATCCATTGCAATTTTGGTGCATTTCTCTAGGTAAGTGACCTTTCTGAATCTTTATTTCCATTGATCATGGTAGGACCCTTGGGTTATGTTATCATATATTTAGATATAAATTGATGTCTCTTCTTGTCCTCTTCCAAGATCCATTTTGTGGTCTCATTCTAGAGGTCATTCCATTGTTGTTCATGGTGTAAAGGGAATTCGTTCTTGAGGTATGTGGTATTTCTTCTTCTCTTTCTCAATTAAATAAATCCTAACATGTGTAGATTGTATTCTAGATTATCTTTTGGAATTGTTGGGTTTCATCATTGGTGGATCTCGGTATTGGCATTTGTGAACTGAGTTTCAAGGTAGGTGGTTTTATCTCTATCCTTTGTTTGATAAACTATATTGTTCCATTTTTATAAATTGGTTTATAAATAAATTTGTATGAAATTTTCATGATTTTTTATGAGTGTTGGAATGAAATTTTGAATAAAAGTGGTTTTTCCTTAGTTTTTGATAAATGAAAAGAAAAGGAGGATTTTCAAAGCATTTGATGATTTGTTAAAAAGAAGCGGGTATGGTTACCCTATTAAATTTTGAATTTCATAAAATGGTTTTCAAGACATTGAGATGATTATTAAAATGATCACATGGGTTACCTTGGGTACTATGTGGAAGGTTTAGCTTGAGGCCATCATCCATTATGGTGGTTAAATTTCTAGGTGTTCCTCCTATCCAAGAGTGTAGATAATTAGCTCTATGTATGTATACGATGATGGGGTTTCACTTTCTAGGGTGTCTCCCTAGTCTTGGGGTGTATATAATTGGACTTAGGTACTACAGTTCATAGTTCATAGATTTTTGGGTATGAGTAGTCCATTGACTGACTTGTTGTATTCTTTAGTGTTGTGATTCTTGTGTTGCTATTACTGTTTTGTATTACTTGGATTTGTTGTTTTATCCTTGATGCGAATGCTTAGGATTTTAAAATTTGATATAGAAATGTTCTTTGAAATTGATATAACTAATTTTGTTTTAGAACTACAATAAAGAAGAAATTTTTACCATTTTTTCTATAAAACTACTTTACTTCTTATCATGTAATTTTTTATTTAAAATTATCATATAGGAATTATTATATAGAGACTTGTTATGGAACACCTGGGTGGGATCTTATTGATCCTAATATCTCACACCCTACACACCTCTATGTTGGTGTTTAGTCCTATGTATATCTTCCAATGTAGGTAAATCCAAGTAACTGTTGTGATGTAGTTAGGTTTCATGTTAGCTGAGTTGGGTAGCTGGTGGTGAGGTGGTGGAAGTTTTTCAATGCCATTACATAGAGTAGTTGTTTGGTTTTAATCCTTTGCATTTGGACTTGTCTCTTGGATTTTTTTATACTTTTATAATCATTTTTTTTGTTTTCTTTATTACATTTATGGAATTTATTTATTTACCTTTCCAATTTTCCTTCTCAGTTCATTTTTATATATGCCATGTGTTTTTTCAGGATGGGAGAAATCGTTCCCTCTGGTGTGTTATTCAATGCCCAGGTGATTATCACTAGCCCATGGGGATGAGGAACAACCTTTGAGTGTGTGGTAGATTGGGTCAGGTTCCAGGTTTGACGGTAACCTAGTTCGGTTCTTTACAATTTGGTATCAGAGGAGGTATGTCCCCAAGAGTCCTTGTCATGGGATATCTGTTAGAATGGAGATATGATTGTAGAAACTTTAGAGGTGTGTTACGATAAGTGTATAGCTAGATCTTGTCATTATGAGACTCAAGTTTTCATGGGGATTTTTGATATATGTCTCTAGTGTTTTATTTTATTTTTAATTTAAATTTATGTTTATGGGTTTTCTACTTTAAACTAAGATTTGTTTTATTTTCTGATCATTCTTATGTTTTTTTGTACAACAGTATGCCTCCAAGACATCTTCCATGAGTTCCACAAGAGGGTGAAGTTAATTATCATGAAGTTAATCCACCAATAGATCAAAATATCATCAAGTTTATTTTTTGGGAGGTTCGTTCTATTGATGAGGATGTACCACAGGTTTAGAACGCAGTTGTTGACGTATTGCTAGGGGATGGAGGAGAAAGAGATTGATTGTGGGAATTATTATGCAAGAAGCCACCATCCTTTAAAGGGGTGAATGAAATTCAAGAGTTTGAGGACTAGCTAGATAGGATATATCAAATCATTGACAGACTGGAGAAACCTAGGGATATCAAGGTAAAATGTGAAGCATTCGAGATTGAGGGTTCTAGTAAGTGATGGTGTGATTCTATGGTCTAGGAAGACAGACACGTGGACTTGGATTAGAAGGTTTTCAAAACCTTATTCTTCAACCTGTTTTCCCCCGAGTCCCTGATGTTAGTAAAGTCTCTGGAGTTAATTCCCTTGCAGTAGAGAGATCATTTTTTCAGCATACACCAATCAATTTTATGATCTTGTCTATTTTTCTCTGGATATGGTGAAGAATGACTAGTTGAAGGCTCAAAAGTACCTATTTACGACCAGATATCAGATCGTAGTTGTTTATGTCAAAAATATCTACCTATGTAGAGATGGTAGACAATGTTATGATAGAAGATTTGGATATGGTATGAAAGGTTGGATTTTCCACCCATTCTCATCCATCCAGTGGTAATTTTAGTGGTGTTAATGGGAAGAAAAGTATAAGAATCATCACAGAAGTAGTGGATGTGGGTCTCATTAGTGAGCCTCCTCCACGCTATCTTCTATAACTAGTAGTTAGCTTGTGAAATTCTATTAGTTTGTAAAGGTCAGACACACCTATGACTGGAAAGATGTGAAAAATCTATGGATGCATTGGTCATTTATAATTCTTCTGTTAGGCTATCAATATGCCTCATTCTGGTTAGGGGTTTTTCAACTCCAAAGGCTACTATAGTGAATTCAGAAGATTCAAAGACAATAGTTCTCTAAGTATAGGACTTAGGGGTAAAGCACTTTGAGGAATTTTATGAGTGTCCAGCAGAAGTCGATACAGGTCCAGCAACATTGATAGGTACTATACTTATTACATCATCCATTGCAATTTCTTTATTTGATACTAGCGTATCCCAGTCATTTATATCTGCATGTTTTATTGGTATTCTTAAACTTACAATGGGACTTATTCCCTTTGTAATGGATTTAGAAACACCTCTTGGTAAGAGGAAATATCATGGTTTTCATTTTACTTGTTCATTAATGATAGATGATACAGATTTGGTCTAGGATTTTATCATTCTTGATCTCGATCTGTTTGATGTCATCATTATTGTGGATTTTCTTTTCTCACATCAAGTTGAGGTTCATTTTTATTATCAATCTATTTTTCCCTTACTGCTGATGGAACCTATCATGTGTTTCAGGGGGAGTGAGACATAAGTTCTGTCCTTGTAGGACCTCCCTTCCCATAGATTAGGAGTTCACTGTCTATTGTTCCATTTGAGCCTGATGTCTTCTCTCATGTTTTTGATCTTTATATTGTTCTTTGATAATTTTAGAATGTTTTCCTAGACTAATTTTTCGGTCTTTCTCTAGAGAGATAGGTAGATTTTACAATTGACCATGTGCTTGGTAAATAGAAGATATTAATATCTTCATATTTTAGGGCACAAGCGGAGCTGATAGACCTCAAGATTTATTTGGATGACCTATTGGAAAAAGGTTTCGTTCTCACTAGTGTTTCGCCTTGGGAAGATCCTATTCTCTTTTCCAAGAAGGCAGATGGTTCAATTTAGTTGTGTTTGGACTATTGAAAGTTGAACTAGGTAATAGTTAAGAGTAAGTATACTTTTTCTCATGTGGATTATTTGTTTCATCAGTTAAGGGGGTAAAATTGGTTTTCAAAAATTGATCTTTGGTCGGGTTATCATCAGATCAAAGTTTGGGAGTCTGATATACTGAGGACATCTTTGAGGATAATGTATGTCTATTACGAATATATTGTGATTAATTTTGGTATAACTAATGCTTCTGTAGTTTTTATGGATTTGATTAATTGGATATTCCATAAATATCTTGACACTTTTGTGGTAGTGTTTGTGGATGATATTTAGGTTTATTTGAAATCTGAGCATGAGCATAAGAACCATTTGATTTTGGTTCTAGAAATTTTAAAAAGTCACTATTTGTATGGAAAACATTCAAAATGTAGTTTTTAGATTCAAGAGGTGAACTTCTTATGGGAAAATATTTTTAAACATGGATTATCAGTTGATCCATAGAAGTTGAAGGTTGTCCTGACAAGGAAGGAACAACAAAATGTCTTTGAGATATGGAGCTTTGGTCTTGCTGGATATTACTGACGGTTTGTTAAGGATTTATCCAATATAGCGTCACCTTTGAATTCTTTTATTAGGAAAGTGGTTAAATTCACATGGGGTGAGAAGTGTCGGACTAATTTTAATGAACTAAAATAACTTCTGTCATTGTCTCCTATTTTGATCTTACTTGAGCCCAATAAGGGGTACGTTGTTTTTTTTATTCTTATGGTTCTGGTTTGGGATGTGAACTAATATAGTATGACCATGTGGTAGATTATTAATCTCATCATCTTTGACTATGTGAGAATAATTACCCCACTCATGATTTAGATCTTAGTGAATTTATTCTTGAACTTTAATTTTAGTGGTTCTATATTTTGGGTAAAGGTTTAAAATCTTCTATAATCATAAGAGTTTGAGTTATATCTTTTTTTAGAAGGAATTGAATCTCAAACAGAGATTATGGGTAGAATGCCCTCAAATTTTTTACTATTATATCTTCTATAGCTCAGGTAAGGGAAATGTCATTGTAGATACTCTTAGTAGTAATGTACCATCACATGTTGTTTTGAAATTGAAGGAGTAAAACCTTATGGGTATTTTCACTCAGTTTCACTTTGATTCTCAAGAGGATGTTTTAGGTATGGTTATGACTAGTGTTCAATTATCATCATCTCACCCAGAGTATATTTTTCAAATTCATTAGTAGGATTGTGATTTTATAAAAATTCTATAAATACTTTAATGTGGGGATAATGTTTCTAATTAGTCTCTTTCATTAGAAGGAATGCTCCACTTTGGGAAGTGGGTGGTCATCCCAACATCTATGAGGAGTTTAGTCTTTTTTTATTGTCACGTATCCTTGTGGTTTGTTCATATGGGCACTGTAAAGATGTATTATGACATGAGATGATGATTTTGGGGTCTAGGTATAAATTATGACATTCCATATTACGTGTCCTGTTGTTACACCTGCCAACGGATAAATAAAGAACACTTGAAACCCTATAGTTTTCTTCAGCCACCTCTAATGTTGGTATAGAAATGGGATGAGGTATCCATGGATTTTTTTATAGATTACCAGGAATCCCAGTGGGATGAATTCTATCAGAGTATTTTTTGATCGGTTGATGAAGTCTGATCATTTCATTCTGATCAAGGGTACCACTAAGGTTGATGATTTGGCTAATCTATATATGCAGTAGATTGTGAGGTTACATGGGTGTCTTTCTACCATTGTTTTAGATAGAGTTCTTAGGTTTACCTTGAGATTATGGAGAAGTATCCAAGTTGTGATGGGTACTCAGATAAAGTTGAGCACATATTAATATCCACATACAGATGGTCAAATGAAGCGAGTAATTAAAAGTCCTAGAAGATATGATTCTTGTCAGTGTCTTGGATTTTAGTGGATAATGGGATATCCATCTAGGACTGGTTGAGTTTTTTTACAACAGCATCTATCAAACATTGATATGAATGGAACCTTTTAAGGCATTATATAGTCCCTATACAGATCACCACTTTATTATGTTGAGGTGGGTGAAGTATCTTTGGTTGGACCAAGTTTGGTTCAGGACACATTTGTGAAGATTCAGGATATACATTGACATCTGGTTATATCCCATAGTCTACATAGGCTGTATGTGGATCGGTGAAATTTTTCTGTAGAGTTTTTCATTAGTGACTAGGTTTTCTTGAAATTTTCTCCTCAGTTGGGTCATTGTCATCTTGGAAAACATGGAAAGTTGGCTCCAAGATATGTTCAACCATTTGAGGTTACTAAGTGGATCTGGTAGGTTTCTTATCAGTTAGAATTTATAGTTCACTTGATAGGTATTAATGATTTTTTCCACATGTATCATCTCAAGATGTACTATCTTAATCCTTATCATGTTCTAAGTTGGGAGGAAATTGAGTTAGAGTGAGGTGTTTCTACTTTGGAAAAACTAGTTGAGATCATTGAATCTCAAGGGAAATTCTTGCTTGGGAAGTCAATTTTTTTGTTTATAGTACCATGTAATCATGGATTAGATTCTCATGTGACTTGGAAACATGGGAAATTGATGACGGATTAGTGGACTTATCTTTTTCTAGTGATTGTATCTTCTACATGACTTCTCAGGGATAGAAATTCATTATAGTGGGGATTTTGTAACATCTTATTATCGATCTTTCAGGTATGTCTTTAACCTAGTCATGATTCTCCTTTTCCCATTGCCTATATAAGTCTAATATGGAATTTGGAGGATACCTATAATGGTGAGTCACATATTTTTTGGACTCTTAGCATTAACCGGATTTTTCTATAGGTTATAGGTGGATTTAACACTGTGTAACAAGGTTACACGACGTGTAAGAGATGATGGATGCAAGTCATGAAAGGATTAATGTTGTGAAAGGTTACATGACATGAAGATATATTACACGTCGTGGGTTAATAAAAGGTTTTCCTTTTAATTTTAGGTGATGGATTTCTTAGCATACATAAACACTATGGATTTCACGACATGTAAAGGAGTTACACATCATGTAATTCCCAAATAATGGAAGTTTTAGGGTGTCATAAGGGATTTTTGTGTTCATTTGGCTGCCACTTCTCCTTATCTCTCTAACCAAAGTTCTTATCTAGTGATTTTTGGAAACATTATTCCTTATATATCGATCCATTCTGCATCCAATCTTAATTGTAGTTGTGGTGCATTTCTTCAAGTAAGAGACCATGTCGTTATTCATTTACATTGATCACGGTATCAACCTTGGGTTATGTTATTAGATATTTTGATCTAAATTGGTGTTTATTCTCATCTTCTTCCAAGATCCATTGTGTGATCTCGTTTCAGGGGTCATTCCATTGTTAGTCATGGTGCGGTGGGAATTTTATCTTGAGGTATGTGGTATTTCCTATTCTATGTCTACCCTCTTTCTCAATTGAATCAATTATAAGATGTGTGGACTCTATTTTAGGGTCTCCATTATAATTCTTGGGTTTCTTCATTGGTGGATCCCATTACGGGCATGTATGGCCCAAGTTTTGAGGTAGGTAATTATGTCTCTAGCTCGTGTTTGATAAAATATATTGTTATGTTTTTATAAATTGATTTATCAATAAATAGTATGAAATTGGTATTATTTTTTATGTGTGTTAGAATTAGATTTTGAATAAAATCAGTTTTTTTATAAATAGAAAGAAAATGGGTATTTTTAAAGAATTGTATAATTTACAAAAAAATGGGTATGGTTACCCTATTAAATTTTGAATTTTATAAATGGTTTTCAAATAGTTCTTAAAACATTAAGATTATTATGAAAATTAGCATGTGGGTTACCTTGGGTACTAGGTGGAAGGTTTATCTTGAGGCCATCATCTATTGTGGGGGTTCACTTTATGGGTGTTCCTCTTATCATAGAGTGTATATTATTATCACTATGTATGTATATGGTGTTGGGGTTTCACTTTCTAGGGTGTCACCCTAGTATTGTAGAATATATAATTGGATTTAGGTACCACAGTGCACTATTCATATATTTTTGGGTATGAGTAGTCTACTACTTGACCTTTTTTATTCCTTGGTGTTGTGATGCTTGTGTTCCTACTGTTGTTCTTTGTTACTTATATTTTTTGTTTTAGATTTGATATACATGTTTATGCTTCTGAAATATGATATGGAAAATGTGATTTGAAATTGATATACTTTCTTCTGTTTTATAATTGTTATAAAGAGGAAATTTTTACCATATTTTCTATAAAACATATTTAATACTTATCCTTCCATGTTTTATTTAAAATGAGCATACCATAATTTTTATACAGTGAATTGTTATGGAACACCTAGGTAGGATCCAATTAATTCAGTTAGCTCACTCCATGTTCACCTATTTGGTGGTGTGTGGACCTATGTGTGTCTTCCAATGCAGGGAAAGGAAAGGTGATGTTGTGAGGTAGCGAGGTATCATGTGAGCTGAGTTGGGTAGCTGGTGGTGAGAGTTTGTCCACATCATCACATGGAGTAGCTGTTTGGTTTTGTTCCTTTAAAATTGTACTTTTCTCTTGAAGTTTTTTGGGATAATTTTATAGTTATTTTTTCTACTATATTTATTACAGCTATGGAAAATATTTATTTAGTTTTTTTGTTCCTTATCATTTTGTTTATATATATGCCAGGTATTTGTTCAGGTTGGGTGAAATCTTTCCCTCTGGTTTTTTGTTCGATGCTTGGGTGCTTGTCTCCAGCCTGCGGGGATTGGGAATTCCCTTTGGGTGTGTGTAATATTGGTTTGTGTTTTAGGTTTTAGGGTTACCCAGGTCATTTTATTGCATTTGGGCCTTGTGTATTATGAAAAAAGTGGGTACACCTTTTTCTTTTCAAACATTACAAGTGTGTCACTCACCTTACTTATAAAAGGCCACCCCATCTCCTATCATATTCACACCATGAAAGTATTTTTTCATGGAATATTGCTAAAAATATATATTTCTTACTTCCCTGACAATGACATAGATCAATTTTTATTGGAAGAAATCTATTTTATGAATTCTTTTGTTGATTACCTAAGGAAATTTTATAAAGAAGATGTGTCGTGATTTACGGAGTGTCTTTATTTTATTTATTTATCCACCACCATAAAATCTTCATCAATAATTATGAAATAATAACACCATTATCACTAATATACATATATGTTATTATTTTAATTTAATATCCTATATCCATATCCACTTCAATCAAATGGGGTATAAAATCATCATTCATGTGTACGGAAAAATACAGCTTCACGAACTGATGTTATTTTTTCCATCATGACTACACATGGATATATATAATGATAGATTTAACATTTATATATTATATTAATGATATTATAATAAATATGTATTTATAATACCACATAAACCTTCTTACCACCTAACCCAATATAAAACTATAACATCGCTCATGTGTACATCATACTACCGATTTGCGAAGTAATGAGATGTGTTTTTAATTTCTGTTTGACATGGATGGTAATAAGTATATATTAAATGAATAAATATGATATTTTTAATATTATTATTCTTATAAAAATTTGATATCACATATACATTCTTACTTGAAATTTTTTAGTGGATATGATTCATCATTTGTGTGTACGATAAACTGCCATCTCACAAAGCAATGTGATTCATTTTTTAAGTACATTTTATATGGAAGTTAATACGGACTGGTTTAAATAAAATTATTTTATATATATGATAAAATATAATTCTGGAATGGTAATATTTTTCAACCTTCTTTATCTCATTCAGTCAAAAAAATGGAAACAACATTTATGCATACATACGCCCCACCCTCTCTTAGAACTGTGTATTTCATTTTCTATATCTAACTCTTATGGATCCTGATAAATACATATATTCTAAATATATATGTTATTTATATCATGGAAACATTCTTGAGATTATTTATCCAATATCAAATTATGATTACTAAAAAATATCAAATCAAAACATAAATGAAAAACAAATAAGTTATTGACCAAAAGAAAATTTTAACAAAGAATTATTAAGAAATGGGTAATCAAATGTCTTGAGTAAATCATATATGGTATGATATAAATATATTTTTGGTTCATTAATATTTTTATAAAAATTATATTTATTATATAGTGGGTTATAACATTTATTATAGAAGTCGATACTTAATGTATTAGATTTTGTCTCGCTTTTTACTTCTATGAGAAACATACCATATTCACCACTTATTTCTTTTATGTGGTGTATATACTACCCATGAAAATATATAATGTTTATTTTCCTAGAAATTATGTGTATTTAAATATCTATTTGAGGATATCTCTTTCAATGGTCTTATAGTTCAAAATTAACAAATACGATAAGGTATTTTTAGTATCTCTTTTATTTATAGGAGACGAATTCCATATTCACCACCTGTCTCTTTTGTGTGGTGTACATAATACCACTTTGACATGTAATATCATGATTTAATTTAACCTCGTGATATTTTTGGTTATTTTAATTTTATCATATCATGGGGATTATGATTCAATATTACCAAAGTTTTAAGTGTTTTTTAATACAGTCTCATCATTTATCTAAATTTTCTATATTAATGCTTTAGAGGATGAAATCATATGGTACATATATCAAGAAACTTTTGAATTATTTTCTGTTCTAGATATTTCATTAGAATACATTTTTTCCCTTTATTCTTCTTTCTTTATGTACTTAATATTTCAAAAGAATGTGTTTAAGAAATATCACCCTTATTTATTTCCTCTTTAGAAATACCATTTATCTTCCAAAACCATGTTTTGTAAAAATGTATTTAACTTTTTCTTAAATCCCCAAATGATTTATTAAATAAATATTTACCCATGATTTATTTTTTACAAAATATTTTGATAGGCATATTCATGTCGTTTTCCAAAAAAAAATCCCTTTTAGATTTTACTAAAAATGTGAATGGAGTTATTGTTTTAACATTCATGGAACGTATAGAATTTCCTCCACCATGACCACTCAATATTTTAGGGGTTTCATTATATATTTCAATTTTCATTTTAAATGAAAAATATTTTAAGAAAAATTACAAATTTTTAGTGATTTTTAAAGTGGAAAGGATATTATCTTCAAGAAATTTTTTAATTGTATTCTTTAGATAACTTTATAAGATTTAAATTTAGTTTTCAATGAAAAGGATTTTGAAAATTTTATATGTTTTAAAAAGTGTTTTTTAGAGTGGAAAAGGATATTTTTCTTAGGAAATATTCCATGTGATTTATCAAAATCAGTTTTGATCAAAGGTGACATCCATTGATGTTTCTTATATTTTATTAGTTATATGATCCAAAGATACCATATTTATTATTTATATAAATGGTTTATTATTATGATGAAAATATGTTTATAAAACCTGTTTATTTCCATAGGTTATACTATAATAAAATTTTTATGTAATGAGACCCATTTTCATGGATTATGATATGATGAAATTTTAATGAAAATGTGGAACACGTATGTATGGATTATGTGATGGGTGGGACCTATATATATCTTAAATGAATTGGGTAAATATAGATAAATCAAGATTAAATATCATATCTATGAACTTTATTACATGTTAAAAATGTTATGAATGAAACTGATGACATGTTCACAATGTTTTACATGAACCAAATTACATGTTCACAATGTTTTTCATGGACCTAGACTTCAAAACTATAATGTTATGCATGGACCATTTTGCATGTCATAAATTTATTTGGGGGCCTTATTTCATGTTCTTAACTTAATGAGTTAACTTTTTTCTATTTATAGATGTTCACAATGTTATCAGCTTATGTGTATACCAAAAATCCATGTATTAAGAAATTGTTATATTCTTAAGGCTCTTGTTCTTTAATTCTATTATGATTCATGTATTATGAATTGTCTATATTTATTCCATGATTCAGGTTTATGATCTATGATTGTTAAAGTTTGATTTTAAAATGGTATTCTCATGTTCTCAAACATTATTCACATGATATGTTGTTATCTCCCTTGTTTACCCTTAATGTGAATTTGATCTAAACATATCTTGTGTCTCCTTTCCCTAGGATATGATGAAATCTATTATGCATGATATGTATATGAAGGATGATACTTAGGAAGAACCTATTAGGATATATCATATCACACTTATGGACCAATTTTATACATGTCCACATTTCCAAAGGCACTTGACCTAAATGATTCTTTCATGACTCATTATGTTATGTAATTAATATTATATTATTAATATGTAATAATTAAATATGATAACTTTGGGTCTTTATATCTGGTATCAATGTAAATGTTTAGTTAACCTTCAGAAACTAGGATGAGAAAAAAAAATTGAGATACCTTGGGATATATCTATAGATATGACTCGGTATATATATAAGGATAATTCTATGGATAATTCAAAGAATAGGAAAATGTATAAAATTTTTGGTAAAAGATTTAGTGAGTGGTTTTCAATAAATCACATTCTTGTTTGAATACTAAAAGTTTATGTGGATATAGAAAATACATTCCTTGGGGTAATAACTCCAAAAACGGCACATTGAACTGGAATCGATCTTCATTGGGTGCATGACAATGGGATTTGCTTCACACCTAGTTTGACACTCCCTAGTAATATATTATGGATATTCAAAAACACTTTAGGAGCCATCATAAAGGATTTGAGTAATTACCATGAATGGAATAGGCTAAGCCTAAGGAGTATATGATTTAAATAAATGTGTCATGATTTAGACATCCTATAATTGGTTTTCATGATTTTTTTGTTTCCCACTATGACTATTGTTTCTCACAAAATAATTTTGGTTTTACTCAATGGATGAAATCATAAAGAACTATATTAACATTGAATGTGATGTAAAATGTGTTCATGATAAACCAAATGGGATTATTATTAGAGTAAATATTATTCTAATTATTCTTAATTATTTATCATGATATATGATTAAAAACATTAACTTTATCATGCTCTCAAACTCACTAATAACGAGATGGACAGAGTTTATTAAGAGTTTGGGTGGTGAATAACATTAAGGAAACAAGATTTAGTTTCCTATATTTCAATAATATTGGAATAATAACTCTATGGAATGCCTAAAAAAATGAGAATATGTACTATGTGTTGAGGAGAAGGAAACAGAGAATGTCATTTCCAAGGAAAATGAAATGTTTAGTTAATTCAATTTATGAGAATAATGTTATCCCTAAGGAATCATCAATGGTTGAATTTTATAAATATGGAATATATTTGAATTATATAAATAGATTTCATAGGGTTGGAAATATTAAGAATCAGATAAAAAGTTATTATAAGTGACATTTTTTCTGTTCATGATAATGAGACTACAAATGAAATATAAAAGTAATGAGGTATTAAATAATAAGATGATGAAGCCCAGTTGATGGTTTAAGAATAATGATGAATAATTGGAGTGTTTATGTATTACAATTCTTGAGTTATGAAATATATAATTATTGTTTTATATAAGTTTTTTGTATAGGATTTAAAAGAATATGTTGAATGTTAGACATAACCTAGAGAATTTATTCAATGGCGATGGGATATTTTATTGAAAAAATGTTATTAAGAGAATATAATTCTTAGTAAGTTCTTGATGTTTAGATAATGATGTTGGGATAAATATATGATGGATATGAATAAATTACATTAGATAGTATTAATGACCTTGGAAATAATTTATGATTTGTGTATAAATTGGTTAATGCTTACATTGGTGGATTTTATAGAATTATTGTGTTCATGGAATATATTAAATGATCTATGGTTTAATTCAAGTAATGAGGTAGTATATATGTTTTTATTATGATTTTATGGTAATTCATGTTATTATCATGTTTCAAAGAAATATATGACTATGTTATTCACATATTTGGTAAGTGATGGTTAAGAGCTACTTTATGATATAAGGGGGATAAATATTTTGTTTTTTTTGGAAAATTTAGTGATATTCCTTATAAATTTTTTATTTTGAATAGTTCTTAAGGTTATATATTTATGGAATGTTTTATGTTTAATTTTAGTTGATAATTTATAGATTAGTGAATTATGTCATTGTCTAAAGATTTATGAATATGGGATAACATGTAGTAAACATGTTATTATGATGATTAATAGAGATAGAAGGAATGACTTATCATTATTTTGTGAATCTTATGATTTATTAGTTTTTCAGTAAAAAAAATTCATCTTCATTTTATAGGGTAATAGATGAAGTCTAAACATATCAAATAAAAAATGAAGAATAAAATTTTCCTTATGATACACAGGAATGTTAATCCCTAGTTATATTGGTATAATTGAAATTATTTATCATATTAGGATGATAGCCTATCAATAGTTGCATCCACTGAACCTTTCTCAGCTCCACAATGTGTTTTATGTGTCTATCCTAAAGAAGTAAATACCTGATCCTTAACATGTTCTAAACTCAAAGTTCATACCGATAGAGAATGATATTTCTTGTGATGAATAATCAGTTGAGATTATATATCATATAGAGAAAATTCTATGAAACAAGACCACTCACTTATCCAATGTTTTCTAGTGAAATTACCAGCTTGAGGAAGCCACATGGTAACCTGAGAGTATAATAAATGAAAATTATCCTCGTTTATTTTAATCATTAGTGAAAAAATTAAATTTATATGGGGTATAAGTTAGGGCCCTTATATTTTATAAAATATTTTTTTTTCAAATTAATTTAATTTCTCTGATAGCATGCGCTACACACAACGCCAACTCCAGACAAAACACAACAAATTATTAAAATATTATTATTTATATGATATGTATCTCCTCTCTATTGAAATAGAGGGTACAAATTGGATTAATTAATTTATTAAAATCCATGGTTTAAATATTTATAAAAAATAAATTCTTCAGTGACCAATTAATAAGAAATAAAAATAAAAACAATTTAAAAATAAAGATATTTTTTTCATGAAAATCTATTTTTATGGGAAGAAATGCATCTTATAATAAGAAATTAAATATAAATCATTTTTTGAATGATTTAAATTTTTTATATTCAATCAAAATTTTAACATTAACCTTATGTATTTTCTAGACAAGATATAATAATAAATCTAATTTTATGCTTAAAATGGTATTTCTCAAAAAAGTTGTTTTATCACCTCTTTCACACTTGTATTAAAATTAATTTCTATCGATTTTTGAAATTTATTTGAAAAAACATCATTTTTTAATTCTTCATGTCAAAATTATCTTGGAGTCTAATTTTGATAATTTTGGGTAAAGATAAATTTTTTGATGAATAGTGAATAATAATGGTTTTTAGTATGAATTGTCATTTATTATAAAGAATTTTAAATATTAATAATATTATTAAAAATATATTAAAAGTAAAATTAGTTCAATTATATATCTATTAATTTAATTTAGGTAATTATAATCAATTTCATGTTTAATTTTATATAAAAACTATTTAATCTTTTGAAACATTTCTCAATAGAAATACGCTTTTTCATAACGTTTGTATAATTCATTATAAAAAATACACTTATATCAATGGAATTTGGAAAAAAAGTATTAAATATTTAGAGTCATAATATTTTATATTATCTAATGGTACTTAATAATTTATGTCTATAATTAATAGTAAAACAAGTAAAAATTAATTAAAACTATTAAGGTGAAAATAGGTTTATCAAGGGGTTAAACTTAAAAGATAAGGGAAAATAAGCTAGAGAATTTTCAAAAACCCATTTTATAACAATATTTAGACCTTATAACCTTAAATTTAATATAATTTCTCATTTTGGATCTTTTTTAAATTTAAAAAACATAGGTACACAACATTCTTTTTAAAAATTACTCGTTTTCCACTCCCCTCACAAAAAATGGCCACCCTTATCCTCTACTATTCACACCTTTAAAGCCCTTTGTATCTTCAAAAACCTAAAAAAATATATTCCTTATATATTTTTTCCTAACCTAGATCCATCATATTGATCATAAATCCATATTAGGATTCCTTTTGGTGCTTACCCAAGCAGGTTGTCTAAATAATATGTATCATGATTAAACGAGTGTATTTATTTTGTTTCTTCTTAAACCTATATAAAATATTCATAATTTTTTATGATATAGTAAAAAATGTATATACCATATAATTATATTTTGTTATGTTAATTTCATATCATAAATACATTTCCACTTCAATCTAATGGATTAAAAATCATCTTTCGTGTGTACGGAGGACTACCACCTCACAAACTGAGGTTATTTTTATCTATCATCACCTCTAAAGTATGGATATAATGATTCATTTAATGTATATATATATATATTATATTTAGGATTTTATTTTACCTCTTTAATTATAATACCACATATACATTCTTAACTTCCAACCCGTTGAAAAACATTAATGTCGCTCTTGTGTATAGCAGACTACCGCCTCGCAAACCGATGTAATTTATTTTTAATTTTGTTTAGATGGTTTGAAATAAGGATATATTAAATTAATAAATATGATATTAGAAATATAATTATACTTTATGAATTATGATACCACATATATCTTGTTACTTTCCATTACGTGAGGGATATGATAACGTCATTCATGTGTATGGCGGACTATCACTTCATGAAGCGATGTGATTCATTTGTCACATATTTTTACATGGATGGTAATAATGATAGAATTAAATAAAAATATTTGATATATATTAAATAAAAATTATTCCATATTTTAATATATTATTTACCCTTCTTTATTTTATTCTGTTGAGAAAATATAAATAGCATTCATGTGTACAAATGGCCTGCCATCTCTAAGAATGGTGTATTTCAATTTTTGTATATAAATTTAATGGATTATGATATATATATATATATATATATATTAGTATCATGTTTAAAATTATGTATATTATGGGACCATGATTAATGTAAGAGAACCAAAAAATAACAAATTAATACATACATAAAAAATAAAGCTGTTATTGCTTGAAAGGTGATTTTAACATGGAATTATTAATAAATAGGTAATAAAATTTCATAAGAAAATAATATATCATATGATATATATAATTATTTTTATATAATAGATGTATGTTAAACTTATATTTATTATATATTAGTTTAAAATGAGTATAAAGGAAGTCGATACATAAGGTAAGATATTTGTGTCTCACTTTTTACTTCTGTGAGACATATGCCATATTCATCACACTATTCTTATATGTGAAGAATTATTTCACATTAATGTCAATTAAGATTATTTTCATGAACACCATGGTGATTTAAATATCGATTTTATGATATCTATTTCATGGGGTATATGGTTCAAATGTTACCAAAGCGGTAAGGGATTTCTAGTCTCTCTTTTATTTCTAGGAGACATATCCCATATTCACCACTTATTTCTTTTGGTTGATGTACATAATAAACCATTAAAATATAATATCATTAATTCATTTAATATAGTGATATTTTCTATTCATTAAATTTAATTATTTAATTACAATTATTATTCAATATCTCCATCATGGTAAAGGTTTTATAATACAATATCAACATCAACTGGCATTAATTAGGATTATACTTTTGAAGATAAAATCTTATGATCCATATCACGAAAAAAATTTCCTTTCTTCTCATATGGTTATCCCATGAGAATAAATTTCTAGCCATCATTTTCATTCATTTATATTCTCATTAATTCAAAATAATTTTTTTAATAAAAAATTTATGTATTTCTCTTTTTGGTTGGATACCCATTTTTCTTCCAAAATCTGGTTTTATAAAAAGTTTTAAAATTGATTTAACAATATCCAATGGATTTATTGAAGACACTTTTACCCATTTTTAAATTTCTTATAAAATTTTTTTAAGGGAATATTCATTTAATTTTCTAAACAAGGCCCATTTGTATTATACTAAAAATGTGAAAGGAATATTTTATTTAACATGTAAGGAATGTATGTAATTTCAACCATAATGACCACTCATGCTTGTAAGGATTTCATTATATGTATCAAATTTTATTTTCAATGAAAATAATTTCCAAAATATATTATTAATTTTTAGTTATATTAAAATTGGAATAGATATTTTCATTAGGAAATTTTTTAAATTAATTTTAAAGATTCATTTATAAAATTAAAATCTTATTTTCAAAGAAAATTAATTTAAAAATGTATTATTTTTTAAAAGTGTTTTTTAGAGTGGAAATGTTATTTTCCTCAAAAAATGTCCAAATGATATTTAAAAATCATTTTTCATCTAATATGAAATTATTTGATGTTATTTAAACTTTACCCATGATAAGATCCAATGATAACATTTTTATTCCTTCTATGGATGGTTTATGATTATGATGACATGCTATTAATGAAACATGTTTCTTTCCAAATGTTTCACTATAAGGAAATGTTTATGGTCTTAGACCCCTTTTCATAAGATATGATATGATGAATGTTTTATGATGTTTTGGAATAAATATTTATAGATTAAATGATAGGTTGGACCAATATTACCCTCCAATTCATTGGGTGAATATGTATAACTCATAATTAAATATGACATCTATGAAATTGATTACATTTTCAAAATTTTATGTGCGAACTTGATTAAATTTTCAAAATGTTATGGGTGAACCTAATTACTTCTTTACAGTGTTATTCATAGACCTAAAATTCATATCTATAAGGTTATGTTTGTACAAAATTTAATTTACTTGGGTTTATGTAATGGATTTACTTCATGTTCAAAATATTATGAGTGACCCTGTTTCAATTTATACATGTTTTCAATTTTATAAAATTATATGTATGCCATAAATCTATGTCTTATTCAAATTTTCACTTATCAAGGTTCTTTTCATTTATTTCTTTAGGACTTGGGTCTTATAAATTGCGATGATTTAATCCAAGATTCATGTTAATGATGTATGACATGAAGGTTATGGTTTTCAAATGTTATTCTCGTGTTCACATACCATTAAGATCATGATAGGTTTATATCTCCATTATTTACCAATACTATGAATCTGATCTCACCTATTCTTATGTATCTTTTCCCGAGTTATGATGAAAGTTATTACGTATGATATGTCTAAAAAGGGTACTAGTAATGAAGAACTTAGTAAGGGATATCATTTCTCACTTACTGTCCAATTGCTTACATGTCTATGTTTCCAAAGGCACTACACCTAAATAATTATGGGATGGATTGTTATGTAATATAATGATTATTCATATGTTAATATTTAATATTTATATATGATAAGTTTGTATATTTTTAGTTTTTATCAGATAAAAGGATTAGTTAAGATACAGAAACTATGATGATAAATCTTTAGTGATATCCCTAGGGATGTTTTATCAATATTTCTAGGGATATGTATAAGGATAAGTATAAGGATATATAAAAGTATAGTAAAATGTCCTTTAAATTTGTTAAATTATAGAGAAAGTGATTTCCATGAAATATCATCCATTTCTATGTTATAAAGTTGGGTGTGGATTTAGAACAGAGGTACCTTGGGTTAATAACTCCAAAAATGGCACATTGATCTAGACTCAATCATCACCTAGTGTTAAAAAAATAGGCCTTGTTGCACACCTAGCTTGGAACTCTTAAGGTATATGCTTGATATATTCACAAAATCTTTATGAACCATTATATAGGACTTCAATAATTACAATGAATGATCTAGGTTAAACCTATAATTTATTACATTGAAAAGAAGAAATAATGATTTAGACATACTCTAAGTGATTTTCATGATTATGTGTGTTCCTACTATGATTATTATTAATCACACTCTGATTTATGGTTTGATTCACTATAAGTAACAATAAGTAATAGTATGAACATTGAATTTGATAGAAAATTTATTGATGAGAAACTAAATACAATTATGAATAGAGTGAATGATATTGTGATTATGGATAATTAGTTATCACGATATATGACTAACAATTTTCCCTTTAACCAACTCACAATCTCTCTAAATAAGAGAAGGATGGAGTTAATTATATGTACAGTTGGTGGAGACCACGTAGAAATGATTATTCAATTTTATATATGTAAATAATGTGGGAGGATACACTCCAGGGGATGTCTTAAAGGAATGTTAAGATATTTCGTGGAGGATGTGGAGAAGAAGGGAAAATTAAGTGTTTTCTAAGAAAAAAAGTTCAATAAATTTAATGTATGAGAATAATTGTAACATCCCCAACCCGGAAGCCACTAAACTAGTGCTCTGAGTCAAGTAGTTACATAACCTTAAGCGCGCCTCCCCATACGCCAAAGGCTGCCGACTAGTAGTGGGGGTCTTTGTGGTCAAGTGGGGAGACTATACCCCCTTTTTATCAGAGTAAGACACAACATAAATAAACCAATAGTGGGAAAAATAATCAATAAATAAGGAACACATATAACAACCATTTCCAACAATAAATATGCCATGTCCTACTACAAGTGAAAAAGTGAACAAAATCCCAAAATAAAGACAATAGCCAAAATACCCAAAATGGTCCCGACTCCAAGTCCGGATCATCCACCAAATGCTACCCATGTCCACTCAACTATCTAGAAAGGACCCTTGCCCTTCTCTTAACCTGCAAACATGAAGTCTGCTTAGGTACCCAATGGAGGCCCGAGCAGGGTGTGAGTACAACTTAGTAGGCCACCACCAACGGTGTCTACAAAATATCTAGTATGAACAGGTAGTGCATGAAAAAGGAATATGAATGATAATTCCCAAGTAATCATTTAATGTGCCATTAACCAGTTCAGAGACAAACCCATTCCCACTTCCATTACCATTCATTTCACCAATTATCATCACATTTCCATGGGTTAATCACATAAATTATGTTACATGAGTCTGAGGCCAAAAATCACATGCAATAGGGTAAACACATCGTTATCCTATCTCACTGGGACTAACCCCCTCATAGCAACCATATCCTCACCTCGAAGCCTCAGTCCGGGTGGATGAAACCGTTAGGAGAATAGAACCTCAGTCCTCATTCATAACCCATGCATTTAGGGTAGAGTTCAGAGCATCAGTCTTCACTCAACCCATGGGCGTAGATCCTCAAGTAAGACCCCACTCTACCAAGCCACATGCACATGCTATTATATATAAGTAATCATTAACCCACCATACCATTTCCCTTTGGAAAACACCATTCACAACAAACCACATGGGAATTCACATTATTCCTTAACCTATTAACACATTACCATTTCATATCATTTAACCATTCACCCAATTCCCATGTTTTATGCCTATCTAACTAAGTATTCAACACTAGACCCATAATCTATCCCATTATGGTCTTTAATCAGTTTACACATTACCCATTTAACATGTTCATCATTTCCATAAATCAACCATTCAACCTATTCCAAATAACCTTTAGGCTATTTCCAAGCCTAGGTGCATCACCTAGCTTCTATTCCAAGTTCAACCAATCATGACAACATGTTAGTCAAGGGATATACCATTTATTACAACAAGGTAACTTGTTTAATAACAATCCCTAAGCCCGAGAAAAGCTGGCACATCCCATGGAGGACCCCAATTAGGTCAAGTCCTTCTCAACGCATCCCATGGGGATTGTGAGAGTTCCCATTTACCATTTTTAAGCATCCTTTATACCAAACGCATCCAGGTTAATCAAAGCTCATCAAAAGGAAACCATGATCAAAGCCACACATGCACAAATCCACCATAAAACTATGGGATAACGTTTGTATACCACCTACCTCAAAACCGCGATTGAACACTCACTCAATCGAGTCCTTGGACCTCAATCTGACCAACCTTTGGAGCTTCAACCTATAACTCACCCAAAAGATAGGGTTTTAGAGCTTCGGAACAAGAGGGAGAGAAGATACAAACCCTAAACCAAAAAGAGAAGCAAGGATGAGATTAGACTTACTGAGAGCTTCTATCTTCGTCCAACGACATCAAAAATGCCTTAGAAATGAGTGAGATTGACCTCTTGGAGCTCTTGGGTGATTTGGTTCGTCCCTATGGTGAAGAGGGAGGAATTGAGAAGAAATCCCAAGTGGGTTCTTTAAATCCCGGGGTGGCAATTTCGTACTTTTTCCCAACTTTAAGAGGCCACACAGTTTAGCCGCATGGTTTGAAAAACAGTGCACAAACCGTGCACATGCTACTGCCTGGAGGAGGAGGGTTGCATGGTTAACCTGGGCAGGCCACATGGTTTTCCCTGGCCGTTCGCATTATGTGCACCTAGGCTTTTCTTGAACAGTTTTTCTGTCTTTTGTGCCCCGAGCCCCCGAAACACCCCCAAGACCTCTCATACTTTCAAAAGACATAACTTGAAGCCCGAAACAAGGGATTAAACCAAAAACATAACAAAAACACACCCTTCCAAAAACCGAGATCTTACAACCTCCCCACCTTATAACAGATCATCCTTAAGCCGAGTTTCCAAGGCTCATTGATCCACCGAAGAGAAGAGTTTGGGCCACTGATCCAGCATATCTGATTCCCACTCCCAAGTTTCTTCCTGAACTTTTCCATGCTACCATAGTACTCACACTAATGGAACAAAATTTCCTCGCAAGACCTTTTCACTACGATCCACCACACGAACCGGATGCTCCTCAAAGGATTAATCAGCCTCAATCACCACATCATCCACGTTAACCACGTAAGATGGGTCAGGGTGATATCGTCGAAGCTGCGACACATGAAACACATCATGCATCCCACCATACCATTGTGGAAGAGCCAATCGGTAATCCACTGGTCTGATCCTCTCTACAATTTCAAAAGGTCCTAAATACTTGGGCGCCAACTTACCCTGATTTCGAATTCGATGGTGACCCAACCTTGGTGACACCCAAAGGAACACTTTATCACCCACCGCAAACTCAAGAGGTCTACGCCTCTGATCTGCATATGACTTCTACCTACTCTGAGTCGTATCCATCCGCTTCCTGATCAACTTAACTCTCTCTAAAGTCTCCTACATGAGACTTAGCCCCAACAACTTAGATTCACCAGCCTCTAGCCAACAAAACTAAGATCTACATGGCCTCCCATAGAGTTCCTCAAATGGTGGCATCTGAATCATAGCATAAAAACTGTTTCTGTAGGAAAACTCAACTAATGATAGGTGCCTCTCCCAAGAACCAAAAAATTCCAAGACACAAGCCCTTAAAATGTCTTCCAACACTTGGATCGTATGATCTGACTGCTCGTCCGTCTGCGGGTGGAAATCCGTACTCAAAAACACCTATGTACCAAGTGCCTTCTGCAACCCTTGGCCAAAACATGACGTGAAACGTGGATCTCAGTCCAAAACGATGGTCTAAGGAACACCATGCAACCGCACAATTTCCCGAACATACAGCTCACCCAACTGGTCGACTGTAACGGTCTCCTGAATCAGTAAGAAATAAGACACTTTCATTAACTGATCCACAACCACCCAGATTGCAGCATTCTTCTGCAGTGTCCTCTGAAGACCCATGACAAAATCTGTTGTCACATTTTCCCAATTCCATTCTGGAATGGGAAATGGATGCAACAAACCACCTGGTAGTTGATGCCCGGCCTTCACCTGCTGACAGGTAAGGCACCATGGCACAAAGCCCACAAATTCCTTCTTCATTCCAGGCTACCAAAACTGCCTTTGGAGGTCACTGTACATCTTGATCAAACCAGGATGCACTGCCCACTTTTATGCATGGAAATCACACATCAACTCTAACCGCACACACTTTGGCACAACCACACGATCACGAACATGAACAACACCATCCATGCTGACGGCCAAACAAGAAGGTAGCTCCCCACCTTTAATATTTTCCTTCATGATCAAACACTCAGGATCATCAAGATGAACTTCTTTAACTCGACTCAAAAGCATAAACTCCATCGTTAAGGAAGCAAGAGTGACCTGACCACTCTCCTCCTGCACCTCCAGGTGCATCTCTGCAAACAAAGCCCCCACCTTCCACTTGGTGTTGGACTCCTGAACCACCTGATTCTGAACCTTCCTGCTAAGAGCATCAGCAACAACATTTCCCTTTCTCAGAGTGTACACCAACTCAAATTCAAAATACTAGAGATGTTCATCCCATCTTCACTTCTGGAGGTTCAGATCCCATTGTGAGAAGATATACTTTAAACTCTTATGGTCGGTAAACACAGTAAATCATTCTCCCAGCAGATAGTGCCTCCAGCACTTCATGGCGTACACCACTGAAGCCAACTAGAGGTCATGAGTGGGATAGTTCTTCTCATGGGGTCTCAAATGCCTTGACCCATAAGCCACAACCCACTCATCTTGCATCAACATAGTCCCAAGTCCGACTCCAGACGCATCACAAAACATGATGTACTTCTTACCCGGCTCAGGTAAGATCAAGATAGGTGCGGTCGTCACCTGCTTCTTTAACTCTTGGAAGGCATTCCAACAAGCCTCAAACCACTTGAACCTAATTATTTTCTTGGTCAATCCCAAGAGTGGTGCTGCCAAGCAAGAGAAATTCTGAATAAACCTTCAGTAATACCTGGCTAAACCCAGAAAACTCTAAATATCAGAAACACTCTTGGGTTGCTCCCACGATACAACTTTCTGCACTTTCTCTAGATCTACTGACACACCTGCCCCTGAGATGATGTGACCCAGAAAATTCACCTCACCTATCAAGAATTGAAACTTTGATAGCTTGGCGTATAGCCGATGCTCTCTTAGCATACCCAAAATGATTTCAAGATGTTGGGCTTGATCATCATGAGTTTTCGAGTACACTAAGATATCATCAAGAAATACAATCACAAACTAATCTATATAGGGATGAAATATTCGGTTCATCAAATCCATAAATACTACTGGTGCATTGGTCAAGCCGAAATGCATTACCACAAACTCAAACAACCCGTACCGACTCCAAAAAGCTGTCAGTGGTACGTCAGAAGAACTCACCCTTATCTGGTGATAACCTGACCTCATATCAATCTTAGAAAACACTGATTCACCCCTCAACTGATCAAATAGGTCATCAATTATAGGAAGAGGGTACCTATTTTTCACCTTCATCTGATTCAAATTTTGATAGTCAACACACAGCCTCAATGACCCATCGGTCTTCTTTACAAAAAGCACGGTAGATCCCCAAGGAGACGTACTAGGATGAATAAACCCCTTACACTCCAAATCCTCAAGTTGAACTTTCAGTTCTTGGAGTTCTGCTGGTGCCATTCGGTATGGCGGAATAGAAACTGGCTCTGCTCCCGGTAGCAACTCGATTGCGAGCTCGACATCCCTCTCGGGTGGTAACCTCAAGAAATCCTCGGGAAACATATCCTGAAACCGATCCACCACGGGTGAAAGTTAGATTTTTCCCCTCCCTCATCATCATCAAGCATGAGACATGCCACTTGAGCCGTGAGTCCACTCATCTGTTGACAAAATGGCCCCGCACGCCCTGCTCGAACATCCCATTCGCCACGGTGAACATAAACGTCACCCTCAAGAGACCTGAATGATACTCTGTGACGATAATAGTCTATGTGCGCCCAATACAACACCAACCAATCCATTCCGAATATTATGTCAAACCCTAACATCTTGAGAACATACAAGTCCCACATAAAATGATACCCACCAACTTCCAAGGCACATCCCTTTCACTGCATGATATCCTCAACCTGCACTCCCAATGGGGTGTCAATTGACATAACTTTACACACCCCCTCCATAGGTAAACCCAGAACTACCACAAGTCGAGAAGAAACAAAATATTGTGTGGCAACTATGTCAAATAATGCACTAGAAAACATAGAAGCTGCAAGGATCGTACCTCGAACAGTTGACGGTCCGGCCTCGCCATCACCAGGCGAAAACTGAACTGCCTGAAGTTGACATGTCCCTCTACCCTAGGCTCCACCCTGAGCTCATTACTCCACACTTCCCTGCTGGCATGATTGATCTTTTCCTGGAGTTCCACGTCCACCGTCCATGCTAGTACGGCCCATGGAGCTTCAACTTCCTACTTGATATGGGGAAACTGCCCCCCTTCCCGTACCCGGTACCTGCTTTTCATCATCATGCTCACCTGTCTGCCAAGGGTTCCTGTAGAACCTATGCACATGCCCCATCCTTCCGCATGAATAGCACTCAACTGGAGGTCGAAGAAACTGACCACGCATATGCCTCGTCCTACCGCACTGATAACAAAACACCTAGTTCCCACTCTGAGAGGCTGATCCTCTGATCTGACCACCTTACTGGAAACTTTCCAAACTACGCTTCCGACCTTCGGAAGATGTACCACTTGTCCGCCCAGCTTGCATGAAAAGACCACCACTTGAAGCTCCCTTCAGGTTCCCTTCAAAGATGAGTTCCTGATCCATCACCCCTGCAAACCTCTTCAAGCAGAAGATATTTACATGAGACCTGATCTCATGTTTAAACCCATCCTGGAAACGCCTTGCTACCGCTGCCTCATCTCTTGCTAACACTGGGACAAAGCATCACAAATCGGTGAAGCAACTATCATAGTCCATCACCAATAGAAATCTCTGAGTCAGGCTCATAAAATCTGTATCCGGCTCCTGCCTCAAAGTCTCTGTGTAGAAATGCTCCAGAAACTTCTCCTGGAAAACCTTCCATGACATCCCCTCAGCATGTTCGGTCTGAGCCTGAATGTCCCACCAACGCCTTTCCTGGCCCCACAACATATAAATGGCCAGCTTTACTCACTTTTCCTCAGGGGTCTCCAGATGATCCAATATTTTCTGGACAGACTCTAACCAGAACTCCACTGCCTCTAACCCACCCTCTCCGGTGAAGGTCGGAGGGTGCTACAACTGGAACTCCCCTGTCAGCTCAAACATACTTAGAGCAACCCACCATGGGTCCCGATCCATCATCTTCACAAGGCGAGGCAAGTTCTCCAGGAACTGGTCTTCTCTACCTTCATTGATCACCACATTTTTGTGCTCTTCCACCAGAGGAGTGTTCTCAGCAACATCCTCCTGTTTCCCAACTGGAAATCGACATTGTAGTGGCATCTCTCTACATTTCCAAGCATGACATTTAGAACGCACACCATAGAACTTTCATGACTTCATCAAAAATCTCTTTACTAGCTACAACAACCCATTTTCAGACAATAGTTCAACGACATTAACACCTCAAATTCACCGCCCCGACCATCCCTACTGCATGCCATGGTCCACATGGGTAAACAACCATGAACTACCACTAAACTCAAACAAAATTTTACAAAAACATTTTCCACTTCATTTCAAACCCTTATATTTCTTTAAACATAATTTACCCACTTATTTTATTTCATTCTTCTCATTATTTCTTGGTTTCATGAAATGCATGATGCACCATACTTTCCTGCCTCACACACCCACCTCGTGCATGTGCATAACACAATTCATGTCACCTATCTCCCTAGGTGCCTACAATGATGCCTGAATGAAAATCTTCATGTCGTTAAGGCCATGAGCCAAGTATCACAAAAAAGCCACATCAAGCCACATGTGCATCACCCAACGGTGAAATATCATCAACTATAACAACACACAACCAAGAACAACATTTCCCACCCAGGGTGACTTGGGTTCTCCCTTATACATGGGTTAGATACTCCCAAGAATGAGCTCATTTACCAAGTCCCGACACATATTAACCCTTGGAAACCTATCCCAAAAAACAAGACCTCAAAGAAGGAGAAGAAAGACATGCCTCTGATACTACTTTGTAATGTCCCCGACCCGGAAGCCACTAAACCAGTGCTCCGAGCTGGGTAGTTACATAACCTTAAGCACGCCTCCACGTACGCCAAAGGCTACCAACTAGTAGCGGGGGTCTTTGTGGTCAAGTGGGGAGACTATACCCCCTTTTTATTAGAGTAAGCCATAACATAAATAAACCAATAGCGGAAACAATAATCAATAAACAAGGAACACGTATAACAACCATTTCCAACAATAAATATGTCATGTCCTACTATAAGTGCAAAAGTAAACAAAATACCAAAATAAAGACAATGGAAAAAATCCCCAAAATGGTCCCGACTCCAAGTCTGGATCCTCCACCAAGTGCTACCCATGTCCACTCAACTATTTAGCAAGGACCCTTGCCCTTCTCCTGACCTGAAAACCTGAAGTATGCTCGGGTACCCAATAGCGGCCCGAGAAGGGTGCGAGTACAACTCAGTAGGCCACCATCAACGGTGTCTACAAAATATCCAGTATGAACAGGTAGTGCATGAAAAAGTAATGTGAATTATAATTCCCAAGTAATCATTTAAGGTGCCATTAACCAGTTCAGAGCCAAATCCATTTCCACTTCCATTACCATTTATTTCACCAATTATCATCACATTTCCATGGGTTAATCACATTAATTATGTTACATGGGTCTAAGGCCAACAATCACCCGAAATAGGGTAAACACATAATTATCCTATCTCACTAGGACTAACCCCCTCATAGAAACCATATCCTCACCTCGAAGCCTCAGTCCGGGTGGATGCAACCATTAGGAGAATAGAGCCTCAATCCTCATTCCTAACTCGTGCATTTAGGGTGGAGTTCAGAGCATCAGTCTTCAATCGACCCATGGGCATAGATCCTCAAGACATAACCCACTATACCAAGCCATGTGCACATGCTATTATATATAAGTAACCATCAACCCACCATACCATTGCTCTTTGTCAAACACCATTCACAAAAAACCACACAGGAATTCACATTACTCCTTAACCCATTAACACATTACCATTTCAAATCATTTAACCATTCACCCAATTCCCATGTGTTATGCCTATCTCACTAAGCATTCAACACTAGACCCATAATCTATCCCATTATGGTCTTTAATCAGTTTACACATTACCCATTTAACTCGTTCATCATTTCCATGAATCAACCATTCAACCCATTCCAAATTACCTTTAGGTTATTTCCAATCCTAGGTGCATCACCTAGCTTCTATTTCAAGTTCAACCAATCATTACAACATGTCCATCAAGGGCTCTACCATTTATTATAACAAGGTCACTTGTTTAATAACAATCCCTAAGCCCGAGAAAAGCTGGCACATCCCATGGATGGCCCCAATTAGGTCAAGTCCTTCTCAACGCATCCCATGGGGATTGTTAGAGTTCCCATTTACCATTTTTAAGCATCCTTTATACCAAACGCATCTATGGTAATCAAATCTCATCAAAAGGAAACCATGAGCAAAGCCACACATATATAAATCCACCCTAAAACTATGGGATAATGTTTGTAGACCACCTACCTCAAAAACGCGGTTGAAAACCCACTAAATCAAGTACTTGGACCTCAATCCGACCAACCTTTGGAGCTTTAACCTATAAATCACCCAAAAGATAGGGTTTTAGAGCATCGGAACAAGAGGGAGAGAAGATACAAACCCTAAACCAAAAAGAGAAGCAAGGATGGGATTAGCCTTACCCGGAGCTTTGATCTGCATCCAATGGCACCAAAAACGCCTTAGAAATGAGGGAGATAGACCTCTTGGAGCTCTTGGGTGATTTGGTTCATCCCTAGGGTGAAGACGGAGGAATGGAGAGGAAATCCCGAGTGGGTTCTTGAAATCCCGGGGTGACAATTTCATATTTTTCCCAACTTTAAGAGTCCGCACGGTTTAGCCACACGGTTTGACAAACCGTGTGCATGCTACTGTCTGGAGGAGGAGGGTTGCACAGTTTACCTGGACAGGCCACACGGTTTTCCATGGCCGTGCGTAGGTCGTGTGCCTAGGCTTGTCTTGCCTAACTTTCCTTTCTTTCATTCCCCGAGCCCCCAAAACACCCCCAAGACCTCTCATACTTTCAAAGGACATCCCTTGAATCCCGAAACAAGGGATTCAACCAAAACATAACGAAAACAAACCCTTCCAAAAACTGGGATCTTACAATAGTGTTTTCCCTATGGAATTGTCAATGGTTTAATGTTATAAATGTGAAATGTATAGGAATTTTACAAATTGATGTTCTAGGGTGAACCCCCAAGAAGGGGATCAACAAGGTGGTACAAGTAATGGTTTTCTTGACGATGATGAAGAGAATATAGTTGATATATGAAAGGAAGAAGGTATTAATTAATAAGATGATGAATCCTCATTAATTTTTAAAGAATAATAAAAATGAATGAAGTGTTTATGTAGTGGAATTCTAGAGTTATGAAATAAATAGGGATTATTCATTATAAGTTTTTTGTTAAGTATTTTCAATAATATAGTTAATGGTAATGATGACCTAGAAAATTGATTTAATGTTATGGTGATGTTTTATGGAAAACACATTATTAAGGTTATATAACCCTTAATATGTTTTGGATGTTGATATAAGGATATTTGAATAAATAGATAATTAATATAAATAAAGTAAATTGGATAGTATAGATTACCTTGAAACTAATAAATGATTTTTGGAAAAGGTAGTTTATGTTACCATTGATGGATATTCATAATTATGGGATTTATGATATATATTCAATAATCATTTTTTATTCAAGGAATGAGGAAGTATATATGTTTTTATTAATGTTTTATCATAATTTTGGTTATTTTCGTGCTTCAAAAAAATATGACTAAGGATTTGACATAACTAATTATTGAAATTTTAGAGCCACTATATGATATTTGGGTGATTATTTTTTATTGATTTTGAGAAACATAGTGATCTTATTTATAAATTTTGAATTTTGAATGGGTCACAGTGTTAACTATTTATGGAATTGTCTGAGATTAATTTTGAATGAGGTTTTAGAGATTATTGGATTACCTCAATATAAAAATTTATGAATATTTGATAACTTATAATAACCATTTTTTTATGATGATAAATATTGATAGAAAGAGTTACTTATCAATCTATTGTGGATCTAGTGATCCATTAGTTATTTAAGCATAACAAATTCATCTTTATTCCATAGAGTAAAAGATGAAGTAAAAATTAGCTGAATAAAAATCCAAGGATGAAATTATACCTATGATATAAAGGAAATCTAATCCCTAGGTATAGAAATCACTTTAAAATTCATGATTGTATCAAGATAATATCCTATTGATGGGTTTTTCTACCGAAAGTCTCTTATGTATTTGATGTGTGATATGTATATCTAATAAGGAAGTATATACTTGACCTTTCACATGTAATCAAGTCAGAGGTCATAGAACAAGAGGATGATCATTATTATAAAGAATTATAAGTTGATATTTTTTATCATATAGTGAAAGTTAAACAAAAAAATACAACTCATCTAGTATATTTTTTATGTTGAAACCACCAGGTTTAGGATTCCATGTGGGAACCTGAGGTTTTAATGAAATAGAATTATCCTCATCTGTTTTTGTCATAGTTAATAATTATGAGTCTGAACTTAATTTTAATGGGTGTAAAAATTTAACAACATGATAATTTATGAATTATTTTCATTCAAATAAATTACATTTTATCAATATCATGTTCTTCACATAACACAAATTTCTAACAAAACATGACATACTATTGATATATTATTATTTAATATGATAATTATCACCTATATGTAAGAATAGAGTGTATAAATAATATTAACTAATTTATTAAAATAAATGGTTTAAGCATGTATATAAAATAAATTATATGCTGAACAATTAATTAGAAATGAAAATAAATACAATTTGATAATAAAGTAAATATTTCTCTAAATAACAATTTTTATAGGCAAAAATAAGATTTATCAAAATAAATTAAATAAATAAATTTTGGTGAATAATTTTAATATTTTATATTTAATTAAATTTTTAACATTTATCACATGTTCTTTCTATATATGATATAAGAATAATTCCAATTTTATGATTTGAAACTCTATTTTTATCAAAAAGAAGTCTCTTTCACCTTTTAAATACATAATTTAATATAAATATTTACCAATTTTAGAAAAATTATTTGAATAAACAAAAACTTTTTTTAAATAATAATTTAAAAATTATCATGGAGTGAAATTTTGATAATTTTCTAAAAAAATATATTTTCCAATGCATAGTGAAAATTACTGGGATTTATTTAGAATTGTCATTTTATTTAAAGAATTAAAAAACATATAAAATTATTTTAATATGGTTTTAAAAGTAAAATTAGTTCAAATATATGAATAATATTCTAAATTATTTCATTAAAATAAATTTCAAATTTAATTTTGTTATATAATCTTTTTAAACATTTGAAACTTTTCTCTTTGGAAAATAGATTTGTCGTCTCGTCTATGGGATAAATTTTAAAATAAATTTCATCACATATATGAATGTAATATGAAAAAATATGTGAAATATTTGTAATAAGAACAATTTTGATTATATAATAATAAATATTTGAGTTTTTACCATAAAACTAGTGCAAACAATAAAAATTAATTACCATGTTAAAGTCAAAATGGGTTTATCAGGGAGTTAAACTAAAAATATAAGGGTTATAATTACTTAGAAACTTGTCCAAAACCAATTTAATGGATATATTTCTACCATATAATCTATAATCCTTATTAATGGACAATATTATATCCTTTTGGAATGTGGAAAACATGTCTATACATTTTTCTTTTCCAAAATCACAAGTGTATCACTTACCTCACTTATAAAAGGCTACCCGCTCTGCACTCTTCTTGTCAAAATCAGAGCCATTTTACATGGAAAATACCTTAATAAATATATTACTTAAATATCTTCCCAAGTCCTATATAACATAGTTTAATCTGAAATATATCCTATGAAGCCTTTTGGTGCTTACCTAAATAGGTTGTCTGAAGAAGAGGTATCATGCTTAATCAAGAATCATTATTTTATTTATTCTTCCACCTTCATAAAATATTCCTCAATTATGATGAAAAAAACACCAATATCCAAAATATAAATACATATTTTATTAATTTAATGAAATAAACTACATCCATATCTACTTCCATCAAATGGGATAGAATATCATTATTCGTGTAGACAACGTACTACCACCTCACAGATATATGATATTCCTTTTCCATCATCACCACTCAAGGATAGATTTAATGATGGATTTAATGTATATATATGATATTTATGATATTTTTATAACTATTTAATTATAATACCACATCTACCATCTTACCTACCATCTTATTGGAAAACAATAATGTCACCCGTGTGTATTGCCGATACCTACCTCACAAACCGATGTGATACATTTCTATTTTTTTAACATGGATGGTGATAAGGATAGAAAAAATGAATACATATGATATTGTTAATATAATTATAATTCTTTTATTATGATATCATATATACCCTCTTACATTCCATTCCATAGGGGACACGATAAATCCGTTAATGTGTACAGTATACAACCACCTCATAATGAGATGTCATTTGTTTTTCACTTATAATTTATATGGAAGGTAATAAGGATAGGTTTAAATAATAATATGTGATATATAAAAAATTATTATTTATTTTCAATATATTATTTACCCTTATTTAATCCATTGTATCATGAAAATGGAAACAACGTTCATGTGTTCGTACGGCCTACCATCTCCATAGACAATGTATTTCATGTTCTATCTCAATATTTTGTGGATTATTATATGTGAATATCTACTGAATATAAATTATATTTATATCATTGTTAAAATTTTGGATATTATTTAAACATTTTCAATTTAAGGGGACCTAAAAAATAAAAAATCAATATATAGATGAAAATCAAAGTAGTTGTTTCTCGAAAGGTGATTTTAACATTGAATTGTTAATAAAAATGTAATAAAATGTCATAAGTAAATCAGATATGGTATTATATATAATTATATTTCTTTAAAATACTTATAATAAACATATATTAATTTTATTGTATATTTGAATGTCTATAATGGAATATGAGACTTAATGTAAATGATTTCTGTGTCACTTTTTTACTTCTATGAGACACATACAAGATTTGCTACCAATTCCTTTTATGTGGTGTATAAACTACCCATGAATTTATTTTATGATATTTTCCCTTAAAATTTTTGTGATTTACATATCCATTTTATGATCTCAATTTTGTGAGGTTTATACTTCAAAAGTTACCAAAGTGGTAAGGTATTTCTTGTATCTCTTGTTTTTGGGAGACGTATGCCATATTCGCCAGTTGTTTCATTTTTGTGGTATATATAATACATCTTCGATATATAATATCTTAAATTATTTTAATCTAGTTATATTTTAAGTTTATTTTATGTTATTTTTAGGGGTTTTATGATTCAATGTTATTAATCTGGTAAGGGTTTTTTGATACCATATCATTATTTATTGGAATTGTTTATCCTTGTGCTTCTAAAGATGAAATAGTACTATCCATATCTAAAGAAATAATTGAATTTTATTCTTCTCTGGTTATGTTATGATAATAAATGATTTAAATTCATTTTCCTCCATTTATATTTTTAATAGTTTAAAAGAATATGTTTAATAAAAAAACATAGTTATTTCTCTCTTTAGTTGAAAACCCATTTTTTATCTAAAACCATATTTTCTAAAAAAATCCAAAAAAAATTCTAACATTATCCAAATTATTTATTAATTCCACTTGTACCCATGTATTACTTTTTAAAAAAAGGTTTTGAAATTAATATTCTATTTGTTTTCCAAACAAGTACTGTTTGGATTTTAAATAAAAGTTGAATGTATTTTTTTTAATGTGCATGACATGTTTAGAATTTATTCCATCCTAGCCTATCAATGTATTAATGCTTAATTTATAGTTTTCAAAGTTTATTTTCCATGAAAATAATTTTAAAAATATTTTAGGAAATTTTATTCATTTTCATATGTTAGACTATATCTTACTCGTGAACTATTTTAAATCAATTTTTAAGATTCATTTATAAGACTCTAAAGTAATTTTTATAGAAAAATATTTTCAAAATATTTTATGTTTCAAAAGCGTTTTTCAAAGTGGAAATTATATGTTCATCAATAAATATTCCATGTGATTTTTTAAAATCATCTTCCATATAAGATGAAATCCTTTGATGTTTTATAAGAATTACTGGTGGTATGATCCAATGATACCATCTTAATTATTTATATAGATGGTTTATGATTATGGTGAAAATATGTTTATGAAACCTATTTATTTCCATGAGTTATACTATAATGAAATATTTTTGCAACTAGACCCATTTTCAAGGGTTATAATAGGGTTAATTTTTATAATCTTGTGGCATAAAGATATATAGATTATGTCATGGGTCTGACATATATATCCCTCTAATTCATTGGGTAATGATGTATAACTCATTAATAAATATGATAAGAATGAACCTGGTTACATGTTCACAATGTTATGGATGAAACTAATGACATATTCTAAATGTTATTTGTAAACATCATTAAAAGTTTAGAGTATTATGCATGGAAATGGATTTCATGTCCATGATAATATGAGTGGACTTGGTTACATGTCTATAAGTTTACCCAAGGGAATGGTATCATTTCTAGGACCAAATAAGTAAACCTATTTCTATTCATACATGTTAAAAATGTTATATGTTTGTGTGTATGTCACAAATATTTGTCTTATCTTAATGTTATGTTCTAATGGATAATGTTCTATGATTTATTTATTATTCAAATCTTATGAACTATAATGATTTATTACTTGACTCAATTTTATGATCATTGAAATGAAATAAATGGTTATCAAATGTTATTCTCATGTTATCATGTCCATATAATCAATAAATTTTTATATCTCCCTTATTTACCCTTACTGAGAGTCTGATCTCACCCTTTCTTATGTTTCCATTCCACGGGTTATAATTAAAGTTATTGCGTATGATGTGTCTATGAAGAACATAGTATGATTTGATATATCTCATTTATGGAAAAAAAATTATGTTTCCATGTTTCCAAATTCGCCATACCAAAATGATTTTAGAATAGATAATTATGGTATGTAATGAATATTTTTTCATTATGATGAAATATTTATATTTTTTAAGTTTGGGTCATTATCATTTTATATGAGTTTTGAAATAAGTATTTTCAAGAATATTTTCAATCTTAATAATGACCTAGAAGAGTGATTTATTAGAAAGGTGATATTTTATGGAAAATACAAAATTAATGGAATATAACCCTTAACATGTTCATGATGTATAGATAATAGTTCTTAGTTTGGATAAATAGATTATTGATATGGATAATGTAAAATAGATAGTATTGATTACCTTGGAACTAATTAATAATTTTTTTAAAAATGGTTTATATTATCATTGATGGAGGTTAAATGATATATGGAATTATGGAATACATTTAATAATCTGTTGTTTGATTTTATGAATTAGGATAGAGTTGTTTTTTAAAGAATATATATTTTCATTAATAATATATGATCAATGTATTCCTATATTTTTTATGTGTCACTAATAGATACTTCATTTTTTGGGGGGATTAATGTTAATTTTATATTTAAAATTTAATGAACAACTTTCTGAATTTTCTTCAATTTCAATTTTTCTCATACATTAAGGAGCATTAAGTATTAATATTTATAGAATGGATTAATTGGGTCTTTGGATTCTATTAGATAACCAATTATAACAAATATTTTTTATAATAATTAGAAAAATAAGTAATTACTTATCATTATTTTATGGATATTATGATCCAATGGTTATTTATGAATTAAAAAAAACAAATAACTTTGAACTTCATTTCTTATAGTAAGACATGAAGTGGAAATGATTGAAGAACAACCAAATAATAAGATTTTACTTATAAAATAGAATGAAATCAAGTAAGTATATCTTCTAGTGAAAATTTTCCAAATTAAGAAAATTATCTTGAAATAAAATGTTATAAATTTAACTTCTTTTCTTATGAATGAATGTCCTTTCCACATATCACAAATTTACGGCTTTGAGGTCATTACCTTTTTTACCATGTTATATATCATTCTCCATCAGTATTTGGGTGTTATGTTTCTCTTATATGTCCATGTTTTCACTTCCCACCAATGTTCTTCTACATGGAGACCATGTAATGTGTTATTATATACAATCATTAAACATCCATTTCTCTCTTTTAAAGAGGATGTTTTTTCAACTCTTTTTATGATGTGGGTTTACTATAACCGGATTTTCAAATGTTAAACACTTTTTACCTAGAATAAGTTCAAATTAAGAGAAAGAAATTTATTTAATGGGGTATAATGAAACATCCCAAGATTTTATGAAACATTTTTTAAAGAATTTTAATTTTTTGATAGCTTGCGCTGCACGCAACACCGAGTTTTCAAAAACATGATATACAATTAAAATATTATTATTTAATATGATAGATATTTCGTCTCCTTTTTAATGTAATTTATAAATTGGATTAACTATATCATGAAAATATATGTTTAAAAATTTATTTATAATGATTTATTTAATGACTAATTAATTATAAATTAATATAAAAAATTTAAAATAAAGGAAATCATTAAAAACTATTTTTATGCACACAAATATGTTCTACCTCAATAAATAAAAAAGTAATTTTTTATGAATTATATTAATTAAATTAATATAATATATATTAAATCTAATAATTAAAAATCACCTTCTATGTTTTCTAGGAATGTCATAAGAATAAATCCAATTTTACGATTCAAAACTGTGTTTTTTTGAAAAAGTAGTTTTCTACATTTTTCACACTTATTTCTAAAAAAAATATAATTTGAGAAACAATATTATAAAAAATGAAAATAATTTTTTAAATAAAAATTTCAAAATTATCTTGGAGTGGGTTTTTTATAATTTTCTGAAAAGATAAATTTTTCAGTGAATAGTAAAAAAATATTTGTTTTAATTAAAAAACAAACTTTCCATTCAATGAATTTAAAAGATAATTTTTATTTTAATATGGTGTTAAGAGTAAAATTAGATGAAAATATATATTTAATAGTAAATTTTATTTTATTTAAATCAATTTCATATTGATTTTTTGTGTAAAAACTTTTTAAACGTCAGAAACTTTTCTCTTTAGAAAACTGCTTTTTCATTGTGCCTATGGGATTGATTTTTTAAAAAACATTCACATTCATGAATGAAATTTAGAAAAAATTATTACGTATTTATAATAATAATAATAATTTATATTTTCTTATAATTTAAAATTATTTTTTGACTATAATGAATAGTAAAAATAATATAAACTAATTGTTGAGGTTGTGTTTAAAATCAGCTTAGCATGGGTTGAACTAAAAGGAAAAAAGGTGAAAATGTACTAGATACATGTCCAAAACCAATTGTATGGCCATATTTACACCATTATTACCTTATGATCAATTTTTTTATACTATTAAGACACTTTTACATGGATTTGATCAATATAATAATTTAAATAATGAATAATGACAAAATATTACCCACATGCTTTTAAATATAAATAATTTGATTACATATGGAAAAAATTAAGATGTGAAGGAATATTAAAATTAATTTTTAGAATAATGAAATTTATTTCATAATTTTATGTTATTTTTAATTTTTAGAAATTATATAATTATACTAAATTCTTAAGAAACACCAAATAAGTAATTTTATTATGAATAAAATTTTAAAATAAATTTTTTAAAAATATTAAAAGTAAGATAAATTGAATGAATAATTGTATTTCATGAATTTTTGTACATAAATATAAAGTTAAATATTTATTTTAATGTGATAAATATTAATTACACTTTTTTCTTGATGTTTTTTGATTAAAATAAAATAAATAGTGTCAAATTTTACATTAATGTTATTTTATAATAAGTAATATTTTATAAAATGTTTTAAAATTAATAAAAAACATATCCTCTAAAAATTTATTGGTATACATTCTAAAATATGAATTTTTTTCCACTAATTGAGCAATGGAACTTATATTATAATTATATTGAAAACTAAATAGTAAAAACATTGTTACCATGGTAAAAGGTAAAATTGGGTTTTTCACATTTCATCCCATTTTGTTAAAATAATTTTTCCAACAATATAGGTTATTTATTTATAAGTTGGATTTTATATTTATAATAAGTGAGAAAAAAATATCTATTAAGAATCATTTTCTTTTTATAAATAATTTAATAATAACTTAGGTAAATTTATAAAAAAACTCGTTATTGTGGTGAAAACTAAAATGGTAAAATTTTGTAATCTTAATGCCGAAGGAAGAACATTTTTAAAGAATTTGTTTTTCTTTGTGGTGTATATATTAATAGATCATTTATTACAACAAATTTTTTAATTATAAATTTTTTTAATGACTTCATATTAGAGTGACTCCCCATTATTGATTAGTTTTTGGTATTTACAAAAATGCCACACCTCCTATATTATAAAAGGCCAAATCCACTCACCACTTATTCGCAACACTTAAGACATTTTCCTATCCCAATACCTACTAAAATACATTCTAAATGTCATTATCCATGTTATATAGATGATTTACATCTCAAAAGACCAACCCTATGGTCCTTAATAAAAGATCTAGAGGGGGTTGTTCTAAGAAAAGTTAATTGTCATCACTAAACTCTTAATTTTTAATTATACTATAACCACCTTTAATAATTATACATTAGATAAAATTAAATAAAAAAAATATATAAAATATAATTATATGTTTTTATTTTTATTTAATAACTTATATCCAACTCCTCATCCATCAAATGGAAAATGAAATCATCGATCATGTGTGTAGTGGATTACTGCCTTGCGAACCGATGTGATGTGTTTTTCAATTATGTTTTACTTGTATGGTAATAAGGATATATTAAATACATATAAATGATATTTTCAGAATAAATAAACTTCTTTAATTGTGATATAACATATAATCGGTTGCTTTTCATCCAGTGGGAATGTGATAATGTCACTCGTATTTATGAAAGACAACCACCTCATTAATCAATGTGGTTCATTCATAATGTAAACTTTACAAGTAAGGTAATAAGTATAGATATAAATAATAAAATGTGATATACATGATAAAGAAAATTCCAAAATATTAATATATTATTTACCATTATTTATTTCAATTGTTTAATAAAATGGAAACAATGTTCATTCATACATACAAGCTATTGTCTCCATGAATAGTGTATATCATTTTCTATCTCTAACTGTTATGGATTTATATAAATAGATATAAAAAGAATATATATGATATTTTTATCATGTTTAAAATTAATTATATTATTTATCCATTATTAAAGTAAGATTATATAAAATAAAAAACCAAAACATACTTGAAAAATAAAGTAGTTATTACTCATAATGTGATTATAAAATAGGATTATTAATAAAAGGGTATTAAAAGTTCATAAGTTGATCATATATGGAGTTATATATATATTAATTTTTTCTTAATATGTTTATAATAAACTTGTATTTAGTATAAATGAGTTTATAATGTGTACAAAAGAAGTAGATAATTAAGGAAAGGGATTTTCTTCTATGTTTTTACTTCTATGAGGCACATGCCATTTCATCAACTATTTTTATATAGTTTGTATACTACCCATGAATTTGTTTTATGATGATTATTATTAAAATTATTGATATTTACATATAAATTTTTGGATCTCTCTTTCATGACTATTTCCTTTTAAAATTTACCAAAGAGATAAGGGATGTTTGTCTCAATTTTCCTTCTTTGAGACATATGTTGTGTTATGAAACTATCTTCATTTATAAGTTTTATATATTACCCCATTAAATTTTTTACCATACATATTCTTATATTAATTTTATTTTTTGTTTGATTTAATTTTATTCTTTTATGGGGATTAGAATTCAATAATTTGAATGTAGTAATGGTTTTATGATACAATCACATCGTTTATCGGGATAGTTTATATTTATGATTCCTATGATGATATCCTACAATACTTATCTCAATAAACACATGAAATTTATTCACAAATTTTTATAAAAATATAATCATGAATTCCCTTAATTTTCCTCTCTTTTTGTATTCAATTGTTCAAAGGAATATTTTTAACAAAACTCATTAATTTCACTCATCAGTCGAAAACCTTTTTTCCTCTAGAACCATTTTTTCTAAAAATTATTTAAGATTATTTTTAATATTCTCAAGATGATTTATAAATAAGTTTTTTATTGATGTTTCACAATTTTTCATATTATTTTTAAAGGAATATTCACATTATTTTCCAAAATTTCTGTTTATATTTTACCAAAAATGTGAAAGGATTCTTTATTTTAATATATAGGTAATAAACAGTTTTTTCCACCATCAAGACCACTCATTGTTTTATATATTCCATTATAATTATCCAAGGTTATTTTAAAATAATAGGTTTTTCAAAATATTGTATGAATTTATAATTTTTAAAAGGTTATTTTTAAAGAAATTTTATTTTTATCAAGAAATGTTTTAAATTATTTTTAAGGATTATTCTATAAGTTTATAAGGATATTTTCAATGAAAGGGATTTTGAAATTGTTTAAGGTTATAAAAAGTGTTTTCCAAGTGGAAATTTTCTTTTCCACGTGAAAGTTTTTAAATTATATTTAAATCTTCCTTAATAAGTTTCCATGGTTATTTTCAAGAAAAATATTTCGAAAATGTTTTAAATTTTAAAAAAATGTTATTCAAAGTGGAAATTTTATTTTCTTCAAAAAATATTCCAAGTTATCTTTAAAAATAATTTTCCATATAAGATAAAATACTTAGATGTTAATTTTTATTTTTTAAGAATATGATCCAATGATACCATGCTTATTATTTCTCTAGATGGTTAATTATTATGATGATAAGTTGTTTATGAATTCCATTTCTCTTCCCTAGGTTATACCATAATAAATTTATTATGAAACCCCCCTTATTTTTCCATGGATTATTATTTGATGAAATGATAAAATTATTATGATTCCTATTTATTTTCCACATGTTATGTTATGATAAATTTTTTATGAACCCCAATTCTTTACATCGGTTCTGATATGATTAATGTTTTATGATCTTGTGAAATACATATATATTATTTTAATTATTTTATTGGTGGGACCTATACCTCCCAATAATTAATTAGGTAAAGATATATAACTTGTGAGTAAATATGATATACATAAACTTGATTACATGTTTACAATATTATGCATGATCCAAATGACATGTTCAAAATTTTATACGTAAACCTAATTACTTTTCTAAAGTATTTTGTATGGACCTAACTTTCATGTCTATAATGTTATGCATGGACATGGTTCCATGTCCATAAGTTTATGTGAGGGACTAATTATATGTCCTTAAATTTATGAGTGAACTTGTTTCTATTATTAAATGTTTACAATGTTATAAGCTTATTTGAATTCCACAAATCTATGACTTATTATAATGTTATGTTCTCATGGATCATGTTATTTTATTCTAATATGATTCATGTATTATGGTGTAACAATATTTATTCCATTCCATATGATTTTGATCTTTCATGTTCTGGGAGTTTTTTTCATATGTTGTGATCATGTTATCATACCATTATACTCATTTTATATTTATATATTTTCCATAATTTCCCTTACTGAGCATCTCAACTCATCCAATCTTATATTTCCTTTCACATGTTATTAATAATGGTTATCTATAGGGTACGTTTTCAAATAGTAAAAAAGTGTAAAATATTTATTAGTGATACTAAATATCTTTCACTAAATAAGAATATTTTTACCCAGTCTCCATTTTAATATGTCATATCTATGTCTGATAATATTTGGTCACTACACTCACTAACTGTATAATTATGTTTAAAAATATCACTATAATCCAAGGATCTCTTCCATAAAAATCCTTTATGTAATCATCAAATTAATAACTATTATTATTTATAAACATTTTATCATTTATAGTTTAATGACATATAGGTCCACCATGATCAGTAACACTTGCTTCCTCTTTTTCTGGGTAGATGTTCGGTTGATCTACTTGGTTGTTCCTTTATAGGTGTTAAGTTAATGCCTCTTTGAACATAAATATTAATTATCTTTAAATGAGGATAATTACTCATAGGTAATGTATTTTTACCAATCCTTGAACATCCATTCTTGGATGTAAAAATCCTTCTAGCCTCCCCCTTCATATTGACTTCATGTTCTTCTTCACATTTATGAAAAGTACCAATGACTTCTTATACTTCATCTTGAAATTAGATATTCAAATATGACACAAGATTTTTATTTTTTTATTTTTTGACAAATTTTTAGGGAATAAAAATGTAACACCCAATGATTTTTATGAGAAACTTATGCCTGAAATTGTATACAACATGAAACAACAAGCTTAAATGAAACACAAAATATTTTTTTGAATGTTATAACATGGTATTTTAATTGTAAAGTTTAAATAGGATTACCCACATTAAATTTATATAATATAACTTTCTAATTAACAAGTATTTATTAATTTTTATGAAATAACCACCAAATATTTTAATTATTTCATTTTATTCTTCAAAATTATTTTTTCTTCAAAAATGATTTTTATATATTTTTTATAAAGAAAATAAAAATTAATTTATGGAATTTTTTTTAAAGAGGGTGGTGCCTCAGTCAAAGACTAAGGCACAATTTATTGAAAAATAGAAACATATTACATGAGTCTAAAGGAAGGATTCTTATTACAACCTTTATCAAAAATTGGGATCAAATCACCAGGCAAATCATCCTACCATGTAATGTATTAATTGAATCCCTTATTGGAAAGACCATATGTAACCATGTTCGCTTCATGAAACATATGAGTGGCAATGTAGTTAATATCCTTGAGAAAATAAAGACAATTTATCCAAAGGTATGTGAGTGGCCAGGCAAGATGCACCACCCCCTTCAAAATATCTTGAATGATAGTGGTTGAGTCACTTTAAATCTATATATTGTTCCATTCCTTATGCTTGAAAAAATCAACCGCATGGATAACTCCCATCATTTTAACTTCCATATCTATGTCCATACCACAACTACCAAAGAAGCATCCTTGACATCTGCCAAGGTAATCCCTAAAGATAGCATCGCAACCTGCCAGACCTAGGTTTCCTTTAGATTCACCATCGACATTAACTTTGATCCATCCTGGAAACAGAGCATACCAGAAGACCTCAAAGGTACATTGAGGCTGTCTGTAAATTCCAGTGATCCAAAGACGATTCATGATCTTAAATTCCCCAACAGAGTTGTCACTATACACTTTCTGGATCAAGGCAGCTTCCCGAATGGCAATGAGAAGCCGAGCCTTACCTGCATTAATCTTAAATTACCAGTTATTAAAAATGAAATTATTTCTATCATACCATATCACATGAAGAAGCTTAGAAACGGAAGCCAAAAATAGATTCTTTATTTGTTGAGATGAAACAAAGTCAACACAATTCTGTAATTGAGATCTGATAGAATAAAAAATTAACCATCTGTAACAAAAATTATCAAGAATATAATCCCAGAGAGCTGAAGTTGTAGCACAAGATAGAAAAAGATGATTTAAATCCTCTCTATGATAGTTACACATGTGACATCGAGAACAAAGATGAATCCCAAAATATTATAGAAAAACTTTAGTGGGGATTCTATGATGCTCAATATGCCAAGAAAGATTAAATCTCAAGGGCCGAATCGAAGGTTTTCTGAAAGCTTTCATCCAACATAAGTTAGACTCAGAGTTTATGAAATTCTAATTGTAGAAGATTTTGGAGTCCAGAACACCATTAGAAGCAGGCTCCCAAATGAGGAACTCCCCAGAGTTGGATAAGTTATAATAGTCAATGACATGAGTGATATCATCGGAAATATTGATTTCAAGATAATTAACAACATTCTTGATAGAGGATTTGATATTAACAGGAAGAGAATTTGGAGTCAGCATGGAGATTAAAGGAACACCAGCCCAGTTATCAAGACAAAATTTAATGGTGGAGTTAGCACTAACCATCCATATATAATTGTTCATAATGTTGTAAAAGGAATGATGAATGGATGGCCAATTGGAATAAGTTATATAGTTTAGATTTCAATTCTTAATCTTGGTAAGAAATCTATTTTGTAGAAGGGTAGTGGAATCCACGTTATTATGAATCAGATGCCAAGTCATCCTAGCTTAAAGAGACTCATTAAAGAACTTTATATTTTTTATTCCAAGACCACCCTTATCTAAAGGTTTACAACAAGTGGTCCAGGGTATGGTCACAAGCTTTCTCTCAATCGTACTTCCAGTCCAGACAAAATCTTTGATGTAGAAGTTCACTTTTTTTAGAAGACCAGCAGGCCAGTGGTAAACCATCATCGAATATAACATTTTAGAAACAATAGTAGATTTCACAAGATAGATTCTACCATCCATAGAAAGAGTTTTACCCTTCCCAGAAGAGAGCTGATTGATGATTTGATCAAAAATTCTGGAAAAGTAACTAGATTTAGGTCTTCCCCAAAAGATAAGAACACCAAGATAAGTGAATGGGAAGGAACCTTCCTTGATGCATAAGTAGTTGATGATAGTACCTTTTCTGTTAGAAGAAAAAAAATCCAAATAACAAAAAATATTTTTTCCAGCATATAGATTTACCGAAAACCTCTTCATAATAAGACAACGCATTTTTAAGATTTTGGATGTTCCTTTTATCACCTCGTAGGAACAGAATAATGTCATCAGCATATAAGAGATGGGTAGGAACACTTAAGTTTCTAGAATAATGAAAGGGTTTAAAATTTATTTGATCCATAATACGGGTGGGAAATTGGCTTAAGTAATCCTCTACAATGACAAAAATAATGGCCGAGAGAGTGTATTTTTGCCTAACTCCATTTTTTCATTTAAAGTATCCCTTAGAAGCACTGTTTAACATAACAGAGATAGACGCCGAATTGAATAATGTGCCTATCATACCAGTGAAGGAATTATTAAACCCAAATATTTTGAGCACTTTGATGATAAATCCCTAGTCCACGGTATCAAAATCTTTCCTGATGTCAAGTTTAATGGCAACACTACCACCTCTAGTGACTTTGTTTAAAATGTTAGTGCATTCTGAAGCAAGACAGATGCAATATTGATTAGAACTACCTTTAATAAAACCAAATTGATTCCAAGAGACAATTATATTACAAATGGGAGAAATACTACTCTTAGGAAGCTTGTAAATAATTTTTTAGATGGTATTAATAAGAGAAATGGGTCAAAAAGGTGAATCTCATCAGCATTATCCACTTTAGGAATAAGGGTAAGAAATTGGGCATTAATTCAATGAGGTAGAACACCTGTGGAAAAAAAAGAGTTAACCAATTCGAAAACATCCAAGTGTATAATCTCCCAGTAATGTTGGAAGAAACCACTGTTGAAACCATCAGGACCCGGGGCACTATCTGGATTAATACTGAAATCAATGTCTTTGATTTCATGATCAAGAGGTATGCTTAGGAGAGCATCATTGTCATCAACAGTCACCATATCTAGGATGATATCAGGAAAAATATATTTACTGACAACCATACCATTGAATAATTTATGAAAATAAGAGACAGTGTGATTAGAAATAGCCTCCTCCGTGTCAAGAAGGGTGTCATCAAGTCTAAGTAAGGCTAGAGGCCTGCAGACTTTTATAATCTGATGAAGAGAATTATAAAACTTTGTATTCCTGTCACCATCTAAAATCCATCTAGAGTTGAAGACTTGTTTTCTCAGATCATATTTATGTTTCAGAATAGAGTTGATTTTTAAAGAGATATTGATTTCTATTTAAGGATCCAAGGAAAAATTAGAGAAGGTATTGGAGTTTTGGATTTTCATAAGATCACTCTCTAGCACAGATATGTCCTTATCAATCTGTTTTGTTTTAGAATTACACCATCCCCAGAGGCATTGTTTAAGAAGTTTTAATTTGGTGATACAAGAAAAAGCATCATTGCGATGTCACATGCCTACCCAGAATATTTTAATAAACTTAGAACAATATGGATCTGCAGTCTAGGAATTATTAAATTTGAAAGGAATAGAGAGTTTATTACTTCTAGTGAAAAGACCAACAAGGATGGGATGATGATCAGATTTGATCCTAGATAAATTAATATAAGAAATGGAGTCCCATTTATCAAGGGCAGAGATATTAGTAAACTCCCTACCAAGATTACTTGCAACAGCCCTATTAAGATGTCTTATATACAAAGTGTACTTAAAACTAGTAAAGTTAATTTCTAAAAGATTACAAACCTCAACAGAGTATTTAAATTCCCTTGAGGAAATAGAAGAGTTGGATAGTCCAATTTTTTCACAAGAGGAAAAAATCACATTAAAATCCCCAATAAAAAATCAGGGGTCCTTAATAACATTACCTAGAGCACTGAGATCATGCCAAAGGAATCTGAGGTCTTGGTATCTATTTTTAGCATAGACCATCATGCAAAAGGAATGTAGGCCATCCAAAGAAAAGTCATAGGAAATCATTTGTTCAGATACTTTAAAAGCATTAACTGATTATAGTGTTGAGTGATAAAAAACCCATAGGGATTCAATAGCAATACCATCCTTGCAAGCACCCAAGAAATTATAAACATGGGAGCTAAGATGCAATATTTTTTCAGAAAAATTAATTTTGGGCTCAACAATAGAAAAAAAATTAGTCTTATGAGTCAAAAGAAATCTTTTTAGGACAACATAAGTTTCAGTGTCAGCAAGACCCTGACAATTCCAAAATAAGCAATTCATTGAAACTTTCATTTGGAATTAGAACTCCCTTTTTCTAGACCACCTGAACCTTTATTTCTCCCTGATCTTCTGAAAACTTGTGAGGAGGGTGGGATAGATTTAATTCCATGTTGACTATTAAAAGAAATAGAGTAAATTTTAGAAGCACCTATATTATCATTGATATTCTCATTTTTAAGAGGAATGCAAGAAGAGATAGAAATAGTGGAAGCATTAATACCCACTGTCACTAGAAGATCCCTTGGTTTAATGCCTTTGTCAGATGTATTCTCCCCTAGATTAGTTTTCTCACTAGAAAAACCAGAGTTTTTGGGTGCATCCAGAGATGCAGCCATCCCCTGTCTATTCACAACCGAGTCATGAGAACCCTCTTCTGAAGAGTCCTTGGATTGTAGCCCAGCACATTCCAAGCCAGTTTCAGGAGTAGCATCCACATGGTTCATAATCGGGGGGAGAAAGTTGATGTTTGGTAAATCCGAGAGATCAACATCCCCCTAAAATGAACTAGGCTTTGCTGCCTCACATCCCTTGCATAAGAGAACCACTAGAGAATACATACCAGCTTCAATAGAGATGAAGGTGATCAGTTCTTCTACAGTAGGGGAATCTACAGGAGGATCTACCTGCATCTTCTCACAAAGGATGAAAATCATTTTTTCCAGGTCCTTAAGGATGCCCTCATCAACAGATTGTTGCTCTTCTTCTTCAACCATCTCATAGCATAAGGCACCTGATGTCTCACACTGTTGGAGAGTTTTTTTAACCCATTTTTCATAATTCTTTGAGGGAACATCAGGCTTACCCATGTTAAATTTATCCCTTTTCCTGTTTTTGACCTGATTCCACCCATCAGCCTTTGGTTGGTTCTCTTAGATGTTCACCTGGTTCTTCATCACTCAACAATTGATCAAAGAGTGACTAAAAATCTTGCATAGTTCACATAAGGGTGGTATACGTTCATATTCAGTATGAATCTCCGTTTTGAAGTCCTTGGTATTAAAGGTAATTATTTCCAAAAGATTATATTCAAGGTTGAATTCAACCATGACTCTCGCATAGAGCCCCAGTTCTACACTGAGTGTTCTCTGGTCAATCGTGATCAGAGTACCAATACAAGAAGTGATTTTTTTAAGGATCTTGGGATGCCAGAAATATAAATTTAGACCATGAAGCCTCACCCAGACGTGAGACGATGTGTTCTGATGCATAAGCGGATTGAATGCATATTCCCATTCAGAGAGATAAATCACCCTAGGCATGAGCTGGATGTTCCCCATTTTCCAAACATGATCCAGTTCCTCCTACGAGCATAATAAAATATGATAGTATTCCCTTCCGATTGGGACTTGCTTCCAGTCAGAGAAACCCTAAATGTGTGCGATTCTATTCTTGAGATCGAGCGATATCCAGGGTTTATCACCTTTTAGATATGAAATTCAACCCATAAAAGAGAACTTACATTGTTGTGAACATTGTTGTAAAGCATCGGGATCTGCCTCAACCACATAGCATCCATTATCCATCTTTTTGCAGAAGGAACACTTCGATTTTCTAAGTTTACACAGATTAGACCCCTTAAGCACTTCCTAGATGGATATTCCTTTTGATTTATCGAGCATAAGGGATTGATCTGTCTGAGCTTTGAATCCTCCACCATCGAAGGCCTTTTCCCATTCAGGATCAAAGGCTGCTATGTTAAACAATAACTAAGAAGATTCAGTAGGCACATCTCGAGCATCACAAAAAAAACCTAGGATTCAAGCAGGAACCACTAAAGAGAGCTCTCGAGCCATCATTTTTTCAAACGTCTTCTTGGGTAACGAGGTATTGGGGTGGTCTCCCCACCTGCGCGATGCACATCCCCAGGGAGGCCCAAGGTGGCCAACCCTTGGGCTTATGCCAATTCCCAATGTGGTATAGGGTCCCACGAGAGGTTTGTTAGCATATAGTGTGTGTTTCCTTATGAGGAATCAAAACTGGAACCTCGGAGTCAGGACGCCACCGCTTTTAACCAACTCACTCGTGCCTCGCATGAATTAATTAATGGAATATTAGTAATTTATATTGGATAAAAATAGAATTATTTCTTATTTCAAAATATCAACATAATATTATGATGAATTAATTAAAATTTTCTGAAAAATATGATTTTTAAATAAATAGTGAAAAATAATAATTTTAATTAGAAATTGTATTTTCATTTCAATAATTTAAACCATTTCATATTTAAAAAAATAAAGGAATAAATAGTTATATTTTATTTTTAATAATTGAATTATGTTTATTGGAATCTATTTTATTGTTTAATTTACTTTAAAAACATTTTTATAGATAAGAATTTATTTTTTGGAAAACTATTTTTATGTGGGAAATGTGGTTTCTATCTTAATAAATAAAATTCATGACTATGTGTGAATTATTTTAAGTACATTTATATACTATATATTTAAAAAAATTATTAAGATTCATCTAACATTTTTTAGGTGTGGTAATAAAATAAATTTATTTTTATCCTTAAAACTGTATTTTCAAAAAAAAAAGTTGTTTTTGTCTCCTTGGGAACTTATTTTACAATTAATTTCTAACAATTTTAAGTATTAAATATGATAATTTGGATTCCATATTTAGAATCAGTAATTTCAATATTTTTAAATATTTACCATTTATTTTTATGCATTATGAATAGTAATAGTGGTAAAATTAATCACCTTAGTAAATTGTAAATCAGGTTAATATAGTTTAAAATATTATGTTAAGGTCACAATTATTCATAAAAATTTCTATTGGATAAAGGGAATTATACCCTCACTAACTTAGGATAAAAATATAATTTTTTTACAGAAATTTTCCATGAATATTTCTCATATAATATTTATAGAAATGAATGTTACAAAGTGTCACTCTCTTTGTTTTAAATATCTCTTATGTATCCACATAAGTAAAAATGAAATCTATGAATGAATATAAATGTATATTTTTTAGAATAATAAAATTATATTAATAATATAGATTTATTTCCATAATTTATTAATTATAATATTACCTTAAATTCATTTTCAATGTCAACATAATATTTCATCAATTAATAGAAAAATAAAATGAATTATTTTAAAAATATTAAAAGTAATATTTTTCTAGTGATCTATTGTATTATAATATTTTTTTATAAACATATAACATATTTATGATTTATAAAATGATTATATTATAATTTAATATTTTTCTTCATGTGATTAAGGTCAAATTAATAGAATATTTTTGTAATTGTTATTAATGATATTTTATAAAAAATAATATTTTATTAAATGATTTTAAATTAATAAATATCTTATATTAGTTCATATGAATGGAATATGGTTGATCAAATCATCCTTGGTCTATTTTTGAGTCACTTATGCATTTATGGAAATATTATTAATACTTTATTATTAAAAGACTTGTTAATGCAGTCAATGTCAAAAATAATTAACAAAAATATTAATAAAAAAGATAATGTTTAAAATGACACAAAATCCTATATAAATTTAATTAGTTGATTTTATATCAACAATAGATACTTTTTATTCAAATTCATGTCCATTTGGAAACATTTGTCTTGAGAATTGATGTATTATATTTTAATCTCTTATGAAATTCCAAGTGTGTTAAAGCGTTGGTATTTCTCACAAATCCCTAATCAATATTTTATTTACTTAATCATGCAGTATAGTGCACACCGAGGGTCGGTCTTGAGGATATATCTCACACAACACCATTTTTTGTCACCATTTATTTCCAAATACTATAAAACTAAATAATACAAATTGCATGAGTTTGAAATATAAAAATAATAATATATATATATATATAACATAAATATAATGAATTTAGAAAAAAATGATGTTAAACAGAAAGAAGATCCACCTAAGATATTACCCATAGTGAACCCTCATCATCTCATTATTAGATTGAAACATACATAATGAATATGCTCTATTTTAAGAATCAACATCATCTTCTACTAATTATTTTAATATACGGTGCACTAAACAATTTTCAAGAGACAACACATCCACCTCCTTGATCGAGGAAAAAAATTATAGAAGTGAAAGATAATCTTTAAGTGGAAAGTGGAGACACAAAGGTGTTTTTCCCACTAAGATCCCCCTCATCCAAACTCTAAGTAAATAATAAACATTAACCATGAATTTTGAAATAATTGGGTTCATCACTAGATTATATACTCAGGAAATTATTTAGGTTAGTTACTCATGATCATGAGTATTATAGTTCATAGTGGAGAAGATAATGAGGTTGAAACACAAAAGATATTAACATAATAGAATTAGTAAAAGAAGAATACTAACATATACTAACAATTCATATTATTATTATAGAATGTTAAAATAGTAAAATTCTACTGAAAATGGACATGAAAAGTTTTTAACCCTTAAAAATGAGAGGAGATGCATTTTTATAGGGATAGGGGGTGAAACATTCACTTTAAAAATATGCTCATAATGTTGGTGCTTATTATCCCTCTTTAATGGAATATTTGGGAATAGTTTTATTTTGTAAATATGTTCCATTATCTCTCCCATGTTCACCCAAAAAACTGCATCTTAATTTTTCATTTAATTAACTGATTGAAATCTCATTTAATTCAAAAAATTATTCTGCCCAGGTAGACTCCTTGTATTCCACATCTCTAGTTTTCCATGAATTTATGGCCTTGAAATATGAAGAATCTGTAATGGACACATTATGAAAAATGTTCATTGATATATTCTCAATATATTTTTTGAATTTCATATACCTTGTACTTTTATTTTCAGATATGTGAGCTCATCATTAAAATTGTCCATATTTGTACATAGTTTATAAGGTTTAAATTATGATATAGTTTTGGGCCTTCAAATGATGGATTTAGATTTGGTACCTATTGAATGAAATAAATCCCATCATGTATGAAATACTAAAAATATTTAATTTCGCAATTTAAATTAGTGTATAAATATTTATTCATGAAATAAAAAATAAATTAAAATAGTTAAAATCTAAAATTAGGCCATTTTTTCAATTAAGATAAAAATGATACTAATCCCATAAATGTTACAATTTCCCTTCAAATAACACTTGGTTGGGATAAAAAAAGTAAAATTAAAATTAAAATATTGAAAATATTTTCTTTATCAATTCTCACACAATAAATAATTTCACTCTAGATAAATTAACTTAGATCATGGTCAAAACAAACTTCAGAAAGCATAAATAACAACATAACTCAATTGTGTCATCGAAAAAAATATAACTCGTACTACATGGATAAAAATTCAATAACTCCTCAAAAATAATAAAAACCTATTAAATTTAACTTTAATCATCATGTTCATATCATACCTACCTCCCTAGAAAAATATTTCTCACATCAGTCAAGTATTTTTAAGGTAGACTTTTTCTCATTCTTAATAAAATGTTTTCTCTCCATAGGATTTCCATCTTCCTAGTATCTCTATTTAACAGAATCATAAATATTTCAGTAATGAGGTATTTTTCATGGGTTTTTCTAGGGATGAGATTTTCAGGTTTTATATTTGAAAACATATGAGGTGGAATAATGGGGGTTAAGTTCTAAAGTGAAGTAAATACATGAAAATTTATTTTTATCAAGAATGGCATGCTCCTTGATCATATTTAAAATGAAACACCTCTAAACACATTTTTCTTACTTTGGTAAGTTCACACTTGGAATTTCATCATCAATGATGAATTTATTCCCTATTTTCCCTCATTTTTAGTGTTATTTTAGTTTGAATTCAGATCAATATTTCTCTTCAAAATCATATTTTTTAGGAAAATAGTGGAATATTTAGATAATAAAATAATAGTGAACACATGACCCATATCTGTAGTGATATTTTTGGCCACCCATACATCATTCTATCATAGAACTTCTTACACCAAATAATCAATAAATATGAAAAAAACCTTTTTTTCATTCCAACTCATACAGATTCTTGAGGAAGGTAAAATATAGCTCATCTTCTCCCTCCCCCACACTTGAGTTCAACAATAATAATTTATTTAACTTCTAAAGTAGGTTATAAAGGGATAAATAGAATGTATTTTTTCTTCCTTACAAGGTATTTCATGGGTACCTAGGGCTTAATAAATTATATATATAAAGGTATTCAAGAATTAGAGTTTAATATAAAAAATGAATTTCAAAATAGTACCTCAATCATACTTTAAAAGTTTCATGAAATATAATAGCTTTTAAAATGAGAAAAAAACATGTTATAGATCACAAAAATATTCCCCAATACTCTCAATAAATATAGATATGTTAATAATATTTGAAAAAGGTTTATAATCCTTTTAGTTTGGGAAAGATTTTCAATTTGGATAGTACTTGGTCACATGAGTTTCACAATCAATGAAATGTCATCAAATGAGGATATTGTAAATCAATAAAAAAATAAATTCAAAATAAATTTAAATCCTTAAATATTTAAATTATTAATTTTGAAAAAAAAAATACTAAGATGTTTTTAATTTTCTAATGTATTCTATTCATCACAAGAATCCAAAAAAACACACCAAAAATCATGGAAAATTCAGAAAAATACCTGAAAAACAAAATAGAAGCATGCAAAAAATTCTTATAAATTGATTGAAATATCCACCCCCAAAATAATTTTATTTAATACACTCATTTTATTTAAAATTAGATCATGAAATATTTTTCATATAGAATATTAATTGGGTAGGAAACAAAATAAATAAGATGAATGAAACAACCTGGTTTATTTTTTCATGGAAACCTTGACTTAAGATCATAGATCCTGACACTATAAAACTAAAATAATAAAATAGATAAAATATAGGAAAAATAAATAAAATAAAATAGAAATGGTAAAATAAGTTATAATAATTTTTTATACCCCCTATGTGGGTGCTAGGTATTTACTTCCCTTATTCAGGAAGATACTATGGATTACCCCCAATAAGAAGGTGGGTGGGGTTTCTTTTATATGACCCACCACATGTGAATTTTTATATTGTCCAGGAATAAAAAAATAGAATAGAGAATCCCAAATAAGAAAATTATCACCCATAAAGAAATAATAAGTATATAATTTAAGTTCCATAGTGGGAGGGAAAAGAAGATAGGGGTTCTCTCTTTTGAACTTCTATGGGGTCCTCCTCTATATGGTATATAAGTTGATGAAGAGGAGGCAGTATCACCACATACTTCTTCAAATCATATTCTTAGATCACCACCATAATTTTGGTGTATTCCTTAATATATAATGACTTCACCAGTTTCATTATATCAAAAAATTCAAAAAAATGATAAGTAAGAAAAAATCATATTTAATAAGATTCAAACATGAGGTATTAATAAAGAAATATTTCCTTTTAGGTAATTGAGCATATAAATTTATCTCTTTAAAAAATACCATATGAAACTCAATATTAAAAGGTGCATCTTCATTGTAATATTCTAAAGAAAGAGGGGGTCTAAATGTTATTATTTTTCATTATCAAGGACTGGAAGATTCACATGACCCCCTCCCCACAAAGTGTACCCCACCTGGGTTGGAAATGTGAGAAAAGAGATAATGACCCCCGATTCCTACCTTCAGTAGTCCCTAGGTTGGCGACTAGCACCGAGGGTATAGTAAACACACAAATGGGAGGCATTACCCTCTAAGAGAACACATGCGGAAGAGAGAGATAAGATAGACACCAACCAAATCCAAATTAGAACTGAAATATAATATAAAACCCAAGTGCACATATGTAATGTCATGCAAAAGTACTTCAACTAGAAGGGGAAAACGTTATGTAACCAAAAGAGAGTAAAAATAGTAGCAACCACAAGCCCGAACAACTCCTGCAACCCCAAGCTAGCAGAAACTGTCGTGATCTTCAACCTACTCCAAGTGACTTGAAAACAGTTTATATATACATAGGGTGAGTATAATAGTATACTCAGTAGGATCCTCCCTGAAGCCTATCATGCAAAAGTAAAGGAATCATGCTAAAGAACAGTGAACAAAAAGTGAAACTAACTCATCACCTAAACAGATATACTAAGTTCCTAACCTCACCATGGCTACTCTCACCAAGTAATGCATACAAGAGTATATAATATATTAAAGAATATCAAGGGTACCCCGCTACTACTTCCCCACTGGTTTTTCTCTTTTCCCCAATGTCGCACGTCCTAAGAATCTCTCTCCAAAAAGGATTTCTCACAGACACCTGGGTGAAGCACCACAACATGCACCTCGTGCAACAAACCCACCACGTCCACGTAAGAAAAGTAACCAGGTAGTTTCTAGGAGCCACCACAGCCCGCATAACGTGTATCATACGTCGAGTATTATACCTCAAGACATTACATCCCATACACCGAGTAAGGATCCTCAATCCATCACAGGCTATACATGCTACACCTATAGTAGTACATAGGAAACTATATCCAAAATATATGTGTGTGAATAACCACAAGCCATTACAGCCCTATACACACATATATGGGGAAAACTAACCATTGTGCCTACCAGCACAAGTATCTACCAAGAGAAGTGAGTGGGGCCAAAGGGGGTAGTCAGTCATTCATCCTCCCACTGGAATGTTGGAGAAAACACCCCCCCCAGGGCTCAGAATCCCCAGGGTGTCAGTTTCCCTTACTCACAGGGTGGAGTAGCCTATAGAAACACAAAAAGTACAGAATATACTATATCTCACAACCATACTAAGGGAATAACCTATTATTAGACTCAACTGCATCTAATGTCTCTCGGACTCCGGGCTTCCACTTCTAAGACTAGGTATCCAATAAGCACACAACTATTTAAAGATCTTTATTAGATTACTTCATTCCCTTTTTATCAGTTCCACTTTACGTTAATTAATTATTTAAACATTAATTAACCATGAACAATCCCACATTAAATTTCATTAGCATCACACCCAAAGTTCACTGTCCCTTTAAAATTACAACCTCTTCATTATGTTCTAGAAACTCCAACCCCAAGGATTAACATCATTTATTCAATTATTCATCCCATAATTACTTTCCCATATTCTCAAGCATTCTAGAAAAACATTCTATGCTATTAAACACAAGGGGTCTCAACACGGTGAGTAGATGTACTACTCATCGAGTCTTTACAACATATATGAAGAGCGTAGACCCATCCTCCCTTGAGAAGATAAACATGTAAATCACGTGGTATACCCCGCGCATCTTTGCCTCATTTGAAAGAAGGGTAAGCAAGACAAGCTTCCTTGAGCAGTGAGGAAAAGTAAAGCAGATAATCAACCAATAAGAATGAGAAAGCATCCAACAATCACATCCATCCTGTTCCATCATCCCTGGTGTCCTCCCTGACACCCACATGCATAAATTGATGCATCTCGCCACTCTTGGCATCATTTTCTTCCACAACCAAAAGGCCTCCATGACCCCATATATCACAACATCCATCCAGGCACACATCAAAACACAAACAGCGGGAAAACAAACATTTTAACAGTTGGGCTCTTGGCCCTTTAATAAACAATAGGGTAACTCAGAACCCAACAAGGAGTTATCTTTTATCGATCAAATGGTTCTTTAATCCATATTATATTAACCGATTATTATTCCAAGGTTCCAAATTCAGGAAACATAATCAGTAAGCTATCACAAATAATTATACATGCTTATTGCACCATTTTGATTAACATCAAATTACAACAATAAGAACTAGATTCATTTACATGCATCTTTATCTTTTTCCAAACCATTATCAATTAATTATGGATTTACGTTCTTTACCAATTTCTATCAAGAACAAAATGCTAAACACAGCAAGCATTGATATCACACTATCTAGCAAAACAAGAGGCAATAACATACGACCAATATAAATTTGTTTATCCGGTTAAAATATTTATTAGGTCAATTCCATTGTGATCCAGTGGGATAAAACATTCTAACAATATAGTTTCACATATAAGAAAAGAGAAGCAACGAATTCCCTACCTTAAATGGTTCTTGACGTTATTTATATGAGAGCAGTCCACACAACAGGTCATGATCCTCCTCTCGCGACAACTGCATCCACCCGAGGATGCCACAGTACGACCGCACCAACCAAAACCCAAGAGAACTCCATTAAAAGAATGGAGATTACATGCTATAATATGGAAATGATAAACAGGAGAAGATGAACCCCAAAATAATGCTGATAAAACATACCTTATATTGAAGATTGATTGATACAGCTTGGTTGCATCAAAATAGAGCGGAACCAATTTGAGGAAGAAAGCTTGATTGTGCCACTCCTATGAGAAGGAATGGGATTTTTGAGCATCTCACACCCTAGAACAAGGAGAAAGAATTAGGGAGGAATATATCTCATCCCTTTAGAAGATTTAACAGAGCGACAGTTTAAGATACGCTTAATTTCCCATTAAAAGCGGATCGCATTAAACCGTGCGGTTTGACCACGTAAAAACATACCAAGCCTTAGGGATAATCAATATAAGAGTTATGGCCTTCGAATCGGCCTTAGAGTCATTAAAACAAGGCTTTAAATGCATTTTACGTCAAAGGAAACGTTAAAGGGGTGAAACTGTTGGAAGCTGGGAACACTGTTCATGAACATCACCATTATGGAAACACTGTTCATGAACCTCACCGTTCTAGAAACACTATTCATGAACTTCACCATTAGAACCTCACCATTTGGGAAACACTATTCATGAACCTCACTGTTGGAACCTCACTATTCTAGAAACACTGTTCATGAACCTCACCATTAGAACCTCACTGTTCTAGAAACATTGTTCATGAAACTCACTGTTCTGAAAACACTATTCACCTAATGTTACCATTTCACTATTCACAGAAGGTTAATGTTGACACTGTTAACTTAAGTTTACCGTTGCACTGTTCACAGAAGGTTAATGTTGACACTGTTCACCTAAGATTACCGCTGCACTATTCATAGAAGGTTAATGTTGACACTGTTCACATAAGGTTATCGTTGCACTGCTCGCCTAAGGTTACTATTTCACTGTTCACAGAAGGTTAATGTTTACATTGTTCACCTAAGGTTTTCATTGCACTTTTCACAGAAGGTTAATATTTACACTCTTCACCTAAGGTTACCATTGCACTGTTCACCTAAGTTTACCATTGCACTGTTCATAGAAGGTTAATGTTGACATTGTTCACCTAAGCCTACCGTTGCACTATTCTCCTAAGGGTACCGTTGGAACTGTTCACAGAAGATCAGCGTTGCACTATTCAAAATGGTCTACCATTGGAACTGTTCACCTAAGGTTACCGATGCACTGTTCACAACGGTCAACCATTGGAACTATTCACAGAAGGTCATCGTTGCACTGTTCACAATGGTCTACCATTGGAACTGTTCACCGAGGGTCACCAATACTACTCTTCATAGAAAGGGAAAAAATGGAAAAGTTTTGGGGATAAGTCACCTTGACCTCTCAGAACACCTCAAACACAATATTTTCACAAAGGAATGGTCCAGAGAGGTCTGGTCCATTACATCAAATACCTCTCAAAACATTCTCGTCCTTGAGAATTCAAAACCTACCTAAAGGGAAAATGAAATAGGGTACGAACAAACACTCATCGAGATACCTCTCAAAAGAGATCAAGACACAAGAAGCAACAAAATAAATTCATATTATAAACATGAAAGGTATAACCACAAAGGGGACATCGTTACATGAAAAGTGTTAAACATCAAACAACTCTTGGTACTGAGCACGTAACTGTGACTCACGTACCCATGTGTTCTCTTCTATGTTGTTGTGTTGCCATAAGACATGAACCAAGGGAATACAATGCTCGTGTAACACCTTCTCCTTGGGGTCTTGGATCTCCACAGGTCGCTCCTCAAAGGTTGAATCATCCTCAACATTGATCTCTACTCAATCGATGATGTGAGAGTCATCATGAAGATAACGGTGGAGCTGTGATACATGGAAAACATCATGTATCGGAATCATCTATAGGGGAAGTGAAACTCAGTACGCCATAGCTCCAACACGAGATAACACCTCAAAAGGACCAAAAAATCAGGGAGAAAGCTTACTCCCGTGACCAAACCTTCACTTCCCACGATGGGGAGTCACCTTCAGAAACATGTGATCCCCAACATCAAACTCCAAGGGTCTCCTCCTTTGATCAGCATATGATTTCTGACAATCTTGCATTGTCTTCATCCTCTCACAAATCACCTGAACCATCTCTATTGTATTCTTCACTAGTTACAATATGATAATTGCTAACTCTCTGCCCCCAGTCCAGCACAACAGATAATGGAAATTTCAGTCATACAAGGCTTCAAATGGTGCCATACCAATGGTTGAGTGAAAACTATTATTGTAAGAGAACTCTACCAAGGGTAAGTTCCTCATCCACAAACCTCCAAAATCTAGGACACAAGAGCATAACGTGTCTTCAAGATTCTGGATAGTTTTCTCTGTTTGACTATCCGTTTGAGGATGAAAATCAAGGTTAAGGCATAGTCGAGAACCGAAATCATATTGGAGACCTCTCCGCACCCTGGAGGTAAAACAAGGGTCCTGATCAGAAATGATCATCATACGGACTCCATGAAGTCTCACTACCTCCTCTAGATATTACCTTGACAAAACTTCCACTGAGCTCGACTCAAAGTGGGCTGATTTTGTTAAATGGTCCACTACCACCCAAATAGAATCATGTCCTCCTAGAGGTCGAGGTAAACCAGTAACAAAGTCCATTGAGATTTCCTCCCACTTCCACTGAGGAATCTCTAATGGTTGGAGTGGACCACAAGGAACATGGTGTTCGGCCTTCATCTTCTGGCAGACCAAACATAGAGAAAAAAACTCTACAACTGAACGCTTCATCCTAGGCCAACAAAACTAGCTCCTCAAGGCTCGGTACATCGTTTTCACACCAGGATGCACCGCTAAAGGCAAACTATGATACTCTCGGAGAACCATATCGCGCATTGTCAAAGGAACAAAAAGCCTTTCGTGATACAACACTCAGTGTTGTTCATCCTCAGACCACCCATCAGGGGCCTCACCACAAACAACTCAGTCTCTCTATACATCCACCTTTAGATCCCCCAATTGGGACTCTTCCACCTACTTCACGAGAGATGACTGCACCATTATCTAAAAAAGATAACATCTTCCCCCAACTTCTCCCATATTAAGATGTAATGCTGACAGTTCTTCCATTACTCTCCATGAATCACTGGATTCACGCACAGCATCACTACGTGACTTTCGACTCAGCGCATCTGCTACAAAATTCCCCTTTCTAAGTGTATATGATATCTCAAAGTCATAATCCTATAATAACTCCATCCACCGATGTTGTCTCAAGTTCAAGTCGCGTTGGGAGAAAACATACCTCAAACTCTTATGATCGGTGAAAACCACAAAGCGCTCACCAATGAGGTAATGTCTCCACAACATTAGAGAAAACAATATGGATTCCAACTCAAGATTATGGGTGGCATAGTTATGTTCATGGGGATGCAACTGCCGAGACCCATAAAAAATAATTGACCTCTGCTTTATCAAAACACAACCTAACCCCAAATGTAAAGCATCATATAAAACAGAAAACTGAACTCCCTCAGCTTGAAGACAATGAACTGGAGGACTTACTAACTTCTCCTTTAGATACTCGAATGTTTCCTGACACTGATTAGTCCCTATGAACGCCTGATCCTTCCTTGTCAAAGCTGTCAGAGGAGTCAAAACTCATGAGAAATCAGCTACGAACCTCCTGTAGTAGCCTGCGATACCAAGGAAACTTCGCACTTCTAAAACTATCTTGGGGGATTCCCAAGACACAACTGCTTCTATCTTAGATGGGTCCATTACTACTCCCTTCTGGGACACAACATTCCCCAAGAAACGGACTTCTCGAGCCCAAAACTCACACTTCGACAACTTCCCAAACAGCTAATGTTGACGAAGAACTCCCAAAACAGCGTGTAGATGCTCTGCATGCTCCTTTCAGACATGGATTATACAAGGATTTCTTTGATGAAAACCACCATGAACTTGTCTAAGAACTCATGGAACACAACATTCATCAATCCCATGAACACAGCTGGATCATTCTTCATGCCAAATGGCATTACAACTAACGCATAATGCCCATGACGACAACGGAAAGCAGTCTTCGAGATATCCTCATACTTCAGACGCATCTAATGATATCTTGACCGAAGTTGATCTTTGAAAACAAACTTGAAACCTTTAGTTTATCGAATAAATCATCAATACACGGAAGAGGATAGTGATTCTTTATTGTCACTTTGTTTAAGCGATGAAAATTGACACACAACCACAAACTACTGTCAGCCTTGTTCATGAACAAAACTGGTGCACCCCATGGTGACACACTTGGTCATACAAAACTTCATTGTAACAGACCATAAAGCTATATACGTAGCTTTGATAACTCAGAAGGGGACATCCTATATGGAGACATAGAGATAGGAGATGCTCCTGGTTGTAGCTCGATCCCAAACTCAATCTCTCGTCGAGGGGGTAATGCTACAACCTCTTCTGAAAAGACATCAGGGTACTCTTCTACGACCCTAGGAAACTCCAACTACTAATCCTATGAATAACTCAACATCATCTCATCCATCAGGGATGATAAGGATGGAACGCTCCAATGACCCATCTGAGGATCTCGCTCGCCAACAGACACCACTGACTCTCCATCCGCAGCAAATAAAACGACCTTCTTCCTGAAGCAATCCAGGATATCCTGCACTTAATACAACCAATCCATGCTGAGGATGAAATCATATGGTTGTATTCATAAACATAGGAAGAGTGGTGATGCACCAACACTAGCTCACAATTTCTACATACTTCAAATAAGTCATCTTGACCTCCAACTAGAATAGTCAACACCAAGGGAACTGGAAGCCTCTCCACCTCAAGTCCCAAATCATGGACAATGGTAGAGGATATGAAGGAGTGTTTCGCTCCTAAATCAAAACAGGCATACACCAAGGTAGAAAACAAGAAAAGGGTACCTCTAACAACATCTGGTTTGCCTGGAGCTGGCAACGCTAGAGCATGAAGCTGACCACTACCTCCTCCACGACCTCTCTAACCCTGATGATGACCACCACCATGGCTGCGCTCTACTATCTGAGGACAGGGAGCACCACGGGGTTGTCCTCTGCCTACCTTATCTACACTCTGCTGATATAAATCTTGTGCAACCTGCTTCTGCTGCCTCGGCTGGAACTGCCTCAACGGAGAAACTGGAGCGTAGCACCTGGTGCACGATGACTGCTCTGAAAGTTCGAGCACTCCCGCTGCTGATAACCATGAGTACCACAAGAAAAAAAAGCGCCTAATCCCTTGGCATAGTCCTGAGAGTTTCTGACTCTGGAGAAACTAGATGTGAAGGGCTGGGACCTACCCCTGGCTAAACTAAAACTCTTCTTCACAAAAAACCGAGAACTCCAAACCATAGCTCTGCTTCGTGAGGAATCATGACGATTCCCCTCTTGTGATGATCTGGTCCTATCCGAAGTCCTCTCTAAAACCTCTACCCTTGTCAGCACCTCAATATATGTTTTTAGTATAAATGGGGTGACTTGGCGCTGGATCTATGAACACAAAGCCTCCTCGAAATTTCTCGCCCTAGCCTCCTCATCTGGTAGTATGTCCAAATCATATCATAAAAAGTTCCTAAAAAGGATTAAGAACTCTCAAACACTAGAGATCCCCTGTCTAATGGTAAGAATCTCCTAGCGACTGGATGCCTTTATAGTCGAAGAAAGAAACTCGACTCTAAACTTGTCTCGGAACTCCTCCCATGAGATCGCTGACTCCTCACGATCCTCGAGAAATGAGAACCACCACTGCCTCACTACTCCATGTAGCATCGTCACAACCAAGGACACCTAGTGCTCCTTCTGAGCAAGGATCAAACTGAAGCTGATATCGACCTCCTCTAACCAGTCTTTCATGAAGGCATCTGAAATGGATCCCTCTTACTTCTGTAGATACTGGAACTAAAACTCTCGGAGTGTCTTCCTCCAAGTGTCTTCGTTGTCAACCTCTACCCTATGGCGATATGCTAAAACAGCCTCCTAGACATCTTCTGTGTAAACCTGATGAGGATGTCGACCTGGAGCCATACTTGTAAAATAAAAAAAATTATTAGAGCTCCTAAACCTGGAATATGGAAGACTCCACATTAATAAATTAATTTTATTTCCTTCATTGATTTTAGGTTAAACTATCCCAAGGTCTACCCATTCAAACACAGTCAAAAAGAAGAATGATGAATGATCGTTTCCTAGGTCTCTACCCAGCAACCAGTATCACCTCATTTAGTAGCCATTGTAAACTTAAAGGTTTGTACCTCTGGTCATAGGGGGCCCTAAATGCCTATGTCTCAGTCGGTATCTAGTTTTTACATTACTTGATAAACATGAATGACACTGTTGCCCTAACAACCCATGCAACCTCACCTGTCCCGAACTCCAAACTCTGTCCTATCCCTCAACCAGACCTCTGATACCACTCTGTCATGACCCCCTCCCCACAAAGTGTACCCCTCCTGGGCCAGAAATGTGAGAAGGGAGATAATGACCCCCGAGTCCCACCTCCAGTAGGCTTCGAGATGGCGACTAGCACTGAGGGTATCGCAAACACACAAATGGGAGGCATTACCCTCTAAGAGAACACATGCGGAAGAGAGAGATAAGATAGACACCAACCAACTCCAACTAAGAACTGAAATATAAAATAAAACCCAAGTGCTCATATGTATTGTCATGAAAATTTACTATAACTAGAAGGGGAAAAACTATAAGTACCCAAAAGAGAGTAAAAACAACAGCAACCACAAGCCCGAACAGCTCCTGCAACCCCAAGCTAGTAGAAACTGGATTGATCTCCAACCTGCTCCAAGGGACCTGAAAAATAGTTTATATATACATAGGGTGAGTATAATATTATACTCTGTAGGATCCTCCTCAAATCCTCTCATGAAAAAGTAAAGGAAGCATGCTAAATCACAGTGAACAACAAGTGAAACTAACTCATCACCTAAACAGGTATACTAAGTTCCCAACCTCACCATGGCTACTCTCACCAAGTAACGCATATAAGAGTATATAATATAATAAATAATATCAAGGGTATCCCGCTACTACTTCCCCACTAGTTTTCTGTTATTCCCCAATGTCGCACGTCCTAAGAATCTCTCTCCAAAAAGGCTTGCCCACAGATACCTGGGCGAAGCACCACAACATGCACCTCGTGCAACAAAACCACCATATCCACGTAAGAAAAGTAACTAGGTAGTTTCTGAGATCCACCACATCCCACATAACATGTATCATACATCGTGTATTATACCTCGAGCCATTATAGCCCATACACTGAGTAAGGATCCTCAAGCCATCACGGCCTATACACGTTACACCTATAGTAGTCCATATTATACTATATCCAAAATATATGTGTGTGAATAACCACAATCCATTATAGCCCTCTACACACACATTTGGGGAAAACTAACCACTGTGCCTATCAGCACAAGTATCCACCAAGAGAAGAGAGATGGGCAAAAGGGGGTAGTCATCCATTCATCCTCCCACTAGAATTTTGGGGAAAACACCCCCCAAGGATCAGAATCCCCGGGGTGTCAGTTTCCCTTAATGACAGGGTGGAGTAGCGTATAGAAACAAAAAAAGTACAGAATATACTATATCTCACAACCACACTATGGGAATAACCTAGTCTTAGACTCAAATGCAGCTAACGTCTCTCGGACTCCGGTCTGCCACTTCTAAGACTAGGTATCCTATAAGCACACAACCATTTAAAGAGATTTATTGGATTACTTCATTCCCTTTTTATCACTTCCACTTTACATTAATTAATTCTGTAAACATTAATTAACCATGAAAAATTCCACAATAAATTTCATTAGCATCACACCCAAAGTACACAGTCCCTTTAAAATTACAACCTCATCATTATGTTCCAGCAACTCCAACCCCAAGGGTAAACATAATTTATTCAATTATTCATCACAGAATTACTTTCCCATATTCCCAAAAATTCTATAAAAACATTCTATTCTACTAAACACAAGGGGGATCTACACGGTGAGTAGATGTACTACTCATTGAGTCTTTTCCACCTATAGCAAGAGCATAGACCCATCCTTTCGTAAGAAGCTAAACATGGAAAACCCTTGGCATACCCCACACGTCTTTTCCTCTTTCAAAATAGGGGTAAGCAAGACCAACTGCCTTGAGAAATGGGGAAAAGTAAAATAGATAATCAACCAATAAGAATATTCTAGCATCTATATCATGTTCCATCATCCCTGGTGTCCTCCCTGACACCCACATGCATAAATCGATGCATCTCGCCACTCTAGGCGTCAATTGTTGCCACAACCAAAATGCCTCCATGCCCCCACATATCACAACATCCATCCAGGCTCACATCAGAACGCAAATAGTATGAAAATAAACATTTTAACAGTTGGGATTTTGGTCCTTTAACAAACAATAGGGTAACTCAGAACCCAACAAGGAGTTATCTTTTATCAATCAACCGGTTCTTTAATCCATCTTATATTAACCGGTTATTATTCTTAGGTTCAAAATTAGGGAAACCTAATTAGTAAGCTATCACAAATAATTATACATGCTTACTGCACCATTTTTATTAACATCAAATTAAAACAAGAAGAACCAGATTCATTTACATGCCTCTTTATCTTTATCCAAACCATTATCAATTAATTCTGGTTTTACGTTCTTTACCAATTTCTATCAAGAACGAAATTCTAAACATAGCAAGCATTGATATCACACTATCTAGAAAAATAAGAGGCAATAACATAATACCGATATCAATTTGTTTATCTGGTTCAAATATTTATTAGGTCAATTCCATTATGATCTAGTGGGATAAAATAGGCTAACAATACAGTTTCACATATAAGAAAAGAGAAGCAATGAATCCCCTACCTCAAATGATTCTTGACGTTCTTTATATGAGAACAGTCCACACAACTGGTCATGATCCTCCTCTCGCGACAATTGCATACACCCAAGGATCCCACGGTACGACCGCACCAACTAAAACCCAAGAAAAATCCATTAGAAGTATGGAGATTACATGCTATATTATGGAAAGGAGAAACAGGAGAAGATGAACCCCAAAATAACGATGATAAAACATACCTTATATCGAAGATTGATCGATACAGCTTTGTTGCATCAAAACAGAACGGAACCAATCCGAGGAGGAAAGTTTGATTGTGTCACTCCTATGAGAAGGAATGGGATGTTTGAGAGTCTCACACCTGAGAACAAGGAGAAAGAATTAGGGAGAAAGATATTCCATCCATTTAGAACATTTAATGGAGCGACGATTTAAGATACGCTTAATTTCCCATTAAAATCGGATCGCATTAAACCATGCAGTTTGACCAAGTATAAACATCTTGAGCCTTAGTGATAATTAATATAGGAGTTATGGCCTTTGAATCGACTTTAGAGTCGTTAAAACAAGGATTTAAATGCATTTTATGTCAAAGGAAATGTTAAAGGGAAGAAACTGTTGGAAGCTAGCAACATTGTTCATGAACCTCACTATTCTGGAAACATTTTTCATGAACCTCACCATACTGGAAACACTATTCATGAACCTTATCGTTGCAACCTCACTATTCTGGAAGCACTATTCATGAACCTCACCTTTGGAACCTCACTGTTCTGGAAACACTATTCATGAACCTCACCATTGGAACCTCACACGTTATGGAAACACTGTTCATAAACCTCACTGTTGGAACCTCACCGTTCTAGAAGCATTGTTCATCTAAGGTCACTGTTACACTGTTCACAGAAGGTTAATGTTGACATAGTTCACCTAAGTATATCATTGTACTGTTCACAGAAGTTTAATGTTGACACTGTTCACCTAAGGTTACCTTCCCACTATTCACAGAAGGTTAATGTTGACACTTTTCACCTAAGGTTACCATTGCACTGTTCACATAAGGTTACCGTTTCACTATTCACAGAAGGTTAATATTGACACTATTCACCAAAGGTTACCATTGCACTATTCAAAGAAGGTTAATGTTGACACTGTTCACCTAAGGTTACCATTGGAACTGTTCACAGAAGATCACTGTTGCACTGTTCACAATGGTCTACCATTGGAACTGTTCACAGAAGGTCATCGTTGCACTGTTTACAATGGTCTACAATTGGAACTGTTCACCGAGGGTCACCGATACTACTATTCACAGAAATGGAAAAAAATGGAAAAGTGTTGGGGATAAGTCACCTTGACCTCCTAGAACACCTCAAACACCATATTTTCAAAAGGGAATGGACCAAAGAGGTCTAGGCCATTACAAAGATCATGTTTTAGGTTCCTCACCATGAAAATTATTTTTTATTCAAAATCAAAAACATATAGCATACAACCAAGGTCATCAAGGATGGTGAAAATAATGGAGACCAAGAGCATCATTTCTGATAGTGAATTTGCAATCATTGGGCCGAGATCCCAAGCTAGTGTAGGTAATCAGTCTCTCTCCTAATGTTCCCTTACTAGCTAACAAGTCAGCTGCATAATTCCCTTCATGCCAAGTGTACTTGACAGAAATATTATGCTTGGAAAGGGTTTTATAGTACCAGACCATATAAACCAGCTCCCAGGGGACGTCCCCATTTCCCTGAAGAAATTTCACCATCATAGAAGAATCTGTATCTACTTCAGTGATGTGGATATTGAACTATCTACATAGGGAAATACTTGTGAAAAAGGCTTTAGCTTTCATACCTAAGGAATTACCAACACAAAAGTATGAACTAAATCTCATAAGCATGAAACCCCTGCTATCACGAACCAGCCTGCCCCCTCTCATTTCTCCATTAAAGCAGGATCCATCCACATTCAATTTTAGCCCCATACAAGGAGGGACCCATAAAACCCATCGGCCCTTGTCGAGTTGGATGGAAACAACACCCGAGAAAAGAACAGGGATAAATCTTTTCAAAGTCATAGACTTCCATGCATTTTTAATAAGATCCCCCAAATCCATCACAAGCTGTCTCACCCACACCTTAAATAGTAGCCCAAAATCTTGGATTTGTTCTTTACTTTGTTCCTTTAGTAATTCTTCTCAACCACCTTAGGTTATTTAACATAAAAAATGATTGGTGAAATCCCTTTTACTACTTGGTCTGCTTCAGGTTCTAGCTTCAGCTGTTCCGTCTGAGATATGTGGAAAAATTCAATAATCCATTATATTTTTCTTTTCAGGACCTATATTTCGTGTCATAGTCCTTAAAACTAATATTTTTAACTTATTATTATTTTTTCACCTAATATTATTCAATCCATTCATAATAATCACAATTTCAATGCATCATGAACAAAGAAGATTTATTTTTATTTTTTGAAATTTATGATTTTTTTTCATTTTTCTTAGAAAACTGTGTGTTTAAGTGTTTTAACTCCCCATAAATGGTCCCAAATTAAAGAAATAAGGTTTGTTTCAAATCCCTGCTCAATATTTTATTCACCTAAGCATGAAATACTGATGATAATCTTGAGGATGCAGCTCACACGACACCAAATTTTTAGTATCACTATTTATTTTCTAACTAATGTAAAACAGATAATATAAAGTGGGTGAGTTTTAAATATGAATAAAATATTAATATATATATATATAAATGAAATATAAATATAATTAATGTATAAATAATGGTGTTAGGTAGACTTGATATCCTCCCAAGAGATTAACAAGAGTGGACCTTCATCGTCTCATTATTAGAATACAACATAATTAAGGAACAACCTCCATCATAGGGATTAATATCCTCTTTTTTCCATGTTTTTAATATATTTTTCACTCAAATATCACTGAGATACTGCACATCCACCTCTTCAATTGAGATAAAATCTTATATATGTGAAAGTTAAGCCTCAAGGGAAAGTGGAGAACAAAGGCATGTATCCCACTAAGATCCCCCTAATCCTAACTCAAATTAAATAAGAAACATTAATCTTAAATGTTAAATAACATGGTATAATCATATTATTAATCCCACATGAACTTTCTCAGGTTAGTTACTCATGATCAGGATTATTAGAGTTCGCAGTGGAGAAGAAAACAATGTGGAAATACAAAAGATAAAAAATGAGAGAATGAGAGGAAGAAGAAGAATAACATATACTAAAAATACAAAAATTATTACAAAAAATTAAATCAATAAAAATCTACTGAAAATGGAAAAAAAAGTTTCCAACCCTTTGAAAATGAGTCGAGATGCCTTTTTATAGGGAGAGGGGTGATAAATTCTATCTAAAAATATCCTATGAATTATTTTTCCTATTATCCTAATTAAATGGTAGAATTTGGGAAATTAATATTATGAAAATATGTTCCTCTATGTCTCTCGTGTCCACCCACAATATTTTAGCTTTATTGGACATGAAATTAATTAGTTGCATCCCATTTACTCCATAAATTTGTTCTAACCGCGCATATTCTTCATATTCCACATCTCTAGTTTCCAATGAATTTATAGCCTTGGAAAATGAAAAATAAGTTGTCACCACCTATATGAAAAGTTTTTATTAATATATTCTCCATATCATTGTACAATATCAAATCCTTTATATTTTAAGTTCCTGATATATGATCCCATCATTAAAAGTTTCAATATCTAGGCACAATTTTCAAGATCTAAATTGTGAGCTGGTTTTGGGCCTTCAAATGATGGATTTTTATTTTGGACCTACTGAATGAAATAAATCCTAACATATATGAAATCATAAAAATGAATTTTATAATTTAAATTGGCGTAAAAAAAGATATGGCTAAAATATAGAAAAACATTAAAATAGTTAAAATCCAAAATTATGTTATTTTTTTAATTAAGATCAAAATGTTACTAAAACCATAATATGTGACAATTTCCCTTGAAATAAGACCCTAGTGGGATTGAAAACATTGAAATTAAAATTAAAATAATTGAAAATATTTTCACTTTTATGTTTCAACTCCCTCCCTTATAAAAGGACTCTCATCCTTCTTATCCATTATACCACATTGATCCATCTAGATTGAATATACCCTACCAAAATCACTTTTAAACATAGACTAAATCATTATTTCATTTTATTAAAATAAAGATAAGATGCAAGATAAATCATGGAAAAAATATGGAACCCTGAAAATTACAGGGTTCTGAAATGATGAAGTTTGAGGTAATCCACTCTCACTAGGTTCACCCCCACAAGGGGAAAGTGACCAAGCTGGAGAATAATGTAATTCACACTATTTTTAATCCATGAAATAAATTAAATCCTAATATTTTTACCCTTATTTTTATTGGTGAAGGATATCCATGTGGTTATTAATATGGCCCTAAAACCTACAGATGAGATAGGTGGTTGACCAAGGTATGGGAACAATGCCATGCAGAGAATTATGGATTGTTATGGAGTCTATTTCAACCACCATATTTCATGGATGATTATTATGATGGGTTTAAAGATTATAAATGATATTTATGAGATAAATTTAATTATGGTATCATAATATCACATCTACCTTATTACATTCCAATCATTTTGAAAATTGATAACGTCACTTGTGCATAAGTATGGAAAACTAGTTCCACGAAATAATGTGATTTTTTTTTCATTCGTATTTTACATGGATCATAATAGGTATAGTTTTTAGGAATATAAAAGATATATATTATATAATAGTGATTCTATAAAATGTATTTATTTTTTACCTTTATTTCATTCAATCTATCAAAAAGTAAAAATAATGTTAATGCATACGTATATCCTACCGTATCCATGAACAACGTTATTCATTTTTCTAAATATATCATTTATGGATGACTACAAATATTAATACAAATTAATTTATATTATATTTACATCATTATTAATTTTAGGGAGATTATGGATCCATTATTAATGTACAAGGACTAGAACTACTGAAATTAAATACTCATGATAAATGAAACAATTAACACAGGGAAATGACACTTTTAATAAGGGATTATTAATATATTTGTCATGAAATGATATAAAGTGATTATATATGACAGTACAAGTATGAAAATTATTATGGAATACAATTATAATAAATTTAAATTTATTATATAGGTGAATAGAGTGATTTTGAAGTAAGTGGAAGTCAAGATAATGGATTATCATCTCAAATTATCTTCTTTGGGATATATGTTATACCATTAACCTATCCTCTTTTTTAAGGTGTATAAAATACTTTTTAACATGTTATATCATGATTATCCTTTTTTAGGATATTTAATATTTAATTTATTTTCATTATATCATGGTGTTTGTGATTCATATGTTACCAATACAGTAAGGGTTTTATGTTGTAATATCATTTTTTACTAGGTTTGTTTATGATTTAGTTTCTAATGATGAAATATTACTATATATCTCTAATGAAACTCGTGAATTTTCTTCTCGGATGTTTATTTATTTAAAAATTATCTTTTACTCTCAATTTTCACTCTTTAATTACTTGGGATACTAAAATAATATTTTTAAGGAAAACCAACATCATTTCTCTCTTAAGTCAAAAATATTTTATCTTACTTTTCTATGTTTTTTAAAATGTTTCCAAGAATGATTTTACTATTAATGAATTATTTTTTAATTTTCTTTTTTACCCGTTATTGTATTTTTATAAAATGGTTTAAAAGAAACCCTATTCTCATTTTCCCAATGATGTATTTTTTGATATTTTTTACAAACATGTGAAGGAAATGTTTTTATTTTAAATTTTACTACATGAAGGGAATTTCCCAATATCATGGCCGCTATATTATTTGAAGCTTCCAATTAATGTTATAAGAATATTTTGAATGAAAATTATTTCTTTATATTTTGAAAAATAATCTAATGAAGTAATTTCAATGTGAAAAGTTTTTTTACTCAATAAATATTTCCTGTGATCTTTTATGAGCATTTCTCTATTATTATATAATCCTTTTTTGTTTCATAAATTTTTCTAGGAATATGATCTAATTATAACATCCTTATTAATTATCTAGATGGTTTATTATTATTATGATAAAATGTTCTTGCAGCTTGTTCCTTTTTGATGGGCCATATTATGATTAATTGATGAATTGTTAATGAAACTCGATCCTTTCCCTTGTGTTATACTATGATGAAATGTCTATGAAACATATACCACTTAATGTGTTTTGATATAATTATGTTTTATGATTTTTTTCCCACATATATATTATTATAATTATGTGAGATGTGGAGATTGAGTTATATATCACTCCAATTCATTGGTTAATGATTGATATCTCATGAGATAAAGATGAATGAAATGGGGAGTGAACCCAGTTCAGTAAGGGAATCTATATATTATGATATACATGGGATTAAAACTTGACTACTATGATTGGTTAGGGAGTGATTCCAATTAACTATGATAATAATGGCTGTGAGAATTGACAACAATAGAAATGATTTTTTATAATTATGTGTATGCTGAAATCTTATGACTTATTCTAATGTTATGAACACATGGATCATGTTATTTGATCCATTATGATTCATTCCACATGAACTGCCAATATTTATTCCATGATTCAAGGTTATTTTCATTAATATGTACAGTATTGCTTTAAAATATTTTGACCAAGTTCTCATACTTTCATTATCATGTAATACTCATGTGATCATTGATGTCTAACTTTTTTACCCTTACTGAGTATCTTAACTCACCCTTTTCTTATATTTACCTTAATTGGGTTATAAATAATGTTATTATATATGATATTTTGAATAATATTCCCAATTATGTAGATTATAGGGGGATATTATTTAGAACACTTATGAGATTATTGTTTATGTATCTATGTTTCCAAATATTCTATAATTATATGATTTAAGAATGTATCATCATGTTATATACTGAATATGCATCTAAAATGATATAATATCTATGTATAAAAATTATGGGTAACTATAGTTGGTATTAGATAAGTATTTCATTTAACTTTAGAAACTAGGATGATAAAAAATTAGTGAGAACATTGGGTAAATGTACAAGTATGGTATAACATCATAATTTTTTTGCAATGATATTGAGTGACCTGGGTTAAACTTAAGTCATCATAGATTGAAAAGAAGGTTTTAAAATTTATAAATCCTATAAATAATTTTTATTGCTTCCTCACTATGAATATTATTTCTCAAATTATGTTTTTTTTGTCAAATTAATGGCTAGCTCTGTGAGGATTTGTGTTAGTACTCATGGAAAATGGAATGATTTTCCTCAAGTGTAACCAAATGAAATAGGATATAGAATAATAAACCTTGTGATTATGCCAAAAAAATTGTCTCATTATATAATTTATAACCTCAACATAAGTGAGTTTCCTAACACACCTGATAATAGGATGAAGGAGTTTCATGAAGACTATAGAGGAAAAAAGATTTATCTTCCAACATGTAAAGAATGTGGAAGGAAGAACTAAATGGAATGTATTAAATGAACATGAAGATGTTTTACTAATAAAATTAAGGGAATATAGAAACTATTTTATAAGGAAAAATTAATTGTTCGATGAAGGAAAATAATTTACTTCCTAAGGTAAAATTTATAGTTTGATGTATCATGTGTGGGGAATATGGGAATTATCTGAGCTAACACCCTAATTCCAGGGTTAAATCCTAGACCAAGGAAGGACCTATGATATGGAAATCACTCAAAGTGAAATAATTTAAGTGTTTATATATTGGGATTGAATAATTATATCTACAATATTTTGGATATAATAATCATGATACATATAAGGCTTGTTCAACATTAGTTTTTATTAAGGATTTGAAAACATATATTGAATTGTAATAATTACCCATAAAATTGGTAATTATTTGTTGGATAAAGAGATTATTAACATTTATAGGATATTATTTTTGACCTTTATGATTGTTAGTGATATTTTGATAAATTTACTTAGGTATTATTTGATGAATTTTATTTCATTTGTGGATATATGGAATATATTAAATGGTTTTTTATTTTATTTTTAGAATAAGGATTGTTTTAATTTTTGGGATCTTGTATATTATTATATGATGATAACATATAAGTTATGGGTACCATAATTGGAATAAAAATTTAAGGTTTATTAGAAGATCAATGTCTTAGAATCCCATTTTAATGTTTTATGTGATGGGATTTTGAAGTGATTTGAAATATTTTATTGGTCTTAGGAAGAATAATCTACGGAGTTTTAAATAACCATTTTAGTTAATCAATGTTAAGATAGTAATGTTATATTGGATAGTGGAATATATATAACATTTTTTATTTAATAATAAATCATTTATATGGAGATATTTAAAATATATTTATAGTCAAGATAATGGGAACCATTCAAGATAAGATTTGATTCCTAGAATTTTAGGGAAGTTCAAAATATAAAAATATTATATTTTGATTTATCATGGTGATTAATTATATTTTTGGAAATTTTTTATTGAATTGAGGTATATGTAACATTTATAATTAACATTTTATTTATCCTAAAAATTTAATTGGTAAGAATGTTGTTAAAATTTTGAAGATGTAATACAAAAGGTATGAGAGAACCATTAAGGATAAAACATTATTTAATGTTGAGTTTATTGAGGTTATTTGGGGATTAGTGTTATTTTTCAAATTATCTAAGTGGAACATTTGTTGGAATTCTGGGAATTTGAGAGTTTAATGGATTATTTCAAGGTTTATTCATTTTGACAATTACCTACCTTGTGATATAAATTTTTTTTATATTAATGCCAAAATATAAGAGGAATATCTTGATATACTTTTCCAATCTGTTAGATATTGAATTTATTTATTCAAGAATAAAAATATTCATCTTTAATACTCATAATTTGGAGAAAAATATGAGTTTTTGGTGGAAATAGATTAAAGGATAAAATTCCCCTTGTCAAGTAAGTATATTTCCTTATTTTTTTGGTCTAAATGGTAAATAAATTACTCAAATATAGGAAAAAGTATCTTAAAACAAAAAAAAGATTCACTATAAAAATTAATTATAATGAATCAATTTTTTTTTCACCCAAAAAAAATATTATTTGGTATTCACCAACATTTTACAGACCATGTTCTCGATCACTCTCTTTAAGACCTTCTGTGTTAGTTTTATTTTCCATTTTAATATTTTCACATCCTAATAATGTTAACCTATCTACAATCCAATATGTGTGTTATTCATAATAAAGTTTTTATTTATTTGTCTCTATTTTAATAGAAAGTTTTATTACCCCTTTTTATATGTGGTGTCATAATAAATCAAGTTTTATTCTTAAACCCATTTTTCAAAAAAAATCAGTTTTGTCGCGTTTTGTGAACATATATTAAAATTAATTTATCACACATATAAAAATTCAGTTTGATAAAATAGATTACATATTATTAATCATGAGGATAAAATTTGTTAAATATTTTCCTTTTTTTAGGCATTTTGAATAGTAATAATGGAAAAAATTATTACCTCGTTAATGGGTATATCTAGTTAATCTATGTAAAAACTTATATTTAAGGTCACCGTATTAATTTTAAATTCCTAATAGATGAAGTAAATTTGTCCCTTATTACCATATGAGTAAAATTTAATTTTATCAGACAAAATTTTCTAAGAAAAGTACATAATTAATATTTATAGGAAAGAAAGTTAAAATGGTTCACTCTCTTAGTTTTAAATATCTCTTATGTGTCTACAAAAAGAAAAATTAAATTTATGAATGAATAAAAATTTCTATTTTTTGAATAAAGAAATTATTTAAATGATATAACTTTATTTAAAATTTTTATTAATTATATAATCTCCTTAAATTCTTATGCAATGTCAACACAATATTTCTATAATTAATATAAAAAAATAAAATAAATGATTTGAAAAAAAAATTGATTTATTTTTAATGTTAAATTATTTGTTTAGATAAATATAACATATTATTGATTTATAAAATAATTTTATCAAAATTTCATCATCATCTTGGTGTCATTAAGGTCAAATAAATTTAATAGTTCCAAAATTGGAATTAATTTGATTTTATAATAAATAATGTTTTATTAAATTATTTAAAATTCATAAAAATATTATATGCATTAATTTAAACTCAATATGTTTGAAACTATCATACATTATTCATTTATGTGTCACTTTAAAATTTATGGTAACATTCATGACATTTTAGGGTTAAAATAGTTGTTAGAGTGGTTAAGGTAAAAAATAATTAAAAATGGATTAGTCATAAATATAATATCTAAAATGACATCAAAATATGTATAAGATTCATTGTATGATTTTATTTAAACACTAGAAACTTTTTATTTTAATTTATTTCCATTTTTAATCATTTTTATTTAAAATTACTCTATTATATTTTAATCATTAAAAAATTTGAAGTGTTTCCTCTCCCTAACTTATAAAAGGACACCCATAATTCCACTTCCTTACAACACATTGAACCATATACGTAAAAAAATATCTATTCAAAATACTTTATCATAGTCCTTATACAAATTCTAAATGTTTTGGTCTTCCCAACATACCATCCTTAGGATCCTTAATTTGAGATACAAAGGAGTTCCTTCAAAGAAGAGGTAATACCCCCTTAGTAAATCACTTTCCTTTTGATTCTTCTTTAAATCATCTATATATATGGTATTTATCATAAAATAATAAATTAAGTATTATAAATATACTAAAATTTTAATATTTTTAGTAAATCACCATTAGCGATCCTCTTTTATAGTAAATGGATTCTGAATGTATTGCTCGAGCATACATAAAACTTACCATCTCCAAGTAGTGGTGCAATTCATTTTCCATCACCATATTTATTGTATGGTTATTATGATCAGTTTAAATATTATATATTATGTTTATGAAATAATTATACTTATTTAATAACAATAATAATATCTCATATAACATCTTACCTTCTAATCCATTGGAAAATAATAACATCGCTTATGCATAGGGAGGACTACCACCTCTAAAACTATGTGATTCATTTTTTATTTCCATTTTTCAAGGATGGTAATAAAAATGGTTTTTAATAATATATAATATATATATATAAAATAATAATTAATCTATAAAGGTTAATTTTTGTTTATCTTCCTTTCGTTTCATCCGCCGAAAAGTGAAAACAACATCCATGCGTACGTACGACCTACTGTCTTTATGAAAGATGTAATTAATTATATATATCTATATATAATGAATTATTATAAATATATAATGAATATATATATGAATTTTAAAAATTATTAAAATTTTAGAGATTATGGAACCATTATTAATGTACATAGATCGAAACCTTTGACTTGAAATACTCAACAAAAATGAAACAGTTAACACCTAGAAATTGAAGTTTCACTCATTAATTATTGATAAATTAGTGATTAAAAGTTATAAAGGGATAATATATTGTTTTATAAGAATGTAAATTATTTTTATATATATTTATTATATAATATTTTATATTTCCTTCGATGAAATTAGAACTCGATATAATGGTTTATCATCTCAAATTATCTTCTTTGGGAAATATGTCATCAATCATATTTTATGAGGGGTATATTCATAAATTTTACATGTTATATAATTATTATACATATTATCATGATATTTAATGTTTTATTTGATTTTATTCATTCATGGGGCTTAATATTCAAATGTTACTAAATTAGTAAGTGTTTTATGTTATAATCATATTATTTATCAGGATTTTTCAAGATTTTGTTTCCAATGAATAAATATTATGATATACCTATAAAGAAACATGTGAATATTATTATCCACTATTTATATCATGATGATATATATTCTCATATGAATTATTTATTTTATATCCTCAATATACTAATATATTTTTTAAAATAAAATTGACTTATTTTTTATCTTCAATCAAGAATCTTTTTTATTCCATGTATTTGTTTTCTAAAAATGATTGCAAGGATGTTTTTAAAATTATAATGTGACTATTTAATTTTATTTTTACCAAGGATTTAATTTTGAAAAAATTGTTTAAAATTAATCTTTTTTCCCAATGAGGTTCATTTTTACCTTTTTTACAAATATGTGAAAATATATATATTTTTTTAACTTATAAGGCATGAACAGAATTTTTTATCATCATAGACACTAAATTATTTCATTATTATATTATAAATTTCCAATTTTAGTTTTTAATAATATTTTTTCATTAATATTTGGGAAATATTTATATTAAAAATAATTTATTTCAAATTCAAATGTGTATTTTTCCTCATGGAATATGTAAACCTGTCTTTTATATGTATTTTTCCTTTATGATTATATCACTTATTTTAAATTAACTTTTGAGAGATATATGATCCAAGAATATCATCATTATGATTTATTTTTATGTTATATTCTTATTATTACAAGATTTTTATAAAAAAAATTTCTTTTCATGGGTTATGTTAGGAATAATTGATGAAATGTTTATGAAACCTATTTATTTTCCACAAGTAATTTGATGATGAAATATTTATAAAACCCATTTATTTACTTGGTTTTTGATATGATTAATATTTTATGATATTTTGGAACACATATGTATGATTTTTATTATTTTATGGGTGGTCTTGAAATTATATAACCCTCTGGTGTATTGCGTAAATATTTATATATCATGAGATAAATAGGAATTGAATGGGGAATAAACCCAGTTCAGTATGGGTCTCTACAATGATTTTCTTGGGAGTGAACCATGAATACTGAGATAGTTTGGTGAGTGATCTCAATACACTATGACATTATTTCCAGTGATACTTATATACTATGTTAATGATCTTATTTGCTTATGTTTAGGCCACATGCTTATGTATTTTTCCAATTTTATGCTCTCACGGATCATGTTCTTAGATTCCATTATGATTTATGTCTTATAAACTACACTTATTTATGTTATGACTCAATATAATGATCTTTAATTTGATGGTTATGTTTTTCATATGATATTTTCATGTTCTCATACGATTATTCTTAACTAATTATCATGTTATCATTGAAATATACCCTGTTTACCCATTCTAAGAATATGAGATCACCCTTTTTATAGCAACATAGAATTTTCATACTTATATATTATATCTTTTAGATAAACAATATGTACATTTCACAAACACATTCTTGAGGACTATAATAGTTTAGTTCCTTTGGAAACATGGAAATATAAACAATTGGTCCATAAGTTCCCTACATCATCTACCATTATGTTCTTACAAACTAGTATTATTCTTAGACATATCATAAATAAAACTTTTCTTAATATCCTGGGAAAAGGAAACATAATAAAGGTTCATCTCAGATGCTCAGTAATGGTAAATAAGGGAAATACATGAGAATAACATTAAAAAAGGGTATGAGAATAACATTTGATAGCCATACCCTGAATATAAAAGATCATAATCTTGAGTTATAGTATAAAGATTGGAATATTAAAATACATGGATCATAAGGACATAAAATAACATGGTCTATGAGATAAAAACATTAGAATACGATATATATATTTTCATACATATAATAATATAAAATATTATGTCCAAAATACCCACCAAGACATTCATAACTTATTAAGATTAGGATAACACCCCATGTACCTGCTTTTGGATAGGTATGACCCCTCATGTACCCTTTTTTTAAAAATGGGATAATATCTTATGTGCCATTTCATATCATATAATATTAATCATTACCCAATCATTGGATAGAGACATAGGTACCACCATTCACATAATTAAAATCATGCATATGTCTATGAAAATATCATAAAAAATTCATCATATCATAACCCTTTAAATTAAATGGGTTTCATTAAAATTTAATCATATCATAAACTATTTTAAAGAGATGGGGTTCATAACCATTTAATCATTTCATAATTGTATATCCCATGAAAAAAGTGGGTCTCAATATAATTATATTATTGTATAACTCATGGAATAGAAATGGGTTTCATAAACATCTTGTCAAAATAAACCATTCATATAAATAATAAGAATGATATCATTGGTTCATATCCCTAGTAAAGAATAGGTAATATCAACAATTGTAATCATAGATTTAAAATGATTCTAAATAATAATTTTAAAAAATTATTGAGGATGATAATTTTTCTTGAAAAATTATTTTTTTAAAATAAATCCTTTTTAAACCCCTATTATTTAAAAATAACCTTTAAAGGTTATAAATAAATCATTATAAATCAATAAAAATAATTATTAAGGAAAATATCTTTTCCTATTTCAAAAAAAAACTTTTTAAAAAATAAAAAATTTTGTAAATTCTTTTATTTTAAAATAAACCTTAAAATGTATATAGGAAGATTCATAGAAAATAATGGTTATGTTGAGGGGATGTTTTATCCACACCATAAATGATAAAAACAAACATTCCTTTCACATTATCGGTAATATAATAAAAGTATTTTTCTAACACAACATGAATATTACATTCAAAAAAACTAAAAAAACTCAAACATGGGTAATATTTTAATTTAAAAGTAATAGGATAATGTGAAAAAAAATTCAAACATTTTTGGAAAATATGATTATAGATAAAAACAGATTTCTAGCCAAGAGAGATATAAATTCAGATTTTTATAAAAAAATTGGCTAGTTATTTTAAGTACCAAATAGTGGAAAAAATTAATATTAGTATCATTAATAATAATTTGAGATTAAAATTAATTAATTTCATGAGATATGGATTCTACCATATTCTGATCAAAATCGTAGTTATAAACAATCCTGATAAATAATGATATTATAACATAAAATTATTACCATGTTGGTTACTTTAAAATATAATCCCCATTAAAGATATATCATAAAATGGATATATAAAAAAGAATATAAATATGGATAATCATCATAAAATAAATACATGGGCAGTATATACACCACATAAAATAAATAGGTGGAGAATATGACATGTGTCTCCTAGAAGTAAAAATTGAGATAGAAATCCCTTACCTTAAGTATTGAAGTCCTTCATAAAACGTCAAATCTCATGTATAATAAATATAAGCTTATTATATATCTATTAAATAAACATATATATATTTCATCATATATGATTCACTTCTGACCTTTTATGACCCTTTTATTAACAATTTTGTGTTAAAGTCGTGTTCTGGGAAATAACTACTTTGTTTTTCATGTGAGTTTCAATTTGATATTTTTGGTTCTCTTAATTTGGTAATGGTTTAATAATATACATAATTTTATATATTATATATGTAAGAACCTGGTTCTTATTCTTGAGGTACATGTTTCTTCTTTTTTCTTTTCCTTAAGTGTTTTTGAGAAAATAAGGAAAATTGGAGAAAATCCTAAATTTTGTGACTACATGCCATGTACTTTTCCACACGTTGTGTACTTTGGTTGTGTGTAAGGAGTACACAGGGCGTGTAGGCCGGTCGATGATGATGGGTGTAAAAACCGACTACAGGCTGTGTGGTGGGTATTTACATGCCGTGTAGTCAGTCGGTAGGCAAACAGTAAGGCGGTGGCCTGCTGAGCGACAGTACACGCCATGTAAACATGAATACCCAATGTGTACTCATGTCAACAGATGAATAGTGCCACGGTGTAAAGAAGTCACCGAAGGAATAGTTAAAAATGAAAAGTACACGTCGTGTACTCAATAGTACACACCGTGTAGTCTTTTTTTTCGCTTAAAATGGGAGGTAGCCTCCCATTTTCACAGGGAAGGCTTAGAACTGGAGGAGAGCTCGGGAGGACGGCCGGAACTTTAGAGATCACCCGATTGAGCATCGGTAATCCGATTCTGCCTCCATCGATCTTGTTGGAACCATACGGGTAAGTCCTCCCCTCTTCTTGAACCATTCTTACAAATTATTTCTTGAGGGGAAGTTATTTAAATTTGAACGAGATTAGTTTTATCTTAGATCTACGCCGTTCTCAGGCGTTTCGAGGAGCGTCGTTCACGTATATCGATCAGGGGTGATCGAGGTAGGTGGTCTAGTGTTTATTTCCAACTGTTGTGATGAATTTGTGTACCGTAGTGATACGCGCCCATTAATGGGGTGTTGTATGGCTGAGGCCTTGAAAAATTATATGCCTAGAATTTTATAGGTATTTGAATATAATTATAACCTGATGTTTGGGATCGTTTCTTGGATCCAGGATCACCCCTGGGGTGCGTTCTTCTATTTATCCATTTGGACAAGTTACCCGAGGGTATACCATAAAATGTAGAATTATTTAAATTTCCTTGAGAGTAATTTTATATAATTTCTTGCTTATCTATTGGGCTTAGCCCGGTTACTTGCGCCTAAGGGTAGTTTTCTATTTAGCCTGAGGGCAGTGTTCTATTTAGCCTGAGAGAAGTGTTCTGTTTAGCCTGAGGGAAACTCCTTTCGTGCCTGAGGGCAGTAGATTCTGTGCCTGAGGGAGACACTTCGTACGCCTGAGGGTAATATCTATTATGCCTGTGGGAAACTACCTGCGGGTTGTGACTCTGATTACCTAAGGGTAAGGTTTTTATGTCTGAGGATAGTTTTATCATTAAATTCTCACCATGGTGATTTTTATCTGTTATACCTGTCAAGTTAAATCACAGGCTTGGCATGGTTAAATTAATATTAAAATGGCAATATAATTGGTAGAGTTGGTTACTTTTGAGTACTTCTTAGTTTATTTCATTTTCTACTGCACACTTCTGTTGCACATTTATACCGATAGCTGGGCATGGACCTTTGGTGGGTGCCTGCTGGGATTCATTTCTCACACCCTGTTTGGGTCATGTCTTCGGCCCAAACATACTATATTTCTGGAGGTATGGATAAGTGAAAGAGTCCCTATACAGGTACATGAGTTTTGCTGTGGTGTAGGGGAGCATGGGACCGAGCTCAGGCTCGCAATGTTGCTGGCTATTCTGTTTTGTTCTATTGTACCTGTACTTTCCATTGTGTCATATTTTACTGCTATGTAACATATTCTGGCTTTTTTTTCATAGAATAGTGACATGTTGCATCTTACTATATATATATATATGACTGTTGGTTCTTTTTAGTGAAGTTTTTCATTTTATTTATGTATGTTTTCCATCTTCCACTGATGTTGTATGATTGTTCTTGTATTCCACTACACTACACTTTGACAAATGAGGGTATAGTTTCCCCACTATCAGACTTGGGCCCTCGCCGCTAGTCGGCAGCCTCTAGTGTTTGGGGAAATGCGCTTGAGGTCATGTGACCAACCGGGTTCGGGGCACCCGTGGAGTGGCACCCGGATTCAGGATGTTATAATATAAATATCATATATATTCATTATATATGTATTTAGAGTAATCCATAAAATTTAGTGATTAAAAATGAAATACACAGTTGATGGAGATGGTAGGTTATATGTATGCATGAACATTGATTCAATTTTTTTGTTAGATTAAATGAAATAATTTTAAATGATATATTATAATTCCATAATAATTTTTATGTAATATATACCACATGTTTTCATTAAACTCATCCTTATTACCATTAATGTAAAACATGAATGAATTGCATCCTTTCATGAGGTGGTGGTCTTTCGTTCACATCAGCGATGTTATCATATTATGAAATTTGAAAGAATGAAGCTATGTGTGATAGGATAATTTTATAGGAATAATAATATAATTACTATCATAAAAAATACATCATTGTGTCTAACTGTGATAGGTGTTAAATGAAAAATGAATAACATCGGTTCGTGAGGTGGTAGCATGCCTTACACCCAAACGAAGATTTCATAACCCATTTGATAGAAGTTGGTATGGTTGTAGGTCATGACCATAACATAAAAAAAATATCATTTTACGAAATATAATAATTTTATTATATCATCATAGTATAATAATAATTGAATTAAGTGGAGGAAGAAATAAAACAAAAAATTTTGTTGACGAACCTTACCTCTTCTTTGGGTATCCTCCTTAGGATTTCACCAAAATGCTTCCTAGGATGGAATTAATTCAAAAAAAATATTTCTAAGATGATAAGAGTTATGTTGGTAAGTTATTTGGGTATATATTATAATATAAAAAAGGTTTTTATTGTGTGAATAATAGAGGAGAGGTAATTCCCTTTTATAACTGGGTTGAGTGGTGCACTTGTAAATTTTTGAAAAGAAAAAGTGTACCTGAGTTTTTAACCAAATAAACAGGTCAAAATGGATCAAATTCTAACTATATTAATTATAATTAATAAATATTTTGATAAAATAAATTTTATAAAATAGTATAGGTTATTTTAACCACTATCTTTTTAGATTAACCCTCAGCAAACACATTTTTACCATAACTACGATAAATAATTTTTACTGTTTTTACTATTCATTTTGGTCATAAATTAAGTTAAAAATATTATATAATATAAATTAATCTGATTAAAAATGTGGAATTTATTTTTACAATTTATATTAACATCTGTGGAAAATTTTAATTTAATATTAATCTTGTAGATGCAGTGAGATATCTGGTTTTTAAAGGGAAAATATTTAAAACATTACAACGTTTTGTAACAAAATTCCATATAAAATTGATTATAATGAAGTAAATTGGATTATAGGTTGTATAAAATAACAAATTTTACTTTAAAACCAATTTAAATTATAATTTAACATTATAAATAAATTAAATAACAATTATTTTTTCAATTAAATTTTAGTATTTTTCACTATTAATCCATAAATGAAACTATTTAGAAAAATCCCAAAAAATCACCATAAGATAATTTTGATATTATAATTTAAAAAATTATTTTTATTTTATAAAAAAAATCCATAATTAGGAAAAATTATTTTTATTAATATTCACAAAAAAATTAAATAAAAATATATTTTTTTGTGAAAATATTATTTTCAAAACATATAAAGAATCTTCCAAAAATTAAGTAATTTTTTATTAATATGACTAATTTATGTAGATAAAATAAAATTAGTATTTAAAAAGTATTTATAACTATTCATATTTACATGTTTAATTGTGAGGTTATAATTATCGCATTTAAAACCTATATTAATAATATATCATGGTTTTTTTTAAAACTCAGCATCATGTGTAATTCAATATTACCCAGTGTTTCTTGTAGGGAAAGCTTAACTTGGTTTTTCATGTAAAAAAAGATATCAATGAAATTTATTTTATTTTAAAAAATAATAATCCATAAAAACTAAGGGTGTTATAATTTTTTATGTCTCCTTTCATAACGTTATGAAGAAAGGTAATAAGTATGATATTTCAAAGAAGAGAGCTAGTTATGATGACTTTAGTGGGATATGATGAAATACACTTATGAACTAGTTTTTCATATATTCATTTTTCTAAATATACTAGACTTATAATGTAATAGAATGTATCATTATGTTATGTATTGAATATTCATCTAAAAATATATAATATTTATGTATAAGAAGTATGGGTCACTATAAACAAAAATATCTCCCTTTCTCTAACTTCAGTTATCCTTTTATAGAATATAGAAAAATAAAAAAAGGAAAACTTTTCTAGGAATATATAATTACCATAATTCTCATTGTATCTTTATTCTACTTTTCTCGATCTATCCTGTAATAAATTAATTTCCATAATTTTTTATGGAAACCACCTATGATAATAGAATAAATAAAGGGTCCATCTATAACTTCCTTAATCCCATAAAACCACAATTATCATAGAATCAAGGTTGATTCATAAATTACATATTATTTGTCATGACCCGTCCTCGGGGCCCGTGTCGTGACTACCCCAAGCCCACCTTCCATAGGCCAGGGGCTGGCGACTTGCACCAAAGGCATAAATCCCTAAGCTGGGAAGGCATTGCCTTTATAAAATTAAATAAACACAACAAAGTACGCAACAGGAAGTAAACACTAAGTAATACTAAATACAAAAGTATGTGCTGAAAAGTAAATGGGCTAGTATACAAACTCAACTGTAAAGTACGGTACAACTGAAAAGCTAGTACAACTTCAGTAAAGTAAAACATTAACCACTGAGTCGTCCTCCGGGATTCCCACCTGAAGGGTGGGTACAGATGGTCTCCTCAGAACCTCGGGTCCGTCCATCTGCTCCGTGTACGTCTCGCCAAGTGGTCCACCTCCGGGTACCGTCCAACTCTACAAGTCTCTACCTCAATCAGTGCAGTCTGTTGTCTACATCCAACACAATGTAGTGCGGGAATAGCCCATGCAGGGGTGAGTATACGATACTCAGTAAGGAACTCGAGACCCCGAAGGTCTCCCAGAATCCACGAAGGATAAACCACAAAAGAAATAAACAAACACGAAGTATCAAACAACTCTACTTAGGTATCTTCCCATACATATACCTAAGTTATCAATCTCAGTTCAGTTCTAACTCTTGAGCCCAAGCACAACCCATTCCACACAGGAAAGTAAGTCAATCACATTGATGATAACGATTAAAAGTCAAGACTCAGCTCACACAGGTATAAATATTTCATATAGCGATAGAGATGATCATATGTATTCACTGAATCATCTAAGTCATCAGACCCACATGGGATAAAAGACCATCTAAGTTGTTGGACCCACACAGGATACAAGACCAGCTACTCTATCGGACACACACAGGATACAAGTACAGAGGTCAAACTTCCAGACCCACACAGAATACCAGAACATTAGTTATCACTGTCAAAACCACGGAGGATTCCAATACAGTAGTCGTCGTCACCGAACCCACAGATGATTCCAGTACGGTAGACGTCGTAGTCGCAGCCAGATCTAGTGTTCCCGCACACAGCATGCTGGAATTCAGGAGGGTCCGCTCCTCGAGCAAAGGCGGTTGATACATCAACTATCATTAAGTCCAAATTTGATGTATCCCGAAGTTCTGTCTCATCAAAATGAACCCAACTCAATAGACGGCGCGTCAATCGGATGATCGGTCTAAGAGTTATTGGATTTTCCGTTCTAGGGGCCTGGTTGGAATTATGCTCGTTCCAAACCCGGCCGTTTTCCAAATTTGTCCAAAACTCACTTAGAGTATTGAAAAAGGACCGCCTCATCACAAGGGTCCTAGTGCCGCAGACAGCGTGTCGATCGGACGCACGGTCAAGAATTTATTCACATTTAAGCGAAACGGGCCCGGCCCGTCAAGCCCGGTGGGCTGGCGGGTCAGCTCGTCCTAGCTCGGAGGGTCCGACCCAGCTAAGGGGTCATCCCAGCCCGATGGAGCATGGCATGTCCTGCTAGGGCGTGTCCCGGCCCGGTGGGGCGCGGCCCGGTCCGGTGGTGCGCAGCCCGACCCTGTGGGGTGCGGCCCGATCCACTGGGGCGCGGCCCGGCTCGGCTGGGCGCGGCTCGGCTCATTGGGGTGCGGCCCGGCCTAGCTGGCGCGGTGCAGCCCGGCTAGACGCGGCCTAGCCCAGCTGGCATGGCGCGGCCGAGCGGATCAGGGGGCGCTGCCCCCGGTTTTCCGAAACGGCGGTGTCGCGTGGCGCCGCCCCTCCTGTCTGGATGACCGAATCCCACCGGTCTTCTCCGGCACAAGCAGCCTGCATGGGCGGGCCACTGTTCTCCCACATGGCACATTCAGGTATCGTGGCCTTCTTCAACCCGGCTGGCAGGCGGCCTACCGGTTCGCCGTCGAAGCGGCCCGCGGAAGCGTAGTGCCATGAGGCATCACGGTTCTCCAACCAGCGGGCCTTAGCCGGCCGGTTCTTTCAGCCTGGCCGGTCGAAGGACCAGCTGGTTCTTCCTCGGCCGAGTGGCCTGCGGATGCAGGTCGCGGTCTCCTCCACCTGCACGGCACCCGGTGTTGCGGTCCTCTAACGGGTCGGCGCACGGCCTCTGTTTCCACCGCCACCCTCGGTCATCACCACCTTTTTCATCACCACCTCCATCATGAATAATAAAACAGGGATCAACATAGGGTCATTGGGCTGTGTTCATTAGGCCCGCGCCCTCCGCGTTAATCGATATCAGATGGCCGAAGATGATCCAAAAAAAATCAATGAAGAATGGGGTACAAATTATTCACTTAAAATTATACAAACCCCTACCTCGATTTCAAGAATGGTGCAAGTCAACGAGCCACGGAAGACGAGCGTCATGGAGGTTGGGCGTCGCAGAATACGGATGTCGATTCCGTTAACGTTGGGGTGCATTCGAAGAGGGTGCATCATTGGAGAATATCTTCGCATTCTTCGTCAGAGATGTTCTTCGTGGAAGAATGGTGTTCTTCGTTGAAGAATGATGTTCTTCATCGAGAGAATGAACACTATTCTTCTATTTCTCTAGAGCCTCCCCAATATAATATTTTCCAACACAAATGAAATAAAATTCTCCCAATATTATAAACTTTCCATTCATTTAAAATTAATTCAAAACTAGATTAATTAAGTGGCATTAATTAATCTCAAGAGTTGGCACATCCATGAGAGGAGGGAGGTGGATAGGCTCCTCCATTAATGAGGGGAGGTGAAAGGGTTTGGGTTCTTGTGGGCCCCACCACACTAAATCCTCTCATGGGAGGTTATGTGGGGTGTGGTCCATACCCCAACTCCCCATTGGAGGAAATAGCTACCTCTTAAATGAAATTGTACAATACAACAATTTTATTTAATTTTCTACGAATCCCCAAATTATAACTTTCAACCCGCATAAAACACAACTGATGTAAAGGTCCCCTTAATTGAATATCGGCACTGCGAGTTCATTGGTGCCCTCATATTTCAATTCCAAGCACCGGTTTAAAAGATAGAAAAACCCGCACGTACGTTTACTAAACGTACCCAAACAAAACTTCATAAATTGATTCTGGGCACACCGGGCCTTGGATTCAGGTGCCGTCAGAAACCGCGGACTCATAATATTCCAAATAATTTAAAAAAAATCCTTGAAATTCCTGGTTATTTACATTATTCCCCATGAAAACACCTAAGTGGTGTATTTATATATATATATATATATATATTATTTGGAATAGATTTATTATTTTAAACCAATGAAATATTGATATAAAATTTATTTAAATCAAATTGAATTCTGTATTTTATTGGGAGCATAATATTTAAAGAATTTCAAATTAATTTACACATTTTATGATGTGTCACATGATTCCATAATTTGTTGAATCATTCTTACCATGTCATGTTATAGACTTATATAAGAAAAAACCCTTTAAAATTCTTTATTTGTTGACATTATAGTGTGTTGAGGTTATACTTAAAGTATAATTCTCTTTAAAATTTGAATCAAAATGGTCAATGGATATTTTATCATTAACTTTGGAGAAAATTATCCCCACTTCACCTATTACCATGGAACAATGGTCTTACATCTTCCAACTCTAACTCTCAAATTAGAAGTCCAGCATGGCCACAAGAAAAAACATTAATGGATTTCAATATCACACACATAAAAATCCAATTCACCAAGCTGAGCTTCATGGAAAGGTTACCTTTAAATAAGAATTTTGGATTCACATTTCTCTTAGATAATTCACTCTATGCTTAAAACATTAATACAACCACATAAAACATACAGAATGGGATTACCCGTGGTAAATAGGGTTTCCAATTGAAAACTACTTATGAATCATCATACTTCACCCCATTTTGACATGAGGGATTCATAGGGATAACAAATTTGACTACCACGAGCTCTAATATAACCATGTTGGGCATAATTTTATATATAGATATAAAATATAATGAAAAATATATAATACTTTTACATAAACACAAATTATGTGTCATTTTTACTATTTATATTCCTTCTTATACATTACTAAAACTCCCATAGCCTGGACAAATGTATACATTATTACATCTATTTTATAGAGGTAATATTTCATATTGAAACACCAACTGCCATGTAATAGAGATAATCTATTTGATGTTTTACATTGACCTTGGTGTGGTATATTGCTATCTTTCTCCAAAATGCCTCTGAAACTTCATCGATGTTATTATAAACATATAAGATCCTTATAAGTTTCCTTAACACTTATGGATATTTTCTTGAACTCTTCCCTAATCTTCTAACTACAAAATCACCAAAAATATATATTTTTTTACAACTAATCAGAAACAATAGCCTTTAACCATTTATAGTCATATATCACCATTTTAAGTCAAAAAATGATGAATCTATAATTATTATCTATGAATAACTTTTTTCAACCCTAGCATGTATTCTCCACATATCACCTTGTTCAATATTCTAGATATATTTTCATCAATAAACATTAGTCTTTCATCAACATATATTATCAAAAAATCTAACAAAACCCCATAGTGTTCCATCAATATCCCCCATATGATTATTATTACAATATAAACCCTCCATTATACCTATTATGAAATGAAATAAAATAGCTGTAATTAATCCTCATTTTTTATTAACTTTTCAATTCCACAGTATTTCAGTTCTTCAATATGATATTTCCATCCTAAACTAGGTGTGAATCCCTCATTTGTCACTAAAATTCATGAAATTTTCCACATTATCCTCAACTCAACCTTTGGAAATAAAATCCTTAAAGAAGTTTTTTCTCTCCACAATTGTGATTTTTAAACCCAAACCTATTTTTTATATTGGATTTTATTTCCAATAACATTATCATATAAAATTACTAGAGTATTAGTATATATTGAATACTTTGGAAGAAATGAAAGATATAGAAAATATCATTAAGGTATCTAGAGGATAAGATGGAGTTTTGGATTCCCCATGTCTAGAAGAGAAGAAGATATTTAATATCTAGAAATGAAGATATCAATTTCATATCTAGAATATATGACCATTTATAGAATATAAGAATATTGATAGAGCAACATTGTGATATCTAGTTTTTGAAGTATGAATGCAACATAATGATTATATTACAAAATTATTATCATCCATATAAAGTTTCACATAACATTGTGATTCATTGAAGATAAGGCCTTAATAATCATTTTGAGAATTTGGTATCATCCATATTTTTTAAAGAAATAACATAAAAAACATGTATAAACTCATAGATCATGAACAGAGAAGATATAGAAATATTTTAAATCAATGGAAGTGGATTCATATAAATTATAATTTGTGTGAACTTAGTGATTCCAAGAAATCTCAATGAAATACGGTAGAAGAATTTTTTCCTTAAAAAGTGAAAAATATTCTCAAAATGTATAGATATAATTGAGATGATTCATTCAAGTGAAAAAATTTATTTTTACACATAAAATATAGTAAAGTAACGTGATTCATGAAAAAGTTGTTGTTTCAAAAAATTTAGAGTTGTGTGACACAGAAAATGTTTCACAAACATGGAAAATTTAACATACCATTACTATTTTTAGGTATTCCTAAACCCTAATTTTAATTAATATTTATTTTATTTTATTTTTGGGTTTCTTAAGGTTGAAAAATTTTAGAATCATGAAATTATGGTCTAGTGTATGGTTTACACAGGACTGGCACATAGTTTTCCAAGCTGTGCACCCTGCTATAGGAAAATTGCAAGTTTTGGATAGGACATATGCACGGATTACACATGGTTAGCCAAGCTATGTGTCCCCTTAGGAGAAACTGTGTGACCCATTTATAATTGGCACAATTCCAATGCATGGTTTTTCCAAACCATTCACTATTTCTCATGAAACTGTGCAGATGGGATTTTAAGAGATACAAAATTTTATTAAATATTCCCAAACACATGTTTTAGATCCCAGACAGACCTCCTTCAACCAAAAATAGTTTCTCTTGACCTTGGATCTCCCAATATGGATTCTTGGCCCCTCAAACCCCTCTCTGATTTTATCTGAAGCTAGTAGAATATCGGTCAATCCATGTTTGGTTAGTCTTCTCCTCTCGTTCTTGATCTCCCATGGTCTCTTTCTTTATCTTAGGGTTTTATAGATCTTTGTTTTTTTCTTGGAGGATCTAATACATACTTTTATGGATCAAAACCTAGTCTTGTATCTTGTTTCTCTTGTATCCTATCATTATCATCCTTCTTTGATGAATCCTAGTTAGGGTTTGGTGATTCGAGATCTTTTGATCTTGAGGTAGGTGGTTCCGTTGTGATGAGAAATTTTTATTAACCTTGATTTCTTTGTTTAATTTCAATTTTTTTAATTAAATGATATAGTTTTATTTTGGGTTAAAATGGATTTCAATCATTTTATACGAAAAACCCAATTCTAGTGAATTTGGGTTTTTAAGAAAAATGGGTTTTTGGAATTAAATTGGAAAACCCCAAATTCCATTGAATTGGGGTGTGTTTATGGAAATTGTGGTAATTTAAATTGTTAGATTTAAATTTTGGTTTTTATAGAAATTGAATCAATTTAATTGTTTAATATAATTGAAGAAAATGTTTTGATGGAAATATTTTTGAAAAAACCCCAATTCCATTGAATTGAGGGTTTTAGATGAAATTGATAGAATTGTTTGAAATTTAAATTTTTTGAATTTAATTTTGTAATGGATTGTAAAATTACATGAATTGGTTTCAAATCCTTATTTTTGAAAATTGGATTAAAAATGGTTTTGATGGAAACCCATTAGTTTCACTATTCTTTTGGAAAAGGCATGTTTTTTATTAAAAACTTGTTATGGTTTTCAAAGAGAAATTGGCATATTAAAATTATTATGGGATTTAATTGTATTTTAAGTAGTCTTAAAATAAATTTCCCATCATCGTTTTGTGCTAGATCACATGATATCCTTAGGTAGTTAGTGTGTTATATTGGATAGAACTTCATGAGCTACAACATTATTAAGCATCATATCAGCACATCCCATTACATAGGTGATGGTGATGAATCCTCTTGGCCTGGGTTTGAGGAATGTATGTACATAATTTTCCATATTCACAATGTTGGGTCCCTATATCCTGGAACTATTGTACCTACTTGGCACATGACCATGTTTCTCGCTTATTTTTATTTCAAATGTATATTCTATTATTATGAACTATTTTACATGCCTTAGGAATTTATATAAATTGTTTTATATAAAAAAGTATATTTAATAAATTTTTTGAACAGCTTCATTTATGTAAAGTATCCTTTTATTAAGGGTAAATTATATCTTTTGAAATGTTTTTTTATCATTTGAAATGTGAAGCATGATTTTCTAAATGTATTTTCATCTCTTAAATTATAAAGAATTATTTGTTTAAATACGATTTTAGTAAATTCCAAACCTATATGTTTTAAAATTTAAATCGAATTATTGGTTAATTTGATATTGGAATCTTATTGTGTAATCTTTGGTGAAATCCTCTTGTGCTTTAGCTCACACATACTTTTTCCTTAGGGTTTTTTTAGATTATATTTTTTCAGGTCTGAGAAAGGTAAAGGGATCTCTTGGAGGTGGAACTAGATATTGAACCTTGTACTTGGTGACTTATGTATGAGTTGGTACTTGGGAAATGTTTCATGTTTTATTAAACTCTTGAGGTACTTAGTATTGTTTTTTCCTTGTCTATTGTGGGTAAATTAAACCTAGTGGAGTTTCTTTTGATTTTAATACAATCTTGTTTCTTTTACTTCCATAATAGTTAGTGGGAAAATCCTTCCCACTTTCAGTTTATATGATTCTAGGTGCTGGTTGCCAACCCATGGGGATCGAGAATGTCATTTGGGCTATGTCAGGACTGGCTCGGTTATTGGGTTGTCGGGGTACCTAGGTCGGTTCATGACAAATTGGTATCAGATCTTGAGATTGATATTTTTCTGGAATTTATTCTTCATTTTTTAAATATTATCAGGACTTTTGAGGTAGTTACGATTGAGTGTCTGGAATGATCTCACCAAAATGAACCTTAAGTCGCCAGGGGTGGTTATGGAAAGATTTTTTGTGTATTAGTTCTAGCCTTTTCCCTATTTTTATTTTTATGGGTTGAAATCCGAATCTGGTGGTTCTATCTGTTGGGATTAATTTCCCCTATTTCTCTATTTGAGTGTTAATTTGATGTCTTCTTTATTGTTTGTTGATGTTGTGTAGCATCATGCCTTTGAGAATATGTGTGAATCAGATCCAATAGGAAGTTTCTTATTAATCTCAATGAGTGAATCTTGTTGTTGATCTGAATCTGATTGAGGTGATCATCGACTAGTTATATCTAGTTTGGATACTGTTATCCAATTCCACTTAGTTATTTAAACTCAAGAAGGATAACAGGACCATGACAGAGTATACAAACCATTTTCCTAAGTTTTTTCACTTCGCACGTGAGATAATATCGAATGAGAGGATGAAGGCTCAAAAGTTAGAGTTGGCACTTCTTTTGGATATTATTTCTCAAATTTTCTTGTTAAATATTCCTTATTATGCTTAATTACTTGATATAGCCCTTATGGTTGAAATGGATCTGGAAGTCAAATCAGGCTTTTCAAGAGTTTCATTCTCTCTTAGTGGCAGCGTGAGTTCCTTTAAAGAAAATTATAAGTGTAATGATTCTCATGGTATTTTCTGACTTCAAAATTATTCTAGACCTTCAATAGTTCCTGGAAGAGGTCCCTTGGTTTTCTACTAGTGTGGAAAGTTAGGACATTAGAAGAGGGTTTATGCTAAGGTACCTAATAATTATGGCTCCTGGAGAAGTCATGGGCACTTGGAGTTATTCTTACATATTTATTTCACTCTCCATAGTGGAATGAGATCATCATCTCCTCATAAAATTGTGGGTAAATCGGATTCTTTACATGTAAATGGGTTCCAGCCATAGGCATTCAGAATGAAGCATCTTCATGTAGTGGAAGAGTCTCCAAAGTAATTTGATATAGGTCCAATGACTGTGATAGGTACTGTTACTATAGATTCATCATTAGTGACTACTTTTTTTATACTAATGCATCTCATTTTTTTTATTTCAACCTGTTTTTTTAATGTTAATAATCTTCCAATGGAGATTTTATCTTTTGCAATGGATAATACTACACCCCTTGGTATAAAGAGAGAGTAGGGTATCTATAGTCCTGCTTGTGTTTTCTCTCTATTAAATGTTGATCTGGCTTGGAATTTCTTGGTTCATGATATGAATCCTCTGAAAATAATTTTCAGAATGGATTGGTTCATTTCCAAGAAAGCCTGAATTAATTTTTATCTACGATGGGTCTCCTTTACCACACCTAGTGGTGTGTCTCGTGTATTTTTGGGAGAGTTGGACCCAAGGTTGAACGGGGCCGAACCTTCTTATCTAAAGTTGGGGGAAGTAATATCAGTTTTTTCCTTTTATCTGGGGTGGTAATCTTTGAGCACTGATCTCCCTCCAGTCATCATCATATTTTCTAAGATGTTTCCTTCAGACTTCTCTAGTTTTCCACCAGTAACAGAGGTTGAGTTTTCCATTGACTTAATGTCTAGTACCCAACCAGTTTCTATTCTATATTACTGAATGTCACCAGCTAAATTGAAATATCTAAAGTCCTAATTGGGTTATCTTCTTGATAAAGGATTCATACACCTGAGTGTCTCCTTGGGTGGTGGTGGCTCTTTTTTCTAAGAAGGTTGATAGTCCACTTCACCAATGTGTTGATTATAGAAATCTAAATCAAGTTACCATAATAAACAGGTATATTTTTCCACGAATTGATGATTTTTTTGATCATTTGAAAGGGGAAATGTGGTTCTAAAAGATTTATATTCACTCTGGTTACCATCTGTTGAGAATAATGGAAATTGACATTCAGAAAACTATTTTTCAGAGTAGGTATGGTCATTATGATTACCTTGTTATTCCCTTTGGTCTAACCAATGCTCTTGTAGTTTTCATGGAATTAATAAATAGTATTTTCCATGAGTATATTGATACTTTCTTGGTAGTCTTTTTTGATGAAATCCTCATATACTCTAATTCCTAGGAGGATCATGTGCATCATCTGAGAATAGTTTTGAATATTGATGAGAAATCACTGACATTGTGCTAAGTTTTCAAAATGCAATTTTTGGATTTGGGAAGTGAAATTATTGGGACACATGGTGTCTAAATAAGGAACATTATTTGATCCTGAGAAGGTGAAGGCTGTTATGACTTGTAAACAACCATAAAATGTCTTCGAAATCTAAAGATTCTTGGGTTTAGCCAAAAATTATCACTAGTTTGTGAAGGACTACTCAAAGTTGGATTCTTTGATGAATGCACTAACTTGGAAAGGAGTAAAGTTCACTTGGGATGAGAAATGTCATAATTATTTTTTCGAGAAGAAATTTCTTTTGACTACTACACTGGTTTTGACTCTTCTAGAGGTCGGACAGTGTTATATGGTCTTCTGTGATGCATCGGGTTTAGGCATGGGTTGTGTTCTTATGCAAGGTAACCATGTTGTTGCCTATAGATATCATCATCTTAGGCCACATGAGAATAATTATCTGGACCCACGACCTTGAACATGAATCTTTAATTCACCTTCTTAAGATTTGGAAGCATTAACTTTATAGAAAAATGATTTACATGTTTCCAGACCACAAAATCTTGAGTTATATCTTCTATCAAAAATATTTAAATCTCTACCAGATTTCTTGGGTGGAATACCTATATTATTTTGATTTAGACATTTCCTATACCCTGAGGAAAGATAACGTTGTTTGATATACTTTTAGTAGGAATCTTTTGACCCAAGTAGTAAAATAATCATCAAAAGTGTGAAAATTGATGGCTCTATTTTTATAATTGCATATTAGAGTTTAGGAGAAAGTGGCCAAGGTTTCTTTGGAAAATGTTCAATTGAAATCCATTCTTATTGAATTGATTATATTGGAACAATATCTTCATGATGATTTCTGTGGAATTTGAGACTCTCTTTATGGTGGGGAGGTAGTTTCCCTATGGTTGTTCTCTAAAGAGGGCATTCTATGCTATCATAATAATTTTATGGTGTCATCTTCAATCAGGAAATAGATGTTGTGTGGTTGTAATAGTTCCCAATGGAAAGTGCACCAAGGACCCATAAAAATTTTTTATGACATGCAATGGTAGTTTCAGTTTCCAGTTATGAGATGAGGAATTTTTGAGTTTGATTATCATTGTTATACATGCCAGCAAGTTAAGGTCGAGCACTAGAAACCTTCATGTTTTCTTTATCCACTTCCATTTCCTAATTGGAAGCGGGATGAGATCTCTATGGACTTTCTTTTGGGTTTCTATATACCCATAGAAAGAAGAATGAAATATGGTTTGTGATAGATAGGATAATTAAATCATCTCACTTCATACCCATTCGTGATATAGCCAAAGTTGAGGAATTGGGAAATAACTATGTGAAATATATTGTTTGTTTTCATCGAGATCCATCAGCTATAGTATCATATAAGGATCCGTGGTTCACTTATTTCTTTTGGAGGGTCCTTCAGGAGGCACTGGGATCTCATTTCCATTTGAGTATGGCATACCATCCATAGTCAGATGTCCAAATAGAAAGAGCTATACAGATTCTTAAGGACATGCTTCGTGCTTGTGTTATCGACTTTGGTGGAGCATGGGATGATCATTTGGGGTTGGTTGAGTTTTCTTATATCAATATTTTCTAGTTCATGATCAGGATGGATCCTTTTGAGGCCTTGTATGGTTGGCCTTGTAAATCTCTACTGTGTTGGTCGAAAATTGGTGAGAGTGCCTTGGTTGGAGTGAGATTGTCCTATGAGATAAAAAAATATATACAATTGACTCATCAAAAAATATTGATGGAATAGAGCTGATACAAGTCTAATGTTGATCTTCATCATAGACCTTTGGAGTTCTCAGTCAGTGACCAGGTGTTCTTAAATGTTTCACCTTGGTTGGTTCATCGATAGATTGAGAGGAAAGGGAAACATGCTTCTCATTTTGTTGAACCTTTTGAGATTTCTAAGTAGGTGTAGAAAGTTTCATATCATTTGGAAGTACCAACACAGCTGATGTAAATACATAATGTGTTTCATGTATAACAGCTTGGAAAGTATTTATTAGATACATATTATATTCCGATTTAGTGTGATCTTGAAGTTAAACCTGATTTATCTATGACTAAATGGCCAGTCATGATTGTTGATTCTGAGACTATAGTACTTCATGGGAGGATGTGTAAAGACCCGAAAATTTCAAGGAAATTTTTTCTTAATTTCTTTGGAATTTTACAAGAACGCAGTTTCTGATGGCACCTGATTCTGAGGCCCGGTGTGCCCGGAATCAATTTCCGAAGTTTAGCTCGGGTACGTTCAGTGAACGAACGAGCGGGTTTTTCTAACTTTTGAATCGGTACTCGGAATCAAAATCTGAGGGCACCGATGAAACCGCAGCTTCGGTAATTGCTTAGGTACACCTATTCCGGAGTTGTGTTTGTGCGGGTGGAGAAGTTAAATTTGTGGATTAAATGAGTAATGAATAAAATTGTAAAAAAAAATTATTTTTAAGTCTAAGGTGGTTTTATCCTACATGGGGAAGTTGGGGTGGCACCTAACTACCCATGTGAGGATAAATTTGAGGATAAATGAGAGGTGGGCCCCACACGAGCCCCAACCTTTCACATTCCCGTAACTCTCATAAACTCCACCTTTAAACTTTTTAACTCCCTTAAATTAAGTAACTGTTCCACTTCCTTATTTAATTTTCCAACCTACCTCTTAATTAATTAAATAACTCATGGTTTAATTAATTAAGTGAATTTGATTTGAATTTTGTAAATTTGAATGCATGGCATGGGTAAATAAAATAAGGTGGAGCCTTATTTTATTTTGGTTGGAATTGTTGTGTTAAGAGAAAGGGAAGAGAGATCTTGAGTTTTGAAGAACTTCTTCCTCCGAAGAAGAACACTTCATCTCCTTTGTTGATGAATTCGAAGAACACCGAAGCTTCGACGAAGAACGTCGTCTCATCTTGCATATTCTCTCCACGTAGAAGGAAGCGAGACGCCGCATTCTTCATCGGTCGAACACCGACGATGCTTACGGAACCTCGTTCCGCGACGTATTTTTCCGCGACAAACCTCAATCGATGACTCCATCGAGGTAGGGGATTAATTTTTTTTGTTCGTGAATATTTTTGTCGCCATTCATCGTTCTCTAATTTGGCCGCCTGTTATCGCAATAATGGGAGGAGGTCGGACCGCACGAACACGGCCGACTCTCCACCCCACTTGATGCTTGATTTTGTTGCGGCACGAGCAAGGCAGCGCGGTGCCATTGCACCACGCGGAAATAATGAAGGATGGGCGGAGAAGCGCGGCGCCGTCACGCCACGCCGTTGAGGTCGAACGAAGTCGCGGCGTCGTCGCGCCGCACCGGAAAACCACGAAGAGGCCGTGGTTTGTTTATTTGACGTGCGGATCGACGAGCGACGACGAAGTAGGCCACAAGGGTGTTTGAATCCCTTCGTAGTGAAGATCGGGTCCCGGGAGGACCGTTGGCGAAGACGGCAGGCAAAACGGACCACCGGAGCGTGTCTGGTGGTCTGCAAAAGGCGGCGGTGGAGCGCTACCAGAGTAAACCGCCGTGGCTCAGCCGCGGCGATGGGGGAAGAACCGGAATGGCTTCAGCCATTCCGGATTGGGGCGGCGCGGCTTATGTCACGCCGGTTCGTCAACCGCGGGGGGTTGTAAACCCCCCCCCCCCCCCCCCGCACCCGCTGGCCCCGCGGGCGCCACGCCAGCGCCAGGCCGGTCGCTCCGCACCGCGCCGCGCTCTATTGGTCCAGACCCGGACTCGGTTCGGGTCGACCCGGTTCGGGCCGACCCAGGGGGTCTCGGGCCGGGTCGGTCCAAGCCCGAACCCCCTTTTCTCAGGAAGTTTTTTTTCAAACACCCATATCTTGGGATACGGACCTCTGATTGACACACCATCAGTTACAATTCGATCCTTGGATTGAGACTGTCGTTTCGGTATATTACACTCAGGGTTTCGGAGAACTTTGTGTACATCCGGGTTGGTTCGATCACGAAACCAACCGGGCCCTCGGAGCAGAAACGCTTATATCTCGAGCTTCGGACGTCTGATTGACGTGTCGTCGACTTTGTTGGATTCCTCTTGATGAGACAGAACTTTTGGCATACTTAGCCTGAGATTTGGACGCAGTTGGAGTATGGCCGGATTTGATTGTACTCGAAATCCAACCGGGCCCCTGGAACAGAAAAGCTGATAACTTTCAAACCGGATGTCCGTTAGACGAACTGTCAGCGGCGTTGGTGATCTCATTGAGAAATGGTCCCTATGAGTATACCCTATGAGAGTTAGGGGTACATTTGGGATACGTCTGGTTTGGTTCGCACACGAAACCAACCGGGCCCCTAGGACAAAAAGGCTAATAACTCACAGACTGGGCGTCCGATTGACGCACCATCTGTTGCGTTGAGACCCCTATGACGAGGAGGTCCTTTGAGATACTTATTAGTGGGACTTTGTGATACTTGGAGTATCAAACTGTAGCTCGTGGAGAGGACCCTCTCGGAGATGTGCGTACGGAGTACGGAGACCGTGTAGCTGGATGAGACCTGATGACTGCTTGTCCGATTCGATTCAGAGTGACTAGCATAGCCCAGTGGGGAGCACTACTTTGTAAGGTGGCAGACCCATGGAGGAGGAGCACTACTTTGTGAGGTGGCAGACCTGCGGTACTCAACAGGAGGAGTACCTCTGTAGGCTATGAGGGGGAGCCCTACTGTGTGAGGTGGTAGACCCATGGCGGAGGAGCACTACTGTGTGAGGTGGCAGACCCGCTATACTCGACAGGAGGAGTACCGCAACAGTCTTAGGTTAGTGAGCAGTACCTCGGAGTCGTGACAGGATCACTGTACTCTCTAGAGACTGAGCTCTTCAGCAGTTACGGTTTCGATAATAAAAATCCTGGTTTGATCTGAGACTATGACCTTTGTGTTTACCTCATGATTGAGATGGGTCCCTTGATATCTTAGGTGTATGTATTGGAATATACCTAGGTAGTTGTTATCTTTTCATTTCATAACCTTGTGTTTCCTCGTGATTGAGATGGGTTACTTGATAACTTAGGTATAAGTATGGGCTTATACCTAAGTAAGGGTTATCTGTTGAGATCCTTCTTTGTGTTTATCCTTGTTTAATTTAGTGAGACCTTGAGGGTCTCGGGGTCCCTAATGAGTAACTTTTATTCACTCCTGCACAGGCTATGCCCGCACCTCGTTGTGTTGGTTGCAGCCATCGGGCAGCGCTGACAGAGGCCGAGTGTTCGAGGACTGGACGGTACCCGGAGGTGGACCTCACGACGAGACGATACTCGGTGGAGGTTGATGGGCGAGAGCGTTGAGGAGGCTATCTGTACCTACCCTTCAGGTAGGATCTATGGTGGATGATCCAGGAGATGCGCTATCTATACCTACCCTTCATGTAGGATCTGTGGTGGATGATCCAGGAGCTACGCTATCTGTACCTACCCTTTAGGTAGGATCCAAGGTGGATGGCCCAGGAGCTACTTATTTTCTTCCAGCTGTTTGTCTTTTCTATTGTACTTTCTTTTCAGTTGTACCTGCACTTTTCATATGGGTTTGTATTCTGGCCCACTTACTTTTCTGCACTTCCTTTTTGTACTTAGTGTTTTACTTCATCTTGTACTCTGTGGTGTTTTGTTTACCTTTATAAAGGCAATGCCTTCCCAGTTTATCGGGATTTACACCTTTGGTGCTAGTCGCCAACCCCTAGCCTATGGAAGGTGGGCTTGGGGTAGTCACGGCACATGCCTCGAGGACGGGTCGTGATAGGATGATACCTTTTGACCATATGCTATGGTAGCATAGTTCTGATTCACATTAGATGTGATAGAGGGAGTCACTTATGAGAGGGTAGTGGCCTCATCTTTTTGACGTGGAGGCTTTTTCATAGGATTTCAGGGGACAGATGGTTCCTGTAGTGGGGAGGTTGTAACATCCCATTACTATTTTCAGTTAATCCTAAACCCTCCTTTTAATTAATCTTTGGTTGGGTTTTTTTTTTGAGTTTCTTTGGGAAAAAAATTAAGACTCTTGAAGTTCTGGGCTAGTACATGGTTTTCACATGGCTGGCACATAGTTTCCCAAACTATGCACCCTACTACAGGAAAATGGAAAGTTTTGGACAAAGAGCACTATATATCTCACACATGGTTAGTCAAGCCAAGAATCCCCTTAGGGAAAACCGTGTAGACCATTATTAATGGGTCGACTTTCTATGCACATTTTTTTTCAAACTATTCATCGTTTCCCAGGAAACCGTGCGGATGGGGTTTTAAGATATACATAATTTTATGAAAAATTCCCAAACCCCTGTTTTAGGTCCCTAACAAACCTTCTTCGACCCAAATTGGTTTTTATTTACCTTAGAGCTCTCATGTAAGGTGTTTTTCCCCTCGGACCCCTCCTAGATGTGATTTGAATCTTAGAAAACATCGGTCGATCTATCTCTGGTTAGTCACATCCTTCCGTTCTTGATCTCCCATGGTCTCTCTCTTTCTCTAAGTTTTTTATATATCTACATTTGTTTTTAGAGGATATAATACCCATTATTATGGATATAATCTATGTTTGAATATTTTTTCTCCCATATCCCATAATTTCCATCCTTCTTTGACGAATCCCAACCAGGGTTTGGTGATCTGAGATCCATTGATCTTGAGGTAGGTGGTTCTATTACGATGCACATTTTTTATTAACCCTAATTTTTTTGTTTAATTTCAATTGTTTTAATTAAAAAAATATTTTATTTTTGATTAAAATGTCTTTCAATCTTTTTTTTGGAAAAAACCCAACTTTGATAAATTTTGGGTTTTTAAGAAAAATGGGTTTTTTCCATGAAATTGGAAAACCGCCAATTCTATTAAATTGGGATGTGTTATATAAATTTTTCTAATTGAAATTGTTATATTTAAATTCTATTTTGTATAAAAATTGAATCAATTTAATTGTGTAATTTAATTGATGAAAATATTTTGATGGAAAGATTTTTGAAAAACCCAAATTCTAGTGAATTGCAGGTTTGTGATGAAATTGATTGAATTGCTTGAAAATTATATTTTCTATATTAAATTGTTTAATGGATTTTAAAATTACATGAATTTGTTTAATATCCTTATTAATGAAAAAATTATTAAAAACAAATTTGATGGAAACTCAGTGGTTTCACCATTCTTTTGGAAAAGGCATGTTTATTATTAAAAACTTCTTATGGTTTTTAAAGATAAAATTGACATATTGAAATGAAGTATAGGATTTAATTGTATTTTAAGTAGTCTTAAAATAAATTTCCCATCATTTTTTATAATAGATCACATGAAATCCTGAAGTAGTTGGTTTGTTATATTGTAAAACACTTCATGACCCAAAATGCTCTTAAACATCATATCAGCACATCCCATTCCTTAGGAAATGGTGATGAATCCTATTGGATTTTTTTAAATGGATGTATGTACATAATTTTTTTGTATTCACAGTGTTGGGTCCCTATTTCCTGAAACTATCGTACCTACTTGGTACATAGCCATGTTGCTCTCTTTTTTGAATTTCAAATGTATACTCCATTGTTCTGAATTGTTGTACATGCCTTGGGAATTTATATAAACTATTTTATATAAAAGTATATATTTAATTCATTTTTTGAAAAGATCCATTTATGTAAATTATACTTTGATTAAAGGTAAATTTCATCTTTTGAAAAAAAATCCATTATTTGAAATGTGAAGCATGATTTGCTAAATGTATTTCCATTTCTTAAATTGTAAATCATGATTTGTTTCAATATGCTTTAGTAAATTCCAAACCTACTTGTTTTAAAATTGAAGGAAGATTATTGGTTAATTTGATATTGCAATCTTGTTATGGAATATTTTGTGAAATTATACTGGGATTTGGATCATTCCCTACTTATGCCTTTAGGGGTTTGTAGATTATCTTATTCTAGGTTCTAGTAAGGGAAAGGGGTCTCTTAAAGGTGAATCTAGTTGTTGAACCTTAGACTGACTCAGTGAGTTGCGCATGAGTTTGGAATTGGGCATTTTTTTGTATTTTCTTGTACTCTTGTGGTACTTGGGCTTGTTTATTCATTATAGACTTTTGGTACATTAATCCCAATGGAGTTTCTTTTGATATTAATATTGTCTTGTATATTTTACTTCCTCAATAGTAAGTTGAAAATTGTTCCCACTTTTAGTTTTTATGATGTCAGGTGTTAGTCATTAGCTATGGGGATTGAGAACACCCTTTGGGAAATGTCAGGACTAACTCGGTTATCATGTTACCAAGGTACTCAGGCTGGTTCGTGATAGACAATATTTAGTGAATGTTGTGTGTCTATGATTACTTATTCATATTTTCCAAGTGAAATATTTTTGGTAAAGTTTGGTAGTGTCACAAAATAATGTTTCAAGAAAAAGTTTGATGGTATACCAGAAAAATAATGTCTTTCACATGATGGAGTTTCATGATTAGGTTAACATTAGACAATTTTATGTGATGTTTTTTACAAGAATATTAATATTTTTAGAGAGTTAGGGAGTTTTTGAAAGATACAAATGAAATATTTACAATGTTTAAAGGCTAAAAAAGTATCGATATTCACAAACATGTATATATTAGTGAATCAAAGGAGACTTGTTTTGAGAGAATAGTAGATTTCTATGAGACAATGTTTCATAAATTAATAATGATGATGAAAGTTTAGAAAATTGATACTTCATGAAAGAAACATTTTCATGTTTCGTGGAGGGTCGATATTATCATATAATTACCTAAACCCATATGGAGAAATATATGATAATTCATAGACGCTTGGTTAAAGGATATTATTGAGAGATAAAAACTCTAAATTCATAAAGTTATATAGTTATTTAAATAGTTATGTGGTTCACCTAGTTCTATGAGAAATTTCTTATGAATAATTGTGTTCCACATACATACTATTTTTATAAACCCATTTTTGGGGTGAAGGTTTATCAAGTAAGAAATATTAGTTATGGAAAAGGTTCATCCATAAGAACTTAAAAAATAATAGTTTTAGGAATGTATGATTTTTTAAAGAACAAGTTTCATGTATGTGATGAGGTTTATGAATGTTGGAGGTATTCAAATAGTAGGTATCATACATCAGTTTTAAGTGAATAGTGTAATTAAGGAGAATTAAATTAGGAATATTATATAGGAAGGGTCACATTCTAATTAAGGAGAAATCCATATGTGGGAAATCTTCTGATGTTACATTGAATTATATAAAAAAATGGTACCATCATCAAAGAAATTCATGGGATTGAAGAAGATCATGTGTGACTTGGAAGTGGGGAGAGAAAACCATAATTCTAGTAAACATAGTGTTCTTAGATTTGTGTGATTACAACATAAACATTTTATCCCCTAAAATAGTAAACATCGTGGGATTTTGGCACATAGATAGAATGTTGGTGTGTTCTCTTCAGATGTAGCCTAGTTTGGTTAATCCATGTAAATGTACAAGTTCATCATAGATTTTCAAATTTACAACATATCTATGATTATTTTGGTAAGTATTTATTTTAGTTTGAATGTTTGAAAGAGTTACATCCAATGATGGAACATAATTCTATATGAATAAGAAAAACAATCAAAGAAATTGTTCAAATTGATCGGTACCTTGACTCACCCCCTGGGGTGTATACGGTTCCAACATGTGATACTATAGGGTAAAGGTTCATACATAGTGTTTAACATTATAAGAAGATTTAGGATTTTTTTACATGGATTCTATAATGAAACATACATTTTTTGTTTAACTAATTGTTATGTATAGATGAAAGAAATGTTAATATTCCTTTGGGATTTCATTGAAGTGATTAAAAATTATATCTAATGATATGTTGACTTGATAAAATATAGTAAATAAAAATGAGATGTAGAGACATATATGGTCTTGAATAGATATTTTTACCATGATATTTTAAAGAAAAACATTTAATATAATGCCTCTTTTAAAAAATGGAATACCCTTGAAACTATTTATCAAAAAATGATAAAGGCATTGAAAGTTTTGATATCCATCTCAAAATTATATTGTAATATATACAATAAATAGTGGATCATAAAAAATATATCTATAAGAAAAAGGATAAGAATACGACCCTTGAGAGATAAAATATAGAAATTGAGGTGAATTATTCTAATTCATTTATGTCATCAGATTTTATCCTTGTTTTATAAGATTCTTATAAATATGTAATTCCACATTCCTCCCTTGAATAAATATAACTAAATGGTGTAGTTAACCTCTAAGGATAACTGGAAGGTTCTGTTAATGAAATTGATATTTAAGGAGAGAGAGAAAAAATATAGATGGGATATTAAATTAATCAACAAAAACTGTTGATGAGATTGATGTAGAGATGGAACAAAATTAGAAAGAATTATTTGATCAATATATTAGTGTTGTGAACACTAAACAAGTAATGAGTCCCAAGAAGTAGTATGATTTATAGGAAAATGTGATTGAAATCATGAAATAATTTACTAATGAATAATAGAAAATGATTCCTTCAGTTGAGGTTGATGTTTTTAAATAGATAATCATTAAGGTTTAACTCTAGTATGGTGAGTTTGAAAATAAAATATTGGATGGATTTGGTGTTGAAGATTGTTTCGTAGTTCCTTGAAACGTGTATTATAGTTTTAAGAATCACTGCTTCCAGGTAGTTCCCATTGGATTTATTTATGGAAACAGAAACTTCCAACATTTCTTTATCTAAAGGGGACCTGCTTTCCAAAGGCAGGTGTTCATTAAGTTTGATCTTCATGATACTAAAGACCATGCATTGATCGATATGATGGGAGGTCAGACTCATCACACCCTTTGGGGGTAATTATTTTCTACTCCAGGCCTCTCTTTATAATTTATAATATTTTCATGAATCCTTTTTAATTAACCAAGTATATCATAAGTATCCCTTGGAATTTTCAATCACTTATTAATATGTGTAAAGTTTAGAATCATCAGTATGGATTCATAGTTCTTCATTAATGGAGATATCCAAATGTATTCGAGGTTTTCCATCAATGGTATCCTCTAATATATTATTTCAAGATTCTTTTTGTCATCATTATGATGATATTAGTTTTTAAGCCACTCAGTGGGGAACTCTAAAATTTATTTTCATCTAGGGAGATGGAGGTTTGGTTTGATCTTAGGATTGTGCCCATAAAATGGGCTACCTACATATCCTTGTAAAAGGAATCATAACCCTCGTAGTTTGGTTTCACTAAATGGGACACATCATACCTTTTAAGGTCATGTAATAAGGACCTAGCCATATAGTTTAATTTCATGTGGTATGGACATCTAAGCGGAAGGTGCTTAGTCAAAACATAGTGTAGGACTTATGCTGAAGCAGTCCAAGGAACTTCGAAAGGATATGAGTTTCCAAGTAGGATCAGACCCTGTTGTGAATATGGCCCAAGGAGAACAGGGTTGATTTAAGGTATTTGGTTTGAACCTCAAGGAGACTTCCTACATATCCCATATATATGGGAATCAAAGCCCACGTAGTTTGATAAGTCTCATAGGAGAGTATAGTCCTTTGAGATAAATGATTATGGGCTTACTTCTTGAAAATGATGCCTTAATGATTTTGGGGGTTTAATTTGGGGATTATTCCTAAGGAGGATGTACATATTAAGGGAATTAAGTTTTGATTCTTGAAAAGGATATCCAGTGAGCTCAGGCCCTAAAAGGGATTCCTACGTATCCTGGTTTGAACAGGAATCAGATTTCTCGTAGTTCCTTCCAATTTTGCAAATTTTGTGACCATGAAAAATATCTAAGCCCATGTGAGTCAGGATCGGTGTGAGAAAAAAGAGTATGTCAAAGATTAAACAAAGTCACTTTCAAATTTTTCCTCCTCTGTTGGTGGAAGAGGGCGTGTCGATCATGGAAGAGGGTGAGGCGATGATCTTTCCTTCTATTTTTTTTACATTTGACAAGGGTCCAATGTAAGGAGGATGAGATGAAGGTTAGGGGCTTACACTAGGATGTATTCCCATGGAGACAAAGAAAAACGGGAGAGTTAAAGGGTAACAAGAGTCCCTCTACCCATCTCCCCTTTGGTCTTTGGCACCAAAGAAGAAAGGGGGAGCTGTGATGCTACCTCCTTTAAGAAACTCTAGGGGATTATGCAAGGATGGTTTCCCTAAAATTGATCCTAATAGGGAAATGAGACTTATCCTTTGATTTCATGGAAAAGAAAGTTTGAACCGTACCTTCCCTACCAGTGACCTGAGGTTCAGGGTCTTTGAGATGAAAAGGGGAGGACAAAACCCAAACCCTAATCCTCCAAACTAGGAACTTCCTAAAACTTTTTTTGGGAGAAAGTTCCATGTGACTATGGATATACAAACCCACAGACATTCCATGTATCCTAAATCCCATATAAAACAAATGTGGGAAACCTCTGACTGTGGAAATACAAACTCAGATAGGAGACACACTGATGTGCCTTTCCCAAAGGTTTGACAAGCCAGGAGGTTTTGGTGGAGGCTCAACTTAGACCCTTTCAGATAAGGGAACCAAGGAAGAAGATACCCTTCCATTAATGGCTATTAAAGAGGGTACTTGAGTTGGTATGTTGGATTTATACGAAGCTTTGTATCATAGGTACCTCATGCATGTATGCCACGTAGGTACCCCACGTTGATGCATCGTGCAGGTCTACTACGCAGGTATGTCACGCAGGTGTGGCACACAGGTATGTTGCATAGGTGTGGCACGCAGGTATGGTTCATAGGTGTGGCGTGCAGGTTTTCCGTGCAGCTATGGCGTGCAGGTGTGAATGTTGAATAAAGAATGTGTTTCACATAGGAAAACCAAAATTATGTAAAAATTGTAAAAGACTTTTAAAAAATGCTTATCCCATTTAATTATCTCTTCTCTCATGTTTTGGAGAGCTCCCTAAGACAATTTGAGGGATCTAATCAAAAGAGATATTCAATGGGAGCTTCAGAGAGTCTTTTAACTTTTTCAATCCCTGAAATATGGATCCTAGGGTCTCTATTTATAGGCATGGATAGAGACTAGTCGAACGGATGTTGCCCGCGTAGGTCCTTCACGCAGATCCTCTGCGCAGGTACTCCTTGTAGGGGTATAGAAATTATTCTTCCATGGAGCTCTGTCATGCAGGTCGGTTGTGTAGCTTTGTCGCTCAGGTCTATCGCACAGGTCTGTCACACAGATATATCACATAGGTATTTTGAAGTATTTTACTTTCCTTGAACTCTTTGAAGCATGTCTTGGTATTTTGAAATATCCACAGTGATCCTCGTGATATTTTAGTATTCTTAAGTAGTGTAAAAAAATACCTCCCTCAGGATTGGATTCAATTATAAAGAGGGCCAAGTCTTGAGGTAATATTGTGAAGAAAAGACTTTAAGTACATTACTGGAAAACGTAGGTTTTTCATGGAGCTACTTTGCAGAGGTATGTTGTAGAGTGCTGTCATGCAAGCATGTCGCACAGTCATGTCATGTAGGTCCTTGGCGATCTGTAAATAGGTTAGATCCTTAGTGATTTTCATCACTCATGCCTTCAAATTTTCCCAGCTCTCGTTGCGTAGCTCCTTCTCCAAGCCTCAATGTGTTGTGCTCTCGTGTAGTTTCCTTGAAATTTTCTCAAGGTGGAACTATTTGACTGATGGAACTACACTAAAGGACTTTATAAAATTATTTGTGCTTGGACCCTTCTCGAGGGACCTCGTCAAAGGACCTACGCGGCGGACCTTGTCTAAGTACCTATGGGAATAGTGTCCTTTGCCAAATTTTTTATTTCCCTTTTTTCTTTAAGTTGAATTTTAAGTTAAAATTACAACCAAATAGGGGAAGTTTGGTAATTATTTTGCAGTAAAAAATGTCTTATTTGAGATGACCCATACTGAAGAAGATAAGGCTCATCAAAATTAAATGATGAAGATCATCAGACCAGACTTTTATGACATTGTTAAAAGTACTCTTCTTGGGATATGGAAGGGTTTAATTCCATACCAACGTGAATATCCACAAAGTCCTTACTTACCCATATACGGGCATGGTCTTTTGCATGATTCCCATGTTCTATCTATAAAGAAGTACTTTCCAAAGAATTGGTTTCTTCAATACTCCAACTGTAACTGCATGAATATTAGTACAAGGGGGTTCCAGTATAAGAAGGAATGATCCCTATTGGTTGCATCCTTCATCATAGTGGTTGAAATCCTGATATTAAGGGTCACATTATAGATCCAAGACCACATTACTTTGATTCCACCTTTTAGGCTTCTAAAATAGATCAATCTAATGGTTGGAAGAAAGCCTGGGATCTTCATTCTGGAGGAGGTGTTAAACCCGAGTGGATATGGGCATTCTGGGTGCGTCAAACTTGTGAAAAATTCAAGAAAGAGTTATCAGATGTTCATATCTATGAAGCTATCTAGATGGGAAAACATATGTTTATAAAAATGATTTCATTCCAAAATTACTGAGCTGATGGAGTCCACAAACAAATTCCTTCCATTTGATGCATGGTGAAGTTGGTATTAGTCTCTGGGATATTTAAAAAATAGATAGAATTCCCATTCTTGGGGAAATGTATGATGAATTCATTCCACCCATTAAAACATGGGGTGATTATACCAGAACACCACTACTGGCCTATGAATTATTTAAAATAGAGAATAATTTACCCAATGATAAAAAATATATTCATGCTAGAGTGTGGATGGAAGCCTTCTTAGAACCAACAATAGAGAAAGGTACAACCTGTGGACATCCTACTATTTGTTCTTCTGTAGATAAATGGGGTTGTTCAGGCACATATTATCCTACACTGGAAAGAGGTGACTATAAGCATTGGGGCTATACAATAAAACTCAATATAGATTCAAAGGTATGCTTTGCTACCTCCCTTGATATGTGGCTAAGTGTTTACATACTTCAAGTCTGTGAATCTAAAGGTAGTGTAAGATCAGGGACTTTTTTCATTGCATCTAAATTGGTATAAGAGAAGTATATTGAGGTAGAAAACCCTGTATTGGAAATAATTTACCATCTCATGATGCATTTATACAATGGGAAGGATCTATTTATAATTGAAGGGTCATTCCAAGTGTTGTAGGGATGGATTGCAGCACACTTTTCTTCAAACTCAGTGTTGAATTCAGTTAGAGTTACCAATGGTCAATTCACCCCATTTTTATAGAAAATTTCTAGTATTCAGACTCTAAATTTTAGACATGATATGGTGCTAAAGTCATTGAATGTCTCAGGATAATTCAGCTTCTTTCATTTTGGTAACCCACCAATTGGAACATTTATTGATGATGGTAAAGAAAATAATTATGAGCTGAGATCTTATATGATGGAATTCAGGGATGGTTTATTATCGACCAAGATTGATGGTGAAATTATCTTTGAGGCTTACATCCCTTACAACTTTGCCTGTCAGTTCAGATGTCTTCAACAATCAAACACTTTTCTAACTACGTATGTTAGACATGAGAAGCATCCAATGGTATAGAGACAATTATGGATTCTAACGGCTTTAGAGGAATCAAAATTGTGGATTATATTTCCTCCATCAGATGCATCAATTGGATTGGAAGCTGGATATGCCAAAGCTTGGGCTTCTTCATATTTTCAAGGGGCTTTGACAAAAGGGATATATCTAGTGGCGGCTACAACGACTGTTGCACATGGAAATCATGGTAAGAAGTCCAAGGAAAAAGATGACACAGAAGTTTCAGAGGTTTTAGAGCCCTCAAAATGTCTTCATAGGAGGTATACGAGGAAGACTAGGGCTAGAGAAGCAATACCTCCAACGCTAAGATGATCTAGTCACCACCATCAAACAGAGTTTCCTATTCCATCTGTTGAACTCTCTAAAGAATAAAGGAGGCCTGAAGAGGCTCACCAGTCAGAAGGTTTTGAATCTCCTACACAATCAACCATACCAAGATTGAATTATGTGTGGCCTTCATCCCTTAATTATTGGGAGAGTGTGACCTGTTATCTTAGGGATTCATGGTTATTCCTCCAGCATGGAATTCGAATACCAGATGTGGTGACATTAAGGCACATTCTGATTGAAATCTGGATAATAACCTGGCTGAAGTAAAGAAGTATATTACGGAGCTGGAGGCTTTTATATATGAAGCTGATGAACAAATCCCAGTCTCTAAATGAGTATCTCATATGATGGACTTATAAGTACACTAAGGGATAATTATTGACTCTGAGGAGGAGTGAGATATTTATGTTAATACTGAGAATGTATTTTCCTTTTTCTTTTATCTCAAATTTTCTTTACCATTTGTCGTCATTAATCTTGATAAAAATTTATTTGTGCAATTTGAATGTAGGGAAGGAAAATATGGACCAGTTCTTGAATCACCAAAGTATGGGCCTACAGGCTCTTCCATTGATGCAATGAATGATCCTACCAGGTCTCCATAACTTTCTCCAGGAGCAAGAATTATGACTGGGGTAATGGTGATGGATAATCCTCACCCATTACCTCAAGTTTCTCCTGCTAAGAAGAGTGTTTCAATTTCTCCCCAATCTTTTGAAAAGAAACACTGGAGAGCAATGAGATTAATCTGAAGTGTTCACTGAAGGAGTAAGTATTTATACTATCCTTAGGGCATGTAATTTTCTCAACACACTCCAGTAATCATGTTTCCTCTTGCAGGATCTATGTCTCTCTCTTCTCTTAAGGGACTAAGAGTTGATTATTCTAGACCAGAGAAGGAAATCCCATGATAAACCCAAGTTCATGTTAATGAATCTACTATATTAATAGATAAATCATCAAAAGATTCAGATATACCCTCTCCTGGATCTACTGATAGAGAGGAAATCCACGATAAGATTAAATACATTCTTCAGTTGCTTTCATCAGCAGATCCTGAAATAAGCAATACTGATATTTCTATTGCTCCTAAAGAAAGGAATGAGAATCTAGGGAAATCTGAGATAAATATTGATGTTGACCCAAACCTGGAAGGACCTGATTATGTTATATTTATTGAATATCCAACATAACATAATTTTAGCAGAGCCAGTTTGGGCTTAAACCAACGTTTTTTGGATACCTTAAATGGTGAGGATGCTATAACATTCCAAGACGCATACACTAAAATGATAGAATCCCTTAATCAAAATATTGACATTCCAAGCTGCATACACTGAAATGATGGAATCCATTAATCAAAATATTGACATTACAAGTTCCATCAAGAAGTTTGGGGATTTTCATGATGAATTTCAAGTATTTAAGTCCTTATTCTTTCATTTTCCATACACAATTTTTCTTCTTTACATGATTCTTTACATCAAAGTTCACCTTTTGTAGCTTTATCTGCAAAAAATGTAGCAAAGGCTCTTTAGGAATGGGGTATTCCACTCTATCCTTCTATTATAGATGGAAAAATACCTATAGAGGATCCTCCATCAAGAGATGAACCAGAGCCTTCAAATATGATAACTGAGAAAACTCAATGGAATTACCCTTCTCAAGAAACATCTTCTCAAATCACTAAAGTTGAGAATACAGGGGAAGAATCCAATAATGTAGCTGACTTATTATTGGATAAATATAACCAGTTTTCTAAATTATATCTATTTCTTTCATTTGAAATAGACAATGAACTTGATTTATCATTTAGGGTTATCATCTCTCATATCAGAAGGTAAAGCTTCTACTATTCCAAGAGAAGTAGAACAAGGCAACTCTTTAAGTGATCTTTTTCCATAGTACATTTTACCTCATGGTAGTGACTCAGATTTAGACTTAGATATTCAATATGCTCTTTTCATGGAATGTAAGAAGACATGGCGTCATATCTGGAGCGTAATTGCTGAGAATCCTTTAGATGAACTGTTGTCCCATTTTTTCAAACTCCCACATTATTTTGCGTATTGGGATTTGGTGGGTTTAATTATCAACTAGTACATGATGCTATAAAAGAGATCATTCACTGACGGGAGTAGAAGCATAATCTACGACAAGATTTTGAAGAGGCTAAATGGATTATCAATATTGATGGATTTCAAGCTGAAGTAGCTGAGGTGGAGGCAAATCATAACACTAAATCGATTGAAATTAGCCAAAAAATCAAAGAAGCCATGAAGGGGTAGGTATATCATCAATAGCAGGTGGATATTGTTCATAACAATCTTGAGAAATTGAATTATACATTGGGAGAAACCCAATTAGATGGGATAACTTCCATTTCAACTGATAAAGAAGCACTTCGTCAGGCCGAGGAGGCTGGATTTTCTCAGCTATCTCAACTTCAACAGGTAGTTAATAAAGCTTATGAAGCTGTTCAACAAATGAAGAATCATGTTGAGAGTTTATTTTGATGCATGATAGAGATGATCTGTTCTGTGTATGTCCCTCTGACTTCATATGAGTGAAATAAATTTTTCCTTCAATCATATATGTCTTCATTCTTATTTTCCATGATTTCAATATTAAAGGTAATGATGATAATGACCTTTTTTAAAAAAACATTAAACCATCATGTTAGACAACCATGATTACAAATGAAAATAATGGAGTGCTTGGAAATTTTTTTATTAATCCAATGGACCTAATGAGCATAATTTGATTTTTTCTAGGGTTATATGGACAACCCCACAAATTGTGTATCTTTTGATTTTTTTTATTTCTCAATATTACCTAAATAATACAAAAATGTATGTTTAGTGGGCTGGGACTCATCTTTTTGTTCAAAGTTCCCTTTGCGGGTTCTCTATCTGGTGAGTACCATGTCTCTTTTTGTTGGAAGTTTAGAGTCATTAATGTTAGACTATAAAGGGAAAGTATTTAGGGTCAAATATATTTGACCATAAATTTTGAAATTAGTTCCTAAACAAGACTTTGTGGATAAGAATTGATTTAATATTCTTTAAATATTTCCAAGTGGAATCTTGATCCATGCTTTTTATGGCCACCAAATTTAAAACCCATATCAAAATAAAGGGGACTCTCTTCCAAGAATGAAGTTACCTTTATTTGAAAACCCCATTATGGTGGTTGTGTTATGTAGGGCCAACTGGGGTATATGTTGCATAGCCAAATAGTGGAATCTTTTGGCTGATAGGCCTATTATGTAGGCAACTTATGCAAGGCCACCTAAGGGTATGTACTGCATAGTCAAGAAAAAGAGCTCTTTGAAGTTTAATATTTCACTGTTGATAGATAGGGGAAAATAAGATTTGGGTGACTCAAGACCAGAGTGGGTGGTTTTTCCAAGGAAAGTAATTTTAAGAATAAAGATATATTTTATGCTGACATATGTCATGAATAGAAAAACCACTTATATACAAATTTGGTGTATGAAGAATGGTTAAAATGTATCAGAAAGGGTAATTTCTAATATCATATTGTGCAGTTTTAAGTCATGCAGGGAGGACATTGGTAATGTTTAGTTTTAAGTCACGCAATGAGGACATTGGTACTGTGCAATTTTAAGTCATACAGTGAGGACATTAGTACTGTGCAGTTTTAAGTCATGCAGTGACGACATTGGTATTGTGCAGTGTTAAGTCATGCAGTGAGGACTTTGGTACTGTGCAGTTTTAAGTCATGTAGTGAGGACATTATGTGGCTTTAATTTAAGGTCTTTAGCCTTGACCAAAGGTATGAGACTCTCCCAATTTCTTGATAATTTTTTTAAAAATATACTACCATATCCAAGTATGGAATGAGAAATTATAAACTGTGATTTAAGAATTTGTGAATCCAAAGGATGATATGGGAAAAGGGCTAAAAGCATTAAAGGAAGTATTTTCTAAGAACAAAGTTACCATTATTTGACAAACTCGTTATGGGGGATGTGTTATGTAGGGCTAACTGAGGAATATTCTGCATAGCCAAATAGTGGCATATTTTGACTGACAAGATCATTATGTAGGAAACTTATGCAAGACCACCTAAGGGCGTGTGCTGCATAGTCAGGCAAAAGAGCTCTCAAAAATCTGACATTCTACGGCTAAAAGCTGAAGAAAGTTTATAGAGATTCATATTTTTTGAAGCATAGAGTTTGGTTTATAGAGAAAGGTACCTGAATATGAAAATGGTATTTCCAACCAAGATTTCCAAAGAATCATAGGAATAGTACTTCTGTGAAGGTATGAACCAAACATATGAGGTGTGGTGCCAATAGTTTTAGGTCATACAACTAGGACCAAAAATGGAAATAGTATGTGATATGTGGCCAAGTGATTCCAAGGTTATTTCATATTTCTTTGAACACTTGGAGAGGTAAATGTGTAAACCATGGTCTTGAAGAGTTTGAAATCGAGAAAAGATAGTGGGACAAATATACCTGAATGACTATTTTAAAATATAGATTCTTGTATATTTTCATCAAATTTTGAAGGGGAAAAAGACACTATAACCAAGAACTAAATTACCATTATTTAACAAACCCATTATGGGGGATATATTATGCAGGTCCAACTAGGGAATATGATGCATATCCAAATAATGGGATATTTTGACTTATAGGCTCATTATATAGGAAAAGTATGCAAGGACACCTAAGGGCATGTGCTGCATAGTCGGAAAAAAGAGTTCTCAGGTATTGGAAACTCTGTCACCAGAAATAATAAGAAATATTATGAAGATCTAAAAATATTCAATATTAGAAGTGTGAAAAATGGAAGGAGGTAATGCTCAATACATATGAGGAATATTTTAATCAAAATTGACCATGAATTTGGAATCCCTTATATGGATCTGATTCGTATGTAAAATGGAAATATTCTTTGTTTCCTTTTGAATTAACATTGTGATGTACAGTTTAAAGTCATGCAACAAGGACATTATATTTTGTAGTTTTAAGTCATGCAGTGAGGACATTAATAACCCTATAATAATTTGACACACCTTATTTATATAAAGAAGACTTTTACCCAATTCCTAATCCCACTTGAGCTATGCTTGGTGTGAGAAACAAGGAGTATTAAGGGTTTCTTCTATAATAAAAAGGTGAAACAGGTGAATAATGGGAGTGTTAAATTTCCATACAGTTTTAACGTCATGCGGTAAGGATGAAGATGAACCGATGTGAAAAGAAAGACATGTTGTAGTTGGACTAAGGTATAGAACCCAAGTGTCACTACATGTCTCGCTGAGGGAAATAATCAAGCCATATGTAGTTCTTACAACATTACCTATGTAGGTTTGATTCTTATACAAAGAATAAAGGTTTTTTTATCGTATTTTGTCCCAAGATTTAAGATCTAGGTGTCTTACGTATCTCAAATAGATGATAATCAATCCATACGTAGTTCTTTAAACAATCATTACTCATGCCAATCGATTTTGACAAGAAGAATGGGGCTTTTAACATGTTCTGAGAGAACGGTAAATCCTAAGACATAAAATGGTATAAGGACCAAATAATATATCTTAAGGAAACACTCTGTATATATATGATTCGTATACAGGAGGAGAAACGAAAATAAGAATATTTTGTGATTGTGTTTGGGCCCAAAATTGGAGATTTAGGCGCCTCTATGTATCTTATTGAAAATGAGAATCAATACATATGTAGTTCTTAAAATAAGTTCTCTATGAAGATATGACTCAGACATAGGAAAAAAGGGACTCATGTGATATTAAGGAGTAGTGATGATGTCAATGATTTTTACTTATGGAAGCTTCTAACATTAAATAGATAAAATGTTAGTCATATAGTTTAATGTCATGCAATGATGAAAAATGATGTCATACAGTTTAACGTCATGTGACAAGGATAAAGATACTACACATTTTAACATCATCAGCATAGACTCTTATGGTTGTTATGCGGTTTAATTTCTTTCAACTAGAACATTATACTATACAATTTTCAGTCTTTCAGTGAGGACATGAGGGCGGTGCAGTTTTTTTAGTCTTACAATAAGGGCATTGTACTATGCAGTTTTAAGTCTTGTAGTGAAGATGATTTGAACAACTACACAAAATATTTATGTAAGAATCTCACATTGGTTGGAGTTTTAATAGGATCTCCATCCATTGATATTAATGAATAATCTCCATTTGAATAGACCTTATGTATGGAATAATGTCCTTCCCACTTTGGCTCAAGATTTGGAGGTTTATTCCCTGGTATCATTAGATTCCTAAGGACCAATACCAATTCTCCTTGAAGAAATGAATGGAGGATAACTTTTTTGTTAAAATCTTACGCTATTATGTTCTGATAGACTTACAAATGATGAAAAGTATGTAATATTTTCTCATCGAATCATTCCATCTCATTGAACCATTTCTGAGACCTCTCATATGTAGATAACTAATCACATATTGCAACTCTAAGTGAAGGAAATTTCATTTCAATTGGAAAAATAGCTTCAGTTCCATATACCAATGAATAAGTAGTTTCTTGGGTAGTAGTATAGGTAGTGGTCCGATAATCCCATAAAGAATTCAAAAGTTTATTAGGTCATGACTTTTTATCTTTATCCACAATCTTCTATAATATATTTGATAAGGTCTTTTTAAAAGCCTCTATCTATCCATTGGTCATCGCATGATAGCAAGATGAATGGTTGGATTTGATATTATGCTCCTGATATAACTTCTTTACCTCAATTGAACAAAAATTGGTTCCATTGTCTATAAAAATAGTATGAGGGAAACCAAATCTAGTGATGATGTTAGTTTTGACAAAACTAATAATGCTTTTGGATCTGAATTTTTTAAGAGGTATTGCCTCAGCCTATTTAGAAAAGAACTCAGTAGTAGTAAGGATATACTTGAACTGTTTAGATGTGGCTAGAGGATAAGGCCCTACTACATCCATTCCACATGTGGAAAATAGCCATGAGTATTTAGTTGTATGTAGAAACTTCGGCGGTTGATGAATGAAGTTGGAATGCACATGGAAGGGATGAAATTTCTTAGTGAAATCTATGCAATCTTGTGTCATTGAAGGCCAAAAGTATCCAAGCCTTCAGATCTGATCATAGAGTCTGTGCCCAGACTGGTGGTCACCACATGTTCCTGAATGTACTTCTTTCATGACAGCTGCAATCTCTTCTCCATTAATACATCTGAAGAGGATTCCATCAAAGCCTTGCTTGTAGAGAATCTTTTGGTGGTCTGGACTATCATAAAGAGTAAAACTGGATGCTCATCGTCAGATCTATTCTTTTTCAGCCCTATTTGGTGGAAGTACTCCAATTTGAAGATATTCCATGATGGATGTTCTACATCCCTTGGTATGACCATATGTCTTAGAAATAGGGATAATTTCATTAATTTCTTCCAGTCTGTTTTGAAAAAAAGATGAGACCACATGACAATGGTCTATGATAACGATTGTCTCATCCCGATTTGGATCTACCAAGGTTGTAGCTACGTTATCCAGTGCATCTTCTTGGGCATTTTGTGATCACAGGACATAAGACAATGTTGGCTCTGAGGTAAATTCATCCATTAACCCTATAAGGTAATCACACAAAGGGAACTCTTCTTTTTTGATAGAATATTCTCCATTGATTTGTTTGATTACCAATTATGAATCACCTTTTACCTTTAAGTGATTCATTTGCACCTGAAGTGCCAATTCCAAACCTGCAATGAGATCTTGATACTCTGCCTCATTTTTGGTTCTACCTTCTGATAATAAGAAAGAATTAGGAAATTCTACCTTTTTTGGGGAGATAAGGAAAATTCCAAACCAAAATTTTTCGATTTTAGGGTTTTCTATTCTCTTCCCTGTTAGACTTCCAGAAGCACCATCAATGTACATTTCCCATGTTTGGGAATTATCCTGAATAGAGAAGACCTCTTCATTAGGAAGCTCAGTATTTAATAATGTATCTTCTGTAAATGGATTCTTAGCAAGGAAGTCGAACATATCTTGGCCTTTTATTACCTTTTGAGGCACAAACTGGATATCAAACTATTGAAAAATAACTACCCACTATGCCAGATGCCCTGTAACCATAGGACGACTAAGGATAAATTTGAGCGGGTTATTGAGAGATACCAATTAGACCTCATGATATTGTAGGTAGCCTCAATTTCTAAACTGTAAAGATTAATGTTAGGCAGCACTTTTCAATACTTGAATACTGAGTTTCTGCATCAATCATAGTTTGACTGAGATAGTAAAGGTTTTTTTCATTCCCATCATTGTAATTTTGAGCAAGGAAGGCACCCAGTGATTGGTCTAAAGCTATCACATAAAGAATAAGTGGTCTTCCTTCAACTGGTGGAATTTATACCTGTGGACTCAAGAGATATTTATTGAGGGTATCAAATGCTTCTTGACGGTCTTTATTCCAATGGTAGGTGACTCCCTTCTTCATTAATCTGGTGAATGGTAAACACTTGCTTGCTAAATTAGCGATAAAGCGCCGAATATTGGCCAAGTGTCCTTGAAGTCCTCTTGATTCTTTTAAATTTTGAGGAGGTTACATACCAAGGATTGATTTTTTTTTCTTAGGATCAACTTCAATACCACAATGGCATACAACTAAGCCAAAAAACTTTCCTAAGGCTACCCCAAAATCACATTTCAAGGGATTTATCTTCAAACTATGTTGCTGAAGTTTATGGAATATGGTCTCAAAATCAGCCAAGGGATTGGAAATTTTCTAGATTTGACCACAAAATCATCCACATAACATTCAACAAACTTCCCTAATAAGGGTTTGAAGATATGGTGCATGGAAAATTTGTATGTTGTGCCTACATTATTTAAACCAAAGGGAATTACCCGATAGAAAAACACACCTTGAGGGGCTTTCAAGTCTGAATATTCTTCATCCTCTGAGGACATACGTATTTTATTATACCCATAGTAACCATCCATGAAGGAAAATGCTTCATAGCTAGTAATTGTATCAATTAAAATCTCTGTAATCGGAACTGGAAAATCATCTTTAGGACAATGCCAGTTAAGATCCCTGAAATCGATGCAAACTCTAATTATTCCATAATGTTTTTCACTAGGAAAATGTTTGACAGCCATTTGGTATATTGAACTTCCCTAAAAAAATTAGCCTTTATAATCTTATCAACTTCAACTTCAATTTTAGAGGCATGAGTTGGGTGTGTTCTTCTAGCTGCTTGCTTGAATTCGCGATGTTCTTCTGGAAAACCCAAATGATTGGTGGCTACATCAGGATTAAGTCTTGGAATTTCTATATAATTCCAAGTAAATATATCTCAATTTATCTTTAGAAATTAATTATACACCTCTTGATCTTCATAGTTCATGGTTGCACTAATTAGAGTGGGGCATGGATCTTCTTCTTTAACCAGGTTTATTTCTCTGAGATCATTCACAACGGTAGAGACACCTTCCTCAAATGCTGGAGGAGCATCTCCAAGATCTTCTTCTTCTTCTTAATTACGTGTTACCTCTTCTGTTTCCACTTTCATAGTAGATGATGAGGCAAAACTCCTAGAGTTAGAGGGGGAATCATTATTTGAACATCCTGAAGAAGAGGCCACAATTTCTGACCCTACTAATAATGAAGGGTCTTCCTGTGGTAATAAAGAGGAGATGATGGATTGAAAATCAACATCTTCGTCTTCCTCTAGAATTGATACAATTTCTTCTTCTCTGATTGAAGAAGTAGAAGCTTGTCTTAGTTCAAAAGATGAAATGAAAACATCTCCATTTAGGTTCCATCACTTCTTGGTGGATCAATAGTTTCTCCCATGCTGTCAGGCTCAATTACAGCAATTGACATTATGGAAGTTATTGGACGAGTGCTTGGATTTGGGTTTACCTTTTAAATTTGATTAATAGGTAACACATAATCTGTACTCAAATATATGAATGGATTTGCTGGGATCTTTTCCAGTCCATTTAGAGCATTAACTCTGGTTATTTCTTTTGTCATGGACTTCGTTCTTTTTATGTGATAAAACTCTACCTCAATGTATTTAGATTCACATGTTTTGAATAGAGCCTTGTCACTATACAATGTCCTGATTTGACCATTGAAATAATACTTAAAAAATTGGTGGTATGACGAAGTTATGGCTGCATGTTGATGCATCCAAGGCCTTCAAAGAAGAATATTGAAGGATGTGTAATGAAGAAAAACCATTAAGTCTGAATTTGATATAAGATCTCCAAACTGATTTCTGAGTGTAATCTCACCCAGAGGTTCTTTATCATTTTTATCATAAGCTTTCAACATTAAAGTGTAAGGAGATAAATCAGATTTAGTCTGGCCTAATCAACAAAGTGTACGAATAGGAATGAGGTTGAATCTGGATACATTATCAATGAAGGCTCATTGGATGTCAACATCATTGACTTTTCTAGACAAATACAAGGGTCTAATATGTCCATGTACAACATCATCTTATTCTTCATCTGTAAAAGATATGACTACATGACATTCTGCAAGACTATTCTCTATATGGTAAACCTCAGCAGTAGCAACTTCGGTTTCAAACTCTTTAGGACTTGACAAAGCGTCAATGAGTGCTTCTTGAAGGTATTTTGACAGACTTAAGGCATCCAAAATTGATAACTTGGTCGGTACTTGGGCTGATTATTTCAAGAAATCATAATTTTGGTCTAAAGGTCTATCTTTTATAGCATAAAGATGTGGTTTTGAATGTGTCTTGGAAGTTTATGCTTCTGATATAGACGTACCCTATGTCGGAGTAGAAGCTATAAATACTCCTGGATTTAGTAGATTATATTGACTGGGTTTATTCATTTGCTGAGAGGAAGATGGTGTGACTTCTAATCGGTCCTCCAAAATAATCATGTCAAAACCGAATCTTTCCTTCATGGAATAAACTCCTTATTCCTATTAAGAGTGCAAAAGGGTTATTCCATGAGTTTATGCTGCATATATGGTTCAAGTAGGGGTATAGTTAAAATGGTGGTTTCTATAATTCCCATGTCATCCCTTATATCCTTGACCTTGGACTATTCCTCTAGTTCCCAATTAAGTATAAGGAATTTTGGCTCATTATAATCAGAATTACCATTAGCATAAGGATCCATTAAATGGATAATATTGACAGAACCAAAGATCAACTCTTCATCTAATGAATATTCTTCTTGAGGGGTTAATCCTGGTTGTGTCGTTTGGTAGGGTGGTGCCCGTTCTTTTGAAACAGCTGGCATGAAATCTTCCAGGGTCAATGAGAACGTTGGCCATAACATGAGCTCATATTCTTCTGACTACTCGTTTTCCTTATGATCATCTCATTTCATTGAGGAATGACCTTTTGATGAAGGTGGTTTTACTGTGGTAGAAGTGGTGGAAGACACAATTGGTTGTTTCAACTGTGTTCGTAAAATGGCATGAGTCCGGTTGATCATTTTCCTGATCATCCAATCATCATATTTCTGCAAATTTTTACTTTTAACTTCATTTAATTTTCCTTCTTCCTCTGGATCGGTATTAGTAACACATGCTACATGAGCTGACGAACATTTTAGTTTCACTTGTCCAGAGTCCACCATATTTTGTAGGACATCCTTGAAAACAAAACACCCTTGTATGGGATGTCTTAATATCTGGTGAAAGGGAAAATAATTCGTAATATCTTCATCTACTTCATTATTTGGGTTCTTTGTCCATGGAAACTGAATGAAATTGTTTTCTAGGGCTGAGATGAAGTAACCAGATACTTATTCATTCAAGAAATAATAAACTTTATTATTTAATTCCTCAAAATATTTACTCCTTTGATCTTCTTGATCATCTTGACAAGGTAGTCGTTTCTACTGATGCTCAGAAGGTGGAGCCCTTCGGTATGATGAAGGTTTTTAAGTAGAAGCAATTACAGGTGCCTATTTGAGTGTAAATGTATCATCTTCTGCCTTTCTTATCCTCTTCCTTAGAGCTAATGGAATTACACGAGTTTTAACCTTAGTTTCTATAATAGAGTCTTCTATCAGTTGAGAAATTAAAGTAAGGTCTTGAAACCCTCTTGTGTATTTCACGGGGATTAAAGGTGTTCGTAACTCAACGCATAAATTTTTCACACAAATTGGCAACAATTATTCTTGAGGGAGTGATAAACTTAAGGAATATGTTAATCCATTCCATCGAGCAATGAAATATGAAACTCTTTCATTATCCTTTTGTTTGCAATTTTTAAGATAAAAAACTATCATATTTGGTAGCATTGAGATAAATTTAAGAAGGAATTTCTGACAGAGATCTTCCCATCCATTAATTGATCGATATTGTAAACTTGTATACCAGACAAAAGCTGGTCCCTATAATGACCGCACAAAACACCTAAGATTTACTGCTTCTTTTTGTTGAGGAATTCCCATCATGGGATCAAAATAAAAAAACAAAATTTGTTAAGTGTTGTTTCAGATCTCTCGAACCATTAAAGATTGGGAATGTGGTATTCACAAGATTTGGTGGGGGAGGAATTACATCCACCCATTCAGGGTAAGCTCTCTTTTCTGGTTGAACTGGTGCATTTCATTCCTCCATGGATTTTGGTCGAGTCTTTAATGCCTAAATTATGTTCCTAGGCATTTGGGGAACATCTGTATGAGCTAGAACCTATGCAAGTATAGAAACTAGATCTTGATCTAGTGCAATGACTGGAAAAACCACTGATAGTGGTGCTGATATTTTCCTTGGATAACCTACAGGAATAAGCCTATTAGGATGTGTCTGATCCTTCCTTGATTGTGTACCCAGTGGAGGTAATTCATTATCTGCATCTGTAGTTACTACAAATTCCCTTTATTGAGGAGATCCTACAGTATTTTCAAGTTTATGACCTTCCTAGGGAGTACATCCAGTAGAAATGCTGATTTGAAGTAACTTTGTATTGATTCTTTTCAAATCCTTCATTTCCTCTTCTTGCCGTGAAAATCTTTCTTCAAGCGAAAGAGATTGACCTTCTCTAATGGAAAAGTGATATGTAATTTGACTTTTCCTTTTCCCTTATTATATGTCTTTCAGAGGGGTGGGATTTGGTTATTTTAAGGCATACCTAGATTCTGGGTAAGCCTCTGATTTTAGGTATGCAAACCTTCTTCATTTTCCTTAGTGTGCACCGTATTATGGACATGAAATTCATCTTCAGATTCCCCTGAACTGGACTCATTTTCTTGAGGATCTTCTGTAGTGGTGTTAATGACATTCAATGATGCATAATGCATTGATGGAATTCTTTCATTATTTTTTTAAGATCTTATCCCTTTGTATCTTCCATGAGACTTTGTTTTTTATATGATGAATTCTTGGGAACTATTTGGTGGATAGTAACCTAAAAAAAATCCTTGGATAATTCAGTTTTATGCTTTCCATGTGGATTCTTCCCTAATTGGGAGAAAACTGACTTCCATTGAGGAGGGGATTGCAAATGTAAAAATTCCCCCATCCATGCAGGTTGGGGCTATTCTTGTTCTTCTTATTCGAATCTCTGAACATTATTTTATGAATTTTAAGGCTGAATTAAATGAGCCCCTAGCCTTTCAAGCTGGGGTGATTCTTGAACTGCTATGGCTGAAATTTGTTCAAATGCTCTTCTGATTTGGAAAATTTTGGTTCTGACATTAACTGGGTGCATTATCTGATAACCACTCAAATCACCTGTTTCGGAAGATTGATTTTCTATTTTAGACATTTTAATTCTCTAACGCCTGACATCCTCTAAGAGGGATGCCTACTGAAGATTCTCAGATGCTTGATTTAAAAGTAACTCAATAACTTCTTTTCTTTGGTCCTGACTCTGATGAGATATGGTTGAGGCCTTTTCTTGAGCATACATTTGATTACATATAAAATCTATTGATTGTGGCTGAACATGGGAAATAACATTTCATGAGACAACTTTTGGGGGACTTTGCTGATTTTAGAGTGCAGTGAAATGCAATGATCCATGTGCACCCCATCCTCTGATATGAACACTATATGGGGAATCAGAAATTAACTGGCGTAACCTATTTAGAGCATTGAGGCATGCACGCTGAAGGATTATCTACTATTTTTAAACCTTTGGATGTTGGGAAACTGAGAGATACAGCAAGTCAATTTTGAATTTCAACCCTTCTATTACCTTTAAATGACTTTTATATTCATCGTATGGTAATACTTTGGTTTTCAAATGATGAAGAGTCTTCTATAAATTGAGATGGATATCATGAATACAATCTTCTTTTATCAATTCTAGAATGTTATACTGAGAATTTTCTAAAGTCCATAACGTTACTAGTACTTCTCCCTTAGCCAATTGTTTCCTCATGTTTAACACATATTCATCGTCTTTCACTAGAGGTTTATCCACTTGGTATAACCAAAGTGGATGCTCTATATTAGAATACAAATGACCCAAGGGAGGTTCTGATAATGATCATTCCCATGATATGTCTTCTGGTTGAGAAAGTGTTTCACCAATCAATGATAAGGCATTAGACATGACTGGACTTGTGTTTGTAAGTGCCTCGAGATAGGAGGGCTTTCTCATCACTACATTGTCAATTATATAATTGTCTTGACAATGCGAAATACTGCTTTGGAGAGGACTTTCACACCAAATTCCATTATGGGGCGGATCACCATGGTGGATTACAGCAAGGGATAAATCTTATTTCTCATTGGTCTTCTGGCCACATGAAGGGTTGTTGTGGCTCTCATCTAGAGATAGGCACTCTAGATTGACCTAATTTTCATGAATCAAGCCTTCATGATGAAGTGTCTGATGAGGAACTTCATAATTATTAATACCACTTCCATAATTTGGTAATGATAGGATAGGATATTGAGATGCAATAGATAAATGTCTGAGGGCTTCAAGAACTCCAGTATTAAGAGGAGCCAAATCGCTACTTGACTCTTGATTTTTTAATAGTGCTTGGAGAGACTTCTTTTTGGATGTTATCTTATACTTAGTTGGGGCCACTTTCTTAGAAAATTGGTTATCATGGGCAATTGTATATGCCTTCCTTGGAGTGGTTACCAGAACGGACTAATTACCTCCAATTGGAAAGGGTGTATATTCCCAATCTTTTTGTCTGTATGATATGGGGGAGTATGCCCCATGACCCTCCTATACTGGAATAGATGTATGTAACTACTTAGATATGTAATGATAATGTTTCATCCCATGTGTGGGGATAGATTTATGTGTTTGTTTCCCTAGTACTGCTGAAGTGGTTGTTATAATATCCTGGCATGCTTCCAGAATATGGGCAGGGATTTTCATCTCCCCTCTCACCATTGATAAGATATGTTTGGTGAATTCAGCGACCGAAACAGGAATATACGTCCATTCCATATCTGGATTAGGTGTATGTTCCTACTCATGTCCTTCTTTTCCTGTCAATGGGTATTGATAGTAGTCATGTATGGGGTCAGAGAGTTGGGTCTGACCCAAATTTGTCATCGGAGCTTTCCGACTGACTTCTCTGGGTGCTACCAAATGAGACTTTTGGTAGAATTGATAAACATTGTCAAGTGTATGTGCATGTTGGATGTTTCCCGTCAAGTATGGTTGAAGTACTTCATTCAATACTATCAGATGAGATTGCTAGCAGTATTGGTGATTGTAAATAGGTGTATATTCCTGTTTACCAGTTGTCACCACATTAGATTAGAGGGTTTCTTTAAATGCAGTCAGATGAGCCTGTTGACTGGCTGATAAATTGTAAGTAGTTGTATGTGCCTGTTCATGGTACTCCAATGGATTTATCTGGTGGTATTGGTGGGTTGCAGCCGGATGAGTCTACTAGACTGCAAAATTAGGACGGACAGATGTATGTTTTCATTTGTTGTTTGTCATTAAGTTAAGTGATGGACTTCTCCAGAGGAAGCAGAGGTGAGAACCTACTACTTGTTGACTGGATTTTTTCCCTAGTGGTTTTTCTTGCATGCCCAGGTCTCGGAGACTTGGTCCGAATGTCCAGAGGCAACACCCCCATCATGTTGGGGGTTTACTATCGTGCGATTTTGCTAGCAGTGATTGTTGGTGGGAGTCCTCAGGAAGGAATCCTACATTCTTGAATTGAGGCCTTGAGTGGACTCTTTGTCCACCTATCTGTAGTACAAGAGGGATTAATTATTGTGTTCTGGGTATAAGGACCCAAAACGGTTGAAGACGGTGGTTGGAACTGTCAGCTTCTTGATCATTAGTTGTCGTTGTCCAAATGATAGAGGTTGTTATTGACCTGGAGGGCCTGCCAAGCAGCCTCCAAAGTCAAGATTGTACCATGTCGGTGATATTACTTTACCAGCACATTAGATACCCACTGTTGAAGACATTGGGTTGGTGATGATGTCCTTCCTGTGGATGGGGATCCATCTTGAGCAGCGTTCAGGAAGTTCACAAATGTTTCCTTGAAAAAAATCCATTTTGGAGTGAATGGAATTTTGAGAAAAACTTGAAACAACAACAAAATCCATTAAGGAAACGTCTTTTTAGATGGATACATGCATGATTGATTCCTTTTTCTGGTATTCCTTTATCAATTGATAGGGGCCTAACAGGTGGGTAACATTATTAACTTGGTTAAGGATTCATGTCGGGTTCACCATTTTTGTTTCGTAGTTCATTGAAACATGTATTAAAATTTTAAGAATCATTTCTTCCAAGAGGTTTCCATTGGATTTATTTATAGAACCAGAAACTTTTAAAAGTTCTTTATCCAAAGGGGGCCTACTTTCCAAAGGTAGGAGTTCATTAGGTTTGAACTTCACGATACTTAAGAGCATGCATTGGTCAAGAGGATGGGAGGATGGACTCATCACACCCTTTGGGGGGAGAATTATTGTCTACTCCAGGACTCTCTCTATAATTTAAGATATTTTCATGAATACTTATTAATTCACCAAGTATATCATAAGTATCCCTTGGAATTTTCAATCACTTATTAACATGTTTAAAGTTTAGAATCATCAGTATGCATTCAAGGTTCTTCATTAATGGAGATATCCATATGTATTCGAGGTTCTCCATCAATGGTATCCTCTAATATATTATTTCAGGATTCTTTTAGTAATCATTATGATGATACTGGTTTTTAAGCCACTCAGTGGGGAACTTTGGAATTTATTTTCATCCAGGGAGACGAAGGTTTGGTTTGATCTTGGGATCGTGCCCATAAAATGGGCTACCTACGTATCCTTGTAAAAGGAATCATGAACCTCATAGTTTGGTGCCACTGAATGGGACACATCATAACTTTTAAGGTCATGTGATAAGTACCTATCCATATAGTTTAATTTCATGTGGTATGGAAATCTAAGCGGAAGGTGCTTACTCAAAACATAGTGTGGGGCTTATGCTGTAGCAATCCAAGGAACTTGGAAAGAATATGGGTTTCCAAGTAGGTACAGACCCTATTGGTAATATGGCCCTAGGAGAATAGGTTTGATTTAAGGTATTGGGTTTGAACCTCAAGGATGCTTCCTACATATCCCATATATATGGGAATCAAATCCCGCATACTTTGATAAGTCTCATAGGAGAGTATAGTCCTTTAATATAAATGAGTTTGGGATTACTTCCTAAAAAGGACGACTTAATGATTTTGGGGGTTTAATTTAGGGATTATTCCAAATGAGGATTCCTAGATTAAGGGAATTAAGGTTAGATTGCTAAAGAGGATATCGAGTGAGCTCGGGCCCTAAAAGGGCTTCCTACATATCCTAGTTTGAATAGGAATCAGAGTTCTTGTAGTTCCTTCTAATTGTAAAAATGTTGTGACCATGAAAAATCTCTAAGCCCATGTGAGTCATGCACGGTGTGAGAAACAAGAGGATGTCAAAGATTCAACAAAGGCACTTTCAAATTTTTCCTCCTCCGTTGGTGGAAGAGGGAACGTCGACCGTGGAAGAGGGAGAAGTGACGAGATTTCCCTCTATTTTATTTACATTGGACAAGGTTCCAATGTACGAAGGAAGGGATGAAGGTTATGGGCTTACACCATGATGGATACCCATGAAGAAAAATCGCAACATGAGCATGTGCTCATCTCCCCTCTAGTCTTTGGCATTGAAGAAGAGAGGAGGAGCAGTGATGCTACCTCCTATAAGAAAAGCTAGGGGCTTATGCCAGGATGGCTGCCCTAAAATTGATCCTGGTAGGGAAAGAAGACTTCTTCTTTCCTTTCATGGAAAAGCAAGAGTGAACCATACCTTCCCTACCAGTGACCTGAAGTTCCAAGTCTTAGAGATGAAAATGAGAGGATAGAACCCAAACTCTAATCCTACAAACCGAGAAATTCCCAACACTATTTTTGGGAGTAAATTCCATGTGACTATGGACATACAAACCCACAGACATTCCATGTATCCTAACTCCCTTATAAAACAAATGTGGGAAACCTATGACTGTGGAAATACAAAACCAAATAGGAGACATGATGATGTGCCTTTCCAAAAGGTTTGATAGGTCAGCAGGTTATGGTGGAGGCTTAACTTACTCTCTTTCAAATAAGGGAACCAAGGAATGAGATACCCTACCATGAATGGATTTTAAATAGGGTACTTGAGTTGTTATGTAGGATTTATACCAAGCTATTCTGTGTTGGTACCTTACGTAAGTATGCCTCGTAGGTACTCCATGTTGATGCACTGCGCAGGTTTACCGCACAGGTATGCTGCGCAGGTATGGAGCGCAGGTATTCCGCGTAGGTGTGGCATGCAGGTATGTCACGCAGGTGTGGTGTGTAGGTGTGTCATGCAGGTGTGGCATGCTGGTGTGAATTATGACTGAAGAATGTGTTTCACATAGGAAAACCAAACCTATGTAAAAATTGTAAAAGACTTGAAAAACGTGCCTATCCCATTTAATTATCTCTTCTCTCATGTTTTAGAGAGCTACCTAAGACAATTTGAGGGATCTAAGTGAAATAACTAAACAATGGGAGCTTTAGAGAGTCTTTCAACTTTTTTAGTCTCTGAAATGGGGATCCCAAGGGCTCTATTTATAGTCATGGATGGGGCCTAGTCGAAGGGATGTTGCTTGCACAGGTCCTTCATGTAGCTCCTCCGCGCAGGAACTCCACGTATATGTACAGAAATTATTCTTCCATGGAGCTCTACCACGCAGGTCTGTCACGTAGCTCTACTACGTAGCTCTGCCACATAGTTCTAGCACATAGGTCTGTTGTAAAGATATATCGTTCAGGTCTTTTAGAGTATTTTACTTTCCTTGAACTCTTCGAACCATGTCTAGGGATTTTGAAATATCCAAAGTGATCCTCATGATCTTTTTGTATTCTTAAGTAGTGTCAACAAAGATGAACCACTAATGTATAATGAAAACTCTATTAAGGAATAATATTCTATGACTTATGGCCATAGATTTAGAGCGAGTGTGTTCAATTCTTAAGAAGAGATCCAATCCATATAATATAAGGTGGAACATTGGGAGATCATATAGGAACTATACTATAAAATCATCAGATATATTTTAATAGATAACAACTGGAAGAAAGGATCTAAGGTGGCCCTAAATGTTAACATAAAAAATATGGGTTCCATTGTGAAATAAAAAGGTGAACTACTTGAAAAAATTTCTCTAAATATTAGAGATAATATGCAGATGAAAAATGAGATGTATGAAAAAATATTCCATATGAAGAAACAACTAGAAGAGTGAATAAAATAAGATAATGAATCCAGATTAAGATTAAAGAATATTAAAGCTTGGATAAAGGATAAATACTATAATATTAAGGATCTTGAGGAAAAGATTCATCTTTTTAAGGTACAGGAGAATTGGGAGTTTACCTCAAAATAAGTATCTATATGTTATGTATAAAAAGAAAAAAATATGAAATTCAAAAATAAAATGAATTACTTTTTCAATTAAAGAATAAATTATACCATAGATTCCACTACTTTGAAAAAATGGGATAAAATATGATTGTGTGTTAATAATCCCAAAGTATTAATGATGGAAGAATAATATCTGTATTAACATCTAAAAAATACATGATGAAACAATCGAGAAGAATTCATATAAGGAAAAACAATTCCAAAAGGAGGTCATAAACTTTGATGGGTTACAAGGAAGTAGCCTAAAATGGAAAAGGGCCTTTTAATTTTGTAAATCCATATAATGTACTTGGGTAAAAACATTAATTTAAATATAAGTTTCACTAAGAACCTATCATGATAAACTCACATTTTCTCTCAAGGATAGAAGTTAAAAAATTTATAAAATGAAGGGGAGTTTATTCCAATAATGAGTAAGAAAATTTTACATTAAATTAAGGAAGCACCACAAAAAAATGTGTTTGGTGAATCATATGGTGGATAAATAAAAGAATAATGAAGAATTCATTGTTGTTTCCAAAAATTCAACAGAAGGTGTGAGGTAAATGAAAGAGAAATTTACCTCCAAAGGAGGAAGAACAAAGAGTATACGAATATTAATGAGGCTACTAAATTGTAAAAGAATCATGTAAAATTGAAAAAAACTAGTGTATCTAAGAAATAACATCATACTAGTGGGTTTAAACCCACAAAATTGAAGAATGACACACATAAAAAACCAACACATTGAAATAATTATGATCATGTGAGTAATGAATTTCTAATTATTAGGATTGAACATATGGAGTTGTCTATGAAATTATAACAAACATAAAAGGATTATAATATTTTTCTATAAAACATCAAGGGGTTAGTTCATTAGGATCAAACACAATTCTATATTTGAGGATTCCATTCGTACTCTTCACCCTATGAATTTAATTATTTTTAATATATGTCTTAGGTTGTAAAATTTTATTATAGAGATAAAATATGTAGGGTGTTTAAATTATGAAGGGTAACATATTAAGAATCTATATGGAGATATATACTATAAGAAGAATCAAAACATTTGAAATTCTAATTATATATTAGATTTAACAAGCAGTGTTAAGAGACCACTTTATTTGATAAATCAATATCTGAATGTTTAAAGCTATGGAAATGGAATATCATATTATAAATAGCCCAATGCGAATCTAAATCTATGTAAAATATATATTTAAATTTTCCATTGGTCCCAAGTCACATTATATATCAACCATTGGTATAAGGCCAAAGTTAACATGGAATTTGACCACCAAGAAAAGATATAATTGGTTGATAAGCGGCAACAATCATATATTTCCTGATTAACTTTTTTTGGAATGTGGAATCCACTAATTATTTTAAGGATACTAATATTCTTATTGAAAATAAATTGTTTTCCCAACAGGTGTCCCCTATTCTGAATATAATTTTGACATTTAGATGCAGATTAATGATGGGAATTAATATTTTTTATTAGTAAAAATTTAGATATATTGTGGTAGAGTTGTTCAAAATAACTCTAGGATGATTATCCATATATAATAAAGGATTCATGTGATAAATTATGGATTATTAATACCAATTTTTACCATGAGTTTATCTTCAAAATATGGTGTTAGTTTTTTTAACATGTGTTAATTCTCACACACATGTGATTAATTGGTTATTCACTAACTATTTGGTGATATTGTGATTGATATTAAAGTATTTTCATCAAAATAATGATTTTTTTGCTATAATCTGTATAAGTTTGTGAGAGGAATGATCATCATTAGTGTTTATTGGATTAAAATAATTTTTCCTATAATTTGTTCTAAATTAGAATTCTTGGAGTATTTATCAATGAATCAATTCCAAGTGGTAATTTAATTGCAATAACATATAATAAAATCATGTAGTTATAAAAACAAAATAAATCCATGCTATAAATGTTGTAAGAATGAAAATTTATTCAAGTATGAAATGATAGATGGTGTAAAAAGTGAAATATGGAACATAAAGAGTGAGAAATATCTCTCCATATCATTTTTCCTATAGTTGGAAGTGTAAATTTTTCCCTAGTAATTTATAATGCATATTAGATAACTATTTAATGGATATTATTGATTAATTGGGAGTGGTTTTTTGTCAAATACATCCCCTATTAACTTCATAGTAATTGGTTTAAGGTACTTAATGGAAATTTTGGTTCAATACATCCCTATGAGTAAGGATTTCATATGGGGAGATAAAATTATAAAATATCTATAATTCCTTATGGAATAAAATTAAATAATAAATATAGTTTCATATTACCATTTACATTTTATGTTAAAGGTGGAGAGAAAAGTTATCATGGATAAAAAATTAGGAATCCTAAATCAATATGAATGAAATGTTTTATGTATATTATATAGGATGGATCTATAATAGTATTGATTATAAAATCCAAAGGGGGAATTTTTATTCCCAATCCTATGTTTGGTATTATATTTTTTGTGAATCACTATGTCATGCAATATAAATACTATATTGTTATTCATTGAAGACTTGTGAATAATATTTACACATAGAAAATATCAGTAAGGAACACAGAGGTTAAGGGGGGTTCTATATTCCAAATTTCATGGAGAGAATAAGATATTGAATATCTTTATTAGAAGATATCAATTACATATCCAAAAGTTATGATAATTTATTTCTCAAGTCAAGATAAGAAAAACACTAATGTGATATCTGGTTGTTGATGGATGAATCCAACAAAATTATTCCATTATAGAATTATTCTCACTGGTATGATGTTAAACATGCTATATTTACTCATTTAATACATATAATTAAGCCTCATCCAAATAAATTCATCTCATATAGTTTTTTTAGACACTGAAGAGCATAGAAAAGTAGAAAAACACGGAACATGAATTCAGAAGATAGAGACATATTTTAGAGTAAAGAAAGAAGATTTGTAAAAATAAAAAGGTTGTGTAAACTTCATGATTTCAAACCCTATAAAGGAAAAATGGTTGCGAAAATATTTTCATTCAATGAGAAAAAGTTACAAGAAAAGAATGAAGAGTTTCTAGATGTTTCACACAAGGGAAAATTTGAGGACTCATTTGAAAATGTGAAAAAGGAAATTGATTCAAGAATATTTTTATGTTTCCTAAAATAAAAATGTGTGCAACACATAATTTTTTAAAAAAATGACTAAATATTCATAAAATATTTGTATTAAAGTTTCATTGTTTATATTTTCCAATGAAAATGTTTTATAAAAATTATTTTCATGATGTGAAACAATGTTTTGTTAATAATTTTGAAGAAAATTTTCCAAAGTCAAAAGGCTAACAAAAGATGGAGTTAAATGAATAGGCTAATATCTAAAAATGGGAGGAGTTTCATTTTTTAGGAACAATTTTTTTTCAGAAATTAAGTATTTTCATAAAATATATATATTATATATTGAAAAATATTAAAACATCATCAAATAATAATTTTCATTAATAGGTATACATTAGTGAGAAAATTTTTCATGAATGAACAATTTTTTTGAGTGAGGTTCTTGAGGATTATTGAACAAAATAGAATAAAGGGGGGTTTAAATTAGTGGTTGTGTTTTTATAAATTTCCAAAATTATGAAATTTTACCATTTTAAGTTTTTTTAGTTATTTTATTTTTCAAAATTTGTTAAAATATATATGGGATGAAAAAATAATAAATTATACGAGGAACACAAGATTTACAAGTTTTAACCTCACTTTTTTAACATACATCATTTCCATGGTCATTCTCATGGGTCCATGTATATTCAATATTATAATGATGTGAATACAATATTAAGTAAAATTTTTTATACTCTTTTTATCTCCTGATTGGTGTGATTATTCTAAATCCCTTCAGTTTTCATTTTTTTATTACAAAAATGATCCATAAAAATGTATATGAATTGTAAAATATACTCCAATAAATATTCGACTGGATATTCTGTCTGATTCCTATATTTGTTGTACATGTCTTCATCTAGTAAACATGGTTTTATTCACCTCACTAAACCTAACCTTCCTTTTATAATATTCATTCTATCTGATTAAAAACCCACTATGCCTAAAATATCTTCATAGAAATATATATTCAGTTTTTATGATGCTTTGAACAAGAAATGTCATTTGATGCTTGGACCGCAACCACGGTCCAGAATTCTTTAACCCAAAAAAAATATTAGTTTTAAACTCACTTCTAACACTAATTATGTCGAGTATTATATTTTTTGGATATGAATACCTATAAGTACAATATACATTTCATCCCCTTTATATAGGTTCTCCTAAAGTAGAAAAGGTGGGAAAACATTTTCATTTTCAAACTCATACTGAATTCCCAGAGACCATTAAAAGTATTATAGATTATTCTCAATGTTTCATGAATCTTCAAGAAATATCTATCACTTCCAACCTTTCTCAAACATTCTAAATCTCATATAGATTCCCAACTAATTAGAAGAATATACCAACTGAGATAAAATTTTATCCCAACATCAATACTTTATTTGACCGCTATTTTTTATATAATTTTTTATGTTTAATTATAAATTCCTATTTTACCTTTGAACTTCATTATAATTCACTTCATGATTATTCAAAAAAAATGTTTAGATGATGGACTTCATGAATGTTCACCTGATTCTTTTTATTAAGATAATTATTCTTCATAATTTCAAAAAATCACAGGTCTTGTTGTTTTTTGTATTAAGTTCACTACTTGAAAAATCCATAAAAAATGATTTTCCAATGAATCTATCTTCCTTCGAATATGGTTAACTACATTTTTTCAACATCAAAAGAAAAAAAATTCAGGAAATCTCATTAACTAAAAAATATGGCATAAAAATATAAACACTTAACCTTTTTTAAATTTCCATTTTGAATTACTTTCTGGTTTTATAAAACTGCACAAACTCGTCATAAACATCACCTCTTTCATTCCATAATTTTCTTCAAAAATATCATTATTTTTTACATTAAATGAAAAAGTAAGAATTTCTCACCCAAAAATCGTTTGAAAACTCATTTTATAAATACTTATATGCTTTGTTTATATGATGGTCGATGTAGAAATATTTTCATGTTCCACTATCAGAATCTTCTCCCAAAAATAACGTCATATTTAATCAACCAAAATATATTAGAAACCATTGGGAAATTTTTTTTCAGTATTCTATTGGTGAACATACTTAAATAATGTCCATCTATTGTGGTATTTCAGATGGGGTTTATTTGGAGTCCTTTGTGAAAAAAATTCATGCATATAAACTCAACAACATTGTACCTTAAACAAATATTCTTACAAGAAGTTAGTCTAGAAGGTTTATCCCAAAATCTATTGAAAATCCCTTCCCTGTCAAAATATTAACAAAACGTAATTCAACTAATTATTTTTATCCAATTTTCATCCCCTGGTACAAGTGAGGTTTTTCACTTACCAACTTAATCAAATTGAAAAATAGACTGGTGGGTTTTCCTAGTATAGTTTTTATAGTGTACAAAGTCTTTAGTCTAGTAACTAATTCATTTGAACACCTTCTTTTACATCATTCAATATTCAAAGAAGTATATACTAACATTTTTTATGGAAATTATCAACTCCCACTTCAATAAAAAGATTGTATCATTAGGTTTTCCTTGATGTTAGGATCATTGATATCAGCCTATAATCATATGGTTTATTTGGTCAGAATGGCCCGAAGGCCTTAATTTTATATTATTTTTTGAAATCCAACTTTCAAGGGGTGAGGTGGAACCATTAAAATTCCCAAAGTCTTAGAGACAATTACATGACTCGTAGGTATTATAGATAATCACCCAGACAAGACAACATTGAACTGCTCCTCCCCAGCATATGTCATGATATTAGAAATTTTCCTTCATAGGGCTGGTTGGATAGATATCCTATACAAATATGCACAAGCCCGGTACCAATGGACATTTTGTACCCTCTCATTCTTCCAATTATGGTTAGCTCTACTCAAGTGAATGTGCCTGCCCTGAATCCTCATTTGGAGCCTTGTCTCTTGTAGTCTGACAAGTACAACTGCATAATCATGTGGCCCGAAGGCCTTGGGGTGGCCCTAAGGCCTTAAGGCGGCCCGAAGGTCTTGATAGACAACTGGCCTGAAGGCCTTGGATGGACCAAAAGCCTTACAGGACCTGAGGAAAAAATCAGTGGCCCAAAGGCCCATATGGATGAATAGTTCTGGCTACTATAGTACCTGCTACAGTACTACTACAGTGCTTGCTACCGTACTACTATAGTAACTCAGAAATATGTCTCTACCCAAATTTGATCTCGGGTCATGTGGATGCACTTGTCGAGTCCTCACCAACTGGGCTGAGGCTCATGTGAATCATATGACTTATTTAGTATTCTTCTAAATAATGTTATGTAAAATTCCTAATAAACTTCTTCTCTATAAAAATCATTATTATGACTTTCTTAACTTCAATTATATCTATTATTACTTTTATAAAAAAACATTCATAAGAAAATTATGATGAAAAAAATTGAAAAAAATTGTGAGAAACAATAAAAATGGATCTCTAATATCCCGATTTGATTTTTTGTCAACATTCGTTAAGTATTTTGTAACTCGTCATTTTTCAACACTCGTGTTATCCATGACTCAATCTTCTCAAGAACTAAATTTTTCTAAAATGTTATTAATTAATAACATTTATAAATGAGAATTCCCTAATTCCACACTACTAGATAAAGTAATGTTTTTGAAGGAAATATATCACTCAATGATAAGAAATTTTATGGTTATGAAAAGATAAACTTTTCCCTTAATGTTTTTTATCTCATATTTTCACTCAAATTCCATACTCAACCCTTTTCTTTTTCTCCCCCATTTTTTGAGGACCAAAAAAATAAATTTATACAAATTGAAAAAATTTAATATTCCCATCATGGAAAAAAAATATTCACCCCTTTTATACAGAAAGGTGATTTTCCCCCTGTGAGGATAAGGTTTTACAATATCTTCCCATTTTTTAACATATTTCAAACAACATTAGGGGACTAAATTACATATTTTAAGAATTATTGGTGGGGAATGAACAAAAATCTATATCCTTAATTCCACAATTCTTTCTTTCAGTAAAGATTTTAAGAAAACATTATCAATTTTATAATCTGTATAAATGTACTCAATCATAACTTCTCCATTATAAAATTTCTATTTGATTAAGTAATACTTTATAAAAATGTGTTTTGATCAAGAATATTAGGTTTGATTTTTTTAATGATCAAGGGAAATTTTATTATAAAAATAAATATTCAATGGTTTACCAATGTCCATATTCTAATATTTATATAGAACATTCATCAAAACTATTTGTGTACCATAATGGGTTACAACAACATATTATACTTCCACTATAATCAATGTCACAGTACTTGATTCCTTACTTTTCCAGCTCATACAATAATATCCCTAGATAAATGTTCGTCTGAATATTGATTTTCATTCAATGTAATCTCAAGACTAATGAAAATATGTATTTCCATAAAATTAAATATCAATACCACTTCTTTACAACATCCCATCTAAAGATATTCTTTTCACGTATCTAAAAATATACATTCTTACCAACATGTGGGAATCCTTAGTATCACAATGATATTGAGAAAAAATATTATGTCATAAGAAATTTCAAGAAATGAAGTTTTGATATGTAGAGAATATCATATTAAATTTTAGAAATCTTTCTGATTCACATCATTCATTGCATTATCTATACTAATTTTCACTCCATTTAAAATTGGAGTAGAATCAAATTTAGAATTATATATTCCAAAAAATTATAACAACTCATTAGCATAATTTTCTTGAGATATAAAATTATATCTTTCCCTATACTACATTTGTAATCATAGAAAAAAATTTAATTCTCTATGCATTAGCATTTCAATTTTTTTCTTCATTTTATAATAAAACTATTTACTTGAATTTTATCTCTCTCCTAAAAACAAACTCATCAGCATACGTAATAAAAATTAGTATATCAAAATTCAATTCCTTTATATGTAAGTTCATGTAAACTTTAATTTTTGAAAAATTCATCTTTTTAAAACAACTATCATGTTTTGAGTACCAGGATCATGGATATTTTTTCAACCCTAAAAGGATTTGTTCATTCAAAAAACCTTGGATTTGTCTTTACCATCTAAAACCCAAAATAATTTCTCAATGTAAACTTATTCATGGGGGGATTTATTTTTCAAAATAGACACTTCCACCTATGAATATCCTTTATAAACAAGTTTGGATTTGTTTCTTGAAACTTCCACATGATTATTTAGATTTTTTAAATACACCCATTTCTTCCTAGTAAAATTAATTCCCCTTGGAATTGAAAGATATTCCTAGGTGTCATTTTTTCAATCTGGTATAACGCTTCATTCATCGAAACTACCCATTATTTATGATCAATTATTTATGAAACTCATTCTAGGTCCCCTTGTGAGATATGTGATGAGAGATTTTATAATCTCATCATTCATCCATTTTGAACTATATCTTTCTGATTTACAATAATATTCTCATATTCAACTTATTTTTTAGTGTACAAAACATTTGATTTCATCTTTCTATATCACTTTCCTCACCACACAATTATTTTGAATCCTTAGACACCTATTTTGTCTCACTTCCATATTCACTTTTTAAATTATTATTAGAAGTATTTAACATATCTTCCACAACATTCTCAACAACCTTAGTTTTTGAATTTTAATTTTCAATAACTTTCACATTATAAGAACCCGCTAACTTTTTTAATTGTTTGATCTGAAATTTATAACTTCTTATATTCAATGAACATCCTAAAAAATTATATCCTTATAATTTTCATCAAAATTTCCATGATGCATATTTTTTATTATTAGTAAACTTGGGCTTCTAAAAAACATGAAATATTTCACCTAAGGTTTTTTGTTATTATACATCTCATAGTAAGTCGTGTTGGATTACATCCTTAACAAATATTTTTTTTGTGAATATAAATCATTACAAACAACTTCTCTTTAGAAAAAAATAGAAATTTTTCATTATTTCCATCATGATTCTTATTATTTCAACCATTCTTCTATTTTTTATTTCTAATATTCTATTTTTCTGAGGGTTTTATAGATTGTTATATGTATGACAGATTCAATTCTTATTCCAATATGATTTCAATTAAATACATGTGTATTCCATTCCATTATGAGTTCTAAACTTCATTGTATAAGAACCCATTTCTCTATCAAGTTCTATTGATTTTTTTTCATTTCTTACACCTCTGATTTGTTCCCCATAAACATATTTTTTGGCCATCCAAGATAAATAATCAAAAAATTTGATAAAGTAAAAATCTACTTTCATTTATTTATGTCTCATTGACTAAAAAATATCTATGTGTACAAGCTCAAGAGGTCTTGTAGACTAAATTCAATTGTCTTATGGATTGTTATATTTATCTTCTCTTTCTTGCATATTTTATGATCATCATCTTACTTCCTTTTCTATGTTCAAAAGTTTCTTATAATATCTATATTTTAGTGTTTTTTCATTATTTTATACCCAAGGATCCCAATTATTCAATTACAAAATTTATTTTCATCTTCCTTAATAAATAACAGAAGTTACAAAGCTCACTAATTAGAAATATATTTTCATTGGATCTTTCTCCTCTGAGTAAAATTTTACCATCTTCATCGCATTTGATGACACATGAACATTTTTAGTAAATAATTTTTCTTCATTGTAAAAAAGTTAAATCATGCAATGTAAATTAGTAATGACTCAATCAACATAGAAAAATCCATTGATTTTAGTTTTTTATATTTATTCTCTATCGTTCTTATTACTCAAATTTTTAAGGAACTATCATTTCTAAACATAACTAATCCTTCATCATGATTTTAACCATTATTCAGGATTTGAATGTCACCTTTCATATGTGAGGATCAACCACTATCTATACTCCATGGTATGTTCCTTTTGTATACTCTCAGATCTACCTCGGTAACAAAAAATATTTCTTTAACTTTATTCATTCCATATAATTTATCATCCATCACATAAGAAATTATTCTTGTAATATTTTTTAAATATTCTTTAGTAACTTAACCTGATTATTCACATCTTCCAGTAATATACTCTAGTCACTCAAACTGATTTTTTTATTGGAAGTTTTTTAACATCTTCATAAAATTCTATTTCAACATCTTAGGGATTAGTTATGTCACTTACTTATCATCTACTATAATTTTACCCCATTTCATATATACTTATGGGAAGAGACATTTTGTTCCATAAATTATAATATTCATTCCCAAAAATACCATAAAACCAAAAATAACCATAGAATCTTGATATTATATAGAAATATGCTCCTTCAAGTAATTATCTTACTGAGGATCATTACATCTTTCCATTTTTTTCCTCCTAATGTGGGGAAACTTTCTTATGAGGTTTTTTCTCAACTTTCATTGATGTTTTATATTATTCACGTCCTTTCTCAACCCAATATTTCCCAAAATATTCTTAACATGTGTATGGGAATTAAAATCAAATAAACATTTACTTTTACAAGATAAGGATTTAAATTGATTCTTGGGATGATCATTCTTAGTAGATCAAGAAATTTTAGCTTTAAACTTCGATAATCTATTTAGATTATCATTCATATTTCATATGTTACATTCAACCTAATGATGTTTTTATTAGTTTTTACTAACCTCATATTTCTTATCTATAGGTTTCATAATGATATCTTTCTTTATCATTCCTAATTTATAGATGTTCAATTTAAGGTTTACAATATATTATATGTAATCATAGTTATATTTATGGAGATATACATATCCTTTGTTATTCTTTCCACTTTCTATCTTCATCAGTATAACTTATTTCTTGATTTTATTTATTTTCTCAAATAATGAAACTATTTCTTATCAGAGTAGATATTTTCTAAATGTTTCTCCTCCTCCTCCTTCTTCTTCATCACTATTTGAGGAGTCATACTTTTTATCAACATTTACAAAGGAGGATATGGATTTTTTTTATCATTAATCTTCTAATGAATTGTTTTTAGTAGAGTCTGATTTGAAATTCTTACTCAACATGATTCTTCTATTCCCTATTATATTTTTTACCACTAGGGTTATTTTTATCATACTTTTAATTTTTATTAAAATTCATCCACTAATGTTATTATACAAAATATTATTTATATAATCCAACATTTTTCTAGGATAAATTCATATAAAATTTTCCAATTCCTCCACTCATCAAACATTTGACTATAATTTTTCATCCACACATTCCTCTACCTATCTAATAGTTATTATTGATAAGATACATGATCATTTCATCCATTCCATCATCTTATTTATCGTATAAATTACTATGATTAATATTAATAGAATCTTGTATTTTAAAAATTCTCATAACTTAAAAATTAATTTAATTATTGATATTATTTTTGAATGATTGATATTTTCTTCGCTCAAAAGCAACAAGAATATTATGAAATTCATCATGTCATATATAATATTTATCTTCTAATGCAGAAATTATATATTCAATGTTAATAAGGAATTTCCTCATGAGTTTCTTTATGATGGATTAATATTTTGAGACCTCCCCAAATCCTGTGATATTTCATAAAATATCATTAACTCTAGTGAAGTACTCATCAATAATCTCTTTGTAAATTATTTAAAAATATTCAATCATGCTTAACCATATTTATAATATTACCTCTTTCACTTTGGTGTTTCCCTCAATGATAATTTATTTTTTCCAATGATTCATTACTTATCTTGAGACCCATCTCCTTCATGAAAATATTTTCTATAAAATATATAAGAATATAATTTCTTTTTTTTTTTGAAAGTTGAGGGGAAAACCCCATTTATTAAACAAAGAAAGATATTCTTTTGAAGACAGGGCAAAGGAGAAACCCATTACAACGACTCATTGAAAAAAATGAAAACCAACATGGCACATAGGCCAAATGTGGACCGAAACGCCAAACAAGAAACAAACATTCAAGAAATAAATAGCCAAGAGTCCATTTTCCCCCCTGTGACTGAATATATAGTTGTAGTCCCATTTTCTAAACATGATAATTTTTTTCTATCAAAGTTAAGACTACCTATATTTTTGAATAAATTTATATTTTCCATGATAATGATTCAACTGGGGAACCCAGAGATAATACTAATTGAAGTTCATAGGGATTAATAAACCATTGATAATTGGTGGGGTTAATCAGTGGTTTTCTTTTTATAAATTTAAAAATATATGTATTTTTACCCCTGAATATTATAAGATTCATTTCCTTTTATTTTTTATAACAATATCAAAAGCACAGAAAAATAGAAATATAAACAAGGAACATAATATTTACAATGTTTGGTCTCAGTGTGAGAAGCTACATCATGACCATGGAAACTCTATTAGAACCATATAAATTCACTATTAGAAAGGAGTGAATACAACTTTGATCTAAATCCCATTGGACTCCTTCTATCCCTCAATTACTTGATTATACAAACTATATTTATATTACATGTGTTTCTTAAAAAAATAAGCCAAAAAATATATATGATACTTTTTGAAATATTTTTTTTGAAAAACCCATCTAATTCCTTGGTATGATGATTTCTTTCTACTATACCTATATTTTTCTAGTAAACATTGACAAATGTAAATATTTAAAAATTAACTTTTTTTTCTAACATGTTTTCCATATCATTCACAAATCCACTTCACCTCAAATAACCTCATGGAAACTTTGTTTTATATCTCTATCCAGTGCTTTGAACATGAAATAACATCTGATGTTATGATTGAAACCCTTGTTTGGAATTATTCAATCTAAAAAAATATCAGTATGAATGTCACTTCTCAAAAAAAATCTACAACATATCAAATTTTTTCTATATGAATAGTTATAAGTACAATGTAATTTTCCTTTATTTTTATAGGTTCTCATGATGTGTAAAAGTTGTTATAATATTTTATTTTTCCCACACAAAATAAATTTGTTGAAACCTTATAATGTATTCTAGAACCTTTTGAAATATTCATGATTCAACATGAATTATCCATCAATTTTAACCTTTCTTGAACATTCTAAATCTCATTTAGAAACCAATCCAATTGAAATAAATACAATATGAGAAAAAGTATTCTCCTAACATATAGATCTTCTTTGATTGATGTTCTTTATCCTTTTTCTGATGGATAATTCTCAATTTTTCTTCAACTGGTGACCTTCATACTAATTGAATATCTAATGTTTCAAACGTGATATTTGTATAATGAACTACATGATTATTCATATGATTGTCTTCTTTCAGTCAGTGATTATTTATTATTTCACAGTATTAAAATTCATTCATTTTTTAGAATTAATTTATCTACATGAAAAATATATACAATATTTTTTTCCGGTGACTCCATATTCCATGGAAGATGGTTGAACACATTTTTTCAACATCTAAATACATTAATTTTATGTATCCTATTGAATTCAAAACAATGTATTCAAACTATGAAATATTTTTCTTTTTTATCGAATTGTCATTTTGAGTTACATACCTGTTTTATTAAACTAAACATACTCAAAAAAAACAAAACATGTATCATTCAAACAAATTCATTATCTAAATATCAACATTTGGTATGTTTGATGAAAATATACACACTTATTATGAAAAAGAACATCTGAGGACTCTATTAAATAAAACATATTCACTTTGTTCATATAAAGGTCAAAGTGAAAATATGGGGAAGTTCTATTGTCAGCATCTTCTCAAAAATAATTTTTTAGAGTCAATCAACTACATGAATTTAGAATCCTTTGGGAAAATTTCATCAAGTAATCTTTATGTGGACATCATTATAGAAATTTCATCCATAAAGGTTTGTAATATGGGGTTTTCTAGAGACCTTTGTGTAAAAAAAATTATTGTATACAAACTCATAAACATTTTACCATCAATAATTCTTCTTAAAAAAATCAATCTAGATTCTTTGTCTATAAAACAACTACACTTCCCTTCCATTCCACAAAAATAGTAGTAAGGGATTTGTCGGATTAATTTTTGTTCAATTTTTGTAGACCTGGTACATGTAATGTTCTTCACTTCCCAACTTCTTCTTAGTAAAACATCATCTTGTGGGTATATTTAGTAATGTTTGTTTAGATTAAAAATTAATTAGTTTAGTATCATTCTAAATTGAGAAACATATTTACATCTTTAAATCTTTATAGAATTATTTCTAACTAGTTTTGCAGGAAATGTTCTAATCCCCCTTTGATCAAAAAATTTTATCATGAGTATTTCCATGATGTTTGGAATGTTGATATTATAATAGAGTCATCTAGTTTATTTAGGTTTTTTCTTATCAATGTCAAGTAAACATCCAAATTTCTTAATTATACAAAAACATCATAATAACAATTTTTAAACCTTCTAGAAACTCTTATTTTTCTATTTTAAAAAAATATTAATAATCAAAGTATATTGATAAAAAAAATAAACCCTTCTAAGAAATAATAACAAGGGATATTCTTTGATATTTTTTCAAATCGATATTTCATGATTAAAAAATTTCTGTGATACATGAAGGGTTAGTATTTAACTATAAATATATAAATTCTAATTGATAAATAAATAAAGAGGAGAGGATTTTACAATAGATACACTTGATATGAGAACATTTTGAATTCTCTATGTTCAACAGTAACATGAACAATTATGAGAACCACTAGGTTCTGTGAGAAATCATCCATGAATCATTGTGTTTTGCAAATATATGGTTTGAATTAATTATTTATTGGAATAAACATTTATTTTGGTATATAAAATAGTGCATAAAAAGTTTCATATAGTATAACATAAAAGAGAATGCTTTTTTGAATGTAAGATTTTTGTGAAAGCATAATTTTCCTAAAAGTATATATATTGACAAAAGTGGATGTTACATTAAAATTAGGTATTGGAAGTCATTTTCATGTAAAATGTGCATTCAAGGTGCATCAAAAAAGTATTGTTTATCAAGAATATATTCAATCTAATCAGTTATAATGCCATATTTTTTAAATCTGTTAAATTCACATATAAGTAAGTAAACTATGTATTTACCTCCACTGAAATAGTGCATAGGTGTGACAAAGAGGTATTGTGTCATGGGTGAGGACTAAACAAACCCTAAACCTTGTAAAAGTGGTTCATCTCATGTGGGGTGACCACAAACATAACATTGTATCCACCAAACATGTGAAGATTAGTGGATTTCATCATATCAACAAAATGATTGTGTGTTCTCCTTAGATGTGGCCCTATGTGGGTAAACCAAGTCAAAATACTTGTGTCTTATAGATGATTTAATTTCTTACAAAACTGTAATTTTTTCTATATGTATTTAATTAAATGTGAGAGTTTCAATGTGTTCCTTCCAATGAGGTTACAAGATCTAAAAATAATGAGAAAATTAATAAATAAAAATATCAAATTGGTTAAGACTATGATTAACCCCCCCCCCCCCCACCCACACACACTTATGGTGTATCAACTTCCATAATTAATTATAAGATAGATTATATAATATCTATCAACTCATTGATTCACATAGAACATTTAACAAAAATATATTGTTTTAAATCGCAATTCAAGAATATTAGTTTCCCATTATACTGAGTTAATCCCCATTTCTACACCATTACCTCAAGGAAAAAAGTGTGTTATTCTCATAATAAGTATTTGATATGATAAAAAATACTCTTATCCTACTAATCCTAGACTCTATGTTAAAAAATATTTTATTTTGAACTTAAAAAAGTTTTATATTTCACTCATTATTACCAAATAATCAAGAGAAGATTCAACTAATCCTTACACTATTAAAACATGTGATCTTAACCATACCCACACAAAAATATAGTATAATAAATTGAAGTGAAATATAGTGTTAGGAATACCACTTGATGTGTTAATTAAAAAAACATATTAAAATAAAATATTGATAATACATAAACCTAAAATACTTTGTAGGAAACTCAAGTTATCGATGAGTCCTATCGACCTTTGCAAATTTATCACATGCTCCATCTGAGACTTATTCACTTGATAAAAATAATTGTTTCTCTATTTTTTAATACACTTTTTGTGGGTTTAATTTATTGGATATTTGTATTTAGTATCTTGTATCAATGAATAGTTAATACTCATTGTTATAAAAAAAATAATGAAATATTAATTTTATATGTGTATAGACTTCCTTCTCAAGTTGTTCCTCCTAATTTAGGGTTATGATTCTAATAACACCTAGTCTAGATATCCCTTATTAAAATATTGATTCATATTAATAAAAATGGTTGATTCATATATGTAATTGATAACTTTTATTCCAATATTTTGTCTATTTTTCATAAAATTTACAAAATAAAAACATTATCATTGCACGCATGTTTAGAAGTGGTTATAAATTTCTCCAAAAATACCTTCGATAAAACTTATTGAATGATTCTATCAAGTATTAAAAGATATTTTTTCATCTTAATATCATTTTATTTTTAGCATAATTAATCTATTTATTATAACTTTTAAAAAAAATTATAACATAAAATAGTTAGACCATTTAATGCACATAGGGATAGGGATACCTTCTTCTTCCTCAATTTGAGTAAATGGGATAGTCCTGATGAACTATCCCATAATTGTAACATTTTCGATATCGTATTTTCATATGTATAGAAATGAATGGCACCATATCATTAATATCCTCTTAATGTTGATCAACTAAAATGGTGAAATTCTTTAATATCTTGAAAGTGAATCTTTATTGTTTGATTTAACATACACACTTTTCATTTGAGATATTTTCCATAGGTACCTCTTTTAAAGTATATGGATTCATCTTCATTATATGAAAAATATCACTTCTTTATGTTTCTTATTTTAATTATTTATCAAATATTTCTTTACCATGCTTCATATTCAATTTAAGGACTCTTCCACCAGTCTTCATCCCATGACATGTGGTATTTTTGGTAATACCAAATTATAATACTTCATTATTAGTGGCCATGAAAACAAAATTAGACATCTCCTTACATGGTAGATTCAACATCCCTTATTCTCTTAAATTCATCATAGCTAGAGAAGATTATTATTTTTGTTTCATGATTTTATATATTTTCATACAATATATATACTATGAATTTTTCTATTTTGGTGAATGATTCACCCTTTTTAGAACTTCGTCGTTACACACTAGAAAAGTGATCTTATTTTCAACAATAAAATCCATTTTCTAACTATGTTTTAAGGGTTATAATGAATGAATTTAAATTCTTTATAGTGGCAAATATAATTCTAATTTATTGGTGAATTTCATCATGAAAATAAATTTTCTCATTCATCCTTTTTCTAATATTCATCATGTCAAAATTCGAGGCCACTTTCTTTTTAGCCATATATTTTATAAGGTAAACCATTTTATAATGGAAAAGTAATATTTCTTAAAAACATCTCATTACTCCACATTCCATTATATGGATGGGATATCCTATTGGCCACTCCATAAAAAATTGCATAAATGTCCGTCAAATCAATTTTCTACATCGTCACTAGAGTCACCAATTCTATTTATCTTCTTGAGATATTTGTATATTTTTTAGTACACATTAATTCTCCATGAATGGTTTGGAGTCATATATAATATTAATTTCAATTTATTTTATATTCTTTAGACATTCCATCTCCTTGGGAGTATTTTTTGGTTTCTTCTCTTATTTATTCCTTTATAAATAAAGAATTATTCACTATTATTCCTCTATTTTACAAAATATAAACTACTTTTTAAATATAAATTTTTCACAAATTCATTTTCATGTAGTTCCTCCAAAATCATCCACATATCAATGTTGAAATTTTAAGGAGTAATTTATTCATAAATGCATTCATTTGGGCAATCATTTTTTCCTTCCTGGAAAAACAATCCCTCTCTAGTTTTCATTTATCTATCACAAAAATAATTCCACATCTACATAACAGAACAATCCCTTAATGAATATATTTTATATGGACTTCCAAAATTATTTTCATGTATTCCTTGAACTAATTTTTTATCTAATAGAATTTTGTACAAATGAAATATTATACCTCCTTTGTTGCTTTCATTTGTGAAAGAACTTAAAAAAATCAATTTTATTTAAATACATAGTCATAAAATTAATCTATGATACCAACAGAAGACATGAAACAACTCTGACTCACCAAACCAAGAAATTCTCCTTCATTAACTTTCTTGATCCCATGACTCCATAATTCTCACTTTTTTAAGGATTAGTCTTATGTTAATTATTATTTTATTTAAAGATAGTTGATTCATTGTGATTCTCACACTATTAAAATAATGGTATTAATTTATTATCATAAAATATTTAAATACCACTAAAAATCATTTAAATATACATAAATCGTAGAATTTATACTAAACATGATATTTGACATATTTATGAATTTCCCTAAGAAGCATCTAATAGGACACATGATTCCTAAATTTTCTTAATCACCATAACCAAATAAAATTATACACTTTTATAGGAATAATAACATAAATATTCCTTTTTCATTGATACAACGTCGTTTTTAGGATCCCACTAAATTTTAACACTCCTCAAAATTCCCATAAAAATAGCCACTAGTAGTTAAAAATTATTATTAGGAGAGCTCGATCCCAACATCACTAAGTACCAAGGTGCAAAGGTATAACAACATCCTGATCCTAATCACCCAACATAAGTAAACTATAGACCTTGTAACAACTATATAGAGATTCAATTATTTACATGAAATATTCCAATAAAACACAATGAGTTTCACTATGTGGTTACCTCTAACTGAATATTTTTTCTTTATATATCTATTTTGTAAATTACCCTATTCTTTAAACTTAAGAACAACAACATGAAACAACCAGATTTGGATTACCTGTTTTAATGGATTCTTCTATAACACCACACTATGTGAATCAACATGGTACTCCCAGTTTTTTATCAGGGATAAGTTCTAGAAAAACAATCATTGATATGATATAACCACCATTTGTAATATATTTTGACCATATTTATGTTTTTTAAATCATAAATAAAACATCCTAATCTTCGACTATAATCTTCTGTGATTACTCCCACTTTAAAAGGGCAATCTTTCAGCTCAAAACATCACCCTTTATTGAATAGTAAAAAACTACAGGTTGTTTTACACTAAACATTCCTTGATCCAACACTAACTTTCTCAATAATTCCATAGACACCTCTGTAATATTTTCATGACCATATGGAAGCTATGTCTAATGCCTTCATAATTATAGATAAATTTTGAACATCTTACCTTTGATTATAACTCCTATAACACAAGAACCTACTTCATATGGACAATCAATCTCACACAAAAAACATTAATCATGAATTGTAATGTATCTCAATTTTTTCAATCTAAGTTTTAATCCATATCAATACCCCAAGATACACTTTGACCAACTCCACTATGTTTTTCCAATAAATCACCTTGGTATGTCTTCCACTTATATTGTCAAAAAATTATTTTGTCATCAATATACATTGTCAAAAAATCCAAGAAAACCCCAAGGGGTTCCATAATTTAATATCATTTATCTTAAAAGTGTGTAATAATAATGTATAAAAGTTTTTATTCACTATTTTTGACCCATAAAATCTATAACTAAGGTAAATAAAAGGTTTAATATAAGTAATAAAGAATCATAGGATTCCTGGAACCATAACTCTAAAATATCATTTCACTCCACATTTGAGATGTGTTCCATGTAAAAGTATGCATATAAATTTCTATAAGTAATTAACCTTGTGGATAAATAAGTGAAAGATATTTTTGGAATGAGTGATGGGAATTTCTATTTTGAGGAATAGTTTTATACTCCAAATGTAGGATGTTTTTCATATCCAAGGATTATGGAAAAACATTGTCTCGATTAGTTAATGGAATGGTAATGGTTTATATGAATCATTTTTTAATGATTTATAGAATAAAAAAGTCTCTATGGTTGTGGCCTAGGGTACTAAGTGTGTAACTTTATTCTTGGATGAGAATTAAAAAGGTGAAATACATGTCATATCAACATCATGTGAAAATGGGATGTTATGGTATGACTGTTTGGAGACATTAAAGAGAATATTAAGGAAATGCTTTTTTAGATATAAATACAAATAAGGTGATAATATATAGAGTATTGAATATTTTGTATATTTTTCCATGAGAATAAAGGAAAGGTGTACTTTTAATCATTTTATACGATGAAAAAATAATTAGAATCTCATGGTGTTTTATTCATATGTATGTGGACAAATGACAGTCTGATATCACATAGGGTTATTGTACTATGCTACCATAATTTATGATGTCACATAGAAGGTGTGGGTGTTTTTCATAAAAAAAAATATCATATTATTGTGATCATTTATATAGTGTAAATCCATTGATTATAATGAGACCAAAATGATTATTAACAGCTCTAATATTTACCAAGAAGTTTAGGATGGAAGGAATAATTTTGGATGTATTTTTGTTGAAAGGAATAACATTGCAAAAGAATGTACTTAGGAAATGGATTAGAATAATATGTTAGAATAGATAGATCGCACATTTAATTATATATCTATAAGAATGAGGTTACATTATAGTTTCCTGAAGTATTTTTGGATAGATGAAGTCCCCTATTGATTGAATCTCAGGAATTAATGCATAATCAATTTGATGGGGATGGAACATATAAAGGAACTCTAGATCGATATAATGGTTTATTTGTACCACATGATGTTTTTTAGAATTACTGTGTATATCCATGTCATTATCTAGGAAAGTGACACATTAGAATATATTTTTAAAACATATTTCTTTTCATGGTAAAGAGATGAAAACATTGGAGTTTGGTTTTGGAATAAAAATTTCCAAAATGTTATTAGAATTCAAAAATTTACTCTTTAATGTGGATATATTATGGAAGGATTAAAAATATTGGAATGTTTTGTTTTATAAAAAATAATCATCAAATCACTTTTAGGGTGATTCAAATTAATGTTTAATGGTTTTGGATCATTCAGAGGGGACATAAGTTATAGTGGTACAAGAATGTTGTGGAATTTAAGATTCTAAACTTTTTATATATATTTAAATTATTTTTGTATGAGAATTATCTTGGATTACTAAATATTGTTAATTTGTTTTTGAAAAAACTGGGTAATGAGAGAGATGAACCTTGTGTGTCAAGGATCTCTTCCAAGGTAAGGTGATTGGTTAAGAGATATAAAAATTGAAAACACTATATACTTATAATGGATGAATAGAAAATATAAAACTAAAATATGTGAGAATTTTTAAAAGAAATGATAAATGGGAGATGGTAATAAAGAATAGGGTGGACTCTTAACATATTTTTAGAACATAGTAGATAATGGAATTACCACAGGAAAAAAAGAGAACTACTATTGGTCTTCCAGTTAATGGAATACTCGATCAGTAGAATATTGTAGAAGGAAATTCTAGTAGAAGTGTATATTAAATAAACTGAAAGAGAACATATCACTCTATAATTTTATATATTTGTGATGCATTCATCAATTCATGTAGTCCTCAAATTTATTTCTACGATGGTTTATTTTTTTATTAATTGGATATTTTATCTTCATTCTTCCATTATGATGTAGCGTAATAGATATATAGGGTGATTCATGAATGTTTCATGAGAAATAGAATGGAAAATATGGTGTACATTCTCAAGAGAATTTTTTATTGGCTTTAGTATGAACCAATACAATGGAATTGGATTTTTTATGCCCATATTGAAGAGTAAAATTTCAATTACTATAATATATATTTATAATTCTACCCAAAAAGTGTTATAAATGGGATTTTTGATACTATTCTTCACTATAAAGATTATATTCTCTTATCTAGACTTATGAAATAAAGTCTAGAAGTGTTGAGAATAGATTTTTATATAATATTTAAGAAAAATATTCAATTTTAGTGAAATGGATTTAGAATATTTGTATCACTAGGAACATAAATTCATAAAATTGTTTTTATCTCTGTCATATTAAATCTTGATAGTCTTATGATCATTCAGGATGAGATATTCTAAGGTATTGGAAACCACTTTGGATGGAAACTTCATTTTATCCCAGGATAAGTAAGCTATAATGAAAAAATAGGTTGTGTATATATAAAGGGTTCCATATTCATCTTTTGTCATATGTTTGATGTATCATAGTGTATTTATATGGAATGATATTACACATGTGGTAGGAATAGTTATAATATTCATGGGTAAAAAATAAAAGTAATATTTTTAGTTGATTCTTTAGTATCTCAATGGTTTAATTAACATGGGTAATTTTTTATATGGATTATCCATTATAGTGGTTTGAGGACGTAGACATTGATGGAGATACAAACTCATGGGATGGTATCATGGTTTTTGTATTCACTTACAAAGGTAATTTCATGATCTATATATCTTGAATATATTCTATATATTCATTATCATCTAGGGAAACTATGTAATTTTTAATCATAGAAATAAGGAACCAGTAGACAAGGAAGAAGTTTTTTTTAGAGCCACATGATATATGGAAGAAAAATGGTATTTTTTTAGTTATGTTCAAATATCAGTTCAACTTGTGAGGAATTTAGTTTTTAACATAATGATAATACATAATCAGATAAAAGTTGGGGTGTCAGACCTATAGAATCTTAGTAGGTGTCAGAATCAAGATTAAATGCTTACTAAATTCAAGGTCCATGAAAGGTTGGTGGGGGTTGTTCCATAGTAGGATGTTGATGAATGGAGGTAGAGATATCATGGGAGAAGAAAAACTAATTTATGGGATTAAGTGTTGCTCAAATGTGCCTTGGTGAACTTGGTTTAATCCATGAGTTTTTTTATCAAATGCTATATAGTTATACTTGTTTGTGTGAAATATTGGATTCTTGATATGTGAATTATAATTTCATAAAGTTTAATTACATAATAATGTTTTCAAAACAAGATTTTTTATGTAAAATGGAAACATATTATTTATTAATGATATAGTATAACCATTATAGAAGTACAAAATGGAAGATATTTGAGTTATATACATCTCATTATTCATAAGAAGTTATAGGTTCAGTAATTTTATTCATAGGGTAAATGACATTTAACTTTATCGAGTGATAGATGACCTCGATGATCAGATAATAGTATAACCATTGAAACTATTTGACTACAAAAGATATCATCCATATATAAATTGACGTGGAACATTTTTTTTTATATCTTTCTTCTATATTATCTTATTTTACTTTGGATTGACTATAAATTATATTTCTAGTTTTTATGGGAAATGATCAAGAATGATGTAAATTTTTAACACAATAAGACCTTCCATTGATCATCTTATTATGTTTCTATGTTTTCCTAGGAGTTGGACTTATTCAATACTATCATCATTGATTATTCTCTTCATAATTTTCTTGGTTCAATTTTTGTAGTGATTTGAGGGTTTTTTTGTGCTGATTCAGGGTGTATAAGGGGTGAAAATATTCTTTATTTGGATGAATTGAATCATGGTTCCATTTTGGTAACCACTATTATTTAACTTTGTTTTATATTTTAGGTTTAGTAATGTAGTTCTAGATCATGGTATTTTGGTGAAAAAAGATATTCACCAGACATGGGCATCAGTCCCACTTCACACCAAACATTAATTTGTCTAATTTATAATTTCATTCTGATATACTCGATGTTTGAACCTATTAGTCTTTACCTCAATATTAGTAATTCCTAATAAAAACCAAAAAAATACCAAGTAAAATTATATGAACCCTAATGTGATAATGATAAGACATAACTGAAGAAACCTTTCCTACATACATTCATTATGAAATACAATCACTTCATTTATTAATATATCATAATTTATGATAAATAATTTTTTTCTAAATACATCCATAATTTATGTATTATTTCTCTAAACATAATGTATAAAATTTTCTTCCTATGGAACGGAAAAAGATTTAATCAAGATACCACCATCTCATTCCACGAGAAAAGGAATCTTTGTTTAATAGATGTAAGTATAGAATCCAATCATGATTATTCAATAAATTTTATAACATTAATGATGAATAAAAAAATATACCTATCAAAATATATAAAATTTATGTATTTCATCATGTATTAAAGTATGTGATTAATTTCATACACTAAAAATAGCCTCAAATCAAAAGTTACATGCACATTCTCTAATACAAGAACATATAATGAAACATTTAATATGAATTTTTTCTATTGTTAGCACAATACTCACAATATTTCATATATAGTATTTATATGTTTGAAATTAAAGAGAATAAGTATAAACTCTTTTGATTCAATAGAACCAAATAATCAGTCGTCATCTTTAACATGTCAAATTGACTAATATGGACCATAGGACATGTTTAAGATTGCATTCCTACTATCACAATGTTCTCATTATTTCTAGGAACACTCAAATACATTTTGATAAAAATATAATATATGCACATTACCATATATAATATATAAAAAGTAATAATACAATCTATGAAAGATAAAGACATGTATATATTAAATTTTATATATGTCATTGTAATAAAAAATTAAATGATAATTTTGGATATAGGGCACCCATACACCCAATAAATACATTTTAATAGGTCATAATGCTTGTTCCCAATATTAATGCCATAGATATAATTATTTTTAATATGGTATAGCTGGGTAACACAACTATAAAGATTATGAAACACTCACTGGTCAAGACTAGGATATCTATAGAACATAGTTTGAATGAAATAGTTCATGTTTATGGGAATAGTGGATATGATATGACCATAACACATTTACTTAATGAATTCACCACCAATCAAGAGGGTTGTGTGGATTTATTTATTGTGGTAAGAATGATGATTTTTTCATCAATTTTTCTATAATATTTTATGTTTGGGTAACCATATTCAGTTAGTGGATAATAATGTAGTAAGGACATTTTATTTTACTAAACATGAAGAAAATATATGAATCAAGATGGATTTAAATGTGTTATATAACAAAAAACCAAATGAATGATAAGTATATATCCATGATGGTAAATTAAATTAAATCAAATAAATACAATAAATTATCCCAAATTATAAAAATAGAATCTAAATAGTCCTCTTGTATGTCCTCCAAATCATTAAAAATTATTATTTAGAGTGACAACGATTGATAAATTTTTATAGGTGGATTAAACATTAATTTTTATATCACTATTCATATAATAATATAGTAAATATGAAAAATACATCTTCTCATCCAAATTGAACATCATATATAAAAGTGATGAAAATTCATTTTTGTAATTTTATATTTATGGACTACCATAAGTATACATATAAAATTATTTAGTTAGATGAATATGATTAAAAAATATTTAAATCCAACATAATGCATTAAATTTTTGTTAGAAACTTTAATTTTTTTTTCATTGTGAAAAATGAGATAATATTTTTCAAAAAAATATTTAGACTGAATTTTGATTCAGTTTCTATGTTTCAGTCATAGACTATATTTTTTATCATATTAATGATAATTTTTATCTAAAAACTAATATCATATATCATATATCATAATTATAAAAAATTTGTTTTTTGTTGTGTTTGGATGTGTATTTTCATATACAATAATTTATGTGGTGTGATTTCCCCTTTATGTATCAATGTTTTACCATTTCACTTAAATAAATTTTGAAATGAAATTATCTTTCTTCTATAGAAATAAAAAATTATATAATTATAGTAGTAAAATTAATTGATTAAAAAGTAATATGAAAATATAAAAATTCCTACAATAGTATTTAAAAGTAAATTTAGGAATAACCTATTACTTAATTATAAGGAAATGATATCCTGACCTTGAAATAAATTTTTAATACTATATGCCTCCTTCTATATTATGAAAATGATAATTAATTTGAGTAAAAAATATTTATTTTACTTTATCAGATTATTAATAATTTTATTGTTAACAAAAAATCAAAAATACCCTTTTGTAAATTTTGAAAAAAAATCAATGGATTATCCCACAATGGAATTTTTGGTTGAACAAAACCTTTTCACTCTAAATATTAATTAAAAAATTTCAAGGATCTCAATTTATCTAGACACATATAATTTGATGGAATTTTTTTTCTAGAAATAAAACATTTAGAAAATACCACTCCCCTCATTAGTGTCAATCTAAAAAATAATTAGGGAATACCATGGCATATCTACGTATCAATAAGAAGAGTTTATTTCTGAATTTTATTTAAACAAAATCTATAAATTAAGTTTCCATTAATTTTGATATTATTCCAAGATCCTTAAAATCATATCAAACTTTTCTCAGCCTCAAGTCCCAACCACAATAGAATAATTTATTGATTCTATTAGATGAAGTTAAAATTATTTTTCTTGTACCAAATATAGGATGATATTTATAGATTAATAACCATTAAATTTCTAAATAAAGGTCAAATAAATCTACCTCTAAGGTCAATAAGTCCCAAGAAAATTTTACATCTTAACTCATGTTCTTATATGAAGATCAATTGAATCTTTGATGATTTTTATTTCATGTGGGAGAAGAGTAATCAATAATATAAGACATTCTAATATTTTTAAAACCTAAATAGGATATCACTATAATAATGATTAAAGAAATAAATGAGTCAATATAAAATAAATATAATAAAATATAGGATGGAAAAATAAAAGTATCCATAAAAATATTTGGCATGGTATATGATTTTGTAGGACCATGGTTTCTTTATAATACATTTATAGATTCAGTTTTCTATTAATATGACACTCATGGATAAGATATAGTGTATGGGGAACATACCCATAAAAGGTTAATTCCTATCCTTAATATTATGAAATCATGATTTAATTAACTTTAATACATCATATTATGACTAGTATCATCCCATAAGATTATAAAATTTTATATTTTCTAATAAGAAAAAATATTAAAATATGCATATATATATCTTATCTGACCATGTAATTGAAAATAATTTGGTATCTTAGGTATGCATGGTTTTATATGAAAAATCTATCATCTTTTATAAAATATTCATTAAATATTCACAAAAAAATATAAATAATTATAGATTTCTAGGTTTTCATTTACATATAAAACCATTATACTTAAAATCACCATATTTATTCTTTTTATTAGATAAATTACTTATATCATCACTCATAGATTAAGGCACACATCAAATTTAGATTATTCATAACATAACAGTATCTATAATAATAAATTTATTTACCACCTCTAAAAATGATGATATGAAGTATAGAAGTACCTTGGATATTATAACATGAAAATGTCTCATTTGAAAAAAAAATTCCTTTTATGTTTCTTTTTAAATTATCTTTGATACAAAATATACTATTTTAAAAAACAATATTTCAAACACCATTCTCGTAAGACTTCCCTATTATTGGTTTTGGAATCCCCTGACATTTTCCAACTTCAGTGTCCAAGGATAATATTGTTTATTAAATAAATCCTAATATCCTTTGAAGGATAATTCTTCAAACAATATTTATTTCAAAATGATTTGATCAAAAATATTTATTTGATACCCTAATATATAGTTAGAAAATATATTCCTAAATGATTTAGGTCAAGGGAACCCATTCCTTTTGAGACCTAGGTAATTATGGTCCCTTCGATTCAATGCTCATCCCATAATACAACTAGCTTGAACTGTAACACCCTAATATTTTATGATATATTTCACCTTAAAAAATATAGATTTCATTGATAGTTTTATTTACATAAAACATTGATCTTAATCAAACCATGATATACAATTAAATTATAACTATTTAATTTTATTATTATCACCTAGAATTTATATTAGAAGGTGTGAATAGGGATAACTAAATTATGAAAAATTATTTTTCTAAAATATATTTAAAATTAAATCATTGGTCGTTAATTGGATAAAAAAATTAAATGTAAAAAAGTTTTATTTCTAAAAATATATATTTTAAGTGAAAATGTGTTTTAATTTTAATAAATTAAATGAATTACTATTGATGATTTATATTAATGGTATGTAATGATTATATATTTCATAAAAAATTCATTCCTTTAATATTTTTTACATTTAAATTAATGAAGGTAAACTCAGTTTTATACTCAAAAATCCATTTTTCTAAAAACAATATTATTAGGTTTTCTGCACTTATTTTAAAATCATTTTATACCACTTATATAGATATAATTTGATATAATTGATTCCATATTTTGAATCATCATAAATAATATTATATAATATTAAACTTATTTTTTGGTAATTATACATATTAATTGAGGAAAAAATTAATCACTATGAAAAATGTAAAAAGGGGTTATTAAGGGGTTATACTAGAGAGATAATGGTTAAAATGAACTAAAAACGTTTATAAATCATATTTCTTGGTAATATATAGACCCTTTATCATCTAATATTGGAAGATGGGTCTTTTTTCAACTATCTTGATTGATTATGGAATTAATATATTTTAATTTTTTAAAAAATTTCAATTGTAACCTCTATATCCCCTATAAAAGGACACCACCTCTCATCTCTTGCTCACACATCATTAGAATTCTAGTTTCATGAAGACCTAACCAAAGCCTTTATATCATCCATTATCTTTTCCAATAGTTCTGGGATTTATGATAATTTATATCATTCAATGATTTTTGTATAATCCATAGCAGGGTTCTCACTGAATAAGTATAACTCTTAACCAATTACACTAAATTTTATTCCTTATTCGACCATATCAAAACCTATTGTATCATTTATAAAATTAATTCTATAATTTCATAAATATACATAGATGTTATTATGATTATGGGATAGAATTTATTTATAAAATTCTATATCAAATATGATATGAAAACATCATTTATATGTATGTGTGGACTACTACCTCACGAAGTGATATACTTTGTATTTATCAACATAGTTCATGTGTAACATCCTGGTTCTGGGAGCCTCCTAGAGGTGACCCGTACCAGGTTGGTCATATGGCCTCAATCACATTTCCCCAAATTCCAGAGGCTTCTGACTAGCAGTGATGGCCTTGGGTGTGATAGTGGGGAAACTATTCCCTCATTGTCATAGTAACGCAGTGGAAATAACAGAGAACAAAAGTGGAATTAGTAATAACATGCAATAAGTAAACAACAGAAGTAATAAACAAATGGAGCACACATATATAAATGATACATGATACATAAATCTCAAAAATATCCAAACAAGTCATAATGTTGAAATACAATACTAAACCAAAGTAAAAAAAATAAAATAGATAAACTCCAATAGCATCTTAAGCCTCAACTTGGTCTCATTCTCTCTAGCTCCTCAGCAATCAAGTACCTAAAGTAGAAGGGTGTTTACCCTTATCTAGACCTGCAACAATATAATCTATTTGGGAACAAAATCATGACCCAAATAGGGTGTGAGACAAATCCCAATAGGCAACCGCCCAAATATCTTTGCTTAATAGTCAATGAATATATGTGGAAAGCAATAAGAAAAATGAAGCAGTAAACAAGGAAGTACTCAAAGTAAACAATCATACAGTTTCAATTGCATTCATTTTCACATATCAAGTAAGCATCTAAACACAAAAAGTTAACCCTATAGGAAGTACTCATAGCCTAACCCCTCTGGTTCAACCAAAAAAACACAAGTAACCCTCTAGGAAGTACTCATATGCTAACCCCTCTGGTTCAGCTTAAGAAAAGAGTCTCTAAGGAATCACTCACCGTCAATTCTCCATGTGGTCTCATATTAGTAAATATAGACACTCTAACGAAGCATTCAACATCCAATTACCCATGTGGTCTCGTAATGAGGAACTACAAAAACTTTTAGGGAGCACTCATGACCATCCCCACTATGGTCTCGCAACGTGAAAAGTAAACAGACACTCTGGAGAATCCCTCAACATCCATTCTCCCTATGTTTTACTATAACAGGTTCCCACAGCCCTATGTAAGTCAATCATGCACAAACGATAAGTGGAATCTAAAGTAAACCTCAAAAACTACTTGGATAAATAGTTTACATCATATTAGATAAAATCACTCTATCCTACAGTACTAAGCATGGGAAGTAAAGCAACAGACTAACAGGAAAAGATAGATCAAACGGTCAAAACAAGAAAACATGGGAAAAGAATCCATATCTTGGAAAAGATAACCCTATTCAAAAAAAAATTAACCTTTATCCAAACAAACAAGGCATAACAGGAAATAAAAGGGCTAAAAACCATAAACATGCAATACCCTGAACAAGGGTATTGAGAACTTTTGCGCATATAACTCGAGTACTAACTACAAAAAGGCACAAACCACCTACCTTGGTGTTGTATGGATGATATACATGAACCACAAGCCCTAAATTTCCCTATAACAAAGTAGATCTACAAAAAAAATAAAAATGTTCAACTGAGGATATCTCACGAAAGAGAATAAATCAAGATATGAGGTTCTAGAATAAGGAAGAACTCACCGATGCGATTCCAATGCAACCTACGAAGTTCAATTTGGAGAACGGATGGTGATTTGGGGCTTAGTGAAGATTCACAGTCGTACAGATGCTTCTAGATGAGATAGGTCGAGAAAAAGATGGTTCTGTCCATTAGACGCAACCCTGGTCTGTTTAATGAAATAAAAAAAAGTATATGGCATGTACTTTAGAAGTAAACAGTGTGTACTTGATTTAGTCGGCCCCTGCTTTAGGCGATCTCTAGGTCATCACACACATCCATGTGCTCATCCGTTACATGTACAGCACACGGCTACACGCGGTAACCTAGTACACGGCCTGTACATATAAGTACATGGCGTGTACTCCTAAAATTTCAAGAAACTCCTCTTTTTCTCAAAAACCACCAGAAATTAAAGACATACCTAAATAAAAGATTTGGGTTCTTACAAACTTCCCCCCTTAAATAAATTTGTCCCGTAATTTTCCCTAGCAAGGTGGAGTCAAAGAAGGATCCTAAAATATCTCTAGCCATTACGATCGTACATTAGCCTCTCTCTCCCAGGTCTCGTTCTACACTCACCTATGCTTCCATAGAACTCGTACCAGAGGAATAGACCGAACATGGAAAACTCTCACACTTTGATCAACAATCCAGATAGGATTCTCCTCAAACTATGCGTCCACCTCCAACTCATCCTCCTAGGGTTGGAAAACATGAGACGGGTCTGAGAAGTAATGTCAAAGGTGAGAAATGTGTAATATGTCATGCATATCCTGGTACCTCTAAGGTAACTGCAACTGATAGGAAACCATCCCGACTCTCTCCATCCCCACAAATGTCCCAATGTACCTAGGTGAAAGATTACCTTGTCTCCTGATCCTCCTATGTCCCAACCTCAGTGTGACACATAGGAAAACTTGATCTCCAGCCTCGAACTCCATAGGTAATCTTCTTCAATCAGCATAAGACTTCTATCGTGACTGTGCAACAGTCATCCTCTTCTGAATCAACTTTATCTGATATGTGGTCTCCTAGACAAGACGAGGTCCCAGCATAGCAGCCTCTCCTACCTCCATCCTACATAGGGGTGATCGGAATGTCCTACTATACAAATAATCATACGGTTCTATCTAAATAGTTGCTTGAAAACTATTATTGTAGGAAAACTTCACAAGAGTTATGTGTTTATTCTAAGAACCTCCAAAATCAATGATGCATGCTTGAAGCATGTCCTCAAGCACCTGAATCGTACGCTCGGACTGGCCATCTATCTAGGGATGGTAAGATGTACTCAGAAGTACCTATGTACCCAAAGACCATGAGTCCCTATCTGAAACAATGGATTGTGGAACCCCATGTAGATGTACAATCTCTCAGACGTACAACCTTCACATCTCATTAACACTGAAGGTCTCCTTGATTAGTAAGAAGTGAGAAACCTTCGTGAGTCTGTCGATGACAACCCAAACCGCATCATCCTCTTGAGGCGACCTCGGTAACCCTATCATGAAGTCCATCATGACATCATTACACTTCCACTCAAGAATCAGTAACTACTGAAAAAGCCCTGCTGGTCGTTGATGCTCCGCCTTCACCTGCTGACAGGTGGAACACCTCATGAAAAAACTAGCAACATATCTCTTTATACCTAGATACCAATACTGATGGTGCAGATCTCGATACATCTTGGTGACACCAGGATGAACTACCCAAGCCAAGGAATAAAAGTCCCGCATCAGTTCCTCGTGCATGTCTGCTGGCACCCATAAACACCCCTATAAATGTAAGATCTCATCCTTGCCTACGGTTCATCCCGGAATAGGGTCCTCTTCTGACAAACTTTCCCATAGGACTAGGCCATCAGAATCTGATAGTTTCTTCATCCACACTCGATCGAGTAGAGTAGAGGTAACAAGTATCGAATAAAATAAAGTTTTCTACCATCTATTGTGCACCTTCAAATGCATCTCATAGAACAGAGCCATAAGCTTCCACTCACTGTTGTCCTCCTGAAATATCTGTATCGGATTCCTCCCACTCAACGCATCAGCCACAGTGTTGCCTTTCTCAGGTGTGTAGGTAAGCTCAAAGTCAAAGGACTGAAGGTACTCAATCCACCTTCATTGTCTCAGATTTAGATCACACTGCATAAAGATATACTTGAGACTTTTGTGGTTGGTGAAAACTAAAAAATTATTTCCCAACAGATAATGTCTCCAACAGCCTAAATCCTGAACAAAAGAAGCCAACTCAAGATCATGTGTCAGGTAGTTCCTCTCATGTGTCCTCAACTTCCGAGACCCGTACGCAACGACTCCTTCTCCCTACATAAGCCCTACTATCATCCTGATACCTAATGCATCAAAGTACACAGTATAGCTCTTTCCTAGCTCTAGAAATACTAGTATTGGTGCTGAAGTCAACCTCCCTTTCAGCTCCTGAAATGCTGACTCACAAGAATCTGATCACATGTACTTCAAACCCTTCTTAGTTAGGCGTGTCAGTGGAACTTATAAGCATGATAATCCTGTATAAAATGCATGTAGTATCCCGCCAGCCCTATAAAACTTCATACCTCAAATAATTTCTTCAACTTCCCTGAAGAAACTACTTCTCGCACTTTCTCTGGGTCGACTGATACTCCTATCTCTAAGATAACATGATCCAAGAAGTGAATTTGGTCCATCCAAAATTAGAATTTTGAGAGTTTAGCATATAACTGATGCTCTCTCAGTGTACTCAAAATGATCTTAAGATGTGTAGAATGGTTGTGTCGGGTGTGAGAGTACACCAAGATATCATCCACGAAAGAATACAAGTATGGATGGAACACTCGGTTCATTAGTGCCATGAAAACTGTAGGCACATTCGTGAGACCGAACGGCATAACCACATACTCGTATAGACCATACCTGGTCTAAAAGGTTGTAAGAGGTATATCAGATGGTCTAACACACAAATGATGATAACTATATCACAGTTAAATCTTTGAGAACACTCGGGCTCCTCGAAGCTGATCAAAGAGATCATAAATCCTCAGTAAAGGATATCGGTTCTTGACCATCAACTGGTTCAACTTCTAATAATCTACACAAAGTTTGTTGGTACCATCTTCCATCTAGGAAAACAGGATAGGCGAACCCTAAGGAGAAGTACTGGGTTAGATGAAACCTTTTGCCTACAACTCCTCCAACTACTTAATGAGCTCCTACAAATCTGGTGTATCCATCCAATAAAGAGGAATGGACACTGATGCCACTCTTGGAATGATCTCAATAGGAAAGTCCACCTCTTTCTCTGGAGGCAAACTTGAAAAGTCCTCTGGAAAGATATCCCTAAAATGATCGACCACTAGAGGAAAGTCTAACTATGATGTACAATGGTCATCTAGATATAGAGTAGAAATCTAGGATGTAACCCCTCCCAACCCATGATGCTCAGATCCCGCTTTTCTCTCCTTGACATCCCATTAGCCCTTATGAAGAAAAGATCTGCCCTCTGGTTATGTGAAACTCACCCCATGGAAATAATAGTCAACGACTTACTATAAGAGAACTAACCAGTCCATTCTGAGAATGACATCATATCCTGTCATCTCTAAGACATAGAGGTCCCATAAGAAGTGACACTCACCAACTTCGAGAGAGAACTCATTGCACTGACATACATTAGTCGTTCTTGTCCCCATCCGAGTTTCTAGCAACAAGATATAATCAGAGGTAAAAATACAAAGCCCAAGGCTCTCCACAATAGAAATAGATATAAAACTATAGGAATCCCCTATATCTAAAAGTGAAGAAGCTAAAACTGAGGCAACTAGGATTGTACCTTGAATAGTAAAAGGTCCAAGATCATGCTTCTACTAGGTCTACTCTACTAAAAAGTATGGAATGTGCCATGGCCCGATGACCCTACCTGGCCACCCTGAGCTGATCCACCCAATTTTCCCTAAAAGCTTGCCAACTGACCACCACATCAGTGACCTCCACCTCGGCCTGAACGGCCAGAAGAAGTCCAGTTTCCAGACTGATGAGAAACTGGTGGTACTACTCCTAAACATGGAGTCATAGAAGGAATTTTATCACCAACTGCTGGTGAGAAGAACTGACAAAACCGCTAAAGATAACCCAACTTGCTGTAAGATCGGCACTCCACTGGGTCTCTCAAGTAATGTGGCCTCGTATTCCCACTCTTCCCACATTGGTAGCATGACACCTGGCCACTAGAAGAAGTATCCCTCCTACTATGATCTCCATGTGTAGAATCCCTATGATGCTTCTTGCTGCCATCAAGAGGGGTACCAACTCTGGATGCTGAACTACCCTGGCTCATAGCTCCATAATCCCTCAGATTACGCTCCGTGATTAGCACCTAGTTGACTATCGAAGTGATGGTAGACAACCTGAATATGTTCACCTAAGATCGTATGTCATTCCTGAGACCATACTTAAACTTACTCGCCAGGAATAACTCATCCCCTCTTGGGATGGGTGTGAAGCACTGCAGCTCTGTGAAGCGAGAAGAATACTCAATAACTGGAAGAGTACCCTGCTCTAGACTCATGAACTCTCGGGCTCGATCGACCCTCAAAGTCTCCAAGTAAAAGTAGTCGTCGAAGGCATTTTGGAACTCGTCCCACGCCATAACTTTCTAGCATCCCTAATATGATATCACATCTCACCATCTCTTTGTGGAGTCCCGAAGCATATAAGTAGTGAGCTTGACCCTACTTTCTGGAGGTATCTCTAAATTGTCGAATATGGACAACATGGATTCTAACCATGACTCTGTAGCCTAAGTTCCTCCTTCCCCTATGAATGTGGGAGGATGTTTATGTTGGAAAACCAGTGTCAATTCTACCATTGATGGGGAAAGATGTGGTGCTCCCTAGAAGGTATGTATGAACCTCATAAAGCAATCTCGAAACTATGTATCGGCACCTGTATCTGGAATAACGGCTGGTTCCAAGACTGAAACTACAGGAGGATCTACCGGTAGTCCCTAATAGACCATGTCTGGTGTCTGATCACTACCCTGTAACTAGCATACAATCGGAGGATGTCTCAGTGGCATGACTCTGCAAGGTCAAGTGCACACTTAGTTCGAGACTATCAAGGATTGAAAACTAGAAGTGTAATAAGGGAACAAGAGAATAAATCATTCAAGTTTTTCAAAACATGGATACCTGGCGTGTATAATGACTACATGGCATGTTCTCTTAAGCCTTCACATGGATGTGTACTTCTACCAAAACTAGTCATGTAACACCCCATACACATGGCGAGTTCTCCCAAGATACGGTGTGTACTTGATTAATTTCCCCTGCCCAAGTTCTTCTACATGACTATCCCACATAGTTATACTAGGACAGGACTACACTGCGTGTTTATTCCAGACACGGTGTGTACAACTTAGGTTTCAACTGCCCGTGTTGTTAGTCACATAGTTGGACACATGGATGACTCTACACAACGTGTTTGTTCCAGACACAGAATATACTAGAAAGGACTTCATCGACCCGTGTTTTCAATTACATGTCCAGTTACATGGCTCACTCTACACGGCATGTTCCAGATAGACACGGCGTGTACAAGAAAAGACTCCACCGACTCATGTTGTATGTCACACGGCCAGTTACATGAATCTAAAACATGGCATGTACATCCGATACATGGTGTGTCATACCAAAGATTTTCCAACCCCGTGTCTCTGCCCACACAGCCAACGACATAGTTAGAGAGTACATGGCGTGTACTTAAGAAAAACAATTCCTTCCTGAACAGAAGGATACATGGCTTGTATTTATAATTACACATTTCCAAACAGTAAGCCTCAGAAACTACTCTAGAACCCATAAAAACACTAAAATGAACATTAATGTGCCAAATTCTGATCTGTGAGGGCCCATACTCCCTGCAAATAAAATATTGGCATCTTATACATGTCATTTACAAGCATAAAAAGCAATGATCCACAAAATTTTGGTCCATGAGGACCCATAACACCTCAAGAAGCAAAGTTTGGCATTCATTGAAATGAAACCTTACACAATTTAATACCCTATCAAAAATCAGGTATTCTATCAAGGCATCTATCACAAAATCATGCATATCTATCACAACATCTATCACAACAACATGCAATCAATAATGCACCCTAAATGGCATGGCAAGAATTCATGACATGTGATCTCTATAAAGTGACTATATGATACATGAGATGGAATACCCTCATCTCATTAGGTTGTAATAGAAATATAACCTCAATAATATTAAAATTAATGGCACAAAAACATGTGAATCACCCAACGGTGAAATCAAATCAACTGTAATAATTGAAAAACCAGAAAAAGAAATCATAACATATGAGGTAAATTGGTTTTTCCCTATACACGGTATAGCTACTCTTAGGAACAGCTTATTACCAAGTACATATTCCTTCCTATACCTAGATATAGGATCCAAATATTCAAGAATAAAAGAGTTCCTTTGATACCACTTTGTAACATCCCAGTTCCGGGAGCTGCCTAGAGGTGCACCGTACCTGGTCGGTCACATGGCCTCAAGCGCATTTCCCCAAACATCAGAGGCTGTCGACTGGAAGTGAGGGTCTTGGGTGTCATAGTGGGAAAACTATACCCTTATTGGTAGAGTAACGCAGCAGAAATAACATATAACAAAAGCAGAAGCAGTAATAACATGCAAGAAGTAAACAGCGGAAGTAATAAACAATTGGAGCACACATATATAAATGTTGCATGATACATATGTCTAGGAAAATAGCCAAAAAAGTCACAGTGATAAAATATAGTACTAAACCAAAGTAAAAAAATAGAAAGCATATAAACTCCAATAGCATCGTAAGCCTCAGCTAGGTCTCATGCTCTCCAGCTTGTCAGTAATCAAGTACCTGAAGTAGAAGGGCACTTGCCCTTATCTAGACCTGCAAAAATATAATCTATTTGAGCCCAAAATCATAACCCAAATAGGGTGTGAGACGAATCCTAGTAGGAAACCACACAAATATTTGTGCCTAAAAGTTAGTGAATATACATGGAAGGCAATATGAAAAATGAAGCAGTAAACAAGGAAGTACTCACATTAAACAATCCTACAGTTTCAATTGCATTCATTTTGACATATCAAGTAAGAAGATAAACACAACAGGTAACCCTATGGGAAGTACTCATAGCCTAACCCCTTTGGTTTAATCAAAACAAACACAAGCAACCCTTTGGGAAGTACTCACAGTCTAACCCCACTGGTTTAGCTTAAGCAGAGACTCTCTAAGGAAGAACTCACTGTCAATTCCACTTGTGGTCTCGTATCGGTAACTATAGACACTCTGAAGAAGCACTCAATGTCCAATTCCCCGTGTGGTCTCGTAAAGAGGAACTACAAACACTCTGAGGGATCACTCATTTCCATCCCCCCTATGGTCTCGCAACGTGAAAAGTAAAATACACTCTGGAGAAGCCCTCAATGTCCATTCTTCTGATAGTCTACTATACCAGGTTCCCACATCCCTGAGTAAGTAAATAGTGCACAAACAATAAGTGGTATCCAAAATAAACCTCAATAAATACTTGGATAAATAGTCAACAACATATTAGATAAATTTACTTCATCCTACAGTACTGTTCATGGGAAGTAAAGTAGCATCCTAACAGGCAAAGCTAGACCAAACGGCCAAAACAAGAAAACATGGGCAAACCATCTATAGCTTGGAAAAGATAACCGTATTCACAAACAATTAACCTCTATCTAAAAAAATAAGGCATAAATGGAAAAAAAAATAGCTAAAAACCATAAACACACAATACCCTAAATAGGGGTATTGGGCACTTTTGCACATATAACTCAAGGACTAACTAAGGAAAGGCACAAACCACCTACCTCGGCGTTGTACAGATGATATACATGAACCTTAGGCCTTGAATCTCCCTAGAACACCATATATATACAAAAAATATAAAAACGTTCAACCGAGGGTATCTTGTGAAAGAGGAGAAATCAAGAGATAAGGTTCTAGAAGAAGGAAGAACTCACCGATGTGATTCCAACGCAACCGACGGAGTTCGATTCAGAGAATGGACAGTGAGTCAGGGGCTCGGAGAAGATTCGCAGTTGTATGGACACTCCTGGATGAGATAGGTCAAGAAGAAGATGGTTTTGTCCATTAGATGCCACCCCGGTCCGTTTAATGAAATAAAAAAAAGTACACGGCGTGTACTTTAGAAGTACATAGCATGTACTTTCTATAGTCGGCCCCCGCTTTAGGTGGTCTCCAGGTCAACACACACGACCATGTACTTGACCATTACATAGCCAGCACATGGCTACCCACGGTAACCTAGTATATGGCATATACATATAAGTACACGGTGTGTACTCCTAAAATTTCCAGAAACTCCTCTTTTCTCAAAAACCACCAGAAATGAAAGACATACCTGAAAATAATATCTGGGTTCTTACATCATGGTTGTTTATTATGATAGTTTTCATGTTTCTATATGATATTTTTTAAATTTTTATGATTATTTTATGGTAATAAATTTTATAAATTCATACCATTCCATATATTGGAAAATAATAGCGATGCTCATGTATATGTGTGGATTAACTCCTCCACGAAGCAATGTGATTCATTTTTAATTATATATTTACATGCATGGTAAAAAGTATATATTAAATGAATATATTTTATATTTATAAAATAAAAAAATGGAATGGTGAATTATTATTTACTATCCATTCATTCAATCCATCCAAAATTGGAAGCACCACTCCTGCACACGTACGGACAACCATTTTCATGAAGTGATATAATTAATTTTTCATCAACAATTTATATGCATGATTATAAATGTTTAAATTATGAATAAATATGATACATATTTCATTATTAATATTCTAGAGGAATTTAATCCATGTCCAAGGTTCATGTACTAGAACCATCTAATTTAAATTTTCATGGAAAATGGACCCATTTTCACCCCGAATGTTCATTTTAATAAAGAAATTGTTCATAAAAGGATAATTGGAAATTATAAAGGAATGGTACATTGTATTTTATGCATGAATATTATTCTATATTATATTTATAATAAATTTATATATTTTATATAATAGTTTTTAACATGTGTAAAGTAAGAAGATAATTTATGTAAGAGAATTTTGTTACAATCACAATTCTTTTTTAGGATGTCTATGATAAATTTACATTGGGTAAAATTATATAGAAGTTATCCTTTAAAAATAATATAATTTATTCCCCTTTGAATATTCATATAATTGTAATGTATGAAAACCATTTTTCTTTCTTTGGTTCAAAATATTATTATGAAAATGATTTTCATGAAACCTTGATCATCTTTCATCTTGGGTCATAAAAAAATTTATTCCTTATCCATTTTCTAAAAAATTTAATGTGGAAGTTTTTACCAATATTTGAAATGTATTGAAAATTTCGATTTCAATACCTTTATCTTAATTTAAAATAGATTAAAATGAAACATTTTAATGAATCTCTTTTCGAACAATTCATTATGGACTATTTGAAAAGGTGTGAAAATAATGTTGTCTTTTAATATATATTATATCAACAGATATTCCCACCATCATGGTCATTAATTTACATGAATATTTCATTAAATTATTCCATGTTTTTTCTCAATGAAAATAATGTTCTCAATATTATGGAAAAATTTATCTAAAATGTTATCAAAATAAAATGACATTTTTTTCGTTTTTTCAAAGAATGGTGTGAATGATATTTCATATTTGACTTTCATATATGTCAACATCATTTAAGGATTTTCATGCTTCACTAAGGATGTAATATTATGATATCATATAATTTCATTTTTCTATATGGATTATGATGAATATTATTTAAGGATGATTCTATGAACCCCAATTTATTCCCATGAGTTAATTAACTGATGATGTGACTATTATAAAACCTATTTCATTTTCATGGGTTATACTATGATAATATTATTATGCATATCATTTCCTTTCCAAAAGTTATGATATGATTATATATTGAATTTTTCAAGATCCAATCACCCAAATATTTGTGGTTTTCACTCAATACTAGAAGATATGGTGACTGAACTCAGATCAGTAAGGGACTCTATCCTATAATATTTCCAATTGAGTAAACCTTGACCAGAGAAATTATAGACTAGGGAGTGAACCCAATCCAATATGAAATCTTGGAAGTGATGCTTGAATAAGGAAATCATTTTCTATGCTTATGTGTGTTCCAAAAACTTATTCCATTTTCTTATGATAACTTTTCATATCCCATGATCTATTATTGATTATTCCAAAAATTTATGACTTATGTATTGTGTAATAATAAATTTTTATGTCGTAAATTATTATTAATTATGATAAAATTATTTGGTATAATTTTTTTATTAATTGATTATGTTATCATACCCTGAGAATTATATTATTCTCAGTTATAATAATTGAACAATATCTTCAATGTTTACCCTTAATGAGAATTTGATCTAACCCTTTATTATATTTCCTTTCCCTAGGTTATGAAGAATGTTTTTATGTAGGGTTGGTTTTATAAGTTTACTATGTGAGAAGATATTTATGGTTAGTGTTTAATGTCATTCATGAAATGATGTGATTATTTATCAAGTCTCTAAAACACTAAAACTTTAAGATCCTAATGTGAGTATTATTATGGAATGTATTGAATATTGATCTAAAATTATGTAATATTTATGTATTTTGTGCTCAGTTCTCCTTAGTTGGTATCATAACAAGGTTTAGTTTTTTTTAGATAATAATATTTGAAAATATTTATGAAAACTGTGTAGATATGTTAAAGTAAATGATAACATCCTAAAAAATTAGTAAAGAATAGATTTTTTGTTTTCCCTGTAAAATGAATACTTGTCCAAATATTTAATGTTGATATAGTTGGGACACAAATTAATCAAGAGGTAAAATATATATATATAAGGGGAATATTGGTTAATAACTCAATAATAAATGGTTTAAGGTGAATGGAACTAACACTACACACATGGATAGACATTCGAAGGGGTTATGCTTAGGTAAATTCAATATTTCATTATGAAACATTATAATTGATTTGAATAGTTGATGACTATAAATGATCTAGTTTAAACCTAATGTTTTTTAGATTTTTAATAAGTTATCATGATTAATACATCCTATGAATTATTTTTTAATGATTCCATTATTACATGATTACTCTCTATGACTATTATAGATCACACTTTGATTTTTGTTCCCACTCAATTGTTGGACCAATGGGGAATCATGTTAAAACTTAATGTAACTAGAAATAAAATGACTATCCTCATGAAAAACCAGATCAAATGGGTGATTGGATATGAAATATTATGGCTCTTCTCAACCTACTCAATAAATATATGAATGTAAATTTAAATCAGGTTGAACGTATAAATAACCAAAGGAAGAAACAAATCACTATTGAGTCTTTTTTTGGAAATGTCTAGATTCAATCAGTGGTTCCTATGATCTACTTATTTCTACTATATGAATCAATTATATCTAAAATATATTATCTATTCTAAAATTATTATACCATGGTATTATTATTTTGGTTGTGAATTTTTTAGAAGGTGTGTCTGGTTAGTGTTGGAATCTTATCATGAATATTAGGAGAGGGGATTAAATTAACACCATGGAATGGGAATAGTGTACGATGTAATTTTTTAGTATATATATAACCTAAAAACCACATGAAAATGGAATGGGTATCCCTTAAATGAAATAATATGGTTGGTGAATGTAATGGAATGAACCCCTCTGGTCTATTCCTTTGTGAAAATCCTATGCTTGAGGTGTTCTGGGAGGTAACGGTGAATCATTTCAAGAGTTTTCTAGTTTTCTAGTTTTTTCAATGGTGAGTGGAGTCAGTGGGTGGTGTTGGTGAGTGGATTTAGTGAGTGTTGTTGGTGAGTCAGGCATTGGTGGGTCGTGTTGGTGACTTATGTTGGTAGGTGATGTTGGTGAGTCAGGAATCAGTGGATCATGTCCGTGACTCTCTATCATTGAGTCACTTTTGTGAGTAAAGATTTGGTGGGTGGCATTGATGAGTCAGGCATCATTGGGTTGTGTCAGTGACTCACTCCATAGGTGACTTGTGTCGGTGACTCACCCAACAGTGATACATTTCCAGCATTTCCTAGTTTTCCAGTTTCACCCCTATTACATTTTATTTGATGCAAATTGAGATTAAAACCTTTTTGACCATTTATGAAGAATTTTCAAATGGTATTAATTATATGTTTAATATCCTAATACCCAATACTTTGAAACGGAAAATTCACATGGTCTTGGATATAACTTGACTTTTAAGTACTTTGAAATCATCTCTCTTCTATTGATATTGGATTTGGCATTTTCTAAATCCGAGATCCTCTCTTCCTTGAACCATTCCATTTTCTCTTGGTATACCCAGATCCTTTCTTCCCTATATATTTGTGTGTTGTGCTATGGCCTTCGGATCCAGTTTTCCTGATAGGTTCCTCCTACTACTTGCGCACCCCCTGTTTTGGAACTAGGAGGAGCTACTGATCGTCTATTGTTCCAAGTAGGGATTCCTTCATATCTCTTTTAATTATGCATTATATGGGATGGGTGTTATTATGTCTTCTTGTGGTTATTACTGAAACTAATTTTTTAACAAAGATAAATTAGGGGCTAGGAATATGATAATGATGATCCTATTGTTAAATATGTTATCCTTGATCCAATTTTTGATTGGTATTGGTTGTATGCCTTCTGAAAATCATGGTCATTAGTGGTCTCTATTTGCGAACATGTATGACTCATGAATACTTGATGTTGATTTCATGTTGAACGAATGTATATATGCAATTTATTAACCACAGATATTCAGTTAAATAAATGCATGCCCCGAGATTGAACTTGTTATGTGATAACCCCTGTTTTATCAAATTGGAATTAAAGAACGAGTGTTCACTAAATTTGATTACATTTTTCCTTGTTTGGTGTGGTTATATGTTGTGTGTGGTTTTATTATAATTTGTTTCTTATAATGTTGTGTGGTGATTTTGTTGAGGGTAAGTCTATAGTTGGGGTGGTCATGATGGTGTAGTGGAATCTCACGTTAAGATATTGATTGATTGTGGAATGGATGGGTAGAGTTTGAGTAGTGTGGTTACATGTTTTAGTTATGCTATGTTTATGTTAATGGGTGTGATGGTGTGGTGTTGTTATATAGTAGGGTTTTCAGGTTGGTTGTGATGAGGTATGTTGTGGGGTTTGGTTGTAAGTTGGAGATTTTCTTGTTGAGAGATAGGACAGGGAGACATGAATTTAAAGAATGATAATGGTAGTGGTTGGCTTGGATGATAAGTGGATAGTAAGTGTAAAGTGGGGTGTTTTATCATAGTTTTCTTCCTCTGTTTGGCTTGTTTGTGAGGCTAGTTGTGTGTTGTTGTTGTTAGTTTCCCAAGTAAGGATGGAATAACTAGTAAATTATTAATAACATCAAAATGGTTGGGTGTTAAGAGGATTTATTTTATTAATTTTGTAAGTGACCATCGTTCGTACTGATACATGCATTTAGAGGTAGCAAAAAAGATAGTTTTGTGGGTTGGTTGTTTTTTTGAACCCCATAGGTTGGGCTGAGTGTTTTCTACCTATATATATACATGTATTTCCTTTTGAATTCTATACGAACCCCACCTTAGTTGAGAACTATGTTCTAAACACTCCTGTTTTCATGGGGGGTTTCTTTCACAAACATCCTAGTGGAAGGATGGATGGATGACCACCCACTCTTCCATGCTCTCCCTTCCAGGCGGTGATAGCCAAAGACTCTTCAAGAAGGTTGTTGTTTGTGAGTCCCAGGTGTGTGTGGGCGATTGGTGCTTCCCAAGTGTCTTTGGGGTGAGATTTGTGGTGGTTCCTAGGTGTCTTCGAGATGTGTTGTGGTTTTTGGCCCAGATGTCTACAGGTGGGATGATATGTGGTTGTGATTCATGGCCTAAGTGTTTGTGGGTGGTATAAGATATGGTTGTGAGTCCCAGGTGTCTGTAGGTGGGATGTGGTGTGGTATGTTTAGAAGAGTTGGGAGTGCTAGGATGTCTGTCATTAGGGTGTAAGAGTGGATAATTAGTGGAAAAGTGGTGTGGTGTAACCTATCATCAATGTGCTCTATATTACTTGACTTGAATTTTGTATTTGGTGAGCATGCCTTTGGTGAGGTTGGGGTGGCTAATATACCTTCTTAGGTGCTTTTTGTTTCTGATGTTTTCTCACAGGGGCATTAGTATGCTTCTCTACTTGTGTGTGAAAGACTTTGGTTTTCCTACTGAGTATACTTGTATGCTCACCCTATGTAATAAAATTACTTTCATGTTTCAAGGAGAATTACGAGGACTGTGTTGGACCATACTAGGTCGTATTGTAACATTTCTTGTGTCACTTCTTAGTTTTACTTTTGGTAATTTATTTGGAAACTTTTTTATTTGTATCAGTATTCATTTTGAACATGCATGTGGGATATTTTATCTTTTCTTTTATCTATATATATTTTTCTTAGAGTTTTTTGAGGTTGGTATGTGTAACGACCCGACCCCAGCTACCCAGAGTCGGTGCATTACTTCGTAACATTGGCATGATCACAAAAGATCAAGTCTCGAAAGACCGATTAGTTTAGTAGCCTTGGAAACACTAGATACATTCATAAGTCATACATTACATCATAAAGTGAAAAACTAATAACAAAGTCTTCATAGTCCACACTCATATCCTCTTCTGACTATCCCTGCAGGTCATTCCTAAAATACTTCTTCACATCCTGGAAAATATTAAAACATTGAAAGGGGTGAGCTCAGATGCTCAGTAAGGATAACAATATAGTGGAAGCTTTCATCAATAAACATAAACATTTAAGGCAATGTATAACTAAAACAAAAGCCTTTTAAACTTGAACTTCAACATAATATGGCAAAAGTAAAATGAGATAATGTCATTCACTTCTTCACATGGATATTCTACTGGTCGAATAATCACATGCAATATCAATAACCACTTTCATAATGAGGGAATGTATAATGCCAGACATTCTGAAACATTTTGTCAAGGCCTCGGCCAAGATGTATAAAATGATTAAGGACTCGGCCAAAACCATAAATCAAATTGGGAAAGGGCCTCGGCCAATTCCATGTCTAGTTGTCTCATGAGACCTACCAATGCATCGAGGAGCTATAGCGGGCTCCACCCATCACTTATTAAGTCCAATGCATTCCTTATATGAAAAATGGTATATAAACATTTAGGAATACCATTTTTTTTAAAATAACATTTGAAATTAATTGCGGTATCAAAATACCAGTTTAATTTTTAGAAGATACTTACATTTAAAATTGCTCAAATATACTCCAGTGTTTTTCTGAAAACATTATGCAAGCTTCTGAAAACAAAATAACTAATTCTGAGACTGCTCGACTAATTGCAGGCCATGATGGGTCCACGCCCAATCCCTTCCTGTCTACCACACTCGAGAGTCAGGTTTTCTAAAAACATTTTTAAGCTTGTGTTAAATACGTATACATTTTCACTAGATTTTCAAACATTTGAGAGAAATATCTCTCTTGTTTTTAAATCATTTAAAAACAGTTATGGCTTGTAGAGGAAGCCAGAACTCAAATAATGGTCACGACGGCGAAGAAGTCATTGCCGCCGCATGTGTACGGAAAGAAAAACATTCCCTTTTTGTCATTTAGTAAAACGCTTCGTATAAAAAAGATTCTTTTTGAATAAATGTATAAGTCAAAGGGGTTTATACACCGTATAAAAGAAAGTTGTGTATAAAACCAAATATGCCTCAATGAAAGGAGATTGAGAAAAAGTCCTTACAAAGATCATTTTTAAAATAAAATAGGTCTATTATGTGTATTAACTATAAGTACACATAAAGAAAGTACAAATACAAGATAGTACATAATAATATCATGACATAATTTGAAATTAGGAGATTAACCCAAAGAATGGAAGTTGGGTTAAGAAATTCCCTTACCTCGTGTCTGAATTGACTCAACTGTTATTTAACCTCCTGAATAATAAAATAGAGTTAATATATACCTTATTAAGAACCATTTTCAATTTCATTATCCTTTTTATATCACTTATTATAATGATATGAACATTATGTAATTATTTAAGTTAATAACGGTCGTTTTGTCGATCTTTGGTACTTGAGTCAACAATAAACTTCTTATAATTACAAGTTGTTTATGTGGTAGAATATCCATTATCTCCAGAATTATATTCATGATTTAGATGTCATATATATCATATATATCCATTATATACATTCACTTATAATATTACGTAACATTTAGAGGTAAGAAATGAAATGCACCGTTCATGGAGATGGTAAGCCGTACGTACGCATGAACGCTAATTTCATTTCTATTTCGTATTTAATGGAATGAAATCATAATGATATAAATGTATAATATAATTCCAGTATAATATAGTGTATAATACCATTTACTCCATCCTTTATACATCCCACATATGGCATTAACGATTCAAATCACTTTGAGGGGGCGGTAGTCCGCACTTCCTAAAATGAAATTATCGCGTTTACCCATAATGGAAATCATAAAGTATTCCATAAATGAGAAATACAGAAGCATAAGTAAAACATAAACATATTATATATCATATATAAATATAGTGACATCTTAATGTCCACCTTTTAAGGTGTTATATGAGTGTTGAACCATCATCGTTTCGTGAGGCAGAAATTCGCCATCCACAGAAACTGTATGTTCTTTAACCATTAGATGTAGGTGTGTGTAAGTGTATCTCAAATACTTCTTATAAAAACATCCTAGTATATTGAGGATACTGGTTTTGTTACAAAAGAAATGAATAAAAAGATTTTAGGGGGTTGGAGAAGAAAAATAAAACAAAACAACATTAGAGAAGACATTACCTCAAAATCGGGTAACTCTTTTTGATTTGAGCCAAAGGCTTCCTTGGGAAGAGTTCTTCCCAAAGTGAGGCTTCTAAAAGTAAGAGGGGGAAGTTGGGAGAGTATTTGGGCAGATTTTGGCCGATCCAAATGGCTTGAAAGTGTGAATGAGGTGGTAGAGGTGGGGGCCTTTTATAAGTGGAGAGGAGGGGCACTCTTGGAAAGTAAAGAAAAGTCACTTTATAATAAAATGAGTTTCGGATTTTAGAGGTCCCACACTTATATAATTCGAGGATAATGTGATAAGGGTTCGAAATATACTCATCCAATAGTTTTTTGACAAGTTTATGCCTTGGATTTTACATTATATTTTTATTTTATTTAAATCATTAAATAATGAGGTCATCGTTGCATCATCATGATGTCAAATATAATTTAATTTATTTAATGTATAAAAATTATAAAAAAAAATACTATGATGTAGGAAATCTTTTTAGCTTTCCAATTACTATTTATAGTAAAAAATATAACTTGTATAACCCCATGTAAAAATTGTTTTAGTAAAACATTTCATGTTTGTGTCATTTTTTACTTTAACATTAAATAAAAGGTATTTATGTCATTTTCCAACTAAAGTGGCTCCATGGGGTCCCCAAGTTGACCCATGTATTGTCTTGGTCGGCCATGGCACATCCAATGAGGGTAGGACATGTTTCAAGCTCATCTCATATTATTAAAACATTATTTTTACCATAAACTACACTAATTACTTCTAATCACGATTAAGAACTTAAAAGTTACTATTCACCAAAAATTATTTTAATTTCATTGAACCACATTTTACTTCTTAATGAAAACCATGTATGTCGGATTTTTGAAAATCAAATCACAGAAGTGGTAATATTTCATTTAAACGGAAAATCAGTTATTTAACTACCACTTAGTGGTTTCACTATTCATCAAAAATTGAAGTTTTTCAGAACAATGCCAAAATTTCACCCTAAGATATAATTGATATTCCGAATTCAAAAATGATGTATATTTAACAAAATTCCAAACATATAAGTTGCATTAATTAATTTTATAATTAATTCTCGCTGTCACAACAAATAGCGTGTTTTTAAGAAACAATTTATATCAAAAGATTGGCAATTGTTTATGTCCAATTTCAATGTTAAATTAATTCTAATGACCACCATTGGATAAAATGGTAAAAATATATTCTAATTATACTTTAAAACCACTAAATAGTATAATTTATCACTATAAATTATTTTGATTGAAAAAGTTGTTTTTAAGTATTTTCCACTATTCATAAAAAATTAGAAGTTCTCAGAAAAATACCAAAAATTCAACATAGGCTAATTTCGATATTCCAAATCCAAAAATGAAGTCCATTTTGAAATATAAAATTTCTATAATTTTAAAAATTGGTTATTACTATTCATAACGGCTACTTTGATTAGTCACGGTGTGTTAGAACTCGAAGTTTCGTACAATCCAAGCTATTGAATTATTGAATGAGAAGTGTATCGTGGAAGCTCGGGGTGTTATATTCTCCCCTCCTTCAATAAATTGTGTCCTCGCAATTTGAAATTTTCTTGGAAAATAAAAGGTTGAAAAGAGAAAATACCTTTGTGGAAAACCCACATCAGAAATAAGATTAATAAAATTTAGCCTTAATAAGAGGGAAAGGGAAATGGAAAAGTTACCACCCAATTATGATATCGATTAGGAGAAAATTGGTGGCAATTAGAGACATATAATTTGAGGAAAAACGTAAATATTTGTAGGGAGTGATTGAGGTCATCAATCACAAGCAAGTGTCAAATTGAGGGCCTCAATGCCTTCAATCTATGTTGATTTAAAATATCATCAGTTCAACAAGACATAATGTATTAGGATAACACATTTTTTTGTTTTAATATCACTTTAATAATGTTTAAGAATTTATTCATAGAATAATAGATAGGTATATATATATTTATTCTTGACAAGTAGAGTTTCATCCTTCAACTAATTTCTACCACAAACTCATCTTTCACTCAAAAAGATAATAGAACTCAAAAATATTATACTTATCCTAATTGTATAAGGTTCCAAATGTTAACACATACCATTTAGATTAGTAAAATTATTTTGTAATAACCAGGGACTTCCGGTAGGCTAGTGGTAGGAAATAAAGGCATGTCGCACTATGGTTGTGGGTTCGATTCCTGCAGCTTTGTCCGACGCGACGGGTTATGCCCCACCCTGCAGGTTGTCCTTTTCCTAAAACTATAGTATTATAATATTCCAAAAATAATCTTCATAAATTTTTTAACCTTAAACAATACTATCCAAAGATCAACTTAATCCACTCCAACCTTTATAGTTATCCAAAATACCTCTGTCCAGACTTTGTCTAAAAGGTCTCTTAATTCCAAAATCAATTTATCAGATTCCCCAAACAAAGTAAAGTTTCTCTTATTGTCACATACTAAAAATATAATTACCTTCATCATATTAAAACCTTTCTGAAATCAACAAGTACTGCAGTACAATCCTTATATATATATCACATTATTCTAATAACCAGAATATAATCCATGAGTCCAAAAGCACCAATACATTAGTTATTCTGCTTCAACTGTAGTAACGGCATAAGATTGTCCTTGATCCCTTGGCCTTTTCTGAGATAAGTTTCCCTAACGCTTAGGACATTCATTTTCATAATGCCCCATTTCCCTACAATTGTAGCATTCAACATTGATAGCCTCTTTCTTTCCCTTGCAATCACGTGCCTGGTGACCTTTTTCTCCACATTTATAACAAACTCTCATTCCTTTTAGGAAAGTACCAGGGTGATTCTTCCCACAATTATCACATAATGGAAAATACTTCTTTCCCTTTTTCCCTTTATCTATCTCTTGTTCCACCGTTCTCTTCTTCTCTTGCTTTACTTTGTTGTCATAAGACTTAGAGAATTCCTTTTCTGTCTTGATAGCACGTGAGACAATATCTTCGTATGTTGAGAAAGATTGTGATACTAAATCTATACGGAGAAATGGTTTTAACCCATCAAAGAAACGATCAATATTACCTCTTGGGTTACGTATATAATCTGCAGCATACCTCGCCAACCTTGTAAAGTTGGTCTCATACTTTGTGACATTCTCATCCTCCTTTTGTCTCAGACTCAGAAATTGCCTTTCCATATCTGCTCGATGGTCATGAGGAAAGTATCTTTCTATGAAAAGCTCTTTGAACTCCCTCCATTCTATATTCGATACGTCATCATCTTCCTTTGTGTTTTGAATCAGCGACCACCACTGATCGGCATCTCCAGTGAGGCGGTAGACCGCCATGACAACCTTCTCCCTTTCACTACTCCCCAAGGCGTGGAATATTTTCTCTAAGGTGTTTATCCATTGCTCATCTACTAATGGATTTGTACCCCCATTAAATTTTGGTGGTTGTTGCCTCATGAAGCGGTCTAACATTGATCCTCCACATTGTGGATCAGGGTGATCCATACGAGTAAGGTTATTATTCATAACTTGAGTGAGTTGTCCCAGTATGGTAATAAGTTGATCAGCACCAGTTGTATCTCCAGATCCACAATAATTATCTTGAGCAGGAGGGAAATCCCTACACGGAGTTCGTGCATTGATACGGTTTCCATTCCTTCCACTAGGTGCCATTTCTATACAATGGCATAAACTAGATTAGTTTATGAATCAAAATACATAATTCCATACTTATAAAATACTTAACATAAATTGAACTATTTATGGATATAATCCATAATCATAAAAAGGTTTTCTTTGAGGAAGTATATACTCATAACCGTTCATAGTGGTTTGTAAAGAAAACGAGAATTATCCTAAGCATATCCCCCGGGAGTGTCGTAACCAAGAGTGCAGCAAGGCCCGTTGTCGTGCACCAGTTCTCATTCGTGTCTAGCTCAAAGCGGTGTTTTCGGGTTTTACCCCTAGGTACATCTGTGCCAGAGCCGCCTCTACCTGCTCGTATCCAGACAGGGATGTATTTCTCAGAAAACTCACAACATCTCTATAATACCAAAATTCTAGGAAGTTCTTCTATACGAATCCTCAAAGTCTATCTTTGGGCTATGTGCTCTAATCAGAGTTTATCTAAATCTAGCTTCCAAGGTTAGTACTAAACTGCCTATGATACCAACTGTAAAGCCCCGACCACAGCTACCCAGAGTCGGTGCATTACTTCATAACATTGGCATGATCACAAAAGATCAAGTCTCGAAAGACCGATTAGTTTAGTAGCCTTGGAAACACTAGATACAGTCATAAGTCTTACATTACATCATAAAGTGAAAAAATAATAACAAAGTCTTCATTGTCCACACTCATATCCTTTTCTGACTATCCCTGTAGGTCATTCCTAAAATACTTCTTCACATCTTGGAAAATATTAAAACATTGAAAGGGGTGATCCCAGATGCTCAGTAAGGATAACAATATAGCGGAAGCTTTCATCAATAAACATAAACATTTAAGGCAATGTATAACCAAAACAAAAGCCTTTTAAACTTGAACTTCAACATAATATGGCAAAAGTAAAATGAGATAATGCCATTCACTTCTTCACATGGATATTCTACTAGTCGAATAATCACATGCAATATCAATAACCACTTTCATAATGAGGGAATGTATAATGCCAGACATTCTGAAACATTTTGTCAATGCCTCGTCCAAGACGTCTAAAATAATTAAGGCCTCGGCCAAAACCATAAATCAAATTGGGAAAGGTCCTCGGCCAATTCCACGTCTAGTTGTCTCATGAGACCTACCGATGCATCGAGGAGCTATAGCGGGCTCCACCCGTCACTTATTAAGTCCAATGCATTCCTTATATGAAAAATGGTATATAAACATTTAGGAATACCATTTTTTTTAAATACCATTTGAAATTAATTGCGGTATCAAAATACCAGTTTAATTTTTAGAAGATACTTACATTTAAAATTGCTCAAATATACTCCAGTGTTTTTCTGAAAACATTATGCAAGCTTCTGAAAACAAAATAACTAATTCTGAGACTGCTCGACTAATTGCAGGCCATGATGGGTCCACGCCCAATCCCTTCCTGTCTACCACACTTGAGATTCAGGTTTTATAAAAAAACATTTTTAAGCTTGCGTTAAATACGTATACATTTTCACTGGATTTTCAAACATTTGAGAGAAATATCTCTCTTTTTTTTAAATCATTTAAAAACAGTTATGGCTTGTAGAGGAAGCCGAAACTCAAATAATGGTCATGGCGGCGGAGAAGTCATTGTCGCTACATGTGTACGGAAAGAAAAACATTCCCTTTTTGTCGTTTAGTAAAACGCTTCGTATAAAAAAAATTCCTTTTGAATAAACGTAAAAGTCAAAGGGGTTTATACACCGTATAAAAGAAAGTTGTGTATAAAACCAAATATGCCTCAATGAAAGGAGATTGAGACAAAGTCCTTACAAAGATCATTTTTAAAATAAAATAGATCTATTATGTGTATTCACTATAAGTACACATAAAGAAAGTACAAATACAAGCACTACTGGAAAACTAACATATACCAACGGTTTGGAACTGTTGGTATATGCCTCCAAACCGTTGGTATAGCCTATACCAACGGTTTGGAGAACCGTGGCCAAGTAAGCCGTTGGGATAGGTCTATACCAACGGTTTTCCCAAAACCATTGGTATAGACCTATCTCAACAGTTTTGGAAACCGTTGGTATAATTAATATGAAAATCTTTACAAACGGTTGTGGAACCGTTGGTATATGTATTTCAAAAAAAATTCGCTGGGATTTGATCCCAGCACCCCAAGTTTATTATTGAACGACTTAACCACTAACCTAACATGACTTTTGTGTATATAATTACATAAATATATATATTTATTCTCATAATTATATTAAATTTTGATTTATATAATGTTCTGGGTAAGAAGAAATGATAAAAAATCAAAGGATATATACCAACGGTTGTCAAAACCGTTGGTATAGACCTATACCAACGGTTTTGGCAAACCGTTGGGAAAGATTTTGAGCCTTGATTTGATACCCTTTCCCAACGGTTTGCCAAAACCGTTGGGAAAGGTCCCCACAATGCATCTTTCCCAACGGTTTGTCCAAAACCATTGGGAAAGGTCCCCACAATGTGGGCTTTCCCAACGGTTTGCCCAAACCGTTGGGAAAGGTGGCCTCAAAGTGGGATTTCCCAACGGTTTGGCCAAACCGTTGGGAAAGGGAACCTATACCAACGGTTTTTATGAACCGTTGGTATAGAAGCGTTGGGAAAGTTCAGATTTCCAGTAGTTAAGATAGTACATAATAATATCATGACATAATTTGAAAGTAGGAGATTAACCCAAAGAATGGAAGTTGGGTTCAGAAATTCCCTTACCTCGTGTCTGACTTGACTCAACCGTTATTTAACCTCATGAATAATAAACTAGAGTTAATATATACCTTATTAAGAACCATTTTCAATTTCATTATCCTTTTTATATCACTTATTACAATGATATGAACATTATGTAATTATTTAAGTTAATAACGGTCGTTTTGTCGATCTTTGGTACTTGAGTCAACAATAAACTTCTTATAATTACAAGTTGTTTATGTGGTAGAATATCCATTATCTCCAGAATTATATTCATGATTTAGATTTCATATATATCATATATATCCAGTATATACATTCACTTATAATATTACGTAACATTTAGAGGTAAGAAATGAAATGCACCGTTCATGGAGACGGTAAGCCGTACGTACGCATGAACGATACTTTCATTTCTATTTCGTATTTAATGGAATTAAATAATAACGATATAAATGTATAATATAATTCCAGTATAATATAGTTTATAATACCATTTACTCCATCCTTTATACATCCCACATATGGCATTAACGATTCAAATCACTTTGAGGGGGCGGTAGTCCGCACTTCCTAAAATAAAATTATCGCGTTTACCCATAATGGAAATAATAAAGTATTCCATAAATGAGAAATATATAAGAATAAGTAAAAAATAAACATATTATATATCATATATAAATATAGTGACATCTTAATGGCCACCTTTGAAGGTGTTATATGAGTGTTGAACCATCATCGTTTCGTGAGGCAGAAATTCGCCATCCACAGAAACTGTATGTTCTTTAACCATTAGATGTAGGTGTGTGTAAGTGTAGCTCTAATACTTCTTATAAAAACATCCTAGTATATTTAGGATACTGTTGTTGTTACAAAAGAAATGAATAAAAAGATTTTAGTGGGTTGGAGAAGAAAAATAAAACAAAACAACATTAGAGAAGACATTACCTCAAAATCGGGTAACTCTTTTTGATTTGAGCCAAAGGCTTTCTTGGGAAGAGTTCTTCCCAAAGTGAGGCTTCTAAAAGTAAGAGGGGGAAGTTGGGAGAGTATTTGGGCAGATGTTGGCCGATCCAAATGGCTTGAAAGTGTGAATGAGGTGGTAGAGGTGGGGGCCTTTTATAAGTGGAGAGGAGGGGCACTCTTGGAAAGTAAAGAAAAGTCACTTTATAATAAAATGAGTTTCGGATTTTAGAGGTCCCACACTTATATAATTCTAGGATAATGTGATAAGGGTTCGAAATATACTCATCCAATAGTTTTTTGACAAGTTTATGCCTTGGATTTTACATTATCTTTTTATTTTATTTAAATCATTAAATAATGAGGTCATCGTTGCATCATCATGATGTCAAATATAATTTAATTTATTTAATGTATAAAAATTATAAAAAAAATACTATGATGTAGGAAATCTTTTTAGCTTTCCAATGACTATTTATAGTAAAAAATATAACTTGTATAACCCCATGTAAAAATTGTTTTAGTAAAACATTTCATGTTTGTGTCATTTTTTACTTTAACATTAAATAAAAGGTATTTATGTCATTTTCCAACTAAAGTGGCTCCATGGGGTCCCCAAGTTGACCCATGGATTGTCTTGGTCGTCCATGGAACATCCAATGAGGGTAGGACATTTTTCAAGCTCATCTCATATTATTAAAACATTATTTTTACCATAAACTACACTAATTACCTCTAATCGCGATTAAGAACTTAAAAGTTACTATTCACCAAAAATTATTTTAATATCATTGAACCACATTTTACTTATTAATGAAAACCATGTATGTCGGATTTTTGAAAATCAAATCACAGAAGTGGTAATATTTCATTTAAACGGAAAATCAGTTATTTAACTAGCACTTAGTGGTTTCACTATTCATCAAAAATTGAAGTTTTTCAGAACAATGCCAAAATTTCACCCTAAGCTATAATTGATATTCCGAATTAAAAAATGATGTCTATTTAACAAAATTCCAAACATATAAGTTGCATTAATTAATTTTATAATTAATTCCTGCTGTCACAACAAATAGCGTGTTTTTAAGAAACAATTTATATCAAAAGATTGGCAATTGTTTATGTCCAATTTCAATGTTAAATTAATTCTAATGACCACCATTGGATAAAATGGTAAAAATATATTCTAATTATACTTTAAAACCAATAAATAGTATAATTTATCACTATAAATTATTTTGATTAAAAAAGTTGTTTTTAAGTATTTTTCACTATTCATAAAAAATTAGAAGTTCTCAGAAAAATACCAAAAATTCAACATAGGCTAATTTAGATATTCCAAATCCAAAAATGAAGTCCATTTTGAAATATAAAATTTCTATAATTTTAAATTTTGGTTATTACTATTCATAACGGCTACTTTGATTAGTAGTGGTGTGTTAGAACTCGAAGTTTCGTACAATCCAAGCTATTGCATTATTGAATGAGAAGTGTATCGTGGAAGCTCGGGGTGTTAAAGTATGTCTTATCTCTCGATCTTGGTTACTATAGAAAGGTTAATTCCCCCCATTTTTTGAAATTTCTATACCCTTGGTGATGGTCAACACCTCGGGGCCTACTGGAGGTGGGACTTGGGGGGTCGTTATCTCTCTTCCTTCATTTCCATCTCAGGAGGGTCATATTTGGAGAGAGGGGTCATGAAAGAATGGTATCATAAGTGATGGTTAGGAGAAAGGATGGATTTTGGAGCTAGGAATAGTAAGGATTGCATGGGTTGGTAGGGTAATAATGTTAGGTGATCTCGGTGCGTGATAGTGGACCAGGAAGACCATCTAGGAAATGGGATTTTTGGGCTCACCTTGATCTTATGAAAGAACTATGAGCTTACCAAATGACCAAGTGAGTCTACACTGTTTGAAGAGTATAGACCTTAGGAAAGGTACATGCATCACAATGACTTGTGTTCATGTTTGAATTGGTTTGTTTTGAGATATTGAAATGGGAAATGAAATGAGTTAAAATATTTAAAATAAATTTTAAATAAAATTTCATACTACTTTGTCTTAGGAGTTCCTTGTTTACTTTTCAACTATGGCACCCGGTCATCATCCACGAGTGGATTAGGCAGTTGAGGCTCAATAGGATGATTCAGTTGATCAGCGGAGGGTTGATCTAGAGGAGGAGGACAACCAATGGAAAAGAACGTTATGTGCCTTCTGGTGGAAAACCTTGGGAAAGTACGAGGGAAGTATCTCAGACACGGAGACAGATACCTGGCTCGAGGGTATTATAATCACCTTTAACTTGATATGGGATCCGACAGAGTAATGGGTTCTATTGGCGGTTAGTCAGATGATGGGAGCTACATGTCAGTGGTGGATTATGTACCTGGGGGAGAGAAAGGAGGTTAATGTTCTGTGGGTCGATATTGAGAAGGAGCTATGGGAAGCATTTCTTTCTTCAACCATGAAGGTTGAGAAGCGATAGGAGTGACTTTCCCTCCAGAAGTGTAGTATGTCTATACAAGAGCTGGGGATCAAATTTAAGGATCTCCTTCACTTCTCTCCAGATCTCTCTCCAGATGAGGACTCTCAGGTGAGATGCTTAGAGGAGGTGCTTCGTCCTTCTCTTCAGTATGTTGTTACTCCCTTAACCTTATCGACATACCTAGAGGTCCAAAAGAATGTGGAGGTGTTTGCAAGAATGCACTTGCAAGGAGGTATACTATTAGAGGGGAGCTAGTAGTATTATTCAATGATAAAGGATACTAACAGCAGGTCTTAGGAACTAGGGCCTTTGAGGTTTTGTCCATTAAAGATTCGACCTCAGTAGTTTTCATTTCGACCTTCTGGTTCTCTTGCCTATCCTGCGGGCCTGGGGTCGATGTGTTTTATCTGTAGAGTTTTTGGGAACCTTTAGAGTCAGTTCCCAATGTCTGTTTGAGATCGATATGGTAGAGGTGGTTAGGTTCAACACCCACCTCAGCAGTAGTTGTTGGTCAGGTCGTTTCAGCAGTGGGGACAGTAGGCTTCTACTCCGCTGAGGGGAGATGAAACAGGTGGAGGCCGACCTCAGGGTGTTCTTCAGGGACCTCAACCTGGGCATGGTCGAGGAGGTGGTCATCATTATCGGGTCATAGAAGTTGGGTGTGGGTAGTTACACAACACATATGCAGTTTTTCTAATAGGACCAGAGATTTTTTGAGGTACGATTATCTTGTTTAGTGCTCTTGCTTGTTCTTTGTTCAAATTCAAAGTTTCACACTCCTTTGTTACACCTGTTCTAGCCCATGCTCTAGGAATATATGTATAGAGGACTCTTGTTCCCATGGTGTTTAGTACACCAGTAGAAGTCTATACCAGCTTGTTTGATATATATCAAGGATGTAGACTGATGATGGGGTCACATCAGTCCTATGGGGATCTTTTATTGCTACAGATGCAGCCATACGATGTCATTCTCAGTATAAACTGGTTGTTTTTCATGCATTCTATTATCGACTGCTTCTGGAGGAGATTTTTTTCAGACGTAGATGGTCAGCATGTGGCTTTCGTTGGTGATTGGAGTTGTTAGGTGGGAATTTGGCATGTTGATCCTCTTCTTTCCTGGTTGGTTGAGTTGTTAGTGGAATTGGTTGATGCTGAGATGGTGGAGGGTCCAATAGTTGTTGGGGAGTTCTTTAATGTTTTTTCCAAGGAGGTTGTGACTCTACACCCTTGACGTAATTTTGAGTTTAATTATAGACTTACAACCTGGTGTTAGTCTGATTTTGATGGATCCTTATCGGACGGAACCTTCTGAGTTGCAGGATCTATGGATTCAGATTGACAACTTGATGAAGAAAGGATTTAGTCGGCCTAGTGTGTCATCATGGAGTGCTCTGGTCTTGTTCAAAAAGAAGGAATATGGTGGTATTAGGTCGTTTATAGACTAATGGAGATTGAATCAAGTGATTTTCAACAACCATTACCCTCTCTAGAGTATAGACGGCCTTTTCAACCAACTGATGGGAGCAAGTTGTTTTTCTAAGATCAATCTAAGATCTAGGTATCACCAGTTGAGGGTGACGAAGGGTTACATCCCAAATACTGCTTTCAGGTGTAGGTATAGGCACTTTGAGTTTGTGTTTATATCATTCAGTGTTATAAATGCATCTTCCGTGTTTATGGGACTTATGAACTCCAATTTTCATGATTTTCTAGACCGTTTCATCATCATATTCATCGATGATATTCTAATCGACTTGAAGTCAGAAGAGGAGCATATCAAGCAACTCAGGACTATCTTGGATATTCTTGGACAACACCATCTCTATATAAAATTTTCCAAGTGAATGTTTTCAAAATGGGAGGCCCACTTCCTTGGACATGTGGTGTTTAAGTAGGTCATAGCAGTGGACTCATAAAAGGTTGAGGTAGTTGTTTCTTGGGAAGCACCCAAGAACATGGTGGAGGTTCATAGTTTCTTTGGTATAGAAGGATATTACCGAATATTTGTACCTGAATTATCTTAAGTTGTAGCTCCATTTAAGGATATGACTAGAAAGGGATATGCCTTTGTGTAGACTGAGGAGTTTTAGACATCTTTCATCTATCTAAAGTGGAATTTTTTCAATGTTCTAGTGCCCAAGTTTCTAGAGGAAGGGGTGATGTTTGAGGTGTTTTGCAATGATTCCCATCTAGTTTTGGGGTGTGTGCTAATGAAACAGCGGGTAGGGATCTCCTATGGTTCTAAACAGTTACATCCCCATAAATGTAACTATTCCACCCATGATCTGGATCTAGCAGTGGTCATGTTTGCACTAAATTTTTGGTGGAATTACCTCCTTGGGTAGTGCTTTGTGGCCTTCACAGATCACAATAGCTTGAGGTATATCTTTTTCTAGTGAGATATGAACTTGAGACAACATAGTTGGATTAATTTTATTCAGTATTATGATTTCTAGATCTCCTACAACTTATGGAAGTGGAATGTCAAAGTTGACTCCTTGAGCATAAAGTCACCAAGAGAGGTAGTTCAGGAATCTACAAATTCTTAGAAGGCAATGGGGGAGTTTCCCACCATGAACTTAGATACAAGAATGGATGGTGGAATAGGTTGTCTATTTTAAATGATAGTGCATTCGTCTCTGATACAGCTGGTGGAGGAGTCTCGGTGGGGAGACTCGAAGGTAGAGGTGATACATGGTTTCATTTCCCAGGGTGACGCTTCAGAAGGATGGTCGGAGGATGGTTAGAATCAGATGATATTCCATGATAGGCTATTTTTTATAGTGGAAAAGCCTAAGGGAGTCCTCCATGAGTTTCATATATCACATTTATTATTGAATCCATGGGTTTCTAAGATGCATTTTGGCTTGAGGGAGCAGTTTTGGTGGCCCAGGATTAAGTGGGTAGTAGCGGAGTTTATGGCCAAATTCTTGGTGTTCTAGTAAGTGAAGTCTTAGCACCGTGTTCCCAGTGATTTTTTTATAACCCTTAGATGTCCCTGAGTGGAAGTGGGATGAAATATCAATGGATTTATTCATAGTTTTACCAAGGGCTTAGGGAGTTTGTAATGTAATCTAGATATTAATGGATCAGCTAAATAAATTGGCTCACTTCTTGGAAATTAAAGAGTCAGGCGTAGTGGATACCTTAGCACAAAGGTATGTGGATGAGGTGGTAGGGATACATGGAGTTCTGAGATCCATTTTCTCAGATCAAGATACATGTTTTACCTCACAAGTATGGAGGGGATTCTATTATGATTTTGGCACTCAGTTATGCCTCAAAAATTCTTTCCACCCTCAGATAGATGGTCAGACAGAGCAGACAATCTTGACATTGGAGGACATGCTAGGAGCATGCATCTTGGACTTTGGAGGATCTTGGGTATGACACTTTCCCTTAGTATAGTTCACTTACAATAATATTTATGACTCTTACATTAGCATGGCTCCATTTTAAGCTTTGTATGAAAGATCATGTTATTTACCTTTTTGCTAGATAGAGGTTGGGGAGACAGATATTCTTGGATCTGAGTTAGTGAAGATTACGACAAATAAGGTTCATCTTGTTCATGAGAGGATAAAGGCAATGTAGTGATGGAAGAATTTGTATCTCAATCATAGGAGGAGGCCCTTGAAGTTTGAGGTTTATGGACCACGTTTTCTTGAAGGTTTCGCCTCAATGTGGGCAGAGGAGTTTTGGAAAAGGGAGTAAGCTTTATTAAAGGTTTTTTGGACCCTTCTATGTGTTGAAGAAAGATATCAAGGTGGAATACTAGTTGGTGCTGCCACTATAGTATGATAAGGTCCACGACATCTTTCAAATCTCTCAACTTCTTCGGTATCTTCATGATTAATCCCATGTCATTGACTGGAAGAGTTAAATATCATGGACGATGAAACATTCATGGAGTAGCTAATGGAGATCTAGGATCATCGAGATAAGATGTTGTGTGGATGAACCATTCCTTTGGTTCGTGTGTTGTGGAGGAATAGTGTCCTGGAGGAGAGTACTTGGGAGAGAGCAGTGCAGATGCGTTCCCAGTTCCTGGAGTAGTTTTGGGTTTCACCATGTCCTATTTTTCTTTGTAATGCACGAACCTTGTTTTCCATGATATGAGTTGTTTCTTTGTTATATTATGTGTGATAAATTCCTGACATGTGGAAAGGGTAAGACCAGATTCTTAATCAATAAGAATTAATTGATATGTGATTAAACTCGTGTGGGCAAGTCAGTGTCGCCCAAAGCGGACATTATTTTGACATGGAGGAAGTAATTCCTAGATTTATGTGTCCATACAGTTGGTACTTTTGTCAGGTATCTTTTAGGTGTTTGGGTTAGTAGATTTCGGAGGAGGTGTTCTTGAATTTCTAGGTTTCACTTCAGCTTACAAGCAGCATAAGGTGGTTTTTCCTTGAGAGGTATCTTACGGGGTGATTTTTTGTACCCTTATTTCTTTGAGGTTGGTTTTGAATTATTGAGAGAGAGAATATTTTTAGATGTATCTGAGGTAATTTTCCAAAACCCTCAGGTCCATTTCTTGGTGAAAATCTAGCGTTTGAGGTGTTATGGGAGGTAACAGTGACTCATTTCAAGCATCTATCATTTTTCCAGTTTTTCCAATGGTGAGTAGGGTTGGTGAGTGGCATCGGTGAGTCAGGCGTTGGTGGGTCGCGTTGGTGACTCATTTTCGGTGAGTTATATTTGTTATTCAGGCATCGGTGGGTGGATTAGGTGAGTTAAGAATCATTGGGTTGCGTCGATGACTCGCGCCATCGGTGACTCACCCAATAGTGAGTCATTTCTTGTGTTTCCCAATTTTTTCAGTTTCAACCCTCTTATGTATTATTTGCCATAAATAGATTTAAAACCTTATTTGACTTTTTTTTAAGTAGTTTCAAAGGTTATTAATTATATCATTAATATCCTAATGCCCTGAGACTTTGAAATGGACAAGCCACATGTTCTTGGTCATGACCTGATTTTTAAGTACTTTAAAATTGTCTCCCTTCTGTTGATATAGGATCTGGTCTTTTTAAAATCCAATATCCTCTATTCCATGAACCCTTCCATTTTCTCTTGGTATGCCTAGACCCTTTATTTACCATGGATTCATGTGTTGTGATGTGGCCTTCAGATCCAATTTTCCTTGTATATTCCTCTTGATGCTTGAACACCCCCTGTTTTGACGCTAGGAGGAGTTGTCGATCATCTCTTATTCCAAGTAGGGATTACTTTATCTCTATTTTAATTTTGAATTATGCATGGTTGGTGTTCTGATGTCTTCTTGTGGGTATGACTAAACCCAGTTTTTTAAAAAAGATAAATGAGGGGCTAGAAAGATGATAATGATGATCATATTGTTTTATATGTTATCCTTGATCCATGTTGTGATTGGTATTGGTTTTATGTCTTCTAAAAATTATGGTTGTTGGTGGTCTATAGTTGCACAACAGTATGGATTATGAATACTTGATGTTGATTTCATGTTGAACAATTGTATATATTAAATTGATTAACCACATATATTTGGTTAAATAAATGGATTCCCTGTTAGGAACAAGCTAAAATAAGAGATGGTTTGCATGGTTTGTCTTTTGTTGGTCTTAAGAAAGTTTTCATTAAGGAAAGACACCTTGAATTTTAAAGAATTCAGAACCTGGAAGTTTGAAGAATTCAGAACCTAGAAGTTTCAATTCTCAGAACTTGGTGTTTGGAGAACTCGAAATCTGGAAATTGAGAAATTTGGAACCGAGAAGTTGCAAATTCTCATAACCTGGAAGCGGTTGAATTCGGAAGCTAGCTAATATGATATGTGAAGGCTCTAAGACTTCATTACACATTGTGACGATGCTTTACTATTTTGTAACTCTAAATTTGTGAGTATATGAAAGTACTCACGATGCAAGCAAAAGTTGATCGTAGAAGTCGTACCAAGAATTGGTGAAGTCATGCCGAGAATTGGTGAAGTCACACTGAGAACCAGAAGTCATACCGAGAACCAGAACATCATACCGAGAACTGGTGAATCCATACCGAGATCTAGAGGAGTCATACCGAGAATTCAAAATCATCGGTATCGGTGAATAAAGAGAAGTCATACCGAGAATGAAAAATTTGTCATACTGAGGAAGCAATGAAAATCCATACCAAGAAGTGATGAAGAGTCATACAGAGAATTGAAATGGTGTCATGTCGAAGAATAGGTGAAGATTCATACTGAGAATTGAAGTGAGGCCGAAGAATCGAGAAGGATGGATCCGAGAAAGTGATGCTAAGAAGATAGATGAGTGAATCTGAGAAAGTGATGTCAAGAAGACAGATGAGTGAATCCGAGAAAGTGATACCGAGAAGACAGATGAGTGAATACGAGAAAGTGATGCCGAGAAGACAGATGAGTGAATCCGAGAAAGTGATTCTGAGAAGGCAGATGAGTGAATCTGAGAATTTGATGTCGAGAAGACAGATGAGTGGATCTGAGAATGTGATGCCAAGAAACTTGTGTAACAAGTTCAGATCCAGAAAAGGCCAAAGTTCTAAACCAAGAGAAGTGTAAGAAGATTTGAGAATATTCTATAAGTGTTGAAAAATTCTTAATTACTCCGAGATTTCAGGAGAAATTAAGATTTGGGTGAATCTAAGTGAGCGGGAAAATATTTTGGTTTCCTGCCTAAGCACACTTTGGAGCACCTATAAAAGGAGATCAGAGTACAAAGTAAAAGTGTGATGATTAAGTAGTAAGAGAAGCTATGATAATCTAGAGAGAGAAATAAGTGTTTGGCTGATAGAGTTTCATTACGGTTTCAATTATAACAAGAATTTGATATTGGTTGACACCATATTGAGTTTCTCAGAATGAGAAAAATCGGAATGGGAAGTTCGGACTGAACTAATCGGAATGTGGAATCAGTATTGGTTGACACCGTATTGATTTTCTCAAACTGAGGAAGATTTGGATTGAAGAATCAGATTGAAGGACATAATTAGGATTGAAGAATCGGATTGGGAAAATTCGGAATGGAGATTCGGAATGGGAAGTTCGAACTGTAATTGATCTATCTCAAGTCCAAGGAGTCCTTGTCTTTCTTCTGGGTAAGGAAGTGAATATTTGTGCTAAACTCTCTTACACTTTTTTATTTTAAAGGAATTGTAGGTAACATAAGTTGTTACAAGAAAAGAGGCATTGCCCTATTGTGCTAAGAGGGTGCACACACACTGAAGTGATTGTTTCATAGTGCTTCATGAGTGTAAGGGTATATCCTACTAGTTGTAATCCAATGATTGTTTTCTTAGTGGATTGTATGGTGTTAGATTGTTTCCAACCATACCAAGGATGTAGCTATTCTTATTGAATAGTGAACCTTGTAAATTATTGTGTTCCTTTGGATGTGTGCTTGTTTGTTTTCTCAGCAGTGAATTATATCTTTAACAGGAGACAAAGGTTGTTCTCAATATTAAGGGAACTTAAAAAGGGTAAAATGGTTACCAATGATTCACACCCCCCCCATCTCAGTGGTTCATTGCTTCAACTGGGTCCTTACAAGTGGTATCAAAGGGAGGTTCATTTGTTTTCCTTGCTGATGAAAAATCTAAATTGTGTGAACAGTAAAGGTATTACGGTATTCGATGGGAATAATTATCACATCTAGAAGTATATAATGATATTGTATCTCATTTCTATTATTTATGAAGTTCTTGAAGCTGTAATAGTTGGTTTTCCTTCCATTGATGATAATGTTCCACTTACACCTATTGACAAGAAGTTTCTTGAGAATGATGGAACATCCAAGAATGCTATATTGTCTTCACTTTCTAAAAGTGAGTTCTTGAGAGTGAAAGGAGTGGCCAGAACCAATGTTATATGGGAAAAACTGAAAAATATATATGAAGGCAACACAAAAGTCAAGAAGGCAAAACTTCAAATCTGGAGGTTGAAGTATGAAGACTTGAAGATGGGAGAGCATGAATCTGTTGGGTATTTCTTCACCAGTTTGAATGATATTGTAAGTACCATCAGATGTCTTAGTGAAGATCTAAAAGATTCTACTGTGGTTGAAAAAATCTTGAGGATTCTTCCTGATAAATTTGATGCGAAGGTATCTTCATTAGAAGACAGAGACTCAGAGACTCTATCTCTTGATGATTTTCATAGCACACTCATTACTTATGATATGAGAAGGGAAAAGGCTATGAAGACCAAGAAAAAGGTTGACAGAGAATTATCTTTCAAATCCATGAAGAAGGATAATTATAAGAAGATCTTGATTAAAGAAGATGGTGGTGATTTTGACTCTGAAAGTGAGTTATGTAAAAATATTAACGATATTTTATCCTTTTTTTCAAAAAAAATGTTAAAAGAGGCATGGGTAAATACAAGGGAAAACTTCCCTTGAAGTGTTTTGAATGTGGAGGCATTGGCCACTTTGCAGATAACTATCCTTGAAGGAAGAATGAAGAAGACAGTGATAAAGAAGAAAGAAAGCCAAGAAAGTTATGGAAGAAGTAGGGTGGTAAAGTAAAGTCAGGGAAAGAAAATAAGTTCTTCAAATCCAAGAGAAAAAGTTTTTTATCTATAAATGAAGAAGATAAATAAATTGATGCTGAATCTAAAAATTTATTTGAGCATGGTGTTGAGAATACTTTCATTGCAACAGTGAATGATGAAGATTTCGGAAGCAGCATCTCGGAAGAAGCAGAAAATCAGCTTGAGATGCATCTGAAAAAAGAATTGAAGGAATGTTTAAGGAAGATCAGAAGGATGGAGAAACTTAACAAAAAGTTGTAAGACAAATGTTCCTCAGAATACAATCAAGCTAATGTTAAATAAGAACTTGAGAAAGAAATTGAAGATTTGAAGAAGTCTCTTGAAGATGAGAAAAACCAAAATGAGCACATGATAGTTAAGCTGAAAGCAAAAGAGGAAGAATTAGAGCTCGTTCAAAAGAAGCTCTCAGAAGTTGAATTAAGAAACATCTGTTTTCAAAACTCAACTACTAATGTAGGTGAAATCTCTCAACAAGAAAATCCTGAGAAAATTCAATAGAAGAATAAAGCGATTGTTGTAAAGAAGAAAGATGAGAAAGCTATTTATGTGGCCAAGACCATTGTTGCTGGGAACTCAGAAGTTTCAAGGAAACTTAAGTATAACACTGGTGAAAAACAACTAAAATCAGATAAGGCAGAATTCCAGTAGAACAATCTTTCTAGCAAAATAATGTTTGGTGGGTATGAAGAAAGAGTAACAAAGAAATATCAGTACAAAATCTTTAGAGGAAGGTACTCCTTCTATGGGTACTGTTGGTTTTGTGGTGGATTCGGGAATACATCGAATATGTGTTGGTTTAATCAACATTATTACCAACACCCCACAAGTAATGAAAGGTAGAGATTGAGGGGGATTCAATCTCCTCAAATAAAGAAGAGTGAGAAAGTTTTCTTGAAGAAATTTGATAAGAATGAAGTCAAGACAGGAAATAGGTTCCATCCTCTAGAGACTATTTGCGAAAGGTGTGAACAACCTGGACATCTTGAAAAGGGATGTCTTGTGATGTTACCAGATCAACAAAAAGTTCTTAATTCTCAGAAGCTGAAGGTGAAGAAATAAGTGAAAGAAGAAAAAGCTCTTGTTGTTGAAACTGCTCTAAAAGTTACAAAGGAAGGACGACCTTGGATACTTGATGGTGGGTGTTCTTCACATATGACAGGATACTTGAAGTTGCTAAATAATTTGAATAAGTTTAAAGAAGGCACTGTGACATTTGTCAATGATGAATCCTTAAAAATCAAAGTTGTTGGATCATCCATCATTGGGAAGAAAAAATTGAAGTCCAAGAAAACTCTGTATGTTGATGGGCTGAAGCACAACTTGCTGAGTGTATCACAATTGTGTGATGAGGGTAACAAAGTTATCTTCAAGAAAGATGGATTTGTTGTGAAAAGTGAAGAAGATTGGGAGATTGTTACAAGAGTACAACGAACCAAAGGGAATCTGTTTCAGGTTGGAAATTCACAAAAATCTTGTTACATGAGCATAGTGGAAGAAAATTAGTTGTGGCACAAAAGACTTGGACACATGTGTCAGAGAAATATGAGAAAGTTATCTAAAAGGAACAGTGTTTGAGATATTCCAAATTTTCCAAGAAGAGATTGGTGTTGCACTACCTTTCAGAAAGGAAATATTACAAGTGTTTTGCATAAGAAGGTTGACATTTGTTCTAAACAACCCCTTGAACTAATACATTCTGATATATGTGGGCCGATAAGAAAACAATCAACAAATGAAGACAAGTACTTCATCACCTTCATTGATGATTTTACTCTCATTACATGTGTTATGTTTATGAATCACAAGTCAGATTCCCTAAAATATTTAAAAGCTTCAGAAGAAAAGCTGAGAAATAATTTGAGTACTCTATGAAGAAGTTGAGAACAGATAATGGTGGTGAGCATAAAAGTAAATAATTTGAAGACTATATTGAGAATCATGGAATTTATCATGAATATAGTGCTCCATATACACCTCAACAAAATGGGGTCGCTGAAAGGAAGAATATAATCTTGGTAGAAATGGGAAGAACCATGTTGCTTGAACATGGACTTACTCATTACTTTTGGAGGCAAGCTACAAGTACAGCTGTTTATATTCAAAATCGATGTTTCTATAGGCCCCAATCAAACAAGACTCCATATGAACTTTTCTATGGCATTACTCTAAGTATAAAGCATGATAAAGTTTTTGGGAGCCCATGCATTATAAATAAGAAAGGTGGAAACAGTGGAAAATTCGATCAGAAAGTAGAAGATGGAATTTTTCTTGGTTATGCACTAGAAGGAAGAGGTTATAGATGTTTTAAAAATGAAATAGGAAAAACGGTGGATGCAGTTGATGTAAAAGTCGTTGAAAATCCAGGGAAAGATAAGCATGTCCAGACAGACAAGGAAGATGAGGAAGATGAAGTTAACGATTCTGATAAGGATGCAATGAATTGTAATCCTAATCAAGATGAAGAATCGGATTCAGCCATATCAAGTGATGAGTAAGGCATATAAAAAACTTATCCAAGGTTGTTGAAACAAGTGCAAGCTTAGAACTTAATTGGTGATCAACGTTACATGGTTCAAACAAGAAGAACAAGTAATTCCATATCACATACTTCCTTGTATTCCAAAGTGGAACCAAATGATGTTAAATAAGCCTTTGAGAATCTGGAATGGGTTCAAGCCATGAATGAAGAATTGGATCAGATTGAAAATAATGATACATGGGAACTCGTACCCAAGCCTGAAAATAAGAACATTATTGGCACAAAGTGGGTCTTCCAGAACAAGATAAATGAAGAAGGTGAAGTTATCAGAAATAAAGCAAGATTGGTTTGCAAAGGCTACTCTCATATTGAAGGAATTGACTTTGAAGAAACTTTTGCTCTGGTGGCCAGATTAGAAACTATCTGAATCTTTCTTGATATTTCTGCACAACGAGGCTACAAAATCTTTCAAATGGACGTCAAATCCACATTTCTTAATGGTGATCTTAAAGAAGAAGTTTATATTGAACAACCATGTAGCTTTGTTGTTGGGAAGGATGAAAGTTATGTGTGCATATTGAAGAAAGCCTTGTATGGTCTAAATCAAGCTCCAAGAGCATGGTATTCCAAACTAGATACTTTCTTAAAAGAGATGAACTTCAAGAAAGGAAGAGTTGATAGCAATCTGTACATCAAGAAAATCCAACATCTTTCTCTCATTGTGATTGTCTATGTTGACGACATTATTTTTTCTGGGAATGATGAAAGAAGTTGTAAAAGTTTTGGTGAAGAAATGAAGAATGTCTTTGATATTTCCATGTTGGGTGAAATGAGATACTTTCTTGGGTTACAAATCTTGCAACAGAAAGAATTCATTTTTATCTCCCTAGAAAAGTATGCTAAGGAACTTCTCAAGAAGTTTGGTATGGAAAACTCAAAACCTGTATCAACTCCAATCGCAGTGGGAACAAAGCTAAGAAAAAATGATGAAGGAAAAGAATTTGATCAGAAAGAATATCAAAAGATGATTGGAATTTTGTTGTACCTAACTGCATCAATACCAGATATTGTTTTTGTTGTTACCTAATGTGAAAGATTCTAGAGTGCACCTAAAGAATCACATCTTGTTGCTGGAAAAATAATTCTCATATATATAAAAGGCACAGAAGAATTCGTAATCAAGTATAGTGGTTTAAATAACATTGATTTGTTTGGATATTTGGATGAAGATTGGGAAAGAAATGTTGATGATAGAAGATCCACATCTGGTGGAGTGTTCTTTATGGGAAAAAGTTGTGTTGGTTGGCGCTCGAAGAAGCGGAATTCTGTGATACTCAGTACAGCTGAAGCTGAATATGTTGCTGCCACCATGGTCGCTACTCAACTTATCTTGATGAAAACCCAGTTGGAAGATTTGTTAGTTGAAGTGAAGTTTCCCTTTCTCTTGGGCTGTGATAATCAAAGCACAATTAATCTTACCAAAAATCTAGTCCAACATTCTCAATCAAAGCATATTGACATAAAATATCATTTCATCAAAGAGCATGTGGAAAAGAATGAACTGAAACTGTAATATGTTTCATCTTCTGAACAAGTTGCTGATATTTTCACAAAACCCTTGCCAAAGGAATCATTCTCAAGATTGAGGTTGAACATGGGTGTCCAACCTCTTTCTCTTCAAGGCTAAGGTATGTTGTTCCATCCCCTCTCTTCTTACCTTTGGATTGTTTTTTCAAGGGGGAGAAGTTTTTTTGTATCATAAATATATTGTTTAAAGAGAGAGTTGTGGGTAATCTATGAACTTAGCAGTGTTTGTGTTTGTGAACTTTTCTAACTATTTGATTGGAGTGGTTGTAGGAAAGAACTTGAATTTGTTTACAGGAAAAATGAAGATGTTAGAAAAGGAAGATGAAGATGTCATATTCACTACCTTATGGACAGCATGGTTTTGCTGTCAATGATTCTTGTTTCCTACATAAAGTTTGCTCACATAGGCTTAGAATTATTGATAAGTACTCCATTGCTTGAGGTTTCAAAGTTTTGTGATTTATGAAAACTTGGTTGACAACAAAATCCAAAGGGGGAGATTGTTAGGACCAAACTAAAAGAAGAGATGGTTTGCATGATTTGTCTTTTGTTGGTCTTAAGGAAGTTTTCATAAAGGAAAGACACCTTTCATTTCAAAGAATTCGGAACCTGGAAGTTTGAAGAATTCAGAACCTAGAAGTTTCAATTCTCAGAACCTGGTGTTTGGAGAACTTGGAATCTGGAAATTGAGAAATTCATAACCGGGAAGTTGTAAATTCTAGGAACCTGGAAGCGGTTGAATTCGTAAGCTGCATAACATGAGATGTAAAGGCTCTAAGACTTCATTACACATTGTGATTATGCTTTGTTGTTTTGTAACTCTAAATTTGTGAGTATATTCAAGTAATCACAATGCAAGAAAAAGTTGATCGGAGAAGTCATACCGAGAATTGGTGAAGTCGTACCGAGAATCGGTGAAGTCGCACCGAGAACCAGAAGTCGTACCGAGAACTAGAACATCGTACCGAGAACTGGTGAAGCCATACCAAGATCCAGAGGAGTCATACCGAGAATTAGAAATCATTGGTATTGATGAATAAAGAGGAGTCATACCGATAATTAAGAATTTGTCATACTGAGGAAGCAATGAAAATCCATACCAAGAAGTGATGAAGAGTCATACAGAGAATTGAAATTGTGTCATGCCGAAGAAGCGGTGAAGATTCATGCCGATAATTGAAGTGATGTCGAAGACTCAAGAAGGTTGGATCTGAGAAAGTGATGCCAAGAAGACAGATGAATCCGAGAAAGTGATGTCGAGAAGATAGATGAGTGAATCCAAGAAAGTTATACAGAGAAGATAGATGAGTGAATCCGAGAATTTGATGTCGAGAAGACAGATGAGTGGATCCAAGATTGTGATAACGAGAAACTTGTGTAACAAGGTCAGATCTGGAAAAGGCCAAAGTTCTAAATCAATAGAAGTGGAAGAAGATTTGAGAAGAATCTAGAAGCATTTACAAAGTCTTAATTACTCCGAGATTTCAGGAGAAATTAAGATTTGGGTGAATCTAAGTGAGCGGGAAAATATTTTGGTTTCCCGCCTAAGAACACTTTGGAGCACCTATAAAAGGAGATCAGAGTACAAAGTAAAAGTGTGATGATTAAGTAGTGAGACAAGCTTTGATAATCTAGAGAGAGAAAGAAGTGTTTGGTCGACAGAGTTTCATTACGGTTTCAATTGTAACGAGAATTTGATACTGGTTGACACCGTATTGAGTTTCTCAGAATGAGAAAAATCGGAATGGATATTTGGAATGGGAAGTTCAGACTAAACTAATCGGAATGGAGAATCAGTATTGGTTGACACCGTATTGAGTTTCTCAAACTGAGGAAGATTTGGATTGAAGAATCGGATTGAAGGATAGAATTCGGATTGAAGAATTGGATTGGGAAATTTCGTAATGGAGATTCGAAATGGGAAGTTCGAATTGTAATTGATCTATCTCAAGTCCAAGGAGTCCTTGCCTTTCTTCTGGGTAAGGAAGTGAAGATTTGTGCTGAACTAGCTTACACTTGTGTATTTGAAAGGAAGTGCAGGTAACATAAGTTTTTACAAGAAAAGAGACATTTCCCTATTGTGCTAAGAGGGTGCACACGCACTGAAGTGATTGTTTCACAGTGATTCACGAGTGTAAGGGTATATCCTACTCGTTGTAATCCAAGGATTGTTTTTTTAGTGGATTTTATGGTTCTGGATTATTTCCAACCATACCAAGGACGTAGCTATTCTTATTGAATAGTGAACCTTGTAAATTACTGTGTTCCTTTGGATGTGTGCTTGTTTGTTTTCTCAGCAGGGAATTATATCTTTAACAGGAGACAAAGGTTGTTCTCAATATTAAGGGAACCTAAAAAGGGTAAAAGGGGTACCACTGATTCACCCCCCTCCCCCCTCTCAGTGGTTTATTTCTCCAACTGGGTCCTTACATTACCCAGGATCAAACTTGTTCTATGATAAACCCTTTTTTATCAAAGTGGAATTAAAGAATGATTTTTCACTAAATTTGAATACACTTTGACTTTTTTAGTGTGGTTGTGTGATATGTGTGGTTTTATTCTGATATGTGCCTTGTAAATTTGTGTGGTGTTTCTATTGAGGGAACGGCTGTAGTTGGGTTGGTCTGGACAGTGTAGTGGAATCTTAGGTTGAGAGATTGATTGATTATAGAATGTATGGGAAAAGTTTGAGCAGTGGGGCTGCAAGTTCGGTTTGTTCTATGTTTATGTTAATGGGTTTGATGGGTGTGGTGTTGTTATACAGTAGGGCTATTAGGTTGGTTGTGATGAGGTGTGTTGTGGGGTTTGGCTATAAGGTTGGGGGTTTTTATTGATAGAAATGACAGGGTGGCATGACTTTGAATAATGATAATGGAAGTGGTTGGCTTGGGTTCTAAGTGGGGAGGAAGTGTGAAGTGGGGTGTTTTATCATAGTTTTCTTTCTCTGTTTATATTGTTTGTGAGGTTGGTTGTGTATTGTGGTTGTTATTTTCCTAGTTAGGGATGGAATAATTGGTAATTTCTTAATAACATCGAAATTATTGGGTGTTAATTGGATTTATTTTATCAATTTTAGAAGTGGCAGTCATTCGTCCTAATATGTGAATTTAGAGGTAGCAGCAAAGGTAGTTTTTTGGGCTAGTTGTTTTTTGGAACCCCATAGGTTTGGATGAGTGTTTACTGACTATATATATAAATGTATTTACTTGTGAATAATATACGCACCCCACCCTAGTTGAAAACTATGTGCCAAACACTCCCATTTTCATGGGGGAGGGTTTATTTCCCAAACATCCTGGTGGGAGGATGTATAGATCTCTACCCACTCTTACCTACTCCCTCTTCCAATAGGTGATATCCCAATACTCTTTGATTAGGTTGTGGTTTGTGAGGCCTAGGTGTGTGTGGGATATTTGTACTTCCCAGGTGTCTTTAGGATGAGATTTTTTGTGGTTACCAGGTATCTTAGAGATGTGTTGTGGTTTTTGGCCCAGGTGACAATGGGAATGATGAGATGTGGTTGTGATCTATGGCTCAGGTGTCTGCAAGAGGAGTGATATGTGGTTGTGAGGACTAGGTTTCTATGGGTGGGATGTGGTGTGGTATGTTTATAAGAGGTTGGAGCACCAGGATATTTGTCGTTAGGGTGTGGGAGCAGCTAATCAGAAGGAAAGTGGTGTGGGTACCCTATCATGGATGTGCCCTATATTACTTTACTTGACTTCCATTATTTGTTGAGTGTTCCTTTGGTGAGGTTGGGGTGGCTATTATACCTTCTTAGGTTCTTTTGGTTTCTATTGAATTCTTATAGAGGAATTAGTATGCTTCTCTACTTATGCATGAGAGACTTTTTTTTCTACTGAGTATACTTGTATGCTCACCCTACATTCTAAAACTACTTTCAGGTGTATATGAGGATTACAAGCACTGTGTTGGACCATACTAGCTCAGATCATAACGGTTGTTGTGTCGCTTCTTAGCTTTAATTTTGTTCCTTTCTTTGGACACTTTTGCATTTGTATCAGTATTCATTTTGAACATGTGTGTGGGATATTTTGTCTTTTCTTTTATATATATATATATATATATATATATATGTATATATATATTAGAGTTTTTTTAGGTTGGTAAATCTTATCTATTGATATTGGTTACTATAAAAAAGTTAATTCCTCCCATTTTGTGAGATTTTTATACCCTTGGTGTTGGTCACCACCCTGAGAACTACTGGATGTGGGACTCAGTGATCATTATCCCTCTTCTTTCATTGGCATCTTAGGAGGGTCATCTTTGGAGGGAGGGGGTCATGACAGTGAATCTATATATACCTATGAGGAAAATTTCCCAATAAATTCAAGTTATACTTATGGTTTTATCATTTATTATGAAAGAAATTTTGAATGATTTTTATAGGCTTAATTCTGTGTCTATTAAAGGTATTTTATATAAGATACAGTAATACATATAAATAAATCATTTAATGTTCTCTAATAATAGAAATGGGGATTTGATACTCTTTGTGTACTCTTGGTTTTGGGTCCAATAATAGAAAGATATAATTTACAAAAAAAATTAAAAATAAATCTATGGAAAAAAGAAACTTACTCTTACATAATTTTTTAAGGGTAGAAGGAAGTATGGAGTAAATTTCCTTATGTTATATGATTCATATTTTAAGCATGGAAATGAAGGGTAATGAATGAAATAATTTAAAAAAAATAAAGAGGATAATTAATTAAAGTGATAAAGCTCAACTAAATGTTCCACCCATAAACCAACTCATTAATTTCAATTTGCATATAAATTATTCTAATTTGTTCATTAATCTGATGGTTAATGATGACAATCGATGCCAGCAACCTCTTAAATAAAGAGACAAATGGAATACTCATGGGATCACAACTATTGAAGTGGTTCAAGATAATTAACTGGTAAATGATACACTTTAAATCCACTCCAAAACTAGAATTTTTTATTTTATTAGACTCTTTTATAACTAATCATTCTTATGAGGGTCTCACATCACCACATAAATGATTAGAATATTATTTTTACATAAAAACTCTTAATGGTTTAATGATCACATATTTATTCTATATAACCAATCCCATAAAAGTGTATGGGAAAATGATTCCTAAAAATATTTTGATTCACCCTTATATTGAATATGATCTTACTTTTGGAAATGATTGGATTTTTTTATATTTACCCCATATAAATTTCCCCAGAAGGGATGTCACGGTTTGATATTTTGAATCAAACCGTGGTCAAAATTTGATGTGAGTATGAATATGAACATAAAATGGAATTAAAAAAAATTATATGGGTATCAATACATATTTATGAGGAATAAATGTATCAAAGGGTTGGGGAGAACCTCAACATATAATACATGTTTGTTGTTGTGATTATGGTGATGTATTTCTTAGAGGCATTCCTAGTCATCCCCTAAATCATAATGTTGAGTTTTCAATATAACTCACCCAATGTTACACATCTTTCAAATACTCTATATATAAATTCCTATTATGATTTTCATAAATTGAAGAAGAAAATCCAATGGAATATTGATAAGGGATTCATAAGCCCAAGTATATCACAATAGGGTTCACATATTCATTTTTTTAATAAGAAAGATGTTTCAATGCATATTTTCATTGACTATTGGTGATATGAAAATATCACTATCAAGAACAAGTATCTTCTACCATATTTGATAAATTATTGGATGAACTTCATGGATCATAGTAGTTTTCAAAAATTGACCTTAATTCGTGATATCATCAATTAAAGGTCAAGAAGGAGAACATATCGATGAAGTATTTTTATTTTAGGAATGGACATTATGAATTTATACTTATTCCATTTAGAATACCAATTCCACCTCAATCTTTATGGATTTAATGAATAGTGACTTTTGAGATTACTTTAATCGGTTTTTTTTTATTTATAGATACTATTAATATATATTCCATGAAATTTGGAAGATCGTAATGAGTATTACATGATTTTTTTAAGACCAAGAGGAAAGCGAAGTTGTATTCCAATATCATCAAGTTTGAATTCTAGTTACAAAATATTTCATTCTTGGTTCATATAATCTAAATATAGGGTGTATCAATGGATCCTTAAAATATGGATGTTAATGATAAATGGTCCTGACCAATCACATTAACTAACATCCATAGTTTTCTTTGTTTATATTGGTACTACTGATTATTCTTGAGGGATTTATCATAGCTATCTAATATAATATCCAATTTGACTCTAAAAGGGGAATGTTTATTTGGACAGATGATTTTGAGGAATATTTTATAGAGATAATATGGGGGTTGGTTAGTGAACCAGTAATTACACAACCCTGTAGTAGATAAGGGTATGTGATATTGAAAATTCATGATAAAATTTACCTGATATGTGATTTGGAGTGTGCAACAATAATATTTTCATTGAAAATATACAGACATTATCTTAATAGTGAAAGAGGTAATATGTATACTAATCATAACACCTTGATGTACATATTCATATAGAAAGAGTTGAATATTTTATAAAGGATATTGTTGTAATTGATTAATTATTATGATTGGTTAATATAATATCACCCTAGCAAGGAAAACAAGGTGGTTGATGATCAAAGGTAGAAATAATATGCTAGTTTATACATGTTGTGTATTGAAAGAGATCCAAATTTATGGATTTGTAGAATATGGGTATTGAAATCATGAGGAAAGGGAATATATAATATCTTTATCAAATGAATATTAACCCATCCATCCATTTGAGGATTAAGGATACAAAAAATGAGTATGTGGAACTATATTAGAATGAGATAAATATTCTTAATTTGATCCATCATTATAAAGGAATGATAGGTTTTAGGAACTTATAATATGTCCCATTAGTACAAGAAATTAAGGAGTTTTTTTTATGAAGCTCATAGTACATATTTCTCTATTCATCATAGAAGTATGTTAATGTATAGATATTTTAAATAGAGTTTAATCTAATATAACATTAAAAGTGATATTTCTAAGTATGTATCTCGATTCTTATTATGTCAGAATATTAAAATTGAGATGTAGATTTCTAGGGTTATTTTACAACCTTTAACCATACCATAATGGATTTATGAAAACATTGCCATGGATTTCATTATCAGACTCCCCAAAACATCTAAAGGGAATAATTTTATATGGGATGTAGTTGATCACTTTAAAATATATTCACATTTTATTTCCACCAGATAATATTTCTATTTTGATCATATTTCCATTATATATAATAATGAAGAGTTAATGATTCATGTAGAACCATACTCTATTATATCATATCAATATCTGAGGTTTATCATGAATTTAGAGAGAATTCTTAAAAAATAATTGAATGCATAGATGAAATTTAGAACTAAATATCATATTCACATAGATGGAAAGTATTAGAGGTCTATTAAAAACCTTGAGGATTTTTTGAGATCCAATTATCTAGATTTTAAACATTGTTGGGATTAAAAACTTCCTCTTTTAAAATTATCATATAATAATAATTTTCATTTGATCATTTAGATGGATACTTTTAAAGTCTTTGTTGGATGGAAGTGTGTAATTATAACATACTAGACTGAAGTAAAAGAAAAAAAAATATTGGTACCTTTTCTATATGGGAAAATTGTAGATAAGGTTATATCCATTTAGAAGCACATCAATGTAGCTTAGATTCCACAAAAGGGAAATGACAATTTTCATTAGAGTGATTTATAGTTTAATTTTGGAGACAAGGTGTTCCTATGAATATATCCTTGGAAGAGGGTTGTGATATTTTTAAAGAAGTGAATGATAATCCATAGATATATCATCCCATTTGAGATTTTTTATAGTATTGAGATGGTTCCCTATTACTTGGAACTTACATGGAATCAATCCAATGTTCATGATTTGTTCTATGAATCTATCCTAAGGAAGTACATAACTTACCCTTCACATGTACTGAACACATAGTTTGTACCATTGGAGCATTATCTCTCTTATAATGAACAACTTGTAGAGATTATATATCAAATAAAGAAAGTGATGTGAAAGAATACCACTACAGTAGCCAATGTTTTATGGCTAAATCACACATTTAAGAAACCTATATGGGAAACCATGGATGTTATGTGAAATAAGTATCCTTAGTTTTTTATATCATAGTGATTGAAGTTCTATGCTAAAATTCATATATGGGGGTAGAATATCACTCCTGATGATTTTATGATATATTTTGTAATGTCCTAACTTGGGATCCATTTACTCATGCCCTGAGTCAGTGGTTCACATTTCCTACACCCCACCCCTCCCCTTCGAATGACAAAGGCTTCCGAGAGGGTCTAGGGTAGTACAGTGGGGATACTATACCCTCGTATCATAGTGTAATAATGGATAAAACACATAAACATTAAATTGAAGAAATAGATACAATAATAATATAACCACTAACCCAACATATAGAAAGCATGATATAATGAAATGAAATAATAGAAACAATATAATAAATGATTGTGGAAGTGTGAATAATCAAACAATATAAATAATACCCAAATTACCAAAGGATGAGTTATATACATGATAATGTCATGGAATGTTGATGTACAAATATATAATAGGGGATATATGGGACAGGCATATAAAACATGCTATAAAAAATAAAAAAGGACAAAATAATGCTCCACTAGCATCTTGATCATAAGATCCCTCCTCTACTCCCATGATCCATGATATAATAAAAATGATTCAAGCATATCTAACAAATCACTTGCCCTTATCCATACCTATAATCATGTAATCTACTTGGGTAACAAAGGCATCCAGAGTAGGGTGTGAGATAAAATCCCAGTATTCCACAACCAATGGTGTCTAGAAATAATATAGCCTATGTACATAAAAAAAGTGTACAGGTAAAGGAATAATAAACAAATATAAATAAATAAATACCAGTTAAATCGGGTCCCTACAGGACACCTGTTTGGCTCTACCTTCTTCGGCATAGGCTGATATGAGATTCTAATCATTAACCATACATATATATATTAATAATATAAATATATATATATAGTTATATAAATTATATACATATTATCATGAACCAAGCTAGGATTCCATCCAACCCGATATCCGACTTAGTCCGAGACATGGTCTGAAGGGAATTCATGATCTCCACAGGCTAAAAACTAGTATTGGGCATCAAAGATAATCCAAAGGGAATGATTCAGCCTAGTAAATTACTAGGATCAAATAAATAAACTATAAAAGTGGAATAACTAGAAATAATTGAATCTCAAAAAATATACAAACAGATCTAGATACAAATAAAACTAAACGAAGTTGAAACTCAAACAAAACCAAACCAAACCACTAATAATGTGATCTCCATGTGATCTCATGTTCACCACAGTCCACAAACTAACCTACTACAAAGGAAACTCAAACCATAAACACAAACCTGCAAAATAGCTTGGGTCTACCAACACCGAATGGTACAAGTAGGGTGTGACCTTAACAGCTCAGTAGCTAACCACCATTGAATCCTTACGTCTACTTTCTCAAAACAGTCCAAAAATACTAGTTTGAAATACATATATATATAAATAGGTCTTTCTCATTTTTATAAACAAACACAAACGTTCCTTTTTCAAAACAATGCACACCACATTTCCATTTTCAAAACGGATTACCAATTTAAAAACAAAACCCATACTCATTTCCAAAAAAAAATATTAAAAATAAATAAGTAGTGTATAAAAGAAACCATGTGCAGCAGAATATAAACAAGAACATACAGATAGTAAAACATGGGCATTTCCTAAACATCCCTAGAGTGATCCCTGGACGTACTCAGATCGGACTCACCTGTTGTCATATAGTGCAGCTCTATAGTCAATAACCAACTAGTTTCCCTAAACTGGACAACCCAGTGGCATATATCACCTTGCCCTATAAATTAAATGGGGTACCAACCCATATAATTGGGTTCGATAAGAAACCATCACTTGACACAATAAAGATACCCAGGAAGCCCATAATAATAGTACATTGTGTAAGTAGGAGGCCCTCGCATGTGTGACTCACCTCACCTGCCGCCACTACACTTAACTACCCCAAACACTAACACCACCCATGTGATAACTCATATTGGGGAAATCCTCCATATGGGTTCCCATATCAAAACAAACAATTCATAAGTGAAAACTAGGCCATCACATCGTACAATCTTTCAAACACTTTCTCAAAACATGCTAAATTTCCAACTGGACATTAATATTTCTCAAAACCACATCCATTTATCAAATAGTACAAAGTTCCAACTGGTAATTACAACATTTTAATTTTATACACACTTTCAAAACATTTCCAAACAATTTCTAAAATAATATGAAACATTTCCTTTTTGTGAAAAATTCCAAACAGACCTTTATGTGCCAAATCCCAACACCACTTCTAAACAAAAATAAAAATACATAGATGTATTAAAGATGCCAAATGGGCTTTCATACCATTTATAATCCAACCATTTTTTCAAGGTTCCAAATGGACCATAAATTCCAAATATAGTTGAAACCACTTTTGTGTCATTTGGAAACCAAGGGATCATTAGTAAAGCTTTAATAATTTTAAGAGGGAAAGAAGGAGGAGGGATAAGTGTTTTGAAATATAATATTTTAAGTTAAAAAAGTTCATCCAAGACCATAATATTTTTTTTGTACACCCATGTGTATACCCCATGCACACATGGATGTTCCCACATCCAATGACACACCACAAGAATCCATGAAATTTCCCCAAAACCATTTTTTAATAAACACCACTTTCTTTACAACCAACATAACAAACCACACATAAGATTCATGCTATAAAAAACACCAATTCACACACACAATTCCAAATTCATAGTCCAAAAATTTTATCATAAAATAATCAGGGTTAAACACCACTCAAAATGCACAATTTTACTTTAAAGGAACAATTTACATTTTAACAAACAGCTTATGTGAATAATCATATAATTTACTTGGGAAAACTCCTTTAAAACCACATCCACTAATTTTTTTCAATACAAAAACACCATACTAAGCTAATAAAACATACCAAAATCATGGGAAACACATTTATATATCATTTAAAAATACCTAATCATAAAATGGAATACATAAAAAATAAAATGGATGGAAACACATACCTCTATGGAGTGAAGATGCGATGAAACTTAAAGGGAAGAAATAACTAATACTAGTGGATGAAACACACACCCTAACATCAAATAAAATGAAATAAAAATAAACCCTAACCCATGGGGTTCATCCAATATGAAAACCTGACCAAGAGATACCAAGATCTCAAGAGTGAAGGGAGAAGAGATGAAGAAATTGACAAAAAACCAAAGGAATCATACCTTGGAACCTTCAAGGGGCTTAAAAATGAAAGGAGGGAGAGTTAGATAGAGATTGGAGGACCCATGGAGAACCTAGGTTATAGGATGGGAGGAAAACCTAATTTAGGGTTAAAAATGGAGGGGAAAACATGGAAATTTAAAATTTTAAGAAACTGGGAAGCTCGCACAGTTTGGGCACACAGTTTGACAAACCGTGGGAAAATAGTGTTGTTTCCACTGTTCCAATGGAAAGAACTTCACGCATGGTTGCTTCATGGTTTCCCAAACCATGCACAACCCATTTTTCTTACCCATGGTCCCTAAAACCAGCTGTATAGTTACCTGGGTAAGGGTGCAGAGTTTCCCAAACCATGAATGTGTAAGATTTGGATTCCTAGAACCAACTAGTTGTACTTTTATTACAATGATATTTAATGTATTTAAATATTAAACATCTTATTACATATTGTTCATTGTTCTGCATGACTATGATATAATAATGTCCTAGAAAATTTGTTGTATTGATAAGGTCATGGTAGTTCCCCGCTATGATGAGAACCTTGAAATGTTATAACAATATTCTTAAATATAGTTCTACGGTTAGATGGAATACTATGATGGGAAACATAGCATGAAGACCATCATATGTGAGTACTTGTAATAAGATGATACTTCCTCTCATGAAGTTCACACTTGGTAATCTCCAAGACAGGAGATTATGAGAACAGACCCACCAGTAGGAATTCTGCATGTGTTGGTTTCATTGGATATTCCTATTTTAAAGCATTTGTACTGATCCTTATACTTTAATATTATCATTAATATGTGTCACAACTCATGCACTTTGATTTACTAATGAAAACTGTCACACAGACAGTTGACAGGAAGTAGGGTACATTGGGCGCATCATGAGTGGCATTTTATTAATGGATAAGCCAAGGAAGGATTTTCCTCCTTCCATTTATGGAAGTTGATATCTTGGTCCTTTGATTGAAATAGAATCATCACGTGAAATTCCATGGCCATGGTGTAACGACGAGTTTATTTTAGGTAGTCAAATAATGACGTATCAAGCATAAAAGTTGATGACTCTATCATGAAACCTACTTGATGAGATATTGTGATAAAGGTATTATATTACATAGTGAGTGTTCGTATGTGGATTTCGTTATTGCGACTTTATGTTCTTTCTCTTTGGTTCCTTGACCCATTGCTAGACAATACTCTTGGACTTCAGGCAAGCCCGCCTAATGCCAATGAGAAATAATCCTAGAGGGTCACACACTAAGTGTTTCTGGTGGTCTAGGTTAAATTCTATTTGAATTTAATTAATAAATATTATTCTCAAGACAATGGAATAATTTTATTAAAGTTAAAATGATTTCATAAATTAAATAAATATTTATTCACCGGATTGTGGGTAAAATATATTTATTTATTTTATTGAACATCTGATAAATATTTATTTACTAGATTGTAAATAAAATATTTATTTAAGAGAATAAATTATTTATTTATTTATTCAGGTGTTCAATAAATGGAAGTGGAATTCAAGAGGACCAAGGCCGGTTTGGTAGTAAAATAATTACTCGCAAGATGATAAATAATTATTTAACTATTTTCCATAAATTAAAATAACATTGCTATTATATTGTGATGTGGAATTTTATTTATAATTCCATTTTGTGAAAGTTGGAACACCATAAATAATAACATGGTATTATTATTAATAGCATGTTTTTTATAAGTCCCCAGCCTTAAACCTTACTTAATCTTGAGTTATTACAAGATTACACATTGAGGATCTTTTAGGGTTTAGAGTTTTAGAGAATTAGATCATAAAATTTGCATTACATTCCACGTAAAAACAAAGTGGTTACATAAAGATAGTATTCTTCTTTCCCATCAATGGAAACATATTTAAAATAAAACATGGATTCTTTCTTGACACATCCTTGACACTATCATCATATCATGTACCTTTCCCTTGACCTGTGAAAAACATTTCAAAAAACTTGGGATGATCATAAAAAGCTCAGTAAGGGATATAAAAACACGGAAAGGAAACATGGGTACATATATACATAAGAATGAAATCATACTTTACCCATAAAACATAAGCACTTTAACATACCTCATCAAATCATGAATAAATCATAGAAATCATAAGACATAAAGGTAACTTGAGGCATTCATAACATTCTTACGTAGGGAGTAACCCTCTTGGTTAAGTTTGGAATACCCATCACAGTATATTCCCTAAATCTCTTCGGAGAAACCTTAACGTTTCACTCCTTCGCATTACCTAATGCATTGGAGAGCTATATCGGGCTCACCCGCCCTTAGTTTATCACGGAACCACCCGTCTTCATAATAATGCCCAAGAACCTCAACATAATCGTATCACATAAAACATGCATAAAGGAAACATAACATTTCCACCTTTCAATCACAAGATATAAATACAACACATTGATATAAAAACATTATGAAAACCATTTTCAATACCAAAATAAAAGAAAAGTAAAGCATGGTATTTATTTTTCTTTTAAAAAAAGGTATGGCTTGTAGAGGAAGCCGAAACTGAAATAATTGTCACGGCGGCGGAGAAGTCGTTGTCGCCGCATACGTACGACAAAAACATTCCATTTTGTCGTTTAGTAAAACGCTTTGTATAGAAAAGATTCCTTTTGGATAAATGTAAAAGTCAAAGGGGTTTATACACCGTATAAAAGAAGGTTGTGTATAAAACAAAATATGCCTCAATGAAAGGAGATTGAGACGAAGTCCCATAAAAGACGGTATCCTTGGTTTAAGGATAAATCAATTACATAATTATGTGTGACAAAAGAATACACCAAATATAAGTGGATATTAAGTGTAAAATAATCAAAGGTCATTCACACATATTCAAAGGATGACATATTCAATAACTATATATTGAACCCAAAGAAATCGAAATTGGGTTAAGAAGTTCCCTTGACAGCCTAACAGCGTCACATCAAAATGAGTTGATGAGAGATAAAAAGTGTATCTCATCACTTGGACATAAAATTTATATCAATAAGGATATATGAGAACATATCCAAACATAAAAATATGTAAATTAAAAGACCCAACAAAATAAGTCTTTTAAAAAGAGGAGGGTGAAAGGTTCCCTTACCGACATGGGTATCTTTCAAAACATACACCTCGTGAAAGAAGGACAATACAACATTGATGTAAATACTCATAAAAGAAAGTATATTACACAATGAATAAAATAATGTGAATTACATACACCACTCAAAGGAAATTGTGGCAAATGTAGCATAAATCACACGGGAATAAAAGTGAGATGAAAAATCCTTTATGAAAACTCGGCAGCCTAACGGCGCCACATAAAACTTCCAAAATGGATTGATGAGAGAGAATAGGGTCTATCATCACATGAACATAAAAATTACAGTAAGATTAATATAAAATAACATCCCAATAACAAGAAATATTAGCTTTAAAAGTAATGAAATAAAAGAGTGTACTTAAAAAGAAAGAGTGGAGTAGGATCCCTTACCTCGGGTCCGACTTGACTCGATCATTCTTTAATGTACTGAATAACAAACATGAGTTAATTTATACTTGCTTAAAAACCTTTTTCAAGTTAATTATTCCTTTTATATCACTTATTACCATGTCATGAACACTATGTAATTATTTAAGTTAATAACGGTCATTTTAACGATCATTGGTACTTGAGTCAAAAATAAACCCTTTATAATTACAAGTTTTTCATGTATCCATTATATCCAGAATGGTATTCATGATGTAGATATAATATATGTCATATATATCCAGTACATGCATGCATTTATAATATTACATAATCATTTAGAGGTAAGAAATGAAATGCACCGTTCATGGAGACGGTAAGCCGTACGTACGCATGAACGATACTTTCATTTCTATTTCGTATTTTATAGAATGGAATCATAATGATATAAAGTTATATTGTAATTATAGTATAATATAATATATAATATCATAGTTCCATCCTTTATACGTCCCACATATGGTATTTAACGAATCAACTCACTTTGAGGGGGCGGTAGTCCGCAATTCCTTAAATGAAGATATCGCGTTTACCCATAATGGAAACCATAAAGGTATACCAAAAATGAAAAATACTGAAGCTTAAGGAAAAAATAAACATAATATATATCATATATAAATATATTTACATCTTAATGGCCACCTTTGAAGGTGTTAAAATAATGTTGAACAATCATCATTTCGGGAGGCATAAATTCGCCATCCACAGAAACAGTTTGTTCGTTAACCATTAGATGTAGGTGTGTGTAAGTTTAGATAGAATAATTATTATAACAAAATCCTAGTATATTGAGTATAATGTAGTTGTTACAAAATAAAAGAATAAAAAGAGTTTAGGGGGTTGGAGAAGCAAAATAAAACAAAAGGACTCAAAAGAAGACATTACCTTAAAATCGGGTAACTCCCTTTTGGTTTGAGCTCAAAGGCTTCCTTGGGAAGACTTCTTCCCAAAGTGAGGCTTCAAGGAGTAAGAGAGGGAAGTTTAGAGACAAAATGGGCAGGGTTTGGCCGAGCCAAAGGCTTTGGGAGTGTGGGTAAGGAGGTAGAGGTGGGGGCCTTTTATAAAAGGAGAGGAGGGGCACTCTTGGAAGGTAAAGAAAAGTCAATTTATTTTAAAATGGTATTCGGATTTAAGAGGTCCCACATTGATGTGTTTTGAGTATAAGGTGATAAGGTATCGAAATCCACCCATCCAATAGGTTTTGGACATGTGTAGGTCTTAGATATTACATTATCTTTCCATTTTATTTAAATCGTTAAATAATGAGGTCATCGTTGCATCATCATGATGTCATAAATAATTTAATTTATTTAATGTCTAAAAATTATAAAAAAATACTATGATGTAGGAAATATTTTTATATTTCCAATGAATATTTATAGTCAAAAATATGATTTGTATGACCCCATGTAAAAATTGTTTCAGTAAAAAATTTCATGTTTGTCTCATTTTTACTTTAATTTTAAATAAAAAGATATTAATGTCATTTTCCAACCAAAGTGGCTTCATGGGGTCCCCAAGTTGACCCATGGGTTGTCTTGGTCGTCCATGACACATCCAATTATCTTAGGACATGTGTCAAGTTCATTTCATATTATTAAAACATTATTTTTACCTTAAACTACACTAATTACCTCTAATCGCGATTAAAAACTTAATAAGTTACTATTCACCAAAAAATTATTTTTATCCCATTGAACCACATTTTACTTCTTAATGACAACCATTTATGTCGGATTTTTGAAATTCAAAACACAAATATGGAAAAATTTTATTTAAACGGAAAAATCAGTTTTTATAAGTACCACTTAGTGGTTTCACTATTCATCAAAAATTGATGTTTTTCAGAAAAATCCCAAAAATTCACCCTAAGCTATATTTGATATTCTGAATTCAAAAATGAATTCTATTTTACAAAATTCAAAACATATAAGTCACATTAATTAATTTAATAATTAATTCCCGCTGTCAGAGCAAATAGCGTGTTTTTATGAAACAATAAGTATCAAAAGATTGACACTAGTTTAAGTCTGATTTCAAAGTGAAATTAATTCCAATGACCACTATTGGATTTAATGGTAAAAATATATTCTAATTTAACTTTAAAACCAATTCAAAAGATAATCTAATCATATAAATAAATTATATTAAAAAGAGGTTTTGAATTAAAATACAACATCTTACACTATTCATTAAAAAAATGAACTTTATCATAAAGATACCAAAAATTTACACAATTTAAATTTTGATGTCCCAATTCTTAAGAAGAGTTTTATTTGGTCCAAAAGGATTTATAATAGTGAACAAAGCTATATTTAATGACGGTTCTCCATCAAAAGGCGATAAGTGAACCTTTAGTGAAAACTAGGGCATATACGCCTAAAATTGAATTCTTTCCGTATTTTATGCCTTTATCTTTTATTGGATAAATGTAAAAACATTTAAAAACATATATAATAATATTTTAGTTATTTCTATCCATTCCCACCAATACAACGACTACATGTTAACTACCATTTAAAATAATATTATTTTATTATTAGAGTGCAACGTAAGATTCCCAAGAAACTCGTTGTTGCGTGTTGGGTACGCCATCGAGCATAGCGTCCCCTTTAAAGTCATATTAATATTTTATTCACAAATATGGATAAATATGAAAATGCCATATTCTTTATTTACCTGAGGTGTTACAGTTTTTCTCTAAGGTTATGAATGTATTTAATTTCTATTATGCAATTAAATATTGTAACTAAAGACCCATGTCAATAAATAGATACATATGTCTATTTTGCCAAGTACTGAATTGCACACCCGGTGAATTGATAATTGTGGATATAAACAATTTCCCTCTTGAATACTCTTCCTTCCCCTCTCAAGAATGAGATATGTTCTTCAAGGCAGAAGAACAAGCGATCAAGAACGACTAACACAAGATACTTGCTTCACCGTGCTAGAACCTGGAGAACAAGCGGTGTCGATCGAAGTCCATCAGAGCACGTGTAGATCACTACTAGAGGGATTCTAGTTTAGATCCTTTAAAGCACCACAAGATAATCCATAAGGGTCATTTTGGACGATCAACATCATCAATAAAAAAATACCTAATATCCAAGTATTATTTTCTTTATAAAATTAATTAAATTAATTATAAACATGATGTGAAAGATCCTTTATAAAGGTTTCAAACCTCTTCCTTCTTTATCTAAATATTTTATTCTATTCCATGGAGATATGAATTCATCATCATATTGATCTTTTAATAATCATTGATCATGTTAAAAATAAAAATTGGGTGTTGGACCAACCACGCTTCTGCTACTCCTGGAACCTTCAAGTGGTATTAGAGCGGTTTCATCATAGTTTATAAATATTTAAATATTCCGTTGATGATTTACACATTTAATAATTTAGTTTTTTCAATTCAAGTTAATCGTTCTGCAAATCTGAATCTTGAGATATGTTCCTCCTCTTTCATTTCTCATTCACCTTACAAAAACGATCTTTTATTTTAATTTTGATTAAAATAAAATAGAGGATCCCATCCAGAGGTTCCAAAGGTTCTTGGTCGTACAACACCAGAACACACGACGAGTATTCAGAAGTACACGACATGGAGCCAAGGTTCAATGTACCAGATCTGGTCCGCCAAACCAGGTTGTGTCATTGGATTTTGTCTAAGTCTTAATGACTATGTATGTTGACCAGGAACAGGTGGCATGTGGTTTCCATATTACACACCATGTGGCCCATTGGACATTACGAGTAGTCCCTTTCAGGTTAGGGTTAGACCATGTACCCCGTACATATCTTGCCCAGTTGGAGACCATTTAATGAGGAACTACACGGCGTGTGACCCACTGGACACGCTATTTACTTCGAATATTTCTGAAGTACACTCACATGTTGTTTCCTTGGGCGTGTACTTTGGATGGACAATGAAAAATAGTACACACCATGTATTTGGAACTACACATTGTGTACTCATCCAAATTATGCATATTTATTAAAATTTATTATTATATTATACAAACCCTTGAGATGTGTACCATCTTGCGGGCGTAAAGCTGAGGCACAACATGTGATAGTTGTTTTATATGTATGTGTTTAATTTAACATATGTGTAGTGTTCATTTATACTCATTAGGTAGTTATGAATAGGAATTCACTGGGTTGACTCTAAGGTATAAGTTACGTACAAAGATAATTTTAAATGAATTCATTTTTTTAAGATTATGATGGATGAGAATATCAAGGAAATTCAAAAAAGGGTTTAAGATAAAAGGATTGATTAATTAAAGATGATAATTAATTGATTCGAGCGTGATTTATCTTAAACAAGAACAATTAAAGAATTGAATGCTAATTTTATTTATGCATAAATATCATTGCATGTAGGGATGATCATGATCTAGACCAAGACCTTTGTATGTGTATGGTTTCTTTTAATTAATTTATTTAAATTAAATTTGTTTGTACGCGAGCCTTCTCCTCATTAATATGTAGGACCTACTTTCCCAAGGTTTCTTTTATATAAAACCCCTTTTTACCCCTCACCTGCATGTGAGTTAAAAAAATCATATGTAATGGATGTAACACCCAATCTAGTGGAGGTGGTTCAAGATGGAGCTGAGACAAAACCAATCCCAGCAGATACAGAGGTGGACAGGTGGAAAGCTGTAAGCATGAATCCAAAAGGTTCAATATGTTTCTCCCATAGGTCAGGGTTATTTTTTCAACCACTAGATAAAATAACCATTAGAAAAGCTCATTATTATTCCCTCTATTTTATTTATTTCATTTTCATGGTTTATCATTATGGATGTGTTGTCACGATCACATAATTAATGAATTAAACAATCATGAAATATGGAACTAAAATAAACCATACTTATGTGTAAATATTATCAAGACATGGTTAATCACTTAAGTAAGTTCCACTTAATAATAACAATCATGTGATAATGATAATAATAAATTCATGCATAAGATATAAAAATCCCTCAAAAAAATATTAAGTCAAACCAAGCCTTTTGTTACTTGATTAAGGGAAAAACTCAATAAAACTATGTGTTTGACCAACCCTTGTTAGGAAACTTACTTTTATAAAGTAAGACCTTATGAAATGTTTTGGGTTGACTTAACCATATTACATCAAGAGGATTATCCCTTTCTACACTTGGTGTAATATTAGAGTCAAGAGTTGAGGAAATCCAAAAGTCTTGATTTCAGGATTGGGGAGTCTACTCAACAGATCAAGGAGTGGAAAGCCCACAGTTGACAAATACTTTCCTACCTAAATACCATATAATAGATTTACCAACCCTTTTTGGGGTTATGTGAAGGGAAATATGGATCCTTGCCACTAGAATTTCATGGAAACTATACATTCCAAGTTCAATGGTGAGGGCTATTGGGACTTGATAAAGTAGTATAAGACTTAATAAAATTTATTATTTCTCAAAAAATATAATCAAGAAAGTACTAATGATGTGATATTTTAATTGTAGAATAAAAATGATAAGATCGTCAACCACAGTATCCTTGTGATCAATTCTGGATAAAGACAACATCCTCACCAGTAGTAACTTCCAATAAAGGTTTAGATGCCTTCAGGTTATCTTGTGCCATGAACAAAAGTCTTACGTGTTGGAGTTAGCATTACCTAATCTTCCTACCAAAGAGGTGAGTGATGAGTATTTCCTAGTCTATTAGAAACATATGAATGATGTGGTTGACGTTCAATGTTTGATGATATCATCAATGTCTAGTGATCTCATTAAGTGTCATAAAAACATGGATGCTTATAGAATGATCAAGCACCTCTGTGGTCTTTACCAGGAGAGAGAAAGATAGGAAAGGTTTGAGATCTCTAAGACACTATTTCAGAGTAATCATGGAGAAGGTTCCCTAGTTGGGCCTCATGTATTCAAGATCATTGGCTTCATTGAGAACCTAGAGGTTCTAGGTTTTAAACTCCACAAATAACTAGACACTAATATCATTCTCGTATCACTCCCTCAAAGATTCTCTAACTTGGTTGTCAATTTCAATATGAACAACATTGAGAAGTCTCTATCTGGTCTTCTTATCCTCATTCACCATGTGAAAAAAGATATGAAGCACTAAAAACCTTCTATCCTTATTGTGAATAAGAGGAAAGGGAAGGTGAAGAGATTTAAGCCCAAAACTTCTTCACGGCCTTCCAAGAAAAGGAAGATCAAAGGGGAGGCAAAGTAATAGGAGGCTATTTTTTTCACATGTGGCAAGAAGGTCCACTAGAAGAAGAATTTCATCTAGCCTAAGAAGCAAGGGGAATCTTCAGGTGTGTTTGTTATCGAATGCAATCTATTTGTTTCTACAAATTGGGTATTATATACAGCTTTTGGTGCTCACATATGTATCCAAACATAGGAACCAAGTATATTTAGGAAGATTGGTTGAGGGGAGATAGATCTACAAGCATCCAATAGAGCCAGACTTGCTATTGTAGTTGTTGGGAACTACCACCTTGTGTTGCTAACTAGGATGATCTTAGTTTTAAAGGGTTTTTATTATGTTTTGTATGTTACTAAAAATATTATTTTTGTATCCAGATTAGATATAGATGTATTTTTTTAATTTTGGAAATGAATGTTTCTTATTTTAAAAAATAGCATTTGTTTTGGTAGGGCGCATTTATACAATGGTATTTACATGTTGGATTACACAAACCAAGTAATGACAATCGATAAGAAAGATACTTCACATGACTCATACCAAAACCAACTTTGGCATCACTAGATAGTACATGTAAATGAGAAACGCTTGAAAAATTTACATCAAGATGGATATTTAGATTCTTTAAAACTAAAACCACTTGGAGTAAGTCATGCATGTTTACAAGGAAAAATGACCAAAGCCCCGTTTATTTGGAAAGGTGAAAGGGCGAAATAACTTCTTGAATTGGTTCATACCGATGTGTGTGGACTAGTTCTATTTGAAGAAAAGGGAGGGTACTCATACTTCATAAATTTTACTGATGATTTTAGTGTATATGGATATATCTACTTAATGAGGTATAATTCTGATTCTTTTGATAAGTTCAAAGAATACAAGAATGAAATTGAGAACCATCTTGGTAAGAAGATTAATAAACTCTGCTCAGACTAAGGTGTAGAATATCTTAATCAATACTTCATTGATTACTTATAGGATTTTGGGATCCTATCCCAACTCACTTCTCCATACACTCCCCAGTGGAATGGTGTGATCGAAAGGAGTAACTGCACCCTTTTGGACATGGTGAGATCAATGATGAGTCATGCGAGTCTTCTATTATCCTTTTGGGGATATGCGTTACAAACAGTGGCACACATACTAAACCAAGTACCAACTAAATTGATAAATGGTATTCCATAAAATTTCTGGAGTGGAAGAAAATCCATGTTATTGAATTTAAATATGTAGGTTAGTGAAGCGTTTGTTAAGTCCTATTCAGGTAAAAAACTTGCACCCTGAGGAACAAAGTGTACCTTTATAGGATACCCTAAGGAAAAAAAATATTACATATAAAACCCCTCAGAAAAAAAGGTTAGAGTGGAAATATATGCCATATTTCTTGAGAGGGAACACATCTCCAAAATAGATAGTGGGAGTGAGATAGACTTCGATGAAGTCTAGGATCAAGGTACACAAGAGTTGGTATAGGAATAGATTACACAAAGCCCCGTGGAAGAATTTTTTCCAAATACACAAGTATTGCGTAGGAGTACAAGAGAGGTTAGAGAACTAGAATGGTATAGTTTTCTAGTTACCGAGGATGGTGACTCATTATTAGTTGATAATAATGATCATATAACCTATAAGTAAGTAATAAGTGGCACAGACATTGCCAACTGGAAAGAAGCCATGAATTCTGAAATGGATTTCATGTACCAAAACCAAGTCTAGATTTTGGTAGATCCTACAGTTGATGTAAATAATGTTGGTTTTAAATGGGTATTCAAGAAGAAACTAGACATGGAAGGACAAGTCAGTACCTATAAGGTGCGACTGGTTGTAAAAGGGTTTAAATAGCATCAAGTAATTGAATATGATGAAACATTTTCACCAGTTGAAATGCTGAAATCCATCAAAATTATACTTTCCATTACAGTTTACCATGACTATGAGATTTGGAAAATGGATGTAAAAATAGACTTCCTTAACAGGAACCTTCAGGAAGATGTCTACATGACACAATCTGAAGGTTTTGTGACTCCAATGGATGCCAATAAGTTATTCAAGTTTCAAAAATCCATTTATGGATTAAATAAGTCATCCAGTTAATGGAACATTTGTTTTGATGAATCCATAACAGAATTCGGTTTTTTCAAGAATTAATGTGAGACTTATGTCTAAAAATGATTTAGTGGGAGTGCAGTCGTTTTCCTAATAGTATATGTTTATAAAATATTACTTATTGTAAATGAGATAATAGTCTTACAGGTTGTTAAGGCATGGTTGAATCAATGCTTCTCCATGAAGGAATTAGGCAAGGTAGCATATATTCTTGGGATCAAGATCCATTGTGATATATCTAAGAGATTATTGGGCCTAATTCAAAGTGCATACATTGATAAGATACTGAAGATATTCAGTATGGAACAATCCAAGAGGGGGTTGTTTCCAGTATCACGTGGCATTCATATTTCCAAGAAAAGGTTTCCTCGGACACATGAGGAAAGAAAAATAATGAAAAAAACTCCATACGCATCAGTTATTGGGTCAGTCATGTATTTCATTCTTTGTACTAGGTTGGACGTCGCCTACGCATTGAGTGTGGTCGGAAGATATCAAGATGGCCCAGGTGACCGTCATTGGATGGCAGTAAATACCATCCTAAAGTATCTGAGGCGTACTAAGGATATGTTCCTGGTTTATAGAGGATATGAGGAACTAGTCATCATAGGATATGCATATTATAGTTTCCAGAATGATCAAGATGACATGAAGCCGCAAATGGGATACATATTCACTTTTAATGGAGGTGCAGTAAGCTGAAAGAGCTCAAAGTAGAGTGCGGTCATAGATTCTACAGTAGAGTCTGAGTATATCGCAGCTTCTGAGGTTTCTAAAGAAGCAGTTTGGATGTGAAGCTTAGTCCAGGAGCTAGATGTGATACCTAGCAGTAAAGATCCCATCACAATGTATTGTGAAAATACTACAGTGGTGGCTCTCTCAAAATATCCAAGGTCACATCAACAGATGAAGCACATACTTCAGAAGTATAATTTCTTGAGGTATTTTTCTCATAGAGGTGAAGTTTCAGTGAGCAGTATTTCCACATAAGACAATGTGGTAGACCCCTTCACTAAATCCTTAGCTCATCAAAAATGTGATCACCATGTGAGGTCTAGTGGACTGAAATTCGTAGGCAGTTGGCTCTAGTCCAAGTAGGAGTTTTTAAGAATTGGTGTCCTAGAACCAACTGGTTGTACTTTGATTACAAGGATATTTAATTTATTTAAATATTAAACATCTTATTATATATTTTTCATTGTTCTTCATGACTATGATGTAATAACTTCCTAGAGTATTTTTTGCATTAATAAGGTCATGGTAGTTCCCTACTATGATGAGAACCTTGAAATGATATAACAATATTCTCAAATATAGTTCTAAAGTTGGATGAAATACTATGATGGGATACATAGCATGCAGATCATCAGGTTTGAGTACTCATAAGTAGATGAGTATTCCTCTCATGAATTTCGCACTTGGTAATCTCCAAGACAGAAGATTATGAGAACAGACCTACCAGTATGAATTCTGCATGTGTTGGTGTCATTGGATATTTCTATCTACAAGCATGTGTAATGATCTTTAGACTTTAATATTATCATTAATATGTGTCATGACTAATGAAATTTGATTTAATGATGAAAACCGTCATGCAGATAGTTGTCAGGAAGTAGGGTATGTTGGGTGCGTCACAGGTGGCATGTTATTAATGGATAATTTGAGGAAGGATTTTTTCCTTCCATTTATGGAAGTTGATATCTAGGCCCTTTGATTGAAATATAACCATCGTGTGAAATTCTATGGCCATGGTGTAATGATGATTTTATTTCAGGTATTCAAAGAACAAAATATCAAGCATAAAAGTTTATGACACTATCATGAAAACTGATTGATGATATATTGTAACAAAGTGATTATATTAAAAAGTGAGAATTCATATGTGGATTCCATTGTTGTGACTTTATATTCTTTCTCTTGGGTGCCTTGACCTGTTTCTAGATAGTACTCTTGGACTTTATGCAAGCCTGCCTAATTCCAATAAGAAAGAATCCTAGAGGGTCACACACTAAGTGTTTCTGGTGGTCTCGGTTAAATTATATTTGAATCTAATTAATAAATATTATTATCAAGGCAATGGAATAATTTTATTCAAGTTGAAATGATTTCATAAATTGAATAAATATTTATTCACTGGATTGTGTGTAAAATATATTAATTTATTTTATTGAAAATTTGAAAAATATTTATTTACTAGTTTGTAAATAAAATATTTATTTAAGAGAATAAATTATTTATTTATTTATTCTGGTGTTCAATAAATGGAAGTGGATTTCAAGAGGAACAATGCCAGTTTGGTAGTGAAATAATTATTTACAAGAAGATAAATATTTATTTAACTAGTTGGCACAAATTAAAATAATGTTGCTATTATTTTTTGATGTGGAATTTTATTTATAATTCTGTTTTGCGTAAGTTGGCACACCATAAATAATGAAGAAGTATTATTATTAATATCATGGGTTTTTTCTAAGGTTGTGAATGCATTTAATTTCTATTATGCAATTAAATATTGTAACTGAAGTCCCATGTCAATAAATAGACACATACGTCTATTGTTCCAAGTATCGAACCGAACACCTAGTGAATTGAGAATTGTTAATCTAAACATTTTCTCTCTCGAATCCTCTTCCCACCCCTCTCAATAACTAGATACATTCTTCAAGGCCGAAGAATAAGTGATCAAGAACGACTGACACAAGACACTCGCTTCGCCGCGCTAGCACCCAGAGAACGAGCGGTGTCGATTGGAGGCCATTGGAGTATGTGAAGATCACCACTAGAGAGATTCTAGTTTGGATCCTTGAAAGTGAAACAAGATAATCAAGAAGGGTCATTTTGGATTATCAATATCATCAATGAAGAAAATAATGATGATCCAAGTATTATTTTCTTTATGAAATTAATTAAATTAATTATAAACATGATATGCAAGATCCTCTCTAAAGGTTTCAGGCCTCTTCCTTCTTTATCTAAATATTTGATTCTATTCCATGGAGACTGGCATTCATCATCATATTGATCCTAGAATAATCATTGATCGTGGTAAAAATCAAAGTTGGGTGTCGGACCAACCATGCTTCCGCTGTGCCCGGAACCTTTAGCACGAGCTAAAATGCCACCTGAAAACTCAAAAACATAAAAATTCAAACTGGGTACCCAACCTTAACCTCAATAAAAGGATCCAAGATCAAAAAAATAATAAAATTAATTAATTTCAAATTTCAGGATGTGACAATTCACCCACCACAAACACTTTTTTCCCCCATAAATTTTCCTAACCGAAAGATAAACAAAACTCAGTCCCAATTCTAAAATAAGCCAGAAAAAATCACAAACCTCAGGGTGAACTTTTTACTTCACAAGTCACACCCAACTACTTATAAATTAAACCGTAACATAAAGAATAGTATGATAACATGATATGGTTTTCCCCACCATAAGAACTCAACTACCACCTTAGCGTGACTTCAGATCGACCTAATGAGGGAACTCCTAACACAATTAACCCAAACTTCTTCACATGAGCTAAACAACACTACCACCAAAACTAAAAATTTCCAACACCATACAAAACCCCCAATATAATTGGATAAACCCATGAAAATAACTTTAACCATACAACGAAACCAAACATAAGTTGCAAACAGTGATTTCCTCAAATACAGATATCTCCAAACAAGCATGACTAAAAACAAGGAACTGATTCATAAAAGACTAAAAATTTTAAGATCCATGTTCAAATAAACATAACCACTCGATCTATGAAAGAAAATTTTCATCATACTATTACAAAAAAATATGAAATTTCAATAATATCAAAATAAAAACAAAGAAATTTAAACATCCCCACCCCAACCTAGGAGACAAAAAATAAGCCAATATCCCCCAACCTCGGGGTTCTTGACTGTGTGAAAAGATTCAGTCTGGGTCCTATGGATGGAGCCATGATGTATGAAGAATATGATACCCCTAAATAAGGTGATTAAATACCTCAGTCAATACTTATTCTTCTTAAATAATCGCTTCCTACAAAACTTCTCCAGATGACCCAAATGGCCACAATGATGGAAAGTATTTGGAGGATTGCAACAAGATAACTTCGAATTCCCAAACTGGCCAATTTAATGCACACAAGAGAGTCATCTAATTAATTATAATTATGAACAAATAAGGAATAATCCTTGGGAAAATGTTCCTTTAGAACACGCTTCTCTCTATATTGGGGATCTTCATGAGATCCAACCACCACTGATTACGCCCCAAGAACCAACTCAGCTAAAAACACATCATCCACTAACTTTAAGAAATATACATCACTGAATGAGAGAGATTTTTATGATATATTTGGATGAAGACCCCAAAAAATAGAGGATCTTTCAAATGATCTTCTGACTCTACCTCTATAGAGAAGGAAAGTAGCTCTTTAAAGTGGTTAACATAAGCTTTCGCTACCTATTGGCCCTACAGAACATCCCATTGCTCTTCCATATTCCTCATCTTCACATACTCATGTGTGAACCTTTGGATGAAAGTGGTATTAAACATTTCCCAAGTCATCCCAACTTGAAACGATGATGGAAAAAATATCTTCCACTGGTCCAAAGCTGGACCCTCAAACAAACCCAGAACAGCACTAACCCTAATAGCTTTGGGAGTTCCCAATGATCTGAAGACACGCTCAACTTCCTCAAGCCTATCCATTTCCTATAATAGAGCTCAATCACCACAATAAATAGGAAACACTTGAGAAGAACTAGAAACTGGGCATGACTCTCTAAAAATTTTGGGGACCTTTCTGGGCAGCATATTTTGAACAACGTCGTAACACAAAACCAAAAATCAACATCCAACCAAAACACCGCCAAGAGACCATCCTAGGCCAAAAAAATTGGTTCACAAGACAAACACCACAAAGAATAACCATAATTATCTTTTCAAAAACCATCCTTTTCATTTCAATTTCAAAATCACTTTTTTCTAATGCCACTTTTCAAATGAAAAAATCCATTTTTCATAAAATAATATCAACTTCTTAAAGAAAATAAAATCTCAAAACTATTTTAATTCCAAATACTCACCCATGTAATCTTACAAACTGTCACATATGTTTTCATCCACTTCCTCTTATTCCATGTACACATTCCAATATGTGGCTCCCATACATACCCATGCATGTGCAACGTTCATATGGGATACCAAGGGCCACAAAAACCATTCCATCATCAACCCATGTATTTATCAATTTGTTAACTCAACTCACTTTCTCCTTTAAAAATCCATTTTTCCAATCCATAAACATGTGAAAGAAAACATTTCCATTTCAAAAACCATTTTAATTTTAAAATCTCACTTACACTAATAGAAACCAAAATAGAACATAGCCCATGCTAAACTACTAGAATGAGGAACTAGTGTTCATACCTAACTTAGTGACATGGTTAGCGGTCCATGCCCCAAGTAGAAATTAATAGCTAAAAAGACCTTGTATCGTGCACTTGGAATCCACATGGGTCGCTACTCTATGTGAGATCACAACCTAACACTGACTCACCTCCATTTTCATTCCTCAATCCAAAACAAAGACAAAAAAATCAAATCCTAGACTGCACCTGGAAACTCAAGGATTAGAATGATCTAGGGTTCATGATGTCCATCTCGTACCTACCTCTTGGGATCTAACAGTGCTATTCTCTATCTACCTAACACCCCAAATAATAGATAACCTAGATCTGATACCATTTTTTCACATACCAGGTTGGGATTCCATCTAACCTGACATCCAACCCAATCTGATACATGGCCCAAGGGGCATTCCAAATTCCCACGGGATGGAAAATAGTGTCGGGCCTCAAAGATAATTTAGAGGGAATGCTTTAGCCTTGTAAATAACAATTATCAAATAAATAAACTAAAAAAGTGTAATAACATACAATAATTGAATCTCAATAAATATACAAACAGATCTAGATAAAAATACAAATTAATAAAGTTGAAACTCAAAAAAAATTGAACTGCTACTAATGCAATATACATGTGACTTCAGGGTCACCATAATACACTAACTGACCTACTATAAATGAAACTCAAACAAAAAACCTAAACCTTTAAAACATCTTGGGTTTACCAACATTGAATAGTACAAGTAGTGTGTGATCTTAATAGCTCAGTAGGTAACCACCACATAATCTATAAATTTCCTTTCCCAAAATAGTCCACAAACACTAGTTAGAAATACATATATATATATATATATAATTAGGTTTTTCTCATTTTGATAAACAAACACATTTTTCCTTTTTCAAAACAACACACACTATATTTCCATTTTCAAAATGGATTACCATTTTAAAACCAAAACCCAAACCCAAGTCCAAACAAAGCAATACTAAAAATAAACAAGCAGTGTAAATAAGAAACAAAGTGAAACAAAATATAAACAAGCACATATAGATAACAAGCACATATAGATAGTAAACTATGGGAATTTCATAAACATACCTAGAGCGATCCTTGTATGTACTCAGATTGGACATACCTACCGGTGTATGGTTCATCTCCATAGTCAATAACCAACTAGCCTCCCTAAACTGACCAATATAGTGCCATGTCCCACCTATCCCTATAAATTAAATGGGGTACCAACCCATATAATTGGGGTCGATAATAAACTATCACTAGATCCTCTAAAGATGCTCAGGAAACCCATGGTAATAGTACATTGTGTAAGTAGGAGGCCCTCACATGTGTGACTCACCTGAATTTTCACCACAACATTTTCCTACCCCAAACACTGACACCACCCATGCGATAACCCATATTAGGTAAATCCTCCTTAGAGGTTCCAATATCATAACAAACAATGAATAAGTGTCAACCGGTCCATCACATTATATAACCTTTCAAACTCTTTCTCAAAACATGCTAAATTTCTAAACAGGAATTTATATTTCTCAAAACCGCATCCATTTCCCAAATAGTACAAAGTGCCAATTGGGCCTTACATCGTGTCCATTTCATACATACATGTAAAAAAATTCAAATCCATTTCCAAAATAATATGAAACACCACCTTTTTGTGAAAATTTCCAAATTGGACTTTATGTTCCAAATCCCAACACCACTTCAAAACCAAAATAAAAATACATAGATAGATTAAAGATTCCAAATGGGATTTCATACCATTTATAAGCCAACCATTTTTCAAGGTTCTAAACATACCATAAATTACAAATAGAGTTGAAACCAATTTCATTTCATTTTGAAACCAAGGGATCATTAGTAGATCATCAATAATTTGAAGAAGGAAAGGAGTGTTTTTTAATCTGAGTTTTTAAGTTAAACAAGTTCATCCAGTACCATTATCATTTGTGTGTGCACCCTATCCACACATATATGTTCTCACATCCAATAGAACACCACAAGAATCTATTAAATTTATTAAAAACCATTTTTTAAGAAACACCACATGCTTTCAAACCAACATAACAAACCGTACTTAAAAGTCATGCTATAAAAATTACAAATTCACACACACAATTCTGAATTCACAATCCAATAATGTTATTATAACATAATCAAGGTTAAACACCACTCAAAACACACAATTTAGCTTTGAAGGAATAGTTGAAATTTTAAAAGACACATTATATTCATAATCATATAATTTTATTGGGAAAACCCCTTTAAAACCACTTCTACTAATTTTTTTCAACACAAAAACACCATACTAAGCCAAGAAAATACACCAAAAGCGTGAGAAACACATTAATATATCATTTAAAAATACCCAAGAATAAAATGTAATTAATTGGAAAAGAAATGGATAAAAACACCTACCTCGACAGAGTGAGGACGTGATGAAACTTCAAGGGAAGGAAGAACTAAGCCCTACTGATGAATCGCACACCCTAACATCAAATAAAACAAACTAAACATAACCCCAATTAATAGGGTTTGTACAATAGGGTAAATTCACCATGTGAGACAAATATTTCAAGATATAAGGGAGAAGAGAAGGAGAAATTAACCAAAAACTGAAGTAATATTACCTTGTAACCTTCAAGGAGCTTCAAAATTTGAAGGAGGTAAGGAAGAGGGATATTGGAGGACCCCCTAGTCAACCTAGGTCCTAGGAGGGGAGGAAACCCCAATTTAGGGTAAAAAACATATAGGTAAAAACCTAGAATTTTAAAATTTTAATAAATTGGGATGATCGCGCGGTTTAGATGCACGGTTAGACAAACCGTGTGCAAAATCATGTGGTCTCCACTATCAAAATAGATAGAACCACATGCACAGTTTCTGCATAGTTTCCCAAATCATGTGAAACCCATGAGCCTTACCCCTTGACCCCAAAACCAACCACATGTTTACGTATAAGGGTGCATAGTTTTCCAAACCATGCACCCAAATCGTGCACAAGCCAAAATGCCACTCAAAAACTCAAAAAGTTAAAAAAATTAAAACTTGGAACCCAAACCAAACCTCAACCAAAATTTCTATGATTAATAAAAGAATAAAATAGATTAATTTAAAAGGTATTGGTGTAACACATATATTCACTATATATATGAGGGTGTAAGTATGAACATACAAGGATACTAGGTGATAGTTGTACTTGGGGTGTAACTCAGGCATTCATAACTAGTCTAATGAGCTATAGGCTCAATAAATGGTACATTCCATGAATATCATGAGGAATGTGGTACATCATGCTCAACACCTGAGATAGGTGGGGTGAGACTTCATTCCAAACACCTAATATGGAAGAACTTGGAATGTCATTTCCATCACCCAAATATAAGTATAACATTGTGAAACATCATACTCAACACTAAATGTAAGGAAGAGTGAAATGTACTATGAAACAAGTCCCTTAATCATCATTCAATATCCCATAATAATGAAACACTCATAATAATAATAATAACATGATGGATCACCTCTAATTTATTATAATCATCTATCACAATACAACCAATGGCTTCATATATCAAACAATTCACATTTTATATTTATATTACATGAGGCATGGAATTTCCACCTGATTCCACTTAATATAAAAAATTCAATTAATTAATGAATACATGTAAATTGATAAATAAGGAAAATTATATCACTTATAAGGTGTTTTAGTCTATTGAACATTTATATAAAGGAGTGAAACTACATTTACAAGCCAACACAAACACTTAGAAGGTGTTTTTCCATTTAAACAATTATATTAAATAGTTAAATTATCTTAGCACACCCAAATGGTTGGAAATAAATAGTTTTACAACCTCTAATTACATTATAAGGATCTATGAGAGTATAACAATGTGCTAGAATTCATTTAGAATAAATGGATTCACTTGAAGGAATTGCATAGTAATGGTCGGTGTGCGGCACAACATTAACGCTATGAAAACATCATTACTTTTAGGGGAAAATATACCACCTACCTTAGGGTTTTAGATAACTCCTCATCCAATTTCATCTTTAGATTTGAAGTAGTTCAGAAGAAAAATGAATAACATACCAATACCATGAAAATGGGGTGAATGATCTTGCACCAAAATAGTGAAAGTGATAATAATAGAAACATAGAATTTAAGTGAGTTTATTTGAGTACTTATAGATGTAGATCTAATGCTTCTAATGGTGTTTTATTTGGAGTTTTTATGAGAAAATATCATCAAAACCTAGCCATGGAGGATATTAGAGGTCTCAAGAGTGATAGGAGTGGTGTTCATCCAATGGAAAATGGGAGGGACAATGAGGGTTTATATTTTATATTAATTAATTTTAAAGGTTTAAAATAACCCTTCTAGATAAGTTTCAATGGTTTGGATGCATGATTGGACAAACCATGTGTCAACCGTTCACACCTCACTATCTAAGTAGGGACCCCACATGGGCTATGCACACAGTTTTTTTTACCATGCACAACCACCAATTAATTTTTATTTAATTGTTTAAAATAAAATAAAATAAAGTACAAGACACAAATTCTAGAGTATGAGGAATAATAGAGGTCTATAGTATTGAAGATTGAGGGCATCATCTTGTATGAAGTGAACCCCATTGGAAGGAAAAGAATTGAGACTGTAAAAGATGGAGATCCTCTCACTAATGGTCGCCTTAGAATCCAGGAAATCAGTTATAGTATTAACTTCATGCCAAGTGTGGAGAATAATAGTATGATTTTTCACTAGTCTCTTTCATCTCCTAATTTTGTATTCTATGGACCATGGGGTGGTTCCAATACCAAGCAATGCATTGTAAACCATGCACAAACTATGAAAAAATCATATATTTAGATGTTTGAAAATTTTTCATGGGCATGCACCTCCACTCATGAAGTTATAACCAAAACATGTGACCTCTTATATGTCAATGAGTTCCCTACAAGGTTACCCCAAACAGTTAGTTCTAATCATGTGCTAACCATGTGACCCACTCTATTTTCTAAATTCTTAGAGATATAGGTTCCAAAAAATACCATGATGATCCCAAAACCTTCCAAAGGCCCTCAGGCATGTTTACCAAGATAAAAAATCTTGTACAAAAAAACAAATGATCCATACATTTTAGAAAATCTATGTGATTATATCCTCCCCTCCTTAAAGAAACACATCCTAGAGTTGTCCATATAGGGGTAAAGATGGATCATCTGAGAAAATATTTGTCCACCAAGTTTCTATATTATCTTTCCACTCCCATGTCTCATCCTATACTCGGTCATTCTACCATAGAACCTGTAATAATGAAACTAAGTTCTGTCAAAGTGTCTTCACTCTCTGATCCATGATACACACTGGACATTCCAAGAAGAAATAATTAATATCTAACTCAACCTAACCAAGATTTAGAATATGTGAAGAGTCTTGATAATAGTGAAGAAGCTGAGATACATGAATAATGTCATTTATAGATCGGTATCTCTAATTAAGTTCTATCTAGTATTCCATTGGTCTAATTTTTTTCAAAACCTTGAAGTGTCCAATGAATCAAGGAAAAATCTTACCCTCCTATGAATTCATCGATGGACCAACCTTTGTAAAACTCACAAAAAAACTAGTCCCCATCCTCAAACTCAAGAGGTCACCAATGTCAATTGGCATAAGACTTACATCTAGACTGATTTGTCATTATGTTCTTCCTAATCATTTGGATTTTCTATAAAGTCTCCTAGACAAGATGTAGTCCAAGAAAATCTACCTCCCCTGCTTTTAGACATAACAGAGGTGATTGTAAAGGCCCACCATCTAATACTTCATAAGGATCTATCTCGTTGGTGTCATTAAAACTATTATTATAAGTTAAATCAGTAAGGGGTGTCTGTTTCTACCACGAACCCCTGATGTCAAGGACACATGCATAGATCATTCACTCTAACACCTGAATCATATGATATATCTTCCCATCAGTACAAGGGTGATAGGATGTGATTAGAAGCACCTACCTACCTACCTAAGGCCTCTTACAACACCTTCTAGAATCAAGATTTAAAGCAAGCATCCCTATCAGATATGATTTATCATGGAGCTCTATGAAGACACACGACCTCCCAAGTGTATATCCACCCTAGTTTTTCTACTGAAAAGGTATATCAATCAGGTAAGAAGTGTGAAACCATCATCAACTTATCAATAACTACCCAAAATATATAGTTTCCATGAGACAATCTAGTAAAACTAGTCCTGAATTCCATAGAGACATCATCCCACTTTAACTTGGGAATGGACAACGGCTGTAAAAGTCCTTCCAATCACTGATGTTTTTTCTTATCCTAATGAAGGGTGGAACATCAAGTGATAAAACCAGATATCTCATGTTTCATTGAAGGCCACCAATACTGGTGACATAAGTCTTAATAAATTTTGGTGAAACTGGGATGTACTTTACAAAATGAGGTAGAAAATTCCCATGTCATATCCTCTATGATGTCTATGGGGACCCAAACATTCCCATGAAAGCATAAAGTATCATCCTTATCCATAGTTAAACCAGTAGATTAATTGTCATATGAGATACTTTACCTTAGTACTAATCCCTCAGGATCTGAATGTTTCCTCATTCTTACCTGCTCTATAATGGTAGATGTCACTGCTAAAACTGAGAGGATTTTCTGTTCATGATCCTCTAGAACCTCAACAATCATTTTTGAAAACAAATCCTTGAGTTACCACTATCTATTATCCTACTAAACATTCTATTTCTAATTCATATATCTTATAAAATTATCTAAAAAATTTCCTTTTTCATGTTCATAAGGAAGATAGAAATCAAAGGATTACAGGTAATCAACCCCATCGATGCTACCTAAGATTCAGATCATTCTAATAAAAATGTACTTAAGGTTTTTGTTGTATTTAAATACCATTAAATTCATTAAAGTAGATATTTTATCCAACAGGGTGTATCAATAACTACAAAAACTAGCTTGAGGTCATGTATCGGGTAGTTCCTCTTATGAGGCCTTAATTGATGAGACTGGTATTCAATGACCTACTCATCCTACATTAGAATAACTCACATCCTGATACCTGATGAATCATAGTAAACTTTATAGCTCCTACCTGGATTTATAGGAATCAGGATCAGTGCTTAAGTCAATCTAAACTTCAACTCATGAAATTATGCTTCACAAGCTTCATAACATGTGATTTTCACACAAATATTAGTCAAGCCTGTAAGAGGCACTTATATGTGGTATAAATCCTAGATGAAGTGCCTATAATATATTATTATACCCATGAATCTATGTATGTCAACAATGTTAATGGGATACTCTTAGGAAACTACAGCTCTCACTTTCATTGGGTCTACTAGTAATCCTGACTCTGATATGATATAACCCAAGAAGTGAACTTTTTTGATCCAAAAGTGGAATATGTTGAGCTTGGAATAAAGATAGAGATCTCTTAGTGTACTCATAATGATCTTAAGATAGTTGGAATCATTGTATTAAGAATGAAAATACACAAAGATTTATTTCATAATGACTATTAATAATGAATCTATGTACCAGTGGAAAAGCTGATTCATTGGAGCTATAAAAACTATAGGTGTGTTCGTGAGACTAAACAAAATTTCCAATTACTCATAAAGATCATACCTAATCCTAAAAGATGTATGAGGTATTTTTTATTATCTTAACTTCACCTAATGATATCCCAAACTCAAATCAATCTTTGAGAACACCCTTTATCCTCAAAGATGATCAAAGAGTTTATCTATTCAAGGCAGTGGATACCAGTTCTTATTCATGAATTGGTTAGATCAAAAGTAATCCATGAAAATCCTAAGGTTACCATCTGCCTTCCTGAAAAAAAGGACTGATGAACCCCAAGTAAAAGTGAAAGGGAGTATAAGGCCTTTATCCTCTAGGTCGTCTAACTATTTTGTGAGATCTAGAATCTATATAGGTTCCATCCTATATGGAATAATGGTCACTAGTTTCGCTCTTAGCACAGCCTAAATATAAATTTTTACCTCCCTCACTAGAGGTATCCCAACAAATTATTCCGATAAGATGTCCCTAAAATGATCCACCATAAGAGGTAAAATAGAGGGTTGTAACCCCTTATCATCCATGAAATGACTGGTAATCTAGGATATCACTCTACTATTCCCCTAATTCTCATGTAATAATTGAGATGCTTGGATATACCATTATCCCTTATTCATGTTTCTACCAACCTCTGGTGATTTAAGCATCATCCATAGGAGATAACATTCAATGTGGGCTTGGTAGGGAATTAACCTATCCATTACAATGATTACATTGAATCCTATCATGTCAAGGGAAAAAATATTACATACCAAAATATATCTTCCTATATCAAGGGGAAAATCCTTAAAATGGTGTATGATCTCTGATTAGATACCTAACAAAGTATCTAGCATTATCATGACATGAAATTCTTCAATATTGAGGCATAGGATATACATGATTACATCATATATAATTGAGTGTCATGTTCCTGTGTCAAATAAACAATACACTAATGTAGAGGCTGCTAGAATAGTAAATGGAACAATATAAGGTATAACACTCTCCTCCTCTGGAATAGGTTACACTTCATGTAATTGGCCCATACCATGGCCCTGATTCATAGCCTGACTACACTAAGCAGGCTCACTCTTCTACCATTGCACTTCCTCTATCTAATTACCTCTTCCTTGATGGCCACCTCATCCTGAATGACTGGTGGTATTCTAGATGAATACATTCCAATAAACTACTTTCCCCGCTCTATAATGTGGGGTAGTTGTAGTGTAATGACCCAACTATTCTCATTTTCTTGAGAATAAAATTAATCATTACTTGGCCTTAAGAGACATTACCAAGATATCAAAGGCTGGAAATAAATGCTGAAGGGTTTTAAATGCAAGTGGGGGATAATTTACCCTTTAAGAACTAAAATCATTAACCTGGAAACCATAACCAAACAACTCACTATATGATTCATGAATAAAGTAAAGACAACTCAACCACTTAATTTATATAAAAACCACACCAAACTGTACTAAAATAGAATAAAAAGAAACTATCAAAGTAAACAATAGAAGATAACCACGAGAAACTCTAATACAAACACAAGACTCCATACCCCAAAATCTTCATGCTTCAACATCACCAAACAGCCCAAGTATCACGAGGTGGTGCTAAAAACATGTGATAATTTACCTTTTCCCATGTCCTGGAAGATAGCATCTACAAAAGCACCAAAGTGAAAAATAAGGGGTGAGTATAAAACTCAGTAGGATTTCCCCAATGACTTCCCTACTCATGCCACTAAGATAGAAAAGTTAACGACATTTATGTAAAACTATTTATATAAAACAATTTTGTAAAACAGTTTATAACTAAATATAAATAGGTTCTAAGAACGATTTATAACCAAGAGTAAACAAGTTCCATTTCAACCAATTTTCCAAAAAGTCACATTTCCATAAAAACAACCAAATGATTTTTTAGATCCATTTCTCAATATCATTTTGACATACCCAATCAATTCCACAAATTCACACTACCAACCATGCATACTTTATTATGACAGTTCCATACTCATGATCAATTTCTCGTCGATCTAGAAATTCATCACAAGGTAATTAAATATCATGTGTCATTACACCTTTGGCATCGATCACAAGGTCATATTTCAACCAAGCCTTGTAAATTCAATATGAACACACACATCATGTATGCCCAAAAACTATTCCAAAACCATTTCAATAAAATCACCCTTTTATTGAAAACCCTTTTTCTGTCAAGACATTCCAATAAATGAACATTTTTATTGAATTTTTTTTTCCAAAAAACCATTTCAATATTTCTAGAAAAATCATATTTTAAAATAACCATTTTAAAATCAAGAATCTAAACCACTTTTCATCGTAATTCACCAAATGTACACAATTCCGTCAAAATGATAAATAATCACTAAAGAAGATTTATTCCCTAATTTTCACCCTAATTTCATAAAAAAATAATTCAATTAAATCAATTTGAAACTAATCCAATCAATTCTAGCAATAGGATTTGAGAGTGAATCCACCTACCTCAATCATTTTGAGGAAAACTGATAACGGATTAAGAATGCTCATGAAACCAGGTAAGAATTCCCTAAAACTACCTTAGATATCTTGTCCTATCATGATAAAGACTAAATATCATCATATTTAGCATCCAAAATCTTAGATATACCCATAACGAGCATAGATCTGAGAAATTGAGAGTAGAGGAGAAGTAGATCTAAGTAAATCTAATAAAACGTGACAAGAATGGTGAATAACAAGCACATACCATGATGAATCGTCTTTCAATCACTAAAAGGAGCCTTCGGATCACCTCTAGAATGAAGGTATAACCTTATTTGGACTTAGGATAAGAAAAATACCAAGTTATAACTGTTTTGGGGAAAAAAAGAATGCCTTAATGGCAAGTCCGGCCTAGATCCACTTTTTAAGGAGGTAGTTTTTAACCCACACACAGTTTAGTCACACGGTTGGACAAATTTTGTGCTAACCATGCTCCTAATACTTCCTTAAGAAATATTTATCATGGCCTCCTCACACATTCTAAAAAGTTTGTGCCAACTTTCCAAAGATCTCTATCCAACATTGCACGTTTGGCATGGTTTCTACTAGGCTTCCGTATAGTTTTTACAAACCATGCGCAGCCCGTGAGACTTCCCTTTATCCCCAAAAACTCTCAATAAGTTCTACAAAATCTCCCAACTTCCACCCTTATAATTTATATACATAAAAATCAAGTAAAGGGTTATATAACAGAAAGTTGGGGTTCTACATTCTCCCCATTATTGGTCTTTTCTTCCCTGTAAATTAGAAAACCATCACTGCTCTAAAAGAGTTACTACCATTGCTCTTTCGTTTTTTTCTCACATTCCCAAGTATCTTCATAAACTTGAACATGTTAGTAAAAAATATACACTAGGCCAATGATTTTCCCATTAAATACTTTATCCTACCTATCCACAATCTGCATCAGGATATGTACCAACAAAGCATCCGTATTTAGGTCAATGTGATCCCATATGATCACATGGTTAGGATCAGGCTGATACTTTTTCAACTGTGATACATGGAACACATTATGCACTAAACTGAACCATGGTGGAAACACCAACTGATATTCCACCTCTCCAACCCGTTCTAGTATCTTTAAAGGGTCGATGTATTGAGGAGTTAACTTTCCCTAATTCCCAAAATGATGATGTCCAAGCCTTGGAGAAATCCGAAAGAACATATGATCACTCACCAAAAACGAAAATGATCTATGATGATGATCTGCATAGGATTTTTGACAACTCTGAGCCATATTCATTCTCTTTCTAATCAACATAATCTTCTTCATTATTTCTTGGACAAGGCCTGGCCCAACTAGTGAAATATCTCCTGTTTCCACCCAACAAAGTGGAGAATGACAATGATGCTCATACAATGCTTTAAACAGAGCCATGTGTATTGAGGACTGATAGATTTTTTTATATTATAACTCTACTAAGGGTATTTGATATTCCCCTGAAGCACCAAAATCCATAACAAAAGCTCGAAACATGTCTTCTAACCTCTATATTGTTCTTTTATATTGGTCATCCATCTAAGGGTGATACATCATACTCGTAGTCAACTGAGTCCCAAGGTCTTTATGTAAGGATTTACAGAAATGAGATGTGAACCTCAGATATCTTTCTAACATGATTGAAATTAGTATTCCATGTTTCTTTACCACTTCATGGATATAGATTTTGGACAGATCCTCCACCGCATGATTTTCATGAATAGGAATGAAATTGGCCAACTTTGTGAGTCGATCCACTATCGCCCATATAGAATCGTGTTTTTGAACCATTCTTGGGAGAACTGTAAAAAAATACATAGCTATCTACTCTCATTTATACATTGAAATAGGTAAAGACTACAACATACCTTATAGTCATTGATGTTATGACTTAACTTGATGACATGGTAAGCACCTTGAAACAAACTCAACCACTTTCTTTTTCATACCAATCCACCAAAACTATGCCTTCAATGCCTTATACATCTTTTTTATTCTCAAATGTACATCCCATATTGATTGATGGTAAGTATTAAGAATTTGTTACTGATAATCCATAGGCACAACCATCGGATTTCTAAACTATGACATTGAACTCACATCTAGTTTCTATCCCTCAATGATCTCCCCACCATTAAGTTTTGGAATCACGGCCACATATTATACATCGGATGTCTATGCCTCCTTTACAATATTTAACAAATCAGAAACAAATGTGGCTGAAAAGAAAATGGCAACATCACCTTGGTCTTCACATTCCACAAGAATTTCATCTAGAGCCGACATGAACTGTCATTCATCTGAAGCCTCATTTTCCAACTGAGCATACAAATTTCTACTTAATGCATAAGCCACTGAATTTCATTAACCTAGTATATACATTAAGTTAAATTCAAAATTTTTAATATAATCCATCCATATTCTTTGCCTCTAATTCAAATCCCATTATGATAAAATATGTTTCAAGATCTTATGATTTGTGGACACAATAAATTTCTCACCAAAGAGATAGTGATGTCGGGTCTTCAAATCATGGACAACCACAACTAAATCTAAATTGTGTGTTGGGTAATTATTATCATGCACTCTCAACTAAATTTAACCAAAATAAACTATGTGATCTCATTACATGAGAACATATCCCAACCCAGATCCCAAAACATCGTAGTACACCACGTACCCCTATTTTTATTTTGGAAAAATCAAGATAGGTGATTATGTAAGATGAAATTAAACTCTTGGAAAGACTTCTATAATTACTCATTACAATGTAATAGAGAATTATTCTTTTTCAATGTTTTCATTGGAAAGGCTAGTTTTGAGAATTCACACACAAATCATTGGTAATAACCAGCTAGACCAAGAAAACTTCATATTTCAAAGACAGCCTTCGATGGTTGCCAAGAGATGATGGCTTCTATCTTTTTTGGATCCATATAAACACCTTTTAAATAAATTACATGGAAGATAAAGTGTACCTATTATATCCAAAAAATCACACTTTGACAATTTGTAATACAAACAATGATCTCTCAAGATTTACAACACTATCGTTAAGTATTTCTAAGAATTAGTCCTTCTCCTTGAATACACTAATATGCCATCCATAAACACCATAACAAAAGAATCCAGATATCTATGAAATATCTGATTCATAAATTCCATAAATACTTCTGGTGCATTTGTAAGACAAAAAAGCATTTTTATGTATTCACAATGGCCATATTTTCTTTTGAAAGTTGTCTTCAGAATATCTTTCTTCTGAACTCGCAATTGGTGATATCCTGATCGAAAGTCAATTTTAGAGAACCATTGGGATCCCCTAAATTGATCAAACAGATCATTAATTCATGGAATTGGATAAGGATTATTTATCGTAACATGGTTAAGCTTATGATAATCAATGCACATCAAAAGAGTTTTATCTGTTGTCTTCACAAACTAGACTGGTTCTACCCACAGAGATGTGCTCAACCAAATGAAACCTTTTCTTTCCAGCTCTTCCAACTTCAATTTCAATTACTTTAACTCTATTGGTTCCATCTTATAATATATAAGGGAAATATGACTATTCCCCAGGAGGAGATCAATCATAAAATCCACATCCCTTAGAGGTGTTAACCATGAGAAGTTATTTGGAAAAACATCTTAAAATTGATCCACAAATATTGGAAAATAGTTTTCCTCAATCTCTTCCATCAATTCCAAAGGAAATGCAGTAAATGGTGAGAGATTGTTCCCATTGTTGGTGCCAACAAGTCAGTTACACCTGCCTTTACAACCTTTTCACCTTTAAAGTATTCTCAATTTTTTCCTCAATTGAAAAAGTAAATTTCCTTCTATAATAGTCGATGTGAGACTTGAACGTTGTCAACCAATCCATACCTAGGATTACATCATAGACATTAATTTCCAACACCTATAATTATCATTTCATCTCAACTCCATCAACGATTATAGAACATTCTCTACACACAAAGGCTTGACATTCTCTTTTATCGAGAGGAGTTTGAAGTTTTAATATGTAGGGCATCATCCCAAGTTTTAAACATAGAAAATCAACAGCATGAGAAGCAATGAAGTAATGTGATGCACCGATATCAAAAAACACTTGCATTAAGATAGAATTAAAAATAATCATACCTCTCACCAGAGATGGTCCAGCCTGATCATCCATAATGTCTTCTCGGATCCATTCAATTGCTTTGTCACTGCAGTTTTCTCATTGTTTCCTTGCAGAGATTTATCTTTTTTTAGGAGTCATGGAATTCCTAGAATCACCATGGATAGCTCTTATCTGCTAAATATTCTGATTATGTCAGCCTCATCCTATCAAAGCATGCAATTATTGCAATGCCTGAGAAGTGTCTCAAGCACCTGACCTTGGATCATTGTGATAATAGCACTGAAGATTCCCTATCTGTTTTCATTTGTGGCATGCTCTAGGTCATTTCATAAACTCTCACTTGATGTGACTTGGTGAGCCACAATGGAAAAATCCAAGCTTTTTCTTTAGTCTTGGAGAAATATTACTTTCTCTTGTGGTTTTATTATGATGTTCTCAACCTCCTTGATAATTTTTGTCACTCTTTCTTTTACTCTTAGTGCTAGAGTTCTCACCTCCTCTCATGAAGACAATCGTTCTTCCTCCACTTGGATTTCCAGTAGTTATAGATATTGTAAAAATATTATTTGGCTGCAATCCTAGATAAATGTTTTGAAAAGCTTACGTGATTCTTTATACCAATTTTTGGTTCACCTATGGCTTGGGTGAAACCAAATTCTCAATGTCCTCTTCCGACTGGTTCCTGTGAAGCTTATCTGGTGCTATTTTCCAAACAAACATCAAACTCTATAAGGCTCACTCTCTAAAAACAAAAGGCTTAGCATTTCAAATTCTATCACATCAACTAACACAACATTGTTTTCCAAAAACAAATTTTTCTTATTTAACTATTTTTGAAAAATTCCATTCTTTCTTTTGAAAATCAAACCATTTTCAAAATACATCAATCGTACACTTTTCAAAGTCATTCATTTGAAAACAATTTCAACATTTTTCAAAAATTAACAAAATGAATCAACTCATATATCATTTCTTAAAATGAAATATGCAATCCTAGTGGGAATCCATTCTTATACAATTCATTTCATGCTCTTATCATTGGATAAACCCATAACAATGAGATTACAATATCCTATAAGTGTATCCAAAACACTTATGTACCCAAATACTTGGTAACTTAAAGGCTAGCCTAAAAAGGTTAGATACGTCTCTTTATACTGTACATTTCAAGTCCTGAAAATCCTACTCCTTTCTAAGATCACAACCCAAGGAATAGACAAGAAGTAATTTCAACTCCAAGATCAAGAAAACCAATGACTACTTGTTCCACAAGGAAAGGAACAAGTTGATAACACTTATTTAAAACAAGCATTTGGATCGAAAAAATTGATGCCATTTGTAATGACCCACTTATTCTCATTGGATTGATAATAAAATGAATCATCACTTAGCCTTAAGCGATTTCCCCAAAATGAAAAGGGTTGGAAATAAATTCCAAAGGGTTTCAAATGAAATTGGGTGACAATTTACCCCTTAAGAACGAAAACCATTAACCCAGAAACCATAACCAAACAACTCAATATATGATGCATGAATAAATGAAAGACAACTCAACCAATTTTTTTATATCCACACCAAAGTGTACTATAGTGGAAGACAAAGAAACTATCAAAGTAAAAAACTGAATATAACCACAAGAAATTCCAAAAAAACCACAAGAATCCATGCTTCACAAGCTTCATGATCCAGCATCACCAAAACGCTCAAGTATCATGAGGTGGTGCTAAAAACGTGTGATACTTTACCTTTTCCCATGTCCTAGAAGATAGCATCTACAAAATAAATAAAGTTCCAATGTAGGGATGAGTATAAAACTCAGTAGGATTTCACTAATGACTTCCCTACTCACACCACTAGGATAGAAAATTTAGCAACATTTATGAAAAAACCATTTATATAAAACAATTTCACAAAATATTTTATAACTAAATATAAACAAGTTCCAAAACCCATTTATAAACAAGAGTAAACAAGTTTCATTTCAACCAATTTTTCAGAAAATCACATTTCCATAAAAAAACCAAACAAGTCTTTAGAACCGGTTCTCAATATCATTCTGGAATACCCATTCCATTCCAAAAATCCACACTACCAACCATGTATGCTTCATTATAATAGTTCTATACTCATGAGTGATTTCTCATCGATCTACCAAGTCATAACAAGGTAATTAAATATCATGCTTCATTTCACCTTCGGAACCGAGAACATGGTCATATTTCAACCAAGCCTCGTAAATTCAATATGAACACACACCCCATGGTTTCCCAAAAACCATGCCAAAACCATTTCAATAAAATAACCCTTTTATTGAAAACCATTTTTTCATCAATCCATTACAATAAAACAAAATTTTTATTGAAAACATTTTTCCAACAAACCATTTTAATATTTCTAGAAAAATCATATTTTAAAATAACTATTTTAAAATCAAGAAGCTAAACCACATTGCACCACAATACACCAAAAGTACACAATTCTATCAAAACCATAAATCATCGCTAAAGAATATTTATTCCACGATTTTCGCACCAATTTCATAAAAAAAATCATGAAATTAAATCAATTTGAAACTAATCCAATCAATTAATGTAATAGGATTTGAGATTAAATCCACCCACCTCAACCATTTTTGCAAAAAATGAAAACGGATGAAGAACGCTCATGAAACTAGGTACGAATTCCACAAAACCACCTCAGATCTATTATACTATTATGATCAAGACTAAATATCATCATCTTTGGAATTCACAATCTTATATCTATAAAAAATGGGCATAGATATAAGAAATAAATAGGAGAGGATAAGTAGATCTAAGTAAATCTAAGAAAATGTGATAGTAATGGTGAAGAACAAGCACTTGTCGCGATGAATTAGCTTCTTATCACTAATAAAAGCCTTAGAATCACCTTCAAAACAATGGGAGAACCTTATTTGGCCTTATTAAAATAAAAATTCAGAGTTAGATCCATTTTGGGGAAAAAATAAGTGGCTTAATGGCAAGGAAAACCTAGATCCACTTTTTAAGGGGGTGGTTTTTAACCCACACACGGTTTAGTCGCATGGTTAGACAAACCATGAGATAACCATACTCTTTATACTACCTTAATAAATATTTTACATGGCCTCCTCACATGGGATAAAAATCATGCACTGACCATGCAAAATCTCTATGTCAAACATTTCATATTCAGCACGGGCTCGTGCGACTTCCCTTTAGCCCCAAAAACTCTCTACAAGTTCTCCAAACTCTCCCAACTTTCACACTTATACTTTATATACATACAAATAATTAATAAAGGGTTAAATACTATAAATTGGGGGTGATATAGATAGATCCTAACTTTCTAGGCACTGATGGAAAAGGTCCAACAAAAGTGGTGTATATTCCCCATCCTACCACAACCTCTCTATTGCACTAGATCCCATAATCACAAGGGTTTCAGATGTACTGGCTTCCCACACTTATGAAAAATAATAAAACTGGGAGCATGAACTTTTTAACTGTTGTTACCCCCATGAGAAACCACCAAACTTCACTTTATCCTAGTAGAATAAATATTTAAATATCTAGGTGTTGAACCTCCCTAGCTCACTCTATTGTCTTCCCTCATATTTATCTTAGTTTTGAGGGCTCGATTGATGATATCATAAATATTAATTAATCTAAATACATTGAACAATGATCAGATGTATTATACCATTCCATACTCAAATCACCTAGTGTTCATAAGATCATCACCCGATAAAGTTAGTATGAAACATTGAAGCTCAGTAAAATGAGCAGAATATTACATGAAAGACACGGATCCCTAATACAGTTTCAAAAAATCTCTAGCCCAATAAGAACTCAAAGTGTATGGAAATAATTAGTTGTAAAATATCATCTATAAGATTTTCCAAATCATATCCCTATGTTTTTTACCTAGGTAATAACATCTCACCATCTCCAAGAAAAAACCATGTAGTAAAAAAGAAGCAATCTTTACAATCCACTTTGGAGGAATCTCTTAATTCTCAAAAATATAAAGAAGGGCTTCCATCCATGACTCAGCAACATGTGGTCTGTCATCCTATGAAAAGGTGGGCGGATGCTTCTGTTGGAACTCCCAAGAAAACTATACTATAGTAATGGTGGGTTGAGTGGCACATTTCATATAATTTATGAATTCATTTTCTATCCATCCTGATTGTTATTTTCCATAAATCTTAAACTATATGTTTTCATGGTTATTTTCAATAAACATTTCTCAATATTTATAGGATTTTTTAGAAAAAAAAATTATTATAATAAAAGGATATTTTTATCATATTTTCTAGGAATGGTTGGAATGTTCTTTTATATGTATTATTCATTTATGAAAACATCCTTTATGGATAGTTATGATTTTTTTGGGGAAATGATCTTTTGAGACCATTTACATTCTTTTATAGTATGGATTATGGTGATGAATATTTAAGAATAATTATATGAAACATGTTTCTTACACAAAATTTAATTAAGGTATAATGAAACATTTATGAAACATTTTTATTTTGCATATGTTATTCTATATTAAAATGATGAAATGTTTATGAAACTCAGTTCCTTTCCATGGGTTATGATATGATGATATGATGATATGATGAATGTTTTGTGATGTTGTGGAACCCATATGTATTGTTTTAGTTATATGAAGGGTGGTTCTAGGATTATATTTCCCTCAAAAGCATTGGGTAATGATGGATATCTCATTAGATAATAAATAATAGAATGGGTAGTGTAGCAAATTTAGTAAGTGACTATGTCAAATACAATAGTCTTGGAAATGAACTATTAAAAAGAAATGATGTAATAGGGAGTGAACTCTATCCACTCTACTAGACTCTTTAGTAACCCTATATAAAGTAAATGATTTTTATACTTATTTTTTACCATAATGTTTTCTTAGGATTATGATATGTTCTCATGGATGGAGATTCGTTATTGATGAATTTTCACAGTTATTAATTATGGATTTTGTTTTGAAAAGGCCTCATTCAATGATTTATAATTAATGATTTTTGACTGATTGGGTATTATTTTATTTTTTTAGGATCATGTTCTCATACCCTTATGCTTATCACATGCTTTATTATGATCATGGATTAATATCTTCTATGTTTTCCATTATTAATTATCTGATCTGACACTTTCTTATATTTCATTTCCATAGGTTATAATAAGAGGTTTTTTGTAGGCAATGTATAAGAAGTGTCCTATGTGAGAAGATATTTCTAGTTGAATTTATATTTTGGTCCCTCCTGGATTTATATTGAAGAAGTTTTTTATAAAATTTTACAACTCATGTATCAGGTTTAGATGTTAGAGGATTTATGCAAAGGATTACTTCTTTATATGATTATGGGGTTTAGAATTTAGTCCTAAATCATGGTAACACTATCTATGTTACATAAAATATGGATTATATTTTAGATATATTAATGATCCATATTTTTTGATTATTTCAATGTTACTTCTTCCATCTAGAGGTAAGTTCTATAAAATATAATATTTGTTCAGTCTATTATCAAATTTTTGGTGTTTTCTCAATTTAAATTGTATTCATATGGGTTGTTGATGTGATAACATATTATTTTCCTCTAATGGAATCAAAAAAAATTAAGTGTATTTGGTTCTATTTCAATAAATCATGGAATATTATGATTATAGAATATTTTTCATAGATTATATCCTTTTTAGGTTAAGTGCATAATAGCCCATGTTTGGGTAATTTTTTGTATTAGATAGTTTTTATGGATGAAAATAATTCTATATGATATATGTACTACTTTTAGATTTCCCATTAAAATTAACCTAGAACATAAATATTATATATTTAGTTTTTAATATATATATAGTTCTTTTAGAAGTAGATACAAGATATTATCTATTTGAGAAGGTTTTTCACTCTACATTTCATGATAAACTATGTTTGTGATTTGAATATGAAATAACTCTATTATTTTTCATGAGTTTCTGATCTATTGGAAATGGTAAAGGTAATTTTCATGTGGATTTCTTATAGTCCTAATTATCTATAAAGGGTCATGATATGTTTCATTATCATAATAATAAGAACATCATTGAGGAGTCTCATAAGAAATATCTTGAGAGGCCTATTTATTAGGCTGCAAGTAATCAGGTTTGTGAAATGTACATAGATTGTTATTTTAGGTAAGATGAAACTTTAGCCTCTTAGGAAGCCCATTCTTATCTTGTATACAGGAAATATAGGGTTTTTAATGTTAATCCTTTAAAAATATGGGATATTAAATCCCCGGTCACTCATAATGGTCCATTTTTTAACCATGTGATTATTTATTACATTGTTGGGGATTATTTTATTAATATGGATATGTAGATTTAATTTAATGGTCGTTATATTAAGGATACTAGAAATGGTATAATTCTTATTATAGGTAGAGATAGATCCCAATTTGATAGGTAGTGAAACTATTCTAGTGCATTAGTGACTTCTCATTCTAGGTCGGATGGTGTTAAATGTTCTCAAGTGATTGGTCAAGAAAACCCATATGGCTCTTGTGGTAAGTGTGAGGTTCTGAATGACCCTCTTTACTATTGAAGGTTTCAAGGATCAAAGTATCATGGGATATAAATAGTAAATTATTTTTATATGGGGTTTTCTAATAATAATATTGTTTCATGTAAGGTGAAATATATTAACCCCTTTAGTATTAAAAACTTTTCCATGTTTATTGTTTAGCAGCTGGACAGAAACCTGGTTATTTGAATGATAGTGTTGAGGAGTAGAAATGGTATATTGGGGTTGTCAAATTAGAAGTGGATGATTCATTACTTGACAATTATCATTAAGAAATTGAAATTTTGAGGTAGACTCAAGGTATTAATGGGTGTTTAAGGGAAATTTAGGATCACACCCCTAAACATAAAATATATATGGATTCATTTTCAAATGGTAAGAGTGTTCAGATTTATGAGGAAGGTTTTCAATATGCACCTCATTAAAAATCTAGACCATAAAAAAAGTATGATTATTTAAATACATAAGGTATTATTATATATCTGAGGTTATCAAGATATTATGTAACACCCTAATATTTTACAGTATGTCTCTTCTTAAATAAATTCAATTTATTTGATAGATTATGTTACATAGAACACAGAACTTAAACAAATGATTAAATATTATTATTTAGTTGTGATATTTATAACCTAGCCATTAGAATTTTTGGAATGAATGATATTAACTAAATTATAAAAATATAGTTTATGCATGTTTATAAAATTAATTCATTGGTTACCAATTAAGTAGAAATAAAAATGAGTACCAACTCAACAAAAAGGATGTGTTTTTATAAAAAAACAATTTTTATACCCACAATGACATTTTATATTGATAAATTAAATTAATCACTATCAATGATACATATTGATTAAATTGTTATGTTATATATTCAATAAAAAAAATTTAAATTCATTCAATATATATGATAGGGTTATGACAACAATAAATCCAATTTTAAGCATAAATGTTATATCTTTTCTAAAGTAAATTTTTCCATCATTTGATGGCACACTTGTTTTAAATATAAATTTTGAAAATTTTATAAGTTTTATTTGAAAAAAAAATCATTTTTGAAATAGGATTATCAAAATTATCTTAGGGTGAATTTTTTTATTTCTCTTATAAGTTTCATTTTTTGATGAATATTGAAAAAACTTTATTTTAATTAAAAATGTATTTTCATCTAATTTATTTATATAGTTAAATTATATTTTAAATTTGTTTTAAAGTATAATTAGTTCAATTATACATAAATAAATCCAATTTAGTTCATTGGAATCAATTTTACATTGAAATTTCATATAAAAAACATTTCAATCTTTTAAACTTTTCACTTTAAAACCCCGCTTTTTCTTTGTGTCTATGAGATTAATTTTAAATATAATTTTTACAATTTTTTGAATTTTATTAGTTAAAATGGATTCTATATATGTAATAACAATATCATAATTAGGTTTTAATTCCAATTTTTTTTTTATGAATAAAAAAATTACCATGTAGAAAAATTATTTACCAGGGTATAAGTAAAAAATGAAACATGATAAAGTTAAAAGGGTAAAGTCTAAAAATACTAGAAAAAATACAAAACTTAATGGTTTTTTGAGGTATTTATTGAATATAAACAACCTATAAAATATTAATTTTTAGAAAAATTCGTGAAAATTAATGCCACCTCAATGTTTTTATATTTAAATATAAAATAATCATTTTTTAATCACTTAAACTCGCCTCTCCTCATGTATAAATACCACCCCATGCCACCCCATTTTGACTCAAAATCCTTGAATCTTCTCAAATCACTGACCAAAACATAAAATCCTAACTATACCCACATCCAAGTGCTGATGGACTCACCAAAAGTTCAAATCAAAGGTCCTTAAGGGGTCATTTGAAGATGTGATATTCAAGAGGTAATTTTCTCAAAACCCTTCTCTTATTTTATTTTCTTCTTCTAATTTATACTCATATATTTAATACTTAAAGTAATAATAATTACAGAATCATTTAAATACTGTAATTTTATTTTTCTAATGTAATATCTTATATAAATCCCTCTTATAACCTCTTCTTATTTAAAGAAGCAAAACTATTGTCCACGTTATGTTGGTTAATCACCTATGTGAATAATGTTTTTGTTCCTTTTCCATTACCACCTTCATGGATGGTAATGAAACTATTATTATAGTTAAATAATATTTTAATATGTATATTAAATCCTATTTCATGTTTTTAAACTAATATATATTCATAAAAGTAAATAAAATGAAACTAGTTTGTGATGTTTGGAAAAATTGCTAAAATAAACCAAACATTTATCATTAACATTTTATTAAATGAATCATCCTTATACAAGAATAAAAAATAATATATGGGTACATTTAAAATTATATAAGTTCATTAATAATATTTCATTAAACTTATGGAGTTATTATCCCATTTTACAAGAACATCAATAATTTTACATAAACGAACCGATCATGAAACCATGCATCGAACACACCCAAAACTATGAAAATAATAAAATATTATTAATTAATGAGTAATAAGATGTTATAAAATCACCACATAAGTAATAATAAATATGAATATATATCTTTAATTAGTTAATAACATTCTTTAAACCATTATACAGGAGGTTAAAGAATGCTACACTAAAGGGAAGTGTGAGGTGAAGGTTTTCTCGTCTCACATTTATTTCTATGAGATATATGCCTTATTCACCAATTATTTCTTATGTTTGGTGTATTTATACTACCATTTGATATATAATATCATGAATATAATTGTATTCATTTTATTCAATGTTTCATTTTATTATCACTGCACTTATGGGGCATACGATTCAACTGGTTACAAGTTATAAGATATTTCATAGCTCAATTTTCATTCATTGGGTTAAACTTATATTTTATTAATTACATAATTCTAAGGTTATGTGTGAAATTAATTTTTATTATCTCATATTTCATTTCCACGTGTTTTATTTTTATTTATAGTGAATACACATAATCGATTCTTTTTAAGGGACTTTCTCTCAATCTTCATTCATTGAGGTGTATTTTGATGTTATACACCAAACTTCTTTTATGGGGTATATATAAAGCCTCTTAAATATATAATATCATTAATATAATTGTATTCGTGGTATTTGAATGTTTAAAAGTGTTATGGGAAACTTTTATTTAAGAATATCTTTTTAAATCATTTATTTGATATATGAAGAATGCTTTAGACTAGAAGACATGGGTGGGGGCTGGTAATAGATAGCCCCACAATGCATCGATAGTATCATGGGATGAATTAGTTAAGATAAAAATAAATGGGAAGCATAAGGTAAGGTTTTTATTATCCCACTTTTACTTCTGTGAGATATATTCCTTATTCACTTCTTATTTCTTTTGTGTGGTGTATAAATACCGACCTTATAATTTCATTAATTTCATTATCTTCATGGTATTCAATGTTTCATTTGATAATTACTACTTTTATAGGTAATATTATTTGATTGATGACATGTGGTGTGGGATTATACCTCAATTTACATTCCATTGAGTGTTATTTATTATTATTCAACAATTCACTTCTATGTGGTGTATATATTGTCCCTTTAACATGTAATATCGTGATTTATTCATTACTTGTGGTATTTTAAGTTTCAATTTGAATTATTTCATCCAATGGGATTTGACTTGAAAACTACCAAGTGATAAAAGGTATTGCACAATATCACTTTCTTTTGTGATTTTTAACATTCTCTTCAAATAATAAGTTTATTGTAATCATTTTTCATTGGACATTTTATTTCTCTTAAATATATATATTCTTTTATTATGGATATGATTATAGACTAAAATGTATTCCATTATTAAATATTGTGTTTACCTTCAAATTTATTTTATTAATATTGATATATCCATATATTTTATTCAGTGCTGATATTTTATGATAAGGAACATTTTTTATTAATTAAATTGATTATTCGATATATGAGAAATGCTTTGGACTAACAAAAATAGGTGGGGCCTGGTTATAGATATCCCCTCTATGCATTGGTAGTATCATGGGAAAATCAATTAAGATATAAGTAAATGGGTTATTACCTATAGATTAAATCGTATTGTGAAAGGTCTTGATGGTAGTGGTTCATGTTCTAGATACATGACATCCAATAATTAAGCATTGCTTGCATTTAGAATTCAATCATTATTTTCAAGAGTATTTTAACTATGAAAAAATATATGGATTCATTTCATTCTTAGTTTATTGATTAAATGGAATGTGTTCTTAGTTATTACCTTTCCATATTGATTATTATTATTGATTCATTATTGATTCCGTTGTACTTAACCATTACTAAGAATTTGATTTCATCCTTACTTTGTTTCCTTTCCTCAGGTTATGAATAAGATATCTTTGAATGAGTTTTAAAGGATGCAGTTTACTTGATTTTTTATGTATTATATTTTATTTTATATATAAAATGGGTATCATGTATGTATCTAGTTTACCAAGAATACTAAACTATTCAGACCTTTGGGTGAGATTCCTTATAATCACGCTGATGTAATAATGTAAGGCACTAGCTCTAGGCTACTGGGGTTAGGGTAATTAAAGTTAGTGTTATAGTTTTTTTAGTATAAACCTTGGGAACTAGATTTAAAAATCATTGATTAGGAAATAGAACCCTAAGATAGAATTTTAGGATATGTATAGAATAACATCCCATAGAAGCCATGTTTATGATTATGAGATTACCTAAACATGAAATTTTTATTTTGTGTTAAGTATTTCACTATTTTTTGTATTACACATTATGTCCCATAATTTTATAATCTAACATAGTGTATGAAACTATTTATAAATAGATCATAGTGGAAGTAATGGGAACTGTATCGATGCACGTAATCTATATAGGGATTTCCCCACTAGGAAAGATAATAGTGTTGAAGCTAGAGCTGGAGATATAGCTAGAGATGAAAAAATTATAACTATATTGGGATAACTGACTAAGGTTATAAGAAATAACATTTCCCATATAGAGCAGCCTGATCTGAAACATGGTGTAACAATGTTAGTCTTCTTTATTCAATAATAACTTGTTCTATTCAATGGGACTATAAATCCATTTGTACCTAAGAAATGGACATGTACTTTAGGGAATATATTTCTCACATTGGGAAGTAAGGAAAGGAAGAAGGTTGTCATATAAGTTTATCATCTCTCTAGAGATGTGAATAAATTGTGTTCATTGATTCAAAACACAAAGGATGATGAGTAAATAAAAAATATGTAATGGAAGGATTTTAATTAAATTTTAATGGAAATATATTTTTCTCAAAAATTAAGAGCAGATATGGAGAGAAAATTTTTGAGTCTAATACAAAAGATGAATGAGAATGTTGATATGTATGATTACAAATTTACAAGATTATTAAGGAATGTTGTGGACTACATACATAACCCAAGGATTAAGATTAATCATTTCTTTGATGAGTTAAATCTATTCCTTCGATGTAACGCCCCGACCCCAGTTACCCAGAGTCGGTGCATTATTACATAACATTGGCATGATCATAAGAAAGATCAAATCTCGAAAGACCGGTTGGTTTAGTAGCCTTGGAAAATGCCAGATATATTCATAAGTTTTACATTACATTATAAAATGAAAAACTACTACAACAACATAATGTCTCAATAGACCACACTATTATCCCCTCATAAAATCCCTGCAGGTCATTCATAACTTACTTCTTCACATCCTGGGAAAAATAAAACATAAAAAAAGGGTGAGCTCAAATGCCCAGTAAGGATAACAATATAGCGGAAAGAATAAACATTTAAGGCAATGTATAACTAAAACAAAAGCCTTTTAAATATGAACTTTCAACATGGTATGGCATAAATAAAATGAAATAATGCCATTTAATTATTCACATGGATATTCTACTAATCGAATAATCACATGCAAAAATCAATAACCACTTTCATAATGTTGGAATGCATAATGCCAGACTATCATAACCACATAGCCAAGGCCTCGTGCCAAGACTACAAATAAGATTTTGTCAAGGCCTTGTGCCAAGACACTAGTTTGTCTCATGAGACCTACCGATGCATCGAGGAGCTATAGCGGGCTCCACCCGTCACTTATTAAGTCCAATGCATTCCCATATGAAAAGGTTTAAACATAACATAAACATTCGTATTAAAACTAGCATACGAAATGTCAATAATTTCACCATAAACTATGAATGGTATAAAAATAGCACATCCACAGTCAAACATATCACAAAACCTTCAATACAATATAGAAGTTTTGTATCATAATAAATCAACTTCAAATAATCTTAAAATCCATCAAAGGATGTTGACATAGATGAAATCAAAATTATTTTTAAAGAAGTATCTCCTTTTATTTTGAAATCATTTAAGTTCCATATAAAATAAAACATTTTCTTTGAAAATATTTTTATAAGCTTTTATGGAAAGCTTCGACGATTTTATAACGGCGGAAAATAACCGCACCCGCCGTATAAGTTAAAAAAAAACATTCTTACCTCAATTCTGTCGAAAAGGTTAAAAAGGACCTTGTTTTGAAAACGACGGAAAGATTCCTTTATAAACCTCTTATAAAAAGTCAAACAAGGGTATAAATGACTTTAACCCATATTCTTGTAAATAGTAAAAATGTTTTGAAATACATTTCGAAGAAACATGGATGTGGATGATAAAGAGATCCCAGTAGATTATTACGTATAAACAACCTCGGATAATGAAGAGATTGTGAAATAACCCTTACCTTGTACTTTTCCTTGGTTGGGGTAGGTTAACCTCCTGTATAATAGTGAAATAATTGTTACTAAATTATACAAGAATCATATACATTAATATGATATCATATATGATCTTTTAATATTGATTTGATAATAATATCTTAGTATTATCGCCGTTTCGGGTGTTAACTTACTCATTTTCTTTATATGTTTTGTTACATAAGTCATGTTTGTTGTATCTTATTCATATCCAGAATGATATCAAGTCCTTAAACATCATTTTTAAATCATTAAATGATAATTATACTTGAATGGATACGATAGAGAATGAATCTCATCGTGTTCGTGAAGACGGTAGTCCGTACGTACGCACGAACGCTATTTCCATTTAATTTTTATTTTAAAAGAATCGAATCCAAATGATACATAGGTATATTACTATTCCAGTATAATATAATATTTTATATATGTTACTTAAGTTCATTAACACCATCCTTTATACGTTCCATGTGTGGTATGAACGAGTCATGTCATTTTAAGGGGGCGGTAGTCCGCACTTCCTCAAATGAAATTATCGTATGTATATACAACATGAAACGAATAATGGTATGAAATAAAATGGAATTACAGAAGCTTATATATAAAATATATTTCATTAATATCATATTTAATTACAGTGCCATCATAATGGCCACCATGAGAGGCGGTAAGATGTATTTGAACAATCATCGTTTCGTGAGGCGTTAGTTTGCCATCCACAGAAACATTATGTTCATCATCCATTAGATGGAGTTGTGTGTATGTGTAGTTTGAATCCTTCTTATAACAACATCCTAGTATATTGAGGATACTGGTGTTGTTACAAAAGAAAGGAAATAAAAAGAGTTTGGGGGTTGAAGAAGCAAAATAAATGAAAATAATTTAAGAGAAATCGTTACCTTTAATTTAGGTAACTCACTTTGGTTGGAACCAAAGGACTTGTTGAAATGCTTTCTGCCTAAGGGGAAGCTTCAAGGAGGAGGAGAGGGATGTGGGGAGCTTAGTTGGGCAGAGTTTGGATGAGCCAAGTGGCTTGAGAGGTGTGAGGAATGAGTAGAAGTGGTCTCCTTTTATAAGGGGGAGGAGGGGCTCTTTAGGAAAGAGTGAAAGTATTACTTTATAATATAATTATATTCGGTTTATAATGGTCCAAAAAATCATTGAGGTCGAAGATAAGATGACTCATATTCTAAATAACATCAACCAATAAGAATTGGACAGGTTTTAGATAATATTTTAATCATTATAATCTTATTTATTTAAATGATTTATTAATGAGGTAAACATTGCATCATTATTGTGTCATTAATAATTTAAATTATTTGATGTCTAAAAATTATAAATAAAATATCATTATGTAGGAAATCTTTTTAGCTTTCTAATGAGTATTTATAATCGAAAATTCAACATGTATAACCCTATGTAAAAATTGTTCTTCTAAAAGATGTAAGCTTATGCCATTTTTATTTTTATTTTAACTTTATTAATATAATGTGTCATTATCACTTACAAGTGGATCCATGGGGTCCCAAAACAGACCCAAAGATGCCCATGGTCGACCATGTATCAACCAATAGGGTTAATACACGTTTTAGGGTAATTTAGTATTATTATAATATTATTTTTTTAACCCTTATTTACCGGATTTACCCTTTAACCATGGTAAATAAAATATTTACCGCAGTAATTATTCAAAATGTGTAAAAATAAAAGTTACCTATTTACATAATTTGGACATCCTGATTCCAAATATGGAATCCATTTTCCTAAATTCAAAACACAGAAGTGGCAGAAATTAATTTAAAATTAATTCCCGCTGTCAAAACAAAAAGCGTGTTTTTAAGAGGTAATAACTATCAAAAGATTGACACTTGTTTATGTTCGGTTTAATTGTAAAATTATGTCCAATGACCAACATTATATTAAATGGTAAAAATATATTATAAATATACTTTAAAACCACTCAAATTCACAATTTATCACTATTAATTATTTTGATTAAAAAAGTTGTTTTTAATTAAAATTTAGTAATTTTCACTATTCATCAAAATATGAAAGTTATCCGAAATGTACCAAAATTTCACCCTAGGCTAATTTTGATATTCCGAATCCAAAAATGAAGTCCATTTTCAAATATAAAATATATATAATTTCAAAAAGTAGGTATTAGTATTCACAACGGCTAGTTTAATTAGTTGTGGTGTGTGTTAGAACTCGAGGTTGCGTACAACACACGCTATCGCATTATTTGAAGGGAAACGTACCGTGGAAGCTTGGGGTATTACATTCTCCCCTCCTTCAAATAATTGCGTCCTCGCAATTTCTAGGGTATTACTGCATAAAAAGACTCGGGTGGTTTTTCATCATAAGTTCCTCGGGTTCCCACGTTGCCTCTTCCATCTTATGATTTCTCCACAAAACTTTTACCAGACGCGTCGTCCGGTTTCTCAGTACTTGTTCTCTCGTATCAAGAATCTTGACGGGCTCTTCGCAATAAGACAGATCGGGTTCCAGTTCTAATTCCTCATAGGTGAGTACATGCGTTGGGTCAGGCATGTATTTTCTCAACAGAGATACGTGGAACACATCGTGAACTTTGGAGAGACTTGGCGGCATTGCCAATCGGTAAGCTACAGCCCCAATTCGTTCTAGAATTTCGAAAGGTCCGATGTACCTGGGACTCAATTTACCTTTCTTACCAAAACGTATGACTCCCTTCCATGGAGATACCTTTAGGAAAACATGATCACCGTCTTGAAATTCCAAATCCTTCCTTCGATTATCGGCATAGCTCTTCTGCCTACTTTGAGCTGCTTTGATGTGATTTTGGATTACTTTCACCTTTTCCACCGTTTCCTCCACCAGTTCTGGGCCTACAAGTTTTCTTTCACCAACGTCATCCCAACAGGTTGGTGTACGACATCTCTTTCCGTATAACGCTTCATATGGTGCCATCTGAATACTCGAATGGAAGCTATTGTTATAGGAAAATTCTACCAGAGGTAAATATTGATCCCACATACCCTGAAAGTCAAGTGAGCAAGATCTCAACATGTCTTCTAAGGTTTGAATAGTCCGTTCTGATTGTCCGTCTGTCTGAGGGTGGTAAGCAGTGCTCAAATGAAGTTCAGTATCCAGGGATTTCTGAAGACTTTTCCAAAATCTTGAAGTAAAACGGGGGTCGCGATCAGAAACAATCGATAGGGGTACTCCATGAAGTCTCACAACTTCATTAATATATAGTCTTGCTAGACGTTCCAGGGGTAGATCTTCTCTTATAGCAAGAAAATGTGCTGACTTGGTAAGACGATCAACAATCACCCATATTGCATCATTCCTTCTAGGAGTCTTTGGTAGCCCCATGACAAAGTCCATCGTAACATTGTCCCATTTCCACTCCGGTATGGGAAGAGGTTGCATGACTCCTCCAGGCTGTTGCCTTCCAGCTTTCACTTGTTGAAAAACCATACATCTTGACACAAAATCAGCAATCTCCCTCTTCATGTTGTCCCACCAAAAATGTTCCTTCAAATCTCTATACATTTTGGTGCTCCCAGGGTGTATAGAGAAATTGGAACTATGAGCATCATCCAGCAATTCCCTTTTTAGATCAGGTATATTGGGAACACAAAGTCTCTTCCCGAATTTCAAAATTCCATCTTCATACACAAAGTCTCTCAATCTCCCATCATTCACAGCTTTAATCTTCTTCTGAAATTCTTCATCATCGTTCTGAGAACTCTTAATCCTTTCTAGTAAAGATGGTTTGGCAACCATTTGAAAAAGCATTGATGTTTCACCTTCCCTGGTTATTCCCATGTCCATCTTCACTAGATCCATGAAAATTGGATCCCTTTCAATTCTCATCATGTTCAGAACTCCATGGTCTTTTCTGCTCAAAGCATCTGCTACTTTGTTTGCTTTCCCCGGGTGGTAGTGTATCGTGCAATCATAATCCTTGAGTAATTCAAGCCATCTCCTTTGCCTCATGTTGAGTTCTTTTTGTGATAAAATATACTTCAAACTCTTGTGATCAGTATAAATCTCACATTTTTCACCATAGAGGTAGTGCCTCCATATCTTCAAAGCAAAGATCACTGCTGCTAACTCGAGATCATGAGTAGGATAGTTTTGTTCATGAATTTTCAACTGTCGTGATGCATAGGCAATAACTCTATCATTTTGCATAAGGACACAGCCAAGTCCTTTCTTCGATGCATCACTATAAATAACGAACCCATCATTCCCCGATGGTAAAGTCAATATAGGAGCATTGACTAATCTTCTCTTCAGTTCTTCGAAACATTCTTCACACTCTTTTGTCCAAACAAATTTAACCCCTTTACGTGTGAGCTTCGTTAATGGGTTAGCCAATCGGGCAAAATTCTGGACGAAACGTCGATAATAACCTGCCAAACCAATAAAACTGCGTACCTCAGTTATACTCGTAGGTGCTGGCCATTCTTGGATTGCTTTGGTCTTAGAAGGATCAACAGAGATTCCATCTTTAGAGACAATATGGCCAAGAAAAGAAATCTCCTGAAGCCAGAATTCACACTTGCTAAACTTTCCATATAATTCATGCCTCCTCAGAGTCTTCTGGATAATGCGCAAGTGATTTTCATGATCTTCGTAGGTTTTGGAGTATACCAAGATATCATCAATAAATACCACCACAAATTCATCGAGATACTCCTTGAAAACTCTATTCATCAGATCCATGAACACAGAGGGTGCATTAGTCAATCCAAACGGCATTACAGTAAACTCGTAATGCCCGTACCTGGTTCGAAATGCTGTCTTCGGAATGTCTTCATTCTTCACACACAACTGATGGTATCCAGATCGAAGGTAAATCTTTGAAAAGTATTGAGCTCCATGCAGTTGGTCAAATAAATCATCAATACGAGGTAGGGGATACTTGTTCTTTATTGTTATAGCATTGATCTCCCTGTAGTCGATACATAACCTCATAGATCCATCTTTCTTTTTAACAAAAAGAACAGGGGCTCCCCATGGAGAAACACTAGGGCGAATAAATCCCTTATTACTCAATTCCTCTAGTTGTTTCTTTAGTTCGACTAACTCTACAGTGGCCATTCTATAAGGGGTCTTCGATATAGGCCTTGATCCAGGAATCAAATCAATAGAAAACTCAACTTCTCGTTCTGGAGGATGTCCAGGTAAATCTTCCGGAAATACATCTACAAATTCTTTCACAACAGGTACATCCTCTATTTGAACATTACTTTCCTCACCGACAGTTATTTCATTCTCTTCCTCCCCAATAATTGAATTAAGTTGAGCTACTGGGGGTGGATCTAAATAAGAATTAGGTGGTGACGATTCTGCTCTAAAAATAAGGTGTTCCTTATCATTATCATCAAGAATCGTAACCTCTTTCTTCTTACCATAAATCTTCGCATCATAGTCCGAAAGCCAGTCCATACTGAGGATTATATCAAACTCAATCATAGGTATGACGATGAGATCAGCAGATAAAGAAAATTTATGTGCTCTAATGGGGACTGATTCACAAAACTTTGTTGCAACGATACTTCCCTTAGGAGTTTTGACTGACAACTCCCTTATTAAATCAAATTGGAAATATCTAATTTTCTTAGCAAACTGTGAAGATATGAAACAATGCGATGATCCAGAATCAAATAATGCATTTGCTAAACTTGAGGAAACCATTAAATTACCTGCCACCACGTCTTTCGGAGCTTCTACCTCAGCAGTAGTGATAGCATAAGCCTGGCCTTGATCCCTTGGCCTTTTCTGAGGTAAGTTCTCCTGACGCTTAGGGCATGCATTTTCATAATGCCCCATCTCCCTGCAATTGTAGCACTGAATGTTGGTAGCTTCCTTCTTCCCCTTGCAATCATGAGCTTGGTGGCCTTTTTCACCACACTTGTAACAGACTCCCATTCCCTTCAAGCAAGTACCAGGATGTTTCTTCCCGCATTTACCACAAGATGGATATTCAACCTTTCCCTTCTTCCCCTTATTTCCATTCCCAGATTGATCAGCAGGTCTCTTCTTCTCTTGCTTTGCTTTAAAGTCATAAGACTTAGAGAATTCCTTTTCGGTCTTGATAGCACATGAGACAATGTCTTCGTACGATGAAAAGGATTGTGAGACTAATGCTCGACGGAGAAATGGTTTTAACCCATCAAAGAAACGATCAATCTTACTTCTTGGGTTGCGAATATAATCTCCAGCATACCTCGCTAACCTTGTAAAGTTAGCCTCATACTTTGTGACATTATCATCCTCCTTTTGTCTCAGACTCAGAAATTGCCTTTCCATATATGCTCGATGGTCGCGAGGAAAGTATTTTTCTAAAAACAGATCTTTGAACTCCCTCCATTCCATGTTTGATACTTCATCATCTTCCTTCATGTTTTGAATCAATGACCACCATTGATCAGCATCTCCAGTGAGGCGGTAAACTGTCATGGTAACTTTTTCCCTTTCACTACTCCCCAAAGCCTGAAATATTTTCTCTAGGGAAAATATCCATTGCTCAGCTACTAAGGGATTTGTACTCCCATTGAACGTTGGTGGTTGTTGTCTCATGAATCGATCTAACATTGATCCTCCACGCTGCGGATCAGGGTGCTCCATACGGTTAAGGTTATTATTCATAACCTGAGTAAGTTGTCCCAGTATGGTGATTAGCTGATCAGCACCAGTTGCATCACTAGCCCCACTATAATTATCTTGAGCAGGAGGGCAATCCCTACATGGGGTGCGTGCATTGATATGGTTTCCATTTCTTCCACTAGGCGCCATTTCTAAACAATGGCATAAACTAGATCAGTTTATAAATCAAAATACATAATCCCATACTTATAAAACACTTAGCATAAATTGAACTATTTATGGATATAATCCATAATCATAAAAATGTTTTCTTTGAGGAAGTATATACTCATAAACCCTTCACAATGATTTGTAAAGATAGTGAGAGTTATCCTAAGCATATCCCCCGGGAGTGTCGTAACCAAGAGTGCAGCAAGGCCCGTTGTCGTGCACCAGTTCCCGTTCGAGTCTAGCTCAAAGCGGTGTTTTCGGGTTTTACCCCTAGGTACATCTGTGCCAGAGCCGCCTCTACCTGCTCGTATCCAGACAGGGATGTATTGCTCGGAAAACTCACAAAGTCTCTACAATACCAAAATTCTAGGAAGTTCTTCTATACTAATCCTCAAAGTTCATCTTAGGTCTATGTGCTCTAATCAGAGTTTATCTAAATCTAGCTTCCAAGGTTTGTACTAAACTTCCTCTGATACCAACTGTAACGCCCTGACCCCAGTTACCCAGAGTCGGTGCATTATTACATAACATTGGCATGATCATAAGAAAGATCAAATCTCGAAAGACCGGTTGGTTTAGTAGCCTTGGAAAATGCCAGATATATTCATAAGTTTTACATTACATTATAAAATGAAAAACTACTACAACAACATAATGTCTCAATAGACCACACTATTATCCCCTCATAAAATCCCTGCAGGTCATTCATAACTTACTTCTTCACATCCTGGGAAAAATAAAACATAAAAAAAGGGTGAGCTCAAATGCCCAGTAAGGATAACAATATAGCGGAAAGAATAAACATTTAAGGCAATGTATAACTAAAACAAAAGCCTTTTAAATATGAACTTTCAACATGGTATGGCATAAATAAAATGAAATAATGCCATTTAATTATTCACATGGATATTCTACTAATCGAATAATCACATGCAAAAATCAATAACCACTTTCATAATGTTGGAATGCATAATGCCAGACTATCATAACCACATAGCCAAGGCCTCGTGCCAAGACTACAAATAAGATTTTGTCAAGGCCTTGTGCCAAGACACTAGTTTGTCTCATGAGACCTACCGATGCATCGAGGAGCTATAGCGGGCTCCACCCGTCACTTATTAAGTCCAATGCATTCCCATATGAAAAGGTTTAAACATAACATAAACATTCGTATTAAAACTAGCATACGAAATGTCAATAATTTCACCATAAACTATGAATGGTATAAAAATAGCACATCCACAGTCAAACATATCACAAAACCTTCAATACAATATAGAAGTTTTGTATCATAATAAATCAACTTCAAATAATCTTAAAATCCATCAAAGGATGTTGACATAGATGAAATCAAAATTATTTTTAAAGAAGTATCTCCTTTTATTTTGAAATCATTTAAGTTCCATATAAAATAAAACATTTTCTTTGAAAATATTTATATAAGCTTGTATGGAAAGCTTCGACGATTTTATAACGGCGGAAAATAACCGCACCCGCCGTATAAGTTAAAAAAAACATTCTTACCTCAATTCTGTCGAAAAGGTTAAAAAGGACCTTGTTTTGAAAACGATGGAAAGATTCCTTTATAAACCTCTTATAAAAAGTCAAACAAGGGTATAAATGACTTTAACCCATATTCTTGTAAATAGTAAAAATGTTTTGAAATACATTTCGAAGAAACATGGATGTGGATGATAAAGAGATCCCAGTAGATTATTACGTATAAACAACCTCGGATAATGAAGAGATTGTGAAATAACCCTTACCTTGTACTTTTCCTTGGTTGGGGTAGGTTAACCTCCTGTATAATAGTGAAATAATTGTTACTAAATTATACAAGAATCATATACATTAATATGATATCATATATGATCTTTTAATATTGATTTGATAATAATATCTTAGTATTATCGCCGTTTCGGGTGTTAACTTACTCATTTTCTTTATATGTTTTGTTACATAAGTCATGTTTGTTGTATCTTATTCATATCCAGAATGATATCAAGTCCTTAAACATCATTTTTAAATCATTAAATGATAATTATACTTGAATGGATACGATGGAGAATGAATCTCATCGTGTTCGTGAAGACGGTAGTCCGTACGTACGCACGAACGCTATTTCCATTTAATTTTTATTTTAAAAGAATCGAATCCAAATGATACATAGGTATATTACTATTCCAGTATAATATAATATTTTATATATGTTACTTAAGTTCATTAACACCATCCTTTATACGTTCCATGTGTGGTATGAACGAGTCATATCATTTTAAGGGGGCGGTAGTCCGCACTTCCTCAAATGAAATTATCGTATGTATATACAACATGAAACGAATAATGGTATGAAATAAAATGGAATTACAGAAGCTTATATATAAAATATATTTCATTAATATCATATTTAATTACAGTGCCATCATAATGGCCACCATGAGAGGCGGTAAGATGTATTTGAACAATCATCGTTTCGTGAGGCGTTAGTTTGCCATCCACAGAAACATTATGTTCATCATCCATTAGATGGAGTTGTGTGTATGTGTAGTTTGAATCCTTCTTATAACAACATCCTAGTATATTGAGGATACTGGTGTTGTTACAAAAGAAAGGAAATAAAAAGAGTTTGGGGGTTGAAGAAGCAAAATAAATGAAAATAATTTAAGAGAAATCGTTACCTTTAATTTAGGTAACTCACTTTGGTTGGAACCAAAGGACTCGTTGAAATGCTTTCTGCCTAAGGGGAAGCTTCAAGGAGGAGGAGAGGGATGTGGGTAGCTTAGTTGGGCAGAGTTTGGACGAGCCAAGTGGCTTGAGAGGTGTGAGGAATGAGTAGAAGTGGTCTCCTTTTATAAGGGGGAGGAGGGGCTCTTTAGGAAAGAGTGAAAGTATTACTTTATAATATAATTATATTCGGTTTATAATGGTCCAAAAAATAATTTAGGTCGAAGATAAGATGACTCATATTCTAAATAACATCAACCAATAAGAATTGGACAGGGTTTAGATAATATTTTAATCATTATAATCTTATTTATTTAAATGATTTATTAATGAGGTAAACATTGCATCATTATTGTGTCATTAATAATTTAAATTATTTGATGTCTAAAAATTATAAATAAAATATCATTATGTAGGAAATCTTTTTAGATTTCTAATGAATATTTATAATCGAAAATTCAACATGTATAACCCTATGTAAAAATTGTTCTTCTAAAAGATGTAAGCTTATGCCATTTTTATTTTTATTTTAACTTTATTAATATAATGTGTCATTATCACTTACAAGTGGATCCATGGGGTCCCAAAACAGACCCAAAGATGCCCATGGTCGACCATGTATCAACCAATAGGGTTAAGACACGTTTTAGGGTAATTTAGTATTATTATAATATTATTTTTTTAACCCTTATTTACCGGATTTACCCTTTAACCATGGTAAATAAAATATTTACCGCAGTAATTATTCAAAATGTGTAAAAATAAAAGTTACCTATTTACATAATTTGGACATCCTGATTCCAAATATGGAATCCATTTTCCTAAATTCAAAACACAGAAGTGGCAGAAATTAATTTAAAATTAATTCCCGCTGTCAAAACAAAAAGCGTGTTTTTAAGAGGTAATAACTATCAAAAGATTGACACTTGTTTATGTTCGGTTTAATTGTAAAATTATGTCCAATGACCAACATTATATTAAATGGTAAAAATATATTCTAAATATACTTTAAAACCACTCAAATTCACAATTTATCACTATTAATTATTTTGATTAAAAAAGTTGTTTTTAATTAAAATTTAGTAATTTTCACTATTCATCAAAATATGAAAGTTATCCGAAATGTACCAAAATTTCACCCTAGGATAATTTTGATATTCCGAATCCAAAAATGAAGTCCATTTTCAAATATAAAATATATATAATTTCAAAAAGTAGGTATTAGTATTCACAACGGCTAGTTTAATTAGTTGTGGTGTGTGTTAGAACTCGAGGTTGCGTACAACACACGCTATCGCATTATTTGAAGGGAAACGTACCGTGGAAGCTTGGGGTATTACATTCGAAGGGAAATAGTCTCACAAACATTCTCATCATACAAAGATATAGTCTCATGTAGTATCAAGATATAGAATGAATTCTATATTTCTTATGACTTTAAGTTAAATCAAGAGAAGAAGAGAACAATGGAGAAAGAGACAAATAAAGGGAAAAATATAAAGAAGGATTTTCCAACATCTGATTATTGTAGAAACAAATATTTTGGTGCTTTCCTGAAGGAAATGGGGGTTTTTTACAATTTTGGAGAGAAAGTTCACTTGGATTTTTGTTTCAAGGTAATTAAAGAAGATTTAAATGTGAAATAATTAAACCATAAGGATATGAAGAACTACACAAATGAATTCCCAATGCATCAAGGGAATATACCTCAAAAGAAGAAAAGGGATCAAGGTCAAGATTATGCTATTGATACATCCAAAGTAAAATGATTAAGTTCTTGTGTATTTAGATTCAAGAATTATGTTCTAGAGATATATAAGGATTGTACTATAGTAATTCTTCTTTAAGTATTTGGAATCATGTTATGAATAGTACCAATAACCAAAATAATTGATTTTATTGCAAGTTTGTCTTTTTAAAAACACTTGAATTGGGAAAGATGACCCTAAATATGTGTCTGATGTTGAGATAATAATGAAAAATAGATGTTTACGGGATATTATTGGTGTATTTGAAAGTTTTTATTGATTTTATTTTTTATACTATATTTTATAGGTTAACTACATGTTTGTATTTAAGGAATATATTTAACAACATGAGATTTTATTTTGGGATGTATACTTTTTTCATTAAGGTTTTATGGTGATCATGGTATACATATATTTGGTATGTGGCATTAAGAGTTACATTATTTTGTTTAGTTAATCCAATGTTAAGTTTAATTTTTGAACTTAGTGACCCTTTCAGACTATAAATATGAACATATTTATTTAGGATGAGTTTTAAGATTAACTACTTTTGGAATGGATTAAGTTGAAATTTGAAAATTATTGTTTGTTGATAACATGTTCTAACCATATTGGTTTCACAAATTATTTAGAGGATGAAGTAAAGACTTGTGGATCTTATGATTCATAATAGTGCTTTAATCATGAAAAATTTCATCTTGAATATTTGTCTACTGGGATAAGAAATAAAGTGGGGATAGATCTAAGAAAAAACAATGGATGAAATTATGCTTATGAAATGAAAATAAATCAAGTAAGTTTGTATTCTCAAGTTTCAATCTGAGTAGTGAAATAATACATAAACTATAGGAAAAGTATTTTGGAACTAAAATTTCTTTAATTTAATTTTCTTATTGATAAATCAACGAATTATTTAACCCATTACATATTTACGGTGTTTTCATGGTAGACTTTATGATTACCATGTTTTATATCACTCCTCATCATAACTTTATAGTTATATTTCTATTTCATGTCATATATTTAACATGGAACTAATTTTATCCGATTTGAAATCCAAATTTTGTGGTAACCCTCACATTCCCTTTTCCCTCTTTTTAAGTGTATGTTTTATTAACCCTATTTACGATGTGTGTTTCCCAAAAAGGAATTTTCAAGTATCAAATTTTGATTTTAGAAGTGAAATTTCAAAATTGAGAGGATGAAATTTATTAGAGTGGAATATGTAATACCCTTATATTTTACATTATGTATCTTCTTAAATAAATTCAATTTATTTGATAGCTTATGTTGCACAAAACACCAAGCTTAAACAAACAATTAAATGTTTTTGTTTAATTTTTATAGTTATCACCCAGGGTATTAATAAATGAGACTAACTAAATTATTAAAATATAGTTTAAAAAATATTATAAAATTAATTCATTTGTTATAAATTAATTAGAAATAAAAATAAATACCAATTGAACATAAAGGATTTGTTTTTATAAAAAAACTATTTTTATACCCACAATGACATTTTATCTTAATAAATTAAATTAATCAGTATTATTGAAATATATTAATGAAATTTTTATTTTATACATTCAATAAAAAAAAATTAAATTCATTCAATATTTTTGATAGGATTAATATAAGAATAAATTCATTTTAAACATAAAAATATATATTATTTTAAGGCATTTTTACCACCTTTTGATGGCACACCTATTTTAAATAAAAATAATGACACTTTTATAAGCTTTATTTGAAAAAATAAAGTTCATTTTTTATATTTTAATATCAAAATATCTTAGAGACATTTTTTATATTTTTTTGATAAGTTACATTTTTTATGAATAGTGAAAAATATTGCATTTTAATTGAAAACTACATTTTCGTCTAATTTATTTATAAAGTTAAATTATATTTTAATTTTTTTAAAGTATAATTAGTTAATTTATAAATCAATAAATAAAATTTATTTCATTTTAATCAATTTTACATTGAAATTGGATATAAAAAACATTTCAAACTTTTGAACTTTTCACTTTAAAAACTTGATTTTTTGTTGTGTCTACGAGATTAATTTTAAATAAAATTTTGAAAATTATGTGAATTGAATTTAGTAAAATGGATTATATATTTTAATAATAAGTTCAAAATTATGTTTTAAGGTCAATTTCCTTTCTAGGAATAAAAAAGTTACCATGGTAAAAAAAATATTCACCGTGGTATAGGTAAATGTGTTAATGTTAAAAGGGTAAAGGATTAAAATACCTAAAAACTACAAATTTTAATGGTTTTATGAGGTATTTATCAACCCTAACCAGCATATAAAATATTAATTTTCAGTAAATATCGTGGAATTTAATGCTACCTCAATGTGGTTAGCTTTAAATTTAAAATAATCATTATATTAATCACTTAATCCCACCTCTCCTCAAGTGTAACTACCACCCCTCACTGCCCCATTTCTACTAACATGCCTTGAATCTCCCACAATATCTACCCAAAACATATCCTTCTCACTCTCCCAACATCTAAGTTATCACAAACCAACCCGGGTTGACCCCAAACCGATAACCCGAGTCGGCCCACGACAAGGCTTGAGAGGCGTTCCCGATCCTCCTAGGATGGAAACTAATTCCAAGAATCAAATATATTCAATTGGGAATTATTGGTACCATTAAAATATAGATAAGTAAACAACAATAAAATAAAATAAAACAGCAGCATAAAAAGAAATAAAACTAAATGACCAAATGTACCTCCAAGTGACCTCGTGGGTCACCACAAACCACAAGACCACACTCACTCCAAGAGTGATCCAAAACTAGAAAAACCTGAAACTGAAGAGATAGAGTAGGCATGATCACGGAGATGCTCAGTAGGGATTCCAAATATTAACAATGCCCTATGCCCCACCTTTAAATTTAAATCCATTATTACTAGTTTGAAAATAGGATATATAAAAATAAGGTTTTCCATTCATTTATCAAAACAAGTAACATGATTCTATTTTTAAGAAAATACCATTTCCATTTCATTTTCCAAAAGAAAAAAATAATGTAAGATATTTCAATAAATTCCTTTAAAATACAACTAGTACTAGAATAGGTGTTTTAATATGAGAAGAAAAGTAAGGGTGTCATGAGATCAAGTAACCAAAAGTGACACAAAAAGAAATAGGGACATACAAATATGTAATCATGGGCATTTCCTAAACATCTCTAGAATCAATCCCTAAATATACTCATTTTGGACTCACATGTCGGCATATGGTGCAGCTCCATAGTCCACAACCAACTAGCCACTCTAAACGGGCCAATCCAGTGGAACATCCCACGTGGTATCTCAACTAATCCAAGGGGTACCAACCTATTTTATTGGGGTAGATAAGTAACCATCACTCGACCCTCTAAAAGATGCCCAAGAATCCCATGATAATGATAATAATAACACTTTTTGAAAATTTTTATAGCAACCATAGCCAACAGCACTCTCATGCAAGAACCACTATGTATGATCCACTAGAGAGGATCTCATCAAAAGTTCCATTGGTCTCAAGATATAATCCAAGCATCACAACTCACATGAAAAGTAATTTCATTCACAGTCATTATTAAATACCAACTGGGCCTCACATCATTTGAGTTTCAAACTACTTTCTAAAATTCCTCAAAATACCAACCGGATCTTTACCATTCAAATCCAAATAAAATTTAAAACCATTCGCAAAACCAAGTTAAAAACATATGACATGATAAAAAGGTGTCAAATTGTCCTACACATCATATCAGCTCAAAAAATCCAAGAAATACTTAAAAGGATCCAAATGGTCCTTAGCTACTTTAATGAAATGTTGTTCAGAAACCAATCAAATATTGAGACTACTTTACTTTTTATAATACAAGATTGAAATCATATATTAACATGAAATACTCACATTACAAGTGTAGGAAAATTATATTAAATAAATTGATTTAAATTTTCTAAGGGCCCCCAATAATTTTCATAGAATATAATTTCTATATAACAATGAAAACATTTTTTTTAAAATAATCAAGAAATTTATGGAATTAAACTTAAGGGGTCAGGCATAGGGAACCTACCTCAAACACGCCACTTTTGACAATGACTACTCAAATCGACCCTTTACACTTATATGCACATGAATTTATACATATATATATACCCTAATTTGTATTACATATATTCCCCTAACCATGAGGGAATATGTACAAAGAGGGAATATGTGTGTTTGTGTGTGTGTGTGTGCCTTAACCATGCATTCACATATAAGCATTCTTGATTCCCATGACTTAAAACCACATCAAGGATATGGAACACACTCTAGAAAAAATACTGGAAACTCAAAAACCTCAAAACCCTTAATTTAAAATTAATCTAAAGCAAAAGAACAAAATACCCTTATCTAAAATTGATAGTGGGAGAACAGAAATGATTCAACTTCAGCAAAGGACACAGAAATATAGGTGAAGTCGACCCAAGAGACCCTTCTCACACTCTATTGAGAAGAGAAACATCAAAAATCAGCTTGCTTGAAACCCTAGGGTTCAGCCGATCTAGGTAGGGAGATGGGGAATAGAAAAAATAACAAATCAATGGAGGAGAAAGGAGGATGAGTTCTTACCTTAGAGATTTGACCCTAAATCTGGGAGAAATATAGAGGAATGATGAGGAGGAGAGGGGGCTCTCAAGGGGGTAGCGTGCGGCTATAGAGGGCGAGAAGGGGAGGGTCACACGATGTACTTGTAGAAGAGAGGGAAGGAGAAAATAAAGAATAAATAAAATAAAGAAAAAGGAAAAAAAAAAACCTAAATAATAATAATAATAAACTTAATAGTAATAATAATCATAATATTATTATTATCAAAAAAATTATTTTTTTTTATTTTCCATTTATTTTATATTTATTTTAATTTAATTTTATTTCATTTTATTTTAACACAGGTCAGGCCGCATGGTTTGAGAAACCATGCGCCAACCGTGCAACTCAACTCTATCATTTGACATATCCATTTTACATGATTGTCACATAGTTTTCCTGACCATGCGCAAGGCATGTGCCTTGTCTCTAATTCAAAAATAAGGTTACACAGTCACTGCTAGACATTGCACAATTTGATCCAAACTGTGCTCAGACTGTGTATAGGACCAAAAACCACCTGAAGACTCAGAAACACAAAAAATTCACTGGGAACTCAACCCGAACATCGACCAATGGATCCAACATCAAGAAAATTATAAAAATAAATAAAAACCATGGTCGGGGTGTGACAATTCTCCCCACCACAAAAAACTTTCTTCCCTAGAAATTCTCCCAACCAAATGGGAATGAAGCCAAAACCTAAAACTATATAAGGTCAAACAAAACCATGAACCTTGGTGTGACCTTTTAACTCCACAAGTCACACCCGACCAGCTCTAGAGAGAGACCATGACAAGAATAACCATGATGAAAAGAGGAGGGTTCTCCCCACTATAAGAACCCGACTAGAACCATAGCACCCACAAGGTAAACCCAACACAAATTAACCTAGTAACTCTTCGCAAAGACTAACCAGTACATCCATTAGGAACTCCAAACCCAAACCATAAATCTATGACACATGGGAAACCCATGGAAAGATCTTAAACCAAACAGTGATCTAAACCATGATTCATTATTTCCACAATAAATGAGCATCTCCAAAATGAGCACAAACAAAAACCAAAACGGTCCACATAAGAGTCTAACCACACAATATAGAAAATTGATCAGAGATTTTCATTTGAAAAGACACAGCCATTTGAATTAAAGTAAAATGATACCACCATGCCTTCCTACAACCAAATAGTAACTTCCAAACAATAAAGACCACAATGAGGAAATGAGGCCTTTATGTATTTTACAGTAGAACAGGACCTTCAAAGACAAAGAAGCTATGACATAGAAATTTTAAATTGTACCCATTACAGTACCAGATAAAAAATTCAGACCAAGGTTCTCCACACCCCTATGATTCCTAACTGTATGAAGTAATTCACTCTAGGGACTATGGGTAGAGCCCTGATGTCTCGAAGCATCTGCTGCCTCATAATCAGGAGTTGATAATCCTTGATAGGAACTCATTCTGGTGTCACGATCGGCCACACAGTCAACAATCCCCTAGTAATTACTGCAAGATGGATTAGAATTCCCCACCATCCATATATAAAACTAACATGAAAATGTTCCAAAAATGAAAGAAATAAACTAAAAAGGATAATTTCCCAAAATAGGTTCTTTTGGTTTACACTCCACATTGAATGGGGAACCTCCACTAGCAATAAGAAGAACCAGTACTTGAACCCTGGATAGAGATCCCACATGAAAGGAGTAGTTTCCAACTAATCGCTTGACACCATATCTGGAGAAAATAAAACTAGTTCATTAAAATGATCGGCATACCCTTTCATCGTTAGTTGACCTTGTCGAGCGTCAACGAGCTCTGACACTTTATTCTCCCTCACTTCCTCAAGAACAAATCACTATATGAAAGTGGTATTCAAGATCACATGATAAATTCCAACTCACAATGAGGATAAAACGATCACCTCCCACTGGTCCATCCCCAGTCCTTCAAACATACCCAAGACAACTCGCACTCTCATGGAAACTGGAGTTACTAAAAATACAAATACACACAACATTCCCAAGACACTCCATGACCCATAATGGAACTTGATGGAATCAAACAAAAATAATTGATTGAGAATACCTCAACTCCACCATTCCACTAGAAGTTTGGGTGGGGTCGAAGACTAGTTGATAATCCTCAAAAACATTCTAGGTCTTTCTGGGCAACATAATCTCAATAACATAAGGCACAAAACCATATCATCATCAAACTAGAACTTGGATGATTAACATTTTAAACCAATTCCAAGATCATAAACCAAAAAATCACAAAACCAAATAAAAAAATCAAATCTCAACCAAGAAAAATAGAACATCTCAAAATAATCCAAAACCCTTTTTAGAAACCACCATTTCTAAATTAACCCATTTTAAAATTTAATTTCCCGCCTTTTCAAAATCAAAATCATCTTCCATTTCCAAAATAATTTCATCACATCCACTTTAAAATTCAAAACACCATCTCACTTTTCCCTTTAAAACCACAAATCTCATTATAAAAGAATTTTTTTTATCAGAAACCATTTTCCTTTTCAATAAAAACTTTGGAAAACAATATCAATCTTTTATTTTTAAATAATCACCCATGGTATCCATGAACCATCACATATGTGTTTGTCCCCACTTATTCTTATATTATCCACACATACATTCCAACATTCACCTTTCACAAAAAAACACACACATATATGTGAACATCCATAAGGAATACCAAGGGACATACTTACCATTTTTCTATCAAAACCAAGAATTTCCAATTTAATTGTCATTTCACATTTTATAAAACTTTTCAAAATTAAAAATAATTTCCCTTCCATTTAAAAACAACCCAAGGTTATTCATTTTATAAATCCAACTTTTGAAAATCATGCCTCATTTCATAACTCTAGGAAGCACCCCAAAACCAATTTAAGTTCACACCAAACAAAATCATACCAAAGCACCATCCATGCCAAAATAACTAAAATAGAGAACTAGTGGTCATGCATAACTCAGCAACATGGTTTAGTAGACCATGTACCAAGCATGAACTGGCCATTAGAAGCATATTGAACCATATACATGATATCCACATGGTTCTCTACACCATGTATGATCACCTTATAACACCATATCACTTTCATGGTCATTCCCCAACATACATGATCTTGTCGAACTAAACAAACACCATTAGTGTAACTCAAAACCAAAAATAAAGACTCAAATCCCAACTACCCCCGATGACTCAAGGCTCGTCATGAGTGTTTGTGATCAAGCATTTAACCATGACCTACCTACTAATCCCTAAAAATAATATCTCTAGTTGACCTAACATCCCAAATAACAAAGGGCCTCCTTTGATGCCATTTTTTCATGAACTAACCTTGTTCGACCCCAAACTAGTCACCCAAGACGACTCGCGACAATTCTTGAGAGGCTTTCCTGATCCTATTGGGTTGTAAACTAGTGGTGGGCATAAAACATACTCAATTGGGAATGATTTATCCAATAAAATATAGATAAGTAAATAAGAATAAAATAAAACAAATAGGCAGTGTAAAAAGAAATAAAACTAAACAGCCAAACATACCTCCAAGTGACCTCATGGGTCACCACTAACCACAGAACCATGCTTTCTCTAAGAGCGATCCAAAACTAGAAGAACCTGAAACTGAAAAGATAGAGTAGGCATGAGCACTGAGAAGCTTAGTATGGATGAAAAATATTAACAATGCTTTATACCCCACCTTTTAACTGAAATCCATTCTTGTTAGTTTAAAAATATGATATATAAAAATAATGTTTTCCATTATTTTATCAAAACAGGTAATAGGATTTTATTTTTAAGAAAACCCCCTTTCTATTACATTTTCCAAAAAAAATCAAAAACATGTAATTAATTTCCATATATTCCTTTAAAATAAACCTAGTGTTGGAACAAGTGTTTTAATATGAGAAGAAAAGTAAAGTTGTTATGAGATCAAGTAACCAAAAGGGCCAAAAAAAAGAAACATACAAATATGTAATCATGGGTATTTTCTAAACATATCTAGAATAAATCCCTAAATGTACTCAATTAAAACTCATCATCTAGTGTATGGTTCAGCTCTGTAGTCTATAACTAAATAGCCATTCTAAACTATCCAATCCAGTGGAATGTCTCACCTAGCCTCTCAGCAAATCTAGGGGGTACCAACCCATCTAATCGGGGTTAATAAGTAATTGTCACTCGACCCACTAAAAGATGCCCAGGAATCCCATGATAATAAAAATAATAATAAAACTTGGTGAAATGTGTTTAGAAACCACAACCAATAGTGCTCTTGTGGATGAACCACTATACACAAGCCACTAGAGAGGATCTCATCCAAAGTTCCAGTGGTACCAAGATATAATCCAAGCATCAAAACTCAAATGAAAATTCATTTATTTTACAATAATTATTAAATACCAATTGGGCCTCACATCATTTTAGTTTCAAACCACTTTCTAAAACACCTAAAAATACCAATTTAGCCTTTAGCATTCAAATCCAAATCAATTTTCAAACCATTCAAAAAACCAATTCAAAAACATACTACATACTAAAAAGGTGTGAAACGGTCCTACACATCATATTGGATCAAAACAATTTTCCAATAAATACTTAAAAGGATCCAAATGGGCCTTACCACTTTTAATGAAACACCATTTAAAAAACTAATCAAATATTGATACTACTTTACTTTTTACAACATAAGATCGAAATCATATGTTAACATGAAAGACTCAAATTACAAGTTTAGGAAAATTATGTAAAATAAATTGATTTACAATTTATAAGGGCCACAAATAATTTTCATAAAATATAGTTTATATATAAAAATGAATTTTTTTTAAAACAATAAATTAATTTATGGAATTCAAATTAAGGGGTTAGGCATAAGGAACCTACCACAAACATGCCGATTTTGACAACGGCTACTCAAACCAACCTTTCATACTTACACATACATGAATTTATACATATACATATACCCCTATATGTATTTCTCGTATTCCTATCATGTAATGAATTGAACTGAGTTACCCTCAAACCTAGCACCTGACCTGTTTTGTCACATACCCAAAGGGCATTCCCAATCCCCATGGGCTGGTGATAAGAACCCGGGCATCGAAAAACAAATGAAAGGGAATTATTTTTCCCAAAATTAATAAACACATTTCATATATATATATATATATATATAGTGGGAAGTAATAGCAGAAAGATAATAAATATATGCCATAACTGTAAAAAGGTAGCGGAAACAAAACAACTATAAAAGTTTCCAAAAAATCCAAGAGACAAGTCCAACTACAAAGGACCAAAACCCAATAGATACTCCCTATGATGGTATGGATGAACACCCATCATCTCACCACTAGCTACCTAACTCACCTGACACAAATCCTTGTCGCATCACTACGGCGCCTTTCATTTCCCTACATTGGAAGACATACATAGGTTTGCACACCACCGAAGGGGTTCACAGGGTGTGAGATAACAGGCTCAATAGGATCCCACCCAAGTGTCTATAACAAGTCTTTGTATAACAATTCATGTATGATCATTTCAAATAAAACATGGCATGATAAGAAGTAAAGCATTTTTTATCAAAAATATAGTATACATTTTCCTTTATTACGGTTCTAAAATAAAAGAAGGTATATCAATTTCAAATCACATTTTCCATATCATCATTCATAAGAATAAACATGCATATCAAGGAAAAACAAAAAAAAATCCAAGAAACACAAAATAGAAGCATAGGTATCAACACAAAGGATCACTATAGGTAAGACTAGAATAATAATCGTACCACAATTAATCAAGTGCACAATATGGTTCCTAGAACACATTCCTAAGAATTAGAGGAATACCCCATGAGTAACCCCCCCCCCCCCCCCAACAATGTCAATATCAGTCCCCTAGAATAACAGACCTATAAAATAGCTGAAATCCCCATGAGGAAACATCCTGATAATCAAAAACAATATGGATGATTTCCTCAATCTAAACTTCCACCTAAGTACCCAAGGTAACTCATGTGATTATTTTCACAATTCATTCTAATTCTTTGAAAACCATTTCAAACCCATTTCACTAATACATTTCAATTCTTTGAAAATACCCATTTTATTTATACTTATAAACAACTAGGGAAAACCATTTTTATTTAAAAAAATATTTTCAACACACACAAAATAGTCATGCCAATTCCATGTATAAATTAGTTTATAAAATAGGAATAATAAGGTTCATCAACATAGGCTAGATTTAAAACTACCTACCTTGAAGCTCTGGTCACACACGACCACAACGAGATCCACCAATAATGAAAAGTCAACAACATCGATGAAGGCCCTAGAACCCAGTTTATACATCTTAGAATTGATCCAATTGATAAATAGGGTTGGAAGAGAAGAGGAAACACCACATACCTCAAGAAAAAACACATGTCGCACCACAATAAACAAAGGAATGACCCCCACAATGAGATCACACAACAGGTCTGGAATAAGATAAGAAGAAACACCATTTCAGACCAAAAAATCTGATAACGCAGTGTAAAGGCGCTACCACATTTCATGGAAATGATGAATCATAAAGTTCACTCACCTGGAGAGATTCACCTCAAACAAAATAAAGATCAAACACTGAATAGATTGATCAGGAAGTAATGGTGCCTCCAAAAATCACCAGAGAGGGACCCTTGGTCTAGAGCAAAAGAGGACTAACATACAAATAGGAACTCAACCCTCAAACGGTGCCCTAAAAATATTTGTTTAGGAAATTACACAACATGTAATACCTATACACATTGTGAACTCCACAATGACGAAATACGCTGAAAAAACTTTTCGGCTCATATTAAAATATGATCTTAAATTAACTCACGACATGTAAAAGCTCGTCACATCATGTAACCTTTCACAGTGTGAACCCTTCTCATGGAATTCACCCAGAAACCATTACATGTCGTGTAACCTAGTTACACGACATGTAAATCTGTTGCAGCCTACAGAAAATCCAGAAACCAACATCTAAAACTTCACACCAAAAATGGAACTCAAAGAGAGGGAAAAATGTACCCAATCAAGGTAACAGGATGTTATAAACTCCCCCCCATAAATAATTTTCATCCTTGAGAATTCATGTAGAAGATATAACACCTAGAAAAATATAAGGCCACTTCTCCCTCATCAATGAATTATGTTCCCAATTCTCATGAGAATAGGATCTGTGTTTCCATAAAACTATGACCAATGGAATCGAATTCCCATGCAAGACTTTCACTTGAGATTCAACGATCTCAACTGGTTTCTCCAAAATAGAAATATTTGGCTCTAACTCAATTTCTTCCCAACTCAAAAACATGAGCGGGATCAAGATGGTAATTTTTGAGCTGAGATATGTGGAAAACATCATGAATACATATCAACTGAAGTAAAAATTTTGACCGATATGCAACCTACTCGAGTCACTCAGTAACCTAAAATGGTCCAACATAACTCATAGCCAAATTTCCCTATTTTCCAAGATGACAGTGACCCAATTGAAGAGAAACTATGAAGAAAACCCAATAACTAATTGAAAACTCCAAAGGACAATGCTGCGGATCATAATAAAATTTTTTTCAACTCTAGGGTGAAACCAGACATTGATGTACATCCTAAATCTTCATTTATGTCTCTTGGACCAAACTTGGTCCAACCAAAGACACTTTTCCCACCTCATCCCAATAGAGAGATGATCTGCATAAGTGAACATACAACACCTCAAAGGGATCCATTCTGATCGACAACTAATAAATTTTATTGTAAACAAACTCAACCAATCCCAGATGGTCATCCTATGATCCACCGAAGTCCAAGACATGGGAAAGAAGCATATCCTCTAGGATTTGAATCACATGCTTTGTTCGACCATCTGTCTGTGGATGGTAAGTTTTTATCAACTCAACCTGAGTTCCCATCACCTCTTGGATACTCCTATAGAACCTCATGGTAAACCTAGGATCCATATTTAGAAAAATAGTATAAGGACTCCCATGTAACCTCACAATCTCCGGCACATACAACTTACCCAGATCTTCAACCATAGTGGTATCCTTGATCGAAATGAAATGAGAAGACTTCATAAAATGATCAACGAGTACCCAAATATCATTCCTATCTTAGGGATTATATGGTAATCCAAAAACACAATCCATGGATACCTCATCCCATTTCCAAACCATCACCGGAAGAGGTTGAAGCAAACTAGAGGGTTTCAAGTGCTCTGCCTTTATCTTTATGTAGGTGTAACAATAGGACACATAATCTACAATGGCACACTTCATACCTAGTCACCAAAATCATCATCTCATGTCATAATACATCTTCTTAGTGCCTAGATTAACACCCCATGAAGAGATATGAAAATTAAACAAGACTATACTCCTAACATATACTGGGATGAAAACTCGCTTCCTAAAGTGAATCATACCATTTAAAGATAGAGACCAACTAGAAATGGTATACCTGCCATAAATGCTTTCTAAAATTTCACGAAACTCATCATCCTTCTCCTGACTCTACAAAATAGACTCCAGGAGAGATGATAATAACTGAATCTTGGTCATAACCATACCTAAAATACCCTCCTAATCACCCAGGTGAAACTGAGCGGAAAGACCCATAAGATTCCACTCCTCCTTCGATTCCAGAACATCCTGTGATGGAACTTTTCTTCTCAGAGTTCCTGCAATGACATTCCCCTTCCCTAGGGTGTAGGTGATATCAAAGTCAAACATCTGAAGGTATTCTACCCATTGTTTCTATCTGAGGTTCAATTATTTCTAAGAAAAAATGTAACTCAAAGTCTTAGGATCAAAAAATATTGTGAACCTTCCCCCAAAAAGATAGTATCACCAACATTTAAGCACATGAATAACTTCATTAAGCTCTAAATCGTGAGTGGTTTAATTCTTCTCATGTGGAAAAAGATGAAAAGATCCTTAATCTAACACATGGTCATGCTGCATAAGCACACATCCCAAACCAACACTAAAAGCATCGCAAAACACCACGTACACCTTACTCGACTCAGGTAAGATCAGAATAGGATCCAATGTCATAAGTCACTTAATTTTATCAAAATAAGACATACACTTAGAATCTTATGTGAAATTCACCACTTTCCTAGTAATAGAAGTCAAATGTGACACCAGATTAGAGAAATACTTAACAAACTATTGTTAGTATCCAGCAAGACCAAGGAAGATCAGTGTCTGAAAGACATTTTATGGTTATTTCCATGACAATGCATCCTTCATATTCTCAGGATCAACTGATAATCCATGTAAATAAATCTTGTGGCCTAAGAAATTCACTTCTTGAATCCATAAAATACATTTCGAAAGCTTTCCAAACAAATGGTGACATCTCATAATTTCTAGAACCAAACTCAGATGGTGCTCGTGCTCACACTCGGATTTCGAATAAACCATAATATTATCCATGAACACTACCACAAAATTGTTAATATATTAATGGAATATCTAATCCATCAAATCCATAAAAACTTCAGGAGTGTTAGTTAGACCAAAAGGAAAAACAATATATTTATAATGGCCATGCCTTCTCCTGAAAGTTATCTTTAGTATATCAAACTCTCGAACTCTGAGCTGATGATAACATAACTGAATATCAATCTTTGAAAAACACTTTCCCCCCTTTAATTGATTAAACAAATCATCCACATGATAAAAAAGAGTATTTATTCTTAACTGTTACCTAGTTCAAATTCCAATGGTCCACACACAACCAAAGTGAACCATATGCCTTCTTGGTAAAGATAACAAGGGATACCCAAGGTGAAACACTAGGGTGAACCAAAACTTTTTCCAACAGATCATCCAACTGAATATTGAGCTCGTTTAGCTCTGTTGGTGACATATGATAAGAAGGTATCGATATCAGCTACGTACCTGGAACCAGGTCAATCATAAACTCTACCTCTCTCTATAGAGGAATACTAGATAAGTTGTTTGGGAAAACATTAGAAAAGTCCCAAACAATAATAGGAAAATCAACAAAGGAAGAAATTTCATCGGGCTCAGTCACAATAGTAGACAAAAATATCCTGAGCTCTGGGTGGGAAGGTCATGCATGACTAGACCTTGGATCCCACTCCCCATGAAACACATGAGAGCTCCCAATGATAACAGGAAATGAAACATATTGATGATAAGAATCAACCTCATATTGATGAGTGATAAGACAATCTATGTCGATGATGATGCAAAAAATATCCAGGTCATGAAAGAGAATATCCCAAACCAACTCTGTATCATATATCATTAACAAACAAGGACATTGAAACCTCTGATCTTTCCTCTTACCAAGAGGCATCGCTAACTCCATTATAAAGGACATAAGTTCCATTGTAAGTTTAATAATATCAACAAAATGTGTAGATATAAATGAGTGGGAGGCACTAGTATCAAATAAAGCAATTGCTACAAAAGATGAAATAAGGATAATACCTCTCACTGTTGTCAGACTAGCATTGATCTCCACTGGGAACTCATCTACTGTGTTAAATTTCTTCACTCTGGAGGCCTGTGGCTGGATCTCTTTAGTCCTTGAAGCATATGACTTCCCCACAGTATCCTTTGGAGCTGAAAAACCTTGGTCATAATGAGGCTTAGTCATATCCTGACAGAATCAATATAAGTGACCAATGCGTTCATAGTTGTTTCACGTCTTTTTTAGCATAGGATAAGAAAATATTTTGTATTATACTTTTCCATGCTAATAGAAATTCATAATCACATTTCTTTCTATATAAGACAGTGCGGGGGAGGCTCATTTCTGAGAACCACCTCCACCAATTCTTCGATGATCTTGTCACTTCATCTTCTTCCCATAAGTGCCACTAAAACTACCACTGGATGGAAGAGAAGGGGTGGAAATCCAAACTTGACTTCCATATTCATATCTACCATCATATCTCTTTATATCATCTTTACATAGATAGAAATATTTAACATAAATACATGTGATCTGATATCTGTTCGCAAACCCTGTAGGTACTTCTAAGCCTTCAGCTAGTCATTATTTACCATGTATGGAGAAAAACTAACAAGCTCAGCAAACTGGTTAGTGTATGAAGACATTTAACATTGTCCCTACTACAAATATAGGAACTCTATAGACTATCCAACATTAGGGACTCTAGAAAAAACTGTTAGAAGATCGGGGTTTTGAAACCCTTCCTATCCAAGTCCACGTGTTTGTCTGCCTGGACTATAGAATCCCACCATCGTTTACTGAAACCCTTGAGTCTTAATACTGCACATTTTACCATGATATCATCGGGTGTATCTAGGAAGTCAAAAATATGATTGATCATATCCATCCAGTCCTTCACCTCTTGAGGTTAATTCATTCCGTTAAAGGACAGTGGCTTCTCACATAAGAATTCATGTGATCGATCTCTCTCTCTCCTCCATCTCATGGTTGTACTTCAATAACTGCATTCTGAACTTGTGGTTTGTTCTGATCAACAACATGAACTGATCGTATTATAGCCTCAATGAGATTTTGGTCTATAAGTGGATTCCCTTGAGGAGAATTAGCTACACCCTCATGAGGAACTCATGGAATACATCTTGGAGGTATACTGCTGCACACTGAAACAAAATAACGATCAGAAAACATAATAAATCTCAGTTCAAACCTAAAAACCCATAATAAGAAAGTGATATTTAAAACAAAAACAAACACTAGAGACACATATCCCAACTTCCCATGGAAATTTGATTCTTGTCACGATAAGATCTAGCCAGGCACTTATCGCAACATATCTCTCAAGTCCCGACAATCATATCTCTAGTATAACAGACGTCCCAAGACAAGGACTCTTGGGGAAAAACCTCAACCTACCCTCTGATTCCATTTTGTAACAAACTGACCCGAGTTACCCTCAAACCTAACACCTGAACCATTCCATCACATACCCAAAGGGCCTTTCTAATCCCTATAGGATGGCGACAATCACCTGGTCATCAAAAAATAAACTAAAGGGAATGATTTCTCCCAACCTGAAAACAAAACATGGCATATATATACATAGAGTGGGAAGGAATAACAGAAACCAAATAAATATATTCCATAACTATAAGAAGATATTGGAAACAAAACAACTATAAAATTATCAAAAAAACTCCAAGATACAAGACCAGCTGTAAAGGAAAAAAACCCAATAGCTACTCCATGTGATGGCGTGGATGAACTCCCACCATCTCACCACTAGATACCCAACTCAGCAGACATAGAACCTCACTACCTCACTGCAATTCCTTCCCTTCCCCTATATTAGAAGATATACATAGGTCTTCACACCACTGAAGGCGTGCGTAGGGTGTGAGTTAACAAGCTCAATAGGATCCCACCTAGGTGTTCTATAACAAGTCTCTGTATAACAATTCATGTTTTCTCAATTCAAATAAAACATGAAATGATAAGAAGTAAAGTATTTTGTATCAAAAACATGGTAAAAATTTCCCTTTTTCATAGTTTTAAAACAAAAGAAAGAATATCAATTTCAAATCACATTTTCCATATCATCTTTCATAAGAATAAACATTCATATCAAAGAGAAAACAACAAACCCAAGAAACACAAAATAGAAGCACAAGTATCAACACCAAGGATAACTATAGGTTATACTAGAAGACTACTCATATCAAAATCAATAAAGTTCACAATTTGGTTCCTAGAACACAAGCTTAGGAATCATAGGAATACCCCATGAGTAACCCCCCCCCCCAAGAATTTTAATATCATTATCCTAGAACAATGGGACTAGGAAATAGAGGAAATTATTATAATAAAACCTCCTAGAATTAGTTTATAAAACATGAACAATAAGTTTCATCAACATAGGCTAGATACAAAAACCTACCTTGAAACTTTGGTCACACATGCCCACAACAGGATCCACCAACAACGAAAACTCAATAACATTGATGAAGGCCCTTGAACCTAGTCTACACAACTCAGAATTGATCCAATTGAGAAAGATGGTCGGTGGAGAAGAGGAAACACCACATACTTTAAGAATGAACACCACCAAACCACAGCAAACAAAGGAACGGCCTTTGGAATGAGATCTCAGAACAGATCTAGAAGAATACAAGAAGAAACATCATTTCAAACCAAAAAATCTGATAATGCAATGAAAAGGTGCTACCACGATCAATAGAAACAAAGAATCAAAAAAGGTCACTCGCATGGAGAGACGTACCACAATCACAATAAAGATCTAATGTCAAAAGAATCAATCAAGAAGGAATGGTGTCTCTAAAAATCACTGGAGAGGGACCCTCGTTCAATAGAAAAGGATAACGGGTAGCCAATTAGGCACTCAAACACCGTACAGTGCCCTAAAAATACCTTCTTGGGAAAATACACGATATGTAATACCTTTACACATTGTGAACTCCATAATTTTAAAATACACTGAAAAACATGTCACCTCGGATTAAAATATGATCTTTAATTAACTAACAACTTGTAAAATCTATTCACGTCATGTAAAATTTCATGGCATAAACCCTTATCATAGCATGCACCATAGCAACCATTACACATCATGTAACCTAGTTACATGGTGTGTAAATCTCTTATAGCCTATAGAAAATCCAGAAACCAATATCTAAAACTCCACGCCAAAAAGGGAACTCAAAGAGAGGAAAAAATGTAACTGATCAAGGTAATAGGATGTTACACCTCGCCATGAGGGAATATGTACAAAGAGGGCATATATATATGCCTTACCAATTCATGAACATGTAAAAATTCTTGATTCCCGTAGCTTAAAACCACATCAAGGAGATCCAATGCACTCTATAAAAATTATCAGTAGCTCAAAAACCACAAAAACCTTAATTTAAAATTAATCCAAAGAAATGGAACCAAATACCCTTACCCGAAATTGATGGTGGGTGAACCAAAATGGTCTGAAATTCTTCACCTTCAGCAATAGAGACCAAAAATATTTGTGAAGTAGAGCCGAGAGACCCTTTGTACGCCCTATTGAGAAGAGAAAAATAAAAAATCAGCTTGTTAGAAACCCTAGGGTTTCGCCGAACTAGGTAGGGCGATGGAGAAGAGGAAAAATGTTGAATCAAGGGATGAGAAAGAAAGAGGATTGTTTACATTAGAGATTAAACCCTAAATAAAGGAAAAATATAAAGGATTGTTGAGGAGGAGAGGGGGATCACAAGGGGGTGGTGCATGACTATAGAGGGGGAAAAGGGGAGGGTTGCATAACACACTAGGAGAAGAGAGGGAAGGAGGGAAAAAAAGAAAGAAAATAAAGAAAAAGGAAAATAAAAACAAAATAAAAACCTAAATAATAATAATAATAAACTTAATAATAATCATCATCATAATATTATTATTATTTTTATTATTATCAAAACATTTCTTTATTTTTATTTTCCATTTATTTTCAATTTACTTTCATTTTATTTATTTTTTTAACAGAAGCCAGGCCACACGGTTTGGCCGCATGGTATTCCAGACTGTGAACCAACCATGAACAACCTATTGCAGGTAAGGGACCCTCACACTAGTTATCCACATAGTTTGATAAACCATGCATCAACTGTGCAACTCGGCTCTGTCATTTGACAAAGCCATTTCGCACGCTTGTCGCAAGGTTTTCTTGACTGTGTACATGTCATGTGCCTTCTCCCTAATACCAAAAGAAGGACACGCTTTCACTATTGGACCTTGTATGGTTTGATCCAAACTGTGCTCAGACCATGCATGGGTCTAAAAACTATCCAAAGACTCCGAAACACAAAAAAATCATCAGGAACTCGACCTAAATTTTGAAAAAAGTATCCAACATCAAGAACATGATAAAAATAAAGATAAACTATGTTCAGGATGTGAAACAAGTGATTCTAGTCTCAACATAAGACCCAATCCAATGTTCTCAAGGGGTCTTTTGAGGAGGTGATATTTAAGAGGTAATTTTCTCAAAACACCTCTCCTATTTTATTTTCTTCTTTTACTTTCTACTCATATATTGCATCCATCAAGGCATAATAATTAAAGAATAATTTAAATACTAAAATGTTATTTTTCTAATGTAATATATTATATTCATCCCTTTTATTACCTCATCATATTTAAATAAGTGAAAATATTGTCCAAGTTATTTTGGTTAATCTCCACCGTGAATAATGTTTTTGTTTGTTTACCATTACCACCTTCATGGCTGGTCATAAAACTATTATTATGGTTAAATAAGATTTTTATAGGTATATTATATCCAATTTCATATTCTGGAACTAATATACACTCATATAAGTTAATAAAATGAAACTAGTTTGTGATGTTCAAAAAAACTGCCAAAATAAACCAAACATTTATCATTAACATTTTATCAAATTAATCATCCTCGTACAAAAAATAAAAATGATATATGATACCATTTAAACTTTTTAATGTTTTTTAATACTATTTTATTCCACTTATAGAGTTATTATCCCATTTCATAAGAACATCCATAATTTTATACAAATGAACTGATCATAAAATCATGAATCGAACACACCTAAAACCATGAAATTAATGAAATATTATTAATGAATGGGTCATAAGATATTATAATATCATCACATAAGGAATTATAAAAATTAATATAGTTCTATAAGGAGTTAATAAATTTTTTTATGAAGGTACCGAGCACGCAGTAGAAGACCCAAAAGTAGGATTTTAAAATTTTTCACCGACAAATGACATGAACTTGTCAAAGTCATCGAATCGCTACCTGATTACCTCCCTAGGGTCATGAATGAAAGAGATTAAGCATAATATTAAAACTGTAAAGTACCTAGTTCAGATCTGAATCCACACAAGACATCTGCACATCAATGGTAATCACTGCTCAAATAATCCAAATTCGAATTCCTCTAGATCATCCAAACACGCTTCAAGAAACTGTGGGAGTGCCAATCATCAATTTTTGAGTGCTAGTGTGGTGTTCTGAAGACTCCTTCAACACTCCGACGATCACCACATTGCCTTGCATACGATACCTAATAGAGATCTTGATCTGAGCTCCTTGGATCCAGAGCCTCTCTCTCTCTAGACCATGGGAAAGATAAGAAGAGAGATAAATCCCATGAATAGTCACAAGTGAATTCCTCTCTTCTTCTATTTATAGGGTGTTAAGAAAATACCTAGTAATGCCTTCCTGAACCCCTAATAATAAAACACTCTATATAAACAATATTTTGACTACTAAATTGAGTCATAAATATAATTTATTATTATTATTATCACTTTCATTTAATATAATAAATATATTATGTGATAATAATTGAGTCATTAACCCGAATCTCTGTTATCGCAAATATTAAATGAACCTTGAATATTATAAACTAATGTCCATTAAATTAATATTTTCTATGTATTTACTTTAAAATTTTAAATACATTTAATAAATAAAGTCAATTATAATTATTCTTAATTTGAATAATATGAATTTATTTATTAATTTGTTGATCGTATCCCCTTGGAAAAATCCCAGACCCCGGTGATGGGGCCCACCATGTCCAAAACTACTATTCAACTAAATAGGAAAGATTATTGAATACACTATTGTATGTGGCCCTCTTGGCCTTTATCTCAATAGTAGTGAATATTATTCACAGACTAAGAGAAGGATCTAGCAACCCATCATGGCCCTTAAAGGGATAAGGATTGTCAAAGCAGGGATAACTAACCAACGAACATGCACTATGTAATATAATCTCTTTGTCTTTAATATCTCATAAAGAAGGACGTACACTCATGTCATCATCATTTTCATGCTTTATTGTTTTTTTATCTTACTGGATAGATTTACCATCAAATTTCATGGCCATGGTCTTATGAATTTACTAACATCCTAATCAATATGTCTTGAGATATATAACTTTCATATCCAAGAAGTGGAAAATCCTTTCTTGACCATTCAACCAATGTCATGCAACCAATGACACGCCCAACACAAGATACCTCACCATGATTTCATTATCATTGTTTTTCCCTTGCATCAAAGTATGCGATCAAATGACACATATTGGAAATGATCTCAAGTCAGGAGACCATTACACATGTATGTATATAGGAACAACCAATGACACCCAAAACATATTGTGTTCCTATTAGTGGGCCAGTACTCATGATCTCACTACTAGAGATCACCAAGTACAAACTTCATGATAATAAGTATCAATGATTATGAGACCCCAACACCTGATAGTCTGGTATCTACTATGTCCATTAAATAAGATGTATCTAGAACATAGGACCTTTGTTTAAGATTAATGTCATAGTATCTCGAGGATCTCATTATAGCTTGGGATCTTCTATAACATTTTGATAAAAAAATTAATCTATGGAAGTTACCATTAAATACTGGGTTTATAAATATCTATACTATAATGGTAAGAATATATTATGTATATATAACTGTATACATGATATGGTAATTAAAATCACTGTATAGTTATGTCTAGGGAATTCATTATTTCAACACTCCCACTTTCACTAGAGCTAACTTACTAACCAAACTTTTTAACTCTCACATGATCCAGATCATGTATCCACTGAGTAGTGGCTTTAGTATTTGGGCCTACCATGATTCTTCCATGTGGAATTTATTCTATAGCGACCTCGCCACCTTGATTAAAACTTCGCAAGATATGGTATCCTCAAGTATATCCATTTTTTCCACTATCATAACTTTACATCTTGGTTAGTAAGAGTATCATAATTTACATTATGATAATTCTTTACTTAATAGGTTTGATTCCAAGAACTAGAAAAAAAATTGTGTATAACTGCTTCTTAGATACCTCTAAAGCTGCAACGTACTCAGTTTTTCTAGTTATGGCTACCACTGGATTATATTATCTTGTCACGATCATCAACTTATCCAAACTATGATATTAGATAAATTGATCTAATGTAGACTAGTTTGTGTCCCCAGAAAACTAGTATCCTTTCTTCTCCACTCACCAGGTACACATATTTTGTACTTACATAAGTACAATTAGATAGTTCTGAATGCTTCACTTGCAGTACTCCTGGGTATAATTGATATCTTCCTACTATAAATTATATCCTAGAAATATCAATTTTTTGTACATATCATGGAATTCCTGAATGATCCATTTCTTAAGAATGTGGATTTCAATTCAACACATTTATCTCCTCCCATTTCCTAGACATGTCAACCTGGAGAGATTATTCCAAATGAAATTGGAAACAATTGTTCCTTCGAATTTTTATAAATTTTATTTTTTCAATATGATTTCACTATATGTACAATTTACTAGGTCCAAGCAACCTTTAGATCCACCTAAATAGATATTTTTTCCTATAACTTGGGTTTCTACTTTAAGTCAATCATTGGAGAATTAATTGCATCCTGGTCTTAACTAACTGTAATACAAATATGTGTTTTCTATATGTTTCTGAACATATTTTAACTTTATAACAATGGTGATCCCACTAACCACTGGTATACACATGGAAAACATTAATTACTAATCAATATTCTATGATCCTGTTGCTTACTACAATCCTAAACTGGACTTTAGTAACTTGAAAACTTTATTAGCATTATGTGACGTGACCGTCCTATTCTGGTTGCGTCATATAGACATCTTCCATGATTTATGTCCATGAAATCCAATTCTTAATAATATAATAATATAAATTAGATATGATAAGTAAAATTTTAAAGTATTTAGGCAGAAAAAATTGGTAAAACCAATCGAGTCTTATTGGTAATACGCTTGTACCATCCATGTATTATGTCATTTGAATACCCACTACCGTATTCAAAATAATAGGCCCCTTTGCATTGTGATACATGGAATCCATTATTTAAATTTAATTGTTATTTACAATATTAGATAATTTCCATATACTTCTTACTTGTAGAACATATTATTTTCAATGAATAATTGATCACCAGCTGCGGAGGATACAAAAAACATCACTATAGTTGTATCCTTCATATGCAGTATGTGACTTTGGAACATTACTATGTTCCACATGCGCTTGTGGAACTAGTTCCTATGCCAAATACATGTGCATATCTATCATTGACTAAAACTAAGTCAATATTAATCCCACTATCTCTAAAGAGATGAGCACCCTTATAGAAATGTAGTCAATAACTTGACTAATAGTTTTCTATCTTAGGGGTTTATATAATATCTTAAGCAATCATTAGGGAAATTACGATTGATGCACAATGTGTTTGTACTTCATGAAATTTTTTTATATCCTAACAAACTCTTTGCATCTAAACACTTGTCTAATGACATAATGGATTTCCATAATAATATGACTTGTATGATATCCATTTGTCTTTTTTAGTTTGCATATTAGTTATGGTATTTCTCTATTATTTACAAAGCACATCATAAAATATAATGGAAGTTTCGGTAAGTTGCAACATCGATACTACTTACATCATAACTCTGATGTATAAAATGTGTGTTTAAGAAATACTCTATGCTATATTTTGTTGATCAATGTTGATATGTAAGTCTTCATCATCAATACTCATCATTAACATCAATTTCATGATATAGATAGGGTAATTTTCATTTAGGAACTACTCCATGCTACAATATCATGACCGACGAATGCTTGGTCAAGATATTCTTCAATATGGTTACCCGAAGCAACTCATATATTTTGACCATTCATATACATCATTTTACCATTCCTTAATGACTTAAAGGAATCTAATGAATTATATTTACCACTAGTTAACCATTATAATAGTTTATGCTCACTTTTTGAACTAATTTAAATATCCATGTGGTTTACCTTTATTCTTTAAGGTTCCTTTTCCCAAAACTAAGTATATATGTCGATAATACCAAAGGTGTTTAGTTGTACCGAGCCTAAATACCAAACCAAGAATATATTTAATGTATAATTAAAGTTTATATTGATAGAGATTTATCTTGCCAAAAATGGGTAAATTAAGTCTTACATCTTATATTAATCAAGATATTGCTTATGATTCATGTACCACTAAACTATTACTTGATTAATCCTCAACACAAACAACATTAATTCTGGAACTTTGAATAATGTTTCCTTATTTCCAAAATACATGTGAGATAAATTTTTTGGTTATACTAAATTAAATTTCAACTTGAATCATTAACTTGGAAATTTGAAGTCATGTACTTCTCACCACTGACATAAAAATCACCCTTTCTTAGCTGCTTGGAGAATACACCTGACTTCTAGTAATGTTTCTATACTTACTTGGTTATTGTATTTAAATACACATATATGAAAGGCATATAGTATTAAATACCCAATAGTTAAAACTAAAACATTACATTTTACTTTGATGAATAAATCTGAAGAAGGAGCGGTTACTTGCTTTTTAAATTCATTTTATTGCTTTTGAACTTCCATAAATTTATTTCTTAATATGTAATGAAAATAACCTATGTTAATACCTATTTCATTGAAGGATGTTGAAAATATTATTATGGCATTACTTTCTATTGGCCTTTTTCGCTTCCTTTCAATTTATTCTCCATAAGAATCAAAAAATTAAACTGTCTTTTATATTCTTATTTACTTGGAAAACCTTATCTAAATAGGTAATGAAGCACTTACTCAATAAAAGTTTGTTTTGTAACCTAAAATGAGACTTGAGTAAATAGGTGAAAATTATATGAGAAAGGGATCCATCTAAAGAACATGATACATATTTAAATTTACAAATTTCGGTGCAACCATCTCCTTATTCATATCTTGCTTCACTTCCTCCTTGCAGACTTCTCAGAGATGAGACTACCTGTTATATCATCCATGTCCTAATGTAGCGAACATAAATATCATTGGATGTTGATAATAGCATAATTAAATAACCACCATATGCTCTATACATGATTCTCTTGTAAGAAATTTTTAAATACTAAAAAATTCCATGTAATTTTTTATTTAATTATATATAATCAGTATGAGTCTACAAAAATTGACAGCATGTGATTTCGAGGCCCGGAGATCCTAGAATGGAATTTTAAACTTTTTTTAAGGTATGTTCAGTAAATGTGCGAGCATAAATTTCTATCTTTTGAACTGGTGCTCAGATTAAAAATCTGAGGGCACCATTAAATTCTCAATGTCATAATTCGCTTAGGTGAAGCTTAACTTTGACCATCAAGGGTCGGGAGAAAATAGTTAATTTTTAGACTTTATAAAAAAAATAACTCCATGAGTTATTTTATTATCTTCTCACCATTGAGCGGTGTATGGTGGAACCACAGTGTAACGTCAGGCTTGAATGGGAGTTATTTAATGACACGACCCTTGGTTTGCGTAACCACGATATTTGTTGAATTAGTGGAACATTAATTTTGGTTCATTAATAAACTGTATTAATAAAACACAATGTGGGTGGTTCCTTTTCTTCTACTTAAACAAATATATGGAATCGGTTTTGGGTATTTACGTGAGGAAGCTCTGACCAAACACCAGAGGAAACCTACTCCAATGAATAATGAGGAACGAATGAACGTCGACGAACATCTTCGAACATAGACCCTTCTTCCTCATCCACTGCGTCTTCCAATGAGTTCCAGGTAGGGGTTTATCTTGATTTATTTCTAATATTTTTATGAATTCATATTCTATTGATGATTTTTGAACTCTCCCCTTGTTATAACACTAACTTTGAGGGTGTGGGCCAAACTGAACAAGGCTCATACCCTCCACCAATATTGGTATTGTTTGCGTTCTTCATGGACGACCGACCAATACTGCGACAAGAGGAAATCGGGGGCTACATAGTAATGGCAGGGTCCCGGGAGGCCCATAGGCATAGTTTTAAAAGAAAACAAACCTCTGGAGCTTCACTGGAGGCCGAAAGAAGCTCCGCCAGCACAACGATGCCAACTACTAGAGGAGGCGGTGACCGGGTCTCACCAGTCGCAAGGAGGTGGCGGCGCCACGGCAGATAGGGGGTGGTTGTCCGACATCGGCCGTGTTGATGGCAGCGGTGCACCATGGAGGAGATGTTGCGGCTCTAGTAGTGGTGGAGGCAGAGGTGGACCCAGACCATGGGTCCCTCCCTATACCGATCCACAGGACCAGTCAGTTTAATGGGCGACGCTAGCCTGGCGCCACCTGTTGAAGACCGAATGGTCTTCGGTCCGTTTGGTGGGGAGCTGGGTCTGCACTCAGCTGGTGGGCCATGCCCAGCCGGTGGATCGGACTGGGTCCAGCCAGGATGGGCTGGGTCAGGTTGGGCTCGGGTCGACCCAAACTGGGTAAGGTGGGCCCATACTGGGTTGGGTTGGGTCGGACCGGACCTGGACCCATTTAGGCCTAGTTTGGCTCAAAGGGGAATACCTCTTAAATCGGACGTCCATTTGACGAATCGTCTATAGTGATGGAACCCTTAGGATGAGGCAGTCCTTTTTAGATACTCCTCTTGAATTTTAGAAAAAGTTAGAGTACGTCGGGGTTATATTAGACTCAAATCCAACCGGGCCCCCGGTACTAAAATGCCTATATCTTACAGACAGAGCATCCAATTGACGCGTCATCTGTTTCTTTGGAACCCTAATGACATGGTGGTTCATTGGGTTAATTATCTGTGGGACTTCGTGGTGGTTGAATTATGACCAATATTTTTAGGATTTTTTTCTTGGAAACTCAATCGCACTAAGTGCGAGAATCTTGTGGCTTGTTATCAAGTGACATACGACCCTTTGTGGATCAGCATCAGAACGACCCTGTGTGGATCTGCAGTAGTGTGACCTGATGAGGACCAACCTTAGAGTGGCCTATCTTGGATCAGTGACTTACAACCCTGTGTGGATCGGTAACTTACAACCCTGTGTAGATCTATGACTTACCCTATGTGGTTCGACGACTTACGACCCTATGTGGATCAAAGACTTACGACCCTTTGTGGATCGACGATTTATGACTCTGTGTGGATCAATAGTAGCGTAACCCAACGAGGACCAGCCTTAGAGTAGCCCATCATGGATCAGTGTCTTACGACCCTGTCTGGATCAATGAATTACGACCCTATGTCGATCAGTGACTTACGACCCTGTGTGGATCGGTGACAGAGTGACTTTTTCGTGGTTCAGTGGTGGAACTTCTCAATGGAATAAGATGTATTATATTTACAATTAATCATCATTATTCCTATTCTTTAAGTTATATACCTGGTTTTATCTGAGTCTTTACTTGTGCTTGTGATTGGGATCATGCTTTGCAGTTTTTACTTTATGGAATAATGGGATACCTTCAAGGGTATCGGGGTCCCTACTGGGTATTGTTATACTCACCCCTGCATAGGCTTCATCCGTACCTTGTTGTGTCTTGTGCAGATGATGGACAACTTTGATTGAGGTTTGGGAGCTAGGACCAGACGGTGCACAGAGGTGATCGGTTGACGTAAAGAGCCACAGTGACGAGTTTTACCTACCATTAAGGTAGGATCCTTGGTGGACAACCTCAGAAGATGTTTTTCCTTTCCAATATATTTTTCTTTTAGTTGGGTTTGTATTCTGGCTCATTCTGCTTTAGTTCACACTTTTACTTTTAGCAGTTATACTACATGGTTTGTTCTTATTGTGTTTTTGGTCTGTGTGTTTACAGGTTTAAAGTCAATGTCTTCCCATTTTAGGGATATGTATTTCTGGTTCAAGTCGCCAACCCTTGGCCTATGGAAGGTGGGCTTGGGGTAGTCACAGCATTGCCTCAGGGGGCGGGTTATGACAAAGTGGTATCAAAGGAGTCAGTTCTATAGAATAACTAAGACTCGAATCTTTTCAATGGGGAAATAGTGCTAAGTGTTTTGAGTATGGTTTTCAGTTTGGGGAGTCCAGTGTTGGTGCGGCGGCTGATGTATCCATACACCAGGACCCTGAGTTCTGATTTCCGACTCAATACACAAAAACATTGATTTCATGTGTCTTTGAAATGTTTTTCTTTTTGATCTCTTTTGTGTCATCTCACTAGGTATAAACTTATTGACCATGGTGCATCTGTTTCTTTACAGGATGTCGTCGTGTAGACAACCAGTTAGGATTCCAATGCATGACCATGAGGATGGTCCACAGAGTGATGAGGATTCAGTACAAGGATTTTTGTCTGAGATGGTACCTTTGGGTGGTGTCCTAGTGATACCACTGTCCGTTGGTCAGCAATTACTAACGGCGCTAAGGGTAGGGGACACATATAGGCTTAGTGACTTACATAAGTTTCAGTGAAAGATACCCCTTAGGTTCCAAGGCAAGCCTGACTCACAGGCGGCTAAAAACTGTCCTGAGGTGTTGATCGAGTTTCCATCTAGCCAGGGCACCATAAGATCAGATGGCGGTCCTGGTAGTGAGCATTCTACGTGTCTCAGTAGGGTGATGGAAGGGTCTAGATTACCCCTATCTTATAATTAGGTGACTTTTTCGTGGACAGAACTTGAGGACCTTTCTCAGGGAAGGGGTCTCTTTACATGAAAAGCTAAGGGGTGTGTGTTCCCAAGAGCTTCTACAACTTCTACAGGACGACATGTCGGTAGATGAGTATTCATCAAGGTGTATTGACCATTCTAGGTACTTGATGAATACGATACAACCAGTGATTTAGGGCTCGGACCTCCGAGCAAGTTGTGTTTAGGGACATCTGAGCAATCACTATACCTATGTTCATTCCTACTTATGTTATGGTGCTAGAGAGAACATTTTGTGGTTGAAAGTTCTTTGGCAGAGTTGATAAATCCAATGGATGTCAGCATTAGTAAAGTAGGAAACTGACATCAGTCTCAGAGACTTGGTCATGTAAAATGTTTTGGGAAGAGGAAGTGATAGGGACAGATGAATCTTTAGGGAAGAATATGTGAAAGAGGATCTAGGAGAGTAGGAGGAGGTGGTATACATTCTGACATGTTACAACCACCACCCCAATGTGGTCTCCACCAGGATCAGGGAGCTAGAGGATAGGGGAAGGATCATGCGTTCAAGGATTGTGACCCAAGGTATCTAGTAGTGATTTGAGGTATGGTATGTGTCTACTATTAGTTGTTTTATTAATAGACATAGGTACTAATCTTTCCTTCTCATCACAAATCTTGTTTAAGACCTAGAGTTTCTGTTTAAACTGTCAACTTGACCCTTATGTTTGGAGATACTTGTGGGAGGAGACTCGATAATCACACTTATGACAATGGTGTGATCTGACCCTTGAGTTGAGAATTTTGGTTGGAACCTCTTTGTGGCAGCATCGAGGCCTTATGATGTTAATTTGGGTATGGAATGGTCATCCACAGTTCTTGCTCAGATTGACTGTTTTAGGAAAAATTATGTGGTATATCTACAGCATTGGAATGAGGTTTTCCTTGGTTTGAGAAAAAGTAAACCTAGTCAGCATGAGATAAACTCATGCATAGGAAGGTGAAACCGATCACTCTTGAGTCAGCTAGCCTTAACCTCGTGGCAGCAGGTGCTTTGAGTTTTCAGTTTCCAACAGTAGCGGTAGAGTGTGGGAACATCCTTTCCAAATATGTTTCCAATATTATCTCCCCATTGGGAGAGGTACTTCTGCATTAACATGTACCCAGGTATGGCACCAATATCTATACCTATATATCGGATGGCTCTCGCAGAGCTTCGGGAGCTGAGAGTACAGTTGGTGGACTTGTAGAGGAAGGGATTGGTAAGACTCAGTGTTCGAGGTTATGTGTGGATTACCAGCACTTTAACCAAGTGTCCATGGAGAATGAGTACCCACTACTAAAGGTTCGATAGGCATATCAATCAGTTAAAGGGGTAGCCTTTCATGTGGATAGAAAGGTTCCCGTAGGCTTTTTAAGCAGTTGAGATAGTGGTGATGGTTGGATTTTCTCCAATAATATGACTTTGATATAGTATATACTCCTGAGAAGAGGGACGTGGTGGCATACACACTCAGTATGAGGTCTAGTTTATAGTTTCTGAGTGTGGTGACAGAGCAGCTAGCTGCGTTGTAGTTATCCTTTGTGGATAGAGATGGAATAGCTTACCTCCAGTCTATGATAGTCACTCCCCCACACCTTTAGGGAGTCAAGGAGGCACAGCTTGGATATGTTTACTATGATACTCGACATGCTCATATATCATCAAAACACTCTTCTAAAAGATTGTCGATAATCGGGGCGCACATCATCGTTTTTATAGCACGCACCTTAGTACAAGTGACGTTGTGGGAGGAGGTTTTTAAGGGGTTCCATACTTCACCTTTTGTGGTACATCTTGGTGTGACAAAGATTTACTAGTACCTCTGACATTAGTACTGGTGGACCGAGATGAATAAAGCAGTGGCAGAGTTCATTTCACGATGCCTCACTTGTCAGCAAGTAAAGGTTGAGCATCAGGTTCCAGCAAGCTTAGTACAACCACTAGACACTACTAAAAAATGGACCTATACCCATGGTTTTCCCCAAAACTGTGGGGATAAGTACCCCTATACCCACGGTTTTTGAAAACTATGGGCATAGGTAAATTTTCAAGACCTATACCCACAGTTTTCCAAAATCGTGGGTATAGTGGGGTCTATCCCCACGGTTTTCCAAAACAGTGAGAATAGGTCCTGAAAAGTCACCTATACCCACAGTTTTTGAAAACTGTGGTTATAGGGGTACCTATCCCCAAATTTTCCCCAAAACCATTGGGATAGGTCTGGGCTACAATACATATACCCACGGTTATGAAAAACTATGGGTATAGGTTTCTCGTGTGTGCGTGGGAATTTGTTTTTCCATGGGAAGGAATTTTTTTTGGTGGGAGTCCTATACCCATGGTTCTTCCCTCTATACCCATAGTTTATATAACTATATTTAACTAAATATAAATATATATACACATAGGTGATGTTAGGGTAGTGGTTAGACGCATTGTTTGCAGCGAAGAGGTTGCGGGATCAAAACACACCACCTACATTATTTTAGGATCTATACCCAAGGTTTTGAAACTGTGGGTAAAATCCTTTGAAGCCCTTTCAATTGGGTATGTTTCGTTGACATGGTGGTAGAACACCTATACCCACGGGTTTGGAATACCGTGGGTATAGGTTGGGGACCTATACCGATGCTCTTCCAGCCCATGGTTCCCAAAACTGTGGGTATAGCCTATACCCACAGTTTTGGGGGCTATACCCACGGTTTTAAACTGTGGGTATAGGTCGTTTTTCCAGTAGTGAGAGGTACCAGAATGGAAGTGGGATGGTATCTCCATGGACTTTGTGATGGGACTACCACATACCTCCAGGGGTCACAATTTCATCTGGGTGATCGTTGACTGACTTTCCAAGTCATCCCACTTACTACTCATCCGAGAGCAGGGATCAGTAGAGGGATTTGGATTCCTCTACGTACAAGATATTGTATAGCTTCATGGGGTTCCATCGACGATCGTCTCAGATCACGACACTCATTTTACATCCCAGTTTTATAAGGTATTATATGAGGTGTTCAGGAATCAATTATGTTGGAGCACAATCTTTCATCCTCATACAGATGGTCAGACAGAGCAGATCATATAGACACTTGAGGACATGCTTCGTGCTTGTGTCCTTGATTTTGTTCGTAGTTGTGAGGATCACCCACCACTATTGTAGTTCTCATACAACAATAGTTATCACTCCACTATCGGCATGGTGTTTTTTTAGGCCTTGTATGGGTGACCATGCAGATCACCTCTATGTTGGAAAGACCCAGGGGAGTCATCATTTATGGGTCCAGAGTTGGTACGAGCTACCGTTGAGAAGGTGCAGATCATACAGGAGCATATGAAGACTACACAGAGCTAGCATAAGTCTTATGTCAAAAGAAAATGGAGGCCCTTAGAGTTCGAGGAGGGAGACCGTGTCTTCCTACAGGTCTCACCCCGACGAGGATTGTAGATATTTGGCTGGGGTGGAAAGCTATCTCTGAGGTTCATCGGACCTTTCCAGATCCTTAGCAGAGTAGGAATGGTGGAATACCACCTAGATCTTCCCCCACAGATGCACTAGGTGCATAATGTTTTTCATGTGTCACAGCTGAGGAGGTATGTGCATGATCTATCACACGTTATCGACTGGGGAAAGCTGGACATTAACGATGAGGCGACGTTTGCAGAGTTCCCAGTGGAGATAGAGGATCAATAGGAGCGGGTTCTTCATGGGAGGTTGATTCATCTAGTGTAAGTTTGGTGGCAGCACGGGAACCTCCAGGAGAGCACATGGGAGTGGGAGGCTCAGATATGTGCTTAGTACCCCCACTGGTTTCCCTAGTTTTTTTTGTGGATTTCAGGGATGTAAAGTCTTAAGGTGGGGAGAATATAAAGACATGGAAATTCCATGTAATTTTTTTTTAATAATATGGAATTATTATGAGTCTGTGAAAATTGACGGCATGTGATTTCGAGGCTTGGAGGTCCAGGAACGAAATTTTGAACTTTTTTTAAGGTACATTCAGTCAATGTGAGAGTGTTGATTTCTATCTTTTGAACTGGTGCTCAGATTAAAAAACTGAGGTCACCGTTGAAATCGCAACACCTAGATTCGCTTATACAAAGATTAACTTCGACCGGCAAGGGTCGGACGAAAAAGTTAATTTTTGGACTTTACAAACAAAAAAAAAAATAACTCCATGAGTTATTTTATTCTATTCTCAGTATTGAGCGGTGGATGGTGGGACCACAATGTAATGTTAGGTTTGAATGGGATTCATTTAATGACACGACCCTTGGTTTGTATAACCATGACATTTGTTGAATTAGTGGAACATTAATTGTGGTTCATTAATGAACCACATTAATAAAATGCAACGTGGGTGGTTCCTTTTCTTATATTTAAACAAACATATGGCATGGGTTTTGGGGATCGACGTGAGGAATCACTGATGAAACGTCGGTGGAAACCTACTCCAACAAAGAACAAGGAACAAATGAATGTCGACGAGCATCTTCAAATGCAAACCCTTCTTCCTCATATGCAGCATCTTCCAACAAGTTTGAGGTAGGGATTTGTCTTGATTTATTTCTAATAGTTTTATGAATTCATATTCTCTTGATGATGTTTGAACTCTCTCATTGTTATAACGCTAACACGGAGGGTGCGGGCTGAACCGAACAAGGCTTGGACCCTATGCCGATCTCGGTAATGTTTTCGTTCTTCATGGATGACCGATCAATACAGTGGAAAGAGAAAACTGGGGGCCACATAGTGATGGCAGGGTACGGGGAGGCTCGTAGACGCAGTCGGAAAAGAAAACAAACCTCCAAAGATTCATTAGAGGCACATGGAAGCTCCTCCAATGTGGTGGAAACGGCGACCAAAGGAGACGAAGGCTGACTCTCGCCAACTGTGAGGAGGTGGCAGTGCCCGAAGGTGTCACGGCAGACAGGGGGTGGCTGGCCGACGCCGGCCGCATTGACGGCGGCGGTGCGCCACGGAGGAGTTTCCGCGATGGAGGCGGAGGTGGACCCGGACCATGGGTCCTGCCCTAGACCAGTCCACAGGACCAGTCAGCTGAAGGGGTGGTGCTAGCCTGGCACCTCCTATTAAAGAACGAATGGACTTTCGGTCCGTTTGGTGGGGAATTGGGTCTGCACCCATCTGGCGGGCTGCGCCCAGCCAACAGACCAGATCGGGTCCAACTGGTCCAGGCTGAGCCAGGTCAGACCCGGGTCGACCCATACTGGGTTGGGTTGGCCCAGACTGGGTCGGGTCAAGTCGGTCTGACCGGTTCGGACCGGACCCAGACCCATTTAGGCCCAGTTTCTCTTAAAGGGGCATATCTCCTAAACCGGACGTCCGTTTGACGAACCGTCTCTGGCCCTGGAACCCTTTGGAAGAGGCAGTCCTTTTAAGATACTCTACTTTGGTTTTGGAGAAAGTTATAGTATGGCCGGGTTGGATCGGACTCGAATCCAACTGGGCCCCCGACACTAAATGTGGCATCCCGCCTTTTTATAACATAAACTTTCATTACATTACACAAAACTGAGGATCTTTAAGGTTTAGTGTCTTGGAAACCAGGAACATAATACATGAAAACATCATAAAAAATTCTTCTTAAACACTTAAAATGTTTCTCCTTAAGTTCATCCTAGGTTCATTACTGCATCTCATAACCTGGGGACATTCATCAAAAGAAAGGGTGAGCAGAAGGCCCAGTAAGGGAAACAAGAGAAACATTTTACATGTGAACTTGAGATACTTCAATAAGGTCATGAAAAGAACTTTAAGGCATGAGAAAGAAATCATGAGGCATATAAAAATAACGTTTTTCATAACTTGAAGATGTGGCTACAACATTTTACAAAGACAATCATTTCTGTTTCACCAAGTTCCATCCCCAAGGTGTCAATAAAAATTACCAAGGTTATTCACCAAGGTATCAGTCTAAATGGTCATCTCTAAAGATTAAGTCTTTACCCAATACATTGGAGCGCTATCAGGACGCACCCTTAAATTTGTCTTTATCATCATGTGAGCCACATATATCATCATCAATCATTTCATAAACAACCCATATAGAATAAAAGAAATGGGTTTCATTTCATAATCATAATGTTTTAAAAAAACTGCTTTAAAGACATGATCTTAATGTCACTTTAAACCCACAGAAAGGGAAAGCGGGTCTCATGTATGTAAATCCCAGAATTTAAAATAGAACAAATTGGTATGTATGTGAATACACCTATAGAAGAGAGATATTTGAGTATTCACTTAATAAAATAAAAGAACTTTAGAAAAAGAGAGATACATTTTGAGACGGAAATTCTGCAGTATAACGGCTAGGTTTCGGGGTTTTAGAAAACATTGAAAAGAGAGGGGACATGGGTCAAACATTCATAAATGACCCATAAAACAGTAGAGGGACCGAATATGAAGGATATATGAACATGGTAATGAAATTTTTAGTACATACCATTTGAAATGAAAAACATGGAAGGAAGACAAAAATAAGATTTCTCTTATGAAAATTCAGCAGCCTAACAGCATCACTTAAACTTCAATAAAAATGAATTGACGAGATCAAATAGGGTCTCTCATCATATGAACATAAAAGTTCAGTATGATAGATATAGATATCATACCCCCAACATAATAAAAATGAACTTTAAATACTTGACATGAAAGTATAACTTTGAAAAATGAGAAGGGTAAGAATCCCTTAAAAATTCGACAGCCTAACGGCGCCACTTAAACATTCTTAAAATGAATTGATGAGAGAAATAGGGGGTCTCTCATCATATGAACATGAAAAGGGCCGTAAGATGAATATAAAATAACATCCTACAACATAAGAACATGGAGCATAAAATAAATGACATAAAAGAGATTACTTGAAAAGAAAGAGAGAGGTCGTATCCCTTACCTTAAACGTAACTCTTAAAACTCAAAGGTTGGGACCTTGAGAGGCTTGAGGGCACCTTGGGAGGACTCCTTGGGAGGTAAGGAGACCAGAACTTCGTTGAGGATGATTTTGGAGTCGAAAGGATAAGATGATGGCTTGGTATTTATAGGGAAAGTGAGGGGACAAGGCATTAATGGCCAAGGGACACCTCATTGGTGGTTTTGGCAAAACCATGGGCTTGCCCATAGTATTTTCCCATGGTATTGGCCACTTGGGACACCTCATACAATAATTCATCCCCTTTAGTAGACCATCCCTTAAAATATCTCATGACATCTTCATGAAACATTTATGATGTTATTAAACATATCGAAACCCTAAAACTGTATTTTCACTATTCATCGAAAATTCATTTTTCTTAGAAAAATCCCCAAAAATTACCTTAACATAATATCGATGATCTGAGTTCAAAAATGAAATCCATTTTATAAAAATAATTTTCTAATTATTTTTAATTTAATTTTTAATTAAAAAACACTATTCACCCGAAAAAACTAATACTTGACTAATAATTTATGAAACTGTTATTTACCCATTTTATTTAATCACATTACTTAATCAAGGTGTCTAAATTATATTAAAACTTTCTTTAAGTGAGATTACTAATCCATTTGGTCACATTACTAATCCTAAGCGTAAAATCACTATTCATAATTTACTATTCATCAAAAATTAAGTTGATCTTATTAGACTCCAAATTCCTTACTGAAAACTTTTGCATAAGACCATTTTTTGAAAATCATTACACATCATTAATTATTTAAGGTTTACATAAATATTTTAAAATATCCCTTTTTTCAAAAATACTCAATAAAATACATCCTAAAATTATCCTGACATTTTGAAATTTCACAAACATCACTAAAGGAAGAAATCTCAATTTATTCATCCCAAAGGATTACACAAAGAAGTTATGGTCTCGTCACATAGCCCCTTATAACACCAGCATATGACCTAAGTGTAAGGTGTGCTATGGTGAGAGAATCTGAGGAAGGCTCGGATAACATTGCCCTAGTAGTAATCTCTACTAACTTGAACTTCTCTCGTAGGCGTTTCCGTTCAAGCTTGACACGCTGGAGTTCGGCTTGGGCTTGGTCCAAAGCGAAGCCCAAAGATGCCACCTCCTTCCCAAGCTCTAATAATTGGGCTTCATAAGGTTCGAGTCTACCGGATGAAGCCATCGACTCCTCTTTATGCATTAACCATTAACATCTCTATTAAATCGTTAAGAGTAAGTTAATATACTATTTAAAAAGTTTGGGTTGTTAAATTCTTCCCCCCTTAAGAAATTTCATCCCCGAAATTTTATACTTGAGGCCTAGTCGAAAAGGTGAGGGTAATTTTGCTTCATCGTTTCCTCAGGATCCCAAGTCGCTTCTTCATACTTATGATTCCTCCACAACACTTTCACAAGGTGGGTAGTCTTGTTCCGTAGAACCTTATCTCTATGGTATAAGATCTCCACTGGCTGCTCCTCATAAGAGAGGTCATGTTCCAGTTGTACCACCTATGGGTTCAGTGCATACGAAGGGTCAGGTATGTACTTCCTTAAGAGAGATACATGGAAGACATTGTGAACTTGAGCTAGGTTCGGTGGAAGTGCTAGATGATAGGCCACTGCTCATATGCGATCAAGGATTTCATAGGGGCCAATGTACCTAGGGATGAGCTTCCCTTTCTTCCCAAACCGCATGACTCTCTTCCATGGATAAATTCGAAGGAAGACTTTGTCGCCAACACCAAACTCCAAGTCTCTTCGACGGTTGTCAGCATAGCTCTTCTGCCGACTCTGAGCAGCCTTTATGTGTTGTTGGATGGCATGAACTTGTTCTGTCATCTCTTGCACAAGATCAGGCCCAAGAAGCTTTCTCTCACCAGTTTCATCCCAAAAAGTAAAAGTTCTACATCGCTTTCCATACAGAGCTTCATAGGGTGCCATCTGAATACTCGAATGGAAGCTGTTGTTATAGGAGAACTCAACTAATGGGAGGTGTTGATCCCATCCACCTTTAAATTCCATTGAGCATAATCTCAGCATGTCTTCGAGTGTCTGAGTAGTCCTTTCAGATTGGTCATCAGTTTGAGGATGATAGGCCGTACTAAAATTCAATTCAGTATTCAGAGCATGTTGAAGACTTCTCCTGAATTTTGATGTGAATCTTGGATCACGATCAGACACGATGGATAGTGGTACCCCATGCAGCCTTACCACTTCCTTTACGTATATCTTGGCAAGTTGATCCAGAGATAAATCTTCCCGAATAGAGACAAAATGGGCGGTCTTGGTGAGACGGTCCACAATAACCCATATCGCATTGTTTCCTTTGGATGATTTTGGGAGACCAGTTACAAAGTTCATAGTGATATTATCTCACTTCCATACTGGTATGGGTAGCGATTGTAATACCCCCTTAGGAAGTTGTCGTTCTGCCTTTACTTGTTGACACACCAGGAACCTTGTAGTGTAATCAGAAATATCCCTCTTCATGTTATCCCATCAATAATGATCACGAAGGTCTCTATACATTTTAGTGCTTCCCGGATGTATAGAGAAAGTAGAGCTATGAGCTTCATCCATCAGTTCTTTATTTATCTCCGGAATAGATGAAACACATAGTCTTGTACGAAATTTCAATACACCTTCTTGATCAATATTGAAATCAGGGAACTTCCCATACTTTACACCCTCAAACTTCTCCTACAGCAAAGGATCTTCTTTTTTAGCCTTCTTGATCTTCTCTCGTAGTGAAGGTTGAGAAATCATTTGGGATAAGGTTGATGATGTCCCTTCCCTTACAATTCCCATGTCCAGTTTTACTAGATCTTTAATCAAGGGATCTCCTAGGATCCTCATTATTGCCAAAACAACAGGATCTTTCCTGATTAACGCATCCGCGACTTTGTTTGCTCTTCCAGGGTGATAATTAATTGAACAATCATAGTCTTAAATAAGCTCCAACCATCTTATTTGTCTCATGTTCAATTATTTCTGTGTGAAAATATACTTTAAACTTTGGTGGTCGGTGTATATATCACATTTCTCCCCATAAAGATAGTGCCTCCATATCTTTAGAGCAAAAACAACTGCCGCTAGCTCTAGATCATGCGTAGGATAATTCTGCTCATGAATCTTCAACTGTCGAGATGCATAAGCAATTACCTTGTCATTTTTCAAGAGGACGCACCCAATCCCTTTCATAGATGCATCGCTAAAAATAAGGAACCTACCACAAACATGCTGATTTTGACAACGGCTACTCAAACCAACCTTTCATACTTACACATACATGAATTTATACATATACATATACCTCTATATGTATTTCTCGTATTCCTATCATGTAATGAATTGAACTGAGTTACCCTCAAACCTAGCACCTGGCCTGTTTTGTCACATACCCAAAGGGCATTCCCAATCCCCATGGGCTGGTGATAAGCACCCGGGCATCGAAAAACAAATGAAAGGGAATTATTTTTCCCAAAATTAATAAACACATTTCATATATATATATATAGTGGGAAGTAATAGCAGAAAGATAATAAATATATGCCATAACTGTAAAAAGGTAGCGGAAACAAAACAACTATAAAAGTTTCCAAAAAATCCAAGAGACAAGTCCAACTACAAAGGACCGAAACCCAATAGATACTCCCTATGATGGTATGGATGAACATCCATCATCTCACCACTAGCTACCTAACTCACCTGACACAAATCCTTGTCGCATCACTACGGCGCCTTTCATTTCCCTACATTGGAAGATATACATAGGTCTGCACACCACCGAAGGGGTTCACAGGGTGTGAGATAACAGGCTCAATAGGATCCCACCCAAGTGTCTATAACAAGTCTTTGTATAATAATTCATGTATGATCATTTCAAATAAAACATGGCATGATAAGAAGTAAAGCATTTTTTATCAAAAATATAGTATACATTTCCCTTTATTACGGTTCTAAAATAAAAGAAGGTATATCAATTTCAAATCACATTTTCCATATCATCATTCATAAGAATAAACATGCATATCAAGGAAAAACAAAAAAAAACCAAGAAACACATAATAGAAGCATAGGTATCAACACAAAGGATCATTATAGGTAAGACTAGAATAATAATCGTACCACAATTAATCAAGTGCACAATATAGTTCCTAGAACACATTCCTAAGAAGTAGAGGAATACCCCCTGAGTAACCCCCCCCCCCAACAATGTCAATATCAGTCCCCTAGAATAACAGACCTATAAAATAGCTGAAATCCCCATGAGGAAACATCCTGATAATCAAAAAAAATATGGATGATTTCCTCAATCTAAACTTCCACCTAAGTACCCAAGGTAACTCATGTGATTATTTTCACAATTCATTCTAATGCTTTGAAAACCATTTCAAACCCATTTCACTAATACATTTCAATTCTTTGAAAATACCCATTTTATTTATACTTATCAACAACTAGGGAAAACCATTTTTATTTAAAAAAATATTTTCAACACACACAAAATAGTCATGCCAATTCCATGTATAAATTAGTTTATAAAATAGGAATAATAAGGTTCATCAACATAGGCTAGATTTAAAACCACCTACCTTGAAGCTCTGGTCACACATGACCACAACGAGATCCACCAATAATGAAAAGTCAACAACATCGATGAAGGCCCTAGAACCCAGTTTATACATCTTAGAATTGATCCAATTGAGAAATAGGGTTGGAAGAGAAGAGGAAACACCACATACCTAAAGAAAGAACACATGTCGCACCACAATAAACAAAGGAATGACCCCCACAATGAGATCACACAACAGGTCTGGAATAAGATAATAAGAAACACCATTTCAGACCAAAAAATCTGATAACGCAGTGTAAAGGCGCTACCACATTTCATGGAAATGATGAATCATAAAGTTCACTCACCTGGAGAGATTCACCTCAAACAAAATAAAGATCAAACACTGAATAGATTGATCAGGAAGTAATGGTGTCTCCAAAAATCACCAGAGAGGGACCCTTGGTCTAGAGAAAAAGAGGACTAACATACAAATAGGAACTCAACCCTCAAACGGTGCCCTAAAAATATTTGTTTAGGAAATTACACAACATGTAATACCTATACACATTGTGAACTCCACAATGACGAAATACGCTGAAAAAACTTTTCGGCTCATATTAAAATATGATCTTAAATTAACTCACGACATGTAAAAGATCGTCACATCATGTAACCTTTCACAGTGTGAACCCTTCTCATGGAATTCACCCAGAAACCATTACATGTAGTGTAACCTAGTTACACGACATGTAAATATGTTGTAGCCTACAGAAAATCCAGAAACCAACATCTAAAACTTCACACCAAAAATGGAACTCAAAGAGAGGGAAAAATGTACCCAATCAAGGTAACAGGATGTTATAAACTCCCCCCCATAAATAATTTTCATCCTTGAGAATTCATGTAGAAGATATAACCCCTAGAAAAATATAAGGCCACTTCTCCCTCATCAATGACTTATGTTCCCAATTCTCATGAGAATAGGATCTGTGTTTCCATAAAACTATGACCAATGGAATCGAATTCCCATGCAAGACTTTCACTTGAGAGTCAACGATCTCAACTGGTTTCTCCAAAATAGAAATATTTGGCTCTAACTCAAATTCTTCCCAACTCAAAAACATGAGCGGGATCAAGATGGTAATTTTTGAGCTGAGATATGTGGAAAACATCATGAATACATATCAACTGAAGTAAAAATTTTGACCGATATGCAACCTACTCGAGTCACTCAGTAACCTAAAATGGTCCAACATAACTCATAGCCAAATTTCCCTATTTTCCAAGATGACAGTGACCCAATTGAAGAGAAACTATGAAGAAAACCCAATAACTAATTGAAAACTCCAAAGGACAATGCTGCGGATCATAATACAATTTTTTTCAACTCTGGGGTGAAACCAGACATTGATGTACATCCTAAATCTTCATTGATGTCTCTTGGACCAAACTTGGTCCAACCAAAGACACTTTTTTCACCTCATCCCAATAGAGAGATGATCTGCATAAGTGAACATACAACACCTCAAAGGGATCCATTCTGATCGACAACTAATAAATTTTATTGTAAACAAACTCAACCAATCCCAGATGGTCATCCTATGATCCACTGAAGTCCAAGACATGGGAAAGAAGCATATCCTCTAGGATTTGAATCACATGCTTTGTTCGACCATCTGTCTGTGGATGGTAAGTTTTGATCAACTCAACCTGAGTTCCCATCACCTCTTGGATACTCCTATAGAACCTCATGGTAAACCTAGGATCCATATTTAGAAAAATAGTATAAGGACTCCCATGTAACCTCACAATCTCCGGCACATACAACTTACCCAGATCTTCAACCATAGTGGTATCCTTGATCGAAATGAAATGATAAGACTTCATCAAATGATCAACGAGTACCCAAATATCATTCCTATCTTAGGGATTATATGGTAATCCAAAAACACAATCCATGGATACCTCATCCCATTTCCAAACCATCACCGGAAGAGGTTGAAGCAAACTAGAGGGTTTCAAGTGCTCTGCCTTTATCTTTATGTAGGTGTAACAATAGGACACATAATCTACAATGTCACACTTCATACCTAGTCACCAAAATCATCGTCTCATGTCATAATAAATCTTCTTAGTGCCTAGATTAACACCCCATGAAGAGATATGAAAATTAAACAAGACTATACTCCTAACAGATACTGGGATGAAAACTAGCTTCCTAAAGTGAATCATACCATTTAAAGATAGAGACCAACTAGAAATGGTATACCTGCCATAAATGATTTCTAAAATTTCACGAAAATCATCATCCTTCTCCTGAATCTACAAAATAGACTCCAGGAGAGATGATAATAACTGAATCTTGGTCAGAACCATACCTAAAATATCCTCCTAAGCACCCAGGTGAAACTGAGCTGAAAGACCCATAAGATTCCACTCCTCCTTCGATTCCAGAACATCCTGTGATGGTACTTTTCTTCTCAGAGTTCCTGCAATGACATTCCCCTTCCCTAGGGTGTAGGTGATATCAAAGTCAAACATCTGAAGGTATTCTACCCATTGTTTCTATCTGAGGTTCAATTATTTCTAAGAAAAAATGTAACTCAAAGTCTTAGGATCAAAAAATATTGTGAACCTTCCCCCAAAAAGATAGTATCACCAACATTTAAGCACATGAATAACTTCATTAAGCTCTAAATCGTGAGTGGTTTAATTCTTCTCATGTGGAAAAAGATGAAAAGATCCTTAATCTAACACATGGTCATGCTGCATAAGCACACATCCCAAACCAACACTAAAAGCATCGCAAAACACCACGTACCCCTTACTCGACTCAGGTAAGATCAGAATAGGATCCAATGTCATAAGTCACTTAATTTTATCAAAATAAGACATACACTTAGAATCTTATGTGAAATTCACCACTTTCCTAGTAAGAGAAGTCAAATGTGACACCAGATTAGAGAAATACTTAACAAACTATTGTTAGTATCCAGCAAGACCAAGGAAGCTCAGTGTCTCAAAGACATTTTATGGTTCTTTCCATGACAATGCATCCTTCATCTTCTCAGGATCAACTGATAATCCATGTAAATAAATCTTGTGGCCTAAGAAATTCACTTCTTGAATCCATAAAATACATTTCGAAAGCTTTCCAAACAAATGGTGACATCTCATAATTTCTAGAACCAAACTCAGATGGTGCTCGTGCTCACACTCGGATTTCGAATAAACCATAATATTATCCATGAACACTACCACAAAATTGTTAATATATTAATGGAATATCTAATCCATAAAATCCATAAAAACTTCAGGAGTGTTAGTTAGACCAAAAGGAAAAACAATATATTTATAATGGTCATGCCTTCTCCTGAAAGTTATCTTTAGTATATCAAACTCTCGAACTCTGAGCTGATGATAACATAACTGAATATCAATCTTTGAAAACCACTTTCCCCCCTTTAATTGATTAAACAAATCATCCACATGATAAAAAAGAGTATTTATTCTTAACTGTTACCTAGTTCAACTTCCAATGGTCCACACACAACCAAAGTGAACCATATGCCTTCTTGGTAAAGATAACAAGGGATACCCAAGGTGAAACACTAGGGTGAACCAAAACTTTTTCCAACAGATCATCCAACTGAATATTGAGCTCGTTTAGCTCTGTTGGTGACATATGATAAGAAGGTATCGATATCAGCTACGTACCTGGAACCAGGTCAATCATAAACTCTACCTCTCTCTATAGAGGAATACTAGAGAAGTTGTTTGGGAAAACATTAGAAAAGTCCCAAACAATAATAGGAAAATCAACAAAGGAATAAATTTCATCGGGCTCAGTCACAATAGTAGACAAAAATATCCTGAGCTCTGGGTGGGAAGGTCATGCATGACTAGACCTTGGATCCCACTCCCCATGAAACACATGAGAGCTCCCAATGATAACAGGAAATGAAACATATTGATGATAAGAATCAACCTCATATTGATGAGTGATAAGACAATCTATGTCGATGATGATGCAAAAAATATCCAGGTCATGAAAGAGAATATCCCAAACCAACTCTGTATCATATATCATTAACAAACAAGGACATTGAAACCTCTGATCTTTCCTCTTACCAAGAGGCATCGCTAACTCCATTATAAAGGACATAAGTTCCATTGTAAGTTTAAGAATATCAACAAAATGTGTAGATATAAATGAGTGGGAGGCACTAGTATCAAATAAATCAATTGCTACAAAAGATGAAATAAGGATAATACCTCTCACTGTTGTCAGACTAACATTGATCTCCACTGGGAACTCATCTACTGTGTCAAATTTCTTCACTCTGGAGGACTGTGGCTGAATCTCTTTAGTCCTTGAAGCATATGACTTCCCCACAGTATCCTTTGGAGCTGAAAAACCTTGGTCATAATGAGGCTTAGTCATATCCTGACAGAATCAATATAAGTGACCAATGCGTTCATAGTTGTTTCACGTCTTTTTTAGCATAGGATAAGAAAATATTTTGTATTATACTTTTCCATGCTAATAGAAATTCATAATCACATTTCTTTCTATATAAGACAGTGCGGGGGAGGCTCATTTCTGAGAACCACCTCCACCAATTCTTCGATGATCTTGTCACTTCATCTTCTTCCCATAAGTGCCACTAAAACTACCACTGGATGGAAGAGAAGGGGTGGAAATCCAAACTTGACTTCCATATTCATCTCTACCATCATATCACTTTATATCATCTTTACATAGATAGAAATATTTAACATAAATACATGTGATCTGATATCTGTTCGCAAACCCTGTAGGTACTTCTAAGCCTTCAGCTAGTCATTCTTTACCATGTATGGAGAAAAACTAACAAGCTCAGCAAACTGGTTAGTGTATGACGACATTTAACATTGTCCCTACTACAAATATAGGAACTCTATAGACTATCCAACATTAGGGACTCTAGAAAAAACTGTTAGAAGATCGGGGTTTTGAAACCCTTCCTATCCAAGTCCACGTGTTTGTCTGCCTGGACTATAGAATCCCACCATCGTTTACTGAAACCCTTGAGTCTTAATACTGCACATTTTACCTTGATATCATCGGGTGTATCTAGGAAGTCAAAAATATGATTGATCATATCCATCCAGTCCTTCACCTCTTGAGGTTAATTCATTCTGTTAAAGGACAGTGGCTTCTCACATAAGAATTCATGTGATCGATCTCTCTCTCTCCTCCATCTCATGGTTGTACTTCAATAACTGCATTCTGAACTTGTGGTTTGTTCTGATCAACAACATGAACTGATCGTATTATAGCCTCAATGAGATTTTGGTCTATAAGTGGATTCCCTTGAGGAGAATTAGCTACACCCTCATGAGGAACTCATGGAATACATCTTGGAGGTATACTGCTGAACACTGAAACAAAATAACGATCAAAAAACATAATAAATCTCAGTTCAAACCTAAAAACCCATAATAAGAAAGTGATATTTAAAACAAAAACAAACACTAGAGACACATATCCCAACTTCCCATGGAAATTTGATTCTTTTCACGATAAGATCTAGCCAGGCACTTATCGCAACATATCTCTCAAGTCCCGACAATCATATCTCTAGTATAACAGAAGTCCCAAGACAAGGACTCTTGGGGAAAAACCTCAACCTACCCTCTGATTCCATTTTGTAACAAACTGACCCGAGTTACCCTCAAACCTAACACCCGAACCATTCCATCACATACCCAAAGGGCCTTTCTAATCCCTATAGGATGGCGACAAGCACCTGGGCATCAAAAAATAAACTAAAGGGAATTATTTCTCCCAACCTGAAAACAAAACATGGCATATATATACATAGAGTGGGAAGGAATAACAGAAAGCAAATAAATATATTCCATAACTATAAGAAGATAGTGGAAACAAAACAACTATAAAATTATCAAAAAAACTCCAAGATACATGACCAGCTGTAAAGGAAAAAAATCCAATAGCTACTCCATGTGATGGCGTGGATGAACTCCCACCATCTCACCACTAGATACCCAACTCAGCAGACATAGAACCTCACTACCTCACTGAAATTCCTTCCCTTCCCCTATATTAGAAGATATACATAGGTCTTCACACCACTGAAGGGGTGTGTAGGGTGTGAGTTAACAAGCTCAATAGGATCCCACCTAGGTGTTCTATAACAAGTCTCTGTATAACAATTCATGTTTTCTCAATTCAAATAAAACATGAAATGATAAGAAGTAAAGTAGTTTTTATCAAAAACATGGTAAACATTTCCCTTTTTCATAGTTTTAAAACAAAAGAAAGAATATCAATTTCAAATCACATTTTCCATATCATCTTTCATAAGAATAAACATTCATATCAAGGATAAAACAACAAACCCAAGAAACACAAAATAGAAGCACAAGTATCAACACCAAGGATAACTATAGGTTATACTAGAAGACTACTCATATCAAAATCAATAAAGTTCACAATTTGGTTCCTAGAACACAAGCTTAGGAATCATAGGAATACCCCATGAGTAACCCCCCCCCCAAGAATTTTAATATCATTATCCTAGAACAATGGGCCTAGGAAATAGAGGAAATTATTATAATAAAACCTCCTAGAATTAGTTTATAAAACATGAACAATAAGTTTCATCAACATAGGCTAGATACAAAAACCTACCTTGAAACTTTGGTCACACATGCCCACAACAGGATCCACCAACAACGAAAACTCAATAACATTGATGAAGGCCCTTGAACCTAGTCTACACAACTCAGAATTGATCCAATTGAGAAAGATGGTCGGTGGAGAAGAGGAAACACCACATACTTTAAGAACGAACACCACCAAACCACAGCAAACAAAGGAACGGCCTTTGGAATGAGATCTCAGAACGGATCTAGAAGAATACAAGAAGAAACATCATTTCAGACCAAAAAATCTGATAATGCAATGAAAAGGTGCTACCACGATCAATAGAAACAAAGAATCAAAAAAGGTCACTCGCATGGAGAGACGTACCACAATCACAATAAAGATCTAATGTCAAAAGAATCAATCGAGAAGGAATGGTGTATCTAAAAATCACTGGAGAGGGACCCTCGTTCAATAGAAAAGGATAACTGGTAGCCAATTAGGCACTCAAACACCGTACAGTGCCCTAAAAATACCTTCTTGGGAAAATACACGATGTGTAATACCTTTACACATTGTGAACTCCATAATTTTAAAATACACTGAAAAACATGTCACCTCGGATTAAAATATGATCTTTAATTAACTAACAACTTGTAAAATCTATTCACGTCATGTAAAATTTCATGGCATAAACCCTTATCATAGCATGCACCATATAAACCATTACACATCATGTAACCTAGTTACATGGTGTGTAAATCTCTTACAGCCTATAGAAAATCTAGAAACCAATATCTAAAACTCCACGCCAAAAAGGGAACTCAAAGAGAGGAAAAAATGTAACTGATCAAGGTAATAGGATGTTACACCTCTCCATGAGGGAATATGTACAAAGAGGGCATATATATATGCCTTACCAATTCATGAACATGTAAAAATTCTTGATTCCCGTAGCTTAAAACCACATCAAGGAGATCCAATGCACTCTATAAAAATTATCAGTAGCTCAAAAACCACAAAAACCTTAATTTAAAATTAATCCAAAGAAATGGAACCAAATACCCTTACCCGAAATTGATGGTGGGTGAACCAAAATGGTCTGAAATTCTTCACCTTCAGCAATAGAGACCAAAAATATTTGTGAAGTAGAGCCGAGAGACCCTTTGTACACCCTATTGAGAAGAGAAAAATAAAAAAATCAGCTTGTTAGAAACCCTAGGGTTCAGCCGAACTAGGTAGGGCGATGGAGAAGAGGAAAAATGCTGAATCAAGGGATGAGAAAGAAAGAGGATTGTTTATATTATAGATTCAACCCTAAATAAAGGAAAAATATAAAGGATTGTTGAGGAGGAGAGGGGGATCACAAGGGGGTGGTGCATGACTATAGAGGGGGAAAAGGGGAGGGTTGCATAACACACTAGGAGAAGAGAGGGAAGGAGGGAAAAAAAGAAAGAAAATAAAGAAAAAGGAAAATAAAAACAAAATAAAAACCTAAATAATAATAATTATAAACTTAATAATAATCATCATCATAATATTATTATTATTTTTGTTATTATCAAAACATTTCTTTATTTTTATTTTCCATTTATTTTCAATTTACTTTCATTTTATTTATTTTTTTAACAGAAGCCAGGCCACACGGTTTGGCCGCATGGTATTCCAGACTGTGAACCAACCATGAACAACCTATTGCAGGTAAGGGACCCAAACACTAGTTATCCACATAGTTTGATAAACCATGCATCAACTGTGCAACTCGGCTCTGTCATTTGACAAAGCCATTTCGCACGCTTGTCGCAAGGTTTTCTTGACTGTGTACATGTCATGTGCCTTCTCCCTAATACCAAAAGAAGGACACGCTTTCACTATTGGACCTTGTATGGTTTGATCCAAACTGTGCTCAGACCATGCATGGGTCTAAAAACTATCCAAAGACTCTGAAACACAAAAAAAAATCATCAGGAACTCGACCTAAATTTTGAAAAAAGTATCCAACATCAAGAACATGATAAAAATAAAGATAAACTATGTTCAGGATGTGAAACAAGTGATTCTAGTCTCAACATAAGACCCAATCCAATGTTCTCAAGGGGTCCTTTGAGGAGGTGATATTTAAGAGGTAATTTTCTCAAAACACCTCTGCTATTTTATTTTCTTTTTTTACTTTCTACTCATATATTTCATCCATCAAGGCATAATAATTAAAGAATAATTTAAATACTAAAATGTTATTTTTCTAATGTAATATATTATATTCATCCCTTTTATTACCTCATCATATTTAAATAAGTGAAAATATTGTCCAAGTTATTTCGGTTAATCTCCACCGTGAATAATGGTTTTGTTTGTTTACCATTACCACCTTCATGGCTGGTCATAAAACTATTATTATGGTTAAATAAGATTTTTATAGGTATATTATATCCAATTTCATATTCTGGAACTAATATACACTCATATAAGTTAATAAAATGAAACTAGTTTGTGATGTTCGAAAAAACTGCCAAAATAAACCAAACATTTATCATTAACATTTTATCAAATTAATCATCCTCGTACAAAAAATAAAAATGATATATGCTACCATTTAAACTTTTTAATGTTTTTTAATACTATTTTATTCCACTTATAGAGTTATTATCCCATTTCATAAGAACATCCATAATTTTATACAAATGAACTGATCATAAAATCATGAATCGAACACACCTAAAACCATGAAATTAATGAAATATTATTAATGAATGGGTCATAAGATATTATAATATCATCACATAAGGAATTATAAAAATTAATATAGTTTTATAAGGAGTTAATAAACTTTTTTATGAAGGTACCGAGCACGCAGTAGAAGACCCAAAAGTAGGATTTTAAAATTTTTCACCGACAAATGACATGAACTTGTCAAAGTCATCGAATCGCTACCTGATTACCTCCCTAGGGTCATGAATGAAAGAGATTAAGCATAATATTAAAACTGTAAAGTACCTAGTTCAGATCTGAATCCACACAAGACATCTGCACATCAATGGTAATCACTGCTCAAATAATCCAAAGTCGAATTCCTCTAGATCATCCAAACATGCTTCAAGAAACTGCGGGAGTGCCAATCATCAATTTTTGAGTGCTAGTGTGGTGTTCTGAAGACTCCTTCAACACTCCGACGATCACCACATTGCCTTGCATACGATACCTAATAGAGATCTTGATCTGAGCTCCTTGGATCCAGAGCCTCTCTCTCTCTAGACCATGGGAAAGATAAGAAGAGAGATAAATCCCATGAATAGTCACAAGTGAATTCCTCTCTTCTTCTATTTATAGGGTGTTAAGAAAATACCTAGTAATGCCTTCCTGAACCCCTAATAATAAAACACTCTATATAAACAATATTTTGACTACTAAATTGAGTCATAAATATAATTTATTATTATTATTATCACTTTCATTTAATATAATAAATATATTATGTGATAATAATTGAGTCATTAACCCGAATCTCTGTTATCGCAAATATTAAATGAACCTTGAATATTATAAACTAATGTCCATTCAATTAATATTTTCTATGTATTTACTTTAAAATTTTAAATACATTTAATAAATAAAGTCAATTATAATTATTCTTAATTTGAATAATATGAATTTATTTATTAATTTGTTGATCGTATCCCCTTGGAAAAATCCCAGACCCCGGTGATGGGGCCCACCATGTCCAAAACTACTATTCAACTAAATAGGAAAGATTATTGAATACACTATTTTATGTGGCCCTCTTGGCCTTTATCTCAATAGTAGTGAATATTATTCACAGACTAAGAGAAGGATCTAGCAACCCATCATGGCCCTTAAAGGGATAAGGATTGTCAAAGCAGGGATAACTAACCAACAAACATGCACTATGTAATATAATCTCTTTGTCTTTAATATCTCATAAAGAAGTACGTACACTCATGTCATCATCATTTTCATGCTTTATTGTTTTTTGATCTTACTGGATAGATTTACCATCAAATTTCATGGCCATGGTCTTAAGAATTTACTAACATCCTAATCAATATGTCTTGAGATATATAACTTTCATATCCAAGAAGTGGAAAATCCTTTCTTGACCATTCAACCAATGTCATGCAACCAATGACACGCCCAACACAAGATACCTCACCATGATTTCATTATCATTGTTTTTCCCTTGCATCAAAGTATGCGATCAAATGACACATATTGGAAATGATCTCAAGTCAGGAGACCATTACACATGTATGTATATAGGAACAACCAATGACACCCAAAACATATTGTGTTCCTATTAGTGGGTCAGTACTCATGATCTCACTACTAGAGATCACCAAGTACAAACTTCATGATAAGAAGTATCAATGATTATGAGACCCCAACACCTGATAGTCTGGTATCTACTATGTCCATTAAATAAGATGTATCTAGAACATAGGACCTTTGTTTAAGATTAATGTCATAGTATCTCGAGGCTCTCATTATAGCTTGGGATCTTCTATAACATTTTGATAAAAAAAAATCTATGGAAGTTACCATTAAATACTGGGTTTATAAATATCTATACTATAATGGTAAGAATATATTATGTATATATAACTGTATACATGATATGGTAATTAAAATCACTGTATAGTTATGTCTAGGGAATTCATTATTTCAACACTCCCACTTTCACTAGAGCTAACTTACTAACCAAACTTTTTAACTCTCACATGATCCAGATCATGTATCCACTGAGTAGTGGCTTTAGTATTTGGGCCTACCATGATTCTTCCATGTGGAATTTCTTCTATAGCGACCTCGCCACCTTGATTAAAACTTCGCAAGATATGGTATCCTCAAGTATATCCATTTTTTCCACTATCATAACTTTAAATCTTGGTTAATAAGAGTATCATAATTTACATTATGATAATTCTTTACTTAATAGGTTTGATTCCAAGAACTAGAAAAAAATTGTGTATAACTGCTTCTTAGATACCTCTAAAGCTGCAACGTACTCAGTTTTTCTAGTTATGGCTACCACTGGATTATATTATCTTGTCACGATCATCAACTTATCCAAACTATGATATTAGATAAATTGATCTAATGTAGACTAGTTTGTGTCCCCAGAAAACTAGTATCCTTTCTTCTCCACTCACCAGGTACACATATTTTGTACTTACATAAGTACAATTAGATAGTTCTGAATGCTTCACTTGCAGTACTCCTGGGTATAATTGATATCTTCCTACTATAAATTATATCCTAGAAATATCAATTTTTTGTACATATCATGGCATTCCTGATTTATCCATTTCTTAAGAATGTGGATTTCAATTCACCACATTTATCTCCTCCCATTTCCTAGACATGTCAACCTGGAGAGATTATTCCATATGAAATTGGAAACAATTGTTCCTTGGAATTTTTATAAATTTTATTTTTTCAATATGATTTCACTATATGTACAATTTACTAGGTCCAAGCAACCTTTAGATCCACCTAAATAGATATTTTTTCCTATAACTTGGGTTTCTACTTTAAGTCAATCATTGGATAATTAATTGCATCCTGGTCTTAACTAACTGTAATACAAATATGTGTTTTCTATATGTTTCTGAACATATTTTAACTTTATAACAATGGTGATCCCACTAACCACTGGTATACACATGGAAAACATTAATTACTAATCAATATTCTATGATCCTGTTGCTTACTACAATCCTAAACTGGACTTTAGTAACTTGAAAACTTTATTAGCATTATGTGACGTGACCGTCCTATTCTGGTTGCGTCATATAGACATCTTCCATGATTTATGTCCATGAAATCCAATTCTTAATAATATAATATTATAAATTAGATATGATAAGTAAAATTTTAAAGTATTTAGGCAGAAAAAATTGGTAAAACCAATCGAGTCTTATTGGTAATACGCTTGTACCATCCATGTATTATGTCATTTGAATACCCACTACAGTATTCAAAATAATAGTCCCCTTTGCATTGTGATACATGGAATCCATTATTTAAATTTAATTGTTATTTACAATATTAGCTAATTTCCATATACTTCTTACTTGTAGAACATATTATTTTCAATGAATAATTGATCACCAGCTGTGGTGGATACAAAAAACATCACTATAGTTGTATCCTTCATTTGAAGTATGTGCCTTTGGAACATTACTATGTTCCACATGCGCTTGTGGAACTAGTTCCTATGCCAAATACATGTGCATATCTATCATTGACTAAAACTAAGTCAATATTACTCCCACTATCTCTAAAGAGATGAGCACCCTTATAGAAATGTAGTCAATAACTTGACTAATAGTTTTCTATCTTAGGGGTTTATATAATATCTTAAGCAATCATTAGGGAAATTACGATTGATGCACAATGTGTTTGTACTTCATGCAATTTTTTTTATATCCTAACAAACTCTTTGCATCTAAACACATGTCTAATGACATAATGGATTTCCATAATAATATGACTTGTATGATATCCATTTGTCTTTTTTAGTTTGCATATTAGTTATGGTATTTCTCTATTATTTACAAAGCACATCATAAAATATAATGGAAGTTTCGGTAAGTTGCAACATCGATACTACTTACATCATAACTCTGATGTATAAAATGTGTGTTTAAGAAATACTCTATGCTATATTTTGTTGATCAATATTGATATGTATGTCTTCATCATCAATACTCATCATTAACATCAATGTCATGATATAGATAGGGTAATTTTCATTTAGGAAGTACTCCATGCTACAATATCATGACCGACGAATGCTTGGTCAAGATATTCTTCAATATGGTTACCCGAAGCAACTCATATCTTTTGACCATTCATATACATCATTTTACCATTCCTTAATGACTTAAAGGAATCTAATGAATTATATTTACCACTAGTTAACCATTATAATAGTTTATGCTCACTTTTTGAACTAATTTAAATATCCATGTGGTTTACCTTTATTCTTTAAGGTTCATTTTCCCAAAACTAAGTATATATGTCGATAATACCAAAGGTGTTTAGTTGTACCGAGCCAAAATACCAAACCAAGAATATCTTTAACGTATAATTAAAGTTTATATTGATAGAGATTTATCTTTCCAAAAATGGGTAAATTAAGTCTTACATCTTATATTAATCAAGATATTGCTTATGATTCATGTACCACTAAACTATTACTTGATTACTCCTCACCACAAACAACATTAATTCTGGAACTTTGAATAATGTTTCCTTATTTCCAAAATACATGTGAGATAAATTTTTTGGTTATACTAAATTAAATTTCAACTTGAATCATTAACTTGGAAATTTGAAGTCATGTAATTCTCACCACTGACATAAAAATCGCCCTTTCTTAGCTGCTTGGAGAATACACCTGACTTCTAGTAATGTTTCTATACTTACTTGGTTATTGTATTTAAATACACATATATGAAAGGCATATAGTATTAAATACCCAATAGGTAAAACTAAAACATTACATTTTACTTTGATGAATAAATCTGAAGAAGGAGCGGTTACTTGCTTTTTAAATTCATTTTATTGCTTTTGAACTTCCATAAATTTATTTCTTAATATGTAATGAAAATAACCTATGTTAATACCTATTTCATTGAAGGATGTTGAAAATATTATTATGGCATTACTTTCTATTGGCCTTTTTCGCTTCCTTTCAATTTATTCTCCATAAGAATCAAAAAATTAAACTGTCTTTTATATTCTTATTTACTTGGAAAACCTTATCTAAATAGGTAATGAAGCACTTGCTCAATAAAAGTTTGTTTTGTAACCTAAAATGAGACTTGAGTAAATAGGTGAAAATTATATGAGAAAGGGATCCATCGAAAGAACATGATACATATTTAAATTTACAAATTTCGGTGCAACCATCTCCTTATTCATATCTTGCTTCACTTCCTCCTTGCAGACTTCTCAGAGATGAGACTACCTGTTATATCATCCATGTCCTAATGTAGCAACCATAAATATCATTGGATGTTGATAATAGCATAATTAAATAACCACCATATGCTCTATACATGATTCTCTTGTAAGAAATTTTTAAATACTAAAAAATTCCATGTAATTTTTTATTTGATTACATATAATCAGTATGAGTCTACAAAAATTGACAGCATGTGATTTCGAGGCCCGGAGATCCTAGAATGGAATTTTAAACTTTTTTTAAGGTATGTTCAGTAAATGTGCGAGCATAAATTTCTATCTTTTGAACTGGTGCTCAGATGAAAAATCTGAGGGCACCATTGAATTCTCAATATCATAATTCGCTTAGGTGAATCTTAACTTTGACCAGCAAGGGTCGGGTGAAAATAGTTAATTTTTAGACTTTATAAAAAAAATAACTCCATGAGTTATTTTATTATCTTCTCACCATTGAGCGGTGTATGGTGGAACCACAGTGTAACGTCAGGCTTGAATGGGAGTTATTTAATGACACGACCCTTGGTTTGCGTAACCACGATATTTGTTGAATTAGTGGAACATTAATTTTGGTTCATTAATAAACTGTATTAATAAAACACAATGTGGGTGGTTCCTTTTCTTCTACTTAAACAAATATATGGAATCGGTTTTGGGTATTTACGCGAGGAAGCTCTGACCAAACACCAGAGGAAACCTACTCCAATGAAGAATGAGGAACGAATGAAAGTCGACGAACATCTTCGAACATAGACCCTTCTTCCTCATCCACTGCGTCTTCCAATGAGTTCCAGGTAGGGGTTTATCTTGATTTATTTATAAGATTTTTATGAATTCATCTTCTATTGATGATTTTTGAACTCTCCCCTTGTTATAACGCTAACTTTGAGGGTGTGGGCCAAACTGAACAAGGCTCATACCCTCCAACAATATTGGTATTGTTTGCGTTCTTCGTGGATGACCGACCAATACTGCGACAAGAGGAAATCAGGGCTACATAGTAATGGCAGGGTCCCGGGAGGCCCATAGGCATAGTTTTAAAAGAAAACAAACCTCTGGAGCTTCACTGGAGGCCGAAAGAAGCTCCGCCAGCACAAAGATGCCAACTACTAGAGGAGGCGGTGACCGGGTCTCACCAGTCGCAAGGAGGTGGCGGCGCCGCGGAAGATAGGGGGTGGTTGTCCGACATCGGCCGTGTTGATGGCAGCGGTGCACCCTGGAGGAGATGTTTCGGCTCTAGTAGTGGTGGAGGCAGAGGTGGACCCAGACCATGGGTCCCTCTCTATACCGATCCACAGGACCAGTCAGTTGAATGGGCGACGCTAGCCTGGCGCCACCTGTTGAAGACCGAATGGTCTTCGGTCCATTTGGTGGGGAGCTGGGTCTGCACTCAGCTGGTGGGCCATGCCCAGCCGGTGGATCGGACTGGGTCCAGCCAGGATGGGCTGGGTCAGGTTGGGCTCGGGTCGACCCAAACTGGGTAAGGTGGGCCGATACTGGGTTGGGTTGGGTCGGACCGGACCTGGACCCATTTAGGCCTAGTTTGGCTCAAAGGGGAATACCTCTTAAATCGGACGTCCATTTGACGAACCATCTATAGTGATGGAACCCTTAGGATGAGGCAGTCCTTTTTAGATACTCCTCTTGAATTTTAGAAAAAGTTAGAGTACGTCGGGGTTAGATTAGACTCAAATCCAACCGGGCCCCCGGTACTAAAATGCCTATATCTTACAGACAGAGCATCCAATTAAAGCGTCATCTGTTTCTTTGGAACCCTAATGACATGGTGGTTCATTGGGTTAATTATCTGTGGGACTTCGTGGTGGTTGAGTTATGACCAATATTTTTAGGATTTGTTTCTTGGAAACTCAATCGCACTAAGTGCGAGAATCTTATGGCTTGTTATCAAGTGACATACGACCCTTTGTGGATCAGCATCAGAACGACCCTGTGTGGATCCGCAGTAGGGTGACCTGATGAGGACCAACCTTAGAGTGGCCTATCTTGGATCAGTGACTTACAACCCTGTGTGGATCGGTAACTTACAACCTTGTGTAGATCTGTGACTTACCCTATGTGGTTCGACGACTTACGACTCTATGTGGATCAATGACTTACGACCCTTTGTGGATCGACGATTTATGACTCTGTGTGGATCAATAGTAGCGTAACCCAACGAGGACCAGCCTTAGAGCAGCCCATCATGGATCAGTGTCTTACGACCCTGTCTGGATCAATGAATTACGACCCTATGTCGATCAGTGACTTACGACCCTGTGTGGATCGGTGACAGAGTGACTTTTTCGTGGTTCAGTGGTGGAACTTCTCAATGGAATAAGATGTATTAGATTTACAATTAATCATCATTATTCCTATTCTTTAAGTTATATACCTGGTTTTATCTGAGTCTTTACTTGTGCTTGTGATTGGGATCATGCTTTGCAGTTTTTACTTTATGGAATACTGGGATACCTTCAAGGGTATCGGGGTCCCTATTGGGTATTGTTATACTCACCCCTGCATATGCTTCATTCGTACCTTGTTGTGTCTTGTGCAGATGATGGACAACTTTGATTGAGGTTTGGGAGCTAGGACCAGACGGTGCACAGAGGTGATCGGTTGACGTAAAGAGCCACAGTGACGAGTTGTACCTACCATTAAGGTAGGATTCTTGGTGGACAACCTCAGAAGATGTTTTTCCTTTCCAATATATTTTTCTTTTAGTTGGGTTTGTATTCTGGCTCATTCTGCTTTAGTTCACACTTTTACTTTTAGCAGTTATACTACATGGTTTGTTCTTATTGTGTTTTTGGTCTGTGTGTTTACAGGTTTAAAGTCAATGTCTTCCCATTTTAGGGATATGTCTTTCTGGTTCAAGTCGCCAACCCTTGGCCTATGGAAGGTGGGCTTTGGGTAGTCACAGCATTGCCCCAGGGGGCGGGTTATGACAAAGTGGTATCAAAGGAGTCAGTTCTATAGAATAACTAAGACTCGAATCTTTTCAATGGGGCAATAGTGCTAAGTGTTTTGAGTATGGTTTTCAGTTTGGGGAGTCCAGTGTTGGTGCGGCGGCTGATGTATCCATACACCAGGACCCTGAGTTCTGATTTCCGACTCAATACACAAAAACATTGATTTCATGTGTCTTTGAAATGTTTTTCTTTTTGATCTCTTTTGTGTCATCTCACTAGGTATAAACTTATTGACCATGGTGCATCTGTTTCTTTACAGGATGTCGTCGTGTAGACAACCAGCTAGGATTCCAATTCATGACCATGAGGATGGTCCACAGAGTGATGAGGATTCAGTACAAGGATTTTTGTCTGAGATGGTACCTTTGGGTGGTGTCCTAGTGATACCATTGTCCGTTGGTCAGCAATTATTAATGGCGCTAAGGGTAGGGGACACATATAGGCTTAGTGACTTACATAAGTTTCAGTGAAAGATACCCCTTAGGTTCCAATGCAAGCCTGACTCACAGGCGGCTAAAAACTGTCCTGAGGTGGTGATCGAGTTTCTATCTAGCCAGGGCACCATTAGATCAGATGGCGGTCCTGGTAGTGAGCATTCTACATGTCTCAGTAGGGTGATGGAAGGGTCTAGATTACCCCTATCTTATAATTAGGTGACTTTTTTGTGGACAGAACTTGAGGACCTTTCTCAGAGAAGGGGTCTCCTTCCATGAAAAGCTAAGGGGTGTGTGTTCCCAAGAGCTTCTACAACTTCTACAGGACGACATGTCGGTAGATGAGTATTCATCAAGGTGTATTAACCATTCTAGGTACTTGATGAATACGATACGACCAGTGATTTAGGGCTCGGACCTCCGAGCAAGTTGTGTTTAGGGACATCTGAGTAATCACTATACCTATGTTCATTCCTACTTATGTTATGGTGCTAGAGAGAACATTTTGTGGTTGAAAGTTCTTTGGCAGAGTTGATAAATCCAATGGATGTCAGCATTAGTAAAGTAGGAAACTGACATCAGTCTCAGAGACTTGGTCATGTAAAATGTTTTGGGAAGAGGAAGTGATAGGGACAGATGAATATTTAGGGAAGCATATGTGAAATAGGATCTAGGAGAGTAGGAGGAGGTGGTATACATTTTGACATGTTACAACCACCACCCCAATGTGGTCCCCACCAGGATCAGGGAGCTAGAGGATAGGGGAAGGATCATGCGTTCAAGGATTGTGACCCAAGGTATCTAGTAGTGATTTGAGGTATGGTATGTGTCTACTATTAGTTGTTGTATTAATAGACATAGGTACTAATCTTTCCTTCTCATCACGAATCTTGTTTAAGACCTAGAGTTTCTGTTTAAACTGTCAACTTGACCCTTATGTTTGGAGATACTTGTGGGAGGAGACTCGATAATCACACTTATGACAATGGTGTGATCTGACCCTTGAGTTGAGAATTTTGGTTGGAACCTCTTTGTGGCAGCATCGAGGCCTTATGATGTTAATTTGGGTATGGAATGGTCATCCACAGTTCATGCTCAGATTGACTGTTTTAGGAAAAATTATGTGGTATATCTACAGCATTGGAATGAGGTTTTCCTTGGTTTGAGAAAAAGTAAACCTAGTCATCATGAGATAAACTCATGCATAGGAAGGTGCAACCGATCACTCTTGAGTCAGCCAGCCTTAACCTCATGGCAGCAGGTGCTTTGAGTTTTCAGTTTCCAACAGTAGCGGTAGAGTGTGGGAACATCCTTTCCAAAGATGTTTCCAATATTATCTCCCCATTGGGAGAGGGACTTCTGCATTAACATGTACCTAGGTATGGCACCAATATCTATACCTACATATCGGATGGCTCTCGCAGAGCTTCGGGAGCTGAGAGTACAATTGGTGGACTTGTAGAGGAAGGGATTGGTAAGACCCAGTGTTCGAGGTTATGTGTGGATTACCATCACTTTAACCAAGTGTCCATGGAGAATGAGTACCCACTACTAAAGGTTCGATAGGCATATCAATCAGTTAAAGGGGTAGCCTTTCATGTGGATAGAAAGGTTCCCGTAGGCTTTTTAAGCAGTTGAGATAGTGGTGATGGTTGGATTTTCTCCAATAATATGACTTTGATATAGTATATACTCCTGAGAAGAGGTACGTGGTGGAATACACACTCAGTATGAGGTCTAGTTTATAGTTTCTGAGTGTGGTGACAGAGCAGCTAGCTGCGTTGTAGTTATCCTTTGTGGATAGAGATGGAATAGCTTACCTCCAGTCTATGATAGTCACTCCCCCACACCTTTAGGGAGTCAAGGAGACACACCTTGGAAATGTTTACTATGATACTCGACATGCTCATATATCATCAAAACATTCTTCTAATAGATTGTCGATAATCGGGGCGCACATCATCGTTTTTATAGCACGCACCTTAGTACAAGTGACGTTGTGGGAGGAGGTTTTTAAGGGGTTCCATACTTCACCTTTTGTGGTACATATTGGTGTGACAAAGATTTACTAGTACCTCTGACATTAGTACTGGTGGACCGAGATGAATAAAGCAGTGGCAGAGTTCGTTTCACGATGCCTCACTTGTCAGCAAGTGAAGGTTGAGCATCAGGTTCCAGCAAGCTTAGTACAACCACTAGACACTACTAAAAAATGGACCTATACCCATGGTTTTCCCCAAAAATGTGGGGATAAGTACCCCTATACCCACGGTTTTTGAAAACTATGGGCATAGGTAAATTTTCAAGACCTATACCCACAGTTTTCCAAAATCGTGGGTATAGTGGGGTCTATCCCCACGGTTTTCCAAAACAGTGAGAATAGGTCCTGAAAAGTCACCTATACCCACAGTTTTTGAAAACTGTGGTTATAAGGGTACCTATCCCCAAATTTTCCCCAAAACCATTGGGATAGGTCTGGGCTACAATACATATACCCACGGTTATGAAAAACTATGGGTATAGGTTTCTCGTGTGTGCGTGGGAATTTGTTTTTCCGTGGGAAGGAATTTTTTTGGGTGGGAGTCCTATACCCATGGTTCTTCCCTCTATAACCACAGTTTATATAACTATATTTAACTAAATATAAATATATATACACATAGGTGATGTTAGGGGAGTGGTTAGACGCATTGTTTGCAGCAAAGAGGTTGCGGGATCAAAACACACCACCTACGTTATTTTAGGATCTATACCCAAGGTTTTGAAACCATGGGTAAAATCCTTTGAAGCCCTTGCAATTGGGTATGTTTCGTTGACATGGTGGTAGAACACCTATACCCACGGGTTTGGAATACCGTGGGTATAGGTTGGGGACCTATACCGATGCTCTTCCAGCCCATGGTTCCCAAAACTGTGGGTATAGCCTATACCCACAGTTTTGGGGGCTATACCCACGGTTTTAAACTGTGGGTATAGGTCGTTTTTCCAGTAGTGAGAGGTACCAGAATGGAAGTGGGATGGTATCTCCATGGACTTTGTGATGGGACTACCACATACCTCCAGGGGTCACAATTTCATCTGGGTGATCGTTGACTGACTTTCCAAGTCATCCCACTTACTACTCATCCGAGAGCAGGGATCAGTAGAGGGATTTGGATTCCTCTACGTACAAGATATTGTACAGCTTCATGGGGTTCCATCGACGATCGTCTCAGATCACGAAACTCATTTTACATCCCAGTTTTATAAGGGATTATATGAGGTGTTCAGGAATCAATTATGTTGGAGCACAATCTTTCATCCTCACACAGATGGTCAGACAGATCAGATCATACAGACACTTGAGGACATGCTTCGTGCTTGTGTCCTTGATTTTGTTCGTAGTTGTGAGGATCACCCACCACTATTTTAGTTCTCATACAACAATAGTTATCACTCCACTATCGGCATGGTGTTTTTTTAGGCCTTGTATGGGTGACGATGCAGATCACCTCTATGTTGGAAAGACCTAGGGGAGTCATCATTTATGGGTCCAGAGTTGGTACGAGCTACCGCTGAGAAGGTGCAGATCATACAGGAGCATATGGAGACTACACAGAGCTAGCATAAGTCTTATGTCAAAAGAAAATGGAGGCCCTTAGAGTTCGAGGAGGGAGACCGTGTCTTCCTACAGGTCTCACCCCGACGAGGATTGTAGATATTTGGCTGGGGTGGAAAGCTATCTCTGAGGTTCATCGGACCTTTCCAGATCCTTAGCAGAGTAGGAAAGGTGGAATACCACCTATCTCTTCCCCCACAGATGCACTAGGTGCATAATGTTTTTCATGTGTCACAACTGAGGAGGTATGTGCATGATCTATCACACGTTATCGACTGGGGAAAGCTGGACATTAACGATGAGGCGATGTTTGCAGAGTTCCCAGTGGAGATAGAGGATCAATAGGAGCGGTTTCTTCATGGGAGGTTGATTCCTCTGGTGTAAGTTTGGTGGCAGCACGGGAACCTCCAGGAGAGCACATGGGAGTGGGAGGCTCAGATATGTGCTTAGTACCCCCACTGGTTTCCCTAGTTTTTTTTGTGGATTTCAGGGATGTAAAGTCTTAAGGTGGGGAGAATATAAAGACATGGAAATTCCATGTAATTTTTTTTTAATAATATGGAATTATTATGAGTCTGTGAAAATTGACGGCATGTGATTTCGAGGCTTGGAGGTCCAGGAACAGAATTTTAAACTTTTTTTAAGATACATTCAGTCAATGTGAGAGTGTTGATTTCTATCTTTTGAACTGGTGCTCAGATTAAAAAAATGAGGTCATCGTTGAAATCGCAACACCTAGATTCGCTTATACGAAGATTAACTTCGACCGGCAAGGGTCGGACGAAAAAGTTAATTTTTGGACTTTACAAAAAAAAATAACTCCATGAGTTATTTTATTCTATTCTCAGTATTGAGCGGTGGATGGTGGGACCACAATGTAATGTTAGGTTTGAATGGGATTCATTTAATGACACGACCCTTGGTTTGTATAACCATGACATTTGTTGAATTAGTGGAACATTAATTGCGGTTCATTAATGAACCACATTAATAAAACGCAACGTGGGTGGTTCCTTTTCTTATATTTAAACAAACATATGGCATGGGTTTTGGGGATCGACGTGAGGAATCACTGATGAAACGTCGGTGGAAACCTACTCCAACAAAGAACAAGGAACAAATGAATGTCGACGAGCATCTTCAAATGCAAACCCTTCTTCCTCATATGCAGCATCTTCCAACAAGTTTGAGGTAGGGATTTGTCTTGATTTATTTCTAATAGTTTTATGAATTCATATTCTCTTGATGATGTTTGAACTCTCTCATTGTTATAACGCTAACACGGAGGGTGCGGGCTGAACCGAACAATGCTTGGACCCTATGCCGATCTCGGTAATGTTTTCGTTCTTCATGGATGACCGATCAATACAGTGGAAAGAGAAAACTGGGGGCCACATAGTGATGGCAGGGTACGGGGAGGCTCGTAGACGCAGTCGGAAAAGAAAACAAACCTCCAAAGATTCATTAGAGGCACATGGAAGCTCCGCCAATGTGGTGGAAACGGCGACCGAAGGAGACGACGGCTGACTCTCGCCAACTGTGAGGAGGTGGCAGTGCCCGAAGGTGTTGCGGCAGACAGGGGGTGGCTGGCCGACGCCGGCCGCATTGACGGTGGCGGTGCGCCACGGAGGAGTTTCCGCGATGGAGGCGGAGGTGGACCCGGACCATGGGTCCTGCCCTAGACCGGTCCACAGGACCAGTCAGCTGAAGGGGTGGTGCTAGCCTGGCACCTCCTATTAAAGACCGAATGGACTTTCGGTCCGTTTGGTGGGGAATTGGGTCTGCACCCATCTGGCGGGCTGCGCCCAGCCAACAGACCAGACCGGGTCCAACTGGTCCAGGCTGAGCCAGGTCAGACCCGGGTCGACCCATACTGGGTTGGGTTGGCCCAGACTGGGACGGGTCAAGTCAGTCTGACCGGTTCGGACCGGACCCGGACCCATTTAGGCCCAGTTTCTCTTAAAGGGGCATATCTCCTAAACCGGACGTCCGTTTGACGAACCGTCTCTGGCCCTGAAACCCTTTGGAAGAGGCGGTCCTTTTGAGATACTCTACTTGGGTTTTGGAGAAAGTTGTAGTATGGCCGGGTTGGATCGGACTCGAATCCAACTGGGCCCCCGACACTAAATGTGGCATCCCGCCTTTTTATAACATAAACTTTCATTACATTACACAAAATTGAGGATCTTTAAGGTTTAGTGTCTTGGAAACCAGGAACATAATACATGAAAACATCATAAAAAATTCTTCTTAAACACTTAAAATTTTTCTCCTTAAGTTCATCCTAGGTTCATTACTGCATCTCATAACCTGGGGACATTCATCAAAAGAAAGGGTGAGCAGAAGGCCCAGTAAGGGAAACAAGAGAAACATTTTACATGTGAACTTGAGATACTTCAATAAGGTCATGAAAAGAACTTTAAGGCATGAGAAAGAAATCATGAGGCATATAAAAATAACGTTTTTCATAACTTGAAGATGTGGCTACAACATTTTACAAAGACAATCATTTCTGTTTCACCAAGGTCCATCCCCAAGGTGTCAATGAAAATTACCAAGGTTATTCACCAAGGTATCAGTCTAAATGGTCATCTCTAAAGATTAAGTCTTTACCCAATACATTGGAGCGCTATCAGGACGCACCCTTAAATTTGTCTTTATCATCATGTGAGCCACATATATCATCATCAATCATTTCATAAACAACCCATATAGCATAAAAGAAATGGGTTTCATTTCATAATCATAATGTTTTAAAAAAACTGCTTTAAAGACATGATCTTAATGTCACTTTAAACCCACAGAAAGGGAAAGCGGGTCTCATGTATGTAAATCCCAGAATTTAAAATAGAACAAATTGGTATGTATGTGAATACACCTATAGAAGAGAGATATTTTAGTATTCACTTAATAAAATAAAAGAACTTTAAAAAAAGAGAGATACATTTTGAGACGGAAATTCTGCAGTATAACGGCTAGGTTTCGGGGTTTTAGAAAACATTGAAAAGAGAGGGGACATGGGTCAAACATTCATAAATGACCCATAAAACAGTAGAGGGACCAAATATGAAGTATATATGAACATGGTAATGAAATTTTTAGTACATACCATTTGAAATGAAAAACATGGAAGGAAGACAAAAATAAGATTTCTCTTATGAAAATTCAGCAGCCTAACAGCATCACTTAAACTTGAATAAAAATGAATTGACGAGATCAAATAGGGTCTCTCATCATATGAACATAAAAGTTCAGTATGATAGATATAGATATCATACCCCCAACATAATAAAAATGAACTTTAAAGACTTGACATGAAAGTATAACTTTGAAAAATGAGAAGGGTAAGAATCCCTTAAAAATTCGACAGCCTAACGGCGCCACTTAAACATTCTTAAAACGAATTGATGAGAGAAATAGGGGGTCTCTCATCATATGAACATGAAAAGGGCAGTAAGATGAATATAAAATAACATCCTACAACATAAGAACATGGAGCATAAAATAAATGACATAAAAGAGATTACTTGAAAAGAAAGAGAGAGGTCGGATCCCTTACCTTAAACGTAACTCTTAAAACTCAAAGGTTGGGACCTTGAGAGGCTTGAGGGCACCTTGGGAGGACTCCTTGGGAGGTAAGGAGACCAGAAATTCGTTGAGGATGATTTTGGAGTCGAAAGGATAAGATAATGGCTTGGTATTTATAGGGAAAGTGAGGGGACAAGGCATTAATGGCCAAGGGACACCTCATTGGTGGTTTTGGCAAAACCATGGGCTTGCCCATAGTATTTTCCCATGGTATTGGCCACTTGGGACACCTCATACAATAATTCATCCCCTTTAGTCGACCATCCCTTAAAATATCTCATGACATCTTCATGAAACATTTATGATGTTATTAAACATATCGAAACCCTAAAACTGTATTTTCACTATTAATCGAAAATTCATTTTTCTTAGAAAAATCCCCAAAAATTACCTTAACATAATATCGATGCTCTGAGTTCAAAAATGAAATCCATTTTATAAAAATAATTTTCTAATTATTTTTAATTTAATTTTTAATTAAAAAACACTATTCACCCGAAAAAACTAATACTTGACTAATAATTTATGAAACTGTTATTTACCCATTTTATTTAATCACATTACTTAATCAAGGTGTCTAAATTATATTAAAACTTTCTTTAAGTGAGATTACTAATCCATTTGGTCACATTACTAATCCTAAGCGTAAAATCACTATTCATAATTTACTATTCATCAAAAATTAAGTTGATCTTATTAGACTCCAAATTCCTTACTGAAAACTTTTGCATAAGACCATTTTTTGAAAATCATTACACATCATTAATTATTTAAGGTTTACATAAATATTTTAAAATATCCCTTTTTTCAAAAATACTCAATAAAATACATCCTAAAATTATCCTGACATTTTGAAATTTCACAAACATCACTAAAGGAAGAAATCTCAATTTATTCATCCCAAAGGATTACACAAAGAAGTTATGGTCTCGTCACATAGCCCCTTATAACACCAGCATATGACCTAAGTGTAAGGTGTGCTATGGTGATAGAATCTGAGGGAGGCTCAGATAACATTTCCCTAGTAGTAATCTCCACTAACTTGAACTTCTCTCGTAGGCGTTTTCGTTCAAGCTTGACACGCTGGAGTTCGGCTTGGGCTTGGTCCAAAGCGAAGCCCAAAGATGCCACCTCCTTCCCAAGCTCTGATAATTGGGCTTCATAAGGTTCGAGTCTACCGGATGAAGCCATCGACTCCTCTTTATGCATTAACCATTAACATCTCTATTAAATCGTTAAGAGTAAGTTAATATACTATTTAAAAATTTTGGGTCGTTAAATTCTTCCCCCCTTAAGAAATTTCATCCCCGAAATTTTATACTTGAGGCCTAGTTGAAAAGGTGAGGGTAATTTTGCTTCATCGTTTCCTCAGGATCCCAAGTCGCTTCTTCATACTTATGATTCCTCCACAACACTTTCACAAGGTGGGTAGTCTTGTTCCGTAGAACCTTATCTCTATGGTGTAAGATCTCCACTGGCTGCTCCTCATAAGAGAGGTCATGTTCCAGTTGTACCACCTATGGGTTCAGTGCATACGAAGGGTCAGGTATGTACTTCCTTAAGAGAGATACATGGAAGACATCGTGAACTTGAGCTAGGTTCGGTGGAAGTGCTAGATGATAGGCCACTGCTCATATGCGATCAAGGATTTCATAGGGGCAAATGTACCTAGGGATGAGCTTCCCTTTCTTCCCAAACCGCATGACTCTCTTCCATGGATAAATTTGAAGGAAGACTTTGTCGCCAACACCAAACTCCAAGTCTCTTCGACGGTTGTCAACATAGCTCTTCTGCCGACTCTGAGCAGCCTTTATGTGTTGTTGGATGGCATGAACTTGTTCTGTCATCTCTTGCACAAGATCAGGCCCAAGAAGCTTTCTCTCACCAGTTTCATCCCAACAAGTAAAAGTTCTACATCGCTTTCCATACAGAGCTTCATAGGGTGCCATCTGAATACTCGAATGGAAGCTGTTGTTATAGGAGAACTCAACTAATGGGAGGTGTTGATCCCATCCACCTTTAAATTCCATTGAGCATAATCTCAGCATGTCTTCGAGTGTCTGAGTAGTCCTTTCAGATTGGTCATCAGTTTGAGGATGATAGGCCGTACTAAAATTCAATTCAGTATTCAGAGCATGTTGAAGACTTCTCCTGAATTTTGATGTGAATCTTGGATCACGATCAGACACGATGGATAGTGGTACCCCATGCAGCCTTACCACTTCCTTTACGTATATCTTGGCAAGTTGATCCAGAGATAAATCTTCCCGAATAGAGACAAAATGGGCGGTCTTGGTGAGACGGTCCACAATAACCCATATCGCATTGTTTCCTTTGGATGATTTTGGGAGACCAGTTACAAAGTTCATAGTGATATTATCTCACTTCCATACTGGTATGGGTAGCGATTGTAATACCCCCTTAGGAAGTTGTCGTTCTGCCTTTACTTGTTGACACACCAGGAACCTTGTAGTGTAATCAGAAATATCCCTCTTCATGTTATCCCATCAATAATGATCACGAACGTCTCTATACATTTTAGTGCTTCCCGGATGTATAGAGAAAGTAGAGCTATGAGCTTCATCCATCAGTTCTTTATTTATCTCTGGAATAGATGAAACACATAGTCTTGTACGAAATTTCAATACACCTTCTTGATCAATATTGAAATCAGGGAACTTCCCATACTTTACACCCTCAAACTTCTCCTACAGCAAAGGATCTTCTTTTTTAGCCTTCTTGATCTTCTCTCGTAGTGAAGGTTGAGAAATCATTTGGGATAAGGTTGATGATGTCCCTTCCCTTACAATTCCCATGTCCAGTTTTACTAGATCTTTAATCAAGGGATCTCCTAGGATCCTCATTATTGCCAGAACAACAGGATCTTTCCTGATTAACGCATCCGCGACTTTGTTTGCTCTTCCAGGGTGATAATTAATTGAACAATCATAGTCTTAAATAAGCTCCAACCATCTTATTTGTCTCATGTTCAATTATTTCTGTTTGAAAATATACTTTAAACTTTGGTGGTCGGTGTATATATCACATTTCTCCCCATAAAGATAGTGCCTCCATATCTTTAGAGCAAAAACAACTGCCGCTAGCTCTAGATCATGCGTAGGATAATTCTGCTCATGAATCTTCAACTGTCGAGATGCATAAGCAATTACCTTGTCATTTTTCAAGAGGACACACCCAATCCCTTTCATAGATGCATCGCTAAAAATAACGAATCCTTCTCCAATAGAGGGTACTGTTAACATAGGTGCAGTAACCAATCTCTTCTTCCGCTCTCGGAAACTTTCCTCACATTCCTTTGTCCAGATGAACTTAACCCCTTTTCGAGTCAACTTGGTTAGTGGATTAGAAAGCCGTGAAAAGTTTTTCACAAACCTTCTATAATATCCTGCTAAACCAAGGAAACTATGAATCTCAGTTATTGTTGTGGGTTGAGGCCACTTTTCCACAACCATTGTCTTTGCAGGGTCAACTGATATTCCTTCATTGGTTACGATGTGTCCCAAGAAAGCCACTTGTTGTAACCAAAACTCACACTTGCTGAACCTTCCAAAGAGCCTCTCCTTCCACATAGTTTTCAAAATAACCCTCAGATGATCTTTATACTCCTCACAACTTTTTTAATATATCAAAATATCATCAATAAAAACTACCACAAAGTTATCAAGGTAGTCCTTAAAGACTCTATTCATCAAATCCATGAAAATATCATGAGCATTAGTCAAGCCGAAGGGCATAACAGTAAACTCATATTGCCTATATCTTGATTGGAAGGTAGACTTTGGAATATCTTCCTTCTTCACCCTCAGTTGATGATAACCAGATCGAAGGTCAATCTTGGAGAATAATTGAGCTCCACGAGGTTGGTCAAATAAATCATTAATTCTTGGAAGAGGGTATCTGTTCTTCACTGTGATCCCGTCCAGTTCTCTATAATCAATGCATAGCCGCATTGATCCATCCTTCTTCTTCAAAAAGAGAACTGGTGATCCCCAAGGAGACACACTTGGTCGGATAAACCCCTTCTCCAACAAGTCATGGAGTTATTTCTTTAACTCTTCTAGCTCCACATTTTCCATTCTATACGGGGTCTTTGATATCGGTTGAGATCTAGGTACGAGTTCAATGGAGAACTCTACCTCTCTTTCTAGGGGAGGTCTAGGTAACTCCTCAGGAAATACATCCATGTATTCCTAAACAATCGGAACATATTCTATTTGTATACTCCCTTTTCCTTCTTCATCATCACCGATTAACTTCATAAAGAAAGATATAGGAGGTGCTTCTAGATAGGGATCAGTTCAGGATATCTCTCCTTGGAAGATAATTGTAGGTCGTTCATTCAAGACTACTGACATTTCCTTACTTCTGCATTTGATCTTAGCATTATACTTTGAGATCCAATTAATCCCTAGTATAACGTCGAATTCCAACATGGGAATGACTACTAGATTTGCGATAAGATTGTGCTCACTAAAGTAAACACTAGAGTCTATAAACACTGTTGATGCATGGATAATCCCACTTTGAGTCTTGAGTGACAACTCTACCTCAAGCAGTTCAGGGATTGATTCTATATTCTTTGCAAACTTAGAGGAAATAAAGGAATGCGTAGAACCAGAATCAAACAAAGTACTTGATAGTTTTGAGAGGACAACAAGAGTACCTGCTACCACGTCGTTCGGAACTTCAACTTCATTTGTTGTGATAGTAAAAGCATGATCTTGCTCCCTTGGCCTTTGCTGAGGTTGACGGTGATTCCCCTCCACTACCCTCGGATTTGGACAGTGATTAGCAAAGTTCCCAATCTATCCACACTTAAATCATTTGACTTCGGGTAGAACCGGAACCATCTTTCCTCTGTCGTTAGTGTTGGGAAGTTGAGGATTCACCTCACTATGACAATTCTGAGCAATATGGCCTTCTCTTCCACACTTTTAGCACTTGACACTTCTGATAAAGTAGTGCCTCGGATGCTTCTTCCCACATTTATTGCATGTGGTAAGTTGCATTTGCTTTACACCTCTTCCTTGATCAAAAGTCTTCCCTAGACTGGGCTCCAACGATCCCTTCTTGTCATTTGATTTATGAGATCATTGTGTCTCACCAAACTCTAGCTCGACTTTCATTGAACTCCACACAATCTCCTCATAGCTATCGTAGTCCTTGTTGGAGATATTCATCCGCAGATGAGGTCTCAGTCCACCGAAAATCCGTCAACCTTCCCACTTGGATCCATGACAAAGCTAGAGGTATATCGTGAAAGTCGGGTGAAGTTCATCTCATAGCTTCTGACAGATTCGTTCTCCTTCTGCTTCAGCTCGAGAAACTCTTTCTTCATTCTCGTTCTCATGGAATGAGGGAAATACTTATTAAAGAATATTCCCTAGAACTCTTCCCACTCCATAGCTTCCATCTCTCCTCGTGGCTTCGTGCTTTTGATCAGTGACCACCACTGATCAGCTTCTCCCTCTAGGCGGTAAACAGCAAGGGTGAATTTTTCTTGTTCCGAACAATGAAGTATAGAAAAGATCTTTTCAATGGATCTTATCCATTGTTCCGCAACCAAAGGTTCAGTAGATCCACTGAATGTTGGTGGTCGTTGACGTATTAAGGACTCAACAGAATGTTTTTCCCTTCGTGGTGAGATCGGCCTCTCAGCTTGATTCAAGTTATTTGTAAAGACTCGTAAAATTCAAGGGAAATTTTTTTATAAATTTTATTTGGGATTTTACAAGAACGAAGTTTCTGACGGAGCCTGATTCCGAGGCCCGGTGTGCCCGGAATTAATTTCCGAAGTTTAGGCTCGGGTACGTTCAGTGAACGAACGAGCGGGTTTTTCTAACTGTTGAACTGGTGCTCAAAATCGAATTCTGAGGGCACCGATGTAACCGTAGCACTGGTAATTGCTTAGAAACACTTTTTCCGGAGTTGCGTTTGCTCGGGTGTGGTTTTTAATTTTTGGGATTAAGTTAAGGAATAAAAATAAAAGTGATGCGACTTTTTATTTTTATTTTACTTAAGTGGCTTAAGCTAAGTTAAGCGGATAAGGTGGAACCCACAATATCCTACCCACTTGGTAGGATATTTGTGAGGTGGGGCCCACACGAGCCCCACCGTTTCTTCCCACCTAAGTAACGCACCTGCAACCCCCCTTTTAAATGTAAGTCAAACCTTAGGTTTTTCTGGTTAAGAAACACCCCATTAAATTGGGCAGTTAAATTGTTACAATTAATTCTTTGAATTAATTGTTCGTTTATTATCTTTTGATTTTCAAATCCTTATGTTGATAATAAAATAAGAGGAGGACTTATTTTATTTTGTTTTGGGTTTGTGTTGTGAAAACCTTTGGGAGAAAAAAAAAGAGAAGATTCTTCATTCTTCGACGAATAACACGAAGAACACATCACCGCTGATGAAGAACACCAATCTCCGACGGCGGACGATGGCGAGTGACACCTTCTTCGGAGATCACCTAACGCCAACGGAGATTCTCTTCTTCCGCGGAGATCTTCTTCTCCCGCGGTGATCCTCTTCTCCGCGACGGTTAATTCTGCGACGAACGCTCATTCGACGACAGCGTTGAGGTAGGGAATTGTTTGTGAAATGTTAATGAACCCCATGTTACTTCCTTCTAAATCAAAGAACGTGGATCAACTAAACATAAAGTTGATCCTTGAAGAATATGTTGCGGGTTGAGAATTCTTTTTTGTGGGAAAACTGTAGGGGTTTATTGCTTCTTGTTTGTGAAACATCCTTTGTCGTTCCTCGTCTTATATTTTTGGGCCGCTTGTTATCATCTTAACGGGAGGAGGTCGGACTGCACGAACACGGCCGACCCTCCTCCCCCTTTGTTGTTGTGTTGTTGCAGTTCGAAAGATGGCGGCATGGTACGACGGCACCGCGCGGGAACCTAGAGGGATGCAGCAAGGATGCGCGGCGCCGTCGCGTCGCGCCGTCGAGGCCGAACGAAAGTGTGGTCATATTTGGGACCGCAAAGGCGATCGGAAGACTCCGCAATTTGTTCTTTTGACGTGCGGATCGACGGTAATTGACGGAACGAGCCGCAGAGATGATTTGATGTTTCCGCAGTGAAGAACGGGACCCGGGATGAGCATCAGCGCAGACGGAATTGAAAACAGACCACCGGAGCAACTCCGGTGGCCCGCGGACACCACTGGCGGCGCCCCGGCGCGCCGCCTCTAGAAACCGCCGCGGCTTCAGCCGCGGCGGCGAGCGGGTGGATCCCGCGGTCGCGCGGGATCCAGGGGGCGCGGTGTGCACCGCGTCCGCGAAGCACCGGCTCGCTGGCCGAGCCAGCGATCCCCCCCGGCCGAGCCGGGCTGGCTTGGGCGGACCGGACCGGGCCGCGCCCAGTCAGGCCGGGCCGCACCCAGCCGGGCCGGGCCAACCCAGGGGGGTTGGGCCGAGTCGGTCCAGGCCCAGACCCCCCATTTACGGATCACTTTCGGTCTTTCGCCCATAACATGGGATACGGACCTCCGATCAATGCACCGTCAGTTACGATGCGATCCTTGGATCGAGGCGGTCGTTTCGGTATATTATACTCAAGGTTTCGGAGAACTTTGGGTTCGTCCGGGATGGTTCGGATACGAAACCAACCGGGCCCTCGGAGCGGAAACGCTCATATCTTGAGCTTCGGGCGTCCGATTGACGTGCCGTCTATCTCGTTGAATTCCTCTTGAGGAGAAGAAACTTTTGGCATACTCTGCTCGAGGTCTGGATGTCGTCGGAGTGCGGTCGGGTTGGTTCACCCACGAAACCAACCGGGCCCCTGAAACGAAAAAGCCAATAACTCACAGACCGGGTGTCCGATTGACGCGCCGTCTGTCTCGTCGAATTCCTCTTGAGGAGATGGAAATTTTGGCATACTTAGCCCGAGGTTTGGATGCAGTTGGAGTATGGCCGAGTTGGATTGTACCTGAAATCCAACCGGGCCCCTGGAACGGAAAAGGTGATATCTTTCAGACCGGACGTCCGTTTGACGAACCGTCAGCGGCGTTGGTGATCACGTTGAGAAATGGTCCCTATGAGTATAACCTATGAGAGTTCAGGGTACAGTTGGGATACGGCCGGGTTGGTTCGCACACGAAACCAACCGGGCCCCGGGGATGAAAATACTAGTAACTCACAGATCGGGCGTCTGATTGACGCGCTGTCTGTTACGTTGAGACCCCTGTGACGAGGCGGTCCTTTGAGATACTTCTTCGTGGAAATTTGTGATACTTGTAGTATCAACCATTAGCTTGTGGAGCAGACCCTCCCAAAGACGAGCATGCGGAGTACGGAGACCGTGTAGCCGGCTGAGACCTGACGACTGCTTGACCGATCGACTCAGTGTATTTCGGATAGCCCAGTGGGGAGCGCTTAGTTGTAGAGGCAGACCCACGGCGGAGGAGCACTTGGTTGTAGTGGCAGACCCGCGGCACTCAACAGAAGGAGTACCTATGGAGGCTATAAGGGGGAGCGCTTGGTTGTAGCGGAAGACCCACGGCGGAGGATCGCTTGGTTGTAGCGGCAGACCCATGGTGGGAAGTGCTTGGTTGTAGCAGCAGTCCCATAGTACTCAACAGGAGGAGTACCTCAGCAGTCTTAGGTTAGTGAGCAGTACCTCGGAGTCGTGACAGGACCACTGTGCACTCTAGAGATGAGGCTCTTCAGTAGTTACGGTTTCGATAAAGAAAATCCTGGTTTGAGCTGAACCTTGACCTTTGTGTTTACCTCATGATTGAGATGGGTCACTTGATAACTTAGTTATATGTATGGGCATATACGTGGGTAGTGGTTATCCGTTGATTTCATAATCTTTGTGTTTCCTCATGATTGATATGGGTTACGTGATAACTTAGGTATATGTATGGGCATATACCTAAGTAGAGGTTATCTGATGAGATCTTCTTTGTGGTTATCCATGTTGGTTTTAGTGAGACCTTGAGGGTCTCGGGGTCCCTACTGAGTATCGTTATACTAACCCCTACATGGGTTATGCCCGCATCTCGTTGTGTTGGTTGCAGACGACGGGCAGTGCTGACGAAGGCTGAGTGTTCGAGGACTGGACGGTACCCGGAGGTGAACCACATGACAAGTTAGTATCCGGAGGTGGACTTCATGATGAGACAACACACGGAGGAGGTTGACGGGCGAGAGCGTTGTGGAGGCTATCTGTAATTACCCTTCAGGAAGGATCTGTGGTGGATGATCCAGGAGCTGCGCCATCTGTACCTACCCTTCAGGTAGGATCCAAGGAGGATGACCCAGGATCCGCTTCCGTTCTTCCAGTTGTTGTATTTTTATGTTGTACTTTTGTTTAGTTGTAGATATACTTTCAGTTGGGTTTGTATTCTGGCCCATTTACTTTTCAACACTTTCTTTTGTACTTAGTGTTTTACTTCCGCTTGTACTCTGTGGTGTTTGTTTACTTTCATAAAGGCAATGCCTTCCCAGTTATCGGGATTTACGCCTTTGGTGCTAGTCGCCTTCCCCTGGCCTATGGAATGCGGGCTTGGGGTAGTCATGACACGGGCCCCGAGGACGGGTCATGAAAAATTGGTATCAGAGGAGTCGGTTCTACCGCAGAACTTATAACTCTGATATTTTCTTTTTGTGAAGCAATAGTATTAAGGGTACCGAGTGTGGTCTTCAGTTCAGGGAGTCCAGTGTTGGTGCGGGCAGCCGACGTATCCATACACCAGGACCCTGACAATTGATTTCCGACTTTGTGCACGAAAACACTGATTGCATGTGTGTTTATAGAAGTTTTATTTAAATATCAGCTCAAACTAGGTTATCTCACCAGGTATAAATCATTTGACCGTGTCACGTATGTTTCTTTCAGGATGCCTCTCCACGGATGGCCAGCTAGAGCCTAGAGGGATTTGCGTACTGACAGCCTGCGAGCGATGAGGATTCGGTACAGGGCCCTCTTGCAGTTGAGGCAATAGCAGAGGCACCAGCGGTACTACCATACGTTGGGCCACCGATGCCACCAGCCCCAACAGTAGGCGATGCACGCCACTTGAGCATGCTGCACGAGTTCCAGTGCCAGAGGCCACCCAGGTTCTGGGGAGAGATGGACCCGCAGGTGGCTGAGGTTTGGCTGGAGGCTGTGGTGAGAGTCTTTAGGCTAGTGGGGACGCCAGCAGACTTCATGGTGATCTTTTCTTCCAGCCTCCTTCAGGCAGCAGCAGGCAGGTGGTGGAGCCGCTTGTTCCAGTTTTGTGACGGGATGACCTTCACATGGGAAGACTTCGAGACCTTCTTCAGGGTGGAGTTTGTTCCAGTAGCTCTACACCCCGAGCGTGTACAGGAGCTGCTGCCTTTGCCGCAGGATTTTCGATCAGTAGCCGAGTCATCTGTGGGCAGTAGACAGATGATGCAGTGGTCCAAGAGGACCAGAGCCAGCCGTGCGAGGAGCAGGAAGTGTTATGAATGCGGCAGGAAGGGTCACCTGGCACGTGACTATCTGACCCCCCGCATAGTCGATCCGCAGGATTTAGAGGAGCCACTGAGGCGGAAGCAGCAGCAGGTGCTTGAGCAACAGCCGAGCAGTGGACAAGGCAGTAGAGCTCTAGAAGCAGGAGGACAGGAGCGGAAATAGTGGATACGTCCCTTGTACTTCTAGTTCCATATTGCTGTTGTATTCGTGTCTTTGTACTATGAGCTGCAATAATAAAAAGACACTTATCTTTATGATGTTTTTTTTCCTTTCCTTTTGTTTGGTTGATACTGAGTGGTCCCGGTTAAAACTGTTGACTTGACCCTCACTTTCAAGATTTCTACTGGAGGAGACACAGGGACCTCACACTAATGCCGACAGTGTGACTCGACCCATGGAGGCGAGAGTGATAGTTGGATCTCTTGGTAGTAACGTCGAGGCCTTACGATGTCATCCATGGAATGAATACATCATTCATGTCAGGATTGACTGTATTAGGCAATGGACGTGGTTCATCCAGGGGATGAGACCGAGTTTCTATTTTCGGCAAAGGATAAATTTTAGTAGCTCTTTAAATGCGTAGGCAAAGAAGATGCAAATCATCCAGGAGCGGATGAAGACTGCACAGTGCAGTAAGAAACAGGAAACTGGCCCCAGTCTTAGAGACTCGGGCATGTTAAATGTTCAAGAAGTGGAAGCTTTAAGGAGAGATGAGTCTACAAAGCAGCAGACATGGAGGCAGAGCTAGTGGAGCAGCATGAGGTGGTGTACGTTTTAACATGCTACAACCACCCACCTTAGTTGTCCCCACCAGGCTCAGGGAGCTGGAGGGCGGAGGAAGAGTGCGGCTGCATGCGGTCAAGGAGTGTGACCCAATGGCTCCAAAAATGATTCAAGGGATAGTTTATGTCCACTACTAGCTTTCGTAGTAACAGACGTTGATATGAATCATTCCTTCCTTCCACAAATCTTGTCCCAGACCTAGAGTTTCCGGTAAGCCGTAGACTTGACCCTCACGTCTGAAGATACCTTGGGAGAAGACTTGTTAATCACACTTACGCCGACGGTGTGGTCAGACCCTCGAGGTGAGAGTTTCGGTTGGAATATCTTGGTGACAGCGTCGAGGCCTTACGACGTTGGTTTGAGTATGGACTGGGCAATCACAGTTTATACACAAATTGACAGTATTAGGCAAAAAGTTTGTGGTTTAACTACGACGTCGGGATGGGTTTTCCTTGGTCGGTGAAAAGCAAACCCCAGGTAGCATAGGATAAACTCATGCACAGGAGGGTGCGACCGATCACTCTTGAGTCGGTCAACCTTACCCTCGTGGTAGCAGTCATTTTGAGTTTCAGTTCTAACATGAATTGGAGGCCTCTTGTGTTCGAGGATGATGATCTCATCTTTATACGGGTCTCACCTCGATGAGGTTTACAGAGATGTGGCCAAGGCGGCAAGTTGTCTCCGAGGTTCAGTGGACCTTTTCTAGGTCCTCAGCTGGGTAGGCGAGGTGGTTTACCGCTTGACCCATTCACCTCAGTTGCACCAGGTGCACGACGACTTCCACGTATCTCAACTGAGTAGATACGTGCGTGATCCTTCACATATCATCGACCATGGGGAGCTGGATGATGGCGATGGGTGTCTTTCACGGAGGTTCCAGTGGGGATCGAGGATCGACAGGAGCAGATCCTATGAGGATGGTCGATTCCTCGGGTGCACTTTCTTTGGCAGTACGGGAACCTCCAGGTAAGCACATGGGAGCGGAAGGCTCAGATACGTGCTCAGTACCGCTTTTGTGACCCTAGTTTGTGTTAAAGCTTTACGAGGACGTAAAGCCCTGAGGTGGGAGTAATGTAAAGACCCGTAAAATTCAAGGGAAATTTTTTTCTAAATTTTATTTGGGATTTTACAAGAACTCAGTTTCTGACGGCACCTGATTCTGAGGCCTGGTGTTCCCGGAATTAATTTCTGAAGTTTAGGCTCGGGTACGTTCAATGAACGAACGAGCGGATTTTTCTAACTTTTGAACCGGTGCTCGGAATCGAATTCTGAGGGCACCGATGTAACCGCAGCGCTGTTAATTGCTTAGAAACACTTTTTCCGGAGTTGCGTTTGCTCGGGTGTGGTTTTTAATTTTTGGGATTAAGTTAAGGAATAAAAATAAAAGTGGTGCGACTTTTTATTTTTATTTTACATAAGTGGCTTAAGCTAAGTTAAGCGGATAAGGTGGAACCCACAATATCCTACCCACTTGGTAGGACATTTGTGAGGTGGGACCCGCACAAGCCCCACCGTTTCTTCCCTCCTAAGTAACGCACCCGCAACCCCCCTTTTAAATGTAAGTCAAACCTTACGTTTTTCTGGTTAAAAAACGCCCCATTAAATTGGGCAGTTAAATCGTTACAATTAATTCTTTTAATTAATTGTTCATTTACTATCTTTTGATTTTCAAATCCATATGTTGATAATAAAATAAGAGGAGGACTTATTTTATTTTGTTTTGGGTTTGTGTTGTGAAAACATTTGGGAGAAAAAAAAGATAATATTCTTCGTTCTTCGACGAAGAACGCGAAGAATACACCACCGCCGACGAAGAACGCCAATCTCCGACGGCGGACTGATGTACATGGATGTTACTGACATTTTTTTTCCTATTTTCATTTATTTTAATTAATTTGATAATCGCTTCTTGTGTTCTTAGGTTCTTTTTGTAGTATTTTAAATATTTTAGTTGTTTTTATAGTTTTTAGTTAGTATTATATTAATATTAGTTATTTATTTTCATTTTTTAGAATTTTACTTTATTAACATTTCATATTTTGTTTTATTTTAATATTACTTTTAGTTTATTAATTAATTATAAATATAAATATTTATATAATTCTATTTATACTAATTTATTATTATTATTATTTAACCCTTCTAGATAATTAGTTTTATTTTAAATTTAATTTGAATTTGAATTTTTTATTCCCCCCCTAATTCCCACGCCCCAACTTTTCCCCCTTTTTTTGACCCATTCCACACCCCCTCTCTCCAATCCCCTCCCCTATCCCGCCTCCTTCACCCCTTATCTCCCCCTGGACCCACTACCAGACTCTCCCTTCACTTCCCTTCACCCCGCGCGGCCTCCCCTCACTCTCCCTGCATCCGCCGCCCCCCCTGCCGCTCGCCCTCACCCCCGCACATCCAGCCGGACACCCCCGTCGGCCCTCACTCTCCCTTCTCTTCCCATCTCACCCGCTGGAACCCGGCCGCCCCGCCTCTCCTCTCCATCCCGCTGGCCGCCTCCCCTCTCCAGTCCGAAGGCCCCGCATCCCCTTACCAGCTTAGCCCCGCTGCGCCCCACTGCATCCGCCGCCCCCCTGCCGCTCGCCGCACTCCCCCTGACCCAGCCTCTCGCCGCACTCCCCCTGGCGCCCTCCCTTCTCCACGCCGCCGCCCTAAAATCCCCTGTCGCGACGACCCCGCCGTCCGCACTCCCTGCGCAACCCTCATCACCCCGCTGCCCTCTCCACTCGTCCGCACTCCCCTGCGCCCCTTTCTTAGCGCCCCCAGGTCGTCCGAACTCCAGCGCACATATCTCTCTCACCATTCTCTTTTATTTTCTTTGCAGTGCACCGGTCACCGCCATCCGAGGAGTCGACCAGCAGCCGACCATCAGCCGCGCACCGCTTACCGCTACCCAAGGAGCCGACCAGCAGCCGCGCACCGCTTACCGCTACCCAAGAAGCCGACCAGCAGCCACGCACTACTCACCGCTCATATCCTCAGTTCCGGTGGTCGCATAGTTGGTGCGCGACGTCATCACATGCCGAGGGTTGCTACACGCGGCAGAAATAGAGACAGACACGATCATTTCATCGGTAACGTAGTGTTAATCCACATGACATATCATTTTATTGCGTTTATTATTTCAGTGTGATGTCGGGGTAATTTTATTAGTGTCGGGATGTTGGTTGATTAATAAAAATTATTGCGCATGCCATGCAACGTATTGTTTGATGATTAATTGTCAATTAAATTTATTTTAATTGAACATTTATCTGTTTAAATTATTTTTGCACTGAATTAATTGCTAAAATTAAAACTGGCCATTTTAATTATAAGTCGACGCGGCGGTCTGAGAAGGTAAACCGCGTTGACTGATGGTAGGTGCAAATTAGTGACACAACTTTGTGAGAAACGGGTTGTGTCATTTCGCCATGTAGTTCGGGGCTTGAACGAGTTTTCTAATTTATTTATGACACCAGAGAATGGGACTTTAAATAAAATTGGGAAATTAAAATTGAGCATCTAAAAAATGGTTATATTTTCGGAACTGGCGATAATTAAACAGAATAAATAATTAATCATCCTAAAGAATACCTTCCACGGCTGCGTGATAATTTAATTGTGACACCAGCATCCTCGACACATTTTGTTGACTTAGAGTCCATCATCTTTTTCATCTGCAATTTTCTTTTTACCTTTAGTCTTCTCCGTTTTAGTTTAATTAAAAAGAAAAAAAAAGGGGAAAACTCACAAATAGGTATTCCTTCAATCCCTTGTCCTTGTTCGTCTAAACATTGTCCAACAAAATATTTTTAGTGAACTAGATTCCGTGCTCTCTGTGGTTCGACCCTGCTCGCCACTTCTACAGTAGCCAGTCGGTTATAAAAATTCACAAATTTTCACGTGTTGCGACGCGCGTACCAAATTTCTGGCGCCGTTGCCGGGGAGCACGCGCACGTCTAGCATTACGAAATATTTTTAGTAGACCTTGCTTTAGGCACTGTTCGCCTAAATGGTGAACACTCGTACTTCTGATCCGTCAAAGAACGACACACCCCTTGATCCACAACTTGAACATCAAAGAAAGGGAAAAGAACAAATCGGTACCTCAGCTGCAAACGCAATGCATCCACCTGCGGAAAGCGTTGAAACTCATATTCCGACACTTCCTAGTGGACAAGTCCATCCACTTTTCCAAAACCGTCTCGATAATCAACGACCTCGGACTACTATGAGACAGGAGTTGCGACCCAACACAGTCGGAATAATCTCAGGTATAACACGACCCAGAATTCAAGCAACGCACTTTGAATTGAAGCCATCCACGATCAACCTGCTCCAACAACATGCACAGTTTCATGGATTGAGCAGCGAAGACCCTTATATGCATGTGAACAGATTTCTTGAAGTCTGTGACACATTTAAATATAACGGAGTAACGGATGATGCGTTGATCCTACGACTGTTTCCATTTTCGTTGCAAGGGAAAGCAAAGGACTGGTTGGAGAGTCTCGACCCCGAAACAGTTTTCACATGGGAAGTGTTGAGAAGAAAATTCCTTGATCGATATTACACAACAGCTCAATCTTTGAAAAACAAGAGAGACCTCGACTCCTTTTGTCAAAGTGAATACGAATCATTAGGAGAAGCTTGGGAAAGATTCAAGTCCATGTTAAGACGTTGTCCCCATCATGGGATGAAGTTGGCAAACCAGCTGCAAGCTTTCTACTATGGACTTCAATCCGAGAGTAAGTCTGCCATCAACACAGCTACTGGAAACGCGTTCATGGAAATGGATCCGGAGGACCTGTACATATTGATTCAAAACATGGCCGAACACAGTTTCCAGTGGCCAGAAGATTTTTCAAGACGAAAGGCAGGAGTGCATCACGTTGATACTCAGACATTCATGGCTGCACAATTTGAAGCTCTCAACAAGAGGATTGAAAACTTGTCAATAAACCCACCCAAGCCAGTCCATGTTGTTCAAGCTGAACACTGTCCACACTGTGGTGGTCCTCATGATTATTCCATGTGTCCATATAACACTACAGAGACCAAGATGTCTGAAGCTAACTTCATTAGTTACAACCGTGGAAATTATGGGAACAATTACAACACAAACTGGCAAGGCAATACCCAAAATCAAGGTTGGAAGGAACCAGTGGCTACTCAGCCGATGAACCATAACATGGGTCCACCTGGATTCACTGCTCAACCTACCTTCAGACCCGCCATGCAACCACAAGATCAAGGGTCTCAACAGAAATATCGACCACCGTTCCATCAGCAACAGTAGTATAAGGAGAAAAAGCAAACAACGGATTGCGCCCCTGCTGCAACACAAGGTCAAAAAGATTGGGTAGAAACTATAGAAAAGTTAATGATGTCCAATCAATCACGGTTTGAATCACAAGAGATGGCAACCCAAAACTTACAGGCTTCCATGCGCAACATTGAAAATCAAGTCGGTCAGTTAGCCGCACAAATGCAAAACCGACAGCAAGGAACCCTACCAAGCAACACAAGAGTCAACCCAAGAGAAGAAGCAAAAGCCATCATATTGCGAAGTGTCACACAGTTACCAGAGCACCAAAAGCCTGATGTTCAACCAACAGACGAGACGCCTATACCTTCCACTAAAAATGGCGACTCAACAAACAAAGCAATCCAACTTAAACCCAAAGAGGAGGAAGATCAAAACATACTTGCAAAGAATGAAAAGGCAATAAAGGAGAAGGAAAATGAGGCACTCAATGAAAGAGAGAAATCCCACATACCACCTCCTCCATTTCCACAAAGACTGAAGCAAAGTAAGTTGGATGTTCAATTTTCAAAATTCATGGAGATGTTCAAAAAGCTTCAAATAAATATTCCTTTTGCGGAAGCCATCACACAAATGCCCCACTATGCCAAATTTCTCAAAGAACTTCTGTCAAAAAGAAGAAAATTAGATGATGTGGGAACAGTCATAATGCACGAGGAATGTTCAGCAGTCATACCCAGATCCATACCTCCAAAACTAAGAGACCCTGGGAGTTTCACTATTCCTTGCAATATTGGAGGATGTTAATTCGGAAGAGCTTTGTGCGACCTCGGAGCTAGTGTCAATCTCATGCCATCTGGAATCCTTGAAGAACTGGGCATCACCGAATTAAAGCCAATGAGAGTCGCCTTGCAAATGGCTGACCGATCAGTGAAGCATCCTCGAGGGATTCTAGAGGACGTTCTTGTCAAGGTTGATAAATATTACTTCCCTGCTGACTTCATTGTCCTCGATATGGAAGAAGATAAGGACGTCCCACTCATTCTCGGGAGACCCTTATTGGCGACATGCAGAGCACTGGTTGATGTCCAAGAGGGAAAGTTAATTTTTAGAATTGGGGATGAGAACATAACATTTGATGTCCTAAAGGCCATGGAAAAACCATCTGTAGTAGACTGTCATTTCCTGGATACGATTGAAGAATGGGATGAGTTTGCAAGCGATGTGCTGGACCTCGCAGATTTGCACAAAGAAAATAAAGAGTTCACTGAATCAATCGAGGAAGTGGAATTCATCAGGAATATAGTCGAGCCTTTAGATAGACATGAATCCACTTCACTTACTCCATCACTTGAAAAGCCTCCAACACTTGAGCTTAAACCTCTTCCATCAAACCTGAGATATAGCTACTTGGGAGATTTAAACACCTTACCATTCATCATAAATGCCAATCTTTCGAGTGAACAAGAGAGAAAATTGCTCAATGTCCTGTCACAAAGGAAACCAGCAATAGGTTGGACGATTGCTGATCTAAAAGGTATAAGTCCTGACATCTGTACTCACAGAATACATATGGAAGATAATTCAAAACCCTACAAGCAACCACAACAACGCTTGACACCTCCCATAAAAGAAGTAGTCAAGAAAGAAGTCATTAAACTTCTTGATGCCGGTTTAATTTTTCCAATCTCCGACAGTCAGTGGGTTAGCCCGTTGCAAGTGGTACCTAAAAAGGGTGGAACCACAGTGGTTGAGAATGATAAAGGAGAATTGATAACCACAAGAACAGTGACTGGATGGAGAGTGTGCGTCGACTATCGGAAATTGAATGATGCCACTAGAAAGGATCACTTCCCATTACCCTTTATTGATCAAATCCTTGAACGATTGGCAGGACGAGATTACTACTGTTTTCTGGATGGATACTCGGGCTATAATCAAATAGCAGTGACACCAGAGGATCAAGAGAAAAGCACGTTCACTTGTCCATATGGTACATTTGCTTATAGGCGAATGCCTTTTGGAATGTGTAATGCTCCAGCCACATTTCAATGATGCATGATGGCAATGTTCCATGACATGATTGAAGAGTTCTTGGAAATTTTCATGGATGACTTCTCAGTATATGGAAATTATTTTGATGACTGTCTAGAACATTTGGATAAGGTTTTGGCAAGATGCGAAGAAAAGAATCTGGTACTTAATTGGGAAAAGTCACACTTCATGGTCCAAAGTGGAATAGTCTTAGGCCATCAAATTTCAAAGAAAGGAATTGAAGTTGACTCTGCAAAGATTAGGACAATCTCTGAGTTACCCATGCCTTCTTCAGTTCGTTCCATTCGAGGTTTTCTTGGGCACGTTGGATTCTATAGACGCTTCATCAAGGATTTCTCTGTTATTGCCCGACCCCTTACGAATCTATTGGGAAAAGATGTCACGTTCCACTTCGGCCCTGAATGTCAGGAAGCATTTAAATTATTAAGGCAGCGTTTGGTTGAAGCCCCAATAATGATTTCACCTGATTGGGAGCAACCATTCGAGTTAATGTGTGATGCTAGTGACTGGGAAGTTGGAGCTGCCTTGGGGCAAAGAAAAGAAAAGATATTTAGGCCAATCTACTATGCTAGCTGAACTTTGAATGAGGCCCAACATAACTACACAACAACTGAAAAAGAGCTGCTAGCAGTTGTTTTTTCCTTTGATAAATTTCGATCCCATCTGTTGTTCTCAAAAGTCACTGTCTATACGGATCACGCTGCACTTCGGTATCTAATGGCCAAGAAAGATGCAAAACCGAGACTCATTCGATGGATACTGTTACTTCAGGAATTTGACATTGAAGTCAAGGACAAAAAGGGAACAGAGAACGTCGTTGCTGATCATTTATCACGCCTCGACCATGACACAAGTGAAATCAATGTCGAACTAATCACTGAAACATTTCCTGACGAACAACTCTATGCCATTGAGACAATCACACCTTGGTATGCTGATTTCGTGAACTACTTAGCTTCAGGTGTGATACATCCAGATTTATCAAAGGAACAGAGGAAAAGATTTCTGAATGAATCACGACATTAATACTGGGATGATCCTTTACTTTTCAAAGACTGTGCGGATGGAATGATAAGAAGATGCATCCCTGAAGAAGAAGTGGAAAGTGTTTTGAACTTATGCCATACTGGAGAAGCTGGAGGACACCATGGGATTCATCGAACAATCAGTAAGGTGTTACAATGTGGTTTGTACTGTCCGACCATGAATCGTGATATTCGTGAATTAGTCATGAATTGTGACAAATGCCAAAGAACCGGGGGTATAAGCTGGAAGCGCGAAATGCCACAACACTCAATCATGGGAATTGAAATTTTTGACATATGGGGAATTGACTTCATGGGTCCTTTTCCTAAATCTTTTGGTAAATCCTATATCCTTGTCTGTGTAGACTATGTGTCAAAATGGGTGGAAGCTGAGGCATTCTCGGAAAATAATGCTCGAGTCGTCATTAAATTTTTGAAGCAACACATTTTTACCCGGTTCGGAATTCCAAGGCTAATCATCAGTGACCGTGGTACCCACTTCAATAATGCGCTGTTTCAGAAGCTAATGACTCGCCATGGATGTCACCACTACATGAGCACCCCATACCATCCACAGACCAATGGCCAAGCTGAGGTTTCAAACCGAGAAATTAAGGGTATTTTGGAGAAAACTGTAAGTACATCTAGGAAAGATTGGGTCACCAAACTTGATGATGCACTATGGGCCTACAGAACTGCCTACAAGACACCCATTGGAATGTCCCCATATAGGTTGGTCTTTGGGAAAACCTGCCACTTACCTGTAGAATTGGAACATAAAGCTTATTGGGCTGTGAAGAAACTGAATTTTGATCTCAAAACTGCCCAAGAGAAGCGTTTTCTACAAATGAATGAACTGGATGAGATGAGAAGAGAAGCATATGACAATGCTTTGATTTACAAAGAGAAAACTCGAGCCTGGCATGACAAATGGATCCAACAAAGAAATTTTTCAACAGGCGACAAAGTTCTCCTCTTCAACTCACGACTTCGAATCATGGCTGGAAAACTCAAGTCGAAGTGGTCAGGTCCTTACACCGTCACAATTGTTTATCCACATGGTGCTGTCGAAATTTCTGATGGGAAGATGCCCCCATTCAAAGTAAATGGTCAACGCCTTAAACTTTACCACACTTCGGATAAAATAGGCATCATTGAAGAACTACAATTGCAATGAGAAGTTATCCGTCTGGCTGAAGACGTAAAACTTAGCGCTGATCAGGAGGCAACCCGACTGCTTCTTCATTCTTTGATCTTTGTTTTCTTACTCTATCTCTATCTCTCTATCTTCTTTGTGAATGCAGCTAAAAAAATGTCTAGCTCTTCTGATTCTTCTGTGGTCATCGATGCGCTTGTTTCGTCTCCCTCTGACTTAGTACGACGGATGACTCAGGAGATGGCTGATATCAAGCGCCGGCTTGAGGAACTTTCACTGGAGATTCGTGCTCAGCATCCAGCACCACCACAAAGAGCACAGATTCCGTTCCTCCCTCACCAGCTTCACGCTCACTTTGCTCCGGAGGTGGTTAATCCCACCAAGCGTCCCCGTGAGATCGAGGACACAGCCACTAGTTCTCGTAAGAGGCAGAGGAATTCTGAGCTGATGGACCAAGACGATTGAACATTGTCCATCCGTCTGGCTGAAGATGTAAAACTTAGCGCTTCCTGGGAGGCAACCCATGTTCCAGTTTCATTCCCCCCCCCCTTTCTCCTTTTACCTTTTCTAATTTGTTTGAAAAAAAAACATGGCATGTGTGATTTTTTTTAGCTCCTCCTGATATTTGTATGCACATGTCACTCTTCTGCATCTCTGCTTCTATTTAGATGATTCTTGGTGTTATCTTTATGATATGATGCGGGTATGTGTTGTCCATATGTAGATTTTACAGGTACATCATTTCTGGAACTTCATCGGATACAGGCAGCCTCTCCGCATCTATCTGCACTTACACAGGGAAGTGTTTTAATTTTCGCCATAGTTTCTGCTTCCAAAAAAAACACCATGTAAAAAAAAAGACTAACACTCCTGTCATTCATGAACCCACATAAGAACTGTTGTATTTTTATCGCAACCTAGTCGGGAACATACCACTCGTGTCCCTAGGCAGTTTGAGCACCTGATTCTTGTTCTGGATTTCTTTAATCCTTGATCTCATGACTTAGATGATTGCTGATATTATTTCATGCTTCGAATGTTTTTCAAAAACTTGAATATTTTTGAGACACTTATTTGCACTCATTCTCATCTGTGATGTCCAACATTATATTTCCATACCCGTGAGGACTCTAATCCATTTCATAATCATCTCTTATTTCTCTTTTTCTTGAGGGAATCTCAACCATGTTTTGTCTTCTAGAACTTGCCATGTTTTTCCATCAAAGCGATAGGAATTTTTGAAAGTTGCACTAAAATGATCGAGGCATCTGTTTGATATTTTAGCCCCGTTGACCCACTGAGCCACCCAAACATTTTCTCCTTCGTATAGCCCTTAGAAGCCATGCAGGAGCCTTTTAGGATGAGCCCAAGCCGATACCCTTCCCTACCAATTTCTTGAATTTTTGCATGATGATTTCAATCTAAGTGTGGGGGAGAGAGACTTACTCATGGAGAGGGTTCTTCGAGGGGCAGTGAGTCATTTGATGTACATGGATTGACATTATTCCATCCTGATCATTGAGTTCTTTTTCACAGTAGCGACATTCATTTCATATTATTTTGATATAGGAATATAGAACCCTTTTCAGTTCCAACAATGAGTACATTGGTGGTCATTACGCGGTAACCCTCGACTTTGGGGATACCTATTAAAGTGATGATCCATTACTCCAGGAACTAGAGAGTTTTCTATATGACCTACCTTAATTGAGATGTTACAGCATATACGCTGCTTGTGTACCATTCTTTGGGATTATTGTCTGACACCTATTCCATGGGGTTTTTGGGTTGATACTCACCAGTTTTTCCTGGCCATATTGTGAGTGAGTTGTGTTTTAAAAAAAAAGTGAAAAAAAAGAGAGCGAAACATTGGCTTATCATATGCTTGGGGACAAGCAATGTTTTAAGTGTGGGGGAGCGAGAGTTTGAGGGAGACATTTGGATTGACTTATCATGCATTTATTTCAAGATTCAACCCTCCTTTTTACCAAAAAGATGTCAATTTTTTTTAAAACCCACCATCCCACAGCTTCAGAAACATTTGAACCTCATGTAAAGTCCTTGAGATTGGTGCATACTTTTGATTTCCACTAGTGGAGATGTGAAATTTATGGCAAGCCTATGGTAAGCATGCATGTGTATGAGAACTGAGAAAAACTTTGATCAAATGTTTTTGAGAGATGAGAGTGATGGTGAGGTAGGTCACATGATGAATGAGTGCACGTACTTGTTTTAAAAAAAATGCAAGTGAAAGAACAATTTTTTTGAAACTGAAGTTTTAAATGAAGCATGATATATTATGAGGAAAGAGATTGACAATTTTTGAACTTGTAATTTTGATGTTTGGATTTGTCTACAGGACCACTTGTGTTTTATTTCGGATTGTTTTGCCCAGGAGTGCAAAAGTTTAAGTGTGGGGGATTTGATGTACATGGATGTTACTGACATTTTTTTTCCTATTTTCATTTAGTTTTAAATAATTTGATAACTGCTTCTTGTGTTCTTAGGTTCTTTTTGTAGTATTTTAAATATTTTAGTTGTTTTTATAGTTTTTAGTTAGTATTATATTAATATTAGTTATTTATTTTCATTTTTTAGAATTTTATTTTATTAACATTTCATATTTTGTTTTATTTTAATATTACTTTTTGTTTATTAATTAATTATAAATATAAATATTTATATAATTCTATTTATACTAATTTATTATTATTATTATTTAACCCTTCTAGATAATTAGTTTTATTTTAAATTTAATTTGAATTTGAATTTTTTATTCCCCCCCTAATTCCCACGCCCCAACTTTTCCCCCTTTTTTTTGACCCATTCCACACCCCCTCTCTCCAATCCCCTCCCCTATCCCACCGCCTTCACCCCTTATCTCCCCCTGGACCCGCTACCAGACTCTCCCTTCACTTCCCTTCACCCCGCGCGGCCTCCCCTCACTCTCCCTGCATCCGCCGCCCCCCCTGCCGCTCGCCCTCACCCCCGCACATCCAGCCGGCCACCCCCGCCGGCCCTCACTCTCCCTTCTCTTCCCATCTCACCCGCTGGAACCCGGCCGCCCCGCCTCTCCTCTCCATCCCGCTGGCCGCCTCCCCTCTCCAGTCCGAAGGCCCCGCATCCCCTTACCAGCTTAGCCTCGCTGCGCCCCACTGCATCCGCCGCCCCCCTGCCGCTCGCCGCACTCCCCCTGACCCAGCCTCTCGCCGCACTCCCCCTGGCGCCCTCCCTTCTCCACGCCGCCGCCCTAAAATCCCCTGCCGCGACGACCCCGCCGTCCGCACTCCCTGCGCAACCCTCATCACCCCGCTGCCCTCTCCACTCATCCGCACTCCCCTGCGCCCCTTTCTTGGCGCCCCCAGGCCGTCCGAACTCCAGCGCACATATCTCTCTCACCCTTCTCTTTTATTTTCTTTGCAGTGCACCGGTCACCGCCATCCGAGGAGTCGACCAGCAGCCGACCATCAGCCGCGCACCGCTTACCGCTACCCAAGGAGCCGACCAGCATCCGCGCACCGCTTACCGCTACCCAAGGAGCCGACCAGCAGCCACGCACTACTCACCGCTCATATCCTCAGTTCTGGTGGTCGCATAGTTGGTGCGCGACGTCATCACGTGCCGAGGGTTGCTACGCGCGGCAGAAATAGAGACAGACACGATCATTTCATCGGTAACGCAGTGTTAATCCACATGACATATCATTTTATTGCATTTATTATTTCAGTGTGATGTCGGGGTAATTTTATTAGTGTCGGGATGTTGGTTGATTAATAAAAATTATTGCGCATGCCATGCAACGTACTGTTTGATGATTAATTGTCAATTAAATTTATTTTAATTGAACATTTATCTATTTAAATTATTTTTTCACTGAATTAATTGCTAAAATTAAAACTGGCCATTTTAATTATAAGTCGACGCGGCGGTCCGAGAAGGTAAACCGCGTTGACTGATGGTAGGTGCAAATTAGTGACACAACTTTGTGAGAAACGGGTTGTGTCATTTCGCCGTGTAGTTCGGGGATTGAACGAGTTTTCTAATTTATTTATGACACCAGAGAATGGGACTTTAAATAAAATTGGGAAATTAAAATTGAACATCTAAAAAATGGTTATATTTTCGGAACTGGCGATAATTAAACAGAATAAATAATTAATCATCCTAAAGAATACCTTGCACGGCTGCGTGATAATTTAATTGTGACACCAGCATCCCCGACACATTTTTTTGACTTAGAGTCCATCATCTTTTTCATCTGCAATTTTCTTTTTACCTTTAGTCTTCTCCGTTTTAGTTTAATTAAAAAGAAAAAAAAGGGGAAAACTCACAAATAGGTATTCCTTCAATCCCTTGCCCTTGTTCGTCTAAACATTGTCCAAAAAAATATTTTTAGTGAACTAGATTCCGTGCTCTCTGTGGTTCGACCCTGCTCGCCACTTCTACAGTAGCCAGTCGGTTATAAAAATTCGCAAATTTTCACGCGTTGCGACGCGCGTACCACGGACGATGGCGAGTGACACCTTCTTCGGAGAGCACCTAACGCCAACGACGATTATCTTCTTCCGCGGTGATCTTCTTCTCCCGCGGCGATCCTCTTCTCCGTGACGGTTAATTCTGCGACGAATGCTCGTTCGACGACAGCGTTGAGGTAGGGAATTGTTTGTGAAATGTTAATGAACCCCATGTTACTTTCTTCTAAATCAAAGAATGTGGATCAACTAAACATCAAGTTGATCCGCGAAGAATATGTTGCGGGTTGAGAATTCCTTTTTGCGGGAAAATTTTAGGGGTTTATTGCTTCTTGTTCATGAAACATCCTTTGTCGTTCCTAGTCTTATATTTTTGGGCTGCTTGTTATCATCTTAACAGGAGGAGGTCGGACCGCACAAACACGGCTGACCATCCTCCCCCTTTGTTGTTGTGTTGTTGCGGTTCGAAAGATGGCGGCATGGTGCGACGGCACCGTGTGGGAACCTGGAGGGATGCGGAAAGGATGCGCGGCGCCGTCGCGTCGTGTCATCGAGGCCAAACGAAAGTGTGGTCGTATTTGGGACTGCGAAGGCGATTGGAAGACTCCGCAGTTTGTTCTTTTGACGTGCGGATCGACGGGTATTGACGAAACGAGATGTAGAGACGATTTGATGTTTCCGCAGTGAAGAACGGGACCCGGGATGAGCATTGGCGCAGACGGAATTGAAAACGGACCACCGGAGCAACTCCGGTGGCCCGCGGACACCACCGGCGGCGCCCCGGCGCGCCGCCTGGAGAAACCGCCGCAGCTGAAGCCGCGGCGGCGAGCGGGTGGATCCCGCAGTCGCGCGGGATCCAGGGGGGCGCGGTGCACCGGCTCGCTGGCCGAGCCAGCGAGCCCCCCCGGCCGAGCCGGGCCGGCTAGGGCGGACCGGACCGGGCTGCTCCCAGTCAGACCGGGCCAGGCCGACCCAGGGGGGGTTGGGCCGGGTCGGTCCGGGCCCAGACCCCCCGTTTTCGGATAACTTTCGGTCTTTCACCCATAACATGGGCTACGGACCTCTGATCGATGCACCGTCAGTTGAGATGTGATCCTTGGATCGAGATGGTGGTTTCGGTATATTATACTCAAGGTTTCGGAGAACTTTGGGTTCGTCCAGGTTGGTTCGGATACGAAACCAACCGGGCCCTCGGAGCGGAAACGCTCATATCTTGAGCTTCGGGCGTCCGATTGACGTGCCATCTGTCTTGTTGAATTCCTCTTGAGGAGACAAAACTTTTGGCATACTCCGCTTGAGGTTTGGATTTCGTCGGAGTGCAGTCGGGTTGGTTCGCTCACGAAACCAACCGGGCCCCTGAAACGAAAAAGCCAATAACTCACAGACCGGGTGTCCGATTGACGCGCCGTCTGTCTCGTTGAATTCCTCTTGAGGAGATGGAACTTTTGGCATACTTCACCCGATTTTTGGATACAGTTGGAGTATGGCCGAGTTGGATTGTACCCGAAATCCAACCGGGCCCCTGGAACGGAAAAGCTGATATCTTTCAGACCAGACGTCCGTTTGACGAACCGTCAGCGGCGTTGGTGATCACGTTGAGAAACGGTCCCTATGAGTATAACCTATGAGAGTTCAGGGTACAGTTGAGATATGGCCGGGTTGGTTCGCACACAAAACCAACTGGTCCCTGGGGACGAAAATGATAGTAACTCACAAATCGGGCGTCTGATTGACGCGTCGTCTGTTGCGTTGAGACCCCTGTGACGAGGTGGTCCTTTGAGATACTTCTTCATGGAACTTTGTGATACTTGTAGTATTGACCAGTAGCTCGTGGAGAGGACCCTCCCAGAGACGAGCGTGCGGAGTATGGAGACCGTGTAGTCGGCTGAGACCTGACGACTGCTTGACCGATCGACTCGGTTTATTTCGGATAGCCCAGTGGGGAGCGCTTGGTTGTTGCGGCAGACCCACGACGGAGGAGCGCTTGGTTGTAGCAGCAGACCCGCGGTACTCACCAGAAGGAGTAACTCTGGAGGCTATGAGGGGGAGCGCTTGGTTGTAGCGGCAGACCCACGGCGGAGGAACGCTTGGTTGTAGCGGCAGACCCACGGTACTCAACAAAAGGAGTACCTCTTGAGGCTATGAGGGGGAGCGGTTGGTTGTAGCGGCAGACCCATGGTGGGAAGCACTTGGTTGTAGCAGCAGGCCCACAGTACTCGACAGGAGGAGTACCTCAGCAGTCTTAGGTTAGTGAGCAGTACCTCGGAGTCGTGATAGGACCACTGTGCACTCTAGAGATGAGGCTCTTCAGCAGTTACGGTTTCGATAACGAAAATCCTGGTTTGAGCTGAACCTTGACCTTTGTGTTTACCTCATGATTGAGATGGGTCACTTGATAACTTAGGTATATGTATGGGCATATACGTGGGTAGTGGTTATCCGTTGATTTCATAATCTTTGTGTTTCCTCATGATTGAGATGGGTTACGTGATTACTTAGGTATATGTATGGGCATATACCTAAGTAGAGATTATCTGTTGAGATCTTCTTTGTGGTTATCCATGTTGGTTTTAGGGAGACCTTGAGGGTCTCGGGGTCTCTACTGAGTATCATTATACTCACCCCTGCACGGGCTATGCCCACACCTCGTTGTGTTGGTTGCAGACGACGGGCAGTGCTGACGGAGGCCGAGTGTTCGAGGACTGGACGGTACCCAGAGGTGAACCACACGACAAGTTAGTATCCGGAGGTGGACTTCACGACGAGACAACACACAGAGGAGGTTGACGGGAGAGAGCGTTGTGGAGGCTATCTGTACCTACCCTTCAGGTAGGATCTGTGGTGGACGATCCAGGAGCTGCGCCATCTGTACCTACCCTTCAGGTAGGATCCGAGGAGGACGACCCAGAAGCCGCTTTCGTTCTTCCAGCTGTTGTCTTTTTCAATTGTACTTTTGTTTAGTTGTAGTTGTACTTTCAGTTGGGTTTGTATTCTGGCCCATTTACTTTTCATCACTTTCTTTTGTACTTAGTGTTTTACTTTCGCTTGTACTCTGTGGTGTTTGTTTACTTTCATAAAGGCAATGCCTTCCCAGTTATCGGGATTTATGCCTTTGGTGCTAGTCGCCTGCCCCTGGCCTATGGAAGGCGGGCTTGGGGTAGTCACGACATGGGCCCTGAGGATGGGTCGTGACATTATTACTCATAACTTGAGTCAGTTGGTTCATCATTTTCATGAATGTTTCCATTCCGGCTTCCATCGGAGGGCCATCAGCACATGGTGCATTGCGGTCACCATCTGCACGGTTCCTCCTATTTCCATCCATTTTCTAAAAGAATAAAACCTTAGGGAGAAACTTATTTCATTTATGAATCTTTTAACTAAGACTTCATGCTTAGACAATTAAATTTCTCTATAATTCCTTCATAATGATTCATAAAAAGCTTGTGATTAACCAAACATATCCCCCAGGAGTGTCGTAACCAAGAGTGCAGCAATGCCCGTTATCGTGCACCAATTCCCGTTCGAGTCTAGCTCAAAGCGGTGTTTTCAAGTTTTACCCCTATGTACATCTATGCCAGAGCCTCCTCTACCTGCTCGTATCCAGACAGGGATGTATTTGTTTAATAAACCACTTACTCAATACTTACCAAAATATCAGGAAGATTTCCTATATTTAAACTTTTCTATAGGGTTATTCCTAAAGTTTTTATATCCTAATTTCTACAAATAACTAAACCATACTTTGATACCAACTATGGCATCCCGCCTTTTTATAACATAAACTTTCATTACATTACACAAAACTGAGGATCTTTAAGGTTTAGTGTCTTGGAAACTAGGAACATAATACATGAAAACATCATAAAACATTCTTCTTAAACACTTGAAATGCTTCTCCTTAAGTTCATCCTAGGTTCATTACTGCATCTCATAACCTGGGGACATACATCAAAATAAAGGGTGATCAGAAGGCCCAGTAAGGGAAACAAGAGAAACATTTTACATGTGAACTTGAGATACTTCAATAAGGTCATGAAAAGAACTTTAAGGCATGAGAAAGAAATCATGAGGCATATAAAAATAAAATTTTTCATAACTTGAAGATGTGGATACAACATTTTACAAATACAATCATTTCCGTTTCACCAAGGTCCATCCCCAAGGTGTCAATAAAAATTACCAAGGTTATTCACCAAGGTATCAGTCTAAATGGTCATCTCTAGAGATTAAGTCTTTACCCAATGCATTGGAGCGCTATCAGGGCGCACCCTTAAATTCGTCTTTATCATCACGTGAGCCACTTATATCATCATCAATCATTTCATAAATAACCCATATAGCATAAAATAAATGGGTTTCATTTCATAATCATAATGTTTTAAAAAAACTGCTTTAAAGACATGATCTTAATGTCACTTTAAACCCACGGAAAGGGAAAGTGGGTCTCATGTATGTAAATCCCAGAATTTAAAATAGAACAACTTTGTACATATGTGAATACCCCTATAGAAGAGAGATCTTTGAGTATTCACTTAATAAAATAAAAGAACTTTAGAAAAAGAGAGATACATTTTGAAACGGAAATTCTGCAGCATAACGGCTATGTTTCGGGGTTTTAGAAAACATTGAAAAGAGAGGGGACATGGGTAAAACATTAATAAATGACCCATAAAACAGTAGAGGGACTGAATATGAAGGATATATGAACATGGTAATGAAATTTTTAGGACATACCATTTGAAATGAAAAACATATAAGGAAGACAAAAATAAGATTTCTCTTATGAAAATTCGGCAGCCTAACGGCGTCCCTTAAACATCAACAAAAATGAATTGACGATATCAAATAGGGTCTCTCATCATATGAACTTAAAATTTCAGTATCATAGATATAGAGATCACACCCCAACATAATAAACAAGAACTTGAAAACTTTACATGAAAGTAGAACTTTGAAAAATGAGAAGGGTGAAAGAATCCCTTAAAAATTCGGCAGTCTAACGGCGCCACTTAAACATTCTTAAAACGAATTGATGAGAGCAAGAGGGGGTCTCTCATAATATGAACATGAAAATGGCAGTAAGATGAATATAAAAGAACATCCTCCAACATAAGAACATGTAGGACAAAATAAATGACATAAAAGAGATTACTTGAAAATAAAGAGAGAGGTCAGATCCCTTACCTTAAACGTAACTCTTAAAACTCAAAGGTTGGGACCTTGAGAGGCTTGAGGGAACCTTGGGAGGACTCCTTGGGAGGTAAGGAGACCAGAACTTCATTGATAATGATTTTTGAGTCGAAAGGATGAGAGAATGGCCTGGTATTTATAGGGAAAGTGAGGGGACAAGGCATTAATGGTCAAGGGACACCTCATTGGTGGTTTTGGCAAAACCATGGGCTTGCCCATGGTATTTGCCCATGGTATTGGCCAATTGGGACACCTCATACAATAATTCATCCCATTTAGTCTACCATCCCTTAAAATATCTCATGACATCATCATGACATAGTTATGATGTTATTAAACATACTGAAACCCTAAAACTGTATTTTCACTATTCATCGAAAATTCATTTTTCTCATAAAAATCCCCAAAAATTACCTTACCATAATATCGATGCTCTGAGTTCAAAAATGAAATCAATTTTATAAATATAATTTTCTAATTATTTTTAATTTAATTTTTAAATAAAAAACACTATTCACCTAAAAAAACTAATACTTGACTAATAATTTATAAAACCGTTATTTACCCATTTTATTGAATCACATTACTTAATCAAGGTGTCTAAATTATATTAAAACTTTATTTAAGTGAGATTAATAATTCATTTGGTCACATTACTAATCCTAAGCGTAAAATCACTATTCATAATTTACTATTCATTAAAAATTAAGTTGATCTTATTAGACTCCAAATTCCTTACTAAACACTTTTGCAGAAGACCATTTTTTGAAAATCAATACACATCATTAATTATTTAAGGTTTACATAAATATTTTAAAATATCCCTTTTTTCAAAATTCATCAATAAAATACATCCTAAAATTATCCTGACATTTGAAATTTCACAAACATCACTAAAGGAAGAAATCTCAATTTATTCATCCCAAAGGATTACACAAAGAAGCTACGGTCTCGTCACATAGCCCCTTATAACACCAGCATATGACATAAGTGTAAGGTGTTCTATGGTGAGAGAATCTGAGGGAGACTCAGATAACATTTCTCTAGTAGTAATCTCTACTAACTTGAACTTCTCCCGCAGGAGTTTCTGTTCAAGCTTGACACGCTGGAGTTCGGCTTGGGCTTGGTCCAAAGCGAAGCCCAAAGATGCCACCTCCTTCCCAAGCTTTGATAAGTGGGCTTCATAAGGTTCGAGTCTACTGGATGAAGTCATCGACTCCTCTTTCTACATTAAGCATTAACATCTCTATTAAATCGTTAAGAGTAAGTTAATATACTATTCAAAAATTTTGGGTTGTTACACTAAAATGCTTATAACTTACAGATCAAGTGTATGATTGACACGTTTTCTGTTGCGTTGGAACCCTTATGACATGGCGCCGCGGTTCATCGTGTTACTTCTTCGTGGGACTTCGTGGTGGTTGAGGTATGAATAGTATCTTGAGGAGCGGTTTCTCAGAAACTCAAGCGCACCAAGTGCGGGAATCTAGTGGCTAGATGTCAAGTGAGATACGACCCTTTTTGGATCATCATCAGAACGACTCTTTGTGGATCAACAGTAGCACGAACCGACGATGACCAACCTTAGAGCGGCCTGTCGTGGATCAGCGACTTATAACCCTACGTGGATCGGTAACTTACGACCCTATGTGGATCAGTGACTTACGACCCTGTGTGGATCAACGACTTATGACCCTGTGTGGATTGATAACTTATGACCCGGTGTGGATCGATGAATTACAACCCTGTGTGAATCAGTAGTTGCACGACCCAATGAGGACCATCCTTAGAGCGGCCCATTGTGGATCAATGACTTACGACCCTGTGTGGATCGACGCCTTATGACCCTCTATGGATCAGTGACTTACGACCCTATGTGGATCGGTGAAAGATCGACTTCTTCGTGGATTAGTAGTGGATCTTCTCAATGGAATAATATGTATTATCTTTATGACTAATCATCATTATTCATGTTCTTTAAGTTATATACCTGGTTTGATCTGAGTCTTTACTTGTGTTTTGTGATTGGGATTATGCTTTGTAGTTTTTCCTTTGTAAAATTCTAGGAGACATTCAGGGGTCTCGGGGTCCCTACTGGGTATTGTTATACTCACCCATGTATGGGATTTGCTTGAACCTTGTTGTGTCTTGTGCATGCGACAAACAGCTTTAACCGAGGTTTGGGAGCTAGGACCAGACGGTGCACAGAGGTGATCGGTTGACGCAGAGAGTCGTAGTGACGAGTTGTACCTACCCTTCAGGTAGGATCCTTAGCAAAAGAACCTCAGGAGCTATTTTTTTCCTCTATATTTTTCTTTTAGTTGGGTTTGTATTCTAGGCCATTCTGCTTTAGTTCACACTTTTACTTTTAGCAGTTATACTATGTGGTTTGTTTTTGTTGTGTTCCTGGTCTATGCGTTTGCAGGTTTAAAGGCAATGTCTTTTCATTTTAGGGATATTCCTTTTCGATGTTAGTTGTCAACCCATGTCCTATCAAAGGCAGGCTTGGGGTAGTCACAACACGGGCCCCGGGGGATGGGTCATGACACAATTTCTGACCCTCGCTTCTTGAGGTGACTTAATAGGTGTTGGGGACATCGACACCTTGAGTTTCCTATATCATAGTACTATGTGTAAGCTCCCATACTATTCTTGGATACACATGTCGATGTGTACATTTACTTTTTCCATTATTGATCTCAATTATATATTTTGGTTTGACTTTCCATTTTCTACAAAAGTAAGTTTTAGCAGATTATTTCTTTTTATTTGATTATTGTTTTAGATATTTTGATTAATTAATTAAATGTCTCACACTATTTTATCAAATTCTAGGAACCCTCTATACTAGAATCAGAATACTCTGTTGCTTGATTATTCTGGTGACAAGGATATTTGAACTTCCCCTCGTAGTCTAAAAGCTTTGGTTACACCACTACTCAGAGGGTTTAAGGTTGACATTTGGCTGACCAACTGCATTTACTTGTGGTTCCTTATTCTGTTGAGTGAAGTCTCAGCTTCGTAAATCATAACTTAATTTACTCAATGCTTGCCTGTAAAATTACAACAATATATATTTGGATACTTCTTTGTTGCAACTTTAGTTAATTCAAATCATCATTCTCATGAGAACGCCCCAGTAGTAAGATGCACCCTCACTTTAACATGACGAGCATCCTGAACACCCGTTTTTTTCCAAATTTGAATGATGGAAGGCGATTACAACTTAATATTTATTTTAGGGTTTTATTGTTTTTATGTGATGAAAGAAATCATTTTCTATCTTATAAGCATGTACTATGTGATCTCACTCACAACTAACCATGCAATAAATAAAAAAAATAATCTCATCACATGTGCATTTTATCTTGCATGTTTGTCTATTATTCTATGTGTTCGCGCATTAACTACACATACAAAAAAATAATAAACCATGAAAAAATAAAATAATGACCTGATCATGAGCTAAATCTTATTGTTGATCCATTGATTGAATAATGGATCAACCTAGAGCCTAGGGGATATACCTTAAGTCATTTCACTTACGACTCACGTTGAAACACATTCCCATCCAATGCATCCAACTCCTGTCAGGTGCATCGCTATCACTCGACATGATGTGCATCACTCCTCATCCCATCATTATACAACAGTAATCACTCACAGGCGAGGGGAACTGGGGAGTATAAAATACAACTCTGATTGGACACATAGGCCCTTATATATAAAATGACATTGATCTGACACACATATTTCCTTTTAATTAAACTACTTATCACAAACCATTTCAATAAATAAAAAAAACACACCAAACATGCATCGGTCGGTCCACGGCTCATGACTAGTCAATACACATTAACTCGCGTATTAAAAAATAAATGCAAAAATAAATTAAACTTGCATTAAAATAAAATCAAGGGCATTTTATTGAATTAAAAATTTCACTCTTATTTTTCATTCAATTATCACATTATTCGGTCCCATTAATTAATTTAATGTTAAAACCAAAAATTAAATTAATTAATTGATTTAATTTAACATGAAATTAAATTAATTTAAGCCACAATCAATTTAATTAATTTCTTAAACCAAAAATTAATATTTAATTAATTTAAATTATAACCAAAATTAATTTATTTAATTCAATTAATTTTTTATTATTTAAATTAATCAATCCCCGAAAACCCCAAGTAGGGCCTCTACGGGTCGGGTCGTACCCACGCAGTCCCAGTCCGGATAGTGCAGACCTGGTACAAGGGGATTATTGGCCGAACAGGCCTACCCAAGCTTGTTCTGAGCTGGGTCGACCCACCCAGGCTTGTTTTGGGGCGGTCTAGGTCCAAACAGACTCACAATAGGGGTACCTTGTGTCTGAAACCACACAGGGGATGCCAGAGTGGCCTGGTTTAGTGGGTGTATCCGGTAGCGCTGGATCTGTTCGAATCTAGGGCAGTGAGCACGCAGTAGTGGTCCAAGGGGGTTGTGGCTATAAAGGGAGCCTAAACCGTTATCGGTGCGATCTACCTATGGTGGCTGGATCTGGAAGGTCACGGTGTTGCCCCGCAGGCGGCACTACCGTTCAAACCTGGTGGAGGCCGATTTCGTCCTTTTGGTGGCTATGAGGAAGAAACCGAAGAGGGATGCAACTGGTGCGGCACTATGCCACCAGGTAAAAAGACGGTGGATGGCTTGGGTGGAGGAGCTTGTCGTAGCTGGGAGGGGCGGTAGTCTATGCTCGATCTCACTGGGGTGGTACCGCACGAACCAGATCTGAGATCTGAGGGAATCCTAGATTTGCGAACTGGGTGTTTAGGGTGAGGTTCGTCTCAGTCTGGTGGCCTAGAGGGTGGCGCCACTCCACAAGGGAGCACCACAGTAAGGAGGCAATTCCACTTCTGAGAGGTTCATCGGTGGAGGCCAGGGGGCAGAGAGTCGGTGTCGTGCTGAGGGCTCGGTTGGGTCGACTACTGTTGGCCACGGGCTGGGCTACTGTTAAGGGGCGACGACTAGAGCTGGAAGGTGGAGGTGCAGGCGACCACGAAAGCGCGCAACGAGGGAGGCTGACTGGTGAGAGGGGGTTGCGTGCGTCGGTGGAAAGAGACAAGGGGCATGAAGTGGACCTCCCTTTTCTCTTTTCTTTTTTACTTTAGATTTTCCACACCCATTGAGGGTGTATTTTTCCACGGCCATTTTTCTAAAAAAAATTTATTCTAATTAAGTGGGATGAAAAATTTGATGGCTTAACACATTTTTTTAATATTATAAAAAAAATGATTGAATCTTCAGTGGAAGTAATTAGATGGCTGGAAATTACTATTCCGACCATCTTTTTTAACCGAAAATGAAGAAACGATCATTTATAGAAACCTTGTAAAACAACTAGTTTTAAATCCAAACTTAAACTTCAGATGACCACAGAATGATCATCTGATATTGGATTAAGATGCAGTTTGCAGTGTTGGGACCGTAAATTTTCCATATATTTGATTTTATACAAATTTAATTTTTCCATTAGCTTAAAATCTCCATGCATCGCTCTGATACCAATTTAATGTACTAGGAACGCAGAAGAAGACCCACAAGTGGGATTTTAAAATTGTTCACCGATGAATGACATGAACTTACCAATGTCGGTGAATCGATGCCCAATTGCCTCCTCAGGATCACACGTGAAAGATATTAAGCACAATATTAAAATTGTAAAGTACATTGTTCAGATCTGAAGCCGCACACAACATATACTCATTGTTGGTGATAGGTGCTCGAATAATTCGAAACCGAATTCCTCTAGATCATCCACATGCACTTCAAGAAACTATGGGAGCATTGATCATAAAATTTTGGGTGCTAGCACGGTGATCTGAAGACTCCTTCTATGCTCTGAAGATCACCACATCGCCTTACTTACAATGCCTGAGAGAGAGCTTGATCCAAGCTCCTTGGATCTAGAGCCTCTCTTGTTAGAACATGGGAGAGAGAAGATGATATAGAAATCCCATGAATAGTCACAAGTAAATTCCTCTCTTCTTCAATTTATAGGGTGCTAAAAAAATACCCGGTAATGCCTTCCCGACACCCGAATAATTAACACTCTATATAAAAAATATTTTAACTACTAAATTGAGTCATAAATATCATTTATTATTATTTTCACATTCCTATAATATAATAAATATATTACATGATATTAATTGAGTCATTAACTCAACTCATTGTTCCTGTAAATATTAAATGAACTTTGAATATTTTAAACTAATATTCGTTCAATTAATGTTTTCTATGTATTTACTTTAAACTTGTAAATACATTTAATAAATAAATTTAATTCTAATTATTCTTAACTTGAATAATATGAATTTATTTATTACTTTTGTGATCGTATATCTTTAGACAAATCTCAGACCCCAGTGGTGGGGCCCACCATGTCCAAAAATCCAATTCAACTAAATAGGGTAGATTCTCGAATATGCTATTGTGTGTGACCCTCTATGCCCTTATCTCAATAGTAGTGAATATTATTCATAGACTAAGAGCGGGATCTAGAAACTCATCATGGCCCCTAAAAAGATAAGGATTGTCAAAGCAGCGACAACCAACCTACAAACATGCACTATGTAATACAATCACTTTGTCTTTAATATCTCATAAAGCAAGATGCACACCCGCATCATCATCCTTTTCTTACTTTATTATTTATTGATCTAACTAGATGGATTTACCCTCGACTGTCATGGCCATGGTATTATGAAAATACTACCATCCTGATCAATGTGGCATGAGATATGTAACTTATGTATCATGGAATCGATAAATCCTTTCTTGACTATTCAACCAATGTCATGCTACCAATGACGTACCCAACACAAGCTACCTCGCCACGATTTCATTAACATAGTTTTTTCCTTGCATCAAAGTACGCGATCAAATGACACACATTGGAAGTGATATCAAGTTAGGAGACTATTACACATGTCTGTATATAGGAACAACCAATGACACCCAAAAACATGTGGTTTTCCTATTGGCAGTTCAGTCCTCATGATCTCACTACTAGAGATCACCAAGTGTGAATTTCATGAGAAGAAGTCTCAATGCTTATGAGCCCCCAACACCTGATATTCTAAAATCTACTGTGTCCATTCATTAAGATATATCTAGAACATAAGACATTTATTTAAGATTAATTTCATAGTATCTCAAGATTCTCATTATAGTCTAGAATTCACTATAACCTTTTGATACAAAAATTAATCTATGGACATTACCATTAAATAGTGTATGTAGAAATATCTACACTATAATGGTAAGAAGTAATCATGTATATCTAACTATGCACATTATATGGTAATCAAAAGAAATGTATAGTTGGTTCTAGGGAACCCACTATTTCAACACTTTAAACCATTATACATGAGGTTAATGAATGTTACACTAAAGTGAAGCATGAAGAAAGGGTTTTATCATATCACTTTTATTTATGTGAGATATATGTCTTATTGACCACTTATTTCTTGTGTATGGTGTATGTATAATTTCATTTGATATATTATATCATGAATCTCATTATCTTCATGGTATTCAATTTTTCATTTGATAATTACTACTTTTACGGGGCAGATGTTTCGACTACCAATAAGTGGTTAAGAATTCCATCTCAATTACATTCCATTGAGACTTATTTGTTATTATGCACTAATTCACTTATATGTGGTGTATATTTTGTACCTTTAACAAGTAATATCATGATTTATTCATTCCTCATGGTCTTTTATGATTCAATTTGAATTATTTCATCAAAGGGGGTTTGACTTTAAAACTACCAAGTGATAAAAGTTATTACACAATATCACTTTATTTTATGATTTTTAACTTTCTATTTAAATAATCACCTTATTTTAATCATTTTTCATTGGACATTTCATTTCTATTAAATATCCATATTCTTCTATGATGTGTATTATTAGATCCTAAACCATATTCCATTTTTACATACGGTGTTTACCATGAATGTTATTTGATTAGTATATATAAATTTTTATCTTTTATCCAATACAAATATTTGATGATAAGGAACATTATTTATTAACTAAATCATTTATTCGATATATGTGGAGTGATTTGGATTGGCAGACATGGGTGGGGTCCGATTATTGATATCCTATCAATGCATCAGTAGTCTCATGAGATGAATAAGTTAAGTTAGTAGTAAATAGGTTATTACATGTAGATTAAACCATCTTGTGAATGATCTTGATGGTATTGGTTCATGTGTCAGATACATGAAGTCCAATAATTAAGAATTTTCAGCATTTAGAATTCAATCATTATTATTTAGAGGATTTTCACTATGAAAAAATCTATTTATGCATTTTATTCTCAGTTTATTGATTAAATGGAATGTGTTCTCAATTATTTACCTTTACAAATTAATTATTCTTATTGATTCATTGTTGCTTCCGCTATACTTAACCCTTAATGATCATTTGAGATCACCCTTATTTTTTTTCATTTCCTTAGGTTATGAAGAAGTTGTCTTTAAATGATCTTTCAAGGATGCGGTTTATTTTCTTTTTTTATGTATTGTGTTTTATTTTCTATATAAAATGGGTATCATGTGTGTTTCTAGTTTACCAAGACTGCTAAACTATTCTGTATTTTGGGATGTGATTCTTTATAATCATGCTAAGGTAATAAAGCAATGCACCAGTTCCAAGCTACTGGGGTCGGGTGAAGGTTCCAGGCGCAGCGGAAGCTCATGGGTGGATATTCCCACTTGGATTTTTGTCATTAGCAATGATCAATCTGGGATCAATATGATGATAAACACCAGTCTCCACGGATCGATTCACTGAAATAGACAAAGAAAAAGAAAGGTCCCAGAACAACAAAAGTGGATCATCACAATTTGATTATAATTAATTTAATTAATTGACAAGAAGTACCTTTTGGGTGTTCTTTCTTCATTGATATTCTTGATCACGTTCCGATGTGATTCATCGTTGCGTCGCAGAATCCAATTGTATACTTCCTCTAGCGATGATCCACAAGTGCACCTCGTATCTCTGGATGTTTCCAAATGAGTCTCCAGGTTCTAGCATGGAGAAACCTTTACTTGCATTGTCCGTCTTAGATCGTCTTGATCCAATGGAAGAGGATCTTTATCATTCTTGAGAGTTTTCTTGGAGAAAGAGTTTCTTTCGACCTTGAAATAATTCTCTAGAATTGTTGTCCACAACGATTCTCTTGAAAAGAGTTGGGGTTGTGAGGATATTTATAATCGGGTTTGAGGTTGTAGAGTTATGACAACAAATAAACGCGTTACACATTTTATTTATTTCATTAACTCTTTTGAAAACCCCATGTCGAATCATTAATTCCTTGACATTCACCCACGCTGATTATAATAAATATCATTTAATAAAATGATATTTCCTCAAAATCCCAACTGGAAAAACTACACGGCGTGTAATCATAAATACACGGCGTGTACTTGTTTTTCATTAAAAACTACACGGCGTGTAATCATTAATACACGGCGTGTACTTGTTTTCATTTTATTCTTCCTCCATTAAAATGATTTAGGATTCCTTGAATAATTATTAAACCGCGTATGGGAATAATATTTATTTTACTTGAGATACTTGGATACACTTAGTGTGTGACCCTCTATGCCTCTTTCTCATTGGCATTAGGCGGGCTTGCCTAAAGTCCAAGATTACTGTCTAGCAACGGGTCAAGTCACCCAAGAGAAAGAAGTTGAAGCCATATTAACGTGTCACTTCATATGAACACTTACTGTGTAATTTAATCCCTTTGTCTCAATATCTCATCAAGCATGTTTCATGGCAGTGTCATAAACCTATATGCTTGATCTTTCATTCTTTGACTTCTGGAAATAAACTCGTTGTGACACCATGGCCATGGAATTTGTGAGACAGTTCTATTTTAATCAAAGGGCCCAAAATATCTACTTCCATAAATATTGAAGGGAAAAATCCTTCCATGACTTATCCATTAACAACATTTCATTCGTGACGCACCCAACATACCCTACTTCCCACCAACACTCTTCGTGACGGTTTTTGTTGTCAAATCTAAGTGCGCGAGTCATGACATTAGTTAATGATAATATTCCAGTCTAAGGAACATTACACACACTCATAGATAGCAATGTCCGATGACACCAAGATATGCGGAATTTCTACTGGTAGGTATGTTCTCATAATCTCCCATCTTGGAGATTACCAAGTGCGAACTTCATGAGAGAGAATCCCATCTTCTTACAAGTACTCGCACATGACGGTCTATATACTATGTGTCCTATCATAGTATGTCATCCAACCGTAGAACTTTATTTAAGAATATTGTTATAGTATTTCAAGTTTCTCATCATAGCGGAGATCTTCCATGACATTATTAATGCAACAAATATTCCAGGACATTATTATATTATATTCATGCAGAACAATGAACAATATATAATAAGAGTACATTCATGAAATCAAAGTACAAAACAGTTGGTTCTCAGGACACCAACCCTTACAAACTCCCACTTGGACTAGAGCCAACTACCTATGACTTTTAGTCCACTAGACCTCACATATTGATCATGTTTCTGCTGAGTCAAGGCTTTAGTCAAGGGGTCCACCACGTTTTCTTCCATGGAAATACTACTCACCACAACTTCACCTCTCTGAGAAAAATCCCTCAAGAGATGATACTTCCGAAGTATGTGCTTTGTCTGCTGATGTGACCTTGGCTCTTTTGCAAGTTCCACCGCTGCAGTATTATCACAATAGAGTGTGATTGGATCTTTACTGCTAGGTACTACATCCATCTCTTGGATGAAGCTTCGCATCCATACTACTTATTTAGATTCCTCAGAAGCTGCGATATACTCGGACTCTGTTGTAGAATATGCCACCACACTTTGCTTTGAGCTCTTCCAGCTCACTGCACCTCCATTCAAACTGAAGATGTATCCAGTCTGCGACTTCATGTCATCTTGATCACTCTGGAAACTAGCATCTACATTTCCTCTGATGACTAATTCCTCATCTCCTCCATAAACCAGGAACATATCCTTAGTACGCCTCAGATACTTAAGGATAGTCTTGACTGCCATCCAATTGCGGTCTCCTGGATCAGCTTGATATATGCCTACCGAACTTAATGCGTAAGCAACATCTAGCCTTGTACATAGCATAACATACATGATTGACCCAATCGTGGATGTGTAAGGGATCCTTACCATTTTCTTTCTTTCCTCGTGTGTCTTAGGACACATTTTCTTGGAAAGATGAATGCCATGTGACGCTAGCAACAATCCCCTCTTGGATTGTTCCATACTGAATCTCTTCAGTATCTTGTCAATGTATGTACTTTGACTCAGGCCCAACATTCTTTTGGATCTATCATGATGGATCTTGATCCCAAGAATATATTCTGCCTCACCCAAGTCTTTTATAGAGAAGCATTTATCCAACCATGCCTTAACTGACTGTAAGACAGGTACTTCGTTTCCAATTAGTAATATTTCATCAACATATACTATTAGGAAAACGACTGCACTTCCACTAAACCTTTTTTAGAGACAAGTCTCACATTCGTTCTTAATAAAGCCAAATTCCGTTACAGCTTTATCAAAATGAATGTTCCATGAACTTGATGCTTTCTTTAATCCATAAATGGATTTCTATAACTTGCATACCTTGTTGGCATCCTTTGGAGTCACAAACCCTTCAGGTTGTGTCATGTAAACATATTATTGGAGGTTCCCATTAAGGAATGTTGTTTTTACATCCATTTTCCAGATTTCATAGTCATGTTAAGAGGCAATGGCTAATAGGATTCTGATGGATTTCAGCATTGAAACCAGTGAAAATGTTTCATCATATTCAATTCCTTGACGCTGTCTAAAACCTTTAGCGACCATTCATGCCTTATAGGTGCTGACTTTCCCCTCTATGTACAGTTTCTTATTGAATACCCATTTATTACCTATAGGCTTTACATCAACTGGAGGATCTACCAAAATCCAGACTTGGTTTTGGTACATGGAATCCATTTCAGAATTCATGGCTTCTTACCACTTGGAAATGTTTGTGCCTTCAAATACTTCCTTTAAGGTAAGAGGATCATCATTGTCAACCAATAATGAGTCACCATCCTTGGTGACAAGAAAACCATATCATTCTGGTTCTCTCACCTCTCTCGTGTTCCTACGCAGTTCTTGTGTCTCTGGAACAGATTGTTCTTCCACGGGGCTTTGTGGAATCTATTCTTGTACCAACTCTTGTGTATCTTGAGCCTCGACTTCATCGAAGTATATCTCGCTCCCACTATCTCTTTTGTATATGTGATCCCTCTCAAGGAATATGACGTGTCTTTACACTATAACCTTTTTGTCTGAGGGGTTTTATAGGTAATATCCCCTTGTTTCCTTGGGATATCCTATAAAGATACACTTTGTGCCTCTGGGTGCAATTTTGTTACCTGAAGAGGCCTTAAAAAATGCTTCGCTACCCCCACACATTTAAATTCGATAACATGGCTTTGCGTCCACTCCATAACTCATATGGAATACCATTTATCGATTTATTTGGTACTTGATTTAGTATGTGTGCTGCTGTTTGTAACGAATATCCCCAAAAGGATAATGGACGACTCGCATGACTCATCATTGATCTCACCATGTCCAACAGGGTGTGGTTCCTCCTTTCACTTACACCATTCCACTAAGGTGTTTAAGGAGGAGTGAGTTGAGATAGAATCCCAAACTCTCGTAAGAAATCAATGAAGTCTTGGTTAAGATATTATCCTCCTCTGTCTGAGTGGATTTTCTTAATCTTCTTACCAAGTTGGTTCTCAACTTCATTCTTGTATTCTTTGAACTGATCAAAAGAATCTGACTTATACCTCATTAAGTAAATATATCCATATCTACTAAAATCATCAGTAAAAGTTATGAAGTACGAGAACCCACCCCTTGATTCAACTGGAAATGGTCCACACACATCTGTGTGAACTAATTCTAGAAGATCTTTATCCCTTTCAACTTTCCCACTAAATGGGGCTTTGGTCATTTTGCCTTGTAGACACGCATGACATACACCAAGTGGTTTTAGTTCAAAAGAATCTAAATACCCATCTTGATGTAATTTTTTCAAACATTTCTCATTGACATGACATATCTGGTGATGCCAAAGTTGGGTGTGGTATGAGTCATGTGAATTAATTTTGTCATCGATTTCCATTACTTGGTTTGTGTAGTCTAACACATAAAGGCTGTTATATAAATGTGACCTACCAAAACAAATGTTATCTTTATAAAATTAGAAACATCCAATTATAAACTTGAAGATGAATCCATCAGTATCTAATCTGGATACTGAAATAATGTTTTTGGTTACAGAGGGTACATAATGACATCCTTTAAAAACCAAGACCATCCTAGTTGTCAATGTGAGGTGGTAGTCTCTGACAGCTACAGCAGTGAGTCTAGCTCCGTTGACTGCTCATAGATCCACCTCACCTCGGTCAATCTTTCTAAATCTACTTGGTTCCTATATTTGGATACAGATGTGAGCACTACAAACAATATCTAATACCCAATTGGTAGAAACAGATAGATTTCATTCAATAACAAACACACCTGAAGCTTCCCCTTGCTTCCTTGGCTGAGTGCGGTTTTTCTTTTAGTGGCCCTTCTTTCCACATGCAAAACAAACAACCTCTTATTCTCTTTCCTACCCTTTGATCTTCCTTTTCTTGGAAGGCCTTGAAGAAGCTTTGGGCTTAAATCTCTTCGCCTTCCCTTTCCTTTTATTCACCATGAGGACAGAAGGCTTTTCACGCTTCATGTCATTGTCCACTTGGCGAATGAGGATAAGAATATCAGACAGAGACTTCTCAATTTTGTTCATGTTGAAGTTCATAACAAAGTTTGAGAATCTATGGGGGAGTGATGCAATAATGAGATCGGTACCCAGTTCTTCGGGGAGTTTAAACCCTAGAACCTCCAAGCGCTCAATGTAGCTAATGAGCTTGACTACATAAGTCCTAGTTGGGGCACCCTCTCCAAGCTTGATCTGAAATAGAGCCTTGGAGATCTCAAACCTTTCCTGTCTTTCTCTCTCCTGGTATAAACCACGGAGGTGCTCGAGCATGCTATAGGCATCCATGTCTTCATGAGACTTCACGAGATAACTAGACATTGATTATAGCATCAAACATTGAACATCGAGTGCGTCATTCAAATGTTGATCATAGACCAGGAAATATTCATCACTCGCCCCTTGGGCAGGCGAATCAGGAAGTGAGGACTCCAATATGTAAAACTTTCGTTCATGGCATAGGATAACCCGAAGGCGCCTAAACCATTCCTGAAAGTTACTGTCGGTGAGGATATTGTCTTTTTCCAGAATTGATCACAGAGAAAATGTGGTTGATGAGTTTTTCATATTGATTCTACAAATTAAAAGATCAGATTTATCAGTACCTTTTGATTACATTTTATGAAAAATAATAAATGAATTTATTAATTCTCCCACTATTTTATCAAGTCCCAATGGCCCTCACCATTGAACCCGGAATGTCTAGTTTCTTTGACATTCTAGTGGCAAGGATCCATATTTCCCTTCGCATAACCCCAACAAGGGTTGGTCAAGCTATTTGAAGGTATTTAGGTAGGCAGATCTTTGACAACTGTGAGCTTATAGTTCCTTGATATGTTGAGTGGACTCCCCAATCCTAAAATCCTGACTTGGATTTCCTCAACACTTGACTCCAATATTATACCAAGTCTAGAAAGGGATACTCCTCTTGATGTAATATGATTAAGTTAACCCGAAACCTTTCATTAGGGCTTCCTTTATAAAATTAAGTGTCCCAATAAGGGTTGGTCAAACAAATAGTTTTATTGAGTTTTTTCCTTAATAAAGTAACGAAAGGCTTGGTCTGACTTAATATGGTATTGAGGTATTTTAATCCTTTATGCGTAGTTTCGCATTATAACATGCTTGTTAATATTAAGTGATACTTTCTTAAGTGATTAACCATGTTCTGATAATGTTTACGCATAGTCCAGTTTTATTTTATTCCATCTTTGCATGCTTGTTTATTTCATTAATTATGTGATCACGACAACACATACATAATAAATAAACAATGAAATCAGACATAAATAAAATAAGATGGTATGATCATGAGCTTCTATTGGTTAGCTTATCCAGTGGTTTTGATAAGCTAACCCTGACCTAGGGAAAAACACCTTGAACCTGATGGTTTGTATTTTGCAGCTCCCACCTGTCCACCTTTGTATCTTCTTGGGTTGGTTTCGCCTCAGCTTTGGATTTTGAATCGTCTCCCCTGGCTTGGGAGATCCTCTATTACATGGGATTTACATTAAGGAAACCATGGGCACGTAGACCCTACATTTTATTGGAAGAATACTCACAGGCCAATGAATTTAAACAAATTTAAATGAAACCATACACACATACAAAGGGTCTTTGGTCTATATCATGATCATCCATAGCATGCAACGACATTTACGCATATTTATAATTCAAATTCTTTTAATCGTTCTATTATTTAAGATAAGCCGTGCTTGAAATTAATTAATTATGATCTTATAATTAATCAATTCTTTATCATAAATTCCTTTCTAAATTTCCTTGAGATTCTTCTCATCCATATCCTTTATACAGGTCTTTGTACTTTTGGAGGAAACCTGGTGAAATTCCATTTCTGGAAAGTACACGGCATGTAGTTTATATTTACACGGCGTGTATTTATTTTCACCCTTTATCCAAAGTACACGCTGGGGGCTTTGGTGTGTTTTCTTTACTTTGGAAATTTTGGAGTACACAGCGTGTAGATTAATCTAACATGGCGTGTACTTCCTTGTTATGCGGTTACTGGCCTGTCAATCATGTGTACATGGTACGTGGCTTCTCCTTGTACACGGTTTCACCTGTGCCGGATCGGACTACATGGTGTGTTGATTCAACATACACGCCGTGTATTCTGGTTTCCACGCACCGTTCAATTCTAGTCAACACGGTGTAATAAAACTCAGGTATACTCAATTCACATGGTGTGGTTTTGCGAACCAGTATCGTTTTGTTGAACCTAAGTACACGACGTGTAGTTTTCATTACACGTCGTGTATTCCCGTGTTGTACGGACAGAAAGAGCGGCTCCTTCAGATGAGTTCCTTGTTTTTATTTTAATCAAAATTAAAATGAAAAAAAAATTATGTGATGTGAATCGAGAAATGAATGAGTAAGAACATATCTCATTCATTCAGTTTTATAGAACGATTTGAATTGAATCAAATATAAATGTGTAAATTATCAATGAAAATTAAATAACTATAATCAACGTTGCAACCTCCCTCTGACACCAATTGAAGGTTCCAGGCGTAGCGGAAGCTTGTGGGTGGATGTGCCCACTTGGATTTTTATCATTAACAATGATCAATTCGGGATCAATATGACGATAAATGCCAGTCTCCGCGGATCGATTCACAGAAATAGACAAAGAAGAAGAAAGGTCCCAGAACCACAAAAGTGGATCGTCACGGGTTGATTATAATTAATTTAATTAATTGAAAAGAATTACCTTTTGGGTGTTCTTTCTTCGTTGATATTCTTGATCACATTCCAATGTGATTCTTCATTGCGTCGCAGAAGCCAAGTGTAGACTTTCTCTAGCGGTGATCCACACGTGCACCTCGTATCTCTGGACATCACCAAAGGAGTCTCCGGGTGCTAGCGTGGAGAAACCTTTGCCTGCGTTGTCCGCCTTAGATCGTCTTGATCCAATGGAAGAGGATATCTCTCGGTCTTGAGAACGTTCTTGGAGGAAGAGGTTCTTTCAGCTTTGAAAGAATTCTCCAAAAAAAAAATCCACAACGATTCTCTTGAAAAGATTTGGGGTTGTGAGGATGTTTATAATAGAGTTTGAGGTTGTAGAGTTATGACAATAAATAAATTTGTTACTCGTTTTATTTATTTCATTAACTCTTTTGAAAACTCCATGTCAAATCATTAATTCCTTGACATGTGCCCACGCTGATTATAATAAATACCATTTAATAAAACGATATTTCCTCAAAATACCGACTGGAAAAACTACATGGCGTGTAATCATAAATACACGTCATGTACTTGTTTTTCATTAAAAACTACACGGCGTGTAATCATTAATACACGACGTGTACTTGTTTTTAAAATAAAAACTACATGGCGTGTAATCATTAATACATGGCGTGTACTTGTTTTCATTTTATTTTTCCTCCAACATTAAAACGATTTAGGATTACTTGAATAATTATTAAACCACGTATGGGAATAATCTTTATTCTACTTGAGATACTTAGATACACTTAGTGTGTGAACCTCTAGGCCTCTTTCTCATTGGCATTAGGTGGGCTTGCCTGAAATCCAAGATTACTGTCTAGCAACGAGTCAAGGCACCCAAGAAAAAGAAGTCGGCGCCGCATTGATGTGTCACCTCATACGAACGCTTACTGTGTAATTTAATCCCTTTGTCTCAATATCTCATCAAGCAGGTTTCATGGAAGTTTCATAAACCTATATTCTTGATCTGTCATTCTTTGACTTCTAGAAATAAACTTGTTGTGACGCCATGGACATGGAATTTTTGCGACAGTTCTATTTCAATCAAAGGACCCAAGATATCTACTTCCATAAATATGGAAGGGACAAATCCTTCCTCGACTTATCCATTAACAACATGTCATTCATGACGCACCCAACGTACCCTACTTCCCGCCAACTCTCTTCATGATGGTTTTAGTCAGCAAATCTAAGTGCACGAGTCATGACATGAGTTAATGATAATCTTCCAGTCTAAGGACCATTACACATTCTTGAAGATAGAAATGTCTGATGACACCAAGTCATGCGGAATTGCTACTGGTGGGTTTGTTCTCATAATCTCCCATCTTGGAGATTACCAAGTGCGAACTCCATGAGAGAGAGTCTCGTCTTCTTACGAGTAATCACACATGACGGTCTGTATACTATGTGTCTTATCATAGTATGTCATCCAGCCGTAGAACTTTATTTAAGAATATTGTTATAGCATTTCAAGTTTCTCATCATAGTGGGTATCTGCCATGACCTTATTAATGCAACAAATATTCTAGGACATTATTATATTATAGTCATGCAGAACAATGAACGATATATAATAAGAGTACATTCATGTAATCAAAGTACAAAACAGTTGGTTCTCAGGACACCAACCCTTACATCGGGTTCATTACATATTATTTTTATTTGGATGAGTGTTTTGATGCTTGTTATCACTAGGATTATAAATAATGATTCTTTCTTTTCTTATGTGTTTGGTCATTGTATTATGGTAGGAGCCTTATCCACCCCATCCTCTTTTCATTGATTCTCATTGGTCATTCTTGATAAATGGGTCTTCAATGTAGTGACATGAAAATTATATAATGAAATTTCACTTATGAATATATATAAATATATATGTGTATCATATATGGAAATATTGATGGTAATAAAAAACATCACCTTATCATTAATTCGAAGCATGATATGTTTTTAGGTGTATTTCATTCTTTAAAATGAATTCTTAAAGAAAAAATATTTCCATTGAGTTTTTATAATTATATCAAAAAATTAATTTGTTCAATTATATACTGCTAATATTATAAAATTAATTCCACTTTTTAATTCATCATGTGAAAATGATCTTAGGTTTAATTTTTTGGATTTTTTAAATATAGTTTATTTGTAGGGTGAATTGTGAATAGTAGTGGTTTGTTCAAAAATAATAATTTTTTCATAAGATAAGACTGACATGTAAATTTATAAACATTTATGTTCTATTTATGGAAGAAATTTTATTTATTTTGAATACTCGGTTGAAATTAGAAATCATATTCATAGAATTTTTGGACCTAAGAAATATTAGTACAAATAAAAAAATCATTACATTAAATGAAATCTAAATTTCATATAATTGGTTTCAGTTTTTCCTAAAAACCATTATATTTTTTTTAATATTAATAACATTTGTATTTAGAAAACCAAGTACATTGATCATCTGATCTCACTCATATCATAAAGTGAACTTTTTCTAGGAAACATTTTTTACGATTTTTGTGTGGAAATAATAAAACTAATTTCTCTATATCTTAGAAATTTTATTTTATAAAATTAATACCAATTTTAAAATCATATTGTTCAAATTAGTAAATAATTTCATTTTAAAAATTTTTCTTTCAAATTAGTTATCGAGGGTTGTAGTTGATTTACCGCGGTAAGTGTAAATTTGGATAAGAGTGGTTTAACAAAGTGAAAAAGGTAAAATATTGTGAAAAATATATATGATAATGGATGGTGGAGGGAGTATAGAACTTATCGCTTTAACCGCACCATTATTGGATATTTTTTGGGCCTTTTCCCATGAATAATGGAATGACATTATTGAAAAATAAACAATTTTTACAAAAATGTCACTCCATTTACTTATAAAATGAGCTCATCTCCTATAAATTTGTTAACCTTTTCCAAAGATTTTCCCCAAACAAAACTCATCCCTAGCATCTCATCGACACCCTCACCACACCCTTAGGACCTTGGTCTAAACAAGAGGTCAAGCTAAGGATCTTTACAGAGTTACCTAAGGGATATCTTCCAAAGGAGAGGTAATACTTTCAACCAAAAATTTTCTAGTTCATTTTATCTTATACAATAAAAAATCCCCTATATTCGTGATGTTGTGATGACACTATAATTATTACTATGCTAAACTATTATTATAGTAAATTAATATCCATTTTTACCCCCTTTCAAAATCATTGTGAAAAATGAAAATGTTACGAGATATGTGAATAAATGTGTCATTCAACCACATGTTTTATTTTTCATCAAATCATAAATGGAATGTTCAAAAAGGGGATATTTTGGTGATAGGGGTTTTTTTAATGGGTTAATGGTTAAAAAATATAGGAAAATGGGGTTATTGAGCGCCACATGAGGTGGCGCTCAAAGAAATAGGAGGTCGAGCACCACTTGATTTGGCGCTTGGCCATTTCGGCGGAGGAAGCCTTCAGCTCCACTTCAAGAGGCGCTGAAGGAATAAAAAAAATCCATGCAGCGCCACTTCAAGTTGCGTTGCCCCCTTACTCCCTGTATATTCAGCGCCACTTGAATTGGTGCCGAAAGATACCCACTACCTATAAATAAGCCCCTCGCTCACCCCATTTCTCATCTCCTCACTTCCCCTCCTCTCTCTCTCAAAGTTATCTCTCTAAAAATCTCTGCTTGCGCTGCACCTTACCTCTCCGGTTGCTCTGCGCCTTGCCTCTCCGGTCGCTCTGTCTGCGTAGCTACGTCTCCACAAATTTGAGGTAAATCTTTCTTAAAATTTATTTAATATTTTGATTTAATAATTTAGTTGTTTAATTTATAGAATTAGTTTATAATATTTGTATTATATAAATAGTATAGTTTTTTTAAAATATAATTAGGTAATGAAATGATTATAGTTATTTAATTAATTAAGTAATTATAAGTAGGTAATTATAATTAGGTAATTAATTAATTATAATTAGGTAACTAATTAATTATAATTAGGTAACTAATTAATTCTAATTAGGTAATTAATTAATTCAAATTAGGTTAATAGTTAATTCTAATTAGGTTAATAAATAATTCTAATTACATTAATAATTAATTCAAATTAGGTAATTAATTAATTCTAATTAGGTAATTAATTAATCATAATTAGGTTATTAATTAATCATAATTCGGTTATTAATTAATCATAATTAGGTTATTAAATAATCATAATTAGGTAATTAATTAATTATTATGAGGTTATTAATTAATTGTAATTAGGTAATTAATTAATTGTAATTAGGTTATCAATTAATTGTAATTAGGTTATTAATTAATTGTAATTAGGTTATTAATTAATTCTTATTAGGTTATTAATTAATCATAATTAGGTTAGTAAAGAATCATAATTAGTTTATTAAAGAATTATAATTAGGTAATCAATTAATCATAATTAGGTAATGAATTAATCATAATTAGGTTATTAAATAATCATAATTAGGTTATTCAATAATCATAATTAGGTAATTAATTAATCATAATTAGGTAATTAATTAATCATAATTAGGTAATTAATTAATCATAATTAGGTAATTAATCAATCATAATTAGGTAAATAATGAATCATAATTAGCTAATTAATTAATTATATTTAACTAATTAATTAATTATAATTAGGTTATTAATTAATTATAATTAGGTTATTAAATAATCATAATTAAGTAATTAATTAATCATAATTAGGTAATTAATCAATCATAATTAGGTAAATAATTAATCATAATTAGCTAATTAATTAATTATAATTAGGTTGTTAATTAATAATTGATAATTTATTAATTAATAAATATTATGTAATTAAATAATTATAATTAGGTAAGTAATTAATTATAATTAGGTAATTAATTAATTATAATTAGGTTATTAATTAATTATTATGAGGTTATTAATTAATTGTAATTAGGTTGTTAATTAATTGTAATTAGGTTTTTAATTAATTGTAATTAGGTTGTTAATTAATTGTAATTAGGTTATTAATTAATTGTAATTAGGTTCTTAATTAATTGTAATTAGGTTATTAATTAATTCTTATTAGGTTATTAATTAATCATAATTAGGTTATTAAAGAATCATAATTAGGTTATTAAATAATCATAATTAGGTTGTTAAATAATCATAATTAGGTTATTAAATAATCATAATTAGGTAATTACACTAGGTTATTAATTAATTGTAATTAGGTTATTAATTAATTATTATTAGGTTATTAATTAATTATTATGAGGTTATTAAATAATCATTATGAGGTTATTAAATAATCATAATTAGGTTATTAAATAATCATAATTAGGTTATTAAATAATCCTAATTAGGTAATTAATTAATTGTAATTAGGTTATTAATTAATTGTAATTAGGTTATTAATTAATTATAATTAGGTTATTAATTAATTGTAATTAGGTTATTAATTAATTATTATGAGGTTATTAATTAATTATTATGAGTTTATTAGTGAAGTAGTTATATTAATTAGTGAAGTAGTTATATTAATTAGCGAAGTAGTTATATTAATTAGTGAAGGAGTTATATTAATTAGCGAAGGAGTTATATTAATCAGCGAAGTAGTTATATTAATTAGCGAAGTAGTAGTAAATTGCTTCTGGAATATACCTTTGCATTCCATTCTAGGTATGATAATGAATTTAGTTTCCAATCTACCTTGACCTCGGTTTGTAATTGAAGTTATGAACTTGAATTTAGTAGTTCAATATATTTTTTGCATATTAAGTGTTAGAGTTGTCATGAAATTATTGCTCTCTTGAGTAAAGTATCCCCGGGTAGAGGGGCTTTGGGTCGGACCACCTACTTTCCTGGAGGCTTGCCTTGTCTAGGAAAGTGAATGGGGTTGGCTATCTATCGCTCCGGGCTTACTCATGTGGAGATTTTCAATTTCATATAACTCTATGCTTTTACATGACGTGTTCGTGTACCTCATGCATATAATGCATGTGGATATGTATAAATATGTTTGACTTCTATTTTTGGGTAAGTAACACAAACTTGTGGGTTGTGTAAATAGTTACACATCAATATGGTTTGAACATATTGATTTTGTGAAGGGATTAGGATTCCAACCTAAATTACCAGAAGCATGCATATATAAATTGATTCTTTAATCAGATTTAATTAATAACAATGGTTTCTTTTAGATAAAAAAGATGGTCGTCGCCTATATTTATTGCAACGGTCAAATAATTGAGATAGAACAAGGATATAGTTGTAATATACATCCAAAAGCTGTTGTGATGCTTGGAGGATGTACTAATTTGGAAGCTGTGCAAATGAAAATTCATCAGAAGTTAAAACTGGAGAGGAATCAAGTGATAGAGTCCATCACATTCAGACATCTCCAATTTATAGATAGGTTTTGGCATGTGCCCTATCCGGTAAATGATGATGATGATTGGGAATATATACTTTCATTGGTTAAGTATATACCTGAGAATCAAATGGAGTTGTATGTCACTATAGTTACAATGGAGGTTCCATCGACATTGGAAGTTGACCCATCTCAAATTCATGAGACTATGTCATATGCTCCTTCACATCAAGAAGTTCCATCAGCATCGGTAGTTGTTCCGTCATTTCCATTGGCCACAGTTTCAATGGATAGTCCCCCACATACTTTAGATGCATTGGTTGATGAATTTGAGGATGATGACAATTTCGAAGAAGAAGATGAAGAGGAAGTTGAAGAAGAAGAAGAAGAGCATGTGGAAGATCAGTCTATACCAACTCATGTGAGGTTCAATCGACCATTGAACCATCCTCCACTATTGGCTTCATGGTCGACTGAAGGCATGAATCGCTTGCCAGAATTTGATTATTCAGTTATTACTCCCAGTTCAGAATTTCCAGGAATCATTGGTGGCACAAATCGAGTGTCAGATAACGGTGTTCTGTATATTGGAAGAGAGTTTGAAAGCAAAGAAGCAATGAAAAATGTGATAAAACAATATCACATTGAAAGAAATTACTCATATGTTGTAGAAGAGTCAAAGAGATCTTACTATTTGATCCGTTGTTACAAATATGAATCGAACTATCAAATGCGTCTGCGAGCTATTATTGATAACACTTTTCACAGCTGGCGCATCACTCGATTTACTCCACACACTTGTGTGAACCCAATCTTGGCACATGAACACTCTTCATTAGATGTTGAGTTTGTTTCAACTATTATTGTTGAAATGATTAGAGCATGTCAAGACGTCCCTGTGGTTCTGGTCATTGAGCGAGTCAAACAGCTTTTTGGGTATCAAATCTCTTACTGGAAGGCATGGGCAGCATGACAAAAGGCTATTGTGAAAGTGTATGGTGATTGGGATGACTCTTATCGAATTTTACCACAACCGTTGGAGCTTCTACGCCACAATAATCAAATAGTCTATCGGTTACATACTGTTGAATATGTTAACCAACAGAACCAACTTGACCACTCAATGGTTGTGTTTGATAGATTATTTTGGACATTTTTACCATGTGTGGCGGCTTTTAGACATTGCAAGTAGTTCATACAGATTGATGGCACATTTCTGTATGGAAAGTATACAGGAACTTTATTGATTGCCGCCACACAAGATGGAAATCGATCCCCTCTGCCTATAGCATTTGCAATTGTAGAGAAAGAGAACTTCTCATCATGGAGATGGTTTCTGGCATGTCTCTGAGAGTTTGTTACGGATACACAAGGGATTTGTCTTATTTCTGATCGCCACCGTGAAATCAAGGAGCCGATACAGTATGAGGGTATTTCGTGGAGACCACCCTATGCCCATCATCGATACTGTATTCGACACATTGCCAGCAATTTGCGAAAGAAGTTCAAGAATAAGTCGATAAAAAAGGCAATCTTAAAAATTGGTATGAACATCCTTTTTCTGTTTAAAATGTTTTTGTCATAGTTATTTTCATAACTGTTCATATGACTGCTTGTATGATAGCATATGAGCCTCAACAACAAAAGATGGAGGAGCGTCTTCAAGATATTCACAGAGTGAATCCGGAAGTGTATGATTACATGATGCAAATTCCAAAGCAGAAATGGTCGTTGGCATATGATGATGGGAGGAGATATGGTCATATGACGACAAACATCGTAGAATGTATAAATGGAGTTTTCAAGGGAGTTTGAAAACTACCTATCACAGGTAAATATGAATATTTGAATATATGTTACTCATAAGAGTTACTATTATAATATAATATTTGTATAATGTCGTAAATCTAAATTTTAGGGTTGGTACAAGAGACCTTCTATCGTAGTGTAAAGTACTTTCTGGAACGAGGAAAGCAGGCTGAAGAGGGCTTGAACAGAGGGATGCGCTATGGACACCATTTCCAGTGCGATCTAGATACAGTTCTTCAGGAGGCCACAACTTACCGTGTAACTGCATTTAATCGTCCAGGGCAACGATTTGAGGTCGCTGAGCCCGATGATGCCGTGGCATGTAGTAATGGTTGTGTGCGAGTTGTTTTATTGGAGAATCATTACTGTGATTGTGGCAACTTTCAGGCACTGAGATATCCCTACGGCCATGTGATTGCTGCATGTGCTTACGTACACGTATCTTGGGAGCAGTTCGTTGATCCGACTTATCGACTAGAGAGCATCAACTCCTGCTATAGTACTCTGTAGATGCCAATCGGGGAATATCAGAATTTTCGGCTGCCTGATGGCGCATCCACGCTTCTACCGAACAACAATAGACTTCGACCTAAAGGGAGACCAAAGTCGACTCGTATTCGGAATGAGATGGATTGTCCTAGTGAACATCCAGCTGGACAGTGGTGCAGCATATGCCGCCAGAAAGGTCATACGAAGACACGTTGCCCTAGACACATAGGGCAATCATCTAATGGTTAAAATGAATTATGTACTCTATCAGTTACTGTAAAACTTTGTACATTTAATCACTTTCATCATTATCTTCATTTTTAATCATATTTGTCTTACTTGTATATAGGGTAACGTTTGGGAAATGTACCACAATTTCACGTGATATTTTTTGTCGAACGGTCAACATTACATGAGTACCTTTAAACAGACAACACCAACTCAAAAAAAGGAATGTACCTGTATAAGAAAACAAAACCATTTAAACTATTAAATGAAAATGTCATCAGTTTTTTATAATGAAAGATGAACTTACAATAACCACAAAACAAAAACGAGGAAACTCCGAACGGCTTCACCCCAACACCCCAACACGGGAGACAACAACTAACCCAATGTGTTTATGCATCTTTCAATATTAAATGATAAATTTAATATCTTACATGATAAATGTCATATCTTACATGAAATTAATGTTTTACTGTTTGCACATTCAGATGGAGCAACCACTTTTATCTGGTCACGAGACGCACGTGTCGCGCGATGTGTTGGCGCGAAGACCTGTTAGACATCTTCATATTCGGAGAGCGCATCGTTTCCATCACGAGGCACCGCCGGTGGCTATTTGTCCATACCTTAGACGTGCAGGCTTTTACAGAGTCGCTATGTGTGACTTCAAGACCATCGACCATCATTTGATAGCTGCGTTGGTTGAGAGATGGCGGCCAGAGACACACACATTTCATCTCCCATAGGGGGATATGACTATTACATTAGAGGACGTTGCCTACATGCTGGGGTTACCTATCCATGGAGATGCAGTCACGGGTGCCAGTACTGGTAATTGGGCTGCAGTCATAGAGAGGCTGCTAGGCATTGACGTCGGCGGCGCACGGGGTGTCCTCCAGGGTTCGCGTTTGCGCATGAAGTGGCTTGATCAGCATTTCGACGTCATTCAAGATGATGCAGACTAGGAGACGCTTCTTCAGCACACACGTGCATACATTTTGTGGCTTCTAGGAGGCATGTTGTGCGTCGACTACTCCACCGCTTTGGTACACATGATGTACCTCCCATTACTTGAGGATCTGGATCAAACAGCTACATACAGTTGGGGGTCTGCTGTATTAGCACATCTGTACAGATCTCTCTGCACTAGTTGTCAGGCCGATTCACATCAGATTGTAGGTTGCATGGTGTTAGTACAGATGTGGTCCTAAGAGCGTTTTCCACGCATCGCTCCTCGAGTTGTCGTACCGCTTGCACCGGAGCTACTTCAGGACTGTCCTCGAGGACGATGGTATGTCTACGTCATTACTTTCAGTTACTTAGTACTTTTGTTATTTTTTTTTATAAACTTACCATAGATTACTCTTTTTTTACCAGGTGGAGTTAGTCTCAGAAGTTTGCACATACTCCGAGATATAGTGTGCACAGCTTCAGACAGATATTCGACGCTATAGTGACAGCTGATGTAAGTTAAACAGTACTTTTTTGTAGGAAAATTTGTTTTGTTATCACTATTTTAAGTTATTTCAATATTATCTCAGTAACATTGTCATGCTACTATATGACTTATTTTTTGAGTTTAAATTTCAGGTTTCATGGACTCCTTATACAGGTTATGTCTACGCATCACTTCCACTATACTGCACAGCTATGGCTAAAGATCGTGCTGCAGTGGTGCCACTCATTCACTTCCACATCGTTGAGTGGCACCAGCCAGACTGGGTCATGCGCCAGTTCAGTTTTATACAGCATATCCCCTTGGCACCACGACAGTCTACCGAGTTATATTCGATTGTGCTTATAGGTAGACAGACGACAGACTGGCGGCGACATCATGCATCTTATATCCAGCTTTGGGACAGGCGTGCCCGATCCAGTATCTTTCCACATGGATATACCACATCACACTCTCATTTATCTGATCAGGGGGATTATGCATACTGGTATCGACGTCACACCATCATGCACCTTACACATCAGGGGATTGGCATTCAGCGATTGGTATATTTACTAAGATTTATTGATTTTGTTTAACTCATTTATATTTATGATATTAATTTGATTGTTATTTCATTTGCAGGCAGACGCCATTGGTCAGCTTGCACATTCCACACAGCCTCAGGAGCATGCATATATTCTGCGGGAGGTAGTTCATCGAGATGTGGTGGCTTTATTGGATCATCTCTGGTTGATACGTGACAGTTTTTTTGATGAGGAGCCACAAATATATCATGATCCATATCTTCAGGCAGAAGCACCTGAGGATGACGATGTCCCTGCTATGCCTGCTGAGGAGGATGCACCGCCACCGCCGCTGCCAGCTGGACGACAGAGACGAGCACATCCGAGAGCAGCTCCTGCAGATGTCGTCGCACCACAGAGAGACGATCTGGCACAGCTGACTGGTGATTTTGCACAGCAGGGAGACACTTATATACCACATATGGCATCTCCGCAGATTACTATGGACTTCGATCTGGGTGCAGTGACACAGCTTATGGCGGCCCCCTCTCCTCCCGACGAGGCCTTCTTCAGTACCCCATTTCTACCATTTATAGGAGCTTCAGAGCCATATGGCACCCCATATGATTTTGGGGCGTCCTCCTCACATAGTTTTGGTCAGTCCTCTACACAGTACCATGGGGAGGCACCAGAAGCACCGAAAGAGGAGGAACTTGCAGAGAGAACACCAGAGTGACTCGGACGTCGAACGCGGTGAGGACGTGAGATTCAGACGTTGTGTTGTGGTACCGAGGGGCATCGTCGTTGATGTTTTTGGATGTAATGTTGTATATATTAAAAAACTTATTCACTATGATAAGTAATTGTTGTTTAAGTCAAATAACAAGAAAATCAAAAATATAATAAATACAAACTGATTTAAATTAACTATTAAATTATAAAGTACAAGTACAATATAAACAAAATTTGTCACACCGACTAAACATCTGATAATTTCTTGAAAAATGAAAAAAAACATACATATAGTAAACAAAAAATATTTTACACGACTACTTAAATATTTAAAAACATTAAATTTATAATTTTATAAAAATAAATATATTTATAAATATAAATTACTAATTTGTAAATAATTAATTAATAATTAACCATTAATAATTAATAATAATAATGACGAATAATAATTAATAATTATATTACTAACTAATTAATTATTGTATATTAAATAATAATATTTTATAGAATTTCAAAGTCACATACTTGAAACATTTTTAAGTTTCAAGTAGTTGGTTTTGAAAGAATATAAAATATTTTTTATCGATATTTTTTACGTAATTTTTTCATTTTCATCTATTTAGTATATGTTTTATCCATGTTTTAAGTTTCATTCATATTGGTCATATAGATTATATTTTATAGGCTTTCGAAGTCACATACTTGAAAAAATTTTAAGTTACAACTAGGTGGTTTTGAAAGCCTATAAAATATTTTCTATTGACATTTTTTACGTAATTTTTTTATTTTCATCTATTAAGTATATGTTTTATTCATGTTCTAAGTTTCATTCATATTGGTCATATAGATTATATTTTATAGGCTTTCGAAGTCACATACTTGAAAAAATTTTAAGTTACAACTAGGTGGTTTTGAAAGCCTATAAAATATTTTCTATTGACATTTTTTACGTAATTTTTTTATTTTCATCTATTAAGTATATGTTTAATCCATGTTTTAAGTTTCATTCATATTGGTCATATAGATTATATTTTATAGGCGTTCAAAGTCACATAGTTGAAACATTTTTAAGTTTCAACTAGGTGGTTTTGAAAGCCTATAAAATATTTTTTATCGACATTTTTTGCGTAATTTTTTTATTATCATCTATTTAGTATATTTTTAATCCATGTTTTAAGTTTCATTCATATTGGTCATATAGATTATATTTTATAGGCGTTCAAAGTCACATACTTGAAACATTTTTAAGTTACAACTAGGTGGTTTTGAAAGCCTATAAAATATTTTCTATTGACATTTTTTACGTAATTTTTTTATTTTCATCTATTTAGTATATTTTTAATACATATTTTAAGTTTCATTCATATTGGTCATATAGATTATATTTTATAGGCTTTCAAAGTCACATACTTGAAACATTTTTAAGTTTCAAGTAAGTGGTATTGAAAGACTATATGTTTAACAATATTTGAAATTTTTTTATAAATAATTACTTATAACTATGTAAACATAGAATAGTAATTATAGATTTAAAATTATATATATATGTACAAATATATAATTATAAATATATAAGTATAACTACAATTACAATATAATTCTAAATATAATTCTACACACACACACACATATATATATATATATGAATATTAAATATATGTATAAATAAATTTTAAATATATATGTAACAATATTTTCATATTTATATATTTATAAATATATTCATATTTATATAATTATAACTATTTATTTATAAAGATTGGTTTATAATTATATAATTACAAATATATTTTTTATTTAATAAATATATATAAATAGATTTATATTTATAAATATTTATTTTTAATTATATATATACATAATTATATTTATACACACACACATATATATAACTATTTATAATTATAATATTTATAATAATTATATGTAAATATATAAATAAAACACACTAATCGGAAAAAAAAACTCTTATATTTTATATAATATAACTATATAAATATAAATAAACCACATATTTTTAATTTAATACATATTTTTTATTTACAAAATTATAAATAAATTTATAAATTTATATAAATAATTATATATAAGGTTGATTTCATTATTTTATTAAATAATTAAATAAGGTTTATAACTATATAAATATAATTTTATAATTATATAATTATAAATATATTTATATATATAATAATAATTAATTTAACAATTTTAAATACATATTTATAAGTTTTTTTAAAAAAAATTTATTTATTTATTTAGAAATTATTTATTATAAAGGGATGAGGTGCAAAAAAAAACAAAACAAAAAAAACAATAAAAGGGAGGGGTGCAAAACAAAAAAAAAAGAAAACAATACCAGAAAAAAAGAAGAAGAAAAAAACCAGAAAACAAAAAACAAGAAAAAAAACCAAAATAAACGAGAAAACAAAAAAAAAGAAAAAAAAATCCAAAAAAAAAGGGGTGACAAAGCGCCACTTGAAGTGGCGCTAGCCACCCGCAGTGTTGAGCGTCACTTCATGTGGCGCTCAACAAACCCACTTTCCTAATTATATTTACCCTAAACCCAAAAAAACTAATAAAAAAAAAACCCCTTCTCCTAAAATGCCCTTTAAAAAGGATATTTAATTAACTAATATGATATTCATAAAAAGATAATAATTTTTAAATGATAATTATTATCTTGTTCTCTCGGGGACCGCCGCAGCTACAACTTCAATGCCTTTCCTCCATCCGCCTTTCACAAGTTACCGTTCTCAAATTTCCGCCATCCGTCTCTAGTTCTTTCTGTTTTGTTCTTGAATTGTTAAAATATCCAGATTCTTCTTTCAATTGATTGCTGTTTAATCTGAATCGTGCATCGCTATTCAGTAGGAAACGCGCCAGGGGAATGACATGTTTATCTTCATCTCAGATCTGATTAATTTCTTCGTCACAGGGAGATATCTTTTCCGTTTATTCTGGATCTGAATCCGGCTTGAAAGGATTTAAAATTTTGGATTTGTTGTTAGGGTTAGGGTTTTGAATACATCCGTTCATAATTTCGTTTTCTTGGCAGTTGTCATTTTCGTCCCGGAGAACAAGATAATGGATGCTGGAGGTCATACGAATCTTTCATGTCCGATTGAGGCGAGATCTTACGAATTTCGCAGCACCGAGAATAAAGCCGACGAGAGAACTGGTCAGAGTAGTTCCCTGGGACCTGGCCCGCCTGGTTGTGAAAGAGAGAACCGGGGCTTCGTTACAGACGCCGGGTCTCTCCTCACAATTTCATCTCTCAATGAGATTCATGTTGATCCATGCCGGGATGACGCCTCATCCGCCAACGCCGCCGGCAGTCCTCACACCCCCCGGGATGGCGTCTTCGACCCCTTCGCTCCTCGCCCTGGTGGGCTTGGTTTCGCCCCTTTGTGTACACTGCTAAATGGAGGCTCTGTGATTTGCCCTGGTGCTCCTGTGAAGCCTGCGAGTAAGCCGAGGAACATTGATTTAAAGCTGCGCAGAAGGCTTGAATTCTGACTGCAACTCGCTCTAAATGTTGAAAGGGTGATATTTGAATCTGTTTATGGCGATCAAACTTTGGAAGTCCTGGCTCCAACTTCACCCAACAAATTAGCCTTGTGAAGGATCTGAGACCCCTCCTTTGTGCACACTGCTAAATGGAGGCTCTGTGATTTGCCCTGGTGCTCTTGTGAAGCCTGCGAGTAAGCCGAGGATCATTGATTTAAAGCTGCGCAGAAGGCTTGAATTCTGAGTGCAACTCGGTCTAAATGTTGAAAGGGTGATATTTGAATCTGTCTATGACGATCAAACTTTGGAAGTCCTGGCTCCAGCTTGTGAAGGATTTCCGACCCCTCCTTTGTGTACACTGCTAAATGGAGGCTCTGTGATTTGCCCTGGTGCTCCTGTAAAGCCTGCTAGTAGGCCGGAGGGACATTGATTTAAAGCTGCGTAGGCTTGAATTCTGACTGCAAGCCCCTCTACAAAACTTCTTTGCATCTTCCTTTGATTCCTTCTATTGCAAAAGAGCGCAGGTTCTATTACATTTATATGTATTTTTCTGTTATTGTTTCAATTAAATAAATATTGTATTATTGGTAACCCCCTCTTATTCAATAGAAAATTAAATTATCCTTTGTGTGTACATGCTGACTACCACTATCCTTTGTGTGTACATGCTGACTACCACTTTCATGAATGGACATGTTTTGTTTTGAGGAACAAAAAACTTGGATGACATGAAAAGTTTAATTAGTATATAAAAATTATATTTATGAAACTGTTAATATTCTGGAAGAATGCTATTGGTAATTCTATGTGCGTGATTAACAATAAATGGGTGTAGTATTCATAACCATTCAAAATGGACATATCGAGGAACCTTTCATTATTCGATTCTATGTTGAGATGATCTTTGAAACTACAAAAGAATAATTATAAGTAGAAACTATATTACAAATAAACAACAAATGTAATAAATAGAACTTATAAAATTAAATATAGATAAATAAGGATGATGAATATATATTTAATAAACATAATCTAGTTATTCATGATGTTATGCGAAATGGATCTTTCGTCTCATGTCAAGAATCATCCCTATAAAATGTTTTTAAACAATGGATATCTTCTAAAAATCCCCATTATTTTTTGAGTAATCCTCTGATTTCAATTGTGGTTTTATGGAAAACAATAAGGTCTTTCCTTCAATAAAATTTCGTTTAGTTATTTTATAGAAGATCCACAAAAGTGGTTCATTTTTATTCTTTGTTCTCTAGATTTTTCTAATGAATATTCTACAATAAAAAACCATCTTCAAGACCTATCTTCATTTTTAAATAATTAATCTCCAAAATAGTCTAATTCGTTCTTCTTTTGAGAATCCTTGTGATTCATCCTTCAGTTATTCCTTGAACCAGAATTATGAAACCACTTTCTTCTCATTAGTTTGATCATGATTATGATTTATGTATGGTTTCTTTTCCACATGTGGAACATATACTTATGATTTTCATTATGTGATTTGTAGGTCATGAATTATATATCCCTCAAATACATTGGATATCCCTCAAATACATTGGGTAAGATTTATATATCATTACTTGATATTTATGGGATTAGGGAGTGTACTTATTCTACAATGGGGGGTTTTTCAACTTTAGTTTGATAGTCTTGAGAGTGGCCCACATATGTTTTTGATGTTTGGTATTATGTTGTTGCAATATATTCCATGATTAAATGATCTTATGATATAATTTTCTTTGTCCAACTTCCATAAATATGGATATCTACTATATGATATCGTGTTATTCCTTTTGGCTCCCATGTTACACATTATTTTCATGTTTATTCCATTACTAAGCTTTCTTGCTTACCATTTCACTTACGTATTTTCCCCATGGAATCCTATGACGTTTTAAAATATCTAGTAGTTAGGATAACTTTTTGGATTCTAAAATAAAGATAATGTTTATGTTTATGATGATGTGTTTATTTTTCTAATCATCTAATGACACTATTTGTAACATTTCGAGTTTTTTAAAGGAAAAATTGTTTGATAACGTACATTATACACCACATCGAGTTTAAACAAACTAAATATTATTATTTAATATGGAAGTTATCGAATAGTCGTTAGAATGACGGGTATTATTGTTAACACATGTATATATATAATTAATTCTTTGGTGACCAATTAATTATTAATGAATGTAAAACCTTTTTTAAAATAAAAGGAAATGTTTTTCTGAAAAACTATTTAAGTGTGCACAAGTGTGTTTTATACTAATAAATTAATAAATCACTTTTATTGTATTATATTAATGAAATATATATATTAGATATTTAACTTAATGTTTAACATCCGTCTTATGTGTTTTCTAGACATGATATAAGAACAAATTCAATTTTATGAATAAAAAAAGCATTTTTCAAAAGACATTTGTGTCGCCTTTTGATGACATAGTTGTTTTAAATCCAGTTTTTGACAATTTTATAAATCAATTTGACAAAATAAAATTTTTCTTTGAAAGCGGAGTATCAAAAATTACTTTGGTTGAATTTTTTATATTTTTATGATAAGTTTAAATTTTTGATGAATATTGAAAAATATTGCATTTTAATTGAAAACTATTTTTTCATTAAATTTATTTATAGTGTTAAATTATATATTTGAGTGGTTTAAAGTATAATTAGATTATTTTTCTATCATTTAACACAATTTAGGTTATTAGAATCAATTTCACATTGAATTTGCATATAAACACATTTTATTCTTTTGAAGGTTTTTACTTTAAAAACTTGTTTTCTCTTTCTGTCAATAGAATTAATTTTTAATTAATTTCTGCAATTTATGTGTTTATAATTTTGAAAAATGAATTATATTTTTGAAATAAGTGGATCCAAATTATTTAAATAAGTTCCTTTTATTTTTTGACATTATGAATAGTAACTTTATTAATATTTTTATTATCGCGGTTAAGGGTAAATCGAGTAATTAAGTGTAAAAATAATATTATAAAATTATTTCAATGCTTGTCCTAATATTATTGGATGAGTTATTATCGATCAAAATCATCATTGAGCCGATTTTATGACCACTGTGTGCCACTTGGATGACTTTATGCCCTTTATAGTATTTTATTTTAAAGAAAAGACAAAGATGACATACTCACGTATTTTTTATATATTTTTATAAAGATGGAGGCTGAGCCTCTTATTGAAAGCAAATAGAAGATACGATCCGAGAAGAGTGCGAGCAAATAAGGCAAAACCCAAAGCAGGAACTACTTACCTATCTTTTTTCAACAGTTGTGCACTTAGCCTCCTTTCTTCTTCTCAAAGTGTATCACAATCGACCCTTCTACGACCGCGCCCCCAACCTCTCGACCGCCTCCTACTTGAAGGAAGAGATTGAAGTCTTCTGTAAAGGATCTCAGGATCAGTGCTGTCACAATTAGAGCTATCCTCTTGTCGTTCCCTGCATTTGTCAGTAGAGGCGTCTCTTGTTACTAGTGTCATCATCCCCTCTACAGTTGTTGCTTCAGCCGAATCCACAATCTCTTGGTTCTTTTTCTCATTAAGAGAAATCAGAATTGAATCTTGCATCTCAATGACACTGTCATTTTGCTTAGAGGAAGAATCAGTTTTACCTGCAATTGATTGCTCAACCAGCACTTGAGTGGCAACCAAGGAATTTGTCTTTTTGTAGGAGACGAGCTGAAATCCTTCATTATCCACAACAGACTTTGAAGAAGCATGACAAGTTTTAGAAATGATTGGAGAGTCAGATTCTAAGATTTGCTCACCCTTACGGTTACCTGAAGCGGGCATCATTTCTAGTGAAATCTAGTGATCCACCTTTGGTTGGACTTCTTCTTCGTTCACTTAATCAACCATTAAATTAGATTGAGTTTGTTTTAAAGCATCACATTTGCCTGTGTTATAGGTATCGATGATGTGAACATTCGCCTCTTCGGAAAAAATAGCAACCCAAGACTTCATCTTGTTCTCAGAGGTGGAAGCATATACACTTGGGTGGTTACCCTTCCCAGGAACAACACCCTATGGCTCTATCTTCTACTCAACATCGTTAGTAGTAATGCCCAGTCCATCGTCACTTTTATAAGGATCTTTGCAATCCTCATGCTGCTTTAATGGAGGAAGATCGTCAGCTTTCCGATTAGGTGCACTTTTTCTCTTTTTAAGACAACTGCTCACGTCATGTCCACGCAAAGCACAGAAGCTGCAAACTATAGAGCGCCTACAAGCAGATGAATCATGACCAATAACGTTGCATTCCTTGCAGAATTTAGGCATTTTTTCATACATGATCTTCAACTCTATAATATCATCATCAGTTGCAAGTATTGTCTTGTCAATAAGAGTTGATCCCAGTTCAAACTCAACTAAGAACTTGACAAAGTGTCCAAAACGAGTCATTTATTGGTCGTTTTTCATGTTATAGTAATTATATTAACCCTTAAAGTGTAAATTACATGATAACACGATAAGAGTTGAAGGGGGTACAAAAAGGGTTAAAAAATATAAGGATTAAAAAATAGTCAAAACTTATCTAATTTTTATTAGATGAAGGAGATTCGACCCAGCATCATCATATCTTTGAAATAAATCAGTTTGGAGCCATTTGGATTAGAAAATTAATTTATATTAATTTAATATTTTGAAAATTTTCAAAAGTGCTCATCCCCTCTCCTATAAAAGGACACGCATTCTTCTCTATTCTTCACACCTCAAAACCTATTTGATTCAACCAAGATTTTCCCAAATACCTTCCTATAATCCCTCCCCGCATTCAAGAGGCCTTAGTTTAGGTAGAACATACTCCTTAGAGGTGTTAAGGTGTTAATCAAAGGAGATCGTCCGAAGAAGAGGTATTGTTTTAATCAAGTATTTCTATTTTATTTATTCTTCCACTTCTTTCAAATATTCTTCAACCATGATTAAATATTAACTCCAATATCCTCAATTTATTGAGATGTTATTATGTTAATATCATCACCTAAATCCATCTTCATTTCCATCAAATGGGAAATGAATTAATCGTTCGTGTACGGCAGAATATCATCTCCACAAACTGATATAATTCATTTTCCATTACCATCTCTCAAGACTGGTTATAATGATGGAATAAATATTTATATATGATATTAATGACATATTTATCATTATGAAAGAAAAATATATCATTTATGTTCTTGCCTTTCCATGCACATTAAAATGATAACGTCGTTCGTGCGTATGTGTGAACTATCACCTTCACAAAACGATGTGATTCATTTTTCATCACCACATCACATGAATGATATATATAATTATATTTAAATTATTAATATGATATTATTTATGTTATGATAATTCTGGAAAGATAAGATAATACTTACCTTATTTCCATAACGATCGTTGCAAAATGAAAACATTAATCATGCGTACGTACGACCTACCGTCTCCATGATTATAACTCAATTCATTTTCCATAACCAAACATAATGGGTTGATTTAAAAGTATAATTTATTTATAAAAATGATAATCATGTCATGAATATTATTCTAAATACGATGGATTAATGACCACTTTGACTATTGATATTATACCAAAGTCATTTTGAAATCAAGTACCGAATATCGTCAAGACATCTGATATGAACTTTAATAGTTAAGTAATTGTTATAACATGGTAAAAAGTGATATAAAAGGAATAATAAACATGAAAATAAGATTCTCAAGCAAGTTGAAGTTAACCTAAGTTTATTATTTAGGAATATGAAAAAGTTACGCGACGAGTCGGACTCACGGTAAGAGACTCTTTAACTAAAATATCATTTTAAGTTTTTTAATGATTTATTCTTTTAAATATTTCTCATTCATGTCCATGTTTTCAAATTGGTTTTATGGATTTATTTATATGGACATGAATGTTTTAAAATGTTAAATTTTCAAATTTCTTTAAAAAGTTTCAAAGTGGTATGAGACACTTTGATTCAAAAATAAATTTTATAAAGCTTTTAAATTGGTTTTTGAAAATGGATTGATTATTTCTATAAATGTTTTCTTATGAGTGAAAATGAAATTTTAAGAGTGATATATTGAAAATTTCAAACTTTTATGTGCTATGATTATATAATGGTACTTGAAAATTTGACGGGTGGTTACATAATAAATCAAGGACAAGTGGTTTCGTGATAAATCAAGGATGGGTGGTTATGTTATAACCTCTAATGCATTGGGTTTGGAAGTCGACTATATGGTTATTCCATTTGTAAGAGTGACATGTATGGAAGTCGACCGTATGATTATTCCATTTTAGTATAATTATGTACAAAGTTACGTACTTATATATTATATGTTTGCTTATGAGTTTTCATGGAAACCATATGATTTTCAAAAGGTAAGATAATGATCCTTTTAAAACGATGATCCATTTTTCAGGGTAAAAAGGTATGTTTTTAAGGAAATGTTTTATGGGTTTTCATTGGACTAATGGTTTTCTTTCTTTATGTCCCTTACTGAGATTTTTGTTCTCATCCCAAGTTTTATAATATTTTTCATAGGTCTTAAGATTAGTAAGGGAAAAGAAAATGTCATGATGAAAGAATTGAAGATGCATCTTGAAAAGAAGTCATATTTTTTTAAAGGGTTTCCTTTGGTGGAAAAATGGATACTGAGAATAAGTGTCCACTTGTAATGTATGAGTTTTCTTTGTAAGAGTTTGTCATAATTCTCTAAAACTCTAAACTAAGAAGATCATTGAATGTGAATTCTAGTTCAAAAACACTAGAATAAGTTATGTTTAAAGTCGTGTCCTTGCATTATTCCTCTAGATCATCAGTTTGTATTTGTTGGAAATCTAGGTGAAAAATTATGAAATAATATGTGTTTAAGGATTGGCTTAGTATTGTTGGAATCAGAGGATGTCCATGTTATATTTAGATATTAGTATTAAATAAAATTAGCGAAATCCTAATGAATATGTTTAACAATAGGATAACTTCCTGAAAATTTGGTAATGTATTTAGTGCAAGGGTTTTAGAGAAAATACATCCTTGTCTGGATATTGGAAAGTGGGTGTGGTTATGGAAATAATTTACCAAGGGATAATAACCCTGAATGAGCTCATTTTGTATTAACCCAATTGGTACCTGGTGCAAGAAAAAGAGTAGTAAGACCAGACACATGACCAAACACTCGCAGGGTATATGCTTTGTTTAATCACATTCTTTTTACAAACCACCACAATGGTAAAAAAGGAAGAATATAGGAAATAAACTAAGAATACCTTATATCGAGTCCTAAAAATTCATAAGATTTGGTATATATTTTATTTTTTAGTTATCCACTACCACAAAACAGGGCAAGGGAAGCGCGTCGTTTTATCAGCGCTAAGCAGGAAGCGCTGATAAAGTGGGGGCCTTTATTATCACAAGTTAAAAGCGCTGATAAATCTACCCTTTATCAGCGCTAAAAAAAGCATTAGATAAAAGTTTTTAATAATAATTTATATACAATTATTATATTTCTATTCAAAATTAATGTTTATTTGTATATATTAAATAAAAAACACATGTTTATAATTAATATATATTTTTTAATAATTCAAAAAAATATATATAATGTTTTAAAAAAAGTATAAGATTATAATTAAATATATGTGTGTTTCCAATGAATTTGGTCAATTAATATATTGATCATGCATGCATATTTGTTATGTATTATCATGAATGTTCATTTATACATTACACTATTCATATTATTCATTTTGTCCATTGATGACTCGTTTTTTATTATGTATATTTTACTAGGTGTGTATGATTAATTCATGTTACCCATATATATACTATATTATGTTCTCAATACTTATAAAATTGCGTTAAAAATATTTAAAGAATAAATATATTTATTATATTTATAATTATTAAATTTTAAGTATATATAAATACTTTTTAAATATATTTATTTGTAATTATAATTATAACTATATATATATTTAAATAATTATAAAATTACAATAAATACATATATTATAATTTTATAAATAAATAAATAAATATATATATATATACAAAAATTTATAAATATATTTATTTATAGTTATAATTTTAACTATAAATAAATATATGTGTGTAAAAAATTATAAAATTATAAAAAATATATTTATTATACTACTTATAAAGTTATAAATATATAATTAAATAAATATTTTTATAAATATATATAAATATTTATAATTATAATTCTTAAATAAATATAGATATATTAAAATAATTAAAAAATATATAAAAAATATAATATTTATATATATTTATATACAAATATCTATAAATAAATACAAATAGTTATAAATATAATTCTAAATAAATGTAGATATATTTAAATAATTAAAAATTATAATAAATATATTAATTATATATATTTATAAAATTATAAATATATTTATTATAATTTTATAACTATACATACATACATATATTTATATATTTATAATTACAACTATAAATAATTTATTTATTATGATTTTTAATTATAAATAAATATATATTTATTTATTAGTTATAAATATAAATAAATATTTATTTATTTAAATAATTATTAATTCATAAAAAATATATTTATTATTTTCATATATAATGTTATATATAATTAAATAAATATATAGAAATATTGAGAAATAAATACAAATATTTATATTTATAGTTATAAATAAATATAGATATATTTAAATAATTATAAAATTATAATAAATATACTAAATATAAATATTAATAAAATTATAATATGAGAAATATTAATTTATTATAATTTTATAATTATTTAAATAAATAAATAAATATAATAAATATATTTATTATATATATTTCTAAGATTACAAATATAATAAGTATATTTCTTATAATTTTATAATTATTTAAATTATAATTTTATAAATATAAATATATATTTATCATGTATATAATTTTATAAATATATATAATAATAGAAATAAATTATTAACATTATATCTTTATCAGCGCTATATTTTTAGCGCTTATAAAGATGTCATTTATCAGTATTTTTTTAGTGCTGATAAAAACATGTTTTATCAGCGCTTTCTATTTCAGCGTTGATAAAACATATCTTTATCAACGCTTTTTAGCTAGCGCTGATAAAAGGTTCACCGGGTTTTATAAAAAAACCATAACTTTCTCCTCCTTCCTTGCACCCCTCAAGCTCTCGTGGAAGCCGATCACTCCCACCACGCTTCCTCCTCCTCCTCCTCCTCTCCCGTTGTCTCTCCTCCCCTGCGAACCAGACCGTTGTGCGCCTCTCCTCCGTCGTGCGACACACCTCCATCGTGCGCGAACCAGACCGTTGTGCTCCTCTCCTCCATCGTGCGCCACACCTCCATCGCGTGCCACACCTCCGTCACGCGCCACACCTCTGCCGCGCGCCACACCTCCGCCGCGCACCACACCTCTACTGCGCACCTCTCCTCTGTCGCGCGCCTCTCCTCTGTTGGGCGCCTCTCCTCCACTGCACGCCTCTCCTCTGCTGCGAACTTACCTTTGTTGCACGTTGAACGACACCTCTGTGGTGATTTTTCTCCTCTTTCTCTTTGTTTGATGGTGATGTTGTGAATTATATGGGCTATATGCCCCATTGAAAATTATGATCATTGGTGATCCTTATTTGTGCACTATTGCATGTTGGTTGGTTTTTGAAAAGAAATTGGTGGTCCTCTAGTGAAACATGATCGTATACCCTGAATGTTTGTGCGTGTGATCATGGGAAAAGTTATGCCAAGTATGAATGTATTGTAATGATTACATTTATGGGTTTCTCATATGGTTTTCACTTATAAATTTTTATAAAGCTTTTAAATGTTTTCCAATCATTTATTGGGTTTATCAGAAGATATCCATAATACCAACACTCTCTTCACTTCCTCAAATGTTTCTTATCATCTGAACTTTTTTTAGGTAGTTGTTTGTATGAAACTCTTTAATTGACATGCTTTGGGTGCTTGAGTATTTTTAACCCCTTCTTCATCTAAAGTATATTGAATTATGCTAGTTTGGATGATGACATAATGATTCCTTATCAAGGTGACCTTCAAGTTAACTTAAATTGGTTTCCCAAAGTTCATTTATCCGTATATTATTAGAACCACTTTCTAATTCACTCTAAGTGTTTGTGTAAATTCCTTATAGGTCCTTTTCATGCACTTATATTTTTAAACAGTTGTTTGATCCACCTAATGACCTTGAAACATTTTCTATAAGTAATAAATTAAGAATTCTACTTTATTTCCTAATTAAATGTCGCTTTTTGAAAGGGATTTGATTGTTATTGAACTTTGGTGTTCTTTTATTATCATTTTATGAATTTTATATATTAATTTGATTTAGTAATATGTAATGATATCTTATATGCTTTTTGGACACCCCGTTATGCATATTTGGTATATTTATGTTGGAATTTAATTCTTTTTTTATTTAAAGGAGTTGTTCATTAAGTTTTGAATCATGTTTGGTCTCCAAAAAAGGATTTTATGTGTTCAACTTGGGTGAAATATTTAAGGATCGTTTGGAAAATTCTTAAAAATAATTTCATGTTTTGGTTATCAATGAATTCTCAAAGGCCTAGTTGGAACTTTATAAAAAGAATTTTTGATTTGGGAACATTTTTTCTATATTATATTTGGATCTTGATGGTTATATAAAGTGGGTTGATTTTCTTTTGGAATGTGTTATACATGGGTAAAAAGGGGCTGTTTTAGTTAATGGTGTTTAGCGGTGAGATGAATAGTTTTTTTATGTTATTCAAATTTTATGTGATTGACTTCATGATTGATTTTGATCTCCTCCATTTCATTTATCATGAGAACCCCAGTTACTTAGGTGGGACCTAGGACATGTACTTTTGAAACATTGATCCGCTCTCCTTGGTATGGGATTATATCCCCACACTTACTAGGAATCAATATATTCTTCCTAGATATGGATCAAAATGCTTCACTTTCTAGGAATTGATACATTCTCACCGAGAACCATTGTTGCACCAAAACCTCGACCAATCATACTTCTTGGCCCCTCCCTCTACTACACAGCCACCTTTAATACTCAACATCGTTGAGGCATGTCCTTCTTCCCTCTTGGATCTAGATTCTCTTGGACACACCTTTTAAAAAATTTTCTAATGCTTTCATATCATGGTTTCCAATTCTACTAAACACCTTACTTATGACTAATTCAAAATCAATGTAACTTTTGAACTCTCCGAGAGTAGGAAGGCCATTTTCCCCCAAAGTCTAAATCCTGTACCATTGAATATCAATCCAAACCTTACCCATTTTAATGGAACCACCACTTTGTTACGAGTGCAATTCCACTAAATCTTAGAAAACCACTTCACTAGAGGAAAGCCAGTAGTCTTGAAACCAAGACTTTATATCGATTCTTGATAAAATAATCACCATATGTTATGTAACCAAGCTTTAATACCACTTTTCGGTAACTGATAGTAGAATAAGAAAAAGAGTCGATACCACTAGTTGGATTTCGTACAAATCAACAATCCTAATGTTAAACCCCCAAAACATAAATTAAACCCCTGAAACTTGCAGATAACAGAAGAAATTTTAGAACATACCTGAATTGAAACAAATCCCCAAACCTGATATACCATAACATAGATTTAAAGCTACAGTTAAGTCACTACATCAGATCTCTACCTTCTAGTTCAAATAACCTCATGGTTTTGAAAATAACTCCCCCAAAGGAAAATGAGAAATAAAGGATAAACACGTGACATAAATGTAATAAGCACACCATATGAAATTTATATTGTTTGGATGACAATCCTACTTCATAGGGGAATACATTGATATTTTTATTAAGGGATAAATTGAGTTATAAGGGAAACATATCTTTTGTTATCCCTACCTATCCAAAGATACATGAGACAATTTTTGGACACCCTAGTCAAATAACCATAACAACACATGTAATGAATCCTTCCACCCGCAAGCACTTTACAGTGAATCCCCTCAAAGGAAAAATGATATAATTCAAGTGATTATCAATTTATATTTTCTTCTTAGCATAATTTTATATCTAAATATCTAAATTATTATTTTATTACAACTTTAACAAATTATATGAACGAATTACTAACTATTGATATTCAATGTTATGAAGTGGTCGTGACATTTAGGTTGATGCATCCATCAAAGGTACCAAAATTAGATTTTCTTTATGAAATTTTCTTTAAAAGGTACTAGACTATTTTGGGACTTGATATTGTTAACCTCGTGAATGAGTTTTGGATAGGTAAGAATTCTCTTGAGACTTATAATGATACTCTCATCACTTCGATTCTAAAGGTTACTGATATGAGTTTAGTTAAGAATTTTAGAATGACTAGTCTTTGTAATGACATTTATAAAGTCTTTTTGAATATTTTAGAAAATAGACTATGGAAAATCATACCATCTATTAGTTTAGTACCATAGTTCTTTTCTTATTTTGACTTGAGACATGATGTACTTAAAAGGATCGGGAAAACAACATAGTTTCTTCTAGTGATGAGCAGCATAGGGAAATTCTTAGTGTGAAAGGAATGACACTTGAGAATTTTTTGATTATGTAATGGCTTCATGCTTATAGATTTTCTTAGGTGTATTTATAAAGAAAGGAACAAATAGTACTTCGTGTGAGAGACATATACATTGTTCTTAGGGTGTATACCCAATTGATTTGGTGTGAGACAAGGATCATTAGGATAATGTAGTGTTTGTAGTAAACTGAAACATGAGTGTTTCATGGTTGAGAGTGTGGTCACTGACTATGGAACATATCTGTTGGAACTCTAGTGTTGTGATGAAGGATATTTGATATAACTGGACAATGGAAACATGAATAAGGGATATCCAATGGTGGGAAGCACAATATCAAATACTTATAGAAATTATTATTATTACACCTACCTTTGGAATAATGTGATGGAATTATAAAACACTGATTGATTTGGGATAAATCAAGGTGTTTTCTATGTATCTTTTATAAAGTGTCTCTATTGAGATCTATGTCTTTGTGAAAATACCTAAGTGTCTCTTTTAAAATGATTCAAGTGTTTTGAAATGTTTCTTAGAGGGATGTCGCTCATTTTTAATGATTATGATTGTTGGGTCATGAAGTTGTCTTGAATGCTTTAAAAAAGTAAATTTTGTTTTGTGAAAGTGTGTTTGGAACTGATTGATTTATTTTAAAAAGGGAGTGTTATTTTAAAGAGGAATTTGTGGAAATGGTTGGTTTTTTTAATGGGATTTCAAGTGTGATTTTTTAAATAGTTATTAAAGGACATTTGAACTATAGTTTTTCATAATCTTTTAAGTTCATATTTTTATATAATTTGGAAAATCATTAAATTATATGAATATTTTGTGTATTTATTTTGTTAAATACTAATATCACTAAATAAAATAGGATGGATATGAATAAAGAATTGATGGATTCCAATCATTTGACAAGAGAGTATGAAGATGGAGTGAAAGAGTTCATCAAGTTTGCAAAAGATCATGCATATGACACTTCTAAAATCTTTTTCCATGTTTACACTATTTTTATTCTATACAAGTTAGTCCAGATGAGTTGGAAGAAACACTTGATCTGTTACATAATATAATGAAGTTATAAATGTTGGAATAAACACAAGGAAAAAGTGAATGTAGCTAGTGGCTGGGATAACAGTTCATTTTATGGATCATCTGATATGATTACAAGTGTGGACAATGAAGAAGACCATATCGAGGGAGTGATTATAGATGTGAATGATGATAAAGATCGTATTGAGGAAATGATAAGGACATTTGAATATGAACTTCATGATTTCCCAAAATTGTTTGATCAGTTAAAGAGTTGTGCAATGATGCCTTTGTATGGTGGTGGCACTGAATATATAGTATTGTCAGCCATAATGAATCTTTATAATTTGAAAGTAGGTAACAGATGGGATGACACAAATTTTACAGAATTACTTGCTCTCTTGAATGACATGCTTCAAAAATATAATAAGATCCTGAGCCAAATATACGATGTCAAATGAATGCTACGTTTGATGGGTATGATCTTTGAATTAATACATGCCTACCTGAATGATTGTATACTGTTTTGTAATGACCACAAATCACTTAGAGAATGCTTAAAGTATGGTGCTTCTCGATACAAGAAAGATGAATCTGGTCCTATGAAAGTTGTATGGTATTTTCCAATCATTCCAAGGTTTAGGCTGTTAGGTCGGAAGAAAACGGGGAATGATGGCAAGAGGGGGGGTGAATTGCCTTTTAAAAAATTGATTAACAAATAAAAAAATCAAAGTAAAGATGCAGCGGAAATAAAGAGGCAAGACACACAAAATTGATAACGGAGTTCGGCCAAAACCCGGCCTACGTCTCCGCTCCCAACTCAACCGTTGAGAGATTCCTACCGCTTGCTTTTCAATGGTTTTAGCAAGAAACCCACTAGGCTTTGAGGTAGCACTAGGACCTATTACAGCTTGCTTTTTGTGGTTAAGCAAGAACCCACTTGCTTTCAATGGAATAACAAGAACCCACTAGCCTTTTTAACGGGTGAAGGCTAGCTCACCGAAAACTCAAGCCTTTTAAAAGGAAAGGCTTGACTAACCTCTTCACACCTTAATGGTGGTGTGAGAACCCAAAGAAAGGGAGATGAAGAAAGAGTTTTGGGGTTTGTAGGCACAAACCCAATTTTAAGCTCAAAATAAAATAAAATAAGAAAAACCGTAATTGGAGAAGCCTTGGGCGCCTTTGAATGGATGGAGATGTTGAAGGCCGCTTCCAAGCTTCTTTGGAGGAGCTCCTTGGATGTGGAAGTTGTTGGAGCAATTGGGGTTCCTTTGAGGAAGTCCGCCGGAGGTACGCCAAATGATCAACAAGGTGTCCGTGGGCTTCCGTATGGTTCCGGTATATGTCTGGGGCTTCCTTGGCCTTTATTTATAGGCATGGAACCCTTGGGGAGGCTTCGGAGCCGTTGGAGAGGTCTTCGGAGCCGTTGGAGGCCAAAAGAGGGTTGACTGGTCAAACCCAACGGCTAGTTTGACTGGGCTACCGGCTGGCCGGTGCAGGGCCACCGGCTGGCCGGTGCCTTGCAAAATGGAAACTTGTTCTGCCCAGGAGCCACCGGCTGGCCGGTGCTGAGGCCACCGGCTGGCCGGTGGTGAGACAGTAGGTCTCACTGTTGGGGCTGGATGCCACCGGCTGGCCGGTGACAGAGCCACCGGCTGACCGGTGGAACCTGGCAGTGGGCAATGCCTCTGCCAGGTCCACCGGCTGGCCGGTGCCATCACACCGGTTGGCCGGTGGACTGAATTTCAGTCCACTTGAGATGCTTTCTTGGGCCATTCCTTTGGCAATCTCTTGCCTATCATCCACAACACTTAAAACACAATATTAGATAAATAAGAAGGTGATTGTGATCATGAAAATCAAACAACGAGGGGAACGAGATGTACAACAATCTCCCCCTATTTTGATGATCACAATCACCAAAACAATTAAAGTAAAAAACTGAAATTGAAAGGAAATGCTAAGCATGAAGAAAAGGATTCTCCCCCAATCAATCAAGAAATTTCTCCCCCTTTGTGATTATCAAAATAGAATGGGGCATAAAACTTGATTGAGGGAAAGGGATTTGAAAAACAAGATTTGAGATTTGAAAATAATACCAATTGTTGAAAATTTTGAAATGAAAATTGAATAACAGTTTGAATTGAAAGTTTTGAATCAAAATTGAGATGAAAATTTTGAATTGAAAGTTTTGAATCAAAAACCAATTGAAATTTGAAATTTGAAACCAAATGAAATTTTTGAAATGAAAAAATCGAATTGAATATTTTGAAACCAAGAGTTGAAATTGAAAGTTTGAATCGAAAATTTTGAATAAAAAATTTGAAATGAGAATTTTGAATGAAAATTTTTAATTCACAAAAAGGCTTAAAAGAACCTAACTCCCCCTAAATAAAACAAAAAATCACCGGGGAGAGGAAATAAATTTTGGCCCGGAGAGACTCGCAAGAAGGGATTTTTCAATCCATACTTGTCTCATAGCGGGTCTTCTCCTATAAAACTCATCGGAAAAGAAAAAAGACTTGGGTTGGCCGTACCGGGCATTTTTTCAATTTCACTCATAGATTAGGTGCCCGGATTTCTTACAATAGTTGCAAAATTTAAAATTAGATCTCCCCCTTACAAAAACAGTGGGTGCATGGGAGGAGGAAGCTTGGTTGGTGTAGCCAAGTCCATTGGTGGTTCTAGATACTCTTTGAGAACCTAGGATATTGTTCAAATTTTGTTCCCCTTGGGTGAACTTAGCTAGGGTTTCTCTAAGGTCTTTGATGGTTGATTCCATGGAATCAACATTTGGAAAATTTTGGATTTTTAGGGAGAGTTCATCCTTCTCTTTGAGAAGTTGTTCTTTTTCGGAGGAGAGTTTTTTGAAAGACTTTTTTAAAGCAACAAATTTTGATGATAAAGTATGAAAACCTTTTTCTAGTTGGTCTCTAGCGTATTGGAGATCCTCATAGGATAAATGATTTAAAGAATTTGAATTTGAAGAACAAGAGGATGAGGAGTCGGAAGATGTTACCTCATGATTTGCCATTAGGCATTTTGTACCTTGGTCGCTCGAGGAGAAGGAGGAGAAGGAGGAGAAGGAGGAGAAGGAGGAGCTATCACTCCATATTGCCTTTGAAGCCTTCTTCTTTTTCTTCTTGGCCCTTTTCTTGTGAAGTGGGCAAGCGGGTATGGATTTTGCCTCGGGTTCTTGATTTCGAGCGGGTTCTTTCTTTTGAGCCATGCTAGTACCTTCATGGGTTAGCTCTAAACATTTACAAATATCATGTGAAGTAGAGCAAGAAGAAATATGATCAAAAACAAAACGATCTAACCCACAATGTAGAGCATTCATGGCTTTGCCATCAAGCTCGAAATTTGCAATGTCGGCGGCGGTCCATTTAGACTCATCGGAAGAAGTGAGGGTAAAACCATGCATAACAATTCTAAAAATTGGATAACCAATGCTTTTAAGGAAAGTTGACATGCGGGTTTTCCAAAAAGTATAATCGGCTCCATCAAAGAATGGAGCACGATCCAAAGAATGACCTTCGGGGGATTGAGAGGAAGAAGCGGTAGAAGCCATCAAAAAATAGGATCTTTAATTTGAAACCGGTTAGGGAATTATTCAAAAACGTCCTCTGATACCAAATGTTGGGTCGGAAGAAAACGGGGAATGATGGCAAGAGGGGGGGTGAATTGCCTTTTAAAAAATTGATTAACAAATAAAAAAATCAAAGTAAAGATGCAGCGGAAATAAAGAGGCAAGACACACAAAATTGATAACGGAGTTCGGCCAAAACCCGGCCTACGTCTCCGCTCCCAACTCAACCGTTGAGAGATTCCTACCGCTTGCTTTTCAATGGTTTTAGCAAGAAACCCACTAGGCTTTGAGGTAGCACTAGGACCTATTACAGCTTTCTTTTTGTGGTTAAGCAAGAACCCACTTGCTTTCAATGGAATAGCAAGAACCCACTAGCCTTTTTAACGGGTGAAGGCTAGCTCACCGAAAACTCAAGCCTTTTAAAAGGAAAGGCTTGACTAACCTCTTCACACCTTAATGGTGGTGTGAGAACCCAAAGAAAGGGAGATGAAGAAAGAGTTTTGGGGTTTGTAGGCACAAACCCAATTTTAAGCTCAAAATAAAATAAAACAAGAAAAACCGTAATTGGAGAAGCCTTGGGCGCCTTTGAATGGATGGAGATGTTGAAGGCCGCTTCCAAGCTTCTTTGGAGGAGCTCCTTGGATGTGGAAGTTGTTGGAGCAATTGGGGTTCCTTTGAGGAAGTCCGCCGGAGGTACGCCAAATGATCAACAAGGTGTCCGTGGGCTTCCGTATGGTTCCGGTATATGTCCGGGGCTTCCTTGGCCTTTATTTATAGGCATGGAACCCTTGGGGAGGCTTCGGAGCCGTTGGAGAGGTCTTCGGAGCCGTTGGAGGCCAAAAGAGGGTTGACTGGTCAAACCCAACGGCTAGTTTGACTGGGCTACCGGCTGGCCGGTGCAGGGCCACCGGCTGGCCGGTGCCTTGCAAAATGGAAACTTGTTCTGCCCAGGAGCCACCGGTTGGCCGGTGCTGAGGCCACCGGCTGGCCGGTGGTGAGACAGTAGGTCTCACTGTTGGGGCTGGATGCCACCGGCTGGCCGGTGACAGAGCCACCGGCTGACCGGTGGAACCTGGCAGTGGGCAATGCCTCTGCCAGGTCCACCGGCTGGCCGGTGCCATCACACCGGTTGGCCGGTGGACTGAATTTCAGTCCACTTGAGATGCTTTCTTGGGCCATTCCTTTGGCAATCTCTTGCCTATCATCCACAACACTTAAAACACAATATTAGATAAATAAGAAGGTGATTGTGATCATGAAAATCAAACAACGAGGGGAACGAGATGTACAACATAGGCGCCTATATAGAAGTGAGGAGACCGTATGAAAATTGATGTGGAATACAAATAGAAGAAATAAAGATGAGAAACTATGTCACCTGACAAAATCTCTTTAGTGAAATCGAATCAATCACGAGTATCCTGATTTTGGAAACAAGCCGAGAAACCTTCATCTTGCATTATCTACAGATGGAGCGAATCCTTTTGGTTTTCAAAGAAGTACTCACAGTACATGGCTGATTATGTTAGTAAATTATAACTTACCACCGTGGTTATGCATGAAATGAAAACACATCATGCTATTTATGCTTATATCTGGACCGAAACAACAGAGTAATGATATTGATGTTTATTTGGATCCATTGATTGAGGATTTGAAATTATTATGAGATTTAGGTGTTACGTTGTATGATGCTTATATAAATGAATATTTCACGTTGAGATCCATATTTTATGAGATGATAAATGACTTTTCTGCTTATGGAAAATTTTCAGGATATAGCATTAAAGGAATTCATGGGTGTCCCGTCTGCAAATAAGGTACATGATCAATTAGGTTGAAACATTCATTGAAAACTGTGTTTCTAGGACATCATATATTTCTATCCCAATGACATATGTACCGATCTTAGACGACATCATTTGATGGAAGTTTAGAAGAATGTACAACACCGTCTCCACTAACAGGTGATCAACTATTTGAGAAAGTAAAAGATATAGACATTGATTTGAGTAAACCGTTTTTGAAAAACCTTACAAAAACCAGTTGGAAGAATAGATCAGTTCTTTTTGAATTTTCATACTAGAATTGTCTGTATGTCAGACACTTTCTTGATGTTATGCATGTTAAAAAAAATACATGTGACAGTGTCATCAGCATGTTTCTAAATGCACCTAAAAAAATGATAGAACTAAGGCTAAGTTAGACATGGTTGACATGAGAATACAAGAAGAGTTGGCGCCAATAAAGGGTGAAAAACAAACTTTTCTTCCTCCAACTTCTAAAGTTAAAGGATATGAAATCACATGACTGCCACATTTTGATGCAAGATCTAATTCCTATAGCTTTATGTTGCATTTTTTCCAAGAATGTTCATTATACATTAATGAAGCTTTGTTTCTTCTTCAAAGATATATGCAGTAAAGTTATAGACCCGATGAAATTGCTGAGTATGGAAAGAGAAATTTTCATCATATTATGTGAATTGTAAATGTTCTTTCCATCGACATTCTTTGATATGATGGTTCATTTGATGGTTCACTTGGTGATAGAGATTCGACTATGTAGTCTTATACACTATAGATGGGTGTACCCCATTGAACGGTATATGAAGATTTTGAAAGAGTATGTCAAAAATCGAAGTCATCCAGAGGGTTATATTGCAGAGTGATATATTATTAAGAAATTAGTTGAATTATGTACCGAATACCTATCCGGTGTGGAAAGCATTGGTCTATCAAAATCTTCAAACTAGGCGACTTGCGGGTGAAGGAATTTCTGGAAGAGAGGTTGTCACAATCAATATTACAGATCAGGAGCAGACCCACATTTATGGTTTTCATTATAGTTTGGAGGTTGACCCAAATGTTGAAACCCATAAAGAAATTCTTAGGCATTTGAATCCATCAAGGGCTGAAAAATGTATATCAAATACACATAATTGATAGTTTATAGGATGGTTTCATGACTATATATTTAATGATTCAGATAAAAATCCAGACTCAATTTCAGAATGACTTTGATGGATAGCCAGAGGACCAAGTGTGTATGTATTATATTATAATGCTTATGTAATTAATGGTTATACATTCTATACTAATGAACATGATAAAGACAGTACCGTGCAGAATAGTGGAGTTACACTTGTGGCTGAAGCGATGCATGTTTCCAGTGCTAAGGATATAAATTCAATTGATATGAATATGTCATACTTTGACATCATAAAAAAAATTTGGGAGTTGGATTATATGAGCTTCCAAGTGCCGATTTTTTAATGCAAGTGGGTTGATAACATGAGTGCTGTTAAAATAAATGATTTGGAATTCGTGAAAGTTGATTTCAGTAAGGGTACAAAGAAAAACTATTTATAATGGAATCATAGACATTATAAGTATTTTATGTTATAGATCTCAAAAACTGAAAGTGGTCAATTGTTCTGTTATCGACCAAAACCACTAAAGGGTCAGATGAAAATTCAACAGAGGATGACCCTTTCATTGAGACTTTGCAATCATTTCACAGTGGTCCCAATGAAGATGATGTTTTGTATGTTAGAGGAGACCATAATGAAGGAATTTGGATAGTCGATAGAGGGGTCAAATCCATTCAACTTTTTTTAAAAAAGAGAGTTCAATAATCAGGTCATATTTTTTTTTGTAACATATATCGTGTTACCTTATGTTATTATCTGTTTGCTGCTACTTTTATGTAATCTAAATTAAATGTTAAACCACTTCTACATATAATGAATTCTGCATGTGATGATTCTCCCAATCCCGAGGCACAACAGGTCTCTCAACCTGTTGCTGCTCGTAGTGCATAGTAACAACAGGTCTCTCAACCTACTACTTCTCGCAGTGTAGAGGAACAACAAATTTTTCAACCTATTGTTGCTGCTACTCCTATTGCAGAGGTACAACCACCATCCGGACATGTCAATGCTAGCGCTCTGGAGGAATATATTGATAATGTTGAAACTGAGAAAATGGTAGGTAATGAAACATTGGCAGTGCAAAAAAATAGGAGTGTTGTAGTTTGACGATGTTAGAAAAAATCCTTAGGAAAAAGCGAAAGTCATCAAATACAAGGTCAGATGGAATAAGTGGGGCCAACATGTTAACCCCAATAAGGCCATGTTCAGTAGTTACATTGGAATCGTCACTCGGTAACGTGTGCCGATTGATGTACAGTCGTGGAACAATGTTGTCACTGGGCTTAAGAAACTGATGTGGGGAGATATTACAACAACATTATGATATCAATTATTTAATTTACTAAAAAATAAAATAACAAAACACTAAATTACTCTTCATCATCTCGTGTAGAGTGCATTTATAGTGGATGAATCTCACAAGGACTATGTATTAATGGTTACTGTAAGGATTCACAGAGGCTTTCGCACAATTTTAATGAGATGTTATCTTAAAGATGCTGAATGGAAAATAAACTTGCACTCGCCTCCTATATATGCACACCAAATAATCCAAGGAGCATGGGATTCATTTACTAGCCATCGTGCAGAGCGGTCTTTTCAGGTACATTGTATTAGGTAATACATTGTTTGACGATACATGTATTCATCACTTTGATTGACATTTTTTTATTTATGAAATAACAACTGAGTGCTGAAAATAAGGAACAGGCAACAAAACCAACGAACCTCTACCGTAAAGCAAGAATGGGGTTTGCTTCAATTGAAAAAAAATTAGTATGTATTTTAAATCTACTGTAATACTTTTATGTGATATAAAAAAACACCATAACTATGTTCCTTTATTTATATGCAGATTGATGAATCCAAATCCAAAGTCACTTCCATCCCACGCCATGTGTCATGGAAGGAGGGACGTGTAAATAAATATGGGATACTAATAGATGAAAACACACAAAAAGTATGGGAAACATGTGTAAGTATGAAATAATAAATATATTTTTTGATTTAAATCGATATTACATAACAATGATTACTTATTTTCCTATATTTTCTATCTGACATAGTCATAAGAATCAGCAGCATCCAAATCGGGTGCAGACATACTTTCAGCGGCTTTGAAGCAGCCAGAAAAGTATGGCTGTGTCAGTGGTGTGGGTTTTAGGGTGACACCCCGAACATTTTTTGAGAAAAAAAACAAGAGGAGGATCAAAGTGAAGAAAAAAATGATGAGAGAAAGAATTGATATTCTTGAAGAACATATGCAATTGTAGAGAGAGTTCATGGAAAATTTGATGGTGGGGGGTAAAGAGAATAAAAAACTCAAGAATAACTAGCGCATGAAGATCCCGCCCCACCCCCACTAGCTTTGAGGCAATCCATTACCCTCAAAAACATGTCTTACTAGAGGTAATCAATGTTCTAATAATTTTTTCTGTGAATTGTGAATCAGATAGACACTGATACCTTTCCTATACCGATATTTCATAGAGTAAAAATGACTGTGATTTATATCTATCAACACCCACCCATCGCCTTGTAGTGAGGGCTACAGTGTTCAATATCTATAATGTCATGCTACATAATAGATCACTTCCAACAGGTCATGTCAAAGTGTCGATTAACATAGAACATGAGTCGAGCACTGAGCTGCCTATTCAAATTGATGATGAAGATATTTATAAGGCCAAACAAGCTCTTGGAACATTCATCGCATGATCTTCACAACTTGTAAAAAACATGTTGACAAGGAGGTATTCATTTCCAATTTATTTTTCAAGAAAACCTTTAACATTTAATGAAAAAAGATTTGAACCAAAACAATAAAGGGGGTGAAAAGAAAGAACGGCTCAAAACCATCTCAAGGATCAACCAACCGATCAAAATGATCTACCGAAAGCACCTTAAACCTGCCCGTTCTATATCTGCATTTATTATCATTACAGGCTCATGCAGATACAAAGTTGAAAGACAGTGGAACTCATACAATTGTTTTTTATGAAAATATGTATGGAGGGGGAGATCTATATTTCATTAGTGTTGACAATGTAAGTGAAATCCTAGCGTATGATTGGTTAGAAGACTTAGTTTTAAATGTATACATGAGGTATGTTTTAATGAATTTATTTTCCAAAAGCTAATATACTATGATAATTATGACTAAATACATTTCATATTTTTTATAGGCGTATATATGAAGAATAATTGAAGGGATTTTCCTATGAATTTTTTTGGACTCGTTAGTCCTCACGTCACCTCTATAGAACAAAAAAATAGAATCCAAGAAAGAGGGTGAAATAGTGGAAGGAATGCTCAAATTGTTTAACAATAAAATTATGGATGATAGAATCTTATTAATACCAACGATGCAGGGGTAAAACTCTAAAATTTAATTATATCAAATATATTTTAATTTATTTCATTACTTATTCCTTTTTGTGTTTTAGGTAGCATTGGATGCTCATTGTAGTCAATTTGGATACTCCAAAGATTTAATTCTTAGATTCAATGCATGTAAATCCAAAAAAACGACCACACATGATGATGTTTTTCAATTTTTAATACACTACATCCAACATTTTAGAACTAAACATCTAGTTATATAATTTATATTATCTTCTAATGAGGATTCTGTTATGATAGGGCGGTGTGTGAATATCATCTACATCATGGAATGAGGCCAAGGGAAAAGGACAAGGAACATCAGTACTATGAAAAAGTTTTTAGTTATTATGTTTGTAAATTTATAAAAGATATCATATTCCATGAACAAATCAACATCCCTAAAAAGGTATTTTTGAAGATAATTACTATTTAATTTAAAATATTTATTAATCCTTTGTGCATTTATATTTTTTTCAGTAATACCATGATTGTCGAAAAGACTCTTATTCACAAGATGATATAGATTTGTTTATAAATTAATGGGCAACATACCTGATGGAATAATGTACACAAGTAGGCTGAAGATGTGACTGGTACGACTCGAAGTGTCTATTTTTATTTAAAATTGTCAATATTTTTATTAAAAAAACAAGTGATATACTGAAAACTAATAAAATGTATTAGGATTGATTTGATACTTTAGGAAAATTATCTATATGTAATTTTTGACATGTAGGAATCAACCTCACCTAAATCCGACTCATGGTGTAACCGTTACGACTTTAAGTGTGTATTTTTAGATTAAATTAACAATAAATTTGGAAAAAAGAACAAATGAAATACTGAAAACTGAGCAAACACATTTGGATTGTTTTGATACTTTAGTAAAATGATCCATTAGTCATTTTTAATTTGTAGGAATCAACCACACCTCAATCCGATGAATGGTGTGACCGATATGACTAAAAGTGTCCGTTATCAGTTTAAAATTGACATTTTAGTTCAAAACGTGTCACTCACTAAAAACCAAGAAAAATCACTCTGATTGTCTTTATAATTTAGGAATATGATTCATAAGTTCTTTTTGACATGTATGAATCAATCTCATGTCCAACCGATGTACGATGCGACCAATATGACTCAAAATGTGCATTTCCAGTTTGATATGATATTTTAGTAAAAAAATACAACTGACATACTAAAAACTTAGAAAAAACATTCATATTGTTTTTATACTTTATTAAAATTATCTATAATTCATTTGTGATGTGTAGGAATCAACCTCACCTCAATCCGACGCACGATGTGATTGGTATGACTCAAAATGTATCTTTTTATTTGAAATTGACATTAATTTTAGTAAAAAAACACAACTGGAATACTAAAAACTAAGAAAACACATTTAGATTGTTTTGATAGTTTAGGAAAATGATCTATGATTCATTTTTGACATGTAAGAATCAACCCCACCTCAATACAACGCACGATGTGACTGTTATAAATCCAAATGTGTCTTTTTTATTTAAAATCGACATTAATTTAAGTAACAAGAACAACTGACATACTGAAAAATGATAAAACACATTCATATTATTTTTATACTTTAGGAAAATGATCCATGAGTCATTTGTGACATGTAGGAATCAACTGCACCTCAATCTGATACACAGTGTGACTGGTATGACTAAAAGTGTCTGTTATCAGTTTAAAATTTACATTTTAGCTCAAAACGTGTCACTCACTAAAAACCAAGAAAACACTTTCTGATTGTCTTCATGATTTAAGAAAATGATTCTTAATTTCTTTCTGACGTGTATGAAGTAGTCTCACATCAAATAGATGCACGATGTGATCGATATGACTCAAAAAAACGTGTTTTCGGTTTGAAATGATATTTTAGTAAAAAAACACAATTGACATACTGAAAATTGATAAAACACATTTGTATTGTTTTTATACCTTATAAAAATGATCCATGATTCATTTTTGATGTGTAGGAATCAACTACACCTCAATCTAACGAATGATGTGACCGATATAAATCCAAACATGTTTTTATTTAAAATTGACATTAATTTAAGTAAAAAAGAACAAGTCGCATACTGAAAATTAAGAAAATGTATTCATATTGTTTTTATGCTTTAAGATAATGATCCATGAGTTATTTTTGATGTGTAAGAATCAACCTAACCTCAATCTAACACGTAGTGTGACCAGTATGACTAAGAGTGTCTGTTATAAGTTTAAAATTGATATTTTAGCTCAAAAAGCTTTACTCACTAAAAACCAAGAAAATGACCTCTGATTGTCTTTATAATTTATGAGAGTGATTCGTAAGTCCTTTGTGAAGTGTATGAAGTATTATCACCTCAAAACAATGCATGATACTATTGGTATGACTCAAAATAGGTGTTTCTGATTTGAAATGATATTTTAGTAAAAAAGAACAATTATCATACTGAAAACTGAGAAAAACCATTCAGATTGTTTTGATACTTTATAAAAATGATCCATGAGTCATTTTTTACATGTAGGATTCAACCAAAACCCAATCTGATGAATGATGTAACTAGTTTAAATCCAAATATGTCATTTAAATTTGATATTAATTTTAGTAAAAAGAAAAGGGGCATACTCAAAACCAAGTAAACTCATTCGGATTGTTTTGATATTTCATGATAATGATCCATAACTCATTTGTGACATGTAGGAATCAAACCCACCTCAATATGATGCACAGTGTGACCTGTATAACTCCAAATGTTTCTTTTTTATTAAAAATTGACATTTTATTAATTTATTTTTTCATATTAATGTTTAATTTATTTCTTTATAGTATTACTAATATAATATTTGTTTTCTTATATAGGTGGAACATTTTTCATAAGTTGGGATGATTTTTTTCGGCAACTAATACCACGGGTGTACATTTTTTAAAGGGGATCACGAATATCAAAGGATGAAACATTAATATTTTTAACTGTTTGTTGTATAATTGTAAATGTAATTATATAAAACATTGTTTGAAATATATATAACATTATTTTCCAAACCTTTGTGTGTGATGCTTTGTTCTTGTGTGCATTGTGCAGGTGGTGTGTGTGTTTTCTGTGCAGGTGTTGGTGTATATATTGTCCCTTTTACATTGAGTCTTATTTGTTATTATGAACCAATTCTCTTCTATGTGATGTATATATCGTACCTTTTACATGTAATATCATGATTTATTCATTCCTCTTGGTATTTTAAGTTTCAATTTGAATTATTTCATCCAATGGGATTTGACTTGAAAACGACCAAGTGATAAAAGGTATTGCACAATATAACTTTCTTTCGTGATTGTTAACATTATCTTCAAACAATAATGTCATAACTCGTCCCCCAGGGCCCATGTCGTGACTACCCCAAGCCCGACTTCCATAAGCCATGGGCTGGTGACTAGCACCAAAGGCGTATTCCCTAAAACTAGGAAGAAATTGCCTTTATAACCTGTAACACACACAACCAAGCACAAAACAAGATACAAAATCAAGAACATTTAATTCAACAATTTCATACGAATCATGGATCAACTTTATTTGGTTGATCCACGTTCTCCATGCTTTCCAAGAATGAGGAATTTAATCAAGAAATTATAAGAATTCAATAACAACCCCTACCTCATTCATTTTATTCGTTGAAGATTGTTCGTGGGGAAGGAGATGATGTCGTTGGGAAAATACGGACATCAGTGACGTCGGTGTTTCCTCAATCGTCGGTTCTTTGATGTTAAAGACGTTCCTCATCAACGAATGTCCTGAGGAAGAAGTCAGAGTCGAAGTCGACTTTCTTTGTTGGAGATATTTCTCCCAAGGCTCCTTCCTCCTAATTCCACCAAAATGAAGAGGTAGCCCAAATAATAGATTATGTTATCTATTAAGTTGTTGGCATAATTTTCAAATTGGTTTAATTAATTAATTGAGTTGAAAAAATTAATTAAAGGGGGTGGCACCATTAAAGTGGGGAAGCTCAAGAGGTTTCTCTCCATTAAGAGGGGAGTTAAAGGGGGTTTAAGTCTCGGGTTGTCCCCACCACCATAACCCACATGGGAGGTTAGGCTCATGTGGTCCCCACCACCATAACCTATGTTGAGAGGTTTTAGTTCAGGTGGTCCCCACCTCTCAACAACCACATGGGATTTCCAAAGAAAAAATAAAATAAAATGTTACACAATTTTATTTTATTTTATTCTTTCACGAAAAACTAAAAAAATTAACTTTCACCCTCGACCAACTCCCATCGAGGTGAAAGTATTCTTAAGTGAAAGTCATCAAATACAAGGTCAGATGGAATAAGCGGGGCCAATATGTTAACCCCAACAAGGCCATGTTCAGTAGTTACATTGGAATCGTCACTCGACAACGTGTGCCAATTGATGTATAGTCGTGGAACCATGTTGTCACTGGGCTTAAGAAACTGATGCGGGGAGATATTACAACAACATTATGATATCAATTATTTAATTTACTAAAAAATAAAATAAAAAAACATTAAATTACTCTTCATCATCCCTTGTAGAGTGCATTTATAGTGGATGACTCTCACAAGGACTATGTACTAAGGGTTTCTCTAAGGATTCACAAAGGCTTTCACACAATTTTAATAAGATGTTATCTTAAAGATGCCGAAGGGAAAATAAACCTGCACTCACCTCCTATTTATGCACACCTTAATAACCCAAGGAGCATGGGATGCATTTACTAGACATCGTACGGAGCAGTCTTTTCAGGTACATTGTGTTAGGTAATATTTTGTTTGATGATATGTGTATTCATCACTTTTATTGACATTTTTTTTATTTATGAAATAACAACTAAGTGCTGAAAATAAGGAAAGAGTAGCAAAACCAACTAACCTCTACCGTAAAGCAAGAATGGGGTATGTTTCACTTGAAAAAAAATTAGTACGTATTTTAAATATACTGTAATACTTTTATGTGATATAAAAAACACCATAACTATGTTCCTCTATTTATATGTATATTGATGAATCCAAATCCAAATTCACTTACATCTCATGCCATGTGTTATGGAAGGAGGCTCGTGTTAATAAATATGGGATACTAATAGATGAAAACACACAAAAAGTGTGGGAAACATGTGTAAGTATGAAATAATAAATATATTTTTTGCTTTAAATCGATATTACATAACAATGATTACTTATTTTCCTATATTTTCTATCTGACATAGTCATAGGAATCAACAACATCCAAACCAGATGCAGACATACTTTCAGTGGCCTTGAAGCAGCCAGAAAAGTATGGTTGCGTTAGAGGTGCGAGTTTTAGGGTGACACCCCAAACATTTTTTGAGAAAAAAAATAAGAGGAGGATCAAAGTGAAGAAATAAAAATGATTAGAGAAAGAATAGATATCCTTGAAGAATATTTTCAATTATAGAGAGAGTTCATGGAAAATTTGATGGTGGGGGGTAAAGAGAATAAACAACTCAAGAACAACTAGTGCGTAAAGATCCCGCCCACCCCCCACTAGCTTTGAGGTGAGCCATTACCCTAAAAAACATGTCTTACCATAGGTAATCAATGTTCTAATAATTGTTTCTATGAATTTTGAATCATATAGACATTGATACCTTTCCTATATAGATATTTCACAGAGTGAAAATGACTGTGATTTATATTTATCAACACCCACCCATCACTTTGTAGTGAGGGCTACAATGTTCAATATCTAGAATGTCATTCTACACAACAGACCACTTCCAACAGGTCATATCAAAGTGTTGATTAACATAGACCATGATCCAAGCACCGAGCTACCTATTCAAATTGATGATGAAGATATTTATAATGCCAAACAAGCTCTTGGAACATTCATCGCATGACCGTCACAACTTGTAAAAAAACATGTTGACAAGGAGGTATTCATTTCCAATTTATTTTTCAAGATAAAACTTTAATATTTAATGAAAAAATCTCTGAACCAATTAATGTTATTATAGACAGAAATAAGAATGGGGGTGAAAAGAAAGAATGGCTCAAAACCATCTCAAAGATCAACCAACCGATCAAAATGATCTACTGAAAGCACCTTAAACCTGCCCATTCTATATCCGCATTTATTATCATTGTAGGCTCATGTGGATACAAAGTTAAAAGATGGTGGTACTCATATAGTTGTTTTTTTATGAAAATATGTATGGATGGGGAGATCTATATTTCATTAGTGTTGACAATGTAAGTGAAATCCTGACATATGATTGGTTAGGTGACTCATTTGTAAATGTATACATGAGGTATGTTTTCATGATTTGATTTTCCAAAAGCTAATATACTATGATAATTACGACTAAATACATTTCATATTTTTTGTAGGTGTATATATGAAAAAAAATTGAAGGGATTTTCCCATGAATTTTGTTTAGACTCGTTAGTCCTCACATCACCTCTACAAAAAAAAAATATAATCCAAGAAAGAGGGTGAAATAGTGGAAGGACTGCTCAAATCGTTTAACAATAAAATTATGGATGATAGACTCTTATTAATACCAACAATGTAGGGGTAAAATTCTATAATTTAATTATATCAAATATATTTTAATTTATTTCATTACTTATTCCTTTTTGTGTTTTTAGGCAGCATTGGATGCTTATTGTAGTCAATTTGGATACTCTAAAGATTTAATTCTTGGATTCAATGCATGGATATCCAACAAACCGTCCACACATGATGACGTTTTTCAATATGTAATACACTACATCCAACATTTTATAACTAAAAATCTAGTTATATAATTTATATTATCTTCTAATGAGGATTCTATTATGATAGGGCGGTGTGTGAATATCATTTACATAATGGAATGAGTCCTAGGGAAAAGGACAAGGAACATCACAAGTACTATGATTAGATAAGTATCGGGGTATAGATAATAATATTTCACTATCCAAAAACATATAAAAAATTACTTATTTTTCTCAATATTTCTGAAGTGTCCGAAACAAACAAATGAAAAAGTATGTGGTTATTATTTTTGTAAATTTATGAAAGATATCGTATTCCACGAACAAACCAGCATCCCTGAAGAGGTATTTTTGAAGATAATTACTATTTCATTTAAAATATTTATTAATCCTTTGTGCATTTATATTTTTTTCAGTGATACCATGATTGTCAAAAATACTCTTATTCACAATATGATATATATTTGTTTAGAAATTAATGGGTAGCATACCTTATGGAATAATGTAAAAAAATAGCCTAAAGATGTGACTGGGATGACTCGAAGTGTCTATTTTTATTTAAAATGGTCAGTATTTTTAGTAAAAAAAAACAAGTGATATACTGAAAACAGAGAAAATGTATTAGGCTTGATTTGATACTTTAGGAAAATGATCTATAAGTCATTTTTTATGTGTAGGAATCAACCTCACCTAAATCCTATGCATGGTGTAACCGTTATGACTTTAAGTGTGTATTTTTATATTAAATTAAAAATAAATTTAGCAAAAAGAACAAGTGAAATACTGAAAACTAAGGAAACACATTTGGATTGTTTTGATACTTTAGTGAAATGATCCATTAGTCATTTTTAATGCATAGGAATCAATCACACCTCAATCCGACGAATGGTGTGACCAATATGACTAAAAGTGTATGTTATCAGTTTAAAATTAACATTTTAGTTCAAAACATTTCACTCACTGAAAACCAAGAAAACTCACTCTGATTATCTTTATAATTTAGGAAAATGATTCATAAGTTCTTTTTTATGTGTATGAATCAATCTCATGTCAAACTAATGCATGATGCAACTGATATGACTCAAAATGAGCATTTCCAGTTTTAAATGACATTTTAGTAAAAAAATACAACTAACACACTAAAAACTTTGAAAACACATTTATACTGTTTTTATACTTTATGAAAATGATCTATAATTCATTTTTTATGTTTAGGAATAAACCACACCTCAATCCGATGCACGGTGCGACCGGTATGACTCAAAGTGTATCTTTTTATTTGAAATTGACATTAATTTTTGTAAAAAAAACACAACTGGCATACTGAAAACTGAGAAGAAACATTCAGATTATTTTTATAGTTTATAAAAATTATCTATGAGTCATTTTTGACATGTAGGAATCAACCCCACCTCAATACAATGTACAATGTGACCGGTATAAATCCAAATGTGTCTTTTTATTTAAAATTGACATTAATTTAAGTAACAAGAACAACTGACATACTAAAAAATGATAAAACACATTCATATTATTTTTATACTTTAGGAAACTGATCCATGAGTCATTTTTGCCTTGTAGGAATCAATCGAACCTCAATTCGACGTACAATGTGACTGGTATGACTAAAAGTGTTTGTTATCAGTTTAAAATTTACATTTTAGCTCAAAACATGTCACTCACTAAAAACCAATAAAACGCTTTCTGATTGTATTCATAATTTAGTACAATGATTATTAATTTCTTTCTGATGTTTATTAAGTAGTCTCACATCAAATCAACGCACGATGTTATCGGTATGACTCAAAAAGTGTGTTTCCGATTTGAAATGATATTTTAGTAAAAAAACACAATTGACATACTGAAAATTGATAAAACACATTTGTATTGTTTTTATACCTTATAAAAATGATCAATGATTCATTTTTGATGTGTAAGAATCAACCACACCTCAATCCGATGAATGATGTGACCGATATAAATCCAAACATGTTTTTATTTAAAATTGACATTAATTTAAGTAAAAAAGAACAAGTGACATACTAAAAATTAAGAAAATATATTAGGATTGTTTTTATGCTTTAATACAATGATCCATGAGTTATTTTTTATGTGTAGTAAACAACCTCACCTAAATCTGACACACAGTGTGACCAGTATGACTAAAAGTGTTTGTTATTAGTTTAAAATTGACATTTTAGCCCAAAAAGATTCACTCACTAAAACCCAAGAAAATTCCCTCTGATTGTCTTTATAATTTAGGAGAGTGATTCGTAAGTCCTTTGTGAAGTTTATGAAGTATTATCACCTCAAACCGATGCATGATGCGACCAGTATGACTCAAAACATGTGTTTCCAGTTTGAAATGATATTTTAGTAAAAAAACACAAATGTCATACTGAAAACTAAGAAAACCCAATCATATTGTTTTTATACTTTATAAAAATGATCCATGAGTAATTTTTTACATGTAGGAATCAACCAAAACTCAATCTGATGAATGATGTGACCGGTATAAATCCAAATATGTCATTTAAATTTGATATTAATTTTAGTAAAAAGACAAGGGATATACTCAAAACCAAGAAAACTCATTCGAATTATTTTGATATTTTAGGACAATGATCCATAACTCATTTTTGATGTGTAGGAATCAACCCCACCTCAATATGACACACGGTGTGACCTGTATAACTCCAAATGTGTATTTTTTATTAAAAATTGACATTTTATTAATGTATTTTTTCATATTAATGTTTAATTTATTTCTTTATAGTATTACTAATATAATATTTGTTTTCTTATATAGGTGGAACATTTTTCTTGAGTTGTGATGATTTTTTTGGCATCTAATACCATAGGTGTACATTTTTTAAAGGGGATCACAAATGTCAAAGGATGAAACATTAATGTTTTTAACTGTTTTTTGGATAATTTTAAATGTAATTATATGAAACATTGTTTGAAATGTATATATCATTGTTTTCCAAACCTTTATATGTGCTGATTTGTTCTTGTGTGCGATGTGCAGGTGGTGTGTGTGTTTTCTGTGTAGGTGTTGGTGTATATATTGTCCCTTTTACATTGAGTCTTATTTGTTATTATGAACCAATTCACTTATATGTGGTGTATATATTGTACCTTTTACATGTAATATCACGATTTATTCATTCCTCTTGGTATTTTAAGTTTCAATTTAAATTATTTCATCCAATGGGATTTGGATTGAAAAATACCAAGTGATAAAAGGTATTGCACAATATAACTTTCTTTTGTGATTGTTAACATTATCTTCAAACAATAAGTTTATTGTAATCATTTTTAATTGTACATTTAATTTCTCTTAAATATACATATTCTTTTATGATGGATATGATTATATCCTAAACTATATTCCATTATTACATACGATTTTTACCTTCAAAACTATTTGATTAATATTGATAAATATGTATATTTTATTCAATACGAATATTTGATGATAATGTGCATTTTTATTAGTTAAATCAATTATTTGATATATGAGGAATGCTTTGGACTGGCATACATGGGTGGGGAATGGTTATAGATATCCCCTCAATGAATCAGTGGTCTCATGAGACAAATCGATTAAGTTAGAAGTAAATGGGTTATTACCTATAAATTAAACCGTCTTATGAAAGGTCTTGACGGTAGTGGTTCATGTTCTAGATACACGATGTCTAATAATTAAGCATTGCTTTCATTTAGAATTTAGTCATTATTATCTAGAGGATTTTCTCTATAAATAAATCTATGGATTCATTTCAATATTAATTTATTGATTAAATGGAATGTGTTCTCAATCATTACCTTTCCATATTGATTATTCTTATTGATTCTTTATTGATTCCATTGTACTTAACCATTACTATGCATTTTTACTCATCATTATTTCATTTCCTTTCCTCTAGTTATGAAGAAAATATATTTGAATAAGTTTTCAAGGATGAAGTTTATTATCTTTTTTATGTATTATGTTTTATTTTCTACGTAAAATGGGTATCATGTATGTATCTAGTTTATCAAGAATACTAAACTATTTGGAACTTTGGGATAAGATTACTTATAATCATGTCAATGTAATAATTTAAGGCACCAACTCTAGACTACTGAGATCAGGGTAATTAAATTTGGTATCATAGTATGTTTAGTAGAAACCTTGGGATCTTGATTTCGGAAATCATATATTAGGGGAAAACCCTAATATAGACTTTGAGGATAAGTATAGAAGAACATCCCAAAGAAACCATGTTTATGATTATGAGATTAACTATACATGAAATTTTCATTTTGTGTTAAGTATTTCACTATTTTTGTGATTACTCATTATGTACCATAATTTTAGTATTTAATCTAGTGTATGAAACTATTTATAAATGGCTCATTGAGGAAGGAATGGGAATCATATTGATGCATGTAATGCATGTAGGGATTTCCCTACTATGAAAGATAATGGCGCTGAAGCTGGAGCTGGAGCTACAACTAGAGCTAAAAAAATTATAACTATATTGGGACAACTAACTAAGGTTATAAGAAATAACCTTTCCCATTTGGAGCAGCATGATCCACAACATGGTGTAACAATGTTAGTATACTTCATAAAACAACAACATTCATCATTCAATGAGATTACAAATCCATTTGTACATGATAAATGGATATGTACATTAGAGAATATATTTCTCACATTGGGAAGTAAGGAATGAGAGAAGGTTGTCATGGTAGTTCATAATCTCTCTGGAGATGTAGATTAGTAGTGGTCATTGATTTAAAACACTAAAGAGGATTGGGAAATAACAAAAATGGAATGGAAGGATTTTAAATAAATTTTCATGGAAAAATATTTCTCTCACAAATTGCGAGTAGATATAGAGAGACAATTCTTGAGTCTGAGACAAAAGTAGAATGATAATGTTGCTATGTATGAATCCAACTTTATAAGATTATCAAGGAATGCTACAGACTTCATACGTAACCCAAGGATTAATATTAATCATTTCTTTGATGGGTTAAATCCATTCCTCCAAAGGGCAATGGTATCCCAAACATTCTCATTATACAAAGATATAGTCTCATGTGATATCAATATAGAGAATGAATTATCTATTTCTTAAGAATTTAAGTGAAAGAAATAGGAGAAGAGAATAGTGGAGCAAGAGATAAATAAAGGGAAAAGGGGAAAGAAGGATTTTCCCACATGTTATAATTGTAGAAAGAAGCATCATGGTACTTTCCTGAAGGGAATGTGACATTTTTAAAATTGTGGAGAGAAAGGTCAATGAGATTGTGGTTTCAAGGGAATGAAAGAATCTTTAAATGTGCAATGTTTCAACCATAAGGAGATGGGGAACTACACAAACGAATACCAAAAGCATCAAGGGAATATACCTTGGAATAAGAAAAGAGATCAAGGTCAAGATTATTTTGGGATATATACTTTTTTCATTAAGGTTTTATGGTGATCAAGGTATTCATATATTTGGTACGTGAAATTAAGTGTTACATTATTTTGTTTTAGGGAATCTAATATTAAGTTGATTTTGGAAACTTAGTGACCTTTTTAGACTATGAATTTGGACATATTTATTTTGTATGAGTCTTAAGATTAACTACTTATGGAATGGATTAAGTTTTAATTTGGATATTATTTTTTGTTGATAACATGTTCTAACCATTTTGGTTTTAGTAATTATTTAGAGGATGAAGTAAATACTTGTGGATCTTATGATTCAAAAAAGAACTTCAATCATGAAAAAATTCAGCTTGAATTTCTGTCTCCTGGGATAAGAAATGAAGTGGGGATATATTGAAGAAAAACCAATGGATAAAATTATGATTATGAAATGAAAATAAATCAAGTAAGTTTACCTTATCAAGTTTTTATTTGGGTAGTAAAATAATACCTCAACTCTAGGAAAAAGATTTTGGAACAAAAATTCATTCATTTAATTTTCTTACTGATAAATCAATGACCTCTTTAACCCATTACATATTTATGGTTTTGTGATGGTATACTTTCTAATTACCATGTTCTCTAACACTCCCCATCAAAATTTGATAGTTATATTTCTCTTCTGTGTCATAGATTTCACATGGAACTAATTCTATCCTATTTGAAATCCAAATTTTGTGGTAACCCTCACATTCCATTTTCCCTCTTATTAAGTGTATGTTTTATTAACCCTATTTACAATGCGTGTTTCCCATAAAGGAATTTTCAAGTATCAAATTTTGATTTTAGAAGTGCAATTTCAAAACTGAGAGGATTAAATTTATTGAAGAGGGTGAAAATGTAACACCCCAATATTTTATGTTATGTCTCTTCTTAGATAAATTCAATTTATTTGATATCTTATGTTACCTAGAACACCGAGCTTAAAAAAACGATTAAATATGTTTATTTAATTGTGATAGTTATCACCTAGCTATTGGAATGGGGATAATGAATGCGACTAACTGAATTTTGAAAATATAGTTTACACATGTTTATAAAATGAATTCATTGGTTACAAATTAATTATAAATAAAAATAAATATCAATTGAACATAAAAGGATGTGTTTTTATAAAAAAACTATTTTTATGCCCACAATCAAATTTTATATTAATAAATTAAATTAATAAACATCATTTAAATATATTAATTAAATTTATATATTATATATTCAATAAAAAATTTTAAATTCATTTGATATGTTTGATAGTATTAATACAAGAATAAATCCATTTTAAGCATAAAAAGTTATATTATTTGAAGGCATTTTTTCACCTTTTGATGGAAAACATGTTTTAAATAAAAATTATGACACTTTTATAAGTTTTATTTGAAAAAATAAAGTTAATTATTTAAACTGGGATATCAAAATCATCTTAGGGTCATTTTGGTATTTTTATGATAAGTTACATTTTGGACGAATAGTAAAAAAATACTACATTTTTATTGAAAACGGTATTTTCATCTAATTTATTTATATAGTTAAATTACATTTTAATTTTTTTAAATTATAATTTGTTAATTTATAAATAAATAAATCTAATTTAGGTCATTTTAATCAATTTCATATTGAAATTGGATATAAAAACATTTCAAACTTTTAAACTTTTCACTTTAAAAACCCGCTTTTTCCTTGTATCTACGAGATTAATTTTTGAATCAAATTTTAAAAATTATGTGAATTGAATTTGGTAAAATGGATTCCATATTTCTATTCATAAGTTCAAAATTATTTTTTAAGGTTAATTTCATCTTTAGGTAAAAAAAATTATCATGATAAAAAAATTACTTACCGCGGTAGAGATAAAAAATGAAACATGTTAATGTTAAAAGGTTAGAAGATTAAAATACCTAAAAACTATACAATTTAATGGTTGGATGAGGTATTTATAGACCCTAACTATCCTATAAAATATTATTTTCCAGCCATTTTTGTGGAAATTAATGCTACTTCAATGTGGTTATCTTTAAATTTAAAATAATCATTATATTAATCACTTAATCCCACCTCTCCTAAAGTGTAATTTCTACCCCTAACCACACCTTTTCGACTAAAATACCTTGAATATCCTCCAATATCTACCCAAAAAATCTCCTCCTCACTCTCCTCATGTCCAAGTGCTTCTTGTCTCACCAGAAGACCAAATCCAAGGTCCTCAAGGGGTCCTCTAAAGAGGTGATATTTTAGAGGTAATTTTCTCAAAACACCTCTCCTATTTTATTTTATTCTTTTACTTTCTACTCATATATTTCATTCATCAAGGAATAATAATTATAGAATCATTTACATACTGGAATTTTATTTTGATAATGTAATATCTTATATCCATCTCTTTTATTACCTCCTCATATTCAAAGAAGCAAAATTGTTGTCCATGTTATTTCGGTTAATCACCTCTGTGAATAATGGTTTTGTTTGTTTACCATTACCACCTTTATGGATGATCATAAAACTATTATTATGGTTAAATAAGGTCTTTACAGGTATATTACATCAAATTTATTGTTCTATAACTAATATATACTCATAAAAGTTAATAAAATAAAACTAGTTCATAATGTTCGGAAAAACCACCAAAATAAACCAAATATTTATCATTAAAATTTTATAAAATGAATAATCCTCATAAAAAAGGAAAAATTATACATGGGACCATTTAAAATTTTTAATTTTAATTAATACTATTTCATTCCACTTTTAGAGTTATTATCCTATTTCACAAGAACATCCATAATTTTACACAAATAAACCGATCATGAAATCATGAATCGAATGCACCCAAAACCATGAAAATAATGAAATATTATTAATGAATGGGTCATAAGATGTTATAAGATCATAACATAAGAAATTATAAAAATTAATATAGTTTTGGAATGAGTTAATAACATTCTTTAAACCATTATACAAGAGGTTAATGAATGTTTCACTAAAGAGAAGCGTGAGGTAAGAGTTTTCTCGTCTCACTTTTATTTTTGTGAGATACATGCCTTATTCACCACTTATTTTTTATGTGTGGTGTATGTATAATTCCATTTTATATATCATATCATGAATCTCATTAACTTCATGGTATTCAATTTTTAATTTTTTAATTACTACTTTTACAGGGCATATATTTCGACTGATAACAAGTGGTTAGTGATTCCGTCTCAATTTGCATTCCATTGAGGCTAATTTGTTATTATGCACCAATTCACTTATATGTGGTGTATATTTTGTACCTTTTACATGTAATATCATGACTTATTCATTAATCATGGTATTTTATGATTCAATTTGAATTATTTCATCAAATGGGATTTGAATTGAAAACTACCAAGTGATAAAAGTTATTACACAATATCACTTTATTTTGTGATTGTTAACTTTCTATCAAAACAATCACCTTATTATAATAATTTTTCATTGGATGTTTCATTTCTCTTAAATACCCATATTCTTCTATGATGTATATTATTAGAGCCTAAGCCATATTATATTTTTATAAATGGTGTTTACCTTGAATGTTATTTGAATGCTATATATAAATTTGTATCTTTTATTCATATAGATATTTGATGATAAGAGACATTTTTTATTAATTAAACCATTTATTCAATATATGAAGAATTATTTGGATTGGTAGACATGAGTGGGGCCTAGTTATAGATAGCCCCTCGATGCATCGGTAGTCTCATGGGATGAATCAGTTAAGATAGCAGTAAACATGTTATTACCTATAGATTAAATTGTCTTGTGAATGGTCTTGATAGTAGTGGTTTGTCACAACCCATCCCCAGGGGCCCATGCCGTGACTAACCCAAGCCCGCCTTTCATAGGCTAGGGGATGGCGACTAGATCCAAAGTCATATTCCATAAATCTGGGAAGGAATTTCCTTTATAACCTATAAGAACACGCAACCAAGCACACAACAAGATACAAACTCAAGTAAACTAAACAGTAAACAAAGTGAGTGCAGTAAGAAAAAGGGGCCAGAATACAAGCCCAACTGGAAAGTACAAGTAAAAATGAATTACAATACAACTGAAGAAAGAGAAATACATCTATTGGGTCATCCTCCGAGGTTCCTACCTAAAGGGTAGGTACAGATCGTCTCCTCATCACTCCACGTCCACCCATCTCCTCTGCGTACCGACACGTCGTATGGTCCACCTCCGAGCACCGTCCAGTCCTGGTACTCTCAGCCTCGGTCAGCATTGTCCGTCATTTTCACCAAACACAACGAGGTGCAGGAATAGACCGTGCAGGGGTGAGTATAATGATACTCAGTAGGGACCCCGAGACCTTCAAGGTCTCACAAATCCACAAAGGATAAACCAAAAAGCAAGGAAACAACTGATAACCCTACTTAGGTATATACCCATACATATACCTAAGTTATCAAGTAAACCCATATCAATCATGAGGAAAACACAGAGTCCAACTCCAAATCCCCAGGCTCAACTGTTCCACAAAAGAAGAAATACCATGAAGGCAAGTACCACATAGGTATGCCACACAGAAGAATACCACCAAGGTATTATACAAAGGAAAGTACCACACTGGTATAGACTCAACTCACACTAGGTATAACTTAAGTATAGTAGTAGAGATGATTAGATGTAACTACTGAATCATCTTACTCTGTTAAGAGGCAGACCCACACAAGATCGCTTGGTACTGACCCACATAGGATCGCTCAATGCTGACCCACACAAGATCGCTAGGTGCTCACCCACAGAGGATTGCTCGGTGCTGATCCACACAGGATCGCTAGGTGTTGACCCACACAAGATCACTCAGTGCTGACCCACACAGATCGCTAGGTGCTGACCATCACAGGATCGCTCGGTGCTGACCCACACAGGATCGCTCTTCATTCTTCACGTCACAGCCAGCTACAGGGTTCCGCACTATGATCGCTTGTCTCTAGGAGGGTCTGATCCACAAGCCACTAGTCGATACTCCAACTTCCACGAAGTCTCAGGAAGAAGTATCTCAAAGGTCCTCCACGTCATAGGGGTCTCAACGCAACAAAAGGTGTGTCAATCGGACGCCCGGTCTATGAGTTATTAGCATTTTAGTCCTGAGGGTCCGGTTTGATTCGTGCTCGATCCAACCCAACCATACCTTGAATTTACCCAAAACTCTAGTGGGGTTATACCAAAGGGACCATCTCACTCCAAGGTTTACAGCGTCGTTGACGGTTTGTCAAATGGACACCTGGTGCCAAAGTTATGGTCGTTAGAGCAAAAGGCTCATAGCTGGTCTGGGTCTGGTCTGACCCGGTCGGCCGACCCGGCCTAGGTCGACTGAGTCTGGGTCAACCTGGCCTAGCCTGCTGGGTCCGGCCCGACCCGCTGGGCGGCCCGGCAGTCCGTGAGGTTCGCGAGGGGCCTTAGAGAGCTGTGAAGGGCCACGAGGGCCGTGAAGGCGGTGTGAGGCCGCAGAGCGACGGTGCGGAGGCCGTGGGGCCACAAGGGTATCACATTTCCGCGGGGTCTGTGAGTCCGTGTGGCGGTTCAGCCAAGAATGGTGTGAGACCGTGAGGTGGATCAGCCGCGGGGGTGCCGCGAGGGCACGAGACGGCTAGGCCGCGGACTACGCGAGGCCGTAGGGCGCCTCGGAGGGCCACGGGCAGCACGGCGAGGCCACGGGGCGGCGCGACGAGGCAGTGGGGCGGCGAGGTGAGGTTGTGGGGTGACACGACGAGGCCGCATGCCACAAGAAGCAGAGCGTCATGGGGCGCGGAGGTCGCGGGCAGCGGCGCTGGCCACAGACGGCGGAGCCACGGGCGGTGCCATTGCCTTAGTCACCTTCGTCGTGGTTGATAGCTATCCTCCTCCATCACAAAGAACACAAGAATTATCCCAAAAAATTCGGAGAGGACGGGCCATGTTTTTTTTCTCCGCACTCTCCGCATTAAAGTGGTATCAAGCAGCTATAATACTTGAATCACAAGAATATCAAGAACGAGTAAGGGAAATAATTCAAACACCCTCCCTGCAATCCCCCGACAATGATAATTCCCATCCCGCAGAAAAAGAAAACATCTTCTCTTTGTTTATAAGAGAGGAATGTGGGAAAAAGATCATACAAAATTAAAATCCCTACCTCGTTTGATTGTTGATGGAGGTCACGAGGAAGGATATTATGTCGTTGGGGATAGACGGACGTCGGTGACGTCAGTGTTTCCTCGATCATTGGTTCATTGATGTTGAGGACGTTCCTCATCAACGATTGTCCCAAGGAAGAAGTCGAAGTTGAAGTCATTGTTCTTCATTGGCGTTCTTCGTTGTAGATATTTCTCCCAATTCTTCAAGTTTCTCCCTTTTACTAAGATTTTTTCCCAATTCCACCCAAATGAAAAATTTGCCAAAATAATAGATTATATTATCTATTATTTAGTTTGTTGGCACAATTTCAAAATATCCTAATTAATTAATTGATGGGTTGTCTTAATTAATTAAAGGGGAGAGTTGACATAATTAAGTGGGGGAGCTCAAGAGGTTTCTCCCCACTTAATAGGGAGTTCAAGGGGGTTTTAGGTCTCAGGTGGTCCCCACCACCATAACCCACATGGGAGGTTAGGCTCGGGTGGTCCCCATCAATATAACCTATGTTGAGAGGTTTTAGTTTAGGTGGTCCCCACCTCTCAACATCCACATGGGAGTTCCAAAGAAAAATAAAACAAAATGTTACACAAATTTTATTTTATTTTATTCTTTCACGAAAAACCCGAAAATTAACTTTCACCCTAGACCAACTCCCATTGAGGTGAAAGTCTCCTTAAGTGAATACCAACGCTGCGAGTTCAATGGTTCCCTCAGATTTCAATTCCGAGCACTGGTTCAAAAGTTACAAAAACCTGCTCGCATGTTCACTGAACATACCCGAAAAAAAGTTTAGAAATTCATTCTGGGCACACCGGGCCCTCGGAGTCACGCATCGTCAATTTTTGTGGACTCATAAAATTCTCATATATTAAAAAAATTACATGGAAATTCTAGGTCTTTATATTCTCCCCACCTCAGGGTTTTACGTCTCCGTAAGCCACAACTCAAACTAAGGGAACAAGTGGGGGTACTAAGCACGCATTTGAGCCTCTCACTCCCATGTGATCTCCTGGATGTTCCTATGCTGCCAACGTACATGTACTAGAGGTATCGACCACCCATGAAGGACCCACTCCTGTCGATCCTCAATCTCCACTGGAACCTCTATAAAAGTTTCCCCATCCTCGATGTCCAGCTCGTTGTGGTCGATGACGTGGGAAGGGTCCTGCACATATCTCCTCAGCTGGGATACGTGGAAGACGTCGTGGAACTGGTGAAACTAAGATGGAAGAGCTAAACGGTAATCCACCTCGCCAACTCTGTTGAGGACCTGAAAAGGTCTGATAAACCTCATAGATAACTTTCCTCATCAACCAAATCTCCGCAAACCTTGTCAAGGTGAGACCTATAGAAAGACATGGTCACCATCCTCGAACTCTAGAGGTCTCCATCTCTTGTCGACATAAGACTTTTGCCTACTCTTTTCAGTCTTCATCTACTCCTGGATGATCTGCACTTTCTCTGTGGTAGCACATACCATCTCTGGTCCTACTATTGCTGACTCCCCTGGGTCAGTCTAGCACAAAGGAGATCTGCAAGGTCGCTCGTACAACGCATCGAAAGGTGTCATCCCAATGGTGGAGTGATAACTATTGTTGTATGAAAACTCCACCAACGGAAAGTGATTCTCCCAGCTGTGACCGAAGTTGAGGAAACAAGCATACAACATGTCCTCGAGGGTCTGAATGGTCCGCTCAGTCTGGCCATCTATATAAGGATGGAAGGCGGTGCTCAAATGAAGCTGCATCATGAAAGACTCCTGCAACCCTTCCATATCTAGGAAGTAAAACGTGCATCACGATCAGAGACAATTTTCTAGGGTACTCCATGTATCTTCAAAATCTCCTGCACATAGAGGCGTCCCAATATCTCTACTGAATCCTACTCTCTAATCAGTAGGAAGTGGGCCGACTTGGTGAGTCGGTCGACGATCACCCAGATTGAGTCATGACCTCTGGACGTACGTGGAAGTCCTGTCATGAAGTCCATGGATATCTCATCCCACTTCCACTATGGGACCTCTAAAGGTTGAACCAAGCCTACTGGTACCTGATGATCCACCTTCACTTGCTGACAAGTGAGGCATTGAGAGACAAACTCTGCTACTGATTTCTTTATTCCTGGCCACTAGTGCTGTCATCGGAGATCCTGGTACATCTTTAGCACTCCTGGATGTACCACTAGAGGGGATGTGTGGAACTCCCTCAACACTTCCTCTTGAAGTGACACTGGTACCATGGTACGTCCTCTGAAGAGGATGACGTGCTCCCCACCTTCAGAAAATCTATCATGTGCTATTCCTGTGGATATCTGAGCACGTCATGTCTAGCAGTCAGCATCCCCACGCTGTGCCTCCCTAAATCACTGAAGAAGTGGGGGAGTGACTGTAAGAGACTTAAGAAAAGATGCTCCATCTCTATCCACAAAGGATATCTGCAAAGTGGTTAGCTACTCTGTTGTCTCGCTTAGTAGCTGTATACCAGAACTCCTGCTGAGTGCATATGCTACAACTTTCCCCTTCCCAGTAGTATAGACTATCTCGAAGTCATATTCCTAGAGGAACTCAAGCCAACATCTCTATCTCAGGTTTAGGTCCTTTGGGATGAGATATACCTGATACTCTTGTGATCCTAGTAGACTGTAAAACATTCTCCCATCAAATAGTGCTGCCACATATTCAAGGCAAAGACCATTTTTGCTAAATCCAGGTCATGGGTAGTGTAGTTCTGATCATGTTGTCTCAACTATCGAGAACCATATGCGATCACTGCTTACTCCTACATCAGGACACATCTGAGCCCGATCCCTGATGCGTCGCAGTAGACTACGTACCCTACGCCCTCCTCTGGAAGCCTCAAGATGGGGGCACTAGTCAGCCTCTGCCTCAGCTCCTGAAAACTCTGTTGGCATCTCTCCGACCATACGAAGGGTTTCTCCTTCTTTTTCAAGGCTGATAGTGGTTCTACAACTCTGGAGAAATCTGGTACAAATATCCGGTAGTATCCAGCCAAACCCGGGAAACTTCGTACCTTCGTCACACTCCTGGGTGGCTCCCAAGAAAGTACCACCTCAATCTATGCTGGATCCACTGAAACTCCAGCCTCTGATATGACATGTCCCAGAAAGTGAAACTCTCGGATCCAAAACTGGCACTTCGAGATCTTACCATAAAGAATGTGCTCTTGGAGTGTATCCAGAACTACCTGAAAATGATAGGCATGCTCCTCCTTAGTAGCTAAGTAGATCAAAATGTCGTCGATGAAGACTAATACAAAGAGATCAAGGTATGGCAGAAATATCATGTTCATGAGTCCCATGAACACTGCTGGAGCATTGGTTACACCGAATGGCATAACCAAGAACTCGTAGTGGTCATACTGACATCTGAAAGTTGTCTTCTGCACATCCTTATCTCGCACTCTGAGCTGGTGATAGCCTGATCTGAGGTCTATCTTCAAGAACCACCGTGCTCCCTTCAACTGATCAAAGAGGTCGTCAATCCTCGGAAGTGGGTACTTGTTCTTCACGGTCACCTGTTTCAGGCGCCGATAGTCAACACAAAGTCTCAAGATCCCATACGCCTTCTTGGAAAACAAAATTGGGGCTGCTCAAGGGGAAACACTAGGCCGAATGAACCCTTTCCCCTATAAGTCCTCTAGTTATACCTGCAGCTCACGAATCTCCGTAGGAGCCATCCGATACGCTAGTGTAGATATCATTGTCGTCCCAGGGTACAAGTCATTGTAAAATTCCACCTCTCTATGAGGTGGTAGACCTAGAACATCACCAGGGAATAAATCTGCGTACTGGTCCGCTCTAAGATTAAGGCTATCCAACTGATGAGTAATCAGCTACACTCTCCTCCGGGTAAGTCCATCTGTGCTGCAAAGGCTCCCTTCTTTCCGGTGAAGGTAAAACTGGTCTCATCCATGCAGACACACCGCACTTTGCGCCTAATATATTCAATCTGAGCATGGAATATAGATAACCAGTCCCCATACCCAAGATGACATTGTAAGGCCTCAACGCCACTACTAGGAGATCACAGCCGAAGCTCTCGCCTCCTAGAGTAAGATCACACTGCCGACACCTATGCGTAATCGTCGAATCAACTCCCGTAGGAGTCTCTATCCATAAGGATCGAGCCAACGGTTTCATCAGAGTATCCAAGCTCTAAATGAGGGCAGTGGAAATAAAATAATGACTGGCATTTGTGTATATAAGTACTGCAACTAAGGTGGAGTAGACACAGGTCGTACCTCATATCATCTCCGGAGTGCCTTGATCGTAGGCCTCAGCTGCCTAGAGCTGGGATCTCCCCTGTACACCTGCTCCCTGTGGTCGGGGTGGACCTCTTGGAGGTAGTGGCGGTAACATCTCGAATCATCGCCCACCACTAGTTGCACGACCAACTCCTCTACCACGTCTGCCTACTCCCTGTGTACATCCTCGATCAAATCTCTATATCTGATTAGGAAGTCCTTCGACCATCTACTGATCATCCATACGGAGGGTCAGACAGTCACGAGCCATGTGACCCTGCCTGCCGCATGTGTAACATTGCCTGCTCTTGGCATGACTGGTTCTGCCTCGGGTGCCCCGCACAACCGACCCTGAATCCTGCAGTCATCCACCTGTAGGTCTGGTCCTCTTGGACCTCTGTGTCATCTGTCTACTTCCAGCTACAGAAGACTCTGCTACATGATGACTGGTGGTGGGTCTCACTGCTGATTACTGATCAGCAATAAAACTCTCCACTAAGAGGGCTCTCTCTAACACCCCCGCCTGCGTCGGGATGATGAGTGAGATCATCGAAGCCCTGACCTCCCACCTGAGCCCTTGCTCGAAGGTCCGGGCCCTGAAGAATGGGTCTCACACCATATCAGTAGAGTATCATGAGAGGTCGGTGAATCTCGCTGAGTACTAAGCGATAGTCATGCTGCCCTGCTACAGACGAAGTAGCTCCTGTATGCGCACTGCGTGAAGATTCGTTGGGAAAAACTCTGCCCGAAACAGGCTCTCGAAGTATTCCCAGATAAGCTTCACCTCATCGTGAACTTGGAGCATCAAGCTCCACCATCTGCCTTCTACTTCCTGTAGAAGGTAGGTGACAAGGATCATCATGAGATCGACTGGTGTCTCTACTAGTCGTTAGACTCTCACCACGGCCTCCAACCAATCCTTAGCCGCCTGTGGATCTGTCTCTCCCATGAACCTGGGTGGCCTCTAGTGCTGGAACTCGTGAAATACGTTCAAGCGGCATACACCCTCTACTATTGGGGCTGGTGGCATCGGTGGTGCAACAGGTAATAGTACTGCTGGTGCCTTCACTGGTGCCTCTACTGGAAGAGGGCCCTGCACTGAGGCCTCATTGCTCGGTGGGCTATTAGTGAGTACAACTCTTAGAACCCTAGCTAGTTGTCTTTGTGGAGGCATCTTGAAAAGAAACAGGTGTGCCATGGTCAATAATTTATACCTAGTGAGCTGACTCAATGAGTTCACAAAGAAGACTCTTCAAAACACACACGCAATCAGTGTTTTCATGCACTGAGTCAGAAATCAGAAGTCATGGTCATGGTGTATGGATACATTGGCCGCCACACCAATACTGGATTCCCTAAACTGATAACCACACTCACTACACTTAACACTATTGCCGTAAAAAATATCATAGTCCTATGTTCTACGGTAGAACCAACTCCTCTGATACCAATTTTTCATGACCCGTCCCCTGGGGCCTGTGCAGTGACTATCCCAAGCCTGCCTTCCATAGGCTAGGGGCTGATGACTAGCACCAAAGGCATATTCCCTAAAACTGAAAAGGCATTGTCTTTATAACCTATAAGCACACGCAACCAAGCACACCGCAAGATACAAACTCAAGTAAACCAAACAGTAAACAGAGTGAGTGCAGTAAGAAAAAGGGGACAGAATACAAGCCCAACTGGAAAGTACAAGTAAAACTAAAATACAATACAACTGAAAAAAGAGATAGACAACTACTGGGTCATCCTTTGAGGTTCCTACCTGAAGGGTAGGTATAGATCGCCTCCTCAGTACTCTACATCCACCCATCTCCTCTGCGTACTGACACGTCGTATGGTTCACCTCTGAGCACTATCCAGTCCTAGTACTCTCAGCCTTGGTCAGCGCTATCTATCGTCTACACCAAACACAAAGAGGTGCAAGCATAGCCTGTGCAGGGGTGAGTATAACGATACTCAGTAGGGACCCTGAGACCCTTAAGGTCTCACAAATCCACAAAGGATCAACCACAAAGTAAGGAAACAACTGATAAACCTACTTAGGTATATGCCCATACATATACCTAAGTTATCAAGTAAACCCATCTCAATTACGAGGAAAACACAGAGTCCAACTCCAAATCCCCAGGCTCAACTATTCCACAAAGAAAGAAATACCACAAAGGCAAGTACCACATAGGTACGACACATAGAAGAATACCACCAAGGTATTACCACGAAGGAAAGTACCACATAGGTACAGACTCATCTCACACCAGGTATAACTTAAGTACAGTAGTAGAGATGATTAGATATAACTATTGAATCATCTTACTCTGTTAAGAGGAAGACCCACACAGGATCACTCGGTGCTGACCCATAGAGGATCGCTAGGTGCTGACCCACACAGGATCGTTCAGTGCTGACCCACACAGAATTTCTAGGTGCTGACCCACACAGGATCGCTCGGTGCTGACCCACACAGGATCTCTCTTCATTCTTCACGTCACAGCCAGCTACAAGGTTCCCACACTTTGCTCACTTGTCTCTGGGAGGGTCCGCTCCACAAGCCACTGGTCGATACTCCAACTATCATGAAGTATCATAAAGAAGTATCTTAAAGGTCTGCCACGTCATAGGGGTCTCAACGCAATAGACGGCGCGTCAATCAGACGCCCGGTCTATGAGTTATTAGCCTTTTAGTCCCAGGGGCCCAGTTGGATTTGTGCTCGATACAACCTGACCGTACCTTAACTTTACCCAAAACACCAGTGTGGGGTATACCAAAGGGACCATCTCTCTCCAAGGTTTACAGCATCATTGACGGTTTGTCAAACGAACGTCTGGTGCCAAAGTTATGGTCATTAGAGCGAAAAGCTCGTAGCTGGTCCGGGTCTGGTCTGACCTGATCGGGCTGACCCGACCCGACCTGGCCTGGGTTGACCCGGTTGAGGTCGATCTGGTCAAGGTCGACCCGGTCAAGGTCGACCCGGCCCGACCCTCTAGGTCCGGCCTAGCCCGCTGGGCGGTCTGGCAGGCCGTGAGGGCTGTGAGGGGCAATGGAGGGCTGTAGAGGGCTACGGGGGCCATGAAGGCGGTGTGAGGCCATGGGGGCCACGGAGCGGCGGCGCGGAGGCTATGGAGTAGTGAGTGCGGCGCGTTGTTGCGGGGTCCGCGAGGCTGTGGGGTGGATCGGCCACGAATGGAATGAGGCCGCGGGGCGGCTCAGCCGTGGGGGTGCCGCGAGGGCGTGGGACGGCTCGTCCGCGGACGGCGTGAAGTCGTGGGGCGGCTCAGAGGGCCGCGGGGTGGTGGGGCAAGCTGCTGCAGCAGAGCACCGCGGGGTGTGGAGTTCGTGGCGGCGGGGGCCACGGGGTGGCATCGTTGCCTTTATCACCTTCATCGTGGTTGATAGTCATCCTCCTCTATCACGAAGAACACAAGAATTATCCCAAGAAATTCGGAGAGGACGTGCCATGTTTGTTTGGCCCACACTCTCCGCATTAGAGTGGTAGCAACCGGATATAATACTTGAATCACAAGAATATCAAGAACAGGTAAGGGAAATAATTCAAACACCCTCCCTACAATCCCCCGGTAATGATAATTCTCATCCCATAGAAAAAGAAAACATCCGCTCTTTGTTTAGAAGGGGGAACGTGGGAAAAAGATCATACACAATTAAAATCCCTACATCGTTTGATTGTTGATGGAGGTCGTGAGGAAGGAGAAGATGTCGTTGGGGATAGATGGACGTCAGTGACATCGGCGTTTCATTGATCGTAGGTTCATTGACGTTGAAGATGTTCCTTGTCAACAATTCGTCCGAGGAAGAAGTCGAAGTCGAAGTCAGTGTTCTTCGTTGGAGAGCTTTCTCCTAATTCTCCAAGTTTCTCCCTTTTGCCAAGAGTTTCCCCCAATTCCACCCAAATGAAAAAGTATCCAAAATAATAGATTATGTTATCTATTATTTAGTTTGTTGTCACAATTTCAAAATATCCCAATTAATTAATTGATGGGTTGGATTAATTAATTAAAGGGGATAGTTTCCATAATTAATTGAGGGAGCTTAAGAGGTTTCTCCTCACTTAATAAGGTGTTCAAGGGGGTTTTAGGTCTCGGGTGGTCCCCACCACCATAACCCACATGAAAGGATAGGCTCGGGTGGTCCCCACCACTATAACCTATGTTGAGAGGTTTTAGTTAAGGTGGTCCCCACCTCTCAACATCCACATGGGATTTCCAAAGAAAAATAAAATAAAATGTTACACAAATTTTATTTTATTTTATTCTTTCATGAAAAACCCTAAAATTAACTTTCACCCTCGACCAACTGCCATCGAGGTGAAAGCCTCCTTAAGAAAATACCGGCATTACGAGTTCAATGGTGCCCTCAGATTTCAATTTTTAGCACCGGTTCAAAATTTACAAAAACCCACTCTCACGTTTACTGAATGTACCTGAAAAAAAGTTCAGAAATTCATTCCGGGCACACCGGGCCTCGGAATCACGCGACGTCAATTTTTACGAACTCATAAAATTTCCATATATTAAAAAAATATTACATGGAAATTCTGGGTCTTTACATGGTTCATGTTCCAAATACATGAAGTCTAATAATTAAGAATTTCCAACATTTAGAATTCAATCATTATTATCCAGAGGATTTTTACTATGAAAAAAATTTATGTATGCATTTAATTCTAAGTTTATTGATTAAATGTCACATGTTATCATTTATTTACCTTGAAAAATTGATTATGCTTAGTGATTCATTATTTCTTTCACTGTACTTAACCCTTAATGAGCATTTGAAACCACTGTTATTTTTTTTCCTTTCCCTAGATTATGAGGAATATACCATTGAATTATTTTTCAAGGTTGCAGTTTATTTTCTTTTATTATGTATTATGTTTTCTTTTCTATATAAAATGAGTATCATGTAAGTATCTTGTAATGGCCCGGACCCACCTAGTCCATTACTTTGCCAAGACACAGCTCCACAGTGACGGTGGCACCGGTCACGATGGCACCGTGAGGGTGGCACCATGACGGTGGCACCGTGAGGGTGGCACAGTGATGGTGGCACCATGAAGGTGGAACCGTGAGGGTTGCACCGTGATGGTGGCACCATGTCCTCACCAAGCGGTCTTCGTTCTTTCCCAGTTCTCGACTTTTCCGCTCCCACAACATATCTTTTGACGTAAAGATGATTTAATGCCCCATTTCAAAGACATTTAAAGCCCATAAATAATATCTAAAATCCCCCAAGATTCTGGCAACCCTTAACTTACCAAAATGTGTGGTTTTTCCTCGGTGTCACGCCCTTCCCCATACCTTCCAGATCTTCCCCTATTACGTGTTTCCTTATGGTTAAAGAAATATGTTTAATGCATAGCCATTATGACCACCACTCTGAGGAGAATTATTAAATGAAAATTAATTCCATCATGCGTAACCACCCAACCACATGGTGAAACCATGATCTGACTTTATAGCTGTTCAAAATTTCATATCCTATAACAATGGGATCTCATCTTTATATCACGCTAGAAATTCTTTCTTCTTCCTCTTGGATAGTCTCCTTTTCTTCTTTGTGAATTTGGAGTTCCCCTTCCTGAGGAAAGTGGTGTACCTGTGTTTGAACCTTTCTGCTCACCCTTGGAGTCCCCGACGTTCCTCCCCTGCAAGTCACGCATCCCCAGTTCTTGGTGTGTGGAGAAGAACTTCGATCCTTGATCAACCAAGTAGGTATTTTTCCTTCGTCTCTCCTTACTGTGTATCATGCGGGGTGGGTACGCCACTGTTTATGTGGTAATGGATGAAACCAAACCTTTGCAAAGATAATAAACAAACAGTTAAAGAATGATAGGGTGCATTTGACAATTCTGTTGTACTCTTTTATAATTGTTATATGTTGTGAACTGTATGGGCTTATGCTCACTGAAAATCATGGTCGTTGGTGGTATTTCCTTGAGCACTAATGAAACCTTGTTTTCTGTGATGATTAAATGACTGTAACATGAAAATTGGTTAATCACCTAACCTCAGTTGGTTAAATGGATGCCCAATGAACATCAATCCTTGTACGGTCACCCCGGTTAACCAATAGAAAGAAGAACCTAATGAATGATGTGCTTGAACCTGGAAGTTTCCCTACTCTGTTTTGGTAATAGAGGTATTGTTCTACTTGATGCTTATGGGGTGATGTGGATGGGGATGGGATCCTATGTTGTGGCACAGTTGTTGGTTGTGAATCTGAAGCTGTGTTGGGTTGTATCTCGAGGATTGGTTTTGTTCCAGTACTTTGAGGGATCTCATGGATCCCTTTGTTGTTGTAACTTTACAAGAGAACCGAGTGTGAATGCTTAAATTGTTGTTTGGGTGTTTCTATTTCTCTAGATTGTAGTTATGCCTGTTATTTTCCCAGTAGTGAAAAATTTACTTAAATGGGATCACTTGGACATGAAAACAAGAATGGGATCAATGGGGAATTGTTTTTCAGGATGAGTGGTGACATGGTCGTGGGTTCGGTGTTTCTTGTGGATGAATCATAATGAGGATGTTTGTGCTTAAGTTGGTTTTCTAACTCCTAGGTTGGGATGAGTTCTTGTTACATATATTATGTAATATAGTTCTTATGTTTCTTATTCGCGCCCACCCAAGTTGAGCACCTAGTGTTGAACCCCCCTATTTCATGGGGGAGGGTGTTTTTCCAAACACTCCTATGAGTGGATGGTTATTATCTCCTTTTCTTCTCCCTTTCCTGAATAGACCAAGACTCATCGGGTAGGCTGTGATGGCCTGAGATCCATTATAGGCCAAGATTCTTCAGGTAGGGTAGTTGTGGTGGTTGCCCAGGTGTGTGCGGGAAGGTTGTTTCCCAAGTGTCTTCGGGATGAGGCCCAGGTGTCATCGGGCATGGCAGTAGTTATTCTAGCCCAGGTGTTTGCGGGCGTGGTTGTTGTAGCCCAGGTGTTTGCGGGCGGGATGCGTGGTTGTGGCCCAGGTGTGTACGAGTGGGGTGTGGCAGTGGGACTACGGTGAGAATGGCGGGAGAGGTTTGATGCATAGGATGTCTTCAATAACCAGTGGGGAAGTGGCGTGGGGTACCCAAACATCGATGTGTTATTACTATTATATTTCTCGACTTTCATTATTTAGGGAGCGTTCCTTGGTGAGGCTTGGGTGGACAATTTTCCTTGTTAGGTGTTTCAGTTATCTATTTTCTCATGGGGCATTAGAATTCCTCCCCACTTGTGCACGAGAGCTTTTGGTTTTCCCTACCGAGTATACTTGTATTCTCACCCTGCGTATATAAAACTATTTTCAGGTTTTCAGGAGGAATTCAGGGATCGTGCAGGGTCGTACTAGTTCAGACGTTGGGACAGTTGATGTTGCTGTTTTTTTTCTTTCTTTTGGTACTTCTTTTTGGGGTTTTCTTTTAATTTTGTATCATTTACTTTTGGAACATGCATATGATAATGGTTGTTTTGTATTTACCTATACTTCCACTTTTGGTGTTGTTGGGATTTACTATCTTATATCCCGATCCTATTAAATAAAAAGGGTAATGCCTTCCATCTTGTGTGTGATTCTATACCCTTGGTGCTAGTCGCCACTCCGGGACCTATTGAAGGTGGGTCTCGGGGGTCATTTTCTCTCTTTCAACTTGAACAGAGAAGGTTCTGGCAACCTGTTGTCCCTTCTCTCATCTTGGAGAAGGCGGGTCGTGATAGAATGGTATCATAGGGAGGTTGTTTGTTCTAGAGACGATGTACGAGAGATTTCTTGGTGATTTCCACAACTCACCCCTGGCAGTACACTCGGAAGCTTCCAAAATGTACCGAGGCTTGAGAGGTCAGTTCTGGTGGCCCGGGGTGAAGCGGGCGGTGGCAGAGTTCATTGTAAAGTGCCTCATGTGTCAGTAGGTGAAGGCTGAACACTGCATCCCAGGGGGTCTGTTACAACCTTTATATGTCCCTTAGTGGAAGTGGGACGACATCTCGATGGATTTCATCATGGGACTACCCAGAGTTCAAGGGGGTTGTGATGCTATCTGGGTAGTGGTGGACCGACTAACAAAATCGGTCCACTTCCTAACAATCAAGGAGTCAAGTATGGTGGATGGCCTAGCATAGAGGTACTTGGATGAGGTGGTGCGGTTGCACGGATTCCTGAGATCCATAGTCTCAAATAGGGATGCACAGTTTACCTCATGAGTCTAGAGAGGATTGCAGCATGCTTTTGGAACCCAGCTACGTCTTAGCACTGCTTTCCACCCCCAGACAGATGGACAGACAGAGTGCACCATCCAGACATTGGAGGATGTTCTACGAGCATGTATTCTGGACTCTGGGGGATCATGAGAATGACACTTGCCTCTGGTGAAGTTTGCCTACAACAATATCTATCACTCTACCATTGGCATGGCTCCGTTTGAATCTTTTTATGGGAGGTCGTGTCACTCACCCGTGTGCTAGACAGAGGTCGGAGAGGCAGGTGTTCTCACGGGGCATCAGAATTCCTCCCCACTTGTGCACATGAGCTTTTGGTTTTCCCTACTGAGTATACTTGTATGCTCACATTACGTATATAAAACTGTTTTTAGGTTTCTAGGAGGACTTCAGGGATCGTGCAGGGTTGTACTAGTTCAGACGTCGGGACAGTTGCTGTTACTGTTTTTTTTTCTTTCTTTTAGTACTTCTTTTTGGGGTTTTTTTTTACTTTTGTATCATTTACTTTTAGAACATGCATATGATAATGGTTGTTTTGGCTTTACCTGTACTTCCACTTTTGGTGTTGTTGGGATTTAATATCTTATCTCCCGATCCTATTAAATAAAATGGGTAATGCCTTCCATCTTGTGTGTGATTCTGTACCCTTGGTGCTAGTCGCCACTCTGGGACCTATTGAAGGCGGGTCTCGGGGGTCATTATCTCTCCTTTAACTTGAAGAAGGAAGGGTCCGAAAACCTGCTGTCCCTTCTCTCATCTTGGTGAAGGTGGGTCATTACCGAAGTTAATAGTTTCCTTGGACTGGCAGGTTACTACCAGAGGTTCGTACCCAACTTCTCCCAAGTTGTAGCACCTTTGACAGCTTTGACCAAGAAGGACCAGGCTTTCGTATGGGATGGGCAGTGTGAGGCAGCCTTTAGCTATATGAAGGAGAAGTTGGTAAGTGCCCTAATACTGAGGTTTCCAGAAGAAGGGGCAGCGTATGAGGTGTTCTGTGATGCTTCAGGACAAGGCCTCGGGTGTGTGCTGATGTAATGACAAGGGGTGATCTCTTATGGGTCTAGACAGTTACGTCCCCATGCGCGTAATTATTCCACCCACGATCTAAAGCTTGCATTGGTCATGTTCACACTAAAGTTGTGGCGGCATTACCTCAACGGGGAGCGCTTCGTGGTCTTCACGGATCACAAAAGCTTTAAGTATATCTTCTCCCAGTGGGACCTGAACTTACAACAGCGAAGGTGGATGGATTTCCTTCAGGACTATGACTTTGAGATCTCCTACACCTCATGAAAAGGAAATGTGGTGGCTGATTCCTTGAGCAGGAAGTCGCAGAAGCATGCGGTTCAAGAGTCGACAGATGCTTGGAAGGCGATGGAGGAGTTGGCTGCCCTGCACCTTTATGTAAAGTAGGATGGTGGTAAAGGTTGTTTGTTTTAGATGACAGTGCAATTATCTCTCCTACGGCAGGTGGAGGAGTATCAGTGGGGAGACATAGAGAGTGAAGTAATGCGTGACCAGGTTAACCATGGCGATGCTCCAGAAGGGTGGAAGGAGGATGGTCAAAATCAAATACTTTTTAGAGGGAAGTTGTTTGTTCCGGAGAGGATGCACAAGAGAGTTCTTGATGAGTTCCACAACTCACCCCTGGTAGTACACCCAGGAGCTTCCAAAATGTACCGGGGCTTGAGAGGTCAGTTATGGTGGCCTGGGGTGAAGCGGGTGGTGGCAGAGTTTGTAGCAAAGTGCCTCGTGTGTCAACAGGTGAAGGCTGAACACCACATCCCAGGGGGTCTGTTACAACCTTTAGATGTACCTGAGTGGAAGTGGGATGACATCTTGAGGGATTTCATCACTGGACTACCCAGAGTTCAAGGGGGTTGCGATGTTATCTGGGTAGTGGTGGACCGACTGACAAAATCGGCCCACTTCCTGGCAATCAAGGAGTCAAGTACGGTGGATGCCCTAGAACAGAGGTGTGTGAATGAGGTGGTGCGGTTGCACGGAGTCCCGAGATCCATAGTCTCAAATAGGGATGCATGGTTTACCTCATGAGTCTGGAGAGGATTGCAGCATGCTTTTGGTACCCAACTACATCTTAGCACTGCTTTCCACCCTCAGACAGATGGACAGACAAAGCGCACCATCCAGACATTGGAGGATATGCTATGAGCATGTATTTTGGACTCTGGGGGATCGTGGGAACGACACTTTCCTCTGGTGAAGTTTTCCTACAACAATATCTATCAATCTACCATTGGTATGGCTCCGTTCGAAGCTTTGTATGGGAGGCCGTGTCGTTCACCCGTGTGCCGGACAGAGGTCGGAGAGGCAGGTGTTCTTGGCCTGGAGGTGGTGTAAAGCATGAAGGAGAAGGTTCAGCTTATACGGGAGAGGATGAAGGCGGCCCAGGGCCGACAAAATTCATATGTCGATAATAGGAGTAGACCCTTGGAGTTTGAGGTCGGGGACCATGTGTTCTTGAGGGTCTCCCCTCAGCGTGGGCAATAGAGGTTCGACAGGGGAAGTAAGATTTCTCCCAGGTTCGTCAAACCATTCGAAGTGATGCGGTGGGTCGGTGAAGTGGCTTATCAGCTAGCGCTACCACCGCCGCTACTGAGACTGCACAATGTCTTCCATGTGTCTCAGCTCCGACGATATCTACATGACGATTCACACTTCCTCAACTAGGGAAAGCTGGATATCGAGGACGACGTGACTTTTGTGAAAAGACCAGTGAGGATCGAGGATCGTGAGGAGAAGGTGCTCCATGGATGGACCATTCCTTTGGTTTGTGTGTTGTGGAGGCATGGTGGGCTTGAGGAAAGTACCTGGGAATAGGAGACGCAGATGCACGTCCAGTACCCAGATCTATTTTGAGTTTTGTTCTATTTTTTTTTGTACTTGTTTGTGATGGAACGCTTTACCTTGTTAACTATGAAACATGCGGTTTTCCTTATTCTGTGGATGTGTGTGAAGATTCCTGACTATGGGGAGGGGAGGACCTAATCCCTAATCAAGACGCATTAAGGTGGATACGATTAAACCCGTGTGGGCGAGTTAGTGCCACCCAAAGAGGATAATATCTTAACATGGAGAAAGAAACTCCCTAACCCATATGACTGGATAGTTTGACCCTCGAGTGTTGCCTGGTTACTTGAGGGAGAAGTGTTCCTAGATGTCGATGAGGTTCACTCCTGAGAGGTATCTTTCGAGGTGGTTGTTCGAAACCCCTCTTTTCTTTGGGTCTAGTTTTGATTCTTGAGGGTGAGAATAGTTTGAGAGGTATCTGATGTAATGGCCCAGACCCACTTGGTCTATTACTTTTCCAAGACATGACTCCACAATGACGGTGGCACCGTGAGGGTGGCACCGTGACGGTGGCACCGTGAGGGTGGCACCGTGAGACGGTGGCACCGTGAGGGTGGCACCGTGAGGGTGGTACAATGAGGGTGGCACCATGACATTGGCACCGTGAGGGTGGTACTGTGACGGTGGCACCGTGTCCTCACCAAGCGATCTTTATTCTTTCCCAGTTCCCAACTTTTCCGCTCCCACAACATATCTTTTGACGTAAAGATGATTTAATGCCCCTTTCAAATCCATTTAATGCCCATAAATAATATCTAAAATCCCCCAAGAGTTGGGAAACCCCTAACTTACCAAAACTTGTGGTTTTTCCTCGGTGGCGCGCCCTTCCCCGTACCTTCCAGATATGCCCCTATTACGCGTTTACTTATGGTTAAAGAAAGCTATTTAACGCATAGCCGTTATGACCACCTCTCTGAGGAGAATTGTTAAATGACAATTAATTCCATCATGTGTAACCACCCAACCACGTGGTGAAACCAAAATCTGACTTTATAGCCGTTCAAAATTTCATATCTTGTAACAACGAGATCTCATCTTTATATCACGCTAGAAATTCTTTCTTCTTCCTCTTGGATAGTCTCCTTTTCTTCTTTGTGCGTTTGGAGTTCCCCTTCCCGAGGAAAGTGGTGCACCTGTACTGGAACCTTTCTGCTCACCCTTGGAGTCCCTGACGTTCCTCCCCTGTAAGTCACGCATCCCCAGTTCTTGGCACATGGAGAAGAACTTCGATCCTTGATCAACCAAGTAGGGATTTTTCCTTCGTCTCTCCTTACTGTGTATCATGCGGGGTGGGTACGCCACTGTTTCTGTGGGAATGGATGAAACCAAACCTTAACAAAGATAATAAACAGGCTGTTAAAGAATGATGGGGTGTGTTTGACAATTATTTTGTACTCTTTTATAATTGTTATATGTTGTGAACTGTATGGGCTTATGCTCATTGAAAATCATGGTCATTGGTGGTCTTTCCTTGCGCACTAATGAACCCTTATCTTCTATGATGATTAAATGACTGTAACATGGAAATTGGTTAATCACCTAAACTCGGTTGGTTAAATGGATGCCTAGTGAACATCAATCCTTTCGTGGTCACCCCGGTTAACCAACAGAAAGAAGAACCTAATGAATAATGTGCTTGAACCTGGAATTTTCCCTACTCTGTTTTGGTAGAAGAGGCGTTGTTCTGCTTGATGCTTATGGGGTGATGTGGATGGGGATGGGATCCTCTGTTGTGGCACGGTTGTTGGTTGTGAATCTAAAGCTATGTGGGGTTGTATCTCGAGGCTTGGTTTGGTTCCAATACTTTGAGGGATCTCATAGATCCCTTTGTTGTTGTGACTTTACAAGAGAACTGGGTGTGAATGCTTAAATTGTTGTTTGGGTGTTTCTCTTTCTCTGGCTTGTAGTTATGCCTGTTAGTTGCCCAGTAGGGCAGAATTTACTTCAATGGGATCACTTGAACATGAAAACAATAATGGGCTCAATGGAGAATTGTTTTCTGGGATGAGTGGTGACATGGTCGTGGGTTCGATGTTTCTTGTGGATGAATAGTAATGAGGGTGTTTGTGCTTAAGTTGGTTTTGTAACTCCTAGGTTGGGATGAGTGCTTGTTATATATATTATATAATTGTAGTTCTTATGTTTCTTATTCATGCCCCACCCAAGTTGAGCACCTAGTGCCGAACACCCCCATTTCATGGGGGAGGGCGTTTTTATAAACACTCCTATGAGTGGCTGGTTATTATCTCCTTTTCTGCTCCCTTTCCCAAATATCCCAAGACTCATTGGGCAGGTTGTGATGGCCTGAGCTCCATTATAGTCCAAGATTCTTCGGGCATGGTAGTTGTGGTGGTTGCCCAGGTGTGTGTGGGCAGGTTGTTTCCCAAGTGTCTTCGGGATGAGGCCCAGGTGTCTTCGGGCGTGGAATTAGTTGTTCTGGCCCAAGTGTTTGCGGGCGTGGTTACGCATGGTTGTTGTGACCCAGGTGTTTGTGGGTGGGATGTGTGGCTGTGGCCCAGGTGTGTGCGGGCGGGGTGTGGTAGTGGGACTATGGTGAGAATGGCGGGAGAGGTTCGATGCGTTGGATGTCTTCAATAACCAGTGGGGAAGTGGCGCGGGGTACCCAAACATCGATGTGTTATTACAATTATATTTCTCGACTTGCGTTATTTGGGGAGCATGCCTTGGTGAGGCTTGGGTGGGCAGTTTTCTTTGCAAGGTGTTTCGGTTATCTCTTTTCTCACGGGGCATTAGAATGCCTCCCCACTTGTGCATGAGGGCTTTTGGTTTTCCCTACTGAGTATACTTATATGCTCACCCTACGTATATAAAACTGTTTTCAAGTTTTCAGGAGGACTTCAGGGATCGTGCAGGGTCGTACTAGTTCAGACGTTGTGACAGTTGCTGTTGCTGTTTTTTTTCTTTCTTTTGGTACTTCTTTTTGGGGTTTTCTTTTACTTTTGTATCATTTACTTTTGGAACATGCATATGAGAATGGTTGTTTTGGCTTTACCTGTACTTCCACTTTTGGTGTTGTTGAGATTTACTATCTTATCTCCCGATCCTATTAAATAAAAAGGGTAATGCCTTCCATCTTGTGTGTGATTCTATGCCCTTGGTGCTAGTCACCACTCCGGGACCTATTGAAGGCGGGTCTTGGGGGTCATTATCTTTCCTTCAACTTGAAGAAGGAAGGTTCTGGCAACCTGTTGTCCCTTCTTTCATCTTGGTGAAGGCGGGTCGTGACATATTTAGTTTTCCAAGATTACTAAACTATTCAGTCATTTGGGATGCAATTCTTTATAATCATGCCAATGTAATAAAGTAATACACCAGTTCTGGGCCACTGAGGTTGGGGTGATGACATATTATTTTGATTTGGATGAATATTTTGATGCTTGTTATCACTAGGATTATGAATAATGATTCTTTCTTTTCTTATGTGTTTGGTCATTGTATTATGGTAGGAGCCTTGTTCGACCCCATCCTCTTTTCATTGATTCTCATTGGTCATTCTTGATAAATGGGTCTTCGATGTAGTGACCTAGAAATTATATAATGAAATTTCACTTATGAATATGTGTGTGTGTGTGTGTGTCGTATATGGAAATATTGAGGGTAATAAAAAACATCACCTTATCATTAATTTGGAACATGATATGTTTTTAGCTATATTTCATTCTTTAAAATGAATTTTCAAAGAAAAAATATTTTCATTGAGTTTTTATAATTATATCGAAAACTTATTTTTATCATTTATATACATTTAATATTATAAAATTAATTCCATTTTTTTAATTCATCATGGGAAAATGATCCAAGGATTATTTTTTTTGGATTTTTCAAATATAGTTTATTTGTAGGGTGAATTGTTTAGGGTGAATTGTGAATAATGGTTTTTTTTCAAAAAAATAATCTTTTCATAAGATAAGCTTGGCATGTAAATTTATAAACATTAATGTTCCATTTATGGAAGAAATTTTATTTATTTTGAATACTCAGTTGAAATTAGAAATCATATTCAGAGAATTTTTGGACATAAGTAAGATTAGTCCAAATAAAAAAACCATTACATTAAATGAAATCTCAATTTCATATAATTGGTTTTAGTTTTTCCTAAAAGCCACTAGATTTTTTTTTTAATATTAATAACATTTGTATTTAGAAAACCAAATTCATTGATCATCTTATCTCACTCGTATCATAAAGTGAACTTTTTCTAGGAAACAATTTTTACGATTTTTGTGTGGCGACAATAAAACTAATTTCTCTATATCTTAGAAATTTTATTTTATAAAATTAATACCTATTTTAAAATCGTTTTTTTCAAATTAGTAAATATTTTCATTTTAAAAAATTTCCATTAAAATTAGTTATTGAGGGTTGTTGTTGATTTACCACGGTAAGGGTAAATTTTGGTAAGAGTGGTTTAACAAAGTGAAAAAGGTAAAATATTGTGAAAAATATATATGATAATGGATGGTTATTGCTTTAACCGCACCATTATTGGATATTTTTGGGGCCTTTTCCCATGAATAATGGAATGACATTATTGAAAAATAAACATTTTTTACAAAAATGTCACTCCATTTACTTATAAAATGAGCTCATCTCCTATAAATTTCTTAACATTTTCCAAAGATTTTCCCCAAACAAAACTCATCCCTAGCATCTCATCGACACCCTCACCACACCCTTAGGACCTTGGTCTAAACAAGAGGTCAAGCTAAGGATCTTTACAGAGTTACCTAGGGGATATCTTCCAAAGGAAAGGTAATACTTTCAACCAAAATTTTCTAGTTCATTTTATTTTATACAATAAAAAATCCCCTATATTCGTGATGTTGTGATGACACTATAATTGTTACTATGCTAAACTATTATTGTAGTAAATTAATATCCATTTTTACCCCCCTTTCAAAATCATTGTGAAAAATGAAAATGTCATCTTGTGTATATGTGAATAAGTGTGTCATTCAACCACATGTTTTATTTTTCATCACATCATAAATGGAATGTTCAAAAAGGATATTTAATTAACTAATATGATATTCATAAAAAGATTATAATTTTTAAATGATAATTATTATCCTGTTCTCTCGGGGACCGCCGCAGCTACGACTTCAATGCTTTTCCTCCATCCGCCTTTCACAAGTTACCGTTCCCAAATTTCCGCTTTCCGTTTCTAGTTCCTTCTGTTTTGTTCTTGAATTGTTAAAATATCAAGATTTTTCTTTCAATTGATTGCTGTTTAATCTGAATCGTGCATCGCTATTCAGTAGGAAACGCGCCAGGGGAATGACATGTTTATCTTCATCTCAGATCTGATTAATTTCTTCGTCACAGGGAGATATCTTTTCCGTTTATTCTGGATCTGAATCCGGCTTAAAAGGATTTAAAATTTTGGATTTGTTGTTAGGGTTAGGGTTTTGAATACATCCGTTCATAATTTCGTTATCTTGGCAGTTGTCATTTTCGTCCCGGAGAACAAGATAATGGATGCTGGAGGTCATGCGAATCTTTCATGTCCGATTGAGGCGAGATCTTACGAATTTCGAAGCACCGAGAATAAAGCCGACGAGAGAACTGGTCAGAGTAGTTCCCTGGGACCTGGCACGCCTGGTTGTGAAAGAGAGAACCGGGGCTTCGTTACAGACGCCGGGTCTCTCCTCACAATTTCATCTCCCAATGAGATTCATGTTGATCCATGCCGGGATGACGCCTCATCCGCCAACGCCTCCGGCAGTCCTCACACCCCCCGGGATGGCGTCTTCGACCCCTTCGCTCCTCGCCCTGGTGGGCTTGGTTTCGCCCCTTTGTGTACACTGCTAAATGGAGGTTCTGTGATTTGCCCTGGTGCTCCTGTGAAGCCTGCGAGTAAGCCGAGGAACATTGATTTAAAGCTGCGCAGAAGGCTTGAATTCTGACTGCAACTCGGTCTAGATGTTGAAAGGGTGATATTTGAATCTGTCTATGGCGATCAAACTTTGGAAGTCCTGGCTCCAGCTTGTGAAGGATTTCCGACCCCTCCTTTGTGTACACTGCTAAATGGAGGCTCTGTGATTTGCCCTGGTGCTCCTGTAAAGCCTGCTAGTAGGCCGGAGGGACATTGATTTAAAGCTGCGTAGGCTTGAATTCTGACTGCAAGCCCCTCTACAAAACTTCTTTGCATCTTCCTTTGATTCCTTCTATTGCAAAAGAACGCAGGTTCTATTACATTTATATGTATTTTTCTGTTTTTGTTTCAATTAAATAAATATTGTATTATTGGTAACCCCCTCTTATTCAATAGAAAATTAAATTATCCTTTGTGTGTACATGCTGACTACCACTATCATATCCTTTGTGTGTACATGGTGACTACCACTTTCATGAATGGACATGTTTTGTTTTGAGGAACAAAAAACTTGGATGACATGAAAAGTTTAATTAGTATATAAAAATTATATTTATGAAACTATTAATATTCTAGAAGAATGCTATTGGTAATTCTATGTGCGTGATTAACAATAAATGGGTGTAGTACCCATAACCATTCAAAATGGACATATCGAGGAACCTTTCATTATTCGTTTCTATTTTGAGATGATCTTTGAAACTACAAAAGAATAATTATAAGTAGAAACTATATTACAAATAAACAACAAATGTAATAAATAGAACTTATAAAATTAAATATAGATAAATAAGGATGATGAATATATATTTAATAAACATAATCTAGTTATTCATGATGTTATGCGAAATGGATATTTCGTCTCATGTCAAGAATCATCCCTATAAAATGTTTTTAAACAATGGATATCTTCTAAAAAACCCCATTATTTTTTGAGTAATCCTCTGATTTCAATTGTGGTTTTATGGAAAACAATAAGGTCTTTCCTTCAATAATATTTCGTTTAGTTATTTTATAGAAGATCCACAAAAGTGGTTCATTTTTATTCTTTGTTCTCTAGATTTTTCTAATGAATATTCTACAATAAAAAACCATCTTCAAGACCTATCTTCATTTTTAAATAATTAATCTCCAAAATAGTCTAATTCGTTCTTCTTTTGAGAATCCTTGTGATTCATCCTTCAGTTATTCCTTGAACCAGAATTATGAAACCCACTTTCTTCTTATTAGTTTGATCATGATTATGATTTATGTATGGTTTCTTTTCCACATGTGGAACACATACTTATGATTTTCATTATATGATTTGTAGGTCATGAATTATATATCCCTCAAATACATTAAATATCCCTCAAATACATTAGGTCATATTTATATATCATTACTTGATATTTATGGGATTAGGGAGTGTAGTTATTCTATAATGGGGGGTTTTTCAACTTTAGTTTGATAGTCTTGAGAGTGGCCCACATATGTTTTTGATGTCTGGTATTATGTTGTTGCAATATATTCCATGATTAAATGATCTTATGATATAATTTTCTTTGTCCAACTTCCATAAATATGGATATCTACTATATGATATCATGTTATTCCTTTTGGTTCCCATGTTACGCATTATTTTCATGTTTATTCTCTTACTAAGCTTTCTTGCTTACCATTTCACTTACGTATTTTCCCCATGGAATCCTATGATGTTTTAAAATATCTCTAGTAGTTAGGATAACTTTTTGGATTCTAAAACAAAGATAATGTTTGTGTTTATGATGATGTGTTTATTTTTCTAATCATTTAATGACACTATTTGTAACATTTAGAGTTTTTTAAAGGAAACATTGTTTGATAACGTACATTATACACCACATTGAGTTTAAACAAACTAAATATTATTATTTAATATGGAAGTTATTGAATAGTCGTTAGAATGACGGGTATTATGGTTGACACATGTATATATATAATTAATTCTTTGGTGACCAATTAATTATTAATGAATGTAAAACCTTTTTTAAAATAAAAGGAAATGTTTTTCTAAAAAACTATTTAAGTGTGCACAGGTGTGTTTTATACTAATAAATTAATAAATCACTTTTATTGGATTATATTAATGAAATATATATATTAGATATTTAATTTAATGTTTAACATTCATCTTATGTGTTTTCTAGACATGACATAAGAACAAATTCAATTTTACGAATAAAAAAATGTATTTTTCAAAAAAAGACATTTTTTTCGCCTTTTGATGACGTACTTGTTTTAAATCTAGTTTTTGACAATTTTATAAATCTATTTGACAAAATAAAATTTTTCTTTGAAAGCGGGGTATAAAACATTACTTTGATTGAATTTTTTATATTTTTATGATAAGTTTCAATTTTTGATGAATACTGAAAAAATATTGCATTTTAATTGAAAACTGTTTTTTCATTAAATTTATTTATAGCGTTAAATTATATATTTGAGTGGTTTTAAAGTATAATTAGATTATTTTTCTATCATTTAACACAATTTAGGTTATTGGAATCAATTTCATATTGAATTTGGATATAAACGCATTTTATTCTTTTGAAGGTTTTTACTTTAAAAACTCGTTTTCTCTTTCCGTCAACGGAATTAATTTTTAATTAATTTCTGCAATTTATGTGTTTAAATTTTGAAAAATGAATTCTATTTTTGAAATAAGTGGATCCAAATTATATAAATAAGTTCCTTTTATTTTTTGACATTATGAATAATAATTTGAGTAATATTTTTATTATCATGGTTAAGGGTAAATCGAGTAATTAAGGGTAAAAATAATATTATAAAATATTATAAAATTATTTCAATGCTTGTCCAAATATTATTAGATGAGATATTGTCGATCAAAATCATCATTGAGCCGATTTTATGACCACTGTGTGCCACTTGGATGACTTTATGCCCTTTATAGTATTTTATTTTAAAGAAAAGACAAAGATTACATACTCACGTATTTTTTATATATTTTTATAAAGATGGAGGCTGGGCCTCTTTTATTGAAAGCAAATAGAAGATACGATCCGAGAAGAGTACGGGCAAACAAGGCAAAACCCAAAGTAGGAACTACTTATCTTTTTTCAACAGTCGTGCACTTAGCCTCCTTTCTTCTTCTCGAAGTGTATCTCAGTCGACCCTTCTACGATCGCGCCCCCAACCTCTCGACCGCCCCCTACTTGAAGGAAGAGATTGAAGTCTTCTGTAAAGCATCTCAGCATCAGTGTTGTCGGAATTAGAGTTATCCTCTTGTCGTTCCCCGCATTTGTCAGTAGAGGCGTCTCTTGTTACTAGTGTCATCATCCCCTCTACAGCCGTTGCTTGAGCCGAATCCACAATCTCTTGGTGCTTTTTCTCATTATGAGAAATCAAAATTGAATCTTGCATCTCAATGACACTGTCATTTTGCTCAGAGGAAGAATCAGTTTTACCTACAATCGATTGCTCAACCACCACTGGAGTGGCAACCAAGGACTTTGTGTTTTTGTAGGAGACAAGCTGAAATCCTTCATTATCCACAACATGCTTTGAAGAAGCATGACAAGTTTTAGAAATGACTGGAGAGTCAGATTCTAAGATTTGCTCACCCTTACGATTACCTAAAGAAACCATCATTTCCTATGAAATCTGGTGATCCACCTCCGGTTGGACTTCTTCTTCGTTCACTTAATCAACCATTAAATCATATTGAGTTTGTTTTAAAGCATCACATTTGCCTATGTTATAGGTATCGATGATGTGAACATTTCCCTCTTCGAAAAAAATAGCAACCCAAGACTTCATATTGTTCTCAGAGGTGGAAGCATATACACTTGGGTGGTCACCCTTCCCAGGAACAACACCCTATGGCTCTATCTTCTGCTCAACATCGTTAGCAGTAATGCCCAGTCCATCGTCACTTTTATAAGGATCTTTGCAATCCTCATGCTGCTGCAATGGAGGAAGATCGCCAGCTTTCCGATCAGGTGCACTTTTTCTCTTTTTAAGCCAATTGCTCACGTCATGTCCACACAAAGCACAGAAGCTGCAAACTATAGAGCGCCTACAGGCAGATGAATCATGACTAATAACGTTGCATTCCTTGCAGAATTTAGGCATTTTTTCATACATGATCTTCAACTCTATAATATCATCATCAGTTGCAAGCATTGCCTTGTCAATAAGAGTTGATCCCAGTTCAAACTCAACCAAGAACCTGACAAAGTGTCCAAAACGAGCCATTTATTGGTCATTTTCATGTTATAGTAATTATATTAACCCTTAAAGTGTAAATTACATGATAACACAATAATAGTTTAAGGGGTACAATAAGGGTTAAAAAAATATAAGGATTAAAAAATAGTCAAAACTTATCTAATTTTTATTAGATGAAGGGGATTCAACCCAACATCATCATATCTTTGAAATAAATCAGTTTGGAGCCATTTGGATTAGAAAATTAATTTATATTAATTTAATATTTTGAAAATTTTCAAAAGTGCTCATCCCCTCTCCTATAAAAGGACACACATTCTTCTCTATTATTCACACCTCAAAACCTATTTGATTCAACCAAGATTTTCCCAAATACCTTCCTATAATCCCTCCCCGCATTCAAGAGGCCTTAGTTTAGGCAGAACATACTCCTTAGAGGTGTTAAGGTGTTAATCAAAGGAGATCGTCCGAAGAAGAGGTATTGTTTTAATCAAGTATTTCTATTTTATTTATTCTTCCACTTATTTCAAATATTCTTCAACCATGATTAAATATTAACTCCAGTATCCTCAATTTATTGAGATGTTATTATGTTAATATCATCACCTAAATCCATATCCATTTCCATCAAATGAGAAATGAATTAATCGTTCGTGTGTACGGCAGAATACCACCTCCACAAACTGATATAATTCATTTTCCATTACCATCTCTCAAGACTGGTTATAATGATGGAATAAATATTTATATATGATATTAATGACATATTTATCATTATGAAAGAAAAATATATCATTTATGTTCTTGCATTTTCATGCACATTAAAATGATAACGTCGTTCGTGCGTATGTGTGAACTATCACCTTCACAAAACGATGTGATTCATTTTTCATCACCACATCACATGAATGATATATATAATTATATTTAAATTATTAATATGATATTATTTATGTTATGATCATTCTGGAAAGATAAGATAATACTTACCTTATTTCTATAACGATCGTTGCAAAATGAAAATGTTACTCATGCGTACGTACGACCTACCGTCTCCATGATTATAACGCAATTCATTTTTCATAACCAAACATAATGGGTTGATTTAAAGGTATAATTTATTTATAAAAATGATAATCATGTCATGAATTTTATTCTAAAGATGATGGATTAATAACCACTTTGACTATTGATATTATACCAAAGTCATTTTGAAATCAAGTACCAAATATCGTCAAAACATCTAATATGAACTTTAATAGTTAAGTAATTGTTATAACATGGTAACAAGTGATATAAAAGGAATAATAAACATGAAAATAAGATTCTCAAGAAAGTTGAAGTTAACCTAAGTTTATTATTCATAAATATGAAAAAGTTACGTGACGAGTCTGACTCACGGTAGGAGACTCTTTAACTAAAACATCATTTTAAGTTTTTTAATGATTTATTCTTTTAAATCATTCTCATTCATGTCCATGTTTTCAAATTGGTTTTATGGATTTATTTATATGGACATGAATGTTTTAGAATGTTAAATTTTCAAATTTCTTTAAAAAGTTTCAAAGTGGTATGAGACACTTTGATTCAAAAATAAATTTTATAAATGTTTTAAATTGGTTTCTAAAAATGGATTGATTATTTCTATAAATGTTTTCTTATGAGTGCAAATGAAATTTTAAGAGTGATATGTTGAAAATTTCAAACTTTTATGTGCTATGATTATATAATGGTACTTGAAAATTTGACAGGTGGTTACATAATAAACCAAGGACAGGTGGTTCCGTGATAAACCAAGGATGGGTGGTTATGTTATAACCTCTAATGCGTTGGGTTTGGAAGTCGACCGTATGGTTATTCCATTTGTAAGAGTGACATGTATGGAATTCGACCGTATGATTACTCCATTTTAGTATAATTATATCCAAAGCTACCTACTTATATATTATATGTTTGCTTATGAGTTTTCATGGAAATCATTTGATTTTCAAAAGGTAAGATAATGATCCTTCTTAAATAATGATCCAATTTTCAGGTAAAAAGGTATGTTTTTAAGGAAATGTTTTATGGGTTTTCATTGCACTAATGGGTTTCTTTCTTTATGTCCCTTACTGAGATTTTTGTGCTCATCCCAAATTTTAAAATATTTTTCATAGTCTGAAGATTAGTAAGGGAAAAAAATGTCATGATGAAAGAATTGAAGATGCATCTAAAAAAGAAGTCATATTTTTTTAAAGGGTTTCCTTTGGTGGAAAAAATTGATACTGAGAATAAGTGTTCACTTGTAATGTATGAGTTTTCTTTGTAAGAGTTTGTCATAATTCTCTAAAACTCTAAACTAAAAAGACCATTGAATGTGAATTCTAGTTCAAAAACACTAGAATAAGTAATGTTTAAAGTCATGTCCTTGAACTATTCCTTTAGATCCTCGGTTTGTATTTGTTGGAAATCTAGGTGAAAAATTATGAAATAATATGTGTTTAAGGCTTGGCTCAGTATTGTTGGAATCAAAGGATGTCTATGTTATATTTAAATATTAGTATTAAATAAAATTAGTGAAATCCTAATGAATATGTTTAACAATAGGATAACTTCCTAAAAATTTGGTAATGTATTTAGTGCATGGGTTTTAGAGAAAATACATCATTGTCTGGATATTGGAAAGTGATTGTGGTTGTGGAAATAATTTACCAAGGGGTAATAACCCTGAATGAGCTCATTTTGTATTAACCTAATTGGAAACCGGTGCAAGAAAAAGAGTAGTAAGACCAGACACATGATCAAACACTCTCAGGGGATATGCTTTGTTTAATCGCATTCTTTTTACAAACCACTACATTGGTAAAAAAGAAGAATGTTTCTTATGAGATTTAATTATAGGAAATAAACTAAGAATACTTTATATCGAGTCCTAGAAATTCATAAGATTTGGTATATATTTTATTTTTTAGTTATCCACTACCACAAAACAGGGCAATGGAAGCACGTCGTTTTATCATTGCTAAGTAGGAAGCATTGATAAAGTGGGGGCCTTTATCAGTGCTAGTTAAAAGCGCTGATAAATCTACCTTTTATCAGCGCTAAAAAAACACTGATAAAAGTTTTTAATAATAATTTATATACAATTATTATATTTCTATTCAAAAAATAATGTTTATTTGTATATATAAAATAAAAAACGCATGTTTATAATTAATATATATTTTTTAATAATTCAAAAAATATATATATAATGTTTAAAAAAAGTATAAGATTATAATTAAATATATATGTGTTTCCAATGAATTTGGTCAATTAATATATTGATCATGCATGCATATTTTTTATGTATTATCCTGAATGTTCATTTATATATTACACTCTTATTATTATTCATGTTGTCCATTGATGACTCATTTTTTATTATGTATATTTTACTAGGTGTATATGATAAATTCATGTTACCCATATATATACTATATTATGTTCTCAATACTTATAAAATTACATTAAATATATTTAAAGAACAAATATATTTATTATATTTATAATTATTAAATTTTAAGTATATATAAATACTTTTTAAATATATTTATTTGTAATTAGAACTATAACTATATATATATATTTAAATAATTATAAAATTACAATAAATACATATATTATAATTTTATAAATATAAATAAATATATATAAAAATATATTTATAAATATATACAAAAATTTATAAATAAATAAATATATATATATTGTTTCGTAGGTCCTTGAAACGTAATATTCTAGATTTAAGAATACTTGTTTCCAAGCGGTTTCCATTGGATTTATTCACGGAACTGGAAACTTCCAACAGTTCTTTATCCAAAGAGGACCTGCTTTCCAAAGGCAGACGTTCGTTTAAGTTTTAAACTTTACGATACTTAAGAACATTCATTGGTCGAGAGGATGGGTGGTCATACTCATCACACCCTTTTGGTGGGAATTATTGTCTACTCTGGGACTCTCTTTGAAATTAAAATATTTTCATGAATCCCTATTAATTCACCAAGTATATCATAAGTATCCCTTGGAATTTAACATCACTTATTTAACATGTATAAATTTTTTAGAATTATCAGTATGTATTCGAGGTTTTCCATTAATGGTATCCTCTAATATACTGATTAGAGATTCTTTTAATTACTATTTATGATGATACTGGTTTTTAAGCCACTCAGTGGGGCACTCTGGAGTTTATTTTCATCCAGGGAGACAAAAGTTTTGTTTTGATCTTGGGATCGTGCTCATAAAATGAGCTACCTACGTATCCTTGTGAAAGGAATCAGAACCCTCGTAGTTCGGTGCCACTTAATGGGACACGTCATACCTTTTAAGGTCATGTGATAAGGACCCCTAAGCGGAAGGTGCTTAGTTACAACTTAGTGTGAGACTTATGTTAAAATAGCCCAAGTAACTTTGGAAAGGATATAGGTTTCCAAATAGGATCAAACCCTATTGGGAGTATGGACCAAAGAGAACAGGGTTGATTTGAAGTGTTGGGTTTGAACCTCAAGGAGGCTTCCTACGTATCCCATATAGATGGGAATCAAAGCCCACGTAGTTCGGTGAATCTCATAGGAGAGTATAGTCCTCTGAGAAAGATGAGTTTGGGCTTACTTCCTGAAAAAGGATGCCTAAATTGTGGGAATTAGGGTTGATTCCTAAGGAGGATATCCAGTGAGCTCAGGCTCTGAAAGAGCTTCCTGCGTATCCTGGTTTGAACAGGAATCAGAGTTCTCGTAGTTACTTCCACTGAGTGTTTGTGCACATGTTGTAATCATCACATATCTTTAAGCCCACGTGAGTCATGCTCGGTGTGAGAAACAAGAGGATGTGAAAGATTCAACAATGACACTTCACACTTCCAAATTTTTCCTCCATGCTGATGGAAGATGGCGAGGTGGCGGTGGACGAGGGTGAGGCGACGGTGGATGAGGGCGGGGCGATGAGCCCTCCCTCTGTTCTCTTCACATTGGACAAGGTTCCAAATGGAAGGAAGAAGGGGTGAAGGTGAGGGGCTTATACCAGGATGGTTGCCCTGAAATTGGTTCTGGTAGGGGAGGGATACTTCTCCTATACTTGCATGGAATGGCAAGTGTGAAGTGTACCTTCCCTACCAGAGAACTGAGGTCCCGGGTCACCTCTTTGAAAAGGGAGAGGCCAGAAGCCCACCATCTTCCAAACCGGGAGCTTCCCAACACTGTTACTGGGAGAAAAGTCCATGTGACTGCGGATATAGAAACCCACAAACATCCCATGAATCTTAACCCCATCGTGAAACAAATGTGGGAAACCTATGACTGTGGAGATACAAACCCAAATTAGAGACACGCTGATGTGCCTTACCCAAAGGACTGAGAAGTCAGGAGTTTTTGGGGGAGGTTTTAACTTAGCCCCTTTTGAATAAGGGAACCAAAGAAAGAGATACCCCACCATGAAAGGCTTCAAAGGGTATTTGAGTTTTTCGCATAGGTACCTCGCGCAGGTATGACGCACAAATGTACCACACAGTTGTACTGCGCAGGTATGGTGCGTAGGTACACCGCGTAGGTATGAATGGTGACTGGAGAATTTGAAGAACTTCAAAAATATGCCTATTCCCTTTAATTATCCCTTCTCTCAGAGTTGAGAGAACTACCTGAGACAATTTGAGAGATCTAGGCGAAAGAGCTACGCAATGGGAGCTTCAGAGAGTTCCAAAAGTTTTTCAGTGCGGAAATGGGGATCCCAAGGGTCCTATTTATAGGCACGAATGGTCCTGGACGAAAAAAACTTAAGTCGTGCAGATATACCGCGTAGCTCCACCGCGCAGGTGCTCTGCGTAGAGGAATCCCAAATCCTCTCACGCGTAGTTCGGACGCGGAGCCGTATCGCGCAGCTCGGCCGTGTAGCCCTGTCGTGCAGCTCGGACGCGGAGCTCTTTCGCGAAGCTTCTGGATATTGGTTGATGTTTCCTTTGAACTTTTTGAATCTCTTTAAGGGATGTCAACAAAATCCCCCCTCAGGATTGGATCCAAAAATATATAAAAAAATGGTCAAGTCCTGAGGAAATTTCGCGCAGTTATATCGCGTAGATCTGTCGCGCAGCTATGGCACGCAACTATGCCATGTAGGTCTTTTATTGCCTATAAATAGGTTTCAACCTTTCGCATTTTTTTCTTCACCCGCGCTTTCCAAATTTTGGAGCTCTCGTTGCGTAGGTTGTTCGTTCAGCTGCATCGCGTTGTGCTCTCGTGTAATTCTCTTGAAATTCCTTCAAGGTAAGATTATTTACGCGATAGAGCTACGCCAAAAGGACTTCACCGATGGAGTTTCGCTGAGATATTTGTCGAAGGACTTACGCGACTGACTTTGTCGAAGGACCTCATCGAAGGACCTTGTCGAAGGACCTTGTCGAAGTACCTACACGACAAGTGTCCTTTGACAATTTTCTTACTTTCTTCTTTAGAAATCTGATCTTTAATTTTGGTCATTCTTTTTCAATAAAGAATACCTCATTTGATGACCTATACCGAGGAAGCTAAGGCTCGCCAAAGTGAAGTGATGAGGATTTTCGGGCCAGATTATTATGACACTATTGAGAGTACTCTTCTTGGGCTTTGGAAGGGTCTAATTTCGTACCAGCGTGACTATCCACAAAGTCCTTACTTACCTCTGTACGGGCATGAAATTTTGCAAGACACCCATTTTCCATCTATTAATAAATACTTTTCAAAGAATTGGTTTCTTCAGTATTCCAACTGCAACTGCATAAATATTAGTGCAAGGGGGGTTCCAATTCAAGAAGGAACAATACCTATTAGTTGCATCCTTCACCATAGTGGTTGTGCTCCAGATATGAAGGATCATGTTGTAGAACCAAGACCACATTATTATGATTCCACTTTTCGAGCTTCTCAAACAGATCAATCTAATGGTTGGAAAGGAGATTGAGACCTTCGTTCTGGAGGGGGTGTGAAACCTGAGTGGATGTGGGTATTCTAGGTACGTCAGACTTGTGAATAATTCAGAAAAGAACTATCAGACGTTCAAATTTATGAAGCTATATAGATGGGGCAAACTTATGTTTACAAAAATGAAATCATTCTTGAATTACTGAACCGATGGAGCCCACAAACAAACTCCTTTCATCTGACGCATGACGAAGTTGGTATTAGTCTCTGGGACGTTTACCAAATAGTTGGAATTCCTATTCTTGGGGAAATGTATGATGAATTCATCCCGCCTACTTTAACATGGGGTGATGTTACCAGAACACCACCGTTGGCCCATGAATTATTTAAGATAGCGAAGAATTTACCCAAAGATAAGAAAGATATTCATGCCAGAGTGTGGATGGAAGCTTTCTTAGAACCAACTACAGAGAAAGGTCCAACTTGTGGACATCCTACTGTTTGTCCTTCCGCCTATAACCGAGGCAGTTCAGGCACATATTGGCCTACACTGGAAAGAGGCGATTACAAGCACTGGGGTTATAAAGTCAAACCTGATATAGATGCAAAAGTACGCTTAGCTGCCTTCCTTGCTATGTCGCTAAGTGTTTATTTGCTTCCAGTTCGTGAATTTGGTGGTGGTGTAAGATCAGAGACTTTTGTAATTGCCGCTAAATTGGTAGAGGGGAAGTATATTGGGCTAGAAAACCCTTTTTTGGCAAGAATTTACCATCTCATACTGCATTTATACAATGGGAAGGCTCCATTTAGAATCGCGAGGCCTTTTCAAGTGTTGTGGGGCTGGATTACGGAACATTTTTCTTCATACTCAATATTGAACTCAGTCAGAATTCCTAATGGTCGATTCACCCCATTTTTTCAGAAAGTTTCTGGTATTAAGCCTTTAAGCTTGATACCTGACGAGGTATTAAAGGTATTGAATGTATTAGGATAATTCAACTTCTTTCCTTTTGGTAATCCACCAACTGGAACATTTATTGATGATGGTAAAGGAGATTATGAGCTAAGATCTTATATGATGGCATTTAGGGATGGTGTTCTATCAACCAGGATTGATGGTGAAATTATCTGCAAGGCTTATGTGCCCTACAGGTTTGCTCTTCAGTTCAGGTGTCTTCAACAGCCAAGCACCTTTCCACCCACACATGTCAGACATGAGAAGCACCCATTGGTAGCACGAAAATTATGGATTCTCACAGCTTTAGAGGTATCCAAACTTTCAATTACATTACCTCTACCAGATGCGTCAATCGGATTGGAAGCTGGGTATGCCAAAGCTTGGGTTTCTTCATATCCTCAAGGGGCTCTAACAAAAGGAGTATATTGAGTGGCGGCTACAACGACTGTTGCATGTGAGAATTGTGGTAAGAAGTCCAAGGCCAAAGATGATACAGTAATTTCAGAGGTTTCAGAGCCCTCAAAGCGTCTTCGCAGGAAGTACACCAGGAAGACCAAGGCTAAAGAAGCAATACCTCCAACACCAAGGCGATCCAGTCGCTTCCATCAAACAGAGATTCCTATTCCACCTGTCGAATTTTCTGAGGGAGAAAGGTCTGAAGAATATCTTCAATCAGAAGGTGTTGAACCTCTTCCACAGTCAACCAGGCCAAAATCGAATTATGTACGACTTTCGGCCATTCATTACTGTAAGAATATAACCTGTGATCTCAGGGATGCCTGAGCATTCCTTCAAAATGGAATTCGAATACCAGATATTGGTGATATCAAAGAATCTTATGATTTCAATATGGAAAATAACTTGGTTGAAGTACAAAAGTATATTGCGGAGTTAGATACTTTTGTATATGCAACTGATGAAAAAATACCAGCTTCTAAATGAGTATCTCATATGCTGGACTTAGGAGTCCGCAAAGGGGTAATTATCGACTCTGAGGAGGAGTGGGATATTTATGTTAATACTGCGAATGTATTTCCCTTTTTTCTTTCATCTCAACTCTTCTTTATCATTTGACATCATTAATCATGATGAAAATGTATCTCTGCAGCTTGAATGTAGAGAAGGAAGATCTGGAATGATCCTTGAATCGCCTCAGTATAGTCCTGCAGGTTCTCCCATTGGCGCAACGAATAATCCTCCTAAGTCGCCATAACTTTCTCTAGGAGCAAGAATCATGGATGGGGTAATGGCGACAGGTAATCCTCAACTATTACCTCAAGTTTCCCCTGCTAGGAGAAGTGTTTCAATCTCTCTGAAATATTTTGAACAGAAACGCAAAAGAGCAATGAGTTTGCTTCAAAGCGCTGTAAGTATTTATACAATCTTCAGAGAATATAATTTGCTCAAGACGTTCTGGTAACCATGTTTTATCCTCTTGTAGGATCTATGTCTCTTTCCTCTCTCAAGGGATTAAGAGCTGATGCTCCACAATTAGAAAAACAAATCCCAGGGGAAACCCAGATTCATGCTGACGTATCTGTACCGTCAAAAGATTCAGCTATACCTGCTCCTAGCTCTGTTGAGAGAGAGGAAGGCCATGGTAAGATTAAATACATTTCCCAGTTATTATTTTTTTGTCAAATGATCCTGGAAATAATCAATTCTGATATTCCTATTACTTCAGAAGAAAGGAATAAAGATCTAGGGAAATCTGAAAGTAATGCTGAAATTAACCCATCTGATGCTGGAATACCAATTGAAGATTCAGCAGAACAAAATGTCAGCGGAGCCAATTTGGGCATCAACCAACATTTTTTGGATACCTTAAATGGTGAGGATGTTGTAACATTTCAGGCCGTATATACTGAAATAATGGACACCCTTAATCTGAATATTGATATTCTAGGTTCCATCAAGGAGTTTGGATATTTCCATGAGGAATTTCAAGGAAGTAAGTTCCTATTCCTACATTTTCCATACATAATTTGTTCTTCAACTTGATTCTTTACATCAAAATTCACCTTATACAGCTTTATCTGCAGAAAATGTTGCAAAGGCTCTTCAAGAATAGGGTGTTCCACTTTATCCTTCTATTGGGGCTGAAGAAACACTTACAGAGGATCCTTCATCAAGAAACGTTCCAGAGCCTTCAAATGTCATATCTAAACAAATTCAACCCCCTCGTCAAGAAACACCTGCTCAAAACACTAGAGATGAAAATACAGGGGATGAATCTAATCAAGTAGCTGACTTATTGTCAGGTAAATATAGTCAGTCGTCTGAGTCATATTTGTTTCCTCCATTTGAAACTAATAATGACCTTGATTTATTATTTAGATTTATCAGCTCCCAGATCAGAGGGTGAAGCTTATACCGTCCCAAGAGAAGCAGAATGAAGCAATTCTTTAAGCAACCTGTTTCCAGAGTACATTTTACCTCATGGTAGTGATTCAGATTCAGATTTAGAGATGCAATATGCTCTTTTCATGGCATGTAAGAAGACATGGCGGAAGATCTGGAACATAATTGCTGAAAATCATTTAGATGAATTATCGTCCCATTTTCCAAAACTCCCAGCATTATTCTGTGTGTTGGGATTTGGTGGATTCAATTACCGGCCTATCTACGATTCCATGAAATAGACTATCCGCCGACGGGAGCAGGAGCATAAACTACGACAAGATTTTGAAGATGCTAAACGACTCATCAATATTAAGGGCTTTCAAGCTACAGTGGTTGAGGTGGAGGAAAATCATAACAAGAATTCACTCGAGATTAGCCAACAAATCAAAGAAGCCACGAAGGAGTTATTATCTCTTCAACATCAACTGGATGTTGTTCATAACAGGCTTGAGCAACTGAATCAGGCATTAGGAGAAACCCAATTGGAGGGGATAACTGTCATTTCAACAACTAAGGAAGCACTTCGTCAGGCAGAGGAGGCTGGAGTTTCTCAATTATCTCAACTTCAACAGGCAGTTGATGGATCTTATGAAGCGGTTCAACAAATGAAAAGTTATGTTGAAAGTTTATTTTAAAACATGATAGTGAGGCTCCGGTTTGTGGATGGCCCTCCATTTTCACATAAATGAAAGAAATTTTATTTCCAATCATATACATGCCTTCATTCCTGTTCTTCTTTCGTGATTACAATATGAAAGGTAAATGATGATAAGGATTCCTTTATGTTAAACAATCATCATCATAATAACAAGAATGATGTGCTTAAAATTTTCTTATTAAGATGAGTGATTGAAGGAGAATAATTTGATTATTGCTAGGGTTACATGGATAACCCCACAAATTTTGTATATTTTGACTTTTCATTGTTCAATATTACCTAAATCATACAAAAAATGTATATTTAGTGAGCTGTGACTCAACTTTTGTTCAGAGCACCCTTTGCGGGTTCTTAGTCTGATGAGTATCAAGTCTTTTGTTACTGTTAGTTTAAAGTCATGCATATTGGACTATAAAGTGCTAATATTTAGGGTCGAATAGCTTTGACCATAAATTTTGAATTAGATCCCAAACAAAACTTCATGGCTAAGAATTGATTTAACATTCTTTAAATATTTCCAAGGGGAAATTTTTATGGATACCAAATCTTAAAGCCTACATCACCAAATGAATTTTCCAGGAACGAAGTTACCATTACTTGACAAACCCATTATGGGGGCTACATTATGCAGGGCCAACTAGAGCATATGTTGCATAGTCAAATAGTGGCATCTTTTGTCTGACATACCTGTTATGTAGGCAACTTATGCAAGGCCGCTTAAGGGCACATGCTGCATAATTAGGAAAAAGAGATCTTAGAAGTTTGACGTTCTATTGTTAAAAGTCAAAGAAAGTTTATGGAGATTCAGATTTTCCAAATCATAAAGTTTGGTTTATGGAGAAAGGTACTTGAATATGGAAAGGGTATCTCTAATCAAGATATCCAAAGAATCAGAGGAATAAGACTTTTACAATGGTCTGACCCAAATGTAAAAGATATGATGTCTGTAGTTTTAGGTCATACAACTAGGACCAAAAAATGGAAACAATATATAACATGTAGTCAAGTGATTTCAAGATTATTTCATAATGTACCAAGCACATGATGAGGGAAATGTGTAAACCATGGTCTTAAAGACTTTCAGATTATGAGATAGATAACGGGACAAGTATACTTGAATGACTGTTTTAAAATACAGATTCTTGTATATTGTCATCAAATATTAAAGGGGACAAAGATACTATAACCAAGAACGGAGTTACCATTACTTGACAAACCCGTTATGGGGGATACATTATGCAGGGTCAACTAGGGCATATGTTGCATAGTCAAATAGTGGCATCTTTTGACTGACATGCATGTAATGTAAGAAACTTATGCAAGGCTGCCTAAGGGAACGTGCTACATAGTCAGGCAAAAGAGCTCTCAGATATTGAAAACCTTGCTACCAGAAACCATAAGAAAGATTATGAAAATCTGAAAGAAAAATTCAAGATTAAGAGTGTGAAATATGGAAGGGGGTTATGCCCAATGTATATAAGAAATATTTGAATCAATATTCGTCATAAATTTGATGCCCTTTACATAGATCTAACTCATATGTAAAATGGAGACTTTCTTTGTTTCCTTTGAATGAATATGGTAATGTGCAGTTTTAAGTCATGCAGTGAGGACATTATACTAAGCAGTTTTGAGTCATGTAGTGAGGACATTATACTATGCAGTTTTGAGTCGTGCAGTGAGGACTTTATACTATGCAGTTTTGAGTCATGCAGTGAGGAAATTGATAAACCCATAAGAAATTGAAAACACCCTATTTATATAAAGAATCCATTTACCCAATTCCTAAGCCCGCGTGAGCTATGCTCAGTGTGAGAAACAAGGAGAAGTAAGGGTTTCTTTTATAATATAAAGGCGATCCAAGTGAGAAATGGGGGTGTTAAATTTCTATGCACTTTAACATCATTCGTTAAGGACGAGAATGAACCAATATGAAAGAAAAGACACATTGTAACTGGATTAAGGGATAAAAGCTAAATGTCATTATGTGTCTTACTGGATAAAGTATCAATTCATGCATAGTTCTTAAAACATTTCCTATGTAAATTTGATTCTTATACTAGAAATAAAGGGGGTTTTGTTGTTGTTGTTTTTATCACGGATGGGCCCAAAATTGGAGATTTATGCGTCTCTACGTATCTCATTGGAAAAAATGAGAATCAAGCCATACGTAGTTCTTGAAACAATCATTCCTCATGTTAATCAGATTTGGCATGAAAAATGGGGGCTTTTAATACATTCTAAGAGAATGGTAAATTTTAAGACATAAAATGGTATACGGACCAAATCATAAATCTTAAGGAGACACTCTGTATAGATCTGATTCATATACAGGAGGAGAAAAGAAAAGAAAATTTTGTGATTGTGGTTGGGCCCCAAATTGGAGATTCAGGCATCTCTACGTATCTCATTGGAAAAAAATGAGAATCAAGCCATACATAGTTCTTGAAACTTGGTATCTATGCATATCTGACTCTGACATAGGAAAGAGAGGGACTCATGTACTACTAAGGAGTAGTGATGATGTCAACAGTATTTACTTATGGAAACTTCTAACGTTTTATAGAGAAAATGTTAGTTGTACAAATGATGTCATGCAGTTTATCATCATGCGACAAGGATGAAAACGCTATGCACTTTAACATCATGCAGCATGGACGCTTATGGTTGTTATGCAGTTTAATGTCTTGCAACTAGGACATGGGGGCTGTGCAGTTTAAATTATTGCAGTTAGGACTAATTATGCAAAAATATACAAAGTATTTCTTCAAAAATCTTGCATTGGTTGGGGTTGTGATGAGCTCTTCATCCATTGAGATTAAAGCATATGCTCCATTTGAATAAACCTTATGTATGGAATAAGGTCCTTCCCACTTTGACTCAAGTTTTGGAGGTTTCTTTCCTGGTATCATTGGAGTTCTAAGGACCAATACCAATTCTCCTTGAAGGAATGAACGAAGATGAACTTTCTTATTAAAAGCTCACGCAATTCTGTTCTGATAGACTTCTAGATGATGCAAAGTATGAAATCTTTTCTTATCTAATCGATCCAATTCATTGAACCGTTTCTGGGACCTTTCATATGTAGATAATTGATCACAGATTGCAACTCTTAGTGAAGGCAATTGCATTTCAATTGGTAAAACCGCTTCAGTTCCATATACCAATAAATAAGGAGTTGCTTGTGTGGTAGTACAGATAATTGTTCGATAAGCCCATAAAGCATTCAAAATTTTATCAGGCTTTGATTTCTTATCTTTATCCACCATATTTTAGAGTATATTTGATAGGGTTTTATTGAAAGCCTCTATCTGTCCATTGGCTCCCGCATGATAACGAGATGAATGGTTGGATTTGATATTATATTCCTAATATAACTTTTTTACTTCAGCAGAACAAAAATTGGTACCATTGTCCGTCAAAATAGTATGAGGGATGCCAAATCAGTGATGATATTAGTTTTGACAAAACTAATGATGTTTTTAGCTCCAACTTCCTTGAGAGGTATTGCCTCAGCCCACTTAGAGAAGAAATCAGAAGCAGTGAGAATATACTTGAACTGCTTAGTCGTGGATGGAGGATAAGGCCCTATTACATCCATTCCCCATGTGGCAAATGACCAAGAGTATTTAGCTATATGTAGTAATTCTGGGGGTTGATGAATGAAGTTGGCATGCACTTGACAGGGATAACATTTTTTTGTGAAGTCTGTACAATCTCGTATCATTGAAGTCCAAAAATATCCAAGCCTTTGAATCTGATTGGAGAGTCTGTACCCAGATTGGTGGGCACCACAATCTCCCGAATGAACTTCTTTCATGACAGTCACGGTTTCTTCTCCATCAATACATCTGAAGAGAATCCCATCAAAGCCTCACTTATAAAGGATCTTTCGGAGATTTGGACCATCATAAAGAGTAAAATTAGCCGCTCGTCGCCGGATCTGCTCTTTCTCAGCCCTATCTGGTGGAAGTATCCCATTTTGAAGATATTCCATGATGGATGTTCTCCATCCCGTGGTATGACCATATGGTTCAGAAATAGGTAAAATTTCATTGATTTCCTCCCTCATGGTTTGAACAAAAGGTGAAACCATGTGGCAATGGGCTATGCTAATAACTATCTCATCCTGATTTGGATCTGCCAAGGCTATAACTGCATTAGCTAGTGCATCTACTTGGGCATTTCGTGATCGTGGAACATAGGACAATGTTGGTTCTGAAGGAAATTCATCTATTAATTCTCTAATGTAATCACACAAAGGTATTAACTCTTCTTTTCTGATAGAGTATTCCCCATTGATTTGTTTGATTATCAAATCTGAATCACCCTTTATCTTTAAATGATCCATTCGCACCTGAAGGGCCAATTCCAAACCTGCGATGAGAGCTTGATATTCTACCTCATTATTGGTACCACCTTCCGATAATAGAAAAGAATAAGGCAATACTGCCTTTTCTAGGGAAATAAAGACTATTACTAATCCAACCTTGTTGAGTTTGGGATTTTCCAGTCTCTTCCCCGTTGGACTTCTAAAAGCACCATCAAAATACATTTCCCGTGTCTGGGAATTATCTTGAATAGAGAAAACCTCTTCATCAGGAAGTTCAGTATTAAATAATGTATCTTCCACGGATGGATGCTCAGTAAGGAAATCAGCCAGGGCTTGACCCTTTATTGCCTTTTGAGGCACAAACTGGATATCAAACTGCTGCAAAATAACCGCCCACCATTCTAGACGTCCTATAAGCATAGGACGACTGAGGATAAATTTGAGTGGGTTATTATAAGATACCAATTGGACCTCATGATGTTGTAGATAATGCCTCAAAATCTGAACTGCAAAGATTAATGCCAGGTAGCACTTTTCAATATTTGAATACCGAGTTTCCGCATCAAGCATAGTGAGACTGAGATAGTAAAGGTTGTTTCCACTCCTGGCATCATTCTTTTGGGCGAGGAAGGCACCTAGTGATCGCTCTAAAGCTGTCACATAGAGAATAAGTGGTCTTCCTTCAACAGGCGACATTAATACCGGTGGACTCAAGAGATATTTCTTAAGGGTATCAAATGCCTCTTAGCAATCTTTGGTCCATTGGTAGGTAACTCCCTTCTTCATTAATCTGGTGAAGGGTAAACATTTGCCTGCCAAATTGACGATAAAGCGCCGAATATAGGCCAAGTGTCCTTGAAGTCCTCTTAATTATTTCAAATTTCTAGGAGGTGACATACCAAGGATTGATTTTTTTTTCTTAGGATCAACTTCAATACCATGATGGCGTACAACAAAGCCAAGAAATTTTCTTGAGATTACCCCGAAAGCACATTTCAAGGGGTTCATCTTCAAATTGTGTTGTCGAAGTTTGTTGAATATGATTTCCAGATCGGCCAAGTGATCAGAACGTTGTCTGGATTTAACCACCAAATCATCCACATAACATTCAACAAATTTCCCTAAAAAGGGTTTGAAGATATGGTGCATGGCACGTTGATACGTTGCACCTGCATTCTTCAGGCCAAAGGGCATTACCCGATAGCAAAACACACCTTGAGGGGCTCTGAAGGCTGTATATTCTTCATCTTTTGGAGCAATTTGGATTTGATTATACCCAGAATATCTATTCATGAAGGAAAGTGCTTCATAGCCAGCTGTTGCATCAATTAAGAGTTCTATGATTGGAACTGGAAAATCATCCTTGGGATAATTCTGATCAAGATCTCTGAAGTCAATCCAAACTCTAATTTGTTCATTCTTCTTTTTCACAGGGACAATTTTAGCCATCCATTTGGGATATTGAACTTCTCTAATGAAGTTAGTCTTAATAAGCTTATCAACTTCAGCTTCAATTTTGAAGGCATAAGTTGGGTGCGTTCTTCTTACTGCTTGCTTGAATCCTCGATGTTCTTCTGGAAAACCCAAATGATGAGTGACAACATCAGGATCAAGACCCGGAATTTCTGTATAATTCTAAGCAAATACATCTCGATTTTGCTTTATAAATGAAGCATACATTTCTTGCTCTTCAAGAGTCATGGTCGCACTAATTAAAGTGGGGTGTGGATCTTCTTTTGTACCCATATTTATTTCTCTGAGTTCATCCATAGTGGTGGAGATACCCTCTTCAAATGCTGGAGGAGCATCCCTGAGATCTTCCTCTTCTTCTTCAATATGTGTTACTTTTTCTATTTCTACTTGCATAGTAGATGACGAAGCAGAATTTCCATGGTCAGGGGAGAAGTTAAAACTTGAACATCTTGGAGAAGAGGCTGCCATTTATAACCCTATTAATGATGAAGGGTCTTTCTGGGGTGATAGAGAGGAGATAATGGATTGAGAATTGACATCATTATTTTCCTTTGAAATTGTTATACCTTCTTCTGTCCTGGTTGATGAAGTATAGAATTGCTAGATTTTAGTGGATGAAATGAAGACATCTCCATTTAAGCTTTCATCACTGCTTGGTGAATCAACAATTTCTCCCATGCTGTCTAGCTCGATTGCCATAACTGAAATTATGGAAGTTTCCATAAGAGTATTTGGATTTAGGTCTATCCTGTCAATTTGACTGATAGGCAACACATAATCTGTACTCACATGTATGAATGGGTTTACCAGAATCTTTTCCAAACCACTTGGAGCATTAATTTTGGTGACCTTCTTCGCTGTGGATTTTTCCTTTCCCTCCATGTGATAAAATTATGCCTCAATGTATTGAGATTCACATGTTCTAAATGGGGATTTGTCACCATACAATGTCCCAATTTGACCATTGAAACAATATTTGAGACATTGATGGTATGACGAAGGTACGACCGCATGTTGATGTAGCAAAGGTCTTCCAAGAAAAATTTTGAAGGTTGTGTCCTGATAAACAACCATGAAATCTAAATTAGATACAAGGTCTCCAAATTGAATTCTAAGTGTAATTTTTCCCAGAGGTTCTTGTTCATTCTTATCGTGTCCTTGCAACATTAAAGTAGAAGGAGATAAATCAGATTCAGTGAGGCTCAATCGATGAAGTGTACGAATAGGAATGAGATTGACTCCTAAGACATTATCAATGAAAGCTCATTGGATGTCTATATCATTGAATTTTCCAGATCGATACAAAAGGTCTGATATGTCCATGTACAACATCATCTTCATCTTCATCTGTAAAAGATATCACTGCATGACATTCTGCAGGATCATTCTCTATATGGTAGACCTCAGCCGCAGTAATTTCAGTTTTGAATTCTTAAGGACTTGACAAAGCCTCAATAAGCGCCTCCCGAATATCTTTTGATAGATTCAAGGCATCCAGAATTGATAACTTGGCCGGTACTTGGGCCAAATGTTTCAAGACATCATACTTTTGGTCCAAAGGTCTGCGTTTCCCATCATGAAAATGTGGTTTTGCAGGTGCCTTGGAAGTTTATGCTTTGACAGTAGATGCATCCTTTATTGGGGTAAGAGTTGGAAATACTCCTAGCTTTGGTAGATTAGACCAACTAGGTCTATCCATTTTATGAGAGGAAGAAGGTGTGACCTCTAACCGGTCTTCCAAAATAATTGCATCAGGACCAAATCTACCATGTGTGGAAGAACTTTCTTGTTCCTGTTGAGCCCACTGAAGGGTTTTTCCACGAGTTTCTGTCGTATATACAATTCTAACAGGGGTAGGATTGAAATAATGGCTTTTGGAATATCCACGTATTCCCCTGTATCCTAGACCTCTGTCTCTTCCTCTAATTCCTCTGTTAGATACAGGGAACTTAGGCTCATCATAATCGAAACTGTCATTGGCATAAGGATCTGTTAAATGAATCATGTTAACAGAACCAAAGATCAATTCTTCATCTGATGAAGATTCTTCCTAATTAACCAGTTCAGACTGTGCCGTTTGGCGGGGCGGTGCCCGTTCTTTTGAAGAAAATGGCATAAAATCTGCCAGAGTCAAAGACAACTTAGGCTTTGACACGAGCTCACCTTCTTCTGACTGCTATTCTTTCTTCAAATCACACTACTTCTTTGAGGATTTTCCTTCTGATGAAGGGGATTTTGCTGTGGAATAAATAGAAGAAGACACAATTGGTTGATTCAATTGTGTTTGTAAAATGGAATGAGTTCGGTTGATCATTTTCTTGACCATCCAATCATCATATTTCTGCACATTTTTACTTTTGACTTCGTGCCACTCGCCTTTTTCCTCTGGGTCAGTAGTAGTAACACATGCTACCTGAGCTGAAGAACCTTTCAGTTTTACCTGTCCAGAGTCCACCATCTTTTGCAGGAGGTCTTTGAAGAGAAAACACTTCTTAATAGGATGCCTCAACATCTGATGAAACGGGCAATAGTTGGGGAGGTCTTCATCTCCTTCCTTGTTTGGCCTTTTAGGCCTTGGCAACTGAACTAGATTGTTTTCCAGAGCCGAGATGAAGTATCCAGGAACTTTTTCATTTCAGAAAGAATAAAATTTGTTCTCCAAATCTTCAAATTGTTTCCACCTTTGATCTTTTTGATCATCTTGACGAGGTGTCCATTGTTGTTAACGCTCGGGAGGTGGAGACCTTGGATACGATGAAGGTTTTGAAGTGGAATCAGGTACAAGTGCTTGTTTAAGTGTAATTGTAGCAGTCTATTCTTTCCCTATTCTCCTTCCTAGAACAGATGGAATTATACGAGTTTTAGCCTTAGTCTTTGTAAGAGAGTCCTCTATCTGCTGAGCGATTGAAGTAAGGTCTCGAAACCCTCATGTGTATTTCACAGGGATCAATGGTGTGTGTAATTCATCACACAGATTTGCCACAAAAATTGGAAACAATTCTTCTTGAGGGAGTGCTAAACTTAAAGAATATGTTAATCCCTTCCAGCGAGTAATGAAATCCAAAACTCTTTCATTCTCCCTTTTTTTACGATTGGTAAGATCAAAAACTGTCATCTTTGGTAATGTTGAGCTAAATTGAAGAATAAATCTTTGACGGAGATCTTCCCACCCAGTAATTGACCGAGATTGCAAACTTGTATACCAGAAAAAAGAAGGTCCTTATAATGAATACACAAAACACCTAAGCTTAACTGCTTCTTGTTGTTGAGGAGTTCCTATCATAGGATCACAATAAGAAACAAAATGTGTTAAGTGTTGTTCTGGATCTCCCTAAATATTAAAAATTGGGAATGTGGTATTTGTAAAATTTGATGGGGGGGGGATTGCATCCACCCATTCAGGGTAAGCTCTCTTTTCTGGTTGAACTTGTGCATGCTTTCCTTCCATAGCTTCCAACCAAGCTGTTAATGACTCAATGGTGGTCATTAATTTTTGAGAAACATCTGGTTGAGCTTGGACCTGAGTAGGTGCAATAACTAGAGTTTGGATGGGTGTGGTGATCGGTACTGCCACTGATGGTAGTATTGGTGATTACTGTCGCATATGACCCATAGGATTGGACCTGTGAGGGTGTACTTGTAAAGGGGTATATTCTTGATCCATCCCATTAGCTGTAACAAATTCCTTTGATTGATTAACTCCAACATGCTTAGGAGGAAGACTACCTTGAAGTAGTTCTGCATTTAACCTCCTTAACTCCTTCATTTATCCTTCTTGTAGTGCGAACCTTTCCTCTAATGAGAGTGATTGGCCTTCTCTAGAGGTATGGTGGAATGTAACCTGACTTTTACCCTTTTCCTTGGCATGTGCCTTTCTGGAGTATGGAAGGGCATTACCCAAAGGAACATCTTTCCCCTGGGAAACCCTCTTTCTTCTGGTGTTCACACCTCCTTAATTTGTTTCCGTGTGTATAACCTCTTGAATAAGAGCTTCTTCATCTAATTCCTTTGAGTAAGACTCATGTTCTGGGGGATTAGTGACAACAGCATTGATGACATTTATCGATGCATAACGCATTGATGGCATTCTGTCAGTTCTTATGCTAGATTGTCGCCCTTTGTGTCTTCTATGAGACTTTGTTTTCCTATATAAGGAATTCTTTGGAACTGTTTGGCAGACAGTAATCTGAAGGGAATCATTGGATAATTCAGTTATACACTTTCCTTGTGGATTCTTCCTTAATCGGGAGAAAACTGACTTCCACTGAGGAGGGGATTGCAAATGTGAAAAAGCCCCCAGCCTTGTAGGTTGGGGTTGTTTTTGTTCTTCTTCTTCAAATCTTTGAACACTGTTTAATGAATTCAAAGATTGATTTAGATGAGCCCCCATCCTCAGAAGATGGGGTCATTCTTGAACTGTTATAGCTGAAATCAGTGCAACTGCTCTTTTGATTTTGCGGATTTTGGTTCGAACATTAGATGGGTGCATTATCCGACCATCATTTACACCACCTGTTTCAGAATATCGTTGTTCTATTTCAGACATTTTCATCCTCTGACGCCTGACATCCTCTAAATGAGATGCCTACTCCAGATTCTCAGAAGCTTGATGTAAAAGTAGCTCAATAACATCTTTTCCTTGAGCCTGATTCTGATGAGAACTGGTTGAGGCTTGTTCTTGAGCATACATTTGATTACATACAAAATCTATTGATTGAGGCCGGTTGTGGGCAATAACATTTCATGAAACCACTTTTGGATGACTTTGCTGATTTTGGAGTGTAGTGAAATGCAATGCCCCATATTCACCCCATCCTCTGATGTGAACATTAGATGGGGAATCAGAAATTAATTGGCGTAGCCTTTTCAGAGCATTGAGAAATGCACGCTGAAGGGTTTTCTGTTGTTTTTCAACCCTCGGATGTTGGGAAACTGAAAGAGATGCCAAGTCAATTTGGCGCTGCAACCCTTCTATTACCTTTATATGATTTCAATATTCAACATATGGTAAGACTTTGGTTTTCAAATGACAAAGAGTTTTCCATAAGTTGAAACGAATGTCATGAATACAATCTTCTGTCATCGATTATGGAATATCAAACTGAGAATTTGCTGAAGGCCAGAACATAACTGGTATTTCTCTTTTAGATAATTGTTTCCTCATGTTCAACACATCTTCATCATCTTATACTAGAGGTTTCTCCACTTGGTCTGACTAAAGTGGATGCTCTATATTTGAGGATAAATGGCCTAAGGGAGGTTCGGAGAATGACCGTTCCCTTAAGATATCTTTTGACTGAGAAAGTGTTTCACCTGTAAATGAAAAGACATCAGACATGACTGGCCTTCTTTTTACAAGTGCCTCGAGATAGGAGGGCTTTCTTGTTACTACATTTTCAATTATAGAATTGTTTTGACAATGCGAAATACTACTACGGAGAGGACTTTCGTAGTGAAATCCATCATGGGGAGGATTACCATGGTGGATTACAGCAAGGGATAAATCTTCTTGCTCCTTGGTCTTCTGGCCACATAGAGGGTTTTCGTGGATCTCATCCGGAAATAGGAACTCTGGATTGACCGAATTTTCATGAAGCAAGTTTTCATGATGAAGTGTCTGATGAGAAGCTTCAGAATTACAACTACCACTCCCAAAATTTGGTAATGGGAGGGTAGGATCTTGAGCAGCAACAGATAAATGTCTGAGGGCTTCAAGAACTCCAGCATTAAGAGGAGCTAAATTACAGCTTGAATCTTGATTTTCCAATGGTATTTGGTGATATTTTTCTTGGATGTTCTCTTATACTTAGTTGGGGCCACTTGCTGGGAAAAGTGGTTATCATGGGCAGGTATATGTGTCTGTCTTGGATTAGTTACTAGAACAGACCGGTTACTTCCAATTGGAAAGGGTATATGTTCCCGATATTTTTGTCCGTATGATATGAGGGAGTATGCCTCATGACCCTCCTGGACTGGAACAGAGGTGTGTATATGCTCTGGGATGGCATGCTGTTGTGTCATCCCATATGTGGGGACAGATTTATGTGTCTGGTCCCCTGATACTACTGAAGTAGTTGTTAAAATATCCTGACATGTTTCCAGAATATGGGCAGGGATATAAGTCTGTCCTTTCACCATTGACAAGATGTGTTTAGTGACTTCAACGGTCGGAACGGGAATATATGTCCATTCCATATCTAGAGTAGGTGTATGTGCCTGATCCTATCCTCCTTTTCCTATCAACGGATATTGACAGTACTTATGCATAGGGGCAGAGAGTTGAGTCTACTCCAGATTTGTCATCGGAGCTTTCCGACTGACTTCTCTGGGTGCTACCAAACGAGACTGTTGGCAGGCTTGATGAACATTGGCAGGTGTATGTGTCTGTTGGGTATTCTCTGTCAAGTATGGTTGACAGGTTTCCTTCAATACTGGCAGACGAGACTGCTGACAGAATTGGTGATTGTAAACAGGTGTATGTTCCTGTTTACCAGTTGCCACCATATTAGATTGACGAACTTCTTTGGTTGTAGTCAGAAGAGCCTGCTGACTGGCTGATGAACTATAAACAGGCGTATATGCATGCCTATAGTACTCCGTCGGAATTTTCTGGCGGGATTAGTGTGTTACTTCCAGACGAGTCTGCTGAGCAGTAAAATTAGGACGAACGGGTGTATATACCCGCTCGTTGTTTTCCATCAAGTTAGATTGATGGACTTCTCCGAGGGTGGTAGAGGTGAGAACCTGCTTCCTGTTAACTGGACGTCGTCCCTGGGGGTTTGTCTTGCGAGCCCGAGTCTGAGAGACTTGGTCCAAACGTCCAGAGGCAATATCCCCATCATGTTGAGGATATACTACCGCATGATTCTGGCGGTTATTGCTGGTGGGAGTCCTCAAGATGGACTCATGTATTCTTGAAGTGAAGCCTTCAGTGACCTCTTTATATACCTCCCTAAAGTATGGGAAAGATTGATTGTTGCGTTCTAGGGATAAAGACTTGAAACGGTTGGAAACGGTGGTTGTCACCGTTTGCTTCTTGATCATTGGTCATTGTTGGTCAGATGATCGAGAATTATTGTTGACCTGGAGGGCCTGTCAAGCAGCCTCTAAATTCAGAATTGTACCGTGTTGGCGATATTCCTTTATCAGCACATTGGAGACCCAACAATGAAGATGTTGGGTTGGTGATAACGTCCTTCCCGTGGATGGAAATCCAACTTGGGCAGCAGTTAGGAAGTTCACAGATGTTGTCCTTGAGAAAGCCATTATTTGGATTGAAGGGAATTCTGTAGAAAACTGAGAACAACAACAAGTTACATTAAAGTGACATCTTGTCAGATAGATACATGCGTGATTAATTATTTTGTATGGCCTTCCTTTATCAATTGATAGGGGCCTGACATGTGAGTAACATTATTAACTTGGTTAAGGATTCACGTCGGGTTCACCATTTTTGTTTCTTAGGTCCTTGAAACGTGATATTATAGATTTAAGAATACTTGTTTCCAGGTGGTTTCCATTGGATTTATTCATGGAACCAGAAAATTCCAACAGTTCTTTATCCAAAGAGGAGCTGCTTTCCAAAGGCAGGCGTTCGTTTAAGTTTTAAACTTTACAATACTTAAGAACATGCATTGGTCGAGAGGATGGGAGGTCGGACTCATCACACCCTTTTGGGGGGAATTATTGTCTACTCCGGGACTCTCTTTGAAATTAAAATACTTTCATGAATCCTTATTAATTCACCAAGTATATCATAAGTATCCCTTGGAATTTAAAATCACTCATTTAACATGTATAAAATTTTTATAATTATCATTATGTATTCGAGGTTTTCCATTAATGGTATCCTCTAATATACTGATTAGAGATTCTTTTAATTACTATTTATGATGATACTGGTTTTTAAGTCACTCAATGGGGCACTCTGGAGTTTATTGTCATCCAGGGAGACGAAAGGTTTGTTTTGATCTTGGGATCGTTCTCATAAAATGAGCTACCTACGTATCCTTGTGAAAGGAATCAGAACCCTCGTAGTTCGGTGCCACTTAATGGGACACATCATACCTTTTAAGGTCATGTGATAAAGACCCCTAAGCGGAAGGTGCTTAGTTACAACTTAGTGTGGGACTTATGTTAAAACATCCCAAGGAACTTTGGAAAGGATATAGGTTTCCAAATAGGATCAAACCCTATTGGGAGTATGACCCAAAGAGAACAGGGTTGATTTGAAGTGTTGGGTTTGAACCTCAAGGAGGCTTCCTATGTATCCCATATGGATGGGAATCAAAGACCACGTAGTTCGGTGAATCTCATAGGAGAGTATAGTCCTCTGAGAAAGATGAGTTTGGGCTTACTTCCTGAAAAAGGATACCTAAATTGGGGGAATTAGGGTTTGATTCCTAAGGAGGATATCCAGTGAGCTCGGGCTCTGAAAGAGCTTCCTATGTATCCTGGTTTGAACAGGAATCAGAGTTCTCGTAGTTCCTTCCACTGAGTGTTTGTGCACATGTTGTAATCATCACATATCTCTAAGCCCACGTGAGTTATGCTCGGTGTGAGAAACAAGATGATGTGAAAGATTCAACAATGACACTTCACACTTCCAAATTTTTCCTCCATGCTGATGGAAGAGGGCTAGGCGACGGTGGACGAGGGTGAGGCGATGGTGGACGAGGGCGGGGCGATGAGCCCCCCCTCTATTCTCTTCACATTGGACAAGGGTCCAAATGGAAGGAAGAAGGGGTGAAGGTGAGGGGCTTATACCAGGATGGCTGCCCTGAAATTGGTTCTGGTAGGGGAGAGAGACTTCTCCTATACTTTCGCAGAATGGAAAGTGTGATGTGTACCTTCCCTACCAGAGAACTGAGGTCCCGGGTCACCTCTTTGAAAAGAGAGTGGCTAGAAGCCCACCATCTTCCAAACTGGGAGTTTCCCAACACTGTTACTAGGAGAAAAGTCCATGTGACTGCGGATATAGAAACCCACAAACATCCCATGAATCTTAACCCCATCGTGAAAAAAATGTGGGAAACCTCTAACTGTGGAGATACAAACCCAAATTGGAGACACGCTGATGTGTCTTACCCAAAGGTCTGAGAAATCAAGAGGTTTTGGGGGTGGTTTTAACTTAGCCCCTTTGGAATAAGGGAACAAAAGAAAAAGATACCCCACCATGAAAGGCTTCAAAGGGTATTTGAGTTTGTCGCGTAGGTACCTCGCGTAGGTATGCCGCGTAGGTACCCCGCGCTGCTCAATCGCGTAGGTATGGCGCGCAAATGTACCGCGCAGTTGTACTGCACAGGTATGGTGCGCAGGTACACCGCGTAGGTATGAATGGTGACTAAAGAATTTGAAGAACTTCAAAAACATGCTTATTCCCTTTAATTATCCCTTTTCTCGGAGTTGAGAGAACTACCTGAGACAAATTGAGAGATCTAGGCGAAAGAGCTATGCAATGGGAGCTTCAAAGAGTCTTCCAAAAGTTTCCAGTCCGGAAATGGGGAGCCCAAGGGTCCTATTTATAGGCATGGATGGGCCTGACCGAGAAAAAAAACTTGGGTCGCGCAGATATGCCGCATAGGTCCACCGCGCAGGTGCTCCGCATAGAGGCATCCCAAATCCTCTTGCACGTAGTTTGGACGCAGAGCCGTATCGCGCAGCTCGGCCACGTAGCCCTGTCGCGCAGCTCGGACGCAAAGCTCTTTCGCGAAGCTTCTGGATATTGGTTGATGTTTCCTTTGAACTTTTTGAATCTCTTTAAGGGATGTCAACATATATATATGTAAAAAATTATAAAATTATAATAAATATATTTATTATACTACTTATAAAGTTATAAATATATAATTAAATAAATATATTTATAAATATATATAAATATTTATAATTATAATTCCTTAATAAATATAGATATATTAAAATAAAAATTATAATAAATATATTGATTATATATATTTATATACAAATATCTATAAATAAATACAAATAGTTATAAATATAATTCTAAATAAATGTAGATATATTTAAATAATTAAAAATTATAATAAATATATTAATTATATATATTTATAAAATTATAAATATATTTGTTATAATTTTATAATTATACATACATACATATATATATATATATATAATTACAACTATAAATAATTTATTTATTATGATTTTTAATTACAAATATATATATATATATATATATATTTATTTATTTATTAGTTATAAATATAAATATATATATATTTATTTAAATAATTATTAATTCATAAAAAATATATTTATTATTTTCATATTTAATGTTATATATAATTAAATAAATATATAGAAATATTGAGAAATAAATACAAATATTTATATTTATAATTATAAATAAATATAGATATATTTAAATAATTATAAAATTATAATAAATATATTAAATATAAATATTAATAAAATTATAAATATTATAAATATTAATTTATTATAATTTTATAATTATTTAAATAAATAAATAAATATAATAATATATTTATTATATGTATTTCTAAGATTATAAATATAATAAGTATATTTCTTTTAATTTTATAATTATTTAAATTATAATTTTATAAATATAAATATATATTTATCATGTATATAATTTTATAAATATATATAATAATAGAAATAAATTATTAACATTATATCTTTATCACCGCTGTATTTTTAACGCTTATAAAGTCGTCATTTATTGGTGTTTTTTAGCGCTGATAAAAACATGTTTTATCATCGCTTTCTATTTCACCGGTAATAAAACATATCTTTATCAACACTTTTTAGCTAGCGGTAACCCTAACTTTCTCCTCCTTCCTCGCACCCCTCAAGCTCTCGCGGAAGCCGGTCACTCCCACCACGGCTCCTCCCCCTCCTCCTCCTCCTCCTCTCTCGCTGCCTCTCCTAGCTTCCGTTGTGCACCACACCTCCCGAGCACAATAGGGATACCTAGTGGGTGTATCTGGCAGCGGTGGAGCTGTTCGGATCTAGGACAGTGAGCACGCGGTAGTGGTCCAAGGGGGTTGTGGCTGTAGAGGGAGCCTGAACCGCTGTCGGCGCGATCTACCTATGGTGGCTGGATCCGGAAGGTCACGGTGTTGCCCCGTAGGCGGCACTACCGTTCAAACCTGGTGGAGGCCGATTTCATCCTTGTGGCGGCTACGAGGAAGCGACCGAAGTGGGCTGCAACCGGTGCGGTGCTATGCCACCAGGTAGAACGACGGTGGATGGCCTGGGTGGAGGAGCTCGTCATAGCCGGGAGGGGCTGTAGTCTATGATCGATCTCACCGGGGTGGTGCCGCACGAACCAGATCTGAGATCTGAGGGCGCCTAGAGCCGCGGTCTGGGTGTTTAGGGTGAGGGTCGGCTCAGTCCGGTGGCCTAGAGGGCGGCGCCACTCCACAAGGGAGCACCGCAGCAAGGAGGCAACGCCGCTTCTGGGAGGTGCGCCGGTGGAGGCCGGGTAGAGAGATGGTGTCGTTCTGAGGGATCGGTTGGGTCGACTACTGCTGGCCACGGGTTGGGCTACTATTAAGGGGTGACGGCCAAAGCCGGAAGGTGGAGGTGCGGGCGGCCATGGAAGCGCGCGACGAGGGAGGCCGACTGGTGAGAGGGGGTTGCGCGCGTCGGTGGAAAGAGACGGGGCATGAAGTGGACCTCCCTTTTCTATTTTCTTTTTTTACTTCAGATTTTCCACACCCATAGAGAGTTTATTTTTCCACGGCCATTTTTCTTAATTTTTTTGATTCCGACGAAGTGGGATGACAAATTGGACGGCTTCACACATTTTTTTTAATATTATAAAAATAAATGATTGAATCTTCAGTGGAAGTAATTAGTTGGCTGAAAATTACTATTCCGACCATCTTTTTTAACCGAAAATGAAGAAATGATCATTTATAGAAACCTTGTAAAACAACTAGTTTTAAATCAAAATTTAAAATTCAGATGACCACAAAATGGTCATACGATATTGGATTAAGATGCGGTTTGTGGCATTGGGAGCGTAAATTTTCCATCTATTTGATTTTATACAAATTTAATTTTTCCATTGGCTTAAAATCTTCATGCATTGCTCTGATGCCAATTGAATGTACTGGGAACACAACAGAAGACCCACAAGTGGGATTTTAAAATTTTTCACCAACGAATGACATGAACTTACCAATGTCGGTGAATCGATACCCGATTTCCTCCTCAGGATCACACATGAAAGAGACTAAGCACAATATTAAAACTCTAAAGTACCTTGTTCAGATCTAAAGCCGCACACGAAATCTACTCATCGTTGGTGATAGTTGCTCGAAGAATTCGAAGCCGAATTCATCTAGATCATCCACATGCACTTCAAGAAACTATGGGAGCACTGATCATTGAATTTTGGGTGCTAGCACGGTGATCTGACGACTCCTTCTATGCTCTGACGATCACCACATCACCTTACTTACAATGCCTGAGAGAGAGCTTGATCCAAGCTCCTTGGATCTATAGCCTCTCTCATTAGAACATGGGAGAGAGAAGAAGATAGAGAAATCCCATGAATTGTCACAAGTGAGTTCCTCTCTTCTTCAATTTATAGGGTGTTAAGAAAATACCCGGCAATGCCTTCCCGACACCCGAATAATTAACACTCTATATAAACAATATTTTAACTACTAAATTGAGTCATAAATATCATTTATTATTATTATCACTTTCCTATAATATAATAAATATATTACATGATACTAATTGAGTCATTAACTCGACTCGTTATTCTCGCAAATATTAAATGAACTTTGAATATTTTAAACTAATATTCATTCAATTAATATTTTCTATGTATTTAATTTAAACTTGTAAATACATTTAATAAATAAATTTAATACTAATTATTCTTAACTTGAATAATATGAATTGATTTATTACTTTTGTGATCATATCTCTTTGGACAAATCTCAGACCCAGTGATGGAGCCCACTATGTCCAAAAATCCATTTCAAATAAATAGGGTAGATTCTTGAATATGTTATTGTGTGTGACCCTCTAGGCCCTTATCTCAATAGCAGTGAATATTATTCACAGACCAAGAGTTGGATCTAGCAACTCATCGTGACCCCAAAAGAGATAAGGATTGTCATAGCAGCGACAACCAACCTACGAACATGCACTGTGTGATACAATCACTTTGTCTTTAATATCTTATAAATTATGATGCGCACCCGCGTCATCAAACTTTTATTGCTTTATTGTTTATTGATCTAACTGGAGGGATTTACCCTCGATTTTCATGGTCATGGTATTATGAAGGTACTACCATCCTGATCAACATGGCATGAGATATATAACTTATGTATCCTGGAATCGACAAATCCTTCCTTGACTATTCAACCAATGTCACAACCACCGTTTCTATTTAATTTCTTTTTATTGTTTCTTGGTTCCGAGTGTTTGCGCCGAGGTCTGGGCTGAGCCCGAATTAAAATTTCTTGTCGTTTAATGCTTTTACTGGGTTTCGGGCCAGTGCGCGGTCACCGCACGGTGGCCGGCAGCCGCGCAATCGCCCTAGGTGCTTGTGAGAGTGTCCATGTCGTCTGGGTTGAGGCGCGCAACTTGTGCGCGGTTTATTTAGTCATGCGACGAGCGTGCAGGTATCTAGTTTTCATATTTTTATAATTAAATAACTTATGTTTTAAAAAAAAAATGTCTGTTAATAATAATATTATTATGTTGTTATTATCATTATCATTGTTATCAATATTAGTATTATTTGTATTATTATTATTAACATTACTATGTTATTATTAATAATATTAATGTTATTAATATTAATATTATTATTATTATTATTATTATTATTTTATTATCATTGTTCTATATAATATTATTATTATTTTTATTATTTTAGTTACTACTTTATTTATTCTATTTCAAATTTTATTATTACTATTATTGTTTTTCTTTTCTTAACTCTTTTATTTTCCTTTTTTTTTCTATTTTCTATGTTTTATTTTGTCTTTTTTTTTGTTACCTTCTAACCCTAGCACCCCCGTTTCTCCCCCCTCTCGCTTGCGCCGCAATCCCCCTTCCCTTCCCAACTTTCCTTCCCGCAGTCCCCAAGCCGTCTCCTCCCTTGCCCTCTGGCGCCTCCCGCGTCCGCCGCCCCACAAGCCTAGCGCGACCCCCTCTTCTTCCCATCGTCACCGCCGAACCCCTCCTGCCGGCACCGCACCCCCTGCCGGCCAGCCTTGCTCCGCCCTACGCACCCCCTGCCGGCCAGCCTTGCTCCGCCCTACGCACCCCCTGCCGGTGACCCACACCCAACCTCCCAGGCTTCCCGGCGTCCCGGCTCCCCCGCGTGACCAGCACCCTGTCGCCGGAAACCCCGCCCTCTCGCTGTCCTCACCGCCGGCCTTAGGCCCTTCCGGCCGCCGCACCTCCTCCCTCACCCCCCGCACTGTCTCGGTGGCGCACCCCGGCCGCCGCGCCAACCCCCCCTGCTGTCTCGGCTCCCTCCGCAGCTCCCCGGCTGGGGCTTCCGGTGAACCCCCGTCGCAGGACAGCAGCCCCCGGCCCCTGCCGGCGCCCTTGCCAACCCTTCCGATGAGACCTCACCGCCAGCCAGCACCTCCGGTGAGCCCTCGCTCCGGCCAGCAGCCTCCGCCGCCCATTCCGGCGCCCCCTGCCTTGTTCTGGCGACCTCCGACCGAGTTCCGGCGAGCCCCGCCTCCGGCCAGCAGCCCTCCGGCACCCCCCCCCCCGTGGTAGTTTTTCATTGTTTTGATGTTAATTTTTGTTAGGGTTTGTTGTTTAGGGGTTAATTTGGTTTTTGGTGGTACGATTTTGTTTACGTATGGTGGTTTTGCCTTCCCGCAGGTGCGGTCGCGGGGCGAATGTGGTTCCGCCCCAATTTCGGGTGGTCCGCCACGTTTGAGGTAGGCGATTCCGCCTATTAGTTCTGTTTGATAATTGTTTTGTGCGTTAATTAAATTAGCATGTTTTTTTCGTTACTTGTTTGGTGCAAAGTTTGCTTTCAGCATTTGTTGAGTTGCTTTGCTTATTTGAGTGTAGTTTTGTGGTAATCGTTTGTTGCGCACCATGAGAATGTTCTATTAATTGTTTAACTGATTTATTGAATGAATTTTGTGGTGCAAATATATATATATATATATATATATATATATATATATATATACATATATATTTGTGTTTGTTATGCGTTTATGTGAATTTGATCATAAAAGTGTTTTAAGGGGTTTAAGTTTGTTTCGTGTGTTTAATGTCACGGTATGCTTTCCAAAAATTGTTTTGTAAAGTTTTAAATGATTTATTAAATAACGTGAGGCTTCGAGTTTGGTTTTGAAAACGTGTTTAGGCGCACGCACATTAAATGTATATTTCATCGTGTCGTGCGCTTTTGTATGGGTTTTCACACAAAGTGTTTTCTTGAAATGGGTTGTTGGCTTGGCGTCATGTGGTTTTGTTAACACTTTGCGGACTTTTAAAGTGACCTAATAAATAATGTTGATGGTGTGGGTTGTGTTTCAAAAATGCGTCGAGGTGGTTTTTTCACGTTGTTCGTTTGTTTGTATTGTTTTAAGTCCGTCTTTGTGTGATTTTAGTTTTATGCGTTTATTGCAGCGCATTCGCAAGGTAGCCCCGTGATATTGCTGTCATCAGCTTGCGCTTGCTTGTACGCCTGTGCGAGGCATGTCGCGCCTTTGCGTTTGGACTGCGAGCCGAGGTAGGCCCCCCATTGCACTTACCTTTAGATTTAGAATTTATTAATTGCTTGTTGTTTTATTAATTTTTAATGAATTAGAAATAATATTAGATAATAAAACTTTAAATTATTATTTAGTGCGAAAAGAGATGTTTATTTTATACCGAACACTTGTGACACTTTCTTGACGGGCGGACACCCAGTTTTGAAAGAATGCTCGTTTGACCTTTAAACATAATTCACGGAACTTCAAATGTGCTTTTAGTTTTAAAGATAAATAATTTCTTCTGAACAAGTGTTTTGAGCTTTTTGAGAAATGAGGTTTTACTTTAAAATTGGTGAAGGCCCGTTTGGCACTTTAATGAAATGGATTATCTTGGAAATCCCACTCGGGGGTGATCCTTGGTGTGCGTTGTTTGCGTGAGCTATATGTGATGTTTGTGCATCGTGACTGATTAATTTACATTGTAGACGCACCCCCTTTTTATTGCTTGTGATGACATGGGAACCTGGCATATTGAGTGAATTTTCTGAGAACGATTGCTGCACTAGTTTAGACCACGCACTGGCTAGTGGCCCCATAGCAGGGGAATACTGAGTTATTGCTGCTATGGGGATTGGGCCCCTCGGTTAGGCCATGCAGGGCTATGCCGGGTAGTATTATGGGCGTTATGACGTCATCGAGTTATGGCATGCCTCAGGATGAGTCACACGTATAGTACGTTCTGGATTGTTCACGATCTCCTAGGTTCGACCCATGTTTCTTTTAGTGTTATTTGGGTGTGGCAGACGATTGAGAGGTCGAGTTCGGTTGCTGACCCCTGGTGTGCCACTTTTACCATTGCCCTTAGTGCGTGTTGTGTGTGATTTTCCTTTTTGACTAACAACTGAAGTTTGAATTTCTAAATTGTTCGCAAAATGTTTTGAAAATGCAACGCACCTGTTCTTTCAACATTAAACTTGTTCTAAATTAAAAAGGGCAATGGACTGTTACTTGTTTTAGAAATGAATGTGTGTGGAAAACATATTTTTATATAATTTAGTTCAAACCTGGAATTGATAAATTCTTTATTTATTGGTATGTGCATTGGGATAGAATTAGTCGGGCCTACCTACTGAGTTTTAACACTCACGCCTATAGTGTTTTCTTGTTTTTAGTTCTGTTGCAGGTTCCAGCTTCAGTTGTTCGCCTTGAGCGACGTCGTTTGTGTTATTGGAGAGTGACCCACGAGGTCACGTGGAGCTTTGGTCGTGGTCAGGTTAGTTGCGTTGTTGGTTCCTTTTTCCTTATTTACATTTGTTCTATTTATTTCTGCTGCTTAGTTTATTATATTTTGGGCCAAATCGTTCCCACCTGTTTACTTTTGATGCCCGGCACTAGTTGTCAGCCCGTGGGGATGGGGAACGCCCCTCGGGCCATGTCGCGGGCCGGCTCGGGTGACCGGTTCAGGGTCGACCCGGGTTGGTTCGTGACAAAATGGTATCAGAGGTGGTCCTTGTTATTTGGGATGTCCGGTAGATGGAGATTAGGTGTGTCGGGACTCGAGAGGTAGGTACGGGAAGGACGTCATGACCCCTCGCCCGTTCCGCACCTCGAGTCGCCAGGGATAGTTCGGGGATTGAGTCCTTGTTTCGTTCTGGTTTGTTTTGGATTGAGGGATGACAACGGAGGTAAACCAATGTTACATCGTGATCTCGCATGGAGTAGTGACCCATGTGGAGATGTCTGGGTACACAGTTTGAATTCCTCCTAGTGGTTGACGCTTACTTGGGGCATGACCCACTGTCATGTCGCCATGTTAAGTGTGACCGCTGGTCCCTCACCCTGATGGTTTGATGCGAGTTGAGTGTCGTTTTCGTTTTGGATAGTGTAAGTGCGTTTTTGGAAGTGAAAAAGGGGTTTTTGGAAATGAGACTGATTTCTTTTAAAGTACTTTAAATTTGTGAAATGAGTTTTAAAACTGAATGATTTTGGATTAAGAAAACTGGTGTTTTCTTGAAAATTGGTCGAGAATGGTTTGGGGTGAAAACGCAGGTACCCCTTATGAACGTTTGCACATGTGAGAGAATGAATAGAATTGTGTGTTGGCGCGTGTATGAATGGAATGTGGATGATGACATGTGCAACGAGTCATGAGATTACCTGGGTGTTTATTGGAAATTAAAGGCTTGACCATGTTTTTCTAAATTGGCTTTTAAAGAGGAAAATGGTTTTGGAAAGTGATTTTGGTTTGAAAGGGATTTGGTATTTGGAAACTGGTTTTGAAATGAGAATTTAAAAATAGGTGGTTTTGGAATCAAAAATGAAACGGGAATTTTGGACAGGGAATTTTGGGTTATGTTTGCGGTTGTTTGTTTCTTTTGAGCTGGTTGTTTTGGATGAAGCCACTTTCTTTGATGTTGCTTCGATTGATATTGGTTTCGTCTTGGTGTTATATATCTTGTTCAGAAATGCTGCCCAGAAAGATCCCTAGTGTTTTGATGAGTCCTGCCCAGTTTTTGGTATTTCTCGGACGTTGTCTGTCCTTCATGGTGATTGGAGTTTGTTAGAGACAGTGTAGTGGCTTGGTGAAGTCGAGCGTGTCTTCAGGGTATTGGGAACTCCCGAAGCGATCTGAGTGCGTATTGTTTTGGGTCTGTTTGAAGGTCCAACCCTGGATGAGTAGGAGTTGTACGCCCGCCGTTTCTGCAGGTTGGGATGATGTGGCATGTCTTTAAAGACGTCTTGGTTTGATGGTTTATACTTGTGGAGGTGAAGACGAAGAAAATGGAAGAGCTCATGCGTGTTCAACATGGCCAGCAGATAGTGAGAGCATATGTTGACCATTTCAAGGATCCTGTGTCTCTTTATCCGGGGGTAGTGCCGTAGGACTGGATGAAGACTTCTCCCTTCATCAGGGGTCTTCATCCAGAGGTCATGGAGCAGGTCCTCCTTTTTAAGGACCATCACGTTGAGAAGCTGGTGGATGAGGTGTTCTTAAAGGAGTTGGTCTTCGGAGTGGAGATGGTTGGCAATCCAGCGTATCAAGTTGCTCGTCAAGGTTCCCCATCTGGTGAGCAGGGTGTGCCAGAGGGACTTATTCCTAAAGAGTCTTCTGTAGTGGTTCTAACTTCTAGTGCGTCAAATCGTCTAATGGTGTACCGTCAGTATGGACGGTTAGGGAATACAAGCCGCTATGTCACACCCCCCCCCAAGACATGTCATCATTGTAGATTTCTAGATCATCTAGAGAAGCTTTGCAGGAAGCGTTGCCTGAGGAAGACACTGTGACCAGAAGATTCTAGTGCCTGGCTGTGAGGCAGGAGATGCTTCAACCATCAGAGCCCCAACCACAGGACTTGGGGTGAAGCTCGCGCGCAGTCAGGAGTTGACGGGGGTGTGAAGCCTCAGTTCAGGTTTGGGTGTTTAGTGTTTCCAACGAAACATTTAATGTCCTCCCGTTCTCATTCTTTCACTGTTAAGGTTTTGGCGTTGTTTTCGGTTCATTGTGTCGTCGTGAGGTTGGGACGAACGTATTCGTTTGTAATCCAAACAGTCTCGTTTGTCGGATTATGGTGTTTAGGATCGTGCGTTTTTCTTAGAGGTATGTTTGGACCTTGCGTGGGTTAATCTTAGTTTGGCGATGTTCGTTTGGAGATATAAGTGCCTGCGGTGGAGTCCAGGCTTGCTGTTATGCTCGGGTTTACTGCTTGGATTAAGTTCTGCTTGGAGATTTTTCTATAGTCTTCGGGATTTCTTTGGTCTGTGTCGAGAGTTCCAAGTTTTAGATGACGGGTTGTTTTGCTCGTGCTTTAGAGATTAGCCTGGATCGGTTGGGAGTTCCCGTGTCGCCCCCCCCCCCTCCCGAGGTGGTACGTGTAGGTGTTAAATTTTCGTGCTAGTTGAATTCTTGTGGTGGGGAGAACCCTCTCGTGTTCTCCTGTTCTATTGCGGTGATGTTCCTTTTAGTTACAATTGGGCAGAGATTCTTGTTTGATCCATCATTCAGCTGGGTGACTTTCTGGGGGCAGAAAGTGTCTGTGGTGGGGAGAATTGTCACAACCACCGTTTCTATTTAATTTCTTTTTATTGTTTCTTGGTTCCGAGTGTTTGCGCCGAGGTCTGGGCTGAGCCCGAATTAAAATTTCTTGTCGTTTAATGCTTTTACTGGGTTTCGGGCCAGTGCGCGGTCACCGCACGGTGGCCGGCAGCCGCGCAATCGCCCTAGGTGCTTGTGAGAGTGTCCATGTCGTCTGGGTTGAGGCGCGCAACTTGTGCGCGGTTTATTTAGTCATGCGACGAGCGTGCAGGTATCTAGTTTTCATATTTTTATAATTAAATAACTTATGTTTTAAAAAAAAAATGTCTGTTAATAATAATATTATTATGTTGTTATTATCATTATCATTGTTATCAATATTAGTATTATTTGTATTATTATTATTAACATTACTATGTTATTAATATTAATATTATTATTATTATTATTATTATTTTTTTATTATCATTGTTCTATATAATATTATTATTATTTTTATTATTTTAGTTACTACTTTATTTATTCTATTTCAAATTTTATTATTACTATTATTGTTTTTCTTTTCTTAACTCTTTTATTTTCCTTTTTTTTTCTATTTTCTATGTTTTATTTTGTCTTTTTTTTGTTACCTTCTAACCCTAGCACCCCCGTTTCTCCCCCCTCTCGCTTGCGCCGCAATCCCCCTTCCCTTCCCAACTTTCCTTCCCGCAGTCCCCAAGCCGTCTCCTCCCTTGCCCTCTGGCGCCTCCCGCGTCCGCCGCCCCACAAGCCTAGCGCGACCCCCTCTTCTTCCCATCGTCACCGCCGAACCCCTCCTGCCGGCACCGCACCCCCTGCCGGCCAGCCTTGCTCCGCCCTACGCACCCCCTGCCGGCCAGCCTTGCTCCGCCCTACGCACCCCCTGCCGGTGACCCACACCCAACCTCCCAGGCTTCCCGGCGTCCCGGCTCCCCCGCGTGACCAGCACCCTGTCGCCGGAAACCCCGCCCTCTCGCTGTCCTCACCGCCGGCCTTAGGCCCTTCCGGCCGCCGCACCTCCTCCCTCACCCCCCGCACTGTCTCGGTGGCGCACCCCGGCCGCCGCGCCAACCCCCCCTGCTGTCTCGGCTCCCTCCGTAGCTCCCCGGCCGGGGCTTCCGGTGAACCCCCGTCGCAGGACAGCAGCCCCCGGCCCCTGCCGGCGCCCTTGCCAACCCTTCCGATGAGACCTCACCGCCAGCCAGCACCTCCGGTGAGCCCTCGCTCCGGCCAGCAGCCTCCGCCGCCCATTCCGGCGCCCCCTGCCTTGTTCTGGCGACCTCCGACCGAGTTCCGGCGAGCCCCGCCTCCGGCCAGCAGCCCTCCGGCACCCCCCCCCCCCCGTGGTAGTTTTTCATTGTTTTGATGTTAATTTTTGTTAGGGTTTGTTGTTTAGGGGTTAATTTGGTTTTTGGTGGTACGATTTTGTTTACGTATGGTGGTTTTGCCTTCCCGCAGGTGCGGTCGCGGGGCGAATGTGGTTCCGCCCCAATTTCGGGTGGTCCGCCACGTTTGAGGTAGGCGATTCCGCCTATTAGTTCTGTTTGATAATTGTTTTGTGCGTTAATTAAATTAGCATGTTTTTTTCGTTACTTGTTTGGTGCAAAGTTTGCTTTCAGCATTTGTTGAGTTGCTTTGCTTATTTGAGTGTAGTTTTGTGGTAATCGTTTGTTGCGCACCATGAGAATGTTCTATTAATTGTTTAACTGATTTATTGAATGAATTTTGTGGTGCAATATATATATATATATATATATATATATACATATATATTTGTGTTTGTTATGCGTTTATGTGAATTTGATCATAAAAGTGTTTTAAGGGGTTTAAGTTTGTTTCGTGTGTTTAATGTCACGGTATGCTTTCCAAAAATTGTTTTGTAAAGTTTTAAATGATTTATTAAATAACGTGAGGCTTCGAGTTTGGTTTTGAAAACGTGTTTAGGCGCACGCACATTAAATGTATATTTCATCGTGTCGTGCGCTTTTGTATGGGTTTTCACACAAAGTGTTTTCTTGAAATGGGTTGTTGGCTTGGCGTCATGTGGTTTTGTTAACACTTTGCGGACTTTTAAAGTGACCTAATAAATAATGTTGATGGTGTGGGTTGTGTTTCAAAAATGCGTCGAGGTGGTTTTTTCACGTTGCTCGTTTGTTTGTATTGTTTTAAGTCCGTCTTTGTGTGATTTTAGTTTTATGCGTTTATTGCAGCGCATTCGCAAGGTAGCCCCGTGATATTGCTGTCATCAGCTTGCGCTTGCTTGTACGCCTGTGCGAGGCATGTCGCGCCTTTGCGTTTGGACTGCGAGCCGAGGTAGGCCCCCCATTGCACTTACCTTTAGATTTAGAATTTATTAATTGCTTGTTGTTTTATTAATTTTTAATGAATTAGAAATAATATTAGATAATAAAACTTTAAATTATTATTTAGTGCGAAAAGAGCTGTTTATTTTATACCGAACACTTGTGACACTTTCTTGACGGGCGGACACCCAGTTTTGAAAGAATGCCCGTTTGACCTTTAAACATAATTCACGGAACTTCAAATGTGCTTTTAGTTTTAAAGATAAATAATTTCTTCTGAACAAGTGTTTTGAGCTTTTTGAGAAATGAGGTTTTACTTTAAAATTGGTGAAGGCCCGTTTGGCACTTTAATGAAATGGATTATCTTGGAAATCCCACTCGGGGGTGATCCTTGGTGTGCGTTGTTTGCGTGAGCTATATGTGATGTTTGTGCATCGTGACTGATTAATTTACATTGTAGACGCACCCCCTTTTTATTGCTTGTGATGACATGGGAACCTGGCATATTGAGTGAATTTTCTGAGAACGATTGCTGCACTAGTTTAGACCACGCACTGGCTAGTGGCCCCATAGCAGGGGAATACTGAGTTATTGCTGCTATGGGGATTGGGCCCCTCGGTTAGGCCATGCAGGGCTATGCCGGGTAGTATTATGGGCGTTATGACGTCATCGAGTTATGGAATGCCTCAGGATGAGTCACACGTATAATACGTTCTGGATTGTTCACGATCTCCTAGGTTCGACCCATGTTTCTTTTAGTGTTATTTGGGTGTGGCAGACGATTGAGAGGTCGAGTTCGGTTGCTGACCCCTGGTGTGCCACTTTTACCATTGCCCTTAGTGCGTGTTGTGTGTGATTTTCCTTTTTGACTAACAACTGAAGTTTGAATTTCTAAATTGTTCGCAAAATGTTTTGAAAATGCAACGCACCTGTTCTTTCAACATTAAACTTGTTCTAAATTAAAAAGGGCAATGGACTGTTACTTGTTTTAGAAATGAATGTGTGTGGAAAACATATTTTTATATAATTTAGTTCAAACCTGGAATTGATAAATTCTTTATTTATTGGTATGTGCATTGGGATAGAATTAGTCGGGCCTACCTACTGAGTTTTAACACTCACGCCTATAGTGTTTTCTTGTTTTTAGTTCTGTTGCAGGTTCCAGCTTCAGTTGTTCGCCTTGAGCGACGTCGTTTGTGTTATTGGAGAGTGACCCACGAGGTCACGTGGAGCTTTGGTCGTGGTCAGGTTAGTTGCGTTGTTGGTTCCTTTTTCCTTATTTACATTTGTTCTATTTATTTCTGCTGCTTAGTTTATTATATTTTGGGCCAAATCGTTCCCACCTGTTTACTTTTGATGCCCGACACTAGTTGCCAGCCCGTGGGGATGGGGAACGCCCCTCGGGCCATGTCGCGGGCCGGCTCGGGTGACCGGTTCAGGGTCGACCCGGGTTGGTTCGTGACAACCAATGTCATGCCACCAATGACGTACCCAACACAAGCTACCTCGCCACGATTTCATTATCACAGTTTTTTCCTTGCATCAGAGTATGCAATCAAATGACACACATTGTCAGTGATATCAAGTCAGAAGACCATTACACATGTCTGTATATAGAAACAGCCAATGACACCCAAAAACATGTGGTTTTCCTATTGGCAGTTCAGTCCTCATGATCTCACTACTAGATCACCAAGTGCGAATTTCATGAGAAGAAGTCTCGATGCTTATGAGCCCCCAACACCTGATAATCTGACATCTAATGTGTCCATTCAATAAGATATATCTAGACCATAAGACATTTATCTAAGATTAATTTCATAGTATCTCAAGATTCTCATTATAGTCTAGGATCTGTTATAACATTTTGATATGACAATTAATCTATGAACATTACCATTAAATAGTGTATGTAGAAGTATCTACACTATAATGGTAAGAAGTCATCATGTATATCTAACTATACACATGATATGGCAATCAAAAGAACTATATAGTTGGATCTAGGTAACCTACTATTTCAACACTTTAAACCATTATACAGGAGGTTAATGAATGCTACACTAAAGTGAAGCATGAAGAAAGGGTTTTATCATCTCACTTTTATTTATGTGAGATATATGCCTTATTGACCACTTATTTCTTGTGTGTGGTGTATGTATAATGTCATTTGATATATTATATCATGAATCTCATTATCTTCATGGTATTCAATTTTTCATTTGATAATTACTACTTTTACGGGGCATACGTTTCGACTACCAACAAGTGGTTAAGAATTCCATCTCAATTACATTTCATTGAGACTTATTTGTTATTATGCACTAATTCACTTATATGTGGTGTATATGTTGTACCTTTAACAAGTAATATCATGATTTATTCATTCCTCATGGTATTTTATGATTCAATTTGAATTATTTCATCAAAGGGGGTTTGACTTGAAAACTACCAAGTGATAAAAGTTATTACACAATATCACTTTCTTTTATGATTGTTAACTTTCTCTTTAAATAATCACCTTATTTTAATCATTTTTCATTGGACATTTCATTTCTCTTAAATATCCATATTCTTATATGATGTATATTATTAGAGCCTAAACCATATATTCCATTTTTACATACGGTGTTTACCATGAATGTTATTTGATTAGTATATATAAATTTGTATCTTTTATCCAATATAGATATTTGATGATAAGGAACACTATTTATTAACTAAATCATTTATTCGATATATGAGGAACGATTTGGACTGACAGACATGGGTGGGGCCCGATTATTGATATCCTCGCAATGCATCAATAGTCTCAGGGGATGAATCGGTTAAGTTAGCAGTAAATAGGTTATTACCTGTAGATTAAACCATCTTGTGAATGATCTTGATGGTAGTGGTTCATGTGTCAGATACATGAAGTCCAATAATCAAGAATTTCCAGCATTTAGAATTCAATCATTATTATCTAGAAGATTTTCACTATGAAAAAATATATTTATGCATTTCATTCTCAGTTTATTGATTAAATGGAATGTGTTATCATTTATTTACCTTGCCAAATTAATTATGCTTATTGATTCATTATTGCTTCCACTATACTTAACCCTTAATGAGCATTTGAGATCACCCTTATTTTTTTCATTTCCTTTGGTTATGAAGAAGATGCCTTTAAAAGATCTTTCAAGGATGCAGTTTATTTTCTTTTTTTATGTATTGTGTTTTATTTTCTATGTAAAATGGGTATCATGGGTGTTTCTAGTTTACCAAGACTACTAAACTATTCTGTATTTTGGGATGTGATTCTTTATAATCATGCTAATGTAATAAAGTAATGCACCGGTTCCAGGCTACTAGGGTCGGGTTCATTACATATTATTTTTATTTGGATGAGTGTTTTGATGCTTGTTATCACTAGGATTATAAATAATAATTCTTTCTTTTCTTATGTGTTTGGTCATTGTATAATGGTAGGAGCCTTATCCGACCCCATCCTCTTTTCATTGATTCTCATTGGTCATTCTTGATAAATGGCTCTTCGATGTAGTGACATGAAAATTATATAATGAAATTTCACTTATGAATATATATAAATATATATGTGTATCATATATGGAAATATTGATGGTAATAAAAAACATCACTTTATCATTAATTCGAAGCATGGTATGTTTTTAGGTGTATTTCATTCTTTAAAAGAAATTTTTAAAGAAAAAATATTTTCATTGAGTTTTTATAATTATATCGAAAGATTAATTTTTTCAGTTATATACTGCTAATATTATAAAATTAATTCCACTTTTTAATTCATCATGTGAAAATGATCTTAGGTTTAATTTTTTGGATTTTTTAAATATAGTTTATTTGTAGGGTGAATTGTGAATAATAGTGTTTTGTTCAAAAATAATAATTTTTTCATAAGATAAGCCTGACATGTAAATTTATAAACATTAATGTTCCATTTATGGAAGAAATTTTATTTATTTTGAATACTTGGTTGAAATTAGAAATCATATTCATAGAATTTTTGGACATAAGAAATATTAGTCCAAATAAAAAAAAAATCATTACATTAAATGAAATCTCAATTTCATGTAATTGGTTTCAGTTTTTCTTAAAAGCCACTTGATTTTTTTTAATATTAATAACATTTTTATTTAAAAAACCAAGTACATTGATCATCTGATCTCACTCGTATCATAAAGTGAACTTTTTATAGGAAACAATTTTTACGATTTTTGTGTGGTAATAATAAAACTAATTTCTCTATATCTTAGAAATTTTATTTTATAAAATTAATACCTATTTTAAAATCTTATTGTTCAAATTAGTAAATAATTTCATTTTAAAAAATTTCCTTTAAAATTAGTTATCGAGGGTTGTAGTTGATTTACCGCGGTAAGTGTAAATTTGGATAAGAGTGGTTTAACAAAGTGAAAAAGGTAAAATATTGTGAAAAATATATATGATAATGGATGGTTATCGCTTTAACCGCACCATTATTGGATATTTTTGGAGCCCTTTTCCATGAATAATGGAATGACATTATTGAAAAATAAACAATTTTTACAAAAATGTCACTCCATTTACTTATAAAATGAGCTCGTCTCCTATAAATTTCTTAACCTTTTCCAAAGATTTTCCCCAAACAAAACTCATTCCTAGTATCTCATCGACACCCTCACCACACCCTTAGGACCTTGGTCTAAACAAGAGGTCAAGCTAAGGATCTTTACTTAAAGGATATCTTCCAAAGGAGAGGTAATGCTTTCAACCAAAATTTTCTAGTTCATTTTATCTTATACAATAAAAAAATTCTCTATATTCGTGATGTTGTGATGACACTAATTGTTACTATGCTAAACTATTATTATAGTAAATTAATATCCATTTTTACCCCTTCCAAAATCATTGTGAAAAATGAAAATGTCATCTTGTGTATATGTGAATAAGTGTGTCATTCAACCACATGTTTTATTTTTCATCACATCATAAATGGAATGTTCAAAAAAGATATTTAATTAACTAATATGATATTCATAAAAAGATAATAATTTTTAAATGATAATTATTATCCTGTTCTCTCGGGAACCGCCGCAGCTACGACTTCAATGCTTTTCCTCCATCCGCCTTTCACAAGTTACGGTTCTCAAATTTCCGCTTTCCGTCTCTAGTTCTTTCTGTTTTGTTCTTGAATTGTTAAAATATCAAGATTTTTCTTTCAATTGATTGCTGTTTAATCTGAATCGTGCATCGCTATTCAGTAGGAAACGCGCCAGGGGAATGACATGTTTATCTTCATCTCAGATCTGATTAATTTATTCGTCACAGGGAGATATCTTTTCCGTTTATTCTGGATCTGAATCCGGCTTGAAAGGATTTAAAACTAATTTCGTTTTCTTGGCAGTTGTCATTTTCGTCCCGGAGAACAAGATAATGGATGCTGGAGGTCATACGAATCTTTCATGTCCGATTGAGGCGAGATCTTACGAATTTCGCAGCACCGAGAATAAAGCCGACGAGAGAACTGGTCAGAGTAGTTCCCTGGGACCTGGCACGCCTGGTTGTGAAAGACAGAACCGGGGCTTCGTTACAGACGCCGGGTCTCTCCTCACAATTTCATCTCCCAATGAGATTCATGTTGATCCATGCCGGGATGACGCCTCATCCGCCAACGCCTCCGGCAGTCCTCACACCCCCCGGGATGGCGTCTTCGACCCCTTCGCTCCTCGCCCTGGTGGGCTTGGTTTCGCCCCTTTGTGTACACTGCTAAATGGAGGCTCTGTGATTTGCCCTGGTGCTCCTGTGAAGCCTGCGAGTAAGCCGAGGAACATTGATTTAAAACTGGACAGAAGGCTTGAATTCTGACTGCAACTCGCTCTAAATGTTGAAAGGGTGATATTTGAATCTGTTTATGGCGATCAAACTTTGGAAGTCCTGGCTCCAACTTCACCCAACAAATTAGCTTGTGAAGGATTTGAGACCCCGCCTTTGTGCACACTGCTAAATGTAGGCTCTATGATTTGCCCTGGTGCTCTTGTGAAGCCTGCGAGTAAGCCGAGGATCATTGATTTAAAGCTGCGCAGAAGGCTTGAATTCTGACTGCAACTCTGTCTAAATGTTGAAAGGGTGATATTTGAATCTGTTTATGGCGATCAAACTTTGGAAGTCCTGGCTCCAACTTCACCCAACAAATTAGCTTGTGAAGGATTTGAGACCCCTCCTTTGTGCACACTGCTAAATGGAGGCTCTGTGATTTGCCCTGGTGCTCTTGTGAAGCCTGCGAGTAAGCCGAGGATCATTGATTTAAAGCTGCGCAGAAGGCTTGAATTCTGACTGCAACTCGGTCTAAATGTTGAAAGGGTGATATTTGAATCTGTCTATGGCGATCAAACTTTGGAAGTCCCGGCTCCAGCTTGTGAAGGATTTCCGACCCCTCCTTTGTGGACACTGCTAAATGGAGGCTCTGTGATTTGCCCTGGTGCTCCTGTGAAGCCTGCGAGTAGGCCGGAGGGACATTGATTTAAAGCTGCGTAGGCTTGAATTCTTACTGCAAGCCCCTCTACAAAACTTCTTTGCATCTTCCTTTGATTCCTTCTATTGCAAAAGAGCGCAGGTTCTATTACATTTATATGTATTTTTCTGTTATTGTTTCAATTAAATAAATATTGTATTATTGGTAACCCCCTCTTATTCAATAGGAAATTAAATTATTGTTTGTACGTACATGCTGGCTACCACTTTCATGAATCGACATGTTTTGTTTTAAGGAACAAAAAACTTGGATGACATGAAAAGTTTAATTAGTATATAAAAATTATATTTATGAAACTATTAATATTCTGGAAGAATGATATTGGTAATTCTATGTGCGTGATTAACAATAAATGGGTGTAGTATCCATAACCACCAAAAATGGACATATCGAAAAAATTATAAGTAGAAACTATATTACAAATAAACACCAAATGTAATAAATAGAACTTAAAAAATTAAATATAGATGAATAAGGATGATGAATATATATTTAATAAACATAATCTAGTTATTCATGATGTTATGCGAATGTGTACAGTGAATTCAAACATGAGGAAATGGATCTTTCTCATGTCATGAATCATTCCTATGAAATGTTTTGAAACCATGGATATCTTCTAAAAATCCCCATTATTTTTTGAGTAATCCTCTGCTTTCAATTGTGGTTTTATGGAAAACAATAAGGTCTTTCCTTCAATAAAATTTCATTTAGTTATTTTATAGAAGATCCACAAAAGTGGTTCATTTTTATTCTTTGTTCTCCAGATTTTTCTAATGAATATTCTACAATAAAAAACCAAGACTTATCTTCATTTTTAAATAATTAATGTCCAAAATAGTCTAATTCCTTCTTTTGAGAATCCTTGTGATTCATCCTTTAGTTATTCCTTGAACCAGAATTATGAAACTCACTTTCTTCTCATTAGTTTGATCATGATTATGATTTATGTATGGTTTCTTTTCCACATGTGGAACACATACTTATGATTTTCATTATGTGATTTGTAGACCATGAATTATATATCACTTAAATACATTGGATATCCCTCAAATACATTAGGTAAGATTTATATCTCATTACTTGATATTTATGGGATTAGGGAGTATACTTCTTCTACAATGGGGTTTTTTCAACTTTAGTTTGATAGTCTTGAGTTTAATAACTCAGATCTTCTTTTCAGGTATATTTTCCTTTTCTGGTCGTTTTTGAGAAAAAGAGGAATTTTTGGAAATTTTTGAAGCACACGTCGTGTACTTTATGAGTACATGCCGTGTACTCGGTTACTGTCGGTAGTCGTGTGTTGGTCGTGTAGCGGCATTGCACACGACCATGTGTGGTGACCTGGAGGCCGCCTAAAGCGGGGCTCGATAAGGGCAAGCACACACCGTGTACTTCAAAAGTACACGTCGTGTATTTTTTTCATTAAACGCACTGGGGTCGCGTCTGGCGGAGAGAAAGAGCTTCTTCTAGGCCTGGTTCATCCAAGAGCTCCCGTACGACTGCGATCTTTCCCCGAGCCCCTGATCGAGCACCCGTTCTCCGAATCGACCGTCGTCGATTGCGTTGGGATCGCCTCGGTAAGCTCTTCCTTCTGCTAGAGCTTCGTTTCCTGATTTCTCTTCTTTCTCAAGTTATCCTCCGTTGAACGTTTTAGATGTTTTTGTAGATCTACGATGTTCTTGGGCGATTCAAGGCTTGAGGTTCACATATAGCGATCTCCCAACATCGAGGTAGGTGGTTTGTACCTTTCTGTTGAAAGTTTTTGAGATATATGTGCAATTTTGCCTAATACCCTTGAACGGGGTATTGCGTGTTTACCGTTTTAACCCTGTTAATTGTCTGTTATGCTGGTATGCGTGAGTAGAAGTTAATTGGATGCGAATAGGATTGATTGCTATGCCTTGGAAGTGTTTGCCCATGCATGTTTTGTTTACGACTGTTTGGTCATGTTTAGCCCGTTAGGCTTCCTTGATGTTTTCTCATGCCTAGTACTATAGGATGGAGTTATTATTTTATCTGACATGCTTGATATGTTGTAGACTGTTAGCCAAGTAGTTTTTGAGGTTTACTTTGACCGTATTGCATTGCTATGCTCGTTTGACTTACACAGGGTCGTGAGAACCTGGTGTAGTAGACTATAAGAGGAATTGACCGTGTGTGCTTTCTCAGAGAGTCTTTGACCACTTTTGACTATATGGGGAATTGACCGTATGAGCTTCCTCAGAGAGTCTTTATCACTTTTGACTATAAGGGGAATTGACTGTGTGAGCTTCCTCAGAGAGTCTTTAACGCCTTAGACTATAAGGGGAATTGACTGAGAGAGTTTCCTCAGAGAGTCTTTATCATATCTTTGTAATTTGAACCAGGGGGTAGACTTTGTGTGCTTCCCAGAGGGTTGCTTGTGTTGCTAGGTAGGACCAGAGGGGATAGCCTGTGAGTACTTCACAGAGGGTTACCTGTTTGTGTTTCTCCTGCTTGATGAGCTGTTTACTTGATATATGGAACTGAATGCTTTGAAACTGTAAGATTGGTTACTGCTGAGTACTTCCTTGTTTACTGCCTTCTTTTGTGTATTACCTGCCATATATTCACTGACTGTTAGACGCAGATCTTGTGGTGGTTGCCTACTGAGATTTATTCTCACACCCTGTTTGGGTCATGCTTTTAGACCCAAACAGATTATATTGCTGCGGGTATAGATAAGAGCAAACGCTCTTCCACTTCAGGTACTTGAGTGCTGTGGAGCTGGAGAGCATGAGACCAAGTTGAGGCTTGCAATGCCGAGGAGCTGTTATTTGTTTTTCTTTTGTACTTTAGTTTAGTACTGTTTGTATTCCAGCATTGTGATTTGTTTGGCTGTTTTCCTAGACATATGTATCATGCATCATTCGTATATATATGTGTGCTCCAGTTTATTATTTCTAGTCTTCCGCTGTTCACTTTTGCATGATTATACTGCTTCCGCTATTGTATATCTGTTTTACTTCTGCTGTGTTACTAGGGCAATGAGGGCATAGTTTCTCCACTATCACACCCAAGACCCTCGTTGCTAGTCGGCAGCCTCTGACGTTCGGAGAAATGCGCTTGAGGCTATGTGACCAACCGGGTACAGAGCGTCTCTGGGCGGCTTCCGGAACCGGGACATTACATTAAGAGTGGCCCACATATGTTTTTGATGTCTAGTATTATGTTGTTGAAACATATTCCATGATTAAATGATCTTATGATATAATTTGCTTTGTCCAACTTCCATAAATATGGATATATACTATATGATATCATGTTATTCCTTTTGGCTCCCATGTTACGCATTATTTTCATGTTTATTCTCGTACTAGGCTTTCTTGCTTACCATTTAACTTACGTATTTTCCCCATGGAATCCTATGATGTTTTAGAATATCTCTAGTAGTTGGGATAACTTTTTGGATTCTAAAATAAAGATAATGTTTATGTTTATGATGATGTGTTTATTTTTCTAATCATTTAATGACACTATTTGTAACATTTCGAGTTTTTTAAAGGAAACACTGTTTGATAGAGTACATTATACACCACGTCGAGTTTAAACGAACAAAATATTATTATTTAATATGGAAGTTATCGAATAGTCGTTAGAATGACGGGTATTATGGTTGACACGTGTATATATATAATTAATTCTTTGGTGACCAATTAATTATTAATGAATGTAAAACCTTTTTTAAAATAAAAGGAAATGTTTTTTTGAAAAACTACTTAAGTGTGCACAAGTGTGTTTTATACTAATAAATCAATAAATCACTTTTATTGGATTATATTAATAATATATATATTAGATATTTAATTTAATGTTTAACATTCATCTTATGTGTTTTCTAGACATGATATAAGAAAAAATTCAATTTTACGAATAAAAAAAGTATTTTTCAAAAAAGACATTTTTGTCGCCTTTTGATAACGTACTTGTTTTAAATCTAGTTTTTGACAATTTTATAAATTTATTTGACAAAATAAAAATTTTCTTTGAAAGCGGAGCATCAAAAATTACTTTGGTTGAATTTTTTATATTTTTATGATAAGTTTCAATTTTTGATGAATACTGAAAAAAATATTGCATTTTAATTGAAAACAGTTTTTTCATTAAATTTATTTATAGTGTTAAATTATATATTTGATTGGTTTTAAAGTATAATTAGATTATTTTTCTATCATTTAACACAATTTAAGCTATTGGAATCAATTTCACATTGAATTTGGATATAAACACATTTTATTCTTTTGAAGGTTTTTACTTTAAAAACTTGTTTTCTCTTTTCGTCAATGAAATTAATTTTTAATTAATTTCTGCAATTTATGTGTTTATAATTTTGAAAAATGAATTCTATTTTTGGAATAAGTGGATCCAAATTATGTAAATAAGTTCCTTTTATTTTTTGACATTATGAATAGTAACTTTAGTAATATTTTTATTATCACGGTTAAGGGTAAATCGTGTAATTAAGGGTAAAAATAATATTATAAAATATTATAAAATTATTCCAATGCTTGTCCTAATATTATTGGATGAGCTATTGTCGATCAAAATCATCATTAAGCCGATTTTATGACCACTGTGTGCCACTTGGACTGCTTTATGCCCTTTATAGTATTTAATTTTAAAGAAAAGACAAAGATGACATACTCACGTATTTTTTATATTTTTTTATAAAGATGGAGGCTAAGCCTCTTTTATTGAAAGCAAATAAAAGATACGATCCGAGAAGAGTACGAGCAAACAAGGCAAAACCCAAAGCAGGAACTACTTACCTATCTTTTTCAATAGTCATGCACTTAGCCTCCTTTCTTCTTCTCGAAGTGTATCCCAGTCGACCCTTCTACGACCGTGCCCCCAACCTCTCGACCGCCCCCTACTTGAAGGAAGATATTGACGTCTTCTGTAAAGCATCTCAGCACCAGTGTTGTCAGAATTAGAGCTATCCTCTTGTCGTTCCCCGCATTTGTCAGTAGAGGTGTCTCTTGTTACTAGTGTCATCATCCCCTCTAAAGTCGTTGCTTCAGCCGAATCCACAATCTCTTGGTGTTTTTTCTCATTAGGAGAAATTAGAATTGAATCCTGCATCTCAATGGCACTATCATTTTGCGCAGAGGAAGAATCAGTTTTACCTGCAATCGATTACTCAACCACCACTGGAGTGGCAACCAAGGACTTTGTCTTTTTGTAGGAGACAAGCTGAAATCCTTCATTATCCACAACAGGCTTTGAAGAAGCATGACAAGTTTTAGAAATGACTGGAGAGTCAGATTCTAAGATTTGTTTACCCTTACAGTTACCTGAAGTAGCCATCATTTCCTGTGAAATCTGGTGATCCACCTCCGGTTGGACTTCTTCTTCGTTCACTTAATCAACCATTAAATCAGATTGAGTTTGTTTTAAAGCATCACATTTTCCTATGTTATAGGTATCGATGATGTGAACATTCGCCTCTTCGGAAAAAATAGCAACCCAAGACTTCATCTTGTTCTCAGAGGTGGAAGCATATACACTTGGGTGGTCACCCTTCCCAAGAACAACACCCTATGGCTCTATCTTCTGCTCAACATCGTTAGCAGTAATGCCCAGTCCATCGTCACTTTTATAAGGATCTTTTCAATCCTCATGCTGCTGCAATGGAGGAAGATCGTCAGCTTTCTGATCAGTTGCACTTTTTCTCTTTTTGAGACAATTGCTCATGTCATGTCCACGCAAAGCACATAAGCTGCAAACTATAGAGCGCCTACAGGCAGATGAATCATGACCAATAACGTTGCATTCCTTGCAGAATTTAGGCATTTTTTCATACATGATCTTCAACTCTATAATATCATCATCAGTTGCAAGCATTACCTTGTCAATAAGAGTTGATCCCAGTTCAACCTCTACCAAGAACCTGACAAAGTGTCCAAAACGAGCCATTTATTGGTCATTTTTCATGTTATAGTAATTATATTAACCCTAAGTGTAAATTACATGATAACACGATAAGAGCTGAAGGGGTACAATAAGGGTTAAAACAAAAATATAAGGATTAAAAAATAGTCAAAACTTATCTAATTTTCATTAGATGAAGGGGAGTCGACCCAACATCATCATATCTTCGAAATAAATTAGTTTGGAGCCCTTTGGATTAGAAAATTAATTTATATTAATTTAATATTTTGAAAATTTTCAAGAGTGCTCATCCCCTCTCCTATAAAAGGACACATTCTTCTCTATTCTTCACACCTCAAAACCTATTTGATTCAACCAAGATTTTCCCAAATACCTTCCTATAATCCCTCCCCACATTCAAGAGGCCTTAGTTTAGGTAGAACACACTCCTTAGAGGTGTTAAGGTGTTAATCAAAGGAGATCGTCCGAAGAAGAGGTATCGTTTTAATCAAGTATTTCTATTTTATTTATTCTTTCGCTTCTTTCAAATATTCTTCAACCGTGATTAAATAATAACTCCAGTATCCTCAATTTATTGAGATGTTATTATGTTAATATCATCACCTAAATCCATCATCATTTCCATCAAATGGGAAATTAATTAATCGTTCACGTGTACGGTAGAATACCACCTCCACAAACTGATATAATTCATTTTCCATTACCATCTCTCAAGACTGGTTATAATGATGGAATAAATATTTATATATGATATTAATGACATATTTATCATTATGAAAGAAAAATATATCATTTATGTTCTTACATTTCCATGCACATTAAAATGATAACGTCATTCGTGCGTACGTGTGAACTATCACCTCCACAAAACGATGTGATTCATTTTTCATCACCACATCACATGAATGGTATATATAATTATATTTAAATTATTAATATGATATTATTTATGTTATGATCATTCTGGAAAGATAAGATAATACTTACCTTATTTCCATAACGATCGTTGCAAAAATGAAAACGTTACTCATGCGTACGTACAACCTACCGTCTCCATGATTACAACACAATTCATTTTTCATAACCAAACATAATGGGTTGATTTAAAAGTATAATTTATTTATAAAAATTATGATCATGTCATGAATATTATTCTAAAGATGATGGATTAATGATCACTTTGACTATTGATATTATACCAAAGTCATTTTGAACTCAAGTACCGAATATCGTCAAAACATTCGATATGAACTTTAATAGTTAAGTAATTGTTATAAGATGGTAACAAGTGATATAAAAGGAATAATAAACCTTAAAATAAGGTTATCAAGCAAGTTGAAGTTAACCTAAGTTTATTATTCAGGAATATGAAAAAGTTACGCGACGATTCGGACTCACGGTAAGAGACTCTTTAACTAAAACATCATTTTAAGTTTTTAATGATTTATTCTTTTAAATCTTTCTCATTCATGTCCATGTTTTCAAATTGGTTTTATGGATTTATTTATATGGACATGAATGATTTAAAATGTTAAATTTTCAAATTTCTTTAAAAAGTTTCAAAATGGTATGAGACACTTTGATTCAAAAATAAATTTTATAAATGTTTTAAATTGGTTTTTGAAAATGGATTGATTATTTCTATAAATGTTTTCTTATGAGTGCAAATGAAATTTTAGGAGTGATATGTTGAAAATTTCAAACTTTTATGTTCTATGATTATATAATGGTACTTGGAAATTTGACGGGTGGTTATATAATAAACCAAGGACGGGTGGTTCTGTGATAAACCAAGGATGAGTGGTTATGTTATAACCTCTAATGCATTGGGTTTGGAAGTTGACCGTATGGTTATTCCATTTGTAAGAGTGACGTGTATGGAAGTCGACAATAAGGTTATTCCATTTTAGTATAATTATGTCCAAAGTTACCTACTTATATATTATATGTTTGCTTATTAGTTTTCATGGAAATCATTTGATTCTCAAAAGGTAAGATAATGATCCTTTTAAAATGATGATCCATTTTTAGGGTAAAAAGGTTTGTTTTCAAGGAAATGTTTTATGGGTTTTCACTGGACTAATGATTTTCTTTCTTTGTATCCCTTACTGAGATTTTTATGCTCATCCCAAGTTTTAAAATATTTTTCATAGGTCTTAAGATTAGTAAGGGAAAAGAAAATGTCATGATGAAAGAATTGAAGATGCATCTTGAAAAGAAGTCATATTTTTTAAGAGTTTCCTTTGGTGGAAAAAATGGATACTGAGAATAAGTGTCCACTTGTAATGTATGAGTTTTCTTTGTAAGAGTTTGTCATAATTCTCTAAAACTCTAAACTAAAAAGATCATTGAATCTGAATTCTAGTTCAAAAACACTAGAATAAGTTATGTTTAAAGTCGTGTCCTTGCACTATTCCTCTAGATCCTCGGTTTGTATTTGTTGGAAATCTAGGTGAAAAATTATGAAATAATATGTGTTTAAGGCTTGGCTCGGTATTGTTGGAATCAGATGATGTCCATGTTATATTTAGATATCAATATTAAATAAAATTAGTGAAATCCTAATGAATATGTTTAACAATATGATAACTTCCTAAAAATTTGGTAATGTATTTAGTGCAAGGGTTTTGGAGAAAATACATCCTTGTCTGGATATTGGAAAGTGGGTGTGGTTGTGGAAATAATTTACCAAGGGGTAATAACCCTGAATGAGCTCATTTTGTATTAACCCAATTGGTACCTAGTGCAAGAAAAAGAGTAGTAAGACCAGACACATGACCAAACACTCTCAGAGGATATGCTTTGTTTAATCGCATTCTTTTTACAAACCACTACAATGGTAAAAAAGAAGAAGAATGTTTCTTATGAGATTTAATTATAGGAAATAAACTAAGAATACTTTATATCGAGTCCTAGAAATTCATAAGATTTGGTATATATTTTATTTTTTAGTTATCCACTACCACAAAACAGGGCAAGGGAAGCGCGTCGTTTTATCTGTGCTAAGCAGGAAGCGCTGATAAAGTGGGGGCCTTTATCAGCGCTAATTAAAAGAACTGATAAATATACCATTTATCAATGCTAAAAAGCATTGATAAAAGTTTTTAATAATAATTTATATACAATTATTATATTTCTATTCAAAATTAATGTTTATTTGTATATATTAAATAAAAAACACGTTTATAATTAATATTTTTTTTAATAATTCAAAAATATATATATAATGCTTTAAAAAAGTATAAGATTATAATTAAATATATATGTGTTTCCAATGAATTTGGTCAATTAATATATTGATCATGCGTGCATATTTGTTATGTATTATCATGAATGTTCATTTATACATTACACTCTTCTTATTATTCATGTTGTCCATTGATGACTTGTTTTTTATTATGTATATTTTACTTGGTGTATATGATTAATTCATGTTACCCATATATATACTATATTATGTTCTCAATACTTATAAAATTACATTAAATATATTTAAAGAATAAATATATTTATTATATTTATAATTATTAAATTTTAAGTATATATAAATACTTTTTAAATATATTTATTTTTAATTATAATTATAACTATATATATATATTTAAATAATTATAAAATTACAATAAATACATATATTATAATTATATATATATATACAAAAATTTATAAATATATTTATTTATAGTTATAATTATAACTATAAATAAATATATATATCTAAAAAATTATAATATTATAATAAATATATTTATTATACTACTTATAAAGTTATAAATATATAATTAAATAAATATATTTATAAATATATACAAATATTTATAATTATAATTCCTAAATAAATATAGATATATTAAAATAATTAAAAAATTATAATAAATATATTAATTATATATATTTATATACAAATATCTATAAATAAATACAAATAGTTATAAATATAATTCTAAATAAATGTAGATATATTTAAATAATTAAAAATTATGATAAATATATTAATTATATATATTTATAAAATTATAAATATATGTGTTATAATTTTATAATTATACATACATACATACATATATATATATACATTTATAATTACCACTATGAATAATTTATTTATTATCACTTTTAATTACAAATAAATATATATTTATTTATTAGTTATAAATATAAATAAATATATATTTATTTAAATAATTATTAATTCATAAAAAATATATTTATTATTTTCATATATAATGTTATATATAATTAAATAAATATATAGAAATATTGAGAAATAAATACAAATATTTATATTTATAGTTATAAATAAATATAGATATATTTAAATAATTATAAAATTATAATAAATATATTAAATATAAATATTAATAAAATTATAAATATTAGAAATATTAATTTATTATAATTTTATAATTATTTAAAAAAATAAATATATACAATAAATATATTTATTATATATATTTCTAAGATTATAAATATAATAAGTATATTTCTTATAATTTTATAATTATTTAAATTATAATTTTATAAATATAAATATATATTTATCATGTATATAATTTTATAAATATATATAATAATATAAATAAATTATTAACATTATATCTTTATCAGCGCTATATTTTTAGCGCTTATAAAGACGTCATTTATCAGTGTTTTTTCAACGCTGATAAAAACATGTTTTATCAGCGCTTTCTATTTCAGTGCTGATAAAACATATCTTTATCAACGTTTTTAGCTAGCACTGATAAAAGGTTCACCGGGTTTTATAAAAAAACCCTAACTTTCTCCTCCTTCCTCGCACCCCTCAAGCTCTCGCGGAAGCCGATCACTCCCACCATGCCTCCTCCTCCTCCTCCTCTCTAGTTGCCTCTTCTTCGCTGCGAACCAGATCGGTGTGCGCCTCTCCTCCGTCGTGCGCCACACCTACGTCATGCGCGAACCAGACTATCGTGCTCCTCTTCTCCACCACGTGCCACACCTCCACCGCACGCCACACCTCTGCTACGCGCCACACCTCCGTCGCGCACCTCTCCTCTGCTGTGGGCCTCTCCTCTATTGGGCGCCTCTTCTCCGATGCGCGCCTCTCCTCTGCTGTGAACTTACTATTGTCGCGCGCTGAACGACGCCTTTGCGATGAGTTTTCTCTTCTTTCTCTTTGTTTTTTGGAGATGTTGTGAATTATACAGGCTATATGCCCTACTGAAAATTGTGATCGTTGGTGATCCTTATTTTCACACTAAATGAATTGCATGTTGGTTTGTTTTTAAAAAGAAATTGGTGGTCCTCTAGTGAAACATGATCGTATACCCTGAATATTTGTGTGTGTGATCATGGGAAAAGTTATGCCAAGTATGAATGTATTGTAATGATTACGTGTATGGGTTTCTCATATGGTTTTCACTTATACATTTTTATAAAGTTTTTAAATGTTTTCTAATCATTTATTGGGTTTCACTACTACAAAAACGACCTATATCAGCACTAAAAAAGGACTTTAACAGCGCTAAAAAAGCGCTGTAAAGCTCAGCGCTGATATAAGGGGTCCCTTTTATCAGTGCTCCGAAAAGTGCTGATAAAGGCCCCTTTTATCAGCGCTAAAAAAAGCGCTAATAAAAGACCCCTTTATCAGCACTTTTTTTAGCGCTGATAAAAGGGGCCTTTATCAGCGTTTTTTTAGCGCTGATAAAGGTAAAAAAAATAGAAAAAATTAAAAATAATGCGGGGAGTGCTTTTATCAGCGCTTCACACCCCCTTTATCAGCACTAGGAGGTCTCCCACGCATCCTCATACGCGCGCACCCCCTTCGCTTCCACCCGAACTCGAACCCGGGACCTCCCCCCTTTCGCGGCTGCACCTTTACCACTAAGCCATTTCGTTTTGTTCTCTATTTAATGATATATATATATATATAGTTATATTTATTCATATATTGATATAGATTCATATTAATATAAATATATTTATTCATATATTAGTATATATATATTAATCCGTATATTAATATATTTATATATATATTTTTAGTTATAATTTTTTATACGTATATTTATTTGTATATTAATATATACATATAAGATTAGTTTTAAATACATTTATGAAAAAATATGTTTTTATGTGTGTTTATAAATAAATAAATAAATACATACATACATACATACATACATAGATATATACAACACACAGACACACTTAGAGACACACACACACACAAACACATATATATTTACGAATAAATACATATATATGTGTATTTGAAAAGCCATAGAATGTACATATAAGATTAGTTTTAAATACATTTATGAAAAAAATATGTTTTTGATGTGTGTTTATAAGTAAATAAATAAATACATACATATATACATATATACAACACACAGACACACACATAGACACTCACACACACAGACACATATATATTTATGAATAAATACATATATATGTGTATTTGAAAAGACATAGAATGTTAAAACGACCATAACTTATAATCTAGAATCCCATTTCAATTCTACAACCAGTCAAATCAAAGAAAATGAAACAATCTTCGATATGATATGTGGTACAAGCCTAACGGACATCCGGATCAGAAGTTATACTTGTTTGAATGTTAACAAATCGGGGTATCCCGACTAAAAACTCAGTTTTGGAGGCCTTCTGGGCCTTTCTTGGGCTTGAAAAATGTGATAGAGGATTTTCCTCAATCACTAACGCATAGAGCTCGTCGCAGGCTTTGATTTGATATGCTGTAGAGCTCAAACGGACACCCGGATCAAAAGTTATGGCCGTTTGAAGTTTGAGTTACATTTTCAACATATTTTAGATATTTTATTAATTGTTTTGATTTTTTGGGTCCTCAAATTTTTATTAAATGATTTTTAATCGATAAAAATTAGAAAATTATTAATTAATAATATTTTTTTAAAATATTTTGAAGCCATTTTCACTAAATTTCTTATATATTAAATGTAATAGTCTATTTATATGTATCTATAACATATTTAAAAAATATATATTGTATTTATATCAATATAAATATACTTATATAACAAAATATTATTTTTCATGATTTTTTTTTCAAACTTAACATTTATCAGCACTCGGGAAAAGCGTTGATAAATCCCCCCTTTATCAGTGCTACTAAAAGAAGCGCTGATAAAGGGGTCCCCTTTATCAGCGCTAAAAAAAGTGCTGATATAGGGGGCCTTTATCAGCCCTAAAAAGCGCTGATAAAGGGGGCCTTTATTAGTGTTTTTTTAGCGCTGATAAAAGTGACCATTTATCAGTGCTTTTTTTTAGCACTGATAAAAGTGAAGCACATCCCTTGCCTATTTTTGTAGTAGTGTTTATCAGAAGATATCCATAATACCAACACTCTCTTCACTTCCTCAAATGTTTCTTATCATCTAAACTTTGTTTAGGTAGTTGTTTGTATGAAACTCTTTTTAATTGACATGCTTTGGGTGCTTGAGTATTTTGAACCCCTTCTTCATCTAAAGTATATTGAATTATGCTAGTTTGGATGATGACATAATGATTCCTTATCAAGGTGACCTTCAAGTTAACTTAAATGGGTTTCCTAAAGTTCATTTATCCTTATATTGTTAGAACCACTTTCTAATTCACTAAGTGTTTGTGTAAATTCCTTATAGTCCCTTTTCATGCACTTATATTTTTAAACAGTTGTTCGATCCACCTAATGACCTTGAAACATTTTCTATAAGTAATAAATTAAGAATTCTACTTTATTCCCTATTTAAATGTCGCTTTTTGAAAGGGATTTGATTGTTATTGAACTTTGGTGTTCTTTTGTTATCATTTTATGAATTTTATATATTAATTTGATTTAGTAATATGTAATGATATCTTATATGATTTTTGGACACCCCGTTATGCATGTTTGATATATTTATGTTGGAATTTAATTCATTTATTATTTAAAGGAGTTGTTCATTAAGTTTTGAATCATGTTTGGTCTCCAAAAAAGGATTTTATGTGTTCAACTTGGGTGAAATATTTAAGGATCATTTGGAAAATTCTTAAAAATAATTTCATGTTTTTGTTATCAATGAATTCTCAAAGGCCTGGTTGGAACTTTATAAAAAGAATTTTTGATTTGGGAACATTTTCACTATATTATATTTGGATTTTGATGATTATATAAAGTGGGTTGATTTTATTTTGGAATGTGTTATACATGGGTAAAAAGGGGTTGTTTCAGTTAATGGTGTTTAGAGGAGAGATGAATAGTTTTTTTATGTCATTCAGATTTTATGTGATTGACTTCATGATTGATTTTGATCTCCTCCATTTCATTTATCATGAGAACCCCAGTTACTTAGGTGGGACCTAGGACATGTACTTTCTAGACATTGATCTGCTCTCCCTAGTATGGGATTACATCCCCACACTTACTAGGAATCAATATACTCTCCCTAGATATGGATCAAAATGCTTCACTTTCTAGGCATTGATACATTCTCACCAAGAACCACTATTGCACCAAAACCTTGACCAATCATACTCCTTGACCCACCCTCTACTATGTAAGGGTTGGTGTCCTGAGAACCAACTGTTTTGTACTTTGATTACATGAATGTTCACTTATTATATATTGTTCATTGTTCTGCATGACTATAATATAATAATGTCCTGGAATATTTGTTGCATTAATAAGGTCATAGCAGATCCCTGCTATGATGAGAACCTTGAAATGCTATAACAATATTCTTAAATAAAGTTCTACGGTTGGATGACATACTATGATAGGACACATAGTATACAGACCGTCATGTGCGAGTACTCGTAAGAAGACGAGACTCTCTCTCATGGAGTTTGCACTTGGTAATCTCCAAGATGAGAGATTATGATAACAGACCCGCCAGTAGTAATTCCGCACGTCTTGGTGTCATCGGATATTGCTATCTATGAGCGTGTGTAATGGTCCTTAGACTGGAAGATTATCATTAACTCATGTCATGACTCACACACTTAGATTTACTGACGAAAACCGTCACGCAGATAGTTGGCGGGAAGTAAGGTACGTTGGGTGTGTCACGAGTGACATGTTGTTAATGGATAAGTCGAGGAAGGATTTGTCCCCTCCATTTATAGAAGTTGATATCTCGGCCCTTTGATTGAAATAGAACTGTCGGATTAAATTCCATGGCCATGGTGTAAACGACGAGTTTATTTCAGGTAGTCAAAGAACGACGGATCAAGCATATAGGTTTATGACACTTCCATGAAACCTGCTTGATGAGATATTGAGACAAAGGGATTAAATTACACAGTAAGCGTTCGTATGAGGTGATACGTCAATGCGGCGTCAACTTCTTTCTCTTGGGTTCCTTGACCCGTTGCTAGACAGTAATCTTGGACTTTAGGCAAGCCTGCCTAATGCCAACGAGAAAGAGGCCTAGAGGGTCACACACTAAGTGTATCCAAGTATCTCAAGTTGAATAAAGATTATTACCGTACGTGGTTTAATAATTATTCAAGGAAGCCTAAGTTTTTTTAAATGATGGAGGAAAAATAAAATAAAGCAAGTACACGCCGTGTATTATTAAATGTACACGCCGTGTAGTTTTATTTTGGAAAGGAAATGAATAAATGAAAACAAGATATACACCCCGTGTACATTTAATGTACGCGCCGTGTAGTTTTCAATGAAAAACAAGTACACGTCGTGTATTTATTATTACACGCCGTGTAGTTTTTCCAGTCGGGATTTTGAGGATATAATATTGTTTTAAATGATATTTATTATAATCAGCATGGGCGCATGTCAAGGAATTATCTATTCAACATGGGGGTTTTAAATAAGAGTCAATGAAATAAATAAAACGCGTAACGCGTTTATTTATTGTCATAGCTCTATAACCCCACACACCCGATTATAAATATCCTCACAACCCCAACTCTTTTTCGATATACAAGAGAATCATTGTGCACAACATCTCTGGAGAATTCTTTCAAGACCGAAAGAACCTATTCCTCCAAGAACACTCTCAAGACCGAGAGAGATCCTCTTCCATCAGATCAAGACGATCTAAGGCGGACAACGCAAGCAAAGGCTTCTCCACGCTAGCACCCAGAGAATCCTTTGGCGACGTCCAGAGATACAAGGTACATGTGTGGATCACCACTAGAGGGAGTCTACACTTGGCTTTTGCGACGCAACGACGGATCACATCGACAACGTGATCGAGAACGTCAACGAAGAAAGAACACCCAAAAGGTATTTCTTTACAATTAATTAAATTAACTATAATCAACCTGTAACGATCATTGTTTGTGGTTCCGAGACAAACCATCTTCTTTGTCCTTTTCTGTGATTCGATCCGTGGAGACTGGCGTTTATCGTCGTATTGATCCCGGATTGATCATTGCTAATGACAAAAGGCCAAGTGGTCACATCCACCCACGCACTTCCGCTGCGCCCGGAACCTTCAAATGGTATCAGAGGGAGGTTACAACGTTGATTATAGTTATTTAATTTTCGTTGATAATTTACGCATTCATATTTGATTCAATTCGAAATAAATCGTTCTATAAATATGAATTAACGAGATCTATTCTTCCTCATTCGTTTCTCGATTCATATCACGGAAATGACCTTTTAATTTTAATTTTTGATTAAAATAAAAACGAGGAACTCATTCGGAGGAGCCACTCTTTATGTCTGTACAACATGGGATTACACGGCGTGTAATTAAAACTACATGCCGTGTACTTAGGTTCAACGAACCAGCACTGGTCCGCCAAACCACGCCGTGTGAATTGATTATGCCTAAGTTTTAATCACGCCGTGTTGACCAGAATTGAACAGCGCGTGGAAACCGGAATACACGACGTGTATGTTGGAGCAACACGCCGTGTAGTCCGTTCCGACCCAGGTGAAACCGTGTACAAAGATAAGCCGCGTACCGCGTACATGGGATCGCCAGGCCGGTTACCGCGTAACAAGGAAGTACCCGCCGTGTATGATTCATCTACACGCCATGTACTCTAAAATTTCCAAAGTACAGAAAACACGCCAAAGCCCCGGTGTGTACTTTGGATAAAGGGTGAAAAGAAAAATACACGCCGTGTAATTATAAACTACACGCTGTGTACTTTCCAGAAATGGAATTTCACCAGGTTTCCTCTAATGTACAAAGACCCGTATAAGGAATATAGACGAGAATAATCTCAAGGAAATTCAGAAAGGAATTTAAGATAAAGAATTGATTAATTATAAGATCATAATTAATTGAATTCGAGCGCGTCTTATCTTAAATAAAAGAACGATTTAAAGAATTTGAATTCTAAATATGCATAAATATCGTTGCATACTATGGATGATCATGAGCTAGACCAAAGACCCTTTGTATGTGTATGGTTTCATTTAAATTTATTTAATTTAAATTTGTTGGCCTGCGAGCCTTCTTCCAATAAAATGTAGGGCCTACATGCCCATGGTTTCTTTAATGTAAACCCATGTAATGGAGTATCTCCCAAGCCAGAGGAGACAGTTCAAATCCTGAAGCCGAGGCGAAACCGACACAAGAAGATACAAAGGTGGACAGGTGGGAGCTGCAAAACACGAACCATCAGGTTTAAGGTGTTTTCCCTAGGTCAGGGTTAGCTTATCAAAACTTCTAGATAAACTAACCAATAGAAGCTCATGATCATGCCATCTTATTTTATTTCTATCTGATTGCATGGTTTATTTATTATGTATGTGTTGTCGCGATCACATAATTAATAAAATGAACAAGCATGCAAAGATGGAATAAAATAAAAACCGGACTATGCATAAACATTATCAGAACATGGTTAATCACTTAAGCAAGAATCACTTAATATTAACAAACATGTGATAATGTGAAACTACGCATAAAGGAATAAAATCCCTCAATACAATATTAAGTCAGACCAAGCCTTTCATTACCTGATTAAGGGAAAGACTCAATAAAACTATGTGTTTGACCAACCCTTGTTGGGACACTTAATTTTATAAAGTAAGCCCTTATGAAAGGTTTCGGGTTGACTTAACCATATTACATCAAGAGAAGTATCCCTTTCTAGACTTGGTGTAATATTGGAGGCAAGAGTTGAGGAAATCCAAGTCAGGATTTCAGGATTGGGGAGTCCACTCAACAGATCAAGGAACTGTAAGCTCACAGTTGGAAAATACCTGCCTACCTAAATACCTTCAAATAGCTTGACCAACCCTTTTTGGGGTTATGCGAAGGGGAATATGGATCCTTGCCACTAGAATGTCAAAGTAACTGTACATTCCGAGTTCAATGGTGAGGGCCATTGGGACTTGATAAAATAGTGGGATACTTAATAAAATTTATTATTTCTCATAAAATGTAATCAAGAAAGTACTGATGAATCTGATCTTTTAAATTGTAGAATCAATATGACAAACACATCAACCACATTTTCTCTGCGATCAATTCTGGATAAAGACAACATCCTCACTGGCAGTAACTTTCAGGAATGGTTTAGGCGCCTTCGGGTTATCCTACGCCATGAACGGAAGTTTTACGTGCTGGAGTCCTCACTTCCTGATTCTCCTGCCCCAGGGGCGAGTGATGAAGTTTTCCTAGTCTATGATCAACATTTGAACGATTCTCTCGATGTTCAATGTTTGATGCTGTCATCTATGTCTAGTGAGCTCATGAAGTCTCATGAAGACATGGATGCCTATAGCATGCTCGAGCACCTCCATGGTTTATACCAAGAGAGAGCAAGAAAGGAAAGGTTTGAGATCTCCAAGGCTCTGTTTCAGAGCAAGCTTGGAGAGGGTTCCCCAGCTGGGCTTCATGTAGTCAAGCTCATTGGCTACATTGAGCGCTTGGAGGTTCTAGGGTTTAAACTCCCTGAAGAACTGGGTACCGATCTCATTCTCGCATCACTCCCCCAGAGCTTCTCAAACTTTGTTGTGAACTTCAATATGAACAACATTGAGAAGTCTTTGTCTGATCTTCTCATCCTCATTCGCCAAGTGGACACTGACATGAAGCGTGAAAAGCCTTCTGTCCTCATGGTGAATAAAAGGAAAGGGAAGGCGAATAGCTTTAAGCCCAAATCTTTTTCAAGGCCTTCCAAGAAAAGGAAGATCAAAGGGGAGGCAAAGGAACATGATGTTGTTTGTTTTGCATGTGGCAAGAAGGTCCACTGAAAGAAAAACTGCACCCAGCCAAGGAAGCAAGGGGAAGCTTCATGTGCATTTGTTATCAAATGCAATCTATCTTTTTCTACTAATTGGGTATTAGATATTTCTTGTGGTGCTCACATCTGTATCCAAATACAGGAACCAAGTAGATTCAAGAAGATTGATCGAGGGGAGGTAGATCTACGAGCAGCCAACGGAGCCAGACTCACTGTTGTAGCTGTCAGAGACTACCACCTCACATTGCCTACCGAGATGGTCTTGGTTTTGAAAGGTTTTTATTATGTGCCTTCTGTTACTAAAAACATTATTTCAGTATCTAGATTAGATACTGATGGATTCATATTCAAGTTTGGAAATGAATGTTGATACTTTTATAAAGATAGAATTTGTTTTGGTAGGGCACATTTATATAACGGCCTTTATGTGTTAGACTACTCAAACCAAGTAATGGAAATCGATAACAAAGTTAATTCACATGACTCATACCACACCCAACTTTGGCATCACCGGCTAGGTCATGTCAATAAGAAACGTTTGACAAAATTACATCAATATGGGTATTTAGATTCTTTCAAACTAAAACCACTTGGTGTATGTCATGCATGTCTACAAGGAAAAATGACCAAAGCCCCATTTAGTGGGAAAGGTGAAAGAGCTAAAGAGCTTCTAGAATTAGTTCACACAGATGTGTGTGGACCATTTCCAGTTGAAGAAAGGGGTGGGTTCTCGTACTTTATAACTTTTACTGATGATTTTAGTAGATATGGATATATTTACTTAATGAGGTATAAGTCAGATTCTTTTGATCAGTTCAAAGAATACAAGAATGAAGTTGAGAACCAGCTTGGTATGAAGATTAAAAAACTCTGCTCAGACAGAGGAGGAGAATATCTTAATCAAGACTTCATTGATTTCTTACGGGAGTTTGGGATTCTATCTCAACTCACTCCTCCTTACACACCTCAGTGGAATAGTGTAAGTGAAAGGAGGAATCACACCTTGTTGGACATGGTGAGATCAATGATGAGTCATGCGAGTCTTCCATTATCCTTTTGGGGATATTCATTACAAACAACAGCGCACATACTAAACTAAGTACCAAATAAATCGATAAATGGTATTCCATACGAATTATGGAGTGGACGCAAAGCCATGTTATCGAATTTACATGTGTGGGGTAGTGAAGAATTTGTTAAGGCCTCTTCAGGTAACAAACTTGCACCCCGAGGAACAAAGTGTATCTTTATAGGATATCCCAAGGAAACAAGGGGATATTACCTATACAACCCCTCAGACAAAAAGGTTACAGTGGCAAGACATTCCATATTCCTTGAGAGGGATCACATCTCCAAAAGAGATAGTGGGAGTGAGATAGACTTCGATGAAGTCGAGCCTCAAGATACATAGAATTTGGTACAAGAACAGATTCAAAAAAGCCCTGTGGAAGAACAATCTGTTCCAGAGAAACAAGAACTGTGTAGGAGCACGAGAGAGGTGAGAGAACCAGAACGATATGGTTTTCTTGTCACCAAGGATGGTGACTCATTATTGGTTGACAATGATGATCCTCTTACCTACAAGGAAGCATTTGAAGGCACAGACGTTGCCAAGTGGCAAGAAGCCATGAATTCTGAAATGGATTCCATGTACCAAAACCAAGTCTGGATTTTGGTAGATCCTCCAGTTGATATAAAGCCTATTGGTAATAAATGGGTATTCAAGAAGAAACTGGACATGGAGGGGCAAGTCAGCACCTACAAGGCACGACTAGTTGCAAAAGGTTTTAGACAGCGTCAAGGAATTGACTATGATGAAAACTTTTCACCGGTTGCAATGCTGAAGTCCATCAGAATCCTATTGGACATTGCTTCTTACCATGACTATGAAATTTGGAAAATGGATGTCAAAATAGCTTTCCTTAACGGGAACCTCCAGGAAGATGTCTACATGACACAACCTGAAGGGTTTGTGACTCCAAAGGATGCCAACAAGGTATGCAAGTTGCAGAAATCCATTTATAGATTAAATTAAGCATCAAGGTCATGGAACATTCATTTTGATGAAGCTGTTACAGAATTTGGCTTTGTTAAGAATGAATGTGAGCCTTGTGTCTACAAAAGGTTTAGTGGAAGTGCAGTCATTTTCCTAATAGTATATGTTGATGACATATTGCTAATTGGAAACGAAGTACCTGTCTTATAGTCAGTTAAGGCATGGTTGCATAAATGCTTCTCCATGAAAGACTTGGGCGAGGCGACATATATTCTTGGGATCAAGATCCATCGTGATAGATCCAAGAGAATGTTGGGCCTGAGTCAAAGTACATACATTGACAAGATACTGAAGAGATTCAGTACGGAACAGTCCAAGAGGGGATTGTTGCCAGGGTCACATGGCATTCATCTTTCCAAGAAAATGTTTCCTCAGACACATGAGGAAAGAAATAGGATGGCAAGGATCCCTTACGCATCCATGATTGGGTCAGTCATGTATGCTATTCTATGTACGGGGCTAGATGTTGCATACGCATTAAGTGCGGTAGGTAAATATCAAGCTGATCCAGGAGACCGCCATTGGATGGCAGTCAAGACTATCCTTAAGTATCTGAGGCGTACTAAGGATATGTTCCAGGTTTATGGAGGAGATGAGGAACTAGTCATTAGAGGACATGTAGATTCTAGTTTCCAGACTGATCAAGATGACATGAAGTCGCAGACTGGATACATATTCAGTTTGAATGGAGGTGCAGTGAGCTGGAAGAGCTCAAAACAAAGTGTGGTGGAAGATTCTACAGCGGAGTCCGAGTATATCGCAGCTTCTGAGGCAGCTAAAGAAGCAGTATGGATGCGAAACTTCGTCCAAGAGCTGGATGTTGTACCGAGCAGTAAAGATCCTATCACACTCTATTGTGATAATACTGCAGCGGTGTCACTTGAAAAAGAGCCAAGGTCACATCAGCGGACAAAGAACATACTTCGAAAGTATCATATCTTGAGGGATTTTTCTCAGAGAGGTGAAGCTGCAGTGAGCAATATTTCCACGGAAGACAACGTGGCGGACCCATTGACTAAATCCTTGACTCAGCAGAAACATGATCATCATGTGAGGTCTAGCGGACTAAAAGTCGTAGGCAGTTGGCTCTAGTACAAGTGGGAGTTTGTAAGGGTTGGTGTCCTGAGAACCAACTGTTTTGTACTTTGATTACATGAATGTTCACTTATTATATATTGTTCATTGTACTGCATGACTATAATATAATAATGTCCTGGAATATTTGTTGCATTAATAAGGTCATAGCAGATCCCCGCTATGATGAGAACCTTGAAATGATATAACAATATTCTTAAATAAAGTTCTATAGTTGGATGACATACTATGATAGGACACATAGTATACAGACCGTCATGTGCGAGTACTCGTAAGAAGACGAGACTCTCTCTCATGGAGTTCGCACTTGGTAATCTCCAAGATGGGAGATTATGAGAACAGACCCGCCAGTAGTAATTCCGCATGTCTTGGTGTCATCGGATATTGCTATCTGCGAGCATGTGTAATGGTCCTTAGACTGGAAGATTATCATTAACTCATGTCATGACTCGCGCACTTAGATTTACTGACGAAAACCGTCACGCAGACAGTTGGAGGGAAGTAGGGTACGTTGGGTGCGTCATGAGTGACATGTTGTTAATGGATAAGTCAAGGAAGGATTTGTCCCTTCCATTTATAGAAGTTGATATCTCGGCCCTTTGATTGAAATAGAACTGTCGCATTAAATTCCATGGCCATGGTGTAAACGACAAGTTTATTTCAGGTAGTCAAAGAACGACAGATCAAGCATATAGGTTTATGACACTTCCATGAAACCTGCTTGATGAGATATTGAGACAAAGGGATTAAATTACACAGTAAGCGTTCGTATGAGGTGATACGTCAATGCGGCGTCAACTTATTTCTCTTGGGTGGCTTGACCCGTTGCTAGACAGTAATCTTGGACTTTAGGCAAGCCTGCCTAATGCCAACGAGAAAGAGGCCTAGAGGGTCACACACTAAGTGTATCCAAGTATCTCAAGTTGAATAAAGATTATTCCCGTACGTGGTTTAATAATTATTCAAGGAAGCCTAAGTTGTTTTAAATAATGGAGGAAAACTAAAATAAAACAAGTACACGCTGTGTATTATTAAATGTACACGCCATGTAGTTTTATTTTGGAAAGGAAATGAATAAATGAAAACAAGATATACACGCCGTGTACATTTAATGTACACGCCGTGTAGTTTTCAATGAAAAACAAGTACACGCTGTGTATTTATTATTACACGCCGTGTAGTTTTTCCAGTTAGGATTTTGAGGATATAATATTGTTTTAAATGATATTTATTATAATCAGCGTGGGCGCATGCCAATGAATTATCTATTTGACATGGGGGTTTTAAATAAGATTCAATGAAATAAATAAAATGCGTAACACATTTATTTATTGTCATAACTCTATAACCCCATACACCCGATTATAAATATCCTCACAACCCCAACTATTTTCCGATATACAAAAGAATCGTTGTGCACAACATCTCTGGAGAATTCTTTAAATACCAAAAGAACCTCTTCCTCCAAGAACGATCTCATGACCGAGAGAGATCCTCTTCCATCGGATCAAGACGATCTAAGGCGGACAACGCAAGAAAAGGCTTCTCCACGCTAGCACCCGGAGAATCCTTTGGCAACGTCCAGAGATACAAGGTACACGTGTGGATCACCGCTAGAGGGAGTCTACACTTGGCTTCTGTGACGCAACGATGGATCACATCGACAACGTGATCGAGAACATCAACGAATAAAGAACACCCAAAAGGTATTTCTTTATAATTAATTAAATTAACTATAATCAACCTATAACGATCATTGTTTGTGGTTCCGGGACAAACCATCTTCTTTGTCCTTTTCTGTGATTCGATCCGTGGAGACTAGTGTTTATCGTCGTATTGATCCCGGATTGATCATTGCTAATGACAAAAGGCCAAGTGGGCACATCCACCCACGCGCTTCCGCTGCGCCCGGAACCTTCATACTACATATCCACCTTTAATTCTCAACATCATTGAGGCATGTCCTTCTTACCTCTTGGATCTAGATTCTCTTGTACACACCTTTTAAAAAAAATTCTAATGCTTTCATATCATGGTTTCCCATTCTACTAAACACCTCACTTATGACTAATTCAAAATCAATGTAACTTTTGAACTCTCCGAGAGTAGGAAGGCAATTTTCCCCCAAAGTCTGAATCCTCTACCATTGAATATCAATCCAAAACTTACCCATTTTAATGGCACCACCACTTTGTTACTGTCACGACCCCTCCCACCAAAGATGCCCCTCCTGAGCTGGCAATGGTGAAAGGGAGATAATGACCCCCGAGTCCCGCCTCCAGTAGGCCCCGGGGTGGCGACTAGTACCAAGGGTATGAGTTTTCACAAGTATGGGAGGCATTACCCTTTTTATTTATTTAGGATCGGGAAATAGGACAAGTCAACCACCAAAAAGGAAAAAGAAAAAGTGTATATAAATAAACCAAAACCAATCCCACATGCATATTTAAACAATTTTATAACTAGGTACAAGTACAAGAAAGCTCAAAGTACAATACCAAAAGAAAACAAGAGAACAACAACTGCAACAACTCCAACTGTACAACTAGTAGGGTCCCGCACGACCCTGGTAGTCCTCCTGGAAACTTGAAAGTAAACGTAGGGTGAGCATAAAAGTATAATCAGTAAGGAAACCTAAAGATCTCGTGCACAGGTGGGGAGACATCCTAATGTCCCGTGAGAACAACAGAAGAAACCTAGAAAGGAATTCTATCCACCCAACCTCACCAGCCGCACTCACCAAAACACAAGCACAACAGGTAGTAGTATATAAGAAAAAAGAGTATTGGGTACCCCGCACCAGTTCCATTTAGTTAGCTGCTCTTCCTAACGACGAACGTCCTGACGCTGCCACACTCTCCCCGCCCTCACACACCTGGGCCTCACCACCACGTATCCCACCCACACACACCCGGGCCTCACAACCACATATCCCGCCCGCACACACCTGGGCCTCATCCCGAAGATTATTGGGAAAAAGTAGAACCTGCCTGAAGAGTCTTGGGCCTAATCCACCCCAATAAAAACCTACCCGAATAGTCTTAGGTGTAAGGTCCCATCAAGCCATCACAGCCTAGGGGAGAAGGAGCAGGAAGGAGCTAGTAACTAACGGGAAAACACCCTCTCCCATGAAATGGGAGTGTTCGGCACTAAGTGATCAACATGGGTGGGGTGTGATAAAACACAAAAGATACAGATATATATATATATATACCAACCACACAGCCCAACCTATGGTTTCTAAACAGAGAAACTGAGCACGTGCCTCGACACTGCTACTACGAAGCATGCATACAACAAACAACCCCAACCCCATTTAGGTTTTTACGTTTCAGCAGAATTAGATTATTTAGTTCCTTAACTACTGGGAAACTATCCACAACCAACCACATCGATCGTTCGTAAAACATATCCCTACCATCCACAAATCAAGTTAGGAAAACACAAGCAACACAACTAAGCCCTTCTTATAAACCAACCATCCCCATTGATTATTAACTCTGTTCCATTACCACGCCCCACCATTCATTAACTCTTCCACTTTAATTTAATATTCACAACCCACTATTCATTCACAAACAAGCTCATCCCTGCAGCCCCGCTGCCAACCACCAAAACCACAACTGCATCGTACATCATTTCCCCTTTAATACCATTATTGCAGCCCTACTGCCCGTTACCAACATAACATTCACACCAACCCACAACCAAGTCAACTGCAGCCCCGCTGCTCACCCGATCCACAAAAACCCACAAAAACACCCCCATCACATGACACATAACCAAATCAAGACCCACATATTCATTATTCCATTTTTGTTTAACCAGGGTGATCACACAAGGGTTCCAGATTTTAAACAGCCAACTTTGCGTGATTAACCAATTCCACATTCCACAAAGTTTCCATCCATAAGAAAATACAGAAGGAGAGGGAAACATTTAATTGCTTAAGAAAAGGCCCCCAACGACCATGATTTTTAGTAGGTAGAAGCTCATTCAATTCACAACATAATATCACAGGGTATAAAGTAACAACAATCACAAACTTCCCAACCCCGTTGTTTGACCAGTTATCATATTTATTTAATGGTTCAACTATTTCTCATGAAAACAAGAGAATACCCACCTCTCATGATGCAAAAAAGAGAGAGAGACAAAGGTAATATCCTTACCTCAACAGGTTCTGATCACAATGCTCCCCCGGATCAACTTTAGAAGAAGTCCATCGGCGTCCGTCACTTCTTTCGGGTCCCGGCAAAACCTCCTCGGGTGGAAGTCGGAAAGGAAAGGCCGAAGGAAAGACAATGAATCCAAGCTTGGAAGTTCCGCCTCGTCGTCACGATCCCGTGGCCGCTGACGGATCGTAAATTGGAGCTCGAACGAAGAAGTTATGGAAGGAAGAGCCTTCGAGTCTCTTGAGAGAGTTCTGCTCAGAGGAGAGGGGAGGAGAGGTGTGTGTTGAAAAGGAGGAGGGGACCCCTCCTTTTATAGGCGTGAAAAGAAAAAGTACACAGCATGTAATTTATGGTACACGGCGTGTACTTGGTTCTTTCACACGGTCTTCACGTGGCTTCCAACACGGCTCCACGGCTGTTGACTGGTCAACACACGGTTTGAGGGTAACGCATACGCGGGGAAGGACTACACGGCGTGTAGTTTAGACACACGACGTGTACTCATTTATTTCACATGGCAAGGACACGAATCCAACATGGTACACGACCGTTGAATGGTAACGCGTACGCGGGGAAGGACTACACGGCGTGTAGAACTGGGAACACGGCGTGCACCCATTATTTCACATAGCGAGGACATGGCCTGCAACACGGGGTATACCCGGAAAGGGGGTACACAGCGTGTACTCAAACTACACGGTGTGTAGTTTCAAAATTCTGGAAAGTGTGGGAAAAGTCCATTTTACCCTCCAGAACACTTCTTGACCTTCTTTTTGACAAAGGAAAGGGTCGTAGAGGTCCGAGCCATTACATCAGATACCTATTAAAACATTCTCGTCCCCGAGAATTCAAAAACCAACCCAGAGGAAACTCAACAAGATACCTCTTAGGGTTCCCGTTATAACAGGGACCCAACCAACAACCCTAACCATATGTGTTAGGAATTCCTTCTCCTATGTCGAGATATTATCAGCTTTAGGTGGCACTGACTCGCTTGCACGGGTTTAATCGCATCCTCATTAATGCGTCTCGATTAAGAATTGGGTCTTCCCACTTTCATACATTAGGATTTTTCAACTCGAACTACCCCCAACACCACACAACCAACACACTGCTGGAACATGTGGTTTGGGGAAGAATTCCTTCTCCTACATCGAGATATTATCCGCTTTAGGCGGCACTGACTCGCCCACACGGGTTCAATCGCATCCGCATTAATGCGTCTCGATTAAGGATCAGGTTTTTCCCTTTCCCCACACATCCGTACATGTCACACATTACCAGGGAACAAGGAAACAAAAAGGTCTCACAAATGAAAAGCCAAGAATTCCATATATCAAAGGTACAAAGTACAACATCAACACAAATCTCAGAAGAACAAGGAAAAAAAACAAGTCAAAACAACTCCGGGTACTGAGCGTGCATCTGGGTCTCCCGCTCCCAAGTGCTCTCCTCAAGGCCTCCATGCCTCCACAACACACGAACCAACAAAATAGTTCATCCATGGAGCACCTTCTCTTTACAATCTTCGATCCTGACTGGTCGTTCCTCGAAGGTCGCGTCGTCTCCCATATCTAACTCTCCCTAGTCGATAACATGAGAGTCGTCGTGTAAGTACCGATGAAGCTGGGAGACATGGAAGACATCATGAACCTTATCCAACTGAGGTGGCAGGGCCAGCTGATATGCCACCTTACTGACTCGCCTCAGCACCTCAAAAGGTCCGATGAACCTAGGTGAGAGCTTGCTCCCTTTCCCAAACCTCCGCTGCCCCCGTCGAGGGGAAACCTTCAAGAACACATGATCTCCCACCTCAAACTCTAAGTGCCTCCTCCGATGATCAACATAAGACTTCTGTCGGTCCTGAGCCACTTTCATCCTTTCATGTACAAGCTGGACTTTCTCTGTGGTGCTCTGCACTACCTCCGACCCAAGAGCACCTGTCTCACCAACCTCTTCCCAACAAATGGGTGAACGACATGGCCTTCCATACAAAGCCTCAAACGGTGCCATGCCAATAGTAGAGTGGAAGCTGTTGTTGTAGGAAAACTCTACTAAAGGCAAGTGTCGTACCCATGATCCTCCGAAATCCAGAACGCATGCTCGCAGCATGTCCTCCAACGCCTGGATAGTCCGCTCTGTCTACCCATCGGTCTGGGGGTGGAAAGCAGTGCTAAGGCGTAGCTGGGTGCCAAAAGCATGTTGTAACCCCCTCTATACTCATGAGGTAAACCGAGTATCCCAATCTGAGACGATAGTCTTCGGGACTCCATGAAAACTCACCACCTCGTCTACGTACCTCTGTGCTATGGTACTCACCAGGCCTGACTCCTTAATTGCTAAGAAGTGAGCTGATTTCGTCAGCCGATCCACCACTACCCAGATAGCATCATAACCACCCTGATCTCTGGGTAGTCTTGTGACGAAGTCCATTGAGATGTCATCCCACTTCCACTCGGGGAAATCTAAAGGATGAAACAAACCACTGGGAACACGGTGTTCAACCTTCACTTGCTGACACACTAGGCATTTAGCCACAAACTCCACCACTGCCCATTTCACCCCGGGCCACCAAAAATGTTCCCTCGGGCCTCAGTACATTTTTGAAACTCCTGGATGTACCGCTAAGGCTGAGCTATGGAACTCATAGAGAACTCCCTCACGCAAAGCCTTCGGAACAAACAACCTTCCATGGAAAATCATCTGATGTCGGCTGTCCTCTGACCACCCCTCTGGAGCGTTCCCCTGATCGACACGATCCCGCATCACTTCCATCTCGGAGTCCCCCCACTGAGACTCTTCCACCTGCTGCAGCAAGGAGGACTGCACCGTCATCTGAAACAAACAGCCTCTAACACCTTCTACCCTGGCATCCAAGTGCAAGGCGGCCAACTCTCCCATTGCCTTCCAAGCATCAGTGGATTCCCGAACTACTTTCTGATGTGACTTCCTGCTCGGGGCATCGGCCACAACGTTTCCCTTACCTTCAGTGTAAGAGATCTCAAAGTCATAGTCTTGGAGAAACTCGACCCATATCCGCTGCCGCAAGTTCATGTCACGCTGGGAGAAGATATAATGCAGGCTCTTGTGATCTGATAAGACCACAAAGCGCTCCCCAAAGAGGTAATGTCTCGACAACTTCAGTGAAAACACTACTACTGCAAGCTCTAGGTCATGGGTGGCATAGTTACGCTCGTGAGGGCGTAACTGCCTAGACCCATAACAGATCACTCCCTTCTTCTGCATCAGCACACACCCTAGACCAAGTCCAGAAGCATCACAAAACACCTCATACAACAACCCCTCCTCTGGCAACCTGAGTACGGGAGCACTGACCAACTTCTCCTTCAGGTAGTCAAAAGCCTTCTAGCACTGCTCGCTCCATAGGAAGACCTAGTTCTTCCTCGTCAAAGCTGTCAAAGGAGCAGAAACTCGAGAGAAGTCCGAAACGAACCTCTGATAGTAACCTGCTAACCCCAAGAAACTACAAACTTCTTCCACGCTCTTGGGTGCTACCCAAGAAACAACTGCCTCCACCTTCGACGAGTCTACTGACACTCCATGCTGAGACACCACGTGCCCAAGGAAGTGTACTTCTTGTGTCAAGAACTTACACTTCTACAATTTCCCGTAAAGCTGGTGGTGTCGAAGGACTTCCAAGACTGCCCTGAGATGTTCAACGTGCTCCTCCTCTGACCTTGAGTAGATCAGGATGTCATTGATAAACACAATGACGAACTGGTCCAGAAACTCCCGGAAGACAAAGTTCATAAGTCCCATGAACACAGCCGGTGCATTCGTAACTCCAAACAGAATCACCACAAACTCGAAGTGCCCATACCTACACCTGAAAGCCGTCTTTGAGATGTCATTGTCCTTTACCCTCAGTTGATGATATCCAGATCGTAGATCAATCTTGGAAAACCAACCTGCTCCCCTTAGTTGGTCGAAGAGATCATCTATCCTTGGGAGGGGATAGAGGTTCTTGACCGTTACCTGGTTCAACCTTCGGTAGTCTATGCATAGCCTGAGACCACCATCTACCTTCTTCACGAGCAAAACTGGAGCACCCCATGGTGATACGCTGGGTCGAACAAAACCCTTCTCCATCATATCGTCAATCTGAATCCGCAACTCCCGCAACTCCGAAGGTGCCATCCGATAAGGGGCCATCGAAATCAGACGGGCACCAGGCTGTAAGTCTATCCCGAACTCAACGTCACGTCGGGGGGGGGGGGGGGGGGGTAGAGTCACAACCTCCTCAGGAAAAACATCAAGGAACTCCCCAACAACCTCCGGGACATCCATCATATCTGTATCAGCTGGAACCACTGATAGCCCACCTAACAAGGAAAGGAGAGGCTCCACACGCCAGCTTCCCACCTGATAGCTCCTATCGCCAACAAAAGATACACGCTGCCCATCCACGTCGGAGAACACGACTCTTCTCCGAAAGCAGACGATAACGACACCAAAATAAAACAACCAGTCGATGCCTAGGATGACATCGTATGGCTGCATCTGTAACAGAAGAAGGTCCCCACTAGATCAATGTGGTCCCAACGTCATCCCACATCCCCGGCAAACACAAGATACGCTGGTCTGGCCTCTAACTGGTGTACTCAGTACTAGTGGTACAGAAAGTCTCTCTACATCTAGTCCCAAGGAATGGGATAGACCAGGTGCAACAAAGGAGTGCGAAACTCCCGATTCGAACAAAGCAGAAACAAGAGTGCTGAACAAACAAATCGTACCTCGCACCACCTCTGGTCCTGCTGGAGCTGTCAAATTTGCTGCGTGCAACTGTCCACGCCCAACTCCTCTACCTCTATGATGTCGTCCACTTCCCTGACCATGCCCTAGTTGAGGTCCCTGAGGAGCACCCTGAGGTCGTCCTTCTCCCGAAAAGTCTTCCCTCGGTGGAGCATGGTCCTGCTGCTGCTGGAAGGGCCTCGCCGGCAACTGGTGCTGCTGAGGTGGGCGCTGAACTTTCCCACCTCCACCGTACTGAGCTCGGGTTAGGCACCGACTCTGAATGTGCCCGAAACCTCCACAAGAAAAACACCTTGGTCCTGGGCTCGTGAAAAAGGGATGAGGACCCAAAGATCTGAACAGGAACTGCTAGGGCCTGCTCCCCACTGGCCTAAACCTGGAAGGTACCGTCGCTGGAGACCTGCTGCTGACTGCCTTCCCCTTCGACGAGCCTGGCTGGATCCCCTCTCGGGGTGCACCTCCCAGCGAGTGCATCCTCTCTACAACCTCTGCCTTCTTCTGTACCGCCAAGTATGTCGGAAGGGTGAAGGGGGTGAAAGCATACTGGAGTGAAGGACGGAGCGTCTCCTCCAAACGTCTCACCCGAGACTCCTCATCCAGAAAGAGATCCGGATCAAAGTGTAGGAGATCCTTGAACTTGATCCCCAGATCTCGTACTGACATACTCCCCTGCTGAAGGGATAGTAACTCCTGCCGCTTCTCCGCCTTGATCATAGAAGAAAGGAATTCCTCTTGGAATTCCTTCTCAAAGTCAGCCCATGGAACCTCTGCCTCTATCCTCTCTCTGAGGTAGAGCATCCACCACTATCGCGCCACGCCTCTTAGCTGACTGACTGCTAGGGGAGCCCAGTACTCCCTCGAAGCACGGATCAAGGTAAAAGTGATCCCTAGCTCCTCAAGCCACCCCTCCGTCTCCGTATCCGAAGTACTACCCTTGTACTTCTTGAGGGTCTGCCGTTGGAAAGAACGGAGAGTCTTCTGCCACTGGCTATCTTCCTCCTCTCGGTCAATCCTCAGCTGATCGACCGCCTGAATCTGTTGGGACTCGGCCGTCTGAGCCACCCGGGGACGACGTCCAGGTGCCATAGCTGTACGGTAAACAAGGATCACCTAAGCCCAAGTAGTAAGGAAAACTCAAGGTTTTATTTTATCATTTTATTTCAATTTATTTCCCAGAACACCCAAATCAAGTAAAACACAATCATGATGATGTATGTACCTTCCCTAGGGTCTCTACCCTGCAATCAATGTAGTCTCACTTGGTCGTTCGGTAGGCTCAGAGTCCTTGCATCGGATCACGGGGGGCCCTAAAATCCCGTGTCCTAGCCAGTATTCCCTGGCCTATGTCACGCACCAAGATTGACTAACATTGTCACCCTACCATCCCATGAAATCCTCACTGTGCCTAACTCCAGACTCCATCATATCTCTCAACCATCCCTTTGATACCATTCTGTCACGACCCCCTCCCATCAAAGATGCCCCTCCTGAGCTGGCAATGGTGAAAGGGAGATAATGACCCCCGAGTCCTGCCTCCAGTAGGCCCCAGGGTGGCGACTAGCACCAAGGGTATGAGTTTTCACAAGTATGGGAGGCATTACCCTTTTTATTTATTTAAGATCGGGAAATAGGACAAGTCAGCCACAAAAAAGGAAAAAGAAAAAGTGTATAGAAATAAACCCAAACCAAGCCCACATGCATGTTTAAACAATTTTATAACAAGGTACAAGTACAAGAAAGCTCAAAGTACAATACCAAAAGAAAACAAGAGAACAACAACTGCAACAACTCCAACTGTCCGACTAGTAGGGTCCCGCACGGCCCTGGTAGTCCTCCTGGAAACATGAAAGTAAACGTAGGGTGAGCATACAAGTATACTCAGTAGGGAAACCTAAAGCTCTTGTGCATAGGTGGGGAGACATCCTAATGTCCCGTGATAACAACAGAAGAAACCTAGCAAGGAATTCTATCCACCCAACCTCACCAACCACACTCACCAAAACACAAGCACAACAGGTAGTAGTATATAAGAAACAAGAGTATTGGGTACCCCGTACTAGTTCCCTTTAGTTAGCTGCTCTTCCTAATGATGAATGTCCTGACGCTGCCACACTCTCCCCACCCGCACACACCTGGGCCTCACCACCATGTATCCCTCCTGCACACACCTGGGCCTCACAACCACATATCTCACCCGCACACACCTCGGCCTCATCCCGAAGATTCTTGGGAAAAAGTAGAACCTGCCCGAAGAGTCTTGGGCCTAAGCCACCCCAATCGAAACCTACCCAAAGATTCTTAGGTGTAAGGTACCCTCAAGCCATCACAACCTAGGGGAGAAAGAGTAGGAATGAGCTAGTAACTAAGGGAAAAACACCCTCTCACATGAAATGGGAGTGTTCGACACTAAGTGCTCAACATGGGTGGGGTGAGATAAAACACAAAAGATACAGATATATATATATACCAACCACACAGCCCAACCTATGGTTTCTAAATAGATAAACTGAGCACGTGACTTGACACTGCTACTATGAAGCATGCATACAAAAAACAACCCTAACCCCATTTAGGTTTTTACGTTTCAGAAGAATTAGATTATTTAGTTCCTTAACTACTGGGAAACTATCCACAACCAACCACATCGATCGTTCGTAAAACATATCCCTGCTATCCACAAATCAAGTTAGGAAAACACAAGCAACACAACCAAGCCCTTCTTATCAACCAACCAGCCCCATTGATTATTAACTCCATTCCATTACCATGCCCCACCATTCATTAACTCTTCCACTTTAATTTAATATTCATAACCCACTATTCATTCACAAACAAGCCCATCCCTGCAGCCCCGCTGCCAACCACCAAAACCACAACTGCATCGTACATCATTTCCCCTTTAATACCATTATTGCAGCCCCGCTGCCCGTTACCAACATAACATTCACACCAACCCACAACCAAGTCAACTGCAGCCCCGCTGCTCACCCGATCCACAACAACCCACAAAAACACCCCCATCACATGCCACATAACCAAATCAACACCCACATATTCATTATTCCATTTTTGTTTAACCGGGGTGATCACACAAGGGTTCCATATTTTAAACAGCCAACTTTACGTGATTAACCAATTCCACATTCCACAAAGTTTCCATCCATAAGAAAATCCAGAAGGAGAGGGAAAAATTTAATTGTGTAAGCAAAGGCCCCCAACGACCATGATTTTCAGTAGGTAGAAGCTCATTCAATTCACAACATAATATCATAGGGTATAAAGTAACAACAATCAAAAACTTCCCAACCCCGTTGTTTGACCAGTTATCATATTTATTTAATGGTTCAACTGTTTCTCATGAAAACAAGAGGATACCCACCCCGCATGATGCATAAAAGAGAGAGAGAGAGACAAAGGTAAGATCCCTACCTCAACAGGTTCTGATCACAACGCTCCCCCAGATCAACTTTAGAAGAAGTCCATCAGCGTCAGTCACTTCTGTCGGGTCCCAGAAAAACCTCCTCGGGTGGAAGTCAGAAAGGAAAGGCCGAAGGAAAGACAACGAATCCAAGCTCGGAAGTTCCGCCCCGTCGTCACGATCTCGTGGCCGCTGACAGATCGTAAATTGGAGCTCGAACGAAGAAGTTATGTAAGGAAGAGCCTTCGAGTCTCTTGAGAAAGCTCTGCTCAGAGGAGAGGGGAGGAGAGGTGTGTCTTGAAAAGGAGGAGGGGACCCCTCCTTTTATAGGTGTGAAAATAAAAAGTACACAGTGTGTAATTTATGGTACATGGCATGTACTTGGTTCTTTCACACGGTCTCCACGCGGCTTCCAACACGGCTCCGCGGCCGTTGACTGGTCAACACACGGTTTGAGGGTAACACATACACGGGGAAGGACTACACGGCGTGTAGTTTAGACACACGGCGTGTACTCATTTATTGTACATGGCAAGGACACAGCTTCAACACGGTACATGGCCGTTGACTGGTAACACATACGTGGGGAAGGACTACACGGCGTGTAGAACTGGGAACACAGCGTGCACCCATTATTTCACACAGCGAGGACACGGCCTGCAACACGGGGTATACCCGGAAAGGGGGTACACAACGTGTACTCAAACTACACGGCGTGTAATTTCAAAATTCTGGAAAGTGTGGGAAAAGTCCATTTTACCCTTCAGAACACTTCGTGACCTTATTTTTGACAAAGGAAAGGGCCAAAGAGGTCCGGGCCATTACAGTTACTAGTGCAATTCCACTAAATCTCAGAAAACCACTTCACTAGAGGAAACCCAGTAGTCTTGATACCAAGACTTTATATCGAGTCTTGATAAAATAATCACCATATGTTATGTAAACAAGCTTTAATACCACTTTTTGGTAACTGATAGTAGAATAAGAAAAAGAGTCGATACCACTAGTTGGATTTGGTACAAATAAACAATCCTAATGTTAAACCCCCAAAACATAAATTAAACCCCTAAAACTTGCAGATATTAGAAAAAATTTCAGAACATACCTGAATTGGAACAAATCCCCAAACCTGATATACCATAACATAGATGTAAAGCTACAGTTAAGTCACTACATCTGATCTCTGCCTTCTAGTTCAAATAACCTCATGGTTTTGAAAATACCCCCCAAAGGAAAATGAGCAATAAAGGATAAACACATGACATAAATGGAATAAGCACACCACATGAAATTTATGTTTTTTTGGATGGGAATCCTACTTCATAGGGGAATACGTTGATATTTTTATTAAGGGATAAATTGAGTTATAAGGGAAATATATCTTTTGTTAGCCCTACCTATCCAAAGCTACATGAGACACTTTTTGGACACCCTAGTCAAATAACCATAACAACACATGTAATGAACCCTTCCACCCACAAGCACTTTATGGTGAATCCCCTCAAAGGGACAAATGATATAATTCAAGTGATTATCAATTCATATTTTCTTCTCAGCATCATTTTATATCTAAATATCTAAATTATTATTTTATTACAACTTTAACAAATTATATGAATGAATTATTAACTATTGATATTTAATGTTATGAAGTGGTCGTGAATGACATGCTCTCTTGAAAGTAGGTAGAAGATGGAGTGACACCAGTTTTACAGAATTACTTACTCTCTTGAATGACATGCTCCCAAAAGATAATAAGCTCATGATCCGAACATATGACACCAAATGAATGCTACGTTCGATGTGTATGATCTCTGAATGAATACACACCTGCCTGAATGACTTTATACTGTTTCGTAAGGACCATAAATTACTTAGAGAATTCTCAAAGTGTGGTGCTTCTCCAGCAAGCTCGTCATGTGGTTAATAAACAGAATTTAATATACTTATATATATTAATTGAAAAAACAAATAATACATAACTAATAGATATAAACTCAATAATAATTAAACAATAAGCAATAATTAATAATTAATAATTAATAAAAAATAATTAATAATTAATAATTAATAATAAATAATAAATAATAAATAATAAATAATAAATAATAAATAATAAATAATAAATAATAAACAATAAACAATAAACAATAAATAATAAACAATAAATAATAAATAATAAATAAAAAATAAAAAACAATAAACAATAAACAATAAATAATAATAAACAAATAATAAAGAATAAATATTAAATAATAAATAATAAACAATAAATAATAATAAATAATAAACAATAAATAATAATAAACAAAAAATAACAAAAAATAAATAATAATAAATAATAATAAATAATAATAAATAATAAATAATAATAAACAATAAATAATAATAATAAAATAATAAATAATAAATAATAAATAATATGTAATAAATAATAAATAAAAATAATAAATAAAAAATAAAAAATAAAAAATAAAAAATAAAAAATAGTAAAAAATAAAAAATAAAAAATAAAAAATAAAAAATAAAAAATAAAAAATATATAATATATAATATATAATAAATAAAAAAAATAAACAATAAACAAAAAATAATAAATAAAAAATAAAAAATAAGAATAAATAACAAATAATAAATAAGGATAAATAACAAATAACAAATAACAAATAATAAATAATAAATAATAAATAATAAATAATAAATAATAAATAATAAATAATAATAATAATAATAATAAATAACACATAATTAATAATTATAAATAAATAATAAATAATAATAAATAATAACAAATAAAAATAATAAATAATAAATAATAAATAATAAATAATAAACAATAAACAATAAATAATAAATAACAAATAATAAAAAATAAACAATAAACAATAAATAATAAATAATAAATAATAAATAATAAATAATAAATAATAAATAATAAAAATAAATAATAATAAATAATAAATAATAAATAATAAATAATAAATAATAATAAATAATAATAAACAAATAATAAATAATAAATAATAAATAATAAATAATAATAAATAATAAATAATAAATAATAAACAATAAATAATTAATAATAAATAATAATAAATAATAAATAATAAATAATAAATAATAATAAATATTAAATAATAATAAACAATAAATAATAATAAACAATAAATAATAATAAACAAATAATAAATAATAAATAATAAATAATAAATAATAAATAATAAATAATAAATAATAAATATATATATATAATAAATAATAAATAACCAGTAACAAATATTATTACTAATAATAATATTTTATTATTAGTAATAATAAATAATAAATAAATATAAATAATAAATAACCAGTAACAAATAATAGATAATAAATAAATTAAAGTATATTATAAATAATAAATAATAAATAATAAATGAAACACATGAAAAAGTATGAAAAGACGTGATAAGGGATGAAAAATCATGAAAACGCATGAAAACGGATGGAGAAGCATGAAGAATGAGGCATTAGAAAGAATGAGAACGCATGAAAACTCATGACAACTCTGGAAAACCCCTTAAGAATTCAACATAATCATCATAATAACCCACAAAAAACCATTGATAAAGATAACAAGTCATGGAAACCCAAATAAACAGTACTAAATGGAGCAACCGTTATAACCCGTCAAAACGGTCATAAAGTGACAAAAACATTGGACTCACATTAACAGAGATAACTTATGATCCGAGAGTCTGTTTCAGATCCACGACCTGTCAAATCAAAGATCCTGAAACGATCTTCGACCTAATAGGTGAAAGAGTCTGAATGGATAGGTGGATCGAAAGTTACGACCATTTAAAAAAATCTGACGGGGAACGGGTGCTAGAAACGAGGCATCGAAAAACATAACAAACCCGATACCCACTAAAAAGGCCATAACTTATGATCCAGGAGTGCATGTGGGCGCCGCGACTAGTCAAACTGAAGTTCATGGAACAATCTATGATCTGGAAGGTGGAGGAGTCCTAACTGACACGCGAATCAAAAGTTAGGTCCGTTTGAAGACAAGTTCGATGGGACACCGGTGACGGAAACGGGGTTTCGGAGGCCTTCGGAGGGGTTTTTAGGGTCTAAAAACACAATAGAAGCTTTCTTGTGTCGAACTGGTGTGTAGCTCTCTTCGCTGGCTTCAATTTAATATGTGATAGAGCCCAAATAGACACCCGGAGCGAAAGTTATGGCCGTTTGAAGTTGAAGAACTTTTTTCAACTTTCTTATAACTCTCATATCTTCCGCACCTTAGACCGTCTCATGGTTTTGATTATACATGCCTCTAGATCTCTTCATGATCTTCGATTTTACTGGTCGTGGTGCTCCAACGGACACCCGGATCAAAATTTATTATTGTTTTAGTGATTTGGGGGTTTCTCGTGTTTTTTTATTTTTTTCCTTTCATTTCGCGGCGGTTTTACCCAAACCGCCGCTATTTCGCGGCGTTTTTTTAAAAAACCGCCACTAATCCTCGAAAAAATTTAAAAAAAAATAAAAAAAAATTAAGGCATTTCACGGCGGTTTAAAAACCGCCGCGAAATGGCGTCCCGAAACACATTTAGCGGCGGTTTTTAAAACTGCCGCGAAAAAACCACCGCTAAACGGCCGTTTTCCTGTAGTGGTTGTATGATACTTTTCAATCATTCCAAAGTTTAGGTGCCTATAGGGAAGTGAGGAGACCATATGAAAATTGATGTGGCACACAAATAGAAGAAATAAAGATGAGAAACTACGTCACCTGACAAACTCTCTTTAGTGAAAGAAAATTGATCACGAGTATCCTGATTTTGGAAACATGCCGCGAAACCTTCATCTTGCGTTATCTACAGATGGAGTGAATCCTTTTCATTTTCAAAGTAATACTCATAGTATATGGCCGATTATGTTGGTAAATTATAACTTGCCATCGTGGTTATGCATGAAATGGAAACACATCATGCTATCTATGCTTATATCTGGACCAAAACAACTGAGTAATGATATTGATGTTTATTTGGATCCATTGATTGAGGATTTAAAATTATTATGGGATTTAGGTGTTACGGTGTATGATGTTTATAGAAATTAATATTTCACGTTGAGATCCATGTTTTACGAGATGATAAATGACTTTTCTTCTTATGAAATTTTTTCAGGATATAACATTAAATGAAGTCATGGGTGTCTCATCTGCAAATAAGGTATACGATCAATTAGGTTGAAATATTCATTGAAAACTGTGTTTCTAGGACATCACAAATTTCTATCCCGATGACATAAGTACCAATCTTGTATGACATCATTCAATGGAAGTTCAGAAGAATGTACAACACCATCTTCACTAACAGGTGATCAACTATTTAAGAAAGTAAAAGATATGGACATTGATTTTAGTAAACTGTTTTTGAAAAACCTTAAAAAAACTATTTGGAAGAATAGATCAGTTCTTTTTGAATTTTCACACTGGAATTGTCTGTACATCAGAAACTTTCTTGATGTTATGCATGTTAAAAAAATATATGTGATAGTGTCATCGACATATTGCTAAATGCACCTAAAAAATGATATAATTAAGGCTAAGTTGGACATGGTTGACATGGGAATACGAGAAGAGTTGGCACCATTGAAGGGTGAAAAACAAACTTTTCTTTCTCCAGCTGCTAAAGTTAAAGGATATGAAATCACATGACTGCCACGTTTTGATGCAAGATCTAATTCTTATAGCTTTATGTTGCATTTTTTCCAAGAATGTCCGTTATACATTAATGAAGCTTTGTTTCTTATTCAAAGCTATATGCAGCAAAGTTATAGACCCAATGAAATTGCTGAGTATGGAAATAGAAATTTTCATCATATTATATGAATTGGAAATGTTCTTCCCATTGACATTATTTGATATGATGGTTCATTTGATGGTTCAGTTGGTGATATAGATTCGACTATGTAGTCCTATACACTATAGATGGATGTGCCTCATTGAATGGTATATAAATATTTTGAAAGGGTATGTCAAAAATCGAAGTCAGCCAGAGGGTTGTATTATAGAGCGATATATTATTGATAAAGCCATTGAATTCTTTACCAAATACTTATCCGGTGTGGAAAGCATTGGTCTATAGAAATCTTGTCACATTGGACAGCTTGCGGGTGAAGGAATTTCTGGAAGAGAGGTTGTCACAATCAATATTACATATCAGGAGCAGGCCCACATTTATGGTTTTCATAATAGTTTGGAGTTTGATTCATATGTTGAAACCCACAAAGAAATTCTTAAGCATTTGAATCCATCAAGGGCTGAAAAATGGATATCAAATACACATAATCGATAGTTTATAGGATGGTTTCAGGACCATATATTTAAGGAGTCAGATGAAAATCTAGACTCAATTTCAAAATGACTTTGATGGATAGCCATAGGACCAAGTGTGTATGTATTATCTAATAATGCTTATATAATTAATGGTTATACATTCTATACTAGTGAACACTATGAAGATAGTGCCATGCAGAATAGTGGACTTACACTTGTGGCTGAAGTGATGCATGTTTTCGGTGCTAAGGATAGAAATCCAATTGATATGAATATGTCATACTTTGGCATCATAAAAAAAATACGGGAGTTGCATTATACGAGCTTCCAAGTGCCGATTTTTTAATGAAAGTGGGTTGATAACAGGAGTGTTGTTAAAATAGATGATTTGGAATTCGTGAAAGTTGATTTCGGTAAGGAAGGGTACAAAGACGAATTGTTTATAATGGAATCACAAACATTACAAGTATTTTATGTTATAGATCCTACAAACTAAAAGTGGTCAATTGTTCTGTTATCGACCAAAACCACTAAAGGGTCAGATGAAAATTCAACAAAGGATGACCCTTTCATTGAGACGTCGCAATCATTTCACAGTGGTCCCAATGTATATGATGTTTTTTATGTTATATGAGAACATAATGAAAGGATTTGGATAGTCGATAGAGGGGTCAAATCCCTTCAGTTTTTTTTAAAAAGAGAGTTCAATAATAAGGTCATATTTTTTTGCAATATATATCGTGTTACCTTATGTTATTATCTATTTGTTGTTACTTTTATATAATCTAAATTAAATGTTAAACCACTTCTGCATATAATGACTTATGCATGTGATGATTCTCTCGATCTCAAGGAATAACAGGTCTCTCAACCTGCTGCTGATTGTAGTGCAGAGGAACAACAACTCTCTCAACCTACTACTTCTCGCAGTGCAGAGGAACAACAAGTTTCTCAACCTATTGTTGCTGCTGCTCCCATTGCAGAGGTACAACCACCATATGCACATTTTATTGCTAGCTCTTCAGAGGAACATATTGATAATGTTGAAACTGAGGAAATGGTAGGCAACAAAACATTGGCAGCGCAGAAAAAATAGGAGCATCGTAGTTTGTCGATGTTAGCAAAAATCCTTAAGGCCAAAGTGAAAGTCATCAAATACAAGGTCAGATGGAATAAGAGGGGCCAACATGTTAACCCCAACAAGTTCATGTTTAGTAGTTACATTGGAATCATCACTCGACAACGTGTGCCAATTGATGTACAGTCGTGGAACCATGTTGTCATCGGGCTTAAGAAACTGATGCAGGGAGATATTACATCAACATTATGATATCAATTTTTTAATTTACTAAAAAATAAAATAAAGAAACATTAAATTACTCTTCATCATCCCTTGTAGAGTGCATTTATAGTGGATGAATCTCACAAGGACTATGTATTAAGGGTTTCTGTAAGGATTCACAGAGGCTTTCACACAATTTTAATGAGATGTTATCTTAAATATGATGAAGGGAAAATAAACCTGCACTCACCTCTTATTTATGCACACCTAATAACCCAAGGAGCATGGGATGCATTTAATAGCCGTCGTGCAGAGCAGTATTTTCAGGTACATTGTGTTTGGTAATACGTTGTTTGATGATACATGTATTCATCACTTTGATTGAATTTTTTATTTATGAAATAACAACTAATTGTTGAAAATAAGGAACGAGCAGAAAAACCAACGAACCTCTGCCGTAAAGCAAGAATGAGGTATGCTTCACTTGAAAAAAAATTAGTACATATTTTAAATCTACCACAATAATTTTATGTGATATAAAAAACACCATAACTATGTTCCTCTATTTATATACAGATTGATGAATCCAAATCCAAAGTCACTTCCATCTCACACCATGTGTTATGGAAGGAGGTGCGTGTAAATAAAGATGAGATACTAATAGATAAAAAAACACAAAAAGTGTGGGAAACATGTGTAAGTATGAAATAATAAATATTTTTTTTTCTTTAAATCAATATTACATAACAATGATTACTTATTTTCCTATATTTTCTATCTGACATAGTCATAGGAATCGGCAACATCCAAACCGGATGCAGACATACTTTCGGTGGCCTTGAAGCAGCCAGAAAAGTATGACTGTGTCAGAGGTGCGGGTTTTAGGGTGACACCCCAAACATTTTTTGAGAAAAAAAACAAGAGGAGGATCAAAGTGAAAAATCAAAATGATGAGAGAAAGAATAGATACCCTTGAATAACATATGGAATTGTAGATAGAGTTCATGAAAAATTTGATGGTGGGGGGTAAAGAGAAGAAACAACTCAAGAACAGCTAGCGCATGAAGATCCTGCCCCACCCCCCACTAGCTTTGAGGCAATCAATTACCCTAAAAAACCTATCTTACCAGAGGTAATCAATGTTATAATAATTTTTTCTGTGAATTGTGAATTAGATAGACACTGATACCTTTCCTATACTGATATTTCACAGAGTGAAAATGACTATGATTTATATCTATCAACACCCACCCATCACCTTGTATTGAGGGCTACATTTTTCAATATCTATAATGTCATGATACACAATAGAACACTTTCAACAGGTCATGTCAAAGTATTGATTAATGTAGACCATGAGCCTAGTACCGAGCTACATATTCAAATTGATGATGAAGATATTTATAAGGCCGAACAAGATCTTGGAACATTCATCGCATGACCGTCACAGCTTGTAAAAAAATGTTGACAAGGAGGTATTCATTTCCAATTTATTTTTCAAGATAAACCTTTAACATTTAATGAAAAAAGCTCTGAACTGATCAATGTTATTATAGACAGAAACAAGAAAGGGGGTGAAAATAAATAACGGCTCAAAACCATCTCAAGGATCAACCAACCGATCAAAATGATCTACTGAAATCACCTTAAACCTGCCCGTTCTATATCCGCATCTACTATATATACTAATCCTATATTTCCAACTGCCACGTGTCAATCTCACGTTCCTCCACATATTTTTTTCCATACGTGTCCTTTCTCCAGTATACCACGTCTCCCATAATCTCAGTTACTCAAACTTTCTCCGCCTCCCGTCTCCCTCTATCACTCCCGCTCCTGAAAATTATTTCATATCCTACTGTTTCTTCTCGGCTCTCGCTCGCAACTTTTATCTCCACTCATAGGGTTTCCTCTTAGCTCCCTCCACTGCACCAGCTCTTATGCATCCGCCTACTCCTCTTCGGGCTACTCCACCTCCAGTTCCTCCTCCACCGAGTTCTTTGAATCAAGATCCTATGATTTCGGCTGATCCGACTAAACCTACTCCAGGTAAGGCTACTCTTCCTACTCTAACTATGGCTATGGCTGCTCCGACAACACCAAGTCTATCTATGGGTGGTCCAGCTACGACTCTGTTACCCCATACATCTACATCTCAGTCTACCGATTCCAACTACCTACCCATCCCCCTCTTCTCCCTATCTTCAATGTGATTCTTTGAAGAGCACAAGGGTTTCAACAAAATGCTCTTAGTATACCTGGAAATGTGACATTGGGGTCAGATCCAAGCTCAGGAAGACCTTTAAATGTCGACGACTCATATTCATCGATTTGGTTTTTTGTTGCTTGAAATAGATCTGGTTAAATGAAAATTATTTTTTTGGATCCAATTCTAAGGTTTCAGTTTCAATTTAGTCTTCGACTTCAATTTCTGGTGGTGCTTCGAACGTTGGTGGCTCGTCTTCAAACTGTATTCTCACATCCAGTTTCCATTTGTGTGTGAAGTCTATTCTCTTTTTTCATAATGTGCAATCTTATTAATTTTTGTTTAATGTTATATATATATTGAATATTCATTTACTGTTATGTCAATATTTATTATTTGATGCATGTTCTTCCAAATGAAATTTTATTAATGACTTGTATATTGATTTTACATTACATTATCATTATAATGGTTCTCAATGATCTTACATTTCTTATTCTATTCAAGTTCCTTTATCAGCATCTCCAGTTTTTTAATCCAATGGTAACAATGATTCTTTGTATTTTTTCGTAGATGAAATTATGTCATTCCTACTTCTTTTTTCATAAAATTATGATGTGGCTTTTATCACAATTACTATTAATATTTCAAACCATGATTTTCTGAGGGATAAAAATTCCAGTATTTGGTTCATACATCCAATGGTGAGAAAGTCATTTTATCATTGTCATCAATTTTTTATAAGCATGTACCATGTTGTAAATTGTTTCTTAGAGCATTGATTTGTTTTTAGTTTTGGTATTTTTTGTCTATGTAACTCTGTGTTCATGGAAATTTTTTGAGCTCATATATGAATAGATATTTGATTGTGTTTGGTGTCATGAATGAAAGAAAGTCATTGTATTTGGGTTTAAATTATGGACTACCAGAGATCTATTCTTACCTGTAGGTATGTTTCAATAACTATATAGTTTTTTTCTGGCATTCATATATATGTTCTATAGGGTGTATTCGATTTTTCTTAGGTGGATGCAGAATTCATATAATTTTCATGTTCCTGTTCGACCTTCAGCTACTCAAAGAATCTCCATATTTCTTTATCAGGTTTCTATTCAATTATCTTTTTTAGAATCTCATGTTTTTAATGCAATGGTAACAATAATTCAAGTTAATTTTTCATAGAAGAAATTATTTAATTTCTAATTCTATATTCATAAATTAATGAGGTTTCCTTAATCAAAAACATTATTAATTTTTCAAACCATTTTTTTCACAGGGGTTAACATACCACTATTTTGGTCATAGATCCAAAGGTGAGAAAGTCATTTTATCATTGTCATCAATTTTTTATAAGGATGAAACATGTTGTATATTTTTTTCTTAATTCTCCTAATATCTTATTTTATTTATTGTAATCTAAATTTTTGTCACTTCTGCTTCTTACTCGGGCATGTGACATGCAATACCTCCTCTATAGTGATAATTTTTTTGTGTAAGTTTTTCTTATGTCCATGCTACTGCACACCACTCCAAGACTTATTTACATAATTAAAACCCATATATATTAGCACATACAAAACATGATACAATATGAGTTTTCATTTTGAAGATGAAAATAATGGTAAGGTTATATACTAAATTTGTAAATCCCCCTTTTTAATGATTTTGTTCTCTTATCTAGAGTCGTTCATCGTCTACATCACCAATGTTCTTTGACTTTGTTTTTGTTTGAAGTGAGGTATGAGTGTGCTCCTATTTTATCTTCTTAATGACAACATATTTCTCCCTAATTATTTTCATGATTAATGAAGGTGGATTTTTCTTTTAGGAAACAAGAGATGACCAGGGTCTACTATTTCGGCCTGATAACTGCCCATGATTTCGTATGCTCCTGAAACTTTGTTTTATATTTTATATTATGGAAAAATATAATTCTTGATTTAGTATATATTTATTATTAATTTCTCTAAATTAATGGATGATACATATTCTATGTAATTAGTTTTTTATTTTACTTTACATTTTCACTTTCCCTTGCATCACTGGAACTAATACATTCAAATTTTTTGTATGTAAATGTGGATGATAGTCCAATAATGATATGTGTAAGTTCAACCATTGAAGATCAACTACAAGTTCCTATGATGCTATACCTTTATTTTCACTCTTAGATTTGTTTTTATATAACCTTTAAATAATATATGGGTTTTGGTTCAAATTTAATTTTATACTGGTCATCGGGAAGGATACCGGGATATTAGCCAAATCAATGACAGTAGGAAACACTTAATAGATCATAGTTCAATGAGTTTCATGAGGGTTTTATAGAGAATCATGAGTACCCATGCATTATTATTTACTTAATAAGTAGTATCACATAATTTTTTCATAATATATTCACTGCCATTCAACTTATTTAAACAATATCTACTTCCATTCACTATTTGTATATCATCTTCACTATTAATCTGTTGTAATCATTGTATGTGTTTTCTGTTTCTATGATTTTGGTTCCATCATTAATTTTCGGTTTATAGTGTTTCATACTTTTATAAAGTTAATCGATTATAATATTACTTATATGGATCAAATTATCATTAAATGTTTTTAGTTAGGTAGATAATAGATTTGTTTATATTTCATTAAACTGTGTTGATGTTTGAAATCCCTGTTTAAGTGGTCTAAAAGATCCTTTGATTTCTCTTCAACTGTTTAGGAAATATATAATTCCATAAATATAAATATTTTTTCCTAATAACTGTCAAGATATACTACATAACATTAGGTTGTTTGTTGCATCAGAAATCTAAGACTATTATCTATATTTCATTAAACTACTTGGAAGGCTGAAATTTCTGTTTAGATACCTTAGAAAATTGATGGTGTTCTTAAACATTTCAGTTATTTTCTTCTATGGGTTTAGTATATATATATCACTATTTTTTAGATATATAATGATATAGAATACATACTAATGTTTTATTTATTCTATTAGAAATATCTTCATTTTATATACATTTAAGTAAAATTGACAATTTGATGTTTCTATTGTTTAGAAGGGCTAAAAAATCACCAAAATGTATGATGTAAAGGGTTTTTATACCTAAACTGAACCCTATTTAAAGTGATTGTAACTTCAGTGTATCTAATGTGATGTATATTATCTGAACAAAGTTTGTTGAATTATCATTTTATAGTTAATTAATTAATGTTTTTTAGTTACTAGGAGTTACTCTACTTCATGAAGTGAGAAAAGGCTGTTTTTAAACCTACTGCATGTTGTTTTTATAGGCTGCTAATTGCAGTGAGTAGAGGCCTTCACTGAACATGTTGTTGACTACACCTGCAACCATTTATATAGTAGGAGTTCTCCCCTTCCATGCCTTCAACTGACCAGGTCTTGAAAAAACTCCAAAGCTTACATGAAATAGGATTTGTATCCTCTCATACTGTACACCAATATAGAATATTTCACATATATTATGCATTCTAATATATTTCAACCAGTTTTCCTTATTTTAGATTGTAATGCTACTCAGGTTTATTCATGTAAAACCAAATGCGCATGAGATGGTTGAAGATTTAATGGAGAATCAAGGTATGTAGAGTTACTATATGATGATATTTTCAACTGAACATGCATTCAAGGTTAGTACACACACTCCATGTTAAATCAAGTGTCCACATGATATGTACACCTCATGGTCAATATAGTTACCACAAAATATGATTTTTTACAAGGTAATTATCATTTTATAGTTATTGAATTATTATTTTTAAGTTACCACGAGTTATGATACTTCATGAAGTGAGAAAAATTTGTTTTTAAACCTAATGCATGTTGTTTGTATAGGATACTAATTGTAGTGAGTACAGACCTTCACTGAACATGATATTGGCAACACCTATAACGATTTATGTAGCATGAATTATCCCCTTCCATGGCTTCACCTGCTCAGATCTTGAAAAGCCTCTGAAACTTACATCAAATAGGATTAGTGTCCTCTCACACTGTACACAAATATTGGATATTTCACATATATTATGAGTTCCAATATATTTCAATCAGTTTCCCTTTTATTAGATTGTTATGCGCCTCATGTTTAATCGTGAAAAACCAAATGTGCAAGAAATGGTTGAAGATTCATTGGAGAATCAAGGTATCTAGAGTTACTATATGATGATATTTTCGACTAACCATGCATTCAATTCCAGTATACCCACTCCATGTTAAATCAAGTGTCCACACTCTATGTCTACCTCATGGTCAAAATAGTTACCACATAATATGATTTTTTACAAGGTAATTATCATCTTATAGTTAGTGAATTATTGTTTTTTAGTTACCAGGAGTTATGCTACTTCATGAAGTGAGCACATTTTGTTTTTAAACCCAATTCATGTTGTTTTTATAGGCTGTTATTTGCTGTGACTGGAGGCCTTCACTGAACATGGTATTGGCTACACCTACAACCATTTATGTAGTATGACATCTCACTAAAATATTCCCATAATTGTGTACTATTATATTCAGATTCAAAAATTTCCCATCCAAAGATAATCATATTCATGCAGTGATTTTTATATTGCAGGTTTAGTTGATATTCCTTAGAAGAACACATGAGCTTTGAACATGTGCTTCAATACATTTTGGAAGCTTAAACCTTTCTATTTTAACCAACCTAATATCTTTCTCATCTATAATATGTTTCATTTTTCAGAGTATATTATTCTTACCATTTCAGGTGAATAGCCATTTCTCTATAATTTTAATTTTTATTGATTCAGGTAAATACTTCTTCTTATGTAATTTCATATATTTATTAACTCTGCCATGATTTTTGTATCATTACTCTTAATATATCAGGTGAATAATCAGTTCTATAGAATCTGTATTTCTATTGATTCAGGTAAATACTTATTCCTTTGTAATTTCATATACTTATTAGATCTGTCAATAATTCTATTTCATTTATCTATATTGTGGTTTGTGGTGTTTTTTTGTATCTATATTTATCTTTCAAGTCATATTGAGTTATCTATGATCATTCTATTCATATTTTAGTTGTATCTATCTTTAGCATGGGGTATGTGTCTCAAGATAATATGATCCAGTGTTCTGGGTATTAAAAAGCTACATTTTTTCAATGAATTCCTCATTGCTGGTTTTCTTTGGTATCAACTCTTGAAACTAGACTATTTCTTTTTCCTCCTTTTATACTTCTCCTTTTATTTTTCCTCCTATGCCTTCTGACGCTTCTCTTTTTTATTATTTTTCTTATTTTCTCTTTATATCCAGTTATATTTTTATCTAAATTTTCTGGCCTGCATCAAATCCCAGTTAATCCCAGAACACCAATATTTTGATTGTAGCAAAGAAAATTATCTATTACAGCATGTATTTTATTTCTTGTCTTGATGGTTGAGAATTATGTTTTAGTGATCATAAAATAATTTCTCCAAGGGCATTGGAGAGGATAAACTCATACACTTCACCTTTTTCATTATGACTTGGTTCATTCACATTTTTTTATTAAATGGAATGATGCTATTTCAGTGCAATTATTCTTATTTTTTCTGTTCCATTACAGGATACCTTGGAATAGAAAGAATTTTTTTTTGATTGACAGGTGTGCTGATTTATTTTGAGGTTTTTATACTCTGTGTGTTTATGTTTAATGTTTAGTGATATATGTGTGTTGAACTTTGGTAACATTTTTCTAGCATCTAATCAGATTTGATGGTTGTGCTCTTCTTGATTTTATTCGAGATTCTTATTCCTGAAGCTTCTGTGTGCCTGAAAAAATAGAGGAAGAAGAGGAGTTAGAAGAGTTTGTTAATTATAAGAATCATCAGGATTTAATTACACATCATCATAGAGGATTTCGGTACTTTTATAATTTAATCCTGTGTTAATTTTTTTGAAGATTTATTTTTTTATCTCCATTATCAGTATCCTGCCGATGCAAAGAGGTTCGTGTCAAAAAATATATTTAGGCCATCTTTTCTAGGGGACTGATGTAATATAATCCTTACATTCTAAGCTATGTCTATTAACATTTACTAACAAGGAAGGTTTTCAACATGTGAGTTAGGATATGGATGAAAAAATCTACGCTTTATTCACATTTTACAGGTTTAGTTGCTCCCTCCCTCCATCCTCACCATCTTAGAAAAAATTATAAAAACCACAATGGATGTTTCTTTTTGTTGTTTCACATTTTGATCTACAAATAAATAATATAGTAAGGGAATTGGGTACCTACTTGACGATCTAATATAAATTTAAATAGTACTAATTAGCTGGTCTTCCTGACTAATAGTTGTAGCATGGTTCCACATGGGTTGGGACAAGTTATTATTGGTGATGTAGTTACACAGTTAAACCATATTGAAAAGAACATTCCCCCTCAACTTATAGATTAAATTCAGAGCTACCTTTGGACCCTGGAATGAATTTGAGACTATCTCTATGCTCCTTATTTTCTACTTGTGTAGCTTCTATGAGTTAAATCATATATGGATTTGTAATTTTAAGATCAGTTTTATCCTACCCCCATGGAATATTCTTTTTTAGAAGGTTTCTCATAACCACATTCCTACTGATGATCAGGTATACAATTATAGTAACCTATGTTGGATGATGACATTAATACCTTCATGATTGTTGTTTCCAATTTATCTCAGATTCAGTAAATTCATAACATTTTCATGGTTACTATACCTATGTGATTTTTCTATATTTGGAAGGCTCGTATTTAAATCTTATTTGATGATTAGTATATGATTTTTTTGGGAATTCATGTACTTATTTGTAGTTGTTCATACCAGATTTTGTAGTTGTTTAAACCTACTGATTCCTATTATATTATAGCTATTCATACCTACTCATTTCTATTATATTGATGATGTGTCCTAATTATAGAGAAATGTATTAATTTTTGATTGACAAATTTATGTTATGTGTCATGATTCAGTTACTTACATGTCACCACAATGGTCATAAAGAAAGACATATTTGGTACCACCTCATGGTATGTAATTCAAATCACTGCAACACTTTCTATCATAAACAACATTACTATCATAGGAACATATGATAATTTATTATCTATTGGAAACTTTCTAAATTATTCATATTAATTTAGAACATTCATGTAATTGATAAGTACAAAATATATGATCATTGTCGAACCATGCTTCAAAAGAAGTGGCGATGGAAATGATATAGTAAGGAAATTTTTGGTTTTTGGAAAAATTATGCACTAATATGTGTTTACATATTCTATATTCACTTATTATTTATACATATTCAACTTTTTATAGAATTGTGATACTAATTATCATGCTATATCAAGATTAAATTTGTCTTTATCTAATTTTTTTATTCAATTTCATGTTGTCTGGTCTTCTAAAGTGGTCGATAGCTCTCGATTGAAGCCACTTTTCATGGGTGAATGACTCCACTTAGGTAACAGAAATCTGGCTGCCCCACCGCTTACCCCTGAAAGGTCTCTATTCAACCGAACTTTTAAAAACAACAACCCAACACTCTTGTCATTGAGTGAAAAAAACAACCTGATTCAATATGTCTTCGACTGTTTTTTTGATTCAATTTCATGTTGTCAAGTATTATCAAGTGGTTGTCAGCTCTCTGTATTCATCTATTTTTTTATTCCATTGCATCTTTTATTTCATCTTTGTCTCTGACCTCCACCTCCCTCATTTCATATTGTTCCATATACATCATGAATAGTCTTCACCTTTGTTTTCTTTTTTTGTATCTTTCACTTTTTATTTCATTGAATGCATTACTGTTTTTGTGATTGAAGTTGAAAATGAATTCAAATTTTCATTCTCAAAATTTAGAAATTCTTATGCTTTTAATCTATCCTTTTTCTTTGTGAACAATTTAAATGGTGTCTCCATATTATATGAACTCATATTCTATTATCATACACCATTACATTCTAATTAAAAATTATTCAACATAATTTTTTCTTATCAAATTTTATAAATACTAATCTCTTATTAAATGAAAAAATAGTAATTGAATATGGCGTGCAATAGCACGGGCGAGTACTAGTTTATTATCATTATAGGCTCATTTGAATACGAAGTTGAAAGACAGTGGTACTCATACAATTGCTTTTTATGAAAATATGTATGGAGGGGGAGATATATATTTCATTAGTGTTGACAATGTAAGTGAAATCCTGACATATGATTGGTTAGGCGACTCATTTTTAAATGTATACGTGAAGTATGTTTTCATGATTTTATTTTCCAAAAGCTAATATACTATGATAATTATGACTAGATACATTTCATATTTTTTGTAGGTGTATATATGAAAAACACTTGAAGGGATTTTCCCATGATTTTTTTGGATTCGTTAGTCCTCACGTAAACTCTATAGAACAAAAAAAATAAAATCTGAGAAAGAGGGTGAAATAGTGGAAGTACTTCTCAAATCGTTTAACAATAAAATTACAGATGCTATACTCTTATCAATAACAACAATGTAGGGGTAAAACTCTACAATTTAATTATATAAAATATATTTTAATTTCTTTCATTACTTATTCCTTTTTGTGCTTTTAGGTAGCATTGGATACTCATTGCAGTCAATTTGGATACTCCAAATATTTAATTCTTGGATTCAATGCATGGATATCCAAAAAACTGACCACACATGATGACATTTTTCAATTTTTAATACACTACATCCAACATTTTAGAACTAAACATCTAGTTATATAATTTATATTATCTTCTAATGAGGATTCTGTTATGATAGGGCAGTGCGTGAATATCGTCTACATCATGGAATGAGGCCAAGGGAAAAGGACAAGAAACATCACAAGTACTACGACTGGATAAGTATCAGGGTATATATAATAATATTTCACTATCTAAACATATATAAAAAAATTACTTATTTTTCTCAATATTTTTGCAGTGTCTGAAACAAACAAACAAAAAAGTATGTAGTTATTATGTTTGTAAATTTATGAAATATATCATATTTAATGAACAAACCAGCATCCCTGAAGAGTTATTTTCAAAGATAATTACTATTTCATTTAAAATATTTATTAATCCTTTGTACATTTATATTTTTTCAGTAATACCATGATTGTCGAAAATAATCTTATTCACAAGATGATATATATTTGTTTAGAAATGAATGGGCAACATACTTAATGGAATAATGTACACAAATATCCTAAAGATATGACTGGTATGACTCGAAGTGTCTATTTTTATTTAAAATTGTCAGTATTTTTAGTAAAAAAATTTAGTGATATACTAAAAACTGAGAAAATGTATTAGGATTGATTTTATACTTTAGGAAAATGATCTATAAGTCATTTTTTATGTATAGGAATAAACCTCACCTAAATATGATGCATGTTGTAACCATTATGACTTTAAGTGTGTATTTTTATATTAAATTAACAATAAATTTAGCAAAAAGAACAAGTGAAATACTGAAAACTGAGAAAACGCATTCAGGTTGTTTTGACACTTTATTAAAATTATCCATTAGTCATTTTTAATGTGTAGGAATCAACCACAGCTCAATTTTATGAACGGTGTGACTGACATGACTAAAAGTGTCTGTTATCATTTTAAAATTAACATTTTAGTTCAAAACATGTCACTCACTGAAAATCAAGAAAAATCGCTCTGATTGTCTTCATAATTTAGTAACATGATTCATGAGTTCTTTTTGATGTGTATGAATCAATCTCATGTCAAACCGATGCACAATGCGACCGATATGACTCAAAAATGTGTGTTTCCAGTTTGAAATGATATTTTAGTAAAAAAATAAAACTAACATACTAAAAACTTAGTGAACACATTAATCTTTTTTGATACTTTATGAAAATGATCTATAAGTCATTTGTGATGTATAGGAATCAACCACACCTTAATTCGACGCACGGTGTGACTGATATGACTCAAAGTGTCTCTTTTTATTTGAAATTGACATTAATTTTAGTAAAAAACACAATTGGCATACTGAAAACTAAGAAAACACATTAATATTATTTAGATAGTTTAGGAAAACTATCTATGAGTCATTTTTTACATGTAGGAATCAACCCCACCTCAATACAACGTACGATGTGACCGATATAAATCCAAATGTGCCTTTTTATTTAAAAATGACATTAATTTAAGTAACAAGAACAACTAACATACTGAAAAATGATAAAACACGTTCAGATTATTTTTATAATTTAGGAAAATGATCCATGAGTCATTTTTGACATGTAGGAATCAACCACACCTCAATCCGACACACAGTGTGACTGGTATGACTAAAAGTGTTTGTTATCAGTTTAAAATTTACATTTTATCTTAAAACGTTTCACTCACTAAAAACCAAGAAAACACTTTCTTATTGTCTTCATAATTTAGGAAAATGATTCTTAATTTCTTTCTGATGTTTATGAAGTAGTCTCACATCAAATCGATGCACGATGTGATCGATATGACTCAAAAAGAGTGTTTCCGGTTTGAAATGATATTTTAGTAAAAAAACACAACTGTCACACTGAAAACTGATAAAACACATTTGTATTGTTTTTATACCTTATAAAAATTATCCATGATTCATTTTTATGTGTAGGAATCAACCACACCTCAATACAACGAATGATGTGACCGATATAAATCCAAACATGTTTTTATTTAAAATTGACATTAATTTAAGTAAAAAAGAAAAAGTGACATACTGAAAATTAAGAAAATGTATTTGGATTGTTTTGATACTTTAAAAAAATTATCCATGAGTTATTTTTGATGTGTAGGAATCAACCTCACCTCAATCCGACACACAGTGTGACCAATATGACTAAAAGTGTCCGTTATTAGTTTAAAATTGACATTTTAGCTCAAAAAGCTTCACTCGCTGAAAACCAAGAAAATGCAATTTGATTGTCTTTATAATTTAGAAGAGTGATTCTTAAGTCCTTTTTGAAGTGTATGAAGTATTATCACCTCAAACCGATGAACGATGCGACCGATATGACTCAAAATAGGTGTTTCTAGTTTGAAATGATATTTTAGTAAAAAAGCACAATTGTCATATTGAAAACTGAGAAAACCCATTTAGATTGTTTTTATACTTTATAAAAATAATACATGAGTCATTTTTTACATGTAGGAATCAACAAAAACTCAATACGATGAATGATGTGACCGGTATAAATCCAAATATGTCATTTAAATTTGATATTAATTTTAGTAAAAAGACAAGGGACATACTCAAAACCAAGCAAACTCATTTGGATTGTTTTGATATTTTAGGACAATGATCCATAACTCATTTGTGACGTGTAGAAATCAACCCACCTCAATATGACACACGGTATGACCTGTATAACTCCAAATGTGTATTTTTTATTAAAAATTGACATTTTATTAATGTATTTTTTCATATTAGTGTTTAATTTATTTCTTTATAGTATTACTAATATAATATTTGTTTTCTTATATAGGTGGAACCTTTTTCTTGATTTGTGATGATTTGTTTGGAAACTAATACCACGAGTGTACATTTTTGAAAGGGGATCACGAATTTCAAAGGATGAAACATTAATGTTTTTAACTGTTTGTTGGATAATTGTAAATGTAATTATATAAAACATTGTTTGAAATGTATATAGCATTGTTTTCCAAACATTTGTGTGTGCTGATTTGTTCTTGTGTGCGTTGTGCAGGTGGTGTGTGTGTTTTTTGTGCAGGTGTTGGTGTATATATTGTCCCTTTTACATTGAGTCTTATTTGTTATTATGAACCAATTCACTTCTATGTGGTGTATATATTGTACCTTTTACATGCAACATCATGATTTATTCATTTCTCTTGGTATTTTAAGTTTCAATTTGAATTATTTCATCCAATGGGATTTGACTTGAAAACTACCAAGTGATAAAAGGTATTGCACAATATAACTTTCTTTTGTGATTGTTAACATTATCTTCAAACAATAAGTTTATTGTAATCATTTTTCATTGTACATTTCATTTCTCTTAAATATACATATTCTTTTATGATGGATATGATTATAGCCTAAACTGTATTCCATTATTACATAATATTTTTACCTTCAAATTTATTTGATTAATATTGATAAATATGTATATTTTATTCAATACGGATATTTGATGATAAGGCACATTTTTTATTAGTTAAATCAATTATTTGATATATGATGAATGCTTTGGACTGGAAGACATGGGTGGGGAATGGTTATAGATATCCCCTCAATGCATCAGTGGTCTCATGAGACAAATCAGTTAAGTTCAAAGTAAATGGGTTATTACCTAAAAATTAAACCGTCTTATGAAAGGTCTTGACGGTAGTGGTTCAGGTTCTAGATACACTACGTCTAATAATTAAGCATTGCTTGCATTTAGAATTTAGTCATTATTATCTAGAGGATTTTCAATATAAATAAATCTATGGATTCATTTCAATATTAATTTATTGATTAAATGGAACGTGTTTTCAATCATTACCTTTCCATATTGATTATTCTTATTGATTCATTATTGATTCTGCTGTACTTAACCATTACTATGCATTTTCACTCATCATTATTTCATTTCCTTTCCTCTAGTTATGAAGAAAAGATATTTGAATAAGTTTTCAAGGATGAAGTTTATTATCTTTTGTTATGTATTATGTTTTATTTTCTATATAAAATGGGTATCATGTATGTATCTAGTTTATCAAGAATATTAAACTATTTGGAACTTTGGGATGAGATTACTTGAAATAATGTCAATGTAATAATTTAAGACACCAACTCTAGACTACTAAGGTCAGGTTAATTAAATTTGGTATCATAGTATGTTTAGTATAAACCTTGGGATCTTGATTTAGGAAATCATAGATTAGGAACTAAAACCCTAAGATATACTTTGAGGATAAGCATAGAAGAACATCCCAAAGAAACCATGGTTATGATTATGAGATTAGATATACATGAAATTTTCATTTTGTGTTAAGTATTTCATTATTTTTGTAATTACACATTATGTCCCATAATTTTAGTATTTAATACAGTGTATGAAACTATTTAGAAATGGCTCATAGAGGAAGGAATGGGAATCATATTGATGCACATAATACATGTAGGGATTTCCCTACTAGGAAAGATAATGGTTCTGAAGCTGAAGCTGGAGCTGAAACTAGATTTGAAAAAATTATAACTATATTGGGAAAACTAACTAAGGTTATAATAAATATTTTTTCCTATATGGAGCATCCTGATCCACAACATGGTGTAACAATGTTATTCTGCTTTATGAAACAACAACATGTGTCATTCAATGGGATTACAAATCCATTTGTACCTAATAAATTGATATGTACATTAGAGAATATATTTCTCACATTGGGAAGTAAGGAATGAGAGATGGTTTTCATAGTAGTTCATCATCTCTCTGGAGATGCAGATCAATAGTGGTCATTGATTTAAAACACTAAGTATGATTAGAAAATAACAAACATGGAATGGAAGGATTTTAAATAAATTTTCATGGAAAAATATTTCTCTCACAAATTGTGAGTAGATATAGAGAGAAAATTCTTGAGTCTAAGACAAAAAGAGAATGAGAATGTTGCTATGTATGAAGCCAAATTTATAAGATTATCAAGGAATGTTGCAGACTACATACGTAACCCAAGGATTATGATTAATCATTTCTTTGATGGGTTAAATCCATTCCTCTAAAGGGAAATGGTCTCCCAAACATTATCATTATACAAAGATATAATCTCATGTGCTATCAAGATAGAGAATGAATTCTCTATTTCTTATAAATTTAAGTGAAAGAAATAGGAGAAGATAATAGTGGAGCAAGAGACAAATAAAGGGAAAAGGGGAAAGAAGGATTTTCCCACATGTTATAATTGTAGAAAGAATCATCATGGTACTTTCCTGAAGGGAATGTGACTTTTTTAAAATTGTGGAGAGAAAGGTCACCAGGATTGTGGTTTCAAGGGAATGAAAGAATCTTTAAATGTGTAATGTTTCAATCATAAGGAGATGGGGAACTACACAAACGGATACCAAAAGCATCAAGTGAATATACCTTAGAATAAGAAAAGAGATCAAGGTCAAGCTTATTTTGGGATGTATACTTTTTTCATTAAGTTTTTATGGTGATCAAGGTATTCATATATTTGGTACGTGACATTAAGAGTTACATTATTTTGTTTTAGAGAATCCAATATTAAGTTGATTTTGGAAACTTAGTGACCTTTTTAGACGATGAATTTGGACATATTTATTTTGGATTAGTCTTAAGATTAACTACTTATGGAATGGATTAAGTTAAAATTTGGATATTATTTTTTGTTGATAACATGTTCTAACCATTTTGGTTTTAGTAATTATTTCGAGGCTGAAGTAAAGACTTGTGGATCTTATGATTCAAAAAATTTCTTCAAGCATGAAAAAAAATCAGCTTGAATTTCTGTCTCATGGGATAAGAAATGAAGTGGGGATAGATCGAAGAAAAACCAATGGATGAAATTGACATGAAAATAAATCAAGTAAGTTTACCTTATCAAGTTTTTATTTAGGTAGTAAAATAATACCTCAACTCTAGGAAAAGGATTTTGGAACAAAAAATTCATTCATTTAATTTTATTACTAATAAATCAATGACCTCTTTAACCCATTACATATTTACGGTTTTGTGATGGTAGAATTTATGATTACCATGTTCTCTAACACTCCCTATAAGAGTTTTATAGTTATATTTCTCTTCCATGTCATAGATTTCACATAGAACTAATTCTATCCTATTTGAAATCCAAATTTTTTGTTAACCCTCACATTCCCTTTTCCCTCTTATTAAGTGTATGTTTTATTAACCCTATTTACGATGTGTGTTTCCCATAAAGAAATTTTCAAGTATCAAATTTTGATTTTAGAAGTGCAATTTCAAAACTGAGAGGATGAAATTTATTAAAGAAGGCAAAAATGTAACACCCATGTATTTTATGTTATGTCTCTTCTTAGATAAATTCAATTTATTTGATAGCTTACGTTACCTAGAACACCGATCTTAAACAAACGATTAAATATTTTTGTTTAATTGTGATAGTTATCACCTAGCTATTGGAATGAAGGGAACGAATGCGTCTAACTAAATTATGAAAATATAGTTTACACATGTTTATAAAATTAATTCATTGGTTATAAATTAATTATAAATAAAAATAAATACCAATTGAACATAAAGGATGTGTTTTTATGAAAAACTATTTTTATGCCCATAATGAAATTTCATCTTAATAAATTAAATTAATCAACATTATTTAAATATATTAATTAAATTTATATTTTATTTATTCAATAAAAAAATTAAATTCATTTGATATGTTTTATAGGATTAATACAAGAATAAATCCATTTTAAGCATAAAAAGCTATATTATTTGAAGGCATTTTTCCACCTTTTGATGGAACACATGTTTTAAATAAAAATTATGACACTTTTATTAGTTTTATTTGAAAAAATAAAGTTCATTATTTAAACTAGGATATCAAAATAATCTTAGGTTCATTTTTGGTATTTTTAAGATAAGTTACATTTTTGATGAATAATAAAAAATACTACATTTTTATTGAAAATTGTATTTTCATCTAATTTATTTATATAGTTAAATTATATTTTAAATTTATTTTAAAGTATAATTGGTTAATTTATAAATCAATAAATCCAATTTATTCCATTTTAATCAATTTCATATTGAAATTTGGATATAAAAACATTTCAAACATTTAAACTTTTCACTTTAAAAACCCGCTTTTTCCTTGTGTCTACGAGATTAATTTTTGAATAAAATTTTAAAAATTATGTGAATTGAATTTGGTAAAATGGATTCCATATTTTTAATCATAAGATCAAAATTATTTTTTAAGGTTAATTTTATTTTTAGGTATAAAAATTTTATCATGGTAAAAAAAATTATTTACTACGGTATAGATAAAAAATGAAACATGTTAATGTTAAAAGTTTAAAGTATTAAAATACCTAAAAACTACAAAATTTAATGGTTGGATGAGGTATTTATCAACCCTAACTAGCCTATAAAATATTATTTTCCAGCCATTTTTTTTGAAATTAATGCTACCTCAATGTAGTTAAATTTAAAATAATCATTATATTAATCACTTAATCTCACCTCTCCTAAAGTGTAATTAATACCCCTCACCACCCCTTTTTGACTAAAAAACCTTGAATATACTCCAATATATACCCAAAAAATCTCTTCCTCACTCTCCTAGTATCCAAGTGCTTCTGGTCTCACTAGAAGACCAAATCCAAGGTCCTTAAGGGGTCCTCCAAGGAGGTGATATTTTAGAGGTAATTTTCTCAAAACACCTCTCCTATTTTATTTTATTCTTTTACTTTCTACTCATATATTTCATTCATCAAGGAATAATAATTATAGAATCATTTACATAATAGAATTTTATTTTGATAATGTAATATCGTATATCCATCTCTTTTATTACCTCCTCATATTCAAAGAAGTGAAACTATTGTCTATTATTTCGGTTAATCGCCTTCGTGAATAATGGTTTTATTTTTTTACCATTACCACCTTCATGGATGATCATAAAACTATTATTATGGTTAAATAATATTTTTATAGGTATATTACATCCAACTTCATGTTCTATAACTGATATATACTCATAAAAGTTAATAAAAGAAAACTAGTTCGTAATGTTCGGAAAAACCACCAAAATAAACCAAACATTTATCATTAACATTTTATCAAATGAATCATCCTCATGTAAAAAGGAAAAATTATATATGGGACCATTTAAAATTTTGAATGTTAATTAATACTATTTCATTCCACTTCTAGATTTATTATCCTATTTCACAAGAACATCCATAATTTTACACAAATGAACCGATCATGAAATCATGAATCGAACGCACCCGAAACCATGAAAATAATGAAATATTATTAATGAATGGGTCATAATATGTTATTATAATATTGTAACATAAGAAATTATAAAAATTAATATAGTTCTGGAATGATTTAATAACATTCTTTAAACCATTATACAAGAGGTTAATGAATGCTGCACTAGAGAAGCGTGAGGTAAGAGTTTTCTTGTCTCACTTTTATTTTTGTGAGATACATGCCTTATTCAACACTTATTTATTATGTGTGGTGTATATATACTTCAATTTTATATATCATATCATGAATCTCATTATCTTCATGGTATTCAATTTTTAATTTGATAATTACTACTTTTACAGGGCATATGTTTCGACTGATAACAAGTGGTTAGTGATTCCGTCTCAATTTGCATTCCATTGAGGATAATTTGTTATTATGCACCAATTCACTTATATGTGGTGTATATGTTGTACCTTTGATAATTAATATCATGAATTATTCATTACTCGTGGTATTTTATGATTCAATTTGAATTATTTCATCAAATGGGATTTGAATTGAAAACTACCAAGTGATAAAAGTTATCACACAATATCACTTTCTTTTGCGATTGTTAAATTTCTATTGAAACAATCACCTTATTATAATAATTTTTCATTGGGTATTTCATTTCTCTTAAATATCCATATTCTTCTATGATGTATATTATTAGAGCCTAATCCGTATTCTATTTTTACAAATGGTGTTTACCTTGAATGTTATTTGATTGATATATATAAATATGTATCTTTTATTCATATAGATATTTGATGATAAGAGACATTTTTATTAATTAAATCATTTATTCGATATATGAGGAATGATTTGGAATGGCAGACATGGGTGGGCCTAGTTATAGATAGCCCCTCGATACATCGGTAGTCTCATGGGATGAATCAATTAAGCTAGTAGTAAACAGGTTATTACCTGTAGATTAAACTGTCTTGTGAATGGTCTTGATGGTAATGGTTCATGTGCCAAATACATGAAGTCCAATAATTAAGAATTTCCAGCATTTAGAATTCAATCATTATTATCCAGAGGATTTTCACTATGAAAAAAATCTATGTATGCATTTCATTCTTAGTTTATTGATTAAATGACACATGTTCTCGATTATTTACCGTGCCAAATTGATTATGCTTATTGATTCATTATTTATTTCACTGTACTTAACCATTAATGAGCATTTGAAACCACTCTTATTTTTTTTCCTTTCCCCAGGTTATGAAGAATATACCGTTGAATGATTTTTCAAGGATGCAGTTTATTTTCTTTTATTATGTATTGTGTTTTGTTTTCTATATAAAATGGGTATCATGTAAGTATCTAGTTTTCCAAGACTACTAAACTATTCAGTCCTTTGGGATGTGATTCTTTATAATCATGCCAATGTAATAAATTAATACACCGGATCTGGGCTACTGAGGTTGGGGTCATTACATATTATTTTGATTTGGATGAGTATTTTGATGTTTGTTATCACTAGGATTATGAATAGTGATTTTTTCTTTTCTTATGTGTTTGGTCATTGTATTATGGTAGGAGCCTTGTTCGACCCCATCATCTTTTCATTGATTCTCATTGGTCATTCTTGATAAATGGGTCTTCGATGTAGTGACCTAGAAATTATATAATGAAATTTCACTTATGAATATACCGAAAAAGATCAGAGGTTAGGCGCACCCGCCCCTATTAAATTAAACGAAAAAAAAGTGCCAAACAGGTCATTACAAACTAGCCTTACACAGACGGGTAAAAACTTTACCACATAAATCATCATGAACTAAATGACTACAATACTCTAGAGCTCTAAATGACCAACTAGAGCTCACCTCCACAATCGCTCTTTTCGATAGGGCATCCGCCACTTGATTGGCTTCACGAAGGACATGCGTCACTTCAAGGGAGATCTGATCAGCAAGCTTAAGGCAGTCCGCCCACACTGGAAGCATCCTCCATGGCACGTTCTGTGATCAGCTTTTCAGAATCTGGACAGCAATGGAAGAATCTGATTCTAACCATAAATCAATCCATCCATAATGGACAGCGTACCTGACAGCTTCAATCATTGCCCAAAGTTTCGCTTCAATAGCAGTCACATTTCCAATGTAGTGAAAGAAGCATCCCTTGACCAGACCTCGATATGTGCGAAAGACACCTCCGCAGCCAGCAGGTCCAGGTGCGCCAGATGCATCCCCATCAACGTTGACCTTCACTTATGAATATATATATATGTGTGTGTGTGTGTGTGTTGTATATGGAAATATTGATGGTAATAAAAAACATCACCTTATCATTAATTTAGAACATGATATGTTTTTAGCTATATTTCATTCTTTAAAAGGAATTTTCAAAGAAAAAATATTTTCATTGAGTTTTTATAATTATATCCAAAACTTATTTTTATCACTTATATACATTTAATATTATAAAATTACTTCCATTTTTTTTAATTCATTATTGCAAAATGATCCTAGGATTAATTTTTTGGATTTTTCAAATATAGTTTATTTGTAGGGTGAATTGTGAATAATGGTTTTTTTTAATTAATCTTTTCATAAGATAAGCTTGACATGTAAATTTATAAACATTAATGTTCCATTTATGGAAGAAATTTTATTTATTTTAAATACTCGGTTGAAATAAGAAAACATATTCATAGAATTTTTGGACATAAGTAATATTAGTCCAAATAAAAAAAATCATTACATTAAATGAAATCTCAATTTCATATAATTGGTTTCAATTTTTCCTAAAAGCCACTAGATTTTTTTAATATTAATAACATCTATATTTAGAAAACCAAATTCATTGATCATCTTATCTCACTCGTATCATAAAGTGAACTTTTTCTAGGAAACAATTTTTACGATTTTTGTGCGGCAACAATAAAACTAATTTCTCTATATCTTAGAAATTTTATTTTATAAAATTAATACCTATTTTAAAATCGTATTGTTCAAATTAGTAAATATTTTCATTTTAAAATTTTTCCACTAAAATTAGTTATCGAGGGTTGTAGTTGATTTACCGTGGTAAGAGTAAATATTGGTAAGAGTGGTTTAACAAAGTGCAAAAGGTAAAATATTGTGAAAAATATATATGATATTGGATGGTGGAGGGAGTATAGAATTTGTCGCTTTAACCACACCAATATTGTATATTTTTGGAGTCTTTTTCCTTGAATAATGGAATGACATTATTGAAAAATGAACAATTTTTACAAAAATGACACTCTATTTACTTAAAAAATGAGCTCACCTCCTATAAATTTCTAAACATTTTCCAAAGATTTCCCTCAAATAAAACTCATCCCGAGTATCTCATCGGCACCCTCACCGCACCCTTAGGACCTTGGTCTAAACAAGAGGTCGAACTAAGGATCTTTACAGAGTGGAATAACTTCCAAGGGAGAGGTAGTACTCTCAACCAAAATTTTATAGTTCATTTTATCTTATACATCACAAAAGTCCCCTCTATATGATAACACTATAATTGCTACTATGCTTAACTATTATTATAGTAAATTAATATACATTTTGTACCATTTTCCAAAATCATTGTGAAAAATGAAAATGTATCTTGTGTGTGAAAAAGGATATTTAATTAACTAATATCATATTCATAAAAAGACAATAATTTTTAAATGATAATTATTATCTTGTTCTCTCGGGGACCGCTACGACTTCAATGCTTTTCCTCCGTCCGCTCTTCACAAGTTACCGTTCTCAAATTTCCTCCGTCCATCTCTAGTTCCTTCTGTTTTGTTCTTGAATTGTTAACAAATCAAGACTATTCATTCAATTGATTGCTGTTTAATCTGAATCATGTATCGCTATTCAGTAGGAAACGCGCCAGAGGAATGACATGTTTATCTTCATCTCAGATCTGATTAATTTCTTCGTCACAGGGAGATATCTTTTCGGTTTATTCTGGATCTGAATCCGGCTTGAAAGGATTTAAAATCTTGGATTTGTTGTTAGGGTTAGGGTTTTTAATACATCCGTTCATAATTTCGTTTTCTTGGCAGTTGTCATTTTCGTCCCGGAGAACAAGATAATGGATGCTGGTGGTCATACGAATCTTTCATGTCCGATTGAGGCGAGATCTTACGAATTTCGCAGCACCGAGAATAAAGCCGACGAGAGAACTGGTCAGAGTAGTTCCCTGGGACCTGGCACGCCTGGTTGTGAAAGAGAGAACCGGGGCTTCGTTACAGACGCCGGGTCTCTCCTCACAATTTCATCTCCCAATGAGATTCATGTTGATCCATGCCGGGATGACGCCTCATCCGCCAACGCCGCCGGCAGTCCTCACACCCCCCAGGATGGCGTCTTCGACCCCTTCGCTCCTCGCCCTGGTGGGCTTGGTTTCGTCCCTTTCTGTACACTGCTAAATGGAGGCTCTGTGATTTGCCCTGGTGCTCCTGTGAAGCCTGCGAGAAAGCCGAGGAACATTGATTTAAAGCTGCGCAGAAGGCTTGAATTCTGACTGCAACTCGCTCTGAATGTTGAAAGGGTGATATTTGAATCTGTTTATGGCGATCAAACTTTGGAAGTCCTGGCTGCAACTTCACCCAACAAATTAGCTTGTGAAGGATTTGAGACCCCTCCTTTGTGCACACTGCTAAATGGAGGCTCTGTGATTTGCCCTGGTGCTCCTGTGAAGCCTTTGAGTAAGCCGAGGAACATTGATTTAAAGCTGGGCAAAGGCTTGAATTCTGACTGCAACTCGCTCTAAATGTTGAAAGGGTGATATTTGAATCTGTTTATGGCGATCAAACTTTGGAAGTCCTTACTCGCGTTTCACCCAACAAATTAGCTTGTGACGGATTTGAGACCCCTCCTTTGTGTACAGTGGTGCTCCTGTGAAGCCTGGAGTAAACCGAGGAACATTGATTTAAAGCTGCGCAGAAGGCTTGAATTCTGACTGCAACTCGCTCTAAATGTTGAAATGGTGGTATTTGAATCTGTTTATGGTGATCAAATTTTGGAAGTCTCGGCTCCAGCTTCACCCAACAAATTAGCTTGTGAAGGATTTGAGACCCCTCCTTTGTGTACACTGCTAAATGGAGGCTCTGTGATTTGCCCTGGTGCTCCTGTGAAGCTTGCGAGTAAGCCGAGGAACATTGTTTTAAAGCTGTGCAGAAGGCTTGAATTCTGACTGCAACTCGCTCTAAATGTTGAAATGGTGGTATTTGAATCCGTTTATGGCGATCAAACTTTGGAAGTCCCGGCTCCAGCTTCACCCAACAAATTAGCTTGTGAAGGATTTGAGACCCCTCCTTTGTGTGCACTGCTAAATGGTGGCTCTGTGATTTGCCCTGGTGCTCCTGTGAAGCTTGCGAGTAAGCCGAGGAACAATGATTTAAAGCTGCGCAGAAGGCTTGAATTCTGACTGCAACTCGCTCTAAATGTTGAGAGGGTGATATTTGAATCTGTTTATGGCGATCAAACTTTGGAAGTCCCGACTCCGGCTTCACCCAACAAATTAGCTTGTGAAGGATTTCAGACCCCTCCTTTGTGTACACTGCTAAATGGAGGCTCTGTGATTTGCCATTTGTGTACACTGCTAAATGGAGGCTCTGTGATTTGCCCTGGTGCTCCTGTGAAGCCTGCGAGTATGCCGAGGAACATTGATTTAAAGCTACGCAGAAGGCTTGAATTCTGACTGCAACTCTCTCCAATGGCGCTCCTCTACAAAAACTTCTTTGCGTCTTCCTTTGTTTCATTCTATCGCAAAAGGGCGCAGGTTCTATTATGTTTATATGTATTTTTCTGTTATTGTTCCTAGTAAATAAATTTTGTTTTATTGGTAACCCCCTTTTATTCAATAGAAAATTAAATTGTTGTTTGTGTGCCACATCCATGGATCGACATGTTTTGTTTTCAGGAACAAAAAACAAGGATGACATGAAAAGTTTAATTAGTATATAAAAATTATATTTATGAAACTATTAATATTCTGAAATAATTATATTGGTAATTCTATGTGTGTGATTAACAATAAATGGGTGTAGTATCCATAACCACCAAAAATACCAATGAATTATATATCCCTCAAATGTACTGAGTAAGATTTATATCTCATTACATGATATTTATGGGATCAAGGAGTGTACTTATTCTATAATGGGGATTTTTCAGCTTTAATTTGATAGTCTTGAGAGTGGCCCTTGACATATGTTTTTGATGTCAGGTATTATGTTGTTGCTACATATTCCATGATTAAATGATCTTATGATATAATTTCCTTTGTCCAACTTCCATAAATATGGATATCCACTATGATATAATGTTATTCCTTTTGGCTTCTATGTTATGCATTATTTCCATGTTTATTTCCTCACTATGCTTTCTTGCTTACCATTTTACTTATTCATTTTCCCCATAGAATCCTATGATGTTTTAGAATATCTCTAGTAGTTAGGATACCTTTTTGGGTTCTAAAATAAAGATAATGTTTATGTTTATGATGATGTGTTTATTTTTCTAATCATCCAATGACACTATTCCTCTAGATCCTCAGTTTGTATTTGTTGGAAATTTAGGTAAAAAATTATGAAATAATATGTGTTTAAGGCTTGGCTTGGTATTGTTGGAATCAGAGGATGTCCATGTTTTATATAGATATTAGTATTAAAGAAAATTAGTGAAATCCTAATGAATATGTTTAATAACAAGATAACTTCCTTAAAACTTGGTAATGTATTTAATGCTAGGGTTTTAGAGAAAATTTATATTTGTCTGGATATTGAAAAGTGGATGTGGTTGTGGAAATGATTTACCAAGGGGTAATAACCCTGAATGAGTTCATTTTGTATTAACCCAATTGGTACCTGGTGCAAGAAAAAGAGTAGCTACACCCCACACATGACCAAACACTCTCGGGGGATATGCTTTGTTTAATCACATTCTTTTTACAAACCACTACAGTGGAAAAAGAACAATATTTCTTATGAGATTTAATTATAGGAAATAAACCAAGAATACCTTAGACCGAGTCCTAGAAATTCATAAGATTTGGTATATATGTTATTTTTTAGTTATCCCTTCTAAGATCATAGTTTCCTTTTTTATATTCTTACCAGTCATAATATTATCATCATTGTCCTCACAAAGTTTTTAGTTAATGATTAGAGCCAAAATCAAATAGAAAGTGGTACGCCTAACATCCCTCTATTAACATCACATATCTTATATGATTTTATTTAAATTAATTATTTCATAACATGCATTATTATTATTTTTTTAAAAGGTTGGGGCCGAAGCCTCATTTTATTATTAAAGCAAAGACCTCTTTTGACTGGGTAGAGGGAGACCCATTGCATAGCCCGAAGACCCAAGACCAAGTGGTCTGAATACACGGCTTGAAAGCTCATTTTTTGGCCCAAAGAACCCTTTAGTGAATAGTAATGCTACAATACTCGGGCACCTGCTACAGTACCACCGCCGCTACAGTCCCTGCTACAGTACCTCCGCCGCTACAGTGTCACCACTGCTACAACACCGTTGCTACAGTACTGCTACATTGCCCCTGCTACAGTGCTACTACAGTACCGTAAATTTGTCTCTACCCGGATTCGATCCTGGGTCTTTTGGATTCCAAGCAGGAGCTTGTAAAACTTGGGTACAAGCTCGTTGGCCATATGCATTTTTATTATGATTATTAAATCACCACCACAAAACATGGAGGATAAGTTATCACAAAAAACAACTAATTGAGTGATGGTTTCATCTCAAGTACATAACTCTTCCCTAGTTAATATCTATGTGATGAATCTTCAAATGATCATTGTTGTAATCCCTTTAGTAGAATTTGTTTCTATACTAGGAAAAGACTAGTTGTCTCTATATAGAGCCCACATCATATTCGGAGACAGGGAAATCACTTTCTATACCTTGAGTTATCATCATATTTTTTAAGAGAAAGGATGAGGATGATCCTCATTTTCAAACTTCTTCAGAAGCATGGATTTTGTTTCCCTATGAGGATGAATATCTAGAACAAATTATTTAAGCAAAGGATAAGACCATGGTGGAAGACATTCCCATTTTAAGGGATTACCCTAACCTTTTCAAAGAAGTATTTCCTAGACTTCCTCCTTTTCGAGAGGCTGATTTCTCAATTGAACTCATACATGGAGCTTTTCTGATATCCATGACTATTTACTGAATGGCCGCCATTAAACTAGATGAAATGAATAAAAAATTACAAGAAAATTCATGCATGAGTTTTATATGCATGGGTGATTCACCATGGGTGAATCAGTTCTCTTTTTCAAGAATAATGATTAGTCAATGCATCTATGTATTGAATATCAGGATCTCAACAAGATCTTGATAAAGAAAAAACATCCCTTTCCACATATCGATGACTTGTTCGATTAGTTACGTAGATCACAATACTCTCTTAAGAAGTCCTTCGATCGGGATATCATCAGTTAAATTTGAGTATCGTGATGAAGATATTGAGCAAGAAGTTATATTAAAAATATAGTAAATGTGAGTTCTCGATGGAGAGAAAGGGTCCTTCTTGGGGCTTGTTATCTTTTCTAAGGGGATATTTATGGACCCATCAAAGACTAATGTGATTGAGGAATTTTGAAGACCAACGTTAGTATTGTAGATCTGTAGTTTCCATGGATTAGCTGGGTACTACAGGCGATTTGTGAGAAACTTTTCATGATTGTCAAACCCGCTAACCAAGTTGACTCAAAATGTAGTTATGTATGTCTGGATGGATTAGTGTGAATGGATCCTCAAAAAGATAAAAAAGAGAACCACAACATCAGTACTCACCCTAACCACATGCGGGGAAGGATTTTTCATCTATAGTGATGCATAAAAAAATGGTTTGGGTTGTGTTCCCATGTAGAATGATAAATTTATAGACTATGCCTCAAGACAGTTGAAGGTGCATGAACATAGATATAAGATGCATGATCTTCCATTGACTACAAAAATCTTCACATTAAAGATTTAGAGGCATTATTTCTATAGAGAGGTCTTATATATATATATATATATATATTCACACAGAGAGAGATCCATACACTCCAACAGTTATTGTTAGATCTAATCAAATATTATGACTTCTCAATCCACTACCATCAAGGGTATTTGGTAACCTTATATATGACCAGGATTGAGAAGGATCAAATATTTTTGTAAATGTAAAGGATTGACATTGCATTCATGATGAAATGAACAACATCCTACCTTTCTCAACTAATTGACATTCCATCACATCAAGATAAAATTAAGAAAACCTAAAGGAGGGATCCAGAGATATAGGGGAAGGTGAATATTATTAGAAAAGTAAAATCATCAGAGTTAAAAATTGACGATGAAGGGGTTGTGATATTTTGGAAAACAACATTATATTCCATCGGAGTTGTAGAAAAAGGAGTTATTGAGTGATGCTCAGTGATTGCAATTATCCATCCACCCCAAAATTTATATAAAGAAATTTCCCTTATGAATTTATATATGTGTTTCATAAAAGGTAATATGGTGATAATAACTAACACCACCTTATCATTAATTTGGAACATAATGTAATAATAGGTATATTTTATGCATTAAAATTCATTTTCACAAACAAATATTTTAATTTCTTTTTATATACATATATGAAAAACTATTTTCATCACTTATATAAGTTGAATATAATAAAATGACTAATATTTTTAAATTAATCATGTTAAAATCTGTATAGGATTAATTTTTGAAATTTTTCTAAAATAGTTGTTTTTTATAGAGAATAGTTGATAATAATGTTTTTTACCCAAATTGTAATTTGTTCAAAACTTATTATTGACTTAAAAATTTATAAACATTGAATATGTATATACATAATAAAATTTATTAATTCTAAAATATTAGGTTCAACGTAGAAATCATATGCTTATAATTTTTTTTCACTTCTGTAATATTTAGTTCTAATAAAAAAAGTCATTTGGTATTGTCTTTAAAATGAATATTATTTTGGTAGAATTAGGTTATCATTTTCCCTCAAAATACACATTTTTTTTATAATTAAAGTTCTTAAGGATTGTTGAATAATTAAGAGGGGGGGTGCGAATCTGTGGTTGTCATTTTATAATTTCCCAACGTTATGAAATTTAATACCAAAAACTTGTTAAGAGTTATTTTCCATATCTTCTTTTGTGAAATATGACAAGAATGAAAAAAATTGGAATTTAAAAAAGGCATGAATGAATTACTAGGTTCGCTCCCAGTGTGAGAACCTATATCCTTGCCATGACCACTCTTGTGGGTTCATAAAAATTTACTATTAAAATGAAGTGAATACAACATCGAACTGACTCCTATTAGACTCCTTCTATCTCCTGAAAGGTATGATTATACTGACACCCATCAAATTACATGCTTTTATTAAAAATATAAGCAACAAAAAATTATTTGAAACTTTGTGAGAACCTATATCCTTGTTATGGCCACTCATGCGGCTTCATAAAAAATTACTATTGCAATGAAGTGAATACAACATCGAACTAACTCTCGTTATACTCCTTCTATCTCCTGAAAGGTATGATTATACTGACACTCATTAGATTACATGCTTTTATTAAAAATATAAGCAACAATACATTATTTGAAACTTTGTGAATTCTTATCTAGAAAAAGATTATCTAGATATTCCGTATGATTCCTCTATCTGGTGATGTCCATCCGGTTTTCCTTTCTTCATCCAGTAAACTCTGTATAATGCACCTTATTGAACTTGTGATTCTTTTTATATCCTATGTTTTTTTCCGTTAAGGAAAGCACACTTCACATCCATTTGAAAAAGTTTGAAATTAAAGAATGTTGAAAATGCAAGTAAAATGAGAATAGATTCAAGTCTAGCTACAGGAGTATAGGTTTCTTCATAGACTATTCCTTCTTGTTGATTATAGCCTTTAGCAACTAATCTAGATTTATTTCTTACTATGATTCCATTTTCATCACACTTATTTCTGAAGACCTATTTTACTCCAATTACAGAAGTTTCCTTAGGTCTTTCAACCAAGACCTAGACTTTGTTCCTTTTGAATTCATTTATCTCATCTTGCATGACTTTAATCCAATCATCATCACCTAAAGTGTAAAGACCCGTAAATTTCAAGGAAATTTTTTTCTTAATTTTCTTTGGAATTTTACAAGAGCGCAGTTTCTGACAGCACCTGATTCCGAGGCCCGGTGTGTCCAGAATCATTTTCCGAAGTTTGGCTCGGGTACGTTCAGTGAACGGACGAGCGGGTTTTTCTAACTTTTGAACCAGTGCCCGAAATCGAATTCTGAGGGCACCGATGAAATCGCAGTGCCGGTATTTGCTTAGAAACGCCTCTTCTGGAGTTGCGTTTGCTCGGGTGTGGTTTTTAATTTTCGGGCTTAAAGTTAAGAAATAAAATAATTTTACGACAACTTTATTTTATTTCACTTAAGCCACTTGGAAGCCACTTGAAGCCACTTAAAAGCGGCTTAAACTGAGTTGAAACGGATAGGGTACTATCCAGGAATGTCCTACCCTCTTGGTAGGATATTTGTGAGGTGAGGCCCGCATGAGCCCCGCCGTTTCTTTCCGCTAAGTAACGCACCCGCGAAAACCCGTCATTATGAAAGTCAACTGACGCGTTTTCTTAAATTCTTAATAGACCATTTAATTGGGCAGTTTTCTTCGTGAATTAAACGAGCTGTTACTTTCGTTGAATTAATACAACGAATTGATGGGTCGTTACTTACCTTTTTCGTTTGTTGGCGTAATAATAAAATAAGACCAACAAGGTCTTCTGAAGGATTACTCGTTGAGAGGCTTGACAGAATCCTTGAGCCTTCATCCTCCTTCACGAAGAACGCAAAGAACGCGAAGAACGCGAAGAACGCCGGCCTCCGACGAAGAACGCCGAACCCGTGGAAGTCGACGACGCGACGCCGTGTTCCGCGACGCCGACGTTCCCTTCCTGCAACGTTCTTCTGCGACGTCTCTTCCTCCGCAACGAATCTTCGATCTGCTGTTTGAGGTAAGAGACTCCCGGTTTCTCTTAAATCTTCCTTGTGTCTTTTTTAACAAAACACAGATTTAATTTTATATAATTAAATTAAATCTGTTGTTTTTTTGATCCGTTGAGTTCGCCGACTCAACGCCGGTTTCCGCGACGACGCGACGCCCTTCCGCGACGACGCGACGATCTCCTCCTTCCGCGACGAGCAATTCCGCGAAGGACGTGCGTACGACGACGACCAACGAGGTAGGGGTTGTTGTGAACTTTTCCGTTTTCCCGTGTTGTTTCCGTTCAAGAATGAAGAACCTGATTCATAAACAATTTTTATTCCATTAAAAATTGTTGATTCATGTGTTGAATATTGTTCCTCCCGTTGTTTCTCACTAACGCGGAGGGTGCGGGCCAAACGAACACGGTCCGACAACCCTCCGCCGTTCTTCGTTATTGTACGGATTTGACGGGCGACGGCGGAACGTGCCGCAACGGAAGTTTGATGATTCCGCAGTGAAGGGCGAGTCCCGGGAGGAGCAGCGGCGCAGACGGGAATAGAATCGGACCACCGGAGCGACTCCGGTGGCCCGCGGAAGCCACCGCCGGCGGCACTCGCGGACCCGCGACCGCGCGGGTCCGGCGCGCGCGGGACGCGGCTGAAGCCGCGTCCGGTTGTCCGAGCGACACCCTGCGGGTGCCGCGGGGGCGGCGGCTCCCCCCGCGTCGCTCGGCTGTCCAGGGCGACACCCCGCGAGTGCCGCGGGGGTGGCGGCTCCCCCCCGCGTCGCTCGGCCGCTCGGCCGAGTCGAGCCGGGCTGGCCGAGCCAGGCCGGTCCGACCGGGTCGGACCGGGTCGACCCGGTTTGGCCGACCCAGGGGGGGGGGGGGGGGTCGGGCCGGCTCGGCCCGGGCCCGGATCCCCCGTCTTCGGACGATTTTCGTTCAAATGCCCGTAACTTGAGCTACGAGCCTCCAAACGACTCGCCGTCAGCGGCAACACGATCCTTGGATCGAGACGGTCGTTTCGATATATCGCACTCAAGGTTTCAGAATACTTTGAGTTCGGCCGGGTTGGTTCGTACACGAAACCAACCGGGCCTTCGGAGCGGAAACGCTCATATCTTGAGCTACGGACGTCCGATTGACGTGCCGTCAGCTTTGTTGATTTCCTTTAAGTGAGACGAATCTTTTGGCATACTCCGCCCGAGGTTTGGACGCAGGTGGAGTACGGTCGGGTTGGTTTTGCCTTAAAAACCAACCGGGCCCCTGGGACGAAAAAGCCAATAACTCTCAGACCGAGCGTCCGATTGACGCGCCGTCTGCGACGTTGAGTTCCTGTTGACGATACGGAACTTTTGGATACATCAATTTCGGACTTTGTGACAGTTGATGTATCGGCCTCTTGGCTCGTGGAGCGGACCCTCCCGAACGAGCTTGCTGTGTGCGGGAACCCTAGAGTTGGCTGCGACTGCTACTTCGACAGCGACGACTGTGCATGGATCCTCAGTGGACAACATCGACGACTGTGCAGCGATCCTCAGTGGACTGCGACGACGACTGTGCAGAGATTCTCAGTGGACTGCGACGACTACAACACTCAGCGATCCTACGTGGATCAGTGCTACAGGTCCTGTGTGGGCCCGATCCTGTGTGGGTCCGATCCTGTGTGGGTCAGCGCTCAGCGGTTCTGTGTGAGCCAGCGCCTACAGGTCCTGTGTGGGCCCGATCCTGTGTGGGTCTTTGCGGGGGTTAGTTACCTATCGATCCTTCGTGGGTCCGACGACTTAGATGGATCAGTTATCATCTTTATTGTCATCCGAAGAAGTATACCCGTGTGAGCTGAATCTTGTGTTACTCTCCTTTGTGGATTGTGTTGAGCTATCCTGTGTGGATTTACTGTTTACTCTCCTTTGTGGATTGTGTTGAGCTATCCTGTGTGGATTTACTGTTTACTCTCCTTTGTGGATTGTGTTGAGCTATCCTGTGTGGATTTACTATTTACTCTCCTTTGTGGATTGCGTTGAGCTATCCTGTGTGGGTATACGTTTGCTTTCCTGTGTGGACTGGGTTGTGCTTGGGCTCGGACGTTGGAGCCGAACAGGAATTGATGACTTAGGTATATGTATGGGCATATACCTAAGCAGTGTCGGTTGTTACTTCGTGATTGTATCTTCCCTTTGCGGTTTATCCTTTGTGGATTTCGGGAGACCTTCGGGGGTCTCGGGGCCCCTACTGAGTAGCTCATACTCACCCCTGCACGGGCTATGCCCACACTTTGTTGTGTTGGTTGCAGACGACGGACAACGCTGATCGTGGTGGAGGCGTGCGGAGCAGGACGGTACCTGGAGGTGGACCACTGGGCGGGACGTACTCGGAGCGGTCAGGTGGACCCGAGGAGCAGTGGAGGCTATCTGTACCCACCCTTCAGGTGGGACTTCCAGAGGACGGCTCGACGCTGCGACTTTTCCTTTCAGTTGCTGTTTTTCCTTTCAGTTGTACTTTATAGTTGGGCTTGTATTTCCGGCCCCCTTTTACTTTCAGCACAGCTTGTACAGTTTTTACTTAGTGTTTACTTTTCCGATTGCTTACTCTGTGGTGCTTGTTTACTTTTCAAAGGCAATGCCTTCCCTTTTGTTGGGATTTACGCCTTGGTGCTAGTCGCCAGCCCCTGGCCTATGGAAGGCGGGCTTGGGGTAGTCACGGCACGGGCCCCGAGGACGGGTCGTGACAAATTGGTATCAGAGGAGGTCGGTTCTACCACAGACTCTGATCTTTCTTCTATGTGGAGCAATAGTGTTTAGCGTATTGAGTGTGGTTATCAGTCCAGGGAGTCCAGTGTTGGTGCGGCGGCCGACGTATCCGTACACCAGGATCCTGACTTCTGATTTCCGACTTAATGCACGAAAACATTGATTGCATGTGTGTTTCAAGTTTTCTTTGTGATTACTTTTGTCAGCTCACCAGGTATACTGTTCTGACCGTGACGCACTTGTTTCCTTTTCAGGATGGCCCCACGATGGCAGCCAGCTAGGGTTCCGAGAGTAGAGTGCGACGACAGTCCGCCGAGCGACGAGGCCTCGGTACAGGGCCCGTTGACAGCGGAGGCACCGACGATACCTTTACCCGCCGAGCCCCCGATGCTTCCAGCACCGGCCGCAGACGATGCACGACGCCTCGGAGCTCTGCACGAGTTCCAGCGCCAGCGACCACCCAGGTTCCGTGGGGAGACGGACCCCCAGGCAGCCGAGGACTGGCTGGAGGCGGTCGTCCGAGTTTTCAGGCTAGTGAGGACACCAGCAGACCTCATGGTGATCCTCGCGGCGAGCCTGCTGCACACAGCAGCAGGACGATGGTGGAGCTTGATGCTCCATGTACACGATGAGGCCTCCCTCATATGGACGGACTTCGAGAGCCTCTTCCGCTCAGAGTTTGTCCCGACCACCCTCAGTGCGGTGCGCATTCAGGAGCTCCTTCAGCTGCGGCAGGGCAGCTTGACGGTCGCCCAGTACGCGGCGAGGTTCACCGATCTTTCTCGCTACTCGACGGACATGGTACGTGACCCCTTCTTCCGGGCCCGAACCTTCGAGCAGGGATTGAGACATGAGATCAGGGCATCGCTGATCTCCCTCAACATCCTGACCCAGGCAGGAGTGCTAGAGCGAGCCCTTCCGATCAAGAGATTTCTGGCTGAGTCCATAGCGAGACCTACCGCAGGGCGGCAGGTAGTAGAGTCTTCGGCAGCGGGTAGCCGACGGATGACTCAGGGTTCCAGGCAGACCAGACCTTCCGGCAGACGACCTCGGGACACTGGCTCAACAGTGCGGGGCACACAGCGCGGGGCCAGTCTTCCGAGGGGCAGACAGTGCTACGCGTGCGGCGGGCAGGGCCACATGGCTCGTGACTGCCCGACCCGCCGTACCGAGGAGCAGCAGACGGTGGAGGGGCCACCCAGGCAGAGGCAGAGGGTTGACCGTGGCGGTCCGCAGGGAGGAGGCGGACGAGGCAGAGGAGCTGGCCGAGCAGCAGGTGGTGGTCGACGCTTTGAGGCTCTGCCACCACCACCACCAGGAGGTCCGCCCCGACCACCGGGAGCTGGCGGGCAGAGACAGACACAGCTCCAGGCAGCAGAGGCCTACGACCACGACGCACCAGAGATGATTCGAGGTACGATCTGTGTCTATTCCACACTTGCTGCAGTTCTTATAGACACAGGAGCGAGTCACTCTTTCATAGCCACTGCCCTTGTTCGGAGCTCGGAGATTCCGTCAGAGCCGTTGGCTCGATCCTTACGGCTAGAGACTCCTACGGGAGCAGACTCGACGATTACGCACTGGTGTCGGCAGTGTGAGCTTACTCTAGGAGGCGAGTGCTTTGGCTGGGATCTTCTTGTAGCGGCGCTGAGGCTTTACGACGTCATCTTGGGCATGGCTTGGTTATCTACGGTCCATGCACAGATTGACTGCATTAGGCGCAAGGTGCGATGTGTGCGCACCGACGGGAGCAGGTTCACCTTCACCGGTGAGAAGGGAGCCTTTGCAGCACATGATGGACTCTCGCAGAGGAGAGGGCAACCCATCACTCATCAGTTGGCTAGCCTCATCCTTGGAGCAGTTGACGTGCAGAGTCCTAGTTTTCCTGCAGTGGTGGATCAGTATGCAGACGTCTTCCCCGACGACGTTCCAGGGCTACCTCCTGGCAGAGAGGTAGACTTTTATATTGATCTGTACCTCGGGACAACCCCGATATCCACTCCAGCATATCGGATGACCCCCGCCGAGCTTCGAGAGCTACGGGTACAGTTGGAGGGCTTGCAGGGCAAGGGGTTCATCCGACCCAGTGTTTCACCCTGGGCTTCCCCGATTTTGTTCGCCAAGAAGGCGGACGGGAGCTTGCGACTGTGTGTCGATTATCGTCGCCTGAACCAGGTGACAGTGAGGAACAAGTATCCGCTACCCAGGATTGATGACCTCTTCGATCAGCTCAAGGGAGCACGATGGTTCTCGAAGATAGACCTCAGGTCAGACTATCATCAGCTCAGAGTTCGAGACGAGGATGTGCAGAAGACGGCCTTCAGGTGTCGGTATGGCCACTATGAGTTCTTGGTTATGCCCTTCAGCGTAACCAACGCTCCAGTAGTGTTCATGAGCCTCATGAACAGGATCTTCCAGCCATACCTCGATCGATTTGTCGTGGTCTTCATTGACGGCATTTTGGTGTACTCGACGACGGAGGAGGAGCACGCCTACCACTTGCGGGTTGTACTAGACACACTCCGAGAGCACCAGCTTTATGGAAAGCTCTCGAAGTGCCAGTTCTGGTTACGTGAGGTCCACTTCTTGGGGAACGTCATTTCTGAGGCAGGAGTTGCAGTGGATCCCGTGAAGATCGAGGCAGTGCTAGCTTGGGAGCCACCCAGGAGCGTGACAGAGGTGCAGAGTTTCTTGGGTCTAGCCGGATACTATCGGAGATTTGTGCCGGACTTTTCCAGAGTTGCGGCGCCACTCTCAGCTTTGACGAAGAAGGGGAAACCCTTCGTGTGGTCAGACAGATGTCAGCAGAGCTTCCAGGAGCTGAGGCAGAGATTGACCAGCGCACCTATCTCGAGGTTGCATGAGGAGGGAGTTGAATACGTAGTCTACTGCGATGCATCAGGGACCGGACTCGGATGTGTCCTGATGCAGGAGCGGGCCGTGATTGCCTATGGATCACGTCAGTTGAGGCCGCATGAGCAGAACTACGCTACCCATGACCCGGAGTTAGCAGCAGTGGTCTTCGCTCTGAAGACATGGCGACACTATCTGATGGGCGAGCGCTTTACAGTCTTTTCTGACCACCAGAGTCTCAGGTACATCTTCTCTCAGAAGGACCTGAACCTGAGACAGCGGCGATGACTCGAGTTCTTCCAGGACTATGACTTTGAGATAGTCTATACTCCTGGGAAGGGGAACGTGGTAGCCGATGCCCTCAGCAGGAGGACGGTCATCCAGCTACTTGAGGAGGCGACATAACAGTTAGCCGCTTTGCAGATATCCTTCGTGGATAGAGACAGATCAGCCTTCCTTCAGTCTCTCACCGTCTCTCCTCCACTTCTACAGCGGGTCAGAGAGGCTCAGCATGGGGATGCTGACTGTGAGACACGACGTGCACAGATATCCTCGGGACAGGCACCTGATGGTTTCTCCCTTGGAGCAGATCACTACGTCCTTTTCAGAGGACGTACCTTGGTACCAGTCGCTTTACGAGGGGAGGTGCTGAGAGAGTTTCACACTTCTCCTTTGGCGGTACATCCTGGAGTGGCGAAGATGTACCAGGACCTCAGACGACAGCACTGGTGGCCGAGCATGAAGAAGGCTGTGGCAGAGTTCGTTTCACGGTGCCTCACCTGCCAGCAGGTGAAGGCAGTGCATCAGGTACCAGCAGGCTTGGTACAACCCTTGGAGGTCCCGGAGTGGAAGTGGGATGGGATATCTATGGACTTCGTGACTGGACTTCCACGCACTTCCAGAGGTCACGACTCCATTTGGGTGATTGTTGACCGACTCACCAAGTCGGCACACTTCTTACCCATCCGAGAGAAGGGCTCAGTGGAGAGCTTGGGGCGTCTCTACGTTCAGGAGATTGTACGGCTTCACGGTGTGCCATCGACTATCATCTCCGATCGAGACGCTCGCTTTACTTCCCGGCTTTGGAAGGGGTTGCAGGAGGCGTTCGGGACGCGACTACGTCTGAGCACCGCCTTTCACCCTCAGACGGATGGTCAGACGGAGAGGACCATTCAGACTCTCGAGGACATGCTCCGCGCATGTGTCCTCGACTTTGGTCGCAGCTGGGAGGCCCACCTACCCTTGGTGGAGTTCGCGTACAACAACAGCTACCACTCCACCATCGGGATGGCACCATACGAGGCGTTGTACGGCAGACCTTGCAGATCTCCTTTGTGCTAGACAGACCCTGGGGAGTCAGCACTTGTGGGACCAGAGATGGTCCGGGCCACGACAGAGAAGGTCCAGGTCATCCAGGAGCGGATGAGGACAGCTCAGAGCCGGCAGAAGTCATATGCTGACAGGAGGCGGAGGCCACTAGAGTTCGAGGATGGCGACCACGTCTTCTTGCGGGTCTCACCTCGACGTGGTTTACGGAGATTTGGCCGAGGCGACAAGTTGTCTCCACGCTTCATCGGGCCTTTCCAGGTCCTCAGCAGGATTGACGAGGTGGCTTATCGCCTGGCTCTGCCACCTCAGTTGCACCGGGTGCACGACGTCTTCCACGTATCTCAGCTAAGGAGATACGTGCACGACCCGACACACATCATTGACTATGTGGAGCTAGACGTGGATGATGGGGTGGCTTTTGCGGAGGTCCCGGTGGAGATAGAGGATCGACAGGAGCGGGTTCTACGTGGGTGATCGATTCCTCTTGTGCGCATCAGATGGCAGCACGGGAACCTCCAGGAGAGCACATGGGAGCGGGAGGCTCAGATGCGTGCTCAGTACCCACATTTGTTTCCATAGTTTATGATGTATCTTTACGGGGACGTAAAGCCCTGAGGTGGGAGTAATGTAAAGACCCGTTAATTTCAAGGAAATTTTTTTCTTAATTTTCTTTGGAATTTTACAAGAGCGCAGTTTCTGACGGCACCTGATTCCGAGGCCCGGTGTGCCCGGAATCATTTTCCGAAGTTTGGCCCGGGTACGTTCAGTGAACGGACGAGCGAGTTTTTCTAACTTTTGAACCGGTGTCCGGAATCGAATTCTGAGGGCACCGATGAAATCGCAGCGCCGATATTTGCTTAGAAACGCCTCTTTCGGAGTTGCGTTTGCTCGGGTGTGGTTTTTAATTTTCGGGTTTAAAGTTAATAAATAAAATAATTTTACGACAACTTTATTTTATTTCACTTAAGCCACTTGGAAGCCACTTGAAGCCACTTAAAAGCGGCTTAAACTGAGTTGAAACGGATAGGGTACTATCCAGGAATGTCCTACCCTCTTGGTAGGATATTTGTGAGGTGGGGCCCGCACGAGCCCCGCCGTTTCTTTCCGCTAAGTAACGCACCCGCGAAAACCCGTCATTATGAAAGTCAACTGACGCGTTTTCTTAAATTCTTAACAGACCATTTAATTGGGCGGTTTTCTTCGTGAATTAAATGAGCTGTTACTTTCGTTGAATTAATACAACGAATTGATGGGTCGTTACTTAACTTTTTCGTTTGTTGGCGTAATAATAAAATAAGACCAACAAGGTCTTCTGAAGGATTACTCGTTGAGAGGCTTGACAGAATCCTTGAGCCTTCATCCTCCTTCGCGAAGAACGCGAAGAACGCCGGCCTCCGACGAAGAACGCCGAACCCGTGGAAGTCGACGACGCGACGCCGTGTTCCGCGACGCCGACGTTCCCTTCCTGCAACGTTCTTCTGCAACGTCTCTTCCTCCGCAACGAATCTTCGATCTGCTGTTTGAGGTAAGAGACTCCCGGTTTCTCTTAAATCTTCCTTGTGTCTTTTTTAACAAAACACAGATTTAATTTTATATAATTAAATTAAATCTGTTGTTTTTTTGATCCGTTGAGTTCGCCGACTTAATGCCGGTTTCCGCGACGACGCGACGCCCTTCCGCGACGACGCGACGATCTCCTCCTTCCGCGACGAGCAATTCCGCGAAGGACGTGCGTACGACGACGACCAACGAGGTAGGGGTTGTTGTGAACTTTTCCTTTTTCCCGTGTTGTTTCCGTTCAAGAATGAAGAACCCGATTCATAAACAATTTTTATTCCATTAAAAATTGTTGATTCATGTGTTGAATATTGTTCCTCCCGTTGTTTATCACTAACGCGGAGGGTGTGGGCCAAACGAACACGGCCCGACAACCCTCCGTCGTTCTTCGTTATTGTGCGGATTTGACGGGCGACGACGGAACGTGCCGCAACAGAAGTTTGATGATTCCGCAGTGAAGGGCGAGTCCCGGGAGGAGCAGCGGCGCAGACGGGAACAGAATCGGACCACCGGAGCGACTCCGGTGGCCCGCGGAAGCCGCCGGCGGCGCGGGTCGCCGACAGCCGGGAGCGGCGGCGCCCCGGCGCGCCGCCGGACAAGGCCGCCGCGGCAGAAGCCGCGACGGCGGCACTCGCGGACCCGCGACCGCGGGGGTCCGGCGCGCGCGGGACGCGGCTGAAGCAACGTCCGGTTGTCCGAACGACACCCCGCGGGTGCCGCGGGGTTGTCACGCGGGGGCTGCGGCTCCCCCCCGCGTCGCTCGACTGTCCAGGGCGACACCACGCGGGTGCCGCGGGGGTGTCACGCGGGGGTGTCACGCGGGGGTGGCGGCTCCCCCCCGCGTCGCTCGGCCGAGTCGAGCCGGGCTGACCGAGCCAGGCTGGTCCGACCGGGTCGGACCGGGTCGACCCGGTTCGGCCGACCCAGGGGGGGGGGGGGGGGGGGGGGTCGGGCCGGCTCGGCTCGGGCCCGGACCCCCCCGTCTTCGGACGGTTTTCGTTCAAATGCCCGTAACTTGAGCTACGAGCCTCCAAACGACTCGCCGTCAGCGGCAACACGATCCTTGGATCGAGACGGTCGTTTCGGTATATCGCACTCAAGGTTTCAGAATACTTTGAGTTCGACCGGGTTGGTTCGTACACGAAACCAACCGGGCCTTCGGAGCGGAAACACTCATATCTTGAGCTACGGACGTCCGATTGACGTGCCGTCAGCTTTGTTGATTTCCTCTAAGTGAGACGGATCTTTTGACATACTCTGCCCGAGGTTTGGACGCAGGTGGAGTACAGTCGGGTTGGTTTTGCCTTAAAAACCAACCGGGCCCCTAGGACGAAAAAGCCAATAACTCTCAGACCGGGCGTCCGATTGACGCGCCGTCTGCGACGTTGAGTTCCTGTTGACGATACGGAACTTTTGGATACATCAACTTCGGACTTTGTGACAGTTGATGTATCGGCCTCTCGGCTCGTGGAGCGGACCCTCCCGAACGAGCTTGCTGTGTGTGGGAACCCTAGAGCTGGCTGCGACTGCTACTTCGACAGCGACGACTGTGCAGGGATCCTCAGTGGACATCAACGACGACTGTGCAGAGATCCTCAGTGGACTGCGACGACGACTGTGCAGAGATCCTCAGTGGACTGCGACGACTACAACACTCAGCGATCCTACGTGGATCAGTGCTACAGGTCCTGTGTGGGCCCGATCCTGTGTGGGTCCGATCCTGTGTGGGTCAGCGCTCAACGGTTCTGTGTGAGCCAGCGCCTACAGGTCCTGTGTGGGCCCGATCCTGTGTGGGTCTTTGCGGGGGTTAGTTACCTATCGATCCTTCGTGGGTCCGACGACTTAGATGGATCAGTGATCATCTTTATCGTCATCCGAAGAAGTATACCTGTGTGAGCTGAATCTTGTGTTACTCTCCTTTGTGGATTGTGTTGAGCTATCCTGTGTGGATTTACTGTTTACTCTCCTTTGTGGATTGCGTTGAGCTATCCTGTGTGGGTATACGTTTGCTTTCCTGTGTGGACTGGGTTGTGCTTGAGCTCGGATGTTGGAGCCGAACGAGAATTGATGAATTAGGTATATGTATGGGCATATACCTAAGCAGTGTCAGTTGTTACTTCGTGATTGTATCTTCCCTTTGTGGTTTATCCTTTGTGGATTTCGGAAGACCTTCGGGGGTCTCGGGGTCCCTACTGAGTAGCTCATACTCACCCCTGCACGGGCTATGCCCGCACTTTGTTGTGTTGGTTGCAGAAGACGGACAACGCTGATCGTGGTGGAGGCGTGCGGAGCAGGACGGTACTTGGAGGTGGACCACTGGGCGGGACGTACTCGGAGCGGTCAGGTGGACCCGAGGAGCAGTGGAGGCTATCTGTACCCACCCTTCAGGTGGGACTTCTAGAGGACGGCTCGACGCTGTGGCTTTTCCTTTCAGTTGCTGTTTTTCCTTTCAGTTGTACTTTACAGTTGAGCTTGTATTTCCGGCCCCCTTTTACTTTCAGCACAGCTTGTACAGTTTTTACTTAGTGTTTACTTTTCCGCTTGCTTACTCTGTGGTGCTTGTTTACTTTTCAAAGGCAATGCCTTCCCTTTTGTTGGGATTTACGCCTTGGTGCTAGTCGCCAGCCCCTGGCCTATGGAAGGCGGGCTTGGGGTAGTCACGGCACGGGCCCCGAGGATGGGTCGTGACATAAAGTTTCATCAGTTCTTTTTCAGTTCTAATTGAGAAAGAAATGCTAGATGTTCTACTTCATTTCTTAAGGAACCTCTAGTCATTACAGGTTGATTTACATCACCAATGATACTATCACTGTGATGATTCTTAAGAAACATCTGATTTGGGTTTTGTAAAACCTGTTCATCAATATATGGTAGGAAATATTCTGGGGTAAATGCTTCAGAAATATTGTCTTGAGCATTTTCCTTATTATAAGTATCTTCTATCAAGGGTTGATAATTAGTTTTTGAAAACAAATATGAAGATGTAGGTTAGGGTTTTTTAAAAACAAAAGGATTAGTTTCATCGAATTTAACATGCACTGTTTCTTCAACAGTATAAGTATTTTTATTAAAAAATCTAAAGCCTTAGAAGTAGTGGAGTAGCCTAGAAAAATTCCTTCATCAAATTTGGGTGCAAATTTATGTAAGTTATCTTTAGTATTCAGAATGAATACTTTGCAACCAAATACTTTGAAGTAATAAATTCTAGATTTTATACCAGTCCACAATTCATAAAAGTGTTTTGTTAAGAAAAAGGACTGATTAAAACTCGATTTATAGTATAACAAGCAGTACTAAGAGCTTCATCCCAAAAGTGTTTAGCAATAGAATATTCACTCAACATGGTTTTAGTTATCTCTTGAAAAATTCAATTTCTTCTTTTAACAACACCATTCTGTTGAGGAGTTCTTGGAGCTGATAAGTTAGGAGTAATGCCTTTTTACTACAAAAAGTTTCAAAATCTGAATTTTGAAATTCTCCTCCATGATCACTTATTAATAGTTATCAATGGAAGGTTTTTCTCATTTTTAACTTGGGATATAAAAGTTTTGAAATAAGAAAAATCTTCAAATTTCTTTTCTAGAAAATAGATCCACATAAATCTAATGTAATCATCAACTAAGAAAAATACATAACATTTGCCTCCAATACTTTCAGTTTGTGTTGGACCAAAAAAATCCATATGCACTAACTGTAATGCATCAGAAGTTGAGACTTCAGATATTGATTTAAAACTTGATTTATGTTTCTTTCCATATTTACAAGGATCAAAAACTTTTGAAGAATCAAATCTAAGCTCCGATCGATCCTTAATAAGTCTTTTCTTTGAGAGTTTGCATAGGTTCCTAAGATTACAGTGTCCTAACCTTCTATTCCATAACCAAGATTGATCTTCCATTGCACTAAGGCAAGGTAGATCTTGGATCTTAAGGCCTTCTATGTTTAGTGTGTATACATTCTCTTGCCTATGGGCAGAAAGAATAAACTATTCCTTGGAGTTTTGTACTAAGAATTTATCATTACTAAAATTCACCAGGTAACCTTCATCACACAATTGGCTTATGCTAATGAGGTTGTTCTTAAGACCTTTTACAAATAAAACATTTGAAATTAATGTTTTTCTAAGAAGAACAATATTACCTATACCAACAATTTCTCCCTGAGAATTATCTCTGAAAGTTACTTTTCCTCCTTTCATCTTGATAATATTTTCAAAGAAGTTTTTGTTACCAGTCATATGTCGAGAACATCCACTATCCATGTACCATGTATTACTGTTGGTACTTTCATTATTTCCCTAAAAATAAAAGAGTTAGACTTTTAGAATCCAAACTTTCTTGGATCCGGAAATTTCAGAAAGTAAGATTTTAGGAATCCACATTTTCTTAGAAAAATAAGCTTTATGAAAACCTAAATATTGGGTTTTATTTAAATAACAATTTTTATCCTAATGTCCACCACATTGACATTTAGTACAAAATAAAGCACTTTGGGGAAAAAAATAATTGTTACTAAAAACAGGTTTAGAATGAGTATAACCAAATACAGAACTATTCCTTAGAGGAAGAATTTGGGAATACATATTGTCAAAGTTTTCCTTATTAGAGGTAAAGTTTGACAAGCATTTCCTTGATGAAAATATTTTTGACTTTAGTTTAATAACCAAATTCTTATCCTAAAAGTTATTAGTTTTAGAACTAGAGTTTTCTTCTAAAATATTTTTCTTAGAAATAATATCTTCAAGATCCTTAGAAAGTTTATCCTTCTCAGAATTAACTACCTTAAGGTTATTAGAAACACTTTCAAAATAAAAAATTTTATGATCAAGATATTTAAAAAGATCTGATACTTCTTTAGTTAGAATAGAAATTCTAGAATTTTCCTTCTCTAACTTCTTTTTTCTTCTTATAATTTTCATTTTCAAGTAGTTTGGAAAACCTAGACACCTATTCTTAAGAGGGTAAAGAATTATCTTCATCAAAAGAAGATTCTTCATCTGAAGACTTATAATATTTATCATCAGTATAATTTTCATTCAAAGATACATTGGTGACAGATTCAATATTGTGTACCTTGTCTATTAGACAATGATTTTCAATGGGTAGTTTGGCTAGTAGACCAAGATTCTTCTGGCTAGAAGATTCATACTATGAAGATTCATCAAATGAGTCACCACCACTGGAACTCTATGTATCATTAGCCTTTAAGACTTTATTAGCCTTAGATTTGTAATACTTCTTTCTATTCCTCTCAGAATGATTTTCTTTTCTATCTTTTCTTTTAAGCATGGGACAATCTGGCCTGATGTGTCCGACTCTTTTTCATTCATAGCAAGTGACTTCTGAGTCTTTCTTGTCTTTTCTTTCTTTCTTCTTATATCTATATTGAAAGTATTTCTTTCCCACTATCTTGTTCATCCTTTGAGCAATATTAGCTAACTCATTTTCATAATATTCACTTTCACTAGACTCAGATAGATCAGTGACTTTTCTTAGACATAGATCTTATAACCCTTTCTATAGTCTTGACTTTTGTAGTAGTAAAGGCTATACTTACATTGCCATTCTTCTTCTTATTCATATCAGCATCTCTTTTCATTCTGGTTTCATGCTGAAGAAGAGTTCCAAATAGCTCATCAAGAGTAATTTGAGATACTTTCCTATTCTCATCAATAACTGTCATTTTTGATTCCCACTCATTAATCATAATATCAATTATCTTGTCCACAAGAGATTTATCATCAAGACCTTTCTCTCCCATAGATTGAAGACTATTAACAATGGTCATAAATCTATGTTACGCCTTGCAAACAGGTTCTCCATAAAGAAATAAGAATCCATGATATTCATCTCTCAACATAGATCTTCTAGTCTATATCACTTTAGAAGTATCAAAATGTGTAACTTCAAGTTTCTTCCAGATGCAGTTGGAAGCTTCACAAGAAGATATTTGACTATATATGTTTCTGGTCATAGAACACAACAATGTATTACAGACCTTGTAATTTAGTTGATATTTTGATTTTTCTTGGTTGGTGAAGGTTTTGACTTCCTTTTCTAGAATTTTGTAATCATCAGTAAGCATAAAAAAATTATTTACTCCAGTGTTGATAACAAAAGTCTTCATTCTATCTCTCTAGTACTCATAATCATTACCATAAAATTAAATAACCTTCTATGAATTAAAATCATGAATTAATAGTTTATAAATAATTATGAATTCTTAAAATAGATAAAGAGAGGTAGATACATACATGTATTTATTTATATGCATAAATTGATAGATTTTAAATCAAAATCAAACCCTTGAAAGAATAATTTGATAAATAAAAATTCCCTTACTTGAATTTTGGGAATAAAACAGAAGACATTTTTTTTTGTTGTAGACTCCCACTCTCTGGACTCCAAGTTGGTTTCCCCAAATTACATTTACATGCTTGTTTAAATGGATTTTATAGCCATAATTTTTATTGTATATACAACGACACACACACAAGCTTGTGGAGCAAGCTAAGGATGGCGATGCAGACAAAAAAATGATATTTTATTTATATATATTCATTCATTGGTTGTAAAGGAATCATCTGAAGAAAAAAAATCAAGAAACATAGACAGAAAAATTTAAAACAACCATGTAAAGATTCTAAAATTTTATAAACTAATACCGATCAGTTTCATCCACACAATATTCAAATCTGGCCAGAAAAGTAAATGATGAACATAGATTGATGATTAAAGGGAGAAAATGACGCAAAAATAACTATTAATTCGATATTGAAAAAAGATTCGAACAAAAACAAATACCTACCTCTCCTAGATCGAAGATTAAGAACATGCTCACACCTTACTATGGTCAAACCCTAACCGCACTTAGAAAACCATCGATGTCACTTGGTCTAACATCAATTGGTCTCCTCTAATGAGGCTCCCATGGTAGCTCAATCTGAAATCAATACTACGGTCTGTGCCTGAAGCATTGTTGTGCCTTCCTCAGTTTCGGCTCGGCCTACCTCAAAACTCTGGGTTTCAGTTCTCCTCAAATCCTCCCTTACCTCAAAACACGATTTCAATTTTTTCCCACATCTCGTTATCATTTTTTAATACAAATATACAATTAATTTTTATAATTATATAATTCTATATATTTATAGTTTTCTAAAAGTATTATATTCTATATTCATAAGTATATAATCTAGTTTTTACAAAATAATAAAAATAAAATATATTGGTTTTATTATTTTTATTGCATTCATATTACCTTTTATTATAAAAATATCAATATAATATTTTTACTTGAATCAATTATTTTATAATAATTTCATTTTATATATATTTAAAGTGTTAAATTGACAATTCCTATTATTTATTTATTTCAATTAAAAATATTTTATATTTCTATAAAATATTGTGAATAAAATATAAATTATATGTTAACCAATTAGTTATGATAATTTTTATTCTAAAACAGTTAATTATATTAAAACATTTTTCTATTACTTTTTAAATATCACATGTAGTCGTATATAATAATTTCATAATAAATTAATACCACATTTAAAAATATTATTTGTTTATAATTTTAAATAAAATTATTTTTCTAAAAAATTAATATATTCAAGTCATTATAATATATTTTATCTTATTTTATGAAAATTACACTTATTTAAAGAAAATTATATTTCTATAAAAGTATAATTTTTGAATCAAATCTTATTTTGATTAGAAAAATATCTTAATAAAACCTTTATTAATTGGATTAAAATTATAAAAAAATTATTAAATAAATACTTAACTAAATTTACTATTTAAATTTTATTGGGATGTTAGAGAACTCATTATTTTTCCTAATTTATTTTTATTTATATCTTAAATTAAAAAATATAATTTTCTAATTCCAATATAATGAAATAATTATTTATTTTATACAAAATTTTTTCATTCCTAATGAATAAAATCCTTTCCCTTTTTCTTATATAAAAAATGCATATGACATTCTTACATTGTGAGAACTACCAGCTCCATAAAGCAACGACTTCCATTTATCACCTATCCCCCTTCACAATGATTAAATTTGGGAGTGGAGTGATTGAAAAGGGCCATTATGAAACAATTTCAAAATGATCAAGATTACCCACACAAGATATTGAAAATATATAATAACTAACTAATATACATTTAGAGAATAATTAATAATTATGTTTATAAAAGGATATAGATATGAATAAGGTTCATAAATATATGATTATGATTTTTATTTTTTTATAAATTATTTTGAAGTGCATTAGTGGTAGTTAATAATGAAGGTAACAATTTATTTTCTCACATTTTCAACCCCAAAGAAAAATTTCCTAATAAACACCATGTTTTATTTAGAATAGTGAACTAAATTCCTAGAGAATGGATTTAAAAATTAATTTAATTAATTGGGTTTGATGATCTATATCAATTCACTCATTAAATAGATTTTTCTTATAAATATTCCAATGTTGTAAGGGTTTTTATTAACTCAACTCCCTTTATTGAGTTATAATACATCTTCTTCAACTTCATTCTCCTATGATTAGTTTCTTCCATGATAAGAGTTTTCTTTATGTTACATTATATTCCTTTCTAGTGGAAAATAACCTTTTACTTTAGAACTTTCACATTTATAAAATTTCATTCAAAAAATTATATCATTGTTAGGAATTATTATCATCATCTTTAATAATGTTTTTACCCTCCTCTATATTTTACTTTCATGACAATTCTATCCTTTATGATTGGAAGCCCAATTGTCTATTATCTCATGTGACCACTAAATTTTCATTATCCTATTTTAAAAAGGATGATTTGTTAGTTTTTTATGATGTTAATTTAAAATAATGTTATTTGAAAATATTTGAAAAGGTTTTCCATCATTTAAAATGAAATGTGCTTTCCTCCATCCCATATTTCGTTCCATAACTGTTGTGTATTTTAAAGGACCTATTATTCATTTTTTTTCAAAATAATATATTTCCAATGCTTTCCCTCCACCTTTTTCAAAATAACTTCTGAAGGGACCATTAATTTTGTCTTTTTGTGATAAAGTTAAAAATGTTTTCTATAAAAACCTTTTCATATTTTCTTTCATCTGAAAACATATTTTGACCTCCTTTATTTTTTATATTAAACATTTATATTATTTTTTCATGGTTTAGAAAAGAGGCTATTTTCTCCTAATTTTATAGAATATTTCATTTAAAATTCATTCAAAACATCAAGGATATTTTTTATTGCAAATGTGATTTTTCTAAAACTACAAAAAGTACTTTTCATTTAAGTAATTTTTCTTTCATATATCTCCTACATGATCAAGGGAATTTATCAAATGATACCATTTGACTTATTTATTGGGATAACTTAGGTAATTTCCTTCTCTTTCAGTGGAATGATCCATCACTACCTTTTTTTCCTTGTCATATACTCTGTATAAATATGACCTATCTTCTAAGTTTTTCCTCATTTAACTCTCTATATTTCATTCCTTTGATTTAATGGATTTCACTATGATTCCATACATTGATTTATTGAGGATATTCTTGACATAACTTTATACACATTATGTATATGATGTAAATACCATGTCCTTTTTTATCTTGATTGAATAGTGGTTACCTATAAATATACTAATTCTCTTTGGATAACCATTTATATTCTATGGGGTTTTCTTGTTATGATTATTGATGATTTTTATAAATATTACATTTTAAATGTTTAGGAAACCAATTCAATTTTCATGGTTTCATTATTAAATAATTAATGAATTTAATTTTAATGTTTTATGAAATCCATTTTATTTCCATAGATTCCATATACCAAAAAAGTGAGTGATGTTCATTTAAATGTTTTATGAAACAAATTTATTTCCATGGGTTCTTTAGGATGTGATAGGTTAATGTTATTCTTTTGGAACTCATAAATATGGATGATGATAGGGGGTCAATATCACCCACAACGCATTAGTTAAAATTCAATATCACATTAGATAAGTATTCATGAGAGAATTTTAGTTGCTCATAAGAATGGGAACTATTAGTGTGTATCATTAAAATACTATTTCCCTATTCTAATTCTAGTTCCATATTATATATATTTCATTGTTTTATGCTTAAAATTATTAATATTTTATCATCTCAATGATCATGTTTATTGACTCGTGATTCCACAATTTTGATTCATGTATTATGTTATTACAATATAGATTACTTGATTTATGATCTATTATTTGTTGAGTATTTGTTTCTCATATATCCCGATTATACCAATATGATCATCTTGTGCTCACTAATCATATGCAATTGGTATCACATGTTCATACCCATAACGAGCATCTAAATTTCAATACATTATTACTTTTCCCTTTCCCCACGTTATTAAGATAAGTATAACTTATGAGAAGTACTGAAGGATTTTAGTTTGGATATATTATGGAGAAATTATAAAATGTATTGTTAAGTAAATCTCTTCTATATCTAGTATTAAAATACACTAAACCATCTGTTCTTGGAATTTTCAATTTATTTTTTCAAATAAAGTGTTTAAATTATGAATATGATGTACAAAAAGAATATATTTTTTCTTTTGGTTGATACATAATTCAAAATTAATATTTTATTTCATAGTTAATTTTCTTACTATATGGGAAAAATGACTTTTGAATTTTACTAGTAACTTCATCCACAACAACTATGGTAAACATCTTATCTAAAAATATTTTATGCTTTATTTTTTCTTATGATAATTCTTTATCATGAATCTTCCCACCCATGTTTTAAAATATTTTTCTTAATGATTTTAAATCATGGTGATTTTTGTAAATGAAAATAAATTTTCTAATATTTTTATGAAGAAAAAATTTGATTTTTAAAAAGAATTATTTATTTATAATGTGGTTTTAATGGATTTTGTTTTATGAAAGGATTTTCAAGTATTTTTATATCTTCTCAAATAATATTATAAAAATTATATATATTTTATAATTTTTTTTTATAAAAATACACTAGGTTTTAATGGTAAATTTTAATTTTTTTTATAAAGCACAATTATTTCATTTTAGAAAACCATTTTTATATAGTTTTTGAGCCATTCAAGAAGGGCGTATTCCCTCTTATTTTTCATGTGATTTATTCTATGATCTTAAGTATTTATTTTTCCTATATGAAGACTCCCTTAATGATCTTTATATTACACTATGCATATTTTTATTCCACCATCCTACTTAATTCTCTTGATGACTTATGGAATATTGTATGAATATTTTTCATAAATCCCTCCTCTTTTCTATTGGGTAATTTTTTTTGGTTTGATGTATGAAGTTTTACATATTCTAATGGAAGGAATATGTATGGATGATTTTTACATGATGGTAGGGGTCATAGATAAATGTATAATGCATTAGTTGAGGATTTATATCTCATGAGATAAGGATGTTAAGTCCGAGAAAATTGTTTATTCGTAACATTAAGCATTATCATTATTTTTATTACAAACACGGAGTATATACATTTTGTTTGTTCACAACCTGAAGCTTGGAATTTTTTTCCAAATATAAATCATGTAAATTTTGTGCTTTTAGAACATGAATCATTGAAATTATGTGTATTCATAATTTTATAATTTCCAAATCCTAATTCTTGGGTAAATTTTCTTTATTATATGTTTCATGGTATTGGTTTATTTCCATGTCATATGCCTATGATTATGCTCCTTGACTATTTTTTATAATTTTATGATTCCAAACACTTTTTTCACAGTATGTGTTCATTCATTTGATAATAATTCTCCTTCTATAATTATTTATAGACAAATCATATTGATTCATGTTCTATATAATAGGAAATTATCCCCCACCCATGTTTTATCAAATGCTTATGATATAACCCCTGATTAATTTTTAATGACATGTTTTCAATTTAATAAGTATTCTAGGTCATCCCTTTGTTATGTTTACATTACACTAGTAAAGAAGATGAAAACAACTTATGAGAAGTCAGGGAGACGGACTAGTGTGTTCTTATTATGTAAAAGTATTCACAAGTATCATAAAATATGTTTCTTATATAACTGGTCCTCAAAGACACTAACCATCATTTTTTTGATTTTGTGTCTTTTTGTGAGATATAATTTTAAACTGATGGGGATGATGTAAACTAAAGAAAGGTTATTCTCACTTTTTATCAATGCCATTGTTTAAAGAAATTTTTTTATCACTAGAACAAGGTCTCTAGGTTAGGGGCCTCTTAATTGGTATCACGGTTGGGTGAACATATTTTTGGGGATTATATTATCTATTTATAGGGATTAAGATTATGGAACATTGGTGAAATTCCTAGTGATAAGTCTAAGGGATAGGTATAAGTATATGAAAACATCTCGATATTTTGGTAGAGTAGAGTTTTTTTCATTCTTCCTACAATTACATCCTTATTCAGAGAAAGAAAAGAGGATGTGTTTATAGAAATGACGCACCTTGGGTAATCACCATAATAAATGTTGGTTGAGTATCAACTCAATATTTATCTGGCTATATGATTAGTGGTCCTCAAATTGAATACCTTCAAATACATTTTGAGGGGATATGATTTAGTTAATCAAAATTTCTTTACATGTAATTATGAAGGATTTATTATGAGAGAACCCAACCTAAATAATCCATGACTAAAATAAGATTGATTTAGGTTTAACATAATTTTAATTTAATAATTATGAAGATTAATACATTTTTAGGTAGAAATTTTAGAGATTGAATCAATGATAAACCTAATGAGATAAGAGTTGGAGTGAGAAATCGTTGGATTATGCTTGAAAAGTTATCATTAATTATGATTAACAAAGTGAAATTAGTTTATTTACCAAAAAAATAATGAATAGAATAATGTAGCATTATAGATTTTTTTAGTGATGAAGATAATGATGAAAAAATATTTTTTACTCAGCGTAAAAAATGTAGTAAGAATCACTACAGGTGATTCCATAAAGGAATTGGAATATGTTTTATTTGTGAAAAAATAACTAAGAAAAAAATTTCTAATTAAAAGTGAAGGGATATGTGGGAACAATTAATGGAAATATATTTCTATCAGAGGTCCCACTATTGGTTTAATGTCATAAATTTGAGGAACATAGCCATTATAAAAGTCAATTCCCTAATCCAAGTGCTAACAAGGATTATAGCCACTAGAAACATCCAAGGCATGAGAAAGAATCCACAACCACAACTACAAAACTATATTCTAAAAATGATATGGTTCAAGTAACACTGACCATCCTTTGAAAAACTACATGTTATGCATATGTATCTTGTTCATCCTACTCTACTGAACTTATAATGTAGACTAGAAAAACATAATATCACCACCTAATTTATATATGATTAATTACACATAAAAAATTCTATTAGTATGATTATTGTAATGCATGGATAACACACCTATCTAATAGATTGTTATAGGAATAAACTTCCTATATAATATGTTTATCCTTATTTAAGTAAAATTTGATGTGATAATAGGCATAGAATCCGATTTCTATAATAATGATAATTTACATAATAGAAAAATAACATATAGAACCCAAAAATTATCCACTATTAATACAATGTTGGATATAAAATCTATATAATATTTTTCCCATTATATTAGGTTATTTATCAAATATTGATAATGAAAAACTGAACACTATTTATATTCCCATTACAAGGGAATATATTAGTTCACTAGTCATATCAAGGATAATGTAGATGAAACCTCAATAAAAACTAAACCCAGAGTCATGTATATATGATGGAAAATTATACATATTTTATTTTTTGGAATAATTAATGTTTTGAGGATTCATTTTATTCAAGGGGTGGGGGAGAATGTAACATCCTTAGATTTTGGAATATTTTTTTCACTAAATTTATAACTTGTTTAATAGTGTGTTTCACACATAACACTAAAATAAAAAATTTGTGGCAAATTAGGTGAATATTATTTAAAATATTTAAGAATATTATAACCTCTATTGAATAAAAATATTTTCATTTACTAGAAATTCCTAGTAATTTTGATTAACAACACTTAAATTATTAAAATTTCTATTTTTCAACAAAAAATGTTTCAATTTATATAATTTATTTTAATTAAAAAGATAAATTTATGAATTTTATAATTTAAATTTGGAAAAATTACTTCTAATTTTTGATTTATAATTTCATTATTATCTTATATTGAATTTTATATATTTTTCTAAAAGAATTGTTTTTTAAGTGAATAGTGAAAAACAACCTATTTTTCTAATATGATAACTTTTATGACATTATCATAATGCATGAATGACATATTTTTTAAAAAATCATTCTCTAATAAAATTATAAACACATGATTTTAAATAATTCATTCAAAAAACTATTTAAAATTCATGATTCCTTTGTTTAATGTTTTGGAAACTTTTATAATATTTTTACTAAAAGTTATTTGAATTCTCTTATAATAAAAATATATTTTCATCACTAGTAGAAATTTAAAAAAATTGTTTTAATATCATAGATCAACATTTTCTTTTTTAATTCATTCTATGGATAAAACTGTGATTACTATGAATAATGTTAATGGTTTTTAATGATTATGAGAGGGTTATTTTAAAGGAATTTATTTATTAATGTTGTTGAATTTTTATCTAATAAATTAAATTGAAATGATTTATGTAATGAATTTTAAATGAAGTATACACTCATATACAATTGTATTATCACCCATTTAATTGATAATAAATGTATTATAAGATTACGAAAGCTTAATGATAAAACCAGATTTTTCTATAAAAATGGGTTTCAATATATATTTTTTAATTTAAAATATAATTTTATCTTATATAGAAATCAAATTGGAGTATATGGATGAAAATTTATAGTTTTATAAAATAATTTTTTTACAAGGTTTATCTTTTTTAGAAAATATGAACTAGTTGGGTAAAAACTAGTTACCATGACAAATACCAAAATGAAAAAAATATTAAAATAAAGTAGTAAAAGGATTGAAACATTTTTAAAACATGTGGGGAAATGGGTGTTAAAGGCTTTATATAACATATATCTCCCCACACTCCATTATTTCAAGGATTTGGATATGTTTACCTTTGAATATGTTTCCTCCATTGCTTACAAATAATGTGTATTCACAAAAGATCACATTTATTCATTTTTAAAATGGGAACTGTAATGTCCTGTAATTTACGTATATTTTTTTTTGTAATTATAGGGAATTATTTTGAGACCATGAAATCTAACGACGCGTGATTCCGAGGCCCGGAGTGCCCAGAATGATCCTTCGAAGTTTTGTTAAGATTTAATTAGCATGTGTAAGCAGTTTTCATGAAAAAGTAGAATAACTATTAAACAGTTTTCTAGATCAGAATTCCGAGGGCACCGTTGCGTTCAAGATGGCGGCTTTACCCTAGGGAGTACTTAAGTTTAGTCGGCACATGCCTCCTATGAGAAAACCCCAAAATGGCATAACCATAAATAAAATAATTAAATAAAGTTATTTTATTTTTCAAATGATTATAACTCACAAACGGAAACTCGGATTAAAAATCCGAGACCATCGCTGAACTCGTAAGGGTATGCTTTTTTTAGGAAGATGCTAACATTGGTTAGCGCGGGCTACCAGTGAAAGTTAGTTTTTGGCCGTAAATAAAATAATTAAGTGACAATTATTTTATTATAAAATCCATAACTTTTAAACGGTAACTCGGATTGGAAATCTTAGAGTACTGTTGGGTTTGTTGGGGCGTGTTTCACTTAGGTAGAGCCTAACCTCAATTGGCGCGGGTCTAGGGTGACTGCTAATAAGTTTCGGAACTTTTTTCAGGTACATTTAGTAAACGCACGAGCAGTGTTTTGTAACTTTTGAACCGATGCTCGGAATTGAAATCCGAGGACACCGTTGAACTCACAACGCCGATATTCTCTTAAGGAGACCTTCACCTCGACCGCAGTAGGTCAAGGGTGAAAATTAGTTTTCAGACTTTTCGTGGGAGAAAATAAAATAAACGTGCTTTATTTTATTTTTGAAATTGAAACCTCCCATTTGAAACATGAAGGTGGGGACCACATGAGGGCGGGCAGGCATTTAATGCTGGGCATTAAATGCTCGGTTACACAAAATGTGTAACCACATTCCTCTTTAATTAATAGGATTCATTAATTCGGAATTAGTGAATCAACTTTAACTCTTGGCTTTCTCCAAATTAAATGTGCCAACTTAATTTAATTATTGTACAAAATTTAATTAAATTATTGCTTAAGCTTATTTATTTTGTCACTTCACCTATCGAGGGAAAAGGGATTGGAAAAGGAGGGGAGAGATTTGGAGAGTTTGAAAGATATTTCTCCAACAAAGGAGATCCTCCAATGAAGAACAACTTTCGGAATCGAAGAACGAGGAACCGACCTTGGAGCATCTTGTAGGAGTGACGAACATCAACGTCAATCTTCAATGACTTCGTCCTCTTCCTCACGCCACCTCCAACAAAAAATCGAGGTAGGGGTTTTATTTTATTTTGAATTATGATTGAATTAAATTGATAATTCTTCATATTCGGGATTCATAATGACGATGGCCAAAGTAACATGGAAATCATCTCGCACTTAAACCTTGTCACTTTTTCTTTTGTTCTTTGCACGTTCTTCATGCATTCATCAATGCCAAATATTTAATGATGCTAGAAACATATATTTTTGTGAAGTGGGATATATGGATGCGGAGCCCTCGACACAAGGATCGTGAATATGGAAATGACTTAATTTTAAGGCTTGGAATGAAGCTGTGATGGCTCACAAAAGAAGGTGGCGACCGACTGCGAGGAAGGTGGGGCGGCGTGCGCCCGCACCGCCAGTTGAGCAGGAGGCCGCGACCTGTTGTCCATAGTGGAGCAAGGGGTGGCGTCCGACATGCCAGACGGCAGCATAGCGGAGCAGCGGCACGTGTCTGTGCCACCGGAGTTGGAGGTCGCGACCGTTTGGCCACAGCGGAGGCCGGAGGGTGGCCGACACCCGGCCGACCGTAGAGGAGCAGCGGCGCGCCACCGCACTTTTGGGAGGAGGATCAGCCGGAGCACCGGTCGACCGTAGAGGTTCGGCGGGACCTGCTCGGGTCCTGCGGTGACATGGTAGCGCCTAAGGCGCTGCCCATTGCAGTTCCGAACGGAAGGGGGTCCGCTCCCCCTTCGGCGCCAGCTCGGGCGGACCGCACCTAGCGGGCCGCGCCCAATGTGGGCCGGGCTGGACCACGGACCAGTGGGTCGGGCTCGCCACGGCCCAGGCCATCCGGGCCAAACTCGGGTCGGTCCGGGCCGGGTCAGGCCTGGTTGGTCCGACCGGGTCCGACCGGACCCGGGCCCTTTCGGACCCAGTTTCGCCTTTTTGGCCGTAACTTGAGAACCGGGCATCTGTTTGACGAACCGTCTACAAAAATAGAATCCTTAGATCGATACGGTCATTTTTGTATACTAAAATTGAGTTTTGGATAAATTTGGAGTATGACTAGGTTGAATCAAACCCCAAATCCAACCGGGCCCTCGGAGCGGAAACACTAATAACTTACTGATCGGGCGTCCGATTGACGCACCGTCTATTGCATTGGGTCCCTTATGACATGAAAAAACTTTGGGATACTTCTTCATGGGACTTAGGGGTGGTTTAGGTATGACCAATGGCTTGAGGAGTGGTCCTCCCAAGCGCGCTACGTATGGAACCCTGTGACTGGATGAGACTTGACGACTGCTGACCATTTCAACTCGGAGTGACTCGATAGGCCCAGTGGGGAGAACCTCTGTGTGACGCGGCAGACCCATGGTGGGGAGAACCTCTGTGTGATGCAGCAGACCCATGGTACTCGACAAGAGGATTACCTCAGCAGACCATGAGGGGGAGTGCCTCTGTGTGACGCGACAGACCCACGGTGGGGAGTGCCTCTGTGTGAAGCGATAGACCCACAATACTCAACAGGAGGAGTACATCAATAGTCCAAGGTTAGTGGGAAGTGCCTCTGTGTGACGCGTCAGGCCCACTATACTCGTTAGAGGAGGATTTCTCCAGCAGGCGAGGTGTTCGACGTTGTGACTGAGAATGTTACTTGTTCCTAGGCCTAGAGGAATATGTGGCTGGCTATCAGCATTCATTGAGATCCTGTGTGGGTCAGTATCATAATACTATTTCTTAGAGTTGTATACCTGGTTTGAGCTGAGACTCTGTTTAAACTAATACTTTTACCTTCATGGTACTATCTTTGTGGTGATACCTGTGTGGTACTTTTACCTTTGTGGTACTATCTTCTTGGTGATACCTGTGTGGTACTTTTACCTTCATGGTACTATCTTCATGGTGATACCTATGTGGTACTTTTACCTTCTTGGTACTATCTTCGTGGTGATACCTGTGTTGTACTTTTACCTTCGTGGTGTAACCATCATGGTGTTACCTGTGTAGTAATTTTACCTTTGTTGTGTTCCCTTCATGGTGTTACCTTTGTGGTATTCTTACCTCATGTATGAGATGTGTATATCTTGATAACTTAGGTGTATGTATGGGCATATACCTAAGTAGAGTTGATTTCTTGCTTTGTGGTTTTCCTTTTTGGAACTTTAGGAGACCTACGGGGTCTCGGGGTCCCTACTGGGTATTTTTATACTCACCCCTGCATGGGCTTCGCTTGCACTTTGTTGTGTCTTGTGCAGATGACGTACAACATTGATAGAGGCTGAGTGAGCCAGGACAGGATAGTGCACGGAGGTGGACCATTCAGCGTGATGTGACGCGGAGGAGATAGAAAGACATGGAGTGCTGAGGAGGCGATATGTACCTACCCTTTAGGTAGGAACCTCAGAGGATGACCCAATAGTTGTTTTTCTTTTTCTTTTAGTTTTATTGTATATTCAGTTGTACTTGTACCTTTACAGTTGGTCTTGTATTCCGTCCCCTTTTACTTTCAGTACTCTTTTACTACAGCAGTTTACTTCACAATTGATTCTTGTTGTGTTCTTTGACCATGTGTTTGTTCAGGATTAAAGGCAATGCCTTCCCGTTTTAGGGAGTATGCCTTTTGGTGCTAGTCGCTAGCCACTTACCTATGGAAGGCGGGCTTGGGGTAGTCACGACACGGGCCTCAGGGGACGGGTCGTGACAAAGTGGTATCAGAGGAGTTTGGTTCTACTAAAGAACTAAGACTCTGATCTTTTCTGTGTGGAGCAATAGTGTTAAGTGTTTTGAGTGTGGTTTTCAGTTTGGGGAGTCCAGTGTTGGGGAGACAGCCGATGTATCCATACACCAGGACTTTGACTTCTGATTTTTGACCTAGTGCATGAAAACACTGATTGCGTGTGTATTTGAAATTTTTTTCTTTTGATTTCTTTGGATTCAGCTCACCAGGTATGATTTAATTACTATAGAGCACCTATTCCTTATTAGGATGCCACCACGTAGACAACCATCTAGGATTCCTGAGAGAGTACACGATGATTTCCCACCGAGCGATGAGGCTCCAGTGCAGGGCCCCCTTACGGCTTTGGAACCTCCGAGTGGTGTACCAGAAACACCACTGCCTGTTGGACAACCATTTCCACTAGCCCCACCAGTAGAGGGTGCACGCCGACTGAGTGTGTTGCACGAGTTTCAACAGAAGATGCCTCTGAGGTTTCGAGGCGAGAAAGATTCCAAGGTAGATAAGGACTGGCTTGAGGAGGTGGCCAAGTTTCCATCTAGCCATAGCACCATTCGATCAGATGGAAGTCCTGGTAGAGAGCCTTCTATGAGGCTTAGCAGGATGATGACAGGGTTTAGGTTTCCCTGATCTTGCAAAGAGGTGACTTTTCTGTGGACAAGCTTGAGAACCTTCCTTAAAGAAGGGGGTCTCTTTGCATAAAGTGCTAAGGGATGAGAGTTCCCTAGAGCTTCTACAGCTTCAGCAGGATGACATGTCGGTAGCTGAGTATTCATCAAGGCATACCGACCATCCTAGGTACTCGATGAATATAGTACGATCAGTGCTTCAGGTCTCGGACCTCCGAGCGAGGTGTGTTTAGGGACATCCAAGCCAGCACTAATCCTCTATGCATTCTTACTTATGTTAGGGTTCCAGAGAGAACCTTTGTGGTTGAATGTTCTTTGGATGAGAGAATACAAATAGTGAATGTTAGCAGTATGAAAGTAGGAAACTGACACCAGTCTCGGAGACTTGGGAGTGTAAAATGTTTCAGGGAGAGGAAGTGTTAAGGACATATGAATCTGTAGGGCAGCAAACATGGAAGTGGAGCTAGAAGAGAAACATGAGGTGGTATACTTTTCGACATGTTACAACCACCACCCCAATGTGGTCCCCACCGGGCTCAGGGAGCTAGAGGATAGGGAAAGGGAGTAGCTGCATGCGGTCAAGGAGTGTGACCCAAAGGATCTAGGAATGATTCGAGGTATGGTCTGTGTCTACTACTAGCTTCCGTATTAATAGATATAGGTACCAATCATTCCTTCTTTCCACGAATCTTGTTCAAGACCTAGAGTTTCCGGTTAAGCCATTGACTTGACCCTTACGTCTAGAGATACCTTTGGGAGGAGACTCGATAATCACACTTATGCTGACGGTGTGATCTGACCCTTGAGGTGAGAGTTTTGGTTGGAAACTCTTGGTGGTAGCATCGAGGCCTTACGACGTTAGTTTGGATATGGACTAGTCATCTACAGTTCATACTCAGATTGACTGTATTAGGAAAAAAGGATTTAGAATATCTACATCATTGGAATGGGGTTTCCTAGGTCGGTGAAAAAGGAAAACTAGGTAGCACAGGACAAACTCATGCATTGGAGGGTGCAAACGATCACTCTTTAATCAGCCAACCTTACCCTCATGGAAACAGGAGTTTTCAGTTTTCAGTTCCCAACAGTAGGGGTAGAGTGTGGGGACATCTTTACAAAAGATGTTTCCAGGACTACCTCCCCGAGGGGGGAGGGACTTCTACTTTGGCTGGGTACTACCAGAGATTTGTACCTGACTTCTCCAGGGTTGCGGCACCCTTGTCAGCTTTGAAGAAGGAAGGGGAGCCTTTCCTGTGGATTGAGAAGTGTCAGCAGAGCTTTCAAAAGGACTTGAACTTGAGACAACAATGATGACTAGAGTTCCTCCGGGACTATGACTTTGAGATAGTCTATACTCCTGGGAAGGGGAACTTGGTAACAGATGCTCTCAGCAAGAGGTCTGGTCTACAATTGCTGAGTGAGGCGACAGAGAAGCTAGCCGTGTTGCAGATATCCTTCGTGGATAGAGAAGGAGCAGCTTACCTCCAGTCTATGACTATCACTCCCCCAATTATTCATCAAATTCAGGGGTCACAGGTTGAGTTGTTGACTACGAGGCCCGACATGCTCATATATCCTCAGGATGGTCTCCTAAAGGATTTTCTAAAGGTGGAGAGCACATCATCCTCTTTAGAGGACGTACCATGGTACAACTTAATCTTTGGAAGGAGGTGTTGAGGGAGATCCATACATCCCCTTAGCGGTACATCCTGGAGTGGAGAAGGTGCACCAAGACTTTCGGTGCCAGTACTGGTGGCTAGGGATGAAGGAAGCAGTGGCGGAGTTTGTATCACAATTCCTCACTTGTCAGCAAGTGAAGACTTCAGAGATCCAGAAAAAGTCTTATGCCGACAGAAGGAGGGAGACTATGTCTTCTTATGGGTCTCACATCGACGAGGTTTTCGGAGATTTGGCTGGGGCCGCAAGTTATCTCTGAGGTTCTTCAAACCTTTCTAGATTCTCAGCAGAGTAGGTGAGGTGGCGTACTGTCTATCTCTTTCCCCACAGATGCACCGAGTGCATAATGTTTTCCATGTGTTGTAGCTGAGGAGATGCATGCATGATTAATTGCACGTTATCAACTAGGGTGAGTTGAACTTTGACGATGGGGTGACTTTTACGGAGTTCTTGGTGGAGATAGTGGATCGATAGGAGCGAGTCCTTCGTGGACGGTCAATCCCTATATTGCGAGTTCAGTGGCATCACGGGGACCTCCAAGAGAGTACATGGGAGCGGGAGGCTCAGATTCATGCTCAGTACCCTCATTTGTTTGATTTTCCTTTGTTTCGGCTTCTAGGGACATAAAGCTCTAAGGTGGGGAGAATGTAATATCCCAGAATTTCCGTATAATTTTTTTAATTATATGGAATTATTTCGAGACCTAAAAATCTGACGACGCATGATTCTGAGGCCCGGAGTGCCCTAAATGATCTGTCGAAGTTTTGTTAAGCGTTAATTAGCGCACATAAGCAATTTTCCTAAAAAATTAGAATAACTCTTAAACATTTTCCTGGATCAAAATTCCAAAGGCACCGTTGCGTTCAGGATGGCAGGTTTACTCTAGACGCGACTTAAGTTTAGTCGGAACATGACTCCTTTGAGAAAACCTGAAAATGGAATAACCGTAAATAAAATAAATAAATAAAGTTATTTTATTTTTCAAAAGATTATAACTCACAAATGGTAACTGAGATTAAAAATATGAGACCACCACTGAACTTGTGAGGGTATTCTTTCTTTAGCCAGATACTAACATTGGCCGGCACGGGCCACCAGCGAAAGTTAGTTTTTGGTCGTAAATAAAATAATTAAGTGACAATTATTTTATTGTAAAAACCATAAATTTTAAACGGTAACTCAGATTGGAAATCCAAGAGTACCGTTGGGTTCGTTGGGGAATTTCTCACTTAGGTAGAGCTTAACCTCGATCAGTAAGGGTTGAGAGTGACTGTTAATAATTTTCCGAACTTTTTTTTGGGTACATTCAGTAAACACACGATCAACATTTTGTAACTTTTGAACTGGTGCTCAGAATTGAAATATGAGGACACCATTGAACTTGTAGTGCCGATATTCGTTTAATAATACCTTTACCTCGACTGTAGTAGGTCAAGGGTGGAAATTAGTTTTCGGAATTTTTGTGGGAGAAAATAAAATAAACCTGCTTTATTTTATTTTTGAAATTGAAACCTCCCATTTGAAACATGAAGGCGGGGACCACATGAGGGAGGTCGGGTAATTAATGTTGGGCATTAAATGCCCGATTACACAAAATGTTTAACCACATTCCTCTTTAATTAGTAGGATTCATTAATTCGGAATTAATGAATCAACTTTAACTCTTGGATTTCTCCAAATTAAATGTGCCAACTTAATTTAATTAATGTACAAAATTTAATTAAATTATTGCTTAAGATTATTTATTTTGGTACGTCACCTCTCACGGGAAAAGGGATTGGAAAAGGAGGGGAGATATTTGGAGATTTGGAAAGATATTTCTCCAACAAAGGAGATCCTCCAACGAAGAACGACTTCCAGAATCAAAGAACGAGGAACTGACCTTGGAGCGTCTTGCAGGAGTGATGTACGCTGACATCAATCTTAAATGACTTCATCCTCTTCCTAGCACCACCTCCAATGGAAAATCGAGCTAAGGGTTTTATTTTATTTTGAATTATGATTGAATTAAATTGATCATTCTTCATATTCTAGATTCATAATGATGATGGCCAAACTAACATGGCCATCATCCCACACCTAAACCTTGCCCCTTTTTATTTTATTCTTCGTGCGTTCATCAACGCCAAATATTTAATGACACTAGAAACATAGAGTTTTTCCGAGTGTGACATATGGACGTGGATCCCTCAACACGAGGATTGTGAATATGCGAATTATATAATTTTCAGGCTTGGAATGAAGCCGTGATGGCTCGCAGAAGAAGGCGGCGGCCGACACCCGACTGACCGCTGGAAAGGTGGGGTGGCGCACGTCAGCGCCGCCGGTTTAGCAGGAGGCTACGACCCATCAGCCGCGACGGAGTAAGGGGTGGCGGCTGGTACGCCGTTCAGCCGCGTGGCAGAGCGGTGGCCCACATCCGCGCCACCGGAGTAGGAGGCCGCGACCGCTTGGCCGCAGTGGAGGCTGGAGGGCGGCCGACACCCGACCGACCACAGAGGAGCAGCGGCGCCCGACCACACCATTGGAATGAGGACTGGCCAGAGCACCGGTCGGCCGTAGTGGTTTTGTGGGACCTGCTTGGGTCCCGCGGTGACATGGTAGTGCCTAAGGCATTGCCCATTGCGGTTTCGAATGGAAGGGGTCCGCTCCCCCTTCAGCGCCAGCTCGGGTGGATCGCACCCAGCGGGCCATGCCAGCGGGCCGTTCCTAGCATGGGCCGGGCTGGACCACGGACTAGCGGGCTGGGCCCACCATGGTTTAGGCCATCCAGCCGGACTCGGGTCGGTCCGATCAGGTCGGACCTGTCCCAAGCCCATTCAGACCCCGTTTCTCCTTTTTTGGTCGTAACTTGAGAACCGAGCGTTCATTTGACGAAACTTCCGTGGCCCCAGAATCCTTAGATAGAGACGGTCCTTTTGGTATACTCCACTTGAGTTTTGGATAAATTTGGAGTATGTTCGAGTTGGATCAAACCCCAAATCCAACTGGGCCCTCGGAGCGGAAACACTAATAACTTACAGGCCAGGTGTCCGATTGACACACTGTCTATTGCGTTGGGTCCCTTATGACATGAAAGATCTTTGGGATACTTCTTCTTGGGAATTAGGGGTGGTTGAGGTATGAATGATGGATTGGGGAGCAGTCCTACCAAGTGCGCTACGTACGGAACCCTGCGACTGGATGAGACTTGACGACTGCTGACCATTTCGACTCGGAGTGACTCGACAGGACTAGTGGAGAGTGCCTATGTGTGACACGACAGACCCAAAATGGGGAGAGCCTCTGTGTGACATGGAAGACCCACAATACTCGATAGGAGGAGTACCTCAGGAGGCCATGAGGGGAAGTGCCTCTGTGTGATGCGGTAGACCCACGGTGGGGAGCACGTCTGTGTGACGCGGAAGACCCACGGTACTCGACAGGAGGAGTACCTTAGTAGTCCAAGTTTAGCGGGAAGCACCTCTATGTGATTTGGCAGTCCCACTGTACACATTAGAGTAGGAGTTCTCCTACAGCTAAGGTGTTCGACGTTGTGACTGGGAATGTTACTTGTTCCTAGGCCTAGAGGAATTTGTGGCTGGCTATCAGCATTCATAGCGATCCTGCGTGGGTCAGCTTCATAATCCTGTTTTTCAGAGTTTTATACCTGGTTTGAGCTGAGACTCTGTTTGAACTAATGCTTTTACCTTCATGGTACTATCTTCGTGGTGATACCTGTGTAGTACTTTTACCTTCAGGGTACTATCTTCGTGGTGATACCTGTGTGGTACTTTTACCTTCATGGTACTATCTTCGTGGTGATACCTGTATGGTAATTTTACCTTCGTGGTACTATCTTCATGGTGATACCTGTGTGGTACTTTTACCTTCATGGTGTAACCTTCGTGGTGTTACTTGTGTGGTACTTTTACCTTCGTGGTGTTACCTTCGTGGTGTTACCTTTGTGGTATTATTCCCTCATGTATGAGATGTGTATATCTTGATAACTTAGGTGTATGTATGGGCATATACCTAAGTAGAGTTGATGTCTTGCTTTGTGGTTTTCCTTTGTCAAACTTTAGGAGACCTACGGGGTCTCGGGGTCCCTACTGGGTATCGTTATACTCACCCCTACATGGGTTTCGCCCACACTTTGTTGTGTCTTGTGCAGACAACGTATAATATTGATCGAGGCTGAGGGAGCCAGGACTGGACGGTGCACAGAGGTGGACCATTCGGCATGATGTGACGCAGAGGAGATAGATGGATGTGGAGTGATGAGGAGGCGATCTGTACCTACCCTTCAGGTAGGAACCTCGAAGGATTCCCTGATAGCTATTTTCCTTTTTCTTTCAGTTTTATTGTATATTCAGTTGTACTTGTACCTTTACAGTTGGGCTTGTATTCCAGCCCCTTTTACTTTCATCACTCTTTTATGACAACAGTTTACTTCACAATTGCTTCTTGTTGTGTTCTTGGACCATGTGTTTGTTCAAGATTAAAGGCAATGCCTTCCCATTTCAGGAAGTATGCCTTTCGATGTTAGTCGCCAGCCCCTGGCCTATGGAAGGCAGGCTTAGGGTAGTCACGGTACGAGACCCAGGGGACGGGTCATGACAGGAACACTTCCACACACCTCATTCTACTCTTATTTTATCAAATTTTATATTGAAATCATTCCATAATTCTCTTCTAATAATAATATATCATTTCTTAATCCTCATATATCAATTAGAAATACTATTCAATCTATTTCCAAGGAGATTTCCATGAGAAATATCAAGTTATTAATGTAAGTATTTCTTACTTTTTAGTTTTTATTATCCATTAATATACTATAATTTTATTATATTAATCATGAAACCATTATTTAATTCTTTCTATACACTATAAAAAATAAACCAACATCATTCTGGTGTACATGGAGACTACCACCACCATGAAATGATGTGGTTAATTTTTCATCACCCAATTCTCAAATAATGAAAAGAATTGATTTTATGAATTACTAATATTAATGTATAAAAAATATAATTATTAAATTATACTTTATCATAACCTTCATTTTATCCCATTCATTGAGAAATGTTATAATTAATCATGTGTAAGGAAGACTACCCTCTCCATGAAGGTTGAATTTTATTTGTCATCACCTCCCTTTATGGATTGTTATCAGAATGAAAATTATTGATTTTATATGATATTTATTAAAATTTTAATATTCTATAAATTTTATGATAAAATTATGTAGGAACATATCTTTACTCTTAAAATCAATATAACACACTATTGTTTGGGTCATTCTTAACAAATACTTGAATGATTTTATATTTTTTAAACAGTGAATGAAAATGGAATGTTTTATAATAGTAATATATTTTAATAAAAATTATTTTAAGATGTTTTAATGACTATAGAAAGTTTTTTTATTTAATATTTTTATTTATATATCACAATTAAATCATATGATAAAATGGAACAAGTTCATCATAATTTCTTTTTTCAATAACCATATCCATGTCATTCACCTAATAAAATTTGAAATATGGAATAATTGAAAAACAATAACTATTAAATAATTAATAGTCTATAAATTATTATCCTTTGGTTAATAATGAATAATAACCCCTCTATTTTAAATTAGTTTAAAGTGATCAAGATTACTCACACATCATACTAAAAGTGGTGAATAAATAACTAAAATAAATTTAGAGAATAATTATTTAAGACATTTATAAAATTATATATATATGAATAATGATATTAAATAGATGACTATTATAGTTGTATTTATTATACCATAGGTTATAGTCCATTGAATAAAGAGGGAATAAAAGGTTAGGGTTTCCTTATCTAAAATTAATTCATGGATACTATTTCCTATAATGGACCATGGTATCTGTGATATTGTGTAGTTAATTACTAATTAATATATTATTAAATATTAATGAAATTCATGGAGTATTAAGAGATATATCATGTTATTTCATACAATGTATTTTTTTCAATAGATATTAAAGTTTTAATGATTTTTTAAAATTAAACCCCCTTCATTGAGTTTTATTGTTCCTTCTTTAACATTCCTCTTCGATGAGTGGTTACATCCAAACTATGATTTTATTCCATGGTAAATTCTATTCCTCTACAGGAAAAATGTTCTATAAATGTGACCCATAACTTATTATTTTATGAATATGGTAATAATTTTTTCTAAAAAACTATTTTACGATTTCTATCATTGTATGCTGATTAGTTTTATGAAGAATCTATTTAATGTTTTTAATGTGTTTAAAAAAATATTTTAACTCTTGATTATTTTGAAAATGCGATGAAAAATTAATATATTTTTTGGATATAAAAGTTTAATTTTTAAATTTAATTATTTATTTTTGAATTTGTCCAGTTTTATGAATTAATTTTGTAGGTATTTTTATATCTTCTTAAATAATGTTTTTAAAATCATAAATATCATATAAATTTTGATCTAAAAAAATATTTTGACATGAAATTACTATTTCTAAAATTATATTCAAGATAAATTATTTCATTTTAATGAATCACTTTTTTATGAGTTTTCAAGAATTTCATAAAAGGGGTCATCCATCTTATATTTCATCTAATATATCCAAAGACCATAAAAAGTTATTTTTAATCTATAAAATCATTATTAATTATACTTATCTTACATTGGGGTTATTTTTAACAACTATCCAACTTATTTCTTGGGATTTTATTTGGAATGCTCTCGGTGTGTTTTTCATAAAACCCACCAGATTTCCTTTAGTTAATTATGGGATGTTCAAAGTATGATTTTTTCTTCACATTAAAATGGAAAATATTTGTATTAATGTTTATTATATGATGCGTGAGGTCCTATATCACCCTCTAATGCATTATTTATGGATTTATATCTCAATAGATTATTATATTAATTATGAAAATTTTGTTTATTCAAAACAAAATGGATAAAATTTATGTTAGTTTACAATATGATTCATGGAAATTTTTCTATTCACAACATGAAGAATAAATTTTTTTTTGTTCACAATATAATTCATGGATTTTTTTTTGTTTACAACATGAAGCTTCTAAATTTTGTTTATTCAAAAATTTATAATATATTTATGTTAATTTTTATTTGAAAGTTCATTATTATGGTATATTTCAAGGTCATGGTGTATTTACACTTCATATCCTATGATTATACACCATTATTAATATTTATCATCTTATGATTATTCACTCTTTTTCAATGGTGTATATTTTTTAGGTGAGAATACTTGTCCTTCCATCATGATTTGTGGGAAACTCTTATTATTCCTTTTTTATTTTTAAAAAAATTTATCCCCTACCCATGGATTCTCATATGCATATTATATAACCCTTGATGACATATTGATGTTTTTTCTATTAATGAGAATTTTGTCTCCTGCCTTTATTATGTTTCCATTCCCTAGGCTATGAAAACGAGTGTAATATATGAGAATTCTAGAAGGGGTTTTAGTGCTGTTCATTTATGGATATGTATTCACAAGTATCATAAAATATGCTTCATATGTTATTGGTCTTAAGAAAACACTAAACCATAAACTCTTTGTATTTTATGACATTTTTCAACTTTTATATTAAACATATGGAGATATTATAAGATAAATATTGGTCTATCTAAATTTATATCAAATGAGTTGTTTACCAAATGTGATTTTAGAATAGGATGTGGGAGTATGGGTTTAGTGAAACTCAATAATTTTTCCATTGTAAATATTTTACATAATCTAACTATCCAACTATATATATAAATTATTCCTAAAACCAACAATTCATCATGATAATATCTCTTCCAAACCTAGAATAATCCTACTTAATTACATTCAAATCCTTCTTGAGATTCCCCTAGATCTATCTGGAGACTAAACACCTATAATAAGACCATTTTTGTTATATATAACTCAAACTCATTTATTTTATTAATAATAATGAATCAAAACAATTATTAAAAAAATCAATGGATGATTGTAAATCTTTCATCAAAATCAAATACTACTAAAAAACCCCAATATTTCCAAAATATATCATTTTATAAATTTACCATACATCTAAAAACTCATATAATGTTTTTACTAGGTACGTAAATATCATGAATATTTTAAGAAAAAACCTCATTCCCATGAAATTTCAAATCAGACATGAATATATAAAATAACAATATCAAATTCTTATTTCATATTTAAAATACCATAATAAAAATGTACTTATTTTTTATTTAAATATTTATACTCAGATGTTTTTACCAATAAAAATTGAAAAACATCCTTACCTCACTAATCATTTTAGTGGAATACAAATAATAAAATCACATTCACAATTCTTGGTGTCCTTATATAGTATTTTCATTACATAATATCAAAAAAATTGGAATTCAAAATCCCACCTAATATCAAAACCATGAAATTTCATTTCATTTTACATTACAATGGAATCCAAAAACACTCACATATTCTAAAATTTAAAAATTAAAATTAATATATGAAAATATATTGTTGTGCTATGATATTATCAATAAAACCTAAACATATAAAAGTTAAATACAATAACTAAACCTCAAAATTTAATCCAAATAACAAAAGGACTAAATAAATAACACACAAGCTTATATGAACTATAAAAATGATAGACTAATCATTATAAAAATTGTCTTTTTAATGAGCCTTTTCACTCAACCCTATGTATTTATCAATCCCAAAAAATGAATTCACATACTAACAAATCACTTATATAGAGAGTTTCTAAAATTCATAATAATATTCCCATTTGTTTCTTACATTCAAATTATTTTATTGTTTGAGAGTCATGTATATAATTCATTAACCATGTTCTGACCACATATATCATTACCTAATTGAATCATCACAAAACCTAAACATATAGTTATAATATAATTCTGTAATTAACCATCATAATATATTCCCACTCCAGATACTGGTCATCAGAGAACATAATTTTGCCTACACATAACAAGAGGTTATTAACTAGTATTAATGTTTTTTATTTAATTTTTTGAATACTATGACCTAAATAAACATAGTAAAATAATTATTCCTTGATTTAATAAAAAACAAAAATGATTTATAGCCCCATGTGTATCCTTAATTCCAAAAGGGTTTATAAAATTAAAAATTTAATAACAAGAAATACAAAAAATAACTAAAATATAGGTTAGTATAAGAAATGAATGTCTGTGGTTGAAATCATAGAGATAGGGTAGGAGAAATTAATAATTTAATAATAACAACCTAAAAAATCTATTAAAGTAAATATAAACTAATTTAATTAATGATAATGATGATGGTTTTATTGAAATACAATAAAATAGAAAATGAATGTCGAGTAGAAATGAGTCCAAGTTCATGGAATAATTGGGTATGAACTAATTAATTTATAATCATTCATTTTTCACAATTAGATCATAGCTTATCCAATGGATATAGTAAAAAATATACATCCAAATCATTTATTTTCTCAAGGTTAAATGTATTAAAATTTAAATGAAATTATAACCAAAAACTCTATTTAAACATAGTATAAAAACTAACCCAATGGTCATGGGGTAAGTCAAAAACCCTATAAAAAATATTAAACATAGAAAATTAAATTGAAAAATGAAATGGTCATTTTGAAAAAAAATTAATTCACACTATCAATTCTCTTAAAATGGTATTGAGAAATAAATTTTGAAAAAGATAACAATGATGAAGAATTAAAAAATACCAACATGGATTTTATTTAAAATTATAAATACATTAATAAAAAAAAACCTATTATCATGAACATATAAGAACAATTTATACAACATTATGCTATCCATGATGGAGTAGGAAAATAAAAAACTAATTCTAATCATCACCGCAACCCTTAATCTCAACATCAACTTCCTTTATATCCTTTGCTTTTGATTGAATTAGAGTAGCTTCCTAAACATCTATTTATAGGGATAGATTGAATATTTAGTTGGATTTAATTTATAATTAATATGGTATATAATTAATTTAGAGTCAACAATGGTGATTTGTGGTGTTTCAAGTCAATATTTTAGGTCTCTATCGATTTTCACATTATTCTTCCTCAAATATCGGTTTGTATATTTAGATTCATACTATGACATATGTGTTATGAAATGAATGTTTTCGGAACCTATACAAATTTTATTTTTAATTGGTTTTTTCACATAATTTTTTGGATTTACATACTGAATCACATTCATGATGTGAATTAATATTTTCTAATGATTGTACCTCTATTTACACCCAATTCTTCATGTTTGATTCTCCAGACTGATCCTTTACTATTTTTATGTCTTGTGATGTCATTTTTCATCATAAATTTATTAATGATCATCTTTTCATTATCATTTTTCATTAATAGATGTATCTTTCCTTAGTTGAACAAATAATTACACAAAATTGAAAGAATTAACAATTTAAGTTACAAAAAGTTTTGTATTTTAATACAAAAAATTAATTCTAGAAATGTAAGTATCTAATCCCAAAACACTTGAATTTAGTCTTGTCCTCTAGAATGAAATATAAAAATACTAAAAAAGATACTCACTATACAATTAATTAAATTCAATTTCAACAAATAAAATTGATTAAATGGATAATTAAATGTTCAAGCATCATAAGGTTAATTTCATCAAATCCTCACATATCAAGAAACAAGTCAATTATATATTTTAATTTTTTACTTTTGAATTAATCATGCCTCTTTATTCCTATATTTTTATTTTCTAATTCAATATTAATGTGAATTAAATTTTTAATTTACCTCACATTGATTTTTTTCACTCATAATCAAGGTATTATTGTAAATATAATTCAACTCATACCTCAATTCATGCTCCCTAACATAGGCATGAAATGAATCTAATTTCTATTCCCCATAATGAAAAAATCACAAATAATAACGAGGGATTCATTTTTTGGTTAAAATGACTATAAGTCTTTATTTTATATTGGTAAATAATTTTAAAGCATATAAATCTCATAAAATAGGTTTAGATCTAAAGAAATATTCATTATAATAAAAAATCATCATAAAGAAAAATCTCCTCTATAAATTTCATCCCCTTTTCTATAAAATATCTTGACGAAGGCTCATGAAATAGTTGAGTAAAATTAATTAAAAAACCTTTTAATTATTTTTTTTCTATAATTTTTTTAATGTCATTCCTGGGAATGCATCTTATCGACAACCTAACCCAAGGTGATATCATCCTAAAACTATTTGTAATAATTATAACATGATCACAAGTCAAGTAATAACAATTTTTTAATTTTTTAATGATTTATACTATTTATAATTTTTTTGAGAGGGTGTGAAAAAAATAAAAATTATGGAAATGAGGATCTATTCCATAAATACCATGAATACCCTCTACAATTATTGATTTCATAATGTTCATCCCATACACCATTACACTATCTCCACCATTATAATTTTTATAATCATGATAAATATTTAGAGTCAAGTAGGAAAAGATAAAAATAGGTTAGTAACATGTATCTTTTCCTAGAATAGATATTTATGGCTTATATAAGATTAATAAAGAATTTTTTAAGGTGGTTATGAGGATAATGGGGTAAAAAAATAAGATTTATCAATCTTTTTAAGATTTATTTTTTAGTTATAATTATGATAAGATGCCATATGATTTATAGAATATAATATAAATGAGTCTCCCAAGAAATATACTATTACAGAATAGAAAAAATGGGAATAGATAATATCTCAACAATAAGATGAATGGTTAGGATAATCATTTATATCAATTAATATGAATAAAAAAACTTAATGAATTCAAATATAAAACATAAAATTAAGGTTAATTCTTAGAAAAAAATCCCTTTTCCAAAGTCAACATGTTCAGCTAAATACTTATTTTTTAAATCAAAAACCATATGTTCTCTATAATAATTATTTCCCCAATTTCTGTCAATAAAATTTATTGAAAAAGAAATATTGAAACATTTTGTGGTATTATACTAAGTAGTTTAAGTCACCAAGATTAGTTGATTAAAGAAAGAATCAGGGAAAACATATAATTGGAAGTTATAATTTAAATCAAAAATGAATTTAGAGAATATAAAATAAAAATATATATTTATTATGTTTAATCCCCATTCATTTATTCTTCAAACATGGTATGCGTAGGTTCTATTCATGACATGAGTTTATTTATTAACATGAATTGGTTTCTTGATGTGTATTGTCCACAATTCCCTATTCAATTACATATGGCTTCTTTTATGCTTGTAATTTTCAATTTGATATGAAAAATTAAACTGTACATAGGTTAATGTACAATACCAATAATAAACACTCAAAAATAAAATGGATATTGAAATTAATTCATAATTTAAAATTAAATCCCAATAAATAAATAAAATACACAGTTTTCCTCCTTGAAGATGTTCTTTCTTATTGATCGTCTATATTGTCCATAGTTGGGTAAGATGATTGGAGTATGACACAAATATAAACATATTAGGTTAACTCAATTTTTTCTTTTTTTCACATTCACTCAACTCTACACTTTTTTGATATAATCGATATAAGAGGATGAGAAGGTGATAAAAATATAGATATATGGAAGATGAGTAAAATGAATTCAGTATCCATAAAAACATGAAAAATTTATTATATATTTTTTTCTACTAATGGATTCATGCATTATACTTCTATAGTTATCACATCACATTCATCAACTAGCTCTTTAACATATTTATCTATTACTAATTATTTTTCTTTTATGTTGTTAGTGAAATGTGTGGCTAGTTCTCCTCTCTCTTCTTGTGGAACTATTACATCTTTTAAAAAATATATTACAAAGGTGGATGAAATAATTTCACATTATTTTTATTTTTTTCTTTATCTATAATCCCATTTTTTCAAGGAATAAATGTAATATATTAGAATAAAAGTTCCCTTCTCCTGATTCATTTTCTTCTTCTTATTGTGGTTCACCAAATTTTGTGTTAGAAAACAAATGTTTAGTAGTATGATTGACTTATTCATCATTATATGAACCTAAAAATATAAATTCATCATGTCAATAAAATAAATTATCTTCAAAATTGTTACATACCTCTTCTTTTTTGACCATGTTTCTTTTATTGTGACGTGCCACATCGATATTTGGTTCTAGGATCTAGAGTTTTGTGACTTCCTCAATTCAATATAGCTGTGAGAACTTTTTTGATTTATTGTTCATAATTTTTTTCTTAGTTTCATGAGATCCATCAGAAGGAAGGTGAAAATTTCTTTAGTTTTCAGTGTTATCACCCCCCTACAAAAATAACTAAAAACTAAATACCCAAGCATAGTAAAAGTTATAAAAATGAATAAAACATTTGATAAAATCAAGGAAAATAAAAATTAGAAAAGTGTTTATATAAATTATTAAACTAGAATAATTTTCACTCTTATCCATGACTCAAAATTGACTATTTTATTATTGAATAAGAAAGAACACCATTAGAGGTTCACACACTCATGAAGGGTACATGTGATGGAGGAACAGAGAATCAACCTTTATAAAAAACAGTCAATGGGTAAGGAACCCGCACCACTATAAATAAACAAAGAGTCATCATAGATACTTTTTTTGGAGATTGAATTATCCACGAAGTTTCCTTCCCTCCAAGTATGAACAACATGGGTGCCCTGGATAAGAAAACGCTTGCACTTAATGATAGAATAAACCATATCACAAGGAGGACTAAACTTCCCCTAGATGTACCCCACTAGAACTGTAGAGTCTAACTTGACTTCATCAATCTAGATTTGATAGAGCTTGAAAAGAAGAAGACCAGAAACCAGAGCTATTTCTTCCACACGAATCAAACTCCCTAGTCTATAAAAAGCACTGAATCTAAAGAGAACTGAACCCCTACTATCTTGAACCAAACCAACCACTTTCATCATGCCCCAAGTGTATAATCTATCCACATTTAGTTTCAGGCCTATTCTTAGAGGATTCAACTTGACCCAGGTCACCGGTATTCTACCGTGATCAGCCGGTTGAATACTGAATATAGGTAAAAAACCCCTTTAAGTAGAAGAAGAGAGATTGAATTTGATGAGTGGTCCCATTTCAGCTACTAGGATCTTTTCTATGACCTATAGATACATGAAATAGATCAGACCATTATTTATTTCTTTGTTCCTTTCCCCTCAAAGGGACCAGTAGATCACCAAAATTACCAATTATCTTGATTTTAGCTCAAATGTGTGTATTTACCCTATTTATCCAAGCCTTGAAAAGGTCCTACATGGATTAACCATACTTCAGTATTCTCAAAACCATACTTATGACATTCCACAACCTCTTATCCCATTCAAATTCAAAAAAAGATGCATTGTGGTTTTCTATTGTGGAGAGGAGCAACATAGACATCTTAAAACCAGGTTCACCCCTTTCCTTTAGACATTATCATCTGTGGGAAGTGTCGAGTAACATATCCTACAAACTAGAGAATTAATTTTCCCTAAGATATCTATGCGACATAGTTTAGAATCCCAAACATCCGATCTTCTTCTACTATGCACTAGATTTCTAAAATATCAAACATTGAAGTTCTTAGTTATTTCTCCAGTAAAAATGCATATATCCACCTCTTCAACCAAAGAAACATTTTCATAAATAGTCCTATAGTCATGGTTTAAAATATATTTTATAAGATCTAGGAAATGATATGCCTCTTTTAAGGTGATTTGAGCAACTAGACAACCTAGTATGAACAGTTTTTCCTCGGCCCAGTTCGACTTCTAGGAGCTCATGTCCCATCATCCTTCAATCCACCAAGTTATTTCCTTAAACTCCTCCATGTGATAAATTATGAAAAAAGCCAATGATATAGTTATACCATTTCTCATAGACTATTATTCTGAGTCATAACTATATTTTTTCCTCATGAACCTTTCCCATAAATAATTACCTTCAATAATATCCCACACCATTTTGGGTTGAAAATCCTGTATTATTTGAAAGATGTTGAAAAGGTCCATACCTCCTTCATAGATAGGGTATTTCTAGGTGTTTCCAGGACACCCAATGACATCAACCACTCTGATTTTCATTCCACATGAATTAAGAGATAATACTCTACATTTTAGCAATGGTTACCTTGGGTGGATTGACCACAGATAACACATGCATTGGGATTGACATAAGAACATTGTTGATCAATGTAATTTATCCACCTAATGAGAGGAATTTATTTTTCCAGTTACTAATTATCCCTATGATCCTTTAGATAATCCCATCAAAGTAGGTCTTTTTGATTCTACCATTGGAAATTGGAACTCCTAGGTAGTTCATGGGAAGAGTCCTCTTTTGAATGCCAATATGGATCTGGATTGTATTGGTCGGTTTTAAGAACATTTGTTTGGAATGAAGACGCTTCTCTTTCAGTGATTAACCCTATTTCCACCAAGATTCTTGTATGTGTCCATGGTTTTAATGATTTATCTAATTTAACTTTTTCTGCCATTAAAAAAAAGGAGAATATCATCAACTAACATTAAGTAAAACACCAAACCATCAGAAGCTCTTATTCTAAAAGGAATGATTCTTCCTTATTCCAAATTCCAATTAATGTTTCTAGAGAAAGCCTATTGTACCATGAGAAAAATATTTAGGGACAAGGGGTCACCTTACCTAATCCCTCAAACCATTTTGAAAAAATTGAAACCCTTTCCCATAAGGTTGATTTTGAGCCACGAGGATGCATAACATCTAAAGAATAGGTCACAAAACCACTCGTTAAATAAAAAATTTCTCATTACCTTGATAATAAAACTCTACTCTAACCTATCATAGGCCTTGTTCATATCAACCTTTAACATGAAATCAGATCCAAGAAACTTTTTGTTTAGGTCCTCAACCATTTATCATGATATTCCAATAGCTCTATGAATAGATCTACCCTTTACAAATCTATATTCTTCATCCAAAATAATTATAGTAATAACTAGGCCCAACCTTATATTAATGATATTAGAATGAAATTTTTATGAGAAATTTAACAAAGAAATCATTTTGAACTGAACTAAGAATGTGGGACTCTTGACCTTAGGGATTAGGATCACCTTGGAAGCACACACCGCTCTTGGAAGCTTGAAACCTCTATAGAAATCCTTCATCACCTCATAAACCTGGGTATTAATGATGTCCCAATACACCACATAGAAGGATCCTAGAAAGCCATCAAGACAAGTCACACTTTGCTGGTTTCACCCAAACACTGACTCTTTGATTTCATCATTTTTAGGAATAGCCATAAGCACCTCATTCTCTCATTCCTCAATCATGCCCAGGATACCAAAGGATTATAAAATATCTATAACCACCCCATGGGTTTCATTAATTACCAAAGTATTATAAAATTTAAAACTATAAAATCATGAAACAAACATATCACTAATCCACCTGGTAGTAAAGTAAATGCATGTTTAGGGTCAAAAACAAAGGGGTAGGTTTGGATAAAATAAAAATTTAATACTAAATACCTAAATTATTTTTTATGTAAATATAAAATAGTTTAATTTATGAGGGAAATTATGGTTTTACTAAAATTATTGGAAATAGAAAATGAGTGACAGGGAGAAATGAGTACAGGTTCATGGAATAATAAGGTATAAAAGAACTAATTTACTATCATGTTGTTGTTGAAATTAAGTCATGAAATATAAATCATATTATAAAATAATGGGTAAAAAAAAATCTATATTTAAAATTTGGATAATAACTAATGAAAATTTCATGGGGGAATACTAAACCCATAATCTTACATTAAGAAAAGAACATGCAATCTATTCTGGTAGTGGTCATGCACAATTAATGATATTAATTCACACTCCATCACCCATCTTACAATGGGCATGAAAAAAGGATTAGGTATGAGATATAAATGATTATCAAATGAAAAATCCAAGAATGAATTGAAATTAAAATTATAAACACCTTAATATAATAACTTCACTTTTATCACTAATTACATGACACAAATTCTACCCTATCATGCTTGACACAAGGGGATAGGAAAATAAAAAATCTATTATAATCATCATAGTAGCACCTAATCCAATTAGTATCTTCCTATTGTAACTTTTCTGATGAAATAATTGTAGAATATACCTAACTATCTATTTAGTGGGATAAATTGGTGATTTTGGAAGAATTAATTCACCATTAACATGGTTGTTTAATTAAATTTGAGTCAACCCTAGGCATTTATAGTAATTTAGGTCATTATTGAAATTTTATATTAAATTATACAAAAAGTTATTCTAAAATATGGGTCTTTCTAGCCTAATTAATAGCATGAAATATGTTCCATTCCACGAATATTAAGGGATCATATTTGAATGTTCTTTTTTATGTTTTTTTTCATTTAATGTGTTGGATTCCCATCTAGAATCACATTAATGATGTTAATTACTATTTCACAGTGCATGAACCTCTATTTCCACTTAAGTCATTATGTCAGAGCCTCTAGAATGATCCATCACTTATCTTATACCATGGGATATATTTTTCCTCATGAATTTATTATTGTTTATCTTCTCATTTTTCATTGATCAGTGTATACTTCTATAGATGAAAAAGTAATTAGAAATTAAGGTAATAATTAAAAATATGTATCAAAAAAGTAATTTTTTTTATACCAAAAATCTATGCATGTATGTATCCCTAATATATCTATATATTTAATATACCACCCAACAAACACAAAAAACTAGTAACCTGTTGGAATCTTGATGTATTAGTACAAAATAAAATAGGATAATGTAATATATATATAGAATACACCATTTCATACAAAACACCAAAAATTCATATAAAATATAGACAATTAAATAAGACTATAGAGTGTAACATATAAATAAAAATATAAACATGGCCTCTGGTGTAACCTATTAAGATATTTTCAAATAGACAACCACTATGAAACCTCTCAGCATGATTCAATACCTTTGACTAAGATTCAATGTGCACACAATAAAAATGTAAAATTTATTACAATACACACAAAATATAGTTCCATGTTCATGGGTATATGTGATTTTAATTAACTCAATATCACTGTTTCAATTTTATCAACACCCTTAAGTTTATGTGATAAGAGTTCTTGCATGTGAAATTTTTATGGTGACACTCAACCCATCTCAAATTATATATAATATATAAATAATAATTTTAATATTTATAGGCATAATAATTTATAAAAATTAAACAAAATGAAACTCACACCAGTCCCATAAAAATAACTCACACACATTAAACGAAAAACTAAGCCCTACACGCTTACCTTTATCACACAACACCTTTGAAAATTAATGAATTAAATATGTAATCCTTGTATAATAAAATCAATACTGATTATAATATATAAATCAAATAATATAATCTAAACCACTAATATCACTTTATAATTGACCGTGGAACCCAAATAAAAATACTTTTACAATTTATTACACCTAGACCACCAATTTATATGGTGTCTTATTAACAAAACAGGCATAGATTCATATATATTTTTATATTTTTTAATCCTAATATAAAATTAATAATATTAAGTAAATATAATTAATTTTCTAGATACCTGATCTAAATTAAGGTGTATTTATCACATAGAGAGGAAAGGTAATCTGTCCCTTTTATTGTCATCAATATATATCACATGTGTAAGGGAAAAAATGTTTTAACCCTGGTTATATTAATCCCAACCCTTATTTGAAAAAACTGATTAATATAGTGATTTAAATATATAAAAAATATAGATCCCCCATCTCAGTCATTTAGTATAAAATAGAATGAGTTATAAGGATATAAAACCCGTTTATAGGTTAATTTTGGATATTCAATTTAGTTTCTATAGGTTTCCATTGTAATATTATTATGGTTTGAGAAGGTATTATAATTTATAATAAGGGGTTTGGTAAAGTTTGAGGGTGATCAAAGAATTTGGGAGACAATATTTTATAATAAGTTTAGTTTTTTAAAATCTATGGCCATTAAATAATTAACTCATGATTTATTTAACAATTAATTCAGTGATATTGAGATAGATTTGAATGAATAGTTAATCAATGGTTTTTTATTATGACTATATATCTTTTAAAAAGGGACCAAATATTGTGTATTATCACTCATGAATGTTAGGAACTCCATATTTTCCACTATAATCATGAAATGATCACTTAGAAGCCCTCATTTGGTGTTTTTGGGGTCCTTATCCTTTAGATCTCATCTTCCTTATATATTTCTATATTAGAGTCTCATATTAAAGTTATATCATTATTTTCAATATTTTTTATTATTTTCATGGTCCTAATCCTATTTTGGTATTTTGAATCCAAGAATTTTTCTCAGATATTTTTTATGCCATGCTGAAACCCTTCCAAATATGATGTTTTTCCATTTTAATTTCTTAAAAAGTCTATTTTTGGTTTGTTACGTGATTTTGGTAGTGGCTTTCCTATTTTTTTGGTGTATTGAGATTATTTATCAATCTAAATTTGATTTAGGTTTCATATGATTTGTGTTAAATAATTAAATACTGTATTTTGTAAAGGATGTTATCATATGATATTTTGATGAATATAATGCACGATGATGAATGTATGGATTTTACACAAAAAGGTTGTTCCAATTTCAGTTTATTTAACTATAAAATAATGTTATTTTAATTTTAAATCTAGGAAAATTAATACATTTTTTATAAGTCATGTGTATCTATAAGAATATTTTACCGAGGGTTGTTATATTGATTATAAACAATTGGATACGCGATTTTGGTTCATTATATTCTTAGGTAAGTGGTAGCAGGGATGATTTTTTGTGGGGTTTATTAAAAATGGTTCTGTTTATTGTTAATATTTGAGTTTCTTAGGTACTAAAAATATATTTGAATGGTCATGGTGGGTATTGCACAATATATAGGAAATTATTGAGTAGTTCAGTTTAGAGCTTGTTTTATCTCTAATTATTGTTTATCTTATTATTAGTTGTATTTTATTAATCATTAATGGCTATTTATTAATGCCATATCAAATTTCATTGGAGGGAATAATTCATTGTACATGGATACTAATTCTATAAATTGTTGTGTACATATATATTGAACTTATGTGATTCCACTTGGGAAAAAAACTAACAAGGTTTTTATATTCACCCCCTATACATGCATGCCAATGGATGTGAAGATGATTTTGGTCTGAGTTATATCTTAATAGATTAATTTTAGAGTTTATATAGGTATAAGTTATTTCTTTTTCTTTTGGATTTAATAGATGGAGTCTATAGAGGTTCCCTCTTTATTTATACTCTTATTAGGGGTGGGAGAATTTTAATTGCTGATAAATTTAGATTTATTATTTTTATATATTCAATTTATTCAATGTTAATTACAATTTTGGTAATCTTCTATACATTTTCATGTGGTGTGTAAATTAAGTTAAACCATACTCCAATGGTGTTACTAACTAATCCATAACTACATTTGGTAAGATTTTATAATTTGGGGTATCAACCTAATCACATGTAATGTTTCAATTAAGAGTCGAAGTTAAATTAAGGAATCAAGGTGTTTAAAATGGTGTATGTTTAGTTTATCTAGTTCATTGATTTGGATGGGGATATGATGGTCAAAATCCAGTGGTATTCTATAAATTTTTCTCATAAACATCTCATTAGAAACATTTTAATTACGAAGAAAATCTATGATATGTGATGTGTTGATTGAGTAGAAATATACCAAAAGTTTTTTATCCCTAGAGACATGCCATTTTCATAGCATACTCGGATGGGATTTTTTCTGATGAATCATATATCATTATATTTGAACATTTATAACATGTTATTAAATAAATTTGATTAGGTTTTTATTTTAGTTTCACATGTTTCTAAAATTTCATTTTGAATATTGTGATATATATGTGAATGCTGATTTTATCTGGAAGATTTAATATTATTTCGATAATAAATGGTTTTTAAATTTATATAGGTGACTAGTATAAAGTATTTACAAAATAGTTTTTATCCTACTCCAGGTAAATCCATTTAAAATCTATTAAATTTTGTAAAATGGTTATTTTAGTTAAATCCATACGTATCTATGAAATGAAAATTCATTATATGTTACTATTTTTGATATTTTTTGGTATATTGATGGAATATTTAAAATAACAGTTTTCCATTATTTCAGTCATTAACATTAGTTTGTGAAATTTACAAGATTATTTTGAAAATAAATACTATTTTATTTTTTATTTTTCATGTTTTTTTGGAAGTGTTGGATTGGATTTAAAATACGATTATATAATTAATCATGCTATGATATTTCACTAACATCGGGGGGGATTTTTAATTAATGAGTATGTATTTATTTTAAAATCTATTTGGTTTTTGAAATTTCTTATTCTTTTAAAAGTGTAATATTTTCCTAAAACAATTATTTATATTTTTGGAATTTAAAGGAAAATAAATTTTTTATTTTGAGTATGTATATATAATCTTTATTTTTTCAATGTTTCATCAATGAAATAATATTTTTTAATTGTATTAAATTATATTTTAATATAGAATTTCTTCTATGAAAAAAAAACTGAACACCTTTTGATTTTTTTGTATATTATTTTGGGTAGAATAGAAAAATAAACATTGAGATAACCAAAAAATATCTTCATCTGAACTATAATAAATTTATCCACATGAAAATAAATCACTATATGTTACTCATAGTGGAAAAAGTCCTACTCCACCGATCCATTTTTATTAGGACATAAGAATATGAAAGAACCATAAATCACCACACTAAGTCTACTAACATTTATACACACACAAATATTATAATCAATGTAAAACTAAAAAAGTAAAATGTAGTTTGATTATATATGGTTTAAAAAAATTCCTATATATATGGTATAACATGAATTCATGTTTAATATTACTCTTTTTATGATTGAATTTTTTTAAATCACTTTAACTTTACCACCAAATGTATCAAGAAACCTTAAGATATTGTAATACACATGTGTAGGTTATCCCACCTAACTTTTAAGGAGAGGTTTAACCAGTCATCTATCAGCACCAACCTTCAACATTTTTTGGGGCCCTTATATTGTGATGAGATTAATTTGATGTTCGATATCATTACACATCATGATCATTAATTTATGATAGACAAATATGACATCCCTTTCCCCCCATTGATCTTCTTGAATAGACTCTATCCAGTGAACTACCTAGGTTTTACCCCAAAATTAGATGGAACCAACATGTAACCATCATACTTATATAGGGAGTTCTACTTATGTTGGATAAAACATCAAGGGTAATTAGATCTTTTGATTCCTTTCTGTCTAGTGAAATTGAATATGAAAACTATCTTTATAAATCCCAATAATCTCCAATTTAATGATTATTTTCATGGAATTTTTGAAGCCTACAACACATAGGTATGTTCAATCATTGAATCTCATTTGAAAAAATGTAGTTAATTCCATCAAATTTTTTACCCCAATCCCACTATAGAATTTTTATTTTTTATGCTTTCTTGGACCAATACCTTAGTTTACATATCATCCATATTATACTTCCATCCTGTAATGTATAGTTATAATGCATCATAATTCATGAAAATATTAATATAATGGTACATTATGTTAATATGTTTAGTTATTAAATGAAAAAATTGGGATTTTTTAAGTTTATAGCAATATAACTATCATAGTAGAGTGGCCCGCATTACTTTCCCTTTCCTAATTTTTCTAAAAGTCACCTCGAACAAACTGATTCCTTCTTCACTTCCATTGTTTCCAAATTTTGATATTTCATGTAGTGTGTAACCACAAGATGTATACTTGAAATCAATCTACCCTTTATTCTTATTAATGAAACTACATACCCATTATTCCACATTCTATTATCAGAATCACCGAAAATTAAAAATAAACACATCTTTTTAAGGGTTTTGATAACCTAAAGTATATGGTTATTTATTCTATTCCATTGAGGTAATAAATGATACATTTGATAGTTTCCCAATCTTATTTCCCATGATTTCATACTAACCAACTATATCATGCCATTAAAAATGAAATATTTTGGTGAGTGAATTCAAATTCCCACATCAATACTCTAATAGTGAAACAAAATGGAATTACATCCTTGTATCTCACCCCATATTCTATTATCGGTTCATTCCCCTTTGAGAGTTTGAAATGTATAACCAGAGGAGGTAAAACTGCATTACATATAGTTATTGAAAATTACTTGATGATCTTATTAACACAATCCATTTGATAAAATATTATACTCCTATATCCCATGTTTCTTTCAATCCCCATCTGAAGAATCTACTTGGTTGTTTTGAGAGCATTCATTTAAAATCATCCCAATAAATAAAACATAATACCATGAATCTAATTAATTAATGGTACTATGAAAATCATATCATTATTATAATAGAGAAGGATGATGAAACAATTATTCTCAGACACTATCCGATTAAAATAATGACTAGAGAATCACTATATAAAACCCTTACAAACCATAAATTTATAATGATTATAGTTCCATTTCTTAGGTACATGTTTCAAGAAACCAATAATAAATGTTATCCTAAATACCATGTCCTTTATCTGATAAAATTCAAATTTATTTGGGTTCTCCATTTAAATTCCTTCCTAAAAATCACCATGATGGAATATAGTGTATATATCTATTTATTTAGAGAACACATCATTAGTCTATGACCTCAATTAACTATAACTTATTAGGTTAGTGTTGTGGTTTCTCTAATCATGTCATAGTGACCATTCCATCCTTAGTATCATGACCTCCCTGAATGGGGTTTTCTCAAGCTATCACATACCACTCTTGTGGGTGTTTTATTATTTATCATGGACTACCCCTATGAGTGATCTCATATTTATCATTGACCATCCATAAAGGTGTTTTAATAGTTATCAAGGAGCACACATATAGGTGTTTTTATAGATATTATAGACCAACCCTATGGGTGTTTTTTGGAAGAATATCATAGAACACTTCATAGTGAGTTTTTTGTATAAATTATCACAAACCACCTCATAGGGAATATTCTATATAAAGTTCATTGATATCCTCATTGGGTTTTATATATATAAAATATCATGGATTGTATCATATTTGTTTTGTATAATGAATCAAAATCACCACATATGTTTTTTTTATATAATATCACAATAGACCCAAGGTAGTTTTCCAATAAAGAATCAAGACTTCCCTAAAGTGAGTTTTACTTTCCTTTAATTCAATTATGTTTACATTGTACCATTTATATAAATAAACAAGCTTTATCATTCATTTTTATAAAACAATTTCAATTAAAATTTATCATTTTTAAAATTAACATTCATAATTCAATAGGCCCAACTCAAGGGACACATTCCATCATAGGCTTCACCATGTATCCACCCTTCATTTCATAAATAATTATTAGGATTTAGAAACCATTTATAACATCAATGACTATGAAATAACATTTCATAATCATTGATTTAAATAAAAATTTCCATTTTAACTATTTTAAACACAATTACCTATTTAATTACTGTAATAAAAAAATAATTTCAAGGTTTCCACTAGAGTCACTCCTTTAATTTCAACAATTTAATTATTAGAAAAAATTAGTTACCCTTTTATTATACATCTCCAAGGACATGTCCAATACCAATACATTCCACTAGGAATTAGATTTTTCAATGATTGAGGACACTGCAAATGGGTGTTAAACTATAAAAAATGTTATTTTAAACATTCAATTTAATTAATTGTAAGATGAATCCAAAATGATTGCACAACACACCACTTTAGTAAAGTAATGTATGATTATTCGTTAATTTTAAGGACCACCTACCTTATTCATATAAAGTTATACACACCCAATATCAATTTTCAATTCTACCTAAAATGTAAATGATAATAAAATAGAAAAAAAACCTAGAAATAGGTTATATTAGATTTAAATGATGATAGGGATTGAGAGAGTATAAAAAATGAGAATGTGGAGGAAATAGGATCATATATTTACCTGAAAGGTGCAGACCTAGGCCGAATGCCTAGTCCCATAAAAATTTATTAAAGAAAAAGATGCAGCACAAAGTACAAAGCTAAGAAAATGAAGTTAGCCCCAACAATATAGCCAGTCAAAAGATGTCAAAATCTCCAACATTACTATCCTACGAGACATATGGATCCGCCAACTCCCACTCAGAATGTGAGGCATAGTGACTGAGCATATTGAGATATTTCTCCCTAAGATGTAAATCTCTTTCATACAAAGAGTTCCTGGTCATCGACTTACACTGTCCCTTATTTACATTTATTTATTTCCCTTTTTCTTTTTTGGAAGAGGACCTAGTAGATACAGTCTTCGGCATGTTGGAGTAGTCTCTCCTTGGCTTCTTCTTAGTTGAAGCAGTTAGTTCCCCCATGCTTACATTCACATTTTCCATGCATATTGTCACCCTCACCGTTAGAGGTTCCTTTCTTTCCCCCTCGAAAAATGTCACTATAAGAGACTTGACGGATATCCCCATCATTTTCTTTACCTCCAATGGATACATTTCCCCAGTTTCCAGGAGTTTCCATTGATCCCTTGGAGCAGTCATTTCCTCCATCCTTTAATGTTGTAGCCATCAAAGATTTCCCATTGATGTAAATTGGGGTCAAACACTGATTTTTCATTTTCCTCCCTTCAGATTTTACTTCCTCATCCACCACAACCTCCACAGACATCAGTTGATCTGATTCTATATAGGTGGACTCATCCTACATCAATTTTCCCACCATACTGCCCGGCCCGGAATCTATCTGTAGTGGGTCAGACCGAGCACCTTCCGCATCTCCTGCACCATCTTGAAGTTCTTCCACTCCTTCCAGCACTGCAAATTGATTCATAGAGCAAAAATCTGATCCAGAATTTACTATAAATGAATCAGAATCCTCTACACCTTCGGATATCCCAAGTCTGCAGCCCATGAATTGGTGATGTTTACACACGTCATCATCATCAACAAACTGATTACTCTGCACCGCAACACCATCATACACCTGCACCATTGACCCTGGTTTACCAGACAAAGAGATAAGACCCAGATCATTCCTTAACTGATCAAAAAATACTGCAACAGAAGGCCCTGACTTCTCTAGAGAAACGTTCTTCATAGCTCCCAATGAACCTCTATTACCCAGTCCAGAAGGGACAGTTATAGAGGGAGGGTCAGCCTGTTTTACCCCTTTATTGACATGACCTGGGGAATTCTACACTTGATGATGCTGATCAGCCCCATCCAGAGAATCATGAGCATCATGCATCACTGATAGATATCCCTCCCTATAAACCTACTTATTCGTAACCGGGGCCACATGAAAAACATTTTAAACACCAGGTTCAACAAGACACTCCTGCATTTCTTTTTTATGACAAACAGAAAAATCATGCCCCTGTTTGTGACAAAAGGAGCAGAAGTTGATCCAAGATTCATAGTAGATGGGTTGATCATACCTGTATTCCCCCTCAATGACAACCCACACCATCTCAGGAGGAGGCCGGGATAGTTCCATTTCAACAAAAAACCTTGCAACACTTGGATTCTTCAGGGTAGCCATCCGTTGATCAAGCCATAGGAAACGACCAATAGAATTCCCAATTGATCGTAACAGTGCTGGATTTTGGAAAGGTAAAGGTAAACCAGGGAGCTGAATCCAAATCGCCGAGGTAGAAGAATCACGGTTCATGTGAAAATCAAAAGACCAATGAAGAAGATAAATCTAAAGAGGAAGGAAGTGGGATGAGAAGTAGAATTATTGGGAAGAGTGAAGGGAAAAATGTTGTGGAAATGGGGGTTGATTTATACAAATATAAGGTGTTTTTTGTAAATGTTTACTCTTTTAAAGTAGAGGATGGATTGGATTCATGGTTAGAAAAACTGAGTGCCATATGTTCTATGGTCACTTTCCATGTCATACCATTTCATATGGTAAGTGTTCATAGGTTAAAAAACAATTTTAACCAAGTGAAACAACTAAAAAAAATTATATAGAGATTTCTTAGTATCTAGGTTCCCCAACAATAGCTAAACAAATGATGTGCCTATATATATCGGGCCACATGGTTGGGGTACACTATCAAAACTAACTGTTAAACCTTAGATGATGTCCCCAAAACTAAAATTTCAAAACCCAAACCATATTAACCCTCATAAAACCTCCCCTACACCCAAAAATATTTCCATCTATGGTCTCAAATGAGGTCCATTTAAAATTGAAATAGGTACAATCAATGAGGTAATAGTGGGATCTTACAACACCCCCACCATATAATATCTCTTCCTTGAGATGGGTAACCATATGTCAATGAGAATCATTTAGAATATACATTAAAGCACCAGGATCACCAAATTTTGAGGAATGATCTAAAAATAAAACACTCATAGGTTATGGTAGTGCTAAAACTACCCCAATAAATTCTCTTTCATCAGCTAGTGCATCACAACTTTGATCTATAAAAATTAACCATCACACCAATCTTAGTGTTATACTTGAATTACTAATTTATTAACACCATTACACATAGTTTGAAACCAATAATCTAAATTATCTTATTCTAACACAAAATCACACCATAAAATACAATCTCACCCCTAATGAAAATTCTAGTCAGCATGTCAATCAGTATTGTTGATGTCCCTCTGAATCCTCTATCACAAACCTTTTCCCAAAAGACATATATGGTCATATCACCTAAAAATAGCCCATATATAATGTTTATAAAACACAAAATATTCATAAGGACACCATTCATTATGAAAAAACCACCCCAACATAGGAACTGAACTCATCAGTTTTCTCACAAATAGACTTGGTCATGCCCGAACAACATTTATTGCATCCAAAAACCCCTAAATGGTAATGTTTCTCATTTAATTAACTAGTTTATATTTAAGACATTAGGTCATATATCCTCATAAAAATGTATCTCAAAAAACTTCTTCCACTGTGTACACACCATTGAAATGCTAGATATTTATGACTTAAAATATGGAGTTTAGTCTTGTGACTATAAAACACCCACACTTATTTTAGTACCAACCACCCAATGTGATTTCCATGAAATAAATTCCATTTGATCAAAACTGTTATCATTCCCTATGTTGGTACAGATACACCATTGATCCAACCCACCATTGGATTTAATAATTCATTTTGAGGAATTTTAGTAGGTTCACATCTACCCGATCATTAACATCACAATCCAATGATCACCTAATGATAGGTCTTATTACACTCATGACCCTTACATACCAATTTCATAACACCATGAACTATAAAAACTCCCCACTATGGTTTTTTATTCATTTCCACACCACTAAATTTAAAAAATGGTCTCCATGGATTATTTCATTATCACCACCGAACATAATGAACTAACGTGTCCAAACTTCTCACACTCCTGCTACAAAAGAAAAATCAATTGAAAAACATTCACAGTTCATACAGATGTCACCATCACCACAACCAATTGTTTCATTTATTAACTAGGTTCAAAACCCTCATAGTTAATGGTATACATCCTACAACATTAATTTACTAAAATCACCCATATTAAGCAAATAAAACATGTTAATTTATCAAGAAACACATGCCAATCCTCATAAAACACACTCATCTACCAAACATTGATGATCATATAGTGGTAATAATGGTTCAACCATGTTGTCACAACTTGATTAACCCATTTAAATCATTTATTAATATAAGGATCATTCAAACTCCTCTAAGGATCCTTTTTCATCCAATCAGTATGAATTTCACTACTTCTCTAGGACACCAATATATAAGTGGGGTTTATTAAATGGATCCTATTGTGGACCCACTACCCTCTAGAGAGAAGTCATGTATTTAGTCTCACTATGGAACCACAACCACTACATCACTCTAATGAATGATTAATAATCCAACAATCCCCAAATGCTTGCAGTGTATATCACTACATCTTTATCAAAACCTAGAGGCCACACACTCAATTGGGACTAATCACAGACCATGAATCACAACTCATTATTTATATCTCATTTAGACTAAGATCATGTTCTGAATAGTATGATGAAGTTTTTACAGCATTATTTTCCCATTAAGATAAGATAATTCTTGGTGAATCCTTTACTATATCAGGAATCTTACCATGTGAAAATTTAGTCTTATTATTTACCTCTAAATGAAATCATCCTAGAGTCAGTATCACCTATACATGATCTCACCATGTATTTATGAACACATAAGTTCTAAAGGTTCATACACTCAACTGAAACTACCCTTCAAAAAACCCCATTGACACCCAAAAACTTTAGCACTCAAGTTTATTTGAATCACAATGCATTGGGAAACAAACATTTCCTTATTAAATCATTTTAAGGGTCTCAATATGCACATGTAACATCGTGCCTAATCTTTTCACAACAAAAAAGTCTCCCTTACCTATGTAGAAATATTTAATCCATTCCCCATACATACAACACATACCATAAGACACTTCCCATTCTAAAATATTAAATTCAAGAATTTAACATTTATTTTCCCCAATAAGGTAGTTATAGAACTAAGATAAACCCTTTTATGGGTCACTCATGCATGTAACAAGGTACCAAATCACTAGAAATAAGACACATCTAAGGGTCACTATGTGTACCCACCTATCCCACACATCCTATCAAATATAAGTCACACAACATAGGCAAACTTATCATCCATGTGTCATACAAAAATATCATACACAACCCTAAACACACACCTCTTAGGGTCAAATAACCACAATCATTAATATCTCATACCAAAATATCAAGAGACAATGGATTTGACAAATGCAACACACTACAGTTAGTAGAGACATAGATTAATAGGAGAACACATGACATGAAACACTCCACTACGTCATACAATGCACATAAATAGGTTTTCAAAACATGTGATCTCTCCCAACCCAAATATAAAATTACCAAAATCATGTCATATATATAGACTATATGCCTACATTTTAACACTCCCTAATTAGGGATTTTTAAAAAATTACATTTTTTAGGAAATAATAAAAGTCTAGTAGCCCCCCTATTCACTAACCTCGTGTTATAGAAACCTCATAACATGGGATCTTTGAATAACCCCACTACCCATACATAGGTACAGGATAAGCATATAAGTCTTTAAGTTCGCACATTCCATTAAGGTCCATAATTGAAAAAATTTACATGCATATGATTTTATCATTTCACTAGGTTCCCAATAAATGTTTTCATCATTCAAATGGTTCAAATATTAAACCATTTAATATACTTCCCATTCCATATATAAATAGTCCCACAATATTCACATTTTATGTATTTTATTTATTTTTAAAGATTACTTACTTCATCCTATTATTATTTAATTGGATATAGAAATATAGGAATTGTTAGATAGAATTTCATTAACATGTTATAAGGGATAACATTTTATTAGTAGCTTATGGTAACATTATTTATAGAAATAACTCATCTAATAATTCATTTATATATTCTTACATAAAAATAATTCACTCAGTAAGTAGTTCATATAATATTCCACCACCAACTTATATGGGAAAACACCATATAAATCATTATGGACACATTTAATAACCAACCCCTATAAATTATTTTAATTTAAAATAAATTTTATATTACTAGATAAAATAAATCATAGGTTGTAAAAAAATCATCATAATATATATATATCTAAATTATTTATAAATTATAGGCAACATACAGATTTAATATAAATATTTTTCACATTAATTGATGCATTAACACCTGAAAACAATTTTTACATACCATGATAAGAGTGAAAATAAAATGAACCAATACAAAAACTTCATGGTCATAACATGAGGTGAAATATCATGATTGTATCAAGAATAATACATAATGAACAGATACTATCCCTAGAAATTTGGTTTCCCACATTATACGGGTTGATCACTATGAGGAGTGAGCTTATTAAAAATCCCCAACAAATCATATTCTATTGTTTACCTTCTCCCCAAGTTGAAAGTCAAAATAAAAATTCAATTATATAATAATATAATGTCCTAGGATATAAGACACTCAACCAATACCCTAAACCAATTAAATAACTTCACCTCAGGTGTTTCTCCCTATACACCAGAGGTCGATAAGTAGTGGTGAGTGCGTCAGGTGGTATGGGGGAACAATATTCCAGCTGATCAAGGTAGAAAAAACAGTTGGAATATTAAATAGTCTAATAAACCTAATTTAAGAACACCATATACAAGAAAATGAATGTGATAGAAACTATAGTATAAAATTCATTAACAAAGGAGTTCACTATACATACCAAAACAGATCCCTTAGGATGGATCATATACATATGTTATAAAATGAACAAAAAAACTGAAACTACAAGTCATCCTAGTAGGTACCATGTCTTTCCTGGTAACATCATCCATACTTTATTGTAGTATTATAAAAAATTAATCATTCCATGAGTACTTTACCTAAACAAGTTACCCATATCCAATTAGTGATATCTGAATGGGTACCCAAGTGCAATGGAGGCTCAATAAGGTACAAGTCTAACTCTAAAGCTGCCTCCAAAGGTGTCCTAAAAATAAACTACCTAGAATAAAATCTCATTTTAAAGCGTTGAAACTAATTTTAATATTTTATGAAAATTAAAATAAGATGACATAAATAACCATATATTATTAAGATCTATGGTGACACCCATGATCAGATCAAAATATGATTAATCCTATGGTTCATGACCCCAATCGAAAATTCCTTATTCATCTAGTGCTAGAGTGTCTCTAGGAACATCGTGGTGGTATTTCTATCCATTATACCCTGATCTACATGAAGATATTTTTTTAAATTTATCATAGATCATCGTTATGGGTGTTTTCTCAGCTATTATAGACCACCCCTATAAGTATTTTTATAGTTATCATAGACCACCCATTCTACAATTTTTATATTTATAATATACCACCAATAATGTAATTTTCATAGTTACTATAAACCACCTCTAGTGGTGTACTCTATAACAAGTATAACAGAAAACCACATATAGAATTTTCTCATACCACCTCATAGGGTGATTACTATATATGGTATCATTAATCTCCACATAATTTATATTCTTTATAAAGTGTAATAGATCACATAATATTTAATTTTTTATATAATATCAAAGTCACCCCAAGGTAATTTTCTATTTAAGCATAAAGAACTCCACCAAGTCTATTTTCATTCCCTTTGATACAATTCAAAACATAGATTACCATTTAAATAAATAAACCAAAATCATATTTACATTTAACAGTACAATTTAAATTACAATCCATTATTTTAAAACTTATAACTAATCATTCATTAGGCCTATACTAAGTGGAACGTTCCAATAAAGGCTTCCACTAGGAGCCACTCTTCATTTCATGAGGAATTATTATTCTTTTAAAACCATTCACAACAATTATAATAGTGAAATCCCATTTCAAAATAAACTATTTATATCATAATTCATGAATTTATCCATTTAAAACCTAATTAAACATTTAATGAAGTCCATACAAAACAAGGTTAATGTTTTCACTTGAGTCATTACTTTAATAACTTCCATTTACTTTTTATAAAACACATAATGACATTTTATTATCCAACTCCAAGGTAAATTCCAACACCAATTAATTTTACATGAATGTCCTTATTCTATGGTTGAAGACACTTCAAAGAAACATTAAACTATAGAAATTTTTTTTTTAAACATTTAATTTAAATTAATTTGATGAATGATGATGGAAGAATGATAAAAAAATGCATAAATTGTGATAATTATGTTGAGACAGGTTAATTTTAGGTACCGAATACCTAATTATTAGAATGGTATACCCACCCAATATCGGCTTCTATCTCTTTATAAAATTGGAGATATTAATAAAAATTTCAAAATACCCATTAATAAGGAATATTTAACATAAAAAACAAGAGGGTTTTGGAAAAATTAATATATTAGTAAGGGAAGGAAAATGAATCATATATTTCCCTTATAAATTTTAATGAAATGAACAATACTTTATTCTGGGTTGATATTGATGATAAATCTAAAGTGTAAGGAAAGGGGATGAGGAGTCACAAAGCTAAGAGGATTCATAACCAAAATTTGAAGAAATGGGATTTTGGGATATAAAATAATAAGGAAAATTCTATAAAATTTTACATAATCAAAGAGGTTCATAATTTAGATGCACGGTTGTCCAAACTATGGGAAAACAATGATAACCTCATTATCTTGGACATGAAATTTCTCAAAGTTAGTGCACATGGATTAAAAAATTATTTTTAATACATGTGAAATTATACTACAATCATCTCTTGAGAATTCATAGTCTATTAAAGCCCCAAACAAGGTTAAAAAAACTTTTCACCTATATATATCATGTTGTATGGTTGGGTTGCACAATCTGCATTAACTAAGGGCTAACAATATTCCTGATAAAGATATCCCTAAAAATAAAATTTCAAACCATGAACCCACATATGCTCTAGATACCACCAATAATTTTGAAAACATTCCCATACAAGGCATCACATGAGATATGGAAGTAACTAAAATACTTATAGGCCTCAAGGTAGTGTTGAGATATTAAAAAATTATTCCCTAGAGGTAAATTCGTCAGCTAATATGTTTTATTGAATTGAAATAATTATAATTCCTATTGTGTAACTAACTACCAAATTCCAAAATAGATTACTTTAACCCCTTTATACGAACTTTCAATGTTCTCCCATATCTAATAATTTTATATTGTTATAGTCATGACCAAATGTTGTGCCATTCATTTGACTTCATAATCTATTCACAACAAAGAAATATGATTTTTATTTTTCTGGAACTGTATATTGTGTTTCTATTTATTCAAAAGTTTTATATTTTTGTACTTTGGATCATCTATCTATTTACCTTTTCACATTTAGGTATGACATTCATTTGAATAATTTATAGATATATCATTACACCATCTAATCTGTCTCAATGCCGTCTATCACTGGAGAATCCATCTAGCTCAAATAAATCATTTTCTAATGAATCTATATCATTAGCTTCACCTATTCAACATTATAGTTTTTTATAAAACCCTCTCATTGAGGAGAAATTTATGTTCTCTGACTACCTACATATTATTATATTCTTAAAGTTAGAATCCAAAGTTTTCTTCTTCATAGGCCACAAAGAATCATATATGTCACTGACCCTTGAGATTTTCCCTTTTTGTAGAATCAATAAGAATAAAAATCCAAAATTTTGAAAAAATTTAGGTAACTATTATAATTTATTTGATCAGACCAAAACTACTCAAGAACATCCTACCCCACCGATGTCAATGGACATTAGTGTACTAGGTACACTATGGAATTTAGTGAATCCACTCAAATTTCTTCATTAATTGTAGAGTGAAACATGATTATTTATTCCTTCTTAGTAAAGTTTGTATTTATCCCTTTATCCACAAAATTTTGATTAGGTGATCCATGTACACTTTTATCTATTATTATTACCTTCTTCCAATAGTATTACTTGAAGTCTATTCCCCTATATCCACATCAATTATTTGATAGTAAACCTTTTAATAAAAATTTCGTATCCATTTACACCATGGATTTCCAATAAATCAATGGATAAAATACATTTTAATTTTAATTCCTGAAAAATACCCACACCATTCTATTTACATCATCAATTAATGTGGCATTCTATATAGATCCTATAAGAGATTAAATAGGGACTAGTTTTAATAAATATTATTGAAAATGTTCTAATTTTTAACATTGAGGCTTCCATACATTTTAGTTAATTTAAAAATTAATATTCTTATTGAGTATATAACTTTCACAACATACAATGATGTTATGAACAATATTCAATACACCATTTACCATAAGAACCATTATGTTCTTTTTATGGAGATGACCAAGTCTATAGCATCACAAATATTAAAATAAAAAAGTTTTCATTTCAACCATCATTGAATCATTTGACCTTATATTAAAATATGTGTTCTCATTATTTACTCATTTATAAAACAATATGTATCATAGGTTTAATGATCTATACTCCATTATAAAAATATTATTCCATTATATTACTAATAAAAATTTCTTATTGATATATTATTTTTTCATTACTATAGGTTATTTTAAATATTATTAATTTTTAAGATAAATTTATTATCTATACATATATTTACATAAACCTTTCAAAAAAATTAAAGGGCCTCAACATATTATAATTATCCATTGAATAATATTCTAAGTATATAGTTTACCATGAACCTTATCCCATACCATCCATCCAATGGCCCGAAGGCCTTCATTTTTTATTGATTTTTGATAATCCACCTTTCAGGGGGTGAGGTGGAACCCTTACAAGGCCCGTAGGAATAAGTATTACATGGCCTATAGGCCTTAGAAAAATTCATTGCCCGTAGGCTTCAAACATTACATACAACCCAGACTAACTACTTGGAACTACTCCTCCCCAACATCTTTATCATGAAATCAGATCTCCACCTTAGCATGGCTATTTATCTAGGCTATCCTGTGCATGAACAGGCTTTCCCTGATGGAAGGTTCCATACCCTCTCATTCTTAAAATTTGTGTATCTTCTGCTATGGTGAAAGCTCATTGCTCATCCTCCTATAGAGATTGTTCCTTGTAGATTATCTGGTTTGAATCTGCACTTAAGGTGGCCCGAAGGCCTTACTGGCCCAAAGGCTTGGGTAGCACGAAGGCCTTAATGGACTCGGGGATCAAATTAGTGGCCTGAAGGCCCAAACGAGGGAAAATTTCTAGCTGCTACAGTGCCAAACAATGCCTACTACAGTCCCGCTACAGTACCTACTACAGTACTGCACAGTTCCCCACTACAGTACTTGCTATAGTACTGCTACAATACTGCTACAGTACCCCCCCAGAAATTATGCCCCTGCTTGGATTTGATCCCAGGTCGCCTGGATACACTTAAGAGTCCTCACCAACCAGGCTCAGGCTCATGTGCCACCATCTCCCATACATGGAATGAAATGATAACCCTAAATAAACCACCAATGACACCACTAGAAAATTTACTAGTAATATACTATTCTATTTCTATGAATTGATGGAACATGAACTTCTATATTAATTCCCTAATATGTTCATCCTATAATCCATACAGTCCTTTTTGATCTGCCAATTTTTACCATAGTTCCAGTATGTGAGGACAAAATAGAGAGACTTTCCTCTACTCTCAATTATAGACTTATATTCAACTTTATTATGACTTCATTTATGATTATTTAATCATTATAAACCTTCCATATACATAGAATTTAAGATATATTCTTGAAAAACCCTTTATCACATACCCTCAATCATGGTTAAATTCCAAACATGATTGAATAATATATTTATTTTTTCATAAAATAATTTTTTAAATATTTTCCATCACCTCCCATCTCTCTAGGATTTATGAATACAAAATAAATGACCAAAAACATATAAAAATATTACATTCATCTACAAAAAATTACTATATATCATGTTAATATAATTAAAATTGTCTGTCACTGGTTTCCCTATTGAAAACCTTAGGTTGAACAACCTCCATATCATAAAAACATTATTCAAAACAATAGGATTCACACACATTTATATCATGTACTTCACCATCATGGCTATATTTTTGTTTTATATAATACTAAATGAATCTTTTATTTCCAAATATATTCTAATAATTCCATGTGTTTTATGATCTAGCCCATAAAATTATGCTTGTTTATTGATCTATGATTTAATTTTAGTCTTAGAAACATAAAATACCTTTTGGTATAGATATTACTCCATCGAATTCTTCTAGAAACCAATACCTTTTTTTTGAACTAATAAAACCAAACCTTACCATCATTCAACCCCTTACCATCTACTAATAGTAATCTACCAATGAAAATTAAAGACTCAAAGGAAAGAATCAAATAAGATACCTTAGTTTCTACAAGATTCTCTATGTTTTCAACAAGTTATCTGATACCACTTGATATGGAGAAGAGAAAACAAAACCATGATATCATCATAAATTAACATTATAGGAACCATGATACATTGATCCATTGAAACATCAATTATCATATTTCGTGAAAAGAAGAACACCAACCTCCTCCATTAATCTTAGTGTGATGGAACAAAGGAATATGAAATAATTCTAAATACTCACACTATGTATATAAAAATTTAAATAGACAAAAATAAACATACAATATCATGCCCCTAACTAGTACACCTCCTTGAATGATAATGAATAGAGAGTGTGTGTGAACCCCTAAGCACATCTCCATTAGGTCACTTGTTGATGACTGAAATTGAGGGAATAAAAAATTCAATGGGATATATTACCATTAATAATTTTTTTTAAAGAAAATAGACAAGTTAAAAAAACCAAAAAACACCACATCATATAAATTAATCCATGGTCCCATTATAATGATATTGAAAAATTAATGATATGAAAGATAATATATATACATAAATAAACTTACATAATATTCATAGGAATAAAAACCAATAAAAAATATGCAATCAAAGAATTTACTATCAATTTCACTCAGAAAAGTCCTCCAGAATACCTAAAAATAAGTTTATATAAATAGGGGTGAGCATAACATGTATAATTAATAGGATCTTACTTTTAACCTCTCATTAAATCCTAAAAATAGAAAACTAATTCTCTAGTAATCAAATAATTAAACAAAAAATCACTTAAAAGGTAAAATACCTACCCCTAACCTCATCAACGATCACTTACTATGTATCACACATTACGTAATAACATAATATTAGAATAATACATTAATAGGATCCCCGTGACCACTTCTCCACAAGTTTGTTTTTCTCATGTCCCAAAGTCAGATATCCTATAACCTCATCCCATACATATCATTATCCTTATTATAATAGGAATTACCCTCCCCCAAACCATTTTAATCCCAAGATAATCATTTTAGGAAATCCTATCTCTCAAGAAATATTAATAATCCCAAAATGAACATCACAATATTGTCACATCTTCATCCACTATGGCAGGGTATCATGAACATAAATGACATTAATCACATTCCCTCTTAATTTTCATGACCCCCACCATGTACCAATGTCACTGTATACTATTACCAAAGGAAGAGTTAGGATGTGGGGATATCCAAATATCCACCCTCACCAACATATATTTTGTGGGAAAACACAGGGATCCCAAAACATTTTCTCATTGGAAAAGTTACCCGACTTGGGTGGGGTACCCATTAAAATTAAAATAATAATACAAGGATAAATAGTCATAGAAAAATACCTACAAAGGGATTCATGCCAACACCTAATAAAAAAATATATTCCACCATCATACCACCAATACCAATCAACAACCATTATGGCCTCTATAACACAACCATCCATAAACCACATGAACAAAACCATAAAAAAATCCCTCATTTCTCAATTAAATATTTTTATTCAATAAATTAAAAAAAATCCATTAAAAATCCATGGAATATTTTTATGTATTTCATCACACATATACAATTTTATCACATTTCATAATACAATACCCATAGTACTTGGGTTCCATCATTATAATTATTATGGTTTAAGTCATAATCATTTTCCCGTTATTTTGTTTTTTCACATCAACCAAATTTCATGTTCATTATTAGTCCATTCTAGGGTACACCATTAAGAATATATGAAAAATGAACACATTACACAATCTAAGACCTCATGATTTAGTGACATCCTTCACAATAAACCACATACTATGATCGTCCTGATCTCATTAACCAACCTACATTATGTTGTCAGGAACTACCACACATATCATGTGAACTAGGATCCAAAATCATTCCCTTACTTTTTGATAAAAAAAATCATAATAACCCTAGTATTACTATCCATCAATCACACCCCAAAAATTAATTACATCATATATAAACTTTTAATAGGTACATAATTTTATTTTAAATTATATATGTAAGAGGTGATAAAATTTCAATTCAAAAAATAAATTATCCATTTTTATTTAAAATATTTATTCAGCATTCAATTATTTGATGAGAATATAGTATATAAACACATCAAGATGAATGTTTTGATGAAAAAAATAATAGTACAAAAGGGGATCATAATACCATGTAACATTTTCATCAATTTATAGTGGGTTTTAGTATCAAAGAAGATTATGGATTGCACAATACTTCATTCCCATAGATCCTAAATTACTTTATTCATCAAATTATTGTGTAGTTTTTCATCAATTTCTTTACTATGCAATAATAAATAGTAGTATCATAGTAAATAATAAAAAATATATTTAAAAAATATAAGGATAACTTCCCTTCCCATTTATGAATCATCATAGAAGATTGTCATCATTAGGTAACTTCATACTAATTAACTAAAAAATTAAAAACATAATAGCCCCTAAATTTTCAAAAAAAAAGAGAGACTTGAATATACTTACTTGATGTGGAGATTTTGAGGACCACCAAAGAAGAGAGATTAAAATGTGGATCAATGACCACTAAACTCAATGGGAAACTCTCATGAACCTACCCCTAGAAATCCACCATCAAGTTATGCTTGATTTGATGCTCCAAAACATAAGAATCATACCACATGAACATCCAGATGAGAAGAAAAAAGTAAGTAGTGGATAAGAGGATATGGGAGTACATTATATCAAGAGAGATTGATAATAGTGATCCATGAAGTTACAATCCTCAAGAAGGGATACTGGAGATCATATACAAGGTATATTGTTGGTTAGTGTTTGAAAAATTGAATTGAAATAGTACTATGGAAGATATGTCAAACTATTTATAGAGGATTTTTTACTGTGATATTTCATGATTTAAAGGAAAGAACAATGTATATAAATTATCCTCTAAAAGGGAAATCTAATTCTCCCTTTTTTGGAATAGCACATCCCCTAAATCTCAAACATTATGAAAATAATGTTTAAAAACATTGACTATGACCACACCATATAGTATGAAATTGTGCATGGATTATTGATCACACAACAGAACAAGAACCCACATAATGGAATTGGGATAAATCAATAGTTTTTCCCACCACAACCATGAATATGTCATAGAAATCCCTAGCACACCATTTACTTCCTCCCTTACGTGACTCAGTTTCCCCTCTATTATTTTCCACTACGCCCATCACTCAAGAAATTTAATGGTTCCTATTTCACAGAGGAAGACTTGATGAATGCCATGCCACCAAAACAGTCTCTCTTGATGTTTCACACCTCCCAATTTCCTAATAAGATAATTACTTTATACTCTATTTTTACTACTCTCTTTACCTTTGTGTAGAGTGTTCCCCTATTTCCCACTACGAAATAATACAAGAATGATTCCCTAAATCTTAGGCATTTTAGACCCTATAGTGCACCAAACCCCATAAAATTTAGATCCAATAGCATTAGAACCAAAATTACCATGAAACACACCATGAATTTACAAATGGGATTCAGTATGACCACCACTATGCTCTGAACCATGGTGTAGTGTACCCATAATTCCAAAAAGTTATCTCAATCCCTTTAAATCTTATCAAGACTCCTATCGAAACCTTCAACACCCAAAAAATACTATGAAATGGGTCAAGATGGTTCTGGACATTACATCATATTAATATCAAAAAATTCTCATCATTGAGAATTTTAAAAAACTGTATAAAATTAGGAGGAATGATATGAATAACCACCCTATGATATATGACATCAAAATATCGATACAAAAAAAAATGAACACTGCCTCAAAAGAACAAAATCCTATAAGAAACCGATAAAATATTCCAATATCACAATCATGATTAAAATAACTCTCAAACATTAATGAAACCATATTTAAATCACTGAAACACTAGAGAACTCACACTAAAAAAAATTTACATGAAACCAATTAATTTAACAAAAAATAAATAACTCAAACAAGACGTCACAACAAAGATCCTAACAATATGAGATACTGAACATGAATCTATGAAATATTTTATCAACCACTTCATCCTTTTAAACCAAAATTTACTCCTCAATGCAAGTTTCATTTTGAAGACTCTAAGATACACTGCAATATTTAAGCTAACAAACTCAAGAAGGACTGCCTATCACATCATTGAAAGAATTAAAAATCAAACATAGAACACAATATGATGTTTCTCATCCCATAACCAACATTTTTGGGATTCACTATGAGTAACATGGTCTTGCATCACCTCTACCTTTGAGTATATCCACTGAGAGTCCTCTAACATCTACAATAAGGAGGATTTCACTATAATTTAATAAAAAATCCTTAATGTCAACATCATCTCCACCAAGGAGGATAAAATATATCTCCCACATTTCTCTCATGGTGTCCTCAAACTCTAGAACAATTTATTCTAATTATTTTTTCCTAATTCAATCAATAACCATATTTACATTCCCTAGGGAATTTAGGATCATGCAATAATAGTCTAAGAGAATCTATATCCAGTTTATCTGACATAAATTCAATTCCTAATTAGACAATATATACCTTAGGATCTTGTGTTCCATGAACAAAACAATGTGATCCCCAATAAGGTAAAGTCCCCCTATCGTCAAATTAAACACCATATTTGATAGCTCAAGGTCATGAGTGGCATAGTTACAGTCATGGGTATGTAACTATAAATAAAAATATTAGATCACTTCCCTCTATTTAATTATATCACATCCCAATACCAAATATGATGTATCCCAATTTTTTTTAAGTAGTACTCCTTCCTATATATGTGGTATAATGGTAGAAATAATAAACTTATTATTTTAGTAAAAAAAATATTCTTAAAACTAATCGGTTCACAAGATTTTTTGATCCCTCGTAATTAAGGTTATCAATGGGGTTACAAATTGAGAGAATATTTACATAAACCAAAAAAATAACCCATAAAACTTAATAACCTATGGTCCTCTACATAATTTTTGGTTATTTCTAAATAAAAATCCACTTCATACTTTGACATATACACTATAACCACTATGAAAAAACCATATGAATAAGGAAGTGAAACTCTCTTATCCAAAATAAGAACATTGACATCATAAAATAAAGAAAATAATGTTAAAGAAATATAGAAAATCCCAAAAATACTCACCATGATCCTCTTAGAAACATTATTAACCCAGTAAGAAATTAATGAACATGAACACAAAAGTTTATATAAACTCATGGAACTTAGTGTTAGTGAGTTCCATGAACATGATGGGTTCCATTATAACACCAAATTACATGATGATGAACTCTAGAGGTCCATATCAATAAATAAAAGAATCCATTGTGTTCAATCCTCCTTAAAAACCATCTAATGATAGTTGAATAGAAAAATTTCCTTCAAAAATAAACTTTATCCCTTTAAAAAATAAATAAAATAATATATTTTTGGTAGGGTATAGTGATTCTTAGTGAATACCAAGTTTAATCCATGACAATCAAAATAATAACTTATTAAAAAATATAAATTTTTATAAAAGAAAACTGAGCAACCACAAGGTGATACATTGATATAGATGATTCCCTTCTATATCAAATCATTGGCATGAATCCCCAATTTACACATCTCATAATATTAAATTTGATATGGATCCATTTAAATTGGAATAACACTTGGATTCAATGCTACCTTGAACTTGATGATTTTTGAAGGTGGTAGGCTCACAACTTCCTCAAATATAACATATAGATAATATTCAATTTCATAAAGAAGCAACATTTCTAGATCCTACACTAGATCCAAGGTTATAACATTGAATACCTTGGTTTTGAATAGGTATGACCCAATAAATAGTTCTTCTCACTAATATACACCACAAAAGGGCCACTAATGTTATAAAATATAATCAATAGATTAAGAAATCTATAACCATGCATAGAGTATACAACCAATTTATTCCAAGTATGAAATCGTATGGGTGAATCAATATTAAAAAGAAATACCTAAATATCTGGTATTTACATAATGTTATTTCAAATCTTTGACACACATAAAACAAACTCAACTAACATCTATCTATCATAGTCGATACTAGGGGCACTAGAATCCTATATACCATTACTGATAATTCATAGAATAAGGAATATGAGATTGAGTGTTATTATCCTTAATGAAACAAGGGATAATTCAATATGGATGAGAAAAATATTACCTAAAATGATCTGTAGCACCTATTGGACTTCCACTTGAATGGAAAGAAAATTCCAATGACCAGATCTTTGGACTCACTAGTACTATTGACATATAACTCCACATCCATGCTATTATCAAGGTCCATAGGCTAGAAATACATTATTGGGTATAACTATACTAGATATTTGAAAACCATTATCTTTATTACATAATAATTCATGATTTATTACATAAAATTACACACCATACAACCCATAAGATCGAGAAGTATATTGTCTTTGGGAATTAGGTACATTAAATAACAACTTAAAATATAAAATACATAATCTTTATTGAAAATTTCCTTAACATGCTTGTACTTAAAACTATATGACATAACTTGGGGACATACATAAGAAAGCGGTGAGATATAAATCCTAGTAAGGGAATACATATTGAACAATAATAAGAAAGTAATAAATTTTAGACAACAAGCATAATTATGGGACATAAAATGGGTTATAATCATAATCAAGAACAATGTTGAATGATATAACATGATAATAATAAAGTCAACATAGGAAATGTGGAAACAAATTAAAACACTGCATCATAAACATAGGTCAAGGATAATTACCAACACATCATGATGTGAAATGTACCATGATGAAGTAGGTTGGATCCTTAATTGCTTTCTTGACTTTTCATGATACAAAAACACTACGTGGTGCATCAGTGCACTATATAATTATGGGCACACTCATCACTTTTATTTCATTCTCATGCTTAAGCATGCTATATAAATAATAAAACTTGGATTAATTCATCATCATATTTTATTACACAATAAAGGAGTGTGGAATGCATACATGTAATTCCCAATCAATAAGTATAAGTTGATAAAGGTGAACACCCTTGATAGGAATTAGGTACGGGTATTCACTACACATTTTTTGGCATGGAAAATGATGGTGAAATTTTTACAACATAACAACGTCACTTAAAGATTCATAAAATGAGTTGATGAGAAAAAAAGTGGTGTATCATAATTTGGAAATCAAATGGATTGTAATAGGGACATATAAAAACATATCCCAACATTAAAAATTGGAAATATAAGGCATAAGATAATGAAGAAACTTGAATAAAGAGGAGAAGGTGAGGATCCCTTACCTTGAGCGTGTGAATCCAAATGCTTGGGAGGAGCTTCTTGAGAGATTGGGTGAACCTTGGGAGGATTATAGGGAGGATAGGTAAGAGTAAGTATGTGCTCCATGGGTTTTTAGTAAAAATAATTGAGAGTGTGTGTGGTTTTATATAGGAAATGATTGTGGAATTCTTTATTATTTCTCAATCATAGGTTTGGACTCTGTATAATAAAATAACCAAAAATAAATACCTTACCTAGGTTATTTTTTCATGGTTTCTGAAAAAGAGGGTTGGATTTAATCATTTTATTAATATAAGGGATGAACTTATTAAAATAATACCCTTACTAATGTGGAAGTGAGTCATACTCTTATAGAAATGATTTTAAAACCTTAAAATATATTATAGGTTTTGGAGAATCCATAACGACTTTATAAAATTAATAAAATAAACTTAATATTACATTATTTTAAATGAAAAATATACATTTGGTCCTAGATACCATTTATAGTATTTATTACATCATTTTTGGGTCATTAGGATGTCATAATACACATCGTATATTTATACTATATTTAATTTTTTTTCCAGAAATTCGACTATCTCAGAAAATAATGAAAAATTCACCGTTGGATAATTTTGATGTTCTTATTTCAAAAATATTTTTTATTTTATACATTTTTTTTAAAATATATAAATTTTCACTTTTAAAATATAATTGATATGTATTGATAAATGTTTTTTTGATAATAATAATTTTAGAACCCATATAAAAATTATATTTGACCTCATAAAAATTATATTATCAATTAAATTTAATAAAAAATATCTAATAATGATATTTTAATAAAATATTATATATTTAAAAAATAAATTAATTCAACAAAATAATTTTCTTAATTGAATTTGAATATGACTCAAAACAATTTTTACTTTATTGTAACAACATATATTTTTATCAAACTAATTACTTAATCATTTATAAAGTAAAAAAAAGAAATAAATATAATAATTTTAATGATAATGAAATATAAATATTGGGATTAAATTATTTATATTATTTGTTTACTTATCTTTATAATTAATTAACCTATTTTCTTTTTTACCCTGATAATTAAAATTTACTCTATTTACTATTCATATTGTATAAAAAATTAAGTTGAAATTATTAACTAACGTTAATTACGATGATTAAAAATATGGAATGAATTTTATCAAAATAAATTCAAAGAGGTAGAATAATTTAATTTAATATAAAACCTTCAAGCATGATGGAAAACAATTTTCTGAAATACATTTTAAGGAAAAAAGGATTTTACTTTAACTCTAAAACTAGTAAAATTCATTGTATAGATTTAAATTCATAAAGATAGATATATAATCTGAAAATTTCATTTATATCATTTCTCATTAGGGGTTATTTTAATTAATTATGATGGAGATACATTATTCATTTTAAAATAATTTTCATATAAATGCATTTTTAATCATAAAAATAAACTTATATTAAAATCTAGTATAAAGATAATTATAATGTAATTTATTTAATTAAATATAACTAAATACTACATATTATACATTTAAATAAAATTAATATAATAATTGGAATTTTTAATTAATTAATTTATCAAAATAAATGACAATTTTATATAAAAATGCTATTTTCACTATTCACTGAAAAGTCTATATTTTATGAAAAATAAAAAAAATTTCCCATAAGTTAATTTTGATATACTAATATTTTTATCAAATAATTTTTTTAAATGTTATAGAAACTAATTATAATATATTTTTTCATAAAAAAAATAAAAAATCAATTCTAAAGAAAACATATTTTGAAGAACAAAAAGACATTATAAAAAATTGATTGATTATTTACGAAGAATTTATAAATATAATTAGTATATATATATATTTCATAATTTATTTAATAAAAATAATATCTATAAATTTAATGTAAAGGTAAAAATAGTCATATTTAAATAATAATTGTTTGTTTGGGATCGGTTTTGCTTATCACATTCTTTATCAAACATAGATTTTTCTTTAAAACAATCATGGAGTTACATACGTCTCCCTTTTAATAAATTGAAATTTAAACTTGATATTGATAAAATATTTTTTGAAACATTAAAATATCTTTATTCAAAACCCATATTTTAGAAAGGGTTAATAAAAAATCCTCTTGAAAAGATAGAAAATCAAGTTTGAAGGTTATCACATAACCAGGACTCCTAGAATGATAAATTTAATGGGAAGTGAAAACATGTAAATTGATGAGAAACTAAAACCAAATAACTAATAAATTTTTATAGATAACATGGTTAGGAGAATTTAAATGACCAAAAAACCATAAATATGTGATGGGTAAAATGGTCATCAATTCATCAGAAATGATTGTAATATGAAAACATTTTTTATTAAAGATTATTTTCCTAGATTTAAGGAATTAATTTATCATCTAGACTATGAAAATAAGGAAAAATAATTTCTTTACAATTAAAATTTCATTATTTAATTAATTTACACTATAATATCCTATTTATCTCCAAATAATGATAATTCATGATAATTTTTTATGCCTAAAATAGTATAATAAACCTTTAATGGATCACATAATCTACCAAATAATAATAGGATATTCCTATTATTTCAAGACATATACTAGAATAAAGGGAAAATTAGAGGTGTGTATTTTAAAAAAAAATTAAACAAATAAAAAGAAATATAATGACATTAAAGGGATACCTTATAAATTAAATTTATTTATTAAATTAGGAATTTATTGGCCTCAATATATGTTATCCATGATCTGTTTTCTAAAATATACCATTATGTTCATTTTTATTCCCTTAATAATGGTTTTTAATGAAATTGTGAATTCACTAAAGAATATCCTCTGTGAGTGTCAAACCAGGTGTGTAGGAAGGCCCGTTTTCATAAACCATTTTCCGATTGAGTCTAGCCCAATGCAGTGTTTTTAGGGTTTTCCACAAGGTACATCTATGCCAGAGCCACATTCACTTGTAGTATCCATACATGGATGTATTTTCTTGATAAAAAAATTTCTCTATACTTAACTAAAATATAGGGTTGTTTTCTTATACTAATTTTCATCCCTATGGTTTTGGATAGAGTTTTTTAATCCTAATCCAATAAACAACTAAATTTTCCTTTGATACCAACTATAACAATCCTTCTCTTTATTACATATCAATTCATGATTTACTAAAAATATTATTCATAATAAAAATTGAAAGATAAATAAGTATAGTGTATTTGGGAATTAGGTATATTATATAACAACTTAAAACCATAAATACATCAAATTTATTGAAAAATTCCTAAACAAGCTTGTACTTAAAACTCCAAGGCATAACCTATAGTCATACATAAGAAAAGGGTGAGATATAAAGCCAAGTAAGGGAATAAATATAGAATAACATGAATAAATTAATTCATGCTATAAAACAGGCATGTAAATTGGGAATAAAAGGGGTGACAATCACAATCATAGACAATGATGCATGATATAGTATAATAATTATAAAGGAAACATTGGAAATGTGGAAACAACATAAAACACTACATTATAAACATAGGTTAAGACTAATTTCCAAGACATAATTATGGAAAAATTCCAATGATTTTATTAGGTTCACTCCATAATCCATTTAACGATGACTCATGATACTAAAACATTACCTAATGCATTAGAGCTCTATATAATTTCCGGCTCACCCATCACATTAATTTCATTTTCATGCTTAAGTGTGCCACATAGATCATAAAACATGTATTCATTCATCATCATATTTTAATACATGATAAAGGTGTGTATAATAAATAAATTTCAGACCCAATAAATATGAATAAGTTCATAAAGGTGAACAAACTTTATAAGAATTGAGTATGGGTATTAACTACACATTTGTTTGGCAGGGAAAATCACAGTGAAATTTTGGCAGCATAACAACATCACATTAAGATTCATAAAATGGATTGATGAAAAAAATGGGTATATAATCATTTTTAAGTAAAATTTATAGCAACAAGGACATGAAAAAACATATCCAAATAAAATCATTTGGAAATATAAGTCATAAGATAATGAAGAAAATTGAATGAAGAGGAAAAGGTGAGGATCGCATACCTTGAGAGTGTGACTCCAAATGATTGGTAAGATCTTATTAATAGATTAGGGGAACCTTGGGAAGACTCTAGATAGGGGAGGGAATAGTGAGGTCATGCTTTAAAGTTTTTAGTGAAGATAAATGAGATATTTGTGGGTTTATTTGGGGAAAGAGTGGTGAATTATTTACTATTTCTCAAACTTAGGTTTTGGACTCTATAGAATAAAACAATAAAAAAAACCTTCCCATGCTTTTGGACCATGTTTTCTTCCAAATAGGGTTGGTTTTCATTAATTTATTAGGATATGGGCCTAATTTATTAATATAATACCCTTGTTGATGTGGAAGCAAATCATACTCTTAAAGAAATTATTTTAAAACCTTAAAATACATTATAGGTTTTTAAGGATTCATAATGGATTTATAAAATTAATAAAACAAAATTAATGTTACATTAATTTAAAGGAAAAAATATATTTGGGATTGTATATGATTTATAGTATTTAGTATATCATTTTTTGGCATCATGATGTCATAATACAAACCGTATATTTACACTGTATTTAATTTTCACCAAAAAATTCGACTATCTCCTAAAATTATTAAAAATTCACCATAGGATAATTTATAGTTTATGATAAAAAATAATATTTATTTTATCTAAGTAATTTTATAAATATATTATTTTCACTTTTAAAATACAATTGACATTTATTTAGAAATTCTTGGTTTTTTGACAATAATAGTTTTCAAACCCTTATAAAAATTACATTTGACTTCATAAAAATTATATGATCATTTGTATTTAATAAAAAATATTTAGTAAAAATATTTTAATAAAATATTATTTATTTTAAAAATAAATCATTTAATCAAAATAAATTCCTTAATTGAATTTGAATATTACCAAAAAGAATTTGTGGTTTGTTGTATCAAAATATTTTTTTTATCAAACTAATTAATTAACAATTTATGATGTAAAAAAATAATCAATAAATATAATCATAATTTTAATGAAAATGGAATATAATTTTTTGGGTTATGTTTTTTCTATTTTTTGTTAAATTATTTTTATCCTTAATTAAACTATTTTCTTTTACCGTGGTAATTAATATTTACTACAATTATTATTCATATTATAAAAAAATTAAGTTACCATGTTACCTAATATAAATTATAATGATTCAAAATATGGAAATTTTTTTACCATAATAAATTTATATAGTTTTAATAATTTTATTTAATATAAAACCGGCAAGCATGATGGAAAGTGGTTTTTAAAAAAATACATTTTTAAGGAAAAAATGATTTTACTTTAACTCTATAACTAGTAATATTCATTATATGGATAATATATATATATATATAAAATCTAAAAATTTAATTTATATCATTTCTCATTACTCTTTATTTTAATTAATTATAATTGAGATAGATTTTTCATTTTAAAACAATTTTTAGAAAAATGTGTTTTTAATCTTAAAAAAAACTTATACTAAAATATAGTATAAATATAATTAAATTTAACAAAATTGAATTAAATATAACTAAATAATACTTATTTTAAGTTTAAAAAAATTTAAAATAATAATTAGACTTTTAAATTAATTAATTTATCAAAACAAATGATAATTTTTCAGAAAATGGTTTTCTTTAACTATTTACTAAAAAATGTATATTTTCTGAAAAATACCAAATTTTCAATATAAGTTAATTTTGATATAATGATACCAAAAAAATGAGTTAGTTTTATCAAATAAATTTTCTAAATGTTATAGAAATTAATTTTAATATATTTTTTCATAAAAGTAAAGAGAAAATCATTTCTAAAGAAAACATATTTTATAGAACAAAAAGACATTACCAAAAATTGATGGATTATTTACCATGAATTTATCAATAAAGTTAAGATATATATATATATATATATATATATATATTTCATAATGTATTAAATCCTATTTGTATCTGAAAATTTAATGGAAAGGTTAAAATAATCACATTTAAATAATCATTGTTTTTTTGGTTCAGTGTTGAGTATCACATACTCTATCAAACATAGTTTTATTTTTTAAAAAAGAGAGGAATTACAAGCTCTATCCCATATTAGAGTAATATAATAATTTTTTACCTATTATTGAAACTATATATAAGGAATAAATAATTGAGACTGATATAGAATCTGAATAACCATGCTGAAATGACTCCAATCAATAGATGAAAACCACATATATCATTGTTTATATTTTATTTAGTTGAAACCCATAAGAAAGAATATCCCATTAGATATTTGAGAAATATTATATTTTGAAAACTAATATACTAATTATAGTGATATACCCATTGATATTCATAACCTCGACTATCCTATCATTCGAAACACCATATCAGATGCTCTTCCACTTGAAAATCTATTTTAATCTCCCAAAAAACGCCTCCTATAAATTATTTAAGCCTTATTAAATATCTATATGTATGCAGGTAATGTAAATTTCTTTAATATATATATTAAATTTATCCAAAACACCTCCTCAAGTCACTATTCTCTAGAATCCTAATCAATAAAGTTATTAAGGGATAATTGAAGAAGGTACTTAAACATAATATAGAGATATCAATCACTAAACACCCCTTATGTTTGGATATTTACTCCTAAAACTTCTATAAACTCACCATAAAAGATATAAATTCCAACTAGAATTCTTTTTTGAAATTGATCTAAGAGAAATACCATTGTTTCCAATCTATGAGATATATCATCCACTAGTAGTGTACTTATAGTGACCCATAATTTTCATTCATATATATTACATCTTAATAGAATAATGTTGATTATATAAAATTATGATCCATGCCATAATCGAATTGTCCTAGTGTCTTTGGAAACTTGGATACATAAAAAAATGTTTATAAGAGATCACTATTATCTCCTAATAAGATCTTCATATCTATCACCCTTCAAAGACATAACATACATAAAACTATTAATAATAACATGAGGGAAATAGAAATAAGAAAGGATAGGAACTGAGGTTTAGTAAGGGTAAACATGGGAGATATCAATGACCACTTAAACAAAATATGAGCATATGGGTATGTGAGCATGAGCATAAAATTTGAGAATCATACCCTATATATCATATATCATAATCATGAGTCATAACATAAGGTTTGGTATTTCCTAAGACATGAATAAAAAATGAAGTAATGAACATGAACCATGAGGGAAAAACATTAGAAAAAGACACAATTTTGTGGCATACACATCAAAATAGAAAATTATTTCCTTTGTAATCATGGTTCACAGCGAAGAATATCATATTGTATTGGGTTCACTCATAAAACCATCATATACTTAGCCAAGGATCACTACCAAAACTATCATAGTTGAAAAGACCCTTACTAAATTGGGTTTAATCTGCATTTAAGTCAATAAAATATCATGAGATAAAAATCTTTATACAATTCATTACAGGGATATATAATCTTGGGCCCACAATTCACATAGTTAAAATCATACCTATGTGTTCCATAAGATAAAAAATCATTCACTATAGAATAACCCATGAAATGAAAATGGGTTTTATAAAAATTTCATTATAGAAACATATAATAACCCATGGAGAAGAAACTGGCTTCATAATCATTTAATCATAACATAATTAATATGTGGGAAAGAAATGAGTTTCATAGAATAATCATCAATTCATCAGCATTATAATCCATTCATAGAATAAAATTTTATGGTATCATTAATTAATGTAAAATGGTGTCATATTAGATGAAAATACCTTCAAAATATACTTGGAATATTTATTATGGAAAATAAAATTTTTATTTTGTAATCATTTATTTAAAATATAAAAATATCCCAAATATTAAGGAAATAATTTTGTTTAAAATAATTCTTGGGAAAATTTAAATGAAGCATCAAATCATTGAGAGTCAATGATGGTGGGAAATTTCACTCATTCTTTTTTTCATTAAAATAAATATTTCTTTAACATTTTTCGTAAAAAGTAAAAAGTAACTTATTTGAAGAATAATAAAAATATTCTATTTAAGTAATTTTGTAAAAAATTTAACCATGTATAAAAATGTATTTAGAAAATCATAGCAGAATAAAAAATATCTTGATAATATTTTTTAGAAAATATGGACATAGAATTAAAAGGATTTTTCATATAAATGTGAAACACAATTTATCTTTATTTAAAAACATTATGTTGATCTCTTAATTACTTGATGAGTGTAGAATGAATGGAAAATATGTATTCTATATAAATAATAAGAGTTAAAAGAAAAATATTTATATTAATTAGCAGTTGAACTTGAAATTTTAGCACTAAAAAATAAATCCTAAACAATCTGGGAAGTGATGATATTGTAACATAAAAACCCTTACCTCAAGTTCAACATGCTTCAAAATCTTTCTAATATCCTATATAATAATTTTATATATAATAAAATTTTATACCATAATAATTTACATAAATATAATATAAAATATGACCCACTTATAAAATTTCAACAGCAATATATTAATAATTCATTATTATTATTTTTTATTTTCAAGTGTTAACTATTTTTATTTTCATGAGAATTTTAGTTTGATTGTTTTAGTTCTTGTAAATTGATCATGGTTACATCATATCCATAATTTTAATCATGATATAAGTATCTTATTTGTTAATTTTATATATATATTTAATGTCATCCATAAAAGATAGATATTGAAAAATGAATTAAACCATTTATAGAGATGGTAAGTCATACATATACATATATATTGTTTTCAATTTTTGAAAGATAGAACAATAGAATGTTAGATAATTAAAAACTCTTAAAAAATAATTATTTTATCATAAATATAAAGTATATTTATTATATTTTTCCTTATCACCATTGATCTAAATGGAAATAAAAAACAAATCGCATGGCTTCATGGAGGTGGTAGTCCACATATATGCATGAGCGATGTTATTATTTTCCAATGAATTGGATATTAAGAAGTGGTTATTATATTATAATTTAATAATAATAATTATATCATAAATATAATATATAAACACTAATCACATCATAATAAACATCCATGAATGATGGTGATGGAAAATGAATTGTTTCGCTACACAGACATGGTAGTCCACATGTACTCATGAACAACACTTTAACTTATCATTTGATGGAAAAAGGAGGATAATGGTTGTTTAATTATTATTATAAAATTTCAGTATATTAAGGGTACTAAATTTAATATTTTATGTTTAATATCTTGGATTTAGATGAGGTATAATAATAAGGAAGTTGAATGAGGTCTGGTAAGACTATTATCTCTCCTTCAGTTGGCCTCCCTTAGATTCATTCTAAAGGACCCTTGGAATTGTATCATAAGAAGGTACGAACATAAATTTCATATATAGGGAAGTGTATATGAGTTTTGGCAAGAGTTTTTTAGAGACATAATGTTTAATGTAGTGTAAATAATAGAAATGTGGGCTATCTTTTTATAAGTTTGGGAGATGACGCATAAGGAATTTTATTAAAGAATAAAATATGATAATGAAATTATCTAGAAAAATGATTTCAAATTCCCAGATATTCAAAAATGGAATAGGGTGATATCTAATTATGGTCAAAAATAGGATTTAAACATGTTCAATTTGAAAAAATAACCTTATCATTTGGTTTAACCCACCACCCTGATGGTAAACCCAATTTAGAATTAACCACAATGAATTTGTTTTATTTTTTTTACTATTTAGTAAAAAAATTGAAAATATCCTCATTACCAAATTTTTACATGAGGTTTAAAAATATGGAATAAATTTTATTATATTAAATCTCCATAAGTGTAAATTTTTTTTAGAATAAACTCTAAAAAATTCAATGAGAAACATATTTTATAAAAAAATATATTCCTAAATAGAAAATGTTTTTATTCCAAAAATTATATAAAATAAATTACAATGACTATATTTGGATTATTAATAATATAAATAAAATAATTTTAATTTTAATTTTAAAATATCTTTATGAAAAAATATAACTATTTTAATTATTTAAACAAAATTACAATATTCAATAAAAATCAGTATTTTTTACTTTTCATAAAAAAATAATCTTTTTAGTATATTTTTATAAATACACCCTAAAATAATCTTGACATGTTAATTTCAAAAATGATTTTCATTTTTTCAAATATTTTTTTTAATTTTGGAAAAAATGAATTATATTATTTTTTCACAATAAGTAATAAAAATAATTTTTGAGGGAAGATGTATTTTTGAAAACAAATAATCACATTATTAAAAAATGATCTATTTTGTATTTTATTTATCTAAAACTATTATAAATATTTTTTAAATGTGTTTATTCCTATGAATACTTCCAATTTAATATCTATATTATAACTATATGCAATATTATGGTTAATTTATGCTCAGGGTAGCATTTATAATAAGTTATCGAAGAAATTAAATTTATTTAAAGAGGGAAATATCATAAAACTATAAGATGTTACATTATAACCACCATAAAATTAATTTTTAGCTTCATATTCTATCACCCTGATACAAATAAATGAGGACATATATATTTCATCACAGCCTTAGGTTCCCAAGTAACATCTTCAAATTTCTGATTCCTCTTGAGATCTTTAAATAGGTGAGTATTCTGGTTCAGTAGTATGTTATCACTATGATCCAAGATTTCTACCAATTTTCTTTCATAGGAATGGTCATTATCTAGTGGTATAACCTATAAGTTCATTAAATATGAAGGATCATGTATATACATCCTTAGGAGACATACTTGGAACACATCATGGAATTGATAGAGGTTCTAGGGATACACCAAGCGATAATCTAACATCCTTACTCAATGGACAATCCCAAACATACCAATATAGCTAGAACTCAACATTACATTCATTCTGAGTCTCATGACCACCTTCCATAATGAAATTAGTAGGAATACCATCTCACCAATTTCAAATTCTATATTTCATCAATGATTGTTATAATATAATTTCTATCATATCTAAAATGACTTAATGATTTGATGAATTGCTCTAAGATTCACTGGAATTTACATATCCAACTTAGGTTCCAATAGATTTCATTCTTTTTATTCATCCTAGTAGGTTGGAGTTCTATGCTACTTTCTATAGTTGGAATCATAGGGATCCATCTGAATGCTTGGGTGAAAGCTATTATTGTAAGAAAGCTAAACTAGAGGAATGTGTTTCTCACAAACACTTATGAAATCCATAGAAAAATACCTATTCACATCCTTTAGGGTTTGAATACTTCTCTTAGATTGACCATCTATCTAGGGATGGTAAACAATATTGGAAATTAATTCTATATCCAAATAATTCTAAGGACTTATGAATAACATCAAGGAAAATCTCATATCTGAATCAGATAAAAAGGAATGTGTTACACCAGAAAAACTTACCACTTATTCTATTTATATTATAGTAATATGATCAATAGATAAATATTATCAAATAGAAATTAAGTGTTCTAAATTTATAAGGCTATCAATAATAACACAAATAGTATTATTCACCTTTAACATTTTAGGGAGTTTGATGAAAAAATACATGGTGATTTTCCTATTTTTATTCTTATAAGGGTAATAGTTAAAGAATCCCATTAGAATTTTTAATCTCATCCTTACCATGTTAACATACTAGGCACTACGATATATACTCTGCAATATCAATTTTTATTTTTTCAAACTGGAGATACTCTTTTATATCGCTAAACATCTTCATACTTCCAGGATGAATAGAGAATGATAAACTATAAGATTTATCTAATAACTCCTTCTTTAAGTCTAGAATGAAAGGGATACAAACATGGTTTCTAAAACATATCATTATATCTAATAAAGGTTGATATTTGGAAAATTTCTCACCTACTTTTATAGTTCTACATCTACCATTTCCACCAATTTTTTCTTTACCTAGATTTATAGTTGATCAATTATTTAAGATAGATATTATTTTACCCCATCCATTATGATTTCTATATCCATATTTTGAATATCATGAAATATTGGATCATTTTCATCACCATCAAAGATAATATTATATGATACCTTCAACTCAAGCATAAAACATTTTTCACTTTCCCAAGGAAGTAATGTAATGATAAGTCATAATACTTAATCAAATTCAACCATCTTCATTGGTTTATATTTAGATATTTCCGAGTCAATATATATTTAAATATGTTTAGATAATTATATATGTTACACCATTATCCATGAAGAAAATTCCTCAATATCATTAATGAAATAATTATTGTATCTAACTCCAAATAATGAATTTTATAATTTTTCTCATTAAACATCAATTGTATTCAGACACACAATATCACCATATCAATATATATTAGGAATAATACCAATCCATTTTTATACATATATATATATAGATTATGAACCCTTATCCACTTGAGGGTAATGTAATAACTGGTGAGATAACTAACCTTCTCTTCAATTCATTGAATTTTTCTTTATATTCATTTATCCAATGAAGTATGTCTATACTTTGAGTTATCTGGTTGATTGGATTATATTTATGTGATAAATTCTCCACAAAGCATTGATAATATCTAGAAAAATCAGGAATAATATAGATCTAAGTAACCATGGTATTTTTGGGCCAATGTTCAATAACTTTATTCTTTGATGGATCCATAGATGTACCCTATTTTGATATTATGTGACCCAAAATATTAAAAATTTGGTATCCAAAATTCACAATTAGTAATTTTTTTATAAATATTCTCTTTCTATAGGGTTTAAAAATTTTTTTTCAAGTGATATTCATGCTCTTTTTTCTTTTTGAATATATAATAACATCATCTATAAAGACTACAAAAAACTGATCTATGCAATATCTAAAGACTGTATTCATTAAATCACAGAATATAGTGTGGGAATTAGTAAAACCAAATGGAATCACTATAAATTCATAGTATAGATACTTATTATGGGGTTTTTTCTTAGGTATATCCTCTTTATTTACCATGAATTGATGCTCTCTAGAATAAATGTGAATCTTGGAAAAGTATGAAGCTTTATAAAATTGGTCAAAAAATTCATCAATATGGAGAAAGGGTACTTACTCTTGATTTTTATCTTTTTATATTCCTGATAATTAATATATATACACATTGATCCATCATTCATCAATAAAAAAGTACATTTTCACCCCATGCTGATTCACCATGATGAACTAATACTTTTTCAAGATTCCCCTAGTGTTTCTTCATTAATTTCTAGAACACAATTGGGGCCATCAAATATGGAGTCTTTGAAATAGGCATAACATCGAGTATGAGTTATATGGTAAAAAAGTCCATGATTTGGAGGAAGACTAGGAAAATAGTCTAGAATGATATAAAAAACATTCATACCATAATATTTTCTTTATTTTTATGTTTTTCCCAACCTTCTATGATAAAAACCCAATATTAATGTGAATAATGTCCCATATAAGGGATGCGATTTCCATGGGATTTTTAAAATTAATCATCACACTAATTAAATTTCATATTTTTCTTTTGAATCTAAAATGTGGATTCCATTTCTCCTAAATTTATGTGGTATTTATTTAGATAAATCCAATTTATTCCTAATATAACATAAAATTCAACCATATGGAGAATAATAAGATTTCTATAAAGAATATTCCCACAATATATATATATATATATATATCAAATACTTGAGAATAGATCATCATAAATTTAGGAATTTTGAAATCTAATTCAATATCTAATCATTGAGGTGGTATTGTGATAAACTTAGCATATTATTTAGATATAAAAGTGTGGGTAGATTAATATTCAAATAAGACAGTATAATTTCTATAGTGAATGGTAAGAGTACCTTTCATAACATCATTATCACACCACTCAGTATAAATACTAATCAAAGGATATTTCACTTTTTCTTTGGGATAAAGTGGTCACTGATGAAAATTATCATCATTAACCATTAGATTTTACCACTATTTAGAATAATATCCTTATTCAATACATTTGAAACACCAGAGTGTGGTTGATTGATTCTATGTAGATTTCTATATATTCATAATAGAAGGTAGATTAATTCTATCGCATCGACATCTAATTTCCTACTGACCTTCATTTCCATTCATAAAACATTAACCAGTCCCCTGAAGATAAATTTCCCTATATTTTCTTCCACACATTATATATAAAGAAATTATCATGTTTTAATCTCCATAGTTTTTATAATTTAAAAGTAATTTCAAGTATTGTTTCTTATAAAAACCATGATATTGATGGGTAACTCCAATCACCATTTAAACCTTTACAGGACCTTGAAAGATTTCATCATAGACATTGAAGACCCTTAAGGATAATGTAATTTAGAGATATAGTTTTAAGGTACTATTGTATTGATCAATCTTAATTATAGTTTGTATGATAATATCATAATCATACATCAAAATCCTTGTAAAATATTCTTCATAGATACTAACATATTCATTATCCTTTTTATTTTTCTCAAGTAATTCTATCTCTATTTTTATATAAATAATATAATGAAAGTACATAATGAAAATTAAGCTATTAAAAATATCCCACCCTATAGATTCTATTTCATTTTATTACCTCATATTCTTGGTAAGGGTAAACTGTTGATCTGCTTCAACATCTAAATGATTAATATCAAAAATAAAATTTTCATCTTCCAAACACTTAAAAATGGAAAATATATTATTAGTGGTACTGATAAATTTCATATAAAACAATGGTTAAATAGACCCGCTAAATGAATTTGGATGTTTCCTCATGAGAGACTAAATGGAATGTTGTTCCCTTCTTTTTTTGTTTGGATTATCAACATGATTCATATAATATGAATGTTGATTAAGAATATAGATAATATTTTTTATTCTATCTGCAAATTTTTTTTTGTTTCTTGTGAGAATAAAAATTTAATTTTATATCACACTCATTATTAACATAGTTCCTTTGAGTTCCATCAATTGAATAATATAAAAAAGCATGGTGTGAGAAACAATAATCACCCTAGGAAACCACATAATCATAAAAAATATTTTTTTATTTTTTTTAAATCAAGAAACCTTATTTTAAATATATGAAAACTTAAGTTTAACCGAGGTCATCCATGATAATTATCAATTCAAATCATTCATAATGGTTCTTAAAGAAAATTTTAAATAACCCAAGCATATCCCTTGGGAGTGTCAAACCAGGTGCAACATAAGGGCACAATCACTATGCAATTGAATGATGGAAAAGATATAATCAACCAACTATTTTTGATGTTATATCCCATAGATTGATATATTATAAATACAAATCAACTTTTAGTATACAAATAAGGATTTTTAGATAATAAAACTGCACTTCATTCTTTATTATGATATAGGAAATTATCCAACACATAGGATTATCCTAAAAGTTTTTGCTTAAATTTTCTCATTATAGTTTCCAAAGGTAACTAAAATGGGAAATTATACCACATATAGGTACCCATACATTTCATTCATGGATATTAAATATTAATATATGAATATTTTTTATGTAACATTATAATCATTTATAAAATCATATAGCTCTAGTGTCTTTTTAATTATGGATACATAAATAAATTTTCCATAATAGATCTACATCATCCTATACTATTTTCTTTATAACTATTACCCTTTATAGATATATCATTCATAAAAACCATGTTTATAACCTAGGGAAAATAAACATAAGAATGGGTAGCATCAAATGATAAGTAAGGGTAACTAATGGAGATATTAGTGATTACATAAAAATAATATGATAATAATGGTATGAGAGCGTGATAATATCATTTCAAAAGCATACCATTAATATCATAGATCATAATCATGAGTAAAGGAATAAGACATGGTAGTTAATAAGGTATGAATGATAATATAAGCATAGAAAATGAGCCATGTGAGTATAACATCATCACCATACATGGTCTTATGGAATACACATAATCATATTAAATCATTTCTTTACTTGCAAAGGATCACTTTAAATACTATAATAGTGGATTGGGTTAAATACCCAAACCATCATATCCTTATTCAAGGTTCACTCTCAATGCTATCATAGTGGATAGAGTCCCTTACTGAATAAGGTTCACTACCCATTATAATCCTTATTATCTCTTGAGATATCCATCTTTAACCAATACATTTGAGGGATATATAATATAGGGACCAATCATAACATAATGAAAATCACAAATATGTGTTCCATAATATCATAAATCATTCATCATTGAAAAAACCATTGAATAGATATGGGTTTCAAAAATGTTTCATCAATTAATCATATCATAACAGATGAAAAAAACGGGTTTCATAATTGTTTCATCGTAGCATAATTAACACGTGGGAAAGAAACATGTTCCATAGAAACATCATTAAATCATCATAATCATTATCCATACAAATAATGAAAATAGATAGTATCATTTGACCATACCCACCAGTAAAGGATTTTTAATAACAAAGGATGTCATCTTATATGAAAACCCCCTTTAAATAAATCTAAAATATTTCTCGAGGAAAATGAAAATTTTATTTATAAATCAATTATTTAAAATCTATGAATTTAGTAAAATTTTTAGGGATATATTTTAATTGATAATTACCTTGGATACATGTAAAGTATTCAAAAAATCATTTAGTGTCTATGAAAGATGTATATTTTTTTTATGTTGTTTACATTAAAATAATGATTCTTTTCACTTTTTTGGTATAGATTAAAAAGTAACTCATTCAAAAAATGAAAAATATATTTATTTTAAACTATTATATAAAAAATAATTAATTGGTAAAAATTTCTTTAAATAACCATAATAGAATAAAAAAATTACTTATTTTTTTTAGGAAACATGGACATTAATGGGAATGCATTTTCAATGGAAAATAGAAATAAAGTTGATTTTCAATTAAAAAAATTATTTTTGTAAATTGTGTACATAAATAGAGTAAAATGAAATAAAAATATATATTATATATAAATAACCATATTATAAGAAACTTTATGAGAATATTCAGTTTTTGATCATCAAATATCATCAATGTAAATTTAGTCGTAAACAATCCCTCCAAACAATGTGATTGCATGATAAAACCAATACCTAAAGAATGGATTACTTAAAAAATCAATCTAAACTCTAATATAATAAATTTTCATTTATTATAATTATATATAAGAATCATTTACAAACTTATAATATCATATATGGTTCATTATAAAATTCCAACACCCATTTATTAATAATTCCTTATTAAAATCATTGTTTTTATGTATGAATTATTTCGTTTTCATGAGAATTATGGTTTTGTATTTCTAGTTATTCTTCATTGATCATAGTTTTATCATATCCATAATTTTAATAATGATTTAAATATAATATATATTCATTATTTTTATATTTAATGTCATCAATAAATGGTATAGTTATAAAGATTATTTAAATTGTTCAAGGAGATGATATGTCTTACCTACACATGAACATTGTTTTCACATGTTCATGAATTGAATAAAGGAATGGTAAATAATAATTAAAAATTATAGAATCATTATTATATATATATATATTAAATCCATCCTTATTAGCATCTAATAAATAGAAAATTAAAAATTAATGGCATCACCTCGTGGAGGTGGTAGTCCACACATACGCATGACCAAAGTTGTCATTTTCCAAAAAAATGAAATGTATGAAGGTAGATGTTGTATTATAATTAATTAAGAATAATTATATCATAAATAAAATATTAAAATAGTAAACCCATTATAATAACCATCCATATAATATTGAAATATAAAATGAAACGCATCTCTATGGGTAAGTGGCAGTCTATACATATGCATGGGTGATAATTTCACTTCCCATTTGATTTATATGAGGGTGGATAATGGATTTTTCATGAACATAATAACATTTAATCATATTGAGTATATTTAAATTATTATTTCATGATTAATAACATATATTTATAGGAGGTAGAAGAATAAATACTTTGAAATAAGTCGGGTAAGATAATTATATTTCATTCAGTTGGCCTCCCATAGATATTATATTAAGGAAAATTTAATTAATATTTTATGAATATAATAACCTCCAATTAATGTATAATAATGTTTATAAGACATCTAGTTAAGAATTAGTCAGGCTATAAGTATCAGTGTGGTGTAAATAAGAGAATGTATGGGTGTCCTTTATAAGTTTGGATGAAGAAAAACATGGAATTGCTTAAAAGACTAAAATATAATAAAATAATTCCCGTTGAAAGTGTTTCAAAAAGGATAGATATTAAATTTTGGGATATGATGAGATCAAAATATTTCTAGATAATATGATTTATTCAAGTTTTTTAAAAAAAATGATACTTATATTTCGGTTAACCCCCCCAAGTAAACCCATTTTAACTATAAACATGGTGAAAATGTATTCTATTTTTACTATTAATTACAAAAAAAAGAAGAAAATAAAATGATTAATTTTTTATTAAATTATGATTCTAAATATGAATGAATTTAATTTAATTTAACATCTAAAAGTGGAAGAAATTAATTTTAAAATAAACTCACAAAACATGATAAAAGACAAGTTTTATAGAAAAATGTTTTAAAAGGTATGAAATTCTTTATACCAAAATTCACATAAAATCAATTCCAATAAAATTAATTGGATTATTAATTATATAAATTAAATATAATTATTTTTAAATTAAATTTAAAACAAAATTTATTTGTATAAATTCTTTAATTGAAAAGACTATTTTCAATGAAAATCAGTATTTTTCATTACTCATTGAAAAATTAATCATTTTAGAAAATTATTGGAAAAAAACTTAAAGATAATTTTGAAATTTTAATTTTAGAAATTGAGTTCATTTTTAAAAAAAAAATTTATATAAGTGGAAAAAAATAATTATATTATTTTATCACAAAGAAAGGAAAATTATTTTTGAGGAAAATTTTATTTTTGAAAACATAAAATGACTTTATTATAGATTGACTACTAATGTATTATATTTTTAAAAACCCAGTATAAAATATTTAAGAGGTTTTTAAGACTATTCATACAACCAATTGAACATCTATGATATAATGGTATATAATATTATGGTTTGTTTAGATTTGGGGATGAGTGTATCATAGTCTATTGAAAAAATTAAATTTATTTATTTTGTGAAATATGATAAAATCATGGGGTGTTATAGTACTAATTATCTCATATGAATGAACACCATTAGAAACCAATACTCAACATAAAAAATAAAAAAATGAGAATAATCTCTAACTACTCTAACTAGCATTTTGTTTCTAAATTGTATATTATCCCTACATAACCTACTAAACACTGATGCTTGAAAGTACACAATTGTTTCTAATAAAACTCATTCTCCACAACTAGAGTGACCCTCCCATGGTTAACTAGAATATTATGTTTAACTATACCAACCTAAACTAAATTGGTATATTTACAAAACAATACCTCTATAGAAAAGGAGAAACTTTTAATTACGATGGTATAGAAATTATTTAATTAAGATTATTTATTTATATTCATTTATTTTTTCCAAAATTCATTCTAGTTCAAAAAAAAGTGCATCCAAGAATAATTCTTGTAGATCTCCTAGGGATCTACCCAAAAATAAGAATCACTTCACCTAGTATGTTTGCTAATATTATATTTTTTTTTCAAATAACATAGGGTCCTAAAATTGCGCATATAATAAAGTCGATATTGCACACATCAAGAACTAGGTTCATCTGATTCTATTTACTAACCAATCCATACAGTTCACACTTATGTCCCTCCCCAAGATCCATATGATTTTTCAACCCATAGCTCTAATAATTCACTTTCACCCCCACCCCCACCACCACTACACTATTACCCATTCTAATTTATAAATTAAGAGAGTGGGAGTGAACCCTGAAGCCTGAATCAAATAGGAAATTTGTTGGTTACTTGAACTGAGGGAATAACATGAACAATTTTATAAATTAATCTAAATATAAAATGTTTATAATGATAAAAAATATAAAAAAATAATCCACACAACATTATATAAAATAAACTATGATCCAAAAAAGTAAAATCCATTACTTTATTATTTTAAAAACACATGTTATCAAAATATAAAGTTTAAAAAGAATCATAGGAAGAAAAAATATTAGAAAATCTCTAGTCTAATATAGTATGATCCCTATCGATAACAAATTTCATATAAATTATATAAAAATTTGTTCATATATATAAGTGATCATTACATAAAAACTTAGTAGGATCCACCTTAGGTCCACTTGTATAATTTTGAAAATAGAATACTAATGGTATAGTGAACATAAAGTTTAAGTAAAAAAGAAACTACAATGTAAAGTACCCATTACTAGCATCAGTAAGGCTCACTCATAATGTATCATAGACAATGTATGGACATAATTTTAGATGAATATAATCATAGTCACCCTACGACCACATCCCCACTGGTTTCCCACCATTACAATCCAATATTAGATGTCATATTCTCTTATAAAGTCCATATCAATATCTTTATCACAATAGTAAATCTCATATCTCAATTTGAGTTAATCACTACATCAACATAATAAGAAATCCCATTTATTAAACTATGTCAATCATCTCAACCACACATCAAAAACAAATCACATATGTGTCCATTATAGTGGGGGTATTGTAAACATGAAGTGTTCAATACTAATTCCCTGGATGAATCTGAAAATTTAGCAATGCATCCATTTACTATTCACGAAGTAGGATCTAGGAATAGGAGTAATTATCCATTATCCATCACTAACCCAGATTTTAGTGGAAAGCACCCAAAACCCCAAAAGTTATGTTGTTAGTATGGTTACATGAATTGGTTTTGTGAATATAGAAATAATAAAAAAACACAAGTCTATATAGTCAAACATAAATCTAAGAATTTGGGTGAACACCAAGAACTCAATAATAACATGTTTATTTCACTATCACATCACCAATCCCCTTAAATAACCTTCCCCACCTCGACATCAAAACCAACCATAAAAAAACATGGATATAACCATATAACCATCCCTATATTCCAATTTAACTATTTATGTTCAAAAAATTACATATTTGAAATTATATTTCTATCATAATTTTAATATGTATTTGTTTAACCATATTCAATGGTAACCCTTTTTACTAGAAAAAACCCACACTACTTTAGTTCCAAATTTAATTATGTTTTTGTTGAATTCATAAACATTTACCACCTCATAAGTTCCACCACATCAACCTTATTTCTTGTTCATTATTTATCCATTCAATATCATACCATCAATATGTGATAGAAAATCCTTATATTGTAATATTTGTTACATCATGATTCATAGACATCATGCACAACAATCTTTACTCTATCACTATCTAGACCGCATTCACCACACCAAATTTCATAATTTGGTACTACCAAACATACCATTCCAAAATAGAATAAAAAAATTCCCCTTAATTTCCCAACCAACCAAAAAAACACTTCCATAATATTCCTAACTATAAATCATGCACCACATAACAAGACCATAAAATAGAAACAATTTTTTTTACCTTCATAGGAATGCATATTATATTCTCCAGAATAAAAAATATTTCAATTTTGAATAATCAATTATCCCTATGTATTTACCATATTTATTTTTATTTAATTATGAGAGGTGAATCCAACATATAAACACATAAAAGTTATATTTTAAAAGGGAAATAATTATCATTAGTATATGGGTTCACAAAATCATACATCATGTTATTTAGTTTTAGGGGTATTTGGTTATCATGAAATATTATGGTTCACACAATAATTTTTCCAACAGAATATTATTCACATTAATCATTATGTTTTTCATCATCTATTCAAGACTTTACTTAAACCATAATAAATAATTATATCATCACAAGAAACAACAAAAAATATAGTTAAACATCAGACATGTCATTTCCCTCCACATTATCAGTATTATCAATAAATTATATACCTTTGGTTAATATATATGAATTTATCAAAGAACCAATATCAATATAATCACAGGATTTTCACAAAAAAAGTAAATATTTTGAATAACCTACCTCAACATAGTGCATCGAAGGACCATCACATAAGAGTGAATGAAATAATGATCAACCACTGGTGTAATCGAACAAAAACTCAGTAGAACATAACCACATAAATCCATAATCATGAATTTCTCAAATATTAGCTCTAAAAATAGACAATAATACCAAAAAAACTCTAGAAGGAATGAGATCATAGAATTAGATGAAAATAGGATAAGGGATTATCTTGAATCAAGATATATCGATCTCAATGATCTAAATATTTGAATCTACAAGAAGGGTGACTAGTTATAAAAGAGAGGGCCTAAGGCCAGTTAGGGTTTGTAAAAAATGAATAGAAATAAAACAAAGAAATATATGACCCTATATTTATAGATAATGTTTTATTAAACTATACCATAGTAAGGAGACATGAAAAAATATGTGGTCTCTCTAGTCAAAAGGACATTAGATTTTCCCATGTTTGAAATAGACACATCACCGGAATATCAAGAATTTTTAAAACTACATTTAATCATTTTGAATGAAACCATGCCACACACTATGGCCTATCACATAGAATTTTTAACAACTAGAAGGAAACCATAGACACATACCATGTTATAGAAAGAAATATCTAGCTATTTTGACCCTTTAGAGCAGAATAATAGATGTGGCAAGATCCAACACATTATTTTCTTTCTCCCTCACATGGATATGCCTTCCCTTGATTATGTGTCACCACACCCATTAACCAAGGTGTTTAAAGGTGCTAAATTCATATAGGTTGAATCATTGAATTCCACACCCACCAAAATAGAATCTTTAGACATTTCACACCAAATTTCTTCCTATATATATAATGAATGAGGAATCAAGAAGACCCACACACTTCATTATAGCATGGATCTATCCACTATTTCTCATAGTTAAATGCTTCAAGAAAAATAACCTCCACCACATTCATTGAAGACCCCTTCATGAACTAGAACCCAAAAATAGATAACTCCATCAGCATTATATTTATAATTTCCAAGAACCATGTTGTACATCTCTAAATGGTATCCACCAAGGACATTTTAATGCCTTGAACAATGGAGTACTATACCCTGAATAACCAAAAAAAATATCTATCCTCTATAACTCCTAAAAAATCCCTCTAATCACCACCAAAATCCAAAACATAAAATGTAACATTTCAGGAATTTTTGGTCCATTATTTTAAATACTACTCATTATATTCTCATTCTTGATAATTGAAATAATAAAAAATAATAGACCAGGGAGGATCTAAATAGTGACACCATGATATACATCTTTGAAAGATCATTATAAATTTAAATTTAACACCACCTAAGTATATTAGGGTGTTGAAAACATGTGACCACAACCTCTAATATCAAACAATCATGGATTATACCTATCAAATTTGAATGAAACCATTATAAAATCAAAAAAATCACTAGAAAATAAAATTTAAAAATTAGAAATAAAAAAATAATTATTTTTTTATGAAATAATCATCTCAAAATTAACATAAAAAATATAAAAAACACTGGATACTAAGGGAATATCTATAAACCAAATTCCCATGTACAATCCTATAAACTTCCATGCTTCCAGATAACAAAAACCAAGGGGATAACTTTTCTATTTAGAAATTTCTCTCATTGATCTTGGATCTCAAATATCCACTCCAAAAACATCACATATTACTCATCATTATTATATCCTCAATCAACCACCTAGAAGTTATCATGAAGATATAGGTGGAGTTATGTTTTTTGGAAGACATCATGGATCCTATCCTATTGTAGGAGAAGCACTAATAGGTCTTCCACCTTGACAAATCATTCCAACAACTCTGGTGGTCTAACAAACCTATGAGAAAGATTTATTCCATGGATAATCCTTCATATCACATTATTAGTATAAACCCTTAGAATCACATGATCACTATCCTAAAAAAATAGTGGTATCCCCCACCAATTAGAATAAGATTCATGATGGTATATTTTTACTTTTTTTCTATTCTTGATTCATCTGGACCTTCTTGGTCATGCTTCCCACAAAATCAGGATAAAGGATAATCGATTTTTCATCCTCAATCATGAACAATTTTTATTAACAAAGCATTTATTATAAATCCATGAAATGATACATTATTATAGAATATTGTTAGTTATTGTTGTAACACACCAAATAATAAAGGGTTTTATGAATAAATTATTTGAATCATGTCAACAAGGAGAACCTTTCTTTACAAGATTCTACCTGATTAGAACTCCACAATTAAGTATGCTTGGCTTGGAGTATTGACCAAGATGAGTGACCTTCTGGGAAGCTTCATAGGGTGTGTGTGAGTGAGGACAAAGCACACTGGAATGGACATGTGTAGGCCTATGGGGATTGTCATTAGTCAGATGAACCGTTCGGGCATGTGGGTGGGCCCCAGGGTGGGGACCACATGTTTGCGGGGTAACTGGTGGTACCTGGCATGCCAAGACCTGATGACCATGTTAAAGGCGAAGTGTCTGAACTATCACCCGAATCCAGTTTTTACATTTGGTATCAGATGTGGAACCCATCCTTAAGTGCGGTGCACTGCTCGGGTTGAGATATAGGGCCCACAACTAGGATGTTGTGTTTTATGGGGGGGGGGGGTGAATGTAAAACCCTGAAATGATAAAGGATTAAATGAATAAATTATATGACTCATAGGGTGTGCGTGAGTGAGGAAAAAGCACACTGGAATGGGAATTTGTAGGCCTATGGGGACTGTCATTAGTCAGATGACCCGTTCAGGCATTTAGGTGGGCCCTAGGGAGGGGAAGATGTGTCTGCGAGGTAACTGGTGCTACCTGGCGGGCTAGGACCCAACGACCATGTTACGACAGGGTGGATATGCTATCACCGAGACCCAATTGTTACAATTGTTGTAATATAACTCCTACAATGACGAAGTCTTTACCCAATACCCTTAAAAATTAAAGATATAATCCTATAACATATATATAAAGGTTTAGAGAGTCTTCTCTATAAGGTTATCTGTATATGGTTAGAAAACATTGGTAAGGAATAACTGGGAGTGAAATGTACCTTAAAAACCACCTATTACTCATTATATAAAACGAGGATCCCAATAAAAAATGATAGTCTTAGGTACCCAATGAAGCTGCATTATCCTCCATGTAATATCATCTATGTCAACTAATTCATTAATGAAAAATAAATGGAATGAGACCATCAATTGTTCTATAATCATCTAAATACGAAACATCCCCATATCTGGATCCACTAAACCATGCCTCAGGATGCGCCTCCACATGAAATAAAGCATACCTCCCCGTACTCTAGAGGTTGTCGAATAGTGGAGAGGGTCTAATTGGCCACATACTGAGGCTATACCCTTTTTAATAGAGTAATCCAAACCAAATAACAATGTAAAAAGTGAAAAAAACAAGAAATAACTAAGAAAAATGCATGAGAAAAATATCCCAAAACTAGGTACAACCACAAACTAAAATAAATATTTCATGCCATTCTAGTAGTGTCATAAGTGCAGAAAACCCAAAATAAATAAAAACAGAAGAATACACAAAACGATCTTGGATCCAAGTCTAGAACCTCATCCATGTACATCCCAAGCCCTAATCAACTACCTAGAATAGGGACCTTTCCCCTTTCCTAACATTCAAGCATTCAGTCTACTCAGGTACCCAATGGTGGCCCTAGTAGGGTGTGAGTACAACTTAGTAGGCCACCACCAACAATGCCTATAAAACATTCAATCTAACAGATAGTGCATGAAAATACTAAATAAATGATAAGTAAATAAAATTAAGTTTGGGTGAAATTCGTTAACAAGGTTCTATTAAGTCATTATTAGAAATATTTCGAGTTTCATTACTTATACTGTCATTTTTTACTTAATTCACTTTCATCTTGTGTTCAATTTATTAGGAATATTCATCAATATCAATGCATAAGGGGAATAAGTTAAGTTCCCCATCTCACTAGGGATAAACACATAATCACAAATACAACACACTCACCTTGAAGCCTTAGTCTAGGTGGTCTCATCAAATTAAAAAATTAGGGTAATAGAACGTCATCCCCTTCCCAAATCCATACATTTTGGGGTGAAGTTTAGAGCCCTAGTCTAAATCAATGCGTGGGAATAGAACCTCATGTAAATACCCCAATCTACAAATCCATGTGCACATGCTTATATATATATATATATATACAATCATTACTCACATACTACATCACAACCAACCACAACCAATACCGATAGCAATAACACAAAACATGAAAAACACAATGGGAATTAATATTTCACCACAATCCATTAACACCTTTATCATTTTTATCACATAGTCATTTATCCCAATTCCCATTTCATATACCTAGACCACTAATAATAATCAAGAAATACCCAAAACTAACCATTTGGAATATAAAACTACCCCTATGTTAATTCACTTAACACATTCTCCATTTCCCCATGTTAAGTCCACTTATTCATTTCAAGTACAAAATATGATTTGTTTGACACATTCCCACTAATCCCATTTAACCCATTATTCATGAAAATACAAACAATACCTTATCCATTATCCAAATATATATATAACTATCCATATTACCCTTTAAATCACCACATTAACCAATTTAAATGTTCGACATGGACTATACTTATTTATAAGTACATTTCACCCCTAACACTTCCATTAACCATGCTCGGGAGGGTTGGTGCACCGTATGGGTGGCCATAAACCAGTCAAGTCATCCTCAAAACATCCCATGGGTATTGATAGGGGTTAAAATACTCATTTAAGTGTCCATTTTACCAAATCTCACTAATGGTACCAAGAACACAACAAGAGGAACACACGAACACATTTTCATATGCACATATCTATATAAAAACCATGAGATATAACTTATAGACCATCTACCTTGAATCCACTAATGAATGCACTCCTAATTGAATAATTAGATCCCGATTCAACCAAAATTTGAAGCCTCATCCTATATCTCACTAGAAAAATAGGGTTTTAGAGTTTCATATGAAGATATGAGAAAGATGAAAAACCTAAACCAAAAAGCAATGAAAGATGAATATTGGACTCACTTAGAGCTTTGATCCACAACCAATGATACTCTAAAAAACTTAGGATCAACGGAGAATCACTTATTAGAAGCTTCGGTCACTAGGGTTCATCATTAGGTCTTAGAGGAGGATAAATGGGAGGAAAATCAGATTATTTCCTTAAATAATGATGTGGAAATTTTGCAATTTGTCAAATTTTTACAGGGGTGTATTGTTTACCCACATGGTTTTCCAAACCATAAAAAACCAATGCACAAAACACTATATAAGGGGATTTTGGTCACATAGTTACCTAGGAATCCCTACATGGTTTGGAAACCATGCACCAACTATGCGATATGCCATTGTCCAAAATTGCACAGTTTGGACTCCCGTATCGCATGATTTACTTAAATGTGCGCCAGCCATGTGCCTTGCATAGGTTGGCCCATTTTCCCTTTATTTCATTCCCCGAACCCCTAGAATAACCCCATGTCCCATAAATCTATCAGAAAATAATTCATTTTTTTTGAAAACAATGGATTGAGACAAAATTTTAAACAATGGAATACCTTCACGATGCTTGTGATCTTACAAACTCCCCACATTATAATGGTTCATCATTAAGCCAAATTCCCAAGAACCGCAGAGCCTATGAAGCAAAAAGACCAGGAAATTGGGCCTAAATATTCAATTCTCACTCCCATATTTCTTTCTGAACATTCTCATGCTTCCAAAGAACATGAACCAAAGGCACAACCTTACCCCTCAAGAATTTCTCACTATAATCCACAATGTAAACCAGGTGTTCCTAAAAGGACACATCAAAATCAAGCTTAAAATCCTCAACATTAACCATGTGAGATGATTCATTGTGATATTATTGAAGTTGTGAAACATGAAAAACATCATGTATTTCACTATACCGTTTCAGAAGAGATAATCAGTAAGCCATTGGCCTGATCCTTTCCATGATCTCAGATAGAACCATGTACCTGGGCACCAATTTTCCCTATTTCTGAATTTGAAAGTGACCCAAACTTGGAGATACCTGAAGAAACATGCTATCACCCATAATAAACTCAATTGGTCTATGATGTCAATATGAATATGACTTCTACCTACTCTAATCCATTTCTATGTGTTTTTGAATCCACCAAACCTTTTTAGTGGTCTCATACCCGATAGTCAATCTTAACAAATCAGAATACCTAGATTATAACCAACACAATATAGATCCATACACTCTACTATAGAGTGCCTCAAATTATTCCATCTGTATCATATCCTGTAAACTATCGTTGTAGGAAAAATCAACAAGCGACATGCGATTTTCCCATGATCCACCAAAATATAGGACACAATCACTCAACATGTCCTCTAACACATGGATCATATGCTCAAACTTCCCATATATCTACGAGTGAAAATCCATACTAAAAAACACTTGGGTAACAAGCACTTTCTATAACCCCTACCAGAAGTTCAACTTGAAGTGCATATCATGACCCAAAACTATTGTTCTTGGTACACCATGAAAACACACCATCTATTGAACATATTACTCACCCAACTGATCAATTATAAAGGTATATTGGATTGGTAAGAAATGATCCACATTAGTTAAAAAAATCTAAAACTTTCTAGATTTCATTATTCTTACAAGGAATCTTCAGAAGACCCACTATGAATTCCATCATCACATCATCTCACTTCCACTCCATAACAGGAAATAGATATAACAAACCACATGGGTGCTGATGTTCGACCTTCACCTACTAACAGGTAAGGCAACATGCTACACAATATACAACCTCTTTCTTCATTATCAGCCACCAGTACTCTCTATGAAGATCATGATACACTTTTTTCAAACCAGGATGTAAGTCCCACCTAGATCCATGAAACTCATGCATAAAATCTTCCTATACACCCACTGTCACCACAACATGGCCACAAACATAAATAGTTCCACCATCACCAATAGAACAACTAGAAGGTGACTCCCCTCCTTTAAGACCTCCCTTCATAGAAAAACACTCAAAATTATCAATAAGAATCTCTTTAACCCATTTCAAATGAAAAAACTAGAATGATTTGGATGAAAGGTTCATCTTCCCATGCCCATTCTGTACCTCCAGGCGCATCTTAGAAAACAAGCCCATCATTCTCCACTCAGATTTGGATTCTTGAACCACCTGATTTTGAGTCCTCTGACTTAGAGCATTTGAAACACTATTACCTTTTCTTGGTGTGTAAACCAACTCAAAATCTAACACTACAGGAAAATAGGTATATAGCCACGGTTTTGCAAAAAACCGTGGGTATAGGGTACCCCTATACCCATTGTTTTCCAAAACCGTGGGTATAGGGATAGTATGTGAACCTATACCCATGGTTGTGCCAAAAACCGTGGGTATTGTTTTCTTTTAAGATCTATAACCATGGTTTTGGAGAAAACCGTGGGTATAGGGTATTTTCTGAAGACCTATACTGACGGTTCTTCAAAACCGTAGGTATTGCGGTTTTTTTTGAAGACCTATACCCACGGTTCTCCAGAACCGTGGATATAGATTTCCCGCATTATGGTGGGGAAAAAACATTAGGCGGGACACGAAAAAAATTTGGTGGGAAGACATTTTTTTCACAGATCATATAAATATATATAAACAGATTAATTTATATATATTAAATAACAATGTTAGCTCGGTTGGTACCTTACTGAAAAGCGGCGTTGAGGTGCATTGTAAGACGACTGTTCGAATCCCCGTGGCCACGTTTTTTTAATTTAAATACCTTTTATATTAATATATATACGCATATATATGCATGTATAACAGATTAAAATAACAGCTCGTTTGGTCTGTCGGGGGGCACGGGCGCGAGGCGCATCTTGGAGGCGCGGGTTTGAAACCCCGAGACCGCTTTTTTTGAATATGACGTGGATTATATTAATATATATTGGAAGATATATGTATATATAACATATAAAAATCACAGCTCGGTTGGTCCAGGGGCTTGCTGTTAAGTGTAACATGCAGGGTTCAAACCTTGCTGAACATAACTTTTTTAAAATGAATTGAATAAATTCCCCATGGTTTGAAACCGTGGTGTAATTTCCCTACCACACTGTACAGCGTGGTGTTGGTGTGTGACACACCTATACCCATGGTTTTACCAAACCATGGGTATAGGTCAAGGACCCTATACCGACGCCGTTCCATCCAACAGTTCCAAAAACCGTGGGTATAGCCTATACCCACGGTTTTGGGGGCTATACCCACGGTTTTGAACCATGTGTATATGAACTTTTTACAATAGTGTAAGGATTATAGGTACTCAACCCACCTTCACTACTGAAGATTCAGATCACATTGAGAGAATATGCACCTAATACTTTTATGATCAACATACATGGTAAACCATTCTCCCAAAAACTAATTCCTCCAACACTTTAAGGCATAAACCATAGAATCTAAATCAAGATCATGAGTAGGGTACTTTATTTCATGATGCGTCAACCCTCTTGACCCATAATCCATAACACAGTCATTCTACATCAATATCACCCCAAGTCCAACACCGGATGCATCACAGATTAAGGTGTACCTCTTACCTAGCTTGAGTAAGATTAGAATCGGTGTGGTCATCAAATGCTTTGTCAAATCATGAAAATAATTCTCACATGACTTAAACTATTCAAACTTAACTTCTTTATCAGTTAATCCCAAAAGTGGTGCGGATAAATGGGATAAATATTTAATGAACCTTCAATAATAATCAGAAAAACCCAGAAAACTCTGAGCATCAGAAACATTCCTGGGCTACTCCCAAGACACCACAACCTACACTTTCTCCAGATCCACTGATACACCTACCTTAGAGATGATGTGACCCAAGAAATTCAAATTATCAATCTAGAAATAACATTTCTATAGATTGGAATAAATCATATGCTTTTTTAATTTACTCAAGATGATGTCAAGATGTTTGGAATGATCATCATGAGTTTTGGAGTACACCAAAATGACATAAAAAAACTATGAACTGATCTAGATATGGGTGAAATATTCAGTTCATTAAAGCCATGAACACATCCAGTGATCTGTTATCCTTCTTATAAAATAACATGAGATACCCCCAATGGGACATACTAGGATATATGAACCCTTTATTCTTCAATTACTCCAACTGATCTTTATGTTCCTGGAGTTCTATTGGTGCCATTCTATACAGTGGAATGAAAACTGGATCCCCTTTCGGTAACAACTCTATCATGAACTCAACATCCCTCTCGGGTGGTAGTATCGATAAATAATTAGGAAAAACATCCTAAAACCGATCCACTATACAAGAAAGTACATGATATTACACTCCATCATAAAGCATAAGACATGACACTTGGGCTATGATTTCCACAAACCGTTGGAAAATTGGCCCTACAGGGCCTGCTCAGACTACCCACTTACCACGAAGGACATAAGTGTATCCCTCAAGATATGTGAACATTACCCTATGAAGGTAATAATAAATTTTTTCTTGGTACAACAATAACCCCAAAATTAGGTCAAAACATGACATCTTGAGGAAAAACAGGTTCCACAAAAAATGATAATCACCAACCTCCAAAGCATAACCTTTAAACTGTTTGATATCCTTATCTTACTTCCATAGTAGAGTATCAATCAACATATCCTCACACACATGTTCCATGGCTAAGAACATCACAACTATGAACCGAGCAGATATTAAAGAGTGCGTGGATTCGGTGAAAAATAAAGCATTTGTGGGCGTGGAAGCTATAAGAATCAAACCTCAAACTGTAGATGATCTAGCCTTTCTACCCCTAGGTGCATACAGAACTATGTGAATATGACTTCCCCTATTACCTAGGATCTAAAATGAGTCACTGATGATACACTACCCAATTTATATGGATTCTCTTTCTCTGAAGTACCACGTCCACCACCTCTACATGTATGACCAGTCGAGCTCCAACTTCCTAATTTATATGGGGTAACCAACCCCATTCCCGCACTATACATCTGTATCAAGCCTCCATCTATATCCAAATAGAGAGTATTCATACAATATCTCTGTACATGCTCCATTTTTTCACACGATTAACACTCAACTAGTGGTCAGGGACACTGACCGCACATGTTCCCCAAACTGCTACACTGATAACATAACACCTGATCTCCACCCCAAGAGGCTGACCCCTTCTTATGAATACTCTACACACTTCGACCCTGTTGGAAACTCCCAAAAAAAAACTTCTTTATCTTGGAAGCCACACCAATCGCCCGTCCAACTAGTACGACACATTCACTACCTGAATCCACCTTCAGGTTCCCTAATAAGATAAGGGCCTAATCCACTACCTCTAAAAACCTTTTTATGTGGAATATGTTCTCATAAGACCCAATATCATGCCTCATTCCATATGGAAAATGTTTTCCCACAACTACTTCATCCCCTGCTAATGCCGAAACGAAGCATTGCAAATCAGTGAAACATCTATCATAATCAATCACTGACATTTACCATTAGGTATAACACATTAAATCCATATATTTATCATTCCTAAAGTTATATAGGTAGAAATAATCCAAAAAATTCTCTTAGAAATCTTTTCATAACATTCCCTCAGCCTGATCGGTCCGCACCATGATATACCACCAACTCTTTGCCTAACCTCTCAATATATATGCTTCTAACTTGACTTTATTCTTAGAATAAGTCTACATATGATCAAGAATCATCTAGATGAACTCTATAAAAAACTCAAATGCCTATAGTCCACCCTCTCTAGTGAAGGTCAGAGGGTACTGAAGTAGAAATTCCTTGGTCATCTCAAACATGCTCGGCACAACCCGCCCTAGGTCCTATTCAATCATTTTCATGAAGTGAGCATGATTATCATAGAATTTATCTTCTATATTGTCCTGGGTCACCATGTTCTCTTAATCCACTATTAGAGGAGTTTTCTCAGCAACATCCTCTTTCTTCCCAACTTGTATATGTCATTGCGATGAAATTTCTCTACAATAAAAAACACGAGCTTTAGAACACATAACATAAGGCTCCCACAGTTTATATAAAATAAGGCTCTCTTATAGACATAAACAACTCATTTTCACACACCATAACAATGGATACCATCACACTCATAACTCTACCCCCATACCATACCTACCATGGTTCATGGTCAACATGGGGTAAACTAATTCACATCACCATAGTTCTTCACTAGATGACCTTTTTAAAACCCTTTTCAAACTCACAATATAAAACTTCTTTATAACCACATTTTGTTAACCCTTTATTGACATTATTTCCCTCTTCCCCATATACATCATTCTTATTAGGCAATATTTTCTTTTAATTTCTTCAAGAAAGTAAAATTCATCCTAAATTTCATACCCCACACACCCATATCGTGTGTTCCTATCATGATGCATGTCAATTATACAACTAGGTGCCTAAAATGATGAATGAATTCATAATCTAGTGCCTTTTAGGTGATGAAAAAAATATCATAAAACTGTCATATCATACAACAAGTGCATAACCCAATGGTATAATATCATCAAATGTAAAAACACACAACAAGAACAAAAATTCCCTCCATGGGTGACTTGGGTTTTCCTCTATACCTAGGTTAGCTACTGCCAAGCACGATCTCATTGAGAAGTCCTAAAACACCCTATCATCCTTTCTAAAATTCCAAATAATAAGACTATAGAAAAGAAACCTGCTCTGATACCACTTTGTAACATCCCCATACCGAGAGTCACTAAACAATGCCTTGACCCGAGTTATACATGGACTCAAGCATGCCTCCCCATATGCCAAAGGTTTATGACCAATAGTGGGGGTCTAAATAGCCACATGGGGAGACTATACCCTCTTTACCAGAGTTAATCACAATAGATAGAAATGTAAACAATGAAAATAATAACCAATAACTGAGAAATATGCGTGATCAACATATCCCAAAATTGCGTACAACCACAAACTAAAATAAATATGTCATGTTAGGTTAGTAGTGTCACAAGTGCCAAAAACCCAAAATAAATAAAAACAGTGGAATCCCCAAAATGGTCCTAGCTCTAAGTATGGAACCTCATCCATGTACATCCCAAACCCCACTCAAATCCCTTGAAAAGGTCCCTTTCCCCTTTCATAACCTTCAATCATGAATTTTTCTCAGGTACCCAATGGCGGCCCAAGCAGGGTGTGAGTACAACTTAGTAGGCCACCACTAATAGTGTCTACCAAATATCCATTCCAACAGATAGTGCATGAAAAGACTAAATAAATTACAAGTAAATAAAATATAGTTTGTGAGACATTAGTTAACAAGATTCTCTTAATTCATTCCTAGAAATATTTCCAGTTTCATTACTTATACAATCTTTTGTTACATAATTCACCTTCATCTTGTGTTCAATGGATTAGGCATATTCATCAATCTCAGTGCATAAGAGGATAAGTCAAGTTCCCTATCTCACTAGGGATAACACATCATCACAAATACGACACACTCACATATAATCCTCAATATAGGTGGTATCATCGAATGAAACCATTAGGGGGATATAACTCCACCCCCTTCCATAACTAGGGTATTTTGGGTGAAGTTTAGTTCCCCAGTCTAACTTGACCTATGTGTGTAGAACCTCATGTCGATAACCTACTCTATGAATCCATGTGAACATTCTTATATAGATATATATTCAATCACCACACACATACCTCATCATAACCAACCATAACCAACACCAATAGTAATAACACAAACCATGACAACCATAATGGGAATTAATATTTTTCCATAATCCAGTAACACCTTTATCATTATTATCACATAGTAAATTATCCCAATTACCATTTAATATGCCTAGCTAACTAATCATAATCACTAATTCCCCCAAAATACCCATTTTTCATAAAAAACCATTCCCCTATGTTAATTCAATTAACACATTCTTCATTTCCCATGTTTATTCCACTTTTTCATTTCAAGTACAAAACATGATTCTTTTGACACATTCCCACCAATCCCATTTAACCCATTATTCATGCCAATCAAAACAAAACCTTATCCATTTGTCCAAATATAGACATAACTATCCATATTAACCTATAAATCATAACATCAACCAATTTACATATTCAACACGGGCTTTAATTTTTTACAAGTCCATTTCACACCTAATGTTTCTATTAACCATGTTCGGGAGGGTCGGCGCACACCATGGGTGGCCCTAAATTGGTCAATTCATCCTCAAAAAATCCCATGGGGATCAAGAGGGATTAAAATCCTCATTTAAGTGTTCATTTTACCAAGTCTCACTAGTGGTATGAAGAAAAAAAATAGGAACATAGGAACACAATTTCATATGCACAATCTTTATAAAAACCATGGGATATAACTTATAGACCACCTACCTCGAATCCATTAATGAATACACTTCTAAACAAAGTATTAGATCCTAATTCAACTACCCTTTGAAGCCTAAACTGATATCTCATTAGATAAATAGGTTTTTAGATATTTGTATAGATATAAGAGAAACATGAAAACACTAAACCAATAAGAAAAGTAAGAGGGGCATTAGAATCACCCTGATCTTCGATCTTCAAACAATGGAATTACAAATGGATTAGGATCAAAAGAGAATCACTTATTGGAATATTGGGTTTCTAGGGTTATTCAATAGGTATTAGAGGAGGATAAATGAGAGGAAAATCATGTGAGGTTCTTAAATACCTAATTGGAAATTTTTTAATTTTTACATCTTTTATAGGGGAACAAGGTTTACCTACTTGGTTTGAAGAACCATGTGCAAGCTGTTGTCTTAGGGGATTTGGTTTGCATAGTTACATGGGAATCCCCACACAGTTTGGAAACCATGTTCCAACCATGTGATATTACACTATCCAAAGTTGCAAAGTTTGTCCACCCACCTCGCATGGTTTACCTAACCATGTTCCATCCATGCACCAATAGTGGGCCTTGCATAGGTTGTCATGATTTTACTTTATTTAATGTTACAAACCCCTCAAAAAAACCTGATACCCCTAAAAATATTTGTAAACAATTCATTATCCAAAAAAGGATTGAGACAACAATTTAAACAAGGTCATACCATTACAAAATCCATGATCTTACAAAATAACATCACACCCCCTATGATCATGGAAACTCGATGTTAAATTCCACTACAATACCGACCAAAATTCAAATTTGGACATATAATTAAATTATAAAACCTCCTATATTGTAAATCCCTGACCCCAGTTACCCATAGTCAGTGCATTATTTTAATACATTGGCATGATTACAAGGAATCAAGTCCCGAAGGATCGATCAGTTTAGCAGTCTTGGAAAATAGATTACATACATGAACGTTACATTACACATTAGAAAATAAAACACAACATAAATGATCCTTTGAGAACGCCATTAATCCCCAAGCTTAACCCTACTTATCAATCATAATATACTTCTTGGAATCCTGGGAAAATAAAACATAAGAAAGGGGTGAGCTCAGATGCTCAGTAAGGGTAAATAATTTAGCGGAAGCTATAAACTTTTAAGAAAAAATGTGTGATAAAAACAACAGTCTTTTTAAACATAAACTTGAACATAATATGGAAAAAATAAATCCAACATTACCATATAAACATGCACATGGATATTCTACTAGTCAAATAATCACATGTAATAACTAATTTCATAATGAGGGAATGCCTAATGACAGACATCATTACCATATAGTCAAGGCCTCGTGCCAAGACTACAAATAAATTTTTTGTTAAGGCTTTGTGCCAAGACACTAGTTTGTCTCATGATACCTACCGATGCATCGAGGAGCTATAGCGGGCTCCACCCGTCACTTACTAAGTCCACTGCATTCCTCATATGAATAGTTGAAACATAACATAAATATTCGTATTAAAACTAGAATATGAAATGTCAATACATTAACCATAAAACATGAATGGTATAAAAATATAACATCCATAGTCAAAAATATCATAACTCATTCAATACAATATGGAATATTGTATTATAATAAATCAACCTCAATCAAAAATAATATCTAGTAAATGATGATAACATAGTTGAAAATGATGAGTAAACCTTTTTGATAGAAATATCCTTTTTGTAAAATCATTTAAAAGTCACACATTTATAAAGGAAGTAATTTAAAAGATATTTTTGAATCAAAGTGTCCCATATGACTTTGAAACTTTGTAAAATAATTATCATTTCAAAACATTCATGTCTATATAAATAAATTCTTAAAATCATTTTGAAAACATGGATATTAATTAAAAAGATTTAGAAAGATAAATCTTTAAAACATTTAAAATTATGATTTTGATGAAGAGTACCTTTCAAAAATCCTTAAAATATTCATTTTGAAATTATTTTTATTAAAAATGGACATGGATGATAAAAATGTCCCAGTAAATACTTACACATAAACAATCTCAGATAATAATGAGATTGAGGAATTAACCCTTATCTTGAACATTCCTTTAGTTGAGGGTACATTTAACCTCATGTATGAAGATCGTAGTATGTTATTAAATTATACCATAACCATAACCATATTTATTATTTCATACATGATTCATTTATGACTTTATATTACCCATTTAATAATAATTTCCATGTTAAATTAACATTTCGGGTAATAATCGTTTTCTTTATCGTACATGTTTTAACTTGTTAATCTTGATTGTATCACTTAGATCAAGATTTAAATAATTAAAGAATATAAAACATGATTTATATATCATATATTTTTAGAATATAAATATGTATAATAGACATATATATGAAATGAAAAACACCATTTATGGAGATGGTAGTCCGTACATACGCATAAACGCTGTTTCCGTTTTCATATCGTATTGAACAGAACTAAGTGAATAAGATACATGTAAGTACAAACATATATATATAAATATATATATCTCCAGTAGAATTATTATGTCATATATTACATACTTATTAGTAATATATATTTTTATAATCATCGATGAATGGTGAACATGGAAATGAATCTCATCGAGCCGTGGAGACGATAAGCTGTACGTACACACGAGCGACAACATAATTTCCTTAAAGATGTGGAATTGGATGGAATATTAATTTTACAGAGACATTATCATGTTATTTTAATTATTTATATACATATTACTCATCATTATATCCATCCAAATAACATAGTGTTGAATAACAAATTACACCACGATGTGGAGATGGTAAGCCGTACGTACGCACGCATGGTGACATTATCATTCATAAGATGGATAGAATAATGAATATAGTTGTTCCATATTTATAATAACATCACAGTATATATAAGATACTGGAGTTATTATTTTATAATGGAAACAAAAAAGAAAGAGTAAGTGGAATAATAAGAGAACTTGAAAGAGGGTGGTGAAATCATTACCTCTTCTTCTGGTTCTTTCTTTTGATTTGATCAAAAGGGCTCCATAGGTTGGCCTTATGACAAAAGGAAGGCCTATATGATGAAGTTAGGATAGTTAGAAGGATATTTGGGCAGGTTTTGGACGATCCAAATGGCTTTGGAGGTGTGAATTCGAGAGAAGGGGAAGTTCACTTTTATAAGAGGGGCGAGGGGAACCTTTGAAAAAACTTAAAATATTATTTTATAATAAATTCATATTTGGTTTATAATGGCTCTGAAGTCACTTATTTATAGGATATGGTGGGTATGGGTCGAAATCCTCTCAACCAATAGGTTTTAGACAAGTTTAGGTTACCATTTTAGCATTATCATTTAGATTTAACTCTAAGTTAAATAATTTAACTTTTACCCTATCTTCCTGTATTATTACACTATATGGTTAATAAACTTACTATATACTACCAATAAAACACCCATTGGTTCATTAATGTCATATATATTATTATATAAGTATTTTTGCCGAACCTTAGATTTTTAGGACCATTATATCAATTAATAATATAATATTTATTTTCAAAACTATTTTATTTCTATTTTGACACTATTTGGTATTTGTTTTTGTTAAAATAATAACAGCATGATTAATTCAAAAAAAAATACATTTAATCAATACTATCATGTAATATTCACCTATAAAATTCGTGGATGTCATAAACACTTTGAAATTATATTTATTTTAATATTTATAATACCATTTATTTGATTCTTTCCTTAATAAGGTAATTACTGCATCATCATTGTGTCATTAATAAATTTAATTATTTAATATATAAAAATTATAAATAAAATACCTTTATGTAGGAAATATTTTTATCTTTCTAATGAATATTTATAGTCTAATTTATCTTATGTATAACCCTATATTAAAAATGGTTTAGTTATTAAACATTGATTTTAACTCTTTTAACTCTTCTTTAAATAAAATAATAATAAATGTATTAATCTAATACAAGTGGACCTAAAGGGTCATATTTTATTCCTAAGGTTTTTTTGGTCGAACTACACTTATCCAATAGAATTAGGACATGTGTTAGGGTAATAATAATTTCATTTTTACCCTTAATTACCCTATTTACTTTTAACCTTGGTACATAAAAGTAAAAAGTTACTATTAACCAAAAATTATTTTTATCTTATTGAACCGAATTTTACTACTTAATATTAACCTTGTCTCTTGGATTTTCAAAATTCCACTCAAACAATTGACACTTGTTTATGTCCAATTTCAAAGTGAAATTACTTACAATGACCATAATTGGATTAAATGGTAAAAATATAATCTATTTATACTTCCAAACCATTAAAATTTATAATTTAACACTATAAATTATTTCGATTAAAAAAGTTGTTTTTAATTAAAATTTACTATTTTTCACTATTCACCAAAATATGAAAGTTAACAGAAAAATACCAAAAATTTATCAAAACTAGATTTTTATCTCCCGATTATAAAGAAGAAATTCATTTTGTAAAATCTAATATATAAAAGTGTCAAATATTGGATTTAAAAAAAGTTCACCCTCAAAAGGCGGTAAAATTGCATTTTCTGAAAAATACTTCCTTTATCTAAAAAATTGAATTTGTTCTTACATTATTTCTAAGAAACTCATAATATGGATTCTAAAATTATAAGGATTATATAAAGTTTAAAATTCAGTTAATACTATTCATAACCGCTTTTGAATGGCTAGTTTGGTATGTCGTGGTGTGCTTGAACATGGTGTTGCGTGTAGTGAAAGTTATTGAATTACTTTGAAGAAATAACGTACTATGAAATATTGGGGTGTTACATTCTTCCCTCCTTCAATAAATTGCGTCATCGCAATTTGAAATTGTTCTTCAAAAATAAAAGGTTGAAAATAGAAAATACCTTTGTGTGAAAACCCACATCGGAAATTGGGTTAATAAAATTTCGTCTTAATAATAGGAAAAGGGGAATGAAAAAGTCACCACCAAATTATGATCTCAATTAGGAGAACATTGCTGGAAATTAGAGACGCATAATTGGAGGAAAAATGTAAATATTTATACGGAGTGATTGAGGTCATCATTCACAAACAATTGTAGAATTGAGGGCCTCAAATCCATCAATCTATGATGATTTAAAATATCATCGGTTCAACAAAACATAAGGTATTAGTATAACGCATATTTAGTTTTAAGATGACTTACCTAAAGTTTAAGAATTTATTTCTTCATAGAATAAGAGAATATATATATATATATATATATATATATATATATATATATATATACACACCTGACAAGTAGAGTTTCATCCTTCAACTAATTCCTACCACAAACTCATCTTTCACTCCAAATGATTTCAAAAAAAAATTATATTTACCTAAATCGTATAAAGTTCCAAAAATAATGACTTTAGAATTCATTTGTCAGAATATTTTAAGAAAAACTAAATTATAAAAAACAGTACATCACGTATTCTAGTCGTAGGTGATGCACCTTTGTTGCTCTTCGGTTGCGGGTTCAAGTCTCGCGGCCTTGCCAGACGTGACTAGTAGTCGCCCAACCTCTGGGTTGTCCTTTTTATAACATTCCAAAAATAACCTTAACAATAGCATCCAATTTCAAACTTAATCCATTCCAACCTTTAAACTTATCCAAAATACTTATATCCAAACTCTCTGTCCAAAATTTAAAAGGAAGTTAAACACAATGAAGATCCTTTTTTCCAGGTAATAACATGTGAATTCCTTCATAATGTATTCTTTTAAAACACCGCAACATCTTGAATTACCATAAAACCTTATTGATTATATTCATTCTCCCTTATTACTTATAGAATACTGGATATACTCCTTCTATCCAAAAAATATTGTAAACTCCAACAATGATGGAATATACAAATCATTAATAAATTTCAAGGAAGTCAAGATTATCTAATATAATTTATCTAAATCAACCATCTCTTATTCCAAAATCACTACCTCATTATGAGGACCATATTAAGGATTAACTTTCATTCAACCCTGTATTTTCCAAAAAGTATAGCTTACTATTAAGTCACTTTTCTTAGAACCATATAATCTCAAATCCTCAATAAAATAGTACTGGAGTACAATCTTTATTTATCTCCATAATTCATATAACCGGTATATTATTGATACAACACTCAAATGAAAAAATTATATATTAACAACATATGAACACTAGTCATTGTTCTTCACAAAAGGTTTCATCATAACTTTATTATTATCTAATAGCATCATTTAAGGTATACACTGATGACCAATACATTGATTTGCATAGCGTCTCAACACCTTGCAGATGAAGCATTGTCCATTTGATTTTTTTATTACCCTTGCAATCATGTACTTGGTGTCCTTTTTCTCCACACGTATAACAAACTCCCATTCCCTTCAATCATTTACCATGGTGATTCTTTCCACAATTATCACATATGGGAAAATCCTTCTTTTCCCTCTTCCCTTCATCCATCTTTCTCTCTTCCATCCTTTTATTCTCTTGCTTACCTTTAAATCCAAAGGACTAAGAGAATTCTTTACTTATCTTAATAAAACATGATACTATTTCTTCATATGTAGAGAATACATGGGAGACTGTTTCAATTCTAAATGTTGGCTTAAAACTCTGAAAGATATGATCCTTCTTACTCTTTGGATCATACGTATTGCTAGTATTCACATTCCTTCTACTGGGCACCATTTCTAAACAATGGCATACACTAGGTCAGTTTATGAATTGCAATTCATAATTCCAAACATGTAAAATACCTACCATAAATTGAACAGTTTATGGATATAATCCATAATCACAAAAATGTTTTCTTTGAGGAGGTATATACTCATAAACCCTTCATAGTGGTTTGTAAAGAAAACGAGAATTATCCTAAGCATATCCCCCAGGAGTGTCGTAACCAAGAGTGCAGCAAGGCACGTTGTCATGCACCAGTTCCCATTCTAGTATAGCTCAAAGCGGTGTTTTCAGGTTTTACCCATAGGTACATCTGTGCCAGAGCCACCTCTAGCTGCTCGTATCCAGACAAGGATTTAGTTTCTTAGAAAACTCAACAAATCTTTACATTACCAAAATTCTAGGAAGTTCATCTATACTAATATTCAAAGTCTATCTTACGGTAATGTTCTCTAATCAGAGTTTATCTAAATCTAGTTTCCAAGGTTGTTGATAAACTTCCTCTAACACCAACTGTAACACCCCGACCCCAGTTACCTAGATTCTGTGCATTATTTTAATACATTGGCATGATTACATGGAATCAAGTCCTGAAGCAACGATCAGTTTAGCAGTCTTGGAAAATAGATTACATATACGAACATTAAATTACACATTAGAAAATAAAACACAACATAAATGATCCTTTGAGAATTCCATTTATCCCCAAGATTAACCCTCCTTATCAATCATAATACACTTCTTGGAATCATGGGAAAATAAAACATACAAAATGGGTGAGCTCAAATGCTTAGTAAGAGTAAATAATTTAGCAGAAGCTATAAAATTTTAAGAAAAGATGTGTGATAAAAACAACAGTCTTTTTAAACATAAAATTGAACATAATATGGAAAAAATAAATCCAACATTACCATATAAACATGCACATGGATATTCTACTAGTCGAATAATCACATGTAATAACTAATTTCATAATGAGGGAATGCCTAATGACAGACATCATTACCACATAGTCAAGGCCTTGTGCCAAGACTACAAATAAATTTTTTGTTAAGGCCTTGTGCCAAGACACTAGTTTGTCTCATGATACCTACCGATGCATCGAGGAGCTATAGCGGGCTCCACCCGTCACTTACTAAGTCCACTGCATTCCTCATATGAATAGTTGAAACATAACATAAACATTCGTATTAAAACTAGCATATGAAATGTCAATATAGTAACCATAAACCATGAATGGTATAAAAATATAACATCCATATTCAAAAATATCATAACTCATTCAATACAATATGGAAGATTGTATTATAGTAAATCAACCTCAATCAAAAAATAATATACAGTAAAGGATGCTGATCTAGTTGAAAATGATGAGTAAAACTTTTTGATATAAATATCTTTTTTTTAAATCATTTAAAAGTAACACATTTATAAAGCAAGTAATTTAAAAGAGATTTTTGAATCAAAGTGTCCCATAACACTTAGAAACTTTTTAAAAGAATTATCATTTCAAAACATTCATGTCCATATAAATAAATCCTTAAAATCATTTTGAAAACAAGGACATTAATTAAAAAGACTTAGAAAGATAAATATTTAAAAAATTTAAAATTCTGATCTTTATGAAGTGTACCTTTAAAAACTCCTTAAAATATTCATTTTGAAATCATTTTAATGAAAAATGGAAATGGATGATAAAAATGTCCGAGTAAATACTTACACATAAACAATCTCGAATAATAATGAGATTGAGGAATTAACCCTTTCCTTGAACATTCCTTTAGTCGAGGGTACGTTTAACCTCCTGTATGAAGATAATAGTATGTTATTAAATTATACCAGAACCATATTAATATTTATTATTTCATACATGATTCATTTATGACTTTATAATACCCATTTAATAATAATTTCCATGTTAAATTAACATTTCGGGTAATAATCGCTTTCTTTATCGTACGCATTTTAACTTGTTACTCTTGATTGTATCACTTAGATCAAGATTTAAATACTTTAAGAATATAAAACAGGATTTATATATCATATATATTTCTAATATAAATATGTATAATAGACATATATATGAAATAAAAAACACCGTTTATGGAGACGGTAGTCCGTACATACGCATAAACGCTGTTTCTGTTTTCATATCGTATTAAACAGAACTAAGTGAATAAGATACATGTAAGTACATAATGTTGGTGATGGCAAGAGGGGGGGTGAATTGCCTTTTAAAAAATTGATTAACAAATTAAAAATCAAAGTAAAGTGCAGCGGAAAGTAAAATGGCAAGACACAATTGATAACGGAGTTCGGCTTTAAACTCAAGCCTACGTCTCCGCTCCCAACTCAACCGTTGGGAGATTTATACGACCGCTTGCTTTTTAATGGTTATAGCAAGAAACCCACTAGCCGTTTTAAGGTAGGCTAGATCACCCTCTTACAGCTTGCTTTTTTATATTGGTTGTAGCAAGAAACCCAAATTGAAAGAAGAAAGAAAACGGGTGGTTTGTTTTAATACAAACCCAATTAAGAACTAAACAATTGAAGTAAATAAGTTAGAACAAACTAGAGGAAGCCTTGAGCGCCAAGAAGTGAGTGTAGTTGATGTAGAGGCAGCCCAAGCTTCAAGGGTGGCAATTGGATCCCAAGTGGCCTTTGAGAATTGTCGTAGGAGCCTCAAATGATCAAAATAGCTTTGGTATGCTTTGGTATATGATCGGTGGTGTTCCCGGCATCCATGGACATCTATTTATAGGAGAAATACTCCCAAATACTTCAATATGGCCGTTGGAGGGCTTTCGGAGCCGTTGGGGATCAAGTAGACAAGTCTGGTCAAGCTCCAACGGCTAGTTTGACTTTGCTCACCGGCTGACCGGTGCTTGTCCACCGGCTGGCCGGTGCCTTGGAAGGTGGAGAGAGCTTCTGTCCAGGAGCCACCGGCTGGCCGGTGGGAAGGCCACCGGCTGGCCGGTGGTGAGACAGTAGGTCTCACTGTTGAGCCCTGATGCCACCGGCTGGCCGGTGGCAGAGCCACCGGCTGACCGGTGGTCTGGACAGAATGCATCCCATTCTGTCTGGGTCCACCGGTTGGCCGGTGGCCAGACACCGGCTGACCGGTGGCACCTGGCAGAGGGCAAGCCCTTCTGCCTTGTCCACCGGCTGGCCGATGGGCTGGATTCGGCTGGCCGGTGCCCTTACCGGCTGGCCGGTGGTCCTACACCGGCTGGCCGGTGGACTTGAAAAAAGTCCACTTTTCCTTTTTTTTTTTGCCACTTCTTGCTCCTGAAATCATGCCTATTAACAAGAACACTTGAAACAACATTAGATCACTATGAGAGTGATTGTGATCATTAAAATCCAAGAGAGTGGGGTACAACACATAAATATATATATATATAAATATATATATCACTAGTATCATTATTATGTAATATATTACATACTTATTAGTAATATATATTTTTATAATCATTGATGAATGGTGAACGTGGAAATGAATCTCATCGCGTCGTGGAGACGGTAATCCGAACGTACGCACAAGCGACAATATAATTTCCTTAAAGATGCAGAATTGGATGGTATATTAATTTTACAGAGACATTATCATGTTATTTTTATTATTTATATACATATTACTCATCATTATATCCATCCAAATAACATAGTGTTGAATAATAAATTACACCACGGCGTGGAGACGGTAAGCCGTACGTACGCACGCATGGTGACATTATCATTAATAAGTTGGATAGAATAATGAATATAGTTGTTCCATATTTATAATAACATCACAGTATATATAAGATACTGGAGTTATTTTTTTATAATGGAAACAACAAATAAAGAGTAAGTGGAAGAATAAGAGAACTTGAAAGAGGGTGGTGAAATCATTACCTCTTATTCGGGTTCTTCCTTTTGATTTGATCAAAAGGTCTCCATAGGTTGGCTTTATGACCAAAGTAAGGCCTCTAGGATAAATTTAGGATAGTTGGGAGGATATTTGGGCAGGTTTTGGCCGAGCCAAATGGATTTGGAGCTGGGAATTTGAGAGAAGGGGAAGTTCCCTTTTATAAGAGGGGTGAGGGGCACCTTTGGAAAAACTTAAAATATTTTTTTATAATAAATTCATATTCGGTTTATGATGGCTCCAAAGTGACTTATTTCGAGGCTAGGGTGGGTATGGGTCGAAATCCTCTCAACCAATAGGTTTTATACAAGTTTAGGTTACCATTTTAACCTTATCATTTAGATTTAACTCTAAGTTAAATAATTTAACTTTTACCGTGTCTTCTTGTATTCTTACACTATATGGTTCATAAACTTACTATATACTACCAATAAAACCCCAATTGGTTCATTAATGTCATATATATTATTATATAAGTATTTTTTCCGAACCTTATATTTTTAGGACCATTATATCAATTAATAATATAATATTTGTTTTCAAAACTATTTTATGTCAATTTTGACACTATTTGGTACTTGTTTTTTGTTAAAATAATAATGTCATGATTACTTCAAAAAAAAAATATTTAATCAATCCTAACATGTCATATTCACCTAGAAAATTCACAGATGTCATAGAAACTTTGAAATTATATTTATTTTAATATTTATGATACCATTTATTTGATTCTTTCACTAATAACGTAATTACTGCATCATCATTGTGTCATTAATAAATTTAATTATTTAATCTCTAAAAATTATAAATAAAATACCATTATGTAGGAAATATTTTTATCTTTCTAATTAATATTTATCGTCTAATTTATCTTATGTATAACCCTATATTAAAAATTGTTTAGTTATTAAACTTTGATTTTAACTCTTTTAATTCTTCTTTAAATAAAATAATAATAAATCTGTTAATCTAATACAAGTGAATCTAAAGGATCATATTTTATTCCTAAGGTTTTTCTTGGTCGAATTACACTTTTACAATAGAATTAGGACATGTGTTAGGATAATAATAATATCATTTTTACCCTTAATTACCCTATTTACTTTTAACCGTGGTAAATAAAAGTAAAAAGTTACTATTCACCAAAAATTATTTTTATCTTATTGAACCAAATTTTACTCCTTGATATTAATCGTGTCTCTCATATTTTCGAAATTCCATTCACAGAAGTGGTAAAATTATGTTTTATGTGAATTTGCAAATTCTCCTAGGAGGTGGGTACAAGATGGTGAAAAGTTCAATAAAATTTTTATATATCTAAACTTATTATAAACTGACTCCTATGAATTAAAATGAACTTATATAATTATTATGTATCTATTTTGACATAAATTAATTTAAATAAAATAAATAATTATTTAAATAAAAATTCGGTTTTAAACTATAACTTAGTGATTTTCACTATTCATCAAAAATTGAAAGTTTTCAGAAAAATACAGAAAATTCACCCAAAGATAATTTTGATATTATGAATTCAAAAATGAAGTCTATTTTACCAAATTCAAAACATAAAATTTGCATTTATTAATTTAAAATTAATTCAGGTTGTCAAAACCAAAAGGCGTATTTTTATGAAATAATAACTATCAAACGATTGACACTTGTTTATGTCCAATTTCAAAGTGAAATTACTTACAATGACTGGAATTGGATTAAATGGTAAAAATATAATCTATTTATACTTCCAAACCATTAAAATTTACAATTTAACACTATAAATTATTTTTATTAAAAAAGTTGTTTTTAATTAAAATTTACTATGTTTCACTATTCACCAAAATATGAAAGTTATCAGAAAAATACCAAAAATTTATCAAAACTAAATTTTTATCTCCCGATTCTAAATAAGAAGTTCATTTTGTCAAATTTAATATATAAAAGTGTCAAATATTGGATTTAAAAAAAGTTCACCCTCAAAAGGCGGTAAAATTGCATTTTCTGAAAAATACTTCCTTTATCTAAAAAAGTTGAATTTGTTCTTACATTATGTATAAAAAACTCATAATATGGATTCTAAAATTATAAGGATTATATAAAGTTTAAAATTTAGTTAATACTATTCATAACCGCTTTTGAACGACTAGTTTGGTAAGTCATGGTGTGCTTGAACATGGTGTTGCGTGTAGTGAAAGTTATTGAATTATTTTGAAGAAATACCATACTATGAAATCCTGGGGTGTTACATTCTTCACTCCTTCAATAAATTGTGTCCTCGCAATTTGAAAATTTTCTTCAAAAATAAAAGGTTAAAAATAGAAAATACCTTTGTGGGAAAACCCACATCAGAAATTGGGTTAATAAAATTTAGTCTTAATAATAGGGAAAGGGGAAAGAAAAAGTCACCACCAAATTATGATCTCGATTAGGAGAACATTGGTGGAAATTAGAGACACATAATTGGAGGAAAAACGTAAATATTTATAGGGAGTTTTTGAGGTCATCATTCACAAACAATTGTAGAATTGAGGGCCTCAAATCCATCAATCTATGATGATTTAAAATATCATCGGTTCAACAAAACATAAGGTATTAGGATAATACATATTTAGTTTTAAAATTCCTTACCTAAATTTTAAGAATTTATTTCTTCATAGAATAAGAGAAGAAATATATATATATGTATATATATATATATACTTGACAAGTAGAGTTTCATCCTTCAACTAATTCCTACCACAAACTCATCTTTCACTCCAAATGATTTAAAAAAAAATTATATTTACCTAAATCATATAAGGTTCCAAAAATAATGAATTTATAATTTATTTGTTAGAATATTTAAAAAAACTAAATTATACAAACCAGTACATCGCGTAGTCTAGTCGTAGGTGATGCACCTTTGTCGCTCTTCAATTGTGGGTTCAAGTCTCGCGGCCTTGCCAAATGCGACTAGTAGTCGCCAGACCTCTGGGTTGTCCTTTTTATAACAATCCAAAAATAACCTTAACAATAGCATCCAATTTCAAACTTAATCCATTCCAACCTTTAGACTTATACAAAATACTTATATCCAAACTCTCAGTCTAAAATTTATAAGGAAGTTAAACACAATGAAGATACTTTTTTCCAGGTAATAACACGTGAACGCCTTCATCATGCATTCTTTTAAAAAAATGAAACATCATGAATTACCATAAAACATTATTGATTATATTCATGCTCCCTTATTCCTTATCGAATACTGGATATACTCCTTCTATCTAAAAAATATTTTAAACTCCAACAATGATGGAATATACAAATCATTAATCATTTTCAAAGAATTCAAGATTATCCAATATAATTTATCAAAATCAACCATCTCTTATTCCAAAATCACTAATTCATTATGAGGACCATATTAAGGATTACCTTTCATTCAACCATGTATTTTCCAAAAAGTATAGCTTACTATTAAGTCAATTTTCTTAAAACCATATAATCTCAAATCCTCAATAAAATAGTACTGCAGTACAATCCTTATTTATCTCCATAATTCATATAACCAGTATATTATTGATACAACACTCAAATGAAACAATTATATATTAACAACATATGAACACTAGTCATTCTTCTTTACATGAGGTTGTATCATAACTTGATTATTATCCAATAACATCATTTAAGGTATACACTGATGACTAAGACATTGATTCGCATTGTGTCTCAACACCTTGAAGATGAAGCATTGTTCATTTGATTTTTTTTACCCTTGCAATCACGTACTTGGTTTCCTTTTTCTCCACACTTATAAAAAACTCCCATTCCCTTCAATAATTTACCATGGTGATTCTTTCCAAAATTATCACATATGGTAAAATCCTTCTTTTCCCTCTTCCCTTTATCAATATTTCTCTCTTCCATCCTTTTCTTCTCTTGCTTACCTTCAAATCCATAAGACTCAGAGAATTCCTTACTTATATTAATAACACATGATATTATTTCTTCATATGTTGAGAATACATGGGAGAATATTTAACTTCTAAATGTTGGCTTAATACTGTGAAAGATATGATCCTTCTTACTCTTTGGATCATACGTATTGCTGGAGTTCACATTCCTTCCACTGTGCACAATTTCTAAACAATGGCATACACTAGGTCAGTTTATGAATCACAATTTATAATTTCAAACATGTAAAATACCTAACATAAATTGAACATTTTATGGATATAATCCATAATCAAAAGAATGTTTTCTTTGAGGAGGTATATACTCATAAACCCTTCATAGTGGTTTGTAAAGAAAACGATAATTATCCTAAGCATATCCCCCGGGAGTGTCGTAACCAAGAGTGTAGCAAGGCACGTTGTCGTGCACCAGTTCCCGTTCGAGTCTAGCTTAAAGAAATGTTTTCGGGTTTTACCCCTAGGTACATCTGTGCCAGATCCGCCGCTACCTGCTCGTATCCAGACACAAATTTATTTTTTTGGAAAACTCACAAAATCTTTACATTACCAAAATTCTAGGAAGTTCATCTATACTAATATTCAAAGTCTATCTTATGATAATGTTCTCTAATCAGAGTTTATATAAATCTAGTTTTCAAGGTTGTTGCTAAACTTCCTCTGATACCAACTGTAGTGCCCTGATCCCAGTTACCCAGAGTCGGTGCATTATTTTAATACATTGGCATGATTACAAGGAATAAAGTACCGAAGGACCGATCAATTTAGTAGTCTTGGAAAATAGATTACATACATGAACGTTACATTACACATTAGAAAATAAAACACAACATAAATGATCCTTTGAGAATGCCATTAATCCCCAAGCTTAACCCTTTTTATCAATCATAATACACTTCTTGGAATCCTGGGACAATAAAACATAAGAAAGTGGTGAGCTCAGATGCTCAGTAAGGGTAAATAATTTAGCGAAAGCTATAAACCTTTAAGGAAAGATGTGTGATAATAACAACAGCCTTTTTAAACATAAAATTGAACATAATATGGAAAAAATAAATCAAACATTACTATATAAACATGCACATGGATATTCTACTAGTCGAATAATCACATGTAATAACTAATTTCATAATGATGGAATGCCTAACACCGGACATCATTACCACATAGTCAAGGCCTCGTGCCAATACTACAAATAATTTTTTTGTAAAGGCCTTATGCCAAGACACTAGTTTGTCTAATGAGACCTACCGATGCATCGAGGAGCTTTAGCGGGCTCCACCTGTCACTTACTAAGTCCACTGCATTCATCATATGAATAGTTGAAACATAACATAAACATTCTTATCAAAACTAGGATATGAAATGTCAATACATTAACTATAAACCATGAATGGTATAAAAATAGAACATCCATAGTCAAACATATCATAACTCATTCAATACAATATGGAAGATTGTATTAAAATAAATCAACCTCAATCAAAAATAATATCCAGTAAAGGATGCTCATATAGTTGAAAATGATATGTAAAACTTTTTGATAGAAATATCCTTTTTGTAAAATCATTTAAAAGTCACACATTTATAAAGGAAGTAATTCAAAATATATTTTTGAATCAAAGTGTCCCATACCACTTTTAAACTTTTGAAAAGAATTATCATTTCAAAACATTCATGTCCATATAAATAAATCCTTAAAATCATTTAGAAAACATGGACATTAATTAAAAAGATTTAGAAAGATAAATCTTTAAAACATTTAAAATTCTGATCTTGATGAAGTGTTCCTTTCACAAATCCTTAAAATATTAATTTTGAAATCATTTTTATGAAAAATGGAGATGGATGATAAAAATGACCCAGTAAATACTTACACACAAACAATCTTGGATAATAATGAGATTGAGGAATTAACCCTTACCTTAAACATTCTTTTAGTTGAGGGTACGTTTAACCTCCTGTATGAATATCGTAATATGTTATAAAATTATACAGAACCATATTAATATTTATTATTTCATACACAATTCATTTATGACTTTATACTACCCATTTAATAATAATTTCCATGTTAAATTAACATTTTGGGTAATAATCGCTTTCTTTATCGTACGTGTTTTAACTTGTTACTCTTGATTTTATCACTTAGATAAAGATTTAAATACTTCCAGAATATAAAACATAATTTATATATCATATATATTTAGAATATAAATATTTATAATAGACATATATATGAAATGAAAAACACCGTTTAGGGAGACAGTAGTCCGTACGTACGCATAAACGCTGTTTCCGTTTTCATATCGTATTGAACAGAACTAAGTGAATAAGATATATTTAAGTACATACATATATATATAAATATATATATCTCCTATAGCATTATTATTTCATATATTACATACTTATTAGTAATATATATTTTTATAATTATCGATGAATGGTGAACGTGGAAATGAATCTCATCGCGTCGTGGAGACGGTAATCCATACGTACACACGAGTGACAATATAATTTCCTTAAAGATGTGGAATTGGATGGTATATTAGTTTTACATAGACATTATCATATTATTTTCATTATTTATATAATATTACTCATCATTGTATCCATCCAAATAACATAGTGTTGAATAACAAATTACACCACGACGTGGAGAGGGTAAGCCGTACACACGCACACATGGTGACATTATCATTCATAAGATGGATAGAATAATGAATATAGTTGTTCCATATTTATAATAACATCACATTATATATAATATAATGGAGTTATTATTTTATAATGGAAACAACAAAGAAAGAGTAAGTGGAAGAATAAGAGAACTTGAAAGAGGGTTGTGAAATCATTACCTCTTCTTCGGGTTCTTCCTTTTGATTTCATCAAAAGGGCTCCATAGGTTGGATTTATGAACAAAGAAAGGCCTCTAGGATGAATTTAGTATAGTTGGGAGGATATTTGGGCAGGTTTTGGCCGAGCCAAATGCCTTTGGAGGTGTGAATTTGAGAGAAGGGGAAGTGCCCTTTTATAAGAGGGGTGAGGGGCACCTTTGGAAAAACTTAAAATATTATTTTATAATAAATTTATATTCGGTTTATAATGGCTTAAAAGTGACTTATTTTGAGGCTAGGGTGGGGATGGGTCAAAATCATATCAACCAATAGGTTTTAGACAAGTTTAGGTTACCATTTTAACCTTATCATTTAGATTTAACTCTAAGTTAAATAATTTACCTTTTACCGCGTCTTCTTGTATTCTTACACTATATGGATAATAAACTTAATATATACTGCCAATAGAACACCAATTGGTTCATTAATGTCATATATATTATTATATAAGTCTTTTTGAAGAATATTAGATTTTTAGGACCATTATATCAATTAATAATATAATATTTGTTTTCAAAACTATTTTATGTCATTTTTCACACTATTTGGTATTTTTTTTTTGTTAAAATAATAACAGCATGATTGATTCAATAAAAATACATTGAATCAATAATAACATGTCATATTCACCTAGAAAATTCATGGATGTCATAAAAACTTTGAAATTATATTTATTTTAATATTTATAATACCATTTATTTGATTCTTTCATTAATAAGGTAATTACTGCATCATCATTGTGTCATTAATAAATTTAATTATTTAATATGTAAAAATTCTAAATCAAATATAATTATGTAGGAAATATTTTTATCTTTCTAATGAATATTTATATTCTAATTTATTTTATGTATAACCCTGTATTAAAAATGGTTTAGTTATTAAACAATGATTTTAACTCTTTTAACTCTTCTTTAAATAAAATAATAATAAATGTATTAATCTAATACAAGTGGACCTAACGGGTAATATTTCATTCCTAAGGTTGTTTTTGGTCGAATTAAACTTATCCAATAGAATCAAGACATGTGTTAGGATAATAATAATATCATTTTTACCCTTAATTACCCTATTTACTTTTAACCGTGGTAAATAAAAGTAAAACGTTACTATTCACCAAAAATTATTTTTATCTTATTGAACCAAATTTTAATCCTTGATATTAGCCATGTCTCTCAGATTTTTGAAATTCCACTCAAAGAAGTGTTAAAATAAGTTTTATGGGAATTTGCAAATTCTCCTAGGAGGTGGGTAAAAGACGGTGAAAAGTTCAATAAACTTTTTATATATCTGAAATTATTATAAACTGACTCCAATGAATTAAAATGAACTTATATAAGTATTATGTATCTATTTTGAAATAAATTAATTTAAATAAAAAAAATAATTATTTAAATAAAAATTCGGTTTTAAACTATAACTTAGTGTTTTCACTATTCATCAAAAATTGAAAGTTTTCATAAAAATACAGAAAATTAACCCTAAGCTAATTTTGATATTCTGAATTCAAAAATAAAGTATATTTTACCAAATTCAAAACATAGAAGTTGCAGTTACTAATTTAAAATTAATTACCGTTTTCAAAACCAAAAGGCGTATTTTTAAGAAATAATAACTATCATAAGATTGACACTTGTTTATGTCCAATTTCAAAGTAAAATTACTTAAAATTATCAGAATTGGATTAAATGGTAAAAATATAATCTATTTATACTTCCAAACCATTAAAATGTATAATTTAACACTATAAATTATTTCGATTAAAAAAGTTGTTTTTAATTAAAATTTACTATTTTTCACTATTCACCAAAATATGAGAGTTATCCAAAAAATACCAAAAGTTTATCAAAACTAAATTTTTATCTCCCAATTCTAAAGAATAAGTTCATTTTGTCAAATTTAATATATAAAAGTGTCAAATATTAGATTTAAAAAAAGTTCACCCTTAAAAGGCGGTAAAATTGCATTTTCTGAAAAATACTTCCTTTATCTAAAAAAATTTAATTTGTACTTACATTATGTATAAGAAACTCATAATATGGATTCTAAAATTATAAGGATTATATAAAGGTTAAAATTCAGTTAATACTATTCATAACCGCTTTTGAACGGCTAGTTTGGTAAGTCGTGGTGTGCTTGAACATAGTGTTGCGTGTAGTACAAGTTATTGAATTACTTTGAAGAAATAACGTACTATGAAATCTTGGGGTGTTACATATCACATCATGATATACCTTATCCTATAGATTATTCAGAAATTAATCTATGAAATCAACTACTAATATAATCATCTGAAGCTAGAAAATAGGTTAACTCATAGAATGATACATATTATAGATACCCAAATGCACTGTGATAGGAAAACCATTGAAATAATGAAATATCATGTCTCAAATTATTGGTTGAATAAAAAATGTCAGATAGAACACATTATTCTATTTCTCATCCTCTAAAGAACCTTTACACATGATACTATGAGTAACACAATCATGTATCACCTCAATATATGATTCCCCATATTGATATTCCTACATATATCTTGTAGAATTAAACTAATACATGATTTAATAAACCTAATCTATCAACTACCTCTTCATCATTGTGTATAGATTATATTTCCCTTATTCCACTATTCTCTTCCTTATATTCATAATCGACATCCCAATGCAACTTCAATATATGTGCAAAGTAAATCATATTTCCTTTTCCTAGGGTGTGAAAAATATATCCCTCTCCATTGATGTAGGTTCATATACTAATGAGAAAATACATACCCTAATAACTTATTATTATTCAAGAACACAATTCAGACCCTAATGTGGTAAATTCACCACAACATCAAAGAGAAAAAATAGTCTAACACACGGATTTGGGTGGAACAGTTACCCTGATTGGGACATAACTACTATGAACCATTGAAGATATATACTTTCTTGTGTATCATAACAAGTATAAACCCAATACAGGAAGAATCACATAAGACCTCAATCACCACTTCTTATTCTAGATAATGGAGACTGGGAGAACTAATCAACTACTCCTTTAGTTATTCAAAATATACTTGATAATAACCTACATAAAATAATCTCTGGTCATTCATGGAAAATATTTCTAATTGAGCTATAAATTTAGAGAACTTGGACTCAAAAATTTCATAATAGAATTCCAAACCCTATAATATATAGAAATATCCTATGTTCTAAGGTTATACCCAAGAAACAACTATTAAAGCCTAGTATGGATACACCACTACTCTCTTCTAAGACACTATATATATAAAGAAATGAACCTCCCATAACTAGAACATATACATGGATATTAACCAATAAAGGTGATGGTGTCAATGGACTTGTAAAATGGAACTTTGTTTTTTATCATGTTCCTAATCTTAGACCAAGTACACTAGGATTTCATCGATGATAATGACTAGAAAAGTGGCTAGAAACTCATGAAACAATGAGTTAATGAGTCCCCTAAACGCAGTGGGTGTTTTGATGACAAAAAATGACATGATTATGGACTCGATGTTACCATATAGACACTAAAAGGAATTATTTGGGATGACAACCTCCATGAACATAACCTAATGATACATAGACATCATATTGATCTTCAAAATATTGCTGGATTCATATAACTACTCAAATAAGTTTTATATCCTTGGAATTTAATTGTGATTCTTGATTATCACCTTATTAAATCACTGTAAATACAAATATATCTTCAAACCACTATATTCCTTCATAGAAAACAACACTGAAACATGGTAATGAGATACACTAGGTAAGAAGAATCCCTCTTTCATTAAATAATCAACCTATATTCTTAGTTCCCAAAACATAGAAGGTCTTATCCAATATAAACCCATCGAAATTAGAAAAGAACATGGTTTAAATCTATACCATACTAAATTTCATATTAAGGGGAAGGGTTGCCGATTATTTAGGGAAAATAGATAAATACTCATGAAAAACCTTATTGAACTCTTTTTCTTGATCCTCCACATGATCTGAGGTTGATGGAACTAATTGAGGTAATAATGGTTCTGAATAACATGACCAATTTGATTACCTCACTTGCCAACAAACACATCATGATAAATCCCCATGATAATTAATAAAATATTTATATAAAATAAATCTATAACAATGTGAAAAATATTTTTTTTTCATAGATGGCATAATATGATATCATTTGTATCAGGATGAAATCCTAAGATGAATAATGTTTCCCTAATAATAGTTTACAACCCTTTCAAACATCAAACAAAATAGAAAGACATATAACTGGAATAGTATACACCAAGGAATTTGATTACTATAAAAAATTATTACCACAACATGAAATAATGAACATGAGATGAAAGAGTGGATTTGTTATAAATTAAACAATCTATAAACCAATATAGATGACAATAAAATCATACCATGAACAATGGATGACTCCTCAAAAATGTAAATCTAATGGTATAAAATTTACAAAACCCCACTCCTCAACCTCATTTACCCTAGTGACATCCACCTTCATATCCATACATTATTCTGGGTTCCTAAGGGTGAGGGATATCATATGGATGATCCATAATAGATCTAATCACTCTCAGAGGAATATAAGTCTCTTGTCACTAATTCCAAAACTCCCTCTGAGGTAGCTATTGTTGAGGAAAAAATCAATGCTGACCACCCATAGTAAACTCAATACCCTAGATATATGGTAACTACCTCAACCGATGGTAATGGCCTATGTAGTAAAAAAATTTAGATGCTACTTGTAGAGGGGTGAGAACTATTAGATCTATAAACTTTTGAATTAGAGCACTCAGATTGACCCCATCCGGTGAAAGCCTCAACTGTCCTGCCATTTGATACCTTATATATATATATGATGTTTTTGTTTCTAAAAAAGTATAATTTCCATACTAATTATGAATCCTATCGATCACCACAACATTCTTCTATAGTTCAATGTAAATAAATAACATCAATTTAGTGATCGAATATAAAATATCTGGGAACACCACCTCTTCAAGGTGACATGCTCTGGAATCCTCATCAAAAAAGAATTTGGTGTTAAAATTATGATGTTATTTAATCCTAATATTGAATTCATTTATTTTTAAACACCCCATCTATAGGGACAAAAAATCATTATATATCAATACCATCAATGTCAAAGAAATAATCTCATAACAAAACTCCTATTTTAAATCGGTCTAGGAGACATATGTTTCCTTTCACTATATGAAATATAGAATCCAAAACTAATGTACTAAACCTATCATCTTAATTAATTCAATAAAAACACAGTACTCACCCTATAAATGAATCCAACTGAACTCAATCTCTATCACCCCAAACTAGAGATTCAACTCTACGATGGAGATTATCCCCTGACACTTTGCTAAACTCTAACAATGGAAACTTCATACAATATTCATCCACTACTCAAACTCCTCAACTAGTTTAACCTTTTTAGAGACTCTTTTTGCTTTTTTAAAGGAATATATTTAATCAAATTCAATTATTTATATTCATTTTCATTTTCCAAAATTCATCATAGTTTAAATATAGTCACAACCACACAAAATGCATGTAACTCTCCTAGGTATCTACCACATAAGTTTCATCACATCACATAATATACTTATTAATATTAACATCCTTTTTTGATCATGTGGGCCGTAAAATTAAAAATTCAAGCTAGTCTCTCTTGTTCACATTAGGTACTAGGCTCAACTAAAGAAATTTCCCTACCAACCCATGTAATACACATGAGTAGCTATTCCACAAGCTCCATCATATCTCTCAAAAACTATCCCAAATACCACTCTATCATGAATACCCCTCCATTGGTACCCATCCTAGTATAGTAATGAACAGAGGTATTTATATAGAATCTGGCAAATAATAGGTAGTGGTTTTGGGTTTAGCATCAAGTGTATAAAACTAATAATGGGAGACAATACCCTTAATATAGAAATCCAAGTAACATTTATAATATGAAAACCACCAATCAAGAAAACTTCATATAAAATAAACTAAGATCCATTAATAATAAAACCCCAAAAATAATAACACATAAAAATATTAGTCTTACAAAATAAAGTATGAAAATACTCCATGGAAGAAACAACAATATCAAATCTCCATTCCAAGATAGTATGTTTTATATAGGTCACCAAATTCATCATGATTACCTAAAAAATAGTTTATATATATATATATGTGTGTGTGAGCATTGAATATAAACTCAGTTGGTTCCTCCTTAAGACCACTTATTCTAATGTGAGAATGTCATATTGATTCTTTAGATAACATGTAGTAGAACCAACAAGAACCTTTATATTCAACAACCCATTCCCATAATCACTGAAACAACTCCCTAAGTATATCATAGAATGTGAGAATATAATACCATAATAAAATAATATGGTCCCTAAGGAGACAAAACCAATATAATTCCTCTCTTATGCCCCAGTATCAAACATCATGTTCTCCCATCGCTTCCATACTATCATCCTCCGAATAATGGAAAATCCCATATCTAAACTAGATCCAACTACCACATCATCATTGTAGGTGTTCCAAAATCTCAAGTTGTGATAATTATCTTAAACACACATCATAACCTCACCAAATCTATATTTATCACAGTAATGTATCATAAATATAAAATAAATCATCCTTACTCCCTCCTCCTACCATGGATTTTAACCACCATGTAGAAATGTCACTATGTGTTACACCCAAAGGGAGAGAGGGAATGAGTGGGTAGCTATCCATCAACCTCGATTATCCTAGATGTTAGTGAAATACACTCATAAAAAAAATCATTTGAGCATCGATAAGGTTATATGATTCATGTGGGGTTCATATATAAATCATAATAAAAATACATGGATATATAGTCACACATAAATCCAATACTTTGGGCATAAACTAATAGACCAAAAACATCTTAGCTATTCTACCATTACATCAAAACTACCCATAAATAAAAATTGTTTCCCCTATAATAAAACAACCTAAAAGCCACAAGGAAACAATAATATAATTATCCAAAACTTCAATTTTAAATATTTAAATTCAATAATGTATATATTTTCAATTATGTTTCCATATCATCTTCATATATCATTCATTAGAAATATTCAGTAGAAACCAATTTCATAAGGAAATGGTAATCCTACTATAATTCTATGTTTACATTTATTATGGTTTAATTCACAAGAATTTACAACCTCATCTATTCAAATCAATGAACCCCATTTTAGGTTCATTATAAATCAATTTCATTCCATACTAGCATGAATCACTAAGTAATAATCACATCACACAATATTACCCCTAACGATTCATATTAATTCACTATAACCTACTATGTGCTAGAAAAATTTAATACACCACCCCTTCACATCATCAAAAAATACCAAACAAACAATTCCAACCAAGAATTTTTTTATCACCCTACATTCACAATAAAAAAATCACCACTATGAAATTCTTCCCAATCATCAATCAAAGACCCTGGAAATGATCAATCAGATAAAAATAAGTAAAAGTATCCTGATAGGGAATGTATAATATATGGGATAGAGAAGACCACATTTCAGTTAATAATAATTAACCCATTACTCTTTATTTGTAATATATAATAGTTATTCAATTATGAATGGATAAAATAGAATATAAATTTAAAAAATCATGTTTTCCTGAAAGATAATACAAATAAGTAATGGGGATCCCAAAAACATGCAATAGGTTTTTTAATTTAATAGTGGTTCAATCATCATAGAATATTAGGTTTCACACCAAAATTATTTCCCATGGATTCTCCATCACATTTCTCATCATATTCCTTAATTTATATTCACCAATTTCTTTAATAAATATGAAATAATAATAGAATCATAATAAATAAAAAGAATAATAGTAAAACCAAATATGAATCACATCCCTTCCCATTTATCCATATTCTCTACATATTATCTTATTTAGGTTAATTTGAACAAAATACTAAAATAACCAAAAGCATGATAATCCCCCATTTATAAAAAACAGAGAGAGTCTAAAATCCCTTACCTCTATATGATTCTTCAAAGGGACACTAAATAATTAAAATTAAAATAAATATTAACTACCACTGAACTCAAAATAAATCTCTCATAATCCTACCCATAATAATTCACCATCATGACATTCTAAAAACATAGATATAAAATTAACCATACCACATGAACCCCTATATGAAGAGTGTAGGTTAGAGTAGGGTAAAATGGAAATAAGGGAGTGAATTATCATTTAAAAATACAAGGAAATAATTGAATAAATCAAAGTCAAAAAAAATATTATTAAAATATTGATAATAAATAATACCTTTTTCTAAATATAAAAAGATTAACTTATACATATAAAAAAAAGTTTAAAGTGTATCAGAATAACTATATATGATTATAAAAGTATAAAAATAGAAGAAACAGATATAAATAAAATAAAATTTAATCATATTAATGGATTAAATTTTTTATTAATTAATTTAATGAATGAATATAATAAAAACAATTGTCGAATGTCAATATGGAACACATTTGTATAAGGATGTTAAAAAGTAGCTCAATATGAGACCCCACATCTTCTAACTAAATGGATTACAGATTTAATGTATTAATACCTTTTATTTAATGGAATAAAATATACTATTAATATCTTGGTGTTTAGGTTATATAAATAAACACGAATACAATAGAACCAATATTTTTAATGGTTCTAGATACACACCTAAATGAGAAGAAAAACATTTCTTTTTAGAGTTTTTTCAAGAAACCCATGTACCTTACTTTAAATGATAGTGAGTTATAAAAATAAAATAAAGAGAGGGACAAGTAGATTTTAAGAAGAAATCAAAATTAATCGTGGTCTCAATTATCTTAAAATAAGAAGAAGAAGAAGAAGGTATATGATATATTGATAATTCTTGTGGTGTGGGAAATGATTTACAATAAAATCACACACTTGATTTTATGAGATAAAACATTGAATTTTATGAGTAATTGAATGATCATAGAAAATTTCCATTATTAATTAGATGAGAAGGTTTCTTTTCAAGACCCCCAAGGTTTAAATTTATGTCCTTTAATAGTTCTAGAGAAGACATGGTTCAAGATAAAACTTTGAGGCGATACATTTTGAAATTTTTTTAATACTCATGGGAAGGTTATGAATTGAAACCAATTATGGAATAAAAGGATAAATATTCAATAGATGTTTTCTATATATTTTATACATTTGGGTTATGATAGAGAGTTATATAGGTTAATTTTGGTGGTGTTATCGATTTTGAGGTAGTTGAAGCATGGATTTTAAGCTACATAATGGATTACAATGGTATATAAGATCTATGGTGTATTCATTCACCTATGTTGTAACATTACTAGAGTATGTATGATCTGAATTTTATTTTTGTGGATTTGATTCTTAAATTTTAACCATAATTCTAGGAGAGGAAGTTGAACCATGCTATATTGATGTGTGAAACTTATTATTTTTATATGTTCCCTATAATTATTTATTAAATTAAATGTAGAGGAGTATTACACTATGGTTTACATTATTTTAGAAATGGGTGTAAAAACAAGAATCACTTCAAAACCTAGGATTCTTCCATATTTTAACATTTTTTTGAAATATCTTTAGTGATTATGAAAATAAAAACAAACTATTGTTTCAATGTTCTCCACTATTTTTATGATAAAAAAATAGATTTAATATTAAAATAAATTATTAATATATGATTTAAAAAAGAAACAAAATCACTTGTCACCAATTAATTGATGGGATTTTCATAATTAATTTTAATTTTTTTTTAGAATTTACCATTACAAGATATTTATTCCCAAATACAACTAGATATTTTATCCCATTGAGATTATCAAGAAGAATAATAGAAATAAAATTTAAAACAATTTTCATCATAATTAATGATTATTAGAGGGAGAAAAAATAATTCTTTTAAAATTTAGAAAACTAAAAGTAAAGAATTGTACTTTTTTCAAAAAATCATAATATTAAATAAGAAAATAATTTTTCATTTAAAAATATAACTAATGATAGAAATAAAAAATTCAAAAATTAATTTTTTATAAATATCTTAAGTTTCATATGATTTTTAAAAATTTATAAAAAATAGAGAATCGCTTTTAGGGTCCTTTCAGAATTCACAAAATTTCCATACTCTATAATAATGAAATTAAAAATATACGATAAAATTAAAAACACTATATTAATAAAAAACTATTTTAAATAAATTCAATTCCATGATAATGGTTTAAAAAAAATTGTGTTAATAAACCCTAAAAAAATCCATGAGAGTGTTAAACCCGGTGTGGGGTAAAGTCCCACTAGTCATTCCCTGGGTGAAGATTAGATTAAAAATACAACTAAACCTTTTTTAGGTAATAAAATCTTGGTGAATATATTCCAGAACCACATCCACTTTTTTATACTATTACGAATGTTTTTCTTGGATTATTATACTTAATTTACTATACTAAAATCATAATAAGTTTTAAAAAAAAATATAAAATAAAATTTGGAATTTTGAACATAAAAATTAGCGATTGAAAATTTATCAATCTTGAAAATGTTATGATATAAGTATTACAAGATAATTGTACCCAACTCATATTTAATAAATAAAAATAGAATAAAAGTAAGTGGTATAGTTAATATTCAGCAAGTTGAATTTTGAAACATAAAATATCAAGAAAAATATCACCTTTTCAAAATTCATCTCGAAGAATATTTTATTTGAAATTAACGTATTTAGTGTGACAATATTGGTTAGGTTCTTTAGAGATATTAATCACACTAGTGGTTTCACACTTTATAGGTACATTATAATATGTTATCCCAATGTCCAAGAGATTATATTTCATCCATATATTTTAGATACAATAACTTCTGGTGGTTATGTATTTTTCTTTAGTTGAAGAAATGGAAACAATTATTTTCTTTTTACTACTCTACTTGACTAGGGATTTTCCTAATAAATGAAAATTACCATTAGTACTTTTACTATCTAGTTAGAATCCATTATAATGAAGTTTGGAAGAATATCTTAGTTAAAATTAATTTTCCTTAAGGTAAAATAAATCAAAATTTTTATTTCCTTTGAAATATATAAATAGTATTTTGAGAGAATTTAAATTATATTAATTTGGATTTTACGGAAATCAAGTACAAAGGTATAGAAAAAAAATTATGTCTATTGAGTCATAGAATGGTAATATCAACTTCTAATCGTACTTATTTTAATCATATTTTAAACCGTTTTCCAAATTCATCCAAGTTTTATTTAAAAGTTATACTTAAAGATTTTATATTTTCGTTTAAATTATACATGAATTTTTTTATTGACCTTTCATTAGTTTATTTCCTTGGGTTTATAAAAGTTCCATTTGAATTTTGGTAAATTAGAAAAAAGAAAAAATTTTAGTTCTACCATAAAACTCATTTAAAAAAATTATTTACTAAATAAAAAAATTTATTACAAAAAGGTTCATTAGTTTATTCTAAAATAATAATATCAACAAAAATTGGAAAAATTAAAAATCATTTGAAAAATTATTAGGAAAAAGAGTAGAATATTATTTTCCCATTTTAAAATCATTTATAAATGGAATTTATTATAACATTCATACCAAGATCAAGGGGTTTCATTTAAACTGTAAATATATTTGATTAACATGAAAATGTGATTTCAAAAATTAGGATTTTCAAAATTTAGTGGGGGATCCACAAAAATATTTTAAAAAATAAAATTATTTTTAATGGAAGTTTTAACACCCATTTAAAATAATTTAAAATTTAAATTAGAGTTGGATTATAACTATATTATATTATATACTATCCATGAAATATGTAAAAATGATTCAATATAACCAATTATTTATTTTTTAATATAGCCTTCAATAACAATTATATCATTGTTACGGATTATATTTCCTTTTTTATCATGTTTTCTTCAAAAAAACCATATAGTTCCAAAAAGTAGATCACTATGGGATTATTCCATGAGAATATAAATTTTTTCTTGGAAATTGTTTCACCTCATATTTCATGACAGGTATCCAATTCTCATCATTAATAGTATCATTAAGGGTTAAAGGTTCAAGGTGAGAGAGGAAATATTGATGTTCATTCACATTTAAGACCTTTAATATATTAAATATATGAAATTCAATTTAAAAATAATATTCTTAAGAGAATAGTCTTTAGATTGAACCCATTCCTTGGGTAAGGAACTATAATAGGGTTCTAAAACATATTTATTTACTTTATATTATTGGGGTTAGATTTGATCAAACTAGCTTCATCAACAATGTCAAAAATTTAAGGTTACTTTTTATTTATATTCACATAAAATTTGATTTCAATTCAATCACCCATGATCTTAGTCCACATAGTGATGACTCGGTAGGATTTACATAAGTTTGGGTACACAAAAAGGATACCTTCATAAGATTTATGTTTAAAATTTCCTAGATTATTCTTTATATTAAGGGGAAATCATTTACAACTAAATACTATAATGAATCCATATTTTGGAAATGTTAAATTCAAAATATCATATGGAGTTTTTCCGTAGAGGGGTATAATTAGAATACAATTATGGATAAAGTAATATATATTGACCACCTCATCTAAAATGTATTGATTATGTTTAAAATGATTCAATAGAGTCTAATAAATTTCATATAAGGTCCTATTTCATCAATAAATAACTGTATTTTTTAGAGGTGTTCTAGGATCATATAATGAGTGATGATAATATTGGGAAGAAAAATAATAATCAATGCCTTTATTATTAAATTAATCCATATTTTAACTTATAAGTGAAATAATTTTTAATTGATTTTCATTTTAAACATTCCATGAAAATTGATATTGACATTAAAAGCATCCTATTTATAAGATATAAATAAAACAAAATTAAATATAGAGAAATAATTGAGAATTAAAAAGGATTAAGATTTACATATAATAATAGAAACATGAGTTCATACAAAAATATCATGATGAACTAGTATTAAGACGTTAGAAGAAGAATCAAAGTGTTTGGATTCGAATGACTATTTTTGTTTCTTTCCATGTATGCATGGTTTAAAAATTAAGTTATCTTCATAATAGAATTTTACAATATCTCATTATAATTTATTAAAATTGAGTTTGAATGAGATTGAATGTTATAATGACCTAGGTTCCAATTCAAAATACAAAATTCATTATATTTTTAAATTATAAACTTAATAATTTAACATAAAATAGATTTAAATTATATAACATAATAATTTTGAAAACAAGACGTGGTAAGTAAATACTTTCCATTAAAATTTAAAACTTTACAAAAATCATTTTAAAAATTAATTTTAAAACAACTATAACATAACAAAAAAATATTTAGCAAATTAATTTTCCAGCCATTGAAAAATGAGATATCACTATTTAATGTATTATTAGAGAAACTAATTATATATATACTAGTGATTTTACCCTCTGAGTCATATCCAAATTAGAAATCCCTCTATTGAAATATTCGATATGATTGAATTTAGAAGGATAACCACACACATTAATTGATCACCCACTATCCATATACAAAGTAACTACTTAGGGATTTCTCTCTAGAACCTTTTCCTAAATAATATTAAGATACTAATTCTTTTAGTACCCATATCACGCATCCATATAACTTACCTAATAAAGGATTTAGAATCCAAACACTCTTAGAACTTGTTTTTCAATTAGATATATGAGAAAAAATATTAATTATCTTAGAAAAAATATATCAATAATTTTTACAATTTTATTCATAATTAAGGTGTATATATTTATTATAATTATGAAAAAATTTATTTTTGGAATTCCATTTTACAAAAGTAATATTTTTAGAATTTTTGGGAGAAATAGATTTTTTTTGAAAAACCAACTATGGAATTTTTGTAATAGCATGTTGAGATCCAAAAATCACATTTAAATAATGATATCCATAGTTTAATTGATAAATATAATTTTCAATATCTTAAGTTTTAGATTTCAAACTGTCATGATTTTATTATTCTATTAGTTTTAAAACAAAATCATCTATTCCTTTGAAATATTGAGATTTTGAAGAAAAAAAACATTAAAATTCTTTTTGTGATGATTAAATTTCTAAACAAGTACATAAAGACCATTATAATGTTGATCTATAGCATATTTAATATCATAAAAATATAAATAAGAATTTGAAGAAGTAAAAGTGTAAGGAACTAGCCATAAACATCACATAATCTAGTGTCTTAATACAAGAATGTACACTCTTCCATTCCCAAGAATATTTTAGTTTTAGATTTTAGGTAATTAGGATAAACATGTAAATATTAAAAACATACATTACTATTGAAAAATTATACTAAGTATTAATTTTCCTATAAAAAACTCCTTTAAATAAATCCGGATTTCTTTTCATGAGAAATATTCAATGTTTTCATCTTGACCTCATATTTCTCCCTATTCTTCCTTAAAACCCAATGAAATACATTTTAAATATGGTATGGAAAAAAATCTTAGTATGGAACATTAAAATAAGAAATATGATAGTCTAGTGAAAATACAAGAAACCCTAAAAAACCATATCTTAAAAAGATACCATTTTACCTTAAAAGGGTATAATCACTATTTTTAAAACAAATAATATTTAAGATACCTTTTAAAATCAATTATTTACATGAAAACTCATAATAAATTAATGAAAATTCATGTAGGTTCCTTGGGACATAATCATAGAACCCTTACAAAACCCTTATAAGAACTGTTATAAATTGGAACAACCATACAATGACTTCTAGTAAAATTTTCTAGAAAACAAAATCATTACCCTATTCATTGGACATATATATTTTCACACCCATCGTATAAGTTGTATCGGTCACACCCATGATCTATAACGGGGATAAAGCCTTATAAAATAATTTCAAAGGACTATATACTAAATAAAAATCATGAAAAGAAATATTAATTCTATGTACAAAACACTTTCAGATATAAAAATATTATTTTCTTGTAAAAATTAATTTTAATAATATAAAAAAAGAACAAATAATAAATAAATAATTTTAATTAAAAATAACATGATAAAATTATAATTTAAGATTCAAATAATTGAGGTGAAAAAATAGTGGGAAATTTCATTCATTCTATATATGTTAAAAAACATTCCTTTCACACCTTTTAAAGAAAATTTAGAAAGTAACTCATTTAGAAAATGAATGAAATATTATATTTAAATAATTTTTAAGAAGAAAATAAAGGGTTAAAATGACATTAAAAAATAATTTCAGAATAGTAAAAACATTTTGGAAATCATTTTTAGAAAAAATGTACATGTACTAGAAATAATATTTAGCTGATACTTAAAAATTAACAATCCAAAAAAAATAATGAGATTCTGGAATTATGATTTACCACTTTGGTAAATTTTGAATCATAATACCCATGAAAAAATAAAATTTAAAAAATTAATTATCTTTAGAATATAGAATTTTAAGATATAAAATTTTAGAGGGTTAGTATATACACTTCATAAAATAATATATGTACATAAATTCCAAATATACATCAACAAAAGGAAATTGAGATGAAATGACTTACCTTGAGTCCAACTAAAAATGTATAATATTTTTTATCCTAAATGATAGAATTTTATTAATATTATAATTTTTTAAGAATATTTTTTAAGTTTATTATTTTTTATATCACTTATTATGATGTTATATACAATTACTAAATTATTTAGTTTCACATCTGATGTTTTAACGTTATTCAATTCATAAGTCAAAAATGACATATGTATGTTGACTATGGTAATATTGGTCATTACTATATGATCTCTAGAATAATAATAATGAGAAAAATATATTTTTATGCATAAATTATACATTTAAATTTTTCCATTAAATATGGTTATGAAAAATGAACTATGTTAAAATCCTAGAGAAGATATGCCATACATATATATGAGTAACCTTTTCATTTTTCAAGAATCATTATGGAAAAAAGTTAATCATTATTTTAATTTTATATAATTATAATAATATACTAAATATTATATAAAAATTTAAATATAATTATATATAATCCATGTTATGTGGTTATTAAAAATTAATCACAACATTTCGTTGAGTTTTTAGTCCACATATACGCACAAACACCATTATCATTTTTTAGTGAATGAAATGGTAAGAAGAAAAATGATATAGTAACTTTTAATAATCATAAAAATTTCATAAATATCATATATAATTATTAATTCAGTAATTATAATACATCTATGATATATGATTATAGAAAATGAATTACATCGGTTCGCAAGGCGGGAGTTCTCCGTACACGCATATTATAGTTTCATTACCCATTCGATAGAAGAGAAGATGGATATGGGTTGTGATATAAACATAAAAAAATCAGTATATGTATATTAATATTGTTGTTATATATTCATGTATGAATAATATTTTAATGATGTATTATTGGAAGTAAACAAGAATACTTGATAAAAAACTATACCACTTCTTCAGAAACCTCCTTTTCTTAACACCTTAATTCCACTAAGGTTGGGGTTATTCAAAAACCAAGACATCTAGAATGTGGGTAGGGATTATAGGAAGGTATATTGACATTCATTGGCCAATAAAAATGAATTTTTAAGTTTAAAGGAGAGTAAAAAAGTGGTTCCCCATTATAATAGGGGGTAGGGTCACTCTTGGAATTTCTTATAATATTTAATTAATAAAATATTTATTAAATTGAAAATGGATCCAATGTGATTTATTTATAATATAGAATTATTTTTTTCATTAATAATCTCATAAAATAAAATTATACAACCTTTTACTATGTTTTTACAATTATCATTTTGTTTCAACCCCACATTAACCCCTTTAAAACATACTGTGACAACAAGGATTTTGACACTTTCAGGGAAAAAATAGTTACTGAAAATGATAAAAATTCGCACAAGTGTACCATAGTTGATATTATAAACCATATAACAATAAATTGTCCAAATATATTATTTTTATGAATTTATATTTTAAAAAAATATTATTTATTATAAATTATCAATAATGTCAATTTTTATAACTATTTATTATATTGACTATAATAATATCAAGATAACTCATATAATTTGAAAAAAATAGTTTAAAACATCCAAAACATGTTATGATAATCAATAAAATTATTGTATCACATCAAATTTATCAAATTTTAATAATTTTCATTATTTTAATATAACTTATTTAATTTTTCTATTAACTAAATATTTATCATGTCAGTATTTTCAAAGCATTTAATGTAATTATTTCATCACTAAAAATAAAAAATATATTAAAATTATAAATGTAAAAAAATTATCTTGAAAAATAATATTTATATTTAAACATATCATATGGATTACCTAATATTATAAATTTTATATTTATTAAAAATAAGAGTGTAATATGTATGACTTTTCTAGGAATAAAATAATATAAAGGTCCCAATATCATCCAAATGGACTCAAAATTCCATATAAATGAATTTGTTATTATTATGGTTATAATGGACTAATATGGTAAATTTTATCCAAGTGAAATGGTTATTTGATAGTCCTTATCATTTTATTTTTAACATTAATTATCTGATTTACCTATTACCATAGTAACAAAAATTTATAAGATTACTATTCATAATGACCAAAAATAAAAGAGACCAATTTAATATATAAGGAACCCATGATTAAAAATATGGTATCAATTTTTTAAAATTCAAGACACATTAGTGGAAAAATTTAATTTCAAATTAAACTAGTAAAATGAAACAAAAAATGGGTTTTTCATAAAAATATTGATTTAAATATAAAATATTTTTATGATAAATGAAAGTTTAAAATCCATTAAAAAACATATTCAGATAATTTTATATAGAAAGTATCAAATAAAATTTTAAAACTGATACAAATTTTTTTTCTTTATAAATATATTAAAAGAAAATACACTTTCAATGAAAATAATTATTTTCAAGATTCATTGAAAAAAAAATCTTCTAAGAAAATTCTAAAAATTACATCTTAATATAATTTTGGATTGATGAATTATAAAATGAAATCAATATTTTAAAATAAATTTTCATAAATTTTCAAAAAATAATAAGAATATTTGGTCATAAAAATAATGAAAACCCTTTTTGTAAGTAAATTTATTTTTTGGATAAAAAATAACATTACTAAAAATAATTTTCTTATTTAAAAATTATTAATAAATACATTATCAATGAGTATGAGGATTTTATATATTATATTTATTGTAATAATATACATTCACACCATTTTAATGGCTTGGTTATAATAGTCAAATAATAATTGTTGTTCATTTAATCTCGGTGTTGAATATTTTATACACTAACAAATTGAGTAATTTTTTTTAAAATTATCTAGATATTATAATATGAGTAATAAAAAGAACATATAGACTTTAATTTTTTAGATACCTCAATATCATTTATAAGTCATTTAGTAATTTCATCACTTTTTTTATATTTTGAATGTGTGTCCTCCCTGAAACTTGAAGATGAATCTTTAAGATACCTATTGAATTTATTATTTTCTATAAACATATTGTTCAATAGAATATCTAGCTGTATGTGAAAATTATTTTTAGAAACCATGGTAATTAACATCTATTTCATGATTTTACTTTTTAAGGGATGATAATATGTTTTATTTTTCTTGTAATTATTCATCCACTAAGAAATATGAGCAATCACAACATTTATTTTGGATTTGTTGCCAATGATAGTCTTGAAATCAATTTTTTAGTTTCTATTACCTCATTTACCTCATTTTCTATTTTCTTCTCATATATAAATCATATATAATGAGTGTGAAAATGATATCCTTAATAAAAATTTTATTTGTAACATTATATTATAGACTGAAATGGATTTGTGTCCCTAATTTGTTGTTAAATTGAAAAGGAATTTCTTGTCTAAGGTCTATGTAGAATGACTATCAATTAGATACTTTTGACCATTAAAAATTATAATGAATCATGTAAACATTATGATAATAGACTTTTTAGGATTGATAGAGAAATATTCCATGTCTTGTCTAAAAATATAAATCTAAAATATTTATATTTCATCATTCAATCATGAGTTACCACTTAGAGTTTATATATTTTATTTTTCCACATAATGGTTTTAAAAATCCATTATGGGGTGAATTGAGTTCTTTAAAAAATTTAATTACATTAAAACCACAAAATTTAAGGTATGCATATTTTGATCTTTCCTTAACCAAAAAACTAAATGAAATAAAATGTGAAAGATTAAAGATAAAAAAAGATATTTATGGTTGTTTAGGGAATATATATAAACTAGTTTACTCCACCAACACTCTACTCATTGAGTTTAGTGATTTTTATTATATTATAAATTCCTCTAGGGGATACTAACTGGGTTTAAGAAAATGTTACTTGTTATAAAGGTCTAAAAAATTTAAACTAGGATATCACATTACACATAATATTCATTACCTTAACACAGTTAATCATAATGAGTGAAGATAGAAATAGAGATGAAAAAAGAAGTTTAAAAAATTGTGAATCATAAATATGTAAGGAAAAACTAAAATATGATGAATAAACTTCAATGAAAGATGATATTTTTCTATGTGTAGCACTGGAAGTTCATTTATTTCATATTAAAATCTTAAAATAATAAACATAAGAATGTATCTTCAAGTGTTTTATTTTCTATTTTAAATCACTAACCATTTCTTTCTTATATACATAACTGATTTTTATATAGTGGAAAACTACTCTGTTTATATATCCTCTTTTGAATTTTAACATTATTAAGTTCTATAGTCTCAATAGTCAATTGAATAATCCTTTGAATAATTAAATATATAATTTATTAATGTCATTTTCCTTCTTTTTCAAATATGGAATAAACCCCCATGGATGAGATGGTGCAATTTTCTTTATCAGATCATTCCATTCATAGAAAAATGGGGCCTTGTCTATATTAATCCTACCTTATTTTGGTATCTCATTTTTTATTAAATAAAATGCATGAATTTACTCATCAAGTTATTATTCCAGTGATATTTTTATAACAACAAAAATCTATATGATAAAGTAATATTCATAAGATAATTTTCAAAATACATTCATCCGATAAAATACTTGAAATCTTTAACATCTATGAAATGTTGAATATAATGAAATTATTATTTTAGTGTGATAAATAATTATTGATATAAATCCTTAGATAATATTCTAGTTACATAAAAAAATAAATTCAAATAATTTCTTTGATGATCATAATATAAATATTTTATGAATGTCCTTTTTTGTGATATAAGACTTAACTTAATATCATTTTTACGTCCCTATAACACCATGATATAGGAGAGGTGAATCTAGGTGTCCAAATTTTCTTCAAATGAGATGGATATTGTTCTTTTGTTGGTATGAACCTGTCAAATTAGTCAGATGGAATTGTGCAGTGTTCAAACACCAAAATGTAGAAATAGAAACCCAAAATAGAAGTTTTACTTAGTTTACAACTAATGGATAGTCTATGTAGAATACTCTGAAATTGAGTTGTTTGTACCTAAGTACATTAAGCATCACTAGATAGTAAGGATTAAAATTGTCCATACATGTTCACTCTAGTCTAAGAACATTTTATTTACAAGAATTTTTGGGACAACACACCACCTACATAAGACTGTTTTTATCGACCACCTTGCAAACTATCTTTAGAGAAGATATAATAAGTTTATCTATCTGAAATTCAAATCAATATATTAAGAATTTAAGTTTTAATCCCTGATTTTAGCAAGACATTTTTTAAACCATAGTTCTAAATTGATGCACTTGGAAGTAATATTCACTAAAATTTTATGTTCAAGACTATTATTCTAGAATATCCTAACCTTAGAAAAGACACCTTATTATTCCAAAGATACTTCATAATTAAATATCCCAATATATTTCCTGAAGCTCCCATCCTTCAAGAAGATCATAGACTTTATGAAACTCCAAAACAACCATGAACCTCTTAGTTAATGAGAAGCCCCCATTTCTGAATTTCCTTATGGTTGATCAGTTCAAGAACACATGTTTCATGAATCTTGAGTTCATTAATAGTTAAAGGAATTACCATCTCAAAGAACCTTAATGAAATCAGAGTGTTTATCCATTTTTTAAAACTCTACCCATACTTATGAATATTATCATCCACTTATTTATAGACATCAACTTTCACAAAAAATTATGGCTCCCCACATCCTTTTCAAAAATCTCTCCATTTATGTTTGTGAATATCCTTTTATTTTTAAAGATCTAGTGAGATTTTTCCATTAAAAAATATTATATTAATAGTGAAGATTATTATAAGATCATTTAACATGAAAACTCCTTGATTTACTTAGTGTTTATTAACTAAAAATAAAAAAATATACTAATAGATGTGAAAATCCTTTATCCCAAAAATCTCCCCCTTTGGATTTATTGGAAATATGAAGATAAATTTTACTAATAAACATCCTATAGAATAATACTAATATGTGTGAAATAAATAATCCATCACTCTAAGTCTATGTGAGTAATGATTTATGTAGAAAACAAGATTGATGAAATATAATTTCATTCCTCGATAGACCACCGACCAATCCTTAAAACATATAATTTGTTGAATTTCAATTATCTCCCTATTTTTAAATAAACCCAAAGAACCTATATTTTTAATTTTAGTGCCAAAAAATGCATACTGAATCTTATATCTCCCATATACCTACATCACATCTACAAATGATTAAAATATTTAACAAAAATGGGGGGAGGGGATCAAAATAAACCTCCTCATGCAATGGTAGGTGGCTGAACATAGAGGCTCCACTGATGTTTCTTGAGAATTTGTGATGTGAAAGGCTTAGTCATAATGTTATACACTAGATAATTAGTTAAAAAATGATCAATTTTAATCAAAAAAAGTTAAATTTTTTATTTTATTAAGTAATATCTGATCTCAATATGATTTGTAAGATAACATTGAACCGGGTTTTTCATAAGTTGACTGCACTCTTGTTGTCATAGTGAAGCACCATTAGATTTTTTTCCTCATCACCAATACCATTAGGTTGTTTATTAATCCATAAAATATGATTGCATACATTTTTCACAAAGATAAACTCTACTTTATCAGTACTAAGAGAAGTTCAATATTGTTTCTAGCTCAACATTCCCAAACATTTTTTCCAATGAAGAATGCACCACCACTTGTGTACTTTTGATTCACCACATCTCCATCACAATCATCATTAGAAAATACATATAAATCATTATCCCATATTGTTAAAAAGTATAATCCATAGTTGAGAGTACTTTGAATATATCTCAAAATTATTTTAACTACTTCAAAAGTCTATTCCTTCAGATCAATTTATAACCGAGCCTTTAGATATGTATCAAAAAAAATATCTAGTATTGTTGTTTTCATATATGATAAGATACAAATGACCCTAAAATACAAGGTGGTATATATATATTTCCCATCCTCATGCTTTTTAATTTTTATCTCAACCACAAATAGAGATGACATTGGTTTAGAGTCATGCACGTTAAATTTATTTAGAAGCTCTCTTGTGTACTTTTCCCAAGAAATGAAGGCGTATTACTTCTTTTCAATCACCTATATATCTAAAAATTATGTAAGTTCACCAATCATGGACATTTAAAAATATTATTTCATGTGGTTAGAAAATTCTTCCTCTAATTCATTTATACTTCCTCCAAATATAATATCATCCAAATACACAATCACCAAAAATTAATCTCCCTATGTATTTTTCACATAGAGATTATAGTAAAGACATCCTATTTTAAAATTTATCTTCTCAATATTACCATATAGTCTAATATACTAGTATTTAAGTGAATATTTTATACCATAATGAGCCTTCTTTAATGTATACAAATTTGTATCATCATTACCAATCAGTAATCCCATTGGTTTTTCATTGTAGACTTCTTCTTCAAGAATGATGTTTAAGAATGTTGTTTTGAAATCCATATGACACACTTTATACCATATTTGAATTTACATGGATATAAATATCCTAATTAAACCTAGTTTAGATACTAGAGAAATGTTTTCTTCAAAATCAATGCCCTCAATCAATGCATATCCTTTACACACCAAGAGTGCCTTGTTTCAGATCACATTTCCATTCTTATCAAATTTGTTTTTGAAAATCCACATTGTTCCAATCACATTGTTATTTTGTGGTCTCTTAACAAAATCCCAAGTCTATTCTTTTAGATATAATCTAATTCCTCATTCATGGACTTAATATATTACGTATACTTTGTTTATTTTGTAAATGAGTTTGGTTCTATAATTGATTGGAGGAGAAAGTGTGAATTATTCTTCATTATCCTCATTTGTGTAGGCACATTACAATCCCCAATGATGTTGGATGGATCAAATTATTCTCTTCTCATTATCATGTGAGGTTATAGTAGAGTTTCTTTAGTAAGGATTTCCTATTCTTATTCAAAATTTTAACCATCATAATTTTGAGAGGCCTAGATTTTGGGAAATATATCAACAATTTCTGTGTGTGAATACATACCTTGTCCACTTTCTTCGTCATATTCAATCATATCAACATATGATATCCTCGAGTTATTTATAGTTTTATCCTCAATTATCTGGACATTATTTATCTCCAAAATATTTATAATATTATTATTGTAGTATTTTTAGCCTTTATGCTTTATTTAATATCCAAGGAACATTCCTTAATATATGACATCACCATACATTCCTTGATTGCCTTCATTGTTTTGGATGAAACATTTACTTCCAAAGAAAAAAAAATATTTCAGAGAGGGATTACTTTCATGAAATATCCCATATGATGTTATGTACTATACTATAAATAAATATGTTAAACTTTTAGTGTACACTTTAACTTGGGAAGCCTCCTTACAGTAATGAAAAGAAACACAACTCTCAATCAATATAGTTAGTGAAAAATTGTTCACATGTTGATTTTTACATTAAACTACCCCATTTTTTGAGGTTTTATCACTAAAGACACCTCATGATTTATCCCATGGTTTCTAATATAGTTTTCAAATTCAATGTATGTAAATTTTATTCCATTATCATATAGTAATATAATGATTGGGTGTCTAGTTTTATTATCATCTATTTGAAGTTACCTCTTCATACAATCAATCACTTTTCATTTATGTTGCATAAATAGAACACATGCCATTATACTATAATCAACAATAAAAATATTGAAGTGACTCTCTCCATATGTGCTAGCCACATTTATTAGACTACACACATCTTCGTGAATGACATTTATAGCAACCCGAGCTTAACATACATGTATATTACATCATTTTAAATAAATATTCTGCACATTAAAAAAGTACATTCTTGAGGACCTTAATAGTTTAGTGTCTTTAGAAACTTGGAAAAAATTATTATAGTTTAGTGAAATATCTTTAATATTTATTATAATGATATTCCACTTTAGTACCCCTACATAAAACATTTCTTCATAACTTGGTGAAAGGAAACATAAGAAAGAGGTGATCTTAGATACTCAGTAAGGGTAAACAAAGGATATACATAAGCATGATCATGAACATACAGGTATGAGATCAAGAACTTAACATTATAAGAACATATACTACATATAAAAGATCATAAAAATAAATCTTGTCATAAATATTGACAGTTCACAACACATGAATCATAATGGAATTAAGAGAACAATCCATGAAAGAATAATATAGGAATAAGACATAAAATTATAACAATCACTTAAACATGTAATATCATTACCTATAAGTCATGGATCATTTCCAAAAAACCTATAAGGGAACTTAATGTGGACTACACATGATGAGCCAGAGATACCACCATCCCCGGTCACAGTTTGTTCCTTATAAGGGATTAGGTTTCCCCATTTTTTCAGAGTGTATCAGGTTTCCACATCTTCCCATAGTTGATCGGGTTTTCCAATCTCCCCATAGTGGATTGGGTTTTCCCATCTTCCCATAATGGATTGGGTTTCCCCACCTTCCATAGTGGATCAAGCCCATAGACTTGATTCCCATCATTATATTGTGAGATATAAATCTTTACCCAATGGATTTTAGGGATATATAGGTCCCAGTTGACACATAATAAAATCATACATACATGTGTCACATGATAATAAATCTTGGATCATATGATGACACATAAAAAGATATGGGTTTATAAACATCATGTCATTAATCATGAAATGAAATGGGTATCACAAAAATTTCATCATATCATCACCTATAGAAAATACATATATCTCATAATCACTTCATCAAAGCATAACCTATGAAAAGAAGTGGGTTTCAAATTCATATAACCCATGGAAGGGAAATGGGTTTCAAAAACATCATTACATAAAAAATAAACCATTAAAGAAAGAATATTAATGGTATTCTTAGATAATATCACTATTAAACCATAAAATACAATAAAGTATTTTATCTTATATGGAGAAGGATTTTGAAATATTACATGGAACATTTCTTAAGGAAAATATCATTTCTTTTAAAATACTATTCATAAAACCATTTCAAAAATAATTTTCTTATAAATAAGTCTATACAATTTCATTTAAAAAATTTCTTGTGGAAAATATATTTTCATCTATTAAAAATTATTTTAAAAAACTAAAGAATTTATAAAACCTAATTCTTTTAAAATATATTTCAACACTTATAAAGAAATGTTAAAAATATTTTGAAAACAATTTTCTTTTAAAACACCTTGAAAACTCATAAAGAAATCTTGAATTTTTTTAAAAACCATTGTATTTAAAAATAATTTGAAACAATAAAAATAAGGATTGAAATCAATTTGAAAACCCTTATATATATATTTTTTGGAAAATTATAATGAAAAATTGAAATGATTTAAATACTTTTCTTTGAAAATAAAATTTTGAAAACTTATAAAGGAATATTTGAAATTATTTTTAAAACATTTTCTTTGAAAAAAACTTGAAAAATCATAATAAAATCTAGAAAAAATTTTGAAAACCTTTTTCTTTGAAAATAATTTGAAAACCTAAAAATAAGGCTTAAAATCATTTTGGAAACCCTTTTTTATAAAATAAATTTGAAAACTTATAATAAAATATGAAATCATTGAAATCATTTTCTTTGAAAACAACCATATGAAAACTTATAAAAGAATATTTGAAAATCTTTAAAACCATATTTTAAACATAAAACCTTTTTATAAAATTTTTTCTTTGGAAACCACTTTAAAATCAATAAATTTATAGAATATAAATAAAAAAATTTCTTTAAAAATAAACCTGTTAATATACAAATTAAACATTAATGAAACAATTGTCATGACATCGGGGTTTTCCACACATTCCGATCATTACTTTTTCACCTCAAAATGTTTTAAAAATTTCCTTGATCAGAAAATGATATGAATATTCCTCTTAAAAGAATTTGTAAAAAGTTAAACCATGGGTATAAATTTCTTTCAAACATCATAGGATAATATTAAAACTTTTTGAATTTTTTATAAAACATAGTTTTGAAAGAACACATATTTCTAACTGAAAGAATAAATAAAGTCATATTTTCATAATTTTGTTTTATTAATTATCTTATGTAAAAAAGAATAGAATAATGATACCATTACTTGTATAAAAAATAAATAACCACAATATAATAAAATAAATGTGTTTTCTTAATATATGTATTATAATATTTATTCAATGGAATCATACTTGTAAACAATCTAGATAAATGATGAGATTATAGGATTAAAATCTTACCACTTTGGTAACATTAAATAATAATCACCATTAGATAATAAAAATACATGAAGCTTATAATATAATGCAAATAATAAGATTTATGATATAACATGTCAAAGGGATAGTATATACACCTCATAATAGAATATACGTGTATAGAAAAACATGTGTCTCAAAGAAGTAAAATTGAGACAAAGCTACCTTATTGATTTGGTAACTTTCAAAATGTAAAACCCATGAAAGATAAATCATAAAATGGATATTTAAATAAAAATAAATTTAATTATAAGTTTCATATAATAAATTCATAGTTAGTATATACACCACAATAAAGAAATGAGTGGTGTAAATGACATGTATCTCATAGATATAAAAATTGAGATGAGAAAACCCTCACCTTAAGTATTGAATTTCTTCATATATGATTGAAAATTCCGCATAATAAATATAATTTTATTACACATCTACCACTGAATAATATTATTATATAAAATACCATATATGATTTTATTATGACTTTATATTACCTATTTATTAAAAATTCCATGTTAATGTTACGTGTTGAGTAATATCTGCTTTGTTTTCCATATACATTTTGAATTATTATTCCTGATCATATTATATAGATCATGATTTAATAATTTAAATAATTTAAAACATGATATAAATATAATATATATTCATTATATATATATATATATTTATAATAATCTATAAAATTTAGAAATATGAAATAGAATACACTGTTTATGGAGAGGGTAAATCATACATACGCATGAACGATGTTTCTGTTTTCTTGTCATATTTAAAGAAATAAAGTTTATGATATATATATATATATATATTATAATTTTATTATAAATATTATTTCACAAATACCACAAATATTTACCAAACCCATCCTTAATACATTCCATGAAAAGTGTGAACGAATCACGTTCCTTTTAGGAGGCGAGAGTTCAAACATCCACAAACAAAGTTATCGTATTTCCAAAAAATGGAATGATGGAAGGTATGTTTTAAATAATATTTCCAAAATCATAAATAAATAATAAATATAATATATATCATATAAAAAAATCATTTCTATCATAATTCCAAACCATTATAGGTGGTAAAGGAAAATGAACAACATCATTTTGTGAGGCGGTGGTCCGTTGTGCACACGAATGGTAAATCTGTTACCCATTTGATGGAAGTGTATGCAGGTGTAGGTATAACCCTTATAATAAAAAAATATCAGTATATTTAGGATACTTAGTACATTATAAAATCATGTAATGAGAATAATTGAGGGTTTTTAGAAATGAAATAATACAAAAGAGCTTGTGGAAGGATGTTACCTCTTCTTTGAGTAACTCTACTTGGCTTGCACCAAAGGTATTCCTTGGTTAGATTTATTCCCAAATAGAGGGTTCATTAATTAATGTATGGAAGTTTATAGCTTATTTGGGAATTATTTGGATGATACAAAGTGTCTTGATAGGTGCGAGGAAGAGGAATAGTGAATTCCTTTTTATAGGGAATGATGGGTGGAATTCTTATACATACCAAAAGGTAAAAACCATTGGGAGTGCACAATTACCTCATGTGATTCCAAAAAAGAAAAAATAATGGTTTAAAGGGGAATAATGGTAAATAAAAATATCTATAACACAGAAATAAGTTCATTTTTATAATTTTGTTTGTTAACTTCTTTTTTTCCCCAACTTATATCATTTTTTTATCAAGTTAACTACTTTTCTAAACAATGTAACTTAACCATTAATACTAAATTAAAGTGATATTTATTAGTAAATATATACCAAATTAATTCTAAATATGATCTCTAATTTATAAAAAAATCCCCTTTGTGTTGAAAATTAATTTTAAAACAAGTTCATGTAACGTGCGAAAGCAATGCTTTAACTCAAACCATGCTAACACAATTTTTACTATTTAATGGTCAATATGTTAATTATAAAAGATAAATTGGTCCACTAATAGAACATATTTTATATTTATTAACATTTCAATATAATTTTTAAGAATATAGTTTTTAGTAAATTTTAAATCATTTAATAAAATATCATTTATTATAAAATAATATTAATGTCAATTTTAACATTATTCACTTAATTTAAATTTGAAAAATATAAATATAGAGATATAGTTTGAATCTATTAATTTCACACCTTTTTAACATTATATATTAATCTAAAAAAATTAAAGGAAATAATTTGAAAAAATTATTTTACTTTTAATATTTTTGGTACAATTTATTTTAGTTAATTGTTAACTAAACAATTACTGAATTTGACATTCCTTAAATATTTAATCTAAATAATTCATTTATAAAAATTAAATATAAATTAATATGATGAAAAAAACTTAATTAACATTAGGATTAATTTATAAAAACCCAAATAATGAGATTTTTTGTCCATATCTCAAGGCTTTATAAAAGTTAAAGTTAAGGAAGGTTCCTTTTTTTTAATCTTTTTTCTTAACTTATTATATAGGTCAATTTCATGAAATATTGTTCCAATATAACATTAAATTATAAAAAAGAAATTATTTGGTATAAATATGGTCTGAAAATTAATTTTGGAAAAGTTTATAAGTTATTTTTCCACTTAAAATTAATGATTAACCACTAAGTAAAATAATTTTTATATATAATCACTATAATTAATTTTAATTAATTTCACTAATATTTTTGTCAGAAAAATAAGTTGGCCTTACTAAAAATTATAAATTTTGTTGATTCCAAATAATTAATCCATTTTTCTAAATTATAAACATATAATTGTAAGAAATTAATTTAAAATTAATCACACTGACGTGTCATGAAAGTTGGACATTTAATCAAAAATGTTAAAAAGTTTTTAATGTATTTATATATAATTTTAATGTGAAATTGTTTCCAATGACAAAAATTGGATTAATTTATGTATAATTTATCTAATTACACTTTAAAACCAAATTAAACTATAATTTAACAATATAAATAAATTAGACGAAAGAGATGTTTTGAATTAAAATTCTCCATTTTTCACTATTCATCAAAAAATGAAACTTTGTAGAAAAATACTAAAAATACACCCAAAGTAAATATTGATATTAATATTTCAAAAACTGAAGTTTTTTAAAAATTAAATTTATAAAAGTTTCCAAAATTAATGTCATTATTTTTCATATAAGGACATAAAAAGAAGTTCATTTGAGAAAATAATATTTTCAAATATATAAAGACATTACAAAAAATTATATGATTAATTATAAATATGTTTTTATTAATATGAAAAAATTATAAATAATATTTAAAAATTAGATATTATTATTCATGTTACTAATTTTAACAACTATGTTATAACTATCTCATTTAAAAAGTTATAATGATAAAATGTTGTTTCGTAGAAACTCGATATTACGTGTAATACAAGAAAAGTTAGTGTTGCATGTAGCATAATAATATCATAGTGTAGTGTATAAATAAATCATATGTTGGTGTAGAGAAAAATAAATAATAACTTGGTGCCTTCATAAAACACAAGCTAAATTCATTTTTGTGTGAAATGAAAAATATCAAAATGTTTAAATTATTTCAAAATTTTTTCACAAAATCTCCGGGTGTTACATTCTACCACCCATAAAATGAATTTAGAACTCAAAATTTATATGGGTCATCAAAGGTTTAATACTTGAAATTTACTTTCTTAGAAACCCACATCATAAAATTTAATACTAAAACTTACTTTAAAAAGGGAAAGTTGAAAACATAACTATTACCCCAAATTTACGTATAACTTGGTTTCTATATAGAAGAACATATGTTTCAAGTAAAAAAGATAACATAGATGAAATGCATAAATAATCATAGATATGGATAAATATCACTGATTGTAATAAATTGAGTGATCCAGATAATGTTATCAATCAAAAAACCATAAACCGAATAAGCATGAAAGAAGTCATTAATCTCACCCATTGGTTGTGCCTTGATCAATTTCCACTTAATATCTTACTCTAAGAATGAAAGTAAATCTTCCATTTCTTAAGTACTAACATATCATGATATCTATACATATAATGATAATTCAATACATATATCTCTAGTTATCATCACAACAAAATTCTTAGCATAGGTTATCCAATATGCATAAATACTCATATAGAGAGATAATAGTTTAATCTCTAAAACCTAATATGAAGTTTAACATAAACCATTCCATAAATGGTTAACATTATAACCATTCTAAAACATGGAAGTTGAAAACCTTAGGAATAAGGTCACTAGATTTCTAAAAAAATTCAAAGCATTGATCCCTCGTATATCATAAAGTATATCATTGATTTCTCATACCCAATATGTGAATACCTTCATCATTTATTCTCTTGAAATATGTTAATGACCTTAATTACCATAATGTCTCTTCAGAGACATCCGATAAAATTGGAACCTTAATTACCATAAATCATTATTGACAACATGCATGTTTCCTTATTCCAAAGTTTATTTGATATATTCCTAAAATCCAAAAATGTTTTAAACTTCATCAATGATAGCATAATTTTTTTTTCCAAAAAATCCTTAATTATTTCCAATGTAATCAGTACCATCTAATTTACATATTCATATCCTATATATATTTATCCAAATATCATTATCTCAATGTTAGGAACATATTAGGTGTTATATTTCACTTAATCTTATATTTACTATTATTTTTACCTTTCCATTAAATAAATTTTCTAGTCCATCCGAAATATTCAAAATATTATTGTAAATACTTAGTGAAAAAACATAAATTGAACAATCTTTATATATTTCACAACTCAAAATTCTTTAATCCAAATACAAATAAACTTCTTTTTCCCTCTTCACTGTTAATCCATAAATAATTATACCTCATCCTATTACATAATACCTATTTCCTTTCCCATCTCACAAGTAGTCTCATCATCATCCGAAATATAACCGTTACTCATAACACCTTTATAATTCTCTTAGAGATCTTTCCACTTAGGACATTGATTTTTATAATGTACATTCCTTCCAAATTTAAAGCATTCAACCATAAATAACACCTTAGGGAGGACATTATTCTCATTCACTATGTTAAACAAGTTTTTCATTTTTCTTATGAAGTTAACTGATTTATATCCTTATTTTCTACAATTAAAACATCTTCATGTTCCTCTGATATTAACTTGGGTGCTTTTTTACAAATTCTCAAAACAAAGGAAACTGAATCTTATTACCTTGATAGTCTCCATTACCTCAACTCTTATCAAACTCTTTCCTTGTATTTTTTGGAGAGTCTAAGAGTTGGTTACGGTACACATTACTAATAATGTTATTTGAAAATTGATTTGGAATGATCACAATTTCATTCACTCTAGTGGTCATTTCATTTCACTTCTCATCAGCAAATTGTCAGTCACATTCAACAATAAACCAGTTTCTTTTGGTTCCCTCCATTTACTAAACTATAAATCATAGTTTGATCAACACTTACTATAGAGTAAAACCACATAATCATGAAAAATCACACATAATATGTCTAAATTATGACACCTTCCTATGACACATTAGGCTTATCCTTAGAGACATCCCTAGACTTATCACTAGAAATATCCCTATGGACCTCACTTGGGTTTTCTCATCCTATTTTACAAAGGTTAACTAAAAATTTCCTTTAATAGAAACTATAGCAACCCAAAATTAACATACATGGGTATCAAATCATTTTATATTAATATTCAGTGCATTAATAAAGTACATGCCTGAGGACTCCAATAGTTTAGTCTATTTGGAAACTTGGAACACATTCTTATAATTTTGTGAAATATCTTCAACAACTCCTGTAAATATATTCCTCTATATTAACCCTACTTAAAACCTTTATTCATAACATGTTAAATGGAATCATAAGAAATGGGTGAGCTCAGATGCTCAGTAAGGGTAAACAAAGGAGATAAATAATAATAATCATGAACATACGAGTATGAGAACATGATCAAAACATTAGAAGATCATACCTCACATATTAAATATCATTAACATGAATCATGATATAAAGATTAATAGTTCATAAGAAATGAATCATGAGGGAATCAAGAGCATAATCCTTGAAATCATAACATAGGAATAAGAAAAGGAATTGAGATAGTTAAATAAACATGTAATATCATTCCCTATAAGTCAAGGCTCATTCCTAAAAACTTATCAGGGAACTTCATAGGGAATACACCTACTATGTGGGACACACCACCATCCATAATCGTAGCCTTTTCCTTATAAGGGATCACATTTCCCCATCTTCCCATAGTGGACTGAGTTTCTTAATTTTACCATAGTGCATTAGGTTTCCCCATCTTCCAATAGTGGATTGGGTTCCCTATATTATATAGTTTATCAAACTCATTGATGTGATTCCCATAATTATCTAATGAGACATTAAACATTTCCCAATGCATTAGAAGGAGATATAAGTCTCACCCGTCACATAATGAATTCATAAATACATATTCCATAATATAATAAAACATTAATCATATCATAACCCATAAAAAGTGATGTGTTTCATAAACATCATGTGGTTTCACCCAAATTTAACCTACAAGTAGAATTGGTTTTTTTAGTATATATAGAGATCAAATCTACAAGGACTAGAGAAGAAAACTATAAACACTAAGATTTGATAGAGGAATGGATATGAAGTAGCTAAATTGGGTGTTGATTGTAATTGAAGAAATAATGATTTAATTTAAATTAAAAAACACACAATTAATTTATGTAAAACAAATAATTATGATGGGTTAATACAAGGTTGTTGTTAGGAACATAATGGATGTAATTGTTTTCTCATGGATTTCCAGTTTACTAGTTCAAGAGGTATCAATCAATGATACAAGTATCCAAAATCATTCACCTACTTAATCCATACAAAATTCCATTTCTAATCACCAGTAAACTTATAGGACCACTTTCATTATCAATCCAAGGAATTATATCACCCTAGAACTCAAAATGTGTAGTCATTAAAGTCCATGAAGATAAATAAGAAAAAATTTCATAGAATGAAAATATTAAAATGATGAAATGATTAAATAATTTAAGATCATAAAATAACATTAAATATACCCCATATAACTCCCTAGTATCAACCCATAAAAGGTTATCTCTCCATTGATGCTATTCTATCAATGGAATTAGGAAGTAAACTTAAAGAAGTAGGATTAAAGAAGTTAAAACAATGAAATAATGAACACTCCAACATTTTTATGAAATTAATGTGAATGAAAAACTTACATGGGAAAAAAATGAAGACACAATTACAAAATGAAAGTGTAAAATTAAAATTGAAAAAAACATGAATCTTCCAATACCATCACCACCAATCCATAAATAGGTAATTTGGGGTCCTATGATATATCCCCTATCATTAAATTCCTTCCCTATTAATTAGGAGAGTCATATGGAGTGAGATAAAACAAAGAAAAATTTTAATTTTCAATGTTCACCACAAAAATAAGGCTGCATTCATCAACCTTTTAGACGTGAGAATTTGACATTTAATAAGGATGATTATAAAGGAGTTTTATAATAAAAATATATCCTTACATGTTTACTATAATATCTATAAAAATTTTATGCCAATTGAGGCATCCATTCAAAAGATGTGCTCGAAATGGTGGGATGATTTTTTGGGACTTAAAATCTAGTCCACAAATTAAATATCAACTTGGGATCCCTGGATATCCTTAAAAAATTAAGAATTAGGTATATCCAGAGTTTATTGAAATGATCCCCATAAATTTTACTTTCTACAAAACAATTTTAAATTCATTGGGATTTAATTGTGGGATCCACATTTATTTGATGGGCCTTAGGCCCATTATGATTTGTCTAAAAATTTTCACATTCATTGCCAAAAATTTCCATCTTCCCTTGTGATTCATACAATGATTATGAAAGATAAAATTTTCCAAAAAAAATTGATCAATAATATAATGAAATATCAAATTTAAATAATGAATATAAATTTTCCACAAAAATATCATTGATTGGGCCCAAATTTTCACTTTAAACATGAATTTCTCATGTGATGAGAAATGAAGTTAAATTTATAAAATTATCTAAAATTGGTATTTATAGACTTTAAAAAAATGAATATTAAATTATAATAAATTAATATTAGCCTCTTTCAGTGGATAATCACACCCCCAACTTGAGTTTTTCTAGTCTCAAGCAAAAAAGTGACTCAAAAATATGAAAATGAAATTCTTGTTTCCAAAAAAATTTTCACTACTAGAAATCATGGTTTTCCCAAAAGTTGTATACCAACAGTTAAATAGAACCGTTGGTATAGGTGATTTTTCCGAACGGTTTGATGAAACCGTTGGGAAAGATTTCCCCCAAATACAGACCAGCCGAACCCCCACCTAGCCCTATTGCAAATTGCAGACAGAAACCAACTCCTGAATTCTTCTCGGACGCGACACTCTTTCCACCCAAGATCTATCTTCAATCAAACAAAGTATTATTTCACACTTCAAATTAGTAAGTGTTACCTTAGTTTTAGCGTTATTTCTCTATTTTTTTGGTGTTTGATGTTTTAATTTAGGCTAAATTAGGGTTGCTGTCTACGGAACCCTTGGATTCATTTTATGTTTTTTTTCTACACTTCAAACATGGTAACGGGTTTGTTTAGTGGGGTGATATGGTACTTTTGGTGGAATTTATTTTAGTTGAAAATTGGATTTTGATTTGGATTAATTTATGTTTCAATTTGTGGTGGGGGAGGGTGTGCAGATGGGGTGGGGGAGGATATCGAGGGCTATCCAAGTGGGGTGGGGGAGGGGTTGTCTAGGTAGGGTGGGGAGGGAGCTGGGTTGTCCAAATGGGGTGGGGGTAGGGCTGTTTGGGGTGGGGGAGGGGCTGTCTAGGTAGGGTGGGGGAGGGGGCTATCTAGGTAGGGTGGGGGAGGGGGCTGGGTTGTCCAAATGGGGTGGGGGTAGGGTTGTTTGGGGTGGGAGAGGGGCTGTCTAGGTAGGGTGGGGAAGGGGGATGTCTAGGTAGGGTGGGGGAGGGGGCTGGGTTGTCCAAATGGGGTGGGGGTAGGGCTGTTTGGGGTGGGGGAGGGGCTGTCTAGGTAGGGTGGGGGAGGGGGATGTCTAGGTAGGGTGGGGGAGGGGGATGGGTTGTCCAAATAGGGTGGGGGTAGGGCTGTTTGGGGTGGGGGAGGGGCTGTCTAGGTAGGGTGGGGGAGGGGGCTATCTAGGTAGGGTGGGGGAGGGGGTTGGGTTGTCCAAATAGGGTGGGGGTAGGGCTATTTGGGGAGGGGGAGGGGCTGTCTAGGTAGGGTGGGGGAGGGGGTTGTTTAGGTAGGGTGGGGGAGGGGGCTGGGTTGTCCAAATAGGGTGGGGTAGGGCTGTTTGGGGTGGGGGAGGGTGTGTAGGTTGGGTGGGGGAGGGTTTCCAGACAGGGTTGTCCAAGTGGGGTGGGGAGGGTGTGCGGGTGGGGTGGGGGAGGGGCTGTCTAGGTAGGGTGGGGGGGGATGGGTTGTCCAAGTGGGGTGATAGTAGGGCTGTCTAGGTTGGGTGGGGGGGTGGCTGGGTTTTCCAAGTGGGTTGTGGGGGGTAGGGGTGTCCAGGTATGGTGGGGGGGGGGGGGGTAGGTTTTCCAAGTGGGGTGGGGGTAGGGCTGTCCACGTGGGGTGGGGGGGGGGGTGCTGGGTTTTCCAAGTGGGGTGGGGGAAGGGCTGTCCAAGTGGGGTGGGTGGGGTGGGGGTAGGGCTGTCCAAGTGGGGTGGAAACCCTAAATTCAATGTTTTAATTGGATATTTGGTTTTTTTATTAAGAATTAGGTGTATGATGCATTCTCATTCCTATCATGGGTGGTTTTAATCAAAAGTTATGATATTGGAACCATTTATGATGTTGTTGTCTCTATTTAATCTCATTTCCCCTAACTTAACATTAAATTCTATATCACATTTGGTTTCTGTTTTTTTAATTTCCAGTTAAGTTATTTGTGGTTGATGATTGTCTCATGTTAATTGTTTTCAATGGTTTGGTGTGGAAATTGGGCATTTAATGTGACTTTTCCAAATGGAGGTGCCTTGAGAATACTCCAAATATTTGTTAAAAATGATCAATGGGATTTTATTATTTAAAATGTATTTTGAAAGATATTTTCGATTAAAGTTCAATCCTATTGAATTGTTTATGACAAAATGACTTATATAAATCCTTTTTATAGAATGAACAGAAGTTGGATGTATGAAACCGATTGGATCTCAAGCGATTTTCAAAACAATTTGGAGAGCTTTATAGATTTTTTATTTCACAATGCTTCAGATAGTGGTCGCATACACTGCCCATGTTCCAATTGTGTTGGTAGACCTTGGTTGAGCTGTGAAGAAGTCAGCTACCACATAACCAAAAATGGTTTTCAAGCAAACTACTTTGTGTGGTATCACAATGGGGAGAAAATGAAATCTCAAATTAGTGATGATCGAAATGAAAGGACTGGAATGGAGAATTTGTTAGATGATCGGTTTCCGTTTATTTGTCATCATGAAAAAGAAAGGATTACGACTCAAGAAGACTTCGATATGAGGAAAACTGATGCATCTAGTGAAAATGATGATATTGATAGGGTGAAAAAATTTAATGATGCTTCCACGACTCCAGTATATCGACAATGAGATAAAATGAAAAAGCTGGAATTTTTAATCTGATTTTTTCATGGGAAAACTATGTATGTGATTTCTAATACAGAAATCGATTACATTCTTACCCTCTTGAAGGATTTACTTCCAGATGATGCAGATATTCCCTCAAACCACTATATGGGATGGAAGTTAGTTGATGAACTTATATTTTCAAGAAACAAAATTCATGCTTGCCCGAAAGATTGCAGTTTATTCTGGGAGGAAACCGCTGAACGAAATTATTGTATAAAATGTGGCACATCCCGCTGGAAGTCAAAATCTGATGGAACACCATCCCGTGTTCCACAGAAAGTAATGTGGCACTTTCCATTGATCCCCATACTCGAGAATCTTTTTATGTCTGATGACATATCAATAAAAATGAGATGGAATGATACCGAGAGAAAGAAGACTAATGATGAGTTGGTTCATCCAGCAGATGGATTTTCATGGCAGATATTTGATGCTCGACATCCTGATTTTGTAGCTAATGTGCGTAATGTGAGGCTGGGTCTTTCATGCGACGATTTTAATCCGTTTGGGCATATGCTTACTTCACACCGCACATGGCCAGTTTTTATACACATTTATAATCTTCCCCCATGGTTGTGTATGAAAAAACCTTTCACTTTCATGAGTATACTCATATATGGTCCTTCTGATCCCGACATTGATATTGATGTATACATGAAACCTTTAATAAAAGAGTTGAAACTTCTTTGGGATGTGGGTGTGTGCACATACGATGCATGTTCGAAAGACATATTTCAGATGCATGCTGCGCTTATGTGGACGATCAATGATTTTCCGGCTTATGTAATGATGTATGGATGGAGCATGAAGGGAAAATTGTCATGTCCAGTTTGTATGAAGAATACACGATCCAATAGACTGAAACATCGTTGTAGTTTCAATTTTATGGGACATCGATGATTCTTGCCAAAGGATCATCCATATAGAATGAATCGTCGAAGATTTGATAATACCATAGAGACCGATGATCTACCACAGCGTATGTCTGGAACTGACGTGCTTAATGAATTGAAATATTTCAGTTTTTCGTTTGGGAAGGGTCAAATGAAATCTGGAAAGAGAAAGAATGTTTCCACTGAAACCTATTACAATTGGAGGAAGAGGATTATCTTTTTTGATTTTCCTTATTGGTCAACCAATTTGTTACGTCATTGCTTAGATGTAATGTATATTGAAAAGAATATATGCGAAATTTTGCTTTCGGTTCTTTTAAATGTCAAGGGGAAGACAAATGATGATTTACGATCTCGGCGTGACTTGGTGGATTGGGGCATCAGACCAGAATTACATCCTATGCGTATCAGTGAAAATAAATGGCAACTTCCATGTGCTTCTTATGTGATAACACCTACGAAAAAAAACAATTTCTGGAAGTATTAGAGACTATAATAGTTCCTGATGGCTATTCAAGCTACATATCTAAACGGGTCAATAGAAGAGAGTTGAAGATAAAATCTTTAAAGACTCATGATTATCACGTTCTACTGCATGAGTTGCTTCTAATAGCAATCCGTCATCTTTTATCCAATAATTTAAGGGTGGTTGTTATTCAGTTGTTCCATTTGTTTAGAGATCTTTGTGCTAAGAAGTTTTCCAAGTCTTTCTTGCAAAAAATGTTGACAAATTCCCCATTAATTTTGTGTGAGTTGGAGAAAATATTTCCTCCATCATTTTTCACATGTATGCTGCATCTGACTATCCATATTCCCACTAAAATACTTCTTGGAGGACCTGTTTCTTTTTGTTGGATGTATCCAAATGAAAGAAATATGTTCACATTAAAGTCTTATGTCCGAAACGGAAATCATCCCGAAGGTTCTATCGTGAACAGTTACTTGGATCAAGAATGTATAGATTTCTGCTCGATGTATTTGTCTGATCTTACTACAAGATTGAACAGACCAATGAGAAATAAAGAAGAAAAGTATGGGAAAATTGAACCCATTTTTCCATCACTTCCTCAAATAGGAGGAATTCCTGGATCATATACATTGAAGACATTAAGCCATGAAGAGCGGGAGATGGCACATCGCATAGTGTTGTTCAACTGTGATTTGTTTGATGACTATATCAGGTAACTAAATTGATTATGTATATCTTACATATATATCTATTAAACTATTCATATTTTTTATCTACAGAGAACATAAAACAATGATAAATAGGAAGCATCGTTATTTATCTCTGAAAAGGAGAGAGACTTTTCATAGCAAAGAGTTTTCTGCTTGGTTAAAATTGAAGGTAAATAAATTAATGTTTAAAATAATTATATCAATATTTAATTAAGTTTAATAGTCATTTATATTGTAGGTATTGAGTTTGTCTACTGACTCTGTCTCTGAGGAAATAAGAGCTTTGGATTTTGGTCGTAATACCGTGGTTCGTGAATGTAAACCAATTGTTATCAATGGGTACAAATTTATTGTCACTGAACGAGCAAAGAACATGAGAACACAACATGATGGTGTTATGGTTACTGCCACAACAGATTGTTATGCCAGTGCATCAAATAGTAGACCGCAATTTGAAAATGTGGGTTATTATGGAGTTGTTGAGAAAATAATAATATTGGATTGTTACTCTCATGGATGAGTCACAATGATGAAATGCCATTGGTTTGATTTGATGATGAGACATGACACATTTGTTGATGACTGTGTATTTCGGGTAATTAGTATGACTCACACTCTTGCTACTGAAGAACCATATGTGTTGGCATCAATGGATAAACATGTTTTTTATGTCAAAGACCAACTTCGACCTGAATTTGGTGTCATAGTTGAAGTAATTCCAAGACATATTTTTGATGATGGTAATGATGGAATTGAAACTGTCCCTAGTGCCATTGGAACCAATCCATTTATTTATTTTGATGACTCCAATAGCTCAATTGTCAGAGTTGATTATGAACCTAAAGTTGTGGTTGAAAATATATAGAATCATTCATCCATGTTATCAATTCTTTTGGTTTACCTCGATTTGGGTTGTTAAGGTTGGTAATATTCAAATTTATTTAGTATTGATCACAAATATTTTTTAGCTGACTTGACTGTTATGTGAATTTTCAATGTTTAATGGTTGCAGTTTTATTTGAATTGAATTTTTTAATTTGGAATTGAACTGTATTCAAACATAGTCAAACAATATTTCTAACTTGGTAAACATTACAACTTGTATGATTTATTAAATCCATTCAAGCTCTTCTAAAACAATTGATAGCTGACTTGACCGTTATGTGAATTTTCAATGTTTATTGGTTACAGTTTTATTTGAATTGCATTTTCTAATTTGGAATTGAACTATATTCAAACATAGTCAAACAATATTTCTAACTTTGTGAACATTACAACTTGTATGATTTATTAAATCCATTCGAGCTCTTCTAAAACAATTGATACCTGACTTGACCTTTATGTGAATTTTCAATGTTTATTGGTTACAGTTTTATTTGAATTTCATTTTCTAATTTGGAATTGAACTGTATTCAAACATAGTCAAACAATATTTCTAACTTGGTGAAAATTACAACTTGTATGATTTATTAAATACTTTCAAGCTCTTCTAAAACAATTTATAGCTAAATTACCAATGAATCCCCCTATTCCCTCATATATTTGGTTTTTTGGGTTACACATTAGTTTTCTTTTTCTAATTAATTATATATTTGTTTTCAAAAGTAGGAAATGGAGCCAATTGAATAGAGACGAAGGAAAAAAATGATGGAGAACAATCGTCGAATGACGGAGTTGGGAATTCCATCATTAGTGCCTGTAGTGAGTACTTTATTTCAAATTGATATATTTAAAGAATATATAATGTCATGTGATTAATTTTTTTGTAAACATTTTTTTGGATCCACCTATACGTCGACAGTTATTCGACGAGGATCCTAGTATTGTTTCTAGTACTCAGGCCGGTGGTATGAGGAGGGTTCGTACCAGAGGTGGATGAGCATCTGCACATACCTAACTAGACCCTGCCCCTCCCACTGATATGTCATCCTTCCCACATTCTGATCCCGATGTGTCATTAGGGACACACAAGATATTTAGGCCTCCCATGTTTTCGCTACCTTCTGCATCTTCTGGCCCATCATTTTCACATCCCATGATGATTCCCACTCCCCAGTCAGAATCCGGTCAGACAACTGTACCATCTTCTTTTCCTTCTACTTATGTCTCTCTGAGCTTCTATATTCCATCATCTTCAACTCCTGTTCCACCACAGGGTGTTCCATCAGTTTATATGGATCCAGCGGCGCTCAGAGATCAGACCGGCACAGGTATATTTATAGAACCCTAACAAATTTTTATAGCAATATTTATTTTCATTATAACATGTTTTGATAAAATATTTCTTTTTCTTTCATAACAGATACATATACTGACAGGAGGCGTGGGCGGGGGCGTACACGCATGCGTTCGGTGTGGAACCACCGCACACAGGTTATGGTGGATTATAATGAAGACAACCAAATGGTTGAGAAAACAGGGCAGCAATGTCGAAGTTTTTTGGCGACGCTTGCCAAATAATTCGACATCATTCCCGTCAGCCCGCTATCATGGAGAAATTTTCCACATGAGGTCAAGGATAGAGCTTGGGAAGAGATATGGGTAAAAAATATGTTCTATTTAATTCCATGAATTATTTTTGTATTTATATGAATTAATATTTTGATGTCATCTTTGATTTAATTTTCCCTATGGTGAGGGTGCATGACCAGAATGTCTAAAGGATTTAGGCGAGCTTTGGAGAGCCTACAAGTATGAGTTGTATATTGGATGAGTTCCTAGAGTTGGAATTGAGTTAGAGGCGGTACCAGTGGTGAATGATTGTCCTATAGAGCAGTATCGTCAGATGATTACTCATTGGACGAGTACCCAGTTTAAGGTATTAATAACATTTGAGGTATTTAAATAATAACTTTCATGTTTTGCATTAATACTAACTGTTTCATTTTCTAATTTTATTTAGGAATCACCTAGAAAAAATAAAAAGAACATTGATGCAAAAAAATACCTCCACACACTGGGACGCGCTATGATGCCTGATCATGAGAGGAAGCAGGTATGACAATTGTTTATAAGTTTTCTTTACGACTTACAATTACTTTTGTTTCCTCAATTATTTAATAGTTTGCTAAAGTTTTCATATAACTTTAGTTTTCAATGTCATTTTAGAGGCAAATACAAAATATTGAAGGACCTGTGCCTCGAGCAAAACTGTTTTGCTTGAGTATATGGAAAAAGGATGGAAGTGCTGTCAACGAAGCGACTCAGCAACAAATTATAAGTTTTAATCTGTTGAATTTATATTTTAATATATATTTTTTAACTTAATTATATATTTATATTTGTAACAGGATGCTTTAGAGGCCCTTGATGCCCAAGAACCAGACAATTTTGGGCCAACAAATCACTAACATCAGGTGTTGGGAGAGAAGCATTATGGCAGAGTACGCTGCCGACCTAGGATAGCTCCGACGAGGTATTGGAACTCCTCAGGTATGAGCTGTAGTGCCATAGAGATGTAGCAAGTTAGGGCACATGAAAAAAAGGTTGAGAAAAGGGCTACAAAGACAATAAAATAGTCTGCTAGGGCAAACTGCGCGTTTATGAAATTTATTGAAGTTCTACGTCCAACACTTCAAGCAGAGGCCAGCCCAGCTTTTGATGAATATATGTCGTCGATAAATTCTATATATGGTGCACCAGGTGGCAGTTCTAGTGGTGATCATGATGATGTACAACTTGACGATGATGGCGGCGAGGAGTCTAATACGGAAGAGGAGGAGGGCGAAGCGGGTGGCGAGGGTGATAGCGAGGGTGAGGAGGAGGGCGCTGAGGAGGGCGGGGACGATGATGGGGACAAGGACGAGGGTGATGATGATGGTGATGATGGTGATGGTGATGTGGGAAAAATTGATCCATTACATTTTTGACTAATATTACTGAGATTTGATATTTAATCTATTCTAGTTGTTGGTTTTATCTAGACTCGTAGTATAGTATTGGAGTTGAGTTATTTTTATATATTATCTATTTTTATAGATGTTGTTGTCTTTTAGTGGTTGTGTGTTTGGGAACAACCCTACTTCCTGGACCCTGGAAAACCCCCCACCATCCTCCTTGGACCCCGGACAGCCCCCGGACATCCCCTGGACAGCCCCCCAGACAGCCCCCCCACCCTCCTCCCTGGACCCCGGACAGCCCCCCGGACAACCCCCTAGACAGCCCTCCAGACAGCCCCCCACCCTCTTCCTTGGACCCCTGACAACCCCCCGAACACCCCCCGGACAGCCCCCAAATAGCCCCCCGAACAGCCCCCCGGACAGCCCCCCCACCCTCCTCCCTGGATCCCGGACAACCCCCGAGAAAGCCCCCCAGACAGCCCCCCGGACAGCCCCCCACCCTCTTCCTTGGACCCCAGACAACTCCCCGAACACCCCCCGGACATCCCCCGGATAGCCCTCTGAACATCCCCCAGGACAGCCCCCCTACCCTCCTCCCTGGACCCCGGACAACCCCCCGGACAGCCCCCCAGATATCCCCCCAGACAACCCCCCAGACAGCCCCCGGACACCCACTGGACAGCCCCCCGGATAGCCCCGCCGGGCAGCCCCCCCACCCTCCTTGATTTCATTTACTACTAGAAAATCTACAATATATATTTTATTTATTTTCATCATGATAATGAATGTAAATCACATTACACATCTAATCAATATCATAGATTGTTGGTATGTTATAAAAGAGATGTATTCATTGGGCATGACATTGTTAGCTCTGAAATGTTTCATAGCATGATAAACTAAAATCTAATCCATACTAAGAATGATATAAAAATATTTTATATGAATGTCCACAAGATTTTAAGTAAATACCATTCCACTAATAGACGCATGAGGATTCTCATAAAATGGACAACATTTTAAGTACATACAGAAAACCGACCAAATGCATTCGGTTTCCATTTAAACTTTAGGAGAATGATCCATGGGTCATATGTGACGTGTACGAATCAACCCCGCCTCAATCTGAGATGTGGTGTGGCCGGTACCACTCAAAGTGTCTATCTTCTATTTCAAAAGGATGTCATTTTAATTGAAAAACATCAACTGGCATATAGAAAACCAACCAAACGCATTCAGATTGTGTCGATAATTTAGCACAACAATCCATGGGTCATATGTGACGTGTAAGAGTCAACCCTGCCTCAATACGAGTCGCGGTGTGGCCACCACCACTCAAAGTGTCTGTCTTTTGTTTCAAAAGGACGTCATTTTAAGTGAAAAACATCAACTGGCATATAGAAAACCGACCAAACACATTCATATTGTGTCGATACTTTAGAAAAACGATCCATGGGTCATATGTGACATGTAAAAGTCAACCCCGCCTTAATCTGAGGCATGGTGTGGCCGGAATCACTCTAAGTGGCTCTCTTTTGTTTAAAATGGACAACATTTTAAGTACATATGGAAAACAGACCAAATGAATTCAGTTTTAAGTTGAAACTTTAGGAGAATGATGCATGGGTCATATGTGATGTGTACGAATCAACCTCGCCTCAATATGAGATGCGGTGTGGCTGACACCACTCAAAGTGTCTGTCTTCTATTTCAAAAGGACGTCATTTTAATTGAAAAACATCAACTGACATTCGAAAAACCAACCAAACACATACGGATTGTGTCGATACTTTAGCACAATGATCCATGGGTCATATGTGACATGTATGGGTCAACCCCGCCTCAATATGAGGCGTGGTGTGGCCGCCACCACTCAAAGTGTCTATCTTTTATTTCAAAAGGACATCATTTTAAGTGAAAAACATCAAATGGAATATGGAAAACTGACCAAATGCATTCAGATTGTGTCGATACTTTAGAAAAATGATCCATGGGTAATATATGACATGTACGAGTCAACCTCGCCTTAATATGAGGCACGGTGTGGTCAAAATCACTCTAAGTGGCTCTCTTTTGTTTAAAATGGACAACATTTTAAGTACATACGGAAAACCGACCAAACACATTTTATTTCCATTGAAACTTTAGGAGAATGATTAATGGGTCATATGTGACATGTATGAATCAACCTCGCCTCAATATGAGATGCGGTGTGGACGACACTACTCAAAGTGTCTGTCTTTTGTTTCAAAAGGACGTCATTTTAATTGAAAAACATCAACTGGCATACGGAAAACCGACCAAACGCATTCTGATTGTGTCAATACTTTAGAAAAATGATCCATGGGTCATATGTGACATGTACGAGTCAACCCCGCCTCAATCTGAGGCATGGTGTGGCCGACACCATTCATAGTGTCTCTCTTTTGTTTAAAATGGACATGATTATAAGTGAAAAGAACAACTGATATACGCAAAACTGACCAAACGTATTTGAAATGTGTTTATGCTTTAGGAAAATGATACATGGGTCATATGTGATGTGTATGAGTTAACCCTACCTTAATCTGAGGCACGGTGTGGTCAGAATCACTCTAAGTGACTCTCTTTTGTTTAAAATGGACAACATTTTAAGTAAATACAGAAAACTAACCAAATGCATTCGGTTTCCGTTGAAACTTTAGGAGAACGATCCATGTGTAATATGTGACCTGTACGAGCCAACCCGGGCTAAATCCAAGTCGCGGTGTGTCCGGGATCAGTCCAAGTGTCTCTCTTTTGTTTAAAATGGACACCATTTTAAGTACATACGGAAAACCGACCAAACGCATTCGGTTTCCATTGAAACTTTAGGAGAACGATCCATGGGTCATATGTGACATGTAAGAATCAACCCTGCATTAATCTGAGATGCAGTGTGGCCAACACCACTCAAAGTTTCTATCTTTTGTTTCAAAAGGACGTCATTTTAATTGAAAAACATCAACTGGCATATAGAAAACCGAGAAAATGATTTCTGAATATGTTGATACTTTAGGAAAATGATCGATGAGTCATTTGTGACGTGTACGAGTTAGCCTTACCTCAATCCGAGTCATGGTGTGGTGGGATCACTCCTTGTGTATGTATTTTGTTTCAAATGGACAGGATTATAAGTGAAAAAAACAACTGACATACGGAAAACCGACCAAACACATTTGAAATGTGTTTATTCTTTAGGAAAATAATCCATGGGTCATATGTGACGTGTACGAGTCAACCCCGCCTTAATCTGAAGCACGGTTTGGCCAGAATCACTCTAAGTGTCTCTCTTTTGTTTAAAATGGACAACATTTTAAGTATATACGGAAAACCGACCAAATGGATTATGATTGTGTTGATACTTTATCACAATAATACATGGGTCATATGTGACGTGTATAAGTCAACCCCGCCTAAATCCGAGGCACGGTGTGTCCGACACCATTCATAGTGTCTCTCTTTTGTTTAAAATAGACAGGATTATAAGTGAAAAGATCAACTGGCATACGAAAAACCAACCAAACACATTCGAAATGTGTTGATACTTTAGGAAAACGATCCATGGGTCATATGTGACGTGTACGAGTCAACCTCGCCTCAATACGAGGCACGGTGTGGCCTACACCATTCACAGTGTCTCTTTTGTTTAAAATGGATAGGATTATAAGTGAAAAGAACAACTGACATACGAAAAACTGACCAAATGCATTCAGATTGTGTTGATGCTTTAGGTAAACGATCCATGGGTCATATGTGATGTGTACGAGTCAACCCGGGCTCAATTCGAGGCACGGTGTGGCTGGGATCACTCTAAGTGGCTCCCTTTTGTTTAAAATGGATAACATTTTAAGTACATATGGAAAATCGACCAAACGCATTCGGTTTCCATTGAAACTTTAGGAGAACGATCCATGGGTCATATGTGACGTGTAAAAGTCAACCCTTCCTCAATATGAGGTGCAGTGTGGCTGCCACCACTCAAAGTGTCTGTCTTTTGTTTCAAAAGGACGTCATTTTAAGTGAAAAACATCAACTGGCATACGGAAAACCGACCAAACACATTCAGATTGTGTCGATACTTTAGAACAACGATCCATGGGTTATATATGACGTGTACGAGTCAACCCCGCCTCAATCTGAGGCGTGGTGTAGCCGACACCACTCTAACTATGTCTCTTTTGTTAAAAATGGGCAGGATTATAAGTGAAAAGAACAACTGGCATACAGAAAACCGACCAAACGCATTCAAAATCTATTGATAATTTATCACAACGATTAATGGGTCATATGTGACCTCTACGAGCCAACCCGAGCTCAATACGAGTTGCGGTGTGGCTGGGATCAGTCTAAGTGTCTCTCTTTTGTTTAAAATGGACAACATTTTAAGTACATAAGGAAAACCGACCAAACACATTCGGTTTCCGTTGAAACTTTAGGAGAATGATCCATGGGTCATATGTGACGTGTACAAATCAACCCCACCTCAATCTGAGACGTGGTGTGGCCGGCACCACTCAAAGTGTCTGTCTTTTGTTTTAAAAAGAAATCATTTTAAGTGAAAAACATCAACTAACATACGGAAAACCGAGCAAATGCTTTCGGAATATGTTGATACTTTAGGACAACGATCGATGGGTCATTTGTGATGTGTATGAGTTAACCTCGCCTAAATCCAAGGCATGTTGTGGTCGGTATCACTCCAGGTGTATGTATTTTGTTTAAAATGTACATCATTTCAGGTAAAAATATATGGTATATAGAAAACCGATCAAATGATGAATTGAATTCCAGATTCCACATATAATTGTCATCTAAATTTTAAATTGAATTTTAAATTAATTATGTATGTTTATAATTATGATATGAATTCTAATTTAATTATGTATGTGTATAGTTCCAAGATGAATTATATGTTAAATGTGTATGAATTTGTTCTCTATATGTATGTGTTAGTTGGTTATTGCAGGTACAATAATTGTATATGCATGTGTTAGTTTATTGTAGGTACAATAATTGGATTGAAAATGGGAGGGAATGTACAAAATGAGGAATGCTGTCCAAATTGGATAGCTGCTGTGCAAATTGAAGGCTGTTGTGCAATTTGCACAGCATAGGCTATGCCAACGGTTCCAAACCGTTGGCATAGCATCTATGATTCTTTTTTTACCAACGGTTCATTGAACCATTGGTAAAACTCCTTTCCCAACAATTTGAAAACCAATGGGAAAGAGGAGAAACCATGGGATTTCCCAACGGTTGAGGCCCAACCATTGGGAAAAACTATCCCAACGGTTTGGTAGAATCGTTGGGATAGGTTAGGCTTTCCCCACCCTATACGAATGGTTCATAGTAAACCATTGGGAAAATCTTTCCCAACGTCTTACTTCCCTACGGTTTGCAGAAGCATTTGTATAACATATACCAACAGTTTTGCAGCCTTTCCCAATGGTTTAGAACCGTTGGTAAAGACATGATTTCCAGTAGTGTTTAATATACTATTCTTACCAAAAGACATCATTTCAAACAATCATGAAACATACAAAAATTATTTGACACAATATTGGTTCACAAGAGTATACCAAGCCCAAGACCAATCCCATTCCTTTGTTCAAATTTATCATTACATTTTATGCAATTTTAATTAAGCATGAAGATATGTTGTGCACCACAAAATACCTAGAGTCCATTTTATTAATCAAGGATAGAAATGGAAGTGCTAGGTGGGAATCACAATAAAACATAATATGAGTATCCATTTTTTTGTTTTTTTAACCACAATAGAGATATAAGGACCAACTTCAGGTAAGACAACTATGAGTCACAATCCCTAAGTACCGAATGCCACACAATTTTCCAATTTCATGATCTACAATAGAGATATAATTCCAAACTATGGTCAAGAAAACTATGGAGTAATGATCCTCAAGTTTCAGAAACCACCATTTCGAATAAAACATTTCTCTACACATTTTTTTCATGTTTTTATTCAATACTCAAATTAAACTAAAAGTGGACCCAAACCCTATGCTATGATTAAATGGCCCAATAACTCAAACATACACCCAAAATCCAATGTAAGTTCATTATGGAATTTTTATCAAGAGGATAAAAAAGTAAACATTAAAAAATCACATCGAATAACCACACTTTAAAAAAACTATGATCATGAACATAAACGTGCATTAAAATCATAATCAAGGTATTCAAAATCATTTGACATTAAATTTTCATGTTTCACAATATAAATTAATGCATGAAAGTATAATGAATTTATTTTTCCATAAAATCTCAGATTTTCACTCCCCCCAATTTAGAATGACACTTCCCTCGATGTTAAAATAGAAGAGAAGAGAGAGTTTAGAATTGGAATGAAAGAGGGGGGAATGTTATTTGAAATTAATTAATGAAAAAAATCACATGGTTTGAAGTGGATGACCCATCAATAAGAAATTGATCTCTTTAACTTCATATCCCAAGTAGAATCATCAGGGATGATTGGTGGATGGTTTTGAAATTTAGAAATCATGGGTTTTATTTAGAAATACAAAAAATGATTTAACTGCTAAATCTCACACACAAGATCCATTAGATCAAATTATAAACCCCAAGGTGTTTCCATTTAGAACAAAAAAACACAAAAACACACAGAATAAAATAAAAATAAAAACAATGTAGAATCCGGGTTGCCTCCTAGAAAGTGTTTATTTTAAAGTCATTATCTTGAATTGGGCCACCCAACTTACCCAATACCAACTTTAAACCTTTTAAGGACCACAATTTTCAACAATTCAATTTGATTTTGATTGAGTCTCAAATATTATTGGAAGGAAGTTTTTTAAATTGATTCATAATAATTAATATTGGTCCTAATGAATAGGATAATCCTAGGAATATCGAAAAGGGTCCATCCAATTTCATACCTAATCCTTCTTAAGACATCAAGGAGAATTTTTTTTATTATTAGACTCAAGATAGGATGAAATGATGACTATTTTTTTATTATACCCTATGATAGAAGAGTTAAGATTAGAGGTATGAAACTTGAATTTGAGTTCAGGTTGGATAACACTGTTAGAAACAGGTGTGGAATTTGAATTAAACTCAATTTAATTTTCAAAATTTATTAACCTAATTGGTTCCTTTTGAATTGATTTTTCAACCATTAAATTGAAAATATCAATTCTAGAATTGGGTATGGACTCAAAGTTTTTGATTTCTCCCAATGGTTCAGTGATTGGTGTTTCTAATAAATATTCAATGTAGATCTATCCAGGAAACTCAATCCATGATGTCAAATTATCAACTCTTGAATATATAAAATCAATTTCCTTAGGATTTAAACACTCATTAATAATCCCCTCATATTCCTGAAGTTGAATTTAAACATTCCATAGCTAATTAATCTCATTATCTAACTCTTGTTTCTTAGATTATAAAGTGGGTTCTTTGGAAAATTCATGATAGTTTTTTGAGAAAATAGACACTCCACATAAGGTTATGGAAGGGGTATTCAGTGTAGAGATGGGTTCCTCACAATTTTTAATGTTTTTTAGTTCAATCCTCAAAGTTCAAACCTTATAATTCATTACCTCACTTTGATTACTAAATTTTTCAATAAATGTATGAGGAATATAATGGTTAGGAGGTTGAACATCATATAATTCATTAAGTTTGACCTCTTCAAACATCCTTGAGAGGGATGAAATTTTTCCTTAAAACATTCATTATCCTAATGATTTTACATCTCAAAAGGTGTGGGGTAATCATTCAATGTTTGATAAATGAAATTCTATATGTGAAGGTCTTCACAAGGTGGCTTTTATATTTTATTCTTTCTATGGTTTATGATTAGGTAAATTTTAAGATAATCCATTTTAGTAGGTGAAAATAAGGATTTGAGATTCTTTGGACACACAGAAATAGAAAGGGGAAAAGAGAAGAGAAATGGTGGCAAGAAAAGGGAAATGAGAGAGAATAAAATTAGTTTCTAAGATGAATTAATTGGGTCCCCATAAATGGTGCCAAAATTTGGTTGTGAAAAAATTTACCATATAGGTATAAGCACTTTTTGTAGAACATATAGGGATAAAATCCACAGGGACTGAATAAGAAACCTATAAACACTAATATTTGATGGAGGATTGGCTATGAAGTCTCTAACTTGGGTGTTTATTATAATTAGAGAACTAATGATTTAATTTAATTAACAAAAAAAACACACAATTAATTTATATAAAATAATTAATTATGATGGCCTGATCCTAGGTTTTTGTTAATAATAGAATAGATGCAATTGTTTTCTTAAGGATTTTTAGTTCACTAGTTCAAGATGTATCCAATAAATGACACAAGTCCCCAACATATTTCACCAATTAATCTATACAAAATTCCAAGTCTAATAAAAAATTCACTTATAGGATCAATTTCATGATCACTATAAGGAATTGGGTCATAATATCACTCAAAATTTACTATCATTAAAGTTGGCGAAGACGAATAAGAAAAAAGGTCATCAAATGGAAATATTAAAATAATGAAATGATTAAAGAATTTAAGAACATAAAATTAAATTTAATACACCCCATGTAACTCTTTAGGATCAACCCATAAAAGTTTATCCCTATATTGATGTTATTTAATTAATGGAAGTGGGAAGTTAACTAAAAGAAGTGGGATTGAAGAAGTGAAATCAATGAAATGATGAACACTCCACCATTGCATGAGGAATTTCACAACTGTTGGTGTGAATAAATTCACACCATGATTCAATGGAATCAATGTGTTAATTAAAAATAAAAAAACAAATGAATAAGAAGAAGATGAAATAATTTTATTATGAAATTAAGGTGAAAAAAAACTGACATAAGAAAAAATGAAGATGTGATTACAAAATGAAAGCATAAAATTATAATTTAAAGAAAAAATGAATCTTCCAATACCTTTGAAACTATATCATTAAATAGGTAATTTTTAGTCCAAGGTTTGATCCCATATCAATAAATTTATTCCCCATTAATTATGAGAGTCAAAAGGAGGGAGAGAAATCAAAGGAAAATTTACTTTTCAATGTTGACCACAAAAAATACCAGTTTCATCCACCTTTTGGATGTGATAATTCTATATTGATGATGGATAATTATGAAGGGGAGTATAAGAGAAATATTATCATGAAATTTTTCTCTAATATATTTCAAAATATCATGCCAATTGAAGTATCTATTTGGAATTTATGATCTAAATAGTGAGATGATTTTATTGGCCTTCAAATATGGACCACAAATTAAATGTCAACTTGTTCTCCCTAGATCTCCTTAAAACATCAAAAATAGATCTGAACATATTTTTATTGAAATTAGCTCCATAATTTTATCTTTCTACATTTACAATTTTGTATTAATTAGGATTTAATTGTGGTATCTACATTTATTTTATAGGCTTAAGGCCCATTATTCTTTGTATAGAAATTTCTGCATTCATTTCCAAAAATCTCCATCTTCACATGTGATTCATCCATTAATACTAAAAGAGAAACTGTTTCCAACAAGGTGTGAAATAATATCATAAAATATAAAATTAAAATAATAATATAAATTTTTCCACAAATAAATGATTTATTGGGCCCAAATTTTCACTTTAAACTTGAATTGCACATGTGTTTATAAATGGAGTTCAATTTATAAAATGCACTAAAATTGGTGTTTATAGACATTGAAACACATGAATATTAAAATATAATAAATTTATTATATAATATTTTAGTGGATAATCTTTATGTCATAACCTATGAAATGAAATGGGTATTACAAACATTTCATTATATCATTACCTATGGAAAATAGATTGGTCAAATAATCATTTCATCAAAGAATAACCCATGAAAATAAGCGGTTTTAAAAGGAATATAACCTATGAAATAGAAAAAAGTGTCATAAACATAATTCCATAAAAACATAACCATTCAAGAAAGAATATGAATGTTATTATTGGATCATATACCCAGTAAAGTACAAACTATAACAAATTACGTCAACTTAGATGGAGAAGGATTTTGAAAGATCACATGAAAAATTTCTTAAGGAAAATATCATTTCGTTGAAAATAATTTTCATAAAACCATTTAAAAAATAGTTTTATTATAAATAAGTATTTTTAATTTCATTTAAAACATTTATTAAGGAAAATATCTTATCCACTTTTAAGAATAATTTTTAAAACATAAATTATTTAAAAAAAATTCATTTAAAATAGCATTGTTAAAATTTTAAGGATTCTTCAAAATATTTTGAAAATATTTTTCATTTAAATAACATTGAAAAAAATAATGAAATATTTAAAACCTTTTTAAAACCTTTTTCTTTGAGAATAATTTGAAAACTTAAAAATAATTCTTGAAATAATCTTGAAAAACCTTTTATAGAAAATAGATTTTAAAACTTATGAAGAAAAATTTAAATCATTTAAATCCATATATTTAAAAATAAACTTATGAAATCATATTATGGAATCTTTGGAAATATTTTTAAAATATTTTTCTTTGAAAACAAATTAATAACTCATAACTAAAGCTTGAAAATTTTTGAAATCATTTTTCTTTGAAAATAACCTGAAAAATTAAAAATAATGCTTGAAATAATTTCAGAAACCCTTTTCAATAAAATGGATTTGAAAAATTTAAATAAAAAATGAAATCATTAGAATAATTTTATTTCAAAATAAAATTTTGAGAACTTATAATGGAAGCTTTTAAAATCATTTAAAACACTTTTTAAATATAAAACATTTTTGAAAACCTTTTCTTTGAATACCACTTTAAAATAAAAAAATTCAATAATATTATGAAAAAAGTTTCTTTAAAAAAAATATTGTAAACTTATAAAGTAATATTCATGGTAATGATGATCATGATAGTGGGTAAGTCTATACAAGCCGAACATTCCTTTTGCACCTTAAAAATTTTAGAAAAGCTACTTGATTGGAAAATTACAAGAATATTGCTCTTAAAATATTTTTTTAAAAAGGTAAAACATGGGTAAAATTTTCCTTTAAACATCATATGATAATAGAAGAAAAAATTGAAAACATTTTTAAAAAACACTGTTTTGAAAGAACACAAATTTCCGACCGAAAGTAGAAATAGATTCATATTTTCATAAAAATATTTTCGTAATTATATTAAGTATCAAAGAGTGAAAAAATCTCAACATTACTTGGAAATTACATAGATAACTATAGGAGAATAAAATTAATGAGAGGTATAAAGAGATTAATTATAATATTTCATCAGTAGAAGCATAATCATAAAAAATTCTGATAAATGATGAGATTGTAGCAATAAACTCTTACCACTTTCGTAAATTTAAATCATAATATCCATGAGAGAATAACATTAAATTAGTATTATAATATAATAAAAATAAGAATATTTATGTTATAACATTTCAAATGGATAATATATACACCTTGTGAAAGAATATAGGTGTATAAAAAACATGTGTCTCAAAGAAGGGAAATTGAGAAAAAACTACCTTTCTGATTTGGTAACTTTTGAAATGTAAAACACCTGAAAGAGAGATTATAAAATTAATATGTAATTACCCATAAATTTAATTATATTTATCATATAATACATTAATGGTAATTATATAAACCACATAAAGGAAACAAGTGGTGTACATGACATGTATCTCACAGATATAAAAAGTATGATGTGAAAACTCTTACCTTATGTCTTGAAATTCTTCATAAACATTTAAATATCCTGAATAATAAATAAAATTTTATTATACATCTAACAAAGAATCAAATTATTATATCTAAAACCATATATCATTTTTTATGACTTTATATTACCCGTTTATTAACAATTCCATTTTAATGTTACATTTCAGGTAATATCCAATTTGTTTTTAATATTTGTTTTGACTTGTTATTATTGATCCTCTTACATAGATCATGATTTAATTATTTAAATAATTTTAAAAAATATATAAATATAATATATATTCATTATATAAATATTTATAATAATCTATAAAATATATAAATATGAAATGGAATACACCATTTTTGGAGACGGTAGGTTGTACGTACGCATGAACACTATTTCCGTTTTCTTTTCATATTGAAAGATAGAAAGTAAATACACATAGATATATATATATATATATATATATATAATTATAGTAGAAATATAATGTCATACATATCATATAAATTTATTAAACTCATCCTTAATAAATTCTGTGATAATTAAGAATGAATCACATTACTTTGAGGAGGCAGTAGTCCATATGTCCATAAACGAAGTAATTGTATTTCCACAAAATGGAAAGTATGAAAGTATGTTTTTAAATAATAATTACAGAACCATAATTACATAATAAATATCATATATATCAAATAAAAATAGTATTTCCATTATAATTCCCATCCATGAGACGTGGTAAAGGAAAAATTGAACAACATCATTTCATGAAGTGATAGTCCACCGCAAATGAACAACATCATTTCATAAAGTAATAGTCCACCACACACATGAGCGGTAAGTTCATTACCCATTTGATGGTTTTGTGTGTAGGTTTAGATCAAAAAATTATAATAAAAACATATATGTATATTGATTATAATGATGTTTTTATATAATCATGTAATGATAATAATTTAGGGTGTGTAGAAAAAAATAAAAAAAAAGTTCTTGTGGAAGGATGTTACTTTTTCTTTGGGTAACTCCTCTTCGTTTTCATCAAAGGGATTACTTGGTTGGATTTATGCCGAAATGAAGGATTATAGAATGAAGGGAGATATTTTAAGAGATTATTGGGATAGTTTTTGGATGATCCAAAGTGTATTGAGTAGTATGAGTAATGTGAAGAGTGAATACCATTTTATAGAGGAGGAGGTGTGGAATTTTTATAAATACCAAAAGTTAACACTATTGGGAGGTCTCCCTTACCACATTACCTCAAAAATGAAAAAATAATAGATTAAATGGAAATTATGATCAATCCAAAACTCCAACACAAAAAATAAGTACACTTTTATAATATTTTCCCTCAACTTTTATGTTTCCCCGCTTATATGATTTTGGTTTTTATTAAAGAAAATAGATTTCTAACCTATGTAATTTAACAATTAATACAAAATTAAAGTAATATTTTTTTTAGAAAATTTAGACCTAAAAAATTCTAAATATTATATCTAATATTCAAAAAAATAAATCTCATCTGCGTTGAAAATTAATTTTAAAATAAGTGCATGTAACACGCAAAAACACTACTTTAACCCGAACTGTGCTAACAATATTCTTACTATTTAATGGTAAATATTTTCATTATAAAAGATTAATTGGTCCATGAATAGACCATATTTTATATTTATTAACATTTAATTTTTTTAGAATATATAATATGTAGTAAATTTTAAATTTTTTAATAAAATATCAATTAATATAAAATAACATTATTTTCAATTTTGACCTTATTTACTTAATATAAAATTATAAAATATAAAGAAAAATATTGAATTTGAATATATTAAGTTGAAAAACGTTTAAAATTATATATTTATGTAAAAAAATTAAAGGCAATGATTCAATCAATTTAATTTAGTTTTAATATTTTTAGTATCATTTATTTTAGTTAATTATTAACTAAATAATGACTGCATTTAGAATTCCTTAAATATTTAGTATAAATAATTAATATCTAAAAAATAAATACAAATTAATATGATAAAAAACAATTTAAATTTAAATATAATGTGTACAACCGAACTAATGTGATTTTTTTCCATATCTCAAGGCTTTATAAATATTAAAGGCAAGGATGGTTCCTTTTTTGTCTTTTTCCTTACTAGACTTATTACATAGGTTTATTTCATGAAATAATGTCCTAATAAATCCTAAATTTAGAAAAAAGAGAGGATTTTGTAGATATATTGGAATCAAATGTATTTTGGATAGGTGGCTTGGTCAATTTTCCTCTTAAGATTAATGTTTAACCATAAAGTACTATAATTTTCCCTTTAATCGCTGTAATTAATTACAATTAATTTCACTAATATTTTTGGTAAAAACTAAGTTGAACTTACTAGAAATTGTATATTATGTTTATTCCAAATATGAAATAAATTTTTACTAATTTTAAACACATAATTGGAATAAATTAATTTAAAATTAACCCATCAGATGTGTCGCGAATGTGCATCATTTAAAAAAATATCTAAAAGTTTGAAATGTTTTTATATAGAATTTCAATTTAAAATTGGTCTCAATGAACTAAATTGGTTTAATTGATTTAAAATTGATATAATTAAACTTTAAAACCTAATTAAAATATAATTTAACAATATAAATAAATTAGATGAAATAGAAGATTTTAAATTAAAATTTTATAATTTGTACTATTCATCCAAAAAATGAAACTTTTTAGAAAAATAATAAAAATCCACCCAAATTATATTTTGATATTCTACTTTAAAAAATAAATTTTAATTTTTTAAATTAAATTTCTAATCATTTATGAAGTTAATTTTTTATTGTTCACAGAAAGATATAAAAATAAGTTCATTTGAAAAAAATAGTATTTTCAAACATATAAAGACTAACAAAAATTATATGTTTTATTATCTATATATTTTATGTTTATGAAACCATTATAAATAATATTTAAAAATTAGTTATTACTATTCATGTTACTAATTTTAATGGATATGTTAAAACTATCTTGATTAAATAATTGTAATAATAAAATAATATTTTGTTAAAACTCAGTGTTGCGTGTAATGAAAGCCAAGTCGGTGTTGTGTATAGTGAAAACTTATCTTTTTATAACGTATAAAGAAATCATAACTTGGTGTAGTGTATAAAGTAAGAATAACTTGGTTTTTTTATAAATAAAAATCAATATTAATTTTTGTGTAAAATTAAAATGATCAAAAAAATTAAATTAATTCAAAAAAAATTCACAAATATTAGCATAATACAAGATCAAAAAGATTGAATGCCCATTTTTTCTTTAGATGATATGAATTTTGAACCATATTTATTCACATGAAAGCCTCAAATAACTATTCTAAATCACATATCATACTAGGAATCTCAACAAAAACCTTTAGATTAGGTATGTTCTCCATGATTTGTTGATTAATGTGACCCAACATTTGGTTCCACAAGTTTTTTTTCTCTTAAACTATTAAGAAACAAGTGTTTTCTCTACTCTGCACCTGGTAAAATTTTCATTTTTCTTAAAGCCTTTAAATATAGAATTACATGTGTTTCCTTTTATACTTCACCCTATCTAATTAAATGTCACTAAAAGTCCTGAGCCATTGATTTCACTCACTCTTAGATGATTGTGATGAAAATTGTACATGTAGAGAACTTCTATTTTCATTAGCTCATCATTTTCTTTTCCAATATTTCCACTTACTCTGATTTTTACACCCATAATTTATTGATCTGTGTGTTTCATCATTATTTAGGGGCCATGCTAATATTTTATATATTATTACAATTTTATCAGATGTCTTTAAAGAGACTATGCCCCCATATTTTTTAAATTTCACTATTAAATCAACCATATTCATAAATTTTTTCATAAAATCTATATTTCATATCATGTGGGATGAGTATCCTCTATCTAAAATCTAGGTGCTAATATTCATTGTATCTTTAATAGAGATTACTACTATGTTATATTTTCAAATATTATTATTTTCATCCCATGAGATACCTAATTGTGTGGAGGTAAAAGTTGTCTTATCCAATCTATTTTCAATATGCATGGTTTCATCATAATCATATTATTCTTACATAAGAGAATATACATTTTCAAGGTAAATTATTCTTATACATGTTCATGATGTTATACATTGATGTGTATGCCACAATTCCATGTCTTGTTCATATTTTATGATTTTATAGATCAAGTTCCTAATTATATTATGATTCATGTCTTATGAACTGCTTATCATTATAACATGAATTATTCTTAAGATATTTCATATTAAAGGTATGATCTTCTAATGATACGATCATGTTCTTGTACCCATATATTCATGTTATACTTATATATTTCATTTATTTACCCTCACTGATAATTCAAGCTCACCCATTTATTTTCTTTCCATTCCTTAGGTTATAGAAGAAATGTTTCAAGTAGGATTACTAAAGGGGTATATCCTTTAGTAATATGTTCAAGATCTTCCACCACACTAGAAGAATGTGTTCCAAGTTTACAAAGACACTAAACTATTACTGTCCTCAGAAAATTTTTATATATTGCTAAATATTCATCTAAAATGATTTAATATCCATGTATATTAAGATTGGGTCTCTATAATATCTATACATTCAAGACCTTTTATAATTATTTTTAAAACTGCAGAAAAAAACCCATTCAATTTGGAATTTTTTTCCTCATGATTCCTCTCAATGCATCAATATGAAATAAATTTCTATTCCCTACCCATAAATACATGTAAAAATAATTGTCATATATCAAATTGCATATTTAGTTCAAGGACAATATTTATTATAAATAATTATTTTCAAATAATACGCATTTATCAATATTTATAAATTTATTCAAATAAAATTGAAAATAAAAAAGATATATAAAAATTTTACATGGTTTAGGAAATAATTATTTATATAAAATAAGGGAAATGTATATTTAAGAGATAATTAATGTTTATTGAAAAAAGTTCACAAGAAATTTATTCTATCATGAGAGCGATAATAATCAAAAAATTAATCAATAAATGAGAAGTGACCATTAATTCATCAGGAATATAGGTTTATTCAATAAAATAATTTCCTTTAGAATAATAAAGTCAATGGAAGTGAAATATTAAAATAATATTTTATAAAAGAGTTTTCTTTGTAAAAAATTTTAAAACTTGTATAAGAATATGCATTTCACAAATTTGTTATGGCATCAGGGAGGTCTGTTATCAGTGTATATGATTAAAACACAATCCTTTTATATTTTTTTAATGAATATCAATAGCGTAAATTTTGGAAAATAGTTGAAATATTATTTTTAATCCATTTTTTAAATGTCAAAGATAACATAAAATGTTTTTAATAAATCATTCAGGTAAATAAAAAGTCATCAGTAAAACAATTTGTCAAAACATGGACATGAGAAAAAAATATAGCTAATTAAAAGAGAGATAAATTTTTTATTTAATTTATATATTTATTTTATTGATTTATGTAATTAAGAGAGTAAAATTTGGAATAAGATATATATTATCATTAGATATATTATGTATAAGAAAATTATTTCTTCTTATGATGGATAAATGATAAAATTCTTTCAATGAAAATAAATAGAATCCTAAAGGAAAGTGAGATTATAAAATAGATTATTACCACTTTGGTAATGTTCAAATTGTAAACTCATCATATAATAGACCTAAATTGAGACATTAATCATCATGAATAAAAATTTATTCAAGTTTAATACATCTATGGGGAAATATATACACTACAGAAGGGGGATAAGATCATATTAACAAATATGTCTCAATGAAATTGAAATTGAGACGAATTCCCTTACCACATACTTCTCTTTGTTTGAAAATGTTTTTAACTATTATGTTATGGTTTTAAAAAAGTTATTAACTTGTAATAAAACCATATTTATATTTATAATATCATATATGACCATATACCACCCTTTTATTAATAATATTTCATTACATTCATTATTTTTGGTGTTAATAGTCTTGTTTTATCATGCATGTTTTATGATGAATGTTCTAGTTCTGGTGTATAAGATATACTCCCCCACTTCAGAAATTTATTACTATTAAAAATATTATATTATATCATTCAATACATTTTAATAACCATTCATAAAATTAGGACATATAAAATGAATCACATCGCTTTATGGAGACGGTAAGATGTACACACACATAAGAGATGATATCATTCTCTTAGTGGGTGAATGGTTAAGGTAGTGTATAGTATGTGTAACAACCTAGGTAATGATAGAATAATTTTTTATTATATTTATTAGTATTCTTGAATTAAATATTTATATTACTTATAAAAATATTATGCAATTATTAAAATAAAAAAGGAAATAATTTTATTAAAATATTTTTTTTGTAAGGATATTTTTAAAAGATTAATTTAAAAATTCAATAATTTAAATTTCAAAAAAAATAATTTCATTTTTGAATTTCAAATTTGATAATAAAACTAGAATGAATTTTTTATAATTTTCTAAAAATATGGTCTCTTTAATGAATTTTCTAAAATACTGATTTTTATGGAATCTTTATTTTAATTTAGTTTATTAATAAGGTAAAATTATGTTTTCGATTAGTTTTAAAATTTGTATTAGTTAATTTTGATTTAAAATAATAAAATTATTCTTTTTTGATTAATTTTATACTTTAAATATTTATGTATAAATTTTATATTTAAGAGGGAAATTTTATAAAAAACTGGTTTCCATTACATTTTAATATTAAATTTTAAATTAAATTCTTAAAATTTTGTGTTTTTTGCACTAAAAAATGGATCCCATATTTATAATTAGTGGATAAAAATTTATTAAATATATCCATTTTATTTTTGTACAATTAGAATAGTAAACGTAGTTATTTTTGTTACTATGGTAAAGGGAAAATCAGTTAATTAAAAGATAAAAATAAAATGACAAGGACTATAAAACTACCTTAAAAATTGCTTAATTTTTTTAAAATGATCATATATCATCCATAATCATTGATATGTCTAGTTTATGACGTTTTTAGTCCACTTGTATGATAATATGACATTAATAATAATTTATTTAAAGAGACGACAAACATGTCACCCTCTTGTTTTTAATGAATAAAATATTTTTTACATTTGGTTATCGAGAGGATATTATAAACTATAATAAGTCCTTTGAAATATAAAGGATTTTTATTCTTTATGTTGATTTCTTTTTTTATTTTTAGTGATGAAATAATTACCTTCAATGATTACACAACATTGATTAATTAATTATTTAATTAATGAAAAAGATAAAATAATTTATATTAAAAATATTATAATAAAAATAATTTGAGATAAATAACATGATGAATGACTTTTACAGAATACCGGCAACTATTAGGGATATTATAAAAAATGTTTTTAATTTTTGATGTTTTCTTGATATTATTAAATTCAAAGTAATGACTAGTTGTAAAACATGACAATATGGATATATTATAGTAAATAATATTTTATTAAATGATATAAAATTACTAAAAAGACATATATTAGAGCATATTTTTAGTATAAGGTTTAAATATAAACTATGGTCCATTTATGGATCATTTTTTATTTTCATATAACTATATTGACCCTTAAAGAGTAAAAATCAATGTTTTCAGGGTAAGTGTTAAATAAGATGAATTGGGGTTAAAACCAAAAGATAAGGGTGTAAATATACTCAAAACCAAACTAATTTTTATTTAATGAGGTTATTATGAGTAATAATAATATTATATATCAAATAAATACATTTTAATATATTTATAATTGAAAATTAATTTATATTAATTTAATAATTTGATAAATTTCAAGAGTGGACCTCCTCTATCTAATAAAAGGGAACCACTTATTATAAATTATTCACATATAAAACCCCATTTTTATTAGCCAATACCTTAAAAAATAAATTCCTATAATCGCACAACTCATTAAGAAAGTCTTAGTTCAGGATGGATACTAATATAAAAGGTCTTGAGGTGTTAACTAAAGGAGGTTTTCTAATGAAGTGGAATAGTTTTTATCTACATGTTTTAATATTGTTTCTTCTTCCACATCAATTAAACATTTTTCAACCATGATAAAATAATAAATCCAATATAATCAATAAAATTATATGTTTTTATGTTAGTTTAATGACCTACAATCATCTCCAATTCCATCAAAAGGGGAAATAATTCACCGTTCATATGTATAGTGACCTACCGCCTCGTGATATGATGAAATTCATTTTCCATCATAATCTCTCAATACTAGATATAATGAAGGAAATAATGTTTATATATTATATAAATGAAATATTGTCATTATGAAATTATAATATATCATTTAATTTCTTACCATTTTGGGCACACAATGCTAATACCAACGTTCATGCGTACGTGTAGACTACCACCTTCATGATGCGATGTGATTCGTTTTTCATTATAAAATCACATGGATAATATATATATGTATATTTTAAAAAGTTATATTATATTTATGATATTATTATTATTTTATAAATAAAAAATAATTCTTACCTTCTTTCCATAATGATCATTGAGAAATGTAAATGTTACTCATGCGTACGAATGACCTACCATCTCAATGATTGTAACATAGTCTATTTTTCATAAACATATATAATGGTTTAATGTAAAATTATATTTTATGCATAAAAATTATAATTATTTCATGATTATTGTTTTGGTTATGATGAAATAATTTCCTCTTTTACCATAGTCAACAACCTGAAGTCATTTTTTCATAATTACCAAATATCATCAAAACATCTGATGTGAGCACAAGTAAATTAGTAATTATATATAAAATATATATTATTGATAAAAATGAATAATAGACATGAAAAATTATCCTTAGAAAGTAAATAAATAACCTATATTTATTATCCCAGAATATAAAGAATGTATGTGATGATTTTGGCTTAATTTAAGGGACTTTATTTTAACAATTATCATTTTAATGTTTCTCTTAAAAATATATTTTAATTTATATCTATATTTTATATATAAAATTGTATTAAAGGTGTTTTTATCACTATCATTTCATTTTTAAAATTAAAATTAATTTTTTTTTGTTTTTTATGAAATGGTTTGTTTTTTTTTCTATTTCCAAACAAGGCGCTTTGTGACTTTTTCAACAAAAATATGTAAGGAATGTTTTTTTAAAGGCATGATTGGATTTTCTCACTATCATGGTGCCTTAATCATTTGAATTTCATTATATATATATATATATATTTAAATAAAATGGTTTCTTTAATATTTTCATAGTTTTTAGATTTTAAGACGTGATCACAACATCGAATGTTTATTTTCATAAAAAATGTTTTCATGATGCAAGAGTTTATGTATCATTGTTCATGGGAATTGGTTTTGATGATAGGTGGTTCCGTGATAAATCAAAGGTGAAAGATACTATTATAGATCTCAAATTAATCATGTAAAGGGATATAGATTACTGATTATGATTCTTCTAAGTGATTACAAAATATACATTGATAGTTATTCTAAATATGGGACCAACTCAACAGTTTAATTTTATCCAAATAGATTATCGAAATATACTGTGATAGTTATTCCATGTATGACCATGATGGTCACTCCACATGTTACCATTAGGGTTACTCTAATTATGTCCCAATATTCCAACATGATTCATCTATTTTTCTATGGGTTTAAAGGTTTTCTTTGTGAAAATATGTGTGTCTTATATACGGAAATGATTTATTCCATAAGCTCATATAATATTATGATAAAGGTAAGTATATTATAGATTTTTATTTTTTAAATAGACTAATAGATTTTATTTTTTATGAAACTTACTTAGAATTTTATTTTCATCCCTCATTTTAAAATGTTTTTCTTTGGGATTAAGGATGAGTAGGGTCATGGATGATGTCAAGAGAAATATTTTAAAGTTGTGTCATGAATTTTTTTTTTATATTTTAAAAGAATTATATTGTGGGAAAATGGATACTGATTATAAGTGTCTACCTTGTATTTTTTGGATTTTTATGTAAGAGTTATAATATACTTCTCTAAAAATATAAACCTAAATGACCATTGGGAAATGAAATTAAATTCTAGTCTAAAGTTACTATAATATGTATATTTATGGACGATTCATTATATTTAGTATAAAAAAATTTTATATCACATTATAGGTTTTGAAAATGTTAATAAAAAACCAAAATATATTTTAATGTATGTTCATGTTGAAATAATATAACATTTTATGATTACCATGTTCCATCCTAAAAAAAAGTTTTTTAGAATGAGTTTCCACAGAGGTAAAAAGGGAGCTTAGATAGGAAGACACCAATAAGAAGATATCCTTATGAATATAGAACATTGATGGTTGTAATTGGCACATAATAGTTTTTTGTAATATTGGATCAATTGATTTAGGATATAAATGTTGGTGGAATTTATACAATAAAGAACCTAGATCTAACAGAAATTAATATGACAATAATGGATAATTTTATTAGAAAATCCCCCAACATTTAGTGGATCTTATGACCTAGTGATAGATGAAATGTGGACTAAAATTTTAAATAAGATATTTGATTTCATGGGTTTATTATAGAATCAAAATTTAATTCTTTCTATTTATCATTTTGAATGTGAAGTTGATCAATATTGGACAATAGTTAAGAATACAAAAGAAATTGAAGAGGTTGATAACATAGAAAGGGAAATCATTATGAATAATTTATTTGATAAATATATTACTAAGGTTGTTAAAAAAAGGAAAATCAGTTCTTAGAATTGATTCAAAAGGTGTAAGATTCAGTGGTTTTTAATGAATAAAACTTCACTCATTTTTAATGGTACATAAAAATTTTTATTCAATATATTGATAGTAATAATAAATAGTTTTACTTCAGATGGAAGCCTAAATATCAAAACACATTGGCTTCTTAAAAACTTATATGTTATAGTAAACTCATGTAATGTGTTGAGAATGTATAAATAGAGTTTTCTTATGATCATGTAAACTTCAAAAACTCAAAAAAAAAGTCCATTAAGAAATAAAAATAGAATAATTTATCAAAGTAATCTCATGGTAAGAAAATAAAGTTTTTAGTTTGAGAAAGTTGTGGTATAAGGCACATCATAGATTACCTTATGAACATTGGTAAGCATGTATGATGTTGTATTATTGGGAACATGGATCATAATGGAAGTAAAAAATATCTTGGCAGTGGTAAGACAAATTTTGATAATAAAACAATGAAGTGTTTTAAATGCGGTGAGATGGATAATTATGCACATACTTACCCGATGAATAACCTGAATGATGGGAATGATCCAGAATATAATAAAAAACATGGGGTGAAATTAATTAAAACTACTTCAACATATATTAACCAATCAAAAGTAGTGGTATAATGTTGATTTTTTTATTTATTATGATCATTCAAATGTCTTTTTTGATTCTGGTTCTACATATTCATTCATTTATTTTAAATTTTCTAATAATTGTAAATTCCACCTAATAAATAGAACTATAACTTATGGTTAAAACACCAGGGGTATATTAATTAAAAATGAAATTATAAGAATCTTTCTATCACTGTATATAGAATGAAATTACCTATCTATATTTTTCTATTTTTATATGTAGATTTTGATATTAATTTAGGTATAAATTTCCTTTCTATATACCATACAAAGATATATTATAGAGGTAGAGAAGATCAAAAGTGATTTTTATAAAAATTTAGCTTTGGATGGATAGAGGTAGAAAAGGTTTTTTTAAAGGGTTTTAGTATGTATGAAAGAAAGAAACCATACCATCGATTACAAATCAGAAATCCAAGAAACTATTAAAATATTTAAATTAGATAATCTTTGAATGATTATTGAAATCAAGGGAACTATTTAGATTAATCATGTGTAGATGTTAGATGAGTAACAAGAAGTTTTTAATGATGAGTGACCCAATGTTATACCTGTTATAGAAGTTGAATTTACTATTTATTTAGTTTATGATACTAAGAAAATTTCAAAACTCTCTAATTTAATTTCCCAAGAATAACTTTTAGATTTGAAAAATAAGTTATAGGATTTTCTATATAAATTTTTCATTCATTCTAGAATTTCATCTTTGGGTGATCCCATTTTATTTGTTAAAAATAAAGATGGTTCCATAAGGCTTTTCATTTATTGTAGAGCTTTGAATAACATTTACTATTAAAAATAAGTATATGTTGCCTCATAGTTATGAATTTTTTTATATACTCCAGGAGCTCATTATTTTTCAATGGTTATATTATGATCTCAATACCATCGGATGAAGGTGAAGGAGGATGACATTTAGATATGGGTATTATGAGTTTTTAGTCATTCCCTTTGGGTTAAGAAATGGACCCTCTTTATTTATGTATCTTATGAGTATATTATTACATGAATATTTGGATAGGTATGTGGTTGTTTTTATTGATTATTTTTTATTTTATTCAAAAATTTATGAGGATCATGAAAAAAATATAATGATTATTCTAAAAACCATCAAATAAAATAATTTATATAGAAAATCTAGATAATGTAATTTTTAGTTATAATAGATTTATTTCCTCAAGATAATTGTAAATAAAAATGGAATAATAGTTTAACCTGATAGAAAAAGTGGTTGATGAATATAAAAGACCTAGAAATATTACTAGTATTCATAGTATTCTTAAATTATCAAGATATTACTAGTGGTTTATTGAAAACATTTCACAGTTATCGATGTCTATAATAAAGTTATCACTAAAAGGAGTTAAATTTATATGAATAAAATATTGTGATGATTATTTTCAATAATTTAAAAAAATATTGGAAAAAGTTCTAGTTTTGGACTTACCCTTAAGAAATTGTAATTGTTTAACCTATAGTGATACTTCATTGATGGGACTTAGTTGAATTCTGATGCCGAATGATTAGGTGATTTATTATGATTCATAGTGACTGAAACCTCTTGAGTTAAATTATCATACTTGTGATTTGAAATTATATATTGTGCTTTTTTTCTTTAAAATTTTGGAGGAAACATTTATATGTGTCCATGTGTGAAATATATAATGACCATAAAATTTTAAAGTATATATTTATTTAGATGGAGTTGATCATGTGGTAGAGAAGACGGTTGGAAATGATTAATGATTTTAATTTTGTGATTCATTAACATCTTAGAAAATCTAATAGAGTGGCCAATTGTTTGAGATGATATAATAACACTAAATTAACAAAGATAAATTTGGAAAACGACCCCTTTTTAAATGATTTAATGAATTTTGGTACAAAATTTTCTATGTATGAACATCCTTTATTTTGTTTCAAGTGATAATTATATCATATATTCTGGAAATAATTAATAAATATTAGAAGGAATACCGTGAGTTACAAAAAATGGTATAATTTTTTATATAGGGAATGTTTCATGAAATTAATGTTCAAAAAGAATATTTTTAGTGGTTTGAAAAGAGATTATATGTTCCTTGTGATTCCCTATTGAAGAGGAAGTTTTTAAATGATGCTCATAGTTCTCCATTTTCTATTTATACTCATAGCACTAAGATGTATATAGACCTTATAGACTATTACTATTTGGATGGAATAAAAAGATATTTTTCTAAATTTAACATCAAATGTTTTAATTTTCAACATGTTAAAGTAGAACAAAAATTACATATAGGGGTGTATCTTCATTTTTTAGTTCCAAAGTGGAAATGGGAAAATATATCCATAGATTTCATGGTTAGAATACCAAATAATTCTCGATGTAATAATGAAATTTGGGTTATTGATGATCGATTAACTAAATCAGCACATTTCCTTCCAATTCGAGATAATCAGTATTTATATAACCTTTTCAACTGTATATTAATGAGATATTCAGGTTAAATTGAGTTATTCTCTCTATTGTATATTACTGTGATGTTAGATTAACTTCTAATTACTAGAAAGTTAATCATGAGTCACTGGTAACTGAATTAAATTTTAGAATATCCTTTCACCCTTGGTATGAGGAATATTTAGAATAGAACATTCAGACCTCAGAATACATGGTTCATTATTTTTCAATGGATTATTAGGGAATTCAGGGTCAAAATATTTATTTAGTTGAGTTTTCTTATAATAATAGATTTCATTCCAGTATAGATATGTCACCATTGGGGAATTATACAGATAACAATGTCAATCTACATCATTTTGGGATGATGTAGTTGAAAGGAAGTTGATAAGACTATAATCATTATACTATATGGCTAAGAAGTTTTAAATTATTCAGAAATATATGAGAATATCTTAGAGTAGGAAGATATTTTATGTGGATAACAAGAGGAAAACCTTTCATTCGAGGTAGGTGAACATGTTTTTATTAATGTATCTATATGGAAAAGTGTTATGAGTTTTGATAAGAAGGGAAAGTTAATTATACAGTTCATTAGAAAATATGAAATACTAGATAATGTTGGATCATTTTTACTACTGAGTGGCCTTTTCTATGAGTTTATATTAGGTACATAGCATATTTCATGTTTTTATGTTGAGGATATATGTTCTGGATTCATCTCACATTTTAAACACTAAGGTAGTTCAATTGGAAGATAAACTATCATATAATAAAAACCATATTCATATTTATGAAAATTAAGGATAAATTAAGGGAGAATAAGGTAATTCATCGGGGTAAGGTGTTTTGAAGAAACCATATGGTTTAAGAAGGAACATGAGAATCTGGAAATTATATAAGGGAAAAATATTTCTCCAGTTGTAAAATAAGTGAATAAAATTATAAGGATGAAATTTCTAAAAGGTGTGAAGAATGTAACAAATTAGGTGATGATAGAATAAATATTTTTCATATTTATTTTTATTCTTGAATTAAATATTTATATTCATTATAAAAATATTATGCAATTATTAAAATCAAAAAGGAAATAACTTTACTAAAATAATTTCAAATATGGTTATATTGAGTTGATTAATTTTAAAATTATAGAAATATAATTTTAAAAAATGTTTTTTAATTCATCCTGTCATAATAATCATAAAATGAATTTATAATATTTTTCTTGAAAATATTGATTTTTCAATGAATAGTGAAAATACTGATATTTGTTGAAAATGCATTTTCTTTTAGTTTAATTTCAAGGTCAATTTATGGTTTGGAGCAGTTATAAAATTTTAAATACTTAATTTTTATTTATACTAATCCAATTATGTTTTTAAAGTGATATTATACTTGAATTTAGTATTAAAACATTTTATATTTAAAAGGGATTTTTTTTCTAAAAAAAAACATTTCTCATTGTATTTTTCTTGTTTAATATTTAATTAAATTCTGCCAATTTTGTTTTTAGAAATTTTAAAAATGGATTTAATATTTGGAACCGATGGGTCTAATTTTAGTAAATAATACCGTTTTATTTTTGCTCAAAATTAATAGTAATCATATTAATTTTTATTACCATCATAAAGGGTAAATCAGACAATTAAAGCTTAAAAATTTAATTAATATGGGCTATAAATTTAAATTAAAACATGCATAAATTTTATTAGATGATTATATCTCTTCCAGAGTCATCAAATGGACTAATTTATGACCTTTTCATGCCACATGGATGAGATTGTGACCTTTATAATATTTTATTTAAAGAAAAGTCAAACATGTCACCATCTTATTTTAAATAGTTAAAATAATTTTTTACTTAGGGTAATCTAGATGAGATGCTCAACTATTAATAGTATTTTTAAATATAAAGGAGTTATATTTATCATCTTAATTTGTTTTTAATTTTTAGTGAATAATAATTAACTTAAATTCTTACACAACACTGATGAAGTAATTACTAGCCCGAATGGCCCGAAGGCCTTCTTTTTATTTTTATTTTTATTATAGATAATCCCCTTTTTTAAGGGTTGAAGGGGAACCCGTACATGACTCATAGGCCCAAGGCCCTAGGCCCGACAAACCCACAATACATGACCCAAAGGCCTAGAGCCATACCATGCCCAATACATAACCCGTAGGCCCAGCGCACTTGAAATGCCCCTCCCCAGCTTTCTGCGTCATTGATCAACTAGCTCCCCACCATGCATTGCTGATCGGCTAGCATTTCCCCATACAAAGCTGCACGATGCCTGGTCCCGATGGAAGCTTCCATACACTCTCATTCTTCCAATCCGGTTAGCTCTACATATGGTGGATGTAACTCTTGTTGCTCCGATCCTCTTCTGGGGCATGTTCTGTGTGAACTGGGATACTCTATGGTCTAAGTGACCCGAAGGCCTTGAGGCCCGAAGGCCTTTGACGACCCGAAGGCCCTGGAGAACCGTAGGCCCAAACCAGTGGCCCTAAGGCCCAAATTGGGTGAATAGTTTTGGCTGCTACAGTACCGAATAGTAACTGCTACAGTACTGCTACAATACCTAGAAATTCGCCTCCACCCGATTTTGAACCTAGGTCTCTTAGATGCCAAGCAGAAGCCCTTACCACTCGGGTATGGGCTCATTGGCAATGAAGTAATTACTCAATTAATAAAAAAATCAAATAAATTATATTCAAAATATTAAAGTAAATAATATTTTTTATAAACAATGGATGAAAATATTTTCTAGATAACTAGGAAATTTGAGCGATATATTAATTTTTTTTAATTTTAATTTTTTTTGGATATTATTAATGTTAAATTAATGAATTCTTCTAGAAATTTACATTATGAATATATTATAGTAAAAAACATTTTATTAAATGATATATAATTCTTAAAAAAATTAATCTTCCCCATGTAATAATTATAATGTTTCAAATATCAATCATGGTCAATTTCTGTGTCTTTTTTTTATACTAACTATATTGATCCTCAATGATTAAAAATCCATGTTGTCGCATTTTGAGTTAAAGGGGTTAAATAATTGTTAAAAATAAAAAGTTAAGGGTATAAGTAGAGTCAAAACTTGTCTATTTTTTATTATATGAGAGAATTTTTACCTATCCTCTTCTAATATTCTTAATAAATAACTATGGATCCATTTGGATTTGAATATTAATTTATATTAATATTATATTTTAGGAAATGCTGGAGTGCCTCTTCCCTCTCTTATAAAAGGGAACCTCTTCTTCCCATTTATTCACACATAAAAACCCATTTTTTTTCACCAATACATACCTAAATACCTTAATAGAATCCCTTTTATAAATCTAGTTTTTTAGGTATAATACCAATCTTCTAGGTCAAAATTCTTTCAGAAAATAAGGTTTTCCAAAGAATAGGTATAGTTTTTCTCTTCATGTTTTGGTTTTATTTCTTCTTCCACATCCTTAATTACTTATTAAAACATGATAAAATAATAAATACAGAACCCTAAATATAATTATCTAATATGTTTTAGTTTAATGACCTATATACATCTCCTCTTCAATCAAATTTTAAAAGAATTCATCGCTAGTGTGTATGGTGGATTGCCGCTTCGTAAACCGAAGTAATATTTTTCAATAATAATCTCTAAAGACTTATTATGATGACAGAATTAATGTTTTTATATGATATTAATGAAATATATATAATTATTAAATGATAATATATCATTTATTTTTGAACATTTCCATGCATAGAAAAATGATTATGTCGTTCATGTGTACATGTGGGCTACCACCTACATAAAGGGATGCGATACATTTTTCATCACCATATCACATTGATGATATATATAAGAATATTTGAATATGAAATATTATATTTATGATATTATTATTATACTAAAAAGATAAAATTATACTTACCTTCTTTGCACAATGGTCATTGAAATATGGAAACATTACTCATGTGTACGTGTGGCCCGCTATCTCTATGATTGTAACATTGTTCATTTTTAATAATGATACATAATATATGTATTTAAATATATAATTTATATATTAAAAGGATAATTATTTAATGATTATTATTTTAGAGATTATGGAATAAGGACCTCATTGACCACAATCAACCAAACTGATTTATTTTTGACTTAAGTACTAAATAGCATCTAAACATCCGACATGAACATAAGTGATTATGTAATTGTATATGTCATGGAAAAAATTAATATAAAAGGAATAATAAACACAAATATTGTTATTAATATAGTAAATAATTAACTTATTTCTATTATTTAATAATATAAATAACATACGTGATGAGTTGGACTTATGGTAAGGGAACTTCTTTTAAAAATTATCTTTTTACAGTTTCCCTTAAAACTCTATTTTCTTTCCATATCCATATTGTATGATAAAAATTATTAAATAAGGTTTTAATTATTTTCCTATTAAAATTTTAAGGTCATTTTCATAAATGTTTTATTTTTTATAAAATGGTTTGAAAGAAATAGTTTATCGATTTCCAAATGAGTCACTTTGTGACATTTAGAAAAAAATACAGAAGGAATGTATTTTTAACTTATACAGAATGATTAAAATTTCTTACTTTCATTACATTTTAATTAATTTATTTTTACTTTTTATTATTTTATAATTATTTACAGTTCAAATGGATTATTTAATATGTGTGCAGTTTTTTTATTTTAAGATTATATTTCAAAGTGGAATGTTTTTTTCTTCAAAGAATGTTTTTATGATGAATGATTTTATATATTATGGATCTTGGGTTTCTTTTATGATTATGGGTGGTTCTATAATAAACCAAAGGTGGGTGATCCAATTATAGCTCTATAATACATTGGGTAATGGGACAAAGCTAACCGATAAGTTTTCCCTTAAGAGATTATAGAATATACTATAATAATAATTCCAAATATGGGATTAAGTTTTTAGTTTTGGTTTATAATAAGAGATTATGGGAATATTCTATGACGTTTATTTGAGGTTTAATAGTGATGTTTATTTCATGTTTAACTATATCAGTTACTACAATTATTCTTCATGTTTCCAATATGTTTTATCTATGTTTTCTATGGGTTTTAATGGTTTTCTTTGAGCTAAAAGTGTGTATTCCCATATGGAAATGATTTTTTCATAAGATAAAAGAATAATTTGATAAAGTTAAGTACATGAAATATCATTATATTTTTCACTAGACAATCATATTTTCTTATTTTATGCCCCTTATTGATATTTTTGTGCTCATCCCATGTTTTAAAATGATTTTCATAGGGTTTGATGATGAGTTTAGGAATGAATGAGGTCATGATAAAGACATGTAATGATGTGTCATGAAAATATAACATGTTATATTTTAAAAAATTTAAATTTTTATAAAAATAGATAATTTTTAGTATTTTCAACCTTTTAATCTATGGTTTTGTTATGTAAAATTTATGATCAAATTCTGTAAAACTCTAAACCTAAATGACCATAGGGAAAAGAAAGAAAATTATAGTCTAAGTTCACTTGAATATGAAATGTTTCAGGTTTGGTACTTACAATATATTAATTTTATAAAATAAATATCATGTTATATGTATTTTATATATTCCTTATTTCCATCATTATTACTATACATGTGATATGGTGATAGAAAACAAATTACATTAGTTTGTGAGGTGGTAGTCCCCCATACACATAAGCGACTGATTTATTTCCCATTTTATAGAGAAGGAGAAGAATATATATTATTCCATAAAAATAATAACATAGTATTTTATGGGATATACTAGTTTTATTATATTTAAAGTGTTGAGACATATTTGAATGTTGTAAAAGAGGGGGGGGGGAGCTTTGTAAATATGGTAACCTTTATTTAGAGAGACCTCCTTTAGATCTCTTATTAAGAAAACTAAGGTTGGTATTTTTGGAGGAATAATACTTCTAGAGTGTGTATAAGGATGTTGGGGAGAGTTTTTAGGGGTTTTTTGATCCCAATGGATTATAATATAGGAATAAATAAGGGGAGGGAGTCTCATTTATAGTGATGGAGGAGCGATATTTTTTTTAAATACCCAAAACTATTCAATAATGGGAAGTCACACTCACACTATGTTACTAAAAAATTGGTAAATATTAGATTTAAATAAAGTTAAGGTTGATCTACACCTTCATCACATAATAAGAAACATGTTTTAAACATGATACTTTGTTATCCTTTAAGTTTACTTATTTTTATAATTTCAGTTTTCACCACGGTAACTAGTTTTTTAACATAGGTAATTAATAATTTAGACCTAAAAATGATAATTATAGTATAATTTTTTCCTTATAATTATAAATATGAAATAAAAATTTTCAAATAAAAATTATATGTTTCTGTAAAATTAATTTTCACACAAGTGCTTGTAATGTGCAAAACCTTATTTTAACATTAACAACGTTAAATAATTTTTACTTTTTTTACCAATCGTTATGACCAAAAATTAAATTTACCATATTATATAAAATTAATTATAATGACTAAAATTAGGAAATATTTTTTTTTAAATTCAACTAACATAAGTGATTTAATTTTGTTTTAAAATAATCCTATAAATCATGTCAAAAATGGTATTTCATGAAATGAATTTTTCAAGTATATAATTATCTCATATTAAATATATGATTAATAATTATAAATAGATTGAAATAAATTGTTATAGTATGATTTATATTTTATAAATTTAAATTAATTATTTTATAATTAAAATTTATTTTTATTAATTTAATATGATAGACATTGTGCCTTTTTAAACAAAAACATTATTTAAAAAAATAATGTTTTATAAAAAATACATATTTTAACTTTAAATGTTATTATATTTATTTCTATAAAATTTATAGTTAATAAATTTTTAATTATGAATATTATTAAAAATTATTATAAATAAAATTAAGAATAATTAAGTAGTATATATTATATTTTTTTTAAATCTTATTTCTAAGAGAATTCAAAAATTCATTCTGTGATTATTTTGACCATTTTAAAAGTTGATATTCATGAATTAAAATTAATATTTTTGTGAGATGAATTATTAAAAAGTGAATTTTATTATAGTTTTTTAAATATAATGTTCACTTACTATAATTGAGGATCATGGGTTACATTCTTCCCTCAAAAAATTTCATCCTTAAAATTTTCATGTATATTACATTCTAAAAAAATGATGGTAAGTATTGTTCATAAAATCACCAAGTTACCTCATTTAATCCTCCATTTTACATATTTTCCTATATATATTAACTAGTCAAGTCATCTAATTCCTCAACACATTCTCTCTAGATTAATGAATTTGGATAGGTTCTTCACAGTATGATTGATCAAGTTATAATTTTATTACTTTAGTGGTGAGAACATGTGATGGGCCTAGAATGTAATTCCTTAACAATTATATTTTTAACACATCATATACCTTATAGAGTCTTGGTTTCATTCACCATTGATAAGACACATCAACAATTCTTTCAAAAATTCAATGTGTTAAATGAAACCGGGGTTTAGTTTTCCATTCTTACCAAACTTTTTTATTACCTTCTCTAGAGATACGTTAAAGAAAACAAGATCTCTCACTTAAAATTATAAACAATTCCTCTCATTATCACAAAACTATTTTTCATGCTCTATGTTACATAAGTATGAGTTTAAATTTCTATTAAAATTGTCAGTTTATCATAAAAAAGATATGGTACTTCAATTTTTATTTCACAAAAATCATCCTAATTAGTTGGAGGAAGACATCTATTTCCATATAATGATTCATAGGGGGGAATTTTATTACATAAACCAAAAATGAAATTATAGATAACTCTACTAATGATAAATACTAGTTTTACATAACTTGAAAGTCTTTGATAAAGACCTCAATATTCCTTCAAATGTTGGAAGATTCCTTTTTATAATGTTCACTGGGTTGAGGATGATAGGCAGTGCAAAAATAAATATCTGTATAAAGGGCCTTATGAAGACACTTCATTAATTTTAATGTAAATTGGTTATTAAAATAAGACATAATCTATTATAGTGGACCAATAAGTCTATAAAATCTTTTATTATAGAGTCATGAATAGTTCTTAAGGGGTAAATATTATCTTATAGTGATGAAATTTATATATTTGGTTAGGCGATCCACAATAACCCATATATGTAATGTCCCAACCAACTAGGTCCCAAAAGACAGGAAGAAGACCAAGCTGCCACAACCCCAAGTCAGACTCCATACACTAAGGGATGGTGACAAATACCAAGAAAAAATAACTAAAATAGAAGGATTTTTCTTAATGCACCTATATGTATGAACCAAATCATCTCTATGAAAATGTGCAGAGGAATAATAATAAGAGACAGTAACACCTTGAGTTAGAACTATAAAATTTAAAACCTATATAAAATAAAAAATAGTGTGACAGTGAAATCTAAAATATAAAGGGGAAAATATGTGCCCACATAGAAAATATGTCCCAACCTGAAAACAACTGGATATAAAATAGCTAATAGAGCATGTCTCTTGATATCCATTACCTGACCACCATACATATTGTATAAACCTAGGTATCCTTATGCTCCAATGAAGTCACTATCGATCTATCTATCAATATAATACTTGAAACATGATGTAAAAAACAATGTTGGGGTGAGTATATACATACCTAGTAGTATTCCCTAAAAACTATAGAGGAATCAATAAAATACACAATATAAGTATTGATCTTAACACAAATCAAAAGGGAAATTAAACTCAACAGCAAAAAAACACACACATATATATGCTCATATAAGAATCCAAAATAATAGAGAAAAGGGGTCCCCATCTCACATCCCAGTTATGAATGATAAGTCTACCTACATATCTAAATATCCATCATCAATTCCCAATATCTCATGTGTCTAAAGAAGTAACCACATGAAGGAAACACACCTCACCACTATGTCATACAGTTGAGGGGGTACAATCTTCATGTAGAGGACCTGGTCCATAGTGTGTTAGGTAGGTTCCACTCAGTATATAGAGAAAACAAACCCTAGTCTATCAAGGGGGAACATAGAAGGTAGAGAATCCATCCCCTAGTCTTTTAGGGGGTCCCACTCATAATATAGAGGGCCCACACCCAAGCTCATTAGGGGGTTACACTCACAATATAGACAAACCAAACTATAGTCCATCAGGTGGTTCCACTCTAACCTCAAAACATGTATTGAGGACCCATTACTAGTGTAATAGGGGAGAACTATCTCTATGGATAGAGGACCCACACCCTGGTGCGACAATGGAGAACCATCTCTCTCAGAAAATTTTAATGATCCTTCCCATTCAATACCACCATAAAGCATTTAAAAATATTATTTATACTCTAAAAATGTCACATCATATCTCAAAAGTGACTATGAATGAAATCATTGCATTCTGTGTGGAATGACACTCGGGATAATATACTCATGGGACAAAATCTATGTCGAAATGAAGGAGATATGAAAGAATGAAGATGTGGAGGGAAGTACAGGATATGTATGGGGGTCTCTAAGGAATGTTACCCAACCTTAAGGACTGAAAATGATCTCTTATTTATTCTCATATCAGTCAGGACATGTCATGTACTTAGCCGTATACCTGTCTATGCCCTTCTACCGATGCCTTACCATGTACCTGCTCCTAATCATTCCCATACCATGTACTTTCAAAGAAGTCACTGGGAAACTAGCACTAGGTCACATGGCGTGTGGAGGTCCCAAAAAACTTTTCATCCTTATATCCATCTAGAAACCCTAGGTTCCATAACAAGAGTACTACACGATATTTGTTCTTCTAAAATAAACACCATGTTGTCAGTTTTTTTATAAAATGATATGTTCTTCACCATATATCCCAAATCCACAAAATATACCATAATTTCAAATTTTACTCAACTATAAATATTCTTAAATAAATAGTAACACAACCATATGTTGACTTCCCCACCTTAAGTGGTTGGAAGTTGGAATCCATCCACTCATATGAAACCCGCACTGCATTCTTCATGCCTCTTTTGATGCTTCCATTTCCACCTAGGATTCTAGATCCCTAAATCCATAAACCATACCTAAAATTCATTATGATTTGTCTTCAAATCACTAATACTATTTTTTTACTCCCACCATGAATATGGGGATCTGGTTTCAGTCAGACCTTACAGATAATGTGAAACTGTGGCCCTGTAGACTAATGGAAAAAAATGAAGAATAGGTGTGGGAAATCCACAAGAACAAAGGTTTATAAATAGTTAGAAAATTATTCATATATAATGATCGTAGATTAGGGATATTTTGGGTGGGAAATATGTAATAACCAAGATTAAATCAAATAAATAATTTAATTCGATATATACACTCATGTGAAGGATCAATTTAAAAAAATAAATTAATAGTAGATAAGAACATGATCAATCATTTTTTCAAGCGGGGAAACCACCATTGACATTCACTACCTCAATTTATAATCAATCATTAGTGAATAAACTATTCTAAACCAATGTTAAGATCCACTATGATCACTATTTATCGATCCACCTCATTCTATTCACTGATCATCATGTGATATCAACCCTCCATTGAAGAAAGATGACACCTCCTCTCAATAATCTCAGGGTTATATGGCTAACCTTAGAGATTTTCTATAATAGGCTATTTATAGAGGGAAATCAGTTTTTTTCATTAAAGTAATTAATTAAATAACTTAATTAATTAATCCACTTCATGTACTTGATACAATATTCCTCATTAGAATGCTTGAAATATACCAAATTTATGTCATACCTAGGTCAAACACCATTCTTTAGATTCAACCGTGATATCTAATTTTAGATTCAATACTATTTTTATGAAAAATTACATTATTTATAAATAACTAGGCATGCATGATGTAAATATAATTAAAATTTCTAAAAAATTAATTATAGGATCACTGGGACTCTTAATCTCATGTCGTCTTGGTGCCTAGATATGAAAATATTCCTTAATATATTTCAAATTCTTATAAGAAAAAATATAGTCTCTACATTATTCCCCCCATCAATAATTTTGGTTAATTGAAAATCATAAACAAATAAAAAGGGTTGTGAAACTCATCCTTTATCTAGATATACCACTCTTAGGAGACCTCCTACATGCTCGCATGCTTCCACAACACATAAACCATGGTAATGTTTCATCCTCACAAGATCCTCTCCTACTGATCCTTGATTTCTAGTAGTTACTCTATAAAGGTGTCTCCATACTCGATGTCCAGCATTCCCCATTCAATAACGTGTGTTGAATCATGAACATATCTCCTCATATATGACACATGAAACATATAATTAACCCACTCCAACTGTGTGGGTATGGATTGGTGGTAATAAAACTCACCATCCCTCTAAAGAATCTCAAACATACTAATTAGTCTCAGGGATTTATTTCCTCTTAAGTTAAATCTCTGAAATCCTTTTAATTTGAATACTCTTAGGAAACGTTGGCATAAATTCTTTAAATCCAAGGGTCTATGATGTTGATCATCATAATATTTTTATCTACTTGGGGATTTCCTCATGTACTTATAGATCACCTTTACATTATCTATCATTTCCTGCACCATCACCATCCCAACAAGAGATGCTTCCCTGATCTTAGTCCAACATAAAAGTGGCATGTAGGGTCTCCCGTACAGGGCTTAAAATGTTCTATGTCAATTATAGAGTGATAGATATTATTATAATAAAACTATACCAAATGTAAACAAACCTACAAACCCCAATAAAAGTCTATCATAAAAGTGATCAAAATATCCTCAAACCCCTAGATAGTGCACATGATCTGCCCATCCATCTGGGGGTGAAAAGCTATATGCATCCTCAATTCAATTCTGAATTCCTCTAACATGCATCTCCACAATCGTTAAATGAAATGCACATCACTGTCTAAGATAATTTTCATGGTAAACCCATAGATAAGTAATATCTCCCGCATGTACAACGTACCCAAAGTCTCCACTGAACTCTTCTCCCTTATAGTAATGACATGTACTAACTTGGAAATTCATTAAATTATAACCCAAATGGAATAATATAATCCCATTTTTTATGGAAGCTTTGACACAATTTCCATGGGCATAACATCCCATTTCAACTCTAGGATGTCATGAGGATACAAAAAACCTACCAGAACCTAGTTCTCAACCTTCACCTACTGACATGTGAGACATTGATATATAAACTTAGAAACATTCTACCTCATTCCAGTCAATTAGAAATGCCAATAAAGGCCCTTATATATATTCCATATACTAGGATGTAAAAAGAAAGGAGATGTGAAAAACTAATTCAATGCCTTCTCTCGAAATGTGAATAGAACCACCATCCGTACTTGGAAAAGGATTAGTTGATTACCCCTTAAGAGAATCTATATGGTGAATTTCTTGTGGATAACTGGTTATGTAGGACCTCACCATCAATGTATTATTATTTAACCTCCATAAAAAATGATTAAGTAAAGAATTTAACACTATAGACTAAAGAAAAACTGAACCTCCTCATCTATAAGGATTTACGTTAAAGAAACCAATATCTCATACCCATCCTACACCAGATGAGAATGATACTTCATACTGAGGGCATCCACCACCATGTTTCCTTTTTCATGAGAATGGAATACATAAAAGAAATAGTCATAGAGGAACTCTAACCAACACCTTTATGTTATGTTCAGATCTCTCTATGTGAATGAATAACCAAAACTCTGATGGTCCGATTAAGAAAAAAAGAACTCTCCTAGAATATAGTGCATCCAAATCCTCAAATTGAAGATTATAGTTGCTAAATAAAGGTCATGAGTCACATAGTTATTCTTATTGTGTCTCAAATTCCTTGAACCATATATGTTCAATAACTACCTCTACATAAATATAAATATGACCCTAGCTCCAAAGGTATCAAAATATACTACTAGTCCATGCCCTCCTATGGTAGTCTCAAAAAAGGTTCACTATTAAGCTTTATCCTTAACTCCTCAAGGGATCTTTGACACTAATTAGTCTATGAAAGTAGATACCCTTTCTACCTATGAGTAGTAAAAGAGGTTACAATCTTACATAAGTCCTCTATGAACATTCTTTAGTACATTCCAATCCAAGAAAACTATTCACATATGACATTCTCTTGGGTGGCTCCCATACAAGAACTATATCATTATTCACTAGGTATATAGATAATCGATGATCCAAAATGAAATTCCTTGGAAATTGAGCCTATTGTATCTAGAATTGGATCTTCTATAGCGTAACATATAGCTGGTTCTCCCAATGAAACTCCAAGATCATACAAAAGTATTCTACATGCTCCTCCTCTAATGTAGGTTAGATGAGTATGCCATAAATGAAGACAACCAAATAATATTCTAAGTTTTTTTGTAAGAACTGGTTCATAAAATCTATAATCACATAGGGGGAATTCACCACACCAAAAGGAATCAATAGGAAATCATAGTATCTATAGTGAAATCTTAATAACAGATTTATAATATTAGCCTCTTGAACCCTCAACTACTATTAATGAGACCCGATATCAATCTTAAAGAACAATCCCTTGACACACAACTAATAATTGAGGTCCTGATTCCTCAGGAAGGGGTACTTTTTCTAAATCATTGATTGATTCATGTGATAATAATCAACAAAAAAGTCACAAGATCCCATCCAAACATTTCATGAAAAATGATAGAGCTACCCAAGGGGACACATTGGGTATGAAAAAACCTTCTCTTGATGGTCCTCCAATAACCCTCTCACATCACAAATATTAGTAGTAGTAATTCAATATGATACAGAAGGTACCATACCGATCCTTCAGTGAAATTAAATACAAAACTCTACCTCCCACCTTGTATGTATTCCCATAATTTCCTCCAAAAAAACATCTATATAATCCTCCATGACTGAAGGAACCCAGATTTTTTATGATCCCACTGTACTAATGGATAAAATTTTCAATTTATGGGGGATGGGTTGTATCAACCTACTCAAAAGAACCACACACTCCACCATGTGATCCCTATCACACAAAAAGTTGAGTCTCATCCTATTTATCTTAAATTATATGACTCATCTTTTGTGAAAGATAATCTGGGATCAGACTGTAGAAAACTAGTACATAATGAAAATGATGTCATAAAGACTCATCGTGATGAACAAAAGTTCTCATGATAAATTATCTTCATTGTAAAATATCTCACATTGTAGGAATATAAGCAATATTGAATAATCATTCCCTATAGGAACTTCAATCCAAAATTTCTAGGATAAAATCTCAAATGGGAGCTCCATATCCCCCACCATGAGTAAGGATATGAAGGAATAACTTACAAATATATCTATTAGTAATTAATAAATATAATAATAAACAAATATAATACCTATATTCATCTCATGTTCTTTTGATTCATATCACTCCATGGTCTACAACAACCCACAACCCTAACCATCGACTCCCTAAAACTGACATGTCTCACCTTGTGGTGGTGGAAGTAGCTCATAACATCATCAACCACTAGAATATCCATATCTAAAACCCTAGTTAGTTCTCTTCCAGCTCTACCTCCCATGAGCCTACACTAACCTTTCCTTGGAGATCCATGGTTGTGGTCCTACATTTTTCATGGTGATCTATCCACTACTAAACTTCCCTCCTCAGTACATTGGGTCTGGAAATAATGTTTCATGTGACCTCACCCTTCACATGCATAGAATCAACCATCTATAGGATACCCTTGTCCAATTTGTGGTCCCTATTCCACTTGAGCATGTTCGCAAGTCGAGTCATAAGAAGGATTCCTATGCTAAGAACCTACCAACTAGTACATTTTAGCTGTTGTAGAAGACTTAGCCCCATGAAATCCACTACCATCTCCAGCTTCATGGAATCCCTCATATGGGATTCCCTCTATAATCAATGCTCACTCTATCACTCTAGCATATACATGAATGCATTGGGGTACCACAATGGAATGAATGTCTCTACAGAGACCCTTCTTGATCTTGATATTTTGTGAACATATGTAACCATCTTGAATCATATTGAGAGTGTATCATATAAGGTCAATGAACTTCGCGACATACTTAGAAACTATCATCCCTCCATAATTCATCTTTAAAATCTCTTAAATATAATCTGAATGCAATAATGAGGGGTATCACTCCTCATAAAGAAGCTAAAAGATGTTAGACTATGAGAGTTTCGACTCATTATGTGTCTAAAAGACTAGAATACACAAATTCCCAACCACTCTACTGAAAATAATGACTGGCTATGAAACCATCTGATCAATACAAGTCTGCAAGAGTATGAAAACTCAGATAGTCTTCAAAAGAATGAAAAATAAGATCATCAACTCAATCCAATCATATGTTTCCTTGGGATATAGATCATTGTGGAACCTCAATATCCTCTCACATTAGAACTCACAGAGCGTGATAAGCATGTCTGTATCCTAATCCTCTTCTGTTGGTATAATATACTATTAAAAAAGAAGGGGGTTATTCTACCCACCTAACTAGATGAAAGATATCACGAGACTGTCATTAAACTAAGGACTCATCACTCATCAAATCATTATTAAGATCATGAATTTGCAACATGGATAGCTATATATACAGATGAATCATGGAAATAATCAATACATACCATGGTCAAATGTGAATATGTAACACCCCAAGCTTCCACAGTACGCTTCTCTTTGAATAATACATTAGCATGTGTTGTACGCAACTTCGAGTTCTAACACACCAAAACCAATCAAACTAGCCGTTATGAATAGTAATACCCACTTTTTGAAAATTTATAAATTTTATCTTACAAAATGGAATTAATTTTTGGATTAGGAATATTGAAATTAGACTAGGGTGAATTTTTGGTATTTTTATGAAAACTTTCAATTTTTGATGAATAGAGAAAAACACTGAGTTATAGTTTAAAACCGAATTTTTTATTTAAATAATTTTTTATTTTACTTAAATTTATTTTAGGTAAAAATAGATACATAATACCTATATAAGTTAAATGTAATTTATTGGAGTCAATTTATAATAATTTTAGATATATAAAAATTTTATTGAACTTTTCACCGTCTTTTACCCACCTCCTAGGAGAATTTGAAAATTCACATAAAACGTAATTTTATCACTTCTATGAGTGGAATTTCAAAAATCTGAGATACACGGTTGATATCAGTAAAAAAAATGTGGTTCAATAAGATCAAAATAATTTTTGGTGAATAGTAACTTTTTTACTTTTATTTACCACGATTAAAAGTAAATAGGGTAATGAAGGGTAAAAATGATATTATTATTACCCTAAAACATGTCCTAATTCTATTGGATAAGTTAAATTAGACAAAAAAACCTTAGGAATAATGCATGAACCTCTTTGGTCCACTTGGATTAGATTAGGACATTTATTATTATTTAATTCAAAGTAGAGTTAAAAGAGTTAAAATCAAAGTTTAATAACTAAAACATTTTTAATATTGGGTTACACATAAGATAAATTTTACTATAAATATTAATTAGAAATATAAAGATATTTCATACATAATGGTATTTTATTTATATTTTTAGACATTAAATAATTTAATTTATTCATAACACAATGATGATGCAGTAATAACCTAATTAATAAAATATTAAAATAATTGATATTATAAATATACAAATAAATGTAATTTGAGAGTTTTTATGAATTAAAATAATTTTATAGGTTAATATGACATATTAGGGTTGGTTAGATGAATTTTATTCAAAGTAATAATGCTGTTATGAATTTAGAAAAAACAAAATACCAAATAGTGTCAAAATTGACATAAAAGAGTTTTTAAAACAAATATTATATTATTAATTGCTATTCTATTTCTAAAAATATAATTTTCAGCCAAAGGACTTATATAATTATAGTTTTATCATTAATAAACCACTTGGGGTTCTCTTGTAAGTATATAGTATTTATTAACCATATAATATAAAAATTCAAAGAGACTTGGTAAATGTCAAACTATTTAACAAAGAGTTAAATCTAAAAGATAAAGTTAATGTAGTGACCCAAACCTATATAAAACCTATTGGTTGAGTGGATTTAGACCCATCCACACCTTATAATTTCAATAATCCATTTTTTATCCATTAGAAAACGAAAATTATTTTATTATAAAATAATATTTCTAGCTTTTCCTAAGGTGCCCCTCACCCCTCTTATAAAAGGGCACTCTCCCTTATATCTAATTCACACCTTCAAAGCCATTTGTCTCATCCAACCTCTACCCAAATACCCTATAAACTATCCTACCTTCATCCTAGAGGCCTTCCTTTAGTCATAAAGCCAACCTAAGGATCCCTTTTGATCAAATCAAAAGGAAGAACCCGAAGAAGAGGTAAATATTTCATCACCTCTTTCAAGTTCCTTTCTTCTTCCACTTCCTTTTTCTTTGTTGTTTCCATTATAAAATAATAACTCTAATATATTCTATATACTGTGATGTTATTATAAATATGGGACAACCATGTTAATTATTCTATCCATCCTTTCAATGACATGTCACCATACGTTCGTACGTGCGACTTACCGTCTCCATGTCGTGGTGTCATTATTATTCAATACATTATTATTTGGATGGGTATAATAATGATGTGTAATTGATGTAAATAATAAATATAAAATGATAATTATTCTGTATATATGATATACCATCCAATTATATATTATTTTAATATCAAAATAATGATATTTTCGCTCGTGCGTACGTACAGATTACCGTCTCCACGAACGCGATGTGATTTATTCCCCATCGTATCCATTCAAGACTAATTTTTATTTGGTGATTAAAAATAATGTTTAAAGACTTGATATCATTCTAGATATGAATAAGATACATTCCATCCATAAAAAATATGAATCACATAACAAATAATATAAAGGATAATGAATCCGTTAACACCTGAAACGACAATAATACTAAGATATTATTAACAAAGCAATGTTAAAAGATCATATATGATATCATATTAATGTATATGATTATTGTATAATTTAATAAAAATTATTTCACCATTATACAAGAGGTTAACCTACCCTTGACCAAGGAAAAATACAAGGTAAGCATTAATTCTACAATCTCTTCATTATCCGTGGTTGTTTATATGTAATTATCTACTGGGACCTCTTTATCATCCACATCCATATTTCTTGAAAATTTATTTCAAAACAATATTAATATTTTTTAGACTATAGGTTAAATCCATTTACACCCTTGTTTTACTTTTTATAAGATGTTTATAAAGGAATCTTTCCGTCATTTTCCAAACAAGCTCCTTTATAACCTTTTTGAAAAAATTAAGGTAAGAATGTCTTTTTTTAACTTATACGGAGGGTGTGGCTATTTTCAGCTATTATAACATTGTTGAAGCTTCCCTTACAATATTATAAGAATATTTTTAAAAATAAATGTTTTCTTTTATAATTACATGACTTTTAAATTATTTCAAAATAGAAAGAGATATTTCTGTAAAAAAGGTTTTGATTTCATCTATGTCAACATCCTTTGATGGATTTTAAGTTTATTTGAAGTTGATTTATTATGATACAAAACATCCATATTGTATTGAAGGTTTTGTGATATGTTTGAATGTGGATGTGTTATTTTTATACCATTCATGGTTTATGGATAAAATATTTACATTTCGTATGCTAGTTTTAATACAAATGTTTATGTTATTTTTAAACCTTTTCATATGAGGAATGAATTGGACTTAGTATGTAAACGGTGGAGCCCACTATAACTCCTCGATGCATCGGTATGTATCATGAGACAAACTAGTGTCTTGGCATAAGGCCTTGACAAAATCTTATTTGTAGTCTTGGCATAAGGCCTTGACTATGTGGTTATAAAAGTATGACATTATACATTCCATCATTATGAAAGTGGCTATTGATATTGCGTGTGATTATTCGACTAGTAAAATATCCATGTGAGTAAGTAAATGGAATTATTTGATTTTATCTTTTCGATATTATTCTGAATTTCAAGTTTAAAAGGCTTTTGTTTTGGTCTTATACATTGCCTTAAATGTTTATGCTTATTTATGAAAGTTTCCACTATATTTTTATCCTTATAGAGCATCTGAGTTCACCCCTTTATATGTTTTATTTTTCCCAGGATGCGAAAAAGTATTTTATGACTGACCTGCAGGGATAGTCTGAGGGGATATGAGTGTGGTCTACAGAAACAATGTTGATGTAGTTTTTCATTTTATGATGTAATTTAAACCTTATGAACGTATTTAGTACTTCCAAGGCTACTAAACTAATTGGTCTTTTGAGACTTAATATTTTGTGATCATATCAATGTTATATAATAATGCACCGAATCTAGGTAACTAGGGTCAGGGCGTTACAGTTGGTATCAGAGGAAGTTTAGTACAAACCTTGAAATCTATATTTAGATAAACTCTGATTAGATCACATTTCCCTAAGATAGAATTTGAGGGTTAGTATAGAAGAACTTACAAGAATTTTGGTATTGTAGAGATTTTGTGAGTTTTCCAAGCAATAAATCCCTGTCTAGATACGAGTAGGTAGAGGCGGCTATGGCATAGATGTACCTAGGGGTAAAACCCGAAAAAACCGTTTTGAGATAGACTCGAACGATAACTGGTGCACGACAACAGGACTTACTGTACTCTTGGTTACGACACTCCCGGGGGATATGCTTAGGATAATTCTCATTTTATTTAAAAACCATTATGAAGGGTTTATGAGTAGATACTTCCTCAAAGAAAACATTTTTTATGATTATGGATTATATCCATAAACTATTCAATTTATGTTAAGTGTTTTACAAGTTTGGATTTATGTATTGTGATTCATAAACTAATCTAGTTTATGCCATTGTTTAGAAATGGTGCCTAGTAGAAGGAATGAAAACTGTATCAATGAACTCACTCCATGTTGGTATTTCCCTCCTACTCAAGATAATTATAGTGGAGATGGTGATGCAACTGGTGTCGATCAACTAATCACCGTACTGGGACAACTCACTCTCGTTATGAATAATAACCTTACCCATATGGAGCACCCTGATCCTTAGCGTGGAGGATCAATGTTAGATCGCTTCATGAGGCAACAACCACCAAAATTCAATGGGGGTACAAATCCACTAGTAGATGAGCAATGGATAAATTCCTTAGAGAAAATATTCCAAGCCTTGGGTAGTAGCGAAAAGGAAAAAGTTATCATGATAGTTTACCGCCTCACTGGAGATGTTGATCAATGGTGGTCATTGATTCAAAACACAAAGGAAGATTATGAAGTATCAAATATGGAATGGAGGTAGTTTAAAGTAATTTTCTTATAAAAATTCTTTCCTCATGACCATCGAGTGGATATGGAAAGAGAATTTCTGAGTCTGGGGAAAAAGGAGGATGAGAATGTCACAAAGTATGAAGCTAACTTTACAAGGTTAGAGAGGCATGCTGTAGATTATATACGTAACCCAAGAAGTAAGATTGATTGTTTCTTTTATGGGTTAAAACCATTTCTCCATCGAGCATTAGCCTCACAATCCTTCTCATTGTACGAAGATATTGTCTCATGTGCTATCAAGATAGAAAATAATTCTATAAGTCTTATGACTTTAAAGCAAAGAAAGAGAAGAAGAGATCTGATGAACACTATGGAAATGGATATAAGGGGAAGAAGGGAAAAGTTGAATATCCATCCTATAGTAAATGTGGGAAGAAACACCCTGGTACTTTCCTGAAGGGAATGTGAGTCTATTACAAGGGTGGTGAAAAGGCCACCAAGCTCGTGATTGCAAGGGGAAGAAAGAGGCTATCGATGTTGAATGCTACAATTTTAGAGAAAGGGGGAATTATGTGAATGAATGGCCTTAGCGTCAGGGGAACTTACCTCAGAAAATGCCAAGGGATCAAGGCCAAGATTATGCTATCACTAATGCTGAGGTTGATGCTCCGAAATATGTGGTGGCAGGTAGTTTAATGGTTTCCTCAAGTTTAGAAAATACTTTATTTGATTCTGGATCATCACATTGTTTCATATCTTCCCAGTTTGCTAAGAAAATTAGATATTTTCAATTTGATTTAACAAGGGAGTTATTAGTTAAAACTCATAAGGGAAGTATCATCGCAACAAGGTTTTGTGAATCAATTCCCATTAAAGCATATAAATGTTCTTTATCTTCTGATCTCATCATCATAACCATGATTTAATTTGATATAATTCTTGGTATGGATTGGTTTTCATACCATGATGTGAAAATTTATTGTAAGAAGAAAGAGGTTACAATTTTTGATGATGATAAGGAGTACCTTATCTTTAGAGTAGAAACGTCACCACCCAATTCTTATCTATATCCACCCCTAGTAGCTCAACTAAATTAAATTATTGTGGAGTAAGATAATGAAATTACTGTGGGTGAGGAAAGTAATGTTCAAATAGAGGATTTACCTATTGTAAAAGAATATGTTGATGTGTTTCCATAAGATTTACCTGGACATCCTCCAGAATGAGAAATTTAGTTTTCCATTGATTTAATTCTTGTTTCAAGGCCCATATCGAAGACCCCTTATAGAATGGCCATGGTGGAATTGGTGGAACTAAGGAAACAACTAGAGGAATAGAGTAATAAGGGATTTATTTTCCCTAGTGTTTCTCTATGGGGATCCCCTGTTCTTTTTGTTAAGAAGAAAGATGGATCTATGAGGTTGTGCATTGACTTTAGGGAGGTCAATGCTATAACAATAAAGAACAAGTATCCCCTAACTCACATTGATGATTTATTCGACCAAATTTATAGATCTAAATACATTTCAAAGATTGACCTTTGATCTGGATATCATCAATTGTGTTTGAAGAAGGAAGACATTCTGAAAACAACATTTTGAACCAGGTACAGGCATTACGAGTTTACAATAATGCCTTTTGGATTGACTAATGCACCCTATGTCTTCATGGATATAATGAATAGAGTTTTCAAGGAATATCTTTATGACTTTGTATTGGTATTTATTGATGATATCTTGGTATACTCCAAAAGCTACGAAGATCATGAAAATCACTTGTGCATTATCCTGAAGACTCTTAGAAGACATGAATTATATGAGAAGTTTAGAAAGTGTGAATTTTGGCTTCAGGAGATTTCTTTTCTTGGCCATATTGTCTCCAAGGATGGAATCTCTGTTGATCCTTCTAAGACAAGAGCATTCCAAGAATGTCCATCACCTACAAGTATAACTGAAGTACGTAGTTTTATTGGTTTAGCAGGTTATTATCGACATTTCGTCCAGAATTTTGCCCAATTGGATAACCCATTAACCAAGATCACACGTAAAGGGGTTAAATTTGTTTGGGAAAAATAGTGTGAATATAATTTTTAATAAATGAATAAAATATTAGTCAATGATCCTATATTTACTATACCATTGGGGAATGATGGGTTTGTTATTTATAGTGATGCTTCAAATAAAGGACTTGGTTGTGTCCTTATGTAGAATGATAGGGTTATTGCCTATGCATCACGACAACTAAAAATTCATGAGAAAAAATATCCTACTCATGATATTGAGTTAGCTGCTGTAATATTTTCTTTGAAGATTTGGAGACACTATCTCTATGGTGAAAAAATGTAAGATATATACCGATCAAAAGAGTTTGAAGTATATTTTCTCACAAAAAGAACTCAACATGAGTCAAATGTGATGGCTTGAAATACTCAAGGATTATGATTGAACTATACACTACTGCCCGGGGAAGGCAAATAAGGTGGAAGATGCTTTGAGTGGAAAGGATCATGGAGTTTTGAACATGATGAGAGTTGAAAAGGATCCTATATACATAGATCTAGTAAAGATGGATATGGGAATAACCAAAGAAGGTGAAATATCAATTATTTTTCAAATGGTTTCCAAACCATCTTTACCAGAATGGATAAAGAGTTCTCAGACTAGTGATGAAGAGTTTCAAAATAAGATTAAAGCTGTTAATGGTGGGAGATTGAGTGACTTTGTGTATGAAGATGAAATTTTGAAATTTGGGAAGCGACTTTGTGTTCCCGATATACCTGATCTAAAAAGGGAATTATTGGATGATTATCATAGTTCCAATTTCTCTATACACCCTGGTATCACCAAAATGTATAGATATTTGAAGGATAATTTTTGGTGGGACAACATGAAGAGGGAGATTGTTGATTTTGTGTCAAGATGTATGGTTTGTCAAAAAGTGAAAGCTGGAAGGCAACAACCTAGAGGAGTCATGCAACCTCTTCTCATACCTAAGTGGAAATGGGATAATATTATGATGGAATTTTTCATGGGGCTATCAAAGACTCCTAGAAGGAACAATGCAATATGGGTCATTGTTGATCGTCTTACCAAGTCATCACATTTTCTTTCTATAAGGGAAGATTTACCACATGAACATTTAGCAAGACTATATATTAATGAAGTTGTAAGAATTCATGGAGTACCACTATCGATTGTTTCTGATCGTGATCCCCGTTTTACATCAAGATTCTAGAAAAGTATTCAGAAATCCCTGGATACTGAACTTCGTTTGAGCATTGCCTACCACCCTCAAACTGATGGACAATCAGAATGGACTATTCAAACCTTATAAGACATGTTGAGATCTTGCTCAATTGACTTTCAAGGTATATGGGATCAATATTTACCTCTGGTAGAATTTTCCTATAACAATAGCTTATATTCAAGTACTCAGATGGCACCGTATGAAGCGCTATATGGAAAGGGATGTCACATACCAACTTGTTTGGATGATGTTGGTGAAAGAAAACTCGTAGGCCTAGAACTTGTGGAGGAAACAATGGAAAATGTGAAGGTAATCCAAACCCACATAAAAGTAGCTCAAAGTTGGTAAGAGAGATATACCGATAACCGAAGGAAGGATTTGGAATTTCAGGTAGGAGATTATGTTTTCATGAAGGTATCTCCATGGAAGGGTGTTATACGTTTCATTAAGAAGGGAAAATTGATCCCCAGGTACATCGGACCTTTCGAAATTCTAGAACGAATTGGGGTTGTATCTTAACGTTTGGAAATGCCACCAAGTCTCTCCAAAGTTCACAATGTGTTCCATGTATCACTGTTGAGAAAATAAATGTTTGACCCAATGCATGTACTCACCTATGAGGAATTAGAACTAGAACCCGATTTGTCTTATTACGAAGAGCCTATCAAGATTATTGATACAAGAGAACTAGTGCTGAGAAACCGGACGAATCGTCTGGTAAAAGTTCTATAGAGAAACCATAAGATGGAAGAGGCAACATGGGAACCAGAGAAACTTATGATGAAGAACCACCCAAGACTTTTTATGCAGTAATATTCTAGAAATTTCAAGGATGAATTTATTTTAAGGAGGGGAGAATGTAACATCCCAAGCTTCAATGGTACACTTCTCTTTGAATAATTCAATAGTGTGTGTTGTACGCAACTTCGAGTTCTAACACACCACAACCAATCAAACAAGCCATTATGAATAGTAATACCGACTTTTTAAAATTTTATAAATTTTATCTTTCAAAATGGACTTTATTTTTGGATTTGGAATATCGAAATTAGCCTAGGGTGAATTTTTGGTATTTTTCTGAAAACTTTCAATTTTTGATGAATACTGAAAAACATTGAGTTATAGTTTAAAACTGAATTTTTTATTTAAATAATTATTTATTTTAATTAAATTTATTTTAGGTAAAAATAGATACATAATACCTATATAAGTTCAATGTAATTAATTGGAGTCAATTTATAATAATTTTAGATATATAAAAATTTTATTGAACTTCTCACCGTCTTTTACCCACCTCCTAGGAGAATTTACAAATTCACATAAAACGTAATTGTACCGCTTCTGTGAGTGGAATTTCAAAAATCCAAGAGAAATAGTTGATATCATTAAGAAAAATGTGGTTTAATAAGATGAAAATAATTTTTGGTGAATAGTAACTTTTTACTTTTATTTACCACAGTTAAAAGTAAATAGGGTAATTAAGGGTAAAAATGATATTATTATTACCCTAACACATGTCCTAATTCTATTGGATAAGTGAAATTCGACCAAAAACAACCTTATGAATAAAATATGAACCTCTTTGGTCCACTTGTATTAGATTAGGACATTTATTATTATTTAATTCAAAGAAGAGTTAAAAGAGTTAAAATCAAAGTTTAATAACTAAAACATTTTTAATATTGGGTTAAACATAAGATAAATTTGACTATAAATATTAATTAGAAATATAAAAATATTTCCTACATAATGGAAATTTATTTATATTTTTTATACATTAAATATTTTAATTTATTTATAACACAATGATGATGTAGTAATTAACTAATTAATGAAATATTAAAATAATTGATATTTTAAATATTCAAATAAATGTAATTTGAGACTTTGTATGAATTAAAATAATTTTAAAGGTTAATATGACATGTTAGGGTTGGTCAGATGAATTTTATTATAAGTAATAATGCTGTTATGAATTTATAAAAAACAAAATACCAAATAGTGTCAAAATTGACATAAAGGAGTTTTTAAAACAAATATTATATTATTAATTGATATTCTATTCCTAAAAATATAAGGTTTGGCCAAAGGACTTATATAATGATAGGTGTATCATTAATGAACCACTTGGGGTTCTATTGGAAGTATATAGTATGTTTATTAACCATATAATATAAAAATTCAAAGTGACTTAGTAAATGTCAAACTATTTAACAAAGAGTTAAATCTAAAAGATAAAGTTAATATAGTGACCCAAACCTGTCTAAAACCTACTGGTTTATAGGTTTTTGACCCATCCCCACATTATACTTTAAATAATCCTTTTTGTAGCCATTATAAACCTAAAATTATTTTATTATAAAATAATATTTCTAGCTTTTTCTAAGGTGCCCCTCACCCCTCTTATAAAAGGGAACTCCCCCTTCTCTCTAATTTACACCTTCAAATCTATTTGGATCGATTAACCTATTCCCAAATACCCTTTCAACTATACTACCTTCATCTTAGAGGCCTTCCTTTGGTTAGAAATCCAACCTAAGGAGCCCTTTTGATCAAATCAAAAGGAAGAACCCGAAGAAGAGGTAAATATTTCATAACCTCTTTCAAGTTCTTTTCTTCTTCCACTTCCTTTTTCTTTCTTGTTTCCATTATAAAATAATAACTCCATTATATTCTATATAATGTGATGTTATTATAAATATGGTACAACAATATTAATTATTCTATCCATCCTTTGAATGACATGTCACCATACGTGCGTACGTACGACTTACCGTCTCCACGTTGTGGTCTAATTATTATTCAATACATTATTATTTGGATGGGTATAATAATGATGTGTAATTGATGTAAATAATAAATATAACATGATAATTATTCTTTATATATGATATACCATCCAATTATATATTATTTTAATATCAAAATAATGATATTTTTTCTTGTGCGTATGTACGGATTACCGTCTCCACGAACGCGATGAGACTCATTCCCCATCGCATCCATTGGAGACTAATTTTCATTTTATGATTAAAAATAATGTTTAAATACTTGATATAATTCTATATATGAATAAGATATATCCCATCCATAAAAAATATGACTCACATAACAAATAATATAAAGTAAAATGAATCTGTTAACACCCGAAACGACAATAATACTAAGATATTATTAACAAAGCAATGTTAAAAGATCATATATGATATCAGATTAATGTATATGATTATTGTATAATTTAATAAAAATAATTTAACCATTATACAGGAGGTTAACCTACCCTCGACCAAGTAAAAGTACCAGGTAAGGGTTAATTCTACAATCTCTTCATTATCTGAGGTTGTTTATACGTAATTATCTACTGGGACCTCTTTATCATCTAGATCCATATTTCTTAAAAATGTATTTCAAAACATTCTTACTATTTTATAGACTATGGGTTAAAGTCATTTATATCCTTGTTTGACTTTTTATAATATGTTTATAAAGGAATCTTTCCATCTTTTTCCAAACAAGGTCCTTTATAACCTTTTCGACAAAATTAAGGTAAGAATGTCTTTTTTTAACTTATACGGCGGGTGCAGTTATTTTTCGCCATTATAACAATTTCAAATCTTCCCTTACAAGATTATAAGAATATTTTCAAATATAAATGTTTTCTTTTATAATTACATGACTTTTAAATGATTTCAAAATAGAAACATATATTTCTCTAAAAAAAGATTTTGATTTCATCTATGTCAACATCCTTTGATGGATTTTAAGTTTATGTGAAGTTGATTTATTATGATGCAAAACTTCCATATTGTATTGAAGGTTTTGTGATATGTTTGACTGTGGATGTGTTATTTTTATACCAGTCATGGTTTATGGATAAATTATTGACATTTCGTATGCTAGTTTTAATACGAATGTTTATGTTATGTTTAAACCTTTTCATATGAGGAATGCATTGGACTTATTATGTGACGAGTGGAGCCCACAATAGCTCCTAGATGCATTGGTAGGTCTCATGAGACAAACTAGTGTCTTGGCATAAGGCCTTGACAAAATCTTATTTTTAGTCTTGGCACAAGGCCTTGACTATGTGGTTATGAAAGTCTGGCATTATTTATTCCATCATTATGAAAGTGGCTATTGATATTGCATGGGATTATTCGACTAGTAGAATATCCATGTGAGTAAGTAAATTAAATTATTTGATTTTATCTTTTCCATATTATACTGAAGTTCAAGTTTAAAAGGATTTTGTTTTAGTCTTATACATTGCCTTAAATGTTTATGCTTATTTATGAAAGTTTCCGCTATATTGTTATCTTTACTGAGCATATGAGCTCACCCCTTTCTATGTTTTATTTTTACCAGGATGAGAAGAAGTATTTTATAACTAACCTATAGGAATAGTCTGAGGGGATATGAATGTTGTCTATGGAAACAATGTTGTTGTAGTTTTTCATTTAATCATGTATTTTAAACCTTATGAATGTATCTAGTACTTTCAAGGATACTAAAATAATCGGTGTTTAGACACTTGATCTTTTGTGATCATGCCAATGTTATGTAATAATGCACCAACTTTGGGTAACTGGGGTCTGGGCGTTATAGAATATATATATGGGGAGTTAACTTAAGAAGGATATTCAAATTACCCAATCCTATATGATGCATGAACCAATACTCCCTGAAACAAATCTCTTAGTATGTCAAGTCAATAAGTAGGTAGTTAGAGTCCTAGTGAATGGATACATCAATTTCCACAGCATCATTGGTTACCATAGCCTAAAATCCACAGTAGAGATGCTTTGAAACTTTTCCCTAAAATCCCTATAAAACCTAATAAGGGGAGATGACTAAAAACACTATCATGAGATCAAACCACCTATGATAAAAATTTGCAATGACCCAACATATTGGGGCACACTTAGCTAGCAGAATACTGGGCCTCCACAACCCCAATCCCACCTCCATAGCCTAGGGGATAGAGATAGACACTGAGAAGGAATAACTAAAATGATATTCCTTCTCTTAAAGTACCTATATGGATGCACCCAACCATATCCATGCAACATTGTACATGAATACTAATAAAATTATGTTACATATAGAGTAAAAAATTCATGAAATATCCTATATGAAATAAAAAAAGTGTGATAGTTCAATCCAAAATTTAAAGGTAAAAGTACACAACCACCAAGAAAAGATATCCAAACCTAAAAAAAACTTGAAAGAAATCAATTGAGAGTTCTCAACTCCTGATATCCAAGGCCTAACCACCATACTTAAACCATGAACTAGAGTATCCCTGTGATCCACTAAAATAGCCACTGTTCGATCCATCATCTGTATAATACATGAAACATTTGGGAAAATTATATGAATGGGTTACTATTTACATTCCAAGTAGGATGATCCAAAAAAAACTAAAAATGGAGAAATAGAAGACAAGATATAAGTAGTTAGTTTATCCCAATGAAAGGGGTAAACAAACCCAATGACACACAAACACACACATATATATTCTCATATAAGAAACCTATATGTGAGATAAAGGGTATCTTTATCTTACAACCCATCCCAGGGTGATGACTCTTCTAGAAGATCCAATGGTCCATCACTAATAACCAGAATCTCATGTGTCCAAATAAGTAACTGCATGAAGTACCCATACATTTCCACTATGATGCATAGTTTAGGGGAACAAAATTACAAGTATAGGATCCATGACCCAGTGAATATGGGGGCTACCAATTAGTAGATAGAGGACTAAGTCTCCAATATATCAGGGGGTGCTACTCAAAAGGCAAAGAACCCATGACCTAGTTCATCAAGGGGTTCTATACAAAAGGTATAGGAACCATGACCTAGTCCATTAGTGGGTGACACTCATAAGATTGAGGACCCACACCCAGTTTCTTAGGGGGTGCCAATCTATTTGACCAATGATTATGGAGGACCTACATCTATCTACGATAGGGGATTATAATCTTCATGGATAGAGGACATGCACCCTTGTGCAATAGGTGATTACCATATCTATCATAACTCTCTGCTAACACTACACATAAATACCATTGAAATGCATCACCTAAAAAACCATTAGGCTTATAACCTCTTGTATCTTGCCTCAAATGATGCTATTATGTCTACCACCACATTTTATTCAGAAAAGAAATTAGGATAAGACACCTACATTTTATTATCTTAGTCTATATGTAAGAGATATGAGAGAAGGATGGTTTATAGGGAAGTACATGGAATATATAGTGGTTCACATGGTGTGTTCCCCCACCTCGTCGCTAGGTCATTCATCCTTTAGACATGGCTCGATGGCCATGTCACCATACATGGAATGTATAAGGACCACACAAAGTGTATCTATCACCTTGGACCCACAAGTGTTCCCATGGACACGCCTATGTATAACAGGATATGTTGTGTACCAGACCATATACCTAACCATGTCTGGGTACCGACACATGCCCATGTACCTGACCATTTCCCAGTGCTTGGTCATGCTCGTTCACATGTACTCCCTGAGTACGTGTTGAGTTTCCATCACAAGGTCACATGGAATTTGGGGGTTTCAAATAGTGCATGATACTTATATCCACCAAGAAACCCTAACCACCATAGCCAAGGTATTAGACGATCTGTGTTCTTATGGACTACACACCGTGTAGTCAGGTTTTCGGCATAAAGATAAGTTCTTCACCACATATCTAAATAAACTATTTTTAAACTTATATTCAGCTATTGAAAACAAAAAACCCACTAGAATCAAGGGTAAAAATTTTAATAATCGATTTCTAGTCATTCAGTTGGAGGTAATTGGAATCCAAACACCTGTACTAATCCTACAGCATGTCCAGCATGACTCTCCTGTCGCTTCCATCACACCCTCATATAACATATCCACAAATCCATTACCACTAAATTTAATCTATCATGACCTATCAAGAAATAAAAAGGCCAAGTTTTTTTTTTCACACACTCACCATGAATCTAGGGGTATGGTCATGCTCAGGCCCACCTGATATTATTGAACCATGGATCCATAGCCCAACGGTGAAAAACACAATGAACATGTGGGGGAAAGGAAAAAAAGGTGTATTAATTATTGTACAAGAGTTCTTATAAAATGATCATAGATTAGGGATATTCCAGGTAAGAAACATGAAATAACCATGAAAAATTTGAACAAACAATTTAATTCAATAAACATGCTAATGTGAATGATCAGTTAATCACAGATCATAGAATAATAGAAAAGAACATTATAAATCATTTAATAAATTGATTAAACAAAAATTGTTGTGAACTACATTAATTTTTAAAGGATAATTGATGAAGAAAAAATTCACCAGTAATGGTGAAGATCTAATGATTTCATTTTCTATTGATACACCTCGATCCAAGCTTTGGTCCTCATTTGATCTTGATCCACCAATGAAGAACAATGAAATATCCTCTAAAAAACTCCAGGTTTATACAAATAACTCGAGTATTTTCCATATAAGGATATTTATCAAGGGAATTGGTTTTGGGAATTAAATGAATTATTTAAATAAATAAATTAATTAATCCACTTAATGTACCCGCCAACTGCTTCCTCATCGAAACACCTGACACCGACAAACATTAGGTCACGCCTAGGGTATACCCTCTACTCTATAATCAATCGCGGTCTTATATTTACAATTCAAGAATATATTCCTGATATATTACATTATTTCTAAAAATTTTATATGTGTAATATAAAATATATTTATTATTTATATAATATTAATTTTGGGCACACTAGGCCGTAGAGTCTCACACCATCTCAGTGCCTAAATCCAAAAATATTCCTTGATATATTTAAAATATTTATAATAAAAAATAGAGACACCATAATATTGCATCATTCCATAAAGTATTCTTTAGTATTCCTTTGAAATAGTCTATAGTAATCTCATCCCATTTCAACATAATAATAGGTTGATGGTTCATGCCTCCTATTGGATTTTTTCTCTCATTCTTCACTCATTGACTAACCAAACATATAGATAGATAATAATCAATTTTCTACTTCATTTTATCACAACATGATTTTTTACTCAAATACCTATATATAATGGTTTTACTGGGGTGTATATAGATATTCAATCTATGAACATCATCCAAAAATTCCCTTTTTTTCTATTTTATAGATAGAACACATAATATCTTTCCAAATATCATAATTCCATCTTCAAAAATTATTTTTTCCAACATCTCATAGTTTGTAGATTTAATTTTCTTTTAAAAAATCACATCATCACATTGATAAATGTTTAAATTGTCTAATAAAAATGGTTTAACAATCATTTGAAAAAGGGGAGTTGTCTCCCCTTCTTAATAATTCCCATATCCATATTTTTTAGATATATGAACACCATATCCCTCTCAACCCATATTTGTGTTATAACTTAATGATCTTTACATATAAATGAATACACTTCCTTATTTTATTTCCATGGGATTTAGTGTATTGAGAAATCATAATCCTTATTCAACTCAAGATATATACTATTCATCATATTGATCTATTTTTATGAAAGTATGTATTTAATGATCTTATGGTTTGTGTATATCTCACATCTTTCACCATAGAGACAATTTATCCATATCCTCAAAGAAAATATTAGAGATTCCAACTCAAGAACATGGGTTAAATAGTTCTATTCACGAGTCTTTAATATCCTTGATTCATATGAAATTAATTTATAATTTTGTAAAATAACACAACCAATTCCCTTATTCAATGGATCAATATATATCACAAAAACACCATTCAATGATGGTAGACTCAAAATTGGATCATTGAACTATATTCTATTTGATTCTTCATAAAATTCTCCACATTCCTTTTTTTATATAAGATTAATACCTTTACATGTAATCATGGTTAACAGGCAATTCAATCAAGAGAAATTCTTAATGAATTGTTGGTAGTAACCATCCAAGACAATGAAACTACTTACCTCAGTTACATTTCCTAGTGTATGCTAATCTCTAACTGACTTTTCCTTTTCATGATCAACTAATATTCCATCCTTGGAGACAATGTGGCTACGAATAGAAACTTCCTTAATATATAATTCACAATTTTAATATTTAATATATAACTCTTTCATTCTATGAGTCTTAAGAATGATATAAAAGTGATTCTAATGGTCCTAACATATTTTAGAATACCCCAAGATATCAATAAGAAATACCTCAAAAAAATCATTATGATATTCCTTGAATACTATGTTCATTAGATCCATAAATATTAATGGTGAATTAGTAAATTAGAATTTCATTACTATATACTCATAAATTCCATAACTCATTCAAAAATTTTAATTCGAAATATCTTCAATATTAACATACCACTAATGATAACTAAAATGAAGAAAAATATTTGAAAACTATTTAGCTTCATTAATTTGATTATATAATTCATCAATGAAAGTAAGAGATTGTGTGTTCTTTATAATAATAGCATTTATTTCCATATAATCAATTCATATCATCATGTATTCATCATTATTCTAAATGAAGAGAATAAGGGATCCACATGGTGAAACACTATAGAGAATAAATCCCTTATCACCCAAATAAACTTGCTGTTTCATCAACTCCACTAATTACTTAGTGTACATTACATAGGAATTCATTGATCTAGTTTTTAAATAAAGATTAAATAATTGGTGGACATGAATTCATACGCTGGTGGATTTCTAGGTAATTCAGTAGGAAATACATCAATGTATTCATATACAATAGGTACATCCTAAATTTGAAAAGATTGTTTTCCATAAATAGATTGTTATTTATATTCTTCCCCAAGAATCTCATTTAGAAGAGATAATGAGGGTCGATCTGCACATGATTTAGATGTTAAATTATCTTATCTAAATATATGTAATTTCATATATTCATCCCAAATCATAATTTACTTATCCCAATAATAATTTTTGCATCACATTTTAGATGATTGTCTATACCATGAATTATATAAAATTCAACCACAAATATGATCATAAATTCTATAGATCAGGAATATTTATGTGTAATAATCGAGGATTCTTAACAAATTATTATTACAGTGACAATTCCACTAGATTTTTTTTTATTAAAAACTCCATTATTAACATTCTAGGAAAGTATATAATATTATTGGAAAACATAGAAGATATAAAAGAGTGAAATGATATAGAACTGAGAAAAAGTATTGGGTAAATTCAAGGTAGTTATTTATGTACCTCCCACCACAGCTTTAGGTACTTCCATCTCATATTTATTTATCACATATGTTTAGACTTCTCCCCTTATGCTTTTCTTTGGAATATTCCATTAATGCAAGAGACATTGGTTTGAATAATAACCCATTTAATTAAAATTAAATATATGAGAAATGGTGGTATCATTCTTACTATAAATTCATGATCCTAATTACCCATGTCACCAAACTTGTAACAAATTCCCTTTCCCTTCAACCATTTTTAGGATGTTTCTTTCCACAATTTTCACATGAATAAAATTTCTTCTTCTTCTTCTTACTCTTTTTTGAAGCATTAAATTTTTATTGGTATTAAAATGGATAATTTATCTGTTGACCCCCTTTAATATAAAGGATCAAAATAATTACTTCAATGTTTTTATCCTTCAAAAAAAAATTCACCTTTTAATGAAAATGTTTTGTAAACTAGTTCCATTCAGAAACTAGGATAAAAATAATCAATGAAATGATCAAACATGCAGTATATATTGTGTATGTAATATATAGATTAAATATAATTTCTTTTAAATGTATCCCATTACTTCACAACAATTTATTTATCATTTTTCTTTAATCCGTGTAATATTTTCTATATTTCATTTTAATTATCCGGAGGGAATTATTTATTGAAGATTTTATCTTTAAATTATATTCATTCAATATGTTGTATTTATTAATCCTCCATAGTATTCTAGATAAATTACCAATATTGATAATAATCTATCTTGAGACAGTATAATTCTAGTACAACATTTTCTATTTAATTTCATCTCAAGGACAAAAATATATTTTCAGGGGACTTAATCCATTGTTTAGCTACCTCCTATGAAATGATTGGTGAATCTATCACCTGAAGAAACCTAGAATAAGTGAATATAGTAATGGAACAACAATTTTTTGAATTCATTAATGTTTATTTCCCATAACCTAATTATTATTCCCTAATATATCCATCATATTCTCATTTTTAGTACCAGCTGTATTGGATTTCTCTGTAGGTTAATCACTACGTTGGATATGAGTCTTGATTAAATTATTTATTATAGGAAAAATTTATGAAAAATGGAATATAATATATTAGATAATAATATTATGAAATTTAAATCATAATGTATAAATTTAAATTTTATGTAAAAGTTAACATAAAATGAAAATTTATTTATTTTTAATCTTAGAATCTTAAACATGGTTTCTTTGGGGACATCTACATTTTTATATCCATCATAACAAATTTTAGAGAAAATGTCAATTATAATATGAATATACTCATGGAGTGTCAAAGTATAATAATATTATGGTCTATTGTAATTAAAAATGTGATTATAACACCCTGATATTTTAAAACGGAAACTATGTTTGATAGCATTTGTAACACACAACACTGAGCCTACATGAACCAAGATTATTTATAACTATTATAAATTAGCCATGAAATGAGTGTTTATTTATAATATTAAAAAATTTATAAAATATATATAATTTCTAAAATATATATAATTTTTTTTGATAAATTCTTATTAAATAATCACTCAATTTCAGACAAATACTTTTATTCTTCAAAAAAAAATACATTTGTTTCACCAATGATTTTATTATTTTTTGTGATAAAATATTATAATTAATTTTTGGAATAATTTGAAATATTATTTTATGAAATTAAAATAATTTTTTGAATTCATAATATCAATATTATAATGGGGTGAAATTTTGGAATTTCTCAGAAAATAAGGGTTTTTACATAAATAGTTAAAAATATTAATTTTTAGTCCAACGATAATTTTATATAATAATTTAAATAATTTAATAACAACATTTTTATTTTAATTAAGTAAAAAATTAACATAAATATTGTTTAGAAATATTTAATCCAATTATTACCTTTTAAATCATCTTTATACTATATTTTAATATAAATTTTTTTAGTTTTAAAAACACAATTTTTATGAAAAAAGTTTTAATGTGCATAATGTTTCTCCATTTTAATGAAATAAATAACCCATAATTAAAAAATTATTTAAATTAAATTTATAGATTATATATCTACAAATATTAATTTATATTCATTTAATTATGATAAATTTTTATATATTTATTATAATATCATTTTATGATTGAAAAATGAATTTCTCGATAAACCATTCTTCGACACATATGTTGATTTAATTTTCAATTAAATTATAAAACTTCTATGAATTAAAATTTATATAATATATTCCATATTATTAATAAAATAATTAATATTATATAATATTTTCAACATATTTTTTGGTCTAAATTAATAGTAAACACAGAAAAAAATAGTTACAATAGTAAAAAATTAAAAGGGTAAATGTGAGAAACCTTTAAATTAAAGATGATAGCATGTTTTAAAAATGTTTAATTTTAATTTTATATGTGTATATAAACCTTATTAGTCATAAAATACTTTATTTTTACATTCTGTAGAAACTTGGAATCAATGATACTTCCTATTATTTTATACTTTTGGGCATTTACAAGAATGTCGCTCCTCCTCCCTTATAAAAGGGAAGCACCTCTCCTCTTCATTCCACACTGAAAAACTAATTTTTCATCCAATAACTTCCAAAATAGATCTATTAATTCCATTAACACGTCTTAAAGGCCATATTTTGATCATATAGACAATATATGAGGGATTTAGGTATAATCCTAAAGAGGTGATCCAAAGAAGAGGTAGCATTCTTAACCGAGCATCTTTGATTTTTTTCTTAAACATCCATAAAATCCTTCTCAAAAATGGTAATATAATATCATAAATATCTCCCATAAACTATTATGTTATTAAGTTAATTAAATTTTCGATTTCCATCTCCTGTTTAATAAATTGTGAAATGAAACCATCGATCCTTTGTAAGGTAGACTACCACCTCGCGAATCAATGTAATTTCTTTTCCATCATCACCACTCATAGATTTTTATGATAATAAATTTATATATTTAATATTATATGAATAACATATTAATAATTTTATAAAATTAATATATCATATACATCCTTACCTTAACATCCATTGAAAATGATAACATCATTCATGTGTATGAGAGACTACCACCTTACGAAGCAATCTAAAAAATTTTTTATTACCACATCACATGGATGGTATATTTAAGGGTATATAGATAAATTATATGATATTAATTCCTTAATTATCATTATATATAGATAAAATAACACTTAACTTTATCCCATCATGATTATTGAATAATGGAAATGTTACTCATGCGTACATATGACCTATCGTCTCCATGATTGTAACATTGTTCATTTTTTCATAAACAAACTTCATGATTGGTTTCAAAAGTTATAAATGATATATTAATATGATAATTATTTAATTATTATTATTATATATATGATGAAATAATATTCTCTTCGACCTTAATCAACTTTTCAGGTTTATTTTAGACATATTATCAGAATGTCATCAAGACGTTTGACATGAACCTTAATGATTTAGTAAATGAATATAAAATTATAATTAATGAAAAAAAATAATAAAAATAGAAAAGTTAATAAATAAATTAAATAACTACCAATATTTTATTATTTATGATGATAATAAATTATCATTAAAAATTGGGCTCGAGGTAAGCGATTATTCTAACCCACACTTTTCTTTGGGTTATTAGAATTCTCTCTCAAATTATATTTATAGATACAAAATGATTATAAATTATATATGTATATATTTATCTCATATATATACCTATATTATTATCCATTCCTTTTATGACGTAAAACATGCCTTATGTTCATTTATCAAATTCCTTCATTTTTATATTTACATTGATTATTATATGATAAAATATTATGAAACCCATTATCTTTTTATGTGTAAATTTTATGTTATTCCTTAATTTTTAATTACATTATTTTCCACACATAGATCATGAAAATTTCATAATGGTGCACCTATATAGAACTCCAATTCATTGGGTAATGTTATAGTCTTATGATACGTCATGTTTGGGATAAGAAGTAAATATAATCCATTATGGGACATTTCTCTACATGTTATATTGTCAAGGAAGTTAGACATGTATCATTTTTATGCCATTCTATATATTGATTCCACATTTCCTATATTAATAAGATCTTATGATTCCAAGCTTATTATGTTATTCTTCAATATTATTACACACGATCCTTCTCTTCAATGATAACATGTTATACCTTTGACTCACTTGTTATTATTCATTATCATCTTTATTATCTTACTGGGATTTTTATCTGACACCTTTTATTATGTATTCCTTAGGAAACCCTATGTAGTTTTTGGAGATCAAATGGATTTAGGATCTCATTATGGATAATAAATTGAGGATTTTATATTTTTGTATCCTTTTATTTAATATGTACCAATTATTTCAAAGAAACATGGAATAATGATCTTTGGGTTTTAATTATTGGATATTTATGTCTTAAAATCATGTAATAATATGTGTAAAAGGCTTGGGTCACTATAGTTAGTATCATAGAAAAGGATTAGTTATCCTTTATAACTAGGCTAAGAAAACATTATTGAGAACCCCAAGATAAGACTATGGGTAAGGATAATCATATAAAAACATAATAGAATATTTTTGTTGTATAGAGTGAGTGGTTTCAAAGAAATTACATCCCTATATAGATACTCCAAATTGATTAGGATTAAGAATATATCTACTTGCGGGTAATAACTAAAAAAAGGTGCAACGAGTTTTAATCAATTATTACATGGTACATGATAATGGGTGTTACTACACACCTATTTTTACAATCCCAAGAGTTATTCTTTTTAAATTATGAAACTCAATATGAGTCATTATGAAGGACATGAAAAAACTGTTAGGTTATAAAACTAAATAGGAAACATTACCTAGAATAACCTACATTAAAACATATAGACTCATAAGATGGTGTATATTTATCATTTATATGTTATTAATCCCATGTTTTTAATATTTAATCTTGTATGTTAATGTATTCTATTTTTTTATATTCTATTTAATGGAAGGAAGTAAGAGAAACCATGCCAAGAAGCATTATGATGGGAAATGTGATGTTTTCTCAAATAATACACCTAATAATATGGGTGTGGGTGTGGAGAAATTCATGGGAGCACTATCTTAAATAACTCAAGTTATTAATTATAAAATGAATCATATATAATTCCCTACTCCACCCAATAAGTATCAAGTTGAAGTCAAGTCATTTATGTGACAAAGGCCTTATATCATTAGTGGATCTTCTGATACCCTTATCTTAGAGAAAAGTATTAACTCTATTGAGAAGATATTATCTACCCTCTATTTCCCAGAGAAATATGATGTTGTCATAGATATTTATCATATTAAGGGATAAGCAGATCATTGGTGGAAAATAATTAATAACATAAAGACCTGATAGGATATTTATTTCATATCTTAGAAGAATTTCAGAAAATATTTTTCAGTAAACATTTTTCATGAACATTTCATATTAATATGGAGAATAATTTCATTAATATGAACTAAAAGAAAGATGATTCTACCAGGGAATATGAGGTTAACTTAAAAATCCTTCCTTGGTATGATTCCAGACTTTCTATTATCACTAAATGTTTGTTAGAATATTTATTTATTAGGTTAAAACATAGTATATGAATAAATTTATCAATTTAAGACATTTATAGTTATGAAAATACATTCTATTCTTCCCTCAATGCTGAGATATAGATCGAAGACTATCTATGGTCTCATTGGATAGTAGAAAAAAATATAAAATTGAGTTTTCTTAAGGGGTATCAAAGGATATATCTCATGGAGGAAAGAATACCCTACATTCCACATGTCAATAGTGTGAGAAGAATCATACCAAAAACTACCTTAAGGGAATAAGAAGATGGATAAAGGGTGTAAAAGTGGGGGATTAGGCTAATCAGTGATAAATAGAAATGAGGAATCCCACTATTGAGGAATAATAAAAATAAGTATTAGATAAAAAAATATGCATACCTTACTGTGTTTTAATTGTATGGAAAATGAGAACTATGTAAGATAAGGGCTTGAGCCAAGGGTTTCTAGAGAAAATAAATGAAAGTAACAAACATGGTAATAAGGAAGAGGATATTCTAACAATAAAGTTTTAATATGTATGATAGTTTTTCATTTAAAAATAGAAAATGAAATTTTAAATTCTGTATCTATGCATTATTTCATATCTTTAATGTTTAGTAGAACATTTCAAACACCATCTCAAAACAAGGTGGTTTGGCTATCTGTAAGAACAAAAAAATTTGAAATTATTGAATCCTAATTATAAAACTCCTTCATTTTCATTTTTTATGGTCTTAATCCTATAGAAAATATTATATTAATTATTTTAGTATATTTAGATTCTATTTTGGGATTGTATTGGCTATCATTATATAAATCCAAAATCAATTTTCCAGAAAAAGATATCACTCTCCATGTCCCAAGTAATCCTACAATTATATTTAAGTGTAAGGAGAAGTATGAATCTCCTCTACAATTTTCTATTCAAGATTGGTTATTATTTCTTTACAATGAATCATATTTGGACCAAATTATTGAGAAAAATTATAAAATAATTCTTAAATAAATTCTCATTGTGAGGGATTATACTAATGTATTCCCTATAGTCTTTCCCAGTCTTCCTCTTGACTGAGAAGTTTTTTTCTCAATAGAACTTATACCTAGATCTCTGACCATATCGAATAATCCTAATAGTATAGACACCATTTATTTTGAAGATATGAAGAATAAGTTATACGAAAATCTGGAAAAGGGTTTTATATTCTCGTGTGATTCACTATAGGGGGTTTTAGTCCTCTTCATCTAGGATATAGATGGTGCAATGTGCCTCTATATTGATTATTGTAAAATCATTGAAATAATGATAAAGAAAATGTATCTCATTCCATGGATAGATGAATTGTTCAATAAAAAACATGGGGCTCTGTATTTTACTAATGTGAACCTTTGGTTGGGATATCACCAATTATGGGCGATGAAGGAAGATTTTCCAAAAACTACCTTCTCAACAAGTTATGGATACTATGAGTTCATAGTTATACCTTTTTGGATCACTAATTCTCAAAAAATACTTATGGAAATAATGATATAGTATTTAGATATTATGCTAGAAATTTTTTGGTAGTATTTATAGATGATAATATGATTTACTAAAAAATAAAGTAGTATAATGAGGATCATTTTAATACTATGCCAAGGGCTTTGAGAATAGATAAACTATATGAAAATTATAGTAAATGTGAGTTTTAGATGAAGTAAATAAAATTATATTGGTATATTATCACATGAAAATGGATACTTATGGACCCATATAAGAAAAAGGTAATTGATGAATAGATTATACAATCATTTTTAATATATATATATTGTTTCCTTGGGTTATCTGGGTATTATCGATGATTTGTTTTAAACTATTCATGAAATTCAAACCCACTAACCAATCTAACTCCTAAGGAAGTATGCTTTAGATGGACTAGAGAATGTGAATAGAAAAATAAAAGATATTAAAAAGAGTCTTATCATGACACCATACATATAAAAATTATAAGTGGGTAACTCTTCATAGTATAAAAAAATTCTTTGAAAATTGATTATCTATGTACTAATAAAAGATGATAATGTACTAGCCTTTTTCTTAAGGAAGTTAAAATTTCATGAGCATTACAATCCCAAACATGACTGGGAGTTGGGAATAGTAATAATTAATTCAAAAATATGAATAAACTTTATTTATAGGGTGAAGTATGAAATAAATATAGATCATAAGATCCTTAAATATATATTCACACTAAAAGAGAATAAAATGCACCAATTATTTTTTTTAGAGTTGATCAAGGACTAAAACTACTTTATCCATTACTATCCTAGGAAATAAAACAAGTTTGGAGTTTCACTAAGTAGAAAGGATCTGACAACATTATCAATGATTTGAATTGAGAAGGATATAATCATCTTATAAATACATATGATGGATAGTGAAATTTTAAAACAAGGAACACCATTTTTCTTTTCTCAAATGATTTATCAACCATAAATTATATATAAGATAAAAGACACTCAAAGAGATGATGAATATGTTCAGAAGATGGTGGGAGCTATATTGAATTAGAAATTCTCAGAGTTCAAAATTGAATAATAATGATTAGTAAGATTTGGATCACAACTATGTATACTATCAAATCCCAAGATAAAGAGATAACTATTGAATAATTCATGTAGCTAAATGTTTTCTATCCACCATGGGAGCATGAAGATGTATCAAGATATTTGAGAATACTATTAGTGATAAAATATGAAGAAGGATATCATGTATTATACATCAAAGTTTCTGGTATGTTAGCACGCAAAGGCTGAAATGAATAAGTCTACATGGATAATGAAACCATTACCCATACCCACATGGAAATGGGAAAACATCACCATAGAAATTATTACTATAATTATAAATAAATAAAGAGGAAATAATGTAATATAGGTTGTGGTGGATTATCTTATGAATACTACTCACTTATTTCCAATTTAGGGCTACTTCAAATATAATTTTCTTGTAAGGAAATACATCATAAAACTGATAAGGCTGCACAGAACATTATTATTGATTGTATATGACCGAGACCCAAGATATACATTTTTATTTTGTAAGATCCTATAATATAAGTTAAATACATATTTTAACATTAGTATGGATTATCTCCCCAAAACTAATGGCTAATATGAGAAGTCTATTCTGACAATATATTACATGTTGAGAGTAGTTTTTATGTACCATAAAGGAGGATGTGATCAACATCTTCCTCTAATGTATTTCAAAAACAATAATATATTACACTTAAAAATCCAAATATCTCTATATAAATCACTTTATCAGAAGATATGTAGAAGAAATTAATGTTGGGATGAGGTTAGTGAATAGAAATTTTTGGGATTTGAACTTTTTGGGGATATGTTATAAAAGGTCAGGACAATTCTGTATCATAGTATTACTTCTTAGAGATTAAAAAAAGAGATATACTAATAATTATTTATAAGAAATAGAGTTCTAGGTAAGGGATAATGTGTTTATGTTTATATGTACATTGAATGGATTCATGAGATTTGGGATAAAGTTAAATCTTAACCCTATGTACATTAGAACCATTGAGATTATTGATCAAATTAGAGCTTTGGATTATAGACTAGAACTCCAAAAACCCTTTATCATGTTCATTATGTGCTTCATGTATCCATCTTGAGGAATTTCATTCTAGGTCCCTCACATGTACAGAATTTAGAGGTGGAATAGCTGGAAAATGATATCTCTTATAAGGAAAAATGGTGGAGAACTTGGACCATTGAAATAAAGTTATACTCAACAAGATGAATCCCATGGTCAAACTGTTATGGTGAAACCATAAATACAAAAAGGAAATCATGTAATAGGAAGTGGCAATGAAGTAGAATCACCCTGACCTATTTTCACTATTTTATATAGTATAAAATTATGAGGGTGAAATACTTTATGTGGGGAAGAATGTAACACCAGAAGATTTTAAATGGAAAAAATTTGTTTGATAGAGTATATGACACATAAAAACTATCCTAAATAAACCATAATTATTTATGATCATTAAAACCTAGATGGAAGTGCATTCTAGGTCCCTCACATACATTGCATTCAATGATGGTATTTCTAGAAAATTATATCTCTTATAAGGAAAAGATGGTGGAGAACTTGGACAATTGAAATAAATTTATACACAACAAGATAACTCACATTGTCAATGTGTTATGGGGAAACCATAAATACAGAGAGGAAACCATGGAACATGAAGATGCAATGAAGTAGAATCACCATGGCCTATTTTCACCTTTTTATCTAAAAATGCCATTTTATTTTAATAAATTATATTACATAAAATTACTATTACTATAATAATTTTATTTCATTATAAAATTTGTATTATTATGTTATATTTAATAAAATTAATTATATATAATTAATCATTATACTGTATTTTAATACAAGTATATTTGTACAATAAAAAAATTCTTAAAAATGTTTTAATGTGCATAATGGTTCTATATTTTAACTTATTAAATAACCCTAATGAGGAAAAATTAAAATTATATATTATATATTATATATATTAATATGAAGTTAAATTTATTTAATTATGATTAGGTATCATATAATTATTATAAATCATCATTTCTTAGAAAATGATTTTTTTAAAAAATTGTTCTTTGGACACTCTAAGGGTTTAATTTCAAATTAAATTCTAAAAGTTCTATGAATTTAGTTTGAAAAAATTGATATCATATTTAAAAAATATAAATTAATATTATATAATTTTGTTAATTTTTTTCATAGTTAATTGTAAGAACAAAAAATAATAGTTATCATGGTAAAAAATTAAAAGGCCATAAGTGAGTAACAATTGAAATAAAGTGGCTTAGATGTTTAAAACATGTTAATTTTTAATGTTAGAGATTCTTATTAGTCATATATATCCAACAATATTTTATTTATTAATTCTTGTGGAACTTTTCTTGAGAGTGACTTCCCATTATTGAATAATTTTGGGTATTTATAAGAATGTCCCTCCTCCTCCCATAAGAAGGTGAACCTATTTTCCTCTAATTTCCACACTTTCAAAACTGATTGGATTATCCAATACATTCCCAATTTCCATACCACTTGATAAATTCCTCATTTTTTTCCTGAAAACGAATCTAGTGTGGCTTTATATATAATCCTAATTAGGTGGTATGAAGTAGATGTAACATTCCTAACCGAATATATATTTTTTATTTCTTCTTAAAAATCCTCCAAATCACACTAAATCATGATAATATAATAAAATAATTATATAATATACAAAATTATTTTATTATTTTAATTTAATACCCTATTTCCATCTCCACGTTAATGATAAGGGAAATAAAACCATTGATCTTGTGTACGACGAACAACCACTCATGAACCGATGTAATTCATTTTCCATAATCACCTATCATTGTTGTATATGATGATAGATTTAATGTTTATATATGATATTAATGAAATATTAATCATTATATAAATATAATATATTATATAATTTCTAACATTATAATCTGTTGGAAATGATAATGTCAATCTTGTGTACATCATACTACCAGATTGTGAAGTTAAGTGATTCATTTTTTTATAACCGCATCACATAGATGAAATATATAAGGATATTTAATGAAATAATATGATATTTATTATATAATTATCTTTATATAATGACACAATTATACTTAAATTATTTTCATCATGATCTATAGGATCCCATTCTTTTTTCAGGTACATCCCTTTTGAGTTTTCTCCTTTGTTCTAGTTTTTGAAAGTGTTTGATTTTGGTTTGGAAGGATTTGGATGTGGTTGGATATTTTATGAAAATATAATTAGGCTAAAAAATATTATGTATAAAATTTACACACCGTATAATGATATCACATGTCATGTAATAGTTTAATTGAAAAAAACACACCAGGTGATGAGTTTTTCGGCGTAAACCATAAAAATAATTACACGACGTGTAATGGAATTACACACCATGAAATTATTCAAGAAGAATATTAAAATGTTTTTTGAGGTTCATTTTGGTTTAATTTCCTTCATAAATATTCCTCCTCTAACCCTAGGGAAACACTTAGTAGATTTTGAGCGATTTATTCAGCACTGATAATTGCAATTTAGTTCTAGGTACCTCGTAAGCACTTTTTTCTTTGGTTACCTTCCATTCATTCTACTTCTAATGAATTAATAGAACCTTTTATTGTTTTAGGTTTTTGGTTTGATCTTGATCCTATTTTTTGTCTATATACATTCTTCCATTATTGATTCGACTATCTTACATCAATTGGGGTTTTCTGTTGGTGAGCATTCTTGATAAATTTTGAGGTAGGTTGTCTGTTATTCAAATCCCAAAGTCTTGATTTTGATTACATTTATGTAATTGTATAATTTATTTTGGATGATTATAAACTAAGTTACCAAATTTTAATTAATTAATTTGGTATATTAATTAATTAATTGTGAAATTGGGGATATTGGGGTGGCTGGTACTGATTAATTAATTGGTGAATTAATTAAGGGATATTGTTGTGATGTGGAAATCAATTGAATTGATTAATTAATTGTTAAATTAGTTAATGTAATGGATGAAATTAATTTATTACTGAATTAATTGAAGATATTTCTATGATTAAATAATTTTTTAATTAATTAATGGATTGATGTGATTATTCGGTTATTGAATTTGATTAATTAAATTATGAATTATTTAATGTGATATTGTAACACATGTGAAATGGTGATATTGTGATATTTGTGTAAACTTTTTTAGGATAGTGATTGAAGATCCAAATACCTATACGTGTTAAATTTTTTTGCGTCAGGAACTGAGGATCCAAATACTAATATGTTTCAAATGTGTGTGGGATAGAGACTAAGGCTCCAAATACCCAAATGTGATAAATGTGTGTGGGATATGATCTGAGTCGAAAAATACCCACATGAATTATATGTGTGTGGGATAGAAACTTAGGATCCAAATACCCATATGAGATGGTGAGTATGGGATATGGATTGAGGCTCCAAATATTCATGTGACATTGAGGTGTGATATTGGGATTAAGGACCCAAATACCCATGGGGTGTTAGACACGATGTTCTTCACCCATGAGTTGGCATTGGACTATGGGTACAATTATCCAAGGTGTGAAATGAGATTATGAATTTTAATAATGAAATTATGAAATATTTTATTCCTTGGGGATATTTTAGGCTCTGGCATAGACCGACTCATGTATTGAGGTTCAGGTGTCCTAGGGAACCTGTGGATTTATGTGGTTAAATAAAGAGTAATTGAATAAATCTAAATTGTTTAAATTATTTCTTGTATTTAATTCTTTATACAACTGAAAACATTTATATAGACTGGATAATATTTTAGACACTATTTTTGGTTCCCTATTGATTTATACTCACACCCTACTTGGGATACCTAATCGGTACCCAAATATACTTAATGTTTACAAGACAAGATAGGGGAAAATCCATGTGTTTGATGGTTGATTTGGGATAGATCATGGACTAGGGAACTAAACATGGTTCCGGGCCTGATTGGGAGTTGACAATGTCTTAATTTTGGGTTTTTATTTTGACACTTAGCACATACTTTATCATGGCATGTCTACTATTCATTTTTGATATTGTATTTCCATTTTTGGCCATATTTTGATACATGTATTTTCCTAGTTATGTTATATATGTTTGTTTTTATTATTTATTTCCATTTTTTGATCTACTTTGATAAAGAGGGTATAGTATCCCCATTGTCAAATTTAGACCCTCACCGCCATTAGAAATCCTCTGGTATACATGGAGGTGTTCTTGAGGTCATGTGAATGACCAGCTTGGGGCACTAGTGTGTGGCACACGGGTTAGTATGTTACAAAGTTGTATCAGAAGGGTTTTATTTTATTTTTATTTTATCTTACTTTTTTGTAAAGTTAGACATGTGAATAGAATTAGTCAGTTATTGGTTAAGATCTCATGTATGGGAGTAGCTACCCCATATATGAGGGTAAAATCTAAGTACCTAGGGTGGGATTTCTGTTGTTGTTATATTTTGTTACAGTCGATGCTATTTCACCTTGGGTGATGCACTTGTTGTGTGATGTGATTAGTGTTTCTAATATTTTCTGGGATTTGACTTGTGTCCTGGTATGGAATGAGATCTGAGTTTGTATGAATCATTCTAGGTACTCAGGAATATTTTGTGACATGTATCATCTTAGGCATGCTAAAAAATGGGTTTTGGGTAAGTTGTTAAACTTGAATGAATCTTACTTTCTTATGAAATTGAACTAAAAATGGTGTATAATATGAAATTGAAAATTGTGAAATGATGAAAAAATGTAAATCAATTGGTGTATAATGAGAAACTTTAACAATAAGAATGATTTTACCATTTTTTAACAACTACCCAGTTATATGATGGTTAAGGGTAGTGATAGCTCCTCAATTCTGACCATGTGGTAGGGAAAGAGGGAAATAACTTGTTATAAATTATTATGATTTCCTATAAATATGTTATTGTTGTGTTATGTGTCCAAATGTGCGTGTTTTTAATTGTAGAGATATTATTCCATGGCGATGACTATTGAGAAGATGACTGGAGGATATGACTGAAGATGATCTATCGATAGTGGAGCCTCAGGCACCGATAGTGGTGGGTGAATAAGTTGAAGAATAGTTCTAAGGGAACTTTGATTTCTTCATGAATTTTATGGAAAGAGACCCAGGGAGAGTTGTGAAAAGAATATATGACCAAATGAGGGAGTTATGGTTATAAAACCCTCCAAATTTTTCTAGAGAGGGTGGACCTGAGTCAGTAGAGTTATGGATTGATTCCATCCAGACTATACTTGATCATTCATATACTCTTGCTGAGATGATGGTCAAGTTATCTACTTACATGTTACGGGGATCATTGATGTGTTGGTGGGATACTCAAACTCAAATAAAGAAGACATACGGGAAGGCTTGGAAGGACTTCTTGGAAAAGTTCCTAGAACACTTTTATCCAGATACTCTAAGACATGATAGAGTAGATGAGTTAATGTGGTTGACTCAAGTGAGAATTTCCATGATGGACTATGATGGTATCTTTATAGACTTGAATCTCTTTGTACCAGTGCAGGAAGTGGATGAGATAGCTATGGAAATTCACTTTCAAGATGAAATTAAATGTGAGATTATATCCCAAGATATCCTATTTCAGTTGAAGAAGTTTGTTGAGGTGGTGGATTATGCTCTCATAGCTGAGGGAAACTTGAAGGTGGATTCTAGTGAAGGATACATGGTTGATTTTGGATGATTAGGAGGTGCATATTCTAAGGCCCGATAGCATCACTATGGTAATGTTAGCTCATGGTATAGTAGGGAAAGTTGCTAGGTATAGGATTAGTTACTCGGGATCTTACCTAAGTTCTTTTCCACCAGTGTGGTAGGCTTGGCCATAGTCATTAACATTATCCCCGACCACCAATAGAGTGCTGATATTATGGAAATATGGGACACATATAGTGGTTATGTAGGAACCCATAGTAGAGGAGTAGTGATGTAAGAGGTAAAAAATAACCATAGTGTGGTAAGGGTATCTTCTTCACTGTATCAATATGGAAAATGATATTCTAATGGCCATGGATATAAAGGCAGTGGATTTGGAACTTATAGGTACTATTCTTATAGCTTCTACATTATCTAATGACTTATTTTATAGTGTTTCCTCTCATTAATTTATTTCTATACGACCTTTGAATTAATTGATCCTATAGGTGTAGTTCAAGAGAGGGGTCTTGAAAATATATATTCCATTTTTCGAATGATTGAGATACATATTCTTGTGAAAAGGGTGTTCTCTAGTGGTTGGGTAGTGTCATTTTTTGTGGGATCTTTATATTCATGATATTTCAGGATTTGACCTAATTTTTTGAATGGAATTCTTAGTATAATGCTGATTCCATATTGATTCTTATCATAGGAGAGTTAATTTTTCATATCTTAAGGCTGAAAATAATGTTCACCGTGGAGAGTGGTACATCAAGGAGGGACATGCGGGGGAAATTCATTATCAACTGGGGGAGATCACTATAACGACCCATACTTTACATACATTGTTATTACTTCAGAATTGAATCACACTTATTACAACATATAACAAAACCAAGAAAGGACCATATAGGTATAGTGTCTTTAGAAACTGGGAAACATAAACAACTGGTTCATAAAGCATCTACTTTGCCTCCCATTTATTTCATCATATCTAGAGTCCCTTTTTGACATATTATACTTAATAACCTTCTTCATGACCTGGGGAAATAAAACATACAAAAGGGTGAGCTCAAATGCTCAGTAAGGGTAAACAAAAGAAATATCAATCACATCATATACATAAGAACATAACTTTTGGAAATCTTATCCTGCAAAAGAGATCATAATATCATAACATGGGATAAATCATAGAAGTGAAATGTAATCCCAATAATCATAACTTAAAACCTGAAACTTTGTGGTATACACACATAATCATAGATAATCATTTATTATTAGTCAAGACTCATTGCCAAGACTATCTTAGTGGACAAAGTCCATTTCTAAACCGAGTCACCCTCGTTTCAGTCCTGTTTCACTGAACTGGTATAACCTACCGTTTCAGCCATGTCTATCTCATGAGATATAAAATCTTTACCCAATGTATTTGAGGGAGATATAGGTCCCACCCATCTCATAATGATACCCTTCTTATGTGTGCCACAAAATAATAAATCATACATCATTGCATAACCCATGTAATACAAATGGGAATATTAAACATCATGACATCATAAAACAATTCATATAAGATAAAGGAATTCATAAAAATAATTCCATCACAACATAATCAAATCAATGTAATAATAGGGATAAAAACATAACCCTTTATTATCTTAGATGGAAAATAATTTTGATAAAACACTTGAACTCCATTCTTGAGGAAAATATCCTTTCTTCTTTAAAAACATTTTTCCTTTCTTAACATGTCGTACAATTATAAAATAAAAGAATTTGATTAAAAATAAACTTGAAAACTTGTAAAGGAAGCTTCTTGGAAATAATGTTTTAAAAATCCATTCATGCCGTATAAGTTAAAAAAACATTCTTCTCGTACTTTTGTCGGAAAAGTCAAAAAGTACCTCGTACGAAAAACGACAAAAGATTCCTTTCATATATTTTACTAAAAACTCACCGAAGGGTAAAATTGGATTTAAACAATTTTATGTGGATTTAAATAATATTACATATTGAGGAAACAAGGATTTGGATGATAAAATACACCCTAGTAAATACCAAAGTATAAACAATCTCGGATAAAAATGAGATTGTGATATTTCCCTTACCTTAGGTCCGACTTGCTTTGTAAGTGTCCGAACCTCCTGTATAATGATTTAAATAATGTTATTGACTTATTCCAGAATCATACTTATTTTTATGATATCATATATGGTCATATTCTTAGCTTCTTAGTAGTAATATTTCATTGCTACTTGTTATTCGGGTGTTTATAACTTTTTGTTCTTATGCGTGTTTTGTTGGGTAAATTATTATTCTTATATTTAGGTTATAGATACCTCATTTACAGAATGGTATTAGTGTAATATATATCATATTCATTCATTCAATTCATTTATATAATCATTATGAAATGAAGACCATGTAGAACGAGTCGCATCACATCGTGGAGACAGTATTCCGTACGTACGCACGAGTGATGATATCGTTCCTATGATCGTGGAATTGTATTGGAGTGTATGTATACTATTTCAGAATCAGTATCACTTTATAATAGTCATATATAGTAATTATTTACACCATTATACCCATCCAAGTAAGGTGGTGGTGGAAAATAGATTACACCACGGCGTGGAGACGGTATTCCGTACGTACGCACGCGCGGTGATTTATTTTTCCATAGGATGGATAGATGGTGAAATAGGATTGTTTCATACTTATAATAACATATCAGTATATGAGTGATACTGATGTTATTACTTCATAATGAAACAACTAAATAAGAAGAAGTGGAAGAAGAAATAAAGATGAAAGAATCGGTAACAGACATTACCTCTTCTTTGAAGTGCTTCTTTAAGACCTTCTTTTAGGGCACTAAAATTGGTCTTTGAAAAAGACCAGGACCTCTAGGATGTCTCTAGGGAAGTTTAGAGGAGGAATTGTCAGGGGTTGTCCGAGCTTGAAGGCTCAAAGTGGTGTGAGGAAGAGAGGGAGGAGGTGCCCTTTTATAAGGGAGGAGAGGGGCACCTTTGGAATAACTAAAAATATTATTTTATTATAAAGTCAAGTTCGGTTTTAAATAGCTCAAAATTGATTTATTTCGAAGCTAAGGTGGGGATGGGTCTAAATCCTCTCATCCAATAGAATTTATACAAGTTTAGGTTCCTATTTTAACCTTATCATTTAGATTTAACATTAAGTTAAATAATTTTACTTTTACCATGTCTTCTTGTGTTCTTATACTACAAGGTTAATAAACTTACTATAAGCAGCCAAAAGAACCCCAAGTTGTTTATTATTAATATATATAGCCTTATCTAAGTCATTTTGCCGAACCTTAGATTTTTAGGAATAAAATAACAATTACTAATATAATATTTGTTTTAAAAACTATTTTATGTCAATTTTGACACTATTTAGTAATTGATTTTTTTGAAAATCATAACAGAATGATTAGTTCTAAAAAAGTTAATTAAATCAATACTAACATGTCATATTAACCTAGAAAATTAGTGGAATTCATAAAAAGTCTCAAATTACATTTATTTTGGTGTTTATAACATAATTATGTCAATATTTCATTAATAAGATAATTACTTCATCATCTTTGTGTCATAAATAAATTAAATTATTTAATTTCTAAAAATTACAAATAAAATACCATTATGTAGGAAATCTTTTTAGATTTATAATGAATATTTATAGTGGAATTTATCGTATGTATAACCCCATATTAAAAATGATTTAGTTATTAAACTTTGATTTTAACTATTTTAACCCTTCTTTAAATAAATTAAAAATAAATGTCCTAATCTAATCCAAGTGGGCCTAAATGGTCATATTTTATTCCTAAGTTTGTTTTTGGTCGAATTACACTTGTCCAATAGAATTAGGATATGTGTTAGGGTAATAATAATATCATTTCTACCCTTAATTACCCTATTTACTTTTAACCGTGGTAAAAAAAAGTAAAAAGTTACTATTCACCAAAAAATTATTTTCATCTCATTGAACCACATTTTACTTACTGACATCAACCGTGTTTCTCGGATTTTTGAAATTCCACTCACAAAAGCGGTAAAATTAAGTTTTATGAAAAATTCAGTTTTTTTAACTACCACTTAGTGGTTTCACTATTCATCAAAAATTGAAAGTTTTCAGAAAAATACCAAAATTTCACCCTAGGCTAATTTCGATATTCCGAATCCAAAAATGAAGTCCATTTTGAAAAATAAAATTTCAAAATGTGGTTATTACTATTCATAATGGCTAGTTTTAATAGCATATCATTGTTTACTGAAACTCGGTATTACGTACGACACAAGCTATCGAGGAAGGCCGTGTTTGCGTGTAAAGAAAGTCAAGATAGTGTTGTGTGTAGTAAAAGATTCCTTTGATGATTTATAAAAACAAAATATTTCTCATAAAAGTCTCGGGTGTTACATTCTACCCCCCTTAAAATGAATTTCGCCCTCGAAATTCGTCACTTTGTAACAAACATATGAGGATACCTCTCCCTCATCATATCCTCAAGCTCCCATGTAGCTTCTTCTAATTGGTGGTTCCTCCATAAAACTTTCACCAATCGAGTGGTCTTGTTTCGTAGGACTTTTTCGCTACGATCCAGAATCTCTATCGGTTGTTCTTCATAAGAAATATCTTGCTCCAGCGGTACAACTTCTGAGCGAAGTACATGTGAAGGATCAGGTTTGTAATTTCTCAGGAGAGATACAGGGAACACATCGTGAACTTGAGAGAGATTCGGTGGAAGCTCCAATCGGTAAGCTACCTTCCCAACACGATCCAGTATTTCGAAAGGACCGATATATCTAGGGCTCAAATTCCCCTTCTTTCCAAATCTCAGGACTCTCTTCTAGGGAGATATCCGTAAGAACACTTTATCACCCACTTAAATCTATAGGTCTTTTCTTCAGCTGTCGGCATAAATTTTTTGTCGACTCTGAGCTTCTCTTATGTGTTGTTGAATAGATCTGACATTTTCTTCCATTTCATCAACGAGATCAGGTCCTAATATCTTTCTTTCCCCAACTTCATCCCAGCAAGTTGGAGTCCTGCATTTCTTTCTATAGAGAGCTTCATAAGGAGCCATATGAATACTGGAGTGAAAGCTATTATTATAATAAAATTCCACCAAAGGTAGGTGTTGATCCCAACCACCTTTGAAATCCATAGAGCAAGCTCTCAACATATCTTCTAGAGTTTGAATTGTTCTCTCAGACTGACCGTCTGTCTGTGGATGATAAGCAGTGCTAAAACTCAACTCTGTATCCAGAGTATGCTGAAGACTTCGCCAGAACTTCAAGGTAAATCTCGGATCCTGATCAGATATAATAGAAAGTGGTACTCCATGCAATCTTACCACTTCCTTTACATATATCCTGGCAAGCTGATCCAGAGAGAAATCCTCTCTAATAGCAATGAAGTGTGCAGACTTTGTAAGACGATCAACTATGACCCAGATAGAATTATTGCCTTTGGATGTTTTAGGAAGTCCTGTGATAAAGTCCATAGTGATGTTTTCCCATTTCCATTCGGGTATGGGTAATGGTTGTAACATCCCCTTAGACTTCTGTCTCTCAGCTTTAACTTGTTGACAAACCAAGCATCGAGAGACATATTCAGCAACATCTCTTTTCATTCCATACCACCAGAAGTACTCTTTCAGGTCCCTATACATCTTTGTGCTTCCAGGATGAATAGAGAATGAAGAACTATGAGCCTCATCCAGTAGCTCCTTCTTTAATTCGGGGATGGGAGGAACACAAACCCAATTCTTGAACTTTATTATCCCGTCACAATCAAGGTTTAATTCAGGAACATTTCTCACCTTCTTTTGTAACTCGACATCTTCTTTTTGTGCCTCTTTAATCTTCACATGTATATATGGTTGAACATTCATTTGAGAAAGATAAGATTTTTCCCCTTCCATTATAATTCCAAGATCCATCCTTTGTAAATCCATAAATATTGGATCTTTTGTGATCCTCATCATGGATAAACTAGCATGGTCTTGTCGACTTAATGCATCTTCCACCTTGTTTGCTTTCCCAGGGTGGTAATGGATTGAGCAGTCATAATCCTTAATCAGCTCCAACCATCTTCTTTGGCGTATATTCAGATCCTTTTGTGTGAAAATATACTTTAAACTTTTATGATCAGTATAAATATCACACCTTTCACCATAAAGGTAATGCCTCCAAATCTTTAATGCAAATATTACCGCAGCTAACTCCAAATCATGAGTTGGGTAATTTTGCTCATGTATTTTCAACTATCGTGAGGCCTAAGCTATCACCATATCATTTTGCATAAGAACACACCCCAATACCTTCTTGGACGCATCACTGTAGATCACAAACCTTTCTCCACTACAAGGAAGTGTGAGCACAGGTGCACTGGATAACCTTCTTTTCAACTCCTTGAAATTCTCTTCACATTCCTCCGTCCATACAAACTTAACACCTTTCCAAGTCAACTTGGTGAGTGGATTAGATAATCGTGAAAAATCTTTCACAAAACGTCGATAATATCCAGCCAAACTAAGAAAACTTCGGATCTAAGTTTCTGTTTTTGGTCTTGACCAACTTTCGATAACCTCTGTTTTTGCTGGATCCACAGATATCCCCTCTTTTGAGATTATGTGACCCAAAAATGCAACTTTTTGAAGCCAAAATTCACACTTGGTAAATTTGTCATAAAGCTTCTCCTTTCTCAGGGTCTTCAATATAATTCTCAAGTGATCCTCATGTTCTTCCTTTATCTTTGAATAGACAAGAATATCATCTATAAAGACTACCACAAATTGATCAATATAGTCTCTAAAGACTCTATTCATCAGATCCATGAAGATAACAGGGGAATTAGTAAGACCAAATGGCATCACTATAAATTCATAGTGTCCATACCTTGTACGGAAAGCCGTCTTTGGTATATCCTCCCTTTTGACCCTTAATTGATGATACCCTAAATGAAGATCAATCTTGGAAAAGTATTGAGCTCCGCGTAGTTGGTCAAATAAGTCATCAATGCATGGGATAGAATATTTGTTCTTGATAGTGATCTTGTTAAGTTCTCGATAATCAATGCAGAGTCTCATTGATCCATCTTTCTTCTTATAAAAAAGAACAGGTGCTCCCCAAGGTGACGCACTAGGGCGTATGAATCCCTTACCAAGATTCTCTTGGAGTTTCTTCTTCAATTCCTGCAACTCAATTGGGGCCATTCTATAAGGTGTCTTTGAAATAGGCAAAGCACCCGGTACGAGTTCTATTGAAAAATAAACTTCACGATTCGGTGGAAGACCCGGTAATTCCTCCGGAAAGACATCATCAAACTTCCGTACAATGGGCATATTCTTAATAGTGAGTTTCTCACCAACCATTTGAGATAAATAACCTTCATTTAGTGGAATCAATACCCATAAAATGGAAGAAATTTACACTGGAAGGTTATGTTCATCCTTGCATCGATAGACGATCATAGATTGATCTGGAATATGAAATGTGACTTCCCTTCTTTGGCAATTGATATGAGATCCATGTAGAGAAAGACAATCCATGCCAAGAATCACATCAAATTCCACTATAGGAAGGATCACAAGATTTGCAGGGATCACTTTCCCACAAACTTCGATCGGAGAAGAATTATAAACTTTTTATGCGACTGTTGTGACATTAGGTGTTGTCACAGCTAACTCAACATCTAATTGTTGAGGTAATATGGTGATAACCTTAAAAAATTCTTCAGAAATAAAAGAGTGGGTGGATCCAGAATCAAATAAAACATTTTCTACTTTAGAGTGGATGGTAAGTGTACCTTTCACCACATAGTTATCGTACTCCACATCGCTGATAGAAATTGCATGTGACTTTCCTTTGTCTTTAGCCTTAAGAGTTTTTTGACGTCGACCATCATCATCAACCCTTGGATTAGGGAATTTATTGGCATAATTCCCCATCTCCTTGCACTTGAAACATTGAAGTGTAGTAGGTTCATTCTGTGTATCCCTTCCTTTGTTTGCATCATTAGACATCTTCTTCCCATCATCGCGGCATTCAAATGCCCGATGACCTTCTTTTCCACATTTGAAACATTTACTTGTCCCTTTAAGACAACTCCCTCCATGTTTCTTTCCACACTTTGAGCATAAGGGAAAGCTCATCTTCTTTTCAGTGTGCTCTTTAGATTTTCCTTTGAATTCCATTTTACTCTTCTTATCAAACCCATATGACTGATGGGTTACTCCAATTTCCATCTCAATTTTGAGAGCACATCGAACGATTTCCTCGTAGCTATTGAAGTCCCTTATGGCTAAGGCCCTTCAAAGACTTGGTTTTAAGCCACTAAAGAATCGATAGATCTTACTCTCAGGTTGAATAATAATACCAGAAGCGTACCTTGCAAGTCTTGTAAAATTTGCTTCATAGGTACCAACAGATTCATCATCCTTTTTCTTCAGTTCAAGAAACTCTTTCTCCATCTTTTTTCGGAGAATACGAGGGAAGTACTTATTGAAAAATAAGTTCTTGAACTCGTCCCATTCCATGGACTCAATTTCATTCCTTTTCCTCGTATTCTTAATAAGATTCCACCATTGATCATCATCTCCTTCCAAACGATACACTGCTAGGATGACTTTATCATGTTCAGAACATTGAAGAACTGAAAATATCTTTTCAGTAGTACTAATCCATTGTTCAGCAACTAATGGATCAGTAGACCCTCTGAAATAAGGTGGACGCTGCCTCATGAAGGATTCGACATAATGTTGCTCCTTCCTTTTCTCGTTTGGAAGTCCTACATGATTCATAGCTTGAGAAAGTTGTGTGAGAATGGCTACAAGATTTTGCATTCCATCTCCCATAACGTTTGTTTGCTCAGGGGTAAAATCATTGCATTTCCCATCGCATTCCGCATTAACACGGTTCCTTCGGGTTCCAGCCATTGACTAAAACCAAGAAGAATAGTGTGAGCAACACTAATTATAATAGGAAAACCACATAATCAAGAATAAAATTTCACACTTAAGGTCTTATCCTAGGTTATTCATGGCCATTTCTAAAACACTAAGATTGTGTTCTATGCTTAGACTTATCCTTAGGGTTCTTACTAAGGCTTTCACATCCTAGTTTCCAAAGGTTGACTATACCTTTCCTTTGATACCAACTATAATGACCCATACTTTACATACATTGTTATTACTTCAGAATTGAAGCACACTTATTACAACATATAACAAAACCAAGAAAGGACCATATAGGTATAATGTCTTTAGAAACTGGGAAACATAAACAACTGGTTCATAAAGCATCTACTTTGCCTCCCATTTATTTCATCATATCTAGAGTCCCTTTTTGGCATATTCTACTTAATAACCTTCTTCCCGACCTGGGGAAATAAAACATACAAAAGGGTGAGATCAAATGCCTAGTAAGGGTAAACAAAAGAAATATCAATCACATCATATACATAAGAACATAACTTTTGGAAATCTTATCCTGCAAAAGAGATCATAATATAATAACATGGGATAAATCATAGAAGTGAAATGTAATCCCAATAATCATAACATAAAACCTAAAACTTTGTGGAATACACACATAATCATATAGAATCATTTCTTATTAGTCAAGACTCATTGCCAATACTATATTAGTGGACAAAGTCCATTTCTGAACCGAGTCACCCTCGTTTCAGTCCTGTTTCACTGAACAGGTATAACCTACCGTTCCAACCATGTCTATCTCATGAGATATAAATTCTTTACCCAATGTATTGGAGGGAGATATAGGTCCCACCCATATCATAATGATACCCTTCTTATGTGTGCCACAAAATCATAAATCATACATCATTGCATAACCCATGTAATACAAATGGGAATCTTAAACATCATGACATCATAAAACAATTCATATAAGATAAAGGAATTCATAAAAATAATTCCATCACAACATAATCAAATCAATGTAATAATAAGGATAAAAACATAACCCTTTATTATCTTATATGGAAAATAATTTTGATAAAACACTTGAACTCCATTCTTGAGGAAAATATCCTTTCTTCTTCAAAAACATTTTTCCTTTCTTAACATGTCGTACAATTATAAACTAAAAGAATTTGATTAAAAATAAACTTGAAAACTTGTAAAGGAAGCTTCTTGGAAATAATGTTTTAAAAATACATTCATGCCGTATAAGTTAAAAAAACATTCTTCTCGTACTTCTGTCGGAAAAGTCAAAAAGTACCTCGTACGAAAAACGACAAAAGATTCCTTTCATATCTTTTAATAAAAACTCACTAAAGGGTAAAATTGGATTTAAAAAATTGTATGTGGATGGAAATAATATTACATATTGAGGAAACATGGATTTGGATGATAAAATACACCCCAGTAAATACCAAAGTATAAACAATCTCGGATAAAAATGAGATTGTGATATTTCCCTTACCTTAGGTCCGACTTGCTTTGTAAGTGTCCAAACCTCCTGTATAATGATTTAAATAATGTTATTGACTTATTCCAGAACCATACATATTTTTATGATATCATATATGGTCATATTATTAGCTTCTTAGTAGTAATATTTCATTGCTACTTGTTATTCGGGTGTTTATAACTTTTTGTTCTTATGCGTGTTTTGTCGAATAAATTATTATTCTTCTCTTTAGGTTATAGATACCTCATTTCCAGAATGGTATTAGTGTAATATATATCATATTCATTCATTCAATTCATTTATATAATCATTATGAAATGAAGATCATGTAGAACGAGTCGCATCACATCGTGGAGACGGTATTCCGTACGTACGCACGAGTGATGATATCGTTCCTATGATCGTGGAATTGTATTGGAGTGTATGTATACTATTTCATAATCAGTATCACTTTATAATAGTAATATATAGTCATTATTTACACCATTATACCCATCCAATTAAGGTGGTGGTGGAAAATAGATTACACCACGACGTGGAGACGGTATTCCGTACGTACGCACGCGCGGTGATTTCTTTTTCCGTAGGATGGATAGATGGTGAAATAGGGTTGTTTCATACTTATAATAACATATCAGTATATGACTGATACTGATGTTATTACTTCATAATGAAACAACTAAAGAAGAAGAAGTGGAAGAAGAAATAAAGATGAAAGAATCGGTAACGGACATTACCTCTTCTTTGAAGTGCTTCTTTAAGACCTTCTTTTAGGGCACTAAAATTGGTCTTTGAAGAATACCAGGACCTCTAGGATGTCTCTAGGGAAGTGGAGAGGAGGAATTGGCAGGGTTTGTCCGAGCTTGAAGGCTCAAAGTGGTGTGAGGAAGAGAGGGAGGAGGTGCCCTTTTATAAGGGAGGAGAGGGGCACCTTTGGAATAACTAAAAATATTATTTTATTCTAAAGTCAAGTTCGGTTTTAAATAGCTCAAAATTGATTTATTTCGAAGCTAATGTGGGTATGGGTCGAAATACTCTCATCTAATAGAATTTAGACAAGTTTAGGTTCCTATTTTAACCTTATCATTTAGATTTAACATTAAGTTAAATAATTTTACTTTTACCATGTCTTCTTGTGTTCTTATACTATAAGGTTAATAAACTTACTATAGCAGCCAAAAGAACCCCAAGTTGTTTATTATTAATATATATAACCTTATCTAAGTCATTTAGCCGAACCTTAGATTTTTAGGAATAAAATAACAATTACTAATATAATATTTGTTTTAAAAACTATTTTATGTCAATTTTGAAACTATTTAGTAATTGATTTTTTTGAAAATCATAACAGAATGATTAGTTCGAAAAAAGTTAATTAAATCAATACTAACATGTCATATTAACCTAGAAAATTAGTGTAATTCATAAAAAGTCTAGAATTACATTTATTTTGGTGTTTATAACATTAATTATGTCAATATTTCATTAATAAGATAATTACTACATCATCTTTGTGTCATAAATAAATTAAATTATTTAATTTCTAAAAATTACAAATAAAATACCATTATGTAGGAAATCTTTTTATATTTCTAATGAATATATATAGTCTAATTTATCTTATGTATACCCCCATATTAAAAATGATTTAGTTATTAAACTTTGATTTTAACTATTTTAACCCTTCTTTAAATAAATTAATAATAAATTACCTAATCTAATCCAAGTGGGCCTAAATGGTCATATTTTATTCCTAAGTTTGTTTTTGGTCGAATTACACTTGTCCAATAGAATTAGGACATGTGTTAGGGTAATAATAATATCATTTCTACCCTTAATTACCCTATTTACTTTTAACCGTGGTAAAAAAAAGTAAAAAGTTACTATTCAACAAAAAATTATTTTCATCTCATTGAACAACATTTTACTTACTGACATCAACCGTGTCTCTCGGATTTTTGAAATTCCACTCACAGAAGCGGTAAAATTAACTTTTATGAAAAATTCAGTTTTTTTAACTACCACTTAGTGGTTTCACTATTCATCAAAAATTTAAAGTTTTCAGAAAAATACCAAAATTTCACCCTAGGCTAATTTCGATATTCCGAATCCAAAAATGAAGTCCATTTTGAAAAATAAAATTTCAAAATTTTTTTATTACTATTCATAACGGCTAGTTTTAATAGCATATCATTGTTTACTGAAACTCGGTATTGCGTACGACACAAGCTATCGAGGAAGGCCGTGGTTGTGTGTAAATAAAGTCAAGCTAGTGTTGTGTGTAGTAAAAGATTCCTTTGATGATTTATAAAAACAAAATATTTCTCATAAAAGTCTCAGGGTTTTACAATCACCACCCAGGTTTCTAGTCTTTTTCTAGATGGAGGAGGTGTGAAGAATAATGTATTTCCACCTATAGTGGATATATTTTAGGATGTTTTTTCTGAATACTTCTCATAGATGAAACCTAAGAGAGATGTGGAATTTATAATTGATGTCATGTCGGGGGCTGAGCTAGTTTCTATTCCACCCTACAGAATGGAGCTGATAATGCTTCAAGAGTTTAAGAATCAACTGAAATAGTTAGAAGATAAGGGTTTTATCCCTTTAAGTACATTTCCTTTGGGTTCTATAATTTTTCTCTCTAAGAAGGTTGATGAGACTCTACTCTTATTTATTGATTACCATATGTTGAATTGGATGACTGTAAAGAACTAGTATCCTCTTCCAAGCATTGACGATCTTTTTATAAAATTAAGGGGAGCTTCTGTATTCTCGAATATCTACTTGAGATCATGGTATCATCAGTTGAGATTTTGACCTTTGAATAAATTAAAGACTACTTTCATAAGAAGATATGGCCTTTGTGAGTTTTTTTAATGCCGTTTGGGTTGACGAACACACCAACAATATTTATGGCCTTAATGAATAGAATCATCCATCCGTACCTGGATCAATTGGTGGTTGTGTTCATGTATGAAATATTGGTGTAATCCAAGACTCATAATGATCATTCCCAATATCTTCACATCATCCTGAGTACACTAAGAGAGAATCAACTATATTCCAAGATATGTAAGTGTGAGTTTTAGATTGATCGGGTACACCACTTGGGTAACATCATCTCAGATAAAGGCATGTCAGTAGACCCATATAATGTTTAGGAAATTGTATCACGAGATAATCCCAAGAATGGTTTTTATAACTATATATTTATAGAGTTATAAGGACATTATCAAAGTTTTATACAGATCTTTTACCAATTATATGCACAACTATTAGGACTGAACAATAATGAGATAAAGTTTGATTGGATGGAAGATTGCATAAATGAATTCCAGGAGCTCAATAATCATTTGACATAAACACTAATATTGATCCTACTTGAGTCAGGTGAATAGTATATGGTGTTTTGTGACACTTCTGGGATCAGACTTGGAGCAGTGTTGGTGTAGGGAGATTGAGTTGTGATGTATGAGTCTCAACAGTTGAGGCCACATGGATGGAACTACCCTACACACAACCTCGATTTAGCAACATTGGATTATTCTTTGAAGTGTTGGAAGAATTATCCATTGGGTGAAAATATTACTATGTATATGGATCATAAGATCTTGAGGTATATCATTTCATAGTTAGATCTAAATATCTGGCAATAAAGGTGGGTTGAGTATATGAAGCCATTTGATTTTGATCTAGCCTATATTTAGGAAACTATAAACCATGTTACTGATGATTTAAGTAGGAAAAATAAGACTTGGGAAGTTCAGGAGTATATTAATAAGTGGAATATGATAACCCTTCTGGATGAGATTCATGTTGTGGTTCAGGAGAGTCAGGAGAAGATGAATCTCTTATCAGTTTAAGTAGATTCTACACTCTTGAGGTGGATCACAGATAAGTAGTATGAGGATCTAGAATTTTTATCATTGAGGAAAATCTTGTAATGTGGGGAGTCACCTTTAGATTGGACCATAGACGAGGATGAGATCTTCTATTTCAAGTATCATGATATCGTGCCTATGAGTATATGAGAGGAGTTGTTGTGTGAATTTCACGCCTTTAAGAGGGCAGTGCATCTAGGTGTGAAAAAATTTACCGTGACCTATGCTAATAGTTTTTTTGGTTGGATATGAAAAAGGAGATAATGAGGTTCATGAAACGATGTTACACCTGTTAGTATATGAAGACTAAACATCAAAGACCTGGTGATTTTCTATAACCATTTACCATTCTAGAATGGAAGTGAGATAATGTTAGTATGGATTTTATAGTGGGTATCCTGAGGAATCCTCAAAATAATGACACTATTTGGGTTATTGTGGACCATTTGATAAAGGGAGCACATTTCATTCCCATACAGGAGACTCTCTCAGTGGAGCATATAGGATATTTGTATGTTTTGGAAATAGCATGTCTACATGGGGTACCACTGACTATTATTTTAGATCTTGACACGTGTTTTACTTCATGCTTTTGGAAGGGATTATATAAGGAACTTGGTACAAAGGTTTTACTAAGTAAGCCATTTAACCTAGATATAGATGGTAAATCATAGCATACTATCTAGGATCATGAAGATGACCTCTATGCTAGATAAATGTAGGTGAGTAAAATATATTGGGACCGAGTCTCGTGTAGGAAATGTCATAGTAGGTTCAAAATATTCAGAATCATATGGATACAAATTAGAATAGAAATAATTCTTATTCATATTGACATCGATGACCCATATATTTTATAGAGGGTGATCATGTATTCCTATGGGTGTCACCTATATTGGATCTCCGTAGGATACATAGGACGAAAAAGATGGAATATACATTTTTTTGGAACGATTGAGATTTCAGAGAGAATCGTGTTGGTGTCGTACTGATTATCTCTTCCATAGAGATACAGTGATATGCATGATGTTTTCTATGTGTCACAACTTCAGCAGTATCACCCTGACCCTTCACATGTGATCGATGTGGACAATGTTGAATTTGAGATAGATGTGTCCTTTGAGGATCATCTGATACATGTGTTGGATCATAGTGAGAATGTGTTTTGGGGAAAGATTATCTTGATAGTTTGAGTGTAGTTACAACATGGGTGTGTTTGAGAGGAAACATGGGAGAGAGAAGCATATATACAGGCTTAATGGACCAATAATTTTTCCTTGGAGTCTTCGAGATGATTGAGAGTATAGCTCAAGGATGAGCTATTTTAAGGTTGGGAGATTTTAATATATCATTCTCTTTCTAGGTATGTCCCTTTTGAGTTTTATCAATTTTTATAGATTTGTTAAGTGTTTGATTTTGGTTTGGAAGGCTTTGGAGGTGTCCAGATCTTTTATGAAAAATATTTATAGTCTGAAAAACCATATTCATAAAATCTAAAGGTCGTGTTATGATATTACATGTCATGTAATAGTATAATCATTATAAAATCACCTAAGGTGACATGTTTTTTTTCATAAAACATAAAAAATAATTACATGACATGTAATGTAATTACATGATGTTTTATTATAACAGAATTATATTAAAAAGTGTTTTCCAGTTCATTTTTATTTATTTTACTTCATAAGTCCTTCCTCCTATAACCCTAGGGTGAACCTTAATGAATTTCAAGTGATTTATTCATCTATGATCATTATGGTTCGGGGAAAGGGACCTAGTAATCTATTTTTTTTGTTTGGTTCCCCTCTGTTCCTCCTTATTTTGATGAAGTGATTGAACTTTTTATAGTTTTTCATTTTGGGGTTGATCTTGATCCTAGATTTTGGTCTAGATCTCTTCTGAAATTGTTTATTGAACCATCTTACATAAATTGGGGTTTTCTATTAGTGACCATTCTTCATAAATTTTGAGGTAGGTGGTCTATTATTCAAATATAAATGTATTGATTTCGATTATTTGTCTGTAATTATAGAATTCATTTTGGATGATTATCAATTGAGTTCCCAAATTTGAATTAACTAATTTGGTAGATTAATTAATTAAGGAATTATGAAATTGGGGATATTGGAATTTTGGGTATTGACTAATTAATTATTAAATTAATTAAGGGATATTATTGTGATTGGGGAAATGATTTAATCGATTAATTAATTGTTAAATTAATTAACTAATTTGATGTAATAAATTAGTTATTGAATTAATTAAAGGTATTAAAGTGACTAATTAATTTTTGAATTAATTAATGGATTAATGTGATTATGAAATTTTTGAATTTGATTGATTAGTTTATGTATTAATTAATGTGATATTGTGACACATTTGAAATTTTGATATTGTGTTATATGTATTAAATATGTGTGGGATAAAGACTAAGGCTCCAAATACCAATATGTGTTAAATGTGTGTGGGATAGGGACTGAGGCTCAAAATACCCATATGTGTTAAATGTGTGTGGGATAGGGTCTAAGGCTCCAAATACCCACATGTGTTATATTTGTGTGGGATAGATATTGAGGATACAAATACCCAAATGAGATAGGGAGTATTGGGTAGGGAATGAGTCTCCAAATACCCATGTGATATTAAGGTGAAAGATAATGGATAAGGATTCAAATACCCATGGGGTGCTAGATATGAAATTCTTCTCCCATTAGTTGGAATTGTACTATGTCTCCAATTGTCCATTATGTGAAATGATAATATGAATGGAAATAATGGAATTCAAAAATATTATATTCATTGGGGATAGTTTATACTTTTTTGTGGGCCGAAGTAGGTATTGAGGTTTGGGTGTCCTAGGGAACACAGAGATTTATATAATTAAATAAAGAGTAATTGAATAAATTTAAACTTTTTACATTATTTATTTTAATTTATTATATATACAACAGTATACACTTTTATATAATGGATGTTGTTTTAGACACCATTGGTGGTGGCCTACTGAGTTTTAATCACTCCCTACTCAGGATTACAGATTTATACATGAATAAAATTCATGTTTTAGGACATGATAATTGAAAAGGTCCTATGATAGATTGATATTTTTGGATGGATCATAGATGGGGGATCCAAATGTGGGTTGGGACCCACTTGGGAGTTAACAATGTCTTTAATTTTGGGTCTTAATTTTCTCACTTGGAATATACTTTATCATGGATTGTATATTGTTCAGTTTTGATATTGTTTTTTCAATTTTGGTTATCTTATGATACTGTTATTTTCTTTGTTATGTTATATCCATAGGTTATTCCAATTTATTTCTGGTGGTGAGATACTTTGATATTGAGGGTATAGTCTCACCACTTTCAAAATTAGACCCTCGCTGCTAGTCATAAATCTCTAGAATACAAAGAGGTGAACTTGAGGTCATGTGACAGATCAACTTGGGGCACCAGTGTGAGGCACCTGATTTGGGAGGTTATGTGATCATTAAAAGATGAAAATGTTACTCATGCGTACATAAGAATTACCACATCCATGATTAAAACAGTGTTCATTTTTCATAACCATCATATATGATTTTTTTGAAAATTATAGTTAATGTATAAAATGATAATAATCTCATCATTATCATTGTTATATAGATTATTAATTAATAATATATTTCAAATTAGTTGAAATTCCATACATATTTTCGATATATGAGTTGAACATTGTCAAAGTGCCCAACTAGAACCTTAATGATTAAGTAAATGAATATAAAATGACAATGAATAAAATAAATTTAATAATAAAATTTAAAAATGTTCATAATAAATTAAATAATTAAGATAATTTTATTTTTCAAAATGATAAGGACCACCCATGACAAATCGGTCTCTAGGTAAGGGATCTTTCTAACCCACACTTTTCTTTTGGTTATGACCACTCCTTCTCTATATCATGTTAAATATATTTATTGTTATAGAATACTTATAAATTTTTTATATATCTCCCTCATATATATATACCTAGATTATTCTACATTTCCTTTATGGGGGTAATACATTCCTTATTTTTATTTTTCAAATTACTTCAATATGAAATTTATGTTGATTATGATATGAGATGAGATTATGAAACACTTTTTCTTTAAATGGGTAATTCTTATGTTATGTGTTATGGTGAATTCCAATATCTATCACACATAGATCATGAAAATCTTTTGATGGTTTCACTAAGATAGTGCTCTAACTCATTGGGTAATGTTATAGTTTCACAGGACAACATTTAAGGGATTATGGAGTAAACCTAATCCATTATGGGACATTGTTTGCTAATTCATATTGTCTAAGTAGTTATACTTGACTCATGTTTTTTTCATGTTATATGTTTCTTCAAAATTTCCTATGTTACCAAGATCTTATAATTCCTTGTTCATTATGACACTCATCTATGTGATTACTAATGATCCTTTTATTCTATGAATCATGTTATAATATTGAATCACATGCTATACTTCCTTATCATATTTATTTCCAAAATGATCTTTTTAGATCACCCCATTCTTTATGTATTATATAGGCTATCTTATGTAGTTTTTTGAGCCCAAATAGATTTAGGATCTAATTATAGATAATAAATTATTGATTTCTTGTTTTAGTATCAATTTATGTAATATAAACCTAGTCTTAGAAAGAAAATAAGACTCAAGATATTTGGATTTTTATTTATTGGATTTTTATATTTTAAAACCATGTAATAATATGCGTAAAAGGAATGGGTCATAATAGTGATGATCATGTCAAATACCACTGCAAAATTTTAATATTTTTTAATCATATGTACAACTATTCCAAAACCACATCCACTTAAAATATTCAGAAAAATATATATATTTAGGAAAACCAACATAATTTCATTCCACTTGTGTATAACAGTTTTTTCACATTGGGTTTTTATGATTTTTTACGTCAGTTTTTAAGGGGAGTTTTTGTAGGGGACTTAGTAAATAACATTTTCGCATCAGTTAATTAAAACTGACATTATAAATAATATCTACAATTGTTTTTTCATTTTGGTAATTGGATAACCAACATGATAAATCTTTTTTCACATCAGTTATCCAATAACCAACATGAAAAATAGTGCCTAATTTATTTTTTATGTCATTTGTTAGATCACTGATGTGAAAAAAAAATTACACACCCTTAATCACGTCGCTTATTTAAAATAACCAATGTGATAAATTAGTTTTCATGTCGGTTATTGAACAACTGATGTGAAAAAAATTCTTAATTAATTTTCCATTTTATTTATCTAATAACCGACATGAAAAACATATGTTCCATTTATCATGTCAGTTATTTAAAATAACTGAGATGATAAATGGGTTTCACGTCAGTTATTAGATAACTAGTGTGAAAACAATTCGTAATTTGTTTTCCACATTGGTTATCCAATATCCAACATGATTTTTTTTAAAAATAAATCCATTCAACATCTACCATAATATAAGATAGATAAAAACGAAAAAGGTAGCAGAAAGGGTAGTAGAAAAACCATAAAAAGACAAATTCAATTGAGCTTTCAAATAAACTAAAAATCAATCAAACCTGTAAAATTATTTTCCAATTCAATTTGTAAATGTCTCAACTCTTCTGAAATATAAGACTGTTATTAATTGAAAATATAAAAAAAATAATATAGAAATAATTTAACTTGAATTTTTAATAAAACATATGTAATATTATGTAAATATTTATAAAGAAATATAATCTTATGAAACTTTGTAACTATCCCAGTTGAAATTATTTCATATAGAATCTTAAAACATAATATCCACATTTAGTTCCACCTTGTTGTTTATGACATTATTTAAAATATATTTTAATTAAAAATAACATTTTTAATTAATATATCCCCAATTTAGTAATTATAAATGAAAATTCACCTTAGATTTTACAAATTTGATCTTGGTATACTTATTATTTTTCATCTATCTAAAGAAATTCCATGCCCTGTTTGAAAATAATATGAATATAATAAATTAAATTCACCATAATAAAAAAATATTAAAATAATAAATCTTACGTGTTCAATACATTCTTAAAAGTTTCTCTCACTTCACTATGGATATAGCATAGCCAATACAATATCTTCTCTCTTGGACAAAAAACAACCAAAATCCAATGAACACTGATATAATATAAAATTTAATATGATTTGTTAATATATTAAGTGATATATAACATATTGTGAGAAAAAATATTTCATACCTTTCAAAATATGGAAACATCCATAACTAAATAATGACGTTCTTCTGAAATCTTTAAGCTACATAAACTATTATTTCAGCATCAGCCTTTTTATTTTTTGTGGGAGAAATAAAATTTGGGTCTATAAATATATATACATCTATATTTTCATGCTCAATACACATTTTATATAGATACCTAATATAGAGTAGACATAATTAAAATTTTTTAATAATTTAATGGAACATTTTTTTGTTAAATGCCATACAAGGATAAAACATGCATCGTGTTGATGCCCAATTGATCTCCAGCAACAAGCACCCTGATATCATTTTTTAAAAGCCTCATAGTTAATAGACACCAAAAAATATCAGCAAAAAATGTATTGTCATATACTCCCAATAACAAATTTGAGTTTGTTGAAAATCAATTAATACTAGAAGTATCTATATCTGAAGTCATGAAAATTTTAATTTTTTGTTTTCTATACAATATTTCTTTACCTTTAAAGTATTCCTATAAAAAATTAGAGAGATATAAAAAATTTAAAATGAAAAAAAAACTTTAATAAAAAAATTAAATAAAATATAAAATATATACATACCTCTATGGTATTATGTTGAAGTAGTCTAGATGGAAAAACTAAAAAATGACCAACACTTTGTCCAACTATACTCTCTTCATCTGTAGTACATGGTATTTTTTCTGATCTATCTATAATATCATGTATAGTGACCCTATGATTATCTATCTCAATATAGAGATGATTAATGATATCACTTATATAATATATCATCCCATATGAAACAATAATATGAGGATTATCAACATACGAATCACGATAACTTGGAAACTGTGGAGGATGGGTGTTGGGGTAGGATAAGATTGGGTGGGATCTGGAAACATTGATGTGTGAGTAAGATAAGGTGGAGGAGTGGGATCTAATCGTGGTGGTGGAGGAGTCAGATAAGTAGTTTGAAACTCTCCTTGCAGGTCTGCAAACATCGCATGTACCAAAGCTATGATCCTGTCCTCCATCATTGCTTCAATATCCTGAATATTGGATTCCAAAGATTATATTTTTTTTGTAAACATGCTTCTTTGAAGAAGATTTTTAAAGTGGAAACACTTTTTTTACCGATAAACCTGTTGGGTATCCTCATAAATGACCCAGGTGTTCAGGTTTTCCCAATGATTCAGCTAAAATTTCATTTCTACCCTCAACAATAAAGACCCCCCGTGTGCCCTTCTCCTCAAGAGAATCCTATATGGAATATTTGAAGAAATCTATAATGAATCACAATATATAAAGAGTTTATTTAACTTATATAAATAAATAAACATCTTATAAGATTTTTAACTAAAACTATTGAATCTTTTGTAAGATATTTCCCTTTTTTCCCATTCTAGACCTCTTCCATTTTTTATGTCTAGTGGGGGGGGGGGAACCTCTCCAGATCATGATGTCTCAGCTCTTAGATTTTGAAGTTTTTATTCTATCATGTTTTCTTATAATAATGTATACCATACCCGAGATAACATATGAGGGTATTCATTTCTAGCTTGAATCTCCTGATGAGATATCCTTGACTTCTGTAAGTTAAGAATTAAAAATAAAGAAATAATTAACACATCCATTAATATAAAAAAGAATCTAAAAAGTTAAAATTTCACTTACTAAAAACCCTTATTGTTGTATGCTTTCAACAAATCATTTCTATGTATATTCATCTATAAATGGATATATACCACATAGATTTTCATGATGTCTATTCCCAAAAATGAACTGTGATGTGAGGGATGATTTAAAATCCCTCCATCTCCACTCCACCAATGAAAAAATTTCCTCCTGACTCCTCTAGTTTCAGGTATATCATATGTCATCTAATAAGAAAGGGAAAAACATATATTACTATAAAAATTTCAAGATAAGTAAAATAATAACAAACAATCTTACCAAAACGGTCTCCCACAATAATGATAATGTCTATTTGTCAACAGTTCTCCAATCTTAAAACAAAAAACTAACTTTTCTTTTAACATGTACTAATACAAAAGTCTTGAATTGTTTTGATTTTGGACCTATTGGAATATCATTATCATCAAATTCCAATGGTGTACTATGTTCCAAGGTACGAGAAACTGATAATTTTGGTAAACGTGTGGTTCCATGTTTACCAACCCTCGAACTCTTTTTCCCCATGTGGAAGTAGATGCCTCTTATAAAGAAGGACGAGGAGGCTCATCAACATGTGCTTGTGTAAGTTCCTCCCTAGAGGTATGAGTATGATCATCTACAATTATATTTGGTGGATCGGGGGATTAATCTATCATTATCCTACTAATCAAAGCAACATAAATTAGTACAAAAATATAAAAATCTAAAAATTACATACAAATGTAAATAAAAAACAAACAATTATCAAGAAAAAAAGAAAAGTAAACTAAAAGTAACACATTTTTATTCATATTTATTATAGTTAACTACAATGATAACAATATTAATTAGAGATTAATTGACATAAATGAATGAAAACTACAAAATATTAATGAGATATGAAATGATAGTAAAAATTCACCAACCTGATAAGTCATTTAAAAAAAATATTTTATAATATACTCTTATAGATTATTTTATATTTTAAATGTTAAATTTAAAATAATTTAAAAAAAAATCAATTAATAGATAATTTACTTAAGGGTAAACATGGAAAACTAGAAAAACTAAACTAATATAAATAAAAAATTTAATTTATTAGTTATAAGACATGTTTCAATAAAGAAAATAAAATTAAAATATCTAACTTATGAAATTTTAAAAAGTAAACCATAATTAAAAATATGTTACCTGTAATATTAGAAATTTACTAAAGATTTTTTTTCCATAATTTATTTATCATGATCATTTCATATAGAAAAAACCATGTCTTCAATGTGTTCATAAATATTATTTTTAATCATTTCATGGATGTAGATATCTCACATAAATTAGAATCTTCATCAAGTTTATCATCACCAACATACTGTTTTTTTCTTTTTAAAATAATAGGCCATAGAATATCAGATTGATCAAGAACATAGAAAATTAGTTTTTCTGGAGTTTCCATGATAAAAGGATCATTTGTGTATTCCAATTTATTTATATTAACAAGTGGCATTCCAAATTCATCATGTTGGAAAATATTTTTATTGATAAACCATTACAATTAAACAATAGACTTGAAATTTTATGTAATCAGCCTCCCATATTTATTCAATGACTCTATAATATACATCTGATGCAGATATTGAGTTTTTTTCTTTGGAAATTAAAAAATGCATTGCTTTTGAAAACACCAACACACTGCTATTCTAAACCACACTTTTATTGTCCCGATATTTCATATGAAAAATATAGCCATTAATGTCATACCTAGACCATGTTATCAAATTTAAACATTGGTTTCCCATAAGCCATCTCAATGTTTCTGAAGCATCTGGTTTAACGATCTCTCTAAACCATGGAAAACAAGTTTTGTTATAATCACTGAAAATCCACATATCTTTCTTCATTGGATAACTTTGTTTCAACTCATTAATATGGAATATTATATATGGTTGAGAATCAAATATGTTATTTAAGATGTATAACTTTACTTTCTTTGTCTGTTCACCTATAAATGATTTGAATTTCAAGCCACAAATCCCCTTTCTCCCAAAATGAACTCATTCATAGTGAGATTTAGGAAAAATGATGTGCTCCGTGTTAGACAAATAGCTTGTACAAAACTCTACAACCTCCTCAGAAATATACTTCTCAACAATGGATTCTTCTGGTCGATATGGATTATTAGCATACCCCATCAATATATTCATATAATTATCAAAATGATTCATCTAATGTAGATATATAGGTCCTCAAAGCTTTATTTATCACACCAAGTGAACCATTAAATGCGCCATGATATAAAAATAAGATGTAGGAAAATAAATTTACAATTGAAAAAGTATAGAAAAAACTTCATTATATAAAATGTTCAAATCCTTAAAATCAATCACCTTATTAAAAATTGAATTAAAAAATAACACACCTTCATAATAGTCATTCTGACACGGGTGGGAAATATTTCATGCAATGAAACTGGTAGGATCCATTGCATCATGACGTGATATTCATGAGATTTCATACCTATCAACTTTAAATCCTTTAAAGACACAAATGTTTTTACATTTCAAGAATAACCATGTGGTACTTTGATATCATGAAGATATTGATGAAAGCTAGTTTTCTCCCTCTTGGAAATGGTATAAAAATCTGGTGGTGGGAATGTTCACCTTCCATCAGGAGTGAGTGCCAACTCTAAACATATCCCCATTGAGTGTAAATCCATTATTTCATTCAACCAATCTTTCATATTTCCTTTAATATCAAACAATGTTCCAATAAAATTTCATAGATATTCTTCACCACATGCATAAAATCAACGTTATGTTTCACCTCATGATATCTCTAATATAGAAACTAAAAAATATTGAATGTTTCTTCCAAATATTTCTATCATTATTAGATTTATGTGTCTTTTCAAATGTCACATCAATGTTTTTCAGCCTCTCAAAATATTGATCAATGGATAAAGGTTTTGGAGCAATATCATATTCCTGCGATCCATTGGAATCCTTTTTCAATTTTCTATAAGAGTGACCCATAGGAAGAAAATTCAATGACCCGTGTATACTGTTTTTCTCCCATGATGTAGTTGATAATATGAAGTCTTTTGTTCACAAATTGGACAAGGTTTATGCCCCTTAACACTATATCCATAAAAAATTCTATATGTTGGGAAGTCATTTATAGTGAACATAATCACTGCATGTAGTATAAAATATTCACTTTTAAAATAATCATACACCCTTATACCTTAATCCCATAATAGTTTCAAATAATTAATTGATGGTGATAATAAAATTTCAATATCATTTCTGGGCTATTTTAATCTACATATCATTAAACTCTACATGAAATATTTTTGCTTCATACATAATTTAGGAGATAAGTTGTAAATTACCAATAAAAAATCCATGAACTATGTGTCCTACTAAGGTTTTAATATGGATTCATTCCATATGTGCATAGTCCAAGTATGAGATTTCGAACATCATTTCTGAATATAAGAAACAGGTGATCAATTATCTTCCACTGTGGACAATCAGGTGGATGACTTATTTTTCCATCACATATTTACTCATCAATATTCCATCTTAACCTTTTTACATTATGTGAATTAGAAAATAAAAGTTTCAAATTAAAAATTAGAGGAAGATACCAAAATTCTTTGGCTGGGGTATCTGAAACTTCTAAACCAGCCTATGGTTTTTCTTTCAACTTATACTGTGATATCCCACATTCAGGACACTCTGACAGAATTTTTTATTCTTTTCTATATAACAAAAAATCATTCAGACATGCTTGTATTTTTTTGTACCCCAATCCTATAAAGACTTTCCATGTAATCTGTTTTAAATATATGGGAATTTTACGAGTCCGCAAAAACTGACAGTGCGTGATTCTGAGGCCCGGTGTGCCCGAAATCAATTTCTGAAGTTCTATTTGGGTACGTTCAGGGAAAGTTCGAGTGGGTTTTTATAACTTATGAACCGGTACATATAATTAAAATATGAGGGCACCGTTGAACTCGTAGAGCTAGTATTCCCTTAAAGATACTTTCACCTCAACGACAGTTGGTCGAGGGTGAAACTTAGATTTTGGGTTTTTCGTGGAAACAATAAAATAATATAAACACATGTTTTATTTTATTTTATCTGTTGTAACCACCCATGTGGAAGTTAGAAGTGGGGACCACCACACCTTAACCTCCCATGAGAGGTTATGGTTGTGGGGACCACCACACCTTAACCTCTCATGAGTTATGGTGGTGGGGACCACCCGAGGTTTATCCCTCATAATTGGGGGTGGGGAGGAAACTTCTAAACTCCCTCAATTAATTTTATGTGTCAACGTAAAATTAAATGATTTCGATTTAATTTTATGTTTAAACGTAAAATTAAATGCTTTCAATTTAATTTTATGTGTCAACATAAAATTAAATGCTATCAATTAATTTTATGTGCCAATATAAAAATTAAATCCTATCAATTGTTTTGATGTTGGAAATCTCTTTTCCTTCATGGTGGATTTGCTGAAAGACTTGGCTTTAGAGAATTGGGAGGAACTCTTGGGAGAAAGCTTCTCTGACGAAGAATTATCCACCGACAAAGAACTTCAACCCCAACTTCTCCCTTATTCCTCGGGACTTCCTCCAACGTAGGATATCTTCGACTACGATGATCCGACACACAAACTAACGATCGAGGAAAATGCTGACGACACCGACATCTGTCTTTTCCGAAGGATCTATCTTCTTCCCCGTGACTCCGTCGATGAACAAAGAACAAGGTAGGGGGTATTATCGAATTCTTGAATCCTTTATATTATTATCCTCATTCTTCATTCATGATTAATGTAGAGCTTCTTGCTACCACTCTAAACGCGGAGGGTGCGGGCCAAACTAACATGGACCGACCCCTTCGCCAATCTTTTTTGGTGTTCTTCACGATGGAGAAGGATGAAAACCTGCGTGGAGGAGCACAATAATGACAGCCCGCGACAAAGGAAAAGACGCATGGAACTGCTGCCCAGTGCCCCCCACACGCCCTGTGCACCCCACAACTCCGTGCGCCCCACGCACCCCGCGCACCCCACGGCTCCGCTGTCCGTGCGCCTCGCGCACCCTGCGGCTCTGCGCGCCCCGATCACCCCGTGCACCCTGCGGCTCTGCCATAAGCGTGCCCCACACACCCTGTGCCACCACTGGACGAACCAACCTGCCGACCTCTCGACCCGACTCATCCGGCCAGCCCGCCAGACCCGCGCGACGCCCCAGCCAAACCGACCCGCTCCCTTGCCGCGCCCCGGACGAACAGGCTTGCGCCCTCGCGGCGCCCCGGCCGGACCGAACCCGACCTTCGGGCCGAGGTGCCCTGAGCCACGCCCCCGAGACCCTCCGATCCAAACCATCCCCATGCCCTAGGTTGAACCGCCCTCGTGCCGACCCGCGCCCTCATGACCGGTCCGCGCCCTCACGACCCTCCGCGACACCTCGCAGCCTGTTGGACTGGGCCCAGCGGGCCTGGCAGAACCCAACGGGTTGGCCCACCCAACGGGCCAGGCCAGACCGAACAGGTCAGGCCAGGCTGACCCAAACTAGGTCAGCCTACACTGGGTCGGGCCGGGTCGGACCGGACCCGGGCCCACTACGACCCTTTAATTTATTTTGGCCATATCTTTGGCACCAGACGTCTGTTTGATGAACCATCAGCGGCGCTGGTAATCTTGGAGACTGACAGTCCCTTTGAATATACCCCACTGGAGTTTGGGGTATAGTTGAGATACGATCAGGTTGCATCGTGCACGAATCCAACCAGGCCCCTAGGACTAAAAGGCGAATAACTCACATATCGGGCATCTAATTGACACACTTTCTGTTGCGTTGAGACCCCTATGATGTGGCGGACCATTGAGATACTTCTTCGTGGGACTTCGTGATAGTTGGAGTATCAAGCAGTAGATTGTGGAGCGGATCCTTACAATGACGAGCGAACAGAGTGCAAAGACCTAGTAGCTGGATGAGACTAGATGACTGCTGGCCATTTGACTCAGAGAGACTCTACTATCCAAGTTGTAACACCCCGAGATTTTATGAAAAATATTCTTTTAATTTCATTAATGTCTTATGCTACATCAAGATTACCTTGCGCTATACGCAACACCGTATTAGCTTGCAGTATACGCAACACTATTCTTGGATCGTGTTACACACAATTTTGATAATAGTTATTCTACGCAACATTGAGTATATATATATATATATATATATATATATATATATATATATATATATTCAATGTATAAATGAAATATGGTTGGATTCTGTTATACGAAACAACGAAGGATTCTTGCGCAACACGCATCCTTGACTTGCCTTTCATTACACGCAATCACGACCTTTCTCGATAGCGTGTGTAGTACGCAATACCGAGTTTCACTAAACAACGATATGCTATTAAAATATTATTATGAACTAGCCGTTGTGAATAGTAATAACCACTTTTTGAAATTTTGTAAATTTTATTTTCCAAAATGGACTTCATTTTTGGATTCAGAGTATCGAATTTAGCCTAAGGTGAAATTTTGTTACTTTTCGGATAACTTTCATATTCTGATGAATGGTGAAAATTACTAAATTATAATTAAAAACAAATTTTTTAATCGAAATAATTAATAGTGATAAATTATTAATTTGAGTGGTTTTAAAGTATATTTAGAATATATTTTTACAATTTAATACAATGTTGGTCATTGGATGTAATTTCACATTTAAGCCAGTCATAAACAAGTGTCAATCTTTTGATAGTTATTATCTCTTAAGAACACGCTATTTGTTTTGACGACGGGAATTAATTTTTAAATTAATTAATGAAACTGATATGTTTTGAATTTGATAAAATAGACATAATTTTTGAATTCATAATATCAAATATATCTTAGATCTAATTTTTGGTATTTTTCTGGAAACTTTCATTTTTTGATGAATAGTGAAACCACTAAGTGGTAGTTAAAAAACTGCTTTTTTCATAAAACTTAATTTTACCGCTTCTGTGAGTGGAATTTAGAAAATCCGAGAGACACGGTTGATGTCAGTAAGTAAAATGTGGTTCAATGAGATGAAAATAATTTTTTGGTGAATAGTAACTTTTTCTTTTTTTTACCACGGTTAAAAATAAATAGGATAATTAAGGGTAAAAATGATATTATTATTACCCTAACACATGTCCTAATTCTATTGGACAAGTGTAATTAGACCAAAAAAAAACCTTAGGAATAAAATATGACCATTTAGGCCCACTTGGATTAGATTAGGACATTTATTATTAATTTATTTAAAGAAGGGTTAAAATAGTTAAAGTCAAAGTTTAATAAGTAAATCATTTTTAATACGGGGTTATACATAAGATAAATTCGACTATAAATATTAATTAGAAAGATAAAAATATTTCCTACATAATGGAATTGTATTTGTAATTTTTATACATTAAATAATTTAATTTATTTATGACACAACGATGAGGCAGTAATTGTCTCATTAATGAAACATTGACATAATTGATGTTATAAATGCCCAAATAAATGTAATTTGAGACTTTTTATGACTTACACTAATTTAATAGATTAATATGACATGTTATTGTAGATTTAAGTAACTTGGTTCGAACTTATCATTCTGTTATAAATTTCATAAAAATCATGTACCAAATAGTGTCAAAATTGACATAAATTAGTTTTTAAAACAAATATTATATTATTAATTGTTATTTTATTCCAAAAAATATAAGGTTCGGCCAAATGACTTAGATATAATTATATATATTAATAATAAACAACTTGGGGTTCGTTTGGCTTGATATAGTAAGTTTATTAACCATATAGTGTAAGAAAACAAAAAGACACGGTAAAAGTTAAATTATTTAACTTAGAGATAATCTAATTGATAAGGTTAAAATAATAACCTAAACTTGTCTAAATCCTATTTGATGAGAGGATTTAGACCCATACCCACTTTATCTTCGAAATAAGACCCTTTGGAACCATTATAAAACGAATTTGACCTTAATATAAAATAATATTTTGAGATTTTCCTAATGTGCTCCTCTCCTCCCTTATAAAAGGGCACCTCCTCCCTCTTCTCCTCACACCAATTTGAGCATTCAAGCTCGGAAAACCCCTGCCAAAATCTCTTCTCCACTTCCCTAGTATCATCCTAGAGGTCTTGGTCTTCTTCAAAGACCATCCTTAGTTCTTTAAGTGGAGGTTAAGAAAAGGCGCGTCAAAAAGAGGTAATATCCATTACCAATCTTTTTCAATTTCTTTCTTCTTCAAATTATTCTTCTTTAGTTTTTTCATGATAAAGTAATAACATCAGTATTTCTTATATACTGATATGTTATTATAAATATGAAACAACTCTAATTAACCTTCTATCCATCCTACGGAAAAAGGAAATCATCGCGCGTGCGTACGTACGGAATACCGTCTCCACGCCATGGTGTAATCTATTTTCCGCCACCAACTTAATTGGATGGGTATAATGATGTAATGAGTTACTATATATGATTATTATAAAGTGATATTGATACTGAAATAGTATACATACACTTCAACACAATTTCACGATCATGAGAACGATATCATCGCTCGTGCGTACGTACGGACTACCGTCTCCACAACGCGATGAGATTCATTCTCCACATTAACCATTCATGAATGATTATAAAGTATATATAATGAATAATAATGAAATATATGACATGTTAAATCTACTGGATTTATGTATATATATATATATGTATGTCATCTACTTCCATTCAAGACAATAAGGAAAGGAAAACAGCGTTCATGCGTACGTACGGACTACCATCTCCATGAACGGTGTGTTTCATTTCATTTATCTATCTATTATATATATATATATACTGAATATATATGATATATAAATCATGTTTTATATTCTGAAAGTAAGTAAATCATGATATAAGTAATAATAATGTCAAGAACAACAAGTCCAAACACCTACGATAAATGAAACGATTTTACCCAAAAAGCTTCTTTAACATGGAATTTACAAAAGAACGGGTAATATAAAGTCATAAGTGAACCATATATGATATCATAACAATGAATATGATTCTGTAATAAGTTAATGACATTATTTAAATCATTATACAGGAGGTTCAGGTACGTACAAAGCATATCGGACATAAGGTAAGGGAAATATCACAATCTCTTTTTTATCCGAGATTGTTTATACTTTGGTATTTACTGGGGTGTATTTTATCATCCACATACATGTTTCCTCAATATGTAATATTATTTCCATCCACCTACAATTGTTTAAATCCAATTTTACCCTTCGGTGAGTTTTTAGTAAAAGATATGAAAGGAATCTTTTGTCGTTTTTCGTACGAGGTACTTTTTGACTTTTCCGACAAAAGTACGAGAAGAATGTTTTTTTAACTTATACGGCATGAATGGATTTTTAAAAACATTATTTCCAAGAAGCTTCCTTTACAAGTTTTCAAGTTTATTTTTAATCAACTTCTTTTAGTTTAAAATTCTATGACATGTTAAGAAAGGAAAAATATTTTTGAAGTAGAAAAGATATTTTCCTCAAGAATGGAGTTCAATTGTTTTATCAAAATTATTTTCCATCTAAGATAATAATAGGGTTCTGTTTTTATCCCTATTATTACATTGATTTGATTATGTTGTGATGGAATTATTTTTATGAATTCCTTTATCTTATATGAATTGTTTTATGATGTCACGATGTTTAGGATTCCCATTTTTATTACATGGGTTATGAAATGATGTATGATTTATGATTTTGTGGCACACATAAGAATGGTATCATTATGAGATGGGTGGGACCTATATCTCCCTCCAATGCATTGGGTAAAGATTTTATATCTCATGAGATAGACATGGCTGGAATGGTAGGTTATACCGGTTCAGTGAAACAGGACTGAAACGAGGGTGACTCGGTTCAGAAATGGACTTTGTCCACTAAGATAGTCTTGGAAATGAGTCTTGACTAATAAGAAATGATTCTCTATGATTGTGTGTGTATGCCAAAAAGTTTCATGTTTTAAGTTATGATTATTGGGATTCCATTTCACTACTATGATTTATCCCATGTTATGAAATTATGCTCTCTTTTGCAGGTTAAGATTTCCAAAAGTTATGTTCTTATGTATATGATGTGATTGATATTTCTTTTGTTTACCCTTACTGAGCATTTGAGCTCACCCTTTTATGTTTTCTTTTCCCCAGGATATAAAGAAAGGTTTTAGGTAAAAAAAAGAAGATCTTTATGGGAGATGTTGAAGATATTTCACCACGATTAGAAGATTATATTCCAAGTATCCAAAGACACTAAACTATTACGGTCCTTGTGTGTGTGTTTTTGTTATGTACTAAGTATTCCGCAAAAGTAATATAATGTTCATGTACATCAGGCTTCGGGTCTCTACATTTGGTATCAGAGGAAAGGTTTAGTCAACCTTTGGAAACTAGGATGCGAAAACGTTAGTGAGATCCCTAGAGATATTTCTAAGGTATGTCTAGGGATGTCCCTATGGTTAAGTATACGTATAGGTTATAGTCCTAGAATTGCGTTAACGATCTTAGAATTAAACCTAAGATATTATATGTCGAAGGTACTCCCCCTTGATTTTGTTATTTTCCTTGTAGGATTTTTTCCTCTTACAGAATTCTTTTTATGTTTTAGTCAATGGAGGGAACCAGAAGGAATTCAGTTAACATTGAATCCAATGGACAAATTGGTGACTATGAGCAAAAAAATTGCATAATGCCTAGATAGAAAGATATTGTGATTATTCCAAATCATTCATCGCGATATATGATTAACAAGGTGAAATTTAGTGGTATGCCTAATTCATCAAATAAGAGGAAGATAGACTTTTATTCATGTTCTCATGTTGAGGAGCATAAAGAAAGGAAGATTGAGATTTCTAAAGAAGGGAAGAAGAACCTTGAGGAATAACTCAAATGGAGGGACAAATGTTATTTGTGTGGAGAAAAGGGACATAGAGTGACAGACTGTTATGGAGTTCAATGTCTTATTTGTGGAGAGCATGGGCATTACCCAACTCAATGCCCTGACCTAAAAAGTTACTTCTAAATTAAGGAAGGACTTATTCCAGGACAATCATTGAAGATGATGGTTTGAAGTGTTTATGTATTGGTATTCAAGAATAATGTTATTGAGGTACTTTTATGGTATATTGGAATATCTATCTATTGGTCCATTGTGGTTTTCTATAAGAATATGGCATCGGTAACCATGAAAAGAGATTGAAATATTTTTGGAAAGCAGATGATATGCACATAATGAAGGGATAAAGAGAATCTAATATGTTTGATAGTATTCATGAGCTCATGATTGATATAAGGACTAAGGGGTATCATGGTTTGAGTATATAGAATTTTTGGGATTTTGGTATGTGGAAAAAGAGTTAACTTTTGACAGCATTCATGTTTTCACTAAGGTTAAATGGGTATTCATTTTTCAAGAGAATACATGATTAAGGTATTCACATGATTGGAATATGACGAACAAGATATATGGGGGATAAATGATGGTATTCACATGCTTGGATGATGACATTTCAAGTAATTGTTTTCTTTATACTATGAGCATAGACCGAAGTATTTTAGATAAGCCTAAAGATGGGAATGGATTATGTTGGACATAAGTTATTATTGCTTAAGGATAGAAGTTTTTTCGATATTATTGATGGGATGTTATAGTAATATAGTTTTAGAAAAAGGAAAACATGCAGGACGGGCGACAGCCCATCGCGTCGGACAAGGTTGTAGGAATCAAACCCACAACCGAAGTGCGACTGGCCTTTATCTCCTACCACTGGCCTACATGAAGTCCCTGTTTATTAGAAACTAGTTTTATTATATTAAGCAGTATGATATATGAAGTATAAGTCCATTTTAGGAACTATATCTGATTAATCTCACTATAGATGGACTTATGTATTTTTTGATAACTTTTCTAACCTTTTGTTTGAGACAGATGGAATGAACCATCATTCTATCACATGATCTGCTAACACATCACGAATGAAAAATTCAACTTCATTTCTTTAAGTGATTAAGTGGAAATTGTCCAAAGAACGGCAAACGGTGAGACTATACCAAAATCACGAAATTATTTCTTCTAATTTCATCAACTTTAGGGAAATGATCTTAAAAAACCAAAAATGTTGTCCTAGTGCTCTTATATCTGATGAATCAGATGGTACCTTAAATCGTCACAAATTTATGGATTTGTGATTGCTGGCTTTTCCATAGCCATGTTCTCTACCACTCTCCATCAGAACATGATGGTTATATTTCTCTTCCATATCCATATTTTCACCTATGTGGAAACCCAGTGATTAGTTTATTTGGGTAACCGTTATGTTTCATACTTTTGTTTTTAAAGATTGGTTTTGGTATTCCTTTTTACGATGTGGGTTTCTATTAAAGAAACTTTCGAATAGTAAACCATTTATAACCCCGACGAATTTCGAGGGCGAAATTTATTTTAAGGGGGGTAGAATGTAACACCCCGAGATTTTATGAAAAATATTCTTTTAATTTCATTAATGTCTTGTGCTACACCAAGATTACCTTGCGCTATACACAATACCGTATTAGCTTGCAGTATACGCAACACTATTCTTGGATCGTGTTATACACAATTTTATTAATAGTTATTCTACGCAACATTGAGTATATATATATATATATTCAATGTATAAATGAAATACGGTTGGATTCTGTTATACGAAATAATGAAGGATTATTGCGCAACACGCATCCTTGACTTTCCTTTCATTACACGCAATCGCGACCTTCCTCGATAGCGTGTGTAGTACGCAATACCGAGTTTCACTAAACAACGATATGCTATTAAAATATTATTATGAACTAGCCGTTATGACTAGTAATAACCACTTTTTGAAATTTTGTAAATTTTATTTTTCAAAATGGACTTAATTTTTGGATTCGGAGTATCGAATTTAGCCTAAGATGAAATTTTGGTACTTTTTGGATAACTTTCATATTCTGATGAATAGTGAAAATTACTAAATTATAATTAAAAACAACTTTTTTAATCGAAATAATTAACAGTGATAAACTATTAATTTGAGGGGTTTTAAAGTATATTTAGAATATATTTTTACAATTTAATACAATTTTGGTCATTGGATGTAATTTCACATTTAATCCAGTCATAAACAAGTGTCAATCTTTTGATAGTTATTATCTCTTAAGAACACGCTATTTGTTTTGACCACGGGAATTAACTTTTAAATTAATTAATGAAACTGATATCTTTTGAATTTGATAAAATAGACATCATTTTTGAATTCATAATATCAAATATAGCTTAGATCTAATTTTTGGTATTTTTCTGGAAACTTTCATTTTTTGATGAATAGTGAAACCACTAAGTGGTAGTTAAAAAACAGAATTTTTCATAAAACTTAATTTTACCGCTTCTATGAGTGAAATTTCGAAAATCCGAGAGACACGGTTGATGTCAGTAAGTAAAATGTGATTCAATGAGATGAAAATAATTTTTTGGTGAATAGTAACTTTTTACTTTTTTTTACCACGGTTAAAAATAAATAGGGTAATTAAGGGTTAAAATGATATTATTATTACACTAACACATGTCCTAATTCTATTGGACAAGTGTAATTCGACCAAAAACAACCTTAGGAATAAAATATGACCATTTAGGCCCACTTGGATTAGATTAGGACATTTATTATTAATTTATTTAAAGAAGGGTTAAAATAGTTAAAATCAAAGTTTAATAAGTAAATCATTTTTAATATGGGGTTATACATAAGATAAATTCGACTATAAATATTAATTAGAAAGATAAAAAGATTTCCTACATAATGGTATTGTATTTGTAATTTTTAGACATTAAATAATTTAATTTATTTATGACACAACGATGATGCAGTAATTCTCTTATTAATGAAATATTGACATAATTGATGTTATAAATGCCCAAATAAATGTAATTTGAGACTTTTTATGACTTAAACTAATTTTCTAGATTAATATGACATGTTATTGTTGATTTAAGTAACTTGGTTTGAACTTATCATTCTGTTATGAATTTCATAAAAATCATGTACCAAATAGTGTCAAAATTGACATAAATTAGTTTTTAAAACAAATATTATATTATTAATTGTTATTTTATTCCTAAAAATATAAGGTTCGGCCAAATGACTTATATATGATTATATATATTAATAATAAACAACTTGGGGTTCGTTTGGCTTGATATAGTAAGTTTATTAACCATATAGTGTAAGAAAACAAAAAGACACGGTAAAAGTTAAATCTAATTGATAAGGTTAAAATAATAACCTAAACTTGTCTAAATCCTATTGGATGAGAGGATTTCGACCCATCCCCACTTTATCTTATAAATAAGACCCTTTGGAACCATTATAAACCGAATTTGACCTTAATATAAAATAATATTTTGAGATTTTCCTAAGGTGCCCCTCTCCTCCCTTATAAAAGGGCACCTCCTCCCTCTCCTCCTCACACCAATTTGAGCATTCAAACTCGACCAACCCCTGCCAAAATCTCTTCTCCACTTACCTAGTATCATCCTAGAGGTCCTGGTCTTCTTCAAAGACCATCCTTAGTTCTTTAAGTGGAGGTTAAGAAAAGGCGCGTCAAAAAGAGGTAATATCCATTACTGATCTTTTTCAATTTATTTCTTCTTCAAATTCTTCTTCTTTAGTTGTTTCATGATAAAGTAATAACATCAGTATTTCTTATATACTGATATATTATTATAAATATGAAACAACTCTAATTAACCTTCTATCCATCCTACGGAAAAATGAAATCACAGTGTGTGCGTACGTACGGAATACCGTCTCCACGCCATGGTGTAATCTATTTTCCACCACCACCTTAATTAGATAGGTATAATGGTGTAATGAGTAACTATATATGATTATTATAAATTTATATTGATACTGAAATAGTATACATACACTTCAACACAAGTTCACGATCATGAGAACGATATCATCGCTCGTGTGTACGTACGGACTACCGTCTCCACGACGTGATGAGATTCATTCTCCACATTAACCATTCATGAATGATTATAAAGTTTATATAATGAATAATAATGAAATATATGACATGTTAAATCTACTGGATTTATATATATATATATATATATATATGTATGTCATCTACTTACTTCCATTCAAGACAATAAGGAAAGGAAAACAACGTTCATGCGTACGTACGGACTACCGTCTCCATGAACGGTGTGTTTCATTTCATTTATCTATATATTATATATATATATATATATACTGAATATATATGATATATAAATCATGTTTTATATTCTGTAAGTAAGTAAATCATGATATAAGTAATAATAATGTCAAGAACAACAAGTCCCAACACCTACGATAAATGAAACGATTTTACCCAAAACGCTTCTTTAACATGGAATTTACAAAAGAACGGGTAATATAAAGTCATAAGTGAACCATATATGATATCATAACAATGAATATGATTCTGTAATATGTTAATGACATTATTTAAATCATTATACAGGAGGTTCGGATACGTACAAAGCATATCGGACATAAGGTAAGGGAAATATAACAATCTCTTTTTTATCCGAGATTGTTTATACTTTGGTATTTACTAGGGTGTATTTTATCATCCACATCCATGTTTCCTCAATATGTAATATTATTTCCATCCACCTACAATTGTTTAAATCCAATTTTACCCTTAGGTGAGTTTTTAGTAAAAGATATGAAAGGAATCTTTTGTCGTTTTCCGTACGAGGTACTTTTTGACTTTTCCGACAAAAGTACGAGAAGAATGTTTTTTTTAACTTATATGGAATGAATGGATTTTTAAAAACATTATTTCCAAGAATCTTCCTTTACAAGTTTTTAGGTTTATTTTTAATCAACTTCTTTTAGTTTAAAATTCTATGACATGTTAAGAAAGGAAAAATGTTTTTGAAGTAGAAAAGATATTTTCCTCAAGAATGGAGTTCAATTGTTTTATCAAAATTATTTTCCATCTAAGATAATAAAAGGGTTCTGTTTTATCCCTATTATTACATTGATTTTATTATGTTCTAATGGAATTATTTTTATGAATTCCTTTATCTTATATGAATTGTTTTATGATATCACGATGTTTAGGATTCCCATTTTTATTACATGGGTTATAAAATGATGTATGATTTATGATTTTGTGGCACACATAAGAATGGTATCATTATGAGATGGGTGGGACCTATATCTCCCTCCAATGCATTGAGTAAAGATTTTATATCTCATGATATAGACATGGCTGGAACGGTAAGTTATACCGGTTCAGTGAAACAGGACTGAAATGAGGGTGACTCGGTTCAGAAATGGACTTTGTCCACTAAGATAGTCTTAGCAATGAGTCTTGACTAATAAGAAATGATTCTCTATGATTGTGTGTGTATGCCAAAAAGTTTCATGTTTTAAGTTATGATTATTGGGATTCCACTTCACTACTATGATTTATCCCATGTTATGAAATTATGCTCTCTTTTGCAGGTTAAGATTTCCAAAAGTTATGTTCTTATGTATATGATGTGATTGATATTTCTTTTGTTTACCCTTACTGAGCATTTGAGCTCAGACTTTTATGTTTTCTTTTCCCCAGGATATAAAGAAAGGTTTTAGGTAAAAAAAAAGAAGATCTTTATGGGAGATGTTGAAGATCTTTCACCACGATTAGAAGATTATATTTCGAGTTTCCAAAGACACTAAACTATTACTGTCCTTGTGTGTGTGTTTTTGTTATGTACTAAGTATTCCGCAAAAGTAATATAATGTTCATGTACGTCAGCCTTCGGGTCTCTACACCAGTGGGGCGCGCCTGGTTGTGGCGGAAGACCCACGGTGGAGGAGCACGCTTGGTGACACGGCAGACCCATGGTACTCGATAGGAGGAGTACCTTTATAGGCTACGAGGGGGAGCGCCTGGGTGTGGCGGCAAACCCGTGGTGGGGAGCACCTCTGTATGACGCAACAGACCCACGGTACTCGACAGGAGGAGTACCTCAGCAGTCCAAGGTTAGTGGGAAGTGTGCTTGGTGTCACGGCAGGCCCACTGTACTTGACAGAGGAGGAGTTCTCCAGTAGCCATGGTTTCGATAACGTGAATAAAAATCCTGGTTGAGCTTAGTCAATACTTTTGTGTTTTCCTCATGATTGAGATGGATCAATTGATAACTTAGGTATATGTATGGGCATATACCTATCACGGCCCATCCTCGGGACCCGTGTCGTGACTACCCCAAGCCCGCCTCCCATAGGCCAGGGGCTGGCGACTAGCACCAAGGCGTAAATCCCAACAAAAGGGGAAGGCATTTCCTTTATAAAGTAAACAAACACCACAGAGTAAGCAAGAAGAAGTAAACACTATGTAAAACTGGGTACAAAATTAGTGCGGAAAAGTAAGTGGGCCAGAATACAAACACAAACTGAAAGTAATGTACAACTGGAGAGAAAGTACAACAACTGAAAGTAAAGAAGCAACGTCAAGCCGTCCACTGGAAGTCCCACCTGAAGGGTGAGTACAGATATCCTCCTCAGCCCCTCGGGTTCATCCGTCCGCTCCGTGTACGTTCCGCCCAGTGGTCCACCTCCCGGTACCTACTTTCTCCACACGCCTCAACCACGATCAGCGATGTTCATCATCTGCATCCAACAAAACATATTGCGGGCATAGCCCGTGCAGGGGAGAGTATACGCTACTCAATAGGGACCCCGAGACCCCCGAAGGTCTCCCAAAATCCACAAAGGATAATACACAAAGGAAAGATACAATCACGAAGTAACATCCAACAATAATTAGGTATATTCCCATACATATACCTAAGTCATAAATTCCAGTTTGGCTCCAACACCCGATCCCAAGTTCGATCACGTCCACAAAGGATAGTAAAACCCAAACCACATAGGATAACACAACCCAATCCACATAGGAAAGAAAGTCAATCATATCGAAGATATTGATTGAATATCAAGAATTAGCTCACACAGGTATACTTCTTCATAAGGTGATAGAGATGATCAGATATTTCCACTGATTCATCTATGTTGGGACCCACATAGGATACTAAACCAGCTAAGCTGTCAGACCCACATAGGATACAGACCAGCTACTCTGCCAGACCCACGTAGGATAGCAAGAACAGAGTCAAACACTGCCAGACCCACGTAGGATACAAGAACAGTAGTCATCGCCGTCGAACCCACAGAGGATTTTAGTATGGTCTTCATCGCTGCTGAAGCCACGTATGATTTCAGTGCAGTCTTCATCGCCGTCGAACCCACAGAGGATTTCAGTACGGTCTTCATCGCTGCCGAACCCACGTAGGATTTCAGTGCAGTCTTCATCACCATCAAACCCATAGAGGATTTCAGTACGGTCTTCATCGCTGCCGAACCCACATAGGATTTCAGTGCAGTCTTCATCACTGTCGAACCCACATAGGATTTCAGTACGGTCTTCATCGCAGTCGCAGCCAACTCTAGGGTTCCCGCACACAGCATGCTCGATTCTGGGAGGGTCCGCTCCACGAGCCAAGGGGGGTCGATACATCAACTGACACGTAGTCCGGATTTGATGTATCCCAAGGTTCTGTCTCGACAAGAGGAACTCGACGTGACAGACGACGCGTCAATCGGACTCCAGGTCTGAGAGTTATTGGCTTTTTTGTTCTAGGGGCCCAGTTGGTTTTTAAGTCAAAACCAACTTGACCGCACTCCAACTGCATCCAAAGCTCAAGCTGAGTAATCCAAAAGTTCCGTCTCACTAAGAGGAATCCAACAAAGTCGGCGGCACATCAATCGTACATCCGTAGCTCAAGTTATAAGTGTTTCCGCTCTGAGTGCCCGATTGGTTTCGTGTTCAAACCAACCCGGCCATACACAAAGTTCTCTGAAACCTTGAGTGTAATATACTGAAATGACCTTCTCATTCCAAGGATCACCACACAACTGAAGGTGAATCGATTGGAGGTCCGTATCCCAAGATATGGGCAAAAGAACGAACCTGTCCAGTTTTAGGGGGTTTTGGGCCCAGACCGACCCGGCCTGAGACCCCCTGGGTTGGCCTGAACCGGGTCGACCAAAACCAGGTCCGAGTCCGGCTTATTAGGGTTCGGGCCGGCCCGGCCTGGGCAGCCGGTTGGCCTGGCCCGCGCGCGCGGCCCGCATGGCCAGCTCGGCCAGCACCGAGCTGAGCGGAAGAGGGGGGGGGGGGGTTGCCCCCCTTGATTGGAACCGCGACCCCCACGTGGGGGCCGCTCCTTTGCCAGTAGACGCAGTGCTGGGCGCCACGTCTCCCCCGGGTCCCGCGCGGCCGCGGGATTTCGGTCGCCGGTCGCCGGGGCTTCAGCCGCGCGGTCCCTCCAGGCGGCGCACTGGGACGCCGCCGCCTCCGGGCGGCCGGCCGGTGCCGGCCGTCGCGCCAGCGACCCGCGCTGCCGGTGAAGTCTGCGGGCCACCGGAGCCGCTCCGGTGGTCCGTTCTTGCTCCTGTCTATGCCTGGGGTCGTCTCAGGACCCGTATATTATTGAGATGGCCTCCAATCGTTCAACGGTCCTGTTTCATCATCGCCCAATGTTCCGCGCATCAAGAACAGAGAATCGGTGGGTTCGGACTTGTTCGTTGGTCCGCACCCAGCACGTTAGTGGTTCAAACGACTTTCAACAATTTCATCATATGTCGAGGATATAATCCACATAAATTAAATTAAACCAAACCCCATACCTCAAGAGTTGTTGAACTAAGGTTCATCGCGGGAAAAAGAACGTCGCGGAAGAAGGCTCTGTAAGCGTTATCGGCGTCGCGGTACACGGTGTTGCGGAGAAGAGGATTCGTCAGCGTCGCGAAGAAGAGGATCGTTGGCATCGCGGTACACGACGTCGCGTCGTAGATCTCTGAGGAACTAGCATTCTTCTTCGTTTTCCGTCGGAGGCCGGCGTTCTTCGTCGTTCTTCGCGTTCTCCAACGAAGAAGATGGAGATTCAAAGGCTTTGAGAAAATCCTCTCTCAATCCTTCTCACACAACGAAACTAACCCTTAATGAAATAAGACTTTGTCTTATTTAATTAACACACAAAATCCAACGTTCAATTTGAAATTAGAAATGAATTCCCGAATTAATTACATTGAATAACTTAATCAATTAATTAATTAAGAGAGTTGACTTTTCATTAAAGGGGGGGTTCGGGTGTGTTACACATTTAATGGGGGTTTGAGGAAGTTGAAAGGTTGGGGCTCATGTGGGCCCCACTTCAATAATATACTACCTAGTGGAGTTAGGTTATTAGTGGGTCCCACTCCAACCACCAAGCTTAGGTTTAAACTACCTAGAATAGAAATAAAATTTGTAGCACAACATTTTATTTTTATTCTTTAGTTAACCCATTTAATTAATAACCTCACCCGAGCAAACAAAACTCCAGAGAAGGTGTTCTTAAGCAATTACCGGTGCTTCGGTTTCATCGGTGCCCATAGATTTTGATTTCGATCACCAGTTCAAAAGTTAAGAAAACCCGCTCGTTCGTTTACTGAACGTACCCGAGATAAACTTCAGAAATTGATTCCGGGCACACCGGGCCTCGGAATCAGGTGCCGTCAGAAACTGCATTCCTGTAAAATCCCAAAGAAAATTAAGAAAAAATTTCCCTTGAATTTTACAGGTCTTTACATTACTCCCACCTCAGGGATTTACGTCCCCTTAAAGATACATCATAAACTAGGGAAACAAATGTTGGTACTGATCACGCATCTGAGCCTCCCGCTCCCAAGTGCTCTCCTGGAGGTTCTCATGCTACCATCTGATGTGCACTAGAGGTATCGACCATCCACGTAGGACCCGCTCTTGTTGATACTCGATCTCCACCAGGACCTCCGCAAAAGTCGCCCCATCATCAATGTCCAACTCCCCATGGTCGATGATATGCGTCGGGTCATGCATGTATCTCCTCAGCTGAGATACATGGAAGACGTCATGCACCCAGTGCAACTGAGGTGGTAGAGCCAGGTGATAAGCCACCTCGCCTATCCTGCTGAGAACCTAGAATGGTCTGATGAAGCGTGGAGATAACTTTTCGCCCCGGCTAAATCTCCGTAATCCAAGTCGAGGTGAGACCCGCAAGAAGACGTGGTCGCCATCCTCAAACTCTAGTGGCCTCCACCTCCTATCAGCATAAGACTTCTGCCAGCTCTGAGCTATCCTCATCAGCTCCTGGATTACCTGGACCTTCTCTGTCAGGCCCTGGACCATCTCCGGTCCCACAAGGGCTGACTCCCCAGGGTCTGTCCAGCACAGAGGTGATATGCAAGGTCGGCCATACAATGCCTCATATGGTGCCATCCCGATGGTGGAGTGGTATCTGTTTTTGTACGCGAACTCCACAAAGGGTAGGTGGTCCTCCCAGCTGTGACCAAAGTCGAGGACACATGCACGAAGCATATCCTCGAGTGTCTGAATGGTCCTCTCCATCTGACCATCTGTCTGAGGGTGAAAGGCGGTTCTCAGACGTAGCTGTGTCCCGAATGCCTCCTACAACCCCTTCCAAAGCCGGGAAGTAAAGCGAGCATCTCGATCAGAGACGATAGATGATGGCACACCATGAAGCCGTACAATCTCATGAACGTAGAGACATCCCAAGCCCTCTACTGAGCCCTGCTCTCTGATGGGTAAGAAGTGAGCCGACTTGGTGAGTCGGTCGACAATCACCCAAATGGAGTCATGACCTCTGGAAGTACATGAAAGTCCAGTCACGAAGTCCATAGACATCCCATCCCACTTCCACTTTGGGACCTCGAAGGGCTGTACCAAGCCTGCTGGTACCTGGTGCTCCGCCTTCACCTGCTGACAAGTGAGGCATCGAGAAATGAAATCAGCTACAACCTTCTTCATACCCGGCCACCAGTGCTGTCGTCTGAGATCCTGGTATATCTTCGCCACTCATGGATGTGCCGCTAAAGGGGAAGTATGAAGCTCCCTCAGCACCTCCTCCTGTAAAGTAGACGATACCATGGTACGTCCTCTGAAAAGGACGACGTTCTCTCCCCCCACAGAGAATCCATCAGGTGTCTGTCCTGAGGATATCTGTGCAGGCCGCGTCTCACAGTCAACGTCCCCACGATGTGCCTCTCTGACCTGCTGCAGTAGTGGAGGAGTGACTGTGAGTGACTGAAGAAAGGTTGCTCCATCTCTATCCATGAAGGATATCTGCAAAGTGGCTAGCTCCTCCATCACCTCCCCAAGTAGCTGAATGCCCGTCCTCCTGCTGAGAGCATCGACTACTACGTTCCCCTTTCCAGGAGTATAGACTATCTCAAATTCATAGTCCTGGAGGAACTCGAGCCATCGTCGCTGTCTCAGATTCAGGTCCTTCTGCGAGAAGATGTACCTGAGACTCTGTTGGTCAGAGTAGACTGTAAAGCACTCGCCCATCAGATAGTGTCACCACATCTTCAGAGCGAAGACCACTGCTGCAAACTCCAGGTCATGGGTAGCGTAGTTCTGCTCATGCTTCCTCAAATGACGTGATCCATAGGTGATCACTACCCGCTCCAGCATCAGGACACATCCGAGTCTGGTCTCTATTGCATCGCAGTAGACTACGTACCCTACTCCCTCCTCCGGTAGCCTCAAGATAGGTGCACTGGTCAATCTCTGTCTCAGCTCCTGGAAGCTCTGCTGACATCTGTCTAACCACATGATGGGTTTCCCCTTCTTCGTCAAAGCTGAGAGTGGTGCCGCAACTCTAGAAAAGTCTGGCACAAATCTCCGGTAGTACCCATGTCACGACCCGTCCTTGGGGCCCGTGTCGTGACTACCCCAAGTCCGCCTTCCATAGGCCATGGATGGCGACTATCACCAAAGGCGTAAATCCCGACAAATGGTAAGACATTGCCTTTATAAAAGTAAACAAAACACCACAGAGTACAAGCGGAAGTAAAACACTAAGTATAAAAGAAAGTGTTAAAGGGTAAAAGGGCCAGAATACAAACCCAACTGAAAAGTATAACTACAACTGAAAGGAAGTACAACATAAAAGACAAACAGCTTGAAGAATAGAAGCAACTCTTGGGTCGTCCACCTCGGATCCTACCTGAAGTGTAGGTACAGGTAGCGCAGCTCCTGGATCGTCCACCACAGATCCTACCTGAAGGGTAGGTACAGATAGCCTCCAAGAAGCTCTCGCCCATCAACCTCTTTCGAGTGAAGTCCACCACTAGGTACCGTCCAATCCTCGAACACTCGGCCTCCATCAGTGTTTCCCGTCGTCTGCAACCAACACAACGAGGTGCGGGCATAGCCTGTGTAGGGGTGAGTATATGATACTCAGTAGGGACCCCGAGACCCTCAAGGTCTCTCTAAATCCAACAATGATAACCACAAAGAAGAAACCCAATAGATAACCCTTACTTAGGTATAAGACCATACTTATACCTAAGTTATCAAGTAACCCATCTCAATGATGAGGAAACACAGAGGTTATGAAATCAATGGATAACCACTACTTAGATATATTCCCATACATATACCTAAGTTATCAAGTGACCCATCTCAATCATGAGGTAAACACAAAGGTCATAGACTCAGCTCAAACCAGGATTTTCATTATCAAAACCGTAACTGCTGGAGAGCCCCGTCTCTAGAGTGTACAATGATCCTATCATGACTCCGAGGTACTTCTAAATAACCTAAGACTGCTGAGGTACTCCTCCTGTCGAGTACTGCGAGTCAGCCACCCAAACACAGTAGTGCTTCCCGCCGGGGTCTGCCACCCTAACGCAGTTGTGCATCCCCCCTAATAGCCTGCAGAGGTACTTTCCGGTCAAGTACCGCGGGTCTGAAACCAAACTCAGTAGTGCTCCATCCACCATGGGTCTGCACCAAAACAAAGTAGTGCTACGTCCACTGGGCTAGTCGACTCACTCCAAGTCGAGTCGGTCAAGCAGTCGTCAGGTCTCAGCCAATTACACGGTCTCCGTACTCCATACGTTCGTCTCTGGGAGGGTCCGCTCCACGAGCTACAGATCGATACTCCAAGTATCAAAAAGTCCCATGAAGAAGTATCTCAAAGTACCTCCTCTTAATAGGAGTCTCAACGCAACAAACGGTGCGTCAATCGGGCGACCGGTCTGTGAGTTATTAGTCTTTTCGTCCCCTGGGCCCGGTTGGTTTCGTGTGTGAACCAACCCAGCCGTATCTCAACTATACCACGAACTCTCATAGGGTATACTCATATGGACCGTTTCTCCACTTGATCACCAACACTGCCGACGGTTCGTGAAACGGACGTCCGGCCTGAAAGTTATCAGCTTTTCCGTTCGAGGGGCCCGGTTGGATTTCGGGTATAATCCAACTTGGACACTATCCAACTACATCCAAACCCCAAGCAAAGTATTCCAAAAGTTCCATCTCAACATGAGGAATCCAAAAAAGTCTATGGCACGTCAATCGGACGTCCGGAGCTCGAGATATAAGCATTTCCGCTCCGAGGGCCCGGTTGGTTTCGTGATCGAACCAACCCGACCATACCCAAAGATCTCCGAAACCCTGAGTGTAATATACCAAAACGACCGTCTCGATCCAGGGATCACATTGCAACTGACGGTGCGTCAATCGGAGCTCCATAGACCAAGCTATGGGCAAATGACTGAAACAGTCCGAAAATAGGGGGTTCGGGCCCGGACCGACCCAGCCCGAGACCCCCTGGGTCGGCCCGAACCGGTTACGAACCCTCGGTCTCCTCGATTTGCCGGCCCGGCTGTTCGACCGTGCTATTGCCGTGGGACCACCGGGGACCCTCCCTCCTGCTCCGGCGCACCGGCGGCCGGTAGTCCGGCCGCCGCGGCCTTGGTCTGACCGGCGCAGCGCAAAGGCACCGTGCCCCATCGCTGCGGCCCCGCTCCGGCCGCAGTGTCTTTGGGGTTCTCCGGCGCGGCGCGACGGCGCCGCGCCCCTTCGCCGTGGCCCAACTCTAGCCGCGGGTTTGTTTGTCCTCAATGGCACGGCACGACGGTGTCGCGCATCTTCGCCACATTTTCCCATGTTACCGCGCGATGTCGTTGCACCGCACCGCCTTCTTTCGAACCGCAACAAACATAATCATCAAGGGGGAGGAGGGTCGGTCGTGTTCGTGTAGTCCGACCTCCTCCCGTTATTGTGACAATAGGTGGCCTATTTAGAAAACGATGAACGGTGAAGAAGTATTCACAAAGAAGAAATTAACCCCTACCTCGAAGAAAAGGTCGAACGAAGGTTCGTCGCGGAAGAAGACGTCGCGGAAGGAGGATCGTCGACGTCGCGAAGAAAAGGATTTTTCGACGTCGTGTCATCGATCTCCGAGGATGGCATCTCTCACCGGTTGCGCATAGAGAAGAAGATGGTACGACTAACTCCCCTTTGCGGTGACAGAGTTCTTCGTCGAAGGCTCGACGTTCTTCGCGTTTTTCGTCATGGAAGAAGAACTTCAAGACTTAGAGAAAATCCTCCCAAAATCCTCTCGCACAACCAAAACAACACTAATAAAAATAAGTGTTTCCTTATTTTATTACTCACGCCAAACGTTTTGAAATTGAAAATTGAATCATTTAATTAATTGAATTAATTGAAAAGTTTAAACCACCCAATTAATGAGGCGTTTAATATTTAGTTAAACGCAAGAGTTGACTTTCATTTAATGGGGGTGCAGGTGCGTTACCTAATTAAAGGAGGTGGGGAGGGGTTTGAGGAAGTTGAAAAGGTGGGGCTCGTGTGGATCCCACCCCAAAAATATCCCACCTAGTGGAGTAGGATATAGTGGGTCCCACTCCAACCACTTAGCTTAGGTTAAACTACTTTAAATAAAATAAAATTGGTTGCACCATTTTATTTTATTCTTTTACTTAACCCCAAAATTTAAAAACCACACCCGAGCAAACGCAACTCCAGAAAAGGTGTTCCTAAGAAATTACCGGCGCTACGAGTTCATCGGTGCCCTAAGATTTTAATTCTGAGCACTGGTTCAAAAGTTAGAAAAACTCGCTCGTTCGTTCACTGAACGTAGTTGAGCTAAACTTCAGAAATTGATTCCGGGCACACTGGGCTTCGGAATCAGGCGCCGTCAGAATCTGCGTTCTTTTAAAATTCCAAATAAATTAATAAAAAAATTTCCTTGAAATTTCCGGGTCTTTACATTACTCGCACCTCAGGGCTTTACGTCCCCGTAAAGATTTAACACAAACTAGGGAAACAAAAGTGGTACTGAGCATGTATCTGAGCCTTCCGCCCCCATGTGATCACCTGGAGGTCCCCGTACTTCTAGTGAAAGCGCACCCGAGGAATCAACCGTTCACGTAGGACCTAATCCTGTCGATCCTCAATCCTCTCTGGAACCTTCGTGCATGTTGCCCTATCATCGACGTCTAACTCCCTGAGGTCGATGATGTGTGGAGGATCATGCACGTATCTCCTCAGCCGAGGTACGTGGATGATTTCATGCACCTAGTGCAACTGGTGTGGAAAGGTCGAGCGGTAAACTACCCCGCCTAACTTGTTGAGGACCTAGAGAGGTCCGTTGAACCTCAGATATAACTTGCCGCCTTGGCCACATCTCCATAAACCTTGTCGAGGTGAGACCCGTATAAGGACGTTGTCGTCATCCTCGAACTCAAGAGGCCTCTATTTCCTATTTAGAACTGAAAATCAAAAACTCCTGCTGCCACGAGGGTAAGGTTGGTTGAACCAAGAGTGATCAGCCAAACCCTCCTATGCATGAGTTTATCTGGTGCTTCCTGGGGTTTCCTTTTCGCCGTCCAAGGAAAACCCATCCCTACATTGTAGTTAAACCACAACATTTTTGCCTAATACAGTCAATCTGAGCATGAATTGTGAATCCAATCCATACTGAGACCAGCGTCGTAAGGCCTCGACGCTGCCACCAAGAGATTCCAACCGGAAATCTCACCTCGAGGGTCAGACCACATTGTCGGCATAAGTGTGATTATTGAGTCTCCTCCCAAGGTATCTCCAGACACGAGGGTCAAGTCTACGGATTACCGGAAACTCTAGGTCTGGAATAAGATTCGTGGAAGGAAGGAATGATTCATATCAATGTCTGTTACTATGACAACTAGTAGTGCACACAGACTGTCCCTCAAATCATTTTTAGAGCCATTGGGTCACACTCCTTGACCGCATGCCGCCGCACTTTCCCCCCGCCCTCCAGCTCCCTGAGCCTGGCAGGGACAACTAAGGCGGGTGGTTGTAGCATGTTAAAATGTACACAACCTCATGCTGCTCTCCTAGCTCTACCTCCACATCTGCTGCTCTATAGATTTATCTCTCCTTAAAGCTTCCTCTTCTTGAAACATTTAACAAGCCCGAGTCTCTAATACTAGTGCCAGTTTCCTATTTCTTGCTGCACTGTGCAGTCTTTATCCTCTCCTGGATGACCTGTGTAGAGACCTGAAGCTTGACGTACATAGAAATTACATTACTTTTGCGGAATACATAATACATAACAAAAATAGACACACAAGGACCGTAATATTTTAGTGTCTTTGGAAACTTGGAACGTAATCTTCTAATCGTGGTGAAAGATCTTCAACATCTCCCATAAAGATCTGCCACTTTTTATTTCCTTGCCTAAAACCTTTCTTTTAATCCTGGGGGAAAATAAAACATAAAAAGGGTGAGCTCAAATGCTCAGTAAGGGTAAGCATGGATAAAATAAAACATACCATATACATTTGAACTTAAAAACATGAACATAATGTTTAAACATAAAAATCTCGAGCAAAAACTTAAAACATGGAAGTACATAAGGCGTAGATCATAATGGAACATAAATCATGATAACATAGCATGAGAATAAAAAATGTAATTGTGGCATCAATTAATCACATGTAATGATTTCCATAGTATCCAAGGCATTGCTGCCAATACCATCTTAGTGGACAAAGTCCCTTTCTGAATCGAGTTCACTCCTCGTTCCAGTCCTGTAATACTGAACCAGATTAACTTACCATTCTAGCCATGTCTATCTCATCAGATATAAATCTTTACCCAATGCATTGGAGGGAGATATAGGTCCCACCCATCTCATAATGAAATCATTCTTACTTGTGCCACAAAATCAACATACATCATTCATAATAACCCAATAAATAAAATGGGTTTCATAAACATCATCCCATCATCAAATAATACATATAAAAGAAATGGATATCATTTCATAATAAGAAAATTGAAACCATGTAAATCATAGAGACATGATACTTGGAATATACACATATGAAATAATGTCATCTTAGATGAAAAATGGTTTTGATAAAACACTTGAAATGAATTCTTGAAGAAAATATCTTTTCTTCTTCAAAATCATTCTCTTTTCACAAAATGTCATGCAATTTTAAAAGAATGGGATTTTTTTGAAAATAGTCATGAAATCTTGTTTATGAATCCTCATGAAAATAAGGATTTATAAAACCGTAAAAATCAGTTCGTGCCGTATAAGTTAAAAAAACATTCTTCTCGTACTTTTGCCGGAAAAGTACAAAAAGTACCTCATAACGTAAAAAAAAGAAAGATTCCTTACATACCGTGTAGTAAAAGTCAAAAATGGGTAAAAAGGACTTTAAACATACATGAAAACATTTTTATAAAATATGTACATGGATAATAACAATAACCCCAGTAAATACTTACGAATAAACAATCTCGGATAAGAATGAGATTGGAATATTTATCCCTTACCTTAGGTCCGATATGATTTGTACGTATCCGAACCTCCTGTATAATGATTTAAATAATGTCATTAACTTATTACAGAATCATATTCATTGTTATGATATCATATATGGTTCACTTATGACTTTATATTACCCGTTCTTTTGTAAATTCCATGTTAAAGAGCGTTTTGGGTAAAATCGTTTCATTTGTCTTTCGTGTTTTGACTTGTAATTATTCATATGATTACTTAGATCATGATTACTTAATTACCGAATATAAAACATTATTTATATAAAATATATATTCAGAATATACATATATATAATAGATCGATAAATGGAAGGAAATACACCGTTCATGGAGACGGTAGGCCGTACGTACGCATGAACGTTGTTTTCGTTTCTCATTGAATTGAATGGAATTAATTGGATGACATACATATATATATACATAAATCCAGTATCATTATTAAGTCATATATTTCATGATTACTTATTATATATACTTTATAATCATTTATGAATGGTTAATCATTGAGAATGAATCTCATCGCGTTGTGGAGACGGTATTCCGTACGTACGCACGAGCGATGATATCGTTCCCATGATCGTGGAATTTTATTGGAGTGTATGTATACTATTACAGAATCAATATCACTTTACAATAATCATATTTAGTTATTATTTACACCATTGTACCCATCCAAGTAAGGTGGTGGTGGAAAATAGATTACACCACGGTGTGGAGACGGTATTCCGTACGTACGCACGCGTGAGGATTTTGTTTTTCGTAGGATGAATAGATGGTGAAATAGGGTTGTTTCATACTTATAATAATATATCAGTATATGATTGATACTGATGTTATTACTTCATAATGAAACAACCTAAGAAGAAGAAGTGGAAGAAGAAATAAAGTTGAAAGAATCGGTAACGGACATTACCTCTTCTTTGAAGTGCCTCTTTGAGACCTACTCTTAGGGCACTAAAATTGGTCTTTGAAGAAGACCAGGACCTCTAGGATGTTTATAGGGAAGTGGAGAAGAGAAATTGGCAGGGTTTGGCTGAGCTTGAAGTCTCAAAGTGGTGTGAGGAAGAGAGGGAGGAGGTGCCCTTTTATAAGGGAGGAGAGGGGCACCTTTGGAATAAATAAAAATATTATTTTATTATAAAGTCATATTCGGTTTTTAATAGCTCCAAATTGATTTATTTCGAAGCTAATGTGGGTATGGGTCGAAATCCTCTCATAAAATAGAATTTAAAAAGTTTAGGTCATTATATTAACCTTAACGTTTAGTTTTAACTCTTAGTTAATTAGATTGACATTTACCATGTCACTTTGTATTTTTATATTATATAGTTAATAAACTTACCATATACATCCAAGAGACCCCCAAGTGGTCCCTTAATGATAAACCTATAATTATATAAGTATCTTTTCCAAACATTAGATTTTTAGGAATATAATAACAATTAATAATATAATATTTGTTTTAAAAACTATTTTACGTCAATTTTGACACTATTTGGTAATTGATTTTTGTGAAAAACATAACAGAATTATTAGTTCTAAAAAAGTTAATTAAATCAATACTAACATGTCCTATTAACATAAAAAATTATTGGAATTCATAAAAAGTCTCATATTACATTTATTTGGGTATTTATAACATCAATTATTTCAATATTTCATTAATAAGATAATTACTACATCATCATTGTGTCATAAATAAATTAAATTATTTTAAGTCTAAAAATTAAAAATAAAATACCATTATGTAGTAAATCGTTTTATCTTTCTAATGAATATTTATAGTCGAATTTATATTATGTATAACCCTATATTAAAAATGATTTAGTTATTAAACTTTGATTTTAACTATTTTAACCCTTCTTTAAATAAATTATTAATAAATGTCCTAATCTAATCCAAGTGGGCCTAAATGGTCATATTTTATTCCTAAGGTTGTTTTTGGATGAACTAAACTTATCCAATAGAATTAAGACATGTGTTAGGGTAATAATAATATCATTTTTACCCTTAATTACCCTATTTACTTTTAACTGTGGTAAAAAAAGTAAAAAGTTACTATTCACCAAAAATTATTTTCATCTCATTGAACCACATTTTAGTCCTTGATATTAACCGTGTCTCTCGGATTTTCAAAATTCCACTCACAGAAGCGGTAAAATTAAATTTTATGAAAAATTCAGTTTTTTAACTACCACTTAGTGGATTCACTATTCATCAAAAAAAGAAAGTTTCCAGAAAAATACCAAAAATTAGGCCTAAGCTATATTTGATATTAAGAATTCAAAAATGATTTCTATTTTACCAAATTAAAAACATATCAGTTTCATTAATTAATTTAAAAATTAATTTTCGTCGTCAAAACAAATAGTGTGTTCTTAAGAAATAATAACTATCAAAAGATTGACACTTGTTTATATCTGGTTTAGAGGTGAAATTACATCTAATGACCAACATTGTATTAAATTGTAAAAATATATTCTAAATATACTTTAAAACCACTCAAATTAATAATTTATCACTATTAATTATTTCGTTTAAAAAAGTAATTTTCACTATTCATCATAATATGAAAGTTATCCGAAAAGTACCAAAATTTCACCCTAAGATAATTTTGATATTCCGAATCCAAAAATGAAGTCCATTTTGAAAGATAAAATTTATAAAATTTCAAAAAGTGGGTATTACTATTCATAACGGCTAGTTCATAATAATATTATAATAATATCTCGTTTAGTGAAACTCGGTATAGAGTACTACACACGCTATCGAGGAAGGTCACGATTGCGAGTAATGCAAGGAAAGTAAAGGATGCATGTTGTGCAGGCTCCTTTTGGTGTAGCGTACAACACAAGACACTAATGAAATTAAAAAGAATATTTTTCATAAAATCTCGGGGTGTTACATTCTACCCCCCATAAAATGAATTTCGCCCTCGAAATTTGTCGGGGTTATAAATGGTTTACTACTCGAAAGTTTCTTTAATAGAAACCCACATCGTAAAAAGGAATACCAAAACTTGGCTTTAAAAACTAAAGTATGAAACGTAACAATTACCCAAATTAACTCATCACTGGGTTTCCATGTAGGAGAACATAGGTGAAAATATGGATATGGAAGAAAAAATCTAATCATCAAGTTCTGATAGAGAGTGGTAGAGAACATGGCTATGAAAAATACAATAATCAAAAAGCCATAAATTTGTGACGATCTAAGGTACCATCTGATTCATCTGATATAAGAGCACTAGGACAACATTTTTGGTTTTCAAGATCATTTCCCTGAAGTTGATGAAATTGGAATTAGAAGAAATACTTTCGTGATTTTGGTACAGTCTCACCGTTGGTCATTCTTTGGACAATTTCCACTTCATCTCTTAAAGAAATTAAGTTGAATTTGTCATTAGTGATGTGTTATCAGATCATGTGATAGAATGATGGGTCATTCCATCTGTCTCAAACAAAAGGTCAGAAAAGTTATCAAAAAATATATAAGTCCATCTATAGTGAGATTAATCATATATGGTTCCTAAAATGGACTTATACTTCATATATAATACTGCTTAACATAATAAAACTAGTTTCTACTAAATAGGGACTTCCTGTAGGCCAGTGGTAGGTGATAAAGGCCAGTCGCACTTCGATTGTGGGTTCGATTCCCACAGCCTTATCTGACGTGATGGGCTGTCGCCCATCCTACAGGTTATCCTTTTTATAAAACTACATTACTATAACATCCCATCACTAATATCGAAAAAACTTCTATCATTAAACAATACCAACTTATGTCCAACATAATCCATTCCAATCTTTAGGCTTATCCAAAATACTGTTGTCCAATCTCATATTATAGTGAAAACGATTACCAAAGAGTTCATATAATAAGCATGTTAATACCATCGTTGATCCCTATATATCATGAGATATGTCTTGTTGGTCACATTCCAAACATTCGAAGGCCTTAATCATTTATTCTCTAGAAAAATTAATACCCATTGAATCTTAGTGAAAACATGAGTGTTGTCAAAAGTTAACTCTTTTCACATACCAAAAACTCAAACCATGATATAACTATTTCCTTATATCAGCCATGAGCTCATGAATACTGTCAAACATTTCATTTTCTCCTTATCCCTTCATTATGCGCATATCATATTTTTTCCAAAAATATTTCAATCACTTTACATGGTTACCGGTACCATAAAATTACTGAAAACCACAACAGACCAATACATAAATATTCCAATATTCCACGATACTATATACAACATTATTTTGGAATCCAATTACATAAACACGTAATCATTCCACCACATCTTTTTCATATTCAACATCACCAATAGTGATCGCATGTAACTTCCCTTTGTCCTTTTCCTTAAGTGGTTGCTCATATCGATCATCACTAACCCTTGGATTATGGAATTTATTAACATAATGCCCCATTTCCTTTCACTTGAATCATTGAAGTGTTAGTGGTGCGTTCTCTACGGTCTTTTCTTTATTCACATCATTAGAAACCATTTTTCCATTACTTCAACACTCAGCTGCTCAATGACCTTCTTTTCCACACTTAAAACATTTTCTAGTCCCTTTAAGACAATCTCCACCATGCTTCTTTCCACACTTTGAGCATAAGGAAACATTCATCTTCTTTTCACCATTATTCCGAGATTTCTCCTTGAACTCCATCTTTCGTTTATTGTCAAAACTATGAGATGGATAAGTAACACCAACTTCTTTTTCTACCTTGATAGCACAACGCACAATTTCTTCATAGCTACTGAAGTCTCTTATAGCTAATGCCCTTCGAAAATTTGGTTTTAAGCCACTGAAGAATCGATCAACTTTAATTTTAGGTTGGATGATAAACCCAGATGCATACCTTGCAAGCCTTGTAAAATTAGCTTCGTATACACCAACAGATTCATCATCCTTTTTCTTTAGTTCAAGAAACTCATTATCCATCTTTGTTCTAAGAATATGAGGGAAGTAATTATTAAAAAATAAGGTCTTGAACTCATCCCATTCCATGGACTTAATTTCATCTCTTGGCCTCGTATTCTTGATAAGATTCCACCATTGATCAGCTTCACCTTCCAAACGATATAATGCTAAGATGACCTTATCATGTTCAGAACATTGAAGAACTTAAAATATCTTTTTAGTGGTACTGATCCATTGTTCATCAACAAGTGGATCAGAAGACCCACTGAAAGAAGGTGGACGTTGCCTCATGAAGGACTCAATAGAATATTGTTCCCTTCTCTGCTCATTTGGAAGTCCAGAATGATTCATAGCTTGCGTAAGCATATCAATAAGATTTTTCACTCCATCTCCCATAACATTTGTTTATTCAGGAGGACAATCATTGCATTGTCCATTGCATTGATCAACATGGTTCCTTCAAGTTCCATCCATCATCTAAAACCCAAAAAGAATAGTGTGAGAGGCAAAAATCATGCTAAGGAAAACAACATAATAAAGGGGGAGTACCTTCAATATCTAACATCTTAGGTTTAATTCTAATATCATTACCGTAATTATAGTACTATAACCTATACTTATACTTAACCTTAGAGACATCCCTAGACATACCTTAGAAATATCTCTAGGGATCTCACTAAAGTTCTCGCATCCTAGTTTCCGAAGGTTGACTAAAACTTTCCTCTGATACCAACTATAGAGACTCGAAGCTTGACATACATAGATATTACATTACATTTTCGGAATACATAATACATAACAAAAAGAGACACACAAGGACCATAATAGTTTAGTGTCTTTGGAAACTTGGAACGTAATCTTCTAATCCTGGTGAAAGATCTTCAACATCTCCCATAAAGATCTTCCACTTTTTGTTTCCTTACCTAAAACCTTTCTTTTAATCCTAGGGGAAAATAAAACATAAAAAGGGTGAGCTCAAATGCTCAGTAAGGGTAAGCGTGGATAAAATAAAACATACGATATACATTTGAACTTAAAAACATGAACATAATGTTTAAACATAAAAATATTGAGTAAAAACATAAAACATGGAAGTACATAAGGCATAGATCATAATGGAACATAAATCATGATAACATAGCATGAGAATAAAACATGTAATTGTGGCATCCATTAAGCACATGTAATGATTTCCATAGTAGCCAAGGCATTGCTTCCAAGACCATCTTAGTGGAAAAAGTCCCTTTCTGAATCGATTTCACTCCTTGTTCCAGTCCTGTAATACTGAACCAGATTAACATTCCGTTCCAGCCATGTCTATCTCATGAGATATAAATATTTACCCAATTCATTGGAGGGAGATATAGGTCTCACCCATCTCATAATGAAATCATTCTTACTTGTGCCACAAAATAAACATACATCATTCATAATAACCCAATAAATAAAATGGATTTCATAAACATCATCCCATAGTCAAATAATCCATATAAAAGAAATGGATATCACTTCATAATAAGAAAAGTTAAACCATGTAAATCATAGAGACATGATACTTGGAACATACACATATGAAATAATGTCATCTTAGATGAAAAATGGTTTTGATAAAACACTTGAAATGAATTCTTGAGGAAAATATCCTTTCTTCTTCAAAATCATTCTCTTTTCACAAAATTTCATGCAATTTTAAAATAAAAGGATTTTGTTGATAATAGTCATGAAATATTTTGGAGGAAGCTTCATTAAAATAAGGCTTTATAAAGCTGTAAAAATCCGTTCGTGCCGTATAAGTTAAAAAACATTCTTCCCGTACTTTTGTCGGAAAAGTCAAAAAAGTACCTCGTAACGTAAACAAAAGAAATATTACTTACATAACATGTAGTAAAAGTAAAAATGGGTAAAAAGGACTTTAAACATACATGAAAACATTTTTATAAAACATGTACATGGATAATAACAATAACCCCAGTAAATACTTATGAATAAACAATCTCGGATAAGAATGAGATTGGAGTATTTATCCCTTACCTTATGTCCAATATGCTCCGTACGTATCTGAACCTCCTGTATAATGATTTAAATAATGTAATTGACTTATTACAAAATCATATTCATTGTTATGATATCATATATGGTTCACTTATGACTTTATATTACCCGTTCTTTTGTAAATTCCATGTTAAAGAGCGTTTTGGGTAAAATCGTTTCATTAGTCTTCCGTGTTTTGACTTGTAATTATTCATATGATTACTTAGATCATGATTACTTAATTTCATAATATAAAACATGATTTATATATAATATATATTCAGAATATACATATATATAGTAGATCTATAAATGGAATGAAATACACCGTTCATGGAGACGGTAGGCCGTACGTACGCATGAACGTTGTTTTCGTTTCCTCATTGAATTGAATGGAATTAATTGGATGACATACATATATATATACATAAATCCAGTATCATTATTATGTCATATATTTCATGATTACTTATTATATATACTTTATAATCATTTATGAATGGTTAATCATTGAGAATGAATCTCATCGCGTCGTGGAGACGGTATTCCGTACGTACGCACGAGCGATGATATCGTTCCCATGATCGTGGAATTTTATTAGAGTGTATGTATACTATTAAAGAATCAATATCACTTTACAATAATCATATGTAGTTATTATTTACACCATTTTACCCATCCAAGTAAGGTGGTGGTGGAAAATAGATTACACCACAGCGTGGAGACGGTATTCCGTTCGTACGCACGCGCGGTGATTTCGTTTTCCGTAGGATGAATAGATGGTGAAATAGGGTTGTTTCATACTTATAATAACATATCAGTATATGATTGATACTGATGTTATTACTTCATAATGAAAAAACCTAAGAAGAAGAAGTGGAAGAAGAAATAAAGTTAAAAGAATCGGTAACAGACATTACCTCTTCTTTGAAGTGCCTCTTTGAGACCTCCTCTTTGGGCACTAAAATTGGTCTTTTAAGAAGACAATGACCTCTAGAATGTTTCTAGGGAAGTGGATAAGAGAAATTGGGAGGTTTTGGCCTAGATTGAAGGCTCAAAGTGGTGTGATGAAGAGAGGGAGGAGGTGCCCTTTTATAAGGGAGGAGAGGGGAACCTTTGGAATAACTAAAAATATTATTTTATTATAAAGTCATATTAGGTTTTTAATAGCTCCAAATTGATTTATTTCTAATATAATGTGGGGATTGGTCTAAATACTCACATCCAATAGAATTTAGACAAGTTTAGGTCATTATATTAACCTTAACGTTTAGTTTTAACTCTTAGTTAATTAGATTGACATTTACCATGTCACTTTGTATTTTTATATTATATAGTTAATAAACACACCATATACATCCAAGAGACCCCCAAGTGGTCCATTAATGTTACAACTATCATGAAATAAGTATCTTGGCTGAACTTTAGATTTTTAGGAATATAATAACAATTAATAATATAATATTTGTTTTAAAAACTATTTTATGTCAATTTTGACACTATTTGGTAATTGATTTTTGTGAAAATAATAAAAGAATGATTAGTTAGAAAAAGGTTAATTAAATCAATACTAACATGTCATATTAACATAGAAAATTATTGTAATTCATAAAAAGTCTCAAATTACATTTATTTGGGTATTTATAACATCAATTATGTCAATATTTCATTAATAAGATAATTACTGCATCATAATTGTGTCATAAATAAATTAAATTATTTTAAGTCTAAAAATTACAAATAAAATACCATTATGTAGGAAATCTTTTTATATTTCTAATGAATATTTATAGTCGAATTTATCTTATGTATAACCCTATATTAAAAATGATTTAGTTATTAAACTTTGATTTTAACTATTTTAACCCTTCTTTAAATAAATTAATAATAAATGTACTAATCTAATACAAGTGGGCCTAAATGGTCATATTTTATTCATAAGGTTGTTTTTGTCCGAATTACACTTATCCAATAGAATTAGGACATGTGTTAGGGTAATAATAATATCATTTTTTACCCTTAATTCCCCTATTTACTTTTAACCGTGGTAAAAAAAAGAAAAAAGTTAACATTCACCAAAAATTATTTTCATCTCATTGAACCAAATTTTAGTCCTTGATATTAACCATGTCTCTCAGATTTTCGAAATTCCACTTACAGAAGCTGTAAAATTAAATTTTATGAAAAATTCAGTTTTTTAACTACCACTTAGTGGTTTCACTATTCATCAAAAAATGAAAGTTTCCAGAAAAATACCAAAAATTAGGCCTAAGATATATTTGATATTATGAATTAAAAAATGATGTTTATTTTACCAAATTCAAAACATATTAGTTTCATTAATTAATTTAAAAATTAATTCCCGTCGTCAAAACAAATAGCGTGTTCTTAAGAGATAATAACTATCAAAAGATTGACACTTGTTTATGTCTGGTTTAAATGTGAAATTACATCCAATGACCAAAATTGTATTAAATTGTAAAAATATATTCTAAATATACTTTAAAAGCACTCAAATTAATAATTTATCACTATTAATTATTTCATTTAAAAAAGTAATTTTCACTATTCATCAGAATATGAAAGTTATCCGAAAAGTAAAAAAATTTCACCCTAAGCTAATTTCGATATTCCGAATCCAAAAATGAAGTCCATTTTGAAAGATAAATTTTATAAAATTTCAAAAAGTGGGTATTACTATTCATAACGACTAGTTCATAATAATATTATAATAATATCTCATTTAGTGAAACTCGGTATAGCGTACTACACACACCATCGAGGAAGGTCGCGATTGCGTATAATGCAAGGCAAGTCAGGGATGCGTGTTGTGAAGGCTCCTTTTGGTTTAGCGTACAACACAAGACATTAATGAAATTAAAAAGAATATTTTTTCATAAAATCTCGGGGTGTTACAACCTGCACCTTCCTTGCCTATGATCTGTAAGAGATGCTAAGATTTCTCCTTTGCCGAAAAGAGAAAATCGGTCTCATCCCCTGGATGAACCACTCCCATTTCCTAATACAGTAAATCCTAACATGAATGATGCATTCATGCCATGGATGATGTCGTAAGGCCTCGAATTTACTACCAAGTGATCCAACCGTCACTCTCGCCTACAAGGGTCGAGTCACACTGTCGGCATCAGTGTGAGGTCACTGGGTCTCCTCCAGTAGAAATCTCGAAAGTGAGGGTCAAGTCAACAGTTTAAACCGGGACCTCTCAATATCAACCAAACAAAAGGACATGAAAGAAAGTGTCACTAGGATAAGTGTCTTTTATTATTGTAGCTCTTAGTACAAAGACAAAAATACAGTAGCAACATGGAACAAGAAGTACCAAGAACAAAAAGGAATCCACTAGTTCCGCTCCTGTCCATCTGCTCCCGGAGCTCTACTACCTTGTCCACTACTCAACTGTTGCTCAAGCACCCGCCGCTGATTCTGTCTTGGTGGATCCTCCAATGCCTGCGGATCAACTGTGCGGGGGGGTCGGACAGTCACGTGCCAGGTGACCCTTCCTGCCGCAGGAGAAACACTGTCTATTTCTGGCACGCCTGGCTATGACTCCACCCCGGGTGCCCCGCATTACCGATCCTGAGTCATGCGGTCGACCGCCTGTAGTTCTGGTCCTCCTGGACCTCTGCATCATCTGTCTACTGCCTACAGATGACTCGGCTACTGATGGAAAATCATGCGGCAAAGGCAGCATCTCCTGAACACGCTCGGGGTGTAGAGCCAATGGTATAAAATCAACCCTGAAGAAGGTCTCAAAGTCTCCTCGTGTGAAGGTCATCCCGTCGCAAAACTGGAACAAGTGGCTCCACCATCTCTCAGCTGCTGCGTGAAGGAGGCTGGCATCAAAGATCACCATGAATTCTGCTGGCATTCCCACTAGCCGGAAGACTCTCACCACAGCCTCCATCCAATCCTCAGCTGCCTGCAGGTCCATCTCTCCTCGGAACCTGGGTGACCTCTAGCACTGAAACACGTGCAGCGCGCTCAAGCGGCGTGCATCGCCTACTACTGGGGCTGGTGGAATCGGTGGTCCAACGTATGGTAGTACTGCAGGTGCCTCTGCTAGTGCCTCAACTGCAATAGGGACCTGTACCGAAGCCTCGTCGCTCGGCAGACTGTCAGTACGTACATCCCTCTGGGCTCCAGCTGGTCGTCCGTGGGAAGACATCCTGAAGGAAACATACGTGACACGGTCAAACGATTATTCCCGGTGAGCTGACCTGGTTTGAGCTATTTTAAGGGGAAAACTTTTGAAAACACACACGCAATCAATGTTTTCGTGCACAAGGTTGTAAAATCAGTTGTCAGGGTCCTGGTGTATGGATACGTCGGCCGCCTGCACCAACACTGGACTCCCTGAACTGAAAACCACACTTAGTACCCTTAACACTATTGCTTCACAGAAGAAAATATCAGAGTCCTAAGTTCTGCGGTAGAACCAACTCCTCTGATACCAATTTGTCACGACCCGTCCTCAGGGCCCATGCCGTGACTACCCCAAGCCCGCCTTCCATAGGCCAGGGGCTGGCGACTAACACCAAAGGCGTAAATCCCGATAACTGGGAAGGCATTGCCTTTATAAAAGTAAACAAAACACCACAGAGTACAAGTGGAAGTAAAACACTAAGTACAAAAGAAAGTGCTGAAGGGTAAAATGGCCAGAATACAAACCCAACTGAAAATTACAGCTACAACTGAAAGGAAGTACAACAGAAAAGACAAACAGCTGGAAAAATAGAAGTAGCTCCTGGGTCGTCCACCTCGGATCCTACCTGAAGGGTAGGTACAGATAGCGCAGCTCCTAGATCATCCACCACGGATCCTACCTGAAGGGTAGGTACAGATAGCCTCCACGACGCTCTCTCCTGTCAACTGCCTTCGAGTATCGTCTAGTCGTGAAGTCCACCACCGGGTACCGTCCAGTACTCGAACACTGCTCTCACCCGTCAACCTCCTCCAAGTGAAGTCCACTACCGGGTACTGTCCAGTCCTCGAACACTCGACCTCCGTCAACGCTTCCCGTCGTCTGCAACCAACACAATGAGGTGCGGGCATAGCCCGTGTAGGGGTGAGTATATGATACTTAGTAGGGACCCCGAGACTCTCAAGGTCTCTCTAAATCCAACAAGGATAACCACAAAGCATAAACCCAACAGATAACCCTTACTTAGGTATAATCCCATACTTATACCTAAGTTATCATGTAACCCATCTCAATCATGAGGAAACACAGAGGTTATGAAATCAACGGATAACCACTACTTAGATATATGCCCATACATATACCTAAGTTATCAAGTGACCCATCTCAATCATGAGGTAAACACAAAGGTCATAGACTCAGCTCAAAACAGGATTTTCATTATCAAAATTGTAACTGCAGAAGAGCCCCGTATCTAGAGTGTACAGTGATCCTATCACGACTTCGAGGTACTACTCACTAACCTAAGACTGCTGAGGTACTCCTCCTGTCGAGTACCACGGGTCAGCCACCCAAACACAGTAGTGCTTCCCGCCGGGATCTGCCACCCGAACATAGTTGTGCATCCCCCCTAATAGCCAGCAGAGGTACTCTCTGGTCAAGTATCGCGGGTCTACACCCAAACTCAGTAGTGCTCCTTCCTCCATGGGTTTTCACCCAAACAAAGTAGTGCTCCGTCCACTGGGCTAGTCGACTCACTCCAAGTCGAGTCGGTCAAGCAGTTGTCAGGTCTTAGCCAGTTACACGGTCTCCGTACTCCGTACGCTCGTCTCTAGGAGGGTCCCCTCCACGAGCTACAGGTCAATACTCCAAGTATCACAAAGTCCCACGAAGAAGTATCTCAAAGGACCACCTCTTCATAGGGGTCTCAACGCAACAGACGGTGCGTCAATCGGACGCCCGGTCTGTGAGTTATTAGTCTTTTCATCCCCGGGGCCCGGTTGGTTTCGTGTGTGAACCAACCCGGCCGTATCTCAACTCTACCCCGAACTCTCATAGGGTATACTCATAGGGACCGTTTTCCACATGATCACCAACGCCGCTGACGGTTCGTCAAACGGACGTCCGGTCTGAAAGTTATCAGCTTTTCTGTTCGAGGGTCCCGGTTGGATTTCAGGTACAATCCAACCCAGCCACTATCCAACTACATCCAAACCTTAGGCGAAGTATGCCAAAAGTTCCGTCTCAACAAGAGGAATCCAAAAAAGTCAACGGCACATCAATCAGACGTCTGGAGCTCGAGATATAAGCGTTTCCGCTCCAAGGGCCCGGTTGGTTTCGTGATCAAACCAAACTGGACATAACCAAAGTTCTCTGAAACCCTAAGTGTATTATACTGAAACGACCGTCTCGATCCAAGGATCACATCTCAACTGACGGTGCGTCGATCGGAGGTCCGTATCCCAAGATATGAGCAAATGACTGAAACAGTCCGAAAATAGGGGGTTCGGGCCCGGACCGACCCGACCCAAGACCCCTTAGGTCGGCCCGAACCGGGTCGACCAGAAACTGGTACGGGTTTGGCCCGTTTGGGCATGGCCCGGCCTGGCCTGTGCGGCCCGGCCTGGTTCAGCGGCAGGTTGGCCTGCCGCGCTGGCGCGGCCCGCGTGGCCTGCTCGGTTGTCCGAGCTAAGTGAAACAGGGGGGCACGCTGCCCCCCTGATCGATGAACCCCCTTCCCCCACATGGGGTCCACTCTCCTTCCAGCCGGGGGTTACGAACCCTCGGTCTCCTCGATCGGCCGGCCCGGCTGGCCGGTCGTGCTGCTGCCACGGGACCGTCGGGGTCCCGCCCTCCAGCTCCGGCACGCCGGCGGTCGGTAGTCCGGCCGCCGCTCCCTGCTCCGCCGTGGCGCAACGACGTCGCGCCCCACTGCCGTGGCCCCGCTCCGGCCGCGGTGTCTTCGGGGTTCTCCGGCGCGGTGCGACGACGCCACGCCCCTTCATCGCGGCCCAACTCCGGCCGCAGGTTTGTTTGTACTCAAAGGCGCGGCGCGACGGCGCCCCGCATCTTCGCTACATTTTCCCATGTTACCGCACGGTGTCGTTGCACCGCACCGCCTTCTTTCGAACCGCAACAAACATAATCATCAAGGGGGAGGAGGGTCGACCGTGTTCGTGCGGTCCGAACTCCTCCCGTTATTGCGACAACAGGCCGCCTATTTAGAAAAACATGAAAGGTGAAGAAGTATTCATGAAGAAGAAATTAACCCCTACCTCGAAGAAAAGGTTGAACGAAGGTTCGTCGCGGAAGAAGACGTCGCAGAAGGAGGATCGTCGGCGTCACGGAGAAAAAGATTCATCGGCGTCGCGTCGTCGATCTCCGAGGATGGCATCTCTCACCAGCTTCGGAGAAGGAAGAAGACGGTACGGAGAACTCCCCTTTGCGGTGACAGAGTTCTTCATCGAAGGCTCGGTGTTCTTCGTGTTCTTCATCATGGAAGAAGAACTTCAAGACTTAGAGCAAATCCTCCCAAAATCCTCTCGCACAACCAAAACAACACTAATAAAAATAAGCGTTGCCTTATTTTATTACTCACGCCAAACGTTTTGAAATTCAAAATTCAAACATTCAATTAATTTATTTAATTGAAATGTTTAATTCTCCCAATTAAAGAGGCGTTTAATATTTAGTTAAACGCAAGAGTTGACTTTCATTTAATGGGGGTACGGGTGCGTTACCTAATTAAAGGAGGGGGGGGGGGGTTGAGGAAGTTGAAAAGGTGGGACTCGTGTGGGCCCCACCCCACAAATATCCTACCTAGTGGACTAGGATATAGTGGGTCCCACTCCAACCACTTAGCTAAGGTTAAACTACTTTAAATAAAATAAAATTGGTTGCACCATTTTATTTTATTCTTTTACTTAACCCCAAAATTTAAAAACCACACCCGAGCAAACGCAACTCTAGAAAAGGTGTTCCTAAGTAATTACTGGCGCTGTGAGTTCATCGGTGCCCTCAGATTTCAATTCGAGCACCGGTTCAAAAGTTAGAAAAACTCGCTCATTCGTTCACTGAACGTATCCGAGCTAAACTTCAGAAATTGATTCCGGGCACACCAGGCATCAGAATCAGGCGCCGTCAGAATATACATTCTTGTAAAATTTCAAAGAAATTAAGAAAAAAATTTCCTTGAAATTTTTGGGTCTTTACAACCCAGCTAGACCTAAGAAACTGCGCCCCTCCCTCACGCTCCTGGGTGGCTCCCAAGCTAGCACTGCCTCGATCTTCACAGGATCCACCGCAACTCTCGCCTCGGAGATGACGTGTCCCAAGAAGTGGACCTCACGTAACTAGAACTGACACTTCGATAGCTTTCCATAAAGCTGGTTCTCTCGGAGTGTGTCTAGTATAACCTGAAAGTGGTAGGCATGCTCCTCGTCAGTGGTCGAGTATATCAAAATGTCGTCGATGAAGACCACGACAAATCGATCTAGGTATGGATGAAAGATCCTGTTCCTGAGACCCATGAACACTACTTGAGCTTTGGTTATGTCGAAAGGCATAACCAAGAACTCATAGTGGCCATACCGACATCTGAAGGTCGTCTTCTGCACGTCCTCGTCTCGAACTCTGAGCTGATGATAACCTTACCTGAGGTCTATCTTCGAGAACCACCGTGCTCCCTTGAGCTGATCGAAGAGGTCCTCAATCCTCGGTAGCGGATACTTGTTCCTCAAGGTCACCTGGTTCAGGCGACGATAGTCGACACAAAGTTGCAAGATCTCGTCCGCCTTCTTGGCAAACAATATCGGGGAAGCCCAGGGTGAAACACTGGGTCGGATGAATCCCTTGCCCTAAAAGTCCTCCAACTATACCCGTAGCTCTCAAATCTCAGAAGGGGCCATCCGATATGCTGGAGTGGATATCAGGGTTGTTCTGGGGTACATGTCAATATAAAATTCTACCTCTCTGTGAGGAGGTAGTCTTGGAACGTCGTCAGGGAAAACGTCTGCATACTGATCCACCACAACATGAAAACTAGGACTCTGCACGTCAACTGCTCCTAGGATGAGGCTAGACAACTGATGAGTGATGGGTTGTCCTCTCCTCTACGTGAGTCCATCCTGTGATTCAAAGGATCTCTTCTTACCTGTGAATGTGAACTTGCTCCCGTCGGTGCGTACACACCGCACCTTGCGCCTAAAATAGTCAATATGAGCATGCACTGTAGATAACCAATCCATGCCCAAGATGACGTCGTAAGGCCTCGACGCCGCTACAAGAAGATCCCAGCCGAAGCTCTCGCCTCCTAGAGTAATCTCACACTGCCGGCACCAGTGCGTAATCATCGAGTCTGCTCTCGTAGGATTCTCTAGCCGTAAGGATCGAGCCAACGACTCTGTCAAAATCTCCAAGCTCCGAACAAGGGCAGCGGCAATAAAATAATGACTCGCTCCTGTGTCTATAAGAACTATAGCAAGGGTGGAGTAGACACAGATAGTACCTTGAATCATCTCTGGAGCGCTGTGGTCATAGGCCTCTACTACCTGAAGTTGAGCCTATCTCTGCCCGCCAGCTCCCTGTGGTCGGGGTGGACCTCCTGGTGGTGGTGGTGGTAAAGCCTCAAAGCGTCTCCCACCACCTACAGCTCGGCCAGCTCCCCTGCCTTGTCCGCCTGCTCTCGGCGGACCACCACGGTCAACCCTATGCCTCTTCCTGGGTGGCCCCTCAACCGTCTGTTGCTCCTCTACACGGCGGGTCAGGCAGTCACGAGCCATGTGGCCCTGCCTGCCGCATGCGTAGTACTGCCTGCTCATCGGAAGGCTGGCTCTGCACCGTGTGCCCCACACCTCTGAGCCAGTGTCCTGAGGTCATCTTCCTGATGGTCTGGTCCGTCTGGACCCCTATGACATCCGTCGACTACAAGCTGCAGACGACTCTGCTATGTGCCTCCCTATGGTAGGTCTCGCTGCTGGCGTAGGCTCAGCAAGAAAGCTCTCTATGGGAATAGCTCGCTCCAGTACTCATTCATGTGTCAGAATTCTGAGGGAGATCATCGATGCCCTGATCTCATACCTCAGTCCCTACTCAAAGGTCCGGGCCCGGAAGAATGGGTCACGTACCATGTCCGTAGAATAGCACGAGAGGTTGGTAAATCTCGCCGAGTAATGGGCAACCGTCATGCTGCCCTGCCGTAGCTGTAGAAGCTCATGGATGCGCACCGCACAGAGGGTGGCTGGGTTGAAAACTGAGCGGAAAGGCTCTCAAAGTCCTTCTAGTGGAGTGATGCCTCATCGTGCACCTAGATCATCAAGCTCCACCATCTGCCTGCTACTGCATGCAGGAGGCTCGCTGCGAGGATCACCATGAGGTCAGCTGGTGTCCCCACTAAGCTGAAAACTCACACAACCGCCTCCAGCCAATCCTCGACTGCCTGAGGGTCCATTTCCCCATGGAACCTAGGCGGTCTCGAATTCTGAAACTCGTGCAGTGCACTAAGGCGGCGTGCACTCTCAACGGCTGGGGCTGGTGGAATCGGTGGCTTGGCGGGTAGTGGTACCGCTGATGCCTCCACTAAAAAAGGGCCCTGCACCGAGGCCTCGTCGCTCGGTGGGCTGTCGTCTCGCAAAAAGCTCGGAACCCTAGCTGGATGCCGTCGTGGGGCCATCCTGAAAAGAAACAGGTGTGCCACGGTCAAACAGTATACCTGGTGAGCTGACACAAAGTAATCACAAAGAAAACTTTTGAAACACACATGCAATCAATGTTTTCGTGCATTGAGTCGGAAATCAGAAGTCAGGGTCCTGGTGTACGGATACGTCGGCCGCCGCACCAACACTAGACTCCCTAGACTGATAACCACACTCAATACCCTTAACACTATTGATTCACATAGAAGAAAGACCAAAGTCCAGAGTTCTACGGTAGAACCGAACTCCTCTGATACCAATTTTTCACGACCTGTCCTCGGGACCCGTTCCATGACTACCCCAAGCCCACCTCCCATAGGCCAGGGGATGGCGACTAGCACCAAGGTGTAAATCCCGCCAAAAGGGGAAGGCATTTCCTTTATAAAGTAAACAAACACCACAGAGTAAGAAAGAAGAAGTAAACACTAAGTAAAAATGGGTACAAAAGTAATGCGGAAAAGTAAGTGTGCCAGAATACAAACCCAAACTGAAAGTAAAGTACAACTGGAAAGAAAGTACAACAACTGAAAGTAAAGCAGCAACATCGAGCCGTCCACTGGAAGTCCCACCTGAAGGGTGGGTACAAATAGCCTCCTCAGCCCCTCGGGTCCAGCTGTCTGCTCCGTGTACGTTCCGCCCAGTGGTCCACCACCAGGTACCGACTTGCTCCACAAGACTCAACCACGATCAGCGCTATCCATCGTCTGTATCCAACACAACGTAGTGCGGGCATAGCCCGTGCAGGGGTGAGTATATGCTACTCAGTAGGGACCCCGAGACCCCCGAAGGTCTCCCAGAATCCACAAAGGATAATCCACAAAGGAAAGATACAATCACGAAGTAAAATCCAACACTACTTAGGTATATGCCCATACATATACCTAAGTCATCAATTCCAGTTCGGCTCCAACACCTAAGCCCAAGTTCGATCACGTCCACACAGGATAGTACAACCCAAACCACACAGGATAACACAACCCAATCCACATAGGAAAGCAAGTCAATCATATCGAAGATATTGATTGAATGTCAAGACTCATCTCAAACAGGTATACTTCTTTGTAAGGTGATAGAGATGATCAGATATAGCCACTGATTTATCTATGCTGGGACCCACATAGGATACTAAACCAGTTAAGCTGTCGGAACCACATAGGATACAGACTAGCTACTCTTCCAGACCCACATAGTATAGCAAGAACATAGTCAAACACTGACAGACCCACGTAGGATACAAGAACAGCAGTCATCATCGTCGAACCCACAGAGGATTTTAGTACGGTCTTCATCGCTGCCGAACCCATGTAGGATTTCAGTGCAGTCTTCATCGTCGTCGAACCCACAGAGGATTTCAGTACGGTCTCCATCGCTGCCAAACCCACATAGGATTTTAGTGCAATATTCATCACCATCGAACCCACATAGGATTTCAGTACAGTCTTCATCACTACCGAACCCACGTAGGATTTCAGTGCAGTCTTCATCACCATCGAACCCACAAAGGATTTCAGTACGGTCTTCATCACAGTCGTAACCAGCTCTAGGGTTCCCGCACACAGTATGCTTGATTTCGGGAGGGTTCGCTCCACGAGCCAAGGGGGTTCAATACATCAACTGACACGTAGTCTGGAGTTGATGTATCCCAAGGTTCCGTCTTGACAAGAGGAACTCAATGTGACAGATGGCGCGTTAATCGGATGCCCGGTCTGAGAGTTATTAGATTTTTCGTTCCAGGGCCCCGATTGGTTTTTAAGTCAAAACCAACCCTACCACACTCCATATGCTTCCAAAACTCAAGAGGAGTAAGCCAAAAGATCTGTCTCACTAAGAGAAATCCAACAAAATCGATGGCACGTCAATCGGACATCCGAAGCTCAAGTTATAAGCGTTTTCGCTCCGAGGGCCCGGTTGGTTTCATGTTCAAACCAACCCAGTCATACCCAAAGTTCTCCGAAACCTTGAGTGTAATATACCGAAATGACCGTCTCATTCTAAGGATCTCCACGCAACTGACGATGCGTCGATCGAAGGTTCGTAACCCAAGATATGGGAAAAAGAACGAACATGTCCTGTTTTAGGGGGTTTTGGGCCCGAACCGACCCGGCCCGAGACCCCCTGGGTCGGCCCAAACCGGGTCGACACAAAACAGGTCTCGGTCCGGACCATTAAGGCGCGGCCCGGCCCGGCCTGGGCGGCCGGTTGGCCTGGCGCGCGCGCGCGGCCCGCGTGGCCAGCTCGGCCAACACTGAGTTGATCGGAAGGGGGGGGGGACTGCCCCCCTTGATTGGAACCGAGACCCCCACGTGGGGGCCTCTCCTTTGCCAGCGAACATGGCGTTGGGCGCCGCGTCTCCCCTGGGTCCCGTGCGACCGCGAGATCCCGGTCGCCTGTCGTCGTGGCGGTCCCTCCTGGCGGCGTGCTGGGACGCCGCCGCCTCCGGCCGCTGCGCCAGCGAACCACGCCGCCGGGGAAGTCTGCGGGCCATCGGAGCCGCTCCGGTGGTCCGTTCTTGCTCCCTTCTGTGCCTGGGGTCATCTCAGGACCCGTAGATTACTGCGACGGCCTCCAATCACTCGATGGTCCCGTTTTATCGTCGCCCAACGTTCCACGCATCAAGAACAGAGAATCGGTGGGTTCAGACTTGTTCTTTGGTCCGCACCCACCGCGTTAGTGGTTCAAACAACTTTTAACAATTTCATCATATGTTGAGGATATAATCCACATAAATTAAATTAAACCAAACCCCCTACCTCAAGCGTTGTTGAATGAAGGTTCGTCGCGGGAAGAAGAACATCGCGGAAGAAGGCTCCGTAAGCATCATCGGCGTCGTGGTACACGGCGTCACAGAGAAGAGGATTCATCGGCGTCACGGAGAAGAGGAATGTCGGAGTCACGGTACACGGCGTCGTGTCGTCGATCTCCAGGGAACTAGCGTCCATCATCGTCTTTCGTCGGAGGCCGGCGTTCTTCGTCGTTCTTCGCGTTCTTCAACAAAGAAGATGAAGATTTGAAGGCTTTGAGAAAATCCTCTAACAATCCTTCTCACACAACGAAACTAACCCTTAATGAAATAAGACTTTTCCTTATTTAATTAACACACACAAGCCAACGTTCAATTTGAAATTCGAAATAAATTCCCGAATTAATTAAATTGAATAACTTAATCAAATAATTAATTAAGAGAGTTGACTTTTCATTAAAGGGGGGTGCGGGTGTGTTACACATTTAATGAGGGTTTGAGGAAGTTGAAAGGGTGGGGCTTGTGTGGGCCCCACTTCACTAATATCCTACCTAGTGGAGTTAGGTGATTAGTGGGTCCCACTCCAACCACCAAGCTTAGGTTTAAACTACCTAGAATACAAATAAAATTAGTATCACAACATTTTATTTTTATTCTTTACTTAACCCATTTAATTAATAACCTCACCCGAGTAAACGCAACTCCGTAAAAGGTGTTTTTAATCAATTACCGGTTTTGCGGTTTCATCGGTGCCCACAAATTTCGATTCCATGCACCGGTTCAAAAGTTAGGAAAACCCTCTCATTCGTTTACTGAACGTAACTGAGCTAAAATTCGGAAATTGATTCCGGGCACACCGGGTCTCGGAATCAGGTGCCGTCAGAAACTACGTTCTTTTAAAATCCCAAAGAAAATTATGAAAAAATTTCCCTTGAATTTTACAGTCTTTAAAATACCTAATTAAGGTTATATGTTGATTTCATACTTTTTGGTTTATCCTTGTTGGATTTTGTGTGACTGTGAGGGTCTCAGGGTCCCTACTGAGTATTGTTATACTCACCCCTGCACGGGCTATACCTGCACCTTGTTGTGTTGGTTGCAGACAAAGGACATCACTGATTGAGGTTGAGAGTACCAGGACTAGACGGTACCTGGAGGTGGACCTTACGATGAGTCGGTACGCGGAGGAGACTGACGGACATGGAGTGCTGAGGAGGCTATCTATACCTATCCTTCAAGTATGAATCTTGGAGGATGACCCAGTAGCTATTTTTCCTTTCTTCACTTGTACTTGTACTTACAGTTCCTTGTACTTTACAATTGGGCTTGTATTTCTGTCCCCTTTTACTTTTCATCTCTCTTTTGTTATATAGTTTACTTAGTGTTTTGTATCTAGCTGCGTGCTCTGTTGTGTGCGTTTACAGGTTTAAAAGGCAATGTATTCCCATTTTTAGGGAATTATGCCTTTGGTGCTAGTCGCCAGCCCCTGGCCTATAGAAGGCACGCTTTGGGTAGTCATGGCATGGGCCTCGGGGGACGGGTCGTGATAAATTGGTATCAGAGGAGTCGGTTCTACCGTAGAACATAGGACTCTGATATTTCTTTTCTATGAAGCAATAGTGTTAAGTGTAGTGAGTGTGGTTTTCAGTTTAGGAAGTCCAGTGTTGGTACGGTGGCCGACGTATCCATACACTAGGACCCTGACTTCTGATTTCTGACTCAGTGCATAGAAACACTAATTGTGTGTGTGTTTTCAAAAGTTTTCTTTAAGTCAGCTCAACTAGGTATAATATTTTTACCGTGTCACATCTGTTTTTTTCAGGATGCCTCCACGCAGATAGCCAGCTAGAGTTCCAAGAGTTTTACACACTAACAGCCCACCGAGCGACAAGGCCTCAGTGTAGGGACCTTTTCCAGTGGAGGCACTAGTTGAGGTACTAGCGGTACCACTCCCCGTTGGGCCACCGATTCCACCAGCTCCAGCAGCAGAGAGTGAACACTGTTTGAGCGTGTTGCACAAGTTCCAGCTCCATAGGCCACCCAGGTTCAGCGGAGAGACAGACCCACATGCGATTGAGGATTGGCTGGAGGCTGTGGTGAGAGTTTTTTAACTGGTAGGGACACCAGTAGACCTCATGGTGATTCTTGATGCTATCCTTCTACAAGAAGAAGTGGGAAGATGGTGGAAATTGATGCTCCAGGTTCATGACAAGATGATGATTCTCTGGAAAGATTTCAAGAGCATGTTTCGAGAAGAGTTTGTCCTAGTGACTCTCCGCGTAGTGTGCATTCAGGAGCTACTTCATCTGCAGCAGGGCAACATGAATGTAGCTCAGTACTCAATGAGGTTCAAATACCTCTCACGCTACTCCACCGATATGGTGCATGACCCATTCTTCTGGGACCGAACCTTCGTGTAGGGACTCAGGCAGGAGATCAGGGCTTCAATGATCTCACTCAACATCCCGATACAGGTGGGGGTGTTAGAGAGAGCCCTCCTAGTGGAGAGTTTCCCTACTGAGCAGTCTCCAGTAGTGAGATCCACCACCAATCAACACATAGCAGAGTCTTTTAAAGCTGGAAGTAGACAGATGTTACAGAGGTCCCAGAGGACAAGACCTACAGGTGGACGACCGCATGACTCGGGATCATTTGTTCGGGGCACTCGAAGTGGAGATAGACATGCAAGGAGTGGGAAATGTTACACATGCGGAGGGCAGGGTCACATGGCTCTTGACTGCCCGACCCAATGTTCAGATGATCATTAGATGGTCGAAGGACCGCCTATCCAGAGACAGAGATTCGATCGAGGCAGTCTGCAGGGAGACTGTAAACGTGGAAAAGAATATGGTCATGTAGCTGGCGGTGGATGACGATTCAATGTGTTACAACCACCACCACCAGGAGGTCCACCACAACCATAGGGAGCAGGTGGACAGGAGAGATCTCATCTCTAGGCAACTGAGGCATACGATCATGGCGCTCCAGAGATGATTCGAGGTGCGATATGTGTCCACCCCACCATAGCTGCAGTACTTATAGACACCGGTGTCAGTCACTCTTTCATTTCCATTTCCCTCATTCAGAGCTCGGAGATTCCGATGGAGTTTTTGGCTCAATCCTTAGGGTTAAAGACTCCTACGGGAGCAAATTTGATGATTACACACTGGTGCTGGCAGTGTGAGCTTACTCTAGAAGGCGAGAGATTCGACTGGGATCTCCTAGTAGCGTCATCCAGGCCTTATGATGTCATCTTGGGTATGGACTGGTTATCTATAGTCCATGCTCAGATTGACTATATTAGGTGTAAAGTACGATGTGTCTAGATGGATAGGGCCAGGTTTACCTTCACCGATGAGAAGTGAGCCTTTGCAGCACTGGATGGACTTACTCGGAGGAGAGTGCAGCCGATCACTCATCAGTTGGCTAGCCTTACCCTCAGATTAGTTGATGTGGAGAGTCCGAGCTATCCTGTAGTGGTGGACCTGTACACATATGTCTTCCCTGATGATGTTCCAGGTCTACCCCTCGTAGATAGGTAGACTTTTACATTGACTTGTACCCCAAGATGGAATCTATATCTACACCATCATATTAGATGGATCCCACAGATCTTCACAAGCTGCGAGTACAACTAGAGGAATTCCAGGGGAAGGGATTCATCTAGCACAGTGTTTCTCCCTGGGTAGCCCTGATTCTATTCACCAATAAGGCGGATGGGAGCTTGAGGCTTTGTTTTGACTATCAGCGCCTAAACCAGGTGATCATGAAGAACAATACCCACTCTCGAGGATTGACAACCTCTTTGATTAGCTGAAGGGAGCACAGTGGTTCTTGAAGATAGACCTCAGATCAGGCTATCACCAGCTCAGAGTTTGAGATGAGGATGTGCAGAAGAAGGATTTCAGATGTCGGTACGAACACTACGAGTTCTTGGTTATGCCATTCGGCATAACCAATGCTACAGAAGTGTTTATGGGACTCATGAAAAAGATCTTTCACCCATACCTCGATTAATTTTTTGTAGTCTTCATCGACGACATTCTGATATACTCGACTACTGAGGAAGAACATGCCTATCATTTGAGGGTAGTACTGGACACACTCCGAGAGCACCAGCTTTATGGTAAGCTCTCGAAGTTCCAGTTCTAGATTTGAGAGGTTCACTTTCTGGGACATGTCATCTCAGAGGCTGGAGTTTTAGTGGATCCAGCGTAGATTGTGGTGGTACTTTCTTGGGAGCCACCTAGGAGTGTGACAGAGGTACGAAGTTTCCTGGGTTTGGTTGGTTATTACTGAAGGTTTATACCATAATTATACAGAGTTTCAGAACCACTATCAGCCTTGATGAAGAAGGGGAAACCCTTTGTATGTTTGGAGAGATGCCAGAAGAGCTTTCAGGAGATGAGGCAGAGGCTGACTAGTGCCCTTATCTTGAGGCTTCTAGAGGAAGGCGTAGGATACATGGTCTACTGCAGTGCATCAGGGACTGGGCTCAGATGTGTCCTGATGCAGGAGTGAGCAGTGATCGTATATGGTTAACTACAGCTGAGACAACATGAGAAGAACTATGCTACCCATGACCTAGAATTAGAAGTAGTGGTCTTCTCCTTGAATATGTGATGACACTATCTGATGGGTGAGTGTTTTACCATGTACTCTGAACACAAGAGTCTCAGGTATATCTTCTCTCAGAAGGACCTTAACCTGAGACAGTGACGTTGGCTTGAGTTTCTCCAGGACTATGACTTTGAGATAGTCTATACTCCTGGGAAGGGGAACTTTGTTGTAGATGCACTCAGCAGGAGTTCTGGTATATAGCTGCTAGGCGAGGCGATAGAGAAGCTGGCTGCTTTACAGATATACTTTGTGGATAGAGATGGATCAACCTTCCTTCAGTCTCTTACAGTCACTCCCACACTTATTTAGCAATTCAGGGAGGCACAACATGGGGACACTGACTGTGGGACACGACGTGCTCAGATATCCATAGGGAAGGCACCTGATGGGTTTTCTGAAGGTGGGTAACATGTCATCCTATTCAGAGGACGTTCTATGGTACCAGTGTCACTTCAGGAGGAAGTGTTAATGGAGTTCCACACATCTCCTCTAGCGGTACATCCAGGATTGGTGAAGATGTACCAGGATCTCCGACGACAACACTGGTGGCTGGGAATTAAGAAGGCAGTTGCAGAGTTTGTTTCTCGATGCCTCATTTGTTAGCAAATGAAGGCGGAGCATCAGGTACCAGTAGGATTGGTTTATCCTTTAGAGGTCCCAGAGTGTAAGTGGTATGGGATATCCATGGAATTCTTGGTGGGTCTTCCACGTACATCTAGGGGACATGACTTGATTTGGGTGGTCGTCGACTGACTCACCCAGACGGCCCACTTCCTACCGATCAGAGAGCAGGGTTCAGTAGAGAGATTGGGACACCTCTATGTGTTGGAGATTGTGTGGATATATGGAGTACCCACGATGATTGTCTCTGATCGTGACACACATTTTACTTCCCAGCTATGGAAGGGGTTGCAGGAGGATTTTGGGACGTAGCTTCATTTGAGTACTGCCTTCCATTCTCAGACGGATGTTCAGACTGAGCGGACCATCCATACCCTCAAGGAAATGCGGCATGCTTATTTCCTCAACTTTGGTCATAGCTGGGTGGATCACTTTCCTTTGATGTAATTTGCATACAATAACAGCTATCACTCCACCATAGGGATGACATCTTTTGAGGCGTTGTATGGGCGACCTCGCAGATCACATATATGATGGATTGACTCAGTGGAGTCAACACTCGTGGGACTAGATATGGTACATGCTACCACAGAGAAGGTGAAGATCATCCAGGAGAGGATGAAGACTGCATAGAGCAGGAAAAAGTCATATGCTGACAGGAGAGGGAGACCTCTGGAGTTTGATGATGGCGACCACGTCTTTCTACGGGTCTCACCTCGACGAGGTCTACAGAGATTTGGCCAAGCCAGAAAGTTATCTTCGAGATTTATCAGACCTTTTTAGGTCCTCAGCAGATTTGGTGAGGTGGTTTACCGCTTAGCTCTTCCACCTCAGTTGCACCGGGTGCACGACATTTTTCACGTATCCCAACTGAGGAGATACGTGCACAACCCTTCCCACATCATCAACCATGGAGAGCTGGATGTTGATGATTGGGAGACTTTTATGGAGGTTCCAGTAGAGATTGAGGATCGACAGTTGTGGGTCCTTCATGGAAAATTGATACCTCTGGTGCGCATTTGCTGGCAGCACGGGAACCTCTAGGAGAGCACATGGGAGCGGGAGGCTCAGATGCTTGCTCAGTACCCCTACTTGTTCCCTTAGTTTGAGTTTTAGATTATGGGGATGTAAAGACTAGGGTGGGGAGAATGTAAAGACCTTGAATTTCCATGTAATTTTTTAAATATATGGGAATTTTACGAGTCAGTGAAAATTGACGGAGCATGATTCTGAGGCTCGGTGTGCCCAGAATCAATTTCTGAAGTTTTGTTCAGGTACGTTCAGTGAAAGTTTGAGCGGGTTTTTGTAAATTTTGAACTAGTGCTCGAAATTGAAATCTGAGGGCACCATTGAACATGCGACGCTGGTATTTTCTTAAAGAGACTTTTACCTCGACGGCAGTTGGTTGAGGGTTAAAGTTAGTTTTTGGGTTTTTTGTGGAGACTATAAAATAAAATAAACACCTTTTTTATTTTATTTTACCTGTTTTAACCACCCATGTGGAAGTTAGAAGTGGGGACCACTACACATTAACCTCCCATGAGTTATGGTGGTGGTGAATACCCGAGGTTTATCCCTCATAATGGGGGGGAGGGGGAGAGGAAACCTCTCAGGTCCCTCAATTAATTTTATGTGTCATCGTAAAATTAAATGCTTTCAATTTAATTTTATGTGTCATTGTAAAATTAAATTCTTTCAATTTAATTTTATGTGTCAAGATAAAGTTAAATGCTATCAATTAATTTTATGTGTCAATATAAAATTAAAAGTTGTCAATTAATTTTATGTTTCAACATAAAATTAAATGCTATCAATTAATTTTATGTGTCAAAATAAAAATTAAATCCTATCAATTGTTTTGATGTTGGCTATTTCTTTTCCATTGCGGTGGATTTGGGGAAAGGTTTGGCTTCAAAGAATTGGGAGGAACTCTTGGGAGAAAGCTTCTCCGATAAAGAATTCTTCACTAACAAAGAACATTGACCCCAACTTCGACCTTCTTCCTTGGGACTTCCTCCGACATAGGACGTCTTCGACTACGACGAGCTGGTGCACAAACCGACGATCGAGGAAAACGCCAATGACACCGATGTCCATCTTTTCCCAATGATTTGTCTTCTTCCATGTGACTCCATCGACAAACAATGAAGAAGGTAGGGGGTTATTATCGAATTATTGAATCTTTTATATTATTATCCTCATTCTTGGTTCATGATTAAAGTAGAGCCGCTAGATACCACGCTAAAAGCGGAGGGTGCAGGCCAAAATAACATGGCCTGACCCCTCCACTGATCTCCTTTGGTGTTCTTTGCGATGGAGAAGGGAGACAACCTACATGCTGGAGCACAAGAACGATGGCCGACACCACCGCCGACCGCGACAAAGGAAACGGCGCACGACCCCGCTCCGTGGCACTGCCACCCAGCGCGCCCCCCGCACCCCGCAGCTCGGCGCACCCCGCACTCCCCACGCACCCCATGGATCTGCCGTTTGGGCTCCCTGTGCACCCCGTGGCTCCGCACGCCCCGCACGCCCCGCAAACCCTGATGCTCCACTGTTCGCGCACACCATGCCGCCGTAGGGTAAACCGGCCCGCCGGCCTCCTCAGTCGGCCCGGCCATGCTGGCCCGCTGGCCCCTCGCGGTGCCCTGGCCAAACCGGCTCGTGCCCTCGTAGTGCCCCGGCTGGAACGGACTCGGCCTCCATGACGAGCCGCCCCGAGCCGCACCCCCGCAGCCCTCTGAGCCGAACTGGCCCCGTGCCCCGGGCTGAGCCACCCACGCGGCAACCTCCGGGCCGAGCCTCCCACGCGGTGCCCTCCGGGCCGAACCGCCCTCGTGCCGACCCGCAGCCGGTCCGCGCCCTCGCAACCAGTCCGCACCCTCGAGGCCCTCCACGGCCCCTCACGGCCTGCCGGGATGGCCCCAGTAGGCCAGGCCAGACCCAACGGGTTAGGCCGGGCCGACACAAATCTGGTCAGTCTGACTGGGTCGGACCGAACCTGGGCCCACTACGACCCTTTACTTTCTTTTGGGCATATCTTTGGCATTGGATGTCTGTTTGATGAACTGTCAATGATGCTGGTAATCTTGGAGGATGATAGTCCCTTTGAGTATACCCCACTAGAGTTTTGGGTATAGTTAAGATGTGGTCAGGTTAGATCGTACACAAATCCAACTGGGCCCCCAAGACTAAAAGGCTAATAACTCACAGACCGCACATCTGATTGATGTGTCGTCTGTTGCGTTGAGACCCATATGACGTGGTGAACCTTTGAGAAACTTCTTCGTGGTACTTAATTAATGTTGGATTATCTTCCAGTAGCTCGTGGAGAGGATCCTTCCAGTGACGAGCGACCAGAGTGCGGAGACCTAGTAGCTGGCTGAGACCTGACGACTGTTGACCGTTTGACTCAGAGAGACTCTACTAGCACAGTGGGGAGCGCCTAGTTGTGGCGACAGACCCATGGTGGAGAAGTGCTCTTAGTGACGTGGTAGACCCACGGTACTTGACAGGAGGAGTACCATTGCAGGCTACGAGGGGGAGTGCCTGGGTGTGGTGGGAGACCCGCGGTGGGGAGCGCCTTTGTGTGACATATCAGACCCACAGTACTCGACAGGAGGAGTACCTCAATAGTCCAAGGTTAGTGGGAAGCGCGCTTGGTGTCACGACATTCCCATTGTACTCGACAGAGGAGGAGTTCTCCAGTTTTCGTGGTTTCGATAATGTGAATAAAAATCCTGGTTGAGCTGAGTCAGTACTTTTGTGTTTTCCTCATGATTGAGATGGATCACTTGATAACTTAGGTATATGTATGGGCATATACCTAAGTACAGTTATATGTTGAATTCATATTTTGTGGTTTAACCTTGTTGGATTTTGTGAGACCTTGAGGGTCTCAGGGTCCCTACTGAGTATCGTTATACTCACCCCTGCACGGGCTATGCCCGCACCTTGTTATGTTGGTTACAGACAACGGAAAAAACTGACTGAGGCTGAGAGTAACAAGACTGGATGGTACCCATAGGTGGACCTTACGACGAGTTGGTATGCAGAGGAGACTGACAGACGTGGAGTGCTGAGGAGTCTATCTGTACCTACCCTTCAGGTAGGAATCTTGAAGGATGACCCACCAACTATTTTTCCTTTCTTCAGTTGTACTTGTACTTTTAGTTCCTTGTACTTTACAATTGGGCTTGTATTTCCAGTCCCTTTTACTTTTCATCAATCTTTTGTTATATAGTTTACTTAGTGTTTTTTATCTAGTTGTGTGCTCTGTTGTGTGTGTTTATAGGTTATAAATGAAATTCCTTACCATTTTTAGGGAATTATGCCTTTGGTGCTAGTCTTCAGCCCCTGGCCTATGGAAGGTGGGCTTGAGGTAGTCACGACATGGGCCCCGGGGGACGGGTCATGACAAATCCCATCAAGAATAATATTTTCTTTGCCCTATGTGAATCTAGAAGATCGTTATCTTTAAGAAGAATGTATTTTAATAAATGTATCATCTCTGTAAAACTATTGTCACTCCATCTGTGTTTCTACTTTAGGTTTATCAATCTTAACCCAATTGATAAAATCGTATATTCCATAAAACCCAGATAAAATGGTTTTTTGGAATAACCATATAAACGCTCAATTTTCAGTTGTTTCTCAATTTCCTCTACTTCAATATCATAAATAATTTCATTAAGTTTATTATATTTATCATCTTGCAAAGAACCATCATGAATAGATTTTGAATTCTACCTGGTTTCACCATGCCAAATCAAAGGGATGTAACTCGAATTAAAACCATGAAAAATTAAATGATCTTTTCTCTATCTAACATTAAACTTTATCAAATTTAATCATTTTAGGAATTGAAATAAAAACTTGTTATTGTTTGGAACATTTTTTTTAGAAAATTCCAAAAAATATTTAACACCTTTATAATATTCAGCACCTATTTTAGGTTCATTAATCAAACTTCGATTAATTATATATAACAAATATAAAAAATAAATATAAAAAATTTAGTAATTTATAAAATATTGAGATTAGAAATGACATATAAAGATATATAAAACCAAGAATGGAAACATTTGAAGGAAAATAAGAAATTTTGATGAGAAAATTCATTCATGCGGAAGGAATTACACAAAATATTCCATTAAAAAATGTCTCAAGTAATAATAAATGAATATAACCATATGAAATTATTAAAAAATATATAAAATGATATCCATAATTAAATATCTATAGAAAATATATAGAATGAAAATAGTTAATTCATAGATGATTATTTATTAAAATAAAAAATTTATTATATATTGTAATTAAAAATATAATCTACTCATTAATTTATTCTTAGTTTAAAAAATGTCACACTAAATAAAATCCGGAACAAAATAACGCATTATAAAATCATAAGTAGAATATACAGTCCCAATCATGTGAGGTGTGCACTGAGAATTCGACTTTAACTTGTTAGAATTGGCTTCAGACATAAAAAATATCTATCCCATTTGATTTTCTAATTATGTTACTTTCTTATAATTGAATAAATAGACTGAAAAAAGGAAATTATAATTTAAAATATAATTTATATTCCACTTTCAACAATTTAAGGGATACACTATTAGACTAAAACTTTGAATCCATCAGAAATCAAAATCTTCTAATCATAAACCAAGATAAGAATTTGTCACCTAGATTTATTTACAATGCATTATCATGTTTGATTCACAAAATTAAAGAGTAAAAACATGGTAACTATTCCATAAGAACACATTTTTTTTTCTATTTGTTGCATAAAATAGAATATCCAAAAATAAATATTACATAGTGAACCCATGTCAAAGGTATTAACTCATTTAGATTTAACAAAATGAAGTTCCATGAAATAGTTAGTTCACTAGCCAAAAAAATGAATTCCATTCAATATTAAACCAAAAAAACCATCATATTTTTCATCAATAATAAAAACCAAACCATCTTCAAGTGAAAAAACTATAATTACTAAATTGAAATTGCATGAAGAGGGTTTTGAAGGATTCTTTGTCTATAGTTATAACCTTGGGCTAAATTAACAAAAATAAAAAATTAAAATAAACACTCAATGTGAGAATGACCGAAAGGAACACCTTGTTTAATGTGAAATGATGAACCTAAAACATCCTGAGTGCGTAAAGATGGTAATGCCAGAATGAAGAACACTGGGTTGAATGATCTTAAGCTGGATATTTGAGGCCAAATAACGTCCGAAAAGAGAGAAAAAAATGCTTGAGGCTTATTTCAAAACTATTTTTAATGCGTAACCTAAGGACGAAGAAACCCTATGGCTCTATTTAGATCATAAAGTGAGATTTGGATCACCAGATTGAAGAAAAAAGAAAGTTAGGGACTCAGAAATAAAGAAACAAGAGCTTTGTCATGATAATGGAAGTCTACGTAATGAAACCCTCGAGTGATAAATAAATTTTTAAAATAGTTTTTACCTCTATTATATTATAAATGATGTGAAAATGGATTTCACATTAGTTATACTATAACCGATGTATTAAAAAAATATTTCACATTGGCTAAATTATATAAACGATGCAAAAGAGAGGTGAATACTCACTTTTTCACGTTGTTTTTATGAAAACCAATGTGAAAAGTTAATATACCCAGATTTTCACATCAGTTATAAAAAACCAACATGAAAACTAAAACGTAAAAAATAGTTTTTACTAGTGTTCTTACCAAATATTTATGATGTTCTTATATAGATATCCTCAATTTATACCATAAGGTTATGTTCCCTAATCTATTTTTTTTTACTCTAGTTCCCATGATTTCTATAAAACTTTCTCTGATTCCAATTGTAAAAAAACTGACCATAGTATCCCAAAGTTGATGTCTACTTTATTACAATGCTATATATACAAGGTTTAAAATCCAAATGTACAGATAAATTTATTAGTCCTTGAGTTTCATATATATATATGATACCCATTATAAATTGGTGATAAAAAACCATGTAATGGAAAAAAAATTCACCCTTGAACACATTTAATGAATTAATCTTTATATCATGTGAAAGAGAAATAAAATAATGGTGTGGTAAAATTTCCAGTAAGTTTTAGAAATAGTGGAATCCATCGTGAATCAATAATTAATAATCAATATATAATGGAAAATAACTAATCACACATTCTATTAATTCAATTACTTTATAACAAAATTCATTGGGGGATATATAAATGAAACAATATCATGGATAATAATTATTGAATTTACAATGAAGGAAAATTATTAATTTTTGGTGTCATGGTATCATGCGTTCTGGTATTTATAATCTCATGTCCATTCATAAGATAGTTTAAAAACATGGTTAAAACCCCAAATAACTTGGACAATATATTTTTCACATGATACCTATTAGTGAATAAAGGGTATATATAATTATAATACCCACTCATAACTATATATCCAAAGAATACCTATTTTTTAGAAATATTGATTTAATTCATGAAAAATATTCCCTATTAAAAAATATTTGTATTGAATAATGAATACAGATATATCAATATTTCCCCATATAAAAGAATATATTTAAAAATAAAAAATGTATGTACAAATGGTATAAATTTTAGTCAATAATAATATACATGATACAATTAAATTGTATATTTATGTAAAATGTAATGGGTAATGAATAATGATCAGAATAAATTTATTATCTAAGGAGAATGTAAACAATCAAAAAATTATTCCAGATAAGAGAGGTGACAATTGGATCATTGGGAATGTTGGTTTTTGAAATAAAATCATGTCCTATATAAGAATAAAAGGTAATGGAAGGTAAATATATAAATAATATTTAATAAAAAATTATATTAAAACCATTGATAACATGTATAAGAATCTACATTTTTTAAAACTATTATGGTGGTGTGGAATTCTGTTATCTCCATATATATTAATAAATATTCCTTTTATTTTTTTAATGAAAGTAAAAAACGTTTTGGAAAATAGTATAAATATTCATTTCCAATACTTTTTTAGATGTAAATGATAACATAAAATGTTCTTAATAAATAATTTTAATTAATAACTAGACTTTTGATGAACCATTTTCAATTATATGCACATAGATGATAAATAAATTTGATTAAAATAGAGATAAAATATGTTTTTCAATTAAACATTTATTTTCATCATTTTGGTAAAAAAAGATTATAAAATTTATGGAAAATATATATAAAATCCTTAAATATACCATGGATATGTAAATTGTTATATATTTTAAAGGATAAATGATATTATTCCATCAATGAAAATAAATACAATCCAAAAAAGTGAGATTGTAAGATAAATTCTTACATATATAATAACATTAAGATAACACCCCATTAAATGAATGGAAATGAATTGAAAAATTAATAATAATGAATAAATAATTATTCATGTTAGAAGCATCAATGGATTAGTATACACAATATATAATGGTGAATAGTTTTATATAATAAATATGTCTCAATGAAATTGAAATTTAGACCAAATCTATTTCCTCACACTTCCCTTTGGTTAAAAATAAATTAACCTGATGTATAACAGTTATAACCATGTAATTAATTTTTACCTGAACCATATTTTTCTTTATAATATCATATATGATTATCATATAACTTTTTACATCCTATTTTTTAATAATATTTTATTATTTTCAATCTATCATTTGTTAATTTCCTTGGTTTCTTAAGCATATTTTTTTATAAATGTTTAGTTTATTCTATATAGGATATTGTTTAATAATATATTTAATTATATTAATTTATAAATATAATATTTTAAAATAAAATAAATTTTTAGAACAATTCATAGTAGTGAGACAGGGAAAATGAATCATAACACTATTGGAAGATGGTAAGTCATGCATACACATGAGAAACAATATCATTCCCGCAGTTGGTGTTGGGATAAAGAAGTGGATTGTATAATAATATTATAGAATAAAAATCATGTAAAATGTATTATATATATTAATTTTTTCCATCATTATGACATTCCATGAGATTCATTTATGAAAAACAAATAACATCAGTTCGTGAGGTGGTAGCTTATTATACACACATGCAATGGATTTGTTTTCCATTTGATGGAGAAATATATGGATAAATATTATTATATAAAAATAATAAAATCTAAATATATGGTAGATATTTTTTTATTATATTTTTTGTGTGAAGATATATTTTAATAAAGTAAAAGTTGATATAAAATAAAAGAGATTCGTTAAGAGGATTACATTCTCTTAGAGAAGCCTCCTTCAGTTCTCTTATTAAGGATCGCAAGGTTTATATTTTATAAAATAAAAGAATCTAGGTAATGTGAATAAGTATTTTTGGGATGTATTTTTAATTTTTTGGTTTTTCCAAAAATATTTATATGTTTGAATAACTGAGGGGAGTGAGTACCCATTTATAGTTGAGGAGGAGTGAAATATTTGTAAATAATTAAATCTATTCCATAATGGGAAGTAAATATCACTCCATGTGACTCATAAATTTATAAATAATGGATTGGAAGGAATTTTAGGTTGATTCACACCTCCAATACATAAAAATAAACATTTTTTGAACATGTTACTCAATTATCGCCAATATTTACTTACTTTTACCATTTCAGTTTTCCACACAATATCTTATTTTTTAACCTATGTAATTAATACTTTAGGTATGAAAAAAACGAGACATGAAGGATAAATTGAAACAATTTATTATAAATATGACATAAAATTTATCAAATTAAAATATTATGTGTTTAGAAAAATAATATTTACACAAGATCATGCCACACGTAAAACCTTGTTTTATCCATAACCATGTTAATTAATTTTTACTATTTTTACTAGTAATTATGAAAAAAATATAATTTAAAAGTATTAAATAATTTAAATAATTATGATTATAAATATGAAATGAATTTTATTAAATTTAATTCACATAAATGGAATAACTTGGTTTTAAAAAATATCAAATTTTGTCAAAAAATTGATTTTCAAGAAATGCATTTTTTAAGGATATAAAGATCTTATATTAGCTATATGGCTAGTATTAATCAATATATGAATTTAGATGCATATTTTTAGATATATAATATATAAATATAATTTAAAACCTTCATCATTGATTATTATTTTAGTTAATTAAAATTTAATAGACATTATTCCTTTTTAAATATAAATAATTTTCTAAAACAAATGCAGTTATTTGAAAAATCAAATTTTTTACCTCTAAATGATCTTATATTTATTTATATAAAATTCATAGTTAGTAAATTGTTAGTTATATATATTATTACACATTATTATAAACTGAAGGATAAATAACTAAATACTATAATTTTAATTTTTCGTGAAATATATTTATAGAGGAAAAATTCAAAATATTCATTCTGGGATTATTTTGAACAAGTAAGTTGAAAATATATATTTATATTATAAAATTAGAATTTTTGTTCCATGAAATACAAAAATAATAATTGTATAATTATTTTATTAAATTTATAATGTTCACATATTATAATTGATCTCGGGTTTTACAACGAGTCTTTCCCTTAGAGAAATACCTATTGAAATGAATAAGGGAATATAAACACCAAAATAGAATTAAAAACAATTTGACATGAATCTAATGAATTCAAATGAAAAATACAGTGTTCGTGATTTAGTGATCAATTGAGCATAGAATCAAGTATAGGTGAAAACAAAAAAGTTAGTGAAAATTTAGAAAATTACAGCAGTCATGGACAGGTGATGACATAAATGGACTATGAATGGATAAATAAATAGCACTTCAGAAGAAATATCCTTAATAAAAAAACGAATATGAAAAAGTAAAATGATAACACATTTAAAATACCACTTATCCTTAATAGTTATGTTGAATTTATTTATTTTTTTTATGTTTTTTGTAAAGACCCAAAAATTCCATGGATTTTTTTTAAAAATACATGGGAATTTTATGAGTCTGTAGTTTCTGACAGCGCTTGATTCCGAGGCCCGGTGTGCCCGGAATCAAATTCTGAAGTTTTTTTCGGGTACGTTTAGTAAACGTATGAGCGGGATTTTATAACTTTTGAACCGGTGCTCAGAATTAAAATCTGAGGACACTGTTGAACTCATAGCACCGGTACTCTCTTAAGTAGACCTTTACCGTAGTTGCGTTTTATCGAGATTGGAAGTTAGTTTTTGGGGGTTTTTAATTAAACTGAATAAAAATATGTGTTAGCCATATTTTTATTTGTGGTGGTAGTTAGAACCTCTAAGTAGAGTTTAATAGAGGGGACCACCTTCACATACCCTCCCTTGGGAGGATGTTATAAGGTGGGGCCCACATGAGCATCAAACCCCCTTAACCCCCCTTTAACCCTTGGAACTCCCAATTTAATTTTGAACCTTCCACCTTCCCTCATAATTGTACCATAACACCTAAAGATTAAATTAACGCCTCAATTAATTAATCTATTTGAAATTTTTTGAAATTATTTCCAACAATAAAATAATATTCAAAGCCTATTATTTTATTTTGTTGGTCGGAAACTTTCATTTTAGGTTAGAACTTTGAGAGGACTTGGGAGATTCTTGGAGAAAGACATCCTCTCTAACGAAGAACGATATCCTCTCAACGAAGAACGCCTGTCGAACGACGATGCCGTATTCTCCCTCTCCAACCAGGGCAAGAAAGGGAAGACGTCACCCATGAATAACGTCACCAACGATGACGTCATCTCTTCCCGATGTCAACGGAACGACGCCACCTTCCCGTGACTCCGTCAAGCGATCATCGATTACAAGGTAGGGGTTTAAGTTGAATTATTTTCTTATTCTTCATCATTCAAACCTTGGTTTATTTGTTGGAAAATTGTTATCACCTAATGCGGAGGGCGCTGGATTAAAAAACACGGCCCGACTTCCCTCCATTGGTTCTTGTTTGTTTGACGATGATGGTGGCGCAACGGTGCCACTGGAAGAGAGAATCGCGATGGAGCATCACCGGCTGGCGACGGGCCGGCCGTGAGAGGAACCGGCGACGTAAGGACCACCGAGTCGCCAAAAGGGCGTGGTGCCATCGCACCACGCTAGAGGAAAGGGTCCGCGGTGTCGCCGCACCGCGCTAGAGAAAAGGAGCAACGGTGTCGTCGCATCGTGCCGAAGGAAGGGGGTCACGGCCATGCGGGCCACGGCGGACGAAGATGGCACGACGTCGTCACACCTTTCCAGAGAGGACTCGTGGACAAAGGTTGCGGTGGAAAGGAAGGGAGGCTAGCTAAGCTGGCCGCCGGTGGGCGCTCTGAAGGCGGGACCCCTCGGGACCTGCAGTCACCGAGCCGGAGCCACGCATCGGTCGTTACAAAGATGGGGGGCGCTGACCAACCCCACACACACCCCCTGCCCCCCCCCCCCCCCCCCCCCCCGTGCGGCCACCGCTGGCTTCGGCTGGTAGTCCGCCTCCCAGCCACGCAGACTGGCCGGCCGGACCGCCCCTCGGCCGGGCCACCATGGCTGGGACGCCATTGGCTGGGCCGCCCTTCGGTCGGGCTGCCACGGGCCGGGCTGTGCCTTCGGGCCGTCCACTCGGGAAGGGCCGCCCACTCGGGTCGGGCCGCACCCACATACTGGGTTAGACCCCGGTTCGGACCGGGTAAGGCCGGGTGGGTCCGACTGGGTGAGACCGGACTCAGACCCGTAATGGCCATTTACACCTTTTAGCCCGTATCTTGGGCTACGGGTGTCCGATTAATGAACCGTATATGGAAATGTAATTATTGGAGCAAGATGATTCTTTTGGATTACTAGAATTGAGGTTCGGACACAGTTGGGGTATGGTCGGGTTGGTTTAAGCCTAAAAACCAACTGGGCCCCTAGAACGAAAATGCCAATAACTCACAGAATGGGTGCCCGATTGATGCGCCGTCTATTGATTTGGGTTCTTTATGATGAGAAGGAACTATGGGATACATCAACTCAAGACTTAGTGGTAGTTGATGTATCGAAACTTGGCTCGAGGAGGGGATCCTCCCAGAATCGAGTGTGCTGTGTGCAGGAACCCTAGGGCTGGCTGCGATTGAGATGACAGGATCCTTCGTGGGTTCGACAGTGATGATACTATACCTGGATCCTCTGTGGGTTCAACAGCGACGACTTCTGTACCAGGATCCTCTATGGGTTCGACAACACTGACTTATGTACCGGGATTCTTCGTGGTTTCTATAGTGATGAATTATGTACCAGGATCCTACGTGGGTTCGACAGTGCTGATATTGTTCTAGGATCCTTCGTGGGTTCGATAGAGGAGATGATTCAGAGGGTACATCTAATAATCTCTATTCCACTTCATGTGTAGTATAACTATGTGAGCTGAGTCTTGACTTTGAGTCTTTATCATTGAGGTGATCGAATTTACTTCCTTTGTGGACTGGGTTGTGCTTGGTCTTGAGAGTTTGAGCTGGACTGAGACTGGTAACTTAGGTATATGTATGGTCATATACCTAAGTAGGGTTGTTTGATACTTAGTGATTGTATATTTATTCTTTGGTTTATCCGTAGTGGATTATGGGAGACCTTCAGGGTCTCGGGGTCCCCTACTGTGTATTGTTATACTCACCCCTGTAAAGGCTTTGCCCGAACCTTGTTGTGTTCTGTGCAGACGATGGTCAGTAGTGATCGAGGCTGGGGGTGACGGACGGGAGGTTGTTCGGAGCTGGACTAGACGAGATGTACTCCAGGGACGAGTTGTTCGAGTTTTGTACCTACCCTTCAGGTAGTATTTCCTAGTGGACGATCCAGGAGCTGTTTTCCCTTTTTACTTGTACATATACTTGTTGTTCAGTTGGGTTTGTATTTTGGCCCACTTACGTTCAACACATTTTTCTTTTCTATTTTAGTACTTGTTGCATATACTGCTTGTGTTCAGACTGTGTGAGTTACTTGTTTAAAGGAAATTCCTTCCCTTTTTATCAGGGATTCGCCTTTGGTGCTAGTCTCCAGCCTCTGGCCTATGGAAGGTGGGCTTGGGGTAGTCACGGCACGGGCCCCGAGGATGGGTCGTGACATTTTTCATATTTTTCATATGGTACAACTGGTTTTGGTATTTTTTATTTTCTTGTTTACTTGGAATGTCCTTTCCTGTAATGTGTAGTTTTTTTTATTATAGATAATTTTCCCTTGTTACATTTTACTTATCCACTAAAAAAATAGTATAAACATGTCATAAATTTTCATCTAATTTATTTTAAATTCCTTATTTTATAGGTTATATTTACTCCCCACATAATGATTATATTTTAATTAGAAATTCAACCACATCAATAATTATTGTTGTAATCTATGATGATAATTTACTAGTTACCAGTGACGATATCAATGAAATTAATTCACTTCACTCTTTCCTTAATGACTTATTCTAGATAATGTATTTGGGTAATCACTATTTTTTCATGGAGTTTATTTTTCTATTTTTCACCATGCTATTATTATTTTTCAATATAATTAAACCATTATTTTATTTATGGATTATGTTGTTTCTTCAATAACTCATGTTTCTAATCATTATCCTTCACAACTCAAAACCATGTGTATCTATGACACATTTATTTTAAAGCCCACCAACTATAGAAATCCTATTGGATATATTAAATCGTTATTAAATATGAGGGTTGATATTATTAATACCATTATGTATAATATCATTTTTATAAAGATCATTATTATCTATATATATATTTTTCTATATGTGTTTTTTTATCTCTTTAGTCATACTATTCAAGTTATTTTGAGGAAAAAGTTCTTATACTTAACTCTTATATCGTACTTTGAAAATGATTGGGTAGCTTATACTATTTAAAAATGTTTTGTTATTATATTTTTTATATTACTACGTGGTATTCAATTTTTTATTAAATTCGAATTAGAAAGTCATTGTTGCAAAATCATTTGAGAAAGATGAAAATCAGTCCATGCAATGAGTTATAGTTTAAATTTCATAAATTTCACTCTTCTTACATGAGATTTATGTTGATAAAATTACTCTAAAACTAAAAAAATAGTCTAGTTATACATTAAATTTATAGGAACCAATTTCTCATTAAATGACTAAACACATAGAAATTTATTGTCATTTTGTAAGGGAACATCTTAAAATAGGATTCATTCAAGGGACCTATATTTTTATGTCCTCACAATTGGTGGACATATTCACCAATAATTTAGTGACTTCTCAACATAATTATTTTCTCCCCATAGTTTTTTTTACACATCCATATTCAGTGGTAGTGTAATGTTTTTAAATGTTATATTTAATTTTTTATTTTTTAAATATGAGTTAAGTATTTTTTATTTTAATTTTAATGGGATAATTCCAGTATTGTATAGTGCATTTTTTTATAGATATTATTTACAAAATTATGTTTCTAATATTAGTATAACAACACTAAATCCTTATGACATCACATTCATTCCCAATAGCCTATGTTATCTATTAAGAAGAAACAAAACATAAACCAAATTAAAAAGTTTAAATTCGGGATCAATTAGTACCCATCATCGATTGAGATATGGAACGAAAAAAGTTCTTATTGAACCAGTGGGTCTCGAAGCATGAAAAGAAACATTATTGGCCAGAAGTGGTAAATAAATGATCGGATTTAAGACATTATAAACTAGGTGAAGACACAAATTGATGAGGTGTATCCACACAGATTTAGTCGAAGCTAAAAAATATTAACCAATGTCTATGAATAATTGTAATCATATTAATCCATGACATAGAGGAACCTTCCATTATTCTATATTAATTCATTATCAATGAAAAGAATAGATGAAAAGTAGTGTGTGTAATATTTTCTTGATAATACAAAAGGGTCTATAATATTAATGGTTCTCAAGGAACATTAGACCACCATAGAACAACTTTATTACCTGAGACATAGGTAACACCACCACTTATAAAAAGTGATCTAAAGAACATCAAATAGAGAATAATCATCATCACATTCAAAAATTACACCTTGGATTATCCTCACACCCTCTTAAGATGAATGGAATGTTCTATTAATTAAACCCCTCTAAAAATACAGGGTAATGAGATCCTAAATCATGATGGTTAGATAGATCTGAGAAATCTAAATTTACTATATAGATGCTTCAAAAATTCCCTCTAGATTCAATGAGGGAGGTTGTTACATTTTCATTGCATGCTCTACATAACTATGCAATAAAAACTTGTATTATTGAAAACACTATTATTTCTCTTTCTTATAATCATGTAATCACTAATTTTTCTTATTTTAATCACTTATATCTACATGTGGTGTTAAAATATTTTTTTTAATGAGAACGTTTCTTTATCTTTTGATCAAAAAAACTTTATTTAATCACATAGAGATATTAAAATATTTCTATTTTTTTTGAATAAAATTGTTTATAAAAATATGTGAGAACACTTATATATTAAAATAAAATAAAATTTAAATTTCATTAATGTTTAAATAAATTATTAGTATTAAAATTATAATGGTATATTTCAGTTGATTTATAACTATGGGATTTCAGAATAGGGTGGGTTTTTATCCCTAGTAAACAATATATTTTAAAAATATGAAAGGTTTGAACTTTGTTTTTTATGTGGTGATTTTGGTGAGAAAAAAATACTCTTAATTATTTAAAATTATGAGCTATGGATATAGTATTTAATTTTAATGATTATGTTGGGAAAATTTATTTTTAGTAAATGATTTAGAAATTATATGTAGTACACATTGGTTTCAAATATTTTTGTTTTGATTATGTTTGTAACTGTAACGCCCTAACCCCAGTTACCCAGAGCTGGTGTATTATTACATAACATTGGCATGATACAAGGAATCATGTCCCGAAAGACCGATCAGTTTAGTGGCCTTAGAAATACTCAATACATTCATAAGTTTTACATTACATCATGAAATAAAAACATCAATAACATTTTTTCCCTTTTGAACACACTTATATCCTTAGCCTATCCCTGCAGGTCAACCACAAAATACTTATTCACATCCTGGGAAAAATAAAACATAGAAAGGGGTGAGCTCAGATGCTCAGTAAGGATAAAAATATAGCGGAAACTTTCATAAATAAGCATAAACATTTAAGGAAATGTATAAGACTAAAACAAAATACTTTTAAAATTAAACTCCAATATAATATAGAAAAGATAAAATCAAATAATGTCATTTACTTATTCATATGGATATTCTACTAGTCGAATAATCACATAAAATATCAATAACCACTTTTATAATGAGGGAATGCATAATGCCAGACTTCATAACCACATAGTCAAGGCCTTTTTCCAAGACTAAAAACAAGATTTTGTCAAGGCCTTGTGCCAAGACACTAGTTTGTCTCATGAGACCTACCGATGCATCGAGGAGCTATAGCGGGCTCCACCCATCACTTAATAAGTCCAATTCATTCCTCATATGAAAAGGTTTAAGCATAACATAAAAATTTGTATTAAAAATAGCATAAGAAATGTCAATACTTTACCCATAAACCATGAATTATATAAAAATAACACATCCATAGTCAAACATATCACAAAACCTTCAATGCAATATGAAATATTTTTATCATAATAAATCTACATCGATTAAGAATAATATCCCATAAAGGATGTTGACATAGTTGAAAATGATCAGTAAAAATCTTTGAGAGAAATATCCCTTTTTCATGAAATCATTTAAAAGTAACATAATTTATAAAGGAAGTCATTTGAGATATAGTTTTGAATAAAATTTTCCCATATCACTTTGAAACTTTTGAAATAAATTAACATTTTCAAACATTAATGTCCATATAAATAAATCCTTAAAACCATTTTGAAAATGTGGACATTAATGAGAAATGTTTAGAATAATAAATCTTTAAAACATTTAAAATGATGTTTTAGTAAAAAAGTACCTTAAAAAGAATCCCTTTGAAAACTCTTTAATGAAACATGGACATGGATAATAAATATGTCTCAGTAGATACTTACGTAAAAACAACCTCAGATAAGTAAAGAGATTGTAGAATTAACCCTTACCTTGTACTTTCCTTTGGTCGATGGTACATTTAACCTCCTATATAATGACCATAGTATGTTATTAAATTATACCAAAACAATATTCATATTTATTATATCATACATGATTCATTTAGGACTTTATAATTCCCATTTAATAATGATTTTCATGTTAAATTAACATTTTGGGTAATAATCGCTTTCTTTATCGTACGTGTTTTAACTTGTATCATTTAGATCATGATTTAAATACTTCCAGAATATAAACCTTGATTTATATATCATATATATTTAGAATATAAATATTTATAATAGATAGATATATGGAATGGAAGGTACCATTTATAGAGATGGTAGGCCATACGTACGTATAAACGTTGTTTCCATTTTCATATCGTATTGAACGAGAGTAAGTGAATAAGATATATGTAAGTACATACATACATACATACATACATACATATATATATATATATATCTAGTAGCATTATTATGTCATATATTAATACTTATTAATAATATATATTTTTATAATCATTTTTGAATGGTGAACGTGGGAATGAATCTCATCGCATTGTGGAGACGGTAATCCGTACGTACACACGAGCGAAAATATCATTATATTAATGGTGAAATCGTATTTAATTGGATGGTATATATTATATAAATAATAATTAACATGTTATATTTATTATTTACATCAGTTATACTCATTATTTAACACATCCAAATAATGAAGTGTTTGAATAACAAACTACACCATGACGTGGAGACGGTAAGCCGAACGTACGTACGTATGGTGACTTTGTCATTTATAGGATGGATAGAATAATGAATATGGTTGTACCATATTTATAATAACATTATAGTATGTATGAGGTATTAGAGTTATTATTTTGTTATGGAAACAACAAAGAAAGAGGAAGTGGAAGAAGAAAAGAACATGAAAGAGGGTGGTGAAATTATTACCTCTACTTCAGGTGTTTCCTTTTGATTTGATCAAAAGGGCTCCTTAGGTTGGATTTATGATCAATGTAAGGCCTCTAGGTTGAAGTGAGGAAAGTTGGGAGGATATTTGGGTAGGTTTTGGATGATCCAAATGGATTCACAGATGTGAAATTAAGAGAAGGGGAAGTGCCCTTTTATAAGAGAGGTGAGGATCACTTTAGGAAAAGATTGAAATATTATTTTATAATAAAACCATTTTCGGTTTCTAAAGGCTCCAAAATGAATTATTTTGAGGCTAAGGTGAGTATGGGTAGAAAATATCTCAACCAATAGGTTTTATACAGGTCTAGGTCATCATATTAACCTTATATTTTAGATTTAACTCTTAGTTAAATAGTTTGACATTTACCTTGTCTCATTGTATTTTTATATTATATGGTTAATAAACATACTATAACAAGCCACGATAAAATATTTAATTAATAAGGTAATTACTGCATCATCATTGTGTCAAAAATAAAATAAATTATTTAATGTTAAAAATTTATAAATAATATACCATTATGTAGGAAATATTTTTGGCTTTTTAATGAATATTTATAATCGAATTTATATTGTGTGTAACCCTATATTAAAAATGGTTTAGTTATTAAACATTGAATTTAACTCTTTTAACTTTTATTTAAATAAAATAATAATAAATGTCCTAATCTAATCCAAGTGAACATAAAGGATCATATTTTATTCCTAAAGTTTTTTTGGGTCAAATTACACTTATCCAATAGAATCAGGACATGCGTTAGGGTAATTATAATATCATTTTTACCTTTAATTACCCAATTTACTTTTAATCGTGGTAAATAAAAGTCAAAAGTTACAATTCACCAAAATTTATTTTCATCTTATTGAATCAAATTGTACTTAATGATGTCAACTGTGTCTCTAAGATTTTTGAAATTCAACTCATAGAAGCAGTAAAATTTAGTTTTATGCAAATTTGCTAACGTGCCTAGAAGGTGGGTAAAAGACGTTAAAAAAATTCAATAAAATTTTATACATCTAATTTTATTATAAAATGGCATCAATGAATTAAATTGAACTTATATTGGTTTTATATATCTATTTTTACTTAAAATAAATTTAAATAAAATAAATATTTATTTAAATAAAAAGTCGGTTTTAAACAATAACGCAATGTTTTTCACTATTCATCAAAAATTGAATGTTTTCAGAAAAATACCAAAATTTCACCCAAAGATAATTTTGATATTATGAATTAAAAAATAAATTCTATTTTATTAAATTAAAAACATATAAGTTGCATTAATTAATTTAAAATTAATTCCTATTGTCAAAACCAAAAAGTGGGTTTTTAAAAAGTAAAAACTATCAAAAGATTGATATGTGTTTATGTCAAATTTAAATGTGAAATTACTTATAAAGACCTACATTGTATTAAATGATAAAAATATAATCTAATTATACTTCCAAACCATTGAAAATCATAATTTAGCACTATAAAGTATTTCTATTAAAAAGTTGTTTTCAATTAAAATTTAGTATTTTTCACTATTCATCAAAATATGAAAGTTATCAGAAAAGTACCAAAAAATTTATCCAAACTAAATTTTTATGCCTTTATTCTAAAGAAGAATTTAATTTCATTAAATTGAATATATAAAAGTGTCAAATATTGTTTTAAAAAAGGTTCTCCATTAAAAGGTGGTAAAATTGTATTTTTTGAAAAATACTTCTTTTATCTGAAAAAATGAAATTGTTCTTATATTATGTCTAAGAAACAGATAATATGAGTTATAAAATTATACGGAGTATATTAAATTCAAAATTCAGTTAATACTATTTATAACTGCTTTTTGAAGGGCTAGTTTGGTAAGTCATGGTGTGCTCGAACACGGTGTTGCATGTAGCGCAAGTTATTGAATTACTTTGAAGAGATAACATACTATGAAATATTGGGGTGTTACAGTAATAATCATTATTGGGATTATTCCAACTTGTTTATATATGAGATTTATGCATATTTGTAAAGGTGATTTTTGGTGAAAAATAGAATCCACTTAATGATTTAAAATTATATTCTATGAAGATAGTATTTAATTTTAATGATTATTTTGGGAAAAATGGATTTTTAGAAATTATTTAGAAATTCCATTTAGTACACATTGGTTTCAATTTTTTTTTATAATTTTTGTAATAAACATTATTGGGATTATTAAAACTTGTTTGTATATGATATTTATGCATATTTGTAATGGTATGTTGGTTTGGTATAGCCTATACCTATGGTTTGGATGGTCGTTGGTTGATTTTATATCAGTATAGACCTATACCAATAATTTTGGGAAAATCGTTGGTATAGGTCTATACTAATGGTTCAGAAAACCATTAGGATAGGTAATGTAAAATAAAAGACACAGCTGAGATTTAAATCCATGACCTCTCGATTATATATTAAAGAACTAACCACTATGATAAAATAATATTTGTGAATATAATTGGATAACTATATATATATTTATATTTATAAATAATTTATATATTGATTTATTTAATGATATTTGACAATATAATTCCAAAAAAATATTATCACCTATACCAACAGTTCTAAAAACCCTTGGTATAGGTCCATACAAATGCTTCTTAGAATTGTTGGTATAGGTACCAATATTTTTGGGACATATACCAATGGTTTTGAAAAATAATTGGTATAGTTTTTTTATAAAGAACCTATACCAATAGTTTTTCAAAATCATTGGTATAGGGTCATACATATACCAAAAGTTTTGGAAAAACTATTGGTATAGGGTCTTTAATTGGATGATATACCAACCGTTTTGGAAAAATCATTGGTATACCCATAACCTATACCAATGATTTTTTCAAACCATTGATATTGGTTAATTTTATGGTACTTTTACCAATATTTTGGAAGAACCATTTTTATAGAACTATTGGCATAGTTTCAGTTTCTAGAAGTGTAGTTCACATTCATATGGTAAATCATGAAGAAAATTATTATAGAAATAAGAACCATATTTTGGGGTAACATAAATTAATTTTTTCTTGGATGTATCAGGTGATGGGAGAGTGAATAAACACTCTTAAGTATCTTTTTTATTGGACTTGAAAATGATAAACTAGGGTGAATCTCAGGTAGTTTTTCTAGTGATAAAAAAATTAACAAGGAAACACATTTGAGAGGGAAATAAATATGATTTTAATGTTAGTAATTGTATAGTGATGGACTAGAAAATTTATAATTAGCACCAATTTAGATAGATGATATGATATTTTGGTTATTCCATATAATATAAGCAGGTGTAGAATTAATAGAATTCAAATAAATTTATTTTAATGGAAATCCATCATGGATGGAGCATGTAATGGGATGTTGAATATTTAGTAATAGAATCATTATCTCTTACACTATGGAAAATTTTCAATGGAAAAAAATGAAATTAAATGTAAGGTTATAGTAATTAAATTTTTTGTTATTATTTGAATGACTATCCTGGAACTAGTTTTTTTATGAAAAATAGTAGTATTGTAACACCTTATTTATTGGTTAGGATAGGGAATTGGTTTGGGTTTGGTGATTGTTTTGGATCATAATTTTATTTTGGGGGTTTTTTATTTATACTAATAATTATGATCTTAAAGGTATGAGATTTTTTTGAAATGTTTTTTCAAAAATATTAGGTGGTAAGGGTGGTTTTTTTAAAATTAATTAGTCATGAAAGGTTGTTGTATTATTTAAATAGTAAATAATTTTAGGTAATATCATATGGATTATAATTTTTATTACGTTTTCCTAGTTTAATCCCTTCTAGGTTGGTAATAAGGTTGATTTTGTCCCTTGAATTCAACCTTCAATATGCCATTAGTTTGAGACTAACATTGAGGTTATTTCACACCCAATATTGGTGTTATTAAAATTACTTATTACTGTAATAATTAATAAGTCACCTATCAAAACCTAAAAAATATACAAAAATAAACCCATAATACTAATAAGGGTAACATAATATTCATGTTAATTCATTCCATGATTCAAATAATGCATAAGGGATGAACACCTTCAACCGATTCCAAACACTATGGTATAAGCTAGAAATGTTCAGAATAATCTTTGATCGAATCATACAAATATTTTTATATAGTATATATAAGTATAGGTGAGAATATATTTTTACATAAAAGTTTCTTATGTAAAAAAACTCTCATGTTAATGGGGAATAAACATACTAAAATTACAGTAAAACAATAATGAAACCAACCCATGCCCTATATATGGTTAACTACAACCCATATCATTATGAAAACCCTTATATATCATTATATAATATATAAATATATATGAATTAATTTTTGATAATATTTCAAAATAGGAACCCACACATGCATCCCCAAAATAATAGAAACCCTAGTCGCTCAACGAAACAATTCATTCACTCACATCCCTTCCCATATCCACATACCACATTCCACATCTAAATACAACATATTTATACTACATCCACATAAAACACATTCATTCCAAATATATATAAAATAGAAACAATGAACACATTTATATAACATATCTATTCCACATCTGTATATGATATTAATATACCACAAACTACTACAGATATGGCCTTCAAAAGTTCCAAAAAAGGCTATTTATAAAGCTAAAAAAGTGTTGTTAATCGAGACATTGATAAAAGGGGGTCCCTTTTATCAGTGTTAAAAAAGTGTTGATAAATACCCCTTTTAACTACGCTAAAAAAGAACTGATAAAAGTTTAAAATTTTTTAAAAAGAAATTAAAAAAATTCTACAAATCAGAGGGGGGTTTTAATAGCACTTGACACCCCTTTCAATAGTGATATGAAGCCCCCACCAGCCCACATGACCCTACCACCCCTACATGCCCCACCCCCACCCCCAACCCTTTAACATTGCTAGAACCCCCCCTTAACAGTGACAACACAACCCTTCCCCACCGTGTGTGCCCTTGCCTCCCCCAGGATTTGAACTCGAGATCTCCCGCTTTGCGCCTGGACCCTTTACCACTCATCTATATCGATTTTCTGTTTATTTAAGGATATATATATATATATATATTTTTATATTATTATATAATAATATTAACATATATATATTTATAATAAACAATATATTTAGTTATATTAATATATATATATATCTATATCTATATATCTATATATTTATTCGTATATTAATATATATCAGTTTGTTAATACATATACACAAGAAAACACACACACACACATTATATAGGTATATAAATCTTCATATATTTGTATTTTAAATAAAATTGATATAAGTTTTTTATTTAGAAAAAGATTATATATTGAGAAATATATTTTATATGTAAGTAATTTTAATTATTTATTTATAAAATTAAATTTTTTATATGTGAATTAATATAAAATATGTATATATTGTTATATATTTGATTATAAATAATAGTACATTATAAAAAATCATAAAATTTTAAATCCATAAAATCACTATGAATTTAATCCCTCGAAAAAATTCATTTTCTTGTGTATCCAGTGCATAGATCTTGTCACATGCATCAATTTGATATGTTGTAGATCTCAAACGGACACCTGGATCAAAAGTTATGGTCATTTGAAGTTTGAGTTTTTTTAACTTATTTTAGATATTTTATTAATTTTTTTTATTATTTGTGTCATAAAATTGTTATTAAATGACTATTAATCAATGATAATTAACCAATTATTAATTAATAATATTTTATAAAAATATTTTATAATCCATTTTAACTACATATCTTATATATTAAGTGTAAACGTCTATTTATACTTATCTAAAAAATATTTTAAAAATATATATTATATTTATATCAATATAAATATATAAATATATTAATATTCTTTCTTAGAAAAGGGAATTCCCTTGTGTGGCCTTTTTGAACCCTCCACACAAGGAAACCCCCCTCCCCATGAAGAGGTCACTCTGGAGAGAGCCCCAGCCGGGAAGGAGCCGTTGCCAGCCGTGCCGACAGATTGCTTGACGAACCATCGCCACCCGGGTTGTCACCCTCCGGATAAAGAAATGTTTTTTTAAATATACCCTTTATCAATACTAGTAAAAAAAGCACTGAGAAATACCACCATTTATTAGTGCCACTTAAAAAATAATTGATAAATATATCCCCTTTAACAGTGCTAAAAAAGAACTGATAAAGGGGTATGTTTAATAGTTCTTTTTTAGCACTATTAAAAGTACCCCTTTATGAGTGATTTATAGTGGTGATAAAGGTACCCCCTTTATGAGAACTTTTTTTAGCACTGTTAAAGGGTAGCGCCACGAAAACCTGTTTTTGTTGTAGTGAAAACTAATCCCACCATATACCATTACCACTTCCATATAATCATACTATGGGTGGAAAGTTAGGTTTTAGAGTTTGAGTAGTCATATATAAGAATCACTAAAATCATGTATTATGAGAAATCCTATGGTATGTAAAACATAATATGGGAATTAATTATCTATTCAAACATTAGAGGTAGTAAATTTAAAATAGTAAAATGATATATAGATACCCCCAACCCCATCCTAAGGTCCACTTCCTATTGGACTACCATTAACAAAAAAACCATCTTTTCACATCCACTATAACACATAAACGAACACTTATAATGTTAAAAAAGAACAACCAATACAATAACTGAATGGTAAAAAAATATACCAAAATTTCATCCCATTCTTATTTCAATACTATTTACAAATTATTTAACATCATTTAACCATTTTTCATAATTATACAAGAAACTGTTATTTTATACCGCTTACTTCAATAATAATATAATTCATCTATTATATTTCAAAAAAAAATTAGTAGGAAAAAAATTAATTGTCAAAATTCACATTAATATTTATTTTACCAAAAACCATTCCCATTGCATGTTACTCAATTTATTTACTCATTTAAATATATATATATAAATATATATATATATTCAATTATAAGGAAACTCTAATAGTCTAATATAACCAACCCAGTATATCACACCACTAAAAAACTACCTATAAGGCCCCAGCCTTAAACCTTACTTAAAATTGAATTAAATGAATAATTCACATTGAGGATCTTTTCGGGTTTAGAGTTTTAGAGAATTAGGACATAACTATTACATCTCAAAAGATTACAAAGTAGTATCTTCTACTAAATTTACATAAAATAAAAACTCTTAAAAAGAAACATGTCTAGTTTCATGTTTTAGGTAGCATGAATTTCCCTTGATCCCATCCTTGACCCTATTCCATGCTAAGTCCTGTGAAAAACATTTCAAAAACTTGGGATGAGCATAAAAACTCAGTAAGGGATACACAAAGAATAAAAACTATTAGTTTATCAAAACAAAAAGTAAACCATGTATACTTTATCAAAGTAATACTTTTCACCTTTATGAAGTAGTAAAAACTCTTCACTGAATAAAAGATCATTACTTAACTTTTTGTAACCAAAGGATTACCATAAAACCCATATAAAGAACACATAACATATATAAAGGGAACTTGGGACATAAACATACTTAAGTGGAATAACCATACGGTCGACTCCCACACATATCACTTAATGGAATAGCCATACGGCCAATTTCCATACATACTTAATGGAATAGCCGTACGGCCTAATTCCATACCCAATGCATTGGAGGTTATAACGTAACCACCCGTCCTGGTATTCACGACACCACCCGTCATAATGTCCAAGTACCATTATAAAATCATAACACATAAAACCAACATAAAGGAATGATAAAATTTCCACATTTCAATCACAATATATCATTTAAACATATTGACATAATATAATCCTTTATCAAAAACATTTTCAATACCGAAATACAAAAAAAAGTAAATGGTATTTATTTTATTTTAAAAACATTATGGCTTGTTGAGGAAGCCAAAGTCAAATAATACTCGCGGCGCCGGAAAAGGTCATTGTCATCGCGTACATTAAAAGAAACATTCCTTTTTGTCGTTTTGTAAAACGCTTCATAGAAAAAGATTACTTTTGTATAAAAGTAAAAGTCAAAGGGGTTTATACACCGTATAAAATAAGGTTGTGTATAAAACAAAATATGCCTCAATGAATGGAGATTGAGATGAAGTCCCTTACAAAGACGGTATCCTTGGTTTAAGGATAAATCAATTACATAATTATGTGTGACAAACGAATACACCAAATATAAGTGGATATTAAGTGTAAAACAATCAGAGGTTATTCACACATATTCATAGAACAACATATTCAAGGAGTACAAGTTTATCCCAAAGAATCAAATTTGGGCTAAGAAGTTCCCTTACAAAAATTTGACAGCCTAACGACGTCACTTCAAAAATTCAGAAAATGAGTTGATGAGAGATAAAAAGGGGATCTCATCACTTGGACATAAAATTTACATTAATTAGGATATAGAAGAACATATCCGAACATAATAGTATGTGAATTAAAAGACATAATAAACGAAGTCTTTTAAAAAGAGGAGGGTGAAAGGTTCCCTTACCGACTTGGGTAACTTTCGAAAAGTACACCCCATTGAAGAAGTGTCATACAATGAATATGTAAATACCCATAAATGGAATTATATTACAAAAGGAGTGTAATAGTGGGCAGTACATAAACCACTCAAAGGAAATTGTGGCAAATGTAGCATAAATCTCACGGGAATAAAAGTGGGATGAAAAATCTCTTACGAAAACTCGACAGCCTAATGACGCCACTTAAAACTTCCAAAATGGATTGATGAGAGGAAATAGGGTCTCTAATCACATCAACATAAAGTTTACAGAAATATTAATATAAAATAACATCCCAATAACAAGAAATATGAGATTTAGAAGGAATGACATAAAAGAGTGTACTTAAAAAAAGAGGGGAGTAAGATCCCTTACCTCAGGTCCGACTTGACTCGATCGTTCTTTAACGTCCTGAATTATAAACTTGAGTTAATTTCTACTTGATTAAGAACCTTTTTAAAGTTCATTATTCCTTATATATCACTTATTTCCATGTTATAAACATTATGTAACCATTTAAGTTAATAATGTTTGTTTTGTCGATATTTGGTTCTTAAGTCGAAAATGGAATTCATACAATTACATGTTGTTCCTGTGGTCAAAGGTTCTTTATATATAGAATGACATTCCTGATTTGGATAGCATATATATCATATATATCCATCATATACATGTATTTATAATATTACATAATCATTTAGAGGTAAGAAATGAAATGCACCATTCATGGAGATGGTAAGCCGTACGTACGCATGAACGCTACTTTCATTTCTATCTCATACTTTAATGGAAATAAATAATAATGATATAGAGGTATATTACAATTACAGTATAACATCATATATAATAACTTTAAATCCATCCTTTATACGTCCCACATATGGCATTAAGTAATTACATCACTTTGAGGGGGTGGTAGTCCGCACTTCCTTAAATGAAGATATCGCGTATACCCATAATGAAAGCCATAAAGGTAAGCCACAAATGAAAAATACAGAATCTTAAGTAAAACATAAAAATATTATATATCATATATAAATATAGTTACATCTTAATGTCCACCTTTGAAGGTGTTATATGAGTGTTGAACAATCATCGTTTCGTGAGGCAGAAATTCGCCATCCACGGAAACCGTATGTTCTTTAACCATTAGATGTAGGTGTGTGTAAGTGTAGCTTTAATAATTCTTATAACAACATCCTAGTATATTGAAGATAATGTAGTTGTTACAAAAAAATGAATAAAAATAGTTTAGGGGGTTGGAGAAGCAAAATAAAACAAATGAACAAGAGAGAATGAATTACCTTTAAAAGTGTAACTCCTTTTGATTTGAGCCTAAAGGCTTCCTTTGAAAAGATTATGCCCAAAGGGAATACTCTAGGATGAGGAGAGGGATGTGGAGAGAGTAAATGGGCAGGGGATGGCCGAGCCAAAGGCTTGAGTAGTGTGTTAAATGAGGTAGAGGTGGGGGCCTTTTATAAGAGGAGAGGAGGGGCACTTTTGGAAATCATTAAGCTATTATTTTATTTTCAAAAGTGTTTCGAATTTCTATGGTCCCACATTGATATATTTCTAAGATAAGATGATTAGGCTTCGAAATATTTCCATCCAATAGGATTTAGACATGTTTAGGTTTTAGATATTACATTATCTTTCCATTTTATTTAAATCGTTAAATAATGAAGTCATCGCTGCATCATCATGATGTCATAAATAATTTAATTTATTTAAAGTCTAAAAATTATAAAAAAAAATACTATGATGTATAAAATCTTTTTATCTTTCTAATGAATATTTATAATAAAAAATATGATTAGTATAACCCCATCTAAAAATTGTTTTAGTAAAACAATTTATGTTAGTGTCATTTTCACCTTTATTTTAAAAAAAGGCATTAAAGTCATTATCTCACCCAAGTGGCTCCATGGGGTCCCCTAAATCAACCCATGGGTTGTCTTGGTCGGCCATGACACAACCAATAGGGTTAGGACATGTGTCAATCTCATCTCATTTTATTAAAGCATTATTTTTACCTTAAACTACACTAATTACCACTAATCGCGATTAAAAACTTAATAAGTTACTATTCACCAAAAAATTATTTTTATCCCATTGAACCACATTTAACTTCTTAATTAAAACCATGTATGTCGGATTTTTGAAAATCAAAACACAATGATGGCAAAATTTCATTTAAACGGAAAATCAGTTTTTATAAGTATCACTTAGTGGTTTCACTATTCATCAAAGATTGAAGTTTTTCAGAAAATTACCAAAAATTCACCCTAAGCTATATTTGATATTACGAATTCAAAAATGAAGTCTATTTTACAAAATTCAAAACATATAAGTCACATTAATTAATTTAATAATTAATTCCCGCTGTCAGAGCAAATAGCGTGTTTTTATGAAACAATAAGTATCAAAAGATTGACACTAGTTTAAGTCCGATTTCAAAGTGAAATTAATTCCAACGACCACTATTGGATTTAATGGTAAAAATATTTTCTAATTTCACTTTAAAAACAATTCAAATGATAATCTAATCATATAAATAAATTAGATTAAAAAGAGGTTTTGAATTAAAATACAACATTTTACACTATTCATTAAAAAAATGAACTTTATCGAAAAAATACCAAAAATTTACAAAAAGTAAAATTTGATGTCCCGATCCTAAAGAAGAGTTTTATTTGGTCCAAAATAATGTTAAGAGTGATCAAAACTATATTTAATGACAGTTCACCATCAGAAGGCGATAAGTGAACCTTTAATGAAAATTAGGGTATAAAAGCCTAAAATTGAATTCTTTCCGTATTTTAAGCCTTTGGATAAATGTAAAAACATTTAAAAAACATATATAATCATATTTTAGTTATTTATATCCATTCCCTCCAATACAACGGCTACATGTTAACTGCCATTTAAAATAATATTATTTTATTATTAGAGTGCAACGTAAGATTCCCAAGAAACCCGTTGTTGCGTATTGGGTACGCCATCGAGCATTGCATCCCCTTTAAAGTAATATTAATATTTGATTCACATGTATGGATAAATATAAAGATGTCATATTCTTTATTTACCTGGGGTGTTACATCCTTCCCCCCTTTTGGGAATTGCGTCCTCGTAATTTTAAAATTGGGCTTGGAAACATCCTTGAAAGTCCCACATCGGAAGTAGAGTCGGTAAAACAATCACTTTAAAATAAAGAAAGATAAGTACAAAGGTCACCCGAGTTAACCCATACTAGGATTCCAAGTATGAAAACATGGACATGGAGGAGAAAACATAGGGTCATGTTCTGATGGAGAGTGATAGAAAACATGTTTAGGAGAAATTTAACCATGAGAAAATCACAAACATGTGATGGGTTAAACGGTATTCGATTCCCCAGTAGGAAAAGTTAATAGACAACATTTTTGTTTTAAGTTACTTTTTATTGAGGAATTTATTCATAAGGAAACCTAATCACTTATCATGTTGACTTTCAACTTTTATTAGATTCCTTACACAAACTCATATTTTTTTCCAAAAGACAAGTATTTAGGGAGACTTGTTCACATTAAGAGTACTATAATCAACTTCTAGAGAATTACCTAACCCAAAAAAGAGAACTATATACTTCCCATGTCTTTAGACTTTAACCAAAACCAAAACCCAAAAGATTAGTACAAGATCAGATAACCCAGAAAAGGATAACCCATTAGAAAGAAAATCTATTCTTAATCTCCAAAATTTGTCCAACAAAACCCAAAGTTCAACGAGGACCATCTGATAAACAATTTTTCCATAAAATTTCTCAAAGTAAACCAATCTAAGATTGAAACCCAAACATTTTAAGGATTTAGTCACATAGTCTTCCATGTTAAATCGTAACATTTATCTCCAAACAACATCAGTTTCTCCTAAAGTCTCGTATTGAAAAGTAATTAACCTAATCACATATCCTCCATGATAGGTCAATCATTTTCATAAATAACCTAAAATCAACTTACTCTTAATTAATAAAATCATATAACTAAAAAGAATCATTCAAACTAACCAGGGACTTCACGTAGTCCAGTGGTAGGCGATAAATACCAATCGCACTTTGGTTGTGGGTTCGATTCCCGCGGCTTTGTCCGACGCGACGGGTTGTCACACGGTCAGCGTGTTGTCCTTTTTCCAAAACTATATAATTCTTAAATCATTCCCCAAAAAGGGATAAAATCATCAAAAATAACCATAACATAATTTAACCTCAATTTTATCTCATGTCTTTCACTTCAATCATAACATATAGTAACCCATAATTACCTCCAAAGTAAGGATCATATAAACCCAAATGGTTCTATGTCCACAAAAGAAAAGATAACTATTCCTTGAATAAAATTTTTATATACTAAATATCAGTGTTACACATACTATAAAAAGTTTTCTAATGTACCCCATCATCAAAAGACACTTAATACTCTTATGAATTTCACCATAACTCTTAAAGCCCTTATATGTTGACATCTTACTCATTCAACATTCTTCATGATCCATTAACCATTCCTTTCCAACTTATTCCGAAATACCTCTTTCCTACAAACAAAATCATGAATCATATCCTAAGATCCCAAAATAGAAAACAAAAGTTAATAAATAATCCATACCTTTGATTGGTCATTGTCGGTTTCTTCATCCTCAATCGGAATGGCATTAGGTATTGGTAAACAAGTATTTGTATGATCTTGGTGATCCCATTCACAAAACTTCTTCATGAGACATGTGTTTGCATAATGACCATGCACACAACATTTAAAACATTCAATTGATCCCTCAGAATGAACTTCTTTCCCTTTCCTCGAGTCAACTGGATGCTTCCTTTTTCCACGACAGGTTCTTGCTTTATGACCTTCATTTCCAAATCTATAGCATATTTCTGTCCCTTTGAAACATTTTCCTAGGTGTTTCTTTCCACATCTTTGACACATGGGTTTTTGAACACACTTACCTTTATGATTATTACCTGTAGTTCCATAGGGATTTGTTTCTCGTATATATGATGCCTTATTGAAATCACCAAGGTTTAAGTGGTCAATCATAACTCCAGATAGTTGGTTGAGGATAAACACAAGAGTTCTCATTACAGCTCCCATATCATTCAGTTGCTCACTCAGAAAACTGTCACAGTTTCCTTCACATCCACCGTTACCTTGGTGCCTACTAGATCTAGCCATTTACTAAAACCAAAAAGGGCCAGTGTGAGTATAACAACAAAACCATCATGTATTAATGAGGAAGATAAACACTAAGATATTCTTACTCATTCACTTTATCTAAAACTAGGACTCTGTCTGAAATCCTAACCATTATGGTAATGTCACTTATGCTTAAAGAATACCCTAACCTCTAATGTTATCTAAACCGACCTTTGATACCAACTATAAGGCCCCATCCTTAAACCTTACTTAAAATTGAATTAAATGAATAATTCACATTGAGGATCTTTTCAGGTTTAGAGTTTTAGAGAATTAGGACATAACTATTACATCTCAAAAGATTACAAAGTAGTATCTTCTACTAAATTTCCAAAAATAAAAACTCTTAAAAAGAAACATGTCTAGTTTCATGTTTTAGGTAGCATGACTTTCCCTTGATCCCATCCTTGACCCTATTCCATGCTAAGTCCTGTGAAAAACATTTCAAAAACTTGGGATGAGCATAAAAACTCAGTAAAGGATACACAAAGAATAAAAACTGTTAGTTTATCAAAACAAAAAGTAAACCATGTATACTTTATCAAAGTAATACTTTTCACCATTATGAAGTAGTAAAAACTCTTCACTGAATAAAAGATCATTACTTACCTTATTGTAACCAAAGGATTACCATAAAACCCATATAAAGAACACATAACATATATAAAGGTAACTTGGGACATAAACATACTTAAGTGGAATAACCATACGGTCGACTCCCACACATATCACTTAATGGAATAGCCATATGGCCAATTTCCATACATACTTAATGGAATATCCATACGGCCGACTTCCATACCCAATGCATTGGAGGTTATAACGTAACCACCCATCCTGGTATTCACGGCACCACCCGTCATAATGTCCAAGTACCATTATAAAATCATAACACATAAAACCAACATAAAGGAATGATAACATTTCCACATTTCAATCACAATATATCATTTAAATATATTGACATAATATAATCCTTTATCAAAAACATTTTCAATACCGAAATACAAAAAAAAAGTATATGGTATTTATTTTATTTTAAAAACATTATGGCTTGTTGAGGAAGCCAAAGTCAAATAATACTCGCGGCGGCGAAAAAGGTCGTTGTCACCGCGTACGTTAAAAGAAACATTCCTTTTTGTTGTTTTGTAAAACGCTTCGTAGAAAAAGATTCCTTTTTTATAAAAGTAAAAGTCAAAGGGGTTTATACACCGTATAAAAGAAGGTTGTGTATAAAACAAAATATGCCTCAATGAATGGAGATTGAGACGAAGCCCCTTACAAAGACGGTATCCTTGGTTTAAGGATAAATCAATTACATAATTATGTGTGACAAACGAATACACCAAATATAAGTGGATATTAAGTGTAAAAAAATCAGAGGTTATTCACACATATTCATAGAACAACATATTCAAGGAGTACAAGTTTATCCCAAAGAATCAAATTTGGGTTAAGAAGTTCCCTTGCAAAAATTTGACAGCCTAACGGCGTCACTTCAAAAATTCAGAAAATGATTTGATGAGAGATAAAAAGGGGATCTCATCACTTGGACATAAAATTTACATTAATCAGGATATAGAAGAACATATCCCAACATAATAGTATGTGAATTAAAAGACATAACAAACGAAGTCTTTTAAAAAGAGGAGGGTGAAAGGTTCCCTTACCGACTTGGGTAACTTTCGAAAAGTACACCCCATTGAAGAAGTGTCATACAATGAATATGTAAATACCCATAAATGGAATTATATTACAAAAGTAGTGTAATAGTGGGCAGTACATAAACCACTCAAAGGAAATTGTGGCAAATGTAGCATAAATCTCACGGGAATAAAAGTGGGATGAAAAATCTCTTACGAAAACTCGGCAGCCTAACGACGCCACTTAAAACTTACAAAATGGATTGATGAGAGGAAATAGGGTCTCTCATCACATCAACATAAAGTTTACAGAAAGATTAATATAAAATAACATCCCAATAACAAGAAATATGAGCTTTAGAAGGAATGACATAAAAGAGTGTACTTAAAAAAAGAGGGGAGTAAGATCCCTTACCTCGAGTCCGACTTGACTCGATCGTTCTTTAACGTCCTGAATAATAAACTTGAGTTAATTTATACTTGATTAAGAACCTTTTTAAAGTTCATTATTCCTTCTATATTACTTATTTCCAGGTTATAAACATTATGTAACCATTTAAGTTAATAATGTTTGTTTTGTCGATATTTGATTCTTAAGTTGAAAATGGACTTCTTACAATTACATGTTGTTCGTGTGGTCAAAGATTCTTTATATCCAGAATGAAATTCCGGATTTGGATAGCATATATATCATATATATCCAGCATATACATGTATTTATAATATTACATAATCATTTAGAGGTAAGAAATGAAATGCACCGTTCATGGAGATGGTAAGCCGTACGTACGCATGAACGCTACTTTCATTTCTATCTCATACTTTAATGGAAATAAATAATAATGATATAGAGGTATATTATAATTCCAGTATAACATCATATATAATAACTTTAAATCCATCCTTTATACGTCCCACATATGGCATTAACGAATCACATCACTTTGAGGGGGCGGTAGTCCGCACTTCCTTAAATGAAGATATCGCGTATACCCATAATGAAAGCCATAAAGGTAAGCCATAAATGAAAAATACAGAAGCTTAAGTAAAACATAAACATATTATATATCATATATAAATATAGTGACATCTTAATGGCCACCTTTGAAGGTGTTATATGAGTGTTGAACAATCATCGTTTCGTGAGGCAGAAATTCTCCATCCACGGAAACCGTATGTTCTTTAACCATTAGATGTAGGTGTGTGTAAGTGTATCTCGAATACTTCTTATAAAAACATCCTAGTATATTTATGATACTGGAGTTGTTAGAAAAAAAATGAATAAAAAGAGTTTAGGGGGTTGGATAAGCAAAATAAAACAAATGAACAAGAGAGAATGAATTACCTTTAAAAGTGTAACTCCTTTTGATTTGAGCCTAAAGGCTTACTTTGAAAGGATTCTGTCCAAAGGGAATCCTCTAGTATGAGGAGAGGGATGTGGAGAGAGTAAATGGGCAGGGTATGGCCGAGCCAAAGGCTTGAGTAGTGCGTGAAATGAGGTAGAGGTGGGGGCCTTTTATAAGAGGAGAGGAGGGGCACTTTTGGAAATCATGAAACTATTATTTTATTTTCAAAAGTGTTTCGAATTTCTAAGGTCCCAAATTGATATATTTTGAATATAAGATGATTAGTATTCGAAATATTCCCATCCAATAGGTTTTGGACATGTTTAGGTTTTAGATATTACATTATCTTTCCATTTTATTTAAATCGTTAAATAATGAAGTCATCGCTGCATCATCATGATGTCATAAATAATTTAATTTATTTAAAGTCTAAAAATTATAAAAAAATACTATGATGTAGAAAATATTTTTAGCTTTATAATGAATATTTATAATCAAAAATATTATTAGTGTAACCCCTTCTAAAAATTGTTTTAGTAAAACAATTTATGTTAGTGTCATTTTCACCTTTATTTAAAAAAAAGGCATTAAAGTCATTATCTCACCCAAGTGGCTCCATGGGGTCCCATAAATCGACCCATGTGTTTTCTTGGTCGGCCATGACACAACCAATAGGGTTAGGACATGTGTCAAGCTCATATCATTTTATTAAACCATTATTTTTACCTTAAACTATACTAATTACCACTAATCGCGATTAAAAACTTAATAAGTTACTATTCACCAAAAAATTATTTTTATCCCATTGAACCACATTTTACTTCTTAATGAAAACCATGTATGTCGGATTTTTGAAAATCAAAACACAATGATGGAAAAATTTCATTTAAATGGAAAATCAGTTTTTATAAGTACTACTTAGTGGTTTCACTATTCATCAAAGATTGAAGTTTTTCAGAAAATTACCAAAAATTCACCCTAAGATATATTTGATATTACGAATTCAAAAATGAAGTCTATTTTAAAAAATTCAAAACATATAAGTCACATTAATTAATTTAATAATTAATTCCCACTGTCAGAGCAAATAGCGTGTTTTTATGAAACAATAAGTATCAAAAGATTGACACTAGTTTAAGTCCGATTTCAAAGTGAAATTAATTCCAACGACCACTATTGGATTTAATGGTAAAAATATTTTCTAATTTCACTTTAAAAACAATTCAAATGATAATATAATCATATAAATAAATTATATTAAAAAGAGTTTTTGAATTAAAATACAACATTTTACACTATTCATTAAAAAATGAACTTTATCGGAAAAATACCAAAAATTTACACAAAGAAAAATTTGATGTCCCGATCCTAAAGAAGAGTTTTATTTGCTCCAAAAGAATGTTAAGAGTGATAAAAACTATATTTAATGACATTTCACCATCAGAAGGCGATAAGTGAACCTTTAATGAAAATTAGGGTATAAAAGCCTAAAATTGAATTCTTTCCGTATTTTAAGCCTTTGGATAAATGTAAAAACATTTAAAAAACATATATAATCATATTTTAGTTATTTCTATCCATTCCCTCCAATACTACGGCTACATGTTAACTGCCATTTAAAATAATATTATTTTATTATTAGAGTGAAACGTAAGATTCCCAAGAAACTCGTTGTTGCGTATCGAGTACGCCATCGAGCATTACATCCCCTTTAAAGTAATATTAATATTTGATTCACAAGTATGGATAAATATAAAGATGTCATATTCTTTATTTACCTGGGGTGTTACACTACCCCAATCCTACTCTATTACTATAACCATGTATAACTATTATAAAACTACATGCTCTATAAAAATATCACCATTATATTAAAAAATCATATTTTATTAATATAAATGTTACTCATATATAGAAGTAAAATGAATATTGGAGAAATAACAACAATTAAATCCTAAAAACCACTAATAGCATGAAACCACTCATTTCTAACACCCATTTATTCATGTAAATTAAATTTAATGTCCCTAATACACATTTATTTATCAAATGATGATTAAATCAGAAATTTAATAAATTTAAAACAAGATTCAATAAAATTAACAATATAATATAGTCATAATTATGACACATTCTATATTTATAAAATGATAACTTAAATATTAATATGAATTCATATAAAACACTTTTGCATCACGTCACTTCTATGTTTTATTTAATCAGTTTTATTATAAAAATTACATATACTTTACAAATGTAAACAAGGCTATTCTTAATATATATCACTAGTGTAAACAAAAATGAATAATATAGATTAAGTACCTTAATAGGAAACACAAAGCAATAAATCTACAGAAAGAATGAGGCATGAACATCAAACACCCACATTTTTATAAGAATCATCCCTGAAAATCAATATCTCATCATCCACACATGAATCCTTCTCTATATTCATTCCATTGGTATTTTCATAATGATTTAGGAGAGATTGAATAAGATAATAGAGGATAAATAAGGAATAAGGGAAACTAATTCATGAAGACATGATTGAACAATGTCAGTAATTTATGGATCAACCATGGTTATCCCATGACACCAAAACCAAGCCTCTCTTATTACTAGTGTTTCATGATAGAATTAAAAACTATGAGATAGAAAATAGGGAACCAAGATTTATATTTAAATTCCAGTTGACCAAATAAAGGTTTTTTGAACCAAAACCATTTTGTGGTTTAGGACTGTATATAATGATTTAAAAACCATGGTTCTATAAAACTATGACACCCAATAAATGTATTACGTCATTTTCTTTCATGAATATACATTATTTTAATGTATGAAAAAAAAATTCAACCCACATGATAGAACTAATACATACTTCTTAACAACCATGCTAATTTTTTTATCATAATGAACACCATGATCATTTATCTTCACTATACCTACAACTCTAGTTAAATATATCTCTAAAAATGACATAAAAATTGATACTCATCTAATACCAATTATTGGTTTACTTACCATGATGTAGTCAAATAAAAATATATTTTTCCTTGAACTGAAAATTTCATATCTAGAACCATCATCAACACACCATAACTAACTCTCAATAAATGAGGAATCCAAACAAACCAAAATGTGGTGAGGACATAACAAAGATATTGTTTCCTAAAATGATGAAAAACAAAAATATTATTTTAATATTGACCAAAAAACATACATCCACAATCTATAACACCTAAAAAAACACAATAAAGTTCCATTTTAATCTAGGAATATATATTATATACCTGAAAACTTATTCTCATACATGATATTCAAAATATGACCTTGATAAAAATATAAAAGCTAACAAAACTAACTACCAATTGAGACACCTATAAAAAAGTAATATAAAAATTATAATAAGAAAATGAAAAATAAAAATGTAGAATAAAAATAATCATATAATTAAAATTCATTATTAAGAAAATAAAAGGATGAAAACATCTAAATTTACTGATCTAGTATTTATTGTTTATTCTACTATGTGGATTTCTCTAAACCACCGTACCTCTAATTAAATCTCATTATTTTAATGAAGAATCTTCATAGAACATTCTCCCTTGAATCATGAATATCTATTAGTAACTCCATGATGTTCACATTCCCATAAACATCTACCTCACCCTCATTAATGAAAAGGTATTCTTAAAAAAGATACCTATAAAGGTATAATACAATATAGATGTCATAAATTTGAACAATTTGAGGTGGAAGAGAAAACTTATATGTTAGCTCACCAACTCACTATATCAACATGGATGGATCAATAGAACATAGAGAATATTTTATTATTTTCCCAAAATATTTCTAGTGAAGATGTGATCTAAATTTTAAAAACACTTGATCACAAACTTAAAAATATATGTGTCACTATCTTCTATTTGTATGTTACATATGGAATTTATCATCATCCTTATTCTTCCCATTAATATCCTTTTCATTTTAATATAGTACTAAAAAATAAAGAAGTTATAAAGATAAAAATGTATTAAAACATGATTTAGTATATTAGTGATTGATACAGACACCCATAAATTCATTTAATTAGTCAATATCAATGCAAGATTAATATAAATTATTATTAAGGGACTAGTCAAAGTAATGTTTTTTATTCAATGAACCACAAAAATCATAATGAATATATCAAAATATGTCCTCTATTATCAAGATCATCCACTGTATTAGACTATCCATCTAAGGGGTAAGAACTAAAATAATATGTAACAAAGATAAAAAAACAAGGATGAAAACTATTATAAAATCATAAGATAATATTATAACAATGTTCAAAGGTGATCGTTTAGGGAATATTGAAAAGACTTATAAAAACCTCCACATATACCCTCACAAAAGCATCAACTACACTCAACTCCATAATATTTATTAAATAATTGGAATTCATTAACAAGTTCAAAATAACTAACACAAAAAACATATTCCCAAATACAAACTATTTTTTATAAAAATAAATGATATTCTGACACTTTTCCACTAATGAACCTTGAACTAATGCAATAGTATATTTGAACATTATTATTATCCATTACTCAAATAAAAACTACAGACTGAGAAATATAATCCATCACTATTTTCTTTATTTTAGGACAAAAATGTTGATCCTTCAGGGTGTGATACATCTTTGGTGAGGGATAATACATATCACAATAAGATCTATGAGACACATGAAACACCACCAATTTCTTTAGCTATGGAATAAAATATATCACATAAAATAACACATAATTTAGACCATACTCTATTCATATATTAATAGAATCTATATCAATTATAAAATGTACCTATAACACAACCTCAATATCGACAATTGAATACTTTTTTTCTTACTAAAATAAAGGTCAATTCACTATCATATGATATAGGAAAATTCCACTATTAATATCCATTATATATGAATGAAAATATTTAAGATCCTATGTCATCCTCTAATAATTTTCAATATCATAAGAAATATCATTTCATTTATTTTACCTTAGTACATCTTTTGTCATATTGCATTTCTTCAGAGTATAAAAGTTCTCAATGTCATATTCTATTAATAACTTCTTATGCTTCTATTGAAATAAATATATATCTCACTAATATGAAATATAACGTGTTGTATTATAATATAAGAAGACCATATTGCGATCTATTATAACGTGTTATTGTAATGACATCAATGAAATGTATATTGTCAAATGCTCAGGATCATGGTTGAAAAAATTGTATTAATAAGGATATAACAGTCAGGACACATAATATATCAATTATCACTTATATATCGACACACAACATAGAACAAGGTGAAAATAATCTAGTAGAGCTTAAATATAAATCACTCCTAAGTAAATGAAGAAAAATACCAATAATCATACACTCATTTAGAAAAAAAGTGATCATGGATAGCGATTCATCCATATAATATACTAATCCATTATGAAAAATTTAAATGGTGTTGAAATATTGGAAATACAAATATAAACATACTATAACAGCTTATAATATCCAAATAATTAAAAAAAATTACAATATGTTTAATAATATCCATTAAAAATGATTATATTATCAAAGAATAAACTATTACAACATAACATGAAAATATATGTATAGGTAAATGGGACTCATGTGTCTAATAAAAAACTTGTATAGATTTCAATATAACAAATGTTTTTAAAGAATCACTCAAATAGGTTTTGAATATTTAACATTATCCTCCTTTTAAAATGAATACACATGAATTCCATCAATGAACACTATTAAAAAATTGTCTGTGAACTTATGAGACATAGATTTCTTTAATCCCATAAAAATTGATGGATTTAATATATCTCCAATGGATATTAATTTGAGTTTAGTGTGTTTATAGTGACATCAAAAAGAATTATTCTTTGTATCTTCCTACCTCAACTTCAACTATTGATATCCTTAATATAGATAAATTTTCATGGACCAACTAACTCCCTTGAACTAATTTTAAATTTCATAAAATATAAAAAGTTGATATTGGATCTTTACCATCGCTAGGTTTGATATCAAATAATAAACGGATTACCAAAAATCACCACCCCATTATTTGGTTACAAAATAAGATCTCCCCAATGAGTTATGTTTAGTATAATGATACTTTTGTAATATATTATCAGTCTATATATATGAGACATGCATATATAAATTTATTATATTCCATGCTCTGGATATATCTAAAAATTATTTTCACATATAAGGGGTAATAATACAATATCTTAATGAAATATTTCTAGAAACTCTATAAAAAACCCTTAGAAATTATTTTTTCCAAACCTCCACTCAACTAAACAATAAAATTTTCAAATATAAAGAGAAAAGGTTATGATTTTTAAAATATATCTGATGATACCTCACTCCAAAAAATGAAACATACTCAACTTACATGTCTATGAAAACCACAATCCAATAATGGAAAATTAATGAATTACATATAATAAAATTAGGTCATTCTAAAAAATAATAATATATTATTGAAAGAGTAATTTTAAAAAAAATAACTGATTTACATTTACCCTTCACCAATATATACACTTGGAATACTTTCAGTAAACTAGATTGATGAACAATGTGTGTATATAAAAAAAAATAAAAAGAAATAATATCAAACTTACATCCCAACACTCAAAATAATGTTGTGAAAATAAAGTAGAGTGAAGATACTAAATTAATCAATGTATAAACTGGCATAAAAGAGTAAAAAAGTATAGTTCTAATGATATTATAACCACTATATGTTAGAAACACTATAGCATTTAATTAATTTCTTCCTCAACTGCTACCTTGATATCCATGATATCATCCACAACTATGTATACACTTAGAACAAGGTCCCAATGGATGAGTAATATGTCATGGTTACTCCCATACATGCTACATAATTCCTCAATGTTAAAAAATATTACTCAGCATGCTACTAATAATATGCATGAGGAGTAAATTTTTCACAATTTTTGAAACTGATACTTGCGATCAACACAACATATGAAAATATATTATTCCATTCGCATGTACCAAAATAAAATTAATAAAAAATAAACCCTAAGAAATTTATAAAATATATCTTTTTATAAATTTCTATATATTCTAATCTTAACTAGCTCATCAAAAGAGAAGACATATTTGGGTCTAAAAACTAAAATAAGTTCTATTAAATTCTATCATGGTGATAATTTTTTAATTTCAATCTAATCTAAATTAACTCTACCAACATCAATACCTCAATAAAATTAAATAACATGAAATGGATAACCTTATGACAAATATATAGATTCAAATAATCTTGAAAATATCACAAAACTATATCATAATCAGGAATATGATCATTGGGGTAATAAATATGTTTCATAAACCTTAAACTAGGATCTCTCACACTAGTGATCCACTTCTAAATAGTGAGAAACTCATAAAAATGTGTCACCTCTAGTGTCTTTAATAATAAATTAACACAAAATTGATCCCTGAATCTCCCTAAATTCATATTTGAAACATAATAATCCCATAAATATTTATATTTTCCTCTCAAAGAGACACCACTCTAACTCCTAGTCTAAGATAGTTCCCTTATACTTTATTTGGAACCACCAATAGAACTCTTGTAAAGAGTTTCTTGATGAATCATCTTCATTTTAGTCTAAATTTCAATGTTTTTTTTTAAATTCCACTATACTACAACACCCTAAACTATATGATGTCACCACTCACCATCTATATCTTAAATAATATAAAAAATGTAAATATTTGGGTATGGATATAATTAAATATTATTTCAATTAAATTCATCTAATATTCCTAGATAAAATTACAAAGTAAAAAACTTATGAAAAAAGAATGGTTTATGTACCACATCTACATATCAACACAACAATTAAAACATCTCACCTATGAATGTTGATTAGAAAGTAATTATCCTTAAATGGTATTATAGGGGAATTATACACCCTAGTTGATATCCCTAGTTATGATTTCAAGATATGTTCAAATAAATCATTTCCCAACCAACAAAAAAATACAATCACTATTATTTCCTAACTCTATCCTCTATCCCAAATCATAAATAATGATCTTAAACAAGTTTTTCATGAATTATTCCCATTTTAACACCTCTTAGGTTGGTAGTGAGGCTAACTATGACAAATAAATAAAACATCTAATGGTTTATTTGGTTGTGATATGAACTAATGGTATAAAACACACAATATTGGAGGAATTACCCGCTTTTGTTCTAAGAAAATTAAACATTAAATTAATAAACAACAACATTGAAAATTAAATATGGACTAAAATCATGATAATTGAAACTAAATAAGATTTTTTATATAAATAAAAAAAATAATAGCTCATAAGAAACTCCATAATTAAAAATAACTTATGGATGAAGCCCCTCTAATATAAACTAAAAACAAGGTCACTTAATACTAATATCTATCATAATCTCATACTCTATATGGGATATTTGTAAAAAATTATATTAAAATGTATTAGTGTAAAAGTATTAGAAAGGGATGTTTACAACACTAGTGGTCAATCATTGTTAGTATACATTTAATACAATTTTCATTTTCATCCCATGCTACCTTTTACTATTTTTAGTGAAATAATTTCTCTCTCTCCATATATCAAATTTGATTAGAATTCATATACAAATAAATGGGAAATAAACAATCAATAAAACAAGGGTTTTTTGATGAGGTTCACCTCTAAATGGATGACCATGTCCCCATTGTAGTTTTGGTATTATCCTGATCTCTCACACCTTCAATTTTATTATGAAAATATCCATTGGTATGGTCTTGAACACAATATTTAGGTACCAATTAGGTACAAAGAAAAAAGTGATTTTCTATTCTTTTATCTCCTCATAATAAATGATTTGTTCTGAACCTCTCATTACTGATAAATTTTAGAATACTATGTCCCTTTTGGATATTATAAGTTTGTAATTTGTAGAAATCTGTTGAGATGATAAAATATTCACCCAAAAACAATATAAGAATACTCCTGGTCAGATCTCTCAACTTCTCAGTATGAATAAGATTAGCAGTAGTAATGTCCAGATGAACTCTTATCTTGTTTTCATACTTCTTTAATGAAATGTTATTTTATTTTGTATGCACCATTGGTTGTCATTCACCTTATCTTAATTACTTCAAGTAAAAAATAGGCACACAGTATGAGTTGTCCTTATTTCATTAACTTATTGGATATGAAATATTTTTTACAACATCATTATATCATTTTATTCATCCAATTCATTGAATATAAATTTACTATATACATGAATAATATATAAAAATATTAATCCCATTAAAATCTATTTATTACTTATCAAGATTATGTGATCTCATTAGTTCCCTGCGATGCATGAAATATTTTGGTCCTTTATTTTATTCTTCCATAAATTCTATATTCATTTAATATTTTATAACTACATTAGGATATTAATAAAACCTTATATGATAATAGTTCCACATATTATGTCACAATGATATCATATTACTAACTCATTCAATATTTCTTGAATCATTTTTAGAAATATCATGATAATAGGTAGTTAGATGTAATCATAGAATTATCTAATATTAATCACATAATCTTCATGTTAGTTTCTTCAAAACCTCTAAAATTTTCTATTCTATATCACTATATATTCTTTTAATGAAATCCCCAATTTGTTTTTTTACTAATAGAATCATTTTAGTTTTATATCTTAAGAGATACAAGTCATATGGAAGGGTATCTTATGTGTAACCAATAACTATATGTTATTTTGGTATTTTTTATGATAAGATAATATTTTAATGAAGTGATAGATATATGACATGTTCCATGTTTCTTAGGGACTAACCTATCATATGATAATATTCTTTCTTATAAAATTATGTTTCATATAATGATTCCTTTCATAATAATTTATTTTGAATTTTCTATGAACATTAACCTTTGACACAAAGTACTCCTTTAATATGTGGTTCATCTGTTTCATATGCAATATTCATTCCTTTTCTATGATAATTTACATATCATATGAAACTAATATATCATATAAATTGTAAATTCATTATTTATAACCTTAACCTACCAACATTTATGAATTATGATCTTATATTCTTTAACAAAATAATAGTTTTCATATGAATGGTTCATTCATTCATACACACTTCATCATATTGACGTCTATATCTTACAAAATCTTCCACAAAAACTATATGAAGTATTCATATTATAAAAATTGTCACTAAGGGATGAATAAAATGAAGTATAATTCATAACTATAGGATTCTACACAACCACAAAAATTATTTTAAAATAATTTTAGGCTTGATATCTTCCCTAACATGAAACACTGATCTTTTAGAATAATATGTTGCATAATAAAAAATTATTATTTAAATTTCACTATTTTGACTTAGAATACACATAAAAAATAATGAATAGTAAAAAATATATTATTAAAATTATGTCTAAATTTTTTAATTAATGTAAATTTTTTTATTGAAGTATAATAAAGAAGAACTCAGTTTTCCATAATGTCATTTTATGCTTCAAAAATATAATTTCTTCAATGAAGCATTTTATTTAATTGTGCTCATGGAATTAAAAATTTTTATACCATTTTAAGATATTTTCTGACTTAATGAATATCAATTTTAAATATTACATTCAAAATTAAATTATTTTAACATTTTGATATTTTTTTAAAAAAATTATGTTTTTGTGAGCTGTGAAAAATAACGATTGTTTTTGTAAAAAATTTATTTCATTTGATGTAGATGTCCAATTAATTTTATAATATAATTATAATGTAAAAAAACAATAATTTATTTGAAAATAATATAATTCAATAAATAGTAATCATCATTATACTTGATTTTGGTATAAGTTCATTTTTGGACATTAAAACATAGTTTTTTTAAACTCTTCTTATTTGTGAAATGTGTTTTTTTCAAAAATATTTTTTATTAATATATATATAATAAATATTTTAATAAAATTTATTATATTTATATCTAATAATATATATTACCATTCATTTTATGATTATTATATGGCATGGAATAGAAGTGAATTTTATGTTATGCTTAAAAATTCATTTTTCAAAAAAGGTTTTTTTGTTGTTGCATTTTGAGCACTTATTTAAAAATAATTGCATGAAATTATAGAAATAGAATATATAAAATAGGACTCAATATTTTTAATCTTCAAAATAAATTTAATTTAATAGGTTCAACATAATTTTTTGTCCAGGTGAATAGTTAAAATAGTAAAATTGTGTTACCACATTTTAGGTTAAAAAGGGTTTATTAGGGGGGTAAACCAAGAAATATGGTTTGTAATGCCACATAAACTTGTAAAATTATAATTTTATATGATATTTTAATCACTTAACTATGAATTAATTTCTATTTGGATCCACTTTCTCATAAAATAGACCTTATATTATTTAATTCTTTTGAGAAATTCCATGTGTGTCCCTTCCCTAAGTTATTAAAGGAATCCTTTTCCTCTAACTTATTAAAAAAATTTGAGGCCCAAAACATAGAAAAAAACCTTATTATATTCCTTCCCATCATTTTATATTTTCTATTCATCTTCTTATACAAATATTTTAATGTTTAATATTTAAGCTAATGTTGTCCTCTCAATGAAGAGGTCTGAATCCTATCCAAGATCTTCTAGTTTTATTTCTTCTACCACTTATAATTAACATGTTATATACCTAAAAAATTATTAATATAGTATCATAAATTTAATTATATTTTTCTATAATGATTTTTAAACCATTTACCACCTCCCTTCCATCAAATGGTAAATGAATATATCACTCATGTGTACATGTGGATAACCATCTCCACATAGAAATATGAATTAATTTCCCTAACCTTCATTCCTGGATAGTTATTATGATGGATTTAATGTTTATATATGATATTTATGACATAATTTTGATTCTATAACTTCTTGAACTTATCTACTTCATAAATTTTAGATTCATAAGAAAATGATAATGTCACTAATGCGTATATATGGACTACCACCTCCCCAAAGCGATGTGATTCATTTTCTATTTATACATAAATTTTCTTGTAATAAGGATATATTAATGAATATATAATATATTTATGATATAATAATGATTATATAAATCTTAATTATCATTTAACTTTATTTTTTTACATCCATCGAAATGTGGCAGCATCACTTGTGAGTATGTACAGATTACCATCTCCACAATGTTTTGTAATTCATTTTTCATCACCAATTTATATGAATGGTTATAAAACTATATATAATGATTACATATCATAATTATGGCATGATTATGATTCTTGAGATTATTTAATCATTATCAAATTTCAAGTACCATAACTAATGAACTGAAACATACATGAAAAATAAAATTGTTAACTCCTAGAAACAACAATTTTAATAATAAATAATGAATAAACTGAGGTTGAAATATTTTAATTTGATAAAATATGATATTATGAGTATTTATATGGTTATATTATAATTTTTTGATAAATATAAATTTATTATTCTGGATTTTATATAACTTAGAGATTATATTATACATAAGTTAAGGGTTTTTCATCTCAAAATTGTCTCGTTGAGACATGTTTGATGTTATGAACCTACGAGGTGTATATTTTGAAAATTAGATATTTAATAATTTTTAAATGTATTAATTAATTTTATATAAAGTTATAATTAAAATTATAACTTCCATGGGATTTTTATTCAAATGTTAGAAAAGTGGTAATGGTTCATCATCTAAAATTATCTTCTTTGGGACATATGGTATGTTAAAAAACTATATTATTTTATAATGTGTATTTGATACCCATTTTTTATATTGTATAATTAATATACTTATGTTAATTGTAAGTAATTATTAATTTGATGTCATTTATTTCATGTATGTCATCAATCAAATGTTACCAAAGAATTAAGGGTTTTACGTTATGATATCATTTTTACCAAGATATTTTATGATTAAATTTATGATACTAAAATTATATGATCTATATCATCAAATTAATACGTATTATGATAAAAATAAACTCATAAGTAATGTTATTTATTATTAATTATTTTTAACAATTATTCGTAATGTATATTTTGGAGGCGAAGCCTTATGCTGTAATTTATGATTAATGATATTTTACTGATTAGATTAGAAAATTGTAAATTATGATCATGTTCTCACACTCATATGATTATCACATTCTCAATTATGATAATTTATTTATGTATTTTATCTATACCTTTACTAAAAATCTAAGCTCACCCTATCTTATGTTTCATTTCTACATGTTCAGATGAATGGTTTTAAGTATGATTTTTCTTAGAAGGGTTTTAGTTATAAATAACATAATAGGAAATGATATAGATAATTTACATACCATTTGTTTATGTATCAATGTTTCTAAAGGAAATAAGAAATTATGTTTTGTGTTTTGAACATATTGATATGTAATAAATATTCATCTAAATTATGAAAAGTTTTCAAATGTATTTATTGGGTCCTGATTGATGGTATCAAAGAAAATATTAGTTAATTTTTAAAAAGAGAATGAGAAAACATATGTGTAAATTTATAGTATAAGCCTATATATATAAGAACATACTTTTTTATATTAAATAATGGATTGATTTTCTCTTAGAAAATTCATTCATATCTAAATAACAGAAAATTGATGTTATTGTGGCATAGATTCACCTAGTGGTATCAACTTTGAATGGGGTGGAAGGAGTATTAAATCAATCATCACCAGTACAAGATGAGAGATAATACCAAGATAGAGACACCTAGGGGATATGCATGGGTTAATTCAAATTTGCTTTCTGAACCTTTAGGATAGATATGAATAGATATTGATGACGGATTACATAAGTGAAACATAATTTATCATTTTTGAAAATATGTTTTAATGATTTATATATCTTATGAATAACATTTCATGATTACATGATTAAAAAGTATTTTATTTTTGATAAAACTATTCTATTTGTATTTATCTAGTGATTATAACTAGATGTAATTTTGTTAACATTGCATGTGATGGTATATGCAGTGATTATATGCTTCTATAACCAAATTAAATGGGATGTGGAATGGGAAACCTTGTGACTATTCCCAACAAGCTATCACAAAATAAGATTAAGAACAATAACATGGATGAGTTTTTGGATTAAATAAATATTAGAAAAGTGTATTTTAATTAATACCATGGAGGAAATAATATTCATCTTCTTACATGTTGATAATTCTAGAAAAAGAACTTGAATAAATTTCTTAAAAGAATGGGAAGTTGTTTTTAATGTGGAAAAGGGCATATAACATGTAATTTCCAAATAAAAATGAAAAGATTGGTAATAAAAATGTATGGGAATAATAAATTCCATAAGTTATCATTGAATATTAGTTTTTATAAATGTCTAAGGTAATGTAATTAATAAAATTTATTTCTTTAGGGGAGATATCAATAAGAGGGTCTGGAAGGATGTTTGAGAAATGAATTTATTATGGATGATGAACAGACTATGAATTTCATATAAAATGTATATGTTATTTTTGTGGTATTACTTATTTTAGATGTAAGAAGAATGACTAAATATAATTTAGTAAATCATGACACAATATTCATATTTCATATTGTAGGAAATATGTATTAAGGAATAATTTTATGAATCCAAGTTAATGGTTAATGAAAAAAGTTGTATTATTGAATTATTTTTTATGGGAATTTAGGAATTATGTTGTAGAAGTGTTTTATCATTGATATATTGTTTATAAGTATAATTAAACATATAGGGATTGTTTTTTAGTAGTTATTCATTAATTATTTATAATATAATATATTTAATGGTACTAATGACATAGAAAATCCATTTAGTGGTAAGGTAATATTTTTGAGGAACACATGATTTAAGGAAATATAGCCCTTATGAGTTACATTATGTTGTTTTGGGATAATTATTTATGATTATCTTGGAATAAAAAAGTGCTTAAAATATTCAAATATTTTTCAGTTTTTAATTTAGTTAAAAATATTTTTGGAGGAATATTAACCTTAACTGTTTTTGGATTTGTTTAAACAGGTCATTTGGTGTTACTATTATTGTTTTGGAGACTAATATATTATTTTATAATATGATTATTTATCCATATTAGATAAATTATGATTTTTTTTTCTATTTGGTAAATATCCTTAGAGATAAGTAATGAAATACCATTATTTTACAGTTCTTATAATCCCATAAAAGTTAATTTTAGTGCCTCAGGCATAAAATATTCATCTAGAATATTAATTTTTTGGGTAATATATGATATAAAAGTAGAAATTGATTGAGTAAAAATAAAATTATTAAATCAAGTTTATTGAATTTAATTAAGTCATATATGTAAATTTCCTAATGATATATAACTTAATAATAATATAATTACTCAACTCTAGGAAAATGGTCATTGGAAATTTAACTGTTTTGCTTTTTTATGGTTATTTCTGAAGAATTGAATATTGTTTTCACCCATCATTGATTTATGGTTCTGTGGTAATTAAAATTCTCATGAACATGTTCTCTATTACTCTCTAGTATTCAACGGACATTATCTTTATCTTCTAGGTACATATTTTCACTCCCCCTAATGTTATCCTTACTTGGGAACTTGATTTTGCTTTATCTTAGGGATCCTTTATGTATTTCACTTCCCCTTTTCAAAGGAAGATATATTATCCATTTTATGATGTGGGAATTGATAAAAGTTTTTTAAAAAATACATAATCCATGTTTATTAAGATGTAAAATGTGTGGATGAAATTTATATAAGTAGTGGATAATATAACAACCCAAAAATTTAGTTTAAAAGATTACTATTATAATGACCATGACCCCATAATCTCGGATATGGTGCCTCACTTTATTACATTATAATGATTACAAGGAATAAAATCCTGATTTAATGATTAGTTTAGATGTTTTAGAAGCAAGATACACACCTAATACCCATTTTACAAGGGGAATAGAAAATGAAACATAATAAAAAAAATTAAAATGTTCAGCATCCTTAGAAACTCTTTATAAGAATTCATATTCATATCTTAGGGAAAGTAAGAAAATAAGGGTGAGATAAAATGAATAGTAAGGGTTTAGTATAGTGGAATATATCATAAATCAATTAATATTAATCATCAAGGCAAGTTAAATGACTAAAAAACAATTCAATTAGTCAATAACTTGAGCCAAATATGGCATAAATAAATGAAGATCAATAATGCCATATAAATAATCACATGAGCTTCAAACATGATCAGGTATATTATAGATAATATAATAATATAATGGAATAACACTAATGATGGATATCAAAATGATGGACATCTTAACTATCAAGATCTATCCTTGAGATAGTTACAGTCAAGATATTTCATTAAGACAATTTAAGTCTGCTGGTTGAAACCCATTATATATGGCCAACTGATTTGTCTCTTAAGACTACGAATGCATCTAGGGGATTTAATTAACAGGTCCTCAAACCAAGTAATACATGTCCAAAATAGTCCTAATATATTGAACAATTAATTTAAATCATATACAATGTTCCTTATCAAATATCCATATTGAGTAAAGGATACAAATTTATGAATATTTCACAAATAAATCATATAAATTTAAAGGTAAATACTTTATGTAAAAATGATATATGGTTTAAGAAATGATAAAATTTCTCATAAAAGAATATGGATATTAAAAATAAATATATTTTCTAATGAAAAATTACTATAATAAAAGTGACTATTTAAAGAGAAAGTTAACAGTTACAAAATAAATTGTGATTGTATGATGAATTTTACCACTTGGTAATTTTCAAGTCGAATGCCCTTGAATGTGATAATTCAAAGTGAAACAAAAAAACCATTATTTTTGAATTAATAATTATTCTAAACATAAAAGGGTAATTATATACACCATAAAAAATTAATTGGTCAATGAAAACAAATAAGTCTCAATGGAATGTTAATTGAGACTAAATCTCGTACCATATGCTCCCTTTTTGTTGAACTCCTTATAAGCTATTGTATAATGGTTTTATAAATTTTATTAAGTTATAACTAAATTATATTAATATTTATAGTATTATATATGATTCTTTTATAACATATTATGACCTTTTTGTTAATAATCTTTAATTATTTTACTTGTTTTGGGTGTTAATTGCCTTGTTTTTCGAGTATGCATAGACATGTTATTTTTTGTCCCTCTTACGTCAATCGCGATTTAATCATATTAGTAATGTAAAATATAATTTAAAATAATATTTATTAATTATATATATATATATATATATTAATAAATACTATTTAGTGATGGGAGATAAAATGAACCTTTCATAGAGACGATTGGCCACATGAATGCATGAATGATGCTTCCATTTTATTGTAGAATTAAAATAAAGAAAATTAAATGATATATATGTATATAATAATTAAATAATAATTTTTATGTCATACATATCATAATTTTTTTTAAACGATCCTCAATAAATTCCATGCAATGTGTTAATGAATTACATCGCTTTGAGGAGGTGATAGTCCACACTTCCATAAATGACGTTATCGTATTCCCAAAAAATGAAAAGCACGATGGTATATGTTATATAATAATTTTTGGAGAATTAATAAATAATAAATATAATATATATCATATATAAACTATAAATCCATCATTATTCTCAGCCATGAAAGGTGGAAATTGAAGAATGAACGACATTGGTTTGTGAGACGGTTGTCCACCGTACACATGAACGATGATTGTGCACCCCATTTGAAGGATATGTATGAATTTTTATGAAATATAATCTAATAACATCATATAATTATATTTATTATACTTATGTTATTATATTATCAATATATAATAATAATTTAATTGGTGGAGAAAGAAATAAAAATAGTGTTTGTTAAATAACATTACATCTTCTTTGGCTAACTCCTATTTTTTCTCCAAAGTAATTCCATGGTTTTATTTGTCTAAAAAGTGAGGATTTTATATTGAGTGTTTGGATGTTTTGAGTTTATTTTTTCAGGGTTTTTGTGATCCAAAAGGATTGATAGGTGTGAATAATTGAGGTGAGTGAGTGTGTTTTAATAGTAGAGGAGTTTTATTCTTATAAATACCAAAATGTATAAAATATTGGGAGGTACCCCTTATATAATGTGCCTAAAATAAAGAGATTTTTTTTATAAAATATGGTTTAGGGTTTAATTATGGCCATAATATGGGGTTTCTACAATTTTATTGTTCCTTTTCCCCTTAAAATTAATGTTTAACCATTAAGTAAACTCATCTTTACTATAATCACTATAATTAATTTTAATTGATTTCAATAATATTTTTGTAAAATAATTTGTTAAAATTTCTAGAAATTATAAATTATTATAATTATGAACTTGTATCCATTTTTTACAAATTAAAATAACAGAAGTGGCAGAAATTAATTTAAAATTAATACTACAGACAGGATGGGAAAACAGGTTTCTAACGTGAAACTGCTCAAAATTACACTAAGGTTTTACATCTAAATTCAATATAAAAATTAATAATATGATCTAAATTGTATTATAAGATTTATAATATATCAATTTTGACTCTAAACCCATGTAAAAATGTAACACCTGAGACTTTTATGAGATAAATTTTGTTTTTATATAAATCATCAAAGGAATCTATCACTTCATACAACACTAGCTTGGCTTGATTTACACGCAACCACGACCTTCCTCGATAGCTTGCATCGTACGCAATACCGAGTTTTACTAAACAACGATATGCTATTAAAATATTATTAAAACTAGCCGTTATGAATAGTAATACCCACTTTTTTAAATTTTGTAAATTTTATTTTTCAAAATGTACTTCATTTTTTGATTCGGAATATCGATATTAGCCTAGGGTGAAATTTTGGTATTTTTCTGAAAACCTTCAATTTTTGATGAATAGTGAAAACACTGGGTTACTATTTAAAAACCGACTTTTTATTTAAATAATTATTTATTTTATTTAAATTTATTTTAGGTAAAAATTGATACATAATACCTATATAAGTTCAATGCAATTCATTGGAGTCGTTTTATAATAATTTTAGATATATAAAATTTTTATTGAACTTTTCACCGTCTTTTACCCACCTCCTAGGAGAATTTGCAAATTTACATAAAACTTAATTTTACCACTTCTGTTAGTGGAATTTCAAAAATCCGAGAGACACAGTTAATATCAAGGACTAAAATGTGGTTCAATTAGATGAAAATAATTTATGGTGAATAGTAACTTTTTACTTTTTTTACCACGGTTAAAAGTAAATAGGGAAATTAAGGGTAAAAATGTTATTATTTTTACCCTAACACATTTCCTAATTCTATTGGATAAGTGTAATTATACCAAAAACAACATTAGGAATAAAATATGACCATTTAGGTCCACTTGGATTAGATTATGACATTTATTATTAATTTATTTAAAGAAGGGTTAAAATAGTTAAAATAAAAGTTTAATAAATAAATAATTTTTAATATAGGGTTATACATAAGATAAATTCTACTATAAATATTAATTATAAAGATAAAAAGATTTACTACATAATTATATTTTATTTGTAATTTTTAGACAATAAATAATTTAATTTATTTATGACACAATGATGATGCAGTAATTATATTATTAATGAAATATTGACATTATTGATGTTATAAATACCCAAATAAATATAATTTGAGACTTTTTATGAATTAAAATAATTTTCTAGGTTAATATTACATGTTAGTATTGATTTAATTAACTTTATTTGAACTAATATTTCTGTTATGATTTTCACAAAAATCAATTACCAAATAATGTCAAAATTGTCATAAAATAGTTTTTAAAACAAATATTATATTATTAATTGTTATTTTATTCCTAAAAAATCTAAGGTTTGGCCAAATAACTTAGCTAAGGTTATATATATTAATAATAAACAACTTGGAGTTCGTTTGGCTTGTTATAGTAAGTTTATTAACCTTATAGTGTAAGAAAACAAGAAGACACGGTAAAAGTTAAATTATCTAACTTAAAGTTAAATCTAAATGATAAGGTTAAAATAGAAACCTAAACTTGTCTAAATTCTATTTGATGAGAGGATTTCGACCCATCCCCACCTTATCTTATAAATAAATCAATTTGAAGCTATTAAAAACCGAATATGACTTTATAATAAAATAATATTTTTAGTCTTTCCTAAGGTGCCCCTCTCCTCCCTTATAAAAGGGAACCTCCTCCCTCTCTTCCTAACACCACATTGATCCTTCAATCTCGGCCAACCCCTGCAAAATTCTCTTCTCCACTTCCCTAGAAACATCCTAGAGGTCCTGGTCTTCTTCAAAGACCAATTTTAGTTCTCTAAGAGGAGGTCTCAAAGAGGCGCTTCAAAGAAGAGGTAATGTCTGTTACCGATTCTTTCAACTTTATTTCTTATTCCACTTCTTCTTCTTTAGTTTTTTCGTTATTAAGTAATAAAATAAGTATCATTAATATACTTTTATGTTATTATAAGTATGAAACAACCCTATTTCACCATATATCCATCCTACGGAAAACGAAATCACCGCGCATGCGTACGTACGGAATACCGTCTCCACGTCGTGGTGTAATATATTTTCCACCACCACCTTACTAGGATTGGTATAATGGTGTAAATAATAACTATATATGATTATTGTAAAGTGATATTGATTCTGAAATAGTATAAATACACTCCAATAGAATTCCACGATCATGGGAACGATATCATCGCTCGTGTGTACGTACGGAATACCGTCTCCACGATGTGATGCAACTCGTTCTACATGATTGTCATTGCATAATGATTATATAAAGGAATTGAATGAATTAATATGATATATATTACACTAATACCATTCTGTAAATGAGGTATCTATAACCTAAAGAGAAGAATAAGAATTTATTTGACAAAACACGCATAAGAACAAAAAGCAATAAACACCCGAATAACAAGTAGCAATGAAATATTACTAATAAGAAGCTAAGAATATCACCATATATGATATCATAAAAATAAGTATGATTCTGTAATAAGTAAATGATATTATTTAAATCATTATACAGGAGGTTTAGACACTTACGAAGCAAATCGGACCTAAGGTAATAGAAAATATCACAATCTCATTTTTATCCGAGATTGTTTATACATTGGTATTTACTAGGGTGTATTTTATCATCCACATCCATGTTTACTAAATATGTAATATTTATATACTTATACAATTGTTTAAATCCAATTTTACCCTTCGGTGAGTTTTTAGTAAAAGATATGAAAGGAATCTTTTGTCGTTTTTCGTACGAGGTACTTTTTGACTTTTCTGAAAAAAGTACGAAAATAATGTTTTTTTAACTTATACGACATGAATGGATTTTTAAAACATTATTTCCAAGAATATTCCTTTACAAGTTTTCAAGTTTATTTTTAATCAACATATTTTATTTTAAAATTGTATGACATGTTAAGAAAGGAAAAAAAATTTGAAGTAGAAAGGATATTTTCCTCAAGAATGGAGTTTAAGTGTTTTATCATAATTATTTTCCATCTAAGATAATATAGGGTTATGTTTCTATCCCTATTTTTAAAATGATTTGATTATGTTCTGATGGAATTATTTTTATGATGTCCTTTTATCTTATATGTATTATGTTATGATGGCATGATGATTAAGATTCCCATTTTTATTACATGAGTTATGCAATGATGTATGATTTATGATTTTGTGGCTCACATAAGAATGGTATCATTATGAGATGGGTGGGACCTATATCTACCTCCAATTCATTGGGTAAAGATTTATATCTCATGAGATAGACATGGATAGAATGGAAGGTTAAACCGGTTCAGTGAAATAGGACTGAAACGAGGAGTGAACTCGGTTCAGAAATGGACATTGTCCACTAAGATAGTCTTGGAAATGAGTCTTGACTACTAAGAAATGATTTTCTATGATTATGTGTGTATGCCACAAAGTTTCATGTTTTAAGTTGTGATTATTGGGATTACATTTCACTACTATGATTTATCCCATGTTATGAAATTATGATCTCTTTTGCAGGTTAAGATTTCCAAAATGAAATGTTCTTATGAATATGATGTGATTGATATTTATTTTGTTTACCCTTACTGAGCATTTGAGCTCACCCTTTTGTATGTTTTATTTCCCCAGGTCAGGAAGAAGTTTATTAAGTAGGATATTCCAAAAAGGGACTCTAGATATGATGGAATAAATGGGAGACAACATAGATGATTTATGAACCAGTTGTTTATGTTTCCCAGTTTCTAAAGACACTATACCTATACGATCCTTTCCTAGTTTTGTTATATATTGTAATAAGCGTGCTTCAATTCTGAAGTAATAACAATGTATGTAAAGTATGGGTCATTATTTTTGGTACTAGAGGAAAGGTATAGTCAACCTTTGGAAACTAGGATGTGAAAGCCTTAGTAAGAACCCAAAGGATAAGTCTAAGCATAGAACACAATCTTGGTGTTTTAAAAATGGCCATGAAAAACCTATGATAAGACCTTAAGTGTGAAATTTTATTCTTGATTATGTGGTTTTCCTATTATAATTAGTGTTGCTCACATTATTCTTCTTGGTTTTAGTCAATGGATGAAACCCGAAGGAACCGTGTTAATGTGTAATGCGATGGGAAATGAAATGATTGTCCCCCTGAGTGACCAAACATTATGGGAGCTGGAATGAAAAATCTTGTAGCCGTGCTCACAAAACTTTCTCAAGATATGAATCATGTAGGACTTCCAAACAAGAAAAGGAAGGAGCAACATTCTGTTGAATCCTTCATGAGGCAGCGTCCACCTTCATTCAGCGGGTCTTCTGATCCATTAGTGGCTGAACAATGGATCAGTACCACTAAAAAAATATTTTCAGTTCTTCAATGTTCTGAACATGATAAAGTCATCTTATCAATTTATCATTTGGAAGGTGAAGCTGATCAATGGTGGAATCTTATTAAGAATATGAGGCAAAGGTATGAAATTGAGTCCATGGAATGGGATGAGTTCAAGAACTTATTTTTCAATAAGTACTTCCCTTGTATTCTCCAAACAAATATGGAGAAGGAGTTTCTTGAACTAAAGCAAAAGGATGATGAATCTGTTGGTACCTACAAAGAAAATTTTACAAGACTTTCAAGGTATGCTTCTGGGATTATTATCCAACTTGAGAGTAAGATCGATTGATTTTTTAGTGGCTTAAAACCAAGTCTTCGAAAGGAGTTATCCATAAGGAACTTAAATAGTTATGAGGAAATTGTTTGATGTGCTCTCAAGGTTGAGATAGAGATTGGAGTAACCCATCAGTCATATGGGTTTGATAAGAAGAGGAAAATGGAATTCAAAGGAAAATATAAAGAGCACACTGAAAAGAAGATGAGTTTTCCCTTATGCTCAAAGTGTGGAAAGAAACATGGAGGAAATTATCTTAAGGGTACAATCAAATGTTATAAGTGTGGAAAAGAAGGTCATTGGGAAATTTATTGTCGAAATAATGGGAAGAAGATGTCCAATGATGCAAAAAAAGGAAGGGATACACATAATGAACCTACTTCACTTCAATGTTTCAAGTGCAAGGAAATGGGGCATTATGCCAATCAATGCCCTAATACATGGGTTGTTGATGATGATCGACGTCAATAAACTCTTAAGGCTAAAGACAAAGTAAAGTCACATGCAATTTCTATCAATGATGTGGAGTACGATAACGAAGTGGTGAAAGGTACACTTACCATCCACTCTAAAGTAGCAGATGTTTTATTTGATTCTGTATCCACCCACTCTTTTATTTCAAAAGAATTTTCTAAGGGTATCACTGTATTACCTCAACAATTAGATGTTGAGTTAGCTGTGACAACCCCTAATGGCACAACAGTCGCATCAAAAGTTTATAATTCTTCTCCAATTGAAGTTTGTGGGAAAGTGCTTTCTTCAAATCTTTTGACCCTTCCTATAGTGGAATTTGATGTGATTCTTGGCATGGATTGGATTTCTCTATATGGAGCTAATATCAATTTCCAAAGAAGGAAAGTCACATTTCATATTCCAGATCAATCTATAATCATCTATCGATGCAAGGATGAACATAACCTTCTAGTGGAAATTTCTTCCATCTTATGGGTTTTGATTCCACTAAATGAAGGTTATTTATCTCAAATGGTTGGTGAGAAACTCACGATTAAGAATATGCCCATTGTACGGGAGTTTGATGATGTCTTTCCGGAGGAATTACCGAGTCTTCCACCAAATCGTGATGTTGAGTTTTCAATAAAACTCGTACCAGGTGCTTTTCCTATTTCAAGGACACCTTATAGAATGGACCCAATTTAGTTGTAGGAATTGAAGAAGAAACTCCAAGAGAATCTTGATAAAGGATTCATACGCCCTAGTTCATCACCTTGGGGAGCACCTGTTTTGTTTGTTAAGAAGAAATATGGATCAATGGGACTCTGAATTGATTATCAAGAACTTAACAAGATCACTATCAAGAACAAATATCCTCTCCCACGAATTGATGAATTATTTGACCAACTACGCGGAGCTCAATACTTTTCCAAGATTGATCTCTGTTCAGGGTATCATCAATTAAGGTTCAAAAGGGAGGATATACCAAAGACAGCTTTCTGTACAAGGTATGGACACTATGAATTTATAGTGATGCCATTTGGTCTTACAATGCCCCTACTATCTTCATGGATCTGATGAATAGAGTCTTTAGAGACTATCTTGATCAGTTTGTGGTAGTCTTTATAGACGATATTCTTGTCTATTCAAAGAGCAAGGAAGAACATGAAGATCATTTGAGAATTATATTGAAGACCCTGAGAAAGGAGAAGCTTTATTCCAAATTTACCAAGTGTGAATTTTGGCTTTAAAAAGTTGCATTTTTGGGTCACATAATCTCAAAAGAGGGGATATCTGTGGATCCAGCAAAAACAGAGGTTATCGAAAGATGGCCGAGACCAACAACAGTAACCGAGATCCAAAGTTTTCTTGGTTTGGCTGGATATTATCGACGTTTTTTGAAAGATTTTTCACGATTATCTAATCCACTCACCAAGTTTACTCGAAAAGGAGTTAATTTTGTTTGGACAGAGGAATGTGAAGAGAATTTCAAGGAGTTGAAAAGAAGGTTATCCAGTGCACTTGTACTCACACTTCCTTGTAGTGGAGAAAGGTTTGTGATCTACAGTGATGTATCCAAGAAGGGGTTGTGGTGTGTTCTTATGAAAAATGATATGGTGATAGCTTATGCCTCACGACAATTGAAAATCCATGAGAAAAAATACCTAACTCGCGATTTGGAGTTAGCGGCGGTAATCTTTGCATTAAAGATTTAGAGGCATTATCTTTATGGAGAAAGGTGTGATATTTATACTGATCATAAAAGTTTAAAGTATATTTTCACACAAAAGGAGCTGAATATGCGCCAAAGAAGATGGTTGGAGCTGATTAAGGATTATGACTGCTCAATTCATTACCACCCAGGGAAAGCAAACAAGGTGGCAGATACATTAAGTCAACAAGACCATGCTAGATTATCCATGATGAGGATCACAAAAGATCCAATATTTATGGATTTACAAAGGATGGATCTTGGAATTATAATGGAAAGGGAAAAATCTTATCTTTCTCAAATGAATGTTCAACTATCTATACATGTGAAGATTAAAGAGGCACAGAAAGAAGATGTAGAGTTACAAAAGAAGGTGAGAAATGTTCCTGAATTCAGCTTTGATTGTGATGGGATAATAAAGTTCAAGAATCGGGTTTGTGTTCCTCCCATCCCAGAATTAAAGAAGGAGATGCTGGATGAGGCTCATAGTTCTTCATTCTATATTCATCCTGGAAGCACGAAGATGTATAAGGACCTGAAAGAGTACTTCTGGTGGGATGGCATGAAAAGAGATGTTTCTGAATATGTCTCTTGAATCTTGGTTTATCAGCAAGTTAAAGTTGAGAGACAGAAGTCTAAGGGTATGTTACAACCATTACCCATACCCGAATGGAAATGGGAAAACATCACTATGGACTTTGTCACCGGACTTCCTAAAACATCCAAAGGAAATAATGCTATCTGGGTCATAGTTGATCATCTTACAAAGTCAGCACACTTCATCGCTATTAGAGAGGATTTCTATCAGGATCGGCTTGCCAAGATATATGTGAAGTGGTAAGATTTCATGGGGTACCACATTCCATTATATATGATCAGGATCTAAGGTTTTTCTCAAAGTTTTGGCGAAGTCTTCAGCATACTCTGGATAGAGAGTTGAGTTTCAGCACTGCTTATCATCCTCAGACAGATGGTCAATCTGAGAGAACAATTCAAACTCTAGAAGATATGTTGAGAGCTTGCTCTATGGATTTCAAAGGTGGTTGGGATCAACACCTACCTTTGGTGGAATTTTCTTATAATAATAGCTTTCACTCCAGTATTCAGATGGCTCCTTATGAAGCTCTCTATGGAAAGAAATGCAGGATACCAACTTGCTGGGATGAAGTTGGGGAAAGAAAGCTGTTAGGACCTGATCTTGTTGATGAGATGGAAGAAAAAGGTCAGATCTATTCAACAACACATAAGAGTAGCTCAGAGTCGATGAAAAAGTTATGCCGACAACTGAAGAAAAGACCTAGAGTTTGAAGTGGGTGATAAAGTGTTCTTACGAATATCTCCCTGGAAGAGGGTCATGAGATTTGGAAAGAAGGTAAAGTTGAGCCCTAGATATATCGGTCCTTTTGAAATACTGGATCGTGTTGGGAAGGTAGTTTACCGATTGGAACTTCCACCGAATCTCTCCCAAGTTCATGATGTGTTCTATGTATCTCTCCTGAGAAAGTACATACCTGATCCTTCACATGTACTCAGCTCAGAAGTTGAACCGCTGGAGAAAGATCTTTCTTATGAAGAACAACCGATAGAGATTCTCGATCGTAGTGAAAAAGTCCTACGGAACAAGACCACTCACTTGGTGAAAGTTTTATGGAGGAACCACCAATTAGAAGAATCTACATGGGAGCTTGAGGATATGATAAGGGAGAGGTATCCTCATCTGTTTGTTATAAAGTGATAAATTTCGAGGGCGAAATTCATTTTAAGGGGGGTAGAATGTAACACCCGATACTTTTATGAGATAAATTTTGTTTTTATATAAATCATCAAAGTAATCTTTCACTACACAAAACACTATCTTGGCTTTCTTTACACGCAATCGCGGCCTTCCTCGATAGCTTGCGTCGTACACAATACCGAGTTTCACTAAACAACGATATGCTATTAAAATATTACTAAAACTAGCCGTTATGAATAGTAATACCCACTTTTTGAAATTTTGTAAATTTTATTTTTCAAAATGGACTTCATTTTTGGATTCGGAATATCGAAATTATCCTAGGGTGAAATTTTGGTATTTTTCTGAAAACTTTCAATTTTTGATGAATAGTGAAAACACTGGGTTAATATTTAAAAACCGACTTTTTATTTAAATAATTATTTATTTTATTTAAATTTATTTTAGGTAAAAATTGATACATAATACCTATATAAGTTCAATTCAATTCTTTGGAGTCATTTTATAATAATTTTAGATATATAAAAATTTTATTGAACTTTTCACCGTCTTTTACCCACCTCCTAGGAGAATTTGCAAATTTACATTAAACTTAATTTTACCTCTTCTGTGAGTGGAATTTCAAAAATCTGAGAGACACAGTTAATATCAAGGACTAAAATGTGGTTCAATGAGATGAAAATAATTTTTTGTGAATAGTAACTTTTTACCTTTTTTTACCACATTTAAAAGTAAATAGGGAAATTAAGGGTAAAAATGTTATTATTATTACCCCAACACATGTCCTAATTCTATTGGATAAGTGTAATTCGACCAAAAACAATATTATGAATAAAATATGACCATTTAGGCCCACTTGGATTAGATTAGGACATTTATTATTAATTTATTTAAAGAATGGTTAAAATAGTTAAAATCAAAGTTTAATAACTAAATCATTTTTAATATTGGTTTATACATAAGATAAATTCGACTATAAATATTCATTAGAAAGATAAAAATATTTCATACATAATAGTATTTTATTTTTAATTTTTAGACAATAAATAATTTAATTTATTTATGACACAATGATGATGCAGTAATTATCTTATTAATGAAATATTGACATAGTTGATGTTATAAATACCCAAATAAATGTAATTTGAGACTTTTTATGAATTACGATAATTTTATAGGTTAATATGACATGTTAGTATTTATTTAATTAAATTTATTCGAACTAATATTTTTTTTATGATTTTCACAAAAATCAATTACCAAATAGTGTCAAAATTGACATAAAATAGTTTTTAAAAAAAATATTATATTATTAATTGTTATTTTATTCCTAAAAAATATAAGGTTCGGACAAACGACTTATATAAGGTTATATATATTAATAATAAATAACTCGGGGTTCGTTTGGCTTATTATAGTAAGTTTATTAACCTTATAGTGTAAGAAAACAAGAAGACATGGTAAAAGTGAAATTATCTAACTTAAAGTTAAATCTAAATGATAAGGTTAAAATAGAAACTTAAACTTGTCTAAATTCTATTGGATGAGATGATTTTGACCCATTCCCACCTTAGATTCGAAATAAATCAAATTGGAGCTATTAAAAAACGAATATGACTTTATAATAAAATAATATTTTTAGTTTTTTCTAAGGTGCCCCCTCCTCCCTTATAAAAGGGAACCTCATCCCTCTCTTCCTCACACCACTTTGAGCCTTCAATCTCGGCCAACCCCTGCCAAATTATCTTATACACTTCCCTAGAAACATCCTAGAGGTCCTGGTATTCTTCAAAGACCAATTTTAGTTCCCTAAGAGGAGGTCTCAAAGAGGCACTTCAAAGAAAAGGTAATGTCCGTTACCGATTATTTCAACTTTATTTCTTCTTCCACTTCTTCTTATTTAGTTGTTTCATTATGAAGTAAAAACATCAGTATCATTCATATACTGGTATGTTATTATAAGTATGAAACAACCCTATTTCACTATCTATCCATCCTACGGAAAATGAAATCACCACGTGTGTGTACGTATGAAATACCGTCTCCACGTCGTGGTGTAATCTATTTTCCACCACCACCTTACTTGGATGGGTATAATGGTGTAAATAATAACTATATATAATTATTTTAAAGTGATATTGATTCTGAAATAGTATACATACACTCCAATACAATTCCACGATCATGGGAATGATATCATCGCTCGTGCGTACGTACGGAATACCGTCTCCACGATGTGATGCGACTCGTTCTACATGATCTTCATTGCATAATGATTATATAAATGGATTGAATGAATTAATATGATATATATTACACTAATACCATTATGGAAATTAGGTATCTATAACCTAAATAGAGTAATAAGAATTTATTCGACAAAACACACATAAGAAAAAAAAGCAATAAACACCCGAATAACAAGTAAAAATGAAATATTATGAATAAGAAGCTAAGAATATGACCATATATGATATCATAAAAATAAGTATGATTCTGGAATAAGTCAATGACATTATTTAAATTATTATACAGGAGGTTCGGATACTTACGAATCAAATCAGGCCTAAGGTAAGGGAAAATATCACAATCTCATTTTTATCCGAGATTGTTTATACTTTGGTATTTACTGGGGTGTATTTTATCATCCGCATCCATGTTTCCTCAATATGTAATATTTATATCCTTATACAATTGTTTAAATCCATTTTTACCCTTCGGTTAGTTTTTAGTAAAATATATTAAAGGAATAATTTGTCGTTTTTCATACGAGGTACTTTTTGACTTTTCCGAAAAAAGTACGAAAAGAATGTTTTTTTAACTTATACGGAATGAATGGATTTTTAAAACATTATTTCCAAGAATCTTCCTTTACAAGTTTTCAAGTCTATATTTAATCAACTTCTTTTAGTTTAAAATTGTATGACATGTTAAGAAAGGAAAAAAATTTGAAGTAGAAAGGATATTTTCCTCAAGAATGGTGTTCAAGTGTTTTATCATAATTATTTTCCATCTAAGATAATATATGGTTCTGTTTCTATCCATATTTTTACATTGATTTGATTATGTTATGATGGAATTATTTTTATGATGTCCTTTTATCTTATATGGATTATGTTATGATGGCATGATGTTTAAGATTCCCATTTTTATTACATGGGTTATGCAATGATGTATGATTTATGATTTTGTGGCACACATAAGAATGGTATAATTATGATATGGGTGGGACCTATATCTCCCTCTAATGCATTGGGTAAAAATTTATATCTCATGAGATAGATATGGATGGAATGGTAGGTTAAACCAGTTCAGTGAAACAGGACTGAAACGAGGAGTGAACTCGGTTCAGAAATGGACACTTTCCACTAAGATAGTCTTGGAAATGAGTCTTGACTACTAAGAAGTGATTTTCTATGATTATGTGTGTATGCCACAAAGTTTCATCTTTTAAGTTATGATTATTAGGATTAAATTTCACTACTATTATTTATCCCATGTTATGAAATTATGATCTCTTTTACAGGTTAAGATTTCTAAAATGAAATGTTCTTATGAATATGATGTGTTTGATATTTCTTTTGTTTACCATTACTGAGCATTTAAGCTCACCCTTTTGTATGTTTTCTTTCCCCAGGCCAGGAAGAAGGTTATTAAGTAGGATATTCCTAAAAGGGACTCTAGATATGATGAAATAAATGGGAGACAATGTAGATGATTTATGAACCAGGTGTTTATGTTTCCCAGTTTCTAAAGACACTATACCTATACGGTCCTTTCCTGGTTTTGTTATATGTTCTAATAAGTGAGCTTCATTTCTGAAGTAAATACAATGTATTTAATGTATGGGTCGTTATAAAAAATATAATTTAACATTATACATTATTTTGTTGAAAAGTCACTTTTCAGTTAAAATTCATTATTTTCATTATACAACAAAAAATGAAACATCTTAGAAAAATACAAAAAAAATTCCATAAGATAATTTTAAAATTTTGAATTAAAAAATTATTTTTATTTTTTAAAATAAATTTTAATAAACTTTGAAAATTTATATTTAAAACAAGTGTTCCATTTAAAGGTAGAAAAACTCCCTTTATAAAAATACAGTTTTTATGCGTAAAATGGACTTGTTCATATCTTATGCCAACTAAATCAATTAGATGAATTTATAATGTATTTTATTGAATATATAATATATATTTCACTATTATAATTCTATAATAGTAATTAATTTAATTTATTTTCATAAAATTCCTTTGGTACATACAATTAGTTTTTTACCAAAACATTTATTTTATATTCAAATGGTTTTTATATTCATTTTTAATTAATTTATAACCAAATAATTCATTTTATATTTTTGTAAACTATATATTTTTAAAATTTAGTTATTTCAATTGACAATAAAAAATTTAATGGTTAGGTGATAATTTTTATTTTAAATAAAAATATTTATTTTATTCAGTAAAACTCAGTCCTGCGTGTAAAGAAAACAATCAAAGAAAGGAATTATTACATGTAACATAATATAAACTCAGTGTAGCATGAATTTCAAGTTATATCATATATTTAATTTATTTAAAATAATAAATATATCATAATGTTTTTGGATATCATATTCCCTTCAACTCTTAGTGTTGTGTGTCATACATGCTACCAAATATGATATTCCTATTCTAAAATTTTAGATTGTTACATTCTAACTGCCTTAAATAAATTATGACCTCTAAATTTAAACTTTATCTCTCTATTCCATGGTTTGACATTTATAAATACCATTTTTGAAAATCCCACATTATAAAAGTTTATATAAAATAAATCTTAATAAGATAGAAAAGTAAGTAACAAAGTCAACTAGAATAATTACATAAATAGGTTCCTAGATAGGAGAACATATGTGTGAAATGAAAACATGGACATGGAATAGAAAAATAACACTCAAATACTGAGGGAAAGAGATAGAAAACATGTTCGAGAGAAGGTTAATGAAAAAAAATCTTAAACTAGAGGTGTGAAAAAGGTCATTGATATAATAAAAAATAATGATAATAGGACAACATTTTTGTTTTACTAAGAGGATATAAAAACTTGATTTTATTCTATTTAATAAGAATAAAATTATCCTTTGGTTATTCCTTGAACCATTTCTACTTTAACTCCTAGAACTTATTACTTCTTATGGTAAATTAATATATTAATATACCAAACCTCATCCAAAGATCAACCTAAATCATTTCATAAATGGTTAATTTTTCCAAAATATTATGATCCAACACTTTTTAAATAAGGTAACTAAGTATCCAAAATAAATTATCATTAATTTGTCAAAAACATAAAGAATCTCATAATTTTCACATTACAAACACTCAAATACCATTATAATGTAATCTCTTGAAACATGGTAATAACCTAAATTAATATAAAATTTTATTGGAAACATGAATTATTCGTTATTCCTTAAGTAAAACATAGGTTATTGGATATATTCATTAAATATAAAAGTGTTTTAAACTCAATCAATTATAGCATAAACCACTTTATCAATAAATCCATAAACCATTCCAAGGTTGTCATTAATATCAAATTTACTTTATCCATATCAATTATCTCATTATCCAACCATCATTATCTCAACATTAGGAACATATTAAGGTATTTCCTTCTATAAATAATATTTTTTCCATGATGTTTAACTTTTTCGTGAATCATTTTTACATGGTTATTAGTACCATTCATCATGATTATGAAAATACATAATAAAATAGTATTGAAGTACAATCCTTATATATTTCATTATTCTCACAACCAGTACATCATTTCTAAATACTCAAATAAAAACAATTATTGGATCCAAATATGATAAAATTAATCATTCCTATTTGATTGTATTAATAGAATTATATTTTCCATAATATATTGTTTCTTTTGAGGTGTATTAATTTGACTTTTAGGGTAGTCATTTACATAGTTCCTCATAACTCTATATTTGAATCATTGTATACTATAATTTTTTTATTTCCCTTGAAATAAAAATCTCAGTGTATTTTTTCTCTACACTTATAGAAAACTATCAGTCCTTTTAAGAAAGTATCATGATGTTTCTTTAAACAATTATAACATGTGGGAAAATACCTCTTTCTCATTTTACTTTTATCAATATTTTCCTAGCTTCACTCTTCTTATCTTTCTTCCCATTGAATCCATATGAATTGGAAAATTCTCTCTCTTTCTTGTTAGAAATTGATATTATGTCTTAATATGATGATAATGTTCCGGATAATACTTAACTTAAATATAATGGATTAAGATTACAAAAGGAAGTGATCATTAATACTATTTGGATCACATGAATTGGTGAGGTTCTCATTCCTCCTAATAGGCACCATTTATAAAGACAACATAAAATCTATGAGATCATATCATTATGAAACATAATGTATAATCCAAAAACTAGTGAAATACTTAATATAAATTAAAAAAAATAGGCATAACTAATCACATAATAATATACATGGATTCTTTGGGATATTCTTCTATACATATACCTAAGTTATATCTTAGGGTTATGTTCCCTAATCCTTTTTTTCTTAAATATATTTTCCAAGGTTTCTAATAAACATCAACTAATACTAACTGTAATGACCCCAACCTTAGATGACCACATGTGATGCTTTAATTTATTACATTGGCATGATTATTAGTAATCAAACCCCAAAGGACCAATCAGTTTATCCATTTTTTAAAATATATACATTCATGATACCCATTTTAAATTTTAAAATAAAAAGAAACATAATATATAACAAAGTAAAATGCTCATAATCCTTGGAACCTCATTCCAAGAATTCATATTTATTTCCTAGGGAAAGAAATAAATTGAGGGTATGTTAAATTTCTCAGTATAGGTTATTTATAGTGGAATAAATCATAAATCAACAAATAATAATCATTATGGGAACTTAAATGACTAAAACAAATTCTAACTAGTTAATAACTTGAACATAATATGAAAAGAATAAAATGATCAATAATTCCATACAAATAATCACATGAGCTTGAAACTTGACCATATAAATTACAACTAATTTAATAATTACATGGAATTAAAATAATTATGGAGTTCATAATTATGGACTTATGAACTATCAAGATATATCCTCAAGATAGTTACTATAAATATATATCCTCAAGAAAGTTTATGTCTGTGGGTAAGAACATGTCGGATTTGGACAACTGATTCATCTCATGGGAATATCGCTTCATGAAGGGTAACACATCAAAAAACCCAAAAAAATTTAATTCATGTCTAAAAAAATTACTCATATATTTAATTTTCAATTGAAATAATAAAAAATACGACTTGAAAAAATTTTGTATTGAGTAAAGGATATATATTTATCAATATTTCCCCAATAAATCAAATAAATTTCAAAGTAAAAATCATATGTGTAAATGGTATACAATTTAGAAAATAATAATATCAATTATATAATAATATGGATAAAAAAAATTCCAATAAAAAATGATTAAAATAAAAGTGATCGGTTCAAGATAAAGTTAGAAATCACAAAAGGAATTGAGATTGTATAAAAACTTTTAAAACTTTGTAATTTTCAAGTCAAATCCCATTGGATGAGATAATACAAATTGAATATTAAAATACCATGAATTATGATTTATTTATTATATTATGTGTTAAAATTAAAGTATATATACCTTGTAAAAGTGAATTGGTGCATAAAAAAAAAATCCCAATTGAATGTTAATTGAGATGAAATCCCTTACCCTCACCCCATTAAGTTGAATTCCATTTAAAATCATGTATTATGGTTTTAATAATGTTATTAAATTATATAAGAACCATATTAATATTTATAATACTATATAAGATTCTTTTATAACATATTATCACCTATTTATTAATTCTCCTTTATTATTTTCCTTGTTTTAGATATTAATTGCCTTGTTTTTTTAGAGTGTTTTGACTTTTTACTTTTTGTTCCTCCCACATATATAATGAGTTAATCATATAAATAATTTAATAAATTATTTAAATTTCAAATATTTTCATTATATTTGTATTTATGGTAATCTGAATTATTTATTGATAGAAGACGAACTTCACCATTCATGGAGATGGTAGGTCATACGTATGCATGAACGTTGCTTCCATTTTCTTATTATATTAAAAAATAAAAGTAAATGATATATTGGTATATTATAATTCAATTATATTTTTCATTTCATATATATATATCATATATATTTATAAAACTTATCCTTAGTACATTCCATATAAATTCTGAAGGAATACCATCACTTTGAGGAGGCAGTAGTCCACACATCCACAAATAATGTTGTCATATTCCCACAAAATGGAAAGCATGAAGGTATGCATTATATAATAATAAAGTAATCATAATGACATTATAAATATAATATATATCATACATAAACTATAAATCGGTTATTTTACCAACCATGATATGTTTTAATGGAAGAATGAACGATATCAGTTCACGAGGTGGCAGTCCACCATACATACGAACAATGATTGAGAATCCCATTTGATGGAATTATGTCATATCTTATGTTTAAACAATGAAATAAAAACATCTATTTATATTTATTATAATTCATTTATTATATAATAAATATATAATAATAATTTAACGGATGGAGATTGAAATAAAACAAAAGTGCACATTGAAGGACATTACCTATTATTATGGTAACTCTTTTTGGTTTTCACCAAATAAATAGTTGGATTGATTTATGCACAATTTTTGGATTTAAGGATGTGTTTAGGGATTTTTAGAGTTTATTTGGTCATGTAAAGTCTGATACAAAATTATTATAGTTGTGAAGAAGTGTGTTGAGAAATTTTCTTTTTATAGTGGAGGAGGATTAACATTCTTGTAAATACCAAAATTTAATCACTATTGATAGGTATCCCTTACATAATGTTCCCACAATAATGTAACATTATATATAATAGAGTATTTATGGTCTAAATATGTCCATAAAAAATATTTTTTAAAATTTTCTTGGTTATTTGGACCCTTAAGATTAAAGTTTAACCACTAAGTAAACTCATTTGTTTCCTTAATCGTTGTAATTTATTATAATTGATTTCACTAATATATTAGGTAAAAATATAAGTTGAACATACTATAAATTAAATATTAATATGATTCCAAATATGTAATACATTTTTCATAAGTCAAGTCACATATGTGGAAGAAATTATTTTAAAATTAATCTCGTAGATGAGATGGGAAAGAGAGTTTTTAAAGTGAAAATGTTCAAAGGTTCACTATATTATTAAATCAAAGCTCAATATAAATATAATTACAATGGAATAAATTGTATTAACATATTTATTATAGATATATTTTTACCCTCAAACCAAATAAAATTATAATATTACAAAATAAAATATTTCGATGAAAAGTCTCTTTTCAATTAAAATTCAATATTTTTCACCACTCATTAAAAAAGAAACTTCTTAGAAAAATACAAAAAATTAACTCCAAGATAAATTTAAAATTACTCATTAAAATTTTATTTTTATTTTTACCAATAAAATTTATAAAAGTTTATAAATATATATTTAAAAAAATTATTCTATTAAAAGGTGGAGAAACTACATTTAGAAAAATATAATGTTTTATGCAAAAAATTGATTTTGTTCTTATCTTATACCAATAAAATATAATTTATGACTGTAATAAACATTTTATTTAATATATAATATAAATATTTCATTAATACTAATAATTAATATAAATTAATTAAATTTATTAAGATAAAAGTCCTTTGGTGCATAAAAATAGTTTTTTAGCAAAAACATTTCCTTTATATTCAATTTTTTTTATATTCATTTCTAAGTAATTTATAACTAATGAATTCATTTTATATTTTCCTAAAAAATATATTTTCATAATTTATTTAATCCTATTCATAACCACTAATTTAACTACTTGGAGACAATTTTAATTTTAAGTAATAAAATTAATAGTATTCAGTAAAACTCAGTCTTACATATAACAATAGCCATTAAAAATGTATTTCATGTGTGTAACATAAGAGAACTCAGTGTTTCATGAATTGAAATATATATCATGTATTGAATTTAGTTAAAATAGAAAATATTTCATAATGTTTGGGGATATTATATTCTCTTCTAAAATTGGTGTTGTGTTTTATACACGCTATCCGATATGATATTCATATATTAATATTTCAGGTCGTTGCAATTATTCTCGATAATTTTCTTAACACACGTCATTGAGATTTATATGAATAATGATATATAATAAAAATAATATTATTTAAATTTTATTGGTATAACATGTTTGATAAATTAGTAGTGGTTAATATTAATTACAAGATTATAAAAAATATATATAATTTTTTAAATAAAGTAATTTTACTTATTAATGAAAAATAATTTATAACTCAATTTTACATAATGTAATTTTATTCTTTAAAAATATGTATTTTCAATTTTTTTATATTGAACATTACACATAGAAATTATAATTATTTTATATTATTTTTATATATTTTTTAGGTAATTAATATCAATTTATAAAATAGTATGTTAATATTATCTCAAGTATATTTTTTGATATATTTCTAAATAGTTTTATTTTTCAATAAACATTAAAAATAATTATTTTTTAGATTTCATTTAATTATAAGTAAATATCCAAAAATGTGTTGAATTTTACCATAAATTACATAATACAACTTTATTTAGGTATCATATAGTTAATTTCCAAGGAATCCTCATTAAACTTGATTTTGGTATAAGATCATTTTTATTCATTAAAAAAATTCCTAAAAACTGTTCTTATTTATGAAGTGTGTTTTTATCTTAATAAAATATATTAGTCAATATTGATTACTATTTTATATGAATATTATAGATTATATATTAAATTATATATTTTAAAATTCATTTTATGATTTTTACAGGGCATGGAAAGGATGTAAATTTTATTTATGCCTAAAAATCAAATTTTCAATAACAAGGTTTTATTGTGTTTTATGTGTTTGTTTAAAATTAAATTCCACTAAATATAAAAAATGTATATGATAAAATGAAATAAATACGTTTAATTATTATTAATAACATAATTTAGTAGTTCTGATATAAATTTTTATCACGGTGAATGTTAAAAATAATCTATTTTTTACCATGATAAAGGTTAAAACATGTTTATTGGGGGTTAAACCCTGAGATAGAGCTAGTAATGCCCCCAAAACCTGTATAATAATTTTTAGATGAAGTTATTTAATAATTTTCATAACATAAATTCAATTTAATATTCATGATGAGAATATTAATCATGAATTAGACCTTATATTAATGAATTTTAAGAGTTTTCTTGTTTGTGCCTCCCTTAAATTATAAAATGGAACCTATTATCCTCCCTTATTCACAAAATTTCAACCTTATAGATCTACCAACACCTTATCCAAAACAAACCTAGATTTTATACATTAATCTGGAATCTTTTATTATTATCTTAATACCAATATTCCAATGACTAAGGTGTAAACTAAAGGAGGCCTCTCAAAGAAGTGGTATAAATCTAAACCAAGCCCTTCCAATTTTATTTCTTTTTCCACATTATATAAACATGTCATATAAATAATTTATTTTACTTAAGTATCATAAATTTATTGATATGTTATTATGATGATGGGAAAATAATTTCCAACCTCCTTTTCATCAAATGTTAAATGAATGTATCATCCTATGTACATTTGGACTACCTAATCTACGTAGAGATACGATTCATTTTCCATCACAATATATTATTGTTTTTTATTAGGATTTGTTTTATTTTTATATATTTAATTTATAAAATTATTATTATTTTTCTAATTTTATGATCTTATCTACCATTAAACTATATTATCCTTTGTAAAATAATAATGTTGCTCATGCATAAATGTGACAACCGAATCTACTAAGTAATCTGACTCATTTTTCATTTAAACTAAACATATTTGGTATTAAAGATAGATTTAATGAATACATATGATATTTATGATAAAATAATTATTCTATTGTGGTTAATTATAAATTAACATACATTCATTTTATCTATAAAAATGTTGAATTATCACTCATTTGTATGTATGGATTATCATCTCATTGATGTGATGTCATTCATTTTTCATCAACACGTTATATGAATGGTTAAAAAAAGTTTATATAGTTATTAAATATAGTATAAATTACGTGATTAAGATTATACAGATGATAGAACCCTGATCAATTTACAAGGATTATAACTATCAAACTGAATCATACATGAAAAAAGAAAAATTTAATAACCACAAACAAATATTTTAAAAAATAATTATTAATAAAATTTTCTTAAAAGGTAATTAGTTCGTCATATGCGACATGAATTTTTTTATATTGTTATTTTATAAAATAATAAAATATCTAAATTTATTATAATAATGATTATAGAGATTAAAAATCAATTTTGAGGCAAGGTTAGGTTTTTTTATCGATTTTTTTTCAATCATACTTGTTTGATGTTGTGCACCTATTTTTGTTTCATCTAAAATTGTCTTCTTTGGAACAAATTTTTTTATATAACACAATTATTTAAGGAGTTTTATTTTTATGAACCTTTTTTATTTTTATCATGAATATAATCATGTTCATGGCATTTAATGTTTTATTTAATGTTATTTCATTAAGGGGGTCATGAATAAAAAGTTACCAAAATGATAGGGGTTGTATGTTACAATCTCATTTTTATTAAGAGTGTTAATGCTTAAATCTTAGATGATGAAATTATATGATATATATCTATAAAATATTATTTTATATAATTATGATACATACCCATCACTCATGATTAATTATAATTGATTCTTTACACTTATGACTTATGTATATTTTTTATACAAATCCTTATGATTGAATTAATAGTTAATGACCACTAACGGATTGGGTAGGTCTATTATAAGTTAATATTAATTTTATCATACCCTCATGATAATATTATGATCATATATAATGAGTTATTTATATCTCTTATATTTACCCTTACTGATAATTTCATCTCACCCTTTCCTATATTTCCTTTCCACATGTTATAAATAATGTTGTAAGTATTATATATCTAAGAAGGGATCTAGTCATGAAGAACTTAATAGAAAATGAAACTATATTTTATATACAAGTTTTTTGTGTATCCATGTATCCAATGAAACTAATCCATTATGTTTTGGGCATGGATCATGTTGAAATTTAGAATTATTTATCTAAAATGATGAAATATTTATGTATGTAATATTTGGGTCATTTTATATTCCCTATTATTCCCTTATGAGTCCCCAAAATATTATCCCATCAAATTATAAAAAAATTAAAATAGATGAGCCAAAAATTATAAAAAGAATTATATAAACATTAATTACCTTGAAATTATTTATTTTCTTGGCCATATATGTACATATATCTAACAATTTTATCAATTGTTATCTTATAAATAATGAGATAAAATGGAAACTCAAATTCTGGATGGAACTAATGAACATTTTCTTAATAATTGAATATTGTTCTCCCATAAGAATAAGAAAATCCCCATATGTACATATATCTTCCAATTTTATTAATTTTAATCTTATAAATAATTAGATAAAATGGAAACTCAAATTCTAGATGGAAATAATGAAAATTTTCTTAATAATTGAAGATAGTTATCACATAAGAATAACTTTTCTTAGTCATTATGAATAAATCCATGAAAATAACATATTATTCCATCTTCATCCCTGTATATTTTCATATAAATTTTTAATTATTATTTCTATATGGATGGATAATCACAAATATTCTTGAAACAAAATCTACATATCAATTAAACATGTAACAACATATTAAAATCATTATCACTCATCAAATCTATCACAATATTTACAAAAATAAACTATTAGTATATTTCTCCTAAAAACTTCCGCATTACTTTTTTTTATTGACAATGGAAGAAACTCACATCCCCAATTATCTTGTTCATCATATAACCAAACATCTATAAATATAAGTACAAAAATGTATTCTTGTTTTCCTTTTATAAACAATAAGAGATATAATAATCTTTAATCACTTGCAACTCATAAGATAAATACTTAAACCTCATGTAATATTCAAAATTCATTACACACCATAATAAATGTCTTATTAACTCCATAATTCATCTCAATAAACTTGGCAACTTTTAACACCCTTCTTTGAAATTCTTTATCATTATATATTTTTTACTATAGATTCTCTAAATGAATTTGATCCTTATTAAAAAAACATAAAAATGAAAAAAAATTGTTTAACAATTTAACCCCTTTGAATTTGTTATCAATACCACCTAGAATAAATATCCTATCAATATGATATAAAAATTTTATTCAATCCCCTATTCTCGTTAGACACATTAATTTTTCTCTCTCCCCCTTTTTGAAAATAAAAAACAGTAATATAATATGATGATATCACTTCATACTAAAGAAATGTGAAATCTATGATTCCACTCTAATTTTATATTAGACATAATTAACATAAAAAAAAACGTATTTGATTTAAAAAAATATTCCAATAAGTAAAAAAAGAAAATGATACCAACTGGTCTAACATACCAAAACTAGTTTTGGGGATATTAATATGTCACTAGGATGACATAAAGTGATTTTAATTGATAAGATTATTCTATTTAGAATTATAACCTAATATCTTATACTCATACCAACACACATATGAAACCATTAAAATATTTGTAACTATTGTTTGAAGTATTCCCTAAAAAATAATCAAATTCCATATTTTACATATTATTTATAAAATCAATTACTCATCATTTATATCATAATTTAACCATGAAACCTATGGGTAAGAGAGTAATAATACATAATGATGTTCCTCTTATAATTTTTTATGGTTATTATGTTTATCATCAACCATATAATCAAAAAATTTAAAATAATTTTGAACATGTTTAGAGAAATTTTGAGATGTTTGGAGATATATTAGATTTATTGGAATAATTTTTATGTTTTTTTACTAAATTCTAAAATTGTACAGCTTCATTCAAAAAATTATAATAAGGGCCATCCTTCTATAAGGCTGGAGCATCATGTAATCATGTTAACCCATATGGAATACATGTGTTATAAGTATTATATTCTCATAAGTATGATCATTGTAATAATGACTTAATATTTAGATAAAATTATCTAGGATATTATAAATTAATGCAATTATAATATTTATTTTGAATAAAATATAAATATGAATTTATAAACCTCATTTATTGATATATATTAAGGAATGAATACATAGTATGTATCATTATCATTCTGAAAAGTGACCAAGAATTGTTGAAAATTTTAAGCTTCTACAGATTGAAGGATCAATTTTACAGATTAAATTAAATATAAAAAATAAATATAGATGTTTATAGAACTTATATTTATGTATGAAAACATCAAGAATCATTTTTGATTCATGAAGAATGAATTTTATATGATTATCCTACCATGAATAACCACATCATTCCAAATAATAATCAATTGATGTGAATGAAAAATGAAACCGGGCTAGATTTAAGGAATAATATATATATATTTAAAGGGATAATGATATAATTTTATTATGTTCCTAAATAAAAATCTAATCAAGAGATGATTAAAGATATGTTTTTTTCATGTATTAAATATTATCTAAAAAATAATTTTGAGGTCTATTACACTTCAAACAAGAGCTTTATTTCATGAGTAGGAGGAGGAAACTAAGAATCAAGATTGTTCTAATGAAATCAAATGGGTATTATTTTTTTTTTATCCTCACAAACAAAATGTGTTAATTACTTCAATCTAGATGTTGAATTTGAAAATACCACACTATTTTAGTTATTTTTTTATGGAGAAAAGCATCATTGTGGAAATTCTCATTAAAAAGTAATTATATGGGACTAACGGATGTGAATATAATGTTTAATGATTCAGAAAATATTTTGAGTGATGAAAATCGGTATTTTGTAATTGTTTTCATTTGTAGAAATCTTTATACATCTTTTAATCAACCACTTATGATATATAGAAATGACATTAGATGCCATTATGCGACCATTATAAGAAATGTTCATTCTCTAAGAGAGAGAATATTTATGCTTGAAAATAACATAGATGTTCAAAATATGAATGTGTTAAAAAATGATTATATTAATGATGCATGCATTATTGAAGGTGTTAGAGACTCAATGTAAGGATAATAATAAGAATTATTTCTTGAATATGAGGTTGCATGGGCTAAGAAAAACTCATATACCAAAGAATTTGTAGTTGATAAAAAGTCAAATAAATATATGATTTCATTAAAGAATTCATATAAAAATATGTTTTTACTATATCATACATCATAGAGTCTGAGAGACAATGAAGATGAAAAACATAAAAGGTTACTACATTTAGTGAGTTGATCTAATCCATTGCTTCAGAATTTATTCACCATATAGATTCTGAAGTGGTTGTTCTGAAAGAGGGTGACTTTTATACTCAGGATACTATCTTTCTCATTCAAATGGTAGGTTCCAACGTTTAATTTTAAATCAACCTACATCAAAATGAATACATCTATTATCTAGTGTTCTCTTGTTTTTCTTCATAACTATTGGGAGATAGTGGAGTCTACAGGACCTATGTATATACTATGAATAATGCGCATAGGGATAATAACAAACCCTGAAACATAAATTGATAAAAATATATTGTAGTAAAATATTTATCATTGGAGAATAATCATCTACAATAAGTAGTAGGATCTCACATCAAGGCCAATCCTTACAAAAAAATTCATTTGAAATATTCTTTATTATCATTCATTGAACATAAGTGAGGCAGTGAGTTATAATTCAGAGTCTTATGTCATAACCGACAATATTGGTTAATTTTTAAGGAAATTTATTATAAAAACAAGACTATAGAGAATTACCACACCTATCATTATAAAATTACTATTTTTTGAGACATTTAATTAGTATCACAAATGAATATTTTGTCATATAAATATTAAATTTATGAAAGATATAAAATAATAATTTTTTTAATAGTATAGCTGACTCAACATTTCATCAAAATAATTTCAATGGTTGGAAAAATAAAATACTATAATATTTATTTTAATTTTTTAATGATGGTCCTGATGCATCCTTAATGATATTTCCCCAAAAAAAGGGTGTGAAAATGATATTTATTGATTAAAGGAACATTGAGGTCGGTGGAAATATAGAAATAAAATTTAATATCTACATAAAAGAGGGTGTTCACTAAAGTTATGAGGTTAAACATTTATAAAGAGATTTGGGATAAATAATGAAGTTGTTATTATAGAAATTTAAATGTAAAAAAATACTATATATAAATTTAGAGATCATGTTTGAAGATATAGTGATGGCTGAAGAGGAATCTAGTGATGATTACTCGACGAGAGTGAATGATATTGTGACTAACACTATATGTATTGGTGAAAAACTATATGATACCTTTTTTTGTAATTAAACTCATGAGTAATATTCCTAACCAATTTTATTAATAAATTTACTCGATTGAAGAAAGAGAATATATCTCTATGGATTACTTACACAATGTTCTCATTTTTAAGAAAATGAGAAATAAACATTCCTTTATTAATAATGTAGTAGATAATGTGGATTATTATTACATTTTAAATATTAATCTAAATGAAGAAAAAATTAAACCATATGGAGAGTTTAATGATAATGATGATAAGGATTATGAAATAAAAAATAAACATGTATCTTATATATAGAAATTTTAGAAAACACAATGGAATATATGATGACAATATTCCTTTGAAATGATTCATATATAGATTAATTGGACAATTTTCATCCACCTTTCCAAATAAGAAAAATGATGTGTTTCACGATGATGATCAATATGAAAAACTGCTACTGATGTAATGGAAAAAATGACTCTATAATAGTCTATATGTCTTGAGACAATAGAATGAAATTATAAATAAGGAAGGGAAAAATTTTGATGATTAATGAGGATGAAGAAGAAAATTACAATATCATCCAATATATAATATCACCAACTTTATGGACCATATAGAAAGAAAAGAAATATATTCTAGTAGTGAAGGTAAAGGTGGTGATGAAACATATATATAATAAATGGTCAAATATTATTTAAATCCCTTTTATAGAAAAAATAACATGTTTTAGAATGATTTTATAATCCTAAGAAAGATGATACGAATAAGTTTGACTAGTATTATTAATCTCTAAAAATAAATTATAAAATCATCAAATAACCCAAGATTTTTATGCTTAAGGACACTTATCATGAACTAATCAAGAAGGATCCTGATGAAAATCTAATTATTAATGAATCATAAATGAGACATATTGATTCAAATAATAATAAATATTAATATATGGTAAAATGGTGAAATAATACCATAAAAAAGTATTGAATCCAAGGTTATATCATCAAAAATAGTTTAGACTTGTAGAACATCAATTCATGTAAAACATATACCTAAAATTACTCAAAACATTGAGTATTATTTTCCTAATAGTTTAGTTCCAAATTCAAAATAAATACATATCTAGAAAAGAAATTTTTATGTGAAACTTTCTTCTATGTCCTATTATTTATGAATAATTCATGAAAAATAATCATACTTGATAAACAGTAAAAATCCATGTAATTTTAGATAGTAGTAGAAAGAATTAACACTTCAATTTTCATAATAGAATTATAGATTTAATATTAGATTTATATCCAGTCACTATTACTAGTTCTATGGTATATTCATCCAAAAATCATAAGTATAATCATATAACAATTCCTTACATTGAAGAATGGAAGAATCAATGGGGAAAAATTTTGAAGTGAGGAATGATGAATCTTTAAATAAGAGGGCTATAAGAAACTATTTTATAGGTATCCCTAAACAGAAAAAGCATCATGGACAAAATAAATTATATGAAATATGTGAGAGACTATAGAATTTTAATTATAATTTCTTTAAAAATATCTCAATATATTTCTTTTATATAGAAAAGGGGATAGAAGTTCAAAATAATAATCTAGAAGATAATTTATTCATATGGGAAGTGAAATTGAATGTATCCAAGAGAGGATGATCATGGAACCTTTATCATGGGATCTATTCATAGATGAATATAGGAAAAAATCCTAATATATAAATATATATGATCATGAATAATGAGTGATTACATTTCATAGTTATAGCTCCCTAATAAATAAATATATAGGTACTGCTGAGATTGAGCCAAAAGGGCTCAAATCCAAATTTTGTTATTATTAGAAAACTAAAGAAAAATATTCATAGTTTTATACAACTATTTTATTGAGTAAATTAGTTTTTTTTAAATAATCCATGATTCATCAATAGTTTTAATGATGGAAGATTCATTTTTGGGGCTACAAGAAAAAGTATTAACTTGTTTCAAATTAGTGACCCAATACAAATATCCTATTTAAGTGCTAAGGATTAGAAAAAACAATGAAATAAAAAAATCTTCCATCATGGAAAGAAGTTATGATAAATACTTCTAAACCTAATTTAATGAAGGAAATTTTAAAAATAAAAATGGATAGAGAATTAGTTTGTGACATATTTCTAAAAGGGAACATGGTTCACATGACACACAAGAAGGTAGATATTTATTCCACTTAAAAATTGGAATTTATATATTCTATATGTCCGTTCATGGGAGGAAAAATTAAATCAATGGTCATTTTTATTTCTTTACTTTTATCTATGATAATTCACAAATGTCAAATTTTATCTTTATGAATAATAAATTGGAGACCATCCAAAAGATTAAAATCATTAAAATAAAAATTGTAAAGAATCATATTGTTCGCATTAAAAATACGAGATCATATAATGTAATAGAATAAACATGAAATTAATTTGAGAGATAATTAGTAGATCATGTAATAAAGAATAAATATAGAACGCCACGCCCCTTTAATAAAACAGACATGGATGAGAGGAATAATAGAATTATTGTACACATGGGAAAAACCATGCATGCTAAAATAAACTATCATATTAATTTTAGAGGTAGATTTTGTGACCTGCAATATATATTTATAATATATTCATATTGATTACCAAGAAACAAAATAATAAATATGATATATCTATTGAGTCAAATGTTATATTTTGACTTCTATATTTTGTTTTGGAAATCACAAATGTCTTGTTAATCGTATCGTACTGACTCTGTTAATCATACCATACTGACTCTGTCAATCGTACCGTACTGACTCTGTCAATCGTACCGTACTGACTCTGTCAATCGTACCATACTGACTATGTCAATCGTATCGTACTGACTATTTCAAATGTATTGCACTGACTCTGATATTCATATGTTCATTACTTGTTTTGGTACTTAGACAAAAACACTTGTTTCATATGAATCGTACCATTTCTTATCATCAATATATATATCATGTTTTAACCAATACGATGTCGTTGAGTTAGTTACAAACAAATCAAAATGATGTTGTGCTTTCTGTTTCAATATGATCGTTATGATGCCAGGTGTCCAAGTCCCTCCAAGTTTTTCGGAGAAATATGACCGTTGGAGGCAACATGACCGTTGGAACCTGAGGCCTATAAATAGGAGGTCATTTGAATCTAAGATAGAGAACGAATGAGACCGTGTGGAACAACTGTGATGCTTTGCTTCAATCAAGATTCTAGAGAGAGATGTTGTGACTTCTCTCATCTACTTTGTGTGTCCGATCATCATATCGAGGGCTTTCAAGCAATTGAAAGATAGAGGTGCCGATTACCTACAAAATCGAAGGTTGTCGGGGATAGGCAGACAAATGTGACGATCATCGTATCGAGGGCTGCCGGGGATAGGTAGACAGACGTGTCGATCATCATATCGAGGGCTTCCAAGGATAGGCAGTCAGACAGTCCGATCATCGTATCGAGGGCTCACCTAGGTGTTGGTGAGACAGACCTTTTATCCTAGGTGAAAGGATAACCCTTCTCTTTGGGTTAAAAGAATTGTAATTTTTTTTACATTTCTGCTGTTACTTATATTAGAAAGGAATTTGTATTGCTTAATTTCTTATTTACATATTCAATTGTAATTGTTTCAATTACAATCATTCTATTACATATTGTATTGATTGATTCTATATGCTTTAAGGTATAATCATTCATCTTTGTATTACTCTGATTATTGTGTTCATATTGAATACAATTGTTCTACTTTACATTAGTATTACATTACATCATACCTTTTTATATTCAATACAATTGTGGGTGTTTGTATTTGTATTAGTTTAAGATCATTTAAACTAATCTTTTAGTTGCTAAAAATCGAAGGTTTTTAAACCTACAATTCACCCCCCTCTTATATTGTTGCATCTAATAGACATACATATATACATATTCGATCCAACAATTGGTATCAGAGGGAAGTTTTCCACTGATTTGTATTACTAGCTTTATTTCTTTCATATTACTATCTTAAAAACTTACTACACTAACGTGTGGAGTGGAAAAGTTTGTTTTGTATTAGATGGTAGGAATGAATATTGGGTCAATAGACAATCTGAATCCTTCTAGACCACCAATATTTGATGGTAATGATTATGAGTATTGGAGAGATCATATGAAGACGTTTGTTATCAATACTGGTGTGGACAATTTTATTATGCTTACTGGAGGTTATAAAATTCCTGACAAAGAAGTCAGTACTTTCACCAACCAAGAGAAGCAAGAATATCAACTGAATTACAAGGTACACAATACTTTATTATGCTCTATGACCAGGAATATATACAGTCAGATATCTTCATGTGAAGTATCCAACTGTATTTGGAAGAAATTAGAAGTCACTCATTTTGGTACATCCAAGTTTATAGAAACAAGGAGAGCAATGCTTCGAGCAGAGTATCATGGATTTTTTTTTCCTTATGGAGAGCCAGTATGTAAAGTGCAACAAAGGTTTATTATGATAGTTAACAGTTTACAATCTATGGGAGAAAAAGGTCTTGATGATGAAGCTCTTGTTGATAAGATTATAGATATAATTCCAAATTAATGGGAGTCAAAGAGGACAGCTATTGATGAAAATAGAAAAGTTTCCCAGATTACTCTTGATGAAATCTTTGGAACTCTTCTATAGCACGAGACAAGAATGAAGAGAGATGCTGATTTCAACAAGAAGAAGAATGGGAATGGAAGTGTAGCCTTTGCATCTAAAGCTAAAACACCTGAAAGGCTTACAAGGTCTAAATCCAAGAAAGTTGTTATATCTGATTCAAGTGATTGTAATCTTTCGGATAATGAGTTAGACAATCTTGGTAGAAGGATGAACAAGATTGTGGGAAAGAAATACTTCCAATATAGATTCAAAAAGAAAGATAGGAAGGATAGGAAAGATTCAGAGGTAACTTGTTATGAATGTAAGAAAGAAGGACATATAAGGCCTGATTGTCCTTTACTTAAGAAGAAAGATAGAAAGGAGAAACACTCTGAAAGAAACAAGAAAAGGTTTTATAAGACAAAGAAAGTCTTGAAAGAAAATGATATGTGGAGTGCAAGTGGTATTGATTCTTCAGATGATTTTTCAGAATATGAGACATCAGGACAAAGGAATATTGGACTCTTAGCAAGATTACCAATTGAAGATCATTGTCTCATGGCTAAGGTACATAATGCTGAAACTATTACAAATGTCTCCTTAAATGCAAATTGCACTGATAATAGATATTATGAATCTTCAAATGATGAATCTTCATCATCAGAAGATGATACATTACCTTCTTTTGAAGAAGTCTCTAGATTTGCTAAATTACTTGAAAACAAAAATTCTAAACTCAAGAAGAAACTTGAGAAAGAAAATTCTAGAATTTCAATCTTGACTAAAGAAGTATCAGATCTTTCTAAAGATCTTGATGTGAAAACTTCTGATTTTGAAAGTATTTTAAAAACCCTTGAGAAAGTTAAATCTAATAAGGATAAACTTTCTAAGGATCTTGAAACTGTAATTTCAAAGAAAAATATTTTAGAGCCTAACTCTAGTTCAAATTCAAATGTTTTGGAAAATAAGAATTTGGTTTTAAAACTAAAGTCAGATATTTTATCCTTGAAGAAATGTTTGTCAAACTTTACTCATGGAAAAGAAAACTTTGACAGGATGTATTCTCAAATTAGACCTTTGAGAAATCGTTCTGGTCTTGGTTATACTTATTCCAAACCGGTTTTTAGTAACAACTATTTTGTTCCTCAAAAAACCTCTTTTTGTTCTAAGTGTCAATGTGGAGGACACTGGAGAAGAGATTGTTCTCTTAACAAAACTCAATCTTTAGGATTTCATAAATCTCATTCTTCAAAACAAATGTGGATTCCTAAAATTATTTTATCTAACCTTTCTGGATCCAAACAAGTTTGGATTCCGAAAAACTAATTGTTTCTTTTTCAGGAAAATGAGAAGTGTACCAATAAGAATATTTGGTACATGGATAGTGGTTGTTCTCGACAGATGACTGGAAACAAAGATCTCTTTGAAAAGGTTATCAAAACAAAAGGTGGAAAAGTTACCTTCGAAGATAATGCTCAAGGAAAGATTGTTGGTATAGGTAATATTGTTTTTATTGAAAAAGTTCTTATGTCAAATGTTTTGTTTGTTAAAGGTCTTAGGCACAATATCATCAGCATAAGTCAATTATGTGATGAAGGTTACCTTGTGAATTTTAGAAATGATATGTGTCTAGTACACAATTTCAAGGATTTCATTCTATCTGCCCATAGGCAAGAGAATGTTTACACTATTAACTTAGAAGACCTTAGGAGCCAAAACTTACCCTGCTTAAGTGTAATAGAAAACCAATCGTGGCAATGGCATAGAAGACTAGGACACTGTAATCTGAGAAACCTTAGTAAACTCTCAATGAAAAGACTTGTGAAGGGGCTACCGGACCTTAGAAATGATTCTTCAAAAGTCTGTGATCCTTGTCAATTTGGCAAGCAACATAAAACTATCTTTAAATCAATTAATGAAGTTACAACTTCTAATGCATTACAGCTAGTGCATATGGATCTTTTTGGTCCTTCACAATCTGGAAGCATTGGAGGCAAATACTATGTATTTGTTTTAGTTGATGACTTTACTAGATTTACATGGGTCTACTTTATCACAAAGAAATCTGAAGCCTTTTTCTATTTCAAAAATTTTAGAGCCCAAGTTAAAAATGAGAAAAACCTACCATTGATAACTATTCATAGTGATCATGGTGGTGAATTTCAAAATTCAGATTTTGAAACTTTTTGTAGTAAGAAAGGTATTACTCACAATTTCTCAGCTCCAAGAACTCCTCAGCAAAATGGTTTTGTTGAAAGAAGAAATATTATTCTTCAGGAAATGACTCGAACCATGTTGAGTGAATACTCAATTGCTAAGCACTTTTGGGATGAAGCTGTTAGTACTGCCTATTATACTATAAATCGTGTTTTAACAAGACCATTTCTTAATAAAACCCCTTATGAGTTATGGACTGGCCAAAAACCTAAAGTTTCATACTTCAAAGTTTTTGGATGCAAAGTATTCATTTTGAATACAAAAGATAATCTAAACAAATTTGCACCAAAATATGATGAAGGAATCTTTCTAGGCTATTCTACAACCTCTAAGGATTATAGAGTTTTCAATAAAAACACATGTACTATTGAGGAAACAGTACATGTAAAATTCGATGAAACTGATCCTTTTGTTTTCAACCAACCCAATCCTATATCCTCGGATGTGTTTTCTAAAAATGTTTATCAACCGTTATTAAAAGATCATTCTGATACGGAAAATGTTCAAGAAAGTATTCCTAAAACATTTACCACAGAATATTTTCTACCATATGTTGATGAACAGGTTTTACAAAATCCAAATCAATTGTTTCTTAGGAATCATCCCAGTGATAACATCATTGGTGATGTAAATCAACCTATAAGGACCAGAAATTCCTTAAGAAATGAAATAGAACATCTTGCTTTTCTTTCCCAATTTGAACCTAAAAGTCCGAGTGAGGCTTTAGGTGATGATGATTGGATCAAATCAATGCAAGATGAACTAAATGAATTTGAAAGGAACCAAGTCTGGACTTTAGTTGATAGACCTAAAGAAACAACTGTGATTGGTGTAAAATGGGTTTTCAGAAACAAGTGTGATGAAAATGGAATCATTTTAAGAAATAAAGCTAGACTTGTTGCTAAAGGCTATAATCAACAAGAGGGAATAGACTATGAAGAAACATATGCTCCTGTAGCTAGACTTGAATCTATTTGTATTCTATTAGCCTTCGCAGCATTTTTCAATTTCAAACTATTTCAAATGGATGTCAAATGTGATTTTCTAAATGGTTTTGTTCAAGAAGAAGTTTTTGTCGAACAACCTCCTGGTTTTCAAGACCCAAAACATCCTGATCATGTTTTTAAACTTACCAAGGCTCTATATGGTCTTAAACAAGCCCCTAGAGCATGGTATGATATACTTTCAAGATTTATTTTACAAAACAATTATAAAAAAGGTACAAAATATCCAAACCATTTTATAAAAATGGAAAACAAAAATGTTTTGATTGTTCAAATCTATGTTGATGACATCATATTTGGATCAACTCAGAAATCCTTAACTGATTCTTTTGCAAATTTAATGAAATCTGAGTTTGAAATGAGTATGATGGGTGAGTTAACATTATTTTTAGGTTTTCAAATTTCTTAAAAACCAGAAGGAACTTATATATCTCAACATAAGTATATAAAATATTTACTCAAAAAGTATGGATTTGACAAAACTAAAAGTATTATCACTCCAATTGGTACCTCAAATACTCTTGATCTTGATGAAACTGGGAAACCAGTAGATCAAACAATATTTAGAGGTATGATAGGAAGTTTTCTATACTTGAAAGCTAGTTGACCAGACTTGATGTTTTCTGTATGCTTATGTGCAAGATACCAATCTAATCCAAAAGTGTCTCATTTAAAATTTGTAAAGAGAATCTTTCGGTATTTAAAAGGCGCTATGGAATTATGTCTTTTTTACTCTTCTGGGAATGATTTTGTTTTAATTTTTTTTTCAGATGATGACTTTGGTGGTTGTAGAATGGATAGAAAAAGTACATCTGGAACATGTCACTTCTTAGGAGATTCCTTGGTTTCTTGGTCCTGCAAGAAACAACACTCAGTAGCACTATCCACTGCTGAAGCTGAATATGTAGCAGCTGGAAGTTGTTGTGCTCAAGTATTGTGGATGCAGCACACACTCACTGACTATGGATTGAGTTTCTCCAAAACTCAAATTCTTTGTGATAATACAAGTGTCATAGCTCTTAGTAAGAACCCAGCATATCAATCTCATGCAAAACACATAGATATTAGGCATCACTTTCTTAGAGATCACACACAAAAAGGAGATATTATTTTACAATTTATCGGAACACAAGAACAACTTGCTGACATTTTTACAAAACCATTACCTTTCCATAGATTTGAGTTTATAAAACAGAAGCTAGGAATGATTACATTAAAATAATCATTCATATCTACTTCATGTTTTATAATTATCCTTACATTAAAAAACTCCCTTTGAAAGGGGGAGGATATTTATTTCTATGTTTTTATGTTTCTTTTCATCTTACTTTCTTTAACTATTTACTCACTGGATGTGTGTATTCATTTTTTTGTTTATCATATTGACAGTTTTATCGTATCATTTTTTTTCCTATTTATCGTCTTGACAATCTTATTATTTACTTCATCGTATCGACCTATGATGGTAATGAATTTCTTTTCCATCATATCGACCGATGATGGTAATCAATTTCTTTTCCATCGTATCGACCTATGATGGTAATGAATTTCTTTTCCATCGTATCAACCGATGATGGTAATCAATTTCTTTTCCATCGTATCGACCGAGGATGGTAATCAATTTCTTTTCCATCGTACTTTCCGATGATGGTAACGAATGTATTTTCCATCGTATTAACCGATGATGGTAACGAGATTGTTTTCCATCGTATTGTCAGTTCATGGTAACAATATTGTTTTCTATCGGCTTGTCAGTCCATGGTAATGAGTTTGTTTTCCATCGAATTGACAGTTCATGGTAATGAGATTGTTTTCATCGGCATGTCGTTTGATACTTCTATTTTATTTTATTTCGTACGGTTGTGTATTCTTTAATCCTAAAACCGAAAACTACCTTACGTTCTCCGACAGGTAATTTCCATTTTTTTTATTTTTTTCCTTTTTCGTTTTTAATCCTAACCATTGATCTGTTTTCCTCTAATCCTGACCGTAGAAGATCAACGATCACCCCTTTTTCGCCTATAAATACCCCCCCCTCCCCAAACCCACATTGGTTTTTCAGGTTTTGAGACGAAGCTATTCTCCACTGGTTTTAAATCATCGTACCGTCTTTCATTGGCATCATCTTTATGTCTCAATCCTCTGCTAACACTCCCGCCGAAATGTCTTCAAAGACTTTTACAGAGAAAGACTTTAACAGAGAAAGGTTAGTTTCTCAGGACTTTTTTGATTCGTATGATTCCACAATCAGAAGAATCATTCTCTTTCAAGGATGGGAACATTTGTGTGTTTAAAGACCTGTTTCTCAAGATCTGGTTCTCTTTGATGAAGTTTGTCAGTTTTATAAAACTGTATCTTTCAACAAAGACATGACTATCAATTTTGCTGTGTACGATAGAAAGTTGTCTATGTCTGTGAAACAAGCGGCTCATTTTCTGAATGTCCCAATAGAAGGGGATTCTTTCTGTTCATCTCATAAACTACTAGAAGAAGTTGGTATGTTTAATAGAGAGAGTGCTGAAAAGTCTTTGTTTTTTATTAATGAAGAAAAGAGAAAAGTGTCTCATCTTTCTCCGGACAATCGGTTTTTCACTTTATGGATGCAAGGTTTTCTTATCCTAAGTAAAGGGGATAGAGAAACTATGAAAGTTTATGATATTTTTATGCTTGACTATCTTGTGAATATGAGAAAAGTGAATCTCATGGGGTATGTTTTTGAAACCATTAAGAATGTCAAGACAGGAGGGATTAAGTCCCAAATCATTATGTATCCAGCCATCCTTACGAAGTTCATTCTCGAAAGTATGAAGTTTTGTAACATTCCTTTGAAAGGAAACCCCATAGATTTGAATCCCTCTAGGATTAGAAAAAGTACTATGAAGGAGTTGAATGTTTGTTTTGATCAGAATTCAAAACTTTTTGTCAGAGATGTAGAAGTTGAATTGGCTCAGAATCAATCGGCACATATGCCAGCCAAAGACATTCAATCTACTGGTGTTACTCAAAAGTCTGATCTGTAAACCAGTTCAAATCCTAAGAAGAAGCCAAGGTACAGTAAGGAGGTTATAGCCAAATGGAGAAAGGATAAGGAACAGAGAAAGGAAGGTGATCCAAAGTTCGGACTTGACCCGGCTGAGGCTTTTGCAGAAAGAATAAGGGTAGAAGAAACCCTTAAGGCTGAAAAGAAAAATAAAACTGTTTTGAAAAGAAAGGCTTAAGACTCTGATATCTCTAAAGTTTTGAAAATGGTTGAGGATGCTAGTGCCCAACTGACAGAAGAAGTGCACCAAGAGCCCATCGTACAAAGTCTCCCTGAGAAAGGAAAGCAAAAACAAGTGATGCAAGAGATAGAAGAAGTGGAAGAAGAAGAAGGAGATTTTCTTTTATAATTTCTTCAAAGCTCTAAGAAGAGTAAAGAGGAATCAGTTCAAAAGATGAGTGAAGGTGTTCAACAAACTCCTCATGCTGATCAAGCATGATCTCCGAATAGAATGTCATCTCAAGAAAAGAAAGGTGCTCAATCCTCTCACACTGATAAAGTTGTTGTCATTAGTGACAGAGTGGAAGAAGAAAGAAAGCATAAAGAAAAAGAAAACGGAAAACATCCAGTTGTTGACTCAAGTCGATCGTATGAACTAGCATCGTATGATGAAGATACTGATTCAGAACATACAATCTCTCTCAAGAAGAGTGATTACATTGTTCCTGTTTTAAGAAGGGTTGAGAAGACCATTCCATATTTTCTGAGGCCGGAAGGGAAGATTGATTTTATTACTGATAATCAAAAGAAGAAGTTTGGCTCTATAAAAGAGTTGAGAAAGAAAGTTTTGTCAGTAGAAGTCGATTTGAAAGTTCTTTCATAAAGTTCAGTTGCTCATAAGAAGGCCTGCAACAAGATGACTAAGTGGTCGTACAAAACAAAGAGCTCAATCAATGATCATGAGATAGCAATTGAAGATATAAGAAGGTTATCAAATGAACTTGCAATTGCTTTCAATAAGCTTGATAGAGAAATGGTTGATAGGTTGAATCTTTTGTCTTCTCAAAGAGCTGATGTTCATTCAGTGAAAGACTTGCAATAAAGGATGAACTCTTTTCAATATGAATTCTTGAAGGTTTCATCTTTCAAGGATGAAATGGTTTTATTGAAGAAACAAAATTATGTGTTATCCAAAGATAACAAGAATCTGCAAAACAGAATTGATACCCTTGAAGAAGTAATCAGAGTCCAGGAGGAGACTATCAAGAATCAAGATCAGATTTTTGCGGACCAACAAGATCTTCTCAGAACTCAGGGTGAATCAATTTCTGAAGACAAGAAGGAGATAAAAAAGATGAATACGGTTCTTCATGAGTTGATCAAAAAGGAGAAATAAAGAGAAAACAAATGACTTGTATTCGTTTCTCTTTGAAAGCTGTCTTTGTTTTATAATAACTTTGATGATCCTTTTCTTTTATCCATTGTCTTGTGTTTATTTTCTAACTCCTTCAGACAATTCAAGATTACCCCTTTCTTTTTGAAAATCACAAAGGGGAAGAATGTTTACAAAGGGGGAGAATGCTTTACAACACTCTTAAGGAAAATCTATGAATACAATCCTTAGGAATGTCCATACCTAAGGGGGAGTTAGTTGTATTCAAATTCATATTCAGAAGAGTTTCCAAAAACTCAGGGGGAGATAAGTTTTTCTTGTTATATTTTCTTTATGTGTTGTGCTTTCCCAAAAGGGGGAGATTGTTGAGTCAAATGTTATCTTTTGACTTATATATTTTGTTTTGGAAATCACAAATGTCTTGTTAATCGTATCGTACTGACTCTATTAATCGTACCGTACTGACTCTGTCAATCGTACCGTACTGACTCTGTCAATTGTACCATACTGACTCTTTCAATCGTACCATACTGACTATGTCAATCGTATCGTACTGACTCTTTCTAATGTATTGCACTGACTCTGCTATTCATATGTTCATTACTTGTTTTGGTACTTAGACAAAAACACTTGTTTCATATGAATCGTACCATTGCTTATCATCAATATATATCATGTTTTAACCAATACGATGTCGTTGAGTTAGTTACAAACTAATCAAAATGATGTCGTGCTTTCTGTTTCAATATGACCGTTATGATGCCAGGTGTCCAAGTCCCTCCGAGTTTTTCGGAGAAATATGACCGTTGGAGGCAACATGACCGTTGGAACTTGAGGCCTATAAATAGGAGGTCATTTGAAGCTAAGATAGAGAACAAATGAGACCGTGTGGAATAACTGTGATGCTTTACTTCAATCAAGATTCTAGAGAGAGATGATGTGACTTCTCTCATCTGCTTTGTGCGTCCGATCATCGTATCGAGGACTTTCAAGCAATTGAAAGACAGAGGTGCCGATTACCTACAAAATAGAAGGCTGTCGGGGATAGGCAGACAGACGTTCCGATCATCGTATCGAGGGCTGCCGGGGATAGGCAGACAGACGTCCCGATCATCATATCGAGGGCTGCCAGGGATAGGCAGACAGATAGTCTGATCATCGTATTGAGGGCTCACCAAGGTGTTGGTGAGACAGACCTTTTATCCTAGGTGAAAGGATAACCCTTCTCTTTGGGTTAAAAGAATTGTAATTCTTTTACATTTCCACTGTTACTTGTATTAGAAAGGAATTTGTATTGTTTCCTTTCTTCTTTACATATGCAATTGTAATTGTTTCAATTACAATCATTCTATTACATATTGTATTGATTGATTATATATGCTTTAAGGTAGAATCATTCATCTTTGTATTACTCTGATTATTGTGTTCATCTTGAATACAATTGTTCTACTTTACATTAGTATTACATTACATCATACCTTTTTATATTCAATACAATTGTGGGTGTTTGTATTTGTATTAGTTTAATATTGTTTAAACTAATCTCTTAGTTGCTAAAACTCGAAGGGTTTTAAACCTACAATTCACCCCCCTCTTGTATTGTTCCATCTAATAGACATACATATATACATATTAGATCCAACAATATCATACCAAAAATATTTAATTTTAGATTAAATCAATGTTTGTATAATCCCTTGTTATGTAAAGACAAATAAAAAATTAAGGGAATGTTTGAAGAGAGCGATAATGGAGGATCTGAAAGGGATATCATTCCAATGGTTGTGTCGAAAAATGATGTAGAAAAAATAGTACATTCTTGTTAAATGTTTTTATTTAAAAATAATAGAAATTATTCATAGAACATGTGATTTTATTGAGGATGAAGTTGAAATAACTGGAGGTATAAATAAGAAAATACATGAATAACAATCCTAGAACATGATAAAGATGTGAAATATGTGTCTTATTTTAACATAGATGTAACCAGTGATTAAGTAAATAATTAATTTAAGAGAAAAAGGAATCAATGGTGGAAAAAAATTTTGATATTGAGAATATTATTTTCCAAAAAGATGAACTTTTCTAAACTAGAATAAGGTAAAGGTTAGAAAACAAGAGATCCCTTATTTTACTTGTATAACCTCAATATATTTATGATACAATTGAGAATAAATAATTGATCCCTACTATGAAGTAGGAATATGATCTTATTGAGAAAAACATAACTTGAGAGTTGGTATCGATACGTGAAAATAAAAACATTGTTGGTATGAAGTGGGTTTTCAATAACAAAATGATTAAGAAACATTATGTCACTAAGAATAAGGAAATATTGGTATGAAACTATTATTCACAAATGGAAGGATTTAAATTTGAATAATAATTTTCACAAGTAAACATACTTGAGACTATAATGATGTTCTTATCTGTGGAACCTCAAAAAAATTTCAATAATTTTGAAATTAATTTGAAATCGTCATCTTAAATGATGACCTTAAAGAAGAGGTTTTCATTGAAAAATCAAAGGATTTTATTGATAATAAATACTGAATTGTTTCTTAGATGATTATGACATATTTATATGGGCTAATGTATTCCCCCAAAGCATTGAATTCAATGATAGATGGATACTTGAGGGAAACAGATTTTTCAAAATTAAATATTGATAGTGATCTCTATGCGAATGAGTTTTCCATATGGATATATATTATTATTATATATTATTTTTTCATCATTTTTTAGGTGAGTAAGAAAACGGATGAGATGAGTTTATAATAAAATGAAGAGACATTTTATATTTGACTATGTTGGATGAGGAATCATATTTTTGGGATTAATAATAATAATGTGATGAAATTATATTTTCTAATTTAAAAAAATTACTACAAGGAGTTATTGAAGAGTTATATAATTAGAGAATTCCATGGATTTTAAAATCATATATCTAATTGAATGAGGCTAATTAAATATGAACCTTTAATTACTTTGGATCAAATGGATTCTGCAAAAATAATTGAATTCCTTCATTACCTAACCACCTCTATATTTTATTTTTTATGTTAAATTATGTTTATGATATCAATGTGATCACAAGGAATCACATATAATGATAAAAAATATCATTAGGATATATATCAAAATGCCACTAAGATTCGGCCATCAATTACAAAAAATTTCTCATTTAATATTATTGGTAAATACATATAATGTTTGGAGTTATGACTACATTGAAAAAATGTTAAATTCATGTGGAACCTTCCATCTTGATGAATGTTTTGTGATATTATTGAGCGAAACAATGTTCAGTGGCATTGATCATAGTATAATTAAAGTACATAACAACCACAAATTTATTTACTAAGATGATGTGGAAGCATTTTCAGCTATTTGAAATAAGAGTTAAGGTTGAGATACCACTTTTCATTTTGTGTGACCATCAAAGTGTTATATGTCATTCCAATTACAAGTCCCAATACTCCAGATCCAATTACAATGATATCAGATGACATTTATGAAAATAGAACGTGGTTGATGAAAATTTAAATCTTGAGTTTGTTGGAATTAATGAACATGTTTATGTTTTTTTCACAAAATAAGGTCCAAAGTGGGGGATCTCCATATTAAGTTATAATATTCATATTTATCCTTATTATATCACATATGTATATATGCAATATAATCACCAAATGTATTTAGATTATATTTTCAATGGGGATAAGAAAATTTACACAAATATTCTTTATTTTGAAAAGGGGAGAATATCGTAAAAGGTGGAGTTTGAAATTATTTTGGTTCTCTAGGATTATGGATATTGTAAAAAGGTATATAATTTGTGATGAGTTCAAGGAGATTATAAGGAAAATTCATTTGACTAAATTTTACAAAAAAAATTATAACTAAATGATAGAATGAAATAAAAAACATTATATTATCATGTTGTGTGGTTTGAAGATGAATATAATTTGAGGGTGGATATTATTTACTGATTCATGAGTGATGTTAATAAAATAATTGATGGGTTTAAGTAGCATTAGGTTGAAATAAATTGGTTTGACCATAAATCCAAAGGGGAATATTGAAATTCCCCTTGGAGTTTTCAATGGTTCTTATTTTTTCAACCATATTAGAGGAGATATAAAAAAAATTATAACATGATTCAAGTGTTTTGAGATGTTTAAAGATGACCTAAAAATGTTTAAGGAGTTTTTGTGTTTGTTCAACATGATATTAAAATTAAGTTGGTTTAGTCAACCGATTTATTTAAGGATAAATCAGCCATCGAGATGGACTTCTTCACAAGCAAAATCAACCATAGGGATGAAGCACTATTTAAGGATAATTTTACCATAATTATGATCACAATATGGATCGTTTCAAATTTATAAAAAAATATAGTGCACTCTATCTTAATGATTTTTTAAGGATGAACATGAATTGACTATATATATAGATTTATAAACATCATTTACAATTAAATGGGGATGAATTCTAACACTGTATGGATCATTTAAAATTTTTGTTTGGATAATGAAATAGTGAAATATTTAAAATTATATATATTTAAAATTTAGTATCCATGATTAAATTCTGAGGAACAAAATGAAAATAGATGATTCTATAACAAATATTCATGAATCAAAACATGAAAAATTATTTTTGATTCATGAAACATAAAGTATCCATGATAATCATGTCATGAAGAACTATTACATTCATGATAAAAATAAATTGAGAAGAACTCAACATTAAACTAGGTTGGATTTCAAGAATAGTGTAGAAGTTATGTGGGGTGATTCTTTGTTGTTATCCAGTTACAAAATAAAATGTTATTCAAGATATAAGGTATACCATGTTCTAAAAATGTATTTCAAATTTTCATTAGAAGATTATAGAGGGGTGTTGTACTATAACCAATAGATTAATTCTATAAGAAGGTGGGACAAAATTATAATCAATATTGGTCCAATAAAATAAATTTGGTGTTATAGTTGCATGAAATTAAACCTCACAAACACATTATCCTTAGTATATTGATATTGAGGTATAAGTTGGAATGAATTGATTAGTTTTGTTATAAGTTGAAAAATAATATAGAATTATGGAAATTATTTTTAAAATGAAATCACTTGAGACTATTAAATATAGATGTTTAAGTGAGAAGTGCATGAAAAGATGTGAGTGATAAAAATAGGTACATGATAATTGTGAACTCTGGTAGAAAGATCATGAAATATTATAATATTTTCATTTTAGTATAAGGAAAATAACATGAGAAGTTAATGTATCACATATCAATAAAAATTTATTCCTTGATGAGAGATAATATTACTGGTTAAAAATATTAAGCCTATAGAAAATATATTAGTAGGGAGTGGAATGAAAATTTATTTAATTATTGTGAAATTTTTTACAAGTTTTAGAGAATGAGTAAAAGAAAAATGTGATAAAGTTGTTCATTAATACAATGTTTTTTTAGATGATAAAAATATATATACTCGAGAATTATAATGTTTAAATAAGGAAAAAAGTTCCTGAATTAAAGGAAATAGTCATATGAAAATATATTTTTCCCAATGATTATAGTACTGAGTTTGAGATAAGAATAAGAATCAATCCCACCAAGGTTACTGCATGAAATGAATTAATTAAATAAATTTATTTATAGATTATTCAATAGGTATATTTTGAATTGGATATTCTTGAAGAGAGTGATATTTTTATTTGGGGATATATCTTGTTGGATTAATGAGGAAAACCTATCACCAATTGGTAATGAAACCATTATAAGAAATTAAGAACTTTCGCATCCTATGTTTCTAGTTTCTCGCTATAACTATCATGAGATAGTGGAACCTTTGGGAGTGGTTTATGTGTCAAGAAACATGGGCCATAGGATAATAAATGGCATATCCACATAAATTGATAAAACATAATCAGTGTAAAATCCATAGTAATGTATATTAATTGGCTGTATAAAGAAGTATACTTTCACAATATGATCAAACCATATAAAAAATAACATGTTTCTCATTTTTATTTATCATTAATTAAACATGAGTGAGTCTAGGATTACTGAATCATACAGTCATGTCTTAACCAACCATAATTATTTATTTCAAACAAGAAAATTATAAGGAGTAAGATAAAGTGATTCATACAACACCCCTAGCATCACCATTTTACATACAATGATTCCGTATACATTTTCAATAAATATTTTAAAAGAATAATTTAAAATTATTATTTATATGAATTATAAACTTATGGGATCTTATCAAGAAAGACTCACCCATAAGGGATGATCTCTATGTTTACTAAATCAAGGAAGAACATTTCATTTAGATTTTCGTTAGAATAAAAATTGATAACAATATCAAGATAGTGTCTTCATTAGATTTGGAGTAGCTTCACTATATCACTTGTATTCATTATTTATCCCTATGAGATCTAGATTCACCATAAAATACATGTAGTGAATGCATAAAAATACAACACTAATTATTTTCTAATAAGTTGTAACCTCCTTTTTCACATTAATGAGAGAAAAAAAGTTGAGAATCACTTCTCATTCAAGTAACCCTTTCTTTTAGATCATCAGGTATGGGTTGACTCTTTATGCTGGGTTTATTTCATTATAATGTTGTGTTCCAAGTATACAAGATCATATTTCATGTTTTAGTAGTATATCTATATGGTATTTTCATCACCACATCATCCACTAAATTAGAAGAATTTCTAGATATATGTTTTATTTTTTTAATAATCTCAACATGGAATCCCATTATAGTCTCCCAAGTATCGATGTTGTGACAAAAATTATGACATATTATACTAAAATTTTCATGATAACTATGGATTTCATCATTTGACAACCTCTCATGAAATTTAAATTCTTTATCTTATTATGGAATATTCTAATTTTCTTTTGAATTTTCCTTCTAATTTTTATTCTATATATATATATATATATATATATTTCTTTTTCAAATTTTTATTTCCATATTATTAATCATTCTTTAGAAAATATACCATATTCTTTGTAATTACTAAATGAATTATTAGTAATTCCTTTCTCTAATACGATCCTCTTGTTCTTTTACTTTTCTATTATTCCAATATTCCCAATATTTTTTCCATTTATACAGACACATATTGTTCATTTATAAATATGAATAATGTGGCCTCCCCTTCCACAAAAATAATAAGCTAATTTTTATTTTTTGTTTCTACCTTATTTGTCTTCATGGGATTGTTTTGACCGTAAATTATCATGTTTTATTCCCTAAGGATACCTCAATATAATATTAAGTTTCATGGTATTAGTATGGTTTTCAATTATATTTAGATTCATTCCCATAGTTGTATTTCCTTTATTCAAAAACACGCACACACACACACATATATATATTGTTCTCTCATTATTTTTTTTGAAACATTTATAGATGAATTAATCCTGAATGTATCACTCTTATGACTACCACCATTAAAAATACCAAGATGATATTCATGTTTCTCAAATATATTTTAGACATATAATTTTATCCACTTGATATATGGAATTTTTTGTATCTTTGGCATGCTTTACCTCACTATAGGATTCTATTAATCTTCTGAGATTGGTGGATCTTCCCAAAAATTTAATGAAATACACCAAAACATATTATAATACCAATAATTCCAATAAATTGTGTCTTCATGTCTTGAACTGAAATCTAGTCTAATGTACACCCTTTCTATTTTTGTTCATTAAAATTAGCTTAAATAGATTATTTAGGGGAAAAGATATGAATAATCTCACTTCAAGAAAATTTTTATGTTGTTTTGGGATCATCAATATTCTTCCTTATACTTAATTATGTATAATTGGATTTTAAATCCATATTGAAAATAAAAACCACTTCACTATATTCATTATTTATTAAGATAGATGGTGTCTTGTCCTATAGGGTTTTAAAAGAATTATGATCACATCACTATAAAAAAATGGCATTTCATAATGGGGTTTTCATGGTGGTTTCGAAAACCGTTGCTAAATATTTTTCTGAAAAAAATATATTGTCAGTTTCTTAGAGGCAGTTGATAAAACCACCACTAAATGTTTTTTAAATATTTTTTAAATATATTTTTTATTTTTTTTCATAATAAAGTCTACTTTTTTCAGTGGCTCTTTTAAAAAACCACCGCTAAATTAAAGGACAAAAACTTAAAAAAAAGTTATTTATTATTTATTATTTATTATTTACTATCAAATATAGTTTATTTTTTATAATTATAGTTAATTATAATGTCTTAATTAATAAATATTTATAATTATTTTTTAATAGTAATTTGAAACTTAAAACCAATTTTCAATAAGTTAAAAATTGGACTTTTACATCAATTGACCAAAACATTTTATCCGAGAGTCTATTTTAGATCTACAACAATTTAAATCGAAACTTATGAAATGAAGTAAAACAAAATTAGATTTCAATTTTATAATAATTAAAAGAATAAAATTTATTATAGTTTCAAGAAAAGTGGGAAATAAAACTTGAACTTTGAATGACCATAACTTTTGATAAGGTTGTTCGTTTCAGCTCTACCACATATCAAATCAAAGACTATAACGACCTCTATGCTGTAGAGGGATGGACTATGCTTTATGAGCTTTGTCTGGTTTTTCAACACCCAAAAGCCTTAGAAGGCCTCCAAAAATAAGTTTTTAATTGAGATACCCTACCTTTTTTAACATTTGATGGATTTTATGCCTAGTTTAAGGGGGTTTTATTGCCTTTTTTCAGCGGGGAATAAATTTATTCTCACGGATTACATTCATATTGATTTTATGGTTTTGAAATTTTATCATTATCACAATGTAGATTTATTTATAATTAAAAATATGTATATTTTCATATATTTACTTTTAATAAATCACTTGTATCAATATATATTTATATAGTAATATATTTTTAATCTTATAAACCAAATTTAAATAAATATTTTTATATTCATTTCATTTAAAAAAAATTATCAATTTTATATACATTTGTAAATATTTAAACATATTTATGTTTTTATATTTTTATATCATATATGTGTAGTTATATATATATATACTATTATATATCTGAGTGTATTTATATATATTTATGTAAAAAAATTTATAAGTATAAATATTTATAGATATTTATATCTGTTTATTATTTTATTATTTATTATTTATTATTTTAATATTTAGAATTTAAATATTTATTTATTATTGATTTATTTTCATTATTAATTTACTCTCAAATGACTATTTAATATTAATTTATTATTTTTAATTTATTTATTTATTAAAAATTAATTATTAATTGTTAATTATTAATTATTTATTATTTATTATCATTTATTATTATATATTATTATTTTATTATTTTATTATTATTTATTGATTATTTAATTATTTATGATTTATTTAATATTTATGATTTATTTAATATTTATTTATTACATATCTATTTTTTATTTTTTATTTTTTATTTTTTTCTTATTTATTATTTATTATTTATTATCATTTATCATTATTTATTATTATTTTTTCATTTTTTTATTATTGTTTTATTATTTATTGATAATTTATTTATTTAATATTTATTTAAATTGTATTTATTTAATGTTTAATTTTAATTTATTTATTAGGTATTTATTATTAATTTAATATTTGTTTAATATTTATTTTTTATTTTTTATCCTTTTTAGTAATTAATAATTAATAATTTTTTATTATTTATGTATTAATTAATTATTATTTATTTATTAACTTATTTATTAACTTATTTATTTATTATTTATTATTATTATTATTTATTATTTATCATTTATGTAATATTTAATTATTATTTATCTATTATGTATTTTTTATCTTTTAATAATTATATATAATCTATTTATTATTTATCTATTATCTATTATAAATTAATTTATTATTTATTTATCATTTATCATTATTTTCTATTTATTTGTATATGTATAAGTATATTTCATACTCTTTACTCGCTAGATTAGAAGCTTAATGGAGTGGTAAAGTCTTTGTAGTATATCCAAATGGTAAGGGGTTCAATTCTCTTCTTGTGCATATATTTGCTAGATTTATGCCTGGCATGCCTGACACGCCTTAAAAAATAATAGCATGCATGAAACACTTGGAATATGTATCCATGGTATGATAAATAATAAGTAAGTAATAAATAATAAATAATATATAATATATAATATATAATATATAATATATAATATATAATATATAATATATAATATATAATATATTATAAATAATAAATAATATATTATAAATAATAAATAATATATAATATATAATATATAATATATAATATATAATATATAATATATAATATATAATATATAATATATAATATATAATATATAATATATAATATATAATATATAATATATAATATATAATATATTATAAATAATAAATAATATTTTAATAACATAAATAAAAAAATTAAAAAAACCGCCACAAAATGAAATATCATGAAATAAAAAAATTCCACCCAAAGAAGCACCACAAAATGATTCCCAACACACAAATATGCGGTGCTTAAAGAAAGTGTCACACATCATTCAATGACGGTTTAAACCACCATTAAATGCCAATAAAACCATTGGGAAATGCATTTTTTATAGTGTAGGATGTTTTTATCTTAGTTACATAATATAGCATTATTTTATAATATGAATCTTCTTTAGAATCACATTTTATAGTATCACTCTTTCCATATTGGTGGGAAGAAATAGATTGAATTGTTTCCCTATTTACAAGTTTTATTTCACGGTAAAGAAATTTGATATTGAGGTTGTTTTTATTAATCTCTTATCATCTCAATTTTTCTTTGCTTGTCTTCCTCACCTCTTTGAAATGATCTTAATATAGTTGAATCTTTTCTCACATCAAATTATCAATATCATTAATCTTGTTAGCATTGATATCCAATTATGCATTTTAAATGCCGATTTAAGACATTTATTTTCTTCTAATTCATGGAATTTCACTTTTAACACATCTATATAATTTTGACAGTCATAAATTATATTAAGAAACTAACCCCAAAAATTGGACCAACATTATTCATGTTCTATATTTATTTCTTCATTGGTTTTACTATATTTGGAGAGATTTTAAAATTTATATACCCATTCATCTAAAGATATCTCAATATTTATAATTTTTCTCCATGCTTAATTATCTTATCCTACATAATTAAGAAATACAAAAAATATATATAAATAAATCATTGGGAACACAATGAAAATTAAATTTAGTGCAGAAACAGATTCATCATGAAAATTGTTAGTCATTTTATCATGATCAGTAGTTCTCATTTCTTCTATAGGATAATATTAATATGAATATGTTTTACCCCATCTTCATATAGGGATAATGAATTAAATGGGGTAGAATGATTTTCCATTTCCTTGGTAGTATATTTAACCACCATAACTTTTTATTATACGATTAGTTTTTCTTTATAAGGATTTCTGTAAGGGGAAGTTGATTTTCATTAATCTTTACATAAGAGTGATTACTTATCAACATAAGCATCTTTATGTGATATATTATCAACAAAGTGATTGGAATGAAATAAAATTTTATCCCCACTAATTAGTAGAGTGTAATTTCTCTCTTATTTCAATGATGTGGCCTTTTACATATTTTTTCACTACACTTCTTCCTAATGTTCTGTTTTTAATCAAAAAATATCTTACAAATTTCCATTGATAGGGAAAAAAATTCTTCTTCATATTTTCATTCCAAGAATAATTTTCAAATATATATTTGAATCTTTTTATAAAGCACAATTCTTGACATAATTGAGAATGTAATCAAAGGTGTGACTTGATATTCTAATTGAAATTGAAATGATCCTAATGTAAATTTTTCCAACATTGAGGGGGGGGGGTAGATTTGTATTAGTTTAATTTTAATCCAATTTTCATATTTATCCCTTACCTCCTATTAATTTTGTTAGTATATGTATTTCTATCATTATTTATCTGAACTTTTCTCAAAATTCATTAATGTGAATAAGAAATAAAAACTCATAAAAATTAGGGTTTTTTATGAAGTTCACCTCCCAATGGATGACTAAATACAATTTGTATGGTAGTTATTATCCCACTCACATACATATTTCTTATTTTTTTAAAATCATAATGGGAAAGAATATGGAATTAAAAAAATTATCTTGGAACCAACATGGTAAAATGCATGAAATGAAATTTATTATTGTATTCACTGAAGAATATATTATTTGGAATTCAACCCCAAATATGATTAATATTAAGAATCGTGTGTCCCTCCTTGGAAGTATATGTCGGATATTTTTTTCATTTTTATAAATCTAATGCACTAACACAATCTTATTCAAACTTCTAAATTTTAATACTATATGTTTGATCTCTCAACTTCATAGCATGACTATGATTAGAAGTAGTAAAGGGAGGATGGTATCTTCCCTGATTATTTTTCATCAGTGAATAATAGATTTATTCTATATTCAAAATTAGTTTTATTAATCTTTAATTGTTCATTTCTATAATAAGTACATATTTTAGGTTATTTTTTTCTTTTACTTATAGGACAAATGATATTGCGAAGCATCTTTATCTCCATTTTTTTCTACTTATCATAATTTATATTCACTTAATGTTACATAATCTTATAAAATCTAAGTTATACATGAAATATTATGTCCAGTAATTTATTTATTACATATATTTTGTATGAATTTAATGTTTCAAACTTGTAGGATGATATACATAAAACATACTTTTTTCATGGTTCCTCCTATTCTTTCACAATTATCTCATGATACTACCTTCTTTAATATTCAAAAATCACAACTAATTGAATTAAGATAATTGGAAATTAATTATTGGCACATTATCTTCTAATATTAATCTTCTCTTATTTAGAATATGTTCTTATGAAACTCCAAAATTTACCATTGTGAGAATACAAATTTATTTTTTGTGAATCTATGGCTATTTTATATGTCATTTATTAAAGAAAATGATTATTTTGTATAATAATATTCTTATCATGTGAATATTTAATATTACAAAAAACCTTATTCATTACGTAAAGGTGGTACTTTTATAGAAAAAATCTATCTTACAAAGTTCTTATTATCTTATTTGTTCCTTTTCTAATATAATCTTTCTTATCATATGATAATTTATTTTCATATGATATTATACTTCATATGGTGTGAACTTTCATATGATGTTCTTCAGGATTTCATATGATCTAAATCCTTTTATATTTAACATTAATTTTATACATGGCTCATTTGTTTCATACATAATCTTGAATCCTTTCGCATATGATTTCAACTCAAATACAATGATCATCTTTTGTATGAATATTCATAATATTCATAAGAACATCACCTCAGTTTTATTGAAGTCTGATAAAACTATAATCTATTATAAAATATTAGGTGTCTTATAAAAATTAATTATATTATATAAACTTCACCTAAGATACATCGAGGTCTCAAGAACTCAGCCATATTATCTCTATGATTTCATCATCTTCACATAATTCTCACCATTTTTTGAACGCTACATATCATATTTCTTAAAATTATATTACTCATTTACACCATTATGAAGTATTTCATCATCATATAACTTCCTTGTACATACTTTATGAATGATTTACCAAACCATACAAAGGAAATGTATCAAACATAACAACTATATACTTATTCAATGTCTTGGATATATTTCTGCATAGCTCTTTCACATTCATTAATAGTTATGATATCAATAATTATATCAAATTAAAAAATCCCCTCTAACTAGAAAATCCATATTCTTCCTCAATATTGATGATATAAACCTCACAAACAAAAATTGTGTTTGGCATTAAGAATAGATCCCTAATCATTACATATTATTCCATCTTCATTTAAGTACTTTTTTAATAAACATATACTTATGATATCCAAAATGATTAATCTTCTCAAATCATATTCAACCTAATTTTTATATCAATACACCTGGAAGTATTATTTTAAAATGATCATCACTCATCCAATCTATCTCAAAATCCTCTATATATAATCTATTTGCAACTTCCTCCTTGAAAATTCCATATTCATTACAATAAGAATAATGAAATTAACCCACACCACCAATCATATTTTAAATCATTTGACATCTAGGGTTATCTAAATCAAATCTCTCCATGTATGAATTACCAAAACCATATTTAGTTTAGCAAGGTATAAATTCAATATAAAACAATATAATATGGAACATACACTTGCTTCTCTATAGTCACCCTCACATACCAGTCACAAATATCTTAGAACTTCTATCATTTACAGTAACTATATACGACATACTTCATCCGCAATATGAATAAAACATTTTCAAACCATATTAAGGTACTTTATCACTATGAGATATTTATATACAATTCTACCATGAATAACTAAAACTTTTACATAACCACAATATCACTATAACAAAGAGTGAGAGAGGGGATACAGCTAACCATCTATATGACCAATTTACTAGATGTTGAGTTCTCTCCTGATACTAAAAGAATCATATGGGTGTTCGTTAGGTTATCTAACTCAGGTGTTGGTGCATAAAAAATAATAAAAAGTGAAATAATATATAGATACACATAATCCAGACTGTAGGAACTCTTTTTCTCCAAAAAACTATCAAACATTACATCATCACATCACCAACACCAAATAACAATAACTATATGAATCACTTAACACACAAATATACCATTGAAAAACTAATAAAAATAACCACTATGATAAAAATTCAATTCATAATTTAATGATACTTTTATATTATTCATCTTTGATCGGTTATTTTTAAAATTTATTCCGTAATTATAATTTTACACAGCTAACTTCCACTTTCACATTTTTTTATTTTATATTATAATTACAACATAATCATGTTCAATAAGTCAATCCTCATTTTATATCATAATTTACTCAACAAAAAACATATTATAATTACTTTTTACATAATTAATAAATTCATTTAAATATATTTCTTTATCAAAGTTAAGTACTATACCTAAATCAAACCATACCCACTATATCTACCAATTTAAAAAAATCACACTATTTCATTCTAAAAAGTGTTCCCCAACGTTTTGTTGTTTATAAGATGAATATAGTCACAAATTATTTATGTTTGTTCATTATTTTGTTTTTTTTTGGTTTACAACGCGGCTTTTTCATGGAATAGTAAACACCCATTGGATTTTTCATCCTTCATAAGGGAAATCATTGTTATACTATTTAAAAAAAACAAGAGGTCACTATGGTTAATGAACATTAGTTCTTTGGAATGAACATCAATCGAGAGGATAATAGGTTGATATACTCACACAATTTAATGGACAATTATTTCCTACTCTATGACTCTCTTATTGATTTAAGTCATTTTATCTAATCCTTCATAAATTCATAGGATTAGACTGGTTACCCCTTTGTTATTGATAAATTCAAATCCATGTGTCAATGTGAAAATATATAAGTATTAGAGGTTATTTATCTTTAATACATATGTTAACTACTATTAGATTAATATTTTTTGGATTAATTCAATATATTAGTGTGATATAGATTTTATTTTCATCCATGAAGACACTGGTTATGGTGTTGGGATCATGCCACTAAGGTGGGATACCTACATATCCTATTGAAATGAATAAAACCCCATATCGTTCTATGAATCTTAAAGGGAAAGGTAAAAACTTTTATGTTTCTGTTACAAAGACTGGAAAATGAAGTTTAATATCTTATGGTAAGTATGTTTAGGAAAAGGATACATTCTCATGGATGGTGATGAAATTACACTTGAGTGATACATTTTTCGTTATCCTTGAAGGAAATATGACCTGATAGGGTTGGTTTGGGTATCATAATTTACATGAACCTATAAAGTTGAAAACCACTATAAATAGAGATTGGGAAGGGTAATATGATAGGACATTTAGGGAGTATGGTCTTCTTTTTAGGGGTATAACTTCATGCATTATTCTATTGAGAATATATCCCATTAAGAAGAGTTCATAGTGAAAAAGTTCCTAGAGAAAAGGGTATCCAATTTTTTTGGAGTATAGTATAGTGATTGAAGATCATAGATAATTTCATAGGGAATATAGACTTATGAGGATGGAAATAGAGTATTATAATGTTGGGTTTAATCCTTAGTTACTCATCATATATATCATATCAACACATGAATGATATCCCACATAATTGGATTGATGAATTTTACGTTCATAAAAAAGACATTACCATGTTGTTTAATATTATATGGTTAGGATATTGTCATGATTAATTATGTCATGTGACTAGGATAACCATTCAATGAAAGGCACAATAAAAAAGGGACTGATCAATGATTATACATAAGTGGAAACCTTGATGAGACACTATAATAAATCATTCAAACAAGATTATTAATGAGTGAATGATTGACTGGGTCCTATATAATGTCAAGAGGAAAAAATTAGAGGAAATTTGGTGATAGTGTTAGACTAACTAACTTGTATATATAAACCACATGAGTCATTCTTAATGTGATAATATATAAAATTATGGTCAGGAATATCTAATGATAGTATTCGATTATTTTTAGATGCATATTACATAATCAGGCTTCCCTATGTGGGTCCTAGATCATTGATGGAATCATTGTATATAACCATATTGGGTATAATGTTAACCATATTAGATCTTACATAGGAAGAAAAACCCCATCCAATCATCTTCCTTACAGCTGAGAAGAAAGGTAGAAAATGGGGTAAGGGTGGATATGTTCCCTTATAAGAATATCTATGGAAGCACTCTAGGATAGATTATTTACATGGATTGGATCATTGGATAGAGAATAAAACCATCATGATCTGGGACAGACCACGCCAATTCATTATCAAAAATTAAACTCATTATCAAGGAAATACCTTATTATTATTCCCTATAGATTTCAACCCATCAAAGATGACAACATGGAGCCTCCATTTATCAATGGAATCCTTAATATAAGGGGTTATCATTTGTGTGTATACTCCAATAATGTGCATTGGGATTCATTAGTGAAGGAAATGATAATTGTCTACCCAAAAATAATATGATAATATGGGTACCTTTATATAGGTAATATAGTAAACATTTCCATAATATGGGGGTTGACAAAGTAGTTCACCCAATTTATGGGGATTTAAGGTGAATTTATGAAATAACTAGATTGGGATATGAGTAACACTAAGATGGGGGGTGAATAATTTTTAAGGAATTTATAATCTAATTTGAATTTTTATCCCTGCACCTCTTAGACCTCTTAGTATATCAATCTATTATTCACTTTTCCCTATCGCATGTAATAATATAAAATTAGTAAAATATAACACCCAATATTTTTAAAGTTTCACTACCAAATAAGAGTATCTATTACTTTTCATGATCTTGAAATGATACTAACCACAAAACCACTAGAAATTAATCCTTTTAATGTGGTTACAACAACTATTAAATACTATTTCACTTGCAATTCATTATAGTCAATTTTATAGTGCCTATTTTATTTCACATAGCTAGATATCTATGCTACCTTTAAATGCTTTATTCCCCTCATTGATAAAGTTTTGGAACACTGAGAAAGTATTCCACCCATTGAGACCTGTTGGATGTCACTGTATTACTTTGTTCTTCCACACTCTTATTCTTTACATTTTTAATAGTATAATAGTGTGCATGAAACACTCCTTACTTATTCACACTATTAAACTAAAATCTACACAATATTCTTCTTCTTCCAGTTAAAATAATATGAATATAGTATACTGATGAGGATAAAATTCTTCCAAACCAACTAATGATCAATTGATAATAAATTGTTCAGTCGCACCTTCTATTCTCCTCTATTTATTAATTAGTGAAAATACAACTACACTAAATCACCTTCTTACAATTTTTTAAGAATCAGAAAATATTTTTTTGATTATTAAAATGATAATGATCATCTGAACACAAAATCATCAGAACTAGTAATCCCTGAATTATAATAATTTTTTAGCTGGGATTATTCTATTCTATTTTAGACACATAATTATATGCAATTGGGTAACAATTTCATTATCTCATTCGTCAATACTCAATATAAATAATCGAGTGTATCAGATCTTCTTGGTGAAAATTAATATTTGTGAACCACTAATTATATTTCACTGATCTTCTCATCTAATGCATGTATTTTAACTATGCATGAAATTTTCATTCTTAATACCATGCATGTATACATTTCTACTCTTCCCATTCTCTTTGTTATCTTCGTGTAAGTGCAACTGCATGGTATTATCTTCTTCTTGCAAGAAAAACCCCTAGAACATGTATAGAATGTTATTATTACTATTCTATCTGATTCTCACAATTATGTTTTGGTTTTCTCAATGATTGTGTATGTATTTTCTCATTCACTAGACATAGATGGGCCTGTATGAACTCCTTTTTTGTTTTACTATATATTTAGTTTTCCTGCCTCCTTTTCTCAATGCACACAATGTATTCTTTCCTTTCAATGCCACATTATTCAAACTCAATCTCTTCACACAAGATCCAAGTTCATATATCTCAACCCCCGCTATCATATGTGAACAAATGTACTTACTTTAATATAAAAAACCAAACAAGTATGTGTGTTTTGATTCTTTTATCCATAAGCGTGAGGTTCTTTATTGTGAAAACAAGAGCATGATCCGCTCTTGTATCCTTCATGAAAGTCGAGATCTCCATAGAATAGGTTCTTCATGAAGCACTTCAAGGGTGATAAACACACATAAAGGTTTACAGTTCTCATCCACTGTATCTTCATGAAACTTAGTGAGAACCAATCACTTATACATTGGTTCTCAGAACAATCCATCTTCATAAAGCACAATGATGGTGTAACCACCTTCCATGTGTCTGTGGGTCATCCTACTTTAGGAAACCAAAATGGTTTTTCAAACTCCCTTATTCATGAATCCTCAAAGTATCATGTAACCCTTTTCATGTCTGTGTAAAAGAAAGCTCATAGAATACTCTATTTTGAAATGAGTGATCTCAGGTATATGAACAACAACACCTTACTCATCTCCAAGGTGATCAATTTATAGGCATGGATCACCATATCTCTTTGTCTGATCATCTACATTAATTCAAGAAAATAATTTGGTGTGAATCACCACTTTTAATTCCCAATGTAATAAATATTTAAAAGCTTAAAATCACGAGTTTAAGATATGGTGAGAAACATGGAATTTTCCTTTACGTGCAACCTTCTCCTTTTTGGTGAACAGATCACATGCATGCGACATGGGTCTCATGCAACTCATCTTCTAAAACTGTTTCATGAAGATTAAACATACTTCAGCCTTTGGAACTCTATTTGCATTCGACTGAACCATATTCTTTGAATAATAATACAAAAAAAAAGTTTCATGATATTTTTATTGAGTTTACCTCATCATTTTGACCTCCGAACAATCATAGAGTCATATTATTTGATCAAATATGGTTTGGTTGACATCACTAGTGAAACAATGACATCATCTTGGGATTACTGAAGGAAGATAAGAATAATGGGTGTATGATGTGCAGATCATTTTGAATAATAATTAGTGGAGGATCTGACGACCCTAGTTTAAACCAATGGGGTGTGAGATACATTATGCAGTCATGGTCACTTCGATAGAATGGGGAAATTATATCCATATGTTTTTATTTGGTTGAACAATGATGTTTGTTTTGCATACAATATTGATACCCAGAAACAACTTCCCTCTACTTTATATATAATGTTGTGCATGCTATTACATTGATCCAACACAGGGGTCTACACCTAGATTCCACTTTCACATCATTCCCTCATAGGTTATAACAAATAAAGTGACCCTACTTTTATTACATAACTACTATATAATTTTAAAGATAAAAAGCACAATAGTGTTACGAAAAAAAGATATGAAGGTTTACTGTCTTCTGAAAATTAGTGCCGCACATCACATATGCATAATAAAACATAAAAATATATTTAAAAATCTTCACCTATATCCATATAAATCTCATGATCTCCTTAGTACATGTAGTCACCTGAGGATATACATAAAATAAAGTGGTGAGCAAAAATCCTAGTAAGAGGATAGATATGGAAATAAATCATTATAAAATTACTAAGCATAATAATCATCAACATAAAATCAAAATAGGTACATCATAATAATCATGAGAGGAAACATTAGATAAAAACATATAATGTGGAAATGCATAAAAATTAAACACCATGCCTTATTGGTTAAATACCCCACGTTTAAATGAAAAACACTTGAATCATGTTCACGCATAACATATGTGCATAATAATAACATAAGAATTGTGAAAAAATCTAGCATCATGTTCATAAATATTTCAAATTATCTCATGAGATACATAACAATAACTAATTCATTAGATGGAGATATAATTCTGGGCCCACCCGTCATATCAAAACATTTACAAAATCATGAATGCCTAATAGAACAACTAACAATCAATGTCATGAAGTAAACCCAATAAGAGAATGGTTTTCATAATGATTTCATAAAGAAAACATTCATGAATAAATTTTTTTTCCCAAAAGAATAATGAAAATCGTACTTGGAAATAATATATCATTATTCTTGAGTGGACATAAAGTATTTCAAGAGGAGAAAAATATGATGTTTTGGAAATTGAAGTCAAAATAAAGTTTCTCTTAGAATTTTTCTGACATGTTATGAAAATGTATATCCCTAATGGAAAAGGGAAAGGACATTTTAATAACATAATATAAAAATTCATACCATGGAAGATAGAAATACCCAAAGAAAATAATTGGGTTCTAGAATTTCCTTACTTTACGTCTGAATTATTTATTCACTTTAATATCTTGTAAAATAAAATTAAATTCATTAATTAATAAATAAATAACCTATTGTACTTTTTTTGATTTATTATAATTTTATTAAGCTATGTTATTTCCATTTTGATGAGTTATAAAGTCCAATTTTGACATTCTGTGATTTTTGTTTTATTGGTTTTCATGATCTGTTCATATGTATTCAAGAATGAATGTTAATGTAAAATGGGAATAATTCTAGAATTTAAATTATATGTTATTAGTGAACATAAAGAAGTTTAATTGGTATTATATATCATTTTTTATATGGTATAAGGACGTTTTATTAGATAAAATGTTGATTAAAAAATTTTAATTCATTTTGGTGTTTTTTACAACCATCAAGAACTTGTATAATTTTATTTAATATTAATTTGATATGTTGGTTCCAGAATATAATATAAATTAAAATATTTATATTAAAATATTATTTAACCATTATATTGTTTATGGAAATCCTTTAAGGCATTAATGAAAAATGAAAACTCATCATCCATGAAGGCGGTGAATCGACACGTTAAGGATGATGTTTTCATTTTTAGAATAAAAGGAGGAAAAAAGAGATTTGATGATGGATTATTACATTAACAAAATAAAATTACAATATATATAATACACTGGATTTATCAATCCACTTTGTTATATGTAGGTTAGAAGAGGATAATAAAATAAAAGAAATTGAAAATAAATTAAAATAGAATGAAGGATGATTTTACCTCTTGAATTTATTCTCCTTAAGAACCTCCTTAAGGAACTTGGGTTTGGAATTTTGTTGAGACCATAAGCACTTGGACATGGGGAAGAAACTTTTAAGATAAAAAGACATTATTTAGACAATATTCAAGGATTATAAGGTATGAGGAGAATAGGTGGTGAGGGGTGGTATTTTTAGGGCAGGATAAGAGATTTTTTTGATTATTTTATTCCTTACTTTATTATTTTTTCTCAAGAATATCAATAGTGTTGATTACCATGACTAAATATACTAAATAGAGAATAGGAGTTCTATATAATGGTTCTTACATCATAAATACATCAACAAGGATTCAAAAATTCATGCATTTCTCTTATATCGTAAATTATCATATTTCAATATTAACAAAAAATTAAACTATTTTAGAAAAACACCAAAAATTCACTATAACCATTTTTTGATGTGTATAATCAAAAAATAGAATCAATTTTAAGAAAATAATTTTTAAATATGTGAAATTTAATTTTTAAATAAAATCATTATTTATTCGAAGAATACAGATTTTAATATTGTAATCAATTTCACGACACATTGAAAAATTAATTAAGATATCATAAAATCATCTTATAATATTAAGATAGAAAATATTAATTAACTTATTTATTTTATAAAAATGTGTTTTCATTTAAGTCACTATATTAATTATGAAATTTTAAATAAAAATATATGTTTTTCAAAAATACCAACACTTAATTTATCATTTTAAGAACATTTATTTACATATACTAAGATATAATTAAATCATATTTTAACTTATAAGATACCTAAATTTTAATTATACTTTCATAGGAAAGGTTACTATTTTATTGGCTCAATTACTATTCCTAATAGTCATGTTACTATTCCAATATTCAGGTTGTTATTCTATTGGTATAGGTTTCTTAATTTATTTAAATATCCCTTATTTATTTTTTCAATTATGAGTGATATTTTTATTGGGGTCTAATTTTTTTTATGTGTTTTTTACCATATGACATAATTATAAGAGGGGAAATTTTCAATTGATAAAATATTGGAATGTTACATTCTTCCCCACTTTTGAAATTTCACCCTCAAAAATTTCATTTTACATACTAAGGTGAGAATAGGTAAGGGTACTTCTCCATCATTTCTTCCTATGGATCCCATGTATCATCTTCATACTTATGATTCCTCCAAAACACATTGAAAGGGTGAGTTTTCTTGTTACATAAGATATTATCTCTATGGTCCAGGATCGTTATTGATTTCTCCTCATATAAAAGATCATTATCCAGTTGCACCATCTATAAATTCAATACATGTGAGGAGTTAAGTATGTACTTCCTCTAGAGTGATACATGGAACACATCATGAACATGATCCATATTTGGTTGAAGTTAAATATGGAAGGCCACTGCTCCTATGTGATCAAGGATATCAAAAGGGACAATGTAACTTAGGATATGATTCCATTTCTTTGAAAACCACATGAATATATTCTATGATGGTATTTTATAGAAGTCCTGGTCACCAACATCGAACTCTAAGTCCCTTCATTTATTTTCTACATTTCTCTTTTTTTACTCTAAGAAGCTATGATATGTTGCTAGTTGGCTTGAACCTTCTCTGCCATATCTTACAAAGGATGAGGTCCATGTAGATTTTTTTCTAGCTTCATCCCAACAGTTTGTAGGTCTACATTGATTTATTTATAAAGCCTCATATGGATCCATCTGAATAATTGAGTGAAATTTTCTATTTTATGAATAATAAGCTGATGGGAAATACTAATCCCATCCACCATTGAATTCTATTGAACATTTTTTTGAATTTCCTCAAGTTTCTAAATAGGGATTTCTAATTTTCCATTAGTTTGGGGATGATAGGTCATGATGAAATTCAATTCAATATATAAAGCATGCCGAAGACATCTCCAGAACTTAATTGTAAATCTTAGATCATGATTAAATTCGATAGAAAGTGGAACCCCATGAAGCCTCACTACTTCAAATATATTTACAAGTTTTCCAAGTGAGATATATTCTCAAATAGCATAAAGGTAGGAATTCTTGGTTATTAGATCCTCCATAACCCATATCACATTGTTTCATTTAGTTTTTTTGAGATACTAGAGATAATTTCCATAGTGACATCCTCTTATTTTCATGTGGGTATAGAAATTGTGTGCATAATTGCATTTCACTTCTTCCACTCTTCATTACCTTGTAGATATATCAAGAACCGTAAGATATAATAAACAATATCCTTCTTCATATTTTCCCACTAGATGTGTTCTAGAAAATCATGGTACATCTTGGTACTTCCAGGATGGATAGAGAAAGGTGATCTTTGTGAATTATCCAATAGATATATCTTTATATCATGTAATGAAGGTATATATAACCTTGTTTCAAACTAAATCACACTATAATCATTGATATTGAAGTCTTGTAGCTTCCCTTCCTTTGCTACTCTCATATTCTTTTTAAACTTGAGTTCATCATTTTGTACCTCCTTGATCATCTCTTAGATAGATTGTTGGGAAATAATTTGGGCCAAATAGGATGTATTCCCTAATATTTTTATTTCCAAATCCATAATTTTCATATCCATCAAGACAGGGTCTTTCTCCACATGCATCATGGATAGAGTAGCTAGTTCTTTTCTACTAAGAGAAACAACTACCTTGTTCTCTTATCCCAAATGGTAATAAATAGAGTATTTATTTTCCTAGATTAGATCCAACCAACTTTCGTGACTCATGTTGAGTTCCCTATATGTCAATAAAAAACTTTAGACTCTTATTATTGGTATACATGTCACACTTATAACCATAAAGATAGTTCCACCAAATATTCAATTTGAATATCATAGCTTATAAATCCAAATCATGTGTCGATAAGTTTTTATCATGGATATTCAACTTCCCATAGGTGTAGGTTATCACATTTTCATTCATCATGATCACACAACCGAAGAATTTCTTGGAAGCATCACTGTATATCACAAAAAAATTCACCACTTGTTGGTAACGTGAGTACAAGTATAGTGATCAGCCTCTTCTTTATCCCCTTCAATTTTTCCTCACATTCATTCATCCATACATATTTTTTCACTTTCCATTTTAACTTAGTTTTAGAGCTATAAAATTATGAGAAATGTCCCACAAAACATATGTACTACCTAGATAATCCAAGAAAACTTTGGATTTTTCTAATACTAGTGGGTCTAGGACATTCCTCAGTTGCCTTTGTTTTTGAAGAGTCTATAGAAATCCCCTCACTTGTGATCACATGTCCCAAGAAAGTGACTTTATGCATCCAAAATACACACTTGATGACCTTAGCATACAATTTATATTTCCTTAATCTCACCAACACAGTCCTTACATGTTATTCATGTTCCTCCCTTATCTCGAAGAAGATGATAATATATTCAATAAATACTACCTAAAAATTTTCAAGGTAGTTTCTAAATACGATGTTGATAAAATCTATTAAAATTATTAGGGAATTAGTAAATCTGAATGGTATCTCTATAAACTCATAGTGACCATACCTTTTATGGCATGAATTCTTATAAATATATTCCTTATTCAAATTCAATTGAAGATATCTACAATAGAGACCCACAGTTGAAAAGTATTAATAACCTCATAATTGATCAAAAAAGTTATCAATACTTAGAAGTGGATACTTATTATTTACGGTGATCTCGTCGTGTTCCTGATAATATATGTAAAAATGAATTTATCAATCCTTCTTGTTTACAAATAGAACTGGTGCACCCTAAGGTGGTGCACTTGGTAATATAAAACCTTTATCTAAATTATCTTCAAGATTCTTTATTAACTTCTATTGTTTGTTTGAGGACATCATATAGGGAAATTTTGAGATAGGAGTAGCTCTCAGTATGAGTTCTAGTGAGAACTATAACTCATGATCTGGGGGATGTCTGAGTAACTCTTTGGGAAATAAATCTCTGTATTCTATCACAATGGGAATTTCCTCTAGGTTGATACATTACATTGACTCAACCATTTTATATAGGTATTATTATTCATAGTGAATCAACACCCACACCATTGAGGGATTTTAAGAAAGAGATTCATGGTTTTACTTGCATTTATAGTGGACCATATGATGGTTAGTAATTTTAAATTATATTAACTTTACCTATAGTTGATGTTTTCTCTATATAACAAGATCCAATCTAAGTCCAATATATCATTGAATTACACCAAGGTACCATCACGAGATTCACCAAAATAATCTTCACATAGACCCCAATTGGAGAAGAGTCCAACACTTGGGTTTCCATGATCACACCATAAGTTTATTTTATATATATTTTCACTTCGATGTTTCAATTCATTGATTCAACAGTTATAGAAAACATACATGATATGAAAGAATGTGTATAATTATAATCAAATAATAATTTTTCCATTCTTGAGTTAATAGAAAGTGTACCTTATATGACTTTGTTTTCTTTATCCACTTCAATGGTAGTGATGGAATAAGCTTTCCTTGTCTCATTTGGATTTTGTGGTTGCTGATGTATATTATCCTCGAGGAATTCAGGTTTAGTGCACTGGATTTCATAGTGACCTTTCTCTCTACAATTGATGTTTCGAACCATGGGTGGTTCTCTATTTTCCTCTATCATGTTGGATAACTTATTTTTCCTCTTAGACATTCATGAGAATGATAGAATTATCTCCCACACTTGAAGAATTTACCTATCTCTTTGAGTCAATTTCGATGATGTATCTTTCCACATTATTGACACATGGGTGTTTGGATCTTCTACCCTCATTTTTCATTTGATTCACCAACTTGAAAATACATTCTTATCTTCTTATCTCTATAACCATGGGACTATTATCTAAACTTTATCTCCACTTTGAGATAACATCGATCAACTTCTTCACAAATTTGAATGTCTCCGATTACTAGAGACTTTTGTAGGCATGGTTTTAAACAACTAAAGAATCTGTCCATTTTTCTATCATTATTGATAAAAAACATGAGGCATACCTTGAATGACTTGTGAAGTTTTCTTCATAATCTATGACAGATTCACCTTCCTTTTTCTTCAACTCTATGAATTCTCTCTCTATATTTTCCTGAAGAGTTTGAGTGGAATACTTATTATGCAATATTTTATTAAAGTATTCCCACTCCATCTCTTACTTTTCATCCTTGATCTTGGTGTTTCTAATCTATTCCCACCATTGATCAACCTCTCCATCTAAATGATAGATGGATAAAGTCACCTTCTTCTTCTCAGAATAGTGTTGCATCAAAAATATCTTCTCCATTTAGTTAACAAAATATTACACAAAATTGGATTGGAGGATCCACTAAATGGCATAGGTTTTTTCTGCATAAAAGATTCAATAATTAGTTTCTTCCTATTAGGTGAAGTAAGATGTTCCACGTTATTTATGTTATTATTCATAGCCTGAGATATCTAGGTAATAATTTCCATGAAATTTTGAAATCCACCTTCCAAGGAATTGGGGATGTTGTTTGGGAAATCACCACATTTTCCCTCACATGGGTTGTTTTCCTGGTTTCTATTGGTTCCCATCATTTTCTAAAATGTAAAATTTTTGAACAAAACATAAGTTTAAAAGTCATGAATATATAATTTATTTCTTTTTGCAACTAATTCTAAATTCATATCTTGTGGGATCCCTATGTTTTTTGTCTTTCTAAAACAAATATTCTTAGATTATTGCATATAATTTGTCTCAAAGTAAAGGTTTTCACTAATTTTCTTTAATCCAAATTACCAAATTAACTAAACAATGCTCCGATACCAACTAAAGTGACCCTACTTTTCTTACATAATGTTGGGAAAAAATTCCTCAAGGTATCATTGAATCATTTTTTAGGTGATTGTGTTTGTTGACAAAGAGGATTTCATGATGCAATGTTGAGTTCAAGAGCTGAGGTCAATAATCCATGTTTGATTAAAGAACTTAGACAAGAGGAATGGATGATCTAGAGGCAGTACAGAATAACAAATACAAGGTGGCACCGTTTTCCAGTGTTTGCCAAATTTTTTGGGCCTGAAAATCGTCAAATGAAGAAAAGTGGTTTTTAGAAAAGGGACTTGCGTGCCATGTACTTGAAGGCTTGGAAACTTGCACACCATATGTTTTTCAAGATCATATCATCAAAATATGGCAAAGGGATGCGCAAGTATTGGTGGTGTCGCACAGATGACTTGCGTCCTGTGAAGAGACTTGCGTGCCGATGCCTTGGAAGCTTGAGAACTTGCTCGCCTATGGTTTTTCAAGATCAGAAGATCGAAATATGGAAAAGGAAAGAGGTTTGTGCAAGTTTGGAAGTTGGTCGCGCAAGTGACTTGCAGGGGAAGAGACCCGCACGCCGAAATTTGACTTGCGTGCCGTCGCGCAGGGGTGACCAAATGCCTATAAATACTGTACCACCCTCTTTATTCTTCACCGGAGTTCAACACTTTGAGAAATCAGAGCTCCCGTCGCGCAGGTGTGGTGGTCGCACAAGTGGTGGTGTGTCGCGCAAGTGGTACTTGCGCACCAGTGTTGGAAGTTGCGCGCCAAGTGTTAGTTGTGCGCCTGATGTGGTTTAGGTGAGGAAGGAAGTGAGTCGCGCAGGTTTGTAGTTGTAGAAGCTTGAGTTTCACAAGTGGTTGAGGAAGACTTGCGTGCCCGTTGTGACTTTTTCACCGATAATTGCGAATCGAGATTGACTTGCGCGCCAAGTAAGGTTTATTTCCAGCAGTGATTTTCGGGCTGCGTGGAAGCTGGAAGTTTGCCCGAAACCTTCGGTGCAAAGAGAGATTCATCTACGGGTGAAAATTGGGCTTCAACAGAGCATCTACTTATAGAGGAAGATACATTCCTTCATGCAAATGAAGAGACCTACAGGTCTATAAACTGTGAGTGGATCTTTTCCGACGCAGTGAGCAAAGGAAGAGGAAGAAGGTGATCCTCTCCACCGATAGTGAGCCAGAGAGAGATAAATAGGGAGTGACCCTTGAGAAAGCAGTAAGATGACCCTAAATCTTATAAAGGAAGTGAGCCTGGGACAGAGTGACTATACCCGAACCTTGTTATCCACAACTAGTGATGTTTAGTGGAATTTGGTATGACCGACAACTTGTCGGCGTATTCTCCTTGGACGTAGCCCAGTGCGGGTGAACTAAGTAAAAATCCTTGTGTCATGTGCATGCTTTACTTTCTGCTTACATTGTGCAACATGAAAGAGAGAGAAGATTGTTTTTCTTAACAGCGAAACAAGATCAGAATGGATGTTAATTTTAAATTAGACATACCATGATTCACCCCCCCTCAGGGTATTCAGCCTTGTGGACCTAACAATTGGTATCATAGGGAAAGGATGAGATTTGTTCTTCTCTCAATGGAGGTCACTAATCATAAAGGGATTCCAATCTTCGACGGATGTAATTTTAAGATATGGAAGAATCGAATGCAAAACTATTTCCGATCTTTGGGAATGGATGTGTTTTCAGCAGCTATGCATGGTATCACAACTGATATTAATAGTGGTGCATTATCAGAAGCTGAGCATAGAGAGTTGGATGCTGATGAAAAAGAAGTCAATGCCTTAGGGGGAGCCCTTTAAAATCCCATCTACACAAAGGTGATGTCATGTAAAACATCACATGCCATGTGGGAAAAACTATTGAATATATATGAAGGAGATACAAAGGTCAGAGAGGAAAAACTGCAAGTGTTGTGGAATAAGTATGAAGATCTGAAGATGAACCCGAATGAGTGTGTTGATGCATTCTTTGACAGGGTAAATATTGTTGTGGAAGATATGCGAGGACTTGGTGAAGTTATTTAAGACATAAATATCGTAAAGCGCATCTTAAGGAAGCTTCCACCTCGGTTCAATCTGAAAGTTTTAGTACTAGAAGATAAAGATCCCCAAGAGCTGACATTGGACAATTTGCACAGTACATTGGTTGCATATGAGATGAGGAATGATGATAACGAGGATGTGGAAAAGGGGAAATCCAAAGAGATGGCATTTAAGGCCATGAAAAAGCTCACCATTGAAGATTCTCAGGAAGAAGAAGAGATAGATGAGGTGATGTCATTCCTTTCTTCAAATCTGCAAAGAGGAAAAGGAAAGTTTAAAGGGAAACTTCCACTAGCATGCTTTCGATGTGGAAAGGTTGGTCATCTTGTGGCTAGGTGCCCCAAAAAGTTTCAAGATAACGATAATGATGATGATGAAGTTGAAATTCCCAAGAAGAATTCTTCAGCATTTTTGAAAGGGAAGAAACAATTCAAGATAAATTTCTTCAAGAAGAAGAATATTCTTTCACAAGATATAGAAAGTTCAAACGAGTCTGAGGATGAAGAGGTTGAGGAGTTTGAAAATTGTAAATATCATGGACAAAATACAATGGTGGCTATTGTCGGTAGTGCTCAATAAAAGGAAGAAACCGACGCTGTTGAAGAAGAACAAGAAATTGAAGGTATAGTTGACATGGAAGATGAATTAGATGCAGCTCTTTAAGAGATAGATATTTGGATAGAAAAAACAAAGAAAGCTAACAAGGTGGTACATGATGCCAAACTCTACATGCAACAGCAGTAAGATGAGAAGTCTGAGCTAGCAAAGGAAACAGAAAACCTTAATTCTTCAATGCTAGAGAGAACAGAAAAGGTTGATCAGTATAAGCTCAATATTGAAGAACAGAAAAGTGAGATCGATGGTTTGAATGGAAAATTGAAAGATTGCGTCAAGCGTACCAAAGAGCTTGAAGAGGAAGTTGTCGGTCTGTGGATAAAATTCAAAGACCAGGAGAAACCTTTGATTCCTAACACATTCCTGGGAAGGCGGGTCGTTATGAAGACTGAAAAGATGAAAGATGAGCCTAGTAGTTCAGTAGGGAAGAAGCATCAATTGAGCTCAGATGTAAAGGTTGTTTCAGGGCGTAATCAGAAACAAAAATCCGTGACAAATGAGGTCAGACCACAAGCACCTGTCCCAAAATTGAAAGTTGATTTGGGCACAAATCAAAATAAGAATATTCAAAGATCCCAAAGGGAAAATCGTTATGCTGAAGTAACATGAAGGAATGAACCTTATATCAGGTGTTATTGTTGTGGAAAGATGGGACATTCAGAGTATGTGCGTTCCATAGCCAAGAGATGTAGAAAGGAACAAGAACAGAGGTGGCAGCCAAACAGAGAACAGTTTTCCAGAACATATTTTGAAGGACACTGTTTTTTGTGTGGAGGATTTCGGTACATGGATAGGTACTGCACTTCGACCATTCAGAGAAATGTGCCAAAGAAAAATCAAACTGTATTCAAGCAGCAGATCAATAACCCACAGGTGAGTTAAAAATTCAGAATAGATTTGAGGCTTTTCAAGATGAAGCTAGTGCATCATACTCTGAGAAAGAACAGAAGTGTCAATCTATGTCGAGTGTGAAGGCAAAAGTATGGACCAAGAAGAAGAATGAAGAAAAGGCAGTAGTTGCGGAAATTGACCTTAAAGCTTCAGATCATTCAGGAATATGGATCCTTGATAGTGGTTGCACATCCCATATGACAGGGAACAAGGATCTCAATACTGATATAAAATATGACAAAGAAGGAGTTATCAAGTTTGGGAATGATGAAGGGCTAAATATTGTTGGTTCCAGAAAGGACAAATTTTGGGGAAAAGAAACGAGACGTGCGGATTTCTTGGTAGCAGAGGGACTTAGTCATAACTTACTCAGTGTTAGTCAGTTATGTGACTCTGGGCACTCTATCCGATTTACCAAGAAGATGTGTGTTGTGAAAGAAAAAGATGGAGCAGTTGTTCTACAAGGAAAAAGGACAAAGGGAAATCTTTACCCTGTAAGTAGGGAAGAAGATATGTGCCTTTTATCTAGAGAGGAAGAAAACCAGCTGTGGCATAAGCGACTTGGTCACCTATGTCAACCATCCATGGAAGATCTGGTAAAATTTGATGCTGCTAGAGATCTTCCCAAACTATCACGTGATCGTACTCATTGTAACACCCGAGACTTTTATAAGAAATATTTTGTTTTTATATAAATCATCAAAGGAATATTTCACTACACACAACACTATCTTGTCTTTCTTTACACGCAATCGTGATCTTCCTTGATAGCTTGCGTCGTATGCAATACTGAGTTTCACTAAACAACGATTTGCTATTAAAACTAGTTGTTATGAATAGTAATAACCACTTTTTGATATTTTGTAAATTTTATTTTTCAAAATGGACTTCGTTTTTGGATTAGGAATATTGAAATTATCTTAGGGTGAAATTTTGGTACTTTTCGGATAACTTTCATATTCTGATGAATAGTGAAAATTACTAAATTTTAATTAAAAACAAATTTTTTAATCGAAATAATTAATAGTGATAAATTATTAATTTGAGTGGTTTTAAAGTATATTTAGAATATATTTTTACAATTTAATACAATGTTGGTCATTATATGTAATTTCACATTTAAACCAGACATAAATAAGTGTAAATCTTTTGATAGTTATTATCTCTTAAGAACACGCTATTTGTTTTGACGACGGGAATTAATTTTTAAATTAATTAATGCACCTGATATGTTTTGAATTTGGTAAAATAGACTTCATTTTCGAATTCATAATATTAAATATATCTTAGGCCTAATTTTTGGTATTTTCCTGGAAACTTTCAATTTTTGATGAATAGTGAAAACACTGGGTTACTATTTAAAAACCGACATTTTATTTAAATAATTATTTATTTTATTTAAATAAATTTTAGGTCAAAATAGATACATAATACCTATATAAGTTCAATGTAATTCATTGGAGTAATTTTATAATAATTTTAGATATATAAAAATTTTATTGAACTTTTCACCGTCTTTTACCCACCTCCTAGGAGAATTTGCAAATTTACATAAAACTTAATTTTACCACTTCTGTGAGTGGAATTTCGAAAATTCGAGAGACACAGTTGATGACATTAAGTAAAATGTGGTTCAATGAGATGAAAATAATTTTTGGTGAATAGTAACTTTTTACTTTTATTTACCACGGTTAAAAGTAAATAGGGTAATTAAGGGTAAAATGATATTATTATTACCCTAAAACATGTCATAATTCTATTGGATAAGTGTAATTCGACAAAAAATAACCTTGGGAATAAAATATGACCATTTAGGCCCACTTGGATTAGATTAGGACATTTATTATTAATTTATTTAAAGAGGGTTAAAATAGTTAAAATCAAAGTTTAATAAGTAAATAATTTTTAATATAGGGTTATACATAAGATAAATTAGACTAAAAATATTAATTAGAAATATAAAAATATTTACTACATAATGGTATTTTATTTGTAATTTTTAGACATTAAATAATTTAATTTATTTATGACACAAAGATGATGCAATAATTATCTTATAAATGAAATATTGACATAATTGATGTTATAAATTCCCAAATAAATGCAATTTGAGACTTTTTATGAATTCCACTAATTTTATAGGTTAATATGACATGTTAGTATTGATTTAATTAACTTTTTTTGAACTAATAATTCTGTTATGATTTTTAAAAAAATCAATTACTAAATAGTGTCAAAATTGTCAAAAAATAGTTTTTTAAACAAATATTATATTATCAATTGTTATTTTATTACCAAAAATATAATGTTAGAAAAAATGACTTAGATAAGGATATATATATTAATAACAAACATCTTGGGGTTAGTTTGGCTTGTTATAGTTTGTTTATTAACCTTATAGTGTAAGAACACAAAAAGACATGGTAAAAGTAAAATTATCTAACTTAAAAGTAAATCTAAATGATAAGGTTAAAATGGTAAACTAAACTTGTCCAAATTCTATTGGATGAGAGTATTGTGACCCATCCCCACCTTAGCTTCGAAATAAATCAATTTTCAGCTATTTAAAACCGAATATGGCTTTATAATAAAATAAAATTTTTAGTTTTTCCAAAGCTGCCCCTCTCCTCCCTTATAAAAGGGCACCTCCTCCCTCTCTTCCTCACACCACTTTGAGCCTTCAATCTCGGCCAAACCCTGCCAATTTCTCCCCTCCACTTTCCTATAAACATCCTAGAGGTCCTTGTCTTCTTCAAAGACCAATTTTAGTGCCCTAAAAGGAGGTCTCAAAGAAGTGCTTCAAAGAAGAGGTAATGTCCGTTACCGATTCTTTCAACTTTATTTCTTCTTCCACTTCTTCTTCTTTAGTTGTTTCAGTATGAATTAATAACATAAGTATCACTCATATACTGATATATTATTATAAGTACTAAAAAACCCTATTTCACCATCTATCCATCCTACGGAAAATGAAATCACCGCACGTGCGTATGTACGGAATACCGTCTCCACGCCGTGGTGTAATCTATTTTCCACCACCACCTTAATTGGATGGGTATAATGGTGTAAATAATGAATATATATGATTATTTTAAATTGATATTGATTCTGAAGTAGTATACATACACTCCAATACAATTTCACGATCATGGGAATAATATCATCACTCGTGCGTACGTACGGAATACCGTCTCCACGATATGATGTGACTCATTCTACAATGATTTTCATTGCATAATGATTACATAAATGAATTGAGTGAATAAATATGATATATATTACACTAATAACATTCTGTAAATGAGGTATTTATAACCTAAAAAGAAGAATAAGAATTTATTCGACAAAACACGCATAAGAACAAAAAGTAATAAACACCCGAATAACAAGTAGCAATGAAATATTACTAATAATAAGCTAATAATATGACCATATATGATATCATAACAATGATTATGATTATGAAATAAGTCAATGACATTATTTAAATCATTATATAGGAGGTTCGGACACTTACGAAGCAAATCGGACCTAAGGTAAGGGATAACCTTTCCAATCTCGTTCTTATCCGAGATTGTTTATTCGTAAGTATTTGCTAGGGTTATTGTTATCATCCAAGTCCATGTTTTATAAAAGTGTTTTTATGTATGTTTAATGTCCTTTTTACCCATTTTGACTTTTACTATATGAAATGTAAGGAATCTTTCTTTAACAAGGTACTTTTTGACATTTATGGAAAAAGTACAAAAAGAATGTTTTTTTAACTTATACGGCATGAATGGATTTTTAAAACATTATTTCCAAGAAGCTTACTTTACAAGTTTTCAAGTTTATTTTTAATCAACTTCTTTTAGTTTATAATTGTATGACATGTTAAGAAAGGAAAAGTGTTTTTGAAGTAGAAAGGATATTTTCCTCAAGAATAGAGTTCAAGTGTTTTATCGAAATTATTTTCCATCCAAGATAATAAAGGGTTATGTTTCTATCCCTATTATTACATTGATTTCATTATGTTGTGATGGAATTATTTTTATGAATTCCTTTATCTTATATGAATTGTTTTATGGTTTCACGATGTTTAAGAATCCCATTTTTATTACATGGGTTATGTTATGATGTATGGTTTATGATTTTGTGGCACACATAAGAATGGTATCATTATGAGATGGGTGGGACCTATATCTTCCTCCAATGCATTGGGTAAAGATTTTATATATCATGAGATAGACATGGCTGGAACGGTAGGTTAAACCGATTCAGTGAAACAGGACTTAAACGAGGAATTAACTCGGTTCATAAATGGACTTTGTCCACTAAGATATTCTTGGCAATGAGTCTTGACTAATAAGAAATGATTCTCTATGATTATGTGTGTATTCCACAAAGCTTCATGTTTTAAGTTATGATTATTGTGATTACATTTCACTACCATGATTTATCCCATATTATGAAATTATGATCTCTTTTGCAGGGTAAGATTTCCAAAATGTTATGTTCTTATGAATATGATGTGATTGATATTTCTTTTGTTTACCCTTACTGAGCATTTGAGCTCACCCTTTTGTATGTTTTCTCTCCCCAGGTCTAGAAGAATGTTATTAAGAAGGATATGCCAAAAGGGACTCTAGATATGATGAAATAAATGGGGGACAATGTAGATGCTTTATGAACCAGTTGTTTATGTCTCCCAGTTTCTAAAGACACTAAAATACCTATACGGTCCTACCATAGTTTTGTTATATGTTGTAATAAGTGTGCTTAAATTTTGAAGTAATAACAATGTATGTAAAGTATGGGTCGTTAGAGTTGGTATGAGAGGAAAGGTATAGTCATCCTTTGGAAACTAGGATGTGAAAGCCTTAGTAAGAACCCTAAGGATATTTCTAATCATAGGACAAAATCTTAGTGTTTTAGAAATTCCATGAACAACCTATGATAAGACCTTAAGTGTGAAATTTTATTCTTGATTATGTGGTTTAATTTTTATAATTAGAGTTTCTCACACTATTATTCTTGGTTTTAGTCAATGTCTGGAACCTGAAGAAACCATGTTAATGCGGAATGCGATGGGAAATGAAATGATTGTCCCCCTGAGCAAACAGACGTTATCGGATATGGAATGAAAAATCTTGTATCCATGCTCACACAACTTTCTCAATCTATGAATCATCCAGGACTTCCAAACGAGCAAAGGAAGGAGCAACATTCTGTTGAATCCTTCATGAGACAGCGTCCACCTTCATTTTGCGGGTCTACTGATCCATTAGTTACGGAACAATGGATCAGTACTACTGAAAAGATATTTTCAGTTCTTCAATGTTCTGAACATGATAAAGTCATCTTAGCAGTGTATCGTTTGGAAGGTGATGCTGATCAATGGTGGAATCTTATCAAGAATACGAGGACAAGAGATGAAATTGAGTCCATGGAATGGGACGAGTTCAAGAACATATTTTTCAATAAGTATTTCACTCATATTCTCCGAACAAAGATGGAGAAGGAGTTTCTTGAACTAAAGACAAAGGATGATGAATCTGTTGGTACCTATGAAGAAAATTTTACAAGACTTGCAAGGTACGCTTCTGGTATTATGATCCAACCTGAGAGTAAGATCGATCGATTCTTTAGTGGCTTAAAACCAAGTCTTCGAAGGGCGTTAGCCATAAGGGACTTCAATAGCTACGAGGAAATCGTTTGATGTGCTCTCAAAGTTGAGATTGAGATTGGAGTAACCCATCAGTCATATGGGTTTGATAAGAAGAGGAAAATGGAATTCAAAGGAAAATCTAAAGAGCACACTGAAAAGAAGATGAGTTTTCCCTTATGCTCAATGTGTGGAAAGAAACATGGAGGGAGTTGTCTTAAAGGGACAAGTAAATGTTTCAAATGTGGAAAGGAAGGTCATCGAGCATTTTAATACCACAATGATGGGAAGAAGATGTCTAGTGATGCGAACAATGAAAAGGCTACACAGAGTGCACCTCCTACACTTCAATGTTACAAGTGCAAGGAAATGGGGCATTATACCAATCAATGCCCTAATCCAAGGTTTGTTGATGATGATTGACGTCAACAAACTCTTAAGGATAAAGAAAAAGGAAAGTCACATGCAATTTCTATCAGCGATGTGGAGTACGATAACAAAGTGGTGAAAGGTACACTTACCATCCACTCTAAAGTAGAAAATGTTTTATTTGATTCTGGATCCACCCACTCCTTTATTTCTGAATAATTTTCTAAGGGTATCACCGTATTTCCTCAACAATTAGATGTTGAGTTAGTTGTGACAACCCATAATGGCACAACAGTTGCATCAAAAGTTTATAATTCTTCTCCGATTGAAGTTTGTGGGAAAGTGCTTCCTGCAAATCTTGTGATCCTCCCTATAGTGGAATTTGATGTGATTCTTGGCATGGATTGGCTTTATCTATATGTAGATCATATCAATTGAAAAAGAAGGGAATCCACATTTCATATTCCAGATTAATCTTTGATCGTCTATCGATGCAAGGATGAACATAACCTTCCAGTGGAAATTTCTTCCATCTTATGGGTCTTGATTCCACTAAATGAAGGTTATTTATCTCAAATGGTTGGTGAGAAACTCACGATTAAGAATATTCCCATTGTACGGGAGTTTGATGATGTCTTTCTGGAGGAATTTCCGGGTCTTCTACCAAATCGTGAAGATGAGTTTTCAATAGAACTCATACCGGGTGCTTTACCTATTTCAAAGACGCCTTATAGAATGGACCCAATTGAGTTGCAGGAATTGAAGAAGAAACTCCAAGAGAATCTTGATAAGGGGTTCATACTCCCTAGTGCGTCACCTTGGGGAGCACCTATTCTGTTTGTTAAAAATAAAGATGGATCAATGAGACTCTGCATTGATTATCGAGAACTTAACAAGATCACTATCAAGAAAAAATATCCTCTCCCGCACATTTATGACTTATTTGACCAACTACGTGGAGCTCAATACTTTTCCAAGATTGATCTTTGTTCAGGGTATCATCAATTAAGGGTCAAAAGGGAGGATATACCAAAGACGGCTTTCCGTACAAGGTATGGACACTATGAATTTATAGTGATGCCGTTTAGTCTTACTAATGCCCCTGATATCTTCATGGATCTGATGAATAGAGTCTTTAGAGATTATCTTGAGCAGTTTGTGGTAGTCTTTATAGATGATATTCTTGTATATTCAAAGAGCAAGGAAGAACATGAAGATCACTTGAGAATTATATTTAAGACCCTCAGAAAGGAGAAGATTTATGCCAAATTTACCAACTGTGAATTTTGGCTTCAAAAAGTTTCATTTTTGGGTCACATAATCTCAAAACAGGGGATATCTATGGATCCAGCAAAAACAAAGGTTATCAAAAGATGGTCGAGACCAACAATAGTAACTGAGATCCGAAGTTTTCTTGGTTTGGCTGGATATTATTGATGTTTTGTGAAATATTTTTCACGATTATCTAATCCACTCACCAGGTTGACTCGGAAAGGAGTTAAGTTTGTTTGGACAGAGGAATGTGAAGAGAATTTCAAGGAGTTGAAAAGAAGGTTATCCAGTGCACCTGTGCTCACACTTCCTTGTAGTGGAGAAAGGTTTGTGATCTACAGTGATGCATCCAAGAAGGGATTGGGGTGTGTTTTTATGCAAAATGATATGGTGATAGCTTATGCCTCACGACAGTTGAAAATCAATGAGAAAAATTACCCAACTCATGATTTGGAGTTAGCTGCGGTAATATTTGAATTAAAGATTTGGAGGCATTATCTTTATGGAGAAAGGTGTGACATTTATACTGATCATAAAATTTTAAAGTATATTTTCACACAAAAGGAGCTGAATATGCACCAAAGAAGATGGTTGGAGCTGATTAAGGATTACAAATGCTCAATTCATTACCACCCTGGGAAACAAAACAAGGTGGAAGATGCATTAAGTCGACAAGACCATGCCAGTTTATCCATGATGAGGATCAAAAAAGATCCAATATTTATGGATTTACAAAGGATGGATCATGGAATTATAATGAAAGGGTAAAATAGTATCTTTCTCAAATGAATGTTCACCCATCTATACATGTGAAGATTAAATAGGCACAGAAATAAGATGTAGAGTTACAAAAGAAGGTGAGAAATGTTCCTGAATTCAACTTTGTTTGTGATGGGATAATAAAGTTCAGGAATCGGGTTTGTGTTCCTCCCATCCCCGAATTAAAGAAGGAGCTGCTGGATGAGGCTCATAGTTCTTCATTCTCTATTCATCCTGGAAGAACGAAGATGTATAGGGACCTGAAAGAGTACTTCTGGTGAGATGGCATGAAAAGAGATGTTGATGAATATGTCTCTCGATGCTTGGTTTGTCAGCAAGTTAAAGCTGAGAGATAGAAGTCTAAGGGGATGTTGCAATCATTACCCATACCAGAATGGAAATGGGAAAACATCACTATGGACTTTGTCACATGACTTCCTAAAACATCCGAAGGCAATAATGCTATCTGGGTCATAGTTGATCATCTTACAAAGTCTGCACACTTCATTGCTATTAGAGAGGATTTCTCTCAGGATCAGCTTGCCAGGATATATGTAAAGGAAGTGGTAAGATTGCATGGAGTACCACTTTCTATTATATCTGATCGGGATCCGAGGTTTACCTCAAAGTTCTGGAAAAGTCTTCAGCATACTCTGGATACAGAGTTGAGTTTCAGCACTGCTTATCATCCTCAGACAGACGGTCAGTCTAAGAGGACAATTCAAACTCTAGAAGATATGTTGAGAGCTTTCTCTATAGATTTCAAAGGTGGTTGGGATCAACACCTACCTTTGATGGAATTTTCTTATCATAATAGCTTTCACTCCAGTGTTCAGATGGCTCCTTATGAAGCTCTCTATGGAAAGAAATGCAGGACTCCAACTTGTTGAGATGAAGTTGGGGAAAGAAAGATATTAGGACCTGATCATGTTGATGAGATGGAAAAAAAGTCCGATCTATTCAATAACACATAAGAGCAGCTCAGAGTCAACAAAAAAGTTATGCCAATAACCGAAAAAAGACTTAGAGTTTGAAGTGGGTGATAAAGTCTTCTTACGAATATCTCCTTGGAAGAGAGTAATGAGATTTGGAAAGAAGGGAAAGCTGAGCCCTAGGTATATCGGTCCTTTTGAAATATTGGATCGTGTTGGGAAGGTAGCTTACCGATTGGAGCTTTCTACCGAATCTCTCTCAAGTTCACGATGTGTTCCATGTATCTCTCCTGAGAAAGTACATACCTGATCCTTCACATGTACTCAGCTCAGAAGTTGTACCGCTAGAACAAGATCTTTCTTATGAAGAACAGCCGATAGAGATTCTCGATCGTAGTGAAAAAGTCTTACGGAACAAGACCACTCGCTTAGTGAAAGTTTTATGGAGGAACCACCAATTAGAAGAAGCTACATGGGAGCTTGAGGATATGATGAGGGAGAGGTATCCTCATCTGTTTGTTACAAGTGAAGAATTTCGAGGGAAAAATTCATTTTAAGGGGGGTAGAATGTAACACCCGAGACTTTTATAAGAAATATTTTGTTTTTATATAAATCATCAAAGGAATATTTTACAACACACAACACTAGCTTGGCTTGATTTACATGCAATCACAATCTTCCTTGATAGCTTGTGTCTTACGCAATACCGAGTTTTACTAAACAACGATATGCTATTAAAACTAGCTGTTATGAATAGTAATAACCAATTTTTGAAATTTTGTAAATTTTATTTTTCAAAATGGACTTCGTTTTTGGATTTAGAATATCAAAATTAGCTTAGGGTAATATTTTGGTACTTTTCGAATAAATTTCATATTCTAATGAATAGTGAAAATTACTAAATTTTAATTAAAAACAACTTTGTTAATCGAAATAATTAATAGTGATAAATTATTAATTTGAGTGGTTTTAAAGTATATTTAGAATATATTTTTATAATTTAATACAATGTTGTTCATTAGATGTAATTTCACATTTAAACCAGACATAAACAAGTGTCAATCTTTTGATAGTTATTATCTCTTAAGAACACACTATTTGTTTTGACGACGGGAATTAATTTTTAAATTAATTAATGCAAATGATATGTTTTGAATTTGGTAAAATAGACATCATTTTTGAATTCATAATATAAAATATAGCTTAGGCCTAATTTTTGATATTTTTCTGGAAACTTTCAATTTTTGATGAATAGTGAAAACACTGGGTTACTATTTAAAAACTGACTTTTTATTTAAATAATTATTTATTTTATTTAAATTTATTTTAGGTAAAAATTGATACAAAATATCTATATAAGTTCAATGTAATTCATTGGAGTAATTTTATAATAATTTTAGATATATAAAAATTTTATTAAACTTTTCACCGTCTTTTACCCACCTCATAGGAGAATTTTCAAATTTACATAAAACTTAATTTTACCACTTCTGTGAGTAGAATTTCGAAAATCTGAGAGACACAGTTGATGCCAGTAAGTAAAATGTTGTTCAATGAGATAAAAATAATTTTTGGTGAATAGTAACTTTTTACTTTTATTTACCACGGTTAAGAGTAAATAGGGTAATTAAGGGTTAAAATGATATTATTATTACCCTAACACATGTCCTAATTCTATTGGATAAGTGTAATTCGACCAAAAACAACCTTAGGAATAAAATATGACCATTTAGGCCCACTTGGATTAGATTAGGATATTTATTATTAATTTATTTAAAGAAGGGTTAAAATAGTTAAAATCAAAGTTTAAAAAGTAAATAATTTTTAATATAGGGTTATACATAAGATAAATTAGACTATAAATATTAATTAGAAATATAAAACGAATTCATACATAATAGGATTTTATTTGTAATTTTTAGACATTAAATAATTTAATTTATTTATGACACAAAGATGATGCAGTAATTATCTTATTAATGAAATATTGACATAATTGATGTTATAAATACCCAAATAAATGTAATTTGAGACTTTTTATGAATTAAAATAATTTTATAGGTTAATATGACATTTTAGTATTGATTTAATTAACTTTTTTTGAACTAATCATTCTGTTATGATTTTCACAAAAATCAATTACTAAATAGTGTCAAAATTGACAAAAAATAGTTTTTTAAACAAATATTATATTATTAATTGTTATTTTATTCCTAAAAATATAAGGTTCGGCAAAATGACTTATATAATGTTATATATATTAATAATAAACAACTTGGGGTTATTTTGGCTTGTTATAGTAAGTTTATTTTCCTTATAGTGTAAGAACACAATAGGACATGGTAAAATTAAAATTATCTAACTTAAAGGTAAATCTAAATGATAAGGTTAAAATGGCAAACTAAACTTGTCCAAATTTTATTAGATGATAGGATTTCAACCCATCCCCACCTTTTCTTTGAAATAAATCAATTTGGATCTATTTAAAACTGAATATGGCTTTATAATAAAATAATATTTTTAGTTTTTCCAAAGGTGCCCCTCTCCTCCCTTATAAAAGGGCACCTCCTCCCTCTCTTCCTCACACCACATTGAGCCTTAAAACTCGTCCAACCCCTGACAATTTATCCTCTATACTTCCCTAGAAACATCCTAGAGGTCCTTGTCTTCTTCAAAGACCAATTTTAGTGCCCTAAAAGGAGGTCTCAAAGAAGCGCTTCAAAGAAGAGGTAATGTCTGTTACCGATTCTTTCAACATTATTTCTTATTCCACTTCTTATTATTTAGTTGTTTAATTATGAATTAATAACATCAGTATCACTCATATACTGATATTTTTATTATAATTATGAAAAAACCCTATTTCACCATCTATCCATCCTACGGAAAACGAAATCACCGCGCGTGCGTACATACAGAATACCGTCTCCACGCCGTGGTGTAATCTATTTTCCACCACCACCTTACTTGGATTGGTATAATGGTGTAAATAATGAATATATATGATTATTGTAAAGTGATATTTATTCTGAAGTAGTATACATACACTCCAATACAATTCCACGATCATGGGAATGATATCATCGCTCGTGCGTACGTACGGAATACCGTCTCCACGATGTGATATGACTCGTTCTACATGATTTTCATTGCATAATGATTACATAAATGAATTGAGTGAATAAATATGATATATATTACACTAATACCATTCTGTAAATGAGGTATCTATAACCTAAAAATAAGAATAAGAATTTATTCGACAAAACACGCATAAGAACAAAAAGTAATAAACACCCGAATAACAAGTAGCAATGAAATATTACTAATAATAAGCTAAGAAAATGACCATGTATGATATCATAACAATGAGTATGATTCTAAAATAAGTCAATGACATTATTTAAATCATTATATAGGAGGTTTGGACACTTACGAAGCAAATCGGACCTAAGGTAAGGGATAACCTTTCCAATCTCGTTCTTATTCGAGATTGTTTATTCGTAAGTATTTGCTGGGGTTATTGTTATCATCCAAGTCCATGTTTTCTAAAAAAATTATGTATGTTTAAGGTCCTTTTTACCCATTTTGACTTTTACTACATTGTATGTAATGAATATTTCTTTTATGAGGTACTTTTTGACTTTTCTGGAAAAAGTACGAAAAGAATGTTTTTTAACTTATACGACAGGAATGGATTTTTAAAACATTGTTTCCAAGAAGCTTCCTTTACAAGTTTTCAAGTTTATTTTTAATCAAATTCTTTTATTTTATAATTTTATAACATGTTAAGAAAGGAAAAGTGTTTTTGAAGTAGAAAGGATATTTTCCTCAAGAATGGAGTTCAAGTGTTTTATCGAAATTATTTTCCATCTAAGATAATAAAGGGTTTTGTTTATATCCCGATTATTACATTGATTTGATTATGTTGTGATGGAATTATTTTTATGAATTCCTTTATCTTATATGAATTGTTTTATGGTGTCATGATGTTTAAGAATCCCATTTTTATTACATGGGTTATGCTATGATGTATGGTTTATGATTTTGTGGCACACATAAGAGTGGTATCATTATGATATGTGTGGGACCTATATCTCCCTCCAATGCATTGGGTAAAGATTTTATATCTCATGAGATATACATGGCTGGAACGGAAGGTTAAACCGGTTCAGTGAAAGAGGACTGAAACGAGGAATGAACTCGGTTCAGAAATGGACTTTGTCCACTAAGATAGTCTTGGAAATGAGTCTTGACTAATCAGAAATGATTCTCTATGATTATGTGTGTATGACACAAAGATTCATGTTTTATGTTATGATTATTGAAATTACATTTCACTACCATGATTTATCCCATGTTATGAAATTATGATCTCTTTTTCAAGGTAAGATTTCCAAAATTTTATGTTCGTATGAATATGATGTGATTGATATTTCTTTTGTTTACCCTTACTGAGCATTTGAGCTCACCCTTTTGTATGTTTTCTCTCCCCAGGTCTGGAAGAAGGTTATTAAGTAGGATATGCCAAAAGGGAATCTAGATATGATTAAAAAAATGGGAGACAATGTATATGCTTTATGAACTAGTTGTTTATGTTTCCCAGTTTCTAAAGACACTATACCTATACGGTCCTACCATAGTTTTGTTATATGTTGTAATAAGTGTGCTTAAATTTTGAAGTAATAACAATGTATGTAAAGTATGGGTCATTAGACTCATACATGTGATGCTTTTCAAGAAGGGAAGATCATCAGAAAGACATATAGGCCAAAGGAACAGAAATCAACCAGAGTGCTTAAATTGGTGCATGATTATGTATGTGGAACTATCTCACCACGAGCTATAAATGGGAAAAGGTACTATGTTCTTTTCATTGATGATTATAGCAGAATGGCTTGGGTTTTTGTCATTACCAATAAGACAGAGGTGTTCAGTTGTATCAAGCAGTATAGGAGGGAATCAGAAAAGATGCTTGGGTAGAAAATTCTGAAGTTTTGTACTGATAACAATATGGAATTCACAAACAGTCAAGTTGAAAACTATCTCTAGAAACACGGGATAAGGCATCAAGTTTCATCAATGAGAACTCCCCAACATAATGGAGTGGTTGAAAGGAGAAATCGGATCATCAACAACATGGCCATAACGATGCTTATTGATAAAGACCTACCAGAGAAATTTTGGAAGGAAGTAGTTTTGACATCAGTCTACGTTTCAAACAGGTCTCTTTTGTGTCCGAAACAAGGGAAGACTCCATATGAACTGTGTTACAAAAAGAATCCAACGTTAAAATACTTTAGAATCTTTGGAAGTAAGTGTTTAATTCTCAACAAAGAAAATCACAGGAAGTTTGAGGCAGAAGGAGATAAAAGGATATTCCTTGGCTACTCAGAGAAAAGCAAAGCATATAAATGCTTCAACAAAAGGCTGGGAAAACTCATTGAGAGAAATGATGTCACCATAGTTGAAAATGAACAGAATACTCAATGACCCAGTGACCAGTTTACAGATGAAAGTGATGAGGAGATAAGTAACACAAGGAGAGTAGAAGTGGCAGAGGCTGACTCAAAAGAAGGTACTAATGATGAACAAGAAAGTGTGAAGTCTGTGTGAGCAAGAAAGCCGAAGAGTCGAGCTGAAATTGATAGGAAAAAATATCATTGGTGATCAGACATCTCTAGTTCAGACTTTAAGAATGAAATCATTACAGAAAACATCTTTTTTATCGCAGGTGGAGCCGAAATGTTTTTCTGATGCAGATGAAGATGAAAACTGGGTTCAAGCTATGAATGAAGAGCTTGATCAGATTGAGAAGAACCAGACATGGGAGATTGTTTTGAGGCTAGAAAACAAGAATGTCATCGGGACTAAATGGGTCTATCGAAACAATATGAATGAACATGGCACAGTGATTCAGAACAAATCGTGGCTAGTGTGCAAGGGATACTCCCAGATAGAGGGAATAGATGTGGATGAGACATTTTCATTGGTTTCACGGCTGGAGACAATCAGATTATTTTTTTCCATAGCAGTGCAAAGAAAGTTCAAAGTGTTCCAGATGGATGTCAAATCCGCATTATTGAATGGTGTTCTGGAATAGGAGGTGTATATTGAGCAGCCAGATGGTTTTCTCATTCATGAGGATGATAACAAAGTTTGCAGGATGAAGAAGGCATTATATGGGCTGAAACAAGCACCAAGAGCATGGTACTCATGGTTTGATCAGTACTTGAAGAAGTCTGGTTTCCAGCATGGAGGAGTTTATTACAATCTCTATTTCAACAATGACAGTAATCAAAGGATGATGGTGCTGGTTTTTGTCGATGACATAATTTTTGGCGGATCTGATGAAGCTCAGTGCAGACAGTTTTCTAAATTCATGAAAAATGAGTTTGAAATGTCAATGATTGGAGAGCTAACATTTTTCCTTGGATTACAGGTGACACAAGGAAGTAATGGAACTTTAATTTCTCAATCCAAATACGCCAAGGAGGTTTTGATAAGGTTTTTAATGGAGAATTCCAAGGATATGAAGACTATGGTTGCTACCCGGATGAAATTATCAAAATATGAGGATGGAAAGGTAGTTAATATCACAGAATATAGGCAAATTTTTGGAAGTTTGTTGTACTTGACCGTGACAAGGCCTGATATTGTTTTTGCCACATGCCAAGAAGCGAGATATCAGAGTAATCTCAAGGAAATCCATATGCTTGCAGTGAAAAGAATACTTTGGTATATCCAGGGCATAGTGGACTTCGTCTTGACATATAATGACAAATCTTAGATAGAGTAATTGGGATATACTGATGCAGACTGGGCCGGTTCAGTGGATGATAGGAAATCAACATCTGGAGGTGCATTCTATCTTGGCAGAATATGTATTGCTTGCTTAAGCAAGAAGCATGATTTCATTCCATTAAGCACCACAGAAGCTGAGTATATTGCGGACACTCAAGCATGCACACAGTTATTATGGATGAATCAGCAGCTTGACGATATGGGAGTTGAAGTGAAGTCTCCGATCAGAATCCAGTGTGATAACTCAAGTGCTATCAATCTTAGCAAAAATCTAGTTCATCACTCAAGGAAAAATCACATTTATATCAAATATCATTTTATCATAGAGAAAGTGGAGCAAGGTATTGTGAAGTTGGAGTATGTTCCTACAGAGTTACCGGTTGCAGACATTTTGAAAAAGGCATTACCCAAGGAAGCATTCGAAAGGCATCGACTGGCTCTGGGAGTTCAGTCGATTCCTCGCACTTAAAAGTGTGTGGATGTGAAATCCCCCTCTCCCTGAGGTATGATGTGTTTTTCCCTAATGTGCTGATATGTGTTCTCTACTATGTTACAGACTATAAAGGAGTAACCTTTGGGTTCGTTGACAAAGGGGGAGAAAATAGTGATTATTCAAGGGGGAGACAGTGTGGCTATTTGAGAAATCTTGACAGATACAGGGAGAAGCTGACCAGTGGAGCAGCCAGATAGGGGGAGAAATTAGAAAGGGGGAGATTTTTAAATCTGACGATGCTAGAAGTGATCGATCAAAGAATAGATATCACGACAGTTGAGGATCATGATAAAAGTAGAAGCAAAGAGTGGTGTTGGAATGTGGTATGAATATTTCCAAAAATTGGTATCAGTGAAGTATCAATAATTGGTATCAATTTGGAAATTGGCATCAGTTTGATGTCAACAGTGGATGTAAAATTTGAAGTGATTCATTGATGAAGTTTTCATTTACTCTTGTTTCTCACACCGAGCATTGCTCATGTGGGCTTAGAGTATGTGTTGAGTAAATCCTTGATTGCTATCAGAATCGCAATGAGGCGAATGGTGGATAAAGATTCAAAGACGTATCTTTCTATGGAAGAGTTGTCAACAAACCCAAAGGGGGATATTGTTGGGAAAAAATCCCTCAAGGTATCATTGAATCATTTTTGAGGTGATTGTGTTTGTTGACAAAGTGGACATCTGAGTGGTGATTGTTGACAAAGCAAAATAATGACATACGAATTTGTTGACAAAGAGGATTTCATGATGAAATGTCGAGTTTAAGAGCTGAGGTCAATGATCCATGTTTGATTCAAGAACTTCGACAAGAGGAATGGATGATCTGGAGGTGGTATAGAATAACAGATACAAGGTGGTGCTGTTTTCCAGTGTTTGCGAAACTGTTTGGGCTTGAAAATCGTCAAATGAAAAAAGTGGCTTTTGGAAAAGGGACTTGCGCGCCGTGTACTTGAAGTCTTGGAAACTTGCGCGCCATATGTTTTTCAAGATCAGATCATCAAAATATGGAAAAGGGGTAAGTGTCGCGTAAGTATTGGTGGTGTCGCGCAGATGACTTGCACGCCGTGAAGAGACTTGTGCGCCGATGCCTTGGAAAATTGAGAACTTGCGCGCCTATGGTTTTTCAAGATCAAAAGATCAAAATATGGAAAAGGAAAGAGGTTCGTGCAATTTTGGAAGTGGGTAGTGCAAGTGACTTCCAAGGGAAGAGACCTGCGCGTCGAGACTTGTGCGTCGAGGGTTGACTTGCGTACCGTCGTGTAGGGGTGACCAAATGCCTATAAATACTGGACCAACCCTCTTCATTCTTCACTGGAGTTAAACACTTTGAGAAATCAGAGCTCCCGTCACGTAGGTGTGGTGTCTGCGCGAGTGGTGGTGTGTCGCGCAAGTGGGACTTGCGCACCAGTGTTGGAAGTTGCGCACCAAGTGTTAGTTACACGCCTGAGGTGGTTTAGGAGAGGAAGGAAGTGAGTCACGCAGGTTTGGAGTTGCAGAAGCTTGAGTCGTGAAAGTGGTTGAGGAAGACTTGCGCGTCCGTTTTGACTTGCACGCCGATACTTGCGCACCAATATTTACTTGCGTGCCAAGTAAGGTTTATTTCCAGCAGTGATTTTCGGGCTGCGTGGAATCTGGAAGTTTTCCTAATACCTTCGGTGCAAAGAGAGATTCATCTACGAGTGAAAATTGGGATTCAACAGAGAATCTACTTACAGAAGAAGATTCATTCCTTCATGTAAATGAAGAGACCTACAGGTCTATAAACTGTGAGTGGATCCTTTCCGACCCATTGAGCAAAGGAAGATGAAGAAGGTGATCCTCTCCACTAGTAGTGAGCCAGAGAGAGAGAAACAGGGAGTGACCCTTGGGAAAGCAATGAGCTAACCCTAAATATTGTAAACATAGTGAGCCAGAGACAGAGTGACTATATCCGAACCTTGTTATCCACAGCTAGTGAAGTTTAGTGGAATTTGGTACGACCAACAACTTGTCGGCGTATGCTCCTTGGACATAGCCCAGTGCAGGTGAACCAAGTAAAAATCGTTGTGTCCTGTGCATGCTTTACTTTCTTCTTAAATTGTGCAACAGGAAAGAGAGAGAAGAGTGTTTTTCTTAATAGTGAAACAAGATCAGAACGGGTATTAATTTTAAATTAGTCATACCCTGATTCACCCCCCCCCCCCCCACCTCTCAGGGTATTCAGCCTTGTGGACCTAACAATTGGTATCAGAGGGAAAGGTTGAGATTTTTTCTTCTCTCAATGGAGGTCACTAATCATAAAGGGATTCTGATCTTCGACAGATGTAATTTTCAGATATGGAATAATCAAATGCAACCCTATTTCCGATCTTTGGGAATGGATGTGTTTTCAGCAGCTATGCATGGTATCACAGCTGATATTAATAGTGGTGCATTATCAGAAGCTGAGCATAGAGAGTTGGATGCTAATGCAAAAGCAATCATTGCCTTAGGGGGAGACCTTTCCAACCCCATATACACAAAGGTGATGTCATGAAAAACATCACATGACATGTGGGAAAAACTATTGAATATATATGAAGGAGATACAAAGGTCAGAGAGGCAAAGCTGCAAGTGTTGTGGAATAAGTATGAAGATCTGAAGATAAACCCGAATGAGTCTATTGATTCATTCTTTGACAGGGTAAATATTGTTGTGGAAGATATGCGAGGACTTGGTGAAGTTATTGAAGACGTAAAGATCGTAAAGCGTATCTTGAGGAATCTTCCACCTCGGTTCAATCCGAAAGTTTTAGTACTAGAAGATAAAGATCCCAAAGAGCTAACATTGGACAATTTGCACAGTACCTTGGTTGAATATTAGATGAGGAATGATGATAATGAGGATGTGGAAAAGGTGAAATCCAAAGAAATGGCATTTAAGGTCATGAAAAAGCTCACCATTGAAGATTATCAGGAAGAAGAAGAGACAGATGAGGTGATTTCATTCCTTTCTTCAAATTTTCAAAGAGGAAAAGGAAAGTTTAAAGGGAAACTTCCACTAGAAAGCTTTCGATGTGGAAAGGTTGGTCATCTTGCGGAAAGGTGCCCCAAAAATTTTCAAGATAACGATAATGATGATGATGAAGTCGAAATTCCCAAGAAATAAGTCTTTAGCATTTGGGAAAGGGAAGAAACAATTCAAGAGAAATTTCTTCAAGAAGAAGAATCTTTTTTCACAAGATATAGACAGTTCAGACGAGTATGAGGATGAAGAGGTTGAAGAGTTTGAAAATTGTAAAGATCATGGACAAAATGCAATAGTGGCTATTGTCGGTAGTGCTCAAGAAAAGGAAGAAACTGACGCTGTTGAAGAAGAAGAAGAAATTGAAGGTAGAGTTGACATGGAAGCTGAATTAGAAGCAGCTCTTGAAGAGATAGATATTTGGAGAGAAAAAAACAAATAAATCTAACAAGGTGGTACATGATGTCAAACTCTACATGGAACAAGAGGAAGATGAGAAGTCCGAGCTTGCAAAATAAATAGAAAACCTTAAGTCTTCAAGGCTAGAGAGCACAGAAAAGTTTGAGCTTAGATGTTAAGGCTGTTTCAGGGCATAATCAGAAGCAAATATCCGTGACAATTGAGGTCAGACTGCAAGCACCTGTCCCAAAATTGAAGGTTGATTTGGGCATAAAGAAAAATCATAATATTCTAAGATCTAAAAGGGAAAAATGTTATGATGAAGTAACATTAAGGAATGCACCTTATATCAGGTGTTATTGTTGTGGGAAGATAGGACATTAACAGTATGTGTGTTCAATAGCCAAGAGATATAGAAAAGAACAAGAACAGAGGTGGCAGCCAAACAGAGAACAATTTTCAGAACATATTTCGAAGGACACTATTTTTGGTGTCGAGGATTTGGGCACATGGCTAGGTACTGCACTTCGACCATTCAGAGAAATGTGCCAAAGAAAAATCAAAATGTATGCAAGTAGCAGATCAATAAACCCACAGGTTAGTTAAAAATGAAGAATAGATTTGCGGCTTTGCAAGATGAAGCTGGTACATCATACTTTGAGAAAGAACATAAGTCTCAATCTATGCCAAGTGAGAAGGAAAAAGTATGGACCAAGAAGAAGAATGAAGAAAATGCAGAAGTTGCAAAAATTTCCCTTAAAGCTTCAAATCGTTATGGAATATGGATCCTTGACAGTAGTTTCACATCCCATATGACAGAGAACAAGGATCTCATTATAGACATAAAATATGACAGAGAAGGAGTTGTCAAGTTTGAGAATGATGAAGGGCTAAAGATTGTTGGTTCCAGAAAGGCCAAATTTGGGGGAAAAGAAATGAGACGTGCTGATGTCTTGGTAGTAGAGGGGCTTAGTCATAACTTACTCAGTGTTAGTCAGTTATGTGACTCTGGTCACTCTATCCGATTTACCAAGAAGATGTGGGTTGTGAAAGCAAAAGATGGAGCAGTTGTTCTACAAGGAAAAGGGACAAATGGAAATATTTACCTTGTAAGTGGGGAATAATATATGTTCCTTTTATCGAGAGAGGAAGAAAATCAGCTGTGGCATAAGCGACTTGGTCACCTATGTCAACCATCCATGGAAGATATGGTAAAATGTGATGCTGCTAGAGATCTTCCCAAAATATCACGTGATCGTACTCATACATGTGATGCTTGCCAACAAGGGAAGATCATCAGAAAGACATATAGGACAAAGGAACAGAAATCAACCAGAGTTCTTGAATTGGTGCATGCTGATGTATGTGGACCTATCTCACCATGAGCCATAAATGGGAAAAGGTACTATGTTATTTTCATTGATGATTATAGAGGAATTGCTTTGGTTTTATTCATTACCCATAATACAGAGGTGTTCAGTTGTATCAAGCAGTATAGGAGGGAATCATAAAAGATGCTTGGGTAGAAAATTCTGAAGTTTCGTACTGATAACGGTACGGAATTCACAAATAGTCAAGTTGAAAACTATCTTGAGAAACACGGGATAAGGCATCAAGTTTCATCAGTTAGAACTCCCCAACAGAATGGAGTGCTTGAAAGGAGAAATCGGATCATCAACAACATGGCCATAACGATGCTTATTGATAAAGACCTACCAGAGAAATTTTGGAAGGAAGTAGTTTTGACATCATTCTGTGTTTCGAACAAGTCTTTTTTGTTTCCGAAACAAGGGAAGACTTCGTATGAACTATGGTACGGAAAGAATCCAACGTTAAAATAAATTCGAATCTTTGGAAGTAAGTGTTTAATTCTCAAAAAAGAAAATCACAGGAAGTTTGAGGCACAATGAGATGAGGGGATATTCCTTTGCTACTCAGGGAAAAGAAAAGCTTATAAATGATTAAACAAAAGGATGGGGAAAATCGTTGAGAGCAATGATGTCACCATAGTTGAAAATGAATAGAATAATCAACGACCTAGTGACCAGTTTCCGGATGAAAGTGATGAGGTGATAAGTAACACAGGGGGAGTAAAAGTGGAAGAGGATGAATCAGAAGAAGATACTGATGATGAACAAGAAAGTGTGAAGTCTGTGTCTGCAAGAAAGTCGAAGAGTCGAGCTGAAATTGATAGGCAGAATATCATTGGTGATCAGACAGCTCCAGTTTAGACTAGAAGAATGAAATCATTACAGAAAACATCTTTTTTATCTCAAGTGGAGCTGAAATGTTTTTCCGATGCAGCTGAAGATGAAAACTGGGTTCAGGCTATGAATGAAGAGCTTGATCAGATTGAGAAGAACCAGACATGGGAGATTGTTTCGAGGAAAACAAACAAGAATGTCATCGGGACTAAATGGGTCTATCAAAACAAGATGAATGAAGGTGGCATAGTGATTCGGAACAAAGCGTGACTAGTGTGCAAGGGATACTCCCAGATAGAGGGAATAGATGTTGATGAGACATTTGCACCGGTTGCAAGTTTGGAGACAATCAGATTATTTTTAGCCATAGCAGTGCAAAGAAAGTTCAAAGTGTTCTAGATGGATGTCAAATCCGAATTCTTGAATGGTGTTCTGAAAGAGGAGGTGTATATTGAGCAGCCATATGGTTTTCTCATTCATGAGGATGAGAAAAAAGTTTGCAGGCTGAAGAAGGAATTGTATGGGCTGAAACAAGCATCAAGGGCATGGTACTCACGGCTTGATCAGTACTTGAAGAAGCTTGGTTTCCAGCGTGGAGGAGTTTATTACAATCTCTATTTCAGCAATGATAGTAATCAAAGGATGATGGTGCTGGTGTATGTCAATGACATAATTTTTGGCGGATCCAATGAAGATCAGTGCAGACAGTTTTCTAAATTCATGAAAAATGAGTTTGAAATGTCAATGATTGGAGAGCTAACATTTTTCCTTGGCTTACAGGTGACACAAGGAAGTAATGGGACTTTCATTTCTCAATCCAAATACGCCAAGGAGGTTTTGAGAAGGTTTGGAATTGAGAATTCCAAGGAGATGAAGACTCCGGTTGCTACCCGGATGAAATTATCAAAAGATGAGGATGGAAAGGTAGTTAATATCACAGAATACAGGAAAATTATTGGAAGTTTGTTGTACTTGACCGCGACAAGACCTGATATTGTTTTCGCCACACGCCAAGCAGTGAGATATCAGAGTAATCCCAAGGAAAGTAATATGCTTGCAGTGAAAAGAATACTTTGGTATATCCAGGGTACAATGGAATTCGGCTTGACATATAACGACAAATCTCAGACAGAGTTATTGGGATATACTGATGCAGACTAGGCTGGTTCAGCGGATGATAGGAAATCAACATCTGGAGGTGCATTCTATCTTGGCGGACTATGTATTGCTTGGTTAAGCAAGAATATGGATTTCATTTCATTGAGCACCGTAGAAGCTGAGTATATTGCGGCCACTCAAGCATGCACACAGTTATTATGGATGAAGCATCAGCTTGACGATATGGGAGTTGAAGTGAAGTCTCCGATAGGAATCCAGTGTGATAACTCAAGTGCTATCAATCTTAGAAAAAATCCAGTTAATCACTCAAGGAAAAAGCACATTGAGATCAAATATCATTTTATCAAGGAGAAAGTGGAGAAAGGGCTTGTGAAGTTGGAGTATGTGCCTACAGAGTTACAGGTTGTAGACATTCTGACAAAGGCCTTACCCAAGGACGCATTCGAAAGGGGTGAGATTAGATGCTTAGTAAGGATATCAATATAGCGGAATCTTTCATAAATAAACATAAACATTTAAGGCAATGTATAACTAAAAAAATGACTTTTAAACATGAACTTCAGTATAATATGGAAAAATAAAATGAAATAATTCCATTTACTTATTCACATGGATATTCTACTGGTCGAATAATCACATGCAATATCAATAACCACTTTCATAATGATGTAATGCATAATGCCAGACTATCATAACCACGTAGCCAAGGCCTCATTCCAATAATAAAAATATTATTTGGTCAAGGCCTCGTGCCAAGACACTAGTTTGTCTCATGAGACCTACCGATGCATCGAGGAGCTATAGCGGGCTCCACCTGTCACTTATTAAGTCCAATTAATTCCTCATATGAACAGGTTTAAACATATCATAAACCATAACATAATCGTATCACATAAAACATTCATAAAGGAAACATAAAATTTCCACATTTCAATCACAAGATATCAATAAAACACATTGATATAATAAAAACATTGTCAAAACCATTTGCAATACCAAAATAAAAGAAAATTAAAACTTGGTATTTATTTTTCATTTAAAAAAAGTTATGTCTTGTAGAGGAAGACGAAACTCAAATAATAGTCATGGCGGTGGAGAAGTTATTGTCTCCGCATACGTAAGACAAAACATTCCTTTTGTCGTTTAGTAAAAATGCTTCATATAAAAATATTCCTTTTGAATAAAATTAAAAGTCAAAGGGTTTTATACACCGTATTGAATAAGTTTTTGTATAAAAAAAATATGCCTCAATGAATGGAGATTGAGACGAAGTCCCTTACAAAGATCATTTTTTTTAAATAAAATAAATCTATTGTGTGTATTCAATATAATTACACATAAATAAATTACATATACAAGATAGGACATAATAATATCATGACATAATTTGAAAGTAGGAGATTAACCCAAATAATAGAAATTGGGTTAAGAAGTTCTCTTACCTCGTGTCCAACTTGACTCGATCATTTTTTAATCTCCTGAATAATAAACTAGAGTTAATTTATATTTTCTTAATAAAATTTTTCATGTTCATTATTCCTTTTATACCACTTATTACCATGTTATTAATATTATGTAATTATTTAAGTTAATAACGGTCATTTTGTCGATCTTTGGTACTTGAGTCAAAAATAAACTTCTTATAATTACAAGTTGTTCATGTGGTGAAATATCCATTATATCCAGAATTATATTCATGTTTTATATATAATATATATCATTTATATCCATTATATACATGAATTTATAATATTACATAACATTTAGAGGTAAGAAATGAAATGCACCATTCATGGAGACGATAAGTCGTACGTACGCATGAACGCTACTTTCATTTCTATTTTGTATTTAATGGAATGAAATTATAATTAAATAAAGGTATACTATAATTCCAGTATAATATAATGTATAGTACCATTTACTCCATCCTTTATACATCCCACATATGGCATTAACGATTCAAATCACTTTGAGGGGGCGGTAGTCCGCACTTTCTAAAATGAAATTATCGCATTTACCCATAATGGAAATCATAAAGGTATGCCATAAATGAGAAATAAAGAAGAATAAGGAAAAAACATAATATATATCATATATAAAAATAGTTTCATCTTAATGGCCACCATGAGAGGTGTTAAAATAAGATTGAACAATCATCGTTTCGTGAGGCAGAAATTCACCAACCACAGAAACAGTATGTTATTTAACCATTAGACGAAGGTGTGTGTAAGTGTAAATAAAATACTTCTCATAAAAACATCATAGTATATTGAAGATACTTTTTTTGTTACAAAATTAAGTAATAAAAAGATTTTAGGGGGTTGGAGAAGCAAAATAAAACAAAAGAACACAAGAGAAGACATTACCTTAAAATAGGGTAACTCTTTTTAATTTGAGACAAAGGCTTCCTTGGGAAGACTTCTGCCTAAAGTGAGGCTTCTAGGAGTAAGATAGTGAAGTTGAGAGAGTGTTTGGTCAGAGTTTGTCTAATCCAAATGGCTTTGAAGGTGTGAATAAGGTGGTAGTGGTGGGGGCCTTTTATAAGATGAGAGGAGGGGCACTCTTGGAAACTCATGAAATGTTACATTATTATGAAATGATTTTAGGATTTCAAAGGTCCCACAATTATATATTTCAAAGACAAGGTGATAAGGGTTCGAAATATACTCATAAAATAGGTTTTTGACATGTTTAAGTCTTAGATTTTACATTATATTTTCATTTTATTTAAATCGTTAATTAATGAGGTAATCGATGCATCATCATGGTGTCATAAAAGATTTAATTTATTTAATGTCTAAAAATTATAAAAAAATATCATGATGTATGAAATCTTTTTATATTTCCAATGAATATTTATTGTCGAAAAGGTAACTTATATAAACCCATGTAATAATTGTTTTATTAAAACAACACATGTTTGTGACAATTTTAATTTTACTTTAAATAAAAAGTTATTAATGTCATTTTCTTACCTAAGTGGCTCCATGGGGCCCCCAAGTTGACCCATGGATTGTCTTGGTGGCCATGAATCATCAAATAAGTGTAGGACAAGTTTCAAGATATTTTCATATTTTTATAATATCATTTTTACCTTAAATTTCACTAATTACCTTTAATCGCGATTAAGAGAACTTAAAAGTTACTATTCACCAAAAATTATTTTAATCCCATTGAACCAAATTTTAATTCCTAATAACAATGATGTATGTTGGATTTTGGAAATTCAAATCACAGAGGTGGTAAAATTTCATTTAAACAAAAAATTGGGTTTTTAACTACCACTTAGTGGTTTCACTATTCATTAAAAATCGAAGTTTTTGAGAACAACACCAAAAATTAACCCTAAGCTATATTTGATATTCATAATTAAAAAATGATGTATATTTTACAAAATTAAAAACATATAAGTTTAATTAATTAATTTAATAATTAATTCCCGCTGTCACAACAAATAGCGTGTTTTTAAGAAAGAATGTCAACCAAAAGATTGACAATTGTTTATGTCCAATTTCAAAGTGAAATTAATTCTAATGACCACCATTGGATAAAATGGAAAAAATATATTCTAATTACACTTTAGAACCACTAAATTTTATAATTTATCACTATAAATTATTTTGATTAAAAAAGTTCTTTTTAAGTATTTTTTACTATTCATCAAAGATGGGAAGTTCTCGAAAAAATACCAAAAATTCAACATAGGCTAATTTTGATATTCCGAATCCAAAAATGAAGTCCATTTTGAAATATAAAATTTATATAATTTCGAAAAGTGGGTATTACTATTCATAACTACTACTTTTATTGGTCGTGGTGTGTTAGAACTCGAGGTTGCGTACAACACACGCTGCTCTATTATTCAAAGAGGAGCGTACCATGGAAGCTTGGGGTGTTACATTCTCCCCTCCTTCAATAAATTGTATCCTCACAATTTAAAAATTTTCTTTGAAAATAAATGGTTGAAAATAGAAAATACCTTTGTGGAAAACCCACATCAGAAATAGGGTTAATAAAAATATAACTTTAAAAGAAATAAAGATAAGTACAAAGGTCACCCGAGATAGCCCATACTAGGATTATATGAAAATATGGATATGGAGGAAAAAAAACCATCAAGGTCTGATGGAGAGTTGTATAAAACAGGATTAGGAGAAAGTTAACTACAAGAAAATCACAAACTTTTGATTGGTTAAACGGTCATTGATTCCCCAATTGGAAAAGTTAACCGACAACATTTTTGTTTTAAGTTACCTTTCATAAAGTTCAGGAATTTATTTAGGAGATTTAAAAATAATGTAAGGAAATATACATACATTTCATGTAGACTTTCATTCTTTAATAAATTTTTACCACAAACCCATCTTTCACTTAAAAAGATAACAGAACTCAAAAATATTATATTTATCCTAATCGTACAAGGTTCGAAATATTAACACATACCATTTAGATTAAGAAAACTATTTTGTAATAACCAGGGACTTCTTGTAGGCTAGTGGTAGGTAATAAAGGCATGTCGCACTATAGTTGTGGGTTCGATTCCTACAGCTCTGTCCGACGCGACGAGTTATCCCCCAACATGCAGGTTGTCCTTTTCCTAAAACTATAGTATTATAATATTCCAAAAATAATCTTCATAAATTTTTTTAACCTTAAACAATACTATCCAAAGTTCAACTTAATCCATTCCAACCTTTGTAGTTATTCCAAATACCTCCGTCTAGACTTTCTCTAAAAGGTCTATAAATTCCAAAATCAATTATATCATCAGATTCCTCAAACAAAGTAAAGTTTCTCTTATTGTCATATACTAAAAATATGATTACCTTAATCATATTAAAACCTTAATGAAAACAAAAAGTACTTCAGTACAATCCTTACATATATCACATTATTCTTATAACAAGAATATAATCCTTGTTTCAAAAAGCACCAATATATTATATATTCCACTTCAACTGTAGTAAAAACATAAGATTGTCCTTGATCCCTTGGCCTTTTCTAAGGTAAGTTTCCCTGAAGATTAGGAAATTCATTTTCATAATTCCCCATTTCCCTACAATTGTAGCATTCAACCTTGATAGCCTCTTTCTTTCCCTTACAATTATGAGCCTGGTGACCTTTTTCTCCACATTTATAACAAACTCCTATTCCTTTTAGGCAAGTACTGGGGTGATTCTTCCCACAATTATCGCATAATGGAAAATCCTTCTTTCCCTTTTTCCCTTTATCTGTCTCTTGTTCCATCGTTCTCTTCTTCTCTTGCTTTACTTTGTTGTCATAAGACTTAGAGAATTCCTTTTCTATCTTGATAGCACACGAGACTATATCTTTGTATGTTGATAAATATTGTGATACTAAAGCTCGATAGAGAAATGTTTTTAACCCATAAAAGAAATGATCAATCTTACTTCTTGGGTAACATATATAATCTAAAGCATGTATTGCTAACCTTGTAATGTTAGCCTCATACTTTGTGACATTATCATCCTCCTTCTACCTCAGACTCAGAAATTGCCTTTCCATATCTGCTCGATGGTCATGTGGAAAGTATTTTTCTAAGAAAAGCTCTTTGAACTCTCTCCATTCCATAATTGATACCTATTCACCTTCCTTTGTGCTTTGAATCAGCGACCACCATTGATCGGCATCTCTAGTGAGGCGGTAAACTGCCATGACAACCTTCTACCTTTCGCTACTCCCTAAGGTGTGGAATATTTTCTCTAAGGAGTTTATCCATTTCTCATCTACTAATGGATTTGTACCCTCATTAAATGTTGGAAGTTGTTTCCTCATGAAGCAGTCTAACATTGATCCTCCACGTTGCGGATCAGGGTGCTCCATATGAGTAAGGTTATTATTCATAACCTGAGTGAGTTGTCCCAGTATGGTGATAAGTTGATCAGCACCAGTTGTATCTCCAGCTCCACTATAATTATATTGAGCAGGAGGGAAATCCCTACATGGAGTGCGTACACTGATACGGTTTCCATTCCTCCCACTAGGCGCCATTTCTAAACAATGGCATAAACTAGTTTAGTTTATGAATCAAAATACATAATTCCATACTTGTAAAAAACTTAACATAAATTAAACTATTTATGGATATAATCTATAATCACAAAAATGTTTTCTTTGAGGAATTATATACTCATAAACCCTTCATAATGGTTTCTAAAGAAAATGATAATTAACCTAAGCATATCCCCCGGGAGTGTCGTAACCAAGAGTGCAGCAAGGCCCGTTGTCGTGCACCAGTTCACATTCGAGTCTAGCTCAAAGTGGTGTTTTTGAGTTTTACCCCTAGGTACATCTGTGCCAGAGCCGCCACTACCTACTCGTATCTAGATAGGGATGTATTGCTCAGAAAACTCACAAAATCTCTATAATACCAAAATTCTAGAAAGTTCTTCTATACTAATCCTCAAATTTTATCTTAGGTCTATGTGCTCTAATCAGAGTTTATCTAAATCTAGCTTCCAAGGTTAGTACTAAACTGCCTCTGATACCAACAGTAACTCCCCGACCCCAGTTACCTAGAGTCTGTGCATTATTGCGTAACATTGGCATGATCACAAAGATCAAGTCTCGAATGACCGATTAGTTTAGTAGCCTTGAAACACTAGATACATTCATAAGTTTTACATTACATCATAAAGTAATACAAAACTACAACAACATCTTGTCTTCATATCCCCTCATATTATCCCATCAGGTCATTCATAAAATACTTCTTCACATCCTGGAAAAAAAATTAAAACATTGAAAGGGGTGAGCTCAGATGCTCAGTAAAGATAACAATATAGCGGAAGCTTTCATAAATAAACATAAACATTTAAGGCAATGTATAACTAAAAAAATCCTTTTAAACATGAACTTCAGCATAATAGGAAAAAATAAAATGAAATAATGCCATTTACTTATTCACATTTATATTCTACTGGTTGAATAACCACATGGAATATCAATAACCACTTTCATAATGATGGAATGCATAATGCCAAACTATCATAACCACGTAGCCAAGGCCTCGTGCCAAGAATACAAATAAGATTTTTTCAAGGCCTCATTCCAAGACACTAGTTTGTCTCATGAGACCTACCGATGCATCGAGGAGCTATAGCAGGATTCACCCATCACTTATTAAGTCCAATGCATTCCTCATATGAACAGGTTTAAACATATCATAAACCATAACATAATCGTATCACATAAAACATTCATAAAGGAAACATAAAATTTCCACATTTCAATCACAAGATATCAATAAAACACATTGATATAATAAAAACACTATCAAAACCATTTTCAATACCAAAATAAAAGAAAATTAAAACTTGGTATTTATTTTTCATTTAAAAAAAGTTATGGCTTGTAGAGGAAGTCGAAACTCAAATAATGGTCACAGCGGCGGAGAAGTTGTTGTCGCCGCATACGTAAGACAAAGAATTCCTTTTATTGTTTAGTAAAAATGCTTCATATACAAATATTACTTTTGAATAAAAGTAAAATTCAAAGGGGTTTATACACCGTATAGAATAAATTTGTGTATAAAACAAAATATGGCTCAATGAATGGAGATTGAAACGAAGTCCCTTACAAAGATCATTTTTTTTAAATAAAATAAATCTATTATGTGTATTCACTATAAGTACACATAAATAAAGTACAAATACAAGATAGGACATGATAATATCATGACATAATTTGAAAGTAGGAGATTAACCCAAAGAATAGAAATTGGGTAAAGAAGTTCTCTTACCTCGTGTCCGACTTGACTCGATGTTCTTTAATCTCCTGAATAATAAACTAGAGTTAATTTATATTTTCTTAATATCCTTTTTCATGTTCATTATTACTTTTATACCACTTATTACCATGTTATGAACATTATGTAATTATTTAAGTTAATAACGGACATTTTGTCGATCTTTGGTACTTGAGTCAAAAATAAACTTCTTATAATTACAAGTTGTTCATGTGGTGAAATATCCATTATATCCAGAATTATATTCATGTTGTAGATATCATATATATCATATATATCCAGTATATACATGCATTTATAATATTACATAACATTTAGAGGTAAGAAATGAAATGCACCGTTCATGGAGACGGTAAGCAGTACGTACGCATGAACGCTACTTTCATTTATATTTCATATTTAATGGAATAAAATTATAATTATATAAAGGTATACTATAATTCCAGTATAATATAATTTATAGTACCATTTACTCCATCCTTTATACATCCCACATATGGCATTAACGATTCAAATCACTTTGAGGGGGCGGTAGTCCGCACTTCCTAAAATGAAATTATCACGTTTACCCGTAATAGAAATCATAAAGGTATGCCATAAATGAGAAATACAGAAGAATAAGGAAAACCAAAACATAATATATATCATATATAAAAATAGGTTCATCTTAATTTCCACCATGAGAGGTGGTAAAAGAATATTGAACAATCATCATTTCGTGAGGCAGAAATTCACCAACCATAGAAACAGTATGTTCTTTAACCATTAGACAAAGGTGTGTGTAAGTTTAAATCAAATACTTCTCATAAAAACATCCTAGTATATTTAATATACTGGTTTTGTTACAAAATAAAGTAATAAAAAGATTTTAGGGGGTTGGAGAAGCAAAATAAAACAAAAGAACACAAGAGAAGACATTACCTTAAAATCGGGTAACTTTTTTTAATTTGATCCAAAGGCTTCCTTGGGAAGACTTCTGCCCATACTGAGGATTTTAGGAGTAAGAGAGGGAAGTTTAGAGAGTATTTGGTCAGGGTTTGGATGATCCAAATGGATTTTAATGTGCGAATAAGGTGGTAGTGGTGGGGGCCTTTTATAAGAGGAGAGGAGGGGCACTCTTGGAAACTCATGAAATGTTACATTATTATGAAATAATTTTCGGATTTCAAAGGTCCCACAATTATATATTTCAAATATAAGGTGATAAGGGTTCTAAATATACTCATCCAATAGGTTTTTTACATGTGTAAGTCTTAGATTTTACATTATCTTTTCATTTTATTTAAATCATTAATTAATGAGGTAATCGCTGCATCATCATGGTGTCATAAAAAATTTAATTTATTTAATGTCTAAAAATTATAAAAAAAATATCATGATGTAGGAAATCCTTTTATATTTTCAATTAATATTTATAGTTGAATGGTTAACTTATATAACCCCATGTAATAATTTATTTAGTAAAACAAAACATGTTTGTGACAATTTTATTTTTACTTTAAATAAAAAGTTATTAATGTCATTTTCTTACCCAAGTGGCTCCATGGGGTCCCCAAGTTGACCCATGGATTTTCTTGGTCGGCCATGACTCATCCAATAAGTCTAGGACAAGTTTCAAGATATTTTCATATTTTTATAATATCATTTTTGCCTTAAATTTCACTAATTACCTTTAATCACGATTAATAGAACTAAAAAGTTACTATTCACCAAAAATTATTTTAATCCCATTGAAACACATTTTACTTCCTAATGACAATGATTTATGTCAGATTTTGGAAATTCAAATCACAGAGGTGGTAAAATTTTATTTAAATGAAAAATCAGTTTTTTAACTACCACTTAGTGGTTTCACTATTCATCAAAATCGAAGTTTTTCAGAACAACACCAAAAATTAACCCTAAGCTATATTAGATATTCCTAATTCAAAAATGATGTCTATTTTACAAAATTAAAAACATATGAGTTTAATTAATTAATTTAATAATTAATTCCCGTTGTCACAACAAATAGCGTGTTTTTAAGAAAGAATATCAATCAAAAGATTGACAATTGTTTATGTCCAATTTCAAAGTGAAATTAATTCTAATGACCACCATTGAATAAAATGGTGAAAATATATTCTAATTACACTTTAGAACCACTCAATTGTATAATTTATCACTATAAATTATTTTGATTAAAAAGTTGTTTTTAAGTATTTTTCACTATTCATCAAAAATTGGAAGTTCTCGGAAAAATATCAAAAATTCCACATAGGCTAATTTTGATATTCCGAATCCAAAAATGAAGTCCATTTTAAAATATAAAATTTATATAATTTCGAAAAGTGGGTATTACTATTCATAACTGCTACTTTTATTGGTTGCGGTGTGTTAGAACTTGAGGTTGCGTACAACGCACGCTGCTCTATTATTCAAAGAGGAGCGTAACATGGAAGCTTGGGGTGTTACATCTATAAACTGTGAGTGGATCCTTTCCGACGCAGTGAGCAAAGGAAGAGGAAGAAGGTGATCCTCTCCACCAGTAGTGAGCCAGAGAGAGAAACATGGAGTGACCCTTGGGAAAGCAGTGAGTTGGCCCTAAATCTTGTAAAGGCAGTGAGCATGAGACAGAGTGACTATACCCGAACCTTGTTATCCACAGCTAGTTAAGTTTAGTGAAATTTGGTATGACTGGAAACTTTTCGGCATATGCACCTTGGACGTAGCCCAGTTCGGGTGAACCAAGTAAAAATCGTTGTGTCCTGTGCATGCTTTACTTTCTGCTTACATTGTGCAACAGTAAAGAAAGAGAAGAGTGTTTTGCATAACAGCAAAACAAGATCCGAACAGGCGTTGATTTTAAATTAGTCATACCCTGATTCCCCCCCCCCCCTCTCGGGGTATTCATCCTTGTGGACCTAACACATAACTATCACATCATTTTAAAAAAAACAACATAACAGTGTTATAAAACTAGGATATAATGGTTCATTATTTGGGGAAAATAAAGACCATAAGTCACATATTTATAATAAAACCTAAACATTTATTTAAAAATATTCTTCTTTATCCTTCTTAACCAAATGATCTCCTTAGTACAAGTATTCATCTGATGATATACCCTAATGAAATGGGAGAGCTAAAATCCTGGTAAGAGGATTGTAAGGATATTAATAAATATAAAATGAGTGATCATAATCATCATCATCATAACATAATCATAGGGTCATTATCATAACCATTATAGAAATAATTAGATAAAGGCATGGAATGTGGGAATGCATAAAAATGAAACATCATGTCTTAGTGGTCAAATACAACACAAAGTTGTGAACAATGATAAAATCATGTCCATGCATAACATAAGTTCATAATAATAACATAATAATTTTGAATAAATATAGCATCATTTTCATGCATATTGCATATTATCTCATGAAATACATCACATTAACTAATTCATTAGAGGGTTATATAATTTTGAGCCCACATACCACAATATAACATTTACATAATCATTCATGACACATAGAACATATAACAATAAAATTCATGAAGTAAAATGAAGGAGGATAATAGATTTCATAAGGATTTCATAAATAAAATAATAAAGAATAAAAATTTTGGTTCCCAAATGAATAAGTGAAATCAGACTTGGACATAATGCATTACTATTCTTGAGTGGACAATAAGTATTTCAGTAGGAATAAAATACGTTGTATTGGGGATTTAAGTAAAAAAGTGTTTTTTTTTAAACATTTTTAAATTGTAGGAACATTTATATCCATGAAGGAAAATGGAAAAGAAATTTTATGTAAATAACCTAGGCATTAATACTATAGAAGAGAGAAATACCCAAAGAAATGAATTGGGGTTGAGAATCCCTGTACCTTTTGTTCAAATGATTTCTTGATATTAATATCCTAGATAATCAAATTTGATTTAGTGATTAATAAATATAGACCCAATTTTATATTTATTTGATTTATATTATGTTTATTATGTTTTTTATGGCTATTTTAATTAGTAATAATACTCAATATCATCATTCTAGGAGTGTTTTGTTTCATAGTTTTAATTATTAGTTCACTTTTATACAATTATGAAAGTTCATCTAAAATGGGAATAATTCTCCAGAATTTAAATTATTTTTTATTAATGAAATTATAGAATATTAAAAGGTATTATATATAATTTGGTTATATGGTATTAGTATTATTCATTAGAAAAAATACTGATGAAATTTTTTTAATTTATTTTGGCAGTTTTTACGACCAACATGAACTTATATAATTTTATTTAATATTATGTGGATATGTTGGTTCTAGAACATCATATAAATTATAATATGTATATTTAAATCTTATCTAACCATAATAATTATTTTAAGACAATATTTGAAGGAAGAAATGGAAGATGAAAACTCATCCTCCTTGAAGGTGTTGAATTGACAGGTCATGGATGATGATTTCATTTTTAGAATAAAATGAGGAGAGAAGAAATTTCATGACAGATTATTCCATTAGAAAAATAAAATTCCATTATATATAATATATTTGAGTTATAATTACACATTTAGATATGAATGTGAGAGGATAATAAAATAAATAAAATCGAAATTAAATTAAAAGAGAACGAAAGAGGATTTTACCTCTTGAATTTCTTATCCTTGAAAACATCCTTAAGGAACTTGTGTTTGGACATTTTTTTGTGACCATAAGATCATGGAATTATATGAGAGTCTTTTGAATATTATTGGGCATAACTTATCTAGGATTCAAGGTTTATAAGGTGTTAGGAGAACAGGTGGTGAGAGTCGTATTTATGGGGGAGGAGAAGGGTGTTTTATTATTATTTTATTCATTAGATTATTATTTTGACGCAAGAATATCAATAGTGTTGATTCCCATGACTAAATATAGTAAACAGGGGGTGGGATTTTGAGATAATGTTTCTTAAATCAGCAATATATCAACAATGACTAAAAAATACATGTTTTTAGCTTATATCATAAATTATCATATTTCACTATTCACCAAAAATTTAACTATTTTTGAAAAACTCCAAAACTTCTCCATAACCATTTTTCAATTTTTAGAATTCAAAAAATAGACTCCATTTTATGAAAATAATTTTATATATATGGAAAATTTATATTTTATTAAAATAATCATTTATTCAAAAAAAATATTTTAATATTATAATAGATTTTAGAAAACATTAAAATTTTAATTAATGTATTATAAAATTATTTTATAACCATAATAAAAAAAATATTAAAATATTAATATATTTTATGAAAATAGTTTTTCTTTTAAATCATTACATTACTTATAAAACTCTGAATAAATACTTATGTTTTACAAAGATACCAACACTTAATTTATCATTTTTAAAACATTTATTTACTTATAATGTGATATATTCATATCATATTTTAATTTATAAGATTATTATATTTTATTTATACTTGCATAGGTGAGGTTACTATTAGATTATCCAAATTACTATTTCTAATGGTTATGTTACTATTACAATGGTCAGGTTACAATTACAATGGTATAGGTTCCTTAATTTTCTTAAATATCACATATTTAATTCATAATTTTTGAGAATGATATTGTTATTGGGATATATTTTATATGTATTTTTTTTTTACCATATAAAATAATTATAATAAGGGGAAAATTCCTTTGATAAATGTTTGGGTCATTACAACACATGCGGTCTAGGTCTTACTGGATTAGCCCCAACCCATGTTCGGCCAAGACCATGTGCACCACATTCCTTACACATGGTCCATTAGAGGGATTATAAAAGACCATAATTCTTCCTTAGTCACCCATGTGTGGGATGGATCCCACGTGATTTGAGCTTGCTCCCCATATGTGTTGTTGATCTAGCCTCCTTGGGTGGCATAGGTTGGAAATATTTTTTATAAAAGACCCATAAATATTACTTATTAAAATAATAAGTATAGGATGGAATTAAAGATCAAATTGATTGAAAATTCTATATAATTATATAATTATACTTATATAATTCTTCAAGACCTCAATTTCTCTTTCTGAATACTTCAAATAATTCTTCTTGATCTTCCCTATTATTTTTGGAATATAAATTCCAATGAACTTATTTATCATCAAAACTACTTTCATATTTTTTGTAAACAATATATCACATTTCATAAAGTATTTGAACATAGAACTAGTTAATCAGTCATCTGAATTATCTAGGTGAATTATTCAATCATGAAGTCCAATCTAATCAAAGAATCCATAAAAACTCTTCAAGAGTCACCATGAAACTCAAAGTCCTCAATATATGGTCCTAAGAATGTCAATACTTGAGGATAATTATTAAATCATGAAATCCAATGTCATAAAAGAATATATAACAATTATTAATGGATTATAATGAAACTAAAAGTATTCAATAGATACTTCTGGGAATGTTAAGACTTTAGGAAATCATTCACAATCCATTAACTTTGTAACTTCTTCATCATATTGACATCAATGTAATATTATTATTTCATTTATCACTATTTTCACCCAATGAAAATCATTTACAATAAATAAAATCCATAAATAAAAGTGTTCTCTTTAATATCCCCCTTTGTATTTGTTGGAAAAACCTTCAAATTTCTTTCCAAATGAATGTGTCAACATGTAGAAAATTATCTTCTCTATCCCCATTACTTTTCCAAACTCTCATTTCACTTTATATACCCCTTATTTACAAGATATACAATGTTCATGGGAAAAGGGTATTAGTCTATACAAAAGAAATGTGTCATCTATTATTTCACTTTATGTATACTTGAGCTGTTCTGATCATAGAAAACAAGAAGATTTGATTTAGAAAACAAATATGTCTATTAAAAACTGATCATTATAACTTATTAAATGAGAACTTGTACACTGGTCATTAAGAATTTTCCACTTTCATTCCTAGATAAGGATACAAAATGTGATATGAACATTTTAAGAACAATAAACCTGAAACTCCTATAATCACTTCAAAAAAAATAAAAAAAATAATTCAAGTGTAATACGCTAGATAATTGACCTTGGGGAACATAAATTCTTCTTATATCATTGAATAATTTAATTGATCCCCCTTTTTAAATGGTTTTTTATTTTTAATAACCAATGATGAAAGATTAATTGATACATAACTTTCCCAATGACACAATCCTCAATAAATTTCCCAAATAATCAAGTTTGATACCTATTGAAATCATGATTTTGGTAGCTTCTTCATTTGTATCCCCATAAAGTCAAACACTTCTTATCATCTACATAATTATATATCTAATCAATAATATATTTCAAGAAATTATAGTATATATAATACACAAGAATGGGTCGTCAACTATTGATTGTCTATATTTATAATTTTCACTACCTCACCAAGGTTTCTCTTCTTGAACATTACTTCTTCAAGATACCAAAAATAAGATCAATCTAATATTTTATATTTATTATCATGGATATATAGAATAGGACATCACATTCTTTATATTCATCAAAGACATCCCTCCATAATATTTGTTTTTGAATATCAAATGAGGAATCATTCAATGATGGTTAATTATTTATCTTGGCTAACTAGAATTTAAAGACCTCATTTCTTCTCAGGTTATCCCCCTAATAACATTCTACACCTTTAAATCTCTACACTATAATCACAAATACAACACAAAAATTATTATGGGAACAATTTGGATCCTTATTGCTTTATCAATATGAACAATAAGGTTGATATATTTTTCTCAACCATGTTGATCCGCTTCTTATGATTTCACATATGAACATCTATATAAATTAATGTTGAGGTATCATGGATATATTCACATAATCTTCTACATTGTGTGGGGAAATTTTCCTATTAATAACCTTTGTGGATGATATATTCTTAATTCTATAAATGAATATTTATTGTTCTAGTAGAAGGGTTCAACAAACTTTTTCAATATGACCATATTTATTACATATCACAAAGATAAAATATTTAACGTAAGAGTTGAATTTACTTCCTAAAGTATCCTTCACTTTTTATTTATCATGTTCAATATTTTCATTTCCTTTTTTACCATCCTTAGCTTGTGCATCTTCATGTTTACTCATTCTATCCAAATATTTTGGTTCAATAACTAGCATTTCATTAGGAACTGGTGAATCATGTTTAGAACTTCTACATGACTTCTTATGATTTTCTCCATTATTTGTAGTTATCTTTTATACACTACCCTTCAAATTCCTAGATTTATAATTCAGGGCCTTTTCACCATTCTTTTTTGATACCTTCTTTGGGGGATTTCTGTTCACAACATTCTTCTAATTTCTTCTAAATGTTTCCTCTTTATTTATAGAAATATTTTGTGATCTTATTTCATTATAATCTTTAGATACATGTTGATATGAGGATTTACCAATCGTGTGACCACTTATATTTCATAAATCACAGATGTTATCAAGAATTATGAATCTTTTTTCATTATAAAAATGATTCTGGACCTCTAGATGTTTCTTCTTCTTCTCCGAATTTCTGTATTTGTGATAACCTTCCTTTTTGATTTCAATTTTTTAGTATTGTACCAAAAATTTAATTCAAAATGACTAAATATATTGCAACACCAACATTGACCCAAAAATCATGATTTTTTATATCTCATTTATAAAGTTTGTTGGTATTATTCATGACTTGTTGTGCTCTTTGTGGGGAGTCATCCTAAAAATTATTTTTCATTTCAACCCTATAGATTAAGGTTGGTTTCTTATCACCTTTTTAATCTATAATTGTTCATAATTTTTCTTCCAACCTACACTATTTGTGGAAAAAAAATTAAAAACATTAGTAAAAGATGGTTTGGATGGTACATTTTCATTCTCAACTACTTATGACAGATCATTGAATGAAGTAATGATATTCTTATCACATGTTGGAGGTATTTTGAAAGTATAATCATCTAGTAAGGATTGAGTGCCAATAGAAACTGTTTCCTTATTTTTTGAAGTCTCAATATGTGTCTTATCAAAATTGGCCAACTAAACATCCAAATCTAGAAATTTCATATTGGGTATTATTTTCTGATCTTTATTAATAATTATATTCTCTTCAAAATAATTCTTAATTATTTCAAATTCATCTTTATGAAACTTAAATTTGATTTGAATCAAAGAGTCAAGTACCTTGATCTTTTGGGATGTTACTTCAAATTGGGAATCCATGACATCAATGTTTTTCTTCAATTTTTCTTCAACTGAATAGATTTTTTATTCAAGAGTCTCCTTGAACCCAATTTATCTTTAACTTATTAGATCCATTATTATCAAATTATTTTAAGTTCTATCTTTATTGCTTCAATAGTTCTAACTTCTCTGGAGAGCTTTAAATAGTCTATAATTTTTTTCTTGCAAGATCTTCTCTAAAACATCTGCTTCTCCTTCTAGATGGGTGATCTCATCCTGTATACATTGAAAGACTCCACAAATAAGGGATTACCTTTTTTAGTAATACAATTCAGAATAACACTTAATCTAGAAACTAATAATTCTTTAGAAGTTTTATATCGATCATCATAACCACTTGTGCTAGAATATTCATTTTGAGAACAATTTTCAAATGTACTAACACATACCTCATGATCTATAGGGAAACTAAGGTTATCCAAATTCTTTATGGAATCCTAATTCATCTTATCATAGATTTACATGCATAATATGTCTTCATTTATAAAAAGGAAATGAGAAACAAATAATTCCTCTATATTAGAAAATAGAGAATTCTTCTTCTACTTTATATTCTCTTTATTTTTCATATTCATCATAGTATTGGTAGATATTGACTTATTCTATGTGGTAACTGAATATTCAACAAAACTAAACTTTATTATTGACTTATTAAAGAAACTCAAAATATTAAAAGAGATTAAGTTTACTGTAGTTAATCCAACCAAGGTGAATATTGGCTCTGATACTACTTGAAAGCACTAGAATGGGATATAATTAACACTGATAAGGGGTGAACCAGGGTTTAGATATTTTAATAAAATTTTAATTTTTATTCATGTACCTATTATATCTCTTAGTAACTTGATTCTATTATTCTATTTTCTATGTTTAATGAAATAATATGAAATAATTACAAGATATTATATAATATTTTTACAAGTTTCACTACTCAATAAGTGTATCATGTCCTTGGCATGGTCTAGAAATGATCATGGATACAAACCACTAGAAATTAATACTTTGAATATGGTTATAACAAGTAAGAAATACCCTTTCACTTGTAATGAACTTTAGTAAATTTGAAAGTTCATTTTTACAACACTTGGAGGGATCTTTATACTGCCTTTGAAGATAGTATTATTCATGTTGATAATGGTTTGTTACACTAAGAAATTATTCCACATGTTTAGACCCATTGGATGTCACTGCACTATTTTTTTCTTTCAAAATCATTATCTTAACTTTTTTTCTTTCAAAATAGCATGAAATAAACACTCGTTAATTATTCATAACAACAATCTAAAATCTGAAAGATCTTATTTTTTTTATAGCTCAAAATAATATTAATGTAGTAGACTGATGAACAGTGAATTTTTATTGACCAAATAATGATCAAATGAATAAAAATTGGCCATTAAATTCTTCTCCTCTTCTCTCTTTCTTATTTAGTGAAAAAATGACTGCACTGAATAACCTTTTTCCAATTTTTCTAGAATCACAAAAATAATTTATGATTATCAAAAAAATAACAACAAGCTCAGCACAATATCATCATAATTAGTATCTCGTTATTAAAATCAATTTTTAGCTAGGAAGACTCTATTTTTCTTTTGACACACAATTATATGATATTGATTAACATTGTCTTTATCTCTTTATTTGATACTCAATATCAACAATTGAGTGTATCAGTTATTCTTAGTGTAACTGAATATTTTGGTACCAATAATTATACTTCACTGAACCACTAATCTAATTCACATATTTTAATTTGGCATGATATTTTAATTCTCATTACCATGCATACATACTTTTCTATCCTTATCCTTCTCTTTATTATCTTTATGTAAGTGTAACTACATGGTATTGTATTCTTATTGCAAGAAAAAACCATAGAACATGCATTGAATATTATTCTTTCTATTTTATGTGGTTATTATAATTGATTTTTGGTAATCTTAATGATTATATATGTATTCACTCATTAATTAGACATGGATATTCATGCATGAATTCATTTTTTATACTGTATATTTTGGTTTCCTATCTCATTTTCTTAACTCACCCAATTTACTCTTCCCTTTAAATGCCTCATTATTCAAAATTATTCTCTTTAAAAAATAACAAGGTTTTGATATCTCAGCAGGTGCTTATAAATCATAAGTTAATGCATGCACTTATTTTCATATGAAAACCCAAACAGGTATGTGAATTTCTCTTCTGCCTTAAATAAGTGTGAGGTTCTTTATAATGAAAATTTTATAATGATTAGATCATGTATCCATCATGAAAGAAGAGATATTTTCTGAACATGTTATTTGAAAAGTGATTCAATGGTGATAAACACATGTGAAGGAGAATGGTTATCATCCAATTTTTCTTCAACAAACTCAGTGAGAGTGTATAAATAATACACTAATTTATAGAACCATATATATTATCAAATCATAATGAGGGTGTAACCCCCTTTCACGTGTCTATGGATCCACCTCCATCGTGAATCCAGAATGGTTCCCAAGACTCCTTTTTCACAAATCCTTAATTTCTCATAGAACTAACTCCCTATTAACATAAAATAATGTTCAGATAATACTATGTTTTGAAATGAGATATCTTAGGTATATGAATGGAATAACCTTTCTCATCTTCATGGATTATCCTTTTAAAGGCATATATCACCTCTTCCCTTTATTTGGTCATTCACTTGAATTCACACAAATTATTTTGTAAAAATCACATGCTTGAATTCCCAGAGCACCCAAAATTTAAATTCTACAAACAATGTGGTTAAGATACACCAAAAAGACCAGTTATTTCCTTCATGAGAGGTTTTATACTTTGTGGTGAACAGATCATGATAATCTGATAGGCATCACATGAAACTCATCTTCCAAAACTATTTCATAAATTTCAAACATAATTCGACCCTTTTAACAAAGTTTTCATTCATCTAAACCATATTCTATGAATACATCATGAAAATAATGTTTCATGATATTTTGATCCAGTTCATCTCATATTTTAAGCCTCTAAATGATCCTGGACACTTCTAATTTGATCAAGGATGTTTTGGATAACATCTACGATGAAAAAATGGTGTCATTGAGGGAAGATAAGAGGAATACGATGGTGCTGAGTGTATGATGTGTGAATCATTTTGAATAATAAAAGGTGAAGGATCTAACGACCCTAGTTTAAACTAGTGGGGAATGATATGTGATGGGTGGATATGATTACATTCAACAGATGAACAGATTATATCCTTATGTTTTTATTTGGATGAATATTGATTCATGTTTTTCATACTATATAGAAACCTAGAAAATTATTCTCTATGATTTATAATAAAATCTATGTGGGATTTTTATTCAAGACAAAATCGGGGTTGGAAACTAGATTCCACTTAAACATCACGTCGTCAAGGTCCATGAAACCCAGGGTCTAGGGCTTGTGGAAAAATCCCCAAACTATTATTGAAATTTACCATGTGAACCATAAGCCTTACACAAGGGCCCTTCAAGTGTTTATAAATGACCATAATTCCTCTTAAGTCACCCATGTGTGGGCTATCTCCATATGGTATGATATTTATATATATATATTTTTGATAGCTTCATTGAGTGCATTAGGTTGGAATTTTTTTTATAAAATCACCATAAATATTATATAGTAAAATGATAATTATAGTATGTAATTCAAGATCAAATTCATGTCCACTATTATATACATAGATAATTCTCTGTATATAATTCATCGAGACCTCATATTCTCTTCATGAATTCTTCAAATAATCCTCCATTATTTTCCTCTATTTTTTAAGAATATAAATTCCAAAGAACTTATTTATCATCAAAACTACTATCATATTTGTTGTAAAAAAGTTATATATTTGATAAATGTATTTTAAAATAGAACCAGTTCAAACTTTTTTTACTTTACTGGGATATTTATTCAATCAAGACATTAAATGTCATCAAGGAATCCATAACAATTCTCAAGAAATCATCATGAATTTAAAAGTATTCATTATATATTCCTTATAATTTCAATACTTTAGGATAATTATTCAATCATGTCATCCAATGTCACTAAGAAATATATAAAAATTCTTCAAGGATCACTATGATACTCAAAGTATTTAATAGATGTCCCTTGGAATCTCATGACTTAAGGAATTCATCCAAACTCTATTAATGTTGGAACATATTCATCATAGTCACATAAATTTAATATTCTTATCACATTTTATCACCATTTTTAACTAATTAAAATAATTGAAATCAAATATAATCTATACAAAAAGTGGGATCTTTAATTTCCCCAACAAAGGTCATTGTCAAAGGTGTGTCTCATTGATAGAAGGACCTTGGTGGAGGGTATCCAATGCAGTTCCTTGGGTGTAAAATTTAACTAGTGGGTTAGTTTATCATGTTTTCTCGCATGTTGGTGCCTTGGGAATAGTTTCTCCTATATGGATAATATTATGTTATTTTTACCCAAAAGGATTACTTTTCAAGGAGACTGTTTGATGTAGATGACCTGGGTGGAGTGTTTTTCTGATGAGAATGACCTTAGGTAGACCCAATTGGATGATCTTTAGTGGAGTTTTTCCCACATGGTAAATATTGGTATGGTGTTTCTTAACTAGATGGCCTTGGGTGAAGTGAATCCCAAGTGGATAAACTTAGGCAGAGTGTCACCTTGGTGGATGACCTTAAGAAGAGTGTTCTTCAACCAAGTCTATGAGGAAATTGGGTAAAGTTGTAATACCATGAGGATGATCACCCTAAAATGAATAGTTTCTCACTAATTATGTTATTTATACTAGGAAATTTGGATTAAATCACTTCTTATAAGGGTTTTGTGAATAGGGAGAAGGTGTTCCATGGATATATATCTCTTCTAAAAGTGGTATAAGTCATACCCATATGAATGGATAGGCTATCTATTTATAAAAAATGATATAATCATATGTGACATGGTATATGTGAGTTAGGTGATTTTTGTAGGTGGTGTGGGTTGTAAATCTTGGCCAATAAAGGATTTTCATGGGTGAGGTGACATGGGCGGTAAGACAAGGCCTTAAATGGGTTTCTCAGCCTCCTCCTTTTTAAATTTGGGACCTCTCAACAACATATCATGATCAAAAAAGGGAGAAACAATAAATACCACCCTAAAAATAGTATTTTATCAAAATTAATAAGGTTTAATTATGAGATAAAACCCCTTGGAGAAACAAAAATATGTGCCTATGAATGTAAATTGAGAAAACCACACGAGTCACTCACATAAGGTCCTAAAATGGACTATGCGGGTAAGGCTATACAATGTGGTCAACCCAACCCTATAATTATAATATATACCCCTACCCAATTTTTAAAACATTCAATGAAAATACCCCCACTTATCATCATCTTAAAATGATACCTCAAGGTAAGAGACAATTCCAATCCACTATGGTGTGAGTCCTTAGAGAGAGGATTGGGAGAGAATATTCAGTGAGGGTCCTTTATAAGGCACTTGAGAAATGGGCCTTTAAATAGAATCTAAATGAGTGTATTGGTGAGGTTCCTAATCAATATATATTGTATAGGAACATGATTTTGGTCCCTTTATGAGGGTCATATGAGAGAGAGTATTATATTTTAAACTCCTTCTAAATTTCTTTATTTCGCACACTACCATATCTTTGTGATGTTTCCAATAATTTATCAATTTACCCAAATGGTATTTCTTTTATTATATTTGTAGGTTAATTATGATGGTTTTCTATTACAATGTTTTCCTAGACATGGAAGCCACTAAATTAATAAAATATGTTGTTAATGATGTTGATCATGGGAATTTTGGTCAGTAGGATCCCTTTAAAACATCTTTATCAATGTTTAGGAAATAGTATCCTAAGGACTACATGATCATAGACTTATTACACTTATATGAGTAAGTTTTACTCATAAAAATCACTATCACGTTTTTATAAACTTTCCTTCCTGATTCAGGGGTTATTTTTTTGATAGAAGACACTATCCACTTTCAAGACACATTCCATCCTACGTCATGGGTGTGGAAAATATGAATTAGATTACAATGAATATTTCTTTGAAGGGATAATTTATTATTTAATGAACTAAACTATCATGATTATTTCACCACACTAGGAAAAATATAACTAATATAAATATTTCCAAGGAGAAATAAACTCACTATTGTCCCTATATTTTTTCTCCCTATGTTATTGAGAAAGATCTTAAATAAAAGAATAAGTGTATTTTTCATCATAGATAATGTTTCAAGGATGAATGGATGTATTCATACTAGGTACATGAAATGTGTGAAGAATTCAAGAAATATGTCAACAAAGTAGATATCTATAAAGCCTTTAGGATTTCCCAGATTTATATTTAAATGAATAATGATACGAATATAGGATTTTTGATGTATTGAAGGCCCTAAGACAACACCTTCTTACTTTCCCATAGTTAAGTTATCATGGGTGTATGGGAAATTGTCATGGTCCGAGGGGAACCCATATATGTATCCATCTATGATGAATTCATTCCCCATGAGTATTTATAGTGGGATCTTCATAGGACAATACATTTGGTGTAAGAATTTTTTAAAGAAAATAATGGTTTAATAGGGATGGTCTATGAAAAATATGAAATAGATATCATGAATTATATAAGGATTTTCCTAATCCCTTATGAACACATGCTTACATGAAAGCACAAAATAGGGTTCCCTAATAGAAAAGAGAGTCTCTTGGGACATACTAGTAATATCTCTTATAAGGTGAGTATGAGTAATGGTGGTATAATATCAACATAATAGTCTCTCAAGAAACTCAAATATCTATATTTATATACATGTTTCTTAGTGGGTATCTCTAAAGCATTTTTGATTGAAATAATGGTGTTAAGATGAGTATATTTTAACAGACATAAAATTGGTGATGGGTGAGCCTATGTGGTTTCTCTCACTAGTGATAGTGAATATTCATTAATTTATACTGTGAAATGATATAGGTAAGTTTTCCTTTCATATCATAGTAAAATTTAAAATATATCATTGGATGATGTCTCACTTCAATCCATATGACCTACTCAATGTGGCGAGTATCCTAATATTCAGGTTCCTTCCATTCCTTTTATCTATTTCTATTATTATTCAATTATTTATATGTAGTGAGGAAACTCTCAAGATTTTTGTTATTATTTAAAAATTAAAATTCTTCCCTTAATGAAAACCTCCCAATGGAACAATTTCAGATATTAGGGAGTCCACATATGAGGAGAAGTCATACATGATAGACTAGAAGGATAACATACTGATGGATAAAGATGACTTTGAGATTATCTATAATGCTACCTTTGATATAAAATAGTGTAACCTCAGGTGAGAAGGAATCACTAGATGAATACCACAGTGGCTCTGCTACTCTATTAGATGATTTCCTAAGACAATACACGCGATGTGATTATACTACCTCTATAGAATGAATATTTTAGTCCATTTTCTGAATATTATTATTCATGTATATCATCATACCCTAAGGAATATAATGAAAGAGTGTCCCTATGGTCACCCTAGAGTCTCCCTAAGAAAATGGGAAGAGAGAAACTAAGAAAAACTCTAAGAGGCATGTTATAGATGAGGTGTATAATATTTCACATTTTTCGGGAACTCGAGATTATTCACCAAAAATGGTTGATTCAATACATCAATTGAGATTGTCAATGTGGTCGACATGATAGTGATAACAAGGAATCTTATCCACATATGTGAGAATGTAAAAACAAATACTATAATGAGAACCCATTTTCTCTTAAATATGAAAGTAGAATGCATTAATCTACCCCTTATAAGAGTTATATCCTAAGACCATAAAATTTGGGTACATTGGGTCCACCACTAATACTTATTGTGACCTATGGGCATTTTCCATAATGGAATTCACATTCCCCAAAAATTAGAAATGTGAAGGATTTCTCATATTTCCACTTTGAGTCAAACCCATTATAATTAGAGAAAAATATTTGGTAATTTGAAATGTTATTCTTAGCTATCAATCCATTGGTACCCATCACTAGGTGGGTTCATGAAATGATTGATCGTAGAAACCTTAAAGTGTACTCAAAAAGTACTTAGTTGAAGAATGTGATCCATTAACCAATCCCAAAAATGTAATACGAATCTTGGATGCTTTCTGAACTTTTATACTGGATTTCATTTTGATTTATAGGTTATATCCCTCCATCGGGAAAATTAATTAGACATAATAGAAGATGAGTCCCATGAGTGTGTTTTTGGGGACTCCTATAGGAATGGCTTCAAATGGTTAGAATATATCAAGGAGGATTAGAAATTTCTTCCTGAGAGACTGATGATACATATAGTAGAATAGGAAGGATCTTCTCCAAAAATCCATCTCTAATTGCTTACTCAATTTGTGTGGGTGTATAAAATACCTCCATTTTATTATATATCATTTAATTACATAATAAAAAATAGAGGATATTTTAATGTTTAGTTTCATGGGAATAAGAAACATAATACATGAAGATAAAAAATTATTCTAAATCTACTTGAAATATATATTCATGTGTTCACCTTAATTTATATATACTGAATCTCATAACATGGGGACGTTCATCAATTGAAATGGGTTAGAATGAATCCCAGTAAGATAAATAAGAAATAGATATTTATACCATGTGATATTGAGACATATGAAAAAGAACATAAGGAGTAATGATATGGCATGAAAAATAGGAGTATAATAATAAAAAAACATCAATCATAACAAATAAATATGGCTATAACATTTAAATGATATATTCATAATTATATCACTAAGGTTTATCGCCATGGTATTGTAAATAAACATTACCAAGGTTATTCACAAATGTATCATATAACATGTAATAAATAAAGATAAATTATTTACCCACTGCATTGGAGTGATATCTAGGAGAACCATTCATATGTATTAATTTCATTTGATCCACGTAGATCATAATAAATAACTTCATTAATAATATGTGGAGAATGAATAATAGGTTTCTTATCAAAAATAATGGCATAAAAAGAGATTAAATACATGATCATTACGCCCTTTTAAACCCCTGAAAGGATATTTGAGTTTAATATATGTAAATAATAAAATTAAAAATATATTTTTAAATCTACTTGAGTACTAAAATAAAAATGAAAAGAGATTTACCCTTATAAAAGAGAAAAATGTGAGAAGAAAATTAAGCTTCATAAAAGGTATAAAACATGGTTTTATAAAATTTTAAAATGAGAGGAGAAAAAGGAATTCCATTAATATAATTCTATTAATATAGTAGTGGGATAATAGGAAGTGGAAAAAAGAGTTTTCATGGAAATTGTAAGACATACCAAAAAAGGACTCTTGAATGTAAAAGAGAAGCGAAGATTTCCTTTACCTTGAAGAGTTATTCCTAAAATTAGAGGATATGTTTGAGGATAACTTGGGGAAATCATTGGGGGGAAGAAACACCATACAATCATGGAGGATTGATTAGTAGTGAATGGATATGGAGAAATGGCATGGTATTTACCGGAGAAGTGGAGGAATTGTTTAATAATTTCCAAATATAGGTCTTAGAAAACTAGGTTGTGAAAACTGAAAACCCATTGGCTTACCCATGGGTTTTTCTTATGGTATTGGAAATTTGTGTTAAATTTTAATTTATTTTAATAAATCATAACAGAACTTAATTTTTAAATACTTATTTTGGAGTTGGAATATAAAGATTCTATAAAGTAATGTTTTCAAAATAAATTTTCATTTTTAGACTTTTTGAAAGTAACATATAGTTTTAAAATTGAATAAAATATATGAAAATGATTAATATTAATAAAATAAAATATTATTAATCTTTTATTGTTTTTAAGTAATTATTACATTATCATGAAATAAATATGATGTCATAAAATATAAGGAAAACCTAAAATCATATTTTTTAATATTCACCCAAAAAAAGTATTTTTGAAAATTATCATAAATTCACCCTTAAATAATTTCAATGTATTGATTTAATTTTTATTTATTTAAAAAAAATCTATACTTATGAAAATTTTAATTTTTAAATATAAAAATCCTTATTTATTAAAAATAACTCCTTTTAAGGCATAATTGCATTTCTGGCATTTATAAAAAAATGATTATCCTTTATAAAATTATTTAATAATTTATTATTTAAATAAAAGTGTTTTAAAATTATATTTCATTAAAAAAACTAATTTTAATCCCTTGGTTTAATATACAAATATTATATATTTTCTAGAAAAATATAATTATGTTTTATTTTCATCCAAAAATGAAAATACTAAATTTATCTCAATTAAACATATATATTACTAAGAAAACAATTATTAAGAGAAATTGGTGAAATAAAAATTTTATTTGTACAAATGATATTACACTTTAAGTAACTAAGGCCTAGACACATAACCCCTTATTACACCTAGATATGTCCTAAGAGGAAGGTGTGCGATGGTGATAGTTTTGTGGGGTTCCTCAGCTAACATCGACCGAGTGGTAATATCCACTAACTTAAAATTATCCCATAGTATATTTCATTCAAGATTAAATTATTTAAGTTAGTATTGGGATTTTTTTAGGGCAAACCCCAATGATAATACCTCCTTCCTATGTTTTCAAAAATGGACTTCAAATGAAACAAATCTACTGGTTGATGCCATCGATTCAACTTTCTGTATCAATTATCTTATGTCATTAATAATTATAAATAATAATTATAACTATAGGATTATCAACCAATGGTATAGTTTCTAATGGTCTTATTGACTAATGGTAATATAATGGTCAAATACCAATGGTCACATTTCCCTTTATACAATATAAATTCCACTTCATTTTTTCACTCAAAATTCACTATAATGTCTCTTAAGGTTTTATTTACTTTCATAATATGTTGATTAGTGTAAAAATATTTTTTTTTTATTTCTATAGGATTTTCATTGGGGATATGATTCTAGTAGATCGGGGTGATCCATACTTTCCCATTTTAACTGTTCTATTTTATATGTTTTTGTTAGGTTGTAATGTTTAGAATTAAAATTTGTTTCCTAGATAACTAATGTAAAGATCATTGTTAAAGAGATAATATTTTATTGGTTTCTATTTATTTTTCATTATATTATATCAAACACAAAATTATTCAGTAAACAAATATAATTAAGAAATTATGGCTCATTACATTCCCCCCTTAAGAAATTTCATCCCCTAAATTTCAAATCATTATCTCTATTGAGAAAGTTGGGGGTACTTATTAATCTTTTTATCTTCTAGTTACCATGTATCTTATTCATATGTATGGTTCATCCAGCACATATTGATGATGTGGGAAGTCTTGTTCCATATAACCTTGTCTCAATGGTCAAAGATCTCAATCAGATTATCCTCATAAGAGAAGTCATGTTCTATTTGTACCACCACTGGATTTAGTACATGTGAGGGATCAGTTATTCACTTCATCAATAGCGATATGTGGAATATATCATAAAATTTAGATATATTTAGTAGAAGTTATAGTTGATAGTCCATTGCTCCTATGTTTTCAAGGATTTTATAGGGGCCAATGTACCTAGGGACACGGTTCCCTTTATTTCCAAATCTAATAGCTCTCTTCCAAGGTGATATCCAAAGGAAAACATTTTCACTAAAATCAAACTCCAATTCCCTTTGAAGATTGTCATTATAGATCTTCATTTGACTATAAGTAACCTTTATATGTGGTTGGACGACATGAACCTTTTCTGTCATCTCTTGCACAAGATCTGGCCCAAGCAATTTCCTCTCACCGGCATCATCCCAATAAGTTGGTGTTCTACACCACATTCCCTATATAACTTCATATTGTTCCATTTTATTACTCTAGTGGAAGATATTATTGTATGAGAACTCAAATAATGGTAGGTGTTGATCCTATCCTGCTTTAAATTCCACTGATCATGTTCTCAGTATGTCCTAAAGTGTCTGAGTAGCCCTTCCACATTGACCACAAGTTTAGTGTTGAAAGGCCGAATTGAAATTCAATTCAATATTAAGATCATTCTAAAGGATTCTATCTAATTTATATGAGGACCTTGGATCATGAACATAAATGATTGAAAGTGTAACACCATGAAACCTCACCACTTACTTTACGTATATCATGGAGAGTTATTTAAGAGATAAATATTCCGAAATATTGATTAAATGGGTAGTTTTGGTGATTCGATCCACTATAAAACATATTTCATTATTTCTTTTGGATGTTCTTTGGAGACCAGTGATGAATTCCATAGTGATATTATTCCAATTCCATGTTTGTATGGGTAGTGGTTCCAATACATATTTAGGAAGTTTTCGTTCTTCCTTTACTTGCTGACATACCAAGCACCTTGCAGTGTAGTGAGCAATATAAATTTTCATATTATCACATCAATAATAATCACAAAGGTCACTATACATTTTAGTTTTCATGAACCAACTTGGGTTAACCTTGAACTGGTCACCTGAGCCGGTCTGCGGCATGGATCGAAGGGCATTCTTGATCCCCACGGGCTGACAACTAGTGTCTGGCATCAAGATAAACCATTGGGAATGATTTTCTCATGAAAAAAATAAAATACAATAAATGAAAATAAAACTGAACAGTAAAAAAAAGTGCTCATTGATTAAATAAGTAAACTGCTATATGTACCTCCATGTGACCTCATGGGTCACGACCAAACATGTACCAAATCTCGCTCCAAGAGATATGTAAAACTGGGAGAAAATAAAACTGAAAAGATAAAGTATGAATGAGCACCAAAATGCTTAGTAGGAATTCGAAATATAAACCATTAAATCCATGTATTTTCCTTTTTTGAAAACATTCCATTAACAATATTTTAAATTAATGTTATTAAAATAGGTTTTCTAACTTTAATAAATAACACCCCTTTTCTTTTGAATCAACCCATTCCATACTTCCATTTTCAAAATATGAGCTTTCTATTTTAAAACCAAATTCCAAACCCAAATATATAGGGTTATTCTAAAAAATAAATAAGAAAATAGAGTACCAGGAAAAACTAACTATAGAAAAATACAAACAATAAGAAATAAAACGTAACCATGGGTGATCCTAAACATCCCTAGAAGACCCCTAGATGTGCTCAGTTCATAACCAACTTCTATTGTATTGTGAAGCCCCTAAGTATATATCCAAATGGAATCCCTCAACTAGCCAATCTAGTGGAAAATATCACATGGCCTATCTATAATCCAGGGGGTACAAACTCGTATAATCGGGGTTGGTCAGAAATTTTCACTCAATCCCCTAAAAGAATCCCAAGAACCCATGGTAATAGTAAACTATGTAAGTGGGATGCCCTCGCATGTGTGACTCACCTTACCTGCCGCCACCAAACTTGCCTACCCCAAACAAAGATACCACCTATACGATAACCCATAAAAGGGAAATCCTCGATAGGGGTGCCCACTATATACATATACATATATACATCACTTCATGAAAAGTGTCAACTGGGCCATCATATCATTTTATCATTCAACCCCCTCTTTAAAAACATGAGAAATTACAAACATGCCTTAATATTTACACACACAAATGCCATTTTTCCAAAAATACCTCAAAATCCATTTACAAACAATGTGAAACCCCATTTTCATTAAGCATTACCCAATAAGAACTTTGGGTTCCAAGTTCCAATATGCTTCCATAAAATCCTTTCTAAACATTAGAGAAATAATCTTTTTTATAAAACATTCCAACAACCCCTTAAGACAAACATTTATCATAATGGACTCCAAGCGAAAAATGGGCATATCTTTTAGGATTTCATTTAAACCCATCTTTTAGAAATCACACTAAGGAACCAATTTTTTTTTCAAACATAAAGACCATTAAAGAAACAAAGGTCTAAGGAAACACCATTTTAAAGTGTCATTTTCATTTTAGGGAATATCCATGTGTGTACTTTGTGCACCCATGGATGTGCCAACATCTAATGAAAATTCTTTAAAATTCAAGGAAATACCCAATCCCCTTTTTAGACTCATTTATTTAAAGAAACCACTTCGCCACCCAAATTTCATTTTGAAATAGTATGCACACACAAAATTTTCTCAAAAATGTTTATCATCTGTTACAAAATTTAATAAACCATTAAAATAATTTTCAAGAATCACTCTTAGGATTTTACACAAAAAATGCACCATAAATACTTTTTAAAATCATGCACATCATTTATACAATTTAATAAACCACTTACACAATTTAATAAATCATTTATACGATTTATAAAACATTTTAAAGATGCATAATAGTGGTTTACACCAATAATGTACTCAATTTCACATGAAAAAATCATTTTAAAATCAAACACATATTAAACCTTCTCATAAACCACTTCCACACCTTACATAATACTCATAGAACATACCGAAATACACAAGAAAACATAATTAATTTATCAAACAATGTTTAATCATGGAATCACCTAAAAAACTATTTTCAAAAAATTATACCACCATAAAACACTATAATAATCTAACAAAATGCACCAAAAGCATGCGAATAATGTTTAAAAACTAATTGAAAGAACACAAGTGTCTGCAGAATATATCAGAACGAAAAAACACGGATCCACCTAACTCAATGACATGTGAATGTGATGAAACCCTTAGAGGATTAAGAGTGCACCCTAAATAACATTCTTCACCCCCCATTGTCCAATAAAAACAAGCCAAACATAAAACTTATCTATTAGGGTTAAGGAAAATATGAAAACCTCAAAGAGGAACCCTAAAAATGAAGAAATACCTACAGGTGGGGGAATAGGGGAGGCCATCTGCACTACGAGGAGTGAAGGACTATAGAGGGAAATGCCATCAGAGGGGCCCCATGAGAGAAGGGTCCTGCAGGAGGGAGGCTCGTGAGTAGGGGGTACATGAGTGAGTAACATAAGCAGGGTGTTCTACCATTTGAGGAGAAGGGTGTAATAGGAGAGGGTGGCATTGGAGGAGGGTGACGTCTGAGGAGAGAAGTGCCGGCTAGAGGGTCGTCTAAAGGGGAATAGGAGGGGCATAGTGGGGGGGGCACACTATATGGAAGGCAAGTGGAAGGGGAACTTAGGGTTTATTTTTTAAAACCTTATTAATATTAATATTAAAAAAAATATCATCATCATCATCATTATTATTATTTATAATAGTTTTAATTTGATTTCATTTTATTTTTTTCATATAATTTTTTTTTTATTTTTAGACATAGGGAAGGCCACATGGTTTGGTTTCATGGTCTTCCAGACCGTGCGCCAACCATTCACTAGCCAAAAACTCACCCAAAAGTTTTTAAAATCTAAAACTTTTACCCAGGACTAAACTCGTACCTCAACCTGAAAAGTCCAAGAGAAAGAAAAATATAGATTAAAGGAGTGTTCAGGGTTAGGGTGTGACAACACCACCCACCATAGACACTTTATTCCCCCACAAAGTCACCAAGCCTAATGATAGAGAAAACTCAAGTGTGTGCACAGCCAAAACCAAGAGAAAACAAGAACCTTAGAGTGACCTTTCACACCACAAGACACACCCAACCAATCTAGACAAAACTACAGTGTAAAAGAATGATAGAACATAAGAGGGTTCTCCCCACCACAAATACTCAACTAGCACATAAATTAAAACCCAAACATACTGCCACGAAGAGGGGGGGGGGCAACGTGGGAACTCCCAACCGATCCAAACCAACTTCCATAGCCTAGATAAAATAACTAAACCACCATAAATAGAATCTTTTCACACACCAATCAGACTCCTAATATTAGGGAAAAACTCATGAAAAAAATTCCAACTAAACAACGGACATGAAACACCATTCACCTATATCAAAAAACCCAAACATCTCCAAACGAGTGCCACTAAACCGAAATCATCTAACACAAGGGCCAAACACACTTTAAGAACAATGAACGATTCAGATAACCATATTTAGAATAGATGAAACCACTTAAGTTGAAATAGAGATTGTTTATCACACTATTTCAATAAGAGATGAACTTATAATAGCAAGAATACAATAATAAGGAAACCTTAAACTTCTCCACTCCAAAATGAAAGATAAATAATTGGGTCAAGGTCTCACATACCCCCAAAAACCCAGAATATGTGAGAGATTTACCCCGAGACCTATGGATGGAGCTATGATGGCTAAAGAATCTTCTACCTCATAGCCTGGTATGATAATCCCTCAGTCATAACCACTTCTACAAGGAATGACTCCTGAAGAATTTCTCTAGGTGACCCAAATGACCATAATGACAGAAGGTCTTCAAAGGGAGGTAAAAATATGGCTTTAAATTCTCGAACCATCCACACTGGTGGCACTCAAAAAAAATGGTATGATGAACTAGAATCCAGAACCAATGAATAATAATCCTTAGGAATAGGTTCCTCTATAATCTACTCCACACCAAATGGGGAACCTTCACGGATGACGAGAGGCACCAGATTACCAACTATATGAAATCTAGAAACAAACTCATTTGGAAATATTCATCCACCAACTTCTCAAAACAAAGGTCCTTAGAAGAGATAACCTAGTCATTTATCTCTATGTGAATACCCCCAAGAAAAAGAGAAGTCTTCATCATATCCTACTACACCACCTTGGGAGAAAAGGAAGCCATCTCCTTGAGACAGTCAATGCAGGTTTTCACTGTTTGTTGGCCTTATTGAATACACATGAGCTCTTCCCTTTTCTTCATATTCAACTCCTCAGGTATGAACAATTGGATGAATATGTATTTAAAAAAAATCCATATCATCATGACTTTCAATGATGACATGGAGAATAGATCTTATTCATCCAAATCTGGACCTTCGAACAAACCCAATACAACACGAACCCTAAAAACTTTAGGAGTTCCCAACATCTAGAAGACATGCTCCACTTCCTCAAGTAACTATGATACCTTAAATAGACCCTGATCTCCATGAAGTACATGAAACATGTAAGATTAAAAAAACTAGGTAGGACTAAATAGAAACTTTGGGGACCTTCATGGGCGGCATTTTCTAAATAGCATGAGAAACATAAAATCAAATCCAACATCAATCCGAAACATAATTGGAGAAAATATCTCAAGTCAAAACAATAGGTTGATAATATAAACACATAAAATCATAAAAAAATTCCCTTTTCAAAATACCCTTCCCATTTTAAATTTCAAAAACACCTTCTTTAAAGGACACTTTACAAATTCCAAAACCCACTTTTTAAACCAAATTCAATTCCAAAATCATTTTCCATTTCAAAATAAGTTTAGAGAAACCAGGACAAGTCTTTGATCTCAAAAACACACCCATGGAATTCCATAAACCATTTCCCATGTGTTCATCTATGTCCATTCATATGTTCCAACATGCACATTACATACACACCCTCACATGTGAAAATGTTCATAAAGAATAGCATGGTTCGCACCAATACATTTACTTACAAATTCCAAACAAGCACCTAATTTTCAAACCAAAACACTTTAAATTTTAAAACACCATTTACTATATTAAATCCATCTGGAAGAAAGTATTTCTATTTCAAAACCATTTTCATATTTAAAAGTGAACTTACACCAACCATAACCAAGACACAACATATCTTACACTAAACTACTGGAAGGAGGCCCTAGCATCTATGCATAACTCAATGACATGGTAGTGGGTCATGCCCCAAGTAAGTCATAATTATAGGACGGACTTAAAACGTGCACATAGACTCCACATGGGTCATTAACATATAAAGGATCAGAATTTGACACCGGCTCACCTCCATTGTCATCCATCAATCCAAAAAAAGACAAAATACTCAATTAAAAAAGTACCCCTGGTAACTCAAGGATCAGTATGAGAAAGGGTTCATGAAACCCTTCTCGCACCTACCTCCTAAGTCCTGAAAGACCTAATATCTGACTACCAGACACCCCAAATAACAATTGCCTCCTCTCATACCATTTTTCTCATGAACCAACCCAGGTTGACTCCTAACTGGTCACCCGAGACAGTCCACGGCATGGCCTAAAGGGCGTTCCTAATCCCAAGGGGTTGGAAACTAGGGTCAGGCATCTAGATAAACCATTGGGAATGATATTTTAATATGAAAAAATATAAAAAAAGGAAAATAAAACTAAACAATAAAAAATAAATCACTTGCAGAGGAAATAAGTAAATAGCTACACATACCTCCTTGTGACATCATGGTTCACCACCAAACATAGAACAAAGCTCACACTAAGAGTGATGTAAAACTGGGAGAACCAAGAAATGAAAGGATAAAGTAGGAACGAGCACCGAAATGTTCATTAGGAATTCCAATGATAAACCACATAATCCATATATTTTCTTTTCCTAAAAACATTCTATTAAAACTAGCTTGAAATATAGTTATAAAAATAGTTTTTCTCACTTCAATAAAAACACCTATTTTATTTTAAAATAACCCATTCCATAATTCCATTTTCAAAAGATGATCTTACCACTTTAAAACCACATTCCAAACCCAAATATATTAGGCTTTGATGAAAAATAAATAAGCTAACATAGTAATAGTAAAAACTAAGTGCAGAAAAATATAAACAAGAATAAATTAAAAGTAAACACGGGTGATCCTAAATATCCCTAGAAGACCCCAATATATACTCAGTCTAGAACCACTTGACGGTGTATGGTGAATCCCCTAAGTATATAACCACCTGAACACCATCAACTAGCCAATACAGTGGCACATCCCACCTAGCCTATCTGCAATCCAGGGGGTACCAACCCATCAAATCGGGGTTGGTTAGAAACTATCACTCGATCCCCTAAAAGATGTCTAAGAACCCATGGTAATATTAAACTGTGTAAGTGAGAGTCCATCACATGCATGACTCATCTTACCTGCCACCACTGTACTTTCCTACCCCAAACATGGACATCACCTATATGATAACCCATAAAAGGTAAATCCTAGAGAGGGGTTCCCATTATATACATATACATATATACATCACTTCATCAAAATTTCCAAATTGTTCATCATATTACTTGATCATTCAACCCTTTATCTAAAACCATGAAAAATTAAAAACATGCCTTTAACTTTACACACCCAAATTCCCTTTTTCCAAAAACACCTCAAAATCCATTTCCAAACAATGGGAAACCCCATTTTCATTAAGCATTTCCCAATGTGACCTTATCTTCCAAGTTCCAATACGTTTTCATAAAATACTTTCTAAACTTTAGAGAAATTCTAATTTTTATAAAACATGCCAAATGGCCCCTTAAGATAAACATTTACCATAATATAATCCACATCCAAAATAGGAATATATGTTAGGATTTCATTTAAACCCAACTTTATAAATCACATAATGGAACCAACATTTTTTTTAAACCAAAAGACCATTCAAGAAACCAAGGTCTAAGGAAACAACATTTTAAAGTGTCATTTTCATTTGAGGCCACATACAGGTGTGCAATTTGTGCTCCAGTGGATGTGCCAACATCTAATGACACTTCTGTAAAATTTGAGGAAATACCCAAACCCTTTTTTAGAATCACTTCATTAAAAACACAAATTTCCCAACCAAATTCCATTTTGAAATAATACGCACACCAAAACATTTATCAAACATGTTTTTGCATCTCTTAAATAATTTAATAGACCATTAAAATAATTTATAAAAAAAATTCAAGAAGCAATATAAGGATTTTACCTAAAAGGAACCCTAAATATAATTTTAAAACCATACGCATCATTTATACAGTTTAATAAATCACATACACAATTTAATAAATAATTTATAAAATTTATAAAACATTTTCAAGATGCATAATAGAGGTTTACACAAAGAACATGCCCAGTTTAACATGATAATTCCATTTTAAAATCAAACGCATATCAAACATTATCAAAAACCACTTTCACACCTCACATAATACTCATAAAACATAAAAAAAGACACAAGGAAGCATAATTAATTTATCAAACAATTGTTAATCATAGAATCACCTAAAAATGTATTTTTATCAAATTATACCACTGTAAAAGCATGATAATATGCTAACCAAATGCACCACAAGTATACGAATCAAGTTTAAAAATTAATTGAAAGAACACCAGTGTATACAGAATGCATCCAAAGGAAAAAACACAGATTCACCTTCTTTAATGGAATGCAAATGCGATAAAACCCTCTTAAGAGGAAGATTACACCCCAAAATAATATTCCTGACCCCCTAGAATCTATAAAAATTAAACCGAACAGAAACCTTATAAATTAGGGTTCAACTAGATAGGAAAACCCAAAATAGGAAACCTAAAAAATGAACAAATAACTAGAGGGGGAAGAGGGGGGGTTGACTACACTGTGATGAGGGACAACCACCCAAGGGGAATTCTATAGGACGAGCATCGTGTGAGAAGGGGGCCACACAAGGGAGCTATGTGAGCATGGGGTCGCGTGAGGGAGCCACACGATTATTGGGTGATGTCGTCAGAGGAAAATGGTACATTGGGAGAGGGTGTCACTAGAGGAGGGTGGTTCTAGATGATAGGATCATTGGATGAAGGGTAAGAGGAGGTGCACAGTGGGGGGTCATGGAAGGGAAGGGAAAGGGGAACTTAGGGTTTTTTAAACCCTGATAATTTTAATATTAGTAATAACATAATAATAATAAAAACAACAATAATATCATTATAAAAATTATTATTATTAATCATTATTTTAATATTATTTTATTTTATTTTTTTCATCTAATTTTAATATTTTTAGACAAAGAGTAGGTTGCACGGTCTTCTAGACCATGCACCAACCGTGTAGAGGCCAAAAACTCACCCAAAAGTTTTTAAAATCCAAAAATTTTACCTGAGACTCAACCTGAACCTCAACTGGAAAAATCCAAGACCATGAAAATTATATAATAAAAGAGTTTCTAGGGTTGGGGTGTGACATTAGTTCTTTCAGGATGTATATAGAATATAGAGATATGAGATTCATTAACCAACTCCTTCTTTATCTTTGGGATATATGGTACACTGATCCTTTAATAAAATTTCAATACACCTTCTTGATCAATATTAAACTCAAGAAACTTCACAATCTTCACACCCTTTAGATTCATTTATAATAAAGGATCTTACCTTTGATATTTCTTGATATTCTCTAGTAATGATGGTTGAGAAATCATTTCAAATAGGGTTGATGATACTACTTACCTTAAAATTCCCATGTCCAATTTTATTAGGTACTTGATATATGATCTCCTTGAATCCTCATCATTACCAACACAATAGAATATTTCCTACCAAATGCATTAGAAACTTTCTTCACACTTCTGGGATTATAATGAATTGAAAATTCATAGTCTTTATAAAGTTACAACAATCTTCTTTGTCTCATGTTAAATTCCTTCTGTGTGAAAATATACTTAAAATTTGTAGGTCTGTGTATATATCACATTTCTACCCATAAAGATATTTCATCTATATTTTTAGAGAAAAAATAACTATAGCTAGCTCTAGGTCATGGGTAGGATAATTCTTCTAATGAGGCTTTAATTGTCGAGATTCATAAGAAACCAACTTTTAATTTTGTATGAGGATTCACCCAAAACCTTTCATAGATATATCACTATAAATAATTAATCCTTCTCTGATAGAGGGTAAAATTAATACAAGTGAAGTAACCAATCTCTTCTCTTGTTTATGGAAACTTTCTTCACACTTATTTTTTCAGATAATCTTATACCCTTTTTGTGTTAACTTGTTTAGTGGATTATAGTGTCATGAAAAGTTTTTCAAAAACCTCCTATAATATCATACTAAACCAAGGAAACAATGAATCTATGTTGAAATTGTAGGATGAGTCCACTCCTCTACAATCTTTTCCTTTATAGGGTCAACTAAGATTCCTTCATTGGATACAATGTGCCCCAATAATGAACCTTTTTGTAACTAGAATAAACATTTAATGGACTTCCAAAAAATATTATCCTTCCTCAGAGTTCCAAAGATCACCCTTAGATGATTCTCGTGATCAACACGACATTATTAGTATATCATAATATCATCAATAAAAACTACCACGAATTTATCAAGGTAGTCATTAAGGACTCTATTCAATAAATCCATAAATATAGTAGGATTACTAGTAAAGTTGATGGGTGGGATAACAAACTAATAATGCCCATATCTTTCTTAAAAGTTAGTCTTTGTAATATTTTCTTTCTTCGCTCTCAATTAATTATACCCAAATCAGAGGTCAATCATGAAGATGAACTGAGCCCCCACAAAGCAGGTCAAATAAGTCATCAATCCTTGGGTGAGGTTACTTATTATTTACTATGATCCCACAAATTTCTCTAAAATAAATGGATATCCAAATTGACACATCCATATTATTCAAAAAGAGAATATTTTCTCCCTAAGGAGACACACTTGGTTGGATAAATCCTTTTTCTAGAAGAATTGGAAGTTATTTTTTCAAGAGACCCAAGTTCAAAACCATCCAGACACATTATTTCTGAGTTACTGTAGTAGTACTATAGTAGTAATGTAGTAGGTACTATAGTGGGTATTGTAGAAGTCGCTATTCGGTACTGTAGTAGTCAGAACTATTCATCTATTTGGGATTTCGGGCCACCAGTTTGGGACCTGAGTCCTTTAAGACCTTCGGGCCAGTAAGTCTTCCGGGCCACCTCAAGGCCTTCGGGACACCTCAAGTCCTTTAGAACACCTGAAATTTTACTTAAATGATTAGACAGACTCTGCAAGGAGAAGACTCTAGATGGGGATTCATAGAAGGCGTATTCACTAGAGTAGAAGCTAAGAGGATTTGTTATAATGATAGGGTCTGACATTTCCATCGGGACCAACTTGTGATTGCATGGGAAGCCTAGCCAAACAAGCCATGTGAAGGTAGAGAGCTAATATCACGATGAAGAAGCTGGGGAGGATGAGTTCTGAGTATAGTCTTTATATTTCCTAAGACCTATATTTTATGTAATATCTAAGCCTACGAGCCTTGTAAGGGTTCCCCCTCATCCCTTTAAAGGGAGGTTATCAAAAATCAATAAAAAAAGATGTCATTTTGGCCATTTTTGTAATTACTCTAACTCCAAATTTTTCATTCTATATAGGATCATTGATATCAGCTTGTATACAGGTACGATTTCAATGGAGAACTCTACCTCTCATTTTGGGGGAGGTCAAGGTAACTCTTATGGAAATATGAAAACGAATTCCTGAACAATAGGTACAATATCTATCTTTATACTTTATTTTCCCTCACCTTATACACTGATCATCTCTATAAAGAATGCTACATGAGGTTATTTTATGCAAAGCTCGAGATGAGATATCTCTCCTTTGAAAATTACTATGGGTTTTTCATTAAAGAATACATAAATTTCCTTGATTCTTCATTTGATCTTAGCATTATAAATTGAGAGTCAGTCCATCCCTAGTATAGTTTCAAATTCCAATATGGTAATGACTAATATATTTGGGATGAGATTTTAATTTCCAAATTTAATACTAGAGTTTCTATACACTTTTGATGCTAATATAATTCTTCCAGGATTATTGAATGATAAATATACATCTAGAAATTCAGGTATTGATTCCATATTCTTCGTAAACATGGATGAAATAAAGTAATGTGTAGAACCATAATCAAACAAAGTACTTTCTATATTTGAGGGCACAATGAGTGTACCTTCCACCACATCATTTTGAGCCTCCAATTTAGTCATCATGATAAATAATTCCAAAATATTCTCTATTTTCCTAATATATGTTTGATGATCTTTAACCACTATTATCTTATGATTTGAACATTGATTTTTAGAGAGCCCAAACTATCCACACCCGGAGAAATGAACTTCTGCCTGGGGTTACACCATCTTTTATTTGTCATTAGTGTTCAGAAGTTAAGGCTCCACCTTATCAAAATAGTTTCAATCTATATGGATATTTATTATAAACTTTTATCCCTTTTTTCTCCAAATTAAGTAGTTCCCTGAATGTTTCTTCCCACATTTGTTACATGTGGGAAGTTACACTTTCTTCCATCCTTTTCTATTATCAAAGTTCCCCCTGATCTTGGATCCATTTATCTCTTCTTTTAATTTGATATATTTTACCACAATGTCTCTCTGAACTCTAGTTCAAATTTAATAAAACTCCACATTATCTCACCATAGGTTTCATAGTCACAATTTTCTTGATTCCTCCATATAACGGGCCTCATTCCAGAAAATAATCTATCAATCTTTCCCTGATAATCCACAAAGAAGATAGAGGCGTATCGAGAAATTCTTATAAAGTTAATATCATAGAATCCCACCTATTCATTTTCCTTCTGCTTCATTTCATGTAATTCCTTATCCATTTTTTTTATCATCAAAAGGGAAAATATTTATTGAAAATGATTCCCCTAAACTATTCCCACTCCATATAATCAATCTACCTTCTTGGATTCATGATTTTAATCAGTTTCCACCACTGATCAACTTCTCTGTCTATGTGGTATACTGCAAGCATGACTTTCTATTGTTCAAAATAAATAAGTAGGGAAAAGATCTTTTCTATATAGCATATACATTGTTAAAAAATCAATGGGTCAGTAGATCCATTGAAATAAGGTGGTCGCTGATGAATAATGGACTCAACAGATAATTATTCCCTTTAATGTGAATTATGTCTCTCGACTTGATTCAAGTTATTTTTCAAAAATTTAGTTAGTTGATTCATCATCCTCATGAAGTTTTATATTATCAAATACATTAGGATTCCTTCAGTGAATCATCCATTGCACTCATCATTTATGTGGTTCCTCTTATTTCCCTAGTTTTTTCAAAAAGAAGAAAACATTAGTGGGAACTGTGTTACTTTTAAAAATATTATAATTCTTAAGGGATTTTATTTCTTAAAACTTTATGCTTTAATATGTTATTAATCTTCTCTAATAAAAATTACATTCTCTATATATCCATTATAATGGTTCATAAAAATATTGTGATTAACCAAACATATCCCTTCTGAGTGTAAAACTAGGAGTGCATCAAGTCCCGTTTTCATGAAAAAGTTCTCATTTAAGTCTAGCACAAAGTAGTATTTATGGGTGTTACCCCAAGTTACATCTGTTCCAAATCCATATTCACTTATTCATATATAGACAATGATTTAATTTCTTGGAAAATTCTTACTTAATACTTCACCAAAATACTAGGATGTTTTCTTATATTTAGACTTATCCCTTGGGTTCTTAAATTTTTAAGTCCTAATTTCCATAATTAACTAAACCATTATTTGATAAGAAGTATGAAATATGGCCTTTTTATTACAAAACATTTAATTTCATGATACAAAATAGACGCTATTTTCAAATTTAGTTTCTTGGAAATAAGGTAAATAATTAATGAAAACATAAAACATTATTCTAAATAAACATTAATGACATATTCATGTATTCAAACTAATTTATATTTACTACATCTCTAACATAAGGATTTACATCAAAGGAAAGGTGTGAGAATGAATCCCAATAAAATATATAAATAAGAGAGATGTACAATCTATGATATTGAGACACATCAATAAGAACATAAGGCATAACGATAAGGCATAAGAAAGAGGAATATCATAATAAAAAGAACATGAATCATAACATAGAAATGTGGCTACAACATTTAAATGATACATTCATAATCATACCACCAAGGTTTATCACTATGGTTTCATAAATAAAAATTACCATGTTTTTTTACCAATGTATTGTTTAACTTGTCATATATTGAGACTAAATTATTTAACTAATGCATTGTAGTGATATCAGGGTGCACCCTTCATATGTCTTAATTTCTTGTGAGCCATATAGGTCATAATAAATAATTTACTTAATAACCAGTGGAGAATAAATAATGGGTTTCATTTCAAAAATTATTCCATACAAAAGAGCTTAAAAACATGATCATTATGTCATTTTAATCCCACAAAATCATATGTGAGTTTAATATGTATAAATAACAAAATTAAACATCTATTTTTAAAAATATTTTAATAACTGATGAAAAAAAGAGGTTTGGGTATTCAAATAAAAAGGAAAAGATAAGTACTCATGTAAAAGAGAGAGATTTGAGAAGAAAAGTTAGTAACATGATAGGTATAAAACATGGTTTTATAAAGTTTTAAAATGAGAGGGGACAAGGGTATCCTATTCATAAAAGAAAATTCATACACTAGTGGGATAATATAAAGTTTACAAAAAGAAATTTTCATGGAAAGAAGAAGACATAACACAAAAGAACTATTGATTGGAAATGAGAAGTGAAAATTTCCTTCACATTGAAGAGTAATTCCTAAAACATAGGGACAAAAACATGGTGGCATGGGGAAACTTTGGGGGGGAATCCCTGGGAGGAAAAAACTAGAACTTAATTGAGGATTTATTTTAAGTGAATGTAAATAAAGAAATGGGTGATTATTAATAAGAGACGTAGAGGATTGTTTAATAATTTCACATATAGGTCTTGGAAAACTTGGTTGTAGAAAATGAAAAACCCTTGGATTAACCATGGTTTTTCCCATGATAATGTAAAATTGGGTTACATTTTAATTTATTTTAATCCATCTGAACCAAACATCATTTTAGATACTTCTTTTGGCCTGTAAAAGTAAAGATTCCACAAAGTAATGTTCTAGAAATCAAATTTTCATTTTTAGGCTTTTGGAAAGTAACTTATAGTTTTAAAAATTGAATAAAATATATTAAAGTACATAATCTTAATAAAATAACATATTCATGGTCTTGGGTTGCATTTAATTAATTATTACAACATTATGACGTAAATATTATGTCATAAAATATACTAGAACCCTAAAACTATATTTTATTTCTATTCACAATAAAATAATGTAATTTAAAAATCCTCATAAATTCACCCTAACATAATTTATATGTTTTGATTTAAAAAATGATGTTTATTTTATCATATAAATTCTATAAATATGATAATTTTAATTTTTAAATATAAAAATTCTTATTTATTCAAAACAACAGTTTTTAAGAAATAATCACATTTCTAACATTTATAAAAAAAATCTTAGGCCTTTATAAAATTATTTAATCATTTATTATTTAAATAAACGTGTGTTAAAAGTATTAAATTAAAATGAATAATATTCAGAATACCCTGGTTTATTATAAAAAAATCTATATATTTTCTAGAAAAATACAATTATATTTTATTTGAATCCAAAAATAAAATTATCAAATGCATCTCAATTGAACATATATTTTATTAAGAAATCCATTCTTAAGAGGTATTTTTGGGATATGAATTTAATTTTTTAAAATGATATTTCACTTTAAGTAATTAAGGCTATGAAATGTAACCCCTTATTACACCTACATACCTCTAATATATATTTTTATTATTAAGAATCACTTTTTAAAAAATGTGGGAAACCAGTCCATATTACATAAGAAAATCACCCATCCTGATATGTGATGGCTGAATCACTAAACTATAATTTAATCCTATTAGATATATTACTTATAACGATAATCTATTTTAGTGATGAAGTATTCTCATCTCGATTGTTGTTGAGAAAGATCTCAATGTTTTAAGTTATCATGTCCCAAGTCTAGATGAGCTCTTCCACAGAAATATTCTTCCTTTTGAAACCATGTTCCAATATTCCAAGATGTTTTTGGATCCAATCGCCTTGATCCTTGGTGTTACTAGTCTTAATACACCTTCCCACCATCCTATCAAATTCCTCTTGTGTGGTTGTTTCATGGGGTGCCTCAACTATCATCAACCGAGTGGTAATCTCCACTAACATGAACTTCTCATATAGAAGATTTTATTCAAGATTCACTTATTAAAGTTTGGCTTGGTCTTATTTCATTACTACTCATAAACACTAATTATAAGAGTAGAATTATCAAACAGGGGTATAGTTTCCAACCTCTATATCGACCAATGGTCATATAATAGTCAAATACCAATGGCCACATTTCACTTTGTACCTTATAAATACCACTTCATTATTTCACTCAAAATTCATTATAATTTTTCTTAATGTTATAGTTTATTTCATACATGGTTGCATATTTTACTGATATTTTGTTTTATTTATATATCATTTTCAATGGGGGAAATGATTCTAGTAGATTGGGGTGAACCATACTTTCCCATTTTAGCTATTCTATTTTATATTTTTTGTCCAATTGGAATGTTTGGAAATTTAAATGGTTTCATAGTTGAATAATATAATGATCATTATTATGGAGATATAATTTTGTTTGTTTCTATTTATTTTTTATAATATTATATAAAACACACCATTATTAGAAAAATAATTTAGAATGTTTAGGTCATCACATGGTTATTGGACCAGATCTACCACCATTAGAAATCAAGCATCGACAGGAAGCCAAAATGTTAGCTAAATATATCCTTCATAAGAGTATAAGTTATTATATGAGACTATAAAAAATATTTTTTATCAATATAAGTGTATAAAAATTACAATAACATGTAATATTTATTTTTAGATCCAACACTATAATAGTTCCATAAAGGATTTGAGGATTACATCCCGGGGACACCATTTGAGATTCAAGATCTAGATAATAAAAAATATATATCTGGAATAGAGATGACAAGAACTATAGAGTGAACATAAAATATATCATTACATATTAAAACACTATTATTAAAGAAATTTTTTTTATTCATGATGTTCAATCATTATGTAAATTTCTTGTGACACCCACTAAACTCGATTATTTTAATAAAATTTGTTACACTTCAGGGATAGAAACTACTATGGGGGATATATTTTATCACATGGAACTTCCTTTTGATTCAAGTTATCTATCGAAAAATATTCTAAATCTAGGTGATTGTGATTCACTTCTGATTACATAACAATCCATCACTATTCCATTTTTCAGTCCTCTAATATGTACAAGTTACATGTAGAGAACTTTTCAAAGTCACTATTATTGTAAGATCCCAGTTTTTGGAAGGGTATGTTTTCGTTATTTTTTTGTTTAATCCCTTGTTTCAGGTTTCAAGGGATGTCTTCTGAAAGTTTGAGAGGTCTTGGGGGTGTTTCGGGGGCTTGGGGCACGAAAGAAAGGAAAATTGGGCAAGACAAGCCTGGGCGCACGGCCTGTGCACGGCCAGGGCAAACCGTGCGGCCTGTCCAGGTAAACCATGCAACAATCCTCCTCCATATAGTTTCATGCACATGGTTTGTGCATGGTTTGTCAAACCGTGTGTCCAAACCGTGCGGCCTCTTAAAGTTGGGAAAAATTACGAAATTGCCACCCCGGGATTTTAGGAACCCACTCAGGATTTCCTCTCCATTCCTCCCTCTTCACCCTATGAGAAAACCAAATTGCCCAAGAGCTCCAAGAGGTTGATCTCCCTCGTTTCTAAGGAGTTTTTGGTGACGTTGGATGCGGATAGAAGCTCCGGGTAAGGCTAATCCCATCCTTGATTCTCTTTTTGGTTTAGGGTTTGTATCTTCTCTCCCTCTTGTTCTAAAGCTCTAAAACCCTATCTTTTGGGTGAGTTCTAGGTTGAAGCTCCAAAGGCTAGTTGGATTAAGGTCGAAGGACTTGATTGAGTGTGAGTTCAATCACGGTTTCGAGGTAGGTGGACTACAAACGTTATCCCATAGTTTTATGGTGGATTTATGCATGTGTGGCTTTTCCCATGGTTTCCTTTTGATGAGATTTGATCAACCTGGATGTGTTTGGAATAAAGGATGATTAAAAAGATAAATGGGAACCCTCACGATCAACATGGGATGCATTGAGGATGACCTGACCTAATTGGGGCCATCCATGGGATGTGCCGGCTTTTCCCGGGCTTAGGGATTGTTATTAAACAAGTGACCTTGTTGTAATGAATGGTAAATCCCTTGACGAATATGTTGGCATGATTGGTTGAACTTGGAATAGAAGTTAGGCGATGCACCTAGACTTAGCAATAACCTAAGGGTTATTTGGAATGGGTTGAATGGTTGATTCATGGAAATTATGAACGGGTTAAATGGGTTAATTTGTAAACTGATTAAAGACCATAATGGGATAGGTTATGGGTTTAGTGTTGAATGCTTAGTGAGATAGGCATAACACATGGGAATTTGGTAAATGGTTAAATGATGTGAAATGGTAATGTGTTAATGGGTTAAGGAATAATGTGAATTCCCGTGTGGTTTGTTGTGAATGGTGTTTTCCAAAGGGAAATGGTATGGTGGGTTGATGGTTACTTATATATATAATCATGTGCACATGGATTGGTAGAGTGGGGTATGACTTGAGGATCTACGCCCATGGATCGAGTGAAGACTAATGCTATAACCTCCACCCTAAATGCATGGGTTAGGAATGGGGACTGAGGATATTTTCTCCTAATGGTTGCATCCACTTGGACTGAGGCTTCGAGGTGAGGATATGATTGTTATGAGGGGGTTAGTCCTAGTGAGATAGGATAACGATGTGTTTAACCTCTTGCATGTGATTGTTGGACTTAGACCCATGTAACATAATGTGTGTGATTAACCCATGTAAATGTGATGAAATGGTAAGTGATGATAATTGGTGTGAAATGAATGGTAATGGAAGTGGAAATGGATTGGATCTGAATTGGTTAATGGAACCTTAAAAAATTACTTGGAAATTATCATTCATATTCCTTTTTCTTTCACTACCTATTCATACTAGATATTTTGTAAACACCATTGGTGGTGGCCTACTGAGTTGTACTCACACCCTGCTCGGGCCGCCATTGGGTACCTGAGTAGACTTCATGTTTGCAGGTAAGGAGAAGGGAAATGTTCCATGCTAGATAGTTGAGTGGACATGGTTAGCACTTGGTAGAGGATCCAGACTTGGATTTGGGGCCATTTTGGGGATTTTGGTCGTTGTCTTTATTTTGGGCTTCTGTTCACTTTTTCACTTGTTGTAGGACAAGACATACTTATTGTTGGAAATGGTTTTTATGCATGTTCGTTGTTTATTTATTATTGTTTCAGATATTGGTTCATTTCTGTTGTGGCTTACTTAGATAAAAAGGGAGTATAGTCTCCCCACATGACCACAAAGACCCTCACTGCTAGTCTGCAGCCTTTGGTGTACGAGGAGGTGCGTTTAAGGTTATGTAACTACCCAACTCGGAGCACCGGTTTAGTGGATTCTAGGTTGGGGACATTACAAAGTGGTATCAGAGGAGGTCTTTCTTCTCCTTCTTCGAGGTCTTGTTATTTGGGATAGGTTTACAATGGTTAAGATGTGTTGGGCCTTGGTAAATGAGCTCGTGCTTGGGAGTAGCTAACCCATGTACGAGGGAAAACCCAAGTCACTCTAGGTGGGAAATTTTTTTCTTGGTTGTGTGTTGTTACAGTTGGTGATATTTCACCATTAGGTGATGCACATGTGGTTTGATGTGACTATTTATGATATTTGGCTCGTGGCCTTAACAACGTGAGGATTTTCATTCATGCATCATTGTAGGCACCTAGGGAGATAGGTGACATGCATTGTGTTATGCACACGCACGAGGTGGGTGTGTGAGGCCGGAAAGTAGGGTGCATCCTACATTTCATGAAACCAAGAAATAATGAGAAGAATGAAATAAAAAAAGTGGTTAAATGATGTTTAATGAAATATAAGTGTCTGAAATGAAGTGGAAAATGTTTTTGTAAAATTTTGTGTGAGTTTGGTGGTAGTGCATGGTTGTTTATCCCATGTGGACCATGGCCTGCGGTAGGGATGGTCGGGGAAGTGGATTTGGGGTGCTAATGTCATTGAATTAGTATATGAAAATGGGTTTTTGTAGCTAGTAAAGATATTATGATGAAGTCGTGAAAGTTTTATGGTATGCATGCTAAATCTTGTGCTTGGCAATGTAGAGAGATGCCACCAAGACATCGGTTACCAGTTGGGAAATGAGAGGATGTTGCTAAGAACACTCCTCCGGTAAAAGAGCACGAAAATGTGGTGATCAACAAAGGTAGATAAGACCAGTTACAGGAGAACTTGTCTCGCCTTATGTAGATGATGGATCGGGACCTAGGGCGGGTTACACCGAGTATGTTTTAGTTGACCAGGGAGTTCCAGCTGCAGCACCCTCCAACCTTCACCGGAGAGGGTGGGATAGAGGTAGCGGAGTTCTGGTTAGAGTCTGTCCAGATGATATGGGATCATCTGGAGACCCCTGTTGAAAAGCGAGTAAAGTTGGCCATTTATATGTTGCGGGGCCAGGCAAGGCGTTGGTGGGGCATTCAAGCTCAGACCGAGCAAGCTGAGGGGATGTCGTGGGAGGTTTTCTAGGACAAGTTTCTGGATCATTTCTACCCAGAGACTTCGAGGTAGGAGAAAGCTTCAGAGTTTATGAGCCTGACTTAGGGATCGCTATCGATGATGGACTATGCTAGTCGCTTCACTGATTTGCGATGCTTTGTCCCAGTGTTAGCAGGGGATGAGGTAGAGGTAGAAAAGTGTTTCCAAGATGGGTTGAGACATGAGATCAGGTCTCAAGTAAATATCTTCTACTTGAAGAGGTTTTCATAGGTGATGGATCAGGCACTCAAATCTGAAGGGAACCTGAAGGGAGTTTCGGGTGGTGGGCTTGTCGTGCCAGCCGGGGAGACAAGTGGTACATCTTTTGAAGGTCGGAAGCGCCGTTTGGAAAGTTTCCAGAAAAGTGGTCAAAAGAGAGGGTTAGCCTCTCAGAGTGGGAATCAAGTGTTCTGTTATCAGTGCGGTAGGCCAGGGTATATGCTTGGTCAGTGTCCTCAACCTCCAGTTGAGTGTCATTCGTGCGGCAGGATGGGGCATGTGCAAAGGTTCTACAGGAACCCTCGGCAGATGGGTGAGCATGATGATGAAAAGCAGGTACCTGGTACGGGAAGGGGACCATTTTCCCCGTATCAGGCAGGCAGTTGGATCTCCATGGGTCGTACTAGCAGGGGCGGTGGACGTGTAACTCCAGGGAAATATCGCTCACACCAGTAGGGAAGTGCGGCACAGGGTGCTCAGGTTGGAGCCCATGGTAGAGGGGCAGGTCAGCTTTAGGCAGTTCAATTTGCGTCTGGTGATGGCGAGGTCAGACTATCAACTATTCGAAGTACGGTCCTTGTAGCTTCTACGTTTGATAGTGCGTTGTTTGACACAGGTTCCACACACTCTTTTGTTTCTTCTAAACTTGTGGTAGTGTTGGGTTTACTTGTGGAGGGGGTGTGTGGAGTTATGTCAATTGACACCCCGTTGGGGGTGCGGGTTGAGGATATCAAGCAGTGCAAGGGATGTGCCTTGGAAGTTGGTGGGTATTTTTTTCTGTGGGACTTGTTCATTCTCTAGATGTCAGGGTTTGAATTAATCTTGGGAATGTATTGGTTGGTGTTGTATTGGGCGCACATAGACTGTTATCATTGCAGAGTATCGTTCAGGTTTCTTGAGGGTGACGCTTATGTCCACCGTGGCAAATGGGATGTTCGAGCAGGGCATGTGGGGTCGTTTCTTCAACAAATGAGTGGACTCACGGCTCAAGTGGCATGTCTCATGCTTGATGATGATGATGAGGGAGGGGAACAATATAATTTTCCTCCCGTGGTGGATCGGTTTTAGGATGTGTTTCCTGAGGATTTCTCAGGGTTACCACCCGAGAGGGGTGTCGAGTTCACGATCGATTTGCTTTCGGGAGCGGAGCCAGTTTCCATTCTGCCATACCGAATGGCACCGGCAGAACTCTAGGAACTGAAGGTTCAGCTTGAGGATTTGGAGTGTAAAGGGGTTTATCTATCCTAGTAAATCTCCTTGGGGATCTCCCATGCTTTTTACAAAGAAGTCTAATGGGTCGTCGAGGCTGTGTGTTGAATATCGAAAGTTGAATCAGATGACGGTGAAAAATCAGTACCCTCTTCCTAGAATTGATGATCTGTTTGATCAGTTGAGGGGTGCATCATTGTTTTCTAAGATTGATCTGAGGTTAGGTTATCACCAGATGAGGGTGAGGTCTTCTGACGTACCACAGATAGCTTTCCGTAGTCAGTACGGGTTGTTTGAGTTTGTGGTAATTCCTTTCAGCATGACCAATGCACCGGTAGTGTTTATGGATTTGATGAACCTAATATTTCATCCCTATCTAGATCAGTTTGTGATTGTCTTTCTTGATGATATCTTAGTGTACTCAAAAACTCAGGATGATCATGCCCAACATTTTGACATCGTCTTGGGTACTCTTTGAGAGCATAGGCTATATACCAAGCTATCAAAGTGCCAATTCTGGATAGGTGAGGTGCATTTTTTGGGTCAAATCATCTCGGAGGCAGGTGTTTCAGTGGATCCAGATAAAGTGACGGCAGTTTTGTATTGGGAGCAGCCCAAGAGTGTTTCTGATGTTTGGAGTTTTCTAGGTTTGGAAAGGTATTACCTGTAACATACATGAATTATTTTAATGTTAAATATAATTTAATTGCTATTTATTCTTTGTTTTTGGGGTTTCTCAAGCTTTTATGGTTGAATGGGTGAGTTTTCGTGAATTGGGCCAAACCGTGAGCCCAATTCCATATTTAAAAATAATTTTTTTTTCTTTTATAACTTTTTCTTTTTTTAATATTTTTCACTCATTCCAATTCCTAAATGGTCTACCCTGACATATTAACACCACCATTGTAGTTTGGACCCCTTAGGAATCCATAACAATGGGGTATTTGGGTTTTTATTTAAGAATTGGGCCAACCTGAAATCCCATTTTCCAGTTTTAAATTTTATTTTTAAAGTTTTAAATATATTACTCATTATAATGAATTTTTTAGTGATTCCACCTCCCTATCTACCCTACGAATCCCAGTAGTGCTTCCATTTCCTTTCCCCCTTCTTTGGAGCTCTTTGAAATCTATAATTAGGGCATAACTTTATATGGTGTCTCAAATCGGCCATAATTAAAGAGGTAATTTCGTCCCTTCTTAACTCTCTCAATTAATACTCTCTTCCATCGATTCTAGTTTCTAAATGACCTCATAAATATTTTTCTAACAACCCCTAAATTTTTTGCTGTTTTCAAATTCATCTACTGGTGTATGTGAGCTGATTTCTACAAGATCCCTCAAGTAAGTTGGTCTTCTTCGTTCTTCTTTCAATTTTCTTAGGGTTACATTCAATGTGATTAGGGTTTCATACCTTATCCATAAGGTTCCTAATATCTAGAAGTTAGGATTCAATCCTAGGGTTTGATATCTTGTCTTTTTTGTGAAATATTCTGGTTTTAGATTGGATTTCACTTCCTTGAGGTGCGGCAGTGGTGCGGTTTATGTTTCGCACCATGTTTTGAGTGTTTTGACATAAAATGTAGGTGATTCCATGTGTAATCATTTTATGATGAGTTAGCTTGCTTGGTTTATTAATTTAGTATGTTTCAAATCTGTTTTTTGTGGTGTGAAAACTATTTTTTGATGGATTTGGTTAAGTGTTTAATTTTGTAGTTGCATTTTTTGCTTGGAATTGGGTGCTTTTCATGCTTGTCTCTTGGGGAAATGCTTTGGTGTATTTTATAACATATGAGATTCATTTATTACTATTGAAAGGGGATGAAGATTATGGTTTGTTAATGCCTTAATGTCATTTGGTCCTTTTAATGGGGTTTTTGAAGGGTTTTAATGTGTGAAACCATGTTGTACTTCTTGAATGTGATTTGTGAAAACATGTGTTTTTAAAGTGTACCTTTTGTGGTATTATTTGAGGAATTTGTATAAAACTTGGGGGTGGTTTAATAAATAATTTTAGAGCTTCCAATTCTGATTTTCATTGTTATTGGAATTGTTTTAGTCTTGAATTAGGGTTTTGAAATGAGTTTTGTATGAAAACCATGGTTGCACCTCTTGGGTTGGTTTTATGAAAATTGTAAATGATTTAATGAGTTACACAAAGTGTGAAATGGTTGATTATGTACTGTTTTGGTGATAGTATGTTCCTAAAATGAGTTTTCGAAAAATAAAGTTGTCAGTTATGTTGTAAAACATTTTGGTAATGTTTTGTAATTTTTCGAGGTGATTTATGAAATTGGGAAGTGGGTGAGAAACGTGTTTTTGGGCTGTTTTGCGTGAGTGTGATGTGAAAAATGGACTATGTTTATGAAAAGGGTATTGTGTAACATGTGAGTGGGATGTTATGTGATGTTTAGCATCTTGGGAAAGATTTTATAAAAATTTTAACGGATTTGTTGAATTGTGAAAGATGTGAAAAATGTGTTGTGGGCTATTTTTTGTGTGAGTATGATTTCAAGATTCATTTCAATGAAATAGTGGATTTTTAGACTTGTGTCAAATACATGTGGGCTTTTTGGTGAAATTTTGATGTGAAAATGATATTTTCATGTGAAAATGATATTTTCATGTGAAAATTATATTTATTGACTTATTGAACTTGTCTAAGCACCAGGGGAAAACCCGGGTATCTAGGTGGGTGGACGTGTACTAGTATGCTAGTGAATCCGTGGGGTTTGGACTCAGTTTCACATAGAAAGATTGACGCTTACAACTCTAACTAAACTATTATTATGATGATTTGGGACCACTAGGTTATGGGTATGTTCCCTACTAGGGAATCATGCAGGAGAATGGATATTGTGATGGTTACTCTCACCGAGATACGAGGTACCTGGGACCCACGACGAGCTAGTGCCTAGGGGTTATTTCCTGTTGCTTGTGATCATTAGTTACTTTGTGATTACCATCGGTATAAAAAATTGTTGGTTGGAAAATTCAGTAGTGTTGACATTATTTTTTTAAAAGTGTTGATTCTTAATGATAACCCACTTGAAAACTATTTTAATTTTTTTTAATCTTTTACAAATTGTAACTATCTTTTTCTGTTTATGAAAACCTACAAGATTTTTGTCTTTGAATGTTTATCACATGTAATCTTTTAGTGGTGGTATCCTACTGGGCATTGGATCACACTCTACTTACACCCTTGGGTGTAAGTAGACTTGGTTAGTTTGTTGTTGTAGGTTTGGATACAGTTTTTAGTTCTAGTGGTTTGTGTTTCTAGTAGGTCCTTGGTGGTGAAGTCTTGTGGAGATAGCTTGAGGGCGGCACCCCTTTCCATGAGAGTTCTTGGGCTGTTTCATTTTGATTTTGTACCTTTTTTATAGTCTTTATGAGTTGTTTTAAAACATATAATTCAGTTATGAATTTTGTAAGAGATGGTTTTAGTTGAAAAATCCAGATTCATTTTATTGAGTTTGTTTGTTATTTAATGTTTATAAACTCAGGTAAATTGTTCCCAAACTTCATTTTATGATACCTGGGCACTTGTTCCAGCCCATGGAGAATGGTAATGCCCTTCGGGACTACCTGTACTAGTATGCTAGTGAATCTGTGGGGTTTGGCCTTAGTTTCACATAGCAATATTGACGCTTACAACTCTAACTAAACTATGACGATGATGATTTGGGACCACTAGGTTATGGGTATGTTCCATACTAGTGTCTCATCCATGAGAATGGATATTGTGATGGTTACTCTCACTGAGATATGAGGTACCTGGGACCCACAATGAGCTAGTTCCTAGGGGTTATTTCCTATTTCTTGTGCTCATTAGTTAATTTGTGATTACCATCGGTATACGGAATGGTTGGCTGGAAAATTCAGTATTGTTGACATTATTTTTTTAAAATTGTTGATTCTTAATGATAACCCACTTGAAAAATGTTTTAAATTTTTTTAATATTTTAGAAATTTTAACTAGCATTTTGTGTTTATGAAAACTTGCAAGCTTTTTGTCTTTGAATGTTTATCACATGGAATCTCTTAGTGGTGGTATCCTACTGGGAATTGGATCACACCCTACTTACACCCTTGGGTGTAAGTAGACTTGGTTATTTTGTTGTTTCAAGTTTGGATACAGTTTTTAGTTCTAGTGGTTCTGGTTTATAGCAGGTCCTTGATGGTGAAATCTTATGGAGATGGATTGAGGGCGGCGACCCTTGCCATGAGAGTTCTTGGGCTGTTTCATTTTGATTTTGTACCATTTTTATAGTCTTGATGAGTTGTTTTAAAAAATGTAATTAAGTTCTGAATTTTTTAAAACATGGTTTTAGTTGAAAAATCCAGATTCATTATATTGAGTTTGTTTGTTGTTTAATGTTTATAAACTCGGGTAAATCATTCCCAAAATTCATTTTATGATACTCGGACACTTGTTCTAGCCCATGGGGATCGGGAATGCCCTTCAGGCCTTGTCGTGGGCCGGGTAGGGTGCCGGTTTTGATGGAGACCAGATTCGGTTCATGAAAAAATGGTATCAGAGGAGGTTCTCTCTCTTTGGGTCATGTTATTTGGGGCACAGTCGGGATATTCTGGAGTTAGGATTTTCGGGACATGGCATTCTAGTTATGAGTAATGTGGCTGATCACCACACCTCATGATGGGACTCAAGTCAACAGGGGATGTCAGGATTTATATGAGTCCTTTGAATTTCATAGATTGATGATGATTAGGGGAAATGAAAAGAGAGTTGGGTTACTGGTCTCAGTGAGCTCGCAGGGTCTAGCAAGCCATGTAGAGCCGGGGATATTTACCTAGAACACTCTCTCTAATAGTGAAGTGATTGGAATATGGATGCCAACCATATCTCCAATTCACCCACTAAAACTAGTTTCCTCTCACATTGTCTTGCATTCTTTAGTTTTGAAATCTTGGAACTTTGGTTTTCAAGTGACTTGGTTTTAAGAAGCGAAAAGTTTTTGTGAAATGATTTTCAAATAAAGAGGGAATGGTTTGATTTATGAAATGGTGGAATGTCACAACCCGTCCCGATGGGGCCCGAGCCACAACTCCCCAAGCCCGCCTCCAATAGGCCAGGGGCTGGTGACTAGCACCGAGTAGGCATGATACTAACATGGGAGGCATTGCCTAAAAACCTGTACACACACACACACAAATTTCCAAGCCCAACAAGCTGGAAAGTAAAAACTACTAAAAGGAAAAGATGCATGTATACACTAAAACCAAACCAACAGAGTACGACAGGAAATTAAAGTACAAGGAAGTAAAACCCTGGGCCAAGAGTACAAGCCCACCAAAAATAAAGTCTGTAACAAAGTCCAACCTAGAAAGAAAAGTGATGGAACTGTAGTCTATAGCCGTAGGAACACACCTCGTCCCGTCTGATCTCACTGAGTACCGTCCGGTCCTGGTCCGCCTAGAATCCTGTCAAAAGCTCGCTCGTCTGCACAAGACACGACATGTGTGGGAAAAGCCCATGCAGGGGTGAGTATAACAATACCCAGTAGGACACCCTGAAAACCACAAAGGAAATACAACAAAGGAAGATACCCCAAAGAAAGGTATATTCATCTCTACACAGTATATGTCTACGAAACATATAACAAGAATATCCAGATATACTCATACACAAAAAACCTTCGCAAAACCGCCACTAGGATCCAACTCGAAGATTTCACTAAACTAACCATCGGGAGAACACACTCCTAGGTCTGGAGAGAGAGATATGAAGTACTCATTTCGGGAGAACACACTCCACAAGTACCTTAGGAACAAGATGCTCAGATGAGGATCACAGCCAAGTCATGGAGTGATTTTGACAACTCAGTCTGAGCTAATCCGCTAAGCAGAGGATCAGCGCCCGGGTAAAGTTGGTCACATCGATACCAAGAACTCTACCTAGGGTTCCAGGAATGAATAGAGGATCTAGCTCTAGGTCTCATAGAGGGGATTCCAACAACTCTATTCAGAGATTTCTTCTGAAGGGATCATACAACATGAAAGAGTTGATACCAAAACCTTCAGGGGATTTCCAAGGGTACGAACCCTAAGAACTAGTCCAAGTCACAGAAGGCAAGTGGCTCAAGCCATGAAGAAAAAGTTACACGGCGTGTAGTATGGTTACACGCCGTGTTTCTTGACCCCGGGTAATGCCCGTGTAAATAGCCCTTGTCCTTTGTTCAAGCCGTGCAAAATCAAACTACACGGCGTGTGGAAAAGTAAACGATGTGTTCCTTGACTCCGGGTGCTACCCGTGTAAACGACTCGTGTCCTTCGGCTTTGCTGGATAGAAAACAACTACACGACATGTAGGAGAAATCACATGCCGTGTTCGAGCGCCTGGGCTCGCTCCGTGTACGCTGGCGATGTGCCCGTACACGGTCTCTGCCCATGTCCGTGCTGCCTGCCCGTGTACCAGTACACAGGGTACCCTATGTATCTGGCCGGGTCTGGCCAGGGAGGGGTATACACGGCGTGTCCATAGCCTTGTACCCTGCCAGTGTCCATGTACTCTTGGAGTACACACCGGTTAACCCTTCCGACGAATACACGCCGTGTAGCCCATACTACACGGCGTGTAGTCGGGAAAATTCCAGAAACTGCATCTTCCTCCGTGCGCCTCGGCCGATCTTCTGGATCTCAATTCTGTCGTTCGTTCACCGCGAAACTTCAGATAACGGGTCGCCTCGTCTCCGTGAAGCCGAATCCTTGGGTTTCGAGCCTTCAATCACCTCCAAAATCCAATTTCGGTCATCCAATCAGAAATCGTCCGCGGAACGATTTCTTCTGATCCGCTTCGATCTGTCCGCTGAAACCGTCGTCGCACCTCCGCAAGACCGCTGCGATGTTTATCCTTCAATTTGGGATCGCTGCATCCCAGAAGGGACGTGCAACGATCCGTTGTTCATCGCCCCGCGAAGACCGCGAAGAACGCCCACGAAGAACGCGAGAATTTGGGAAAGAACACACAACAAATCGAGAGGGGCGAATCTCGACCGATGTTCATGTCAATCGTGGTTCTTCACCATTAGAAGGTTGAACGAAACCAAACAAAATAACCAGAATCAAATCCCAAAAAATCCCCGCAAAATCTCATCCCGCAAGAACGATTGATCCGCGGGCTAATATGTTCGTGGATTAGTCCGCGTTCGTCATGGAAACCAAAAACGGGGAATAATTAAAATCACAACAACATCCTACCTGGATTTACTGCATTTGCCGGCGAAGATCTGCTCGTCGTGTCGTCGTCGCCGTCGAAATCCGTCAATAACGTCGTCGTCGCCGCGTTGGGGGTTTCCTCCAAAACCTCCAGAGCCGCGAAGGGTTTTCAGGGTTATGGGGTTATAACCCTGGACCCTGGCGCAAGCCTCTATTTAAATATGATAAATGATATAAGGTCTAAAATATCTTGCTGTAGAAATAAAATATTTTTGTTAATTGTTTTATTACTGTTGCGTCCAAAAACCAGATTTCACCATCGACCTGTGCCGGCCGAAGTTAGGCCTCGCCTAAGGTAAAATAGATGTTATGAACGCAATGGTGCCCTTGTATTTATGATCTGAGAACTCGTTCGGGAGTTATTCCACTTTTTCAGGAAAACCGCACGCGCGCATAAATTAATTATTAAATTAAATTCAAACATTTGTTCCGGGCTCACTGGGCCTCGGAACTGCACACCGTTTCAGATCCTGGTCTCAAAATAATTCTCATATAATATTAAAATAATACATGTAAAAATCTGGGACATTACATGGAACTTAATTTTCAGAATTATTTTGAAATGAAAAATGGTGGGCTTATACCTATTTTGAAATCAGGAACTATATTGAAGTTGGTTTTGAAAAAGTGTTTCCAATAGTGTTTTCTAAACAATCAAATGGTGTTTTAATGGGATGCGATGTTTTGAAATTTATGTGAATAACATGAAATTGAGTTCTTTTCTAAATGTTTGTGTATTTTTGAAAAGTTTTGTAAGATTTGAATTGGTATTTGGATCTTGTGGTTAGTGGTTTTGAGAAAAATGATGTGTTAGTTAACCGTTTTGGTTTTGAAAAGTGGAATGAATTTTTATTTTAACCTTTGGTATTTTCATGAGAGACCACATGCATGAGGTTATATGGGATGATGGATGGTTGATGGAATGACTGGATGAGTTCCAGGATGGATATGAGGAGGGTGCTCAGTGTGGCACAAAAACATGCATGTGTGAGGACCATGGGGTACCATTGGTGGATACGCTAACCGCTGAACCGTTTGTTTTCAAAGAGATGTTTTTAAAATAAAAACATGATGTCTTGTTGAATTGTTTGGGATGGTTTATATTATGTGTTTTTGGAAAATTTTGATGTTGTGGGATGTTTTGAGTCCATGATCCCCTCTTGTTCGAACAGTATTCTGGGTTTGTGTTTGGGCGACAAGTTGGGTAGAAGGATCGGTTAGTAGTCTTTTCTGAGATATGTTTTGGGACACCTTTATGGTGGTTCCCTTCATGTGTTTGGATCTAGTTTGTGGCATGTTTTGACAAATGTACTAGCTTGGTTGGGTCCTTGGGTTCTCTCATTGGATAAGGTACACCTCCATTAAGGGTTAATGCACAACTGAAGTGCAACCCGTATTGTTTCTCCATTGGAAAATCCTCCAATTGATCAATATAAGGAATATATTATCGATCTTTGTTGATTGAATCTACACCCATTCATTTCGTTGATTTTTTGGATCCTCTTTTAGTGGGATAGTGCTTATGGAAGGTTGAAAGAGACCTTAGTTTCTTAAGTTTCCTGATTCATCAAAGGTGGAAGTGTTCTGGGGTTGTTAGTGTGGATGAGTATCACGATGGTGTCTAAGAGGGCCTTTGGGTTCTTCATAGTTTCTTTGAAGCAATATTTCGTGTTAAACCACCAATTTTAGGATTTTGGTCATGAGAGGCTATTGTGTCCACTTTTTGGAATTTTCTGTTGTTTAGGGACTTGGCATAAGGTCCCGTTCCATGTATTGTTTCTATCAATCACAAAGGTCATGTTCGGTGACGCATTGTGATGTTGTGTGATCATTTGACTGTAAAGGTGAAGGTTGCGCAATCCTCTAAGGTTCTCTATTATGTTGGGAGTATGTCTCCCTTGAGAAAAACATCAAATCCTCTATCTTAGAGGAAGGTTTTTATATGTGTCCTACCCTTCTATTTTTTCGAACCCAAAGAAACAATGTGTGATGTGTGTGAATCTTCTGATCCCTTGTTTCAGTGAAATTTCAGGTTTCTGTAAATTGAGTTATGGAGTGTGTTATGTCTTGGTGAACCCATCGGGGTATGTAGTGTAGTTTTTTGTCGTACTGAAAGAATAAGTTCCACATAGGGGTTTCCACAGCTTAACTGTGTGGCTAAAGATGCTTCAATATTTTGAGCTCCATCCATAGGTCCTGGAGAGAAGCTGGCGCGTAGTCAGGGGAAACCCCAGTGTCGTTTAAACCCTTGTACAAATTCTTATCCTTGTTATGAAAGATAGGAGGATTTTAAACCTATGGTTTCATCATATTTCTTTTGTTGTTCTCATTCAGTGGAAATAGGTGGAGGGCCTTGTACCCATGTCATCACCCAATATCTTTCCCCCCTTTGGTTTACATTGAGTCTTTGGAGAATGGATTGAAATTTGGCTAGACAGGCTGAGCACACATTTTGTGCACGATTAGTAGTGACCATGTGCCAGGAAGCTATGCAGAAAGAATGATCTTCATAGTTAGTGCACAGTTTCCCAAACCGTGTGGACTAATTGTAAATTATTCCCAAATCATTAAATTTTTGGGGTCTTTTCGTGTCGGCCCACGCCGGTCGATTAAGATGGTTGGTTCTTATGGTGGGGATACCCACCATGGGTATCATGCATATTATTTTGTAAATTTCTAATGGATGTATACCCCTTGTACTAGGGAGTCTGTTCGGGCCTCCCCCTGTTAGTGTCCTGATTCTATCTCAGGGAAAAATTTAAGTTGTCTTTTATGGTGGGGAGCCCATTTGTGTCTCTTCATAGGAGCAACTTGGATTTTTTTCCATTGGTCTTGTCTTAGAAGTAGGTATTATTATTCTAAGATATATAACTACCTACATATTCCTTGGGTAAACATTTAGATTGGAGAGTGTCCAATGGTTTATTTATAGTAGGGTAAGTGTAACTTTGTTCGATGTTGTTGTTTGTTTAGGTAAATTGATTGAGTTTTGTTCAGATTGTGTTTGAGGAGTTTTCATTTGGGATAAATCCTGAATGTGCTTGATTGTTTCAGGAAAGTTGTGTATGTTTTGGTTGTGAGAGTAATCCTTCCTTAAATGATCACTGGAGGTTTTTTGGCCCTTGGGGGCGAATCTTGGCAAAGAAGAACGTCTTGGTTTATCGATTGGGTTTGGATTTGGTATCTGGCCTTGTTGTAGCTTTCCAGGGATGGAAAGTTTACATGTTGGGGATAATTGTAACATACATGACTTATTTTAATGTTAAATTTAATTTAATTGCTATTTATGCTTTATTTTTGGGGTTTCTCAAGCTTTTATGGTGGAATGGGTGAGTTTTCGTGAATTGGGCCAAACCGTGAGCCCAATTCCATATTTAAAAATAAATTTTGTTTCTTTTATAACTTTTCATTTTTTTAATATTTTTCACCCATTCCGATTCCTAAATAGTATCTCCTAATAAATTAACACCACCATTGTATTTTGGACCCCTTAGGAATCCATAGAAATGGGCTATTTGGGTTTTTATTTAAGAATTGGGCCAACCCGAAAGCCCATTTTCCAGTTTCAAATTGTTTTTAAATTTTTAAATATCTTACTCATTATAATGAATTTTTCAGTGATTTTACCTCCCTATTGACCCTAAGAAGCCCAGGAGAGCTCCCATTTCTTTTCCCTCTTATTTGGAGCTCTAGTAAATTGATAATTATGGTAGAACTTCATAGGGTGTCTCAAATCGTCCAGAATTAAAGAGGTAACTTCATCCCTTATTAACTCTCTAAATTCATACTCTTTTACCTCCATTCCAGTTCCTAAATGAACTCATAAATCTTGTTCGAACAAACCCTGAATTTTTTTCTATTTTCAAATTCATCTACTGGTTTATGTGAGGCGATTTCTACAAGATCCCTCAAGTAAGTTGGTCTTCTTCATTCTTCTTTCAATTTGCTTAGGGTTACATTCAATGTGATTAGGGTTTCATACCTTATCCATAAGGTTCATAATGTCCAGAAGTTAGGGTTCAATCCTAGGGTTTTATATCTTGTCTTTTGTGTGAAATCTTCTATTTTTAGGTTGGATTTCACTTCCTTGAGGTGTGGCGGTGGTGCGGTTTATGTTTCGCACCATTTTTTGAGTGTTTCGACATAAAAGGTAGGTGATTCCATGTATAACCATTTTATGATGAGTTATCTTGCTTGGTTTATTAATTTAGTATGTTTCAAATCTGTTTTGTGTGATGTGAAAACTATTTTTTTGTGGATTTGGTTAAGTGTTTAATTTTGTAGTTGCATTTTTTTCTTGGAATTGGGTGCTTTTCATTCGTGGCTCTTGGGGAAATGCTTGGGTGTATTTTATAACATATGAAAGTGATTTATTAGTGTTTAAAGGGGATGAAAATTCTGGTTTGTTAATGCCTTAATGTCATTTGGGCCTTTTAATGGGGTTTTTAATGGTTTTAATGTGTGAAACCATGTTGTACTTCTTGAACTAGATTTGTGAAAACATGTGTTTTTCAAGTGTACCTTTTGTGGTATTGTTTGAGGAATTTTTATAAAACTTGGGGGTGGTTTAATAAATGATTTTAGGGCTTCCAATTCTACTTTTTATTTTTATTGGAATTGTTTTGGTCTTTAATTAGGGTTTTGAAATGGGTTTTGTATGCAAACCATGGTTGCACCTCTTGGGTTGGTTTTATGAAAATTGTAAATGATTTAATGAGTTACACAAAGTGTGAAATGGTTTCCTATGTACTGTTTTGGTGATAGTATGTTCCAAAAATGAGTTTTTGAAACATAAAGTGGTCAGTTATGTTGTAAAACATTTTGGTAATGTTTTGTAATTTGTCGAGGTGATTTATGAAATTGGGATGTGGGTGTGAAACGTGTTTTCAGGCTGTTTTACGTGAGTGTGATGTGAAAAATGGACTTTGTTTATTAAAAGGGTATTATGTAACATGTGAGTGGGCTGTTATGTGATGTCTATAATCTTGGGACAGATTTTATAAAAATTTTAATGGATTTTTTGAATTGTGAAAAATGTGAAAAATGTGTTGTGGGCTATTTTTTTGTGTGAGTATGATTTTAAGATTCATTTCACTAAAAAAAGTGTATTTTTAGACTTGTGTGGAATACATGTGGGCTGTTTGGTGAACTTGTGATGTGGAAAGTATATTTATTAACTTATTGAACTTGTCTGAGCACAAGGGGAAAACCCGGGTATCTAGGTGGGTGGATGTGTACTAGTATGCTAGTGAATCCGTGGGGTTTGGCCTCAGTTTCACATAGCAAGATTGACGTTTACAACTTTAACTAAACTATGATGATGATGATTTGGGACCACTAGGTTATGGGTATGTTCCCTACTAGTGGCTCGTTCATGAGAATGGATATTGTGATGGTTACTCTCACCGAGATACGTGGTACCTGGGACCCACAACGAGCTAGTTCCTAGGGGTTATTTCCTATTACTTGTGCTCATTAGTTACTTTGTGATTACCATTGGCATACGGAATGGTTGGCTGGAAAATTCAGTAGTGTTGACATTATTTTTTTTAAAGTGTTGATTCTTAATGATAACCCACTTGAAATCTGTTTTAATTTATTTTAATCTTTTAGAAATTGTAACTAGCATTTTCTGGGTATGAAAACTTACAAGATTTTTGTCTTTGAATGTTTATCACATGGAATCTCTTAGTGGTGGTATCCTACTGGGCATTGTCTCAAACTCTACTTACACCCTTGGGTGTAAGTAGACTTGGTTATTTTGTTGTTGCAGGTTTGGATACAGTTTTTAGTTCAAGTGGTTTGGGTTTCTAGAAGGTCCTTGGTGGTGAAGTCTTCTGGAGATGTCTTGAGGGTGGAACCCCTTTCCATGAGAGTTCTTGGGCTGTTTCATTTTGATTTTGTACCTTCTTTATAGTCTGGATGAGTTGTTTTAAAACATGTAATTCAGTTCTGAATTTTGTAAAAAATGGTTTTATTTGAAAAATCCAGATTCATTTTATTGAGTTTTTTTGTTGTTTAATGTTTATAAACTCGGGTAAATCATTCCCAAAATTCATTTTATGATACCCGGGAACTTGTGTCAGCCTGTGGGGATCGGGAACGCCCTTCGGGCCTTGTCACAGGCCGGGTAGGGTGCTGGTTTTGATGGCGACCAGATTCGATTCGTGACATTACCGAAGGTTCATTCAGGATTTCTCTCGCTTGGCAGCACCACTCTCAGGCTTGAGCAAGAAAGGAATCAGGTTCGAGTGGTCTGAGGCTTGTGAGAACGCCTTCCAACAAATGAAGAAGCAGTTGACAACCGCACCTATCTTGATCTTTCCTGAGCCAGGTAAGAAGTACATCGTGTTTTGTGATGCGTCTGGTGTCGGACGTGGGGCTGTGTTGATGCAGGATGAGCAGGTTGTGGCTTTTGGGTCAAGGCAGTTGAGACCCCATGAGAAGAACTATCCCACTCATGACCTTGAGTTGGCTGTAGTGGTGTACGCCTTGAAGTGATGGAGGCACTATCTGTTGGGAGAATGGTTTACTATGTTTACCGACCATAAGAGTTTAAAGTACATCTTCTCACAACGGGATAGGAACCTTCAGCAGCAAAGATGGGTTGAATATCTCCAGTCTTTTGACTTTGAGTTGGTGTACACGCCGGGAAAGGGAAACAATGTTGTTGATGCTCTGAGCAAGAAGGTTCATAATCAGGTGGTTCAGGAGTCCAGCACCGAGTGGAAGGTGATGGATTTGTTTCCAGAGATGCACCCGGAGGTACAGTAGGAGAGTGTTCAAGTCACTCTTGCTTCCTTAAAAATGGATTTGACACTTTTGAGTCGAGTTAAGGAAGGTCATCTTGATGATTCTGAGTGTTTGATCATGAAGTAAAAGCTTAAAGGTGGGGAGCTACCTTCTGGTTGGGTCGTCGGTGTGGAAGGTGTTGTTCATGTTCGTGATCGTTTGGTTGTGCCAAAGTGTATGTGGGAAGATTTGATGCATGAGTTCCATGCATCAAAATGGGCAATGCATTCTGGTTTGACCAAGATGTACCGTGATCTTTGAAGGTAGTTTTGATGGCCCGGACGGAAGAAGGAAGTTGCGGGCTTTGTTGCATGTTGCCTTACCTATCAGCAGGTGAAGGCCGATCATCAACGCCCAGGTGGTTTGTTGCATCCATTTCCCATTCCAGAATGGAAGTGGGATGATGTATCAATGGATTTTATCATGGGTCTTCCAAGGAAGTCGCGGAAGAATGATGCAATCTGGGTGGTTGTGGATCAGTTAATGAAAGTGGCTCATTTCTTACCGATTCAGGAGACCTTTATAGTCGACCAGTTGGGTGAGATGTATGTTCGTGAAATAGTGTGGTTTCATGGTGTTCTGCGAACCATAGTTTCAAACCGAGATTCGCGTTTCACATCGCATTTCTGGAAAAGGTTGTAGAAGGCGCTTGGTACACAGGTGTTTTTGAGTACGACTTTCCACCCCCAGATGGATGGGCAGTCAGAGCGTACGATCCAAGTATTAGAAGATATGTTAAGAGATTATGTCTTGGACTTCGGTGGTTATTGGGAGGGGCACCTATCATTAGTCAAGTTTGCCTACAAAAACAGTTTTCAGGCTACGATTCAGATGGCACCATTTGAGGCACTCTACAGGAGGCCATGTAGATCTCCGTTGTGTTGGCTAGAGGCCGGTGAATCTGAGTTGTTGGGGCCAAGTCTCATGCAGGAGACTTCAGAGACAGTTGATTTGATCAGGAAGAGGATGGCTACGGCTCAGAGTAGGCATAATTCATATGTAGATCGGAGGCGTAGACCTCTTTAGTTTGAGACGGATGATAAGGTGTTCCTTTGGGTGTCGCCAAGGTTGGGTCACCGTCAGATTCGAAAGTAGGGTAAGTTGGTGCCCAGGTATGTGGGACTGTTTGAGATTGTGGAGAGGATCAGACCAGGGGCTTACCGATTGGCTCTTCCATAGTGGTATGGTGGGATGAATGATGTGTTTCATATGTCGTAGCTTCGATAGTATCACCCTGACCCATCTGACATGGTTGATGTAGAGGATGTGGAACTTGACGCTGACGAGTCCTTTGAGGAGCATCTGGTTCGTGTGGTGGATCGTAGTGAAAAGGTCTTGTGAGGCAAGTTTTTTCCATTACTGTGAGTACTATGGCAGCATGGGAATGTTCAGTAAGAAACTTGGGAGCGGGAATCAGATATGTGGGCTCAGTGTCCCAAACTCTTCTCTTCAGTGGTTCAATAAGGCTTGGAAACTCGGCTCGAGGATGATCCATTATAAAGTGGGGAGGTTATAAGATCCCGGTTTTTGGAAGTATATGTTTTCATTATGTTTTGGTTGAATCCCTTGTTTCAGGCTTCAAGGGATGTCTTCTGAAAGAATGAGAGGTCTTGGGGGTGTTTCGGGGCCTCAGGGCATGAAAGAAAGGAAAACTGGGCAAGACAAGCCTGGGTGCACGGTCTGTGCACGGCCAGGGAAAACCGTGCAGCCTGCCCAGGTAAATCGTTCAACCCTCCTCCTCCAGACAGTAGCATGCGCACAGTTTGCACACGGTTTGTCAAATTGTGCGTCCAAACTGTGCGGCCTCTTAAAGTTGGGAAAATTTATGAAATTGCCACCCTGGGATTTTAAGAACCCACTTAGGATTTCCTCTCCATTCCTCCCTCTTCACCCTAAGAGAAAATGAAATCGCCCAAGAGCTCCAACAGGTCGATCTCCCTCATTTCTAAGGCGTTTTTGGTTTCGTTGGATGTGGATTGAAGCTCCAGGTAATGCTAATCCCATCCTTACTTCTCTTTTTGGTTTAGGGTTTGTATCTTCTCTCCATCTGGTTCTGAAGCTCTAAAACCCTATATTTTTAGTGAGTTCTAGGTTGAATCTCCAAAGGCTAGTCAGATTCAGGTCGAAGGACTCGATTGAGTGTGTGTTCAACCACGGTTTTGAGGTAGGTGGTCTACAAATGTTATCCCATAGTTTTATGGTGGATTTATGCATGTGTGGCTTTGCTCATGGTTTCCTTTTTTATGATCTTTAATCAACCTGGATGTGTTTGGTATAAAGATTGCTTAAAAACGGTAAATGGGAACCCTCATGATCCCCATGGGATAAGTTGAGGATGACTTGACCTAATTGAGGCCATCCATGGGATGTGCCAGCTTTTCCTGGGCTTAGGGATTGTTATTAAACAAGTGACCTTGTTGTAATGAATGGTAGATCCCTTAATGAATATGTTGACATGATTGGTTGAACTTGGAATAGAAGTTAGGTGATGCACCTAGACTTGGCAATAACCTAAGGGTTATTTGGAATGGGTTGAATGGTTGATTCATGGAAATGATGAATGGGTTAAATGGGTTAATGTGTAAACTAATTAAAGACCATAACGAGATAGGTTATGGGTTTAGTGTTGAATGCTTAGTGATATAGGAATAACACATGGGAATTGGGTGAATGGTTAAATGATGTGAAAGGGTAATGTGTTAATGGGTTAAGGCATAATGTGAATTCCCGTGTGGTTTCTTGTGAATGGTGTTTGCCAAAGGGAAATGGTATGGTGGGTTGATGTTTACTTATATATATAAGCATGTGCACATGGCTTGGTAGAGTGGGGTATGACTTGAGGATCTACGCCCATGGTTCGAGTGAAGATTGATGCTCTAAACTCCACCCTAAATGCACGGGTTAGGAATGGGGACTGAGGATCTTTTTTTCTAATGGTTTCATCCACCCGGACTGAGGCTTCGAGGTGAGGATATGATTGCTATGATGGGGTTAGTCCTAGTGAGATAGGATAATGATGTGTTTACCCCCTTGCATGTGATTGTTGGCCTTATACCCATGTAACATAATGTGTGTGATTAACCCATGGAAATGTGATGAAATGGTAAGTGATGGCAATTAGTGTGAAATGAATGGTAATGGAAGTGGAAATGGCTTGGCTCTGAACTGGTTAATGGAACCTTAAACAATTACTTGGAAATTATCATTCATATTCCTTTTGCATGCACTACCTGTTCATACTGGATATTTTGTAGACACCGTTGGTGGTGGCCTACTGAGTTGTAATCACACCCTGCTCGAGCCGCCATTGGGTACCCGAGCAGACTTCATGTTTGCAGGTCAGGAGAAGGGAAAGGGTACTTACTAGATAGTTGAGTAGACATGGGTATCACTTGGTGAAGGATCCTAACTTGGATTCGGGGCCATTTTGTGGATTTTGGCTGTTGTCTTTATTTTGGGATTTTGTTTACTTTTTCACTTGTAGTAGGACATGGCATACTTATTGTTTGAAATGGTTGTTATGCATGTTACTTGTTTATTGATTATTGTTTCTGCTATTGGTTTATTTTCATTGTGGATTAATCTAATAAGAAGGAGTTATAGTCTCCCCACTTGACCACAAAGACCCCCGCTGCAAGTCGGCAGCCTTTGGCATACGAGGAGGTGCGCTTAAGGTTATGTAACTACCCAGCTCGAAGCACCGGTTTAGTGGCTTCCAGGTCGGGTATGTTAAAATTATAATATGAGACTTTCATAATCCATATCATTAAGGAGATTTTTATTTCCATCAATAACCCTAAAATTGTAGACTCCTCCACTATACCTAGAGATATCATTGAATTCTCCTTGTAATGAATCACCATAGTAGTGTTCCCAACTGATGAATGAATAATGCCACCAATGTGGGGGAAATTCAAATCCGCCAATTTTTCTAATCATGGTGAAATATATTTTTGATTCTAAAACATTATATGATAGAAATGTATAGATGATAGGGTAATATGAAATCCCCTACAATGGGACCTCTATCCATGAAGTAGGTAGGTTATATCTCCATTATCTATAGTGTCTACTTAATGGGACCCATCTTAATGAATTGTTAAGCCTATGGAGAGACAATGTTTTGTTCTCTAGTACCAATCGAAAGTCATATATTTGTTTTGTCCTCTATTAGTGGTATCAACTCATGTAGTGGAGTTTATAGAAGAATCCATCACTATAAAAGGTCAAGATCCTTAGCATATGGAGATCAACACTGTCTTAGGATGGTCAAATTCAGTGGGTTCATTAAGGGAGTCTTTATTTAGAGCGTCAAACCATTGATAAATTTCTCCATCAGAAAGTGTAATGGACAATGATAAAGAGGATATTAGTGAATGATTTATCACCCAACGATAAATGTGGAGGGACATATATTGATTGATCATGTTGAACCCTAGAAAACTATCTGGCAAAGCTTCTTACCCTTCAATATATATTCACAAAATTGTGAATTTTTGGATTTGATTACGAAAAAATCCATTAATAGATGAAGTAGATCATTCAAGGAAGGGAGTAGGATTACATAATACATGAAATATTTCCAAAAAATATTCTATAAAGTCACTTTGTTTACCATTGATTCATTACCACTCAAGAAAAATCCATCCAAACATACATGGAAATTATATAGAGATACATAAAAGATTAAATGACTTTTGAAATAGGTTGTGTTTTAATATGAACTATAAATAGTAAAAAATATGTTGGATGAGAAAAAAGATCTCATATAAGAGTTCATATATAAGATATAAATCACTTATCAATAGGTGATGAATCTTCATCAAGATGAAGAGGCTAATATGTTTAGGATTTCTATTTTGGAAAATTAATTCAAGGAAGTAAAAAAAGAAATTACCAAACTCCAGACCTATGTGGAGTGAATTTTACAATTAATTTATACTAATGGAGAGAGACTCCATCTTGTGGATGGTACCCACTCTCTTATTAAATAAATTAATTAAATCACCCATTTATTATGATTCATCAATAATTTTTAGATTTCTTCCCTTGATTAATGTCTTGTTAAATTATAGAAGATAATACAGATATAACCTGAATCCATTTCATCATGGATAATATAAATAATAATAATCAATCATGGTCCTTAAACACATAATCCAAAATGATTTCCCCTTGGTTTAAATTCATGGACAGATATAGGTAGAAATACCATCACTAAAAACTAGGAGATAGTCCATTTAGATGAGTGATTCCTCTGAAAGTGTGGTTCACATTTAGGTATATGCATAACTACCATCACAAAAACATTATATTTGGTTCATTAAAATGAATGAATACTCGTATAGTGTGGCTTAAGGATGGGTATAGGTATAAATACTATCATTATATCATAATATTTAGTGCAACCATATAAATAAATACCTCATAGGTTTGTCTCAAAGAAGGGTATAGGCAAAAATACCATCAACATAACACAATTTTTGGTCCAGAAAGATGAATTCTTTATACTGCGGAATATCACATAGATGGGTATAATCATGAATAAAATCATCATAAAAATATATTTGTTTCTTTATAATGAATGATTTGATTCAACCGTAATAAAGATCTCAGAAAGGGTATTTGGAATGTGGATTTAAAATCTCCCAAGGTTTTGAACAAAATGATATAATTTAATAATTAATTTCACATGGGTACTTTGGTCTAATAGGTCCAAGGTATGAGAAAAAGAAAAATAATATGAGCTTACCTAGGATATGGGGCCTTGGATGCATAGGTTGACATTTTTAGAGGTCATATTATGGAACCCACGGTCCTTTTTACTTCTCTCGGATATGACCTAATAGTTTACTAAGCTTTATGTAGAGAGAATCATATTAGGAATGGACTTTTATTTTCCTTGGGCCACCATTTATGGGATTTCAACTATATGAGTTTTATACATTTTTTATTTTTTTAATACTCAGTTTATCTTACATCACTCGTGGTGTATATCCTGCGAGTGGATACTCGTATTTTAAATTTTTTTCCATCTGTTTATTTTCAACTCTATGATTTATATTTATTTTTCATTATGTAGTCTATGTTCATGAAATTCATGCTAATGGGAGATGAGGTATAAGTACATACACTATAGAGTACATATCACAATAGTATAGGGTTTTATAACATTGAAAAAAGGGGAGATAGATTATATAATAAAATGGGAGGAAGAAACCCAAAATGAATTGAAGAAACATATGTCATAGTTGTAGACAATCTGAATCTGTGGTTTACATTGTTTAAGGCTTTAGAGTTCGGACTATTATATCATGATGTTTCAAGTTATTAGACTAGGAAAATTTTATATAATAGGAATTTTCCCAAAGTACTTTATCACCTTAGGTATTTTAGACATACATTTGAAAAGCACAGCTAGATATGAAAGGTCATAATAATAGGATATCAAAATCTTTCATTGAATGTCTGTATAATGCATAAATGTATACTAGAAAGGGTATCTGAATAAAATTGAATATTGGGGTTATAGAATCTGTAAATCACATCATAAGAATGTATGAATCAATAGTAAATGGTGAGTGGTGGCTGTAGGTTAACCATTATTATAGAAAATGGATCAAGGGGTTAAGGGGGACTTATTTTCAAATACCATAACGTCCCCAAGTCGTTACATCACGAGATCAAAGGAAATTGAGTTACATAACAATAAAAGGAGTTCGTTTAGACCCTTAATTATCTCTTCCCATTATTTATCTTAAAGGTATAATAATGAGGATTATCTCAAGGGTATGATATTTCAAGAGGGATAATTATTCGTGCATCAATGATACCAAGTAGGTTCATGGGGAATGAGATATTCAAGAAGGGAAAAATATCCAAAGGATATTAAATTATGTATAAAACATATTTTTTTGAAAATAATGAATAAAATTATATTCATTAGTATATAATAACATAATAGGGTGGTTCAATCAATATGAATAGGTCTTATTTTTGTGATTGACATTTTCCCATGGAATTGTCTAATCCCATATTACCAATGAAAATAATATTTTTTATAACTCCTTTGTAGAATTAGGGAGTTAAATGAGCATAGAATGTATTTTTCCAGGGCCAAGAAGGTTTCCTGATTTTTTTCTTTTTTTTTAATAAATTTTTTACTAAACTAATAAAAGAAATTGTTAAAAGTGTGAAATATTGAAATTTCATCTAGATTACCTTTATGGTTTCTCAATATACAAATCCATTATATCTATTTAATTTGTACTTTAAATTTAGGATTTTTGGACCATTAGGATCTAGTGTTTGAGGTAGAACATAATTTTCAATCACACCCAATATTTTAGGTATTCATGTGTTAACAAATGAGATTTTAAGGGGGTGAATCATAATAGAGAAATTATGATTCTAGGTCTAAGAATACTCAAAAATATTTTTTTAATAGAGGATAATGATGTTGTAAATCTGTCTCATGTTCAAAGATCCTGAGAAATGATATGGGATTGGTATTCAAAGGATAATAATTGTATATATTTGATTAAAATGTTTTTCTATGATGATTTTATTGAATAAAAAGATTATAGATCATATTTATTAAGTTAAAGATGCATCTTGTTTGTAGTCTAGAATAAGGGAATATTTTTAGGAACCAAAAGCGGAATTTATTCAAAGACATGAAGTTGTGTCCCTTGAAGTTGGATATGCTTGTCACTACTAGACCTAAAAGGTTTTGAGAAATCTAGGAAATATAAGAGGTGAACTACGACTTATAGAATGGAATATTCAAAAAAGAGGGTAGAGGTATCCCAAAAATTAGTTATTAATGGTTATAAAGTTTTGTTTCCTAGAAATTGAGTGATAATGGATGATGATATATTTATTTTATAATAAAAAACGTGGAAATGGGTTTCATTTAGTTTAACATAATTCGAAAAGGACTTGATTTCCATGTGTTTAAGTATATTACTTATCAATCATGCTACTAAGAGTAAATTTTCAAGAATACTAGGATCACATGAGTATATATTAATGTGATAAATAAGTTGAAATTGAATGATTATTGGGAATGTGTGGGACTTAATGGAATGATATGTATGAGGGAATTTTTTTTCCTTATGAAATCATAAAAACTCAACAAAATTCTGATTCTCATGTGGGGAGAAATCAATTTTTAGTTTTTCTTTTTGTATTATTCTTTTGAATAGATCAAATTCATGTGCAAGGGATTCCATTATACTCCACCTTGTAGAATCACTATACACTAAGTTGATATGTGGAATTCTCTTTTTTTATTTTTATGGATTGGATGAGCATAAGAGAACTAGGAATCACTACATAACCTGATGTAATAGGAATTAATACATACATTTTTATTGAAGTATCCTTATAAAGATTAACTTCATTTGTAGAGGAATAGAAAATCAAGATTCAACCCAGTGATGTGTCTACACGAATATGGGACATCACCAAACACATGTAAATCACTAATGTTAGAGAATGGGTATTTTCATAGGACTTGTGGTTGGGCTTATAATAAGTGGTCTCGACATCACTACATATACTATGAGGATAAGAATAAAGATATAGGTACCTCTTAAAATATGCTAGAGTTAGAGGTCGTTGCAAATGGAATGAAAGGACTAAAGGATACTCCAACACTATAATTGGGATATTTATATTTTACATCCTCCTTCTCAGTATAGGATCATAAAAAAATATCCAATAGAAACTATTATATATATTTGGATATTATATAGGGAGGAAGGGAATTTTGGTTGATGGAATTTTTTTTAGGTTTATGGTTATGAGATTATTGTGTAACTATGTACCATGTAAAGACATGAATGAATCCACATGTAGTTCATAAATTAAATTTCCTGTGTAGATCAAGATCTGACACAAGGGAATGAAATTTCCTTATAAGATAATGTATTATGAACTAAATTATGAATAATCCTATATATATCTATTTTGTACACATACTTTTATGGAATTTCACGTAGATGTTGAATGAGAATCCACACATTTTTTCTAAATATACATGGTATGGATAGAAATAAAAATGTAGGGTGAATTTGTACTCTTACTTTCATGTATTAGGTTTTCAAAAAGATGGATTTTTATCTTGTAAAATGATAGAGATAGTGTATACCTATACACTATGAATTATTTCAAAAATTTGGATCATGTGTAATATTTTCCGGCCACACAAGGTAGGTCATTACTAGTAATTTATTAGCTAAAAAGGTCGGCATGGTTCTATTTAGTTAAACATATTGTTGATTGGATGATGTCATATAGTTTAATTTTATACAACTTATATGGAATTCCATTAAAGTAAATTTCATGTTCTAGATATTTGGTACTCCCAAATAGAGTAATTGGTTCATATGAGGGAAAATTTTATCACTTTTGATTACATGAGGTTGGTTCATACAAACCTTATACTAAATAGAATAGACATCATATTGGTGAAGAACCATGTGGCTGGATCCTGGATAGGAATTCAGAATGAAACTACATATTTTTTTATGATAATAATCAATCAAAAACATAGTTCTTGAAAGTCCCTTGTATTGACCAAGATTATATATTGGGAAATGATGAGTTTTGGTGGTGATAAGTTCATGGATAATGAATATCATTCTAAAGGATTGTATGTAGATATATCCTATATATAGGAGAGGGGAACTTTCATTTTTGGGTAACACACACCCATTTTTAGAGAGTCTCAAATCCCTAAGGCAAGGAAGATAATTTTTTTAATATTTTTTTTACACATGGGATAAGAGATCTAGAAATCACTATGTGTGTTATCAGGATTGAAATTAGACCATGTGTAGAACTTAAATAGATATTACCCCACATATATTGTGATTATATGTGAGGAAATGGGAAATCCCTATTGAACAAGTATATGGAAGGGGCCAAGTTGGGGGTTTCTATCTTCAATATATATCCTATGAAGATATGTGTAAATACAAATAGAGTTCTTTATGTAAATTTATTCATTTAGATAAATATCATATACAAGGAAAGGTGTATTTAGACGTTTATGGATTAAGAATACCATGAGGTAAGGTTCTTCTAGTATGGTCATAGGTATTGAATGAGCCCATATATAGATCAATCCATTGCATAAGAAAAATGTAACATTATCTATTTCTATTGTTTAGAAGAGAAAAGAAGACATTGACATAACTATGTAACCTATATGGAATGAAATAAATAAACAATTAGTTATTGAAGATAAATTCCTTACGTAGATCAAGCTAATATTAAAGGAAAGGGGGAATTAGTACTATCAATAATGATAAGATTGTGGGATAATGAATTCTACATGAATCGATCTCTAATCTATGTGAGTAAAAGGATATATAAAATGGGGTAGTTTGAGAAGTTTATAGTCATGCATGGAGGACTTGTTGGGGAAATTATTTTTGGGTCACAATACACAAACCCAAATTTATTGTACTTTCATTTCCTATGACCAGTACCATAACCATGTAGTTTAATGTAATACAATAAGAAAATTATGTCAGGTTGTATAATGCCATGTGAAAAGGACCCAAGTTTCATATAGTTTACCCTTATGTGTTAGGGACAAACACTATGTAGTATAACATCCTACAGTTTTGATGTTTTTATCATGAAAACTTATTCATATTAAACATTACATAAGTAGGGGAGTGATGTGTCCCTCATATATCATGCATTGATAAAATTATCCATTTGAATATTCCTTATGAATAGTTTACGGTCCTTCCCACTTTGGTTTTATATTTTTTGGATTCATTACCAGTATCATTATGTTTCATAGATCCCACACTATCTCTCTCTAGAGGATTGAGTGGTGGTGATAATTCTTATTAGTAGACCATTTGATCTATATATGATGAATAAATAGGGTTTTAGTACTTTAAACCAATTTTTTTCAAGAATATATAACTCAAAAAGCCACTTTCTAGAATAGGTGTCTTCTAAGAACTAACCTCAGATGGAAATGTGTAGTGGGGGAAACTGAGTGTTGATAGAAAACACCTCTATTGTTATGTAGACATGAAAATTTGAGGTCTCTTGTTTGGTAGTATAGGTTAAGGTGAGGTGGGCCCACAAGGAATATAGAATATTGTCTATCCAAAGCATCATGTATTTAACTTCTCTCTTATAGAATATATTTAATACATTATTATTAAATTACTATATTCTATCTTTCATTACTTCATGATAATGGTTTGAATAGTAATAATCAATGGTATACTCCATATATATCCATTTCAATATGAAAAAACTAATTTTGGGGACTTTTATATAAATATTATGTGAGGGGAATTAAAATTGGTTATGATATTAGTATTCATATATTTGGTAATGTTCCTCATCCTAAATTCTTTTAGGGATATCAAAAAAACTTTTTTATAATAATTATTTGGTAGTAAGGATGTACATGAATTACTTGGTTATAGGTGGGGGATATAGCCACATGGAACCCATTTCCTCTATGGTTATTATCTTGGAGTTTATGGAATAATTTAACTAATCTTTGGATTTGGGGATGAGGTCATAATTTTTTTGAAATGAAATTCATTTTCTTGATAACTCCACTGAATAATGCGTCATCATTAGAAATATATACCCAAGTATCCTAATTTGATGGGTGATCCTAGTTCTTGATTGATGTGTTCCACAAGAACCTGAATAAACATCTTACATAATTATGAGGTTCACACCTACTTTAATATTCCTAAGGAGAAACCCATAAAAACGTCACATATAGATGAACTTTTTTTAATTCAGGTATTCATGGAGGATATAATTTTCTTCCATATACTATATCTATCCATTCTAGGATCGATATTTTGGATATAAACCTATTTATAAGTAGTCAAATGTATGGATTATCAATTTAATAATGGTATTAGCATATGGGGTTATTTACTCATCATGCCTCGTGGTATATTTGATTTCATTGATTTCCTCTATGAAATGGATAATTAACTTGGAGACTACACTAAGGTGTGTGTTGGGAAAAAACATCTACTCCTTTTCAGGATCATCTATGGTCATAGGAAATTTTGGAAACTCATCTAAAAAACCATTATGTTTGAACTACACATGACATTGTATCATTAAGAAGGGAAGATCTTCTATAAGTTTCATTATATAATTAAGGAGAGGCTCCAATCCTTCCTTCTTAATGGTATATTCACCATTAGTCATCCTAATTACCGACTTAGAGTCACCTTTAAAACTAATATATTCCACTTATAGTTTCAAGGATATATCAAATTCTATAATTATATCGTGCTTCTCGATATCTTTTTTGGTTCATCCTTCAGATAACTCGGAGTAATAATGTTGAATTTCCTTTATCGGGGAAATTAAAACAATCCCAATAATAAATTTATTAAGCTTTGGGACCTCTATTATCTTCCTAGTTAGACTTCATGAAAGATCATCAAAATTCAAATCATATGCCTAGAGTGTGACATGGTTATAGAAAACCTATTTATCTATGATCTTTCAATATATGTTTCTATTTTTGGGGTGGGGTGTGATTTGAGAAAATCTATTTGTGCCTTACCATTAATTTATTTATATGAAAAGAATAAGATATCAAACTATTGTAAAATTATTTCCCATAAATCAAGACATTGAGTCCACATAATAGGGTTGAAGAAGAACTTTATTAGATAAATTCACAAGACAATATGGACCTCATGGTGTTGTAATTAATTCCTCAACATTTTTATCACAAAAATCAAAGAAATAATGTACTTTTCAATGTAAAAATATAAATCCACAATATCAAGAATTGTTTTTGAGAGATAGTAGAGTGTGTTTTTCTACCTGGAATCTTTTTTCCATAAGATTAAGTCATAGTATTAGTGTTATCCCCTCTATAGGTGGAATATAGATACATTGATTTATAAAATATCACTTGAGATTTTTGAACTCTTCATGAGAGTATTTATCTCATATGTAAGTGATTTGATTCATCAATAACATTGTTAAAGAGAGGCACAATTATGTCAAATTAGATTTTAATTTGTGGTTATATTTAAGGAATCCATGAATCCCTATTAAATCCTTAAGGATTATATGTGGTGTCATTTTAATGTCTCCACTATTATTCTTGGGGTAATGTTTTATTCCATGACGGGATACCATAAAACCTATGAATTTACCTATCATAAACCCAAAATCACACTTTAGATGTTCTATTTTCAAGTTGAACAATTTTAATTTTCGAAATACTATTTGGATTTCAACAAGATTGTCATAGTGTTGAAGTGATTTGACCACCAAATCATGGATGTAACACTTTATTATCATTCCCATAAAGGGATTGAGGATTAATTTCATGGAATATAAATATGTAGTCCCAAAAAATTTTAACCCAAAGGGAAGAAAATTATAGTATAATATACCAATGGGTATATTGAAAGAGGTGGATTCTGTTTTCTTGGGATCCATCTTGATATGATTATATAGTGAGTACCCATCCATAATGAAAAGGTCTTAAAATCCAGTAGTTGAAATAATGTTTTGTTTTGTGATTGGGATTGGGAAGTTATCCATAACAAATTTCTAGTTTTTAATAATAAAATCAATTAAAAATATGATATTCTAGTTTGTTTTCTAAATGAGAAAAATGACGGAGATTTTTTTTTAGTAATGAACATCCTAGATGATGTTGGATCAGATAAACTTGTTAAATTGGTATTTGACCATAGAATTTTAATATTGATCCATTCTCCTGGTTATTGGATTAAAATAAAAATGGTGTTTTAGATGGCTCAGATGGTGTGTGGAAACATGAGAATCCATTAAAGGTATCCTTGTATAATTCTGGGTGGACACATAATGGTGACTCTTTAAGAAGGAGGTATAAATTTATTATTCATTAAGGTTCTTGGAATTTTTGATCAATGATAATCATGTCGACTCATCTGTAACAAGGTTCTCCTATCCAATTCATCAATGGTATAAGAGATACCATCCTAAAATATTGGGGTGGGGGTATTTTTAAGGTTATCCTCTTCTTCAACTAATTTATTTTCAATGGAAGTATGTGATGAAGAAATATTCTCATAACTAGGGTATAATGAATCAATTTTTTTCCTCTAAGAATATTTTAAGGAATCCCCAATTCTTGAGAATATTGATGTCTAAGAATCGTTATCAAGAGAATTATAAATATTCTCTCCATCTTCTTCAATATTTTCTAGGGCTTAAGAAGTATCATTATCATGAGATTCATGGGGTGCCACTTGAAAAATTTTCTTCCCTAAATGTGTTAGATAATTGTTATCCAATAAATATAGTTGTAGAATGATATCCTATGATTTTAACGAAAAATGGGGATCTTTATAAATAGTTGGATTATATATCAGGGTTTCAATCACCACTGTTAGGTTCATCCCAATTGGAATGGTTTAGATAAGGTCTATTGAAACCTTTGAAAAATGGAGAATCTATGGAGTGGAGTTTTTTCCTTCACTAAATTGATGGTGAATATATAATCATTATCAAGAAATCACCAAGGGTTTGTTGGGGTATAACCAAAACCATTGAGACTAGAAACCTGCATGTCTAAACCCTTCATATGATGCTTTCCTTCTCTCTTATAAAAACTTTTTACAGAATTATAGAATTCAAAAAATTAAATTAGGGTTTAAAAACCATAAAACACGAAAAAAATTCCATTCATAGGGTACTTTTGGAATTAATGTCATGACTATAGTACAATTACATTAATGGGAATCCAATTCCATCCAAATCAAACAATAAAGGTTGTGTACTACTAGATTACTATGAACACATAGTTAAGGATGATATATTGAAATTCATATTTGAGTTTGATCTTTCTTAGGGTATTTTTATAAATTATTTCATAACTCAATATGGTGAATTCAAAAGGATGCAATTTATCTTTACCATAACCGAATCATAAGAGTCCTTGTATTGGGATATGTTTGTCCCTAGAGGCTTTGCTAATAAGGACTTATCTAATGTTAAAACTTTTTTGCATGAATGAGATATAATGGGGTCTAATATGTCCCTGAACTGTGTCCTCCTGGTCAAACTCTATAAAAATGTTGACTGTATGGAAATGTTTTAAGGATATTCTTTGTGTGATAAACCTTTTCCATGAAAACATCGGTCTCCAACTCATGGTGGTTTTGGAGTGCCTAAATAAGTTCCTCCCAAGTCTCTATTGAGAGGTGATGGGAATCCAGTATTCGTATTTTAACTAGGATAATGGCTTGAATTTTCATGATATCATAATTCTCCAACATATCTTGATGTTCCCCTATAAGGGGTTGTCATTTAGATATTGACTCTGTGGTCAAATAATTAATTTTTGATAAATATAGTGTTTGGTTAAATGTTGGAGGCATTTTAATCCCTAGTAGTAAGAGTTGAGATGGTATTATCACATGTATGGGTTGGTCAAATAGTTTCACCCCCAACAACTAGTTTTACAATAAAATTATATTCCAATGACAACATAAATATTGAGGAGTGTCTCCATGCTCCCATTGAGATCACATATTTCCCTTAGGTCACTATTTTATAAATGACCTTAACATTAACATGGTTGGGGTGATGTCCCTCATCATGATTACATATTACCTTGTTTCATTGTCCTCGGTTCCATCTTCCCTTCATCCCCTTGGTTTTACATTGGGAACTCAGATTCATAGGTATATTTTTAATTAGAGAATAGTTTCATCAAATGGAAGACGCTGACTATACCATATTTCAACTCTACATCTAAGGATGATTATGTTAGACAGGACGGTTCCTAAATCCCAAATGTTAGGTTTAATAAATACATAAGAATTTGGATTGGGTATATAGTTAGTTTGAGTTCCCCATCTTTTACATTGCCTTACTTTTACCAGTTACAACTACCTTCATATCATGTATTTTAAGGAAATAATTTTGATGATACAGAAGACATTTGGGATTCAATTGGTATATTGAGTTATTCCATAAGAATGGTTTGAGAATGATCAATATTATCCCAATTCATCATGTTGTTCAACAATCATTATTTTTGGTTTGAAATTATTTCTAGTAACCTTATTCATCTAGTTGGAAATTGGACGTGTCATCTATTTGAGGTGGTTTTTCCCAATGATATGTGTCTAAAATTAACTAATCTCTAGCGTGCATCCATAAAGACAAATTATTCTTGGATGAAATTTCCCAATATCTGATGATACATGTAGTAGTCATAAATATCACTAAAGCATACTTCCGTAGGAATTATCATTTCAATATAATCAAGGAAAATGGTTTCCATAGATGTGATAAAGTATAATCAAATCCATTATATTAAAAGAGATTAATTTTTTCTACTTTGGTTCTCATAATGCAGGAGACCATGGTCATTGCTTACATTAAGAAAAGGGTTATTTTAATGTTGTTTTCAATATATAGAAGTTTATAGAAGATAATTTGAATTTATAGGCACTGTATTAGTGGGAGATTTTTTTATAAATAATAGAAGAAGTTTCCAAAATATAAGAGCTTATTTCCTAAGTAGCAGGAACCGGCTAAGAGTTTCCCTTGGATCATAGAATATCACCATCTAAGAATTTTTTTATAAAAAATTAATTTAGGTACTCTAATTCATGATTTATTACATGAATATAAAAATAATTGAATCCTGAAAAGTTGATAGGAATCGTGTCTTTGGAAAATTAGATACATAGAACAATAAGTTGAAATAGAGATACATTGAAATTATGTAAAAATTTCATAAAATTCTATTGAATTACACTGATATTTTAATAAATAATGAGATAACGTAGGGACTTATATAAGAAGGGGTGATATATAAACCCTTATAAGTGAATAATAAAAGAATATAATAAATTAATGTATTACAAGTGGGACAAGGGGAATAAAATAGTAATATAGAAATGTGATAATAAAAATCATAAACATTGATTCATGACATATGATGATAACAACATGGAAACATAGAAATGTAGAGAAAAAATAAAACACAGCAACATGACCATAAGTTAAGAAATATACCAAAAAAATATTAACATAATTCGCTTAGTATAATCAATCATTCCCCAAACATGGTATATCATTTGATAAAAATAATACTAAATAAAGTAAATGGTTATATAATTTTGGATCCACCTTTCAAATTCAAATCATGTACATGCATTTGTGTTCCACATATAAAATACAATATAATAAAATATTTTATCACTTATAATCCAATGAATAAGAAGTGTGTGTTTAATAAATGGATTTACCAAATAAATAAAGGATAGGTAAAACTAAGTGAACACTCTTGATTGTAAATAGGGATGGGTATTCAGAATACATGCATTTATCATGGAAACCCATGGAATAATTTTGGCAGCATAACTGGTGTATATAAGGGTTAATTTAAGGGATTAATGACATGGAATGCTGGTCTCAAATTACATAGGAATAAGAAGGAATGTAAACAGATCATTAAAATAACATTTCAATATGAATAATTGGAAATCAAAAGTCATAGTAAAATGAAACTTCATGAATAGAAATGGAGATAGAGTATGCTTACTTCAGTATAGTAATGGATTAGGAAAAGGTTATAATGATAATGAATTAATAATATTTCATTATTATAAAATAAATCATATAGTGAATGAATATATATATATATATATAAACACTTCAAAAAATAATCAATTGATATTCAAAATTATATATAAAAATTAAGTAATTTAATGAATATGAAGAGGATGAGAATAGATTATATGATATTTTGGTTCGAAAACATTGGGTAGATTATTTTTAAAGAATGGGAACACATTGGTGGAATTTTGAGAGGGTTTGGGTGGGGGAGATCATGATTCTATAATTTGGAGTAAAGGGGAAAGGGTGGTTTCATGTGTATTTATAAGAAAAGAGATGGGAATTCACAATAACATTAAAAACATAGGTTTTACACTTTATGTAAAGATATAATTAATGCCAAAAAATCTAACCATGGTTTCTTCCAAAGAGGATTGATTTCAAATATTTTATTAGTTAATGAACTAAAATCCTTAAAATAATACTAATCATGATATTGAAGTGTGTCATGTTTATAAACAGTTTTTCTAAAATAATAAATTTTAATATATGTTTTAGAGGTTTCATTATTGTTTTATAAAAGTACCGCATTTCATAAAAAAATATTAATTTAATGAGAAAACCTATTTTTTGTTAAGGATGCAATTTATATTATTTATTTATTCACCTTTATAATAATATGTTTTCATAATACCAATAGTATATTTATAATGTATTTATTTTTTACATAAAAATTTTACTATCTCAGAAAACTATGTAAAATTATACATTATATAATTTTAAAATGTTGATATCAAAAGGAAATTTAATTTATTGGAATAATTTAGTAAATATGAATACATAAAATTTAAAATAAAATCTTTATTTAATATATTTTAAAAAAAATTATGAGACTATAAACTTTATGAACCATATAAAAATTATATGGGAATAATTAAAATATATTTCCATTTATATTTAAATAATTTTTTTAATATGAAAATTTCATAAAAATATTATTTATTTAAAAATATTGGATTTAAAAGATAACATGTTTTAATTGAAACTATTTATTTTACAAAAATTAATTTTTTTGTATCAAAATAAAATTATTTTCAAACTCATAATGTAATATTTTATATATATGAATTAATAATGAAATGGGGCCAATATAATCATATTTTTATTAAAAATAAAATATAAAAAGCTATACTAATGGGTTTTAGATATATAAACCCTTATAACACTGTATGTTTATTCAATGTAAGATGTACTGTGGTAGTACATTCATAAGGTAGTTCAATAAACATCATTTTGTTGGTGATATCTATAAGATTGAATATGTCCCAAACATTTTTACACTTAAGTTTAAGTTGTTGAGTATCGACATGAACTTGGTCCAGGGAAATGGCCAATGATGACATATCCCTCAAATGATGTAACAAATTGGTTTCATAGGGTATAATCCAGCTTATCAATTCAATCACCTCTTCCATACATGTAAATTAGATTTTAATATACACCTTGACATATACTAATCACAACGATCACTTAAAAATGGATATATCAGAAAATTTTATGATGTTTAATGGTTTTTAAGCATGATAGTCAAATTATGACTATATTTTTTAATAGTACAAAATTAAAAATATTGTTCAAGTGTTTTATATAACTGCATTATATAATAAGGAATTATTCTTTCAAAATATAATTTTATTTATAAAATTATTGGTCATTAAATTCTTCCCCCTTTTATAAATTTCACCCTTGAAATTTCATTTCATACACTAAAATAGATTTGGGTACTTCTTTTTCGTCGCCTCTTCTAGTTCCCATATTTCATGCTTGAACATATGGTTCCTCCATTGTACATTGACTAGGATAGTTTTAATTTTTTTTGAACATTATATCTATGATAAAAGATCATAATCAATTTCCCCTTATAGGAAATTTCATTCTATAAAGGTACCTATTTTGGATTCGGTACATTTGAGGGGTTTGTTATACACTTACTTAAGAAGGATACATGAAACACATAAAGTACTTATGATAAGTTTAGTGTGAGTACTAGTTAATATTCCATAGTTCTGATGTGATCAAGGATCTCAAAGATGATTATTTATCTAGTACTAAGATTTATATTTTTTCCAAAAATAACGACATTCTTCCATGGTGATATACAAAGTAGAAGATTATCTCTCACATCATAACCAAGGTCTAATTAATGAATATCTATATATAATTTATATAGACCTTAAAAAAGTTTTATATGACACTGAATGGTATGAACCTTCTCTATAATATCGTCAATATGACCTGAAATCATCAGCTTCTGATCTCCAAATTTGTCCCATCATGTTTATTTCTTCACCTCTTCTGGTTCCCATATTTCATCCTTGAATATATGGTTCCTCCACTTTACATTGACTAGGAGAGTTTTAATTTTCTTGAACATTATATCTATGATAAAAGATCTTAATCAGTTTCCCCTTATATGAAATTTCATTCTATAAAGGTACCTATTTTGGATTCAGTACATTTGAGGGGTTTGTTATACACTTACTTAAGATAGATACATGAAACACATAAAGTACTTAAGATAATTTTAGTGGGAGTAATAGTTAGTATTACATAGTTCTGATGTGATCAAGAACCTCAAAGATGATTATTTATCTAGTAATAAGATTTATTTTCCCAAAAACAACAACATTCTTCCATAGTGATATAAAAAGGAGAATATTATCTCTGACATCATACCCAAGGTATCATTGATGACTATCTATATAGAATTTATATAGACCTTACAAAAGTTTCATATGACACTGAATGGTATGAACCTTATCTATAATATCGTCGATATGATCAGAAATCATCAGCTTCTGATTTCCAAATTTGTCCCATCATGTTTATTTTGTCACCTCTTCTGGATCCCATATTTCATCCTTGAACATATGGTTCCTCCATTGTACATTTACTAGAAGAGTTTCAATTTTTATGAACATTATATCTATGATAAAAGATCTTAATCAGTTTCCCCTTATAAAAAATTTCATTCTATAAAGGTACCTATTTTGGATTCAGTACATTTGAGGGGTTTGTTATACACTTACTTAAGAAGGATACATGAAACACATAAAGTAATTAAGATAAGTTCAGTGGGAGTACTGGTTAATATTCCATAGTTCTGATGTGATCAAGGATCTCAAAGATGATTATTTATCTATTACTAAGATTTATATTTTTCTCAAAAATAATAACATTATTCCATGGTGACATGCCAAGGGGAAGATTATCTATAACATCATACCCAAGGTATCATTGATGACTATCTATATAGAATTTATATATACCTTAGAAAAGTTTCATATGAAATTGAATGGTATGAACCTTCTCTATAATCTCATTGATATGATCAGGAATCATCAGCTTCTGATCTCCAAATTTGTCCCATGATGTTTGATTTCATCACCTCTTCCCATAAATAGCCTTATAATCTGCCATTAGAATGATATAAAGGAAACTATTATTATATGATAACTCCACTAGGGGAAGGTTCTCATCCCAATATCTTTGGAAATCCATTGAACATGATATCTGTATAAGGCCCTAGCCTTTAACATTACATAACCTTGAGTTTAATCATTAATTAACATTGAGGATCATTTTAGGTTTAGAGTTTCAAAGAATTAGTCCATAACTATTAAATTGCAACTCAAATATTACAAAGTAGACAAGTATACTCAATATCCATTTATTTATAATCAAAATCATTTCCAAATAAATCATGATTTATTTTTCCTGATAAAAATATTTATAAAATTCATCTTGATTTCTTCCTTTATCTTACACATCATTATTCACCATAGAAAAACATTTCAAAAACTTTGGATGAGCACAAAAAACTCAGTAAGGGATATAAAATAAGGAATGAAACTATTAGTTCATGAATACTTTAAACTCATGAAAACATTTTAAAAAAATCTTAATTTTCACCCATAATACATAAACACTTTAACATACCTCATGAAGTCATAATTTTCATGAAAAACTTCTTAGAAATCATAAATTATAAAGGTAACTTGTGTCATCCATATCATACTTACATTGTAGCTTTCACAGCTACATATGGAGCAACCTTCATGGTTATATTTGGAATGTCTATCATAGTATATCCCCTAAATCTCTTAGGAAAAAACATATTGTTTAACTCTGTCTCATTACCCATGCATTGGGGGCTATCACGGGTCACCCACCCTTATTTTATCAAAGAACCAATTATATACATAAGCAATGCTCAAGAACCAAAATATAATCATAACACCTTAACAAGCATAAAGGAAAAATAACTTTTCCACATTCCAATCACAAGATATAATTTCAAGATATTGACATAATAAATCCATTATCAAAGCCATTTTCAATACCAAGATAACTAAAAATGGAATATGGTATTTATTTTACCTTAAAAACATTAAGGCTTATAGATGAAGAAAAATATCAAATAATGCACATGAGCCTTAGCCCATTTGGTGAGGACTCCTTAAGTGCATCCATGAGACCCATGTTTGAAACCAGGGGGATGAATAATTCCTGGCACTAGAAGTACTGTAGAAGGCACCGTAACACGTATTGTAGAAGGTACTGTGCGGTATTGTAGCAGGCACCGAGTAGTACTATAGCAGGCACTGTAGCAGGTAATGTTCAGTATTGTAGCAGCCGAAACTATTCACCTTGGGCCACCGTTTTGGGCTTAGAATCCTTAAGGCCTTCGTTCCACCAAGGCCTTCAGGCCAGTAAGGCTTTCAGACAACATTTAAGGCCTTCAGTCCACCTCAAGGCCTTCAGGCCACATGATCAGTGCGGTTTCCCCAGACAGACGCTGCAAAAAAGGAGCAGCCCAAGAGGAGGATTCAGAGAAAGTGCACTCACCAGAGCAGAAAAAAAATGTATTTTTCAGAATGAGAGGGTATGTCTATTCTATCGGGACTAGCCTGTTCTTACATGGGAATCCTAGACAGACGACAATGTGAAGGTGGAGAGATACTATCACGATGCAAATGCTGGGGAGGGGCAGTTTTTTATAGATAGTCTGGTTGAATTCCCTAAGACCTTCAGGTCATGTAATATCCTAAGCCTAATGGCCATGTAATATTTAAGCCTACGGGCCTCTTAAGGGTTCCCCCTCATCCCTTGAAAGGGGGGTTATCAAAAATCTATAAAAATGAAGTCCTTTGGGCCATTCGGAGGAAAATATCAAATAATGGTCATGGTGGCGGAAAATTTATTGTCACCACGTATGTTAAAAATTCCTTTTGTTGTTTAGTAAAACGCTTCATAGAAAAATATTCCTTTTTAAAACCATTTAATGAAATTAAAATTCAAATGGGTTGATTGTATGATGTATAAAAGAAGATGGCGTATATTATAAAAATATTCCTCAATGAAAGGAGATTGAGACGAAGTCCCTTACTGTGAGCTCGACTTGTCACGTACAATCTTTATATTCCTGAATAATAAACTTAAGTTAATTTATAATTTCTTGAGAACATTTTCCAATTTTATTATTTATTTTATATCACTTATTAACATGTTATAAAAAGTACATAATTATTTAAGCTCATATCAGACGTTTTGTCGATATTCGGTACTTGAGTCGAAAATAAACATGGTTTGATGTCACTATTCCATGTGGTCATAAGTCCTTCATCGCCAAAATAATATTCATGACATTATTATCATATTTATACATAAATTAGAAAATTAAATCAAACAATGAAGTGTGGTTATGAAAAATGAGCAATGTTATAATCATGGAAACTTTATGCCTCACGTATGCATGGGTAACATTTTCCATTTTATAATTGATCATTATGGAAAGAATTTAAGTATTTTTTTATCATTCCAAAATGATTATAACATATTTAATAACATATTAATCATTTAAATAAACTCTTATATATATATATATATATATCATAAAAGTGATATAATGAATAAAAACTAGTCACCTCACTTCGTGGAGGTGATAGTTCACACGTACACACGAACGACGTTATCATTTTTATGCACGTGGAAATTAAGAACGTAATTGATATATTTTTATAATATAATGATTAATATGTCATTAATATAAAAAATTAACATCAATTACATTATTATAACTAGTCATGAGAGATGGTTTTGAAAAATGAATTAGATATATTTGTGGAGGTGATAGTTCACATGTACGCACTAATGATTAATTCCTTTGACATTTAATAGAATCATAGATGGATTTAGGTGATGATATTAATAGAATAACATCTAATTATATTTAGGATACTGGATTTATTAGTTCCTAATGGATTAAGGAGATTTAAAGTAAGTATAAGAAGAAATAAAATAGAAACACTTAAATAAAAACATTATCTTCCATTTGGATGATCACAATTCTTAACACCTTAACACCTCTAAGAAGGGTGTTCTGCCTAAACTAAGGCCTCAAGAATATGGGTAGTTATTATAGGAAGGAGTTGGTTCAAATCGTGACCAAACAAAATGATTTTTTATGTGTGATTAATAAAGTGGAATCAGAGCCTTTTTATGGGAGAGGGGAGGGGCACCCTTGGAATTATTAAAAGTATTAAATTAATATAAATTCAATTTCGATTAAAAATGGGTCCAAGTTTATTTAGTTAAAATATAGGATAAGGATGGGTCAAAATATAATCATATAATAATAATTAGACAAGTTTTGAATAATTTTTAATCCTTTTATTTTTTATTTAATCTTTTTAACTCTTACCGTTTTATCATATAATTTACACTTTGAGAGTTAAAATAAGTACAAAATCATACCGAACAACTAATTAATGATTCATTAATGACATTTATGTATTTATCTAAAAAAATTTCAAGTATTGGTTTTTTATAAATTTTATATCATTTAATTAAATATTTTATATTCAAAAATATGAATTATGTCAATTTTAACACTATTCATTACAAGACTTTTTAAAAATATAATAACTTGATTACTTTGGAAAAAAACATTAAACAAATCCTATAATGTCATAAGAATCCATAAAATTTTTGGATGGAATCAAATATTTCAAATTATATTTATTTTAATATTATTATTATCATTTATTTGATTTTATCTTTAAAAAATCAATTATTGCATCATCATTGTGTCATAATTAAATTTAATTATTTAATTCCTAAAAATTATAAATAAATTACCATGATATATGTAATAGTTTTAGATTTATGTGTACTATTCATAGTCAATAATTTTACTTATATAAACACATATTAAATTTGTTTTAGTAAGAAGATACATATTTATGACATATTTTCCTTTAATTTAAATTAAATGTTATAAATGTCATAATCATACCCAAGTGGATTCCAAAGGTCACAATTTTGGTCCAAGTATGTTAATAATTGATAATTACTCATCCAATATGATTAAGCCAAGTGTTAGGGTACTTATAATATTAATTTTACCTTTAATTACCCTATTTACCCTTAACTATGGGTAAATAAAATACTACAGTTACTATTCACTAAAAATTATTTTGATCCTATTGGACCAAATTTTTCATAATTATTACAACCATATATGTAGATTTTTAAAAATTCAATTCATAGAAGTGGTTAAATTATGTTTAACACTAATCTCATTGAAGGATTGAGAAAACAAGTTTTTGAAGTAAAACTTTCAAAAGTTCACATTGTTTTTCTATTTAATTTTAATTTGAAATTTCATACAATGTACTAAATTGGATTAATTGATAAAAAAATTAATCTAATTATACCTTAAAACCATGTAAAATGATTATATAATAATATAGATAAATTAGACGAAAAGGTAGTTTTAAATTAAAATATAGTATTTTTCACTATTCATTAGTCAAATGAATATTGTTATAAAAATACCAAAAATTCAACCAAAGTAAATTTTTATGTCCCACTTCCAAATAATAAGTTTATTTTGTCAAATATAACATATAAAAGTTACAAAAACTCTATTTAAAAAGGGTTCTCCATCAAAAGGCGGTAAAACTACCTTTTAAAAATATTAGAGTATTTTATGCTTAAAATTGGATTTATTCTCATTTTAAGCCTCCAAAATTTATTGGAAAAAAGTAAAAATATTTAATAAACATGTATAAACATAATATAGTTATTTCTATTCATTTCTACTAATACAATAGCCAGGCGATAACTACCATTTAAAATAATAATATTAAAAATATATTATTTTTCGGTATAACTCAGCCTTGTGTGCAACATAAGATTTTAGAGAAACCCATTATTGCGTGTTGGGTACGCTATCAAACATAACATAAAATTTAATGTAAAACTAATATATAATTCATAAATATTAATATATATAAAAAATTCTTATTCTATAATTAGCCTGAGTGGCCTGAAGGCCTCTTTTTTTATTGATTTTTGATAACCCCCCCCCCCCTCTCAAGGGATGAGGGGGAACCCTTACAAGGCCCGTAGGATTATGTGATTACATTGCCCATAGGATTGAGAAACATTACATGACCCAAAGGTCTTAGGGAATTCAACTAGACTATAACTACAAGGAACTGCTCCTTCGCAACATTTTCTTCATGATGGTAGCTCTCCAACTTCGCATGGCCATCTGGCTAAGCATCTTGTGCACGCACAGGTTAGTCCCGATGGAATAGCCATACCCTCTCATTCCTTCCCAATCCATTTGGTTCTGCTCTGGTGAGTGCGCCTGCTCTGAATCCTCCTCTAGGATGCTCCTTTTTTGTAGAGTCTGTCTGGGGAAACTACATGTGGCCCGAAGGCCTTCAAGTGGCCCGAAAGCCTTAAAGGTGGCCTAAAATCCCTATTGAACCGAAGGCCTGGGTGGCCCGAAGGCCTTAAGGACTCCAAGACCAAATCGGTGGCCCAAGGTGAATAGTTCCTGACTACTACAGTCCCTAATAGTACCTGCTAAAGTACCCTCCTTGAAATATGCCTCCGCCTGGATTCGAACATCGGTCTCGTGGATGCACTTAAGGATACCTCACCAACTAGGTTGAGGATCATGTGCATTACTTGGGATGTTACATCATTCACTCCCTTTCAAAATTGTGTCCTCACAAGTTTATTTACTTATCAAATAAGTTGGGGAATTTCTCTGTTATAGCATTTTTAGATTCCCATGTTTCCTCTTCTACCATATGGTTTTTTCAAAAAAAAAACATTAACCCAATGAATCACCTTATTCCACAACACTTTCTCTCTGCAGTCAAGAATCTAGACGGACAGTTCCTCATAAGAAAGATTCTCTTCCAACTGAAATACTTCTGGAATCAAAACATGAGATGGATCTGGTATATATTTTCCTAACATTGAATATGAAAAACATTGTGTACTTGGGATAAATATGGCGATAAAGCCACTTAGTAGGAAAATGATCCAACTTTCACTAGGATTTCATGGGGTCCAATGAACTGTGGACTCAACTTCCCTTTCTTACCAAAACACATCACACTTTTACATGTAGAAACTTTGAGAAAGACATAATCACCTACCTAAAAAGAAATATTCTTCCCCCGGTTAACTGCATAACTTTTCTACATGCTCTGAGCTATCCCCATGTGTGTCTGAATCAAATAAAATTTTTCTGCAATCTGTTTAACCAATTATGGTCCGATAAACTTTCTTTCACCTACTTTATCCCAAAAATCTAGAGTTCGACACATATTTCCATATAATACCTCAAATGGTATCATCTGTGTATTGAAATGAAAACTATTATTATAAGAAAAATCAACCAAATAAAGGTTTTGATCCTAAATTCCCTATCAATCCATTGAACAAGCATGTAGCATATCATCCAAGCTCTGAATTTTTCATTTTGTGTGCCCATCTGATTGTGGATGAAAAGTTGTACTGAAATTTAATTCACCACCCAACGACTTCTAAAAGTCATCCCAAAAGTTATAAGTGAACCTAGGATCCTGATCAGATATAATGGAGAGTATTACTCCGTGTAACATGACTATATCTTTAATGTACAATTGGGAAAGTTGATATAGAGATAGAGTATCTCAAATGAAAATAAAATGAACATATTTATTAAATCGATCAATAATAACCCAAATCATATTGTTACCTTGATAAGTCTTTGGTAATCCCACTACGAAATCCATGGATATATTTCCCATTTCCACTCTAGAAATGGAAATGGATAAAGCATCCCCTTTGGAAACTACCGTAATGGTTTGACTTGCTGACCAGTCAAACACTTCATAGTAATGTTAGTAATATCTCTTTTCATTCCATCCCACCATTAATACTCTTTAAGGTATCTTTACATCTTAGTGCTTCTAGGATAAACTAAAAATGAAGAACTTTGAGCATCATATAAAAACTTTTTCTTCAATTGTGAATCACAAGGCACACATAATCTCTTACCAAATCTCAAAACAAAATATTTATCAATGTTAAATTCAGGAAAATTACCCTTCTGAACCAACTCTACCTTTTTCCAAAATTCACTGTCTTCCATCTATGATTTCTTAATTCTGTCTGATATAGATTATTGTAATGAAACCTTAAACAAAATAGAGGAAATTATTGTACTAACAAATTACATTCCAAATTTTATCAAATCATTAAAGAAAGGATCATATTACAAATGTAACATGGTTAATGTAGCATTATTTTTCTGACTAAAATCATTTTCCACTTTATTTTGTTTTCCTAGATGGTAATGAATCATGTCATCATAAACCATTATTAGTTACAATGATCTTCTCTTTCTCATGTTCAATTATTTCTGAGTGAATATATATACTTCAAAAATTTTTGGTCAATATATATATCACATTTAATCCATACAGATAATGCCTCCAAAATTTTTAAGAAAAAAAACAACAACTAATTCCAAATCATGGGTAGGTTAATTTAACTCACGAGGTTTCAACTAATGTGAAACATAAGAAATTACCTGATCATTATTCATTATGACACAACCAAGTCCTTTCAACGAACCATAATTGTAGACAACAAATTCACCATTTCTAGAAGGAAGATCCAAAATTGGAGCATTCACCAATCTTCTTTTCAATTTCTGAAAACAATCATCACATTATTTTGTCCAGATGAACTTAACACCTTTTCAAGTTAACTTAGTCAATGGGATAGATAACTGTGAGAAATGTTCAAAAAAATCGATAATAGCCTGATAAACCTAGAAAAATACGAATCTCAGTTACATTTGTGGGTGTTGGCCATTCATCAATAACTTTCATTTTAGAAGGATCAACTATTATGACATATTTAGAAATAATGTGACCAAGGAAAGAAAAAAAATTCAACCAAAATTCACTCTTTCTGAATTTCCCATACAATTTATCTTATTTTAAGGTTTTCAAAATAACCCTTAGATAACTTTCATGCTCCTCTTTACTTTAAGAATATACCAAAATTTCATCAATAAACACAACCAAAAACTTATCCAATAACTCATGGAATATTAATTCATAAGATCCATGAGTACAGCAGGTGCAATAGTTAATCCAAACGGCATAACTAAAAATTCATAATGGTCATATCTAATATGAAACATAGTCTTCAAAATGTATGCTTCCTTTACTTTCAACTGATTGTACCCCGACCTCAAGTCAAACATAGAAAAATATCATGATCCCATGAGCTGATCAAACAAATCATCGATATGAGGTAATAGATACTTGTTCTAAACAATGATGTTATTAATGTCTCTATAATAAATTCAAAGTATCATTAAACTGTCTTTCTTTTTAATAAACAAGACAAGAGAACCTCATGGTGAAGTACTAGGTCTAATAAAACCTTTATCTAATAACTCCTGCATTTGCTTCTTCAACTCCAAAAGTTCAATTTGAGTCATTCAATAAGGGGTTTTGAAATAAGCGTAACATCCGAAATTATTTCAATAGTAAATTCAACTTCTCGATTATGTATAATTTCGGGAAACTCATTATGTAAAACATTGAGATACTCATTTACCACTGGCACATCATTAATATGAAAAATTCCTTTGTTTTAAACAATATGTACAAGGTAACATTCATTTCCATCTTTTAATAGTTTCTTAGCTTCCTGATATGTTATCAATGTTATGGGTTCATTCTTTTTCAGAAACTAAAATTATTTCTTAAAAGAAACCTCTTTAGATCTACAATAAATCTTAGCATGTTAAACGGAAATTCAATCCATGCCCAGAATAACTTCAAACTCTACTAGAGGAAAAAAACAAGGTTTTCAGGTAAATTATTTCCATAGATAAGGACTAGAATATTCATATAATTTCTTTTTTTGTATCAACATTTACCCTATGAGTTTTTAATATAAGTTATGGATTCATTTCTTGAGGTGGAATTTCCAATTTACTGTAAAATTTTTCAGAAATAAAAGAATGTGTATACCCTGAATCAAACAACACATTGGCATAATCTAAAAAAACAATGTACCTGATACCATTTCATTTGATGGCCCAACATTTTCTGGAGTAGTTTCAAAGTATTTCTCCACACATTTTGTCTTATAGTCTGACTAATTCCTATCATTAAAGTTATTCATCAGACACACATCTTCATAATGACCCATCTCATTTGAAAGTACTTACCATAATTTATAACGCATTCTCCAGTGTGTTTTCACCTCAATTTTCATGAACTATAAACTTAATTTTATTACAAGAAGACTTTTTGAATAATTTTTCCCTTTCTATTGCCACATCAACCTCTTATTCTACAATTTTTTAAATAACACATGATCATCTACAAACTCCATTTCCAACTTCTCTTCACATCGAAAACGTTTTTCATAACTTTTGAACTCATGAGAACCCAACAACCATCGATACGTTGGCTTTAATCCTTAGTAAAAATGATTGATTTTACTATCAAGATCCTAAATGAAATTTGGAGCATACCTTTCATGTTGAGTGATTTTTTCTTCGTAATCATCCCCTAAGTAGTCCTCCCACCTCAATTACAAGAATTTTTTTTTCATCCTAAGTTGAACTACCTAAGGAAAATATTTCCCAAGAAACATATTTTTGAATTCATCCCACTCAAGAGCATAAATCTCCTCACTGTTCCTAATATTCTTAACCATATACCACCATTGATCGGATTCACCATCAAAATAGTAAACAAAAAGACTGACATTTTGATTGTCTAAACACCACATGAAATCAAGCATCTTTTCTAGTGATTTAATCCATCCTTCACCTAGCACATGGTCAGATGATCCTCTGAATGATGGGAAATGTTTCCCCATGATATGATCCACTACCGACATATTCCTCTAGGGTTGATCTGGTTGATCTCATGCATAAACACCACCACCATTTATCACCTGAGTCAACTGATCCATCACTGCAACAAACTATTCAGTTATGGTTTCTTCAATCTTAGGATGCTGATTTGGAAGGTTGTTTTCCTTAGGATGTCATCCCAGCACAACTACCCAATTTCCTCGGCAGAAAAACATTATGAACAAACATATATTAGACGAAGAAACCTGGGAATATTCAAATTCTATATCATTTTAATTTTAATATAAAGTAAATATCATTTATAGACATTATATTAACAATATTTTAACCCCTAAAGTTATCTAAACCAACCTCTGATACCAACTATAAGGCCCCATCCCTTAACGTTACAAAATCTTAATTTAAATCGGGAATTCACATTGAGGATCTTGTAGAGACCCAGTTTTTGGCCTAATAAGACTTTGAAATATTTATAAGAATATTTATAGAGCTGGGGGCTGAGACGGCGTGAAATTCCGAGGCCCGGTGTGCTCGGAATTAATTTTATAAAAATGTTAAGTGTTTTTATATTATGCAGGCACAATTAACTAAATAAAATGGGATATCTCTTAAATGGTTGATCGGATCAGAAATCTGAGACCACGGTTGGGTCTGTAACGCAGTGTTTCCCCTAGGAACGACATAAAATAATTCGGCGTGGGATGTTCGGACCCCTCGCTTGTTGGCGGTGTATTAAATGGATAAATTAAATAATTAATTTATTCATTTAATAGCTCGAACCTGAATATCTCTAGAACAGGGACTCAGATAAAAAATCTAAGACCACTGATGATCTCAGAACGTAGGCTTTACCCTACGAAAGGTATAACCTTTTTCTGCATTGGGTGTTTGGCATATGCGCCATCACGAGAGAATAATTAAATAATTAAATAATTGTTTATTTAGTTATTTAATTTATTTCTTTTAACCTAGCGAGAGGTTACAAATTCTTTGTTTAGAGGGGTTTGGCCTCGTAATTCATTTTTTCCAACGGCGTTAAACCCTCCCTTCCTCTCCTCTCCTCCTCTCCTCATTGATGAACGGCGGATGAAGAACAACGAAGCCTCGGATCCAAGCGAATCGAAGAGCGACGAACGGAACATCTTCTTCTCATCGTTGTGCAAGTGCGATCCTCATCAACACCGAGCAGATCTTGATGAACGCGATCTTCAACAACGATCGATCCAAACTTGAGTTAGGATTTATCTTTGTGGATTTCTTACCTCAGTTTAATTTTTCATGACGAACGCGAATTAAATGAATTAATTTTCGGATCGAAAAACAATGGGTTGAATAAATTATTTCTTCTCATTTATCTTGAGATTAAAAACCTTGAAGTGTGATAAATATTTATTTACCAATTTCTTGTGTTCTTGATTCTCAAAAATGATGGTCAAACTAACATGGATATTGATCTGCACTTAGACAGCGATCTTTCATTATTCATTATCTGCGCATTCTTTGCATGTTTTTCATCGCAAAATAATTAAGAATGTCAAAACATCAATTTTTCGTTGAGCACGACATGTGAATGTGGAGATCTCGACCCGAGGATCGTGAATCTACACTCGCCAAAATTTTCGGGGTTAAAACAAAGATGCAGCGGATCCTGGAAGGGGAAACGTAATGGTGCAGTTTTGGTGTGGCGAGCGGACGGGGGCCAAGCGATACGGCTGGTTTTAGGCGCGTCGGCGCGGGTAGACGGGGGGGGGGGGGGTGCGGCGGCGCGGTGGGAAGCCGGGATGGCAGTAGGCCGGAGGCGGCAGATCCGGCGTGAGAGGCACCCGCAGGAAGGCTAGGCTGGTAGGGTTTGGAGGAGAAGAAAACGTGAAATAATGAGATAGATTGGAGAGAGAATGGTATAACAAAAATTGAGAAATAATAAAGGAAGAAGAATCCGAGAATGGTGATGGGCACCAATTTGGAGTGAATTGGGATTGTGGGTTCGTGGATTGTGGGTGTGATAAGTTAAGGAATTAAATTAAATTAAAAATAATAATAATATAATAATGTTATTATTATTTTCGATGGAAAAACCGTATTTTGGCGGCATCTTCTTCGTGCGGCCTCAGTTTCACGAACTGTCAGCAGTAGTGTGACCCTGACATCGAGATGAAATTTATGAGTCCAATATTGGATGTCTTTTTTGGGTTTTTGGATTAGGTACCCGAAGCGCTCGGAAAATAATAGATTTAATAGTATTATTAAATCTTCGACCTCCTATAACTCTCGCGTCCGATGTCCAATTGACTTGTTGTCAGCGGTGATGGGACCCTGTCATTAATATGGTCGATTCAAGTCTAATGTTGGATACTAAATTCTGGTTCGTGGCTTGGTTCCACGAAACACCCAATGATAATAATAATATTATTATTATTTTTGGATCTTGTATCCAATATATCTCCCTCATACGGTGTCGGAATGACGAACCGTCTGTGAAGTTGCAACCCTGAAATTAAGACGGATGCTTCAAGACCAAATATGGATATTTAAGTCTAGGTCGAAGTGTGGACCCCATGAGGCCCAGTTCGCGCGTATTGCAGTGAAATACAACTTTTTTCACCGGGTATCCATTTTGAAAAAATGAGTAGTCCATCTCATGTGTTTTTTCATGTGGATCACAACGATGTGACCGGTTTGGTTAACCGATGTCGTTTGAAGTACGACTGGGTTGGATAGAACATGAATCCAACCGGGCCCTCGGCACTAAAATGCCTATAACTTATAGACTGGGCGTCTGATTGACGCATCTTCTATCGAGTTGGAACCCTTGTAACATGGAGGTCCTTCGGGTTACTTCCTTGTGGAACTTCATGGCGGTTGAGGTATGACCGATAACCTAAGGAGCAGAACTAGGATGTTTCTTTTAGTGAGATCTAGGATTACTACTCCCTTGATGACTCAAGGCGCGAATATTCCTTACTCCTCTACTCTAGTAGAGACAGGACTCCCCACCTCATGAGTATGGGTTCATTTTCCTCTGAGATGGTTTTCCTATCCTTGGAGTCCGTACTCCACCACATGGCCAGACCAGGCCGGTTGCATAGGTCACCCTGTGTATCGATTACATGAGTTGGAGTACATGGGTTGAGACCGTGTACGGGCACATGGTCAACGTACACGGGGCGGACCCCCGATACTTTGACACGACGAGTGATTTTTTCTACATGCTATGTAGTTGTGTTTTACACGACCAACCTTGTGACACGGGCCATTGTACATGGGTATTACTCGGGGTCAGAGGACACAACGTGTAACCTTTCTAAACGTCGTGTACCTTTCAGTACATGGCCTGATCTTCTTGCCCACCATATCTTGAACATCTTTCATTTGGGTTAGTGCCCCTTATTCTTGTTCCCCTGAAGGTCAGGCATCGTTTCCTTCTACAGGAGTATGATCCCTTCAGCAGCACTTTCTGTGATAGAGTCGGCATCCCTCTGAGAGGCCCGAAGCGAGATCCTTATCCATTCCTGACCCTAGGCAGAGTCAGGTATTGATGTGACCAACTATACTAGGCGTTGATCCTATATCTAGCTGGTGAATCACCTAGCTGGTGAATCTAGATGAGTCGCGGTATCCGCCATGGCCCTGGCAGTGATCCTAATCTGTGTATCGTGATATTTCCCACTCAGAAGTGTGTCTCCCATAATGAGTGTTTCTATCTATCGTGATCTTCCCACTCATGAGTGTTTCTCCCGTAATGAGTGTAACTACCTCTCGTGACGTTTCCCGAAGAACAGTACTTCTCGGACGGACGTCATCAGAGGTATCAAACTCGTGGAGTGTGTTCTCCCGGAACAAGTACTTCATGGAAATCTTCAAACTAGATCCCTAGTGCGGGTATGTGGTTGTGTGACTTGTCTCTAGACTACGGGTCTGAGTTACAAGTATATATGGTTTCCCTGGGTTTATGTATGGGCATATACCTGGTGTTAGCTGTGAAATGAAGATCCCTTTACTTTATCATTTGGGTTTCTTTGAGCGATCATATCTATTATTGGGTGGAGATGTACTCTTTTTTCACTCTTATTGTACCTTGTTCTCTCTTACTGCTCTCCTCTTCAGTACCTCTATTGCTGCTCCCTTGAGCCTTCGGGGAATCATACTGAATATTTTTATACTCACCCCTGCTTGGGTTTTGCCCGCATTTGGTGTGCCCTTGCAGACGAGGAATAGGTTGATCGTGACATCAGAGGAATTTCGGGATATGGGGTTCTTGGACCGCGTGCGGTGGTCGTAGCTTGGGATTCAGGAGTGGGACTCTTCCAGCTATTTTACTTTTTCACATGTTGGCGGGTAGTGGCATTTTTCTAGTTGGGTGTGTATTTTTTTCCCCTTTCTCTTTCAGCATTACTTTTCTTGTACTTGTATTGTTAGAGGTCGATGCATTTTTGTTTGGTTCCCTTTTTATAATAGTGTGGAACCTTGCTTTCTTCTTTTTCTCTGCACTTTTTCATTGAGTTAGGTGTGTGTGTGTACAGGTTCTTAGCCCAAGGCCTCCCCAATTTTGTTGTGCCTTCGGCGCTAGTCTCCATCCCCTGGCCTAAGGAGGCGAGCTTGGGGTAGTTGCGGTTCGAGCCCGGGTATGGGTCGGGTCATGACAGAGTGGTATCAGAGGTGGTTCGGCCCTTGGGACGTTGTTTGGACGTTTCCGTAAAATGGTCTTGGTTGGGTTTAGGGAAACAGTGTTGATGTGTCTCGAGAGCGGCTCTCAGGCCAGGGAGTCCAGTGATGGTGCGGGCGGCCGACGTATCTATTCACCAGGACCCTGATTACCCGCTTGTTGACTCGGCACCCTGAGACACCTGTGGCATGAAACATTGGTACATGCATCATATAGGATTGATTCTTTGACTGTCCTTGAGTCAGCTCCCCATTGTTATTGATGTATATAGATATGCTCATCCGACCACGGTACTCCTTGAGAACATTCAGGATGTCTCCGCGATGACAGCCATCCAGGATACTAGCTACGGTTCGTGGTGACGGTTCTGTGAGCGACGAGAGCTCAGTTCAGAACCCATCGTGTGATCCCCTTTCTCTAGGTGGGAAGGTAATAGCACCCCTACCTGTTGAGAAGAAGACAACCCCAGCTAAGCAGGTTGAGGATGTGTGCAGGTTGAGCACACTTCGTGAGTTTCAGCACCAGAGACCACTAAGGTTCCGTAGTAATCCAGGCCCTTGGCCGGTAGAGGTTTGTCTAGAGTTAGTGGTCCACTAGTCTATAACGGTATTTTCTGAGAACATACGTTCGAGCATGGACTCTGTAGAGATATCTATGCTATCATAGTGCTCTGGTTCATCCCCACCTATGTTGAGGTGCTAGAGTAAGCACTGATGGTATAGATCTTTTTGTCACACCATACAGCTGGTTGTGATAGTGAGCGTAATAGAGCCGATGTGCCTACTACAACTAGAAGATGCCAGATGATGAGATCTCAACGTAGGAGATCTTATCAGGACCAGTTATAGTCATGTGGTCATATGGGACCCAGACAGCGCAGTGAAAGCACGGTGGAAGAATCCTGCTGACTTGTGCAATCAAGGTGTGGTTATGTAGCAGACTCCCTTAGCGAGAAGTGTAGGAAGTCCCAGACTCACCTAGTGTGGGAAGTTTTATAGAAGTTAACTTCCCTGCAGCTGACCCTGGTGGAACATGAGGGTACAACTTTTCTTCAGTCGATGGTGTTTAATCCTTCGCTTCTCAAGCGTATAAGAGAGTCTTTGTTCTGATTCATCGATTGTGAAATCTCGTGTGACCAGATATCCTTAGGTGTTTCACAATATGTATATTCTAAAGGAGGGAATCACGATACTTTGTCCTAGTGACAAACAATGATTCCAGTTGTGACTTGTGATGTAGAGGTTCAGTCGAGGAGACAAACTTTCCCCCGAGTTCTATCAGGTCGTTTGAGACTGTGCAAGGAGATGGCAAGGTTGTATACCGCCTTACCTTATCCCAAATAGTTGGAGTGGGTATACGACGCCTTACATGTGTCGCAACTGAGGAGATGTGTGTGTGTTCCTACACACGTCATCAACTGAATAATGCCTTATAAGGGTGGACCACCCCTTTGGTCCATATTCCTTGGCTGCACTAAAATGTACAGGCTTCCCTAGGAGTGGGAGAGCTAAGTGTGGGCTCAGTATCTTGAGTAGTTTCCCTAGTTTTGCTTTTCGATGATGAAAAGCTTGAAGGAGGGAATAATTTAGAGACCCAATTTTTGGCCTAATAAGACTTTGAAATATTTATAATAATATTTCCAGAGATGGGGGATGAGACGGCATGCAATTCCGAGGCCCGGTGTGCCCGGAATTAATTTTATAAAAATGTTAAGTGTTTTTATATTACGTGTGTGCAGTTAACGAAAGAAAATAGGATATATCTTAAACGATTGAACAGATTAGAAATCTGAGACCACAGTTGGTTCTGGAACACAGTGTTTCCCCTAGGAGCGACATAAAATAAGTCGGTGTGGGATGTTCGGACCCCTCGCTCGTAGGCAGTGTATTAAATGGATAAATTAAATAATTAATTTATTCAATTAATAGCTAGAACCTGAATATCTCTAGAATATGTACTCAAATGAAAAATTTGAGACCACCGATGAGCTGGGAACGTAGGTTTTACCCTAAGAATGGTATAACCTTTGTCCGCATCGGGTGTTTGGCATATGTGCCATCACAAGAGAATAATTAAATAATTAAATAATTGTTTATTTAGTTATTTAATTTATTTCTTTTAACCTAGCGAGAGGTTATAAATTCTTTGTTTAGAGGAGGTTTTCCTCATAATTCATTTTGGCCAACGACGGTAAACCCTCCATTCCTCTCCTCTCCTCCTCTCCTCGTTGATGAACGACAGACGAAGAACAACGAAGCCTCGGATCCAAGAGAATCGAAGAGTGACGAACGCAACATCTTCTTCTCATCGTTGTGCAAGTGAGATCCTCGTCAACACCGAGCGAATCTTGATGAATGCGATCTTCACCAATGATCAATCCAAACTTGAGGTAGGATTTATATTTGTGGATTCCTTACCTCAGTTTAATTTTACATGACGAATGTGAATTAAATGAATTAATTCGCGGATCGAAAAACAATGGATTGAATAAATTATTTCTTCTCGTTTATCTTGAGATTGAAAATCTTGAAGTGTGATAAATATTTATTTACCAATTTCTTGTGTTCTCGATTCTCAAAAATGATGGTCAAATTAACACGGCTATTGATCTTCACTTAGACCGTGATCTTTCATTATTCGTTGTCGGTGAATTCTTCGCATGTTTTTCATCGCAAAATAATTAAGCGCGTCAAAACATCAATATTTCGTTAAGCGCAACATGCGAATGTGGAGATCTCGACCCGAGGATTGTGAATCTACGCTCGTCAAAATTTTCGGGGATAAAATGAAGATGCAGCAGATCCTAGAAGGGGCAACGTAATGGTACGGTTTCGGTGCGGCGAGCGGACGGGGGCCAGGGGATGTGGCTGGTTTGAGGCGCGCCGGCGCAGGTATCTAGGGGCGGTGCGGCGGCGCGGCGGGAGGCCAGGACGACGGTAGGCCAGAGGCGGCAGATCCGGCGTGAGAGGCAGCCGCGGGAAGGCGAAGCTGGTAGGGTTTGGAGGAGAAGAAAACGTGAAATAATGAGATAGATTGAAGAGAGAATGGTATAACAAAAATTGAGAAATAATAAAAGAAGAAGAATCTGAGAATGGTGATGCACACCAATTTGGAGTGAATTGGGATTGTGGGTGCGTGGATTGTGGGTGTGATAAGTTAAGGAATTAAATTAAATTAAAAATAATAATATAATAATAATGTTATTATTATTTTCGTCAGAAAAACCATTTTCTGGGGTTATCTTCTTCGTGCGACATCCGTTTCACGAACCGTCAGCGGCAGTGCGACCCTAACATCGGGACAGAATTTATGAGTCCAATATTGGATGTATTTTTTGGGTTTTTGGATCGGGTACCCGAAGTGCTTGGAAAATAATAGATTTAATATTATTATTAAATCTTCGACCTGCTATAACTCTTGTGTGTGACTTCCAATTGACTTGCCGTCAGCGGCGATGTGACCTTGTCATTAATATGGTCTATTCAAGTCTATTGTTGGATACTAAATTCTGGTTTGTGGATCGGGTCCACGAAACACCCAATGATAATAATAATATTATTATTTCGGGATCTTGTATTCAACATATCTCCCTCATACGGTGTCGGAATGACGAACCGTCTGTGACGTTGCAACCCTGAAATTAAGACGGATGTCTCAAGACCAATTATAGATATTTAAGTCGAGGTCGAAGCGCGGACCCCATGACGCCCGGTTCGCACGTATTGCGGTGAAATACAACTTTTTCACCGGGTATCCATTTTGGACAAATGAGTAGTCCATCTCATGTGTTTTTTCATGTGGATCGTAACTGTGTGACCAGTTTGGTTAACCGGTGTCATTTGAAGTACGACTGGGTTGGATCGAACACGAATCCAACCGGGCCCTCGGCACTAAAATATCTTTAACTTATAGACTGGGCGTCCGATTGACGCACCGTCTGTCGAGTTGGAACCCTTCTAACATGGTGGTCCTTCAGGTTACTTCCTTGTGGAACTTTGTGGCAGTTGAGGTATGACTGATAACCTAAGGAGAAGAACCAGGATGTTTCTTTTAGTGATATCTATGATGACTAATCCCTTGATGACTCAAGGCGCGAGTATTCCTTACTCCTCTGCTCCAGTAGAGACGAGACTCCCCACCTCATGAGTGCGGGTTCATTTTCCTCTAAGATGGTTTTCCTATCCTTGGAGTCCGTACTCCACCACATGGCCAGACCAGGTCGGTTGCATGGGTCACCCTGTGTATCGATTACATGAGCTGGAGTACATGGGTTGAGACCGTGTACGGGCACATGGCCAGCAGACATGGGGCGGACCCCCGATACTTTGACACGACGGGTGATCCTTTCTACATGCTGTGTAGTTGCGTTTTACACGACCAACCTTGTGACACGGGCCATTGTACACGGGTAGTACTCGGGGTTAGAGGACACGACGTGTAACCTTTCTACACCTCGTGTACTTTTCAGTACATGGATTGATCTTCTTGACCATCGTATCTTGGACATCTTTCATTTGGGTTAGTGCCCCTTATTCTCGTTCCCCTAAAGGTCAGACATCGTTTCCTTCTAAAGGAGTATGATCCCTTCAGCAGGACTTTCTGTAATAGAGTCGGCATCCCTCCGAGAGGCCCGGAGCGAGATCCTCTATCCATTCCTGACCCTAGGTAGAGTCAGGTATCGATGTGACCAACTCTACCGGGCGTTGATCCTCTACCTAGATGGTGAATCACCTAGCTGGTGAATCCGGATGAGTCGCGGTATCCACCATGGCCCTGGCAGTGATCCTCATCTGTGTATCGTGATCTTTCCCACTCAGGAGTGTGTCTCCCGTAATGAGTGCTTCTATCTATTGTGATCTTCCCACTCAGGAGTGCGTGTCTCGTAATGAGTGTAACTACCTCTCCTGATGTTTCCCGATGAACAGTACTTCTCGGACGGACGTCATCAGAGCTATCAGACTCGTGGAGTGTGTTCTCCTGGAACGAGTACTTCATGGAAATCTTCGAACTGGATCCCTAGTGCGGGTATGTGGTTGTGTGACTTGTATCTAGACTACGGGTCTGAGTTACAAGTATATCTGGTTGCCCTGGGTATATGTATGGGCATATACCTAGTGTGAGCTGTGAAATGAAGATCCCCTTACTCTATCGTTTGGGTTTCTTTGAGCGATCATATCTATTATTGGGTTGAGCTATACTCTTTTTTTCAATCTTGTTGTACCTTGTTCTCTCTTACTGCTCTCCTCTTCAGTACCTCTATTGTTACTCCCTTGAGCCTTCGGGCATCATACTGAGTATTTTTATACTCACCCCTGCTTGGGCTTTGCTCGCATTTGGCATGCCCTTGCAGACGACGAACAGGTTGATCATGACATCAGAGGAGCTTCGGGATACGAGGTTCTTGGACCGTGTGCGGTGGTCGTAGCTTTGGATTTAGGAGTGGGACTCTTCCAGCTGTTTTACTTTTTCACATGTTGCCGGGTTGTGTCATTTTTCTAGTTGGGTGTGTATTTTTTCCCCTTTCCCTTTCAGCATTACTTTTCTTGTACTTTTACTGTTAGAGGTCGATGCATTTTTGTTTGGTTACCTTTTTATAATAGTGTGGAACCTTGCTTTCTTCTTTTTCTCTGCACTTTTGCATTGAGTTAGCTATGTGTGTGTGTACAGGTTCTTAGGCAAAGGTATCCTCGAGTTTATTATGCCTTCGGCACTAGTCGCCAGCCCCTGGCCTAAGGAGGTGGGCTTGGGGTAGTTGCGGTTCGAGTCCTGGTATGGGTCAGGTCGTGACAGAGTGGTATCAGAGGTGGTTTGACCCTTGGGATGTTGTTCGGGCGTTTCCCTAAAATGGTCTTGGTTGGGTTTAGGGCAACAGTGTCGATGTGTCTCGAGAGCGGCTCTCAGGCCAGGGAGTCCAGTGATGGTGCGGGCGGCTGACGTATCCATTCACCAAGACCCTGATTACCTGCTTGTCGACTCGGCACCCTGAGACACCTATTGCAGGGAACATTGGTACATGCATCATATAGGATTGAGTCTTTGATTGTCCTTCTCGAGTCATCTCCCCATCGTTGTTGATATATATAGATATGCTCATCCGACCGCGGTACTCCTTGATAACATTCAGGATGTCTCCGTGATGACATCCATCCAGGATACTAGCTACGGTTCGTGGCGACGGTTCTGTGAGCGATGAGAGCTCAGTTCCGGACCCATCGTGCGATCCCCTTTCTCTAGGTGGGTAGGTAATAACACCCCTACCTTTTGAGAAGAAGACAACCCCAGCTAAGCAGGTTGAGGATGTGTGCAGGTTTAGCACACTTCGTGAGTTTCAGCACCAGAGACCACTAAGGTTCCGTAGTTAGTCAGGCCATCAGACAGTAGAGGTTTGGCTAGAGTTGGTGGTCCACTAGTATATAATGGTAGTTTCCGAGAAAAACGTTCGAGCAGGGACTCTGTAGAGAGATATATTCTATCATAGTGCTCTTGTTCATCCTCACCTATGTTGAGGTGCTAGAGTAAGCACTGGTGGTATAGAGATTCCTGTCACGCCATACAGCTGGTTGTGATAGTGAGCGTAACAGAGTTGAGACGTCTACTACAGCTAGAAGACGCCGGACGACAAGATCTCAACATAAGAGATCTTATCATGACCAGTTACAGTCACATGGTCATATGGGACCCAGGAAGCGTAGTGAAAGCACGGTGGAAGAATCTTGTTGACTTGTGCAATCAATGTGTGGTTATGTAGCAGACTCCCTTAGCGAGAAGTGTAAGAAGTCCCAGACTCACCTAGTGCGGGAAGTTTCAGAGCAGTTAACTTCCCTGAAGCTGACCCTGGTGGAACATGAGGGTACAAATTTTCTTCAGTAGATGGTGTTGAATCCTCCGCTTCTCGAGCGTGTAAGAGAGTCTTTGTTCCGATTCATCGACTGTGAAATCCTGTGTGACCAGATATCCTTAGGTGTTTCACCATATGGATATTATGAAGGAGGGAATCAAGATACTTTTTCCTAGTGAAAAACAGTGATTCTAGTTGTGACATGTGATTTAGAGGTTCGGTCGAGGAGACAAACTTTCCCCCGAGTTCTATCAGGTCGTTTGAGACTATGCAAGGAGATGGAAAGGTTGCATACCGCCTTACCTTATCCCAAATAGTTGGAGTGGGTATACGAAGCCATAAATGTGTCGCAAATGAGGAGATGTGTGTGTGTTCCTACACACGTCATCAACTAAAGAAAGCCTTATAAGGGTGGACCACACCTTTGGTCCATATTCCTTGGCTGCACTGAAACGTACTGGCTTCCCAAGGAGCGGGAGAGCTAAGTGTGGGCTCAGTATCTTGAGTGGTTTCCCTGGTTTTGCTTTTCGAGGACGAAAAGCTTGAAGATATCATAATGTAGAGACCTGGCTTTTGGCCTAATAAGACTTTGAAATATTTATAAGAATATTTCCAGAGCTGGGGGCTGAGACAGCATGCAATTTCGAGGCCCGGTGTGCCCAGAATTAATTTTATTAAAATGTTAAGTGTTTTTATATTACGCACGCGCAGTTAACTAAAGAAAACAGGATATATCTTAAACGGTTGATCGGATCAGAAATTCGAGACCACAGTTGTGTCCGGAATGCAGTGTTTCCCCTAGGAGCGACATAAAATAAGTCGGCACGGGATGTTCGGACCCCTCGCTCATTGGCAGTGTATTAAATGGATAAATTAAATAATTAATTTATTCATTTAATAGCTCGAACCAGAATATATCTAGAACAGGGACTCAGATGAAAAATATGAGACCACCGATGAGCTCGGAGCGTAGGTTTTACCCTAAGAAAGGTATAACCTTTGTCCGCATCGGGTGTTTGGCATATGTATCATCGCGAGAGAATAATTAAATAATTAAATAATTGTTTATTTAGTTATTTAATTTATTTCTTTTAACCTAGCGAGAGGTTATAAATTCTTTTTTTAGAGGGGGTTGGCCTCATAATTCATTTCGGCCAACGACGGTAAACTCTCTCTTCCTCTCCTCTCCTCCTCTCCTCGTTGATGAACGATGGACGAAGAACAACGAAGCCTCAGATCCAAGCGAATCGAAGAGCGATGAACGCAACATCTTCTTATCATTGTTGTGCAAGTGCGGTCCTCGTCAACACCGAGCGGATCTTGATGAACGCGATCTTCACCAATGATCGATCCGAACTTGATGTATGATTTATCTTTGTGGATTCCTTACCTCGGTTTAATTTTTCATGACGAACACGAATTAAATGCATTAATTCGCGGATCGAAAAAACAATGGGTTGAATAAATTATTTCTTCTTGTTTATCTTGAGATTGAAAATCTTGAAGTGTGATAAATATTTATTTACCAATTTCTTGTGTTCTTGATTCTCAAAAATGATGGTCAAATTAACATGGATATTGATCTACACTTTGACTGTGATCTTTCATTATTCGTTGTCCGCGCATTCTTTGCATGTTTTTCATCGCAAAATAATTAAGCACGTCAAAACATCACTGTTTCGTTGAGCGCGGCATGCGAACGTGGAGATCTCGGCCCGAGGATCGTGAATCTATGCTCGCCAAAATTTTCGGGGTTAAAACAAAGATGCAGCGGATCCTAGAAGGGGCAACATAATGGTGTGGTTTCGGTGCGGCGAGCAGACGGGGGCCAGGCGATGCGGCTGGTTTGATGCGCGCCGACGCGGTTAGCCGGGGGCGGTGTGGCGGCGCGGCGGGAGGCCGGGACGGCGGTAGGCCAGAGGCGGCAGATCTGGCGTGAGAGGCAGCCACGGGAAGGCCAGGCTGGTTGGGTTTGGAGGAGAAGAAAACGTGAAATAATGAGATAGATTGGAGAGAGAATGGTATAACAAAAATTGAGAAATAATAAAAGAAGAAGAATCCGAGAATGGTGATGCGCACCAATTTGGAGTGAATTGGGATTGTGGGTGCGTGGATTGTGGGTGTGATAAGTTAAGGAATTAAATTAAATTAAAAATAATAATAATATAATAATGTTATTATTATTTTCGTTGGAAAAACCGTAATTTGGCGGTGTCTTATTCGTGCGACCTCGGTTTCACGAACCATCAGCAGCAGTGAGACCCTGACATCGAGACGGAATTTTTGAGTCCAATATTGGATGTCTTTTTCGGGTTGTTGGATCGGGTACCCGAAGCGCTTGGAAAATAATAGATTTAATATTATAGTTAAATCTTCGACCTGCTATAACTCTTGCGTGCGACGTCCAATTGACTTGTCGTCAACGGCGATGTGACCCTGACATTAATACGGTCGATTCAAGTCTAATGTTGGACACTAGAATCTGGTTCAAGGCTCGGGTCCATGAAACACCCAATGATAATAATATTATTATTATTTCAGGATCTTGTATCCAACATATCTCCCTCATACGGTGTCGGAATGAAGAACTGTCTGTGATGTTGTGACCCTGAAATTAAGACGGATGTTTCAAGACAAATTATGGATATTTAAGTCAAGGTCGAAGCGCGGACCCCATGAGGCCTGGTTCGCGCGTATCGCAGTGAAATACAACTTTTTCACCGGGTATCCATTTTGGACAAATGAGTAGTCCAACTCATGTGTTTTTCCATGTAGATCGCAACGGTGTGACCGGTTTCGTTTGAAGTACGGCTGGGTTGGATCGAACACGAATCCAACTGGGCCCTCGGCACTAAAATGCCTATAACTTACAGAATGGGCCTCCGATTGACGCACCGTTTGTCGAGTTGGAACCCTTGTAACATGGCGGTCCTTCGGGTTACTTCCTTGTGGAACTTCGTGGCAGTTGAGGTATGACCGATAAACTGAGGAGCAGAACCAGGATGTTTCTTTTAATGAGAGCTAGGATGACTACTCCCTTGATGAATCAAGGCGCGATTATTCTTTACTCCTCTGCTCCAATAGATACGGGACTCCCCACCTCATGAGTGCGGGTTCGTTTTCCTCTGAGATGGTTTTCCTATTCTTGGAGTTCGTACTCCACTACATGGCCAGACTAGGCTGGTTGCATGGGTCACCCTGTGTATCGATTACACGAGTTGGAGTACATGGGTTGAGACCGTGTACGGGAACATGGCCAGCGTACATGGGGCGGACCCCTGATACTTTGACACGACGGGTGATCCTTTCTGCATGTTGTGTAGTTGCGTTTTACACGACCAACCTTGTGACACGGGTCATTGTACACGGGTATTACCCGGGGTCAGAGGACAAGACGTGTAACCTTTCTACACGTCGTGTACTTTTTAGTACATGACTTGATCTTCTTTCCCACCATATCTTGGACATATTTCATTTGGGTTAGTGCCCTTTATTCTCGTTCCCCTGAAGGTCAGGCATCGTTTCCTTCTACAGGAGTATGATCCCTTCAGTAGGACTTTCTGCGATATAGTAGGCATCCCTCCGAGAGGCCCGGAGCGAGATCCTCTATCCATTCCTGACCCTAGGTAGAGTCAGGTATCGAAGTGACCAACTCTGCCAGGCGTTGATCCTCTACCTTGCTGGTGAATCACCTAGCTGGTGAATTCGGATGAGTCGCGGTATCCACCATGGCCCTGGAAGTGATCCTCATCTGTGTATCGCGATCTTTCTCACTCAAGAGTGTGTCTCCCGTAATGAGTGCTTCTATCTATCGTGATCTTCCCACTCAGGAGTACGTCTCCTGTAATGAGTGTAACTACCTCTCGTGATGTTTCCCGACGAACAGTACTTCTCGGACGGACGTCATCAGAGCTATCAGACTTGTGGAGTGTGTTCTCCTGGAACGAGTACTTTGTGGAAATGTTCAAACTGGATCCCTAGCGCGGGTATGTGGTTGTGTGACTTGTCTCTATACTATGAGTCTGAGTTACAAGTATATCTGGTTTCCCTGGGTATATGTATGGGCATATACCTAGTGTGACCTCTAAAATGAAGATCCCCTTACTCTATCGTTTGGGTTTCTTTGAGCGATCATATCTATTATTGGGTGGATCTATACTCTTTTTGTTCACTCTTGTTGTACCTTGTTCTCTCTTACTGCTCTCCTCTTCAGTACCTCTATTGCTGCTCCCTTGAGCCTTCGGGGCATCATACTGAGTATTTTTATACTCACCCCTGCTTGGGCTTTGCCCGTATTTGGCGTTCCCTTGCAGACGACGAACAGGTTGATCGTGACATCAGAGGAGCTTCGGGATACGGGGTTCTTGGACCGCGTGCGGTGGTCGTAGCTTGGGATTCAGGAGTGGGACTCTTCTAGCTCTTTTACTTTTTCACATGTTGTCGGGTTGTGGCATTTTTCTAGTTGGGTGTGTATTTTTTCCCCTTTCCCTTTCAGCTTTACGTTTCTTGTACATGTATTGTTAGAGGTCGATGCATTTTTGTTTGGTTCCCTTCTTATAATAGTGTGGAACCTTGCTTTCTTTTTTTCTCTGCACTTTTGCATTGAGTTAACTGCATGTGTGTGTGTACAGGTTCTTAGGCAAAAGCCTCCCCGAGTTTGTTGTGCCTTCGACGCTAATCGCCAGCCCCTGGCCTAAGGAGGCGGGCTTGGGGTAGTTGCGGTTCGAGCCCTGGTATGGTCGGGTCGTGACAGATCTTTTCAACTTTAGAGTTTTAGAGATTTATGCCATAACTATTACATAATAACTCAAATATTACAAAGTAGAAAAGTATACTCAATATCCATTTTTTGTATAATCTAAAACATTTAAAAATAAATCATGATTTCTTTTTCTTGATAAAATACTTCATAACATTAATCTTGACTTCTAAATTTCTCTTACCCATCGATATACCCTAGAAAAAACATTAAAAAAACATGGGATGAGAAAAAAAGCTCAGTAAGGGATATAAAATATGCAATGAAACCATTAGTCCAAGAATACTTTAAACTCATGAAAACATTTTCAAAAAATCAAACTTTTCTCCCATAATACATAAATTCTTTAACAATCCTCAATAAGTAATAAGATTCATGAAATTTGTTTAGCAATCATAAATCATAAAGGTGACTTATGAAATCCATATCATACTTACATTGTAGCTCTCGGAGATACAAAGGGAGTAACCTTCATGGTTACATTTGGAATACCCATCATAGTATATTATATAAATCTCTTAGGAGAAACCATATTGTTTAACTCTGTCTCATTTCCCAATGCATTATAGAGATATCACGGGCTCTCCCACACCCATTTTATCATAGAACCACCCATATACATAAGCAATTCCCAAGAACCAAAACATAATAATAACACATTAACAATCATAAAGGAAAAAATAACATTTCCACATTGCTATCACGAGATATCATTTCCAGATATTGACATAATAAATCTATTATCAAAACCATTTTGAATATCAAAATACCTAAAAATGAAAAATGGCATTTATTTTCCTTTTAAAAACATCAAGGCTTATAGAGGGGTCCAAATATCAAATAATGGTCAAGGCGGTGGAAAAGTTGTTGTTGACTCGTACGTTAAAAAAATCCCTTTTGTTGTTTAGTAAAACACTACATAGAAAAATATTCTTTTTGAAAAACATTGAATGAAATTAAAATTCAACAGGGTTGATTAGACACCGTATAAAAGAAGGTGGTGTATATTATCAAAATATGTCTCAATAAAAGGAGATTAAAACGAAGTCTCTAACCGTGAGTCTGACTCATCATGTACAATCTTTATATTCCTGAATAATAAACTTAAGTTAATTTATACTTGATTGAGAACATTTTTCACGTTTATTATTTATTTTATATCACTTATTACCATGTCATAAAAATTACATAATTATTTAAGTTCATATTAGACGTTTTGTCGATATTCGATACTTGAGTCGAAAATGAACATGGTTTGATGTCACTAGTCTCAGTGGTCATAAGTCCTTCATCTCCAGAATAATATTCATGACATTATTATCATCATTATACAAAAATTATACCTTTAAACAAAACCATGAAGTGTGGTTATGAAAAATGAGTTAGATTATAATCATGGAGATGGTAAACCTTACGTACACATGAGTAACGTTTTCCATTTTTCATTGTTCATTATGAAAAGAATTTATTTATTATTATATATTTCCAGATTGATCATAACATCATATTAATCATTTAAATATAATTATACATATCATACAAGTGATATAATGAATAAAAACGAGTCACATCACTTCGTGGAGGTGATAATTCATACATATGCACGAACAATGTTATCATTTTTATGCGCATGGAATGTAAGAAAATAATTAATATATTATTATAATAGAATGATTAATATGTCATTAATATCAAATATGAACATTAATTACATTATTATAACCAGTAATGAGAGACGGTTATGAAAAACGAATTAGATCGGCTCGTGGAGGTGATAGTTCACATGTACACACGAATAATTAATTCATTTACCCTTTAATGAAAGTGGGGAAGGATTTATGTGTTGATATTAACATAATAAAATATAATTATATTGTGGATACCAGAGTTATTAGTTCCTCAAGTATGAAAAATATTTAAAGGAAGTGGTAGAAGAAATAAAATAAAAACACCTAAATAAAATCATTACCTTTCCTTTGGATGATCACCTTTCCCGAAATATTAAAACCTATAAGAAGAGTGTTCTACCTAAAATAAGGCCTCAATAATGTAGGGAGGGATTACAGTAAGTGTTTGGGGGTAGATCCTATTTGAACATTGTGGTTTTTGAAGTGTGAGTAATAGAGAGGAATAAGTTCCTTTTTACAGGAGAGGGGAGGTGCACCTTTGGAATTATTAAAATTATTAAATTAATATAAATTCAATTTCTTTTAAAAATGAGTTGATGTTGAGTTAGTTATAAGATAGGATGATGAGGTGTCTAAATATAATCATCCAATGAGAATTAGATAAGTTATGAATAATTTTTAATCCTTATAATTTGGATTGAACCTTTTTAACTCTTACTATTTTATCATGTAATGTGCACTTTGCGAGTTAAAATAATTACCAAATCATGAAAAACAATGAATGAATGAGTTGTTAATTCCATTTTCAAAGTCATCTAAACTTGTTTGGTAGAATATTTTATTTTTAAAAGTTTTATATCATTTAATTAAATATTTTATATTTCAAAATATTAATTATGTCAATTTTGATGTCATTCATTACATGACTTTTTAAAAATATCATAACAACTTGATTAATTTGAAAAAAAATACATTAAATCATTCCTAAAATGTCATAGACATTCAAAAAATTCGTGTATAAAATAAATTATTTCAAATCATATTTATTTTAATTTAATTAATATCATTTATTTGATTCATTCTTTAATAAATCAATTACTACATCATCATTATATCATAATTAAATTTAATTATTTAATTCATAAAAATAAAAAATAAATTACCATGATATAGGTAATTTTTATCACTCTAAATACTATTCATAGTCAAATATATCACTTATATAACCCCATATTAAAATTATTTTATTTAAAAGAGATATATTTATGGCATATTTACCTTTACTTTAAATTAAATGTTATAAATGTCATAATCAAACCAAAGTGGCTTCCAAATGTCACCATTTTGGCCCAAGGATGGTCATGGTAGATAATAATTCATCCAATAATATTAGGACAAGTGTTATGGTAGTTATAATATTAATTTCACCTTCAATTACCATATTTACCTTTAATTGTGGTAAATAAAATACTAATGTTACTATTCACCAAAATTATTTTGATCTTATTGGAACACATTTTTCATATCGAGTATAACCATGTATGTCCATTTTTAAAAATTCAATTCACAGAAGTGGTTAAATTAGGTTTCACACTAATCCTATCGACAGATCAAGAGAAAACTGGTTTTTAAGTAAAAAGTTCAAAAGTTCACATTATTTTTCGATTTAATTTTAATTTGAAATTGCATCCAATGAACTAGAATGCATTAAGTGATAAAAACATAATCTAAATATTCCTTAAAACCATGTAAAATTATAATCTAACAATATAAATAAATTAGAAGAAAAAGCAGTTTTTTATTAAAATGCAGTAGTTTTCACTATTCATTAAAAAATTAATATTATCTGAAAAATACCAAAAAATCAACCAAAGTAAATATTTTTAACTCGCTTCCAAAGAAGCAGTTTATTTTTTCAAATAAAACATATAAACATGACAAAACTAGATTTAAAAATGGTTCTCCATCAAAAGGCGGTAAAACTACCTTTTAAAAATATTAAAGTATTTTATGCTTAAAATTGGATTTATTCAAATTTTAAGCCTCCAAAATTTATTGGAAGAAAGAAAAAAAATATTTAATAAACATATGTAAACATAATATAGTTAGTTATATTCATTCTTGTCAATACAATGGCTAGACGATAACTACCATTTAAAATAATAATGTTAATAATAGATTATTTTTTGGTACAACTCAGTCCTGTGTGCAACATAAGATTTCGAAAAAAACTCATTGTTGCGTGTCTAGCACACTATCAGACATAGAATCCCCTTTAAAGTAAAATTAATATTTAATTTATAAATATTAATAGATATGAAAAATTCATATTCTATAATTACATAGGATGTTACGCTCAGCCTAACCTATAGATTTTGAATGGTTATCTTTGATTAGCCATCCTTATATGTGTGATAAAAAGTGTTTAAACTCAGCTCTGTATCTAATCATTGTTCAAGGATTCTTTAAAATATCAAGGTAGACCTCTGATCGTGATCAAATAAAATGGAGAGTGGAACTCCATATAGTCTTACCACTTCTCTTATATATACCATAGAATGTTGGTCATGAGATAGATATTACCTAATAACAATGACATTAACTATCTTTATAACAGGATCGACTACCACCCAAATGGAGGTATGTCCTTTATATGTCCTATGGTATCTTATGGAAAATTCGTTGTCAACATCCCCTAGAATTTATTCATTAAGCCTTACCATTTTGGAATACCAACCATTGAGATACAAATTCACCAATATCCCACTTTATGTTATACCCACCCCCCCCCCCCAAATTACTCTGACCTATATACATTATCATGAATCCAAGATAAATCGAGAAAGATGATCTTTGTGTATCATTTAGAGGATCCATCATCGATTCGGGTTTATATGACACGCATATTTGGATTCCAAAAATTTAAACTCTATCTTTTTAAAATTTGGGCTTCAAAATATTCACTAATATAGATCTTCAACATCTTTTGGAGACTCTATAATCCTCTCATGTATATATAGTTTTTATTTATTTGGGAAAGGCCCGATAACTTTCCCTTTATGATTCCCATTTATATCATTGTTGTGTCCAATTATATTGGATCTTTTTCAATCCCCATTACAGATAGGGTTGTGGGATCCTTTTTATTAAGATCATCCAACTATTTATATACCTACACAAAATGTTACTGGATTGAAAAGACATATTCCATTATTAGATCTAACAACCTCTATTGGAACATATTAATTCCTATTTGTGCTAATATATAAATGAGGTTATTATGAATTGTATATATTTCACACTTCTCGCCAGAAAGTTTGTCTCCAAATTATCAATGTCAATATCAATACATCCAATTCTTTATCATATGTTTGGTTTCTCTTCTAATAAATCATTAATTCCTGCAACAATAATCTATTACATTGTAATTTTTCATCATCGCCATCATCATTATTATTTATTAAAGAAAAGGACAAGAACAAAGAGGAGAAGCACAAGACCGCTCCACATAGGCAAGCTACGGAGGTCTGAAATAATGAATCCCCAGAGCATCCACCCTAATCAAGTTCACCCCTATGGGTTTCAAGCTATCCACTGTATGAAAAACAATATCATCACACCCAAGAATGTCAAGGGAGGCTAAGTAATCTGCAACTTTATCCCCCTCGTGCCAGGCGTGTTCGACCATAGTGTTGTCATTGAGAATTATTTGACACATTCTAATGATGTAACTAATTTCCCATGGAGTCATTCGATTACCAAGAAGGGAGTTACGTACCGATAAAGAATCAGTTTCAGCTTCCCAGATATCTCGACCCTTCTGACCACAAAGAGTGAGCCCCGCGAGCATCGCCAAAGACTCTGCTTGAATTGAAGATCCCTGCCCCAGCCTGACCATGAAATCTAGGTAGACCAAGCTATCAGAGTTGCAACCCCCCACCCCCCACCCCCCTTCCATGACCCCCAGAGCAAAGGAGCCACCAGTATTGAGCTTCAAGCCCCTGTCTGAATGCTGCCACTAGACCCAGTTCCCCCTTTCACTACTAATATTGGGTTATCCATCATGAACTGTTGCCTTAAACCGAAACAGGGAGGGTGCCTCTTTCCAGCTGGTCACCGCCCTCGTAAGATCAATAAGAAGAGTAATTGTCCATGCACAGATATAGCGTACTGAAACGGGTTTCCCTTCGTGAATGGACTTATTCCTCGCTTTCCAAAGGCACCAACAGCTCACCTGAAAAACCACAACACATGCAAACCTCTCCGAGCCATGAGTCTCCGACCCATGAAACCATCTCTCCAGGAAATACCAACCCACCATGGAAGAAGAATAGATTCTCGTGAAGTCCCCTAACATCTTCCAGATTTCTTGGGCCCATTAACTTTCAAAGAAAAGATGCCTGATACTCTCCTTGCTATGTGCTTTGTAGAACAAATATTTGGAGACAAGAGAAATGCCACATTGCTTGATATTTTCATCCATTGGGACAACCCCTTTTCAGATCCTACAAGTAATATTGTGAAATTTAGTAGGTATACTTTTAACCCATAGGACCCCATCCCAGTTATCTTCCTAGATGTGCATGTTAGCAATCTTCCAAAATTCCTTTGAAGTAAAGGAGCCCGAGGGAGAGGGGGTGAAGATTCAATAATCCGGATTCAAAATCATTTCAATGCTCTCAATCTGAGCCATATACTCCTTGTCTAAGACTGCTTTGATAAAAGGGGTAAATTACTGGCTTCCATAATGGAAATGCAGGTGGCTGGGCATCCAGGGAAGCCAAGAATCCCCCCACCCCAATCATGATGCAAGAAAGAAATTTCACTTGTCCCAATAAGCCAATGAGTATGCGGATGAAAGACCAAAACCAAGGGCTCAATAATCACCTAGAGAGGTGAAAAAATGACTTCTCTAGCGTCCTTCCAGACGCTCAACCTCACACATGGTGGACTGGACCTCCGCAACAACTGGAGGAATGTTACTCGACCACTGCTATAGATTGTTCTTAAGCCTAGACAGTTTATTATTGAGAGAAAGCCCCAAATTGTCCTCGGAAGGGCCTCCCCATGAAGTTATGACTAGGTCCTGGTAACCATGAAAATTACCCCAAAGTTGACTAAATATGAACCTCTCTTGAGTATCCTGCACAGAAGATAAAGACACAAGGAGAGGAGAGTGTTCCTAAAACCCACGAACCATATGATTAATCGTCGTGCTGGAGAAAGATGAAATGGTCTGCATGTTCACCAGGCATCGGTCTAAACAAATCCAATAATGACGATATCCCCTCTAGTTGTTACACCAAGTGAAACGGTTTCCCAAAAATCCAAGGTCTGAAAGACCCCTAACCTCCATGAATTGAGGGAAGTCTAAACTAGCTCTCCTGGGGAAAGGTCCCCAGCCCCTCCTTCTCAGCTGGGTCCACCACAACATTGAAATCACCCCCAAAAAACCACGGGGTAGGGCCAGGATTAAACTTGGAGAGATCCTTCCATAGAGTCTCCCTTTGATGGGGATCATAGATACTATAAACAAAAGATACATAAAAAGAATGCGGGCCACAGTCCACCTTAGCTGTGATAAACTGATCACCAGCATGCACCATAACCACAGTACAAAGCCTGTTCCGAAAAATCTATATGTGATGGTTGATCGGATCCACATGCATGTAACCATGCATTCTGATTTTTCTAGAGAATTCTTCAATCTTGTCGGGACGCGACTTGTGCTCAAGAATGACAACTAACGTAACCTTCTGATTAGAAATTTCTGAGGCGAGGAATTCCATCTTGACTCGAGTACCAATGCCCCAAGCATTCCAAAAAAATAGAGGAATCATTAAAAGGGAAGCGTCCTGGGTCTGGCTCCAGAAAATTTGGCCTTATCAAAATGGGAGGACGCCTTCACCTCCTGAGGCGTGGATCTGGATCTCGTATGAACACCATTCTCCTTGACCTTAGACCGCGGAGGGGACAAGCCTCCGAGAGGGGAAGAGATAAAACACCTGTTGGAGCCGAAAGGCTATGACGAAGCTCTCCCTTTCCTATTAGCTGCCCCCGGAGTGGAGGGCCTTATTTGGGAGAAATGGGGGCCTCCTGGATAGAGAGAATGGGAAAATCACAAGAGGGAATGCTCAAGGACGAGGGCGTATCCTCAGAGGGCCACTATGTCATATTTGAAGCATTACAAGTGTAGAACGAAAACATTGAGGGAAAGGCTCTAGAACCCGAGAAGGAGGCCGCAGGGTATTTTCCCCACACCTGATTAACACCAACCGAAGAAAGAATCAAGATAAAAAGGAAAGAATTAAAAGACATGACCTGGAGAGGCGTTGGAAGGTTTGGAATAAAGGGCACCACATCATAGCAAACAGAAGATCCCTCCCCTTGAGCGACACGCATAAAATCTGGCACCACCTCAGGACGATGGTCTGCTCTAGACTTCTGATCCTCAGCCGGAAGTAACCAGAACAGCAGGAGGAACATCCCTGGCATGCCGCCCTAACTCCACCCCCGAGGGGTGATGACGCCTAAACTGACCCCGCCTCTGGAAGACCTGCAGAGAATGGACCTGAAGGAGGTAGTGAGAGCAGAATCTGGGGAACAGGGTAGAAAACATCTTGAAGCCAGCTAAAGGATCCCTCGACCCGGAGATCAATTTTCTATGGTATGGGATGGGAAATTTCCAACTCCACGAAAATTTGAGCCACATAGGTTGACGACCCGCATCTAGTAGCATCATCCGAGCACAGATAGCCACCCAGGGAATCCCCAATGGCTCTAAGCAAACATTCATTCTGGAACGGCTGATACTCCAACGCCCCATAAATCAGGGAACTCTACACCAAACAAGGATAAAGTCAGCTTCCGAATTCAAAACAATACAGAAAGAATTCCTGCGCAAAGACATTATATGAGCCAGACGATTGATGCCCCACGAGAAGATGCAACACTGGGAGGGGGGGCTTAGCCACCCCGAACCGGGAAACCAGCGTCCACCGTAGGCAATCCTTCACCTCTTCAAACGTGGGCGCAGGGACGAAGAGCCGAATACAATTCCTCTCGCATGACGACTCAACCCGTGACCCGGGAACCTTTGGAAAGAAGGGCCAATTAGGGACCCTAGAGGAGCTGCAGAGCGCATACCTGAACGACAGGCCAGCGGAAGGAGCATAATGAGAAGGGCTAGGCAGGATGGATGCTTGATCGCATGGAGGAAAAAATGCATTGGAGATAGGAAACAATCCCGAGCAGGGGAAATCGACCACCAAAACGGCCGGATCTCGCACCGACCAGGACGACGGGGGAGGGGCAAGTGAGGAGGTGAGGGATATTGGGGTTAACTACTTAAACCCTAGATAAACCAAGAATGACAGTAACGATATTGGGACAAGGTAAACAGCCAGTATAAGAATGTAAAGAGAAAAACAAATGTAACGTGCTTCGATCCCAATGGGACCTGCGTGCATGGCGGGAACACTGCAAGAGAAACCAATTTATTAAGAATGCAAGAAAGAAGAAAACCACATATTACAAACTCGAATGCAGAAATTAAAAGGACCACGAAAACTATCCGAGGAGACCGAGCTTGCAGAACTAGGGGCAATGGTCAACCCTGCCACGTAGAGTCTGTCTCGTCCACTCTTGGATGGACTCACACACATGCACAAGTAGGATACAACAGTAAACATGATGAAGAAAAGATAAGTCGCTACCGAGCTGAAAACTACAAACTAGATCTTGGTAATGATGAAAATATTATCAAAATTGTTACGGCTTGAGGCATAGTCGTCTGAATACCCAGAATCGAGACGATCCCAACTGAGTCTCCACTGAAGAAGTACTCTGGTTGCAGGAGGTGGAACGTACAGCGGCAAAGGGGAGTGCAGGTGGCTGGAATCTCCTAGAATGTCACCCTTCTTCTACACGGAGCCGGAGCAGAACCTCACCCAAATAGTTTCTCCCATGAACCAGAGAGAAAACCAAAGACTTCACCGAGAAAAACAGCGGGGGAGCGCATTGAATGAGCGCCATAGGAAGTGCCAGGCAAGACATGCAGAGGCGTTGGGGTTAACTACCTAAACCCCAGATAAGCCAAGATCCATTATTTTGTATAATGGTGAACAAATTGGTATGTTTTTAATTAACATATTAGTTATGAACGAAATGGATCAAGAATGACAAACCCATTCAAGATATTGGGATAAGATAAACATCCAATTATAGAATGTAAAGAGGACAACTGATGTAACGTGTTTCAGCCCCACGGGCACCTACATGCACGTCGAGAATACCACTAGGGCAACCAATTTATTAAGAAAGCAAGATATAAGACATTCACATATTACAGACTTAAATGCAGAAATTAAAAGGACCACGAAAACTATCCGAGGAGGCCGAGCTTGCTGAACTAGGGGGTAGTGGTCAACCCTGCTATGTAGAGTCAACGTCGTCCATTCCTATACGGACTCACGCACACACACAAGTAGGATATAACATTAAACATGATGAAGAAAATATAAGTCACTACAAAGACAAGAACTACAAACCAGATCTTGGTTATGATGAAAATATTATAAAAAATGTTACCGCTTGAGGCGTAGTCTTCCAAATACCCAGAACTGAGACGATCCCCACCGAGTCTCCACCAGAGAAGTACTCCGATTATAGGAGGTGGCACGTACAACGAAAGAGGGGAGTGCAGGTGGCCAGAATCTCTTAAAATGTCACCCTTCTTCTGCACGGAGTAGGAGAAGAGCCTCAACCACAGAGTTTCTCCCACAAACCAGAGATAAAACCAAAGACTACACCGAGAAGAATAGTGGGGGAGCACAATGAATGAGCACCAGAGGAAGCGTCAGACAAGTCAGGTGGATGCACAGGATGTCAGCCGCATGGACGATGAAGATCAATGTGACGGTTCGAATAACCGAATCCAAGACAGCGCACATGACATGTGGTGCATTCTGAATGGAGTGGAGCAACTCATAGCAGATCAAGAACAATTAGAATAAGCAGACCAGGAGTGATTCGAACCGTCAGATCAAAGGTAATCAATGGTCTGCCACATGTCATTACTAACAAGTAAGGAAAACATATAGACTGGGTTCCAGAAAATAAACGAACCGGGAAATTTTAGGCTAAACCAGAAATGGGAAAACACCCACGTAAGAGTGCCATGCAACCATGTGGGAGTAATCAGTAAAAAACAAGTGAAACAAATTAGTTCATTTCATTGTAATAAGAATCATGCAAGGGAATATTCAACAATTATCCACCTTGCAATAAAATAAAATTCAGTGATGGTATTCTTGCAACCTACATTATAGTTATGGGACTAAATTCATAAGCTTAAGATAATTCATGAATTTAGATAATGGAACAACCTTAATCAAACCATCGACTGGGTTGTCATTAGTGGGTATCTTGGTGACAATCGGTTTCCCAGATTCTATAATATCCCTAAAAAAATGTCACCTAATGTCTATGTTCATTGATCTACCATGGAATACATAATTTTTAGATAGATGCAAGGCATATTGGCTGTCACAGTGAACTACTATACTATCGGCAGATAATGACAACGTAGAAATAAAGCTTCTAATCCAAATGGATTTTTTAATTGCTTCTTTCAAGGCAATATACTCTGCCTCAGTAGTGGAAAGTGCAACCACAGATTTCATGTTGCATTTCTAGGAGATTAGTACTCCATATGCAAGGGAAAAAACTAGTGATATACTTTCGGGTGTCAATTTTTGCAGCATAGTCTGAATCAACAAAACCAAATATATCATCATCAAAATTAGTATTCAATCCATATCAAATTGATAGTTTTGCAGACATAGAAACATACTTTAATAACCATTTTAAATCATGCCAAGGGGCCTGACCAAGTTTTCCCATAAACCTTCTCAATGTAAAAACAAAAAAGGCTATATCTGGCCTAGAACAGACCATGGCATGCATAAGACTTCCCACAACATTTACATATGGAATCCTATTCATAAAGGTAGTTTCTTCTTCATTCCTAGGGGATTAGGTCGAGAAAAATTTAAAATGTTTTCCTAAGGGAATACTAATAGGTTTAATGTGCTCAAACATGTATCTTTTTTTATAACTTCCTAACATAAGAATATTGGGATATGTACAGGGTTCTGGACTTCCTATCCCTAATTATTTTCATACCAAGAATTTGATTTTCATGGCCTAAATCATTCACTTCAAAGGCACAATTTAACTAGTGCTTAACAGAATTTATAATCCTAATGTTTTTTCAAATTAGCAGTATTTCATCAACATATAATAAAAGGTAAACAGATTTATGTTTAACAGTCTTAAAATACAAGCATACATCAAATCTGCTTCTAGAAAATTTAATTTCAATCATAAAAGGATCAAACCTTTTTTACCATTGTCTTGAATATTTTTTAAGTCCATACAAGGACTTATGTAAAAGAAAAACATGATTATGTTTCAAAAAATTTAAAAATCCTTCAGGAGGGGTCAAATAAATTGTTTCATCAAGGATACCATGTAAAAAGTAGTTTTTACATCAAGCTGTTTGATATGAAGATCAAATTTGGAAGCAAATGCAAGAAGAACTCTAATGGATGAATTATTAACAACAAGAGAGAATATTTCACTATAATTAATGCCTTTACGTTGAAGGAAGCCTTTGGATACCATGCAGGATTTAAATTTGATTTTTGTCTCTCGTACAGTGCTTTATTTATTTTTATAAATCCATCTTGTACCAATAAATTTCTGGTTATTGGGTTTGGTAACAACAACCCAAGTACTGTTATGAAGAAGAGAGTCCATTTACTCTTGCATTGCTCTCTGCTAAAAACTGGCTTCTTTGGACTAAACATCTTTCTTATAAGTTTGGGGATCATCATTAAACAAGTCCTGAGCTACATTAAAATCATAGGCAACAATATCTTCCTGGTTAAACCAAGATATATGTATAATTATTCCCCTCTCTATGTCTTGAGTGAGAAGATAGTTTCTCATGTTATCAGGTTCTTGAATCTTAGGTTCTGATTCCGAACTGGAATCTGATTCATGTTGGGTTTGTGTAGCCAAAGGAGAAGGACCAACACTAGACTGGGGTTGGTCACCAGATCTCAAAGAGACTTCAACACCAAGATGTGTCAAGAAACTTTTGGATTCTCCATATTCTTTAGGATATGCAACAAGTTCAGGTTCCTTGTCTTCAGACATTCCAGACTCATGGAAGACAACAACATGGCTAACGATTCATTTCCGGTAACCAGGTTTATCTACCCAAAAACTATACCCTTTAACACCCTCTGGATATCCCACAAATATACACTTAACATACCTTGGATCTATATTATGATTACGTGAGTGTGCATAAGCTATAGATCCAAATATCCTAAGGTGAGAAAGATTCAGGGTTGTTCCCTTCCAGAGTTCTTCAGATGTCTTAAAGGATTTGGAAGAAGATGGAAAACGATTAATGAGGTACACTGTTGTTGAAGAATCCTTGACCTAAAAGGACCTAGGGAGTTTAGAGTGGGACAATATACACCTCACACTCTCAATAACAGTCCCATTCCTTCTCTTTTCTAACCCATTCTGTTGTGGAGGTTCCACAACAGTTCGATATCTTTTGATTCATTCAGATTCACAATACTCGACGAATTAATTAGATAGATATTATAAACCATTATCAGTCCTTAAGGAATTATGTTTCTTATTACTCTCACTCTCTACATCCGCTTTCCATTTTATACAAGTCTGAAAGGAATCCGACTTATGCTTGAGTATATAAATCCATACTCTCTTAGAGAAATCTTCAATAAAAGTCACAAAGTATAAGCCTCAACCATGGGAGGTGACCCAATAAGTACCCCATAGATCAAAATGTACACATTCAAGAGGTTCTTTAGCCTTATACAGAGACCTACTGAAATTGATTCTCTTGGACTTCCCATATACACAGTCTTCACAAAAGGGACGACTTCTAGGAGTGATGTTACTTAGAAGGCCCTGTTTCTCAAGCTCACTAAGACCCTTGGCACTAACATTCCCTAGTCTCCTATGTCACAATGTAGTGGAATCAATTTCTGAACTAGAATATGCATTCAACTGATTTCTATACACCCTGCCATCTAACACATACATGCCATTGTGAAGGGTTCCTTTCATAACTGTGAGTAATCCTCAGGCTACTCTAAGGCTTCCAGATCTAGACATAAAGTCGTACCCTTTCTGGTCAAGGATTCCTAGGGATATTAGGTTTCTTTTCAATTCAGGTACCCACTGAACATCATCAAGAGACCTGACATACCAATCATGAAGCTCAAGTGAAATCGAGCCTATAACCATAATGTGGCAGCTCCTGTTATTTCCTATAAAAACCTCACCAGACCTAACTTCCCTTAAATTAGTAAAAAACTCCTTCCTAGGACACATGTGGAATGAGAAACCTGAATTTAGGATCCACTCATCTGAGATGGCAGTGTCAGTGACATTTAACACATCACCAGTGTCAAAGTCTTGTTCGACTAATAAGGAATGGTCATTATTACTATCTTTATAGTCACCCTTCCTATTAGGACAGTCCCTCTTTATATGTCTAGGTTTTTTACATTGAAAACATGTGATTACCTTGCCTTTATACTTGATTATATACTTATTAGACTCACCCCTATCTTTTCTTCTACCCCTTGATTCACTTCGGCCTCTAGATTCACCTATGTCCCAAACATTTAAACCCTCAACCACAGTTTTCACACTACCATTTCATTGAAGATATTTAGAGAGAAAAGCATATTTTACTTCCCCAAGAGTTAATGTGTCTTTCCCAAACATCATAGAGTCTTTAATAGAGTTAAATGAATCATCTAATGATGTTAAAAATATAATTGTTTGGTCTTCATCCTCCAATTTAATGTATAATATTTTATTAAATTCATCCATGCGTATCCTGAATACAGTTCCATACTGAATTTTGAATGTATATAATCTCATTTTTTTATATATCCTACAAACAAGTGATTTTTTCATATAAAGGGATTCCAATTTGGACCATATACCAGTGGAAAATGACTCATATGCAACTTCTCTTAAGACTTTGTCTCCTAAATATAAAATGATTAAACTACTATCTTTCCGAAGGGTCTCCTCGGGGACATCTAAAAAAGAGGTGGAAACCATCCCATCAGGGGCAGTGGTGGTGATTTTCTTCCTAGAGCCAACAAGGGCATAAATAAAGTCATTATGATCTAACAAGGTTGTCATATTAATTCTCCAGAGATTAAAATCATTCTCACCATCAAACTTATCAATATAAAACTTAGTTGAACCCATAAAAACGAAAAAGTATGCTCTGATACCACTTGTTGAGGTTAACTACTTAAACCCTAGATAAGCCAAGATTACTGTTTCGTATAATGGTAAACAAATTGGTAAGTTTTTAATTAACATATTAGTTATGAATGAAATAGATAAAGAATGACAATCTTAGTCAAGATATTGGGACAAGATAAACAGCCAGTTCTAGAATGTAAAGAGGACAACAGATGTAATGTGCTTTAGCTCCAAGGGGACCTACGTGCATAGTGAGAACACCACTAGGGAAACCAATTTATTAAGAAAGTAAGAAAGAAGACAATCACATATTACAGACATGAATTCAGATATTAAAATGACCACAAGAAAAATCTGAGGAGGACGAGCTTGCTGAACTAGGGGCAATGGTCAACCCTGCTATGTAGAGTCAGCCTTGTCCATTCCTGGACGGACTCACGCACACACACAAGCATGATACAAGAGTAAACATGATGAAGAAAATATAAGTCACTACAAAGAAAAGAACTACAAACACGATCTTGGTTATGATGAAAATATTATCAAAACTGTTACCTCTCGAGGTGTAGTCATCCGAATACCCATAACTGAGACGATCCCCACCGAGTCTCCACTGGAGAAGTACTTCGGTTGCAGGAGTTGGAACGTACAATGGCAAAGGGGAGTGCTGGTGGCCTAAATCTCTTGGAATGTCACCCTTCTTATACATGTAGTAGGAGAAGAGCCTCACCAATAAAGTTTCTCCCACAAACAAGAGATAAAACCAAAGACTTCACCGAGAAGAATAGTGGGGGAGCACAATGAATGAGTACCAGAGGAAGCATCAAGAAAGAAAGGTGGAGGCACAGGATGTCAGCCGCATGGATGATGGAGATCAAAGGGATGGTTCACATAACTGAAGCGGAGATAGCGCACTTGCCATGTGGTGCATTCTAAATGGAGTGGCGTAACTCATAATGGATCAAGAACAGCTAGAAGAACCACACCAAGAGTGATTCGAGACGTCAAATCAAAGGTAATCAACGGTCCACCATAGGTCATCGGTAACAGGTAAGGAAAACATATAGACTGGGTTCCAGAAAATAAATGAATCAGGAAATGTTAGGCTAAACAAAAAATGGGAAAACACCCACGTAAGAGTGCCATGCAGCCACACAAGAGTAATCAGTAAAAAATAAGTGAAATAAATTAATTCATTTCATTGTAATAAAAATCATGCAAGAGAATATTAAAAATTTTTCCACCTTTCAATCAAATAAAATTCAGTGATGGTGTTATTGCAACCTACATTATAGAATTGGGACTAAATTCATAAGCTTAATATAATGCATGAATTTAGATAATGGAACATCCTTAGTCAAACTATCATATGGGTTATCATTAGTGGGTATCTTGGGGACAATCACTTTCCCAGATTATATAATATCCCTAAAAAAATGTGACCTAATGTCTATGTTTATTGATCTACCATGACATTCATAATTTTCAGATAGATGCATGGAATATTGGATATCACAGTGTACTACTATACTATCAGCAGATAATGAAAACTCAGAAAGAAAACCTCTAAGACAAATAGATTCCTTAATAGCTTCTATCATGGTAATATACTATGCTTCTGTAGTGGAAAGTTCAACCACTGATTGCATGTTGAATTTACAGGAGACTAGACCTCTATATGCGAGAAAAAAAACTAGTGATAGACTTTCAGGTGTCAATATTTGCAGCATAGTCAGAATCAACAAAACCAAATATATCATCATCAAAATTAGTATTCAATCCATATCGAATGCATAGTTTTACAGACATCGAAACATACCTTAATAACCATTTTAAATCATGAAAATGAGCCTTACTAGGTTTTACCATAAACCTTCTCAATGTACAAACAAAAAAGTCTATATCTGGACTAGAACAGACCATGACATGCATAAGACTTCCCACAACATTTACATATGGAATATTATTCATAAAGGTAGTTTATTCTTCATTCCTAGGGGATTAGGTGAAGAAAAATTTAAAATGTTGTCCTAAGGGAATACTAATAGGTTTAATGTGCTCAAACATGTATCTTTTTAATACCTTCATTACATAAGCATATTGGGATAAATATAGGGTTCTGGCCTTCCTATCCCCAATTATTTCCATACCAAGAATTTGATTTTCATGGCCTAAATAATTCATTTCAAAGGTACAATTTAACTGGTAATTAACTAAATTTATAATCCTAATGTTTTTGTAGATTAACAGTAAGTAATAAACATATAATAAAAGGTAAACATATTCACGTTTAATAGTCTTAAAATACACGCATTCATCAAATCTACTTCTAGAAAACTGATTTTCAATCATAAAAGAATCAAACCTTTTGTACCATTGTCTTGAAGATTTTTTAAGTCCATACAATGACTTATGTAAAAGAAAAACATGATTATGTTTGTAAAATTTAAAAAATCCTTTAAGCGGGGTCATATAAATTGTTTCATCAAGGATACCATGTAAAAAATTAGTTTTTACATCAAATTGTTTGATATGAAGATCAAATTTTGGCAGCAAATGCAAGCAGAACACTAATGGATGAATTCTTAACAAAACGAGAGAATATTTCACTATAATAAATGCTTTCACATTGAAGGAAGCCTTTGGATACCATGCAGGATTTAAATTTGATTTTTTTCTCTTCTATATTTCTTTATTTATTTTTATAAATCCATATAGAACCAATAAATTTCAGGTTATTGGGTCTGGGAACAAAACCCAAGTACTATTCTAAAGAAGAGAGTTCATTTCCTCTTGCATTGCTCTCTACCAGAAACTGGCTTCTTTGGACTTAACATCTTCCTTATAAGTTTGGGGCTCATAATTAAACAAGTCTTGGGATACATTGAAAGCATAGGCAACAATATCTTCCTGATTAAACTGGGATGAAGGTATAAATATTCTCCTCTCTCTATCTTAAGTGAGATGATAGTTGCTCAGGTCATCAGGTTCTTGAATCCTAGGTTCTGATTCCAAACTAGAATCTGATTCAGGTTGAGTTTGTGTAGTCGAAGAAGTAGGACCAACACTAGACTAGGGTCGGTCAACATATCTCAAAGGGACTTCAACACCTAGAGGTGTCAAGACCCTTTTGGATTCTCCATATTCTTTAAGATATGTAATAATTTCAGGTTCTTTGTCTTTAGAAATACCAAACTCATGGAAGACAACATCGTGACTAACGATTCATTTCTGGTAACCAGTTTTTTCTACCCATAAACTATACCCTTTAACACCCTCTGGATATCCCATGAATATACACTTCATATCCCCAGGATCTATCTTATCATTAAGAGAATGTGCATAATCTATGGATCCAAATATCCTAAGGTGAGAAAGATTTATGGGGTGTTCCCTTCCAGAGTTCTTCAGGTGTCTTAAATAAGTAGGAAGAAGATGGGAAACGATTAATGAGGTACACTACTGTTGAATCAGCCTTGAACCAAAAGGATCTGGGGAGTTTAGAGTAGGAAAACATACACCTCGCCCTCTCAAGAACAGTTCCATTCATTATCTCTGCTAACCCATTTTGTTGTGGAGGTTCGACAACAGTCCAGTATCTTTTGATTCCTTCAAATTCACAATACTTGATGAATTCATTGGATAGATATTATAAACCATTATCAGTCCTTATGGAATTATGTTTCTTATTACTCTCACTCTCTACAAAAGCTTTCCATTTCATAAAAGTCTGAAAGGAATCAGACTTATGCTTGAGTATATAAATCCATACTCTCCTGGAGAAATCATCAATAAAATTCACAAAGTATAAGCCTCAACCATGGGAGGTGACCCTAGAAGGACCCCATATATCAGAATGTACTCATTCAAGAGGTTCTTTAGCCTTATACAAAGACCTACTGAAACTGAATCTCCTGGACTTCCCATATACACATTCTTCACAAAAGTGAAGACTACTAGGAGTGATGTTTCTTAGAAGGACCTATTTCTCAAGCTCACTAAGACCCTTGGAACTAACATGCCCTAGTATCCTATGCCAAAAAGGAGTGGAATCAATTTCTGAACTAGAAGATGCATTCAACTGATTTCTATACACCCTTCCATATAAAACATACATGCCATTGCAAAGGGTTCCTTTCATAACTGTGATTGATCCTAGGGATACTCTAAGGCTTCCAGATCCAGACTTAAAATCGTACCCTTTCTAGTTAAGGATTCCAAGGGATATTAGGTCTCTTTTCAATTCAGGTACCCACTGAACATACTCAAAAGGCCTGACAAACCAATCATGAAGCTCAAGTGAAAGCGAGCCTATAACCATAATGTCGGTTATTCCCTAGAAAAACCTCACCATACCTGAATTCCCTTAACTTAGTAAAAAATTCCTTCCTAGTACACATGTGGAATGAGAATCCGGAATCCAGGATCCACTCATCTGAGATGGCTGTGTTAGTGAAATTTAACACATTAGAAGTGTCAAAGTCTTATTCGAGGAATAAAGAATGGTCATTATTATTATCTTTATAGTCACCCTTCTTATTAGGACAGTTCCTCTTGATATGTCCAGGTTGTTTACATTGAATTTTTTTTATTACCTTGACTTTATACTTTCTTCTATACTTATTAGACTCACCCCTATATTTTCTCCTACCCCTTGATTCACTTCGGCCTCTAGATTCACCTCTGTCCCAAACATTTAAACCCTCAGCCTCAGTTTTCACACTACCATTTCTTTGAAGGTCTTTAGAGAGAAAAGCAGATTCTACTTCCTCAAGAGTTAATGTGTCTTTCCCATACATCATAGAGTCTTTAATAGAGTTAAATGAATCATATAATGATGTTAACTATATAATGGATTGGTTTTCTTCATCCAATTTAATGTTAATATTGGCTAGGTCTAATAAGATTTTATTAAATTCATCAATGTGTATCCTGAATGTAGTTCTAGGGTGCATTTTGAATGTATATAATCTCATTTTCTTATATAGCCTACCAACTAGTGATTTTTTCATATAAAGGGATTCCAATTTGGACCATATACCAGCGAAAAATGACTCAAATTCAACTTCTCTTAAGACTTTTTCTCCTAAAGATAAAAGGATTAAACTACGGGCTTTCTTAAGGGTCTCCTCGAGGACATCTAAAAAAGAGGTGGCAACCTTCCCATTAGGGGAAGTGGTGGTGATTTTCTTCCTAGAGCCCGCAAGAGCATCAATAAGGTCATTATGATCTAACAAGGCTATCATCTTAATTCTCCAGAGATTAAAATCATTCACACCATCAAACTTATCAATATCAAACTTAGTCGAACCCATAGAAATGAAATAGTAGGCTCTGATACCACTTGTTGGGGTTAACTAATTAAACCCTAGATAAGCCAAGATTACTATTTCGTAAAATGGTGAACAAATTTTTATGTTTTTAATTAATAGATCAGTTATGAACGAAATGGATCAAGAATGACAAAATCAGTCAAGATATTGGGACAAGATAAACAACTAGTGCTAGAATGTAAAGAGGACAACAGATGTAATGTTCTTTGACTCCAAGGGGACCTACATGCACAATGAGAACACCACTAGGGAAACAAATTTATTAAGAAAGAAAGAAAGAAAACAATCACAGATTACAGGCTCGAATTCAGAAATTTAAATGACCATGAAAACTATCCAAGGAGGCCAATCTTGATGAACTAGGGGGTGGTGGTCAACCCTGCCATGTAGAGTTAACCCCGTACACTCTTGGACGGACTCATGCACACACACAAGAAGGATACAACAGTAAACATGATGAAGAAAAGATAAGTCGCTAAAGATCCAAGAACTACAAACCAGATCTTGGTTAAGATGAAAACATTATCAAAATTATTACCGCTTGAGGCGTAGTCATCTGAATACCCAGAACCGAGACAATCCCCATTGATTCTCCACTGGAGAAGTACTCCAGTTGCACGAGGTGTCACATATAGTGACAGAGGGGAGTGTGGGTGGCCGAAATCTCATGGAATGTCACCATTCTTCTAAATAGAGCCAGATTAGATCCTCACCCACAAACTATATTGAAAACCAAAGACTTTACCGTGAAGAACAGTGGGGGAGCACAATGAATGAGAACCAGAGGAAGCATCAGGCAATACAGGTGGAGGCACGGGATGACAGTCACATGAACTGCAGAGATCAAAGGGATGGTTTGCATAACTGAAGCCAAGATAGCACACATGACATGTGGAACATTTTGAATGGAGTGGCGCAACTCACAGAGGATCAAGACCAGCCATAAGAAGCACACCGGGAGCAATCTGAGCCATCGAATCAAAGGTAATCAAAAGTCCACCACAGGTCATCACTAACAGGTAAGGAAAACATATAAACCATGTTCTAGCAAAAAAACGAATTGGGAAATGTTAGGCTAAATTGGAAATGGGAAAACACCCAGGTAGGAGTGACATGTATCCATGCAGGAGTAATCAGAAAAAAATTGAAACAAATTAAATCATTTCATTGCAACCAGAATCATGAAAGGGAATATTCAATAGAGCCAAGCACCATCGGATCCAGGGGAACCACTGAAGGGTAGGAAGGGAGGGCTATAACGGTAGGGAGAAATTGAAAAGAGGGTAGCACTTGAGGCACGTTCTCTGGTGGATGCGAGCAATCCATCCTCATTGTCATTTTTAATGATTTCACAACCCATGTATTTTTGGATACATCACCATATATCATAAATCATTCCATAATGGTGGTTAATTTTAGCATAGGTGAAGTGATTACCCGTTCCATTAAATAATTAACACTCTACATACATTAACCTATGTATAAAATAAAAACTCTCTTATGATTTATCTTGGTTAGTGGGTTTGAAAAATATTTTAAATTTTTCAACAATCAAATATATTTTCAAGCTATCCTAAGAAAACTATGAATCATTTCTATATATTTTGGCTTGGACCCTACTTTACTTGCCTATATATTCTAAGGATCCACATATATCCCTTTTTTAGTGATAACATGCTATAGGAATGATACATCATTTATCCCTAACTTATATTTGATATAAAATGTATATAAATTTTTCATTCACATGGTCATCAAAATAACATTGAAATGCCTCTCATGTTTCTACTTCCTTCTTGAGAGAGTGTGAATATCATCTATAAATACTAATTTTTTTTGTTAATCTCTAAATTCCCTATTCATTATGTCCATGAAAATATTTAGAGAATTATTGAGTCCAAATGGGATCTTTATGAAATCATAGTTCCCACACCATATATGAAAATAATTATTGGGGTTATCTTCTTCCTTTAGCTATTCATGATAATATCCTAACCAGAGATCCACCTCAGAGATTTATCCGGATCAACATAGCCAAAGAAAAATCCATCAATCTATGTAACTAAATAATTTTTCATTATCATGATCTTTTTGAGAACACGAAAATCAATGAAATGGTGCATTAACCTACCATTATTATTAAAGAAACGAAATGGTTCTTCCTTAGAGAATCACTCGGGAATATAACCCCATTATCAACATTGAATTATAGTAGTTTCTTTAGTTCTTAAAGATCAATATTTTCTATTCTATATAGAGTCATGGTTATTAGGAAAGGATTGAGTATAATTATAATTTAGTAAATCACCCTCTAGTTTAGGTAGAAGACCAAACAATTCATTAAGGAATAAATGTGTATATTCTCTTACAAACGGAATTTCATCAAGGATGATATTTTCCTTCATCTCAATTTTTTTTATGAATATTCTTAATCTGATGTCAACAATATCCATGGATGATAAAATGATTCTAATGGAGGTTCATCCTCCACCATACACATGTAAAAAATTAGAGGGTGATTCATGATATAGATAATGATTTCCTTCTCCCCAGAATTTGTGTTTCTCTATATAAGTAATTACAATTTATATCTATGATAACACAAATTTTTGAAAATGGATGATCACAAGGTTTTATTATGATGATCAGGCCAAAAAACTAACCGGGGAGAAGTTATAGTCTTTATATTCCATAATTGACTCATTTTTTCCACTTATTACATGACTTACATGTTTTGAGGTGGTTTTTGAATAGTTATACTAAAATTCTATAATATTGAATACTATACAGTACTAGAATCAAATAGTATATTAAAATGAATGAATAGAATGCATGTCACCAATTCATTTTCATGTTCAACTAAAGAATCTATAGTGGAATCTACAAACTATTTATCTCTAGGTTTTGTATTTTTTTTATATTAATATCAATGGTTTTATTTATATGACATTAGTATTCACTATCTTGGTTCCCCTACACCCCACACCTAAAAAATTTCATTTTCCCCTTTCACAAATTTCTAGGTTCCTAATTCCAACATGTTTAAAATATTGGGTGCTTCACTTTCCTACCACCATGAAATTTCTTTATCACTCAATTGGGTTTAAACTCTATTATCAACTTACTATCTACAATCTAGTGTGATCCTTGAGATTCAATGATATCTATTTAAAATTTGATATTACATCATGGGATTTCATCATAACTTTCAATGTCTTGAATGTCCAAAACATTTCACATATTTGGATTAATCCCACTAAAGAAGTGGTAAAATTTAATTTCAGGATCAATGATAAATACAAATATGTATTATGCAAGTATTTTGTAGTTTTCCACACATCCTAAATGGATTTCTCCTCCCAAGATTCCAATGAACACCCACTCTATATCAAGTCAGAGATTATAAGGAAAATATTTATTAGGAAACATTTTCCTAAATTCTAGAAACATTATCACTTAGGTTTCTTTCTCTAGGATATGTATCCATAATCAATGTTTAACATTGATTAGATTCTCTTGTAATAATATAAATAGTCATCAAAAACTTATCTAGATCAAATAATAAAGTATATAAAAGTTCATTTCATTGTAATTAATCAATTTCTCTATGATTAATGGAATAGTTAATCCATTGAATGTAAGAGTCACTTTTCACATATTTTTCTCAATTAAACCTTTCTATTTATTAGGTAGATGTGGGTATTCAACCTAATTCAATATCTTTTTGAAAAAATGTGTAATTTTAGAATCTATTATCATAAAATTATAAAATCTTACTCACATTAGGTTGGGTATCTCATTTGGTCTGTAATCATATTTCCTATTACATTGGGTTTTTACAGTATTATTCTTATTTACCGAAATTGACTCAAATAAAGAAAAATTAGGGATCAAAATTTTTAAACTACATTAAATGGAATCTATTAGCATTGAAATGATAACAAAAAAATCCAATGCATTCCTTAACATATGAATTTCTAGGTTTCAATTTGAGTTATATGTGATCTATTTCATAACATTAAATTTAATAATATTAAATTTCATATAAATTTTTATCCCATAATAATGGTTTTAAAAAATACATGATTAGAAAAGGAAAATATTCTGGGGTTCTTACATGTTTATAGTCTTAGGAATCTTTTATTCACTATGTATAGGCTAAGTTAATAAACAAAGATCCCTATCAAAGTTATTACACATAATGTCCCCAAAAAAGTAGACCAGGGTCACTCATTACTGTCACGACCCGTCCTCGGGGCTCGTGCCGTGACTACCCCAAGCCCGCCTTCCATAGGCTAGGGGCTGGCGACTAGCACCAAGGCGTAATTCCCGGTAAAAAGGGAAGGCATTACCTTTGTAAAGTAAACAAACACCACATAGCAAGCAAGCAGAATTAAACACTAAGTAAAAACTGGGTACAATAGTAAGTGCGGAAAAGTGAGTGGGCCAGAATACAAACCCAAACTGAAAGTAAAGTACAACTAAAAAAGTGAGTACAACAACTGAAAAGTAAACCTGTAGCCTTGAGCCATCCACTGGAAGTCCCACCTTAAGGGTGGGTACAGATAGCCTCCACAGCTCCTCGGGTCCAGCCGTCTGCTCCGAGTACGTCCCGCCCAATGGTCCACCTCCAGGTACCGACCTGCTCCACAAGCCTAAACCACGATCAGCGCTGTCCATCGTCTGCAACCAACACAACGTAGTGCGGGCATAGCCCGTGCAGGGGGTGAGTATAAGCTACTCAATAGGGACCCCGAGACCCCCGAAGGTCTCCCAGAATCCACAAAGGATAATCCACAAAGGAAAGATACAATCACGAAGTAACATCCGACACTACTTAGGTATATGCCCATACATATACCTAAGTTATCAATTCCAGTTCGGCTCCAACATTTGAGCCCAAGTTTGATCACATCCACACAGGATAACACAACACAATCCACATAGGAAAGAAAATCAATATTCAGCTCACACAGGTATACTTCTTCGTATGATGATAGAGATGATCAGATGTAGCCACTGATTCATCTAAGCTGTCGGACCCACACAAGATCGATAGGTACTAACCCCCGCAATGACCCATAAAGTATCTATAGGTACTAACCCCCGAAATGACTCAAAAAGTATCGATAGGTACTAACCCCCGCAATGACCCACAAAGGATTGATAGGTACTAACCCCCGCAATGACCCACACAGGATCGGACCCACACAGGATCTGTAGGCGCTGGCCCACACAGGATCGCTGAGCGCTGACCCACATAGGATCTGACCCACACAGGATCGGTAGCACTGATCCACGTAGGATCGCTGAGTTCTGTAGTCATCACCGTTGAATCCACGGAGGATTTCTGTATAGTCGTCATCGTCGTCGCAGTCGCAGCCAACTCTAGGGTTCCCGCACACAGCAAGCTCGTTCGGGAGGCTCCACTCCACGAGCCGAGGGGCTGATACATTAACTAACACATAGTATGGAGTTGATGTATCCAAAAGTTCCGTATCATCAACAGGAACTCAACGTCACAGACGATGCGTCAATCAGACGCCTGGTCTAAGAGTTATTGGCTTTTTCGTCCCAGGTGCCCGGTTGGTTTTAAGTAAAAACCAACCCGACCATACTCCAACTGCGTCCAAACTTCGAGTGGAGTAATCCAAAAGGTATATCTCACTAAGAAGAATCCAACAAAGTCTACGGAACGTCAATCGGATGTCCGAAGCTCAAGTTATAAGCGTTTCCGCTCTGAGGGCCTGGTTGGTTTCGTGTTTGAACCAAACCGATTAAATCCAAAGTACTTCGAAACCTTGAGTGTAATATAGCAAAATGACCATCTCGATCCAAGGATCGCATCGCCACTAACAGTGCGTCGATCGGAGGTCCGTAGCCCATGTTATGGGAAAAAGACCGAAAGAGGTCAGGAAGTGGGGGTTTCAGGCCAGGACCGATCCGGCCCGAGACCTCCTGGGTCGGCCCGAACCAGGGCGACTCGACCTGGGTCCGGGTCCGGCCCACTTGGGTGCGGTCCGGCCTGGGCGTGGCCCAGCCCGGCCTGGGCGCGGCCCGGTGCGCTGGCGCTGGCTAGGTGGCTCGGCCGTTTCGGCCGAGCGGAAGGGGGTGCAGGGGGGTGTGCTGCCCCCCGCCTGTTCGTAACCGCGACCCCCATGTGGGGGGCCACTCTTGTCCAGCTAGCCGAGGGTCGTAACCCCCGGCTCCTCCTCTGACCGGTCGGCCCGCTCCGGCCGGCCGGCTGCTGCCGCCACGGGACCGGCATGGGCCGGTCCCCCTGCTCCGACGCCGGTGGCTCGGAATCGGCCGCTGGTCTGTGCTTCGCCGCGACCCTGCTCCGGCCGCGGTGCCATTGTAATTCTTCGGTGCGGCGCGACGGTGCCGCAGTTTAGTTCGTCTTCAATGGAACGGCGCGATGGCGCCGCGCTTCTCCGCTTTTCCTTTAATATTTCCCTGCGTGGTGCTTCGGCACCGCGCCGCCTTACACGTGCCGCAACAAAATCAAACCAACAAGGGGGAGGAGGGTCGGCCGTGTTCGTGCGGTCCAACCTCCTCCCGTTATTGCGATATCAGGTAACTCAAATTGAAAAGAATAAATCAACATAAGTAATCACGAACAAACAATTAAAATAAACCCCTACCTCGAGCATAGTCATCGAACGAGGTTGTCGCGGAAAGGGACATCGCAGAATTGATCACCGTGGAAGAAGGCGGATCGTCGCGTCGCGGAGGAACGGTGTCTCCCTTCCTTTGACATGGAAAGAAAGAACGAGGTGATGCGCGTTAGGTCATCGATCTCCGAGGAAGGCGTCTCTCACCGTCGTCCGTCGTCGAAGGTCGGCGTTATTTGCGTTCTTCATCGAGGAGGAAGAACTTCAAGAACTTGAGCAAATTCTCCCAATACTCTCACAACCCAACCACTGTAATAAAATAAGAGTTTGTCTTATTTTATTTCTCAAGCCATGCGTTTTGAAATTAAAAAACGAAACAATCAATTAAGTTAATTAATTTCAACGTTTAAACCGCCAAATTAATTGAGGCATTTCATAAACAGAAAAATGCAGGGGTTGACTTCCACTTAATAGGGGTGCGGGTGCGTTACCTTATTAAAGGAGGGGGTTTGGGAAGAAAAGAAATGGTGTGGCTCATGTGGGTCCCACCTCAAAAATATCCTACCTAGTGGGTAGAATATTGTGGATCTCACATCATCCACTTAGCTTAGGTTAAACAAAAATAAAATAAAATTGGTTGCACCACTTTTATTTTATTCCTTTACTTAAACCCAAAATTTAAAAACCACACCCGAGCAAACACAACTCCAGAAAAGGTGTTTCTAAGAAATTACCAGTGCTGCGATTCCATCGGTGTCCTCAGATTTCAATTCTGAGCACCGGTTCAAAAGTTAGGAAAACCCGCTCGTTCGTTCACTGAACATACCCGAGCTAAACTTCGGAAAATGATTTCGGGCGCACCGGGCCTCGGAATCAGGTGCTGTCAGAAACCCCATTCTTGTAAAATCCCAAAGAAAATTAAGAAAAAAAATTCCCTTGAATTTTACGGTTATTTACATTACTCCCACTTCCGAGCTTTACATCCCCGTAAAGATACATCAAAAACTAGGGAAACAAATGTGGGTACTGAGCACGCATCTGAGACTCCCACTCCCAAGTGCTCTCCTGGAGGTTCCCGTGCTTCCATATGATGCGCACTAGAGGAATCGACCATCCACGTAGGACCCATTCATGTCAATCATCAATCTCCACCGAGACCTCCGCAAAAGTCACCCCATCATCAATGTCCAACTCCCCATAGTCAATGATATGTGTAGGGTCGCGCACGTATCTCCTCAGCTGAGATACGTGGAAGCACTACTGGAAAAAAGACCTATACCCACGGTTCAAAACCGTGGGTATAGCCCCCAAAACCGTGGGTATAGCCTATACCCACGGTTTTGGGAACCGCGGGCTGGAATGGCGTCGGTATAGGGGTCTCAGCCTATACCCACGGTTTTGGAGAACCGTGGGTATAGAGAGGTCAAAGTGTGCCACACCGATGTTACAGCGTGGCACACAATTACCCCACGGTTTTTCAAACCGTGGGGTAATTGAATTCAAAAAAACCGCGCTGGAAGGGAATCGAACCCTGAACCGCGCAGCACCTGAATTCCACGCCGCACCAAGTGACCAACTGACCTAACGCTACTACTGATATATACACATAATTTTATTTTAATATGTTAATATAATAATTATAATCGAAAAGAAAACTCCAGCGGGTTTTGAACCCGCGCCTCCCTTATGCTGCCCAGTCACAGCGACCAACTAAGCTAACAAACCATTTGTTATATAATTATACTTGTTTATTCTTATATTAATATATCTTCTATAATCAAAAAATAAAACACCCCGGTGTTCGAACCCGCGACCTATACAAAGGCATACGAGGTACTGACCAACTGACCTAAACCCGCTATTGATATGTAGTCATAATTTTATTTTAATATGTTAATATAATAGTTATAAGAAAGTCCAGCGGGGTTCGAACCCGCGCCTCCCATTCGCTGCCCAGTCACAGCGACCAACTGAGCTGACAAACCATTTATTATATAATTATACTTTCTTATTCTTATATTAATATATCTTCTATAATCAAAAAATAAAACACACTAGTTTTTGAACCCGCGACCTATACTAAGGCATGCGAGGTACTAACCAACTGACCTAAATATATTTTGCAGTTTAAAATTTCGTATCTATATATCTATATTATTTAAGATCGTCTTTTCATCAAAACAAAATTTTCGTCCCGCGGAATTTTTTGTTCCCGCCATAACGCGGGAACTCTATACCCACGGTTTTGAGAAACCGTGGGTATAGGTCTTTGAAAAATATACCACCTATACCCACGGTTTTCAAAAACCGTAGGTATAGGTCCGCTAAACAACACCTATACCCACGGTTTTGCCAAAACCGTGGGTATAGGTCTTCAAAAACAACCTATACCCACGGTTTTTCCATGAACCGTGGGTATAGGGGACCTATACCCACGGTTATCCAAAACCGTGGGTATAGGTCTCAATACTAGCCCTATACCCACGGTTTCCCAAACCGTGGGTATAGGGGGGGCCTATACCCACGGTTATAAACAAAACCGTGGGTATAGACCCATTTTCCAGTAGTGAAGACATCGTGAACCCAGTGCAACTAAGGTGGTAGAGCCAGGCGATAAGCCACCTCACCAATCCTATTGAGGACCTAGAATGGTCCGATGAAGCGTGGAGACAACTTTCTTCCTCGGCCAAATCTCCGTAATCCACGTCGAGGTGAGACCCGCAAGAAGACGTGGTCACCATCCTCGAACTCCAGTGGCCTCCGCCTCCTGTCAGCATAAGACTTCTTCCGTCTCTGAGATGTACTCATCCGCTCTTGGATGACCTGTACCTTCTCTGTCGTGGCCCGGACCATCTCCGGTCCCACAAGTGCTGACTCCCCAGGGTCTGTCCAGCACAGCGGTGATCTGCAAGGTCAGTCGTACAACGCCTCGTATGGTGCCATCCCGATGGTGGAGTGGTAGCTGTTGTTGTACGCGAACTCCACCAAGGGTAGGTGGTCCTCCCAGCTGCAACCCAAGTTGAGGACACATGCGCGAAGCATGTCCTTGAGAGTCTTAATGATCCTCTTTGTCTGACCATCTGTCTGAGGGTGAAAGGCGGTGCTCAGACGTAACTACGTCCCGAACACCTCCTGCAACCCCTTCCAAAGCCGGGAAGTAAAGAGAGCATCTCCATAGGAGACGATAGATAATGGCACACCATGAAGCCGTACAATCTCCTGAACGTAGAGGCGTCCCAAGCTCTCCACTGAGCCCTTCTCTCTGATGGGTAATAAATGAGCCGACTTGGTGAGTCAGTCGACAATCACCCAAATGGAGTCGTGACCACTAGAAGTGCATGGAAGTCCAGTCACAAAGTCCATAGATATGCCATCCCACTTCCACTCCGGGACCTCCAAGGGTTGTACCAAGCCTGCTAGTACCTGGTTCTATGACTTCACCTACTGGCATGTGAGGCATTGAGAAACGAACTCAGCCACAACCTTTTCATGCCCGGCCACCAGTGCTGTCTTCTGAGATCCTGGTACATCTTCGCCACTCTAGGATGTACCGCCAAAGGGGAAGTGTGAAACTCTCTCAGCACCTCCTCCCGTAAAGAAACTGGTACCAAGGTACGTCCTCTGAAAAGGATGTCATGCTCTCCTCATAAAGAGAAACAATCTGGTGTCTGTCCTGAGGATATCTACGCACGCCGCATATCACAGTCGGCGTCCCCACGCTGTGCCTCTCTGACCTGCTGCAGTAGTGGAGGAGTGACTGTGAGTGACTGAAGAAAGGCTTCTCCATCTCTATCTACGAAGGATAGCTACAAAGCAGCTAGCTGCTCTGTTGCCTCCCCAAGTAGCTGAATTCCAGACCTCTTGCTGAGAGCATCGGCTACCACATTCCCCTTTCTAGGAGTATAGACTATCTCAAAGTCATAGTCCTGGAGGAACTCGATCCATCGCCGCTGTCTCAGGTTCAGGTCCTTCTGCGAGAAGATGTACCTGAGACTCTGATGGTCAGAATAGACTGTAAAGCGCTCGCCCATCAGATAGTGTCGCCACATATTCAGAGCGAAGACCACTACTACTAACTCCATGTCATGGGTAGAGTAGTTCTGCTCATGCTGCCTCAATTGACGTGATCCATAGGCGATCACGACCCGCTCCTGCATCAGGACACATCCGAGTCCGGTCCCTGATGCATCGCAGTAAACTACGTACCCAACTCCCTCCTCCGGTTGCCTCAAGATAGGCGCACTGGTCAATCTCTGTCTCAGCTCCTGGAAGCTTTGCTGACACCTGTCTAACCACACAAAGGGTTTCCCCTTCTTCGTCAAAGCTGAGAGTGGTGTCTCAACTCTGGAGAAGTCTGGAAAAAATCTCCGGTAGTACCCAGCTAGTCCCAAGAAACTCCGCACCTCCGTCACGCTCCTGGGTGGCTCCCAAGTTAGCACTACCTCGATCTTCGCAGGATCCACTGCAACTCCCACCTCAGAGATGATGTGTCCCAAGAAGTGGACCTCGCGTATCCAGAACTGACACTTCGAGAGCTTTCCATAAAGATGGTGCTCTCGGAGTGTGTCTAGTACAACCCACAAGTGGTAGGCGTGCTCCTCGTCAGTCATCGAGTATATCAAAATGTCATCGATGAAGACCACGACAAATCGATCGAGGTATGGCTAAAATATCTGGTTCATGAGGACCATGAACACTACTGGAGCATTGGTTACGCCAAATGGAATATCCAAGAACTCATAGTGTCCATACCGACATCCGAAGGCTGTCTTCTGCACGTCCTCGTCCCGAACTCTGAGCTGATGATAGCCTGACCTGGGGTCTATCTTCGAGAACCACCGTGCTCCCTTGAGATGATCGAAGAGGTCGTCAATCCTCGATAGTGGATACTTGTTCCTCACGGTCACCTGGTTCAGGAGACAATAGTCGACAAAAAGTCGCAAGCTCCCGTCTGCCTTCTTGGCAAACAATATCGGGGAAGCATAGGGTGAAACACTGGGTCGGATGAATCCCTTACCCTGCAAGTCCTCCAACTGTATCCGTAGCTCTCGAAGCTCGGTAGGAGCCATCCGATATGCTGGGGTGGATATCGGGGCTGTCCTGGGGTATATATCAATATAAAAGTCTACATATCTGCGAGGAGGTAGTCCTGGAACTTCGTCGGGGAAAACGTCAGCATACTGATCCACCACTATAGGAAAACCAGGACTCCACACGTCAACTGCTCCTAGGATGAGGCTAGCCAAATGATGAGTTATGGGTTGTCCTCTCCTCTATGAGATTCCATCCTATGCTACGAAGGCTCCCTTCTCGCCAGTGAAGGTGAACCTGCTCCCGTCGGTGCGTACACACCGCACCTTGCACCTATTACAGTCGATCTGAGCATGGACTGTAAATAACCAATCCATGCCCAAGATGACGTTGTAAGGCCTCGACGCCACTAAAAGAAGATACCAGCTGAAGCTCTTGCTTCCTAGAGTAAGCTCACACTACCGGCACCAGTGCGTAATCGTCGAGTTTTATCCCGTAGGAGTCTCTAGCCGTAAGGATCAAGCCAACGACTCTGTCGGAATATCCGAGATCCGAACAAGGGAAGCAGCTATGAAATAATGACTCGCTCCTGTGTCTATAAGAACTTAAACAAGGGTGGAATAGACACAGATAGTGCCTCAAATCATCTCTGGCATGCCGTGGTCGTAGGCCTCAGCTGCCTGGAGCTGTGCCTGTCTCTACCCGCCAGCTCCCTGTGGTCGGGGTGGACCTCCTGGGGGTGGTGGTGGTAGAGACTGAAAGCATCGCCCACCACCTACTGCTCGGACAGCTCCTCTACCTCATCTGCCTACTCCCTGAGGACCACCACGTTCGACCCTCTGCCTCTGCCTGGGTGGTCCCTCAACTGTCTGCTGCTCCTCGGTACGGTGGGTCGGGCAGTCACGAGCCATGTGGCCCTACCCGCCGCATGCATAGCACTGTCTGCCTCTCGAAAGACTGGCTCCGCGCTGTGTGCCCCGCACTTCTAAGACAATGTCTTGAGGTCGTCTGCCTAAGGGTCTGGTCAGCCTGGACCCATGTGTCATCCGTTGACTGCCTGCTGCAGAAGACTCTGCTATGTGCCGCCCTGCGGTAGGTCTCGCTGCTTATGTGGGCTCAGCAAGGAAGCTCTCAATCAGAAGGGCTCGCTCCAGTACCCCTGCCTGTGTCAGAATGCTGAGGGAGATCAGCGATGCCCTGATCTCATGCCTCAATCCCTGATCAAAGGTCCGGGCCCATAAGAATGGGTCCTGTACCATGTCCGTCGAATAGCGCGAGAGATCGGTAAATCTCGCTGAGTATTGGGCGACCGTCAAGATGCCCTGTCGCAGCTGTAGAAGCTCCTGGATGCGCACCGCACGGAGGGTGGCTGGGATGAACTCCAAGCGGAAGAGGCTCTCAAAGTCCATCCAGAGAAGAGATGCCTCGTCGTACACCTGGAGCATCAAGCTCCACCATCTGCCTGCTGCCGCGTGCAGGAGGCTCGCTGCGAGGATCACCATGAAGTCAGCTGGTGTCCTCACTAACCTGAAAACTCATACAACTACATCCAACCAATCCTCGGCTGCCTGAGGGTCCGTCTCCCCGCGGAACCTGGGCGGTCGCTGACACTGAAACTTGTGCAGTGCACTAAGACGACGTGCATCGTCAGCGGCTGGGGCTGGAAGCATCAGTGGCTCGGCGGGTAGAGGTACCGCCGATGCCTCTTCTGTCAAAGGGCCCTGTACCGAGGCCTCATCGCTCGGTCGGCTATCGTCACACACAATGCTCGGAACCCTAGATGGCTGCCGTCGTGGGGCCATCCTGAAAAGAAACAGGTGCGCCACGATCAAACAGTATACCTGGTGAGCTGACATAAAGTAATCACAAAGAAAACTTGAAACACACATGCAATCAATGTTTTCGTGCATTAAGTCGGAAATCAGAAGTCACGGTCCTGGTGTACGGATACGTCGGCCGCCGCACCAACACTGGACTCCCTGGACTGATAACCACACCCAATACCCTTAACACTATTGCTTCACATAGAAGGAAGATCAGAGTCCAAAGTTCTGCGGTAGAACCGAACTCCTCTGATACCAATTTGTCACAACCCGTCCTCGGGGCCCGTGCCGTGACTAACCCAAGCCCGCCTTCCATAGGCCAGGGGCTTGCGACTAGCACCAAGGTGTAATTCCCAGTAAAAGGGAAGGAATTGCCTTTGTAAAGTAAACAAACACCACAGAGCAAGCAAGCAGAAGTAAACACTAAGTAAAAACTGGGTACAATAGTAAGTACGGAAAAGTAAGTGGGCCAGAATACAAAACCAAACTGAAAGTAAAGTACAACTGAAAAAGGGAGTACAACAACTGAAAAGTAAAGCCGTAGCCTCGAGCCATCCACTGGAAGTCCCACCTGAAGGGTGGGTACAGATATCCTCCACAGCTCCTCGGGTCCAGCCATCCGCTCCGAGTACGTCCCGCCCAGTGGTCCACCTCCAGGTACTGACCTGCTCCGCAAGCCTCAACCACGATCAGCACTGTCTGTCATCTACAACCAACACGACGTAGTTCGGGCATAGCCCATGTAGGGGGTTAGTATAAGCTACTCAGTAGGGACCCCGAGACCCCCAAAGGTCTCCCCGAATCCACAAAGGATAATCCACAAAGGAAAGATACAATCACGAAGTAACATCCGAAACTACTTAGGTATATTCCCATACATATACCCAAGATATCAATTCCAGTTCGGTCCAACATCTGAGCCCAAGTTCGATCACATCCACATAGGATAGCACAACACAATCCACATAGGAAAGCAAATCAAGATTCAGCTCACACAGGTATACTTCTTCGTATGACGATAGAGATGATCAGATATGACCACTGATTCATCTAAGCCATTGGACTCACACAGGATCGATAGGTACTAACCCCCGCAATGACCCAGAAAGGATCGATAGGTACTAACCCCCGCAATTACCCACAAAGGATCGATAGGTACTAACCCCCACAATGACTCACAAAGGATCGATAGGTACTAACCCCCGCAATGACCCACACATGATCGGACCCACACAGGATCTATAGGCGCTGGCCCACAAAGGATCGCTGAGCGCTGACCCACACAGGATCTGACCCACACAGGATCGGTAGCACTAATCCATGTAGGATCGCTGAGTGTTGTTGTCATCGCCGTTGAATCAACGGAGGATTTCTATATAGTTGTCATCGTCATCGCAATCGCAGCCATCTCTAGGGTTCCCGCACACAGCAAGCTCGTTCGGGAGGGTCCGCTCCACGAGCTGAGGGGCTGATACATCAACTGAAACATAATCCGGAGTTTATTTATCCAAAAGTTCCGTATCGTCAACAGGAACTCAACGTCACAGACGGCGCATCAATCGGACGCTCGATCTGAGAGTTATTGGCCTTTTCGTCCCAGGGCCCAGTTGGTTTTTAAGTCAAAACCAACCCGACCGTACTCCAACTGCGTCCAAACCTCGAGCGGAGTAAGCCAAAAGGTCCGTCTCACTAAGAGGAATCCAAAAAAGTCGACGGCATGTCAATCGGACGTCCAGAGCTCAAGTTATAAGCGTTTCTGCTCCGAGGGCCCGGTTGGTTTTGTGTTCGAACCAACCCGGCCGAACCCAAAGTACTCCGAAACCTAGAGTGTAATATACCTAAACTACCATCTCGATCCAAGAATCACATCGCCGCTGACGGTGCGTCGATCAGAGTTCTGTAGCCCAAGTTATGGGAAAATGACCGAAAGAGGTCCAGAAGTGGGGGTTTCAGGACCGGACCGATCCGGCCCAAGACCCCCTGGGTCGGCCCGAACCGGGTCAACCCGACCCGGGTCCGGGTCCGGCCCGCTTGAGCATGGCCTGGCCCGGCCTGGCGGCTCGGCCCAGCGCGCTGGCGCTGGCCAGGTGGCTCGAACATTTCGGCCGAGCGGAAGGGGGTGCGGGGGGCGCGCTGCCCCCCGCCTGTTCGTAACCATGGCCCCCATGTGGGGGGCCGCTCTTGTCCAGCCAGTTGGGGGTCGTAACCCCCGACTCCTCCTCTGACCGGCCGGCCCGCTCCGGCCGGCCGGCTGCTGCCGCCACGGGACCGGCATGGTCCGGTCCCCCTGCTCCGACGTCGGCGGCCCGGAACCGGCCGCCGGTCCCTGCTTCACCGCAGCCTAAGCCGCGACCTTGGTCTATCCGGTGCGGCGCGACGGCGCAACGCCCCTTCGCCGCGACCCTGCTCCGACAGCGGTGCCTTTGTGATTCTCCAGCACGGCGCGACGGCGCCGCGATTTAGTTCTTCTTCAACGGCGCCGCGCGACAGCGCCGTGCTTCTCCGCCTTTCCTTTAATATTTCCCCGCACGGTGCTTCGGCACCGCGCCGCCTTACACGTGCCGCAACAAAATCAAACCAACAAGGGGGAGGAGGGTCGGCCGTGTTCGTGCGGTCCGACCTCCTCCCGTTATTGCGATATCAGGCGGATCAAATTGAAAAGAAGAAAGTGATAGAAGTAATCACGAACAAACAATTAAAATAAACCCCTACCTCGAGCGTAGTCGTTGAACGAGGTTGTCGCGGAAAGGGACGTCGCGAAATTGATCACCGCGGAAGAAGGCGGATCGTCGCGTCGCAGAGGAACGATGTCTCCCTTCCTTTGACTTGGAAAGAAAGAACGAGGTGATGCGCGTCGGGTCGTTGATCTCCGAGGAAGGCGTTTCTCACCGTTGTCCGTCGTTGGAGGTCGACGTTCTTCATGTTCTTCGTCAAGGAGGAAGAACTTCAAGAACTTGAGCAAATTCTCCCAAGCCTCTCACAACCCAACCACTCTAATAAAATAAGAGTTTGTCTTATTTTATTTTTCAATCCATGCATTTTGAAATTCAAAAACGAAACAATCAATTAAGTGAATTAATTGCAATGTTTAAACCGCCAAATTAATTGAGGCATTTAATAAACAGAAAAACGCAAGGGTTGACTTCCACTTAATAGGGGTGCGGGTGCGTTACCTTATTAAAGGAGGGGGTTTGGGAAGAAAAGAAATAGTGGGGATTGTGTGGGTCCCACCTCACAAATATCCTACCTAGTGGGTAGGATATTGTGGGTCCCACATCATCCACTTAGCTTAGGTTAAACAAAAATAAAATAAAATTGGTTGCACCACTTTTATTTTATTCCTTTACTTAACCCCAAAATTTAAAAACCACACCCGAGCAAACGTAACTCCGAAAAAGGTGTTTCTAAGCATTTACCGGCGCTGCGATTCCATCAGAGTCCTCAGATTTCGATTCCGAGCACCGATTCAAAATTTAGGAAAACCCGCTCGTTCGTTCACTGAACGTACCCGAGCTAAACTTCGGAAAATGATTCCGGGCACACCGGTCCTCGGAATCAGGTGCCGTCAGAAACTGCGTTCTTGTAAAATCCCAAAGAAAATTAAGAAAAAAATTTCCCTTGAATTTTACGGGTCTTTACAGATACATTATTACAATATTACTAGATATAATCCATCAAACCCGAATGGACTAAATAGTTTTGTAGTCTTGGAAAACATGATACATACATAAATCTCACATTATATTTTGAAAACATAATATAAAATGTAATATTTTATTGGATAATCACATTATTCCATTTACTCTATCCATATATATGAACCAAAATATACTTTTTTCCACATAGTGAAATGAAAAATAAGAATGGGGTGAGATAAGATGATCTGAAAGGAAATTCATACATCAAACGCTAAATAATGCATGAATAATATGGAAGTAATAATCGATACTAAAATAATGATATATAAATAATCTCACGTGCTTGAATCATATCCCTAGATATCATAACTCTTCAAATATTCACATGGACATGAAAAATTGATTTCATAATTATGGAATGCATTATTTCAGATATCTTAAACATATCATTGTGGCCTCATTCTAAGATCTCTATATAAATGTTTGTGACCATGGTCAAATACCCCACATGATTTGTCCCATGATCCCTAATGATGCATCTAGGGACTATGTATTTTTGAGCCCCACTAGTCAGTTAAATAATAACAATGGATTCACCATGTCAATAAATAATAAAACATAATCCACATGCCTTAAAAATCAGTAACTATTTATATTATATGAACTATTAAATGAAATAGAAATACCTTCCACAATGAAAATGATCATACACCATCTAGAGAAATATGATAATGGAATCATTTTATTATATCCTCAATAAATCATAAGACACATTAATGTATATTGACATATATGAAAATAATTTAAAATATCATTTGAATTTTTCTAGAGTAAAATATCCTTTTCACATTGAAATAACTCATTTAAAAGAAAAAAATTTCCAGCATACTAAGGAAAAAATATTATTCAAAAAATAACATTTTGAAATTGTATATTAAGTATCACCGCATTGGGAAATAATTATGGTAAGGAATTTTTTTCCATTCATATATGGTAAAACAAATACCCTTTTCCCATATGTTTTCAATTGGATAAAATTGCCTCATTTAGAAGATGAAAAAAATATTTCTTTAAAACAATTTTAAAAAACTCAAAACTAGGTTAAAATTTCATTAATATATCATTGGATAATAATAAGGAATTATTTAAAATATTTTGTAAAAAATATGGATATGTAACAAAAAGATTCATGATTGAGTAGAAAGAAATATTGGTTTTCATTCAATACATTATTTCAGTATCTTGAGTTCTTGATGGCAAAAAAAATTAATTGATTTTTTTAATTTCTAGACATACCCATAGGAGTATAAAAATATTTGGGATTATGATAGAATGAATAAATATTTATCCTAATAGATACTTAATCATAAATAACCATGAATAATTATGAGATGGTTAAATAAAACTTTACCTTAAGTCCGACATCCAATGTATGTCATTGAACACATTTCATGAAAAATATAGATTTATTATACATCTATTAATAAACAATTACTGTGAAATCCTTAACTGATTTCCATATTTTGGTGCCCCGATCCATTTCATTAAGTGACCTCATTCATGCCTCCCTATATGCAAGAGTCTATTGACAAGTTGAGAGGGTATAATATGTAATGTGAGTTAACTACACCATCTTTGTCAAATTATAAAAAAATGAAATCAATAAAAATGACAAATGATAATTAAAAAAACCAAGATAATACCATAATAAATAATCATTCAACATCACATGATGAATCAAAAACAAGAAAAGATGACCATAAACCAATGAAGTAGATATTTCATTCCTTATAAGCGTCAAGTGTCAAATTAAAACCCAAAATAAATAAACTATGACAACTCCCAAATGGGTATCGACATCATGTATGGTTACCCCATCCATGATCTATCACGAATCCCAGCTCATACATCTAACATCAGGCTCTTTCTGTTATCATGTACAAAAAACATGATGTTTATTTAAGTACCAAATTGGTAACCTGAGTAGGGTGTGATTAAAAATCAGTAGGCCACCAACACCAACACCTAAATAAGTTTTTAGTAAATAATAGTATATGATTTTTTATATAGAATAAACTAAAAATGATAAAGTAAATAGTGTTTACATTTATTATTATTTAATTAACCAAATTGGCCCTTAGGTTCCTGATGACACCAGAAACAATCATACTTGGTTCGGTTTGTTTCAATTTCTAAACCATACACAACTATAATTTCATAGATCATTATTTAATTGGATTTAATTATTAATTTAATTATATATTCACATGAATACATTGGGGGACTACAGAAGCAGTTTGGAACCCTATGGGTATTTTGAGAAGCAGCCCCCGAACTAAAACTCATTGATCATATGAATATATATATATATATATATATATATATATCAAGGGCCTAGGGAAGTGTTATATTACCCCATGGGTATTTTGAAAAGAATTATCTAACCCACAACTCATTATTCAACATTTCACAAATATCATAGATTTCACATTCATATTAAGGATCGACATCACTAAACTTATATTCAATCATTCTCATCATAGTGTATTATTTAAATTATCAATCCCAAACATGGTCCTTTACTTTAATCACATGGAATAACCCGAAAAATTGACCCTTAATAACATTATTAATATATAATCACACAATTTAATTAACCCTTAATTACCAATTTCATAATTCAAAACTCATCATTTCAATTATATTGGCACACCCCATGGGTTTCGATCTTGTTTGGTATCAAGACTCCAACAGGTCCAATGGGATCCGTGATGGGTCTCATAATTACAAGGGAAATACACACATAAATTTAATTAAATTTCAATTTCCTAACATTTAAAAGAAAAGGTACAATTACAACACATGAATCATAATCAAAACTATGTGAATTAGAAAATAGACCACCCAACATGATATTATCGACAACCACTCTCCAATATCTAATATGTAATTTAATATTGAGCGGTCAAATTCACAATGGAGTAGATCTAGATTCAAAACCTAGGAAAAAGATCCAAAGAAACTAGAATCATCAAAACCTATATCTAAACCAATTTCCAATAGGGTAAAACTATCCCTCTCCAAAGGGAAAGAAAGATGAGGGAGGGAAGAATCCAAGTGAGGAAAAAACCACTTACCAAAGGGGAGTCGATCCTTCCATGAGTTCTATGATTTGTAATGTAAGAAATTAAGAGAGCCTTAAAACCCCTCCAAAGCCTACAAAATAAATTGAAAATATATTAAGTTGAGATAGAGTCATTAGGGAAAATAACTAGTGGGTTTGGATAATTTTTATAAATATTTTGTGGGATTAATTTCTATACGCATGGTTTCCTGGGTGGGGCTACATGGTTTTTTCAAACCATGTAACCCAAATATCTAGGTGAACCATTTTTAAAAATTATGAACACATTTTTAAAAAACATGACCCAACTATGAGATACCCATCTCTTTGTGGGTACATGGGTTTCTAGGGGTAGGTGTATAGTTTTTGAAAACTGTTCACTGACTATGTGCTATCCAAAAATCCTCCAAAAGTTTCCAAAACTCTCCCTAATTACTTGAGACAAGGCCCAATAAAAATATGGCTAAAAAAGGATAAAATTTACATGGAAACAATTGTGAGGCATTTCCAAAAAGGTACAGGTCTTCCAATATCGACACCTTATAATATCTCATCATCAAGTTGTACTCCTGAGAATCACTATGACTCCAAGGAGAAATGGTTGGTTAACTAGGCCCAAATATCTTATTCCCTCTCCCATGTTTCCTCTTGAACACATACATGCTTCCACATTTCATGGAAGAAAAACACAACATTTCCCCACCACACTTTTTCACTATGATCTACAACACAAATCAAATTCTCCTCAAAAGAAACTAGATCCTTAATATCAACCCCATCAACATTGATCATAGGAGAAGGGTCGTGGTGATATTGGGGAAGGTGAAACACATGAAAAAATAATTCAAATAACTATACCTCTACGGAATATCCAATCAATATTCCACTGGTCCTATCCTCTCCATAATCTCAAATGGTCTAACAAAACTGGGTGAAAACTTTTCGTACCTATGAATCCTATGATGACCCAATATCAACGACACCCCAATGAATATATGATCTCCCATTGTAAACTCATGGGGTTGATGAAATTGATTAGCATCATACTTATTACTACTATAAGATATAACCATATGTTTCTGAATTAATTGAACCAAATTTGATGTTTCCTACACAAGACTCAGTCCCAACAACCTTGACTCACTTTCCTCCATCCAACATAGAGGTCATCTGCATGGATTTCTAAAATGGTTCTTATTTTGGTATCATCTGAACAGTCACCTGATAACATTATTTATAAGTGAACTCATCATGAACTTTGTGAATATAAAAAGACCCACCAAAATCAAGGGTTCATGATCCGAACATGTCCTCTAACACCTGGATAGTGCACTCTAATTTCTTGTCCATCTATGGGTGAAAATTCATATTGAGAAACACCCAAGTACAAAAAAATTATATAAGGATTTCTAGAAGCAGGATGTAAAATGAGATTCATGATATGAAACTATACTATATAGAAACCCATGAAAATAGACCATCTCCTAAAAATATATCTCACCCAACTGGTCCATAGTAAAAGTGACCCAAAAAAGAAAGAAATGTGATACCTTTATCTAACGGTCCACAATCACCAAAATTACGTCAATCTTACAAGTGATAATTATAATAACTACCTAAAATTACATTGTAACATCATTCCATTTACATTCCAGAATGGGAAAAAGGTGTATAAAACCACCCAATATCTGATAGAAAACCTTCATTTGTTTACAGGGGAAACATCATGTCACAAAACCAGAAATCTCTCTTTTAATTCCAAGCCACCAATACTTTCATCAAAGGTCTTGGTATATTTTGTTCAAACGAAGTTTCACCACCCACTTTAAGTAATAAAACTTACACATCATCTTCTCAGACATACATTTAGCCACAAAAAAAAGATTATAGACATTGATGATTTCATCCTCATCTATAGTCACCCTAGAAGGTGACTCCCCAAATTCAAGGAATTTATTTATGGCCAAACACTTATGATACACATACCCCTTTCCCATTTATTTATTAAAACTGTGGAATCAACTGATAAGGATATAAGGTCCATATTATCATGGACCACATAAACTTAATATGTATTTTAGCCAGCAATTTCATTGTATTCCACTCTGAACTGAACTCCTGAATTGCCTGAGTCAGTGTCTTCCTACTCAAATCATTGATAACAATATTTCCATTAAATGGAGTATATGCTAGCTAAAAATAAAACAAAATCATACACTAAAACCATCTCCGCTGCTGAAAGATAAAATATCATTGTGAAAAGATACACAATAAGAGATTATGGATGGTATATATTGTAAACTTTTCACCCAAAAATTAATTACACCAACACATTTATGAAAAAACTACCATAGCTAGCTCAAGATCATATGTAGGGTAATTACATTCATTTAACATCAACTATCTAGAACCATATTCCCCAAATCAATCTACCTACATCAACACTACTCCATGTCTAATTATAGAAGCATCCCAAAATATAGTACACTCTTCACCTCGCTCGGTTAGGTTCAATATCATTGTAGTAGTAACATATGATTTTAACTCCTAGAAAGAATTCTGTCATGATCCAGATCATTCAAACATGATATCCTTCTCTTGCAATATTGGAATTAGTACTACCAAATGGAAAGAGTCATGTAGAAACCTCCGATAATAACTCACCAACCCTAGAAATCATCATATACCAAAAAAAGTCATAGGATTCTCCTAAGAAACAATTTCCCACACCTTATCTTGGTCTACTGACACACCTTCCTCATATATGATGTGTCCCATGAAATGTACCTTGTAAAATCATAATTGACACATAAATAAATTTTCATATAGAGAATGATATCTCAGTGTACTCATGATGATTTCAACATGTTGGTCATGATCATCTTGAGTCTGAGAGTACAATAATATGTCATCCATAAAAACAACCACAAACTGATCTAGGTATGGGTGAATGATTCAGTTAATCAAGTCCATAATACATCTAGAGTGTTTTTATCCAGAAAAACATCATGAAAACCTTATATAGGCCATAAATACTACTAAAATAAATATGTGGTATATCGGATGGTATAACTCTCAACTAGTGACACCCTGATCTCAAGTCAATCTTAAAGAAAACTTGAGCTCCTAATAGCTGGTCAATGATATCATAACTATGAGGTAGAGGTTACCAGTTCTTCACTATCATCTGATACAACTTCTAGTAAACAATAAATAAATGCAATTTTCATTCAACCTTATTAAAAAAATCATAGAACCCAAAGGATCTGTAATCAGATATATAAATACCATATTTATAAACTCTTCTAGTTGAGTATACATCTTCTGAATCTCTGTTAGTTTCAACCTGTAAGGTAGAATAGAAACTGTTTCAGCCCTTGGAATGAGCACAATTATAACCTCAACATCCATATCTAGTGGAATCCCTAAGAATTACTCAGAAAATTTTTACTAAAAGGGTTCCATTATGGGTGGAAATACATCATTATTCACATCCATTCCATATAAAAAAATATAATCAACCCGAGCAGTGAGATCCCCCAGATGCTAATGAATTGGCCTAGCATGACATACCTACAAATCCCACTCTCCATGATGAATAAAAATGTTACCATGAGGAGACATAACAGTCACTTTTATATAAAATCAATCAATGTCAGATCATTACGATACCATCCAATCGATACCCAATATCAAGTCCAAATATGACATTCCATGTATATAAAGATACCAATAGAAATGATACTCCCTAAACTTGAGAGAAAACCACTTAAATAAATATGTTTCCTTTGACTATAATCTCAATTTTTTGTTGATCATAATTAACCCACTCAAAAACTACACTATCAGACTCAAACTATTCAGAAGTTTAGTAGATATAAAATAATTTGAGTCTCAATAATCAAATAAATAACTTGTAAAAATAGAAGGTAAAATAAGTATGCCTCTCAATGAAAATGGTCCAACCTTTTTATCCACATGTGATGGATGAAATGCATGAAAATTTCATGTCCCATTCTATGTGCTATAGTATGAGTCTCTTGGTCTTTATTACTCTACTAATGTGGGAAATATTTCTATGATGTACCGAATCCACTACCTCAACCTCCATGGACTGATGAACTATAACTAACCCACTGATATGGGTTTTAATACCCCTTATAATACTATGATTTGTTTTATCTCCTCCATAACTACCCATCGGTTGATGGTTTCTATAATACTATGTAAGTTACCATTACTTAAATAGGTTTGGAACTTCACTGGTGGTCATGGGAACTAGATACAAATGTGATCCGACCTACCATTAAGATTACATATTTACTTCTATGAGTAACTAATTCTTATCCATGGTCACTATTTTTCCCATTTCCCTAGTTGACATTCTTATAGCGATGATTTCTATTCTCAGAAGATGTACCCCTAGAGAATCTAGTAGAAACCACAATCATTTAACTTGAATAATCCTTATGGTTACCCTTAAAAATGAGAGGTTGATCCACCACCAAAGGAAAATTATCCAGCTAAAAGATAATAACCTATAATTTAATCTCACATTTATGTTGATTCTGAACCAAATTATCCATAGTTTCCTCATCTTCATACAACACTTGTACAATGTAATAACAATTAGTGAAGAGACCATTATAGTCCATCATAGACATTATAGTGATCAAGGATTAACATACATGAATATTACATCATTTAGATGAATATTCATTACATTAAAAAAATACATGCCCAAGGACTATAATAGTTTAGTGTATTTGTAAACATAGAAACAAAATATTATATCCTAGTGGAATATCTTCAAAATCTCCCATAAGGATCTACACCATTAGTACTTCTAACTAAAACCATTATTTATAACCTGGGTAAAGGAAACATAAGAATGGGGTGAGCTTAGATTCTCAGTGAGGGTAAATAAAGGAAATGTGTAAGAATAACATGAAAAAAGGGTATGGAACTTGAGAATGAAATTTTAATATCATACCATACATATTAGAGATTATAATAAATAATAACAGTTCATAATACATGAATCATAAATAAATAGAAAACATAATCCATGAAATCATAAAAAATGAATAAAACATGGAATTTTGACAAACACATACGCATATAATAACCCTAAGTCAAAGCGAACTACCAAGTCTTTTGTAACATGTTAGGATTGGGTTAATCACCTGTTTACCTACTTTGAGCTTGGGATGAACTCCTGTATATCCTATTATTTCGGGCTTCAGATTTCCTCCCATGTACCCTCCTGTTTCGGGCATGAGATGTACTCCCATTTACCCTCTTGTTCTAGTATTGATATGTCATCCTATATACCCTCTTGTTTTGGGCTTGGGATGCACTACCATATACCCACTTTTTTAGGGATTGGGATTTCCTCCCATTCAACCTCTTGTTTCGGGCATGGGATATCCTTATATATACCCTCTTGTTTCTAGAAAGGGATGTACTCCCATATACTCTCTTATTTCGGCCTTGGGATTCCCCCTTGTGTACACTTTGATATCATAAAACATTTCTCATTACCTAATTAATTAGAGGAAGATATAGGTTCCACCCATCACATAATGGAATCATACTTTATTATGAAAAAAACATTCATTATATCATGACCTTGGATAATAGATGGGTTTTATTACCATTTCATCGAAGTATAACCCGTTAAGAGAAGCAGGTTTCAAAAGAATATAACCTATGGAAGTGAAAGGGGCGTCATAAGAATTATTCCATCAAAACATAAACCAATAAAGAAATAATATAAATTAAACCATTTAATAATTTCATAGGAAGGCATGAGTAACATCAATGGATGTATTCTTATATGGAAAATAATTTTGAAATATCTTTAAAAAAAATTTCTTGAGAAAGATATATTTTCTTCTTTGAAAAAATAATTTTTAATACATAAAAACATTTGAAAACAATTTTCATAGAAAATACCTTAAAAACTTATAAATAATAACTGAAATTATTTTGAAAAACCTTTTCCTTGAAATCTTTTAACACAAGCTTCAAAACATTCTAAAAACATTTTCCTTTGAAAACACATTTAAAACATTAAAACAAGATTGAAAACATTATGAAAACCATTTTACATGAAATCCTATGAAAGAAGCATGATTTTTTTTCGAAAACCCTTTTCCTTGAAAACATATAAAATAATACTCAAAAAAATTTAAAAAACTTTTTCATTTAAAACAAATTGAAAACTTATAAATAAATCATGAAAATGTCTTGAAAACCTTTTTAGTTGACATATCAAGAAAGAATCTTGATAATGTTTTGAAATCTATTTCATTGAAAATAATTTGAAAACTTATAAAAAAATATTTGAAAAAAATAACCTATTTTAAAAATATTTTTTTTTAAATGATCTTCATGGATTATTTAAAAACATTTTTGAATTTGTTTTTGATTTTTTTTGAAAACATTGTTTTTGAAATAAAATAGATTTTTGACCGAAGAGAGAAATACAGTCAAAGTTTCTTAAAAACATTTTCTTAATTATATTATGTTCCAAAGAGTTAAAAATGGTAATAATACATTGAAATATATTTAATAAGAATAGGATAAGGAAACTCATTAGTGTTCTAGATAGATATATCATAATATTTCATCAAAGAATCATAATCAATAAGAATCTCGTAAAGCAATGAGATTGTTTCAATAAACTCTTACCTCTTGGTTAATTAGGATAATACTATCCATGTAAAAAAAGAATATTACATGAATTTTAAAATATAATGAAAATAAGTATATTTATGATATAATAAGTAAAATGGAAGTATATACACTACAAAAAAAACTTAGGTGCAAAACAAAACACGAGTTTGAATTAAGGAAAATTGAGGCAAAACTATTTTAACAATTTGGTAACTTTTGAAACTCAAAACCAATAAAATAAATATCTAATAATGGAAATAAAAATACCCATAAATTTTAGTATAATAATAATAAAATACATCCAAGGGTAGTATACACACCACACAAAAGGAATGGGTGGTGAATAAAGCATGTATCACATAGAAATAAAAAAGTGAGATGAAATTCCCTTACTCTGTTTCTTGAATCTCTTCGTACTTGTACATAAAACATATATAATAAATATAAATTTATTATAAATCTTTTAAAGAAACATATTATTATATCTAATACCACCTATGATTTTATTATGTCCTTATATTACCCACTTGTTAATAATCCTATGTTAAGGTATCACTTCAGGTAATATTCGCTTTATTCTTCACATGTGTCTTAGTGTGTTATATATTTGGTCCTTATAATTATATAAATATTTCAAGAATTAAAAACATGATATAAATATCATATATATATATATATTATATGTTTATTATAATAATCCATAGAATATATATGTATGAAACAGAATAAACTATTCATGGAGACGATAATCCATACGCACGCATGAATGCTACTTCTGTTTAATGTTCGTGTTAAAGGAAATAAAGTAAAAGAAATACATGTATATGTATAATTATTATATTATATTTATCATATCATAGATATAGAATATATATTCACAAAAACCATCCTTAATATATTCCATGTTGTGTATGAATGAATCACATCACATTGAGGGGGGGGGGGATAGTCCACACTTCCCTAGATGAAATTATCATATTAAAAAAAATTAAATTATAAAGAAATGTGTTGTAAAATAATCAAAGAAGATTAAATACATAATAAATATAATATAAAACATATATAAAAATATTTTACATCACAATTTCCCCCATTATATGGGGTAAAATAAAAAATATCAATCATCATTTTGTGAGGCGGTAGTTCGCCATAAATGTAAACAGTATGTTCGTTACCCATTTGATAGAGGTGTGTGCAAGTCTAGGTAAAAACCTTAGAATAAAAACATAATAGTATATATATTATACTATTGTTGTTATAAAATAATGTAATAAATATAATGTAGGGGATGAATAAATAAAATAAAAGAAATGATCTTGAGAGAATACATTACCTCTTAATCGGGTAACTCCTTTTTATTTGTGCCAAAAGGATTCCTTGGATATAGTTCTTCCCAAATGGAGGAATAAAAAATAAAGAGAGGGATTTTTGAAATATTATTGGGTAGATAATGGCTGAACCTAAGTGGTTTTAGAGGTGTGAGTATTTTGGATAGATGGTGGCCTTTTATAGGGAAGGAAAGGACTCACTTTGCATTTTTGAAAACAAGTTAGGTGTACACATGTTCTTACCTAAATAAAGTCATATAAAACCAAAAAAAATTAATAATGGAAGGTTTATGGAAGAAATAATTCCATAAAATGGGTATTGGACAAGTGGTAGGTCATTTCCCCCCCTAAGATTAATGCTTAGTCTCTAATTAACCTTAATTTGACCTTAATTGCTGTGATTAATTTTAATCACTTTTACTAAGATTTTTTGTCAAATATTCACATGGTCTAATAAGACAATAAATATAATACTGATCATAGTGGTGTTTTTCCATTTTTCAAAATTCAGTTCACCGAAGAGACAAAATTAAGATTAATGATAATATCGCAGACGGGATGAAATAAAAGGTTTTTAAAGTAGTTTTTTTTTCAAAAGTTTGTTATGTTTTTATATTCAATTTAAAAGTGAAATTGATTATAATGAAAAAAAGTGTATCAATATATGTATAATTGATATAATTTGACCTTAAAAATTTTAAATTAAAATTTATCATTAATAATTATTTAAATGAAAAGGCAGTTATTAACCAAAATGTAGTATTTTTCACTATTCATCAAAAATGAAGTTTATAAAAAAAATCACAAAAATTTACCATAAGGTAATTTTGAAATTAAAAATTAAAAATTAAGTTTATTTTATCAAATAAATTTTCTAAATGTTCCTGAAATAAATTTTATTTTATTTCAAATAAGGACATGAAAAACAATTTTATTTGAGAAAATGATATTCATAAACATATATAGAATTTACAAAAAATTATATTTTTCATTATCAATATATTTTATTTATATAAAACCATTATAAAAATATTTTAAAATTAGTTATTTCTATTAATATTACTAATTTTTAACATCTAGGTTTTAACTAGCCCATTTAAATAATTATAACAATAAAATAATGTTTCATAGAAACTCAGTATTACATGTAACGTATGTCAAGTTAGTGTTGTGTGTAGTGAAAGCCATGTCAGTGTTGTGTGTAGCTCAAGAAAATTTGGTGCATGTGAAATGAATCTTTGAATTATTTTTTTAATATATATATATATATATATATCTGTGTGTAACTATTTCCAATGTCACATGAAATGAAGAATATTAAAAAGATAAATTAATTCAAAAGAAAAAAATATTTATAGAAAATCTCAGAGTGTTACATTATACCCCCATTAAAATGATTTTACTTTGAAATTTTTCTGTGTTATCAAAGATTTAATACTTCAAATCTCATTTCGTAGAAACCCAAAACGTAAAAATGAAAACTAAAACTTCCTTTAAAAAAGGAACATTGGAACCAAAATGGTTACACAAAGTAACATATAACTAGGTTTCAACCTAGGATAAAATAGGTTGGTAGTGAAAACATGTACATGGAATAGAAATATTACTATCATGTTCTGATGGAGAGTGATATAGAACATAGTCAGGAGAAAGATAACTATCATAAAGCCATAAATCTGCAATTACCTAAGGGAACTTCTGATTCATCAGAAAAGAAAGTAATGATATTTTTTTAGCTTGATAATCCTTTTTTCTAAAGTTAATGAATTACAATGAAATGATATACTTGAATGATTTCCAGAAAAAATCACCCCTTGGTATTTCATTAATCCACTTCATCTATTTCTCTAAAAAAGAAGGTGACAATTTCATTCTTGAAGTACTAACAGATAATGAGACCCATGATATACCATCCCATCAATTGTCATAAACACAAAGTAGTTTTAACAGGCTATCCAATATGCATAAATACTCATATGGAAAGATAACACTTTAATCATAATGAATTCATCTGAAGTTTAAAATAAAAATTCCATAAATGGTTAACCTTGAAACCCTTATAAAATATAATCTACCCCTTATTCCTTAAATATGCTATAATCTTAATCCAAAAACATTTTTATTAGAACTATTGGTCCATAATTGTATTAATATAATATAAAATGCGATTTTATTATTTCATAATCCATGTAGGGAAAGATAACCACATGAAATATCACCAAAGGGTGAACAATAAGACTTTCATAGGGATTATTCATACAAAATAAAACATAAAATTCCCAACTAAGGAGGGAAGGATAAGTAATTTTTAATTATCTTAGTTCACTTCATCCATTGTGATCTCATAATATTTCCCTTTGTCCTTTGTCTTCATAGGGTTTTATTGGATTATCATTCACATTAGTTCTTAGATTGGGGAACTTATTAGAATAATGGACAAACTTCTTACAATTTAAACACAGATGTATATGAGGTACCTTCTGTGGGGATTTCTCATTATTTTTATCATTATCTAACTTCCTACCATCAATTTTACACTTAAATACTTGATGAAATTATTTTCGACACATAAAACATTTAATAGTCTCCTTAATACAATTCCCTCCATGTTTCATCCTATAATTTTTACATAACCGAAGGTTCATTTTATTTTATCTATGGTTGTTAGATTTTCCTTTGAACTCCATATTAATTTTCCTGTCAAAACCATGAGATTGATATATAAATAAAACCTCCATTTAAACATTTATAGAACATATAACAACTTCTTCATAGCTTTTAAATTATCTTATATCCAAGGTCTTTTGAAGAGTAGGTTTTAGACCACCAAATAATTGATCAATTTTGATTTCAAGTTGAATGATAATACATGAAGAGTACATCACAAGCCTTGTAAAATTTATTTACTAATAAAGAAAAAGACTAATAATTCTTCTACATAATATATATGAGTTCTTTTTCCATATTTTTACTTAGAATTAGAGGAAATCACTTATTAAAAAAATGTTTTTGAACTCGTCCTATTCAATTAATTCAATTTTTTCTTACTGCCTCGTATTCTTGATTAGAGTTAACCACTAATATTCTACACCTTATAACCGATAAACATCCAAAATGAATTTATCATGTTATGAGCATTGGATAATTTAAAATATCTTTTTAGTGGTACTAATCAATTGATCAGTAATTAGTGGACCAGGAGACCAGATGAAATAAGGAAGACTTTTCCTCATGAAGGACTCAACAGAATGTTGTTCCCTCCTTTTCTCATTTGGGAAACCGTCATGGTTTATAGCTTAAAAAATTTAGGTGAGTATATAAATGATACTTATCATTCCTAATCTCATAGAATTTGGTTTATCAGGATGAAAATAAATAAATTTCCCATTGTAATCAGAATTAATGTAGTTCCTTCGGGTTTTAGCCATTTAATAAAACCAAAAGCATATAGTAAGAAATATTTATCAGAGTGAGGAACCACATAATCATGAAACCCACTTATATGATGTCTAAATTATGAAAAATTTCTTAAACTATGAAACCTTAGGTGTATCCTAAGTTATTCATATCTATATTCTATTTAAATACTTCATGTTGGTTCTAGAATAGTTTTTGAATTTCCAAAGTATATACCCTGAGATTGTCAAACTAGGTGTGTAGAAAGGATTGTTGTACTACCCCAGATTACATTGAGTTAGGCATGGGACATCTTGTCAAAGTTGTTACCCTAAGTTAATTTTTTGTAGGATCCAAAACCACTTATAGTATCCATACATGGATGTATTTCTAAGAAACCACTTACTCCATCCTTTACCAAAATTATTGGACATTTTCCTAAACGTTAACTCATCCTTATAATTATCCTTAAGTAAATCCCTAGACATATTATTTGAAATATACCTAGGGATGTCACAATAGTTTTTTCATCCTAATTTCTAAAGGTTGACTAAACCACCCTCTAATAATAACCATCGTGACCTAGGATTAACATATATGTATATTGCATAACTTTAGATGAATATTCAGTACATTATGAAAATACATGCCAGAGGACCATAATATTTTTGTGTATTTTGAAACATAGAAACAAAATATTCTATCCTAGTGAAAGATATTAAACATCTCCCATAAATATCTCTACATTTAGTAATTCAACCTAAAACCATTCTTCATTACATAGAAAAAGGAAACATAAGAAAGCGATTAACTCAGATGACCGGTAAGGGTAAATAAAGAAAATGTGTAATCATGGTATGAAAAAAGGGTATGGAACTTAAGAATAAAATTTAAAGATCATAACCTCTATATTAAATATCATAATAAATATTGGTAGTTCATAAGACATAAATCATAATAAAATAGTGATCATATTTTATGAAAGCATAAAATAAGAATAAATCATGGAATTGTGGAAAACACATAATCATATTACAACCCTATGTTAAAGTGGTCTACCAAGGCCTTTGTAAAATGTTAGTCTTTGGTTAATCACCCATGTACCGGCTTCGGTATTGGATTTCCCTCCAATTTATATTCTCATTTCAGGCTTGGTATGTCCTTCAGTGTACCCTATTGTTTTAGGCTTAGGATGTCTTCCCATCTGTCCTTTTGTTTCGGGCTTGGGATGTCCTCTCATATCCCCTATTGTTTCAAACTTGGGATATACTCCTATATACCCTCTTATTTTTGGTCTTGGGATGGCCTCTAGTTTACCCTCTTATTTCAGGTTTGGGATATCCTCCTGTGTGCCTTCTTGTTTCGGGCTTGGGATGTACACCCATATACCCTAAAATTTTAGTCTTGGGATACTCTCCTATGTACCCTTTGAGATCATAAAACATTTATCATTACCCAATGAATTGGAGGGAGATATATGTACCACCCATAAAATAATAAACACATACATTCTTATTCCAAAAAAACATTCATCATATCATGACTGATGAAAATATATGGGTTTTATAATCATTTCATCAAATCATAACCTATGAAGAGAAGCAGGTTTCAAAATCATATAACTTATGGAAGTAAAATATGCGTTATAAGAATTATTTCATCAAAACATAAACCATTCAATAAATAATATGAATGAAAAATTTAGATCATTTACTAGAAATTCATGATTAACATTAATAGATTTTATCTTATACAGAAAATAATTTTGAAATATTTTCAAAAATGTTTCTTGGGGAAAATATCCTTTCTTATTTGAAAAAGGATATATAATACATAAAACCATTTGAAAATAATTTTCAACGAAAATACCTTTAAAACCTATAAATAAGACTTGAAATTATTTTGAAACCCTTTTTCCTTGAAAACTTATAATATAATATTCAAAAAATATAAAAAATATTTCTCCTCTAAAACAATTTAAAAAATTTAAAATAATCTTGGAAATGTTTTGAAAACCACTTTACATGAAATAATATGAAAGAAGATTGAAAAAACGTTCAAAACCCTTTTCCTTGAAAATATAAAAAATACTCTTCAAAAAATTTTAAAAACACTTTTCATTGAGAAAACTTAATGATCTTATATATAAAACTTGAAAATGTTTTGAATTTTTTTTTACTTTAAATCTCATGAATGAAGCTCAAAAATGTTTTGAAATCAAGTTCATTGAAAATACTCTGAAAACATATGAAAGAAGATTTTAAAACCATTAAAAAAATTTTAAATCCTTTTTCCTTGAAAATGATCCTAATGGAACATTTGAAAACATTTTTGAAAGCTGAGTTTTTCAAATAAAACAGATTTCTGACCGAAGAGAGAAATATGGTCAGATTTTTATAAAAACACTTTACTAATTATATTAAACACCAATGAGTAGAAAAATGATACCAATACGTGGAAATATATTTAATAAACATATTATAAGGAAACTAATTAGTTTTCTTTATATATAGATCATATTATTCCATCAAATAATCATAATCATTAACAATCTCAAAAATCGATGATATTGTTTCAATAAAATCTCAATACTTGGTTACTTGGGATCATACTCTAAATGTAAGAAACTTAAATTAAATTAAGCTTAAAATATCATGAAATTAATTATAATCATGATATAACATGTAAAATGAATTTATATACACCCTGAAAATAATTTAGGTGCATAACAAAACATGAGTCTGAAAGAAGGAAAATTGAGACAAAATTATTTTACTGATTTGGTAACATTAGAAACAAAAATCCTATGAAATAAAGATAATATAATGAAAATTAAAATAAATATATATTTTATTATAATAATAATATAATAAATACATGGGTAGTATACACACCACACAAAAGGAATGAGTGGTGAATAAAACATGTATCTCACAGAAATAAAAAGTGAGATGAAATTCCCTTACCTTGTGTCTTGACTCTCTTCATACTTCTACAAACCACCTGTATAATAAATATAAATTTATTATAAATATTTTAATGAACCATATTATTATATTTAATACCAAATATAGTTTGATTATGGCCTTATATTACCCTCTTTTTAATAATCATATGTTAAGGATTCACTTCGGATAATATTCACTTTACTCTTCGTATGTGTCTTAATTTGTTATATATTTGGTAATATACTTATATCATATTTTAAGAATGTAAAACATGTTATAAATATCAAACATATACATTATATGTGTATTATAATAATCCATATAATATAAAAGTATGAAAAATACACCATCTATGGATATGGTAAGCCATACGTACACGTGAACGCTATTTTTGTTTAATTATCATGTTGAAAGAAAAAAGTAAAATAAATATACGTATATATATAATTAATTATTAAATTATATTTATTATATCATAGATATATCATATATATTCATTAAAACCATCCTTAATATATTCCATTTGGTTCATAAATGAATCACATCGCTTTGAGGGGGCGGTAGTCCACACTTTCCTCAAATAAAATTATTGTATGAAAACAAAATGTAATGTGGAAAGGAATGTCTTGTAAAATAATTAAATAAGATTAAAATCATAATAAATATAATATATATCATATATAAACTTATTTTCCATCATAATTTCCACCATGAAAGACGGTAAATGAAAAATGACCAATCATCATTTCATGAGGTGGTAGTTCGCCATACAAGTAAATAATATATTCGTTACACATTATATGGTGGTGTGAATAAGTGTAGGTCAAACCCTTATAATAACAAAATAATAGTATATTTATTATACTGGTGTTGTTATACAATCAAGTAATAAGGAGATTTCAAGGTATGGGGAAATAAAATAAAAGAAAAGATATTGAGAGAAGACATTACCACTTAATTGGGTAAATCCTTTTTCTTTGTGCCAGAAGAATTCCTTGGATTTATTTATACACAAATAGATTCTTCAAGTGAGAATGGATGGATTTAGATAATTTTATTTTTCATATCATATATGAACCTAAATTTTTTGAGTGGTGTGATGAAGTGGGAGAGGTGGTGGCCTTTTATAGGGATAAAAAATGACTCACTTGGAATTCTTGAAAACAAGTTTGGGGTACACATGTTATTACATAAAAAAAGACATAAAAAACCAAAAAAATATATAATGGAAGTATTATGGACGAAATATGTCTATAAAATGGGTTTTTCATAAGTGGATAGGTCATTTGGTCCCCTAAGATTAAGGATTAGTCCATAATTGAGCTTAATTTGACATTAATCATTGTGATTATTTTAATCACTTTTACTAATCTTTTTGGTCAAAAATTAACATGGTATAATTATAATCTAAATATTATACTGATTAAAATGGTGTATTTACATTTTTATAAATTAAATTCACAAAAGAGGCAAAATTAAGATTAATGTTAATCCCGCAAATGAGATGAAATAACAGGTTTTAAAGTAGAAAAATGTTCAAAAGTTTGTCAAGTTTTTATATTCAAGTTCATTGTGAAATTGATTATAATGACTTAAATTGAATTAATATATGTATAGTGTATCTAATTTGACCTTAAAACAAATTTAATGTATAATTTAAAAATAATAAATATTTAAATGAAAATATGGTTATTAACTAAAATGTAGTATTTTTTACTATTCATCAAAAAATGATTTTTCTCAAATAATCCAAAAAATTCAACCTTAGCTAATTTGGACATTATAAATTTAAAAATGAAGTTTATTTGATCAAATTAAATTTATAAATGTGTCTAAAATTTCTTTTATTGTTTTTTCATAGAAGGAAATGTAAAGATGTTCATTCAAGAAAATAATATTTTTTAACATATAAAGACATTATGAAGATAATATTCAATTTGAGAAAAAATGTCTTAAAACTCGAAAGATCTCGTCCTAGAAGCAACTTCTAGGGTTTTGACTCTAAGCGTTTCATGATTTCTAAGATTTTTCTACCTTACCTCTACATGGCGGGCTTTGATCCCGAATGGGAAAACTCCTTCGATGGTTCGACTATCAAGAATCATTATGAAGACGTTCCTTTGATCAGGAAACCCAAGGTGATTTCATTCCTAGATGCCCTGAAGGGATCAGACTCTTGTGCAGTAACCTCGTCTAAGGTACCTTTATGTAAAAAGCTTGAAGATGGGTGGTTTTTTTGTGGAAGCTGACCCAGATGCGGTACTACAACGATCAAAACTTTGTAAGTTTTCACTCATGGGCCACATTTCTGATATTGAAGGTGTAAGCCATGGTCAAATTTGGACCTCAAGGATCGGATTGCACACATTTGGGGTTTTGCTGATTGGAAGCTTATTCTAATCGGAAAAGGCTATTTCCATCTGTTACTCAAATCGCATGATGAACTTGATCGGGTTTGAAAGACCGGAAACCTATAACTCAAACCAGGTGTTCTTCGCATCTCTGAATGGAACTATATGTTCAACCCGCACAACTCAAAGAACACTCTAGTAAAAATTTGGGTTAGGCTACATGGATTAAGTTGGTATTTCTGGCATCCACAAAATCTGAATGATATAGCATCGTGCATTGGGACCCCGCCTAAGATAGATCAGAGAGCCTTGAATGCTGATATCGGTTTATACACAAGGGTTATGGTGGAGGTCAATATCACGGAAAAGCTTCCGGATGTCATCCACTTCATTGCAAATGAATATAAGACTGAGATTCGAACTGAGTTTGAGCGCCTTCCTTCTTACTGTGAGTATTGCAAAATTGTGGGACATTCGCTACTTCAATGTCGAATAGTTAAGAGTCAAGTGCCCCTCCCAGCTCAAGATGGATGAAAAAATGTGCATAGAGACATAAAAGATAAGTTTTCTCCTACTGATCTTATGGATATCCCTAAGAAAAGGCCAGAGGTATGGGTAAAAAAAACTACATTGCTAGGTGAAAGCTCGACGAATACCTGGGAAGATTTAGTGGAGGAGGAAAACTTGGATGCAGATAATGACATACTTGAGGATATTGAGAAGCTTGTGATGGATTCTTGAAAGAAACCTAGGATGGATTCAGATGAGGTTGCAGACGATGATCAATCTTTGAATCAAGACCCGGTGGTTGAACCCACTAGAGTTTGCCAGACCTGTGCTGCTGTAGATCCATCTAAGGAGCGAGTCTCCCCTAAAGCTACATGTGACAATCAAAACAGTGATGTTGGTCCTCTTCACAGAGCAGAGGCTTCCTTAGAAACTCCAATGGAGATCCCAGGTACTAATACTTTCCCTCTATTAATTCCAGAACATGACAACTCCCATGTGATGACCTCACCTGTTTTATCTGGTAAATGCTCTAAATCTGGATTAGCTATCCTAAAGGAAACTTCAATTGATGCTAAAATTATGGCTCATCCTTCTGATAATAAATCATAGGAAGTTAGAATCTCATCAACCCAATCTAAATAGTCCACTGCCAGTGGCATGCCTCCAAATGGGGACTTAGAAGAAGCTCCTGAAGTTCCTAACCCTAATTCATAGCCAGTGGACATAGCTATCCAGAATACTATAACCTCATTGGCTCAAGAACAGACCACTCCTATATCCTGTGCTTCTAAAAAAACTTATGTTTCTTCTATGATCAAGAAGGATATTAAGTCCAAACAAACTTCTTCTCAAAATCTTAGAATATCAGGAAGGAAGAAGAAGGGATCGGGGGGACCTAAGAAGGAAAATGAGGGAACTTCCCCCAGAAATAGGTTTTAATGGATTACCTTTTTTGGAACTGTCAGGGCATTGCAGACCTTGACACTTTTGTTATCCTTAAGAATTTTATTTTAACTCATAAACCTAAACATTTTACTTTAGCTAAACCCAAAATTAATTATTCTATGAGTCTTAGACACCTCTTCTCTTTTGGTTATAATTTTTTAGGTTCTTGTAAAACAGGGTTGGCTGTTGAATCTCTCTTGTTTTTTTATCATGACGCTTTGCAGAATGTAAACATTTTCTACTCTTCGGAAAAAATGATCAGTTGTGTTTTTTATTATAATGAAAAACATAATTTTTGTTCAATGGTTTATGCTAGGAATAGATATCAGGACCGTAGGACCCTCTGGAAAGATCTCTTGGATTTATCTAACATCATTCATGATTCTTGGATTGTGCTAGGATATTTAAATGTTATTGTCTATCCAAGTGAAAATATTGGCCCTTCTTTATCATCCATATCCTCGAGGGAATTTAGAGCATCTATTGAGGACTGAAACCTTTTAGAGATATATCTCATTGGTGCCAAGTATACTTGGTATCGTCGGCACTATAACAGGATAGTTGTCAGCAAATTGGATAGAACGCTAGCCAACGGTCAGGCCCTAGATCACTGGGACAACATATCCAGTATTACCTTACCTAAACTAAATTCAGACCATCATCCCATTTTAGTCAGTCTCACTTTTATAAAGCCAAAATAAAGCCCCCTTCATATTCAACAATGTTTGGTCTTCTGACTTGGGTTGTTCTCTTTTTATCAAATCTTGTTTGGAGTCTATGAATCATCACAAAGATGAGTTTTCCTGCCTTTTAAAATTAAAGAAGCTTAAAATTTGTCTTAAGGCTTGGTTTAGTGCTAAATCTAAACATATGGACAAAGATATAATTGATCTTGAAAATGAGATCACCCACATTCAAAAGAACAACACTTTCTTTGATTTCTTGTTGGATCCTCAGGCTGAAATAAACTTCTCTATGAAATTGAATAAGCTTCTTATTCTTAAGGATAACATTTGCAAGCAATTATTTAAGGATAAATGGATTTTGGACGGTGATCGTAATTATAAGTTTTATAACTCTCTTCAAAGAATAAGAAAATCCTCTTGACCACTTTCCTTTCTAAGGGATAATGAAACCCTCCTGAACTCTGAGGAGGCAATTGAAAATCACGTGGTCTCTTATTTTGAAAATATTTTTAATGGCTCTCCCATCAATAAGAACCTTCTACCTGAGGTTATCCCAAACTTGATGACTGAGGAAGACAACCTCTCTCTCCTTAGAATTACTCTTGATCATGGAATCAAGGACACTAACTTTAGTCTGACCCCGAATAGTGCCCCAGGCCCTGATGGTTTTAATAATGGGTTTTTTCAACTTTACTGGGAGACTATTCATGTGGATGTTTGTAAAATGGTCAAATCCTTTTTCGCTAATGGAGTTTTAACACATGGTACTAATAAAAAACTATTTTATTGAATATTTTATTGATAATAAATGATAAAATTTCCTCACATTGTGTTAAATATGTTTAATTAGAAAGTATTTGGGATTAGATCAGTCATTTGAATATTTGATGAAAATTCTAGTTTTACCCTTTATAGTTCACTTTAGTATTTTGAAGATTAATATTTTTATATTTTTTTTTGAATTTTAAATTTTTTAAAGGTATTCCTAACTTAGTAATCTATAACTTTTATTCAGGACACTAGAGCTAAAAAGTTCATTTGGTTGTTGAAAATGGGCCATGAAGTCAAAGTTGGGCTGGACTCGCCAGAATAGAGAAGCTTATGTATTTCGGATATAACTCCTTAATATGGGAATGGATTAAGCCCAAATTATTAGATAGGATAGAGGACCCATATCCTCTTATATTATCCTTCTGGAAGGCTGGCCAATTCACGCGTTTTGGTGGTCAAATGGGCGGTGCAAGTTGGAATAAAATATTTGGCCGAATTTCCACATTCACACTTGAAACCACTTGTAACCTCTCCTCCCCTCCCCTCTATAAATTGGAGTTTTTTCTCATTTTAAGGGGTTGGAACGTGAATTGGGAATTTGAGGACAGTGGAGAAGTTGATCCACTCCAATTATCCAACCATTTCAATAAGGTTAGCTCTTGAAGCAAGGATCCCTTCGGCGAAGCCTTCTTCTTCTCCTTCATGTTGTAATGATTTTGTTTGTGTAATAAAATTCTTTGTTCTTCTTTTATTTCTTCTCTTTTTTTTCTATTTTGTTTAAATTTCTTCTTCTCTTAATCTTCCTATTTGGGATGGAATTATTGAGTAGAAGCTTTATTGAGTTATACCCATTATAAACCTTTTCACATGCAAAACGCTTCTACGATGATTACTCCACCCATGGAAGAGTAGTTATTTTTAGTAATCGATCAACCTCTATCCTTATTCATTCATTTATTTTGAATCAATGAGATACTGTAATGCAAATAATATGATCCATGAATTTTATTTTTAAATGACAAGAAACTAAGCAAGCAATTGAACAATTAATACAAAACACGCGATGTCGAGATTTTGTGTAAATTGTGAGAGCACGATCTTAATCGGTAATACAAGACCACACGAGATAAATTTGTAGAGTTAAAATATAATCCCTAAACACAATTCATACTTATTTCCAGAATTGATATGTGCTCTAATTACCACTGACCATAAGCTATCCTTATAACAATAATCAAAGCAGGGTGCTGCGATTGCATGTTCCGAAGCTAGCCTAGGGTTTAAGTAATTTCATCTTTGTGGTTAAGTTAACTCTCGTAGGGTTAGAGGGATAAAAAATTAGGGGATCATAATTAAGTGGATATTTATTTAAATTATAATGATTAATAAGTGAATGAAGAGGTAGAGTTAGATCGATTATGCCTTTTAAAATAGATTTCTAAAAAAACATCTTCATGTTGTGTCATTTTAATCAAAATTCATTTCAAAACTAAAAACAAAAAAATATACAATATTATTCCAGCAAACTTCTTCTAGATTCATAAATTATAACAAACCCCAATCCATTAAAGCAGTTTTTTATTCTATTCTATTTTATTTTTTTAGAATACCTTTAATAAGTTGTTAAATTCACTTCCTCCTTTGAGAGACGACCTTGGTCAGCCACTCTACTGCACCTAAGTACCCCAAAATCACACTAATCGTTTGAGGGCGCCCACGACAGTGCTCTTTAAAATTAGCGCCATTTCCAGGGTGGCAAGTAATTTATTCAACCATTTAGAGGTATTTATTTTATTTTGTATTTTATTATTTTCTTCACCTCTCTCATTCATCTTTCCCCTTTCTCAAGTTTTCATTTTTTTTTCATCCTCTTCTTTTCTTTTTGGACCATCAACTCAAACTTCTCATTTTATTTTACTATGGTAAACTTTCTTTATTTTCATATTTATTTGATTTATGACACGAACTAATCCCAAAGATCTCTTAGATCTTGACCCTGAGATTGAACGTAGCCTTAGGGCTCGAATCAGACATTCTCAGTCTACAAGAAGTTTCAATATTCAACCAGTTGGTGAATTCCTCTCTTCTAGAAACATTGAAATTGGAAGCTATTCAAATTCAAACATAAAAGAGGAAACAATGGCTGGAAATAATGAAAATGAACTTAATACAACCATTCAAGAATTAGCTGCACTGGATATTAACTATCAACCAAATTGTATTGCATACCCGAATCTCGAATCAGACTTTCAGTTAAAATCTGGGTTAATTCACCTTCTTCCAAAATATCATGGCTTATCTGGTGAGGATCCAAACAAACACCTTAAAGAATTTAATGTGGTTTACTCAACCCTTAAACCAAGAAATGTTTCTGAAGATCAAATCAAATTAAGAGCATTCCCATTCTCACTTGATGGTGCTGCGAAAGATTGGATGTATTATTTACAACCTGAGGATGTAACTTGTTGGAACGATTTAAAACGTCTTTTCTTGCAGAGATTTTTTCCAGCATCGAGGACCAATTCCATTCGTAAGGAGATATTGGGGATCAATCAAGCACAAGGGGAGTCAATGTATGAGTATTGGGAGAGATTCAAGAAGTTCTGTGCAAGCTGTCCACATCACCAAATCAGTGAGCAACTCCTCATTCATTACTTCTATGAAGGACTCATACCTATGGAGAGGAGCATGGTGGATGCCACAGTAGGAGGGGCATTGGTGGACAAGACACCATTAGCAGCACGTGAATTGATCGACAAGATGGCACAAAACTCCCAAAAATTTGGCGATCGAGGTACACCACATGTTAGGGGAGTACATCAGGTAAGTCCTTCTTCTCCTGAGAGTCATTTGATTGATACCAAGTTAGAATAATTGACAACTATGGTGAGGAAAATTTATTTGGCAAAAAAGAAATATCTACCCCCTCCTTCAAGGACTTGTGGCATTTTCACTGAGACAAGCCACCCAACTGACTGTTGCCCACAACTACAAGAGACAGAGGATTGCGCAATAGTATTCCCAGGGAGACCATTTCAACATCAACAACCAACATATCCCCAAAAGAAGTTTGATTCATTTGCTCCAACATACAACCAAGGGTGGAAAGATCAACCAGACATGAGGTATGGATCTGGACAACAACAAAGGCCTCCTTTTCAACCAAACTTCTAGCAGCCTCTACCTTACCAACAGGGTTTCCAACAACCCCAAAGGAGATTTTAAGCCCAAGAATGAGCAATCCAGCAACAAGGGAATCCCCCACCCAAGGTAGATTCTAACACTGATGACCTTTTGAAGCAAATTCTTCTTAATCAACAAAATGAGCTAAAGAGTCAAGGTTCAGAGCTGAGGGAGTTGAAGACTCAAATGAGCCAGATTGCCACCGCCCTCCATGAACTTGTAAGTAAGAATTCCGGAAATCTACCTTCCCAACCCACTCCAAATCCAAAGGGGAATGTTAGTGCCATCACATTGAGAAGTGGGAAGCAAATTAATGATACATCTGTACCTACCATTCCACCGGGATTCACCTCAACTCCAGAGAATCTGCATTCCATACCAACTGATGAGAAATCCAAGGAGAAAGATAAAGGTAAGAAAAAGATTGATGATGTTCCTCCTAAACCCCTTCATTTTACAAACAGGGTTGTTCAAACCAAGAAGATGGCTGATGGAGCAATACAAAAGGAGGTTTTGGACACATTCAAGCATGTGGAGATCAACATTCCTCTACTTGAAGCCATCAAAAAAATCCCAAGGTATTCCAAATTCTTAAAAGAACTCTGCACCAATCGAAGAGGGACCAAGGTAAATGAGATGATCAATCTTGGAAGGAATGTGTCAGCACTCATTACACCAACTCTATAAATGCCGACAAAGTGCAAGGATCTAGGGACATTAACCATACCATGTACCATAGGGGAGTTGCACTTCTCTGATGCTCTTTATGAGTTAGGAGCTTCAATAAATGTGATGCCTCACTCTGTATTCTCTTCCTTGAAGGTTGGTGAGTTGAAGCCAACAAGAGTAGTAGTAGAGTTGGCAAATAGAGATACAACATATCCAGCGGGAGTTCTTGAGGATGTACTTGTTTGGGTAAGAGACATGATCTTTCCAGCAGACTTCTATGTTTTTAACATGGAGGATGATCATGTAAGTTCTCATGCCCCCATTATCTTAGGTAGGTCCTTCCTCAAAACTGCAAAAAATATCATAAATGTCAATGAGGGTACACTTTCCATGGAATTTGGGGATGAAGTTGTGATATTTAATGTTATGGATTCCATGAAGTACCCCTCAGAGGATCATTCTGCATTTTTTATCTCCCATTTTGAACCACCAAGTAAAAACACCATGGAATTGGATTGTCCTATGCTTAGGGAGATTATGCGTATTGGTTCTAGTTTAATGTCTAAGAGTACTTCCACACCCATTTCTAAGGAACAAGACTCTCTAAGATTTTATTTTGAAATGGAATCATATTCTGATTTTGATCATGTGAACTCTGATTATGACATGGCTATAGAGTATGTTGATGGATTTGATGCTTTATTCTCTGATTTTGATGATGTATATTCTGATAATGATGCTCTTTGTGCACATATCATCCATACTACACCCTCCTTAATTAGAACTCAATCCATTGTCACCAAATCTGAAATACTCATACTTGTTGAGTGGTGAGAGATTACCTGTTATCATTGCTAACAATATCCCTTTTGAACATGAAGAATTTTTTTTGAATATTTTGAGGGAGAAAATCAGGGCGATTGGGTGGACCTTGGATGACATATCAGGTATTAGCCCCTCCATTTTCATGCATAAGATTCTCTTGGAGGATGGGGATAAACCAGTGAGACAACCACAAAAGAGACCCAATCCAACACTTTTGGAGGTTGTTAAAAAAGAAGTTGAAAAATTTCTCGAGGAAGGTATAATCTTTCCCATTTCAGATTCTCAGTGGGTAAGTCCTATTCAGGTTGTGCCTAAGAAGAGTGGTGTTACTGTTGTTAAAAATGAGAAAGATGAGTTAGTTCCAATGAGGGTACAAAACAGTTGGCGTGTGTGTATTGATTATAGGAAACTAAATCATTCTACTCGCAAAGACTATTTCCCCTCCCATTTATTGATCAGATGCTTGAGATACTAGGTGGGAAAACACACTATTGTTTCTTGGATGGATTTTCTGGATATTTTCAGGTTTATATAGATCCGGAGGACCAGGAGAAGACGACATTCACCTGCCCATTCGGTACCTTTGCTTACCTAAGGATGCCATTTGGACTTTGCAATGCCCCAGGTACCTTCCAGAGATGCATGGTGAGTATTTTTTCTGATTTTATTAAGACCTGCATGGAGGTATTTAAGGATGATTTTACAGTGTATGGGTCTTCATTTGATGAATGTCTAAGTAGTTTGGGAAAGGTATTAAATCGTTGTATTGAGAAGAATCTGGTCCTGAACTTTGAAAAGTGTCATTTCATGGTAGAGCATGGCATTGTCTTAGGGAATGTAGTGTCAAAACATGGGATAGAGTTTTATAGATCTAAGATAGACATTATTTCATCCTTACCATATCCTTCACGTGTGCGTGATGTTAGATCTTTCCTAGAGCATGCAGGATTTTATCGGCGCTTCATCAAAGATTTTAGTAAGATCGCTCTTCCTATGTCACGATTACTTCAAAAAGATTCTGATTTTGTGTTTGACTATTCTTGTAGGACTTCCTTTAATGATCTAAAGAAGTGTCTAACCACTCCACCTATCATACATCCCCCACGGTGGGATATTCCTTTTGAGCTTATGTGTGACACCTCCAACTTCGCGGTTGGAGCTGTCTTATCTCAGAGGGTGGAGGGATGTTCACATGTGATCGCCTATGCATCGAGGACACTAGATTCAACCCAATAAAATTACACAACCACAGAAAAGGAGTTTCTTGCAGTCGTATTTTATTTAGATAAATTCCATTCATATTTATTGGGCTCTAAAGTAGTTGTTTTTTCTAACCACACAGCTCTGAGGTACCTCTTGAAGAAGCCAGATGCAAAGACCAGGCTGATCCGATGGATGATCCTTCTTCAAGAATTTGATATTGACATTAAGGAAAAGAAGGGGCCAGAAAACTTGGTGTAGGACCACATGATTAGGCTTACTCACACACTAGAGGATGACACCTTGGACCATGTACCACTTCAGGACACTTTCCCCGATGAGCATCTCTATACCATCTTAGGTACGCATCCTTGGTATGCTGATTTAGTTAATTACATTGTTTCCTCTGAAATCCCAGCAAATTTAAAGAAACACCAAGTCCAAAAATTAAAGATTGAGTCAAGATTTTATGTTTGGGATGATCCATACTTATGGCGCATGTGTAGTGACCAAGTTATTAGGAGGTGTGTTCCTGATCATGAGTTTGAGTCTGTTTTGCAATTCTGTCATACACTTGCATGTGGTGGACACTTTGGACCCCAACAGACAGCTAGGAAAGTTTTAGACTCAGGATTATATTGTCCTAGCTTATTCCATGATTCCCATGTGTTTTGAAGTCATGCTCTCATTTCCAACACACTGGAAATATTTCAAGGAGACACGAGATGCCCCAAAAACCCATTTTATTCTGTGAGATTTTTGATGTTTGGGGAATTGATTTTATGGGCCCTTTTCCTAGTTCCTTTGGTTTTTTGTACATTTTGGTTTCTGTTGATTATGTGAGTAAATGGGTGGAGGCTAAGGCCACTAGGACTGATGATTCTCATGTTGTTGTGGACTTTGTCAAAGCACAAATTTTTTGCAGGTTTGGAGTACCAAAGGCCATCATCAATGACCAAGGGACACACTTTTGCAATAGGAATTTTGCTTCCCTCCTTTGAAAGTATGGGGTGACACACAAAACATCAACACCATACCACCCCCAAACAAATGGCCAGGCTGAGGTTTTAAATCATGAGTTGAAACAAATTTTGGAGAAAACTGTGCAGCCAAATAGAAAGGATTGGAGAAAGCGCTTGGATGATGCATTGTGGGCTTATAGGACAGCATACAAGACCCCCATTGGTATGTCCCCATTTCAGATTGTTTTTGGGAAAGCATGTCATCTCCCAGTGGAAGTCAAGCATCGGGAATATTGGGGTATAAAGAAATGCAACATGGAATTGGGCCAAGCTGGAATTCAAAGGAAGTTGCAAATTCAAGAGCTTGAGGAGATTCGACTGGCATCATATGAGAACTCAAGGCTCTACAAGGAAATATCAAAAGAATTTCATGATAAAATGATCCAGAAAAGGGAGTTTCATGTTGGAGAGAAAGTCCTACTCTACAGTTCACGACTGAATTTGATGCCTGGTTTGTTGCGTTCTAGATGGTTAGGTCCTTATATTGTATCTAATGTTTTTCCTTATGGTGCAGTGGAGATCACACAAGAGGACACTAGAAGGAGCTTTACATTCAATGGGAAACATTTGAAGAGATACATTGAGGGACTTCCTACTGATGTAGTTGATTTTATCACACTGCATGACCCCATCATCACTTGAGCACATCAGGCTGTTCCTAACCCTTTCACTTTTATATTATTTGTCCTATTTAAAAATTCTGCATTTCATGTGCATATATCATCTCATGGGTTCACATTGAGGACAATTCAATATTTTAAGTGTGGGGGAGGGAACCTTTTAGTTTACTAATTTCAATTGTTTTCCTGTTTAAAAAAAACCCAAAAAAATTGTGTGTTTTTCAAATTTTGTGTGTTTATTTTACAATTTTCGGTGTTTTTTTTGAAACTTTTGAGCTGAAATGATTCTCATCACCATTTTTAAATCCATATCAATAAGTGAAACAATTTACCCCTTGAAACTAAGCTTAAATTAATACTGAAATGACTTTTTTTCAAGTTCAAATATTTAGTAATTTCATGAAAAGTACACTGAATTTTGAATCCCATGCCACATCTCACTGTCTTTATATTTGAAATCACTTTCCTGTGAGGCTTCTAAACCATTATTTTCCTATTCTTTAAATTCACCTCACTTCTTGATAGAACCAAACCATTCTTGATTTAACCAGAATTTGATCTATTCCTGTCAAAACTTGAGGGTTTTAGGTACTTATGTTTAAATGATTGAGGCATTTGTTTGGTATTAAAGCCCCTATTTCAAAGAATAATTTTTTTTATAATGTCATACCTTGAATATTTAATCCTTGTAGCCCTTAGAAGCCATGCACAGACTGTTAGGTTAGCCACATTAGAAGCCAATTTTCCCTATCCAACCAACTCTTTAAGTGAAATTGCATAATCTAGTTGAGCTTAAGTGTGGGGGAATCTATCTTGTGTTGTGCCACCACATTCTGTGATACTTTGGGTGGAAAATTAAATTCTGAAGAGATTTGTTTTCTACTGAAGAAAGTCATTATATTGAAATCTGTGCCTTTTCTGGAGCTTTCATGGCATGTTAAGCTGTGCCTTTTCTGGAGCTTCTAATTGAGGTGGAAAGTTGTGCCCATATGGAGCTTTCAAGAAAATCATGTTTGAGAAGATTAAAATTTTTGATGCTGAAATGATGAAAGGTGTAAACCTTTCATGACTTTTCATGATGATGGAGGTGAATTGATACTATGAGGATTGAGGAGAAGACCATATTTAAGTGAAAATTAGATTAATGCAATTTTTCTTCAAAAAGAATCAAGCCCTCCTCATTCAGCCTCAGAATTTTTCACATCTAAATCCTACCAACCGAAAGCCACAGAACAACCCTGAAAAGTCCTCATGATAAAAATATGTCCTTGAATCAAATCAGGTAGCGATGTAGGAATCTATCAAGCCTATGGTGACTCTTTTATGAGTTTGGATGAGAAATACATTGCAAAAAAAATTGACATTTGTGTGATAAGATAAAATTCAAGTGAGGTAAGTGTTTTGTGCATGAGAGCATAAATAAAGTGGAAATATATTGAATGATATAAATGAAGAACTTTAAATAATGGTTTTTTATGAGGCATGATATATTTTGTTTCTTGTAGTGTAATTGTTTGATCTCAAGGATATGCATTTTAAAATTGGTTTTGATTTGATATTGATGTTTACTTGATATGAGCTTTTGCTCAGGAGTGCAAAAGGGTAAGTGTGGGGGAGTTGATAAAAAACTATTTTATTCAATATTTTATTGATAATAAATGATATAATTTCCTCACATTGTGTTAAATATGTTTAATTAGAAAGTATTTGAGATTAGATCATTCATTTGAATATTTGATGAAAATTCCAGTTTTACCCTTTATAGTTTACTGTAGTATTTCGAAGATAAATATTTTTATATTTACTATTTGAATTTTAAATTCTTAAAAGTGTTACTAACTTAGTTATATAAAACTTTTATTCAGGACACTAGAGCTAAAGAGTGCATTTGGTTGTTTAAAATGGGCCATGAAGTCAAAGTTGGGCTAGAATCGCCAGAATGGAGAAGCTTCTGTATTTCGGCCATAACCCCTTAATCTGGGCCTAGATTAAGCCCAAAATTTTAGAGGAGATATAAGACCCATATCCGCACATATTATTCTTCTGGAAGGACTTCCAATTAATGTGTTTTGGTGGTCCAATGAGCGGTACAAGTTGGAATAAAATATTTGGCCGAATTTCCACATTCACACTTGAAACCACTTGTAACCTATCCTCCCCTCCCCTCTATAAATTGGAGTTTTTCTCATTTGGAGGGGTTGGGACGTGAATTGGAAATTTAAGGGCAGAGGATAAGTGGATCCACTCCAATTATCCAACAATTTCAATAAGGGTATCTTTTGAAGCAAGGATCCCTTCGACGAAGCCTTCTTCTTCTCCTTCATGTTGTAATGATTTTGTTTGTCTAATAAACTTCTTTGTTCTTCTTTTATTTCTTCTCTTTTCTTCTGTTTTGTTTAAATTTATTCTTCTCTTAATCTTCCTATTTGTGATGGAATTCTTGAGTAGAAGCATTATTGGGTTATACCCATTATAAACCTTTGCACATGCAAAACGCTTCTACGATGATTACGCCACCCATGGAAGAGTAGTTCTTTTTAGTAATCGATCGACCTATATCCTTCTTCATTAATTTATTTTGAATCAATGAGATACTTTAATTCACATAACATGATCTATGAATTTTGTTTTTAAATTACAAGAAACTAATCAAGCAATTGAACAAGTAATACAAAACACCCGAGGTCGAGATTTTGTGTAAATTGTGAGAGCGCGATCTTAATCGGTAATACAAGACCACACATGATAAATTTGTAGAGTTCAAATATAATACCTAAACAAAATTCATCCTCATTTACAGAATGAATATGTTCTCTAATTAACCACTGACCATAAGCTATCCTTAGAACAACAATCAAAGCAGGGTGCTGCGATTGCGTGTTCCGAAGCTAGCCTAGGGTTTAAGTAATTTCATCTTTGTGGTTAAGTTAACTCTCGTAGGGTTCGAGGGATATAAAATTAGGGGATCATAATTAAGTAGATATTTATTTAAATGAAAATGATTAATAAGTGAATGAATAGGTAGAGTTAGATCGATTACGCCTTTTAAAATAGATTTCTAAAAAAACATCTTCTTGTTGTGTCATTTTAATCGAAATTCATTTCAAAACTAAAAACAAAAAAATATACAATCTTCTTCCATAAAACTTCTTCTAGATTCATAAAAAATAACGAACCCCAATCCTTTAAAGTAGTGTTTTTATTCTATTCTATTTTTTTATAATAACTTTAATAAGTTGTTAAATTCACTTCCTCCTTTGAGAGACGACCTTGGTCAGCCACTCTGCTGCACCTAAGTACCCCAAAATCACACTAATCGTTTGAGGGCACCCACGATAGTTATCTTTAAGGTATTAACTCTCAATTAATTTCCTTAATTACTAAAGTGGCCAATGCTTCTGAAATTCATATTTTCCAGACCATTGCTCTTATAAACACTATTTACTGAATTATCTCGAAGATTCTTGCGAATAATCTTTCTTCTCTTTGTCAAAAAATTGTTTTCTGGAACCAATTTGGGTTTATCAAGGGCATATCTATTCAAGAATGCATTTTCCTTGCCTTTGAATGCACGAACACCCTGAACAAAATGAACAGAGGAGGTAATGTTTCCATTAAGCTCGATATTCGTAAGGCCTATGATACCATTGACTGGAACATTATTTTCAAAGTTATCTGTGCTTTTGAATTTAATGATGTTTTTATCAGTAGGATTAATACCTTGTTTGACTCGTCTTATATCTCCATTCTTGTTAATGGATCCCCTAATGGCAATTTTAAATGCTCAAAAGGGGTCAGAAAAGGTGATCCTTTATCCGCCATTATCTTTTCCATAGCTGAAGACTATCTTAGTAGACTTATCACTAAACTTATTTCTCAATATAAAATACATCCAATTCATGTGTCTAGAAATATTACTGTTCCTTTTCACCTCTTTTATGCCGAAGAAATAATTTTATTTCTTCGTGGAGATAAAAGAAATATCCTGTCTTAAAAATGTTTTAGCTCACTATGAAGATCTCTCGGGTCAATCTATCAGTTGGAATAAATCTTTTAATTTTTTTTAGTAAAAAGTTCTCTCCCAGAAGAAAAAATGTCATTGTCAATAATCTTGATATTAAAGAAGGAGCCTTCCCCTTCACTTATCTTGGGGTGCCTATATTTTGGGGTTGGCCTAAATCCACTTACTTCTCCCCAATTGTTGATTAGGTGGTTTTCCAGCTGTCTTCCTGGAAGGGTAAATATCCCTCCATGGCTGGCTAGATTTTCTTAGTTAAATACACCCTTGTGTCTAAATTGGTTTACTCACTGATGCTCTACAAATGGACTGCTGGTCTCCTCAAGAAAATTACTGTTTTCATTAAGAATTTTGTTTGGACCAGAAGCATTCTCGAAAGAAAACTTGTTACCATTTCCTGCTCTAAATGCTGAAAACCCTTAGAAAAATGTGGTATTGGTATAAAAAAACTTCAACACTTTAATAATGCTCTTCAAGCCAAGCTCATTTGGAGACTGTTCAACAAAAATTCTGACTCCATTTCCTTAGAGAAAGATTCTTTCACAAGCTCAAAAAAGGTAATTGGAACTATATCCAATATTCCATATAGCCCTCCATTAAACAATCATTTACAAATATTTTGGTTAATGCTAGATGGACAGTTAGTGCAGATTCTTCTTTAAATTTTTGGTTGGACAATTGGGCTGGTACACCGCTTATATCAATGTTACCCCCAAAATCCCCTTTGGTCAACACCAATTTTACTATAAGGGATATCATCCGATATGGACACATTATATTTCCTTACAACATCATGAGTATTGTTGATAATTAATCTTTCACTAATGATGATGATTTTCTTACTTGGGAACCAGCTCACAATGCGGTCCTTGACTCAAAAAGTTATTACAATAATAATTTCTCTACTCCTGGTATGAACTTTGCTTGGTTAAAACATTTCTCAAAGCCCTGTATTAAACCGCCAAGGATCAATATTATTTGGCATATTTCTCATAGCTGTGTTCCCACTGAAATTTTTTTGCAATATTTTAGAATACAACTTTGTTCTCAGTGTCATTTTTGTTTTCAACACAGGGAAGAAGCTAATAATTTATTTTTATCTTGTGCTACAGACTCTGCTCTCTAGAATTTCATTACTAACCTATTTGACTGCAGATGGTTACAGTCTAACTCTATTTGTGCTCAATTAATTCATTGTGTGGAGCTTGAATCTTCGCAACAAATCAAGAATCTTTTTTTAGTAGTAGTTGCTGATCTACTTCACATTATTTGGTATGCTCGAAATTCCATTATCTATAACAAATACTCATTCAGTCTTCATAAAGTCCGCATAAGAATTTTAATTGCTATATCAGATGCTGCATCAATCCAAAAATATTTCTTTGATAATTCTATTAGAGATTTTGAGACCCTTCGTAAACTCAAGGTTGATGGTCTATATAGACAACCGAGATGCACCTTTGTGGTTTTTTGGCGACCTCCGCTTCCAGGATAGATTAATGTTAACATTAATGTAGCCTCAAAGGGAAACCCTGGACCTGCTGGTTGTAGAGCCATCTTTAGGAACTCCCTTAGGCATCTCCAAGGATATTTCTTTAGCAATTGTGGCATGGCCACATCCTTGGAGGCAGAAATGAGGGCTTGATTTATGCTGCAAACTATATCAAACAAAAAGGGTGGAACAACATCTGGATAGAAAGTGACTCATATACAATTGTCCAGGAAATTTAGAACGGCGTTGTGCATCTTGTTTAGCCGCTCACTACTCTTTGTATGGAATGAATTTATTCGCTCCTAGATATCAACTACATAGCTACACACACCTTTCATGAAGCGAATAGGGTGGCTGATGGCCTTGCCAATATGGGAATCAACCAGAACATCACTTGGATGGATGATTTGTCAGTTGATCTTTTTCCTTATTATGAAAGGGATTGTAATATGATTCCTTACTTTAGACTTATGTAGTTCAGGATTTCTTTATTAATAAATTGTGTCTTGACTTTAAAAAAAATACATTATAAAAAATTATATTTTTCAATATAAATATATTTTATTTATATAAAACTATTATAAAAATATTTTAAAAGTAGTTATTACTAATTATATTACTGTGTATTAATGGATAGGTTATAACTAACTTGTTTAAATAGTTATAACAATAAAATGATGTTTCATAGAAACTCAGTATTGTGTGTAACATATGCCAAGTAAGTCTTGCGTGTAGCGCAAGACAAATCAGTGTCGAATGTAGCACAAGAAATGTTGGTTCCTTGTAAAAGTAATTTTTGACTTAGTGGTTTAATATATATATATACATATATATAATTATTTCTAGTGTCATTTGAAATGAAAAATATCAAAATGATAAATAAATTTGAAGGAAAAAAAATATTTCAAAAAATTTCAGGGTGTTACAGAAATACTCCCCTGGGTAAACCAAAGAAACTCTACTGATTTATCCTTTTTGGGTGTCTTTGGGTAAAAGTTTTCTAGAAAATTCTCATAAAATTATTTCTATACAAGGTTCTCTAACTACTCATCCCAAGTATGAATATCCCACAATTACTTTACTTATCTGTACCATTTATAATCATCCAATTTGAATCTCTTATCAAGGAATCTCTAAATGGTCCTAGATTATCTAGATAGAAATAATCCAGAACTCAACTACCTTAGGCCCACCCTCTATGGTGATGGTCTGAGGGTGTTTCAAATGTAACTCTCATGTCACGTAAGAAATATCCCATACATCCTAACATACAACTATATCTATAAACTGAATAAAGTGAGAAAATTACCCATAAAATTGCTCTCTTGATAATTCATGGGGAACTATTGGAGACTCTGGTTCCATTTCTAGAGTCACAATTTTTTCTATGTACTCATGTCTTCCTATCAATAATTTTTTTTCATGGACATATGTCTTTATAATTCAAAAAACACATCTTATGACATATTACACATCATTATAAAATTTATATAGGATGAATGTGGATAAATATTTAACATGTAATCTACCATACTCCATCTAACGTTCAAAAAATGAGGAACTATCACTATGCTAAAACATCCCTCACCTAGTTCATGGATAACCTAGGGTAAAAAACTTCCATATTTTAAATTTTCCTATTATACACCAATTTTATCTATTTTAAATTACTAAATTTTAAATCATATAAAATTATAAATTCCATATTTGGAACAATTTCAATTTTAAATAATGACATACTCAAATAAATAAATTCAATTTCTTTTTCCATAACCAACTCATAACAATATTTTCCATGTGTTCCTAAATATTATACAGGTCACATGAAATCATATGTCCTAGAATGATGCATGTACACTCAACATCCATCTCATACTAGGCTATGAGTAAAATATTATAAAATAATAAGATCACACAACAAGTTCATCAACCAAGGTGAAAAACATTCAACTATAACAAAAAACATTATGAAATAAAATACCACCCTGGGTAATCGGGTTTTCCCTCATACATGGGTTGGATAATCCCATCCATGAGCTCATGACCAGGGCCCAACTCATCAAAGTCTCACAATTACCTTTCCCAAATAGTAAGATAACTAAATAAAAAATCAACCTCCATTGATAATATGTTGTGATGTATGATATCGGTTCCACATACCAGTCCCCTGACCCAGTTAGTTATGTGACCTCAGGCACACCTCCCCATATTCCAGAGGCTTCCGACAACTAGTGAGGGTATAATATGTAACATGGGAAGACAATACCCTCTTTATCAATGTATCCTAATAATGAAAATTAATAAAAAATGGAAAACAACCAAGATAATTCCATAATCAATAATCATACAATATCACATTATGAATCCAAAATAAGAATAAATGACATTAAACTAAATTAGTACATATTTCATTCTATATAAGTTTCACTTGTCAAATGAAAACCAAAAATAAATTCACTCTGTTAACTCCCAAATGGGTCCTAACATAATGTTCAATTCTCTCATCCATGATCCATCCCAAATCCCAACATATCCATCTAACATAGTGATCTTACTCACATCCTTTCCCAAAAACATGAAGTCTATTTAGGTACTAATCAGGAATCCCAAGTAGGGTGTGAGTATAACTAAGTAGGCTATAATCGATGAAATATTAGAGATGTATATTCTATAATAGTGTACAAAGTTTTATAAAGAATACAAAAAAGTATAATGTAAACAATTTTCACATTTAGTACTCTTAAATTATCCTCATAGGACTTTGGGTTCACAGTGACACCCGAACCAATCATACATGATTTTGTCGATTTTGGAGTCTTAACCATACCCAATCAAAATTTCACAAATCAATATCTGATTGTATTTATTTATTCATTTAATTACAATTTCACATAAATATATTGTAGTCCTAGAGAATATTTCTGGCACCCAGTGGGTTTTTAGAGAAACATTCCTTATCCCTCAACTTAGTGATCACATAAAAATATAAATATATATCATGAGGGTATAGAGAAATAGTTTGGCACCCCATTTTTATATTGATCAGTAGCACGAGACACAATACTCATTACTCAACAATTGAAAAATATCACAGATATCACATTTATATCAAGGTTCAACATCATTAACATTATATTAGACCATTCTCATCACACTGCATCATTGAAATCATTAATCACAATAATGGTTCTTTAATTTAATCAAATTGAATTACATGAAAAAGTAACCATTAATACAATTATTAACATTTAATCACAATTTTTTTTAAACCAATATTCTATATTTCATAAATCATAAATCATCATTTCAATTATATTTCGAAAACCCCATGTGTTGACATCATGTGTGTTATCAAAACAACAATGGGTCCAATGGGATCCATGGAGGGTCTCATAATCACACGGGAGATAAACTCATCGATTTAATTTAAATTGAAATTTCCCAATGTGGAAAATAATCGGTATGACTAAAACTAATGAATTATAATTATAAATATTGGAATGAGAAATTAGACCACACATATCGAGATCATTTTTGAATGCTCACAAAATGGTAACCCTCAATTTAATGTGGAACGGTCAAATTCATCACATAGGAGGAGATATAGGATCAAATATTGTCTTATCTCCAAGTTCTATACCTATGGAGAGAACATAAATAAAGACACGAGATACCATGTTCTATTTATATATATAGTCTAGCATAATAGAATTAGGAAATACCTTATGTACTCAAGATGATCAGTTACATTTAGAGGATTGAGTTACTTAGTATCTAACTGAACCAAGAACTAGAAACCAATCACATTATTTCCTCTTCACCAAAAAAATATAGAAATTAATTTTTAATAATAATATGAATAACAAGAATAATACACTCCATGATTTATTAGATTAAATTAGACATGATGATAAGTATATGAATAATTTCAATGATTCCATACCTATGATGGAAAAGTAGAAGAATGATAAGGAAAATGTGTCAAAGGTTATGTCCTAGTAAAAAGGACACATACTTTAGATAACCACATGTTCCCATATATTTTTACGTGACAGAGAAGGTTTCATTCCATATAGTAACTCATATTTAATCTCATCCACTACTTTATTTGGTTAACATTATATTCATACAGTTATAAAAAACATGTGTTTATTCTTACGATATGAGTATTGATACATCCACATACACTTTTTAAATGGTAATTTACTTGTAATACTTGTATATCAATCATTTATATAAGTTTCCAGTAATAAGAACCATGATATATTATTACAGTAATCTTAAATATCTTCCCTACATTAAAGCTAAATTTTGTTGATAAGAAACATATTATGTCTAGATATCAGGTTCTTAGATCCCATAAGAATTGATTCATCTTCTCATTGTATTCTCACATGGTGATCTCAACTAAATGAAATCATAGGGTCTGAATTTCCAATAAAAAGAATTTTTTTTAAGTGTCATTGGTTTTATATATATACAAACATTTGTGTTGGTCTCTTGTTTAGAGATCATTGTCAATGTGTATAGTTTGATCATGTACTTTGATGTAAGAGAAAAATCCTGACATTTATGTCCATGAAAGGTAGAGTTTATTGTGTTTGTCAATGGTGATATTAAAATTTTTTAATAATAGAGATAACATTTTTCACATTTGAGTTGAGGAAGAGATATCCATGGCCCCTTATAGACAAGGATTATAGTTCCTTTATTAAATTTGTCACCATGGTATACAAATTTATGTACATATAGTAATTTAAGGAAATATATAATACTTCAAATAGATGATAGAACAATTTTGTATCATTCTTTTTGAGTTATCATGTGATAGAGAGATTATATTACAAAAAAATTGGTATTACAGATTCATACCGATGAAATTACTTATCTCCATAGGGTCCATGATGGGTTGTAGGTCGAACTTCTAACTCATGAACTACAATAAATTATATAAATATAATGACTTTAGGGACAAACACTAATTGTATCAACATGTTCCACCTATTCAAATTAATATTCATTTTGGATAATGTGAGCTCAATGTGTGGGGGTCAATAAACATCTTAGAGTTAATGATTTAATGTAAAAATAATTCAATTATATAATTAATGTTTATAAAAATTATGATTTTATTTATTTATTTAGTTATTTTTATGTTTATTGATTATAAATGGTAATATGAGAATATATTAATTTTTTAATGAACTTGGTATGTTCAAGGTTCATTCAATTATTTCAGGAGATTAATAGGTCATTTAATGGTTAGTATTTTCTTATGTAAAATAATAATGTGTCACATGTGTGGGATATAATTTTCATGACCTTTATGTAAATTTCAATTACTTTATCTGCACATTTGACAATACAAAATGAAGGTAATAACATTAAAGTAACTAATATAAAAAAATTTAAAGTACAAAAATAATATATAAGTGGATTTTAGAATCATGTATAGTGTTATCAATGATTTTTATGAATTTTTATAATTCTATTTCTCTCTATCATGTTTACTATTAGAATATGAATTAAGAAAAATGATGGAATCATTTCATCTTATCGATTCATTTTTTGTTCTTCACATGATCGAATAGACATCATGAGGCACTTTTATTTCCCACTGAAGCACTTAAGGATTGAATATTGATAAACCATGAGCTTTAGAGTATGTGTAGTAAATATAGAGGAATATTTGTATGGATATATTGATCAATAATATTATGATGTTATGTTATTCAAATCAGCGATTAAAAGAACATGGTATCAAATATGGTTTTGTTTTTGTTTCTATTCATGATTAAATAGAATTTCACTCGATCCATTGAGAAATTTGGGAAAGGGGTTTTGTGGATTAATATTTTTAACTTTAATTTGAATTTTTTTATAAATTATAAATTTTCCACATTGTCATTGTGCTCATGTTACCTTATCCCTTTTTATATCCTTGGAAAATTGTTGGTTCCATTAATAGGAAAAATCTCTGATCTAATGGGAACAATTTTGGGACTTACAATGGAATTGAAACCCCATCATGCCATCATAAATTCTACTAAGAGGATAGGTATGAAATAGAGTCAGGGTGAAATATTCCCCTAAAGAACATTATTGGGGATTACTCTAAGATAGATGTTTAATTACACCCAACTCATTGTATAGTAAAGATATCCATCATTATTCAGGAGATATCATTGTAGTTAATTTTCCAATGGTACCCTCATTATCAAGGAAATCCATGATTTTGATTTAACTAAGGTTTTTATCCATATAAATGAAAACTAAGTTCCTATATTTGTCAATGGAGTCTGAAATCAATGGTTTTTAAACCAGTGTACATACTTTGATAACGTTTATCGAGATACATTGGAGAAGGCCTTAATAATTTGAAACCCAAATAGAAGACTTTGGAAAATGGGTAACTCAAAATATATAATATGGTATATATAGTTCCTTATCTTAAGGGTTATCAGATTATTTTACCATTCTAAAGGGCCTTATAGGTGATTTTTCCTAGTATAGGAATGTGGAAAAGTGGGTTCTCCCTAGTAGAAGGCCATAGGTGTAGGGTCACTAAAGTGGGTACCTTGTATGGATATTCTCCCTTATGGGTGTCTTGGGTGGGGTGTATCCCATGTTGGTGCCTTGCGAGGAGTTTATCCTTATTTTATGTACTTGGGGAAGTGTCTCCCAAGTAGAAAACTATAAGTTGATTATAGGAAAATGGATGACATTGGATGGAGTGTCACTGACGTTGATGAGCTTGGGAAGTGTGTCTCTTATATGGACGACCTTGTAAGAGTTTGACCCAAGTAGATTAACTTTGGATAGTTTCACATAATTGGATGATCGTGGGTGGAGTTTCTCTATGGTGGGTGACCCTGGGTTGAGTGTTCATCACACTACCACCCAAGTAATATGGGTAAGGCATAATCACATAAATCACATCTCTCTCATGTGACTCATTTCCCTTTACATGTATTAATTTCCTAGGTTATTAAGTATAAATTGAAACCAAAATAGGTTATGAGACATAGATGATTGGGATATAGAGTTCTCTATCACTAATATATGTGGTATAATATATGACTATGTGAATGGATAAAGGGTATATTTATTTAAAAATATATTGTAATTTTATTAAGGGGATATATGAGATAGTTGGTGCGCAAAGGTTTATTATGTGATATCACTAGGAATATGCATGATAAACCTTGGAAGAGTGGCCTAGGTGACCAGATAGGGCCCTTGTATAAATTCTATGTCATCTTCATGGGGACTTTATTCATTCTAAACCATAGTTCTTAGTCACAAAAGGTAGAACCAACACACACCAACACACCTCCTTTACCACAAACATGTACTACTATCAAACCACTGTATTCTTAACAAAACCTCAAAAACATCACAAAAATTTGTTTTAAATAATCTGTACACTACTACTATATATTTATTAGAAGAAATACAATGCATTTTGAGCAATGAAATCTCAAAAACCACTAATAATACAAAAAATCATTACGAGTACTAGATTGGTCATTTTAGTCAAAATTGAACTCTTTTTATTACATTTAATTATCAATATCATGTTAATCCCATAATATTAATATATTTAATGTATATTTACATTTAATTAACTATATACTTCATTTATAAACCATATTCATATCATTATTAGATAATGTGAATAGTAATAATCATAATAAATGAATATGTTATCCCTATTATATTTAATTTAATCTTTATTCATTAAAACAATTACATATAAATTCAATGGTAGAAAATAAATCACTTTTAATCCACATCTACATAGTAATGAATAATTGTGAATTTGAATCCCCTACCAAAATATGAATCTTGAAAAAATATATCTCTAGAAATGAAGATATATTTCCTTCAAATACCAAATTTTATATAATAAAACTCCACTAAAACATTAATTCATCATCGTCATCATGAAAGTCCTCTACCATATATATTCCTTCAAAAATTTCATATCTACTTGAGAAAAGAGAAATTATTTAGGATGGGTTGAGGTGGTAACCAGATCACCATAAATTATAGACAATAGATTGAACAAAAATGGGTATATAAGGATCCAAAATGGGAACAAAAATCCACCAAAATAATTCATATAAAAACATTTTATTTCAATAAGTATGGATTCAAAAAGAGATAGGAAATGGTTCTTTTTCAAAATATTTGGTGACCAAACTATTATGAGTTGAAACTAAACTATTTCATCATTCTTATAGGCCTACACCAATCCAAATGACATGAATTTTTAATGACTATCTCCACAAAAATTGATTTATTCATTTATATTTAGGAACAAAAAATTAAACAAAATATGGAATATAAAATAAATCATGGTTATTTTTTCATCCACCATTGAGACAATATTAAAATATATTTTTCAAAAAAATTGTTGTTTTACCATTATAAAACACACCACCATAATTTTAAATATTATCATGGAATATCAATTTTACATCAAAATATAATGTCCAACAATTACATGAAATATAATTATTAATCTATTTAATAAATATAGTTTACTAATTAGTTTTTAGGAAGCTCGATGAATGTCTAATATTTATCAATACATTACTTCTGTTGAACAGTAATTAACAAAAACTGATTTACGCACTAACCATGGGAAAACATGAAGATGTGTGTCATGATAAAAACCTAAATATGAAAATATTCCCTAATAATATAAAAAACTCTTCATACACCATCCACCTATAAAATATCTTCTACTATATCCAACACCTATAAAACTATAATTTGGATCACCTTTAAAATTTTGGCCTCTATAATAGAAAATGACTACTGTACCATTATGTACACTATCTATGTATCTTTTTAAAAATAGATATTATATCATATTTATAATCCCAAAAAATTATATTTTCCTCCAGGAACACGATAATATTAATAAGAAGACCTCATTGAGTTATTTTTATCATTACATTACCTTTGTGTAACATTATTCCTTCTATATTTGGGTTTTTAATCCTCAGATAAAATGTAAATATATTTTTTTTAAAATTTTCTACTTCTTTTTGTCATTCCCTTGATGCTGGGTTTTATATCTAGGAAAAAATCTAATATCATTCCCCTATAATGGTGGAGTCATATAAAATATTATTTTTTTACCATATAAGTTTTGGGATACCACAGTTGGTTTATTACATGTTTTTAGAAGTGGATTTAATTTTATTTTCGAGTTTGAGGATTATTTATACCTGAATCATTCATAGGGTATTTTTAGGATTTGTGATGAATATCATAATTCAATATTTCATGTAGGATTTTATCATATTTGATTTTTTATTGTAAGGAATGATGGTAATGAATGTCTAGATCCAGCAATAAGTTGGTAAATGCACTATATTTTATTTATGTCTCAAATCATGGATGTTTAAATATCAAAGATATTGAAATAAATGCATGTGTACTTTTAAAAATCTAGTTATTTGTTCTAAAATTTAACCTACGGTGGTTAATATATTTTGGTTTATTTAAAATATTGGTTAATGTTTGTTTTTTATTCAATAAATCATTTTATTTAAACAATATTCCATGGGGGATACCATAAATTATAATTGTTTTCCTTAAGAATATATTAATCCATGTAGTGTTTATTGTGGGGTTTTTTTGTTTTATTAAATGACTATAAAATCCTTTATTTCATTATTTTACTATTTTTTGAATCTATAATTATTATTTCTATTATTATTAATTCATTTTTTCTTATTTTTTATTATAATAGATTAATGTTATATCTATTTTCATCGAAGGGTAGAACTTGATATGGAAAATTATACTTGAAAAAATTATATATATATATATATAAATTATTTAGAATTCTTTAAAAAAAATTACAATTTTTTATACTCACCCCTAATATGCACACCTTAGTGGGATTTTAGATGATTTTTGTTAGATTTACAAGTTAGTAGAAGTGTTATTTAGTTGGAATGGGTGTATATTGATCATATACTAGTAAATAAAGAGATATATTCTATAGTGGTTATATATTGCTTTATTTTTTTATTGGGATTGGATGTATTTTTAATGTTGGTCATTTTCTAATTGTTCTATGTTTTTGTGTATTTTATTAATTGGCAGTTTTACTATTGATTATAGTTTATACATTATGATTTTACAATATAATTGATGGTAATTTTCCCCCAAAATATTGTTCCTCATTAAAAATTTGGATTAATTATCAACCTTTGTGAATTTTAGAGATCCCAATGTAATACTATAATTATTCAAATTTTCATTAATGTTGGTTTGAGTAGACAAATTAGGTTAGATAAATATAGAGTATGTATGTCCCCCCAATCTCAATCATGAAGTATCTCTTACTAAAAGTGGAAAGGTTAAAAATAAAAAAAATATTGACTATCATAACTCTTGACTTCTTCAGGGTTTACATCTAAATGGAAACCTTCCAAAATAATCAAAGGATATAACTCTCTCACACCCTTAGTAATGTATAAAAAATAACAAGTCCATCCTATATAAACACTCAGGAAATGTATGTTTCATACTCAATCATAACTAGATTAAATATAATAAATATACTTTTCACCCACCATAACTAAGTATATTTATTCTTTATATAATTCCACATGGTCACAATATCATATTTCCGAAAATATAAAAGTCTAAAAAATCATTTTTTATTCTTAATATTATACTAAAATCAATTATCATCAAAATATTCATGTATATTCTGTCATATTACAACCCTAACATAAAAAATATTTAATTTATTTATGATTTCATAACCTATATCAAATATTATCAAACCGAAAACAATATAGAAATGAAAAATAGGGAGTTGTGTGACTTTTAAACTGTATAGTGGAAAATTGAATAAACAACAGCAAAAAACCAAAGCTGCTAAAATGTTTTACTAATCCATGAAATCTAATCATTTACATATTATTTAAATCATTATACTACTGAAAATTACACCTCAACGAAGGATTATAATAATTATCTTATGATATTCCTTTGAAAAATTTAAAACACCATAATACACTGAATATAAAAGAGGATCACGATCCAAAAATTCCAAAATTACTTAAGTTGTTCTTATTATAATTTTCTTCACATTATGGTCTAACTTATTAACATTTTTCTCTCTATCTCTAGAAAAATTAGCTAACCAATCATGTAAAACCTAATTCATTTTCCCAATATTGAAAATTAAAATCCAAAATATTAAATTTGAAATGAACCATTTTTCACCAATATACCCTTTTAAACAAAACTAGTTAACCAAAGTATAAGTTCAATAGATTTTTTAATTATTCTATATATATTCCTCACCAACCACTACTTTCTATGAAAAATTCAAAATCACTCTGTAATCAAATTAATAGAAAAATTCCAAATCCAAAACCGAATAAAAAACCAAGAAATATCAAAATCAATTATTCTTATATTCTTATACATATAAAACAATGATGCTTTCCAAATAATCTATCAAAATATTCCTTTAAATATAATTTTAATTTTTGAAATATGTTTTTTATGTATTAATTTTCAATATAATGTGGTGATATAAAAATATTTCAATTTGGGAATAATATAAAAAAAGTGGAGGGGTTTTTGACTAACCAAGAGGTTATTTGATTGGAAGTCCATGTAGAATATTGGTTTTCAAAACTACGGAGTAGTTTAAATTATTAGTAAATTAAATAATCTAAGATAAATAAATACAGTTATGTAGAATACATGGAGTATATAGTAATGGTAATGTGGAAGTATCTTGGCATGTGAAGGCTAAGGATGATAATTTAGATGTGTTGAATATTACATGAATAATGATGTACTATTCATAGTTTGATGGATTTTATAAAGGGATAACACTATATATTATATGATATTATATCATTAAAAGGGGTAGTAATATTCATTAGATAATTTAAATATGGAAAAAATATTTTCTGACTGGAATAAATAGGCTATATCACAATGATCACTAGACTACACTATAGTTCTATCTAACCAATGAGTCCATCATGGATTTTGAAATTTTAGTTAATATGGTTCAATGTTATAATTTTTTAATCCTATTTATAATATGGGTAAAGAAAAAAAAGTTGAGTTACCGATAATAGTATAATGAAAAATACTAAAGGATCCAACTATTTAAAGATATTTGTGTCCATCATTTAGAAGAATAAATGAAATTGGTATGTTTAAATATGATAATTCCATTATAGAAGTCAAGTTTAATGAAATAAAAAATAGAATGGTAATACAAATTGTTTAAATAGTGAATAAATGAGAGATGAAATTTTTTTCCAAATATTGGGAATAAGAACCAATTTTACCTTGACCAAAACCTGCTAGAATCATCAAGAAAGGAACACTGTTACAAAACACACCAGACTATAAGAATACATTGATCAAGATATATGAAAACTTATATGTAAAACCTCACCAAAATGACTAAACTAAAAAGATTCTACCAAACACTCAAACAAAAAAACACTATGAAACAATCATTCAATGTTGAAAATCATACACGAAATGATAAAAATTATTTTTTGGTTTTGGATTTATTCCTACATCAATGGGAGAATAGAACTAATCCATTTAATTATCATGAATGATAAAATATTACAATAAGTATAATTTGTCTCTTATGTTTATGTTTTTTACCTTTTTATATCAGTATAGTTAAACTAAAATTCTCCAAAGGTATATTTATACCCACAGAACCATTATAGTGTGTCCTAGATACTAAATCCAATCCATCACATTGTGATAATTATGGGGGACCCATAGTTGGTTATAATAACATGTGATTGCTTATAAATCTCCCTTCCACCACCCATGACTTCTATTAAAATGAGAAAAAAACCTTATGTATAATTTTTATGGACTTTATAAAATTCATAAAATAATTCATCATTCAACAAAAATATGACCACATACACAATTGATTTTAATTCACAACATCCAGAACACTACATCTACTAAACATTATCATCCACAAACATTCATGATGTTCTAGAAAACTATGTTCCAAAATTACTCCATTCAGATGACATGAGCAAGAATTTTGAACAAGTATTCACATTTCCTAATAATCTCCCACTCAAATACAATTTTTAAGGAAACCATATAAGTCACCAAAACATAGAAAAAAAACAAGACTATCCAAAAATTTTCTATAAAAAATAGTTTATCCAATAACTATTTGATAACCCCATTCCAAATGGGGAACATTATTTTCTTCTACATTTCGGGAGTAAAACCATGGTTAATTCGTAACTTGAATTTTGAATTCTTCCATTATTACAATGATCCAACGCCTCATCCTTCAGTATATTCTAAATGAAATGACAATTCATGAAAATGTTCATTTTCTAGCAGTGAAACACAATATTCTTAGAAAAAATAAATGTTACCATAACTATCATATAATAAATATTAACATTTATAGCTCTTATATATTAAAAAAATGAACATAACCATATTAATTCTATTATATATTGTATATGGACACATAATTTTATTTTTTTGTTTATTTTCAAATAACCAAATGTTACCTAGACATTCGTATTACATCTATTCCTCCAAAAGTGAGCACAAAAAATACTGAATTATTATATGTATCTATCTCCACTTTTAAGGATACATCGAAATAATACTATAATTGATAAAACATTATTAAAAAAATAATTTATATCTTATGAATCATTGTGATAACAAATAATCAAATTCATAGTTTCCCAGTGTTTTTCCATGAATTAAAATAAACTGACTCATAAATCCAACAAAAAATGAAATTTATGTTATTTTATAAACCAATGAGTTTATCAATCTACCTAACATTGATAAAAATGAATCATTTATACTATACGAGGATACATATACCATTTTTTGTGCTTTTTTATTTGGGTAATTTGAAGTGTCTAGTGAGTGGGGTTGAAACCAGTTTATATCTGGTCAATCTGAATATCAAAATGATATTTTGAATGTAATTATTTTGTGGAAAAATAAAATTTTAGGTTTAATATCCTTCTTAATATAGCAATCCTTCTTTTCTTATATAATTATTACATTATTTTTTGGATAAACTATATAATTGAGATACAAATATAGGAATAAAACATTTAGTATCTTGGGTAAATTAGGACCATAATTAACTTATTCATGATAAAAAATAATCATTTATTTAAAATATTTTTAATTTACACTTATAAATATCATGTTATCCTTAGTATAATTAGTCCCTTGAGGACACACATCAAAGAAACAGGCGAGATGGAGGGCCAATAAGAGGATAAATAAGGATATGAATAAATATTATATGGGTGAGAATAATAATAATAATAATAATAATAATAATAATAATATGATCATAATCATAATCATGAGAGGAAAAATTATCTAAAGTAATGGAATATGGAAACTCATAGAAATGAAACATCATGTCTTAGTGGTCAAATACCATCCATAGTTGCGAACAAAGATAAAATCATCTTAAAGCATAACATATGTACATAATCATAACATAATAATTGTGAAAAAATCAAGAATCATGATCATGCATAATACACATCATCTCATGAGATGGATCACATTACCCAATTCATTGGAGGTATATATAATTCTAGGTACACCTGTCAAATCATAATATTTACATAATTATGCATTGCACATAGAATGTATAACAATCGTAGTCATGAAATAACCCATGGAAATGAATATGTTTCATAAGAATTTCATAAGGCTTACATTCATTAATAGAAATTTGGGATCCAAAATGGTAAAAGGGAAAAACATTTTTGGTATAAGAATCATCATTTTTGAGTGAGGAAAAAATAACTCAAGAGGAGTCAAGAGGTTCTTTGGAAAGTAGAGTTATTTTGAAAAATAGTTTTATTTGTAAAAAAATGATTGGAAATATATATATCCATGAAAATAGGAAGGAATAAATAAAAAATTATACATATGAAGAAATTAAATAATATCCACACTAAAATTTGGCATGAAAGTGGAATAACCCAAAGAAAGGAAGTTGAGTTCGAGATTCCATTACCTTATGTCCGGATGCATTTAGAACATTTTTTTAATATCATGAATAATAAAATTAGAATCATTAATATATAAATCTAGAAAATATTGTACATTATTTTATTTATTATTGTTTTATTAAGTTCATTTATGGAAATTTTTATGAGTTTTAGTGTTCAATTTCATCATGTTATAAGTGTTTGTTTCATTGTTTATGGTCGGTTCCATTGAGTATAATTATCAGAGTTCATATAAAATGAAATAAAAAATGTAGAAGTGGGATTAAATGTTTTTAATAGTATTATTTAATTTTAAATTTTCCCATATATAATTTTTATGATATGACGATGATTTATTACCTTAAATGTTAAGGAAAATGATTTAATTTATTTTGGTGGTTTTTACAACCATCATGAAATAATATCATTTTATTTGATATCATGTTAATATATTGTTTCCAGTAAATTATAAAAGTTAATTTATGTATATTAAAATCTTATTTGACTATATTAAAGGTATTATGACCAGACATGAAGGTTCTAATGGAAAATAAACTCTATTCCATCATCCATAAAGGCAATGAATCGACACATTGCAGAAGAAGTTTTCAATTTCAGAATAAAAGGATAAAAGAATAGATTTTATGATATATATTCCATAAAAAAATTAAAATATATATATTATAATGGAGTTATCATGTGAATTTTTATCAGTGAGGCAATGAGAGGATAAGAAAATAAAATAAATTAAAAGAGAAAGAAGGAGGATTTTACCTCTTGAATATCGGCTTTTTGATAACCACCTTAAGGGAGTTGTTTTATTTTTTATTTTTTGAGACCAATATATCTTAGAAGTGGTTAATGGGATTAGGAGAGTAATTGAGAATAATTTATTCAACATACAAGTATTATAAGGTTTGAGGATAAGAGGTGGTGAGGGCTGGTATTTATAAGGGGAGGAGAGGGGTGTTTTTTATTATTATATTCATTAGTTTATTTTTTGGCTAAAGACTAACAATAGTGTTTATTATTATGAATATTTAAATACAATAGTGCATGCGAGTTTAAACTAATTTTTTCTTACATAATTCAGGACTAAAAAAATCATTTATTATATATTTAATGTTAAATTTCGTAAATTACCATATTTTACTATTCACCAAAATTTCAACTATTTTAGAAAAATACCAATAATGCACCCTGATTTTTTTTTCAACATGTAGATTTAAAAAAATGAACTCAATTTCATGAAAACTATTTTGAAAATGTTAGAAATTTAATTTTAAATAAAATAAAAATTTATTAGAAAAATATGGAATTTAATATAAATATCGATTTTATGGCCCTTTGAATAAATAATTTAGGTCTCATAAAATTATATTATAATTAAAATACAACATAATATTAATTTTTTAAATAATTTTTTGAAATTAAATTTTCTTTTATTTTATTATATTAATTAAAATATTGTAAATAAACATTTATATTTTTAAAAAATATAAACACTTACTTTATCATTGAAAAAACATTTATTTACTTATACCATGATATAATTATGTCATATTTTCATTATAATATGGATTAATTTTATTTATAAATTCATAGGTGAAGATACTATTATATTTTCTAGATTACTATTTTTAATGGCCATATTACTATTTTAATGGTCATGTTACTATTCCCTTGATATAGGTTCCTTAATTTCTATAAATACAGCTTATTTCATTCATCATTTATGAGAATGATGTATTAATTTTCTTCGATATGTTATGTATGTTTTCTATAATATACAACATAATTATAATGAGGGAAATTAAATTGATAAAATTTTTTTTTGTTACATTCTCCCCCCCTTTGACAAATTTTCATTGAAATTTCATTTTACATACTAAGGTGAAAACATTCGAGTGTATTTCCAATTCATCATATCATTTGGTTCATAGGTTGCCTCTTCATACTTATGGTTACTCCATAATCTATTTACAAGGTGAATCATATTTTTGTCTAGGACATTATATCTACAGTCTATGATATTCACCAACTGTTCTTCATACGAGAGTTTGTTCTACAGTTGTTCCACCTCTTGATTTATTACATGTGAGGGTTCACTTATTTACTTCCTTAAAAGAGATACATTGGACACATCATGGAATTAATACATATTTTGTGGAATTGAAAGATGATAGAACACTGCTATTATTTGATCAATGATCTCAAAGGGGCCAATGTACCTTAGGCTAAGCTTCACTTTCATTCTAAACCTCATGACTCTATTTGAAGGTTATATTTGAATGAATATACTGTCTCTAAATTCAAACTCAAAATGCCTTTGACTTTTGTCCCCATATAACTTTTTCCAAATTTGAGAAGATTTTATATCTTGATGGATGTCTTGAAACTCTCTCTATCATCACTTACACAGGATCAGGTCTATGTAGCTTTCATTCACAACTTCATCCCAACAAGTTGAAGTTCTACATCACTTCCCACACAAAGCTTCATATGGAGTCATATGAATAATTGATTGAAACCTATTATTGTATGTGGACTAAAATAATTGTAGATATTGATCCCACCCCCCTTAGAATTACATTGAGAAGGCTGTAAGCAAGACATTAATTGTCTGAATAGTTTTTTAACATTTTCCTTCTATTTGGGGTTAATAGTCCATTATTAAAATCAATTCAATACTCAAATCATGTTAAATACATATCCATAATATTTATGTGAACTTTGGATCATGATTGAATTATGATATAAAGTGAAACTCCATGCTTCCTCACCACCTCCTTCACTTATATCTTGTAATTTTTTTTCAAGTTCGAGCTATTCCTGAATATATATAAAGTGTATTGTCTTGGTGAGTCGATCCATTAGTAACCATATTACATTCTTTCCTTTGGATATCTTTGGGAGACCAGTAAAATGGTAAATGGTGATGTTATCTCATTTCCAATTGGTAATAGGAAATGGTTGCCTCATCCCTTTGGACTTATGTCATTCTTCATTTACTTTCTAACATGACAAACATTCTGAGATATACTCAACAATCTCATTTTTCATGTTTTTTCACCAGGAGTTTTCTCGAAGATCATGATACAACTTGGAAAATCCAAGATTAATAGAAAAATATGACCTATGTGAATTTTACATTAGTTTCTTCTTTATCTCAGGTGATTAAGAAACAAAAATACATATTCCAAAAAGAATCAATCCATAATCATCGATATAGAACTCTTCTAGCTTCTCTTGTTTTACCACTATCACCTTCTTTTGAAGATACAGATCATACCTTTGGACCCCATTGATATTATCTTATACAGATGGTTGGAAAATAATTTTTTAATAGTATGATTCATTCCATGAAATTATTATTTCCAGATCCATCCCATTCATTTCCAAGAAGATATGGACTTTATCAATCTTCATCATGGATAAAGAAACATGTTCTTTTCTTCTAAGAGCATAATATACATTTTTTACCTTACTAGGATTATATATAATAGAGTAACCATAGTCCTTGATTAGTTATAACCATATGCTATGATGCATGTTGAGCTCCTTTCATGTGAATATTTAATTTAGACTCTTGTGATTAGTATATATGTCACACTTATCACCTTAGAGGTATTTCCACCAAATATTCAAGTCAAAGATCAAAATTCTAACTCCAGATCATATGTCGGGTTATTCTGCTAATGTATCTTCATGTGTCATGAGGAATAGGCTATCACTTTATCATACTACATGATCACATGATATAATCATTTTTTGAATAATCACCTTAAACCACAGAACCTTCTCCAATTGATGGTAGTGTGAGTATAGATGAAATGATTAACCTATTCTTAAAATATTTCCTCACATTCATCCATCCAGACATACTTTACCCCTTTCCATGTTAGCTTAGTTATTGGGATACAAAATCATGATAAATTCCTCACAAAACATTGGTAGTACCGATCTAAGCAAAAAAAAAATACTTATTTTTGTGACACTGGTGGTTATGGTTCTTTCCTTAATTACATTAGTTTTTCAAGGATCCATATAAATTCCTTCATTTTTAATCATGTGTCCTAATAATGTGAATTTATAAATTCATAAGACACACTTGATGAAATTTTAAAACAAAAATATATTTCCTTAATGTCGCCAATATAATCTTCAGATGCTATTCATGTCCCTCCTTTCTCTTAGACTAAATGAAATATCATCAATAAACACTACTAAAATTTATTTTTGGTAGTATCTAAACTTTTTATTCACCAAAACCATGAATAATGTAGGAAAATTAGTATGTTTGAGGGATTGAATATGAATTAATAGTTACCATACCTTGTACGAAAGGCAGTTTTATGAATATCTTTCTTATTCACCTTCAATTGATGATATCCAGAATGAAGAACCACCTTTCAAAAGTATTGATCTTATCGTACTTGATCAAAAAATTCATCAGTACTTGGAAGTGGGTGTTATTTATGGTGATATTTTTGAGTTCCTAATAATAGATACACACCCACATTGATCCACCATTATTTTTTTACAAAGAGCACTAGTAAACCCCAAGGTGATTCACTAGGGAATATGAACCATTTTTCCAAATTATAATCTACCTTATTCTTTTAATCCTATAATTTGATTAGGTCCATCCTGTAGGGTAATTTTTATATGGGAGTATCTCTGGGTATGAGTTCTATTATTAAATCTACCTCACAATTTCGGGGAAGTATGAGTTACTCATTAAGAAATGCATTAGTATGTTCGATCACAATGGGAATTTCCCCATGTTTTATGCTTTAATTCATCACAACCTTTTGGGAAAGGTATGATTCTCCACATGGAATAAACACCCACACTATATAGGGATCTTATAAAGGAGATTCATGGTCTTCATTTAATTTTTATAAGAGTAAGAGACTATTTAAGATATGAAATGATATTTCTTTTCATAACAGTTGATATTTGACCTATACAATGAGATCCAATCCATTCTTAGTATTGCATCTAAATCCACCTAGGTAAGTATTATTATATTTGATTTAAGAATATTACCATATATTTCAATAAAAGTATAGTATAAAAAATTAGTTGTAATGATTTTACTACTATTTGTTTTAAAGGATATCCCAAATAAAAGGTATCTATGATTCATTTCAATAGTTATTGAAAAAATTCAAGATATAAAGTAATTCAAAGAATAAGAATAAAATAATATATTATATATTCTTGAGTGAATAGGAAGATTACCTTATACGACTTCATTTTCTTACTCCACATCTGTAGTAGTAATACCAAAAGATTTATCTTACTCCTTTCAATTTTATGGCTACTAACACTGATTACCCTTAAGGAATATTGGTTTAAGTCACTATATTGAATAGTTCCCTTTCAACCTATAGTTATAGCATTTAACCATGGGTGGTTCATTATGAGGTTTCCTCCTTTTCCCTATTATGATATCCTACTTTATCATGTCTCTTCAAAATTCATGATCTTGATGGACTTCTCTACCATACATAAAGCATATCCCCCATCCATTTGAGGCAATTCTCATTATTTTTCTACCAAATTTGTTTTACATATAGTTAATTGGATCCTATTTGCCCATTTTCATTTGATCCATCAACTTAAAAACCCATTACTTTATTATTATCTACATAACCATGTGACCATTCCCCAAAATCCATATTGACCTTGATAGAACATTGGAAAACTTCTTCATAACACCCAAAGTATCAGATATCTAGAGCCTCTATAAGGGTTGGTTTTAAACCACTAAATAATCTATCTATTTTCTATAACCATTGATAAAAATTCACATGGAGTACCTTGAAAGTCTTGTGATGTTTTCCTCATAATCCATGCCATTTTTACCATCTTTTTTTAGATCTATAATTTCACTCTTCATTTTTTTATGAATATTCTAAGGTAAATACTTATTAGGAAGTATTTTTATAAATCATTTCCACTCATTATCTTATATTTTATCCTTCGACTTAGTGTATTTATCAATTAAAACCATTTATCAGATTCTATATCTAAATAATAGATGGTTAGAGTCACCTTCTCCTTCTCAGAATAGTGGAGCATAGAAAATATCATCACTATTGAGTAAACACATTGTTCAATAATAGGTGGATTGGAAGATCCACTAAATGTTAGTAGTCATTTCCATATAAAAGAATTAATGGTTAGTTTATCCATATTGGGATAAAATTTATATTATATATAGTTAGTATTAATATTCATTTATTGAGAGATTTGGGTAATAATTTCAATGATAATTTTAACTCCACATCATAAGGTATTGGGAACATCATTCAGGAAATATTTTAATTGTCTTTCATATAGGTTATCGGTCTGGTTTTCCAACATCCTAACATTTTTGAAAATAAAAAATTATTGAGAAAAACATAATTCAATAACTAATTAATAAATAATTTATTTATTTTTTCAATTTACTCTAAAGGAATATATTATGGGATCCGTATGTTTATAATTTTTTCTAAAAAAAGATTTATGGATGCTTAAGTATATATAGTCACATACTAAGGGTTGTAACTAATATTCTAAAATCCTAATCCCCAAATTTACTAAACCATTCTCTAATAACATCTATAGAAACCCTAACTTTCCTATATAACTATTACATCATTTTATTGGTTAAAAATATAATAGATACACACATCTAGGATCAAAAAGTTTAGTATTTTGTGTAAATTAGGACCTTACATCACAAATTTAAAATACAAAATAAACTTTTATTTAAAATATTCTTCATTATAGTTCTAAATATAATGTTCTCATTAGTAAATTTAGTCTCCCCAGGATAATCATCAATGAAATGTGTGATTTAGAAGCCATGTAAGAGGATAAATAAATACATGAATAAATATAACCTGGGTGAGAACAGTTATCATCACCATAAAATAAGAATAAAATCATCTTCATAATCATTATTGGATTCATTAGATAATGACATGTAATTTTTCAATGCATATAAAGGAAAAAACTTGACTTAGTGGTCAAATACCGGACATAGTTGTGAACAAATCTAACATCATATTTCATGGAAGGCATGATCGTGGTAGGAGTTAAATTCTTGACCACGCCATAAATCAAACAGTTAACATTGTGGAAACTCACAGAAGGACTCTCCAGAAGACATAACAAGAATAGGAATGCCCCTCCTCCCCCATAGGAAGAAATCCAAGCCTGGTTATCTTAGAATATCCATCAGGGAAAGAAAAAAAATACCAAATCTCCCAAGATGTATGGGTGGACCAGTTCGACCAAACATGGAAGGGACCACAACACCACCAGCCCTGGTCACAGAGGCTGAACTATTTACGTACAATGCCTAAACCCCTAAAGTGTCTATGAAAGAGAAACCTTGATCTGGGAAGCACCGACCTTTAGAAAAAAATTTGACATTCTAAAGTAGTGAGCTTCAGTTCCAGTAATGCTGTCAATCCTGGATGCGTTAAGTCTATCCTCCAATCATAGGGAGGCACTCATCAAAGCCTTAATAAGTCCCCAGAAGTTTGAGGCTGAAGTATAAGTATATGAATTATATAAAATGAAGAACAATCCTGAAGAATGTCATGCCGTCATCTGCTTGATAGACAAGCATGAAGAAGCCATCATATAAGAGCACATCAAACCCATATATGTGTCAAGCAAGATAAATGGAATTTGTGTATAGAGGATCTTCATCGGAAACAACTCTAGAGTCCATCTTCTCCCACTAAGAATGCTTCGCCAACTATTATATGATGAAGATATCTTGACACCCTATACTACAACTCAGTTGGGATACGAAAAAGTGACCAAAAACTGTTGAAACAAATCAAGGTTAAAACTCGTCTTGGAGACCTCATGTCTAATTCCAAGTTCCTGGTAGTTCAGAAAATAAAAACCTTTAATGTCATGTTAGGGAGGCCTTGGATGCATCAACATGATGAAATTACATCCTCATACCATCAGGGCATCAAATATTTAACTAATGGGAAAAATGGGACTTTGCATGTCGATAAATCCCAGTTTCAGTTCTGTGAGTCCCATTATATCGACGCAAGTTTCTATGAATCGGAATAAAAACAACATTAGGCCAACGAAATTGATTAGATTACTACACCAAATGGATTGGAAATGGATCACGCCGACCCCTCCAACAGCTTGGAGAAGAGTATGTATTACCCATCAACCAAGTTGAATTAATAAATGCAAGTCTAGATGCAAATTCAATCATCTGCATGATCTATATTACTGCCTCCAAGTCCAAAGAAACGAAATAGTAGGTTGAATCTCATGATGTCATGAAAATCCCTATCAAAGATGCTCCCGGACCATCCTCGAGACCTCAAACTACCTCTTCCTCACTCACTATGAAAAAATATGATCTCTCTCTTGACATTGGAGAGTTCATCTAAAAAATCATCTCTCCATCAAAATATGAAGAAGATGAAGATGATGGAGAAGAAGAAGAAGAGGAAGAAGAAATCCAAGATTCCCCTCATACATTTGAAGAAGGTGTCTCCACCATAATAGATGAACTTAATGAGATAAATCTAGGCACCAAAGATGACCCTCGACCCACTCTAATCAGTGTGGCCATTGCTGTCAAGGAGCAGGAGGCATATACCTCTTTCTTGAATAATAATTGAGATGTGTTTTCATAGAATTGCATAGAAATGCCTAGCCTCGATCCTGAGGTCTCCACTCATCATCTGGGCTTACCAAAAGATCACTAAGGCTATAAGAAGTCATCCAGAAGGACCCACCTGATGCATGCTTCCAAAATAAAGGCTGAAGTTGACAAGATGATCAAATCCAAATTCATATGGGAGGTTAAATATCAGATATGGATGGAAAAAATAGTCCCTTCCAAAAAGAAGAATGAACATATTATAATCTTTATTGACTTCAGGTACCTCAATCGGCATTTCCCAAAATACAATTTCCTGGTCCCAATTACAAAATTGTTAATCGATGAAACAGCTGGATATGAGGCTCTCTCTTTCATGGAAGACTATTCAAGATACAATCTAATCTAGATGGATCAAAGAGATGAAGAAGCTACTACTTTTAGGGCCCATCAGGGAGTGTTCTGTTTTGAAGTGATTCCCTTTGGTCTAAAAAATACAGGCGCCACATATCAGCATGCCATGCATCGCATCTTCAAGCCCTTATTGGGAAAATTCATCGAGTATTATGTCGACAATATGGTGGTTAAATCAAGACAACACTCAAACCACCCGGATGATCTTGAAATTGACTTCAAAAAATTATAACAACACTGTTTAAAGATGAATATCCTAAAATGTACCTTTGGCGTTACCTCAGGATAATTCCTTATCTTCATCGTACGCCATTGCAACATCAAAGTCAAACCCGAGAAGATAAAATTCATTCTTGCCATGTCCCTGCCTCACATCCTAACCAAGTTCAGAGGTTTCTAGGGGAACCTCACCTACATTCGGTGCTTCATAGCAAACCTTGCAGGTAAATGATGACCTTTCACCAAGCTAATGAAGAAAGGAGTAATGTATGAGTGGGATAATGATGTCTAAAAAGCGTTCAACAATCTGAAAAGATATCTCCTAATCCCACCAGTGATGATGCTACCAGTTGATGGAAGACCACTCATTTTGTACTTAATCACCCTGGAATGGTCATTAGGTGCCTTCCTCACGTAGAATATTGATTTTGACAGTGATAAAACCTCTATTACCTCATCTGAACAATAATTGATGCCAAAACTCAGTATTAAAAAATTTAAAAGAACTACCTAGAACTAATCATTACAGTTCAGAAACTGAGGCATTACCACCAACACCCTGAGGTCTGACTGGTTTCCTGCTGCATTCTGCTCAAATATATCCTCAACCATCCCATACTAAATGGGATCCTATCACGATGGGCGGTCATCCTATAACAATTTTTCATATGGTACATATGATATAAATCTATCAAAGGCTAGGAATTATCAAACTTCTTGGACAACCACCCCTCATAAGAAACAACACCATTGGATGCTAAAATTCCCGATGAAGAAGTTTTCTCTATTTAGGAGGAACCCCAAACATGGGAAATGTATTTCCATGGTGCTTCTTGATTCCCAATAGGGAAAAGGATGTAGGATACCAAGATCAACAAAGTGGGGATGAGAATTATACTCATACCCCCAGAAAAGGCCTTATTGACTTACTCTTTCTTACTTTTGGAAGGGTGTAAAAATAATGAAGTGGAGTACCAGACCCTCATTGCAGGAATGGAATTGGAACTTCATGTGAAATCCAAACACCTAAAAATAAAGGGTTATTCAGAGCTTGTTATAAAATAGGTCAGCAGTGAGTACACCATCAAGAAAGAGGTATTATTCCCCTTGATGAACCATGTTCAAGAAATGATGGAAGAATTACCATAATAACCAACATTAACTTATGTCCCTCGGTCTTAAAATACTGAAGCCGATGCTTTGGCAAATGAATCCACACACTTGTCCGATCTAGACCGGGATGAAACAGTCATTAGCATTTCCCATCATCGAATGGTATTTCCATTCATCCAGAGAAATACAGAGGAAATCGATGAAATTATACCTATTCCTAAACCTTATGGACACACCGCTAGCTATATGATGCCCATTTCATATTACAATCGGAATAGAGAACTCCCACTAGATAGGGATGAAAGGGAATATGTCTGAAGATGGTCAATCAACTTTTTCTTATACAATAAGATAAACTAAGAAAAGGATCTCTACAAATGAGGCCTTGAAAAATTCCTTCTCAGGTGAATTGATGGAGAAGAAAATACTGCCGTAATGAAATAAGTGCACTGCAGAGCTTGAGGAGTGCACCAATCAGTAACCAAGCTCTCTCACCAAATATATGGGCTAAGGTTTTAGTGGCCCACTATGATAGAGTATTGTGCCATATTCACCAAGAAGTTCCATTCCTTCCCTTTTCTTTCTAATTTCATACACCGCCCCCCAAAGTTACATCATACAGCTAAGTACTCCTAGCTATTCATCACTTAGGGGATGGATGTTGTGGGACCATATCCTCCCACCACATCCATCCAATTCAAGTTTATACTCACAATGATCGAATTATTTTCCAAATGGGAAGAACCCATAACCCTTAAAGAAGTCGGGGAGAAAAACATCATTTTCTCTGTGAAGGCCGACATCATTACCATATTTGGTGTCCCTCATAAAATACTGAAAGAAAATGACACCAAATCCTGCTCTTCTGTGTTGGAAAAGATATACCAGGAATATGGAATTAAATCCAACCATTCATCCCATTACCATGTGGTGAACAATAGTAAAATAGAGACTTTAAACAATATTCTATCAAACATAATCCAAAAGACGGTTGATAAGGATAAGAAACCATGGCCAGACAAGATCCTTCATGCTTTATGGTCTTACCTGACCACGACCCACACTACCACCCAAGCATCCCCGTACTCACTAGTATACGGGACAAAGGCGGTGTTACCTATCGAAATCCAAGTTCCATAACTTTGTGTAGCCATTTGTGATCAACTATCCATGGAAAAGAAATCATAGAGATGGTTTGATGAATTGGTGCATCTAGATGAGAAAAGCATGCACACTCTGCACCATTTGGAAATCTACCAAAATTGGATTGCACGAGCCTTCAACAAAAAGGTTTGCCTTCAATATTTCCTCTAAGGAGAAATGGTGTTAGTACTTATAACCCTGATGATACTCGAAAATAATCCCCCAAATATTGAATTAAATTGGTAAGGACCATATGTAGTACATAGAGTCTATTCCAATGGATCATATGCCTTGATATCAATGGATGAGAAACTCATCATGGCTCCCACAAATGCAAATTTCTTGAAGAAGTATTTCATGTAGTAATACCCTATGATATGGTCCAAACTCTATGACCCTAAAATATGATTTATAATACCTAGAAGTCAAGGTCCAAACTCTAAGACCTTAAACTATGAGTAACATCCCCCATGTCAATGGTCCATACTCTATGACCCTAAACTATGTGATGTTGTCCTGACCACATGACATTAAACTGTACGATATTAGTCCATGCAACCTAACATTGAACCATGAAGCCAAGGTCCAAGCTCTATGACCCTAAACTATGAGTTATAATACACCATGCCAAGGTCCAAACTCTATGACCTTAAACTATGAGTCATTGTCCTTTCCACATGACATTAATCTATAAGGAACTCATCTCAGAAAAATGACATTAAACTATGATTCCTGTCATTTTTGTAAGACTTTAACCTACACGGCACAAATAATCCTAATCACATGACAATAAACCACATGATCTCTCATAGAACTACACATGGCTTGATTCCTGCCCTTGTAGGAAACATAGCGATGCCTCTATACTCAATCTTGGACCAGCCCCCCCCCCCCACCCCAAATGCCTCTATAATGACCCCTATCTACTCATATTCATATGGGAAAACATTATCACTCCTTTTTTCTCACATCGAGTATAACTCACATGAGATTAGGATCAGTGGTAGGGATTCTCTTACGAAAGAAAATTATAGAGTAACCCAGTAGACCTGGAAACTGTGATGGATAGAATGAAGATGTCCCAACCGAGCCATATTGGTATAGGAAAATTTTATAACTAAGTATGGCTTGATTACTACCCTTGCATGATATTTATAGACTCTCGAATTTGACATCATGACCCAACCAATCTCAATCATCAAAACAATTCCTTCAAATGTCCCAACACATCGAGAAAACATTTGTAAGGAACATTCCGAATTATGTATGGATTGATTAATGCCCTCATAGGATACGTTGTGATGCTTGGGTTTGGAATCTTGGAGCAGACTCATATATATGAAAACAAAATTCCCCCACATGTTATTACACATGGACCGAGCTAGATTGGTGCAGGGAATGTTCAGAACTATGTGCAGCTTGATTCCTACCCTCGCTGGATATGTAGTGACACCCGAATTTGGAATCCCGGCACAACCACCATAAAAAATTCCTTTCTCTCTGTGATATGGTTAGAAAAGTATAGGGAGCACATGAAAGGTCCAAATCACATGACAATAAACTATGAAATTCTTCAAGAGTTATGTGTTGTCCAGACCTTGGTGTTACAAGATCCCACACATGCCCCCCACTCATGAGAAGTAAAAAGATCCTACTTCCCCTTCTACATATGAGCCATATATATGTGGAAGGTCCAATAGTTTGAGGGTAATAACAATCTGGATATTCCCTCTATTCCCATAAAAACATGCCCCTCTCCCTGTGAGAAGGTCAGGAAGGTACACGGATCCCATGAAAGGTTCTAATTTCATGACAAAAAACTATGAAATTAATCAAGAGTTATGTGTGGTCCAGACCTCGGTGTTACAAGATCCCATACATGCCCCCTCACTCATGAGAAGTCAAAAGATCCTACTTTCACCTCTATATATGAGTCAGATCTATGTGGAAGGTCCAATAGTTTGAGGGTAATCATGATCTAGATATTCCCTCCGTTCCCAGATGTATCTCTCCTATTGGAAAAACACCATACCCTGGAAAAACATGGATCCCTGTAATAATTCATGATCATCTGAGACGGAAGGCCAGTGTCCTACGGACACCATTATTTTACTATGCACATCATGCCCTGATGGATTTGCATATATTGACCACAAAAACGACCATTAATTAATGGAAAATTTTTCCCCATGAGAGTCCTATCTTATATTAGTACACCCATCGGCTTCCAATACCTATGTCATACCTCCTGATTCAAGTTTCCCTTAGGACTGTGGTTTACACCTTCTATCATCACTCACGTCTAAGGCACCCTGGAACATCCTAATTGCGATTAACCCAAAAATATTGAAGATCTTTAGGAAAGTGCAATTGTCCTCACTATAAAACTCTAAACTGTACAACATCACGTCCTCACCGCACAACATTAAACTGAAAGGCCAAAATCATCATTGTTGTATGAATTTAAAATACATAGAAACAATTTAACCCTAAATTACCCTCTGATGTTGAGTTTTATATTATGTGGAAATGAAACAAAATCATCGTAATACCTTGTTTCTCACACCGAGCATAGCTCACATAAGCTTAGGGATCTCAGCAAGAGATACACCGTGACATTATGGAAAAGTATCCCAAGAATTTAGTCTTAGAAGCATGACCCTAAAAGGCATGTCATGGTTTCCTCCCCCAAGATAAACCCTACATCCTATCAATGTGACATTAAATGACCAGGTACTCCAAAGATGGAATTAATGACTCCCCCTGGATATGAGTCAGATATACATAAGGGACACCTGATTCCATGAGTAAATTATAGCCCAAATGTCCCCAATATGTCTGAATACACTCTTAACGTACCCAAAACTCCATGATTTGAGTGATATTGAATCCCCATAACTCTTCAATACCATCTAATATGGAAGGCCATTTTTCTATAGACACCTTTTTTTGAATATGCACATCATGCCCTAGTGGCTCCTCATATATTTCCCACAAATATGGCAGTCAATCAAAGGAAAATTCGTCCCCATGAGAGTCCTCTACTGTCTCAGTATGCCTAATGGTTTCCAAGCCTCACATCCCACCCTATTGAAGGGCACTCAAAGTCATGGTTTACATTTTCCTATTTACACACATCCGAGATATATTAGAATATACGATCCCGATTAATATATGGTCTCTTTTGAGGTTTCTAATGATACACCATCCATATGTGTGAAGTTGATCTTCATAGAAAAGAAGAGTTCCTCTACTCATTTTTGGGAGAAGTTTAGTTAAAATTATCCCCTTTTGTGTTCATGTGCACCCCTTATCAAAGTTCACATACTGTATTCATAAAGTTCCCAATCTCTATAATTTGTCATAACCATCAGAGATGGAAGGCCAGTGTCCTACAGACTTCTTTGTTTGACTATTAAAATCATTAAATAGTAGATCTACATATGTTTCCCAAAAAAGTGTCCATCAATCAATATAAAATTCATCCCCATAAAAGTCTTTTCCAGCTCTCATATGCTCAAATGACATTCTTGTTCCATCACACCCCCAGATTTGGAGAACTACTGGATATCATCTTATATAAATTCCTTTTTCTAAATGCCCCTAACATCAAAAAGGAGTATTTATAACTAAACCAACCATTCATAGGCTCTCCCTAACATAAGTAAGAACCGTGTGGGAACAATTTCCTCCTCAAAGCCAATATGAATGTCCCTAATGTTTTCAGAAAATACTACTCAGAACAGCCACTCACTGTGGCTCCCAACATCAAAATAAATTCAAAATGTTTCAAATCTAACTAGGCCATAAGAAATAGAAGGATAGTGTCCTAGAAACACATTTTTTTGATTATGCACATCATTACTCGGTGGATTTTCACATGTTTCCCACAAAAAACAGCTATCAATTAAAGGGAAATTTGTTCCTAAGAGTCCTTTATTACCTCTGTATGCCCAAAACAGCTCCCGATCCTTATGCATGTCTGAATTCACAAATTAAGGGTCAATAAAAATACATTATCTATGTATAAATGATAATAGAACATTCCTGGATAACAATCCTGAGTTAGGGCCCTTGCCCCATTAAGTTTGGTCAAAGCTATTTGACTGAAAACATCAGTAATAAGTTTGATTGGCAGGACAGTGAACTTCCAAAGAAAACGACACCATACTTTCTAGAGGTAAAATCTGTAGAAAGAACCTCTGGGTAAAAGTTTATTATCATTTCATTTAAAAAAACCTTGATCCACCAAAAAATGCGTAAAGCTTGTTAGGACAAAAACCCGAAAAGGGAAGCCTATGAAAAAGTCAAGTTATGCCCACTAATCCCATGCCAAGTAGGCTTAGGAAAAAATTAGGGTAATAATGAAAAATACATAAAAGTGCATGATGTTTTCCATGATACCCCAGCAATAGACAAACTACACTCGCTGAGTCCCACGACTTAGTAAAAAATTAGAGCCCGATTCGATTATTTTAGTTTACTAGTTTCAAATCATGGTTTAAAATTAATGCCTGATTAAAATAATTTTGAAATGATAGGAAATGAAAAGAAGAAGTGTCCAGAGGTAAATCAGTTTCATCATATTCCATAAAAATATATTGTGGAAATCCAAATCCTGGAGCCTCTCCTTGTAAGCAAGACATGACCTTTACAAGAGACGTTCAAAAGAGTCACAAATTTGCATCAAAGATTGGTACGACTCCTCAATGGCTTGGAGAAACTTTAATAAATTTATAGTATCAACCTCATCACTCGATCCTAGTGCCTCCAATTCCCTCACAGCTTGGAGTTTGGTCCTTTCTCCCTCCTTAATTTTCCATCGCCCCTCCTCAACAAAGGCTGCGGCTCAGGCCTTCTCCTGTTTGAGCCGCTCCAGTTTCTGGACTTGTTCTTCCACTTCCTGGTCAAGTTGTTCTATCAATGAATCTTTCTTGATGAGTTTTTTTTTTGAAATTTTTAAACTGGTCTAGCATGAGTGGAAACTTCGTCAATGATAATTTTCCATGTAGCAACCAAATAAGCCATCAACTCTACCATAGAAATTCGAAATTTGAGCGCACCAATTTCTTTCTGAGAAGAAACCACCTCCATTACTATATCATAAATTCCATGATAGTTAAATCCACTAAATCCTAGGACCACAAAATGAAAGTGTAACTTTTGTAATTTCACTGGCATCTCATCTAATGGATTATAGGAGATTAATCTCCAAAGGTTCCTCCATGCCTTTTACCAAGTGGGATGAAGATCGACTAGGCTTTATCGATCGGTCTTAGAATCACTCTATGACGATGAAATGTAGTTAGGAATGAACGTCACCAATGAGGGACTTGATTCATCATCTAAAACACATCTTGACCCTGTAACAACCTCATCTATGTTAATGGTAATAGATGACAAGGTTGGGGAATCCACCTCCATTGCCAAGGCTTGTGGTTGTGATTTTGACGATGGGGGAGGGGGTGACAACTTCAATACCTCCCACCCCCACAACAGTACCACTATCTATAAAAGGTTGTGCGACATATTCAATCATTAGTGGGGCTCCATGGATACATGGGAATACTGAAGACCCAGGGCTATGCTCGGCCAAAATAATAGCCCTCAAGGTGGCCCTCAAAAGGTTGTTGGTTAATATAAGTCCTGTAGAGATGGTCAGTCTAGATAAGGATACATGTCTTGGAATCTTGGGGGTAGAAAACATGACAACTCTCAGAACTGGTAAAAAGGGAAATATAGCCCGCTCCGAATTTTTAGGGGACGGAATATCAGACTCTATGATTGCAACTTCCCCAAATCCACCAAGAGTAGGCAGAACATCAGTCTATGAAGTGACTCCCTTTATAGGGGAAAAATCCCCTCGATCGAGATTAATTGGCTCCTCGATATTCAAATCCCCTATAAGAACCAGTAAGGCCTGGGGCTCACCACTAGACTTGGCCCCTACTATAAAAGCCATCAAGTCTCTATCGATGATAGTTGGCTTTACACGGTCAAGTGAGACCTCAACTTTTGGATTTCCTTCCATTATTGGGGAAGAGATTATTTGAGCGGGAGTAGGAACACCCAAGGGGTCAATAACACCCCCGATCTCTTCAAATGGACTTGCTTCCCTATTTTGGTTGACCACAATAGATGGAGACCCTTCCTCTACCCTAAAAGGGACACGAATGGTAGATGCCTAAGCAGTCATCATATGTTCAACAATAGGCCCTATGTAAAAGTATATATATGTACCAGTAAGTCGACAAGATAAGGGTACTTGGTTTAATCACCAAATAAAATGACAATTACTGGTGATCCCCATTCGAATACACTTGGACAGCTGAGTGGCTTCCTTTAATTTCTTGGAATGCCAGTGGGATGGCTCTTGAATAAGATTACCAAGAGGATATGGAGAAGGAAACGCCCTGGAAGGGTCTGAAATAACCGCTTCCATGTGTTCTTAGGTTTTTGGGGATCCTGCCGTAGTACCCCTACCATTGATTGGGTGCACTCCCCCACCGCAGTACCTCCGGGAGAACAATTCTTAGAAAAATCCATTTCCCGAGCCTGGTAGGCCCCTGAAAAATTAGAAGGAAAAGGGTAAACTTTTAGCATATTTTCCAATAAAATAATTTAAGGATAGAGGATGTGACCAGAAAATCCTCTTCCGTCAACCATGGGAATACTTACATTAACGCCATGAGGTCCAACCAGCAATGCCTGTCCATAGGAGTCTAAAGACACCTATCCATTTCAGTCAAGTAAGCTACCACCTCATCAGGCTCTTCATTGGCTGAAATACTGGTAGGAGAAATGTCTCCCCAAAACCCAGAAGATCAAAGTGTTCCCTCTAAATAAGCCTCTATATATCTTTATCTGAAATACTCACCCTCAATTTATCCCATACTCTCCAAGCCTTTGGAAATGCGATCGTAATTGGGATGGCCAACACTAGAAGGATAATACAGAGGAGTAGAGCAGGTTTCAACCACTGGAAACATTTCCCTAGTTTCCCTGCAAACTCAGGACCCTGAGAAGAGGAACGTTTATGAGGCGATGGGAGAAAGTAGGAATCTTTTTATGTGGCTACCACAATTGGTAAGACAATTTTTTTTTCATCCTCATCAATGGACTCTGGTTTAAACATGGTAAGTACTAAATTTGAGTACTTACAACGACCAATTAGAGAGTGAATGAGGGTCTTGAGGTCCTTAATATAACAACTCACCTTATCTGGATCATCATTAAAAGAAATTTCAGTCGGTGCTAACACGTTGCCAATGCCAGTGAGGACCACTTCCCTAGTCTGGAGGAGCTTCTATAAATCACAAGGGGACTAGTCACGGGTAGATGGATGAACTTTCAAAAGGCCAAATTGCCTCCTAGAGACTGGAAAATTGGCCTCAAATGGAATGGATGATGAAATACTGGCAACAGTTCTAGAAACTAGTTCGACCACCTGTGAGGTCATAACCCCGTCTTTTATATCTTTCCTAGGGGGGGAACAGACCTTCAGAAGAATTTTCTTAGTTGAGAGTGTTCAAAAAATACCTTTTTACTCCCCTTTAACTTCACCTTGGATGCCTTGTAAGTTGTCACAATAGGTACCAGGTCAGCTAATTGGAAATAGAGATATGATTTAACCTGGGCCTCAGGATAGTTCTTGGCAAGGAAGGGCACAGAATTCCAAAAATTCATAGAATACAGAAGTCAAGCCTGTATTTGGGTATCCTCTCAGGTAAAAATTAACCATATTTGATGGGATATCATAAGATGTTTCTCCTAAAAATCACTATTGAGAGAAAGAGGGAACGACTTCTTGACGAATTTTAATTGTCGACTAAATATACAAGGTGTATATCCCTCGCAAATAAGTTACCCTCTGACATGGACAACCAGGATGCCTTCTCACCGAGAAAAAAGTAACCTCGGTTGATGAAATATTCAGATGCATTATTTGTAATAGTACCAGTAGAGGAATCATAAGTGTAGTAAGAGAAACTTTTGTAAACATTGAGACAAGCCATTAAGTCCTGATCGTTCTTTTAATTTTTCCCCTCTTACTTATCCTATGAAGCCCAAGCCATCGGGATGACCCCGCCAGTGCTCTTAGTATACAGTTAGAGGGTGTAATGAAGAATTGGTAAGGAATTGATGAAGTAATAACCTCTTATATGGGCTCCCATCTAGCCCCAACGAATTTTTAAGGGCCTAGTCATATGATAAGGTGACCCCCTTGCTGATTTGACCTAGTAGGTGGTAAATCTTGGACAACACTATGATATTTAAATTGATGCATTTTTCGATGGCCAACTGAGAGGACATGATGAAAGTTTAGGTTCTTACACCACTAGATTCCCACACTGGTAGGAGCCACCTACTTAGAAACATTTCCATGAAATATGTCAGTTGAAATAACCAATCAATTTCAGGGATGATCCCCCATCCATATTTCCGAAAGTTCCCCTCTTCCAGGGTGGGTCATTAAGTACCCACTCACCTCTAGGTGGTTTTGGTGGGGAAACCCCTGGGTCTCCAAGGATTAGGCTCAATACCATTATTCTTAACAAAAGATCAAAACCAGTCATCAAAAGGAATGTACAACTTCAGATAGGGATCATTTTTATTTAGAAGCACCTTAAATTGGACAATGAGTTTCTTTTCTGGGGGTGTGGTTCTTCCCTCATTTTCCCAAGTATAGGAGAAAGGAAAACGATCATCATTCATGTCCCTGATGACAGGGACTCCTTAAATTAGATGGATTTCCCATAGAGTAATGCCGACCTCTCTGTGGGTCAAATAGAAGGTATTGGTATCTGGACTCCACCTGCTTAAGAGTTGTGAAATAAGGGTAGTAGCATAATGGGTGTATGTATAAAAAACCCAAGCGGCCTCGTAATGTCCCACAGTCTGTAGCTCGGCTCAAAATTCTTCACAACTCTGGTAAACCCAAAAGGGCCACCCCAATACAAGCCAAATGAGCCTCTAGAGAAAATATACCACCGGGATGGAAAACCATGCTTCTCATTCTCTGTATCCTTCCTCTCGATGCTCTAGTAACATTGGGCCATTTGATAGAGCTTTCGCTGCACCCCCTCTAATGTTCGAGGTGCGTAGTTCAGTAATGACCTGAAGGTAGTATCTCTCTGAAGGTACCTCCACTTGGAATAAATCAATGACTTTTGGAATAGAGGTATTAATTATCCAAGTGGTAGGATGATCAATTAAGTTTGGTGCTGGGATTGCTGTGTCAGACAATAGACCAAACCTGTAAGAAGGAAGTCTGTCTGAAGTTGGGTACTCCCGTTGGCCCACTGTGAGCAGATTCACTAGAGATTTGTGAAATGGAATGACCAAAATTTTTTCGTCAACCAAAGCCTATATGTTCTTAAATATATCGTCAACAGCAGAAAGAGGGGTAGAAATAGTATCCTTAGAAGAAGTAGTGATGTCAACAATAGCCTGTGAAGCAACCATTGTAACCTGCATAGGAAGATCTAGAAGCTGAAAAAAAGTAATCCCAATAAAAATTATTGGATAAAGGATATGGAAGAATGGATAAAGAGATAAAAATATTTATGCATAAGTTTCCATGTACTATTTTCGGAAATGGTATGTGGTACCCACATCCCACATGTTTCATAGTGTGTGGAAGGAACAATCCGTGTACCGCATGATATGTAGAAGTAACCCCACCTACATCTATGTTACGAAGATTCATTTCACAATTTACAACCATGGTACGTGAAACATCCATGAGTTGTTGGCCTACAGATCATTGGCCTATGAATAGAATGGTTTGTCAAATATGGATACCAAAAACCTAGGCCTTGATTATGATCATGTTCAGAAGTTTCATATTTAATTTTAAGTTCAAATTATCAATTCTTAAAGTTTGGTTCGCCGATCCAAGTGAGGTATGCGAACAACCCAGCCCTGTAGTGTCCTTCTACGTAGGATCCATATTTTAGTCTTAAAATTCTGAAATGTTTTTCATGAAAACCAAAATATGGTACATGGATATAAAAATGGTGAAAAGATCGGTTCGCGGTATGTACGAAGAGGATCACAAACGGGATTTTTTCAAGGAGCATGGTACACGAGAGCAGAAGAATTTAGAGAAATCAAGAGCACTTTTCACCATGAGAAATAATAAAATAAAAATGAAATGGGCCCATATATATAGGTATGGTCCCATCCTACCAAGCCTATCTATTCTACCACGAACCATTTTAGTTTAGAACCGCTTCTACATCTGAATAGTCCTCTTTTCATTCCAAATGAACCCCATTCTGATGGGAGGAATTTGTAGGGTCCTGAAAACTCCTCCAAGGGAATAAAATACCCCCACGATCATTTTTAAGAAGGAATTAAGTATTCATACAAGACTGGAAAGGTGAATAGACTCAAATTGAGTTGAAAATTTCAGAATAAACTTGAAGGAATTAAAGTTTCACAAGAATTTCAAGTGGCCCATGTACCATCACCAGGAATGGTACGTGAACCAGTTGGGTCGTTAACCAACATGTATGTGGACCGATGGAAAACAAACAAGGTAGATTGTGAACCGTCTCTCCAAAGGAGTCATGCGTGTCAAGGCCATCTATTTACCATGCTGAAAATTCATCAGTTTCTAAATGAAGTGAACAAGCAGGGTTCCACGAACCGTTATCATGAACCGAAGCCTCCACAAATCCCGAATTGACTGATTCTTCTACAGGTCAAGATATTGCTTCATGGGATTCTGCAAATGGTGCCACATTACCAAAAGATACAATTATCCCAATGCTCTATAAAAGGAGCATAGTATAATAACAACAAGATGGATGATGAAATCCGAAAGTTTGGATGAAAGAGTTTGGGGAAGACTCTGACTTCAGTCTCGATTCATTGACGATGCCCGAATCACGAAACACTCTCTTCGCATGTACATTAGACAAGAACCATAAAACAAGAAAATATAATAATAAAAATAAGACTGCAAACCTAATTGGAGAAATGTGAACCACATACTTGTCGTGTATGAACTCCCCAATAACGATAATCCCCCAGACCCTCCTTCAATATGGTGCTCCGCGTAGTGTACTGCTACACAGACTGAACCCGGAGCTGCGTACTGCATCAGTATGTAGATGGAACCCAAAGTAGTGTCATGGGCCATGTACCAATATGGTATGCAGTGGTTTATACCCATTCATGCATACCTCATCTGTACACAGACAAACCCTTTTCCCGTATACCACTACAATATGTAGATCCTGCCCCATCCCGCATAAAAAACAGTACGCAGAATTAGGTGTTTTTAGGAATTATTTCCTCCGGTCCCAACCTCACCCTTCCATTGTCGTCCATTACCCCATAATCCCTCTACTAACAAGTCCTCTGGCATCAGGAAAAATCCTCCTCCAAAGCCACCGAACCCGTATGATAAAACCATCGGGTGAATAAGCTCTCCCCTTTGAGTCTACATACCCATTATAAGTGGAGTCATGAAGTCTCCTCCCACAATAGTTCGGTCTTTGTGAATTCCTTTGGGTCTAAATTCCTAAAGTCCAACTTTGGGATGCCGATGTGAACCTCCCCATTCTAGGGATTAAGGGTGATCACTCACTTTTCCATTCAATGAAGTATAGTGATTAGTCGAAGGGGATATGTTCGCTCCCCCCTTTGACGAGGACGACACTCCTACTCTTCCCAGAACGTATTCCTGGGCCCTCCCACTGAGGTAAGTCCCCAATATTCTTAGTCCGGGCTATATGAACTTTAATTAAATTTAAAATGGAAGGGTTCATCATTCCTCTCCCTCGAGCACCATCTCCCCGCCTCTTCTACCATTGGCTCTCCCTCCCCCACTAGGAGGGGAGGAATCTTGTGCTTTGTTTAATATTTCAAATCATCTTGTTTCTCATACCGAGCATGACTCACGTGGTCTTAGAGGTTTCTGATTTTTACAACTTCCACATGAATATGAAATATAAGAACTCTAATTTTTGATCAAACCATGATACGTATGATGCCTTCCAGAAGGCCCAATCTGAAAAGGGTTCCCATCCAAAAGGGTTCACCCAATCAGGACCTACCCATGGGAAACTTCTATGCCTAATCCCCACACAATCTAACCTATGTGGGTTCTGATTCCTCTCCTAAGGATATGTAGGAATACCTTCTTATGGTCTGAATCCCAACATCAAGTCACCTTCCACCCCCCTAGATGATGATAAACTTTAGAGAGACTTATTGTATGACTCAAGTCAGCATCATCTCTATATCATCAACTATATGAATGGCTACGACGATCTTACAAACCAAGGGTATCCCATTGACACACTCTTTGGGAATGAACCAAGTATTCAAGAACATGTGAACATGACATAAATCTATAAGAGAGTCCTAAAACAAGAAACAATCCTCCCCCATAAGGGTGTAGTAATCCTGACCTCCCATCCTCTCAACTAATGGAGTCCTTAAGAGTCATTGGATAAATCATCAATCAATGAGCGCCTGTCTTTGGAAAGAAGGTACATGAATCATGGATACCATGGCCGTTGGGCATTCCTATCTCCACAAATAAACCCGTTGGAGACCATATTAGGAAGTTATATCTGAGGAGGACTGATTGCACAAGTACTTGACCCCAAGCAATCTCCTGCTAGGGTCATCTGACTATGGTACCCCCTTCGCAGTATAAAAGAGGTGAATTGGCCAGTCCACGTGGGGTCAATTGAACTTTCTTTAAAGGGTAATAAAGCAGAATAGGTCGAAAAAAAGGAATGATGAATTTGATAGGAAACCATCTTCAAAAAGTGGGACGAGTGATGATCCTCATCAGACCATTTCCGCACCACCGAAAATGCGCCACCTCATAGGCAGAACATATATAAATACCATGATGTCCTAGAACATGAAACCAACATAATGAATTTAATTCCTAGAGAGTTGAGTTATTATTATCCATGGATACATATTGTCCACACATTATTTATTAAATGAAATGTTTTTTTGTTATATTCCATTCCATACAGTTTATTCATTATTTATTCAAGATAATTTTTTATGTGATAATTTATGAGTATGTTAGCTCACTATATATTTGTTTTACTTATCCCATGATATGAAGATGGATATTATGAATAATATTAGGGAGGAAACAATGATTTTTTATACTATGTAATTTATATTTCCAATGTAATATTGGAAACATGTATGTATATTGTTCTTTGACAATACTATACAAATAAATTATTTAGGATGGTATAATTTTTAACCTCTAACAATGTAATAATATAGGCACTGGATATTAGTTACCAAAGTTGGGGTTTATATATTTGGTATCATATGAAGCTTAGTAAAAATACTCGGAACTAGATTTTAAATAATCATAGTCAAAATGAGAATTATGAAAACCCCATATAATATTTTAGAAAATTTAACATTAGAGGGATTTTTAATTTATGGTTCAATATTAATGATGGTTGTGATCAAACTTTGTGTTTTATATTAATTATTGATGGATCTTAATGGATAAAATGGGATCAACACCTCTAGAAAATGTAGATATTTCTTGGATGAGAATTTAAATATATATATGCTATTGGAACTAAGTATATAATTTCAATATTAGGAAATCTTACCCACATTATGATGAATTAAATTTTCCAAATGGAGATGTTTTTTCTTCCACATCATGGTTCTCTTATGTTGTTTTACTTATCATGTCATTACAATCAATATATTAACATAACTACTAATCCATTGGTAGCTGTGTAATGGATTATGTCTTTTTAAATGGTAGTAATCACTTTGAGATGTAATGAAAGTTAAATGGTTATTATGGATGTTTATTTATTGAAAATAGATGTTGACCAAGGGTGATCATTGATCCAAAATACTAATGTGGCTAAATAAATAGAATTCATTAAATAGAGAACTTGTAAATTTATTTTCTTTTATTAATTATTCCCTAAAAAATAACTATATGATATAGAGGGGATGTTACTATATTTAAAGAAAATGGAATAAGATAGTGTGGTTGAGTGTGAGGCTAACTGTACAAGATTATATATTCTTTATTTTCACTACATATATAATCTATAAATTATAATTGTTCATTTCATTAGTGGTATAATGTTGAGTCTATCAAGGGAACAAATTTCGAAAATGATTTGATCATATGATGATATTCTATTAAGTTCCACTTATATGGAGAATATATTTTCTAGATCCAATATCTTTATGAGAAATTGATAGAAGGAGAGGCCATCTAAGTATTAAGAAAAAGGGATAATATCAATGAATACAAAGGGAATGGACAAATTTATATCATGTAAATTCTTTCCACAGAAACATATATGAAAATTCTTGAATAAAATAAGTGACTGTTACAAGTGTGGTGCTAAGGGTCATATTCTCAGTGAATTTAAGGAAAATAATGGATTATCTGGTTACCAATTCATTAATTTTAATGATATAGGAATTATTAAAACTATTTACCCACACATCAAGGGAACATACCATATATAAAGTGAAATGGATAAGTATAATACAATGGAATTACTATAGCCGAAGTGTATGTTCTTAGTGATGCTGTGAATGGTACACTTAACATCCATAAAGAAGTGTAAATGTGTTATCTTATTCAGGTTTACCAAAATTTTTATATCAAATGAATATTCAAATGGTATCACATCACCACCTTAATTATTAGATTTTATGTTATCAGAGAAAACATCAAATGGTATAATGATCACATCTCAATCCAAAAACTCATCTCTCATAAAATATTGTGAATATTCTTCATTAAAATAATTTTATTATAAATATAGTTTAATTTGATACAATTTTGTAAATGGATCAACTCTCTCATTATAAAAACCATATCAATAGTTTTGGAAGTGATATTATATTCAATATTCCAAATCAACCATTAAAATCATTTCAGTGCAAGGATGGACTTGAACACCCAATGTAAATTACTTCCATAATATGGGTTTTAATACCTATTCATGAGGTATATTTATCTTAGATGGTTGTATATAAACTCAAAATTGAAAATTTTACTATTATACATGAGTGAGTGGGTTTATTTCTAGTCTTTTTCCTAGTTTTTACAAGATAATGAAGTGGTGTTTTCAATAGAACTAATACCTAGAAATTTAAATAATTTTAATAATATATTAATAATATCCATGATTATGCAGTTGGAATTAACAAATAAAATCCAAGAAAATCTTGATAAAGGATTCATTCATTATAGTGTTTCACCACGGGGAGAGCATATTATCCTTGTTAATAAAAATTATGGGTCAATTCATCTTTTCCTTGATTATTGAGAACATACCAAAATCAAAATTAGGAATAGGTACCCTCTACCACATATTGATGATCAGTTTGATCAATTACAAGGAGCTCAATATTTTTCAAATATTAATCTTTAATCTAGATATAATTAACTAAAGGGATAAGAATGAGGATACACTGATGGTAACCTTTGATATGATGTATGGTCATTATGAAACTATAGAAATTCTATTTTGAGTTACCAACACTCTTATTATCTTCATAAATTTATTGAATGGAGTCATTAAATATTATCTTAATTATTTTTTGGTAGTATATATATATGGTATATTTTTATAATCAATGAAAAACTAGATCATTAAAAACATTTGGGAATTATTATGAAGACCATTAGGAAGGTAAATTTATATTAAAATATTTCTAAATGTAAATTTTGGATAAAAACGTCTCACTCTTAGGTCATAAAATTTCAGTAGAGGGTACATCTATATAACCATGAATGACAAGAGTTATTGGGAAACATCCTTGTCCATCCAAAAAAATAGAGATCTACTATTTTCATGGGTTTTAAGAATTCCACCAATGATTTTTGTGATATTTCATAGGAAGATCTAATATACTCACCATGATGACATAGATGGGGGTTATGTTCTGGTGGACTGATGAATGTGAGGATAATTTCATGGAATTGTAGAGAAGTTTGGTTCATGAACCTGTACTTACACTACTTTTTTTGTGAAAAATGGTTTGTGATCTATAGTGATGCGTCAAATAATGGACTGGGATATTTCCTCATGAATGATTATATTATGATAGATTATGGATCACACTAATTCAAATTTAATGATCAGAATGATCTAAATCATGATTTAGATATTGTAGTGGTAATTTATGCATTAAATATATGAAGGAATCATCTGTATGGTCAGAGGTGTGATATATATATATATTGATTATAAAATAATGAATTATATAAATACACAGAAAGGATTGAATATATTCCAAATGTTATTTTTTTATTTGATCAGTAATTATGCATTATTAATATGTTACCACCTAGAAATGTCGAACAAGGTGGCTGATGTTGTAAATCAGAAATATCATTCCAGTTTTCCCATGATGATGATTGAAATTTATCCAATATTAATTTATTTTGAGGGTGGATATTTAAATATTTAGTAATGGGTCCAAATATTATTTTTTTCAATGAATATTCAACCATCAATCTATGAGAGGATTAGGAAGGAATATAAGAAAAATGTGGAATTATAGAAGAAATGAAATATTTTTTCCCAGTTTTAACTATGATCATGGTGGAATATTATGTTTTAATAACCTATTATGGTCGCATAAATACAAGATTCAATGAAGGATATTTCATGTGAGACTCGTAGATCTTCATTATCTATTAGTCCAAGATGTAAAAATAAGTATACAGTTTTGAAAGAATATTTTGGGTAAGATAACATGAAAAGGTATATTTCAGGTTTTGTATCCTTATTCATTGTGTGTTGGTAATTTTTGTATGATATATATGAGTATATAGGTATTTTACAACATTATCCCAAACCATAATAGAAATTATAAAAAATTACCATGGATTTCATTATCAAATACTCCAAAACATATAAAGGGAACAATACTATTTGGGTTGCTGTCAATCACCTTCAAAAATACATGAATTTATTCACTATTAGAGAATATTTCACTCTTATAAATCATTAAAAATTATACATTAGGTATGATGTGATATTTAATGGAGTAATACCCTCAATCATTTCTAATAAGGATATATGGATTTCCTCATTATTATGGACAATATTTCAGTTGGATTTGGATATAGTGTTGAGTTTTAGTACTGCATATCATGCTAAAAAATATGGTCACTTTGAGAGAACCATTCAACCTCTATAATACTTTTTTAGATATTACTATTTGTATTCAAATGTTACATGGGATTATTACCTTACTTTATTAAATGTTTTAATAATAAGAGATGTCAGTCATGCTTTTAGATGGACCCTTATGAATCTCTCTATGGAGGGAAGTGTTGAACTCCAATGTATTGGGATGATATTGGAGAAATAAATCCATTGTGTCCTAATTTGACTAAGTAAATAAAATATAATTTTAGATCCATTCAATAACATATAAGGGTAACTCAAAGTTAACACAAAATTTTTTTAAACTTTTTTAGTGAGATCTAGCATTTAGAGTTTGTGATATGGTATTGCTATGAGTATCTATTTGGATGGAGGTTATGTGATTTTGAATGAAGTTAAAGGTAAAACCTAGATATATAGGTTCATTGGAAATTATTTTATCCTAATGGAATTTTATATTACTTCTTTATGCTTCTACAAAATATCTATCATGTTCATAATGTGTTTCATGTGTCTCTTCTAAGGAAGAACATAACTAATCTCTCATATGTACTAAACTCAAAGTTCATACCAATTCAACATGATCATTATTATTAGGAATAATCAGTTGAAATTACAGATCATGGGGATAATGTTTTATAAATAACGATCACTCTTTTAATCCAAGATTTATTATGAAATCAAAAAATGAAGGATTCTATGTGGGAAACTAAGGATGTGATGTGGCCAGAAGTGTACTTATTTGTTTATATTAGTGTGATGGAATTTTTATGGAGGGATTTATATAAGGGGGTTGAATGTAAAAATCCAATATTTAATGATATATTTTTCATAAAAAAATTATTGATAGCTTTATTTAAACTCAAATCCAAACCACAAGAAGATATTATTATTTTAAAACTCTATCATTTTTGAAATCATCATGTCCAAATTATATTTGGTTGAATCATTATAATTCTTTGAAAAATATATATTTTTTAGTATATAGTGAAAATAAATATATTTTTTAAAATATACTATATTTTTATTATATAAATTAATTTATAAATATTTATTCTAATTTTTATTTCATGTTAATGTTATATAGGATCAATTTTATTTATATTAGGATCATCATTAAATATAATTTTTTATATAAGCTTATTTTTAATACTAAAAAATATTTTTCATTATATTGTTGTTTGAAAATTTTAAGAATTTAATTCAATAAAATGGATTTGATATTTGTAATCGAGAGGTTTAAATTTGAAAAAAGAACCTTTTGTTTTAGGTCATTATGAATAGTAACAATGGTAATATTTTTTTACCTCAATAAAGGGTAAACCAGGTGAAATGGAAAAATAATTTTATAAGGCATTACACATTTATCCCTAAAACTATTGATTCACATGATAATTCTATTTTTTTCTGTAATCATCAAAACATCAAAAATAATTCCGTTTTTGGAAATTTGGTATTTATTTATTTTTATAATATTTAAGTAAAGAAGATAACTAAAATTTTCATTCCCTTAAAATAAATATCTATAAATTTTTTTGGTAGAGACTAAATCAGGTTATATTTCATTATAAATATTTATTTGAAAAAATAATTTATGTTATTATTTATTTTAATATTTTTAAATTTACAGTGACAAAATATTTAGCTTAAATGTTTTCACAATGTCGAAAAAGTATATGTTCAATGAATAGAAAAATATAATGAATGATTTTAAAAATATTAAAATTAAGATACCATTAAGGAATTATATTGTTCCATGAATTTCATAGATACATATAACATATTAGTGATGTTTTGAAAGATAAGTATTCAATTTACATCTTTTCCTTATTGTACTTAGTGTCAACTTAAATGTATAGTGTTAAAAAATGGAATTATTGGTATTTTGTAGTAAATAAAATTTTATTAAATTATTGAAGATTCATAAATGTCCTAAAATAACTAGTGTGAATATTATATGGTTAATAAAATGAAAAATTTCCACTTATGGGGTTTTTTCCCCATATAGTTACACAGACGACCCTTAGATGGTGGAAAACTATAACATTTCAGTAACTAAAAAAAGGGTTAACATGGAGATAGAACTAATTGATAAGGGAGAAATCATTCCAAAAAATGTTTAAATTTAATTAAATGATTTTTTTAGTCAACCTTATCATATATTTTAATTATACGAGTTTGAATAATTTTGGAAAAGAAAACTTATTTATATTAATCTAATAATTTAAGAAATTATAGGAACTCAACTTCACTCACATATAAAAGTAAATCCCTTATATCATTTATTTACACAAATTATTTCACATTATATCAACTAAAACCTAACCATTTATCTTATAAAAAATAATAGTAAAGTTCATGAGGTGATGTTATTATAAAAATTCCATCCCTATGTCTCGTAAGATCATGTCTAAAATATGTCTACCTAAGTAGAGAGAATAGTATTTACCAACTCTTTAAAGTTTTTTTCTATTTAGAATTACTCATAATATGTTTTTACAATGATAAAATAAAAAATATTTTATGATAAAAAATTTATATGTTATTATGATCATGGTACAACCATTTTAAATCTCTTTTCCATCTTATAAAAAAAACATCGCTCATGTGTACATATGACTTATTGTCTCCAAGTAGCAGTGTAATTTTTTTCATCCCAAAATTACTTAGATGGTTATAAATACGAATATGATTAATCTATATAATATTTATGAAATAATTATTATTCTTAAATTATAATATCATTTTTACCTACTTACCTTCCAATTTGTTAGAAAACAATAACGTTGCACATGAATACTTGTGGACTACCACCTCCATAAAGTGACTGATCTATTTATTAATTATAGCATTAAATGAATAGAAATAAGGATACATTTAATGAAAAAATATGTTATATATATATAATATAAAATTTATTTGAAATTTTTTAATTATTATTTACCCTTCATTTACTCTATTCATCGAAACGAGAAAATAACATTCATGCCTACATACCGCCTACCATCTCTAGACATGAAGTACTTAATTTTTTATCTCTATAATTTATGGATAATTATAGATATATATTTATTGAATATATATGGTATTTATATATTGAATAAATTTTTTCATATGATGGAATGTAGATCATGATGCAAGGACTGAGACCGTCATATAAAAACATATATGATAAACAAAGCAGTTAACACCTGAAATAATGATAATAATAAAATATTGTTAACAAAAATTTGATAAAATGTTTTAAATTAATCATATATTATATATATATATGAATATGGATTGGTATTTTAGTTAAATAAATTAAAAATTAAAATAAATGTGTTTAAAAAACCTACACGTGAATTTAAACACGAGGAATGTGATTTCATTTCAATATCTACTCCATTGAGACATAATTGTTATTATGAACCATATTAATTTTATGTTGTGGGTATACATCCTATTTAAGGTATTTAATATGAATATCTATTTATTAATTATGATAAAATTTTCAATTAATGTTTACCCTTTTATAGAGTTTTTGTATTTTCTTCCAACTTTTCCACTAATTGAAACATTAATCAAGAAGAGTCATGTTTAAAAGAAAACCTGATCTTATTTCACTTTTGGTTGGGAAATTTTTTATTCAATGTAAATATTTACCAAAACTGATTTAAAAATACCTTTTCATTTACTACAATGAAATTTTATGTTTTCCTTGAATTTCTAAATGATTTAAAAGGAATTATTCTAATGTTTTCCAAACGGGCCCTATTCAAAATCTCTTTACAAAAAGTCAAATGGAATTTTTTCTTTATCATATGTTGAATTAGTAGATTTTTTGGATTCCATAACTATATAACACTATTTATCTTCTTCTATAATCTCTCAAATATTTTACATGAACAAAAAAATTAATAAAACTTATATTAATGCTTCTTATCCATTTTAATTTATTATAAAAAACACATGAATTTATTTCAAAAACTAGATTTTTGATGAATATAATTTAATATTTTACCTCTTAATATTTTTTTTTCATTATAATTATTTTGAAACATTTTCTTTATTGTGATATTTTTTCATTTTAAATTACATTTCTCTTAAATATACATCATGGATATGATTATTTATCCAAACATATATTAATTCTATATGAAGTGTTTTACTATGAAAGTTATTTGATTGACAGAGGAAAACCATGAAAAATATATATAGTTTACTTAATAATGATATTTTTTATAAATAATATTCTTTATAAGTTTAATTTTCCATTAAAAATATGATTAATGAATTATAAAGATATGAGGGGTGGGTCCTATAATTATATATCCCATTGATGCATCAATGAGTTTAATAATATAAATCAGTTCGAAAATTATTTTTGTTTTTTTGTATACTTACCCATCGATTAAACCATCATGCAACAAGGTATTGAGGATATTGATATAATTATATATGGGATCATGATTCCCAATACGAACCATTTCCAACATTAATAATTTAGTTATTGTTATTTAAGGATTACTACATTGATATTATCAGTAAATGAATTTCATGATCAAGTTATTAATTAAATGTAAAGTTTTTCATTTATTTACCTTTCCATATTGGTTATGATTTATTTACTTCTGATAGATTATAATATATATAACTCTAACTTATATTTTTATCTCACCTATTATTTTTATCCTTTCCACAATATATTAATTAGTATATTACGAATAATATCATTGAATCAAGAATGTTTTTTATATTATTTAATTTAAATTTCCAATGTAATATGGAAATCATGTAAGCATCTAGTTCATAAATAATACAAAAATTATTGGTCAATTGGAATGAGATAAATTGTGTTTTATAACAATATAATAAATTATATATAGGTTCTAGGTTACTGGAGTTGGTTTTCCACATCATGTGTCAAATCATCCATGGATATAACATAGTGGAAAGACCCATGGGGAGAATATTCGAGTATTGGGCTTAAATTAATAGTGTTAATGAGTTATAAAATTTGAGTATTAGGTGTCCTTTTATATGTAATCAAACATTTATATACATTTTAGGTATCATACACTAACATGATCTTAAATTTTCATTTGTGAGATTCTGTATACCCATATATTCTATGACTCAAATATTCCTCTCCCAATGGTTCCCAAATTGAAAAATACATAAATACAAATATTTATTTGTATAAATTCTTGTTATTGGTTCTCCACCAAGTATTATTATTAAATAAAACATCTCATAATTTACACATATCTTTAGGACGATGTAATCATGAGTAATATTATATACTATATTTGTAAAGCTATTTATGAATCCTAATACATCTATACAACCAATGGAAATTAAATTATTATATAAATTAGGATTGTCTTAAACACCAAGTAAATATAGGTATTTTATTTTTAAAATTATGTCTTTAAAATCACTATTCAACATGATTTGGAGGGATACATTAATATCTAGATGAATGTTATAGAATTACCAAGATAAAAAATTCACCATGAATCCCCTCTAATGTGTATAATTGAATAAATCATTGTAAATAATTATTTATTATTCAAATAGAATTTATTTACTTATCAGTAAAATTATATAAAAATCATATCTAGTGTTAGATTAAATTTAACATCCATTAATAATCCTTTTGAAATTCACTATGGGACCTCTAAAATCATTCTTCATGTTTCACTTCATAAAAGTTACAAAATATTGGTCTGTACCCAATCGATTTACCTTGAATTCATTAAATTGATCTATCATCTAATTTATTTTAACAATTATATTGTATATAAATCCCTCTACCATCCATGTTAATTTTTGTTTTGGTAGATGCATGTAATTACCTCTTTATGATTTGTTCATTTATAATGATATCTCATACATCCATTCAATGATGGAAATTCTTCATAGAAGAGTTTTTTATGACCATCCCCATTGTGAACCAATAATCCAATATATATTATAATTATATAAAATCCAATACATATTATGTGAATATTAATTAAAAAGATTAACGTTATCTCTAAATCATGGTAATTTCATTAAAATTATAAGTAATATTTATCTTTTAATATATTCTTATTCTATATGTAACACCCCAAGCTTCCACGATATGCTTCTCTTTGAATAATACAATAGCGTGCGATGTACGAAACACCGAGTTCAAGTGCACCATGACCTATCAAACTAGCCAATTAGAAAGTGGTTATGAATAATAATAACCACATTTTGAATTTTATATATATCCCATATAATTTTAACATTTATCTTTTGTGTTTCTTAGACATAACATAAGGAAAAATTAAATTATTCAGATAAAAAAAGTATTTTTCAAAAAAATGCAGTTTTTCCACCTTTTAATGGAGAGCCCATTCTAAATAAAATATTTGATTCTTTTATATATTCAATTTTATGAAATTAAATTCTTCTTTAGAACCAGGACATAAAAATTTAGTTTGGATAAATTTTTGGTGTTTTTCTGATAACTTTCATATTTTGAGGAATAGTGAAAGATACAAAATTTTAATTGAAAACAAATTTTTTAATAAAAATAATTTAGAGTGTTAAATTATAGATTTGAATGGTTTTTAAGTATAATTTTATTATATTTTTATCATTTAATCCAATATTGGTCATTGGAAGTAATTTCAATTTTAAATCAGACATAAACACAAATCAATCTTTTGATAGTTTTTACTTCTCAAAAACCTGCTTTCTGGTTTTGACAATGAGAATTAATTTTAAATTAATTAATGAAACTTATATGTTTTTATTTTGGTAAAATATACATTATTTTTGTATTTGGAATATCAAAATTATCTTAGGGTGAATTTTTGGTATTTTTCTGAAAACATTCAATTTTTGATGAATAGTGAAAAACACTACATTATTATTTGAAAACCAACTTTTTATTTAAATAATTATTTATATTATTTAAATTTATTTTAAGTAAAAATAGATACATAATACCTATATTAGTTCAATATAATTCATTGGAGTAATTTTATAATAAAGTTAGATGTATAAAATTTTATTGAATTTTTTAACATCTTTTACCCACTTTCTAGGCACGTTAGCAAATTTGTGTAAAATGTAATTTTACTGCTTATGTGAATTGAATTTCAATAATACAAGAGAGATGGTTGACATCAGTAAGGAAAATGTGGTTCAATAAGATGAAAATAATTTTAGCTGAATAGTAACTTTTGAATTTTATTTACCACGATTAAAAGTAAATAGGGTAATTAAAGATAAAAATAATTTTATAGTTACCCTAAAACATGTCATAATTATATTGGATAAGTAAATTTTGACCGAAATAAACCTTAGGAATAAAATATTATCCTTTTGGTTCACTTGGTTTAGATTATGACATTTATTATTATTTTGTTTAAAGAAGAGTTAAAAGTGTTAAATTCAAATTTTAATAACTAAAACATTTTTAATATAGGTTTATACATAATATAATTTCGACTATAAATATTCATTAGAAATATAAGAATATTTCCTACATAATGGTATTTTATTTATATTTTTTAGACATTAAATAAGTAAATTTAATTATGACACAATGATGATGTAGTAACTACCTTACTAATGAAAGATTAAAATAATTGATATTATAAATATTAAAATAAATGTAAATTGAGATTTTTTAATAATTAAATTTTTTTTATAGGTTAATATTACATTTTAGGGTTGATTCAATTTATTTATTTCGAAGAAATCAGATTGTTATGACTTTTACAAAAACCAAATACTAAATAATGTCAAAATTCACATAAATGAGTTTTTATAACAAATACTATATTATTAAATGATATAATAGTCCTAAAAATATAAAGATTGAAAAAAGAACTTATATAATAATTTATACGTCATTAATGAACCAATTTAAATTCTTTTGGAGTTTTATAGTAAGTTTATTAACCATATAATATAAAAATACAAAGAGACATGGTAAATGTTAAACTATTTAACCAAGAGTTAAATCTAAAATATAAGGCTAATATGGTGACCTAAACCTATCTAAAAACAATGGGTTTAAAGGATTTCAACCCATACCCACCTTAGACTAAAAATAAATCCTTTTTGTGCCATTATAAACTGAATATGATTGTATAATAAAATAATATTTCAAGGTTTTCCTAAAGTGACTCTCACATCTCTTATAAAAGGATACTTACCCTTCTCTCAAAATCACATCTCCAAAGCCATTTGGATCAGAAAATCCATGCTCAAATATCCTCTCATATATCCTCAATTCAACCGATAGGCCTTAATTTGATCAGAAATCCAACTTAACAAGCCCTTTTGATCAAATCAAAAGGAAGCACCCAAAGAAGAGATAATTATTTCATCACCTCTTTCAATGTTCTTTTCTTCCTCCACATCCTCTTTATTTTTTGTTTCCATACCAAAATAATTAATCCGGTTTCTTCTATATACTGTAATGTTATTATAAATATGGTAAAACCAGATTCTTTATTCTATCCATCCTATGAATGAAAAAGTCACCACACGTGCGTACGTACGACTTACCGTCTCCACGTCGTGGTGTAGTTTGTTATTCAACACTTAATTATTTGGATGGGTATAATAATGAGTATAATTGATGTAAATAATAAATATAACATGTTAATTATTCTTTATATATGATATAAAATCCAATTACATATGATTTTTCTATCGATATATTGGTATTGTCGCTCGTACGTACGTACGGATTACCGTCTCCATGAACATGATGATATTCATTCCCCATCGTAACCATTCAAGAATAAATATCATTTTATGATTAAAAAATAATTTTTAAGAACATAATATCATTCTGGATACAAATAAAATACACCATATCCATAATAAACATGACTTACATGACAAAACATGTAAAGAAAAACAAATCAGTTAACACCCAAAACAATGATACTGCTGAAATATTATTAACAAAACAAAATTAAAAGATCATATATGATGTCATATTTATGTATATGGTTATTTTATAATTTAATAACAATTATTTCACCATTATATACATACTTTAAACTAAGGAAAAGTACATGGTACATGGTTTTCATCTCACTTCTTATTCTCGTGAGATTCATCCTATATTGCCACTATTTCCTTTTGTGTGGTGTATATACTGTCCATGATTGTATTATTTGTGTAATATACTTTAATTTAGGAGTATTTAAATATTTATTTTATGATCCTTCTTTCTTGGGGTGTATGTTTCATATGTTACCAAATCAGTAAGGGAATTTCTAATTTCGATTTCCACTCATTGGATTTTACACAAATTTCATTGATTATTTTACTCCAAGATTATGTGTGAAATGACTATTTATTTTTTTATGTATCAATTTAAACTACCCTTTGCATTGATATAATTTTGATACACATAATCACTCCATTGATAAATTCTCAAGTCATTTATATGAACTTGATATGAGTAATCTTAACTCAATTTCCATTCATTGAGTTAAACATCCAAGTCATTGGTGTTGTTGTTACAAGAATATGTGTGAATGTCCACTGATTTATTTACATTGAATATCCAATCATATTGAGTGTATTTATATTTTTTACACATAATTATGTCATTGAAATATCCTTAACCTAAGGATACAGTCTTTATAAGGGATTTTATCTCAATTTACATTCTATTGAGACTTCTTTGTTGTTATGCACCAATTCACTTTTATATGGTGTATATACTATACTTTAACATATTATATCACGAATACCTTTATTCTCATGATATTATAAAGTTTCTATTACATCAATGTTTTTGTATTTACGTGTCTTTCATTTGGTAAGTAACTCTTTAACTAAAATATTGTTTTACATGTTTTAAAGATTTATTCTTCTAAATCGTTCTCATTAATGTACATGTTTTAAAAATGATTTTAAGGATTTATTTATATGGACATGAATGTTTTTAAATTAAAATTACTTTCAAAAGTTTCAAAGTGGTATGGGACACTTTGATTCAAAATTATCTTTAAAATGACTTCCTTGATAAATAGTGATACTTTTAAATGTTTTCAAGAAAAAGGGGCATTTCTCTCAAATAGTTTTACTGATTATTTTCATCTATGTCAATATCCTTCATTGTATTTTATTCTTGATTGAGGTTGATTTATTATAATAAAATCGTTAATATTGTATTGAATGAGTTATGTTTGATTGTGGATGTGCTATTTTTATACCATTCTGGGTTTATGGTTAAAGTATTAACATTTCATATTCTAGTTTGAATACAAATGTTTATATTATATTTCAACCTTTTCATACGAGGAATGCATTGGACTTAGTAAGTAACGGGTGGAGCCCGCTATAGCTGTTTGATGTATCAGTAGGTCTCATGAGACAAACTCGTGTCTTGGAATAAGGCCTTGAAAAAATCTTATTTGTAGTCTTGGAAAGAGGCCTTGAAAATGTGGTTATGATGTTTGGAATTATGCATTCCATCATTATGAAATTAGCTATTGATATTACATGTGATTATTTGACTAGTAGAATATCCACGTGAATAAGTAAATGATATTATTTGATTTATATTTTCCATATTATGATGAAATGTATGTTTAAAAGGCTTGTGTTTTAGTCTTATACATTACCTTAAATGTTTAGGCTTATTTATGAAAGTTTCTACTATATTGTTATCCTTACTGAGCATCTGAGCTCACACCTATATATGTTTTATTTTTCCTAGGATGTGAAGAAGTATATCATGATTAACCTGTAGGAATAGTCTAAGGGATATGAGTGTGTTCAAAGGGGATACAATGCTGTTTTTCTTTATTTCATGATGTAATGTAAAACTTATGTATGTATATGTTACTTACAAGGCTACTAAACTAATCGGTCTTTTCGGACTTGATCTCTTGTGATGATGCCAATGATTGGTAATAATGCACTAAATCTAGGTAACTAGGGTTGGGGCATTATAGTTGGTATCAGAGAAAGTTTATTACAAACCTTGGAAACTAGATATAGAAAAACTAGGATTATAGAATGTTACCCTAAGATAGACTTTGGGGATTAGTATAGAAGAATATCCAAATTTTTTGGTATTGTAAATATTATTTTGGGTTTTCTAAGAAATACATCTTTTTCTAGATCTGAGTAGGTAGAGACGGCTCTGGAAAAGATGTACCTTAAGAAAAAACCTGAAAACACCACTTTGAGATATACTCAAATAAGAACTGGTGCACGACAACAGGTCTTGCTGCACTATTGGTTACGACACTCCCGGGGGATATGCTTAGGGTAATTCACATTTTCTTTACAAACTGATTTTAAGTATTTTAATATAATATTATAATAAATAACATTGGTTAATAATAAGATGTTTTAGATTGAAAATAAGGTGTCATGATATTCTCTAAATGATTTTATGACTATTTTTACTCACATAATGCTTTCTAGTTTTAGTCGATGGCTAGATTCTAAGGAAGTCATAGAAACATTGAACATGATGTACAAGGTGGTAATGGTGGTGGAAATGAGCAACAAAATGGAATTTTGATAGGAATAAAATATATCGTGTTCATGCCAAATCAATTTTCCAAAAATGTGATCAACAACATATATATTAACCAAATCCTGGACTAAAAAAAGAAGAGAAAGGTGGTGAATGATAAGATCTCTAGTAGTGGAGACCATGGAAAAAAGAAAGATTGATTTACATCATCTAAGAAATATGGAAGGACACCCAGGAAAGTGTCTCAATGCAATAAAGAAATGCTTTATGTATGGGAAAGAAGGACATAAAGTAAAGAATTTATGAGAAAAAATAAAGAGTACTATGGAAGAAAATAAAAATGATATCAAGTATCCATTTACAGTCATTTGTAGTAAATATAGGGGACCTAGTCATTACAAGAGTCAATCCCCTATTCTATAGGATAACCTCTTGGTCAAGGAAGAACCTATGTTGAAATAAATGGATGGTGAAATGCTTAAAAGTATTAGTGCTCTTTGTTGATGGGATTACTTTAGAAGACTTTTCTCTTCTATGTGAAACTAATAAATTTTTTATGTGAAAATGGTATTTGAGTAAGAATTATCTTTTATTTTGTGGATATAGTTATAAATAACCATTTGGGTTTATATGATCCTTGAATTTGAGGCAATTATTGGTTATTAATTTTTGGGACTAAAATGCGAGGTATGAGATAACATTTGTGGTTAAATTATGTTATGGTTATTTTGAGTAATTTATCTCATTTTGGGAATTTTATAAAATATAGTTTTTTAAAAAGGAAAACATGCACACTGTGTGAAAACCCGTCATGTAGGACAAAGCTACAGGAATCGAACCCACAACCAAAGTGCGACTGGGATTTATCGCCTACCACTGGACTACGTGAAATCCCTGGTTAGTGTGACTAATTATTTTTAGTTAAATGAATTTATTGATCAATAATAAGTTTTTTTTGGGATCTTATGTTTTATCAAATGGATATCCTTAGTGTAGAAAAATGACTTGGGGATTAAGTGATAATTGTTATTTTGGAAGACGTTCGCTCTGTTGGGAACACTATATGCCTAAGGAAAATTGAATACTATGAGATTTAATTTGAGGAGTAACGATATATTTTTATCAATTTATTTATTGTATATTTATAGAGATTGGGTTATTTATGGAAATGATTAACCTATCATAGAGAATATGTGATTAGGTAAATTACTTTTAAGTATGTGACTTTAAGATAAGTCGATGTTATTTAGAGATACAATTTAACCTGGAATACTACGTAATCAAATTCTACTGAGTTATGGGTTTAAATTTTAGTTTGGATTATATTGAAGGATTTTAAGGACAATTGTTTATCAAATGGTATTTATTGAACTTTGGGTATTGTTGGTTTAATTTTAGAAATTAAGATTAGTATTTATTTCTCTAAAGGATTATTTTTTTTGGGATCATCTGATCTTTTTATAACCATTTTGGTTTTGGTTAATATCTAAAGACAAGAGAAATATATAGTTCATCCTTTGTGGATTATGTGATTATCTATAAGTTGATTCTAGCACTTCAGGTGTGACTAAGTAATCTTGAATACTCATCATTTGGAGTGAAAGATGAGTTTTTGGTAGAAATTAGTTAAATGATAGAACTCTACTTATCAAGTTAATTTTTCTTATTCTATGATGAAATTAATTCTTAAACCTTAGGGAAATGATCTTAAACCAAAAAATGTATTATCCTAATACCTAACGTTATTCATCATAGATTTATGGCTTTGAGGCCCTAAATTTTCCATTGACTTGTCAATGATTGATGACCTCAATCGCTCCCTATAAATATTTATATTTTCCCTCCAATTATAATTTCCACCAATGTTCTCTTATTCGAAATCCTAATTTGGTGGTGACTTTTTCATTTCCGATTCACTCTTATCAAGAATAAATTTTATTAACCCTATTTCCGATGTGGGTATTCCACAAAGGTATTTTCTATTTTTTTACCATTTATTTCTGAAGAAAAATTTCAAATTTCAAGGACACAATTTATTGAAGGAGGTAAGAATGTAACACCTCAAGATTCTAGGGTATGCATCTCTTTGAATTATACAATAGAGTGTGATGTACGCAACACCGAGTTCAAGTACACCATAACCTATCGAACTATCCATTTAGAAAGAGGTTTTAATAGTAATAAGTACATTTTTAATTATATATATATCCCATATAATTTTAACATTCATATTTTGTGTTTCTTAGACATAATATAAGGAGAAATTCAAATTTTTAGATAAAAAGTATTTTTAAAAAAATGCAGTTTTTCTACCTTTTAATTGAGAACCCTTTATAAATCCAATATTTGACAATTTTATATATTCAATTTGATGAAATTAAATTCTTCTTTAGAATCAGGACATAAAAATTTAGTTTGGAAATCTTTTTGGTGTTTTCTGATAACTTTCATATTTTGATGAATAGTGAAAGATACTAAATTTTAATTGAAAACAAATTTTTTAATAAAAATAATTTATAGTGTTAAATTATAAATTTGAATGGTTATGAAATATAATTAGATTATATTTTTATCATTTAATCCAATTTTTTTCATTGGATGTAATTTCACTTTTAAACTGGACATAAACACATATAAATATTTTGATAGTTTTTACTTCTCAAAAACCCAGTTTCTGGTTTTGACGATGGAAATTAATTTTAAATTAATTGATGAAACTTATATGTTTTTAATTTGGTAAAATATAAATCATTTTTGGATTCGGAATATCAAAATTAGCTTATGGTAAATTTTTGGTATTTTTCTGAAAACAATCCATTTTTGATGAATAGTAAAAAACACTGCGTTATTGTTTAAAAATGGAATTTTTATTTAAATAATTATTTATTTTATTTAAATTTATTTGAAGTAAAAATAGAAACATAATAACTAAATTAGTTCAATATAATTCATTGGCATAATTTTATAATAAATTTAGATTTATAAAATTTTATTGAATTTTTTAACATCTTTTACCCACCTTCTAGGCACATTAGCAAATTTGAATAAAACGTAATTTTACCACTTCTATGAATTGAATTTAAAAAATCTAAGATGAAATGTTGAAATAAATAAGTAACATTTGGTTCAAAAAGATGAAAATAATTTTTGGTGAATAATAACTTTTGAATTTTATTTACCACAGTTAAAAGTAAATATGGTAATTAAAGGTAAACATGATATTATAATTACCCTAACACATGTAATAATTCTATTTTATAATTTTATTTAGAACAAAATAAACTTTATGAATAAAATATGATTCTTTTGGTCCACTTGATTTAGATTAGGACATTTATTATTATTTTATTTAAAGAAGAGTTAAAAGTGTTAGATTGAGATTTTAATAACTAAAACATTTTTAATATAGGGTTATACATAAGATAATTTCGACTATAAATATTCATTATAAATATAAGAAGATTTCCTATATCATAGGATTTTATTTATAATATTTATAAATTAAATAATTAAATTTAATTATGACACAATGATGATGCAGTAACTACCTTATTAATGAAAGATTAAAATAATTGATATTATAAATATTACAATAAATGTAATTTTAGACTTTTGATGCATTATAAAAATTTTATAGGTTAATATTACATGATAGGGTTGATTCAGTTTATTTTTTTTGAAGAAATCATATTTTTATGACTTTCAAAAAAACCAAATACTAAATATTGTCAAAATTGATATACATGAGTTTCTAAAACAAATACTATATTATAAAATGATATAATAGTCATTAAAATATAATGTTTGAAAAAATGAGTTATATAATAATATATATGTCATTAATTAACCACTTTTAGTTCTCTTGGAATTTTATAGTATGTTTAATAACCATATAATATAAAAATACAATGAGAAATGGTAAATGTTAGACTATTTAACCAAGAGTTAAATCTAAAAGATAAGGTTAATATGGTGACCTAAACCAATCTAAAACCAATTGGTTGAGATTTTTTCAACCCATACCAACCTTAGCCTCAAAATAAATCTTTTTTGGAGCCATTATAAACTTAATATTATTGTATAATAAAATAATATTTCAAGGTTTTCCAAAAGTGACCCTCACCTCTCTTATAAAAGGGTACTTCCCTTTCTCTCAAAATCACACATCCAACACAATTTTTCTTAGAAAAAACCTTCTCAAATATCCTCCAAACTACCTTCACATAAACCTATAGTCCTTACTTTGATAATAAATCCAACCTAATGATACCATTTGATCAAATCAAAAGAAATCATCTGAAGAGGAGGTAATTATTTCATCACCTCTTTCAATGTTCTTTTCTTCTCCCACTTCCTATTTCTTTGTTGTTTCCATACCAAAATAATAAATCCAGTAACTTTTACATACTTTGATGTTATTATAAATATGGTACAACCATATTCATTATTCTATCCTTCCTATGAATGAAAAAGTCACCAGACGTGCTTATGTACGACTTACAATCTCCACGTCGTGGGGTAGTTTGTTATTCAACCCTTAATTATTTGGATGTGTATAATAATGAGTATAATTTATGTAAATAATAAATATAACATGTTAATTATTCTTAATATATGATATAACATCCAATTACATACTATTTCACCATCAATATAATGGTATTGTCGCTCATGCGTACGTACAGATTACCGTCTCCATGAATGTGGTGAGATTCATTCTCCATCATAACCATTTAAGAATAAATATCATTTTATGATTAAAAAATAATGTTTAAGAACATAATATCATTTTGGATACAAATTAAATTCATCCTATCCATAACAAACATGACTTACGTAACAAAACATATAATGAAAAATGAATTAGTTAACACCCGAAACAATGACACTACAGAAATATTATTAACAAAGCAATATTAAAAGATCATATATGATATCATATTTTTGTATATGGTTATTTTATACTTTAATAACAATTATTTCACCATTATAAATGATTTTAAAATACCCTCAAAAAAGGAAAAGTACAAGGTAAGGGGTTTTCATCTCACTTCTTATTCCCGTCAGATTCAAGCTATATTGCCACTAATTCCTTTTGTGTGGTGTATGTACTGCCCATGATTGTATTCTTTGTGTAATATACTTTAATTTATGGGTATTTACATCTTCATTTTATTATCATTATTCCTTGGGGTGTATGTTTTGTATGTTATTAAATCAGTAAGTGAATTTCCAATTTCGATTTCCACTCATTGGATTTTATCTAAACTTCATTGATTATATTACTCCAAGATTATGTTTGAAATCACTATTTATTTATTTATGTAGTAATTTATACTCCCCTTTTTGTGGATATACTTTTGATACACATAATCACTCCATTGATAAATTCTCAAGTCATCGATATGAACTTGATAAGTGTAATCTAAACTTAATTTCCATTCATTGAGTTAAACATCCAAGTCATTGGTGTTGTTATTAAAAGAATATTTGTGAATGTCCACTGATTGATTTACGCTTAATATTCAATAATATTGACTTTATTTCTATTTTTCACACATAATTATGTCATTGATATATCCTTAACCTAAGGATATAGTCTTTATAAGGGATTTTATCTCAATTTACATTCTATTGAGACTTCTTTGTTGATACGAACCAATTAACTTTTATATGATGTATATACTATACTTTGACATAGTATATCATGAATACCTTTATTCTCATGATATTATAAATTTTTTATTACCTCAATTTTTTGAATTTATGCATCTTTCATTTGGTTAGGAACTCTTTAACTAAAATATTGTTTACATGTTTTAAATATTTATTCTTCTAAATCTTTCTCATTAATGTACATGTTTTAAAAACGATTTTAAGGATTTATTTATATGGAAATGAATGTTTTGAAATTAAAATTCCTTTCAAAAGTTTCAAAGTGGTATGGAAAACTTTTATTCAAAAATATCTTTTAAACGACTTCTTGGATAAATAGTGTGACTTTTAAATGTTTTCAAGAAAAAAGGGATATTTCTCTCAAATAGTTTTACTGATTATTTTCATCTATGTAAATATCCTTCATTGTATTTTATTATTTATTGAGGTTGATTTATTATTATATAATCATCTATATTGTATTTAATGAGTTATGTTTGACTGTGGATGTGCTATTTTTATACCATTCATGGTTTAGGGTTAAAATATTAACATTTTGTATGCTAGTTTTAATACGAATTTTTATGTTACGTTTCATACTTTTTATATGAGGAATGAATTGGACTTAGTAAGTGATGGGTGGAGCCCTATATAGATCCTTGATGCATCGGTAGGCCTCATTAGACAAACTAGTGTCTTGTCACAAGGCTTTGACAAAATCTTATTTTTAGTCTTGGCACAAGGCCTTAACTATGTGGTTATGATGTTCGACATTATGCATTACATCATTATGAAATTATCTATTGTTATTACATATGATTATTTGACTAGTAGAATATCCCTGTGAATAACTAAATGGATTTATTTGATTTACATTTTTCATATTATGCTGAAATTTAAGTTTAAAAGGCTTGGATTTTAGTCTTATACATTGCCCTAAATGTTTATTCTTATTTATGAAAGTTTCCTCTATATTGTTATCCTTACAGAGCATCTGATCTCACCCCTTTCTATGTTTTATTTTTCCCAGGATGTGAAGAAGTATATCATGATTAACCTATAGAAATAGGCTAAGGGATATGAGTGTGTTCAAAGGGGATACAATGTTGTTTTTATTTATTTCATGATGTAATGTAAAACTTATGTATGCATCTAGTACTTACAAGGATAATAAACTAATCAATCTTTCGGGACATGATATCTTGTGATCATGCTAATGATATGTAATAATGCACTGAATCGAGGTTACTAGGGTCGGGGCATTACAATATATAACCTATTCATCTTGACCACATAGTTAACTACTATTATATTATTGAAAATTTACTTATACCATAAATTTATGACAATGTGGATTTCACTACCAAGATATTATAAGAAACATTATGTTCTAGTGAAATCAAAGTCAATAAAAGTTCAATTATTAAATCATTTTATTAATTTTATATTTGTTTTTATTTTAAGACCTTTAATGTAACATAAATTTCCATCTAAATAAAATAACCCTACATCTAAATCCATAAAAAAATAATTCACATACTATTAATGTTTCCTTTATCACAATTCATACATCTAGCACCACAATTTTTGAAAAAATTAACTCCAAATAATTAGTTGTTTTCAAGATATTATTTTTACTTGAAGAGAATTTTGTAGAGTGCATTGAATATCCTTGATGAATAGTAGGATATGATATCAATTTTTTTGACTCAATAACATCAATAATAGGATGAAAAATCACAATAACCATCATGATTATAAGTAAGATTTGTAAATTCCTATTTTATAAGAATATCATGACTTTGATGTACTAAATCATAGAAATCATGTTGTATATATGTTAAAACAATAGATTTATTCCATAATACACATAATATAATAGGTTAGGGAAACATGTATTCAAGTAAAACAAATCATATAATAAATGAAAGTAAATATTAATGTAGTTCGAACATTATTCTTACATTCCATAGACTAAAAGTGATTCTTATTTTCATTTTCATATAAGATAAAATATTATCATAAAATTAATGTTACAATTACATATATGGTTTTTCAAAATTTATCTATCAATAGAGTAAATGTATAAAACTTTGTGTGTAAAACTCATACCATCCCACCTTTATAATGGGGAACATCAAATCAACATGTTATACCACCTTCTAATATTTCAGACAGACCAACCAATGGACAATGCATCCTCTTGTTTCCTATATCTTTCCCTACCATGACTTGTTTCCTCCTATAAACAAATATAATAACCCTTATATATCACTATAATGACCCATAAACATGTTAGAAAAAAATTTACCACACACCACCTAAAATATGTCAACATGAACACTTAGTTTTGAAGCACAACATCTAGACATCTTTCTTTATGGGGCTTTCACTATAATAAACATTCATCATGTTTCAAAAAGATATGTTATGGAGTTCCTCTATTTTGAGGTTGAGAACCAGAAAAATGAAATTATATTCACCATTTCTAATAAAAATATTTGGACAGAAAACAAGAAGTTTAAATTTTAAATATCATAATGCATAATATGGATGTTTGGAAAATAACATTCAAAAATTGAATAACGAATTACGTATTTAACAAAATACATTTTTTCGTAAGTGAATGTAAAAATGGGAGATATGAGTTATCTATGTCATAGTTGATTTTATAGTTTTATATCAGTTTTCTGTAGAGTCAATATGGTTTCCTTATGAATTTTCCAATCCTCTATGTTTTGAAAATAAAAAACACTTCATCTTAAGAAAAACATTCTTTCTCCAAGGATTATTTTCTCATTGAAAATTTACATTCTCTAAGAAAATTTTTATCCTTACTTTGGTTTTTAATATCTTATTAAATGTATTCTTAAAACAAAGCCTATTTTTTTTTCTAAGTTTAAAGAATTAGGATCCTTGTAAAAAACCTCAGAATATTATAGTTCCTTAAGCTACCAAGTCTTACTATTTTTAGACTCCAAATTCTATGAAATTTAGATTCCAAATTCTCTGAAATTCAGATTTTGAATTCTCTAAAATTCAGATTCTGATTTATTTGAAAGTATGATTTCAAATTCTATGAAATTTAGACTCTGAATTCTTTAAAATTCAAACTCCAAATTCTCTAAAATTAATATTCTGAATTCTTTGAAATTCAGACTCCAAATTCTCTGAAATTTAGACTCTGAATTCTCTAAAATTCAGATTTTGAATTCCTTGAAATTTAGACTCTAAATTCATCAGAATTGAAACTCTAAATTCCTCAGAATTTAGACTCCAAATTCCTCAGAATTCAGACTCCAAATTCCTCAGAATTAAGACTATGAATTCCTAAAAATTCAGACTATAAATTCCTCAAAATTCGGACTCTAAATTCCTCAAAATTCAGACTCTGAATTCCTCAAAATTCAGACTCAGAATTTCTCAATATTTAGACTTTGAATTATGTGTAAAATAGAATCTGAATATTCATTTGTTTCTAGAATCCAATTGTTTATATGTTTAGAATCTGAATTATATTTTTCCTTATATTCAGGATATTTAGATTTGGTTAAGATAATTTATTTTTTTACACATGTGTTTAATATGAAACAATGTTTTAAAATTTGTTTCTAACTAACCATTGGTTGATGGACACATGAATATGTCCCTATGAGATTTAGTGAAAAATATAACCATTGGAGGAGGGATCCTACCATTGATGTTTTTTCTATAAATATAAGATCATTTGAATTATCACATTATCGATCTAGAGATTAAATTTTGTGATTTTGTGAAGTGATTTCTAGAGAGAGACTCTCATGCCTTGTGCGTTTCATGAACATCTTGTTCAGTAGTGAACATCTTGTTTAGCTTTCTTCATGAGACTTTGATTGTTGCTCAGAACAATCGAGTGGTTTTGGGGATAGGAAGACAAAGGTGATGACTACATTAATGTTCAAGGTCTTGTGGGTATAGCAGGACAGATACTGATATTCTTATCGAGGGCTTACCCTGGTGTGGGTAAGACTAACTTTGTTGAAAGTATAAATCAAGGGACATTTATCCATGGTTGTTGAATACAATACTCTTTGGGTTAAAAGATTTCCTAATTGTTACTTGTTATTGTTTCAAGCTTTATTTTTTCTGTATTTTGATAAGGAAAGAATGCGTAACATTATTATACTTTCTTGTAATTTACTTACTCTGATAAATAAGATTGTATACACTTTAATGTATAATATTTCTCTAAGAAATTTGTTCTTACGTTTCTTTTCCGGATCCATATTTCCTGACCCTAAGCAATTTTTTTTTCCTAATTAAGAACCAAATAGGGTTTGTAAATTCACCCTCTTTAACTTTGTTAAACATAGTTTTCCTTAAGGATAAAAACGAATGTTTTTAAACTTACAATTCACCCCCTCTTGTAATTTGGGAATCTACATACACTATTTCAATCCTACAATTTGTATTAGAGGAGGTCTATGAAATATGTATTCTCATATATAAGTTATCTTTCTCATGTTTTCCTTGTTCTAAATTCTTATTGCTAAACTTTTTTTATTTAAATTTTACTTAAATGTTTTTATCTAATTTTATAAACATTTTCTAATAACAAGTTCATGTGGAAAAGATATTTTCTAATAGAATGGAAGGTATAAATGCTAGTTCCATTGACAACCTTAGTCCTACCAGACCACCAATTTTTGATGGTAATCATTACGTGTACTAGAGAGAAAAAATGAATACTTTTATCATTAACACTGGGGTATAAAATTTTGTAATGATCAATAGATACTAAAAAATTCTAGAAAAGGATGTCGAAACATTTACCAACCAAGAAAAACAAGAATATAAACTAAATTATAATTTACTCAATACTTTATTGTGTTCTATGACTAGGAATATATACAGTCAAATATATTCTTATGAAGCTTCCAATTACATCTGGAAGAAACTTGAAGTTACTCGTTTTGGGTGTTCTAAAGTGATAGAAACTAGAAGATCTATGTGAAGAGATGAATATCATGGATTCTTATTTTCTTTATGGAGAACATGTTTGAAAAGTAAAACAAAAATTTATGACCATTGTAAAAAGTCTTAAATACATGGGAGAGAAAGGTCTTGATGATGATATTCTTATGGATAAGATAATTGATATCATCCCCAATGAGTGGGAATAAAAAATAACATCTATTTATGATAATAGAAAAGTATTTAACATTACTCTTGATGAGGTATTTGGAACTATTATTCCGCATTAAACAAGGATGAAGATAGATGCATATTTCATCAAAAAGAAGAATGGTAATGGAAGTGTGGCTTTCACTACTACATCTAAATCTAAGACTCTAGAAAGGGTAACTAGATCTAAAGATAAGAAAGTGGTTGTTATAATAGAATCCAGTGAGAGTGATCAATATGATAATGAATTATCCAATCTTTCTCAAAGGATGAAAAATATTGTAGGAAGGAAATATTTTCAGTACAAATATAAGAAAAAGTTATAAAGAACAAGAAAGATTCCGATTAAACCAATTATGAATACAAAAGAGTTGGACATATTAGACCTGATTTTCATATGATTAAGAAAAAATACAAGAAGGGAAAACTTTATGAGAGTATCATAAATAAGTATTAAAAGTATAAGGCTAATAATGTATTGAAAGAAAATGACACCTAGAGTGCCAGTGATGGTGATTCTTCAAGTGAATTTTTAGATTATGAATATTTTGGTCAGAAAAATATTAGTCTTATAGCTAGAGTACCTATTGAAAATCATTGTCTTATGTATAAGGTATACAATGCTAAATTCTTAACCAATCTTCCTTAAATGCTAATTTTACAAATGAAAAATATTATGAATCTTTAGATGATGAATCTTCCTCATCAAAATATAATACCTTACCTTCATTTGAAGAAGTTTCTATATTTTCTAAACTACATGAAAATGAAAATTGTAAGATAAGTTATAGAATTTCTTTTTTAACTAAAGAAGTATCAAATATTTTTAAAGATCTTAATTAAAAAACTTTTTATTTTGAATGTGTATATAAAAACCTTATAGAAGTTAATTATGAGAAGGATAAACTTTCTAAGGATCTTGACTGAGTTATTTCTAAGAAAAATATTCTAGAGAATAACTCATGTTCTAAAACTAATAACTTTGAGGACAAGAATTTAGTTATTAGACTATAATCCGAATATTTTTTCCTTAAAGAAAATTTTATCAAATTTTACTTTAGGAAGAAAAGAATTTGATAAAATGTATTCACAATTTCTTCATCTTAGGAGTAGTTTTGGATTTGGTTATATTCATTCAAAACCATTTTTTAGTAATAATTATTTTTCCCAAAGTGGTCCCTTTTGTACAAAATGCCAATGTGATGGACATTGGGAGAAAAATTATTCTTTAACTTAAACCCCATCTTTAAGATTTTTATAAAGCTTACTTTTCTAAGAATATTTGGATTCTTAAGGTTTTACTTTCTTAAATATCTAGATCCATGGAAGTTTGGATTTAGAAATTATAACTTATTTATTTTCAGGAAAATAATGAATATACCAAAAAAAATCCATGGTACATGGATAGTGGATGTTCCTAGAATATGACTGGTAAAAAAAACTTCTTTGAAATGATTATCAAGACAAAAGGAGGAAAAGTAACTTTTAGAGATAATTATCAGGGAGAAATTGTTTGTATAGGTAACATTGTTATTCTTGAAAAAACATTGATTTTAAATGTTTTAGTTTTTAAGGGTATTAAGAACAAACTCATTAACATAAGTCAATTATGTGATGAAGGTTACCTTTTGAATTTTAAGAATGATAAATGCTTAGTACACAATTCCAATTAAGAGTTTATTCTCAATTCCCATAAGCATGATATTGTTTATACAATAAATTTAGAAGACCTTAAGAGCCAAGACGTACCTTGGCTTAGTGTAATGGAAGATAAATCTTGGTTATGGCATAGAAGACAGGGACACTTTAACCTTAAGAAACTATGCAAACTCTCAAAGAAAAGACTTGTTAAGGATCTACCATATCTTAGATTTGATTCCTAAAAAGTTTTTTATCCTTGTCAATATGAAAAGAAACATAAATCATGTTATAAATCAATCGGTGAATTATAAACTTCTGATGCATTACAATTAGTGCATTTGGATCTTTTTGGTCCAACACAAACTAGAAGTATTGGAGGAAAATATAATGTATTTATTTTATTTGATGATTAAAATAGATTTATCTGGTTCTATTTTCTAGAAATGAAATCTAAATTCGTTTCTTATTTAAAAACTTTTAGAGACAAAGTTAAAAATAAGAAAAACCTTCCATTGATAACTATTTATAGTGATCATGGAGGATAATTTCAAAATTCAGAACTCCTCAACAGAATGGTGTTTTTGAAAGAAGAAATCGAATTCTTCAAGAGATAAATAGAAACCATGTTGAGTAAATATTCTATTGCAAATTTTTTTTGGGATGAAGATGTTAGTACTACTTGTTATACTTAAATATAGTTTTAATTAGAACCTTTATTAAAAAAATACCTTATGAATTGTGGGCTGGTCGAAAACATATAATTTCTTACTTCAAAGTTTTTGGAGGCAAAGTATTCATCGTGATTACTAAAGAGAACTTACATAAATTTTCACCCAAATCTGATAAAGGAATTTCCATAGGGTACTGCACTACTTATAAGGACTATGGAGTTTTTAACAAAAATACTTTCACTGTTGAATACATAATGCATTTTAAATTTGATGAAACCGATCCTTTTGTTTTTAAAGAACCCCAAACTAAATCCTCAGATGTGTTTTCAAAAACTGATTATCAACCCTTGATAGAAGATACTTCTAATAAGTAAATTACATAAGAAAGTTTTTTTGAAGCATTTACCCTATAAGATTTTCTATCATATGTTGATGAAAAGGTATTACAAAACCCAAATTAGTTGTTTCTTAAGAATAATCCCAGTGATAGTATCATTGGTGATGTAAATCAACCTATAAGGACTAGAAGTTCTTTAAGAAATGAAGTAGAACATCTCGCATTACATTCCCAATTATATCCAAAAATCACTAATAAAGATTTAGGTGATGATGATTGGATTAAAGCCATACAATAAGAAATAAATGGATTTGAAAGGAATAAAGTATGGACCTTGGTTAAAAGACCTAAGTAAACTTCTATAATTAGGTTAAAATGGGGTTTCATAAATAAATGTGATGAAAATAGAATCATAGTATGAAATAAATCTAGGTTAGTTGCTAAAGGATATAATCAAATAGAAGGAATAGAATATGAAGAAACCTATTCTCTAGTAGCTAGACATGAATCTATTTGTATTTTACTTGCCTTTGTATCATTATTTAATTTCAAAATTTTTCAAATGGATGTGAAGTGTTCTTTCCTTAATGTATATGTTCAAGAGGAATTTTATGTTGAACAAAATCTTGGATTTGAAGACAAAAAACATCCTCAACTTGTTTTAAAACATACCAAAGCCTTATATAGACATAAAAAATCCCTTAGAGCATGGTATTATAGACTTACATGATTTTTATTACAAATTAATTATGTTAAGGGAACTGCTGATTCAACTCTTTTTATAAATAAAGATAATAAAAATGTTTTTATTGTTCCAATATATGTTGATGACAATATATTTGGATCAAGTCAGCAATATTTAACTGATTCATTTGCAAATCTCATTAAATCTGAGTTTGAGATGAGTATGATGGGTGAGTTAACATTTTTCCTAGGTTTTCAAATTTCTCAAAAACTAGAAGGAACTTATATATAACAACATGATTATATTAATGATCTTATTAATAAGTATGGATATGAGAACACTAAAAGTATAATCACTCCAATCAGTACCTTAAATTCTCTTTATCTTGATGAAGTTGGGAAACCAGTTGAACAAACATCTTTTAGAGGCATGATAGGAAGTTTATTATACTTAATGGCTAGTCGTACATACTTAATGTTTTCAGTATACTTATGTTCAAGATATCAATCTAATCCAAATGAATCTCATTTAAAATAAAATAAAATAATTTTTCTCTATTTAAAGGGACCTATGGATTTAATACTTTTCTATACTTTTGGAAATTATTTTGTTTTAATTTTTTTTTTCAAATGCTGATTTTGGTGGATGTAGAATGGATAGAAAAAGTACATTTGGAACTTGTCATTTCTTATAAGATTCATTATTTTCTGGGTTATGAAAGAAGAAATAATTATTAGTACTTTACACTGCTGAATATAAATATGTAGCAGCAGGAAGTTGTTGTGCTCAAGTATTGTGGATGAAACATATACTCACAGAATATAGCATGAGTTTTACCAAAACACAAATATTTTTGTGATAACTCAAGGGAAATTTCCATAATTAAAAACCCTACACATCACTATCATGAAAAACAAATAGAAATTAGACATAACTTTCTTAGGGATCACACAATAAAATGATATATTATTCTACAATTTATCAGAACGCAAGATCAACTTGCTGATATTTTTACAAAATCATTACCCTATGATAGATTTGAATACATTAAAAAAAGTTAGAAATGATAATTTTAAGGTAATATTACATATTAAATTTTTGTTGAAACCTATCAACTTACATTAAGAAACTTTTTTTATAGGGGGAGTGCATTTGTTTTTTTACAATTTTTTTTCTCTCTTAATAAATTTTTTCATAACCATTTTTTTCTTAATCATATTTTTTGTAACCAAATTTTTTTTATTAATCAAATTTTTTGTAACCAAAATGTTTTTTCTTAATAAAATTTATTTTAACCAATTTTTTTTCTTAATAAAAATTTTCACAACCAATTTTTTTTCTTAATCAAATTTTTCCTAATCAAATTTTTTTATCTTAATAAAATTTTTCATATCCAAATTTATTTAGTCAAATTTATCATAAACAAAATTTTTTATTCTATTAATCATTTTCCCCCAAATTCCTAAATAAAATATTTCCATTCCTTAATAAATTTTCCAAAATCTAAGTTTTTGAAGAAAAATCTTATCTATACTGATATTATTGCTTAGAAGTTTGGAAGGTATGTTTTGATACTTAAATTTTCGTAATTTATTTTTTTCTTCTTATCGGTATTTTTATTCTATTTTATGAAAACTTTATTGGATTCACTTTACTTAAATCTAATTTTTCCTTAAAACCTAAAAATATCAGAATATACCAAATCCTTCTTTCCAATTCACCTAAACTATTAGATTGGATCCATATTATTTCAACCATTGGATCATTTTGAGAATTTGAACTATCACTTCGACACTTATATAAAGGTCCCCTATTATTTTTCCAACATCAGTTTTCAAGACTGTGTGCTGAATACCTTCTCCTATTAAAATAGATCATTCTGTTTTTCCAAGTTTTCATTGAATCTGAATGTTGCTGGAAGCCTCCCCACCAAAAAATATGTCTTTATTCAAGGAAACCAAGGAATGTAAAATCTATAGGGAAAGGTTGGTTGACCCAAAATTATTTGCTACGTATAATTCCTTGATTATTAAAAATATCATCCTGAATCGATGGGATAGTTTTTTCATATCCAAGCCAAAGAGTCAGGATCCATTTTACCCTAACATACTTATAAAATTATATGATACAATATGTTTTTATAAGGAAGGTATATGTGAGAAGTTTTCATTCAAAATCTATGGGAAAACCTATTCCCTATCATTTAATATGGCAGAAAATATTCTTGAAATTCCATATGAAGGTGAGGTAATTTTCTACACTAACAAGTTTCCAGATCAGTCATGATGTTTTGAGAAGGAAAAGGCAATTTAGTTCCTTGTACACAAAGGAATAAAGTCACATAAGATCAACCACCTTTTAACAAATTTCAGGATGTTAGCTTTATGGGTATAAGGTTACCTCATTCCAAGGAAGGGTGACAAGGACTCCTTAAAAAAAGTGATATCTTTATATTGGATTTTTTGGTTAACCTGAGAAAGGTAAATTGGGAAAAGTACATTCTCATAACAATCACCAACATTAAGAATGGAACCCTAAAGTATCATATTATCATGTATCTAGTGATCTTGTCAAAGATCATAGTGCTTTTCTTAGAATCCTTCAAAATTACCTGTAGTTATAAACCAAGAACATTTAAGATTTTGTTGCTGAGTGATGATACTTTGAGAATGATGAAAGTCAGTTTCAACAACAAATCAGGAGAATTTTAAGATATTTATGAAAGAGATATTGAATATTTATCTAAGAAAGTGGAAGTAGGGGAAACTTCCAAGAAATCACAAAAGAAGGTAAAGGAAAAAAAACTGGAAACCAATGAAACATATATAGTTTTGGAAACTTAGTAAACTCCTCCAAAACGGAGAAAACATAAAACTTTTCTCAATGAAGTGGTTGTGAAGTAGAGGGAATAGAAGAAGAACAAGAAATAAAGAGATCAATGTTTTATCCAAGATCTCGTTGAGTCAAAGCCATTGAAAATTCAATATGCTGAAGAGATTGAAATGAAACAAAAAGAGAATAAAAAAAAGAAGAAAATGTCTAAATTTGAGATCATTCAAGCACTTCTCGAAGATACTAAGAAATCCTCTGAACAGTTGTAGGTACCAGACTATTTTCTTCAAGAATCAGTACCAGTAGAGACTCTAGGAATGAAAATTCAAATTTCAGAACCTGTTGTGGAAGAAGAGATAGTACAAGAAGAAGAAATAGAATGATAAAAATAGGAAGAAGAATATGAGAGTGATTATGTGATAAATAAAGTGGAAGAATATCATGAGAAGGAAATCCCTTCAGACAAGATTTCAATCCGGACTTCCCAGGTTGTGTCAAACAAAATTTTTTCTCAAGGAAAATACAATGATGGATAATAATAGGTTTATAAACCAACTAATGATGAGAGTAGAAACCACGATTTCATCCAACCTTTTGATGTTACGAAAAATGATGAGAAAGAAGAGTTTGATGAAGATATGATAGTACAACTTTCAAATAGTGATCATGAGTCTCCGAGGGCAGAGAATGTTATTTATAAAATTGATAAAGGAAAATAGGTGGTTGATGAGACACCTAAAAAGGATGTGGTTGTAAAAGTGAGGAAGGATATTGGTGGTTCATCCAAGACTAAATATGAATATATAGAAAAATAATACTCTCCTGTAAGGGAATTAGATTCTGAATTTTCATCTCCAATGGGTAATGATTTCATTTTTCAGTCCTTGATAAAGTTATTGAATACAATACCTCTAATTCCTAGTATTTATTCAAGGTGTGAGTTGCTTCAGCATTAATTAAATCAGGATTCAGATTCATTAGGCATGGTGATGAAAAAATTTATCAAGCTTGAGGTAGATTTAAAAACCATTCTCATTAGTTATGATTCTTATAGGATATCATGTAAGGAAATAACAAAATGGTCCAAAATAATGATTGAATACATGAGAATTTTTTATGACTTCCAAGATTCTGTGAAATATACTTTTGATAAGTCATATGATAGAATCAAAAAACTTACATCAAGTTTAATAGAAAATCTCAATATTAAGAAAGTATCTTGGAAGAAAGAGGATAAAGATCTGATTGGGATGTTAAATTCAGTTGATTTAAATTTAAAGAGAGAAAAGAAACTCAGAGAAGAGTAAAAAGAAAAGTTCAATCAGTAAGAAGAATTATTGAAGTCTCAGGAAAAAATCCTAAAGTATCAAGATGAAAAAATCAAGGCTTTGGAAAAGAAGAATTAGGATCAAGAACAGTTGCTCAAGAGGTTTGAGGAAGATCATAAAGAGCTAAAAAAGTTAAAGTCTACTTTGAGGAAGATCCCACCTAAGGAAAATAGGGATGAATTATTTTCATGCCATTCCACTCTTTTGTTGTATTTTTACCCTGTATCAATTTTTCCTATCATAATGAAAATTTTTATATGCTTCAATTATTTTTTATTATATAGTTCTAATCATTCAGATACCATTTTTTTCATTATCTCTATTCTTTTATGAAAATCCAAAAGGGGGAGAAAAGAATGATCAAAAGATTACTATGTATAAAAAAGAGAATGCCATAAGTAAAGGAGAGTTTATGTAAAGGGGAGTATAATCAAATAATACTTTATTATTCTAGGAAAAGTAATCCACTATAAGGAAGTCAAGAATACAGTCCTTAGTAATTCCCTAAACTAAGGGGGATTTAGTTGTATTTATCATAATTCATAAGTAAAGGGAGATAAGTTTTTTTATGTTCATAAATAAATTTTTTTATAACTTATATTATTTTTTGAAAGGATGTTTGTTCTTTCCAAAAAGTGGGATACTCTTGAGTCAATAAGGTTTTTTTATAAATTTGCTATTACTCTATCTTTTTAAAACCACAAACACTTTATCATAAAAATTTTTCTTTCTCTAAGTATTATTATCTTAAAGAAAATTTCACATCTTTAAGAAAAGTTTTATCCTTACCTTGGTTTTCAATATCTTATTCAACGTATTCTTAAAACCAAGCCTAAATTTTTGTACTATGTTAAAAAAAACATCCTTATAAAAAACATCAAAATCATACAGTTCCTTAAGATACGATGTCCTACTGTTTTTAGACTCCGAATTCTCTGGAATTCATATTCTGAATTATCTGAAATTCAGATTCCAAATTCTCTAAAATTTAGATTCCAAATTCTCTAAAATTCATAGTCTAAATTACATGAAATTTAAACTCTAAATTCTTTGAGATTTAGACTCCTAATTATATGAAATTCAGATTTCAAATTCTTTGAAATCCAGAATCTGAATTCTATGAAATTTAGACTCCAAATTCCTTAAAATTCGAATTCTGAATTATCTAAAATTTAGACTCCAAATTCCTTAGAATTACGACTCCAAATTACTCAGAATTCAGACTCCGAATTACTTAGTATTTAGACTCCAAATTCCTCAGAATTAAAAATTCGAATTCCTCAAAATTCAGACTCCAAATTCTCCATAATTCAGACTCCGATTTCCTCAAAATTCAGACTCCTAATTCTTCGTAAAACATAATATGAATATTCATTTCTTTCTATAATCTTATTTTTTATTTTATTAGACTCAAAATTATATTTTTCCTTATATTCCAGATATTGATATTTGGTTAAGGTACTTTATTTTCCTTACACATGTTTTTATTATGAAAAAATGTCATACAATTTTTTTCTAACTAACCGCTGGTTGAGTGAAACATGCACATGTCCTTTTGATATTTAAGAAAAATATGACCGTTTGAGGAGGGATCCAACCATTAAAGGTTTGCTTATAAATATTATCTCATTTGAATGAGATCATTATCTATCTAGATATTACATGGTGTGATTCTATGAAGTGATTTCTAGAGAGAGACTCTCATGCCTTTTGCATTTCATGAACATATTGTTCAGTTGTGAACATCTTGTTCATCTTGCTTCGTGTGACTTCGATTTTTGCTGAGAACAATACAGGAATTTCGGGGATAGGAAGACAGGGGTTCCAACAAACTTAAATTTTGAGGGCCTACTGGTATAGAAAGATAGACTTTGATATTCTTATTGGGGTCTTACCCTGGTGTGGGTAATACATACTTTCTTGAAAGTATAAATCAAGAGACCTTTATCCAAGGTTGTTGGATACCCTACTCTTTGGGTTAAAATATTTCCCACTTGTTACTTTTTCTTGTTTCAAGTTTTATTTCCACTGTATTTTGATAATGAATGAAAGTATAACTTTTTTATACATTTTGGTACTTTAATTACTCTGTTAAATAATATTCTATACGCTTTAAGGTAGAATCTTTCTCTAAGAAATTTGTTCTTAAGTTTCTTTTCTGAATCCATATTTCTGGACCCTAAGAAAGTTTTTTTTTCATAATTAAGAACCAAAGAGGGTTTGTGAATTTACCCTGTTTAACTTTTTTAAACATAGTTTTCTTGAAATACAAAAAAAAAAAGTTTTTAAATATACAATTCACCCCCTCTTTTAATTTGGGCATCTACATACACTATTTCGATCCTACATTTTCAATATAGTAATATAAAAGGGAAACATGATCTAATGAATTAAATAGAGATAATAGCTTTGTGATGGAATAAAATATGTCATTATATAGAGTGAACAATGATATAATGGTTTAAGTTATAGAGAGAATCCCAAATATGAAAAGATAAAAAATTTTAGGATAAAATGATAAAAAATACATGGTTTTTAGGATAGACATACTACTTAAAGATAGACACCATCTGAATCGAGGGATTTTCAATACCATATAAAAATTATAAGGAAGAAAATATTTTCATTTAATTCATGTAAGAGATATATATCTCCTAGTTTTTGGAGTTGGAATTGACCTTTGTAGATGTATTCAACTACCCCAATTCATATAGTACATATGTAAGGATCTGAGAGCTTGGGGAGAGCATGAATAGATCTAATTCATTGATTAAAGTATACAGAGACTCTATGGATTTATAAAATATATTATAGTAGATTTTGAATTAACAATGATGGATTATTACTGAAGATATGGAATTGAGAGGGAATTGATTCTATTGAGAGGATTATTTGGTAAATCTAACATATTGATGTAAGTATTATTATTGATGGAGTTCTCTAGATTATATAAATATTTCTGATGCATAAAAAATATGAAAATGATGTTAGTTTAATTACTTTAATTATCATTAACTAATTTTTTTCCTTGTTATAATGATTGTTAAAAGATATCCATTCAAATATATTTCCAAATAGTTGATGACATTCAGAAATGGACCATACATGGAACAAGGTTAACTTTATTGGAGAAATAATTTTTTGTTTTATGATTATAATGCATCGGTTTGGTATATCAATCATAAAGGTAAAATCACATTAATAAAATGAATAATACCTCTCTAATAAATTATGGGGAGTTAAATGATTAGGGGTGACTACTATGAGGTAGTTTATTATCCCAAAAAGTCTTGTGTGGGTAGTGTACCATGAATAGAGGGACCATCACCTCATGTGTGTATTTACTAAAAAGTGAAATAATATTTTATTTTTTAATAATATAATATCATTGGGTATATTATTACTATTTAATGTTAGTCCATACATTCAAAGACATTGAATATGAAATATAACATGAAGAGAGTATTTACCTGAGACAGATTTCCGTCAATATGTTATTATGAATCTTTATTTTTCTCTTCATCTTCGTATTATCCTCCATCTTCATCACCTTATTTCTATTATCATTATATGATTCTATTTAATTTCATTGAATTAAGAAACCATTTATATCTCTAATCCTCCAAAACCCAAATCTAAATTCCAAACACAAATTTGTGCGATTAAATTTAACATTAACAATTTATAATTATTTTTGGTCCACCAGATCTATCCATTACTTTTATCCACCCCTATATATTATTTAGTGGATTCATGGTTGTTTTGGAGTAGATCCTAAAGAAAAAGGTGTTCCAAATCAAAAAATAACTTTAATAATAAATTATTTCATGATTCATAATATGGCCTATATAATTACACTACAATTATCAACACTACGGTGGCATCAACAACATCCCAAAACAATCAAATAGTTTTCCATTAACCTCTCAAAAAACCTCCACTTTGATTTGGGTATTACCATATCTTCCATAGCGTGGTCTCATACTCATTTTTTTCTATATATGAACGTAATTATTAGGGTCTAATCATAATGGAATGATTCAATTCATCATGTAATAGTCAAAAAATCAACAGAGTATCATTCTTTTTCTAATTACACATGAATTTCTTTATTCAAATGGAAATTGACCTAAGCTCAATTGTTAAGGATTTAATCTGCAAAACCCATAATTAAATGAATCACTAAATTTTCAATGAATTTATATTATACTGTGATACTAGAAATCATGGAACAACAAGTAACCATCATATCAAGATATTTTAGAGAAAAAATCAAATCAATCATCAAATTTTAACTATATTAATATTTTTATCCTTTTATTTATAGTATGTTCATATCTAATTGTAAATAATTTAATCAAATACAAAGGTACTCTGAACATTAAAATAATCCACCACGACATCATTATTTCTACAATATCTTGAATGTATTAAAAAATCTATTTTTATTAATTCTATGATTCTTTTAAACTCACTAATAAATAAAAACCATCTTTGCTTCCTATTAATCAACATAGTTATCATTTATTTTAATATGATTAATTCATTAAGAAATTGTGTTAATATTCTGACAAAAAAATAAAACACTAATCACATACAATTTATCTTCATCAAGAAATCCATTTGAAAAGAATTTATTTTTGGGGATACATAACCATCTCTATATATTCAATTCTATAAAAATATCCTTTAACTTAGTCTCAAAAATCTCACCATTTGAATTTTTTTCTCAACCATAAAATATTAGCAACCATCAAATCTATAATTTTTTTTTCAATTGAGGAATATAAATTACCATTTAAACTTAGTTATGAAACATCATTCAATAGTTCAGAGACTACTTCACTAAAATCTATGTCAAAATCAAGATCTATGCATAATAAAATATTTGATTTCCATTATGGAATCCCACATCATCTTTCAGCTTCTTATTTCATAAAATTATTCCCTAGTTCATTTCAAATATTAAAAAATGTTTTTCTATATTCCAAACAACAAAAACTACTCCAATTCTAAAAAATATTTAGTACATTTTACACTTCTTTAACACACATAGGGAAACCACAAATTTCCCATTTTAATAACACATTCTAAATATATTATAAACAATAAGGAAAGAAAAATTATTTGAATTTATATTGATTAACTCCTTCATGGATATCATAGATTCCATGGAAATAATATATTGTATTAAATATTTCTTCTTATCATTGATTTGATTGAATTTTTACTCACATAATCATACTTAATTTGTAAAATGAATCCATCATATGTGTTTTATTAAACATATATTATATTTTATAATTTTTTGGAAGAAAATAAATCATTAAAATTAAATTATCCACTAACACCTCAATAATTTGGTATTTATATAAATTTTTATTGAGCGATATTATTGAACCATATTTCATGATAGGCTGATATCACATTTATTATTATATACCCCATGCAGTAGAAATAATATATTTACAATGATATTATTCAATTAGGTATAAATTTACAAAAAATTGGGTTATTTCTTGAGTTTGAGCAATATACTATTCCACATTAGTGACCAAGAACATTGAATACAACTTCACTATATTGAATCTACCAAAATTTTCTTAAACAATTAAATCTATATAGGATATCAACCTTTAATCATAAATTTTTTCATCCCAGTATACATCTGTATAAGTAATTTGATTGATCCTTCCTTTATTTTCATATTTCAACCCATAATTTAACATGTCCATGATATATCTATAAATCCTCTTGGTAAAAACTATATTTTAATCCATTAGTGCACTCTAAAATCTAGCATATAATTTAAACACATGTTAAAAATATGTTTGCAAAAAATTAAAGTAGAGTAAGCTTAGAATAATTTTCTCAAACTACCTTAAATAAACATTTTTTTTTGCATATTCATCCTTTCATAGAATTTTTACCATTGAAATTAGACTAAAAACCTCATTTCAATACTAAATTTCAATGGTTTTCAAATTTTTTTGTATATATTTCCAGAGAATGGAAAACATGATCCTTTTATAGTGAAATTTAGATACCCAATAATTAATTCATCCTTGAAATCATAGTGATCTCAAACATATTATTCATTTTTGAATAATACTCATAAAAAAATTCCATATATTATTACATTATATATTTATACAATAATAGTTAAAGATTACTATTTATCTTATTTAATAGATATTTTTTTTCTTATCTTACTTTCCATAATTTTAATGACCTCAAGAATGTATAAGACTTATAATACTATCCTATTAAATATTTTAAACTAATAAAAATCCTTCTTTATCTTTTAAACATATTTTTTTCTTTAATAAGGAATCCAATTTGTTTTTTAATATAAAATTAAACACCCAATTATCAATTTAAAAAGGCTGTCTTGGAAACCATTTATAAGGCCCCATCCTTAATCCTTACTTAATATTGAATTAAATGAATAATTCACATTGAAGATCTTTTCAGGTTTAGAGTTTTAGAGAATTAGAACATAACTATTACATCTTAAAAGATTACAAAGTAGACACTTCTACTAAGTCTCCATAAAATAAAAACTCTTAAAAAGAAAGATGTCTAGATTCCATGTTTTAGATAGCATGAAATTCCCTTGATCCCATCCTTGACCTTATTCCACTTTAAGTCCTGTGAAAAAACATTTCGAAAAACTTGGGGTGAGCATAAAAAGCTCAGTAAGGGATACAAAAAGAATGAAAACTGTTAGTTTTTCAAACATCAAGTAAACCATGTATACTATATCAAAGTAATACCTTCACCTTCATGAAGTAGTAAAAAAAAATCTTCACTGAATAAAGTATCATTACTTACCTTTTTGTAACCAAATGATTACCATAAAACCCATATAAAGAACACATAACATATATAAAGATAACTTGGGACATAGACATACTTAAGTGGAATAACCATACGGTCGACTTCCACACATATCACTTAATGGAATAGCCATACGGCCAATTTCCATACATAATTAATGGAATAGCCATACGGCCAACTTCCATACCCAATGCATTGGAGGTTATAACGTAACCACCCATCCTGGTATTCACGACACCACCCGTCATATGGTTTATAACTTAACCACCCGTTAAAATGTCCAAGTACCAATATAAAATCATAAAACATAAAACCAATATAAAGGAATGATAACATTTCCACATTTCAATCACAATATATCATAAATATATTGACATAATAGAATCCTTTTTCAAAACCATTTTCAATACCAAAATACATAAAAGAGTATATGGTATTTATTTTATTCTAAAAACAATACGGCTTGTTGAGGAAGCCAAATACCAAATAATACTCGCAGCGGCGGAAAAAGTCGTTGTCACCACGTACGTTAAAAAAACATTCCTTTTTGTCATTTAGTAAAACGCTTCGTAGAAAAAGATTCCTTTTGTATAAAAGTAAAAGTCAAAGGGTTTAAACACCGTATAAAAGAAAGTTGTGTATAAAACGAAATATGCCTCAATGAAAGGAGATTGAGACGAAGTCCTTTACAAAGATAATTTTTAAAATTAAATAGATATATTATGTGTATTCACTATAAGTACACATAAATAATGTACAAATAAAAGATATGACATAATAATATAAAGACATAATTTGAAAGTAGGAGATTAACCCAAAGAATGAAAATTGGGTTAAGAAGTTCCCTTACCTCGTATACGACGTGACCCGACCGTTCTTTAATCTCCTGAATAATAAACTTGAGTTAATCTATACTTTCTTATGAATCTTTTTCAAGTTCATTATTCCTTTTATACCATGTTATGAACATCATGTAATCAGTTAAGTTAATAATGTTCATTTTGTCGGTATTTGGTTCTTAAGTCAAAAATAGACTTCTTACACTTACATGTTGTTAATTTGGTCAAAGGTTCATTATATCCAGAATTTTATTCATGATGTAGATATCATATATGTTATATATATCCAGTACATACATGCATTTATAATATTACATCACATTTAGAGGTAAGAAATGAAATGCACCGTTCATGGAGACGGTAAGCCGTACGTACGCATGAACGCTACTTCCATTTCTATTTCATATTTTCTGGAATGGAATCATAATGATATAAGAGTATATTATAATTCCAGTATAATAACATATATAATATCATTAACTTTATCCTTTACACATCCCACATATGGTATTAACGAATCAAATCACTTTTAGGGGGCGGTAGTCCGCACTTCCTAAAATGAAGATATCGTGTTTTACCCATAATGGAAACCATAAAGGTATGCCCAAAATGAAAAAAAAACAGAATCTTAAGTAAAACATAAAAATATTATATATCATATATAAAAATAGTGACATCATAATGGCCACCTTTGAAGGTGTTAAATGAGTGTTGAACAATCATCGTTTCGGGAGGCAGAATTTCGCCATCCACGGAAACCGTATGTTCTTTAACCATTTGATGTAGTTGTGTGAGAGTGTAGCTCAAATAAATCTTATAACAACATCATAGTATATTGATGATACTGGTGTTGTTACAAAAGAATTAAATAAAAAGAGTTTAGGGGGTTGGAGAAGCAAAATAAAACAAATGAACATGAGAGAATGAATTACCTTTAAAAGTGTAACTCCTTTTGAGTTGAGCCTAAAGGCTTCCTTTGAAAGGATTCTTCCCAAAGGGAATCCTCTAGGATGAGGAGAGGGATGTGGAGAGAGAAAATGGGCAGGGTTTGGCCTAGCCAAAGGCTTGAAGAGTGTGTGAAATGAGGTAGAGGTGGGGGCCTTTTATAAGAGGAGAGGAGGGGTACTTTTGGAAAGTAAGGAAACATTACTTTATTTGAAAATGTGTTTCGGTTTTAAAAGGTCCCATATTGATATAATTCGTGTATAAGGTGATAAGGGTTCGAAATCCACTCATACAATTAGTTTTGGCCATGTGTAGTTCATAGATTTTACATTGTCTTTCCATTTTATTTAAATCGTCAAATAATGATGTCATCGCTGCATCATTATTATGTCATAAATAATTAAATTTATTTAATGTTTAAAAATTATAAAAAAAATACTATGATATATGAAATCTTTTTAGCTTTCCAATGACTATTTATAATAAAAATTTGGACTTGTATAACCCCACTTAAAAAGTTTCTTCGTAAAACATATTATGTTTGTGTCATTTTCCCTTTAACATTAAATAAAAAGTAATTTATGTCATTTCCCAACAAAAGTGGATACATGGGGTCCCCAAGTTGACCCATGGCATTTCATGGTCGTCCATGACACAACCAATGAGGTTGGGACATGTTTCTAGGTCATTTCATATTATTAAAGCCTTATTTAGACCTTAAACTACCCTAATTACCACTAATCGCGATTAAGAACTTAATAAGTTACTATTCACCAAAAAATTATTTTAATCTCATTGAACCACATTTTACTTCTTAATGACAACCATGTATGTCGGATTTTCAAAATTCAATACACATTAGTGGTAAACTTTCATTTAACTGAAAAATCAGTTTGCTTGATTATCACTTAGTGGTTTCACTATTCATCAAAAATTGAAGTTTTTCAGAAAATTACCAAAAATTCACCCTAAGCTATATTTGATATTCCGAATTCAAAAATGAAGTCTATTTTACAAAATTCAAAACATATATGTCACATTAATTAATTTAATAATTAATTCCCGCTGCCAGAGCAAATAGCGTGTTTTTACAAAACAATAAGTATCAAAAGATTGACACCAGTTTAAGTCTAATTTCAAAGTGAAATTGATTCCAATGAACACCATTGGATAAAATGGTAAAAATATATTCTAATTTCACTTCAAAACCAATTCAAAACATAATCTAATCATATAAATAAATTAGATTAAAAAGTAGTTTTGATGTAAAAAGCAGTATTTTTCACTATTCATTAAAAAATGAACATTGTCAGAAAAATACCAAAAATTCACACAAGGTAAATTTTGATGTCCCAATCATAAAGGATAAGCTTATTTTGACAAACATAGTTTATAAAATTGTCAAAATATAGATTCAAAAATGGATTTCCATCAAAAGGCAGTAAAACAATCTTTTAAGAATATTAGTGTATTCCATGCATAATATTGTATTTATTTTCATTTTAAGCCGCTATAACACTATCTTAATCATTAATAGACATAGATAAAAATATCTATTATTCATTACTTACTTGGGATGTTACACCATTTGTAAAATATTATATTGTCATGGTGTTATAAAACCAAAAAATATTATATTTTCCACAATCATAGAAATTGGTATGAAATTATCATTGAAATAGAATCCTTTCAAATATGAGTATCATTTGAAAAAAAGCCTTTCATTGTTTCTCATCACCGCTCCATTAACAATCTACCCGTTATGAAATTTCCACTTTATACTAATATTAGTATTAGTTTTTATCATGGTAAATAAATATTTTGTACTATTATATTATGATTTAAAACAACTCCTTATTCATAGCCTCAATCAACTCTAAATAATAAAAAACTTCCTTCTCATCTATTCGGTAACTTGGATAAATCCATGAGGTATGTGTTGTTATCCAAAAAATTTATCATTATTTAAATTTAATATCCTTAATATAAAATAATATTATGAAACCCCACCTATATTATCATAAAATGATGATTATTATAAGGTTATTATTTATCACTGATAAAAGAATAATCATCATCATTCACATGATCTTTTTTTGAATTCCCATTTTTTTTCAAAATCTATATCCTACTTCTCAAAAAATTATACTTTATATTTTTAACTTACATAACATCATTATAGATTTTTTAATTAATAGTTTATTTGTTCTAATAATTTCAAATATTTATAAAGATAATTTCTTATTTGTTTATTTTATGATTGATATCCTATTTCATTTGAAGGAAAATCAAGTATGGTATTTCTGACACCTATTTTCTCAAATATTAAAGACTTATCACCATTCAACATAATAATAAACAAGAATCAAAATACCATTATATATTTCAATCTTTTAGTATTATAGAAATACATCTCATATGGTGTCTTATCTGAGTTAATACTACACAAAAAATGGTATATAATTTGAATCATTCCACTAACAACATTCATCAATAAATTTAGAGAAGTATTATTCTCTAAAATGATAGTGAAAGTAATTTATAAAAAAAATAATTTTTTACTTTTAAAAACACAATTTTTTCTGGGGTATATGGTCTAAAAAATTCATTGTAAATACCTTTTTTTTAATATATTCATTGAATTTACCACTTTTGTATTAAACACCATTGTATTTCTATAACTATTTCAAGGGGATTCCACACTTTCTTTCTATGTTTATTTTTCATCTATTAACCATTATAAAGGTATCTTAAATATAGTTGATACATAAATTTCATGAAATAAGATTTATATCATCAAAAAATTAATATATTATTATTTATCAATTTTATATTCACAGGCCCAAAAATATCTAAATAAATTACCTCCAGGGTAATTTTATATCCTCTAATAGACATTAAATTCACATTTTTTTTTTCAGTTTCACTACATATTTTGTGATTGAATGAGAGCCTATAAATTCATAATCAACAATACTAAACATATAAATTAGATCAAGTAAATAATTATTGAATTCATTCATGTTATTTGAAACAATAAATTATCAAAATATATTAAGCAATTATATTGGGATTACATTAGAATCCATATGATAGAAAACACAGAATGATAGTTTATTTATAACATTAACAAATCCATTTTTTTTAATATTTTAGGGAATGAAATTTTATTTGTTAATTTTTCACTAAAAGTGTTCATTTTTTAATTTATAATTTCAATTACCCATTTTAATTTGATATATACTCTTAAAATTTTCAATTATATTGAATGAATTTATTATTATTTCTTTATTTTTTAACAAAAAATTAATACGCACTATGATTAAGTTAAAATGAATCAACTAAACCACTTTTTATTAACAAAATATTATTTTACATTCCAATTAAATGAAGAGATAAGTTCCTTTTTATAAGTGGGTTCTCTATAAAATGACGTTTCTCTAATAGTTTGAGAATAATTCTAAATTTTAATCACTAATAAATTATGTCATTATCTTTATTATTTTATTAATCAATTACTAACATTCCAACTTTTTTTATAAAATTTTTATATTATTAATAGCCAAAAACATAAATGTATATTGTTTATATATCAATTTTATATAAATTATAAATATCTAATTTAATTGAATATGATCCCACTAATATAATATAAATCTTATTTATAATTTTATAATGGATTGGTTAATACATTTCAGTATGTTATATATGATAATTATATTTTATCCCTAGACATAGCTACTTAGGTTAACAAATGTTTTCAATTCTATTAGAGTTTTTCACTAAATCCACCACAATGACATGGTGGTTTAGATCAGGAAATAACTGTTCATACCATAGTGTGGTGGTTTATACCCTATTATATTTTATTCATGGATTAAAAATTTATTTTATTAATATCATTAAACCTTGGTGTTGTTCATAGTGTTCCATGAATTGTGTGCTAAACCTCAACTTCATCAGATAATCACTCTATATATTCCATAAATTCATTTTATTGTCTTAATATGATACTATTTAGGAGTTTTAAATGTAAAAATTTATTTTTTAAATAATAAAATTTTGAATGAAAAGTAATTATTCATCATTTACAATTATAGTAATCGTAAAATTATTTAAAAATTTTATTTTCCATTTTATGTATCAAATGTTATAGTATCTAATGGTTTTACATTAATCTAAATATATTATATATTATTATTTTTGGGCTTGATGAAAAACTAAATAACTCCATTTTCAATATTTCATCAAAATCTAATTCAATTTATCCATCAATATGAAGGTTCTAGTTGAATATAAATTAAAGGGTAGTCATTTCTAAGAAACAAAATATTCACTTATTCTTTGGAAAAATTGTTCATGAATAACCCATTAGATTCTCCTTGGTGATCTGCATCAAGATTCTACGATGATTTAAAAAAAATAAACCCATATATGTTACATTATTATTTTATTTATTTTATTGTTAATTAAAAATTCATAGATAGAATTTGGGTTTAATATTGTTTTTGAATTTCATTTTGTTTAAATAAGTATGAGTGTCACCCTACTGAAACCCTTCAGTATTATCAGATTTGATTAATCAAAAATTTTATTTTTTTGAATCTATAAAGAAACTAGAAAATTAGTTTTCTATATTATATGACATAGTTTTAATAAAATAAACTTATTTAGTTCTTTAAATAGAAGGTCCATGCAATTAATGTTTTGTAAAATTGGTGTTATTATCACATCTTGACATTTATAAGGGTATAGATCACAATGTTTTTACCTAATACTATTTTTTTAGACATTTTAATTTTTCCTAATAGAGTCATGGAGGAAACGAGGGTGTCATGGGGTTTTTTGGAGCCCAGAGCCCGAGATTTTAGAGAATCGGACTGGACCACACAATTATGAGAAACCATGCCACCCGATCCGCATGGTTTCCCCAATCACGCGAGGTGTGATAAAAGGGAGACGGGGTCCCACAATTTTTATATAACCATGGGAGACAAGGGTAATGTCTATTATTGTTTCAGTGGGGCTGGTATAGTTTCGTCTACACAAATTGTGTAGGTTTAGCCAAACCGTGCACCTAAACCATACCAGGTACCTCCAAAAGATGAACAGGTCACATAGCTGGCACACAGTTTGTCCAACCTCATGGAAAAACCATATATCCATGTAAATAAAGGGAAACTATCCCTATTACCCTTATGTGTTTTAAAGACCGTATTTTCCTTCTCATCCTTCATTTTCTTCCTCAACAACTGCACAAGATTACCTCCTCAAGACAATCTAGTATTTGTTATGTCTTCGTCTTCCAAACTACTAATCATTCATTTTTGGTTGGGTTAGAATTATTAAGTTAATCTATTTAATAATATTACCTCCATTTCTAGTTTCTCTTCCTTCCTATTTGACTATTAAGTTGTGACCTATTTCACCTTTTCAGTGAATTTGACGATTCATCAATTATCTTCGGTTCTAGCTCAATTCAAGTGTGGGAAACAAATGTGTGGTCTAGTTAATTCCTTCTTATTTCATTAGTTTTATGTCATGTGTTACTGTTTTGGGCACCAAAAATTTCCCACAAATAATTTAAATTGATAATTAAAAAAATTGAATGCTTCTTTATGTCCGTTATGACTCTAGTGAGTGGGGAATCACCCCTTGGATTGATTACCTTAACCCATTCCACACCAATTTGTTTGAAATTATCTTTTAATCTCAATTACCATTATATAAAATTTTATAAATGCCTCTTAAAGTGTTTTTATCTAATGATAAATGCCTTAAATTAATTAATTTATTTAATATGAATGGTATACCATGGGTAAAGTCATTAAGCCTTATGATTTGTGCCTTATTCATTTATTCATATTCTTATTCATATACTATGTACTTTATTCTTATTTATTATTACCTCATGCCTTATACTTTTTTAATTACTTCATAATTATTTGACTTCAATATAATGCATTCAATTTATTGTTTATCATCTGATATTTAAATTAATTATTGATGAAATGTGATCGAGATTGCTATGCCTTACCTGCTTATGGGTTGGGAGAGAACAAGGGGACCCGACATAAGGACACCGTGGAAAGAATCATCATTCTTTTATTTGGATCCATTGGACGCACTGGGAGTGACCCTTAGTATTTACTAGATAGGATATCCAGACGTTTTATTATAACCATGAGTGACGCAGGTTCCCTAGGGGATCCACTATAGACAGGATCATTAGAAAGATAGTTATACCATGCCTTGAGTGACACTCATTTCCCTATGGGAGATACACAATAACGTCTCAGAGTATTATACTTACACAATTCTGAGAGGGATATGAGGGACAACTTTTATTGGTCTCCATGTATGGGCTTTATGGTATTTGGTATTTTGGGATGTCATGTAGTGAAACTTGGGATTTCATTTATATATTTCCTTATATGGGATTAGTATTCTAAATTGGATTTTATGGTATCCTTTTATTGGATTATATGTGTTTCCTCTTAAAAAAATTATGATAATGTCTGATTGATGTCTTGGGGATGTGTCTACCAATAAAAATCTGAATCATGGGATATGTCCATACTTTATGCTTTATTTTTTATGAACCATGTACTCACATTATCCATCTTTCATAGTTTCCTTGGTTTAGAGACTTCTAGATTAGGATAATGAAGGTAGTGGTGGTTGGGTATCTGAGTGGAACCTGAAAAATCATGTTTATTTATTTACTACCTTCATTTAATATTACTTGAACACCTCACATTTTATATTGAATGGATTGGATTTATTTGGAATCCATTGATGGAAGCCTTCTAATTATATATCACACCATGATTAGGACACCTTTTGTACCCAAGAAGACAACATGATAGTAGGTATGGAGGAAGGGAAGCTTCCAGCTTCCTATGTTTGATTACCAATACTAAGGTAGTGTACGGGAGAAGAGGACAAATCATATTATCATGATGCTAGTAGTAGCTAGTTTTTGGTCTTTTAATATTTTTGATAGAATGTGTAATATTTATATATCCCATGATCTGCCTTTGTACTCATTTTTTGATCGAAACATGATCGTCATCATCATATTATATCTATTTATGATTCATCTTATCCTTGTTTCATAGGATCCTTAAATGTTTTATTGTTACTATTTCACTGATGTCTATCGGTTATTACTGATTCAAGTATTTATTATTTATTATGTACAGTTTTGATTCACTCTAATAATTGAGGTTATAGTATCCCCATAGACACACCCAAGTCCCTCATTTATAGTCAAAATCATTTAGTGTATGGGCACACATGAGGTATTTTGTCCACCTTTACGAAGCACCATTTAGTGGCATCTAGGGTGGCGTGATATAAAGTGATATCATAGGATTTTTCATTTTTTTCTTACTATTTGGGTGTTAAATAGAAGACTCATACATATTGGAATTTAGTAATGATCCTATTCATGGGATTAAAAAACCCTGATATAGAGGAAACTGAAATTACCTAGGATGGGTTAATACGATAATCATTTTCTATGTTATAATTTTACATATTTCATAATTGGCAGAAACACTTAATTTATTCTATTATATTTCTGATATAATTATGAGGTTTTCTATTTACCTTTTCTGAATGATTTGAGGGAATATTCACTCATACATCACACTAGTCACCATAGGACTTAAATGACCTGGATTATTCCATGCCATATCTAATTTCTTTCATTAGTTTTCAGTATTGCATGTTCTTGTCGTGGTTCCTTATTTGTTATGTATTGAAGTACTATAGTGTTTTTTGGAAGGATAAAATAATTGGTCTAATTAATTTTCCTACATCAATCAATTTTTTTTTCCTACAATGATTTATAGTGTCACAATAATTAACAAAGTATTCCATGATCAAGACACGGTCCATTGGTTCTACGGGATGATACATTAGTTGGTTTGATTGATGAATGGAAATGAAAATTTAAGAGTTGAGTACTTCTATAAATTATAAATAGTATTTCATTCAATCAACTCACTATACATGGACTATTACACCTTGATACCAGGTTTAATGGTCATATTATAATTAACTAACATTCTAATTTTATCTTATAAAGAGTATGGATCTTTTATAAATTTGGAATTGGTGACACAATTAACTGGATTTTGATATCAATGTGAAAATGAATATGAATAAAATTAAATAAATTAAGGTCTTAAAATAAAATGGTTACCACTAAATGGGATGTCAAATGTAAATTAAAGGTTATTTTCCTCTATAACTTGAAATTGGCATTCCATATGTCAAAACATATATTGTGTTTTATTTGAACTGAACACTAAACCTTCCTTAGTAGTGGGTAGTTGGAAGTGTCTCATTATTCTTCTATAAACTTTTTTATGAAATAGACTTGGATTTAGGAGAAAATAGAGAGGTGTGACTCAGTTATAGGAATTCCTTGTTCATGTTTCTTACTTTATCAATTTCCCTATATTCTTTTCAATATTATCTGAGGAGCATGCAAGAAATTTTTATAGTTATTACACTATTCCATCCTCCCATATTACTCCAAGGAAGTGGCAATGAGCATGCTACTGAGGTGGAGGGCCCTGATCCACCCATGATACAACCTATAGTGCCTCCTAAAGAACCACATGTTAACATTCCACTGAGAACCAATGCTTAGTTCTAGGACATTTTATTCCTCTCTAGGTAGTATATTTTGTCTTTTATATAACCTAAATGTACTATTAAAATGTTGATGCAGTAGTTTTAGTAGCCTAAACATCCTCCTAGATTTTCTAGGGATGGTGAACCTCCGCCTTTTGAGTCATGGTTGGAGGCTATGCTTTCTATCATTGACCATATTGATATTCCTCTAGAGGGGAGGTGGGGGGACCTAAGCCACCAATGATACCTCCCACAATGCCTCCTAAGAAGCCAAATATTAATCTTATATGGGGAACCAATACTCAGTTCTAGGACATTTTATTCCTCTTTATATAGTCTATACAGTTCACTCCATAACCTAACCCTACTATTGAAAAGATTATGCGGGAGTTTCAGTAGCAACAATACTCTCTTACCTTATCAAGGGATGGTAATACTTAGCCTTTTGAGTCATGTATAGAGGCCATTATTTATATCATTTACCATCTTGAGATTCCACTAGAGAGGATGGTCATGTTCACTACCTACAGACTACATGACTCCACCAAGAACTGGTGGTATGTCATCTCATAGGCTAGTCATCATCAGTGTATGGTCAAGGAAGGCTTCCTAATAGCCTTCTATGATCACTTTATTCAAACACATTGATAAAATAACACTATATGGAGTTTATTCATAATCACTAAGGAACTATTACTATCATAGAGTATTCTGATCACTTCACCAAGCTTCAAATTTTTTCTCCAACTTTGACCAGAGACGAGTTGATGATTGCGAGGCGATTTAAGGATTCACTTATGTACATCATTTGATTTCAAGTGAATTTTTTTCGTTGACTAACATTTCATATATAGTGAACCTAGACCTTAGTACAAAATATATTCTGAGGGATGTTAGAAATGTGAGATAGTGCAGTTTAGTTCCATGAAAGTGTGATGGTACGTATATTGGTAGGAATAACCATTTCAAGGGTGCTTGAAGGGGAATTAATAGTCATATGGCATGCACAAAAATCTATGTGGGGTGTCACTAGTGTAAAAGGATAACCCATAAGAAGCATCAAGGAATGAAGAACCTGATCATGTGTGGAGGTTGTGGATGTTTGGATCACCTTCAATACTTCTACCAATATTTTCTTCTAGTATCTAGGGAGAGGGGATCCATACTGATGTCACATTATAGTATAGTATTCATAGCTACATGTCAAGATAGGTGTTGGTCTACTATAGGGTGATTAGGTTAAGGGCGTGGTCATGGCTGTGGTAGTCAAACATTAGAGGTTTAGTGCCAGTTTGTCATACCAACTCAGGTTAGTCAGGTTACATCTCAAGTCCACAGTTGAGGCGATATTTATGTAGTGCAACATATAACCGAGTAGAAGAGTCCAAGGAATTATACTATTCAAGGTACTATTCTGGAAGCCTATACATTAGTTTCTTCCCTATTTGATATAGGTAAATCATACTCTTTTATAATTTCTATAATTAGAGAATGTCTGGTCCTAGAAATAAAATACTCCAATGGCGTGATGACACTTGATCCACTGCTAGGGTTTAGATCAAATAATATATGATAGTGCGAGGAATTCCCCCTTGATGTAGGTGGGTATCATTTCTTCTGAAATTTATTTATCCTCAAGATGACTATATTTTAAATTCATTCTTGGTATGGAATGACTATTTCCTTATCAATCCTATGTTAATTTATATCATTGGGGAGTAACATTCACAACAACCTAGGGTAGAACACATTTTCATAATGGTGAATGGGATAATCAGGAGAGTTGAGATGGACCTAAGAACTTGGTGTTAGGTAGGGTAATATCCAAGATATAAAGTCTCTTTATGAGTGATTTGGGACTTCATATTTTGTAATTCACTCCTATTGTGGATTATTTCAAGGAAACATTCTTAAAATATTTCTCTAACATACCTCCTTATAGGGAGGGAGAGAGAGGGAGATGTGGAGTTCACCATCGATCTAGTGTTGGGTGCAGTACTAGGGTCCATTACTCCTTGTAATATGGAACCCTCTGAGCTCTAGGTACTCAATAAGAATCATGAAAATCTAGAGGAAAAAGAACACATATGACTTAATACATCACCATGCTACTCACCTATCATTTTCACCAAAACAGTAGAAGGAAACCTCATGTTTTTCATGGATTACTGACCGTTAAATCATATTATAGTGAAGAATATGTATCCAGTTACTCTTACAGATGACATATTCAACCATCTATGATGAGCGATGGTTTTCTCCAAGATTGATTTAAGGTTGGTATACCATCAGGTGAATGTGAGAAAATTAAAAATACCACATACAATGTTCTAGAATAGGTATGACTTGTTTAAGTATCTGGTTATTTTTTCTAACCTTACGAACACACTAGAAGACTTTATAGCCATGATGAATTGGTATTTCCAATTATACCAAGATACATTTGTGACAGTATTTGTATACATCATCTTTGTGTATTCTCACAATAGATAATACAATTCCAATCACATTTATATTTTCATGAATTCACAATGAGAGAACCAAATATATTAAAATATAAGAAAAATAAAATTATTTTTTAGTAAAGTTCACTTATTGGGATATATATTTTATGAGGTAGACATATCAATTGACCTAGAGAAGGTGAGTGTTTCAAATTATAAGGAACATCCAATTGATGTGTTTTTAATGCACAGTTTCTTTGGGTATGAAGGATATTATAGGTTATTCACTCAGAATATATTTTTCTCTCCAGTGCCCCTAATGTTCTGGAATAAGAAGGGCCCATAATTATTCTAGTATAAAGATTATGATATATCTTTTCATGAGTTTAAAGGGATTATTACTTCATCAATAATACAAATTATTTTGGATCTGAAAAATCATATAATATTTATTTTGATGCTTCTCATATTCGAATAGGAGCACTCTTATCATAGTGAGATTGAGTTTTAGTGTACGATTCCCACTATCTGAGAACTCATAGGTAAAATTAACCTACACATGACCTAATGATAGAATCTTTTGATTATCCTCTATGTTGTTGGAGGCAATCCTTATTGGGTGATGATTTTTTTGTTTACATGGATAAAAAATTATTTAATGAAACTCCAAATAGTGATATTTTAATCTTAAGAAGCATAGGTGGGTGTAATACCTATAGAAATTCAATTTTTATATTTTTTATACACTCAAAAAGGGTAATCTTGGGGCTCATTCCTTGAGTCAGAAGACTCTCACACAGTCCATCTATGATGTTAAATATGAGTTGTAGTTGATGGAGTTGTTTTCTGAGATACACTTAGAGTTTCAGGATCAACATGGAAAACATGTTTTAGTATCTCTAACGGTGACATTATCTCTTATATATTGAGTGTGGGGAAGAAAAAATTAATATCTTGAGGGCCCCATACCGAGGGAATGTGTCATTGGCGGGAACCCACATATGAGATGGGTTGTTGAAAAGAATGAGGTGATGCTCTTTGACAGATGCATACGGGTTCCTTTATATATATGGGAAGAGTTGATATAGGAATCTATTGTCTCTATTTGGGATGTTCAACTCAGTCTTAACAAGATGTATAACTATTTATGCCATCAGTATTGGTGGTCAGGCATGAAGAGGTAGGTTTTGTTATTCACTACATAGTGCTCCACCTCTCAGTAGGTGAAGCATGAGCCCCAATGACCTGCTAGACTTTCAAAGCCTCTATCCATTACTAAGTGGAAATTGAACAACATCACCATGTATTTCATGAAGTTTTTTTCAATAACCCCTTGAGGGAGTAAAGCAATATGTTTTATTTTTGACAGATTGACCAAGATCACACACATCTTATTGTCCCGAGTGACATTATTAGTTGATGAGATTCAGTGGATTTATATTTGAGAGATAGTTATCCTTCATGGTGTTCCCCATTTTATCATTTCATACAATGATTCCTAGTTTAAATCATGATTTTTAAGGGGATTTAAAAGGATATTTGTTCAGAGTTTCCCTCGAGTACAATATACCACCCGTAGACCGATGGGTTGTATGAGAAAAATATAAAGGTGTTAGAGGAGATTCTTCAGGTGAATTTATGAGATTGAGGTAATCTATTTGATCTTCTTACATAAATTTACATTTTATCTTCCCACCTGTTGATCTATTTAGGTGTGAACCCTTTTCCCCCTTTTTTCAGGTAATTTGATGATTCCTCTAATATTTTCCTTTGTATATCGATTCAAGGGCATAAAATAGACATGTGGCTTTAAATGAACCTAACATAGGAGGTATCGTTCATTCCTATAGGTTTGTTTATTTATATATAGTTCATCATTGTAACACATATATGACCCTTTTGTAACGTCTCTTAATTTTTAAAAAAAATTAAATTTAATGCTTATTCATGTTTGTTACAATTATAGTGACCATAGAATCATCCATTGGGTTGATTTCCTTGACCTAAGAAACCCTAATAGGCTTTCATTTCACTTAGAGGATTAGTTCACATTATATGAAATTAATAAAAAACTATTGAGGTGTTTTTCAATTATGATGAATACCTTAAATTAATTAATTGAGTTATCACAAATTCTAGGTGATGGGTTAATACATTAAGCCTTATGATTTATAATTTATGCCTTATTGATATATGATTATTATTATTCCCATACCATGGGATTTATACTTACTTATTATTTCCTCATGTCTTGTGGTTATTGTGTTATTCCATGGTTGTTTTTCCTGGATAGAATGATTCTGATAGATTTTTATCATTTGGTATTTCAATCCATTATTGATGACATTTGATACTGACTTCTATGCCTTACCTGCATATGGTTTAGAAGAAAACAAATATCCCAGATTATGTTTTCTATAGACAAGAACATCCTACTTGTATTGGGATCTATTGGATGTTCCAGGAGCGACCCTTAGATTTATTTGGTTAGGCTCTCTGGGTGTATTAATATACACATGAGTGAAATTAATTCCCAAGGGGATCCACCATGGACATGATCATTGTAAATATGTTTATACCATTCCTGGAATGATACTCAATCCCCTATATGAGATACCAGATACGATATTATAGGTTTATTTTTACACCATGCCAAGAGTGATACGAGGGGTGCCTTTTATGGTTCACCTTAGATGAGATATATGATATTGGACTTACTTTATAGATAACATTGTATGGGATTAATATTACATAATGGATATTATGGTTAACTTTTATTGGATTATATGTGGTTCTATTTTACTAAATTATGATAATTCTTGATTAATGTCATGGGGATGTGTCTGTGAAGACAAATCACTAGATTTTGGTCAGTCCACACTTGATGCATTATTTTTTTATGAACCATGTACACAACTTATCCCTATTTCATAGGTTTTATGGTCCAGAGAAATATGTCTTAGGTCAAAGTAGGTAGTAGAGGTTGAGTATATGGGTGGAATCCAAACTGTCATGTTTATTTATTTATTTCATTTCATAAAAATTGAGGGAAAAATAATCATTTTATATTTCAAAAGGTTGATTAATATTTACACCATTGGTGGTGTCCAAATAAGTATATCTCACACCCTACTAGGGTCGCCTTGGTTTCCATGAAGACTTAATGATTTAGGTATGGATAAGGGGAAGCATATGTCTTCTGATGCTTCATTAGCAGTACAAGGATGGATTACGAGAGTAGAGAACTGAGCCTTTTCTCTTGATGCTAAAAGTAGATGTTTTTATACTTTTTAATTTTTGATAGCATGTTGTATATTCATGTATCCCATTTTCTCCCCGTGTATTCATTTTTATATAGAAACATGATCATAATTTTTATATTATATCAATTTATTATTAATCTTTTCGTTGTTTCTCACTATACTTGGAAAATATATTATTATTATTTAGTTGTTGACTATATGTTATTAATGATTCCATTACTTATTATTTATAATATTCCACTATGATACTCTTGAATCTATGTGGTTATACTCTCAACATGGACACACCCTAGGCCCTTGCAGCTAGTCAGTAGCCTCTGGTGGATGGGGATGCACACCTGAGGTCCTGTAACCATCATCTCAGAACACTACTAGGTGGATTTTGGAGAAGTATGCTAAAACTATGAATATAAAATTTATAATACCATGCCTTTTGACTAATGAAATAACTATTCTAGGAATCATAAGAAAAATACATTTTCAAAAAAGACTTCACTTTGTTGTGATGAATATATTTCTTCACCATGGACTTATGACCCATAATGATAGACTATCTCTTAGTAATGTTCAACTAAACCATTTCCATACTAATATTTTCTTTCCTGAAATAGATTTTCTATGTGAAATGTCTTCACATCGAATTGGTTAATGAATTCCACTTCATATGGCTTGAAAATGAATGTGCTATTTTTAATTTAATGGGTTTCCCCTTAGAGAGTCCTCAACGTTTTCACATGATGAAAATTTCTTAGATAAATCACTAAAATGGAAATGGTGTTCCATTATCAATATTTCATGGGGAAGGTGGAACCATATTGAATAATTTTTTGTGAGTATAATGTTTTTTAAAAATAATGTTTTTATAAAATTTCCCTAAAAACATCATTACTGTGGCCTAGAGGACTTGCATTGAATCTAAAGGTGACGTTAATGCAAATGATTTTTTTCTATATATGTCATATTGGTATAAAGTGTTCTTATATGGTGAATAATTTATAATTTCTTTTATAATTTAAAGGAGGTAAAACATAAAAAATACTTACATTTATTTATGAATAGTTCAAAAATGTAAATATAAAAGAATTATATTATGGAATCATTTTTTAATTCTTTAATCCATTCTATTTTTTTGGAATATTTTACTAATGGTTGCAATGAAATTGACTGTGATATATTTAAATTATATATATATTACATTACCAATGAAATATTTATAAATTTATATTAAAGGTTTTCCTAAAATATATGATTATTTGAAAATAATGGATTTAAAATTATATCCATGTAAATGATAATTTAATAATTTCATGTTGAATAATATTAGATTGTTCATATATATCATTTCTTAAATAAAAATGTGTTTCTAATTTCCTTTATTTATTAATCATTTATGAATTTTTATCATAGGTTGAAAATTATGAATAGTTTATTTTTTAATATTTTTCAACAATGTTATTCACTAAAATAAAATTTTTATATTAATAATTAATATATTAATTTGTTTAAAAGTGTTTATATTACATCTTTAAATATTTATAAACATATTTAAGAAATAATCGACGTGTATGGTAATTGATTTAGTTTTCTTTTACGTTGTTTTTTTTATATATTATGTCACTAGATAGAATAAGAAGTTATTTATAGTTTATATAGATCCCACATTATAATTGCAATTTAATTGAAATAAATCACGAGTATAAAATTACAAGGTTATAGAAATTGGGTAATATTTCAAAATATACTAGAGGATTAATCCTTGTCTATGAAATAGGGGGTTGGATACATATCTCTATATGATTACTCTTTTTTGTACTATTGATTTAATATGATTCTAAGACATTAGGTTAAAGGGTATCATATAACTTATGAATGGTATGAATTTGGATATGTGTAAATATAGATGGGTTTTAATTTGGGATATTAAAAAAAGATATGATTTGTGTTAAATTTTCACATTAACAGTAATGGAATAAATTAATTTTGTATGAGGATTAAAAATTACAAACTAGATCATTAAAATTAGGCCCACATTTGAAGGGTATATATAGGATATGATGGTTAGATGAAATCCCATTTTAAATATAACGTGTTTCATATATTCAAAATAAATCACATATCAGGACCTCAATCTTCATACTGTGTAGGTTCATTCTAATGTTGGATTCCCATTGATAATATTTTTAAATAAAATAAAGTAGTGGGGTGACCCATATAATTAGTTATCTCATTTTTAGTGTTCTCATTAGGTTACACTTAGCTGGGATTCCCTATGAGACAGGATACTAGAGAAATATAGTTGATTTTATTCATATTATAGAATGAGAAATTGGTTGTCCACTCAATTATCCATAAGTCATATATATATGATTGGTATGATGAAGTAACTTAATTGCTAAGTTGTTAAGTTAATAGTAGGATGGAATCATTACATAATGAAATATGTATCATGAACAACTATTAAATATGATATAAAATAAAAGGGTTCATCATTTCAATGTGATAAAATTTAATAAAATTAGTTATTTAATTAATTTAATCCATGATACTCAATTTATTAAATATTTTATTATAGATGTGGTTACATCATAATAAAAAAAATATGAAATTAAGACAAATATTTATCTTAGAAAAGCTAATTATGTCCAAAATTCTAGGATATTATATAAATTAAAGAACTACTTTTATGAAATATAGTAAATTTTTTATTTTTTTGAGAAATCCCTTCCTGAATAACCAAATTTTTATTTTTGATAAAAATTTATATACATTATTATGAAAACTATATATATATCCACTTAATGATTTAAATATTTTAATTTAAAGTTGATTGATGGTACATTAGTATATGATTTTGTATTCAATATATTTGATTGTGATTATGAATTAGAGTGTATAATATTTTTATTTATGGTTTGTTGGGGCTAAAGAATATACTCTATAATCATCATTGGAAATTATTAAAAAATATGAATGAGTTAAATAAAAGATAACCCTTTTTTCTCTAGGTGTATAAGATAAATGAACTATGCATGTGGTTTCAGGGATATACTATTGTGTTGATATAACTAGTTGGTAAAAGTTAAAATCATTCAATGAAAATTTACATGGAAAATCCAAAAATTATTTTTTTGTATCCTATTGTTGCTAATGAATCATAAATGAGATTATCCGGAAGGGGGTGTAGTGTTTCCAGTATATGGATTTTCTATAATACCTGAATGGACATAAGAGCCCATGTCATATATCAGTGTTATAAAATCATTTATTTTATTTTTTAATACTATATGATACTAAAACCAATAAAATTACATAGAAGTTCAAAATAAAGGTATAAATTAATGTAGCATATAGTTGTAAATTGAGCGATAACTGTTTTTCAAAAACATCGAGTTGAATGCAATAAAATCTCTCAAGATAGGATTAATCTAAATAAAGGATGTAAATTTTCATCTTATTTATCTTATGTGATAAGATAAGTTATTTTTTAACAAAGATTTTTTATGGATAATCATGTTGATATAAATGGTTCATGATACAAAAAAGACAAAAACATATCTGGAATATTAATAAGAATAAGTGTTTTTTTATCTTGGATTAATTTGTTTGTATTATATATTTTTTAAATTATGATGGAAATTTATCTCACCATAATAAAATAGAATATTTTAATAAATATATTATTTCTTTTAGAATAATTATATAAACCTATATAATAAAATATTTTATATGATTATTGATGGGTTTATTTTAAAAATTCCCACTAATGTAAATAAGAATTGTTTCCTATCATAAAAAGAGTATGGGTATCTTTTAATGATATTTGGGAGAGAATATAGTTTCTAAAAGGATATTGGGAGTATTATTTGACTTAAATAATTTTAAATTTAATTAAAAATTTTCTAAACTAGTAAAATCCAATGTGTATTTTACATTATTTCTATGACATACAATTACCTTGATCAGGTATGTTTTTCCCTCTCTCGAACTTCCATTTTTGGTGTGGAGTTTTATATGTTTATTTCAGTACTTTATATTGGTTATAGGATATTTTTACAATGTGTAAAGAGGTTACATGATGTGTAATGGTTTCTGGGTGTATACTGTGAGAAGGGTTCACACCGTGAAAGGTTACACGGCATGAGGATATTTTACACATTGTAAGTTAATTAAAGATTGAATTTTTAATCTGAAGTGATGGGTATTTTTGTGTATTTGGAAATCGTGGATTTCATGATGTGTAATGGTATTAAATGTTGTTTAATTTCCCAAGCATTTATTTTTAGGGAATCGTATTTGTTTGAGTGTTTATTTTTGGCCACAAGTTCCCCTTTTCTCTTGATTGAGGGTTCCTCTTCGATGATTTTGGGAGACTCCGTTCCTTACCAATCGACCCGTCTACGTTCGATCTTCATTTTGGTTATGGTACATCTTCCTAGGTGGGTGATCTTTCTTCTTCTTCATTTAAATTAATTTTTAGTGCCTTTTCATCGCGTTATCAGTTTTTTGGTCTGAAATGGTGTTTCTTCTTGTTTTCTTCCAAATCCATTGTGTGATCTTATTTCAGAGGCTGTTAATGTGTTGGTTTTGGTAAAGAGTGTGTTTTTTCTTGAATAATATAGGTTTTTATCTTATTTTCATACCACCTTTCTCAATTTAATAAATTTTTAAATGTGTGGACTAGGTTCTAAGGCCTTCGTTAACATCATTGAGTTTTCTTTGTTGGTGGATCCTATTAAGGGCATGTGTGGCCCATGTTTCAAGGTAAGTGGTTCTATCTCTATCCTATGTTGATGAAACTTATTTATCCTATTTTATAAATTGAATTAAACATGGAATTTGAATTATTGTTTTTTATGTGTTGAAAAGAGTTTTTAATGAAAAGTGGGGTTTCCTTGGTTTTTAATAAATAGAAAGAAAATGGATATTTTCAAAGCACTGAAATAGTTTTTTTGAAATGGTTTTGATATTTTATTTTCAATGAGTTGGAATAAATTTTAAAAATGGGAACACTGGTTACCTTGTGTAATTTTGTTTAAGGATTATCTTGAGGCCATCCTCCATATTTTTGGAGATTTTAAAGAAGTTTTCTCATGGGTATTTCCTCAATTTACAAGTCCCATTGTTCTAGGGGACTAATATTGACATTGTTGGGGTGGGGGGTTACTAATGGGGTATTCTTATGCTTCATTGGATGGTGTTCTAGGATCCATATTATGCACTTGATTTATTTTTGGTTTGATTAGTCTGGTAATTTGACCAATAATTATTCTTGGAGATGATAGATATGATTATGTTTTATGTTTCTTGGATGTATTGTTTTATCTTTGATATGCATGTTTATTCTCGTTATAGATGATATAGAAAAAATTTATTTGAAATTTATATACCTAATTTTGTTTTAAAACTGTGAAAAAGGGGAATTTTTCCCATGTTTTCTATAAAATTTATTTACTATTTATCATGCCATGTTTTATTTGAAATCAGTATACAAAAATTGTTACATAGTGACATGTTATGGAACACCTAGGTGGGATCCTATTGAGAAAGTTATATCACAACTTGAAAACCTCTTAACTGGTGTGTAAAACTATGTATTTATTCTAATACAGGTAAAGGAAAGGTGACATAATGAGGTAGCGGGGTTTCATGTCAGTTGAGTTGGGTATATGGTTAGGAGATGTTGGGATTTAAACCATACTGTCCTTGGAGTAGTGGTTTGGTGTTGGTACTTTTCAGTTGTACTTGTCTCTTGGAGATTTTGGATACTTTTATAGTTGTATTTTTTACTCTTTCTTCTTATAATTATAGAATATATTTATTACCTTTCCATTCTTCTTTCTTTGTCCATGTATATATATTCCATGTGTTTGTTCAGGTTGGGAGAAATCATTCCCTATGGTTTATTTTTTGTTTCCTGGGTGCTTGTATCTAGCCTATGGGGATCATGAATTCAATTTAGGTATGTTAAGGAATGAGTTGGGTTCTAGGTTTGGGGAAAACCTGGGTCAATTCATTACAAAGGTGGTATTTCCCCAAGAGTCCTTTTCTTGGGATGTTAGTTAGACAATATATAAGATTTTTGGGACTTGAGAGGTAGGTTGAGATAAGTTCCTGGCTAGATCTTGTCATGATGAGACTCATGTTTCCATTGGAAGATGAGATATGTGTCTATAGTGTTGGATTTTTTTAAATATTAGTATCTGGTTATGGGTTTTCTTGTTTGAACTATGATTTATTCTATTGTATGGTCATTCATTAGTTTTTATGTGATATAGTATGACTCCAAGATGTATTCCCTGAGTTCCTCAGGAGGGTGTAGTTGATGCTCCAAATATGTTTATGGATAATAATATTAACAATGATATAGTATGAGTATTTTGGGTTGTTGATCAGAACATACCACGAGTTCAGAATGTAGTTGTTGATGTATAACCAGAATCAAGAGGAGAGAGAGATCCATCGTAGTACTTATTGCGTGAGAATACATCATCCTTCAAAGGAATGAATGAAACTCAATAGGATAATGAATGGTAGGATAAGATCGATAAAATCTTTAACTTCTTCGAGACACCTAATAATATCAAGGTGAAGTGTGCAGAATTCAGGGTCAAGGGTTCCAGTAAGCAGTCGTGGGATTCTATGGTCTATGAAGAGAGACACGTGGATTTGAATTGGAAGGATTTCAAAATCCTTTTCTTCTAGTAGTTTTTTCCAGAGTCCCTGATGTTGGAAAAGTATTTGGAGTTCCTCCCAATTCATCATAGAGAGCATTCAATATCATCATACACTAGATGGTTTGTTGAATTTGATTGATTTTCTATAGATGTGCTCAATAATGACAAGGTGAAGTCTCATAAGTACCTCTAGGCTTTTCGAATGGATATTATATTGTAGGTATTTATGTTAAATCTTTCTACATATGCAGAGATGGTAGAAATATCTTTGATGGTTGAGATGAATATGGTAGCCAAGGACATATCTTCTACATATTCTCTTCTATCTAGTGGGAGATTCATTGGTGTGCAAGGGAAGAAGGGGAAGTTACATGATCAATGAAGGAGTGATGGAGGTAGGCCTTAGCAACAAGCCTCCTCTACACCGTCTTCTATAGCTATAAATATTTCTCTTACTTGATATCAGTGGGGAATGGTTGGACACATAATACCTTCTTTTCCAATTCCCATTAAGACATGGAACAACTATGGATGTGCTAATCACTTACAACGCTTCTATCAGGATCTAACTATGCCTCATTATAATCATAGTTCGTCAACTCCAAAGGCTATTATGGGGAATTAGATGCTTAAAAGACTAAAGGGATCCAACCACATTCCTCATGAGTGAATTAATTTCATGTAGTAGATGAGATTCTAGTGGAGGTCGATGGAGGTCCGACAACATTGAAAGGTACTATGTTTATTGCATCTTCTATAGAATTTTTTTGTTTGATACTAGTGCCTCCCAGTCACTTATATCGACATATTTTTTTTGATATTCTTAAACTTCCAAAAAAACTTATTTCTTTGTCATGGTGTTAGTAACTCTTCTTGGTAAGAGGAAAGGGAAGGGTTTTGGTGTCCTTGTTTGTTAACAATAGATGATACGAGGTTGGTCTAATATTGTATAATTCTTAATATGGAATTGTTTAACATCATCATTGGTATGGATTTTATTATCTCTCATTGAGAAGTGGTTGATTTTTATCATCTGTGTGCTTATTTTATTTTTATCTATGAGAGATATCATGTGTTTCAGGGGGATTGGGACACCAGATTTGGTCATATAATACATTCCCACCCAGATCTCAGGATTTTCTTATGTGCTATTTTGATTGGTCTCAATGATGTTTCTTCTGTTTTAGACATTCCTATTTTTTTCAGGACTTTTCTCATGTTTTCCTTGATTAATTATTCTATATTACTATAGAGAAAGAGGTAGAGTTTATGATTGATGGGGTACTAGGGATAAAAATGGTATCGATACCTTCTTATCGTAAGGAACCTCTTGACCCGAAAGAGATGAAGATTCGATTGGTTTACATGTTGGATAATGGTTTCATTATCCCTAGTGTTTCCCCTTAATAAAACCTAATGATCTTTTTCAAGAATTTAGATGGTTCAATTTAGTTGTGTGTGGACTATAAGAAGTTGAACCTGGTAACAATTAAGAATAAGTATCCCTTGACTCATGTGGATGATTTCTTTGATTAGTAAAAGAGGAAAAACTGGTTTTCAAATATTGAACTTATATCAAGTTATCTTCATCTCATAGTTTAAGAATATGACACACTAAAGATAGATTTTAAGAGAAGTTATGAACATTATAAATATACTGTGATTCCTTTTTATCTGACTAATGATACTATGGTTTTTATGGATTTGATGAATCTGGTATTACATCATTATCTTGACACTTTCGTGGTAGTTTTCATGGATGATATTCTAGTTTATTTGATATATAAACATGAGCATGAGAACCATCTGATTTTGGTTCCATAATTATAATAAGTCACCATTGGATGGAAAGCTTTCAAAATTTAGTTTATGTATTCAATAAGTGAAGATAATAGGGCATGAGATTTCTAAACATGGATTATCAGTTTATCTTGAAAAGGTAAAGATTTTATTTTCATAGAAATAACCAAGGAATATCATTGAGATACAGAGCCTCCATGGTATTTCTAGATTCTATCAATAGTTTTTTAAGGATTTATCAAATATATCATCACCTTTTACATCTCTTACTAATAAAGTAATGAAATTTACATTGGATGAGAAGTTTCAATTTAATTTCAATGAATTGCAACGAATTCCTACACCGAATTATATTACGATCTTTCTTAAGATCAGTAAGGGGAATATATTGTTTTTTGATGATTCTAGTGCTGGTTTTTGATGCATTATTATGCAGGATGACCATGTGGTATCTTACATATCTTGTTAGATTCGGAAGAATAAGAACAATTACCCCCTCGCGATTTAGAGATTTTTGTATTTATAAACGTGCAAAAATGTTGTTAGCACTATCTTCATGGATAGTGGTTTACAATATTTTCTGATCATAAGAGTTTGAGTTATATCATTTCTTAGAAACACTTGAATATCAGATAGAGACTATGGTTAGAATACCTTCAGACATTTGACTTTGATATCGCCTATATTCTGAGAAAGGAGAATGTCATTGAAGATGCTCTTAGAAAGAAAGTACCATAACTTGATGTTCAGGAATACAAGGAGGAGTGTAAAATTATGGGTCTTTTTGCTCATTTTCACCTCAATTCTAACGAGGATGTTTTTTTATGGTTTTGACTAGTGTTTAGTTATCATCAACTCTTATGGATTCATTATATCTTATAGATTTTGCAGTAGGATGATGAGTTTTGGGAAATTCAAGAAACAATTTATGGTGGGGAGACTATTTCTATTGGTCCCTCTTTTCATATAGTATTCTACAATGTGGGAAGAGGGTTGTCATCCCATTATTTGTGAGTATTTTAGTCTTTTTAAATTGTCACATATCTTCTTGGTTCATTCATCTGGGAACTATAAAGATGTATTATGACATGAGAGGATGATTCTGGTGGTTGGGGATGAAGCATGAATTTGTGAATTATGTGTCCCACTGTTACACGTTCTAATGGATAAAGGAAGATCACTTGAAACCCTATGGTTTTCTTCATCATCTTCTGGTTTCAGTATGGAAATGTGATGAGGTATCCATGAATTTTTTTATTGGATTACCATAGATTCCATGAGGGAGAAATTCTATCTGGGTAGTTATTTATTAGTTGAAAAATCTTGATCATTTTATTTAAATAAATGATACCACTAAATTTGAATATATGTGAAATATGTATATTAAATAGATTGTGAGGTTACATGGGAGTCCTTCAGATGATGTTCTATATAGGTATCATAGGTTTACCTCAAGGTTTTGGAGGAATCTCCAAGAGGTAATGGGAACATAGGTCAAGTTAATCCCAACATACCCTCCACAGACAGATGGTCAGATGAAGTGTGTGATTTATATCCTAGAGGATATATTTATTTCATATGTTGAGGATTTCGGTGGATCATGGGTTGAATATCTAGGAATTGTTGAGTTTTGCTTATAACAAAAGTTATATGTCGTTGATAAGAATGGATCACATTGAGGCATTGTATAGTCACCTATATAGATCACCTCTTTATTGGGATGATGTGTTTAATGTATCTTTGGATATATGATGTTTAATCTAGGTGATATCAGAAAAGATTCATGATGTACACTAACAAATGTTTACAACCTAGAGATGACATAAATCATATTTTGATTGGTGACAATGTACTTCAGAGTTTTACATTGGTGATTGGGTTTTCTTTAAAGTTTCTCCTCGACTGGCTAACCATTATATTGGAAAATATGGAATGTTAGATCTTTGATATGTTGGACCATTTGAGGTCACTGAGTGGCTTGGGTGGGTTGTATATCAGTTAGCATTTCCAGTTTAGTTGACAAGTATTCATGATGATTTCTACATATCTTATCTCAGGAAGTATCATCATGATCCTGCTCACTTTTTGAGTAGGGAATAAATTGAGTTAGAATGAGTTGTTTCTATTTTTGAGAAACCAATTGTTATTATTGACTCTAAAGTGAATGTCTTTCATGGGAATTAGATTTTGTTGGTCAGAGTTTTATGGAAATGCAGATTAGATTCTCATGAAACTTTGGGACACAATTTATTTATGAGGGAGTAGTGGCCTCATCTTTTTCTATGGGTTTCATCTTCCACATGACTTTTTAGGGAATGTAATATATTCATGGTATAAAGTTTTTAACATCCTATTACCTTGATTGGGTTAGATTTTACCACTCTCCAAGTTCCCTTTTTGGTGTGTAGTTTTAGATGTTGATTTATAGATTTTCTGTATGCTGGAGGATATTTTTACGCTGTGTAACTAGGTTACATAATATGTAATGATTTTTGGGTGCATTTCATGAGAAGGGTTAACACTGTGAATGGTTACATGATGTGATGAGATTTTATATGTCTTAATTTAATTAAATATCATATTTTTAATATGAGGTGATGAGTTTTTCAACATATTTAGATATCTTGAATTTCACAACCTGTAATGATATAACATGTTGTGTAATATCCTGAGTATGTATTTGTAGGGTTCCATATGAGGTTGAGTGCCCATTTTTTGTGGTAGGTTATCCTTTTATCTCGACTGAGGGTTCCTCCCCAAATTTTTTTGGGAGACTCTCTTTTTCCTGATTTATCTGTTTGAATTTTGATCTTTGTTTTGGTTGTTGGGAATCTATCCAGGTGAGTTACCTTTCTCATTCTTAGTTTCCATTTATCACAGTATCACCTTTGTGTTATGTTGTCCGATTATTTGGTTTAAAATGGTTTTCTTCTTTTCTTCTTCTGGATCTATTGTGAAATCTTGTTCTAGAGGTTGTTCCTTTGTTAGTTGTGGTGTGGCATGTGTTTTTTCTTGAGGTATTAGTTGTTTCCTCTTATTTTCCTAATATATTTCTCAATTGGATCAATTATAATATGTGTAATCTTGGATCTAGTGCATTCTTTAATGTTGTGGAGTTTTTGGTTGTTGGTGGATCTCGTTGTGAGTGTGTGTGGCCTGAGTTTCAAGGTATGTGGTTCTGTCTCTAGCCTATGTTGATGAACCTTATTTCTATTGTTTTATAAAATGACTTATTAATGGAATTGGAAATATTGTTTTGTGTGTGTTGAAAAGTGTTATTAATGAATAATTGGTTTTCCCTAGTTGTTGATAAATGTAAAAACAAGGTGTATTTTAGAAGCATTGAAAAGGATTTTTGAAATAGTATTGAAATGGTATTTTCAAAGAATTGGAATGAATTGTGAAAAAGAGAACATTGGTAACCTTGGGTACTTAGGTTGAAGGTTTATCTTGAGGCCATTTTCCATGTATTTGGTGATTATCAGGTGTTTTTCTCATAGATATTTCCTCTATTTTCTAGGACCCTTGTTCTAGGGGATTGATATTGAGATTGTTGGGGGGGGGGTTACTCATGGGGTATTCACATGATTCTTAGTCTTTTATTCTAGGAAAAAGGGTTTTCACTTGATTTATTTTGGTTTGAGTAGTCTTCTAGTCTAACCAATAGTGATCATTGTTTGTGATAACCATGCTTCTAGTTTATGATTCTTGGATTTGTTGTTTTATCCTTGATATACATTATTATACTTGTAGAATATGATATGGAAAATGTTATTTGAAATTGACATACTTGATTTTGTTTTAGAACTATGAAAAATGAGAATGTTTACCATGTTTTCTATAAAAAGATTTACTACTTATCATTCCGTGTTTTATTTGAAATGAGCATAAAAAAATTTATACGGAGACTTGTTACAAAAAACCTGGGTTATATCCTATTGATCCTATTAGCTCACTCCGTGTGCACCTCTTCAGTGGTGTGACTACCTATGCATGTATTCTAATGTAAGGAAAGTAAAGGCACTATAGTGAGGTGGAGAGGTTTCATGTCAGTTGAGTTAGGTAGCTGATGATCAGTTAGTGGGAGTTCTTCTACACTATCACATGGAGTAGTTATTTTTTTGGTCCTTTGTAGTTGGAATTGTCTCTTGGGGATTTTGGATAATTTTATATTTTTTTTGTTCTCATTGTATTATTAGAGTTATTGAATATATTTATTAGTTTTTTGTTGTTTATTATTCCTCCATGTATATATATGACATGTTTTTATTTATGGTGGGTTAAATCGTTCCCTCTTGTTTTCTGTTTGATTCCAGGTTGATTTTTCTACCCTATGGAGATCAGAAATGACCTTCAGGTATGTGATAGAATGGTTTGGGTGCCAGATTTGAGGGTAACCCAGGTCTGTTCGTTACAATAACTGAAAATTATTTTTGATATGTCAACAAAGAAAAATATAAAGAGTTAAATTTAGTTATTGTAAATGCGTATCACCAATTATTTACTAAAAAAACTTTGATGTATTGGTAAAGAAAAATAATATAATGTGTGGAATTTAAATACCAAAAATATCTTAATGGAAATTCATAAGTAATGATTCCATGAATGATTGTAATGATCAAATTTGAAATAATTCTATATAAATTTATGTTATTGACATTATAATTTGTTGTTGTTGTGATGTAATGAAGATTTAGTACTATGTTTAAGGAGTTAAATATTAGTAATATGACTCATAATTCTCACTGCTGTTATAATAAACTTTCATCATATATGTTACTCATTAAAGGAATTTATTGGGAGGATTTTATCTGATTTCCACATAGAGACGAGTTAGGAATTATATAGATATATAATGAGGTCAAAAACCCCTAAATGTGAATAAACAATAAGGAAACTCTATTGTTATATATCATGTGATATGATTATATTGGTTCAATGCATGATTTTTAAGTAATTATTATTTTTTCAAAGGAAAAATGTATCATGTTATAGAAATGGTAATCTAGAAAATATCATTATATCATATTAATTTCATATAAAGAATTAGGTTAAATGAAAATTGACTACTGAAGTATGAATTTTTTTCACTAACTTATATTCATCATGGATTATAATAGGTTTCAGTGAAATTATAATTTTAAGCTATGTATAATTTTATATATAGTTGTGAAATATTATAATTAAGAAAAAATGGGTTTTATGGACTATATGAAACATCATATACAAATTAATGTGTTTCATAAAATAATTCATTGGTATTTTAGGGGCGTGCACTTAATATTGAATCATAATACATAATATTCTAATGATATATTGAATGGGAACCTTGATACTTCGATACATTTATAATGAAATATGAGAGTCTTAGCTAATTTGTGGAAGGTTGGTTATGTTTATAGTAATGTCAATAGTAGTATCTTAACCAACATGAAATTTTTTTCCTCATATGATGAGTATGATATATGGATCCTCAATTGAGATAGGCATGAAAAATTTATGTCCAGAAAAAATGATTTATTTGGTTTGTGTTTATCTACCAAGATTAGGGTTATATGATGTGGTTATCCACATATATGGATGAAATGTGATTAATTCATCATCCTCATTAGTATATACTAAGAGAATAAAAAACATAGTAGTATTCCTTTTCATAATTCTATACTTCATGTCCCTTGGTTACTCCATGTCATAGGTAATTGGTTGATATGATTATACATACATGTATATAATATAAATGGAGGAAAAATGAATGGAGTTTTATCTGAGTGATAATGATCACACCTCACCACATTGTTACTTTGGTATAATTAATGATTTTATAAGTGATTTTAATTGCATAAATTAAACAATTCAATAATTCATATTTATTTTCAACAATACAAAGGCTCATGGGGTTATACATTATGGTTTTGAAAATGAGGATCAAGTTTATAAATCATTTTGGGCTGCCCCAATTGTGTTTTGGATTACATTTTTCATAATTGTTTAGATACATTTTTATGAGTTTTTATTTATGATATAATATATAGTGAAAATGAATGATAGATTTCGATAAATTAATTTTAAAAGAAAGAAAAATTAGTTATCAATATGAATTAATTTTTGATTCATATGATTTTAGATATAGTGAATGGGAACTATGTTGATGAGGCTTTAGTTGAAGTTGGATATTATTATAATTGTGAACTAAAGTCACAGCCATGAAATTATGGTTTAGTTCTTGTTATGGTCAGTACTTGAATGTACCACGACATGTTGATTTTCACTATGTCATAGTAAAGGGCATGGGGTTGCATGTATTATGTGATTACAGTTATCTATAAGAAATACTCTTTCACAAACTATCATAAAGTGATTTTACTATCATATAATGAAAATTTTAGGAGGATTAAACATTCTATTTTTTTTGTTTATCAATTAAATAATTATTATCAAAAATAATATTCATAAGTTAAATCCACTATAAGTCATTAAATGTTTATGATATTTTTTATCAATTTAATTTAGAAAAATGTTATGTATATAAAGGGTCTCCATTTATGGATATATATTGGACCATGGTTAGTGATTTAGAAGTGATGAAACATTATGAATCTTATTTATTATTGTTTATTATAGATCTCATAAACTATATACATTAATATAGGTTCTAGAATTTCAAATATAAAAGGAGGTCCTTCCCAAGAATTATGAGGGTTTCTAGTATGCTAACACCCAATGGGGGGGGGGCATCTATAGATTCTCATTTATATGATTAATATCATGTAAATTTCTGAAACATCAAAAATACTTCTATAGTGTATGAAATTATCATATTCATTTTATTATTCATTCTAAATGAATAGTTATATTGTTGGTATAATTAGGATTTTGTGGGATTTTCTTCTATATTCATGATGATTTTCATCCTTTGAGTAGTTATGTGGAAGAAAACATAAATAATATCTTCTAATGTTACATAAGTTAAACCACTTTTATTCATATATATAATGTTTTATTTTATTTATTTGATTGAGGGGAAAAATAGTGAATGTACTAAAAAGAATCTAACACCTTTGAAATATATCATGAAATTTTAATGATATTAACAATTATTTTTAAAATAAATCACTAGAATTTCGTATTTTATCTCATTAAAACCCTATATGTGTGCATTTTTCTATTAATTAAATTCATGCATCTCATGTATAATCTACAAAATTAATATGTTCACAAAATATATTAGTGTATATTCCTTATAAAATTAGTATTTGTATTAAATATAAAAAAATAAAAGATTATATTATAATATTTATCCACTTTTCTAAATGTATAATTTATATAATGGACTTAAATCATTATTATTGTAAAAAATAAAATTAAATGAAATTAAATATCCAGTATTGAAAAATTATGGTAAGAGTGATACTTGACTACAAATTTTCTAAATAGAACATAACCTTATAGGGTGATGGGAATTCAGCCATGAAGTATTAATATGGGTAGTTTAGTGTTGAATATTGATATACATTTAATTTATTAATTAAAATTAAAATATATAGTAATAAAAAAAAATAATTCCATTGAAATATAACAAAAAATAAAAAAAGTGTAAACTAAATTATATTAGATAAAATTTCTAGTATAAAATAATTTAAATGAATGATATGATATTTGAAATCATACATATAATATCTATTAGTGATTAAATATGACCAGTTAATATTATATTTTAATTATTATATTTTAACATTCATAAAATTCTATTATTATTTTATACTCAAAAATATACTTATGATAGAGAGGAAAAATATCTTTATTAATATAATATTTCATGTATATTTATAATAAAATATTTTAAACATTATATATTCAATATTTTTATTAGAAATTTATCATAAATATTATATAAAAAATATATTTTATTAAAAAATATTCAAAAATAATCAATAAGTTTTATTTGATTCTGTAATTACATAAAATCATTGTTTTAGTATCCATATACAATTAATGTGAGTGATATAATATAACTCTTGTTGTGGTTATTCATAAAGCGCCTTTTGAGAGTTGAATATCAACTAGAAAATCATGATTTCATACTATATCATTTCCCTAGGTCATATTAAACAAGTATAAGAGATATGTATTCATACACCCTTTTCCATGATATCTCTCAATATATTAATTAAATTAATATTATATGAACTTTCTTTTTTTATATAGGATATGGTGAAATGTGGGTTTTCAACTAAATTATATAATTTCATTAATATGCAAACCAATTTCAGATATAAAACTCTAATTTTGAGAATTTTCTTTTAACTATATCATATTATATCAACTAAGACATTAATTTTTATAATAAATACATACATAAAAATTCAGTCATAAATTTTCATTTTCTATAAGTCCTATTTTTTGTTCTACAAAATTTTATTGTCTATGATATTTTTAAATATTTTAATTTACCTATATTACTCAAAAAAATCACCATAATGATCTAAAATTTTTGATTGTTTTTTTTGTATCATCTAATATATATAATATGGAATAAAAATTGGAAAACCTATAAAAAGAATATAGAATAGTTTATGGATAATTTTAATATGAAATAATTTGATAGTAACACCTAAAGAGGCCTTATATGTTCAATATTTTTAAATGTTTAACTATAATAAAAAACATAATCACAACATATGTAAGAACCATATGATCTAAGCATAGTCCCTATGTATACTAGGGCATGATAAATATTTTCCGGGGTCTAATTTGACACCTCTAAGGGACCACAACCTCATATTACAGTAAAATTAAAATATTTCAAATATCAAGCAATCACTTTTCATAGTATGAAAAACAATTAATGTAATAAATAATGTTAGTATAATGACAAAAACCATATATTGGCGATGGAAAAATAAATTTTATTTCCCATGTCTAGTATAAAGGTTAACATTACATTTTATCTAGAAGAAGAGTTCCCAAAAAATGGTTTCTCACAATTAATGTTGATTTTGGAAAATTGATTTTAATTTGGTTGGAGATGTTGATAATTTAATATAGAAGTATAAATTCATTTATTTAATATAATTGATGGGAATGGTGATTGGGTCAGGGTAGGATAGGCCTTATTGAAATCCTATCATTGTTTTCCTATTTTTAGCTAATCTTTTTCTACTAAACTTCCAAGGAATAGATTCATTAATTACTTCCTCTCCCTCCCATGGATAGATGGTGAAAATATCCCTAGTTGAAATCTCATGTAATTATTACCACATTCTTATGTGTGTTTATTTATAGATATTCCCCATGATTAGGTAGGGGAATCACTGATTGAGTATAGTTGTTTAATTATTATTAATAGTTCCAGCTACAATTGTGTTCACACGTGTTGGGGATTGTCAAGAACTAACCACCTAATAATATCCTATTACATTATATATGAACCTGAAATGTGGGTATAAAGAGATATAGATCATCGAATAAGTATTTAAAATTAACATAATCTATCCTTAATAAAATTTCATTCGGTACGAAAAACTAAATTTAGGAATTTAACAATATTGCAGAAGAATGAATGGATTTATTAACTTTAAGATAAAAAACTCAGGCATCTTGATTGGGTCTAGAATCCCCAGTCCCATTCAATAAGAAACAAAATCCTCCATAGATAGGATAATCATGTTTATGTGAAATAATGAAGGGATATAGATATTAAATAAATGAAAATAATGAAAATAGGAAAATAAAGATTCCTTATCTGACCATCATCTAGAGAATCCCATCGATGATAGATCTTCTTTAAATCACCCCTAACCATTTATTTATGGGCCTCTATTGGTCCCTTGAGTACCATTAATTTCATAACAAGTATATAACTATTTATATCATAACTCTATAAGGTCATACAAAGTGATATGTCATTAATTTTCACAAAAAACATCATATCTTGGTATATATAAATTTTTCACAATAGAAGAATTGTGTTTTTAAATTCCAAGTTATTAAAGGTGAAAAAATAGAAGAATTTTATAATTGATTTCTTCAAATTTTTAATGTTTTTAGGGTTCTTCATACTATGAGTTATATGTTTCATTCTATTACACGTGTTGTTTTTCACCCGAAGTCCTATTTTTCTCACTTTGAATGGTCTCGTCTTACATTCTAAAAGTATCACATAATTAATTGACTATTAATGGTGTTAATTGTTTTTTTCACATAGATTTGACCACTCTTTCACTTTATTCAACACTTTTCCCTCATTCTTAGAACTTAAATTGTCCCCCATACTAGAACCCCATTTGAAGCATTAATTGACCGCTATCTTTATCATTGCGAATCATACCATTTATTCTACCATAAAATATAAAAACAATTTAATTTTGGTAATATTGAAAAATAAAAAATAAAAAATAAAATATTTAATATAAAAATAATTATGTAAAATATTGTTTTACCAATTTCCTCACACTTATAACATTCTTGTCCCCAGGCACATAATCTCGACATAAACTATAAAGAATGAACATTTTACCAATATTCAAATTCCAAGAAATAAAAACAAATTATTATCAATGAGGATCTAAAATTTAAAGTTATCAACTTTTTTCACACTCTTTAAGAGACCAATAAATCCATGTATTTTATTTTCTCTATTGAAAAAATGGATAAATGTCTCCTTTTATTTATTAATATACAATAATTTACTATTACCAAGAATCCCATGTCATTATTTAACTCACAATGGATTCTTTTCTCTCATCACTGATAATACCAATTAAAGTTGAGTTTTGATCATGCAAATATTAGATGATCTTTTTTACATATGCTTGAAATGAATCTATATTCAATATTTTATAAGGGAAAAAATCCCATAAAATCATAATAACTTTATAAATAAGGTTCTAATAACTCTGATGCTTATGGTTGGTAAGGATTGATGTTCAAAACACTTAAGACCAAAAATGGGGGTCTATATGTAAATAATACTTTAGAATATCTTAATAAGTGTTCAACTGAAATATTTCTAGTAAAATGAAAATTTCCACTTCTAGAACTCATAGTAAGGTCATGATCAATGTATGTACAACAAAACATCTACACGTTCATGAATATTATATATATTTTTATTTTATATAATTAATTTTTTAATTTTTTATAAGTTATTCTTGTAGAAATATCACAACCACCACCAAACCCTATATAATAAAATCACTGGCCTTTTATTGTTTATTTTTTATTTTTTGAAAACAAAAACATTTCATTTTTTATTTTTTAATGAAGGGAAATAAATATAAGAATAATTAATATAAATTGATCCTACCCCAATACCCAAAATAGAACCCCCAAATTTTTTCCATACCATTAATTACTACTCCTTTTCAATGAATTCCCTCACCCCTACAATTCAACTTTAAAAGACCATGAAATAGAAATAGACTACGGTAGGAATTGATATAAATGGATTATAATGTGGATTGTTCCTAAAAAATCCATTCAATTATTATACAGACAAAACTGGGATTGATATTACTATGGGTCCAAGGATAAATGGATAATCAATAAATATTTCTCTATCAAATTAATTTTGATTTTATTCAATCATATATTTGAAAATTTCTAATGTAATTTTTAGAAGCTTGCATGATGAAAGATCACTCAAGAAATATTATCGATATAGAAATGAAAAGTATTTGGAAATGAAATCCTCTCTACATTGGAATATATGACTTTTTGAAAATATCTAATTGAATAAAAAATAATAAAAATTAAATCAACATATATTTTAGAATTTCAAAGTATGAAAATGGTAGGGAAATTATATTTTCTTGAAACAACAAATTCCCTTAAATCATTACTAATAAAAATAAATATCACAAGAATACCTCTAATCATTCGAGTCCTCCATTTACTCACTCAATCAAATTAATATTATAATATAAAACATGGAATCATAGGATTCTTATGAAATTTTAGGCTCTTAGTATAGAAAATAAAATAATGAAGATTAACATTAGGAATAGAATTATTAATTAGAGATAATTTTTTTAAAAAAATATGGATATAAAATGATAAATAATATAAAATAAACCCCCTTATAATGAAGCTTCATTTTTATTGTGCATGTTTTATTCATTTAATTATTTTCTTAAGCATTTATTGACATGGATCTCTTTTTCATGATATGAATTCATTTTATAGTGAGAAATCATCTTTTCTTATGATGTGAATTCCACTTTCACATGGTGATTTAAATCTTTATGTCATTAATTTTGAATAATTTATTCATGATACATTTTTTCATGTTTATAGGACTATAAATAAATAATTATTAATACTGAATACTTATTTAATTGTTCACAAATAGGAATATCGAAAAGAGTAGATAAAAGAAAAAAAAGTTTCCTCCCGGAATATATTTATTTAAAATCATGGTCTCAATTAAAATATAAAATAATAAATAAAATTTTAGAGAAAATATAAAATTAAATCCATGACTACATGATTTCGACCCATGGTTAATTGATGCAGTGTCCACAATGCATTCAAATTGATAATTCAAGTAATAATATTTTAAATGAAATCACCATATTCAATAAAATGTGAAGTATATGGGTAAAACATGCTGGATGTTCATTAATATATTGGTTTAAGGAGTTGAAGAAATCCATTAGTTCTTAACTAATTTATATAAAAATAAATTTTAACCACAAATAATGGGATTTTTGTCAATTCTTACAATAACACTACTAAAAACCTTAGAACATTGTTATTAGTAGTTGTTTATTGATCTGTGTAAATTTTTTTATTTTTGTATTTGTCTTTAAAAATGAACCTCACTTTTTATGGGGATATGGAATCCTTGGTATATTCTTCACTTCTTTTGATATGTAATATTTACCCTCAGTTTTCTTTTCCCAGACGACCTAAGTCTCAGACATTGTATCATCATTATTAAAATAAAAAGTATTATTTGAAATTTTTTGTAGTATAAATTTACATTTTTCTCATGATACTTTATTTTCATTGGTCTAATATTGTTCACCTCTTAAATATGCATCATTAGTTCGTTCTTCTATGTCATTTTACAAACTCATGTAGTATTGTGAGACATATGGATTCTGTCATGTTATGTTATTATTTATTCCTAACTAGTTCCTTCTTGATATTTTATATAATCTTTTGATGTTCATTATCATTATGTTTGTACGAATTGATCACATAAAGTAATCTAGATTTTTTATTTATCATATTAAAATAAATTATCAATGGAATCAGATGTTGTTTATTCTTTAAACCTGAATATATAATCATAGGATTTCTAGGAACATAAATGTTCAATTTTATTATAGATTAATAACTTCCCTCATATAGAAATGATTTTTTAATAATAGTATATTCTTCTATCAATTTAGTACCTTATACAATAGAGTGTGAATAAAGTGAGTGATTGTTGATGAATAATTTATAGATTCATGTTTGTTGATGTGAATTTTACTCTCTCCAAGATTCATTGAAAGTGTTCATCTATCAACATTAATGATTGTTATTCCACTTTTTAATAATGGTCTACCCAAAATAATATGAGAGTGTGATGGGATCCTATCTTAATCAATGATCATCATAATGATGTATATTGTGAAAAGTAGTTATTTTACTATTACAATCAAATCATCCAAGACTTATGCTAGAAGGAATGTGGATTTGTTTTTAAGATGGACCACTACAATAGTGGATTCAATTTTCTTATATACAATGATATAATTTCAAAGCGAGACATGAAATTTATTTAATAACCTAGTTCACATAATTAATCAATGAAATTTAAATAGATAATAATGTAGTGAATATAGAATTTCCTTGGATATTAACATTTTTTGTGGAACTAGTGGTTCAATCAGTACTGAGACGCTCCAAAATATGATGATTTTATCATTTCTGTCTAGTCTTCTTCATTTGGTGTATAGATCCTAGAGGAATTTTTTATATTTTCTTTTGGAATTTTTCAAATTTCCACAAACAATTGGTTTCTGATTTCAACCTTTTTAATGGTCTCTATAATTTATTTCTTAATTTTTTCCCTTAAATCATCATTGAATAAATTAACATATAAGGAAATGATGTGAGAATATATTTATTCCACCACTATTAACTGTTTTTGGGAGTTTTATTTCCCAATTTCCTAAGCCCAGTACTTAATATGCCATTGTTATTTTACGTTTATTTTGGATTGGTGGGTTGATCTTCATAATGTTTCTTAGAGTCATCATAATATCTTTATTTTTTTGGAAGGATATATTTTCCACTTAGTGTTTTAATTAAACATACACTCTCACTCATATTTGGGACTATCTTTGATGTTAATTTCCCTATATTCAATGTTAGTATGTACATGGTATATACTCTATGGTTTTTATCATATCCATCATATTCTTTAGTCATGAAACATTGCATCATAATTTTTACTCATCATTTTATGGTGTATTTGTTAATGGCTACTCATAATTATTATACTAGAAAGGGGGTGGTTGGTAGATTTGTTTCTGGTATGGTTAATAATATGGTCTCTAAAATAGTGGTGTGTAATGTTACTATATATTTTATGGTCACTGATATTTATATTTATTCTTAGAAATGGGAATATTCTATTTCCATAGGAATATTCTTGGTTGTAATGTAGCTACAAAAATCTTCATTCCCTGTTAGTCATCACATGTGTCAGTAATATTTTTGGTGATGAACATAATCTACATACTTGAGGTGGGGAATGTTTCAGATTTACTTTATTTATATTCCCAATAACACTTTGATTTATTCAACTCTAGTTATCATCAAAGTTGATAAATTATACTTTTTTACCATTTAAATCCATCTGGTTCCCGTACCTCTTGTACTAAATTGCAACAAGTTTTAAGAATTTTTTTCAATCAATAATTTAGATTTGGTTAAAGATTTATCTATCATAAATCCTCCAGATGAGCAACTAATTATTTTTTGGTAATATTAATAAATTCTAGGTATAAGAAGACATGAATTTTTTGTTCCTTGATTGATTCATGATTGTATCATTCACAAATTTTCTTGAAGTATTCCATGTACTCATAAAGAGTTTTTACATATGTTTATCGAATAGTGTTGACACACACCAAATGAGCATAAAAAATTATATGATTGAAGAAAAAACCTAAGAATAAATATTATTTTCTCCAAATAATTAAGGAAGGAACAACATGGATATATGAATATCACACGGCTGGATCACACAAATCACATGACCACCAAGAATACACAAGGTCATACGGCCACATAAATGTCATGTGGCCAAATTATACATTACGCATGATCTGATAATGATCACACGAATCCCATTTAGTAAGCCCTTATGATCATAAAATTATATAATTCCCATGTAAATCCATTTAAAAAACCCTCATGATCATATAAAGGCTTCTGAACAAGTTATTTTGATTAGGCGACATGTCAACTTATGGATCCTGGAAAATCACTCAAAGCCCCTTATGGAATAAAATTTGAATAAGGTGGAAGCTTCATATGATGGAAGATACATTTATTTTCATGTGAAGGGCCCATATGAGTGATGGGGTATTTCATCAATCACACAAGATCCCGAGAGAAATATAATCCATTACTCATGAAATACTTTTGGTATGTCACCTTAATCATGATAAGGGGATTGGAAATGTCCATTTGATCATGAGATTACTTGATAGACACCCATGGTAATAAATTAAATGTCATGTAAAATAGAAAATTAAAATAAAAAAAGCGTGGAATCCTCATGAGAAAGAATGTTATATTATTTTTCCATGCGAATGGTCTTTGCGGTCCACCTAATTAGTCCCATGATCATGTGAAATCCCCACTGACATGATAGATTCATCATGAATAGAATGTGGTACATGCCACCTCTAGAATGTGAAGGATCTCATGAATTTACATTTTATCAAGGGACGCCCTAATAGAAATTTAATGGGAGACCTCCACATGCCTTATAAATTTAATGCAAAAATATGGTGCCGTTATAAGAAGGGGAGTTACACCTTTTTCATGTGAAGAATTTGAAGACCCTTGGATGAGTGAACCTGATCTCACAATGGTCCCCTGATAAGTCTCCATTGATATTGTGGAAGCTTCTTTGATTGGTGTCTGGTTCTTTGAAAGACTCTCTAACTTTCCAGCCTAGTCCTATGGTGACCATTTTACATTTCAATTTTATTATGTTAAATCCCTTTTACAATCCATGGGTCTAAAAAATATGTCAATTATGGAATGGTATCATGATCACTATTTATTACACAACACAATTATGATGTCGTTAATGAACCTTGGTAGGTTCACATGAAATGCATGATGCTCCATTGAATCAACACATATTTGTGATATATTCCCTATGAATGGATACTATGAACTGAGAGGTGATGCTTATAAATCCCCCCCCCCCTTAACAAAATAACACAAGAGCATAGAGGAATGAAAAAACTTATTGCAGTGGAAATCTGTAGAATCAAAATTTTCTTCCACCAAGTAAACCTAAGAAATAATAGAATGGAATACATGGAATATATGTATGATTCACATGATCACCCTATTAATCATTATAATGATATATGGTATCTCCTAAATATTCTGAAAATTATTTTCCACTTATCTACTTTAACATTTGAGATAACAATTTTCCATTCCTAACAAATATTGTGTCATATATTAAATAAAGGCTAAAAATTATGGAATCTATATGGAAATATAGAGACAATGATTATTAGGTGACATGATCATGAAATACATGTGAACTATTCATAAGTCACATGATATAAACTAGAAAAATGAGCCTAGTCATGTTAATCCTTACATACATGATTTACATGTCCTTTGGAAGCAATAGGGAGTATCATCCATGTCATGTCAAGACCTCTCTATATGTTGTCCAAGTCACATTCTTGAACCTAGACATATCATCCAATTCATTTGAATCCCCCATAAATTTCATCCATTACATATGATAGCACATAGACATATCATTTAACTAAATATAAGTCCTCTATACATATCATATATGTCACGTGCGGTCCTCTGGACATATCCTCCAAGTCACTCTATGTCCCCCATACATATCAACATTGATCACGCGACACCCCTAGACATTTATTATTTAATCACATAATAAAACCGATAAAGTCTATCATTTTCATTCAATAACACATTGACATGTCAGTTTTGATCATTTTAACCACCCTGGTAGATGTCAACCTAGTCAGAGAGTCAATTCAGACAGGTCAAGAAGACACCCTAGACATATCATATAGGTACCCAATACATTTCACGTAGATAATCAAGACATTTCAGGATTAAACCCAAATTTTTTTTTGTCCTTTTTCAGTAGGAGTACTTGGTAATTTTACTTCATCCCATGTGAATCCCAAACCATGGGTCTTTGGTATGGAATTTTACATTCATTTGGGATGTGTAAAAATGGTTGATGAATGGATATTCATAAAATAATATTGGTTTTATGGCATAATTATTCTATATAGGCCTTCTTATCTCACCACTCAGTGTTCTTAATATTTATTCTTTTGAGGGTAGTGGTCAGATATAATCCAATATAAAAATGTATGTCCCTCTATATCTCAGGCATTCTAACCAATGATACCCAAAATATCTTATGGATTTATGATTCTTCTCTATATATTCGTGGATTGAGAATATAATTAGATTATGAGGACTCTAATTATCCATATAGGATATAAAATATGCCTTCTTATGTCATAATATCCATATCAAACAACCCATTAGAGCCGCCAAAGTGCATAAGTCTAGTATCCATGTGAATTAATTCTGATCACTTTCTATCTCTTATTTCACACACCAAGACTGGCTCATAGGGGCATATGGATATTAATAATTCTTATAATTTACATCATAAATTTACCATAGTTAGGGAAACCTCATATTATAGTCCATGTTGTGTTACTTGATAAGATACCCCCATGTAAGGGAATCCACACTAGTGTATGTACAAAAGAATTCTCATATCAGTAAACCATGTGGAAATAATCTTCAAAATAATTAATTACCTATCACCAACCATTAGTGGGATGAGGGAGAATCAAAATATAATTACTATAATTCCTATACTAAGCATGATATATAGGACTCCTTAAGGCTCGAGCTCCATACTCAATGCTCTTGTTCGCTCATATATTTCATTTCCTCATAATGGTAAACTACACAAATTTTTCTTAAATTAATTATGTGTGTTTTGATTCAAGTTATAAATAGGATACATAGGATGCATCATTGTTTTTAGTCTCATACTAGATGCACCAATATCCTCCCTAGATGGTAGTAAACTATAAATTTACTGGATAATATGAAAAAAATTTAAGCATCTACCCATTACTAATAAATTATGGGAAACATATTGAGAACATCAGATACATATATATGGTCTCATTAAAAGAACCCCCTTTTATTCATAAGGATTTGGTACCTGATACTTATTTTAGGGTAAGAAGTCCTATATATGGATTTGGAAGAGACTAATTAATATATCTTAAATATATAATAGAGTCTCAGAATATGAAAATATCCCTCCTAAATGGTGTGATGAGACTGACCACCCATCACATCGACAAATGTTAGTTCCTAAGTGTCATTGGATTTGAAATCCCAAAGGACCATCTAAATTTGGAAAGAATGTTTATACCTTGTTGTGGATTTGGGATCCATTGGGAGTTTTCATAACATATGAAAATGGTTATCTCGACATGAAAGATAGTGAACCCCTAATTGAACTCCCCAATAATCAATCATCAACTCCTATGAAAAAATAGTGAAGATAGTGTAAAATAATGTATTGAAAGAATAACAGAATCATTATAGGCATGGAAAAAATGTCACCAAATCTTGGGTATCAATCCACCACACCATATCTAAAGGGAAAAAAATGTTGAACCTGATCTGAATCTCTCAAATAAAAAAAGAAAACAATCATCTGACAATGTGTGGGGATATTTTGTTTTGTGTCCCCTGATAAAATTAAAATGGTATTCATGAAATGAAATCCATCAATAAAAAAAATGAAACCTAGGTTCCCATAATATAAATCCATTATCCACAGGAAATGTTTCCCCAATAAAAATGGCCAAACTATGAATAGGTAAGGATAATTGTGTTACATATGAATAGATTATCGAGCATGTTTCACACTTGTGACAATACACTGATCGGCGATCATATTTATTATTATATTATTGAATATAAAAGCTACTCTCATATACACCTTGAACAAAGATCATTTCAACATTAGGAAAATATTATAGAACCTTAGCTACTGAAGTATCCTCTACAGGTCAAAAAACAACCACACATACCATATGCCTTCAAATTTATATGGATAATGTGATGGTTTCAGAATACCACTACTAGGGTACAATATTGACCCTTGAGGCTACATGTATAGGTATCCAAATGACGAAGATTAAAATTCTATCTAGATCATGGAAATCTATAATGAAACTAGTGGCACTTATCTCCATCCATAATAGCTTTTTAATCTTATATACAAAGCACAACAATCATCACATTCAATATACTAAGAGGGTGGATCAAGGATTTGAAAATGGATTCATCCCAATTTAAGAGCTTCCAAAGTGGGATCCTATTAACTACCATCACCAAAATCATCCCACTAGTTTCACTCAGTCTCTTGTTAAGGGAACCTCCTAACAAATTTCATCCTTGGAAACTCATGAATAGGTATCAATGAGGTCTTGTCGGGAACGAAAAGATATAGGTAAAAATAGGTCGGATCATATCCCCAAAATTTATAAAAAAACTAATGGGTATTCTAATATTAGAAAGTGGGAAGGATCATATCCCTTGTCATTTGGATTAATTCTTCATGCATATTCTTATAGAGATTGTGGGTGAGGCACATATCCCTTTTCTTATACATGAATCCCATTTGCATATTCTGATAGAGTAAGGAGGAAATGAGTGACATTATATGTTATCTTCAATCGAAGACATGTTACAGTATATCATTAAGACTAATAATGTGTAGGCCTATATTCCAACACACACTTTACTAAAGTGTCACTATATTATATCTATAATAGAAGATATATACTAGTATGTTCCAGAACTAATACCTATAAATGGATATGAACACATTCCTACATTGATAGCTATAACAACATATCACCTGGATCATTAAGAACATGTGGCTACTCCAATGTAAGAAAAAATTCTCTCTCCTGTAATGGAGGATTGTTAGAATATCCTAATAAAGGATGAGACACATGACCTACCTCATATCCCCATTCCAAATGGGGATCCCCAACTCATTTTACACATTCCATATGCAATGTGAGCATTCAAATAGAAATAGATCATCTAAATAGTCCAATGGAATAAGAGCATTCTCATATTATCATTCCAATCAAGGATCACTAGCTCAATTTGAAACATGCCTTGGGATAGATGTACATTCCTATAAAAATGCTAGGGGAATAATACAAAGGCACATGACTAGCATCATATCCTCTCTCCAACTGATGTTTTTCAGAAAAATATTGAAATATCCTCATATCATACTCATATTCCTACCAATGATTCTACTTATCGTATTTCATCATCCCATAGAATCTGGTCTCATATCCCTTCTTCCATAGATTAATTACTATATATGAATCTTTTCAAGATTATATTATGGGAGTATCATATCCCATATCCCATTTTGACAATCCTTCATTATATTATTATAGTTAATTAATATCTTAACTAGTATCACACCACAACTTCATCCAGGATTGATCATGATTTTCTGAAAACCACACATAGGTAGGCTAATATTTCATCCAATAATATAGAATCAAACTTGTATACACCAAAATATTCTTAGCAGCAAGCTTATATCTCTGCAACACCATATGATTATCAAAAAATTCTAGAAACTATCATGTAGTAGGACTGTATCCCAACTCAACCCAAAAAGGCTAGTCAATATATTCTAGGGATGACCCATAATGAGGATCGTATCATTGATCTTCTCAATTAAATTTTTACTTAAGGATATTAAATGCACATTCATAAAAACCCAAGGGTCTTTTGACTCTCAAACTAATGAAATAGAGGTCACTACTTTTATATTCCACCTCATAGTTGTGTATAGATGGATTGAATGGACTATACTCCTAAAATTTGTCTTGGTAATCCTCCCCATAGTGATACATCTCCAAAACCTAGAAGTCCACCCCTTTCTCAGACACATTTATATAAAGATGTGATGAAAACTCAAACACATTAATGTAGAGAGGTTCTCAAAACAATGGTGTTTTCCAAATATAGTTCCCCATCAACTATTATCAACACTTCATTGTAGTCAATAGTCTACCCGGAGAATAAATCCCTATGGTCTGATGAGGTCTAGGAATATAATTTTGATGTTCAAGAGGACAACATGGATATATATTAAGAGTTAGTGTTAAAAAACATTCAAACCATGTTCTTGACCATCACTAAAAATGACTATGAGATTCTAGATGTGTTATATAAGGAGTTCATGACATACTTACACCAAATCATGTGGGAATCTCATTAGTAGTTTTAGTATAAACATCTCCCATATCAAGGATATGAGGGTAATCTCTAGATTATATGTTCACAATTTTTTCACCTGGATTTATCCAAATTCTCTATAGTCCAGAACCTATGGTTGGAAAACCATGAAAAATGATGATGTTGTTTTTTTGCAAATCATAACAACTCTATGTTTACTTATTTCCAAATATTTGTTATATATACATATCCAATGATGGGGAAAATATGGAGAATTTCTACTGAACATGTCTAAATTACATAAATTCCCCTAGATAAGGTATCATATAATGTTATATCAAAAATATAAATAACTTGTTTGGGTATTTTATAGTATATTTCTTTAATAAAATGAGAATCCCCCACCTTGAAGATACAAAGACATCAAAATCAGAGGGATAAGGCCACCAACAAACTCCTAAGTTGGGACCCTATAAAAATAGGAATGCATTTCATATATGGAGTCTAGAGATGTTGAATTCTTGAAAAATTACTATTCAAAATGACCCCCATCATAGGAAACCATAACACCTGACCCATACATGATCAAAATTTTTACAAATTAAATGGATCACAATATCAACCTCTATAACAACTATCCATGAGAAAACCCATCCCATAGGGATGGGGGGATTTTTACAAACACATTGACACCTCAGGTTATCAAACTCTAATATGATCCAGGAAATATCAATGGTAGATTCAAACCAACCACATCATGAAGGGTTGGTTGTATTTTTATCTCAATCACCACCATCTAGTTCATCACACCTTAAGAGGGTAATAGGGAAATCAGTTGTGGTTTTAGATCCACTACATCCAGTAGCGATGGTGGAATTTATATCAAAATTACCATCTTAGGAATCATTAAATCTTCAACCAGAATCATCAAATTCTCAAAAAATCATAAAAACATCCAATATCATCCCAAATCATCCATATCCCACATGTATGGGGGTATTTTTATCATTATCTACACCTCATAAGGAATTAACATTATCCAATTTTAGAGGTAAATATCAATGGTCAGCATCCCGTATATTCCTCCTATCATAAGACATTGATTTTTCATTTGGGTCCTATTCTGAAATCACAACTGAAATATCCCTTAAGGTTACTATTCACATACTAGTATGTGAGAAACATATAGAAAAGTAAATCAAAGCATATATGGTTAGTAATACAAAATGGTCCAACATGGTATGGGGTTATAGAAATGACCTAGATGAAACCCTCAAAGTGGGGGGAAAGTGGTGTTGAATCACTCAAATTTTTGGAGAGTAATGGGAAAACTAATATTTCAAGATAAACCTCAGTAAACATCATCAACTTCGACACATAAAATGATGTAAACTAAAATATAAGTGTAGAGGGATGAAAATTAGAAACCATTCCTTGAGAGGTAGTTAATCTAGATGCACGAACAAAGGTAGCACATATGTGGAATTAGATAAGGATCTAGAACCTAACAACTTTAAATGATGAATTACCACTTCCATGGAAAAACTAAAAAAAATAGAGAGAATGGTGTGGCCCCAACCGATCACTATCTAGAGGATCCAAAATTCCCTCCATAAAGTAATGTATGGAACAATATGAGAGTTAGATACATAATATTAGAAATATCAATGAGGAACTGCTCAAGGGTGACATTATTAATGGGAATCATCTTCCAAAAAATATTATTATCCATTCTATGATACATTGAGAGGGATCTAGTACACAAAATATAGAGTAATTTGTGAACCATGTGGGATCTATATCCAGGAAACTAGACTATATAAATGATTATGTCAAATATGGCCACAAATTTTTTCTGTTATAGTGATAGCCAATCCCACATTAGGGTGATCATTCTCTCCAATCATAGATTAAGAATCAGTGAAACATGGATGTTAGGACACCTCATAAATACCTTGAAGACTCCCTCTATACAGGAGGTTTCTCGGAGAACAATACAACCATAACTCCAAGCCATTGAATCCATGACTACTCAAATGGAATCTATAGAAGGGTGGTGTGTACCTGCACAACATGAAAATAATCCATATACAAAATGGGTAGATGAAAATTTTCCCCCATCCAATTTTGGAAATCCTACCTTATCATTCTTTAATGGTGTTATAAATCCAATGAAGCATCTAAAGAAATTTTTATCTGAATACAACTTAATGATGGTCCCTCATGATCATTATTATGTGTCCAATATGAGATATTTTCTACAAAATCTAACAGGATTGACCTTTTTTTGTATAATATCATTATATCATGAGACATTATGGGATATTAATAACTTATCTATCAATTAAATTATCATTTTATCTCTATGCTAAGAAAAATGACAATTTTCATCGACACATATTGAAAACAATGTGAAAAGGAGAGGGTTTACGACTTCTTTTCTAGATGGAAAGGTTTAACATATTCAGCTAGCATCCATATGACACAAGAGAAACTATTGGATCTATATGCGGAAAATCGTTAGGATGAGTTGAAAAAAATCTGATCCAGATTAAATATCGAAGAAGTTTATATGATTTCATAGATACAACACCACACCATGATGACTCCAATAAATGGAATTAAGCTAAAGCTCAGCCTATTCCTTGGACATACGTGAAAATTCATGGTAACCCAAATACTAGTAATATTACCTTCAAACAAATATAAGTTCTCATTAAAGAACCTAGGTAGGGAACAATTTGTCCATCTCCCCCCATTGAGAGGTAGTAATAACAAAATCACCATTGGCTAGAGTCAAAATGGTACCAAATCCACCAGTGACTTGAGGAATGGTTGAATAATGAATATTACATATAAAATGATATTCTATATAGATATTAACTTGAATTAATAGAAAATAACCTATTCAAGTTATTACATCCAAATAATCCCAATGAGGTCAACCTCACTGATCATCCTTACTACTACACTTTTAATAGGAGGCTGGTCACACCATCCATGACTTCTTTATCTTCAAAGTTATCCTATAGAGAATGGTCGATTCTAGATAGGTGATAATAGAGATTCCCCAACATAGGTTATCAGTGTAACTATACCTCAACTAGAATAAGAGGGTGACTAGAAGTAATTTCTATCTATCTTTGGACAAGATATCAATAACTGGATGAATCAAAAGACAGTTGGTCAGGATTATGAAATAATTGGATGATGTCTTATCTGACCAAAAACAAATCATTGTAACTATGGATTAATCATTTAATACACCTCTACAAGGTAAATGTTATCATCAGGAACAGAAAAATACACTATATAAAAAGACACAACCATAACCCACATTGGCTTTGTCTCTTTCAAACTTCTTTCCTTCAATATCCATAGAACGAGTTTCCCCTCAATGAATGGAACCCTCATCAGATGAAGAGATAAATTTATATTCTCTCAAGGTAGGTTAGATAGAATACCCCTTATACTAATACAAATACACATCTATGTAAGAGTTCCTTATACCTAAACGAGGAGTATGAGGTTGAGGATGTAGAAGATGACGATACAGGGGACATCATGGGCATGGTTAAATCCAATATTTAGTTAACACACCCATAGAATCCATATCATCATTAAAAACCCTTGGGTGAGCATTCAAGAAACACTAATAGAATCATGGACATTCCTCATAATCCTTCAGCATCCAGTCAAGCCTATTAATTTTACACAACTAAATAAAGGGTGTGCAATTGTATGGTTAATCCAAACAAAGGGAAAGATTGATGAAAGCTACATTTCTAGATGAAAATTATCACTCAAAATATGGTTAAGAAACATGCCATTCCACATCAAATAACTCATCCCCTGAGACACATAAAAGGAATTAATTACATGTATGGTAGTTTTGACCTCTGGCACAAAAGTACAATATTCTAAAACAATTAGAATTTGACCCAGACCAACAATCAATCCTGGATGTTTTCCATAATTAAAATGAACTCATGGATGCACTCAGAGAGACACTCCATATCTAAAAAGAGTTCAAGAAAGTGGTCAATGTAGATAATGTTTACCGATAGGAGAATATTCCATTACAATTAAAATTTTCCATCTCATTTGCAGAACATGATTAGGAAGTTATATAGGGAAATGTCAGAACCCTATATGTTTTAAGCTAACTTGATAGTGTCAAAATCCAAAGATATCTGTTCTATAATGGTTCTGGGATCATCCTCAATCCGATTCATAACCTATGAAACTTGGGGCATAAAAAGGGGGATATACGTACGACAAGGTTCACAATTTATGGGTATGGTAAAGCAAGAAAAGTAATCTTGAAAAGATTAATCTCATGGATCAATTTGGGGATATCATACCAAATGCTGAGTACATGGTTATGAATAACGATACAACAAATACCTTCTATATTGGAAGATCTTGTCTTTATATATTTTTAGTGGTACCTTCAATATTTCACCAATTATTGAAATTTCCCATCAATGGATGGTCTGCATACTATATGGTGATGATTCTCCATTAATGTATTAAACCATATATACTGGGGCAGGTTTATCTATTGATGGAAAGAGAAAAACCAGTATTGAATGATGATATACATGTTTCATCCCCCAATGACTTGGGGAATTCCCCTATGAATCAATGGGTTATGTTTTATAGCGATTATGTGCTACCCATAAACTTGATTCTGACTATAGCCTTAATAACAGTAAGTTATCATGAGCTAAAAAATTAATTTTATTATTTCTATGTTATGGAAGTCGCATCAACTGAAGTTGATTCGAAGCAATGTGATCAAAATAATTCTCTATCGGGATCTGATAATTCCCTTACCATATAAGAAGAAATTGATGATTCCCCCAATACATTATCTATAATATAGAATTTCTAGGGTCCTTGTCCCCCTATCAGACAATCAAATAAAACCAACAACTCCAGAATATCTCCAATGATGAATCTAGTAGTATAGAATGAAAACATATATTCCCTTGTCCTCTGTTAACTTGAACATTATAGGTATTACCCCGAATTAACCCCCATGTCTCAAAATAAATTTAAAAAATCAATTATGGAAGAATAGGATAACCTCAAAATCACCCTCCCTAAATCGAGGAAGGCTTCTCCACCACCATCGATGATATTATGTAGGTGAATCTAGTAATAGAGAAATATTTGAGGCCTATATTTATTAGTTCTTCAATGACTCTAAACCAAAAAAACATATATATTCTGTTTCTAAGAAACATAAATATGAGTTCACTTAGAATTACATATAAATTACTAATCTAATCCTCGATGTTTCTACATATCACCTAATCCTACCTGATGGTCATCAAGGTTTCAATAAGATATCCAAGAGAATGAAAAAATATCACGCCACAAGTGTAGAATTGAATATCAAAAAGTTGATAAAATCATTTTTTTGGAAAGTGAACTACAAAAAATATCTCCCCAACATTTTCCCCATAAAAAATGAAAGTAAATATCATTGTCTGTGTTGATTTATGGTATCCTAGTAGTCACTACCTAAATGATGATTTCACATTCCTGATAATAGAAATTTTGATCAATTCAACTACTGGAATCCAAACCCTTTCTTTAATATATTTTTATTTAAGGTATAATTTGATAAATATGGACCCTAAAGAAGAGGAAACCACCAGAACTAGAGGACCTTAGTGAATCTCTTTTTACTAGGTATTTACATTTAGAATAAATAACACGAGTTCAACTAAAAAATGCATTATGAAAAGTATATTTAATCTATACGTAGTATGAATAGAATAATATAATATAGATTATCTAGTAATCAAATCAAGACAAAACTATAGTAAACTCATGTATCATAAAAAAACCTTCATTAAATTTTAAAAGAACATTTTGAAGATGAGTCCTATATAGTATTTTTTCAGAGTAATGTTAAGGAAATCCTTGAATTTGTGGTATACCACTATGGACTTGATTTTAATCTAGAAAAAGATTGTGTAATCCAAGTAATATATCATAGTAAAAATTTTAAATAACGAGGGGGGTCCAAGGAAAGTTTTCTTACATTCAGTGTTTTGTAGTTAACCTAGATAAACAATCACTCCACTTTAAAATGTTAATGAAAATGAGAGTCACCTACTGATGGGATGAGGACTACTAGGATGAATTTTAAAATACCAATAAGTACATACTAAATCCTCAAGTCTTTATTTCACTAGTATAAAAAAAGAGTCTTATATTATATATGGAATCCATGGAATAGTTTCTCAAATTTATCCTCCCAAAGAAAAATGATGCGGTGAATGAAAAAAACCTCTAATAACTTAGTTTAATGATTCTAGTAAAAGATAATCCATATTAAAATATAACGAAGAACTTCCTCACAACCATATTGACTGTGAAAAAGTTTAGGAATTAACTATAACATCATGGTAACCACTTGGTCTCTCATATTAACCAGTCATGTACATACTTGGACAATGTATATTGACTAGGTGTCTAGCCCAATGGGTGTTTATTATAAAATAGTATGACATCTAGTTCATGTCATCAAATAAAGTTAATGGGATGAAACCGGCTAAATACCATGATGAATATCATACCAAGATATCTCACCATTGCTCACCGTACTTCTAGTTGAACATATTTACTATTAACATGACACTCCCAGAACATTGGAGATTCAATTTGGTGGTGCCTTCTAAATCCATGCTGGAAATAGTATGGAAAACAAAAATCTCAACTAGGATAGTCTAGTAATTGTATTTGTTTCTCTATATAATGAAATTTTTCCCTACTCTATCTCACTTTCTTTATACTACCATAATAATTAGGAATAAAAAAAATACCTCATTACCAATATGGAACTATCCATACAGATTCATGTAACCTACTAGAACATCAAGAGGGATTCATTTCTGTTGATGAAATAAATCAATGGAGGGTGTGCCATAAGAAATGTCAAAATGTACCCTATCATTTTTTAATTAAATGGATTGATGACATTGTTACATTTTGAAACAACATTACATTACATACCTCTATTAAACAATGATCATACTAATGAACTAGAAAATGCATACACATTCTGGGATGACCCTGATTAGGATTAAGTGTTTTTCCACATCATGCACCAAATGATGATCTTATCAGTAATCCTTTATGACATATAGAAAATAAATCAAGCCAACATTTACCTGGTGTGTGGCGAACATATATCCCCCTAGATGGGTGGATTCCATATCCAATTATCTCAAAAGGGGACCTCCTTTTAGATTAAGACAAAAGGGAAGAAACTTGATGTAGAGAAGCATACAATACCCTTTTGGATGGGTAGAATGATAAAAAATACCATTTTAAATGATTATTCTATAGATATCTCCTTAGATTCATAATAGAAGGAGTGATTCTGACAATCATGGAAAAAGTCCATACAGGCTCATACAATGCTCAATAGTCTGGGACTAGACTCTCCCACCAAATTTTGAGGCTTGGTTACTACTAGAAATAAAGGATACAAGAATGTGTGGAATTGACTATAAAATTTCATTCACTCTAGATTCATTGAAACAATATCCATCAAACCCATGAGTTTCTACATATAGTTAAATGTTCTGAATTATTTTTCATATTGGGAATAGATGTTGTGGGGCCAAATCCCACAACAACATCCTAGTAGTTTAAGTAAAACATTATTATACTAAATTCATTAAAAAATGTGATTGGAAATACCCATCAAGGAATTATTTATGAGGGATATATATATATATGTATATATATATATATATATATAACATCATTAAGTCCATTATCATTGTTGACATCGTGTTAATGGAGAATGAAATCAAATTCCGTTTCACTAAATTGAATAAATTATACCAAGAGTAAACCATAAAATACAATCATTTATACAAATTTAATTTTGTGAAAATGCATAAATAGAGGCCTTCAATTTGAGTCTATGAAATCTACTATATAATATTGGTGGCAAGGACATGAAGTTCTGTCCAGACATGCTCTTTTATGCTTTATGGGCCTACCACATGACAATGTGGACTACCAAAAAAGTGACATCATATTTGTTGATGTATGGAAAAAAGGAAATGTTTCCCATTGAATTATAGTATACCTTAACCCATATATATATATATATATATTTGTGGAAAACACTCATATGAGGATAAATAAAAAAATTGCTGGATGAGTTGGAATGGCTTGATGGGAAAATATTTTGTACACTACACAAACTCAAAGTTCATCAGAATCGGATCACATGAGCCTTCAATTAAAATGTTCTCATACACTCTTTACATCATGGAGAACTGGTATTTTATCTCAGAACCATGATGATACAAGGAATGAAACCTCTAATGTTGGAACCCAAGTGGGAGGGATTGTACTTCATACATAAGGTCTATTCTTATAGTGCTTAATCACCATTCATAGTGGATGGGGATCAAGTTACACCCCCCTCAAATGAATGGTTTCTAAAAAATTAATTTTTATATTTACCATAAAACATCCGATTTATACGAATCAGGATATTAATCTACATATCATATTTCATCCTAATCACATGAAGACTAAATGCACAGTAGATGTCTTTAACTCATGATAATAAACTACATGAAACACATCCTCATAGAATGATGTTAAACCTCATGGAAGATGTCATTACCACATGAAGTTAAACTAAATAGAGAACATTATATCTCACATATATTATTGTCTAATACCTAGATCATTATGAAAATAATGAATTATTTTTTACATTTTGTGTGTAAGGTCAACATAGGGACTCTCCCCATTCCAGATTTATGAAATACTTGATTCTTGTGACTACAGAATATATAGTCAAATAAATACCCCAAATCCTTGGTCAAGCTATAATATAAATGGGAAACATTCCCCCTCTATATATGTGTCAGAACTATATGGGGAGTTTTATATTCATGAACCATGTGTGTCTTAATTCCTATTATCATAGGACATGTAACAATGACCAGTTATCAAATCCTAGATATTTCTAAAATATTAATGAAAAATGCCACCCTCTACATATCAGTTAGACCTTCATGGATATTTTTATATTAATGAAATATTTGTGTCTTGTTTCCTTCCATTAGAGGCTATATAGTGATACCTAGATATCAAATCTTGGGTCCTCCAGTAACATAAATTGAAATAATATCCCCTTTGTATAAGTTTCATCTACATGTGAAGACTATTTAATTCAAGAACTACATGTGAGTTGATTTCTATTATCATAGGATACATAGTGACACCTAAATCTAAAATCCTAGGTCCAACCACAATATAAATGAAAAAAATACTCCCATCTTTGTATGGGTTAGACTTACATGGAGTTTTTTTCATTCATGAACTACAAGTTGATTGATTCTTCCTATAAAAGGATACATAGTGAAACCCAGTTCTCAAATCTCTAGTCAATCTGAATTATAAATGGATGAACTCCCCCCTTTATATATGGTTTATACATTCATGGAGAGTTTTCTATACAATAATAATTTTTGGATTGATTCATTATATCAAAGGATATATAGTGACACAAAAATCTCATATCTTGGGTCCAATCACAATATTAAATGGAAAATTTCCCCACTCAATGTTTGGGTTAGACCCATGTGGAGATAATTCCTTTTAGGAACTACATGTGGAATGATTCCTACCATTACATGATATATAGTGACACCCAAATATATATTACTCGGTCCAACCAAAATTCAAATGGAAATTGACCCCTTTATGTATTGGTTAGACCTTCATGGATAATTTTCAGTACAATAACATCATGTAGCTTAATTCCTATTATCACAAGATACATAGGGACACATAAATCTAAAACCCTAGGTTCAACCATAGTATATAATTAAAAACTACCCACATAACATATGTGTCTAACTTGCATAGAGAGTTTTGCATGAAAAATGTGTGTCATAATTCCTACCATCACATGATATGTTATTACACCAAGATCTCTAATCATGGAACTGAACACAATATAAATTGAAAAATTCACCCTACCTCCATGTATGAGTTAGAGTTATATGGAGAGTTTTCCATTAAATTAATATGTGTGGATTGATTACTTCTATCAAATGAAACATAGTGAAACCCATATCTGTAATCCTTGATCCTATCTAAATAAAAACAATATTCACCCTCTCCATATGGGTCATACCAGTATAGAGTGTCTTTTATCCAAAAACTATGTATGTCTTGAATCCTGATATCACATGATATGTATTAACACCCAAATTTCAAATCTGGAGTCCATATTCAATATAATAAGAAAAAAAACCCCTTATAAATATGATTCATACCTACACTGATAGTTTTAATTTCAAGTAATACATGTGGTATGATTCATGTAATCATTAGATACATAGTGACACCCATATTTTAAATACAAGGTCTAGAAACATTATATAGAAAAACATCACCCTTAACCATACATGGGACAATAATTTATATGGAAAATTCTTAGAACTATGTGTTTTATGATTCCTACCATCACAACATACATATTGATGATTGGATACTTCATTCTAGTCCAAGAGTTATAAATACCCCAAATCATATTCCTCTTTGTGTTTCATATCCTTAGAGAGGTCATAGTCCATAATTAACTGTGAACACCCAAAAAAAATTACCCTTCATGTTCTCTCACATAACTTAATTGTTTTCTAAGTTATCGCTTATTTACCACACCATACACGACTTATGTGAACTAAGGTAACTTGGAAATCCGCTATGTTTAACATGACCAAGATTTTTTTTGGACAAAGAACCATGTCCTAGTCTAATGATGTCGCACAACATGACTACATCTTTGTGACATGATGTTATACTTCATGTCAAGAGGTATTCATGTTGAAAATATAACCCTCTAATGATTATATACTCATGAATCAGATGTTTTATCTCCTTGAGATGTGTTAAATGAATGCTAGTGAAACCATTAGGTTGATCTAACCTTTATTAAATCTTATATTCTCTATGAAACAACTTAATATATTTGATATCTGAGTTGATACCAACCAATTTATTTAGTTTATATTTTTCTATTGGAACCCCATAGAGCTTGGGATCCCTTGATCTTGGTTCTTATCTATAGAAAACTAGTATAATGGACTAGATAATCTAAAAGGAACCTAAAAATATTCATAGGAAAATTTAAATCCTATGAAAAGAGTGTTCCTAGTGAATTATTGGTCCTAAAGGAGAGACCCCCTTAAACCTATGATTTATTATCCTGATTGTGTTAATTATAGACCTCATCCATTAACAATGGTTGAACTGTACCCACTAATTTACACCATAAATTAACACAGATACTAATGGATTTTATTTACACCTTTTATAACCTAACTATTCAACAAAATTTAGATACTATAAATGTTACAAATATATTCATCATACCCATTTTTTAATGCATGATTATGAAATTTTATTCTTATCCCATTCAATTTTATATATGCATCTTCTATAAATTTTTTTCACATACTATGTTATTCCTCTTAGCAATACTCCTAGGTCACATGTTATTACAATTCTTGAAAAATTCATAGTTTCATGACATTAAGTTACATAACACATGGTCAATCCTGTAATTCCTATTTTTTTTAGAAAAGAAAATTTTATCCATGAATCTATGTTAGGGGTAAATTATTCACCTCTATAAAAAATGATATATGGAAATTAACTATCCTTATATATGAGACAAATCTATTTACAAGGTCCCTTATCTAACCATAGTTTCAAGTCTCACTAAGATAAAATGAATGAATTTCCGTCTCCCATCCATAAGAGTCAAATCTATAAAGAGAGATCTCCATAAAGGTGTTGATTATAGAATTATCTTGTCCCTTAATAAGAGATATATCCATAAAGGTTCCCATTATGGAATGATTCCTCCCATTAAAATACACATTAGTAAACCCATAAAATCCAATCCATAAAAATAATACATACCTCTATTTAATTAAGTCGAAGTCAAAATGATTCTCTTTTACTATGTACGATTCAGATCTATATATGACTTTCTTGTGTGTGAGATAAATATATGAAAGAAGGGATCAATCATATATATACCCATAAATAATAATTTAAACGAATAAAAGGTTATTCCCACATCTCAATTTCTCCAAATAGTCTGATTTTCTCTAAAGATATATTGCACAAATTTCTTGTTAATTCAGTTGTCAGTATTGCATGATGATCAACTGTAATGAAAACGACCTTGTCACATGATGTTATAATTTATAATAGATACATCACCTCAACATTATGTTTAAATTTTAAGACCATTATCCATCATCAATCCTTATCAATGGACCTTAAAACTCTAACCATAGTAAACCATTTATCATGGTGATTTAATCATCATTCCGAGCACCTCAATCTGACGAACACACATTATTTATTGACTATATTGAACTACTGTGGTCCTTATATAGACAGTGTAACAGGGAACATGTATTGAAGGGAACTATTGTTTTATTATGCATGTAAATCCCATGTTCCTGTATATGGGATTTTGACCATGAAGAAAATGTTTCTTTTCCTTGCATAAAGGGATTTTGACCCGTGTGATTCATAACGTCATAAAAATAGAGCTCTTTACTATAGTGTGATTCATGATCATCCCTATAATTATTTTCTAATTCCATTACTCATTATTTGAGAACCATAATCCACAATTTACAACATCCCCATACTCTTCTTGGGAAGGTGATATGATACTTCTGACCTTGGGGTTCCTAATTATGATTTTGTGTTACCCTACCCTAATACAAATTCCACATGAATCATGACCTTAAACTATAAGAAAAATTAGTAAAATTTGTATGACCTTAGACACTAGCCTTTGATGGACCGAACTGAAAGACCCTAAGCTGTTATTAAAAGAAAAAAAGGCTATTCAAGATGAAAACCCAAAAAAGAAGTATAAGAAAAATTCAAGTCTCTTCTCACTAAACACATCATCCCTAGAGTTGAGGAATATTTTAAGGTGTAAATAGACATGAAATAATTATTACAGGCCCACTTTGTGGAACATGGAAAAGATGATACATGATCATTTGGTCCCCTGGTCTGGGAAATTTTTTGATATATTATTCTTCATCTATCCTCTCTATAATAATGTGTTCACTATGAAGAGACACAACATTTTTGGTTCCCGAAACCATCTTGAATATTATATTTTCCATAAAACACCATTAGGTATTTGATTTTTGAGTTGATAGTAACCAATTCATCGGTATTATAGACTTTTCCTAGAACCCCATAAACCTTATACTCCCTTTCTTATAGATTTTCCATATAGAATGATGGAAACATGGATTGGATAAACAAAAAGGACCCCACTGGAATTCATAGGACAAATAATACCCTTACAAAGAGATTTCTCTTAAAGGATGATTGGTTCTAGAGGAGAGCCCCCCTTAAACCCATGTGTTATTTTATAAATCACATGGAATATGGTATTATTTCATTATTATGGTTAACATATATCCATCGGTTTTCCAATCTAGTTTACTAAGATATTCGATGAACATGATTTACAATACCCATAACCAAACTATTCAAGAAGATTTGATATCCTTGACATTATGTATCATTTTATTGTACCCTTTCCCAAAATTGGAATGCAGTATTCCATTCATGAACTTTTTTATATCCCACATTACATGAATAAAACCACATGTTTGGGGCCCAATCTTCATAACTAGACAATAAACATCCCTAGAGTCCCATAACCCTTATGAGATTTATTTTTTCTCTATACCACAGTTCATCTTCAAAAAATTTTAATCTTCAAAAATATTTGATGACCCTTCAAAGAGAGTAGTTATACCAATTTACTTACCATTCATGTAAACCTTAAGGGATTATTCAAAAGGGCCTCTGGAGTGTTCTCTAGGTACATCTAGTCCTTTCATTAAAATACATCTAATCCATATAATTCATAGGAACACCAAAATGTAACACAATATCTTAGGGTGTTTTGCATTCATCCCCAAAATGTCTATCTCTTTATATATTCATTGGTTTAAACATGTGGGTTATAACTTAAAAAACCCATATTCCAACATTCAATGAAGACTCAAATTCCCAAATATTTCACCATTTATCAAACCAAAACCCAATCAGTATTCAGTGTGTCACTATCCATCATGGATATTCATAATTAATGTTTTCTACAAAAATGTAGGGTTCTGTAAGATTTCTTGAAAAAATAATTTTTTAGAATATCAATTATGAATGATGGGTATCAGATCCCTTCATGGACAATAATTATTCAGAATCCCATTATGAATACAGGGTTCTCAAACCCTTCTTGAATACCCATTCTTCAACACCAGTAATAAATGGTCCAAGATACAACTCCTTAAAATACAACACTAAATAGTATGATCTAGACGACCTTAAATTAAATATCTTAATAGTATATGCTAGAGGACCTTAAAATACATCACTAAATGGTCTATTCTATAATACTATCAACTACAATACTAAATGGTATGATCTAGAATACTCAAAAGAACCTATGAGAGAGTAGGCTTATTAGAGCATAAATCAACAAAATTTCAAGGGTATTATACTATGTAAACATATGGAATGACATACATGATTACATGACATGTATATATGCTTTGAGTGATCACACTGTTGACTATATAAAATACATATAATATGTAAGACATATTATTTAGAGGAGTGTATTCATATCAAATTTTTTACGTGTGACCGAAATAGACTAAGCCTGATGAACATTAAGGAATAAATGAAATAAATTTTAAAAAATATGGAAGTCTAATGACAATATATATATTCTAATTTTCATGTGATGAGGTTGTTCAATTTTATGGACTACTTTTTATTCATGAGAAAATAACTGTATATAACATCCAAGTCATGAAAATCCCTCTAGACATATTATCCAAGTCATGAGAAACACCCGTGCATATCATCCAAGTCATGAAAATACCTCCAGACATGTTATCCAAGACATTTGACAACACCATGGAATATCATCCAAGTCACAAAAAAATATTTTGATATGTTATTCGAGTTATGTGTCTATGGCCGGACATATCATCCAAGTCGTGTGTAGTCCTTTGAATATATCATTCAAGTCACACAAAGTCTTATAAACATATCAACCATGTCATGTAAAGCTCTCGAGAAATAAAATCCTTGATAATAAAACACCCCTAGGCACGTCCACTTTTATCATATGGTACATCTATGAAATTTCAATATTTTCATGTGATAGACCATTGTCATGTCAGCTATGATCATAAAAAAACACTAGGACATTTCATAAAAGTTAGACAGTTAATGAAGATATGTCGGTAAGATGCACTAGACATGTCAAAATGACACCCATGACATGTTATACAGATAATCACAATATGTCATGAAAACACCCGTAAAAATGTTATCCTTTTACAGATAGAGTATCTAGGAATTTTCCCTCAAACCATGTGAACCCAAAACCTTGAGATATTGGTTGGGTATTCTCTTTTTATATGGGAGGTGTCCAAAATGAATTAGGAATTGATACCAATACAATCATATGGGTATTATGGGGTTCTTATGTTATATATACATTCTCAAATATCCACTCATGGTTCATACTCTTTATCCATCATAGGGTATGTGTTTGATATCATGTAATAAGAATCCACCATGTTGTATGACCCCCAATATCATAGACATTCCAACCCATGGGACCCAAAATATCCCATTTCATTATCGTTCATCCTCACACATTATCATATTGAGAAGTTAATTGAACTATGATAACCCTGACTCCTTCTATAAGATGGATATGTGGGATGACTTCTTATGGATTGAGATCTATATCAAATAAAATATTAGGGAAACCCCTTTAAATAAGTCTAGTATCCATATACTATGAGTCTGATCACTTTTTATCCCTTGTTTCTCACACTGACCGTTAATCACATGGGAATATGGATTTACAATGATCATATAACTCATAAAATAAATTTCCCTCGGATAGGGAAAAAATCAGTGTGTAATCCCCATTTAGTGAAATGATCTTATTTACCACATACAAGGTAATCCACTTTGTTGTATGTCCCAAAGGAATTCATGTGTGTTTATAACTTGTGGTAGTAAAACTCAAAGGCATTAATTATATTTCATCTCCCACTTGTTAGTTGAGGAAAAATAAATCTATGATAACTCTGATTACTACTATAAGAAGGATACATAGGTTTAATTCTTAAGTCTCGATCTCCATACCCGATGCCTATGTTCCCTCATATATTTCATCTCCACATGATTCTAAAACTCAACGAATGAAAAAATCAGTTTTGAGTCATGTTATAAATAGGATAGGTTGGATGCCTCATAAAGGTTCAGTCCTATGTTAGAAGCATCATTTGACTCCATACATGGTAGAAATATTCAAACTGCATAGTTATATAGATTCACAATATATGAATTTACCCATTGTTAAGAAGTAACTGAAAACTGATATAGAACCTCAGATATATACTATTTTTCTCATCAATACAAACTTCTTTACAAATGGAATGATTGAACTCTTGATAATTTTAATAGGGGAACTAGTATTGCATCAACATTTGGAAGATATTCATGAACATATCATAAATATATAATAAAGTCTCTGAATAATCAATAATACCCCCAAAATGGATGTGATGATCCAGACCTACCACCCTCTTGGGTAATGTGAGTTACTAAGAATAGTTGGGTTTGAAACCCCAAATAAATATCTACCTTTGGAGGGTTGGTCTATTCTTTGTTATGGATGTGGGAGTTGTTAGTATTTTTCATAAAATAATAAATGGGTTAACCCAATGCGAATGATTTGAAACCAAAATTGACCCCCCACAATCAATCAACAACCCATAATCCTCAATAAAGAAATAATGGTAATTTTCTTGAGAATTCATGTAATAACCATAACAACCAAAGTACAAATAGAATAATTTGTTTTCATATTAGTATTATTTAATTAAATAGTTATATTCATTATGTTATGTAATTCTTAAAATACATAATTTCACTACACTAATTTCAAATATTTTATATTTAAATGATAAATTTTAAAATTATAGAATTTTTTTTGGAAAAAAATAAATTCATTTTTGAATTAAAATTGTTGAAATTAAGTTAGTAATAATTTTTTGAGAATTTTTGGAAGAATTTTTATTTTTTGGTGAATTGTAAAAGATTATAGTTTTTTTAAAAATATATTATTTTTGTGACATTATCAATACATAATAATATAAAATCTATTAAATTTATGTAATGACTAAATTATGAAATTATAATATAAATATTCTATAAGAATTAATTCAAATCATTTAAGTTGTAATTTATTTCTTGATAAGTATAAAAATCATTGTTAGTGCTGACACATGGCCTTTGTAGGGTTGAAAAAGTCAAAATTTGTTCCTTATAGATAATAATCGAGTGCTAGAAAGTTTTTTATTGAATTATTTACTAATTATTTTGTTTAATTAAGGTTTTAAGTAGATATTTTATAATTTTATTGTTATATAAATTGAATATTTTTCAAATGTATATAAAATTCTTATGCATGAAAATTAAAGACAAATTAAAAAATTAAAGATATTGTCTTGGCATGGATATGATTAATTAAACATAATGATTAAATATGAATGATTATATTGAAATTAAATAATAAATTTTTATGATATTAATTTATTTTTAATTTTTATATATGAAATAATTAACATTAATTCTTTTTCAACACTGATGTAGTGCTTGGGAAAGAAGAAGAAAAACCAATTAAATGATTATTATTAAATTTATAATAACATAAAATGACACAAAAATGATGAAAAATATTGTTTATGATTATATATGGACTATGTTTTTCCAATGGTTGAATTAATAACAATTTGGAGACACTTGTATTTGATTAATACCTTTTATAATACTTTATTTAAAATAAATTCAGGTTATTCACACTATAGTTTTTAATTAATATGATATTTTAATACATGGTTTTCAAGAAGTGTTATTTGTACATAAATATTAATTTTAAATATATCAAATTTATATTCTTCATGGAAGTTTATTTTAATTTTTTATGGAATAAATATTCACTTTAATAGATTGCACAATGATGATGCAATAATTATTAATTTAATGAAAAAATAAAATAAATGTTATTAAAAATACAAAACTAAATATAATTTTATTTTTTTAATGTGGTCCACGAATTATCGAGATAACTATGACATTTATATGATATAATAATTTTTGTAATAATTTAAATGTTTTTTGTGATGTTTTTAAAGTCATAGTTATGAATAGTGTTTAATTTGACAATAATTGTTTTCATGAATAAAACATTTTCTCAAAGAATATATAAATTACAAAAAATCCTAAATAAGTCCAAATATGATACAATTATATTGAAAGTGTGATACAATTTATATTTTTAGTCCTTTTTATATCTTGATCTATATATTAAACTTATTCTATTATAATATTTTATATAATTCCTAATTTTCCCCTAACCCCATTTACAAAAGGGGGATGATTCCTTCACATAATTTCATCACATTAAGCCATATTTCTCAACTATATTATCCCAAATCCAATTATCCTAATCACTTGACACATTATAATTTTGTTAGTCTCAAAAAAAGACGAACTACAAGTTCTTATGAGGTTCTCAAGGAGAAATATTTGATTGGATGTTTGAACACCTTTCAAGGAAGATAAACTTGAGGTATGTGACTTTTCTTCAAAAACACATTTTAATTTCTTTAAAAAAATTAAAAAATGTATTTTAACATATAAATAGTGAACATTCATTCCCTATTTCATGATTCCCTCACTTTTTGACGTTTTATTTACTGGATTACATGGCTATTTTTGAAGAAAATATTTTCTTTTGTATATGTGCAGTATTCATTTAATAAGTTATTTTTCTCAAGGAATGATTTTTATAATGAAGGTATTCTTGTATAATGATTCTATTATGGTTCTTGGGAATTGTTTATAATAAGATTTGTTTCCATTATTAACAAAATACATGCAGGTTTGTGATATCCCCTTAAGGCATTAGGTATGTTGGATGTTGAAAGTAATGGTTATTCCAAGTGTAATAATAATTGTTACATCATAAGGTAGCCATGAGGGTTTCATTTTAAGGTATCCATGCAGTTTACAAATAATATGGTAGTCATGAGGGTTACAATAATAACTATGTATGGTAAACAATTATTCCCCAAAATACCTATATGGTTTTATGTATGTTTCATATGATTTATGGAAATATCATGTTTAAAAAAAGTAATTATAAGATAATTTAAGAGTTATAAGTATATATTTGTGAAAATGATATCATATGTTTATATGTATTCATGGAAAAATAAATTATTTCCTTCATTTTTTCCCTTTAATGAGATTTTTGTGCTCATCACAAGTTTTAAAATGTATTTTCACAATGTTAAAGGTTGTGTAAGAGGAAATAAGTAGAGAGATGAATCTTGTGAATATTTTTCATTAAAACCAATAATGATTTATTTTTATAGATTGTTGTATTATAAAGAATGGATATTATTTTATTATCATCCAATTTTAATTATTGTGGCCTTTTATGTATGAAATAACCTAATTTTATACAACTCAAAACTAAAAAGATCTTTCAGAATGTATGAAAGTGAATTCTAGTTGAATTAACAAGATTATTTAATGTTTAATATTGGGTCATTATAAATGGTATTAGAGCATTTTTTAGATAACATTATTGGTTAGGATGTTGTTACTATAATACCATAAATTATTTTTACATTATGGTTTATTTGAAATCATATGGAATTAAAATATTACCTTGTTTTTTCCTCTAAGATATGTCTGTTCAAAATGGTTTTCTCATAGAAGAAAATTGGATTCTTAAGTAGGAAGGTACCAAGTGGATGCAATAATTTTTAATACACAACCTAGAATGGTTATAATAGAAACTAATAAGTTTTTGATTATAATGTATCTATTGATGCAGGATATAAATGGTAGTGGAATACAATAAATAGATCAACTAGATATAACAAAATTGAAAATTATGATAGTAGAACACTTTATAAAGAAACACTATCCTACATTCAGTTGATCTTCTGACCTAGTGGTAGCTGATGGGTGGATTAAATCCCTTGAAAATATATTCAACGTCCTAGTGTGTTCATATAATCAAAATAATAGTCTTTATATTTATTTTTTTGAAGGTGAATATGATCAATAGTGGTCAATGTTCATGAGTATTATAGAAATTTAATAGATTAATTCCCTGGAATATGGTAAATTTAAGAATATTATTCCATGAAAAATAATTTCCTAACGTAGTTCAAATTAGTAGGAAAAAGAATTACATTAATTTAAACAAAAGGATGAAGATTTAGTGGTCGTGTATGAAGAATGATTCACTAAATTTCGAAGGTACACTCTAAATTTAATATGGTATCCTCATAGTGAAATCAATCATTTTTACATAGGATTGAATCCAAGAAATCAAATTGAATTAGCCTCCCATGAATTAAAATGTTATGAGAAACTTTTTTTAATGTGAAGAGAGAGTATAAATGGTACATTTTGATGATCACATGTGATTTGAAAATAATATAAAGAAAAGGTCTAGATAGAAAAAATGGGTATGAATTAATTAAATTAATCTAAAGTTTAAAAAATAAAGTTTACATTTTGTGGTATGTTGTAACACCCCGAGATTTTATGAAAAATATTCTTTTTAATTTCATTAATGTCTTGTGTTATACGCTAAACCAAAAGGATCTTTCACAACACCCATCCCTGACTTGGCTTGCATTACATGCAATCACGACCTTCCATGATAGTGTGTGTTGTACGCAATACTGAGTTTCGCTAAACAAAAATATGTTATATAAACTAGCCGTTATGAATATTAATACCCACTTTTTGAAATTTTATAAATTTTATCTTTCAAAATGGACTTCATTTTTGGATTCAGAATATCAAAATTAGCCTAGGGTGAATTTTTGGTATTTTTCTGAAAACGTTCAATTTTTGTTGAATAGTGAAAACATTGGGTTACTATTCAAAAACTGATTTTTTATTTAAATAATTATTTATTTTATTTAAATTTATTTTAGGTCAAAATTGATACATAATACCTATATAAGTTCAATTTATGTCATTGGAGTCATTTTATAATAATTATATATATATAAAAATTTTATTGAACTTTTCACCGTCTTTTACCCACCTCCTAGGAGAATTTGCAAATTCACATAAAACTTAATTTTACCGCTTCTGTGAGTGGAATTTAGAAAATACAAGAGAAACGGTTAATATCAAGGACTAAAATGTGGTTCATTGAGATGAAAATAATTTTTGGTGAATAGTAACTTTTTACTTTTTTTACCACGGTTAAAAGTAAATAGGGTAATTAAGGGTAAAAATGATATTATTATTACCCTAAAACATGTCCTAATTCTATTGGATAAGTGTAATTCGATCAAAAACAACATTAGGAATAAAATATGACCATTTAGGCCCACTTGGATTAGATTAGGACATTTATTATTAATTTTTTTAAAGAAGGGTTAAAATAGTTAAAATCAAAGTTTAATAACGAAATCATTTTTAATATAGGGTTATACATAAGATAAATTAGACTATAAATATTCATTAGAAAGATAAAAATATTTCCTACATAATTGTATTTTATTTATAATTTTTAGACATTAAATAAGTTAATTTATTTATGACACAATGATGATGCAATAATTATCTTATTAATTAAATATTGATATAATTGATGTTATAAATACCCAAATAAATGTAATTTGAGACTTTTTATGAATTAAAATAATTTTATAGGTTAATATGACATGTTAGTAGTAATTTAGTTAAATTTTTTTGAACTAATAATTCTGTTAGGAGTTTCACGAAAATCAATTACAAAATAGTTTCAAAATTGAAATAAAATAGTTTTTAAAACAAATATTATATTATTAATTGTTATTTTATTTCTAAAAATATAAGGTTCTGTCAAATGACATAGATAAAGTTTTATATATTAATAATAAACAACTTGGGGTTCTTTTGTCTTTTTATAGTATGTTTATTAACCTTATAGTGTAAGAAAACAAGAAGACACGGTAAAAGAAAAAATATTTAACTTAAAGTTAAATATAAATGATAAGGTTAAAATAGAAACCTAAACTTGTATAAATTCTATTGGATGAGAGGTTTTAGACCCGTCCCCACCTTAGATTCTAAATAACTCAATTTAGAGCTATTAAAAACCAAATATGACTTTATAATAAAATAATATTTTTAGTTATTCCAAAGGTTCCCCTCTCCTCCCTTATAAAATGGAACCTCCTTCCTCTCTTCCTCACACCACTTTGAGCCTTAAAGATCGGCCACACCCTGCCAATTTCTATTATCCACTTTCCTAGAAACATATTAGAGGTTTTGGTTTTCTTCAAAGACCAATCTTAGTGCCCTAAGAGGAGGTTTCAAAAAGGCGTGTCGAAAGAAGAGGTAATACCCGTTACAGATTCTCTCAACTTTATTTCTTCTTCTACTTCTTCTTATTTAGTTGTTTCATTATGAAGTAATAACATCAGTATCACTAATATACTTATATGTTATTATAAGTATGAAACAACCATATTTCACCATCTATCCATCCTACGGAAAATGAAATCACCACGCGTGCGTACGTACGGAATACCGTCTCTACGCCGTGGTGTAATCTGTTTTCGACCACCACCTTACTTGGATGGGTATAATAGTGTAAATAAATAACTATATATTTTTATTTCAAAGTGATATTTATTGTGAAATATTATACATACACTTCAACGCAGTTCAACGATCATGGGAATGATATCATCACTCGTGCGTACATACGGAGTACCGTCTCCACGACACGATGAGATTTATTCTCCATGTTAACCATTAATGAATGATTATAAAGTGTATATAATAAGTAATCATTAAATATATGACATAATAATGAGACTAGATTTATGTGTATATATATGTATGTCATCTACTTAATTTCATTCAATTCAATAAGGAAACGAAAACAACGTTCATGCATACGTACGACCTACTGTCTCCATAAATGGTGTATTTCATTCCATTTAATCAATCTATAATATATATATATATATAATGAATATATATTATATATAAATCATGTTTTACATTCTGGAATTAAGTAAATCAGGATATAAGTAATAATATCAAGAACAATAAGTCCAAACACGTACGATAAATAAAACGATTTAACCCAAAACGCTGCTTTAACATGGAACTTACAAAAGAACGGGTAATATAAAGTCATAAGTGAACCATATATGATATCATAACAATGAATATGATTCTTTAATAATTCAATGACATTATTTAAATCATTATACAGGAGGTTCGGAAACGTACGAAGCATATCGAACGTAAGGTAAGGGATAATTTTGCAAATCTCATTTTTATCCAAGATTGCTTATTCATAAGTATTTACTAAGGTTATTTATATCATCCATGTACATGTTTTATAAAAGTATTTTCATGTATGTTTAAAGTACTTTTTACCCATTTTTAAATTGTACCACATCTTATGAAAGGAATATTATTTTTTTACCATACGAGGTACTTTTTGACTTTTCCAACAAAAGTACGAGAAAAATGTTATTTTTAACTTATACGGCATGAATGGATTTTTACGGTTTCATAACACCTCATTTTCATAAAGATTCCTCTACAAGTTTGCATGATTATTTTTAACAAAACCCTTTTCTTTTAAAAGTGCATGGCGTTTTTTTTGAAAAGAAAATGATTTTGAAGAAGAAAGGATATTTTCCTCAAGAATTCATTTCAAGTGTTTTATCAAAACCATTTTCCATCTAAGATGACTTTATTTCATATGTATGTTTCAAGTATAATGTCTCTATGATTTAAATGGTTTCACTTTTCTTAGTATGAAATGATATCCATTTCTTTTATATGGATTATGTGATGATGGGATGATGTTTATGAAACCCATTTTATTTATTGGGTTATTATGAATGATGTATGTTTATTTTGTGGCACAAGTAAGAATGATTCCATTAGAAAATGGGTTGGACCTATATCTCCCTCCAATGCATTGGGTAAAGATTTATATCTTGTGAGATAGACATGGCTAGAATGGTAAGTTAATCCGGTTCAGTGTTACAGGACTGAAACAAGGTGTGAACTCGATTCAGAAAGGGACTTTGTCCACTAAGATGGTATTGGCAGTAATGCCTTGGATACTATGGAAATCATAACATGTTCTTAATGGTTTCCACAATTACATGTTTTATTACCATGCTATTTTATCATGATTGATGTTCCCTTATGACATATTCCTTACGTACTTCCAATATTCATGTCTTCGCCCAAGATTTTGACGTTTTGATTTTATGTTCGTTTTTTTTGCATTCAAATGTTTATGGATTGTTTTATGTTCTCTATGTTTACCCTTACTGGGCATTTGATCTCACCCCTTTTATGTTTTCTTTTCCCCAGGATATAAAGAAAGGTTTTAGGTAAGAAAAAAATGGGAAGATCATTATGGGTGATGTTTAAGATCTTTCACCACGATTAGAAGATTATATTCTGAGTTTCCAAAGACACTAAACTATTACGGTCCTTGTGTGTATGTTTTTATTATGTACTAAGTATTCCGAAAAAGTAATGTAATGTCCATGTACTTCAATCTTTGGGTCTCTACAGTTGGTATCAGAGTAAAGGTTTAGTCAACCTTTGGAAACTAGGATGCAAGAACTTTAGTGAGATCCCTAGAGATATGTATAAGGTATGTCTAGGGATGTCCCTAAGGTTAAGTATAAGTATAGGTTTTAGTCCTAGAATTACGGTAATGATCTTAGAATTAATCCTAAGATGTTAGATATTGAAGGTACTCCCCCTTTATTATGTTGTTTTCCCTAGCATGATTTTTGCCTCTCACACTATTCTTTTTGGGGTTTAGACGATGGATGGAACCCGAAGGAACCGTGTTGATCAATGTAATGGACAATGCAATGATTTTACTCCTGAACAAACAAATGTTATGGGAGATGGAGTGAAAAATATTATTTCTATACTTACACAATCTATGAATCATTCTGGACTTACAAATGAGCAGAGAAGGGAACAATATTCTATTGAGTCCTTCATGAGGCAACGTCCACCTTCTTTCAGTGGGTCTTATGATCCACTTGTTGCTGAACAATGGATCAGTACCACTGAAAAGATATTTTTAGTTATTCAATGTTCTGAACATGATAAAGTCATCTTAGCAGTATATCGTTTGGAAGGTGAAGCTGATCAATGGTGGAATCTTATCAAGAATACGAGGCCAAGAGATGAAATTGAGTCCATGGAATGGGACGAGTTCAAGAACTTATTTTTCAATAAGTACTTCCCTATTATTATTCGAACAAATATGGACAAGGAGTTTCTTGAACTAAAGAAAAAGGATGATGAATCTGTTGGTATATACGAAGCGAATTTTACAAGGCTTGCAAGGTATGCATTTAGCTTTATCATCCAACCTGAAAGTAAAGTTGATTGATTCTTCAGTGGCTTAAAACCAAATCATTGAAGGGAATTAGCTATAAGAGACTTCAGTAGCTATGAATAAATTGTGCATTGTGATATCAAGGTAGAAACAGAAGTTGGTGTTACATATCCATATCATGGTTTTGACAAGAAACGAAAGATGGAGTTCAAGGAGAAATCTCAGAATAATGGTGAAAAGAAGATGAATGTTTCCTTATGCTCAAAGTGTGGAAAGAAGCATGGTGGAGATTGTCTTAAAGGGACTAGAAAATGTTTTAAGTGTGGAAAAGAAGGTCATCGAGCAACTTAGTGTCGAAGTAATGGAAAAAGGGTTGCTAATGATGTGAATAAAGAAAAGACTGCAGAGAACGCACCACCAACACTTCAATGCTTCAAGTGCAATGAAATGGGGCATTATGCTAATCAATTCCTTAATCCAAGGGTTAATGATGATTGACATGAGCCACCACTTAAGGCAAAGGAAAAAGGGAAGTCACATCCAATCACTATTGGCGATGTTGAACATGACAACGATGTGGTAGAATGATTAAGTGTTTATGTAATGGGATTCCAAAATAATGTTGTATATAGTATCATGGAATATTGGAATATTTATGTATTGGTATATTGTGGTTTTAAATAATTTTATGGTACCGTTAACCATGGAAAGTGATTGAGATATTTTTGGAAAGAAGATGATATGCGCATAATGAAGGGATAAGGAGAAAATGAAATGTTTGACAGTATTCATGAGGTCATGACTGATATAAGGAAATAGTTATATCATGGTTTGAGTATATAGAATTTTGGGGTTTTGGTATGTGGAAAGAGTTAACTTTTTACAACACTCATGTTTTCACTAAGATTCAATGGGTATTCATTTTTCAAGAGAATACATGATTAAGGCCTTTGAATGTTTGGAATGTGACCAACAAGACATATCTTATGATATATGGGGATCAACGATGGTATTAACATGCTTGTTATATGAAATATCTGGTAATAGTTTTCACTATAATATGAGAATGGACTGCAATATTATGAATAATCCTAAAGATTAGAATGTATTATGTTTGACATAAGTTAGTATTGTATTTTTTAGAAAAAATGGACAACCTGTAGAATGAGCGACAACCCATCACATCAGATAAGTCTGTGGGAATCGAACCCACAACCGAAGTGCGACATGCCTTTATCTCCTACCACTGGCCTACAGGAAGTCCCTGGTTAGTAGAAACTAGTTTTATTTTATTATACAGGATGATAGATGAAGTAAAAGTCCATTTTGGAACCATATATGATTAATCTCACCATATATGGAATTATGTATATAACCTTTTCTAACTTATGTTTGAGACAGATGGAATGACCTATCATTCTATCACATGATCTACTAAAACTTTGCGAAAGATAAATTCAACTTTATTTCTTAAAGATATTTAGTGGAAATTGTTCAAGGCACAAAAAACAGTGAGATTATACGAAAATAAAGTAAGTATTTATTCTAATTCAAATTCTTCAACTTTAGGGAAGTGATCTTGAAAACCAAAAATGTTGTCCTAGTGCCCTTATATCCGATGAATCAGATGGTACCCTAGATCATCACAAATTTATGGCTTTGTGAGTGTTGGATTTTTCATATCCATGTTCTCTACCACTCTCCATCAGAACATGATGGTTAGATTTCTATTCAATATCCATATTTTCACCTATGTTATCCTATGTGGAAACCAAATGATTAGTTAATTTGGGTAACCGTTAAATTTCATACTTTAGTTTTTAAAGCCATGTTTTGGTATTCCTTTTTACGATGTGGGTTTCTATTAAAGAAACTTTTGAGTAGTAAACCATTTATAACCCCAACGAATTTCGAGGGTGAAATTTATTTTAAGGGGGGTAGAATGTAACACCCCGAGATTTAATGAAAAATATTATTTTTAATTTCATTAATGTCTTGTGTTGTATGCTACACCGAAAGGAGATTGCAAAACATGCATCCCTGACTTGGCTTTCATTACATGCAATCGTGACCTTCCACGATAGCGTGTGTTGTACGCAATACCGAGTTTCGCTAAACAACGATATGTTATATAAACTAGCGGTTATGAATAGTAATACCCACTTTTTGAAATTGTATAAATTTTATCTTTTAAAATGGACTTCATTTTTGGATTCAGAATATCGAAATTAGCCTAGGGTGAATTTTTGGTATTTTTCTGAAAACTTTCAATTTTTGATGAATAGTGAAAACACTGGGTTACTATTCAAAAACTGACTTTTTATTTAAATAATTATTTATTTTATTTAAATTTATTTTAAGAAAAAATTGATACATAATACCTATATAACTTCAATTTAATTCATTGGAGTCATTTTATAATAATTTTAGATATATAAAAATTTTATTGAACTTTTCACCGTCTTTTACCCACCTCCTAGAAGAATTTGCAAATTTACATAAAACTTAATTTTACCGCTTCTTTGAGTGGAATTTCGAAAATAAAAGAGACACAGTTAATATCAAGGACTAAAATGTGGTTCAATGAGATAAAAATAATTTTTGGTGAATAGTAACTTTTTACTTTTTTTTACCACGGTTAAAAGTAAATAGAGTAATTAAGGGTACAAATGATATTATTATTACCCTAACACATGTCCTAATTCTATTGGATAAGTGTAATTCAACCAAAAACAACCTTAGGAATAAAATATGACCATTTACGCCCACTTGGATTAGATTAGGACATTTATTATTAATTTATTTAAAGAAGGGTTAAAATAGTTAAAATCAAAGTTTAATAACTAAATCATTTTTAATATAGGGTTATACATAAGTTAAATTCGACTATAAATATTCATTAGAAAGATAAAAATATTTCATACATAATGGTGGTTTATTTATAATTTTTAGACATTAAATAATTTAATTTATTTATGACACAATGATGATGCAGTAATTATCTTATTAATGAAATATTGATATAATTGAATTTATAAATACCCAAATAAATGTAATTTGAGACTTTTTATGAATTACACTAATTTTATAGGTTAATTAGACATGTTATTATTGATTTAGTTAAATATTTTTGAACTAATAATTCTGGTAGGATTTTCACAAAAATCAATTTCCAAATAGTGTCAAAATTGACATAAAATAGTTTTTAAAACAAATATTATATTATTAATCATTATTTTATTCCTAAAAATCTAAGTTTTGTCCACATGACTTAGATAAAAGTATATATATTAATAATAAATAACTTGGGGTTCTTTTGGATTGTTATAGTAAGTTTATTAACCTTATAGTGTAAGAAAACAAGAAGACACGGTAAAAGCAAAAATTATTTAACTTAAAGTTAAATCTAAATGATAAGGTTAAAATAGAAACCTAAACTTGTATAAATTCTATTGGATGAGAGGATATAGACCCATCCTCACCTTAGCTTCGAAATAACTCAATTTGGAGCTATTAAAAACCGAATATGACTTTATAATAAAATAATATTTTTAGTTATTCCAAAGGTGCCCCTCTCCTCCCTTATAAAAGGGCACCTCCTCCCTCTCTTCCTCACACCACTTTGAGCCTTAAAGCTCAGCCAACCCCTGAACATTTCTCTTATACACTTCCCTAGAAAAATCTTAGAGGTTCTGGTCTTCTTCAGAGACCAATCTTAGTTCCCTAAGAGGAGGTTTCAAAAAGGTGCGTCGAAAGAAGAGGTAGTATCCGTTACCGATTCTTTCAACTTTATTTCTTCTTCTACTTCTTCTTATTTAGTTGTTTCATTATGAAGTAATAACATCAGTATCACTAATATACTGATATGTTATTATAATTATGAAACAACCCTATTTCACCATTTATCCATCCTACAGAAAACGAAATCACCACGCGTGCGTACGTACGAAATACCGTCTCCACGCCGTGGTGTAATCTGTTTTCGACCACCACCTTACTTGGATATTTATAATGGTGTAAATAAATAACTATATATTATTATTGAAAATTTATATTTATTATGAAATTTTATACATACACTTTAACTCAATTCCACGATCATGAGAATGATATCATCGCTCGTGCGTACGTACGGACTACCGTCTCCACGACGCGATGAGATTCATTCTCCATGTTAACCATTCATGAATGATTATAAAGTATATATAATAACTAATCATGAAATATATGACATAATAATGATACTGTATTTATGTGTATATATATGTATTTCATCTACTTAATTTCATTCAATTCAATAAGGAAATGAAAACAGCGTTCATGCGTACGTACGACCTACTGTCTCCATGAACGGTGTATTTCATTCTATTTAATAGATATATCATATATATATATATATGTATATAATGAATATATATTATATATAAATCATGTTTTACATTCTGGAATTAATTAAATCAGGATATAAGTAATAATATCAAGAACAACAAGTCCAAACACATACGATAAATAAAACGATTTAACCCAAAACGCTGCTTTAACATGGAACTTACAAAAGAACGGGTAATATAAAGTCATAAGTGAACAATATATGATATCATAACAATTAATATGATTTTTTAATAAGTCAATGACATTATTTAAATAATTATACAGGAGGTTCGGAAACGTACGAAGCATATCGGACCTAAGGTAAGGGATAATTTTGTAAATCTCATTTTTATCTGAGATTACTTATTTATAAGTATTTACTGGGGTTATTTCTATCATCCATGTCCATGTTTTATAAAAGTGTTTTCATGTATGTTTAATGTAATTTTTACCCATTTTTAAATTTTACCACATGTTATGAAAGGAATCTTATTTTTTTTACCATACGAGGTACATTTTGACTTTTCTAACAAAAGTATGAGAAAAATGTTATTTCTAACTTATACAGCGTGAATGGATTTTTACGGTTTCATAACGCCTCATTTTCATAAAGCATCCTCTAAAAGTTTGCATGATTATTTTAAACAAAACCCTTTTCTTTTAAAAGTTCATGACATTTTTTTGAAAAGAAAATTATTTTGAAGAAAGGACATTTTCCTCAAGAATTCATTTCAAGTGTTTTATCAAAACCATTTTTCATTTAAGATGACTTTATTTCATATGTATGTTTAAAGTATAATGTATCTATGATTTACATGGTTTCACTTTTATTATTTTGAAATGATATCCATTTCTTTTATATGGATTATGTGATGATGGGATGATGTTTATGAAACCCATTTTATTTATTGGGTTATTATGAATGATGTATGTTTATTTTATGGAACAAGTAAGAATGATTTCATTATGAGATGGGTGGGACATATATCTCCCTCCAATGCATTCGGTAAATATTTATATCTCATGATATAGACATGGCTGGAACGGTAAGTTAATCCAGTTCATTGTTACAGGACTGAAACAAGGAGTGAACTCGATTCAGAAAGGGACTTTGTCCACTAAGATGGTCTTGGCAGCAATGCCTTGGCTACTATGGAAATCATAACATGTTCTTAATGGTTTCCACAATTACATGTTTTATTCCCATGCTATTTTATCATGATTGATGTTACCTTATGATATATTCCTTACATACTTCCAAGATTCATGTCTTTGCTCAAGATTTTGACGTTTAGATTTTATGTTAATGTTTTTGCATTCAAATGTTTATGGATTGTTTTATGTTCTCTATGTTTACCCTTACTGGGCATTTGATCTCACCCTTTTTATGTTTTCTTTTCCCTAGGATATAAAGAAACTTTTTCGGTAAGAAAAAAAGGGGAAGATCTTTATGGGAGATGTTGAAGATCTTTCCCCACGATTAGAAGATTATATTCCGAGTTTCCAAAGACACTAAACTATTACGGTCCTTGTGTGTCTGTTTTTTTTATGTACTAAGTATTCCAAAAAAGTAATGTAATGTCCATGTATGTCAAGATTTGGGTCTCTATATATGTGTAGTAAAAAGAACCCAAGAAAATTCCTAAAAAAATCTAAAAAGTATTTCTGAAGTTGTAAGTTTGGAGATATGGCTTGATATTGTAATGAAAATGATATTATGTTTAAATGTGATGAAAAACATTTAAAGTATTTAAATTGTGGTGCGGTGGGGAATTATTCACATACCTTCTTAGAGAAGAATGTGAATGATGAAAAATTACCATACTTTAAGAAGAAAGATGTAGTGAAATCCATTGATACTAATTTAGATGGTGATAGGACATCCAATAAAGTGGTATCATGTTCATTGTTTGTTTACTCATATTTTTATAGTGTCTAGTTTGATACGGGGTCTACACATTCCTCAATTTATGAAGAATTTTATTTTAAATTGCAAATTTCACCTCAGGAAATGAAACAAAAACTTATAGTTTAAAAATTAGTGGGAAATATTAAAGAAAAAATTTAATTAAGAGAATATTCCAATAGTTTTTTGTTGAAATAAATTACTTGTGAATGTTATTGGTTTCCCAATTGCAGAGTTTGATGTTATTCTTAGTATGGATTAACTATTTGTTTACAAGGTTAAATTTGATTATAGAATTAAATAAATAATTTTTAGGAATATTTTTTTGTATAAAATAATGAACTCATACCATTGATAAAATATTATAAATATGTGAATTTGTTAAAAGATAGAAATTAATTTTACCTCACAAATATTTTTGAAAATAAGGGAACTGTCCATATTAATGATTTTCTTGTAGTAAATGAGTACCTTTATGTTTTTAATGATGAGTTTCACAATGTTATACTTGATAAATAACTTGAATTTACTATTATTTTTGTTCCCAATGCTAATCCAATTTTTAAAAATCCTTATAAAATGGATTAAATTGAAATTTTAAATTTGAAAAATCAGTTGTGGGAGTTTATTGATAAAGGCATCATTCATCCTAGCACATGACCATGTGGATCTCCTGTTTGGTTTTTTTAAAAATAAATATAGTTCCATGTGACATTTCATTGATTATTGATATTTGAATAACATTACTATTAAGAATAAGTATATATTTACTCCTATTGATGACTTATTTGATCAGATATAGGGTTATTAGTATTTATCTATGATTTACCAGAGATCCATGTACCATCAACTGAATGTTAAAGAGGATGAAATTCCAAAAAAAACATTCTATACTAGATATTTTCATTATGATTTTGTTTTTATGCCTGTTGGTTTTTATAAATTCCCTTATGGAATTAAAGGATCTTATAAATAAAATCATTCATGAATATTTTTATAAGCTTGTTATTTTTTTATTGATGATATTTTTGTTTATTCAAACTATTATGAGGATCATGAAAAACATATAAATATTATTCTATGAACCCTTAAACAAAATAATTTATATTGGAAATTTATACAATTTTATTTTTGGTTGTAATAGATCTATTTTCTTTAGAACATTGTATGTAAAGATGACGTAACAATTGATATTTACAATTTTTTTTGATAAATGGACAAGAACTACAAATTTTACTATGATTCATCTTTTTCAGGTATTAGTATGTTATTACCAAAATATTGTTAAAAAATATTTCATATTTATCTAGTCCAATAACTAAGTTAACACACAAAGTGGTCAAATTTATTTGGATAGAAGACTGTGATATTTTGTTTTCAGGAATTGAAAATAAGATTTTTGAATGCTCTAATTTTGAATCTGACTTCTAGAAATAGAGATTTTTTATCTACAACGATTCTTAATTGAATGGAAATGGTTTCATTTTTATTTATAATGACCTGGTAGTCACTTATTCTTTAAGAAAACTAAATCCTCACACATGATGTACAATTAGTAGCTATGCTTTTCACTTAAAAAATTTGGATACATCATTTATATAGATCTAAATGTGATATATATACTAACCATAAAAGTTGAAATTTCATATTAACTAAGAAGAAACTGAACATGAGGTAGATAAGGTGGATGGAACTGATAAAGGATTACGACTTCATGATAAATTTCCATCCAAAAAAAGTGAATACAGTGGTGGATGCCTTGAGTAGAAAACATCATGAATCTTTAACCATGTTTCATGTAGAACATGACCATTCGATTAATGATTTGATAAATTTTTTCTTGGAAGTTTTTGGTGTAGGAAATTACACTATTTTCATTTATTTGTTAGTTCAGTCATCTATATTGGATATAATTATGGGTGATCAGAATAAATACTATGAGTTACAGAAACTATAAAATTGGATAAGAAAAGTATGTTTCATGAATTTAAAATTGATAAAATTTTTGTCTAGATATTTGGAATAATATTATAGATTTATTGTGATTCCCAACTAATGAATGAATTATTTTGTGAAGCTCATAGTTCCCCATTTTTAGTTCATCTTGGATGAAAAACATGTGCACAGTCTTTTAAGAGTATCACGGGTGGGAAGGAATGAAAAGAGAGATTTCTGAATTTACCATGAAATATTTTAATTTTAAATAGGTTAATGAAGAGAAACAACTACCAATGGGGATGATTCATCCTTTTCTAGTTCTAGAGTTAAAATAAAAAAATATATCCATAGACATTATGGTTGGATTAAAAAATATGTCTTATGGTAACAATATGATATGGTTTATTATTGATAAACTAACTAAATATTCACATTTCCTTTAAATTTGAGACTCAATGTTTAGATAATTTTACTTAGTTTTATATTAAAGAAATAGTCAGGTTACATGGAGTTACTCTCTCCATTTTATTTTATAATTATTCGAAGTTCACTTCAAACTTTTGGAAAGGTCTTAAAAAGTCATTTGGAACTGAATTAAATGTTAGAGAGACCTTTTATCATCAATATTATTGAAAGACACATTGAACAATTTAGAAATTAGAGTATATTCTTTGAGTGTGTTATATAGATTACTAGGGAAGTTTGGATTATCATATTTCTTTAGTTAGTTTTTTATAAGAATAGTTTTCCTTACAGTATATTGATGGCACATTTTGGTGCATTATATAGAGAAATGTGTCCAAATCTAATATTTTGGTAATAATTTATGGAAGAGAAGTTGATTGGATAATAATTAATAGAGGAAGTACCTGAAAAAGTAAACATGATATAGCAACAAATGAGGATTTCCCAGAGGAGGTAGAAATGTTTTGCAGAAAATAAGAGGGAATACCATTCTTTCGAGGTTTGTGATCATGTTTTCCTTAAAAAACCTCTATGTAAAAGTGTTATGAATTTTTTAAGAATGTAAATCTAATTCCATTTGTTTATTTAAACTTATGAAATAATATAGAATGTTGGAATACTTTTTTACTGAGTAGAAAAGTCTCTGAGTTAATCCTAGGTATACATTTTTTTCACATTTTGACGTTAAGAAAGTATATGGAAGATTTAACCCTTGTTTTGATCCAAAAAGTATTTATTCTGAAATATACCATTTCTTATGAAGAGAAACCAAATAATATTCTTGATCATATAGAGAAAGTATTATGGAATAAGACAATTCACTGGGTTAAAGTTTTGTTGAGAAACCAGATGGTTGAAGAAACAACATGGGAATATGAAAATTCTATGATGGAAAGGTTTCCCCATTTGTTTAATAAGTGAATAAATTAAAAGGATGAAATTTTAAAAACATGGGATAATGTAAAAAACTACTTAAAAATAAAATAATATGATTTCATATTAGTGTTATTAAATTAAATAGTTACATTCATTATGTTGTGTAATTATTAAAATAAATAATTTTATTAAACTAATATATTATATTATATATTTAAATGATTAATTTTCAAATTATTGAATTTTAATTTGACAAAAATAATTTAATTTTTTAATTTATCATGTTGAAATTATCTATCCATTATTTTTTGATATTTTTATAATTTATTTTAATTTTGGTGAATACTTAAAAAATATAGTTTTCTAAATACAATATTTTTGTTTCATCATCAAGACATAATTATATATAATTTATTAAACTTATTTAATGACTATATTATGATAATATAATATAAATATTGTACAATACACAATTCAGATCATGTGTTTTATAATTTCTTACTTGATTAGTATAAAAATTATTGTCAGTGCTGATGCAATGTATGCACGATGTTGAAAAAGTAAAAACATGTTCCTCATTGGTAATAATTGAGTTCTAAAAAGTCTTTTATATTTTTTTTATTAATTATTATGCATAATTTATGTATTTTGGATCATATGTTCTAATTTTAGGGTGATATAACTTCAATCTTATCCAAATTCCTATGCATTTCTTGCATAAGTCAAGAAAAGACAAAATATCAAATTGAAGAAGTTGTATTGACATGGATATGATTGAATACACTCAATGAATGAATATAAATGACTATTGAACTAATAAATTTATTTTTATTATAGTATTTTATTTTTAATTTTTATATATGAAATAATTTAATTTAATTCTTATGCAACGCTGATGCAGTTCTTGTGGAAGTAGAAGGAAAATGAATAAAATTATTTTAATTAAAATTATAATGAACCATATATGACACAAAAACTAAAAAAAATATTATTGGTTGATTATATATAATCCATGTTTTTCCAAGGGTAAAATTAATGACCATTTGGATCCACATGGATATTATTAATACCCTTTCTAATTTATTATTTTAAATAAATCCAAGTCATTCAAATTGTAGTTTTTAATTAGTATAATGTTTTATTATATGGTTTTACAAAAGATAAATTCGATGATAAATAGTCATTTGAATAATAAGAAATTTATCTTCATTATGAAAATTTATTTTTAACTTTTAGGGAATAAATAGTTTCCTCAATTTATTTCATAATGATAAAGCATTAATTATTAATTTATTGGAAAAACCAAATAAACGTAATTGAATATATAAAAGGTAATTAGCCTCCCAAGAATTAAAATGTTTTGATAATATTGTTTTATATGCTGAGAGGGTAGATATGGTGTATTATGATGATCACATGTGATTTTAAAAAAAGAAAATGAAAAGTTATAAATAGAAAGCAATGGGTTTAAATCAATTAAAGATCTCTAAAGGTAATAAAATACAGTTTCAAGTTTGTGGGAGGTGTAGTAAAAAGATCCATAGGTAATGCCTTAACAAATATAAAAAGTTTTTCTCATGTGGTATGTTTGGAAATATGGAATAACATTGGAATGAAAATTATCTTATGATTAATTATGATGAGAAAATTTTAATGTATTTTAATTGTGGTGATATAGGGAATTATGCACATATATTCCCAGAAAAGAATATGAATTATGTAAATATACATACTTTAAGGAGAAAGGTGTAGTGAAATCCATTGCAACTAATTTAGAAGATGCTGGGATATCCAATGAAGTGGTATGTAGTACATTATTTGTTTACTTAGATTTGTGTAGTGTCTAGTTTGATATGGGGCCTACACATTCCTCAATTTAGGATTTTTTTTAGTAAATTAGAAATTTCACCTCAGGAGATAAAACCAAAACATATGGTTCAAAACCAGGGGGAAATTTTAAAGAAAACATTAATTATTATATTCTTCCTATAGTTTTATGTGGAAATAAATTACCTATGAACATTATCAGTTTTCCCGTAGTAGTGTTGGATGTTATTCTGGTTATGGATTGATCATCAATTTACAAGGTTATGGTTGATTATAGAGACAAAGAATTATTTTTTAGAAATAGTTTTTGTATATATAAAATAATGGACCCATACCATTTATAACATATTATAAAAATGAGAATCTATTAAAAGATGAAAATTAATTTTATCTCACACATATTTTTAAAAACAAGGGATCTAATCAGATTAATGATTTACTAGTGGTAAAAGAATACTTAGATGTTTTTTCTTGACGACTTTCCTAGTGTTATACTTGATCAAGAAGTTGAATTTACTATTTACTTAGTTCGTAATGCTAATCCAATTTCAAAATAACCGAATAAAATGGATTAATTTGAACATTTATATTTGAAAAATTAGTTTTGTGAGTTTATTAATAAAGGAATAATTCATCATAGCACATCACCATGGCGTTATCTTCTTTTGTTCTTTAAAAAGAAATATAGTTCCATGGGAATTTGCATTGATTATAGAGAGTTGAATAACATTACTATTAATAATAAGTATATCTTTACTCATGTTGATGACTTATTTGATCAGACCATGGGAGCTCATTATTTTTCAAAGAATGACATGAGATCCAAGTACCATCAACTGAAGGTTAAGGAGGACGAAATTGCGAAAAAAACATTTTGTACTCGATATTTTTATGATGAGTTTGTTTTTAGGCTTGTTAGTTTTACAAATTCCCCTAATGTATTCATGGATCTTATAAAAACAATTATTCATGAATATTTTTATAAGTTTATTATTGTTTTTATTTTTGATATTTTGGTTTATTCAAAAAGTTTTGAGGATCATGAAAAACATATAAATATTTTTCTGTGAAACCTTAAGCAAAATAAGTTATTTCGGAAATTTAGAAAATTTTATTTTTGGTTGCAATAGAATTATTTTCTTCGGAACATTATATGTAAATATGGAATAATAGTTGATCTTTACAAAAAATTAAATTTATTGATGAATGGACAAGAACTATAAGTGTTACATTGACTTATATTTTTCATGGATTAGTAGGATATTACCGAAATCTTGTTAAAAACATTTCATATTTATCTAGTCCACTAACTAAGTTAACACACAGAGGGGATAAATTTATATAGATAGAAGACTTTGATGTTTTTTTCAGGAACTGAAAAGAAGATTGGTGAATGATCCAATTTTGGATCCTACCTCCAGAGATGAAGATTTTTTTATCTATAATGATTATTCATTATAGGGACTTAGATGGATTTTAATGCAGAATGATATGGTAATTGCTTATTCTTCTAGAAAACTAAAGCCTCAAACATGATCTATAATTAGTATCTTTTTTTTCACTTTAAAAATTTGGACACATCATTTATATAGAAGAAAATGTGATATATATACTGAAAATAATTGTTTAAATTTTATATTCACTCAAAATTAACTGAACATGAGGAAGAGAAGGTGAATGTAATGGATAAGGGATTATGATTTAATGATAAATTACTATCTTGGAAAATATAATATAGGGGTGGATGCCTTGAGTTGAAAACATCATGCATCATTAACTGTGTTTTATGTCGAACATGACCATTTGATTAATGATTTGATGAATTTTGTCTTGGAAGTTGTTGGTGTAAGAAGTTACTCTGTTTTCTTTGATGTGTTAATGTAGTCATCTCTATTAGACAAAATTATTCTTGATCGGAAGGAAGACTGTGAGTTACATAAAAAAGGTTGAATTGGATATGAAATGTATTTTTCTTGAATTTAATTTTGATAAAAAAAATTTCTTGAGATTTTGAATGATATTATTCATGACCTATGATTCATAGATGATGAACAAATTATCATGTGAATCTCATAGTTACCCATTTTTAGTTCACCTTGGAAGCACTAAGATGTAAAGAGAACATCAAGAGTATCACTTGTGGGAAGGAATGAAATGAGATATTTCTAAATTTAACATGAAATATTTTACTTTTCAATAGGTTAAAGTATAGAGAAAAATACTAATGGGGATGCTTCAACCTTTTCCAGTGCCAGAATTAAAATAAGAAAATATATTTATGGACATTATGGTGGGATTACAAAAGATGTCTCGAGGTAACAATGTGATTTGGTCTATTATTAATTGACTGATTAAATCTTCACATTTTCTTTCTATTTTATCAGATATATATTTAGATAATATTTTATAGTTTTATATAAAATAAATAGTCAGTTTACATGGATTTCCTCTCTCTATTGTATTTTATAATGACCCCAGGTTCACTTCCAACTTTTGGAAAGGTCTTCAGATGTCATTGGGAACTAAAATAAATTCCAGCACAACCTTTCATCCTCAAAATTATAGTAAGACAGAGTGAACAATTTAGACATTAGAGTATATTATTTAAGAATGTTCTATGTATTACTAGGGATGTTGGGATTATTATCTTTCTATAGTTGATTTCTTATAAGAATAGTTTTTAATCCAATATATAGATAAATTTTTTTGAGTAATTATATAGAAAAGTGTGTCAAACTATAATATTTTGGTAAGAATTCAGTTACGGGAAGTTTATTTGACAATAATTAGTCGAGGAAGTAGCTGAGAAGGTAAATATGATCTAGTAATAATTTAGGATAGCCCATAGGAGGTAGAAAATTTATGAAGATAATAGAAGGAAATACCATTATTTCGAGGATGGTGGTCAAGTTTTCCATAAAATATCTCTATGTAAAAGTGTTAAGCATTTTTAATGGAAAGTAAAGGTACATCCATGGTTCATTTGAACTTATGAAATACTAGATATTGTTAGACCATTTTCATACCGAGTAGCATGGCCTCTGAGTTAATCCTAGGTATACAATGTTTTTTACATTTTAACGTTAAGAAAGTATGTGCTAGATTCATCTCACATTTTGAGAGAAAAGTAGTTATGCTAAAATATAACCTTTCTTATGAAGAGAAACCAATTCATATTTTTGATCGTAGAGAGAATTCATTACAGAATAAGGTAATTCACTGGTTTAAGGTTTTGTGGTGAAACCAGATGGTTGAAGAAGCAACAATGGAATCTAAAAATGCTATGAGGGAAAGGTATCCCCATTTGTTTAATAAGTTAATAAATTGTAAGGATGCATTTTTAAAAAGGGGGAGAACGTAAAAAAACTAGTTACAAATTGAATAATATGTTTTCATATAAGTATTATTTTTCACGACCCGTCCCCCGGGGCCTGTACCGTGACTACCCCAAGCCCGCCTTCCATAGGCTAGGGGCTGGCGACTAGCACCAAAGGCGTATTCCCTAAAACTGTGAAGTCATTTCCTTTATTACCTATAAACACATGCAACCAAGAACACAACAAGATATGAAATCAGGTAAACTTAATAGTAAACAGAGTGAGCATAGTAAGTAAAAAGGGGCCATAATACAAGCCCAAATAGAAAGTGAAAGGAAAACTGGAAAGTACAAGATGACTAATAGGTGAAAAGAAGCTCCTGGATCATCCACCACAAATCCTACCTGAAGGGTTGGTACAACTCACGAATGGCCATCTCTACGGTTCACCTTGTCTAACATCCACCTTTGAGCCACCTCCAGTCATGGTACTCTCATCCTCGGTCAGCACTATCCATCTTCTACACCAAACACAATGAGGTGCGGCCATAGCCTGTGTAGGGGTGAGTATAACGGTACTTAGTAGGGAACCTGAGACCCTCAAGGTCTCACAAAATCCACCAAGGATAAACCATTCAACATGAAAATAAACTGATAACCCAACTTAAGTATATGCCCATACATATACCTAAGTTATCAAGTAAACCCATTTCAATCATGAGGAAAACATAGAGTCCAACTCTAAAGCCCCAAGCTCAACTGGTCCACAAAGGAAGAAATACCATGAAGGAAAGTAACACACAGGTACGCCACACAGAAGAACACCACCAAGGTATTACCACGAAGGAAAGTACCACACAGGTATAGACTCAGCTGACACCAGGTATAACTTAAGTAAAATAGTAGAGATGATTATATTTAACTACTGAATCACCTTACTATATTAAGAGGAAAACCCACGAAGGTTCCCTAATCATTATCAGACCCACATAGGATCTCTAGGTGCTGACCCACATAGGATCGCTCAATGATGACCCATATAGGATCGCTTGGTGCTGATCCACGTCGGATCGCTCAGTGCTAACCCACATAGGATCACTCGATGCTGAACCACACATGATTTCTAGGGGCCGACCCACACAGGATCGCTCGGTGCTGACTCACACATGATCGCTTGGTGTTGACCCAAACAGGATCTCTCTGTGCTGAACCACACAGGATCACTCGATACTGAACCAAAAAGGATCTCTAGGTGATGACCCACACATGATCGCTTGGTGCGAACTGACACAGGATCGCTCAGTGCTAACCCACATAGGATCGCTATGTGCTGACCCATACAGGATCACTCTTCATTCTTCACGTCAAACCCAGCTATAGGGTTCCCGCACTAAGCCTGATCGTTTCTGGGAGGGTCCGCTCCTAAATCCACTGGGAGATACTACAACAACAATGAAGTCCCATGAAGAAGTATTTTAATGGACCGCCATGTCATAGGGGTCTTAACGCAAGAGATGGTGTGTCAATCAGATGCCCTGTTTGTGAGTTATTAGCCTTTTAGTCCCGAGGGCCCATGTGAATTCCTACTCGATCCAACCCATCCATTCCCCAAATTTATCCATATCTCAAGTGGGGTATACCAAAGGGACCAACTCTCTCCAAGGTTTCCAATGTCACTAACAGTTCATCAAACGGACGTCCGATGCCAAAGTTATGGCCAAGATAGCATAAATGGGTCGTAGTGGGTCCAGGTCCGGTCCCACCCGGTCAGACCGACCCTTCCTGGGCCGACCTAGTTTGGGTCAACCCGGTCCGACCCACTAGGTCCAACCCGGACCTTTTTTTGGCCCGACCAGCAAGGCGTTCCAGCCCTGTGGCGCGGAGGCCACAGGGCCGTGAGTGCGATGAAGTCGCGGAGCGACACGAAGGGGCTGTGGATGGCAGATCCATGGGGCGGCGGAGCCACGGGTGGTGTAGTGGCTATAGGGTGGCGCCGTTGTCTTCGTCGTTGCCGGTGGTGGTGATGGCCTCCATTCTCGTGTTCCACCGGTGCCAAACGCCGACACCGGTCGCCGTCACCATCGTGAAGAACACACAAAAGAAGAATGATGGAGGGTTCAGGCCATGTTTGTTTGGCCCGCACCCTCTGCGTTAGATCAGTAGCAAGTGCTTCACAAATTTGAATCAAGAATGTTAATGAAATATATTCCAAAACATCAATCACCACATCCATCGTCGATCACTATTCCCAATTTCACAAAAGAAAACATCCGCAGATCAACTAGTTTATGAGAGTTGATCCATGTTCTTAGTTTAGAAGGGAAGAACATGGGAAGTGATAATCACTCAAAAATAAACCCCTACCTTGATTTCTCATTAACGTTGTAAGGGATGAAGTCAGTGACATCGGCGTTTCCTCGATCATTGGTTTTTTCATCGTTATAGATGTTCCTCGTTGGTGTTATTTGTTGAAGAGCTTTCTCCCAATAGTTCTTGTCTCCCCAATTCCACCAAAATGAAAGGTAGCCAACATAATAGAACAAGTTATCTATTATGTTTGTTCGCATAATTTCAAAATATATTTATTAATTAATTGATGGGTCGGATTAATTAATTAAAGGGGAGAGTTGGCATAATTAAGTGGGGGAGCTCAAGAGGTTTCTCCCCATTAAGTGGGAGTTCAAGGGGTTTTAAGACTTAGGTAGTCCCCACCACCATAAAAAACATGGGAGGTTAGGCTCAGGTGGTCCCCAACACTATATCCTATGTTTATAGGTTTTAGTATAGGTGGTCCCCACCATTAAAACATCCACATGGAAGGTTTCAACAAAATAAAATAAAAATGTTACACATTTTTATTTTATTTTAATCATCCATGAAAAACACAAAAACTATCTTTCACTATCGACCCAATATGGTCAAGATGAAGGTATCCTTAATCTAATACCGGTGATATGAGTTCAACGGTGCCCTCAGATTTCAATTTTGAGCACCAGTTCAAAAGTTACAAAAACCCGCTCGTACGTTTACTGAACGTACCTGAAAAAAAGTTCAGAAATTCATTACAGGAACTTTGGGCCTCAGAATCACGTGCCATCAATTTTTGAGGACTCGTAAAATTTCCATTTAATTGAAATAAATTTACATGGAATTTATGGGTCATTACATTCTCCCCACCTCAGGGCTTTGCGTCCCCATAAGCCATAACACAAGATAAGGAAACAAGTGGGGTATTGAGCACGAATCTGAACCTCCCACTCCCATGTGCTCTCCTGAAGGATCCTGTGCTACCAGTGAACACGCTCTAGAGGTATTGACCACCCAAGAAGGACCCAATCCTATCGATCCTCTATCTCAACTGTAACCTCTGTAAAAGTTTCCCTATCGTCGACGTCCAACTCACCGTGGTCGATGATGTGATAAGGTTCGTGCAAGTATCTACTCAGTTGCGATACGTGGAAGACTTCGTGGACCCAGTGCAACTGAGGTGGAAGATCTAAGTGGAATGCCACCTTGTCAACTCTTCTGAGGACTTGAAAATATCTGATGAACCTCAGAGATAACTTGCCACCTCAGCCAAATCTCTACAAACCTCATCGAGGTGAGACCCGTAGAAAGACGTGGTCACCATCCTCGAACTCCAAAGGTTTCTGTATCCTGTCAGCATATGACTTATGCCTGCTCGGTGTAGTCTTAATCCACTCCTGGATGATCTTAACCTTCTCTGTGGAAGCCCGAAACATCTCTGGTCCCACAAGTGCTGACTCCCCTAGGTCAGTCCATCACAAAGGTGATCTGCAAGGTTGCCCGTACAACACCTCAAACGGTTCCATCCCAATGGTGGAGTGATTGATATTGTTGTATGAAAACTCCACCAAAGACAATTTATCCTCCCAGATACGACTGGAGTCGAGGACGCAAGCATGTAGCATGTCCTCAAAGGTCTGAATGGTCCACTCAGTCTGGCCATCCGTCTGCAGAAGGAAGGCGGTGATCAAACGAAGCTACACCCCGAAAGCCTCTTGCAACCCCTTCCATAGCCGGGAAGTAAAATTTGTATCATGATCGGAGAAAATAATCAAGGGTAATCCATGTAGCCACATATTATCTTGAACATAGAGGTGTCCCAAGCTCTCTACTGAACCCTACTCTCTGATCAGTAGGAAGTGGGTCGACTTGGTGAGTCTGTCGATGATCACCCAAATCGAGTCATGACCCCTGGATGTACGTGGAAGTCTTGTCACGAAGCCCATGGATATCACATCACACTTACACTCTAGGACCTCCAAAGGCTGAACCAAGCATACTGGTACCTGATGCTCCACCTTAACTTGCTGACAAGTGAGGCACCGAGAGACAAACTCTACAACTTCTTTCATCATTCATGGCCACCAGTGTGGTCTTCGGAGATCCTAGTACATTTTCACCACTCCTGGATGTACTGCTAGAGGGGATGTGTATAAATCCCTCAATAATTTCTCCTGAAGTGACATTGGTACCGTGGTACGTCCTCTGAAGAGGATGATGTGCTCCCCACCTTCAGAAAATCAACCAGGTGCCTGCCCTGTGGATATCTGAGCACATCGAGTCTTCTAGTCAGTGTCCCCGCGTTACGCCTCCCTAACTCACTGAAGAAGTTAGGGTGTGACTATAAAAGACTGAAGGAAAGATGATCTATCACATTCCACAAAGGATATCTATAAAGCATCTAGCTGCTTCGTCGCCTTTCCTATAAGTTGTATACCATATATCCGGATGAGTGCATCTGCTACAACGTTCCCCTTCCCAGGAGTATATACTATCTTGAATTCATAGTCCTAGAGGAACTCAAGACAATGTCCCTGTCTCAGGTTCAGGTCCTTCTGAGAGAAGATATACCTGTGACTATTATGATCAGAGTACACTGTAAAATGCTCGTCCATCAAGTAATGTCTCCACATCTTCAAGGCGAAGACCATTTTTGCTAACTCTAGGTCATGGGTAGCGTAGTTCTTCTCAGGTTGTCTCAGCTGTCAAGAACAATAAGCAATCAATGATCGCTCCTGCATCTTGACAAATTTGAGCCTAGTCCTTGATGTGTTACAGTAGACTACATACCCTACGCCCTCCTCTGGTAGCCTCAAAATGTGTGTACTAGTCAGCCTCTCCCCCACCTCTTGAAAACTCTATTGGAATCTCTCCGACCACACAAAGGGTTTCCCTTTCTTCGTCAATAATGATAAAGGTGCTATAACTCTGGAGAAATGTGGCAAAAATATCCAGTAGTAACCAGTCAAACCCAAGAAACTCCATTCCTCCGTCACACTCCTGGGTGGGTCCCAAGAAAGTACTGCCTCAATCTTCGCTGGATCTATAGCAACTACAGCCTCTGAGATGACGTGTACCAGAAAGTGAACCTATTAGATCTAGAACTGGCACTTCGAGAGCTTACCATAAATCTAGTGCTCTCGGAGTGTGTCCAATACTATCTAAAAATGATAGGAATGCTCCTCCTTTGTATCTGAGTAGATAAGAATGTCGCCGATGAAGACTACTACAAAGCAATCAAGGTATGACTGAAATATCTTATTCATGAGTCCCATGTACACTACTAGAGCATTGGTTACACTGAATCACATAAAAAAGAACTCATAATGGATGTACCGACATCTGAAAGCCATCTTCTTCACATCCTCATCTCACACTTTGAGCTGGTGATATCCTGATATGAGGTTTATATTCGAGAACCACTGTTCTCCCTTAAGTTGATGAAATAGGTCATAAATTCTCAGGAGTGGGTACTTGTTCTTCACGGTCACCTAGTTTAGGTTCCGAAAGTTGACACAAAGTCTCAAGATCCTATCCACCTTCCTGGTGAATAGAATTGGGGCTGCCCAAGGAGAAACACTGGGCCAAATAAACCCCTTCTACTATAAGTCCTCTAGCTATACCTTCAGCTCATGAAGCTCCGCAGGAGCCATCCAATATGCTGGGGTAGATATCGGTGCCTTCCTAGGGTACAATTCAATGTAAAAGTCTAACTCTCTACGAGGTGGTAGACCCATAACATCATCAGGGAATACATCAGCGTACTGTTCCACCACGATAGGATAACCCAAACTCCCCACATTAACCGTTCCAAGGGTAAGGCTAGCCAACTGATGAGTGATCGGCTCCAATATCCTCTGGGTAAGTCCATCCTATGCTCCAAAGGCCATCTTATCACTGGTGAAGGTAAACCTGGTCCCATCCGTGCGGACACACCACACTTTGCACCAAATACAGTCAATATAATCATGGAATGTAGATAACCCGTCCATACCCAAGATAACGTTGTAAGGCCTCGACGATGCTACTATGAGATCCCAGCCGAAGCTCTAGCCTCCTAGAGTCAGCTCACACTGCTGGCACAAGTGCGTAATCATAAAATACACTCTCATAAGAGTCTCTAGACGTAAGGATCCAGCCAATAGCTCCATCAAAATCTTTGAGCTCTGAATGAGGGAAGTGGAAATAAAAGAATGACTGGAACCCGTGTCTATAAGTACAACATCTAAGGTGGAGTAGACACAGATCGTACCACGTATCATCTCTGAAGTTCCATGATCGTAGGCCTTAGTTTCCTAGAACTAAGCTCGCATCTGTCCCCCCACTCCCTGTGGTCGGGGTGGACCACCTGGTGGTGGTGGTGGTAACATCTCGAATCATCGCCCACCCCCAGCTGCACGACTAGCTCCTCTGCCACATCAGCCTGCTCCCTGCATACCTACTCGGTCAAATCTCTGTCTCTGCTTAGGTGGTCCTTAGACCATATACTGATCATCTGTATGGTAGTTCAGACAGTCATGATCCATGTGACTCTACCCACCTCATGCATAACACTACCCTCTCCTAGCATAACCAGCTCTGTCTCTGGTACCCCGCACAACCAAACCTGTATCCTACGGTCGTCCACCTATTGGTCTGGTCCTCTTGGACCTCTGCGACATCAGTCTGCTGCTAGCTGCAGAAGACTCTACTACATGATGACTGGGAGTGGGTCTCGCTACTGGTGACTTCTCAGTAAGGAAACTCTCCACTAATAGGGATTTCTCTAACACCCCCGCTTGCGTTGGGTGCTGAGTGAGATCATCGAACCTGATCTCCCATCTGACTCCCTGATCAAAGGTCTGAGCCCTGAATAATGGGTCCCACACCATATTAGTGGAGTATCATGAGAGGTTGGTGAACCTCGCTGAGTACTGAGCCACTGTCATGCTGCCCTGCTGCAGATGGAGAAGATCATTTATGCGTACTACACGAAGAGTCACTGAAACAAAATCTACACGAAACATGCTCTCGAAGTGTGCCCAGAGAAGAATCACCTCATCGTGAACCTGAAGCATCAAGCTCCACAATCTGCTTGCTACTACCTGTAGAAGGCTAGAGGCAAGGATCACCATGAGATCTGCTACTGTCCTTACTAGTCAGAAGACTCTCACCACGGCCTCCAGCCAATCCTTAGCCGCCTGTGGGTCCGTCTCTCCCCTGAACCTGGGTGGCCTCTAGTGTTAGAACTCATGAAACATGCTCAAGCGGCGTGCACTCTCTACTTCTAGGGCTAGTGGCATCAGTGGCCCAACGGGTAATAGTACCGATGGTGCCTCTACTGGAAAAGGGCCCTACACCAAGGCCTCATCGCTTGGTGGGCTATCAGTTCATACTATATCTGGAACCCTAGCTGGTTTTCTGTGTAGAGGCATCCTGAAAAGAAACTGGTGCTCCACGGTTAATAATTTATACTTGGTGTGATTAATCAAGGAGATCACAAATAAAACTCTTAAAAACACACACATGCAATTAGTTTTTTCGTGCACTAAATTAGAAATCAGAAGTTAGGGTCCTGGTGTATGGATACACTGGACTCCGCACCAACAATGGATTCCCTAAACTGATAACCACACACACTACACTTAACACTATTGCCGTTAAAAATATCAAAGTCATATGTTATATGGTAGAAATGACTCCTCTGATACCAATTTTTCACAACCCATCCCCCAAGGCCCGTGCCGTGACTACCCCAAGCCCGCCTTCCATAGGCTAGGGGCTGTCAACTAGCAGTGAAGGCGTATTCCCTAAAAATGGGAAGGCATTTCCTTTATAACTTGTAAACACATGCAACCAAGCACACTGCAAGATACGAACTCAAGTAAACTGAATAGTAAACAGAGTGAGTACAGTAGGTTAAAAGGGGCCAGAATACAAGCCCAAATCGAAAGTACATGGAAAATTGGAAAGTAAAAGATGGATGATAGGTGAAAAGCAGCTCCTGGATATTCCACCACAAATCCTACCTAAAGGGTAGGTACAGATCAAGAATGGCCGTCTCTGCGGTTCGACTCGTCTAACGTCCACCTCCGAGCCACCTCTAGTCCTAGTACTCTCATCCTCGGTCAGCACTGTCCGTCGTCTGTACCAAACACAATGAGGTGAAGGAATAACCCGTGAAGGGGTGAGTATAACGATACTCAGTAGGGACCTCAAGACACTCAAGGTCTCACAAAATTCACCAAGGATAAACCACACAACATGAAAATCAACTAACAACCCTACTTAGGTATATTCCCATACATAGACCTAATTTATCAAGTAAACCCATCTCAATCATGAGGAAGACACAGAGTCCAACTCCAAATCCCCAAGTTCTACTCTTCCACAAAGGATAAAATACCACAAAGGCAAGTACCACACAGGTAAGACACACAAAAGAATACCACCAAGGTATTACCATGAATGAAAGTACCACCCAGGTATAGACTCAGTTCACACCAGGTTTAACTTAAGTACAGTAGTGTAGATGATTAGATGTAACTACTGAATCATCTTAATCTTTTAAGAGACAGACCCATGAAGGATCACTAATCATTATCAGACCCACATAGGATCTCTAGGTGCTGACCCACATAAGATCGGTCGGTGCTGACCCACATAGGATCGATCAGTGCTGACCCACATAGGATCGCTCGGTGCTAACCCACACAGGATCGCTAGGTGCTAACTCACACAAGATCGCTTGGTGCTGACCCACACAGGATTTCTCGGTGCTGACCCACATAGGATCACTCGGTGCTGACCCACATAGGATCGCTTGTTGTGACCCACATAGGATCGCTAGGTTCTGACCCAAATTAGATCGCTCGGTGTTGAACCATACAGGATCACTCGGTGCTAAACCACATAGGATCGCTAGGTGCTGACCCACACATGATCGCTCTTCATTCTTCACGTCATAGCCAAGTACAGGGTTCCTATACTAAGCATGATCATTTTTGATAGGGTTCGCTCCTCAAGACACTAGTTGATACTCCAACAATCACGAATTCCCATAAAGAAGTATCCCAAAGGTCCTCCACGTCATAGGGGTCTCAACGCAATAGATAGTGCGTCAATCAGACGCCTGGTCTGTGAGTTATTTTCCTTTTAGTCCTGAGGGCCCAGTTGGATTCTTGCTCGATCCAACCTGACCATTACCCAACTTTATCCATATCTCCAGTGGGGTATACCAAAGGGACAGTCTCGCTCTAATGTTTCCAACGTCACTGATGGTTCGTCAAATAGACATCTGATGCCAATGTTATAGACAAAATAGTGTAAATGGGTTGCAGTGGGACCTTGTCCGGTCCAACTCGGACCGACCCGGCATGGGCCCACCTAGTTTGGGTCAACCTGGCTCGACTCACTGGGTCCAGCCTGGCCAGTGTTGCGGCCAGTCCGGCTGGGTGGTCCGGCTCGCTGGTCCGGTCCGACCTGCGCTGGGCGTCCCAGCCCGCTGGGTGGTCCGACCTGGCTGCCTTGAGGATGTAGGGCCGCGAGGGCGGCGAAGCTGCGGGGTGGCACGATGGGGCCATGGATGGCGGTGCCATGGTGAGGTGGAGCTGTGGGGAGGCACGGTGGGGCCGCAGGGTGGCGCGGGTGCCGCGGGGCGGCGAGGCCGCGGGGCAGCAAAGCCGCGGGTGGTGCAGTGGCCGGGGTGAGGTTTCGTTGTCTTCGTCACAGCTGGTGGTGGTGCCGGCTGCCGTTATCATGTTCCACCGGTGCCAAACGCTGGCACAAGTCACCGTCAGCATCGCGAAGAACACACAAAAGAAGAATGGCAGAGGGGTCGGACCATGTTTGTTTGGCCCACACCCTCCGCATTAGAGTAGTAGCAAGTGGTTCACAAATTTGAATCAAGAACGTGTAGGAAAGATATTTAAAAACATCAATCACCACAACCTTCATCAATCACTATTAAAAATTCTACAAAATAAAACATCTGCGGATCAACTAGTTTATGAGAGTTGATCCGCATTCTTAGTTTATAAGGGAAGAACATGGGAAGTGATAATCACCCATAAATAAACTCCTACCATGACTGCTCGTTGACGTTGGAAGGGATGAAGTCGGTGACGTCGGTGTTTCCTCGATCGCCGATTCGTTCGTCGTTGGAGATGTTCCTCATTGGCGTTCTTCGTTGGAGAGATTTATCCAAATAGTTCTTCTCTCCCCAATTCCACCAAAATGAAAGGTAACCCACATTATATAAGAAGATATCTATTATGTTTGTGGGAATAATTTCAAAATAGCTTAATTAATTGATGGGTTGGATTAATTAATTAAAGGGGGTAGTCGGCATAATTAAGTGGGGGAGATCAAGAGGTTTCTCCCCATTAAGTGAGAGTTCGTGGGGTTTTAAGCCTCAGGTGGTCCCCACCACCTTATCCTATATTGATAGGTTTTAGTATAGGTGGTCCCCACCATTAAAACATCCACATGGAAGGTTTAAACAAAAGAAAATAAAAATGTTACACATTTTTATTTTATTTTAATCTTCCATGAAAAATAAAAAACTATCTCTCACTCTCGACCCACTACAGTCGAGATGAAGGTCTCTTTAAGTGCATACTGACACTATGAGTTCAACGGTGCCCTTAGATTTTAATTTTGAGCACCAGTTCAAAAGTTACAAAAACCCGCACGTACGTTTACTGAACGTACCTGAAAAAAAGTTTAGAAATTCATTCCGGGCACTCCAAGCCTTGGAATCTCACACCGTCAATTTTGGAGGACTCATAAAATTCCCATTTAACTGAAAAAAATTTACATGGAATTTCTGGGTCATTAAATTATTTAAATAAATAGTTACCTTCATTATGTTTTTTAATTCTAAAAATAAATAATTTTATTAAACTAATTTCTTATATTTTATAATTAAATGATTAATTTTTAAATTATAGAATTTTAATTTGAAAATAATAATTTTATTTTTGAATTTATCATGTTTAAATTATCTAAGTATGAATTTTTGATAATTTTATAATTTATTTTAATTTTGGTGAATACCTAAAAAATACAGTTTTTTAAATACAATATTTTGGTCTCATCGTCAAGAGATTATAATAAAAAATTTATTAAACTTATGTAATGAATAAATTATGATAATATAATATAAATATTTTACAATAAATAATTCATATCATGTGTTATATAATTTATGTGATGATAAGTATAAAAATTATTGTTAGTGCCGATGCAGTGCCAACGCAGTGTTGACAAAGTTATAACTTGTTCCTAATTGGTAATAAATGAGTTATAAAAAAAATTATATATATTTTTATTAATTATTTTGTATAATTGATGTTTTTGGATGATATGTTCTAATTTTAGATTTATATAACTTCAATCTAATCCAAAAGCACTTTAAATGCTTTTATATGGCAAGAAAAGACAAATCAACAAATTGAAGAAGTTGACTTGACATGGATATAGTTAAATATACTAAATGAATGAAAATAATCGACTAGTGGACCTAATTATTTTATTTTTATAATAGTAATTTATTTTTAATTTTTATATGTGAATTAATTTAATTTAATGCTTATGCAACACTGATGTAGTACTTGTACAAGCCAAAGAAAAATTAGTAAAATGATTTTAATTAAAATTATAATAAAACTTATATGACACAAAAACTCAAACAATATTATTGGTTTATTAAATATCATATATGATTTTCCAAGAGTATAATTAATGACCATTTGGAGCGACATGGATATTATTAATACCCTTTATCATATTTTATTTTAAGGAACGTCAAGTCGTTCTCACTATAGTTTTTAATTTGTATAATATTTTATTATATTAATTTTAGAAGATAAATTAAACAATAAATAGTCATTTTAAAGATAATAAATTTATCTTCTTCAGGGAAATTTATTTTTAACTTTTAGTGAAAAAATAATTACCTTAATTTATTTCACAATTATGAAGCAATAATTATTAATTTATTGGAAAAAACCAAAAAAATGTAATTGAATATTTTAAAATAAATATAATATGAGATTTTAAGGGAATATATGAATTTTATAGATACCAATGACTTGTTTATGATATAATTAATAATTTAGTTCAAATTTTAATTTTTTAATTTATGTTTTTAATTTCATAGTTATGAATAGTGTCCAATTTGACCGAAATTATTTTTTCATGAAAAAAATAATTTATTAATTTTTTTAAAAATTAGATAAAATAATGAATAATGCCAAATATGATAAAATTATGTTGATAATGTGATCCCATTTATTTTTAGTCATTTTTTTGTCTTGACTTCTATATTAAACTTATTATATTTTAATAATTTAAGTAATTACAAAATTTCCTCTCACCTCAATTATAAAAGGGGGATCGTTCCTTCACTTAATTTCATAACCTTAATCCATTTTTATTGACTATATTCTACTAAATTTCCTTTTCCTCTTCCCTGGGAATATTATTGTGTTTTTGTCTCATTGAAATAAAAATTACTTGTTATAAAGAGGTTTCTAAGTAGAAATATTCAAGAGGATGTTTGAACACATTTGAATGAATCTAAACACGATGTAAAGAAATTTACTTTAAAAATCCTTTTTAAATTTCTATTTTTTAAAGAAACCATATGGAATTTTTTTTACCATATACATCATGATCAACCTTTACCTCATTCATGATAACTTAATTTTTTGTGTTTTTTTACTAGATTACATGGTTATTTTCAATGAAAATATTTTCCTTTGTATGTATGCAATACTCCTTTAATAATTTCTTTCTCTGAAAGAATTTTTTTTATGATTCAAGTATTCTTATTTAATGAATATTAAATGGATAATATAAAATTTTTATGATGATAGGTGGTTCCTTTATAAAACAAATTCAGGTGGGTTTGTGATATCCCTCTAATGCATTGGGTATCTTGGACGATGATCATAATTGTTATTCCAAGTGTAACAGAAATGGTTATATCATAAGGTAGACATAAGGGTTTCATTGTAAGGTACTTTTGAGGGTTAAAAGTCATATGGTATCCATGAGAGTTATAATCACAAGTATTTATGGTAATAAAATGATTCCCAAAGTTACCTATAAGGTTTTTGTTAATGTTTTATAGGTTTTAGAGAAATAACATGTTTTCATAAAGTATGTATATGATCCTTTAAGGGTGATAAATATATATTTGGAAAAATTATTTAACACTTTTAAAACTATTCATTGACTAAGGGTTTATTTCCTTATTTTTATGCCCCTTACGGATCTTTTTTGGGCTTTTCCAAAGTTTTAAAATGTTTTCACATGGTTTAAGGATGGGTATGAGAAAATAATATTTTAAGATGAATTTTGTGAAGTTTTTTCATGTAAAGAAATAATGATTTATTTTTTAAGGCTATTATATTATGGAAAAATCAATATTGTTTTATTATCATCCACTTTATATTATTGTGGGTTGTTATGTATGAATTATGACCTAATTCTCTAAAAATCTAATCCAAAAACATATTTTGGAATGTAATCATGTAAATTATAGTTTAATTTAATATATTATGTAATTCTTAAATATGGGTACTTATAATAAAAGAATAATGAAATCATTATTGGCATGGAGAATCATGTTTTCTAAACCTGGGTAACCATACACCATACCATATCTGAAGGATACTAATAGAATAGATCTATTTCTATATTTTTCTTTGTTATAATTGTTTGGGAAAATATTTTCTTGAAGAATATTTTGAGATTTTCTTTGTCTTTTACTAATCCTGGTTGTAGAATATATAACCATTCCTTAGCTTATTCTTTATATGGGAGCGGAATTCCATGAAATTTAATATATATTAAAGAAATACACCATGCCTAGAGGTTGAACATATTAATCTGATTTATAGAATATTCAGGTTAGAATATTCACCTTCACAACCTTAGATTTTAGGTATTACAAAAAACATGTTAACATGGAGTTAAAAATAATTTTCCTATATAGGAATAATGATTCAGTTTTGTTTATTAGTGAATTAAGGAGTGAAGATGTATCTATAGGTTTTTTTGGGATTTCATTCTATTATGTCAAATTTAGAGTGAAAATTCATATTTTCACTTGAATATGAAATAACTACCTCACTTAGGGTTTTTTATGAGTATGATTTTCATAATTGGTTCTATGTTCATTATATTAATTAGTCAAATTGAATTGATGGATCATTTTATCATCTGTAAATTCATTATGAATTTAATTTTTTGTTTATTTTTATAATTTACACCTCAATAAAGAATCCTAGATTGATTCATGACATACCATGGAGTGTGGGAAAAAAATTGTTTTCTATGTATATTATAATGGTTAACAATAGGTTGTATCTACAAGAGGAGTGAAAAAAAAATCAGTTTTTATGTTTTAAATTTGATTCATGAAAATTGAATTTATTTTTTCTTATGAAATTTTTAAATTTATATAGTTAATTAAATTGATTCATTTAAAATAACTGACAAAAAGTGTGATCAGGTTGGGCATGGATAAGACTTTTAAATTATTCACATGGTTTCTTAATTGTTACATAATCTTTATATGCTAAAATAATAAGAGATTTATTTCATGACTTCTTCCTCTATCTTCATTTTCCATATGGTATTATTGAGAATATACCTTAATAAAATTTCAAGTCATCCTAAAAACCATTTTCTATTCATGATGTTGTGATGGGCCCTCTTGATTAAATATTGGAATCACCAAATGAGTATGATTATCCCCTAATTAATAATCATTTCCTCTATAACTTTGTTTACATGTGAAAGTGATTGCCAAGAAATCTCCACCCAACCTTAGCATATTATAATGTAAACAAAACAAAAGTGTGTGTGTGGGGAGGGGGGGGAGGGGGTGAGACATGGTTCATTGACCATGGAAGTAGAAATTAACAGAATCTTACTCTAAAAAAAATCTCATTTGGTATTAATAATTGAATTTATGAATTGAACCCATTTTTAAAAAGAAAATAACAATTTAATAAATTTAATATCCCAAAACATAAGCATTCATATTTGATCTAGCCTCCTCCTTTCTTGACCACTAAGAAAAAAATCCTCCATGGTTATGGTAACTAAGTTGATGTGATATAATGAATAATCATCAGAATAAATGAAAAAAAAGAATTAAAATATGAAAATAATGTAGTAGAAGTATGTCATCATATAGTGAATCCCCTCATCATCCAGTATTACTTAACCACACATAGTCTTTATCTATATGCCTCTATAAACCCCTGTGAATCATTAATAACCATATATATTGGTCGAGATTCATCTCAATTAATCATATAGTTGTAAAATATGGACCATCCTTAATTTTTTTATCAAAACTTATTATTTAGGGGACTGTCCGAATGTTTCATGATATTAATATAGTTTTCATGTCATAAGTTATCTAAGGATGACCACCTAGTGAGTTTTTTCATGGCTTTATTCTTGTTTTGAAATTCTTGAGGGTGTTTCACGGTGTGGAGTATATCTTTCATGTCATGAAACATATCTGTTTTCTCCAAAATTCATTTTTTCTCATAGTTCGTAAGTTCACATCCCAAATTATTCAACATTCGCATCATGATATGACTATTCACGATAAGAATTTAAATTTTTCTAGAAATTAACCCCCTCTATCACTTTATACTTCATTTTAATTTCTTTTCCATAAGCCCCGACTTTTCCAATATCAAGAAACATCATTTTTTTGATCAAAACATCCCTATTTTTCTTAGTTTTGATCATTTATTGTATCCTTTCATAAATTAAAATAATAATTTTTATTGATACGATGAGCCAATTAAACATTAAAACATTATGTTTCATATTAAAACAATCATGTAAAATGTTGTTTTTAAGCTATAAACAATATTTAATACACAATATGATATAAAAAATGAATAACCCACAAGGTTATATGAGCTATGAAGACATAAAAATGATCTAAAATGGTATGTTCATATACATCTCAAAAAATAGTAAATAAACTAAAAAATGCCCTGGAACTAAGTCATGACTCAGTCTCATATCATAAATTCTTCCAAGAAACCTAGTGTAACCATATTCTATAAGGCCTCTACCCTAATTGTAAACAAGATAAATATGTCTTCTCTGGTAAAAATTTTCTTGGTCTAATTTATCTATGTGTGATTGAAACTCAATAGGTCATCACAAAAATCATCTCATACATAATCTTTATACAAACTTCATGTACAATGTGAAACTCAAAATGTAATAAATAAACTATTGTATGGATAGTATCATATATGAATATATATATTATACATGTCATGTGGTTTTTACCACATTACTTTCATCTAGTGTCTTATGTCACTAAAAACCATATAACTGCACCAATGAAGAAATAATGACCCTCTATAATAAACCTACCCAGTCTTCCACCAATACGGACACATCAATCAATCTTCCAAATTGATCGAACAATGTTTCTAATTCTCAGGATCATGAAACTATTTTATGATTTTCAATAAAATATACCTTCGTATTGATTTAACCCTCAACAAAGAAAATATATAGAGGTATGGAAATTAAAACCAAATATCTTGATCTTCAAAAAACATCTCCATATGAATTTAAGTCACACAACAAGTTCCATAACTATACATGAATGTTCCAGCACAAACATACCTCACAGAATGATCTGACCAATGAAACAAAGAGTAAACATAATATATTTATACAATAGATGGTGTATACTAGTTGGGTGTAAATCATTCCCTGTAGGATTACACCAATGAGTTTATATAAGTTCACATTAAAATAAATTTTCATTAATAATAGCTTGAACTATAAATAAAAATATTTCACATTCAATTCATTCAAAAAAATGGTCCATTGTTTGTTTATAAAATATTCACAAAGAATAGGGTAGAACCAAAATGTTTTTATAAATATAAATTAAAATCACCGAAAAAGGAAAATATTGTAAATAATATATGAAAACTATCCACTACCAATTCCAATTTATTATAACTTTTCAAAAAACACCATTTAAAACAATTTTTTAATTTATTTCAAATCCCACTTTATAAATCATTTCACAAGTCAATTAATAAAGTGAAAAACCAAAAATGGAATGAAATAAACATGGAACCCAATACACACACACACACACACACAGATATATATATATATATATATAATATGTAAAAATAGCCAACTAAAATAATGGTTCTAATAAAAAATCTATAGGAAGGGGATGAGATCGAAGGTTAAAAGAAAATCAAAAATTACATCTTGAAATACATCCCAGTGTCCCCAGAATCACACTAAGACTCAAGTAAAATTGTTTAACTAGAGAAAATGAATTGAGGTATAATTAAAAAACTATCCCATAACCCCAGAGATTCCCATGAACTATCCAAGAATAAAACCTCGTGATATACACCACTACATTTGGAAACATTCTATCCTGCTACATATTTGTTTTCTAACTGACATTGTATTTTCAAGAAACATTCCCTAGAAACTGTGTAATCTATAATAGTGAAATAACTTATCCAGAAATATAATTATTCATGTGATAATACCCATGACATTTATCAAATGAATATGTGAAATAAAAAACACATTTAACAAGTGTAATTATTTTAAAAAATAACTCACAACATACCTCGTAAACCCTCAATTGAAATAATATATTTGATATAATTGTGTATAAGTCTCAATAAATATGAAATGATATAAATATTCCATGAGGGTACTAAAATCAGATTAACAAATAAAAATAAAAGGGGATAAATATAGGTATTGACACACATCTTAAAACTTCTTGAACAATCAAATGAGACTTTGAAATGTAAATCCTAGAAGGAGAATCCACTTCACCGTCACATATAAATCATTTCTTTTCTCATTTAAAATATATAATATCCATAAAAAACCATTAAAATTCCAATACCCCACCATTCATTCAAAAAATGAAACTGATAAACACACTATTCATTTCTAAAAATCCAAATGGGTTCAAATTCCTTTGATCACTTCATTTACTTCAAAATTTTGAGTTATAGAAAATTTAAAATCACTTGACACAAAATATTCAATTTTAAAAAAATGGAAACCATGAAAGTCTTTATGTGACGTGACCAACTTCTAAGACGTTTAATAAATCCACCAAAACTAAAAAAATTATTAGTTAATCAAAAAAATTATTCAAATCACTATGTATTCAGTGACATAGAATATAAAGGATATTTAAAAAACTACCAACCTAAAATGGGATAACATTTTGGAAATGTTGTGACTATCCAAAAAAATAAAGAGAACATCCTCCATAATTGTTAGAAATGAAATCAAGGTATTATAATCCACCATAAACCATGTATATTTTTCAAAAAAAAATTCAATTACATGTAATACACCAAGTAAAATAGAAAAATAAGGGGTGAGATGGTATGGGAAACAAGAGGAAATGAGTGACTTATACAGAGAAAACCTTTAAAATCAAGGAAAAATTCAATCAAAATAGATTCATATTATAGGAAGGGGATCCCATGGTGAACCTAGTCTATATTATCATGGAGGCGGGAAGGGAGTCCAAAAGTCTAAAAAACTAAGCTGGAGAAAAATAACATTTTACATTTAAATGAAATCTTGGAAGATCACATGATGTGGACATTTGGTTGGAAAAATCATATCACAAAAATATAGATGTCAATGTATTATAAAAATATTCTTAAAAGTTTTTCATCCACTATTTGATAATAGTTAGATAATGGCACAAAAAAACTAAATTAAGAACTATGACACCCCACATGGTTTCTCTAAGGATTCACATGGTTTATGTTAAAAAATTTCTATCTTTGATATAAAATAAATGAATGTTTAAAATGGAGTAGAAAAGTCACTTTTACCTAGAACCAGGATGGTTTCTACAAGCCCATAGACAAAAAATATGAAATAAAATTGAATATAAATAATTTATTTTTTTTAAAAAAGGACACTAAATAAATTAAATTATTTCTTAGAAGATAAACTATTTTAAAAATAATAACCCAGTGTTATAGGAGTGTATTAGAATTATCCTAGCTATTAGAAATTCTTCCCTAATAAATTAATTAAAAATATTAGATCGTCGGGAATAAGAAAAAAAAAATAGTACATGTAGTGGGAAAATATGGATGGATTTCAAAAGGATCCTATGATATTTGAAACACAACTGACATTTGATTTCTCAAAAATATAAAATTAAAATTTTTAAACAATAATAAACATATCAATGAAATATCTAAATCGTCAATATAAAAGATAATTCCTTCAAAAGATGAAGTCCTAACTATATTCTATCAAATATTTAGAAAATATTTTAAGTAGTAAAAGTGATGGAAATCCTATCATTTGTTCAATATTGATAAATTACTTAAATATCACGATTCCTCAAATAATTAACAATGGAAATGCTATACTCTAGCAACCATGATTACATAATAGGAAACTAACTCACATCCATAAAACATCCCTAACCAATATATTAACCAATGATTTCCAAACAAGTTCACCAAAGGACACAACAATTACCCATGTCAAAATGGAGAAAACAAGATTCCACTATATGAAAAAATCTATAAAGCTATCACTACACCAAAAAAGATGCACAATCCATGAATCTTTTAAGATAGATCAAAACAAACAGACCCCTATTGTCATATTTTTGGGTTATTAAAACAATCTACATCTAATCTAAAAACATAAAACACTATTTTATAACTCCCCATATCACAAAAAACTAATATGGTCCCACAAACTAAAAAATTCATTTTAAGAAAAATTAAATGGATGGAAACCTAGAGTGCCAAGGCATTATGTGAAATGTGATATGATGCCTCATAATTTAGCGCCAATCCGAGGAAAAAAAAAATATCTTTATATTTCATACATAGGTATTACTTATTAATAAATTTGAATCATTAAATTACATAAAAATCCACTATAGAATTATATTGGTCTAGTTACTTTAGAAAAATTCACAAATAAATCATTGGTTTATAGGTGAAATACATCATATACCACTATTTTATTCATTACTAGCACCATTCATAGAAATATTATACACAATAAATTTTTTCAAAACATAGGTAATGGAAACATAATAAAGGATGAGATCTAATGATCATTAAGGGTATAAAATTAAGATATAAATGATTATATAAACATAATATGGTAATAACATTTGAATACCATACCCTAGGTATTGTAGATAATAACCAAGAATCATGATATAAATTTTGGTAGTTCATAATACATGAATCATAAAGGGATCAAGGTTCATGAGACATGATAGAATCACATTGGAATATGACCTAATATTTTAAAATACATATAATATTATAATATAATTTCATGTGTATTTATGTATTACTACCAAGATTATAAATCTTTATCTGGTTTAATCCACACACTATCATAGTATTCATGGTTCACTCAAAAAACTTTCATAGTAGAAAGAGTCCCTCACTAAACTCAGAACACTCTTTATTCAGAATTTTTTATCTCATGAGATATCTATGTTTATGCCTTTAATTATAGGAATATATAATTTCATTCCAACCCATGAAGTAATGAAATGATATTAATGTATTCCATAAGATCATAAAACATTCATCATCTCATCATTATATAACCTTTGGAATCAAAATGGGTTTCATAAACATGTTTTCATCATAATCATAAAATTTTGTAGATTTTTTTAGGATTTTTTTCATTGTATAATATCCCTTGTAGTTATCATGAAACATCAATGGATTCCATCTTATATGGTTAATTATATTAAATGATCACATAGAGAAGTTATAGAGTAAAATTCCATTTTTACTGTGAAATCAATTACTCAAACATTTAAAAAATATTTAAGACACTATTTATTTAACAATATCCTTCGAAACACATATGGGAAGATTCAAATAATTGAGAATTCATGATAGTGGGAAATTATTTTAAATAATTTTATGGTAAAGTAAATATTAATTTAATGTTTTTGGAAAAAATTAAAAATTAACCAATTTGAAAAACTAAAATATTATTCATATTAAAAATTTATTAAAAATTCAAACAAGGGTAAAAATGAATTTAAAAAAATTAAGGGTGGTAAAAAAATTCATTAAAAAACTTATACAACACATAGAAAAAGAATATAAATTATTTTTAATTTAAGTGAGAAATAATGTGTCTTTTCCTTAAAAATATTATTCTAGTATCTTCAGTACATTTAGAGTTTAAAATGAAATTGAATAATTTATTATTAAAAATTAACCATTTATAATAAAATTAAATATATTATTGAGAGGTATATCATGAAATTTTATTAATAGATTCATTTTTTATAATCAATCCTAATAAACAATGAGATTGTAGTGTAAAACGCCTATATATGAAATGGATTCCTTCATATGTTTTCAACATAATTTATATTATATATCAATTTAATATACAATTTTATTTAATCATATTAAAATATATCATGAAATATATTATTACATATGACCTCTTATCATGTGTTTATTAATATTTCTTTATTAAAATCACTCTTCTGGGATATAACTGCTTCATTTTTATTGTATGTTTTTGTTTGATAATTTTTTATTTTCACATTGATAATTAATTACTCACATATAAAATATTTGTAATTATATAAATTTAATATATATTAATTTTTATTCATAAATAAAATATATAGATAGAAAAATTAATTTCACCGTTCATTGAGATGGTACGTGGTACATACACAAGAATGCTGCTTGCATTTTTCACAGATGGAAAAAAGGAAAAGAGTAATTAAAAATTTTAGGATCATTATTATATAATATATATCAGATATTTTAATTAAATATTTCTTATTTACCATCCATTTCAATATAAATAGAAAAAATGAATCACATCTCTTTGTCAAGGTAGTAGTCCACATGTATGCATGAGGGATGTTATTATTTTCCAAAAGCAAAATGATTATAATATAGATGTGAAAAAATTTAAAGAAGTATAATTATTTTTAAAATATCATATTTATATTTATATATATTTAATTCATCATTAAATACATCCATGAGATGTGGTAATGGAAAAATAATTACATCTGTTCAAGAGGGGGTAGTCCTCTATACACACGATCTACAATTTCATATCCCATTTGATGTAATAGAAGAATTATATTGGTTTTACATTAAAATTTCAAAAAAAAACATATGGAAGGTATTTTTGTTTTTATTTCATCATATTTGATGAAATATTTAAAGGAGGAATATGAGTAAATAGAACAAAAAACTACGGTTTAGAACTATACCTCTACTTCGAAAAACCACTTTAGGTTTATAACTAAATACTTACTGGATGGTTTTGTGTTTGGAAAATGTTTCCAAATTGTAGAGTGGGATGTATTGAAGTTATTTTATAAGGTATTGGAAGATCAAAATGGATCTAAAAGTATTAATAGGAGAGAGTAGGGGGTAACCTTTTATACATAGGGGAGAGGAACCACCTGGAATTTTTCAAAATAATAAAATAAATTGATGTATTAATTACATAAAATAGACCAAAAAAGTAACATTACCAATTAAAATATAATAAAAAATCATAATATGTCAACAAAAAATAATTTATAAAAGTTTTTAGGTCATTTTATTTGTGTATCTCTTGAGTTTATTCCTTGCTAAAACTGTTTTAATGTTAAATATGGTAACAAATTTTAACTTTCCTTACTAAAAATTATGACAAAACATTAAGTTGAACTTATTACATAATTTTATTTATATGATTTTAAATTAATAATATATTTTACCAAATTTAATTCAGATAAGTGGTATAATTTAATTTAAAATTATACCTTGAAAAGTGATGAATAACATTTTTCCAATTAAAACATTTTATTAAGTATAAAAGGGTTTTACATTGAAATTAAACATAATAATTATTCCAATGAACTAATATGGATTAAAAATAATAATATGGAAATAAATTTTATATTTAAAACATTTTAAAACCAAATATTACATTTGAACACTTTTAACATTAAGAAATTTTTTAATAAAAAACATTACTTTTCTCTATTCATAAAAAATTAATCATTTCATAAAAATATAAAAACAATTAAGTCTATTCAAATTTTTATAGGTTTTTTTAAAAATTTAAATTATTATTTTATAATTATTTTTTAAAAATTTAGAAAAAATAATTTTAAAATAAGTGTTCAATATAGAAAAAATATTTTAAAAGAAAAATAAAATTTTATGTATAATAATTTATTAATTCTTAACCCATTCCTATAAAAAGTTTTAATTTAATGATATATAATTTTATATAATATATAATATAAAAAAATCAAAGAAATCAATAAAAAATATAGATTAATTAATTTATTAATATTAAAACACATTACATGCATAAAAATTGTTTGTTCAAAAAAACATTCATTAACTTTACATTGATTATTATTTTCATTTATAATCAACTAATAAACAATGAATTTATTTTATACATATCAAATCCATATAATTTTTATAATTTACTTAGATATCTTCTTACCCTCCATGATGGGATATAATGGTATCTTATATTAAAGTTCATTTAGAATCAAATTTGTGTGTATCAGAAGCTATCAAAGAGATAAAATTAATTAATAAATTAATATATCATAAAATCTCATGGTGTTACATTTTACCCCCCATAAAATGAATTTCACCATCATAATTACATTACCATGATACAAAAAAGTGGATATATCTTCCCCATAAAATACTCAGGTTCCCATATATCTTCTTTGAATATCAGATTCCTCTAGAGAAGAATAAATAGTTGAGTAGTCTTATTATGTTTTTGTTTTTTACAACACATTATCTCAATGATCCAATATTTCTATATGTAATTATTCATATAAAATAACATTATATATGGTTAATTTATTTATGTTTATTGGGTGTTATAGATCATTTATATACTTATTTAAGAAGGATATATGGAATAGATCTTGAACTTGAGAGTAGTTCGGTTGAAGCACCAATATATATGCTACTGTCCTTAATTGATCAAGAATCATTAAGGGGCTAGTATACCTAGGTATAGGTCTCCATTTTTTCCCAAATATAATAACCTTTATGTATGGATACTTTCAAAGAAACACCATCTAAAAAAATTCAAACTCTATATCTCACTAATGATTATCAGTATAACATTTGTTGACTTTGAGATTCATAGATGTGTTTCTGGATGAAATAGATTTCTTTGAAATTTAATTAGTTAGATTAGGTATTAAAAACAATATTTATCCAAATTCATCCTAGAACATTATAGTTCTATAGTTATTTCCATATAGGGATTATTAATGAACCATATAAATGCTTGAGTAAATTATATAGTTTTTAGAAAACTCAACTAAAGGATTGTTTTGAACCCAACCACCATTGAAATCTATAGAACAAGATCATAAATTATATTCTAGGGTTTAAATGGTTTTCATTGACTATCCATCTATATAAGGTTGGTAAGTAGTACTGAAACTCAAATCTATATCTAGATAATGCTATAGATTTCACATAAACCTTGAGTTAATCCTTGGATCCCAATTAGAAAAAATAGAATGTTTTAATCCATAAAACATTAAAAATAAATTAATGTATATCCATGAAAGATGATACATTGATAAATATCCTCTATAAGTAATGATGTGTTCTAAATTTTTATGTATATTTAATACAACCCAAATAGAAATATGGTCTTTAGAATATTTTGGGATTCTGACGACATATTCCATGATGATTTTTTCCAATTTTTATCCTAGTAGTGCAATGGTTATAAAAACCACTTAGGGTTTTGTTTCTCAGACTTAACATGATTAAATACCATGAAATAAGACATATACCCAATAATACCTCTCTTTAAGTTGTCTTACTAGAAACAATATTTCATATCTCTATACATACATGTAATTATAGGATGAATAGATAATAGTGAACTATGAGAATCATCCAATATCTCCTTCTTTAAATAATGTATAGATAGAATATATAAAATATTCCAAAATCTTAACATTCCATTACAACAAAGGTTGTACTTAGGAACATTTTTAATCATCTTATTTAGTTCCATATTTTTTTTCACCTCCTTAATATTCACAAAGATAGATAGTTGAACACGTATTTTACTAAGATATAATTTCCCCTTTCCATCATGATTTCTTGATATATTATTTTAAAATATGTAAATAAGGGATCCTCTATTATCCTAATCATAGACTAGAAAACATGATTCATTTGACCCAAAGCATCAGCCCCACTATTCTCTTTCCCAGGGTTGTAATGTATTTAGTAGTTGTAATCACTAATCCACACCAACCATCATATCGTTAATAAATTAAACACATTATATGTTAATATATACACTAAAATTTTTTATGATCATTTTATATATCATTTCATTCCAAATAAATATAATACCTCGATATCTTTAACTCAATAGATTTCCTTATATGTATCAAAATCACGATTTAGGTAATTTTTATCATTATCATTCAATTATTTTTTTGAATAACCTACAATTTACATTATACATTAAAATAAATCAAAATCAATTATTCAATTAATCACTATTGATTAAAAATACATCTCTACTATATGGTAATATAAGCATTGGTTCATTGACTAACTATCACTATTGTTCCCTGAAAATTATTTTACATTCGTCTATCTAAAGGGAATTGTCTCTATTTCTCATTAACATGGTGAGTGGATTAGATATCCATTTTATATTCTCCAAATATAATTGATAATATCCTTCCAAACTAAGAAATCTATAGATTTCAGTCAGTTTGGTTTGTATTTTCCAATGTTCAATAACTTTCATCTTTGATATTTCCACCGATATACCCTCACATGAAATTAAATCGCCAAGAAATGAAATATTTTGAAGCAAAAATTAAAATCTTGATAACTTCTCATACATATTCTTCAACCTTAGGGTCTTTAGAATAATCCCCAAGTGATATCCTTTCTCTACCTTTCCCTTTTAATATATAATTATATCATCTATAAGGACTATAAAAATTGATGAATCCATTCTCTAAATACTCTATTGATTAAATCTATTAATATTGAGGGACTATTAGTAAGAAAAAATTTATTTACTATATATTCATAGTGTACATACCTTTTATTGAATATTTGTTTTGTGTATATCCTCTTTCTTGATCCTAAAATGATGATTTCTAGAATGGTGATCAATCATGGAAAAGTATTGTGCTCTGTAATGTTGATTAAAAAATCCACTAATAAGGGATAAAGGATATTTTTTTATTGATTATGAATACAGTTCCCAAAAATAAATTATGATTCAAACAGATCTACATTTATTATTAAAAAAATAATAGGTTCATTCCAAGGTTCCATATAAAGGCAAATAAATCAAATTTTAGGGTTCTTTATGAGTGGTTTCTTCAATTTCAGCTAGTCAATTTTGGATATTATATGTATAAAATGAAGTAAGTGTTCGAAAAATTTGATAAGTTGAGTTATCAATAACATCCATACATGGTGTTACATCTATTTCAAGTACTCTATATTTAATGGAAACAATTATGTTATAAAAATTGAAGAAACAAGGTATGTAGTATGGATCCTAAGGTTTGATCATACCATAAAAGCACTAATCACCTCCCTAGATGGAAGTAAACTCAATATTTTCTAGTTATATAGATTCAAAATATAATTAGCTACCCATTGATATGAAATAATGGGAAATAGATAGAGAACATTGGATACATACAGTAGATATCATCAATTGAACCCCCTTTACACATATAAATATTCTACTCCTACTCATTTCATTAAAGAAACAAGTCCCAAACCAGGGTTTGGAAGAGATACACAAAAATATCTTAAATATAAAATATAGTCTCATAATAGGAAATAATTCCCCACAAAATAGTGTTATGAGCCTGACCTCACATCCTCTCTTCCAATGTGATTTACTAAGTGTCATCATGTTTGAAACCCAAAATAACAACCTACCTTTTGAAAGATGGTATGCATATTTTTATGGATGTGGTAGGAGTTGTAATTTTCTATAAGAATTGAAAATGGTTAACCTAATGGGAATGGTTATGTATCTATATTTTAACCCCTTAAAATCAATCATCATCTTCTAGTCCTAAAGAAGGTATAAAAAATAGTGAAACAAATGTGAAATCATGTAATAATTGAATTACTAAATCATTTTTGGTATGTGATATAATCTTGTTTCCTAAAACTAGGTAGCCATAAAACATACCATCCCCCAAAAAAACAAATGGAATAGATCAATTTATATTTTTTTGTGCTCCTGGATGTTAGGATAAATATTTTAATGATGAATATTTTGAGATATTTTTAATCTTTTACTACTTCTAGTTATAGATTGTACAACCAATCCATATCCACTCCCCTCAGTGAGGGTAATTACCCCCAACAAAGTATGTATTAAGGTACTCGTCTCAACATAAACCATGAATATATAAAGATAATGAGATGAATATTATTTCTATTATATTATCTAATAGGGACATGGAATTTTTTAGAGCACTGAAATTACGATAATAAGAAATTTAAAATCATTTTTCAATAAAGGAACAATTAGTTGGTTCTATTTATTAGAAAATTAAGGAGTGTAGATATATTTTTAGGTTTAGTTGGTATTTCTATCCATTATGTTACGTTCATTGTGAAAATTAAAATTTTAACTTGAATAAGAAATAATTACATCACCTAGGATTGTTTTTGATTATGAATTTCTTAAGTGGTTATGTTTTATTTAAATTTATGGGTCAAATTCTAATAATGGATCACTTAAAATTCATGAAATTCATGGTTAATTTATTTATTTTGGTTATTTGTGACATTAACCTCTCAAAAACATAATAAATTTTTATTTATGCTCTATCATGGGGAATTTAATTTTTTTTCAAAATATACTATAGTGGTTTACTATACAGTTTTCTCCACAAGATGTTTTCACATTAAAATGAGTTTTAACTTTTAAATTTGATTCTTCAATTTTTTTTTATTTTTTAAAACATATTTTTATAAATTTAATTCTAATTTATTAATATAAAAATTTAATGATAAGTGTGATATGTTTAGGAATGTCTTGTAATTTTTTAATGTTATCATAGTTTATTAATTTTTACCTAATTTTTTTCTGTTAAAGTATGAAGAGAGTTATTCCATGATTTCTTCCTTTGTCTCTATTTACCATATGATACTAGTGATAATACCGCTTATTTAAATTTATAGTAGGCCTAGAATCCTTCCTAGGTATATGAAATTATATTGGGTCCTCTTGACTAAATAGGGGAATCTGTGACTGGGTATTATTATCCCCTAATTAATAATTATTTCATTTATAATTTTGTACAATCATGTAGGGGATCACTGAGGACTCACCACCTAACCCTAGCATATTCCATCATATATGGAATAGAAGCATGGGTAGAGTATGATATAGATCATGGACCATTGTAGTTTAAATTAATATAATCAAACCCTAAAAAAATCACATTAATTGTTAATAATAGAATTTAATAATAAAAAAATACTTCAGAATAATAAAAGGATTTAATAAATTTAATATCCAAAAACATAAGCACCCCGATTCGATCTAGCCTCCCCAATTATCGATCACTCATAAAATATACACCTCCATTAATATCTTAATATCATTGATGTGGGAAATCAGATAAATCAGTTGGAATGAATGAAAATAAAAAAATGAAAATAGGAAAATAAAGAAGATGTAGCAGGCCATCATCTAGATCACCCCCACTGTTCAAACATCTTTATTCCCTCATAGACTTTAATTTATTGGCCTCTATCATCCCATAGTCACTCTTAACTTCCTAATAAAATAGTAATGAGTTATCTTAGGTAATCATATAGTGGTAAAAGGTGGACCATCATTAATTTTCATAAAAATCATTGTTTCTTAGTCCATCATCTATATCATGACATGAATAGTATTTTTTGTGAGTTATATGAGGATGAAGACCTGGTGAATTTATTAATGGATTATTTAGCACTTTGAATGTGTTAGTGGGGTTTCATGGTTTGATGTATACATTTCATTTCCTAACACATGTTAGTTTTCTTCAAAAGTCCTTTTCTTCTCAGGTCGTAAGTTCCCATCCTAAATTTTTTAATTCTCATATCATGAATTTAATATTCATGACATGAATTTGTGTTTTTAAGAAAATATGAAACCTCTAGAACTTTTTATTTCATATTCATGACTTGGTCATGGGCCTTGACATTTTAATTGTCATGAAACCTAATTTTTGTCATCAAATTAGCTTAATTTTTATGGGTTTTGAACATTTTCTATAACCTTACATAAATTTCAAGAAAATAATTATACGTATTATTAACCAGTTAAACATTAAGAAAAACATTTAATATTAAAATAATAATGTAAAATGTTTTCTTAAGATAGATAAAAGAATAAAATACCCCATATGAGATAATAACATTAATGATCACAACTATTATATGATTTAGCTAGACATCAACATGATCTCACATGGGTAGGTTATATAATCCTAAAAAAATAGTAAATAAACTAAATCCAAGACTTGAAATAAATTTCTAAACTATCTGTATCAATTAAAATAATCTGAGCTACCTAGTGTAACCATATTACACAAGGCCTCTAAACTACTTGTACCTACGATCGTGAGGTCTTCTCAGGTACCGGTATTCCAGGTCTCTGTGAGCAGTGTGTGAATTCAAATCAATAGGTCACCACCAATCACTACTGGAAATGCTATCTTTCCCAAAACTTCTATACCAACAGTTCAAAAGAACTGTCGTTAAAGATGTCCTTTACCAACAGTTTTAATAAACCGTTAGTAAAGGTGTGGTTAGGGAGGGATTTACCAATGGTTTTTAATAACCATTTGGAAATCCATGATTTTACCAACGGTTCTTAAAAACTGTTGGTAACCCCCCCCCCCCAAATTCACACAAATAGAACCCCCGACTCCAAGACATGCCCTATTTACAGAAGTACATTCCCAACTCCCAGAAGCGCCCACCCAGGTGAACCTCTTCCATCCGATCAACTAAAAATCCCCCATTCAGGTTAGACTCCTTCAACCTCTTCTCATATTAGCTAAGGATATCCTTCTATTCTTAACATTTCTCCATTTATTTTACTATTTAGAAAGATCATGTCAATTTTTTTTATTTATAGGGATTTTGGAACATTTTATGATTCACTAATCCCTTCAAGAATTGTGTACTCAAATCACTACATCAAAGTACCCATTGTCCATTTAATGTTTTCATTAACCATATACATTTATAAGAGCTTGGTCTCTTTATTGTGTTCTAATTTTAAAGGTTCATAGTTCTTTTTTTAATCTCAATTCTCCAAATATTATAACTTCATGTATATGAACTCATATGAAATTGTTTGTAAAATTTATTCATAGTATTTAATGAAAATCACTCCTTTCATTAAGATCATGTTATACATGAAGATCTTATTCATCTTCATTTTTTACACTATGTGTGTTACATACCAAGTATGTATCGGGTTTCTATCAAAATCTTTATATATATAAAATGACACACTATTCACTTATCCTTTTCACAATAGAACATATGGAGTATCTTCTTCAAATTTACAAAATAGTATGTGATCCCTAACTATTTTTCACAGAAGAAATAAGAAATACTTAACCATACAATCCAATGTTATTTATGAATAAAATATCTACAAAGGAAACTCTCGATGGGACCTATCCTTCTCCCATGTAGTACTTCTTCCTTCTTTATGAAACTAATTCACAGAAAAACCTTTTAGAGTTTTTCTCCAGAACCATAGAAAACCCTTTTAGATTTTTTAGTTGTTGCTTTAATTTATCATATCATTATATTAAAATGTTATATAAATATAATGGAGAGTTATAGACCTCTCGGTGGTCACCTACATGAATTGTATCTCACACATTTTTCGAGATTCCATTGGGTACCTGGATAAACTACATGATTATATGTTTAGATAAGGGGAAAAACCATTTTTCTGATGCATGACTACTCACATGACATAGGATGGAGCATGTAGAAGATGATTGGGTTGTAGGTCAAGAAGCTAGGTCGAAATTTAGAATTTACTGAGCCAATTTCATAGTACCACTTCCTCCTAGTTGTAACTATGTTTTTTCTTGTTGATACATGACATACATTACCACCATTCTGTTTATGATTCTGTTATTAGTAGTTATTACTGATTTAGTTATTTTCATCCATTTCCAATATTTTCCCATTGTTATCTTTATTCTAATTTTTAACTGATAATATTAAAATTTTGAAACTTAGGTAATGAGGGAATAGTATCCCCCAGACACACCAAAGGCTCTCACTATTAGTCAATAACATTTGTAATTTTGGTAGATGTTCTTGAGGCCATGTGGCCATCTGGGTTCAGGTCACTAATGAGTGGCATCTTGGTTTGGGATGTCACATTTCTTGGATATCTTTTTTATAGGTGTATCTAATCAAATCCATACCTATAACTATTGAAGGTCCCTCTCCAAAATCAACTGTTACATGATTCAATGAATACACCCTACCAACCTATGATCTATGGACCCAAACCTAGGATCCTTTAATCCATGGTTAAGGTGAAACTTGATGAGGCCATAACTACTTTTGATGTGATCTTCATCCTACTCCTCATCTTGATCTCCCTGAAAAAGTTAAAGTATAAAACTCATGTACTCCCAAAAAGACCCTTATGGATTATGTATTCCTTGATCCACTTCGAATATCTTACTGGGAAATCCTTGAATATAGGCATTAGAAATTCTGTATCTTATTTTCTTATATACACTGTATTTTTTTGTTTTTCTTAATACGATTATCATATAGAGTAATGTGTCAGTTATACTTTTATACAAAGTAAACAATTTTCATTTACCTAAATATTTTTTTTTGATTGAACTTCAATATTATTGAATTTCTTTGAAATGACTTATTGCAATTTTTTTACAGAATGAATAGAAGTTGGATGTACGAAACTGATCGGATTTCAACCGATTTTCAAAATAATTTGAACAGCTTTTTAGATTTTTCATTTGACAAGGCTTCATATAGTGGTCGCATATACTGACCATATTCTAATTGTGTTGGAAGACCTTGGTTGAGTCATGAAGCAGTTAGCTATCATATAACCTAATATGGTTTCCAAACAAACTATTATGTGTGGTATCACAATGGAGAGAAAATGGAATCTCAAAATGTTGATGATCCAAATGGTAGGACGGAATTGAAGAGTTTGATATATGATCCGCTTCCATTTATTCGACATAATGAGAAGGAAAGAATGTCCAGCCAAAAATATTTCGATATAAGCACACATGATGCATCCAATGAAAATGACGATGTTGATAGGGTGAAAAAATTGAATGATGCTGCGTGAATCAAGTATATCAGCAATGTGGTAAAATGAAAAGGTTGAAATTTTTAATCTAATAATTTCATGAGAAAACTATGTATGGGATTTCAAATACTGAAATCGATTACATTTTTACCTTCTTGAAGGACTTACTTCCAGATGATGCAGATATTCCCTCAAACCACTATATGGCATGGAAGTTAGTTGATGAACTTGGATTCTCAAAAAAAAAATTCATGCTTTCCCGGATGATTGCAACTTATTTTGGAAGGAAACTACTGAAATAAATGATTGAATAAAATGTGGAACATCCCGATGGAAGCCAAAATATGATGGAACACTATCTCATGTGACACAAAAAGTAATGTGGCACTTTCCATTGATCCCCAGATTAAAGAACCTATTCATGTCTGATGAAATATTAGTAAAAATGTGATGGAATGACACCGAGAGAAAAAATAATAATGAAGAGTTGGTTCACTGTACAGATGGTTTTTATGGCAGAGATTTGATGCTCGATATCCTGAATTTTCAGCCGACGTGTGTAATGTGAGACTGGGTCTTTCATGTGACGGTTTAAATACATTTGGGTAGATGCTTACTTTGCACAACACATGGCTAGTTTTCATACACATTTATAACCTTCCCCCATGGTTGTGTATGAAAAAGCCTTACACTTTCTTGAGTATACTGATATCTGGCCCTTCTAATCCCGACAATGATATAGATGTATACATTAAACCTTTAATAAAAGAGTTGAAACTTATTTGGGATGTGGGTGTGCCTACATACGATGCATGTTCAAAAGACATATTTCAGATGTGTGCTGTGCTTATGTGTACGATCAATGATTTTCTTGCTTATGCAATGATGGCTGGATGGAGCACAAAAGGAAAATTGGCATGTCATGTTTGTATAAAGAATACTCGATTGAGAAGACTGAAATATCGTCGTAGTTTTAGTTTTATGGGACATCGACGATTCTTTCCAATGAACCATCTATATAGAAACAATCGTCAAAGATTTGACAATACCATGGAGACTGACGATCCACCTCAGCGTATGTCTGGAACTGATGTGCTTAATGAATTGAAAGATTTCAGTTATTCATTTGGTAAGGGTGTAATGAAATCTAGAAAGAGGAAAAATATTTCCAATGATACCTGTTACAATTTGAAGAAGAAGAGTATATTCTTTGAGTTGTCATATTGGTCAACCAAATTGTTACATCATTTCTTAGACATAATGCACATTGAAAAGAATATATGTGAAATGTTGCTTTTGATTCTTCTAAATGTCAAGGAGAAGACAAAAGATGATTTATGATCTCAGTGTGACTTGGTAGATTAGGTGATCAGACCAGAATTGCATCATGCTTGTATCAGTGAAAATAAATGGAAAGTTCCATGTGATTCTTATGTGATGAAACCTGCTGAAAAAAATCAATTTATGGAAATTCTAGAGACTATTAAAGTTTCTGATGGATATTCAATCAGTATATCAAAACAGGTCAACAGAAAAGAGTTGATATTGAAATCTTTGAAGACTCATGATTATCACGTCCTTTTGCATGAGTTGATTCCAATAGAAATCCATCATCTCTTGTCCAATAATGTAAGAGTCATAGTTATTCGGTTGTGCTATTTTTTTAGAGATCTTAGTGCTAAGAAGTTCTCTAAATACGTATTTCAATAACTATTGACAGAGACACTATTAATTTTGTGTGAGTTAGAGAAAATATTCCCTCCATCATTTTTTACATGCATATTGCATCTGAATGTCCATCTTCCGACCAAAATACTTCTTGGAGGACCCATTGCATTCTGTTGGATGTATCCAACTGAAATAAAAATGTACACATTGAAATCGTATGTTCAGAAAAATAATTATCCCAAAGGTTCTATTGTGAACGGTTACTTGGCTCAAGAAGGTATGGATTTATGCTCAATGTATTTGTCTGATCTTACTACGAGAATAAACAGACCAATGAGAAATGAAGAAGAATAGTATGAGAAAATTAAACCCAAATTTCCATTACTTCCTTAGATAGGAGGAATTCCTGGATCATATACATTGATGACATTAATCCTTGAAGAGCGAGAGATGGCACATCGCACAGTGTTGTTCAATTGTGATTTGTTCGATGAGTATATCAAGTAAGTAAATTGTACATGTATCTCTTATCTTATATCTTGTAATTTTAAATATTTTTTAAACTATTATTATTTTTATCTATAGGGAACATAAAGAATTGATATATAGAAAGCATCTTTCTTTATCTTTGAGAAGGAAAGAGACTTTTCATAGTAAAGGGTTTTCTGCTTGGTTGAAATTGAAGGTAAAAATATTTCTGTAATAACTAAATAAAAATAATATTTAATTAAGTTTACTATTTGTTTATATTTTAGGTATCGATTTTTCCTGGAGACTTTGTTTTTGAGGAAATAAGATCTTTGGATTTTGGTCATAATACCATGGTTCGTGCTTCTAAATCACTTGTGATCAATGGACCCAAATTTATTATCACTGAACAAGCAAGAAACATGAGAACACAACATGATGGTGTTATGCTAACTACCACAATAGACGTTTATTCCAGTTCATCATATACTAGACCAATTTTTGAAAATGTAGCTTATTATGGAGTTGAGGAGAAAATAATAATTTTGAATTATTACTCGCATGGTCGAGTCACGATAATGAAATGTCAATGGTTTGATTCAATGACGAGGCAAGGCACCTTTATTGATGATTGTGGATTTCGAGTTATTGACATGACTCGCACTCTTGCCACTGATGAACCATATGTATTGGCATCAATGGTGAAACAAGTTTTTTTTATGTCAAAGATCTTCATCTTCCTAAATTTGGTGTAATTATTGAAGTAAATCCCAGACATGTTTTTGATGATGGTGATGATGAAGTTGACAATATCCCTACTGTAATTGGAAGCAATCTGTTTATTAATTATGATGAATCCAATAGATCAATTGTTAGAGTTGATTGTGAAAGTGAAGTTGTGGTGGGAAATGTATAGAATCATACAGTCGTGTTCTCACCTACATGTTTCGCCTACATCATTCAGAGTGTGTATCCTAGTACTTACCTTCAAACCACCAAAAATCTTATGTTTCTTTATGTTTTTTTATCAGAATGGTTTTTCTATTTTTGGTTTTTTGGGTTACACATTAATTATCTGTTTCTAATTACTTCCATATTTGATTTCATTGCAGGAAATGACACCCATTGAATAGAGGGGGTGGAAAAAGATGATAGAAAATAATCGTCGCATGACACAGATGGGAATTCCTCCACTCATCCCTGTTGTGAGTGTTTTATTTCAAATATATACATTTCAATAACTTATAATATCATGTGTTTAGTTTTGTGTTAAACTTTTTTTCAGAATCCACCCCCTAGATGAGAGATATCCGACGAGGAGCCTGATATTACTCCCAGTACAAAGGCTGGTGGGAGGAGGGGGGTGGTGTCAGAGTTAGATGATCATCTGGTGGTCCTGGTACTATGGCCAGTGGTACGAGGGCTCATGGTGTGAGAGTTAGACGATCCACTAGTCGTACCCGATTGGACTATGACCCTACCGCAGACATATCTTATATGCCCCATTTTTATCTTGGTGTGTCTTTAGGGACACATAGGATATTTAGGCCTCCAATGTTTACACTTCCAGTTGGCCAAACGTTTGTGAAATGATCTATTGATTTTGGTTCATTATCTCTGAGCTATTATATTCCACCTTCTTCGACTCCTGCTCTGACACAGTATTTGGCTAAGGAGCATACACTGAGGGACACTCCACCTATACATGATATTCCTTCATCTTCTGCACATCCAGTGACACCCATTTATCTGACAACCACATGTATATTTATATAACTATAAAAAATTTTTATACCAAAATTTATATTTATTATAACTTGTTCTGATATTTTTTTCTTTAATAACATATTCATCTGCTTATAGGAGGCAGGGGAGGGGGCGTACTCGCTTGCGTGTGGTATGGAACTTCTATACATAGTTGATGGTTGAATACAATGATTATGGATAGATTATTGATAAATCTGGGCAGGAATGTCGGGGTTTTTGGTGACGCTAGCCAAATACTCCGACATCATTCTGGTCAGCCCTCTCTCTTAGAGACATCTACCACACAAAGTCAAGGATAATGCGTGGGCACAAATATGGGTAAAAAATCTATTGGATTTAATGTAGTATTTTTTTATATTTATATTAATTAATCTATTAGGTTTCAGCTTTGGTTTAACTTCCCTGATGGAGAAGGTGCACGACCTGTACTTTTAAAGGAGTTAGGAGAGCTTTGGAGAGCTTATAAGCATGAGTTTCATGTTGGATGATGTGATAGAGTGGGCACAGAGTTGGAGACATTAACTATCATGGATGAATGGCTGATAGAGCAATATCACCACATGATTACCCATTGGCGACTTCCAAATTTAAGTTATTAATCCCATTTGAGGTATTTAATTGAAAGTTTTCATATTTTTCATTAATATTATCTTATTTATTATTAAACATTATTTAGGAATATTCTAAAAGAACAAAAAAAATTTTATTCAAATCAATACCTCCAAACTTTAGGGTACACTACTATGTCAGATCATGAGAGGTAGCTGGTACGATATAGTTGTTTATAAATTTTCTTTAGGACTTTCCCTTTTTATTTTTTCCTACTTAAATTATGTGATTTATTAAATATCGAATATATGATTATACTTGCAATTTATATTGTTTCAATGTCATTAAAAAAGCACAAACTTAATATTGAAGGATGTATCCCTTAAGAAAAACTGTTTTGCTCGAGTAGAAGGAAAAAAGATGGAACTGCGGTTAATGAACCGACACACGAAAATATTATAAGTTTTAATTTGTTAATTTAAAATTTTAATAGATATTTTGAAATTTAATAATCTATTAACATTTTTAATAGGCTTGTTTAGAGGCCCTTGATGCCCTGGATCCTAACAATTTAAGACCACATGATCATTTATATCAGTTTTTGGGAGATGAGCACTCTGGTCGCGTACGCTGCCGACCTGGTAAGAATATAGTCCCAACGAGGTATTGGTCATCTCCAGGTATCCATTATAGTACCACCAAGTTGGAAAAGTCAAGGAGCATGCAAGACAGTCTGAAAAAAGGGTCACTGAGTTGGAAGAAAAGGTTCAAACGAGGGAGAAAGAATTTATGAAACTGATCAAAGATTTATCTTCATCACTTCCACCATAGGCCAACATCGATTTTTAGACATATATGTCATCAATGGGTGTATTATCCAATGAAACATGCAACAGTTCTAGTGGTGGTCGAGATGATGAAGTTCCTGGTGATGATGAGGATGCTGAAGAGGACGAGGGCAAGGATGGGGATGAGGACGAGGGCGAGGATGTGGCCGAGGATGAGCATGGGGACGATGATGAGGATGACTCTAAGGATAGAGATGGTGGAGAGGATGAGGCTGATGATGACAGTGGTGATGGTGATGGTGATCTGGGGTAGATTGAACCATTATATTTTTTAATTCTGTATAAATCTTTATTTTTGAACCTGATTTTTCACTCTGGTATGGATATTTTTGAATTCAGTATAACTCTTTATTTTTGACCAAATATGGAAGCCTAATGATGTTATAATGGTTTGGAGGTGAGTGATGCTATATGAGATTTTATGGGTTATTGTGAGGAGTTTCTTTCCCTTTAATTGATTGGTTCATAAAACATAAGTTGGTGCTGCATATATTATGTAATTGGAATTGGTAAAGTAAAATGTTGGTCTTGGATTTTTGAGTTGGTTATTTGGATGGTATTATCTATCAAAAGTGGGTATATCTCTATTGACTATTGGTCTATTTTCTACTTGACTAATGTATTTATTAAAATGACCATTCAATACACATTTCCCTCAATACGGAAGCACCACAAAAATCATAGATAGACACTACACACCACAAGACACCCATGGGAGACACCCCTTGAGGTAGAGTCTCTCTCGTGGCCTCTTTAATTTAAGATTGATTTAAATTGAATTTAGATTCTTTCTTAATTCTACTTAATTATATTGAATTACATATCTTGAATAAGTTTTCTTTAATATAATTGTTTCATTTGATAAATAAAGTCATGTTTTTATAATAAAACCCCTCCAACGGAGGCACACAGTCTGCGAAAACTCACAGTGATAGTTTAGGGTGTGATAATTTGACTCTCAATCAGTAGTTTCAACTACCTAGTACCACTTTTAAAAATAACAAATATAAAATATATATCTTTATCATACCACAATCCTGAAACAAGAGTCTGTTTTTTTATAACATAAGATCAGATTATATAATGTGAAGCACAAATACATTGGATTTATTTGGAATCCGGGCCAAAAGATGCTACCCTGCAGATGTCGTTGGACCGGGGAAACACATCGTGGTCACACTGCGGTCATGCCGCAGTAACACTGCGGTCACGTCATGGTCACGCTACGGTAATTCCATGATTTGGCCCTGCTCCAGGATGACACCCCACAACGGTTCGTAGTCCTATCATAATTTTATGTATGATACCTAGATAGAGTTTTATATACATTACCCACCCTCCTCCCTGGACCCCAGACAGCCCCCCCACCCTCCTCCCTGGACCCAAGACAGCTCCCCGGACAACCCCCAGGACAGCCCCCCAACCCTCCTCCCAATACCCCAGATCCCAATCTAAGCTCTCTTCAAGATTCACCCTAAATCACAACGGAAAAGAGGGTTTTAGAGCTTTGGAAGAAGATGAGAGAAGAGTGAAAACACTAATCTAAAAGAGGAAGCAATGAAAGTATTATAATCACCTAGATCTTCAATCCGCACTTGACGGCACTCAAAACTCCCAAGTGATGTGTATGAGTCAACCCCACCTCAAACCGTGGCACGGTGTGGCCGATACCACTCAAAGTGTCTCACTTTTATTTGAAATGGACAACATTCTAAATGAAAACAACAACTGACATATGGAAAACTAAACCAATGGATTCAGATTGTTTTGATACTTTAACACAAAAATCCATGAGTCATTTTTGATGTGTATGAGTCAAGACCACCCCAATCCAAGGCAGGGTGTAGCCGGTACCACACAAAGTGTCTTTCTTTTGTTTAAAATGGATACTCTTTTATATAAAAAATAATGGCATATGGAAAACCAACCAAACAAAATCATATTTTGTTAATAATTTATGGAAACTATCCATGGGTCATTTGTGACATGTAAGAGTCAACCCCACATCAATCTGAGGAGCGGTGTGGCCGACACCACTCAAAGTGTCTCTCTTTTGTTTCAAAAGGACATCATTTTAAGTGAATACAATGTCTGACATAAATAAAACTGACCAAAGGCATTTGGATTCTGTTGAAACTTTAGAAAAATGATCCATGGTCCATATGTGACATGTACGAGTCATCCTCGCCTCAATCCGAGGCATGATGTGACCTATATCACTCGAAATGTCTCACTTTTATTTGAAATGGACATGATTTTAAGTGAAAACAAAAACTGGCATAGGGAAAACCGACCAAACACATTTGGATTGTGTTGATACTTCAAAAAAAAGATCCATGGGTCATTTTTAATGTGTACAAGTCAACCCCACCCCAATCCGAGGCACGGTGTGGCCGATACCACTCCAAGTGTCTCACTTTTCTCTGAAATAGACAACATTTTAATTGAAAACAACAACTGGCATACATAAAATTGACAAAACACATTCATATTATGTTGATACTTTAGGAAAAGGATCCATGGGTTATTTGTGATGTGTATGAGTCAAAACTTCCTCAATCCAAGGCACGGTGTGTCCAGTACCACTCAAAGTGTCTTTCTTTTGTTTAAAATGGATACGATTTTAAGTAAAAACAACTGGCATACGGAAAACTGACCAAAAAAATTCAGATTTGGTTGATACTTTAGGACAACGATCCATGGGTCATTTGTGACATGTAAGAGTTGAACCTGCCTCAATTCAAGGTGCGGTGTGGCCGACACCACTCAAAGTATCTCTATTTTGTTTCAAAAGGACATCATTTTAAGTGAATACAACAAATGACTTATGGAAAATAAAACAAAGGCATTCGTATTCTGTTTAAACTTTAGGACAACGATACATGGGTCATATGTGACGTGTATGGGGCAACCTCGCCTCAATATGAGGGCCAGTGTGGCCGAAACCACTCAAACTATCTCACTTTTATTTGAAATGGACAAGATTTTAAGTGAAAACAATAACTATCATACAGAAAACTGACCAAACGCATTCAGATTGTGTTGATACTTGAGTAAAATGATCCATGGTACATTTATGATGTGTAAAAGTCAACCTCGCCTCAATATGAGGTGTGTTGTGGAAAAAAACTCTCAAAATGTCTCTCTTTTGTTTAAAATGAACATCATTTTAAGTGAAAACAACAACTGACATACAGAAAACCGACCAAACACATTCGGATTCTATTGAAAATTTAATAAAACTATCCATGGTTTATTTTTGATGTGTACAAGTCAACCCCGCCTCAATATGAGGTGTGGTGTGGCCGACACCACTCAAAGTGTCTCACTTTTCTTTGAAATGGACAACATTTTAAGTGAAAACAACAACAAGCATATGGAAACCAACCAAACACATTCAGATTCTATTGATACTTTAAAAAAAGGATCCATGGGTTATTTTTGATGTGTACGAGTCAACCCCGCCTCAATACGAGGCACATTGTGGCTAGTACCACTCAAAGTGTATTTTTTTCAAAATAGATACTCTTTTAAATAAAAACATCTGGAATACAGAAAATCGACAAAACACATTTGGATTGTGTTGATACTTTAGGAAAATGATCCATCGGTCATTTTTGACATGTAAAAGTCAACACCTCCTCAATCCGAGGTGTGGTGCGGCCAACACCACTCTAAGTGTCTTTTTTTTCAAAAGGACATCATTTCAAGTGAATACAACAACTGACATACAGAAAACCAACCTAAGGAATTTTAATTGTGTTGAAACTTTTGGACAATGATCCATGGGTCATATGTGACGTGTAAGAGTAAACCCCGCCTCAATCCGAGGAATGGTGTGGCTGGTATCACTCGAAGTTTCTCAATTTTATTTGAAATGGACATGATTTTAAGTGAAAACAAAAATTGGCATATGGAAAACTAATCAAATGCATTCAGATTGTGTTGATACTTCAAAACAACAATCCATGGGTCATTTTGGACGTGTATGAGTCAACCTTTACACAATTAGAGGCATGGTGTGGTCAGTACCGCTCAAAGTGTCTCACTTTTATTTGAAAAGGACAACATTTTTAGTGAGAACAACAACTAGCATACAAAAAACCAACCAAATGCATTCGTATTGTGGTGATACTTCAAAAAAACGATCCATGAGTCATTTTTGACGTGTATGAGTCAACATTTCTTCAATACGAGGCGCGGTGTGGCCGACACAACTCAAAGTGTCTCACTTTTCGCTGAAATGGACAACATTTTAAGTGAAAATAACAATTGGAATAGAAAAAACAGACCAAATGCATTTGGATTCTATTTATAATTTAGTAAAAGGATCCATGAGTCATTTTTGACATGTATGAGTCAACCCATCCTCAATCTGAGGCACAGTATGACCGGTATCACTCGAAATGTCTCACTTTTATTTGAAATGGACAAGATTTTAAGTGAAAACAACAACTGGCATACGAAAAACTGATCAAACACATTTGGATTGGGTTTATACTTAAAAAAATGATCCATGGGTAAATTTTGACGTGTACGAGTCAATCTCGCCTCTATATGAGGCACGGTGTGGCCGGTACCACTCAAAATGTGTTTCTTTTGTTTAAAATGGATACTCTTTTAAGTAAAAACAACTGGCATACAGAAAACCGACCAAACACATTCGGATTGTGTTGATACTTTAGGAAAATGATCCATGAGTCATTTTTGAGGTGTACAAGTCAACCTAGCCTCAATCTGAGGTGCAGTGTGGCCGACACCACTCAAAGTGTCTCTCTTTTGTTTCAAAAGGACATCATTTTAAAAGAATACAACAACTGACATACGGAAAACTGACCAAAGGCATTCAGATTCTGTTGAAACTTTAGGAAAATGATACATGGATCATATGTGATGTGTATGAGTCAACTCTGCCTCAATATGAGGTCTGGTGTGGCCGAAACCACTCAAATTGTCTCACTTTTATTTGAAATGGATAGATTTTAAGTGAAAACAACCACTGGCATACTTAAAACCAACTAAACACATTAGGATTGTGTTGATACTTTAGGAAAACTATCCATGGGTCTTTTTTGATGTTTACGAGTCAACCCTGCCTCAATATGAGGTGCGGTGTGGCCGACACCACTCAAAATGCCCTTTTTTTTGTTTAAAATGGACATCATTTTAAGTGAAAACAACCACTGACAAATGAAAAACCAACCAAACACATTCGAATTATATTGAAACTTTAGGAAAACGATCCATGGGTCATTTTGGATGTGTACAAGTCAACCCCGCCTCAATTCAAGGCGCGGTGTGGCCGGCACCACTCAAAGTGTCTCACTTTTCCTTGAAATGGACAACATTGTAATTCAAAATAACAACTAACGTATGGAAAACTGACCAAATTCATTAGGATTATTTTTATACTTTAGGAAAAGGATCCATGGGTCATTTTTGATGTGTACGAGTCAACCCTTCCTCAATATGAGGCACAGTGTGGCCAGTACCACTCAAAGTGTCTTTCTTTTGTTTAAAATGGATACACATTTAAGTAAAAACAACCGTCATATGAAAAACTGACCAAATACATTCGGATTGTGTTGATACTTTAGAAAAACAATCCATGGGTAATTTGTGACATGTATGAGTCAACCATATCTCAATTAGAGGTGTGGTGTGGCCAGCACCATTCAAAGTGTCTCTCTTTTGTTTCAAAAGGACATCATTTTAAGTGCATACAACAACTGAAATTTACACTCATCAACGATAGTCAAAAACTCTTTTTCATGATTTGGGTAGTTTCAATCATGTCGTAATAAGTGAATTGAATCCTAAGAAAATACCTTTTCACCATATATTATAAAAAGTACACGTTCAATGAGAAATGCATCACAAATCATTACATACCCAAATCTTGGATCAGAAAAAAAATTGGGATTTGAGCCAATTTCAAATTCTTATTCAACTCTAATAAGTATTTTTTAGACTATTATGCCTATTAGAATTTGATGGGAAGGTGGGAGGGCTATACTGGTTGGGGGGTTGTGCAGGGGTGAGGTGAATTACTACTGGAAGAGTGGTTTTCATATGAAGATTGAAATGGGTGTAAATAATGGTTGAGTTATTGAAACTGTTATTCAAATCTACTGGATGATTGTTGTCATATGAATATTGAAATAGGGAATTGTATTACATGACATGGTTGGAAGAGTTTGATGGTTTTATGTGTTTTTTGTTCTATTTTTGGTGTTTTTATGCTGTTTTATGTCTGTTTGTATGTGGTTTTTGTGCTATTTTTATGCAGGTGTGTACTAGAGGGGCTACTGGAGGGGCTTCTATGCAATTTTTCTGGAAATACACAATACGAATGGTTTTAAACCATTGGAATACTTTGAGAAAAATTTAAAAACTATCCTAATGGTTTTAAAACTGTTGGTATAGTGTTTATTCTTCAATATATACCAACGGTTTCAATGAAACCATTGGTAAAAATGCTATACAAACATATACCAACGGTTACCCTACAACCATTGGTAAATCATTACATACAGTGGCCTATAACAACGGTTTAGATCAAACCATTAGTATAGGGCTTTCCTTACGGCTTACTTCCCTATGGTTTGGAAAACCGATTGTATAGGCTATACCAATAGTTTTCTAGCCTATACCAACGGTTTTAAACCTTTGGTATAACCTTCATTTCTAGTAGTGAATGGTGTCCCTAACATAATATATATAAATCAAATGTACAATGTGATGCGATTAATTTAATTAACAAAAACTTTTGTGGATAACATCAAACATGAACATAATAATTATACAAGTTACCTAGGTGTAACCACCATAATTTCATCTAGTTTATAATGTCTCATAACATAATTCAACAACACCAATTGGGAAATTAGGACCCTTTGTAAAGAACATACCCAGAAAACCACCAATAGTGGAACACAAATTGATCATCCAAAGTTCTAGATCTGTGTTCTTGATCCTACTAGGATAAAAACTAGTTATTAGATTTCATCAACATGAACATTTGGAATTCTATCACCCACTAAATTCAATTGAAAGAATTTTAAAATCCCATCCAAAAATTTAGCATGCCCAATTTAGAACAAATTGACCACTATGTAAAAATAAAAGAAAGAATATTTATAGAATAAATAATCCTAGAAGCTCCCAAAATCCATAAATCATAATAAGAGTCTATACATAGAATAAATCACAGACTGAACATAATGTAGGAAACCACATAAAAAATAAAATAAAAGAAATTTTTAATTCCAATAAGGCTGATATATAGAGGTCTAAAAATAATAACCAAAACTATTGATCTTTCAAAACCATATCTGCATGAATTTTAGTCACACACCATGACCCATAACTATCCATGAATGGAAAAACAAAAACATTACACTCACAATGATCTAACCAAGTCACCAATGAGTAAACAAAATAGATTTATACAAAAGACGGTGTCTACTGGGTGTGTGAAAAAAATTCCCTATAGTATTTAATCAATGAGTTTATGTCATTTCACATTAAAATGAATTTTTAATAATGATAGATTTAATTATTAATAAAAATAATTATCAAATTAAATTTAAACAAAACCAAATATCATTCCATTATTGTTTATTTTTAAAACATTTTCCAACAGTTGGGAAGAACCAAAATGTTTTTTCTAAAAATACATTCAAATATTCAAAAGAGGAATGTTTTGTATGTAATTCATTAAAATGAGTGAATCCCATTTAATCATTATTAAAAATTTTCAAAAAACACCATTTTTATAAAAATAAACAACTTTATTTCAAGCCCCACTGTCCAAATCAATTTGAATGTCAATTATAAAAGTTAAACAAAACCAAAAATTGAATAAATAAACTTAAAACCCAATATATATTAAATATGTAAAAACACCTAGCCGAATTTAGTGTCAATAATAAACAAAATAAGGTTATGTGATTGAAGTGTAAATGAAAAATCTCATATTCATTATTTAAATAGAGCCAAGAGCCATGGAAATCTTCCTATGACACAAGTACAATTGATTAACTAGATAAAATAACTCAAGGTTGACCTATATGAACTGGATCAAATCCCCTAAAGTCCCCTTGAACTATATAATATTAAAACCTCATGAGATACACCACAAAAATAGAACAAAAAATCCATCATACTACATATTTTTTCTAACTAAATTGGTATTGTTGGGAAACATTCCCAAATAAGTGCATAATCTATACTAGGTAATTCACTTATCTTGGATTATAATTAGTCACCTAAGAATCCCCATGAAATATATCAAATGAATATCAAAAATAAAAAATCTAAATAAAGAGAATGAAATATTTTGAAATAACTCACACCTCACCTCATACACTTGGAAATGAAACAATACATTATATATAACTATATATAAGACTCATTAAACAATCAATGTTTTAAATATTCCATGAGGGGAGTCGAATCATCTTATTCATTCAAAATACCAAGGACTCAACTAAGAGACTAAAACACATTGGAAAAAATTTTAATGTTTCAAAAAGTAATTCAAAACAAAATTCATATAAGGTGAATCCACTTCATCCACACATAAAAATCATTTAAATATTCATTTCAAATATCTCATTTACATTACAAGCCATAAAAATTTAAAAAAAACTAAATACATTAAAACACAAACATTGAGGAAAAAAACATTAATTTTTACTCACCAAAATGGGTTTAAATTATTTTTATCCATACATTTAATTTAAAATTTTGATTTATAAAAAATTTCAATGAACTTTTTAGAAAAAAACATATTTTAGAAAATAAGGGAATCTATAAAATAATTTTATGAAAATTGACCATGTTTTGGAAATTTTTCCAAATACACAAAAACTACAAAAGAAATATTAGTTAATAATAAAAAACTATTAAGATCAGTTATTATTCATTGAAAAGGAATTTTAATAATATATACAAAGAAAACAACATAAGATGGGAAAAACCCTTTTGAAATTTGTCTCTAATGGACAAAAAATGTGAGAAAAACTATAATGAAACTTCCATAAGCCTTAGAAACCATAAATTGATATTATAATCGAACCTAAACCATATATGTGGCTAAAAAAATAAATTATATTTCTTAGAATAAATAAAATCAAATAAAAATAGAATAGGGAACATTTACTATTAATAAGATGGAAAGAGATCATTATAAAGAGAAACCCATTGAAACAGAGGGAAAATAAAATTAAAATAATGTATGGGGAGAGGGAAGGGATACCAGGATTCACCTAGTTTGTCTAATCCATGAGGATGTAATTAGGAACAAAATACTATAAAACCAAGTAGGGGAAAAGATAATTTTACATTTTAATAAAATATGAGAAGGCCACATGATATATATTCATAGTTATCCAAATCATGTGACAACCATATAGATTAAACTATCTTATCAAAATACCCTTTCAAGGTTAGGAATCATAGTTTTCTAATAATGTGTCAATGGTATAGAAAAACTATGTTAGGAACTATGAAATCGCACTTGGTTTCTCATGGGAATCGCATGGTTTATGCCAAACTATGTTCTACATGTGCAAGAAAAAAATATGAATGATTAAAAATAACTATAATGGGTTTTTATCCTTGTAAACTACATGTATTATACTATAATATTCACAAAAAATATGACAATAATTAAGTATATATAATTTCCAAAAATTTTAAACAAAACCCATAAAAATCAAATTACCCATATAAGAAAAAAAATTTAAAAATAATAACCCAATGATACATGTGTCTATCACAACTATTCTAGATATGAAAAGTAATTCCTGAATAAATTCCTTGATAATTTTATATAAAATTCAATAATAAAACCAAAAAATATATAAGATGTTGGAGGATTCAGATGAATTTCAAAAGGATCCAATGATAAGTGAAACACATTTGACCATAATTTCTAAAAATAGAGAAACCAAATCCTTAAACAATAACAAAAAATATCCATAAAAAATATAAAACATCAACATAAGATGTAAATATGTTTAAATGAGGAGTCATTCCTATATTCTTTCCACTATTTATAATTTTTATAATGTATTTTTACTGGTAGAGAACCTCTAATTTCATCCACATAGATATAATTACCCAAATTTCATGATTCCAAAAATAATTCTCAAAAGAAACACTAAATTCCACCAATCAAAATTAAATACCATGAAACTAACTAAAATAAAAAAATGAGTCTAAACCAATCGAATAACCAATAATTATTAAACAACTTAACGCATGGATAGAAAGATTCCCTAACTAAAAAAGGATACAATTATATTTCACCATCAATAAGCATCCATACAGCTAATAGAAATCCTAAAAAAATAAATGGTATAAGAAAAATATAGGAGACCTGGAAACAAAGATTCACCCATTGATATAAGTTTAGTTCATTAAAATAATATGAAACTAATTTAAAAAAAATCTATTTCCTCATCCCCTATACAACCAAAAAGGGATTGAGACTCTTTAACAAAAACATTCCTCCTTAATAAAAATTAAATGGACCTAAACCTAGGGTCTAAATTAATTATGGGAGGGGAGATCGAAGACCTAATACTTATGCCACTAACCCATTATAAACTATACAGACACATACATATCATATATAGATATTAATAATTAATAAATAAAAATTCATTAAATTATACAATGATATATTCCATAATCGTTTTGGTCTAGTTCCACCGAAAACATGAACATATAAACTCTTGGTTTATATGTAAAATACCTCATATGACACTATTTTCTTCATAAATAGAACTATTTTTTGACATATCATACATAATATAATTATTCATGATAGGGAATAGAAGCATAATAATGGATGTTCTCTGATGCTCAAAAATGGGAAAACGCCTGAGTTATCAATGTTCACATAAATATAACATGGTAATAAAGTTATGACAACATGACCAGAACATTTTAAAATAATACCCTATATATCATATATCATAATCATGAATCATTCTATAAATCATATCAATTCATAACACATGGATCATAATGAGATCACGGAACACGATCTATGAGAGAAATATACTGGAACCCGAAATATATTTTTAGAATAAATATAATATTATAAAATCATTTAATTAATATTTATGTCTTTCTTAAAAAACTATCAGTGTATATTGGGTTCACTTCCTAAAACATCACAGTAGTCATGGTTGACTCCCAAAGCTATCATATTGGAAAGAGTCCTTTACTAAACTAGGGTCACTCCCCATTAAATAATTTTTTATCTCATGAGATATCTTTGTTTAAAAACTAAATTATAGGGATATATAATTTATGTCCCACCCATAAAATAATAAAAATTATACTAATGTGTTCTATAAGATCATAATACATGCATCATATCATCATAACACAACCCAATGAAAGAAAATTGTTTTAAAAAATATTAATTCATTGTAGTAATAAACTATTATAGAATGAACAAGGATGTTATAATTGGACCATATCCCTAATAAAGTATAAGAAACATCAGAGTATACCATATTTTATCTTAAATTCTTTAATGATTACTTAGAGAAATTCTTGATGAAAATAAATTTTTTATTTTTAAATCACTTATTACAAAATTTATAAAATACTAATGAAAATATTTTATTTGAATATAACCATGGAGTATTATATGTTAATCTTAAAATAATAGAGTTTTCATAATGGGGGGGGGGATTCTACTAAATCTGTATACATTGAAGCAAAATATAATTTCAAAATTTTATTAAATAGTCAAACATACCTCATTTGAAAAACTACAAGAATATTACTTTTATACCATTTTAAAAAAAATTTATCATGGTAAAAAGACATTAAAAATCCATTAATAATAAGGAAAATACTATTCAAAACTTTTTTAGAGTACATGGTCATGAAACAAAAATGTTTTCCAATCAAATCGGGAGATAAATTATCTTTTCCAAAAAAAATATTCTTTTAGTATCTTGAGTACTTATATAGTGGAAAATGAAAAAATGATAAATTATCCAAAAAATATATTTTGATAATAAAATTAAAGATATTATTGAGAGTTATATCATTAAATTGCGTTATCATATTCATAATCATAAAAATACCTACAAATAAAGAGAATATCATGTACAAATCTTACCTCAGGTCTGGCTTGCATTATATGTTTTTCATCATAATTTATAGTAAATATATATTTATTATACGTATTTTTACAATCCATAATCAAATATATAATAAAATATATGATTACTTACATCCTTTTATAACCCATTTATTAATAATTCTTTATTAAAATCACTCTTCTGGGTCATAACTACTTCATTTTTCATATATGTTTTTGTTCAGTATTGTTTTATTTATAATTTGATGTTTATTACATCACCTATATAATTTTATTCATGATATAAATTTTATAAATATAAATTTATATTTATCCCTAATATATATAAATATAAAAAATTTATTTCAGCTTTCATGGAGATGATAGGTCATATATAGAGAGGAATGTTGTTTTCAATTTTCAACTGCTAGAAAAAAATGGAATATAATAATAATAATTTATAGAATCATTATTAGATAATAAATATAATATATATTAACTAAATCTAGCTTATTTATAATAATTTTCATTATATATAGAAAAATGAGTCACATCGCTTTTTCGTGGAGGTAGTCCACACATAACCACGAGGAACAATATTTTTTTCTAATAAAAAGATGGTAAAAATATATATATGATATTAAAATTTGATGAGTTTAATTATTTTCTAATTTTAATATATATATATATATATATTAAATCATTAAATCCAACAATGAGATGTGGGTGTGGAAAATAAATTACCTCGATTCAAAAGGCGGTAGTCCTCTATAGACACGGTCAATAGTTTCATTTCCCATTTGATAGAAGAGTAGATGTATATATGTTATTAAATTATCATAATAAAATATAATTATATGTAATATATTTTTTATTTAACCATTTTTGAAGAACATTTGAAGAAGTTATAATAATAAATAAACCAAAAACCACATGGTTAAGAATTATTCCATTACATCGGACAACCACATTATGATTATACCTTAAGACATAATGAAAGATTTTATGATAAAAAATGATTCCATACCGTTGAGAGGAATTTATGGAAGGTATTTGAGAAGTAATTAGAAGAAAAATTGTCTCTATAAGTGGGTAGAAGATGGTATAAGGGGTTACCTTTTATACATGGGGGAGAGGACCGACTTGGAATTTTTGAAAATATATTAATTCATTATTTAAACCAAATTACACAAAAAAATACCATTACCAATGATAACATTATCTACAGTCAAATTATGTCCATAAAATTTAATTTAGGAAAGTTTTAGAGAAAATTTATCCCTTATCTAGTTTGTTTAACTCGCAATAAAAATGTTTTAACGTTAACTATAGTAACAATTTTTTACTATTTGTACTACTCATTATGAAAAAAAATTATGTTGAACTTATTACCTAATATTATTTATTCAAATTAAAAATATAGATTCTATTTTATCAAACCCTATTCATTTATACAGTGTAATTTAATTTACAATTATACTCCCAAATGCGGTGAAAAGTGGTTTTCTAATGATAAATATTCCTTTTGTATAAAAGGTTTATATAGAAAAATTAAAAAAAAGTGATTCCAATTAATGAAATTGGATAAATCCTAAAGAATTGAAATAATATATTATTTAAAAAATTAAAATAATATGAAAATTTGAAACACTTTAAATGAAAAAATATTTATTATAAAAATAATTAATTTTTACTATTCATCCAAACATTAATCTTTTCATAAAATTGAAAAAATATCTATAGGATTGTTTTGACATGATTATTTAAAAATCAATTTCTTATTTAAAAATTCATTTTATAAATTTTGAAAAAAATAATTTTAAAATAATTTTTTAATACATGATTTGTTTTAGAAAAATACAAGTTTTTTTGCATAAAAATATATTTATTCTTAACCCATTCCTAGAATAATTATTAGATTAATGACAAATATTTCTATTAAATATATAATATTTAAATTTCATTAAAATAATTCCCTGATATTATTTAATTTAAATTATTAATATAACAACACGTTTCACATCTATTTTTTTTTATTTTTGAAAAAACAGTTTTTTACTTTAAAATGGTTTTTATTTTCATTTATAAGTAATTTATAACCAAGTAATTTATTAAATCTGGTTTAGAAAATATATATCTTAAAATTTATTTATTATTATTCAAACTCTCCAATTTATAGTATGGGTAAAAATTATATACTGTATTATGGTACATTTAGATTTAGGTTTGTGTGTATCAAAAAATATCAAACTGATTACATTTATTTATAACGAAATATATCATAAAATCTTAGGGTTTTACATTCCCCCATTTAAATTAATTTTAGAATTAAAATTCCATTACTCGAATACAAATATGATGAGTATATATCTTCCTCATAACATCCTCAAGTTCCTACATAGCTTTATTGAATATCATCTAATTCCTCTATATAATATTAACTCCATGAGTAGTATTATTATGTAGCTCTACAATCCAAGATTTCTAAATGTTGTTTATAATATAGAAGGTCATTATATAGTTTTATAAAATATAATTTTAGAAGATGTGACATATCATGAATGTACTTCTACATGAGAGATACATGGAACACATCATGTACTTGAGTGAGGTTTGGTGGAAGTTATAAGTGATAAGATACCATCACTGTTCGATCAAGAATCTTGAATTAGACAATATTCATTGAGAACTACTGTACTTTATTCCCAATTATCATAACCTTATTTTATGGATAAATCTAAAGAATCAACATATCGCTAAATTGAAGCTCTAGATATCACCGATTATTATCAGTATAACTTTTTTGTGGACTCTAAGATTAATTGATGTGTTGATGAGTATGTTTAGATTTATTTACCATTTACATTGCTAGATCGAGTCTCAATAGAATTCTATCTCCAAAATCATCCAATAATATTAGAGTTCTGTACTTATTTATATAGAGGGATTCATAAGGATGATATGAATTTTCAAGTTAAAGATATTATTGTTAAAAAACACAATTAGAGGTTGGTGTTGATCCCAACCACCATTAAAATACAAAGAACACGATCATATATTATCCAATAGGGGTTGAATGGTTCCCTCAGACTGACCCTCTATCTATGATGGGTATGTGGTACTGAAAATAGACTTTGTATCTAGATACTACTATAGACATATCCTTATAATCGAGGTAAACCCTCAATCTTGATCAGAAGAGTTAGAATGTGTTACTCCCTAAAACCTTACCAAATCTATTATATATATCATGGAAATATGTTCTAGATAGATATATCCTTTAAAATTAATTATGTGTGTAGACTTTTGTAGAGATCATCTATAGCCCAAATAACATTATGAACTTTAGATGTTTTTTATTTTGATTAAAAAGTTCATGTTGAACTTTTCCAATTTCCATTCTTGAAGGGTTATAATTTTAACATTCCCTTAGACTTTTATTTCTCATACTTAACATACATACATAATAATAAATGAGATATATACTCAATAATATCTCTCTTTAGGTCATCCCATTAGAAATAATATTTCACATCTCTATAAATATTTTTACATTGATGATCGATAGATAATTATGATCAATAATCCCCATCCAATAACACCTTCAATAAATATGGTATAGATGGAACACATACACTAATCCTAAACCATATCATTCCATTATAATCAATAAAATACTTAGGAACATTTTTAAACACATTAATTAATTCCACATATTATTTATAATCCTCCTTAATACTCATATAAATTTATGGTTGAACAAAAATTTGAGAAATATATTATTTTATCCATTTCATAATATATTCCATAAATATTCTTTCAAAATCCATAAATACCAAATCCATTGTGATCCTCATCATAGATAACATGTCTTAATGCATTAAACTCAAATCATCAACCTCCTTTTTCTCTTTCAAAAGATTATAATGTATCGAGAATTTAGAATAAATAATCATCTCTAACCATAGTATTTAATACACATTCAATTATTTATATGTTAATATATATTTCTAACTTTTATGATCATATGTATATCACAACTTTCCCCATAATGAAATTTACACAATAACTTTAGAGTAAAACATTGTCTTAGATGAATCAAAACCATGAATTGAATATTTTTTCTAATATACCTTCAATTTTAATTAGGCTTAATATACCACCATAACATTATATAGGAGAACACATTGAATTCAATTATACAATGAATAAATATACATTAAAAATACTTATCTATTGTATGGTAATATAAGTATTTGTGCACTAAATGACCTCCAATTAAGTTCCTTAAAATTTCCATTATATTCATTTGTACTAAGGAATATGGATCCCATAATATTTAACATTATGAGTGGATTATATAATCATGATAAATTATCAAAAAATCATTGATAATATCCTTTAAGACCGAGAAACCTTTGGATGTCGATCATAATGGGTTTTCTTTTGTAATGTTCAATAACATTAATCAATCATAGATCAACTAATATACCATTGCTTGAGATTATATGACCCAAAAAATAAATCTTTTTGAATCCAAAATTAACACTTTTAATTTGTTTACATATATTCCCCTTTTATAGGGTCTTTAACATATTACTCATGTGATCTCTGTGGTCTATATTTCTATTTGAGTAAATAATAATATCATCTATAATTCCTATGAAAAATAATCATGGTATTATATAAATAACCAATTTGTTAAATCAATGAAGATATAGGGTGAATTTTTAAGACTAAATATCTCCACTATATATCAATAGTTTTCGTACCTTTTACTGAATGTGCATGGGTATATCCACCTTATTGATAATCAATTGATGATATCTAGAATGAATTTCAATCTTGGAAAATTATTGAGCTCTATAATAATGAATAATCAAATCATTAATATGGGGTATACAACACTTTTTATTGATTATAATCAATTTCAATTCCCAATAACCATTATAGAGTCACATGTAATTTTCTTTATTCTCAACAAAGAGAATATGTTCATGTTTATGTGACACACTTGGCCAAATGAATCCAATATCAAGGCTCTATATGAGATGGTTCAAAATATCCTATAGGGATTCCCTCTCACAATAATTTATTTGAGATTTATTTATAGAAATCCAATACATTACTAATTTAATATCAAATTAAAATATAGTTATAATAAAATGATTTGAGAAAAAACAATTCCCACAAACATAAACCATATAAGAATCATATACTTGATATGAAATCTCCATACAATTATGTTTTTTCAATGAGAATTAAATATATAATTTTTATTGTGTCATTTTGATGCACATATTAAATTATTAAAATATAACAAAATATATTTATCCAGATTCAAATAATTAGTTTTCAGTTCTAGAGTGGATTATAATTTAATTTTTACCAAGTAATTATCATACTCTCATCATAAATTATGACCGTATGAGATTAGTTTTTTTATCTAGGATGAAGAGGATTATTATGTTAAAAATTGTCATTAACCTTTAAACAAGATCACTCTTTAGCATAATTATCATAATCATTTAATTTATAAATCTAGAGTATGGGTGGTGAATTATGTATAGATTTATATCAACTCACATTATTTTATAACTTATTTTTATCAATTCAATATTAAATTTCTCTATGGGATTTCATTAAACACTTAAAACATTTTTTGTTCCCTTTAAGAAAATTTTCTCTATGTTTCCTTCCACAAATTCTTCATAATGAAAGGATGATCTCCTTTTATCTATGGTTTTTACAATTTCATTTGAATTACATATTTCATTCCTTATCAAAATCATGAGGTTGATGTGTAAATCCAATCACCATTCCCATCCTGATATCACATTGTATGATTTTATCATAGCTACTAGTTTCAGGTATGAATTATTACTTTTAGAGAATTGGTTTTAATCCACTAAAGAATCGATAAATCTTACTTTTAGTTTGAATAATAATAATTGAATTTTACCTCTCTCATCTTGTAAAATTTTCCCTATAAGGTCCAACAAATTCGTCATCCTTTTACATCAGATCAGGTAATTCATTATCAGTTTTCTATAAGGTATAATCAAAATTTACTTTTAAAAAAAAATCTTATACTCTTACCACTATATGGTATAAAATTGGTCTTATTTCTCATATTATTAATAAAATTCCCCCATTTATCAATATCACATTAAAAATTATTGACATCTAAAATGAATTTTTTCATGCTTCAAAAACTGAAGAATAGAAAATATATTTTCAGTGGTACATATCCACTACTCTGGAACTCATAGATCAGTGGACTGACTAGAATTATTCGAATGTTGCATCATGAAGTACACTATAGTATTTTGTAACTTCATTTTCTATTTTTCATGATGATTTTGATTTATAGATTGAGAATTTTTTGAATGTATAACAATAATAATTTTCATCCAAACTCCCATAACAATTTATTTATCAAGTTTAAAAGTAGTTTATTTTCCATCACATTCAACATTAACCTAATTTATTCAGGTTTAATCCATTTACTAAAACCAAAAGGATATTTTTTACTTAAAATATTTATTTTGGAAATATATATAATAATGAAAAATCATTTATATAGTGTTTCAATAATTGAATAATTTTTTGAATATCTAACACTGTCATATTTACCTAGATCATTCATGATGATACTTCATGATTATTCATCAGTAAAATGCAAATTAACTGAAAAATATAAACCATGAGTATTAAACCATGTGAATATTAATGGAAGACTCACTATACACTAGAATTAAGGAAGATATATAATCAACCTACACTATTTGATTTCATTACCCCTAGATGCATTCATTCGTAAAACACATTCCAAAGTAGTATCCAAGTAGAGACGTTTTTATAGGAGAACTACACTCCCTTCTTTACATAAATTAGGATATTATTTAATACTCAGGATTATCCTTATAGTCATTAATAAAGGGGTTTTATCCTAGTTTTTAAAGGATACTAAACCTTTATATGAGACCTAATATAATAATTCTTATGTTTCATACGTAGATATTTCATATTTATAGGTGAAAAATTATTATATAACAAAAAATACATGCCAGAGTCATATAGGTCAAGTTCCTTTGGAATCATGGGAACATAAATCTAGTTCATAATTGAACTGCATCATCTACCAATACATTATTCATAACAACAATCCTTATTAGACATATCACACATAATACAATTATTAATCAAACAGTAAAAGGAAACATAACAAAAGGCGACATCCAATGATCAGAAGGGGTAAAAAAGTGAGATATCAATGATTAATTTAACATAACATAAGAATATGTGTCTTATAATATCATTATCACTTTTTATGTCACGACCCGTCCTCGGGGCCCGTGCCATGACTACCCCAAGCCTGCCTTCCATATGCCAGGGGCTGGCGACTAGCACCAAAGGCATAAATCCCAATAACTGGGAAGGAATTTCTGTTATAAAAGTAAACAAAACACCACAGAGTACAAGAGGAAGTAAAACACTAAGTACAAAGAAAGTGCTGAAAAGTAAATGGACGAGAATACAAACCCAACTGAAAGTGCCGCTACAACTGAACGTAAGTACAACAGAAAAGGACAAACGGCTGGAAGAAAGGATGCAACACTTGGGTGTTCCTTCTCATATCCTACCTGAAGGGTAGGTACAGATAGAGCAGATCCTGGATCATCCACCACGGATATTACCTGAAGGGTAGGTACAGATAGCACAGCTCCTGGATCGTCCACCACGGATCCTACCTGAAGGGTAGGTACAGATAGCCTCCACAACGCTCTTGCCCGTCAACCTCCTCCGAATGTCATCTCGCCATGAAGTCCACCTCCGGATACTGACTCGTCGTGTGGTCCACCTCCGGGTACCGTCCAGACCTCGAACACTTGGCCTCTGTCAGCGCTTCCTGTCGTCTGCAACAAACACAACGAGGTGCGGGCATAGCCCGTACAGGGGTGAGTATAACAATACTCAGTAGGGACCCCGAGACCCTCAAGGTCTCACTAAATCCAACAAGGATAACCACAAAGAAGATCTCAACAGATAACCACTACTTAGGTATATGCCCATACTTGTACCCAAGTTATCAAGTAACCCATCTCAATCATGAGGAAACACAACGATTATGAAATCAACGGATAACCACTACCTAGGTATATGCCCATACATATACCTAAGTAATCAAGTGACCCATCTCAGTCATGAGGTAAACACAAAGTTCATAAACTCAGCTCAAACCAGGATTTTCATTATCGAAACCGTAACTGCTGAAGAGCCCCGTCTTTGGAGTGTACAGTGGTCTTGTCATGACTCTGAGGTACTTCTCACTAACCTAAGACTGTAGAGGTACTCCTCCCGTTGAGTACCGCGGGTCAGCCACCCAAACATAGTAGTGCTTCCCGCCGGGGTATTCCACCCAAACACAGTAGTGCACACCCCCTAGTAGCCTGCATAGGTACTCTCCAAACGAGTACCACAGGTCTGCACCCATGCTTAGTAGTGCTCCTTCCGCCATGGTTCTGCACCCAAACAAAGTAATTCTCCGTCCACTGGGCTAGTCGACTCACTCTAATTCGAGTTGGTCAAGCAGTCGTCAGGTCTCAGCCGGCTACACGGTCTCCGTACTCCGCATGCTCGTCTCTGGGAGGGTCCTCTCCATGAGCTACTAGTCGATACTCCAATTATCACAAAGTCCCATGAAGAAGTATCACAAAGGAACGCCTCATCATAGGGGTCCCAATGCAACAGACGGCGTATCAATCTGACGCCCGGTCTGTGAGTTATTAGCCTTTTCGTCCCAGGGGCCCGGTTGGTTTCGTGTGCGAACCAACCCGGCCGTATAACAACTGTACTCCAAACTCTCATAGGGTATACTCATAGGGACCGTTTCTCAACGTGATCACCAACGCCACTGACGGTTCGTCAGACGGACGTCTAGTCTGAAAGTTATCAGCTTTTCCGTTCCAAGGGCCCGGTTGGATTTCGGGTACAATCCAACCCGGCCACTATCCAACTACATCCAAAACTCAGGCGAAGTATGCCAAAAGTTACGTCTCATCAAGAGAAATCCAACAAAGTCGACGACACGTCAATCAGACGTCCGGATCTCAAGATATAAGCATTTCTGCTCCGAGGGCCCGGTTGGTTTCGTGTTCGAACCAACCCGACCATACCCAAAGTTCTCCAAAACTCCGAGTGTAATATACCAAAACTACCGTCTCAATCCAAAGATCGCATTTCAACTGACGGTGCGTCGATTGGAGGTCCGTAGCCCAAGATATGGACGTTTCAACGAAAACTGCCCGAAAATAGAGGGTTCGGGCCCGGTCCGACCCGACCCGGGTCCGGGTCCGGCCCAACAGGGCACGACCCGGGTCCGGGTCCGGCCCAACAGGGCACGACCCGGCCTGGCGGGCACGGCCCGGCCCGGCTTGGGCGCGGCTTGGCCAGTTGGCCTGCCGCGCTGGTGCGGCCGTGTGGCCGCGCGACTGTCCGGTTGAGCGGAACAGGGGGTGCAGTTGGCCCCCCGTGAAAGAAGCCACAACCCCCGCGTGGGGGCCGCTCCCTGCCAGCGATGCGGCCCGGCGCCGCGTCGTCTTTGGTCCCGCATGGCCGTGGGACCCGCCCCCTGCCACCGCGGCTTCAGCCGCTGCGGCCCTTCCCGGCGTCGCGCTGGGCGCCGCCGCCTCCTCGCGGTCGGCCGGTGCCGGCCGCCGCCTCTGGCCGTAGGCGCCGCTGTGCCGGCGGGGTGCGCCTGCGGGGTCTTCCATGGACCACCGGACGTGCTCCGGTGGTCCGTTTTGCTCGCCGCCTTCGCCAACGGTCCTCCCGGGACCCGGCCTTCACTGCGGAGGTTTCATGTTGAAATTGCGGCCCCGTTTGTCATCGCTCGTCAATCCGTGAACAACGATCAACCAGCAGAGTCTTCGTATCGCCTCTAAGGCCCCAACTCCGGCCGCGGTTTCGTTTGAACTCAATGGCGCGACGCGGCGACGCCGTGCCTCTTCGTCGCATTCTTTCTTGTTTTCCGCGCCGTGTCATTGCACCGCGCCACCTTTGTTCGTTCCGCAACGAGAAAAACAACAAAAGGGGGAAGAGAGTCGGCCGTGTTCGTGCGATCCGACCTCCTCCCGTTAGGTTGATAACAAGTAGCCCAAAAGACGAAGAACGACAAAGGATTTTTTACGAACAAAAGAAATCAACCCCAATAGTTTACCCCGCAATCAAGAATTCCCAACCTGCAAACATATTCTTCGCGGATCAACATAATATTTTGTTGATCCGCGTTCTTTGGTTTAGAAGGAAGTAAACATGGGTTCACTAACAATCACAAATTAATTCCCTACCTTAAGTGTCGTCGAGCGAGGGTTCGTTGCGGATTTTCACGTCGCAGAAGAAGGCGCTGCAAAAGGGGGATCATCGCGTCGCGAAGAAAGGATTTGTCGGTGACGCGTCATCGATCTCCGAGGATCAGAAGTTCTTGTCGACCTTCGTCGGAGGTCGGCGTTCTTCGCATTTTTCGCATTCTTCGCGTTCTTTGTCGAGGAAGAAGAACTTCAAGACCCTGAGCAAGATCTCCCCAGCCTTCATGCACAACAGACCCCTTAATAAAATAAGACTTGCCTTATTTTATTAAAACACAAGTAAACGTCTATGAAATTCAAAAATGAATCAAACAATTAATTGAATTAATTGCATCTTTTAAACCACCCAATTAATAGAGGCGTTTCATAAACATATAAAGGAAAGGGTTGACTTCCAATTAATGGGGGTGCAGGTGCATTACCTTATTTAAGGAGGGGGGGTTTAGGAAGAAAAGAAATGGTGGGGCTCATGTGGGTACCACCTCACAATTATCCTACCTAGTGGGTAGGATATTGTGGGTCCCACTTCATCCACTTAGCTTAGGTTAAACAAAAATAAAATAAATTGGTTGCACCACATTTATTTTATTTCTTTACTTAACCCCAAAATTTAAAAACCACACCTGAGAAAACGCAAATCCGGAAAAGGTGTTTCTAAGCAATTACCGGCGCTGCGATTCCATCGGTGTCCTCGGATTTCATCGGTGTCCTTGGATTTCGATTCTGATCACCGGTTCAAAAATTAGGAAAACCCACTCGTTCGTTCACTGAACGTACTCGAGCTAAACTTCGGAAAATGATTCCGGGCACACCGGGCCTTAGAATCAGGTGCTGTCATGAACTGTGTTCTTCTAAAATCCCACAAAAAATTTAGAAAAAATTTCCTTTGAATTTTACGGGTCATTACATTACTCCCACCTCAGGTCTTTACGTCCTCGTAAAGCTTTAACACAAACTAGGGATACAAAAGCGGTACTGAGCACACATATGAGCCTTCCGCTACCATGTGCTCACCTGGAGGTTCCCGTGCTTCTAATGAAAGCGCACAAGAGGAATCGAACATCCTCGTAGGACCGCTCCTGTCGACCCTCAACTCCTACTAGAACCCCGCAAAATTCACCCCATCGCCAATGTCCATCTCCCCATGGTCGATGATATATGAAGGGTCGTACTCGTATCTCCTCAGTTGAGATGCGTGGATGTCGCCGTCCACCAGGTGCAACTGAGGTGGATGGTTGAAATGGTAAGCCACCTCACCTACCCTGCTGAGGACCTGAAAAGGTCCACTGAACCTCAGAGATAACTTGCCACCTTGGCCACATCTCCGTAAACCTCGTCGAGGTGAGATCCGTATAAGGACGTGATCATCATCCTCGAACTCAAGAGGCCTCCAATTCCTGTTTATTTTGAAACTAAAAACTCCTACTGCCATGAGGGTAAGGTTGGCTGACTCAATAGTGATCGGCCGCACCCTCCTATGCATGAGTTTATCCAGTGCTGCCTGGGGTTTCCTTTTCGCTGACCAAGGAAAACCCATCCCGACGTTGTAGTTAAACCACAACCTTTTTGCCTAATACCGTCGATTTTTGTATGAACTATGATTACCCAGTCCATACTCAAACCAACGTCGTAAGGCCTCGACGCTGCCACTAAGAGATTCCAACATAAACTCTCGCCTCGAGGGTCTTACCACACTGTCGGTGTAAGTGTGATTATCGAGTCTTCTCCCAAGGTATCTCCAGACGTGAGGGTCAAGTCTATGTCTTACCGGAAACTCTAGGTCTGGGACATGATTTGTGGAGGGAAGGAATGATTCATATCAACGTCCCTTACTACGACATCTAGTAGTAGACACAGACTGTCCCTTGAATCATTTTTGGAGCCATTGGGTCACACTCCTTGACCGCATGCAGCCGCACTCTTCCCCTACCCTCCAGCTCTCTGAGCCTGGCGGAGACAACTAAGGTGGGTGGTTGTAGCATGTTAAAATGTACACCATCTCATGCTGCTTTCCTAGCTCTGCCTCCACGTCTGCTGCTTCACAGACTCATCTCTCCTTAAATCTTTCTCTTCTTGAAACATTTGACATGCCCGAGTCTCTAAGACTGGCGCCAGTTTCCTGTTTCTTACTGCACTGTGCAGTCTTCATCCTCTCCTGGATGATCTACACCTTCTTTGCCTACGATCTGTAAGAGATGCTAAGATTTCTCCTTTGCCGAAAAGAGAAACTCGATCTCATCCCCTGGATGAACCACACTCATTTCCTAATACAGTCAATCCTAACATGAATGATGTATTCATGCCATGGATGATGTCGTAAGGCCTCGACGTTACTACCAGGAGATCCAACTATCACTCTCGCCTCTAAGGGTTGAGTCACACTGTCGGCATCAGTGTGAGGTCACTGGGTCTCCTCCAGTAGAAATATCGAAAGTGAGGGTCAAGTTAACAGTTTTAACCGGGACCTCTCAGTATCAACCAAATAAAAGGACAGGAAAGAAAACATCACAAAGATAAGTGTCTTTTATTATTGCAGCTCATAGTACAAAGACAAAAATACAACAGCAGCATGGAACTAGAAGTAAAAAGGACGTATCAACTAGTTCCGCTCCTGTCCACCTGCTCCCGGAGCTCTACTGGCTTTTCCACAGCTCGGCTGTTGCTCAAGAACCCACCTCTGCTTCTGTCTCGGTGGATCCTCCAACGCCTGCGGATCAACTGTGTGGGGAGTCGGACAGTCACGTGCCATGTGCCCTTTCCTGCCGCAGGAGTAACACTGTCCGTTTCTGGCACGCCTGGCTCTGACCCCACCTCGGGTGCCCCACACCACCGATCCTAATACCCAAGATCACCCAACTTCTGGTCTGGTCCTCTTGGACCTCTGCATTATCTGTCTACTGCCTAAAGATGACTCACCTACTGATGAAAAAACATGCAGCAAAGGCAGCAACTCCTGAACACGCTCGGGGTGTAGAGTCACTGGTATGAACTCCACCCTGAAGAAGGTCTCAAAGTCTTCCAAAGTGAACGTCATCCCGTCGCAAAACTGGAACAAGTGGCTCCACCATCTCTTAGCTGCTTCCTAAAGGAGGATGGCAGCAAAGATCACCATGTAGTCCGCTGGTGTACCCACTATCCTGAAAACTCCCACCACAGCCTCCAGCCAATCCTCAGCTGCCTGTGGGTCCATCTCTCCTCGGAACCTCGGTGGCCTCTGGTGCTGGAACTCGTGCAGCGCGCTCAAGTGGCGTGCATCGCCTACTGCTGGGGCTGGTGGCATCGGTGGCCCAATGTATGGTAGTACTGTTGGTGCCTCCACTGGTGCCTCTACTACAAGAGGGACCTGTACTGAAGCCTCGTCGCTCGACAGGCTGTCAGTACGTACATCTCTCGTGGATCTAGCTGATTGTCCGTGGAAAGGCATACCGAAAGAAACATATGTGACATGGTCAAATGATTTATACCTGGTGATCTGACCTGGTTTGAGCTGTTTTAAGGGGGAAAACTTTTGAAAACTCACACAAAATCAGTGTTTTCGTGAACAAAGTCAGAAATCAGTTGTCAGGGTCCTGGTGTATAGATACGTCGGCCGCCCACACCAACAATGGACTCCCTGAACTGAAAACCACACTCGGTACCCTTAACACTATTTCTTCACAGAAATAAAATATCAGAGTTATAAGTTCTGCGGTAGAACCGACTCCTCTGATACCAATTTGTCACGACCTGTCCTCGGGGCCCGTACCGTGACTACCCCAAGCCCGCCTTCCATAGGCCAGGGGTTGGCGACTAGCACCAAGGGAATAAATCCCGATAACTGGGAAGACATTGCCTTTATAAAAGTAAACAAAACACCACAGAGTACAAGCGGAAGTAAAACACTAAGTACAAAGAATGTGCTGGAAAGTAAAAGGGCTAGAATACACACCCAACTGAAAGTGCAGCTACAACTAAACATAAGTAAAACAGAAAAGGACAAAAAGCTGGAAGAAAGGAAGCAACTCCTGGGTCATCCTCCCCAGATCCTACCTGAAGGGTAGGCACAGATAGCATAGCTCTTGGATCGTCCACCACGGATCCTACCTGAAGGGTAGGTACAGATAGCGCAGCTCCTGGATCGTCCACCATGGATCCTACCTGAAGGGTATGTACAGATAGCCTACATAATGCTCTCACCTGTAAACCTCCTCCGAATGTCGTCTCACAGGGAATTCCACCTCCGGATAATGACTTGTCGTGTGGTCCACCTCCGGGTACTATCCAGCCCTCGAACACTCGGCCTCTGTCAGCACTGCCCGTCGTCTGCAACCAACACAACCAGGTGCGGGCATAGCCCATGCAGGGGTGAGTATAACGATACTCAGTAGGGACCCCGAGACCCTCAAGGTATCACTAAATCCAACAAGGATAACTACAAAGAAGATCTCAACAGATAACCTCTACTTAGGTATATTCCCATACATATACCCAAGTTATCAAGTAACGCATCTCAATCATGAGGAAACATAATGATTATGAAATCAACGGATAACCACTACCTAGGTATATGCCCATAAATATACCTAAGTTATCAAGTGACCCATCTCAATCATGAGGTAAACATAAAGGTCATAAACTCAGCTCAAACCAGGATTTTCATTATCGAAACCGTAACTGCTGAAGAGCCCCATCTCTGGAGTGTACAGTGGTCCTGTCACGACTCCGAGGTACTGCTCACTAACCTAAGACTGCTGAGGTACTCCTCCTGTCGAGTACTGCGGGTCAGACACCCAAACACAGTAGTGCTTCCCGCCGGGGTATGCCTCCCAAACATAGTAGTGCACACCCCCTAGTAGCCTGCAGAGGTACTCTCTGGACGAGTACTGTGGGTCTGCACCCAAGCTTAGTAATGCTCCATCCGCCATGGGTCTGCACCCAAACAAAGTAGTGCTCCATCCACTGGGCTAGTCGACTCACTCCAAGTCGAGTTGGTCAAGTAGTCGTCAGGTCTCAGCCGGCTACACGGTCTTCGTACTCCGCATGCTCGTCTCCAGGAGGGTCCGCTCCACGAGCTACTGGTCGATGCTCCAAGTATCACAAAGTCCCACGAAGAAGTATAAAAAAGGAACGCCCCGTCATAGGGGTCTCAACGCAACAGACATCGCGTCAATCGGACGCCCGGTTTGTGAGTTATTAGCCTTTTCGTCCCAGGGGCCCGGTTGGTTTTGTGTGCGAACCAACCCGGTCGTATAACAACTGTACCTCGAACTCTCACAGGGTATACTAATAGGGACCATTTCTCAACGTGATCACCAACGCCACTGACGGTTCGTCAGACGGATGTCCGGTCTTAAAGTTATCAGCTTTTCCGTTCCAGGGGCCCGGTTGGATTTCGGGTACAATCCAACCCGGCCACTATCCAACTTCATCCAAAATGCAGGAGAAGTATGCCAAAAGTTCTATCTCATCAAGAGGAATCTAACAAAGTCGACGACACATCAATCGGACGTCCGGATCTCAAGATATAAGCATTTCCTCTCCGAGGGCCCGGTTGGTTTCGTGTTCGAACCAACCCGGATGTACCCAAAGTTCTCCGAAACTCTGAGTGTATTATACCTAAATGACCATCTCAATCCAAGGATCACATAAAAACTGACGGTGCATCGATCAGAGGTCCGTAGCCTAAGAAATGGTCATTTGAACGGAAAATACCTGAAAATAGGGGGTTCGGGCCCGGTCCGACCCGGCCTGAGACCCCCCCGGGTCGGCACAAACCGGGTCGACCCGACCCGGGTCCAGGTCCGGCCCAACAGGGCGCGACCCAGCCCGGCTGGCGCGGCCTGGCCCGGCCTGGGTGTGGCCTGGCACGACCGGTTGGCCTGCCGCGCTGGCGCGGCTTTGTGGCCGCTCGGCTGTCCGGCTGAGCGGAACAGGGGCGGTGCGGTTGCCCCCCCGTGAAAGACACCACAAACCCGCCGTGGGGGATGCTCCCTTCTAGTGACGTGGCCCGGCGCCGCGTCTTCCTTGGTCCCACGCGGCCGCGTGACCTGCCTTTTTCCACCGCGACTTCAGCCGCGACGGCCCTTTCTGGCGGCGCACCGGGCGCTGCCGCCTCCTCGCAGCTGGCCAGTGCCGGCCGCCGCCTTCGGCCTCCAGCGCCACCGTGCCGGCGCGACGCGCCGACGAGGTCTTCAGCAGACCACCAGACACCCTCCGGTGGTTCGTTTTTCTCTCCGCCTTCGCCAGCGGTCCTCCTGGGACCCGACCTTCACTGCGGAGGCTTCAAGTTGACATTGCGGCCCCGTTTTTCGTCACCCGTCAATCCACGCACAACGATCAACTAGCGAAGTCTTTGTATCGCCTCCATGGCCCCGACCCCCGGCCGCGGTTTTGTTCGGCCTCAAAGGCGCGGCGCGACGGCGCCGCGCCTCTTCGTCGCGTTCTTTCTTGTTTTCCGCGCCATGCCATTGCACCGTGCCACCTTTGTTCGTGACGCAACGAGAAAAACAACAAAAGGGGGAAGAGAGTTGGTCGTGTTCGTGCGGTCTGACCTCCTCTCGTTAGGTTGATAAGAAGATTCCCAAAAGACGAAGAACGACAAAGGTTTTTTCACGAACAAAAGAAATCAACCCCAATAGTTTTCCCCGCAATCAAGAATTCCCAACCCGCAAACATATTCTTCGCGGATCAACTTAATATTTTTTTGATCCATGTTCTTTGATTTATAAGGAAGTAAACATGGGTTCACTAACAATCACAAATTAATTCCCTACCTCAAGCTTCATCGAGCGAGGGTTCGTTGCGGATTTTCACGTCGCGGAAGAAGGTGTCGTGGAAGGGGGATCTTCGCATCGCGGAGAAAGGATTCGTCGGCGTCGCGTCGTCGATCTCCGAGGATCCGGCATTCTTGGAGACCTTCTTCGGAGGTTGGCGTTCTTCACGTTCTTCTTGCTCTTCGTCGAGGAAGAAGAACTTCAAGACCCTGAGCAAGATCTCCCCAGCCTTCACGCACAACAGACCCCTAAATAAAATAAGACTTGCCTTATTTTATTAACACACAAGTCAACGTCTTTGAAATTAAAAAACAAATCAAAAAATTAATTGAATTAATTGCAACGTTTAAACCGCCCAATTAATAGAGGCATTTCATAAACAGATAAACGCAAGGGTTGAGTTCCAATTAATGGGGGTGCGGCTGTGTTACCTTATTTAAGGAGGGGGGTTTAGGAAGAAAAGAAATGGTGGGGCTCGTGTGGGTCCCACCTCACAATTACCCTACCTAGTGGGTAGGATATTGTGGGTCCCACTTCATCCACTTAGCTTAGGTTAAACAAAAATAAAATAAATTGGTTGCACCACATTTATTTTATTTCTTTACTTAACCCCAAAATTTAAAAACCACACCCGAGCAAACGCAACTCTGGAAAAGGTGTTTCTAAGAAATTACCGGCGCTGCGATTCCATCGGTGTCCTTGAATTTCGATTCCGAGCACCGGTTCAAAAGTTAGGAAAACCCGCTTGTTCGTTCACTGAATGTACCCGAGCTAAAATTCTGAAAATGATTCCGGGAACACCGGGCCTCAGAATCTGGTGCCTTCAGAAACTGTGTTCTTGTAAAATCCCAAAGAAAATTAAGAAAAAATTTCCCTTGAATTTTACGGGTCTTTACATTTTAAAACCATACCAAACATATCATTGAACATAATATTGGATCATGGAATAAAGCGTTGTTTCTCATAGGACATAAGTCATAAATTGATCAACGAACATGAACTATGGGAGCATAAAATTTATATAAGATAGAAGTTTTTGACAAAAACATAAGTAAAAAAATAATTTCCTTAGTAGGAATTCCTTACTACCAATACAATCACAGTTGATTGGTTTCACTACCAAATCCATCATAGTAGTCAAGGTATAATTCTAATACTATAATAGTGAATAGATTCCCTTACATGAAAAGTTTTACTCCCCATTATATTTATTTGTATTTTTTGAGATTTCAATCATTAATCAAAACATTGGCGGGCTATATAATTTTAGGAACAACCCTCACATAATAAAAATCATAAATATGTTTGCCTCAATATCATAAAAAATTAATCATATCATCATAACATAACACATTGAAATAAAATAGGTTTCATAAAAAAATTTAATCTATTTAATAAATATTCTAGGGAAATTATATTAATGGTATCATTTTCTGATATGTTCAAAAAATATTTTGAATTTTTAAAGGATTCCAACATAATTTTTGAATTCTTTTACAAGATCACTGGGAAAATATATTGAGGAAAATTACATTTTCATTTTAAAATCACTTATTTATAAATTTATGAAAGACTAAAGTAATTTTTTATTTGAGAATAACCATATAAATATTTAAAATAATCCTATATTAATGATTTTTCATGATGAAAGAAAATTATGCTCACGTCATACACATTTAAATAATAAATCCATTCACATTGTTAGTAAAATTTAAATAGTAAATCATTTAGAAAATGAAAAATAATATTCCTTTTAAACCATTTTTAAATTTAAAATATCTTAAAAATGAATTTGAAAAATCATTGAAGAATTTTAAAATTTTTTTTGAAAACAATTTTTGAAGACATAGACATGGAAGTGAATGAAATCTCAACAAATCATTGAAATTATGTTGAATTTTTATAAAAACCTTCTATCAATATCCTGAGCAGCTAAAGTGATGAAAATGAATGGAAAAAATTATTATAAAAAAATAAAAATAGAAGAATAAAATTAACGGTATTATTTTTATGATGATCATGAAATTTACTTGTTATATGAATACTAATAAACAATCTTGATCAATAATTTGATTGTAACATAAAGTCCTTACATCAGGTCTTAAATCCATCAAAAAAGTAACAACCACTAATATATTAAATATGGATTTACTATAAATATATTCTAGAACAATATTATTATATATTTAATATAAATGACTACTTTTAAAGTTATATCCCATGTTTATTAAAAATTCCTTATTAAAATCATTTTGTGTGTGTTAACTACTTCATTTTTCATGTAAGTTATGGTTATTTAGTTTTGGTCCTTATAAATTGATCATAGTTAAATAAATAAAATAATCTTAATTATTATAAAAATATTATATATTTACATTTATATTCATAAAATTTATAGATAAAAAAAATGAAATTCTCTGTTCATAGAGACAATATGTCGTACGTACATAAGAACAATGTTTTCATTTTTTGATAGATTTTGAAAATAAATAATGAATGTAACTGAATAATAAATAATCATTATAATAACATATATTTTATACATATTATTTAAATATATATTATCCATCTCAAAATAAATATAAAAATGAATCACATCGCTTCATGGAGGTTTTATTCCACACGTACACATGAGTGATGTTATAATTTTGAAAAAATTAAAAATTAAGAAAGTAGTTGTGTTATTATAAATACCAAATTATAATTATTTCATAAGTACCAGATATATATAAATTTAATCCACCATTATATCTATCATTGAGATGATGTTATAGAAAATAAGTTACATAGGCTCGTGAGAAGGCAGTCCGTAATACAAATGATCGATTGTTTTGTTTCCAATTTGTTATAAGTGGATAAAGAAATATTTAAAGAAATTAACATAATATAATATATATATATGTATTATTTTGGTGATTTTATGGCATTATAGTAGATAAATATTTAAAGTAGATAAAAGAACAAATAAAATGGAAGCCTAAGGTTAAGAACTATACATACACTTTGAAAAACCTCTTTAGGTTTATAACTAAATCACTCCAAGGATTGTTTTATGATCCATATAGGGTATTTGAGACATGGGGAGTTATTTTAAGAGGGTATACAGTTTGGTTTTGGCTAATACAAATAGTCCTTTTTTGTATGGATAAGATGAGAGTGGATTTCCTTTTATAGGTTAGAGAGAGGACCCACTTAGAATTTTAAAAAGAATAAATTATTTTATTTTCTTATTAAAATAATTTGGATTCAAAATTGATCCTTAAGAAATACTACATGATATAGTGGTGAAATATTTCTAGATAATATAATTTATACAAGTTTTTAGGTCATTTTAACCCATGTCTTCTTAGTTTAACCCCTGGAAAACCTGTTTTAACATTAACCATGGTAACAAATTAAAATTACCTTTACTATTAATTATGAATAAAATTTATTTGATCTTATTACCTAATAATAACTATAATAATTAAAAATTTGGAATTTATTTTACAAAAATAAATTCATATAATTTCTAGAAATTAATTTAAAATTAATCCCAAAAATTCAACAAAAAGTGGTTAGTCATAGAAATTTTTTACTTATGTATAAAAAGATTTTACACCAAAAATAAAAAATGAAATTATTTTTTAAAATAAATTCTAATAAAGTGGAATTAATTAATTCTAAAAAATATGTTAATGAATAACAATTTTTTATGGAAATATATTTTTTAAGCATAAAACTAGATTTATTGTTATCTAATTCTAACAAAATAAATTTGATGAATTATAAAACATTTGATTAAATATATATGTTATATAAATTTACATAAAATAATTCAACAATTTTAATTAATTTGATTTATTAAGATAATAAAAAAGTGCACTTATGAAAATAGTTTTCAAAAAATATTTCTTTTACTTTCTAATTATTTTTACTTTCAATTCTAATCAATTCATCACTAATGATTTTATTTTATTCATGATTAAAAAAATATAGATTTTATAATTTATTTATTCATTTTCATACCCACCAATTTAACCACTGGGATATAATGGTATATTATATAATATTTTTGTTATACCCATTGTTTTATGTATCACATGCTATGAAAGAGATTACATTTATTTAAAAATAAATATACCCTAAAATCAACAGTTGTTATTTGAAATCAAAAAAATCCAAACAATAATAGAAAAATGTTTAATATAACCATATTAACAATCCTTCATAGTCACTTGAACCACACACATGATATTCACTCACATACAGACCATGAAGATCCAACCATATGAAGCATAAAACACAACCCTAATTGAAAAATGGTAAATTTAAAGAAATATGAGAACCATAAAATAAAACCCTCACAAAGAAGGACCGCATGCATCAATTTATAGTAAAAAATATCTCTAATCGAAATAAAATTCACTCTAAGTATTTCTTACCTATTCCAAACTCAACGAGTACAATTTCTGAAGAGTGACCAATCACAGAAAACCATTCTTGAAATCTCAAATGACCATATCTATAAATAAACATTATCCAAACACAATTTAAAAGGACCTTATCCACTATAAAATGGAGGGTTTAATCCCATAAAGTCTTATGGGATGGTAGATTCAAGAACAACCACACCATTTGGTGTTTGGGTGAATCCATCAATATTTAGAGAGAAACATAAGAACAAGAGGATTTATCCATAATCCCACCATAAAAAACAAACATACTACTCAATAACAACAAAATTCTATATGGAACAATCAAGAATTGTGAACCATGATCCTAACACACTGATGATTCTCAAAAAAACCAAAAAATATCAATCTTCACTAATGGAAAATTTAAAACACACAAGACACTAGGGAAGAAAATACTACAAAACATCATCGAAAATACTATTTTCATTTCAAGACACAATTATTTATCACAGAGTTCAAAATTTTCATTCAAAACACTTAAAACTAAAACCTAATCCATTTAAAACACTTCACCTTTCGATGAAAATTATTATTTTCCTTTTCATTGAAATCACTACTAATTTTTTTTATAGAAGTCCAATATCAATTTAATTCATAAATTTTATTTGAAATAGATAATAAATTTTTTCATCAAAATATTGTTTTAATGAAAATATATAATTAAATCTACCACTTTTAAGTAATTTTAAATTATATGGAATTTATATTCTTAAAAAATACACCAACATTGTTTAAAAAATAATTTTTTTTTCAAAATTTATCTTATATATAAATAAAAATAAAATAATAAGTAAAAATGAAAAGATTATGGAATCCAAATGTAATACAATTCATAACCATTAATTTTCATTAAATTTATCAATTATCATTATTTTTTAATCAATTATATATATAAAATATCAATTTTCATTCAATAAATAATTTATCACAACCCAGAACCATATTTTAAAACCCAAGGAAAAATATAAAAAATAATCCAGTTAGGATAACAATCTAATATAATCATATCACCCTAAACATCCCCAAAATATCTGTACAAAAATGCTCGAAAAAATTAGCATAAATTCAAAACAAAAGGGTCCCAAAATAAAAAACTCAGGGTGAATGAATAGATACGCATAGTATGGACATAAATTTTATTGAATCATGTTACAAATGTATAAAAATACACTTTCATAGGTACATAACCATCTACAAGGGATCCACATAGTTTTCCAAACCATGTATTCCATCTATAATTTGATAGCTTGTAACCAGTTTTTATACCACATACTTTATATTGATTCTATAATCACCAGTATAAATAATGAGGATTAGGATACCATAATAAAATTTTGAAAAATAAAATAATAATTGAAAACAACTTTAAATTTATTAAGAAAATCGTAAATGAAAATTGTAACTCAAGGCTCAGGATAAGAGAGTAGTCATGAAGTTTTCCCCAAACCAACCACTCGATTCCCAAAAATCATATATCTAAACTATACTACCTATGAAATAACATGATGGATTTTATATATCCTAGTCTATTATAATTTTTTTTAATAAATATATTTTTTAATGAATCAATTTGGTCTTCTATTGGAATTGACTCTCAAATAGATCCACCAAAAGGACTGAAGGGTGTTCCTAATCTACTTAAGCTATAAATAGTTTCTATGTATCAAGAACGTACACCTTGGAAATTATTTCACCACATAAATATAGTTATAAAAAACCAATATCCCACCCAAAAATCAGGTATGACCCAAAATGTTATTTAACATCTAATCCATCTAAATAAAAAATGAAATGAATAAAATAATGAATCAGATTAACCCACAAAATTATCAAATCATAAAAACCTTCTAGGAAAATTTAAAATCATAAAATGATCATAAATAAGAAATCCACAAAAACAAGAAATTTAGAATTAATGGATCTAATCCAATAAGGATCATATATAATGGTCCCAGATTTAAAACTAAACATCTCAATCAACTACAATGTCTCTATATGACCCGAAATCACTCACCATGTAATGTAAATAGTCACCAATGGTAAAAACAAAACCTAACAACTCAAAATAATCTTGAAAAGAAACCTGATAGTAAATATATGAGAAATATACTTAAGATGGAATATGGTTTGTGTGATAAATACATTTGTTGTTGGATTTCATAAATTAGTTTGTACAGTTTCCCTTTAAAAGGTATATTAATAAGTATAGTTTGAACTAAAATTGAAAATGGGGTTTTCACATGAATTTTAGACAAAACCAAATATCATTCCCCAATAAATTTTTAGAAAATGTTCACCCATTTTTAAAAGATAAGGGTGAAATGAAAATATTTTTATCAAAATACTATATAATAAAAAAGGATGAATAATTTTTAATACTATATTAAAAAATAAAAAAGTTATTTCATATTTATTTAAAACATTATTCAAAGACCATTTTTTATAAAAAAAATCATTTTTTTTTCAAATGAAACTATTGAAATCATTTAGAAAATAATTTTCATAATGAGAAAATCACACATAGAAAAAAAAAATCACACCGTTTATGAATAAATTATAGAGAAATATCCATCTTGAATGTGATTCTAATAAAAAATATATAGGTAAGTGATATAGTTAAATTGCTAAATAGAAATTCTTTATATTATCCTAAAATGGATCTAAGCATCATAGGAATCTCCCTAGGATATAAGTACAATTTTTCGAACATGATACATGGACACTAGTTCAACCATTAAGAACGCACCCATATCTATTGAAGTCCAATTTAACTATACCAAAATGAATCCTCTTAGAAATACACTACTACTATGTTTGACAACCTATCCAATTACCCATTTAATTAAAACCAAATTTGTGTAACATTACCATGAGTTTATTTATGATAACAAGGGAATGTTAACCAACTAAGATAATTTAGTTAAATTGAAAGAGAAAATGGGATGGATTATACCACATTATAGTAATGTGACCTGAAGAGTTTTTATTATAATATAGCTATATGTGACATCTATGGATATGGGATGGTAATTATTGACCAACCAAGAGTCTTTATTACCAATTAAAAAAACATTACATCAGTTATATTGATATTCCACTAATTTTTAGATCTGTTTGAATATGAATTATTGGATTAAAATTCACACATATATTGAATCCATTACTTTCTAATTGATTACTATAACCATTTTTTGTTTATATTTTTCCATGTAGTATTAATTTTGAGTTCCTTATGTTTTTATTCTATTAGTAGTTTTTTTCACATTCAAATGGATCTGTGAAATGATTTGGAAAATGGGGTTTGAAATAAATATTGTTTTTATATGAAAATGACGTGTTGAGAATTGATTTAACAGTGAGGAATTAAGGTTGGATTATTTACATGTATTATTAACAAGAGTTCCTCTTTTAATGATTAAAATGTATTTTGAGATAGAGTTTTTAGTTCTAATAATCATTTTTATTGAATGAGGAAATTTTAAAATAGAATTTTGAGATGATACACAATTGTTTACAAAAAACATTACAATTATATATTCAATTTGAATCTATGTTAAGAACTCATGAAATGTAAATTTAACTGGAAATGACACAAAATCATTATTAAAGTCCAATTTGGAATATTTTTATCACACCCTGTATATACTATTCAATTTATGTATATATTTTGTTTTCTCCTATGTGACTTTATTTGATATTTTAAAAATTTATGTTTGGGTTGGACTGCTGATGGTTAATTACTATACATGGTGAGTGATCATGGGTCACATGGAAATAATTATGGAAGATCTTGCTGTTTTCTACTAAATTTAGACCATTACGTATTTTCCTTATAGGAATGGATCATTTATTTTAGTTTTTTATTTTTAGATATATTCTTTATATTAATTCTATGATCTATGGTCTAAAAGGATTCTTGTTATGATTTATGGGTACAATGAGTTTCTTAGATTAATTTTTTATTCATGTTTATTTTTGATTATTTTTATGGTGTGGATATCCTTTGTTAGGATGGGTTGTTCAATATTTAATGGTGGGATTCTGGTTTTGTTTATTTGTATTTTTGAATGTGAAATCATTCCCAAGTCGTATGTTCTTAACACATAAACAACATTTTTCATCATGTGGGGATCAAGAATGCCTTTAGGGTGCTATGCATGATTAATTTTTTCTATCGGTTCTAGTGGAAACATGGTTCGATTTGTGAGACCCTCCCAATAACAATTTCAGACACACACACACACACACACCTAAGGGGGAATTTATGTCCGTACCCTAGAACCATCTCCAACATTATAATAATTGGAGGGATAAACAACCAAACTAGATATCACCAGATGAATTCCTGTATAACCGAAGAGGATAATTATGGGTATCCATATTTCTCCACCTATCATAATCATAAATGAGAATATATTCCATCCTTTACAAAAATTTTGGAAAAATATGACCCTCTCAAATATAACCATATTTCATAATCATCTCATGGGATAGTGCCCATTGTTTAAACATAATTTCTAAGTAGTACACTCATATAAACTTCAAAGGGGAATAACAACCCACGTGTAACAAATTTAATGGGTATAGAAAACCACCCATTTATCAACATATATCACAATCATCAGTGGAATAAAGGTGAACCTCTATAACCATTGGGTGAGTAAGAGACCTATTGAATATACAAATATATAACAATAATTGGGAAGATAATAAGTCCTCCCATATAACTATTGGGGGAATATATCTACACTAATATATCACTATATATCATAATCACCAGATGAATGGTGACCCTATTGTAAAACCGTCGGGGAGAATAACAAACCTCCTAGATATCATCATATAACATAATAATTGTAGAAAATCCATCCTCCCATATATCATTATATATCATAATGAAATGTGTGGGAAATTATCTCAAACCCAATCTATATCACATAGGTTGTCCTCTTAGGAACAAAACCAAGTCCTATAATATCCTTCATGCTAGAGTACACTATGTAATCACCCTCATACTAATATTGTTTAGATTCAGAATAATATCAGGACACCTACTATGGTATCCATGGTTACATCAAGAACCAAATACCCCTTAGGTGCCTTTTATATTTTTTTACCAACACTAGTGTCAGTGATCGTTTCTCCAATGTTATGGAATCCAATGATAAATCTATGATCACATAATATCCTAATTGGTATTATAATTTATAAAATAATAGAAAAAAAACAATGGATGGAACATAATACTTCACAAATTTCATTTTTGTCTAGGTTTTCCCTCACAAAACATACAAACACATAAATAATCTCTATGGAAAACCCATAATCCATCCATTACAAATACATTACATCCATCTACTCAGTGGGAAATAAATGTACATATATACTAGTCCACTATGTCAATTAGTTTATTTGATATTTCATTATGGTCCATAGATCACATAGAACATATTCTTAGTTAATCACATGGTCATCAAAGACCACTGAATCATACTTAGTTTTCAAAGGCTTGAGATAACTCTATTCTACTCATATGAATTAAGGGATGAAAATTCATTTATAATTCATGTTTGATCACACATAAGCTTGTATATTTAACATAAAATGATATAAACCATAATCAATAATTTTTAAAGATATTTATAGAGACCACTAACTTCATTCAGAGTTTTTACCATTGACAAATTCCTAACCACCAATGTCAACCAATCATTGTCTAACTTTATCAATAATTTTCTAACTACATGAGATCCCAACACCAATAAAGAACATTTAATTTAATTATAAAATATATATAAATATCTATAACTATTAACACTATAATTTATTCATCCAGGTATAAGAAAGGATTATCTCATCAGATTAAACAAGAACACTCCATCCTTTAGATACATGGTGTGTACAACTCCCCACACGCCACTTATCCCAAAATGAAAAAAACATGACACCAAACATTAACCCATCAATCAAATTAATTACTATTTTTTAAAACACCAATAATAATATTGAATAGTATATTACCTTAATGAAACCATATGAATCCATGTATTTTAATACTTATAGAATCCCCTATTCCTATGAAAGGTGAAAGCCCCAGATTTTTATTCCTGATTCGACTTGGTTGTGGTTGATTCAACATCAAACCATAAATAAAATTTTAATAAATAATAATGATAATGAATTAGATGATTAATAAAGGAAAAAATAAAGAATATATACATCAAACAAAAATAATACTGAACACCAATTTTCTTAGATCAAGTATTTTAAAGAGGAAATATTAAAGGTATAGGATCTCAACCACCTCCAATTTCGATGTATCAAAAATGAATAATTATAAAGGGTGTTTCCAATTTGAATGCCCCAGAAAAAAATATTTACCCTTTTCGAAAGAAAATAAATGTTTTAACAATTATAGTGTGAAAAATGTGGGTCATGATACATTTAATTTGATATAAATACTTCATGATGTGTCATCCTATAAGGGAATAAATTCCCCATCCATAATTGAAACTGGAACTCACTACCCAAGGCCACGTAATAGAGTTACCATACCCATTATGGATTATACAAAAATATAGAGACACCTAATGATAATATCTCTTTAGGATCCCTCATGATGAATGATATGATCTATATCATGATCCCTTCCCATCAATAAAACATCATGGAATAACCCTTATAATCGTGGAATTTATCCTATCACACAAAATGTTTAACTAATTATATAACCCTTAATACTCTAGTTAAAATTTTCTATAACCCTAGAATACTATAATAACAATTATACACTTACTAATTAACTAGATTTTATATACCTTATATATTAGGAAATTAAAACTTATATCAAGGAAATTACCAACATTCATGACCCCTAAAAATTAGAGTAATCATTATATATCATCTTGATCACCCGTTATGTATTATGGTCATTAAATTTTTTTAACTCTAGTGCATAAGTGTAACCCTTTTCTATCATAGGTTAACCTTTATATAAAATAGAGACAACTATTACATAACATAGGGTGATTCAGAGTTAACTTCTATGTATCATATAATAACCATTATGCTACATGGGGCTAACCCTTATGTATCTCAAGTTGATCGAGAGTAAACCCTTTCGTATCATCGGGTAAACCATATATATCTTGTAGTAGACCATTATTGAAACCATGAATGAAGAAGTTGATGAGATCTGAAGTTTTCAAAACCATGGGAAGTTTTTTTAGACACATGGATATTTTGGTTGGATATCAAGTTTTTGAATAATCCTTAAACATGATTGTTTTTTTCAAGGGAGTAGAATTAGGGACGATATGAAGTAGGTATGGTACTTGTTTTGTATTTTTTAACAAATTAATTAATTCCAAAAATCAAATGTATTAAATATTATAATGTGATAAATTGTTTTTTATGATATTAGAGATGTTTAAAAGGATTTTTAATCTTTTTGGAACGTGTCTGTGTTAATGAAATTTAGTATATTAGGTTATGCGAATTTAAAATTTTATACATTTATAATAGTAACATTTCTCATACATAAATTATACATTGGTGTTGAAAATACAACATATAGTCAAATATTTACATAAAATTTAAAGGTAAAATTATTTTTATATAAGATTCATTAATATACTGAGTGTTATTTAATGGTATCATTGGTCAATATATAATGGTCAGTCCCATTTCCCCAAATATATAGATGTCTGTGAGTTAATAGAGATGAATATATCAAAATTAAATCTTATAATAAAATACATACCAAAAATTATAAATCTATTGATTTTTATAGTATCTTATATAAAAAAATATCAAATGTTTCATAATCACACCCATTTACTCCTTGAAATGTATAGTGTACACTAATTCAAACTAACTTTTAAAGTTGCATAAAAAACCGTTACACCATACCTTTTATAGTTGAATCATAATAAATAAACATTAATTATATAGTGGAGGTTGAACCAAAAACAACCACATAATTTAGTGTTGTTTAACAAATACAAAACATACTTTTTCAGGGATAATTATAAACCCGTTACAATTACACCACAACAGAATTGATAATGAAAATATATTGAAATAAATAAAACTAGGAATAAATAGATGTAGCATAAATAGTATTGGGATCATTATTACACTAGACAACTAATTATAGCATGGTGAATCTTTTAGAATAATTTTTGAAAAAATAATATGATCAATATTTCCTTATTCTATATGTTTTTGGTTTTTCGCAATATTTATTTATATTTACATCTTCCTACAACCCTATATTCAAAATATCATAACAATTTAATAATTTCATTACCAAAATATTTTTCATTTAATACTAATTAAATATTCTAAAAATCATAACATTCAATAACAATATACTTTAGAGTTTAAAAATACTTCTTTAAAATCATTATACCTTGTGGAGATTCAATTTCTCCTAACAAATAGTTAAAATAGTCTCTATAGATTAAGCACTATTTTTTATTTAATTCTATATGAATACGTTTCTAGGTTTATTGTATCTAATATTAAGTTTATATATATATTATATCATAGGAAACAATGTATAATGTTTTACAAAATATGATTGATAATGTAGTTTTCAATCATAGAATTTGTAAAACACAATCATATATAGCCATTTATTCCTATGAAAATAATTCTTCTTCTAGATTTACTGTTTTCCATAACTTCCAATGCATTATAATCTTAATATATGGAACATCTATATCATAAAATCTGAAATACTATCTTATAATGAATATGTATTTTTTTTCAAAATATACTATAATGCATAATAAATTTTCCATTTTCAAAATATAAATAATAAAAATTCATTAATAGATAATATTTTCATCCTTTATCACATTTGAAAAATCATCAAACATAATATTATTTCATCCAATATTTATTATTCATTGTGAAAATAGAAATATGGAAGGTATTTTTTAACAATGATGATATGAAATATCTTATACTAAAAATTGATTTTTCCTGACATAGGTAGTATTTCACACTTCCAATAAATAATTATTTATTCCTTATACATATAAAATAGTACTTTTCAAAATTCCATAATTTATGTTTTCCTTCCTTACTTCTTAAGAAAACATAAAATATTCATTCATGAGTAAGATTCCATATTAATAATTATTATTTATGAAAGATTAATAGAAACCATAAAAAATAAAAAAATTATAAATAAATAAAAATAAGAATAAATGACAGAAAAATAAACAATGATGTTAGGGGAATAGAAACTATTAAAGTAAAATATATTGAGAAAAAACAAGTTATGAATTAAAAATTATAAATCAACAAAATCAATGTGTTTGAGAGATAATCAAAAACAAAATGAGGAGTTGAGAAGAAATATTAAATTGGCTACATCATCAGTATGTAAAGGCAATATGTAATGGATAATCAACTATTGAATAAAGGATGATCTTTGGAAAAATTATTTCCTGGAAGAAACATTATAATAAGTTAATGTTTTTATCAGAAAGATAAAATTCCTAAATGTAGGTTACCTATTATGTAAAATATTATTTAAGGAAAATTAAATTAGTAATGGTTGGGATATATAAATTTTATAGTCTAACCATAGAAAAAAATAAATATTTATGGGACACTCCAATGATATGTATTATTTTTCAAAAGATCCACTAGTATGTACACTAGGTACACTGTAATATAGAGTGATTTTAAAATATTCTCTACATTTTTAAATTATGAGTTCGAATTCATGAGATGAAATTAAAACCCAACTTCTTTGAAATTATATTGTTATGATCCATATGACTAAAAATGGTTCATATTATATCCTAATAATATGGTAAATAATTAAAATATTATTAAAAATTATGTGATCATCCATGAAATATAACATGAATGAGAATGAGATTATAAGTTTTTTACTATAGAAACTTTTCATAATTTAAAATTTTAATTTTATGATGGAAGATTATTTATTCTACTATAGATAATATTTTCAGCTACAGTGAAAACAAAAAATAGTACTAGAAAAATACCATATACCAACGGTTTGGAACCGTTGGTATAGGCCTCCAAACCGTTGGTAGAGGCTATACCAACAGGTTGGAGAACCTTTTCTAAGTAAGCTGTGAGGATAGGTCTATACCAATGGTTTTGGGAAAACCGTTGGTATAAGTAATATAAAAATCTATACCAATGGTTCCATAAACCATTGGTATATATAATTCAAAAATAAATCATCTGGTTGGTTTTGATCCCAGCACCTACCGGTTGTGATTGAACGACCTAACCACTAACCTAACTTAATTTTATGGACATAATTTCATAAATATATATCTGTATTATCATAAGTATTTTAAATTTTTATTTATTTAATGTCCACTGTAAGAATATTCCATTAAAAATACATTTACCTATACCAATGGTTTTGAGAACAGTTGGTATAGGGTCTCTGATTTTGGGACCTATACCAATAGTTTTGGACAAACCGTTGGTATAGGAGGGACCAATACCAATGGTTTGCCCAAAACTGTTGGTATAGGATCTCTATAATGGACCTATACCAATGGTTTTGGCCAAACTGTTGGTATAGGTCCCCCCTATACCAACGGTTTGTCCAAAACCATTGGTATAGGTCCATATAAGTGACTTATACCAACGATTTTGGACAAACCATTGGTATAGGTCCAAATTAGTAAACTATACCAATAGTTTTACCAAAACTGTTGGTATAGATCATATTTCCAGTAGTGAAATGTGCCTATATATGTGTATAAGAAGAAGAATAAGGGGTAAAAAAGAATGATTTTTTGTGTAAGAAATATGTTAACAAGGAGACAAATATTTTTTTAAAAGGATATAGTATAAGAGATTAATTTTTAAATAGTTTATAAAATGAAGAGAGAATAGAAAGATAATATATTAAGAATTAAGAATAATATTACATGTGCATATATAGGTACAAGAAGAAGAAAAATAAGACTACACACTTGGTTTGTGTTTGTGATCATCACACATATGTATTTTATTGAGGAAGAAACAAGGATTCCTAGATTATCCACTTTGAATAGATGCGTGGGAGGACAATAACATATCATATTGAGCATCTAATAAATTTATGTATTATACCTTACTTATTGAAGTACAATATTTTAGTGAATTTTTTTGGGGAATAAAATTTTTGAAGTTATTATTTTACAATTCAAGGATATACCATGCTTGTAGTATCCATCATGGTGATTTTATATGATTTTATAGTCTCAGTTTTTCAAGATAATGTTAAGGATAAAAAAGTAATTTTGAGTAGTGGTCTGTTTATATAAATTTTCAATTTTTTTCATTTCTCTATTTGGGTGTGTTCTACAGTAAGATATATAATAATAAAAATTACTTGGGTTCATTTCCTAAATATCATAAAATGTTAAAAGAAAATATTATTCCGTGATTCATCCCCCACACCCTCCAGTGAATATAAAACATACATGGGGCCATCAAATGTGGTATAAAATTAGTATGGGTTTCCTTGAATGATTAAGATGTTTTATTTTTTTCTTCTCTGAATGTTTTGTAACTGGATTTTTATTAAATTTTTTCACCCCCTTTCAAAATTGTTATACTTTCTAAGATTCACTATTGAATGTGTTTAGATATTTTTTAGTTCTAAGATAGTTTTTTTTATATTTCTTAAATATAATATTTTATTAGTTAATAATAATGAAATTTACATAATCAATCGAAAAGCTATTACAGTGACTGTAAGGAAATATTAATAATAACATAGCTTTAGTTGTGTATAGTGGGTATGGAAATTGTGAGATATTGTTTTAAAAATGTTTTACAATGTGGTTCTTGACTCTAGATGCTTGAGATAATTTTTAGATCGATAGGATTTCAAAAAATTACATAATATCCTCACATTAATAGTTTGAATTTTTAATGTTTATTTGAATTGGGAAAAAAATAATGATTTGGGATAATATATAAAATATAAATGAAATATAAGTCAAATTAAAAAAAATAAAATAAAAATATAGAAATTAAAGTATAAAGATACAGATTTACATTAAGTAGTATTTATTTTTGAAATCTATATAAGGGTTAATAAGGTTGTGGGAACTAATATATGATTCAATTAGAATAATACTTATTAAATAAAGGATTATAAGATACTTCATATCGTGTGGGACATATTTTAGGTCAATGTTTCGAATCTAGAGAATTTTTATTTTAACAAACATCCATTGGAAGAATTTAAATACATGATGGTTACATATGAGTTGATAATGGAATCCAATTTTACGAATAATAGTTCATAGTATAAAGAAATCCCATTCAAATCAATAATTAATGAAATGTACTTGATGAAAATTTTGTAAAAATATGAAGATGAGGAAATATAGTTAGACTTTGATGAACACGTTGATGTAAAGTTTGATAAGATCATTTTACTCAACTTTAGTTTTTCTAAAGATGAATATGTTTACCTAATGTAATTTTATCATTATATTTCTTCAAATGTGGGGGTTTTAGATATTTCATGGGAAGTTTTACATTGATGGAAAATGAAATTGAAGATAAAGGGAAGTCCTCTCATTTCATTTTCATGAATAATTATAAAAAGATTAAAAGATGGATTTTTAAATAAAGTAGTTACTAAAATAATTATTATTTTAAATAAATGAGGAGTTATTTATCCAATAAGAAGGAAATATACTATGGGGGATAAAAAATAGGTTGTTTTACAAGTGGTATACGTGAGAAGGCATTCATTATAGAAATATCCACAAAGGAGTCAATCAGTGAAAATGATCAAATAATTAATAAATGGTTTAATCATGTATTGATGAAGATATACATAATTTTTTAATAGAAAACACGATGAATATATAATTTTGGAAGATAATATACTGGGTATTTATATTGTATATTTAAAATATGATATTGTCTAATGAATCCAATATTTTTGAATTGGATAAGGATGAATTTATAAATAATGAAGATGATTTTATATTATATTTTAAATAATTAATAGGATTAAACATCATGTAAAAGAAAAAAATTTAGCTGAAAAAAGAATATATATTTCACATGAGAATGAAATTGATTCTCTCAATGTGAAAATATCAGAAAAACACAATTATATTTAAAAAATCATATTTTTTTCAATTTCTATCTATGCATTAGGATATTATTAGTTGAAAGGCAATAATATTGTGGTTTAAAGGAGAAATTAATATTATTATAATGACTAATAATATAAAATATTAATTCATAAATATCATAGAATATCTTAATAAAGATTTAATTTATACAAAAGTTGAGAAAGGTGGAGAAAATAACACTAGAGAAAAAAATTATAAATCACTTTTTTCAAAGAAAACTAAGTATAGAAAAAAAACATATTCCATTATTAATTAATATATCAATCATGGAAAATACCTATAATGAATAGGAACTTGTGTATTGTGTCTTAGAGTTATGGTTTGTCAAATAGAGTTGACAAAGTATTTCAAAATGATTAATTTGATATAATTACCACTATTTTGTGGACTATTGTATTGAGGAGAATACATACATTTTATGGTGATTGTTTGATTATTTTAGGTTATTAGTACATGATGATATTTTTAAATATTTTTTGTAAAGAAGTTTCAATAAATAAATTCAAATAGAGTTCTCACATGTATGGGGATACAATCCACAGAAAAATCTCAAGGAAATTTTATTCATTAAGAAAATTTCAAGATGAAGAAATATATGAAGTATTTAATGAAGAGTGTTGGGGATTTTAACAAATTTTCCCATTTTTTGAAAATTATATCATGATTAATCCATCTCAAATGTTTCAAATAATGTGTCTAAGTGGTATTAGGTCAGTGAAAAGATAATTAATGCAGTAATGAAAAAGACTAATTCTAAGAAGAATATGGAAATTGTTGAGAAGCCATTGGAAATTATTGACTCTAAAAGGGTGAAAAAAAGTCCCCCTAATAATATAGATCAATGTTTAATATCAAGATTAATATATTTGGGAATGATAAAAGATGAAGTTATTTTTATTTTAGGATAACAATTTTATTTTTCAGAAAAGGAAGATAAAATAATTAGTAGAAAAATGATATAATCATTTTTATCCCATATTGATAATGTGAAGAAGAATATGAGTTATATCAATTTAAAATGCGAGTTGATGATTTATTTATCTGATCAACATGGCTGAACATAAATGGGGGAGTTTAATTTCTATCTATGTTAGTTTAAGAATAAATATTTTTCTTCATTCATCAAAGACTAAGGTAATATGAATCAATCATCTCTCCCATAAGATCATTGTATATTGGTTGTTAATGGGGAAGAAATAAAACAAAATTACCTGGATAATGATATATTACTATACATTAAAATATAGTGAAGAATCTAAGTAAATGTTTTGGAAAAAATGTGGTATTGATCTTTTATTTTGTTTGAGAAAATATTTTTGATGGGTTGGGGTATGTTGTGAATTAATCATGGTGTTTTGTGTTATGAATTTTTTTGAATTATTTTGGGAGCATATATATATGAATTTGTAAACTTTTATTCATTGAATATTTTTATACTATGTAAATAAACGTTATTTTAATTTTTTATCTCAGTTGGTTTTAGATGTTTTATATAATTCGATTTATGTCTCATATAATGATAACATGAAATTATTATTCAATTATATTATTTCCTACACTAAAATCACTAACATAGGCTTAGAATCATTCAATTACGATACATTTATATGCATTTTTTTTGAAGAGTATTTTATATTCAATTTTTTAAAATAAAATCCAAAGGGATAGATTATTGAATCCATAAATCAAGAAAATGTTGAGATATAGAGTTTTTAAAAACAAAGAGAGTTTGTCATATGTAGAGAGAGTTTTTGGAGATATAGAGTTACAGAATAATCCCCCATAAATTATGGATTTTTTCTATGGAAACATAATTAGAGAAGAGTTGATGTTGATACGGTTCATTTTATGTATTTAATTGTGCGTATATAAATAAATTTCATTACCACAGATAATAATGTTGATAACATGAGATGAATTTTTTTAATATGTTTGGATGTTATTCAATGAATATTAGGTTTGGTTGAATGAATTCCTGAGGTGTTTAAAGAGAAAAATATTTTGGTCTACAAATTGGAAAGGTCCTAAATATATAAGATTGAAATTTATCATATATAAAAGTTAAATTAGGTCTAAAAAAAATTGATCAAAAAATAAGATAAGTCCTCATCAAATAAGTTTAACATTTCTTATTCTAAAGTGTCAAAATTTTTCCAAGTGAAATATGAAAAATAACTTTGATCCATATGTAAAGGTCCCCAAGTGATAAAAAAAATTGGACAAGAATGTTGGTTAAGTCCTTAGTATGTAAATTTTCAACAAAGTGTAAAATATATTAATATTTATATGTTAATTAGAAATAATGATATTGTGTACATGTAAATATATTGAAATATAAAGGATGACAAAAAAATAGAAATCCATAAATGTACACCAGCTATTACATAATGGTCGATTCGAGGAAATGGAAATTTGTAAAGGATGATATGCATAATACATATGGGTTGAAAATGGTAAAATGTGATACATAAGGTTCATTCCTATGATATATAACGTTTACCAAATGTTATCACTAGATAAATATGGTTTATTCATATGATATGAAATATTTACCCAATTTTATCACTAGATAAATAATATCTCCCCCTGCAATATAGAGTGATATATTTGGGTTCCAAACTTTTTTGAAATTTTAGTTATAATGAATTAAAAAATAGTCGGAATATAAATGGTTAAAAACTACTCTTTTATAATCTATATGGATTAGATGAGAAAGATATCATCATATTTGTGCCTTAAATTTTTTTAGGCGACTAAAATTTAAAATATTACATGAGGGATTAAATTTGATTTAGAATAAGTAGACAATTATATTGAATAATACAGTCACCTAAATTTCAAATTTGAAATTTGAAATTGAATAGAGAAGTTAATTTCTAAAATGATAGAGAATAACTATTTTTGTGCTGAAAATAATGAGTATCTAAAATTGTAGACGAATAAATATAAGAGGTAGATGAACTGAAGTCTCTTGTTGTGTATGATATTTTTTGATCAATAGTAATTTGTGATTTTTTAAGAGAGAGAGAGTGTGTGTGTGTGAAATAGAACAATATTGAAATAGAGTTTGAAGTGAACTACACATATAAAGAGAGAAATGGAATAACAAAAAAGTACACATAGTTAATCATGTAGAAGAATGAGGCTATGCAATAGTTTTTTGTATGTGATCATCAAAAATATTTCATTTTTATAGGTGAAAATAATAATTCATAATTTCTATAAATAGTAATGAAGTTTATAATCACTATAAAATTTTTAGGAGATATCATATTCATAAGAAGAAACACAATCTCAACCTCTAGGCTCACCCCATCCAACATCAATCATTACTCAAGTGATCCACTTCATCTCTCTCTAGAATATCATGATAATTATTGTATATACACCCGTGGTGCAACCCTACCACACCACCCCATTCTAAAAACACACCATTCCATGGATTATAGTTATGATTAATTACAACAACTCAATGTTGATTCCCTATACCTATTGGAATTCATTACATCTTACATCAAAAAATGTCATACAACATTAGTTGAAATGATCGGTATATTTTAGAATGTCGCAGACTCTCTATAATATATTATATCCATATATCCATTCTCATAAGATCAATTCAATTTTTTCTCGAGTCTATATCTATAATATAAATCCATTCTCCATTGCACCAACCATCAGACATCATAGAGAATATATACATTCCATAAATAAAATCACCAAATTAACCTATTTCTAATTATTTAAACATGTTCATACCAACTTCCATCATCCAACATCTAGATTCCATTTTATTCAAAACATACTAAGTCAGCCTGATTCTCATCAACCTACACACATATAAGTGAATTCTCTATTTACAACAAATTATCTCTACACTTCCATCTATGTTCCATCAAAGAACCACAACTACCTTGGATTTGGGTCAGTCAATATTACACCAGGGAAATTTATTAAAAATATCTGGAAATGAGTTCCATGTTCTTAAGAAACCCATAGTGTTCTATCTGAAATAGAATTTCCATCAACAATATTCAGAAAATATTAAACTACATGATAACTATATCTAGCTAAAAAAAATCACTCTTGAGTGTTATTCCTATTTTATCAAATTGGGTTATTCCCTCAAATCTGTAATAGGTTCAAAAGATACCATGTTTCTCATAATACTTATTTCCAACACTAATGACAATCCACCTCTAAACACACAGTCTGACTATATCTTAATAGTGAAACACAAACTTATTCACCATAAGACAACTCTAGTGTTCCATTCCTTTCTAGGCCCCACCTATCCCCTTTAGAAACTCATAATCATTTCAGTTCCAAATTCACCATTTTAAAGCAATCTATTGATTTCATATCCTTCCCACTGATCCACTCTACCAATTTTTAATATTATAAGAAATAATTTTGACATCAAATCATTTCATATTTTCAGAAATTGGTAATAAATCAAAACTCATTTGAGTTCATATTTTTAAATAGAAAAAATCCACATCAAAATTCATTCCATTATCTCTATTTGGATACCTCATCCCATGCACTATTCATACCTATATATACATTCCATTATTTTTCAAAGCATATATGACAATACAATACAGAGGCCAATGATCAATACAAAACATGTCATGGAATTATCAAACAACACACTTCTTCTATTCTCGTATCACCATAAGGCATTAGAAGCCATTCTATTAACATATAACATCTCATTTCCTTCTGTAAGAACCAAGATCTTCTTTCTATGTATGTTTTCCCTTTTTTGGTCGTTTTTGGATAAAAGAGGAAATTTAGGAAATTTTCTGAGTACATTCCATGTACTTTATGAGTACACGCCATGTACTGTCTTACTACAGGAGGCCATGTGTTGGACATGTAGTAGCCACACACCCTTCTTCTGGAAATTTTCAGAGTACACGCCGTGTAATTTGTTACCGCTGGCAGCTGGGTGCTGGCCGTGTAGCGGCCATGCACGCGGGCGTGTGGGGGTGACTTGGAGGCTGCCTAAAGTGGTGTACGGAAATAGTGATAACACACTGTGTACTTCAAAAGTACACACCGTGTACTTCAAAAGTACACACCGTGTACTTCAAAAGTACACACCGTGTACTTTTTTTTCATTAAATGCACCGGTGATGCGTCTAATCACCAGAAATATCTTCTTTTAGTTTTTCTTCATCTGAGAGAACCCGTACGACCGAGATCCTTCTCCGAGCCCCTAACCCACCATTTGATCTCCGTTACAAACACAACTGATTGCATTGGAATCACATCAGTGAGTTCTCTCTTCTCCTAGAGCATCAGCTTCTGATTCCTCTTCATTTCCAAGTTGTTGTGGGTTGAAAATTTTAGAAATTTTCTCAGATCTATGACATTATAAGGAGATTCAAGCTTCAAGGTTCATCTATAGTGATCTCCTAACCCCAAGGTAGGTGGTTTATGCCTTTTGGTTGAAAGTCTTTGAGTTTTATGTGCAAGTTTTCCCAATACTCATGAATGGGGTATTGCACATTTACCATTTCATCTCTACTGTTTCTTTTCTATACTAGTATTCATGAGTAGATGATTATTGATTATGAATAGGGTGAATTGTTGTACTTTGGATGTTTTGACCAGGAATTTTTTGCCTGTTTTGACCTTTGGGTCTTGTTTTCCTGTTAGGCTACTAGTTACTTTCCCATGCCTAGTATTATAGGATGGTGTGACTGTAGTTATGTTATAATATTGTGATGTAGAATTCTATCCAAGTAGTTCATGAGGTTTACCTTGGCCGTTACGTGCTACTATAATTGATTGACTTACACAGGGCCATGAGAACCTAGTGTATAGACCATAGGGAGAATGGAAAATGAGGGATTCTCCAGAGTGTTATTATAATTTACGTCATGAGACAACATGGGGAATTGATGATGAGTGCTTCCCCAGAGTGTCTATAGTACCTAGACGTGGGCCACATGGGGAATGAGACATTGAGTGCTTCCCCAGAGCACCTTTAGTACCGTTACGAGGCTATAGGGGGAATTGGTGGTGAGTGCTTCTTTAGAGATTCTATGCTTAAGCTGAACCAGAGGGGTTAAACTGAGTGTACTTCCCAGAAGGTTTCTTATACTTGTTAGGTAGGACCATAGGGGATAGGCTATGAGTGCTTCCCAGAGGGTTACCTTATGTTTAGTTTCTTTCTTGTGTTTCTAGGCAGGACCAGAGGGGATAGGATGTGTGTACTTCCCAGAGTGTTACCTGTTGTGTTCATCTTCTTTGTTTAGCTATTTCATGTTGTGTGGTGATTTGAATGCTTTAATCTATGGATTTTTACTACTTAGTGATTTCCTGTTTACTGCTTTTGGTACTTTTACCTTCCATATACTCACTGACTATTAGGCACAAATATTCGGGTTTTTTCCTATAGGGATTTAGTCTCACAACCTATTTGGGTCATTCTTTTGAGCCCAAATAGATTATATTGTTGTAGGTATATATAAGGGAAAGATCCATTCTACTTAAGGTACTTGACTTGTTGTGGAGCTGGAGAGCATGGGACCAAGCTATTGCTTACGATGTTGAGGAGTTTATCTGCTTTCTTTTGCACTTTGGTTTATCGCTGTTGTATTCCAGCATTGTGACTTATTTGGATGTTTTCCTAGACATATGTATCATGCATCATTATATATATATATATATATGTGTGTGTGTGTGTTCTCCAGTTTATACTTTTAGTTTCCTGTTGTTAATGTTTTATGTCATTATTACTAATTCCTCTATTGTATGTATTTGTTTACTTCTATTGTGTACTCTGCCAATGAGGGCATAGTTTCCCCACTATCACACCCATGGACCTTACTGCTAGTCGACAACCTCTGGTGTTCAGGGAAATTCTCTTGAGGCCATGTGACCAACTAGGTACGGGGTGCCTCTATGTGGCTTCCGGAACCAGGATGTTACAAAGTGGTATTAGAGGCAGGAGTATCAGTAGACCCAGTTAATGTGAGAGATATAGTTTCCTGGGAGCATCCGAAGAACATTTTTGAGGTGCGGAGTTTTCTAGAGCTGGTTGGATACTACAAAAATTTCATACAAGACTTTTCATGCTTAACAGCACCTCTGACAGGTCTGACCAAGAAGGGTGCGAAGTTCTTATGGTCAAATTCTTGTGAGTCAGAAGCCTTTTAGGAGATGAAATGGAGGTTGACTTCAGCACCGATACTAGTCTTTCCAGAGCCGGTTAAGAGATATACTGTTTACTGTGATGTTTCAAGTATCTGTATGGGATCTGTGCTTATGCAGGGAGATGGAGTCGTTGCGTATAGGTCTCGACAGTTGAGGCCACATGAGAGGAATTACCCAACACCCGATCTATAGTTGGCAGCTTTTGGTCATGCCTTATGCTATTGGAGACATTATCTTCTAGGAGAGAACTTTTTGGTTTTCACCGACCACAAGAGTCTGAAGTACATATTCACTCAGTGTGATTTGAATTTGAGACAACATAGGTGGGTTGAGTACATATAATCCATTGAATTTGAACTTGCCTATACGCCTGGAAAGGCAATGCAGTGGCTGATGCATTGAGCAGGAGGACTCAGATACAGGAAGTTCAAGAGGACAATAGTGAGTGGGAGCTTATGGCTCTGTTCTTTGAGATGTATTTGGAGGTGCACGACAGTCAGGGGCATACATTTATTTCTTCTGTAGCTATTACCTCTAATCTTCTTGATCGAGTTCAAATGAGGCAGCTATCAGTTTATGAAGGCCCAGTCCTATAGGAAAGGGTGTCAGGAGAGGACCCTATTCCCGGATGGACCATAGGCGAGGATGAGATCTTGCGTTTCTAGGGGCACGTATGGGTTCCAGTAGATATACGTGAGAAGATGATGCATAATTTTCATTCCTCAGTATGTGCAGTACATCCTGGCGTCACCAAGATGTATCGTGATCTACACCATCAGCATTGGTGGCCAGGTATGAAGAGGGACGTTTCAGGTTTCGTCATGAGGTGTTCCACATTTTAGCAGGTGAAGGCAGAGCATCAGCGACCAGCAGGGATTTTGAAGCAGTTACCCATTCTCGAGTGGAAGTGGAATGATGTCGCGATGGACTTCGCGACTGGTTTGCCGAGGTCGCCTCAAGGGAATGACACAGTTTGGGTTTTCACTGATAGACTCAAGAAGGTTTACAACTTATTTTCAATCAAGGAGACCTTCAGTGTTGATGAGCTGGGATAGTTGTACATCTGATAGATTGTATGTCTACATGGAGTTCCACACTCCATTGTTTCAGATAGAGATGCACGTTTTACTTCTCGGGTCTGGCAGCGGATTCAGAAGGCTTTGGGTACACATGTACTTTTGAGTACAGCTTACCACCCCAAAAAGATGGCCAGTCTGAGCGTATGATTAAGGTTCTTGAGGATATGCTCCAAGCATTCATTCTGGATTTTGGAGGTTCTTGGGAGAAGCATATAACACTTGTGGAGTTTTCCTACAATAATAGTTTTCAATCAACTATTCAGCTGGCACCTTATGAGGATTTGTACGGTAGGTCATGCTAATCACCTTTATGTTGGCCGGAGGTAGGAGATGCAGCTTTGCTGGGACCTCATCTTGTTCAAGATACCACAGAGCAGATAGAGTTGATTCGGAAGAGGATGGTTACTACGCAGTCTCGACAGAAGTCTTATGATGATTAGTGGAGATGACCTATCGAGTTCAAGGTAAGAGATCACGTTTTCCTGCATGTCACACCGAGGTTGGGACACGGGAGGATTATGAGACATGGTATGCTTTCATAGAGGTATGTCAGGCCATTTGAGGTGTTAGAGAGATTTGGGACAGTTGCCTATCGGTTTCAGTTACCTCAGAGGTACCGGGCTATGTACGACGTCTTCCACGTTTCTTAGCTTCGACGTTACTTTCCAGACCCATCTCATGTCTTTCAACCCGATGTGGTTGAGCATGATGTGGATGCATATTTTGAGGAGCATACTATATAGATTGTGGATCGCAGTAAAAAGGTTCTCTATGGCCAGCCTTTTCTTCTGGTATGAGTGATTTTCCAGCACGGGTGAGTACATGACGAGACTTGGGAGAGGGAGTACGATGTATGTGCACAGTGGTCGGAACTGTTCGAGGTTTCTTATTCTACACCTTGATAGGGAAATTCAGGGATTAATTTCTTTAAGGGGGAAGTTTGTAATAACTCGAATATTCTTTCCAGGTATGTTTTTCATGTTATGGTCATTTTTAGAGAAAAGAGGAAATTCTGAAAATTTTCTAAGTACAGGTTGTGTACTTTATGAGTACACATCATGTAATGTATTGTCGCAGGAGTCCATGTGATGGCCGTGTAGTAGCCACACACATGGCCGTGTAGTATCCACACACCGTTATTCTGGAGATTTTCAGTGTAAATGCCGTGTACTTTTTTACCGCAGGTAGTCAGGTGCTGGTTGTGTAGCGGCCCTACACACAACCGTGTGGGGGTGACTTGGAGGCAGCAGAATGCAGAGTGAAGAAATAGTGACTACATTCCATGTACTTCAAAAGTACACACCATGTACTTTCTTTTTTTCATTAAACGCATCGGGTATGCGTCTAATCGCCAGAACCATATTTTTTTAGGTTTTTTTCATCCAAGAGAACCCGTACGACTGCGATCCTTCTCCGAGCCCCCGAGCCTCTATCCGATATCCGTTATGAACCCCATTGATTGTGGTGGAATCGCATTGGTGAGTTCTCTCTTATCCTAGATCATCATCTTGTGATTCCTATTCTTTTCCAAGTTGTTGTGGGTTGAACGTTTTAGACGTTTTCTTAGATCTATGGTGTTCTAAAGAGATTCAAGCTTTGAGGTTCACGTATAACAATCTTCTAACCCTGAGGTAGGTGTTTTGTGCCTTTCGGTTGAAATTATTTTGGTTTTATGTGAAAATTTTCCCAATACCCATGAATGGGTATTGCCCATTTATTGTTTCAGCCCTATTGTTTCTCTACTATGCTGGTATGATTGAGTAGATGATTATTGATTATGAATAGGGTTAATTTTTGTGATTTGGATGTTTTTCCCATGCATGTTTTTCCTGTTTTAACCTTTGGGTCTTGTTTTCCTGTTAGTCTACTGGTTACTTTCCCATACCTAGTATTGTAGGATGGTGTGACTGTAGTTCTATTATACTGTTGTGCTGTAGAATGCTAGCCAAGTAGTTCCTGAGGCTTACCTTAGCCGTTACGCACTGCTACACTTTCTTGACATACACAGGTCCGTGAGAACCTGGTGTATAGACCATAGGGAGAATGGACGATGAAGGATTCTCCAGAGTGTCTATATAATTTACGTTGCGAGACCACAAGGGGAATTGATGATGAGTGTTTCCCCAGAGTGTCTGTAGTACCTCGACACGGGACACATGGGGAATGAGACGTTGAGTTCTTCCCTAGAGTGCCTTTATTACCATTACAAGACTGTAGGGGGAATTGACGGTGAGTGCTTCCTCTGAGAGTCTATGCTTAAGCTGAACCAGAGGGGTTAGACTGAGTGTAATTCCTGGAGGGTTGCTTGTAATTTTTAGGTAGGACTAGAGGGGATAGGATATGAGTAGTTCCCATAGGGATACCTTATGTTTAGCTGCTTTCTTGTGTTGCTAGGTAGGACCATAGGGGATTGGCTGTGGGTACTTCCCAAAGGGTTACCTATTGTGTTTATCTTCTTTGTTTAGTTGTTTCATGTTGTGTGGTGATTTGAATGCTTTAATCTTTGGATTGTTTACTTCTTAGTGCTTTCCTGTTTACTAATTTAGGTACTTTTACCTTCTACATACTCACTGACTGTTAGGCATAGTTCTTTGGGTGGTTTACTACTGGGATTTAGTCTCACACCCTGTTTGGTTAATGATTTTGGGCCCAAACATATTATATTGTTGCAGGTATAGATAAAAGAAAGAACCCTTCTACTTCAGATACATGACTTACTGTGGAGCTGGAGATCATGGGACCAAGCTATGGCTTGCAATGTTGAGGAGTTTATCTTCTTTCTTTTTCACATTGGTTTAGCACTGTTGTATTCCAGTATTTTGACTTGTTTGGTTGTTATCCTAGACATATGTATCATGCATCATTATATATATATGTTCTCCAGTTTATACTTTCAATTTCTTGTTGTTACTATTGTATGTCAATATTACTACTTCTGCTCTTGTATGTATTTGTTTACATCCGCTATGTGCTTTCCCAATGAGGTAATAGTTTCCCCACTATCATAATCAAGGCCCTCACTACTAGTCAGCTGACTCTGGCATTCGGAGAAATGCGCTTGAGGCCATGTGACCAACTAGGTACGGGGTGCCTCTGGGTGGCTTCCAGAACTGGGATGTTACACCTTTCATATGAGATCATCTAATGAACCCATTAAGAACATAGTACTTAAATCTAAGTAGTTAGGAAATTTGGGAGTCCTGTGTCTCATAATAACATATTAGCACTTCCTAGAGTCCGACATCCCATATGGGTCTAAAGGGACAAAACTTATATATCCCAAAATATCATATCCTCAATTTAGGAACGATGAAATAAAAGCACATGAATTTTCATCCCTTATCATGACCTCTCCATAATAAAAATGTATAATACAAAACTCAATAAACCTGTATCAATCATTTCCCAATATCCATGTATTAAAATTTATTCCATGTCATCAAGGCCACTCAAACCTAAACACACACCCATATCGTTATAAGATATGTATATGATGCACCAATCCAACTATAATTTAACTTAAACAAGTTATTACTATCCAATCCTGTGGAAATAGATTATCCATTAAACTAATCACAAAATAGTTTTCAATATACCCTTTATAATATAATAAAAACTCATGTTGGTATTTTCCTCAGTTTTAAACATCCATATCATTCAAATCATTCCAATTAAAGTTGAATTAAATAAAACCTAAGGCCATGTTCCTAATCAAATAAATGACCAAAAATTTAAAAAATAATGTCATAATTTCTTTGTATGTTATCCAACTTATCCTAGAGACCATTCTTCTCATGCATTTCAGATCTAAAACTATACATGCATTTCCCAAGATTCTACAAATACAATACCAAATGGGTCTCAATTACTATATCATAAATAAATTACACCTCATATGCATCAATCTAAAAAACCAATCATCTACCTGCCATTCCTGTCTTGGAAGGGACTCTTTGGCCCGATCTAACCCCTCTATCTAGTTATAATTTTACATAACAAATCATATGTAAAAAAACCAGAATGCATTTTTCTACTCAATTATAACCCAAAATCACTGATATCCTTTAATCAAATATCAACATCCCGATAATCTCCTATATACCTTATAACAATACACCCAACTCACAGAGAAAATTCTATTCTCTCAATACAATACAACTCATAAGTCAACACCCCATTAAAAAACTCCTATATATGTATTTCATAACTCTCATACTCATGTAAAATTTATAATCTAGGGTAACAATCCACCCCCAGAATTTGGGCACTAGATTAATCCATCAAGGATAATAGTCAATTCCACATGCATATAAAAATATTTCCCTATGAAGATCTATATCAAAAAAAATCAAAACCAATTGAATTGATTATTTATAATTCCCTCAATAAATTAATTAGTAAAGCACTAAAATTGGGTTTTTTAATTTATTAAATAACTAGAACCAATTTTTTGAATTAGTATCATAAACACACATAAACATATAAAATTGATATAATTCATAGAATCTGAACACTTATCATAGTTATCCAATATTTAAACCAATAGATCAAAAAACCAAAAAAATATTCCCATTTTAGAAAAATGAACCCAACTATAAAATGAAAAAAATATAAACACCACCACCATGGAAACAAAGACATCATCCCTGGAAGGTGCTGGCCAGGCAACAATGCAAAATGGGCCCACGACCCATGGGCATTGGGGATACGAGACAAATATGGGGTGGGTAGGGCCAACAAAATATGACCATTTAAAGTACGGGCCTCAGAGAGCTAAGCCCATAAAGGTGAATGCTTATGTGGGGAAGCTCGTGCGTCTAAGGGTTGGCCTGTGGGCTTGTTTTTCAAGTAAAAAACATTTACATGGTATAATTTTTCTCATATTAATTAACTCAAATAAAATTTATTGATTTCTTTGAAATAACATAAAGTATTTCTAAATCAAATGGATTTTTTAAGTATTCCTCCTCAATATGGAAACATAATTATTTATCTGATGATCATTTCTCACTGAATCAAGATCCTGCATGCATTTCCATTTTTTTAAAAAATATATACAATTCATATTAATTTCATGGGAAATAAATGCATTCTATATGCTGGCCATGCCTGGTATGGGAAATTGGAAACACTATTGAAAACAAAAAACACATGCATGTATGGCTTGAAAAAACTGGAAACGATACTGGAAACATGCCTAGCCACTTGGGAAATCAAAACATGTGATGCAACATACTGGATGATCCATATGGCATGCTGAAAACCAATGAAACATATAGTTATCAATTCATGGGGCATGCAAAAAATCAATTCACGTAGAATGCATGCATGTGACATGTGAGAAACACACCATAGGAAATCAACAAGCCACGTGCGATGATGCATCCCCTCCAGGCCTCACCCAACCCACATGAATGGTGCACATGACATGTGCAGCATGGATCATATAAAAGTCTCAATATATTGTAGAAAAAATATAATATCTAAAAGACAATTACTAATAATTAAATAAAATGAAAACAAGCCCACGGGATACCAATGGTCATATGAGGTGTGGGGCGGGCTTGAACTTATTAGTCCACATTGTATGTGGGATTTTTTGGATAATCCTATGTGAGCTTAAACCCGTGTGGGATTAAACTCATGTGGGCTTGGCCCACATCACCCCTCCCCAATCATTTCACATTATTATGTCCTAGTACTGACCATGTTTCCATATTAATATCAAAGTAATTATTTCCAACACATTCTCTGGGGAACACATCTATCAATGGGGGAATGCTAGTTGTTTCACCGCATTCTCTCTTTCCATAGGTGGGAGGCATCTATCGCTTAATCATGGATGCTTTCTCGTTGATCGAAATGGGATGATGGGATTTCGGTCTCTCCTTCCATGGATTCCACCTTATTATTATTCACCTAGTTCGGTTATACCTTAAATATTAAGACATTGTTCGTGAGGCTCTTCCCTAGTGACCTATCTTCATGGACGTCAGGTAATTACATGACTTCTTTCAGGACATTCCAAGGGGTTAAGTCAGGGAAAAACCCTTTTATCTGGGGAGTAGTCACATTGGACATCACTAGCATGCCTGGACGTTGAATCACAAATGTGTCTGGGTTTCTTTCCCTTATGATAGGGCATCTTGAGGGTGCGGAAGCCCGAGGCATCCCACATCAAGTGTGGGGAATTATATTCCATAGGACTATCCCTGAGGGTTTCCTCATCTTCCCATGATTAACATGTGGTATGATATGTGTTTAACGTCTAGTGGAGATGGTTACGCCAAAGGCATGTCTTTTCAGGTTTTCCTTAGGCATCTCATGTTGAACACAAGGTAAGCCACAAGTTTAACGTCTTACAGAGACATAATAATAGTTATCAGAACATCCCATAAAGATGGATCATATTGGTACATCCCTAGGAAGGATCCCCTATAAGCTCTACCAAATAATGGACGAGGACTCCAGATGAGTATGGATCCTAGGTGGTGTGTCCCATATAGGGAATATATCACATTGTGAAGGTTGATATGGACACCACTGAGGGTGGGTTAGGGAAAGTTCACCCCAAAAAGGAAAACACAAGGGATTACCATTGGATGGGATTGAACCTCAGGGAGGTTTACTATGTACCCTGTTTAGCTAAAAGCTATCAAAACCCACATAGTTCGAAGAGGTAGACATGGAATTGGGGTGTACACAAAGGAAAATGACCCAGAGACATGTCGTGGTTATGCATGGCTAGAAACACATTGTAATAGGAACACTATTGGTTTAAAGATTACAGATTCTATGGGGCTTATGCATAGTTATCTGCATAATGGAATGGCATAATCCTACCAGGATGTGTAATCCTGGGTATGAATAAAGATGTATGATGGGTGGTTGAATGAATTGGATGAGAGGAATGATATGGAACCGATGTGAAGATGATGGTGATGTGGGGATTGAACTTCAGAGAGAATTTCTACATATCCATTTGGCATGGAATCAAATTACACATAGTTAGGTGGGGAGATGTGATACCTAAGGAGGTGGAAAATTAGAATGGATTCATGGATGGTACTAGAACAAAGAAGAACCTCTTTGTTGGGGTTGACCATCCCGAAACACAAAGGCTTAAAGGAGAGACCAGGATGAGACATGAGTGATGGGATTGAGCCTTGAGAAGGCTTCTTATGTATCCCTATGATAGGGAATCAAAGTACAGGTAGTTTAGGATGGGGTATGGAATTATGTTGTTCGCAAAGGACAACAACCTAATGACATTTTGGGGGTTATGTGTGGTTATCTTCCTGAGAGTTAGTCCGATGCCAATTAGGGATGAACCAAAGATGTGGGACCCAGCAAAGGGGACACTGAGGTTTTACAGTGTTTGGGTTTGAACCTTAGGGAGGATTATTATGTACCCTGTCTAGGAGACAGGTATCAAGACCCACATAGTTCGAAAGCATACATTTAAGCATCATTTTGGATAAGGGTGAATTGACATGAAGTGGTCTGGACCGATGGATGACAGGCATGAACCTCAGGGAGGCTTCCTACATACCTTTACTAGAAGGGTAAAATATCAATGTACATGTCGTTAAGTGGAGACGGATGGGGCTTACACACTAAGGCGGCTAGAAAATGATTCCATGGTTGATGCTTAATCTAAGCTAACATGAGTTAAACTCAGTGTGAGAAACAAAAGGCAACAACAGACATAACAATCACGTCGTGAATGGTGCACCTGTGAGGAATGGAATAGGGAATACACATGGGAAATGGCCTAGGGAGATTAATATTTTTTCTTATTCCATGATAGATGCCCTGTGGCAATAATTACCAAAAAGAGAGGGATGGGCTATCAAGCCCCCTGTGCCAATCTATCCTCTAGTCATTATGTACAAAATAAGAGAGGAGGAACAAGGATGCTACATCCATCAAGAAATCCTAGGGGCTTATAGCAGGATGGTTGAACTCCCCCATGGAAATATATTGTTTCTTTCAAGGAGTATATCATTCCATGTGAGTAAGATCTCACTCCAGTGGAGAGTAGTGGGTGTGGAAAATTTGTGAAGTGGGGCCTCCCATGTATATTGCATGAGGTGAGGTAACAATTTAATGACATGTGACGGGGATGATGATGCTTGGTAGTTAAATGTTTTATAGAACGGATGATGAGGATTCACTCCCCACCCATAGGGATTCTATAACTGGCGTGCTTTAACCCTGGGTGAAAGGAAGGCACCGACAATGCTGTGTGGTGATGGGGATGTAGAGTAATCCATTTAGGGGATTAGGTTAGCATAACAATACGAAGAAGTAATAGCCATTAGCACGCATATGAGAAGAATCAAGAGGAAAACAACGCAACACGAATCACCACCCAAGGGACCTTGAAATCAATTCGTACAAACCTAGAGGGGTATACGGGAGAAGTATGCATGAGCCAAGGGTGTTGCGCATAAGATGGGCTCAGACATGGTGCCTAAGGGTAAGGACGACACATAGAGCACACAAGGAGGGAAATGTGGAAGATTGAGAGTTGGGAGATGGGGTATTTGTGTGAAATGTGAGTATACACATGCAAGATTGTAATAATACGAGGGGAAACTTGTGTTCAAGAAGAATCTTTTTCATGAAAATAACTTAGAGTAAATGAAAATCGATGAGGAACAAGACCTAGTGGGCCCAACCGAAGGGGGACCCCTAGGAGAACTGTTGCAAAAAATCCAATACATTGAGGCCATGTCTTTCGGGAAGTTGTGGAAGTGGTATTTTGCCTGTGGAAAAGCATCGGTTCATCTTCCCTCACTGTCTCTCAATGGGAGGGCGTTTATCTTCTATTTATAGCCAGAAATTTTGGAGGTGGTACGCTAGAGAAGCGGTGAAAAAGATTCCGTTCGACATAAAATTGGGCACACAAGGGTTTCTTCACATATGAGAATCATTCATGAAGGGAAATATTCCTTCGCGACATTAGCTTGGTTGGTTTTCAGATATTAGCCAAGGAAGGATCCCTTTGACATCGCATTGGGCATTAAAGGGTTTGCGCTCATATGGGGATATTGTGTGCAAGTAAATATTCCGTCACATCATTTCCTTGTACGGTTTTTAGGATGGTATCTGAGGAATTCTACCTTTGAGGTGACATTGGGTGCGCAAGGGTTTGCACACAACATTAAATTCTTGCATGCAACTCCCTTGGGCATCACAGAATTTCCCCTAGATTCCCAATATACCTTAGGTTTTCTGAATAGTGTCAATTCATGGCCCTATCTGAAATTCGACATCAACAAATTCCCCCCCCCCCTCAGAATTAGAGCTGAAGGGGGGGACTGAGGGTAGAATTCTGAGGGTCTTGCTGAAAAATAAGAGTATCTCATCATCCGTGCTTAAAAAAATGGAACTTCTGTGTGAAATCCACTTACTCATACGCGAAAGGGACAGTCTGTCCTAATAAAGTTTCTAAGGGACCCCCTTGGTCCTCACTTTATCTTTTCCATATGAAAGGTTCTTTTTCTTTCATGCGTGGAAAGGTTTCATTTTTTTGCTCAAGTTTTCACATTTGATCTGAGTTTTTCATGCACTCACGGGTTATTTTGTGCCCTTATCCCTTATTGTGTGTATGTAGTTTAGTGTTATTCTTATGCAAAGTAGGCTGTATTTCATTCTGACCACCCATTATTTCATGAAAATCCCTTTTTTAATTTGAAAACCCAAAGAAAATGCCCACTCAACAGACCAACACTGAGAGGGAGGATAATGAAGTTGCAAGGAGGAAACCTATGGTCAAAAACCCTCATATTATTCATGAAAGAAGATTCATGTCTAATAATCAAATGATTTTTGGCATGCTGATGCAATATTGAAAAGATTACATCCTATGTGATAGTTTACCGATATGAAATTTCAGCATTTTGGATGAGTTTTTAATGCTAGGCTTTGAAACTGATACACTACGGTCATGGGTAACACATGAAGATAGTCTTCTCAAGTTCAATATTATGAAAACAGGCCATCCAACTAGGGAGAAACAAAAAACAATCATATATGTTCTAAATCCAAAGACTCAGACTATTGTATGAAGCAATCTGGTTCCTAAGGAATCTCCAGCTAATTATGGGCGCACCATCAGAAGCAACATTACTAACGAGACAAAAGGTTGGTAAGAATGGGAATTCACACCCAGGGGGGAAATTTCATGAGTGAATGAGCATGGGCATACTAGGTACACTAGACACGCGAGGATTTCGGGGTACAACTGCGGTCTATCGGGATTTTTGAAGCAGTGTGGACATCGTAGTTTCACTTCTACCGTCAGTAGGACCTAGTACCAAAAATATTTTTTATGTGGTCTATTGAAAAAAACTCCTTCCACCTCCACCATAGGGATGTAGACATCAGTCTATGGGACATACATTAAATTGGGGGAATTACCTTGGATGAGTACTAATTCGATGACTCTTTACCAACAAAGAATGTTTAGGGGGACATGACATGAACCCCAATTATGACATGGAATCTATTAGAGATGGCTGAGGAGAAGTTACTAATTAAGTACATATTAAAGGATATATTTTATTCGGGGTGGTTCAATATGTTTCTGACATAGGAAAAGGTAGTGAAGATGATAGGTTGAGGGAAGCAGTGCTCGAAAATATCATAGAGGGTAAAGGAGGGATCATACTAGATGGTCCTATAAGTAGGTGAGTACCGATCCTGGGGCTTCGACATAAATAAAAGTTAGGATCCAAACATAAGATATGTCAGGTTACTTATAGAATTTCTGAGCGGGTGGATGTTTCTAGTAAGGGAAATGAGGATGGAGGTCTGCCCAGAAATTCTAGTGATGGCTGGAATCATGGAGGAAAAGAATAAGACTAATCAGGGGATTCCAGGACTGGCCATGATATATAGTATTCTGAGACACATCTTAAGGGGGAGCATGAACAGATGGATATGTGGGACATTTGAAATCATTAATGGTTGGTTTGAAGCTCACTGTGGTGGGTATGAATCCCCAAATATCATTCTCTCCCCAGGTGATAGTCTGCGGCCATCCCTCTTGAATATCACTGGAATCCACCCGCTGACGCTTAGAGAGGAAGGGATGAAGCTCAATATTTTTAGCCATAAAAACTTATAATTTCATACATTTTAGACCCATTTGGTCATATGGTAGATTATGGGAGATAATAATTGGATAAGAGGGAGTACCTGCAAAGAATCAGGGGTAGTGTGTTGGTATCCCAGATCGATGGAAAAATATTCTGCGAACCGTATGTGCCGAAAACGTTTTCCAGACAGTTTGGGTGCAGGCAGAGGATGAAGAAGAAAGTATACATAGAGGTTCAGTAAGATAAAAACCCTTTTATTCCTCTTCAATTATGGCTCTTGTTCATAACTATAATCATAGGTGAAGTCATCACCCCCTACCGATGTCAATGTTGTCCTATCAACGTAGTATGTCAACCATTGGAAAAAAATGTACCCAGAGGCGATACTGTAGAAACAAATTTATAAAATCAAGGAACCCGTCATGGATTATAGAGAGAAAAGAGGCTGACGAGGTGCTACTGGGGAGATGATACAAGGAATAATCCAGGAGGTTAGAATGGAATGGGATGGAACTTCATCAGCGGGAGAGTTACAAGGTGAGAACGCACCTCTGCCTTCTAAAGAGGGGTGGTCCCGCGGGTGGCCTCATGGGGGCGGATAGGTAAATCCTTGTGAAGAAACTAATACATCTCTTAAATTCGACCGATGATGATATCTTCCCATATCTAGGGTATTCCTGGAGGACGCTGCAACAATCTATGTCTACCGAAGAGCTATGGTCAAGACTGGTGCGTACCAGGATTGACCTACCAGACATAGGGCACTTCCAGGTGGCGTATAGGGTAAACATTCAACACCATCATGCATAATTTATAGCCATGTATACGTACTTATGAAAAAGAGGGTGGTATGAAGACCCACATCTCTTAGTTAAAGTGATTCTTGGCCAGAAACATGACTCGGAAAAGCTTCCATCTGAGGATGATGATGACGACTAACAAGAAGAGGAAGGGGAGGAAGAGGAGGAAGAAGATGAAAAATATGTAGAGAAATATGGAGAAGAGGAAGAGGTATAAGAGGGTCCTAAAGTTTAGGGACTCTAAAAGATAGTCACTCTCTAGGGATGCCCATGTGAGAGCAGCGAAATCGCAGGCACTGAAACAGAACTGGCTGAAAAACTTGAGGTGAGCTTTTAAATCTTATTTCCACTAGCCTTTATATTTCTACAACTCAAATCTAATTACCAGAATCTGTTCTTTTTAGGAAAAAATTGATGATGTTATACATGAACCCTTCCCTATAGGGGATGAAGATGTACCCATGGATGTAGAAGAACAACCTGAGCCTTTATTTGGGATCGAGTAAGGTGGGGAACTGGCCATAGTTGAAGTGGTAAGTGATTAACAATAAGGGAGGGATGAAATTGTGACCTTAGAGTCTCAATCCATTCACTTCATTCAGAAAATATAGTACCGGTGATAGAGCTAACAAGTGATGAGGGATCTCCTATGGTGGCGGCTCCCACCAGGACGCACGCACTGGATACAACTACAGTTGTCTCTTATGAATCTTTACCTTCATTGGATCTAATATTTTATTGGGAAATTTGGCTGACCAAGATATTTATTCCCAAAATAATGATCACAATGATGGATTCTCAGAGAACTATCATGTCTGGTATGACTTTAAGATACCTACCAGTGATTGCACCAGCTCTTGCATATGAAACTATTAAAGATAGCCCCACCCTAGTACTTGGTGTTCCAGAAGCTGCAACCATGGTTGATAATGATTCTAGGGTTGAGCTTCAGGCTGGTGAGGGTGAGGTTGTTGATGAGGAGAGAGTTTCAGAAGAGGACCCTGCTGCTACACTCCTGGCTACTTTTCCTAAGTACAGGCCTGCAGACCCTGAGGAGATGGATAAATTTGATCCATATGCGGCTGATGAGAGTCATATGATGCGACACAAGGTATGGAGGTGCATCAAACAGTTTTTTAGTCATTCATAGATATAATGGATGAGACAGATGGGGTCACTTCATGCATGTCTATGATTCCTTTCTACTGGAGGGGTGGATGCTCACCATATTCATTTAATGATCCCTGATTATATGGGTGGGAAAATATGAGAGGGTAGCCAATGCTCCAATATTACCCTATTTCCGGAGGAGTCGGAGAATAAACAGAATTTTGTTAATGCTGAGAAGGAAGTGTCACACCTTTAGAAGAAAGAAAACAAAATAAAAACATTTATCGTGAGCCATTCTGAGCTCATTAAACAGTTTAGGGCCCAGATGGAAGATTCCTAAGAGCAGGTAGTGCGGGCGAGTAACCTAATTATTGAGCTCCAAGATGAGAAGGCACTAGTGCATGCTAGAGATAATGATTTCCTCTAAACATCTACTGATAAGGTAGGGATCTCAAGGAGTGTGAAGTATCCCTAGAGGCTAGAACCAGAAGGTGGAAACACTGGAGAAATCCTTCAAAGGCATTGATCCATAAGGGCCCTATTTTGGAAAAATGCATCAACCTACATCTTTTTTTTATTCCAAACTATATGCATGTATGGATTATTCTATTTCTTGTTTATTTTAGAGAATTCTAACCCGAACTATGATGTAATTAGTGGTCCATTCATAAGCTCACATGGGTCATGTTTGGTGTGAGAAACAGGATAAGACTACTTAATTCTTCACACTGGGTATGAGGGAACTGTCTAAACTCTTGAAAACATGTGGTCTGGATGACCACCATGAGTTTTTTAAATGGTGAGGGGATTCTGGACTAGGGAATAGGGTCCTTAGAACATCCAAGACGTTCCTTCCCACTTACTCTAGTGCACGAGATGGATGACACCATGGATGTCGGACAAATCTGAACAATGGGGAATTAAGAATGTGAATTATGATATCCCAGATTCGAGATGTAGTGAGGATGGAATGATGATTGAGGATTGTTGTTGATCGAATTCGAAACATATCACCCACATCACATTAGCCTTGAATGGGGATAAGAAAACATGGTTCAACCACTAACCATGTTCAAAACATGGGACATGTCGCAAAATTTCATATGAGGTCTTTTAGGGCACTATCCCAAGATGGTAGGTGAGACAATGTGGCATGAGGCCTAACCATAAAGGGCATCTCTTTAGACATGAAAAAAGAAATGGATCTGAATAAAGGGCACACAAACTATTCAAATGGAGTCCAAAAGTCTCAAAATTACGCCACCATGACAAAATCACATTGAGTAGGCCTATCAGTCTAAGTCAAGATCAAACCAACATTTAGACAGGACCTCTCTAGTGAGGACCAATAATCCAATGATGTTTTACGTCAAGAAAATGGGTATTATAGACACATAGTTTAACGTTATATGATAAGGATAGGGTTTCCCAGAAATGAAATGAATGGTGCAGTACATATCTCAACATGGATGAGAACCGTAAGAGTGCACACCACACTACATGTTCCATGTGGGATTTATTAGACCATAGAACAACGGTGGCCTAACTTGGGACTAGACTTGATGAAAAGTACTTGGGAATTTCTAAGTATCCCAAGAAGATGAGAATTAATCCATACATAGTTTTGGTGGACCTGTGTAGTTTAACATCATATGGTAGGAAAGAGAATGAAAGGGGAGATCCCAAAGGGGGGAGTATGCGGTGAGACCTTTCTAGACCTGACATAAATGTGTAACAAAATAGTCCATACCACACCATGTAATCCCTATGGAAATAATCGGCCGAGAGACCAAAGATGCTGAAATTTGGGCTGGGCCTGAGACTAAATGATTGGGCATTCTTACATACCTCATTAGTATGGGAATCAAGCCACACGTAGTTCTAAGAGTGCAGTTTAATGTCATCCAGGATGACATGATTTGTAGTACCTGTGGATGGATGCAAATAGGAAACATATGAGCATTCCTACGTATCCCCTGAGGATGGTAATCAAGACACACATAGTTATTGAGGGAAGATCTTAGTTTATGGTTTTTGAACCCAGAATAGGGTGGGAAGAAACAAGGGAGACACATGGTGTGGTTGTTGCAAAACTTGATGTGAATGAGGATCAAAGAGTTCCTAATCACACTACATCTTTCTGATAGTTTTCGGGTCGAGGGGGCTAGAAAGAGGGTAGGGTTTGAGATACATAGGGATGGACTTGAATAAGCAATATCCGAGTGTTCCTACGCATCCCATGAGGATGGTAATCAATCCATACATAGTTCTTGAAATTCATCCAGTTTAACGTCATGCGATAAATATAGGGGGTCTTAATATATGGTCGTAGAGATTAGACTGAAAGATGTGAGATTCATACAAGTGGGCATAAACATTGACCAAGTCCCTAAGCCCATGTGAGCTTCCCTCAATGTGGGAAATAAGGGTGGAGAAGATCTTCACAACACGTGGAATACAGAGAAATGGGAAACGACGTGGATCCTCGAATGACACCACACTGTGGATTCATCCACTTAATGTGCAACACACATTAAGGGATTACACCAAGAGTGTCAAAATTTCACCTATACATGATGGAGTATAAATAGATGCGAATCACGCTACTAATATTCAATTCTTAATAGGGGTGTCATAATGATGGAGGATAAATGTTGATCGTATTATAAAAAAATAATCCATATCATTTGAGCTGAAATGGGAACAAACAAATGATTTTCAACCACCGACCATATTCACAACATGGGAATTGTGTCAAATTACCATTCGATATCTTCCATGACATTGGTAAAAGATAGTAGGATAGCACTGAGGCCTAGAATCCATACCATTCATGGTCCCTTCAGATGTGAAATATGATTAAATCCCAAATAAATATAAATGTGGAGAATGTAAACTAATGAAAAAATGTCCAAATAGAACCCAACACTCTAGGTCCCAAACTACAATGCATCCAGGCACATGACTGGACTGCCATAAAGGGTTGAGGGGCCCAATTTGAGAGTAGATGACTCAAGAAGATGATTGGAGGATAGGGGGATGGAAATCTATCTAGAGATAGGTAAATGGAATGGCTATTTCAAACCCAATGTGAATGAGGATTTATGCCCATACCACATCACATACTCCCTCCTGGAGAACTTAGGTCAAGGGTCCAGAATGAGGAGGAGGTTTCTAAGAAACTGGGTTGTACCTGAAGACGAAATGTCTAAGAATTCCTATGTATCCCATGAGTATAGAAATCAATATATATGTAGTTTTGATGAAAAAATATCAGGACTGGAACCGAAGAAAAAATGTCATGGTGTTTGTAAATATCCCAGGAGGATGGGAATCATGCCACACATAGTTCTCATGGGAATATTCGCGAAGTTTAACGCGATTCAATAAGGATGGGGGGATATGGGTATCTCAAAGATAAATGCATATGGAGTGGAGAATAACCCAACATGAATGAGTATATAATCTCTTATATGCCACACCATTAATATTTATAGGAGAGAACTCAGGTTGAGTGGTTAGGAGAAAGAATGGATGAACCCAGGCAGGGCCTGAAGACAAAATGGTCAGGCATTACTACATATCCCATGAGAATAGAAATCTAGCCATACACAGTTCTCGAGAGTTCCTAGAAGTTTAACATCGATCATGAAATACGAAGATCTTAGTTTAAGTTTGTATGGATCAGACCATATATGCCTAATTTAATGGCTTGTATGTGGTACAATAGGGCATAAATAGTGAATCACCACACCCATCATCTAGAAGACCATGGGACACCAATACAGATTAAGGGAAAATACTAACCATGTTCACAACATAGTATCCATCCATGTGTCTTGGAATGGGAACCATCAATTAAAGATTGGCCATTGACCATATTCACAATGTGGGACTTGTGTCAAATTGTTGTTCAAAATACTATGGGATGTTGGCCCGAGATGGCAGGAGAGCCTTGAGGCATAGAATCCATGTCGTTCGGGGGTCCATTTGGATTTGGGAGATGATGGAAAACGAAATGATGGGATGAATTAAGTGTGGTGGTACCCGTGAATTTTAACGTCTTGATGCAAGGAAAATGGATGAAGGAGGGGTGTCTCAAGGGGATGTGTGTGGCGTGGAAAAAATAGCACATTGTGAACAAAGAAATAGAGTCCATACAACACCACACAATCCTAAGTTAGAACTTAGAATATAGGGTCGGAAAGGTTAAGGAAACTGAGGATTGGCCATAGATGAAAAGTCCCAGTCCTCCTATGTTTCCCATGTGGATGGGAATCAAGCTAAACGTAGTTATGAAAGTGTCATGTAGTTTAATGTCATGCAACAAGGATGAGGGGAGATCATAGTTTATGGTTGTAAAGATCGATCCATTTTTCAATTTTTCATCATGTGGGATGAGGGTGGAGGTTTAATGTATCCCATGATGAGTATAGATAGTCTGATTTCTTGCAGGATGATAATACAGTTTAACATCATGAAGGACGAGTGTTGGGTAGTTTTACATCCTTCATCATGGACGGGCCACATAGTTTAGAAATGTGGTAAAGATAAAACAGTTTAAAGTCATGTGGGACTACTAAGAGAAATAATTCATGAGGAATTTAGCATTAGTGGGAGGAGATTCCCCAAATTCGGGGTCGTGGACTCCAATTGGTGGATCATGAAAATGTCGGCGTCATCTAAGTTTGTCCACAGGTGGGTCCCAACTGTAGCGTGTTCAACCTCTTTAGCCTAAATATTATCTTCTTTGCTCTTATAATAGTTGGAATCAAGGAAGAGGGCTTCAAAAGAGGAAAAATGAGACACATCACCATGGAGTACACCTACTCAACTAATGAGGGAGTACATAAGGCATTGGTGATATGAATAAAGAACCACCACATGGAGGTGGAGCCATGGATTACCCATCAATGCGTTGTAAGCGGTGTATTGTGAGATAACCATGAACTCAATGCTGGTGAATAGGCCACTGAATATGGTCATTAGGTAGATCTTACCAACTGGTGTCTATTTAATATTGTCATAACCTTGAATTTTCAGGTCAGAGGGACTCATATCATCCTTGGACTACCTCATCATTTAGACTATCCGGGTTGGGATAAGGTTGATCCCAGAGCCTATTCAACAAGAATTTGGAGAACCTCCAAGGTGTTGGAATGGATAGTGATGTACAGTGGGAGAATGTGCTATTGTATAGGGGAGCCTTCTTATTCTCCAGAGAAAGAGATAATGGACTGACATTTAACATGGTCGACTGCCTCAGCAAGGAAAGCCTCTGCAACTTCTACCCCTATCTCAAACTAAAGGGGATTCCTAAATTCATTAAAAATGATATGCACATATATGATGATAATATAAGAGATTTTAGGATATAGATACTTGTAGGAATGTTTGAAAGATGCTTTAGAATATCATACTTCCACGGTTAGGCATGAACTTAGGCCGAAAAGAGGTCGCTATGTGGTAGAAGGTATGACAGGACCTTCTGGTTGAACCATTGGTCGACTAGTAAAAGGAATGTCCTGCTAATAACTAGTCTAAACGCATGGTGAAACTACCAGATGGGGGCTAGATGACTGAGTCTATTTTTCAACAGAATGTGGATGATTGTAACACGATCGTAGTGGTTCCTCCTATCGAGTAGTACAAACACTTGTGGAGGCGAATCTGATGAAACAAGATGAGAATTTTGCACATGCTATGATCTATGTTGGGCCTACTTCTTGGTATCAGTGGCATGCACGGCTTGGCTGGAAGCATTAACTGATGCATTCTGGTGACACATATAACTATGGCCTGATTGATGCTGGCGTCAGCTGGGGATGTTGGGAGAATCCGTCTAGCACTCCTCATCATCTGGAACCATGTAGGGGTTTACCAAATCCACAGTATTAACTAAAGTGTACCCTATATTATCACTTGAAGAATCCTCCATCATAGGATAAATTCTGGGGGAAACATCCATCTTTAGGGAAATGAAATTACTAAGAGTTCGGAATGACGATGGCACCCATGTGGGAATTTACTTTCCCTTGCATCGCTGATGCTTTCCCTTATGGGAAGAGGAAGAATGAGATTTTGAAATTGATGTAGCATCTCTAGGAAATTTGGCTACCTCTAAAGGCTCATATTGGATCAAACATGCACAAATTATACCATGGGCAAGGGCATCTACCCTACGGGCCATTCAGTTGTCGTATATTTGGCACCCGCAGTTAAAAACTTATTGTAACTCCCCTTCACTGTCACTGTCACTATCATGATTTGTGAACTCCCATGCGACTTATAGAGGGGCTATAACTAACCTAAATATGTTGTTATCGACCTAGTCTTGGAGCCAGTCTTTAAACACATATCACTGGTTGAGGGTGTGCCCAAAGATCTGGTGATAGGGGCAGTAATTGGGGTGGTTAGTGAGATCCGCCTCTTTGGGCCTCCTTCAATCTGACAAATGCGGGATTCCCGGGTCCAAGGCACTTTGGAAATAACAATGTACCTAAGCCTCATCAAATTATTAGGTCTGGTTCCTTCTGTGGGGAAGAGGGATCTATGAGCCTGGACCTAACGAGGGGATGGAGGAGCCCATCGAAGGTGGTGAAACCTGATTATCTTGCCTAAGTGGTAGCGGCACATTACGAGTGGATGCCTACCAATTCTAAGGTTGGTGCTGCTATACTAGAGGTTGTTCCTAAGGTGGTGGGCCTTAGAAAGAATGTAGAGGTGGATCTACTGGGAATAACTCCAGCTACATGGGGGGGACTCTATTTGGGATACCACGGCAGGATCAGCATTATTGGCTCTTTTTGTTAGAAATACAGTAGAAAATGGACCTACCTTATTGGACTGATGCAAGTTTTCCTATAGCCACTGGGATTTGTCAATGAAATCTCAAAATCCCCCTAGGTAGTTTTGAGTGATTATATAGGGTACCAATTCAGTTCTTACTTTCCCCACACACAATGTTAGCAGCTATTCCTTAGTCAACAGTATATCAAAGGAATATGTGAGCCCTTTCCACATGGACACAAAGTCTATGACACAATTGTAATTCCTCTTCATTCACTTGAAGTGTCCAACAATAATCATCCTCTAGATGGTAGAACTAAACTGGTAAAGAAAATTATTATGAATATCCTCCCAACCGGCTGCTGACCCAATGGGTAGCTGGCTGTACCAAACAAATGCAGGAACTTATAGCGTCTGTACGAAACATCCGAGCATAGCGGGCTCCTGCTTTCTGAAGTTTTCAGTGTTGGTCCACACCTCTAAATAAAGTCGTCCAGATGCTGTAGAAGGTCACCCATCCCATTAAAGGGAGAGAAGGTAGGATTTTCAAAAACTAGGGGGTGCTATCATATCATCCACCCATTCCAGATATGGATTTCCACCAGGCATTATTTCCACCTATCAAGGTTCTAGGGACTTGAGGGGAACCATGAGAGTGTCCATCAGATCATATTGGTGGGGATTCTGGTCTTGACAAGGATGTCTAACCACCAGTGCATTTGGAGGTTCTTCAACATGATAAGAAGACACATCGATTTGTTGTGTGTCTGGTGGGATGACCTATACGACTACTGGGGGAACGATCTACGAAGTGGCTAGGGGACCCTGAGCTGGGCCCTGATGAGGGTTATCATGGAATTTGGGTGGATTTGGTGATGCATATCACATCCTATTTTTGTAAACCCCAAACTCTACCCTATCTGTATGGGCAGGATAGTAAAGTTTAGCCAGAAGAAACTTGTCGGGGGGGGGGGGGGGTGTAACTACCCCTACAACCCTGATCGAGGATGATCATAGTTTGGTCATCATTCTAAAACACATTCAGTAAGAAGGTCATTGACCATCTATTTATGTTCCATGGGCTATTGATGCAACACAACATTTTCAGTGTCGTCTTCTATCATTTTCGCTGAAGTGGATGGGTCAGAGGGTTTGATGACCCCAACATTCTCTTTACCCTTATTGGGGTTCCGACTGAGGGATAATGACTTAGAAGGTATATGAAGACCTAGTAAAATTCTTTACTAGTGAGTAAACCTATCCAAAGGATCTAAAAGGTGCAGAACCACCCCCAGGGGGGGTTGTTCTCTTCAAGGAGCTCTAGATAAGTATCTTCTTCTCATAGGTCATCCATGTTAAATGTTAATTTACCTAAATAAATATCTTCAATATCTCTTGGCATGTTGGGTTGGTCCCTGATAGAACTGAATTTAAGGGCATCATACTTCCCCCAACCATGGATTTTGACATGGGGGGGGGATTATTAATTCTGTAGATCACTGTAAAGTTCTAGACGCATCATTTTTGGAGGGCCCGATGGTGACTGAGCGACTTAGGGCACTAATCCATGAGGAGCGTAGCCATGTTGAACCCATGATATTGCAAGCCAATTTCATCAAAGTGTTCCAAGATAAAAGGGTAAGCTACCCATCTATGAAGGAGTTGTAAGTGGGTTTCCCAGAGGGTTTGGCGAAAGAACACAACCTCCTCTTAGGTAAAATATTTCAGAGTATTGAAGTTTGTGGTTGAAACTGGACATAACATCTCTGAGAAATTGTCTACTATAAGGATGTCCAACTTGCTCCTTGGATTAGACTCAGGATCTGGCCCTTGGTTTCCCCATTCATCGACTAGCGGTGGCTAAGGGACCAATAATAACACTGAAGAGAACCATTGAGACAATAGACCAGCCAATAGAGAATACAGAGAGGGAGATGAAAAACCTCTACATCTTGGGTTGTCTTCCAAAGAATGCAATGACTGAGCCACCACATCTCGGTAAGATGGACTAGCAGCCACAACTTCCCGTCCAAGGGATATAGTTACACTTGGTGGGTCTTGTTGTTGCTTGTCCTCTATTGGTCCCTAGAACAACTCTCCATGATCTCTGGTTGACATAGAAATTGATCTTATTGATTATTGGGAGGATTACAAGGCTATTCCCTAGAAAGAGTCCAAATCTTCCTCCTCTAGGATATATCTTTAGAGGGAGGTGGGAATCTAGTGGAATTCAGTTTCTGGAGGGACGGGGCTTATCTTTGTTGTTCCTTCTCTGACCCTAATGCAGAGGATTGGGGTGAGGGTTATACCACTAAATCATACTCTACTATAGAGTCTGAGAAGAGGACAAGTTTCATCACGGTCTGAACATTCTCGGTATTCTTCCTTTGGCGGCGACGACCCTACTGCCTGCCCCAAGATGGTTCTTCCAGACAGGGTAGGTTTTAGAAACGAGGGTGACCTTCAAATGAAATGATATTAGGGTGGAGGGGACTTCCTCCTGTGTGAGATGGGGGGCGAGGAGAACCAAAAAATGTCAAAAGGAATATGGGGAGGGCATCCATGTCCACTGAACGACACACGAGGGTGACCCCCGTGAGAAGTGTTAGAGCGAGTAGGAACTCTGTTGGAGATAGTGGTAGCATAGGAAGTACTTCTAGTTTTGTTTCCCTTTATGGTGAAGGTACGAGGGGGGATTCTTACCTGTCAATCTGAATATGGGGACAACCTCCACGTTGGATTCCAATGAAGTGGGGCAGACCTCTTCTTCTCTAATTACCGGGATGAGTATGACCTTATTTGGAAATGGTAAGAACATGGGTAATATGTCCATTATGATGGTTAATCAGGAAAGTAGGATATTCACATAAATGATCTACAGTAGGAGGAACGAATCCATACCTAGGATCATGAGTTCGAAAGAAAAATTTGTGATGGATGTTAGCGCAGTAGGGAGAGCCTTCTCCCAGATTGATGGTGTCCTGGGGGGACCTCAATGCAACAATTGTGAGTGGAGAGGGAATTCACTCTCATTTATGGTGGCATGAAGAGTACCTCCATGCTGGAGTTTATCACCATGGGTCGACCAGCGATGGGTACTATATGTGTCAGTGACCAAGAAAGTCATCCCAACCTGCCAATGGGGCGGTTAGGGCCTCGATCAGTGTTGGGCGTATAAGTTCCCTTGTCCAGAATAAATGAAGAATTGATATTATATGTCGACGATGGAACAATCCACTATATCCATTGATAATGATTCACCCATATGGGAATCCTCCTTAGCTTGTAGCCGATGTTGGCATCAGGTTAACAGATATGGGGCTGGTGGTGCAGGTGTGTAACTCACCTGCTCCTTGGCCTATGAGACCAGGAAGTGGAATTTACACGACCTGGTGGGAAACCTCATTGATGACCCATGGTATGGGATCAAATCTAGGCTGGTCCAGACTTCCCATACCTCATAGGAATAATGGAGCATGTTGTCAAAGTGTTCCGAGGAGAGACTCCCAAAAAAATTATAGGTTAGAGTGGGGAGTAGTGGCTCACTACGTGACCCTTGGGGGCGACGATAGAAGAGAGGTGAAGAAGTCTCTAGGTCCTGATGGTACATGTACCGAGTCAGGATAATCCCATATTCCTCATACCATTGGGTGATATTTTTGATCACCCACCTCTGAATGAGTTCTGATGGTGATATAGGGCATAGTCTCCCATCAACCGTGGATATAGAGGCCATCATAGAAGAGATGGATCAGCGTGGGATTGCTGCGATGGTGTTTCCATGGACCCTATGTTGGTGGGTGGGTGGTGATAGGTTTACTGGAATAGTATCTTGGGTCCTACAAAGTAGGAATATTCAACCATTAGCGCTAGAAGGCAGAAAGCCCTGTCTACTTCCCCAACACCATTCCATCTCCAATGATCATTTACAAGGATCCATGTTGGGATGCCCAACATCCAACTACCCCGATCTCTAGTGAGTTTCATGCCAGGTGTACTATTTTCATGGTGGGACCTCATGTTGATGAAATGGATCTGGTGACACGCTTATCCAATGATGCCTCAAACACTACTAATCTACACATTAGAGAGAAACTTCACATAGGGTTCATCATTTCTAATTTCGATGCATTTTTCGGGGTGCACATCCATCCGTGGGGACATGCTAGCTGTTGACCCGAATTCTCGCTCTCCAAAGGTGGGGGAAATACTTCACGGTTTTAGGTATTTTTTCTCTTTAATCAAAAAAGGATGATGGGATGTCAGTCTCTCCTTCCGTGGACTCCACCTCAGAATTGGTCACCTAGTCTGGGTCTCCCTTAAAGAATAAGATGTTTTTTGTGAGACTATTCCTTGGTGATATATCTTCATGGACACCTGTTAATTATAATGCTTCTATCAGAACATTCCAATGGGTCATGTTAGAGAAGAATCCTTTGATCGGGGGAGTAGTCATGTTGAACATCATTTTCATGTCTGGATGCTAAAACACTGCTGCGTATGGGTTTCTTTCCCTTGATCAGGCTTCTCAAGGGCATGGAAGCCATAGGAATCCCACGTCGAGTGTTGGGAATTAAATTTCATAGGCCTAACCAAAAGTTTTCCCTCATCTTCCCATTCTTAACATGGGGTATGCCACATTTTTAATGTCTAGTGGAGATGGTTACGCCAGAGGCGTATCTTCCAAAGTTTTCCTCATGCATCTCATGTTAAAGAAATGGTAATCCAAGAGATTAATGTCTTATAGAGACAAAATATAAGTCATCATAACATCCCATAGATACAGATCAGATTGGTAGATCCCTAGGAGGGAGCACCAAAATGGTTTACTGGATGACGTACCAAGATGTCCAATGAGGACTGATTTGAGGTGGTGTGTCCCATTAAGGGAAGATATCACACTGCAAAGGTTGATCTGTACACCACTGAGGGCAGATCCGGGAAAGTGAAACCCATAAAAGAAAACACCAGGGTTTACCATTGGCTGGGATTGAACCTATAGGAGGTTTCCTACATACCCTTTGTATATAATAGGGATCAAAAACCCACATAGATCAAAGATCAAGAAATGGAATTGGAGTGTACACAAAGGAAAATGACCTGGAGACATGCCGAGGTTTACGCATGTATAGCGGCCAATCAAAATAGGGACACCCTTAGTTGAACGATTACATATTGTATGGGGATTATGCATAGTTAGTTACCCATGGGGATGTCATGATCCCACCAGGTTGTGGCACCATGGGTAGGAATCAGGATGGATGAGGGATGGTTAAACGAAGTGGATGAGAGGAATGGGATGGAAATGACATGAAGATTATGGTGATATTGGGATTCAACATCAGAGAGGCTTTCTACATATCCCTGTGGTAGAGAATCAAAGTTCACATTGTTCGGTGGGTTGATGGGACACCTAAGGTGTTGGCCTATGATAATGGACACATGTATGGGAACCAAATAAAGTAGAACCTCTGGGTTGGGTCCTAACCATCTCAAAACACAAACTCTTAACGAAGAGACAATGATGAGACATGTGAGATGGGATTAAACTTTGAGAAGTATTATTTTTATCCCACTGATAAGGAATCAAATTCCACTTAGTATAAGATGGGGAATAGAATTAGTGTGTTCGCAAAGGATAGCGACACGATCACATGCTGGGGGTTACGTGTGGTTAGCAGCCCAATAGTTGGTCTAACTCTACTAAGGGATGGACCAAAGATGTGGGTCCCATCAAAGGTTACACCAAGGTTTACCAGTGTTTGGGGTCAAAACTCATGGAGGATTCCTACATACCCTATCAAGGAGACAAGAATCAAAACCCACATAGTTCCAAATTATACAATTTAGCATCATGCGGGATGAGGGTGAACTGACATGAACTGGTTGGGACCAATGGATGACGAACTTGAACCTCAGAGAGTTTTTCTACGTACCTTTCCTAGAATGGGAAAAGATAAAATTACACTTAGTTCAGTGGTGAGGGATGAAAATTACACACTATGGAAGCCTGAAAATAATGCCATGGTCGATGCATACTCTATAATCATGTGAGTCATGATTGGTGTGAGAAACAAAAGGGAAAAATATACCTGACTATCACGTCACAAAAGGTATTCCTGTGAGGAATGGAATAAGGATTATGTGTTGGTAGTGAACTATGGAGATGGAGATTGGGACTTATTCTAGGATGAAGTCCCGATGGTGATAAATCCTAAATAGAGAGGGAAAAGGTATCGATTGACCTGTTCCCATCTCTCCATTGGTCTTCGCACAATGAAGAAGGGAGGAGGAGAAAAGGATTCTATATCCTAAAAGAAAGGCTATCTAATTACACTAGGATGGTTTCCCTCCCCCGTAGACATATGTCGTTACATATGCAGAGGATCTCATTTCTTTTGAGGAAGATATTAATCTTGTGGAGAATAGTGGGTGTTGAAAATGTTCAAGGTGGGGAACCCCATGTATATTGCATGAGGGGAGGCCAAATTTTAATTTCATGTGCTAGGGAAACTTATTCTTGGTAGTTTAATATCCTAAATCATGGATTATAAGGATTTAATCCCCATCCCTTGGGCTTACATAACCGGTATGATTTAACCCTTGGTGAAGGGAAGGAACTGACAATACTGTGTGGCAATGAGGTTGTGGAGAGATTCATTGAGGGGATCATGTTACCATGGCTATGAGAATAAGAAATTGTTGTTAGTATTCCTATGCGTAGAAGCATGAGGAAAAACAATATAACATGAAGCACCACCCAAGTGACTTTGAAATCACTTTGTATAAACCTGGAAGGTTGTACGGGAGAAGTACGTGCATGGAAAGGGTGTTGCATAGAAGAGGGGATTGTACATGGTACCTTAGGGTAAGGATGACACATGGAGTGCACAAGTAGGGGAACACGAATTATTTAGGGGGGAGCACAAGATGGGGTAGTTGTGTGAAAAGATAGTAGAGTCGTGAAACATTGTTACAATACCTGATAACACATCCACACAAGAGGATTATTTTTTTCACAAATTCCTTAGAGTAAAAGAAAATGGACGAGGATCAATCCTTAGTGGGAACACATGAAAGGGGAACCTTGGGAGACCTATCATAAAAAATCAAGTACATTGAGGCCAGATATTTTACGTAGTTTTTGAAGTTGTGTTTTTTCAGGAGGAAGAATGTCGTTTTTTCTTCTGTCACCATCTCCCAAAGGGTGGATGTTACACTTCTATTTATCACAAGAAACTTCAGCAGCGATGTGCAAGAGGAGCGGAGTTCAAGAGGCTATTTAATGTCACATTGGGCGCGAAAGGGTTTTTGTGCATATGGGAATCATGAACACAGGGAAATATTCCATCATTCCATTAGTTTGTCTGGTTGCTATATGGTCACTACACAAGTCTCTCTTTGACGTCACATTAGGCGTGAAAGGGTTTACCCACATATGGGGATCTTGTGTGCAGGGAAATCTTCCATCACATCATTTCCTTGGATGGTATTTGGGATATTCCCCAAAGAATTATTCCTTTAACTTCACATTGGGCGCGCAAGGGTTTGCATGTATATGGGAATCTTGTACGCAACACTGAATTCTTGTGAGGAACTACCTAAGGCATCATGAAATTGTCCAGGGATTCCCAATATACCTCACGTTTTCTCAACAGTGATCATTCATGGACCTATCAAAAATTCTGTGTCAACAGTAATCCTATATCAAGTGTACTATATACCAAATAGTAATAAATATTAAATAAATGTATGATACTACCTCATAACATCTTTACCTAGATCACTCAATAATAACTAGATCAGAGTTCAATGTGACCTATGACAAACCTCCTATTATTCTGGTGGTTGTGGACTTGTGGTGAGGGTAAAATGTCATATCATGGGATTCCTACAACATCATATCATATAAAAACTAAAATATTTGATTTATATTTCAATTAATCATCCAAATACTCAATATAATTAAGGTACTGATGATATCCAAACCATCCAAGAGAATAAAACAAAAAATATTCTATAAAAATATTTAGATGATTCATGAAGATATAAATAAGAACTCACATGGTTAAATAGTATATATCTTAGATGAGACATAAATATAATAGAAACATGACTTCTACTTGTGTCTAGACCATGTACCATATATTCACTCTGTTTAGGTTATTCATCTTAAAAATACAACATTGTGCATCTTCTGTGTATGTAAATGTTATCAGAAATTTTTTCTAGGTATCAATGTTTTAAGGTCTCCGAGACATGGTGTGTGTACAATTCAATAGGACGCAATCAATTGTTTTACTAAAATAAAAAGTTTATGATTTCAATTAATAAAGTTATATGATGGAAAAAATATATGAAAAAAATTATACACATACTAAGAATGGATATGGTTTCCATTAATTTTAAATAAGTGTGAGCATACATGCTTGGATAGCGTCATATGTCTCTGAACATAAAAAATAAACACATAGGGGGAAAACCCTCCTCATAACCAATATTTATAAATAAATATATAAACACCAATGGATTTATAATGGTCCTACCTATGAAATATCTTAAACATAAGAATCATTAGTGCATTAAGTGACCCACCCAAATATCACTTCATATCATAATCATTATAGGTAATTATGAATCTCATGTATAACTATTTTTGGGAATATATTTCCTAGAATATATCATCATATATGAAAATAATTTTGGGGTAACAGTAGTCTACTCACATAACAGTTAGGGGGAATATTTACACATCCTGATATTATAGTGTCCCACCCTGAGTTCCACTGAACAGTGCCCTGAGACGGTGGTTCACAAGACCTCAGGTACACCTCAAAAAATACCATAGGATACCGAATTTTAGAGAGGGACTAGGATGTCTCTATGGGGAGACTATGACCTCATATATTATAGTATATATAATAAAAAATGATAGATAATAGAGGAAACATAATTATAATCAGACTATAGTATAAAATTAGATAAATAAATCAAACAAAAGTAATAAATTACTTAAATAAACAATATAAAAATAATAGATAAAAATGATATTAATGATCATGATATAAAAAATTTGAGCACATGGAACTGGGGAGATAATCATATACTATAAGATGAAAAAAATATACAAAAATGTAAAAAATGCTGCTACAAGAATCTCGAGCATAGGCTTAGTCAAATACCCCATGATCTATCCTAAATATATAAATAAATCATGAATCGAAAGACAAATGTTTCCATTTATCAATACATGCGATAATAAAATATTCTTGGGTGCCACAAACATCTCAAGAAGGGAGTGAGATACAATCCTAGCAGGCCAAAACCCATAGTGTCTTGGATGATCTATTAAATGAAATAAACAAATGGTGGTGTGCCATTATAGTCAATAGAGGGAAATAAAAATTTAAATAATACAGAGATCATTATAGTTTCATAAAATGGGCACCTGACCGTTACCTCCTACTTCGGTCGGATGAATAAAAAATACACCTAAAGAAGTCATAATATGTATAAAAGGTCCATTGTAACAAAATAAACTAAAGAATACATACCACAAGATTTTTCTTTTACTTGGGATCTCTTTTTCTTATCAGTATCAAACATGATCCATTATAAATATGAGACAAACCATATAGAATAGTCCACCAGTCTGTAAAATCTATGGGTAGATTCCCAAACCCATCTGAGGTGATCAAAATAGAATCCTAATGCTCGCTACTAGTATATTTGATAGAACCAATGAAAATGATTACATCCAAGGAATCCTATATAGGAATTCCTTGTATAACTGATGTAATGATGACATTGATTTTGTACTATGTATCTCACATAGGAGACTATATATGACCCGAGTCCTAGTGTAGCCAAATTTCCCGTGAGTCTGTCCTTGGTTTCTCCCCTAGGGAACCAGGGTCACTCATGATTAAAAGTAAAACCATCTAGAGAGACGATACCTAGAAATCTAAATTATGTATTTCAGAACATCAAGTTGATCCAAAGTTTAATGAAGAGGCCATCCATGGTATTCTTGAATTAGGACCCATGTTCTCACCTGACCCATAGAAGGGGATCCATATCAACCAAGGTAAATCACAAGTAATAACATATATATCTATATTTCAACAAATTAATATCATGAAATCATGAAAAAAAATATCAAATGATACATCATAAACCATAAAACATGGGATAAGGCATTAATCAAAAAATTAAGCTTAAGGGTCAAAGCATTATCACTAGGAAACATGAAAGAAGAACATGCAAAGGAATACAATAATAATACCAAGGAATTGAAATATCATATATATAATGAAATGACATATGGAATGAATAAATTTATTCATCCAATGTTTATAATAAATTAAACATATGATATAAAGAATTAAATTTGAATATTTAATCATAATCATTTAAATATATTGTGTAAGGTGTGAATCTTAAAGTCCAATATCATGGCCATCCATTAATATTAATTAAAATTAAAAGATTAAGTCTTTTAAAAAATGAGAAACTCAAACACGGTGTTTTAACTATTTAAGACATTAGAAATCAGGCACTAATGATGGGAACACCTAAAGGGGTTTTCAACAGCTAGTAGAATAACCCACATATGGGCTTCCCTATAAGGAGAGGTCATGGAGAATATGAAAAAACCATTTGAATGTATTTATTAATCAAGAATAATGTTTCTTCAAAAGGGACCGATGCACGACACAATGAAACATTATTTAAAATGATGACAATGAGAGGAAAATGCCTAAACCACTTACCTCTATGTAGTATCAGTCCACTCATCTGTTATCGAGGCATGAATCGACATATAATGGAAGAAAATGAAGAAATCATTAAACTCCGTAAAAATAGGGAAAATCCATCACACAAAAATAGCACAAAGGACGGGAGAGGAACCATGAAATATATTATAAAGGAATATGAAGCTTGAAAAGATAGATCCAACACTTCTAACAGTGAGTGATTCAGACATCTATTGAGGGAGATTGATCAAAACCTATGAGAAGGGGGAAGGGATATCCACACACCAAGGGGGAGGAGGGGATCCACTCGAATGAAGTGGGGAATAATGAAAAAGAGATTTAAATAATTAAATAGGGGAATGATAAAAATTTTACTCCAAAAAATATTATGCATGGTTTACTTCACGCCTGCCAAACCATGTGCAAACCGTGTGCCTTCTGCTACTTCAAAGAGGTATACCACACAATCAGGCGCTTGGTTAAACTAATAGTGTAGAAATAATGAAGAAAATATCTATCCAAAACTATTAGGTGTTTGTAGAGCCATGTGAATTGGGGAATATAATTTTAGAAAAAGCATGTGTCCCTCTACATCCCACTATCTACAACCACACGATTTTTTAAAATCGTGTGGTTTGGTGGAATAGTTTTCTCTTACCATGTGGCCCAGTATAATTCTTCCCATATTGGGTTTTGCAATTTGAATGATCCCTAGATGCACATGATACCTCCTATAACCATTTAGGCATCATTATTTGGATTATTTTATAGGTTTTAAACCAAATAATTAACATTTCATACCTTTGAGAAAAGATGTGATGTGACAACCTCCCCACCATAAGACAACTCATCCATGTGTTTCCATTCTGGAGGTTGTATAACATCTTTAGAAAATAGTTTTATCCACTACTAATGTACATCAGCCTCCCCTCCCAAGTATTATCATGTACATGTACATGTCTCCAGCCACTTGGAGATGAGGAACTAACCTACCTCATAGATCCTTCGTACTATGGTCGATGGTACGTATCAGATGCTCATAAAAAGTCACATCCATCTCCAACTTAATATCCTCGAGGTCAAAAAAATGAGATGAGTTGGAATGAAAATTTCAATGTTAAGACATGTAGAAGATGTCATGAATAGAAAGTTACCCCTTAGTTAAGATAAACTGATAGGCTATCAGCCTAACCATCTCCACTATCTCAAAATGCCCAACATAATGTGGTGAAAATTTTCCCTATCGAGGGATTCATTTATGACACAATCTAGGTGATACACATTGAAAGACCCTATGTTCATCCCCAAAATATGTAGGTATATGGTGATGATTTGTTTAATACTTCTTACATGAATAATCTGTAAACATATGATTGTGAGTTAGCTGGACATGCACTAAAGTATCATGGATTAGACGAGGACCTAATAGAGATGTCACACTATCCTCTAGCAATCCCAAAGGTAAACAAAAGAGTCTACTGTTGATATCATCATATAGATCAATCTAAATTGTTTCTTAAAGGTTTTTGTTGAATTAAAACTCAAAAAAGAAATATACTTCTCCCACAATCAAATAAATAAAGGATACATGACCATGGAATATTCTCTAAGACATGTATAGTCTACTCAAACTTCCCATTAGTCTAAGGGTGATATGCAGTTCTCAAGAGAACCTGTGAATCCTATTCCTTTTTCAACCCTTTCCAAAACTATGATGTGAACTGGGAGTCTTGGTTCAAAATGATATAATGGGGTAAACCATGAAGTATCACTATATCCTTGATGTATATCCTACTTATCTCATTAATAGAGAATGTATCTTAGAACCATAAAAACATCCCAAACTTGGTTATCCTGTCGATGAATAACCATACTACATCACTTCATAGAGAAGCTCCCAACAATCTTATCAAGAAATATAAGGTGGCGTTGTTCCATTTCTACATAGGAATGGAGATGGAATACATAAATCTAGCAGTCCACTAGTGCTCTTCCTTTAGTTGCTGGAAGGTGGAGCCCTGAGTAATGAACCCTTCTATCTGCCTCTTTATACCTTGACAGAAATTCATAGGAAATATTTCTTTTTATGTCTAGGTAATCCTAGGATGAACCTCACATATAATGGAATGTGATTCCTCATCAGATCTTCTCATATATCTGATTCCACCCATACAAAACAACAATTGAGTATAGTTTAACTACCATCAACAACCAAGAGATGAGGCATATTATCCCCTGTTACATAATCCGTAAAAACGTGGCCTTATGAATTTGATAACTACCTCATCTGAACCCATTATAAAAGGAAAGAGGACCATTCTAGAGCAGCTAGAACTAGATTATTGTACACCTCTAGAACCTCTAAGTGCATCTTAAAAAACATATCCATTAGCTACCAGTCATTATCTTTCTTAAGAGTCTTTAGGATCATGGCCTCAACTATGAAATTTCCCTTTTAGGGTGTGCAATCAGGGTCAAAGTCACTAGATTTTAGGTATTTGACCCATCTGTGTTGCCTCAAATTCAATTCTTACAGTGTGGAGAGGTACTTGAGAATTTTATGATGTATTTAGACAATGAATCACTCAGAAAATAGGTAATAACTCCAAAAACATAGATCATGAACCATTACTTCTAGCTAAAGGTTATGCATTCGGTATATCCGTTCATGTGGCCTTATCTTGCTGGACCCATATACCCTGAATCGATAAACCTTTATCAAAACTGCAATAATATTGATTCATGATGCATCAAAATAGATTGTATAACTCATTCCTATCTCTATAATAATCAGTATCAATGATAAGGTGAGTTTTCCATTTAACTCTTAAAAATATTCCTAAAAAAAGTTAGACGATATGAATGACATACCCTTCTTTTTTTGGGCTATAAGAGGAACTTCTAAGTTGGATCAATCCTAAATGACATACCTATAATAGTCATACAACCCTAAAAGCTTTATATTTAAAAAAAATAATAGGATGATCCCAAGAAACCATATCACTCACCTTCTATGGGTCAATTGATATTCCTTCCTTAGATATTATATGAACTAAGTATTGAACCTTGCTAACCCAAAAGTGGAATTTATGATGATTTGAATATTGATAGTGCTCTATCAATGTAATTTTAATGATATAAAGATGATTGTCATTGTCATTTATGGTTCATTGTTACACTAAGATATCTTTAATGAAGAATACCACATAGAAATCATGATACAGGTGGAAAAATGATTCATCAAATCCAAGAAGACTGTTGGCATGAACATCACACCAAACAATGTAACCAAATAATCATTCACTACATACCTACTCTAGAATGTTGTACATTATATATATGATGGCATCACATGGAACCGATGGTAGCATGAACTCAAATTGATCAGGTAGAAAATAGTTTCCCCTTAGATCTAGTTTAAGAGGCCATATATATGAGCGAGTGGAAACTGATTCTTCAATATAAGCATGTTAAATATATGGAAATCCATGCAAAATATGAGGGTACCATACACCTTATTATTAAAAAGGACTGGTGAACCCCATGTGAATTTTTTGGTTCTAATAAAACCCTTATCCTCTATATCTTCAAGCTGCTTCTAGAGTTATTGGAGCTTTATCGGTGTCATCCTATATGGTTGAATGGAAACTAGTGATGAAACTAACACTAGCTCTATAGTGAGTTAAACCTTTATCTCATGAGGTAAGCTAGATAAATCTCTAGGTAAGACATCCCTAAAATGATAAACCACCGGAGGAAACTCTACTAACTATATTCCTTGACCACTGATAAAGATACTTTCAAACTAAGTGATCACTCTGCCAGGACTAGTTCACATGGGTCCATCTCAATATTCTTTGATATACTATTCACCCTTATGGATATAAGTGATGCACACAGGTGATGCGAATGAAACTCAATAGCGATATAAATTCACTTGGGAATTGTAAGGCACCAGACAATCCATACTAAGAATGATGTGAAAGCCAGTTATCTCAAGGGTGAAGATACTTTAAAATAAACAACACCCACCTATCTCAAGGAGTCACTCGATATGTTGGTGTATACCCTCTGTTCTAACCCCTAATCGAATGTCAAGAGACATAAAACCACAATATTACACTATTACATGATCCAGAATTTCCACAACTACATCATACATGAATGAGTGCGATCCACCTATACCGAAAAGGATAGAAATTATAACGACCCAAACATTTATTAATGAAAATTCCACTTAATGTAATTAAATGTCTTTTTATGTAAAATGGATATATAAAATATGAACTTTCTTGTTTTTATGGATATCAAAATACCGTTATGAATTGTTACCATTTCTAATATATCCGTTGAATAGTGATCAATTGATTAGTATAAATATAGGACTTTAACAAATCCAATTACATTGAAGAAGGAAGAGATGGCCTCATATAGTAGAATTGTTCCATATGAAGCCCATTTTATATAGCTCCTAATGGAGGAGGCATCACAGGGATCCTCTCTTGACAAATCCCAAGCCGGGCTTCAACATGTTAAGCTCGAACAAAACTGCCTATGGGAGAAGTAGAAGTTGATAGAGATTACCACGCAGGCGATGTTATCCGAGCCTCCCTAAGAGTCTGTCACCATCTAACACCTTACCATTAGGTCATATGCGAGTGTTATTAGGGGTTATGTAACAATAACCTAACACTATGATTATGTTCATTATTATTGTATAGAGTAAACAATATACATTCATTTTATTTTTGTTAGTTTGTAAATAGTTTTTAAAACACAAATAGTATTTGTAGTTAATATTCAATTAAGAAATATATTTTGATGAATTAATGGATTTTTAATTAAATAATATTTTAATAAATTATTATTAATAAATTACTTTTTATTAAATATAAATGATAGTATAATTTTTTTGAATACAATTGTGATTTTTATTAAGGTTTGAAATCTGTTTTTGTCAAAACCCATGAATTTTAGATAAATGTCAGTTTTTATTTTAAAAGTAAAAATTCACATATTTATAAAATTATTTAGATAAAATGAATATTATTTTTGGAATCAATATGTCGAAATTACCCAACATTGAATTTTTTATAATTTTATGATACAATCAAATATTTTGGTAAAAAATTAAATACCGTTTAATTATATAATGTGTTTTAGGACATCATAATGACCTAATAGTTATGTAGTCAAATAATATAAATTATATTTTCGGATAATATATGTTTTAACATTAAAATAATGTGATTTTAGATTTTTTTATTAATTTTATGATGCCTTAGTGGATCCTCCAAGACTTATAAAACATTTTAACTTTTAAAACTTTTTCCTTGAGAGTGTGACTCATTTCCACATAACCAATCCTAATATTTTAAAATTTTCATCCATATTCCATAGAAAATATTATATTCCAATACCCTTTTGTAAAAACCATGGGAAAAACATGTATTGGTTTTTGGTTTTGATTAGTTTAATTTGTTGTTTCCCAAACCTAAATAATAAATTATTCCCTCTCTTTTCCAATATAACCCCCCAAGATCCCACTTATCTTCACTAAAAACCATTTTAGAACGTCCCAACCATGAAATAAACTCTATAAAATCCTCCCAAGGTGCCCAATCTCTGAATAATACACTCTGAAGCCCCTCCCAATCCTTTTGGATCACACTTCCAAGAAAGGGATTTCTTCCTTTCTCATTTTTGTCCAAATTTCCTTATATTGGTATACAGTTTTTTTTTCAATTAACAATTTTCGTGTATGATTTCAATTCTCCCCCATAATTACCCCCTTATGTTTTAATGATTATAGAACCCTTTATATCTCATTAATTCCTCCCATGTACACTCATTAACATGCCAAAATTCCCTAAGGGATTTCTCTATCATCATTTACATTCAAGCAATTATTTTTGATTATGAATCTAAATTCCATTACATATGTTGGGACACGTTTATATATGAAACCCTTACTATTAATTTAATGTAAATATGATGGAACACCCCTTTATCTCTCATCAACAATTTTTAAAAATTCATATGTCCTGTTGTTATGCTGCCGAAATTGCACCGCGATTTTTCCAAGACAAAGTCATTCTGTAGTGAATACCATGCCCATTTCTCTATCAAGGGTATTCATATTTATGAACATTTACTTATTTATTATATAGTTTCATGTATTAATCTCACATACCATTATCATGGAAAAAATGATAATTTTTAATGAATCCAGGTTATATGATCCATATGGAACACTTTAGCATCAAATGAAATGATTAAAAAGGCTGCACCCTGATAGCGCTCCAATGCATTGGGAAAAAATTATAATCATGATACAACATGTTCAATGTGGTTTCACTCATTATAATTAATTTTCAATGAGGGTTTACTAATGATCCATGTGCAATGAGTCTTGGATCATGCTAATACCATGTTAAATGTTGATGCCACATTTCCATGTTACGATAATCATTATATATCATGCCTTTATGTTCATGTTTCTCTTATTCTCTATTGATATGCCTATTGACTAACATATACCGTATTCTTCATGTTATTCCTTGTTTACCCCCTTAATGGGATTTATAGCTCACCTTTTTCTTAGGCATGTCCTTAAGTTATCCCATGCAATGCTAAGTACGAAGGAATGTGTGTGGTCATATAAAAAATGTTTTCAATAAAGATGTGTGTTTCATGTTTTAAGTTTTTATGTTATGCTCATAAGACCCAAATAAACTATACCACTTTGTCTTCTATGTTTTCACAAGTAAATATTTTATGAAATAAATTATGTTTAAGTGATAAATAAAGATCCAGATTCTTATAGTTGGTATCAGGGGATAAGTTTAGTTATTTTTGGGATTAGGATTAGAAAACCCCTGTGAAATCCTTAGGGATAAGACTAATTAAAATAAAAAAATCCCTACATTTTGGTGATTATTGACTAAGTGTTTTATCAAGAAAATACATCACTCTTTGGATACCATCAGTTAGAGTCGGCTCTAACACAAATGTATCTAGGGGTAAAACCCAAAAACACCGCTTTGAGCAAGACTCAAATGGGAACTAGTGCATGGAAACGAGCCTTGATTCACTCTTGGTTATGAAACTCTCAGGATATATGCTTTAGTAAATTAACGAGATTATTATGAACCATTATTTAGGGAAAAAAATTCCATCTAAGAATATATGTTGGCAAGTAGATCATGGATTACATAGATTTAAGCCTACAAATTCATAAGTTAAGGAAATAGTTGTAATTTACAACTTATCCATTTTTTGTATTTGTATTCCCTTTTTTTTGTTATCCTTAACTTTCATTTTATTCCATCCAATTGACTATAATAGGAGGACTCGGCCTAACAACCAATGTGAAGATCAATGTGATGACTGTTCTAATGAGATACCCAATCTGATGGGAGTGGGAATCACAAACTTTATCATGATACACTCTTAGTTAACTAATGTGTTGAATAAAAACATGGGTCAAGAGGAGTGTTCAACCCCCCATAATAAAGAAGAATTTGTAATCGAGATCTTCATGAGACAAAAGGCCTCTTAATTTTAATGGATCATCTAACACCTCAATTTTTGAACAATGTATCAAATCCATTGAAAAGATATTCTCCATCCTTCATTGTTCCGAACAAGAAAAGGTTATTCTAGTTTCTTATCATATGGAGGGTGAAGCTGGTCAATGGTAAACATTGATAAAAAATACAAAGCCTGAGGAGGAGATCGACACGTTGGAATGGAAGGATTTTAGGAAAATATTTTTCGATACATATTTTCTGCACACCCTCTGACCTAATATGTAAATGGAGTTCTATTACCTCAATCAAAAAGACGACAAATCCATTATAGTCTATGAGGAAAACCTTAACAAGATTCCACAATACACCTCTATATTTTTCATTACCCTAGAATTCATGTTTGACCACTTCTTTGGTGGGATAAAACCTAGCCTACGAAAATCCATAGTGATCTGTGACTTTGAGAGCTCTGAGGAAATTGTCTAGTGTGCCCTCAAGGTTGAAATAAAGATTGGAGAATCTTAGGGGTATCATCGGGATACGAATATTAAGGTGGCATTTAATTCTACTGGTCTTATGGATATATCCAATGGTGCTATGAAAATCCACCACCCCACTTTCCAAAGGTGCGGAAAGAAGGACCCAAGAAATTCCTTGAAGGGGGTGAGGAAATGCTTTTGGTTTGGAAGAGAAGGGGACCTTGACATTAACTATCGACAAGAAAAATCTACGGCTAGGATAGAAGAGAGGAATTCTCCATTCGACCCACAATGCGTTGTTCACTACTTCAACTGTAACGAACCAAAGCACATTGCCAACTAGTTCCCTAAGACAAGGGTTTTCGGAGGCAACAAACAACCTCTAAGGTTGCAAGGGTGATCTTTTTCCATCACTACTTCCAAAGTGAACCCAAAAAAAAAAATTGGTGAAAGGTACACTAGTTATTAATTAAATAATAGCAAAAATAATTTTTGATTTAGGTTCTATGAATTCTTTTATATTTTGAAAGTTTATTAGAACAATCCCAACACCACCAAAAAATCATGGAAGTAAGGATATCAGTGAGAATGGAAAATAGGGAAATAATTGGATCCGATGAATATAACTCCATCCCTCTCACAATTTGTGGATTAAACATATTGGAGAACTTATTCATACTTCCTATAGTGTAATTTGATGAAATTCTTGGATTGAACTGGATTTACCAATATAGAACCAACATAAATTTCTGTGAGAGGGAAATCACTCTCCATATAGAGAATCGACCCCTGATTCTATACAAGTGCAATGAAGAGGATGAATCTTATTTAGAACCATCATCTCAATCATGGATATTAATACCCTATAATAATGTGTTTCTTGATCAAATGATTGAGTCTAAGGAAGAAACCATCCTTGAAGACATTCCTATTATGAGGTAATTTGCTGAAGTGTTTATTGAGTAATTTTATGATCTTCCTCCTAGAAGAGATTTTGTATTCTCAATTCATCTCATACCTGGGGAATTTCAAAAATCCAATTCTCTATATATAATGGTTATTTTTGACCTTGAGAAGATGAAGAAACAACTATAGGAGGATATAGAGAAAGGGTTTATACACCCAAGTGCTTCACCATGGGGGGCACCTGTCCTCTTCATCACAAAGAATGATGTGTCAGTGTGACTTTGCATTGATTATCGTGAGCTCAAAAAAATCACGACAAGGAATATTACCATGTAATGGTGAAGAAGGAGGATATCCCCAAGACTTCTTTTTTTTTACAATGTACGAGCACTATGAATTCATAATAATGCTTTTTAGACTCACTTATTCTATAGAAATATTAATGGACTTGATGGATATAGTCTTTAGAGATTACATTGACAAATTTTTGGTAATCTTTATAGACAATATTCTAATATACTCCAAAACCATGGATGAGCATGTGGAGAATCTAAGCACTGTACTAGAGACCTTACAAAAGGAGAAGCTGTATGGAAAGAAAAAAATGTGTGAGTTTTGATTGAAGGAGGTCCCATTCTTGGGTCATATCATCACAAGCAATTGGATATCTGTGGATCCTTCCAAGACAACTACAATTTAGGGATGGCTGAGGAAAACATCGGTAAAGGATATCTATAGCTTCATGGGGTTAGATGGATATTATCACCGATTTGTGACAAATTTCTCATGATTTTCAATCCCTATTACAAAGCTAACTTAGATGGGATTCATGTTTTCTTGGAGTGATGAATGTGAAGAGAGCTTCTAGGAGTTGAAAATGAGGATTATCCCTGCACCCGTGCTCACATTACTCACAAGTGGAGAAATTTTTGTGGTATTTAGTGATGCTTTGAAGAAGGGACTGGGTTGTGTGTTGATGAAAAATGAAAAATTTATTTCCTATACTTCAAGGTAATTGAAATTTCATGAGAAAAACTACCCAACACATGATATGAAGTTGGATGGAGTAATATTTGATTTAAAAATGTGGCGACATTACATCTTTGGGGAGAAGTGAGAAATATTTAAGAATAAAAAAATAATCAAGTATATATTCACATGGAAAGAGTTGAACATGCACCAATGAAGATGGTTAGAGTAAATCAATGACTATGACTACTGAATCCATTTTCACCCTAGGAAAGAGAATAAGGTGGATGATGATCTATGTAGGAAGGTCCCAAAGATTATATCATCGATGAGAATTGAAAAGGATAAAATCTTTTTAGATTTAATGAATATGGACATAGGAATCATAAATAAATGAATATTATCAATCCTTTCACAATTTTTTTTCTCAACTGTCTCTTTTTTAAAGGTTAAAGGATGCTAAAAAAGTTGATGTTGGAATTCAGAAGAAAGTGGAAACTATCAGAAAAGGTAAATCCTCATAGGTCAATGCTAATGAAGAATGAATTGTGAGATTTGAGCCAAGACTATGTGTTCCATAAAATACAGAGTTAAATATATAACTTTTGGATGATGCACATAGTTTAAATTCCTAAATTCACCCAAGAAACATAATGATGTATTGTGCTATCTGAGAGCATTATTGGTGGGATAACATGAAGAAAGAGATTGCTGAGTATAAATCAAATTGCCTGATATTTCAACAAGTGAAGGCTAAGAGGTAGATGTATAAGGGGATGATGCAACCATTACACATACCATTAAGGATATTAGAGAACATCACCATGGACTTTGTCACTAGACTTCCAAAGACATACAAAAGAAATAATGCTATATTGGTTGTTGTGGATTGTCATTCAAAGACTGCACACTTCATTGCAATTCTAGAGGATTTCTCATTGGATCAACTAGAATTGATATACAGCAGAGAAGTGATAAGGCTTATTGGAGTTCGACTATCTATTTTATCTGATCTAGATCCAAGATTCACCTCTATGTTTTAGAAGTGTCTTAAACATGATCTGAATACTAATATGAACATCAGTATGGATTATCATCCTCAAAATGATGGAAAATTTGATCGGTCTATCCAAACACTTGAGGCCATGTTGAGAGTAAGCTCAAGGGACTTCGAAGGAGGACAAGATCAAAATCATCCTACAGTTGAGTTCTCTTACAACATTCGTTTCCACTCAAGCATCCAAATGGATCCTTATGAATCTCTTTATGGGAAGAGGTGTAGAACACCTGCATGTTGGGATGATGTTGGGGATAAAAAAAACCTTGGTCCATAAATGGTCATTGAAATGGTGGATAAGGATAAGACCATATAGCATCACATTAAAGCTATTCAGAGTTGAAAAAATAGATAGGATAATAATCACAAACAAGATCTAGAGTTTGATGTCAGAAACATGGTATTACTCTAAATATCACCATGGAAGAGAGTTATGACATTTGTAAACAAGTTAAAGCTTAGTCTACAGTATATTAGCCATTTTGAGATCCTTGATTGCATTGAATTATTGGTCTATTGACTAGTACCCCCCCAAACCTATCTCAAGTACATTATGCATTCCATGTATCACTCTTGGGGAAGTACCTAACTGACCTATCACATGTACTAAATCCAGAGGTGGAACCATTGGATAATGACATATCCTATGAAGAGAAGCCGGTGAAGATCTTAGATCCTAGGGAAACCTTTCTACGAAATAAGACAATTCCCATCGTGAGAGTGTTTTGGAGAAAATATAAGTTTGAATAAACAAATTGGGAATAAGAGGAGGTGATGAAGTATGGTTACCCATGTCTGTTTTAGTGTGGGAAAAGGAAATTTAAAGGGAGAAATTTTTTAAGAGGGTAAGATTGTAACGACTCAAAATTTTATTAATGAAAATTCCACTTGATCTAATTAAATGTATTATTATGTAAAATGGTTAAATAAAATATGCACTTACTTTGTTTTATAAATTTAAAAATACCATTAAGAATTGTTATCATTTCTGAAATATCCATTGAACAACAATCAATTGATAAGTATAAATATAGGGCTTTAAAAAATATAATTTACTCACAAAAAATAAGGGATGACCTAATATAGTATAATTTCTCCATACGAAGCCCATTTTTTAGAGTTTTGAAAGGAGGTTTTGTCACTTTGATTCGCTCTTGACCAAGCCCAATCTGAGTTTCAACACGTTAAACTCGAATGTAACCACCTACAGGAGAAGTGGAAGTTGATAGATATTTTCAACTGAGTGATGTTATCCGAACCACCCCAATAGTTTTTCACCATCACACACCTTATCCTTAGGTCATATATGGGTGTTATTAGGGGTTATATAAAAATACACTAGCACTATGATTTTGTTCATTATTCTTGTATAGAATAAATAATATAGATTCATTTTATTATTAGTACTCTGTAAATAGTTTTTAAAGCAAAAATAATATTTTTAGTTAATATTCAATTAAGAAATATATTTTGATTAATGAATGGATTTTGAATTAAATAATATTTTAATAAAATATTATTACTAGATTACTTCTTATTAAATATAAATGATCGTATAATTTTTATGAATACAATTCTGATTTTTATTAAGGTTTTGGAGAAGTTTTTCTCAAAACCTAGGCATTTTCGATAAATGTCATTTTTATTTTAAAAGTAAAAATTCAAATATTTAGAAATTTATTTAAATAAAATGAATATTATTTTTGGAATCAGGAGATCAACATTTTCTAATTTTTAATTTTTCATAAATTTCTGAGACAGTCAAAATTTTTGGTAAAAAATTAAATACCGTTTAATTATATAATATGTTTTATGACATCATAATGACCCAATAGTGATGTAATAAAATACTCTAAAGGGGATTTTCGGCCAATATATGTTTTAATATTAAAATAATGTGATCTTATATTTGTTTTATTAATTTTATGGCTTCTTAGTGGACCCTCCAAGACTTATAAAACATTTTAACTTTTAAAATGATTTCCTTGAGAGTTTGACTCCCCTCCACATAAGCAAGCCTAATATTTTAATAAGTTCGGACATTGGCCTTATAAAAAAATGTTTTCCACTACCATTTTTGAAAAACATTGTGAAGAAACCATGTGTTGGTTTGTGGTTTTGATTTGTTTAATGTGTGGTGTCCAAAACGTAAATAATAAAGAATTCCCTCTCTTTTCCTATATAAACCCACCCTATATCCCACTTCTCTTCACCAAAAACCCTTATAGAACGTCCCTACCATGAAAGAATCTGTCTAAAATTCTCTGAAGGTTCCCCAAGATCCCAATAATCCTCTTTCAAGCCCCTCCCAAGCCTTTGGGATCACACTTCTAAGTAAGGGATTTCTTCATTTCTCATTTTGTCCAAATTTATTTATGTTTTTATACACTTTTTTCAATTAAAAAAGTTGTGGTATGATTTATCACCTCACCATAATTCCATGTTTATGTTTTAATGTTTATATACCCATTTCTCTCTCATTAATTCCTCCTATATACACCTATTACCATGCCCAAATTCCATAAGGGATTTCTGTCTCCTCATTTACATGAAAGCAATTCTTTTGTATTATTAATCTAAATTCCATTAAATATGTTGGAAAATGTTTCTATATGACCCCGTTATTTTACATTTCATGTAAATATGATGAGACACCCATTTCCCTCTCATAAACTATTTTTATGAATTTTTATGTCATGTCATTTTGCTGCTGAAATTGCACCATGATTTTTCCAAGACAAAGTCATTGTGTAGTGAATACCATGCCCATTTCTCTATCAAGGGTATTCACCTTTATGAAAAATTAATTATTGATTATATATTTTCATGTATTAATTCCACATTCCTTTATCATGGAATAAATGATGATGTTTAATTAATCCATTTTACATGATCCATGTGGCACACTTATGCATGGAATGAAATGATTAAGAAGGATGCGCCCTGATAGCGATCTAATGCATTGGTTAAAGATTAGTATCATGATACATCAAGTGAAATGAGGGTTTACTCATGATAATTCAACTAAAATAAGGGTTTACTCGTACTCTAGGTGCAATGAGATTTGGCTCATGCTAATATCATGTTAAATGTTGATGCCACATTTACATGTTATGATAATCATGAAATATCATACCTTTATGTCCATGTTTTTATTATGATCCATTGATATGCCTATCACCGAACTTTTATTTTATTCTTAATGTTAAGTCTTATTTACTCCACTACTGGGCTTTATATTTCACCCTTTTCTTATTCATGTCCCCATGTTATCCCATGCAATGCTAAGTACAAGGAATGTGTGTGGTCATGTAAAAGAAGTTTTCAATAAAGATGCGTGTTTCATGTGTTAAGTTTTAATGTAATGTACCTAATCCACAAATACACTATAACTATCAATATTCTATGTTGTAAAAAGTGAATATTTTATGTTATGAATTAATTTTAAGTGTTAAATAAATATCATGGTAGTTATAGAAACATAAGTAGAATCCATCAGAATAGTACCTCTAACTGTATATGGCCATGGAATCTTCTCCTCGGGTGTAAGATTCATTGTATAAATATGTCCTAAACTATGGTCCTAATATGCTACCTAAATAGCAAGAGCAAATCCACTCTACTAATGCAGAGGCTCTAGGGTCTTACAACCTCAGCCACAACCACTACTGCCTCGTCCTAACTGGAAAGTAAAATATAAACTCCTAGTTTGTTGTGGAGTGGTAGATTCTTTACCAGATAGTGGTGTAGGTATGTATCCCCTATCCCATGATGCTGGATTAAAAGACCAGTAAAATCACTAAATGTGACCCATCATTTCGCAAGTTTGACACTCAGTTTGGTTCCTCGTGCACTGGGGATTCTTTTGTCCTGGCCTGGCACACCAGTGACACACCATAAAATCAGTTTGTGTCACCTGGATGGTACCCCCATGTGAACCCTTGATACTGTGCTTTCTACTAATAAAGGAATCATCACCCTGGCTAGAAACTGAACCAGTTTGGAATACATTGTAAGCTTCTCAAATATTACTCTATGTAATTAGGGCCTAATTTAATATCTATATAGTTTTTATCAACCTAAATACATTAACCTATGAGTGGAAAACATAAATAATCCCATACAAAAAAAATTCATAGTTTTCAACACATCACTGTTTAGATTTGTAGAAAAATGATAAATCTCAGTGAGATGAGAAAAATATTCTTACATAGTCATTGTGTGCTGAAAAATATTCTTGAACTCAAGGCATTATCCACTCTCATATTCTTTAGAATGAAGTGATCTTATATGTTCTTCTGGAATTCTACCCATACCATACCCCAATTATGCTCAAATTGAAATATGGCATCCCACTATAATTTTGCATAGGCATGCTAAATATATGTGGGGATCTTGACCCTTCACTCTAGAGGTGACTCTAGATGGTTTAATATAGAAACTATAGCCTCTAATCATGATTATACATAATTACTTCCACCATCCCTTGAGAGGGTGTGAGGAGACTACTGTAGTAAGTCTTCTGATATATCTTCTATAGTAGGGTTTGGCTAGGGATCACCCTAAATAGACTTCATAATCCTAGGAAATATCTCACAGAACAGGGCATCTGTGCCCAGTGGAAGGCCAGTAGTAGGTGCCTTAGGTTCCACTATATGAGGTATAATGGGTGGATAAGGGACCACCAATGTTGGTGTAACATCCCAAGTAATTAATGAATAATAGATATAGTTATCTATGTCTATTTATGAATTAGATAGTTTTTTAGAAGCTTAAAATGAGAATAAATCCAATCTTAAGCATGGAATACTCTAATATTTTTTAAAGATTGTTTTACTCTCTTTTGATGGCGAACCAATTTTAAATCTAACTTTTGAAAATTTTATAATCTATATTTTTCAATATAAACTTATTCTTTATTATTGGGACATTGAAATTTACTATGGATAAATTTCTGGTATTTTTCTGATAATGTTCATTTTTTAATGAATAGTGAAAAGTGTTGTATTTTAATTCAAAACATCTTTTTAATCTAATTTATTTATATAGTTAGATTATCTTTTTAATTGATTTTAAAGTGAAATTAGAATATAGTTTTACCATTAAATCCAATGGTGGTCATTATAATTAATATCACATTGAGATTGGACATAAACGAGTGTCAATCTTTTGATAGATATTGTTTCTTAAAAACACGCTATTTGATTTGACAGCGGGATTTAATTATAAAATAAATTAATAAAAATTTTATGTTATGAATATGGTAAAATATAAATCATTTTTGAATTCGTAATATCAAATATAGCTTAGGGTGAATTTTTGGTATTTTTTTGAAAAACATCAATTTTTAATGAATAGTGAAACCACTAAGTGGTACTTAAAAAGAAGATTTTTCATTTAAATGAAATTTTACCACCTCTGTGTTTTGAATTTCAAAAAATCCGACATACATGGTTTTCATTAAGAAGTAAAATGCGGTTCAATGGGATTAAAATATTTTTTGGTGAATAGTAACTTTTAAGTTTTTAATCGCAATTAGAGGTAATTAGTGTAATTTAAGTTAAAAATAATGTTTTAATAAAATGAAATGACCTTGACACATGTTCAACCCTTATTTGATGTGTAATGTCCGACCAAGACAATCCATGAGTCAACTTGGGGACCCCATGGAGCCACTATGGTAGGAAAATGACATTAATAACTATTTATTTAATGTTAAAATGAAAATGTCACAAACATGTGTTATTTTACTAAAACAATTTTTACATGGGGTTATAAAAGTCATATTTTTTAATATAAATATTAATTAGAAATATAAAAATATTTCCTACATCATGATATTTTTTTATAATTTTTAGACATTAAATAAATTAAATTATTTGTGACACCATGATGATGCAGCGATTACCTCATTATTTAACAATTTAAATAAAATGAAAAGATAATTTAAAATATAAGACATAAACTAGTCAAAAACCTGTTGGATGGGTGGATTTCAAACTCTTATCACCTTATCCTCAAGGTATATAATTTTGGGACCTTTAAAATCAGAAAAGCATTTTATAATAAAGTAACCTTTTATAACTTTCCAAGAGTGCCCCTGCTCTCCTTTTATAAAAGGCCCCCACCTCTACCACCTTACCCACACATCTCAAGCCTTTGGCTCAGCCAAAACCTGCCCATTTTGTGTCTCCACATCCCTCTATTACTCTTAGAATCCTCACTTTGGGAATAAGTCTTTCCAAGGAAGCCTTTGAGCTCAAATAAAAAAGTGTTTCCCGATTTAAAGGTAGTGTCTTCTCTTGTGTTCTTATGTTTTATTTTACTTCTCCAACCCCCTAAAATCTTTCTATTCCTTTATTTTGTAACAAAAACATTATATTAAATATACTAGGATGTTTTTATGTGAAGTATTCGAGATAAAATTACACACACCTACATTTAATGGTTAAAGAACATACTGTTTCGGTGGATGGTGAATTTCTACCTCACAAAATGATGATTGTTCAATATTCTTTTAACACCTTCAAAGGTAGCCATTAAGATGTCACTATATTTATATATGATATATAATATGTTTATGTTTTCCTTAAGCTTCTGTATTCTTCTTTTATGGCATCCCTTTATGGTTTCCATTATGGGTAAACACGATATCTTCATTTTAGGAAGTGCAGATTACCACCCCCTAAAAGTGATTTGATTCGTTAATACCATATGTGGTATGTATAAATGATAGATTTAATGATATTATATATGATAACATACTGGAATTATAATAATATTATGTATCATTATGTTTTAATTCCATTAAATATGAAATAGGAATGGAAGTAGCGTTCATGCTTACGTACAGGTTACTGTCTCCATGAACGGTGCATTTCATTTCTTACCTCTAAATGTTATGTAATATTATAAATTCTTGTATATAATGGATATATATGATATATATGATATCTACATAGTGAATATAATTCTGGATATAAAGGATATTTTACCCCATGAACAAACTTGTAATTATAAAGAGTTTATTTTTGACACAAGTAGCAATGATCGACAAAATGACCATTATTAACTTAAATAATTACATAGTGTTCATGAAATGGTAATAAGTGACATAAAAGGAATAATGAACTTGAAAAAGGTTCTTAAGAAAGTAGAAATTAACTCAAGTTTATTATTTAGGAGATTAAAGAACGACCGAGTCAAGTCGGACCCAAGGTAAGGGACTTCATCTCAATCTCCTTTCATTGAGGCATATTATGTTTTATACAAAACATTATTTTATACGGTGTATAAACCCATTTTACTATTACATTTATTCAAAAGGAATCTTTTTTATATGAAGAGTTTTCTAAAGGACAAAAGGGAATGTTTTTTTTTTCGTACGTATGCAGCGACAATGACTTCTCCACCGCTGTGACCATTATTTGAATTTCGGCTTCCTCTACAAGCCATAACTTTTTTTGAATGAAAAATAAATACCATGTTTTACTTTTCTTTTATTTTGGTATTGAAAATGGTTTTCATAATGTTTTTATATCAATGTGTTGTATTGAAATCTTGTGATTGAAAAGTGGAAATGTTATGTTTCCTTTATGCATGTTTTATGTGATACGATTATGTTATGGTTCTTGGGAATTGTTATGAAGACGGGGGGTTCTATGATAAAATAAGGTCGGGTGAGACCGACATAGCTCTCCAATGCATTGAGTAACGCAAAGGAGTTAAACATTAAGGTTTCTTCGAAAATATTTAGTGAATATACTATGATGGGTATTCCAAACGTAACCAAGAGGGTTACTCCCTATGTAAGAATGTTATGAATGGCTCAAGTTACCTTTTATGTCTTATGATTTCTATAATTTATTCATGATTTGATGAGGTATGTTAAATTTATTATGTTTTATAGGTAAAGTATGATTTTATTGATTCTTATGTATACATGTACTCATGTTTCCTTTTCATATTTTTATATCCCTTACTGAGCTTTTTATGCTCATCCCAATATTTTGAAAAAAAAATTCACAGGTCAAGGGAAAGGTACATGATATGATGATAGTGTCAAGGAAGTGTCAAGAAAGAATCCATGTTTTATTTTAAATATGTTTCCATTGATGGGAAAAATGAATACTATCTTTTATGTAACAACTTTGTTTAAATGCAGAATGTAATACAAGTTTTATGATCTAATTCTCTAAAACTCTAAACCTAAAAAGATCCTCAATGTGTATTCTTGAAATATCTCAAGATTAAGTAATGTTTAAGGCTGGGGCATTATACTTGGTATCAAAGGTCGGTTTAGATAACTTTATGAGTTATAATTCTATTAAATGATCATCCAAAAATATATTTTTTTTATGGTCAAATTGAAATGATATAGCATTTTAAGATTACCATTTTGCTTCATCTAAGACATGTTTGTTCAGAATGGTTTTCCACAGAGGAAAGAGGGAAGCAGTGCTAGGAAGGCATACAGAAGGAAATAACCTTCCGAATTAGCATCCTGAGATGGTCGGAATTGGAACTGAACAGTTTGTTGCAGTAATGGCGCAGTTGACTCAGGTGATAAATGGTGGCAGTATCCATGAACGAGATCAGCCAGATCAACCACAGAAGAACATGTTAGTAGTGGAACATTTCATGAGGCAACATCCCCCATCATTCAAAGGATCATCTGACCCTGTGCTAGCTGAAGGGTGGATTAAAGAACTGGGGAATATTTTTAATGTCATGGGGTGTTCAAAAAATCAAAAGTTTAGTCTTGCTATTTACCGTTTGGAGGGTGAAACAGATCAACGGTGGTTGATGGTTAAAAATATCCGGGATGCTGATGAGATTGATGCTCTCTACTTGGATGAATTAAAAGGTATGTTTCCTGAGAAATATTTCCTAAGGTTGTTCGACTTAGGATGGAAAAACAATTCTTGGAATTGAGGCAAGGGGAAGACTTAGTGGCTGCTTATGAAGAAAGGTTCACTCTATTGGCAAGGTATGCTCCAAATTTTATCCGAGACCTTGATAGTAAAATCAATCATTTTTACTCAAGATTAAAGCCAAAACATCGAAGGGATTTAGCTTCTCATGAGTTCAAGAGTTATGAAAATCTTGTTTGATGTGCTGAGAATGTGGAAATGGAGTTTTCCGATGATCAAGTGTTCTATAACCACCAGCAGAAGAAGAGACCGAGGTGGTAGGAGAAAGGAAAGAATTCCTCAAAAAGGTCTGACGGTAAGAAAACTAAGTTTCCAATTTGTGATAAATGTGGTAAAAGTCATGCTGGGGAATGTCTTCTGAATTCTAGAAAGTTCTACCGATGTGGTAAGATGGGACATAAGGCTCGTGATTGCACTGAAAAAGATCAGGGTGATGGTAAGACCAAATTTGATTTACAGTTAGTGAAATGTTTCAAGTGCAATGAGATGGGTCACTATGCAAACTAGTGTACGACAAAGAGATCGAGTGATGAGAACTAGTTAGACTACAAGCAGAAAGGGGTGGTGAAATCCTTTACAACTACTTCAGTAGATGTATAGCCATAAAATGAAGTTGTATCAGGTACTTTTTTTTTTGTTTTTTCAGATTATGCCAGTGTGTTGTTTGATTCGGGGTCTACACATTCTTTCATCTATGAAAACTTTTCTAGTAAAACGAGAATAACATCTCAAGAAATGACTCCTGAACTTGTGGTAAAAACACCTGGGGGAAATGTTGAGGCAAAAAGAATTTATAATAATCTTCCTATCCTTATCCATGGAAAGAACCTACTTGAAAACCTTATTGTTTTACCTCTAGTAGAGTTTGATGTTATCTTGGGTATGGATTGGCTCTCTATTTACCATGCTAAGATTGACTGTAGAGCTAAAGAAGTTTCTTTTCAGAAAGACTTTTAGTTTGTGTACAAGAATGAACCCTTACTGTTGATAACATATCAAGAGGACGAGAAACTTGTAAGAGATGGAAATGAATGTTACCTTGCACATATCATTGAAAACAAGGTAACTGTTCAGATTAATGATGTGCCAGTGGTAAATGAGTATCCTAATGTTTTTCCTGATGAGTTTCCTAGAATAATACCAGATCGAGAAGTTGAATTTACTATTGACTTAGTTCCTGATGCTAATCCCATTTCAAAACCCCCTTATCGAATGGATCAAACTGAACTTTTAGTGTTGAAGGAGAAATTGTGAGATTTTTTAGAGAAAGGTTTCATTCATCCTAGCATATCACCATGGGGTGATCCTTTTATATTTGTTAAAAAGAAAGATGGTTCTATGAGACTTTGCATTGATTATAGAGCCTTTAATAATATCACTGTTAAGAACAAGTATCCTTTGCCTTATATCGATGATTTGTTTGATCAGCTCCAGGGAGCTCAGTTTTTTTCAATGATTGACCCGAGATCGGGGTACCATCAGTTGAAGGTAAAGGAAGAAGATATTCCGAAGACCGCGTTTTGAACAAGATATGGCCATTATGAATTTGTAGTAATTAATTTTGGGCTAAACAATGCACCTGTTGTATTCATGGACCTTATGAATAGAATTTTCCATGAGTTCATGGATAATTTTTTGGTTGTTTTCATTGATGATATTTTGGTGTTTTCTAAAAGTAAAGAGGAGCATGAAAGACATTTAAGGGTTATTTTGCAAAACTTAAAAGAAAAGAAATTGTATGGGAAATTCAGAAAGTGTGAGTTTTGGTTGCAACAAATTTCTTTCCTTGGTCACATTGTTTTTAAAGATGGGATAACTATTGATCTTGCAAAAACAATGGTTGTTGAAGAATGGCCAAGACCCGAAAATGTAACTGAGATTCGTAGCTTCCTTGGTTTGGCAGGCTATTACCGAAGGTTTGTTATAAATTTTTCACGGTTATCTAGTCCAATGACTAAGATAACTCGGAAGGGTGTTCAGTTTATCTGGACAGAAGAATGTGATGATTGTTTTCAGGAACTGAAAAGAAGATTGGTGAATGCTCTAGTTTTGGAACTACCTTCCAAGAATGGTGAGTTTGTTATCTACAGTGATGCTTCATTGAAAGGACTTGGCTGTGTCCTAATGCAGAATGATCAGGTAATTTCTTATGCTTCACGACAGTTGAAAACTCATGAGGTAAATTACCCTACACATGATTTGGAATTAGTTGTTGTTGTTTTCACTTTAAAAATTTGGAGGCATCATTTGTATGGAGTAAAGTGTGAAATTTATACCGATAACAAAAGTTTAAAGTATATATTCACTTCGAAAGAATTGAACATGAGACAGAGGAGATATCTAGAATTAATCAAGGATTATGATTGTACAATTCATTACCATCCAAGAAATGAAAATAAAGTGCCTGATGCTTTGAGTCGAAAAAGTAATGCTTCATTAACATTGTTGCGGTTGGAACGTGATCCTTTGGTCAAGGATTTGATGAAATTTGGCATCGAAGTTGTTGGTGCTGGAAGTTATTCTGTTTTGTTTCAGGTATCAGTGAGATCATCTCTATCAGACAGAATTAAGAAAGCACAGAAGCAAGACATCGAGTTGCAGAAAAAGGTAGATATGGTTCAGAAGGGTAAGTTTCCTGAATTCAACATTGATTATGATTGTGTATTGAGATTTGGGAAGAGATTGTGTGTGCCTTGTGATTCAAAGTTGAAGGGAGAGTTGTTATGTGAAGCTCATAGTTCTCCGTTTTCAGTTCATCCAGGCGGTACTAAGATGTAAAGAGATCTTCGGGAGTATTACTGGTGGGACGGAATGATAAGAGATATTGCTAATTTTACTGTGAAGTGTTTTACTTGTCAATAGATTAAAGCATAGCGGAAGTTACAGAAAGGGATGCTTCAGCCTTTACCATTTCTAGAGTGGAAATGGGAAAATATATCCATGGACTTCATTGTGGGATTGCTGAAGACACCTCGAGGTAATAATTCAATCTGGGTTATTGTTGATCGCTTGACTAAATCTGCTCATTTCCTTTCTATAAAAGATAAATTTTCCCTAGATCAACTTTACCATTTGTATCTTAAAGAGATAGTCAGGTTATATAGAGTTCCCCACTTTATTGTATCTGATCGTGATCCCAGGTTTACTTCTAACTTTAGGAAAGGCCTTCAGAAGTCATTGGGTACTGAATTAAATTTTAGTACAGCTTTTCATCCTCAATTAGATGGGCATCCAGAACAAACAATTCAGACATTGGAAGATATGTTACGTGCTTGTTCGATGAATTATTAGGAAAGTTGAGACCAACATCTTTCTTTGGTTGAGTTTTCTTATAATAACAGTTTTCATTATAGTATACAGATGGAACCATTTGAGGTCTTGTATGGGAAGCGGTGTCGAACTCCTGCTTTCTGGGATGAAGTTGGTGAAAGGAAGCTGATGGGACCAGAATTGGTAGAAGAGATGGCAGAAAAAGTTCAGTTGATTCAGAAGCACATGAGAACAGCACATAACATGCAGAAGAGTTATGCGGATAACTGGAGGAAGGATCTATCATTGGAGGTAGGTGATCATGTTTTTTTCAAAGTTTCACCATGGAAAAGTGTGATGCGATTCAGTAAGAAAGGAAATCTGAGTCCAAGGTTCATTGGACCATATGAAATTCTGGAGAAAGTTGTATTAGTTGCTTACCGAGTGTCTTTACCTCCGAGTTTATCTCAGGTACACAATGTTTTTCATGTTTCGATGTTGAAAATGTATATGACAGATCTATCTCATGTTTTGAGTCCAGAGGTAGCTCAGTTGGAAGAGAATCTATATTATGAGGAACAACCAGTTCAGATTCTAGATTACAGGGAGCAAGTGTTCTGGAATAAAGCGATTCATCAAGTAAAGGTTTTGTGGAAGAACCACTTGAGTGAAGAGGCAACATGGGAATCTGAAAATGCAATAAGGGATAAATACCCCCACTTATTCGATAAGTAAATAAATTTTAGGGACAAAATTTTTTAAAGGGGGAAGGATGTAGCATTCCAAGTAAGTAATGAATAATAGATATAGTTATCTATGTCTATTTATTAATTAGATAGTGTTTTAGAAGCTTAAAATGAGAATAAATCCAATCTTAAGCATGGAATACTCTAATATTTTTAAAAGACTGTTTTACAGCCTTTTGATGGAGAACCATTTTTAAATATAACTTTTGACAATTTTATAAGATATATTTGTCAAAATAAACTTATTCATTATGATTGGGACATTGAAATTTACTTTGGATAAATTTCTGGAATTTTTCTGAAAATGTTTATTTTTTAATGAATAGTGAAAAGTGTTGTATTTTAATTCAAAACCTCTTTTTAATATAATTTATTTATATAGATAGATTATCTTTTTAATTAGTTTTAAAGTGAAATTAGAATATATTTTTACCATTTAATCCAATGGTGGTCATTATAATTAATATCACTTTGATATTCGACATAAACAGGTGTCAATCTTATGATAGACATTGTTTATTAAAAACACGCTATTTGATTTGACAGCGGGATTTAATTATAAAATTAATTAATGAAACTTATATGTTATGAGTTTGGTAAAATAGACATCATTTTTGAATTCATAATATCAAATATAGCTTAGGTTGAATTTTTGGTATTTTTCATAAAAACTTCAATTTTTAATGAATAGTGAAACCACTAAGTGGTACTTAAAAAACTGATTTTTCATTTAAATGAGATTTTACCACCTCTGTGTTTTGAATTTCAAAAAATAATACATACATGGTTGTCATTAAGAAGTAAAATGTGGTTCAATGGGATTAAAATAATTTTTTTGGTGAATAGTAACTTTTAAGTTTTTAATCGCGATTAGAGGTAATTAGTGTAAATTAAGGTAAAAATAATGTTTTAATAATATGAAATGACCATGAAACATGTCCTACCCCTATTGTATGTGTCATGTCCGACCAATACAATCCACAGGTCAACTTGGGGACCCCATGGAGCCACTTTGGCAGGAAAATGACATTGATAACTTTTTATTTAATGTTAAAATGAAAATATCACAAACATGTGTTTTTTTACTAAATTTTTTTTACATGGGGTTATTAAAGTCATATTTTTGACTATAAATATTCATTAGAAATATAAAAAGATTTCCTACATCATGATATTTTTTTATAATTTTTAGACATTAAATAAATTAAATTATTTATGACACCATGATGATGCAGCGATTACCTAATTATTTAACGATTTAAATAAAATGAAAAGATAATGTAACATATAAGACCTACACTTTTCAAAAAGCTGTTGGATGGGTATATTTAGAACTCTTATCACCTTATCCTTTAAATATATAATTGTGGGACCTTTAAAATCCGAAAATCATTTTATAATAAAGTAACCTATTATAAATTTTCAAGAGTGCCCCTCCTCTCCTCTTATAAAAGGCCCCCACCTCTACCACCTTACCCACACCTCTCAAGACTTTGGATTGGCCAAACCCTGCCAATTTCGTCTCTCCAAATCCCTCTCTTACTCCTAGAATCCTCACTTTTGGCATAAGTCTTTCCAAGGAAGCCTTTGAGCTCAAATCAAAAAGAGTTACCCGATTTAAAGGTAGTGTCTTCTCTTGTGTTCTTATGTTTTATTTTGCTTCTCCAACCCCCTAAACTCTTTCTATTCCTTTATTTTGTAACAAAACCAGTATCTTCAATATACTAGGATTTTTTTAGGTAAAGTATTCTAGCTACACTTACACACACCTACATCTAATGGTTAAAAAACATACTGTTTCTATGGATGGTGAATTTCTGCCTCACGAAACAATGATTGTTCATTATTCTTTTAACACATTGAAAGGTGGACATTAAGCTGTGACTATATTTATATATGATATATAATATGTTTATTTTTTCCTTAAGATTCTGTATTTTTCTTTTATGGCATACCTTTATGGTTTCCAATATGGGTAAACATGATATCTTCATTTTAGGAAGTCCGGACTACAACCCCCTCAAAGTGATTTGATTCATTAATACCATTTGTGGTACATATAAAGGATAGATTTAATGATATTATATATGATACCATACTGGAATTATAATACTATTATGTATCATTATGTTTTAATTCCATTAAATATGAAATAAGAATGGAAGTAGCGTTCATGCGTACGTACGGATTACCGTCTCCATGAACGGTGCATTTCATTTCATACCTCTAAATGTTATGTAATATTATAAATGCATATATATAATGGATATATATGATATATATGATATCTAAATAATTAATATAATTCTGTATATAATGGATATTTTACCCCTTGAAAAAACTTGTAATTATAAAGAGTTTATTTTTGACTCAAGTAGCAACGATCGACAAAACGACCATTATTAACTTAAATAATTACATAGTGTTCATGACATGGTAATAAGTGACATAAAAGGAATAATGAACTTTAAAAATGTTCTTAAGAAAGTAGAAATTAACTCAAGTTTATTATTCAGGAGATTAAAGAACGATCGAGTCAAGTCGGACCTGAGGTAAGGGACTTCGTCTCAATCTCCTTTCATTGAGACATATTATGTTTTATACACAACTTTATTTTATACGATGTATACAACCCTTTGAATATTATGTTTATTACAAAGGAATATTTTTTATACTAAGCGTTTTCTAAATGAAAAAAGGGAATGTTTTTTTGTTTTACGTATGCGGTGACAACGAATTCTCCGCTGCCGTGGCCATTATTTGAGTTTTGGATTCCTCTACAAGCCATAACTTTTTTTTGAATGAAAAATAAATACAATGTTTGTAAAGACCCGTAAAATTCAAGGAAATTTTTTTATTAATTTTATTTGAAATTTTACAAGAGCGCGGTTTCTGACGGTACCTGATTCTGAGGCCCGGTGTGCCCGGAATCAATTTCCGAAGTTTGGCTCAGGTACGTTCAATGAACGAATGAGCGGGTTTTTCTAACTTTTGAACCGGTGCCCGGAATCGAATTCCGAGGGAACCGATGAACTTGCAGCGCCGATATTCGCTTAAGGAGACCTTTTCTGAGGTTGCGTTTTATGCGGGATGAAAGTTAGTTTTGGGGGAAATTAGAATAAGTTAAATAAATTGTAGAACACAATTCATTTTTAACTTTGTTGGTTATTTCCTCCCAAAGGGAGTTAGAGGTGCGACCCACATCCACATAACCTCCCTTGAGAGGATTAAGTGTGGTGGGGACCACACGAGCCCTAACTCTTCAACTTCCCTTAAACTCCCCAATAACTTCACTCTAATTAATTTTGACAACTTGTGTTATTAATTAACATGAGTTACTTAATTTCAAACTTTTGAAATTAAAAGAGGTTAGGTTGTGTAAATAAAATAAGGCTTAGACTTATTTTATTTTGGTTAGTATCTTTTGCCACCTTGAGAGGATTGGGAAGTGTTCTTCATCTTCTTCAACCTTGACGAAGAACGCGAAGAACACTTAGGCTCCGACGAAGAACGCCGTCACCATAAGAAGAGAAAGACGTGTCATCTCTTCTCTTCTTCGCAGCCAGTGTGTTTCCGAAGATTGACGACGCCGCTTCCTCCTCGAGCTTTCTCCGTCAGCTTACGAAGCTTCTCCAGCGACGTTACCTCTTCGGACGCACCTCGACGTCAACAGAATCGACGTACGATTCCCGCGACGCCCGACCTCCGCGACGCTTGTCTTACGCAGCTTGTTGATGTGCTCCGCTCTTGAAACCGAGGTAGGGGATTATTTTTAATCTATTAAATTATTTCCGTTATTGATTCTGGCATATCGAACTTCGTGGTTAATCAACAAAATGTTATCCTTTAACGAGAGGGGGTCTGGACCGCACAAACACGGCCTAACCCCCTCCTTTGTTCATGATTGTATCTTTGTGAATGGAACGGGATGGTGTGGTGCCGTCGCACCACGCGGGAATCACACGGAAAGTATTGCGCCGCGCCGTCGCGCCGCGCCATGGAAAGAAATTCAAGAACGCGACGCCGTCGCGCCGCGTTGAAGGAAATAAGAGGCGCCGCGGCCGGAGCGGGGTCGTGGCAGAGGGGCGCGGTGCAGTCGCACCACGCCGGACGTCAAGGGTCGCAGCCAGTTCTGGGCCGCGGCGGAGCATGGTGACCGGCAGCCAGCCGGGCCGCCGGTGTCGGAGCCGGAAAGGGACCGACCACTGCCGGTCCCGTTGAGGAGGAGTCGGCCGGCCAGGTCGGGCCGACCGGAAATGGGGAAATCCGGGGGAATTAAATTCTCCTGGCCATCTTGAACGGCCCCCCATTATTGAGGGGGGGGGGGGGCTGCGGTTACACAAGGGGGGTAGGCGCCCGCCGTTTTTTTCAACAGCTCGGCCAGAGGCCGAGCTGGAAGCACGCCCAGCGCACTGCGCTGAGCCAGACCGGTGCCTAGTCGGGCCGTGCCAGGCCGGGCCGACCCTGTCCGGTGCGGGTCAACCCGGTTCGGGCCAGCCGGGGGGTCTCGGGCCGGGTCGGCCCGGGCCCGAAACCCCCGATACCGAACTATTTGGGTTCAAATGCCTATAACTCGGGCTACGGACCTCCAAACGATGCGCCGTCAGCGGCGATGCGATCCTTGGATCGAGATGGTCGTTTCGGTATATTTCACTCAATGTTTCGGAATACTTTGAGTTCGGCCGGGTTGGTTCGTCCACGAAACCAACCGGGCCCTCGGAGCGGAAACGCTCATATATTGAGCTACGGACATCCGATTGACGTGCCGTCGACTTTGTTGAGTTCCTCTTAGTGAGACGGATCTTTTGGCATACTCTGCCCGAAGTTTGGACACAGGTGGAGTACGGTCGGGTTGATTTTTTCTTAAAAACCAACCGGGCCCCTGGGACGAAAAAGCCAATAACTCTCAGACCGGGCGTCCGATTGACGCGCCGTCTGTTGAGTTGAGTTCTTGTTGACGATACGGAACATTTGGATACATCAACTCTGGAATTTGTGACAGTTGATGTATCAGCCTCTAGGCTTGTGGAGCGGACCCTCCCGAACGAGCTTGCTGTGTGCGGGAACCCTAGAGCTGGCTGCGACTGCTACTATGTCTGCGACGACGACTGTGTAGAGATCCTTAGTGAATTCGACGACGACGACTACAACACTCAGCGATCCTGTGTGGATCAGTGCTACCGATCCTGTGTGGGTCTGATCCTGTGTGGGTCAGTGCTCAGCGGTCCTGTGTGAACCAGCGCCTACAGATCCTGTGTGGGTCCGATCCTGTGTGGGTCTTTGCGGGGGTTAGTACCTATCGATCCTTTGTGGGCCCAATGACTTAGATGGATCAGTGATCATCTCTATCGTCTTCGAAGATGTATACCCGTGTGAGCTGAATCCTGTTTCTTTCCTGTGTGGATTGTGTTGTGCTATCCTGTGTGGATTACGTTTTTCTTTCCTGTGTGGAATACGAATACTTTCCTGTGTGGACTGGGTTGTACTTGGGCTCAGAGGTTGGAGCGTATTGGGATTGATGACTTAGGTATATGTATGGGCATATACCTAAGCAATGTCGGTTGTTACTTCGTGATTGTATCTTTCCTTTGTGGATTTTGGGAGACCTTCGTGGGTCTCGGGGTCCCTACTGAGTAGCTTATACTCACCCCTGCACGGGCTATGCCCGCACTACGTTGTGTTGGTTGCAGACGACGGACAACGTTGATCGTGGTTGAGGCTCGCAGAGCAGGACGGTACTTGGAGGTTGACCACTGGGCGGGACGTGCTCGGAGCGGACGGCGGGACCCGAGGTGCAGTGGAGCTATCTGTACCCACCCTTAAAGTGGGACTTCCAGTGGACAGCTCGGCGTAGCAGCTTTTACTTTTTAGTTACTGTTTTCCCTTTCGAGTTGTACTTTACTTTCAGTTTGGGTTTGTATACTGGCCCACTTACTTTTCCGCACTTATAGTTGTACTCTGTTTTTACTTAGTGTTTACTTTTTCGCTTTCTTACTCTGTGGTTCTTGTTTACTTTACAAAGGCAATGCCTTCCCTTTTTACCGGGATTTACGCCTTGGTGCTAGTCGCCAGCCCCTGGCCTATGGAAGGCGGGCTTGGGGTAGTCACGACAGAGGCCCCGAGGATGGGTTATGACAAATTGGTTTCAGGGGAGTTTGGTTCTACCGTAAACTCTGATATTTTCTATGCAAAGCAATAGTGTTTAGCTTATTGAGTGTGGTTATCAGTCCAGGGAGTCCAGTGTTGGTGCGGCGACTGACGTATCCGTACACCAAGACCCTGACTTCTGATTTCCGACTTAATACACCAAAACATTGATTGCATGTGTGTTTCAAGTTTTCTTTGTGAATACTTTGTATCAGCTCACCAGGTATACTGTTCTGACCGTGGCACACCTGTTTCCTTTTCAGTATGGCCCCACGATGGCAGCCAGCTAGGGTTCCGAGAGTCGAGCGTGACGACAGCCCACCGGGCAACGAGGCCTCGGTGCAGGGCCCTTTGTCATTAGTGGCACCGGCGGTAGCTCTACCCGCCGATCCACCGATACTTCCAGCACCAGTCGCTGACGATGCACGTCGCCTCAGCGCACTGCATGAGTTCCAGCGCCAGCGACCGCCCAGGTTCCGTGGGGAGACGGACCCCCAGGCAGCCGAGGACTGGCTGGAGGCAGTGGTACGAGTTTTTAGGCTAGTGAGGACACCAGCAGACCTCATGGTGATCCTCGCGGCGAGCCTACTGCACGCAGCAGCAGGACGATGGTGGAGCTTGATGCTCCAAGTGCACGATGAGGCATCTCTACTTTGGACGGACTTTGAGAGCCTCTTCCCCTCAGAGTTCGTCCCAGACACCCTCCATGCGGTGCGCATTCAGGAGCATCTTCAGCTGCGGCAGGGCAACATGACGGTCACTCAGTACTCGGCGAGATTTACCGATCTCTCGCGCTACTCGACCGACATGGTACGGGACCCATTCTTCTGGTCCCGAACCTTTGAGCAGGGATTGAGACACGAGATCAGGGCATCGCTGATCTCCCTCATCATTCCGACTCAGACAGGAGTACTGGAGAGGGCCCTTTTGATCGATAGCTTTCTTGCTGAGTCTACACCAGCGCCGAGACCCACCGCAGGGCGGCACGTAGCAGAGTCTTCTGCAGAAGGTAGTCGATGGATGAATCTTGGGTCTAGGCAGACCAGACCCTCAGGCAGACGACCTCAGGACACTGGCTCAGCAGTGCGGGGCACACAACGTGGAGCCAGTCTTTCGAGAGGCAGACAGTGCTACTCGTGCGGCGGGCAGGGCCACATGGCTCGTGACTGACTGACCTGCCGTACCGAGGAGCATCAGACGATTGAGGGACCACCGAGGCAGAGGCAGAGGGTCGACCGTGGTGGTCCACAGGGAGGAGGCGGACGAGGCAGAGGAGCTGGCCGAGCAGAAGGTGGTGGGCGACGCTTTGAGGCTCTACCACCACCACCACCAGGAGGTCCACCCCGACCACAGGGAGCTGGCGGGCAGAGACAGGCACAGCTCCAGGCAGCGGAGGCCTACGACCACGGCGTGCCAGAGATGATTCTAGGTACTATCTGTGTCTATTCCACCCTTTCTACAGTACTTATAGACACAAGAGCGAGTCACTCTTTCATAGTTGATTCCCTTGTTCGGAGCTTGGAGATTCCGACAGAGCCGTTGGCTCGATCCTTACGGCTAGAGACTCCAACGGGAGCAGAATCGACGATTAGGCACTGGTGTCGGCAGTGTGAGCTTACTCTAGGAGGTGAGAGCTTCAGCTGGGATATTCTTGTAGCGGCGTCGAGGCCTTACGACGTCATCTTGGGCACGAATTGGTTATTTATGGTCCATGCACAGATTGACTGTTTTAGGCGCAAGGTGCGATGTGTACACACCGACGGGAGCAGGTTCACCTTCACCGGCGAGAGGGGAGCCTTTTCATCACAGGATGGACTTCCGTAGAGGAGAGGACAACCCATCACTCATCAGTTGGCTAGCCTCATCCTAGGAGCAGTTGACGTGCGAAGTCCTGGTTTTCCTGCAGTGGTGGATCAGTTTGCGGACGTTTTTCCCGACGACGTTCCGGGGCTACCTCCTCGTAGAGAGGTAGAATTTTATATTTACCTGTACCCCAGGAAAACCCCGATATCGACTCCAGCATATCGGATGGACCCCGCTGAGCTTCGAGAGCTACGGGTACAGTTGGAGGACTTGTAGGGCAAGGGGTTCATCCGACCCAGTGTTTCACCCTGGGCTTCCCCGATATTGTTCGCCAAGAAGGCGGACGGGAGCTTGCGACTGTGTGTCGATTATCGTCGCCTGAACCAGGTGACAGTGAGGAACAAATATCCGCTACCGAGGATTGATGACCTCTTTGATCAGCTCAAGGGAGCACGGTGGTTCTCGAAGATGGACCTCAGGTCAGGCTATCATCAGCTCAGAGTTAGAGACGAGGACGTGTAGAAGATGACCTTTAGATGTCGGTATGACCACTATGAGTTCTTGGTTATGCCTTTCTGTGTAACCAATGCTCCAGCAGTGTTCATGGCCCTCATGAACAGGATCTTTCAGCCATACCTCGATCAATTTGTCGTGGTCTTTATCGACGACATTTTGATTTACTCGACGACTGAGGAGGAGAACGCTTACCACTTGCGGGTTGTACTAGACACACTCCGAGAGAACCATATTTATGGTAAGATTTCGAAGTGTCAGTTCTGGATACGTGAGGTCCACTTCTTGGGACACGTCATCTCTAAGGCGGGAGTTGCAGTGGATCCTGCGAAGATCGAGGCAGTGTTAGCTTGGGAGCCACCCAGGAGCGTGACGGAGGTTCAGAGTTTCTTGGGACTAGCTGGGTACTATCGGAGATTCGTGCCAGACTTCTCTAGAGTTGCGGAACCACTCTAATCTTTGACGAAGAAGGGGAAACCCTTCTTGTGGTCAGACAGATGTCATCAGAGCTTCCAGGAGATGAGACAGAGATTGACCAGCGCACCTATCTTGAGGTTTCATGAGGAGGGAGTAGGGTACGTAGTCTACTGCGATGCATCAGGGACCAGACTCAGATGTGTTCTGATGTAGGAGCGGGCAGTGACTGCCTATGGATCACTTCAGTTGAGGCTGCATGAGCAGAACTACGCTACCCATGATCTGGAGTTAGCAGCAGTGGTCTTCGCTCTGAAGACATGGCGACACTATCTGATGGGAGAGCGCTTTACAGTCTTTTCTGATCATCAGAGTCTCATGTACATCTTCTCATAGAAGGACCTGAACCTGAGACAGTGAATATGGCTTGAATTCCTCCAGGACTATGACTTTGAGATAGTCTATACTCCTGGGAAGGAGAACGTAGTAGCCGATGCCCTCAGCAGGAGGACGGGCATTCAACTACTTGAGGAGGCGACGGAGCAGCTAGCCTCTTTGTAGATATCCTTCATGGATAGAGATGGAGCAGCCTTCCTTCAGTCTCTCATAGTCACTCCTCCACTACTACAGCAGGTCAGAGAGGCACAGCGTGGGGACACTGACTGTGATACGCAACGTGCACAGATATCCTCAGGACAGGCACCTGATGGTTTCTCCTTTGGAGTAGAGCACGACATCCTTTTCAGAGGACGTACCATGGTACCAGTCGCTTTATGGGAAGAGGTTCTGAGAGAGTTTCACACTTCTCCTTTGGCGGTACATCCCGGAGTGGCGAAGATGTACCAGGATCTCAGACGACAGCACTGGTGGCCAGGCGTGAAGAAGGCTGTAGCAGAGTTCGTTTCCTGATGCCTCACCTACCAGCAGGTGAAGGCTGAGCACCAGGTACCAGCAGGCTTGGTACAACCCTTGGAGGTCCCAGAGTGGAAGTGGGACGGGATATCTATGAAATTCGTGACTGGACTTCCACGCACTTCCAGAGGTCATGACTCCATCTGGGTGATTGTCGACCGACTCACCAAGTCGGCTCACTTCTTACCCATCAGAGAGCAGGGCTCAGTGGAGAGCTTGGGACGCCTTTACGTTCAGGAGATTGTGTGGCTTCACGGTGTGCCGTCATCTATCATCTCCGATCGATATGCTCACTTTACTTCCTGGATTTGGAAGGGGTTGCAAGAGGCGTTCGGGACGCAGCTACGTTTGAGCACAACCTTTCATCCTCAGACGGATGGTCAGACAGAGAGAACCATTCAGACTCTCAAGGACATGCTCCGCGCATGTGTCCTCGACTTTGGTCGTAGCTGGGAGGACCATCTACCCTTGGTGGAGTTTGCGTACAACAACAGCTACCACTCCACCATCGGGATGGCACCGTACGAGGCATTGTACGGCCGACCTTGCAGATCTTCTTTGTCCTGGACAGACCCTGGGGAGTCAGCACTTGTGGGGCCGGAGATGGTCCAGGCCACGACAGAGAAGGTCCAGGTCATCTAGGAGCGGATGAGGACAACTCAAAGTCGGCAGAAGTCATACGCTGACAGGAGGCGGAGGCCACTAGAGTTCGAGGATGGCGACCACGTCTTCTTGCGTGTCTCACCTCGACGTGGATTACAGAGATTTGGTCGAGGCGGCAAGTTATCCCCGCGCTTCATCGGACCCTTCCAGGTCCTCAGCAGGATTGGCGAGGTGGCTTATCGCCTGGCTCTACCACCTCAGTTGCACCGGGTGCACGACGTCTTCCACGTATCTCAGCTGAGGAGATACGTGCACGACCCGACGCACATCATTGACCATGGGGAGCTTGATGTTGACGATGGGGCGACTTTTACGGAGGTCTCGGTGGAGATCAAGGATCGACAGGAGCGGGTCCTACGTGGATGGCCAATTCCTCTTGTGCGCATCAGATGGAAGCACGGGAACCTCCAGGAGAGCACTTGGGTGCGGGAGGCTCAGATGCGTGCTCAGTAACCTCATTTGTTTCCAAAGTTTAAATGTATCTTTACGGGGACGTAAAGCCCTGAGGTGGGAGTAATGTAAAGACCTGTAAAATTCAAGGGAATTTTTTTCTTAATTTTCTTTGGAATTTTACAAGAGCGCGGTTTCTGACAGCACCTGATTCCGAGGCCCGGTGTGCCCGGAATCAATTTCCGAAGTTTGGCTTGGGTACGTTTAGTGAACGAACGAGCGGGTTTTTCTAACTTTTGAACGGGTGCCCGGAATCGAATTCCGAGGGCACCGATGAACTTGCAGCGCCAATATTCGCTTAAGGAGACCTTTTCCGAGGTAGCGTTTTATGTGGGATGAAAGTTAGTTTTGGGGGAAATTAGAAGAAGTCAAATAAATCGTGGAACACAATTTATTTTTAACTTTGTTGGTTATTTCCTCCCAAAGGGAGTTAGAGGTGGGACCCACATCCACATAACCTCCCTTGAGAGGATTAAGTGTGGTGGGGCCCACACGAGCCCTAACTCTTCAACTTCCCTTAAACTCCCCAATAACTCCACTCTAATTAATTTTGACAACTTGTGTTATTAATTAAGATGAGTTACTTAATTTCAAACTTTTGAAATTCAAAGAGGTTAGGATGTGTAAATAAAATAAGGCTTAGACTTATTTTATTTTGGTTAGTATCTTTTGCCACCTTGAGAGGATTGGGAAGTGTTCTTCATCTTCTTCAACCTCAACGAAGAACGCGAAGAACACTTAGGCTCCGACGAAGAACGCCGTCACCATAAGAAGAGAAAGAAGTGTCGTCTCTTCTCTTCTTCGCAGACGGTGACTTTCTGAAGATTGACGACGCCGCTTCCTCCTCGGGCTTTCTTCGTCAGCTTACGAAGCCTCTCCAGCGACATTACCTCTTCGGACGCACCATGACGTCAACAGAATCGACGTACGATTCCCGCGACGCCCGACCTCCGCGATGCTTGTCTTCCGTGGATTATTGACGTGCTCCGCTCTTGAAACCGAGGTAGGGGATTATTTGTTAATCTATTAAATTATTTCCGTTCTTGATTCTGGCATATCGAACTTCGTGGTTAATCGACTAAATGTTATCGTTTAACGAGAGGGGGTCCGGACCGCACAAACACGGCCTAACCCCCTCCTTTGTTCATTATTGTTTCTTTGTGAATGGAACGGGATGGCGTGGTGCTGTCGCACCACGCGGGAATCACACACAGAGTATTGCGCGGCGCCGTCGCGCCGTGCTGTGGAAAGAAATTCAAGAACGTGACGCCGTCGCACCGCGTTGAAGGAAATCGAAGGCGCTGCGGCCGGAGCGGGGCTACGACGGAGGGGCGCGGTGACGTCGCACCGCATCGAACGTCAAGGGCCGCAGCCGATTCCTGGCCGCGGCGGATCATGGTGACCGGCGGCCAACTGGGCTGCCAGTGTCGGAGCCGGAAAGGGACCAGCCACTGCCGGTCCCGTTGAGGAGGAGCCGGCCGGCCAGGTCGGGCCGGCCGGAAATGGGGAAAGCTGGGGGAATTAAATTCCCCCGGCTAGCTTGAACGGCCCCCTATTATTGAGGGGGGTGGGGGGGGGGGGGGGTTACACTAGGGGGGCAGGCGCCCCCCATTTTTTTCAACAGCTCGGCCGAAGGCCGAGCTGGCAGTGCGCCCAGCGCGCTGCGCTGTGCCGGACCAGCGCCTGGCCGGGCCGCGCCGGACCGGGCCGCGCCCAGCCGGGCCGGGATGACCCTGTCCGTGGCGGGTCGACCCGGTGCGGGCCAGCCGAGGGGTCTCGGGCTGGGTCGGCCCGGGCCCGAAACCCCCGATACCGAACTATTTGGGTTAAAATGCCCATAACTTGGGCTACGAACCTCCAAACGACGTGCCGTCAGTGGCGATGCGATCCTTGGATAGAGATGGTAGTTTTGGTATATTGAACTCAAGGTTTTAGAATACTTTGAGTTCGGCCGGGGTGGTTTGTCCACGAAACCAACCGGGCCCTCGGAGCGGAAACTCTCATATCTTGAGCTACGGACGTCCGATTGACATGTCGTCGACTTTGTTGAGTTCCTCTTAGTGAGAAGGATCTTTTGGCATACTCCGCACGAGGTTTGGACGTAGGTGGAGTACGGTCGGGTTGGTTTTTCCTTAAAAACCAACCGGGCCCCTAAGACGAAAAAACCAATAACTCTCAGACCGGGCGTCCGATTGACGCGCCGTCTGTTGCGTTGAGTTCCTGTTGACGATACTGAACTTTTGGATACATCAACTCTGGAATTTGTGACAGTTGATGTATCAGCCTCTCGGCTCATGGAGCGGACCCTCCCGAACGAGCTTGCTGTGTGCGGGAACCCTAGAGCTGGCTGCGACTGCTACTGTGTCTGCGACGACGACTGTGCAGAGATCCTTAGTGGATTCGACGACGAAGACTACAACACTCAGCGATCCTGTGTGGATCAGTGCTACCGATCCTGTGTGGGTCCTATCCTGTGTGGGTCAGCGCTCAGTGGTCCTGTGTGAACCAGAGCCTACAGATCCTGTGTGGGTCCGATCCTGTGTGGGTCTTTGAGGGGGTTAGTACCTATAGATCCATTGTGGGTCTGACGACTTAGATGGATCAATGATCATCTCTATCGTCTTCGAAGATGTATACCTATGTGAGCGGAATCCTGTTTCTTTCCTGTGTGGATTGTGTTGTGCTATCCTGTGTGGATTACTTTTTGCTTTCCTGTGTGGAATACGAATACTTTCCTGTGTGGACTGGGTTGTACTTGGGATCGGAGGTTGGAGCGTATTGAGATTGATGACTTAGATATATGTATGGGCATATACCTAAGCAATGTCGGTTGTTACTTCGTTATTGTATCTTTCCTTTGTGGTTTATCCTTTGTGGATTTTGGGAGACCTTCGGGGGTCTCGGGGTCCCTACAGAGTAGCTTATACTCACCCCTGCATGGGCTATGCCCGCACTACGTTGTGTTGGTTGCAGACGGCGGACAACGTTGATCGTGGTTGAGGCTCGCAGAGCAGGACGATACCTGGAGGTGGACCACTGGGCGGGACGTGCTCGGAGCGGACGGCGGGACCCGAGGTGCAGTGGAGCTATCTGTACCCACCCTTCAAGTGGGACTTCCAGTGGACAGCTCGGCGTAGTAGCTTTTACTTTTCAGTTGCTGTTTTCCCTTTCGAGTTGTACTTTACTTTCAGTTTGGGTTTGTATACTGGCCCACTTACTTTTCCGAACTTATAGTTGTACTCTGTTTTTACTTAGTGTTTACCTTTCCGCTTTCTTACTCTGTGGTGCTTGTTTACTTTACAAATGCAATGCCTTCACTTTTTATCGGGATTTACACCTTGGTGCTAGTCGCCAGCCCCTGGCCTATGGAAGGCGGGCTTGGGGTAGTCACGGCACGGGCCCTGAGGACGGGTCGTGACAATGTTTTACTTTTCTTTTATTTTGGTATTGAAAATGGGTTTCATAATGTTTTTATATCAATGTGTTGTATTGATATCTTGTGATTGAAAAGTTGAAATGTTATGTTTCCTTTATGCATGTTTTATGTGATACGATTATGTTATGGTTCTTGGGAATTGTTATTAAGATGGGTGGTTCCGTGATAAACTATGGGCGGGTGAGCCCGACATAGCTCTCCAATGCATTGGGTAACACAATGGAGTTAAATGATAATGTTTCTCTGAAGAGATTTAGCGAATATACTATTATGGGTATTCCAAACATAACCAAGAGGGTTACTCCCTACGTAAGAATGTTATGAATGCCTCAAGTTATCTTTTATGCCTTATGATTTCTATGATTTATTCATGATTTGATGAGGTATTTTAAAGTTCTTATGTTTTATGGGTAAAGTATGATTTCATTGATTCTTATGTATACATGTACTCATGTTTCCTTTCTATATTTTTATACCCCTTACTGAGCTTTTTATTCTCATCCCAAGTTTTTGAAATGTTTTTTCACAGGTCAAGGGAAAGGTACATGATATGATGATAGTGTCAAGGAAGTGTCAAGAAAGAATCCGTGTTTTCTTTTAAATATGTTTCTGTTGATGGGAAAAATGAATATTATCTATTATGTAAAAACTTTGTTTAAATGTGGAATGTAATGCATGTTTTATGATCTAATTCTCTAAAACTCTAAACCTGAAAAGATCCTCAATGTGAATTCTTGAAATATCTCAAGATTAAGTAATGTTTAAGGATGGGGCCTTATAGTTGGTATCAAAGTTCGGTTTAGATAACTTTTGGAGTTATAATTCTATTAAATGATTATCCAAAAATATATTTTTTGTATGGTCGAATTGAAATGATATAGCATTTGAAGATTACCATGTTGCTTCATCTAAGACATGTTTGTTCAGAATTATTTTCCGCAGAGGAAAGAGGGAAGCAGTGCCAGGAAGGTATACAGAAGGAAATAACCTTCCGAATCAGCATCCTGAGATGGTCAGAATTGGAACTGAAGAGTTTGTTGCAGTAATGGTGCAGTTGACTCATGTGATAAATGGTGGTGACATCCATGCATGAGATTAGCCAGATCAACCGCAGAGGAACATGTTAGTGGTGGAACATTTCATGAGGCAACATCCCCCATCATTTAGAGGATCATCTGACCCTGTGCTAGCTGAAGGTTGGATTAAAGTACTGGAAAAGATTTTCGATGTCATGGGGTATTCAGACAATCAAAATGTTAGTCTTGCTATTTACCGTTCGGAGGGTGAAGCAGATTAGTGGTGGTCGATGGTTAAAAATACCAGGGATGCTAGTGAGATTGATGCTCTCGATTGGGATGAATTCAAATGTATGTTTCTTGAGAAATATTTTCCTAAGGATGTTTGACTTAGGATGGAAAAAAATTCTTGGAATTGAGGAAAGAGGTAGACTTAGTGGCTGCTTATGAAGAAAGCTTCACTCGATTGGCAAGGTATGCTCCAAATTTTATCCGAGACCTTGATTGTAAAATCAATCGTTTTTACTCAAGATTAAAGCCAAAATATAGAAGGGCTTTAGCTTGTCGCAAGTTCAAGAGTTATGAAAAGATTTTTCGATGTGCTTAGAAGGTGGAAATGGAGTTTGCCGATGATCAAGTGTTCTATAACAACCAACAGAATAAGAGACCGAGGTGGCAGGAGAAAGGAAATAATTCTTCAAAAAGGTATGACAGTAAGAAAAACAATTTTCCAGTTTGTGATAAATGTGGTAAAATTCATGCTGGGGAATGTCTTTTGAATTCTGTAAAGTGCTACCGATGCAGTAAGATGGGACATAAGGCTCGTGATTGCACTAAAAAAGATCAGGGTGATGGTAAGACCAAATTTGATTTACATTTAGTGAAATGTTTCAAGTGCAATGAGATGAGTCACTATGTAAATGAGTGTATGAAAAAGAGATCAAGTTATGGTAAGTAGTTAGACTAAAAGCAGAAAGGGGTGGTGAAATCCTTTGAAACTATTTCAGTAGATTTCGGGCCATCAAATGAAGTTGTATCAGGTACTTTGTTTGTTTTTTTAGATTATGCTACTGTGTTGTTTGTTTCAGGGTCTACACATTCATTAATCTTTGAAAACTTTTCTAGTAAAATGGGAATACCATCTCAAGAAATGACTACTGAACTTGTGGTAAAAACACCTAGGGGAAATGTTGAGGCAAAAAGAATTTATAATAATCTTCCAATCCTTATCTGTGGAAAGAACATACTTTCAAACCTTATTGTTTTACCTCTAGTAGAGTTTGATGTTATCCTGGGTATGGATTGACTCACTGTTTACCATGCTAAGATTGACTGTAGAGATAAAGAAGTTTCTTTTCAGAAAGACTTTGATTTTGTGTACAAGAATGAACCCTTACTGTTGATAACATATCAAGAGGCCGAGAAACTTGTAAAAGATGGAAATGAATGTTACCTTGCACATATCGTTGGAAACAAGGGAACTATTCAGATTAATGATGTGCTAGTGGTAAATGAGTATCCTGATGTTTTTCCTGATAGGTTTCCTGAAATAATACCAGATCAGGAAGTTTAATTTACTGTTGACTTAGTTCCTGATGCTAAGACCATTTCAAAACCCCCTTATCGAATGGATCGAAATGAAATTTTTGAGTTGAAGGAGAAATTGCGAGATTTATTAGAGAAAGGTTTCATTCAACCTATCACATCACCATGGGGTGCTCCTGTTTTATTTGTTAAAAATAAATATGGTTATATGAGACTTTGCATTGATTATAGATCCTTGAATAATATCACTGTTAAGAACAAGTATCCCTTGCCTCGTATCGATGATTTGTTTGATCAAATCGAGGGAGCTCAATTATTTTCAAAGATTGACATGAGATCGGGGTACCATCAGTTGTAGGTAAGGGAAGCAGATATTCCGAAGACCGTGTTTCGAACAAGATATGGACATTATGAATTTGTAGTAATGCCTTTTGGGCTAACCAATGCACCTACTGTATTCATGGAACTTATGAATAGAATTTTCCATGAGTTCTTGGATAAGTTTGTAGTTGTTTTCATTGATGATATTTTGGTGTTTTCTAAAAGTACAGAGAAGCATGAAAGACATTTAAGGGTTATTTTGCAAACCTTTAAAGAAAATAAATTGTATGGGAAATTCAATAAGTGTGTGTTTTGGTTGCAACCAATTTATTTCTTTTGTCACATTGTTTCTAAAGATGGGGTAACTGTTGATCCTGCAAAAACAAAGGTTGTTGAAGAATGGACAAGACCCACAAATGTACCTGAGATTCGTAGCTTCCTTGGTTTGGCATGTTATTACCGAAGGATTGTTAGAAATTTTTCACAGTTATCTAGTCCAATGACTAAGCTAACTCGGAAGGGTGTTAAGTTTATCTGGATAAAATAATGTGATGATTGTTTTCAGGAACTAAAAAGAAGATTGGTGCATGCTCTAGTTTTGACACTACCTTCCAGGAATGGTGAGTTTGTTTTCTACAGTTATGTTTCATTGAAAGGACTTGGTTGCATCCCAATACAGAATGATCTGGTAATTGCTTATGCTTCATGACAGTTAAAAACTCATGAGGTAAATTACCCTACACATGATTTGGAATTAGCTGCTCTTGTTTTCGCTTTAAAATTTGGAGGCATCATTTGTATGGAGTAAAGTGTGAAATATATACTGATCACAAAAGTTTAAAGTATATATTCAATCAGAATTAATTGAACATGAGACATAGGATATGGCTAGAATTAATCAAGGATTATGATTGTACAATTCATTACCATCTGGGAAAAGTAAATAAAGTGGCTGATGATTTGAGTCAAAAAATTAATGCTTCATTAACAATGTTGCGGTTGGAACGTGATCCTCTGGTTAAGGATTTGATGAACTTTAGCATAGAATTTTTTGGTGCAGGACATTCTTCTGTTTTGTTTTAGGTATCAGTGAGATCATCTCTATCAGATAGAATTAAGCAAGCATAGAAGCAAGACAACGAGTTGCAGAAAAAGGTAGAGCTGGTTCAGAAGGGTAAGTTACCTGAATTTAACATTGATAATGATTGTGTATTGAGATTTGGGAAGAGATTGTGTGTGCCTTGTGATTCACAGTTGAAGAGAGAGTTGTTATGTGAAGCTCATAGTTCTCCATTTTCTGTTCATCCAGGCAGTACTAAGATGTATAGAGATCTTCTAGAGTATTACTGGTGGGATGGAATGAAAAGAGATATTGCTGATTTTACTGTGAAGTGTTTGAATTGTCAACAGGTTAAAGTAGATCAGCATTTACCAAAAGGGATGATTCATCCTTTACCAGTGCCCAAGTGAAAATGGAGAAATATATCCATGGACTTCGTTGTGGGATTGCCGAAGACACCTCGAGGTAATAATGCAATCTGGGTTATTATTGATCGCTTGACTAAATCTGCTCACTTCCTTGCTATACGAGATACTTTTTCCCTAGATCAACTTTCTCGTTTTTATCTTAAAGAGATAGTCAAGTTACATGGAGTTCCCCTCTCCATCATATCCGATCGTGATCCTAGGTTTACTTCTAACTTTTGGAAAGGCCTTCAGAAGTCGTTGGATACTGAATTATATTTTGTTACAACTTTTCATCCTCAATCAGATGGGCAGTCAGAATGAACAATTCAGACATTGGAGGATATGCTACGTGCTTGTTCGATGGATTATTAGGGAAGTTGGTACCAACATCTTTCTTTGGTTGAGTTTTCTTATAATAACAGTTTTCATTATAGTATACAGATGGCACCATTTGAGGAATTGTATGGGAAGAGGTGTTGAACTCCAGCTTTCTGGAATGAAGTGGGTGAAAGGAAGCTGATGGGACCAAAATTGGTAGAAGAGATGGTAGAAAAAGTTTAGTTGATTCAGAAACACATGAGAACAACACAGATCAGGCAGAAGAGTTATGCGGATAACCGGAGGAAGGATCTATCTTTCGAGGTAGGTGATCATGTTTTTCTCAAAGTTTCACAATGGAAAAGTGTGATGCGATTCGGTAAGAAAGGAAAGATGAGTCCAAGTTTCATTGGACCATATGAAATTCGGGAGAAAGTTGGATCAGTTTCTTACCGAGTGGCTTTACCTCCATGTTTATCTCAGGTACACAATGTTTTTCATGTTTCGATGTTGAAAAGTATATTCCAGATCCATCTCATGTTTTGAGTTCAGAGGTAGTTCAGTTGGAAGAGAATCTATCTCATGAGGAACAAACGGTTCAGATTCTTGATCACAGGGAGCAAGTGTTGCAGAATAAGGTGATTCATCAAGTAAATGTTTTGTGGAAGAACTAAATGAGTGAAGAGGCAACATGGGAATCTGAAAATGCAACAAAGGGATAAATACCCCCACTTATTCGATAAGTAAATAAACTGTGGGGACACAATTTTCCAAAGGGGGGAAGGATGTTACATACCAAGTAAGTAATGAATAATAGATATAGTTATCTATGTATATTTATGAATTAGATAGTGTTTTAGAAGCTTAGAATGATAATAAATCCAATCTTAAGTATGGAATACTCTAATATTTTTACAAGATTGTTTTACAGCCTTTTGATGGTGAACCATTTTTAAATCTAAATTTTGACAATTCTATAAGCTATATTTGTCAAACTAAACTTATTCATTATTATTGGGACATTGAAATTTACTTTGGATAAATTTCTGGTATTTTTCTGATAATGTTCATTTTTAATGAATAGTGAAATTTTTTGTATTTTAATTTAAAACCTCTTTTTAATCTAATTTATTTATATTGTTATATTATCTTTTTAATTGGTTTTAAAGTGAAATTAGAATGTATTTTTACCATTTAATCTAATGGTGGTCATTAGAATTAATATCACTTTGAGATTGGACATAAACGAGTGTGAATCTTTTGATAGATATTGTTTCTTAAAAACACGATATTTGATTTGACAACGGGATTTAATTATAAAATTAATTAATAAAATTTATATGTTATTAATTTGGTAAAATATACATCATTTTTGAATTCAGAATATCAAATATATCTTAGGGTGAATTTTTGGTATGTTTCTGAAAAACTTCAATTTTTAATGAATAGTGAAACCACTAAGTGGTACTTAAAAAACTGATTTTTCGTTTAAATGAAATTTTACCACCTCTGTGTTTTGAATTTCAAAAAATCCGAGATACATGTTTTTCATTAAGAATTAAAATGTGGTTCAATGGGATTAAAATAATTTTTTGGTGAATAGTAACTTTTAAGTTTTTAATCGCGATTAGAGGTAATTAGTGTAATTTAAGGTAAAAATAATGTTTTAATATTATGAAATGACCTTGACACATGTCCTACCCTTATTGGATGTGTCATGGACGACCAAGAAAATCCATGTGTCAACTTGGGGACCCCATGGAGCCACTTTGGTAGGAAAATGACATTAATAACTTTTTATTTAATGTTAAAATGAAAATGTCACAAACATGTGTTTTTTTACTAAAACAATTTTTACATGGGGTTATACAAGTCTTATTTTTGACTATAAATATTCAATAGAAAAATAAAAATATTTCCTACATCATGATAATTTTTTTATAATTTTTAGACATTAGATAAATTAAATTATTTATGACACCATGATGATGCATCGATTACCTCATTATTTAACGATTTAAATAAAATGAAAGGATAATGTAAAATATAAGACCTACACTTTTCAAAAACCTATTGGATGGGTGTATTTCGAACAATTATCACTTTATACTCTAAATATATAATTTTGGGACCTTTTAAATCCGAAAATCATTTTATAATAAAGTAACCTTTTATAACTTTCCAAGAGTGCCCCTCCTCTTCTCTTATAAAAGGCCCCCACCTCTACCACCTTAACCACACCTCTCAAGCCTTTGGCTCAGCCAAAACCTGCCCATGTTGTCTCTCCACATCCCTCTCTTACTCCTAGAAGCCTCACTTTGAACAGAAGTCTTTCAAAGGAATCCTTTGAGCTGAAATCAAAAAGAGTTACCCGATTTAAAGGTAGTGTCTTCTCTTGTGTTCTTATGTTTTATTTTTCTTCTCCAACACCCTGAACTCTTTCTATTCATTTCTTTTGTAACAATACCAGTATCTTCAACATACTAGGATGTTTTTATGTGAATGATTCGAGCTACACTTACACACACCTACATCTAATGGTTAAATAACATACTGTTTCTGTGGATGGTGAATTCCTGCCTCACGAAACGATGATTGTTCAATATTCTTTTAACACCTTCAAAGGTGGACATTAAGATGTCACTATATTTATATATGATATATAATATGTTTATGTTTTCCTTCATCTTATGTATTTTTCTTTTATGGAATACCTTTATGGTTTCCATTATGGGTAAACGCGATATCTTCATTTTAGGAAGTGCGGACTACTGCCCCCTCAAAGTTATTTGATTCGTTAATACCATATGTGTTATGTATAAAGGATATATTTAATGATATTATATATGATAACATACTATAATTGTAATACTATTATGTATCATTATGTTTTAATTCCATTAAATATGAAATATGAATGGAAGTAGCGTTCATGCGTACGTACGGATTACCGTCTCCATGAACGGTGCATTTCATTTCATACCTCTAAATGTTATGTAATATTATAAATGCATATATATAACGGATATATATGATATATATGATATCTAAATAATTAATATAATTCTGTATATAATGGATATTTTACCCCTTGAAAAAACTTGTAATTATAAAGAGTTTATTTTTGACTCAAGTAGCAATGATCGACAAAACGACCATTATTAACTTAAATAATTACATAGTGTTCATGACATGGTAATAAGTGACATAAAAGGAATAATGAACTTTAAAAATGTTCTTAAGCAAGTAGAAATTAACTCAAGTTTATTATTCAGGAGATTAAAGAACGATCGAGTCAAGTCGGACCTGAGGTAAGGGACTTCGTCTCAATCTCCTTTCATTGAGACATATTATGTTTTATACACAACTTTATTTTATACGATGTATACACCCCAAGATTTTATAGTGTGTTATTTCTTAAAAATAATTCAATAACTTTTACTACACACAACACCAAGTTCAATCACACCATGACTTACCAAACAAGCTGTTCAAAAGAGGTTATGAATAGTGTCAACTAAATTTTAAACTTTATATAATCCTTATAATTTTAGAATCCATATTATGAGTTTCTTAGACATAATGTAAGAACAAATTCATTTTCAGTATTTCACTTTTACCAAATTTTAATAGTGAACCCTTTTTAGATACTATATTTTAAAATTTTTGACTAAATGGGGACATCAAAAATTTAAAATGAAACATCCCAAGCTTCCACGGTACGCTAGCGTGTGTTGTACGCAACACCGAGTTCTAACACACCGTAACCAATCAAACTAGCCGCTATGAATAGTAGTACCTACTTTTTGAAATTATATATATTTTATATTTGAAAATGGACTTCATTTTTGGATTCAGAATATCGAATTTAGCCTAAGGTGAAATTTTGGTACTTTTCGGATAACTTTCATATTTTGATGAATAGTGAAAATTAATAAATTTTAATTAAAAACAATTTTTTTAATCAAAATAATTAATAGTGATAAATTATGAATTTGAGTGGTTTTAAAGTATATTTAGAATATATTTTTACCATTTAATATAATGTTGGTCATTGGACATAATTTTACAATTAAATCGAACATAAACAAGTGTCAATCTTTTGATAGTTATTATCTCTTAAAAACACGCTTTTTGTTTTGACAGCGGGAATTAATTTTAAATTAATTTCTGCCACTTCTGTGTTTTGAATTTAGGAAAATGGATTCTATATTTGGAATCAGGATGTTCAAATTGTGTAAATAGGTAACTTTTATTTTTAGACATTTTGAATAATTACTGCGGTAAATATTTTATTTACCATGGTTAAGGGTAAATCCGGTAAATAAGGGTTAAAAAAATAATATTATAATAATACTAAATTACCCTAAAACATGTCTTAACTCTATTGGTTGATACATGGTCGACCATGGGCATCTTTGTGTCAATTTTGGGACCCCATGGATCCACTTGTAAGTGATAATGACACTTTATTTTAATTAAGTTAAAATGAATACAAAAATGACACAAGCATATATCTTTTAGAAAAACAATTGTTACATAGGGTTATATATGTTGGATTTTAGATTATAAATATTCATTAGAAAGATAAAACGATTTACTACATAATGATATTTTATTTATAATTTTTAGACATTAAATAATATATTTTATTTATGACACAATGATGATGCAGTAATTACTATAATAGTGAAAAATTAAAATAATTGATATTATAAATACCCAAATAAATATAATATGAAACTTTTAATGAATTAAACTAATTTTATAGGATAATATGATATATTAGGATTGATTTAATTGACTTTTTTCGAAGTAATCAATCTGTTATGAGTTTCACAAAAATCAACTATTGAATAGTTTCAAAATTGACATAAAAGAGTTCTTAAAACAAATATTATATTATTAATTGATATTAAATTCCTAAAAATCTAAGGTTCGGCCAAGAGACTTATATAATGATAGGATCATCATTAATGGACCACTTGGGGGTCTCTTGTATGTATATGGTAAGTTTATTAACCATATAATATAAAAATACAAAGAGACATTGTAAAAGTGAAACTAATTAACTTAGGGTTAATACTTAAAGATAAGGTTAATATAAGTACCCAAAACTGTCTAAATTCTATTGGTTGAGTTGTTTTCTACCTATCCCCACCTTAACCTTTGAATAGTCAACTTTGGAGCCATTAGAAACCGAATATGAATTTATTATAAATTAATATTTCTAGCCTTTCCAAAGGTGCCCCTCACCCCTCTTATAAAAAGGCACTCCTCCTTCTCATTTCTTCAGACCTCTCAAGCCACTTGGCTCGTCCAAACTCTGCCCAACTAAGCTCCCCACATCCCTCTCCTCCTCCTTGAAGCATCCCCTTAGGCAGAAATCATTTCAAGAAGTCCTTTGGTTCCAACCAAAGTGAGTTACCTAAATTAAAGGAGGTTAACCTACCCCAACAAAGGAAAAGTACAAGGTAAGGGTTATTTCACAATCTCTTCATTATCCGAGGTTGTATTATACGTAATAATCTACTGGGATCTCTTTATCATCCACATCCATGTTTCTTCGAAATGTATTTCAAAACATTTTTACTATTTACAAGAATATGGGTTAAAGTCATTTATACCCTTGTTTGACTTTTTATAAGAGGTTTATAAAGGAATCTTTCCGTCGTTTTCAAAACAAGGTCCTTTTTAACGTTTTCGACAGAATTGAGGTAAGAATGTTTTTTTTAACTTATACGGCGGGTGCGGTTATTTTCCGCCGTTATAAAATCGTCGAAGCTTTCATTACAAGCTTATAAGAATATTTTCAAAGAAAATGTTTTATTTTATATAGATCTTAAATGATTTCAAAATAAAAGGAGATACTTCTTTTAAAAGAATTTTGATTTCATCTATGTCAACATCCTTTGATGGATTTTAAGATTATTTGAAGTTGATTTATTATAATACAAAACTTCTATATTGTATTGAAGGTTTTGTGATATGTTTGACTGTGGATGTGCTATTTTATACCATTCATAGTTTATGGTGAAACTATTGACATTTCGTATGCTAGTTTTAATTCGAATGTTTATGTTATATTTCAAACTTTTCTTCAGATGAATGTGCTAAACAAGTATGTTCCGGGTTGGGGACCGGTAAAAGTAAGCCCTCTAGGTTGGGGACTGGTTAATGTAAGCCCTCCAGGTTAGGGACTGGTAAAAGTAAGCCCTCCGGTTTGGTCTCCGGTTATTAGAGGTACTCCGGGTTGGTGTCCGGTTATTAGAGGCACTCCGGGTTGGTGTCCGGTTATTAGAGGCACTCCGGGTTGGGTTCCGGTTAGAAGTAACCCCTAGGTCTTGGGATGAGGCCTAGACAATGAAATTAACGTTTGACATTATGCATTCCAACATTATGAAAGTGGTTATTGATTTTTGCATGTGATTATTCGATTAGTAGAATATCCATGTGAATAAGTAAATGGCATTATTTCATTTTATTTATGCCGTACCATGTTGAAAGTTCATGTTTGAAAGGCTTTTGTTTTAGTTATACATTTCCTTAAATGTTTATGCTTATTTTTGAATGTTCCGATATATTGTTATCCTTACTGGGCATTTGAGCTCACCCCTTTTCTATGTTTTATTTTTCCCAGGAAGTGAAGAAGTAAATTATGAATGACCTGCAGGGATATTATATGGGGATATGAGTGTGGATTATGGAGACATTATGTTGTTGTAGTAGTTTTTCATTTTATGATTTAATGTAAAACTTATGAATATATCTAGTATTTCCAAGGCTACTAAACCAATCGGTCTTTCGAGATTTGATCTTTCTTGTGATCATGCCAATGTTACGAAGTAATGCACCGACTCTGGGTAGCTGGGGTCGGGGCGTTACAGTTGGTATCAGAGGAAGTTTAGTACAAACCTTGGAAGCTAGATTTAGATAAACTCTGATTAGAGCACGTAGAACTAAGATGAACTTTGAGGATTAGTATAGAAGAACTTCCTAGAATTTTGGTATTGTAGAGATTTTGTGAGTTTTCCGAGCAATACATCCCTGTCTGGATACGAGCAGGTAGAGGCGGCTCTGGCACAGATGTACCTAGGGGTAAAACCCGAAAACACCGCTTTGAGCTAGACTCGAACGGGAACTGGTGCACGACAACGGACCTTGCTGCACTCTTGGTTACGACACTCTCGGGGGATATGCTTAGGATAATTCTCATTTTCTTTACAAACCATTATGAAGGGTTAATGAGTATATACATCCTCAAAGGAGACATTTTTATGATTATGGATTATATCCATAAATAGTTCAATTTATGTTAAGTGTTTTATAAGTATGGGATTATGTATTTTGATTCATAAACTGATCTAGTGTATGCCATTGTTTAGAAATGGCGCCTAGTAGAAGGAATGAGAACTCCAGAAATGCACATGATCCAAAGAGAAGGAAGGATCATATCTTTCATGGTCTTAAGCTAGAATTTATAAGAGAAATAGTCTCCCATGTATTATCATCATATGAAGAAATAATATCATGTGTTGATAAGATAAGTAAGGAGTTTACTGAGTCCTATGGCTTTGAAGGGAAGCAAGAGAAGAAAAGGATAGAAGGGAGAAAGATAGATAAAGGGAAGAGGGAAAAGAAGAATTTTCCCATATGTGGTAACTGTGGAAAGAAACACCCTGGAACTTGCCTGAAAGGAATGGGAGTTTGTTATAAGTGTGGAGGAAAAGGGCACAAAGTACATGACTGCAAGGGTAAGAAAATGGTTTCAAATGTACAATGCTTCATTTGCAAGGAGTTTGGACACTACGCGAACCTATGTCCCAGTCATCAGACTATGACGCAAATGATGCTATTGGATAATAATCAAGTTATGATACTACCACAGATGAAGAGGAATGATTAGAGTTCTTATGTTGATTATGTCAATTGAGTGTTGTATCAACAATGTACTTGTTATAATAATTATGGAGTATATAAGGATTGTACTGCAGTACTATTTCATTAAGGACTTGAGATTGTGTGGAACAAAGAAAAGTGACTCAATAACAGGATAAATTTTTGGAAAATATATGGTTGAGAGAATGATAAACCATAATATAGTTCTGATACCGAGGTAGTGATTTTCGAATAATACATGATTATTTTGGAAAAATTATATTGGATATTCTTGACTACCTTGGAACTGATTAATGATTTGTATATTCCATCATTGTTGGGGTTTAAAACATTTTTGGATTAATGAAGTATATCCAGCATTATATATGGAATAAGGGAGCATTAATGTAATCAATAAGGAATATGGTAATACATGATGAAGATATTCATATGCTATTACGGGGTAAAAAGGATCTACATTATGTTTACCTTCCTTATAAATGTTGGACTATGAGTTTGGACAGAAGTATTTTGGATAGTTCTAGTTTGGATTGTTTTGGATTGCCATAAAAGGACAACTCGGAGGTCGGGCGGCAACCCGTCGTGTCCGGCAAGGCCGCAAGACTTGAACCCGCAACCGAAGGGCGACAAGGGTGTATCACCTACCACTATCCCACGAGATGTCCTGGATTAAATAAATTAGTTTTTTTTAAATGATCTGGTAGATGAATTATAAATTCGTTTATTTTGGAACCCTCTATGAATAGTATAAATAGAATTTTTTTTACGAGTGAATGATGAGTTTTTGGTAGAAATTTATTAAGGGATAAAACTCTAATTTTAAAGTAAGTATATCTCCTTATGATCTTAGCCAATCTCATAAATAAATTCCTCATCATTAAAAAAAGGAACTTAGAACAAAAATGTTGTCCTAGATGGTACCTTAAATCATCACTAATTTATGGCTTTGGGATTGTTGGCCTTTTCATAGCCATGTTCTCTACCACTCTCCATCAGATAATTGATGGTTAGATTTCTCCTCCATATCCATATTTTCCTACATGGAACCCTAGTATGTGTTATTTTCGGTAATCTTCATACTTTCCACTCTTTATTTTAAAATAGAGGCATCATTAATTCATTTTTCGATGTGGGATTTCAACTAAGATATTTTGAAACGTCAAAAATGTGTTATCCAAATACCCTATATTTTGTTGAACTGATGGTACTTCAAATCATCATAGATTGATGAGTTTAAGGACCTCAATATTATATTTGTTTGTGATTGATGACCTCAATCACTACCTATAAATATTTACGTTTTTCCTCCAATTATATGTCTATAATTGCCACCAATGTTCTCCTAATAGAGATCATAATTTGGTGGTGATCCTTTCATTTCTCTTTTCCTCATATTAAGACTAAATTTTAGTAACCCAATTTCCGATGTGGGTTTTCCCACAAAGATATTTTCTATTTTCAACCTTTTATTTTCGAAGAACAATTTCAAATTGCGAGGACGCAATTTATTGAAGGAGGGGAGAATGTAACACCCCAAGATTTTATAGTGTGTTATTTCTTCAAAATAATTCAATAACTTTTACTACACACAACACCAAGTTCAATCACACCATGACTTACCAAACAAGCTGTTCAAAAGAGGTTATGAATAGTGTCAACTAAATTTTAAACTTTATATAATCCTTATAATTTTAGAATCCATATTATGAGTTTCTTAGACATAATGTAAGAACAAATTCATTTTTAGTATTTCACTTTTACCAAATTTTAATAGTGAACCCTTTTTAGATACTATATTTTAAACTTTTTGACTAAATGGGGACATCAAAAATTTAAAATGAAACATCCCAAGCTTCCACGGTACGCTAGCGTGTGTTGTACGCAACACCGAGTTCTAACACACCGTAACCAATCAAACTAGCCGCTATGAATAGTAATACCTACTTTTTGAAATTATATATATTTTATATTTGAAAATGGACTTCATTTTTGGATTCGGAATATCGAATTTAGCCTAAGGTGAAATTTTGGTACTTTTCGGATAACTTTCATATTTTGATGAATATTGAAAATTACTAAATTTTAATTAAAAACAACTTTTTTAATCAAAATAATTAATAGTGATAAATTATGAATTTGAGTGGTTTTAAAGTATATTTAGAATATATTTTTACAATTTAATATAATGTTGGTCATTGGACATAATTTTACAATTAAACCGAACATAAACAAGTGTCAATCTTTTGATAGTTATTATCTCTTAAAAACACGCTTTTTGTTTTGACAGCAGGAATTAATTTTAAATTAATTTCTGCCACTTCTGTGTTTTGAATTTAGGAAAATGGATTCCATATTTGGAATCAGGATGTTCAAATTGTGTAAATAGGTAACTTTTATTTTTAGACATTTTGAATAATTACTGCGGTAAATATTTTATTTACCATGGTTAAGGGTAAATCCGGTAAATAAGGGTTAAAAAAATAATATTATAATAATACTAAATTACCCTAAAACATGTCTTAACCCTATGGGTTGATACATGGTCGACCATGGGCATCTTTGTGTCAATTTTGGGACCCCATGGATCCACTTGTAAGTGATAATGACACTTTATTTTAATTAAGATAAAATGAATACAAAAATGACACAAGCATATATCTTTTAGAACAACAATTGTTACATAGGGTTATATATGTTGGATTTTAGATTATAAATATTCATTAGAAAGATAAACAGATTTACTACATAATGATATTTTATTTATAATTTTTAGACATTAAATAATTTATTTTATTTATGACACAATGATGATGCAGTAATTACTATAATAGTGAAAAATTAAAATAATTGATATTATAAATACCCAAATAAATATAATATGAAACTTTTAATGAATTAAACTAATTTTATAGGATAATATGATATATTAGGATTGATTTAATTGACTTTGTTCGAAGTAATCAATCTGTTATGAGTTTCACAAAAATCAACTATTGAATAGTTTCAAAATTGACATAAAAGAGTTCTTAAAACAAATATTATATTATTAATTGATATTAAATTCCTAAAAATCTAAGGTTCGGCCAAGAGACTTATATAATGATAGGATCATAATTAATGGACCACTTGGGGGTCTCTTGTATGTATATGGTAAGTTTATTAACCATATAATATAAAAATACAAAGAGACATTGTAAAAGTGAAACTAATTAACTTAGGGTTAATACTTAAAGATAAGGTTAATATAAGTACCCAAAACTGTCTAAATTCTATTGGTTGAGTTGTTTTCTACCTATCCCCACCTTAACCTTTGAATAGTCAACTTTGGAGCCATTAGAAACCGAATATGAATTTATTATAAATTAATATTTCTAGCCTTTCCAAAGGTGCCCCTCACCCCTCTTATAAAAAAGCACTCCTCCTTCTCATTTCTTCAGACCTCTCAAGCCACTTGGCTCGTCCAAACTCTGCCCAACTAAGCTCCCCACATCCCTCTCCTCCTCCTTGAAGCATCCCCTTAGGCATAAATCATTTCAAGAAGTCCTTTGGTTCCAACCAAAGTGAGTTACCTAAATTAAAGGAGGTTAACCTACCCCAACAAAGGAAAAGTACAAGGTAAGGGTTATTTCACAATCTCTTCATTATCCGAGGTTGTATTATACGTAATAATCTACTGGGATCTCTTTATCATCCACATCCATGTTTCTTCGAAATGTATTTCAAAACATTTTTACTATTTACAAGAATATGAGTTAAAGTCATTTATACCCTTGTTTGACTTTTTATAAGAGGTTTATAAAGGAATCTTTCCGTCGTTTTCAAAACAAGGTCCTTTTTAACCTTTTCGACAGAATTGAGGTAAGAATGTTTTTTTAACTTATACGGCGGGTGCGGTTATTTTCCGCCGTTATAAAATCGTCGAAGCTTTCATTACAAGCTTATAAGAATATTTTCAAAGAAAATGTTTTATTTTATATGGATCTTAAATGATTTCAAAATAAAAGGAGATACTTCTTTTAAAAGAATTTTGATTTCTTCTATGTCAACATCCTTTGATGGATTTTAAGATTATTTGAAGTTGATTTATTATAATACAAAACTTCTATATTGTATTGAAGGTTTTGTGATATGTTTGACTATGGATGTGCTATTTTATACCATTCATAGTTTATGGTGAAACTATTGACATTTCGTATGCTAGTTTTAATCCGAATGTTTATGTTATATTTCAAACTTTTCTTCAGATGAATGTGCTAAACAAGTATGTTCCAGGTTGGGGACCGGTAAAAGTAAGCCCTCCAGGTTGGGGACTGGTTAAAGTAAGCCCTCCAGGTTAGGGACTGGTAAAAGTAAGCCCTCCGGTTTGGTCTCCGGTTGTTAGAGGTACTCCGGGTTGGTGTCCGGTTATTAGAGGCACTCCGGGTTGGTGTCCGGTTATTAGAGGCACTCCGGGTTGGGTTCCGGTTAGAAGTAACCCCTAGGTCTTGGGATGAGGCCTAGACAATGAAATTAACGTTTGACATTATGCATTCCAACATTATGAAAGTGGTTATTGATTTTTGCATGTGATTATTCGATTAGTAGAATATCCATGTGAATAAGTAAATGGCATTATTTCATTTTATTTATGCCGTACCATGTTGAAAGTTCATGTTTGAAAGGCTTTTGTTTTAGTTATACATTGCCTTAAATGTTTATGCTTATTTTTGAATGTTCCGCTATATTGTTATCCTTACTGGGCATTTGAGCTCACCCCTTTTCTATGTTTTATTTTTCCCAGGAAGTGAAGAAGTAAATTATGAATGACCTGCAGGGATATTATATGGGGATATGAGTGTGGATTATGGAGACATTATGTTGTTGTAGTAGTTTTTCATTTTATGATGTAATGTAAAACTTATGAATATATCTAGTATTTCCAAGGCTACTAAACCAATCGGTCTTTCGAGATTTGATCTTTCTTGTGATCATGCCAATGTTACGAAGTAATGCACCGACTCTGGGTAGCTGGGGTCGGGGCGTTACACTACATGTTGAGTTGGATCACTTCAATTATTATAATAAATCATGCACTACAAGGAACAATGACAAAGGAACAAATAACAATCACATAAAAACAGGAAATTCATGTGGAAATTAAAAATGGTATGGTATTATGCTTATAATTTTAATACTATTCTGTCTAGTATTATGAATTCTTTGACACTCCCACACATCAATTGGATAAATTATTAAAAATCCTCATATAAATAATACCATTATAATAAAACCACAAAATAAGTGTGTCACCTAATAGTGAAGTTGTATTAATTGTAAATGGAATAATCAAGAGTTTTCATTTCCCATCATAGGTAATTTGGGATTCCCTTGTACATGGGTTAGCTACATCCATGTGCTAATTCAATTCCTAATTACTATGTCTTAGTCTCTTGTATAATCCCTAACCATAATAAAAAAGTAAACCCTCTTTGATTCCACTTTTTAACATCCTTACCTTAGTTCCACTGAACTTTCCCCCAAGATGGTGGTCCATGAGACCTCAAGCTCACCTCCATGAATGATAGAGGCTTCTGAATCTCAACAAGTTCCTACGTTGTGTTCACGAGGATACTATAACCTCATATATCAGAGTATGAACAATGATAAATTATAGATACTAAATATTATAAAGACAATTAGATCCAAACAATAGTGGAAGATCATGAAAATAAACCAATAAGAAGAAATTAATAATAGACATAATAAAAATAAAAATAATGGATACAAAATGATTGTAATGATCATGCTATTCAAATTGTGAGTAAGAGGAACTATGAATAAAATAATATACTACATGATGGAATAAATATAAAAAATGATAAAACTACTACTTTAAGACTCTTGAGCATAGGCTTGGTCCACTGCCCCATGCTCCATCCTAAAGCTGTAAATAAATTAAGCATTAGAAGCAACACTCAAAACATTAAACAAACCTTTGATCATAAATGCTGCTCGAGTGCCATGGGAGGCCCAAGTAGGGTGTGATATATAATCCTTGTATGACACTATCCACAGTGTATAGGTTTATCTGTTTCATTCAATAAATAAACAATATGATTTTCAAAATAGTAAATATAGGGAAATAGAAAATTAAATAACATACGCCTCAGTATGGGTTACTAAAATAGAAACATACCGATGTCACCTTCTATGACCAAATAAACATGTCTAAAAATAGGTACATGAAAAAAACATAATATGTATATGTGAGCCATTTTAGCCATGGAATCTAATGAAGATATACCCCCAAGATTTTTTATTGTCTCGGGGTCTCATTTTCTTTTCATAATCAAGAATTTTTCAATATAAATATGAAACAACACATATAGAAAAAAAATATGCCTTTTAAATCCATGGGTGGAGTCCCAAGCCCATTTGAGGTGATCTAAATAGAATCCCAAGGGTAACTACAAGTATCTCTCATAGAACCAATGCCACTGATTCCATCCAAATCAACCCATATAGGAATTCTTTGTATCACATGTGGAATGGTGACTCTGATTCTATATCAAGTATCTCACATAAAACACTGGGCATCACTCAGGGCATAGAATAACCATCTTTCCAACAATTCCATCATCATTATCTCCCATGTGGAACCCATTTCACTAAATAGTATAATTAAAATAGACTAGATATACCATACCTCGGTAGAAAATTTATCACTTCCAATGTGTCTAATTGATCCAACTGATCATGGTGAGTCTATCCAGGGAATCTTTTAATTGGGACACATGTTCTCTCCCATATCATAGTAGGTGAGCCATATCAATCAAGGAACATCACAAGGCATATAATATATATATATCCACATGTCACCAAAGTCGTGGAAGTAACTCATTCTAACAAGATATCCAACAATACAATTTAATCCACAAAACAATGCATAAGGCATTAAGCACATAAGTATGCTCAAGGATCCAAGCATGATCAATATAAAACATGAAATAAGAATACGAAATTGACTAAATTAATAGGCCCAAGGCATTTTTAATATATATATATATATATATTTAAATCAATGACATATGGAATGAATTAAGGTATTCATCCAATATTCATAAGAACATAAATGTAATATATATGGAATTCAATGTGAACCTTAAATAATAATAATTTAAATATAAGGTGTGAGGCATGAAGCTCAAGGTTCAATCTCATTAAGACACATAAATCCTAATTAAAATTCAAATTTTAAGTAATTTAACAAAGGGGAATCACGCATGGAGTTTGACCATTTATTTCTTGAGAAATAAACCATTAATGGTGGGAAAAACCAATAGGGTGGCCAATGACCAAGATAATAACCCATGGATGGGTTTGTCTATAAGGATAAGTCGCATAAGAAATGTAAAACCATTTTTAATTTAATTATTAAGAAATAATGAGAGATAATCATAAGGTTATTTTCCGTAGCACAACATCACATTATCCAAAATGTGAATAATGAGCACAAAGGACATAGACCACATATCTTTATGTAGTACCACTCTACATTTCCATTACCAAGACTTGATTTGACTTAGAATAGAATAAAATAATGAAATATTCGAACAACATAAAAACATGGAAAAATATGTCGCACCAAAATAGTAAAATGGGTAGGAGAGGAACCATGAAATTGATTAGAGATGAATGTGGAGATTACTGAGATAGATCCATTGATTTTAACTGTGTGTGATTCAGACTTTGGTTGAGAGAGATATATCAAACCCTATGATAAGGGATGAAGAGGGATCTACACACCAAGGGGGAGAAGGGGTTACACTAGAATTAAGATAGAAGGAAATAAAAATAGGTTTCAATAATTAAATAGGGTTAGGATAGTAATTTCTACCACAAAGACACTGCACAGTATTTGGTTGCATGGTAGGAAAAACCTTGTGACAAACATGATCCTGCTACTTCTTCAAAGGGGAATAACACATGATTTGGACATGGTTTATCAAAACATGCATAAACCATGTAAAATATATCTGAAAAAAACCTTCAAGTGGTCACACATCCTTGATCCCTAGATCAAACGGTTGTAGACAAGCTGTGTGGCCCTTTCCCCCCACTATCTTCATCAACACAGTTTAGGGAAACCATTCAGGATGGGTGGAACTGTTTCCTCTAACTCTGTAGCCCAGTATTATTATTAACATATTGTGGCTTTACGATTTGAAAGATCCATGTATGCACTCGATACCTCCAATTTTGGAATCATTGTTAGGACCATTTTAATGGATTTAATCCCAAAAATTAATTGTCTGTGCCTTTGAGAAAAACTGGGATGTTACAAATATCACCATATACCGTAATCCTCATGGAGACATCTTCCCACACATATAACCGTGTAGTTGAATAGATTCCCACATAGTTATCATCATATAGCATAATTATATTGGTGGAATAGAATCCCATCCATATTACCATATAGGGTAATGACATCCCACCTGTATATCACAATGTAACTTATTCATTGGTCGAAATTAGGGATTTCATGTAAAAAAATGAGAGGGAATATCACCCCCTTGATATTATCATATATTATAACTATTGGTGGTAATATAATCCCTATCATATAACTATTGTGGGGAATAGGGTCTTACTAAGATATCACTGTCTATCCCTATAATTTTGGGGATAAGAAGACCTTTTTTATAACCATTGAGGGAAATATTTCTTATATTTGATATCACCATACCTCATAATTATTATGGGTAATTATGAAACTATTATATAACCATCAAGGGTGAGAGTGGTTAGCCTACATATCACAATATATCATTATCATTAGGGGGAATAGTATCCTTTAAAGTTATTGATGTATATAATAATAACAAGGGCTGGAAAATCAAAAAAACTAAATATAAATTACATAGGTAAGCCTTTAGAGAACATAACATATTCCCCTCACCACATTCCTACTTTAATATAATATGTCTGCCATGATATTTTAATCCTTTCCAATTTAAAAAAATACCAGGGTACTCAGAGTGGTTTCCAAGGTTACATTATGTTTTGTACACCCCATGGAGGTTCTTTTATCTAAAATTCAAATTATAGGTTCATTGATTATAATATAATAATAAATTAATCCATTAGTATATCTACAATAACATTGTATCCCAATTGGTTATAAAATAATAAAATATAGACAAATATAGAAGGTATGTTAGATCATACCTCTCAACTCTATACCCATGTTGGTTGGTCAACATAAAACCACATAACATTCATTAAAATCCTCCATTTTATACACCCCAAACCCAAACAACACAAATTCATCTCACTCCAATACATGGAGGGAACTAAATTCACGTATTCCAAGAACTACATTGTCATTTAATTTAATTAATACCATTTTAAGGACTATATTCACATACTATATGTTTTTGTTGATGGCTATGACCATAGATGATTGAGGAATAAAGATTAGTGTTAATGGGAACATCATGTCCTAATAAAATTTTTATTTTCTCCTAGGAATTAGAGAAATGAAATTAATTTATAATTTGAGGATAATTTCACACAAGTAGTGATACTATATATCACATGATACATAACATAATTAATAAACCTTTGGGAATTTTAGGGGCCTCCTACCCCATTTAGAGTTATTCTCCTTATAGAAGGAATAACCACTAATATCATCCAAGATCTATGCAGCTCCTTTGACCATCATAAAACCAAACATTCCGTCAAAATCTCCAAAATAAATTAAAATTTATTATAAAATTATAATAACAATTATTATTTGAAATAATTTAATCCATAACATATTCATTTATGTTTAAAAATAATAATATCAGAAATATGTGAAATTATGTTGAAACATTAGAAAAAAGGAACATATCACTCATGCCACACTCTTGAGATGACATCAACCAAAAACCCTAACAATTGATTTAATCTCATAAGGCATTAAAATTTTAATTTTATTAAAAATAAAAAACAATGTTGGGAATCATATTACCTCAATGAAATAATATGAAACCTTGTGTATTAATCCTCTTGTAATCCCCTTCAGTCATAAAAGAATCCCAAGCATACCATGTTCAATTCAACCTTCTTCTTATGGATTTAACACCAAACCCTACCCTAAATCTAAAAAAAATCCAAAAAAAGATATGGAAGAATTAAAGAATAGGAAGAGAATAAATCCTTAAACAATGATGAAATAAAACATTATTAACTACAGATCATGGTGGTAACAGATTATAAGAAAAAACAAGAGATGATCCCAAACTCCCCATATTTAGAAATCATGAAAATCAAGAATTCTATTATGGTTATCAAATATGAAATACCCAAGAAACCCTAACATCCATGATTAAATTAATTTTTAATGTATGCCTATTGAGAAATTAACATTAACGAATATGGTACAATGACTCTTTAATAAGTAATTCATGGCATGATGTTGTATAGTTGAAAAATTTCATGTGATAAAAGAATAATTTGTCTAAAATAACCATGATAAAATTGGGATTTGACCATATGATATATGGAAGAAAAAACACTTTGTGCCTCCCAATGCTTCTGCCACCTGAGAACCCTCTAGGTTTCAAACAATCCTCTCTTGTTTGAGCCTTTCCCCATGACAACCACTCAGGGAATGACCCTCAGGCTCATGGTATCCAGTTCATTAGGTTTAATTTTTGGGGAAGTATATAACCCTATCTTATTGATTATCCTTTATATATCACATTTAGGAACCTATGTAAATTTCATAAATAGTGTAAATTAATAAATTTTAAATCCCTTATATTCCAAATAAGTTCCTCACATATATCATGGATTTTACAAACATTTTATACCCTTACAGACTAGTGTAACACTTATATATTTACAATATAAACCATTACATATTGATATGTATGATACTGTTAAAGGAGATTCCCAAACATGCAAGGTATTACAGTTCCATTTGAAATAAAACGAGTAGGTAAAATAATATAAATCCATATAGGGAATATAATCACATTCATACATTTTTTTGAAGTTGGTACAATCTTTATATATCTCTATTATTAAAGGAGATTGAATTATAGAGTTGGTAACATTTCTCAAATTTCCTCATAAAATTAATCTAGCATCAATAATTTTAAATCACATATTTATTAAATTAAGCAAAATTTGTAAATGTTTAAATCTATAATTTAAGATTTCAATGATAATAAACCCCTAGGCACATCAACTCTTGAGATATAACTAGTAATATATATATTTTGTGTAAATTTAATTTCTCATAAAAGTATTATAAACTAAACATATATAATCAAATAGTATAATATGATTTTTGGATAATAAACTAAATTTTCAAAGAATTTATATAATAATTTAAATTTAATATTAAATTAGTAGTTCATTTTTATTTTCATTTTAATGATTTTTCCAATGTGTACATTTTTTAATAATTATAATTTGAGTAGACATGATTGATGTTGATAGTAAAAAATTATGCAACAATGCAGTACATTATAGTGTTGTTATCATAAAATAATAAAATATTGTAACGTAGAAATAATTATTGTGAAATCCATTAGGATCACAAAAAATTTAGAATGATGGATAATCTATTTTATAATTTGAAGAAGAGTTAATTAGATTGTAATGAATACTCACTATACCATTAATCTAGAATATTAATAAATATAATGATTTTTTATGTAAAAATTATAGTTTGTTATATAAGTATATATATTAATAGACTTAGAAGAAATAAAATATTTTTAATGATTTTCTAATACTATAATTTTACACTCATTATTATGAAACAATTAAGATATATGGGATTAAAATTTAAATCATGGCCATAAATGACTGAGGATTAAAATGTGAATTATTGAATAGTTGAAGATGAAGGAAGATATAACTAAGGTTATAGAATTGAAATAAATAATTACACTCTAATATAATAATTGATTAAATTAAAATGAGGGGACAAATGAAGGTTGGTGTAGAAAACATATAATTCAATTATGAACATATCCATTTTTCAAGGAATAAAGTAACCTTGTGTTTGTAAGTAGTTTATATTTATAATGTCTTCAAATTAGGTTGAAATTATGTAAAAAATTTAACCCCTTTAATATTACAGAAAGAGATATAATTTCATGAGAATGGTTGTGGAAGGATTTGATATGGAGTTTACTGAAATATTATTTCATTCATTCTAGTAATTTTCTTATATTTTCTTCGATATACCTATTTTTAACTTCCCTTGTGGTATTGATATCACATGCATTGACAAAGGCATGGAGTTGTATAAAGCTAATGTGGGATTGACATAGACATGATGATGTAGGATTGATGCTACATTAGGATTTCAATCCATGTTCATGGGATACTTATCCCTGGGAATATAGGCTAGGTAATGGGTCTCCCTACACCTAGATAAAAAGTGGCATCTAATTTCATAATAAATGACCCTTAAAACCAAAATTATAAAAAAAAAATTATTTTTCACTTCTTTATTTCTCACAAATCAAGAGGGATAAGTCATATAAGGGATGTTTATGACATTGATATTTAGTTTCCACATGAGATTACATTTTAATGTATCAGAGTTTATATAAGTTCTTTGGTTATATGGAATTTAATGTGTTCATAATGTGTTATGTAATAAAAATCTAATTGAAGTTGATTACTATTTGAATATCATACATAAATATCTCAATCTACTTCATAAGATAATGATGTATTAAATTTTATGAAAATGTACATAAAAATTAATTTTTTATCATTTTTTGTAGATAATAATCATTGGAATCAGAATTTTTCATTCACATTCAATTTAAAATATTAATTCTAATATTCATGCTTTAATAAATGGGATATTACAATTATTGGTTCAAAAAACTCACAGGTTAAACCTTGGACTTTTAAGTATAATATAACTTCTTATTTTTTCAATAGGATAGAATATATAAATTTTAAATATTAAAATACTTACATGAAAGTGATGATTCCCAGAGGCATGTTTGGACTTGTTTATCATTGGTAGTAAGAAAAAATATATCCTAAAACTAGATAATATATAAATATGTTGATTGATTAACCAGGTCCATTCTTTCTTATTTTATTCACTTTTTCTTATTTTTAATGATTGAGTGTGTGTTTTTGTATTGTCAATGGGTGTTTTTGTGAGAATAACTCTAATCATCATCCAAGGAGAATATTTCATTCAAAACATTTATATCCAAATCCTAATATCATTATATATCTATCTCTATAAAAATTTTCAATGATCCAAGAATGGAATCACACAGAAGAAATATTTGATTAAATAACATATCTTTCCAAAGTATTCCCAAGAATAAAGTGTGATATTATCATTATAGATTATGAAACTCTATCAATTGAATTGTCCACTCTAGAAATCATAATGTACCCAATCCAAGAAAATATTTTTGAAATGAAATTAATTTTTTTATACAAGATACAAACCATTGGATAGTTTTGAGGCATGAAAAGTAAACACCCGATAGAAAACCATCCACTTACCATGAAATTTGAGACACATTTAAAAATAATGGATCATCTAAAAACATTATATAGTTTATAGAATTCCATATTACCAAAATGATTGGTATAAGAAACTCTTAAATGGGATACTATCTATCTCGATCATGATAGAGTAAGATCTTTTAGGGAAATTTTAGAATAATTACATCCCACCATAAAAAATATTGAATCTCTATAATAGAATACAATTGTTCATAGTAAAATTAAAAACCCCACATTAAGGTGTCAAAAAACATTATGATGATAATGATGTTGTTACCACACATTAGGGTAAGGCTTTGGAAATTATTCCAACACTTTTATTTCTTCCAGTAACCAAATTCATGTCCCCTTATTGATATAGTAAACAGAGGAAACCTCATTAATAAAGAAACTACTAATATAAAAATAAATCATAGATTAATTTTAAATGAATATTTTTTAGTGGAAATAGGATATATGCCTTCCAAGAAGTGTTAGTTTACATGTTGGTAAAAATAATAAGTTAGTATACCATGTATAAATGGTGTCTATACAATTATATGTGATTTTATTCATTCAAATTAGTATAGAACCACATGATCCTCAAAATAATATTTCATGAGATATGATTTGGGGTCCATTCATATTCCATGATATTTAGTCCCAAAATCAGGAGAAATATATAGTTGATAGGAATTATATGGGGGTATAATCAACCTCATAATTATATTCAAAAAACCTATCTAATAATTTAACCATATAAATCAAAAAAATAATATAATAAACAAAGATGATATTGTTTTATATTAATTTCTTTATATTGTTAGTTTAAAAAAAAATTTATAATGGGTTTTATCCAACTTTAATTCTCTTGTTTATTTTTTTGAGTGTTGAAGTATTAAATTCAGATGCTTTAAAAGTAGATAAATTAATATGTTACGAAAATATTCTTATACGTTAAGATGTTATATTGAATTACATTACTCAAATTTTGGAGTGTTTATGTGTGATACTTGATGAGTGTTGGAAGGGTGTTGGAAATAAATATTTAGGAAGGAGTAGTTTTCATCGGAATCAGTTTTAACTAAACCTGAATATTTTAGGATTTGACCATTGGAATTTTTATATAAATTCATGACACTACTTCAAGGAATAAAAATGGTCACATTTCACATGAATCTAGAATTTTTAATACAAAACAATAATAATGTTTTATGTATTCAGGTTAAAATTTTAATCATCTTAATTATTTGGGAACATTACATTATAGTATTTATTTTATTGAGTTTTTTCTTTGATTCACCATTATTTATAGTATATATATATATATATATATAAAATTGTCACTTGTAATTAAACCTTTAGTGATCATTCTAAATTAAAAATATTATATTGGGGAATTTTACTTGTATGATAATTTTCATCAATGATCTTCCATGTATTGTGAGTTTTATCTTTTAATTTTTTTAATAATGTCAAAGGGATTGAAATTTCATCTAATCATGAGAATAAAAAGGATCACTAGAAATGAGAAACCTTATTCAAAAAATCATATCGAAGATGTTTTGGGTTTAAAACATGATACCTTATGACATATTTATAGTTGATGAAATATTTTATGGATATGGGTAACTTTTTTATATCAACCAAACCTACATTTAGTTTAGTTTAAATGTGAATAATTCCATTTGTTGGAATTTTACTTATGATAATATCATTTTAAGAGATTCAGGGTTTTTACCCTTAAAATTGTTCCGTATTGATCTATAATTAGATAATTTAAAAATAAATTATTTTAAATTTATTATCTTGTATGTTCTTTTTAAATTTTCATAAATTTTATTTCCTCTATGTCTTTATAGGATCTACATCAATACACATATCTATTCTGAAATTATAACATCTGATTAACTAAAAAATAAAATGGGTTTGTGAATTTTTATGCCATTTTTGACTTAAATTCAACCCTATATTGGTGTTTACCTACCTTCCTTTATGGGACCAAAATATTATATTCAATCATACTCATCATTTTAACAAATAAATTATCTATCAAATGTTTATAAAATCATTATAACTATTTTATTTTGAATTTGTTTTCCAATTTTCATAAACTAACTCTGTTTGAAAGAGACTGTATTTTTTTCGCAAAAAATGAATAAAAATTATATGGATTGATAATAGTAAGTTAAATATACCAATTTTTTTTTATAGAATTTATTTTGAATATTGGATTGATCAGATAGATACATTTGTGATAAAAATATATGTTGGACAATAAATGATTCTAAAAAAATATAATACTCTGGAGAAAGATGTTGTTGGTTTCACCTGTGATGAAAGTGTTAAATTCCAATATAATATCTTGGTATTATATACTTTAATATGTTATATCCATATACATAAATATAATCATTTATTTTCTTGTCACATAACATGTGGAATTTGATAAATGATAGATGTTAAACATTTTTCAACATATAAATTTATAGATATGAAAAGAGATATGATGATGTATGATTATTAATGATTTGAATTCCCATATATTGATTCTATTAATCAATTGAATTAGAGGTTTATATCCATTCATAATAGCCTCCAATATCTTGTAGAGAAAGAACTATCGAACTACCATCATGTATATAAGATATTAAATATTTACCTAAACAATGGGAGTCTAAGTGGATATATATAATGACACCAACATTATAATAAGGTTAATATTGGATGATTTAATTCAAACTATCATAAAATATGCGTGTAAACTTATAAGACATGAAAATAAATGTAAAAAATAGAATTTAATTTACATCAATATCAAGAATTATAAAATAAAAAATAAAAACATTTAAGATAAGTATATCTAAAGGTAATATTTTCATGATTCTTAAAAAAAGTGATATTTCTACATACCTTAAGAGAAAAAATACATATATAAGAAAGTTGGACTTATGGATGGATAAAAAAATTGAAAAAAAGAAAAATATTATTGTAATAAACCATTTAAAACAGACTGATTTGAATGAAAAAACAAGGTAATATCAAACATGGTTTTCTTATGACGAAAAATAAAAAAATAGTATGAGATTTTATAAATGTAAATAGAGAGAAATTATTTTATAGTGAAAAACAACATATGTGTGGATATTGAAGTCCCATAATTGAGTGGTAATAATGGATCCAAATGAAATGATATTTTAAAGATAATAGGTTTCAATTATAGAGTATTTTGGAAGAATGTGGGCTATATGCATAAGTTCATACAAGAATCTCAATAATATTTTACATTAAATTGTAGTTATAATTTTATATTTGTTGATGATAATATTTCTTCAATGGAAAATAAATATGTTTCACAATATCTTGATGAAAATTATATACATCAGATGAGTGTGGAGGATATAGGTGGGTGGATGAATGATAACTATAATTAAAAAAGGAATAGCTTGATAAATGGTAGAATAAATCTTCCTAATTTGAATATAAAATCACTAAGAAGTTAAATGAACTTTGGAGTACTAGAAGTGAGTAAGATATATCTAGGAATAAGGTATCTATGTTAAAAAATAATATTTCGAAATTATATTCAATGATTATTGTAATGGAAACTTATCTTACTACGATGAATGATAAAATTGAAGATGAAATAAATGAAATCAAAAGTCGATATGTTTATTATATTCCATATGAAATTTTTTGGGGTAAATATTATGATAAGATATATAAATATCTATTACTAAACTGAAACATTCCATGAATTGTTAGTAAACCCACTTGAAAGTGATATTATCATCCAAAAAACATTATTACTAGTTGTGATCTACATTTAACAATTATTCTTTAGGAATACATTAGAGGAGTAGAAGATCCTTAAATAAAATCTATTTTTTTTAATCTCACAGATCCAACATTTCAAAATAGAAATATATTATTGGTGGAGTAGGAATATTATGGGTTCTGAAAGTGATTTTTGTTAATACCTATTGTCCTAAAAAGTTTAGAATTCATATCACTTAATTGATGATTAATAAACATACTACATAAAAATTACATAATTGTGATATACTGAACTTTTAAATTAACACTACTTCTATGTTTCATGTTTTTATAATTAGATTTTTTGATCTTAATCTTATATTTTTCTGAGTATATAAAATACAAAAATATTCTTGTAGTATTTATATTCTTATATTTCAAACATGATTCCCTTACATTATTACTAATTACTGTTATTGTAAGAGTTTTTACTTTTACATATTTTTTTATAATTTGAATGATTTTATTCAAATTTTCAACTCCTTTATCTGGGGGTTCATTATATTTGGATTACATTGGTACAAATGAACATTATCTACTATATTATTCTGTATAAGATATCAATGATACATAAGAATAACATTTAGAACAATTTTTAATGAATATATTCAACACAAATCGATGAATGATAAAACTGTGTAAGTTCAATTCGTTATATTTATTAAACTAAATATATCATAATTAACTACTATATTTCTTTACATTTAAAAATTTATACACATTCAGGTTTTATTATTTTGATAATTTCTCATGTTGGAAGTTAATATATGTTTCTTTTTTGTGATATGATCCCTCGCATTATATTTGCTGATGTATTTTCCTTTTATTTTCTAAATACTCATTTTTTTTCAATACATGAGTTTGTTTTGGACATCATTTTAACTAGATTATTTGAAAAACTCAATATGACATAGGATTTTTTTCTTTTCTAATTTGGTGTATAGAGATAATATTTTCCTGAGAATTTTCATGACATAAAAGAAATGGTTGTTCAGGGAATGCATTACAAAAATTTATATGATGAATGAATCTATGAAATTATATTGTGATAGATATATTTATTTATTGGGATATGGAATTCTGATAAATATTTCATGAACATTCATTTTATGTTTTTGGTTTTTAAAATTATTAAATAATACGGAGTTTTAAATTCCAATTGTTGTGTAATTATATTTTTAATTAATACATTTATTTTCATTGATGATTTAATTTTTCAATTGATTAAAAATTTTATAAATCTTCTACCTATTTTTTGGAGTATATATTATATAATTTTTTAGTGTTTGAGATTAGGGAAGGGTTTTTAGATGTCACAAACATGAAAATTGTTACAATATATTTCATTGAATATTAATGGGAGATATATATCATAGAGAGAATGTATAGAAAGTAAAAGGGAGTTCACCATTTATATTTAGTTTAAATTTTTATAATGTTCTTAATGATAATTTATATATTTATTTTACTTTTTAAAATTCAAAAATGTAGAAAAATTTTATAATGTAAAATTTAATTTAATTTACAATGTATAGTCATTTTTTAATAATTCTTTATTTTAGATGAACTTTGGTGAATGATAAAGAAAAGATATTTTATTAATGGGGGAATATTTAAAATATATTAGTCTTCCACATTTTAGCCTCATTAGGACTTGTAATTTAAGATAAAATTATATATTCTATTCTTTTTTAGTAATATTTTATTTCTCTTATGTCTTTTGTGATTGTCAATAAATGGGGAGGTTTTTGATTCAAATGAAACCCATTGAATATATTATTTAAAAAATAACTATACAACTTATAATAAGTTTTATTTAACATATAATTTTTTTTTATTTTAGGGTTTTTTATGTATATTTATCTTTCATTTTTTAAAATTGATGAATCTTTTAGGTTGCACCAATGTTTTGGTATGTTCCAATGTTTTTTTGGAACTACATTCACTGGATGTTTGAGTGTTGTAGTAATGTAATTTTTGTGCATTGTGATGGAGTTAAAAATTAATATATAATAAGGAGTTTCCTTCTACCAAATCCATTGTATTTAAACCATAATAGGACAAAATGTGACTGTGAGTATTAATCTATAAATTCATACCACTACATTGAGGAATAAAGATGTCCACACATCATATAAATGTAGAAGTGTAGACACTTAAAAGATATTATCATTATTTTATTCATGTAGAATTTTATACCATCCTTATTCATTGATAACAAAAAAATATAATTCATTTTTTTATTTAAATAAATATCACTGTGTGAGGTATCTTTGTAAAGATCTTAGCATCCCCTCTAATTATAAATTTTTTATCCATTATAGTTGACATTAATCATGTATGGAATTTTTTTTATTAATCCCGATGACCAATAACCATTCAAATTTATGATGTTGTATTTTTAAGCATTGTGTTTGATGATATCTAAGGTATTGAATCTATTATTAATCATGATTTCAATGAGGTTATCGAGGATACTGTAACTAAAATGTAGTAGAATTCTTGAAGATGTTTGGGGTTTCAATCATGATAGCTTTTGAGAGTTTTATAGATTGTTATGTTATTTTGGGACATTTATAACTTGATTATAGTTTTCTAACAACTTATCTCATTTTTAGGGGAAAAATTTCCTTTTTAAATTGTACTCATCATAATATCTTTTTTTAGATTTTATCGTTAAACCAATGAATTTTTTAAGTTAATATGTTAATTTAAGACTAATTTATTGTTATTTTATTATCATTGTAATTATTTTAACATCCATGTATTATATATTGGGTTAATTTTCTCATTGTTTTCATTGAAATATTGATTTATCAGAACATAAAACTTTGGATCAAATAACTAGTCGAGTTTGTGTGATACATTTTATACTTTTTCTCAATTTCAATTCACCCCTTTTAATGTTTAACTATCTATATTTACATGTAAAATAGATATAGGAAACGAATTAACCATTACCATGTTCCACTAGACTTTTCAAAAAGAAAAAATGTCTCTTAACACATTGAATAAAAATACGAATTCAAAAATCATTATATGATTCCAAATTATTATGTCAAATTAATTATATTTGGCCTCATTATGAATAGGCCTAGCCATATTTTATCTAATTTTTGAGAAAATAATTTTTAAAAAATAAATATCTTTATACTAAACATGAGACAAATATATATATTAAAAAAATGATAAATTTTCAATTCTATAACTAGAACAATGTGTATTACTTGGTTCTACATTACAAGAAACATTTTAAGAGATCACTCAATCCATAACCAGGTAATATTGGATTTTTTTGTGAAGGTAATTAATGTGACATTTTGGAGTACAAAATGGAGGAATGAAAAATAAAATCACCAATAATAATAAATAAATAAAGGAATATTAGTGTAATATATAATAAATAAAAAGTAATCACTATGAAAATTCATAAAGAAGGATAAAACAAAAGAAAAATAAATGATAATGATGCTTAAATTCCATGAAAATAGATACATTATCAATCACCAAATCCCATAATAGAGAGGATACGATACGATGATATAGAATTTTAATATAAAATATTAATGAATATTTTTATGTAGTTTTATGTATATATTTTGTTCACTAAGAAAGTGTCTAAAATATGATCATGTTACAAAATCATTTAGGAAATAACATATAATAAAGATGAATTATATAACTAGAGATTGAATTAATCTTATTAAGAGTGGACCAATATATTATAGGGAAATATACCACCGAAAAATTGATATTTGGGTGTCTTATATACACCATGTACTATTAGATCATTAAAACATAGAAAACCATTTTTGATTTAGAATCAAGTTTTAGTATCATATAGTTGTATTGATCTACATTCCATTGGAGTGGTGACCCTCCAAGGTTTCTTGTATGATCCTAATAAATCATGGAAAGATCCACCTCTCCGCATGATTGATCCATTTAGTCTTAACTAGAAGGTCTTTCTTGATAAGGGTTTAGAGCCATTGTCTTTTATGGTTCTTTTTTGCAACATAAACTAGTTTACATCTATGGATTGTTTGATAACAAATCACCACCGAACCTAACATGCTTTGCTAATCATTTAATATTTTTGAGTTCATGTTCTATGTTCATTAAGAGGTAATGGTGGAGATTCCATCTTTGAAACTAGTTGGAAATATGTGTAGGGATTCATACTCTATATATATATATATTTTATAGATTTGGGAACAATTAAAAATTTTATGTCATCATCATAATGGACAGTTTCACTAATGGTTCCCCACCAAAACGATCCCATGGATGATTCAGGGTGTGTTGTCACTATCTTATAGTCGAGTTGAAGGATCTGACTAATTGGTTATTGGGGTTCATTTGGTTGTTTTTGGGAATATATTTTCATGGTTAGAAGTCAATGGAAGCATCACTATGATTTGAATCAAACCTCAGTATCCTTTTGTGAAACATGTTGACCTAGGAATGATTATCGGGTGGTGTTGATTAGTTCTGGTGTAACTTACCTACCCTGAGTCCACTTAGCTAAGAACCAAGATTGTGGGTCACATGGACTCAACCATGCCTCCCTATAATACAGAGTTTTTCGGCTATCTGTGTCATGACCCATCCCCCGGGGCCCGTTTCGCAACTACCCCAAGCCCGCCTTCCATAGGCCTGGGGCTGGCGACTAGCACCAAAAAGGAATATCCCTAAAACTGGGAAGGCAATACCTTTATAACCTGTAATCTCACACAACCAAGTACTTATAAATATATAATAACAAAGTAAACTATATAGTAAATAGAGTGAGTAAGGTATGTAAAGGGGGGCAGAATACAAGCCCAACTAGAAAGTACAAGTAAAAATGGAAAGTACAAGTAAAACTGGAAATTACAAGTAAAACTGAAAAATATATCATGCAAACACCCGCTAAAGATCCTACCTTAAGGGTAGGTACAGATCTTGAAAGGACATCTCTGCGATACGCCTCATCTAAGGTCCACCTTTGAGCAGCCTCCAGTCCTGGTACCCCTATCCTCAGTGAACACTGTCCACTATCTGCACAAGACAGAACAAGGTGGGGGTGAAGCCCATACAGGGGTGAGTATAACAACAATCAGTAGGTACCCTGAGACCCTTGAAGGTCTCTCAAAATCCAAAAAGGATAAACCAAAAAGCATGGAAACAATATTCAACCCTACTTAGGTATATTCCCATACATATACCTAAGTTATCAAGTATACCCATCTCATCCATGAGGAAACACAAGGCCTAACTCATTATCCCAAAAATCAACTATTCAATGAAGGAAATAATACCATGAAGGTAACACCACAAAGGTAATTAAAACAAAGGTACACCACAAAGAAGAATACCACAAAGGTAAAGACTCAGCTCACAAAGGTATTAGTGTACTATAGAAGTAAAGATGATCAGTCGTGAAGCTAGATCATCGTATTCTGTCAAGAGGCACTACTGCTGATTCTATAGAGTCGGACCCACACATGATCGATAGGTACTATAAGGCCCCAGCCTTAAACCTTACTTAATCTTGAGTTATTACAAGATTACACATTGAGGATCTTTTCGGGTTTAGAGTTTTAGAGAATTAGATCATAAAACTTGCATTACATTCCACATATAAACAAAGTGGTTACATAAAGATAGTATTCTTCATTCCCATCAATGTAAACACATTTAAAATAAAACATGGATTATTTCTTGACACATCCTTGACTCTATCATCTTATCATGTACCTTTCCCTTGACCTGTGAAAAACATTTCAAAAACTTGGGATGAGCATAAAAACTCAGTATGGGTTATAAAAAAACATGGAAAGGAAACATGAGTTCATATATACATAAGAATGAAATCATACTTTACCCATAAAACATAGGCACTTTAACATACCTCATAAAATCATGAATAAATCATATAAATCATAAGACATAAATGTAACTTGAGGCATTCATAACATTCTTACGTAGGGAGTAACCCTCTTGGTTACGTTTGGAATACCCATCATAGTATATTCCCTAAAATCTCTTCGGAGAAACCTTAACGTTTCACTCCTTCGCGTTACCCAATGCATTGGAGAGCTATAACGGGCTCACCCGCCCTTAGTTTATCACGGAACCACCCGTCTTCATAATAATGCCCAAGAACCATAACATAATCATATCACATAAAACATGCATAAAGGAAACATAAAATTTCCACATTTCAATCACGAGATATCAATACAACACATTGATATAAAAACATTATGAAAACCATTTTCAATACTAAAATAAAAGAAAAGTAAAACATGGTATTTATTTTTCTTTTAAAAAGAAGGTATGGCTTGTAGAGGAAGCCGAAACTCAAATAACGGTCATGACGGTGGAGAAGTCGTTGTCGCCGCATACGTACGACAAAAACATTCCCTTTTGTCATTTAGTAAACGCTTCGTATAAAAAATATTCCTTTTGAATAAACGTAAAAGTCAAAGGGGTTTATACACCGTATAAAAGAAAGTTGTGTATAAAATAAAATATGCCTCAATGAAAGGAGATTGAGACGAAGTCCCATACCTCGTATCCAACTTGACCCGACCATTCTTTAATCTCTTGAATAATAAACTTGAGTTAATCTCTACTTGCTTAAGAACCTTTTTCAAGTTCATTATTCCTTTTATACCATGTTATGAACATCATTTAATCTGTTAAGTTAACAATGTTCATTTTGTCGGTATTTGGTTCTTAAGTCAAAAATAGACTTCTTACACTTACATGTTGTTAATTTGGTCAAAGGTTCATTATATCTAGAATGGTATTCATAATGTAGATATCATATATGTCATATATATCCAGTACATACATGCATTTATAATATTACATCACATTTAGAGGTAAGAAATGAAATGCACCGTTCATGGAGACGGTAAGCCGTACGTACGCATGAACGCTACTTCCATTTCTATTTCATATTTTCTGGAATGGAATCATAATTATATAAGATTATATTATAATTAAAGTATAATAACATATATAATATCATTAACTTTATCCTTTAAACATCCCACATATGGTATTAACGAATCAAATCACTTTTAGGGGGCGGTAGTCCGCACTTCCTAAAATGAAGATATCGTGTTTTACCCATAATGGAAACCATAAAGGTATGCCCAAAATGAAAAAAACAGAAGCTTAAGGAAAACATAAACATATTATATATCATATATAAAAATAGTGACATCATACTGGCCACCTTTGAAGGTGTTAAATGAGTGTTGAACAATCATCGTTTCGGGAGGCAGAATTTCGCCATCCACGGAAACCGTATGTTCTTTAACCATTTGATGTAGTTGTGTGAGAGTGTAGCTCAAATAAATCTTATAACAACATCCTAGTATATTGATGATACTGGTGTTGTTACAAAAGAAGTAAATAAAAAGAGTTTAGGGGGTTGGAGAAGCAAAATAAAACAAATGAACATGAGAGAATGAATTACATTTAAAAGTGTAACTCCTATTGAGTTGAGCCTAAAGGCTTACTTTGAAAGGATTCTGCCCAAAGGGAATCCTCTAGGATGAGGAGAGGGATGTGGAGAGAGCAAATGGGCAGGGGTTGGCCGATCCAAAGGCTTGAAGAGTGTGTGAAATGAGGTAGAGGTGGGGGCCTTTTATAAGAGGAGAGGAGGGGCACTTTTGGAAAGTAAAGAAATATTACATTATTTGAAAATGTGTTTCGGTTCTAAAAGGTCCCACATTGATATAATTCGTGGATAAGGTGATAAGGGTTCGAAATCCACTCATCCAATTGGTTTTGGACATGTGTAGTTCATATATTTTACATTATCTTTCTATTTTATTTAAATCGTCAAATAATGATGTCATCACTGCATCATTATTATGTCATAAATAATTAAATTTATTTAATGTCTAAAAATTATTAAAAAAATACTATGATATAGGAAATCTTTTTATCTTTCCATTGACTATTTATAATCAAAATTTTTACTTGTATAACCCCACTTCAAAATTTTTTTCGTAAAACATATTATGTTTGTGTCATTTTCCCTTTAACATTAAATAAAAAGTAATTTATGTCATTTCCCAACAAAAGTGGATCCATGGGGTCCCCAAGTTGACCCATGGCATGTCATGGTCGGACATGACACAACCAATGAGGTTGGGACATGTGTCTAGGTCATTTCATTTTATTAAAGTATTATTTATACCTTAAACTACCCTAATTACCACTAATCGTGATTAAGAACTTAATAAGTTACTATTCACCAAAAAATTATTATAATCTCATTGAACCACATTTTACATACTAATGAAAACCATGTATGTCGGATTTTCAAAATTAAATACACATTAGTGGTAAACTTTCATTTAACTGAAAAATCAGTTTGCTTGATTATCACTTAGTGGTTTCACTATTCATCAAAAATTGAAGTTTTTCAGAAAATTACCAAAAATTCACCATAAGATATATTTGATATTCCGAATTCAAAAATGAAGTCTATTTTAAAAAATTAAAAACATATAGGTCACATTAATTAATTTAATAATTAATTCCCGCTGTCAGAGCAAATAGCGTGTTTTTATGAAACAATAAGTATCAAAAGATTGACACCCGTTTAAGTCCAATTTCAAAGTGAAATTGACTCCAATGGCCACCATTGGATTAAATGGTAAAAATATATTCATATTACACATTAAGACCAATTCAAAAGATAATCTAATCATATAAATAAATTAGATTAAAAATCAGTTTTGATGTAAAATGCAGTATTTTTCACTATTCATTAAAAAAAATGAACCTTGTCAGAAAAATACCAAAAATTCACACAAAGTAAATTTTGATGTCCCAATCATAAAGAATAATTTTATTTTGACAAACATAGTTTATAAAATTGTCAAAATATAGATTCAAAAATGGTTTTCCATCAAAAGGCACTAAAACAATCTTTTAAGAATATTAGTGTATTCCATGCATAAGATTGTATTTATTTTCATTTTAAGCCTCTATAACACTATCTTAATCATTAATAGACATAGATAAAAATATCTATTATTCATTACTTACTTGGGATGTTACATCCTTCCCCCCGTTAGAAAATTGCGTCCCCGTAATTTATTTACTTATCGAATAAATGGGGGTACTTATCCCTCATTGCATTTTTAGATTCCCATGTTGCCTCTTCAATCATGTGGTTTTTCCACAAAACTTTTACCTGATGAATCACCTTATTCCGTAACACTTGCTCCCTATGGTCAAGAATCTGGACTGGTTGTTCCTCATAAGATAGGTTCTCTTCCAGCTGAACTACCTCTGGGCTAAAAACATGAGATGGATCTGGCATATACTTTCTCAACATCGAAACGTGAAAAACATTGTGTACCTGAGATAAACTCGGAGGTAAAGCCACTCGGTATGCAACTGATCCAACTCTCTCCAGAATTTCGTATGGTCCAACAAACCTTGGGCTCAACTTTCCTTTCTTACCAAATCTCATCACGCTTTTCCAAGGAGAAACCTTGAGAAAAACATGATCACCTACCTCGAAAGATAGATCCTTCCTCCGGTTATCTGCATAACTCTTCTGCCTGCTCTGACCTGTTCTCATGTGTTTCTGAATCAGATGAACTTTTTCTACCATCTCTTCTACCAATTCTGGTCCCATCAACTTCCTTTCACCCACTTCATCCCAGAAAGCTGGAGTTCGACACCGCTTCCCATATAATGCCTGAAATGGTGCCATCTGTATACTGGAATGAAAACTGTTATTATATGAAAACTCAACCAAAGAAAGATGTTGGTCCCAACATCCCTGATAATCCATAGAACAAGCTCGTAGCATATCCTCCAATGTCTGAATTGTTCGTTCTGACTGCCCATCTGATTGGGGATGAAAAGCTATACTAAAATTTAATTCAGTACCCAACGACTTCTGAAGGCCTTTCCAAAAGTTAGAAGTAAACCTGGGATCACGATCCGATACAATGGAGAGAGGAACTCCATGTAACCTGACTATCTCTTTAAGATACAAACGGGAAAGTTGATCAAGAGAGAAAGTATCTCGTATAGCAAGGAAATGAGAAGATTTGGTCAAGCGATCAACAATAACCCAGATTGCATTATTACCTCGAGATGTATTCGGTAATCCAACAAAAAAGTCCATGGATATATTCTCCCATTTCCACTCTGGCACTGGTAAAGGCTGAAGCATCCCTTTCGATAACTGCCGCTCTGCTTTAACCTGTTGACATGTCAAACACTTCACAGTAAAATCAGTAATGTCTCTTTTCATTCCATCCCACCAGTAATACTCCCGCAGATCTCTATACATCTTAGTACTGCCCGGATGAACTGAAAAAGGAGAACTATGAGCTTCACATAACAGCTCTCTCTTCAACTGTGAATCACAAGGCACACACAATCTCTTCCCAAATCTCAAAACACAATCACTATCAATGTTGAATTCAGGCAACTTACCTTTCTGAACCAGCTCTACCTTTTTCTGCAACTCACTGTCTTGCTTCTGTGCTTGCTTGATTCTATCTGATAGAGAAGATCTCACTGATACCTGAAACAAAACAGAAGGACTTCCTGCACCAACAACTTCTATGCCAAAGTTCATCAAATCGTTAACCAAAGGATCACGTTCCAAACGCAACATTGTTAATGAAGCATTACTTTTTCGACTCAAAGCATCATCCACTTTATTTGCTTTTCCCAGATGGTAATGAATTGTACAATCATAATCCTTGATTAATTCCAGCCATCTCCTTTGTCTCATGTTTAACTCTTTCTGAGTGAATATATACTTTAAACTTTTGTGATCGGTATATATTTCACACTTTACTCCATACAAATGATGTCTCCAAATTTTTAAAGCAAAAACAACAGCAGCTAATTCCAAATCATGTGTAGGATAATTTACCTCATGAGTTTTCAACTGTCGTGAAGCATAAGCAATTACCTGATCATTCTGCATTAGGACGCAACCAAGTCCTTTCAATGAAGCATCACTGTATATAACAAACTCACCATTCCTGGAAGGTAGTGCCAAAACTGGAGCATTCACCAATCTTCTTTTCAATTCCTGAAAACAATCATCACATTCTTTTGTCCAGATAAACTTAACACCCTTACGAGTTAGCTTAGTCATTGGACTAGATAACCGTGAAAAATTTCTAACAAACCTTCAGTAATAGCCCGCCAAACCAAAGAAGCTACGAATCTCGGTTACATTTGTGGGTCTTGGCCATTCTTCCACAACTTTTGTTTTTTCAGGATCAACAGTTATTCCATCTTTAGAAACAATGTGACCAAGGAAATAAATTTGTTGCAACCAAAACTCACAATTGCTGAATTTCCCATACAGTTTCTTTTCTTTTAAGGTTTGCAAGATAACCCTTAAATGTCTTTCATGCTCTTCTTTACTTTTAGAAAACACCAAAATATCATCAATGAAAACCACCACAAACTTATCCAAGAACTCATGGAAAATTCTATTCATTAAGTCCATGAATACAGCAGGTGCATTGGTTATCCCAAAAGGCATTACTACAAATTCATAATGGCCATATCTCGTACGGAACGCGGTCTTCGGAATATCTGCCTCCTTTACCTTCAGCTGATGGTACCCCGATCTCAAGTCAATCTTTGAAAAAAACTGAGCTCCCTGGAGCTGATCAAACAAATCATCGATATGAGGCAAAGGATATTTGTTCTTAACAGTGATATTATTCAAGGCTCTATAATCAATGCAAATTCTCATAGAACCATCTTTCTTTTTAACAAATAAAACAGGAGCACCCCATGGTGATGTGCTAGGTCTAATGAAACCTTTCTCTAATAAATCTTGCAATTGCTCCTTCAACTCTAAAAGTTCAATTTGTGCCATTCGATAAGGGGGTTTTGAAATTGGCTTAGCATCAGGAACTAAGTCAACAGTAAACTCAACTTCCCGATCTGGTATTATTCCTGGAAACTCATCAGGAAAAAATCAGGATACTCATTTACCACTGGCACATCATTAATCTGAACAGTTCCTTTATTTTCAACGACGTGTGCAAGGTAACATTCATTTCCATCTTTTACAAGTTTCTCGGCCTCTTGATATGATATCAAAACTAAGGGTTCATTCTTGTAAACAAACTGAAAGTCTTTCTAAAAAGAAACTTCTTTAGCTCTACAGTTAATCTTAGCATGGTAAATAGAGAGCCAATCCATACTCAGGATAACATCAAACTCTACTAGAGGTAGAACAATAAGGTTTGCAAGTAGGTTCTTTCCACAGATAAGGATAGGAAGATTCTTATAAATTCTTTTTGCCTCGACACTTCCCCCAGGTGTTTTTACCAAAATTTCAGGAGTCATTTCTTGAGATGGTATTCCCATTTTACTAGAAAAGGTTTCAGAGATGAAAGAATGTGTAGACCCCGAATCAAACAACACACTGGCATAATCTGAAAAAACAAACAAAGTACCTGATACAACTTCATTTGATGGCCCGACATCTGCTGAAGTAGTTGCAAAGGATTTCACCACCCCTTTCTGCTTGTAGTCTAACTGCTTCCCATCAGTCAAGCTCCTTGTTGGACACTCGTTTGCATAGTGACCCATCTCATTGCACTTATAAAACTTCACTAACTGTAAATCAAATTTGTTCTTACCTTCAGCTTGATCCTTTTCAGTGCAATCACGAGCCTTATGTCCCATCTTACCACATCGGTAGCACTTTCCAGAATTCAGAAGACATTCCCCAGCATGCCTTTTTCCACATTTATCACAAACTAGAAACTTAGTTTTCTTACCATCAAACTTTTTTGAAGTATTCTTACCTTTCTCCTGCCACCTCGGTCTCTTCTTCTGCTGGTTGTTATAGAAAACTTGGTCATCGACAAACTCCATTTCCACCGTCTCAGCACATCGAACAAGCTTTTCATAACTTTTAAACTCACGAGAAGATAATGCCCTTTGATACTTTGGCTTTAATCCTGAGTAGAAACGATTGATTTTACTATCAAGGTCCCGGATAAAATTTGGAGCATACCTTGCCAATCGAGTGAACCTTTCTTCATAGGCATCCACTGAGTCTTCCTCTTGCCTCAATTCCAAGAATTGCTTTTCCATCCTAAGTCGAACAGCCCTAGGAAAATACTTCTCAAGAAACATACCTTTGAATTCATCCCAGTCAAGAGCATCAATCTCATCGGCGTCCCTGATATTTTTAACCATAGACCACCACTGATCTGCTTCACCCTCCAAACGGTAAATAGCAAGACTAACCTTTTGATTGTCTGAACACCCCATGACATCAAAAATCTTCTCCAGTGCTTTAATCCACCCTTCAGCTAGCACAGGGTCAGATGATCCTCTGAATGATGGTGGATGTTGCCTCATGAAATGTTCCACCACTGACAAGTTCCTCTGCGGTTGTTCTGGTTGATCTCGTGCATGGATACCACCGCAATTTATCGCTTGAGTCAACTGCGCCATTACTGCAACAAACTGTTCAGTTCCAATTCCGACCATTTCTGGATGCTGATTCAGAAGGTTATTTCCTTCTGTATGCCTTCCAAGCACTGCTTCCCTGTTTCCTCTGCGGAAAACCATTCTGAACAAACATGTCTTAGCTGAAGCAACATGGTAATCTTTAAATGCTATATCATTTTGAAAAAAAATATTTTTGGATAATCATTTAATAGAATTCTAACTCCTAAAGTTATCTAAACCGACCTCTGATACCAACTATAAGGCCCCAGCCTTAAACCTTACTTAATCTTGAGTTATTACAAGATTACACATTGAGGATCTTTTCGGGTTTAGAGTTTTAGAGAATTAGATCATAAAACTTGCATTACATTCCACATATAAACAAAGTGGTTACATAAAGATAGTATTATTCATTCCCATCAATGGAAACACATTTAAAATAAAACATGGATTATTTCTTGACACATCCTTGACTCTATCATCTTATCATGTACCTTTCCCTTGACCTGTGAAAAACATTTCAAAAACTTGGGATGAGCATAAAAACTCAGTATGGGTTATAAAAAAAACATGGAAAGGAAACATGAGTTCATATATACATAAGAATGAAATCATACATTACCCATAAAACATAGGCACTTTAACATACCTCATAAAATCATGAATAAATCATAGAAATCATAAGACATAAAGGTAACTTGAGGCATTCATAACATTCTTACGTAGGGAGTAACCCTCTTGGTTACGTTTGGAATACCCATCACAGTATATTCCCTAAAATCTCTGCGGAGAAACCTTAACGTTTCACTCCTTCGCGTTACCCAATGCATTGGAGAGCTATAACGGGCTCACCCGCCCTTAGTTTATCACAGAACCACCCGTCTTCATAATAATTCCTAAGAACCATAACATAATCATATCACATAAAACATGCATAAAGGAAACATAAAATTTCCACATTTCAATCACGAGATATCAATACAACACATTGATATAAAAACATTATGAAAACCATTTTCAATACTAAAAGAAAAGAAAAGTAAAACATGGTATTTATTTTTCTTTTAAAAAGAAGGTATGGCTTGTAGGGGAAGCCGAAACTCAAATAACGGTCATGACGGAGGAGAAGTCGTTGTCGCCGCATACGTACGACAAAAACATTCCCTTTTGTCGTTTAGTAAACGCTTCGTATAAAAAAGATTCCTTTTGAATAAACGTAAAAGTCAAAGGGGTTTATACACCGTATAAAAGAAAGTTGTGTATAAAATAAAATATGCCTCAATGAAAGGAGATTGAGACGAAGTCCCATACCTCGTATCCGACTTGACCCGACCGTTCTTTAATCTCTTGAATAATAAACTTGAGTTAATCTCTACTTGCTTAAGAACCTTTTTCAAGTTCATTATTCCTTTTATACCATGTTATGAACATAATTTAATCTGTTAAGTTAACAATGTTCATTTTTTCGGTATTTGGTTCTTAAGTCAAAAATAGACTTCTTACACTTACATGTTGTTAATTTGGTCAAAGGTTCATTATATCCAGAATGGTATTCATGATGTAGATATCATATATGTCATATATATCCAGTACATACATGCATTTATAATATTACATCACATTTAGAGGTAAGAAATGAAATGCACCGTTCATGGAGACGGTAAGCCGTACGTACGCATGAACGCTACTTCCATTTCTATTTCATATTTTCTGGAATGGAATCATAATTATATAAGAGTATATTATAATTCCAGTATAATAACATATATAATATCATTAACTTTATCCTTTACACATCCCACATATGGTATTAACGAATCAAATCACTTTTAGTGGGCGGTAGTCCGCACTTCCTAAAATGAAGATATCGTGTTTTACCCATAATGGAAACCATAAAGGTATGCCCAAAATGAAAAAAACAGAAGCTTAAGGAAAACATAAACATATTATATATCATATATAAAAATAGTGACATCATAATGGCCACCTTTGAAGGTGTTAAATGAGTGTTGAACAATCATCGTTTCGGGAGGCAGAATTTCGCCATCCACGGAAACCGTATGTTCTTTAACCATTTGATGTATTTTTGTGAGAGTGTAGCTCAAATAAATCTTATAACAACATCCTAGTATATTGATGATACTGGTGTTGTTACAAAAGAAGTAAATAAAAAGAGTTTAGGGGGTTGGAGAAGCAAAATAAAACAAATGAACATGAGAGAATGAATTACCTTTAAAAGTGTAACTCCTTTTGAGTTGAGCCTAAAGGGTTCCTTTGAAAGGATTATGCCCAAAGAGAATCCTCTAGGATGAGGAGAGGGATGTGTAGAGAGCAAATGGGCAGGGGTTGGCCGAGCCAAAGGCTTGAAGAGTGTGTGAAATGAGGTAGAGGTGGGGGCCTTTTATAAGAGGAGAGGAGGGGCACTTTTGGAATGTAAAGATATATTACATTATTTGAAAATGTGTTTCGGTTCTAAAAGGTCCCAAATTGATATAATTCGTGTATAAGGTGATAAGGGTTCGAAATCCACTCATCCAATTGGTTTTGGACATGTGTAGTTCATATATTTTACATTATCTTTCTATTTTATTTAAATCGTCAAATAATGATGTCATCGCTGCATCATTATTATGTCATAAATAATTAAATTTATTTAATGTCTAAAAATTATTAAAAAAAATACTATGATATACGAAATCTTTTTATCTTTCCAATTACTATTTATAATCAAAATTTGGACTTGTATAACCCCACTTCAAAATTGTTTTCGTAAAACATATTATGTTTGTGTCATTTTCCCTTTAACATTAAATAAAAAGTAATTTATGTCATTTCCCAACAAAAGTGGATCCATGGGGTCCCCAAGTTGACCCATGGCATGTCATGGTCGGAAATGACACAACCAATGAGGTTGGGACATGTGTCTATGTCATTTAATTTTATTAAACTATTATTTATACCTTAAACTACCCTAATTACCACTAATCGTGATTAAGAACTTAATAAGTTACTATTCACCAAAAAATTATTATAATCTCATTGAACCACATTTTACATACTAATGAAAACCATGTATGTCGGATTTTCAAAATTCAATACACATTAGTGGTAAACTTTCATTTAACTGAAAAATCAGTTTGCTTGATTATCACTTAGTGGTTTCACTATTCATCAAAAATTGAAGTTTTTCAGAAAATTACCAAAAATTCACCCTAAGCTATATTTGATATTCCGAATTCAAAAATGAAGTCTATTTTAAAAAATTCAAAACATATAGGTCACATTAATTAATTTAATAATTAATTCCCGCTGTCAGAGCAAATAGCGTGTTTTTATGAAACAATAAGTATCAAAAGATTGACACCAGTTTAAGTCCAATTTCAAAGTGAAATTGACTCCAATGGCCACCATTGGATTAAATGGTAAAAATATATTCATATTACACATTAAGACCAATTCAAAAGATAATCTAATCATATAAATAAATTAGATTAAAAAGCAGTTTTGATGTAAAATGCAGTATTTTTCACTATTCATTAAAAAAAATGAACCTTGTCAGAAAAATACCAAAAATTCACACAATGTAAATTTTGATGTCCCAATCATAAAGAATAATTTTATTTTGACAAACATAGTTTATAAAATTGTCAAAATATGGATTCAAAAATGGTTTGCCATCAAAAGGCACTAAAACAATCTTTTAAGAATATTAGTGTATTCCATGCATAAGATTGTATTTCTTTTCATTTTAAGCCTCTATAACACTATCTTAATCATTAATAGACATATATAAAAATATCTATTATTCATTACTTACTTGGGATGTTACAGGTACTAACCCCTACAATGACCCAAACATGATCTGACCCACAAAATATTGGTATGCACTGACCCACACAAGATTGCTGAGCACTGACCCACATAGGATCTGAGCAACACAGGATCAGTATGCGCTGACCCACATAAGATCACTAAGCGCTGACCCACACAGGATCAGACCCACACAAGATCAGTATGCGTTGACCCACACAGGATCACTGAGCACTGAACCACATAGGATCTATAGTTACTAACCCCCGCAATGACCCACATAGGATCTGACTCGCCCAGATTCCTTAGGTAACTAACCTCCGTATTATCTGTCTCTAACCTCCAGCTCACTGCCGGCTACTGGATTCCTCACACCAGGTGTTCTCGAGTTCCTTAGAATCTGTCCTTTGAGATATCGATCATACCTCGACCTCCAATAATCTCTAATGGAGTAACTCAAAGATCTGTCAAGTCATAAGGGACCCAATGCAATAGGCGGCTCACCAATTGGACGCCCGGTCTGTAAGGTATTAGTGTATTTGCTATGAGGGCCCAGTTGGTTTCAGGGTTTGATCCAACCCTTCTATACTAAAACTTTATATAAAACTTATATGGAGTATACCAAAAGGACCATCTCAATCCAAGGATTCTAGTGCGGCAGACGGTTCATCCAACGGATGCCCGGAACATAAGTAATGAAAAAAATGTGAAAATGGGTCTAGAAGGGCCGTGGTCCGGTCCGACTCGATCCGGTTCGGAGCGACCCGACCCAGTCCGGGTCCGGCCTGATTGGCCTGGGCCGTAGTGGGCGCAACCCGCTATGTAATTCCCTAACCCTAGTTACCCATAGTCGGTGCATTATTACATAACATTGGAATGATACATGGAATCGTGTACCGAAAGACCGATCAGCTTAGTAGCCTTAGAAGTACTAGATACATTCATATGTTTTACATTACATCATGAAATAAAAACATCAAAAACATTTTGTCCCCATTGACCACATTTATATCCTTATACTATCCCTTCAGATCAACCATAAAATATTTCTTCACATTTTGGGAAAAAATTAGACATATAAAAATGTGAGCTCAGATTCTCAGAAAGGATAACAATATAGAAAAAAATTTCATAAATAAGCATAAATATTTAAGGAAATGTATAAAACTAAAACAAATTCATTTTAAACTTAAACATAATAATAATATGGAAAAGATAAAATAAAATAATTTTATTTACTTATTCACATGGATATTATACTAGTCGAATAATCACATGCAATATCAATAGCCACTTTCATAATGATGGAATGCATAATTCCAGACTTCATAACCACATAGTCAAGGCCTTGTGCCAAGACTAAAAATAAGATTTTGTCAAGGCCTTATGCCAAGAAAATAGTTTTTCTAATGAGACCTATCTATGCATCGAGGAGCTATAGAGGGCTCCACCTGTCACTTACTATGTCCAATGCATTCCTCTAATTAAATGGTTTAAACATAACATAAACATTCGTATTAAAACTTTAATATGAAATGTCAATAATTTATCCATAAACCATGAATTATATAAAAATAACACATCCATAGTCAAACATATCACAAAACCATCAATAAAATATGGAAGATTTGTATCATAATAAATCAACTTCAAACAAGCTTAAAATCCATCAAAGGATGTTGACATTGATGAAATAAAAACATTTTGTAGATAAATATCCCTTTATATTTTGAAATTATTTAAAAGGCATATAATTATAAAAGAAAACATGTATTTTGAAAAAATTCATTAAAGCTTGTATGGGAAGTTTTGATGATGTTATAATGGCAGAAAATAGCCCCACCCACTGTATAAGTTAGAAAAAGACATTCTTACCTTAATTTGGCCGAAAAGGCCATAAAATACATTGTTTGGAAAACGAAAAAATGATTCCTTTCAAACCATTTCATAGAAAGTCAAACAAGGTTATAAATTACTTTAAACCATTGTATAGTAAATATTAAAAATGTTTTGAAATACATTTTTAAGAAACATGGGTGTGGATGATAGAGAGGTCCCAATAGATACTTACGTAAAAACAACCTCGGATAATAATGTGATTTTGAAATTAACCCTTACCTTGTAATTTTCCTTAGTTGATGGTATGTTAACCTCATTTATAAAATATAGAACATTGTTATTAAATTATACAAGAATAATATACATAAATATAATATCATATATCATCTTATAACATTTCATTGTTAGTAATAATTTAGTAGTATCATCATTTTGGGTGTTAACTGATCCGTTTTCCTTTCTATGCTCGGTTACATAAGACATGTTTGTTATCGATAGAATCTATTTTATTCATATCCAAAATGATATTAAGTTCTTAAAAATTATATTTAATCATAAAATGAAAATTATTCTTGAATGATGATGATGGGGAAGGTATCTCATCGCGTTCGTGGAGAGGGTAATTCGTACATACACACAAGCGACAATATCATTATATTGATGGTGAAATCATATGTAATTGGATGGTATATAATATATACCGAATCATTAAAATGTTATATTTATTATTTACATTGGTTATACTCATTATTAAACCCATCCAAATAATGAAGAGTTTGAATCAAAAACTACACTACGACGTAGTGACGGTAAGCCGTACGCACACACGTATGGTGACGTTGTCATTAATATGATGGATAGAATAATGAATATGGTTGTACCATTTTTATAATAACATCACAGTATATAAAATAAACCGGATTTATTATATTATAATGTAGAGAACAAAGAAAGAGGAAGTGGAAGAAGAAAAGAACTTGAAAGAGGTGATGAAATATTTACCTCTTCTTCATGTTATTCCTTTTGATTTGATCAAAAGAGCTCCTTAAGTTGGCTTTATGACCAAAGGAAATCCTCTAGGATGATGGTAGGAATGTTTAAAGGATATTTTTACTGGTTTTGGATGATCCAAATGGCTTTTGATGTCTGAAATTAAGAGTAGGGAAGTAACCTTTTATAAGAGAGGTGAGGGTCACTTTAGGAAAAGCTTGAAATATTATTTTATAATAAAATCATTTTCAATTTATAATGGCTCCAAAAAAATTTATTTCGAGGATAAGGTGGGGATGGGTCGAAAAACTATCAACAAATAGTTTTTGGATAGGTTTATATTACCATATTAACCTTATCTTTTAGATTTAACTCTTAGTTAAATAGTTTGACATTTACCATGTCTCTTTGAATTTTTATATTATATGGTTAACAAACGTACTATAACAAACCGAGAAAACCCCATGTGGTTCAATATTAATATATGTAACCTTATCTAAGTCCTTTGGCCAATACTTAGTTTTTTAAGAATATTATATCAATTAATAATATAGTATTTTTTTTAAACTCAATTTTGTCTATTTTGACATTATTTAGTATTTGATTTCATTTAAAGCCATTAAAACATTAAAAATTCAAATAAAATATAATTAACCAACCCTATAATATCATATTAACCTATAAAATTAGTTTAATTTATCATAAGTATAAATTTACTTTTATTTGGATATTTATAATATCAATTATTTTAATATTTCGTTATTAAGGAAATTTCTACATCATCATTGTGTCATAAATAAATTAAATTATATAATGTCTAAAAATTATACATAAAATTAAATTATGTAGGAAATATTTTTATCTTTATAATTAATATTTATAGTTGAATTTATATTGTGTGTAACCCTATATTAAATATCATTTAGTTATTAAAATTTGAATTTGACTCTTTTAACTCTTCTTTAAATAAAATAATAATAAATTTCCTAATCTAATCCAAGTGAACAAAATGGCATCATATTTTATTCCTAATGTTTTTTTGGTCGAATTATACTTATCCAATAGAATTAAGACATGTGTATGTGTAATTATGATTTCATTTTAACCCTTAATTTCCCTATTTACTTTTAACCGTGGTAAATAATAGTCAAAAGTTACTATTCACCAAAAATTATTTTCATCTTATTGAACCACATTTTACAAATTGACATTAACCGTGTCTCTCAGATTTTTTAAATTATACTCACAAATGCAGTAAAATTAGGTTTGATGCAAATTTACAAATGCTCCTTGGAGGTGGTTAAAAGATGGTAAAAAGCTCAATAAAATTTATATATATGTTAACTTATTATAAAATGTCTCAAATGAATTACATTGAACTTATATAGGTATTATGTATCTATTTTGACCTAAAATAAATTTAAATAAATTATAAAATTATATAAATTAAAAGTCGGTTTTAACCAATAACACAGTGTTTTTCACTATTCATCAAAAGTTGAAAGTTTTTAGAAAAATACCAAAAATTCACCCTAAGATAATTTTGATATTCAAATTAAAAATTGATTTCCATTCTGAAAAATAAAATTTATAAAATTTTAAAAAGTTTGTATTACAGTTCTAAAGGGCTAGTTTGATTGGTCGTGGTGCGTTAGCATCTCGAAGTTGCATACAATGCAATCTATTGCATTATTTAAAGGGAAGCATACCGTGGAAGCTTGGGGTGTTACATATTCCCTCCTTCAAATAATTTCATCCTCGAAATTTCTAGAATACTACAACACAAAATTTTTTGGGTGGTTCTTCATCATAAGTTCCTCTGGTTCCCATGTTGCCTCTTCCTTCTTATGGTTTTTCCATAGTACCTTTACCAGATGAGTAGTCCAGTTTCTCTACACTTGTTCTCTGGTATCAATAATCTTGAAAGACTCTTCACAATAAGAAAGAACTGGTTCCAGTTCAATTTCCTCATAGGTGAGTACATGCATTGGGTCATGCATGTATTTTATCAAGAGTGATATGTGGAACACATCGTCAACTTTGGAGAGACTTAGAGGCAATGCCAAACGGTAAGCTACAACCCCAATTCATTCTAGAATTTTGAAAGTTACGATGTACCTGAGACTTAATTTACCCTTCTTACCTAATTGTATAACTCCCTTCCATGGAGATACCTTTATGAAAACATGATCTCCAACCTAGAATTCCAAATCTTTCCTTCAGTTATTGGCATAACTCTTCTACCTACTTTGAGCTTCTTTGATCTGGGTTTGGATATCCTTTATCTTTTCCATTGTTTCCTCAACAAGTTCTAGGCCAACGAGTTTTCTTTCACCAACATCATCCCAACAAGTTGGTGTGCAACATTTCATTCCATAAAATGCTTTATATGGTCCCATTTGAATACTTGAATGGTATCTATTGTTATTGGAAAATTCTACCAGTGGTAAATATTGATCCCACATACCTTGAAAGTCATGTGTGCAAGATCTCAACATGTCTTATATGGTTTGAATAGTCCGTTCTGATTATCCATCAGTTTTAGCATGGTAGGTAGTGCTCAAACAAAGTTCAGTATACAACACCTTATGAATACTTTTCCAAAATCTTGATGTAAAACAGGGATCGTGATAAGAAATAATCGATAGGGATACACCAGGGAGTCTTACAACTTCATTAATATATAGTCTTTCTAGAAGTTCAAGTAGTAAATCTTCTCTTATACCAGGAAAATGTGCCTACTTGGTAAGATGATCAATAATGACCCATATTGTATCATTACTTCTAGGAGTCTTTGGTAGCCCCATGAAAAAGTCCGTCATAATATTATCCCATTTCCACTCAGGTATGGGGAGAGGTTGCACGACTCCTACAGGCTGTTGCCTTCAAGCTTTCACTTGTTGAAAAACAATACATCTTTATAAAACAATCAGGAATCTCCTGCTTCATGTTGTCCCCATAAAAAAGTTCCTTCAAATCCCTATACATCTTGGTGCTCCCAGGGTGTATAGAGAAATTGGAGCTATGAGAATCATCCAAAAATTCTCTTTTTAGATCAGGTATATCGGGCACACAAAGTCTCTTCCCAAATTTCAAAATTCCATTTTCATATACGAAGTCACTAAATATCCCATAATTTATACCTTTAATCTTCTTTTGAAACTCCTCATCATTAGTATGGGAACTTTTTATCCTTTCCAGTAAATATGGATTGGAAACTATTTGAAAAAGTTTTGATGTTTCACTTTCCATGGTTATTCCCATATCCATCTTTACTAGATCCATGAAAATAGGATCCATTTCAACTCTAATCTTTTTCAAAACTCCATGATCCTTTCTGATCAAAGAATCTTCCACCTTATTTTCCTTCCCCGGGTGGTAGTATATTGTGAAATCACAATCCTTGAGTAGTTTAAGCCATCTCCTTTTCCTCATGTTGTGTTATTTTTGTGAGAAAATATACGTCAAAATCTTTTGATTAGTATAAATTTCACATTTTTCACCATAGGGATAGTGTATTCATATCTTCAGAGAAAATATTAAAGCTACTAACTCAAGATCATGAGTGGTTTAGTTTTTCTCAAGAATTTTTAGCTATCTTGATGCATAGGTAATAACTCAATCATTCTGCATAAGGACACAACCGAGTTCTTTCTTTGAAGCATCACTATAAATAACAAACTCATCATTACCTGAGGGTAGAGTCAAGATAGGAGCATTGAATAATCTTCTCTTTAGTTCTTCAAAACATTATTTACAATCTTCTATCCAAACAAATTTAACCCCTTTACGTGTGAGCTTGGATAATGGGTTAGCCAATCGGGAAAAATTCTGGACGAAACATCGATAAAAACCTGCTAAACTAATAAAACTGCGTACCTCAGTTATACTCGTCGGTGCTGGCCATTCTTGGATTTCCTTGGTATTTAAAGGATCAACAAATATTCCATACATAGAGACAATATTTCCAATAAATTAAATCTCTTAAATCCAAAATTCACACTTTCTAAACTTCCCATATAATTCATTTCTTCTAAGAGTCTTTAGAATAATGCGCAAGTAATTCTCATGATCTTCGTAGCTTTTGGAGTATAACAACATACCATAAATAAATATGACTACAATGTCATGAAGATATTCCTTAAAAACACTATTCATTAGATCCAGGAAGATAGAGGGTGCATTATTCAATCCAAAAGGCGTTACTATAAACTCGTAATTCTCATACCTAGTTCGAAATGCTATTTTCGGAATGTCTTCCTTATTTACACACAACTGATGATATCTAGATCTAAGGAAAATCTTTGAAAAATATTGATATCTATAGAGTTGGTTGAATAAATCATCAATGCGAGGTAGGGGATACTTGTTCTTTATTGTTATAAGTTTGATCTCCCTATATTCAATGCACAACCTCATAGATCCGTGTTTCTTCTTAACAAAAAGGACAGGGCTCTCCGTGCAGAAACACTAGGGCGAATAAATCCTTTATTACTCAATTCCTATATTTTTTTCTTTAGTACCACTAATTCCACAGTGGCCATACTATAAGGGGTCTTCTATATGGGCCTTGAACCAGGAATTAAATCAATGGAAAACTCAATTTCTCATTCTGGAGGATGTCCATGTAAATTATTTGGAAACACATCAATATATTCTTGCACAATAGGTACATACTATATTCGAACATTCTTTTCCTCACCGTTAATTATTTCATTCTCTTACTCTCCAATAATTGAATTTATTATAGCTTCTGGGGGTGGATCTAGATAAGAATCAGGTGGTGACATTTCTGCTCTAATGATAAGGTACTCCATATCATCATCGAAAATTTTAACCTCCTTCTTCTTAAAATAAATTTTCACATCATGGTCTGAAAGACAATCCATTCTAAGGATTACATCAAATTCAATCATGGATATAACGATGAGATCAGTAGATAATGAACATTTATATGCACTGATGGGAACTAATTCACCAAACTTTGTTGTGATGATACTTACCTTAAGAGTTTTGACTGAAAAATCCCTTGGTAATTAAAATTTAAAATATCTAATTTTCTTAGAAAACCAGGAGGATATGAAACAATGCGATGATCCAGAATCAAATAAAGCATTTGCTAAATTTTAGGAAACTATTAAATTACCTACCACTATGTCTTTTGAAGCTTCAACCTTAGTAGTAGTGATCACATAAGCTTGGCCTGGCTCCCTTGGCCTTTTCTAAGGTAATTTCCCTTGGCACATAGGAAATTCATTTTCATAATGTCCCTTTTCTCTACAATTTTAGCATTAAACATTGACAACCTTTTTCTTTCCCTTATAATCACGAGTTTGGTGGCCTTTTTCACCAAATTTGTAACAAACTCCCATTCCCTTCAGGAAAGTACCGGGGTGTTTATTCCCACATTTTCCACTATATGGATATTCAACTTTTCCCTTCTTCCCCATATTTTCATTTCAAGAGTGATTAACATATCTCTTCTTCTCTTTCTTTTCATTGATGTCATAAGACTTATAGAATTCCTTTTCTCTCTTGATAGCACATGAGACAATATATTCGTATGATGAGAGGATTGAGAGACTAATCCTCTATGGAGAAATAGTTTCAAAACATCAAAGAATAGATCAATATTACTCATTGGGTTATGTATATAATATGCAGCATTCCTTGATAATCATGTAAAGTTAGCCTCATACTTTGCGACATTTCCATCCTCCTTTTGCCTCATACTCAGAAATTACCTTTCCATATCTGCTCGATGGTCATGAGGAAAGTATATTTCTAAGAAAATATCTTTATACTCCCTCCATTCCATGTTTGATACTTCTTTATCTTCCATTGACTTTTGGATTAATGACCACCACTGATCTGCATCTCCTGTGATGTGATAAACTGCCATGAAAACTTTTTCCCCTTCGCTGCTTCCCAAAACATGAAATATATTCTCTAAGGAATTTATTCATTGCTCATCTACTAATGGATTTTGTACTCCCATTGAATGTTGGTGGTTGTTTCCTCATGATGCGGTCTAACATTTATTCTCTGTGTTGTGGATCGGGGTGCTCCATATGGGTAAGGTTATTATTCATAACCTGAGTGAGTTGTCCCAATATGGTGATAAGATGATAAACACTAGTTTCATCACCAGATACACTATAATTATCTTGAGTAGAAGGGAAATCCCAACATGGATTATGTGCATTGATACCGTTTCCATTCCTTTCACTAGGTTCCATTTCTAAAAAATGAGATACACTAGATTAGTTTATGAATCACAATACATAATTCCAAACTTTTAAAAAACTTAAAATAAATTGCACAATTTATGGATATAATCCCTAATCATAAAAAATGTTTTCTTTGAGGAGGTATATACTCATAAATCCTTCATAATGGTTTGTAAATAAAATTTTAATTATCTTAAGAATATCCCATGAAAGTGTCATAACCAAGAGTGCAGCAAAGGCCCATTGTCATGTACCAGGATACCCCCGGTCAAGCCCGAAACTCCTTGTTGGAGTTTTCACTCATAGGTACATCTGTGCCAGAGCCTCCTCTACCTAATTATATCCAAACAGGGATTTATTGTTGTGAAATACACAAAATATCTACATTATCAAAATTCTAGGAAGTTATTATATACCAATCCTCAAAGTCTATCTTAGGGTAATGTGCTCTAATTAGAGTTTATCTAAATCTAGTTTCCAAGGATTGAACTAAACTTCCTATGATACCAACTATAATGCCCCAAACCCAGTTAACCAGAGTCAGTGCATTATTACATAACATTGGCATGATATAATGAATCATTTCCCAAAAGGCCGATCAGTTTAGTAGCCTTTGAAGTACTGTATATATTCATAATTTTTACATTACATCATGAAATAAAAACATCAACACCATTTTTCCCCATTTACCAAATATATAGCCTTAGCCTATTCCTGTAATTCAAGCATAAAAAATTTCTTCACATCATGGGAAAAATAAATTATAGAAAGGGGTGAGCTGAGATGCTCAGTAAGGATAACAATATAGAGGAAACTTTCATAAATAAGCATAAACATTTAACACAATGTATAAGGTTAAAACAGAAGCCTTTTAAACTTAAACTTCAACATAATATGGAAAAGATAAAATCAAAAACATCAATTTACTTATTCACATGGATATTCTACCAGTCAAATAATAAAATGCAATACCAATAGCCACTTTCATAATGATGGAATGCATAATGCAAGACTTCATAACCCATAGTCAAGGCCTTGTGTCAAGACGAAAAAAAAAGATTTTGACAAGGCCTTGTGCCAAGAAACCAGTTTGTCTCATGAGACTTACCAATGAATCTAGGAGCAATAGTGGGCTCCACCAGTCACTTACTAAGTCAAATTCATTCCTTATATGAAAAGGTTTAAAAATAACAAAAACATTTATATTAAAACATGCATACGAAATGTCAATACATTATCCATAAACTATGAATTGTGAAAAAATAAAACATCTATAGTCAAAAATATCACAAAACCTTCAATAAAATATGGAAGAGTAGTATCATAATAAATAAACTTCAAACAATCTTAAAATCCATCAAATGATGTTGACATAGATGAAATCAAAACTTTTTGTAGAGAAATATCTATTTCTATTTTGAAATCATTTAAAAGACATATAAATATAAAAGAAAACATTTATTTTGAAAATATTATTATCATATTGTATGGGATGCTTAGATGATGTTATAATGGAAGAAAATAGCCACACCTAGCGTATATGTTAAAAAAGACATTCTTACCTTAATTTTCTCAAAAAGGTCATGAAGTACCTTGTTTGGAAAACAAAAGAAAGATTCCATTCAATTTTTTTATAAAAAGTCCAAAAATGGTATAAATATCTTTAACCCATATTCTAGTAAATAGAAAAAATGTTTTGAAATACTTTTTTTAGAAACATGGGTGTGGATGATAAAGAAATCCAAGTAGATACTTACGTAAAAACAACCTGAGATAAAAAAGAGATTGTGAAATTAACCCTTACCTTGTACTTTTCCTTAGTCGATGGTATGTTGAATTTCTATATAATATTTAAAATATTGTTATTAAATTATACAAGAATAATATACATAAATATGATATCATATATGACCTTATAATATTGCCTTGTTAATAATATTTTAGTAGTGTCATCATTTCGAGTGTAAACTGATCCATTTTACTTTTTATGATTGGTCACGTAAGACATGTTTTTATGTATAGGATGTATTTTATTCATATCCAGAATGATATTAATTTCGTAAACCTTATTTTTAATCATAAAATAAAAATTATTGTTGAATGATTATGATGGGGAATGAATCTCATCACATTCGTGGAGATGGTAATCTGTACGTACGTACGAGAAAAAATTTCATTATATTGATGGAGAAAACATATTTAATTGGATTGTATATCATATATACAGAATAATTTAAATTTTATATTTTTATTTACATTAGTTATACTCATTATTATACCCATCCATATAATGAAGTGCTTGAATAAGAAACTACAACACGACGTGGAGACGGTAAGCCGTACGTACGAATGTATGGTGACTTTGTCATTCATATGATAGATATAATAATGAATATGGTTGTAACCTTTTTATAATAACATTATAGTATATATAGGATACTGGATTTATTATTTTATAATGGAAACAACAAAGAAAGAGAAAGTGGAAGAAGAAAAGAACTTGAAAGAGGTGATGAAATATTTACCTCTTCTTCAGGTTTTTCATTTTGATTTGTTCAAAAGGGATCCATAAATTGTATTTCTAACCAAAGGAAGGCCTCTAGGATGAAGGCCGGAAAGTTAGGTGGATATTTGGGTAGGTTTTGGCCAAGAAAAATGACTTTGGAGGTGTGAGATTAAGAGAAGGGGAATTACCCTTTTATAAGAGAGGTGATGTCACTATAGGAAAAGCTTGAAATATTATTTTATAATAAAATAATTTTTGGTTTCTAATGGATCAAAAATTATTTATTTCGAGGATAAGGTTAGTATGGGTCGAAAACCTATCAAAAAATTGGTAATGGACAGTTTTAGGTCACTATATTAACCTTATCTTTTAGATTTAACTCTTAGTTAAATAGTTTGATATTTACCATGTCTCTTGGTATTTTTATATTATATGGTTAACAAAATTACTATTACAAGCCAAGAGAACATCATGTGGTTCATTATTAATATATATAACCTTATCTAAGTCTTTTGTCCTAACCTTAGATTTTTAGGAATATTATGTCAATTAATAATATAGTATTTATTTTCAAAACTCAATTATGTCAATTTTGACACTATTTAGTATTTGATTTTTTGGAAAGTCATTAAAACATTTTCACTTCAAATAAAATTTATTTAAAAACCCTAACATGTCATATTAACCTATAAAATTACTTTAATTTATCATAAGTATAAATTTACATTTATTTGGATATTTATAATATAAATTATTTTAATATTTCATTATTAAGTTAATTAATGCATCATCATTGTGTCATAAATAAATTAAATTATTTAATGTCTAAAAATTATAAATAAAATACCATTATGTAGGAAATATTATTATATTTTTAATTAATATTTATAGTCTAATTTATATTGTGTGTAACCCTATATTAAAAATGGTTTAGTTATTAACTTTGAATTTTACTCTTTTAACTCTTCAAAAAATAAAATAATAATAAATGTTCTAATCTAATCCAAGTGAACCAAAGGGGGTAATATTTTATTTATAAGGTTGTTTTTATCTAATTATACTTTTAAAATATAATTAGGACATGTGTTAGGGTAATTATGATATCATTTTTACCCTTTATTACCCTATTTAATTTTAACTATGGTAAATAAAACTCAAAAGTTACTATTCACCAAAAATTATTTTCATATTATTGAACCAAATTTTACTTACTGATATTAGACATGTCTCTCATATTTTTGAAATTCAACCCACAGAAGCGGTAAAATTATATTTTATGGAAATTTTCGAATGCTCCTAGGAGGTGGGAAAACGACGGTAAAAAGTTCAATAAAAATTTAATATATCTAAAATTATTATAAAATGACTCCAATGAATTACATTAATCTTATATTGATATTATTTATCTATTTTGACCTAAAATAAATTTAAATAAAATAAATAATTATTTAAATAATATGTCAGTTTTAACCAATAACGCATTGTTTTTCACTATTCATAAAAAATTGAATGTTTTCAGAAAAATAACAAAAATTCACCCTAAGCTAATTTTGATAATCTGAATTCAAAAATGATTTCTATTTTGAAAAATAAAAATTTTAAAATTTCAAAAAAAGTGTGTATTACTATTCATAACGACTAGTTTGAGTGGTCGCGGTGTGTTAGAATATCGAAGTTTCATACAATGCAATATATTACATTATTGAAAGGGAAACGTACCGTGAAAGTATGGGGTGTTACACATTGGGCCGTGGTCTGGCCTAACCTGCAAAGGGGGTGGCCCAGCAAGGCCTGCTGGGCGCGACCTGTTGGGTGACCCGCGGTCGGGGGCCCGCCGTGGCGCGGTCCTCCCTAACCGACACCCGGGCGAAGGTGCCCCCTAGTATTCCGAATGATCCTCTAGCACACGACTTGAAGAGAAAACTTTAGTCATGAAATTGATGATGAATAATATTAAACAAACCCCAAACTTGATGTTCGCTGAAGATGTTGGGAGGTAGGAGATGATGTTGGTGACGTCAACGTTCATTGCTCCCGCACCACGCTCTCGATCCGAGATCATGCGTCTTCCTCATTCTTGATCCCGGGATGTTCTTTTTTGGAAGATGATCCTCCAAAATCTCTCTCTCTAAGGCTCTCCTCTTTTTCCAACAATTTTCCAACCTCAAGAAATGTGAGGATCCAACTTAATAAATTATATTTATTAATTTAATTAAAGTTGGAACATTAATTAAATTGAATTTTTCTCATTTACTAGGGGGAATTCCAAGAGTTATCTCCTATTAAAGAAGAGAGTTTGGGTGGTCCCTACCACTAATTTAAAATGGGAGGTTTCAATTTCAAAAATAAAATAAAGCATGTTTATTTTATTTTCTCCCACGAAATGTCCGAAAACTAATTTCCTCCATCGACCTACTACGGTTGAGGTGAAGGTATCCTTAAGAGAATATCAGCACTGTGAGTTCAACGATGTCCCCAGATTTCAATTCCGACCACTCATTTGAAAGTAACAAAATTACACTCACATTTACTGAATGTACCTAAAAAAAATTTAGAAATTCATTCCGGGCACACCGGGCCTCGAAATCACTCGCCGTCATTTTTTGCAGACTCGTAAAATTACCATATAATTAAAAAAAATTACATGTAAAAATCTAGGTCTTTACATTCTCCCCACCATTGGACTTTGCTTCCCTGAAAGACACAACAAAAACTATGGAACCAAGTGGGGGTACTGATCATGAATCTGAGCCTCCCTATCCCATGTGATTTCCTGGAGGTTCTCGTGCTGCGAATGAATGCACACTAGAGGTATCGACCACCCATGAAGGACCCACTCTTGTCGATCCTCAATCTCCACTGGAACCTCTGAAAATGTCTCCCCATCATCGATGTCTAGCTCGCCCCAGTAAATTATGTGCAAAGGATCATGTACGTATCTCCTCAGCTAGGATACGTTGAAAACACCATGTTCCTAGTGCAACTGAGGGGGAATAGCTAGGCAGTAATCCACCTCCCCAACTCTGCTGAAGACCTTAAAGGGTCCGATGAACCTTGGAGATAACTTGTTGCCCTATCCAAATCTTTGCAAACCTCGTTGAGGTGAGATCCGTAGAAAGACATGGTCACCATCCTTGATCCCTAGAGGTCTCTGTCTCCTATCAATATAAGACTTTTTCCTACTCTGTGTATTCTTCATCTGCTCCTGGATGATCTGTACCTTATCTGTGGTAGCCCGTACCATCTTTGGTCCCATGAGTGCTGACTCCCCAAGGTCAGTCCCGCACAAAGATTGTCTGCAGGGTCACCCGTACAACACCTTTAATGGTGCCATACCGATGGTGGAGTGATAGTTGTTGTCATACGTGAACTCAAAATAAGGAAAGTGATCCTCCTTGTGACGGCCAAAATAAAGGATGCCAGCATGTAGTATGTCCTCGAGGGTCTGAATGGTCCGCTCTTTCTGTCTATCCATCTGAAGATGGTAGGCAGTGCTCAACTGAAGCTGTGTCCTGAACGCCTCATGCAACCCCTTCCATAGCTGGGAAGTAAAACTTTCATCATGATCGGAGACAATCGTAGATGGCACTCCATGAAGCCGCACAATCACCTTCACGTAGAGGAATCCCAAGCTCTCTACTGGTCCCCGCTCTCTGATAGGTAGGAAGTGGGCCGACTTAGTGGGTCGGTCAACAATCACCCAGATGTAATCATGCCCCTTGGACGTGCATGGTAGTCCAGTCACAAAGTCCATGGAGATTTTATCCCACCTACACTCTGGCACCTCATGTGGCTGAACAAAGCCTGCAGAAACCTGATGCTCTGCCTTCACTTGATAAAATGTGAGGCACCGTGAGACAAACTCTGCCACTACTTTCTTCATTCCCAGCCACTAGTTCTAACGCCGAAGGCCCTAGTACATAGTTTCCACTCTTGGATGTACTTCTAGAGTGTATGCATGAAACTCCTTCAACAATTTCTCCTTATGTACCACTGGTACCATAATACGCCCTCTGAAGAAGATGTCATGCTCGCCACCTTCAGAAAATCCATCAACTACCTGTCCTGTGTATATCTGAGCACATCGAACCTCACAGTCAGTGTCCCCAAGCTTACCCTCCCTGAATCACTGAAAGAGTGGTGAAGTGACTGTTAGAGACTGAAGATAAAATACCCCATGTCGATCAACATAGGATATCCACAAAGCGGCTAGCTGCTCTATCGCCTCACTCAACAACTTTATATCGGACCTCCTCATGTGTGCATCTTCTACTACTTTCCTCTTCCAATGAGTATAAACTATCTCTATGTCATAGTCTTAGAGGAACTCAAGACCACGCTGCTATCTGAGGGTCATGTCCTTCTGAGATAATATATACCTGATACTCTTGTGATCAGAGTAAAAAATAAAACGTTTCCCATCAAGTAATTTTGCCACATCTTCAAGGTGAAGACCACTACTGCTAACTCTAGGTCATGGGTAGTGTAGTTCGTCTCATGTTGTATCAGTTGTTGAGAACCATACATGATCACTGCTTTCTCCTGCCTCAGGACACATCCAATTCCGATCCCTGACTCGTCTCATTAGACTACGCACCCAACACCCTCCACCGGTAGCCTCAAGATGGGGGTACTCGTTAGTCACTGCCTCATCTTCTAGAAACTCTTCTGGCATCTCTCTGACCATACTAAGGGTTTACCCTTCTTCTTTAATGCTGATAAGGGTGACAAAACTATAGAAAAGTTAGGCACAAACCCCATGTAGTAACTGGCCAAACCCAGGAAACTCCGCACCTCAGTCACACTCATGGGTGGATCCCAAGGAAGCACAACATCAATCTTCACTGGATCCACTACAACTCTAGGGTTTGAGATGACATGTCCCAGAAAGTGAAACTCTATGATCCGGAACTAGCACTTCGAGTGCTTACCATAAATTCGTTGTTCTCAAAGTGTGTCCAGAACTATCTACAAATAATAGGTGTGCTCCTCCTCTATAGCTGAGTATATCAAGATGTTGTCAATGAAGAATAGTACAAAGTGATTGAGGTACAGATTAAATATACTGTTCATGAGTCCCATGAACACTGCAAAAGAGTTGGTCACACTGAATGGTAGAAAAAATAAATCATAGTGGTCATACGGACATCTGAAGGCTGTCTTCTGCACATCCTCTGCTCGTACCATGAGATAGTGATAGCCTGATTTGGGTATTATCTTTGAAAACCACCATGATTCCTTCAGCTGGTCGAAGAGATTGTCAATCCTCTAGAGTGGGTACCTGTTCATCATGGTCACCTGGTTCAGGTGCCACTAGTCCACATATAGTCTCAAACTCCCATCTGCCTTCCTGGTGAACAAAATCGGGGCTGCCTAAGGAGAAACACTGGGCCTAATGAATCCCTTTATCTGAAAGTCCTTCAGTTTTACTTGAATCTCTCGAAGCACCAAGGGCTTATCTGATATGTTGGTGTAGGTATCAGTGCTATCCCAGGGTACAAGTCGTTGTATATGTCCACATCTCTTCATGGAGGTAGACTCGAAACATCATCAGGGAAAACATTAGCTTACTAGTCCACCACTACAGGATAGCTCAGACTCTCAACTTCAACCAATCTGAGGGTAAGGCTAGCCAACTGATGTGTTATCGGATGCACCCTCCTCTGGGTAAGTCCATCCTGTGTCGGAAAGGTTCCCTTCTCATTAGTGAAGGAAAACATGGTCTCTTCCATGCAGACACACCGCACTTTGCACCTAATACAGTCGATCTGATCATGGACTATAGATAACCAATCCATACCCAAGATGACATCATAAGGCCTCGATGCCACTACTAGAATATCCCAATTGAAGATCTCAACTCTTAGAGTAAGCTTACACTGTCAGCACCAATGTGTAATCGTCGAATCCACTCACATAAGTGTCTTTAACTGTAAGGATCGAGCCAATGTCTCCACTAGAATCTCTGAGGTCGAAAAAAGGGCCTTGGAAATACAATAGTGACTAGAACCTATGTCTATAAGTACTAAAAAAAGGGTGGAGTAGACAAAAATCATACCTCGTATCATCTCCAGAGCGCCGTGGTCGTATGGCTCAGCTACCTGGAGTTGAGCTCACCCTTATGTACCTGCTCCCTATGGTTGGGGTGGACCAACTGAAGGTGGTGGCAGTAGAACCTAGAATTACCACCATGCGCTAGCTATATGGCCTGCTCCTCTACCATACCCACATCCTACCTATTTAAAGGACCAGTTTGGAATATACCTAACACTGAGGGGGGGGGGTGATTAGTGTTGGGGACTTTTTAAACCAATTCCAACTTTTATCCCTGTACCTATAGACCTGTTAGGATCTTGATTCTCTTATTCTCTTTTCCCTGTCGCATGCAATAATAGAAAGCGGTAAAGATATGCACACAATATTTTTACAAGGTTCACCACTCAATAAGAGTATCTACATCCTTGCCATGCATGGGGATGACCAGTGCATGGATTCTCCATTATAATGTAAAATGCTGTTACAATGGAGTGGTTAGGAAAACAATCCTCTATCAAGTGTGAGTCCCTACACTTTGGAGGGGGGTGGGAAAAAATCCTCTTCCCTGGACTGGTGAAAGCCTAGTCCAACTTGCAGCCTCTAGCTGGTTCTTTATACTTCCTATGAGATAGTCTCTTACAGCCTCTAGCTGGTTCTTTGTATTGCCTATGAAGACAGTCTTCTCTCTGTTAAAATAGTTTGCAACACCAAAAGAATCTTTCACCTGTTGAGACCTATTGAATGTCACAGTGCTACTTTGTTCTTCCTCTATTCAATTATTACCTGCCTAGAAGCATGCAGGTAAACAAACACTTCTTTCTCTACAGAAAACCTGAAAGCTGCACAATCTTCTTCCCCTTCTTCTTCAGTGCAAAACCAGCTACACTGAGATCGCTTCTGCTTCAATCTGCTGTAATCACAAACTCCCATTGTGATTATTAGAACAATGAAGAACAACTCATATTAGAATCATCAGATCTAAATTTCCCTGAATAATTGTCAGCCTTCAGTTGGGCATACTCTGTTCTCCTTCTTCTCTTCGTTCTCTTTGACACAGTATAATTACAGTGTTTTAATCTCTTTCTTCAATTCTCAATACCAACACAATAGTGTATTGGTATACTACCTTCTTCCATGGTGCAGATATGAATTTAGTTGCACATCTTGTTCTTCCTCACTTCACAATGCACAAAGATAGCGTTAAACACCAGTCGTGTGAGTGCGGTTCAACTTATCTTTGTGAAACCGAATGGTTCACAGTTCTTTCTTCTTCGCAAAGCTGCTTCGAGAGTGCTATGCACCTATCGAAGGCATACGAGAACCTCATAATTTTCGTGCAACCTTCTAGGTGGCTTGCGCGTAAAATTCTATCCTTGCATGTAAAAACACCTTTTGGCGCGAAAAAAACCCTTTTCGCGCAACCCTTCTATTTCACGCAGAACTTCCCTTTTTCGCGCAACACTTTCTTTTTCACACAACAATTATTCTTTTCGCACAATACTTTATACTTCACTTTTTCTGTGCGTCAGAGCTTAGGATTTTTCTATGTGTCGAGTCTCAAAAAATGGGGACGGTTAGCCTCATATTTATAGGCAATTTTGACCCCGTGTGAAAAACACTAATCCGTGCGTAAAACATCCTTTATGCGCGGAAAAACTCTTTCAGGCAACTTCATATTTCACGCCATGCTTCAATATTGCGCGCACCTCATGCCTTTTCCATTTTTCATTCTTCTAATCATGAAGCACCAATTGCGTGCAAAATTCCAAACCGCATTCCATATTGTGCGCGAACCCAATATTTCCTGCGACATCATATTTCGCACACTGCTCCGATTTTTCGTGCAGCTCATGCCTTTGAAATTTTTTGAGCTTCTGATCTCGAAACACCTTTTGCGCAAAAAACATCATTCCTCTATTTTGCGCATCCCGCAGATATTTCGCGCAATGATCCAATTTTTCGCGTAGCTCATGCCTTTGAAAATTTTTGAGCTTCTAATCTCGAAACACCTTTTGCGCGAAAAACATCCTTCCTCTATTTCGCGCATCCCGCCGATATTTCGTGAAATGATCCAATTTTACGAGCAGCTCATGCCTTTGAAAATTTTTGAGCTTCTGATCTCAAAACACCTTTTGCACAAAAACATCATTCCTCTATTTCACACATTCCGCAGATATTTCGTGAAATGATCCAATTTTTCACGCAACCCACTACTATTTCGCGCAACCCGCATATATTGCGCGCACCAATTTATTTTTGCGCGCAACATGCCTAAATTTCATCGCACTCCATGCCTTTTTCATTTTTCGATGTTCTGATCTTGAATCATTACTTGCACGCAAAAATCTAAACCATATTAAATCTTTCATGCTTCATCCATTCCCAAAAACACATCTTCATCCCCTGATTTTCAGGCCCTAAAATTTGGAGAACACTATAAAACAACGCCACCATAAACTGTGCTTTTCTGCCATCCCCAGATTGTCCATTTCTTTGTCATTTTATCTCTTCACTGATTCCCATATCCATTCTTCTACTCTTATCACAAATCCCACTATCGTGATATTTATGCATTGATAGATCAACTTTAGCATCGTCAGAGTTGCAATGGGAACTGAAACTTCCCTATCCCCCAGCAGCATCATTCCTTCCAATCAAAACTTTATATGACTGAATCATCATTTCTCCCCCTTTCCTTCATAAGTCTTGCATCACAAGTTCTCCTAACTCATGATATGTGTGAAATACATACCAGAAATGCATCATCTGATTTGGATATAATGCGAAATGCATGGCTACCTCAGAATTCCAAGCCTTTCCACATTCTCTCTTCTTCGTCAACCATCATTCTACACTTCATACAAATCATATGATTTTATTCTTCAAGTAATCTCTTTAATGTATTTCTATCATGAAGAATTTCATGGTCTTCTTCAAATCCTCATTCTTCTTCAATCATCATCAGATGGATGATACTTCTCCATTCTGATCCAATCATCCTCAAATGGATGATACTTCTCCATTCTTTATTGTTGTAAATAATGTGTCACCTGTGACACAAGTTCTTTGAACTTAGGATCAGCTCAACAATATTCTGAATTTATCATCTAAGATAATTTCTCAAGTATGAAATTCAATGCTATGATTCCATAAAAATTCTCCAGGCAACCTCACTTCAGCTGATCTCCATTAACTTTGGAGTTCTTCTTCATATCCTTCTTCATTTTGACCATCATTGAAAACTGTTGACAACAAATACAATCTTCAAACAAAAAGTGGTCCCAACACCTATGAACCTCATCAATCGAATCTTTACCTCTACCTAGGCGGTCCTTTGACCATCTGCTGGTCATCTATACATCGGGTCAGGCAGTCACGAGCCATGTGACCCTACTCGCCGCACGAGTAACAATGCATGATCCTCACCTACCCTACTCTGTCTCTAGAACCCCACACCACCAAAACATTATCCTATGGTCATCCCCATGTATGTTTGGTCTTCTTGGACCTCTGCGTTATTTGTCTGCTTCCAGCTACTGATGACTCTACTACGTGTTTTCCGGTGGTGGGTCTCGCTGCCGGTGACTACTCACCAAGGAATATATCCACTAAGTTGGCCCACTCTAACACCCCTTCCTGCATCAAGATGCTTAGAGAAACCATCTAAGCTCAAATCTCTAATCTAAGCCCATGCTCGAAGGTCCGAGCCCTAAAGAAAGGGTCCTGAACCAAGTCAGTCGTGTAGCGCGAGTGTTCGGTGAACCTCACCGAGTACTAAGATACTGTCATGCTACCCTGCTGCATGTGGATAAGCTCCTATAAACACACTAATCATAGTTTCTATAAGAAGAACTCTAATCTGAAAGGCTGTCGAATTTCGCCTAGATGAGAGCCACATCCTCGTGAACCTAAAGCATCAAGCTCCACTACCTGTATGCTGCTGCCTGAAGAAGACTAGAAGCAAGGATCACCATGAGATCAGCTGGTGTCTCTACCATTCAGAAAACTCTAACCATGACCTCCAGCCAATCCTCAACCACCTGTGGATCCATCTTTCCCCAGAACCTCGGTGGCCTCTGGCACTAGAACTCATGCAACGCACTGAAGCGGTGTGCACCCTCTGCTGCTGGGGCTGGTGGTATCGGCTACCCAATGGGTGGTGGTGCTGTTGGTACACCAACCGATGGTACAAATTCTGTAAGGGGTCCCTGCACCAAAGCCTCATCGCTCGGTGGGCTGTGATCACGTACTCTACCTGGACCCCTGACTGGCTGTCTACATGGAGGAATCCTAAAAAGAAGCATGTTCACCACGATCATTTGGTTATAACTGGTGAGATGACTCAAAGATATCACAAAGAAAACTTATTGAAAACACATGCGCATTTAGTGTTTTCATGCACTAAGTCAGAAATCAGAAGTCAGGGTCCTGGTGTATGGATACGTCGGCCACCACACCAACACTAGATTCCCAAAACGAAAAAGTACACTCATCACACTTAACATTATTTCCACATAGAAAAGATCAGATTCCTAGTTCTTCAGTAGAACCGAACCCCTATAATACCAATTTTTCACAACCCATACCCCGGGGCCTGTGTCGTGACTACCCCAAGCCCACTTTCAATAGGCCAGGGGCTGGTGACTAGCACCTAAAGGTCATATCCCTAAAACCGGGAAGGCATTTCCTTTATAACCTGTAATCTCACACAACAAAGAACTTATCATGATATAAGCACAAATTAAACTATATAGTATATAGAGTGAGTACAGTAAGTAAAGGGGACCAGAATACAAGACCAATTGGAAAGTACACGTAAAACTAGAGAGTACAAGTAAAACTAAAAAGTATAAGTAAAATTGAAAACCAACTCCTGCGAACACCCGCCAAGGATCCTACCAGAAGGGTAGGTACAACTCTCGAATGGTCGTCTCTGCGATATGCCTCGTCTAATGTCTACCTCCAAGAAGCCTTCAGTCCCGGTACCCCCGTCCTCAGCCAACGATGTCCTATGTTTGCACAAAACAGAACAAGGTGTGGGTGAAGCCTGTGCAGGTGTGAGTATAACAATACTCAGCAGGGACCCCGAGACCCCCAGAGGTCTCTAAAAATCCACAAAGGATAAACCACAAATCATGGAAATAACAGCCAAACCTAGTTAGGTATATTCCCATACATATACATAAGTTATATAGTTTACCCATCTCATCCCTGAGGAAACACAAGGCCCAACTCATTAGCCCAAAACTCAATTGTTCCATGAAGGAAAGAATACCACAAAGGTAACAACACAAAGGTAATTACCACAAAGGTACACCACACAGAAGAATACAAAAAAGGTGAAGACTCAGATCACACAGGTATTAGTGAAGTATGGAAGTACAAATGATTAGTCACGAAGCTAGATCATCATATTCTGTCAAAAGGCATTTCTAATGATCATACAGAGTCTGACCCACACATGATCGATAGGTACTAACCCTTGCAATGACCCACATAGGATTTGAACCACACAAGAATGGTATGCGCTAACCCACACAAGATCGTTGAGTGATGAACCACACAGGATATTACCCACACAGGATCGGAATGCGTAGACCCACACAGGATCGCTGAGTGCTAACCCACATAGGATTTGACCCACATAGGATCGGTATGCGCTGACCCACATAGGATCCCTGAGCGCTGTACCACACAATATTGATAGTTACTCAACCCTAGAATGAACCACATAGGATCCGACCCACCCAGAGTCGATAGGTAACTAACCTCCGTATTATCTGTCTCCAACCCCTGCCTCACTTCTAGCCACTGGATTCCTCGCACCCGGTGCACTCGAGTTCCATATAATCTGTCCCTTGAGATATCAATCATACATCGACTGCCACTAAGATACATAAAGGAGTAACCCAAAGGTCTGTCACATCATAAGGGACACAACGCAACAGGAAGCGTGTTAATCGGATTCCCAATCTGTAAATTATTAGAATTTTTTCTATGAGGGCCCTGTTGGTTTAAATATTCGATCTAACTCGGTTTTACTCTAACATTATCCAAAACACAAGTGGAGAATAAAAGAAGGACTATCTTGATCCAAGGATTCCAGTGCCATAGATGGTTCGTCCAATGGACACCCAGATCACAAGTTATGGCAAAAAAGGTGAAACTGGGTCCAGATGGGCTCAGGTCCAGTCCGGTCCGGTCGGACTGACCTGGCCCAACCCCGCCTGGGCTGAACTGATCCGGTTCAGGTTGACCCGACCTAGTCTGGGTCTGGCCCGGTTGGCCTAGGCCAAGGCGGGCCTGGCCCAACCCGTTGGGCGCGGTCCGGTGGCATGGCCTGCTGGGCGACCTGCAGTCGCGTGGCCCACCATGGAGGAGTTCTCCATAATTGACACCCAGGGGAGGCTCCCCCCAATATTTTGAATGTTTCGCTAGAACATTCGTCTTGGACAACCTGGCGGTGCCATGTGGCGCCACCTGCAAGAATGCTGGACCCACTAGAGAGGTTCCTTCTCGTGTTAGGCGGCCTTCCGGAACGAGCAATACTACCTTCCAGCGGCACAGATGCGTGCCACAACCGACGAGTAGTGGCCTTATCCTCTACCAGTGGAAAAAACGCATGCCGCCCGACCTTCACACAGTTGGCCGACATGCTCCCCCAGCTGCGGCCGATGGGCCTCGGCCTCCTACGGAGGTGTGGTTTTTCCGCCGTCGCCATCGTGACTGACCGAAGTGTCAGCCGCCACCTTATGCCTCGCCAGCATCGGTCTTCGTCCTCCTTTTCCACTAAGAATGCATCAATATTGAAGATGCGGAGGGATCGGGCCATGTTCGTTTAGTCTGTACCCTCCACGTTAGTCCGGTAGCACGCGACTGGAAGATAAAGATTCAATCATGAAATTTTTGATAAACAATCATAAACAAACCCCTATTTTGACATTCATTGAAGATGTCATGAGGAAGGAGATGGTGTTTGTGACATCGGAGTTCACTGATCCCACACCATTCTCCCGATCTAAGCTCATGCGTCATCCTCATTCTTGATCCAGGGACGTTCTTCGTTGGAAGATGATCCTCCAAAAGCTCTCTCTCTAAGGCTCTCATCTTTTGAAGATGATTTTCCAACCTCAATAAAGGCGAGGAGACAACATAATAAATTTTTATTGTTAATTTAATTAAAGTTTGCACATTAATTATATTTAAGTCAGCACATTAACTAGGAGGAATTCTAAGAGTCACCTCCCATTAAATAAGAGAGTTCTGGTGGTCCCCCACACTAAATTCAAAATTGGAGGTTTCAATTTAAAAAAAAAAATAAAGCATGTTTATTTTATTTTCTCCCACAAAAATTCTGAAAACTAATTTCCAACCTCGACCTACTGCTATCGAGGTGAAGGTCTCTTTAAGTGAATATAGGCACTGTGAGTTCAACGGTGTCCTTAGATTTCAATTCTGAGCACCAGTTCAATAGTTACATAATGTCGCTCGTTTGTTTACTGAACATACCTAAAAAAAAGTTCTGAAATTAATTCTGGGTACACCGGGCCTTAGAATCATGCACAGTCAATTTTCACGGACTCGTAAAATTCCCATATAATTAAAAAAATAACATGGAAAAATCCGTTTCATTACAATCTGTGAGGGTGTAAATGTGGTACCATGGGTAGACTATACCATCATATCAAAATAAATAAATAAATAAATATATATATCCATAAACATACAAAAATGGAAGCATATATAAATACATATAACAAATAATAATAAGAAGAATAAATAAATGAACAAATGAATAATAAAATCAAAATCCACAATGCAGCTTCATATATATGGATGAATGGTATGATGATTTAAAAAAATGGTAACATGATACAAACATAAACAACATTATAAACAAAATAAAAAAAAGAAAAAGAAAAAAAAACTTCTCCTCTAGAATATTGAGAGTATTCTCTATCCCCTACTTCTATTATCCATCTATGAGTAATTTATATAAAATATTTGTAGCAGGGTCAATTCCATTATCCATACCCACATAAAAGTAATCTAGTCAAGTACCAAAGGCATCCCAAGTATGGTGTGAGATAACATTACAATAGGAAACAAAAAAATGTCTATAAGTAATCTGTGTAGTGATAATGAGTAAACAGAATAGAAGTATAAATGAATAATAAAAAAATATGAATAAATAAATACAGGATAACACTATTTCTTAAAGGACATCAGACGACTCAACCAAATTTGGATCATGGTTTACAAGAGTTTCTGATCAGAAACTATACATATGACAATAATATATATTTCATAGTTATATATTTGACCAACCTATATTAACTAAGTATGTTGGATGTAAGGGGCCATATACCTAGAATACTAGGTGCTGTATGGCCAAGGTCTTCACTCAAACATTTATAACCAATCAAAATGAGACTATAAGTTCAAGATATTGGGAACATTCCATATTTTTTATAATGAGTGAGAGACATCATTCTCATCTCTTGAGATGGTGGATGTGTCTTTATGTAAACACCAAAAGCAGGGGATGTGGCGAATCATGCCCACCATCGAAATCGTATCAATGGTGTGAGACATCTTGCTCAACAACTGATATAGGGAAGCATGAATCCTCTTTCCCAATATAAACATTACCATTATTCCACATTCTATATTAAAGGAATATCAAATTAATAATAATTACCATATGGAATGACTTATTATGTTTTGAATTCATCAATTAAAAATAACAACAAGGGAATTAAAATTCAATTAAATCATTTAATAAGAATGAAAAAAACGACTTGGACTTGACTCCCTTTATGAACCATTTCATTAAAACCATTTAATTCATTTAAATAAGGGAAACCATCATTATTAATCTATTCAATAAATAAAATCAGGGAAATTCAATTCCACGTTTTAATGACGCACTTAGAAATCTATCTTAATCAATTTAGTAATTACCTACAATGGAAATTCCAATTATAAGTCGGGCTAAGATGTTACGAGGTGCCTTGGGTTTAGTCAACATATATAAAAAAACATAACCACCGATTTTTGGGTCATTGATCGATTATTTTCTGATGTTGGCCCCTGATTCAAAGAGGTTTGGGAGAAATCAATGAAATAGTTCGACCCCCCAAAAATAGGGAAAAAGAGATTTCACAAAAATAGAATAATGGAATCAATGATAAACTGAAATAACAAAGAAGAGGAATAGATATAATAACTCCATATATCAAATTACATTGAAAAATATTGATTTGGACTTTGAACAAGGGAGATATTGAAGAACCTAGGTTGAAGGAGGTGGGATCCAATGAGACAATGGACCAAGTGCTATCTGCTAGAAATGGGAAGGAGAAAAAATAATTTTTTAAATAGATTCATTACGGTTGATAAGATATTTTACCTTAAAAATAGGGGGTGAACAATTTTTCTTATGGTTTGGAAAAAATATTCACAAACCATTCTAGCCTAAATACTTATGGAAACTCCCCACATGGTTAAGGGTTACAATTTTTCTAACAGTCCACATATTATGTAAAATTACACTGTCTAACCTATAATGAGTTTCTTACAAGAATTATTCTGGGGTTACATGGTTTCAAAGAAACCATGTGACCCATATTTTTCAATGGCACCCACATGATTACCCCTAATAGTTTCTACTAACTGTGTGGTAATCATGAGACCTAGCCAGTTTTCCCATTTCCTAGAACTTTGGGTTTTGAATAATCTCTGAATGCTCTTGAGTCCTTAGGACATTGGGAACATTCAGAAAGATGAAAAAATGGATTTAAATTGAAAGAAATATGATTCATAACTTCATAAAAAGATAGGTCATTACAACCCCCTACTTAAAGAAACTCATCCTGGAATTGTCCGTTTAAGGGTAAACAGGTATCGTATGAAAGGAGTTTCCGATATTGATCTCATATACCAGCTTCATGCTCCCAGGTATTATCATGTACTCGATTGTGCTGCTAGAGAAGTTGTTCTAAAGAAACAGACCTTCCTCAGAGTGTCTTCACACTCTAATCCACAATACACACTGAATACTCCTCAAAGAAATCATCTATTTCCAATTCAACCTCATCCATATTAATACATGTAATGGGTCAAGAAAATATCATTGAAGATGAGATACATAAAAGACATCATGAATAGTCCAATATATCAAAGGATGTCATATCTAGCAAGCCACTGGTTTGATCTGTTCACAACCTTAAAGGGTCCAATGAACCTATGTGAGAGAGCTTACCCTACCTCCAAAAATGTTAATGGACCAAACTATGTTAAGTTCAGAAGAAAACCTAATCTAAAACTTCAAACTCAAGAGGTCCTTAACATCAGTTGGAATATGGCTACTTCTAATACTGAGATGTCCCCATACACTTCCTAATCAACTAGAAATTATTTGTAGTCTCCTATGTGATACACGACCTCAGAATAGATTCCTCCCTAACTTTTAGTCAGCACATGGGTGGACTAAATGGCCTAATATATAAGGATTAATTAGGATCCATCTTGATGGTAGCCCAAAATATGTTATTATAAGAGATAAAAATTAGGGCTATGTTCTTCTCCTAGAAAAATTTGATGTCAAGGAAACATGCATGGGAGAGGGCCTCTAACACCTAAATTGTATTCTTGGTATTTCCATCATTTTTTGGATTATAGGTATTACATAGATGCACATATATACCAATTCCTTATGAAAAACCTTCTATAAAAATGAATTAATGAGATTGTATATGTCATAAATGATAGAATGGGAATCTCCATGAAGATGTACAAGCTCTTATACATACACCCTCTATATCTCTTCATCCAATAAGGTATATCAGATATGTCATAAATGTGCGACCTTCATCAGACGATCAATGATAACCCACATGATATCATTTTCATAAGGTGATCTGGATAAATTAGCCACAAACACCCATATAAACATCAACCCATATACACACGAGAATGGAAAATGTATGTAAATGTCATGTCTAATACTGATGTTCCTTATTCACCTTCTAATAGGTGGAAGACTGAGTGATGGCACTAGAAATATCCCATTCTATACCAGGATACAAATACTGGCTTCATTGATCCAGATACATATTGATGAGGCCAGGATAAACTACCAATGTTGAGGTATAATCTTACCGTATCATCACCTCTCTGATGTATAGTGGGATCCATACATGTCTATTGAATATTATAGTATCATTTCGATCCATGGTACAACCTAAAGATATATCATTGTCCTAGAATCATTCCCATTGTAAATGGCCCGTAAAAACATATAATTTCTTAATCATTACCCATTTAATAAGAGTAGAGAGCACTAATATGTCCAGGAGGATAGTTTGAACATGATACTCCTGAACCTCAATGTAAATCCCTAAAAATATGTCCATCATCTTCCATTCTCCACTGGCCTCCATAACCACAATTTTTTGATTCTTTTGGGTCAGATCATCATCTACTACATTTCCTTTACCATGTATATAAGAAAGCTCAAAATCAAATTAATATGGGTACTCAAACCATCTACGCTACCTGAGAAAAAAATAGCACTTCATAAATATTTACATGAAGATTTTGTGATCCGTGAATAGAAAAAAACACTCTCCAAGAAGATATTGTCTACATAATCATAAGGAATGAGCTACAATAGCTAGCTACATGTTGTTTTTTAGGTAATTCCACTTGTGTTTATTCAATTGACAAGACCCATACATAATGAATCACTTATCCTACATTTTAAAAACTCTAAAATTCATACCTAATACATCACAATAGAATGTATATCTCATTCCTGACCTTGAAATAATCATCATCGTTAGTGAATTAAAATGGCCTTTAATATATTGAAAGGATTCCTTAAAAGATGCAGACTATAAGATTTTCACACCCTTCTTTATCAAGCCTATAAGTCGAACTCCAATATGTGAGAAATTCTAGATGATGTTTTTGTAATACTCAACTATCCCCAAGAAATAATGGATGTTAAAAAAGTTCTTAGGATGACCCCAAGAAAATATATCACTCAATTTTTATTATACTATGGAAAGTTCTGAATGCGAGATAATGTGACCCATGAAGTGTAATTTTTTATCCAAAAGTGATATTTACCAAGTTTATCATAAAGATGATTCTATCCCAATGTATTCCACATGATCTCATGATTATTGAAAGTGTCCTGTACGGAGAATAAATACACAAAGATATCTTCAAGAAATACTACCATTAATGAATCAAGATAGAGGTGGAAATCCTTATTCATTAGAGCTGTGAAGTCTTCAGGTATGTTGTTTAGTTTGAACGACATGACTAGGTACTTTTATAGATAATAAATTCTCCTGAAAGACGTGGGAGGTGTGTCTAATGACCTCACACACACATTACGATAGCCCAATAAAAAATACATCATTTAAAACAAACTCCCTCCTATGATCAAACCAAATAGGTTGTCTATTCTATGCAATGGATGCCGATTCTTTACCAAAAGATGGTTCAATCGACGGTAATCCATGAAAAACCTATGGGTATAGTTCACCATCTAGTTAAAAGGACTAGTGAACCCTATAGGGATGTGATGGGGAATATAATTCCTTTATCCTCATGATCCTCCAACTACATATTAAGGTCTATAACCTCCATTGGTGTTATCCTATATGGAGGAATGGTTAGTGATACTGATCCTAACACAATATCAATGATAAATTCTACCTCCCTCACTAGAGGTAGACCAAATAATTCACCTAGAAAGACATCCCAAAAACAAACCACTACAAGAGAAAAATTAGTTTTTATTAACATTGGGTCATCTTGGAAAATACTAGAGATCTGAGCTTCAACACTACCCAACCACTATAGCTCAGGTCCTGGCTGCGTAGATTGAACAAACCATTCTCCTTTATGAACATGTCTACTACCATATTAGGATGTAAACAACACCCTTAACTGATAAAAATATATTTGTTCTAATTGGGGAACTAACAATTCCATATTGATGATTAAATAAAATTTCATTATGATAGGGATGAAAATATTCCATAATAATAGGTAACTATCTCTATCAAGGGGCCAATCCTTAAAATTGAGAACTCCCTCTGATCAGATACATATTGAGGTATAAAGTGTCATTACTCCATATAAGTTTTTTATCATCAGGTTTAAACTTCCCATAATAGTTTTAGATATATAAGAGTGAGACACACCCATATAAAATTAATAAGATACTAAAGTGGAGGTAAGTAGAATAGTACCTAGAGCTACGGAAATTTTGAGGCTCTTCTCCTCTAGTATAGGATGGAATTCAAGTAACTAGTATGTACCATGTCCTTGAGTCACTTCTTGTCTTGCCCGAGTGATCTTGCTCTATTGGAACTAAAAGTCCTGAGTTTGACTACCTATCCCTCAAACTCCACCTAAGATTGAATGTCCAATGGTATTCCATGTTCCTTCTTGGTGTGTTATTGCTGGCCCATTTCTAGAATGTGTTTTAGGAGTAGTTCCCCACTCACTAGGTTCTGATGGAAATGTTTTGTAGAAATTCATGATATGGACCATACTTCTATAGCCTATACATTCAATTTAATATTAAAAACACCAATGTTTCATGTGTCCAAATATCCTATACCTGTGAAAAATGAAAATGTTTTTAGCATGAAGAGTTTTATTGCTACTCCCTCCATGAGAATGTACAAAAGTTTTACATCACATAGAATAAGAAATTTTGATAGTTTAAGGGGAGAAACCACCCTTACTTGTACCATCATCTCCCTTCAGTTTTTATCTACGATAATGTATTGGTTTACTATCTTTGATATAGTCATCAACTCAAATACATTGTCCTGTAACTTGATGGTGTATACCAGCCCATACTCGAATAAACTAGTGAACATAATATCATACCAATTAGATTAAGAGTGAACAACTTTATCTCAGTAAAACAAGATGAGTATTCCATAACAAACATTCCTCCCAGCTTCAGGTTTATGAATTCTATAGTTCTATCATCCATCATAGTCATGGGAAATACATATTCATAGAGGATACTTCAGAAATAGTCCCAAACCATATCTCTATTTTAATTTTCCTTGGTAATAAAATTCCACCACCTCTTGGACGAATCACATAACATATAATTATAAAATCATACCCTTATATATGGTGGAATCACTTAATTATTGATTATATAAATAATTTAATTGATCCCAAACTTAACAACTTATGGTCCACCATCCCTCAAATATATTGGAGGATGCTGCTATTGGATCTCCTTAGTTATATATGCTATACTCATGGTAGGTCGAACAAAACCTTGCGTACTGTGAAACATTAATTAAAATACATATCAAAATTATGTGTCAATTACAATATTTTAAAAATAATAAGTTACATAGGTGGAATACTGGAAGGGATCACTAGTTGATTACGGTCTACCACCTCAGGTGAACAGTCATCACTGCCTTAATGGCATACGACTGGATGACATCATGGTGGAAGGATTCTATAATTCCAAACATGCACCCCATAAAAATCGTTATAATTGAAAATATTCTATATAGAAAACTGGTACAGTGTCATAGACTTCCTATTGACAAATCATAACCCTCTTCCTGCTCTTATAGCTAGGACTGGGTAATAGAGAATGACAATAATAGGTAATAAGAATGTAAGTGACTCACCAACTACACACTATTATGGATGATTTTTGGTCCACGTCTATATTTCACATGTATAAGATGAATATTTTCCCAATTAAAGTCATATTTACTTTAAATTTATTCTTGTTCATATATTCAAATCCATAAAAATTGTTGAATTAGATAGATCACCATCTCCAATCTATATGGGCCCATTCTCTTTATGAACCAAAATATGGTGTCCACTTAACCCATACCATAACATGTCCCGACCCATGATATCAATGGTCCATGGACCACCGTTCCATAATTAATTACTTATGTTTTCTTATTTAACATATATAAGAATACACTATTAAGTTAATCTAGTAACACTATGTTTCAATTATATTTTCTCTATCTTTTAAATAAATTCATCACATTTCTAAAGATAATCAAGAAACAAACAATATGAAATAGGAAAACTAACAGTAAAAATAAATTTGTATTTAAAAAATGCATGGGATATTTTTTTTATTATGCCCATAATTATTTATGTTATGAGACACCCACATTTAATCTATCCATTATATAAGAAATATCATATCTTTCATGGAAATATCAATACATAATAAGATATGTTATTCACCAAATGGTAAAGTTGTATCAACCATAAATGGAATAATCAATAACTACAAGTTCATATCCTTGGTAGTTTGGCTTTCCCATATGCATGTGATTTCAACGTACCAGGACATGGTCATTTGAAAATTCATATAACTCCATGTCTACTGTCTAAACAAAATTCTATATGAAAATGAAAAATAATCATTTGATTACACGTTTTAAGGTCCCTACCAATCCTATACTTAACTATTCATTGAGCATGTGGGTCACAAGGCATCAAGTGTGCCTCCTTGTACTCTAGAGTATACTGAATAACAGGGGTGGTGTTAATGTGATATAGTGGGGAGAATATAGCCTTATAAAATAGTGACACAAAAATATATCCACAAGCATACAACAACAGAAGCATATATGAACATACATAATAAATAAGCATTGATAGAATAAATAACAGAACAACTTAATAATAATATCTAAATTGACTAGGCAGTTTCACATACATGGATGCATGGGATTCTAATATACAAAAATGGGAAAATGGGATAGTCATAGAAAACATGCTATGAAAAAAAAGAAAAAATGATAACTAGTATACTCCACTAGAATCTCAATCATATTCCCAGTCCTTTGCATCTATGATCCATATACGAGTAAAGGATGTCAATTATCACTAATAGGGGGTTTCCCTTATTCATACCTACTTACATGTAATATACTCAGGTACCAAAGGTGGAATGAGTAGGGTGTGAGATAAAATCCCAATAGGCCAACTCCAATGGTGTCTAGATGTAATCCAAGAAGTGATCATACCTAAATAGTTGGAAAGTGTAAATGAATAACAAAAAAAATAAAGAATAAATAAATATGAGCATACTATTGTTTCTAAAGGAATATTTGAATCACTAACTACTATAACTTATGTCCATAAAGAGTGTCGGCTCAATTAATATACATATATTAATAACACATATAGTATAGTTATCTATTTCATCCACCAATATGGATGGAGTACATGTGGATGTAAGTGTCCATATACCAAGAATACTAGGTGTTGGCTGGACCAGGGTGTAACTCAGACAACCATAATTAGTATTAAAAAATCCTATAAGACCAAGAAATTGGTTACATTACCTATATCTCAAAATCTATGAGAGATTTCATGATCTAAACTCGATATGATGGATGTTTTATCTTGTCAACACCCGAAGAAAGGTACGTGGTGCATCATGCCCACTATCCAAATAGTTTATATGGTGCGAGACCACATGCTCAACAACCAATGTAAGGGAGAGTTAATCATCATTTCCAACATAACCCTTACCATTGTTCCAAATATTATATCATAAGATTAATCATATTCATAATAATATCAATGAGGCATTAGTTCTCATGATTTATATTCATCAAACCCTAATATAGCCATGGGAATTACAATACAATTAAAGCACCAAAAAAGTATGAAAAATTTACAATGGAATTTAAACCCTTTATAAACCATTTAATTTAAATTATTTAATTAATTTAAAGAAGGAAAATTATAATGAAAAATCCACTCAAAAAATCAATGCATGGAAATTCGATTCAAATGTTCAATGAAGAAATTATATGTTTCTTTATTCAATTAGGAAACTACCTATAAGGGAAATTCAATTTATAAGTTAGGAAAATATCTTAGGAGGTGCATTGGTATCAATAAACATTTATATTAAAGGGGAAATTAAATTTATGATCAAATTAGAATGACTAGAATAAGTTACGAGCATTTAATCAATTTTTTATAAAGGGAAAATACAAGCTGACACATCTAAATGGTATCTGTGATTGAGTTTGGAATCCAAAAATTACTAAATAATGATCAACATGATTATATCAATATGTGTATAACTATTTAAGATTAAGGAATCAATATTAAGGATACACACAATAATGTCTGGTGTCAAGAACAATGAAGAAGCTATGAAAAAACTATATCATTTTAGAAAAATGTGGACACCACACACCATAAGCTTATTGATAAATCCTCATCTGAGGGAGGCCTAATATTCGAATTATGTTAGGAGAAATCAATGAAATGGTCCAATAACCTAGAAATAAGGGATAATATATTTCACCCAAATAGAAAAAAATATTCTAAGATAAACTGAAATAAGAAGGGGGATGAATCTAGATCATACCTCTAGACATCAAAAAACATTGATGGATAATTATTTGGACATCAGAAGAGGGAGTTATTGAAGAACCAATGGTGAAAAATGTTGGGGTCATGTGAATAGGGACCAAGTACCACTAACTGGAAATGGAAAAGAGAAATTATAAAAAATCTAAATAGATTCGCAAAGGGAGAAATATTCATTTCACCCTCAAAATAAGGACACACATTTTGATGACATGGTTTTCCAAAATGGTGTGAACATTGTGTTATCGTCAATTCTTAAGGAAAATCCCCATATGATTAAAACTAACTATTTTACTAATAATGAAATAAAAATGAGAAATTACACTATAAAACCTAATCATTTTTTCACATGGTCATGCACTTGGGAACACACGGGTGTTGAAAAACTATGCAGGCCCATGTTGTTCAAAGGGACTCTATGTGGTTACCCCACATGGTTTCCACTAATAGTGTGATAACTTTGTGACCTACCCAATTTTCCCATTTCTCAGAACTCAATGCTCTAAACAATCCTTCAATGCTCCTAGGAAATTAATTAATCCATAGTTAATGTTTTCCTAGATTTTAAAAGTGATTTAAATTGAAATAAAATAAGTTGTACCTTCATAAATTTATTACTCATTAGAGATGGAACAAGATTGTTTTAGGTTGGAATTTATGATGTAATAATTTTATTCACTAGGTTTTTCTAGTATTGGTGGAAGTGATGAATAATTATGAAATCATTGAATTTGGGGTTTTTATTAGGAATGTTTTAGTTGGAAGCTTCATTGATTTTTGGAATGTTTATTTTTTGGGTTTCTGATTTCATTGTGTGAAACATATATTTTCTTACAGAAATCATTTGTAAGTGAGACGTTTTGTAGGCACCACATGGTGGGTATACTTCAAGGAGGGATGAGTGTGCCGACCCCCATCATCCTCTATCAATCAAATTATCTTTATTGACATATTGGTACCCTTCTATTTAATTATTTCATAGAATTTTCACTAGTGTTATTTGTTTAATCAAGTTTATAGTGAAAATAATTCTTTGGGGGTGACTCAAAATATGGATAAGTTTGATGGAACCAATAATTAGTTCTCCTATCACATTTCAATGTAGTTTTGAGGGGTGGTCTTCCACATTATGTTTACCATAATGACACAACATCTTGGTAAGAGGGAGACACATAATCAACAAATGATTCCTCTATTGCACTATTTAGTGGGAGGTGTGTGATGAGAATTTTCTGATTCTTTTCTTAATGTTTTCTTCTCTTTGATCATTCAGGACCATTTCAATACCTTTGGGGACTATTTCTTGTAGGCAACTATGCATCTGTATTTTTTATTGGTTCTGTCTTTACCATGTTATCAGAAGGGGTTTCTTATTTTAATTTCAACAAAGGGGACTTGGGCCTCTAACTGCTAAAAAACCAATTATTTTCATATAATTTAACATTTTCAATAGGGTAAATCATAGTAATACTAATACCAAAAGTTCTTCCATTTATGTAGTGGACATATCCATCATGAACAAAATTTTCATCCTTAAAGGAATATTAGTAAAGGTAGGTATGTTTTTCTTTTGATGATTTCCTTATTCTAGTGATAAATGTGCGAGGGGAGGTGATTTATTTTTTTAACTATACCATGAATCAATAAAATATACTATTTATAAAAATCATGAATCACTAATTTTTCCAATTTCAAAATTGTAATTCTAATTTATCATTAATAATTATATGAAACACAGATACAAGAATAAACATTTCTATGTATTAGTCATTAAAGAAGTGAAGTATTGACTAATAAAGACAATTCACATAATAAAAATTATTTTAAGAGTGTAAAAACAGAAAGAAAATGATCATATGTGGTGTGATATAATATAGGTCGATTACATCCCTTCAAATAATAAGATTACAATCCATTGGAAGGTATTATGAAAAAGAAAATAGTATCATAGTTTAATTTTTATTAACATCATATTCCTTGGTGTTAGCTACTCTGTTTAGCTCTCATAAGGACTATTGTATCACCATATATTGATCATATTTTCTCTTTCATTCAATAATGAAATAAATAATGGACTAGTGTTTGGGAGAGGATCCAAATAGAAATTTTATAGGAAAGGATGAGTTTAATTTCACTAATGAAATTTAAATGTTGTAATGTTTAGAAATAAGAAGAAAAATTTTCATTTTCCATTATTCAGTATTTCGTGAGTGTGACTTTACATATATGGAGCTAAATACTAGCACAATTGGGAATTAAGTATCAGGAATAGTACCTTCCCAACTCATAAAAATATTACAAAAAATGCATAAATTTATTGATATTATGTCTAGAACTAGGTGCCTTTAGGGCCATTCAGGGATCATACACTCTAACCTAACATGTATTGGTATGAAATTAAGACATATGGAAGCCTTAAAAATATTCATCCATAAAACTATATGTATGTAGTGAACTCAAATCAATAATAAATTTAATATGTTTTCTTTTTTATATGTAAGGGAAAGATTGATAACCCTTATCCCATTCATCATTAAAGTCATCATAAAAGACCCAACCACCAACCATTAATGACACACTACAATATGAACATTCATCAAAGGTCATATAACTATCTTTGTACCAAGAAGATAAAAAAAACTAGAAAAATAAAATAAAAATGAAAACACAAATACAACTTATAAGTAAATTAATAAAGATCCAAGAAAACTACCCTACAAGAAATAGATGGTTAAAAAGTATTCATATTGTAGTCAGTGGAATAATAACATTTCAAATCAATATGAATACCTCTTCATTGAATGAGGTTATATAGATGAATTTTGGAATACCTATCACATCATGCATGTAAACTGAATATAACAACATGGATTTAATAAAATTTTATTTGGACTATGTATATGAATATTATTTTACATGAATGCCTTTTTAAAACCATATGTACAAAACATTTTTGAACTGAAGGGTGTGATTACATAGTAATTGGTCTTATAAACATACATGATGATAGGATATAAATCCTTATTATATTCATGAATATTATCTTTTTTATGTATTGAGATATATATATATTGATAAATAGTAACTCCAAACAAGGTATTCTTACCCTTTGATTAATGGAGAGTGAGTCAAAAAGTTATCATCAGATAAGAATATTTCACATTAAACTATAATCCGTTATGAAAACTCAATGAGTTAATATAATATACCCAGAAGAATCCCCCATATAGAAAATGGTAAACATACATAATTCTATTGTGTAAGGAAATATAAAAACTTCTATATTTATCAGTTGAGGGGATTTGACTATAGTGACTGGCACTATAGTGTATCACAGGAAAATTAAGCATGCATAAACTTCAGACAATTCTTTTGAAATCTGACCTTTATAAGTCCTATTGAATAGGGTTTATAAACCATATAGTGGTTTAAGTTCTGATTAAAAATGCACAAACCCACTATGATAATCCCCATAACATCATGAACATTAAAATAAAATTCCATTATAATAAAATTCCATAACAATTTTCACCAATATATTTGTACAAAAACCATTTTGATCAAAGTTCCCTATCATATCATGAGATAATTCAGTATCACATTGTATGATAGTGTTTATAAAAAATCTATTTCTCTCATTTGAATCGAATTTAAGGTTAAATTTGTAGATTCTACTATTTAGTATTCTTTGAGGATATTCTAGGATAAATTTCACATAATTCTATAATTAAATTTGTAGGATAGATTTTATGTTCTTGAACTAGAGAATTATGTGACTATATTGAAAAAAATTTAAATAGAAATTTTTATGTAATTGATTACCTTAATTATGAATCTTATAAATATTGAGCTGAAGATACATCCTAGTATTTTTTTAGTTCTTATTATATGAAGGTATAATGTACCTAACATTAAATATAAGTAATAAAAAATCAATGTAAAACAAATTGAAGCTAGTTGAAGTTTCAAAGAAAATAAAAAAGTAAATTTTATGGATCATTGTTGATGAGAAAGAAAAAATCTCTACTCTTTACTCACATAAAGTATTATGCCTAGAAAAAATAATATAATGATGCTGCGATTATTGAGGTTGAAACCTATAATAAAAGAAGAAGTAAATAAAAGGGAAATAAATATTTTGGTCATATGGATAATCTTCCCAAACATTGATAATTAATGGTTATTCCCACTAGAATTTTTACAAAATAAATAATAAATTAAAACAGTAATAAAAATATGATGAGATGATCTCTACATAAATAGTGATGTGCCAGAATTTATTTCTTGATTATTGTAATTTAAATGATGACATTATGAATGATCGGATTCCAATCTCATACAGAGATCACATGATTGAATAGTTATCCCAACAATAATACTATATCATTTATTATAAAAATTCTAACTACAATAAACATACTATGTAATTAAAGGTATAAGTAAACACCGCTTCCACCTAATGGTATATAATTTTTTATGATGAAAAATGTATTTTGGAATGTGTAATTCATAGAAAAAATTTTAGTTTCGAATGTCACATATTGTCCAAGAAATAGAGGATGAATTTTTGGATGCATATAATGATAATATCTCTATTTATGGAAAATCCTTCAATGTATATCTAAGGAATATCATTTTGGTTTTAGAATTATGTATGGAGATATGCCTCATACTAAACTACTATAAATCACATTATTGGTGAATGAAAATATAGTGATAATCCTTTTAATTTGAAAGGATAAGAGACATTTTTATCATAAACTAATAAATTTTATATGATAACTATTTGAACCCCTGATTACGAGGGAGGTACAAATATTTTAAGGATATATAATAGTCTATGACACATTTTTCATGTATTTCTCAAAACATTTGTGTCCTCTCATCCATATCATGAAGAACTAAATAACATTTAAACTAAATCAAATTTTCAATGATGATTTTATGTGGTTTAATAATATTATTACTCTTATCCCCTATAGTAATATCTACAAATTAGGAGTAATTAGTTAAATTATTGTGTAAAATAATTGAATATATGGTGGGGGTGGATCCGAGGAAAAAGATAGATAGAAATATTCAATTGATCTATTATTAAAGAAACATTATAACCTAGATCCAGTTCAAGTAACCTAAAATAAAGTCTAAACTACTTAGAAATATATTTTCTTTAGAAAAGTTTTGACATGAAACAATCTAAAGTGGTGATACAAATATATCATTTAATACCCAAATAGTTGATAAATAAGAAGGATGTAAAGCTTCACCTGATAAATTGGATTTTATTACTCGATGTGTTACACACTAGGAATAAGGTCTTTAATGTCTCAGTGAATATAGTATTTGGTTTCCTACTATGTATGTAATTGGAAAAGATAAGTAAACATAAGTACACGAAAAAAAGAGTTACTATATTATTTTTTTTAAAAAAATATTGGATAACACAATTTTAGTTCTAAAAATTCACTAATTATTGGGTCAATACTATAACATACACATAATTCATAGATTAATATACAAAAATGTTCTTGTTTATTTTTCAAAATTAGTTTTTTATGATCCTTTAATATTTAGAAAAACTTTTAATGGGTTGATTAACATATGTATGATTGCAATTGAAGTATAGCGCATAATGACATTATCAATCCTCTATTATGGGAGGAAACCATGGTCTAAAATGAAAAATTTTAATGAGGATTTACTGTTTAATAATTTTAATATTAATAAATCAAGATGGAAAGAGCTGTTTGGTAACATTTTATCACATCTAGTTAATTGAAAATATTAAAAATGGAATGAAATTCCATATTAGACTATCATCGAGGTTATAGGGTTTAATTTTTATAGAATTGATTTTATGAGTCCATTTCTCAATTAATTTGGGAAAAATATATCATAGTATTTTTTATATACATTATATAATATATTAATGTAGAAACAACCTTGTATAACAAAATGAAGGTGGTAACTATATTTTTTGTAGAATAATACCTTATCTAGGTTTAATTTTTTTTGACTCGATTGATCAGTGATATATGAAAAAATAATGATAACCATTCTTTTAAGGTGGAATTAGATAAGTACGAATTTTTATTAAAATGTAGTAGAACCATATCACCATTACACATGTGAAGACCTAGAGCTCTCAAACCACTAACTAAAAAAATTCTATTATAGAATTTTGATTGACGGTGACAATAATGGTCCAAGAAACATAGAAAAGATTTTTTAGCCAAGAGAATAGTATTCAAAACACCAATGGGTTTGTATCACTTAATATTCTAATATTGTAAATCATACCACCTTTAAAGGTGATTTACACTATGAAATCCCATAATCACACTACTGGAATTCTGAGAATTTGTGCACGCTCAGGCGGAGGTGTATTAGAGACTGCCATTTTACAGTCACTAAAGGGTGTATTAGAGACCGCCATTTAGCAGTCGCTAGTAAAGTAGCTGGAAGGCTGAAAAAACCCTGTTGGGTTTGGTTTCAGTATTAGGGACCACCAAATGGCAGTCGCTAATACTGAAACAAAATGCAGCGGGATTTTTCCCGCCTTCCTGCTTGTCTTCTTCACAGTAGTACTATGAAACACATCCAACCACCCACTACTGCCTATCGTCACCCACTACTGCCCCTAGCCCCGCCCTGTTCAATGATGGTTAACACATACACACCATGGATACCTTCCCATAGCCCTCTGGTCTCCCCCAACATCCCCTCCCCACACCCCGACCACCATTAATGTACCCCGGATCACATCGGCCACCGTGAATATACCATTGCTGATAAATAAAGGTTGTAGAAAACCTCCCCCATCTCATCATGTCACCTGCATCATCCACTACATCTAAGACTGAAAATCATAGGTTTTTGGGGTGGATCTTTAGTGTCCTCCAAACGTGAGACGCTAAAGCATTTAGCGACAAGACAAAAACATCTTCTATTTAGCGGACACTGGGCGGACACTAAAGGGATTTAGCAACAACTTTTAGTAGTCTCTAATACCCTTATTTATAGTAGTGTAGGTTCCAGGTACTGATTCCTAGATCTAGTTTTCCAAATAACCTCAGGAACATCTCCCCATACATATGGGGATTCAAACTAGTAGTGATGGTCTAATATTTTACTAAGGGGGACTATATAAACATAATAAAATAAATAAAAAAACATATTTGAGTATAAAAATTTACAAATAATTATTGATAGAAAATTACTAATAAATACCCCAAATCACATGTAAAATCCAAAAATTTGGTAAATGAACATAAACAAACGAAGTAGATATGTCATGACTAATAATTAACATGTTTCATCCAAAATCCAAAAATAATGGAAACAAAAAACTCCCACCTAGGTCCTGACATCACGTCCAGTTCCCTCATCCATGCTCTATCCTGAATCACAACTCAATAGTCCAAAATTGGCCCTTTTCCCATATCATGACTTGTAAATATTATTTCTACTCAAGTACCAATCAGTGTCTTGAGTAGTGTGTGAGTACCAATTAGTAGGACACAATAAATTAAATCAATATAAATATCCATTATATAAGGGTGTTTATAGTTGTATAAATAGTAATGAAAAATGATAAAAATAAAAATGATTCAAATTTAGTTTTATTTAATTTACCACATTGGCCCTCGGTTTCATAGTGCAACCCAATCCTATCACACTTGCTTTGGCCCATGCCAAAGATTGAACTATATCCCATATTATAACCCCCTAATTAATATGGGTTATCATTTTCACTCAATTCCAATTTCATTTTGGCACCTTCGTGCATCGGTCCGGGTTAAATTATTATAGATGCTTGGATCATTAGTCCAACTTCATTATCTCGAGTACTTTGAGTTACATTCCAGCACCAATATCATAGGTACATAGAGGTTTAATCTAGAACCATTATCTTGGGTACTCAAGAAAACATTGTAGCACTAATATCACATGAACTTAAAGTATCAGTATAACACCATAATTTCATGCACATAATGGGCCCTAGGGAATTAGTCTGACACCCACGGATGAGGAGCATCAATCCAACATCCATATCACATTTTCCACTTATACATATCAGGTATCATCATTAATATCCATTTCTCACCAACCATTCTCAACATAGTGAACAATTTCATTTATCAATCATAAAATTTAGCATCATTTGATCCTTTAACTAATTAACATAATTAACATGAATAACCTCATAACTCCTTAATTTTTTTCTAGTTAATACAAACCATAATTATAACAAGGTATGATTACAACACATTAACAATTTTTTTAATTTAATAAACATTCTAATTTCAATTTTTATTCTATAATTATGATTTCAAGTAAAATTGGCACACCCCATGGGTTTCTATCATTCCCATTCATCTAATATCTAATATACCCAATAGAATTCGAGAGGGGTACCTCAAATTTATTAGGATTCAATTAAATTTTATAATTTTAAAAACAATTTCTCAATATATAAATACAATGATACAACTTCAAAAAAAATATTATTAAATATACTATGAGAATTATAATATAAACCAAATACCTTAGGGTTGTTTATGAATGTATGCCAACCATGGTAATTTATTTTTGAGAGAACATTCGAAATAAAAATGGTTGGAGAAAAATAATAACAACACAATAATCCTAAAGATTCATGCTTGGAAATCCTTTCAAGTAGATCTTGAACTCCATCAGGCTTTGAACTATCAAAAATAGGCTCTAAATCAATGGGAACCACCTCACAATATATGGGTTGAAAATGAATTTCGAAATACATTAGTCTTGTTGAGAAATAATGATATAATATTTTAATACAAATTAGATTAATGAATTTTAGGATTTTATATTTACATCAAATAGTTATTCTAAGTGGTTAGAGAAACCAAGCGCCAACCATGTGGTGCTACTATATCAAGAAAAACCCTCAATAAGTTGTATTTCAAGGTTAAACCAACCATGATTTTATCCTCTTTCGATCATTTACAGTTTTACATAAGGTATCTACCTGATTTTTCACAAATCATGTTTCAAACATGTAGAGGAACTGTCCCTCCTACCAAAAGTTACTGAATTTTTTAGGTGGCGTGAACAGTTTGTGTTAAATATGCTAAAATTTTGAACCTACAAAAAAGTATCCAAATGAATCCACAACCCATCTGAAAATACCAAAACATTAAAAAATTATTATATATACTTAAACCACAAAAACTATGGCTCTTGTACATAAAAAAACAATAAAATGTTTCCAGAAAGTTCCTGATCTTACAATCTCTCCAACTTAGAACAACTTTCCCTTGAGATGCACTCCAAAGAATCACTAAGTTTCTGAGGTGAAAATTTCAAGCCAATGGGAACACATATCTTCTTCCCTCTCTCATGTTTCCTCCCAAACACAACCATATGACCACAAAACTCAGACTAACAAAATGGTCATTCCCTGAAAAACATCCTCACTTTAATACAAAACATCAATCATATTTTACTCAAAGGCACATCAGCCTCAAGCTAAAAAGCATTAACATTGATCACATGATAATGGATGGGCTGATACAACTTTAGTAGTAACATGTGTAACAAATCATACATAGGACAATACCTAGTCATAAGAGCTAATCAATTCACTATTGGTATAATCATCTCCCCAATATCGAATAGATTGACATAACATGGTTCCAACATACCCTAAATCTAAATCCAATGGTGACCCAATCTCCAAAACACCAATTTTTCCTCATATGGTTACATCTGAATAGTAACCTAATAATTGTTGTTTTAGGAAAACCAAATTATCACTATGTGTTTCTCCCATGATCCACCATGGTCTAGGCCACATGCCTACGACATGTCCTTCAACACCTGAATAGTTCTCACTAATTACATGTCTATCTATGAGTGAAATGATCTACTTATAAATTCCATATCATTGAGTGACTTCTTCAAGATTTTCTAAAATAATGAATTACACCATGGATTAGGATATGAAACTATACTGTGCATCACATCGTGCAAACACACTATCACCTGAAAATAATATATCTCCCAAATGACGAACCATGAAATTATCCCTATTTGTATATAAATGGGATAATTTGACAACCTATCCACAAACACCCATATCACATAATTATTATGCGGTATCCTCATAAGATCCACCACAATATCGGTAATGACCCGCCAATTCTCATTAGCTTGAGAGTGAAACGAATCATTACTTGGCCTCAAGCGACATGCCCATGGTGCCAAAGGCTGGAAATAAATGACGAAGGGTTTCAAGTACAAGTTGGGGGATATTTAACATTTTAGAAATAACCCATAAACAGCCAAGCATAACCAAACATTTACTATATGATGCATGAACAATGAAAGACCAACTAAAAAAACTTCATTTATGTCAAACCACAACAGAGTACACAACAGCGGAAGACCAAACCAAGCATCAAAGCACACAACAAACAAACAAATCAAGACTCTCAAAAGACACTCAGACTCCGTGCTCCACAAGCTCCAAGCTCCACAACATCTCCCAAGAATCACCACAAGACACTAGAAATAAGAGGCTTTAACTTTAGCTGTGTCCCGAAATACGATATCTGCAAAAGCACCAATGTGACAAAGAAGGGGTGAGTATAAAACTTAGTGGGTTTTCCCCAATGACTTTCCTACTCACGCCACCAGGACAGAAGAGTTAGCCACATTTATATAAAAAAAGTTTATATAAAACATTTTTTTAAAGCAGTTTATAACTAAATATAAAAAAGTTTCCAAAACCATTCACAACCAAAGGAATTCCTGATCAATTTAAACCAATTTTACAGCAAGTTATATTTCCAGAAAAATAACCCACAAGCATAAGAACCATTTCACAAACATTCCTTTTTGGTATACCCAATAATTTCCACAAACCCATGTAACCAACTATGCATGCTACCCGGAAGAGGGGAGAAGCACTAACCCTTGTCCATCCCAACCATGATAGGGAGGGGGGACTTCATACCCTTATCTAACCCAAATGCACATGTATGCTTGATGGGGTAGAGCCCTAACCCTTATCCATCCCTACACTGATGGGAGACCCTAACCCTTATCCATCCTGAATTCAATATGAATATTTAACGGGGGAGAGCCCTAACACTTATCGATCCCAACACTGATGGGGGAGAATTATCACCCTTATCCGTACCAAATTACCTTGAATACACACAACAATCATTTCAAAAACCAAGTGTGTTCAATCAATTCAAACCATTTCAATTCTTAACCATTTCAATGAAAAATCATTTCAATAAAACTCCTTTTTTATTGAAATCCACATCCATCAACTTCATTTCAATTTCAAACCATCTTAATAAAACACCCATTTTAATGAAAACCCATTTTTTATCAAACCATTAACAATTTCAGCAAATACATAATTTAGAATCAACATTTTAAATTCAGGAAGCCAAATCACTTTACACAACAATTCACTAAGATTTCACAATTTCAATAAAACCATAAATAATCACTAAAGAATATTTATTCCATGAATTTCACAGTAAAATCCATTCAAACAAACCAATTTGAAATTAATACAATCAATTCTAGAAAGTGGAGTCAAGAGTGAAGCCACCTACCTCAACGGTTTGGATGAAAACCCTAACAAATGGAGAACACACAAGAAAACCCGGACGATTCACCAAGGATCCTCCTTATATCTCTTCTCCTAACACAAAAAAGACTAAAAATCATCATGTTTGGCATAAAAACACTTAGATCTACCCATAATAGGTGTAGATATAAGAAAAGGAGAGAAGAGGAGAATTCGATCTATGTAGATCTATGAAATCAAACAAGAACGATCACATACCTCAAGAATTCGGCTTTGATTCGCCAAGAGAAGCCTTAGGATCGCCTCCAGAACGATGGGAGAACCCTCTTTGACCTAAGGATAACCATAATCCCGAGTTAGGGACACTTTGGAGCTTAAACGAGCCACTTAGAGGGAAAAACGTGTGAGATCCACTTTTATAGGATCTCGTTTAAGTGGCAGCATGGTTAGTTCGCACGGTTTGACAAACCGTATGCTAACTGTGCGTTAGCTACTGCCTTGGCCACCATTCTCGCACATTTTGGCCACACGGTTAGACAAACCATGCACTGACTATGTGGAAGCCACTCCCTCCAAGACCCACTGCGCTCGGTTTGGCCGCACGGTTTATACAAACTGTACGCCTTCCCATTTGCCTCAAAATGTCATTCCAAGTTCTCCTGACTCTCCCATTCAACACCCTTAACTTTAAAACCAAAAAAATCATCACGAAAGGGTTATATACCAGAAACTAGAGGTACTAAATTCTCCCCACCATTGGCCTTTCCATCCCCAGCAAGTAGAAAACTATCACTTTTCTAAAAGAGTTCTGGCCACTGCTCTTTCATTTCTTTCTCGCGTTCCCAAGTATCTTCGTGAATCTGACCATGCTGCCATAAAACCCACACTAGAATGATGCTTTTTCCACGTAAGACTTTCTCTTGCCTATCCACAATCCATACCGGGATATGTATCAATGAAGAATCTAGATCTAGGTCAACATGATCCCATCTGATCACATGGTCAGGATCAGGCTGATACTTTTTCAACTGAGATACATGGAACACATTATGAACCAAACTGAACCTTGGTGGTAATGCCAACCGATATTCCACCTCTCCAACCCATTCCAGTTTCCCAAAAGGGACTATATATTGAGGAGATAATTCAACCTGCTTCCCAAAATGATGATGTCCAACCCTTGGAGATATTCTCAAAAAGACATGATCACTCTCCGAAAACGACAACAGTCTTCGGCGATGATCCGCATAATATTTATAATGACTTTGTGCTGTCTCCATTCTCTTTTTAATCAACTGAATCTTCTCTATTGTTTCTTGGACAAGGATCGGCCCAACTAGTGAAGTCTCACATGTTTTCACCCAGCATAGTGGAGAATAATAAGGACTCCCATAAGATGCTTCAAACGGAGCCATGCGTATCGAGTCTTGATAGAAGTTATTGTATCATAACTCCAATAAGGGTATATGATCCTCCCATGAGCCCCAAAAATCCATTAGAAAAGCCCACAAAATGTCTTCCAACGTCTGTACTGTCCGCTTGAATTGCCCATCCGTCTGAGGATGATACACCATGATTATTGTCAGCTGAGATCCAAGGGCTTGCTATAATGATTTCCAGAAACGAGATGTGAACCTCAGATCTCTATCTGAGACTATAGACACTGGTACACCATGCCTCTTTACCACTTCTCGGATATAGATTTTTGAAAGGTCTTCCACCGTATGGGTTTCACAAATAGGGATGAAATGGGGCGACTTTGTTAGACGATCCAATATCGCCCAAATGTCATCGTGTTTCCGGAACGTTCGTGAAATACCTGTAACAAAATCCATTGTTATCTGATCCAATTTCCATAATGGGATAGGTAAAGACTGTAACATCCCAGCTGGTCTCTGATGCTCTGCTTTAACTTGGTGACAAGTTAAGCACCATGATATGAACCTGTCCACTTTCCTTTTCATACCGCTCCACCAAAGCTGCACCTTCAATGCCTTATACCTATTCTGTGTACCAGGGTGAACAACCCATCTTGAATGGTGATAAGCATGAAGGAGTTGTTCCTGAAGAACCATAGGTACAACAGTCCAATCTCTGAAACACAAAATTGAACCCCCATCAAGTTTCCAGCCATCATTGGTCTCCCCACCATTGATATTTGAACTTACAACAAGACATTCTGTATCATATTTTTGTGTTTATTTGATCATATTTACTAAATCAGGAACTAGTGTAGGTGAAAAAAGAACTACAACATGACCTCGGTTTTCACATTCCACATGCATTTCAGCTAAGACCGACATCAACTGCCATTCATCTGAAGCTACTTTCGCTAACTGAGTGTATGAATTTCTACTAAATGCATCTGCCACCGAATTCCATTTTCCTGGTGTGTACATCAAGTCGAAGTCAAATATCTTGAGATACACTATCCTTCTCCATTGCCTCAGATTCATATATCGCTGTGAGAAAATGTGTTTCAATCTTTTGTGATTCGTAAACAAAGTAAATTTCTCAATGTCTCCATGTTTTCAAAGTACGGACGACTACAGCCAACTCCAAATCATGTGTTAGGTAATTCTTCTCATGCACCATTAACTGCCTTGAACCATAAGCAACCACATGGTCTCGTTTCATGATAACACAACCCAACCCGGATCCCAAAGCATCACAATACACCACATACACCTGTCCTAATTCTGGAAAGATCAAGATATGTGCTGATGTAAGGAAAACATTCAATTCCTGAAAAGATCTCTGACATTTTTCTATCCATTGGAATGGATCATTCTTCTTTTTCAGAGAAGTCATTGGTGAAGACAGTCATGAGAAATCACACACAAAGCGTCGGTAGTAACCAGCTAGATCAAGAAAACTTCGTATCTAGAACAAATTCTTCGGTGGTTTCCATGAGATAATTTCTTCTATCTTTTTAGGATCAACAGAAATGCCCTTCTCGGAAACAACATGGACCAGAAATCATACCTCTTGTATCCAAAAATCGCACTTTGATAATTTGGAATACAACTGATGGTCACTCAAGATTTCCAACACTTTATCCAAGTGTAGCTCATGATCAGGCCTTGTTCTTGAATACACCAAGATATTGTCCACAAACACCACAACAAAAGAGTCCAGATATTACTAGAATATCTGATTCATCAAATCCATGAAGACCGCTGGTGCATTCGTATGACCAAAAGGAATGACTACATATTCGTAGTGGCGATATCTGCTTCTGAAGGCTGTCTTCAGAATATACTCCTTCCGAACATGCAATTAATGTTATCCTGACCGCAAGTCAATTTTGGAAACCATTGAGCTCACCTCAATTGATCAAATAGATCATCAATGTGTGGAAGTGGATATCTATTCTTTATCGTAACTTGGTTAAGATTATGATAATCGACACACAGCCGAAAAGTTCCATATGCCTTTTTAACGAACAAAAATGGTGCTGCCCATGGAGATGTGCTTGGCCAAATGAAACCCTTGCTTTCCAGCTCCTCTAGCTGCACTTTCAATTCATGTAACTCTATTGGTTCCATCCTATAAGATGGAAGGGAAATTGGACTAGTCCCCGGAAGGAGATCAATTGTAAACTCCACTTCCCTTAGAGGTGGTAACCCTGAGAAGTTATTGGGAAAGGCATCGGGAAATTGATCCAAAATAGCTAGAAAAATATTTTCCTCAATCTCTTCCATTGATGCTAAAGTCAACGCTGCCAGTTCGTAAGAAATCATTCTCACCATTGGTGCCAACAAGATCTTTTCATCATTCTTTACCATCCTATCTCCTCTGAAGAGATGGTCGATGCCATCCTCGGTCTTGAAACTAACTGTTCTCTTATAACAGTCGATGTGAGCCTTAAACATTTTCAACCAATCCATACCCAGGATTACGTCATAGACATCCATGTCCAACATTGAGATGTCCCACTTTAAATCAGCTCCATCAACAGTTATAGTACATGCTCTACACATAAATTCTTGACATTCTCTTTCACCAAGGGGTGTTTTCAGTTTCAAAATAGAAGGCCTCATTTCTAGTTTTAAAAATAGAAAGTCAATAGTACGAGAAGCAATGAAGGAATGTGGTGCACTAGTATCAAAGAGCACTTGCACATGGGTAGAATTCAAAATAATTGTACCTCTCACCATAGATGGTCTAGCCTGATCATCGACCATCATCTGCTCAGCTCCATACAATTGCTTCGTTGCTGCACTGTTCTCCTTGTTGCCTTGCTGAGATTGACCTGGTTAGGGAATCATGGTATTTAGTGAATCACCATGGCTAGCTCTGTTATGCTGACGATATTGACTCTACTTTCCTCTTCCTGCCAAAACATACGATGCTTGCGACGCCCGAGTAGTGTCACGCGCCCCCGACCTCAGTGCATTCCTACAATAGCGCTGTAGATTACCCATCTTCTTGTAATTGTGACACGCTCTAGGTTGCGCTGTAAAATCTCTCCATTTGTGGTCAAGCGAACCACATTGAAAACAACATTCTTTACTCTAGGATTGTGGAGGAAGGTTCACTGATCCTGCTGTCCGGTTCTGATTCGCACTCCTACCTTGGAAGTAGGTGTCCCACTTTCTCTTTTTCCCATCACTAGAGTTCCCACATGTTCCTGTGGGTATCATCATACTTAGTCCTCCCATCGATCTAAAGATATCACATTCAGCAACAGTCTCTCTTTTCACCATCTCTGTATAATCCATAATATAGATCACAACTATCTTTGATCTAATCTCCTACCTTTGCCCCGATATGAAGATGTGTGCCTTAAACGACGCACTTACCGCAACCTCGGGTAAAAACGGACAAAATTCATGAATTTATCCACATACTCTATGACAGAGAGACTATATTGTTTGAGGCTGAAGAAGTCCGTCGTTTTCTAGATCTTGAACGTGTGAGGATAGAATTGTTTATTGAACAATTCATCAAAATACTACCATGTAAGGCCTTCATCCAATTTAGTATGCACCGATAAATCCCACCATTTACGTGCAAGATCCTAGAGAATATACGTCTCTAACTTGACCATGAGTTCTGGTGGTGTACCTATGAAATCGAAGATAAGATTCATCCTACTTAGCCACACCTCTGCCTTTTCGGGTTCAGCATCACCCCGAAAGATCGATGAATTTTAATTCATGAACTAGATGGTATGATCCACATTACTTGGTTCATTCCTCTGGTTCCCCATATCCACAGCATGAAAATCCTGTATAATACTCTAAACCAGCTCTTGGTTCACATGTGGTTCTGGTGCAACCACATTTTCCACAGCTTCTTCGGGTTGGTTTCAATGACACCTACCAGGTTCCATTTTCTAAACGAATAACAAGCTCCGTCAATCTCACTCTCTAGAAACTGATGGCTTGCATTCAAATTCTATCACGTCATCTATGAAAACATTTTTATCAAAGAACCCTTTTTCCCATGTTCAAACTATTTTGAAAACATTCGGCATGCTTTTTGAAAATCCACCCATTTTCAAAATACACCAAAAACCCTGTTTTCAAAGTCTTTCAGTTGAAAAAAATTTCTACATTTTTTACAAATTGGAAACTTACACCAAATCCTTACTCATTCCTCCCAATAAGATATGAAATCCTTGTGGGAAGTCATTCCTCTACAATGCATTTCATGCTCATCTCATTGGCTAAACCAATGAAAATGAGATTTCCAACATTCTAGAAGTGTATCCAAAACACTTCTGTACCAAACACCCTGGTAACTTGAAGTTCATCATAAATGGGTTAGCTACGTCCTCTTATATTATACATTTCATGTTCCGAAAATCCTACTCCTATTTAAGATTACAACCCAAGGAAGAGACAAGAAGGAATTTCAACTCCAAGACCAAGAACATCGATGACCACTTGTTAGGCAAGGACCGAACAATCTGATACCATTTGTAATGACCCGCCAATTCTCATTGGCTTGAGAGTGAAACGAGTCATTACTTAACCTTAAGTGACATCCCCAATGTTCCAAAGGCTGGAAATAAATGCCAAAGGGTTTCAAGTACATGTTGGGGGACGATTTAACCTTTTATAAATAACCCATAAACAGCCAAGCATAACAGAACGTTTACTATATGATGCATGAACAATGAAAGAGAAACTAAACAAACTTCATTTATGTCAAACCACAAAAGAGTACACAATAGTTGAAGAGAAAAACAAGCATCAAAGTGCACAACAGACAAAAAAATCAAGACTCTCAAAAGTTAGTAAGACTCTGTTCTCCACAAGCTCCAAGCTCCACAACATCTCCAATGCATCACCACGAGCCACTAGCAATAAGATTCTTTACCTTTACCTGTGTCCCGGAATACGATATCTGCAAAAGCACCAACGTGCCAATTCAGGGGTGAGTATAAAACTTAGTATCTTTTCCCCAATGACTTCCCTAATCATGCCACTAGGATAGATGAGTTAGCCACATTTATATAAAAATAGTTTATATAAAACATTTTCTCAAAAGTAGTTTATAACTAAATATAAACAAGTTTCCAAAACCATTCATAACCAAAGGCATTCCAGAGAAATTTAAACCAAATTTATAGCAAGTTATTTTTCTATAAAAATAAACCAACAAGCCTAATAACCATTTCAAAAACATTCCTTTTTGTCATACCCAACCATTTCCACAAACCCATGAAACCAACCATGTATGCTACCCGGAAGAGGAGAGAATCCCTAACCCTTTTCCATTCCAACCATGATGGGGGAGACTTATTACCCTTATCCAACCCAAATGAACATGTATGATTGATGGGGGAGATCCCTAACCCTTATCTATCCCAAAACTGATGGGGGGGGGACCCCTAACCCTTATTTGTCCCTAATGCAAATATGAATGTTTGACGGGGGAGAGCCCTGACCCTTATCCATCCCAACACTGGTGGGGGAGAATCCTCGCCCTTATCCATCCCAAATGACCGTGAACACACACAACCATTTTTTTAAAAACCAAGTGTGTTCAATCAATTCAAACCATTTCAATGCTTAACCATTTCAATGCCAAATCATTTCAATAAAACTCCCTTTTTATTGAAAACCAAATCCATCAACGTCATTTCAATTTCAAACCATCTCAATAAAACACCAATTTTATTGAAAAAACATTTTACAACAAACCATTTACAATTTCAGAAAATCCATATTTTATAATCAACATTTTAAATTCAAGAATCCATATCACTTTACACAACAATTCACCAAGATTTCACAATTTCAACAAAACCATAAATCATCACTAGAGAAGATTTATTCCATGTTTTTACAATCAAATCCATTCAGAGAAACCAATTTGAAATTAAGCCAATCAATTATAGAAAGAGGAGTCAAGAGTGAATCCACCTACCTCAAGGGTTTTGATGAAAACCCTAACAAATGGGGAACGCACAAGAAAACCTGTCCGATTCACCAAGGATCCCCCTTAGATCTCTTCTCCTGACACAAACAAGACCAAAACTCATCACGTTTGGAATCCACACACTTATATCTACCCATAACGAGCGTAGATCTAAGAAACCAAGAGAATAGGAGAAGTAGATCTAAGTAGATCTGAGAAATCAAACAAGAACGATCACATACCTCAAGAATCTGGCGTTGATTCTCCAAGAGAAGCCTTCTGATTGCCTCTAGAACGACGGGAGAACCCTATTTTTCCTTAGGAGAACCAAAATCCTGAGTTAGAGCCTCATAGGAGCTTAAATGAGACACTTAGAGAAAAAAACACTTGAGATCCACTTTTATAGGATCCCGTTTAAGTGGCTGCATGGTTTGTTCACATGGTTTGACAAACCATGCGCTAACTGTATGTTAGTTACTACCTTTTCCACCATTCTCGCAGGGTTTGGCCGCACGGTTAGACAAACCGTGTGCTGACCATGTGGAAGCCACTGCCTCCAAGACCCACTGCACATGGTTTGGCCACACGGTTTATACAAACTGTGTGCCTCCCGTGAGACTTCCCCTTTTCCTCAAAAAATCATTCCAAGTTCTCCTGAATCTCCTATTCAACACCCTTAACAATAAAACCACAAAAATAATCAAGAAAGGGTTACATACAAGAATACGAGGATACTACAATATCCATAAGAATGTCACCCTACTGGTATTTTGGGAAAAAATGGTTATAACAGACCAACATGTCATTGATGATCAGCCCAAACCTGCTGACAAGTGTATCATCATGTCAAAAATCTCATGATATATTTCATCATTCATGACAAAAAAAATTACCTACAATTATCATGGTACATTTTGGTTAACCAAGGATGCATTACCTGTTGGGACCACTTTGTTAATGAAGATTGTATTTGTTGTCAACAGTTGACAATACTCATCAAAATGAAGAAGGATATGAAGAAGGACTAAAAAGTTAGTGGAGATTGGATGAAGTGAGGTTGCCTAGAGAATTGTTATGGAATCATATCATTGGATTTCATACTTGATCAATTATCTAAGAAGATTAATTCAGACGATTGTTGAACTGATCCTAAGTTCAAAGAACTTGTGTCAAAGGTGACACATTGTTTACAACAATGACGAATGGAGAAGTATCATCCATTTGGGGATGATTGGAGCATAATGGTGAAGTATCATCCATATAAGGATGATTTCAGAAGAAAGAGAATTTGAATGAAGTAGAGAATGGTGGTTGAAGAAGAAGAGAGAGTATGGAAGGGCTTGCCATTCTATAAAGGTCATGAATATCACATTTCCTTTAAATCAGATGATTGTTGAACTGGTCTTAAAGTTCCAAATACATGTATCAAAGGTGATACATTTTCTGAAACATTGAAGGTCTTTGAATAAGCCTCAAGATTCCACTTTTTGATGAAGAGAGATGAATGTAGTTCTTTGTAATTAACACTCCAAAAGGAATTGAGGATTCTAAGTGAAGATGAAGAAGTACTTTGGAATTCATATTCCAAAGAGAATGGACATAAAACCAGACGATGCTTTTCTGATATTTTTTTTATCAAATATCATAAGTTAGGATAACTTGTGATATAAGAATTATGAAGGAAAGGAGGAGAAATGATGATGCCAATCATATACAGTTTTGATTGGAAGGAATGTTGCTGCCATAAGATGGGATGTTTCAGTACTTCCCATTGTAATTCTGACGATGTTAGATCTGATCTATCAAAGAATACATATCACGATAGTGGAAATCATGAAAAAATCTGAATCCTGGTTATGGGAAGTAGTGAAGAGAGAAATGACATAGCAATGGACAACCTGGGGGCAGCATAAAAGCACAGTTGAAGGTGGCGTTGTTTTCCAGTGTTGTCCAAATTTTAGGGCCTAAAAATCGGGAGATGAAGATGTGTTTTTGGCAATGGATGTTGTGCGAAAGATTGAAGATGGTTTAGATTTTTGCGCGTAAGGCACGATTCAAGGTCAGAACATCGAGAAGTGATAAAGGCAAGAAGTGAGCGAAAAATGGGCTAAGTGCACGAAAAAATGAAGGCCACGCGAAATAGTAGCGGGATGCATGAAAAATCAGCGGGATGCGTGAAAATTAAAGTGGTGAACGAAATAGAGCAGTGATGTTTTTCACGCAAAAGGTGTTTTGAGATCATTAGCTAAAAAATTTGCAAAGGCATGAAATGCGCGAAAGATTGGAGCAGTGCGTGAAATATGATATCGTGAGAAAGATTGGGTTTGCACGCAATATGGAACACGGTGTGGAATTGTGCATGCAATTGGAGCTTCATGCATAAAATGATGTAAAATGGACAAGTCCTGAGGTGCACAAAAAATACAGGAAGGTGCACGTTATCTAACAAAGTGAGAGACAGTTTTACATACGGGAAGTGGTTTTACGCGTAGGGTAAAAAATGCATATAAATATGAGGTGAACCCCTCTCCTTTGGAGAGACTCGACACTTAGACAAATCCCGAGCTCTGACGCGTGAAAAAATTGAAGTATAGAGTGTTTCTAGAAAAGAAGAAGTGCTGCGTGAAAAAGGAACTGTTGTGCAAAAAAGGGGAGTTCTACACAAAAAAGTAGAGTTGCGCGAAAAGGGGTTTTCATGACAAAAGGTGTTTTTACGCGCAAGGCTTGAATTTTACGCACAAGCCACCTAGAAGGTTGCACGAAAAATTTGAGGGTACCGCTGGACTTTTATAGGTGCATAGAACTCTCGAAGTAGCTTTGCGATGAAGAAATAACTGTAAACCATTTGTTTTCACAAAGAGAAGTTGAACCGAACTCACACGAATAGGGTTTATCACCCTTTTTGTACTTTGCGAAGTGAAGAAGAACTAGATGTGCAAATAAATTCATATATGCATAAAGAAAGAAGGTATTATACCGACACACTTACATGTTGGTATTTAGAACTGAATAAAGAGGTTAAGACACTGCAGTACCATTCCATATTCTACTATGTCAAAGAAAAAGGAGGGAAGAAGATGAATAAAAGAGTATGCCCAATTTAATGCTGACGATTATTCAGGGCAGTTAAATTCAGATGATGCTATGTGATCGGATATTCAGGGTTTGAATAATCACATTGGTGTATGTGATTCCATCTAAAGAAAGAAGGTGATTAGTGAAGTCAGTTGTTGCACTAAGAAGAAGAAAGAATTACTTTCCTACTGCTTTGCAAGTAATCAAGTGAAGAGATATGAAATAGATCAAGACCAGAACCTACCCTTTAAAGAAGGAAGAAGACTATCTCCATAGGCAGTATAAAGAACTAGCTAGAGGCTGCAAGTTGTACTAGGTCATCACCAGTCCAGGGAAGAGAATTGTTTCCCACCCCCTCTAAAGTGTAGGGACTCACACTGGCTAGAGGATTGTTTTCCTAGCCACTTTACTTTAATTGCATATCACATCATAGTGGAGAATCCATGCACTGGTCATCCCCATGCATTGAAAGGACGTAGCTACTCTTATTGAGTGGTGAACCTTGTAAAAACATCGTGTGCATATATTTGATGCTTTCTATTATTGCATGCGACATGGAAAATAGAATAAAAGAATCAAGATCCTAACAGGTCAAGAGGTACAAGGATAAAAGTTGGAATTGGTTTAAAAATTCCCCAACACTGATTCACCCCCCTGTTAGTGTTAGGTATATCCCATACTTGTCCTCTCATTACCCACATGAAGGCATTTAAAAAAAGTATAATCACCACTTTCATATAAGAAGGCACAATAACATGACAAAAACATAGATGATTTTATCATCCTCAATAAAGTAATTTTTATGTAGGTACACACTTTCAAAACTATATTTCAATTTCATACACTCAAAGTCCATAAACATACTCTCCAAGATTCTTCATAGAAATGTGGAATCAACTAAATAGGATATGGGGTTCATATTCCCATGGCATTCTTGAAGGTCTATATACATATTTGAAAACAAGGACATCTTCTTCCACTCATTGTTAGACTTCTGGACTTCATGTGTCTCTATCATTCTACTCAATGTGTTAAAAACAATATTTTCCTACAAAAAAATTAGACTTATTCAATTATTTAACACATATATACTTTGATAGATTTTAATACCATTGAGAAAAGATATAATTAACAATTTTTTGATCATTATAAATAGTAAACATTCCTATCAACATGTAATAACTCAAACACATTAATGAATAAACAACTAAAACCAACTCAAGGTCATGTGTAGGCTAAATATTCCCAATTTTCCCCAACCTTCATGTCCTATACTCCATGAATCGATCTCTATACATCAAATCTGTTCCAAGTCTGATTCTGTATGCATCATATGAAAAGTAATAATTCTCACCCAGCTTAGGTAGGATCAAAATCAATGTGGTGTTCAAATGCTTCTTTTGCTCCTCGAAGGCATTCTCGCATACCCAAGACCATTAAAACGTGACACCCTTCTTTGTTAGGCCATAAAGTGGAACTTCTAAATGGGATAATTATTTGATAAATCTTATATAATAACCTAGAAAACCCAAAATTCATCAGATATCAAAAATATTATTCAACTTCACCCAAGAAATATTTTCATGAAACATCTATGGGTTTGTGAAAAAAATCATATTTAGAGATGAAGTTTCCAAAGAAAAAGACTATATCGATCCAGAAACTACACTTAGATATATTAGAATAATGAGATTTCTCTCTCAGCATACTCAGGATGATGTCAAGATTTTGGTCATAATCATCTCGAGTCAGGTATCACACTAGGATTTCATCGAAAAAATAGCTAGAGATAGATATAGTTGTTGATGATAGATTCAATTCATTAAGGGAATAACAATGTCCATATATTTCATTAGTCTTAGTGGAATCATGAAAAACATTTACAGACCATCCCTAATTATTAATTGCTATCCATACTCTATCAAAAGGACTCACTCTCAGATGATGATATCCTGACCATATGTTGATCATGGAGGATAAAAAAGAACCTTCAAGACAATCAGAGATATCATTGTTTTATGGAACTAGATACTAGTTATTAAACATCGTCTAGTTAAAATTCTAATAATCGACTCAAAAACACAACATCCTATCATTTTTCTTAGTAAATGAAACTTGAGATCACTATGGTGTTGTACTCAGACAGATAAATACATTATCTATCAATTCTTCCATTTGTATCATAAGATCTTGAATCTCTATTGGATCCATTCTATAAGGTGAAATGGAAACTATTTCATCTCCAAACATTATCCCAATTATGAATTCAACACACCTATTAGGTGAAATACCTTATATGTCCTTAAAAACATGTCTTGAAACTGATCCACTATGGGAGGAAATAAATCATGCTATAGAGCCCTATCATCTAACAACTGACTTGCCACCGGAGTTGGGATCTACCTAATTTGTTGATGAATTGGGACAAAAAATGCTACAGAAAGATACCATTCCCCATGATTAAAATAAATGTAACCACTAGGATATTTAAATATTAATAACCTATGATAACAATCAATGTGGGATTGGTATGATACTAGCCATTCCATAAACAAAATCAATTCAAAATCTATTCTCTAATGTATGTACATATACATAAGGAAATTCTAATCACCTTCCTCAAGGGAACAACTTTTACATAGATATATTTATTACAATATTACACCAAATAGGGTTTTAATTATCATAATCCGTCAAACTAAACTCCGCTAAAATTCTCAAATAGTTCACCAGTCGAGCTAATATAAAAGAATGTGAGGCTAATTTATCCTATAAATATCAATAAAGCATAGAATATATAGGAAATCAATAATAGATTATTAATGGCCCAATCTCTCTGAAAAAATTTTAGGATTAAATACAAGAAATCAACTGGTCCCTCTACCTTAAGATCAAGTCTATGTTTCATGTGTTTCACTACTCTACCAATATGGCCACTCTTTCCCGGAAATTCCACTTCCTCCACCCCAAATAGAATTACATGTTATACTATAACTACCAGAATGATATAGGGTAGAACTCTTCTTTTAGTACTCAGTGTCATTCTATTTCCTCTATCACATCCAAACTATTGAGGGTTCTTATAGCACCTATATATATTTTCTATCATACTGCGAGCTCAACAATCAAATGATGGTTGAAGAAAATAACTACAAATGTGAACTATCCTACTATACTGATGGGAAAACACCCGATCAATTCCTTAAATAGTGTATAATCTTCACTAGATTTGATTTCCACAATCACTATTGTGAATGTTCCCATAAAAACACTACATACCCTCAAAATATGAACCTCTTTATTACCAAGGCAAAACCACCTATCTTACATTGCAAGCCTCCTTATAGGTTCCCTTAAAAAATGTGACCCTGATTCTCTGCCTCAACAAAATGATTCAATTGTATGATATGATTCTGGCCCATAGTCTCAAATTTATGTCTATCCACGAAATATTTCTCCATAGAATCCACATCTCCTATAGTATAGGAAAAAACTATTTCAATTTGGTGAAGTGATCATCACTGTTCATCATGAACATGATTCCATGGGCCAACCATATAAACTATTCCACCATCTCCTGTCTTAGTGTCTCTGGGTAAAAGTGTTCTAGAAACCTCTCATGGAAGTCAATCAATACCATTACCTCCAACTACCCTTCCCGAGCTTGAATATCCCATATGTACATTTCTTGTCCTCAAAACATATTCAATTCTAATTTGACTCATTTCTATACATGAGTCTATAAATGATCAATAATATATACATTGAATATATCTAGAAGTCAAATTACTTAGGTAAATAGCATCTAGTAAAAATTAGAGGGTGCTGTAGATAGAGATCCAAGGTCAGATCAGACTTATTCTGCATATCCCACCTGGGGAATCCTTCAATGAAATTTATAAAATGATCCAATTTATCACATAACGTCTCTTCGACCACCTCACATAGAACAATAAGGGTCTCTTATCCTTTTATTGGATTTAGATTCCCAATAATGTCCTATTATCACCCTACCAATAATAGTCATCATGGAGGCTTTCCCCTACAGTTCTAAACAACCATATTAGGACACAAAACACATTAAGTACACATTTTTACAATAGACATTCACATAAATCTTTAAAAAAATCAACTCAGATACATAACCCCATAGTCAAAACCATGACACAATCACTACCCCCAACCATCCATAAACTTGTCCATGGCTATGATTGGGTAAAAACATTCATATTTATAATTTTACCATCAAACATACTTTTTTAACCATTTCATGTTACCATGTTTCCAGAAATTTTGAAAATTATAATTTCAATATTAGGAACTATTTATTTTAAGTCATACAAGTAAATAATTTCATTTTCTTAGCCCAAAAATCCATCATAATATGTTTTCTATTATTTCCTATATTGATGCAATTCACATATATCATTGAGTTCCTACAATGTTTCAACATACTCATATCACTTTGAATTTCAGGATATGAGTAAAATATCAGAAAATAATAACATCCCATATCAATTTAATCACCCAATTTGAAATAAAAATAACTGTATCAATCGACATAAAAAACAATAATCTCCTCCCAGGGTACTTGGGTTACCCTCACACATGGGTTAGATTCTCCAATGAATGATCTAATGAATAATTCCCAAGTCATTAATGTCTCTTATGTACTATTATGAAATATTAAAATGACTAGAATAAAACTCCTCTAATACCACTATACAACATCCTGCAAAAGCTTCCACACACAAATTCCCCCAATCCAGTTTTCCACAAGACCTCAGGTATTATTACCTGTATTCCAATGGTGATCAACTAACAATGAGGGTCTAATATGTTACTTGGGAATAATATATGCTCTTTACAATTGAAATAAAACTGTGGAAATAAATATATAGATATCCAAAAAATAATGATAAAAATAACAAATAAAGGCCATGTATCACATCCGGAATAAAAAATATAGAAAATTACCACAAACCAAATTTTTAAATATTCCCTTTTATATAAGTTTCAAGTGATTATTAAAAACACAAAATAATGAATATTGACAAATAACTATTGTGGATTGACATCTTATCAGGTTACCTCATCTATTCTCCAACACGAATCCCAACTCAGCCATCTATTGTAGGGCCTTTTCCATTATCCTGACCTGAGAACATGAAGTTTTCTCGAGTACCTATCAGTGGTCCCATTAGGGTTTGAGTACAACTAAGTAGGCCACCACCAATGGTTTTTAAAGTAATATCTAGTCTATAACAGTATACACAGTTGTATAAAGAAAAACAACAAAACCACAAAATTAAATAGGTTTTACATTTATTATTTTTTTGTTAATCGAATTGGCCCTCATGTTTGTGGTGAAACCCAATAGAATCATATATTCACTAACCCATGCTAGAGTCTGAAACATATCTCATATGTGGAAAATATTAATTCACATGGGGTCTCATTTTCATTCAATTACAATTTAAATTTTTTACATTAGGCTATCATTCTAGGTACCATTTTCATGGATGATTGGAGCACTAGTACAACATAAATATCCCAGGTACATGGAGCATTAGTCTAGATCCAATATCATGAGTACCTAGAGCCTCTGTATTGAAAAATTATCTATGTTACTTGAAGAATTAGTGAAAAACAAATATAATAGGAACTTATAGATTCAGTGTAGCACCGAAATCTATACATGTAAAGGGTACTAGAGAATCCTTATAGAAACCATGGATGAGGAGAATCCACCCACCACCCACATCTCATTTTTTCACTTATACATATCAAAGATCAATATTAATTACCCATTTTCATTAATTATTATCAAAACTGTTCAATATTTTATTGATCAATCATTAGAATTGACATCATTTCATCTACTTAACAATTTAACCCAATTACCATGAATTATATTATAAGGCATTAATATTTTGAGGTAAACTCAACTAATCTTAATAAAAGTTAACATGACAACATATTCATAATTGGTTAAATTTCATAAACCCTATAATTACAATATTCATTACATTATTATGCTTTAATGGAAAATTGGCACACCCCATGGGTTTCTATCATTCTTGGTCTCGTAATCTATAATAGATCCAAAAAAAATCCCATAATGGTATATTAAATTCATAGGGATTCAGTTCATATTTACAAATTTTAAATAATTTTCACAAAATAGAAACATAAAGATACAAATATAAACAAAATATCATTATAAATACTATGGGAATTAACATATAGACAAAATGCATTAGATTAATTGATGAATTTCCACTAAAACATGGTGCATGATTAGAGGTAGAATTGAAGAAATCACAATGGATGGAAAAAATATAGAGTGAAACTATGATCCTATAGATCCAGTCACAAAACTCCTTTATATAAAATATGGATCTTTAGTGCTCTTTGAATATCCTAAAACATAATCCTAGATCGAATGGAATCACCTATCAAGCCTTGGGATTAAAAAGTGTTTTTAAATCCTTGATATTTAGGAAAAAAGGACTTTTGAATTTAATTAATATTAGATCCATAAATTTTGGGCTACTAATTGTATGTTGTATGGGGAGTCTACACTGTCTATAAAATATTGCACCAACCATGTGGTTCTATTGTCTCATGAAAACCCCTCACACAATTAGATCACATGGTTAGACAAACCTTCTCCCAAATATGATTTTCAAATTTTTCTAACACTGGTCATTTTACCAAAGGCATAACCAATATTTTCAAAATTATGAACCAACTAAACTTGTGAAGATACTATCCCTCCTTTTGTAAGCCAAATAGTTACCTAAGTGGGGTCCATGGTCTATACTAACAGTGCCTAAACTTTCCACCTAAATTAAAGGCCCCGAATCATGCCAAAATCCCTCCATACCTCTAAAAACTTGTCCCAGTTATTATATATACCTAAAATATGTATAAAATGGTTGTGTACATAAATTCGAGAACAAAACGTCTCATGAATGTTCATGATCTATCAACCATCATATATATAGAGAAATAAAATATTGGCCTGAAAAATTATTATGGCCCATCCAAACTAGGATTCCCTAAAAATAGCTATAAGTTAGGGTATGAACACAATATCTACCATTCAATGGGACATGGGTTGACAACTAACACCAACTGTAAATCCACACATTTAAATGTAAGGCATTTCACTTCATAAAAAAATATATATAACACCATGAATTTTTTGTGAATTCCAAACCATGATTCTTGAATTATTTTTAAAAATTTATATCATTTAAAATAAAGGCATTCCTAAAATGAAAAATAAAACCTCAAATATATCATATCTCCTATACCACTAATGAGGTATAATGATATCATAGTTTTCTAGTAAGGATCATGTGTCCGTAGATATGTTTTCAAAAAACCCACCATTAAATCTAAGTACATATACATATATATTACGGAGACAATATAAATATATTTAGCTACTTCTTTAAATTAAATCACATGTTTTCATGTAAATCAAGTATAATAATGCCTACATGTATTAGAAAACCACAAAAAATGATCAATCATTAACCAGTTCCCAAAATACAAACATCCAACCACGAAAATTCAATGTAACATAACTATTGTAAATTATTAACTATATAATATTTATCATCTCATATTATAAAAAATAAAAAATTATAATAAAATTCACCAATACAATTCCATACATAGAATTTTCACCCAAAGTGAGACCAGAATAATAATTTCCACCATAAACCAAATATCAAATCATAGAGAACTCTCTATAATTATATCCACCAACCTAATTTTATCCACCTTAAGGGAATTTTTTAAATATATACATCCATTAGATGGGCTATTTTTAATCCATATATTCTATCACTTATTTTTTGAGTGTACACCCTCAGGGGATCTATACCCAATAACACACATCGATTAGGTATTTTAACATACGTAAAGAATCTCATTGTTTTAAATAGTCCCTATCCTCTAGGACTCAATCCTCCATAATATTCATCAGTTCCACCAAACATCACGTATACACCTTGGATATAAATATCATCCAAACTATATTTATTTTGTTCATAATAACAGATTATATTCATAAAACACTGAAAAAAATATACAAAATTCTACATCTGCATCACATGTCATAAATAGATTTAGAATGCAACCAATAATTTATTCTCCCACCTAGGCCTAAAAAAATATAATGGCCTGAAAAAATACAATTTCTGTGTAAATATATCACACTACATCCGTGGTTTATGAAAAATTAGTTCATATTATTATAATTATATTAAATCACTAATAATTCTAAAATCATTAGAGATGTTATGTTTAAAAAAGATTTAAACCTAAATAATAATTAATGGAAACCCATTCTAAATAAGAAACAATTCTTACTATACCATTCCATATTCAAACCCTTAAAATTCATAACTAAATAGTTAATCAATGTATTCTAGGTTTGTTCGAGTAATATTTATAATATCAATACATACCAAAATAAAATTATAGAGTAAGAATTAGAATTCCTATCGATTGTAATTATTAAATGTTCTCCTACTATAGTGGAATGTTCAGTATAGAATTCACACTATCCTACGTAACCAATTACAATTTAATTTCTATAACTCTAGAATACATTGTAGCTTTTTACATCTATGGAAAACCACCTAAATATTTCATTTTCACTTCATCAACAACCATCAACAACAATTTTATATGGTTTTATTTTTAGTATAATGAACTCCCATGTTGAATTGGACTGGAATATGAAAAAATAATAATTTAAACTTCTCTGACCTAAAATATTATTTTTGATGGTATTTCCATTTTCCAGGATCAATATACATGTTTTGAAACTTGGAAAATACTTAAAAAAATTAAAACCAATTTTCACATTAATCATGACCATAATTAATGTATTTAATTCTTTACACTATAATTATAAAGAACTAATTAGTAATAATTTAATCAAAATAATAAACATGGTATTTTTCTATTTTTAATATTTTTATCAAAATATTATATAATAACATAGTTAATCCTTAATAATTCAAATTGTTTTATCATATAAATATATTTCAAATTCACATATATATATATATATATATACTTAAATTTTACCATTTAGTAATTACCATGAAAAATTATATCATTTCATAATTTCCCCCAGTAAAATTATTCATCAAGAACAACTATATCGTAATTTTGTTATTCATATCCTTGGGTCATAATTTTAATTGTTCAATATTTTTCTAAACATATTATTTGAAATAAAATTGATATGAGACTAAATTTTTTTAACATTTTACACATCTTATTTCCATTTTTATCAATTTACATATTAGTCCTCTAATAGAAACCCATATCACTTAAACTTTTCATTAATAATAAATTTTATAATAATTTCATAGTCATTTTCCCTCATCAAATTTCTATTTACCCCATGTTCATTACTCTAATTTATTATCACTTTTTTTCCAATATGAAATTGAAAATAATGGAAAATTAATGGGTATTATAAAAGAGGTGATAATTTGGAGTCACCACCCTCAATTCTACTATGAATTAAATTCTTAATTTCTATATTGATAAATGTTAATACTTTTCATAATCTCATTTGAAATATTTATTTTTCATTAACTTCCATATCACATCAATTAAAATTGGTCTCTTTTATTTGTAATTTTATTTGATTTTTAATATTTCATTTGATAGAGATGAAATAATTACCTCCATTAAATTTATATTTAATCAACTATAATTTCCATTTCAATTTTTACCCCATAAGATCCCATACCTAAAATCTCATTATTTCTTTATTTAATTTTCCATTAAATCATCCCATTTAATTTAACTTTTTAATTAATATTATAACTTTTCATCAATAAGAATATCCATCTCATCTTACTACAAAAATTCCTTTTCTAATCTTTTGAAACACATGTTTCAAAATCCATAATAATTATTTTATAAAAAGTAGACTATAATAATACGAATTACATAATTAAATATTAAACCCCACCATCACCGATATTTTAATGCAAAACCAACCACTTCATAAAATTAATTTTTTTAACCATTCTTAAACATCACATATTGAATCTATTGGTGTACTTAAAATCAAATTTGAGACTTCTAAAATTACTATTTGAACCCTTATAACTATAGTTTTAGTAAATTTTTTAAATACCTAAAATTAAAATTTTTATGTATTCACATTTCAAAACTTTTTTTAAAATATTATCCTTGAAAATGTTCAACCATAATCTTATTAAAGGGAGAAACCATTTCAATAATACCATTAAACATTATCCATTTTGAAATAATCATTATAATTTATAATAAATAAAATAACATATTAATCATACATCTATATTTTTATTTTCCAAGAGGATTCCTATATACCACTAAAAAAACCACACCATGTAATTAAAAATTCCTTAATTTCATTAGACAATAAAATCATTAATTTAAATTTGAAAATCCATAAATTTCATATCTTCATCAATATCCACATAAACAAATTAAGTCAGATATAAGTAATGACTTTAATGATTTTGATTTTGAGTCCCATAGAAGACTAAATGATGAAATTCCAATCATGGATGTTGTATTAATAGAAGATAAGACTATTTAACATCCTAAAATAGACAAAATGTTCTCATAAGTCTAGGGGAAAATATGTTTCTATTTTGAAAACCTCACTACCCACATGGATGAAAAAAACATTAAAAAAATTCTTCAATTATAAATTCATATAATCTCCTTATCAAATAATCATAAGATATCTATTTAGTTTACACAGTCAGTGTGTAATAAAAAATACTTTATACATGTTATACTCTGTATAGTAACATATATGACCATTTAAATATGTCCTCACTGACTAGAACTCAATATAGATGTGAAGGACATAGCCTCCAATACGATTCCTCATAATCTTTCATACAAAGGGGGAATAAAAATTATAATTAAAATAAGACTACACCAATGATAAATAATCCACCCTTGAGCCCTTAAAATAGAATCAACCTTATATAAACATATTTTCAAATATATATGTAATCTTACCAATTCAGCCTATAAGTTTTAGCTAAATGTTATGTTACGAAATTACTTGATACTGAAGTAATGATTAAATCCCTTCCACATTTTTCATGTACAATAATAATAATAATCATATATTTTCATCCTTAAAACCCCAATATGTATAACCACCTCTAAAACATAAATCTTCAAAAAAATATCCATTGACATCATTCCCTTACTCAATAATAAATTAGATGACTTTTTTAATTAATTCATGACACCTTAAAGAGAGTCAGACTACATCATGAAAAAAAATCCCAACATAAAATCCATTGAAATATCCCACACATCTTCATGAGAATCATTATACGATGTAAAAAAAGATAAAATATTATTTTCATCATTCATATATATCCACATGAGATATCATAAACCAACTCATCTAGCACCTTCTTTATCTATAGATACAAAAACTTCCTCTTCAAAGCATGATAAATCATTACATCACCCAAATCCACTACAAGATATGAATTACAGATCTCATACAAAAATTATTATAGTATACATTGAGAAAAAAATTCCACTGGAAAAAATCTAGTGATTCTAATACATAGAAAAATTCACCCATATAACTATTCAAAATTTGATTTGTCTAAACCCCCACCTCAGAATATTATAACTAAGATTCATCTATATGATAACCCAATGAATATTATAATGTATTCTGATAAATACATGATACATTATTGATCTCCACATAACCAAACTACATAGATTCCAGTATCTCCTCCACATCCCATTTCTCATTCATCCACTAAGAAACCACACTATAAGTCTTATGATTGATACCAATAGCTACCAAATTACCCTATCTAATAATATCTGTGATCACAAAGTCATAATCCGAGAAAAATTAAATGCACGTCCTTTGAAACAAATTTAAACCCTTTAAGAAATGATATATCTCATGATTATAATCTAGATAAACTATAAATCCTTATCTGAGAAAAAAACTATCAATTTCAAAAGAGTTAACACCATAGTTATAAGATAAGAATAATGAGTGTAATTGTTTAATTCATGGGGATTTATTTTTATACACCCATAAGAAATTAATACCCTATTTTATATCAAGAAACATCAAAAACCCTAATTATATGTGTCACAATAAACCATATAATCAATGTCCTTTTAGGTGATCAATTAACTAAATCACTCATATAATACTCCTTTAAAACCCATGTTATATCTTAACCTTCCTTATTTCATAAAATATTTAGTATATTATACTAAAAAAAGAAAAAATCAATTGGTATCACTTCTAATCCACAACATAATATAACATGACACAAAAAATACTATTTATGTTCCCAAAATATACACTTAAATATCATTAAAAAAACTAATTCTCCCTAAAAAACTCTAATAAAATTCTAATAATATATATTCGGTATTAATATATATTTTAGAAAACATAAATTTAATTAAAATAGGTTTTAATGATTCTATACATATTGTAGAGACCTTGTATTAACATACATGGATATTGAATCATTTTTATGAATATTCGACACATTATAAAGTACATTCCCAAGGACCATAATATTTTAGTGTCTTTGAAAACATGTAAACATAATCATCTATCCATCTAAAATATCTTCAAAATCTCACTTAAATATCATCCCATTAGTACTACTACTTAAATCCTTTGTTCATATCCCATGGAAAGGAAACATAAGAAATATGTGAGATCAGATGATTAGTAAGGGTAAAAAGTGGAAATATTTAAGAATAACATGGGATGTAGTTTATAATAAGATGATCATAAAATTATAATATCATACCCATTATATCAAAGTCATAATCATGAATCATGGAATAAATATTAGAAGTTCTTAGGAAATGAATCATAATGGGATCAAGAGAATAAGTCATGTAAGTGTAACATAAGAACAAGACATTTAATTTTTGGAATACACATAAGCATAGAAAACCTTATGTTAATGATACCTAATAAGGCCTTCATTACATGTTAGTATTGGTAAATCACCTGTGTACCTGCTTTGGGATTGGGATAACAACCCATGTACCATATTGTTTTCAAGATTGGGATACAGCCCTAATACTCTCGTATTTTTGGTCATGTGCTATAACCTGTGAACCCTCTTTTTTTATGTTTTGGGAAATAGCTTTTACTCTCTTGTTTTATGGATTGGCTAATAACCTGGTTACCAAATTATTTTCAATCATGGGATATATCCCATTTACCATCTTTTTTTGGGTCTTGGGCTACAAAATATGTACCATTTGATATCATATTCCATTTATCTTTACCCAATGAATTGGAAGGAGATAAAGGTACCACCCATAACAAAATGAAATCATATTTATGTTTTTTTTAATATAATAAAATATTCATCACATCATGACCTATAGAAAGAGATGGGTTTAATCATATCATAACCCAAGAAATTAAATGGTTATCATAAACATTCAATCATATCACAAACTATAAAAAAGTGATAGGTTTCATAATAATTTAATCCTATAATAAAATTTAAAAATAAGTGAGTTTCATAATGATATTATAATTTTATAAACCATGGAAGAGAAGTAATATTCATTATCAACTTTTCATCAAAAGCATTTAATGTCCAGAGAATGAATAAGAATGGTATCCCTGGATAACAACCCAAGTGAGAAATTAGTTACCCAATTTGATGTTATCTTAGATTTTAAATATTTGTTAAAGGATAATCAAAAACATTTCTTTAAGAAAATATCATTTAAACTTCGAAAAAACATTTAACATAATTAAAAAATTTTGAAAACCTTTTTTTTTGAAAAAAACTCAAAAAAAAAAAAGAATCTATGAAAACAATTTCAAAATTTTTTTTATAAGATTATTATTTTTTGAAATAATTTTCCTTGATAATGATCGTGAAGTAAAATTTTTAAAAAATAAAACATTGTTTAAAATATGGTTTTCAAATAAATATGACTTCCAAATAAATGGAGAAATAAGGACAGATTAAAAAAATATTATTAATTATCATAAATACCAAAGAGTTTAAACATTGTACCAGTGAATTAAGACATCATGAAATAACATATTAGAAGAAAATTCATTGGAATTATTAAGAGTTGGTCATGATATTTAATCATTGGAGACATGATCATAAATAAACCTAATAAATAACAGAATTGTTGCAATAAACTCTCAGTAATCTGGTAACATTAAATCCTAATCAACGTATAATAATAAAATTATATGAAGATTTAAATATAAATTAAAATAAATATATTCATGAGAATTATTATTTATACACCTCACAGAAAAATATAGGTTTATAATATGAAATGTTCCTCAAATAATGAAAATTGAGACAAAATTACTTTACCGATTTAGAACAGTTGATCTATGGACCCCATGAATGAGATATAATCATATGTATATATAAATACCCATAAATTTATTTATATTAATCATATTATGCATTCATCGGAAGTATATACACCACCTAAAAGGAATTATTTGTGAATAATTCAAAAGTCATACAAAAATAAAAGTGAGATGAGAAAATCATTACCGTAGGCATTAACTTTTATAAACACATTAAAACCTATTTTATAATAAATATATATTTATTATAAATACACCACATAGAAATATTATTATATATAATAAAATATATGACATTATTATGAATTTATTTTACCAATTTATTAACAATTCCAAGTTAACATTGCATTTCCACTAATATCCGCATTGTTTTTCATATATGGTTTGACTTGTTATTACTGATCCTCTTAGTTAGATCATGATTAATTATTTAAATAATGTAAAACATGTAAAAAAGTATAATATATATTCATTATATATATATATTTATAATAATATATATCATATAAAAATCCTGAATGGAAGACATCATTCATAGAGACAGTAGGTCGTAAGTACAGAAGAACTTTGTTTCTATTTTCTTATCGTATTGCAAGTTAGAAGGTAAATGAAATATATATATATATATAATCCATAAAGTAACATTATCATTTCATATATATCATATACTCTTAATAAAACCTTCTTTAATGCATTCTATGAAAAGTTTGAATAAGTTATGTTTCTTTGTGGAGGTGGTAGTCCACGTGTCCATAAATGAAGTTATCATATTTACTAAAAATGCAAAGCTTGATGGTATATTTTTTAAAATAAATATGGAAGAATAAATAAATCATAAATATCATAAATATCATATATATCCTATCAAAACAGTATTTACATCATAATTCACTACCATGAAATGTGGTAAATAATAAATGATCGACATCGTTTCGTGAGGCAGGAGTCCACCGTACAAACGAAAAGTTAGTTTTTTTTACCGAATTGATGGTAGTGTGTAGGTTTAGATAAAAAAGTATAATAAAAACATATATATACATATATATTTATTATTATATGGTTATTATATAATAATTGAATGATAATAATTTTCGGGGTTTAGAATGAAAATAAAACAAAAGAGTGTGTGGAAGGATATCACCTCTTCTTTGGGTAACTGCTTTCTGTTTCCACCAAATGTCTTCCTTTGTTTTATTTATTACCAAATTTTGGATTCTAGGTTGATAAAATGTAAATATGGAACTTATTTTGGAAATATTTGGAGGATCCAAATGTCTTGATAGGTGTGAATAAGTGAGGGTTGAGTGCCATTTTATAGTGCAGGAGGAGTTGCATTCTTGTAAATATAAAAAGGTAAACACAATTGAGAGGTCTACCTTACATCATATTTATATTATAGTTTTACATTTTTGATAAAAATTATGATATGGTCGAAATAATTTTATCCAATATTTTTTTATATAGTTACCTTAATCATTGTAATTAATTTTAATTACATTCACCAATATTTTAAGCTAAAAATATAGTTGAATGTAGTAGACAAAATAAATTATTCTGACATCAAATATAGAAATAATTTTGTCAAAATTTAATCACATAATTTGAATAAATTAATTTAATATTAATTCATATGATAGGACAAGATAACGAGTCTTTAAGGAAAACATTCCATATGATGTAAATGTTTTTATATAAAATTTTCATGATCAATTTAATCCAATGACATAAATTTGACTAATTTATCTAAAATTTATATAATTATACATTAAAACCAAATTAAAATATATTTTTAATATATAAATAAATTAGTATAAAAACAATTTTAATTAAACTCACTATTTTTCTCTATCCATCAAAAAATGAAACTTCTCAGAAAAATACCAAATATTCCCCCAACCTAAATATTGATATTAATATTTAAAAAATGATGTTTATTTTCTCAAATATTTTTTATAAAATGTCAAAAATTATATTTAAAATGGTTTCTCTATTTAAAGGTTGTAAAACTACTTTTTAGAAAAATACATATTTTTATTCATAAAAAATGGATCCATTCTTATATTATAACTATTAAAAATAGTGGATTAGTATAAATTTTTTTTAATAAATTATATGTAAATATTATTGAAAAAATTCATAAAAAATGTTTTTTTCAGTTTATTAGTAAAAATTGAGTTTTTATATAGAAAACTTTATTTATTAGAGAAGTAATTTATTTATTTTCAAATCATTATTACATGAAATTATACCGATTTATAACCAAAGGATTCATTTTATATAAATATTTAAATAATATTTTAAAAAATTAGTAAATATTATTTATAAACTCCATTCCAATTATGGGGTGGTAACTATAACAATATATTTTTACAATATTAATTTAATGTTGTAGATCAATAAAATTATGTCTTGTGTGTGACACAAGGTATCAAAGGAACATGAAATATTGTGTATCACAATCCAAACATAGTTTTTCATGTATCCCAAGATAATCTAAGTGTTCTGTATAGTTAAATCTAATCATGGTGTTTAATTAATAATAATCCAAACATAGGGATTTCAAATAACACAAGCTATATATAGAGATATATAAAATGGAAAATATATAAAATATTAAATTAATTCAAAATAAATTTATTCCACAAATAATCATTTTTTTACATTCTAGCCCCTTAAAATTAATATCCCCCATGAAATTATTTTAGGTTATTAATTACCTAATACATGAATATTTATTTCATAGAAACCCACATCATAAAAATTAATAACAAAAATGCCTTTAAAATGGGAAATTTAGAAACATAATTGTAACCCAAAGTAACTCACAATAGGGTTTACAAATAAGAGAAAGTAGGCTGAAATAAAAAAACATAGATATAGGGGAAAATAATAAATAATCATAATGATTTGTAAAGATAATTGATCAGAAGAAATTGTGTGATCCATATAAATTTAATAATAACAAAACTATAAACTCAATAAGCATGAAAATTGACATCGATATAATAAAAAATGATGATAATAGAAATGTAATTTATTTTAGGACAATTTTCTTAATGTTTAATAATTTCGATGAGAATATATTCTTACATGATTTTAGAAAATCCTCTCCCTTTGTTTTCCCTTGATCAATTACCACATCATATCTTATTCCATGATATGACGTTGAATTTTTCATTCTTAAAGAATTAACAGATAATGGTATCCACAAATAGAATGATAGGTCATTCCATCTATCTTTATCTATTTTCACAATAAAATGGTTATAATAGGTTATCCTATATGTGTAAATACTCATGTGGAGAGTTAATAATTTTATCTATAAAACAAAATATTATGTTTAAATTAATCACATTGAAAAATGGTTAACCTTGTAACCCTTGAAAAAGGAAAAAATCCATAAAATTAGAAAAGAGGATACATAATTTCATAAAAAATAGCTTAACATCGATCCCCCATATTTCATAGAGTATCACTTTATTGTCACTGACCATAAATTTTTATAAATTCATAAAATATTTTCTTGAAAAATTTTAATAACATGAATTTCCATAAATCATTATTAAAAATATTCATTCATTCAAAAAATAATTTTCCCTTTATTCCTTAAATAAGCTCTTATCATAATTTTTTTAATTAGAATCTTCATTTCATCCTTAAACTACAATAATATAAATGTGATTTCACCAATACATAATTTATGTAGATAGAGATATTAAATTCTTATAATTATATAAAGTTCCACTAAACAATGTGAAATAATATTTTGAAAATATATTATTTTTACAAAATCCCACAGGAAAATTACCCACAATGGCGTTCCCTAATTATGATGATTCAATTCATACACTTTGATTTCATATGATTTCACTTTTTACAATGTATTCATAGGTTGTTGGAATGGATCACCATTATCAACCCTCAGATTGGGTCAATATTCATAAAAAATACCACACTAACTACAATGGAAAAATCAAAGTGTGGGAGGTGCATTATTTGGTGATTTCTCATTATTTGCATCATTAGATAACTTTTTTACAATCAATTCAGTATCGAACTACTCGAGGAAATTCCTTTCCACACCCAAAACATTTAGCATACCCACTAAGAATATTCCCTCAACGATTATTCCCACAAATTGATCATATTAGATATGTCAACTATTTCTCTCTATGGTTTATATATTTTCCTTCAAATTATATTCTTTTGCTTCCTATCAAAACAATGAGGCTGAAACATAATTAAAACCTTTATTTCCACCTTAATAATGCATCGAAAAATATATTTATAGAATATAAATCCCTTATTCCGAACTTCATTTAGAATTTTTGTTTTAAACAATTGAAGAATTAGTAAACATTATCTTTAAGTTGAATGATATTATCAGACGATTACCTCCCAAGTCATGTCAAGTTGGTTCACTTATGCCAATATATTCATCACCCTTTAGTTTAAAATCTAGGAATTTATTCTCTATAATATTTCATAGAATACGAGGGAAGTAGTTAATGAGTAGCATACCTTTAAAAGTTTCCATTCTATAGATTCAATTTTCTTTCAACTCCATTATGTTCTTAATAAGGTTCCACCACTAATCTTTTTACCATTACAAATTATAATAAGCTAAAATTACTTTTTAATGCATTGAACACTGAAGAAAAGAAAATATCATTTGAGTGGTACTGATCCAAGTATAATAAATAGTAGATATGTGGAACCACTAGGATAAGGTAGATGTTTCTTCTTAATGGACTCAACAAGATATTGTTCCTTTATTGGATAGTTTCATGATCAACATGACTCATAACTTGGTAAAGTTAAGAGAGAAAACAAGTAGGGTTCCCCATTCCCACTCCAATAGTGTTCAGTGTCTAATGAGGACAATCATTTTATTTTCTATTTCATTTAAAATTAGAAGGGTTCCTTCCTATTCCATATATTAACTAAAACCAGAAATAAGGGAATGAAAAACACTTATCATAGTAGAAACCACATAATCATGTAAAATTAATTATAGGTTGTTTGAATCATTAAACATTAGACTTAAACTAGGTTATTCATAGTCATATCCTATTTAAATTCTTCGTAGTGATTTATAAGGTGTTTTTGAATTATTGTTGCTTATTCTCCAGGAGTATCATACCAGGTGTGCAATAAATCCTATTATCACACACCAGTTCTCCATCTAGTCTTGCTCCATACAAAGTTTTTGGGGTTACTAACCCTATGTACATCTGTTCCAGAGACACATCTACTTGTAGTATGCAAACAAAGATGTATTTATAGGAATGTACTCACCCTATACACAAATTCTAGAACATTATCTTATACCTTAAATCATATTTATACTTATCCTTATAGAAATACCAAGATATATACTTATAAATATACCATGAGATCTCACTAATGTTTTCTCATCGTAGTTTTCAAAGGATGACTAAACATTTAATTTGATACCAACTATAGCAATCCAGGATTAAAATAAATGGATATTACATTATTTTTATTAATTTTATACACAATAAAAAAGTACATGCCTGAAAACTATAATAGTTTAGTGTCTTTAGAAACACGAAAACCAAATATTAAATACTTTTGAAACATCATCAACATCACCTTTAATGATATTCCCCATTATTGACCATACTTAAAACATTTCTTCACAACCTAGGGAAAGGAATCATAAAAATGAGGTGATATTAGATGATCAGTAAGGGTAAAAAGTGAATATATGTAAGCATAAAACAAGAATAAATGGTATGATAATATGATTATATAATTATCATGTCATAACCTACATATCAAAGATCATAAAAAATAATTATGGAATAAATATTAGTAGTTCTTAAGGTATTAATCATAAGGTGGTCAAGAGAATAATCCCTGAAAGTATAACATATCAATAAAACATGGAATTTGTGGTATACACATATGAATAGGAACAATTATGTCAATGATACCTACTAATACCTTTATAACATTCTAGTCTTGGGTAATCACCTAAGTACATATTTCAGACTTGGGATGACAACCCACGTACCCTCTTTTTTCGAGCGTGGGATATAACCCACAAACTTTCTTGTTTTTGGATTTGGGTTTCAGCCCATATACCCTCTTGTATTCAGGCTTAGGATATAACCTGTATACCCACATTGTTGGGTATTGTTCTATGACCCATGTACCCTATTTTTCTATCTTGGGCTACACCTCATGTACCCTCTTGGTTATGGGATTGGGATACTACCTATGGAGATTTTGAACTCAAATACCCTTTATCATTAACCAATGAACTATATTGATATATTGTTCCCACATATCACATAATAAAATCATACATACATGTTCCATTAGATAATGAATCATTCATCATATAATGACCCATAAAAAAAGATATGTTTCATTAAATAAAAAACAATGAAATTAAATGGTTATAATAGACATTTAATCATATCATAATATATGTAAAAGAGTTATATTTACTAATAATTTAATCCTGTAATATCATATGAAAATATTTGAGTTTAATTAAAATTTTATCATGGAATAACCCATGGAAGAAAAATGAGTCTCATAAGAGGAAATTCATTAAAAGCGTAAACAATTTATAGAAAGAATAAGAATGATATCATTGTAAAATAACCTCGATAAGGAATGAGTAACACCAATTTATATTAAAAAAGATGTAAATTAAAATTTAAAAGAATATTTAATGATTTCTCTTATAACACACAATTTCTTCTTTTAAAAAATATTTTTAAATCCAAAAACGTTTTGAAAACCACTTTCTTTTAAAATAACCATGAAAATATATAAATGTTGATTTGAAACAAATATAAACTTTTTTAAATATAAAACATTTATAAAATATTTTACATTATAATTATCTTGAAATATCATTTTATATAATTTTTTAAAACTTTTTTAAAATCATGGTTTTTGAATAAAACATATTTCTCACCAATGAGTGAAATAAGGTAAGATTCTCTTAAAAACACATTCATAATTATATTAAGTACCCCATAATGGGAAAATTGTACCATTAATTTTAGATATAATGAATAAATTTAGGGTAAAACATTTCTGAAAATTATTTATATTTATATCAATATATTTTAACAATGGATAATTGGTTATAAAAAATTTCAATAAATGTTTATGTTGTAGAAATAAACTCTTCCCAATTTGGTAACATTGAATCCTAATCCATATAAAATAATAACATTACATGATACTTTAAATTTTATTAAAATAATTATATTCATGTTATAAAATTTCAATGGAAAGTATATACAAATTGTAGACGAGTTTAGGTGGATAACATGGCTTGTGTATCATAGATAGAAAAATGAAGCAAAATAACATTTCCAAATATGTAACTTTTAAAGAATAAACCCCATGAAATAGAGTTCATAATATGGATGTTTAGCTACCTATAAATTTATGTATAATAAAATTAGAATAATTTTATGGGAATTATATACATTATAGAAAGGAAATGAGTGGTGAATAATGCATAGGTCTCTTGGAAATAAATGGGAGATGAGAAAAAATGTACATTAAATCTTGACTTTCTTCGTACACATTAAAACCAACTTTTAAAAAAAGACATGTCTATTATAAATATACCATATAAAAATATTCATATATATAATACCATTTATGAATTAATTATGAATTTATATTACCCATTTATTAACAATTCCATGTTAACATTACATTCTGGGTAATATCTGCTTTATTTTGCTTATATATTTTGACTTGTTATGCTTGATCTTATTAATTATATAATTATTTACTTAATTAAATATTGTAAAAAATTATATAAATAATATATATATATATATATATATATTTAGTATAAATATATTTATAATAATGTATAAAATATAAAAATATCAAATGGAATACACGGTTCATGGAGACTCAAGGTTGTACATAAACATGAACATTGTTTCAATTTTATTATTTTATGAAAATAAAGTAAGTAAATTAAATTTATATATTATCATTACAATAACAATGTTATTTCATATATAAAATTTATGTTTAAAAAAATCATTTACACATTCATTGAAATTTGGGATGAATCATATATATTTGAGGAGGCGCTAGTCCACACATCCACAAACGATTATATCTTATTTACAATGAATTAAAATCAGGAAGGAATTATTTTTATAATAATTAAATAAGAAAAAATAAATCATAAATAACAAAAATATTAAATATATAATATAAAAATACTATCTCCTACATAATTCCCAACCATGATAGACAATAAATAAAAGATGAACGACATCACTTCGTGAAGCGGTAATCCTCCGTACACATGAATGGTATGTTTGTTACCAATATGATGGAAGTGAGTAAAATTGTAGGTAAAAACCATAAAATAAAAAAATATATTTCTATTGATGATACTGAATCTATTATATAATTTGTGAACAATAATAATTTATGTGTGTAGAATATAAATAAAATAAAAGAACTTGTGGAAGTATGTTTCATCTTTTTTCGGTAACTCATTTTGGTTTGCACCAAAGTGCCTCCTTGAATGGATTTACACAAGAAGTGAGGATTATAGGATGATATTAGGGAATTTTTGAGATTATTTGGGAGGTTTTTTGATGATAAAAAATGTATTTTTATGTGTGAAGAAATGACGGGGGTGGTGTAACGCCCCAACCACAGAAGCCCAGAGCCAGTGCATTATTTTAATACATTGGTATGATTACAATGAATCAAATCTATAAGGACCTAGTAATTTGGTAGTTTTTAAAAATCAGATACATACATTAGTTAAAAATTATTACTTTAAAACAAAGAGAACAAATTAGTTTTATTGGGAACATCCATAACTCTATGTTTATCCCTATAGGTCATTCATAATAAACCTCTTCATGTCTGAAGAAATCGAAACATAAGAAAGGGGTGAGATCAAATGATCAGTATGGGTAAGAAATAAGGTGGAATAAATCATAAAAATAAACATTAGGCATGGTGAATAACTAAAACCACATGCCTTTAAAAATAAACTTGAACACATCATGGAAGGAATAAGAGATGAATAAATAATTCCATAATTAAACGTAATCATGGGTATTCAACTGGTCGAATAACCACATGAAATAACAATACTAGTTTTATAATGAGGGAATGCATAATGTGGGGAATCATTACTGTACCATCAAGGCCTCGTGCCAAGACCATAAAAAACCATTTTGTCAAGGCCATGTTCCATGACCTAGTTTGTCACAGGAGACCTACCGATGCACTGAGGGGCTATAACAGTCCCCACATGACACTTACTAAGTCCAATTCATTCCTCTTACAATGGGTATAAAAAACAACATATACATTCATATTGAAACTTACATATGAATTGTAAATCATTTTCCCCAATAATTAATCATAAACACTAACCATTGTGAGTAATATGGTGAATGGTTTCAAGATAGCACATCCAAATTTAAAATAATCATAGACCATTAAATAAAAAATTATGGATGAAATAATATGAGACAAAACAAAATGAATTAAGAGATTAAACAATGGATTTTGAAATAAATAAAGATACTTTTAAATGAGACCATTGAAAAATCCATTAAAAAATAATTCTTAATCATTCCAAAGTATCCCATACCACATTGAAATATTCAAATCATAATCCCTTAGAATATCATGAAAATAAGGAGAAAATTGATATGATATAAAAAAGTGTAGTACATTCACCACAAGAAAAAAATATTTGGTGAACATGGCATATATCTCAAAAAAGTTAAAGTGAGATGAAAAAAATTCTTTTTTACTATGGAAAGAAAAGTTCTTTTGAAAAATCATTTTCATTTTTCATCAAATCAGATTTTAAACATGTATATAACTTAAAATAAAAGTTAATGTAATTGAAATTATATATCACAATTAAAAAAAGTCTTATTGAGGTGAAATCATTTAATTAGTGTTTTTAAATATGCTTTAGAAATAAATTTTATTAGTGAAGTAAAAGGTAAATATTAAAAAAAATTAAAGCGCAAAGGCCTGTTTTCTTTCATAAAACCAAAAATAAACCAAAATATATTTTTCATGTTAAAATTTATGATTTTAGAAATATAAATATTTCTTAAAAAATAATATAGAGTGAAATTCAAAATAGGTAAGAATTCAAGAAGTCCCTTGAATCGAGCTTGAATTTCAGAAGAAATTTGGAAATATTGTTTTAAAACATGTAACTACCCATAAAAAAAGAATGAATATGATTGATAAAAATATATAGACCATTAAAATAGAATTTATGAGAAGTAAATTAGTACAAATAATAATTTCATTTAGGTGAATAGATAATAATAGCAACCCGAATGAAAATGGACGTTCTGGTAGAAAATACATAAAACAATGTAATTAATAGAATTATATAACCCAAAATTAATAATCATCAAATGATAAATTAAATACCAGGAAAATAAATATATTCATAATATAAAACATTAATGGAAGTATACATACACCATACACAAGTAGTAAAACTGAATAAGGAATATCTCTCAAAAAATGGAAGTGAGATGAAGAAACCCTTACCTTAAGTTAGATGCTCGTCTTCAAATGGTGTTAGTGTCACAGAGAACAAAATTAAATTCATTAGTTAATATTTAAATAACCTATTCTAAATTTATTTTATTTTTTATAAACATATTAAGTTAATTCATGTAATTCTTGATGGGTTTAAGAGGTTCAATTTTATTGATTGGGGAGCATTTTTATCCTTGGTATTCATGACTAGTTTACTTATAAACATGTAAGAATAAACATGTTATATGAGAATAATTATTCAGAATAGAAGTTTTATTTTATTTTTTAAGATATAAAATATTAAATGGCTATAAAATTCATTTGTTTATTGGTATGGAAGATGAATCATTGTATAAAACATTAATGACAATTTATTGGGTTAATTGACGGTTCGAGATCACAATGAAATCATTTGTATTTATAATTTAATATAATGTGTTAAAAGGATTCCAGAACATTAAATAAGATATAATACATATATTATAATCTTTTTAAACCAAAATAATGGTTTCATGACCATAATTGAAGATGTTAATAAAAATTGAAAACCCATAGTCCTTCAATGTGGTAGATTAGCACATCTCGGATGGTGTTTTCATATTTAGTATAGAAGAATGGGAAAGGGGAGATGATAAAGAATCATTACTTCATATTTAAAAAATTACATTACATGAAATGTACTATAGTAATCACAAAATTTGTATAAAAGGATGTGAGGAAAGAAAAATAATAGAAAGAACTAGAAATAAAATAAAAGTTGAGAAATCCTTTATGGAAATTCGACAACCTAACGATGTCACATAAAAAATTATTAATATATTTTTATGAGTGAAATGGGGTATGTAATAATTAATAAATAATATTGACAATAAGGGCGATATAAAATTACATATTCCAACATAATAAAAAATAAATGAAAATAGAATATTATAAAAATAATTATTGAAAAAGATAGAGATTTTGAGACGAAAATTCTAAAGCATAATGGCTGTGAAACATTGTTTTATAAAACATTAATAAGATAGTGGAAAGGGGTAAAAAATTCATAAAATAATAATAATATAGTAGAGGGATAGAATAAAATGAAAATAATAACATTGTATGAGAACTGGAAATACATAACACATAAAAGAGAACTTGAATGGAAAAGAGAAGTTGATAATTCTCTTATCTTGTAGAGTAACTACTAAAACATGAAGGTTGAGACCATAGGGGACTAAGGAAACCCTAGTAAGACTCATAGGGATGTAAAATTACCATATATTCTACTATTATGAATTTATAATGAAAGAAAACTAAGGAATGATTTGGTATTTATAGTAAATAAGATGGAGTTTTTTTTATTAATTTTAAAGGACACCAGATTAGCATTTTTGCACTACCATGGTCTTGCCCATGGTATTTTCCCATGGTATTAGACACTTGAGACAAAACAGGTCTTAAATTACTATAAACAAGAAGACTAGAATTTTATATTAAATATCACATCCTTATGATGTCAATAAACATAACAAAAACTCAAAACCGTATTTTTACTATTCATGAAAAATTCATGTAGTTTAGAAAAATCCCAAAAATTGACCCCAAACATTTTTTAATGTGTAGAATTAAAAAATTAAATCTATTTTTAAAAATAATTTTATAGTTATTTTGAATTTAAATTTTAAACAAATTCATAATTTATTCCAAGAAAACAACTTTAAGACTATAACTTGATTTATAACTCCTTGATAAATTAATCAAGGTCTCATAAAATTGTATTCTAACCATAAGACAATAAAGTAATAATTTATGATTACATTTTATGAAAATAAATTTCCATTTTAAATTATTAAATTAATCAGTATATTTTAATTAAAATATTTATGACATAAAAAAATACAAATACATACACTAAGATCATTTTTTTCACCTATAAGATGTCTAAATTGTATTCATACATTCATGAGTGAAGTTTATACTTTTTTTGTTCAGTTTACTATTCATTTCTATTCATTACTATTCATAAGGGAATGTTGATATTCAGAAGGGTATGTTACTATTCATAATGGAATGTTACTATTCACTAAAAATAAAGTTTGTCGTATCAGACTCTAAATATCTTACTGAACACAACCATGCATATCAGTTTTTCGACATTCAAATCACATAGGTGGAAAAATTATGTTTACTAGATAGGTTATAAAAAAGTGGTTTTTGTAGAGACTCATCATTTTTTGAATTTTGTATTAAATTTATTGGTAAATTATTGGGGTGTTACATTATTCCCCCTAAACAGAATTTAATCCTCACAATTCAAAACTGCACTTCAAAAGTTAAATGTTGATGGTTGAAATTTCCTTGTGGGAAACCCACATCCAAAAAAATATTAATAAAATATCCTCTTAAAAAGGGGTTATGGGTAATGATGTGGTCACCCCAAAATTATGCTTTTGAATGGGGTTACATTAGTTGGAAGTAAAAGCCTGGACATTGAAGAAAAAATATAACTATGATGTTCTGATGTAATATGATAGAGAACCTGTTTATATGACATATGATTACCAAAAAACTATAAAGTATTTTAAAATAAAATATTTATTGATAATTTCAAAGATTATGATAATCAGAAAACATTTTATTTAAGATATTTTCCTTGATTTGAGGAATTATTCCACTATATAAGAGTAAAAATATACATTCCTATTTACTAAATCACCCTTTGATTGCACCTAGAACTATCGATACCTCATCACTTAGAATAAGTTATTCCATATGGGGAAGTAATACATTAACTTCTAAAATCTCATACAATTACCAACTTAAACCATTTCAAAAATTGTTAAAAATTCCAAAATATAATGATTACACACTTTAGAGTGGAGGCCTCTGAATTTACAAGATGAATTTATCATTAACCCTTAATCAAAATGAATCAACCTTAAATTTTCACATTCCAAACATGTGAAAAATATTATCGTGTATGCTTCTGAAATATGGAAATAACTTGAATTACCAAAAAAACATATGGGAAATATGATTTCTTTCTTATTCCTTAAGTAAGATACATATTATTGGATATATTCCTTAAATCATAAATTCAAGTAAAATCCATCGAAAATAGAACAGAACACTTCTAGACAAGTCAATAATCAGTTCCAAGGTAGTCAATGCATATCTGAAACAATCATTTATTCATCATTATATCAAAATAAGATATATATTATGGGTTTTCTTTCCCTCAATCGCATGTATTCTGAAAATTTTAACTTTCCAATGAATATATTTTCTTTGTACCATTCAAATTATGGTTTTAAACCCTTAATAAAAAAGTATTGCAATAAAATACTCACATATTCAATAATTTTTATAACCAGTTCATTGTTGAAAAAATATTCAAATGACATTATTATTGACTACGTATATTAATCATTCTACCTCATCTGCGACATCACCCTAACTTGATCATTTTCCAGAATCATCATTTGCGGTATATTCCTTTGACGCTTGGAAAATTGATTCACAAAGTGTCACATCTCCTTGCAGTTTAAGCATTGTACATTGGAAAACATTATCTTACCCTTACAATCCTTAACAAGGTTTCATTTATCGCTAAACATATAACAAACAACCATTCCCTTCATGATTTTACCAGGGTGATTCTTTCCACAATTATAACATTTGGGAAACCCTTCATTACCTTATTCACTTTATCCATATTTTTCACTAAATCACTCTTCTTATTTTTTTCCCATAAAATCCATAGGACTCATATAATTATTTATATACCTTTTTAACACATGATATTATTTCCCCATATGACGATGAAACATGAGAGACTATCTTCCTTTGAAACGATGGCTTAAGACCATGATAGATATGATCCTTATAACTATTTGCACCATGTTCATTAGTTATGTTTTCATTAATTCTACTATGTGGAATTTATAATCAATTAAATATGTTATATTAGCTCATAAAATAATGAACTTTCTATAACTCTAAACGTTTTATAAGACAAATCATATATTTATGCATTGTAAATCCAAGAACCATATACATTGGTTACTTTGGAAGAATAAATCCTTCATAATGGTATGTAAGAAAAAAAATGTGAATTATAAATCGGTGCGTAGTAAGGCCCATTTTTATATACCAGGTTACCCCAGGTCAAGCCCGAAACACCTTTTTAGTGTTTTTACTCTTATGTACATCTATTCCAGAACTACATCCGCCTGTAGTATCCAGACATGGATTTAGATTATAGAAATATCCAAATAATCTATTACTTACCAAAATTGTAGGATGTTATTTTATTGGTATCGTAAATTCTATCATAGTGTTATGTTCCATAATCTACATTTTTAAAATTTATCATCTTTGTTTTCTGCAAAACTTCATTTGATACCAACTAAAACGCCCCAACCCCCAAATCCTGAAGCTGGTGCATTATTTTAATAAATTGGAATCATTAGGTGGAATCATGTCTTTATGGCGCAAGTAGTTTAGTATTATTGAAAAACCAGATCCATACGTAGGTTCAATATTACAACTTGAAAATAAATACAACATATAACTTTTATTAGGAACATCCACAACTCTATGTTTATCCCTGCAGGTCATTCATAATAAAACCATTCAAGTCCTGAGAAAAAGAAAAATAAGAAAGGGGAGAGATAAAACACTCACTAAGGGTAATAAATATAGTATAACATATCATGAAAATAAATATCAGGCATGGTGAATTACTAAAAACACATTCCTTTAAAAATAAACATGAACGCATTATGGAAGGAATAAGAGCTGAATAAATAATAATATAATAAAACATAATCATGGGTATTTTAATAGTTGAATAACCAAATGAACTATCAATACTATTTTTTTAATGAGGTAATGACTAATGTGGGACATCATAACCATACCTTCAAGGCCTCATGCGAAGACCATAAATAACCATTTTGTTTAGGACTTGTTCCATGACCTAGTTTGTCACATGAGACCTACTAATGCACTGGGGTGCTATAGTGGGCCTCACATGACACTTACTAATTCAAATTAAGTACTATTATTAATGGGGATAAACATAAACAACATACACATTCATATTTAAACTAACATATCAAATGTAAAAAACATTCCCCATTCATTAGTCATAGACACTAACAATTCAGAGTACTATGGTGAATGGTTTCAAGATAGAACATCCGTAGTAAAAATAATTATAGACAATTAAATAAAACATGGTGGATGATATAAAATGATATAAACGTCAATGATTTACAAGATTCAATAAAGGAATTTGACATAGATAAAGAAACTTTTAAAAGTGACCATTGAAAAATCCTTGAGGAAAAAATCATTAAACATTCCAATGTGTTCCATACCACCTTGAAACATTCAAATCCTAATCCCTTATAATATAATTTGAATTTGGAGTGTCATGATATGATATACCAAAATCAATTAAATACACCAAAAGCAATAAATAAGTGTAGAATAAGTCATATATCTCATAATATTTAATGTGAGATGAGAAAATTAATTTTTTTACTTTGGAATGATGAGTTCATTTAAAAAATCATTTTTATGTGTCATAAAATTTCATTGTAAGAATGTATATCAAAAAAAATAAAGGGGAATCCAATTATAATTTTATTTTATTCATAAATAATGTTTTATTGAGGTGAAATAAATCTAAAAGAGTTTTTAAAGAAGCTTCAGAAATAAAACATTTTGTCGCAGTTTAAGGAAAATATTAATGGATTTTAAAGCACGAAGGAATATTTTCTTGAATAAAACAAAAAATGAACCAAAATAGGGTTTTCATGTTATTTTTTGGCTTTTATAAAGATAAATATGTCATAAAATATACTACATATGGAACTTCAAAATAGGTAATAATTTGAGATGTTTCTTGAATTGGGATTGCATTTCAGAAGAATTTTTGAAAGATTATTTTAAAATTTGTAACTCCTCATAAAATAAAGAGGGAATATTATTGGTAAAAATATACAGAACATTAAAACATAATTATAGAGGATTATATAAGACTAAATAATAATTTCATTGAGGTGAATAGATAATAAGAGAAACCCGAAGGAAAATGGATGTTCAGGTATAAAATACTAAAAACTTTGTAATCAATCAAATCGTATGCCCCAAAATTAATTGTCATAAAATGATACCTTGAATATAATTAAAATTAAGTGATTTATGATATGAAATATCAATGGTAGTATAAATACACAATACACAAGTACTAGTAGGGAATACAGAGTATCTCACAAAAATAGAAGTGAGATGAAGAAACCCTTTCCTTAAGCCAGATGATTTTCTTCACATGGGGTTAGTGTCATGGATAACCAAATTAAATTAATTAATTAATATATAAATAACCTATTATATGTTAAATTAATTTATTATATCCTTAATAAGTTCATTCATGTAATTCTCTATGGGTTTAAGAGGTTCAATTTTAATATTTGGGAGTGTTTTCTTCCAGGGTATTAATGACCAGTTTACTTATATACATGTAAGGATAAACACGTAATATGAGAGTGGTTTTCCAGAATAGAAGTTGTATTTTATTTTTTTAAATCCAAAATATTACGTGGCTATAAAAGTAATTTGGTTATTATGATTGTAGATGAATCATTATATAAAACATTAATGATAATTGTTTGGGTTAATTGGCAGTTCATGATCACAATGAACTCATTTTAATTTATAATTTAATATTATGTGTAAAATAGGATTCTAGATCATTAAATAAGTTATAATAAATATATTATATTATTGTTCAATGGAAATAATGGGTTTTTACAATAATTTTAGTTGGTAATAGAAATTGAGAACACATCATCCTGGAATGTGTAAAATTAACACATTTCAGATGGGGTTTTCATTTTTAGTATAATGGAATGGGAAAAGAGAGATAATGATGAATTATTAATTTATCATGAAAAATTTATAGTACATTCATGGTAATGGAGTCATCACAACATTTTTATTAAAGGATGTGAGTAAAGAAAACGAAAAGAAAAGAACTAGAAATAAAAGAGTAGTTTAGAAATCCCTTACGAAAATCAGCAGCCTAACGTTGTCACTTAAAAATTAATAAAAAATGTTGATGATAGAAATGGGGTATCTAATAATTCATACATAATATGTATAGTAAGGGTATATATAATGACATATAACAAAATAATAAAAAAGTAATTAAAATAGAATAACATAAAAAGAGTGCTTGAAAAAGAGAGAGATTTTGAGACAAAAATTCTGCCTAACAACGACTATGCAACATTGTTTTCGAAAACATTTAAAAGAGTTAAGAAATGGGTAAAACATTAATAAAAGACAAATAATATATTATAGTTAAAATATAAAATTGAAATAAGAACATTGTATGAAAACCTGAAATACATATTACATAGAAGAGAACTTTAATGGAAAAGAGAAGTTGAGAATTCTCTTACCTTGTAGAGTAACTCCTAAAACATGAAGGTTGAGACCTTAGGGATTGAGGAAACCTTAGGAGGACTCATAGGGAGCTGAAATACCAGATCATTGAAGATAAGTAATTTATAATTAATGAAAATTAAGGAAGGAGTGGTTTTCTATAGTAAATGAGAGGGAGTTTTTTAATTAATTTTAAAGGACACCTCAATAGTGGTTTTGGAATAACCATGAGCTTGCCCATGGTATTTTTCCATGGTATTAGACACATGAGACACCTCATGTAATATTTTACTAAAAAAAGTATACCATAATTTCATATTAAATATTATATCATTATGATTTCATTAAACATAGTGAAAACTCAAAACTGTATTTTTACCATTTATGAATAATTTAAGTATTTTAGAAAAATCCCAAAAATTCACACCAACCATTTTTCGAGGTATAGTATTAAAAAATGAAATCCATTTTTTGAAAATAATTTAACATATTTTTTTAATGTATTTTTTAAATAAAATAATAATTTAATCCAAAAAACAACTTTAAACTACAACTTGTTTTATAACACATTGACAAATTAATAATGGCATTATAAAATTATCTTATAACCATAAGAAAATAAAGTAAAAATTTATTATTACATTTTATGAAAGTATATTTCCATATTAAATTATTAAATTAGCCATTAAATTGTTATTAAAATATTTATGACATTAAAAAAACCAACACTTACACTCTGATCGGTTTTTCACATAAAATATGTCTAAATTGTATTTATACTTTCATGGGTGAAGTTTCTATTTATTGGCTGATTTAATATTAATTACTATTCATAAGGGTATGTTTATTTTCATAAGGTTATGTTACTATTCACCAAAAATTATGTTTGTCTTATCAGACGCTAAATATCTTACTGAACATAGCCGTGTATATCAGTTTTTTAAAATTCAAATCACAGAGGTGGAAAATGTATGTTTAATGGCCATGTTATAAAAGAGTGGTGTTTTTAGAGACTCAATGTTTCAGGAATTTTTTATTAAATCTATTTTTAAATTCTTGGTGTTTTAATGGTGGTGCCCTTTTATAGTGCATAAAGAGTGGAATTCTTGTTATACAGAAAGGAAAACACTATTGAGAGGTCTTCCTTACATCATGTGTTTCCAATAATTTCCTATTTTAGAGAAAATTATTTATATGGTATAAATGTTCCCATCCAATCTAATTTTTTATATATCTAGGATATTTGCCCTATTATGTTAATGTTTAACCACAATGTATCATTTTTACCTTAATCACTATAATTAATTTTAATTACATTCAATAATATTTTTGGTAAAACACTAAGCTGTACTTATTAAATATTATAAATTTATATTATTCCAAATATAAAATCTTTTTTCCCAATTCTAATCATAGATGTGTTAGAAATTCATCTAAAAATAAACCCATTGATAGGGATAGATTACTGGTTTTTAATGTGAAAAAGCCCAAAATTTTTAAATGTTTTATATCATATTTCTATATAAAATTGGTTCTAATTACATACATTGCACTAATTTATTTATAATTGATCTATCTATACATTAAAACCAAATTATAATAAAATTAATCTATAAAAACAAATTAGATTAAAAAAGGTTTGAATTAAAATAAAGTATTTTTTTTTCTATTCATAAAAAATTTGAAACTTCTCAAAAAAATACAAAAAATACCCCCAAAGTAAATTTTGATATTAAAAATTCAAAAAATAAGTTTATTTTTTAAAAATATAATAATAAAAGTGTCCAAAATTATATTTAAAATGGGATTTCCATTAAATTGATGATTAAAAATCATGTTATAAAAATACAACTTCTTAATAATTGGATTTATTCATATATTATGAATTTCAAATATATTAGATGAGTACAAATAAAAATGATTGAATTTATAATATAAAAAATTTGTTTAAAACATTCATTAGAAGTAGATTGTTTTTTTATTGAGAAAAAATTGTGTTTATACATATAAAAATAGTTTTTTTAGAAATGTAATTTCTTTATTTTAAAATAGTTCTAACATTCAATTATACTAATTCATAACAAGATGATTAATTTTATAAATATTTTTGAATCTTATTTTAATAATTTAGTTAATATTATTCATAACATCCATTACAACAACAAGGTTGTAACTATAATAATATTGTGATAAGAAATATTAATAGTATATTGTAGTTTAGTATACCTCGACCATGTGTGTAACGCAAGCTATTGAAGGAACTCACCATTATCTATAACACAAGACAAACATAGTTTTGAATGTATTTCATGATAATCTATGTGTATTTTGTATTGAAATAATAATTATTTATTTCATGAAATGGAATCCAAACTTAGTAATTTCATATAACAGAATATATATTCAGTGTTACGTGAAATGACAAATAACAAAAAGGTTGAATTAATTAGATAAAAACTCAGAAAACATTAGTGTTTCAGACATTTTCCGTATACATATTGTATTTGGGGTGGTGTACGACTGGTTAAAACCATAATTCTACATCCAAAAGAACAAGGTTCAAATCCTGGAAAGACCCTTGGTGGATTTACGACACAAGCAGCTATGCATGAATGGCGCAGGAAGGATGATATATGAATGACGTTGCACTACGATTTAGGGCTATGTTCATGGGTCACTTGGACTTATAACTATGGGATATGTAATGGGTCTCCCTATATCAAAATAAGAATATATCATTACTTTCATAATAAAAATAGGTTTCTAGACCTGCATTTTTCTTAAAAATCATCCCTATAAATATGTTCATCATATTATTAAATTTAAAATGAATTATAATGAACTCAAAATGACCACAGAAATATTGAAAATTTATATTAAGTATAAATTAATCCTTAACCTATATATATATATATATATCATGTATAAATCATAGAAAAAATAGTAACCCCTTTCAACTGATTAAATAAATTATTTATCCAATGATATGTATAATATATTTTCACCATAAAAAATTGAACCATATTTAATCTGAGCAAAATAAAAAGTAGACTCTATCTTTCATTGGAAAAGAAATTGAACCAGAACATTGTTACATATTATAAAAAATAATTCCTCATTGAAAAAAAACTATAATTTAAACACTCAACTCCTTATACTCCACTGGTTTGATATGATAATCTGTAAATGAAAAAGGGGAAACACCAAGATAGATTTCAAACTGATACTCAATATATTTTTTCTGAGGTAAACATATAACTTCCACTGAAAACAGATAAACATAATCCCTCAGTACTCTAAAATAATCTAATATCTCCAAAATGTATTTTTAGCAAATCTAGATCACTTACATAAATGTAATACATTTTGCCTCAATCTATCTTAACCCTATGACAATGTATTTTTTCATCATATGAAAACCACACATTCTCACTCCAAAAATTTAAAATCAATCTCCATTATAAGAAATCTATATAATATTGTATGGATAAGAACAAACTTATCTAATGGATGGAATCATATGATTTCATTTTCAATAAGACTAGGTAGCCTGAGAATTGATCTCTCCCCATAACAATCTCCAAACTATACAATTAAAAATACCCCAACATTCCACCCATGGCCTCTGAATAACCTTAATTGAATTAAATATTAAAAATTAAGACCTACAAATCTACTCAAACCAATTTTTAATTTTGAACTTTGAAAAATCATTTTTACATTCAAAATTTTTTCCACCAACTCAGTGTTTTCAAGTATGTTCATAGAGGTCCTAACTAAAAAAGAACCCCAAAATCCTCTAGATATAAATCCTTAGATCTCTCTTAAATTAATAGCTCTAAAATTATCCCAATTCATAAAATTAAATAAAATCACAAAAAACTCTTAAAAAATATCAAACCAATCTCTTGAATCAAATTAATTCTCCATAGTATTACTAACATTTATTATTTATACTTTTTCTAAAGAATCGTGTGTAATAACATTTCAGAAAATATGATTTTAATAAAAATTACACATTAAAATATAATATGTATAATATATTCTATCATATGAAACATTAAAAAAATATAAAAAGTCATATATTTTATTGAAATAAATTATTACCAGATAAAACTAAACACATTTGGAGAATACAAGAATGAAACATTAAATATTTTGTTATAATACTTTATTGTGAATATTTTTTTTTATTTTTATGAATCACATATTTATAATATTAGAATAAAAAAATTCTATTTGAATTGAAAATTTTATGAATATAAATAAATAATATCAATGGTATTTAGTAAGGTTTATATATCCTAAATGTAATGACCTTCAATGAACTTTCATTTAATGTATTGTGTAATTATAATTACATTTCACTATAAAATGGTATTATTAATATTTATTTTTATAATATATAATAAAAAATTGAAGCCCAAGAAATAGTTACTATTGGGAATATAATATTAATAATTTTAGTTTATGATTAATAATTTGTTATAATAAAAATTTCTATTCCATGATTATTAAATTTTAATTATTAAAAATCTAAATTATAGTAAAATTTCAGAAATCCATAGTTTTAATATGAATAATACTTAAGAAATAATTTAATTTGAAATGGATATGAAATAAATACAAGAAAAATGTATATTTTACAAGTCATTTTCCATTAAAAATAAATTTTAATTATATTTTAGGATTACATTCAATAATATAAATTCAAAATCATATAATTTTCAATTTGAAAAATAAAATTAATATTATGATTCTTAATTAAAATTTTAGATTATGAGAATGTTTTTTTAATATTTGTAGAAATATTTATTTTTATGTGAATACTATAAAATATGGGTTTTGACATATATTTTTACTTTTTTGACGTCATTAGGATATAAGAAACACCAAAATTTTCTCCAAAAAAATATTTTGACCTAATATGAAATTAATAAGACAATTTATCATAGGTGGTGATGTAGGCATCATGTGGGTTGGTAGTGATGCAGGTCGGATGATGCATATATGACATTGCCCTTGGTATTCAGGTAATATTCATGGGCCACTTGGCCTTGTGATTACAGGTTATGTAATGGGTTTTTTTCTTCCCAGATAGAAATAAGTATTTGATTACATAATAGAAATAGGTTTCATACCGAAATTTCATAAAAAAATAAGAGTATTTATAGATTTAAAAATATTATATTTAGTTGATAAACCTATGTGTGACATTTTAGGGCCTATGTTATATTTTTTCTAGAACTCTTTTTTTATAAATTTAATAGGTATAATTTATTTTTAATCACTATTTAAAATTTTAAATTAATTTTTTTAATATTTAATATCATAACTTCAATATTATTTAATAATGAAAAAAATTATTCTTTAGACATAAAACTAAGTTTATGAGGATAAAAATAGTGTTACCCAGGTAAATTTAAATTATAGTACAATGATAATTTAGTAGGGAAAGTCATAAAATATATTTAATATTATCCATTATTTTTCTGTACACGTGTTGGATTAACCCCGACAGACACCCTTTTAATTATTTTCAACTTTTAGTTCAACATTCTTTAAAGATAAAATATATGATTAATAAAATTCCACTCGAGTCACTTATAAACTGAGTCATTCACCACCCCACTCTTCCTCAAATAAAAAGACTCTTAGATTCAGCTATATATACCAACTAAATCATTCAATATCGTAGAAGCATTCTTAATTTATTTCTCACATCAAAAGATAACTCTTCTAAGGCTTCTCCCAACAATAAAAAGGGTCATTTCAAGGAGTAAGGTAAAAATTTCTAATCACCCATTTTTCTTTTTTATTTATATATTTATACTTCCCCCACTTATGAGAATATTATAATTATTATAACTTAATTAATTTTCTAAAATAAGTATAATGAAATGTTATTATTCTTATATAACTTCCATCAACTACGACCTTTATATCAATTAGAGAACTAAAACATTGGTGAAACATATTTTCTCACTACCGACATCGTGAATGATGTATTTCATTTTTCATCACCACTTCACCTCTAATGTTATGATAATTTATTTAATTAATAAGTATGACATATGTGAAAAAATTATAGTATTACAAATTAAAATAATTATCTATATTCCAACCCAATAAATAAATATAAAACTAAAATGTCACTCATGCGTACATGTGGACTACCACCCCCATAGACTACATGTTTTATTCTCATAAATTCATTACATTGATAGTTATAAAAACATATTTTGTGTATATATTTTATATTAAATTTTATAATCATTATAATGAAAAAAATGATTTTAGAAAATTACTCAAAATAAAATTATCACTTATTTCATATTCATAAATCATAACTATAACTTTCACATATTTATATTTTAAATATATAATTAATTATGTAAATTATATTCATGAATTTTGATAAATATAAAAATCAGGAAATTTTTACCAAATAATGATGATTTATATCTTGATTACAAAACATGTTCGAAACATAAAAACTGATGCATGAGTAGAGAAAAATTATAATTTATTTATATAAAATTTATTATTTATGAATAATTTACTTAAAAAATTTAGTTTGATTCTTATTTTTTACTTCTCTTATAATGATTCACTCTTTCCAACACAATTGATTCATTTGTTAATAAACTTTTAAGTGTATATAGTAACAAATCTACCTTCCATTGAGTTTTAATATTCATTCTCGACCTTTTGTCATCAATTTTTAGATTATTCATAAGAAGGATATATTATATGCCACAATATCATTATATCTAGAAAAAAATTTGATTCATAGTTCAAATATGATTCTATGATGAAATTTATTTAGATAAAATTATAACAATTATAAAAATCATTATCATAATCTAATGAATATTTTCATCCATGCCAATATAATGTAATTATATAAATTTTTTCCTTTTTATGTTGAAATCCAAATATTTATTATCCCTTGTAAAATGAACTTTTTTCTTTTCCTATTTTAAAAAATATTCATTTTTTATGTTTTTATGATATGGGTTTCAATAATGGTCTATTAGAATATTAAGGGAGTTTCCATTAATTATAATAGTTATTATATACCACTCCATATTTCTAGTGGGAAATCCTATATATTATTTCAAGGAATAATTATTCCGAATCCTTTAAAAATATAATTTGAAAATATTTTTCATTACAAATCATCAATATGAGATTTTTAACATGACCTTTAACATTATTTTTTTAATATTTTGAAAATGTTTGATTAAAACACTATTTAAATTTTCTACTTACATTTTCCACATTATATTTCAAATAGGTTTCTGATTGTAAGTATTAATCAATGAGTAACCCACTAAATACATTTTTAAAATAATTATTTTCAGTGACTGATTTTTTATACCACATTATCAATGTTTTGTGTTTATTTAATGTGATAACATTCATAAATACTACAAAAACCATTTTAATTCCATGAGTTCATCAGGATATGATATATTATGGATTTTTTTCCTCATATGCATATTTTTCTATTTTTATCTTATTAGGGGGTCGTTATCGATCTAATTCATTTTTAAGGGGTTTATATCTAATTAAAAATGATATCTAGTGAATAAAATATGTTGTTTTATATGATTACAAGTCTATTCATGAACATTTTGTGGCTATAAATATTCTCAATATTCATCACGAACACAATGTGGCTATCAATGTTTAAAATATTGAGAATGGATATTATGTGGCTATAGATACTATCAAGATTATCCATGAAAATTATGGGATAATATATGTTTTCATGATTGAGAATGTGAATGATGTAGAAATCTGTGTTCAAAAGATTATTTATGGACATGATCTGGTTAAATATGTTCACAATATTGATCATGGATGTGATGTAGATAACTATGATCAAAAGATTGATCTTGAACATGATTTGGAAAAAAATGTTCATAATGTTTTGATTTCCAATCACAAACCTTATAATAAATTTCTATATCATATTTCTATGTTATGATCCTTGGATAAAGATTATTATAATATAATTGCAAAAATTATTCCGTGGTATATTTTTTATCATTTGAGATTACATATCCTACTTTTATTCCTTATAATCCACTATTATTATTCTTAGTTCTTTTTAATATGATTTTCTCTCATGATATTATTTTATCACATGATTATAAAATAACCATTCCTTACATGTTGATTATTGTTTCTCTTACTGAGAATTTTTTCTCACCCCTTTCTGATGTTTTCCATTAGCCTGCTTCTAATGATATGTAAAAGCTATGAGATTTTTAGAAAGAATTATATTATAGATATATTGTGCATAAATATTATCAATAAAATATTTTTTGAATACTCTCAGATGATTCTAAAACTTTTCTATTTTGTAGTGGGAGATCAATTGTGAGATTTTATTGGTATATTTTTAAAATATATGTATTCTTGGATGGAGTCATCCCAAAAAGCATCAAATCGAATATGAGAACTAGGTTTCTTTGACACCGAACCTGGGAGTACATGTAGGTGGTAACTCAAATTGTATTAAAGTGGTGATTTATTATAATATTGTATTAGTACAATTATTTTTAAAAATCATGACTAATAGAATTACTCAAGATCTTTCGTCAAATTTGTAAATGTATAGACACACCCTAAAGTTTGGGTATTGTATAGATTTTGTGGTTTACTTACAATAAAATACTTGTATGGATATTAACGAGTAGAATAAGGATAAAGAAAATATTCTCCTTCATTTAAAATCCATGAAAATGTTTTGTTTAGTATTAATACTATCTTCCCTCAGAGCATGAAAAGTGGTCTAAACTACACACCAAGTTTTACACTATGAAGGGATTTTATTTTTTTGTTTCACATGATATTTATGAACCATTATGAATGATTTAAATTCAAGTAAACAATTTAAAATATTACTACTTATGTTAGAAAACCTAATAAGAACATGACCATGTAATTTTTTTTAAACAGATGGAGTTATAGGTTGATGTAATTATATCATCTTTGAACCAAAATTAACATATGTTTAAATGAAGGTGTTACAAGTAAATAAATATTAGGATTTTGTTTTAATATTCTTTTAATCCTTTACTATAATTTTATTTCCAATTATCATAACCATGTTTTAGTATTTTTTTGAAAATAGGATTCAAAAAATGATGCTGTCAAAGGTATATCTCTAGATATACTATTATCCGATAATCCAAATAAGGAATCAAATTTGGAAAAAAAGTTATGGGAAATAAAAATATAGACATATGATTTTTATGAGGTAAAGGATGTATTAATTGTTCTTATTTAAGATATTCATCTTGAAAAATCATATTCAATTATATATTGACTTTTGTATATGTTATAATACCTTATAGATATTTATTTCATTAGTAATATAAAATTAAAATTGAAATTATTTTTTTATTTAATGGGTAGAATGTAAAACTATATGAATATATGATAAATTTTCCATTAAATAAAGAAAATATTTAATATCTTATTTCATATGGAATATCAAACAAAGAACCATGAAACGTTTTATTATACTAAAATATTAACATATAAACATTAATACATTATGAGAATTATATAATGAAACATAAAAGAATAATATTTAATTAATATTCTTAATTAAGAGATCATTTATCATTATATGTCTCACATATTTACAATGTTCAATGACATATTATAATATAAGTGGATTCGTAAAGTATATTTTTAGGATCATAACTAATTAATTTTAATTATATTTGATAAAAAATATTTAATATAAACTAATTGTTTTAAATAACTATTTTTAAATTTTTAGGAATTTTTAATAACACATTACGGAAGAATGAATTTCAATAAATTTATATATATTATTTGGAAATAAAAATAAATTAACATTCTTCTAACAGTGATATCTACACATGTATTAAGAATAATATCATTTTACTTGTATAAAATTATTCTACAAAAAATTATTTTTTGTAAGATATGATTTTATATTTTTAGAAACTAAAATATTTTTAAATAATGAATTAGTGTATTTTCTTTGTTAACAATAAAATTTACAATATTTAAAATATCAATTAATAGAAACTAAGAATAATAAGAATTTATATTTGGAATATAATTTTACAATAATATAGTTATTCATTATACTTAATGTTACCATTTAAATGTAAAATTAATAAGTTTATGAATTTTAATTTATTAAAATTGAATATTTTTTTATTTAATGTGAAAATATTATCATAGTATGAATTTTTAATTTATTTCTAGAAATTTTTATTTTTTTGGGGAATAGTATAAAATATAATTCTTTTCAAATATACTTTCATTTATGAAATTATAGATATTGAATCATTTCCTCAGAATTTGTGAAACCATTTTATTCACCAAATATTTATCTAATAAAAATAATAATACATTTATAAACTTTTTTTTAATTTATAAACCTATTTTTCGAATTATAGAACTAAAGTAATTATTTATTTCTAATAATATTTTTTATGCATGAAACATTTATTATTTTAAAATTTTATTTTATCACTATAATAAATATTGCTTTGTGGAATGATTTTTATATTTGAAATCTGAATTTCAAAATTATATAATAATATAAATTTATTTATTATTCATAGAAATAAGTTACTGAGGTTTAAAAATAAATTTTTTCTATAAAATTAAATTATGGTATAATGTTAACTTAAGTGGAAAATACCTAAAATATCTGAATACAAATATATTATTTCTGTGTGAGAGTGGTTTTTTGATGAATACATACCCATATTCATTACATTCTACTTTTATATAAGAATTACATTAATATCGCATCTCTGATTATAAAAATATCACTCCCTTCAGTAATAAAATGACCCATTTAACACCACAATTTTCTTTACATATTAATCCTCCCAGTTCATAAAAATCATCCTAAATACATCCCAATAATCTTATAAATGATTTTTTTTAATTGTCTCATAAAAATACAAATATTAAAAGTATTAACAGAAATGGAAATAAAATATTTCCGATGTATAATATAAAAATCCTTAATCAATCCATTTTAATTTCTATTCCTTTATTCCACAGTATATATTATAAAATTATATCATACCCATTATAACATAATTCAAATATTATTATATATAGGTTGAACTATTATATGCTCATGTAACATCCATCATCATCCTATTTTCAATCAGTTGAAATATGAAAATATCACTCGTGCATACAGGAAAACTACCACCTCCAAGAATGACATACATTTCTTTTAACCAAAGAATCACATGGATGGTTATCAAAATGCATTTAATGAATAAATATTATATTTTTAACTTAATTGAAATTATATAATGGTAAATAATTATCTACCTTCCACCCGTCACATTCATTATAAAATTAAAAACACACTCATTTGTACGTGTAAACTACCACATCTATAGACGACATGATTCATTTTCATCACAAAATTAAATTTAAGGTTCTAAAATAATATTTCATAAATATATATGATATAATAAAGTAATATATATCATGAATATGTTTCTAATGGTACAAAAAAATATTCATTATAAATTAATCCCTTGATATAGAAAAATTACCTAAAACATTCTCATCAACAATTTCATATTCTTTAACCATAACTAAAACATTAATTACAAGATAATGGATCATTATAAGTCATTTAGGAAATTCTATTCCAATAAATTTTAAAAATATAATAATTTTATCATTTTGTGAAATTAATTAGGATCGATATCTCCATTATGAACCCCATATAAAATAAGTAAAACTATAAATATGTAAATATGTAAATAATATGTAACTAACAAATGAATGTGTGTATAATAATTATTAATGATTTATATAATAGGTATTATATATGAGTATGGTTTTGAAAAAAAAGTTAACAAAATTTCTATGATTATTATATAGGAGGTCAGAGCATTCCTGACCAACCAGGAATCCAAGGTAAGGATTTCCATCATAATTACACTTTATTGAGAAAGTTTATTAGATTATGCACCTATTTTACTACATGGTTTAACTAATTATCCATTTTTTTATATTAATTTAATATTTTTTATTTCATAAGATTTAAATCTATTTTCCTAAATCCCTCATTCTTACTCTTTTGATTCATTTTTAACAAAACTCATACGAAATTTTATTAACAGAAATCCCTTTCAATGATTTATAATCTTTATTATTTGATTTCATTATTACATGTTTGGAATATATCAACCTATAATTATAAAATATGTATCATTCAATTTAACTTTGGTGGAAAATAATAATTTTAATTCACATATTTTCCCCAATAAATTTAATCCACATAGAGATTTATATTTATTAAGAATGATTCTCATTCCTTTGTGGAAAAATTTTCACTAATATCTATGTTATTTCATTTGATAAATACATTAATTTATATATTTAAAATAAAAATATATATTATCCCTTTCGATCATCAGGTTTTTTAACTATTCTCAAAAATAATATTTAATACTCTTTTAAAATGGTGGGTTTCAACAATTATACATTTAAATAACAGTGGGTTTTCTTTTTAAAAAACTATTCTTTATCATCCACTATGAATTTCTTATATAGAAACCTTTGCATCCTTTTCAAGGATATATTATTGTAATTTCATTCCAAATAGATTATGAAATAGTTTCCCATGAAAACTTCTACAAAAAAATATTTTAAAAGTGATTCATACATGCATTATTTGAAATTTTTTGACACATTTTCTGAAAGAACATTTAGTGATATTTATTTTACTCTATCTCAGAAATATATATCTTCCTTGGATTAATATATCATGGTTCAACCAATAGTTCATATTAAAACAATTATTTTTATAGATTTAATTTTTGGTATAATATTATCTAAATCTTGAGTACATTTTTACGTGATACTATTCAAAAATGTTATGAAAATAATTTTCAATAGATGAGTTATTCCTTATATTCTATATGATGTATTGTTTGTGGAATTCATGTATATGTGTTATCATTATATGATAGGATGGGTCCCATATTTTTTCCTAATGAATTGGTTATGTTTTTATATTTCATGACCTAATGATTTTTATAATGGACATGATCCATTTATCCATGTTCATAGGATTGAGTATGAAATGGTTGTAGATAGATATGTTCACAAGATTTTGTGGTAAAATGATGTGGTTATTTTTATTTATAATTGTTTTCATGGACATTATGTGGTTAGAGATGTTGAAAAGATTGATCCATGAAATAATATGGTTATATATATTAACAAGATAGATTTTGGGAATGATACAATTATTTATGTTCACATGATTGATCAAAGATATGATGTGGTTATATATGATCAAAATATTGAGTGTGAACATGATTTTAATATCTATACTCATAAGATTTTGTGGGGATAATATATGGATATATATGTTCACAATGTTATCATTTTATATTATTATTATTTTTCATAATTTCTATGATATATTCAAATTGTATTATCTTTAGATCATGGATATTATGTCAGTATTTTATACTCTTATGCTGTGTTATATGTCTAAAAATTTGAGATTATGTCTCCCTCTATTATGCTTATGGACCACTCTTATTATTACATGATTTTTTAATAATATTTTCTCCTATGCTCATGTTTTCTCAAATTATTATGATCTAACAATATATGATATATTGATATATTAATCCCTTACAAAGCATTTTCTATTACCTCTTTATTGTGTTATCCATTCTCAAAGCTGTGAATATGTTTATTACTTATGAGATATTTAAAAGGGGATTCAATATAGTGTGATTGTGGAGAATATTTTTAAATACATTTTTTATTTTGATAATCTCCAATGACCCTAAACCTTTAGGATCAAGGTCAATAAAAAATTTTGTCAGCTATAATGTTAATAATTTTTAATTATATATATATATATATATTAATTTATTCTCCTCAAATTCTATCAATTCCACTTTAAAAATTGTTATTCATTACCACTTGACTCAAGAGTATGGTCCAAGGATAACATAGAACTATTTCAAAAAAACTTCAGAAATAAATTCTATATGTTCATAGAAACTTCTCAATCTATTAAATATATATTCATATTTTAACTTTTTTAACTATGAAACAAAAAAAACAAATGGAAAACAATACTATATACCATGTAGATTAAAAAATCATAATCAACCTCCTCTATCAAATTATTTGTTTCATAAATAATAAAGGAACTCTAATATATTAAGAACCATACACTAACTAAGGAAATATATTTGAAGATATTATAACCACAATACAAAATATATTAGAAAAACATAAATAATCACATGAAATATGAAACATGTAAAATAATAATGACCTAAAACGACATGATTAATGAATTAAATACAATAAATCTACTCTAAAATTATCATATTATTACCCATGTATTGATTTAAAACCTCTAATTTCTTTTCTTAAATTATAATGAGTGTTTTGTTTCAATATTGTTTCTCTGGCCTTCATCACATTTAGGGTATAAGTAATACATTTTCTTTATTACCTATGTAATTCTCACAAGGGACTACACAAAAATCCACCAAATGAACATTTTCTCTTGATCTATTCTATAATGAAGCACCATCACTAGGTCTCCACCTAATCATCAACTGATTATGAGTATGACCCATAAATCTCACCTTCAAAAGGCTATAGATTACCGACTAGAACAAATTTCTTATGAACGCACACATATATATGTAACTAAAAAATATAAATAAATAACTCTATACTACCATGAATAATATATTTGATTCTCAAATTAATATATGAATAATTTATTAAACAATATGTTAATTTATATATATTAAATACAAGGATTGTAAAATCATGCCAAATTACATCATCTCCATTATACCTCTAGTGAATTTTAAATCAATTAACCTCCAATAACCAGTGATATGTGTCTAGATCTATGGTTTCCCAAAACCAACAAAAACACCTATCAACATAATCAAAAAATATTATATATAAAGTATGGGTGATTTTATAAATAAAATCAGTAGGTTTATCATAAGGTATATCTTGGGTTTAGATAAATGGGTGTATTATAATTCATGTATATATAGAATAAACCAAATGAAATAATCAACCAATAATTATCTCTAAGAAGTGAACTATATATGCACTTAAATATCATACCCAAAAACCAAACAATTTTCAAAACCACATCAATTTTTTATCACACAACATAACCCCACCAGTACTATATAAAAAACAACCACCAATCCTCATTCCCAAAATATGAAAATTACCACTTATTTTACCTGTCAATAAAAATGTCCACCACTAAGTAGTTATCCACGTGAAGTGAACAATTTGTAATTATCTCAAATAACGCATTGCTATCTTATAATTTAGAAGTCTCTAAATATACATCCATAACCAATTATCTAACCAAACACAGGGAACTTGAGGTATATCCATATCCATTTTTTTGAATATATCTCATAATTGGGACTATATTTGTTTTTTAATTGTACAATAATCAGAAAATATTCTCAAAATTACCCATACTAGTTTGGAGGTTTTTAACCAATGAGGACCCTCATCGTATTTATGAAAATAAAACCCTCAAAGAATCCCCCATCCCAATCCAAGGTCACCACCACCACACATAACATATATAATATGGATATCCATATCTTTCATATTATCCTTACAGTCATAATTATTACTAATCATCTCCATCAGTCATTTCAAGTTAATTAGTAACAACTGACACTTCCATATCATATATCAAAAATTTCATTAGACCCACCAATTCATTCAACCTTCGAACACTGACAATAAATTTTCAATGGTACTGGGGAATATAATCACCACACACACTGATACATATACATGTAGATCACACATAGGAAAATGGAGTCAGAAAAATCATCACCTATCTCACACATAAGGAGACACATTATAATAAGTCAAAACACATTCTATGGTACTATATATTTGTACATCAATTTATTCTAAATAGATACATTTTACTGAATAATCATAGTAGTTTTTAGTAAACCCTAATCATTGTCTATGCACAGAGTTCCATTCATTCACCCATCTGGATCCCTACTTATTTGGAAAATATAGAAGGGTAAGCTTCCTACCCATGATCAAATGTAGATGTTTGGTGTTCATATATCCTACATTTTCTTCCTCTATATGAGATATGACAAAAATTATCAGAATATATTTCTAAGGTTTAGTTTCATCTCTAATTTCTAGAATTAACAATAAGAAATATTTGAAATCTAATATTTTAGGAGAAACCATATTGGTGAGTTATTAACTTCCATTACTACTTCAACATAAATCAAACATATATAAAATATGTTGAAAACAACTGATTCATTAATTATTTCTTTTTTATGGAGAGAAATAAATAAACTAATCTTCAAAAATATGTCCCTTCTATGCATGATATAATTTATCTTTTCATTTAGATGTATTTACTACATATAGAGTTCAAACTAGTACTGTGGATAATAGATTATCTGTTTCAAATACTCTTTGGTTATTTTGTGTGAGTGGATAGGAAATAAGTTAGTTGGTGATTAAAAAAATCTAGTGGAGTCTAATGATTTTACTATGGCACAATATTAATTTCAATAGTATGGGCTCATATGTACCAGGTTTGTGTGGGTATGTAGATGTTTTTCTAATGCATCATGTATTTTCTAAGGGATTATTATTGATAATTATATTTCATTCATGCATATTAGTTTGTTTTAGTGTATTGATTTATTCATTTAAATTAATAATCTTTCCATATTTGTAGTGAATTGACTTGTTTTAGGTTTTATGGTTATAAAAACCATATATTTAAAACATTAATGAAAATAAGATTTAGTATTAGAAAAAATTCACGCGACTTTGAATTTTTGAAGTTGAAGCAGAGCTAGAAACTTGAAAAACATAGATTACAAATTTTTTAATAAGATTACATGTCATGAAATATGCAATAAAAATTATCCAAACTAGAAAACTCAGTAAGAATGTTCACAAAAAGAAAATTAAGTTTCTATAATGGCACATATATTACATTTAAATTTTACATAAACCTTGAAAAATATCTATTACATAGTATATAAAAACACACCAGGACAATATAGGTTTGGTGTCTTTAGAAACTGGGATATACAAACAACTAGTTCATAAAAAATCATGATTGTATTCCACTTAATTCTTCATTACGAGACTACTATTTGACATATCATACTTCATAGTATTCTTCATGACTATGGGAAAATAAAATTATGAAAGGGTGAGATGAAATTCACATTATGGGTAAACAAGGGAAATATCAATCATATCATAATCATAAGAAAGTAAGATTTGAAAATCATATCCTGCATATAAAGGATGATAATATCATGTCATTGGATAAATAATAAAAGTTAAATGTTATTATTATAGTCATAACATAATACATTATATTTATTGGCATACACATATAGACATAAAAAATAATTTCATGTTAGTCAAGTCTCATTTCCAGGACTATAAAAGTGGACAAAGTCCATTTTTGAACCATGTTCACTCCTCATTCTAGCCTTGTATTATAGAACCTTATTTTCTTGTCATTCCAGTCATGAATATCTCATGAGATATAAATCATTACCAAATGAATTGGATATAGATATATGCCCCAACCATATTATAATGAAACCATTCTTATGTGTTCCCCAAATACAAAAAAAACATTCAAAATAGCATAACCCATGAAGTAAAATGGGTTTCCTAAACATCATTCCACCATGATTAATATAAAACAATTATATTTCCAAAATAACATTCCATAATAAACATAATAAAATCATAGTAATAATAGGGATAACCATATTTTTAGAATGTCATCCTAAATATAAAATAATTTGGAGAAAACACTTGAAATTAATTCTTGGGGAAAATATTCTTTATTCTTAAAAATTGTTTTCCTTTCCCAAAATTGAACACAATTTTAGAAGAAATCATTTTATTTAAAATTAACCTTGTAATCGTATTGGGGAAGCATCAAGTAAATAATGAAATATAAAAGTGTAAAAATCCATTCATGTTGTGCAACATCTTAGAATTTATGTATAATATGTATTATTTATATTGAATTATTTTGATACTGATAAATTCAAGGACACATGATTCTAATGTCATGATAGCTCGAAACAAAAATTTGAACATTTTTATGGTACATTCAGTAAAAGTGCGAGTGAGATTTTCTATCTTTTGAATAGTTTTTCTAATCGAATATCTTTGTGTACCGTTAAATTCTAAATGTTGGGATTCACCTAGAAATGACTTAACTTTGGCTGGAAAGGGTCAAGTGGAAAAGTTATTTTTCATGAATTTTCAAGAAAAATAATAAAAGAATTTAAAATAATTATTTTATTTTCTTCCTCACTTTTGAGTGGTGAACGATGAAACTCTGGGGAAGGGACGATGCACATCAATGAGGATCATTAATGTCTCTTTAAAAACGTAGCATAACAGCTCTTTATTGACTCATAATAGCTACTCTATTTCTTAAATAAAACAACATAAAGACACAACGCCACAACCTAATGGGAAATTTGCAATTTGCTCTTATTTATAGTTCGATGCTCTAGGGAAAGTGTAGATTAAAAATTTATAGAATTCGTTGGTGAACCTCTGATGGGCTTCCACCTCAGCGAGGAACAAAGAAAGTTGGAAGAAAATCATATTCTTCATCACACCTTTCGAGGATCGGAGCCGAGAAGTGACGCCGAAGACTTAACCCCTCAAGGAAGAACACGCAATAATGAAATTCAATGAGGTAGGTGATTTTTAATTTTTTTTATTCCTCATCCATTTCTAGAAATGAAGAACATGAGTCAACCAAAGAATAGGTTGACCCGTGATTCATGCAATTATGCGGGAAGATATTTCAGTCTCGGGGTTTTACTTTCGGGGGTCAAATATTGGCATGTAACGATTGAACGAAGACTCCCAAATCTCCCCTTATTTAATCTTTCTAACATGGAGGGAGCATACCGACACTAAGAAAGGCCTAAACCCCTCCGTTTGTGCGCACTTGGTGGAAAATTTGTCTGAAGTGTCGGCAAGGCGGATTTGAATGATTTGTGGTAAAGAGGATTTTCCTTGAAGGCCATAGGCATTGGAATTGTGAATAATGGACCACCAGAGCGGGTCTTGTGATCCTCTGAAGAGCCTTTCGGTGTACCGATGCTGGATGTGGAAACACACGGTGGCGGCCACGTCATGCACCAACTACGTGTCGGACGATAGGAGTAGGCCACCGGACATGTGGAGCGGTGTGCCCCGGCAGCGCGCCGGTGTGGAAGAAGCCATCGATGATCGGGCCATAGCACTGGAGACCCACGAACTGAGTCCTCGAGTGATGTGGAGGGCATCCCGTTATCACAGGCCGATGTCACATGTTGGACCGGCCCGCACTTTGCGGGCCACACACAGACAGGGACGGACGTGGTGGTCCACCACGTTCCAGGCCCACTCCACCAGCCATTAATGCAGTCGGTCATTAGACCAGAGGGCTGTGCCCCCCAGCGGACCATTCCCATTCAGGTCGGACCAGCGTCAGCATTCCAGACCCGCACCCCTTTGGGCCAGGTGACCTAGCGTGCTGGACCCTTGGCCAAATCAGGTAGGGTCCAGAAAGTCCTATTGGGCCTGGACCACTATCATGGACGAAATCGACTAACCTCGACCCATATGAGGTCAGGTCGAGTCCATCTAAATCAACTGAGGTATGTGGATCCCCTGAGAGAATATTTGGTCATGTTGGACCTGGCCCCGTCGCAAACGGTCCCCTGGTTATTAAAATGATAGTGTCTTGAAAAACGTGCATATGATTGATGATCCATTTGTGGAGTTGGGACCCTATTGAGGAGGAGTATATTTTTGAAGAATTTGGGGTGACTATCAGGGATGTAGAGATTCAAAAAATGGATTGATAACCTATTCTATAAATCATGCTATGTACAGAACCCTACGGTTGGCTGAGACCTAAAGACTGTTTGGCGATAGCTTAGTGGGAAGTGGCTATGTGTGACCCAGTAGGCCCATGGTGGGGAGTGAATTTGTATGACCCGACAGACCAATGATACACAACAGGAGGAGTACCTCTGTTTGGTCAAGGTGGGAAGCGACTCTGTGTGACCCGACAGGCCCACGATGGGTAGCAGCTCTCTGTGACCCGACAGGCCCATGGGGGGGAGCAGCTCAGTGTGACCTAGCATACCCATGGTACTAATGAGGGATATATATCACATCAGTCCAAGGTTTTTTGGATGTAGCTCTATGTGACCCGGTATGACCACTGTACTTGATTGAGGAGGAGTCCTCTAGTGGCCGAGGATATCAACGTTCTTGACTGATGATGAAACTATTACTACCATAGAATATACCTGGTGTGAGATGTCTTGAGTTTCATGATTTAATTTTATGAATTCATGTGTGGTATTTCCCTTTTTATTTTGGTGACCCTACTGAGTATTGTGTTACTCACCACTGCATGGGCGTCACACACACTTGTTGTGTCGGGTGCAGATGACCGACTTTTCGATAGGGGTGCTGAGGGAGATGAGACAGACAAAGAATTCAACAGTGGACTTTGTGGCCTATGACCAGGTTGGGACTAGTAGGATTGGGAAGAGATGAAATACTACTTCAACTTATAGTAGCTTCACTAATCTCGTGATAAGGTGGGGTTTACTGTAGATGGCCATCAAAGTTTCCTTTTTGTACTTGCTATTTTATGTTCTTTGTCGGGTTTGTATTCTCGGCCACTTACTTTCAGTTTTAATTGAAATTATATTTGTTTTAGTGGTACTTGTTTCCCCTTTAGTGTGATATGATGAGGTTAGGTGTGTTCATGTGCATATAGGTACATAGAAAAATTCCTTCCACATGTAGGTTGACGCCTTCAGCTCTAGTCGCTAGCCCTTGGCCTTCGAGAGGCGGGCTTGGGGTAGTAACGACACAGACACAGGGGATGAGTCATGAAAAAGTGGTATTAGAGGGTGGTCAGTTCCCCCTCATATATCAAATGTCTGATGTTTTGTTTTGAGGCACCAATGTTATGTGTTGTGAGTTCAACTTTTAGATTTAGGGAGTCAAGTTTTGGTGCGGTGGCTGACGTATCCAACACCAGAACCTTGAATTCTTTTTTTTGCTCAATAAATGAAAACACTGGTTGCATTAGTGTCTCGTTATTTTTGAATAAGAGTCATATCACCATGTATATCCTTCAAACTGTTGTACATCCAGATTTATCTTAGGATTCCTCCATGTGGATGACCATCTGGGATCACGTATGAGGTCGTGAAGGCATCTTTCCTAGTGATGAGGCGTCTGTTCAGGGTCCAGTTCTAGTGATGGCCCCACCAGGTGATGCACCAGTGCTACCACGACATGGCAGTCAGTATCTACTATCGGTGGTTCGTGCAAAGGACATCCATAGGCTCACTACCCAACATGAGTTTCATAGATAGAGACCTCTGAGGGTTAGGGGAGAGACATATCCTCAGGTCGCTGAGGACTGGTTGGAGGATGTGACTTGGGTCTTTTGCTTAGCGGGGACACCACCAGACTAGATAGAGATCTTGGTAGTGAGCCTTCTGTAGGGCTCGGTAGAGATATTGAGGATTTTGACCATCCATACTCCTGATTAGGTAACCCTCACGTGGGTTGACTTCGAGAGGCTTTTCTGCGAGGAGATTTTCCCCGTGATGTTGCGCTCTATGCGTATTGAAGAGTATCTTCACCTAAAAAAGGGAAGAATGAAAGTGGATGAGTAATCAGTGATGTTTACGGAGCGTTACCACTACTCCAAAGACATGGTTGGAGACCCTTCCATTAGGTCTTGATCCTTCGGGTAGGGAATCAGGAGGGAGATTAGGGCATTAGTGTTGTCTCTCAGCATCCCTACCCTTTCATGGGTGCTGGAGTGAGCCCTTCTTTTGGAATTATTCTTGGGGAAGAAGGCACAAACATCTAGAGCCACCGGTATAACTGAGGTGGCATAGTCTTCAACAGGCACCAGACAGCTAATGTTTGGGCCCAAGTGGACTATGTCTTTCAGAGGACAACCCCAGGACTCAAGGTTTGTGGTGTGGGTCTCCCAATCCGGAGGGAGTCGACAGGGATCTAGGCAATTTTATGCGTTCGGTAGACAGGGACACTTGGCACATGACTGACCGACCCACTATATAGATGATGGGAGGATGGTTGAGGGGCCACCAAGGAAGAAATAGCTGTTCGAGCAAGGCAGTCCACAAGGTTGAAGATGTGGCCGGGGAGCTGGCCAAGCGACATGTGGTGGTTGGTGGTTTGAGATATTACTACCACCACCCCTATGTAGTGCACCCTGACCTCAAGGTGTAGGAGGAAATTAACGAGCTCAGCTCCATGTACCAGAGGATTATGACCACGATGCTCTAGAGATGATTCAAGGAACAATTTATTTCTTCTCCACCATATTTTCATTGCATATAGACATAGGTTCTAGTCACTCATTCTTTTCCGTGACTCTCGTTTGGATCTTGGAGATTTTAGTGGAGACATTGGATCAATCCTTACAGCAAGATATTCATATGGGAGACAATTTGATGATTACACAATGATTCCGACAGTATTAGCTTACTCTAGGATGTAAGAGCTTTGACTGGGATATCCTTGTAGCAGCATTGAGGCTTTATGATGAAATATTAGGAATGGACTGGTTATCCATATATCATGCATAGATCGACTGGTTTTGGTGTACGGTGTGATGTGTCTTTAAATATGGGACCATGTTTTCCTTCACTGACCTAAAGGAAACCCCTGTAGCATAGGATAGATTCTCTTGGAGGAGAGTGCAGCCGATCACTCAATAGTTTTCTAGAGTCACCCTCAATGCACTGGAGGAGAGGAGTCCATGTTTTCCAGTAGTGGTGGATGATTACGGGGATGTTTTTCCTGACGAGGTTCCAGGACTACCTATTTGTAGTGAGGTAGACTTCTATATCGACCTGTACACTGAGACAACACTGATATCCACACCAGCATATCAAATGGATCCCATAGAGCTTTGTGAGATAAGGGTAAAACTGGAGGAATTTTAGGATAATGGGTTTGTAAATCCCATCATTTCACCATGGGCATCCCCAGTACTTTTTTTCCAAGATGTCACACGAGAGTTTGAGGTTGTGCATGGACTAATGGTGTCTTAACCAAGCGAGCATGAAGAACAAGTACCCACTCCAAGAATTTATGACCTCTTTGACTAGATTAAGGGGGTGAAGTGGTTCCCAAAGATAGACCTTAGATCAAGACACCACTAGCTTAGGGTACAATATGACGATGTACTGAATATAAGACTCAAGTACATTTATGGACACTATGTGTTACTAGTGTTGCCTTTCGGCAGAACAAACTCTAGAGCGGTGTTCATAGTCCTCATGAACATGATATTCCAGACCTACCATGACCAATTCATCGTGGTCTTCATCGATGACATCTCGGTGTATTCAGTATTAGAGGAGCAACATTCTATACACCTACAAATAGCCTTGTATACACTCTTAGAGCACTAAATTTATGGTAATCTCTCAAAGTTTCAATTCTAGATACAAGAGATCCACTTTATGGGACATATCATCTTGGAGGATGGAGTCGCAGTAGATCCAATGAATATAGAGGAGGTTCTTTCTTGGGAGCTTCCCAGGAGTGTGATTGAGGTGCATAGCTTCTTGGGGATGGCGGGTTACTATTGGAGGTTTGTGCCCGACTTCCCTAGAGTAGAATCACCTTTTTCAGCATTGACATAGAAGGGAAAACCCTTCGTGTCGATAGAGAAATGAAAAATAGAGATTCTAGGTGCAAAGGCGGAGACTGACTAGTGCCCCCCATCATGAGACTACCTAATGAGGGTGTGGGGTATGTTGTTTTCTGCAACACATCAATGGTCGTACTAGGATGTGTTCTAATGTACGAGCTAGTGATGATTAACTATGGATCATGAAAGTTGAGGAAGCATGACCATAACGATGCAACCACGACCCATAGTTACCAGTAGTGGTCTTTGACTTGAAAACGTGGAAACACTACTTGATGGGTGAGAAGTTAACCATTTAATATGACCACCCCAGTCTCAGGTATATCTTCTCCCTGAAGGACCTAAAATTGAGACAATAGAGATGGTTAGAGTTTTTCTACGACTATGATTTTGAGACAGTCTACAATCTATGAAAGGGGAACGTGGTGTAAGATATGCTCTGTAGGAGGACCAGGTTGCAGCTGCTGAGTGAGGAGATAGAGAAATTAGACGTGATGTAGATATCCATTTTGAAAGATAGTGAATCTATTTACCTACAATTCATGGCTGTTACTCCCCCACTCATACAATGAGTCAGGGAGGTACAACCTGGGGATGCTGATAGCGAGGCCTGTCATTCTCATATACCCTCAGAATGAGATCCTTATGGATTTTTGATAGGTGGGAGAACATCATCCTTTTGGAAGGGCGCACCAGAGTACCAACTGTGTTGCTGGAGGAGGTGTTGAGAGAGTTCCATACTTCCCCTCTATCGATACATCCTAGAGTGGTAATGATGTACTAGTACCTATGGTGTCATTAATAGTATGTAGGGATGAATAAAGCAGTGGCTAAGTTCGTTTCATGATGCCTCCCCTGTTAGAAAGTGAAGGGAGAGAACCAGGTTTTTGTAGGCTTAACTCACCCACTCAAGGTACAAGAGTTGAAATGGGATGGTATCTTGATGGAATTCATGAAGGGGTTACCATGTACGTTTAGAGTTTATGACTCTATTTGGGTGATCGTTGACCGAATCACCAAGTAGACTCACTTACTACCCATTATAGAGAAGGAAATGGTAGAGGGATTGAGGCACCTCTATGTTTTAAAGATAGTGCAGCTTCATGGGGTGCCATCGACGATCATCTCATATCACGACGCCCACTTTACATCCTATTTATGGAAGGGATTATAGGAGGTTTTCAGGATGAAACTGTGTTTGAGCACAACTTTTCATCCCTAGTCAGATGGTCAGACAGAGCGGACCATAACGACCATAGAGGACATGCTTCATGCATGACTCCATGAATTTGGTTATAAATGGGATGAATAACTGCCACTGGTTTAGTTTGAATACAACAATAGCTATCACTCCACCATTGGAATGGCACCGTTTGAGGACTTGTACCGGAGAACTTGTACATTACCCATATTCTGGAAAGACCTAGGGGAGTCGACACTCATGGGTCCAGACTTGTTATGGGATACCATTGAGAAGGTGAAAACCATCTAGGAGAGGACGAAGACTACAAAGAGCAAAAAGAATTATTATTCCAATAAGATACAGAGACCCTTGGAGTTCCATGAGGGAGATCATGTTTTCCATCAGGTCTCACCCCGGCGAGTATTGGGGAGATTTGGCTAGGGAGGGAAGCTATCTACGCTGTTCATCAGTCCTTTTCAAATCCTGAGCAGAGTTGGTGAGGTGGCTTACTTCCCAGCTCCTCCCCCACAGATGCACCGGCAGCATGATGTATTCCATGTGTTGAATTGGACGAGGTATGTATATAATCCATCACACGTCATCAACTGGGGAAAGCTAGACATTGAATATGCGGCGATGTTTGTGGAATTTTCACTGGAGATAGAGGATCGAAGGGAGAAGGTCCTACGCAGACGATCAATTCCTCTAGTGTGCACATGATGGCAGCACAAGAATATCTATGAGAAAACATGGGAGTGGGAGGCTCAGATTCATGTTCAGTACCCCCATCTTTTTTTAGTTATTATTTTTGTTTTCAAGGACGTAGATCCTTAAGGTGGGGAGAATGTAATGTCTTTAAATGTCCTTGTAAATTTTTTATTTATATGGAATTATTTTGAGACCGCAAAATTTTATGACACATGATTCCGAGGTCCTAAGAGTTCGGAACAAATTTTTGATTTTTTTAAGGTACGTTCAGTAAACGTGCGAGCAGGATTTTCTATCTTTTGAACTGTCGCTAAGATCGAAAATCCAAGGGCACTGTTAAATTCAGAATTCTGATATTCTCCTTAACATCACTGAACATTGGCCGACATGGGCTGAAGGGAAATTTTATTTTTTAGAGAATTATGAGAAAAATAATAAAATAATTTAAATGAATTATTTTATTTTTTCCTCACTTCTGAGTGGAGGATGGTGATGCTACGGGAAGGTGACGATGTGTATCAATGAGGATCATTAATAGATCATTAAACATTAAACATAATGATTATTCAATAATGCATAATAGTGACACTATTTCTTAAAGAAAATTGCATAACAACGTGACATCACATCATAATGGGAACATTGTGACGTGCTCCTATTTTTAGTTCGACGCACTGGGGAAAGTATGGATTAAAAATTTGGATGATTCTCTGGAAAAAATATGATGGAATTCCAACCCATTGAAGAAAGAAAAACATCATTAGAACATCATATTCTTTGTTATGCCTTCAAAGATTGGAGTCGTGAATTGACACTGACGTCTTAACCCCTCGAGAAAGAATGTATGGTAATGAAATTCAAATAGGTATGGGGTTTTGATATGTTGTTCTGCCCAGTACATTACTAGAAAGGACAAACATGGGTCAACCCATGAACATTTTGACTTGTGATTTGTGCATTTATGCAGGAGGGTGTTTCATTCTCAGGGTATTATATTCGATGTTCAAATACTGGCATGTAATAATTGAACGAAGACTTCCCAAACCTCCTCCATCTTTAAACCTTTTAATGCGGAGGGTGCGGGCCAACAAAAATGAATTCCTGGACCCATCCATTTGTGAGAATGTGGTGAATAATTTTTCTGATGCAACGATAATGAGGCTTCGAAGGCTTCGTAGTAAATAGGATGCTCCTCAGAGGCTGTAGGCCCAGGTGGTGTGAAAAAAGGACCACTGGAGCACATTTTTTGGATTAACGAAGGGTCTGCTGGCACACTAGTGCAGGCAGTGGAAACATGCGGTAGTGACAGTGGTGGAACATACTAAGTGCATCCACTATAGTAGTAGTAAGTCACCATCCATGCCAATGGCTAGGTGGAGCAGCACGCTAGTGCGGCAGAAGCCGCGACTTAGCGACTACGACATTGGAGACGCGCGATGCCAACATGGCGCAACATTGATCGGGGTCAACCAACAGACTAAGTCCATGGATGAAGTGGTGTGAGGCCAGTCATCACCAACTGCGGGAACATAAAAGAGTGGCCCACACCTTGCAGGCCAGGCTTATATTGGTAGGGATGCGACATCCCACCACGTCCCAGGCACACCCCACAGACCGCTAATGCGGCCAGTCTTTCGATGATCCTGTCCTGCCCCCTATAGGACCGACCCACACTGGTGGGCTATAAACACATCGGTGGGACAAACCCATGCTTATTCGGGCCGGTCTAGAGTAGACTGGGTCGCCGGGTAACCCGACGGGTTGGACCCTTGGCCAAATGAGGCAGGGTCTAGAAAGTCCTATTGGGCCAGGCCCACTGGCCAGGTTGAAACAGACCCACCTCGGCCCATACCATGCCAGGTCGAGTCTGTCTAAATGAACAGGGCTATATATAACCCCCAATCTAGATTGGTCTTTTTGGTCCGATCAGGTCGTACTGAGCCCCATTGAAACGAGTCCCCTGGTTATTAAAACACATGTATCTTGCAAACTGTACATCCGATTAACGGGTCATTTGCGGAATTGGCACCCTCTAGAGGAGGAAGATATTTTGGAATTTTTTGGTGACTTTAATGGATTTTGATATGTGAAAAATGGATTGAGGAGAAGTTCTCCCAAGAATGCTATGTACGGAAACCTACGGTTGGATGAGGCCCAAAGACTACCTAAGGACGGCCCAGTGGGAAGTGGATCTATGTGACTCGATAGGTCCATGGTGGGGAGTGGCTAAATGTGACCCAGTATACCCAAAATAATCAATTGGATGAGTACCTAAATTCATCCAAGGTGGGAAGCAACTATGTGTGACCCGGTAGGCCCACATTGGGAAGCATCTATGTGTGACCAAACATATCCATGGTACTAATCAGGGATGATTACCACAGTAGTCCATGTTTAGTGGTATGTGGATCTGTGTGACCTAGAAGGCCCACTGTACTTGATAGAAGAGGATTCCTCCAGTGTCTGTGGAGTTCAACTTTCGTGACTGACGATGCTACTATTACTACTCCAGAATATACCTTGTGTGATTTATCTTTTGTTTCATGATTTACATTGAGGAATTTATGTCGGGTCTTTCCTTTTTTGTTTTGGGGTCCCTACTAAGTATTGTGTTACTCACCCCTGTGCAGGATTTTCCCACATGTGTTTTGTCTGGTTCAGATGACCTACGTTTCAATAGGGGTGCTCAGGGAGATGTGACTAACGGATGATTCAACGATGGACTTGGGGGCCTAGGACCAGGTGGGGCATAATAGGACTGGGCAGACATTACATACTACTTCAGCTTCCAGTAGATTCACTATTCACATGATCATGTGGTATTTACTCTAAAAAGACATCAGAGATTACTTTTTTTACTTTTTGTTTTTAGTTTCTTGTTGGGTTTTTATTCTGACACCCTTACTTTTATTTGTACTTTCACATAGCTTCGTTTCTGTGGAACTTTTTCCCCCTTTTTAGTGTGTTGGGATGTGGTGGGCCTCTGAGAGGCGGGCTTGGGGTAGTCATGGCACGGGCCCTGGGGGTTGGTTTGAGGAATTTTGTACATGTTAGAAAAACATCCTTATTGTATTTTTTCTAGAAATATAAAAAATTTCTTCTTAAGAAAAATGACAAAAGATTTGATTCATACCGTTTAGAAAAAATTCTCCACTAGGTAAAATTGACATTAAAAAATTATAGAATCATATATTGAATATTTTGAAATAAATATTTATGAAAAATGGAAATAGATAATAAATACCCCAAAACATACTTACGAATAAACAATATTTCATAAACATGAGATTTTTAAATTTATCCCTTACCTCTAGTCTGATATGCTTGGTATGTATCTGAACCTCCTCTTCTTCGACATGCCTCATCTAAATCTCCACTTATAGCGCTAGAGTTGGTCTTTGAAGAAGAAAAATACCTCTAAAATATTTCTTTGGAAGTTGATAAGGGATGTGGGTAGGGTATGGTCGAGCTTGAACGCTCAAAATTGAGTGAATAGTTGAGGGAGGAAGTTCACTTTTATAATTTAGGTGAGGGGATCTTTTTGAAACCGCAAAATATTAATTTATAATAAAATAAAACTCTAAATAAAAACCTCCAAGATGTACCAATATTAAATATAATATGATATAGGGCCGTAATATCCTTAATAAATAAATTTTATACATGTGTTTATGTCAATTTACACATTATCATTTTAATTAACACTTAGTTATTCTATTAAATTTTTAAATAGGGTAACAAATATTTCAATATTGGAAGAATAAAATATTTATTTATATGAAGTCAATTAGTCCATAACTGAACAATTTAGAACATTTTAGATCGTATCATAATTATTTTATATTTAAAAAAGGTTTTATTATTTTTAAATAATTTATGAAAACCGCATTTTGATAAAATATGAATAGTGTCAAATTGAGAGTATTTATTTGAAGGATTTTTGAAAATATTAAAATAAGAAGTGTCCCTAGATCCAAATATTTTATTATATTCCTAAGGTGTCATGGTAATCTAAAAAAATAATTTTACATAATAATAATCCCAAATTATTTATATTAAAATATTTTTAACAACACTAATTTGATCTCTTCATTTATAAAATAATTACTGCCTCAATATTGTTTAATTAAGTATTATACTAATTTTTGAATAAACATAAAAATAAAATAAAATAATGAATATAAATCTATTATATTTCATAAGAATACTTTTATTTGAATTTAGCTTTTGAAAAACCCCACATTAAAAATGCTATACTATTTTAAAACATGATTGTGAAAAATTTATCTTCACATTAAAAAAATAGATGTGTTATAATATCTTTTATAATCCTTCAAATGACCAATAAGTAGACCCTTGGATGATTATAGTTGATATATACTCGACCAATAATATTTGGTCATGTGTTTTTAACTTTTTATGGTTATAATTATTTCAATAAAAATTGTTTTATTGATTTCACATCAATTAATTAATTTTTTCATTATCCAAGTATAAGTCATTAATTTAATTTTTTATTTCCTAAAAATTAAAAATAAATTTTCATGATAAATAATAACACTTCATATTTAAAATTAGTATTTATAATATAATTTATCTTTTTTATTATATTATATTAAAAATAATTTAATTATTAAAGTTTGAGTGAGACATATTTCACTTTTATTTAAAAAAATAAATTAAATGCCCTAATCTCATCCAAGTGGTTTCCAATGGATACAATTTTGGCCCAAAAATGTTTTAGGGAAAGTTATAATAATCCAATTATAATTATACAGGTGGTAGGGTTATTATATATTATTATTTTTACACTTAATTACCTGATTTAACCTTTTACCGTGTTAATAAAATTTACCAAAGTTACTATTCATATTTCCCAAAAATAAAATAAAGATATTTACATAGTTTGGGCCTAATGATTCCAAATATGGAATACAGTTTCAAAATTAAAAACACAGAAGTTACAATAATTAATTTAAAATTAATTATTTTTTTGAAATGAGATAGAAGGTTTGAAAAGTTAAAATATTGAAAAATATTGAAATGTTTTTTACTTCTAAATTTAATGTCAAATTTATTCCAATGAACTACATTATATTAATGGGTAAAATATATTCTATTTATACTTTTAAATCATTCAATAATACAATTTAACCATACAAATTATTTCAATGAGAAAATTTATTTTCAATTAAAATTTAGCGTATTTTTACTACTCATCAAAACATGAATGTTATAAGAAATATATCTGAAATTAATCCACAGTAATTTTTTATATCCCTAATCAAAATAAAATGTTTATTTTGTCATATAAAAATTATTAATGTAACAGAATATTGATTTAAAATGGGTTCTCTATTTAAAAGTGTAAAATTAACTTTAAAAAATGGATTTTATACGTCAAATATGGTTTTATTCATAACCTAGGATTTAAATATCCATTGTATAAATATAAAAAATATTTTATTAAATATATAACACATACATATCTCATTAATTTCATTAATTTAATTACTAAAATTAATTCACTCAAAAAAACAAATAACAAATTGATTTATATTTTTTATAAATAATTGATAGTAAATAAATTCACAAGGAATTTTCATAATTTAGTTATAATTATTTATGATAATATAATTACTAGGATATAATGGTAATTTAATAATAATGGTGTCTTGTGGTTTGTTTAAACTCACAATTGAGTGCAAATGAAGCTACTAAGGAATAAAAAATATTTAAAGAAAATATTTGATAAAAACAACCGGGTGTTACAGTTACATGTCATGAGTCCCAATTTCACATCGTGAATGGATGAAAAATTAGAAATGGGATTTTTGAGAGATTAAAATAGATTCAAAATATGCAGAGGTAATATAGGAGGATTACACGACGTCAAATGCATTTACATTTCTTGTAATTTTTGATGCGTATAAAAAATAAAGACGTAGTAGTCACAGGTTTTGACGGGTGTTGCCAATAAATTAGCCCTCAACTGACTTTCCAATGAAATCGAGACTAGAGGGAGAAATTGTGACACTAAGGGATGACCACCAGATAATAGTGTGATGATGCAGATCTTAAATTCAAAGCTAACCATTGTCGCCTTTCTTCTTTAAGTATTGACGATACTCATTCTCATCATGCTTAGCATGAGAGAGTAGTCCTCTTTGTGTCGAGTAATGTGATTTTATGGGGATGTGATGATAATGGATTCTATTTAATTTTCTATTTATGTATTGGATTATTGTAAACTATTATATAATTTTAAATACATCTTTTTTAATTTCTTACCATTACCGTGCTCTGGGGTTTTTTTTTATTTCATTAATTTATTTATCTATTTTTTTCATGACCATTACAAAAAATAGGTCGATTATGTTTAAAATATGGTTTTGCGTCACCTATTTCTATGATTGAACCAAGTAGATGACCATTCCAAAAGTGAAAAAATAGTAGTAGATTGGGATACCAAGACTAAGGATCCATATAGGCCCAAATCCTACATCAAAGCTATATTAATGAATTATCAATTAAATCCCTAACACAAAAAACCAAAGTCACAGAATCTATCATTCCTCCCATCTTGATTCACAACCTAATCATTACAACTATTATTTTCCATTTCATCCAATCAATCAAAAAACATTTATTTTGATTTCTATAATTAATTTAAGACTTACAGATTTCCCATTTTGGTTCGACACATATACGTTCCATTTATGTTTTTTAATGTTGTAAATTATTAATAAAAAAATAATTTTTTAGCCTCATAGAAATTCAACGACTCCATGATGAAGGTATAATTTTTAGAATCGTTTCTGGGGATGTTTTCCATTATTCTTAAATTAAATAAGAATTTTGTTAATTGTTTTTATATTAACTCGTTATTTTACACATGGTCTTGACATGAAAATATATCACGTACTAATATCTTTCATAGATAATCCACTTGAGGCATGGAAAAAATTGAAGATCTCTCATTTGATATTGAGTTGGAGAAGACCTTATGTCACCAAAAAAAGGAGGAATCCAACCATGAAAATAAAATGATGTCTTGTAGAGGAAAATTTGAAGGAGAAGATCATGAGATCAGCCAACCACCATGAAAATAGGTCCTCAGACGAAATTACGGGGGGAAAGCACTTATCAACTAGGGAAGACCCTCCAACATGGTAGTTAATCTGTGCATTATGATACCCCATGTCATTGATTAGCACTGTGAAATGAAGTCGTTGTACATCCAGATGATTACGCATTCACTGCAATTCACCAAGATACCTCATGAAGATCTCAAATCACACATTGGAAGTTTTTTATAGATATGTGACACAGTCTAATTACCGAACATCACAAATGATGTTGTGAGACTACGCCAATTTAGGTTCTCTCTTAAGTACAAAGAACGAGAGTGGATCAAAAGTCTGCCTCCACTTTCAATAAAAAAATGGGAGGATCTATTAAGGAAGTTTTTAATGAAGTTTTTTCCCTCAATGCCTATGGATATGTGGGTAATCATTTTAAATTTTGATCAATTAAATGAAGAATCTAAATATAGTTCATGGGAGATATTTAAAGGCTTGATATGGCGATTTCCTCATCCTATAATCAACATGTGGCTATTAATTTTTGAATTCTATAATTTATTTCTATAGGGGAATTATTCTATTTTAGATACTACTAAAGGAGTATTGAATATGAAAAAATAACTAGAATAAATATATGATCTACTAGATTAGATGTCCGTTATTAGTTTCGAATAGAATTTAGAAGAAGGGGGGGTCAAGTATTGAATATGGTGTATAATATATGGATGACTTCTCAATTGGAATCTATGAAAATTAAGATGAATGCATGATGGATAACCAAAATCCCCAGGGTATATATTTTAAAGATGGAAAATATATTTATTATAATCTTTTAAATTATAGACAGGGATGGAGGCTATAACAAAAAAACCACAATAAAAAAATCAGAAACAAGTCCATGAATTTTAGCCAAGGAAACATGGTTTTCAACATAATCACCAAGGGCCCTCACTGATCAGTCAAGTCCATTCATTGGGGGAGACCCTTGCAACATTTATGACCACAACTGGAGCTATACATAAAGACCTAAATGCATACTCAAGAGATCAAGGAAACACAATCAGAGAATTGAAAAAATGGATCAAAAAAACAGAAATATGTATTAAGGAATTTAGAAACCGAATTTGGTCTTATTGATGAGACACATAGAGAAAGAAAAAGGGGAGAGCTTTGAGGATTCTTATAATAACAACCCCATGCAGATGTGAAAGGCATATTGATAACAAGTGGAAAGAAGACATGAGGGAGTGACATTGAATTTTCTAGAAATGATTGACCATAAAAAGAAGAATCGTTTCAGGAAAATAATATCGAGTTTGAGTAAAAGAATGAATAAGAAGCACCACCACTGCACCAACTTCCACTACTAATTCCATATTAGAAAAAGAACTTGAATATTTATAAGAAAAAAATTTTTAGATGTTCAAGAAGATACAAATCAACATGTAATTTTTTATGGAAATTGAAAACATGCATGTATATGAAATATTCATGAAGAAATTATTGATGAAAAAAATAATTTTGATAAATTTTACACCATTATATTGGTAGAAGAATGTTTAGAAGTAGTTCCAACTATCCTGCTGAAGAAACTGTTGGATCCATGTATTGTTTCAAATTCTTATTACATTTGGTACTAATGATTTTGGTTTGGATTTTTTTATATAGATGCCTCTATAAATATAATGTCATATAAAAAATTCAAGAGAGTGGTATTTAAAGAGATGAAACCAACTCGAGTTATGCTTCAACTAGCTGATATAATAGTGCGGAGTCCTCAATGATTACTTAAAGAGGTCATTGTTAAAGTAGATGAGTTCCATTTTCCTGAGGATTTTTTAGTGATGGAAATGAATGAAGAGAAGCTTTAAATATTATCAGGAAGACCGTTCTTAACTAAATAAAGGGAACTGACTAATGTTCACAATGGAGCGCTGAGTTTATGAGTAAGTGGATTAGAAGTAAAATTCAATTTGCATTGGGAAATGTAGAAGTTAGATGATGTTGGGTATGACTATTCAAAAGATAATTTGATGAAATAATAGGATTAGGTTTTCTCTTGAATAATAACTAAAGTAGCTACTATGAAAAGTAAAAAATAATGTAGTAAAATAATAGAAAATTATAAAAATGTTTAGGAAAAAGATGAAGAAAGTGGAGGAACATTAATTCATGATGAATTCAAAGAAGGAGAATAATTTGGGGCAATTATTGAACTGCCATTTGATTTTTAAAGAAAGTCTAAGAACTGATATATTGGGACTATGGATATAGAAATGGTTTTCAACAATGGAAGGGTGTAATTCGTTTCAGATAAGGGTGGAGGACCGATCTACATCGAGGATTCAAGGATTCAAAATATTGTAGATCAAGACCTGAGAACCTGTTTCCTCTCATCAAATGCATGATTTTAATTTGGTAAGGTCGAGCCAATAATGGTAAACAAAAGTTCTTATTGAGGGGAACCTATGTTTTTAGTATTTTGATTTCATTATTTTGTATTTTTATAAAAAGGGAAAAAATCACAAAATATTTTTAAATTTAATTTCTATGGCCCATAAATTCACTTTTTTAGGACCATAAAGGCTAGAAGTAGGAGAAGAATATATGTATGAATTACATGTCGTGAAGGGAACTGATACATCATGGAAGGGTTCAATAATAACCTTTAAAAACCATTTTGAAGTGTAAATTCCAAGGGTATTAAGCGTTTCAATTCAGTAATTTTCTATTGTATTCTCCACATTTTTTTATTTTAGAGCTGTAATTGTAAATTTCATGCTCCACAGATGATTCATTATTTAATAAAATAAACTATTAGTCATAATCTTCTTAGTAAAATTATCATGCCAAGAATTTAAAATTATATTTCAATAAATTTGAAGTAGAAAAATAGAGAAAAGAATTTTTTGAGATTAAAATAGAGACTAGGATTTGACAAATTGGGATTTAGGAGATTATGTTGACCATTTTAGAATAAAGTTTCCTATAAATGGACATGTTTTTGATTTTTGATGTTTTCATGAATTGATTTAATTATTGGTATGAATTTCTATGACTGATTGTCCCAACCAATCGTCTCATTCTTGATACATCCACTAAGACAATATTTTACATTATTTATATATTATATTTCTTATGAAACATTGGAATGTTTTGTTTTAGAACATTGTTTTCATCTTATCAAAGCTATGCATGCACATAATCACTTCTAAAATGTTTGAGGAATTCTTTTATTTTATCCCTTATCTAGATAACCACTTTTCATAAATCATTTTTATGCTCGTAGAATCCATGAATTTACTTTTTTTAAATGATCCATGTTATAGGATTATCTTATCCATTCATACATTCATCTAAATTTTTTTCATGATACTGAAATTAATTAGTGTGGGGAATGATCTTTATTGGGTGATTGGGGATGTGCTTTATTGTGGATACTTTGGGGGGGGGGGGTTCTTAAATATAAAATTCTGAAGGCCATGAAATCATTCATTATAATTCAAAATTAACCTCTCTTACTAAATAAAAATAAATAAATTATATTGTGTATTGGGAGGATAAAAGATCACTATTTTTCAAACTGACGAATTTTTCATATGTGGTTAGGTGATGAATGTGATATTTCTCCTTAGCATAGAGTAAAAAAAAGATAAATGTAGGTTTATTCATTCATTGTGCTTAAATGTATCATAATCACACATTGAGAATTTTGGGGGGAAGTGAGGGATGACATTTGTAAATAATAGATCATTATTGAGATATTTTTAAATATCATGCAAAGTAATTTAGAGTCAATCTTCCTTTTATTACCCTTACAATAAAAATAATTTACCTACCCCCAAAAACCATAGAGTCATTTGAAACATAATAGTGAAGCCCTTATGATTAATTGTTATCTTTATATTTACATGGTGGAGATGTTAGATGTCTTATAAACCTATGGTTTTTTACATGTTTTTGTGGTATGTGCTAAACACTGTTCATTTGTACCTGACTAATGAGTAGAAAAATTTATGTGAGTTAAATTAAAAATTGAGTTTATATTAATAAAGGATTTAAAAATTAAAATGGATTTTCAAAACGATATGTCTATATTAAAATAGGAAAAGTAAAATACCTGGATGATTTTTTTCTGTGAAAAGTGAGGTGTTCATGAATTTTCATAGTTGAATATTGAACATAAAATTTTCTATTTGAACCATTTATTTAGTTGAAATTTAATTTGAGGAATGGTATGGTGAATTCCCTTTTTAGTACTTTGAGAATCCATCTATGAAGAAATTGATGAATTCATGTTTGGGGTATTTGATAAATATATTTCATGCATGTATTTTAGATTGTTTTAGTTTAATGATTTATGTATTTAAATTAATAAATGTTCCAATTTTTTACCAGATTTATTTTTTTTGTTTTATTGTAGGAAACAACCTATATTTGAAAAAATTAATGAAAGATGAGAAAATAAGAGAAAAATCACACACAACATAGGATTTGTGAAGATTAACTGGAGTTGGAAACTAGTAAAACATTAATTACACATCATGTAATTACATTACATATCATGAAATAACATTACATGTCATGTAATTACATTACCTATCATGAATTTTGTAATAATAATTTTCTATACTAGACAAGTGGTGAAGATAGTTCCTGCACTGAAATAAAGATACACATCGTGAGTCCCTATTTCACATACTTAATAGAGTTGAAGTTCCAAATGAGATTTGTGCGAGATTAGTGATGATTCAGAAGACTCAAAGGAAAACTCGGAGGATTAGATGATGTGAAACCACATACTCGTATTGTTGAGGCACCAAAAAAAAGTCATAGTGGTCATGGGTTTTGACAGAATTTCCCTATAAATTAAACACTTGACCGCTCTTACAATGCACTCGGTACCAGAGGGGGAAAGTGTGACACCAAGGGGTGGCCACTAAATGAAAGAGTGATGATAAAGAGAATGGATTCACTACTGACCCTCACTGCCTTTCTTCATCAAGTACAAATGTTACTTGTTCTCATCATGCTTAGAATTTGGGTGTAGTCTTCTTTGTACTGGGTGATATGATTATAGTGGGATGTGATCACAAGGGATTTTATTCTAATTTCAATTAATGTTTTGTATTTATAAAAACTATTATTCAATTAAAAATATCTCTTTTCATATTTCCAAAATATTGCTGCATTTTGAGGATATTTTTTAATTTCTTCAATTTATTACTCTATTTTGTGTATGAAGATTACACAACTTAGGTTAATTATGTAATAAATATGGTTTTAGTCAACTTTTCTATGGTTAAACCACATATATGACCATTACAAAGGTGAAATACTAGTAGTAGGAAAGGATACCAAGACAAAAGATCCCTATTGACCCATTTCCGACACCAAAACTAAATTAATAAATCACCAATTAAATCCCTAGCACACGAACCTGAAGTCACTAAACCTGGAATGACCCTCATATTGATTCACAACCCAATAATTATTGCTATTATCTCTCATTTAATCCAATCAAACAAAATTGTTTTATTTTTATTTACTTATCTAATTTAACACATATAGATAATATCTACAGATTTGGTACCTATATATTCCAGTTACTATATTTTAAGTAGGTTTTCAGAGTATAAATAAATAACTATGTTTGTTTATCCTTGAAGGAATTTGAAGATGACCTGGGGCTATCAAATTATTGAAATCATTTTTAGGGATGATTTTTGTTATGAATAAATTAATTAGAATTTAGATAATTGTTTTTATATAAACTAATTATTTTGTACATGGTATTTTCATTCCATTATTGTAGGTACTAATATATTTTAAGACTAATCCACTCAAAACAAGGAAAAAATTTAAGATCATGAAGTTGACCACAAGATAGAGAATAACTTACGTACGCAGAAAAAAGGAGGAATCCAACAAAGAAATTAAAATCATGGCTGGTATTGGAAAATATGAATGAGATTAGAATGAGCTCTGTCAACCAGCAGGACCACTGGTCCTAAAAAGAAATCATGGGGGGAAAGCGCTTGTCAACTACAGAAAACCCGTGAACACGGGGATCAATCTGTGTATCTGGATACTTCATGTTGCTGCTCAACACTTCGAAATAATGATGGAAGCCCTTTAGATGATTATGCATTAAATGAAATTCCCCAGGCTACCTCATGAAGACCCCAATTCTCACATTGGAGGGTTTTTGAGATATGTGACACGTTACAATTCCATTATGTCACAAATGATAGTGTGAGATTTTTCCTATTAATATTTTCAATGAAGGAAAAAGCACGAGAGTGGATCAAAAGGCTACCTACACATTTAAAAAAGGGAGGATCTAGTTAGGCTGTTTTTAACAAGAGTTTTCCCACCCTCAAAGGATATGACTCTATGAGTAGGAATTTTAAAATTTGATAAATTAAATGAAGAATATTTATATATATCATGGGAGAGATTTAATGTATTTATTAGATGATATCCTCTTCATGTTATAAAAATGTTTCCATTTGTTCAAAGGTTTTATAAAGTATTGTTTTAGGGGAATCATTCTATTATATATGATATTATAGGAGGAGCACTTATATGAAAATCACCATAGGAAAGATATGAGATACTGGATGACATGTCCAACAATAGATTCCAATGACATCCAGAATAAGGGAGAGTTCAAGGAGTGAATACGGTGGAGAATAGATGGATGAATACTCAAATGGAATCTATGTAAAATAATATGGATGTAATGACGATCCACCGAAATCTTAAAGGTATGTATTTTGAAGAAGAAAATTATATTTATTATAATAATAAAATTTATGGTCAGGGATGGGGTCCACCAAAACAATAAACACCACAACAACAAAATCAGAATCACGACCAAGTAGTTCATCAAAGGCAACAAGGTTTTCAACCTCAACACTAAGGGACCTCACTGACCAGTCATGTCCATTCAATGGAGGAGACCCTTGAAACATTAGTGACCACAACTGGAGATAAACTTAAAGATATGACATCATACTCAAGTGATCAAGGAAACAAGATCATAGAATTGAATAATAAATCACATAACAAGAAAGATACAAATAATAATTTAGAATGTCATGTGGGTCAAATGGATGAGACATTTAGAGAAATAGTAAGATGAGATCTTCTAGGACTCCTAGAACAATAGCCCATGTAGATATGAAACCCATATTTCTATGAAGTTTAAAGAAGACATGATGGAGGAACATTGATTTTTCTAGAAATGTTAGACCCCAAATCGAAGAATAAAATAAAAAAATATGGAAGATGAAGAAAATATTAGATATGAAGCACCACCATAGAACCAACCTACATTACCATTTCTATATTGGGAAAATTATTCTCTGAATGATGAGAAACAATAGAAGTTTTTAGAGATATATAAGAATATATAAATCAACATCCCATTCACTGAGGAAAATGAAAACATTCATATATCACAATGTTCATGAAGAAATTAGTAATGAATAAGAAGAATCGTGAAGAATTTTCTACCATTCCACTAGTAGAAGAAAGTTTAGCAGTAGTGTCAATTATTATACCAATGAAACAATGGGATCTAGGTATTTTTCTTCATTAAAATTATTATTGCTACTAATGATTTTGGTATGGATTTATGTGATTTTGGTCATAGTGTAAATATAATGTCATATGAAAAATTGAAGATCCTAGGATTCAAGGAGATATAACCAACTAAATCTATGCTTCAACTATCTGATACAATAGTGAGATGTTCCCAAGTATTACTTTGTGATGACATCATTAAAGTAAATGAATTCTATTTTCCAACATATTTTTTGGAGATGGACATGGATGAAGAGACGTTTTTAATAACATTTGGAATACTCACCTAGCTATAGGATGGGAAATGATTGATGTTCCCAATAGAGAGATGAGTTTAAGAGTAGGAGTATCAGAAGTAAAATTCAATTATCACTAGGAGATATAGAATTCAAACAAATAATTGTATGACTTTACAAAAGATAATTTTATTAAAGAAGCAAATAAAATTTTCCATGTAAGAAGATCTAAAGTAGCTATTTTAGAAAGGGAATAAGAAAGTTTGAATAATATAGACAAAGATAATAATGTACTAGAAAAATATGAATATAGTGGAGGAACATTCATTCAAGATGAATTCAAAGAAGGAGAAAATTTTTGTTCCATTAGTGAAATGTGATTTCTTTTTTCAAGACGGGAAAAGAACCAATGGATTGGGCCTATGGAGATAGATATTTTTTTAACAATAAAAGGGTGAAATTTGTTTAAGATAAGTAGATAGGACAAATATAAACTGAGCAATCAAGGCATCAATATTTTTTAGATCCAAACCAGGTATCCTTTTTCTTACCATCAACCACATGAGATGAATGAGGTAAGGTCGAGCCAAAGAATATAAACAAAATCACTTAAGGGAGTCAAAACTAGTTTTTTGTATTTTTATTTCATTATTTTCTATTTTTATGAAAAATAAAACATCCAAAAATATTTTAAAATTTAATTGTTATAGCATGTACTTTTTAATTTTGTAGAAGATCATTACAAGAAATAGGATAAGAATATTTAGATTAATTACACACCGTGATGGGCACATACATGTCATAAAAGGGTTCAAAAAGAACATGTATATCCCATTTTTAAGGATAAATTTCAAGAAGATAAATCATTTCAATTCAATAATTTTCTATTTTTCACCACATTTTTATATTTTATTACTTTAAATGTTAATTAAATGCCTATAATTGACTCGTTCTTTAATCACATGAACTAGGAGACACACAATATTAGGAAAATTATCATGTAATGAATTTTAAATTCATTTTCAATAAATTTGAATGATCAAAATAAAGAAAATAAGTAGTATAGATAAGCATATAGATTAATATTTGACAATTCAAGATATAGGGGAGTATGTTGACCAATGTAGATGAAATTTTTCTAAGAATTGGATATGTTTTTACTTTTTGATGTTTTAATTAGTTGATTTAATTATTGGTATTCATTTCCATGAGTGATTGTACCTACCAATAGTCTCCTTCCTAAAACATCCACAGAAAAAATATTTCCAATTCATTCTATAGTATATTTCGAGGAAACATGGGCATGTTTTCTTTTAAAACATTCAATGCATCTTATGGAATCTATAACTATACAGAATTACTTTTAAAATGATTGAGGCATTTTTATCCCTTATCCAGAGACCCACCTTAAATCAATCCTTTTTATCCCCTAGATTACTTGAATTTCCTCTTTAGAAAATGGGCCATACTACAAGCTTATCATATCAATTACTACCTTCCTCTAATTTCTTTTCAGGATATGGAAAAGAATAAGAGTGTCGGAGGATCGTTATTTGGTGTTTCAGGAAGTACTTTATTATGGATATTCTTTTGGGGATTTTTTTTCATTATGATATAGGGGAAGGCCATGAAATCATTAATTGTAATTAATTATTCACCACTCTTTCTAAAATAGAAGAGAAAAAATTGTGTTATTTCATGGGAGGATAAAAACTCACCATTTTGTAGAGTGATGAATTGATCTTATGTGGCTAGGTGATGAATGCAACATTTTTCATGAGCGTAGATTTATAAGAAAAGAGAAAAATAGGATGATTCATTCATTTTTCATACATGTATAATGATCCCACTTAAAGATTTTTAGGGGGAAGAGAGAATTCCATTTGTAAGGAGGATATATTTTTTGAGGTCTTTTAAAATATCATGCAAAGTAATCTAGAGTCAAACCTCTATTTTAAGACTTACTTTAAAAATCATTTAGCTACCTACCATAAAACCTCAAAGTCATTTGAATTGTAACGGTGGAGCCTACATTATTAATTGTGATCTCTGTCATTACATGGTGGAGTTGTTAGATTCTATAAAATCTCAGGGTATGTTACATGATTTTGAGGTATGTGCTGAACATTATTCAATTATACCATGATAATGATTGGAAAAATTCATGTAAGGTAAATTAAAAATGGAATTCATATTAATAAAATATTGAAAACTAAAAATGGGTGATTAAAAAGGACTGGCTATCTCAAAAGAGGAAAAGTAAAATACATGGAAGACTTGTTTCTTTTAAAAGTTAGTTGATAATGAATTTTTCTAGGTTATTCTTCAACATTTAATTTTCCATTTAATCAATTTATTTTGTTGAAATTTAATTTGATGCATGTTTTGGTAAACATCATTTGTAGTATATTGAGATTTCATCCTTGAGGACAAGGCTTTATTCAAGTGTGGGTTTATTCAGAATTTATATTTTGTGCAGAAATTTTATAGTGTTTTATTGTTCAGAATTATGTATTTATATAAATAATCTTTCCAATTTTATAGCAGATTCACTTGTGTTTTTTATGGTTGGAAACAACATATATTTGAAAAAGGAATTTATAGAGGAGAAAATATGAGAAAAAGGTCATGTGACATAATATTTTTGGAAATGAAGTGGAGTTGGAAACTTAAAAAACATTGATTATATGTTGTGTAATAAAATTACACATCGTGATTTTTTCTACAAAAAATTTCCACACCGGACAAGTCAGCTAGACATTTCACACCATGAAAGAAAGATACAGATCGTGAGTCCCAATTTAAGGTTGTGAATGGAGTCAAAGTTCCAAATGTGATTTGTGTGATATTTTCACATATTCAAAAAATGTGTAAGAAAACATGGAGGATTAAATGATGTAAAAACCACTTCAACATTGTTTAATTGTTAATGTGTTGAAAAAAAATAAAGTTTCATTGGTCATGGGTTTTTATGGGATTTGCCTATAAATTTGACCCCCAACCACCCTTCCAAATTACTCTAAAATAGAGGGAGAAAGTGCAACACCAAGGGGTGAACTCTAGAAATTGTAGTGATGATTTGGATCCTAGATTAAATACTCACCCTCACTGATTTTCTTCTTTAGCTACCAATGATAATCCTAATAATCTTTCTTAGAATTAGATATTAGTCTTATTTATGTCATGTGATGTGACTGTAGGGGTATGTTTTACTATGGTATTATATTCTATTTTCTATTCAAGTTTTTGATTTTTGAAAACTATTATTCAATTCAATATATATCCTCTCATATTTTCATTACCATTACAGCATTATGTGGTTATTTATTTAATTGCATCAATTCATTAAGCAATTTTTTATATGTCCCTTATGAAACATGGGATAATTATGTTTAAAATATAGTTTGGGTCACCTATTTATTTAATTGAACCTAGTAGATGACTGTTTAAAAGGTTCAATCATAGTATTAGGGTGGGATACGAAGACCAAAGATCCATACTAACCAAATTTCTAGACCAAAAAATTAATTAATCAATTATAAATTAAACAACCAACACATGGACCCTGAGTCACAAAACATGGCATTCCTCTCATCCTGATTCATAACCCAATCTTTGCTACTGTTAATTATCATTTCATATAATAAAATAAAAAAAAATCATTTGTATTTCCATAACTAATTTAAAACATATGTATAGTCCATGTGGGTTCGACACTCGAACATTCTATGTACTATATTTTTAGTCGGTTTTTATGGTATTAATAAATAATTAAAGTTTTTATCTAGTTATGAATTTAATGATGCCCGACATGCTATCAAATTCCTGGCATCATTTCTAAGGATGGCTTCCTTAAACATAAATTAATTAAGAATTTAGATAATGGTTTTTATATTAACTTGTTATTATACACTTGGTCTGGTTGTGCTATTGTTTTTGGTCCTATTCTATTATATGGAAACTCCACTTAAGGCTAGGATAAAATTGAATATCTTGCATTAGACCCCGAGTTGGAGAAGGCATTAAGTAGTTTGAAAATGGAGGAAACCAACCATGAAAAGAAAATCATGGCTGGTATAGGAAAATTTCAAGGATATAAGCATGAGATGGGACAACTAGTAGGACCAATGGACTTAGGAAGAAATCAAGGGATTTAAGCAAAGATAAACTACCAAAGACCCTAAAACATGGGAGTCAATCCAATCAGTTTGATACTCCTAGTCGCTTCTCAACACTTTGAAATAAATCTGGTGTTCATCTAGATGATTAAACATTCTCTAAAATTCACAGAGAGACATCATGAATACATCTAATAAAACATTGGATTTTTTTAGAGATATGTGACATGTTCCAACTCCAAAACCTAAAAAATTATGTTGTGAGACACTTACTATTTAGATTCTTTCTAAAGGAAAAAGTCACTAGAGTGGATCCAATTTCTACCTCCACATACAATAACACCATGGGATGATCTGATAAGGAATTTTTTAACACTGTTTTCCCTCCCTCAAATTAAATGGATATGTGGGAAATCATTTAAAATTTTTAGAAATTAAATTAGGAATCTTTACATGGTTCATGGGAGAGATTTAAAAATTTGAAAATATGATGTCCTTATCATGTAATTGAAATGTGGTTGTTAATTCAAACGTTTTACAATGTATTTTTGTGTGGGGGGGGGGGGGGGTTATTTTATTGTAGATGTTTCTACAGGAGGATCACTTATGTAAAAATAACTAGAGGAAAGATATTGGATAATGGATGAGATGTCCAACAATAGTTTTAAATGGAAACTAGGTGAAGAGAGAGTTTATAGAGTGCATGTTGTGGACAATAGAGGGATGTCTGCTCAAATAGAATTTATAACAACGAAGATGGATGCAATGATGGAAAACAAAAATCCCAAAGAATTTATTGTAAAGATTCTTATTATATTTATTATAATCATCAAAATTATGTCAAGGGATAGAGGCCACAATAGAACACCATAACAGAAAAATCAGAATGAAGGCTATGCATTTCAGCTAAGGCGAAAAGGTTTTGAACCTCAACACCAAACTCCCTCACTGACCAGTAAAGTACATTCACTAGAGGAGACCCTTGCAACATTAATGGACACAAATGGAGCTGCACATAAGGAACTAAAAATATTATCCAGAGATCATGGAAAAAATTAGATAATTGAAAAATGAAACACATAACCAATAATATGTTGTGAGGAATTTAGAATATTATGTCAGTTATATTTCTGAGAAACATAGAGAAATAAAAAGGGGAGATCTTCTGGAATGAGCAGAACAAAAATCCCATGATGATGTGAAAGTCGTATTGATTTGAAGAAAAAATAAGACACGAGGGAGAGACATTAAATTTTCTAGAAATCATAAACCATAACCAAAAGAATAATTTCATGAAAAGAATAGATAAAATGAAGAAAATAATGAATTATAATAAATATCACTACCACAACCGCCTCTACCATTTCCATATCAAGATAAGGAGTTGAAGATTGATGAGTAATAGAAGATGTTTTTAGAGGTGTTCCAAAAGATAGTCATCAATATCCCATTCACTAAGGCAATTCCCAACATTCCTATCTACAAAAATTTTATAAAGGAAGTGGTAATGGAGAAAAATAATCTTGGAGAATTAGCCACTATTCTATTGGAAGAAGAATGTTCTGTAGTAGTTTAAGGCATCCTACCAAAGAAATAATGAGATCGAATTATTTTTTTCATTGTAATTACTATTGGTACAAATGATTTTGGTATGACACAATGTGATTTATGTGAGAGTGTAAATATAATGTCATATGAAATATTTAAGATCAAGGGATTCAAAGATATGAAATCAACTCAAGTTAGTCCTCAGTTACCTGATACACTAGTGATATTTCCTTGAGGATAACTTGAAGATGTCATCACAAAAGTAGATTTGTTCAATTTTTAAGAAGATTTTATAGTGATGAGCTTGGATGAAGAGAATCCACAAATAATATTGGGAAGACTGTTACTAGCTACAAGAAGGTCACTAATTGATTTTCTCAATGGAGAGATGAGTTTAAGAGTAGGAAGATTAGAAGTAAAATTCAATTTTTATGGCGAGATGTAGAATTTAGAAGAAGTAGTGGATGAATCTTGAATAGATAAGTTTATTAAAGGAGAGGATGGTGTTTTCAATAGAAGAAGAGCAGAAGTAGTTGTGGTAGAATATGAAGAAGTAAGTATGAATAATATGATGAAAGATAAGAATTTAGTAGAAAAAAACAAATATAGCGGGGCTGCATTCATTCAAGTTTAATTCAAAGAAGGATAACATGTTTTGGTTGTTAGTGAACTCCCATTTAATTTTTTAAGAAGGGCCATGAACCACTGGATTGGTCATATAGAAATATAAAAGGTTTTCAACAATTGAAGAATGAAATTAGTTTCAGATAAAGGGAGAGGGCCAATATACACTATGAAATAAAGGCTTCAACATTTTTTAGATCCAGACCAGGTATCCTCTTTCCAACCATCAACCACATGATGAAAGTGAGGTATGGTCAAGCCAAAGATGATAAACAAAATCACTTATGGGAGGAAACCCCTATTTTTTGTGTTTTCATTTCATTGTTACTATTTCTAGAAAAAATAACACATCCAAAAATATTTTTAAATTTTGTAATGGAACGCGATTTTGATTTTGGAGAACATCACGTCAAGAAATATGAGAAGAAGATGTAGAGGAATTATAAACCATGAAGGGAACTTACATGTCATAAAACGGTTCAAAAACAACCTGTACAACCCATTTTTGAAGTTTCAATTGCAAGGGGAGTTATTATATCTATTTAGTAATTTTCTATTCTATTCCTCATATTTTTTTACTTTATAGCTTTAAATGAAAATTAAATGCCTCAAATTTATTTGTTCATTAATCAAATGATCTAGGAGACAAAAAATTCTTAGTACAATTAATATTCCATGAATTTTAAATTCATTGTAAATAAATTTGAATGATAAAAATAGTGAAAATAATTAGTAAAGATAAGAATTTGGATTAGTATTTGTCAATTCATGATATAGGGGAGAATGTGGACCATTGTAGATGAAATGTTTATGAGAATTAGCCATGTTAATAATTTCTGATTTTTTCATTAATTGATTTAATTATTAGTTTGCATTTCCACGAGTCATTTTCCCAAAAAATCATCTCATTCCCAAGACATCCAATGAGCTCATATTTTCCATTATTTCTATATTATATTTCATGGGAATCATGGAGATGTTTTCTTATATAACTTTTAATGCATCTTATCAAAGTAATGACTGTATAGAATCACTTTTAAAATGATTGAAGTGTTTTTTATTTTATCCCTTATCTAAGGACACACCTAAAATCAATCCTTTTTAACACCATTGATTCCTTGAATTGAATTTTTAGGAAATGATACATGTTAGAAGACTATCTTATCCATTCCTACCTTCCTCTAAATGTATTTCAAGATATTGAAAAGAATAAGTCTTTGGGATGATCATTAATGGGTGTTTTAAGATGTATATTATTATAGATATTTTTCTAGGAGGTTTTTCATTATAATTTGGGGGAAGGCAATGAAATCATTCATTTTAATTCATTATTCACCTCTCTTTCTAAAAGAGAAGAAAAAAAATTGTGTTGTGTCCTTAGAGGATAAAAAATCACATTTTTTAGAGTGATGAATTAATCGTATGTGGTTAGGTGATAGATGTCAGATTTATCCTAAGTATAGAGTTATAAAAAATGAGCAATAGAGGGTGATTTATTCATTGTTATTACATGTACCATGAGAAAAATTTGAGATTTTTTTTGTGGGAAGAGAGAGATGAAATTTGTAAAGAAGAGATCATTATTGATCTTTTTTAAAATAGCATAAAAATTACTTTAGACTCAAACCTCTATTTTGAGTATCATTTTATACATCATTTACCTATCCAACCTAAACCCTCAAATTCATTTTAATATTAATGGGGAATCCTACATGATTAATTTAGATATTTTTCTTTATGTGGTGGGGATGTTAGATTCTTTGCAATACTATGGAAAGATACTTGTTTTTTGAGTTATGTGATAAACACTATTCAATTACACCCTGATAATAAGTGAAATAATTCATGTGAGGTAAATTAAAAATGTAATTCATATTAATAATATATTGGAAAATGAAAATGGGTGATTGAAAAATATTGGCTATGTCAAAAGAGGAAAAGTAAAATACATGGTTGAATTGTTTATTTGAAAAGTGAGGCATTGATGAATTTTCCATGGCGATGCTTCAAAATTTAATTTTTCATTTGATTAATTGATTTTGTTGAAATTGAATTTAAATCATGATATGTTGAGATTTCTTTGTATTATGTTGAGATTGTATCCTTGAGGACAAGGCTGAATTCAGGTTTGGGGGTATTTGATAAGTATATTCATAGTGCATTTATTTTATAGTGTTTTAGTGTACTGATTTATGTATTTAAATGATTAATACTTCCAATTTCGTTGTGGATTGACCTGTGTTATTTTTTATGGAAAGAATCAACATATATTTGAAAAATGATTGAAAAGATGATTAAATATGAGAAAAAATTACATATGACATCCTAATTTTTAAAATGAAGTCGAGTTGGAAACTCAAACAAAACTAATTACACATCATGTAATATCATTACACATTGTGAATTTTTCTACCAAAGTTATACACACTGGAAAAGTCAAGAAAAGAATATTGAGGATGTTATAGGACAATTTCTAGGATATGATCACGAGATGGGCCAACTAGTAGGACCAAAATTCCTAGGAATAAATCCTGGGTGGAAAGAGCTGATGAACAACAGATAACCTTTAAGCATGGGAGACTATCCAAGAAGTTTGATTCCCCCTGTTACTACTCCACACATTGAAATAAATATGGTGTTCATCTAGAGGATTATACATTCACTACAATTCACCGGGATACCTCATGGGTATCCCAATTCACACATTGGACATTTTTTTGGAGATATGTGACACATTCCAATTCCAAAACCTCACAAGAGACTCTATGTGTTTATATTATTTCTAAAGAAAAATAAATAGTGTGAAACCAATGTCTACCTCCACATTCAATAATACTATGTGGTGATATTATAAGGTTGTTTTTAACAAGGTTTTTCCCTCCCCCAAATTCAATCGATCTATTGGTAAGAATTTTAAAATTTTGAGCAATTAAATTAGGAATATTTATATAGTTCATGGGAGATATTTGAAGGTTTAAAAATATGATGTCCTCATCATAGAATCAAAATATGGCTGTTAATTCAAATTTTTTTATAAAGGATTATCACATTGTAATCGTTCTATTGTTGATGTTGGTACTGGAGGATCGCCTTTGTGAATATCACTAGAGTGAAACTATGAGATTCTGGATTAGATATCTAGAAATAGTTTTTAATGAAAAATAGATGAAGGTTTCTTTTAAGGAGTGCATATGGTGGAAAATATATGGATGGTTTCTCAAATAGAGCCTTTGACAATGAGGATGGATATAATGATGGAAAACCAAAATATACAAGGTATGTATTGTGAATATTCATATTATATTGATTATAATCATCAAAATTATTGCTAGGGATGGAGGCCACAACAACAACAAAAACCACAAAATAAAAATCATAATGAAGGACATGCATTTCAGGGAAGGAAATTTGGTTTTCAACCTGAACACAAAGCACCCTCATTAACCAATCAAGTCAATTCACTGGAGAAGACCCTTGCGACATTCATGACCACAACTGGAGGTTCACATAAAGAACTAACAACATACTCAAGAGATCAAGGAAACACAATCCGAGAATTGAAAAAAGGACTCACATAACTAGAAAGCTAAAATGAAAAATTTTGAGTATCAATTCAGTCAGATTTAAATGACACTTAGAGAATGAAAAAATGGAGAGATTATATGATTCCTAGAACAAAAACCCCATGAATATGTGAATGCTATATTGATAAGAAGAGGAAATAAGACATGAGGGAGAAACATAGTATTTTTTGGAAATCATATACCATAACCAGAAGAATAATGTCTAGAAAATAATATAGATACCAAGGAAGATAATGAAGAAGAGGAAACACCACTACACCAAATACCTCTACTATTTCAATATTAGAAAAAAGAGGTGAATAATGATGAGAAAAAAACAGAAGTTTTTAGTGATGTTCAAGATGATAAACATCAACATCCCATTCACTGAGGTAATTTTAAACATGCTTATCTACAAAAATTTCATGATGGAGTTAGTGATGAATAAAAATGATCATGATGAATTATCCACCATTCCACTATAAAGAGATTGTTTAGAAATAGTTTCAAGTATCATACCAAAGAAACATCGAGATGCAGTTATTTTTTTCTAATCCAATTACTCTTGGTACAAATGATTATGGTTTGAAATTATATTGTTTAGGTTAAAGTGTAAATATGATTTCATATGAAATATTCAAGAGCATTGGATTGAAGGATATGCAACCAATTTGAGTTATGAATCAACTTTCTTATACAATAGGGTGATGTCCTTGAGCATTACTTGACAATGTCATCATTAAAGTGGATGTGTTCTATTTTATAGAATATTTTATAGTGATGGTCTTGGATGAAGAGAATTTTCCAATAATATTGGGAAAACCATTCCTTGTTATAGGAAGGGAACTGATTTATATTCATAATGGAGAGGTGAGTTTAGTATTAGGAGGATGAGAAGTAAAATTAAATTTTCCCCAGGTGATTCATAACTTAGATGACGCAGTGGATGACTTTTCAAAAGATAATTTAATGAAAGAGGAGGATGATTTTGTCTGTGTAAGAAGAGATGAAGTAGTTGTTGTAGAAAGTGAAGAGGAAAGTGTGAACAAGATCCCAAAAGATATGAATGTGCTGGAAAATGCTGAAGATAGTAAAGTAAAATTCATTCAAGATGAATTCAAATAAGGAGAAGATGTTTGGGAAGTAAATGAACTACCATTTAATTTTCCATGAAGGTCCAAAAACTAGTGGATTGGGTCCATGGAGGTTGAAATGGTTTTCAACAATGGAAGGGTGAAATTAGTTTTAGATAAAGGTAGAGGACCAATCTACAGTAAGGAATCAAGTATTAGACATTTTGAAGATCCATACTAGGTAACCACTTTCTTGTCCACAACCATGTGAGCTAAATGAGGTAAGGTCGGGCCAACGATGATAAAAAAATGATTCCTAGAGTCAAACGAATATTTTAATAATTTAATTTAATTATTTTCTATTTTAGGGGAAAAGAACACATCCCAACATATTAAAATTTTAATTATTAAGGACCATGCTTTCACTTGTGTAGGAACATCAAGGAATTAAGCATGAGAAGAATATGTAGATGGATTATAGTCCTTTAAGGGACTTACACATAGTGAAAGGGTTCATAAAGAGCTGATATAACCCATTTTTTAGTGTCAAATTCAAGGGCATTAAGCATTTCAATTCAATATTTTTTTATTTTATTCGCCACATTTCTGTTCTTGAGAGCCTTAACTATAATTTTCTTTCCCTATAATTGATTAATTATTTAATCAGCTGAACTAGGAGTCATAAATTGCATAAAACAATTATCATTCCTTATATGTTAAATTATTTTTCATGAATTTTTAAGGTGAAAATGTGGAAAAGAATTTGTAGAGATAATCTTGTGGTTTAGGATTTAAAAATCAGGATTTAATGATCATGTTGACCACTTTAGATTTTTTTTGAGAACTGGACTTGTTTTTAATTCTTCATGTTTTTGTTAATTGATTTTATTATATGTTTGTATTTCAATGAGTGTTTGCCCTGATAAATAATCTCTTTCCTAAGACATCCACTAAACCAATAATTTAAAGTCTTTCAAGTGTATATTACTTTCAAAATAGGGTCATGTTTTTTTCTAGATCATTCATTACATCTTACTGAAGCTATTACTATACCAAATCACTTTTAAAATGATTGAGGTGTTCTTTTATTTTATCCCTTATCTGGAGTCCCACCATGAATCAATTATTTTTAAGACCATAGATGCCATGAATTTCCTTTTTAATTAATCCTCCATCTTACTGGACTATAATATCCATTAATACCTTCCTTTAATTTTTTTTCTGGATATTTAAAGTAATAAGTGTGGGGAAGGATATTTATTGGGTGTTCCAGGATGTACTTTACAACAAATATTTTTTTGGGTTTTTTCATTATGATATGGTGGAAGGAAATGAAATCATTATTTACAATTAATTATTCACCTAGTATGCTCAAAAAAAGAATAAAAAATATGTTTGTGCATTTTAAGGATCTAAAATCACCATTTTTTATACTTTCAAATTGATCGTATGAGGTTAGGTGATGGATGTGAGATTTTTCTATAGCACAACTTTCTAAAAATGAGAAAGAGAGGATGATTCATTCATTGCTCTTACATGTTTCATAAGACCACATTAAGATTATTAGGGGGAAGAGATATGTGACATTTGTAAAGATGATATCTTTATTGAGATATTTTTAAATATCATGAAAAGTACTTTAGAGTCAAAACTCATTTCTGAGCCTTACATTACACATCATTTACCTACCCTCCCTAAAACCACAAAGTCATTTGAACCACAATGGTGAAGACATAATTATTAATTTTGATCTCAGTGTTAACGCGATGAAGATGTAAAATTCCTTGGAAGCTTATGGTAAGTTACATGTTTTGAGTTATGTGCTGAACACTATTAATTTTTACCCCGATAATGAGAAAAAAAATTCATGTGAGGTAAATTACAAGGGGAATTCATACTAATAATCTATTTAATAATGAAAATGAATGACTAAAATGGATTGGATATTTAAAAAGGAGAAATTTAAAATACATGGTTGACATGTTTCTTTGTATAGTGAGGCATTAATGAATTTTCCTAGGTGATGAATTAATGTTTACTTTTCAATTTGATTAATTTATTTTTGAGAAATTAAATTTGAAGAATGGTTTGATGAACATCCTTTGTAGTATGTTGAGATTCCATCCACAAGGAAAAGGTTTAATTCATATGTGTGGGTATTTGATATGTATAATTCATGCATGCATTTTAGAGTGTTTCAGTGTATTGATTTATATAATTTAACGAATAATCTTTCCAATTTTTTAGCGGATTGACATGTTTTATTCTTTCAGGAAGGAAACAACATATATCTAAAAAAGGAATGAAAAGAGGAAAAAATATGGGCAAAAAGACATGAAACATTAGAATTTTGAAAATGTAGTGGAGATAGAAAATAGAAAAACATAGATTACATGTCGTGTAATAACATTACAGGTCATGACTATTGTAATAATAATTTTCCACACTCGACAAGTTGTGAAAACAGTTCACACCGTGAAAAAAAGTTACACAACTTGAGTCCCTATTTCAATTCTTGAATGTAGTTAATGTTCCAAATGATATTTTCACAATATTTTCATATATTCAAAAATATGCAGAGGTAAAATTGTAGGATTACACAACATGAAGTCCACTTATAGGTCATGTGATTTTTTATGCATAAAAAAAACAATGACACATTAGATTCGAGTTTGTACATGATTTTATTATAAATTAGACCCCAGACCGCCCTTCTAAAGAACAAGTGACCAGAGGGAGCTAGTGAGACACCAAGGGGAGACCATCAAATGATAGTGTGATGATCCTGATCCCATATTTTCAATTGACCCTCACCGCCTTTCTTCTTCTTGTACTGATGATACTAATTATCATTATGCATATCATGAGTGAGAAATATTCTTTGTTTTGGGTGATGTGATTGTAGAGGTGTGTGATTCTAAGTTATTATATTCTATTTTCTATTCATGTTTTAGATTTCTGAAAAAATAGATATTATTTTCAAAATATCTTTTTTTATTTCATGACCTTTACTGTGTTATAAGGTTATTTTTTAATTGAATAATTAATTAATCTATTTTGTGTTTGAACATTATGAAACTTAGTTTAATTATGTTTAAAATATGGGTTTTGGTCACTTATATCTTTGATTGAACCATGTATGTAACCATTAAAAAGGTTCAATCATAGTAGTAGGGTGGGATACCAAGACCAAGGATCCTTGCTGATTCAATTCCTACATGAAAATTGAATTAATCAATTATCAATTAAATCCCTAGCTCACAAACATGAAGTCATTGAACCTAGAATTCCTCTCATAATTATTCAAAACCTAACCATTGTTTCTATTATTTTTCATTCCCCCAAATCAAAGAAAAAATTCTAATTTTTACTTCCTTCATTATTTTAAAACATACCGATTGTCCCAATGGGTTCGACACTCAGAAATTCCAAGTACAATATTTTTAGTAGGTTTTCAAATCATTAATCAATAATTAAAATTTTTTATCCCCAAAATAATTGAATGACATCATATGGGATATCAAAAAATTTGAACTATTTCAAGGGATTTTTTTATGCTAAAATTAATTATGAATTCATATAATTTTTTTTATATTAATTAATTTTTTACACATTGTCTTTTAATGCCATTGTTTTAGGTACTAATCTACCGCGTGACTACTCTAATTGAGTCAAGGATAAAATTGAAGATGTTGACTTCGAACATGAGTTTGAGAATACTGTACTTATGTAGAAAAAGGTGAAATCTGACCTCGAAAAGAAAATCATGGATGATAGAAGAAAATTTCAAGGATATGAGCATGAGCTTGGTGAAGCAGTAGGACCACAGGTCCTAGGATGAAATAAAGGGGGAAGGTTATAATAAACTATGAAATACCCTCACACATGGAAGTCAATACAAGAATGATGATACCCCCTCTCACTTCTCATCATTTTAAAATAAAGCAGGAAGTCATCCAGATGATTACGCATTCATTGTAATTCACTAGGCCACCTCATAAAGACCCCAATTCACACATTGGATGTTTTTTAACATATTTGACACATTAAAATTCTAGAATGTCACAAATGATGCTATGAGACTACACCTGTTCAGATTGTCACTGAAGGAAAAATCATGGTAGTGGATCCAATTTCTACCTCCACATTCAATAATAACATGGGAGGATCTGCTAAGGATGTTTTTAACAAGGGTTTTCCCACCCTCAAAGTCTATGTATATTCAGGTAAGCATTTAATATTTTTAGTAATTAAATGAAGTATATTTATATAGTTTATGTTATAGATATAAAGGTTTGATAAGATGATTTCCTCATCATGGAATCGAAATGTGGCTGTTAATTCAAATGCTTTATAATGGATTTTGATAGGGGAATCCTTATATTGTAGATTCTACTGCAGGGGGATCGCTTACAAAAAAATTCCCATAATAATGAAATGAGATACTAGATGAGATGTCCAAAAATAGTTTCCCATGGTAGCTATAAGAAGGGAGTGTTCATGGAGTGCATATTGTTGACAATAGATGGATGACTGCTCAAATGGAATCTATAACAAAGAAGATGGATGCAATTATGGATAAATAAATATTCAATCTATGTATTATGAAGATGAAAAATATATTTATTATAATAATCAAATTTTTTAAAAAGGATGGAGGCCACAACAACAAGAACCACCAAAATATAAAAATTAGAATCAAGGATATGCACTTCATCTAAGGCAACAAGGATTTCAACCTCATCACCCTGGGACCTCACTGAACAGTCAAGTCCATTCACTATAGGATACCCTTGTAATATTCATGACCAAAAATGGTGAGACACATAAATAACTGACTGCATACTCAATAAAACAAGGAAACACAATCAGAGAATTAAAAAATGACTCAGATAACTAGACAGATGCAATGCCGAATTTCTAATTTCATGTCGGTTAGATTAATGATACACTCGGAGAAAGAAAAAGAGGGGAGCTTTTAGGATTTTCAGAATAATAAACCTATGCAGATGTGAAATCCATATTACTAATAAGTGGAAAAAAGACACAAGGGATAAAAAATGATTTTTTTATTAACCATGGACTAAAACTAGAAGAATAAAATAAAGGAAATAATAGAGGAGGTGAGGAAAATATTGACGAAGAATCAACACCACCACACAAACTACCACTACCAATTCTATAAAGGAAAAATCATGTGAATATTACTGAGAAAAAGAAGAATTTTTTAGAGATATTCAATAAGATACAGACTAACATACCATTATCATAGGAAATTAAAAACATACATTTCAATGCAAATTTCATGAAGTAATTAGCGATAGACAAAAATAATATTAAATAATTAGCCAAAAATACACTAGTATAAGAATTTTCAGCAATAGTTTCTAGTATCCTATTGAATGAACATTGGGATCCAGGTATTTTTTCCATTTTGAGTACTTTTGGCACAAATGATTTCGGTATGAATATATGTTATTTAGGTTATAGTGTAGATATAGATTCATATGAAACATTCACGAGCCAATGATTGAAGGAGATGCAACCAAATCGAGTAATTGTTCCACTAGATAATACAATAATGGGATAGACTCGATGATTACTTGATGATGTATTCAAAAACGTATATGAGTTATATTTTCCATAATATTTTCTAGTGATGAACATGGATGAAGAGAATATTCCAATAATATTCAGTAGACCATTACTAGTGAAAAGAAGTTAACTAATTGATGTTCATAATACAGATTCATGTCTAAGAGTATGACCATCAAAAGTAAAATTCAATTTTCACCAAGCGATGCTGAAATATGATGATGTAGTGGATGAATTTTCAAAAGAAAATTTGATGAAAGAAGAGAATGATGTTTTCCATGAAGATGATATGATGAATCTACTATAGAAAGTAAAGGAGAAAGGTTTAATAAGATAGCGAATGATAAGAATGTGCGGGAAAATGTAGAAGATAGTGGTGGAACATTCATTCAAGATGAATTCAGAAAAAGATAACTAGTTTGGTAGTCAGTGAACTGCCTTTATTTTTCAATAAGGGAAAATAACCACTGCATAAGGCCTATGGAGTTAGAAAATGTTCTCAACCATGTATTGGTGAAATTATTTTTAGATAACATGAGAGAAACAATCTACACTGAGGAATCAAGGCTTCAACATTTTGTAATCCAATCTAGGTAACATCTTTCCCACCATTAACCACATCAGTTGAATGAGGTAATGTCTATCCAATGATGGTAAAAAAGTTCTCCTAAGAGGAAACCTGAGTTTTCAGTATTTTAATTTCATCATTTTCTATTTTAGTAGAAATATTATATCCCCAAATATTTTTAAATTTAATTATTATGGAATGTGCTTTAAATTGTACATGACCATCAAGGAATTAAGTAGATGAATAAGTATTATATGATTTATATGATACAAAGGGAACTTACACATCATGAAATGATTAAATAATAAACTATACATCCCATTTTTTAAGTGTAAATTACAAGGGTAGTATGAATTTAAATTTAGTAATTTTATTTTTTATTCCCCAAATTTTTTGTATTTTAGAGCTTTAATTGTAAATTTCATGGCCCAGACTTGATTTGTTCTTTAATTATCTAAACTAAGAGATATAAAATACTTATGGAAATGATCATGCCATGAATTTTAAATTATTTTCCAATAAATTTTAATGAGACAAATTTAGAAAATAATTAGTATAGATAAGCATGTGGATTAGGATTTTAAAAATCACGACTTAGAGGAACATGATGACCATTTTAGATGAACTTTTTCTTAAAATTTTCTATGTTTTAACATTTTGATGTTGTCATTTATTGATTTAATTATTGGTATACATTTCTATTTGTGATTTTCCTTACCAATCATCTAATTATAGAGACATCCACTACGCCAATATTTTTGATTATATCTAGAGTATATTTCTTGAAAAACATGGGAATGTTTTCTCCTAAAACTCCCTTTTCATCTTATTAAAGATATTACTATAAAAAATCACTTTTAAAATGATTGAGGTGTTCTTTTATTTTATCCCTTATCTAGATACCCTCATTGCATCAATCCTTTTTAAGCACATAAAATCCATGATTTTAATTTTCAGTAAATGAGCCATGTTAGAGGCATATCTTATATATTTATACATTCAAATAAATGTTTTTATGGTTATTAAAAAGAATAAGTGCGGGGGATGAACTTTATTGGGTCTTCTAGGATTTACATTATTATATATTTTTTTGGGGTTTCCCATTATGATATGGGTAAGGACATCAAATATTTCATTTTAATTCATTATTAACCTCTCTTGATAGTAAAATGAAAAAGAAAAAAATTGGGTTGTGTCTTTGGAGGACAGAAAATCACCATTTTCCAGAACGATGAATTGATAGTATATAGTAAGGTGGTGGATGTGAGATTTTTCATGAGCATAAATTTCTAAAAAAGAAAGGGAGGAAAGTTCATTAATTGTACTTACATGTATCATGATCCCAATTTGAGATTTTTTTGGGGAAGAGAGGGATGGAATTTTTTAATAAGAGATGTTTATTGAGATGTTTTTTAAATATCATGCAACGTACTTTATATTCAAACCTCCTTTTTGAGCATTATATTAATCATCATTTACCTACTCTCCCTAAAACCTCTGATTATGCTGAACCATAATGGTGACACCCTCATGATTAATTATGATCTCTATATTTATGTGGTGGAGATGTTAGATTCTTGGAATCCAATGTTAAGTTACATGTTTTTGAAATATGTATGAACACTATTCATTTATACCCTGAAAATGAGAGGAAAAATTCAAGTGAGGTAAATTAAAAATAGAATTAATATTAATAATGGACTGAAAATTGAAAATGAATTGATGAAAAATCCTATCTATGTCAAAAGTGGAAAAGTAAAATACACGGTTGGATTGTTTCTTTGAATAGTGAGGTGTTAATGAATATTTCCTGGTGATGCTTGGACATTAAATTTTTCATTCGATCAATTTATTTTGTTGAATTTGAAATTGAATCATGGTATGGTGAATGTCTTTTTTAGTATGTTGAGATTCAATCCTTGAGGAAAAGGCTGAATTCAAGTGTAGGGGTATTTGATATGTGTATTTAGTGCATGTATTTTATAGTGTTTTTAATTACTGATTTATGTATATAAAAGAATAATCTTTCCAATTTTGCAGAGGATTGAATTGGTTTATGTATTATTGTATGAAAAAACATATATTTCATCAAAGTAACGAAAGGAGGAGAAAAATGAGAAAAAAGACACACAACATTGGATATTTGAAGATTATGTAGAGCTAGAAATTAGACAAACACTAATTACATGTCGTGTAATAACATTACACATCGTGACTTTTGGAACATGAATTTTATTCCCAATATAATTCTTAAAGAAAGTTCACATCATGAAAGAAAGTTACCTGTTGCAAGTCACTATTTCACATTGTTAATGGAGTAAAACATCCAAACGTGATTTATGTGAGATTTTCACAGATTCCAAAGATGTAGAGGCAAAATTAATTGATTACACCATATGAAATCCACTCAAACATCATGTTATTGTTAATGAATAGAAAAAAATAAATACATAGAACCCATAGGTTTTGATGAATTTTCCTATAAATTGGACCCTTTTTCACCCTTCCAAATCACTCTGGTCTAGAGGTAGTATGTTCGACACTAAGGGGAGACCACCATATGATGGAGTGACGGTATAAAGCCCAAATTTTCTACTGACTCTCACCATATTTATTCTTTAGGTACCAATGATACTCGTTCTCATCATTATTATCATGAGTGAGTAATCCTTTTTTTACCAGGTGATTTGATTTTATGGGGATTTGATGCTAAGAGAATATATTCAATTTTCTATTCATGTTTTGTATTGCTACAAACTATTATTCGAATCCAAATATCTATTTTTTTATTTGATGACCATTGCTGCATTCTAATGTTATTTATTTAATTTCACTAATTGATTAATTTATTTTGTGTATGAACATTACATATCATAAATTAATTATGTTTAAAATATAGTTTTGGTTCACCTATTTCATTGATTTATCCAAGTAGATAATCATTTCAATGGTTAAATCATAGTAGTAGGGTGGGATACCAAGACCAAGGATCTCTAATGACCCAATTCCTAAACCAAAACATAATTAATCAATTATCTAATAAATCCAAAGCACACGACCCTGTAGTCACTTTCCCTAGAATGCATATCATCTTGATTCACAACCCAGTCATGGATGCTATTATTTCTCATTCCTTCCAATAAAAAAACAATTTCCATTTTTATTTATTTAATTTATTTTAAACATACGAATCAACCCCGTGTGTTCAACACTCATAGTTTCCAATTATTTTATTTTTAGTAGGTTCTCATAGTATTAATAAATAATTAATATTTTTATCCCCACACAAATTTAACAATTCCCTATGGGATATCACTTATCTCATTATGTTGGAATTGTTACTACATATAAGGTAGAACATTGGGAAAAAATTATTTCTTTTATGAATGATTCTTTCCATCAACAGTATAACATTTGTATTGATATGAATTAAATACTTGTTTTATGCCCTTGAGGACAATAACACCAAGTGTACCATGGATGGTGCTTCCACTCCATATCACTTATCATCAAGCTATTGGTCATCTCAATATTTTGATCTCCCATGCCTATTGGCTGGCTAACTAAGTGGCAGATGCATTAAAAAATAATTAAATCAAAGATATGATCTCAATATGGTCTTTTGGTATGAATTTAAATTTTATTTCTTTGGCTGATGTTCATATGCAGGATTTGAATCACTACAACAATTTCAAAACCTCATGTAATGCTTGAATATCTTGTTTTTAGTATATTATAATAAATTTTAGGACTTGGTATGCATGGTCCTAGACCTTCTTGATTATATGGTCTAAAAAAATGTGGCATGTCCCCTCTATAAGGAGAAACAAACCATATAATGTTCAAACCCCCTCATGTCACTCACCGTTACGAATCTCCTCTGAATTTAGTATGCAACACGATCCCATGACTATAGGACATAGACCCATGTATCAAAATACAACTTCCACCCCATCCAAAACCAAAACATCTACATGTTTTTCTAATAAGTAGTTGGATTCCATGATGAGTTGGCATGAAAAATATAAAAAGTGATAAATTCCACACTACTCACCACAAAAAGTATTATTCGATTGTTTTTTGATCATTCCAGCTAAAAATTTATCTTTGGATAACAATAATTTATTTCATAAATATATAAAACTAATTATATACATAAATATCAAACCCATTAGGCATATAAAATAATTTGAAAAAGTCCAATGAATAACTTAAAAACAAAAATATTATAAAAATCAGAAATCATAATATTTTGACCATCTTCAAAATTTGTTAAAATATATCAAAAGATTACTCTACATATAATATATCATAATTAATATTATATTATTAAATTCCTAACTCATATCATTATATTAATTACATAGTTTAAAAATTCTCAATTAAATGAAATTATTTTATTCTTTTTCACTATTAAATTATTTATCATGAAAAAATATTTTATTATTTATTAATTAATTCCCACCATTAATAATTTTTCACCGTTAATACACATATATCCTTATAATTTATGAGGAAATTAACCAAAAATATTATTTTATAATTGTTTCAACATTTTATTCAAATAATTATTAATTTTTATAATATTCCATTAATTTATAAATTCTTGCATTTCAATTATTCATCAAAAATTAATATTATATCAAATTTAAATTTCTATTACCGTATTATAATTTATTTTAGACATGTTCGTAATATATTTTTCAGAATTATGTAAAAAATATAAAAATTCAATGTCAAGGTAGATTCATATAGATTATATAAGAGATGGGGTTTTCGAGTCACCTACATTAAATCCAAGATGTACACATGATTTCATTTTTCTTATGACCACCATTGATCCGTCATCTAATCTGATTCCCTATAAATTCTACTATTGATCCACCACTAAAAAATTATTATAAGAGTTATCCATATTCATAGATATTACAGATTATAGTGTAATACCACTAGTAATGAAAAACTTATTTCCCCTATTTAATTTCCCCATTCACTTCCATCATGTAGTTTCCCATCTCACTCCCATAAATTTCATTCAAAAACACTCATAATTAACAAATTATAATTTTTCATTAAATATTCTCATTAAATTAACCATTAGAACTCTATAATATGAAATGGAATAACCTCAAATATCTCTGTCCTCTTTCTCTAATAATTTTATTTCACCTCTATAATAGGGTAACTATCACAAGTGATATTATTAATTATTTAAAATAATCTATAAAAATATATGTTACACCAATAACTAAATAATTATCAATTTCCATTATCACCAATTATATATTGGAAAAAATATCCACCAAAATATACCAAATTATTTATCAAAGGTAAGAATAACATCCATAATCTAATGGTGTACATGATATTATATTCTGAGACCCAAAAAAATACACATTACACTTCATAACAAAATAGTGTAAAAAATATAATAGCCAAAAATTCAACATTGATGTAACAATAACAACACATTTATAGAAAGTAACAACTCCCAAAAAACAATCTATTTCCTTTTAATCATATTTATGGTTACCTCCCAGAAATATCAAATTATGATGGCTAAGATTCCTTATTATGGTGAACTGTTTTTGAAATATAGTTGGGGTGAGTCAAAGTAATCAAGATACAATATTAAATATGAATTAAATGTTATAGAAACAAGAAATTTAAAATTCTAATGTTGGTTTTGTTATAATATTCTGATTTTATTGAAGAACTCTTCAGTATATCGAGCTACAAAATATCCGTAAATCATTTATTGGGAGAAAATCTGAGTACATTTTAAAAATTTGTGTAATAATTATTTCTTGTTGGAAACATATTTGTAGTTTTACTATGGTTATAGTATTTTTTATCACAAAATAATATATATAATAATATTAATATAATCCTGATAAACCACACATGTGATGAATATAATTCCAATTGGTAAGAGTTATAAGAGTTTTACTTCATTAAATGTTCAAAAAATAAATATTTTTTGTGCTTTCAACACTCACTATGTATTGTCATTCATTACACTATAAATTTATTTTCCTAAACAATTATCAATGTCTTGGTCCCAAACATTAAGAACAAACAACATCTTATCTAGTTGGATAAATGGACAGTATAATATATAAAATTTTGTAATGATTGATTAAATTTCCAATTTAACTATGATTATAGTTGATTATTTATGATAAAAAATCCAATTATATTATATAATGATTGGAAGGACATAATGGACAACCAAAGAGAAAAATGTTCCTAGGTTTCTATCAAACCTCCAAAACTACCTGAGGAAGATGTGAATTGTCTAGGAAAACCATGTTATATATTAATGGAATATTTTATTGACTATAATAGAAATCATAAACAAATAATTTTTATGGGGCCTCCATAACACCATAACATGACACAAAAAGATCCCAAAATTTAGGAAAACTGACTTTGTGTCCCCAAATAAAGTTATATTCATAAGAGAGAAAGCTACAATGAGGTATACAGATTTTCATAGAGTTATTATTCCACCATAGATCGAACCCATAATGTGAAAAATGTCATTAATGGTATAAATTATGTTATCACATTATGATATTACCACTAATTTGTACATGACAACTATACACACCAAAATTAGTGTCATGATTCACTCAACATATTTCTCCACAATAATAACTGATAAAACTATACTATATTTTAATTTCATATCCTAAATTTTATCATGAATAAAAATTTATGACCAAATAAAATTACAAAATGATTCTCATAATGTATAATTTTAAATCCAAGGATTTTATAGGAAAATCAAGTAACCATATGCACATGTTTTTACCTGAGGAGATAGAGATAATGAAGATAAAAATATTTTGTATTAGGATTCCCACATCCATTTTTATATTTTGGGCCATCAATTTTAATATATTTTTTTTATCATTTCATTTCGCTCTAATGTATTTTTATTTAAATTCTAGCTTATTGAAAATCATTACTTATGTGTTTATGAATACACATTTGAGATATTATTTAATTTATTATAAAATTAATTAATTTATATACATTTTTGATACATAACATTTATTATGTGATTATTAGGAAATGAAAAATTCAATGGACCAACACAATATTAATTTCAAAGGATATCAACACGTTCAATTGAATTAAAACAAAAGGGAGTAAAATCATACCAAAAGAGTAAAATATTTAATTTTCATTCAAATATTTATAAATATTATTTATTAAAACATACATACATATATATGTTATCTCCTTAAATCTGGTTAAATATTGGGTATAATGTTTAATTCAACTACGGTGTAGGGGACAATTGGAATACATGATAAGTTTAACCTAAATTAGTATAGAAAATAATATCAGCTAGGATATATATTGTACCTTTTTTTTATTTTTTTATAAATATGATCACACCTGTTAAATATATAAGAGTAAATGATTTTTAGATTTACAATCATTTAAATTTTGAGTTTTTATAGTGATTTATTATACAATTTATTTTATTTTTTCTAATTAAAAAAACCATTTCATGCACTACTCTTCGTTATTCATTCCATGAAATGATTAAAAAATTTTAATGTTTTCATTTCCAAAATGTATTTTAGATCATTTAAATAATTCATTCAACTGCCATCTTTATAAATATATTCATCAAATATACATAACTACTATAACATTATTTTTGAATTTTTTGAATCATGATTATTTGAATAACATTTAAAAGAGTAAGGATGCTCAATGAATTTAAAAACTATTTGATCATACATTTTTTCATATATTTGACCAGAAATTGTGTCCAAAAAATCTAAAAAAATCACATTAGGAAATAAATTTTACAAGAGAATATATATTTCCTACACAGTCTCTTTTATATCAATACATGATTTAATTTGAGAAACATTATTTATCTTGGTTTGAATCAGGGAATTATGGTAAAATATTTTAATTAAAAACATCAAATATGATTTAATGATTCTTGGTTATTTGGTTAATATATATAAAATATATTTATCCCTATTAATATATGATTTATATATCACTTGAAAAAAATAAATTATAGAAAAGTGAAAAAGTAATAAATTAGTGACAAAATACACAAATGGGAATATTTCATCATTTTAGTAATGCTTGGGTTTTCCAACCTTTGGGTTAAAAGAAGAGAGGAATTTAACTATGAGTTTTTTAAAAAATTTGATGGAAGTATTTTTAATGGTCCTATATAAAAATAATTTATTTTACCTAAATGAAAAATCATTATTTTTATTCCATGTATATTTTTAATTCATGAATAGAAGACATTAAATCCCAATAGAACCCTTCTATAATGTCCTCTTAAATACTATCGATTGATTTCTAATGTAATGATTAAGATATTATACAATGTTAATGATATATTTAAGATACATATCAATGTTCATAACTATAATAAAATAAAATTGACTGATGAATGAAATAATTTTAGGTAAATATGATCAATATTATCTTGGATACAAATAATGTTTCAAATAATGTGAGTTGAAAACGTTTTTAGGACAAAAATGCAAAAAAGAGGCTTGATTTAGCATTATTAATTGGTTTAGTTTTGGGATTTTGAAATTTATAAATTATGGCCTTAAATTTATGGGAATAATTAACTAGATTATTCATTAATTAATGTATATATTATTTTTATCAAATGTTCTCATTTTTCATGGGGATGGGTAAAAGTTTAAGTGTTGGGGAAGTTGTGATGAACCAACCTAGATACCTTGGTAACTCGATAACCGAGACGTTTCTGACATAACCCAAGGCTATTCTCGATCTCCATGGGTTTTTGGCTAGAACATGCTATCATACAATATGAAAGTGGGATTGAATTCTCCTCTAAAATAATGAATGAATATTAAACAAGTTAGTATGAATAGAAAGAATGAGATAATCTATAAGGACCTTAAATAACAAGTAGGTTGTGTGCAAAAATCCTCTATATATGTATTGTTAGTGTTGAAAATCATCAATAGTGTGTTTTACTGAACAACTCGCTAACTACCTAGACCTTAATGTGCTCTAATTCAATCAGTGGTGGGTATTTTATTTTATTTTTTAAATAAAATTCATTCTATTATTTGATTTCAAATATGCTAATTTCCCTTTAAAATCCAATACATGGGTTTTCAATATAGTAAATAATTTTTCCAAGATAAATCCATGAGGTTTCTATCAAAACAATTTTAATCAATTTTTTTAAAATAATAATTTGAAATAAATTTCATCAAATCAATTTCACAATATAATTCAACTATTTAAATCTCATAATTCTTCCAATATTTTCACACACACCCTAATTCATTAAAATTTGGGATTTTCCCTATTTTGTGACCAATAAAACACAGATAAAAAATTAATTGTAATTGGATATTTAATAAAAAATTTGAAATAAATTTAATAGTATTAAATCAATTGAATTTATAAAAAATCAATTGAATTTAAATCAATCTATTTAAGGTTTTTCAAAATTGGCTATCATAACCGGACCATGTACCATTAAATCCCAGGACCTCAAAAAAAATTATCTAATTGGAAAAATCTAATGAAGAATGTCAGAAATGAAGATATGAAAATCAAAACTATATTCAATATCCCAAACAACAAGGGTAGATACACCAAAAAAATGGATATCTATAAAATCCTTGGGAGAAAAGAGGAGAGGGTGGGAGAAATAGAACATGAAAAACGAATATTACTAGTCTGTGGTTGAATATCACTTTCCATGATTATGTTATCTTCTATAAGGGTTTAAAGGGTCCAAAATCACCTATTAGGAACCTTAAAGGAGGATGAAAATAATATATGATTGTACCAACCCATCAGACTCTTAAAAAGAGGGTATTGATATTTAAAAGTTTATTTTTTGTATTAAAATATCTCTTATAAAAACTTTTATGAGTAGGTCCACAAAGTTACACAATCTATGCTCCCTAAATATGTGACCCATTTTGAAATGGTGAAATATTTCTACTTGGTTGGAATATAGTTTTTCAAACCATGTGCGAGCCATGTAAACCCTTTCTTTTTGGGTTTACATAGTTTTCACTATGAGGGTGCATTGGAGGGAAAAACATTATGCCAACCGTGCATAGCCCAAAAAAATTCAAAATATCCCAAATTTTCACTCGAAACAAAACTAAATTAATATGAACCAATTAATGTTAATAATATTTGTTTTTGAATGCGTAAAATAGTAACATGATGTTATAACCTCTCCACCATAGAATCTTTCTTTCCCAAGAGAGCCAAAGAAGAAGCTTTCATGTAAAATATTTGGGTCCACTACTCTCTCATTTGTGACTCTATCTCTAACATCTAATGTGTATCAGAAACATTATTCTATAGAAATCAAAACAAAGGTATAATCCTTCCACAAAATTCTTTAGTTTCAAAATCAATTATCTTGACTAGATGCTCTATTAAGGAAAAATTAGGTTTCACCTCAATATCCCTCCAACTCATAACATGAAATGGATCAGAGATACACTTTCATAATTGAGACACATGAAACAAATTATGTACCAACATTAGCTTTGGTGAATGTGATAAACAGTAAGATGCATTCCCAACCTTCTCAACAACATGAAAAGGTGCCACAAAACGAGGATCTTGTTTTTCTTGCATCCCAATCCATCAATAAAAAAATTGATGTGATAATTTCAAGAACACCTTGTCATAATATAAAATTCCCTTAGTATGTGATGATGATTAGTATAATACTTATAATGGATATTTTCCATCCACATTCTTTGATGAATCAAATGAATGTTTCTAGTCATCTTTGGAATAGAACATGGTACAACAGAGGAATATTCACCATTCCTAGACCCTCACAATAGTGATCTACAAGTATAACCATACATGGACTCAAAATGATCCATTATCATCATGGGATGGTAACTATTTATATATGAAAACTCAAAAAACCCAATTTATCATAACAAAATCCACCATAGTAAAAGTGAAATGTGTGAATGATATCTTAATGAATATTAATAACTATTTATACTTATCTATTAAACTAGGGATAGTATTTCAAACACAAATAAAACTGAGATCCAAGTGCCTCTTGAAGGCCTGTAAAACAATATGTGAATTGAGGGTCCATATCAGATACTATAGGAGATGGAACTCCATGAAAATTATCAATCTCTTTGATATATACATTTTCCAACTCCTCATATTTTTTGTTTCATGAATTAGTATAGAGTGAGATGACTTGGTTAACTTTTTGATCACAAACCATATCACATTATTCATTCATTTGGAAAATATAATCCCAAAATAAAAATCCATAAAGATCTCATCCCACTTCCATATTGGGAGTGGAATTGAAGGTATAAAACATGTAGGTTTCATGTGATCAACCTTGACCTGTTGGAATGTATAATGATTAGAGTGGAAATAATTGAATCCAAATTTGATTAGTACCTTATGAAACAATGATTATTCCCAAACAGATTCTAGAATATCCGAATCTTGAAACCATTTCATAGTTTTTACCATGTCATAAAATCTCTCACCATTATAGTATCAAATAAAATACCATGTTCTAATAATATGTGCACCAAGAACTTCATGTTCATAATCTTAAAATAAAATTTATAAATCATGGAACTATGTTAGTGATTTACCAAAAATTCTAGAACTACTCTAAGATTACATATTAGATCATCTTAAAACATTGAGTAAACAAGGATTTCATCCATAAATACTACCAAGAAAGTATCAGGATACTCATGAAAATTTGTTTTCATTAAATCCATATCAACTAAATGATAATTTTTTAAACCAAATGATTTTAAAACGTACTCATAATTTTCATACCTTCTCCAAAAGGAAGTTTTCTGAATTTCATATTCTCTTATCCTCAACCGATGGTAACCATATTTAAGATAAATCTCTGAGAACCAATTTTCACCTTTTAAATGATAAAAAAATATTCAATATATGGGAAAATATACTTATTCCTTATTATAATTTTTTTTGTAAGCCTCCCTTACTGGTGTAAAGGAAAATAAGTCTATTAAAAAAATTCCATGAAACTTGATGATAAGTAGAAGTAGATCACCACTCAAGGATTGTTACACTAGATCAAAAGAAAACACTTATATTCATTTCCCTATGTCTGGATATGTTGATCAATTACAATTTGACCTTAGGTCCCATTCTCCTTGAAAGATATGGCACACCCCAAAGGGTGTAGTAAAGAGGAACAATCTAAGATAACAATAAATCTGATATTTATTTGTGATATGTCAATACATACCTAATATGATGTCAAGATGTTTGATGTTGTGAACCGGAAACCCCAAGAAATCTCAATATATGATAATTAGAATGAACAAGAGAGACTACATAGACCCTACTCTCTCTTTATTACAAGGGGTGTAGTAATATCCAACACATAAGATAAAAAACCATATGAATATTAACAAAAAATGAAAATATAGGTTGAAATAAATGAATGAAATGAACCAATATCATAAACAATAGTCACTAATGATGAAGATATACTAATATTACCTTTTATAGTCACTTGACCCATAACTGTTACCTTTGGAGACTCTTACCCTACATGATGAAGCTTCGTTATAGATACAAGTGGTGGGAACCTTTTTACTTTGTTGAATCTGATTGAAATGTAATTTTAGAAGGCACTGATAATCCCATGACACTATGAGGATTGTAAAAGAAATGGAAGAACTTCTCCATGAGACCTAAGCATCCAAAGAATCCACATATCATGGATGCCTAAGTGAAAACCCTATTTGAGTGACTTGGATTTCCACACTGGTACCAAATCAAGGGGAATATACTAGTGACTCTAGGGGGTTTAGAAAATCCATACTATTGATAACCGGAAAAAGAACTATCACACTTACCCTTCCATTTAAGGGATTTTATAGAACTACCAAAATCAGAAAAAAGAAACTCCAATAAACCATGAATTTCCATCCAAGTCCATTTGGACCATCAAATCTCTATCTGGTACATCAACATAATACGAAAGATTGAAAAATAAACCTAAGAGAGAATATCAAATCATCATACCATCTCAATCCATCGAGTATTAATCCTATAATTTTATATTATATTACCATAAAACAATACTACATCCGAAAATGATTTTTATATTATGTCACGGTCTAGTCAGCATGCTAAAGATTGAAATACTCATTAGGATTGGCCAACACCATCAAATCTGGAAGGATATGGCTGGATAAAATAGCTTTGAAGTCTTTCCATTTAAAAATATCATTATTATTAATATCTACCATCATGTACCACTATTTCTTGCGATATCTCTCCAGCATGAAGGTGGAACTTTTAAACCTGATTTCATCATGTGTCTCCAAGAACTCAAACAAAGGATAAATCCTACTCAATCATTCCTCATCCACTTGAAGATCATTTGAGCCCTTAAAAACTGGTGTATTCAGATGATGGAACTCCTGAGAATGTTTACAAAAAAACTTATCTCTATAGTTGCATTGTTATATCTTGAATAGGGATGGGTCTAGGTTTATATCCCACATCATAGATAGTACGCACAACCACCTTAACCAGAATCATTTCCATGATAGAATTCTTGTGCTGTGATTTATTAACAACTTTCACTATATTATGATTCTCTTGTCCTCTTAGAGTCAATATTCTATACAGAATCATTAGATAAAATTGAATAAATCACATTTATAGTTAAATAGTGAAAAATGGGAAATTAATCCCAACAAATTGATAAACAAGATTTAAATTTCAATATATCTGAATCTAGAGTAGGGAAAAGATCACAACTAATCCTCAAGACATATATCCCAAACAATTGGTGGATTATTTTTGTTCATTATGGTGATATATAGATAGAATCTCAATCATAACTACTTCTTAAGTCCATAAAAGATTACAAAAAATCATACTCACATCAAGGAATGAGGGAAAACCTTTCTATGATAACACTTTATCAAGAACTAATTTGGATACCAAGGTAACCTAATTAACATGTTTACATTGACATATCCCTAAGGGTGTTCCCAATCCTTATGGGTTGGAGACTTTCACCTGGAATAATATAATTGGAATGTGTGAATGAAGTTTCCACTAGCACAATGAATGAAATATAAACATGTCAGTATATATATAATGAAAAAATCCTCAAGGATAACTGTAACCGAAGTTAAATAGTTAGGAAAACCAAAAGTGCACCAAATGGTACTAGAAAATCATGAATTACATTCTATGTACTAGTATAAATAATTTTTTAAGCCCTAGGATCAAAAACTATAACCACTGAGAAGTGGAACTTTACCCTTTCTTGAACCAAGAAGAAAAATAATCTACAAACACATGAAAGCACAAGTAGGGTGTCATCTAACATTCTAATAGTATCTTACCAAGGATTCAATAATAATATTACAACATTTATTTTCTGAAATAAAGCATTAAATTTTATATAAATAAGTATGGAAGTTAGAAATAATTTTTTTTAAATCATTCATTACATTTAAAATGATGAAAATATGTTTAAAAAAACGGATTATTAATCATTTTATGTAAAAAAGTTTATATACATTCATAAGGGACATGTAAAATAGATTTAAAAATGGAATATATTTTGAATAAAAAAACATGTTTCATGGACATCTTCCAAAAGGTACGATAGTTCCAATATATGGGACTCCCTCACACTCAAATATAAAACAAATGTGTACACATATCCCTCAGACACTGGTCAAAGTGGAATCATTGCCATCCCATTAGGGATGTGACCTTCTATATATGTATTTTTAGTGTTTTAAATTCTCACTAAAGAAAATTCCCAAATAACTCACTAAAAATTGAAGATTTCATGGTCTCTAATAAAGTCAATTATTATAAATATATTTTAAAAATATTAAAAATACAATTCATCTCATTCTTCTAATACAAATATGCAAATTTCTATGTAAAACCAATATACATGTTTTTAATCACATAAGGACTTTGTAAAGGATAAAACCACTAAGTTTATATTGAAACCATTTTAAATAATTCTTCCCAAATAAAACATTAAAATCAATTTCATCTAGTTAAATTCAAAATTTAATTTTCATCAATTTCAATCTCATAATTTTTCCATCAATATCCCAAGTTCACCCCAATTCCTTAGAATTGTGGTTTTATTACATTTTCTTTCCAAATAAAATCTAAATTTCTAATTCACTAGAACTAGGTTATTCAACAAACCCATTCAATGAAATTTAATTAAAATCTTGAAATAGAATTTAGATAAAAAAATTAAATTTAAATCAAGAAATTTAGGTTTATTGAAATTTTTTTACCATAATAGAACCACCTACAATGGAATCATTGGATCTCAAAACACAAATCCATAATCGGGAAACTCTAATGAATGACATTAGCAATGAATATCCAATAAACAATCCTAGAGTCAATACTCGAAAAAATTGGGATTAGATACTCTAATAGAACAAATATCTATAGAACCCTTAGGTATAAAGAGCTGAGAGTTAGAGAAAGATAAGGGAAGATGAATCATATAGGTAAGAGATCAAATATCATTCTCTAAGAATATATATTCAACCAAAAGGGTATAGAGGGGATAAAATCACCTCTTGAAAGACACTAAGGTTGAATAAAGTCCTATAGAGTCATACCAGTCCATTGGGATGCTAAAAAGATGGTTATAGGACTATAAAAATTAATTTTCATATTAAAAAATAGGGTATTCATGGTTTATTGGGAAGAACCGCACAGTTTGAAAAACAGTGTGGCCTAACAATGTGCTCCATTTGGGAGAGGTGCACGGTTTTAACGAGGTTTACTTATAGTTTCGTAAACCATGCTTTTTGAGGAAAACCCAACTATTTGAGTTCACATGGTTTCCACAGATAGGGTTTATAGTTTGGAAAAACCATGTGTCAACCATGCACAATCCCAAAACTTTTAAAAAATCAAATTTTACCCAAATCAACCTGAAAACAAACCCATCAAAAGCAAGATCAGATGATTTTTTTTCGAATACATGAAAATAAAAATGGGATGGTACATAATTTTACAACATTAGTTTTTAGACATTTATATCATGAATTTATTTTCCAATTGGACTAAATAGTTTTTAATTATTTTTTATGATTTATGGAATAAATTATGTTTTTCAGTAATTTATCGATGATTGTAGAAGTTTTAAGTTGATAAGAAAAATGGTATTATAATAAAATATAATTCAACATGGTTATTCTTAAAACAAGAAAGTCACGATCTTAAAAATATTTATAAAATATCCCATTAATATTAAATATAAATTATAAATGACTGTAAAACCTCTATAAGAATTGGTGAGGAAATTTTTATCTATTATGAAAACTCTTTTAAATGAGGATCAAGGAGATGATTTAAAGAGGAGAAATTTTTTTTGTATGAAATTTATTTTATTCTATAAGGATTATCCATAATAAATAAAGAATAATATAAATATATGTATTGATTTATTACACTACATTCTTACACTCATTTTGATACAATAGGGGAGATATGAACTATTAGAATTCAACTCACCACTAAAAAGCTCAAATTATTTTCATCATTATTTTAGGATGGTAGTAATATAGTGTAATATTTATTTATTCTTACAAAAAAATAATTACGATATATTGTTTAATAATATATAATTTGAATGAGGAGATAAAGGTTTCTAGTGGATAAAAGATCAAGGTATCATTAGTGAAAGATTAAGGTATCATTAGTGAAAGATCAATTATGAAACAATGTATAACATCTCACCATGATTAGTTAAGTATCATATATCATTAATATTATAGAATTAGGATGAAAATTTGGATAATTTTTGACTCATTTACTTAAATAGGGAAAACTAGGAATTATATAACTTGGTTGTGAATGTTTAAATTTTTGGGAATTATATAAATATATATTATTCAATTAATTTTTTTCATTCTTATATATATTTTATTCTAATGTCATGCTTTCAAAATCCCAAAACAAGGATTATTTTATTTGGATAGATTTATTGTTAGTCACTAGTGTATTGTCTCTTAAATTTATAATGAAATCATAGTTATTTATTTTGAACAATATCATCTTCTTATAGATTTTTTTTATTTAGTATCAAATTTTTATAATTTTTTTATCTTAATAATTACAAATTATTTAAAATAATTAATGAATGGGGGAAGAAAACCAATGTGATGGATATTGATTATGGTAATGGGAAAACCTCAAAACATCTATTGTAATTGAGATTATTTTTTAAGACTCATTAGTTTATAGAATTTATTTAGGTCATAAATAAATTTAATGATTTAGAATAGAATATATTGAAATTGATCTAATAATAAATTATCATTAGGAATCAAAAAACTAATTATAATAAATTTATTATCAAAGGACAGAAATATTATATTTATAAAATAATTCTTTGAAATAAATTTATTCTTTAATCATTTATTATAGATTAATATTTTTCTCATATGTTCTGACTCAATTCTAATTAAAAAATATATTTTAAAATCCATGATTCATAAATTGATAAATTTATACAGCTTTAACATTTTGAATGTTTTGTATGTTTATTAGATTTAAAAAGGATTTATGGTATAACAAATAGACATCATTCAACGCAAATGACAACATGACATGATTTTAATTTTCATATATTCACTAGAGTGTCATACTATGTATATATTCATTTTGAATTCCCAACACATGGAAACCTAGATGCAAATAAATCTATAAAAACTAAAATTTACACATTTAAGTTGAAAAATAAGTCATAAAAAGTTCTTAATTGTTATTTATTATTTACTATTACCTAAATTAATCTACAATAATATTTAAATAGATGTAAAATCTTGAAAAATTCATGAGAAAAATAATATACACCCTATAGTGACCTAATAAATAAAAATAACTCATATGTAATTGATCATAAATCTAATAACTCCATTTAAAAATTTTATTAAGTTTTATATAGTTAGGTTTTATAGAGAGAGATATATTTTGGGTAATTAAAATGACAATATTTATCACTCGTACCCAAGGTAATTTGGAAGCCACAACTACAAGGGATCGTTGGATTTTGAAGAACTATATAAATTTCATCCCCAACCACCATGATTTCTTATAATGACAAATTTACGAAATTAATAGGAATAAACTTTTAACCCCTATTATAAATGTTTCTATGACATCCACTCACTCATAAACACAAACCAAACCTCAAAAAGTCTCATTTAGATAACTATTAATTAATTTTTTTACATAAAACCCAATACAAGTAAATAATAAATCCATTAAATGAATGGTATCATGGGGAAAAATCCCACCCATGTGGATAAATCCCATAAAAATCGATTAATATCTGTGTCTATTCGAGAACCACAACACTCACCGAACAATATCATTTTCCTAATAACATTCTTTGTATTATGAAATGGTTGGTCATATTTGTTTTTATGAAAAACCCAACCCAAACCAAGGATTGAGTACTGAAGGAATTAGAAAACCATACATGTTTGCTGATTTACAGTAAATTAGATTATATAATTTCAAATCATATATTTTAGTACATTCCTTAATAAGTCATTTTCACGAATTTTGTTGGGAAAAATTAATTTTGATACTTTTGGTCTATGTATATTTTATATGCATTGTTTATAATTATGCATCATAACAATGAAAAAACATTTTTATTGATGAATATGGGGTTAAATAGTTAGTCACATGGGTTTTCAACATTTTAATGTAACTATGTGGCCCCTTTGATTATGGGAGAGGAGTGTGATTGTTTATTAAACCATGAACATAATTATATAACATTATAAATAATATATTTTTATAATTTTAAAAAGACCCTTTATTTTATATCGTTGTATGACCCATTAATTACTAGTGATTTCAATATAGTATTTTTACAGGCATTGTAACCAAAATGAATTTCTCCTTACTTAATAATGTATTTACGCATTAAATAATATGTGAGGTACACCAAAAATCTTTTCCTTCTTATTTTTTTTTCTCTTGACCACATTTATTACAAAAGTCAAAAAATGTGAGATTGTATATAATTTGGGATCCATAATTATTTTTGGGTTTGAATAATGGTTCCATGGATGATATAGAGTTGAATTATTTATGTTGTGAATTATATATTTTATTTTTATATTCCATATAATATACGTGGATTCAAACAAGAATCTTATCATTATTTTAAGTCAGTATTTATTTTGGAAATTTTTTGGAATAAATATATCATGAAATTTAATGGTATTTAAGGGGTTGTTTTGTTTTTTTATCAAACATATTTTTGTTAAATATGGTATTTTACAATTTAGATGAAGATAAATTTGGATAATAAAAGGAAGAAATTATCTATCATATTTTAAATGTTTTGAAATGTATTAAATTATAATGCGAAGTAACATAATATACATATAATTTCATGATTAATAATAAGTGTTTTTGATAATTATTTTTCCTGGATCATTCGATTAAGTATTATCAAATAATTTTGCAAAACATTATATAATTAAGTGGCTACTTAAAAAGAGAATATACTTTTCACACTAAACTGGTTGTTAAATGTATACCCCTATTTAATTCTTAATACTTATTCATCATTTATGACATGTAATCATTTACCTTTATACAATTAAAATATTTTTATTCAAATTAAATAATTTTTAATTAAAGAAAATCAAAAAAGGTACTTTTGAAATACATGTAAATAAATGGTAGTTTTTTATGAAATTACAATATTCTTTCTATTATGCCAAAAATAGAAATTTTATAAAAAAATCCAAATAAAATCATCCAACAAATTTTTTTATCTAATAACGTTAAAAATAAATTCCATTTTATTAAATTATTTTTCATAAATTCTTGAAATTATAATTTAAATTAAAACACATAATTCATGATAAATCATTTTATTAGAAAATATTATTTCATTTTCAATAGAAAATTGGGTATATTCATTAATATGAATATAAATAAATTAAATATTATAATTACAATTACAAAATATGTCAATTAATTTATTTTAAAAACTACATAGTTTTTAAAACCCATACCCATTTAAGAAATCGATTCCTTTAAATTTCATTCCTTACAAATATAGGTGAGGGTATTTTTTCCACCATTAATTTTTATGAGTCTCATAGTAGATCTTAAATCATATCGTTCTCCCATAAGACCATAACTAGACGTGTCACCTTAACTAAAAAAAATTACTCGTAATGATTTGAAATCATAACATGCTTTTCCACAGAAGGAGGATTCTCATCAAGTTGGACTACTTCAGGTGTTTAAACATGAGATTTAGTGAATATATATTTTCTTAATAACAAAATGTGAAATGAAACATTTTCATGAGATAAACATATAGATATGTTTACTCAGCCTACAAAAAATATCACCTCTTCTATAATTTCATATATCCCAATATGTCATGGTAATAACTTTCCTTTTTATCCCTAACACAATGTACTATTCCAAGTACATACATTAATAAAAGATTGATATTCTTCCTAAAATGATATATATTTATTTTTGTTTTATCTATAACTTTTATTAATTCTATATTATTACCTAATATATTTTGGAATCATATTTACCCACTTAACCATATCTTATAATAATTCATGTCCAACCATCTTTCATTAACTAATTTTTTTCCAGAATGATAGAGTTCAACACTGCTTTCCATATAATTCTTCAAATGGTGCAGTCTGTATATTTGAATGATAAATTTTATTATAATAAAATATCATCAATGAGATCCCAAGTTCATTTATAATCCAATGATAAACCCAAAATAATATCTTCAAAATTCATAATTATTCTATCTAATTGTCCATTAGATTGAAGATGTAATATTTTCCCTAAAATGAATTCTGTATCCAAAGACTTCTAAAGACATTTAAACAAATTGAATGTCTGCATGGGATCATGATTAGATATAATTGATATATGGAATCCATGAAATATGACGACGAATTTAATATATTTCATAGAAACCTGATCAAAATACAATGTCTCTTAATTAGTAATAAATTTTAGAGATTAGTTAAATGATAAAAAATAACACAAATCACATAATTAACATAATATATAATTGGTAGTCCATTTTTTAATCCATGGATATACTATCCCTTTTCCTTTCATGTACTATAAAAGGTTGAATCATCCTTTTATGTAGGGGTTATTTTTATTTAACCTATTTAAAATTCATGTATTTTATGGTACAATCAATAAAAAATTCATATAACTACTCCAATAATAATCCTGAAGGGATAGATACATTTTAGTATAACTAGGATTAATTAGAAATGGAGATTTATGAGCTTAACAAAATAATTCCTTCTTCAATAGAAAATGATATTGAACACAAAACCTCTTTAAAGATCCCATTAAACCATGTTTTTCAATGTCAAATTTATTCGAAAAGTCTTTCATGAATAATTCATAAATTTTATTAAAATTATAATGTTATATTTTTATATTTATTATTTTTAAAATTAATACTATATAGACATCAAAACCTAAAGAGAGAGAGGTCCTACATGCATAATATCTATGTAAATATTCATTGTTTCATTAACCAAAACAATATGCTCCAAACATTTTATGGCTCAGGATACATTATCAATTAATATTAAAGAATCAATTACCTAGTGCTCCATACCTTAATGAAAATGAATCATGAAATAATAATACATTATTAGCTATGGAAATCTTCTATTCCTCAAGATTAACTCTTTTGGAGTGAATGTATAATTAAAAAATTTATGGTCAGTATATATTTCATATTTTACCCTATATAAAAGTAATCTCAAAATATTTGAAGGAAAAAATTTTTAAAATCTAAAAATCATGTGTAAGGAATTTATATTCATAGAAATTCAATTGATATAATGACTCTGTAATGACATGATCATCATGCATCATGACATTACCCAATACCATAAATGAAACATACAAATAAATTATAAACCCACCATATCATTTTTGATAGGATAAAACCGGACCATTATCTAGCCTTCATTTCAATATAAGAAAACATTCATCACATTCCATTATCAAGTATATATAAAATCCTTTTTGTGTAAAATTAATTACTTATAATGATTTATGTCCAATATATTTGAAAAACCACTAATGGTAACCATTTAATTCAAGAAAAATGAAACTCTAATTATCATTATTTGTTCATAGCCACTCTTCTACCTCTTTTTTAACACGATACAAATTTTTAGAATCTTTAAAAAGTCATGTACAATGAATGAAATATCAAGAATTTTTTTATTTGATACAATTTGATAACAATGTGTCTAATATTAATATATATAGAGAAAATATTTTATATTTCTTGTTTTAATTGAAATTTAAAATATATCCTAATTTAAACAAAAAACCACCCTAAATTTATCCAAATACTCACTATAAATTCAATTAATTATATATATAAATATACTGGGTGTATTTATCAAAATTAAAGGAATAACAAAAAAACCATAAATACTATACACAACATTGAATGATATCCTCATAGTTATACTACTTTCACTATTAGAACCTGATACATCGAATCAAATTCAATCTCAAAATATACTATGCACCCTAGAGTAGATCAAACAAGTCATCGACACAAGAAAATAGATAATTTTTATTTATAGTTATGTAATTAGGTGATATATAATCAATGAAAATCTTCATAGAACCATATTTATTTTTGATAAAAAACATTGGATCACCCGAAGGTGATGTTATTGGATAAGTGAAACCCATATAAAAAAATATATGGGACTTATTTTTCAATTAAATACTTTCTATTAAATCCATTTGATAATGGGTTTTTGTAATTGGATTAAAACTTGGACCTATGTAAATAATAAATTCAACCCCCATATTAGAAAAAGAACAGACATAATCATGAAAAATAAATCCATATATCAATTTAATACTAGATCATCACTAATTTGAATAGTCTCATTCTATTCAATATAGATTTAACTCCCATAATTAAAAACTTTATCTTCTTTTTAATATGTAATCATAGGTATGAAATCATTATTACATACAAATCAAAACTCACATTTTAAATTGTTGATGAATTAATTAGATCTATAATCCTTAATTAACTGATAAACTGAAAGACAATACATACCTATAATTCGATCAAAGAACACTACAGGGAATATAGTAAGTATTTTTGAAAACCCATTCCACCTCTAATGATAGGAATATTCCATTAAAATTTTTATTCCTTAATACTACACCCATAAATAATTTCTAAAATTGTTGACTTCCTTTTTGGAGATGTTATTTACATTCTATGTGTAAATATCTCAAACATTAAGACTATTTGTATCTTTAATTAATTAATACATTAGAATAATATAAATAAATAATTAATTTTAATGTCACCAATTAATTTGAGAGACTCATATCATTTCTTGTATTAAAAATGATTTATCCAAAACATTCTGTTTCTAAAATTTATGATTCCCACTATTGGTGAGAATCATTAGTCATGTGTTACTCTAATGACATAACTCATTTAATCTATATAATCCACTTTCTATCCTACTAATTATTGTCCAATTAATTATATAATATAAACACCTTTCCAAGAAGTAATTAAATAAATGAATGATCTTACAACATCAGTGACACATTCGTAATCCGATTAAACATTAATTAAAATTAATTTTACCACATTTAGACAAATTTGAGGCTAAGATATAGTTTTATTGTTTAATAAACCTTTATTTCCTCTTACTTGACCAATTCATATTCAGTTTTTCATAGTGTACTTAACTGTCGGAAAATTCAATGTTAACATTTTCAACCCAACCAATATATTCCCCATAAATTTAAATTCATAATAGAAAACATTTCTTCAGAAACATGGTTTTAGGACTGTGTTAATTCTTTCAATTTAAATATCATGGTTCAAAACAGAATTTTTTTCATTCTTAACTGATAATGAAAATATTTCTCATATGTTTCCAATGTATCTAGTAACATTTTCTTTAACTCCATGAATTTCCATTATATTTTATATTGAAGCAAATTAGGAAAATAATATTCAACATAAAAGTTAAATACCATCCAAAAATTGGTATCCAACTCATTTTTCCCTTAGTATTCTTAATCAATAAACACCATTGATAGACTTTTACATGGAAATGATATATAGATAGGGTAACTGGTTGATCATTCATAAATCCAAAAACATTAAATAACATCTCCATTATATTAATCCATCCTTCATATTTCACTAGGTATGATGATATAATAAAAACCCAAGGGTTATGTTTCATGTAATTTTATTCAATAGAAAGATTTATATATGGATAATTTGGTCACTCCCATTCATGTATACAACCATTTATAGAATGCTTGAAAAGATATAAAATAACCCCATAATCCTATATAATATCTAGTTAAGGTTTCTGTATTGAGAACTTATTATCCCCTATGTACATTCTTATATATGATTCCCTAATATATTTTATGGGAAAACATTCAAAATAAAATTTATTAGATGATGTGATAGGAAAATTTTAAATATATAAATCATTATAATATATCCTTAAATTTGAATATCTTAAAAGAGTATTTTAACTTCACTTTAAACTCCAATGTTATCAAAATAAATGATTTAATTCCAAATATAATTAACTTTATTCTAATCACAAATTAATAGTATGATTAAAAAAATTAATTCACTTTATTATGTTTCATGTATATTTTTTTCTCTAGTGTTTTAGATATTTTGGAAAAAAATTATAAAATGATGTGGTCACTTCTACATATTGTAATTTTCCCACAAAAATAGTTTATTAAATTTACACCCAAGTTTTTTTAATGAATCATTTTCACTATTTTATACACATTATCACTTAAAATTATATAATTCATTAAAATCTATGTTCCCTATTTTTTTTTAAAAAAATAGAATGATTAAAAAAATCGGAAAGGAATATATAATTTATGAAAAATAGTAATTTTGTGTAAATCATGAATACCATGGAATATGTTTTCCATCTTCACATTAAATATTTAAGAATATAAATAAAACTTATTGAATAGATAAAAACCACTTATTCTCAAATAAATTATTTTAATCCAATTTAAAATATATAAATTGATAAACGAAACATAGAGAATATGATAAATTATAAAAAAATTATATAAAAAACAAACCATTCACCGATAAAAATTTAAAAACGTTTCCTTAATCATGTAATCAATGGATCTAAAAAAACAAATAAAGATTTAATATGTTTATAGAAGAATAATATTCATATTCTATGTTCACTCTTATTTAACGTCAATCAGAATAATTGATTCCCATTTCATTACATAGAATTATCCTTCCATGTTACCCCTCACATATTCTCCTTCAAATACTAATTATTAAACAATTATTTAAAGAGATATACCATTCTCACCCATTTTCATGATGTATATCAGTCTAATCCATTAAAATAGTGTAATGATAAATCATAAATACCAAAAATAGTAGAGATATGATCTTTTATGAAGATAATGCTCATGGAGATGAATGGTTAATCCAATTCCAAGGAATAATAATAAAAATTTGAGGATCCAAAGTAAACATACAATACAAATTGTATGAGGGAAGCCACTACCTTGCTATAGGGAGGCCCTGAGTTCCCGGAATATGATTATAGTGGTTTGGCCAATAAACATAGGGATGTTAGTAAAGAGGCGGAAATCAATGGAAATACATGGGGACTAATCATACACTATGAGAATGAATTGTTAAAGGAATCCTTGATGAGTATGTACTCCTAAGAGTATTAATACAGGATGGTTCATAGATTGTATCTAGTTAACACTAATTATGTTAATTATAGGTTGTTTAATAAGAAAGGCATTAATTTGACAGGAGGTTTCAATGATAGAAAGATAAATGTGGAGGGTTTCACTCAAATTTTGGGAATTTTATATTATAACATTGAGAACATTACCAAGACCAATCTAGATACAAAGGTAAATTCCCTTCACTAGAATTTATAATTTGATAATGCTTTTATCATACTTAATCTTGATTTTAATGGTTATTTAATATCTAATGGTGTTTAATGATTTTGGGTGTGTATTGCGAGGTTTCTATATTTTTTCACCAAAGTGAAAATTATAAAAAATAGTTAATTTAGTGGAATAAATATAACAACCAATGGAAATGATTTGGGGAAAATGTTGGGAGGAAATATATTTTAATTAAACATTCTTTAACACTTTGGTAAAAAAATTTAAAATGAATAATAAAAAAATGTTTTCAAGATTACTTTTAAATCATATTTATGAAGGTAAAAATTAGGTAAAATTTACATATAAAAGAATTTTACTTATAAAAATAATACTATTCTTGTAACTTTTGAAGGAACATTTATATGGAGGATAAATATTTGAAATGAATACTCTAAAATAATGTTTTATTAAATAATACCTCTATTTATGTCTTATATTTTATAACATCTCTAACTACGAAATAATATATTTATATTATTTATTTACATATATAGGAACTATTTTTTATAATCATTCCATTATATTTATTCATTTTATTTCAATTATTAAAAATTTTAATTTAGTTACTAAAATGGTTATGTTCATATTGGTTTCATTAGGATTGTATAGTTTATAAAATAAAAATATATTTTATGTGATGAAAATGATCAAAGGGGAAAGGGTTCCATAAAATCCAGAATCCAAATCACTCTATAATTTCAATTTTATTTAATTTAGTATACTTTTATAAGCATCTATGTAATTTATCCCTGAAATATTTTTTCTAGAGATAGTAGTCCGTATACATTAATTAATGATTTTCTCATTATTTTACTTAGTGAAATATAAATAAAGAATATTTCAGTATAATTTTACCGAATAATAAATATGTTATTAATTTAATATATATTCAATAGGTACATATTTATGACCATAAATGTTAATAAGAAACAAAAAATGAACCACATCACCCTGTGAGAGGTGGTTGTCCACATATATGCATGAGAAGCCTTATAATTTTCCAATATATGGAAGGATAAAAAAGTATGTAATACATTATTTTATAATAATAATAATTAAATCAAAAATAAAAACTAATTATTTTATCCATCATTTCAACTACCCATTGAGCTAGTGAAGAAATAATAAACACATCGCTTCATGGAGGTGGTAGCTCAAATGTATGCACAAGTTATTTTTAATATCCTATAATATTGAAAAAGAAATGAAAATTGGTTTCACCAACCTGATAATAACATTTAATTATATTCTAGATAATTATTTTATTATATAATCATGGTAAAAAAGATCTAAAATAGTTCAAATAAGATTATAAGATGAAAAGAGTTTGATAAGAGTTATATATCTTTTTTATGAAACAACCATTAGTTTAAGCCATATGCATTATGGTATTTTTTATCTACTGATACCAATACCTATATAAAATAGGGAGTATTTATTTTAAGGTAATTTTTTATATCATTGTCATGAAAAATAGTACAATGTATTGGAATTAGATATGAAATGAGTTTCTATTTTATAATTTATAGGAGTGACACACTTTTAATTATTCAAAGATTCAAAAATATAAAATGTAATTTCAAGGGATAATTGGAACTAAATAAGTATAATATAGAATATAATGTAATAAGGGTAGAATTAATCTCAAAAAATAATATTTAATATGATATTTATATGAATTTATCATAATTTTAAAACACAAATTAATGTGTTTCAACCTTCACTATGTTGATAAAAATTTACCAAGTTAATAATTCATTATAAAAAAAATTAAATTAACTCATTAATAATTTTGAACCTCCTGATTAGAAATATAAAATAATTTTTTTGTGTTTCAATTTATAGACGTTAAATATTTTAATTTTATTATATTAAATAAAAATTCAATGAAATGTTTTTTTAGACAAAACATTTATGAATACTGAAAATAAATTTTTACAAAATTGAAGAATAATATAGATTAAAATTTCATTAATCGGATTCTGTTTAGTAAAATGGTAAAATTTTTATTTTAGAACCAATCTATAATGGAATTTAACTTTTAATTAATCTAAAAAAATTCCATTGTAAAACAAATTAGTATTTTTCACTATCCACAAAAAAATTCAATTTTTTATAAATATCTCGAGAAATCACTAAAAGATAAATCTTTTATGATGACGAAAAATTTCATTTTTTTAAAATAGATAAATAAATAAAAAATTCACTTTAAAAAATAACCAAATAATTCACAAAAAAACACGATGTTACTAAAAGATATTTTTTTACTGAAAATTATCTTACAAAATTATAGTAAATATGATTCTTATAATCTAATCATAAATAGTAATTAGAAATGAAATTATTTTATTATTATCATCACCTAGGCTGTGACATAAATAATTTATTTTTAGTATAATTATTATTTATTATTAATGTAAAATGTTTTTTGGGTTCTTAATGAAATAAAATTATGAATTATTCATAATGTGATTGAAGTGAAATATTTGGGTGATGCATAGAAGGTTAAAGTGTTTATTTGATTTCTTAGTAAAAATTTTAATGATATTATGAACTATAACAATGTTAATTGAAACTATTTATATGGATTCATGGGTTGATATTGGATTTTCTTTTAAATTTTGATGTTTATATAACATTTATTTTGATAAAGTGCCAGATTTGGTTGTTTTTATCAAGTGATTATCCATTCCAAAGCACAGTGGTTGGATTTACATGAATGGATTAAACCCTAATTCTATTATAACAACTTCATTTCCTAAAATATTCCACATGGTATAGTTAAAATATTTTATTAGTAACATATAAAAATAAAATATAAAATATTTCATTGACGTAGATAAATAACTATTATTTATTCCTAGAGAGTGTTCATGTTTACTTCTATGCATTATTTTAATATTTATTTTTTAAATTTGATTGATCAGATATTTTGTTAAAAAACATACACGATAATTCAATGTTTTTCATCCATGTGAGAATCATCTAAAGAATAAATGTGATATCCTAATCAGTATATTTTAATTACTTGCAATATAAATACCATGTGTCTATTACTGTATCTCCAATACAAATTTCTCAAATGAATTATAATTGTTTGACTCACCGACGTCGGGAAGGCCACAAAACACTCCCAAGGCATCTGTCTAGAAATAAAGGCCTAAGAGATGATAATGAGGGGACATTACCATCTGAATAAAAACTATTAAAATGGGTGAAAAAAACATAAATTGAAAATTCATAAAATAGATTGATTACTATAAATATTATATCAAATTGTATACCGAATGAAGTAAAAGTTTGAACAAAAATCATATATGAATAACCATTAACACCCATATATTTATCACATTAAATCACATCATAAAAAATACAACCCAACTCAACAATAAGGATCCACCAAATCCTAACAAAAATAAAATAAAATGACATCCTGCATCCATTGAACCTCCAACTAGTTATACTCTAGTTCTATATCCATTCCCCTTTCATTTATCATGAAATCTATTTCCATACATATCAGAATGACCAACATGGTGTAAGTATGAGCATAGTTGGTGATTAATAGTAATGTACTTATATATTATCCATAAATATATGATTTTATGAATGTTGTAATGCATGGAAACCAATAACTAAATCATAACCCACTCCACTATGTAATTTCCCATCTATGAAGGAAAACCTTACATTCTTAAAAAAACAAGATTGGGATGACTCACCCATGGTCTGGACTAAGCCTAAGGGAGAACAATACACCCCCCCCACATCTCACAATCAAGAAACATTTAAATATCTTCCCATAACCATATGGTGAACCAGGAATCATAAAACCAATATGTAAAACATCCATACAAACATCATGATTCCTAATATCCAAATAATACCATACATATGATGTGTATCCTTCCCCCAAAAATTAATCGAAATCCACCCTTAGTTTCTATGGCCACATAAGGCACATGGTCCTCTAGTTCATTGGTCAACAGTATATATAACAAGTCATTATTAACACATATAGACATTACATCACATTTTCAGAATACGTACAACATTACAAAATCATATGCACAAAGACCACATTGCTTTAGTGCCTTTGGAAATATAAAAACATAAACCTGGTACATAAGTAACCTATATTATCTCCCAATAGGTTCTTTCTGACAATCACCCTTCCTAGAAAATTCATACACAATACAAATATTCATAACATGGAGAAGGAAACATAAAAAGGGGTGAGCTCAGATGCTCAGTAATTGTAATAAAGAGTGAAATGTAAAAATATTCATGAGAATAATGATATTAAAACATGATCGAGAAAATAGAATATCATACCATTCTTATCAACAATCATAAATTAGAATTAGGGAATAAATATTGATAGTTCATAAGACATTAATCACGAGGAAATAAAGAAAAATATCCATGAAAGAATAATATAATAATAAGACATGGAATTGTGGGAAACAAATAAATATATAATATGATATCCATAGTATCCAATTCATCTCTTCCATGACCATATTAGTAGAATGGGTTCACTCCCCTTACCATCTTGGTAGTTTTGGTTCACTCCTACGACCATATTAGTAGCATGAGTTCACTCCCCATACAATCATGATAGTAATGGTTCACTCTCATGGCCATCTTATTTGTCAAAATTCACTCCCAATACCATATTAGTCTATCCCAAGAGATTTAAATATTCACCCCAAGTAAAAGAGGGAGATATAGGTCAAACAATATAATAATGAAATAATAAATACATGTGTCACAAGATTATGAAAAATCATATCCAATCCCATGAAATGAAATAGGTTTCATAAACATGAAATCAAACATTAACATGGGAAAAAAATAAATAGGTTTCATAATCATTTCATAAAATCATAACCCGTCAAAAGAAGCTAGTTTCATAGATATATAACTCATGTAAATAATTTGGTTTCACAAAAATCATGCCAAAAACACATTAACTATTTATAGAAATAATATGAATGGAACCTTTAGATCATTTCCTAGAAAGGAATGAGTAAAACCAATCAATGCCTTCTTATATGGGAAATAATTTTGATAGATATTTAAAAAAATATCACAAAGAAATTATCATTTCTCCTTTGAAAAATTATTTATAAATTTTGAAAACATTTGAAAACCATTTTCATGAAAATAAATTTGAAAACAAATAATTTAATCATTGAAAAAATTTTGAAAGAGTTTTTCCATTGAATACACATATAGGTTCATGAAACCCATTTTAAAATTGTTATTTAATTTTAACTGATAAAATAAGATTGATTTTTTTAATCCATTTCCTTGAAAATTGTTTTTAAAAACACTTTATGAAAATTTAACCATTTAAACATGAAAAAGAATCTTTACAGATATGATGATGGGTAAATCCATACTTTTCCTACAATGTACAACAAGTAAATTGTTTTCAGGGTGAAAATTCTTGAAAAATTTCTTATTGGGAAAGAAAGAATAATAGTATTTTTAAGACATTAGTAAAATATAAAATGAGTAAAAATTTCGTATAATGATCATTGGATATTTTTATAATATTATTGGAATACCTTTTTGGAAAATGTGTTTTTGAAAGAAAACAAATTTACGACTCAAGAGATTGGTAAGGTCATATTTGCTATAAAACATTTTCTTAATTATATTAATTAAAAAATAGTGGTAAATGATACTAATGCATTAATAAATAAATACTAACTCAGGGAAAAGAAAAGTAACGAGTGTTCCTGAAAAAAGGATCATTATATTTAATTAAAAAACATGATCACAAACAATTTTGATAAACTATGACATTGTTTCAATACACTCTTACCATATGGTCACTTTGAATCATAAACCCCATGTAGAAAAATTAAATTACATAGAGATTAAAATATCATTAAAAAAGATATTCATGATATTAAAATTTCAACGATAGTTTATACTCCTAATATAAAAATATATTTTTATAACATGGAATGCATCTCAAAGAAGGAAAATTTAGACAAAATTTATTTACCAATTTTTTAATTTTAGATGTTTATTCCCCATGATAGAAATATAATAATATGATTATGTTAACACACATATATTTAATTATATGTTATATATAATACATTAATGGTAGTTTATACACCCCACAAATTATCTGAGTGGTGAATAAGTCATGTATCTCACAAAAATAAAGACTGAGATGAAATTCTGTTACCTTGTGTCATGACTCTCATCACACTCATTCTAAAACCATGTATAATAAATGTTTTTTTATTATAAATATTTTAAAAAACCATATTATTATATCTAATAGCATATATTATTTTATTGGTTATTTATATTACATATTTATTGGCAATTCCATGTTAAGGTTACGCTTCAGGTAAAATCCACTTTTTATGTGTCTTAATTATATATATTTAGTCCATATACATACACCTTGACTTTTATAATTTAAAAAATTATAAAAATATCATTTATTTTCCTTATGTGTTTATTTTATTAATATATATATCATAGAAGTATGAAATGGAATGAAATATTCATGGAGACGGTAGGCCAAACGTATGAATGAACGCTGTTTTAATTTTATTATCATGTTTAAAGGAATAATGTGAATGAAATACATGTATATATATTTTTCTAATATTATTAGTTTATAATTATTATTCTATATGTATCATATACATTCCCTTCACATATTCTTAATACATTCCATAGATTTTGTGAATGAATCACATTTCTTTAAGGGGGAAGTAGTCTACACTTTATCAAAAGAAATTATCGTACTTAAAAAAATGGAATGAATAAAGGAATGTGTTATAAAATAATTAAATAAGAATAAAGAAAATATATATATCATATATATCATATATAAATTGGGGTTTCATCATAATTCTCAACCTTGAATGGTGGGAATGGAAAAAATGAACAATCGTCGTTTGAGGCGATAGTTCTCCGTACAGGAATAGTAAGTTGATTACCCATTAGATGTAGCTGTGCGTCACTATAGATAAAGACCTCAATATAATAACATATTAGTATATTTAAGATACATTTTGTGTTATATAATCTGAAAATATGGATATTTCTTGGGGTTTGAGAAATAAAATAAAAGAAAGGAGCTTGAGTGAGGATGTAACCTATTCTTTGGGTTACTTATTTTGGTTTGAATCAAAGGGATTACTTGGATGGATTTATACACAAAGAGATGATTCAAAGAGAAAGGGAGAGATGTTGGGGAGGTTTTTGGGAAGATTTTAGTCAAGCCAATGTTTTCTATGAGGTGTGAGGATGCGGGAGGGGAGGAGGCCTTTTATAGTGGAGGAGGAGTGAAACCCTTGTAATAATTTGGAAATAGGAAACCCCACCCACATTATGTGTTTTTGAAATTGGATCCAATAATGGTACAAATTTCATAAAAAGAAGTATAGGGTCTATATATGGCTATAAAAGGGCTTTTAAGCAACGTTTTAGGTTATACTAGGCATGAAGTTTAGGGTTTAGTCCCTTGTTAAAATTATTTTAATCTAAATCATTGAAATTAATTTTATTTACTTTAACTAATATTGTTTTAAAAAAAACTATGTGGATATTATTATATATTATAAATAATGTTGATTCAAAATATTTAATACATTTTAATACATGTCAACGATAAAATTCGATGAAACTAGTTTAAATTTAGTCCAGAAGATACGATGACCAAGAAGGTTTTTTAAAGGGGTGATGCATTGGCCCAAAAAGACCAAAGAACAATTATTATTAAAAGAAATATTGCTAGATTCTAATGTACAGGATCATATTAAAAAATTTTTCATCAAGGGAAAGATAATTAGCAGGGAGGTCTTCATACTAGATAATGGATTTATTTATCCCGTATTGGCAAGGCCATCGGTAACCATGTTTTATTATTGATAAACACGTGTGGTGATATAGTTATAATGGATAAGCGAACAAGTGAAATCCATCCAATGGGTAGTGATTAGACTGGAAATATTTTTTATCCCATTCAAAATTTCTTTTATGGTGGTCGTAGAGTAACATTCAATCTAGTGGTTATTATAAATAAATAGATTGGAAAAGGTAATGGCATGACTCAATATTAGAGTCTCATCTTCATGGGAGGTGGAAATGCCACATTCACCCATAAAACAACCAATAATCCGACTGAGGTGATTCTTGAAGACATCACCACACCCTTAAGGTCTCATTTTTCCCTTAGAGGTGCCGCTAATATCGATTTTGATTCATCCAGAGAGAGGCTCTCTCTAGAACACCTCCAGAGTATGGTTTGGTTGAAAAGAATTTCCATTAATCCATATATTCTTCAAGATCCCAAAGTCATGAATGGGGTTGTGGAAATTTACCTTTTGTATCATGAAAGATTCATGTATGGAAATAAGAATCAATATGTTTCCTGCATTGTGATTGAGTGGGTAATTGTTATGAATAAAAGGATTCTAATCATACCAGATCACATGGTCGAGCTCAGTGACTGCAGCAAGGAAGAGGTTCCCAATTTCCAGAGAGTCTTCTAATTCTTTACATTTCTTTATTTGAGTTTCGACTAAATTAGGAATCAACCATATTCAGTAAAAAAAGTCAAAAATATAGTTCCAAGAGCCGAAGTAGTAGAACAAGAAAGGTAGAGGTGGTAAGCATCTTCTCTGTGTTGATTATAGATTTTAAACTTAGAGCAGAGCTAGATTCCAAAATATTGGAGGCAAATCTATGTGGGAACCCTATTATAAGAAAGACACCAGATGAGGTTTAATCTTGAATGTTTTATCCATGGTTTTTTAAAATATTTTATCCTACTGAAATAACTCTCAGTGTTACATAAATAATGATTGTAGAAATTTTTAGAGTTAAGGATATCATTTTGAGAAGGTTCCCAAATCATGAAATCATTAGTTTAAGCGAAAGTGTAGTTATCAATGATGTTCAGAATAATACTAGGGAGTTGATCTTGTCGACAGTTTAAAATATCTCTGATAGAGCTATTGGTGTTTTCAAGAGTTTTATAGGGAATTATTATTGAAATTAAAGGCGTTCCAGTCCAGTTATCCAACATGAATTTCATGGATGAATCTTTGGAGACCATCCATATGGGGTTATTCATAATATTGGTGAAGGACTATTTGATGGATGGCCATATAGAAGAGTTAATGAAATTCAAATTTCATGTTTTATGTTTTCATGAAATCTATTTTTGAGAAAGGTAATATAATTATAAGTATTTTGTGAAGGGTTCCAAGTGAGTCTTGCTTGAAGGGATCCATTAATGTATTTTATATTTTTAATACCAATACCACCCTTTTTAATGGTCTTTCAACAAGTTGACTAGGGAACTATCACATGTTATCGTTCCAGAATACATATATTTAAATGAATTATTTTATAGTGGTGTTAATGTTTTGATAAGACCAACTGGCCATTTGTAAACTATCATGGAGTAAACCATATTAGAGATAATAGTGGATTTAACAAGGAAAGTCCTACCTACCATGGAAAGAGATTTTCCATTCCATGAAGATAGCTAGGTCACTAATAATGTTACATTTTCTACTGGGAGGAAAGTTATTCCCCAATAAGATGCATGATTTTTTCCAACAAATGGTTTGACCATAAATCTATTAATAATGTGAGAGCACTTTATTTAGGTTTAGAATGTTTCTTTTAACACCTTGAAGTAAAAGGATGATTTCAACATCATAAAAAATATGATTTGGAGAATTCACATTCCTAGAGACTTGGATAGGGTTTAGCTTATTCTGGATCACCGAATGGTTGATCAGTCAACTACGATAGTCTTTTGCTATTGCAAAGAGAATGGAAGATAGAGGGTCACCTTTATTGACACATTTGGTGCATTTAAAAGACACATTGGGAGAGCCACTGGTCAAAATAGAGATATACACTGAGTTGAAGAGAGTTTTGATTGCATTGATAAAAGAGGTTCTAAAACCAAAATCTTAAAGGATGTTAAAGATAAATCTCTAGTCCATGGTGTCAAAAGATTTTATGATGTCGATTTTAATAGCTATGTTTCCACCATTGTTAGTTTTATTCAAGTTATTGACACACTCTATGGGAAGACAGAAGCAATCTTGAATTGATATACCCTTTATAAAAAAAAATTGGTTCTAGGAGACAATTTTTTCCATGAGAGTGGAAAGTATGCTAGAAATGACGTTCATTGTGATTTTATAAATATTATTGGTAAGATAAATGTGTCTAAACCGATGAATCTCAGAGGAATTATCCACTTTTATGATCTAGGTGAGAAACTGGGCATTAAGTGCATGAAGAAGCACCCCATTAGAAGAAAAGGATTTTACAAGAATTAAAACATCAGTATGAATCACATCCAAATAATGTTAGTAGAAGCCATTACTGAAAGCATCAGGACCTGAAGCACTATCTGGTTTCAGAATAAAGAAAGTGTATTTGATTATATAATATAGTAGTATGATGGGAATGAAAAAAGTTACCCTCATCAGTTATCACTAGAGGAATTTCCACAGAATGGAGGTCTTTGTTGATATCTGGAACATTGAAAATGGTTTCATAATAGGAGACTGTATGATGAGAGATGTCATCTTCATTGTTAAGAATCATTTCCCCATCCATTAGAAATGTTAATTTTACATAGGCCTACCTGATTCTATGAAGAGTGTTATATAATTTTATATTTATATAATTTTATGTATACCATTTAACTTTAAATGCTTTTTTTCTCATATTTTCTTTAAAAGTGAGAAAGGAGTTGATCTTGACAGCAAGGTTTAGTTCTTGAGTAGGATCAGTGTTGAGGTCAGAGCCGATGTTTTTTTTAAGATCATTGATATATTTCTCATAAATCATGATGTCATTATTAATATTATTGGGTTTAGAGTTGCACCATGTTTTAAGATATTGATTGAGATGTTTAAATTTGAGGTTACATACAAAGGAATAATGGTTATAAGACATTGAGGACCAATAGTTTTTGATGATATGAGTGCACTCGTCATCAGATAACCACACATTGTTAAATATGAAAGGAAAATGGGGTTTCAGGTCTTTGGTGGAGACATTAACCATGATGGGGTGATGATCAGAGTTCAGCCTGTGATGGGTGGTGCTGGAGATAATGTCCGTTATATCTAAAGTAGGGACATTCATGAAGGATCTATCCAATTTAAAGGAAATTACTTTGTTGTTGTTTCTTCTATACTTAGTGTATTTTGCACCCATGAGGATAGTTTCAATGAGATTATTATCATCGACCGTGGACTGAAATACTCACGTGGAAATAGAAGCATGAGAATGTTCAATTTACTCTCTTGAGTTGAGAATGGAATTAAATTAACCAATAATAAACCAGGGTGCATTAATGTTAGTTTCATGATATGAGAGATCATTCCAAATGATTATCCTTTTTGGTTATCTATCCTTTGCATAAAAAAATCAGCATATAATATTATTTCCATCTATATTATAGTTTCATGTAAAAATTTGGTCAGATATGTTGAAAACAATAATATTATGTAAATAAGATTGTGAAAAAATCCATAAAGAGTCGACATTGTGGTTATTGTTGATTGCACTAGTTAACACATAATTTTGTCGACATGAATGATAGCATTTAGAGGAAAATGAAATTTTTGGATCAGAAATAGAAAATAAGAAAGGATGATGAGTGTTAACCATTCTCCTTAGGTTATTATTTGTGGGCTCATTTAATGGATCACACAATGATGATTCAGTGGAACTCTTAGAACACAACAACGAAAAATTTTTATTATGGTTGAAAATCAAATTTCTAGTTTTCAAGGAGCATTCATTACTATATATATATATATATTGAGAAGTTGGTGTACCTAGAACAGTTGAAGTGGCTTCAGTCTGCTGTTTGAGAATGTATGGTTTAGAGAGATAACACATCATCTGATCCATAGAGTCATTCACTACCATCATAAACACAGGGTCGTATATTGAGGGTGTTATACCATATTTAACAGATTTTGTCTCAGACAGAACTACCATAGGTACTATGTTAAATTTTCCAAATTTAGTAGGAGTGATAATAGTAAGAATTTGAGAAGAGGTAGAAAAAACTAATTCATTATCTTTATTTTTAGTTTCATTATTTATCTCCAAATTAGTATCATTATATGATAAGACAGGTGTGTCGTTCTTAAAATAATATTTTTTCTTAGAAGGATATTTACACAAGATCATAGAATTAGTACCATCAATACAGTTAATATATTGAGACACCTCAAAGGAAAAATTTTCATTAGTGGAAGTGGTTGTACCTAAATCCTTTTTCTTTTCCACCCATGTTTTCTCTATGGGTTTCATATGCTTAGTAGAGAAAGTGATTTCATGCATTAGAAAAGTATCCTATACTGAGGGTGTATTTCCCTTAAATGATTTAATAGATTCCATTTTGTTGGAAATATTATTAGTCACCTTAGAGATAGTGGACTGTGGTTAGTCATAAGTTTTCCAGGTTTTATATTATTCGCTGGGGAGTCCATAGATTTTGAGAAAATGTCAAATTTATTTTGAGAATGGGGAAGTTAATTTATGTCTTTTGTTTTGTTGATGGTTTATGTCCAAATCTATGAAGTATTAGTGGAATTTAATAGATGGGGGTCTAGGATATGTCCATTACCCAATTCTGGGTTGAGCTCATCCACAGTTTGTATAGAAATTGCACCTGCGAAATCACGGTTGTAAATGGTTACATTGCATGTGCTTCATGAATTGCATTTAAATGTTCAAGGGTTTTATCATTCTTACCCAGGGTATAATTAGCATATCTGATGAGAATAGAACTTAGATTCTGATAATATTGTCATGTATTAGAGTCTTTCTTCTCATTGGATATCCTTATAGTTTATAAAACTATGTTTTATATTTCATCTAAGAGGACTCGATCTTTAATGGAGTTGTCTTATTCTTCCGAAATATCTACCGAGTTTATACCCAAGGTATCCCATATGTGAGTCATGTGGGGGGATTTTTACACCCAGATTTCAGATTTCTTCTTGGGGGGTTCAATTATATGCAACACGGGAGCTTTTTCTTTTTCTATTTCTCCTTATTTCCTTCCAATCATTTTCAATTGGTTGAATTACTTGTTTTCTAATCACCCAAAAATTAGAAATTGTATGACCAAATACCGTACAAATATCACAAAAGGTAGGCTTCCTCTCATTATCATTTCTAATTTCAGTTGTGTAGTCCTTAGCACTGAAATTAATTATACTAGGAAGCTTTGAATCTATGCTAATTTCCTCCATAACTCTAAAAGAATTTTCTGGGTCCGCATTTATGGTTCCTTGATAAATTTTTAGAGGAGATCCTATGAAGGAAAAAATATTATTTAGGATTTTTGGATTCCAAAAGAACCAATTATGTCTATGAACTTTGATCCAGACTTGTACCATATTATTCTTAAATGTGTGTGGGTTGAAAGTAGAGTGCCAGTCAGAAATCATAAGTATGCCTGGTTTTAGATTAAGGATATCAATATTCCTAACCCTCTCTAAATCATCTTGCAATTTCAACAGAATGTGAAAATAACCTTTTCCTATTATAATCAATTTCCACTTCGAAGAGTTCCAATAGTGAGAAATACGCATGTGTAATTTAGTTAAAGGCCAAGGACGATCACCTTTGAGGTAGGAGATTTGGCCCATGACAGAATATTTTCACATTTTTGAGACTTGTTAAAGAGAATCTAGGTCCTCTTCCACTATGTACCCACCATCGTTGAGACTCTTGACAAGGGGAGGCTTCATCATGGTGTATTTTCATAGGTTTGTATCCTTCAGAACATCCAGAAATGAGACACCCTAAGATCTACTTGAGAAAGATCGAGTATGAATATTTTCCTCAGGGGTATTCTCCTTATGATTTTCCATGAATGAGTCCTATATATGAGGAACATGCTTCATCCACGGAGTCATGAAGTGATGTGATTCATATCTCATAGGGTTGAGGAAATCTGCCATGAGAATTAAAAATGAAGAAATCAGGTGAGGAAGCCCTAATCACTCAAGTGTTTTAATGAGAGATGGTCTCCCATCTCTCTAGGAACTTCCTATCTTTTCCACCAGTTAGTTTTTTTAATCAGGTATGACCAATACGGTTTTTAATGTAAAAATGATTAAAATATTGATGTTTTATATAACCAATTTCAATTTTAAATCGATTCCAATGACCTAAATTGGATATATTTTTAATAATGTGATCTTATTAAAATTTAAAACAGATTAAATATATAATTTATCATTATAAATATATTATATTAAATTGAAGTTTGAGTCAAATTTATTTATTTTTTAATATTCATTAAAACATGAAACTTCATAGAAAATATCCAAATTCACCCTAAAATAATATCTACGTTTCGATTTAAAAAAACTATTTATTTTTTGAAATATAAAAATTATAAAAGATTCAAAATATAGATTTATAGTAGGTTTGATGTCAAAAGGTTGTAAAAGTAAATTAAAAAAAATTTAAGATTCGATTTGTATAATTGGGTTCATTCTTATCATATACCTATCAAATATATTGGATGAATATAAAAAATAATATATATATATATATATATATATATATTGAATGAATATCAATCACTAATTGTAAATATATAATTTATGAGGATAAAATATCATTGTGAGCATAAAAATATTTTTCTATAAATATATTTCATTTATATTCAATTGGATCATTGCATCTAGTGAATCCATTTTATATTTTTCTAAACCATAGGTTTTCATTAGTTAAATAGTACTATTAATAATAGCTAATGTCAAGTCTAGTTTAATTCTTAATATATTAAATAATATTTTAATAAAAAATTGTTTTTCTATAAAACTCGATCTTCTGTGTTATTAAAGCCTTTACAAAAATTTAGTATTGTGAGTAACGTAAGATAACCACAGTGTTCCGTACATATAAAGATGACCATTATATTGTGTTTAGTGAATTATTAACCTTGAATTTCATATAAATAAAACAAAATATAGTGCATTAATATATATAAGAATAATATTTTCAGTTTTGCGTGAAATGAAAAATATCAAAAAGAATAAATTAATATGAAAAAATTAATTCAAAAAATCTCAGCGTGTTACCTTATACCACCCTTAAAATAAAATTCGACCTTGAAATTTTTGTGGGTTATTAATGTTTTAATACAATAATTTTACTTTCAGAAAAACTAATTTCATAAAAATGTATACAAAAACATCCTATAAAATAATGGTGGAACCATAATGGTTACAAAATGTTACTCCTAACCAGGTTACATCAAAAGAGAAGATTATTAGAAATTGAAAACATGGACATGGAGTAAAAGTATAAACATTCGGGGGTGATTGAGGTCATTAATCACAAACAATGTAATTATTTTTAATATTTTTAACTAAAAAAATTACACATTTACCAAGACAATTCATGGGCCTATGGTAGGCCTGAAAAACTTGACCTCATTTGGTTATGGGTTCAAGACCCGTGACCTTTCTGGACATGATGGGTTGTCTCCCAACATACAAGATTTCATTTTCCAAGACTACATTAAAAGAACATCCAAAACTATTAACGAGGTCATTCAAATAAATTTAATCACTAGATAGCCTTTTATGTAATTTTTTCAATTCAAAATCACTATATAAATACTTAATTCAATGTTTAACATAAATATTCTATAACATGTAAACCATAAAACCCTTCCAAAAGATGAAAATCTAAAACATTTTAAATAATGTCACAAAATTATCTTATCACTAATCCACAATATATCACAAAGAAGCTATTGGTTTTAACATTCCAAACATGTGAATACCCTCATCATATATTCTCTTGAAACATGGTAAAAACATGAATTAACATAAACAATTTTGGAAAGCAGGAATGATTCCTTATTCCAAAGGTTACTGGATATATTCATTAAATCCAATAAGTTGTAAACTGCATCCTTAATGACATAGACTACATTTTCACCCAATCAACAATCAGATCCAGGGTAATCATTTCTATTTAGTTTACATTATACAAATCAATTATCTGTTTAACCAAGTGAAACACACTTTTCTCAACATCTTGATCACATTAAAGGTTTCCTTCCCTTAATAAAAATATCACTTTTATAAGTATTCATAATCATTATTCATTAAATTTTAAATCATTAACTTAAACTTATATTAAAAATACATATATATTTCATCATTAATATAATATAGTATTTGAATTCCAAAACATAATTACTTTATTCATCCAACTTTATTCTTAAACCATTACTCATGCTTCATCAATTTATTCTTTAATACCTCATTACTAGAATATTAAGTATGAATCATGTATTAATGCTTATCAAACTCAATCTAATCATGCATATTATGATTAATGTAAACAATACTGGAAGAACATCACATACCATTAACATGTCATGTGGGGTCTCTTTACCTTCATTAGTATACCCAATACTCATACCACTATACTTATTCTCTATTTGAAATTTTCACTTGGTAAATAGATTTTAATAATTCCCATACATTCAAAATATGAAACATAAAATGTTAACGATGTTACTTATAGTTCTTTCAATTGTCAAAAACAAGAAATCGCGATGGGAGAGACACATATAATAGAAAAAAATCACTTAATCATGAAAAATTATTTATAGGGTGTCTAAATCATGACACCTATCTTTTAAAAGACAACAACATAGGTTTATCTTTTTATATTTAGAGTAATCATATATTCAAATCCTTTATAATGGTTTATGGAGTGTTTGTGAATTTCCATAGCATATCCCTAAGGTGTGTCAAACCATATGTGTAGAAAGTCCAATTGTCATTTACCAGATTACCCCAAGTCATGCCCCAGAAATATTGTATGACTTGTTACTTCATGGTACAATTGTTCGAGATTGACATCCAATTGTATTATCTTGACATGGATGCATTTCTAGGAAGCCACTAACTCTATCCTTTACCAAAATTTTAGGATGTTTCTTATCATTTTAATTATCCTTACACTTATCCTTAGACATAACCTTCATGTTCTTACTATGGCTTTCTCATATTAGATTCCAAAGGATAAATAAACATTTTCTCTAATACCAACTATGATGAACCATTATTAACATACATAGAAATTAAAACCCATTGTGGAATACTTAAAACATTAAGAAAGACCCATAAAGATAATATTAGTTTATATCATTTGGAAACAATGAAACATAATCACCAATACATTAGTGAGATACATTTAATTCCACTAGGTTCTTTAGGACTAACACCCTTATTTGAAAAATCATACCTAATACAAATATTCATTACTTAGAGAAGGAAACATAAATAGGGGTGAGCTCAGATGCTCAATAAGGGTTGGAAAGGGAGACACATAAACATATTCTTGAGCATATGGGTATGTGAACATGATCATGAAAATATAATATCATACTCTTTATAAAAAATAATAAATTGGAATCATGGACTAAATTTTGGTAGTTCATAATAAATGAATCATGAGGATATAAATTACATATAATGACCCAAAATTTTATTAATAAAAATTCCTCTTGAACTGATTAAATGTATTATTATGTAAAATGGTTATATAAGACATATCAACTTCTGTGGTTTTATGTATTTGGATTTCAAAATACCATTATGAATTATTAACATTTCTAATACAGCCGTTGAACAGTGATCTCATGATTAGAATAAATATAAGGCTTTACCAAATTCAATTTACTCAGAAAAAGGATGTGGTGACCTCATCCATCAAAATTTTTCCATACATTTCCCATTTTTCAGAGCTCAGAATGGAGGTAGAGTAATAGAGCTTCTCTCTTTCCAAGCCCAATTCGAGCTTCAAAATGTTAATCATTATGGAAACTGCCTATGAGAGAAGTGGGAGATAATAGAGATTACCACCCGGGTGATGTTATCCGAGTCATACCAAGAGTCTGTCACCATCTCACATCTTACCCTTAGGTCATATGCACATGTTATAAGGGATTATGTAACAATACCGAAGCACTATGATTTTTTGAATTATTTTTTATAGAATAAAGAATATACATTCGTTTTATTATTATTACTTTGTAAGTGATTTCAAATGCACAAATAATATTTTCAGTTAATATTCAATTAAGAAATATATTTTGTTGAATTAATGGATTTTTATATTAAATAACATTTCAATAAAATATTATTAATAAATTTTGTTCTATTAAATATAAATGATCTTTTAATTTTGTCTGAATACAATTTTAATTTTTATTCAGGTTTGAAAGCTTTTTTTTTCACAACTGATGAATTTTTGATAAACATAGTTTTTTATTTTAAAAGTTAAAATTCACATATTTATAAAATAATTCAGATAAAATTAATATAATTTTTGGATTCAAGACGTTTAAATTTTCTAATGGTGAATATTTCATAATTTTTTGAGATAGTCAAATTTTTAGGTAAAAATTAAATACCATTTAAACATGTAATGTGTTTTTGGACATCAAAATGACCTAATAGTGATGTATAAAAATAATATAAAAATTATTTTATGCCAATATATGTTTTATATTTAAAGTAAGGTTATTTTATATTTTTTGATTAATTTTATGGTGCCTTAATTGAGCCTCTAAGACTTTTAAAATATTGTAACTTTTAAAAATGATTTCCTTCAGAGTGTGACACACATACACATAGACAAGCCAAATATATTAATATTTTAGGACATTAGAGATATAAAATAATGTTTTCCATTCCACTATGTCATGAACCATGGAAAAAACCATGATGTGGTTTTCGGTTTTGATTACTTCAATGTGTAGTGTCCAAAATCTAAATGATAAATAATTCCATCTCATTTCCTATATAAACCCAATAAATATGTAATTACTGTTCACTAAAACCTTTGAATCTATAAAAAACTCAACCCTTCACTCTCTATAATCCTCTAAGAATCCCTAATCTCCCCAGAAACATCTCTAAAGCCTCCCCCAAGCCTTTGGGATCACACTTTAATGTAAGGGGATTCTTCTTTTTTCAATTTGTCCAAATTTCATTATATTGATATAACTATTTATTTTCAATCATAAATGTTGGGGTATGATTTATCACATACCCTTAATTCACTCCTTATGTTTTAATTATGAGATACCTCTTTCTATCACATTAATTCCTACCACGTACACCTGTTACCATGCCGAAATTCAGTTAGGAATTTTTCTCTTCTCATTTACATTAAAGAAATAATTTTATATTATGAATCTAAATTCCATTACATATATTGGGATGTTATAATCCATGACCCCCTTACTCTCCATTTGTTGTATAAATGATGAGAGAATCCTTTCTCTCTCACCAAACCATTTTATGATTTCTATTTGATGTCATTATGCTGACAAAGTTACACCAAAATTTCCCATTCCAAAATCATCATGTAAGTGAATACAATACCCATTTATCTATCAAGGGTATTAACCTTTATGAACATGTACTTATTCATTGTGGAATAAAATTTATGTATTCTTCATCTCTTATTCATGGAATAAATTATGATTCTTACTGAATCCATGTTGTATGATCCATGTGGCACGCTTATGCATGAAATGAAATGTTTATAATGGGTGTTCCCTGATAGCAGTCCAATGCATTGAGTAAAGATTAGTATCATGATACATCAAGTGAAATGAGGGTTTACCTATGCTTATTCACGTTCAATTATAGTTAATCATGAATATTCTTGTTCAATATTTGTTTACTAATGATTCATGTGCAATAATACTTGGCTCATGCTAATATCATGTTAAATGTTGTTGTAAAAATTTCATGTTATGATACTCAGGACATAGCATACATTTATGTTCATGTTTCTCTTGTTATCTATTGATGTGCCTATTTCCTAACATGTAATATATTCTCCATTTTATTCCTTGTCTCCTCCCTTACTAGGTTTTGTAGCTCAGCCTTTTATTATGCATGTCATCAAGTTATCCCGGGTAATGCTATGTATGAAGGAATGTTGTGGTCATGTAAAATATGTTTTAAATAAAGGCATTGGGTTTTATTTTATATATTGTTATGTAATGTTCCTAATTTTCCCAATACACTAGACCTCTTGATCCTCAAAGTTGAATTAACTGAATGTTTATGTAATAAATCATGTTTGTTTGTGTAATAAAGAGAAAGGTTTTTATAGATGGTGTCATAAGATAGGTTTAGTTATTTTTTGGATTAGTATTAGAAAACCCTAGTGAATAAATTAGGTATAATAATAAGTATAATAAAAACATCCCTATGTTTTGGTGAGTATAGGATAATTGTTTTATCAAGAAAATACATCCCTATCTAGATACGAACAAGTAGAGGTGACTTTGGAACATATGTTTGTAGGGGTGAAACACGAAAACACCACTTTGAGATATAATTGAACGGGAACTAGTGCAAAAAAATGGTCCTTGCTTTACTCTTAGTTATGAAACTTATGGGGGATATGATTTGATAAATTAATAAGCTTAGTATGAACCATTATTAAGGGAATAAAAAATTCCCCTATGAATATATGTTGGGAATTAGATCACATATAATATATATTGAAGCCTATAAATTCATAGGATAAGGAATTAAATGTAATTTATATGTTATCCCTTTTTTTCATTGTATTCCCCTTTATGTGTTACCCCTAATTTACATTTATTCCAGCCAATGGCTGGTAATATGAGTAATCAAGCTAATAACTGATGCAAAGTTCAATGTGACGACTGTTCTATTGTGATGCCCAATCTGATGGGAGCGAGAATCGTAAAAATTGTCATGATACTCTCCCATTTAAGTTATTTTTTGAATAAAAAAATCAATGAAGAGGAACATACAACCCCATACGCCCAATGAATGACCTAAATGCAATCAAGAGAATTATGAGACAAATGCCACATTCTTTTAATGGATCATCCTATTCCTCAACTTCCGAACAATGGATCAATGCCATTGAAAAGATCTTCTCCATCCTCTATTGTTTTGAAGAAGAGAAGGTTATTTTGGATGATTATCATATGGAGGGTGAAGATGATCAATGGTTTACATTGATCAAACGTACAAATCTTGAGGAAGAGATCGAGGTGTTTTAATGAAAGGATTTTTGGAAAAAGTTTTTCGATATATATTTTCCATGCACCATCTTACTTAAGATGGAAATGGACTTCAATTCCGACAAGGAAAAAGGCGACGAATCCATCAGAGCATATGAAGAAAACATCCGAAGTCTTTCATGATATGCCTCCATCATTTCTGTTACCCACAAATTCATTGTTGACCTCTTTTTTGGTGGGGTAAAACCTTCCCTACAAAAATCCCTGGTGATCCATGACTTCGATAGCTATGAGGAAATTTTATGATGTTCCATAAAAGTCAAAATGGAGATTAGATAATCGCAGGGGTATCATGGGGATAAGAAGTGGAAAGTGGAATTTAATTCTGGCAGTCTGATGTATAAATAAAATAGTACTATGAAATTCCAGCACCCCACATTACAATGCTTTGGAAAGAAGAACCTCAAAAATTTCCTGAAGGGGATGGGAAAATTTTTAAGGTGTGGAAGAGAAGAGATCCTAGCCATTATTTACCAATAGGAAAAACCCACTTCTATGACAGAGGAGAGGAATTATCTATTTGACCCTCAACACATTTTTCATTGATTTAACTACAAAAAACTAGGGAAATTTATAATCCATTTCCATATGCCATTGGTTTTAATAGGTAACCGACAACCACCAAGGCAGCAAGGGTGAGATTTTTCATTAACTACCACTGAAGTGAACCCCGAAAATGAAGTGGTGACTAGTATACTAGTTATTGATTCAAGAATAGAGGAAATACATTTTGATTATAGTTCTATGCATTCTTTTATATCTCAAATGTTTAGTATAATGGTCCCAACACCACTACAAATCATGGAAGTAGAGATGTCAATGAGAACTGAAAATGGGGAAATCATTGCATCCCATTAATATAACTCCTCCCATGTCAAATTTTTTGGTATGAACATCACAGAAAACATCATCATACTCCATCTAGTATAATTTTATGCAATTATTGGAATGAATTGTCTTTCCTTATATAGTGCCAAAATAAATTTCCATTAGAGGGAAATCACTCTCCATATAGTGAATCGACACCCCATTCATTACTATTTCATAGAGGAGGATGAATCTTCTTTAGCACCTTCATCTCAAGTGTGGATCTTAAAACCATACAAGCATGCATATCTTCCATAGATGATTGAGTATAAGGAAGAAACAAGACTTGAATACATGCCAATTGTGAGGGAATTCACTGATGTTTTTCTCGAGGAATTACTTGTTCTTCTACATAAAAGAGATGTTGAATTCTTAGTTGTTCTTATACATGGGGATTTTCCAATATCCAAGAATCTTTATAGAATGGATATTTTGGATATTCTGTAGATAATGAAATAACTACATGGGAATCTAGATAATTGGTTTATATGCCCCAGTGCTTCACCATGGGGGTCACCAGTCTTCTTCATCAAAAATATCGATGGGTCAGTGCTTCTTTTCATTGATAATCCTGATCTCATCAAAATCAAGATAGGGAAAAAACATCATCTAACCTGAATTTATGACTTGTTCAATTATCTATGTGGAGTACAATACTTCTCCAAGGTAGATTTGCAGTTGGGATATTATCATGTAAGGGTGAAGGAGGAGGATATCACGAAGACTTCTTTTCATAAAAGGTACATGCACTATAAATTCAATGTAATGCATTTCAGACTAACTAATTCTCTAGAAATTAGTATGGACTTGATGAATAGTGTCTCTAGATATTACCCCGAAAAACCTGAGGTTGTGTTTATAGATTATATTCTAATATAATCCAAAATGGCGGAGGAGCATGAGGAGTATCTAAGAACCGCACTATAGACATTGATAAAGGATAAGATCTTTGAAAAGTACAAAACTATGTGTTCTTGTTGATGAAAGTATCATTCTTTTGTCATGTCATCACAAGGAGTGGGATATCTGTGGATCCCTCCAAGAAAACTTCAATTGAGGGATGACAAATCACACCATCGGTGACTGATAACTGTAGCTTCCTGGGGTTAGCTGGATATCATCACTAAGTTGTGAGAAAATTATCATGATTGTCCAACCATATTACTATGTTAACCTAGAATGGATTCAAGTTTTCATAGAGAGATGAATGAGAAGATATCTTTATGGACTTGAAAATAAGGATTATCACTACACCCGTGCTCACAATAATCACAAGTAGAGAACACTTTTTGGTATTTAGTGATGCTTCAATGAAGGTCATGGTATATGCATTGATGAAAAATGACAAAGGCATTGCCTATGATTCAAGGAAATTGAGTGTTCTGGAGAGAAAAAACCAACACATGATCTAGAGTTGGATGCTGTAATCTTCTCTTTGAAAATTTGGATGAATTACCTCTTTAGGGAGAAGTGGAAAATACATACATATCAGAAACACCTCAAGTATATATTCACATAGAGAGTGTTTAACATGCACCAATTAAGATGGTTAGAGCTGATCAAAGACTATGAATTCTCATTTTATTACCACCCTGGGAAAATGATCAAACTGGTAGATGCCCTAAGAAGAAAGGAACCATCAATTCTTTCATTGATTAGAATTGGAAAGGATCTAATCATATTAGATTTCATGAATATGGACATGAGAATCATAATTAATGGAACATCATCAATACATTCACAAATTATTTCTCAACCAACACTTTTGGAAAGGATAAAGGATGCTCAAAAGGTTGATGTGTGAATTCCGAAGAAAGTGGAAACTATCAGAAAATGGAAATCCCCAGAGTTCAATGTTAATGAAGAAGGAATTGTGAGATTTGGGTCAAGAATATTCTTTACATCAAATACAGAGTTAAGGAATAATATTTTGGATGATGCACATAGTTCAAATTTCTCCATTCACCTAGGAAATACAAAGATGTATTGAGATCTCAGAGTGCATTATTGGAGGGAAAACATGAATAAAGAGATCAATGAGTATACATCAATGTTCCTAGAGTGTCAGAAAGTGAAGGATAATGGGTAGATTTATAAAGGGATGATGCAACCATCACCCTTTCCAATATGGAAACGGTAAAAAAACCATTTACATTATCACCAGACTTCCTAAGAAATCCAAGGGAAACAACGCTATATGTGCTGTTGTGGATTGTATTAAAAATACTACACACTTCATTAAAATTCGAGAGGATTTATCATTGGATCAACTAGCAAAAATATACATAAGTGAAGTGGTAAGGCTGCATGGAGTACCACTAATTATTGTATCCGATCGAGATCGAGGATTCACCTCTATGTTCTAGAAGAGTCTCCAACACACTCTGAATACTGAGCTAATATTTAATACGACTTATCATTCTAAAAAATATGGCCAATCTGAGAATTCAATCCAAAAACTTGGGGAAACATTGAGATCAAGATCAATGGACATCAAAATAGGACGGGATCGACATCATCCCGTGGTAGAGTTATCTTATAAGAATTGTTTCACTCAATCATCCAAATGGATCCTTATGAAGACATTAATGGGAAGAGGTGCAGAATACTGGCATGAGGGGAAGAAGTTGGGGAGAGAAAACTCTTAGGTCCAGAAATGGGTGAATAAATGCTGGATATGGTTAAGACCATCCAACATCACATTAAATCTACTCAGATTCGACAAGAGAGATATGATGATAAGCGTCGATAAGACCTAGTGTTTTTTATTAGAGATATGGTATTCATCCATATATCATTGCGGAAGAGAGTGATGAGATTTGGGAAGAAGTTAAAGCTTATTACAATGTACATTGGATCTTTTGAGATCCTTGATCGCATTGGAGCAGTGGCCTATCGAATAACACTCCCACCATACCTATCTCAATTACATTATGTATTCCACGCATCAGTCATGAAGAAGTACATTCCTAACCCATTGCATGCACTCAATATAGAGGTGGTATCATTTTAGAATGATCTTTCCTATTAATAGAATCCAGTGAAGATCATAGCTTGTAGGGAAAAAGTTCTACGAAAAAAGGCAATGCCCTCGTCAAGGTGTTGTGGGTAAACTATAAGTTTGAAGATGCAATGTGGGAATAGGAGGAATTAATGAAGCAGATTTACCCCCATTTGTTTTAGTGTGGAAAAAGTAAACTCATATGGCGAAATTTATTTAGGGGGGAAGATTGAAATGACCCAATATTTTATTAATGAAAATTACCCTCGAGCTTATTAAATGCCTTATTATGTTAAATAGTTATATAATACATATGAAAATCCTTGGTTTCATGTTTTTTATTTTAGAATACTATTATGAATTGTTACCATTCCTAATATATCCATTGAATAATGATCACATGATTTTTATAAATATAGGCCATTAAAAAATCCAATTTATTTAGAAAAGGAATCAATGGCCTCATCCAGTAAAATTGCTCCATATGAAGCCCATTTTTCAGAGCTCAGAAAGGAGTTAGTGTCACTAGGATTCTCTCTTTATGAATCCCAAGATGAGCTTCAACACATTAAGATTCAACGAAATCAGGTATGGGAGAAGTTGAAGTTAATAAAGATTACCACCCAAGAAATATTTTCAAATCCAACCCCAGAGTTTGTTACCATCACACACCTTACCCGTAGGACTTTTGTAGGTGTTATAATGTGTTATTTAAAAAGACCCTATCAATATGATTATCTGCATTATTTTTATATATAATTGAGAATATACATTAATTTTATTATTTTTAATTTCTATGTGATTTTAAAGCACAAATAGTATTTTGAGTTAATATTCAATTATGAAATCTATTTTGATGAATTAATGGATTTTTGAATAAAACAATTTTTTAATAAAACATTATTACTAAATAATGTTTTATTATATATAAATGATCATATAATTTTTTATGAATACAATTGTAATTTTTATTAAGGTTTGAAAGTTATTTTTGTCAAAAACCAAGAATTTTTTGTAAATGTATATTTTTATTTTCAAAGTAAAAATTCACATATTTAAAAAAATATTTAGATAAAATAAATATTATATTTTGATTCTGAACCTCAAAATTATCTAACGGTGAATTTCTCATAATTTTCCGAGAGAGTAAATTTTTTGGATAAAAATTAAATACCGTTTCAATATATAATGTGGTTTATTACATCATAATGACCTAATAGTTTTATAATAAAATAATATAAAAATATGTTTCTGGCTAATATATATTTTATCTTTAAAATAATGTGATTTAATATTTTTTTGATTAATTTTATGGTTTCTTAGTGGACCCTCCATGACTTATAAAATATTTTATCTTTTTTAAATGATTTTCTTGAGAGTGTGACTCACCTACACATAAGAAAGCCTAATATTTCAATAATTATGGCCATTGTACAAAACAATGAGGTTTTACACTCCACATTGGGAAACATTTTGGGCAAAAACCATGGGTTTGTTTTTGGTTTTGATTAGTTTAATGTGTAGTATCAAAAATATATATAATAAAAAATCCCCCTTCCTTTCCAATATAAACTCACACAATCTCCCATTACTCTACACTAAAAACCTTTGGAGCTCAACCAACATCTAAAATCCCTTATCTATAATCCTACTAAGGCGCCCTAAGCGCCCTATAAGTATCTCTCAAGCCTCTCCAAATCCTTTGAGATTACACTTCCAAGTAAGGGATTTCTTCCTTTCTCATTTTTGTCCAAATTTAATTATACTATTATACCCTTTTATTTTCAATTAAAAATGTTGGGGTATGATTTTTACCCTCCTCCATACATAACTACATATGTTTTAATGATGATATACCTCTCTTTATCTTATTATTTTTTCCCACGTACACCCATTACCATGTCCAAATTCTGTAAGGAATCTCTCTATTCTCATTTACATTTAAGAAATTAAATTATGTTTTTCATATAAATTCCATTATATATGTTGGGATATTATGTTTTATTACACCATTACTATAAATTTCAAGTATAAATGATGAGATTCCATTTTATCTCTCATCAACAAAATATATGATTTCTATTTTTCATTGTTATACTCCTGAAGTTACACTAAAATTTTCAATGCCAAAATCATCATGTAAGTGAATACCATACCCATTTTTCTATCAATGGTATTCAGATTTTTTCACATGTACATGATGATTGAGGAATTAAATTAAAGATTTCCATATCTCTTATTCATTGAATAAATGAATATTTTTAATGAATCCATGTTGTATGATCCATGTGACACACTTATGCATGAAGGGAAATATTTTTAAATAGCGCACCCTAATAGTGCTCCAATACATTGGGAAATGATTAGTATCATGATACATCAAGTGAAATTAGGGTTTTCTAATGCTTATTCAAGTGGAATGAGTCTTTAATTATTATAATTCATGTTCAATGTCGGTTTACTCATGCTCCATGTGAAATGATCGATCATGCTAATATCATGTTTAATGTTATTGCCACATTTCCATGTTATGATAATCATGCTATATCATGCCTTCATTTTCATGTTTCTATTGTGATCCATTGATATGTGTATTACCTAAAATTTACTATATTATTCATATTATTCTTTGTTTACTCCCATACTGAGCTTTATTGCTCACCCTTTTCATATGCATGTCCTCAGGTTATCCCACACATTGCAAAGTATGAAGCAAAATTGTGGTCATGTAAAAGAATTTTTCATTAAGGGTGATGTGTTTTATGTTAGAATCTATTATGTTATTTTCCTTATTTTCTTGACACACTAGACCTCTCAATACTTAGAGTTTTCTGAAGTGAATTTTTATTCAATAAATCATGTTTATGTGTGTAATAAAGAGTAGGGTAGTTATAGAACATGATCCATGAATGAATAATATATGACTACGTCATGTAATTGTGGAAAACCCATAATCATATAATATGATATTAATAGTATCAAAAGAATTGCTTACATGAAAATCATAGTAGTATCCGTTAGCTCCTCATAAATTATTGGTAGTCATTGACCACTCCCATAGCCATATTAGTAGCATGAGTTCACTCTTCATACCATATAGGATGTCATGGTTTACTCCCATGGCCATCTTAGTCATTACAGTTCACTCCCAAGACCATTTTAGTCTCTCTAATGAGATTTAAATCTTTACCCAATGCATTGGAGGGAGATATAGGTTCAACCCAAATCATAATTATATCATGCATACATGTACCACAATAATATAAAAAAATCATATCATAACCCACGAAATGAAAAGGGTGTCATAAACATGAAATACAAATATTAATGTTACCTTTAGATTATTTCATGAAAAGGAATGAGTAATATGAATGGATGTTATATGAGAGAGGAAATAATTTTTATTGATATTTTAAAAACACATCATGAGGAAATTATCTTTTCTCCATTGAGAAATGATTATTAAAATTTAAAATATTTTGATAATAATTTTCATAAAAATAAACTTAAAAAATTATAATGTGATCATTGAAAACATTTTTAAGGCCTTTTTCCTTTGAGAACTTATAAGGGATCATAAAATTGTTTGACAATAGTTTTCTATTGAAAACATAGAAATGAATCGAGATTTTTTTTAAAAAAAATAGTTTCATTGAAATCTATTTTGAAAACATTTTCATAATTATTAACTATTTAAACATCAATATAAGCTTCAAATAAATGATGGTAAGTAAATCTGTACATGTCATATGAGGTAAAAGAAAATTCATTTGGAACTGTAAAAAGGGTATAAATTTCCTTGCTTGAAAAGAGATAGGAATATTACAATAAAAGAATTGGTAAAAGGTAAAAAGGGTAATAATTTATTTTAAAGATCATAGGATATTATTAGAATAATCTTGGAATCCATTTTTAAAAAATATGTGGTTTAAGGAATATAGTTTTCTGACTGAATAGACAGGTATGGTCATTTTTTCATAAAATATTTAATTATTATATTAAGTAAAAAATAGGGAAAATGGTACAAATATATTAATAAATCAAGAATAAAAATAGGAGAATAATAGTATTGAGTGTTCATGAAAGATAGATCATAATATTTCATCAGTGAAAATGTGATCATAAACAATCTTCATAAATAGTGAGATTATTTCAATAAACTCTTACCACATGATAACATTGAATCATACTACACAATTAGAGAAATCTATTAATGTGGATATTAAAATAGGATTAAAATATAGAGATTCATGATACAAAATTACATATAAATTTTTTGATCCACATATAAAAATATATTTTTATAACACTGAAAGTGTCTCAAAGAAAGAAAATTGAGAAAAAATTTGTATTACTAATTTGGTAATTTTTGAACTATTAACCCCATGACAGAAAGATCATAAAATAATTATGTAAATACCGATAGATTTGAGTACATGAGTAATATAATAAATTGATGGGAAGTATGTACACCACAAAAAATAAGTGAGCGGTGAATAAGGAATGTATCTCACTTAAATAAAGAGCGAGATGAAATTTTATCACCTTGTGTCTTGACTCTTGGCACACTCATTCAAACCTATTGTTTAATAAATTCAATTATATTATAAATCATTCCAAGAAACATATTATTATATCTAATAACATATAAGATTTTATTAATACTTTATATTACCCTCTTGTTAGAAATTCCACGTTAAGGTTACACTTTTGGTAATATCCTCTTTGTTTTACACGTGTCTCATAATTTGTCATATATTTTATCATTATACATATATCATGAATTATAGATTGAAAATATGAAAATAAATAATTTAATTTAAGTATATGTATATTTTAGTAATCTATATAACATAGAAATATGAAATTGAATACATTGTTAATAGTGATAACAGGCTATACGTACACACAAATGCCGTTACCATTTTATTATCATATTAAAAGGAACAAAGTAAAAGAAATATATGTACATATATGTATATAATATCATTAATGTGGAAATATTATTCCATATATATCATATAAGTTCACAAAACAAAACCTTAACTCATTGTATTTAGTGTGTGAATGAATCACACCACTTTGAGGGGGTGGTAGTTGAAACGTACTCAAATGAAATTTTCTTATTTACAAAAACATTTAAGAATAAAAGAATATGTTATAAAATGATTAAAAAAGAATAAAGACACTATATGTATAATATAAATCAAATATATCATATCGATCATATATTAATAGAGTTTTCATCATAATTCCTAACATTTAAACGTGTGAATGGAAAACCAAACAATCATTATTTCGCAATCCTATAGTTTGTCACACAATAATGGTAAGTTTGTTACCCATTATACGGAGGTCTGTGTAATTGAAGATTGAAACCTTAATAAAAAAAATCCTAGTATATTTAAGATATTTGTGTTGTGATATAATCATGAAATAAATATATTTTAAGGGGATGAGGAAGGAAAATAAAATAATGGAACTTGAGGAAGAATGTTACCTCTTATTTTGGTAACACTTTTTTTATTACACTATTTGGATTCCTTGGATTGATTTACACCCAAAGAGTGGTTTCAAGGAATAATTGATAGATATTGGGGATTTATTTGGGTAGAGTTTGGGAGATCCAATGTTCATTTAGAGGTGCGAGGATGTGAAAGGATAAGAGGCCTTTTATATTGGAAGATGAGTCACACTCTTGTAATATTTATGAAATGGGATACTCGACCCATGTTATTTGTTTTTGAAAATAGATAAAATAATGGTAAAACATTATATAAAAACAAGTATATGGTTGAAATATGACCAGAAAATGGATTATGTAGAAGTTTATAGGACATGTTAGGTTTTTAAGTTTATGGTTTAGTCCCTTGTTAGGATTTATTCAATCACAGTCATTTTAATTAATTTTTATTACCATCACTAAATATTTTGGTAAATAACAATGTTAATATTATTGGACATTATAAATTATTATGATTCTGAAATATGGAATCTATTTTATAAAAATAAAAACAAAAAAGTTGAATAAATTAATTTAAATTTAATCTCGCAGATAGGACGACCAAGAACTTTTTAAAGAAAAAATATACATAATTTTTCTTGTTTTTTTAAAAAACACAAATTTAAAATTAATTATAATAAATAAAATTGGATATTTTTATAAAAAAATATCTACATAGTCTTTAAAATCAAATAAAAATACTATTAATCCTTCTAAATAAATTATATTAAAAGGTAGTTTTGAGTTAAATTTCAAAAAAATTCACTATTCAATAAAACAAGAAACATCGCAAAAAATATGAAAATATCACCCTAACCTAATTTTTATTCATTAATTAAAAAAATAATTTTTTTTAAATATAATATTTATAAAAATCCCAAAATCTATATTTAATGGAGTTTTCCAATCAAAAGATGTCAAAAATACCTTAATATAAATATATGTTTTTATTTGTAAAATTTGGTTTGTTCTTATCTTATGCCTATCAATTATATTAGAAGAATAAAAAAAATATTATATATATATATATTAAATTAATAAAAATCACGAGTTTTAATTAATTTAATTTATTAGGATAACACATCTTTGTGAGCATGAAAATTGTTTTCTATAAAAAAATTCCCTTTATATTCAATTGGATCATTTGAACTAATGAATTCATTTTATATTTTAATATAGGTTATCATATGTTATATATTATTATTAAAAACTAATAACTTAACATCTAGGTTATTTACTAATATATTATATAATTTTTTTAATATTATATTGTTTTTTCAGTAAAACACTATCTTTTGTGTAACGCACGCCATCGAGGAAAGTCAGTCATGTGTGTAACATAAGCTAAACTTAGTGTTCTGTATAGTGTAATCAAACCTTTATATAGATTTTAGAGCATGATTAAATTGTGATTTCATATATCAGAAGTAAAACATAGTGCTTTAATATATATATAATATATCTATTTTCAGTGTTGCTTGAAAAGGAAAATATCAAAAAGAATAAATTAATTCAAAAAAATCCCAAAAACATAGAGTGTTAACCCATCACCATAAGGGAGTTATCTATTGAGGATACCACCCAAAACATATTTTTTAGTATAACTTCATTATACAAAATCAATTTTTTCGTGACCCAAATTTCCAAATCTTAATGGAGTGAATCATCACCAGTAACACCACACGATTTTATTTTGGGTTAATTTTAAAAACAATTATTTAATAGTGTGTGATATAGTCAAAATATAACTAATTTTAGATATCATTTATTAATATGAAAGGTAAAATTAAATATAATATAATTATGTAATTTTTAAAAATATAAGTTAACATTCAAGGGTAAATGATTTGATATATGTTTAAGAACACTTAATGTTTAAATGGATTAATTTTCTCAAAAAACAAGTTTTCGTAAATTATTTTGTTTTTGTTTGAAAGAAAATTTTATAAAAAAATTTCTTTAATTTTCAATTTGTTACCTTAATTTTATAATTTTTATGTCAAAATTATTTTAGGGTAAAATTTTGTGCTATTTCTAAAATGGTTGAAGTTTTATTTTATCGTGAAAAATACCAATTTTACAAATATTATCACTTTAATGACATTATCAAGATATATGAGTGACATGAAAATATATAAAAACTATCTTATAGGGAAAATAAATATTTAATTAATAAAATAATTCATTTAAAAATAATTTTTCTTATATAGAAATATATGATTAAAATTTCAAAAACTATGTATGTTTTATATTCAAATAAAATCAATTTTTTGTTCTTCCATTTTAATCACGTATTTTAAAAGGTATAATTATTTTTTATTTGTTTTAAATTAATATATATATACATACATAAATTGATTAAAATAGTATAATTAATCATATGGTAATCTACAATATATATGATTTTGGTATAAAATCATATTTATGCTTAAAAGAAAATATTTCTAATAACTATTTTTCAAAGTGTTACACGTGCTTAAATGAAAATTAATTTTTATAAACTCATGAAATTGAATATTATAATATATAAATTCCATATTCGAGATCAAAATATTAAAATTCTATCACAATACAGTTTTCAAATTTCTGTGATAATGAATACATACGATAGTAAAAAATTTAATACCATGGTTCAGGTTTAGAGGTTTAACGAAGGTGAAACTAACAAAAATGATTTATGTATTATATAATCTTGTTTAAATTTAATTTATTGTGTTACAAACCTTCCAAGTGGGGCCTGTGCTGAGATCCCCCTTGCACACCTCTAATAGTATTGGGGCTATTGACTAGCATTGAGTAGGCTTATCACTTACATGGGAGTCACTACCTTTGTACTTATATGCACACACACATATCAAATCCCACAAAATGATGAAATGTAAAAGACACTAAGTAAAAAATTCATGCTTACCACTATTTCCCAACTAGAGTACAAAAGAAAGTAAAATAAAGTAAACAATTCCAGAATAAAAGACCACAAAAAAGAGTTTGTAAACAAAAGTCCAACCTATAAGATAATGTTATTGGGACCCCTGTATATATCCACATGAACACACATCAGTCCGTCCAGTCTGACAGAGCATCGTATGGTCCTATAACACCTAGGAAACCATCAAAATTTCAATATTCTTTACAAAACATGACACATGCAGGCCAATATCATGAAGGGATGAGTACAAAAATACTTAGTGGGACACCTTGAAACCACAAAGAAATCTAAAATTGAATCTATAATCAGCTCAACACAGACAAGAATATCTATATACACTCAATCAAGAAACTCAATTTAGAGGTAATCTACAACCACTACATACCGACCCTAGGAATTATTTTTGGTGATTACAGAATGCACTCATCCAGGAGAACACACTCTTGAGTCTAAAAGCACTAACTGTGTTCTTCCGAGAGGTACAACTCATTGGGTATCCCTATGAGAAAGATATGCTGATAGATCCGAAGAGAATAAAATATGATACAATATATTAGGATAACATCAAGGGCCATGGGGTGATACCAACAACTCATTCTGGATTAACACGCAAAGTAGAGGATAACCTCCTTTGTAGGGTTGGTCACATAGATACTATAAAGACCACCTAGTGTACAAAGAAATGAATAAAGGATCCTATTATGGGCCTCTCAGTGGATTCCAAAAACTCTATCTAAGAATTTCAGCATAAGGGATCATTTTCCAATGACTAGGAAATGGTTTGTACCAACCTTCATGAAAATGATAAAGGGAACAAACCCTAACGAAACATGTCCAAGATATGTAGGAAAAGATAATCAAGTCACAAAGAAGGGGGTACACATCATGTAGTAGGGTCACATGTCATGTACCTTGAACCTGGGTACTACCCCTGTACAATATCCCATTTCATTCCAAACTCTGTCATGTAAAATATGGGTACATGGTGTTTAGAAAGAGTCACATGTTGTGCCCTTCCAACCCGGGGATTCTTATGTACTTCAGTTATGTGTGAGTACATGGTGTCACCTTGTGTATACCTCCATGGGTACCAGTATACAAGGTTTTCCATTTAACCATTTCATGTCATGTTGTGTGGGGGATAGATCTCACGGAGGCAACCCATGTACTCCAACCCATGTCCATGTACTTCCCAAATTAAATACTGAGTGACACGGATGGGGTCACATGTCATGTGATGGGGACACAATCCGTGTGATCCATAACATTCCTAGAAAACCCTATCCACTGCAAGGGGGACCTAGACACCATTATATCCCAGATTACAGGTCGTGTGATTCATGATTTTCTAGAATCACTGCAGATTGTCCCACATGCCTCGTTTTTTACTGCACATTGATCTGTTGATCGATCCACTAGGGAACATAAGATCCAAGATTGTCACATCATTCCATCACCTAAAAAACAGATTTTGTATCCTGATCCAGTGAAAAAATGGATTAAAATGGGTCATTATTCATTTCACTGAAGAACATTGAAGATTGTGGATTTGGGGATTCCCCATTAAGTGAATCACTCTATAGCTATTGTCACACCTTTTTCATTCTGTGCTAATGCCAGATCAGTGATATCAGATCATTGTGTAAAAAATCGAGTGCATAATGATCAATTCCTCGAGATGTGTTGAGTCATAGTTCAAGAAAATAATTCTCATGATAAACATTAAATGGGGGAGAAAAGTACAAGAATCAAAGAGAGTAATGAACCTTGATTTAAGTTCATGTTTATATCAATATGTATACATTAGAATGAAAATAAATTAAATAAATTTATCATAAGATCAATCTCCCATCAAATCCCAAAGATATCATCACATTCAATATATATGATCATTCCCTGAGCTAATATGTTCGTGGATTATCTTTCACTAATTGTAGGAATGAATAACGAGAAATAAGAATCAAAATAATAGAGCTTACGTGGATTTTGGATTGCTCGCTGATGAGGATTGGTCGATGCCTAATCGCCTTTGGAGAGATCTATAAAGAATGGGGTTCATCGATCATTAATCAAAATATCTATCATTGCCTGCTTGAGAGGATTATCTAGAGGTTCCTCCAAGCATCTCCATTTAATTATAGGGCTAAGAGACTAACCCCGGATCACTAAGAAAGGGTTTATCAAAAATAAACATATCCTTTTATCACTTCTTTGAAGAAATAAAAATAAAATAATTTTTATCAATTTATTTTATTAATATAAATTTTTTTGATGACATTCCACAAACAAAACACAAAGACTAATGATAGGGCACACCAAGAGTAATTTTTTTGTTATGAAAACAAATATTCCATAACATTTTAGATCTGGGAACCATTTAGATGTTATTCTATTTTTTAAGGTAAACACTCTGTACATTATAAATAATATTTTAATATTTTCAAAACATTGTTCCTTGAACATTAGGCCTTGAAATGAAAAAACAACTCAGTTCCTGGTCTCAAACATAATCAATATCATATTAAAAAATAATTCATGTATAATACGGTACATTACATTTTCCCCACCTTGGGGTTTTACATCCTTGAAATGCCAAAATAATGTTTCCTAGAAATGATGTAGGTACTAGGCATGAACCTGAGCCTCCCTCTCCCAACTGCTCTCCAAAAGATTCCCATGCTACCCCCAAACACAAACTAAAGTAAATGATCACCTACAAAGATCCTATCCTGATAATCCATGATCTCAACTAGTTACTAATCTAATGTCACTCTATTATCAATGTCCAACTAACCCCACTTGATGAAATGTGATGGTTCATGCTCTTACCTCCTGAGATACGACACGTGGAGGATGTTATGTACCTAGTCTAATTGTGGAGGAGGAGATATGTGGTATTATACCTCACCAACTCTATGTAGTTCCTGAAAATGGTCGACAAAACTAGAAGATAACTTTCCTCACTATCCAAATCTCTATAATCCACATCAAGGTGAAACCCATAGAAACACGTGGCCACCTTTCTAGAAATCCAAAGGACTCCACCACCTTTCATCTTATTACTTCTGATAGATCTGTGTTGTATTCATAAACTAAAAGATGATCTACACCTTCTTAGTATTAGATCACACCAAATCTAGGCCCGTGAGTGATGACTATCTTGGGTCAGTTCATCCATGTGGTGAACTAAGGGGTTTCCCATAAAAATCCTTGAATGGTTCCATACCTATGGGGGATTGGTAGTTGTTGATGTATACCAAATCCACCAATGGTATGTGATCCTCCCAACTATAGACAAAGTCCATCATGAAGGCCCATAACATTTCCTCTATAACAAGAATGGTCTGCTCAGTTTGGCTATCAGTTTGTGGGTGTATTGTTGTTATCAAGTGTAACTGGATCCCAAATGCCTCTTGTAATCCCTTCTATAATCACGATGTAGAAGAAGCATCTTGATTTGAAACAATCATCTATGGAACTCGATTGAGTTGAATTATCTACTAAATGTAGAGGCATCCCTTGATATCTACTAATGTCTTCTCTTGGATATCAAGGATATTGGATGACTTGGTGAGTTAGTCAATGATCAATCAGATGGCATTGTCCCCCCTGGAAGTACATCATAAAACCATCACGAAGTCCATTGATATCTCAGCCCACTTCCATTCTAGAACCTCAAGTAGTTGAGCTAAACTCGATTGAACTCAGTGTTAAGGCATAACATTCTAGAATGTAAGGCATAGAGAAACAAAATATTCCACTCTCTTCCTCATGATATTCAACTAAAACGAATGTCAAAGGTCCTGGTACATATTCATCACACAATGATGAACTGCAAAAGGCTACGTCAGCAAATCCCTCAGATTCTCCTCCTAAAATATCACTGGTACTACTTTGCATCCTTTTCAAATAACGACGTGATCCCCACATTTTGAATATCCATATGGATCATGATTTATGGATATCTGATCACATAGGGTGTCACAGTTGGTATCCCCAAGCCATGCTTCCCTAAATCCCTGTAAGAGTGGAGGGGTAACAACTATCAAAATGAGCTAAGGATCTCTATCTCTATCCATAAAGGATAACTATGAATAGTCCTACTACGATGACGCCTCATTCAGAAATGGGAAACTAGATCTCCTGCTGAGAGAATCTTCAACCATATTTTCCTTCCCAGGAGTATAATAAATTTCAAAGACATAGCCTTATAGGAAATCTTTCAATCACCTTTATCCCAATTTCATATTTTTTTAGAAAATATATACTTGAAACTCATAATATTGGATTAGATGATATTCCTCTCTCAAAATAGGTAGTGTCGCCACATCTTCAATGAAAATACTACCTTTGTGAACTCATGATCCTGGGTCACGTAGTTTGACTCATGTGGTCTCAAATAGAACGAACCATAGGCAATCATCAATTTAATCTGCATCTGTACACAAAAAATCTTGTTTATAAATGCCTCACAGAACACTAATTACATGACACCCTCATCTAGCCATCTAAAGATCATACTTCTTGTCAAAAACTACATCTACTACTGAAAATCATGCAAGAAGTTCTTTGTCCACATGAATAGATTCCCCTTTTGAGTCAAAAGCTGTCATAGGTACTGATATCCAAGAGAAACCAGGTATGAATAACTTGTAATATCAAGTTGTCCCAAGGAATCTCTGTACCTCCATCATGTTCTGAGATGGATCCCATTATAACACTTCCTCAACCTTGGTCTGGTCCAATTCCACTGCATCCAATAAGATAAAGTTCCTTAGAAAGTGGACTTTTGGAATCTTGAAATGGATCTTTTGAACTTTCCCATTATGATGGTGCTCTCAGAGTATATCCATAACTATACTTAATATATCAATGTATCCTCCTCATACGTCGAGTACACAAAGGTATAATCGATGATTGCTCCCATGAACTACTCTAAATAAGTTTGAATGATACGGATCATGAGTCTCCTGAACAATTATGGGGATTTTATCTTGTAAATAAGAATAAACAAGTACTCATAATGACCATAAAAACATTTAAATTCCATCTTCTATATGTCCTCATCTCATACTCATAGCTGGTGATATCCTGATATGAGTTCAACCTTCAAGAACCATAGTTCCCCATTCAACTGATCCAAGATGACCTTGATCTTTAGTATTGGATGCTTATTCTTCACAGTCACCTAGTTCAAGCATGGGTAGTCCAAAAAAACATATTTTTCCAAATTCATTTTTGGAAAACAAAACTGGGGCCTCCCAATGTAAAACATTATGTCTCATGCAGCCCTTCCTCCATATGTCCTCCAAGTACAACCTCATCTCAGGAAGCTCTGTGGGAGCCATTCGATACGCTAGTGTAGATATCAGTGTCGTCATGAAGAGTAAACCTATATAGAAGTCTATATCTCATTTTGGAGGTAATACTGGAACATATTTTGAAAATTGGTCCTCTTACTCCACCACCACTACTAGAAACTGGAAGATCATAACATATGTTGCACCAAAGGTCAGGCTATCGAACTGATTATTAATTGGCTACACCCTTCCATGCATGTGTCAATCCTATGCTCTATGGCCTTCCTATTCACTAAAAAAGGTAAACCTCATTCCTTCACTGTTAACACACTGCACCCTTCACATAAAATAGTCAATTTGGGTACAGATTGTAGATAACCTATCTATACTAATAATGACCTCATAAGGCCTTAAATATTCCACCAAGAGGTTCCAACCAAAACTAGCACCTATAATGGTCAGGTCACCCTATTGACACCAGTGTGTGATCACCAAGTCTTCCCTTGTAGATGTCTCTAAGTGTAGGGATCAATTCAAGAGTTCATCTAGAATCTCTAGTTCTCAAACAAGAAATGTGGTGAGAAATAAATGACAAGAACCTATATCTATTTGTACTACAACTAATGTAGAAAAGACAGAGATGATACCTTGAAACCTTCATAGAACCTATGGGTCTTAAGAATCAACTGCATGCAGATGTCCCCACCCCTAACATCTAGATCCCTAATCTTGGCATGGACCACATGGGGTGGTGGTGGTAGAATGTTGAAACATTGAACACATCCTACTACTCTTCCTCCTCTTCTACCAGATCTACCACCCAATAGATCTTCTTAATCCATTCTCTTCTTCTACCTCTGTGGTTCATCAACAGTCTCCCTATCATCAGTACAATGTGTAGGAAAATCTCAAGCGATATGTCCCTTACCATCACATGAATAGTAACACCTCTCTCTAGGATGACTAGACCGACTATATGAGCTATGAACTACAAATATTATATCATGGGACCCCTCCTTAAATATCTCCAATGTATAGGTATCTAAAAATACATTGGATCACTACTACCTAGGTATCTACTCCTGCTCATCCACCGCTAACTATCATTGAATGTATCTGCTCATACAATAAGATTAAAACAACCAAATCTCACTCAAGCACCCCAACATAAGTTGGAATGAATTGAGGGATAACATTGGCTTAGATATATCTATGCAGGCCTCACTAAAATGTCTTATCTCTGATGTATGTATCTCTAACCATATCCATTGTGTACTTTGAATTATTGGTAAACATTGATGATTATTTAACCACTAACATGGTTCCCTTATAGAGTTTAAGAAGATCCTTTATATGTATATCTCTCAACATAACTACTGATAAATCCACAATAAATAGGTACTCTAATTATTTTCATAAAAGATTCATATCATCATGAGTTTGGATAGCCAAACTCCACAATAATCTAACTGATACATGTATAAGGCTTGCCATTAGTAACACCATCTAATTTCTTGACCTTTAGACTGAATGGAAAAATTGGGTCACTGCCTTAATCCAGTCTTCAACTGTCTATGGGTTAGGCTCACCTAGAAACCTGAGGGGGCCCCATTTCAGAAACTTGTGAAGCATGCTCAGCATATGCTCCTCATATCTGTAGGTACTTTGGGAACCATGTACTACTCTACATGTTGTGGTATGGCTGGTGCACCACCCGGAGGTGACATATGGGGACTGGACCCACTATCAAAGCCTCATCACTAAAGAGGTTATGTTTATGATCAGGCTACTGAATCAAAGTTGGTATAAGTCATAGAGGCGTACTGTATGAAAAAAAGATGTTCCATGGTTCATGAGTATATCTTAAGGGTTGAGTCTAGAAGGAAATGGGAAGCAAAACCCATTATTATATGATATGTTTAATATTTTCCCCTAAAACTAGTGTATTGTTGTTCTGAGTAAAAAAATGGAATCAGAGTACTAGTGTATGGTAATGTCATCCCCCACACTAACACTAGTGTCTCTGGCCTGAAATCAGAACTCAAAACACCTAACACTATTTCCCCAAACCAATCATATAGACTCTCGACCCAAAAGTAGAAGAAACCACATCTGATACCACTCAATCACGACCCATCCCAATGGGGCCTCATCCATAACATCCCATACCCACCTCAAATAGCCCATGGGATGGTAACTAGGACCATATATGACTCCTTCAAAATGCCAATCATCTGCACAAGATAAGACATGTGTGAGAAAAGCCTGTATAGGGGTGAGTATAACAATACACAATAGGACACCCCGAAACATCAAAGAAATATTACAAGGGAAAGTAAAATCATATCTATATAGGTATGTGTTTATGTAACATATAAAAATAATATCAATATATAATTAGTCAAAAAACATAGTCTATAGGGAAGTCAGAACCACTACATACCAACTTGAGGAATTCAGATCGAAAATTACACAAAGAACTCATCTAGGGGAACATACTCTTATGTCTAAAAGCACTAATGACATATGTCTGATATGTACTTCTCATCAGGTCTCTCTATGAGAATGATACACTAATTTAACTAAGGATAATATGATAGGATTAAATATATGAGGCTCATAGACTTGTCCGCAAGGTGATACCAACAACTCTCTATAGATTAACCCTCAATGTAGAGGATTGACACCTGAATAGTGTTGGTAAGTTAAATACCGAGAACTCCACCTAGGGAAGTAATGAACAAATATAGGATCCTTATCCGTGCCTCCAAGTGGATTAAAAAATCCTATCAAGGAAGATATGTTGAATGGATCATAGTCCAATGAGTTGGAAATGATTCATACCTACCTTCTGGGAAATGATAAAGAGAATAAACTATGACAAATCTTATCAAAGATATTACAGATAAGAGAACCAATACATGTAGAAATGGGTACAAGATCTGATGTAGGGTCACACTTTGTGTCCCTTGACCTCAGGTAATACCAATATATAATAGCCCATGTCATTCCAAATTGTGTCATGTAGAATATTGGTACACAATGTGTAGAATGGGTCACACACCATAGCCTTCCATAAGTGGGTTTCCATTGTACTATGGACATGTTCCAGTACAAGGTGTCAGACCGTGTATTCTTGGAAAGCACATGAACATAGGGTAGTCTATGTAAATAGTTTAGGCCATGTTGTGGGGGGAAGTACATGTTTTGTAGGAAACTTGTGTACTCCACCACTTGTTCGTTTACTTCCCAAATTACACACCGAGTTACCCGGGGAGGTCACATTCCTTGTGATGGGTTCACATGTCATTTGATCCTTAACTATCTCTTAAAACCCTAGTCACATCGAGGGGGTCCCATAGGTTTTGTAATCATGCTTTATATGCCATATGGTTCATGCTTTTATCAGAAATGCAGGAGCTTCTCCTGCACGCCTCCTCTACTTTCAGATATTGATCCATGGACAGATTTTCCATGAAACTAGATATATATGATCATCGAGTCATTCCATTGACCAAAAAATATGTATCATCTTCCAATCCAGTTGGAAAATGGATTAAAAATTTTAATTCAACATTCTACTGTAGAACATCAATGAATGTGGATTTGGGGATCCACCATCATTAGAATCACACAATGCCTATCATCGCACCTCTCCCATTCCATGCCAATCCAAAATCTACGATATCAAGTTGTTGTTTTATGAATCATGTTTGCAACGATCAATTTATTGGGATGTGTTGAGTCACGGGTAATGAAAAGAATTATTATGATGAACAATGAATGGGGGAGAAAACCACAAAAATCAAAGATAGAAACTAAGAACAGCGTTCTTCGATCTTTGATCTAAATTTATATTATCACATCATGGAGGGGATTTTCTATAGGATTATCCCAACATACTTGAGAATTAAATGGTAATTATACAAACCCTAGATCACTTCTCATGGGTTTCTGAAAATAAACCTATTGATGAGTGAATGAAATAAAAATAAAATAAATTTAATCAATTTATTTTATTCATTTAAAATGTTCATGACAAGATTCCAAAATTGACCCATACCGACCAATGGTAGGTCGGACCTTGGGTAACGATGATTTTCGGAATGCATGGATTCCCTCATATTTTTTATCTGGGAACCCATTTAGAAGTTGTTCCACTTTTTTAGGAAACATAATTTTGCTTGCTAGTTTATATTTTAATATTTTCAAACAATTTATCTAGGAACACTTGGTCCTAAAATCACATTCTATCTCACCACCTAGTCTCATAATTAATTCATATAATATTTAAAAATAATACATTAAAAAATTGATACATTATCGAATGAGTGTAAATCTACAATTAAATATGAAATATTCTAAATTTTAGTAACCTAGAAATAATTTTCATGCCAAAAGTTATATTGTATTTAAAAGTTATTAATATCAAAAAGAGATCCAGACCCCTCAATTATAAAAGAGAACCTTTTCTCCTCACTCCAAAACACATTTTGGGATCCCATGCTTGACCAATATCTACTAAAGTAAAAAACTGAATTTCCTCCCCATGTTATATAAATTTATTGGAATGACCAATTCTAGACATCTTAATGTGAAGGACAAAGGAATATTTTCTAGGAGGTGGTATAATCCTTAAACAAAATAAACCATGTTTATTTATTATTTTACATCCTCATTTATAATAAAAAAATCAAATATAATAACTTATTTATATTTAATATGCATCATTTTTTTTAGGTAGATGTAACATTGAATCTCTTCCCCATTTCTATCCAATTGAAAATGAAAATGTATTTTGTGAAATCTTGCATTATACCACCTCAATAATGTGATATATATAATTTTTCATCACTATATCATACAAATTTTGTAATAAAAATTAATTGGTTATATATGATATATATGAAATAATTATGAATAATGAAATATCATATATAATGTACCTACTAACCCTTTTAAATATGGGATAATGAAAACATCATTATTGCATATGTATGGAATAGAACCACTACAAATGAAACAATGTTTTAGTTATAATCTCAAATGGTCAGCAAGAAAAATGGTTTTAATGATTAAAGAAGATATTTATAAAATTAATTATCTTTTATAAATGTAATATTATTTTAATGAATCTGATTCCATTAAACCATATCGGGTCTATACTTTATTATGTTGGATTAAGATACATGTAATCATATTCCAAAAGACATAATAGTTTAGTGGTCTTGGTAAAATAGATACAAACCTGAAATTCACATCATAATTCATAATATAAAATTCAAAAAGCGACTTCATTGATAATTCCATTATTCCTCATAGTGTATCCCTGCCTACCAATAATAAAAGACTTACTGGTGTCTTTGGGAATGTAAAACATAAGAAATGGGTAATATCAAATTATCAATATAGATAATCATACAGTAGAATTTCTCATTAAAAAATAATAATATAAAGCCTGGAAAGGTAAATAACAGGAACAAAAGAAATCTAATAAATAAAATGAGTTTAATATTTCATAAGTAAATGACAATAAAATAAATACATATAAATAATCATAATAGACTGAAAATTAACCATATATATTCTAACTATTCATATAATAAAATGAAAATTGTTAATCACATGTTGAGGGAATGTATAATTTCTTACTTCTAAAACATACTATCAAGTCCTTCACCATATAGTTTAAATCTGTGGGTAGAACCCTATGTAATATTTCCAACATATGTTTCTCATGATACAAGTCAATGAATCAAGGGGATATATGAAGTAAGGATGCACCAATCACTTACTAAGTCATGTTCACTCCTCACATGAAATGGTTGAAACATAATTAACATAAAATTTTATATTGCAATCTAATATAAGAAATGTTAATACATAACCCAATCGAATATAAATGATCATAAACAATTCAAATTAATATGAGAAATTATAATATAATATTATATCCTCAATCAAACAGATCATAATTTACCAAAATAAATAATAATGATGTTATAAATATAAGGTATAACTAGAAGGTCATAAGTACAATAAAGGGTTGATTGCATTAATGGATAGAAATACTAAAAAACTGCCTTTAAAAATGTTCCTTTAAATATTATCACACCTCAAACATGAACACCCGTTTATTTTATTTATTTTTATTTCATTTTTTTAGTCTCAAATCATTTAGATGGGGTTTAGTTGGGTCCCATGTTAATATTTTCAATGTTTGATGTTTTTGGTGGGTCTCAGGCCGATGCGCAGCCACAACACCATTAGTGGAGACCGTGAGTTAGGTCCTGGTGAATGCACGGCTGTCCAACCATTTAGATAAATAATAAAATTAGATGAATAAAAGCAATTTACAAAAAAAAATCAAAATAAAATTTTTTAACGAAAAATCAAGGTTGATGTCTGAACTGTAATAATAATAATATTGTTTTTGCGCAGATGATAATAATAATAATAATATTTTTTTGCACAGATGATAATAATAATAATAATAATATTATTATTCGTTTTTTAATAAGAACAATAATAATAATAATATTATTATTGATATTGTTATTATTATTTAAATATTTTTTAATTAAAACCCTATATCTACCCACACCCCCCTTATCCCCATCGTGATGCGCACAGCAGCCCCCATTTTTCTTTCCTCCTCCACCTGACAGCATCCCCCCCTGACATGCACACTCACTGGGCCACCCTCCTGATGTGCCAGCCGACCAGCGGAAACCTCCTCCTGTAGTGTCGGCCAACCCATGATATCGCCCCCTACTACTCTGGCCGACCCGCGGTGACTCCCTCCTGCAGTGCCTACCGACCCGAGGTGCCACCCTCCTGTTACTGTGGCTGACCTATGGGGCCGACCTCTTCTTTCTCTACCCACCCACAATACCACCCTCTTCCGTTCACTGAAATACATCTACACGCTGCCTGCCTCCATGTGCCGACAGCCGCATCTGGCATGTCTCCAGTCACCATTTGGCCACGCCCTGCCACTAACCTCTCAACAATCTCCATTTTGGCCGACCTACAACCTTCAACCCCCTTTCTGGCCACCCACCTTTTTTAAAAGTAGCCTCCTCCGGTGCCACGACTCTGACAGTTCCCTCTCCAGTGCACGCTATGTGACTATTACCCTCTTCGGCGTGCAACTCACAATTGAGTATGTGAGGACCTCCTCAGGTCTTGTTCTTGCAATCTCCAACATCCTACACCGAAGGTGAAGTTGATTGACCCTATTTTGGTTCATCACCACCAATAAATGTGAGAGTTATATTTTCACGCACACATTTCTTGAGTGTCGTAATTTTTTTTTCAAGTCCTATTATTCTATGTGGAGTATGGATAATTTTTTTATGAAATATTGTCTTGCTGCATTATCAATATTGCCACCACTTTCCAAGGTGATGTTCTTCATCCGTAGTTTTTCTGCACACTTTATTTTTGCATCGTGTTTATATCATTGAGTCCCTGGTTTTTATTTAGATATGGATCAGTCTTTTTCTATTTAATGTGGGTCCCTGAAAAATGTTGCAGTGGGTTTTGAATGTCCTTAAGGGTGTACAGACAAATACTCAAGTGTGAGTATATATAAATATACATATATCTCCCAAGTTTTTGTTCCCTCATGGGGTGGGGGACACGTGAATTGGGTTAAGAATATATATATACATGTTTTTGGATGTATGTGTGTGAGAATGGGAGACTGCTTGAGTTAGAAAGCGCCAATTTGGTTCTCTGTTGGGATTATGTTGCATTCGCTCTTGTTTTGAGGTTGGTGAATTCTATATTTTCATTTCCGTTCCATTTACTTTAATTGTTGATATTTATTTAAATTTATATATTTTTTTCACACCTAAATATATTCTTATATAGCTTTTTATGGTGTTTTAATGATGTTTGTTATTGTTAAAGATATAGTTTTATATGAATCATGGTGTATTCCCATGGGTTTTTCTGCCATACGTGATTGATAAAATGTTTAGTGAACATTTTGATGGAAAATTGGATGTTTTTATTTGGACTACCAATTTGAAATGTTTTATTACTTGGATTTGGTTCATAATTTGGAATTTTCTTTTTTATATATTCAATTCAAAGAGATTTCTTTAAAGAGGTTTGGAACTTTACTTGAAAAGAGCTCATTGGGTTTTAAACACGTGTTTTGATTTGTAAATGGGTGAAATGGATGGAAATGAGTTTTAATTTTTTTATTTGGTTATATAATGTTCCACTGGATGAATACACATCCATGGGTTCATTAGGTGCACGCATGGATGTTCATTCAAGAGAAGGTGGAACTCAAGAGCAATCCCCCTTAATAGTACCTATTCTCCCCATTTTACCTTGAAATGTTTTCTTGTTTTTCAAAATTGGGGAAGTGGTGATCCTTTTGTTTCAAAAATTACTTCAAATGTGTTCCTCATGGTTTGGACCAGTTGTCCATGAAACATGTTTTGGTGAGTGGTTGGAAACTATGGACTATTTGGTGCTTTTTGAAAGTGTTTTATCTTATAAGTGTTGTGAAATACAATTGAGAAAAATCTTAAGCATTATTTATTTTAAAATGATTTAAAATGAGCTTTTTAATGTCTTGGTAAATGCTTGGATGAATGGCGCGTTTGGCCATGGATGTTTAAAATAATGATTATTGTTGTGTTATAAATCTATCATAGTGTTTTTTGTAAATGGTTGATTATTGTGAATCTCAAGGCCTAGATGGCATTTAAAAATGGATATCTTAAAAGAGTATTTTGTGTGGGATTTGAATAAGGCCCGTTCAGAATATTTGAAATGATATATTTAGAAAACCCCTATTTGGTTAGGGCTCTTGCCTCAGATTATGGTCATGATATGGGGGGACTTCATGATGGGTCCTCCTTTGGATTATATTCATTTTAAGGCATAAGGATAATCTTGAGGTGGTCGGGGTGGTTCCATATTGTGTCGTGTGCTTGGTTATATATGTATATGGCTAGTTGTTTGACTGTGTGGCACACCTCTTTCTAAACATAGAACATAAACCTAGTATAGGAAGGGGGTTACTATGAACGATTTCTACACTAGAAGTTCATGAACAGTCTAGTGTCCCATTTTAGTTGGATATTTTGGATTATTTATATGGTATTGGGCCCGTTGGTCTAACCCATGGAATGGTAGTCAGGTGTTACAATGTTTGATTATATCATATGTGTCATGCTACTGGGGATGGAGTCGCGTATATTAGTATGTTCTGGTCTTCTTATGAGTTCCTATTTTTTCCATGATCCATTGATACGAGCACTAGTAGTACCATTATCTTTTATGTGTGTAGAATGATAATCTTGATATTGGTTTTGGTCTTTTCTGTGAAAACATTGTATGTATGGTTGGTTTTAAAAAGGATTTCAATGTAAATGTTTCAAAATAAAATTTGTATGCCCCTCCTAATTTATTTTATTTGTTTTTGAATAATAAGGGAAATGGAATTGTGAATTTTTGTTTTCAAAATGTATTGTATATATGAAAACCTTATTTTTATAAATTTAGTTCAAACTAGTTTTATTAGACTGTTTTGGATGTTTGAAATGTATGGATTATGTGGTTGATCTTTGGATCCCTACTAAAATTTTTGATGATAATTCCTATCTTATCTTTTCAGATGTAGGTTCAGTTTCGTGGTTTAGGTTCTTGTTTCATTTTTCAATGTGAGATAGGTTATTAGTTGTTGGGTGTGACCATGAGGTCACATGGAGGTATGTGATGTCTTGTTTTCATGCCGCTATTATTATTTTTTCTTTATCTTATTTTTTTCTAAATTATTTTTCATTATTTTATGGGATAAATAATTCCTACAAGTTTATTTTTTGATTCCCATCACTAGTTTCCATCTCGGGGGGATCGAGAACGCCCTTCAGAACATTCTGTGGACTCACTCGTGTTAATGGTCCAAGGTAGACTCGGGATAGTTCATGAAAAAATGGTATCATAGGAGGCCCTTAATATTTGGAATCTTCGGTAGATGGAGATTTCGATTGTCAGGGCTCAGAAGGTAGGTTATAGGTTAGTTCTTGATCATCACTGCTCATGACGAGACCTGATTTACCAGGGGTAGTCTGGGTTTTGATTCTTTTTTCATGGGTTGTTTTTGATTGAGGAATTCCAATGGAGTTGAATCAGTTAAGGTTGTAGCCTCACATGGGGTGGTGACCCATATGAATCCCAAATTCCTAACTCATGGTCCTCTTAGTGTTATTCCTTACATGGGGTGTGGATCACCACCATGTTGTCGGGTTAGGCATGTTCTATAGTTCTTCATTCTAGCGGGTTGTTCTTGGTTGTGATTTGTTTTGATATCGGTTTATGTGAGTGTGTGTTAAAAATGAAATTGTCTTGAAAAATGGAAATGTGTTTCATCAAATCATTTAAAAATTTGGGATGTGGGGTTTTAAAGGGAATATGTTTTGATTTAGAAAATTTTGTTGTGTATTTGGATTTGATAAGGGAAATAAGTGTTCGAACCTTGGTGTCTTTTATAGAAGGGTCACAAGTGTATGTGTACATACGGGGAGTTCATGGGGGGGACTTGTTCGCAGATGATAAAAGAGAGATTGAATGAACACACATGTGAAGGTTCATATGGTTACATAGGTGAGTTTTAAAATTTAAAAGGAATGGTGGTTTTCAAAAAATAAAATTTTAATTATGTTTATATGTGTTTTGATTATGTTTTTGTTACCCAAGGCTTGGCTGTTTTCTTTGATTGAGCTTTTTCTAGAAGTAGATAGTAGTTGTGTGGTTTGTAGAGTTGGAGTGGGTCTTCGAGTTATTGGGACCTCCTCCGCGTGCTATAGTTTTTACCCTCCCAAAGTTATATGAGGGTTTAGTTATGGACTAGTAAAAATTGGATGTACCATCATCATTACAATTTTGGGTGTGGTTAATGGTGGTCGACTTTAGTGAAGGTTACCCATCTGGAAAAGATTGCATGCCGACCAAACCTGTCTGTAAGAAACAATCATCTTTGGTGTTGGCACCCAGTTTGTCGAACTGTTATCTTGTGTGCCACCAGTGTGGCCAGTTCGGTCATTCTAAGTCATCATCTTGCAACACTTTCAAAACATGCCACCATTTTAGTAGTTTGAATCACTAGGGGGAAGAGGAATTTTGGGTCTGGAGGATTCAAATTCCTCACTGTGAGGCATGAGATGCTTCAGCCATTAGGGCCCCAACCACATGTCTTATGGTGAATCTTTCACACAATCAATAGTCTCCGAGGGTGTGTGGAACCTTGGTCTAGTTTATATTTTCAGTTTTTGGATGGAAATATAAAACGTTTCCGTGTCCTATTCTGGTCACCTTCATTTGCTCATCCTCATTTTGGTGGTGTGATGAACTTGTTCAACTGTAATCCAAGTGGCCTTGTTTTCTCTTTGCGTGGTTTTTAGATCATTCATATTCCTTGAAGGATGTTAGGACCTTGTATAAATATACCTATTCTGATTTCTTGAGTATTCGTCTTATTTATGTTTATTATGGAGATGTTTTGTTTTGTGAAATTAACTGCTCCTGTTTTGGAGGGCTTTCTTAGTTCGGGCGCCTCTCTGTGGGTTTCCTTTAGTGTTTCAATTTTGTGGGGGATTCCTCTGTCCAAATGTATCGATACACTGGTTGGTATTTTAATGGTTTTAGATCCTAGTATTGATGGTGGATTTGTTTTTCTGGTGCTATAGAAGTTGTTTTAAATTAGTTGAAAGTTCCCCCATGATTCTTCCCACCCCTTTCCGAGGTGGTATGTTTTGTTTTAGATTTTTTTCATTAAGGAAATCCTTATGGTGGGGTGAACCCTCTCATTCTCCCACTTGTTTTGAGTTGTGGTTTCTTTTGGGATGTCCAAGTGTGACTTGGGGAACAAATAGTCACCCGGATGCACTTTGTTTCTTCTAGCTGCATTCGGGCATTAAATCAGTCTCGACTATCTTTGGACTTTGTGACTTTTTGGGGGAAGAAAGTGTCTGTGGTAGGGAGTGTTGTCACACCCATACCTTATACACCCATTTATTTTATTTATTTTTATTTTACTTGTTAGAATCATGTCGTTTAAATGAGGCTTAGTTGGGTCCCGGGTGAATTTTTTTGATGTTTTATTAAAGGTATTACTATAAAAAATCACTTTTAAAATGATTGAGGTGTTCTTTTATTTTATCCCTTATCTAGATACCCTCATTGCATCAATCATTTTTAAGCACATAAAATCCATGATTTTACTTTTCAGTAAATGAGCCATGTTAGAGGAATATCTTATATATTTATACATTCAAATAAATGTTTTTATGGTTATTAAAAAGAATAAGTGCGGGGGATAAAATTTATTGGGTCTTCTAGGATTTACATTATTATAGATTCTTTTTGGGGTTTCCCCTTATGATATGGGGAAGGACATAAAATATTTCATTTTAATTCATTATTAACCTCTCTTTATAGTAAAATGAAAAAGAAAAAAATTGGGTTGTGTCTTTGGAGGACAGAAAATCACCATTTTCCAGAACGATGAATTGATAGTATGTAGTAAGGTGGTGGATGTGAGATTTTTCTTGAGCATAACTTTCTAAAAAAAGAGAGGGAGGAAAGTTCATTAATTGTACTTACATGTATCATGATCCCAATTTGAGATTTTTTTGGGGAAGAAAGGGATGAAATTTGTTAATAAGAGATGTTTATTGAGATGTTTTTAAATATCATGCAACGTAATTTAGATTCAAACCTCCTTTTTGAGCATTAAATTAATCATCATTTACCTACTCTCCCTAAAACCTCTGATTATGCTGAACCATAATCGTGACACCCTCATGATTAATTGTGATCTCTATATTTATGTGGTGGAGATGTTAGATTCTTGGAATCCAATGTTAAGTTACATGTTTTTGAAATATGTATGAACACTATTCATTTATACACTGAAAATGAGAGGAAAAATTAAAGTGAGGTAAATTAAAAATAGAAATAACATTAATAATGGACTGAAAATTGAAAATGTATTGATGAAAAATCCTATCTATGTCAAAAGTGGAAAAGTAAAATACACGGCCGGCTTGTTTCTTTGAATAGTGAGGTGTTAATGAATATTTCCTGGTGATGCTTGGACATTAAATTTTTCATTCGATTAATTTATTTTGTTTAATTTGAAATTGAATCATGGTATGGTGAATGTCCTTTTTAGTATGTTGAGATTCAATCCTTGAGGAAAAGGCTGAATTCAAGTGTAGGGGTATTTGATATGTGAATTTCGTGCATGTATTTTATAGTGTTTTTAATAAATGATTTATGTATATAAAAGAATAATCTTTCCAATTTTGAAGAGGATTGAATTGGTTTATGTATTATTGTATGAAAAAAACATTTATTTCATCAAAGTAACGAAAGGAGGAGAAAAATGAGGAAAAAGACACACAACATTGGATATTTGAAGATGATGTAGAGCTAGAAATTAGAAAAACACTAATTACATGTCGTTTAATAACATTACACATCGTGACTTTTGGAACATGAATTTTATTCCCAAGACAATTCTTAAAGAAAGTTCACATCATGAAAGAAAGTTACCTGTTGCAAGTCACTATTTCACATTGTTAATGGAGTAAAACATCCAAACGTGATTTATGTGAGATTTTCACAGATTCCAAAGATGTAGAGGCAAAATCAATTGATTACACCATATGAAATCCACTCAAACATCATGTTATTGTTAAAGATTAGAAAAAAATAAATACGTAGAACCCATAGTTTTTGATGAATTTTTCTATAAATTGGACCCTTTTGACCCTTCCAAATCACTCTGGTCTAGAGGTAGTATGTTTGACACTAAGGGGAGACCACCATATGATGGAGTGACGGTATAAAGCCTAAATTTTCTGCTGACTCTCACCATATTTCTTCTTTAGGTACCAATGATACTCGTTCTCATCATTATTATCATGAGTGAGTAATCATTTTTTTACCAAGTGATTTGATTTTAGGGGGATTTGATGCTAAGAGAATATATTCAATTTTCTATTCATGTTTTGTATTGCTACAAACTAATATTCGAATCCAAATATCTATTTTTGTATTGGATGACCATTGCTGCATTCTAATGTTATTTATTTAATTTCACTAATTGATTAATTTATTTTGTGTATGAACATTACATATCATAAATTAATTATGTTTAAAATATAGTTTTGGTTCACCTATTTCATTGATTTATCCATGTAGATAATCATTCCAATGGTTAAATCATAGTAGTAGGGTGGGATACCAAGACCAAGGATCTCTAATGACCCAATTCCTAAACCAAAACATAATTAATCAATTATCTAATAAATCCAAAGCACACGACCCTGTAGTCACTTTTCCTAGAATGAATCTCATCTTGATTCACAACCCATTCATTGATTCTATTATTTCTCATTCCTTCCAATAAAAAAACAATTTCCATTTTTATTTATTTAATTTATTTTAAACATACGAATCAACCCCGTGTGTTCAACACTCAGAGTTTCCAATTATTTTATTTTTAGTAGGTTCTCATAGTATTAATATATAATTAATATTTTTATCCCCACACAAATTTAACAATTCCCTATGGGCTATCACTTATCTCATTATGTTGGAATTGTTACTACATATGAGGTAGAACATTGGGAAACAATTATTTCTTTTATGAATGTTTCTTTCCATCAACAGTATAACATTTGTATTGATATGAATTAAATACTTGTTTTATGTCCTTGAGGACAATAACAACAAGTGTACCATGGATGGTGCTTCCACTCCATATCACTTATCATCAAGCTATTGGTCATCTCAATATTTTGATCTCCCATGCCTATTGGGTGGCTAACTAAGTGGCAGATGCATTGAAAAATAATTAAATCAAAGATATGATCTCAATATGGTCTTTTGGTATGAATTTAAATTTCATTTCTTTGGTTGATGTTCATATGCAGGATTTGAATCACTACAACAATTTCAAAACCTCTTGTAATGCTTGAATATCTTGTTTTTAGTATATTATAATAAATTTTAGGACTTGGTATGCATGGTCCTAGACCTTCTTGATTATATGGTCTAAAAAAATGTGGCATATACCCTCTATAAGGAGAAACAAACCATATAATGTTCAAACCCCCTCATGTCACTCACTGTAACGAATCTCCTCTGAATTTAGTATGTAACACGATCCCATGACTATAGGACATAGACCCATGTATCAAAATACCACTTCCACCCCAACCAAAACCAAAACATCTACATGTTTTTCTAGTAAGTAGTTGGATGCCATGATGAGTTGGCATGAAAAATATAAAAAGTGATAAATTCCACACTACTCACCACAAAAAGTATTACTCGATTGTTTTTTGATCATTCCAGCTAAAAATTTATATTTGGATAACAATAATTTATTTCATAAATATATAAAACTAATTATATACATAAATATCAAACCCATTAGACATATACAATAATTTGAAAAAGTCCAATGAATAACTTAAAAACAAAAATATTATAAAAATCAGAAATCATAATATTTTGACCATCTTCAAAATTTATTAAAATATATCAAAAGATTACTATACATATAATATATCTTAATTAATATTATATTATTAAATTCCTAACTCATATCATTATATTAATTCCATAGTTAAAAAATTCTCAATGAAATGAAATTATTTTATTCTTTTTCACTATTAAATTATTTATCATGAAAAAATATTTTATTATTTGTTAATTAATTCCCACCATTAATAATTTTTCACCATTAATACACATATATCCTTATAATTTATGAGGAAATTAACCAAAAATATTATTTTATAATTGTTTCAACATTTTATTCAAATAATTATTAATTTTCATAATATTCCATTAATTGATAAATTCTTTCATTTCAATTATTCATAAAAAATTAATATTATATCAAATTTAAATTTCTATTACCGTATTTTAATTTATTTTAGACATGTTCGTAATATATTATTCAGAATTATGTAAAAAATATAAAAATTCAATGTCAAGGTAGATTCATATGGATTATATAAGAGATGGGCTTTTCGAGTCACCTACATTAAATCCAAGATGTACACATGATTTCATTTTTCTTATGACCACCATTGATCCGTCATCTAATCTGATTCCCTATAAATTATACTATTGATCCACCACTAAAAAATTATTATAAGAGTTATCCATATTCATAGATATTACAGATTATAGTGTAATACCACTAGCAATGAAAAACTTATTTCCCCTATTTAATTTCCCCATTCACTTCCATCTTGTAGTTTCACATCTCACTCCCATAAATTTCATTCACAAACACTCATAATTAACAAATTATAATTTTTCATTAAATATTCTCATTAAATTAACCATTAGAACTCTATAATATGAAATGGAATAACCTCAAATATCTCTGTCCTCTTTCTCTAATAATTTTATTTCACCTCTATGATAGGGAAACTATCACAAGTGATATTATTTATTATTTAAAATAATCCATAAAAATATATGTTACACCAATAACTAAATAATTATCAATTTCCATTATCACCAATTTTATATTGGAAACAATATCCACCAAAAAATACCAAATTATTTATAAAAGGTAAGAATCACATCCATAATCTAATGGTGTTCATGATATTATATTCTGAGACCCAAAAAAATCCACATTACACTTCATAACAAAATAATGTAAAAAATATAATAGCTAAAAATTCAACATTGATGTAACAATAACAACACATTTATAGAATGTAACAACTCCCAAAAAACAATCTATTTCCTTTTAATCATATTTATGGTTACCTCCCAGAAATATCAAATTATGATGGCTAAGATTCCTTATTATGGTGAACTGTTTTTGAAATATGGTTGGGTTGAGTTAAAGTAATCAAGATACAATATTAAATGTGAATGAATTGTTATAGAAACAAGAAATTTAAAATTATAATGATGGGTTTGTTATAATATTCTGATTTTATTGAAGAACTATTCAGTATATCAAGCAACAAAATATCCATAAATCATTTATTGGGAGAAAATATGAGTACATTTTAAAAATTTGTGTAATAATTATTTCTTGTTGGAAACATATTTGTAGTTTTACTATGGTTATAGTATTTTTTATCACAAAATAATATATATAATAATATTAATATAATCCCTATAAACCACACATGTGATGAATATAATTCCAATTGGTAAGAGTTATAAGAGTTTTACTTCATTAAATGTTCAAAAAATAAATATTTTTTGTGCTTTCAATACTCACTATGTATTGTCATTCATTACACTATAAATTTATTTTCCTAAAAAATTATCAATGTCTTGGTCCCAAACATTAAGAATAAACAACATCTTATCTAGTTGGATAAATGGACAGTATAATATATAAAATTTAGTAATGATTGATTAAATTTACAATTTAACTAGGATTATAGTTGATTATTTATGACAAAAACATCCAATTATATTATATAATGATTGGAAGGACATAATGGACAACCAAAGAGAAAAATGTTCCTGGGTTTCTATCAAACCTCCAAAACTACCTAAGGAGGAAGATGTGAATTGTCTAGGAAAACCATGTTATATATTAATGGAATATTTTATTGACTATAATAGAAATCATAAAAAAATAATTTTTATGGGGCCTCCATAACACCATAACATGACACAAAAAGATACCAAAATTTTGGAAAACTGACTTTGTGTCCCCAAATAAAGTTATATTCATAAGAGAGAAAGCTACAATGATGTATAAATATTTTCATAGATTTATTATTCCACCATAGATCGAACCCATAATGTGAAAAATGTCATTAATGGTATAAATTATGTTATCACATTATGATATTACCACTAATTTGTACATGACAACTATACACCCCAAAATTAGTGTCATGATTCACTCAACATATTTCTCCACAATAATAACTGATAAAACTATACTATATTTTAATTTCATATCCTAAATTTTATCATGAATAAAAATTTATGACCAAATAAAATTACAAAATGATTCTCATAATGTATAATTTTAAATCCAAGGATTTTATAGGAAAATCAAGTAACCATATGCACATGATTTTACCTGAGGAGATAGAGATAATGAAGATAAAAATATTTTGTATTAGGATTCCCACATCCATTTTTATATTTTGGGCCATCAATTTTAATATTCTTTTTCTCATTTCATTTCGCTCTAATGTATTTTTATTTAAATTCTAGCTTATTGAAAATCATTACTTATGTGTTTATGAATACATATTTGAGATATGATTTCATTTATTATAAAATTAATTAATTTATATAAATTTTTGATACATAACATTTATTATGTGATTATTAGGAAATGAAAAATTCAATAGACCAACACAATATTAATTTCAAAGGATATCAACACGTTCAATTGCATTAAATCAAAAGGGAGTAAAATCATACCAAAAGAGTAAAATATTTAATTTTCATTCAAATATTTATAAATATTATTTATTAAAACATACATACATATATAAGTTATCTCCTTAAATCTGGTTAAATATTGGGTATAATGTTTAATTCAACTACGGTGTAGGGGACAATTGGACTACATGATAAGTTTAACCTAAATTAGTATCGAAAATAATATCAACTAGGATATATATTGTACCTTTTTTGAATTTTTTTATAAATATGATCACACCTGTTAAATATATAAGAGTAAATGATTTTTATTTTTATAATCATTTAAATTTTGAGTATTTATAGTGATTTATTATACAATTTATTTTATTTTTTCTAATTAAAAAAACCATTTCATGCACTACTCTTCGTTATTCATTCCATGAAATGATTGAAAAAATATTAATGTTTTCATTTCCAAAATGTATTTTAGATCATTTAAATAATTCATTCAACTGCCATCTTTATAAATATATTCATCAAATATACATAACTACTATAACATTATTTTTGAATTTTTTGAATCATGATTATTGGAATAACATTTAAAAGAGTAAGGATTCTCAATAAATTTAAAAACTATTTGATCATACATTTTTTCATATATTTGACCAGACATTGTGTCCACAAAGTCTAAAATAAACACATTACGAAATAAATTTTACAAGAGAATATATATTTCCTACACAGTCTCTTTTATATCAATACATGATTTAATTTGAGAAACATTATTTATCTTGGTTTGAATCAGGAAATTATGGTAAAATATTTTAATTAAAAACATCAAATATGATTTAATGATTCTTGGTTATTTGGTTAATATATATAAAATATATTTATCCCTATTAATATATGATTTATATATCACTTGAAAAAAATAAATTATAGAAAAGTAAAAAAGTAATAAATTAGTGACAAAATACACAAATGGGAATATTTCATCATTTTAGTAATGCTTGGGTTTTCCAACCTTTGGGTTAAAAGAAGAGATGAATTTAACTATGAGTTTTTTTAAAAATTTGATGGAAGTATTTTTAATGGTCCTATATAAAAATAATTTATTTTACCTAAATGAAAAAGCATTATTTTTATTCCATTTATATTTTTAATTCCTTAATAGAAGACATTAAATCCCAATAGAACCCTTCTATAATGTCCTCTTAAATACTATCAGTTGATTTCTAATGTAATGATTAAGATATTATACAATGTTAATGATATATTTAAGATACATTTCAATGTTCATAACTATAATAAAATAAAATTGACTGATAAAAGAAATAATTTTAGGTAAATATGATCAATATTATCATGGATACAAATAATGTTTCAAATAATGTGAGTTGAAAACGTTTTTAGGACAAAAATGAAAAAAAGAGGCTTGATTTAGCATTATTAATTGGTTTAGTTTTGGGATTTTGAAATTTATAAATTATGGCCTTAAATTTATGAGAATAATTAACTAGATTATTCATTAATTAATGTATTTATTATTTTTATCAAATGCTCTCATTTTTCATGGGGATGGGTAAAAGTTTAAGTGTTGGGGAAGTTGTGATGAACCAACCTGGATACCTTGGTAACTCGATAACCGAGACGTTTCTGACATAACCCAAGGCTATTCTCGATCTCCATGGGTTTTTGACTAGAACATGCTATCATACAATATGAAAGTGGGATTGAATTCTCCTCTAAAATAATGAATGAATATTAAACAAGTTAGTATGAATAGAAAGAACGAGATAATCTATAAGCAACTTAAATAACAAGTAGGTTGTGTGCAAAAATCCTCTATATATGTATTGTTAGTGTTGAAAATCATCAATAGTGTGTTTTCCTGAACAACTCGCTAACTACCTAGACCTTAATGTGCTCTAATTCAATCAGTGGTGGGTATTTTATTTTATTTTTTAAATAAAATTCATTCTATTATTTGATTTCAAATATGCTAATTTCCCTTTAAAATCCAATACATGTGTTTTCAATATAGTAAATAATTTTTCCAAGATAAATACATGAGGTTTCTATCAAAACAATTTTAATCAATTTTTTTAAAATAATAATTTGAAATAAATTTCATCAAATCAATTTCACAATATAATTCAACTATTTAAATCTCATAATTCTTCCAATATTTTCACACACACCCAATTCATTAATATTTGGGATTTTCCCTATTTTGTGACCAATAAAACACAGATAAAAAATTAATTGTAATTGGATATTTAATAAAAAATTTGAAATAAATGTAATAGTATTAAATCAATTGAATTTATAAAAAATCAATTTAAAAAAATCAATCTATTTAAGGTTTTTCAAAATTGGCTATCATAACCGGACCATGTACCATTAAATCCCAGGACCTCAAAACAAATTATCTAATTGGAAAAATCTAATGAAGAATGTCAGAAATGAAGATATGAAAATCAAACCTATATTCAATATCCCAAACAACAAGGGTAGATACACCAAAAAAATGGATATCTATAAAATCCTTGGGAGAAAAGAGGAGAGGGTGGGAGAAATAGAACATGAAAAACGAATATTACTAGTCTGAGGTTGAATATCACTTTACTTGATTATGTTATCTTATATAAGGGTTTAAAGGGTCCAAAATCACCTATTAGGAACCTTAAAGGAGGATGAAAATAATATATGAGTGTACCGACCCATCAGACTCTTAAAAAGAGGGTATTGATATTTAAAAGTTTATTTTTTGAATTAAAATATCTCTTATGAAAACTTTTATGAGTAGGTCCACAAAGTTACACAATCTATGCTCCCTAAATATGTGACCCATTTTGAAATGGTTAAATATTTCTACTAGGTTGGAATATAGTTTTTCAAACCATGCGCGAGCCATGTAAACCCTTTCTTTTTGGGTTTACATAGTTTTCACTATGAGGGTGCATTGGTGGGAAAAACATTATGCCAACCGTGCATAGCCCAAAAACATTCAAAATATCCCAAATTTTCACTCGAAACAAAACTAAATTAATATGAACCAATTAATGTTAATAATATTTGTTTTTGAATGCGTAAAATAGTAACATGATGTTATAACCTCTCCACCATAGAATCTTTCTTTCCCAAGAGAGCCAAAGAAGAAGCTTTCGTGTAAAATATTTGGGTCCACTGCTCTCTCATATGTGACTCTATCTCTAACATCTAATGTGTATCAGAAACATTATTCTATAGAAATCAAAACAAAGGTATAATCCTTCCACAAAATTCTTTAGTTTCAAAATCAATTATCTTGACTAGATGCTCTATTAAGGAAAAATTAGGTTTGACCTCAATATCCTTCCAACTCATAACATGAAATGGATCAGAGATACACTTTCATAATTGAGACACATGAAAAAAATTATGTATCAACATTAGTTTTGGTGAATGTGATAAACCGTAAGATGCATTCCCAACCTTCTCAACAACATGAAAAGGTGCCACAAAACGAGGATCTTGTTTTTCTTGCATCCCAATCCATCAATAAAAAAATTGATGTGATAATTTCAAGAACACCTTGTCATAATATAAAATTCCCTTGGTATGTGATGATGATTTGTATAATAATTATAATGGATATTTTCCATCCACATTCTTTGATGAATCAAATGAATGTTTCTAGTCATCTTTGGAATAGAACATGGTACAACAGAGGAATATTCACCATTCCTAGACCCTCACAACAGTGATCTACAAGTATAACCATACATGGACTCAAAAGGATCCATTATCATCATGGGACGGTAACTATTTATATATGAAAACTCAAAAAAACCCAAATTATCATAACAAAATCCACCATAGTAAAAGTGACATGTGTGAATGATATCTTAATGAATATTTATAACTATTTATACTTACCTATTAAACTAGGGATAGTATGTCAAACACGAATAAAACTGAGATCCAAGTGCCTCTTGAAGGCCTCTAAAACAATAAGTGAATTGAGGGTCCATATCAGATACTATAGGAGATGAAACTCCATGAAAATTATCAATCTCTTTGATATATACATTTTCCAACTCCTCATATTTTTTGTATCATGAATTAGTATAGAGTGAGATGACTTGTTTAACTTTTTGATCACAACCCATATCACATTATTCATTCATTTGGAAAATATAATCCCAAAATAAAAATCCCTAAAGATCTCATCCCACTTCCATATTGGGAGTGGAATTGAAGGTATAAAACATGTAGGTTTCTAGTGATCAACCTTGACCTGTTGGAATGTATAATGATTAGAGTGGACATAATTGAATCCAAATTTGATTAGTAACTTATGAAACAATGATTATTCCCAAACAGATTCTAGAATATCCGTATCTTGAAACCATTTCATAGTTTTTCCCATGTCAGAAAATCTCTCACCATTATAGAATCAAATAAAATACCATGTTCTAATAATATGTGCACCAAGAACTTCATGTCCATAATCTTAAAATAAAATTTATAAATCATGGAACTATGTTAGTGATTTACCAAAAATTCTAGAACTACTCTAAGATTACATATTAGATCATCTTAAAACATTCAGTAAACAAGGATTTCATCCATAAATACTACCAAGAAAGTATCAGAATACTCATGAAAATTTGTTTTCATTAAATCCATATCAACTAAATGATAATTTTTTAAACCAAATGATTTTAAAACGTACTCATAATTTTCATACCTTCTCCAAAAGGAAGTTTTCTGAATTTCATATTCTCTTATCCTCAACCGATGGTAACCATATTTAAGATAAATCTCCGAGAACCAATTTTCACCTTTTAAATGATAAAAAAATATTCAATATACGGGAAAATATACTTATTCCTTATTATAATTATTTTTTTTGTAAGCCTCCCTTACTGGTGTAAAGGAAAATAAGTCTATTAAAAAAATTCCATGAAACATGATGATAAGTAGAAGTAGATCACCACTCAAGGATTGTTACACTAGATAAAAAGAAAACACTTATATTCATTTCCCCATGTCTGGATATGTTGATCTATTACAAGTTGACCTTAGGTCCCATTCTCCTTGAAAGATATGGGACACCCCAATGGCTTTAGTAAAGAGGAACAATCTAAGAAAACAATAAATCTGATATTTATTTGTGATATGTCAATCCATACCTAATATGATGTCAATATGTTTGATGTTGTGAACCAGAAACCCCAAGAAATCTCAAAATATGATAATTAGAATGAACAAGAGAGACTACATAGACCCTACTCTCTCTTTATTACAATGGGTGTAGTAATATCCAACACATAAGACAAAATTCCATATGAATATTAACAAAAATGAAAATATAGGTTGAAATAAATGAATGAAACGAACCAATATCATAAACAATAGTCACTAATGATGAAGATATACTAATAGTACCTTTTATAGTCACTTGACCCATAACTGTTACCTTTGGAGACACTTACCCTACATTATGACGCTTCGTTATAGATACAAGTGGTGGGAACCTTTTTACTTTGTTGAATCTGATTGAAATGTAATTTTAGAAGGCACTGATAATCCCATGCCACTATGAGGATTGTAAAAGAAATGGAAGAACTTCTCCATGTGACCTAAGCATCCAAAGAATCCACATATCATGGATGCGTCAGTGAAAACCCTATTTGAGTGCCTTGGATTTCCACACTGGTACCAAATCAAGGGGCATATACTAGTGACTCTAGGGGGTTTAGAAAATCCATACTGTTGATAACTGGAAAAAGAACTATCACACTTACCCTTCCATTTAAGGGATTTTATAGAACTACCAAAATCAGCAAAAAGAAACTCCAATAAACCATGAATTTCCGTCCAAGTCCATTTGGACCATCAAATCTCTATCTGGTACATCAACATAATACGAAAGATTGAAAAATAAACCTAAGAGAGAATATCAAATCATCATACCATATCAAACAATCGAGTATTAATCCTATAATTTGATATTATATTACTATAAAACAATACTACATCTGAAAATGATTTTTATATTATGTCACGGTCTAGTCAGCATGCTAAAGATTGAAAAACTCATTATGATTGGCCAACACCATCAAATCTGGAAGGATATGGCTAGATAAAATATCTTTGAAGTATTTCCATTTAAAAATATCATTATTATTAATATCTACCATCATGTACCACTATTTCTTGCGATATCTCTCCAGTATGAAGGTGGAACTTTTAAACCTGATTTCATCATGTGTCTCCAAGAACTCAAATAAAGGATAAATCCTCCTCAATCATTCCTCATCCACTTGAAGATCATTTGAGCCCTTAAAAACTGGTGTATTCAGATGATGGAACTCCTGAGAATGATTAAAAAAAACTTATCTCTCTATAGTTTCATTATTATATCTTGAATAGGGATGGGTCTAGGTTTATATCCCACATCATAGATAGTACGCATAACCACCTTAACCAGAATCATTCCAATGATAGAATTCTTGTGCTGTGATTTATTAACAACTTTCACTATATTATGATTCTCTTGTCCTCTTAGAGTCAATATTCTATACAGAATCATTAGATAACATTGAATAAATCACATTTATAGTTAAATAGTGAAAAATGGGAAATTAATCCCAACAAATTGATAAACACGATTTGAATTTCAATATATCTAAATCTAGAGTAGGGAAAAGATCATAACTAATCCTCAAGACATATATCCCAAACAATTGGTGGATTATTTTTGTTCATTATGGTGATATATTGATAGAATCTCAATCATAACTACTTCTTAAGTCCATAAAAGATTACAAAAAATCATACTCACATCAAGGAATGAGGGAAAACCTTTCTATGATAACACTTTATCAAGAACTAATTTGGATACCAAGGTAACCTAATTAACATGTTTACATTGACATATCCCTAAGGGTGTTCCCAATCCCTATGGGTTGGAGACTTTCACCTGGAATAATATAATTGGAATGTGTGAATGAAGTTTCCACTAGCACAATGAATGAAATATAAACATGTCAGTATATATATAATGAAAAAATCCTCAAGGATAACTGTAACCGAAGTTAAATAGTTAGGAAAACCAAAAGTGCACCAAACGGTACAAGAAAATCATGAATTACATTCTATGTACTAGTATAAATAATTCTTTAAGACCTAGGATCAAAAACTATAACCACTGAGAAGTGGAACTTTACCCTTTCTTCAACCAAGAAGAAAAATAATCTACAAACACATGAAAACACAAGTAGGGTGTCATCTAACATTCTAATAGTATCTTACCAAGGATTCAATAATAATATTACAACATTCATTATCTGAAATAAAGCATTAAATTTTATATAAATAGGTATGGAAGTTAGAAATAATTTTTTTAAATCATTCATTACATTTAAAATGATGAAAATATGTTTAAAAAATGGATTATTAATCATTTTATGTAAAAAAGTTTATATACATTCATAAGGAACGTGTAAAATAGATTTAAAAATGGAATATATTTTGAATAAAAAAACATGTTTCATGGACATCTTCCAAAAGGTACAATAGTTCCAAGATATGGGACTTCCTTACACTCAAATATAAAAAAATGTGTACACATATCCCTCAGACACTGGTCAAAGTGGAATCATTGCCATCCCATTAGGGATGTGACCTTCTACATATGTATTTTTAGTCTTTTAAATTCTCACTAAATAACATTCCCATATAACTCACTAAAAATTGAGGATTTCATGGTCTCTAATAAAGTCAATTATTATAAATATATTTTAAAACTATTAAAAATTCAATTCATCTCATTCTTCTAATTCAAATATGCAAATTTCTATTTAAAACCAATATACAAGTTTTTAATCACATAAGGACTTTGTAAAGGATAAAACCACTAAGTTTATATTGAAACCATTTTAAATAATGCTTCCCAAATAAAACATTAAAATCAATTTCATCTAGTTAAATTCAAAATTTAATTTTCATCAATTTCAATCTCATAATTTTTCCATCAATATCCCATGTTCACCCCAATTCCTTAGAATTGTGGTTTTATTACATTTTCTTGCCAAATCAAATCTAAATTTCTAATTCACTAGAACTAGGTTATTCAACAAACCCATTCAATGAAATTTAATTAAAATCATGAAATAGAATTTAGATAAAAAAATTACATTTAAATCAAGAAATTTAGGTTTATTGAAAATTGTTTACCATAATAGAACCACCTACAATGGAATCATTGGATCTCAAAACACAAATCCATAATCGGGAAACTCTAATGAATGAAATTAGCAATGAATATCAAATAAACAATCCTAGAATAAATAATCAAAAAAATGGGGATTAGATACTCTAATAGAACAAATATCTATAGAACCCTTAGGTATAAAGAGCTGAGAGTTAGAGAAAGAGAAGGGAATATGAATCATATAGGTAAGAGATCAAATATCATTCTCTAAGAATATATATTCTACCAAAAGGGTATAGAGGGGATAAAATCACCACATGAAAGCCACTAAGGTAGAAGAAAGTCTTATAGGGTCATACCAGTCCATTGGGAAGCTAAAAAGACGGTTATAGGACTATAAAAATTAATTTTCATATTAAAAAATAGGGTATTCATGGTTTCTTGGGAAGAACCGCACAATTTGAAAAACCGTGTGGCCTAACAATGTGCTCCATTTGGGAGAGGTGTACGGTTTTAACTAGGTTTACTTATATTTTCGTAAACCATGCTTTTTGAGGAAAACCCAACTATTTGAGTTCACATGGTTTCCACAAATAGGGTTTATTGTTTGGAAAAACCATGCGCCAACCATGCACAATCCCGAAACTTTTAAAAAATCAAATTTTACCCAAATCAACCTGAAAAGAAACCCATCAAAACCAAGATAAGATGATTTGTTTTCGAATACATGAAAATAACAATGGGATGGTACATAATTTTACAACATTAGTTTTGAGACATTTATATCATGAATTTATTTTCCAATTGGACTAAATAGTTTTTAATTATTTTTTTATGATTTATGGAATAAATTATGTTTTTCAGTAATTTATCGATGATTGTAGAAGTTTTAAGTTGATAAAAAAAATGGTATTATAATAAAATATAATTCAACATGGTTATTCTTAAAACAGAAAAGTCATGATCTTAAAAATATTTATAAAATATCCCATTAAAATTAAATATAAATTTTAAATGACTATAAAACCTCTATAAGAATTGGCGAGGAAATTTTTATCTATTATGAAAACTATTTTAAATGAGGATCAAGGAGATGATTTAAAGAGGAGAAATTTTTTTTTGTATGAAATTTATTTTATTCTATAAGGATAATCCATAATAAATAAAGAATAATATAAATATATGTATTGATTTATTACACTACATTCTTACACTCATTTTGATACAATAGGGGAGATATGAACTATTAGAATTCAACTCACCACTAAAAAGCTCAAATTATTTTCATCATTATTTTAGGATGGTAGTAATAGAGTGTCATATTTATTTATTCTTACAAAACAAATAATTACGATATATTGTTTAATAATATATAATTTGAATGAGGAGATAAAGGTTTCTAGTGGATAAAAGATCAAGGTATCATTAGTGAAAGATAAATTATGAAACAATGTATAACATCTCACCATGATTAGTTAAGTATCATATATCATTAATATTATAGAATTAGGATGAAAATTTGGATAATTTTTGACACATTTACTTAAATAGGGAAAAATAGGAATTATATAACTTGGTTGTGAAAGTTTAAATTTTTGGGAATTATATAAATATATATTATTCAATTAATTTTTTTCATTCTCATATATATTTTATTCTAATGTCATGCTTTCAAAATCCCTAAACAAGGATTATTTTATTTGGATAGATTTATTGTTAGTCACTAGTGTATTGTCTCTTAAATTTATAATGAAATCATAGTTATTTATTTTGAACAATATCATCTTCTTATAGATTTTTTTATTTAGTATCAAATTTTTATAATTTTTTTATCTTAATAATTACAAATTATTTAAAATAATTAATGAATGGAGGAAGAAAACCAATGTGATGGATATTGATTATGGAAATGGGAAAACCTCAAAACATTTATTGTAATTGAGATTATTTTTTAAGATACATTAGTTTATAGAATTTATTTAGGTCATAAATAAATTTAATGATTTAGAATAGAATATATTGAAATTGATCTAATAATACATTATCATTATGAATCAAAAAAACTAATTATAATAAATTTATTATCAAAGGACAGAAATATTATATTTATAAAATAATTCTTTGAAATCAATTTATTCTTTAATCATTTATTATAGATTAATATTTTTCTCATATGTTTTGACTCAATTCTAATTAAAAAATATATTTTAAAATCCATGATTCATAAATTGATAAATTTATACAGCTTTAACATTTTGAATGTTTTGTATGTTTATTAGATTTAAAAAGGATTTATGGTATAACAAATAGACATCATTCAACGCAAATGACAACATGACATGATTTTAATTTTCATATCTTCACTAGAGTGTCATCCTATGTATATATTCATTTTGAATTCCCAACACATGGAAACCTAGACGCAAATAAATCTATAAAAACTAAAATTTACACATTTAAGTTGAAAAATAAGTCATAAAAAGTTCTTAATTGTTATTTATTATTTACTATTACCTATATTAATCTACAATAATCTTTAAATAGATGTAAATTCTTGAAAAATTAATGAGAAAAATAATGTACAACCTATAGTGACCTAATAAATAAAAATAAATCATATGTAATTGATCATAAATCTAATAACTCCATTTACAAATTTTATTAAGTTTTAATAGTTAGGTTTTATAGAGAGAGATATATTTTGGGTAATTAAAATGACAATATTTATCACCCGTACCCAAGGTAATTTGGAAGCCACAACTACAAGGGATCGTTGGAATTTGAAGAAATATATAAAGTTCATCCCCAACCACCATGATTTCTTATAATGAAAAATTTAGGAAATTAATGGGAGTAAACTTTTAACCCATATTATAAATGTTTCTATGATATCCACTCACTCATAAACACAAACCAAACCTCAAAAAGTCTCATTTAGATAACTATTAATTAATTTTTTTTACATAAAACCCAATACAAGTAAATAAAAAATCCATTAAATGAAAGATATCATGGGGAAAAATCCAACCCATGTGGATAAATCCCATAAAAATTGATTAATATCTGTGTCTATTCAAGAACCACAACACTCACCGAATAATATCATTTTCCTACTAACATTCTTTGTATTATGAAATGGTTGGTCATATTTTTTTTTATAAAAAACCCAACCCAAACCAAGGATTGAGTACTGAAGGAATGAGAAAACCATACATGTTGGATGATTTACAATAAATTAGATTATATAATTTCAAATCATATATTTTAGTACATTCCTTAATAAGTCATTTTCACGAATTTTGTTGGGAAAATTTAATTTTGATACTTTTGGTCCATGTATATTTTATATGCATTGTTTATAATTATGCATCATAACAATGAAAAAACATTTTTATTGATGAATATGGGGTTAAATAGTTAGTCACATGGGTTTTCAACATTTTAATGTAACTATGTGGCCCCTTTGATTATGGGCGAGGAGTGTGATTGTTTATTAAACCATGCACATAATTATATAACATTATAAATAATATATTTTTAAAATTTTTAAAAGACCCTTTATTTTATATCGTTGTATAACCCATTAATTACTAGTGATTTCAATATAGTATTTTTACAGGCATTGTAACCAAAATGAATTTCTCCTTACTTAATAATGTATTTACGCATTAAATAATAGGTGAGGTACACCAAAAATCTTTTCCTTCTTATTTTTTTTTTTCTCTTGACCACATTTATTACAAAAGTCAAAAAATGTGAGATTGTATATAATTTGGGATCCATAATCATTTTTGGGTTTGAATAATGGTTCCATGGATGATATAAAGTTGAATGATTTATGTTGTGAATTATATATTTTCTTTTTATATTCCATATAATATACGTGGATTCAAACAAGAATCTTATCATTATTTTAAGTCAGTATTTATTTGGGAAATTTTTTGGAATAAATATATCATGAAATTTAATGGTATTTAAGGGGTTGTTTTGTTTTTTTATCAATCATATTTTTGTTAAATATGGTATTTTACTATTTAGATGAAGATAAATTTGGATAATAAAATGAAGAAATTATCTATCATATTTTAAATGTTTTGAAATGTATTAAATTATAATGTGAAGTAACATAATATACATATAATTTCATGATTAATAATAAGTGTTTTTGTTAATTATTTTTCATGTACCATTCGATTAAGTATTATCAAATAATTTTGCAAAACATTATATAATTAAGTGGCTACTTAAAAAGAGAATATACTTTTCACACTAAACTGGTTGTTAAATGTATACCCCTATTTAATTCTTAATACTTTTTCATCATTTATGACATGTAATCATTTACCTTTCTACAATTAAAATATTTTTATTCAAATTAAATAATTTTTAATTAAAGAAAATCAAAAAAGGTACTTTTTAAATACATGTAAATAAATGGTAGTTTTTTATGAAATTACAATTTTCTTTCTATTATGCCAAAAATAGAAATTTTATAAAAAAATCCAAATAAAATCATCCAACAAAATTTTTTATCTAATAACATTAAAAATAAATTCCACTTTATTAAATTATTTTTCATAAATTCTTGAAATTATAATTTAAATTAAAACACATAATTCATGATAAATCATTTTATTAGAAAATATTATTTCATTTTCAATAGAAAATTGGGTATATTCATTAATATGAATATAAATACATTAAATATTATAATTACAATTACAAAATAGGTCAATTAATTTATTTTAAAAACTACATAGTTTTTAAAACCCATACCCATTTAAGAAATCGATTCATTTAAATTTCATTCCTTACAAATATAGGTGAGGGTATTTTTTCCACCATTAATTTTTATGATTCTCATAGTAGATCTTAAATCATATCGTTCTCCCATAAGACCATAATTAGACATGTCACCTTAAATAAAAAAAATTACTCTTAATGATTTGAAATCATAACATGCTTTTCCACAGAAGGAGGATTCTCATCAAGTTGGACTACTTCAGGCGTTTAAACATGAGATTTAGTGAATATATATTTTCTTAACAACAAAATGTGAAAGGAAACATTTTCATGAGATAAACATATAGATATGTTTACTCAGCCTGCAAAAAATATCACCTCTTCTGTAATTTCATATATCCCAATATGTCATGGTAATAACTTTCCTTTTTATCCCTAACACAATGTACTATTACAAGTACATACATTAATAAAAGATTGATATTCTTCCTAAAATGATATATATTTATTTTTGTTTTATCTATAACTTTTATTAATTCTATATTATTACCTAATATATTTTGGAATCATATTTACCCACTTAACCATTTCTTATAATAATTCATATTCAACCATCTTTCATTAACTAAATTTTTTCCAGAATGATAGAGTTCAACACTGCTTTCCATATAATTCTTCAAATGGTGCAATCTGTATATTTGAATGATAAATTTTATTATAATAAAATATCATCAATGAGATCCCAAGTTCATTTATAATCCAATGATAAACCCAAAATAATATCTTCAAAATTCATAATTATTCCATCTAATTGTCCATTAGATTGAAGATGTAATATTGTCCCTAAAATGAATTCTGTATCCAAAGACTTCTAAAGACATTTAAACAAATTGAATGTATTCATGGGATCATGATTAGATATAATTGATATATGGAATCCATGAAATATGACGACGAATTTAATATATTTCATATAAACCTGATCAAAATACAATGTCTCTTAATTAGTAATAAATTTTAGAGATTAGTTAAATGATAAAAAATAACACAAATCACATAATTAACATAATATATAATTTGTAGTCCATTTTTTAATCCACAGATATACTATCCCTTTTCCTTTCAGGTACTATAAAAGGTTGAATCATCCTTTTATGTAGGGGTTATTTTTATTTAACCTATTTAAAATTCATGCATTTTATGGTAAAATCAATAAAAAATTCATATAACTACTCCAATAATAATCCTGAAGGGATAGATACATTTTAGTATAACTAGGATTAATTAGAAATGGAGATTTATGAGATTAAAAAAATAATTCCTTCTTCAATAGAAAATGACATTGAACACAAAACCTCTTTAAAGATCCCATTAAACCATGTTTTTCAATGTCAAATTTATTTGACAAGTCTTTCATGAATAATTCATAAATTTTATTAAAATTATAATGTTATTTTTTTATATTTATTATTTTTAAAATTAATAATATATAGACATCAAAACCTAAAGGGAGAGAGGTCCTACATGCATAATATCTATGTAAATATTCATTGTTTCATTAACCAAAACAATATTCTCCAAACATTTTATCGCTCAGGATACATTATCATTTAATATTAAAGAATCAATTACCTAGTGCTCCATACCTTAGTGAAAATGAATCATGAAATAATAAAACATTATTGGCTATGGAAATCTTCTATTCCTCAAGATTAACTCTTTTGGAGTGAATGTATAATTAAAAAATTTATGGTCAGTATATATTTCATATTTTACCTTATATAAAAGTAATCTCAAAATATTTGACAGAACAAATTTTAAAAATATAAAAATCATGTGTAAGGAATTTATATTCATAGAAATTCAATTGATATAATGAGTCTGTAATGACATTATCATCTTGAATCATGACATTACCCAATACCATAAATGAAACATACAAATAAATTATAAACCCACCATATCATTTTTGATAGGATAAAACCGGACCATTATCTAGCCTTCATTTCAATATAAGAAAACATTCATCACATTCCATTATCAAGTATATATAAAATTCTTTTTGTGTAAAATTAATTACTTATAATGATTGATGTCCAATATATTTGAAAAACCACTAATGGTAACCATTTAATTCAAGAAAAATGAAACTCTAATTATCATTATTTGTTCATAGCCACTCTTCTACCTCTTTTTTAACACGATACAATTTTTCAGAATCTTTAAAAATCCATGTACAATGAACGAAATATCACGAATTTTTTTATTTGATACAATTTGATATCAATGTGTCTAATATTTATATATATAGAGAAAATATTTTATATTTGTTGTTTTAATTGAAATTTAAAATGTATCCTAATTTAAACAAAAAACCACCCTAAATTTATCCAAATACTCACTATAAATTCAATTAATTATATATATAAATATACTGGGTGTATTTATCAAAATTAAAGGAATAACAAAAAAACCATAAAGACCATACACAACATTGAATGATATCCTCATAGTTATACTACTTTCACTATTATAACCTGATACGTCGAATCAAATTCAATCTCAAAATGTACTATGCACCCTAGAGTAGATCAAACAAGTCATCGACACAAGAAAATAGATAATTTTTATTTATAGTTATGTAATTAGGTGATATATAATCAATGAAAATCCTCATAGAACCATATTTAGTTTTGATAAAAAACATTGGATCACCCGAAGGTGATGTTATTGGATAAGTGAAACCCATATAAAAAAATATATGGGACTTATTTTTCAATTAAATACTTTCTATTGGATCCATTTGATAATGGGTTGTTGTTATTGGATTAAAACTTGGACCTATGTAAATAATAAATTCAACCCCCATATTAGAAAAAGAACAGACAAAATCATGAAAAATAAATCCATATATCAATTTAATACTAGATCATCACTAATTTGAATAGTCTCATTCTATTCAATATAGATTTAACTCCCATCATTAAAAACTTTATCTTCTTTTTAATATGTAATCATAGGTATGAAATCATTATTACATACAAATCAAAACTCACATTTTAAATTGTTGATGAATTAATTAGATCTATAATCCTTAATTAACTGATAAACTGAAAGACAATACATACCTATAATTCGATCAAAGAAAACTACAGGGAATATAGTAAGTATTTTTGAAAACCCATTCCACCTCTAATGATAGGAATATTCCATTAAAATTTTTATTCCTTAATACTACACCCATAAATAATTTCTAAAAATGTTTACTTCCTTTTTGGAGATGTTATTTACATTCTACGTGTAAATATCTCAAACATTAATACTATTTGTATCTTTAATTAATTAATACATTAGAATAATATAAATAATTAATTAATTTTAATGTCACCAATTAATTTGAGAGACTCATATCATTTCTTGTATTAAAAATGATTTATCCAAAACATTCTGTTTCTAAAATTAATGTTTCCCACTATTGGTGAGAATCATTAGTCATGTGTTACTCTAATGACATAACTCATTTAATCTATATAATCCACTTTCTATCCTAGTACTTATTGTCCAATTAAATATATAATATAAACACCTCTCCAAGAAGTAATTAAATAAATGAAAGATCTTACAACATCAGTGACACATTCATAATCTGATTAAACATTAATTAAAATTAATTTTACCACATTTAGACAAATTTGAGGCTAAGATATAGTTTCATTGTTTAATACACCTTTATTTCCTCTTACTTGACCAATTCATATTCAGTTTTTCATAGTGTACTTAACTGTCGGAAAATTCAATGCTAACATTTTCAACCCAACCAATATATTCCCCATGAATTTAAATTCATAATAGAAAACATTTCTTCAGAAACATGGTTTTAGGACTGTGTTAATTCTTTCAATTTAAATATCATGGTTCAAAAAAGAATTTTTTTCATTCTTAACTAATAAAGAAAATTTTTCTCATATGTTTCCAATGTATCTAGTAACATTTTCTTTAACTCCATGAATTTCCATTATATTTTATATTGAAGCAAATTAGGAAAATAATATTCAACATAAAAGTTAAATACCATCCAAAAATTGGTATGCAACTCATTTTTCCCTTAGTATTCTTAATCAATAAACACCATTGATAGACTTTTACATGGAAATGATATATAGATAGGGTAACTGGTTGATCATTCATAAATCCAAAAACATTAAATAACATCTCCATTATATTAATCCATCCTTTATATTTCACTAGGTATGATGATCTAATAAAAACCCAAGGGTTATGTTTCATGTAATTTTATTCAATAGAAAGATTTATATATGGATAATTTGGTCACTCCCATTCATGTATACAACCATTTATAGAATACTTGAAAAGATATAAAATAACCCCATAATCCTATATTATATCTAGTTAAGGTTTCTGTATTGAGATCTTATTATCCCCTATGTACATTCTTATATATGATTCCCTAATATATTTTATGGGAAAACATTCAAAATAAAATTTATTTGATGATGTGATAGGAAAATTTTAAATATATAAATCATTATAATATATCCTTAAATTTGAATATCTTAAAAGAGTATTTCAACTTCACTTTAAACTCTAATGTTATCAAAATCAATGATTTAATTTCAAATATAATTAACTTTATTCTAATCACAAATTAATAGTATGATTAAAAAAATTAATTCACTTTATTATGTTTCATGTATATTTTTTTCTTTAGTGTTTTAGATATTTTGGAAAAAAAATATAAAATGATGTGGTCACTTCTACATATTGTAATTTTCCCACAAAAAGAGTTTATTAAATTTACACCCAAGTTTTTGTTAATGAATCATTTTCACTATTTTATACACATTATAACTTAAAATTATATAATTAATTAAAATCTATGTTCCCTATATTTTTTTTTAAAAAATAGAATGATCAAAAAAATCGGAAAGGAATATATAATTTATGAAAAATAGTAATTTTGTGTAAATCATGAATACCATGGAATATGTTTTCCATCTTCACATTAAATATTTAAGAATATAAATAAAACTTATCGAATAGATAGAAACCACTTATTCTCAAATAAATTATTTTAATCCAATTTAAAATATATAAATTGATGAACGAAACATAGAGAATATGATAAATTATAAGAAAATTATATAAAAAACAAACCATTCACCGATAAAAATTTAAAAACGTTTCCTTAATCATGTAATCAATGGATTTAAAAAAACAAATAGAGATTTAATATGTTTATAGAAGAATAATATTCATATTCTATGTTCACTCTTATTTAACGTCAATCAGAATAATTGATTCCCATTTCATTCCATAGAATTATCCTTCCATGTTACCCCTCACATATTCTCCTTCAAATACTAATTATTACACAATTATTTAAGGAGATATTCCATTCTCACCCATTTTCATGATTTATATCAGTCTAATCCTTTAAAATAGTGTAATGATAAATCATAAACACAAAAAATAGTAGTGATATGATCTTTTAGGAAGATAATGCTCAAGGAGATGAATGGTTAATCCAATTCCAAGGAATAATAATAAAAATTTGAGGATCCAAAGTAAACATACTACACAAATTGTATGAGGGAAGCCACTACCTTGCTATAGGGAGGCCCTGAGTTCACGGAATATGATTATAGTGGTTTGGCCAATAAACATAGGGATGTTAGTAAAGAGGTGGAAATAAATGGAAATACATGGGGACTAATCATACACTATGAGAATGAATTGTTAAAGGAAGCCTTGATGAGTATGTACTCCTAAGAGGATTAATACAGGATGGTTCATAGATTGTATCTAGTTAACACTAATTATGTTAATTATAGGTTGTTCAATAAGAAAGGCATTAATTTTATAGGATGTTTCATTGATAGAAAGATAAATGTGGAGGGTTTCACTCAATTTTTGGGAATGTTATATTATAACAATGAGAACATTACCAAGACAAATCTAGATACAAAGGTAAATTCCCTTCACTAGAATTTATAATTTGATAATGCTTTTATCATACTTAATCTTGATTTTAATGGTTATTTAATATCTAATGGTGTTTAATGATTTTGGGTGTGTATTGCGAGGTTTCTATCTTTTTTCACCAAAGTGAAAATTATAAAAAATAGTTAATTTAGTGGAATAAATATAAAAACCAATGGAAATGATTTGGGGAAAATGTTTGGAGGAAATATATATTAATTAAACATTCTTTAACACTTTGGTAAAAAAATTTAAAATGAACAATAAAAAAATATTTTCAAGATTACTTTTAAATCATTTTTATGAAGGTAAAAATTAGGTAAAATTTACATATAAAAGAATTTCACTTATAAAAATAATACCATTCTTGTAACTTTTGAAGGAACATTTATATGAAGGATAAATATTTGAAATGAATACTTTAAAACAATGTTTTATTGAATAATACCTCTATTTATGTCTTATATTTTATAACATCTCTAAGTACGAAATAATATATTTATATTATTTATTTAAATATATTGGAACTATTTTTTATAATCATTCCATTATATTTATTCATTTTATTTCAATTATTAAAAATTTTAATTTAGTTACTAAAATGGTTATGTTCATATTGGTTTCATTAGGATTTTATAGTTTATAAAATAAAAATATATTTGATGTGATGAAAATGATCAAAGGGGAAAAGGTTTCATAAAATCCAGAATCCAAATCACTCTATAATTTCAATTTTATTTAATTTAGTATACTTTTATAAGCATCTATGTAATGTATCCCTGAAATATTATTTCTAGAGATAGTAGTCCGTATACATTAATTAATGATTTTCTCATTATTTTACTTAGTGAAATATAAATAAAGAATATTTCAGTATAATTTTACCGAATAATAAATATGTTATTAATTTAATATATATTCAATAGGTACATATTTATGACCATAAATGTTAATAAGAAACAAAAAATGAACCACATCACCCTGTGAGAGGTGGTTGTCCACATATATGCATGAGAAGCCTTATAATTTTCCAATATATGGAAGGCTAAAAAAGTATGTAATAAATTATTTTATAATAATAATAATTAAATAAAAAATAAAAACTAATTATTTTATCCATCATTTCAACTACCCATTGAGCTAGTGAAGAAATAATAAACACATCGCTTCATGGAGGTGGTAGCTCAAACGTATGCACAAGTTATTTTTAGTATCCTATAATATTGAAAAAGAAATGAAAATTGGTTTCACCAACCTGATAATAACATTTAATTATATTCTAGATAATTATTTTATTATATAATCATGGTAAAAAAGATCTAAAATAGTTCAAATAAGATTATAAGATGAAAACAGTTTGATAAGAGTTATATATCTTTTTTAAGAAACCACCATTAGTTTAAACCATATGAATTATGGTATTTTTTATCTACTGATACCAATACCTATATAAAATAGGGAGTATTTATTTTAAGGTAATTTTTTATATCATTTTCATGAAAAATACTACAATTTATTGGAATTAGATATGAAATGAGTTTCTCTTTTATAATTTATAGGAGTGACACACTTTTAATTATTCAAAGATTCAAAAATATAAAATGTATTTTCAAGGGATAATTGGAACTAAATAAGTATAATATAGAATATAATGTAATAAGGGTAGAATTAATCTCAAAAAATAATATTTAATATGATATTTATATGACTTTATCATAATTTTAAAACACAAATTAATGTGTTTCACCCTTCACTATGTTGATAACAATTTACCAAGTAAATAATTCATTATAAAAAGAAATTAAATTAACTCATTAATAATTTTGAACCTCCTGATTAGAAATATAAAATAATTTTTTTGTGATTCAATTTATAGACGTTCAATATTTTAATTTTATTATATTAAATAAAAATTCATTGAAATGTTTATTTAGACAAAACATTTATGAATACTGAAAATAAATTTTTACAAAATTGATAAATAATATTGATTCAAATTTCATTAATCGGATTCTATTTAGTAAAATGGTAAAATTTTTATTTTAGAACCAATCTATAATGGAATTTAACTTTTAATTAATCTAAAAAAATTGCATTGTAAAACAAATTAGTATTTTTCACTATCCACCAAAAAATTCAATTTTATAGAAATATCTCAAAAAATCACTAAAAGATAAATCTTTTATGATAACAAAAAATTTCATTTTTTTAAAATAGATAAATAAATAAAAAATTCACTTTAAAAAATAACCAAATAATTCACAAAAAAACACGATGTTACTAAAAGATATTTTTTTACTGAAAATTATCTTACAAAATTATAGTAAATATGATTCTTATAATCTAATCATAAATAGTAATTAGAAATGAAATTATTTTGTTATTATCATCACCTAGGCTGTGACATAAATAATTTATTTTTAGTATAATTATTATTTATTATTAATGTAAAATGTTTTTTATGTTCTTAATGAAATAAAATTATGAATTATTCATAATGTGATTGAAGTGAAATATTTGGGTGATGCATAGAAGGTTAAAGTGTTTATTTGATTTCTTAGTAAAACTTTTCATGATATTATGAACTATAACAATGTTAATTGAAACTCTTTATATGGATTAATGGGTTGATATTGGATTTTCTTTTAAATTTTGATGTTTTTATAACATTTATTTGGATAAATTACCAGATTTGGTTGTTTTTTATCAAGTGATTATCCATTCCAAAGCACAGTGGTTGGATTTACATGAATGGATTAAACCCTAATTCTATTATAACAACTTCATTTCCTAAAATATTCCACATGGTATAGTTAAAATATTTTATTAGTAACATATAAAAATAAAATATAAAATATTTCATTGAGATAGATAAAGAACTATTATTTATTCCTAGAGAGTGTTCATGTTTACTTCTATGCATTATTTTAATATTTATTATTTAAATTTTATTGATCAGATATTTTTTTAAAAAACATACACGATAATTCAATGTTTTTCATCCCTATGAGAATCATCTAAAGAATAAATGTGATATCCTAATCAGTATATTTTAATTACTTGCAATATAAATACCATGTGTCTATTACTGTATCTCTAATACAAATTTCTCAAATGAATTATAATTGTTTGACTCACCGACGTCGGGAAGGCCACAAAACACTCCCAAGGCATCTGTCTAGAAATAAAGGCCTAAGAGATGATAATGAGGGGACATTACCATCTGAATAAAAACTATTAAAATGGGTGAAAAAAACATAAATTGAAAATTCATAAAATTGATTGATTACTATAAATATTATATCAAATTGTATACCGAATGAAGTATAAGTTTGAACAAAAATCATATATGAATAACCATTAACACCCATATATTGATCACATTAAATCACATCATAAAAAATACAACCCAACTCAACAATAAGGATCCACCAAATCCTACCAAAAATAAAATAAAATGACATCCTGCATCCATTGAACCTCCAACTAGTTATACTCTAGTTCTATATCCATTCCCCTCTCATTTATCATGAAATCTATTTCCATACATATCAGAATGACCAACATGGTGTAAGTATGAGCATAGTTGGTGATTAATAGTAATGTACTTAGATATTATCCATAAATATATGATTTTATGAATGTTGTAATGCATGGAAACCAATAACTGAATCATAACCCACTCCACTATGTAATTTCCCATCTATGAAGGAAAACATTACCTTCTTAAAAAAACAAGATTGGGATGACTCACCCATGGTCTGGACTTAGCCTAAGTGAGAAGAATACATCCCCCCACATCTCACAATCAAGAAACATTTAAATATCTTCCCATAACCATATGGTGAACCAGGAATCATAAAACCAATATGTAAAACATCCATACAAACATCATGATTCCTAATATCCAAATAATACCATACATATGATGTGTATCCTTCCCCCAAAAATTAATCAAAATCCACCCTTAGTTTCTATGGCCACATAAGGCACATGGTCCTCTAGTTCATTGGTCAACAGTATATATAAAAATTCATTATTAACACATATAGACATTACATCACATTTTCAGACTACGTAAAACATTACAAAATCATATGCACAAAGACCACATTGCTTTAGTACCTTTGGAAATATAAAAACATAAACCTGGTACATAAGTAACCTATATTATCTCCCAATAGGTTCTTTCCGACAATCACCCTTCCTAGAAAATTCATTCACAATACAAATATTCATAACATGGAGAAGGAAACATAAAAAGGGGTGAGCTCAGATGCTCAGTAATTGTAATAAAGAGTGAAATGTAAAAATATTCATGAGAATAATGATATTAAAACATGATCTAGAAAATAGAATATCATACCATTCTTATCAAAGATCATAAATCAGAATTAGGGAATAAATATTGATAGTTCATAAGACATTAATCACGAGGAAATAAAGAACAATATCCATGAAAGAATAATATAATAATAAGACATGGAATTGTGGGAAACAAATAAATATATAATATGATATCCATAGTATCCAATTCATCTCTTCCATGACCATATAAGTAGAATGGGTTCACTCCCCATACCATCTTGGTAGTTTTGGTTCACTCCTACGGCCATATTAGTAGCACGAGTTCACTCCCCATACAATCATGATAGTAATGGTTCACTCTCATGGCCATCTTATTTGTCAAGATTCACTCCCCATACCATATTAGTCTATCCCAAGATATTTAAATATTCACCCCAAGTAAAAGAGGGAGATATAGGTCAAACAATATAATAATGAAATAATAAATACATGTGTAACAAGATTATGAAAAATCATATCCAATCCCATGAAATGAAATTGGTTTCATAAACATGAAATCAAACATTAACATGGGAAATAAATAAATAGGTTTCATAATCATTTCATAAAATCATAACCCGTCAAAAGAAGCTAGTTTCATAGATATATAACTCATGTAAATAATTTGGTTTCACAAAAATCATGTTAAAAATACATAAACTATTTATAGAAATAATATGAATGAAACCTTTAGATAATTTCTTAGAAAGGAATGAGAAAAACCAATTAATGTATTCTTATATTGGAAACAATTTCGATAGATATTTAAAAAAATATCACAAAGAAATTATCATTTCTCCTTTGAAAATTTACTTATAAATTTTGAAAAAATTTGAAAACCATTTTCATGAAAATAAATTTGAAAACAAATAATTTAATCATTGAAAACATTTTGAAAGAGTTTTTCCTTTGAATACATATATAGGTTCATGAAACCCATTTTAAAATTGTTATTTAATTTGAACTGATAAAATAAGATTGATTTTTTTAATCCATTTCCTTGAAAATTGGTTTTAAAAACACTTTATGAATATTTAACCATTTAAACATGCAAAAGAATATTTACAGATATGATGATGGTTAAATCCATACTTTTCCTACAATGTACAACAAGTAAATTTTTTTCAGGGTGAAAATGATTGAAAATTTTTTTATTGGGAAGGAAACAATAATAGTCCTTTTAAGACATTAGTAAAATATAAAATGAGTAAAAATTTCGTATAATGATCCTTGGATATTTTTAGAATATTATTGGAATACCTTTTTGTAAAATGTGTTTTTGAAAGAACACAAATTTACGACTCAAGAGATTGGTAAGGTCATATTTGCTATAAAACATTTTCTTAATTATATTAATTAAAAAATAGTGGGAAATGATACTAATGCATTAATAAATAAATACTAACTCAGGGAAAAGAAAAGTAACGAGTGTTCCTGAAAAAAGGATCATTATATTTAATTAAAAAACATGATCACAAACAATTTTGATAAACTATGACATTGTTTCAATACACTCTTACCATATGGCCACTTTGAATCATAAACCCCATGTAGAAAAATTAAATTACATAGAGATTAAAATATCATTAAAAAAGATATTCATGATATTAAAATTTCAAAGATAGTTTATACTCCTAATATAAAAATACATTTTTATAACATGGAATGCATCTCAAAGAAGGAAAATTTAGACAAAATTTATTTACCAATTTTTTAATTTTAGATGTTTATACCCCATGATAGAAATATCATAATATGATTATGTTAACACAAATATATTTAATTATATGTTATATATAATACATTAATGGTAGTTTATACACCCCACAAATTATCTGAGTGGTGAATAAGTCATGTATCTCACAAAAATAAAGACTGAGATGAAATTCTGTTACCTTGTGTCATGACTCTCATCACACTCATTACAAAACCATGTATAATAAATGTTTGTTTATTATAAATATTTTAAAAAACCATATTATTATATATAATATCATATATTACTTTATTGATTATTTATATTATATATTTATTGGCAATTCCATGTTAAGGTTACGCTTCAGGTAAAATCCACTTTTTATGTGTCTTAATTATATATATTTAGTCCATATACATACACCATGACTTTTATAATTTAAAAAATTATAAAAATATCATTTATTTTCCTTACGTGTTTATTTTATTAATATATATATCATATAAGTATGAAATGGAATGAAATATTCATGGAGACGATAGGCCAAACGTATGAATGAACGCTATTTTAATTTTATTATCATGTTTAAAGGAATAATGTGAATGAAATATATGTATATATATATTTCTAATATTATTAGTTTATAATTATTATTCTATATGTATCATATACATTCCCTTCACATATTCTTAATACATTCCATAGAGTTTGTGAATGAATCACATTGCTTTAAGGGGGAAGTAGTCTACACTTTATCAAAAGAAATTATCGTACTTAAAAAAATGGAATGAATAAAGGAATGTGTTATAAAATAATTAAATAAGAATAAAGAATATATATATATCATATATATCTTATATAAATTGGGGTTTCATCATAATTCTCAACCTTGAATGGTGGGAATGGAAAAAATGAACAATGGTCGTTTGAGGCGATAGTTCTCCGTACAGGAATAGTAAGTTGATTACCCATTAGATGTAGCTGTGCGTCACTATAGATAAAGACCTCAATATAATAACATATTAGTATATTTATGATACATTTTGTGTTATATAATCTGAAAATATGGATATTTCTTGGGGTTTGAGAAATAAAATAAAAGAAAGGAGCTTGAGTGAGGATGTAATCTATTCTCTGGGTTACTTCTTTTGGTTTGAATCAAAGGGATTACTTGGATGGATTTATACACAAAGAGATGATTCAAAGAGAAAGGGAGAGATGTTGGGGAGGTTTTTGGGAAGATTTTAGTCAAGCCAATGTTTTCTATGAGGTGTGAGGATGCGGGAGGGTAGGAGGCCTTTTATAGTGGAGGAGGAGTGAAACCCTTGTAATAATTTGGAAATAGGAAACCCCACCCACATTATTTGTTTTTGAAATTGGATCCAATAGTGGTCCAAATTTATGAAAAAGAATTATAGGGTCTATATATGGCTATAAAAGGGCTTCTAAGAAACGTTTTATGTTATACTAGGCATGAAGTTTAGGGTTTAGTCCCTTGTTAAAATTATTTTAATCTAAATCATTGTAATTAATTTTATTTACCTTAACTAATATTGTTTTTTTTAAAACTATGTGGATGTTATTATATATTATAAATAATGTTGATTCAAAATATTTAATACATTTTAATACATTTCAATGATAAAATTCGATGAAACTAGTTTAAATTTAGTTCAGAAGATACGATGACCAAGAAGGTTTTTTAAATGGGTGATGCATTGGCCCAAAAAGACCAAAGAACAATTATTATTAAAAGAAATATTGCTAGATTCTAAAGTACAGGATCATATTTCAATGTTTTTCATCAAGGGAAAGACAATTAGCACGGAGGTCTTCATACTAGATAATGGATTTATTTATCCCGTATTGGCAAGGCCATCGGCAACCATGTTTTATTCTTGATAAACACGTGTGGTGATATAGTTATAATGGATAAGCGAACAAGTGAAATCCATCCAATGGGTAGTGATTAGACTGGAAAGATTTTTTATCCCATTCCAAATTTATTTTACGGTGGTTGTAGAGTAACATTCAATCCAGTGGTTGTTATAAATAAATATATTGGAAAAGGTAATGGCATGATTCAATCTTAGCGTCTCATCTTCATGGGAGGTGGAAATTCCACATTCACCCATGAAACAACCAAGAATCTGACTGAGGTGATTCTTGAAGACATCACCACACCCTTAAGGTCTCAGTTTTCCCTTAGAGGTGCCGCTAAAATCGATTTTGATTCATCCAGAGAGAGTCTCTTTCTAGAACACCTCCAGAGTATGGTTTGGTTGAAAAGAATTTCCATTAATCCATATATTCTTCAAGATCCCAAAGTCATGAATGGGGTTGTGGAAATTTACCTTTTGTATCATGAAAGATTCATGTATGGAAATAAGAATCAATATGTTTCCTGCATTGTGATTGAGTGGGTAATTGTTATGAATAAAAGGATTCTGATCATACCAGATCACATGGTTGAGCTCAGTGACTGCAGCAAGGAAGAGGTTCCAAATTTCCAGAGAGTCTTCTATTTCTATACATTTCTTTATTTGAGTTTCGACTAAATCAGGAATCAACCATATTCAGTAAAAAAAGTCAAAAGTATAGTTCAAGAGCCGAAGTAGTAGCACAAGAAAGGTAGAGGTGGTAAGCATCTTATCTGTGTTGATTATAGATTTTAAACTTAGAGAAAATCTAGATTTCAAATTATTGGAGGCAAATCTATGTGGGAACCCTATTATAAGAAAGACACCAGATGAGGATTAATCTTGAATGTTTTATCCATGGTTTTTTAAAATATTTTATCCTACTGAAATAACTCTCAGTGTTACATAAATAATGATTGTAGAAATTTTTAGAGTTAAGGATATCATTTTGAGCAGGTTCCCAAATCATGAAATCATTAGTTTAAGCGAAAGTGTAGTTATCAATGATTTTCAGAATAATACTAGGGAGTTGACCTTGTCGATAGTTTAAAATATCTCTGATAGAGCTATTAGTGTTTTCAAGAGTTTTATAGGGAATTATTATTGAAATTAATGGCGTTCCAGTCCAATTATCCAACAGGAATTTCATGGATGAATCTTTGGAGACCATCCATATGGGGATTATTCATAATATTGGTGAAGGACTATTTGATGGATGGCCATATAGAAGAGTTAATGAAATTCAAATTTCATGTTTTATGTTTTCATGAAATCTATTTTTGAGAAAGGTAATATAATTATAAGTATTTTGTGAAAGGTTCCAAGTGAGTCTTGATTGAAGGGATCCATTAATGTATTTTATATTTTTAATACCAATACCACCCTTTTTAATGGTCTTTCAACAAGTTGACTAGGGAACTATCACATGTTATCGTTCCAGAATACATATAGTTAAATGAATTATTTTATAGTGGTGTTAATTTTTTGATAAGACCAACTGGCCATTTGTAAACTATCATGGAGTAAACCATATTAGAGACAATAGTGGATTTAACAAGGAAAGTCCTACCTACCATGGAAAGCGATTTTCCATTCCATGAAGATAGCTAGGTCACTAGTAATGTTACATTTTCTACTGGGAGGAAAGTTATTCCCCAATAAGATGCCTGATTTTTTCCAACAAATGGTATGACCATAAATCTATTAATAATGTGAGATCACTTTATTTAGGTTTAGAATGTTTCTTTTAACACCTTGAAGTAAAAGGATGATGTCAACATCATAAAAAATATGATTTGGAGAATTCACATTCCTAGAGACATGGATAGGGTTTAGCTTATTCTGGATCACCGAATGGTTGATCAGTCAACTACGATAGTCCTTTGCTATTGCAAAGAGAATGGAAGATAGAGGGTCACCTTTATTGACACATTTGGTGCATTTAAAAGAGACTTTGGGAGAGCCACTGATCAAAATAAAGATATACACTGAGTTGAAGAGAGTTTTGATTGCATTGATAAAAGAGGTTATAAAACCAAAATCTTGAAGGAGGTTAAAGATAAATCTCTAGTCCATGGTGTCAAAAGATTTTATGATGTCGATTTTAATAGCTATGTTGCCACCATTGTTAGTTTTATTCAAGTTATTGACACACTCTATGGGAAGATAGAAGCAATCTTGAATTGATATACCCTTTATAAAACAAAATTGGTTCTAGGAGACAATTTTGTCCATGAGAGTGGAAAGTATGCTAGAAATGATGTTCATAATGATTTTATAAATATTATTGGTAAGATAAATGTGTCTAAACAGATGAATCTCAGAGGAATTATCCACTTTTATGATCTAGGTGAGAAACTGGGCATTAAGTGCATGAAGAAGCACCCCATTAAAAGAAAAGTATTTTACAAGAATTAAAACATCAGTATGAATCACATCCAAATAATGTTATTAGAAGCCATTACTAAAAGCATCAGGACCTGAATCACTATCTGGTTTCAGAATAAAGAAATTGTATTTGATTTTATAATATAGTAGTATGATGAGAAGGAAAAAAGTTATCCTCATCAGTTATCACTAGAGGAATTTCCACAGAATGGAGGTCTTTGTTGATATCTGGAACATTGAAAATGGTTTCATAATAGGAGACTGTATGATGAGCGATGTCATCTTCATTGTTAAGGATCATTTCCCCATCCATTGGAAATGTTAATTGTATATAGGCCTACCTGATTCTATGAAGAGTGTTATATAATTTTATATTTCTATCATTTTATGTAAACCATTTAACTTTAAATTCCTTTTTTCTCATATTTTCTTTATAAGTGAGCAAGGAGTTGATCTTGACAGCAAGGTTTAGTTCTTGAGTAGGATCAGTGTTGAGGTCAGAGCCGATGTTTTTTTTAAGATCATTGATATATTTCTCATAAATCATGATGTCATTGTTAATATTATTGGGTTTAGAGTTGCACCATGTTTTAAGATATTTATTGAGATGTTTAAATTTGAGGTCACATAAAAAAAAATAATGGTTATAAGACATTGAGGACCAATAGTTTTTGATGATATGAGTGCACTCGTCATCAGATAACCACACATTGTTAAATATGAAAGGAAAATGGGGTTTCAGGTCTTTGGTGGAGACATTAACCATGATGGGGTGATGATCAGAGTTCAGCCTGTGATGGGTGGTGCTGGAGATAATGTCCATTATATCTAAAGTAGGGACATTCATGAAGGATCTATCCAATTTAAACGCACCTACTTTGTTGTTTTTTCTTCTATACTTAGTGTATTTTGCACCCGTGAGGATAGTTTCAAGGAGATTATTATCATCGAACGTTGACTGAAATACCCACATGGAAATAGAAGCATGAGAAGGTTCAATTTACTCGCTTGAGTTGAGAATGGAATTAAATTATCCAATAATAAACCAGGGTGCATTAATGTTACGTTCATGATATGAGAGATCATTCCAAATGATTATCCTTTTTGGTTATCTATCCTTAGCATAAAAAATCAGAATATAATATTCTTTCCATCTATATTATACTTTCAAGTAAAAATTTGGTCATATATGTTGAAAACAATAATATTATGTAAAAAAGAGGGTGAAAAAATCCATAAAGAGTGGACATTGTGGTTATTGTTGATTGCACTAGTTAACACATAATTTTGTCGACATGAATGATAGCATTTAGAGGAAAATGAAATTTTTGGATCAGAAATAGAAAATAAGAAAGGATGATGAGTGTTAACCATTCTCCTTAGGTTATTATTTGTGGGCTCATTTAATGGATCACACAATGATGATTCAGTGGAACTCTTAGAACACAACAACGACAAATTTTTATTATGGTTGAAAATCAAATTTCAAGTTTTCAAGGAGCAGTCATTACTATATATATATATATTGAGAAGTTGGTGTACCTAGAACAATTGAAGTGGCTTCATTCTGCTGTTTGAGAATGTATGGTTTAGAGAGATAACACATCATCTGATCCATAGAGTCATTCACTACCATCATAAACACAGGGTCGTATATTGAGGGTGTTATACCATATTTAATAGATTTTGTCTCGGCCATAACTACCATAGGTACTATGTTAAGTTTTCCAAATTTAGTAGGAGTGATAATAGTAAGAATTTGAGAAGAGGTAGCAAAAACTAATTCATTATCTTTCTTTTTAGTTTCATTATTTATCTCCAAATTAGTATCATTATATGATAAGACATGTGTGTCATTCTTAAACTAATATTTTTTCTTAGAAGGCTATTTACACAAGATCATATAATTAGTACTATCAATACTTTCAATATATTGAGACACCTCAAAGGAAAAATTTTCATTAGTGGAAGTGGTTGTACCTAAATCCTTTAACTTTTCCACCCATGTTTTCTCTATGGGTTGCATATGCTTAGTAGAGACAGTGATTTCATGCATTAGAAAAGTATCCTATACTGAGGGTGTATTTCCCTTAAATGATTTAATAGATTCCACTTTGTTGGAAATATTATTAGTCACCTTAGAGATAGTGGAATGTGGTTAGTCATAAGTTTCCCAGGTTTTATATTATTCGTTGGGGAGTCCATAGATTTTGAGAAAATGTCAAATTTATTTTGATAATGGGGAAGTTAATTTATGCCTTTTGTTTTGTTGATGGTTTCTGTCCATATCCATGAAGTATTAGTGGAATTTAATAGATGGGGGTCTAGGATATGTCCATTACCCAATTCTGGGTTGAGCTCATCCACAGTTTGTATAGAAAGTGCACCTAGGAAATCACGGTTATAAATGGATACATTGCATGTGCTTCATGCATTGCATTTAAATGTTCAAGGGGTTTATCATTCTTACCCAGGGTATAATTATCATATCTGATGAGAATAAAACTTAGAGTCTGATAATATTTTCCTTTATTAGAGTCTTTCTTCTCATTGGATATCCTTATAGTTTATAAAACTATGTTTTATATTTCATCTAAGAGGCCTCAATCTTTAATGGAGTTGTCTTATTCTTCCGAAATATCTGCCGAGTTTATACCCAAGGTATCCCATATGTGAGTCATGTGGGGGGATTTTTACACCCAGATTTCATATTTCTTCTTGGGGGGTTCAATTATATCCAACACGGGAGCTTTTTCTTTTTCTATTTCTCCTTATTTCCTTCCAATCATTTTCAATTGGTTGAATTACTTGTTTTCTAATCACCCAAAAATTAGAAATTGTATGACCAAAGATCGTACAAATATCACAAAAGGTAGGCTTCCTCTAATTCTCATTTCTAATTTCAGTTGTGTAGTCCTTAGCACTGAAATTTAATTATACTAGGAAGCTTTGAATCTATGCTAATTTCCTCCATAACTCTAAACGAATGTTCTGGGTCCGCATTTATGGTTCCTTGATAAATTTTTAGAGGAGATCCTATGAAGGAAAAAATATTATTTAAGATTTTTTGATTCAAAAAGAACCAATTATGTCTATGAACTTTGATCCAGACTTGTACCATAGTATTCTTAAATGTGTGTGGGTTGAAAGTAGAGTGCCAGTCAGAAATCATAAGTATGCCTGGTTTTAGATTAAGGATTTCAATCTTCCTAACCCTCTCTAAATCATCTTGCAATTTCAACAGAATGTGAAAATAACCTTTTCCTATTATAATCAATTTCCACTTCGAAGAGTTCCAATAGTGAGAAATACGCATGTGTAATTTAGTTAAAGGCCAAGGACAATCACCTTTGAGGTAGGAGATTTGGCCCATGACAGAATATTTTGACATTTTTGTGACTTGTTAAAGAGAATCTAGGTCCGCTTCAACTAAGTACCTGCCATAATTGAGACTCTTGAAAAGGGGAGGCTTCATCATGGTGTATTTTCATAGGTTTGTATCCTTTAGAACATCCAGAAATGAGACCCCCTCAGATCTACTTGAGAAAGATCGAGTATGAATATTTTCCTCAGGGGTATTCTCCTTATGCTTTTCCATGAATGAGTCCTATATATGAGGAACATGCTTCATCCACGGAGTCACGAAGTGATGTGATTCATATCTCATAGGGTTGAGGAAATCTTCCATGAGAATTAAAAATGATGAAATCAGGTGAGGAAGCCATAATCACTCAAGGGTTTTAATGAGAGATGGTCTCCCATCTCTCTAGGAACTTCCTATCTTTTCCACCAGTTATTTTTTTTAATCAGGTATGACCAATAAGGTTTTTAATGTAAAAATGATTAAAATATTGATTGTTTTATATAACCAATTTCAATTTTAAATCGATTCCAATGACCTAAATTGGATATATTTTTAATAATGTGATCTTATTAAAATTCAAAACAGATTAAATATATAATTTATCATTATAAATATATTATATTAAATTAAAGTTTGAGTAAAATTTATTTATTTTTTAATATTCATTAAAACATGAAACTTCATATAAAATATCCAAATTCACCCTAAAATAATATCTATGTTTCGATTTGAAAAAAATATTTATTTTTTTGAAATATAAAAATTATAAAAGTTTCAAAATATAGATTTATAGTAGGTTTGATGTCAAAAGGTTGTAAAAGTATATTAATAAAAATTTAGGATTCTATTTGTATAATTGGGTTCATTCTTATCATATACCTTTCAAATATATTGGATGAATATGAAAAATAATATATATATATATATATTGAATGAATATCAATCACTAATTGTAATTATATAGTTTATTAGGATAAAATATCATTGTGAGCATAAAAATATTTTTCTATAAAAATATTTCATTTATATTCAATTGGATCATTGCATCTAGTGAATCCATTTTATATTTCTCTAAACCATAGGTTTTCATTAGTTAAATAGTACTATTCATAACAGCTAATGTCAAGTCTAGTTTAATTCTTAATATATTAAATAATATTTTAATAACAAATTGTTTTTCTGTAAAACTCGATCTTCTGTGTTATTAAAGCCTTTAAAAAATTTTAGTATTGTGAGTAACGTAAGATAACCTCAGTGTTCTATACATATAATGATTACCATTATATTGTGTTTAGTGAATTATTAACCTTGAATTTCATATAAAAAAAACAAAATATAGTGCATTAATATATATAAGAAAAATATTTTCAGTTTTGTGTGAAATGAAAAATATCAAAAAGAATAAATTAATGTGAAAAAATTAATTCAAAAAATCTCAGCGTGTTACCTTATACCACCCTTAAAATAAATTTCGACCTTGAAATTTTTGTGGGTTATTAATGTTTTAATACAATAATTTTACTTTCAGAAAAACTAATTTCATAAAAATGTATACAAAAACATACTATAAAATAATGGTGGAACCATAATGGTTACATAATGTTACTCCTAACCAGGTTACAACAAAAGAGAAGATTATTTGAAATTGAAAACATGGACATGGAGTAAAGGTATAAACATTCGGGGGTGATTGAGGTCATTAATCACAAACAATGTAGTTATTTATAATATTTTTAACTAAAAAAATTACAAATTTACCAAGACAATTCATGGGCTTGTGGTAGGCATGAAAAACTTGACCTCATTTGGTTATGGGTTCAAGACCCGTGACCTTTCTAGACATGATGGGTTGTCTCCCAACATACAAGATTTCATTTTCCATGACTACATTAAAAGAACTTCCAAAACTATTAAGGAGGTCATTCAAATAAATTTAATCACTAGATAGCCTTTTATGTAATTTTTTCAATTCAAAATCACTATATAAATACTTAATTCAATGTTTAACATAAATATTCTATAACATGTAAACCATATAACCCTTCCAAAAGATGAAAATCTAAAAAATTTTAAATAATGTCACAAAATTATCTTATCACTAATCCACAATATATCACAAAGAAGCTATTGTTTTTAACATTCCAAAAATGTGAATACCCTCATCATATATTCTCTTGAAACATGGTAAAAACATGAATTAACACAAACAATTTTGGAAAGCAAGAATGATTCCTTATTCCAAAGGTTACTGGATATATTCATTAAATCCAATAAGTTGTAAACTGCATCCTTAATGACATAGACTACATTTTCACCCAATCAACAATCAGATCCAGGGTAATCATTTCTATTTAGTTTACATTATACAAATCAATTATCTATTTATCCAAGTGAAACACACTTTTCTCAACATCTTGATCACATTAAAGGTTTGATTCCCTTAATAAAAATATCACTTTTATAAGTATTCATAATCATTAATCATTAAATTTTAAATCATTAACCTAAACTTATACTACAAATACATATATATTTCATCATTAATATAATATAGTATTTGAATTCCAAAACATAATTACTTTATTCATCCAACTTTATTCTTAAACCATTACTCATGCTTCATCAATTTATTCTTTAATACATCATTACTAGAATATTAAGTATGAATCATGTATTAATGCTTATCAAACTCAATCTAATCATGCATATTATGATTAATGTAAACAATACTGGAAGAACATCACATAACATTAACATGTCACGTGGGGTCTCTTTACCTTCATTAGTATACCCAATACTCATACCACTATACTTATTCTCTATTTGAAATTTTCACTTGGTAAATAGATTTTAATAATTCCCATCCATTCAAAATATGAAACATAAAATGTTAACGATGTTACTTATAGTTCTTTCAATTGTCAAAAACAAGAAATCGCGGTGGGAGAGACACATATAATAGAAAAAAATCACTTAATCATGAAAAATTATTTATAGGGTGTCTAAATCATGACACCTATCTTTTAAAAGACAACATCATAGGTTTATCGTTTTTTATTTAGAGTAATCATATATTCAAATCCTTTATAATGGTTTATGGTGTGTTTGTGAATTTACATAGCATATCCCTAAGGAGTGTCAAACCATATGTGTTGAAAGTCCAATTTTCATTTACCAGATTACCCCAAGTCATGCCCCAGACATATTGTCTGAGTTGGTACTTCAAGGTACAATTGTTCTAGATCGACATCCAATTGTATTAAATTGACATGGATGCATTTCTAGGAAGCCACTAACTCTATCCTTTACCAAAATTTTAGGATTTTTTCTTATCATTTTAATTATCCTTACACTTATCCTTAGACATAACCTTCATGTTCTTACTATGGTTTTCTCATATTAGATTCCAACGGATAACTAAACATTTTCTCTAATACCAACTATGATGAACCATTATTAACATACATAGAAATTAAAACCCATTGTGGAATACTTAAAACATTAAGAAAGACCCATAAAGATAATATTAGTTTAGATCATTTGGAAAAAATGAAACATAATCACCAATACATTAGTGAGATACATTTAATTCCACTAGGTTCTTTAGGACTAACACCCTTATTTGAAAAATCATACCTAATAAAAATATTCATTACATGGAGAAGGAAACATAAATAGGGGCGAGCTCAGATGCTAAATAAGGGTTGGAAAGGGAGACACATAAACATATTCTTGAGAATATGGGTATGTGAACATGATCATGAAAATATAATATCATACTCTTTATAAAAAATAATAAATTGGAATCATGGACTAAATTTTGGTAGTTCATAATAAATGAATCATGAGGATATAAATTACATATAATGACCCAAAATTTTATTAATGAAAATTCCTCTTGATCTGATTAAATGTATTATTATGTAAAATGGTTATATAAGACATATCAACTTCTGTGGTTCAATGTATTTGGATTTAAAAATACCATTATGAATTATTAACATTTCTAATACAGCCGTTGAACAATGATCTCATGATTAGAATAAATATAAGGCTTTACCAAATTCAATTTACTCAGAAAAAGGATGTGGTGACCTCATCCATCAAAATTTTTCCATACATTTCCCATTTGTCAGAGCTCAGAAAGGAGGTAGAGTAATAGATCTTCTCTCTTTCCAAGCCCAATTCGAGCTTCAAAATGTTAATCATTATGGAAACTACCTATGAGAGAAGTGGGAGATAATAGAGATTACCACCCGAGTGATGTTATCCGAGTCATACCAAGAGTCTGTCACCATCTCACATCTTACCCTTAGGTCATATGCACGTGTTATAAGGGATTATGTAACAATACCGAAGCACTATGATTTTTTTGAATTATTTTTTATAGAATAAAGAATATACATTCGTTTTATTATTATTACTTTGTAAGTGATTTTAAATGCACAAATAATATTTTTAGTTAATATTCAATTAAGAAATATATTTTGTTGAATTAATGGATTTTTATATTAAATAACATTTTAATAAAATATTATTAATAAATTATGTTTTATTAAATATAAATGATCTTTTAATTTTGTCTGAATACAATTTTAATTTTTATTCAGGTTTGAAAGCTGTTTTTTTCACAACTGATGAATTTTTGATAAACATAGTTTTTTATTTTGAAAGTTAAAATTCACGTATTTATAAAATAATTCAGATAAAATTAATATAATTTTTGGATTCAAGACGTTTAAATTTTCTAATGGTGAATATTTCATAATTTTTTGAGATATTCGAATTTTTAGGTAAAAATTAAATACCATTTAAACATGTAATGTGTTTTTGGACATCAAAATGACCTAATAAAGATGTATAAAAATAATATAAAAATTAGTTTATGCCAATATATGTTTTATATTTAAATTAAGGTTCTTTTATATTTTTTGATTAATTTTATGATGCCTTAATTGAGCATCTAAGACTTTTAAAATATTTTAACTTTTAAAAATGATTTCCTTCAGAGTGTGACACACATACACATAGACAAGCCAAATATATTAACATTTTAGGACATTAGAGTTATAAAATAATGTTTTCCATTCCACTTTGTCATGAACCATGGAAAAAACCATGATTTGGTTTTCGGTTTTGATTACTTTAATGTGTAGTGTCCAAAATCTAAATGATAAATAATTCCATATCATTTCCTATATAAACCCAATAAATATGTAATTACTCTTCAATAAAAACCTTTGAATCTATAAAAAACTCTACCCTTCACTCTCTATAATCCTCTAAGAATCCCTAATCTCCCCAGAAACATCTCTAAAGCCTCCCCCAAGCCTTTGGGATCACACTTTAATGTAAGGGGATTCTTCTTTTATCAATTTGTCCAAATTTCATTATATTGATATAACTATTTATTTTCAATCACAAATGTTGGGGGTATGATTTATCACATACCCTTAATTAACTCCTTATGTTTTAATTATGAGATACCTCTTTCTATCACATTAATTCCTACCACGTACACCTGTTACCATGCCGAAATTCAGTTAGGAATTTTTCTCTTCTCATTTACATTAAAGAAATAATTTTATATTATGAATATAAATTACATTACATATATTGGGATGTTATAATCCATGACCCCCTTACTCTCCATTTGTTGTATAAATGATGAGAGAATCCTTTCTCTCTCACCAAACCATTTTATGATTTCTATTTGACGTCATTATGCTGACAAAGTTACACCAAAATTTCCCATGCCAAAATCATCATGTAAGTGAATAAAATACCCATTTATCTATCAAGGGTATTAACCTTTATGAACATGTACTTATTCATTGTGGAATAAAATTTATGTATTCTTCATCTCTTATTCATGGAATAAATTATGATGCTTACTGAATCCATGTTGTATGATCCATGTGGCACGCTTATGTATGAAATGAAATGTTTATAATGGGTGTTCCCTGATAGCAGTCCAATGCATTGAGTAAAGATTAGTATCATGATACATCAAGTGAAATGAGGGTTTACCTAGGCTTATTCACGTTCAATTATAGTTAATCATGAAAATTCATGTTCAATTTTTGTTTACTAATGATTCATGTGCAATAATACTTGGCTCATGCTAATATCATGTTAAATGTTATTGTAAAAATTTCATGTTATGATACTCAGGCCATATCATACATTTATGTTCATGTTTCTCTTGTTATATATTGATGTGCCTATTTCCTAACATGTAATATATTCTCCATTTTATTCCTTGTCTTCTCCCTTACTAGGTTTTGTAGCTCAGCCTTTTATTATGCATGTCATCAAGTTATCCCGGGTAATGCTATGTATGAAGGAATGTTGTGGTCATGTAAAATATGTTTTAAATAAAGGCGTTGGGTTTTATTTTCTATATTGTTATGTAATGTTCCTAATTTTACCAATACACTAGACCTCTTGATCCTGAAAGTTTAATTAACTGAATGTTTATGTAATAAATCATGTTTGATTGTGTAATAAAGAGAAAGGTTTTTATAGATGGTGTCATAAGATAGGTTTAGTTATTTTTTGGATTAGTATTAGAAAACCCTAGTGAATAAAAATAGGTATAATAATAAGTATAATAAAAACATCCCTATGTTTTGGTGAGTATAGGATAATTGTTTTATCTAGAAAATACATCCCTATCTAGATACGAACAAGTAGAGGTGACTTTGGAACATATGTTTGTAGGGGTGAAACACGAAAACACCACTTTGAGATAGAATTGAACGGGAACTAGTGCAAAAAAATGATCCTTGCTTTACTCTAAGTTATGAAACATATGGGGGATATGATTTGATAAATTAATAAGCTTAGTATGAACCATTATTAAGGGAATAAAAAATTCCCCTATGAATATATATTGGGAATTAGATCACATATAATATATATTGAAGCTTATAAATTCATAGGATAAGGAATTAAATGTAATTTATATGTTATCCCTTTTTTTCATTGTATTCCCCTTTATGTGTTACCCCTAACTTTACATTTATTCTATCCAATGGATGGTAATATGGGTAATCAAGCTAATAACTGATGCAAAGTTGAATGTGACGACTGTTCTATTGTGATGCCCAATCTGATGGGAGCGAGAATCGTAAAAATTGTCATGATACTCTCCCATTTTAGTTATTTTTTGAATAAAAAAAACAATGAAGAGGAACATACAACCCCATACCCCCAATGAATGACCTAACTACAATCAAGAGAATTATGAGACAAATGCCACCTTCTTTTAATGGATCATCTTATTCCTCAACTTCTGAACAATGGATCAATGCCATTGAAAAGATCTTCTCCATCCTCTATTGTTTTGAACAAGAGAAGGTTATTTTGGATGATTATCATATGGAGGGTAAAGATGATCAATGGTTTACATTGATCAAACGTACAAATCTTGAGGAAGAGATTGAGGTGTTTTAATGAAAGGATTTTTGGAAAAAAGATTTCGATATATATTTTCCATGCACCATCTGAGTTAAGATGGAAATGGACTTCAATTCCGACAAGGAAAAAGGCGACGAATCCATCAGAGCTTATGAAGAAAACATCCTATGTCTTTCATGATATGCCTCCATCATTTCTGTTACCCACAAATTCATGGTTGACCTCTTCTTTCGTGGTCTAAAACCTTCCCTATAAAAATCCCTGGTGATCCATGACTTCGATAGCTATGAGGAAATTGTCTGATGTTCCGTAAAAGTCAAAATGGAGATTGGATAATCTCAGGGGTATCATGGGGATAAGAAGTGGAAAGTGGAATTTAATTCTGGCAGTCTGATGTATAAATAAAATAGTACTATGAAATTCCAGCACCCCACATTACAATGCTTTGGAAAGAAGAACCTCAAAAATTTCCTGAAGGGGATGGGAAAATTTTTAAGGTGTGGAAGAGAAGAGATCCATTCCATTATTTACCAACAGGAAAAACCCACTTCTATGACAGAGGAGAGGAATTCTCTATTTAACCCTCAACACATTTTTCATTGCTTTAACTACAAAAATCTAGGGCAATTTATAATCCATTTCCATATGCCATGGGTTTTAAGAGGTAACCGACAACCACCAAGGCAGCAAGGGTGAGATTTTTCAGTAACTACCACCGAAGTGAACCCCGACAATGAAGTAGTGACTAGTATACTAGTTATTGATTCAAGAATAGAGGAAATACATTTTGATTATAGTTCTATGCATCCTTTTATATCTCAGATGTTTAGTATAATGGTCCCAACACCACTACAAATCATGGAAGTAGAGATGTCAATGAGAACTAAAAATGGGGAAATCATTGCATCCCATTAATATAACTCCTCCCATGTCAAATGTTTTGGTATGAACATCACAGAAAACATCATCGTACTCCATCTAGTAGAATTTTATGCAATTATTGGAATGAATTGGCTTTCCTTATATAGTGCCAAAATAAATTTCCATTAGAGGGAAATCACTCTCCATATAGTGAATCGACACCCCATTCATTACTATTTCATAGAGGAGGATGAATCTTCTTTAGCACCTTCATCTCAAGTGTGGATCTTACAGCCATACAAGAATGCATATCTTCCATAGATGATTGAGTATAAGGAAGAAACAAGACTTGAATACATGCCAATTGTGAGGGAATTCGCTGATGTTTTTCTCGAGGAATTACTTGTTCTTCTACATAGAATAGACGTTGAATTCTCATTTGTTCTTATACATGGGGATTTTCCAATATCCAAGAATCTTTATTGAATGGATATTTTGGATATTCTGTAGATAATGAAATAACTACATGGGAATCTAGATAATTGGTTTATATGCCCCAGTGCTTCACCATGGGGGTCACCAGTCTTCTTCATCAAAAATATGGATGGGTCAGTGCTTCTTTTCATTGATAATCCTGATCTCAACAAAATCAAGATATGGAAAAAACATCATCTAACCCGAATTGATGACTTGTTCAATTATCTATGTGGAGTACAATACTTCTCCAAGGTAGATTTGCAGTTGGGATATTATCATGTAAGGGTTATGGAGGAGGATATAACGAAGACTTATTTTCATAAAAGTTACATGCACTATAAATTCAATTTAATGCATTTCAGAATAACTAATTCTCTAGAAATCAGTATGGACTTGATGAATAGTGTCTCTAGATATTACCCCGATAAACCTAATGTTGTATTTATAGATTATATTCTAATATAATCCAAAATGAAGGAGGAGCATGAGGAGTATCTAAGCACCGCACTAAAGACATTGATAAAGGATAAGATCTTTGAAAAGTACAAAAATTATGTGTTCTTGTTGATGAAAGTATCATTCTTGTGTCATGTCATCACAAGGAGTGGGATATCTGTGGATCCCTCCAAGAAAACTTCAATTGAGGGATGGCCAATGACAACATCGGTGACTGATAACTGTAGCTTCTTGGGGTTAGCTGGATATCATCGCTAAGTTGTGAGAAAATTATCATGATTGTCCAACCATATCACTATGTTATCCTAGAATGGATTCAAGTTTTCATAGAGAGATGAATGAGAAGATATCTTTATGGACTTGAAAATAAGGCTTTTCACTACACCCATGCTCACAATACTCACAAGTAGAGAACACTTTTTGGTATTTAGTGATGCTTCAATGAAGGTCATGGTATATGCATTGATGAAAAATGACAAAGTCATTGCCTATGATTCAAGGAAATTGAGTGTTCTGGAGAGAAAAAACCAACACATGATCTAGAGTTGGATGCTGTAATATTCTCTTTTAAAATTTGGATGAATTACCTATTTAGGGAGAAGTGGGAAATACATACATATAACAAACACCTCAAGTATATATTCACATAGAGAGTGTTTACCATGCACCAATTAAGATGGTTAGAGCTGATCAAAGACTATGAATTCTCATTTTATTACCACCCTGGGAAAATGAACAAACTGGTAGATGCCCTAAGAAGAAAGGAACCATAAATTCTTTCATTGATTAGAATTGGAAAGGATCTAATCATATTAGATTTCATGAATATGGACATGAGAATCATAATTAATGGAACATCATCAATACATTCAAAAATTATTTCTCAACCAACACTTTTGGAAAGGATAAAGGATGCTCAAAAGGTTGATGTGTGAATTCTGAAGAAAGTGGAAACTATCAGAAAATGGAAATCCCCAGAGTTCAATGTTAATGAAAAAGGAATTGTGAGATTTGGGTCAAGAATATTCTTTCCATCAAATACAGAGTTAAGGAATAATATTTTGGATGATGCACATAGTTCAAATTTCTCCATTCACCTAGGAAATACAAAGATGTATTGAGATCTCAGAGTGCATTATTGGAGGGAAAACATGAATAAAGAGATCAATGAGTATACATCAATGTTCCTAGAGTGTCAGAAAGTGAAGGATAATGGGTAGATGTATAAAGGGATGATGAAAGCATCACCCATTCCAATATGGAAACGGTAAAAAAACCATTTACATTATCACCAGACTTCCAAATAAATCCAAGGGAAACAACGCTATATGTGCTGTTGTGGATTGTCTTAAAAATACTACACACTTCATTAAAATTCAAGAGGATTTATCATTGGATCAACTAGCACAAATATACCTAAGTGAAGTGGTAAGGCTGCATGGAGTACCACTAATTATTGTATCCGATCGAGATCGAGGATTCACCTCTATGTTCTAGAAGAGTCTCCAACACGCTCTGAATAGTGAGCTAATATTTAATACGACTTATCATTCTAAAAAATATGGCCAATCTGAGAAGTCAATCCAAAAAGTTGGGGAAACATTGAGATCAAGATCAATGGACATCAAAATAGGATGGGATCAACATCATCCCCTGGTAGAGTTCTCTAATAAGAATTGTTTCACTCAATCATCCAAATGGATCCTTATAAAGACATTAATGGGAAGAGGTGCAGAATACTGGCATGAGGGGAAGAAGTTGGGGAGAGAAAAATCTTAGGTCCAGAAATGGGTGAAGAAATGGTGGATATGGTTAAGACCATCCAACATCACATTAAATCTACTAAGATTCGACAAGAGATATGTGATGATAAGCGTCGATAAGACCTAGTGTTTATTATTGGAGATATGGTATTCATCCATATATCATTGTGGAAGAGAGTGATGAGATTTGGGATGAAGGTAAAGCTTATTACAATGTACATTGGACCTTTTGAGATCCTTGATCGCATTGGAGCAGTGGCCTATCGAATAACACTCCCACCATACCTATCTCAATTACATTATGTATTCCACGCATCAGTCATAAAGAAGTACATTACTGAACCATTTCATGCACTCAATATAGAGGTGGTATCATTTTAGAATGATCTTTCCTATTAATAGAATCCAGTGAAGATCATAGATTGTAGGGAAAGAGTTCTACGAAAAAAGGCAATGCACTCGTCAAGGTGTTGTGGGTAAACTATAAGTTTGAAGATGCAATGTGGGAATAAGAGGAATTAATGAAGTAGATTTACCCCCATTTGTTTTAGTGTGGAAAAAGTAAACTCATATGGAGAAATTTATTTAGGGGGGAAGATTGCAATGACCCAAGATTTTATTAATGAAAATTACCCTCGAGCTTATTAAATTCCTTATTATGTAAAATAGTTATATAATACATATGAAAATCCTTGGTTTCATGTTTTGTATTTTAGAATACTATTATGAATTGTTACCGTTTCTAATATATCCATTGAATAATGATCAAATGATTTGTATAAATATAGGCCATTAAAAAATACAATTTATTTAGACAAAGGTGTAACGCCCCGACCCCAGCTACCCAGAGCCGGTGCATTACTTCGTAACATTGGCATGATCACAAAAGATCAAGTCTCGAAAGACCGATTAGTTTAGTAGCCTTGGAAACACTAGATACATTCGTAAACGTTACATTACATCATAAAGTGAAAAACTACAATAACAATGTCTTCATAGTCCACACTCATATCCTCTGCTGACTATACCTGCAGGTCATTCATAAAATACTTCTTCACATCCTGGAAAATATTAAAACATTGAAAGGGGTGAGCTCAGATGCTCAGTAAGGATAACAATATTGCGGAAGCTTTCATCGATAAACATAAACATTTAAGGCAATGTATAACTAAAACAAAAGCCTTTTAAACATGAACTTCAATATAATGTGGAAAAAGTAAAATGAGATAATGCCATTTACTTATTCAAATGGATATTCTACTAGTCGAATAATCACATGCAATATCAATAACCACTTTCATAATGAGGGAATGTATAATGCCGGACATTCTGAAACATTTTGTCAAGGCCTCGGCCAAGACGTCTAAAATTATTAAGGCCTCGGCCAAAACCATAAATCAAATTGGGAAATGGCCTCGTCCAATTCCACGTCTAGTTGTCTCATGAGACCTACCGATGCATCGAGGAGCTATAGCGGGCTCCACCCGTCACTTATTAAGTCCAATACATTCCTCATATGAATAGGTTTAAACATTTCATAAACCATAACATAATCATATCACATAAAACATGCATAAAGGAAACATAACATTTCCACATTTCAATCACAAGATATCAATACAACACATTGATATAATAAAAACGCTTTCAAAACCATTTTCAATACCAAAATAAAAGAAAGTTAATACATTGTATTTATTTTTCATTAAAAAAATGATGGCTTGTAGAGGAAGCCGAAACTCAAATAATGGTCACGGCGGCGGAGAAGTCATTGTCGCCGCATAAGTACGGAAAGAAAAACATTTCCTTTTGTCGTTTAGCAGAACGCTTCATATAAAAAAGATTCCTTTTGAATAAACGTAAAAGTCAAAGGGGTTTATACACTGTATAAAAGAAAGTTGTGTATAAAACCAAATATACCTTAATGAAAGGAGATTGAGACAAAGTCCTTAAAAAGATCATTTTTAAAATAAAATAGATCTATTATGTGTATTCACTATAGGTACACATAAATAAAGTAAAAATACAAAATAGGACATAATAACATCATGACATAATTTGAAAGTAGGAGATTAACCCAAAGAATGGAAGTTGGGTTAAGAAATTCCCTTACCTTGTGTCCGACTTGATTCGACTGTTCTTTAACCTCCTGAATAATAAACTAGAGTTAATATATACCCTATTAAGAACCATTTTGAATTTCATTATCCTTTTTATATCACTTATTACAATGTTATGAACATTATGTAATTATTTAAGTTAATAACGGTCGTTTTGTCGATCTTTGGTACTTGAGTCAACAATAAACTTCTTATAATTACAAGTTGTTTATGTGGTAGAATATCCATTATCTCCATAATTATATTCATGATTTAGATGTCATATATATCTTATATATCCAGTATATACATTCATTTATAATATTATGTAACATTTAGAGGTAAGAAATGAAATGCACCGTTCATGGAGACGGTAAGCCGTACGTACGCATGAACGCAACTTTCATTTCAATTTAAAATTTAATGGAACAAAATCATAATGATATAAATGTATAATATAATTCCAGTATAATATAGTGTATAATACCATTTACTCCATCCTTTATACATCCCACATATGGCATTAACGATTCAAATCACTTTGAGGGGGCGGTAGTCCGCACTTCCTAAAATGAAATTATCGCGTTTTACTCATAATGGAAATCATAAAGTATGCCATAAATGAGAAATACAGAAGCATAATTAAAACATAAACATATTATATATCATATATAAAAATAGTGACATCATAATGGCCACCTTTGAAGGTGTTATATGAGTGTTGAACAATCATCGTTTCGTGAGGCAGAAATTCACCATCCACAGAAACCGTATGTCCTTTAACCATTAGATGTAGGTGTGTGTAAGTTTAGCTCAAATCCATATTATAACAACATCCTAGTATATTGAGGATACTAGTGTTGTTACAAAAGAAATGAATAAAAAGAGTTTAGGGGGTTGGAGAAGAAAAACAAAACAAAACAACATTAGAGAAGACATTACCTAAAAATTGGGTAACTCTTTTTGATTTGAGCCAAAGGCTTCCTTGGGAATAGTTCTGCCCAAAGTGAGGCTTCTAGGAGTAAGAGAGGGATGTTGGGAGAGTATTTGGGAAGAGTTTGGCCGAGCCAAATGTCTTGAAGGTGTGAATAAGGTGGGAGAGGTGGGGGCCTTTTATAAGTGGAGAGGAGGGGCACTTTTGGAAAGATTGAAATGTTACATTATTTAACAATTATTTTCGGATTCTAAAGGTCCCACACTTATATAATTCGAGGCTAAGGTGATAAGGTTTCTAAATCGTCTCCTCCAATAGGCTTTGGAAAAGTGTAAGCCTTGGATTTGGCATTATCTTCTCATTTTATTTAAATCGTTAAATAATGAGGTCATCGCTGCATCATAATGATGTCATAAATAATTTAATTTATTTAGTGTCTAAAAATTATAAAAAAAATATTATGATGTAGGAAATCTTTTTAGATTTCTAATGAATATTTATAATCAAAATTTGGACTTGTGTAACCCCACTTAAAAACTGTTTTAGTAAAATAACTCATGTTTGTGTCAATTTAATTTTAACATTAAATAAATATATATTAATGTCATTTTCCAACTAAAGTGGCTCCATGGGGTCCCCAAGTTGACCCATTGGTTGTCTTGGTCGGCCATGACTCATCCAATAGGAGTAGGACAAGTGTCATGCTCATCTCATATTATTAAAACATTATTTGTACCTTAAACTACACTAATTACCTCTAATCGTGATTAAGAACTTAAAAGTTACTATTCACCAAAAAATTATTTTAATCTCATTGAACCACATTTTACTTCTTAATGAAAACCATGTATGTCGGATTTTTGAAAATCAAATCACAGAAGTGGTAATATTTCATTTGAACGAAAAATCAGTTATTTAACTACCACTTAGTGGTTTCACTATTCATCAAAAATTGAAGTTTTTCAGAACAATGCCAAAATTTCACCCTAAGATATAATTGATATTCCGAATTAAAAAATGATGTCTATTTTACAAAATTCCAATCATATAAGTTGCATTAATTAATTTTATAATTAATTCCCGCTGTCACAACAAATAATGTGTTTTTAAGAAACAATTTATATCAAAAGATTGACAATTGTTTATGTCCAATTTTAATGTTAAATTAATTCTAATGACCACCATTGGATAAAATAGTAAAAATATATTCTAATTATACTTTAAAACCACTAAATAGTATAATTTATCACTATAAATTATTTTGATTAAAAAAGTTGTTTTTAAGTATTATTCAAAATTCATAAAAAATTAGAAGTTCTCAGAAAAATACCAAAAATTCAACATAGGCTAATTTCGATATTACGAATACAAAAATGAAGTCCATTTTGAAATATAAAATTTCTATAATTTTAAAAAGTGGTTATTACTATTCATAACGGCTACTTTGATTAGTCGCGGTGTTTTTAGAACTCGAAGTTGCGTACAATGCAAGCTATTGAATTATTGAATGAGAAGCGTATTGTGGAAGCTCAGGGTGTTACATTCTACCCTCCTTCAATAAATTGCATCCTCGCAATTTGAAATTTTTCTTTGAAAATAAAAGGTTGAAAAGAAAAAATACCTTTGAGGAAAACCCACATCGGAAATAAGATTAATAAAACTTTGCCTTAATAAGAGGGAAAGGGAAATGAAAAAGTCACCACCCAATTATGATCTCGATTAGGAGAACATTGGTGGGAATTAGAGACATATAATTGGAGGGAAAACGTAAATATTTGTAGGGAGTTATTGAGGTCATCAATCACAATCAACTGTCAAATTGAGGGCCTCAAAGTCTTTAATCTATGTTGATTTAAAATATCATCAGTTCAACAAGACATAAGGTATTAGGATAACACATTTTTTTGTTTTAATATCCCTTTACTAAAGTTTAAGAATTAATTTATTCATTGAATAAGAGATAGTTATATATATATTTATGCTTTACAATTAGAGTTTCAACCTTCAACTCATCTTTCACTCAAAAAGATAATAGAACTCAAAAATATTATACTTATCCTAATTGTATAAGGTTCCAAATGTTAACACATATCATTTAGATTAGTAAAATTATTTTGTAATAACCAGGGACTTCCTGTAGGCTAGTGGTAGGAAATAAAGGCCTGTCGCACTATGGTTGTGGGTTCGATTCCTGCAGCTTTGTCCGACGCGACGGGTTATGCCCCACCCTGCAGGTTGTCCTTTTTCCTAAAACTATAGTATTATAATATTCCAAAAATAATCTTCAGAAATGCTTTAACCTTAAACAATACTATCCATGGTTCAACTTAATCCATTCCAACCTTAATAGTTATCCAAAATACCTCCGTCTAGACTTTCTCTAAAGGGTCGTTAAATTCCAAAATCAATTGTAACCTTAGATTCCCCAAACAAAGTAATGTTTCTCTTATTGTCACATACTAAAAATATGATTACCTTCATCATATTAAATCCTTAATGAAAACAACATGTACTGCAGTACAATCCTTATATATCACATTATTCTTATAACCATAATCTAGTTCTTGAGTCCAAAAACACAAATACAATAATTATTCCGCTTCAACTGTAGTCACAACATAAGATTGGCCTTGATCCCTTGGCCTTTTCTGAGGTAAGTTTCCTTGACGCTTAGGACATTCATTTGCATAATGCCCCATTTCCCTATAATTGTAGCATTCAACTTTGACAGCCTCTTTCTTTCCCTTGCAATCACGAGCCTGGTGACCCTTTTCTCCACATTTATAACAAACTCCCATTCCTTTTAGGCATGTACCAGGGTGATTCTTCCCACAATTATCACATAATGGAAATTCCTTCTTTCCCTTTTTCCCTTTATCTGTCTCTTGTTCCACCGTTCTCTTCTTCTCTTGCTTTACTTTGTTGTCATAAGACTTAGAGAATTCCTTTTCTGTCTTGATAGCACACGAGACAATATCTTCGTATGATGAGAAGGATTGTGATACTAAATCTCGACAGAGAAATGGTTTTAACCCATCAAAGAAACGATCAATTTTACTCCTTGGGTTACGTATATAATCGGCAGCATGCCTCACTAACCTTGTAAAGTTAGCCTCACACTTTGCGACATTCTCATCCTCAATCTGCCTCAGACTCAGAAATTGCCTTTCCATATCTGCTCGATGGTCACAAGGAAAGTATTTTTCTAAGAAAAGCTCTTTAAACTCCCTCCATTCCATATTCGATATGTCATCATCTTCCTTTGTGTTTTGAATCAGCGACCACCACTGATCAGCATCTCCAGTGAGGCGGTAAACTGCCATGACAACCTTCTCCCTTTCACTACTCCCCAAGGCATGAAATATTTTCTCTAAGGAATTTATCCATTGCTCAGCTACTATAGGATTTGAACTCCCATTGAAGGTTGGTGGTTGTTGCCTCATGAATCGATCTAACATTGATCCTCCACGCTGTGGATCAGGGTGCTCCATACGGGTAAGGTTATTATTCATAACCTGAGTAAGTTGTCCCAGTATGGTGATTAGCTGATCGACACCAGTTTCATCACCAGCCCCACTATAATTATCTTGAGTAGGAGGGCAATCCCTACATGGAGTGCGTGCATTGATACGATTTCCATTCCTTCCACTAGGCGCCATTTCTAAACAATGGCATAAACTAGATTAGTTTATGAAATAAAATACATAATTCAATATTTGTAAAACACTTTACATAAATTGAACTATTTATGGATATAATCCATAATCATAAAAATAAATGTTTTTCTTTGAGGAAGTATATACTCATAACCCTTCATAGTGGTTTGTAAAGAAAATGAGAATTATCCTAAGCATATCCCCCGGGAGTGTCTTAACCAAGAGTGCAGCAAGGCCCGTAGTCGTGCACCAGTTCCCGTTCGAGTCTAGCTCAAAGCGGTGTTTTCGAGTTTTACCCCTAGGTACATCTGTGCCAGAGCCACCTATACCTGCTCGTATCCAGACAGGGATGTATTCCTCGGAAAACTCACAAAATCTCTACAATACCAAAATTTTAGGAAGTTCTTCTATACTAATCCTCAAAGTCTATCTTCGGGCTATGTGCTCTAATCAGAGTTTATCTAAATCTAGCTTCCAAGGTTAGTACTAAACTGCCTCTGATACCAACTGTAACGCCCCGACCCCAGCTACCCAGAGCCGGTTCATTACTTCGTAACATTGGCACAATCACAAAAGATCAAGCCTCGAAAGACCGATTAGTTTAGTAGCCTTGGAAAACTAGATACATTCGTAAACATTACATTACATCATAAAGTGAAAAACTACAATAACAATGTCTTCATAGTCTACACTCATATCCTCTACTGACTATCCCTGCAGGTCATTCATAAAATACTTCTTCACATCCTGGAAAATATTAAAACATTAAAAGGGGTGAGCTCAGATGCTCAGTAAGGATAACAATATTGCGGAAGCTTTCATCGATAAAAATAAACATTTAAGGCAATGTATAACTAAAACAAAATCCTTTTAAACATGAACTTCAACATAATGTGGAAAAAGTAAAATGAGATAATTCCATTTACTTATTCACTTGGATATTCTACTAGTCGAATAATCACATGCAATATCAATAACCACTTTCATAATGAGGGAATGTATAATGCTGGACATTCTGAAACATTTTGTCAAGGCCTCGGCCAAGACGTCTAAAATGATTAAGGCCTCGGCCAAAACCATAAATCAAATTGGGAAAGGGCCTCGGCCAATTCCACATATAGTTGTCTCATGAGACCTACCGATGCATCGAGGAGCTATAGCGGGCTCCACCCGTCACTTATTAAGTCCAATACATTCCTCATATGAATAGGTTTAAACATTTCATAAACCATAACATAATCATATCACATAAAACATGCATAAAGGAAACATAACATTTCCACATTTCAATCACAAGATATCAATACAACACATTGATATAATAAAAACGCTTTCAAAACCATTTTCAATACCAAAATAAAAGAAAGTTAAAACTTTGTATTTATTTTTCATTAAAAAAATGATGGCTTGTAGAGGAAGACAAAACTCAAATAATGGTCACGGCGGCGGAGAAGTCATTGTTGCCTCATAAGTACGGAAAGAAAAACATTCCCTTTTGTCGTTTAGCAGAACGCTTCGTATAAAAAAGATTCCTTTTGAATAAACGTAAAAGTCAAAGGGGTTTATACACTGTATAAAAGAAAGTTGTGTATAAAACCAAATATACCTTAATGAAAGGAGATTGAGACGAAGTCCTTAAAAAGATCATTTTTAAAATAAAATAGATCTATTATGTGTATTCACTATAGGTACACATAAATAAAGTAAAAATACAAAATAGGACATAATAACATCATGACATAATTTGAAAGTAGGAGATTAACCCAAAGAATGGAAGTTGGGTTAAGAAATTCCCTTACCTTGTGTCTGACTTGATTCGACTGTTCTTTAACCTCCTGAATAATAAACTAGAGTTAATATATACCCTATTAAGAACCATTTTGAATTTCATTATCCTTTTTATATCACTTATTACAATGTTATGAACATTATGTAATTATTTAAGTTAATAACGGTCATTTTGTCGATCTTTGGTACTTGAGTCAACAATAAACTTCTTATAATTACAAGTTGTTTATGTGGTAGAATATCCATTATCTCCAGAATTATATTCATGATTTATATGTAATATATATCTTATATATCCATTATATACATTCATTTATAATATTACGTAACATTTAGAGGTAAGAAATGAAATGCACCGTTCATGGAGACGGTAAGCCGTACGTACGCATGAACGCTACATTCATTTCAATTTCAAATTTAATGGAACAAAATCATAATGATATAAATGTATAATATAATTCCAGTATAATATAGTGTATAATACCATTTACTCCATCCTTTATACATCCCACATATGGCATTAACGATTCAAATCACTTTGTGGGGGCGGTAGTCCGCACTTCCTAAAATGAAATTATCGCGTTTTACTCATAATGGAAATCATAAAGTATGCCATAAATGAGAAATACAGAAGCATAATTAAAACATAAACATATTATATATCATATATAAAAATAGTTACATCATAATGGCCACCTTTGAAGGTGTTATATGAGTGTTGAACAATCATCGTTTCGTGAGGCAGAAATTCGCCATCCACAGAAACCGTATGTCCTTTAACCATTAGATGTAGGTGTGTGTAAGTGTAGCTCAAATCCATATTATAACAACATCCTAGTATATTGAGGATATTGGTGTTGTTACAAAAGAAATGAATAAAAAGAGTTTAGGGGGTTGGAGAAGAAAAACAAAACAAAACAACATTAGAGAAGACATTACCTAAAAATTGGGTAACTCTTTTTGATTTGAGCCAAAGGCTTCCTTGGGAAGAGTTATGCCCAATGTGAGGCTTCTAGGAGTAAGAGAGGGATGTTGGGAGAGTATTTGGGAAAAGTTTGGCCGAGCCAAATGGCTTGAAGGTGTGAATAAGGTGGGAGAGGTGGGGGCCTTTTATAAGTGGAGAGGAGGGGCACTTTTGGAAAGATTGAAATGTTACATTATTTAACAATGCTTTTCGGATTCTAAAGTTCCCACACTTATATAATTCGAGGCTAAGGTAATAAGGTTTCTAAATCTTCTCATCCAATATGCTTTGGACAAGTGTAAGCCTTGGATTTTTCATTATCTTCTCATTTTATTTAAATCGTTAAATAATGAGGTCATCGCTGCATCATAATTATGTCATAAATAATTTAATTTATTTAATGTCAAAAAATTATAGAAAAAATATTATGATGTAGGAAATCTTTTTATATTTCTAATGAATATTTATAATCAAAATTTGGACTTGTGTAACCCCACTTAAAAACTTTTTTAGTAAAATAACTCATGTTTGTGTCAATTTAATTTTAACATTAAATAAATATATATTAATGTCATTTTCCAACTAAAGTGGCTCCATGGGGTCCCCAAGTTGACCCATTGGTTGTCTTGGTCGGCCATGACTCATCCAATAGGAGTAGAACAAGTGTCATGCTCATCTCATCTTATTAAAACATTATTTGTAACTTAAACTACACTAATTACCTCTAATCGCGATTAAGAACTTAAAAGTTACTATTCACCAAAAAATTATTTTAATCTCATTGAACCAAATTTTACTTCTTAATGAAAACCATGTATGTCGGATTTTTGAAAATCAAATCACAGAAGTGGTAATATTTCATTTAAACGAAAAATCAGTTATTTAACTACCACTTAGTGGTTTCACTATTCATCAAAAATTGAAGTTTTTCAGAACAATGCCAAAATTTCACCCTAAGCTATAATTGATATTCCAAATTCAAAAATGATGTATATTTTACAAAATTCCAATCATATAAGTTTCATTAATTAATTTTATAATTAATTCCCGTTGTCACAACAAATAGCGTGTTTTTAAGAAACAATTTATATCAAAATATTGACAATTGGTTTTGTCCAATTTTAATGTTAAATTAATTCTAATGACCACCATTGGATAAAATAGTAAAAATATATTCTAATTATACTTTAAAACCACTAAATAGTATAATTTATCACTATAAATTATTTTGATTAAAAAAGTTGTTTTTAAGTATTATTCACAATTCATAAAAAATTAGAAGTTCTCAGAAAAATACCAAAAATTCAACATAGGCTAATTTCGATATTACGAATACAAAAATGAAGTCCATTTTGAAATATAAAATTTCTATAATTTTAAAAAGTGGTTATTACTATTCATAACGGCTACTTTGATTAGCCGCGGTGTTTTTAGAACTCGAAGTTGCGTACAATGCAAGCTATTGCATTATTGAATGAGAAGCGTATTGTGGAAGCTCGGGGTGTTACATTCTACCCTCCTTCAATAAATTGCGTCCTCGCAATTTGAAATTTTTCTTTGAAAATAAAAGGTTGAAAAGAAAAAATACCTTTGAGGAAAACCCACATCGGAAATAAGATTAATAAAACTTTTCCTTAATAAGAGGGAAAGGGAAATGAAAAAGTCACTACCCAATTATGATCTCGATTAGGAGAACATTGGTGGCAATTAGAGACATATAATTGGAGGGAAAACGTAAATATTTGTAGGGAGTTATTGAGGTCATCAATCACAATCAACTGTCAAATTGAGGGCCTCAAAGTCTTCAATCTATGTTGATTTAAAATATCATCAGTTCAACAAGACATAAGGTATTAGGATAACACATTTTTTTGTTTTAATATCCCTTTACTAAAGTTTAAGAATTAATTTATTCATTGAATAAGAGATAGTTATATATATATTTATGCTTGACAATTAGAGTTTCAACCTTCAACTCATCTTTCACTCAAAAAGATAATAGAACTCAAAAATATTATACTTATCCTAATTGTATAAGGTTCCAAATGTTAACACATACCATTTAGATTAGTAAAATTATTTTGTAATAACTAGGGACTTCCTGTAGGCTAGTGGTAGGAAATAAAGGCCTGTCGCACTATGGTTGTGGGTTCGATTCCTGCAGCTTTGTCCGATGCGACGGGTTATGCCCCACCCTGCAGGTTGTCCTTTTTCCTAAAACTATAGTATTATAATATTCCAAAAATAATCTTCAGAAATGCTTTAAACTTAAACAATACTATCCATGGTTCAACTTAATCCATTCCAACCTTAATAGTTATCCAAAATACCTCCGTCCAGACTTTCTCTGAAGGGTCGTTAAATTCCAAAATCAATTGTAACCTCAGATTCCCCAAACAAAGTAAAGTTTCTCTTACTGTCACATACTAAAAATATGATTACCTTCATCATATTAAATCCTTAATGAAAACAACATGTACTGCAGTACAATCCTTATATATCACATTATTCTTATAACCATAATCTAGTTCTTGAGTCCAAAAACACAAATACAATAATTATTCCGCTTCAACTGTAGTCACAGCATAAGATTGGCCTTGATCCCTTGGCTTTTCTGAGGTAAGTTTCCTTGACGCTTGGGAAATTCATTTGCATAATGCCCCATTTCCCTACAATTGTAGCATTCAACTTTGACAGCCTCTTTCTTTCCCTTGCAATCACGAGCCTGGTGACCCTTTTCTCCACATTTATAACAAACTCCCATTCCTTTTAGGCATGTACCAGGATGATTCTTCCCACAATTATCACATAATGGAAATTCCTTCTTTCCCTTTTTCCCTTTATCTGTCTCTTGTTCCACCGTTCTCTTCTTCTCTTGCTTTACTTTGTTGTCATAAGACTTAGAGAATTCCTTTTCTGTCTAGATAGCACACGAGACAATATCTTCGTATGATGAGAGGGATTGTGATACTAAAGCTTGACGGAGAAATGGTTTTAACCCATCAAAGAAACGATCAATCTTACTCCTTGGGTTACGTATATAATCGGCAGCATGCCTCGCTAACCTTGTAAAGTTAGCCTCATACTTTGCGACATTCTCATCCTCCTTCTGCCTCAGGCTCAGAAATTGCCTTTCCATATCTGCTCGATGGTCACAAGGAAAGTATTTTTCTAAGAAAAGCTCTTTAAACTCCCTCCATTCCATATTCTATATGTCATTATCTTCCTTTGTGTTTTGAATCAGCGACCACCACTGATCGACATCTCCAGTGAGGCGGTAAACTGCCATGACAACCTTCTCCCTTTCACTACTCCCCAAGGCATGAAATATTTTCTCTAAGGAATTTATCCATTGCTTAGCTACTATAGGATTTGAACTCCCATTGAAGGTTGGTGGTTGTTGCCTCATGAATCGATCTAACATTGATCCTCCATGCTGTGGATCAGGGTGCTCCATACGGGTAAGGTTATTATTCATAACCTGAGTAAGTTGTCCCAGTATGGTGATTAGCTGATCGGCACCAGTTGCATCACCAGCCCCACTATAATTATCTTGAGCAGGAGGGAAATCCCTACATGGAGTGCGTGCATTGATACAGTTTCCATTCCTTCCACTAGGCGCCATTTCTAAACAATGGAATAAACTAGATTAGTTTATGAAATAAAATACATAATTCTATATTTGTAAAACACTTTACATAAATTGAACTATTTATGGATATAATCCATAATCATAAAAATAAATGTTTTTCTTTGAGGAAGTATATACTCATAACCCTTCATTGTGGTTTGTAAAGAAAATGAGAATTATCCTAAGCATATCCCCCGGGAGTGTCTTAACCAAGAGTGAAGCAAGGCCCGTTGTCGTGCACCAGTTCCCGTTCGAGTCTAGCTCAAAGCGGTGTTTTCGGGTTTTACCCCTAGGTACATCTGTTCCAGAGCCACCTATACCTGCTCGTATCCAGAAAGGGATGTATTCCTCGGAAAACTCACAAAATCTCTACAATTCCAAAATTTTAGGAAGTTCTTCTATACTAATCCTCAAAGTCTATCTTTGGGCTATGTGCTCTAATCAGAGTTTATCTAAATCTAGCTTCCAAGGTTAGTACTAAACTGCCTCTGATACCAACTGTAACACCCCGACCCCAGCTACCCAGAGCCGGTGCATTACTTCGTAACATTGGCATGATCACAAAAGATCAAGTCTCAAAAGACCGATTAGTTTAGTAGCCTTGGAAAACTAGATACATTCGCAAACATTACATTACATCATAAAGTGAAAAACTAAAATAACAATGTCTTCATAGTCCACACTCATATCCGCTGCTGACTATCCCTGTAGGTCATTCATAAAATACTTCTTCACATCCTGGAAAATATTAAAACATTGAAAGGGGTGAGCTCAGATGCTCAGTAAGGATAACAATATTGTGGAAGCTTTCATCGATAAACATAAACATTTAAGGCAATGTATAACTAAAACAAAAGACTTTTAAACATGAACTTAAACATAATGTGGAAAAAGTAAAATGAGATAATGCCATTTACTTATTCACATGGATATTCTACTAGTCGAATAATCACATGCAATATCAATAACCACTTTCATAATGAGGGAATGTATAATGCCGGACATTCTGAAACATTTTGTCAAGGCCTCGGCCAAGACGTCTAAAATGATTAAGGCCTCGGCCAAAACCATAAATCAAATTGGGAAAGGGCCTCGGCCAATTCCACGTCTAGTTGTCTCATGAGACCTACCGATGCATTGAGGAGCTATAGTGGGCTCCACCCGTCACTTATTAAGTCCAATACATTCCTCATATGAATAGGTTTAAACATTTCATAAACCATAACATAATCATATCACATAAAACATGCATAAAGGAAACATAACATTTCCACATTTCAATCACAATATATCAATACAACACATTGATATAATAAAAACGCTTTCAAAACCATTTTCAATACCAAAATAAAAGAAAGTTAAAACTTTGTATTTATTTTTCATTAAAAAAATGATGGCTTGTAGAGGAAGCCGAAACTCAAATAATGGTCACGGCGGCGGAGAAGTCATTGTCGCCGCATAAGTACAGAAAGAAAAACATTCCCTTTTGTCGTTTAGCAGAACGCTTCGTATAAAAGAGATTCCTTTTGAATAAACGTAAAAGTCAAAGGGGTTTATACACTGTATAAAAGAAAGTTGTGTATAAAACCAAATATACCTTAATGAAAGGAGATTGAGACGAAGTCCTTAAAAAGATCATTTTTAAAATAAAATAGATCTATTATGTTTATTCACTATAGGTACACATAAATAAAGTAAAAATACAAAATAGGACATAATAACATCATGACATAATTTGAAAGTAGGAGATTAACCCAAAGAATGGAAGTTGGGTTAAGAAATTCCCTTACCTTGTGTCCGACTTGATTCGACTGTTCTTTAACCTCATGAATAATAAACTAGAGTTAATATATACCCTATTAAGAACCATTTTGAATTTCATTATCCTTTTTATATCACTTATTACATTGTTATGAACATTATGTAATTATTTATGTTAATAACGGTCGTTTTGTCGATCTTTGGTACTTGAGTCAACAATAAACTTCTTATAATTACAAGTTGTTTATGTGGTAGAATATCCATTATATCCAGAATTATATTCATGATTTAGATGTCATATATATCTTATATATCCAGTATATACATTCATTTATAATATTACGTAACATTTAGAGGTAAGAAATGAAATGCACCGTTCATGGAGACGGTAAGCCGTACGTACGCATGAACGCTACTTTCATTTCAATTTCAAATTTAATGGAACAAAATCATAATGATATAAATGTATAATATAATTCCAGTATAATATAGTGTATAATACCATTTACTCCATCCTTTATACATCCCACATATGGCATTAACGATTCAAATCACTTTGAGGGGGCGGTAGTCCGCACTTCCTAAAATGAAATTATCGCGTTTTACTCATAATGGAAATCATACAGTATGCCATAAATGAGAAATACAGAAGCATAATTAAAACATAAACATATTATATATCATATATAAAAATAGTGACATCATAATGGCCACCTTTTAAGGTGTTATATGAGTGTTGAACAATCATCGTTTCGTGAGGCAGAAATTCGCCATCCACAGAAACCGTATGTCCTTTAACCATTAGATGTAGGTGTGTGTAAGTGTAGATCAAATCCATCTTATAAAAACATCCTAGTATATTGAGGATACTGGTGTTTTTACAGAAGAAATGAATAAAAAGAGTTTAGGGGGTTTGAGAAGAAAAACAAAACAAAACAACATTAGAGAAGACATTACCTAAAAATTGGGTAACTCTTTTTGATTTGAGCCAAAGGCTTCCTTGGGAAGAGTTCTTCCCAAAGTGAGGCTTCTAGGAGTAAGAGAGGGATGTTGGGAGAGTATTTGGGCAGAGGTTGGCCGAGCCAAATGGCTTGAAGGTGTGAATAAGGTGGGAGAGGTGGGGGCCTTTTATAAGTGGAGAGGAGGGTCACTTTTGGAAAGATTGAAATGTTACATTATTTAACAATGCTTTTCGGATTCTAAAGGTCCCACACTTATATAATTCTAGGATAAGGTGATAAGGTTTCTAAATCCTCTCATCCAATAGGCTTTGGACAAGTGTAAGCCTTGGATTTTGCATTATCTTCTCATTTTATTTAAATCGTTAAATAATGAGGTCATCGCTGCATCATAATGATGTCATAAATAATTTAATTTATTTAATGTCTAAAAATTATAAAAAAAATATTATGATGTAGGAAATCTTTTTAGATTTCTAATGAATATTTATAATCAAAATTTGGACTTGTGTAACCCCACTTAAAAACTGTTTTAGTAAAATAACTCATGTTTGTGTCAATTTAATTTTAACATTAAATAAATATATATTAATGTCATTTTCCAACTAAAGTGGCTCCATGGGGTCCCCAAGTTGAGCCATGGGTTTTGTTGGTCGGCCATGACTGATCCAATAGGAGTAGGACAAGTGTCATGCTCATCTCATATTATTAAAACATTATTTGTACCTTTTACTACACTAATTACCTCTAATCGCGATTAAGAACTTAAAAGTTACTATTCACCAAAAAATTATTTTAATCTCATTGAACCACATTTTACTTCTTAATGAAAACCATGTATGTCGGATTTTTGAAAATCAAATCACAGAAGTGGTAATATTTCATTTAAACGAAAAATCAGTTATTTAACTACCACTTAGTGGTTTCACTATTCATCAAAAATTGTAGTTTTTCAGAACAATGCCAAAATTTCACCCTAAGCTATAATTGATATTCCGAATTCAAAAATGATGTCTATTTTACAAAATTCCAATCATATAAGTTGCATTAATTAATTTTATAATTAATTCCCGCTGTCACAACAAAAAGCGTGTTTTTAAGAAACAATTTATATCAAAAGATTGACAATTGTTTATGTCCAATTTTAATGTTAAATTAATTCTAATGACCACCATTGGATAAAATAGTAAAAATATATTATAATTATACTTTAAAACCACTAAATCGTATAATTTATCACTATAAATTATTTTTATTAAAAAAGTTGTTTTTAAGTATTATTCACAATTCATAAAAAATTAGAAGTTCTCAGAAAAATACCAAAAATTCAACATAGGCTAATTTCGATATTACGAATACAAAAATGAAGTCCATTTTAAAATATAAAATTTATATAATTTTAAAAAGTGGTTATTACTATTCATAACAGCTACTTTGATTAGTCGCGGTGTTTTTAGAACTCGAAGTTGCGTACAATGCAAGCTATTGCATTATTTAATGAGAAGCGTATTGTGGAAGCTCGGGGTGTTACAAAAGGAATCAATGGTCTCATCCAGTAAAATTGCTCCATATGAAGCCCATTTTTCAGAGATCAGAAAGGAGTTAGTGTCACTAGGATTCTCTCTTTACGAATCCCAAGATGAGCTTCAACACATTAAGCTTCAACGGAATCAGGAATGGGAGAAGTGGAAGTTAATAAAGATTACCACCCAAGAAATATTTTCATATCTGACCCCAGAGTTTGTTACCATCACACACCTTACCAGTATGACTTTTGTAGGTGTTATAAGGTGTTATTTAAAAAGACCCTATCAATATGATTATCTGCATTATTTTTATATATAATTGAGAATATACATTAATTTTAATATCTTTACTTTCTATGTGATTTTAAAGCACAAATAGTATTTTGAGTTAATATTCAATTATGAAATCTATTTTGATGAATTAATGGATTTTTGAATAAAACAATTTTTTAATAAAACATTATTACTAAATAATGTTTTATTAAATATAAATGATCATATAATTTTTTATGAATACAATTGTAATTTTTATTAAGGTTTGAAAGTTATTTTTGTCAAAAACCAAGAATTTTCTGTAAATGTATATTTTTATTTTAAAAGTAAAAATTCACATATTTAAAAAAATATTTAGATAAAATAAATATTATATTTAGATTCTGAACATCAAAATTATCTAACGGTGAATTTCTCATAATTTTCTGAGAGAGTAAAATTTTTGGATAAAAATTAAATACCGTTTCAATATATAATATGGTTTATTACATCATAATGACCTAATAGTTTTATAATAAAATAATATAAAAATATGTTTCTGGATAATATATGTTTTATCCTTAAAATAATGTGATTTAATAATTTTTTGATTAATTTTATGGTTTCTTAGTGGACCCTCTATGACTTATAAAATATTTTATCTTTTTTAAATGATTTTATTGAGAGTGTGACTCACCTAAACATAAGAAAGCCTAATATTTCAATAATTATGGCCATTGTACAAAACAATGAGGTTTTACACTCCACAATGGGAAAAGGTTTGGCCAAAAACCATGGGTTTGTTTTTGGTTTTGATTAGTTTAATGTGTAGTATCAAAAATCTATATAATAAAAAATCCCCCTTCCTTTCCAATATAAACCCACACAATCTCCCATTACTCTACACTAAAAACCTTTTGAGCTCAACCAACATCTAAAATCCTGTATCTATAATCCTACTAAGGCGCCCTAAGCACCCTATAAGTATCTCTCAAGCCTCTCCAAATCCTTTGAGATTACACTTCCAAGTAAGTGATTTCTTCCTTTCTCATTTTTGTCGAAATTTAATTATACTATTATACCCTTTTATTTTCAATTAAAAATGTTGGGGTATGATTTTTACCCTCCTCCATACATAACTACACATGTTTTAATGATGATATACCTCTCTTTATCTTATTATTTTTTCCCATGTACACCCATTACCATGCCCAAATTCTGTAAGGAATCTCTCTATTCTCATTTACATTTAAGAAATTAAATTATGTTTTTCATATAAATTCCATTATATATGTTGGGATATTATGTTTTATTACACCATTACTATAAATTTCAGGTATAAATGATGAGATTCCATTTTATCTCTCATCAACAAAATATACGATTTCTATTTTTCATTGTTATACTCCTGAAGTTACACTAAAAGTTTCAATGCCAAAATCATCATGTAAGTTAATACCATACCCATTTTTCTATCAAGGGTATTCATATTTTTTCACATGTACATGATGATTGAGGAATTAAATTAAAGCTTTCCATATCTCTTATTCATTGAATAAATGAATAATTTTAATGAATCCATGTTGTATGATCCATGTGACACACTTATGCATGAAGGGAAATATTTATAAATAGTGCACCCTAATAGTGCTCCAATACATTGGGAAATGATTAGTATCATGATACATCAAGTGAAATTAGGGTTTTCTCATGATTATTCAAGTGGAATGAGTCTTTAATTATTATAATTCATGATCAATGTGGGTTTACTCATGCTCCATGTGAAATGATCCTTGGATCATGCTAATATCATGTTTAATGTTATTGCCACATTTCCATGTTATGATAATCATGCTATGTCATGCCTTTATGTTCATGTTTCTATTGTGATCCATTGATATGTGTATTACCTAAAATTTACTATATTATTCATATTATTCTTTGTTTACCCCCATACTGAGCTTTATTGCTCACCCATTTCTTATGAATGTCCTCAGGTTATCCCACACATTGCAAAGTACGAAGCAGAATTGTGGTCATGTAAAAGAATTTTTCATTAAGGGTGATGTGTTTTATGTTAGAATCTATTATTTTATTTTCCTCATTTTCTTGACACACTAGACCTCTCAATCCTCAGAGTTTTCTGAAGTGAATTTTTATTCAATAAAGCATGTTTATGTGTGTAATAAAGAGTAGGGTAGTTATAGAACATGATCCATGAATGAATAATATATGACTACGTCATGTAATTGTGGAAAACCCATAATCATATAATATGATATTCATAGTATCAAAGGAATTTCTTACATGAAAATCATAGTAGTATCTGTTAGCTCCTCATAAATTATTGGTAGTCATGGACCACTCCCATAGCCATATTAGTAGCATGAGTTCACTCTTCATACCATATAGAATGTCATGGTTTACTCCCATGGCCATCTTAGTCATTACAGTTCTCTCCCAATACAATTTTATTCTCTCTAATGAGATTTAAATCTTTACCCAATGCATTGGAGGGAGATATAGGTTCAACCCAAATCATAATTATATCATGCATACATGTACCACAATATTATAAAAAAATATTATCATAACCCACGAAATGAAAAGGGTGTCATAAACATGTAATACAAATATTAATGTTACCTTTAGATAATTTCATGAAAAGGAATGAGTAATATGAATGGATGTTATACGAGAGAGGAAATACTTTTTATTGATATTTTAAAAACACATCACGAGGAAATTATCTTTTCTCTATTGAGAAATTATTATTAAAATTTAAAATATTTTGATAATAATTTTCATAAAAATAAACTTAAAAAATTATAATGTGAGCATTGAAAACATTTTTAAGGCCTTTTTCCTTTGAGAACTTATAAGGGATCATAAAATTGTTTGACAATAGTTTTCTATTGAAAACATAGAAATGAAACGAGATTTTTTTTAAAAAAAATAGTTTCATTGAAATCTATTTTGAAAACATTTTCATAATTATTAACTATTTAAACATAAATAGAAGCTTCAAATAAATGATGGTAAGTAAATCTGTACATGTCATATGAGGTAAAAGGAAAATTCATTTGGCACTGTAAAAGGGTTATAAATTTCCTTGCTTGAAAAGAGATAGGAATGTTACAATAAAGGAATTGGTAAAAGGTAATAAGGGTAATAATTTATTTTAAAGATCATAGGATATTATTAGAATATTCTTGGAATCCATTTTTAAAAAATATATGGTTTAAGGAATATTGTTTTCTGACTAAATAGACAGGTATGGTCATTTTTTCATAAAATATATCATTATTATATTAAGTAAAAAATAGGGAAAATGGTACAAATATATTAATAAATCAAGAATAAAAATAGGAGAATAATAGTATTGAGTGTTCATGAAAGATAGATCATAATATTTCATCAGTGAAAATGTGATCATAAACAATCTTCATAAATAGTGAGATTATTTCAATAAACTCTTACCACATGATAACATTGAATCATACTACACAATTAGAGAAATCTATTAATGTGGATATGAAAATAGTATTAAAATATATAGATTCATGATACAAAATTACATATAAATTTTATGATCCACATATAAAAATATATTTGTATAACATTGAAAGTGTCTCAAAGAAAAAAATTGAGAAAAAATTTGTATTACTAATTTGGTAATTTTTGAACCATTAACCCCATGATAGAAAGATCATAAAATAATTATGTAAATACCGATAGATTTGAGTATATAAGTAATATAATAAATTCATGGGAAGTATGTACACCACAAAAAATAAGTGAGCGGTGAATAAGGAATGTATCTCACTTAAATAAAGACCGAGATGAAATTTTATCACCTTGTGTCTTGACTCTTGGCACACTCATTCAAACCTATTGTTTAATAAATTCAATTATATTATAAATCATTCAAAGAAACATATTATTATATCTAATAACATATAAGATTTTATTAATACTTTATATTACCCTCTTTTTAGAAATTCCACGTTAAGGATACACTTTTGGTAATATCCTCTTTGTTTTACATGTGTCTCATAATTTTTCATATATTTTATCATTATACATATATCATGAATTATAGATTGAAAATATGAAAATAAATAATTTAATTTAAGTATATGTATATTTTAGTAATCTATATAACATAGAAATATGAAATTGAATACATCGTTAATAGTGATAACATGCCATACGTACACACGAATGTCATTCCCATTTTATTATCATATTAAAAGGAAGAAAGTAAAAGAAATATATGTACATATATGTATATAATATCATTAATGTGGAAATATTATTCCATATATATCATATAAGTTCACCAAACAAAACCTTAACTCATTATATTTAGTGTGTGAATGAATCACACCTCTTTGAGGGGGTGGTAGTTGAAACGTACTCAAATGAAATTTTCTTATTTACAAAAACATTTAAGAATAAAAGAATGTGTTATAAAATGATTAAAAAAGCATAAAGACACTATATGTATAATATAAATCAATATATCATATCGATCATATATTAATAGAGTTTTCATCATAATTCCTAAAATTTAAATGTGTGAATGGAAAACCAAACAATAGTTATTTTTCAATCCTATAGTTTGTCACACACTAATTGTAAGTTTGTTACCCATTATACGGAGGTCCTTGTAATTTAAGATTGAAAACTTAATAAAAAATATCCTAGTATATTTAAGATATTTGTGTTGTGATATAATCATGAAATAAATATATTTTAAGGGGATGAGGAAGGAAAATAAAATAATGGAACTTGAGGAAGAATGTTACCTCTTATTTTGGTAACACTTTTTTTATTACACTATTGGGATTCCTTGGATTGATTTACACCCAAAGAGTGGTTTCAATGAATAATTGATAGATATTGGGGATTTATTTGGGTAGAGTTTGGGAGATCCAATGTTCATTTAGAGGTGCAAGGATGTGAAAGGATAAGAGGCCTTTTATATTGGAAGAGGAGTCACACTCTTGTAATATTTATGAAATGGGAAACTCGACCCATGTTATTTGTTTTTGAAAATAGATAAAATAATGGTAAAACATTATATAAAAACAAGTATATGGTTGAAATATGACCATAAAATGGATTATGTAGAAGTTTATAGGACATGTTAGTTTTTTATGTTTATGGTTTAGTCCCTTGTTAGGATTTATTCAATCACAGTCATTTTAATTAATTTTTATTACCATCACTAAAATTTTTGGTAAATAACAACGTTAATATTATTGGACATTATAAATTATTATGATTCCAAAATATGGAAACTATTTTTTAAAAATAAAACCAAAAAAGATGAATAAATTAATTTAAATTTAATCTCGCAGATAGGATGACCGAGAACATTTTAAAGAAAAAATGTACATAATTTTGCTAGTTTTTTTAAAAAACACAAATTTAAAATTAATTATTATAAATTAAATTGGATATTTTTATAAAAAAATATCCTCATAGTCTTTAAAATCAAATAAAAATACTATTAATCCTTATAAATAAATTATATTAAAAGGCAGTTTTGAGTTAAATTTCAAAAAAAATCACAATTCAATAAAACAAGAAACCTCGCAAAAAATATGAAAATCTCACCCTAACCTAATTTTTATTCATTAATTAAATTTTTTTTTTCAAATATAATATTTATAAAAATCCCAAAATCTATAATTAATGGAGTTTTCCAATCAAAAGATGTCAAAAATAACTTTATATAAATATATGTTTTTATTTTTAAAATTTGGTTTGTTCTTATCTTATGCCTATCAAATATATTAGAGGAATAAATAAAATATTATATATATATATATATTAAATTAATAAAAATCACAAGTTTTAATTAATTTAATTTATTAGGATAACACATCTTTGTGAGCATGAAAATAGTTTTCTATAAAAACATTCCCTTTATATTCAATTGGATCATTTGAACTAATGAATTCATTTTATATTTTCATAGAGGTTATCATATGTTATATATTATTATTAAAAACTACTAACTTAACATCTATGTTATTTACTAATATATTATATAATTTTTTTAATATTATATTGTTTTTTTAGTAAAACACTATCTTTTGTGTAACACATGCCATCGAGGAAAGTCAGTCATGTGTGTAACATAAGCTAACCTTAGTGTTCTGTATAGGGTAATCAAACCTTTATATAGATTTTAGAGCATGATTAAATTTTGATTTCATATATTAAAAGTAAAACATAGTGCTTTAATATATATATAATATAACTATTTTCAGTGTTGCTTGAAAAGGAAAATATCAAAAAGAATAAATTAATTCAAAAAAATCCCAAAAACATAGAGTGTTAACCCATCACCATAAGGGAGTTATCTTTTGAGGATAACACCCAAAACATATTTGTTAATATAACTTCTTTATACAAAATTAATTTTTTTGTGACCCAAATTTCCTAATCTTAATGGAGTGAATCATCACCAGTAACACCACACGATTTTATTTTGGGTTAATTTTATAAACAATTATTTAATAGTGTGTGATATAGTCAAAATATAACTAATTTTAGATATAATTTATTAATATGAAAGAAAAAATTAAATATAATATAATTATGTAATTTTTAAAAATATAAGTTAACATTCAAGGGTAAATGATTTGATATATGTTTAAGAACACTTAATGTTTAAATGGATTAATTGTCTCAAAAAAAAGTTTTCGTAAATTATTTTGGTTTTGTTTAAAAGAAAATTTTGTAAAAAACTTTCTTTTATTTTCAATTTGTTACGTTAATTTTATAATTTTTTTGTCACAATTATTTTAGGGTAAAATTTTGTGCTATTTCTAAAATGGTTAAAGTATTAGTTTATCGTGAAAAATACCAATTTTACAAATATTATCACTTTAATGACATTATCATGATATATGAGTGACATGAAAATATATAAAAATTATCTTATATGGAAAATAAATATTTAATAAATAAAATAATTCATTTAAAAATAATTTTTCTTATATAGAAATATATGATTAAAATTTTAAAAACTATGTATGTTTTATATTCAAATAAAACCAATTTTTAGTTCTTCCGTTTTAATCACGTTTTTTAAAAGGTATAATGATTTTTTATTAGTTTTAAATTAATATATATATATATACATAAATTGATTAAAAATAGTATAATTAATCATATGGTAATCTAAAATATACATGATTTTGGTATAAAACCATATTTATGCCTAAAAGAAAATATTTCTAATAACTATTTTTCAAAGTATTACACGTGCTTAAATGAAAATTAATTATTATAAACACGTGAAATTGAATATTATAATATATAAATTCCATATTCGAGATCAAAATATTCAAATTTTATCACAATACAGTTTTCAAATTTCTGTGATAATGAATACATACGATAGTAAAAAATTTAATACCATGGTTCTGGTTTAGAGGTTTAACGAAGGTGAAACTAAGAAAAAATGATTAATGTATCATATAATCTTGTTTAAATTTAATTTATTGTGTTACGAACCTTCCAAGTGGGGCCTGTGCTGAGATTCCCCTTGAACACCTCTAATAGTATTGGGGCTATTGACTAGCACTGAGTAGGCTTATCACTTACATGGGAGTCATTACCTTTGTACTTATATGCACACACACATATCAAATCCCACAAAATGATGAAATGTAAAAGACACTAAGTAAAAAATGCATGCTTACCACTATATCCCAACTAGAGTACAAAATAAAGTAAAATAAAGTAAATAATTCCAGAATAAAAGACCACAAAAAAGAGTTTGTAAACAAAAGTCCAACCTATAAGATAAAGTTATTGGGACCCCTGTATATTTCCACATGAACACACATCAGTCCATCCAGTCTGACAGAGCATCGTCTTGTCCTATAACACCTAGGAAACCATCAAAATTGCAATATTCTTCACAAAACATGACACATGCAGGCCAATATCATGAAGGGATGAGTACAAAAATACTTAGTAGGACACCTTGAAACCACAAAGAAATCTAAAATTGAATCTATAATCAGCTCCACACAGACAAGAATATCCATATACACTCAATCAATAAACTCAATTTAGAGGTAAGCTACAACCACTACATACCGACCCTAGGAATTATTTTTGGTGATTACAGAATGCACTCATCCAGGAGAACACACTCTTGAGTCTAAAAGCCCTAACTGTGTTCTTCCGAGAGGTACAACTCATTGGGTATCCCTATGAGAAAGATATGATGATAGATCCGAAGAGAATAAAATATGATACAATAGATTAGGATAACATCAAGGGCCATGGGGTGATACCAACAACTCATTCTGGATTAACACGCAAAGTATAGGATAACCTCCTTTGTAGGGTTGGTCACATAGATACTATAAAGACCACCTAGTGTACAAAGAAATGAATAAAGGATCCTATTATGGGCCTCTCAGTGGATTCCAAAAACTCTATCTAAAAATTTCAGCATAAGGGATCATTTTCCAATGAATAGGAAATGGTTTGTACCAACCTTCATGAAAATGCTAAAGGGAACAAACCCTAACGAAACATGTCCAAGATATGTAGGAAAAGATAATCAAGTCATACAGAAGGGGGTACACACCATGTAGTAGGGTCACATGTCATGTACCTTGACCCTGGGTACTACCCCTGTACAATATCCCATTTCATTCCAAGCTCTTTCATGTAAAATATGGGTACATGGTGTTTAGAAAGAGTCACATGTTGTGCCTTTCCAACCCGGGGATTCTTATGTACTTTAGTTATATGTGAGTACATGGTGTCACCTTGTGTATACCTCCATGGGTACCAGTATACAAGGTTTTCCATTTAACCATTTCATGCCATGTTGTGTGGGGGATAGATCTCATGGAGGCAACCCATGTACTCCAACCCATGTCCATGTACTTCCCAAATTAAATACTGAGTTACACGGATGGGGTCACATGTCATGTGATGGGGACACACTCCATGTGATCCATAACATTCCTAGAAAACCCTATCCACTGCAAGGGGGCCCTAGACACCATTATATCCCAGATTACAGGTCGTGTGGTTCATGATTTTCTAGAATCACTGCAGATTGTCCCACATGCCTCGTTTTTTACTGGACATTGATCTGTTGATCGATCCACTAGGGAACAGAAGATCCAATATTGTCACATCATTCCATCACCAAAAAAACAGATTTCGTATCCTGATCCAGTGACAAAATGGATTAAAATGGGTCATTCTTCATTTCACTGAAGAACATTGAAGATTGTGGATTTGGGGATTCCCCATTAAGTGAATCACTCTATAGCTATTGTCACACCTTTTTCATTCTGTGCTAATGCCAGATCAGTGATCTCAGATCATTGTGTAAAAAATAGAGTGCATAATGATCAATTCCTCATGATGTTTTGAGTCATAGTTCAAGAAAATAATTCTCATGATGAACATTAAATGGGGGAGAAAAGTACAAGAATCAAAGAGAGTAATGAACCTTGATTTATGTTCATGTTGATATCAATCTGTATACATTAGAATGAAAATAAATTAAATAAATTTATCATAAGATCAATCTCCCATCAAATACCAAAGATATCATCACATTCAATATATATGATCATTCCCTGAGCTAATATGTTCGTGGATTATGTTTCACTAATTGTAGGAATGAAGAACGAGAAATAAGAATCAAAATAACAGAGCTTACGTGGATTTTTGATTGATCGCTGATGAGGATTGGTCGATGCCTCATCACCTTTGGAGAGATCTATAAAGAATGGGGTTCATCGATCATTAATCAAAATATCTATCATTTCCTCCTTGAGAGGATTATCTAGAGGTTCCTCCAAGAATCTCCATTTAATTATAGGGCTAAGAGACTAACCCCGGATCACTAAGAAAGGGTTTATCAAAAATAAACATATCATTTTATCACTTCTTTGAAGAAATAAAAATAAAATAATTTTTATCAATTTATTTTATTTATATAAATTTTTTTGATGACATTCCACAAACGAAACACAAAGACTAATGATAGGTCACACCAAGAGTAATTTTGTTGTTATGAAAACAAATATTCCATAACATTTCAGATCTGGGAACCATTTAGATGTTATTCTATTTTTAAGGTAAACTCTCTGTACATTATAAATAATATTTTAATATTTTCAAATCATTGTTCCTTGAACATTAGGCCTTGAATTGAAAAAACAACTCAGTTCCTGGTCTCAAACTTAATCAATATCATATTAAAAAATAATTCATGTATAATACGGTACATTACATTTTCCCCACCTTGGGGTTTTACATCCCCGAAAATCCAAAATAATGTTTCCTAGAAATGATGTAGGTACTAGGCATGAACCTGAGCCTCCCTCTCCCAACTACTCTCTAAAAGATTCCCATGCTACCCCCAAACACAAACTAAAGTAAATGATCACCTACAAAGGATCCTATCCTGATAATCCATGATCTCAACTAGTTACTAATCTAATGTCACTCTATTATCAATGTCCAACTAACCCCACTTGATGAAATGTGATGGTTCATGCTCTTACCTCCTGAGATACGACACGTGGAGGATGTTATGTACCTAGTATAATTGTGGAGGAGGAGATATGTAGTATTATACCTCACCAACTCTATGTAGTGTCTGAAAATGGTCGACAAAACTAGAAGATAACTTTCCTCACTATCCAAATCTCTATAATCCACATCAAGGTGAAACCCATAGAAACACGTGGCCACCTTTCTAGAAATCCAAAGGCCTCCACCACCTTTCATTTTATTACTTCTGATTGATTTGTGTTGTATTCATAAACTAAAATATGACCTACACCTTCTTAGTATTATATCACACCAACTCTAGGCCCGTGAGTGATGACTATCTTGGGTCAGTCCATCCATGTGGTGATCTAAGGGGTTTCCCATAAAAATCCTTGAATGGTTCCATACCTATGGGGGATTGGTAGTTGTTGCTATATACCAAATCCACCAATGTTATGTGATCCTCCCAACTATAGACAAAGTCCATCATGAAGGCCCATAACATGTCCTCTATAACAAGAATTGTTTGCTCAGTTTGGCTATCAGTTTTTGGGTGTATTGTTGTTATCAAGTGTAACTGGATCCCAAATGCCTCTTGTAATCCCTTCTATAATCACGATGTAGAACACGCATCTTGATTTGAAACAATAATCTATGGAACTCGATTGAGTTGAATTATCTACTAAATTTAGAGGCATCCCATGATATCTACTAATGTCTTCTCTTGGATATATAGGATATTGGTTGACTTAGTGAGTTAGTCAATGATCAATCAGATGGCATTGTCCCCCCTGGAAGTACATCAGAAAACCATCACGAAGTCCATTGATATCTCAATCCACTTCCATTCTAGAACCTCAAGTAGTTGAGCTAAACTTGATTGAACTCAGTGTTAAGGCATAACATTCTAGAATGTAAGGCCTAGAGAAACAAAATATTCCACTCTCTTCCTCATGATATTCAACTAAAACGAATGTCGAAGGTCCTGGTACATATTCATCACACAATGATGAACTGCAAAAGGCTACGTCAGCAAATACCTCATATTATCCTCCTAAAACATCACTGGTACTACTTTTCATCATTTTCAAATAACGACGTGATCCCCACATTTTGAATATCCATATGGATCATGATTTATGGATATCTGATCACATAGGGTGTCACAGTTGGTATCCCTAAGCCATGCTTCCCTAAATCCCTGTAAGAGTGGAGGGGTAACAACTATCAAAATGAGCTAAGGTTCTCTATCTCTATCCATAAAGGATAACTATGAATAGTCCTACTACGATGACGCCTCATTCAGAAATGGAAAACTAGATCTCCTGCTGAGAGAATCTTCAACCATATTTGCCTTCCCAGGAGTATAATCAATTTCAAAGACATAGCCTTATAGGAAATCTTTCAATCACCTTTATCCCAATTTCATATTTTTTTAGAAAATATATACTTGAAACTCATATTATTGGAGTAGATGATATTCCTCTCTCAAAATAGGTAGTTTCGCCACATCTTCAATGAAAATACTACCTTTGAGAACTCATGATCCTGGGTCACGTAGTTCGACTCATGTGGTCTCAAATAGAATGAACCATAGGAAATCGTCGATTTAATCTGCATCTGTACACAAACAATCTTGTTTATAAATGCATCACAGAACACTAATTACATGACACCCTCATCTAGCCATCTAAAGATCATAATTCTTGTCAAAAACTACATCAATTACTGAAAATCATGCAAGAAATTCTTTGTCCACATGAAAAGATTCCCCTTTTGAGTCAAAAGCTATCATAGGTACTGATATCCGAGAGAAACCAGGTATGAATAACTTGTAATATCAAGTTGTCCCAAGTAATCTCTGCACCTCCATCATGTTTTGAGATGGATCCCATTATAACACTTCCTCAACCTTGGTCTGGTCCAATTCCACTACATCCACTATGATAAAGTTCCTTAGAAAGAGGACTTTTGGAATCTTGAAATGGATCTTTTGAAGTTTCCCATTATGATGGTGCTCTCAGAGTATAACCATAACTATACTTAATATATCAAAGGATCCTCCTCATACTTTGAGTACACAAAGGTATAATCGATGATTACTACCATGAACTAGTCTAAATAAGTCTGAATGATATGGATCATGAGTCCCCTGAACAATTATGGGGATTTTATCTTGTAAATAGGAATAAAAAAGTACTCATAATGACCATAAAAACATTTAAATTCCATATTCTATATGTCCTCATCTCATACTCATAGCTGGTGATAGCCTGATATGAGTTCAACCATCGAGAACCATAGTTTCCCATTCAACTGATCCAAGATGTCGTTGATCTTTAGTATTGGATGCTTATTCTTCACAGTCACCTGGTTCAAGCATGGGTAGTCCAAAAAAACATATTTTTCCAAATTCCTTTTTGGAAAACAAAACTGGGGCCTCCCAATGTAAAACATTATGTCTCATGCAGCCCTTCCTCCATATGTCCTCCAAGTACAACCTCATCTCAGGAAGATCTGTGGGAGCCATTCGATACACTGGTGTAGATATCAGGGTCGTCATGAAGAGTAAACCTATATAGAAGTCTATATCTCATTTTGGAGGTAATACTGGAACATATTTTGAAAATTGGTCCTCGTACTCCACCACCACTAATGGAAACTGGAAGATCACAACATATGTTGCACCAAAGGTCAGGCTATCGAACTAATTATTAATTGGCTACACCCTTCCATGCATGTGTCAATCCTATGCTCTATGGCCTTCCTATTCACTAAAAAAGGGAAACCTCATTCCTTCATTGTTAACACACTGCACCCTTCACATAAAATAGTCAATTTGGGTACAGATTGTAGATAACCTATCTATACTAATAATGACCTCATAAGGCCTTAAATATTCCACCAAGAGGTTCCAACCAAAACTAGCACCTCTAATGGTCAGGTCACCCTATTGGCACCAGTGTGTGATCACCGAGTCTTCCCTTGTAGGTGTATCTAAGTGTAGGGGTCAATTCAAGAGTTCATCTAGAATCTCTAGTTCTCAAACAAGAAATGTGGTGAGAAAGAAATGAAAAGAACATATATCTATTAGTACTAAAACTAATGTAGAAAAGACACAGATGATACCTTGAAACCTTCATAGAACCTCTGGGTCTTAAGAATCAACTGCATGCAGATGTCCCCACCCCTAACATCTAGATCCCTAATCATGGCATGGACCACATGGGGTGGTGGTGGTAGAATGTTGAAACATTGAACACATCCTACTACTCTTCCACCTCTTCTACCAGATCTACCACCCAATAGATCTTCTTAATCCATTCTCTTCTTCTACCTCTGTGGTTCATCAACAGTCTCCCTATCAGCAGTACAATGAGTAGGAAAATCTCAAGCGATATGTCCCTTACCATCACATGAATAGTAACACCTCTCTCTAGGATGACTAGACCGACCATATGAGCTATGAACTACAAATATTATATCATGGGACCCCCTCCTTAAATATCTCTAATGTATTGGTATCTAAAAATACGTTGGCTCACTACTACCTAGGTATCTTCTCCTGCTCATCCACCGCTAACTATCATTGAATGTATCTACTCATACAAGAAGATTAAAACAACCAAATCTCACTCAAGCACCCCAACATAAGTTGGAATGCATTGAGGGATAACATTGGCTCAGATATATCTATGCAGGCCTCACTAAAATGTCTTATCTCTGATGTATGTATCTCTAACCATATCCATTGTGTACTTTGAATTATTGGTAAACATTGATGATTATTTAACCACTAACATGGTTCCCTTATAGAGTTTAAGAAGATCCTTTATATGTATATCTATCAACATAACTGCTGATAAATCCACAATAAATAGGTACTCTAATTATTTTCATAAAATATTAATATCATCATGAGTTTGGATAGCCAAACTCCACAATAATCTGACTGATACATGTAGAAGGCTTGCCATTAGTGACACCATCTAATTTCTTGACCTCTAGACTGAATGGAAAAATTGGGTCACTGCCTTAATCCAGTCTTCAACTGTCTATGGTTTAGGCTCACCTAGAAACCTGAGGGGGCACCATTTCAGAAACTTGTGAAGCATGCTCAGCATATGCTCTTCATATCTGTAGGTACTTTGGGAACCATGTGCTACTCTACAGGTTGTGGTATGGCTGGTGCACCACCCGGAGGTGACATATGGGGGCTGGACCCAATATCAAAGCCTCATCACTAAAGAGGTTATGTTTATGATCAGGCTACTGAATCAAAGTTGGTATAAGTCATAGAGGCGTACTGTATGAAAACAAGATGTTCCACGGTTCATGAGTATATCTTAAGGGTTGAATCTAGAAGGAAATGGGAAGCAAAACCCATTATTATATGATATGTATAATATTTTTCCCCTAAAACTAGTGTATTGTTGTTCTGAGTAAAAAAATGGAATCAGAGTACTAGTGTATGGTAATGTCATCCCCCACACTAACACTAGTGTCTCTGGCCTGAAATCAGAACTCAAAACACCTAACACTATTTCCCCAAACCAATCATATAGACTCTCGATCCAAAAGTAGAAGAAACAACATCTGATACCACTCAATCACGAACCATCCCAACGGGGCCTCAGTCATAACTTTGCATACCCACCTCAAATAGGCTATGGGATGATAACTAGGACCATATATGACTCCTTCAAAATGCCAATCATCTGCACAAGAAAGGACATGTGTGAGAAAAGCCTGTATAGGGGTGAGTATAACAATACACAATAGGACACCCCGAAACCTCAAAGAAATATAACAAAGGAATGTAAAATAATATCTATATTGGTATGTGTTTATGTAACATATAAAAATAATATCAATATATACTTAGTCAAAAAACATAGTCTAGAGGGATGTCAGAACCACTACATACCAACTTGAGGAATTCAGATCGAAAATTACACAAAGAACTCATCTAGGGGAACATACTCTTATGTCTAAAAGCACTAATGACATATATATGATATGTACTTCTCATCAGGTCTCACTATGAGAATGATACACTAATTTAACTAAAGATAATATGATAGGATTAAATATATGAGGCTCATAGACTTGTCCACAAGGTGATACCAACAACTCTCTGTAGATTAACCCTCAATGTAGAGGATTGACACCTGAATAGTGTTGGTAAGATAAATACCGAGAACTCCACCTAGGGAAGTAAAGAACAAATATAGGATCCTTATCTGTGCCTCCAAGTGGATTAAAAAATCCTATCAAGGAAGTTATGTTGAATGGATCATAGTCCAATGAGTTGGAAATGATTCATACCTACCTTCTGGGAAATGATAAAGAGAATAAACTATGACAAATCTTATCAAAGATATTATAGAAAAGAGAACCAATACATGTAGAAATGGGTACAAGATCTGAAGTAGGGTCACACTTTGTGTCCCTTGACCTCAGGTAATACCAATATATAATAGCCCATGTCATTCCAAATTGTTTCATGTAGAATATTGGTACACAATGTGTAGAATGGGTCACACACCATAGCCTTCCATAAGTGGGTTTCCATTGTACTATGGACATGTTCCAGTACAAGGTGTCAGACCGTGTATTCTTGGAAAGTACATGAACATAGGGTAGTCTGTGTAAATATTTTAGGCCATGTTGTGGGGGGAAGTACATGTTTTGTAGGAAACTTGTGTACTCCATCACTTGTTCGTTTACTTCCCAAATTACACACCGAGTTACCCGGGGGAGGTCACATTCCTTGTGATGGGTTCACATGTCATTTGATCCTTAACTATCTCTTAAAACCCTATTCAAATCGAGGGGGGGCCCATAGGTTTTGTAATCATGGTTTATATTCCATGTGGTTCATGCTTTTATCAGAAATGCAGGAGCCTCTCCTGCATGCCTCCTCTACTTTCAGATATTGATCCATGGACAGATTTTCCATGAAACTAGATATATAAGATCATCGAGTCATTCCATTGACCAAAAAATATGTATCATCTTCCAATCCAGTTGGAAAATGGATTAAAAAGTTTAATTCAACATTCTACTGTAGAACATCAATGAATGTGGATTTGGGGATCCACCATCATTATAATCACACCATGCCTATCATCGCACCTCTCCCATTCCATGCCAATCCAAAATCTATGATATCAAGTTGTTGTGTTATAAATCATGTTTGCAATGATCAATTGATTGGGATGTGTTGAGTCACGGGTAAAGCAAAGAATTATTATGATAAACAATGAATGGGGGAGAAAACCACAAAAATCAAAGATAGAAACTAAGAACAGCGTTCTTCGATCTTTGATCTAAATTTATATTATCACCTCATGGAGGGGATTTTCTAGAGGATTATCCCAACATACTTGAGAATTAAATGGTAATTATAAAAACCCTAGATCACTTATCATGGGTTTATAAAAATAAACCTATTGATGAGTGAATGAAATAAAAATAAAATAAATTTAATCAATTTTTTTTATTCATTTAAAATGTTCATGACAAGATTCCAAAATTGATCCATACCGACCAATGGTAGGTCGGACCTTGGGTAAAGATGATTTTCTGAATGCATGGATTCCCTCATATTTTTTATCTGGGAACCCATTTAGAAGTTGTTCCACTTTTTTAGGAAACATAATTTTGCTTGCTAGTTTATATTTTAATATTTTCAAACAATTTATCCAGGAACACTTGGTCCTAAAATCACATTCTATCTCACCACCTAGTCTCATAATTAATTCATATAATATTTAAAAATAATACATTAAAAAATTGATACATTATAGAATGAGTGTAAATCTACAATTAAATATGAAATATTCTAAATTTTAGTAACCTAGAAATAATTTTCATGCGAAAAGTTATATTGTATTTAAATGTTATTAATATCAAAAAGAGATCCAGACCCCTCAATTATAAAAGAGAACCTTTTCTCCTCACTCCAAAACACATTTTGGGATCCCATTCTTGACCAATATCTACTAAAGTAAAAAACTAAATTTCCTCCCCATGTTATATAAATTTATTGGAATGACCAATTCTAGACATCTTAATGTGAAGGACAAAGGAATATTTTCTAGGAGGTGGTATAATCCTTAAACAAAATAACCTGTTTTATTTATTATTTTACATCCTCATTTATAATAAAAAAATCAAATATAATAACTTATTTATATTTAATATGCATCATTTTCTTTAGGTAGATGTAACATTAAATCTCTTCCCCATTTCTATCCAATTGAAAATGAAAATGTATTTTGTGAAAGCTTGCATTATACCACCTCAATAATGTGATATATATAATTTTTCATCACCATATCATACATATTTTGTAATAAAAATTAATTGGTTATATATGATATATATGAAATAATTATGAATAATGAAAGACCATATATAATGTACCTACTAACCCTCTTGAATATGGGATAATGAAAACATCATTATTGCATATGTATGGAATAGAACCACTACAAATGAAACAATGTTTTAGTTATAATCTCAAATGGATAGAAACAACAATGGTTTTAATGATTAAAGAAGATATTTATAAAATTAATTATCTTTTATAAATGTAATATTATTTTAATGAATCTGATTCCATTAAACCAGATCGGGTATATACTTTATTATATTGGATTAAGATACATGTAATCATATTACAAAGGACATAATAGTTTAGTGGTCTTGGTAAAATAGATACAAACCTGAAATTCACATCATAATTCATAATATAAAATTCAAAAAGCGACTTCATTGATAATTCCATTATTACTCATAGTGTATCCCTTCCTACCAATAATAAAAGACTTACTGGTGTCTTTGGGAATGTAAAACATAAGAAATGGGTAATATCAGATTATTAATATAGATAAGCATACAGTAGAATTTCTCATTAAAAAATAATAATATAAAGCATGGAAAGGTAAATAACAGGAACAAAAGAAATCTAATAAATAAAATGAGGTTAATATTTCATAAGTAAATGACAATAAAATAAATCCATATAAATAATCATAATAGACTGAAAATTTACCATATATATTATAACTATTCATATAATAAAATGAAAATTGTTAATCCCATGTTGAGGGAATGTATAATTTCTTACTTCTAAAAAATACTATCAAGTCCTTCACCATATAGTTTAAATATTTGGGTAGAACCCTATGTAATATTTCCAACATATGTTTCTCATGATACATGTCAATGCATCAAGGGGATATATGAAGTAAGGATGCACCAATCACTTACTAAGTCATGTTCACTCCTCACATTAAATGGGTGAAACATAATTAACATAAAATTTTATATTGAAATCTAATATAAGAAATGTTAATACATAACCCAATCGAATATAAATTATCATAAACAATTCAAATTAATATGAGAAATTATAATATAATATTATATCCTCAATCAAACAGATCATAATTTACCAAAATAAATTATAATGATGTTATAAATATAAGGTATAACTAGAAGGTCATAAGTACAATAAAGGGTTGATTGCATTAATGGATAGAAATACTAAAAAACTGCCTTTAAAAACGTTCTTTTAAATATTATCACACCTCAAACATGAACGCCCATTTATTTTATTTATTTTTATTTCATTTTTTAGTCTCAAATCATTTAGATGGGGTTTAGTTGGGTCCCATGTTAAAATTTTCAATGTTTGATGTTTTTGGTGGGTCTCAGGTCGATGCGCAGCCACAACACCATTAGTGGCGACCGTGAGTTAGGTCCTGGTGAATGCACGGTTGTCCAACCATTTAGATAAATAATAAAATTAGATGAATAAAAGCAATTTTAAAAAAAAATAAAGCAAAATAAATTTTTTTAATGAAAAATCAAGGTTGATGTCTGAACTGTAATAATAATAATATTGTTTTTGCGCAGATGATAATAATAATAATAATATTTTTTTTCACAGATGATAATAATAATAATAATAATAATATTATTCCTTTTTTAAGAAGAACAATAATAATAATATTATTATTATTGATATTGTTATTATTATTTACATATTTTTTAATTAAAACCCTATATCTACCCACATCCCCCTTATCCCCATCATGATGCGCACAACAGCCCCCATTTTTCTTTCCTCCTCCACCTGACAGCATCCCCACCTGACCTGCACACTCACTGGGAAACCCTCCTGATGTACCAGCCGACCAGCGGAAACCTCCTCCTGTAGTGTCGGCCAACCCATGATATCTCCCACTACTACTCTGGCCGACCCGCGGTGACTCCCTCTTGCAGTGCCTACCGACCCGAGGTGCCACCCTCCTGTTACTGTGGCCGACCTATGGGGCCGACCTCTTCTTTCTCTACCCACCCACAACACCGCCCTCTTCCGTTCACTGAAAGACATCTACACGCTGCCTGCCTCCATGTGCCGACAGCCGTATCTGGCATGTCTCCAGTCACCATTTGGCCACGCCCTGCCACTAACCTCTCAATAATCTCCATTTTTGGCTGACCTACAACCTTCAACCCCCTTTCTGGCCACCCACCTTTTTTAAAAGTAGCCTCCTCCGGTGCCACGACCCTGACAGTTCCCTCTCCAGTGCACGCTATGCGACTATTACCCTCTTCGGCGTGCAACTCACAATTGAGTATGTGAGGACCTCCTCAGGTCTTGTTCTTGCAATCTCCAACATCCTACACCGAAGGTGAAGTTGATTGACCCTATTTTGGTTCATCACCACCTATAAATGTGAGAGTTATATTTTCACGCACACATTTCTTGAGTGTCGTAATTGTGTTTTCAAGTCCTAGTATTCTATGTGGAGTGTGGATAATTTTTTTATGAAATCTTGTCTTGCCGCATTCTCAATATTACCACCACTTTCCAAGGTGATGTTCCTCATCCCTAGTTTTTCTGCACACTTTATTTTTGCATCGTGTTTATATCATTGAGTCCCTGCTTTTTATTTAGATATGGATCAGTCTTTTTCTATTTAATGTGGGTCCCTGAAAAATGTTGCAGTGGGTTTTGAATGTCCTTAAGGGTGTACACACATATACTCAAGTGTGAATATATATAAATATACATATATATCCCAAGTTTTTGTTCCCTCATGGGGTGGGGGACACGTGAATTGGGTTAATAATATATATATACATGTTTTTGGATGTATGTGTGTGAGAATGGGAGACTGCTTGAGTTAGAAAGCGCCGATTCGGTTCTCTGTTGGGATTATGTTGCATTCGCTCTTGTTTTGAGGTTGGTGAATTCTATATTTTCATTTCCTTTCCATTTACTTTAATTGTTGATATTTATTTAAATTAATATATTTGTTTCACACCTAAATATATTCTTATATAGATTTTTATGGTGTTTTAATGATGTTTGTTATTGTTAAAGATATAGTTTTATATGAATCATGGTGTATTCCCATGGGTTTTTCTGCCATACGTGATTGATAAAATGTTTAGTGAACATTTTGATGGAAAATTGGATGTTTTTATTTGGACTACCAATTTGAAATGTTTTATTACATGGATTTGGTTCATAATTAGAAATTTTCTTTTTTATATATGAAATTCAAAGAGATTTCATTAAAGAGGTTTGGAACTTTACTTGAAAAGATCTAATTGGGTTTTAAACATGTGTTTTGATTTGTAAATGGGTGAAATGGATGGAAATGAGTTTTAATTTTTTTATTTGGTTATATGATGTTCCACTGGATGAATACACATCCATGGGTTCACTAGGTGCACGCATGGATGTTCATTCAAGATAAGGTGGAACTCAAGAAAAATCCCCCATAATAGTACCTATTCTCCCCATTTTACCCTAAAATGTTTTCTTGTTTTTCAAAATTGGGGAAGTGGTGCTCTTTTTGTTTCAAAAATTACTTCAAATGTGTTCCTCATGGTTTGGACTAGTTGTCCATGAAACATGTTTTGGGAGTGGTTGGAAACTATGGACTATTTGGTGCTTTTTGAAAGTGTTTTATCTTATAAGTGTTGTGAAATACAATTGAGCAAAATCTTAAGCATTATTTATTTTAACATGATTTAAAATGAGCTTTTTAATGTCTTGGTAAATGCTTGGATTAATGGCGCGTTTGGCCATGGATGTTTAAAATAATGATTATTTTTGTGTTATAAATCTATCATAGTGTTTTTTGTAAATGGTTGATTATTGTGAATATCAAGGCCTAGATGGCATTTAAAATTGGATATTTTAAAAGCGTATTTTGTGTGGGATTTGAATAAGGTCCGTTCAGAATATTTGAAATGATATATTTAGAAAACCCCTCTTTGGTTAGGGCTCTTGCCTCAGATTATGGTCATGATATGGGGGGGACTTCAGGATGGGTCCTCCTTTGGATTATATTTATTTTAAGGCATAAGGATAATCTTGAGGTGGTCGGGGTGGTTCCATATTGTGTCGTGTGCTTGGTTATATATTTATATGGCTAGTTGTTTGACTGTGTGGCGCACCTCTTTGTAAACATAGAACATAAACCTAGTATAGAAAGGGGGTTACTAAGAACGATTTCTACACTAGAAGTTCATGAACAGTCTAGTGTCCCATTTTAGTTGGATATTTTGGATTATTTATATGGTATTGGGCCTGTTGGTCTAACCCATGGAATGGTAGTCAGGTGTTACAATGTTTGATTATATCATGTGTGTCATGCTACTATGGATGGAGTCGCGTGTATTAGTATGTTCTGGTCTTCTTATGAGTTCCAATTTTTTCCATGATCCATTGATACGAGCACTAGTATTACTGTTCTCTTTTATGTGTGTAGAATCATAATCTTGATATTGGTTTTGGTCTTTTCTATGAAAACATTGTATGTATGGTTGGATTTAAAAAGGATTTCAATGTAGATGTTTCAGAAAAAATTTTGTATGCCCCTCCAATTTTTTTTTTGAATAATAAGGGAAATTGAATTGTGAATTTTTGTTTTCAAAATGTATTGTATATATGAAAACCTTATTTTTATAAATTTAGTTCAAACTACTTTTATTCGACTGTTTTGGATGTTTGAAATGTATGGATTATGTGGTTGATCTTTGGATCCCTACTAAAAATTTTGATGATAATGCCTATCTTATCTTTTCAGATGCAGGTTCAGTTTTGTGGTTTAGGTTCTTGTTTCATTTTTCAATTTGAGATAGGTTATTAGTTGTTGGGTGTGACCATGAGGTCACATGGAGGTATGTGAAGTCTTGTTTTCATGCCGCTATTAGTTTTTTTCTTTATCTTATTTTTTTCTAAATTATTTTTCATTATTTTATGGGCTAAATAATTCCCATAAGTTTATTTTTTGATTCCCATCACTAGTTTCCATCTCGAGGGGATCGAGAACGCCCTTCAGAACATTCTATGGACTCACTCGTGTTAATGGTCCAAGGTAGACTCGGGATAGTTCATGAAAAAATGGTATCATAGGAGGCCCTTAATATTTTGTATCTTCGGTAGATGGATATTTCGATTGTAGGGGCTCAGAAGGTAGGTTATAGGTTAGTTCTTGATCATCACCGCTCGTGATGAGACCTGATTTACCAGGGGTAGTCTGGGTTTTGATTCTTTTTTCATGGGTTGTTTTTGATTGAGGAATTCCAATGGAGTTGAATCAGTTAAGGTTGCAGCCTCACATGGGGTGGTGACCCATGTGAATCCCAAGTGCCTAACTCATGGTCCTCTTAGTGTTATTCTTTACTTGGGGTGTGGATCACCACCATGTTGTCGGGTTAGGCATGTTCTATAGTTCTTCATTGTGCGGGTTGTTCTTGGTTGTGATTTGTTTTGATATCGGTTTATGTGAGTGTGTGTTAAAAATGAAATTGGCTTGAAAAATGGAAATATGTTTCATCAAATCATTTAAAAATTTGGGATGTGGGGTTTTAAAGGGAATGTGTTTTGATTTTGAAAATTTTGCTGTGTATTTGGATTTGATAAGGGAAATAAGTGTTCGAACCTTGGTGTCTTTTATAGAAGGGTCACAAGTCTATTTGTACGTACGGGGAGTTCATGGGGGGGACTTGTTTGCAGATGATAAAAGAGAGATTGAATGAACACACATGTGAAGGTTCATATGGTTACATAGGTGAGTTTTAAAATTTAAAAGGAATGGTGGTTTTCAAAAAAGAAAATTTTAATTATGTTTATATGTGTTTTGATTATGTTTTTGTTACCCTAGGCTTGGCTGTTTGCTTTGATTGAGCTTTTTATGGAAGTAGATAGTAGTTGTGTGGTTTGTAGAGTCGGAGTGGGTCTTCGAGTTATTGGGACCTCCTCCGCGTGCTATAGTTTTTACCCTCCCAAAGTTATATGAGGGTTTAGTTATGGACTAGTAAAAATTGGATGTATCATCATCATTACAATTTTGGGTGTGGTTAATGGTGGTCAACTTTAGTGAAGGTTACCCATCTGGAAAAGATTTCATGCCGACCAAACCTGTCTGTAAGAAACAATCATCGTTGGTGTTGGCACCCAGTTTGTCGAACTGTTATCTTGTGTGCCACCAGTGTGGCCAGTTCGGTCATTCTAAGTCATCATCTTGCAACACTTTCCAAACATGCCACCATTTTATTAGTTTGAATCATTGGGGGGAAGAGGAATTTTGGGTCTGGAGGATTCAAATTCCTCACTGTGAGGCATGAGATGCTTCAGCCATTAGGGCCCCAACCACATGTCTTATGGTGAAGCTTGCACTCAATCAAGAGTCTTCGAGGGTGTGTGGAACCTTGGTCTTGTTTATATTTTCAGTTTTTGGATGGAAATATAAAACGTTTCCGTGTCCTATTCTGGTCACCTTCATTTGCTCATCCTCATTTTGGTGGTGTGATGAACTTGTTCAACTGTAATCCAAGTGGCCTTGTTTTCTCTTTGCATGGTTTTTAGATCATTTAGATTCCTTGAAGGATGTTAGGACCTTGGATAAATAGACCTATTCTCATTTCTTGAGTATTGGTCTTATTTATGTTTATTCTGGAGATGTTTTGTTTTGTGAAATTAACTGCTGCTGTTTTGGAGGGATTTCTTAGTTCGAGCACCTCTCTGTGGGTTTCCTTTAGTGTTTCAATTTTGTGGGGGATTCCTCTGTCCAAATGTATCGATACACTGGTTGGTATTTTAATGGTTTTAGATCCTAGTTTTGATGGTGGAGTTGTTTTTCTGGTGCTATAGAAGTTGTTTTAAATTAGTTGAAAGTTCCCACATGATTCTTCCCACCCCTTGCCGGGGTGGTATGTTTTGTTTTAGATTTTTTTCATTAGGGAAATCCTTTTGGTGGGGTGAACCCTCTCATTCTCCCACTTGTTTCGAGTTGTGGTTTCTTTTGGGATTTCCAAGTGTGACTTGTGGAACAAATAGTCACCCTGATGCACTTTGTTTCTTCTAGCTGCATTCGGGCATTAAATCAGTCTCGACTATCTTTGGACTTTGTGAATTTTTGGGGGAAGAAAGTGTCTGTGGTAGGGAGTATTGTCACACCCATACCTTATACACCCATTTATTTTATTTATTTTTATTTTACTTGTTAGACTCATGTCGTTTAAATGAGGCTTAGTTGGGTCCCGGGTGAAATTTTTGATGTTTTATGATTTTGGTGGGTCTCGGGATGGTGTGCGATCATCGAAATGCTAGCGGCGATCGTGCATTTGTCCCTGGTGAATTCATGGTTTCCCACCCATTTAGATAAATAAAAAAATTAGTTGAATAAATTAAATTGACTGAAAAAAATAAATCTAAATAAAATTGTATAACAATACAATAGGGATAATGTTTAAACCGTAATAATAAAAATATTTCTTTCAGTGAAGATGATAATAATAATAATAATAATATTATTATTCAATTTGTTAATAATAATAATAATAATATTATTATTATTATTATTTTAAATTAGAACCCTAGATCTACCCACACCCCTATCCCCAGCATGTTGTACACAACCGCCCGCCATTTTACTTCCTCTGTCGCGTGATATCTCCCCCACCCAACGTACATGCTCACCAAGTTTCCCTACTACTGTGCCAGACGACCCACAGTGCCACACTCCTCCAGCACTGGCCGAGCCACGATGCCACCCTCCTACTGCGCCGACCGACCCGTGGTGCCACCCTCCTGCAGCGTCGGTCATCCTGCAATACCCCTCTTCAGCTACGTTGGAAAATCTACAGTGCCACCCTCTTCCAATGTTGGAATCCCACAATATCACCCCTTTCGCTTTCTGACTACCATCCCTCTTTCCGCCTGCCTCCTTACACCGACACTAGTGACCAACATTTATTTTGTCCCCATCCATCCGCGTCCGGCTACCGACCTCTCAGTGATCTCCCTTTTTATCCGACCCTCAATCTTCGGCCCCATTTCTTACCACCTACCTTTTCCAAAAGTGAATTGCTCCAGTGTTGTTACCCCTCTAGTGCCCTCTCCGGTGCATGCAACCCCGATGGTACCCTCTTCGGCATGGAACTCACTATTGAGTACGTGAGGAAATCCTTAGTTATTGTTATTATGTGTACCGACATTCAGCACTGAAGGTGAAGCGAATTGACTAATTTTGGTTCATTGACACCATTCAAGGAGAGAGTTCTATTATTGCACGCACATTTTTTTTAGTGTCATAATTGTGTTAGGAAGTCCAACTATTCTATATGCAGTGTGGATAATTGTTTTGGAATGCAATCTTGACTCGTCACTTTCTAAATATCAACGCCACTATCTGAGGTGATGTTCTTCATCCCCAGTTTTGTTGTGAACTTTATTTTTGGGTCGTGTTTATATCATTAAGTCCCTGGTTTTTATTTATATGTGATTCGTTCTTTTCCTCTTTAATGTTGGGTCCTTGATAATTTTTTCTCTAGGTTTTGTATGTATTTAAGGGTGTGCGCCCATATACTCAGGTATGAATATATATATATATATATATATATATCTCCCATGTGTGTGTTCCCTCATAGAGTTGGGGACACATGAATTGGGCTATGGGCGTGTATAAATATATATATGTATGTATGTATGTATGTTCTTGGATATATGTTCATGAAAAAGAGAGACTGCATGAATTTGAATGCTTCGACCTGGTTCTCTGTTAGGATTCCGTCGTGTTTGATCTTGGTTAGGGGTAGGCAAATCCATGATTTTCATTTCCTTTGCATTTTCTTTAATGCTTCATTTTTATTTAATTTTATAACTTATTTCTCACCTATATTATATTCCAATATATCTTTTTTTGGTTCTCTAATATTGTTTGTTGTTGTTAAAAATAGACATTTATATGAATCTTGGTGTATAACCATGCGTTTTTATGCCGTAGGTGATTTATAAAATGTTAGGTGAACCTTTTTAGGGAAAATTGGTTTTTTATATGAGGATTTCAAATTTGAAATGATTTATTAAATTTATTTGGTTCATAATTGGGAATTTTATTTTCTATATATGCAATGCAAAAGGATTTCCTTTAATGTGGTTTGGAACAAGAAATTAAAGGATCTCTTTATGTTTTGAACATGTGTTGTGATTTGTAAATGGGTAATATGGAGAAAATTAATTATCAAATGTTTTATTTGGTTTTAGATTGTTCCACCGGAAGAATACACAACCATGTATACACCAGGTGCACACATGGCGGTGCATTCAAGAGAAGATGGTACTCTAGAGCCAATCCCTATTAAGAGTACCTCTTATCCCCTTCATTCTTTTCATGAAATGTTTTCGTGTTTTTGAAAATTGGGGAAGTGGTGAACTTTTTGTTTAAAAAATGATTTCAAATGAGTTCCTTGTGGTTTTTCCGAATTGGACTTAAAACATGTTTTAGTGAGTGGTTGGAAACTATGTCTTGTTTGAAGATTTGTGAAAGTGTGTTAGATTAGAAGAGTTAGAAAATCCCATTCGGTACTTTCTTAAGAATTCTTTGTTTTATCATGATTTAAAATGAGCTTGGGAATGTTTTGGTAAATGTTTGGTGTAAGGGCATGTTTGGCCATGCAATTTTAAAATAATATTTATTATTGTGTTGGAAATAAATCCATGTGTTTTTGGTAAATGATTGATTTTTGTGAATCTCAAGAATTAGTTGGAATTTGAAAATGGATTTTTGAAAAGAGTTTTATATTTGGATTTAAATAAGACCCGTTTGGAATCATTGAAACAATATGCTTGAAAAAACCCTCTTTGGTTAGGTCTCTTGCCTCCGCTGATGGTCATGAGATGGGTGGGACATCGGGATGGGTCCTACTTTGTATTATATTTAATTTAAGGAATAATCCTTATCTTGTGGTGTCTGGGGTGGTGAAAGATTGTGTAGTGTGCTTGGTTATATATATATGGCTTGTTGTTGGACTTTGTGGAAAACCTCTATGTGAACATATCACGAAAACCTAGTATAGAAGGGGTTTACTGAGAATGATTGCTACACTATAAGTTCATGTACTATCTAGTGGCTCATATTAGGTGGATAGTTGGGATTATTTCCCTGGGATTGGGAACCTCAATCTGACCTGAGAAAGGGTGGTCGGGTGTTAGGGTGGTTGATTCTATCATGTGTGGCATGATATTGGAGATGGAGTCACGGGTATTAGTACATTCTAGTCTTCCTCTATGTTCCTAGGTTTTCCACGATCCTTTGATACTAGAACTATTATTACCATTACCCTTGTTGTGGGTAGAATCATAATCTTGATCTTAGTTTTGGTCTTTTCGTGGAAAACAATTATGTATGGTTGGATTTAAAAGTGATTTCAAAGAGTCTATTTCGGAAAACATTGTGTGCGCCCCACTTTATTTATTTAACTTGTTTTTTAATCATTAGGGAAATATAATTGTGATTTCTAAATTTCAAAATTCATTGTATATATGAAGACCTTATTTTTATAACTGTAGTTCAGACTAGTATTATTAGATTGTTTTAGAATTTGGAAAAGCTTGGATTATGGGGTTTATTCTGGGCATCCCTACTATGAATTTTAATTCTCATGCCTATTTTATATTTTAATATGGATGTTTAGTTTCTTGGTTCAATTTCTTGTTTCATATTTCTATATGAGAAATGTTTTTAGTCATTAGAGGTGGCCAAGTGGTCACACAGAGGTATGTAGAGTCTTTTTTTCTTTTTTATTTCTAGTTTTTTTCTTTATCTTATTTTAATTAATTTATTTATCATTATTTTATAGGCTGGATCATTCCCACCTATTTAAATTTTGAATCCCGATACTAGTTTCCATCCCAGGGGGATCGGGAATGGCTCTCGGGACTTACCGCAGACTAGCTGAGGTGACCAGTTCAGGGTCGAATCGAGTTGGTTCGTGACTAATATCTTTTTCACATTTATAATAATTGTAAATAAAAGTGTTCCCAATTTTTTTAAAATACAATTCATTGAAAATAACCATTGATAACTTGAAATACAATCATTAATACATTAAGGGGTGAAGACGACTTGAAACATTGTTCCAGTTGTATATGATAAAAAATTATTCCTTTCAAATTATCAGTAAAAGAAAAACTGGGCCTTGTTTTAAAAATGATATGAAGGATAATTTATTTTCTTTAAAAGTAATAATTTGTTACAATTTATTCAATAATTACTTTTAAAATAGATAAATAAGTTTTTGAAAACATTTTTAGGAAATATATTTTTTGAATAATTTTTTTTTGACCAAGGCAAAAAATAAAGATGAATTTTATTAAAAACATTTTTTCAATAATTTTATATACAAAAGAGTTAGAAATGGTAATATTTCGTAAAAGAAGTTATGAATAACTAGAGTATAAATAATATATTTATTTGAAGTTATCAAGATCACATAATTCCCCCAATGGATACTTATAAAAAAATCTTCAATAATTAAATGATTGTCAAATTAACTTTTTTGAAATTGGTAACTTATATATCATAATCCACATAAAATAAATAATCATTAAATAAAAAATTAAATACAATGAAGATAATTAAATTCATTATATAAAATATAAATTGGGAATAATGTACACCATGCAATGAATTGAGCAGTGTATATGGCATTTGTCTCATAAAAGTAAAAGTTAGAATTTAAACCCTAACTTCAGGTTTGAATTCATTTGAATATATCCAAAACTCATATATAATAAATATAAATTTATTATACATATATTAAAGAGCCATAATTATATATCTCATACATTATTAGTTTTACTTATAGTTTCTTACCCCTTATTTACTAATAATTCTTTTAACAAATATCAATTTCGGTGAATAATTGCTTTGTTTTATTGTATATTTTAGTTATGTAATTTTGTTTTATTTAATATCATTATGGGTATTTCATATACATAATGTTATAAATTATATAAAAACAATATATATTCATTAAATAGTTTTTTGATATTAATATAATGAAGGTATAGGTTGGAAATAGATTACACCGTTCAATGAGACAGTATGTTGTACGTAAGAGTGAACATTTTTTTCATTTTTATTAATGGATTGAATGAAAATAAAATAAATAATAATTAAAATTTATTGTATAATTATTATGTAAAATAATTAATTTATTTTAATAAAATACATATTTATTACAATCCATGTAAAAATAAAATGAATAATAATTCACATTGCTACGTGGGGGCGGTAGTCCCCACTTACAAAAAAGAGATGTTTTTTCAAATTTATTATAAGGATAGAAGTTAAATATTATAATATAATTCCAGAAATATGTTCTGATCATAAATTTTACTTATATTAATAAAATATACCTTTTATAACTTTCATTAAATTCATAATGGAAAAATGAACAATATCGGTTCAAGAGGCAATGGTCCGTCGTAAACATGAGTAGTGTTTTTATACCAACACCACAGAATTGAAATTTAGAAGATAATAAAAATATAAAAATAAATAAGTATGATAATTTAATAATTTTTATAAATGATAATAAATACATCATTATATCTCTCCTTTATGTTTTTATGGGAAATGAAATACATATGATTTTGAGAGGGAAGCCTTCTATATAGACGGTCAACAGTTTTGTTTCCCATTTGATCAAAATGGTGATAGATTTGGATTATTAAATTAACATAATAATATCCCATTATATATTATAAATTGGTTTAATTATATTATCATATTTTTAAAGGGTTTGAATATGGTGTAATTAGAATTAAAACAAATATAGAAGTTTTTTAATTTCACGTCTCTTCGGACAACCTCTTTAGGTTTATACAAATGGAATTCTTAAGTGGGAGTAATAATAAAAATAAGGACTCCAAGATGTGGGGAGAGAATAATGGAAGGTATTTTTCTAAGTAATTTCTTAGCTAAATGGTTTTGGATGCGTGAATATTTGATGAGGGTGTGTCCTTTTATAAATGTGGGTGAGGACACACATGGACATTCAAAAAAGATAAAGTGATACCCAAATTTTTATAAAGATAAATTACTAGAAAAGGGGTAATTATAGATCCTTATAGGATATAATGTTACAATAATTATATCCAATGGGTTTTTGATTTGTTGGTAGGTAATTTTAAAACATATCTTCTTAATTTAACACCTGGTAAAACAATTCTTAACTTAGCTGTAGTATGTAATCATAAGACTCTTCCAAAATATTTATTTTCCAAATTTTATGTCGATAAAGTTTGAAGAATTATCACTAAATGTATATTATATTCCCAATAAATTATTAATATGATATTACTTTATCATTAAAATATGTGAATACATTGATCACCATAAAAAAATACTAAAAACAGTCCTTCTTCCAAAAACAAAATCTCTAGTTTTCTGATATATTTTATAAATAAATACATTCAGTAAACTATAGAAATAGTAACATGAACTATAAAACATATATCCAATTTCTTGGTCAATAACCCATTCTCCTCAATATCAATATATTATATCAAAATTTAATATATATTAAGGGTTATCCACTATTAATCAGGTGTTTTACAAGAGGTTCAACATTTCATTGAACCACTTTTCGTAGCACCCAGTACCATTCAACCTAATATCTAAAATCCTATAGTAAATAGTTTTGTATAAAAATCATTACAACATTTATGATTATTATAACTGTAATATAATTTATAAAACACTATTATAACATAATTCATGAATAAAAAAATCTTATTAGTTAGTCCACATTATTTGTGGTAATATCACAAGAATCATCTTTATCTCTTAAGTTACATTGAGTTATATTACCTTTATGATTGGGTATTAATTATAATAGTTCTCCATCTCTATGATGTTCAAAAAATTAACATTTTTATTTTGATTCCTCCCCTTCAAATTTTGATAATTATTGACTTTCTATCCATAGTGGTAGAAAACTCTCATTATATTTAATCAAGAACTATGGTGTTTCATTCCACACATTGTACATGTGGGAAAAAATAACTTTACCATCTTCCCATAATCAATTTTCCCATTTCCATACTCTTATTCTCCCAAATCCATTTAAATATGTAATATATAGTGAATTCATTATCTAATTTGATAAAAAATGATATTATTTCATTCTATGAGAAGAATATTTGGGAGAATTATTCCCATTGAAAGATTTCATTAATCTTCTCAAAGAAATTCTCATTATTATTATTTTGATTACATTATTTTTTATAGTTCCCATTATATATTATGGTTTCCATTTGTAAATAATTGAATACACTAGATTAGGTAATAAAAAAATTCATAATCCTAATACCAATAAAACACATAACCTAAATTTGAAAATCTATACATGGTTAATCTCATTTTCATAAACATTGTTTCTTTGGGAATGATTCCAAATCATAAAAATATTTTTCAAATCTGTCATAACATTGTTTAATGAAATTTTTTATTTTCCAAATCATATGATATGAAGTGTGATACTAGGTGTATAGTAAGTACCATTGTTGTGTACCTAGTAATTAATGATTCAATCCTAACACAACTTTTTTGGAGTTAAAATTCCTGGAAAGATATATTCTAGAATCACTTCTATTTGAAATATACATATAACCATGTATTACTTGAATAACCCAAAAATATATATCTTACTAAAACATTATGATGTTCTTTTACACTTATAATAAATTTATATCAAAGGATTATGTTCACTAATCTATGTTTTATTAAATTTAGTTTACATGGTTTCTACTATAATTCCATTAATACCAACTATAATGACCAATAGTCTAGTAATCACATGTCTATTTCTATATTATTACATTAGAATAATATATATGTAATTTTATCATAATGGGATTAATTGATTAGTAGTGTTTGCTGAGTAGATAAATACTTTAAATTCACTTAGAAATTGGAAACATAAAATAAAAAACTTTTTTTCAATAATAACATCATTATTCCTTATATCATATCCCTATATATCAATAATAATACATTTCTTGTTTCTTGGGGACAAAATAACAAGGGGTGATATCTGATGGTCAATAAGTGTAAGCATAAAAACCAATATATCATGAATAAATTATAATAATCAATATGGGAAGGTAAATAAATGATACCCATACTATATAAACAATAAAATGAAAATAATATGGTTGAAATAATTGATTACTAATAAATAAAAATAATTAAAAAATCATAAAACATATCAATTTATATTCAAACTAAAATAATAATCACATGGAAATTACTGGTCTCAGAATAATGAAATGGATAAGTTCATACATCTAATATTGAATGTCAATACCTTTCACAATAAAATTTAAATAACTTGTATAGAAAACCATCAAATATGGCCAAATAATTTGTCTCATGATACATTTTTATTCATCTAGGGGATATCTATAACCAGGTCCCACCCATCACTTACTAAGATTAATGCATCCTTCCTTTGAATTCTGTGAAAAATAACATGCATAAATATTAATATTAAAAACCAATTTATATAATTTGATACATACCCCAATCATATATTCATAATAAAAAACCATCCACACTAATATGTTTAATGGTAATAAAATAATACATCCTTATTAAAACTTATCATGATCCAATCATTAAAAGAATAAAGTTTTTATAAATAAAATATATCGTTATAAGATCAAAATTATTAAAAATTGTTGATGTAATTGATGAATATAAATATTAACCAAATTTTATTAAAAATTATTTAGGAAAATAAAATTTTACAAAAAATATATTTGTAAAACAAAAAGTTCCCAAAATATTTTGAGAATACTTTTCCTTGAAAAAATCAGTTGGAAATATATAAAAATAACTTTAAAAAATTATGTGGCCATGATGGTGGAAAATTACATTCATTACACCAATCTAATTTTATTATTGTTTTAAAATAAATTTTTTTGGTCAAGTGGGAACCAAAAAAATCATAACATTATACCCATTAATTGACTAAAAGTAATATTAAATATTCATAATTAATAATTCATAATTCATAATTCAAACTGCATCACTTCCTAAGGACATGTCCCACATCGTTTCATGCACACAGATAGGAAGTGAACCCATCATTAGAAATGGTCAATAGTGAGATACAACCACCAGAATCCAATGATGCCATCATAAAATCATCATCATCATAAAAAACACACATAATAAGCATCACATACTTAGAACCATCATTAATGAACATTGATATGGGGGAAAGAACCACCACCACTGTAGAGATCCAAAAATGATCACCACAAACCATGAAAACCAAAAATTTAATCCACTCCCAAATCCAACAGGGAGAACAAGCCATCTGGGAACCAAAAGAATGAGATAAATCCACCATAGAGAAGCACCTCCTAAAATTCTATCAGTTGATCAATCATACCATCTAAAAACTCGTTTCGAACCAACATACAAATAATAATGGGAGAAGATTGGTGGAAAAAATAATACATAGTAGATAATGGAACCTAAAATGCATCAACAACATGATTCAACCACCACCATGAACACTGAACCCAACGTTCAGAGCCACCACCAGATGAAGAACACCACGAAACATCATCATCAAGGAAGAAAACCAAATAGAACCATCCAAAAAATTGAAACACACCAAAAATGGAATAGAAACATTCATCCATCGAAGAAGTGGAACATTGGTAGTAGAAAAATAACCACCATCATATGTAGTGGTCTCATGACCACTCTTATATGCACAATCAAAAAATCCCAAGCCACCATGAAATCCCCCACATTAGACCATGATATGGTAGGAAATGAAGGTTCAATAAGCAAGAGCATAGATGAGGAAAACAAAGAGATCTACGAATCCTGGACAATAAGAACAGAACTATAGAAAACCCATAACAAAAAACAAACACCAATAAATAATGGAAAAAACCTAGATCCAAAAGGGACTATCACGTGAGAGGAAAAGAGAAGAGGAAGAGGGAGACCAAAACACCTACCGATCACACCGCGTGAGAACAAAAAAGTAGGATGAAGCATGGTTGAAGAAGATTTTGGAGGGACCCCTTGAAAACACTAAGAGATAAGGGATCAATTATCTAAGGAGGTTGAGGGGTCATTTTTTCATGTTCACACCTTCTTTTCATGACATACATTTTAAAATAAATATTAATTTCACATTTCTAGTAAAAGATAAATGGGCCTTGTTTTGAAAAAGAAATGAATATTCCTTAATTTTTTTTTGTAAAAAGTAAACATGGGTAAAAAACCATAATAAATAATTTATAAGTGTTTAAATACATTTTTTAAATGTTTTCAAGAAACATTTAATTTAATGAAAAAATATTTTTAACTAAAGATAGAAATAATGGAAAATCTTCATCGAAAAATTATCAATAATTTTATGTACAAAATACTTCAAAATGGAACTATTACATATAATAGTTCATGAATAATCATATGAGAATAAAATATATTGAGTTTAAAATATAAATATAATATAATTCCCTGAAGGGAGACTTAAACAAAAACAATAAAAAATAATGATGATATTGTGAAACAAATATTTAGAACATTGGTATCTTTAGAATAGTTAGCCCCATAAAATAAATAATAATCAAATATAATATAAAATAGCATGAAGATAAATTTAATCATGTTATATGTTATAAAATATTTATTATATATACCAAATAATTTAATTTTTTAAATATGTTGATTGTCTCATGAAAGTAAAAGTGAAATGAGAAACCATTACATCTAGTTCGACTTCATTCGTATGATTCCAAAAATAATTTATAATAAATATATGTTTATTATAAAAATATTAATGATACATACTCATATATCACATACCATATATTACTTATAAATTTTTATCACCAATTTATTTTTAATGATTTGTTAAATTCAGTGTTTTGTATAAAAATTGCTAAATTTTTCATGTGTGTTTATGTCTTATAATTTTTGAAATTATGAATTGACCATTTTTAAATCAAATATATAATTTTAAATGTGATATAAATATCATATATATTAATTATATATAAATTTATAATAATCTATTAAAATTAGTGATAAAAACTGGATTACAAAATTCTTAGAGATGGTAGGGGTACACACACATGACCGATACATCCCTTTTTCTTGATGAATTGAAAGAAAATAATATAAATATTAATTAAAATTTTCAGAAATATTGTTATATAATATAAATAAATTATAATAATAAAATAAATTCGTATTAATATCCATATAAAAATAAAATTTAATCTATTTCACATTGCTATGTGGAGGCGGTCATCCAAACGTAGACATGAGAAACAAAATATTTTTCATATAGTTAATAACATTATATTTTTTATGTGATATTATATTAATATAAGTATTTATTATAATATATATCACATATATAAATTATATTTATCCATTATACCAATAATGTAAATAAAAAAAAATGAATCACATCACTTCGTGAGTAGATAGTCTATCATACACATGACTGACATTATTGTATCCCCATGGAAGTGATAATTAAGAATTATATGTTACATAATAATTAAAAAAGTGTTACAATAAAATAAATATCATGTAAATTGGTCATATCCTTTGTTAAATCTATTATTTAAAGGTGGTGATGTAAAATTAATTACATGAGTTCTCAATGTAATAGTATGTCATACACACAATCGATGGTTCTATTTACCATTTTAGAAAATTAGATAATTATTTGGTTTAATCCATTATCATAGTAAAATATCATTATAAAAAATATGATTTTTTTATTATGTTATACTATATGAGGAATGTATTAAGGATTTGGAAGAACAAATTAAACAAATACACATGTTTATGAATTTTACATCCTCATCGGATGTCCCCTTTAAGATTATAAATAAAGCCTTATTTGGAGGGTCCAATACTAAAACTAAGTCCTATTAAATGTTTGGAGTAATATAAGGAAGTTATTTTAGTATTTATTATATCAATAAAATTATTTTATATGTGTGGATAGAGGAGGTGAGTGGGTATCCTTTTATAAGTTTGGGTGAGGTCACACATTAAATTTTCTAAAAGGTAAAGGGATTACCCCATTGTTCTCATTACAAAGTCCTCTAAAATGGTTCACCAATAAATATTTTAGGAGTATAGTGTTGATATAGGTCAATAAATTGGTGTTTAAGAAATTTGAAAGGTTATCTTAACCCTTACCCTCTTTGTTTAATTCCCATAGTAAACCCATCTTTAACTTAAATGTGGTAATTAATTTGTATTGTTTTCATTATTCATTATGGTGAAAACATTATTTAAAATTTTTAGATTATATTAATTTTTATAAATACAAATATGAAATCCATTTTTACAAATTCATTTTATATATGTGGAATAATTCAATTTAAGATTAAACTTAATGGGTGATGATAGAGCTAATTTCCATAGAGAAAATTCTCATACAGATAGGTTTTTTTATAAAAAAATTTAATATTAAATTGATTCTAATGACCTAAATTCCTTAGGTAAGAACTCTAACCTTCTTTCCAGGTACGTTTTTCAATTTTATAGAGTTTTTGAGAAAACAGGAGTTTCTGGAATATTTTGAAGTACACGCCGTGTACTTTATGAGTACATGCCATGTATATTGATGCCGCTCGAGGCTGTGTATTGGCTGTGTCATGACCATATACACGACCATGTAGGAGATATGTGGAGGCCACCTAAAGCGGAGTACGGAAAATCATAGTACACGCCATGTACACCAAAAGTACACCTCTTGTACTTTATTTTTTTTAATTAAATAGACTGGGGTCACGTCTGACGGACAGAACCGTTTTCTTCTAGGTGTTCTTCGTTTGAGAGATCCCGTATGGCCGAGAATCTCCTCCGAGCTCCCGAGCCACCGTCTGTCCTCCGAATCGACCGTCTTCGATTGCGTTGGAACCGCAGCGGTAATCTCTTCCTTCTTATAGAGCCTTGTTTTCCAATTCCTCTTATTTTTCAAGTTATCGTGGGTTGAACGTTTTGTGCATTTTCGTAGATCTACGATGTTATAAGAAGATTCAAGCCCCATAGATCAAGTATAGAAATATACTAACATCGAGGTAGGTGCTTTGTGCCTTTCTGTAGGAAGTTTGTGAGTATTTTTTGAAAATTCCACCAATACCGTTGAATGGGGTATTGCGTGTTTCTTGTTTTTCCCTTTCTGTTTTCTTACGTTGATTATATGCATGAGAAGAGGAAATTTCTAGTGAGTTGGGTAATTTTAATGTGATTTGGATGTTTTTCCCTTGCATGTTTTCCTGTTTATGACCGTTTGGTCTAGTTTTTTATGCTAGGCTTTTTCTAGTTCCATACCTAGTTATATGATGGTGTGACTGTTCTTCCATTACTGAGATGTTGTAGAATGCTAGCCAAGTATTTCTTGAGGGTCACTTTGTCCATTGTGCGATGCGATACTTGATGACTTTACCAAGGGTAGAGAGAACCTAGTGTAGCAGACCATATGGAGAATGAATGTAAGGGCTTCTCCAGAGTGTCTTTAATTTACGATGCGAGACCATAGGGGGAATTAACGTTGAGTGCTTCCTCAGAGTGTCTGTAGTTCCTTGATGCGGGCCACAGGGGGAATGAGATGTTGAGTGCTTCCCCAATGTTCCTTTAGTACGATATGAGACTATAGGGGGGGAATTGAAGATGAGTGCTTCCCCAAAGAGTCTATTCTTTTTTTCCTTAGTTGAACCATAGGGGTGAGTCTATGTGTGCCTCCCAAAGGGTTTCTATTACTTGTAGGTTGAACCTTAGAGGTTAGGCTGTGAGAACTACCCAGAGGTTCCATTTTTGTTCTGCTGGCTTGAGTGGCTGCTTCCTTATTCGTAGATTATATGCTAGAAACTGTGGATTTTTATAGCTGTGTATTATCCTGTTTACTGCTTACAATACTTTACCTGCCATATATTCACTGACTGTTAGGCACAGATCATTAGGTGGTTTCCTACTGGTACTTTTTATCACAACCTATTTGGGTCATGCTTTTTGGCCCAAACAAATTATATTATTACAGGTATAGATAAGGGAAAGCACCCTTCTACTTCGGGTTCTTGATTGCACTGGAGTTGTAGAGCATGGGACCAAGCCGAGGATTGTGATGCTATGGAGTTGCTCATTTTTTTTATTTCGTACTTTTGTTTAGTAATGTATTCATCATTGTGACTTGTTTGGCTATTTTCATAGACGTATATGTATCATGCATCATTTACTTATATTCTTCTCCAGTTGTTTATTTATCAGTATTCCACTGTTTACTCTTATATGGATGTTACTGCTTCCGATATTGTTGTTATTTGTTTTTCTATTCCGTAGTGTACTCTGCCAATGAGGGAATAGTTTCCCCACTATCACACCCAAGGCCCTCGTTACTAGTCAGCAGCCTCTGGAGTTCGAGGAAATGTGCTTGAGGCCTTGGGACTAACCGGGTACGGGGCACCTCTGGGTGGCTTCCGGAACCAGGATGTTATAAAGTGGTATCAGAGGATTATTTTCTCTTGACTTACTATTTGAAGCCTTTATCCAAGGATAAGATGTAATAGGTACTTGGTAATAATTTGTGCCCGGGAGTAGCTAACCCATGTACAAGAAAAATCCACACTACCTCGTTTATTTCAATTTTATTGGTTTTCAATTTTACAGTTGATTTTATTTCACCATGAGTGACTCACATGATGTGTGTTGTTACTGTTGATATTTTTTTAGGTTCAATTTTTGTTTCATCATGATGAGATGAGGGTACGCCATCTCATGCATCATATCGCCACTTGCTAGAAATCAAATTTCATGCATTTTTTCCATGACATCAAGGATAAATTAGTGATTGCATGTTTTTTTTTGGTAGATGACATGTAAAATATGCATGTTGTTGTGATATTTTCCTTGATAGAAATGCCTGATGTTGATAGGAAATTTTTTGTGTAGAGATTTACTAGAATGGATTCCAAATTTTTATTCTCGAGGTGTTATGGGCCCTCATAAAAAGGAACTCGGTGGATAATTAACTTGTTTCCCTTGTATATGATTTGTAGAAGATTCCAAGCTTTGATTCGCGGGCAATATGAGCCCTCATGGATCAAAATTTTGAACCTTAGTGGTTGTTTTCTATGTTATTTGGGCTTTTGAGCAGTTTCTAAGATACTTCCCAAAAAAACCAGAATACACGGTGTGTACTTTATGAATACATGCCATGTTGTTTTTTATACCGTGTTGGTGCATGTGGGAAAAAAACGTGGTTGTAGAAAATATTTAGGAACACGCCGTGTTGTAGAGACCGTGTGTCTACTCGTGTGACCGATGACATGGTTGGATAGTCTTTGACCTTACACACAGTGTCCTGTTCGCACACATCGTGCCTTGTAATCTAAGTACCCAGCTGTGTCACTAACAACACTGCTCATGGAAATTCCTTCAAGTACACATCGTGTTTCCATAGAGCATGCCGTGTAGAGAGAGCCATGTAACCGGCCATGTAACTAACAACACAGGTCGTTAAAACTTATCTAGTACACGCTGTGTCCTTAGTGAACATGCCGTGTAGTATATAATTTAAAGGAATGTGTGGGTTAGTAGTGTAAGGAGACTCGGGCAGGGGAATAGAGTTCAAGTACACACGGTGTGTGGGGAAAACACACAATTGGGCATTACACGAACAGTCGTGGCAGATGTACACTCCCATGTGAATGACTTAATAAAACACACCGTGTAGTTTTTATACATGCCGTGTAGTCAGGTTTTATAAAACTTGATTGTTTCTACTCTTGTTCCCCTATTGTACTCTTGTGTTCCTTCATTTTTAATCTTGATCTAAAGTGTGCGTTTTACCTTTCAGAGTCATGGCACCGAGAATTCCTCCCGTGGAACGCCAGCTGCCAGGTGGTGATCAGATGCCAGATATGGCTGATCAGGGACTTCCCATAGATCCTCCTACTATTCCAGCCTTGGCACCAGCAGTTATACCTGTTGCAGGCACCAATGCACAGTTTAGGGAAGGTGTTTTGTGGATGATGTAGACCTTCTCGGGATCTCAACCTCTGGACACGACTATGGCAGACCTTACACGGGTTTTCTAGAAGCAGTATCCTCCCACCTTCTCAGGGGAAGGAGGACCTCAGGCTGTAGAGTCCTGGCTAGAAACCAATATGATGATCTTCGAGCATCTGGAGATGCCTCCAGAAAGGTGGGTCAATCCCGCTACCTAAATGATACGAGACTCTGCCAAGAGGTGGTGGGATGTGTTCTCACAGGTGGGTCATTAGCAGGTTATGGTGTGGGAGGAGTTTCAGTGCATCTTTTATGATTACTTCTATCTGGAGACCCTAAGGGCCGACCGATCATGGGAGTTCATGAGCCTGGAGTAGGGTAGTCTTTCTATCATGGATTATTCCAATCGTTTCATCAAGCTTCAACTTTTCACACCCCTCCAGAGCATAGATGGGTTGCTCTTGGAAATGAAGTTAAAGGATGGTCTCAGGCGGGATATCCGCTCGCAGGTGTATATCTTCAAGCTGACTTCCATTGCTTCCATCGTCAACCATACACTGATTGCGGAGCGCAATATGAGAGATTCTATAGTACAGAGCCAGGTTGGATCCACTTCTAGAGTTAGTGCTCGACCAACTGACAGATGGAAGCGCCGTAAGGAGACTACGTGCGGTGATCCGAGGCAGTGAGACACATCTTCAGGTGGCTAGGTAGTATGTTACCAGTGTGGAAGGGATGGACATACGAGGCCGCAGTGCTAGAGGGACCTAGTGGAGTACCATTCTTGCGGCAAGATGGGTCACCTTCAGCGCTTCTGTCAGGTTTTCTCACCAGCAGTTGGTGACATAGGTTCATCCATGACTCCTCGTTCAGGAGCCGAGCCACTAGTTTCTCACTAGTCTGGGAACGATAGAACTTATGAATATTCAGGCTGAGGTGGAGGTCGTGGCCGGGGTCATCATTCACCGGTTTATCAGCAACAGCTGGGCGGATCAGCTCCGAGTAGTCAGGTAGTGCCATAGGTCCGTGGTACAGGTCAGCCTTTTGCAGGTGAGCAGACCCAGGGGAAGTAGGATCCCAGACCTACTACAGTTCGAGGTACGATCTTAGTAGCCTCAGTTTTATCTTCAGATCTTTACGATACTGGTGATACACATAGCTTTATATCTGTTGCTATTGTGGAGATCCTTGGGCCCTGAATCTTTTCCTCTACCGATACATTGCCTCTAGACACACCGTTGGGGAACAGAGCGGTTAGTGTACATCAGTGCAGAGAGTTCCCTCTTGATGTTGTGGGGTGTCACTTCTTAGGGGACCTCTATGTCCTAGAGATGACAAGCAATGATGTCATTCTTGGAACAAAATTTCTAGTTCCCTTATAGGTAGTCGTCAACTATTATCACTGCATAGTGAGTTTCATATCACTAGAGGGTGGATCCTTTCTTCATAAGGGCAAGTGGGATGTCCAGGAGAGTAGAGCATGACCCGAGCACCATGGGCTAGGGAGAGTTACAACTCAGATTTCTAGTCTATATCTAGATGACCAGGGGAATTCATAGTTAGAATCCCTCCAGTGGTGGATTGTTTCAGATATATCCTTCCAGAGGACTTTTTAGGTTTTCTTTCGGAGCGTGAGGTAGACTTATCGATTGAGCTCGTGCCAGGAGCGGCACTGGTGCCCATTCCTCCTTATAGGATGGCGAAACCTGAGCTACAGGAGCTGAAGAAGCAATTGGAGGAGTTTTAGGAAAATGGTTTCATCCGACCCAGTACTTCTCCTTGGGGATCACTTTTCCTGTTTGTGAAGAAGGAAGATGACACCCTCAGGCTGTGTGCGGAAAATCGGAAGTTGAACCAGTTGACGGTCAAGAACCGATATCCCTTTCCAAGGATTGGTGACCTCTTCGATCAGCTTCGAGGAGGCTGAGTGTTCTCGAAGATCTAATTGAGGTCCGGTTATCATCAGTTGCACGTTAGACCATCAGATATACCTCTTACAGCCTTTAGGAGAAAGTATGGTCTATACGAGTATATGGTTATGTCGTTCGGCCTCACAAATGCGCCTGCATTTTTCATGGAACTAATGAACTGAGTGTTCCATCCATACTTGGATTCCATGGTGGTGGTTTTCATGGATGACATCTTGGTATACTCTCACACTCGACACGACCATGATACCCATCTTCTGATTGTTTTGAGTACACTGAGAGAGCATCATTTATATTCCAAGCTCTCAAAATTCCACTTTTGTATGGATCAGATTCACTTCTTGGGTCACGTTATCTCAGAGACAGGAGTATCAGTAGACCTAGAGAAAGTGATAGTAGTAGTTTCCTGAGTGTAGGAGAAGAAATTATTTGAGGTGAAGAGTTTTCTAGGGCTGGATGTATACTACAAATGCTTCACACATGACTTTTCATGCATAGAAGCACCGGTGACAGGTCTGACTAAGAAGGGTGCGAAGTTCTTGTGGTCAGATTCTTGTTAGTCAGCCTTTCATGGGTGGAAAGGGAGGTTGAAATCAGCACTGATAATAGTCTTCCCAGAGCTGGGAAAGAGATAAACTATTTAGTGTGATGCATCCGGTATCGGGATGTGGGCATTTCTTATGCAGGGATATGGAGCCGTCGCATACGGGTCTCCGCTATTGAGGCCACATGAGAGGAACTACCTGGCACACGATCTGGAGTTGGAAGCTGTTGTTAATGTCTTATGCTTTGGGAGACATTATCTTCTGGGATATGACATTGTGGTATTCATTGACCAAAAAAGTTTCAATTACATCTTCACTCTGCATGATCTAAATCTGAGATAGTGCAGGTGGGTCGAGTATCTTCAATCCTTTGACATTGAGCTTTTTTATACACCTGGGAAGGGCAATGTAGTGGCTGACATGTTAAGCAAGCGAACTCGGATACAGGCAGTTCAGGAGGCCAGCAGTGAGTGGCAGCTTATGTCTCTGTTCTCTAAGATGCATTTGGAGGTGAACAATAGACAATGGAAGACTTTCCTATCTTTTGTAGTTGTTTCCTCTACACTTCTTGATCGGGTACGAACGAGGTAGCTATCATATTTGGAAAGCATAGTCCTATGGGAAAGAGTGTCAAGAGAGGACCCTATTTATGGATAGATAGTGGGTGAGGATGAGATCTTGCATTTACAGGGACGCTAATGGGTTCTAATAGATATACGCGAGGAGCTGATGTTGGATTTTCATTTATCAGTTTGGGCAGTTCATCCTGGCATCACCAAGATGTGTTGCGATCTACACTGTCAGTATTGGTGGCCAAGTATGAAGATGGATGTTGATGGTTTTGTCATGAGGTGTTCCACATGTTAGCAGGTGAAGGAAAAACATCAGTGGCCAACATGTCTTCTACAACAGTTACCCGTTCCTGAGTGGAAGTGTAATGACGTCACGATGGACTTCGTGACCGGTTTGAGGAGATCGCCTCGAGACAATGATGTTGTTTGGGTTGTCATCGACAGGCTTACGAAGGTTTGTCACTTCTTGATGGACTAGGAGACCTTCAGTGTTGATGAGCTGAGACGGTTATACATCCGAGAGATTTTACGTCTGCATGGAGTTCCACACTCCATTGTTTCAGATAGAGATGTGCGCTTTACTTCTTAGTTCTGGCAGGGGCATTAGAAGGCTTTGGGTACAGAAGTACTTTTGAGTACAACATACCATCCGCAGAAAGATAGCCAGTCTGAGCATACGATTTAGGTTCTTGAGGATATACTCTGACCTTGCATTCTGGACTTTTAAGGTTCTTGGGAGAATCATATAACTCTTTTGTATTTTTCCTACAATAATAGTTTTCAAGCCACTATTCAGATGGCACCTTATGAGGCTTTGTACGGTAGGCCATGCCGATCACCCTTATGATGACTGGAGGTAGGAGAGACAGATTTGTAGGGACCTCATCTCATTCAGGATACCTCAGAGTAGATAGAGTTGATTTGGAAAAAAATGACTACTACACAATCTCATCAAAAGTCTTATGCTGATCAGCGGAGATGACCTCTGGAGTTCGAGGTCGGGGATCAGGTTTTCCTGCGTGTCACACCGAGGTTGGGACAGAAGAGAATTCAGAGACATGGTAAGCTTTCACCATGGCACATCAGGCCATTTGAGGTGTTATAGAGAGTTGGTCCAGTCGCCTATCTGTTGTAGTTACCTCATAGGTACCTGGCTATGCACGACGTTTTCCACATTTCTCTACTCCGAGGTTACTTTTCAGACCCGTCTCATGTCTTTCAACCTGAGGAGGTTGAGCTCAAAGTGGATGCATCGTTTGAGGAGAATCTTATCCAGATTGTTGATTGTTGTACGAAGGTTCTCCATGGTCGGTCTGTTCCTTTGGTACGGGTGCTTTGGCAGCACGGGTGAGTACAGGACGAGACTTGGGAGAGGGATGTTGATTTACGATCGCAGTGGCCAGAGATATTCGGGGTTTCTTCTTCTACGCCTCACTGGGGAGATTCAGGGATGAATTTATTTAAGGGGGAAATTTTGTAAGAACCCAGACCTTCTTTTGATATATGTAATTCCTTTTTTTGGAGTTTTTGAGAAAAGAGGAGTTTCAGAAAAAATTGTAAGTACACGCCATTTACATTATGATTACACGTCGTGTAATGTGATGCCGCTCGAGGCCGTGTGCTGGCCGTGTCATGAAAATGCACACAGACTTGTAGGGGTGATGTAGAGGCCGCCTAAAGATGGGTACGGAAAATCCTAGTATACGCCATGTACTCCAAAAGTACACACCGTGTACATTTTGTTTTTTAAATTAAACGAGCCAAGGTCGCATCTGACAGACATAACTATCTTCTTCTAGGTGTTCTTCATCTGAGAGCTCCCATATGGACGTGAATCTCCTCCGAGGTCATGATCCTCTATCTGTCCACCGAATCAACCATCGTAGACTGCGTTGGAACCGCACCGATAATCTATTCCTTCTCCTAGTGCCTTGTTTTCCAATTCCTCCTCCTTTTCAAGTTATCGTGGGTTGAAGGTTTTGTCAATTTTCATAGATCTATGACGTTATAGGGATATTCAAGCCCCGTGGATCATGTATATAAATCTCCTAATGTCGAGGTAGGTGGTTTGTGCCTTTCTGTAGGAAGTCTGTGAGTATTTTGTGCAAATTCCACCAATACCCTTGAATGGGGTATTGCGTGTTTCCTATTTTTCCCTTATTGTTCACCTTGTTTTCTTATATGCTAAATTTGAGGATATTTCTAGTGATTTGGGTAATTTTACTATGATTTAGATGTTTTTCCCTTGCATTTTTGCCTGTTTATGACCGTTTTGTATAGTTTTTCCTATAAGGCTTTTTCCAGTTCCATGCCCAGTTATAGGATAGTGTGACTATTCTTCTATTGTTGAGATGATGTAAAATTATTTCCATGTAGCTCTTGAGGTTCCCTTTGGCCGTTATGTGATGCGATACTTACTGATATTACATAGGGCTGAGAGAACCTAGTGTAGCAGACCATAGGGGGAATGGACGTAAGGGCTTCTCTAGAGTGTCTTTAATTTATGATGTGAGACCAAAAGGGGAATGGACGTTGAGTGCTTCATCATAGTTTCTGTAGTTCCTTGACATGGGCCACAGGGGGAATGAGAAGTTGAGTGATTCCCTAGAGAGCCTATTGTAAGATACGACACTATAGGGGGAATTGATGGTGAGTGCTTCCCCAGAGAGTCTATTATTTCTTTCTTTAGTTGAAACAGAGGGGTGAGACTGTGTGTGCCTCCCAGAGGGTTTCGAGTACTTGTAGGATGAAACTTAGGTGTTAGGATGTGAGAACTACCCAAAGGTTACCTTTCTGTTCTAATTTTTTGAGTGGTTTCTTCCTTGTTCGTAGATTAAACGCTAGAAATTGTGGATTGTTACTGCTCTGTATTATCCTGTTACTGGTTACTATTTACTGCTTGCTGTACTTTACCTTCCATATATTCACTGACTATTAGGAATTTATCATTGGGTGGTTGCCTATTGGTACTTTTCCTCACACCCTGTTTCGGTCATTCTTTTGGGTCCAAATAGATTATATTGTTGCAGGTAGAGATAAGGGAAATCTCTTTTCTACTTCATGTTCTTGATTGCACTAGAGATGGAGAGCATGGGACCAAGCCGAGGCTTGTGATGCTGTCGAGTTTCTCATTTGTTTTTATTTAGTACTTTGGTTTATTGTTGTATTCAACATTGTGACTTGTTTGGGTGTTTTCCTAGACATATATGTATCATGCATCATTTACTTATATTATGCAACAGTTGTTTATTTATCAGTCTTCCGCTGTTTACTCTTGTATGGATGTTACTGCTTCTGCTATTGTTGATATTTGTTTTTCTCTTCCGTTGTGCACTCTTCCAATGAAGTCATATTTTCCCCACTATCACACCCAATGCCCTCGCTACTAGTCGGCAGCCTCTGGCATTCCGGGAAATGCGCTTGAGGCCATGTGACCAACCGAGTACGAGGCGCCTCTGGGTGGATTCCAGAACCGCGATGTTACATCTTATATGGTAATATTATGTAAATAATTTTTAATTAAAAAAATTTAAATATAGTTTATCTTTGTAAATATATTAAATGAAAAGGTATTTTTCAAGAAAAATATTTATTCATCACTATTCATCAAAAAATGTAATATTCTAATAAAAATCATAAAAATTCACCAAACTAAAATGTTTACATGTATATTTTAAGAGATAAATTAATGTTTTTAAATTAATTTTATAAATTTGGAATAAATTAATTTTAAATTATATGGTGAAACCATTAATAACCTGCCTTAAAAAATACAGTTTTTTTGAAAACATTTATGTCTCTTTCAAATGGTTATTATATTTTTTTTCTAAATATATAACCATTTATAAAATTTTATAACTATATAATTAATAAAATTTCATAATTTATTTATTGAAATTTTTTGCATCCATATTTGTGTCTAGTATATAATTATCATCTATAATGAACCATTCTTTTTATACATTGATATTACATATTTTTAGATGAGTATTAATTACAGTACACAGAAAAACTCACAGAGGTCATAATTGTTAAATGACATCGGGTATAGAAAAAATCATTTTATTTATTAAAATTTATTAAACTTATCACAAAAATATATTCTAGCATAGTACTCTTCTTAGACATACTGTACCTAAATCCTATCTTCATAACATGGGGAAAGGAAACATAAGAATGATGGGATCATATGCTCAATAATGGTAAATAAGTGACATATCAATATATTATGGGAATATGGGTTTGATAAAATGATAATATTTTTTTATCAACCAAAACCTATATATCATATATCATAAACATGAGTCATGGAATAAATCATGGTAGTTTATAAGAAAATAACACTAATGAAATTAAATAATCATGAACTATGAGATATAACATTGGCGTAACATATAGATTTCATTTCATACATTTAATCATAGAAAATCATTTTTTAGTATTCAAGGATCACATAAAATTATATCATAGGGGAATGGTTTCACTCACTATACCATCATAGTATTCAAGGTTCACTCCCATGAAAATCATATCATACAAATTCCATTACATAATTAGAATAGATTTCCATTATAGTATTATCTATCTCATGAGATATTAATATTTTTCCAATGTATTGGAGGGATATATAGGTCCCAACTATCACATAATGAAAATCTTAATCATGTGTGATAGAAAATTTAAAAATATCCATCAAATTGTAACTCATGAAATGAAAATGGCTTTATAAATATTTAATCATATCATCACCAATGGAAAAGAGAAATTTTTCAAAAAAAGTTCATCATTCCATCATATCATAACCCATGAAATGAAGCATGGTTCATAAGAATATCCCCATGTTATAACCCATAGAATAGAAACATGTTTCCTAAACATCATGCCAAAATGAACGTAAAACATTCTTATAAATAAAATGAATGGTATCATGGGATCATATCCCTATTAAGGCATAAAAAACAACATAAGATGGCATGTTATATGGAGAATGATTTTTAAATTTAAATTAAACAATATATTGAGGAAAATAAAATTTTATTTTAAAGTCACATTCTTAAAATAAAAATTAATAAAATATTTGTAAATTCATTTTCTATGAAATTTTCTCTGCAAATATGCAAAGAAATATTTAAATATCATTTAAAACATTATCAAAGAATATATCCTTTGTATAATGATGTTTAAAAAAATTAATTTTAAAAACTATTTTCATTGAAATTTAAAATGGTATATTGTACTAGAATATTGTAATTAATGATTGGTAATGACGGTGGAGAATTATTTTCATGTAATACATGTCAAAATGATCATCCATTTTCAATTTTTTTTATAATCCAAATGACCCTTAGTGGGAAAATTACAAGAAGATTTATTAAAAAAACAATAAAATTGGGTAAAAAATTATTTAATAAATCCTTTTGAGTATGATAAAATATTTTCTTTTCAAAATAATTTTGATACCATCGTTTTAGAAGAACCATTAATTTCTACCAAAGAAAGAAATAACGATGATTTTTCTTAAAAATATTATTTTGAACTCCTAGATACATAATGTAAATAAAATTAAATAAAAACATGTATTCTATTTAAATTACCATGGGATTAGAAAATACATGAGTTTATTGAGTGATAAATTTTATGTGTCCATCATTAGAATCATAATCATGCTAAATCCAAAAAAATGATAATATTATAACATAACAACCTTACCATTATAGTAACATTGAATGACATTCGAAATGAATTAAAATCGTCAAATAGTACATATAATAAAATTAGAATAAAAAAATCATCATATTTCATTTGAAAAGGTGTAGTATGTACACATCATAAGAGAAGATAGGTTCATATCATTAGAAATTTCTATTGGAAGGAAAATTGAGACTAAATCAATTACTTATATAGGAATCATTTGAATCATATCCCGAGATAATTAAGAACAAAAAATTGAACTATAAATATCATTAAAATAATTAGATTCATGATATAACATGTAAATATTTCAAATATACATTAAATAAAAGAAATTAGATGTGAATTTTTCATATTTATCCTAGAAATAAAATATAGAATAGAAATCTCTTTCAAAAAGTCTAAACAGACTTTTTACGTTTCCAATCATCATGTATAATATATAAAAAATTACTATAAATATAATAACTAACTACATGTTCATATATCATAACATATATGGTTCACGTATGACATTTTATTACCTATTTATTAACAACTCTAGGTGCAAGTCACATTTTGAGACATAACTGGATTGTTTATCGAATACGTTTAGATTTTTTTTTATTTTTTGTCCACTTAAATTGATCATGGTTAAATAATATAAAAAAATTTAACCATTATATACATATCATATATATTCATTATAAATTTTTTTTGGATTAATCCATGATATTTAGAGTTAGAAAAAAAATCTTTTCATTGAGATTGTAGGCCGTTTATATGCATGAACGTTGTTCCCATTTTCTTAACATATTGAATAAAGAAAATAAAATAATATATTAAAAGTAAAAAAATTGATTAATTTCATATATATTGAATATGTACATTCAAGGCATATTTATTACATTCCTTGTAGATTGTGAGTGAATCACATCACTTCACGAGGTGGTAGTCCTCCGTACACAAAAGAGACAATATTATTTACCATAGAGTTGGATGTTTGAAGGTATATGTGATATAATAAACCCACAATTATAATAACAACATAATTAACATACATAAAAATTTAATCCAACATTTTATTCATCTATTATAAGTAGTGAGGGAAAAAGAATAACATCGTTTCACTAGGCGACAGTCCACCATATTCATGAATGATGAATTCATATACCGTTTGAATGATGAAGATATAATTGTTGGTCATTAAAATAGAATAAAAAATATAATTATATTTAAGATTCTAAGTTTATTATATCATAAATTTATATTTATAATTTAAGGAGGTGGAGAATGAAATAAAGTACAATGCTTGGTTAGGGTTGTTACTTCTTTTTCGAACCTCTTCTTTTGGTTTGCACCAAAACGATCCATAAGATGGATTTATGAATATAATAACGATTATATGATGAGAGTTTTAAGTATGCTACTTAGGTAGGTTATGGATGAAATTAAGGGTATTGATAGTGTTAAGATGAGATGAGAAGGGGTGACCTTTAATAAGAGTGGTGACTGGAACACATGTAATTTTTGGAAAATAAAAAGGGTTTCCCTCATATTTATCAATCCACAAAGAAAAAATAGATCATTGTAGAAAATAGATGATAAATTTCACCCTATTTCTATAGAAGTACTTTGTTAAAGATTTTTTTTTTCATTTTAATCATCTATCCTCTCAATTTAATCCCCCCTAGTAAAGATATTGTACTGTAGCCATAGTAAATATTTTTTTCATTTTTACCATTTGATTTAGTCAAAAATAATTTTGAACTTATGAGATAATTTAAATTTTCCAAATAAAAAATATGAAATCCATGTCTTCAAATTCCATTCAAATATTTGGAATGAATTTAATTTAAAATTTAATCCCATTGATTTGATGAAAATGATATTTTCTAAATTGAATGTGTTCATACATTTAAAATATGATTATATCAGAATTAAACATAAAATTAATTATAATTACTTATATTGGAATAATATATATAGATGAAATAATTTTTATTTTGAAAAAAAAAATTAAAAAAATTATTAGTTTTTAAATGATTTACTAGAAACAAAACTTCATAAAAAACCACTATTTTTTACTATTCAACAAAGAAATTAGCTTCTTAGAAAGTTATAAAAATAATAAAAAATGGTAATTTTTTCATTATAATTCATATAATGAGATTTTTTTCCAAAAAAAATAATTTTTCTATTAGAGGAAAAATTATTTTTAAATAAGTACGTAAATAGAAACAATACTGATTTTTAGAGAAATAAATTTTTATGATTAAAAATGTTTTAAATATTATATATTTTTTGATTAAACACAAAATTTGAATGTTAAACATTTTAATAAAAATATAATATTTTAATTTAATTAAAATAATAGACCAGAACTAATTTATTTAATTAATTTACATAATAATTGTTTGTGTGCATCAAAAATTTCATTCAAAAAAAGATTTAATTTTTTTCAAATAATTTTATTATTTCTATTTAATTGTTTAGAAAAAAATAATTATATAATCATGTGTAAAAAATATATTTTCATAATTTAGTTAATCATATTTTTAACCTCAATACCAATGGATTTGGTATAATTATCATATTGAATAATTGTATTTTAACAGTATGTTATGTTTCTTTTAAACAATATATTTTTGTAATGTGAGATAAATTGAGTGTTTCATGTAATAAAAGATAAAATGGTGTTTATTCAAAAGAAATATTTCCGAAAAATATAATTTATTTGAAAAAAATTCCAAATATATCTGGGAATTATATTCCACCACCTTAAATAAATTGTTTCCTTGATACTGGAACCTTTGCACTATAAATAGTGGTTTAAAATTGAAAAATCACATTGTTGGAACCCCAAATCATAAAAAGGATTCATTAATATTCCTCATCAAAAGAGATATAAAGAAGTGTTAATTTTATTAGGAATGTCATATAACATGATTTTCAAGTGGGATAACATTTGTGAGAAGAAAAACATTAACATTTAGGTGAAAATATGTTCTTAAATACTAATGGATAGTGATAGAGATATGGATAAAAGTAAATGAATGACCAAAAATCAAATAATATCTGTTAGGGGACAAGACCATTCATCCATCAGAAATGAATGTAAATTTTTTTAAAAAAATTTCCAGATACTATTCTAATTTTTTTTGAATTTTTCATCAGATGGTACAATTACTTGCTTTAATTATTTTTATTAGAAAAAATATCATCATTTGGTTATTCATCATTAAATTTCCACTTCATATATTCACTCAAAGAGATGAAGTTTTAATCCTTTAATAAAAAAGGATAAAAGATCCATAAAATAATGCTATTTCATTCTTTCTATATCTATATATTATAAAAAAAATAGAATTTTCAGTTCATTTTATCTAATAAAATAAAAAGTTCAACATAATTCATTCCATAAATAGTTAACCACAAGGCTCCTCCAAGAATGGAAATATTGAAATCCAAAAATTTAGAGTAAAGGTCACTCAATTTCCAAAATTAACTTATTATTAACCCCCCACAAAATATAAATTATATTTCAATGTCACAATCCATATATGTTAATACATTGATCATATATTCTCCTAAAACATAGTAATATCATGAATTACTATAAAACCATAATAAGAACATAACTTCATTTGAAAATTAACTCATTCTTCATTCCATAAGTAAAATAATATATTACTTAATATATTCAACAAATAAAATAAATTAAGCTTCATCAATGATAACATAAAACACTTTGTCATTAAGTCATTTACAGTTCCATGGTTATCAATATTATCCAATTTAATTTTCCCAAATATAACTTCTATTTATTAAAAATATTAATATATTTATAAACATTTGTAAAATATTAATGGTTTTCTTTCCATAATCTAAATATCACATTTCCACTAAATCAGTTTTCTAAGACATTATTACCATTTAAAATATTTTTTTCAAATCATTAATGAAAAAACAATTGAGTAATCCATTGATATTTCATTATTCAAATAAATATATAACTACTGTTAAAATTATAATTCATTGAATCCAAATATATAATCACTTCAATCATTCACTTTCTTCGTACTCCATTAACCATTCATTTCCATCTAATTTTTTATTTCTTATTCCCTTAAATATTCCATTTTCATTATCTTCATAATTGAAAAAATATAAAAATTAATCATACGACCTTTCTAATATTCATCATAAGCTTTCCATTTAGGACATAATTTTTCATAATTCCCCAAAAAATCCAAATTAAAAATATTTATCCGTTGTTAATATCATAGAGAAACTATTATTCTAATCCCTTTCATCAATTAAAATTTTCATTTTTCCTATGTAATTACATACTTTGTATACATATTATCCATACATAAAAAATAATCACGTTTCTCTAAATCAATTGGGCGCTTCTTCTATAAGTATTGACATTTATGAAAGAGAATATAATTTCCTCCATGGTACCCACCACGAGAACTCTAAAACAATTATGTCATTATCTTATTTGATGAGTTTGATATGTGGTTAAGGATTGTGTTTTTAGTCATATATATTAATAAAAGATAATAAATAATCAAAATATCCTTTAATTTAGTTACCATCACATTTTGTTGATTCTAAAAAAAATTTCTATCAAAATAAATGTTAACTAAATTCCTTTATGTTCACTCAATTGAAAATGATATAAAATCATAGTTTGAGTAAACATATTCATCGTGGGAATCCACATATTTATAAAAAATCACATATAAGATATAAACATTATGAAACATTCATTTTATTCTTTTACATCTTAGGCATAACCAATGATATCCATGTTCATTATATAAATCATTCACAATGGTTCGTAAAGACTTTGTGAATTTCAAAATCATATCTCATAGGTGTGTAAAACTAGTTTTGCAGTATGGCCTATTTTTTACACCAGGTGATGATCATATCTAGATAAAGAAACCATTTTAGAGTAAATACACAAAGTCACCTCAATGTTAGAGACACTTCCATATTTAGTTTTTAGACATGGATATAATCGATTCGAAAACACTCACTCTATCCTTTATAATTTTTTTTAGCAAATTTACCTATATTTTAAATCGTCGTTAGAAATATCCTCAAGGAAATACATATATTTCTCAATAAATGTTTCACACACTAATCTTTAAATTTTAACTAAAACTTTTTTCTGATTCAATCTATAATGCCCCAGGATTTTGAAATAAAGATATTATATCTTTTTAGATGACTATTAATTATATTACACAAACACCCTCCTACGAATCGTAATGGTTTAGTTTATTTGGAGAATATAAACAAAATATTACTATTTTATGAATGATATTCACCATCTCACATAAATATATTCCAACATAGTACTATTCCTTGACATACCCTAGAAAAAATCTTTTTTCATAACATAGTGAAAACAAAATAAATAGTGATCTCAGATTCTTATGAAGGGTAAATAAGAGAGATATCATTATATCATAATAATACGGGCATGATAATTTGAGAATAAAATTTTAAAACCATACCCTTCATATCTTAAATCATAAACATGAGTCATGAAACAAATCATGGATGTTCACAACACATGAATAATAATGAAATAAAAAATCCAGAACCATCAGAAAATAACATTGAAATAAGACATAGTTACGTGGAACACACATAATAATGAAAATTCATTTACATAGTAGTTAAGGTTAACTACTGAGGATATCATAGGGTAATGTGACCACTCACCAAACAATCAGAGTAGTCTACATTCTATACCAATCATAACAGAAATAGTTCCTTGATAAATTGAGTTCTCTCCCCATTAATGTCATATCCCTCTCATTAGATATAAATTATTTTGAAATTCATTATAGGGAGATATATTTAAAAAATATTTCATAATAAAAATCATATGTAAATGTTATATAATACTGTAATACAATTATCATATAAAAACCCATAAAATGAAACGTGTTTTATAAACAATTTATACGATCATAACCTATAACAACCCATGATTTTGTGAATTATTTTTATAGAAATTATTTTTCATTGATGGATTCCTTTAAATAAAAAAAATAAATCTTTTATTACTCTAAAAACTGGGTTACCTTATGTTACATGTAATATTGGGTTATCTAGCATTGCACACTACATTGATTTTTAATAAAACCATAATATATTATTATAATAGTTATTTAAACTTTCCCATTATAACCATGTCAATAAACATAGTGAGATTAATAGTAATAACTAATTTTTTACTATTATTTTTAATGATTTTATATAATGAAAACATATTGGTAAAAGGCTAAATAAATTTAATTAAAAATATATATATTTCAAAAATATTAATTTATAATTTCTTTTATTTTTCACTTTTGGGGGAAATAATAAAATTTATATTTAACACTTTTATAAAAATAATTTGATAAGATAAACAATGTTGTTTTTAATATTCATTTAAAAAATATATTAATTTCACTCTTTGTGCTATTTCTAAAATATATATATTTTTTATGAATATTGAGAAATACATATATTTAATTAATATCTGAATTTTTAATTAATTAATTTATAAATATAAATTATACATGAATTTTTTTAATATAAAATAATTTTATCTATATATCCATTAATAAAATTAAATTCATTCAAATCCATTTCTTATTGAATTTACATATAGAATCTTTGTAAACATTTTTACATGTTTTATTTAGAAACACATTTTCTCATCGTATATCTGGGAGTATTTTTAAATTAAAAATTTCCATGTATTTTATTGGAATTTGGAAAAGTTTACTCCATATTTTTAATCACAATATTTTATATTTTCTATAAATTTAAAAATATTTTTTACCCAAATCATTTTTAAAAACACTACAAAATATTTATAATGGGTAATATAAAAATGTGTTTAATGGGGGGTTAATCTCGACATATCAGAGTTAAAAATGAATGAGAACATGTCCAAGACTCATTTTATTGCCATATTTAGACCATATAACATTTATTATTTATAATAGTTCATTATTTCAGCCTTGTTACAAGAATAAAATGTTGGAAGAAATGTTTCTTTCAAACAATTACAAGTGTGTCACTCACTAAACATATAAAAGGACACCCCTTATCCAATCCACTTCAAACATTCAATCACTTTTCGATAACTAAAATCCTGACCAAAAGATATATAATATTCATCATATCACTCTAAAATCATTAGTTTTTTTTGGGAATACAACAGAATAAGTATTTTTGTGCAAACCTAAAGAAGATTTCTGAATAAAAGGTAACATTCATCAACAAGAGTTTTTGTTTTGTTTTTTTATCCACCTTCTTAAATTGTTATCTAATATTTATGAAATAACAATACGAGTATAATAGATATAATTATACGTTTTTATTTTACTTTTATGACCTATGAACAACTCCAAATCCATCAAAGGGGTTTCAAAATGATCATTCACGTGTACTGTAGACTACACACTAGCGTACCAATGTCCTATGTCTTTCCATTACCAAATCTCAAATATTGTTATAATGATAGATTAAATGTTTATATATGTTATTTATAATAATATTATACTTATCTAATTATTATTCCACACATACCTTCATATATTCATTTTTTGGGAATACAATAACGTCTCTTGTGTGTATAGCGGACTATCGTCTAATGAAATGATGTGATTCATTCTTGCTTTTAGTTGAAGATATTAATGAAGGGTTCACTGATAATATGTCATATATATGACATAAATAAAATTATTTAATGATAATTTATCATCTATATTTCTTTCTTTCAATACGTAGATACAATAGAACTAGTGTTCACGAGAACGTATAGCCTACTGTTGCCATAAACATTGTATTTCATTTTTTATCTCTATATTGTCTATATTAAAATAAATAATTATATATTGAATATATATTATCTTTAAATTAGAGTTTTTTATCTTATTGAACCATGATATGATTATGTTTATTGAAAATAAAAAATCAAAACCTATACAAAAAATAAAGCGATTATTACATGAAATGTTACTTTATCATGGAATTTCAAAAAAATTATTAATAAATAGACATACGTAAGTCATATATGGTATGATATAAATTATTGCGATTAATTAATAGAATTATAATAAACCTAATTTTAGTATACATGAGGTTATAATGAGTTCAAATAATGTCCAAACTTGTTGTAATGGATTTCCCTATAACTTTTTACTTCTGTGAGACACATATCATATTAACCACCGATTTATTTTATACGGTATCTATACATCCCATGAGTTTATATTATTATAGATGTAATTAAAATTTTTGTTATTTAAATATCCATTTTATGATCATTATTTCATGGGGTATATTGTTTAAATTATACTAATGCGATAAGGGGTTTTTACCTCAATATGTCATCCTTGAGACTTATATTATGTTATGCATCTATATTTTTTCATGATGTGTATATACATTCCCTTTGTTGTGTAATATCATAAATTCATTTATACTCAGGATATTTAAAGATTAATTTTATTTTATTCATCAATGGGGCCTTAATTCAATTTTACCAAATTACTAATGACTTTTTGTTACAATCTCATCGATTATAGGGAATTTTTATGGTTATGTTTCCAATGAAAAAATAATCCGATTCATATATTATGAAACTGATGATTTTTCATATCCTCTTGTTATTAATTATAATTTCATGTAGTTTTACAATTTTACAAACTACGGTTCATAATATAATTGAGTTGTCTTTATAATAAAAGATGACTTTATTTATCACTTCGATTAGAATTATTATTTCTTCCAAAACCATGTTATCTGAAAATGATGTAATAAATGAATTATTATTAATATTATATATTTATTTCCAAAATTAATGTTTACCCACACTATATTTTTGTTCAAATATTTTTAATGGTATATTCCCATTGTTTTCCATAAAATGCTTATTTTTATTTTATCAAAATTGTAAAAGAACTCATTATTTTAACTTGTATGAAATGAAAAAAACTTCCAGTCATCATGAATAATATTTCCATTGAAGAATCCTTTATATTTTTATAAGTTTATTTTAAAATAATAATATTTTATTATGTCTAAAAAAATTTGAAAACTGAAATGATATATTCTTAAAAATATGTCTTAAATCATTGATGAAAATAATTTTAAATATAAGATGTCATACATTGATTTTACATTTGACTTAATGGGTATATTTTCCATGTAAATATTCTTATTATTTCTATTAATTATTTATGTTTATGATGCCAAGATTTTAATGAAACCTATTTCTATACCAGGGGATAAACCCTGATAAAATTCATAAAATACCCACTAATTATCCAAATATTATTCTATAATGATATGTTAAAATGATTATCAAAATTTTTTATTCCCAATAGGTTATGATATGATGGAATGTTTATGAAAACCATTTTATTTCATGGATTATGATATGATGATTATTTTATGATCATGTGGACACAGAAATATGTTTTTCATTATGAGCTGGGTGGGACATATATCAACATCCAATGTAAGCGGTAAATATTTATATATCATGAGATAGAATGGACTGGATGTAACAACCCAAAATTATAAAGTAAGAACATTGTATTCAAAAAACATGTATGACACACAACACCAAGTACAAAATTAAATAAAACATCCTTAGAATTTATAATGTATTTATTATTTTAATAAAATTAACAAATTATATAGCTTTCAGTTGACCTAATATAAATTTAGTGTGGGTCACACACAACATAGAGTTTCTTTGTTGGGTCACATTACATGTAAGACCGAGTTTTACAAAAAATCAATATATTAATAAAAAATTATTATTTAATTTTATTAACATATAACCAAGTCATTAAATTAGTTTTTATTTATAGTATTATGTAACATATAAAAATATCTAATTTATAAAAATATAAAATGAATTCACTGGTTACTAATTAATTAAAAATTAATAAAAAAACAAATTCAATATAAAAGAAAAGTTAGTATTCTCTCACAAGTGTTTTATTGTAATAAAATAAATTAATTAAAAATTATGAATTATATTAATTAAATATATATGTTATATTTTTTATTAATCAAATAGATTTTATAGGGATAAGATATGAATTAATCTTGTTTTATACATAAAAATTATATTTTTCTAAAAAGTGAATGTTCCACCTTTTAATGGAGAACATATTTTTAATAAAATTTTTGGATAATTTATACATATTTTATATCAAAATAACGTTAATTTTTGAAATAATAATATTAAAATTATCCTCTGATGATTTATTTTTGAATTTATCATTGAGGATAATTTTTTTGAGGAATAATGAAAAATATATAATTTTAATTCGACACTAATTTTTCAAATAATATTTGGTTAAATTATATTTTGATTATATATTAAATTATAATTAAAATCATATATATAATTTAATCCAATTTATTTCATTATAATCAATTTCATATTGAAATTGGTTTTAAATAAATCTAACGTTTTTAATATTTTTACATTAAAACCCAGGTTTGACGTGTCATCTGTGGTATTAAATTTAAATTAATTTAGTCCACATTTTTATTTTAATTTAGATAAAATTGATTCCATATTTGGAATCATAATAGTTTATAATTTCCAATATTTTCAACATAGTTATTTAATCCAAATATTATTAGAAGTGATTAAAATTAAATAATGTGATTAAGAGAAAAATTAGCTTAACAGTAGACTAAACCTTAACCATAAGAGACATAATTACATAGATACTTGTAAAAAATAAATTAACTAGACTTATTCACACCCTATACTAAATGTGATATAATTGAAGTCATAATTGGATCCATTGTTTATAGTGAAAATATGGGTGGAATTCCTATTGGAAAAATATAGAAGAATTCCACTCCTCCTACACTATAAAAAGGCACTCACCCTTATCCGAAATTTTTTTATCAACCATTATATGTAAAAATTGATCATATACATCCATCCCATAATCTTATAATCCTTTATTAGTTCATAAAACCATCCAAGGAATCCCTTTTATTCAAACCAAAAGGAGTTACCTAAATAAGAGGATACATTCTTCTTCTATATTTTTTATTTTTTTTAATTATCCACCCAAAAATATTCTTATTTGATGATTATATAATAAAACAAGTATATTTAATTTAATAATATTGTTTTCTTCTAATTTTTCAATAAAATATTATAAAAACATTCATTTAATGGGTAACAAACTTACCATTTATGTGTACGACAAACTACCACCTCACCAACCAATGTCCTTTATTTTTCGATTACCACCTCTCAGGTTTTGGAATTATGATAAAAAATCTAGGTATATATGATATATATGATATTAATAATATATTTAGTTTTATTTTATTTATATATAATACAAACCCTTATGCTTTTAATATTTTTTATAATTACGATAACACCATTTTGTGGAAGGGTGGACTATTGCCCCTACAAAGTGATGTGATTCATCCACATTATAGATGAATGTATAAAGGATGGTTTTATTAGACCTATGAAACATATATGAAATAAATATAATAATTGAATTATAATATACATATATATCATTTAATTTGTATTCTTTTAATATGATAAGTAAATGAATGTAGCGTTTATGCATACATACGACCTAGCTTCTACATGAATAATGTATTTCAATTATTATCTCAAAATATTATAGATTATTATAAATCAATATATAATGAAAATATATAATAATTAAGTAATTTTCTAAATTATATATATGAATAAATAATGATATAAATAGTAGGATCAATAAGTAAGTTGTGAAAACATACTCGAAGAATTGGGAAATTAGCACCCGAAATAGTGAAAATAATGAAAGCTTACTAACAATATGGTAGTAAGATATTATAAGAAGAACATATATGATGTCAAAAAAATTAATATAGTACTATAATAATCTATTAAAATGTTTAAAATAATTAAGAAATATTTTTATGGATGTTCACCCAAAAAGGAAATGTAAGGTATGAGATTTGAATCTTACATTTCACATGTTTGAGATAAATGTATTATTCATCACATAATTCTTTTTTGTGTTGTATATAATAACCATTTTGGTATATTATATCATGAATTAATTTCTATTAATATTATTTTGTGTTTCAATTTAAATTATTTATTCTATGGGTATTTTAATTAAATATTAACAAGTGAAAGAGAATTTTATATCACAATTTATTTTCTTTGGGTTATATTACTTCTTCAATGTCATTAATATTCTAAGATTATGTGTGTAATAAATTTAATTATATATTGTTATATTTAAAACGGTTTTATTTTTATTTAACTTTAAAAAACATAATTAACTCATTTATTAATTATGGCATGAATGTTATGGTGTTTTCAAAATTTTACTTCACAATGTTATTTTATTGGGGATTGTTTACAATTGAATATAATTTTGAAGAAATTATTAAGTAATTGTATTATAAAAACATTAAATTAATTTTCATAGGGTTATTCATGAAATTTTATAGGAAATAGTTCCATTTTACCACTCCATGGTACTTAAAATGTTTTAGAAAATGTTTTTATGAAAACTCGACCTCATTTCTCTATTGTTAAAAAACCGATTTTATTCAAAAAAAAAACCATTTTTATAAAAAGGTTTTCTAAAATATTTCACCCCTTTAAAAACTTATTCCTTAATTTTTTTTAACCTTTTTATATTTTATAATTTTTTTCAAAGGAATCATATTTTGGATTCCCAAACAAGTAACTTTTCTAATGTTTTTACCATTAAAAATGAATGTTCTTTTCTACCTTTTATGACATGTACATATTTATCTAGTTTAATTTCTTAAAATATTACATTGAATGTTTAAAATGATAAATATTAAATAATGTGTCATTTTTAAATATAATATTCTGTGAATTTTTTTTCAATTTTTTTGAAAACAAATGGATATTTTCCTTATGAATGATTTTAATATTCTTCTATTTCATTAATTACAATAACCCTTATTATTACTATAATTGTTATATTTCATATTGATACCATCATTTTTATTTATATAGAATGTTTTTGATTAAAGTTTATAGGAATATTATTCACATTTTTATCCTTGATTCCTTTTAGTCCCCTAATTTTTTTTAATTTTCTATGATCATTAAACATTGAATATCCCTGAATTTTCTATATTATTTAACATTTATCTATTCATTCTATAAAACATACATCATTTTTCAAAATGTATTTATGATTAAATTTAGTTTATTAATTGGGGAAATACTAATAAATCTTTATAATTTAATGAATATCGATATTTGATATGGAACATTTTTTATAAAAAAGGATTATCTGATATATGAGGTATTCTTTGGACATGCACAATAAGGATTCAGGACCTGTTAATTCAAGTACTATTGGTTTTGGACTATTTAATTCCAGACCTACGAGCTAGAGACTACTTAAAGTTATCCTCCTCATTCATCAGTAGTCTAATGTGATGAAATTAGTGGGTAATGAACCTTTCACATTTTTACCATGAAGAATAGATGGATTTCTACCCAAATACAAAAACTATCTTGTGAATGGTCTTGATGGTAGTATTTCATGTGCTAGTGACATGATGTGTAATAATTAATCAATCCCTTATTATTATCCAAGATATTTTCACTAAGAAAAAATATATGGATTCATTTCATTATCATTTTAATGATTAAATGGCATGTGTTTTAATATTTCACCATTACATATTTATTAATCCTTATCATGATCATTTAAATGGAATGTTTTTTCAACTATTTAACACACCAAATTTTTTATGAACTTCCTTTATATTTTATTGATTTCATGGAATGGAACATCAGTTATTATCTTTTTATATTAGAATATTCTTATTGCCTAATTATTTATTCAATTGCAATTCACCCTTACTAATCATTTCATACCACACTTATTTTATTTCATTTTTTAGGAATCCATGAAGCATACTATGAAAGATATTAAAGGATATATTAGTTGTAATAAATATATTATATAATAAAAAAATACATTGTAATTAGTTTATTTATTTATAACAGAATACTCATGTATATATATTGTTTACCAAAACTAATAAACTCTTAGGTCTTTGGGACTTGATTACTTATAATCATGCCAATATAATGGTAGAATACACTGGATCCATGATTTTTGGGTTTGGTTCATTAAATTTGGTATTATAGGATGTTTATTAGAAACCATGGGTACTAGATTTAGGAAATCCTTGATTAGAGAACATAACCCTAAGGTAGAATTTGAGGATAAGTATAGTAAATCATCTTAAAATATTGGTAAGGTAGATATTGGGTGGGTATTTGATATAATAAATCCATGTATGGATACTAAAAGTGGATTTGTTTCTAGAACAGATGTAGATAGGGGTAACAACATTAACAAGGTGCATCAGGACTAAATAGAGTGTTAAAAGGTATACAAAAAATTGGCCTTATAGTACGCCTCGTTTGACACTCCCAGGAGATATGGTTAGTTAAAAGGCTATTTAGTGATTAACTGTATTTCCAGAATGTACATCATAATATTTTTTAGAATTCTATCGATATGGTTATAGAAAAGTATGACCTACATGCTGGTTGACACCCATCATTTCCGGTAAGGACACGAGATAAGAACCCATAATCAAAGTATGAAAAGGGTTTAACACCAACCAATAACCTACAAAATTTATTCGTTAATATGTAATTTTTTGTTTTTGGAAAATTTAATGAATAAATATTAATGATGAACTAGTGGTGTTAATTTTTAGGTTTAAATATTAACATATTAAACATTTTTTGGTTTTTTAAAATAGATAGAGAAGGCCAAACGATCAATTAAATGTGTATTTTAGTGATTTTGGGATCAATGTTAATTTTTGGACATACATTTCATGAATTAAATGAAGAATTATAAATTGATCAATGTGAAAAAATTAGGAATATTTTGATTATAGAAATATTTTTATGTATATATATTTCCTTATATTCATATACAGTAAAATAATTATACAATATTTGGGAAGTGATAATAAAATATTGGCGCGATACATTATTTTTATTAAACCAATGATATTCGAAATCATTATTTAATTTTTAATTGTGTCCCTAAACATTCCATTTATCATTCAATTGTTTCTAATTGATTACCTAAATCACTAACTATAGATATCTACACTTATAATATATCTATGGATGTCTACTTTACACTAATATAGTATTAGTAAGATATATAGTTTTATGATAGTCAATGGGGAATATATTCTTCCCATTCCTTATTCTCTATAAGATGTTCTAATAAACATTCTCATTATGTGGGATTTAAACATATAAAATATCGAAAAAAATTTATCACCAAGGCCAAGTGGAAATTGTGAGGATGAAATTTAATTAATGTGGGGAGAATTTAATGCCCTGAAATTATAATGTGAGAACATTGTATTCAATAACATGTACCACATAAAACACCATGTATGAAAGAGAATATAATATACTGATATTTAAGGATACATTTAATATTTTAATAAAATTAATCCATGATATATATTGAAATTCACATGATACTGAGTTAGCATGCATCAGACACAATAATGAGTTTCTTTGATGACTTTCATTACACGCAAGACTGAGTTTTACTAAAGAATAATATATTAACATAACAATATTATTTAATATATTAAGATATAACATATGAGTTAAATTAATTTTTATGAATATTATTATCAAAATAATAAAAGTAAGTCATTTTTAAAAACATAAAATAAATTCATATTTTACCAATTAATTAAAAATGTATATAAAACCCAACTAAATATAAATGAATTGTTTTTTGTAATCACAATTCAGTTTTATCCAAAAAAGACAAATTAATTTATTTTTTTGAATTATAAAAATAAAATATAGGACATATATTTATTGTATTAAGATAATATATTTGATATGAATAAGATAATAATAAATCATGTTTTACACTAAACAATGGTATTTTTTTAAAAAAGAAATTTTACACCCTTAACGGTGAACCTAATTTAAATAAAATTTTTGGTAAAATTATAAATCATATTTTTCAACATAAAATTTATTTTTTAAGGATTAATTTTAAAATTATCTTATGATTAATTTTTGGTAGTTTTTTTTATGGTAACATTTTTTTGAATAATAAAAAATACTAAATTTTAAATCAAAGATGATTTTACAAAAAAATTACATATATAGTTAAATTGTGTTTTAATTTGGGTTTAAAGTATAATTAGACCTATTTTATATAATTTAATCCTATTAATTAAATTGTAATCAATTTTCATTTTTAAATTGGATATAATCACATCTCAATATTTTGAATATTTTTACTTTCAAAACATGCTTTATCGCCTCGTCTAAAAGATTAAATTTAAACTAATTTCTCCCACTTCTATGATTTTAATTTTAAATAATTGATTAAATATTTGAAAAATAATAATATATAATGTATAATATGGTCAAATAATTGTTTAAAAGAATATATTACTTAAGTTTTTTATAATTAAGTACAGTAGTTATGAGAAACAATTTCAAAACTTATTACTAAAAATTCATCTTAAGAGACAAGATGACCTAGAAAATTGCTAAAAATATATTTTATGAACACATATCAACCATATAAAACATTTTATAGTTTTTTATCATTATATTTGTCTCTCTTCATAGAAAAAATGTCGGTGTAAATCCTTTTTCAGAAAATTTATAAGAATGCCACACCTCTTCTACTATAAAAAGGAACTCACACCTCCCACTTATTCACACATATATATCCACTATTTATCGAAAAATATATATCAAAATAGCTACTAAAAATTATAATTATCATCTGGTAATCCACCATTTGGGATGGAATCCATCCATGGAATCCCTTTAGTGAAAACCAAAAGGAGTTACCTGAATGAGAGAAACATTTTTCCTCAAGCTATTTTATTTTATTTTCATTATCCACCACCTAAACACTTATTATTACATTATTATATAATTAAATTATTTAAAAAAATACACTGAAATTTTTTTAATCAAAATTTTCAACCTAGACATACACGCACTTCCATATAATGGTTAAAAACATACCGTTTATATGTACATATAACTATAGCCTCACAAAACGATGTCGTTGGACTTTCCATTCCCACCAATAATAATAGGTAATTGTGATATAAAATCTCATTATATATGAAATATAATATATTAATAAGATTTTTTTGATTATATAATTTTTATATAACCCATTCCCTTATTAATTGATTTTTTTTTGAAAATATGATAACATTGTTTGTGCAAGTGTGGGCTACCATACCTCAAAGTGATGTGATTCTTTCATAATATAAATGAACATATAAAGAATGATTTTATTAAAAATATAATAAATATATGAAATTAATATAATAATATAATAATAATATAAATATATTTCAGGTATATTTCATTATTTTTATATAAAAATGAAATGAAAGTAGAGTTCATGAGTATGTAGGCCTACTGTCTTCATATACACTTCATTTTATTTATTATCTCAAAATATTTTAGGCTATTATAAATAAATATATTATTAATATATATGATTATTAAATCATTTAATTAATTATTTTAGATGAAAATATAATTATCTAAAAAATAGGAACAATAAGAAACATGTTAAAACCTACTCGAAGCACCCAAAAATTAAGACATGAAATCATAAAAATAAATAATTATTACGAACAAATGAGAAGTATAATATAATAAGAAGACCATATTTGATATCATAAATATTTATATGATTATATTATAAGTTAATAACATGTTTAAACCCATTATATAGTATGTTAATGGTCATTCAACCAAAAAGGAAATGTAATGTAATAGACTTTAATCGAACTTTCAAAATCTGTGAGATTAAGGTCATATTCACCACTTATTTATTTTCTGGGGTGTTTCTACATCCAGTTTTGATATATTATATCACAAATTTATTTTTCATCTAGTTATGTTATTTTTCATCAAGTGGAAAATAATTTCATAACCCAATTTATTTTTCTTAGGATATATTGCTTCCTTGTTGTTGTTAATTTTCTTAGATTATTTTAGTAATTCCTTTTTAATTTAAATTGGTGAATTTAAAATTATTTTTTGGATTTACATGTGATACACATAATCAATCCATTAATTAATTATCACATAAGTGTTATGGTATTTTCAATGGTTTACTTCCCAATCTCATTTTGTTTGATATTATTTACACTAGAATTTCCTTTAGAGGAAATTATTAGATATTTGTCTAATAATACCATCCAATATATTCTCCACTACTTATTACTAACATTATCCATGTTATAGTACCATGTTTTCCCACTTTGGAACTTGAAATGTTTTAGAAATGTTTTTTTAGAAAATCAGACATCATTGCACTCATTGGTCGGGGAAACTATTTTCTTCTAAAAACCCAATTTTTAAAAAAGGTTTTCATTTTTTTATACCCATTAAAAAATTATTTATTAAATAAATTATTACCCTTTTTTTCTTGTACAAATTTTTTCAATGTAATCTTCTTGTCTCTTTCAAAACAAGGTACTTTTCAAATCTTTTTTTCATGTAAAAGGATTGTTATTTTATACCATATATGACATGTATAGATTTAACCACCATAACTCCTTCAAATATTACTTTTAATGTATAAAGGAAACATTTTAATGAATTTTTGTATAATTAATTTTTAAGAAAAAGGTTGTTCAAAAGGTATTTCATAAAAAAATTATTTTTTTCTCAATAAGGATTTTAATGTGCTACTATTTCATCAATAAAAACAACCCTTATTTTTACTCCAAAAGTTATGTGTCATATTTATACCATTATTATAATTCCTCAGAATTTTTTTACTAATATTTATAAGGGTATTATTGAACTTTACTACCCTTATTCCCTTTAGTCCCCTTGAAATATTCAATTCATATTATTATTGAACATCGAGTTTCCTATAACTTTTCATATCATTTATCACATATATGTTTATTTTCAAAAATGTATATCAATTTTCCATTCATTGTTTAATTTTATAGTAATTTTATCGATAGGTGAAATATTGATAAATCTTCATCCTTTCCTCAATATTGACATTTTATATGATACTTTTTTTATTTAAATTGATTATTTTATATACAAGGAATTATTTGGACACGAACTATACGGGTTGGTGACCGATTAATGAAATCCCAATGGGTTGGAAACTAGTTAATGCAAGCCCTATAGGCTTGGTAACATTTAATGTTAGTCTCATGATGCATTTGTATTATCATGATTTGAAAATTGTTGGTGATAAACCCTTTGAGTTTTTTCCCAATCAAAATAGTCAAGTTTTAACCATTATACTTTAACTTTTTTCTAGAAGGTATTGATGGTAATGGTTCATGTTCTAGATACATGATGTAAAATAATTAAGCATTTCTATCATTATTATACATGATATTTTAACATTGAAAAAATATATAGAGGCATTTAATTCTCATTTTATTGATTAATTGGCATGTGTTTTATTTTCTTACATTGACATATTGAATATTCCTTATCAAATTATTTTAAATGGATTGGGTTTTTTTATTTACATTACCATAGTGTTTACACACTTCCTTCTTAGTTAATTGACCACACTGAATGTTTCATATAGTTATTACCTTTCATTATTGACTATTTACATTGTTTCATTAAAAAATCTACTACAACATACCCCTACTAAAAATTTGAGCTCACCCGCATTTTTTTCCTTTCCAAAGAATTCAAATAATTATAATAAGAAATATAGGTAAGGTTATCCATGATAGATTAATTAAAGTCATTATCCTATAAAAAATGTTAAAATTAGTGTATTTATTTGTAATTAAAGTCTCGTGAATGTATCTGGTTTACTAATACTAGAAAACTCTTTGATCATTTGAGAGTTGATTCCTTATAATCATGAAAATGTAATATTAGTAGAAACTGGCACTGAGATTCTTGGGTGGGTCACAACACTTGAATTGGGAGTTAAACCGGTTCAATTATAGACATTTTCTACTATGATGGTATTTGGAGAAAACCATGAAAACTATGAGGGTATTGAGAGTGATCTCACCCCTATCCTAGCCATGTAAATGAGCCTCAACTAATATTAAATTGATTTTATATGATTCTTTGTATTCCAAAAGCCAATTCTTTATTCCAATTTTATCCTCTAATGAATCATATTATTTGATTCCATTATGGTTGATGTCTTGTTAACTAAAAATATATTTTATCTAACTCCAGATTATGATATTTTATATACATTGTTTGGGTTTCAAATGTTATGGTCATGTTCTCATACTCTTAGGTTATTGTTACGCTTACATATCTTCTTTTTTTACCATTATAGAGCATTTGAGAAAACCCTTTGTTGTGTTAATTTTCCCTAGGTTATGACGAAATATATTATGTATGATATGTCTAAGATGGTTTTGAGTTATGAAGCTAATAGTGGAAAATGATATATTTTATCTATTAACTATTTGTTTGTGTTTCCATGTTCTTAATGAAAATATATGTTTACAACCCTCCATAATTTTTGTGTGAGTAGTGTAATGAATATTTATAACAAATTTGGTAATATATATTTATGATAAGATTTTGTCACTATATTTTGTATCGGTGTATATGTTTAGTTAACATTTGGAATCTAGGATTAGAAAACCTTAGTGATATCCTTATGGATATGTTTGGATACTAAAAGTTTATGTAGATATAGAATATATATACCTAGGGGTTATAAATATAAAAATGATTCATTAAAAAAGACATGATCATCACTTAGTTCACAATAACGGGCCTTACCACACACTTGGTTTGACACTGATGGAGGATATGCTTTGGAAATTTATAAAAAAAATCCAAATGATTATTAAAATTTTTAATTGAATTAGAATATTAATGGCCTAGGATATACATAATATGTGTCATGAACCATCTTGAGTCATCCCTTCCCAGTCCCACAATTGTTCAAACAATTAATAAATAAAATAAAAAATTAATTTAATTGAAAAGTAAATGTAAATGATATTTCATAATGATAAAATAAAGTGAATCCTTAAACCATAATAATAATGTTATTGCACAGGTGATAATACTACTATTATTAAATTTTTATAAATATAATTCTTATTAAAAAAAAGGACAAGAAATTATTATAATTATCGGTTTTATTATTCTTATTAGTTTTATTAAATAGTAACATTTATTATTATTACTATTATTATTATTACAATAAATAATATTATTAATGGAATAATAAATCATTTTTATAGTAAGGTTTTATTTATTCATTTATTGTTCTTAGGGGAGAAACCCCAAATGGGTCAACTCCCCCCAACTTTTGGTCCACCGGGTGACAACAACCCCTGCTAGTTTCCTTGCATGCAGCCACCGACCTCCATAGATGCTCCTCAGTGGTGCATCTTGGCTACCTCCCAACCTCCTCCTCCCTCTAAACGCACTGCCCGCCTCCCTTTCATGCTTGCCGGAAGTCGCTCAACGCACCATCATCCTACATTCCGCCTCCTACTACGCCTACTGCCAACAACGCTTCCTTCCTCCTCTGGGACCGCCTACCCGTTCGGTGTAGCCTCATATGGTGCCACCCCCTATCCAACATCCAGTAGCAATGAACATGAAACCCCATGCAATCCTCTTTCCGACAAACCTGAACCCCCCTTGTCTGCCGCTTTCCAGCGAACCCAAACCCTGCCCTCCGGAAATCTTCCGGTAGAAACCCGAACCCCATTGTACAACGCCTCCATGTTTCTCTTGTGTGGATCCAAATCCCCTATCAGAGTTTGAGAATAGTGTCTCAGGTCATGTTAGACTACGTCCCATCCACTGTCTCCATAGGATAAGTGATTTAGATCGCATCGGACCCCCCTTCATTATTTTTGGGGTGCATTTGTTCTTGCCACATGTTTTGGTTTCCTACCACCATTAATGGTGAGAGTTTTATTATCACACGAAGAGTTAATTTAATGTCATTTTTGTGTTTTTAAGTCCTTATATTTTATTTTAAATGAGGATAATTATATTGGAATTCAATCTTTCATTGCCACATTCTCAAGATCACCGCCACTATCAGAAGTGATTTTCTTCATCCTTAGTACTCTGGAACTACTTTTTATGGTTTGTGTTTATATCATCGAGTCCCTTGTTTTTATTTACTAGTGTGTCGAACTTTACCTCTTTAATTTTAGGTCTTTGATAATTATTACAGTTGGTTATCAATGTCTTTAAGGGTGTGAACGCATATACTTATGTATGAATATATGAATATATATATATATATATATCTCTTTGTGTGTATTACCTCATGGTGTGGGGAACATGGTAATTGAGTTAAGGGTATATATATATATATATATGTATAAGAATGTATGTGCATGTGTATGGGAGACTTCTTGAGATTAAAATAATGAACTTGGTTCTCTATTGGGATTCCGTCATGTTTACTCACGGTCTGAGGTAGGAAAATCCATGCATTTACTTTCCATTTCATATCCTTTATGATTGATGTTTTTAATTAATTTATTATATTTCTATGCACCTCCATGGTACCTCTTTAAATCTTTTTGCAGCATTCTAAAGTTTCATGGTGATGTTTAAGATAGGGTTTTAAACGAATCTTAGTTTATGCCTGGCACATGGTTCCTTAGGTGTTTATAAAATGCCATTAGTGCTTTTTATGAGAAATTGAATGTTTGGGTGGGGGTTTTCCCTGGAATTTTTTTAATTGTTCTCATACATGTTTTGCATTATGGATGACAAATGTGATGATTTCCCTTGTTATGGATTTTAGGTTGTCTGAAAATTGACTTTTGGTTCATGAACAGGTGTGGTATTTTATAAATGAGTGAAATATGCATTTTTGGTTTGAAAGACAATGGCATGGTTCTGAAATTTTATTTCAAATTATTTGGTTTGTTTTAGAGTGTCCAATTGGATGAATGCACAACCATAGGTGAATCAAGTGAACACATGTTTTTGGAATCATGTGAAAATGAGAATCTAGAGCTAGTATCACTCATGAGTAACTCTTCTCCCCTTCATTTTATTTTTCCTAAAATGCTTTAATTTTTCTTAAAATCGTGGAAGTGGTACTAAATGTGCAAAAAAAATGTCTTCTTGTGGTTTCTCCCAGTTGGCCTTGAAACATGCTTGTGTGGGTGGTTGGAAATGACAAGGCTGTTGAGGAATTCTGATGTGGTTGGGTGTGTGTGTGTGTTCAGAATAAATGATCTATTTAATATTTTTTAAACGTTTGGTGTGTTTTTATTTGGTTTTAATTAGAACTTGAGCTCTTTTGTGGAACATTTGATTTAAGGGGATGTTTGGACACTTTTTTATAAAGATGGAATTTGAGGTTTTTTTTTGAAATGGTTAATAAGTTTTTAATAAAAGGTTGAGTGTTGTTAAGATAAAGGCCCAGATCAAATTTTAAATTATTTATTTATGAATTGTTTGTTGTGTGAGATTTTTATGAGTCCCTTTTGGCATATTGGAAAGGTTATGTTTGGAAAACCCCTTTGGTTAGGTATCACCCTCCGGTCGTTGATCATGAGATGTGAGGGTCCTCGGTTTAGGGCCTACTTTGTGTAATTATTATTTTAGGTAGGGGACTAAGCATGAGGTGGTCTGTTGGTGCCAGATTTGTATAGTATGATTTATTATAAAAGAGGCTTGTTATATGAATGTGTGAAACACCCCTTTGTGAACATAGCATGAAACCCTGGAAAAACATAAAGGTTTACTAAGAACAATTTCTACACTGGAAGTTCATGTACTGTCGAGTGGCCCATAGTAGGGGATACTCTATTATTATTATTTCTATGGGAATATACCCCTCAACTAGGCTAGGTTAGGAGACGGTCAGGGGTTAGGGTGTTTTATTCTGTTGTGTGTGTCATGCTACATGGGATGGAGTCACATGTATTAGTATGTTCTGGTCTTTTATGAGTTATATGTTTTCTATGATGCATTGATACGAGCACTATTAGTAAAATTACCCATACAGTGTTTATAATGATACACTTGAACTAGGTTTTGGTGTTTTCTTGGAAAACATTTTCATGTATGGTTGGTTTTAAAATGTATTTCAATGTAGCTATTTTGGGAATGTTTGTGTGGGACCCTCTTTATTTATTTTTCTTTTTTTTAATTATAAGGGAAACAGAATTGTGATTGTTATTTTTCAAAATGCATTGTATATATAAAAACCTTATTTTTATAACTGTAGTTAAAACTAGTATTATTGGACTATTTTGTAATTTTTAAATGTAGGGATTATGTGGTTCACTTATAAAATTCCTTATGAGAATCTTAATTCTGATGCCTATCCTCCCCTTTTAAAATGAATGTTCAGTTTCTTCATTCATGTTCTTGTTTCATCTGCCCATATGAGGTAAGTTGTTAGTTGTTGGAGGATACCAAGAGGTCACATAGAGGTATCTACAGTCTTGATTTCTTTCCACTGGTAGTTTTTTTATTTGTATAATAAATATTAATATACTGGTTTTTATTTTATGGGCTAAATCATTCCCACCATTTTAGTTTTTATGCCCGTTACTAGTTTCCATCATAGGGGGATCAAGAACACCCTTCAGGACATGCTGCAGATCGGCTCGAGTGACCGTTTTAGGGTTGAATTAGGCTAGTTCGTGACAATATTTCGAATATTATTTATGTTTCCTTAATTTAGACACCCAATAAGTGATTTTTGATGATTATGTGGTTCCCCACTATGATTATTGTTTCTTAAAATATGAATTTTGGTTTTAGTCTATAGATACAACTCGAAAGGACCATGATATTGATAATTTTTAAAAAAAATGCAATGATTCTCTTCATGAGTATCCACATGTTATTAGACCAATAATAAAACAAATCTTTGTCATGATCATTCAACTTTTTCATTGTATGAATTATGAAATACTTCCAATGTCATAAAGATGGGAGCATCATTCTAGTGAGTCCATCATGAGGCAATTCCTGCCATCTTCCCATTGGACTTCTCATCCACCAGTTTCTAAAAAATGGATTGTCAACAATGGTATGATCTTTTCCATTCTCCGGTGTTTGGAACAAGAAAAATTAATTTTTTTGTCATCCATTTTTAAGGTGAAATGGAGTTTAACATACCAAAATATTATCAATGGAATTTTTAATTTTTTGAATCTTTTATAAAAAACATTTACCACATAAATAACATAATAAAAATATTATTCACCTAAATGAATAATAAAAAATTAATATTTATCGAAATTAATAAACTTAAGCCGATTAAATAGTGACCATACTATTTGAATAATTATATAAATATTAGAAATTACTATCCAAAAATCGTAATAGTAACCTCACTAGTGGAATTATAAATATAATATTGGTATCTTATATATGAAAATATTATATATTTATATCATGCTATGAGTTCATATCGTCCTCCCCATTCCTTGGGTGGTGATGGCTTCTGAGCAGCCCCCCTGCTGGGGGAGAGATCTTTTCCACCCCATGATTGAAATTGAATTTCCGCATTTTATCCCTTTTCTAACCCTGATTGTTGGTATTCCTTCCCCGAGATCTCCCTCAGTCTGAATGTTCCTATGTTATATAATGGTCTTCTATATATATCGATTTTGTACTGTGAGTTTACAAACACTTCTTTCATATTGGATCTGACATTGTTAGTATAATTAAAACAATGACATCCATACATTGACTCTTTCGTCTCACTCATCTTCAGATATTTGGGTTTACATTATCACACAACAGTGGGACTCCTTGATTATAAGCACATCATGATACAATTATCTATAGAAGAATACATTTTATGGCATGGTCGAGTGCTCCTTTACTTTATGACAGATCCAAGTTTTTCCTCTTTAGGTGGTCTTATGACTTTCACATAAAGAGTGATTCACCAAAAATGGTAATATAGGTATGATTCTAAGAACTCTTTTCCCCATTTCAGAATCCTTCTATTTTCTGTATGCAAGTAAATATAGTAAGCAATTTCCTTTTCTGGAATAACAGGATTATAGTAGTATGCCACCCGATTTCACTGAGATTTTTTGTCGAAGTGGATGTATCGATATTCCTTATTGAGTCTTTCTGGATTACTATTGGTGAGGAGTTTCTTTATAAATAATCATTTATTTTTGAGTCACATTATGATTTTTGATCTCGGTGCTTCAGAATTGGGAATCAGTTAATAGTGTAATGGCGTGAGAAGTTGAACTAGATGATGGATGAGGGTTTGAATACTTGTGTTAAGATTTTGGCATCTGGTTCTAGTGAAAATCTAGAAAATAAAGCTTCAACCAGAGTGCCATTTTTTGTGGTAGTTTATTGGATATGGTTTTCAATGGATTACTCCAGGATTGGGAGTTAGTAAGGGCTGTTTTTGGTCATGCTTATTATTCTATGAAATTGTGTGGTGCAGTTAAAGGTAATAAAAAGAAGGTAACAATTAAACCTCCAAACCAAAGAGTGGTCGATGTCTATGATAGGTTAAAACATGACATGGATTGGATATGTGCTCCAACAATTGTGGTGAGTTTGAATAATTAATTGTAAATTGGTGCTGGAGACAAAGGATTAGTGGCATCTCAAACTATCACAACTTCTTCAGTTTGAAATGAGTCGGTGGGGGACACTCATGCTAGTGTAAATGAAATGATTTTATCTCAAGAATTTGTTTCAAATGGATGAAGTAGAGAGAGGGGGAATGGTACATGTAGTATGTGGTTGAGCCAAAAAAGGAGATTCAAATTATTGATCTTGTAAATCGTTTAGAAGGACTGGTGAATGAAGAACTGGTTCAGGAGAAATAAGTACCTCGGGTTGTGCCCATGGATGGGAAAGGGGTCCTTGAGATTAAGTCCCATGATGGGTCTTATGGTTATTATTCAGTTGATAATTTTGACTATTTCTTATATTTTCGGACTTCTAGTCTATGGAGGAGGAGGAGAAATAGGGGAAATCAGAAATAGAGAAATGAATACTCTAACTTATCACTTCCAATGGAAACTAAATCTTCAAAGAGGTAAAAATACAAGATAATGGTTTGTGATTCGAAGGATCTTTTAACATTTATTCAGAATGAGTATCTGGATCATGGGGGTGTTCCACAAGTTCTCACTAACTGGCCCAGAAGGAAGGGCAAGTCAAGCTTAGGATCAATCTTTGGAGCTGGTTTCACACTCAGAAGTGGAAATGGTTGAAATGTTTTTAGTGATTAATGCTACTAAGGATGAAGATGAAATGATGATGGGAAGGTCATTATTATTGAATACTAATGATGAGTAGAGTAAATGGATTGGAAATAAAGATCTTATATTGATATGGGGATTCAATAAAGGGAAGATCAATCAAGAGGAGTACATGAAGACTTTGGAGAAGTTGGAATATCAATTTGAAGACTTCTAAATGGTTGATCTAGAAACCCAGGTTCATTATATCTCCTAAATATTATGAAGGGAAATTTTTTCTAGTAGAATTAATTTATTTTTCAATATAATTTTTACATCCTTTAGTGTTTTAATCTTGTGGATTGAATTTTTTCCATTAATGTTTTTTGAAAATAGAAAAAGTTATTTTTCAATCAACATATCATTGTATAAGTAAGTATATGTTTTGAAAATAATAATTTAAATGTTATTTATTTTGTAAAACAAAAATATTTATTCACAATTGAAAAATTTATGTAATTATTTGAATGAAAAATTATTTTCATAAAATATATCCATAAATTAATTTTCAATTGTATTATAATTATAATATATTTTTATTATACCTTAATAAATACTTCAAAGTTTCAAAAAGTTGATTTTAATTAATTAATAAATATTATTCAAATAAAGGATGATTTTATAGAAAAAATTAATTTATATTATGTAAAAAATTATTTTGAAGAAAGGGATTCCATTTTTGAAATATATATGTTGATAAATGGTTAGGATGAATTTTAGGGATTTGTCTACAAGAATTGAATTTTTTCTGAATAGTGAAATAAAAAAATTTACATTATTTGACAAACACAAGAATTTGGAGTCATTTATTTCAATATATATTATATTTTTTAGTAATGGGAATCAAAACTATTGATAATCTTGAGAAAAAATAATGAACAAATGAATAAAATTATCAAAACACCCCTCTATTCCCCTATAAATATCACCATCACCACATCTTCTCCCCATAACATATGATCCTTATAGCTTGGATATATTATTCCCCATTTCTTCCCAAGACACATTCCCACGTCTTCGTAATAAGGTTATCACCAAAAAACCATTTCTATGTTCTTTATAGAGCGTCTTAAAGATACAACATTCAAGAGGTAAAATCCTCAATCCTTCCCTTTTATTTTATTTTATTTTCTTTATATGCTCCTACCCTGCCAATATAAGAAGTTCCATGATTACACTAGTATCATATATATATATACATTAATTTTATTGTGTTAATTTAATATCTGTCATGAAATGTTATCCTTAATCATTTTATTCTACAATATTAATACTTTATCTCTAATGTGTGAATGCACTAACTTAATGGATAACGATATTTCATTTTTTATTACCACAATCAAGGATATTACTAAAATAATAATTATTGGTAAAATAAATTTTAATATTAATATAATAACATAATTAATGTTCTAGAAAAAATTTATTAACTTAATATTTAATAAAATGAAATTATTTCATATTGGATGGAAATTCCACCAAAATAAACTAATAAATTAACATTAATGTTTTATCAAATGAGTCATTCTCATAACATAAATAATGATATATGAGACGATTTAATATATTTTAATTTCATTAATAACACTTAGTTTTACTTATATAAACTTATTAACAATTTAAATGAAATTCTGTAATTATACAAAACTAAACAGATAATGAAACCATGAAGACGAACTCTCTTGGAATGATGAAATTAAACAATTACTCATAAAAATGTCCATAAATGAAGTCAATTAATTTATAATTATTCAAATAAATGATTAATAGGTTTTGAATAAAAAAATAATGAATATAATTTTATTATATTGAAAATTGAGTTCTTGTGAATAGTCATTTTAGATATAAGGTGAGTTGATTCCCAAACCAAACTAAATTTATTTGGGTTATCCTTCTTTCAAGACATCCTTTGTTTTAATAATCCACTAGTTATTCTTAAATATCATTTAATTATTATTAAATTTTCATTTTAGAGATATACATGTTTTTTACTTTATTTTATTGCAAATTCATGTATTTCTCAAAAAACCTGTTCTTTTAAAGGAAAATATTTGACCACACTTGAGTTGTTTCTTCATCGATCGAGAATAATGATTATTATACAAAATAGATTTTCACTATTTCATTTGGGGACCTAATTATTACTCAAGTAATAGGTATTAATGAGAATTCATGAGAAATCGATTCCTTTTCTTGGGTTAATTCAATACTATGATTGTTATACTTTACATGTGGATTACATGATTATGTAAATGAAATGATGTGACTGTTGGACTGAAATTATATAGCTCTTCAATTAAATGGTTAATGTGATTTATCTCAAATGTTAGTATGTATTTTGTGTAAACATAACTCTATATGTTTTTACAACCGTGTGTGGTATCTAACAGATAAGACATCATGATTCATTTTATGCATTACTACACTCCATGCATTTTTTAATGCTTCCCTTATAATATTGATAATAATCACATGATTATGAAATAATGATAATGTATATTCTAACTCATGTTATATTATATCATGTCCCTTATTCATTCATCTTACAAGGCATTTAAATCACCCCTTTCATTGATTTATATACCTGGGTTACTACTTGAACTAATGAGAACACAATAGAGACTAAAAATATGGAGAGGAAATAATTAAATAATATTTATGTTTATTATGTGAGATTTAGTTATGATAATACTTTTCCCAAGACACTAAGCTTTTTGATCATGGATTTAGAATGTCTTTTATGTTATTTATCATAAAATTATTTAATAGTATAAAAGAAAATGCAGGATCACTATAGTAAGTATGAGATTAGGTTTTAGTAAACTTGGTATTTTGGATTATATAATGTTGGTAAAATCCATAGGATAAGACAATGTGTTTTTAATCATCCAAGAGATTTGTTTTAGTATGGTTATAAACATAGGGATCCCATACGATATGACATTACAATTAATTTTTTAAGACAAAAAATTATTTATTAATTATTTGTTGACTTGCCTTTTTAAACATTTTTTTTTATTTTTTAAAATGGTGGGAACTGTAGGATTAAATGAAGGAGAATTACCCTCACCTTTTCACCTTAATATGTAAAACTAAATTTCAAGGATAAATTTTAAAAAGGGGAAAAATATAATCACCCAATCTTTTATCAATTGAATTTTACTTCTTATAATTATGTCATAAAACACATGCATCACACAGTTAAACTAGTAAAAACCTTATTTCTATAAATTAGGAATAAAATAAGTTATAGTTATAGATATTAGGGAACCTATACCAATGGAATGTAATTTTTACCATTCCACCAATATAGGTAATGTAACCATTTGGAATATTAATCTATACATTAGAGTATTAAACTCCCCTAAAATATTATAAAAAAAAACTAGTTATCTTATAAATGAAAAATATCATATATTTATATCATTGTATGAGTAAATAAATAATTTAAAATAATAAATTAATTATTGGTATTTTTTAAAACATAAATGTTTTTTTCAAATTTTTTTAATAATATAATTATTTGAAGTAATATTTATTTACATAAAATATATTAATAAATTTATTTTATATTTTATAAAAATTATTATAATTTTATAAGACCTTAATTAATATCATAAAGGGTCAAAAATTGATTATAATATTAATATACATATTTGATGAACGAATGATTATTTTATTTAAAAATTAAATTTCAAATATTTATAAAATTATTTTTATGAAATTGAGTCTATTTTCTAAATCTACACATTAAAAATTATTAGGGAGAATTTTTGGTATTTTTCTAAAATAGTTTTTTTTGTGAACAGTTATATATGGAAATTTATGATATTAGAAAAATACATGAATTTTTGAGTCATATATTATGTATGGATGGTGTAAGAACCATTTTCAAGAACTCATCTTCCCTAGTTACTATATTTATATACATTCTTGAACATTATTATTTTCTTGATCCAAAATAATAAAAAAAATGAAAATAATAATCAAAAAACCACTTTATCCTCCCTAATAAATATTACCCTTAACGACCTCTTCTCCTCACACCTTATATGCCATATATATTGTCTAAATTCTAGTAAATTTCTCTACCAATCCTATTCCAGATATCAACAAATATTTGGCCTTATGAAAATATAAATTTCAAATGACATAAGGTGGTTCTTTGGGAGACGACATCCAAGAGTAAAATCATCAATAATTCTCTTTTATTTTATTTTCATTTCATTACCACACCTCACCTACCATTATTTAAGGTGTAATAATTACTCTTATATCATATATATATATACTAAAATTTTATTGTGTGAATGGAATATCCGTCATCAAATCCCTTCTCTGGATATTTTTTTCTAATAAATGAAAAATCATCTTTGATGTATTGATTCACCATATTCGTGGATGATGAATATTCACTTTCCATTACCACAATCAAGGATGGTAGTAAAACCATTATTATATTTAAAATATATTCTAATATGAATTATAATACTTTTTATATTTTCTAAGACTAATTTATAATGATAATGCTTAATATAATGAAACTATATTAGGATTAACCGAAAAACCATACAAATAAAATAAAATTTTATCTTTAATGTTTAATAAAATTAATCATAATAATATCATTTAAAAATATTCTATATCAATAAATATTAAATTATTTCACTAATAAAAAAAATTATACATCTAAAAAAATATTCTTAATTGAAATGATCTTCAATAATTATACATAACTAAACAGACCCTAAAACCATGAAAACAGAAGCTCCCAAAATGATGGAATTGAATTATAACTCCTCAAAAATGCCACAAATAATTATAATAAAATTATAATAAATAAATTACATGTATAAGTGATTCTGAATTCATAAAATAAATAATCTAACTTGATTATCCATGATATTGTGTAAAAGTGAATAATGCCTTCAAACATGTGGTATGTGGATTGCCAATCTAAACTCATTTCCTTTGGGATATCCCTATTTCAAGACATAATTAGTATGAATACTCATATATTGTTTCATAAATATCATTTAAATATTATTCTATTTCATTTTCCACAATACACATTTTTCTTACATAATTTTATGAAAAATAAAATTATTCTCCAAAATAAATAATCTTTACAAAACACATCATTAACACCACTTTAGTTGTATTTTATTTACTAATGAATTATGATTCTTATTACAAATATGTTTTCATTTTTCATTTGAGTTCATTAGGTTTATGTCATGACCCGCCTTAACCAAAAGGAGGGAAGGGTCAGCAGGTTGCCAAACCCTTCCTTCTTTAAGTTTAAGGAGAGATAATGACCCCCGAAACCCGCCTTCTATAGGTCCCGGAGTTGCGACTAGCACCAAGGGTATGGAAATTACACACAAGTGGAAGGCATTACCCTTTTTGTTTTATAGGATCAGAAGATAAGATGATGAAACCCAACAACACCAAGAGTAAAAGAAAAGTAAATCCAAAAGTAAACCATTCCCACATGCATGTTCCAAAAGTAAAAGCCACATGGTACAAATGTGACTAGAAGGGTAAGTACCAAAGAAAGAAAACAGAAACTGTGACTACCCCAAAGATCCGAGCTAGTATGGTCCTGCACGATCCCCAAAGACCTCCTCGAAACCTGAAAACCGTTTTATATATATAGGGTGAGCATACAAGTACACTCAGTAAGGAAAACCGAAGACTCTCATTCACAAGTGGGGAAACGTACTAAAGTCCAGTGAGAAGCAGACAACCATTACTATGAATGAGTTCACCCATCCCACTCACTGACTATACTCACCAAGTAACGCAAACCAAGTAATATATAATAAGAGCACATCGATGTTTGGGTACCCCGTGCCACTTTTCCACTAGTTATTGAGACATCCTACACATCAAACCAATCCTGCCATTCTCACCGCAGTCCCACTGCCACACCCGCCCACACACACCTGGGCCACAACCTCACGTAGTCCCACTGCCGAATCCCGCCCGCAAACACCTGGGCCAAAACTATCACACGTACCACGCCTGGAAACACCTAGGCCAGAACAACCACCACCACGCCCGAAGACACTTGGGCTAGAAGATCCACTGCCACGCCCGAAGACACATGGGCCTCATCCCGATGATACTTGGGAAACTACCTACCTGCACACACCTGGGCCATAACCACCACACTACCCCGCCCAAAGACTCGTGGGATAATAATGGACCTCGGGCCATCACAGCGTGCCACAAGGTACATGGGCTATCCGGGAAAGGGAGTAGAAAAGAAGCTAATAACCAGCCACTAAGAATAGTGTTGGGAAAAACACCCTCCCCCATGAAATGGGGGTGTTCAGCACTGTGTTCTCAACATGGGTGGGGAGCAAATAAGAAACACAAAACTACAAGTATATACATAGGTAACAAGCACTAACCAAAAGTTAGGTTTTTCTTCAGAAATCCTACAGATCACAGCAGCACTCAAGTACGAGTCACGACTCTCTCCAACAAAACTCGTTTGTCCCATTATTATTTTCATGTTCATTAATAATGTTTAAATAAGTTAATGCACCTACTTGGGCAACTAACACCATAAGAATAACCAAGGAAAGAATCCAGCCAAACGCGAATTTAAACATTCACACCCGGTTCTCTTGTAATGTTACAACAACAAGGGGATAAGTGAGATCCCTCGAAGTACTAGAACCAAAGAAACCCTCGAGACACTACCCCGTGTCCCCCCAAATGGTTTCTTATCAACAGAGGATCCGACCCCAATTCGTGATATAAACAAGGTAACCACCTGGTCTTAAAACTCACAACCACTGAATCCATATCAGCAGGGGATCCCATCCCTTCCCACATCTCCAACAATCGGCCCATGAAAGAAAACAACCAAACCCTACCACCAACACAAAGCAGGGCTATACCGATATTTTCAGATATATAATATTTAACACACTCCATGATTTCAATTTCGTGTGCTTTAACCGGGGGTTATCATAGACGGGTTGATCCTGGTGCTTTCAATTCATTTAGCCAGGTGTACATGAATAACCAATTTCCCATTTTACAGTAGGAGTTCAAAACCACAAACAAGTCATTTCAAACATCCCCAAGGGTTCATTAGTGCACAGAGAAATACCACCAATGGCCATGATTTTTAGTAGGCGTAAGCCCACACAATTCAGAAATATGATCATAACATAACATCAACAATCACAGCCCCCCCCCCCCTCTTTCTTCATATAATCATTTCATTATCTTTTTTTAGGTCTGGTTGAACCAATTCTACTGAACAAAAAGCACTCCCACCCCACATGATACACAAAAGTGAGAGATGAAGAAATTCCCTACTTGTTGATCAACGATCGATGCTAAGGCCGGGGGCATAACTTCACAGATAGCGATGCGGTTTTCCTGAACAAAAAGTTACTCGTCTGGATGAAGGGTACTCTTAACACAGGGTGATTGGGAACAGAAGAAATCACGGCTAACCCTTAGTTTATAAGAGCTGTAGATGTTTGAGATAAGAACGCCAAACCGCGTATGGAGCGGGGTTCGTGGGTTGACCACGTGGCCCACACGTTATCAAAGGGGTCGGGTGGTTCAAACTGACAGAAACACCAGGTTAATTTATTTAATATTTAATTATAACATTTATGGGTGCTACCGGGCTTTAAAACAAGATTAAAGGGGGTCCAAGAAGGGTTTAAAACTCAAGTTGCGTACGTCACTGGAAAAACCCCAACAAAGCCGGGTGACGCTGATCGGTCTCACTGATCGGTTGCGCCGATTGGTCTCACCGATCGGTCTCCCCGATCAGTCTCACCAATCCGTCGTTCCGATCATTCTCACGAATCGGTCGCGCTGATCGGTCGCACCAATCGGTCTCACTAATCGGTGTCCCCGATCAGTCGCGCTGATTGGTCTCACCGATCGGTGTCCTCGATCGGTTGCGCTGGTTGGTCTTACCAATCGGTCGCGCCTTTCAGTCTCACCGATCGGTCCCGCCGATTGGTCTCAGTCGCACCAATCGGTCTCACCGATCGGTCGCGCCGATCGGTCTCACCGATCGGTCTCCCTGATCTGTCGCACCTATCGGTCGCGCCGATCAGTCTCCCCGATCGGTCGCGCCGAGATGCTACCCCTTTAGGATCCAGATTTTTGGAAAAGGAGAGGACCAAAAGAGTCTGGGTCATCACATCAGAAACCTCTCAAGATATTCTCGCCCTCGAGAATTTAAACAACCCAGAAGGAAAGAGCGGGTCCGAACAACCACCTTGAAAGATACCTCTCAAGAGTGAACCTTAGTGTTCACTAAGAACACTTTCCTGTCACGAACCAAGAAACATATCATGTCAAACTACCCAGGCATGTGGGGGTTTGGGAGTCTCCTTCCCCATGTCAAGATATTATCCACTTTGGGCAGCACTGACTCGCCCGCACGGGTTTAATCACATCCACCTTAATGCATCTAGATTAGGGGTCGATTTCTATCCTCCTTAATAGCCATGACTTTTCACACACATTCAGAGGAAAAAATAAAACTAGCATTTTATAGCCAAAAAAATAAAACGTCCTACCACAATAGATATAACAACAGAACAAAACTCAAAACAACTCTAGGTATTGGGCATGGATCTGTGCTTCCCTCTCCCACGTACTCTCCTCAAGCCTACCATGTCTCCACAACACATGAACCAATGGAATGGTTCTCCCACGAAGCCCCTTTTCTTTGCGATCCTCGATCATCATTGGTCTCTCCACAAAAGTTACGTCGTCCTCGATATCCAGCTCTCCCCACCCAAGGATGTGTGAATCATTGTGTAGATACCGACGGAGCTGGGACACGTGGAAGACATCATGTATCCTCAGTAGCGGCGGTGGTAACGCTAGCTGATAGGCCACTTCGCTGACCCGCCGTAACACTTCGAAGGGCCCGATGAACCTCGGAGAAAGATTACTCTTCTTGCCGAACCTCCGTTTTCCGCACTGAGGGGAGAACCTTAAGAACACGTGGTATCCAACCTAAAATTCCAAGGGCATCCTCCTGGTATCAGCATACGACTTCTGCCGGTCCTTGGCCGCCTTCATCCTTTTCCGTATGAGCTGAACCATCTCTGTCATGCTCTGCACCACCTCCAGGCCAAGGATGCCTGCCTCTACTACTTCATCCCAACACACAGTTGAACAGAATGTCCTCCCATAAAAGGCTTCAAATAGGGCCATACTGATGGTAGAGTGATAGATATTATTGTAGGTGAACTCTACCAGGGGAAAGTGTCGCACTGATGATCCTTTAGAGTCTAGAACACATTCCTGCAGCATATCCTCCAAGGTCTGGATGGTGCACTCAATTTTTCCATCTGTCTGGGGATGTAAAGCAGTGCTAAGGCGTAACTGTGTGCCAAAAGCATGCTACAATCCTTTCCAAACCCGCGAGGTAAACCGTACATCCCTATCCGAGACTATAGAGCTCGGAACTCCATGCAGTCGTACCACCTCATCCACGTACATTCGTGCCAAAGCATCCACAGTACTCGACTCCCTGATCTCCAGAAAGTGGGCCGATTTTGTCAACCGGTCCACTACCACCCAGATGGCGTCGTATGCCCCTTGGACCTTGGGAAGTCGCAGGACAAAATCAATCGAGATGTCATCCCACTTCCACTCGGGGTATCTAGAGACTGAAGTAGGCCGCCTGGAACTTGGTGTTCAACCTTCACTGGCTGAAACACTAAGCACTTTGCCACAAACTCTGCCACTACTCGCTTCACTCTGGGACACCAAAACTGTCTCTTCAGTCCCTGGTATATCATGGAAACTCCTGGGTGTACCGCCAGGGGTTAGTTTTTAAACTCACTGAGAAACTTTCCACACATCACTCCTGGAATAAACAACCTTCCCTGGAAAAGCATCTGGTTCTGACCATCCTTTGTCCATCCTTCCAGAGTATTTCTCTGGTCAACTCGGTCACGCATCACTTCGCACTCTGGGTCTCACCATTGAGACTCCTCCACTTGCTGCAATAGAGATGACTGCACTGCCATCTGATATAGGCAACCTCTACCACCATCCATCCTCGCATCCAGGTGTAAGGTAGCCAGCTCCTCCATCATCTTCCAGGCATCCGCCGACTATTGGACCGCATCCTTATGCATCCTTCTTCTCAAGGAATTGACCACTACATTGCCCTTGCCCCCATTATAAGAGATCTCGAAGTCGTAATCCTGGAGGAACTCCACCTATCTCCGCTGTCGCAAGTTTAGGTCCCGCTGGGAGAAGACATACCTCAAGTTTTTGTGATCTGTAAAGACCAAAAAGCGTTCTCTGATGAGGTAGTGTCACCATAACTTTAGCGCAAAAATGACCGTTGCAAGCTCCAGGTCGTGGGTGGCGTAATTACGCTCATGAGGGCATAGCTGCCTGGACCCATAAGAGATCACCCCTTGTTGCTGAATCAACACAAATCCCATGCCCTGTCCTGAAGCATCGCAAAACACCTCATATGCCGACCCTTCTTCTGGAAATCTCAGAACTGGGGCACTGACCAACTTCTTCTTCAGATAGCTGAAGGCTGACTCGCACTGCTCACTCCACATAAAAACCTGGTCTTTCTTGGTCAGGGCTGTCAAAGGGGCTGCAACTCAGGAGAATTTGGGTATGAACCTCCGATAGTAACCCTCCATCCCGAGGAAACTACGGACCTCTGCCACATTCTTGGGTGCTGCTGAAGAAACAACTGCCTCATCCTTTGATGGGTCCACCGCTACCCCCTTCTTGAACACCACGTTCCTGAGGAAGTGCACTTCTCGTGTCCAGAACCTGCATTTCGACAACTTCCCATAGATCTGATGATGTTGGAGGACCTCCAGAACCATCCTCAGGTGCTCTGCAAGGTCATCCTCGGATCTTGAGTAGACCAGGATGTCGTCGACGAAGACAACCACGAACCGATATAGGTACTCCCAAAAGATGGATTTCATAATACAAATGAACATAGACGAGGAGTTCATAACACCGAAGGGCATGAATACGAACTCAAAGTGTCCATATCTGCACCTGAACACCGTCATTGGGATGTTTCCCTCCTTCAATCTCAGTTGGTGCTACCCAGACCGTAGGTCGATCTTCGAGAACCATCCTGCCCCTTTCAGCTGGTCGAAAAGAATTTCTATCCTCGGAAGAGGGTAGCGATTCTTGATCGTCACCTAATTCAGCCTCCTGTAGTCTATGCACAACTTAAGACCACAATATTCCTTATTTGAGAACAAGACTGGAGCACCCCACGGTGATGCACTCGGCCGAACATAACCCCTATTCATTAGATCATCAATCTGGATCCGCAACTCTCGTAGCTCTGAAGGTGCCTTCCGATAAAGAGCCATCGAGCTCAGACGAGCGCTGGGCTTCAGGTCTATCCCGAACTCGATATCCCGTCGAGGGGTTAGATTCATTACCTCCTCAAGAAAGACATACATAAATTCATGGACAAACTCTGACACCTCCACCATCTCATCATCTACTGATTCCATCGACAGCTCGGCCAATAAGGAGAGGAGGGGTTCCTCTCGCCTGCTCCCCTTCTGACTGCTCCGCTCACCGGTGAAGGTAACATGCTGGCCTCCCAAGTCTGAGAACACAACCCTTCCTCGGAAACAGTCGATGATGGTACACACAGAAAATAGCCAGTCGATTCCTATGATGACGTCATATGGCTGTATCTGTAGTAGAAAAAGATCCATAACCGACTAATGTGGCCCTATCATCAGTCTGCATCCCCGAAAAAAAAACAACAAGTCAGTCTGACCTCCGACTGGTGTGATCAACACCAGGGGAACTGGATGTCTCTTGAAATCTAGGCCCAAGGAAAGGGATAGAATGGGTGCAACAAAGGAGTACGGAGCTCCGGTATCGAACAAGGAATAAGCAAGAGTGATAAACAAACTGATCGTACCTCGAATAACCTACAACCCTGCTGGAACTGCTGCCTCTGTGGCGTGTATCTGTCCACGCCCGAATCCTCTTCCCCTCGGCTGTAGGCCACCTTCCCGACCATGCCCTGGTCGAGGTCCCTGAGGAGCACCCTGAGGTCGGCCCCCTCCTCCTACGTCTGTCCTCGGAGGAGCGGGAGCTCGCTGTCCCTGATGTTGCTGCTGGAAAGGCCTGGATAGAATCTGCTGCTGGGGCGGGTGCTGGGGATGTCTGGCACCACTGTACTATACCCGGTCTGGGCACTCACTTTGGAGAAGTCCATGGCTCCCACAGATGAAGCATCACGGTCCCAGTCATGAAGGAAAAGGGAGAGGACGGGTGGATCGAAAATGAAACTGCTGCGGCCTTCTCCCTACGGGTTGGAACCTAGAGGGTCCTGATGCTGGAGGCCTGGTGCTGACGGCCTCCCCCTTCGATGGTCCCAGCTGGATCCCCTCTCGTCACACACCTCCTAGAGCATGCATCCTCTCCACCACTTCATCCTTCTTCTGGACCTCCAAATACGTCAGTAGGGTAAAGGGGGTAACAACATAATGGAGGGAGGGTCGGAGCGCCTCCTCTAGACGACTTGCCCGAGACTCCTCGTCGGGAAAGAGGTCCGGAGAAAAACATAGGAGGTCATTAAACATGATTCCTAGCCCCCTCACTGACATACTCCCCTATTGGAGGGAGAGTAGATCCTGTCTCTTTTTCGCCTTCATCGTCGAGGAGAGGAATTCCGCCCGGAACTCCTTCTCGAAATTTTCCCATGGCACCTTAGCCTCTCTCCTCTCCCCCAGGTAAATCGTCCACCACTAACGCGCCGCTCCCCACATCTGGCTAATGGCCAGAGGAACCTAGTACTCGGTCGGGGCCTGAATCAGGTTGAAGGCTATCACTAGCTCCTCTAGCCAGCCTTCTGTCTTCATGTCAGAGGTTCCACCCTTCTACTTCTCAAGGGTCTGTCGCTGGAAGGCCCGAAGAGTCTTCTGCCACTGGTCATCCTCTTCCTCTCAATAAGCTCTCTTACGATCGGACAAAGTAGTCTCTGGGGCCTCGATCGCCTGTACCACACGTGGTCGCCTTCCAGGTGCCATAACTGCAAGGTAAAAATGGAATGCCTAAGCCCAAGTAGTGAAGAATATTGATCTTAAAATTTCTTATACTTTTCATTTATTCTTAATTCCCAAAACACCCCAGAAACAAGAGAACACAAGTCATTATGATGCATGTACATTTCCTAGGGTCTCTACCCTGCAATCAGCATGGCCTCCCTTGGTCGTTCAGTAGATCTAGAGTCCTTGCATCGGTAGGGGGCCCTAAAATCCCATGTCCTAGCCAATCTTCCCTAACCTAATTCACGCACCGAGGTCCCCCAACACTGTTTCCCTACGATCCCATGCAATCTTCACTGCGCCTAACTCCAGACTCCATCCTATCTTTCAACCTCGCCTATGATACCATTCTGTCACGACCCACCTTCACCAAAAGGAGGGAAGGGTAAGAAAGTTTCCAAGCCCTTCCTTCTTTAGGTTGAAGGAGAGATAATGACCCCTAAAAGACACCTTCAATAGGTCTTGGAGTGGCGACTAGAACCAAGGGTATAGAAATTACACACAAGTGGAAGGCATTAATCTTTTTATTTTATAGGATCAGGAGATAAGATGATGAATCCCAACAACACCAAGAGTAAAAGAAAAGTAAATCCAAAAGTAAACCATTCCCACATGCATGTTCCAAAAGTAAAAGCCACAGGGTACAAAAGTGACTACAAGGGTAAGTACCAAAGAAAGAAAACAACAACTGCGACTGCCCCAAAGATCCGAGCTAGTACGGTCTTACGCGATCCCCAAAGAGCTCCTGGAAAACTGAAAGTAGTTTTATATACATAGGGTGAGCATACAAGTACACTCAGTAGGTAAAACCAAAGACTCTCGTGCACAAGTGGGGGAACGTACTAAATTACCGTGAGAAGCAGACAACCATTACTATGAAGGAGTTCACCCATCCCAATCACCGGCTACACTCACCAAGTAATGCAAACCAAGTAATATATAATAATAGAACATCGATGTTTGGGTACCCCGTACCACTTTACCACTGGTTATCGAGACATCCTACGCATCAAACCAATCATGGCATTCTCACTGCAGTCCCACTGCCACACCCGCCCGCACACACCTGGGCGACAACCGCACACAGTCCCACTGCCGAATCCCGCCCGCAAACACCTGGTCTAAATGTTCACACGTACCACGCCTGCAAATACCAAGTCCAGAACAACCACCACCACACCTGATGACACCTAGGCTAGAAGATCCACTGCCACCCATGAAGACCCCTGGGCCTCATCCCGAAGATACTTGGGAAACTACCTGCCCGCACACACCTGGGGCATAACCACCACAGTACCCCACCCAAAGATTCTTGGGTAAATAATGGACCTCAGGCCATCACATCCTTCCCGAAGGTACTTGGGATATCCGGGAAAGGGAGCAGAAAAGGAGATAATAACCAGCCACTAAGAATAGTGTTGTAAAAAACACCCTCCCCCATGAAATGGGGGTGTTTGGAACTAAGTTCTCAACATGGGTGGGACGGAATAAGAAACAAAAAACTAAAAGTATATATATAGGTAACAAGCACTCACCCAAAGTTAGGTTTTTCTTCAGAGAGCCTACAGATGACAACAACACTCAAGTCCGAGTCATGACTCTCGCTAACAAAACTTGTTTGTCCCATTCTTGTTTTCATGTTTAGTAATAATGTTTAAATAAGTTCATGCACCTACTTGGGCAACTAAAACCATAAGAATAACCAAATAAAGAATCCAACCAAATGTCAATATAAACATTCACACCCGGTTCTCTTGTAATGTTACAACAACAAGGGGACAAGTGAGATCCCTCAAAGTACTAGAACCAATGAAACCCTCCAGACACTACCTTGTGTCCCCCCAAATGGTTTCTCATCATCAGAGAATCCCACCCCAACTCATGATATAAACAAGGTAACCACCTGGTCTTAAAACTCACAACCACCAAATCCATATCAACAGGGGATCTCATACCCTCCCACATCTCAAGCAATCGGACCATAAAAGAAAACAACCAAACCACTACCACCAACACAAAGCACGACCATGTCGGTATTTTCATATTTATAAGAATTAACACACTACATGATTTCAATTTTGTGTGCTTTAACTGGGGGTTATCACAGAATAGTTGATCCTGGTGCATTTAATTCATTTAGCCAGGTGTACCCGATTAACCAATTTCTTTTTTTACAGAAGGAGTTTGCAACCACAAAAAATTCATTTCAGACATCCCCAAGGGTTCATTAGTGCATAGATAAATACCACTAACAGCCATGATTTTTAGTAGGCGTAAGCCCACACAATTCAGAAAGATGTTCATAACATAAAACAGAATCAACGATCACAACCCCCCTTCTTTCTTCATATAATCAGTTCATTATCTTTATTTAGGTCTGGTTGAACCAATTCTATAGAACCAAAAGCACTCCCACCCCACATGATACACAAATGTGAGAGACGAAGAAATTCCCTACTTGTTGATCAACAATCGACTCTAATGCCGTGGCGGAACTTCACGGATAGTGATGCAGTTCGCCTGAACGAAAAGTCGGTCGTCTGGATGAAGGGTACTCTTAACACAGGGTGATCGAGAAAAGAAGAAAACATGACTAACCCATAGTTTATAAGATCCACAGATGGTTGAGATAAGAACGCCATACCGCGTAAGGAGCGAGGGTCGTGGGTTGACCACGCGGCCCCACACGTTATCAAAGGGGTCGGGTGGTTTAAACCGACACACACACCAGGTTAATTTATTGAATGTTAATTATAAAATTTATGGGCGCTACCAGGCATTAAAACAATATTAAAGGGGGTCAAATAAGGGTTTAAAACTCAATTTGCACACGTCACTGGAAAAACCCCGACAATGCTGGGTGACGCCGATCGGTCTCACTGATCGGTCGCGCCGAGACGCTACCCCTTTAGGATCCGGATTTTTGTCAAAGGAAATGACCAAGAGAGTCTAGGTCATCACAATTTATTCATAAAATCACAATTGATGAAAATACGTATGAAACACATTTTTTTAGGTTAATTCATGACTATGATAGTTATACATCCCATGTGGATCAAATGATTATGTAAATATTTGTATGTGATGGTTGAGAAAGAAATCATATATTCCACTAATACATTGGGAAATTTGATTTATCTCACAGGATAATGTGTATTATGCATGAAAATGGTTCTAGATTTGTTCACAACTATATGTATTATTTGACCACTAAGACATGATATTAAATGTTTATGCATTTATACATTCCATGAATTTATCCATTTCTCCAATCTAAAGTTGATAATGATCCCATACTTATTTTCTGACGATTATTATTATTCTTACTCAGGTTAAAAAAATTTATATCTATTATTCATTCCTTTAACTAGGATTTTAGGTCAATTATTTTATCAACATTTATATTCTCTAGTGATTACTGTACTCAGGAAGAATCAAGGTCTAATAAGAAGATAGAGAACACTAATTTAAATAATTTTTGTGTTTTATTATTTTAAATTTATTTATAATCAAAAATTTACAAATACACTGAGACATTTGATCCTGTATTTAGTATTTCATTTATTTTTTATCATAATATTATTTAATAATATGAATGATAAATAAAAGTTTTTATAAGGATAAATGGTGTACGTTTATCTTTAAAATGAGGAAATATGATTAAATTAAATACATAGATTCATATGAGTTTACGAAGTTAGTTTTCAAAAATTATATTCTTTGTATTATTCATACAAATATGGATAAGGAGTGACTTGAACTAAATAAATATTATGATGGTTCCATTAATACAAAAAAGGAATATTTTTAATGACTTATGAGGTATGCTTCTAGTATTATCATCTAACCTAAATTTTTGGTTTATTGACACTTAAGAGGATTAAACCAAAGTATATAAAGGGAATTATCTCTAATATTCATCAGTATCCATGAATGGACTATTCTATGTGCTATCATGGTAGGAATATAGGTGGGAATTACCTATCAATCTCTTGGTTTTGATAATAATAGAAAATAGGAATTCAATGGAGAATATAAGAAACATAAGGTTTACAAGATGATATTTACATTATGATCAAAGTGAGGGAAGAAGAATGGAAGAAGTTTTATTAAGGGGGTTTTAAATGTTTTATGTTTAAAGGGGAATATCACGTTAAAATTTATTTCCAAGGTGATGGGAATATGTTAGATAATAGTGCTAATAGAGAGAAAGAAGAGTATAATTCAAGAAAACCCTCTAGTGTTTCAAATTTTATTATTAAAGGATCTATACTAACAATTTTATGAATCTAAATTTAAATGATGATGATCGATGTCAGTAACCTCATAATCTAAGAGACAAAGGAAAATTATAATATCCTTGGTAAATAAAAATAAGACTTTTGTATGTTTATTAATATTTATTAATTAAATATTAATTTTACTATAAAGGGGATGCTATTTTCCATGGCGCACCCGACACACAACAATGGGTTTTCTCTAAAATCTCATGTTGCACACAAGGCTGAGACATCCTGAAAAATAATATAATATTATTTTAAATGGTAGATAATGCCTAGACATTTTATTAGAGGGAATAAACATAACAAACCATGTTATGATTAAACATGTTTGTTAAATGTTTTTTTACACTTATCTAATAAAAGTTAAAGGCTTAAAACGTGAATGAATCCAATTTGAGCATAAATAGTCAAATGTTCTTTAAAAGTGCGATTTACCACCTTTTGATGGATAACCCATTTTAAATACAGTTTTTGTTGCTTTTGGGTATTATATTTGACTAAATAAAATTATTCTTTAGAATCAGGACCTCAAAACCTTCTTTGGTTAAAAGTGTGGTATTTTTATAATAGAGTTCTTTTTTAATGAATACTTAAAAATACTGCATTTTAATTCAAAACTATAATTTAATATAATTTTTTATGGATGAATTAACAATTTAATTGGTTTTAAAGTGTAAGTAGATTATATTTTTACCATTTAATCTAATTATGGTCATTTGAAGTAATTTTACTTTTAAATTGGACATAAACATGTGTTAATATTTTAATATTTTTTATTTCTTAAAAACACGTTTGTTGGTTTGACAATTGGAATTAATTTTAAATTAATTTCTCTAACTTCTATGTTTTTAATTTGGAAAAACAGATTCCATATCTAGAATAAGGAGGTCCGAAATGTGTAAATATCTAACTTTTATTTTTTTACATTATGAATATTTAAATCAGTAAATATTTTATTTACCATGGTTAATTAGTAAATATGGTTAATAAGGGTGGAAAATAACATTATATTAATATTAAATTACCCTAAAACTTGTCTTAACCCTATTTGTTGAGATATTTTTGACCAAGGGAATCAGTAGGTCGATTTTGGGATCCCATGGAGACACTTGTGAGGTATGCATCTCTTATTATCATCCAACCTAAATTTTAGGTTTATCGACACTTAATAGTATTATCCCATAATATATAAATGGAATTATCTCTAATATACATCAGTATCCATGAATAAATTGTTCTATGTGCTATATTGGTGGGAATATAGGCGAGAATTACCTACCAATCTCTTGGTTTTGATAGTAATAGAAAATAGGAATTCAATGGAAAATATAAGAAACATAAGGATAACAATATGATATTTCAATTATGATCAATGTGTGGGAAGAATAATGGAGGAAGTTTTATTAAGGGTTTTTTAAATGTTTTAATTTCTAAGGGGAATGTCATGTTAATTTTTTTTACAAGGTGATGGGAATATGTTATATGATAGTTCTAATAGAGAGAAAGAAGTGTATAATTCAGGAACACCCTCTAGTTTTTCAAATTTAATGAGTAAAGGTTCTATACTAACCATTTACCAAATGAAAATTTTAATAATGATGATCGATGTTAGCAATCTCATAATATAAGAGACAAAGGGAAATTGTAACATCCTAGGTAAATAAAAATATGACATTTGTATATTTATTAATATTTATGAATTAAACATTAATTTTACTTTAAAGAGGATTATATGTTCCATGGCGTACCCAACACGCAACATTGGGTTTCTCCAAAATCTCCTGTTGCACACATGGCTAAGTCATACTGAAAAATAATATAATATTATTTTAAATGGTAGTTAATGCCTCGATATTTTATTTGAGAAAATAAAAATAACTAACTATGTTATTATTAAACATATTTGTTAAATGTTTTTTACATTTATCCAATAAAAGTTAAAGGCTTAAAATGAGAATGAATCCAATTTAACCATAAATACTCAAATGTTCTTTAAAAGTTTGATTTACCACCTTTTGATAGAGAACCCATTTTAAATATAATTTTTGTCTCTTTTTTGTGTAATATTTGACTAAATAAAATTCTTATTTTGAATCAGGAACTCAAAATTTTCTTTGGGTAAATGTGTGGTATTTTTCCTATAAAGTTCATTTTTAATGAATAGTTAAAAATACTGCATTTTAATTCAGAACTTTCTTTTAATATAATTTTTTTGTGGATAAATTAATATTTTAATTATTTTTAAAGATTAATTGGATTATATTTTTACCATTTAATCCAATTCATGTCATTGGAAGTAATGTTACTTTGAAATTGGACATAAACATGTGTCAATATTTTGATAGTTATTATTTCTTAAAAACACGCTTGTTGGTTTGACTATTGGAATTAATGTTAAATTAATTTCCCCAAATTCTGTGTTTTTAATTTGGAAAAATGGATTCCATATCTAGAATAAGGAGGCCCAAAATGTGTAAATAGGTATCTTTTATTTTTATACATTATGAATATTTACATCAGTAAATATTTTATTTACCATGGTTAATGTCTAAATATGGTTAATAGGGGTGGAAAATAATATCATATTAATATTAAATTACCCTAAAAATTCTTCTAACCCTATTTTTGAAGATATTTACAACCAAAAGAATTATTGGATCGATTTTGGGATCCAATGGAGCCACTTGGGAGTGATAATGACACTTTATATTAAATTATTGAAAATAAGGACAAAAATAACAAAAACATATTTCTTTTAGTAAAAAAGTTGTATATAGGGTTATATAAGTGATATCTTGGACTATAAATATTCATTTAAATAAAAAAATATTTTCAACATTATGGTATTTTATTTATAATTTTTAGACATTATATAAATAAACTAAATTAGGAAACAATGGTGATGCAATAATTTCTTCATAAATAATGGATTCAAATAAATGGTATTATAAATATTATATTAACTTTGTTATGCCGTACAAGAATTTTAGGGATAATAATGACTTGTTATATTTGAATTAATGAAGGTTTTTTAAATAATAAATTTAGATATTTTTTTAAAGTCTTGATATTAATAACTTAGAAATTGAAATAAATGAGTTTTTAAAACAATTAATATTTTATTAAATTATAAAATAATCCTAAAAATATAATCTAATGCAAAATGACTTAAAAAATGTTATAAATGTCATAAATGATCCATTTTCGATCGCTTGTCATTTTATAGTTAATATATTAACCATATAGTATGAATATATTAGAGGACATGGTAATAGTTAAATAAGTTAACAAAGGCTTAAATAAAATATATAAGGATTAGAACATATCAAAAACCTATTCAATTCTTATTCAATGATTTTATTTATAATTATATGAAACTCATCTTCTAATTAAATAAGTTTTGGACCTTTTAAAACAAAAAATCATTTTATAAAAAAATAATACTTTTCACTTTCATAAAGCTCCAATCCTCTCTCTTATAAAAGGCAACCACCTCTAACCCATTACACACACCTCTCAATACCATTGGATCATCTATCATTTACCAAATTAATCTCCATACATCCCCCTATTCTTCTTAGAATCATTACCATAGGCAGACGGCAATTCAAGTTACCCTTTTGGTTCAAACCAATGTCAGATACCCAATTTAAAGGTAACGTCTTCTCTTAACTTATTTTCATTTATTTTACTTCTCCACCCCCCTAAAATCTATTTATTCCTTAATATTATAAAAAACAGTATCATTAATATACTCAGTTTTTTATGAAATGTATTCGAACTAATATTACACACACATCCATCTAATGGGTAAAGAACATACAATTTCTATGGATTGTGAACTAACACCTCAAGAAACAATTATTGTTAAATTATCTCCTACTATCTCTTCTGGTGGAAGTTATGATGACACTGTATTTATATGTGATATATATTATATTTATATTATCTCTATAATTATTTATTTTTCATTTATAGTATAACTTTAAGGTTTCCATAAGTCGTACACCCTATAATTTCATTTGAGGAGGTGCGGACTGTTGCACCATCAAAGTGATAGGAGTCATTCATACCATAAAGGAACATATATAGGATGGTTCTAGTGAACTTATGTAATATATATAAAATATTATATTATACTTAAATAAAAATATACCTATTTATCATTTGGTTTTTATTCCTTTAAAAAAGCAAAAAATTAAACGAAAGTAGCGTTCATGAGTACGTACAACTTACTGTCTCCACGAATGGTGCATTTAATTTTCATTTAACCAAATGATATGGACTATTCTAAATAAATATATACTGTATATAAATGATTTATATGTTATCTATATCATGAATATCATTATGGAGGTAATGGAATTTTTACTACATGGACAATTTGTAATTATGACAAGTTAATTTTTGACTCAAGTTTCGAACATCGACAAAATGTCGAATATAAATTGAAATGATTAAATAATTGTTATAGCAATGTAATAAGTGATATAAAGTAAAAAAAATATAATTTTATTCTTCATTAATAACAAGAAACATACAAGAGATGTCATACTTTAGGTAAGGGGTTTTCATCTCAATTTTTATTCCCATGAGATTCATGCTATATTTTCATTTATTTCCATTTTTGTGGTGTATGTACTACCACTGATTGTATTATATATTTAGTATAATTTATCATATGTGTGTTTAAATATTAATTTTATTATCCTTATTTTATGTGGTGTATGTTTCATAAGTTACCAAATTAGTAAGGGGTCCTTTCCTTGTCCTCTTTTTATCAAATACTTATTTTATGATATGTCTTTTTAAATATCTATTTTCTTATATTGGGATATGTTCTAATATATCCTTATTGTTCTAAATTTTATGTCCATGTGATGAGATACTCTTTTCTCTCACATCAAGTCATTATCTAAATAGTAATGCTACACCGTTATGTTGTCAAATTTTTATAAGAGAACTTCTTAACCCAATTTCAATTTGTTGGTTAAATATTTTACATCTTGATTATGTCATGATACAAATAAGTGTGAATTAAATATGATTGTTTTAAACATAATATCCACTTATATTGGGTGTATTATTTTTTTTCACACATAATTAGGTCATTGATTTTTCATTAATATAAGTATATGATCATTGCACGGGACTTTGTATCAATTTACATTCCATTGAGACTTATTTGTTGTTATACTCTAATTCACTTTTATATAGTGTATATTATGCCCTTTGAAATTTTATATCATGAATCTCCTTATTTTCATGATATTATAATATTTTTAATGTAATATCTCAATTATTTTTATTCAATTTTCTCTCCTTTGGTTTGGAACTCTTTAACTAAAATATTGTTTTAAATGTTTTAATGATTTTTTTTCTAAATCTATATCACTAATGTACATGTTTTAAAAATGATTTTAAAGATTTATTTATATGGACATGAATTTTTTGACATTAAAATTTCTTTTAAAATACTAAAAGTGGTATAGGACACTTTGATTAGAAAATATCTTTATTAAATGTTTTAAATGGTTTTGAAAATGGTTTGATAAAGCATTGATTAGGTCAATATCTTGAAACGATATATTGTGATAACAATTTGGAAATGTTATATTTCTTTTGTGATGGATTTATGTGTTATGAATCTGTTGTGGTTGTTGGAAATTTATTAAATATACAGGTGGTTCAGTGATAAACCTTGGGTTGGTGAGCCTAAGATAACTCTCCAATGCATTGGGTAATGTGACAGAGGTAAATGTTGATGTTTCTCCTAAGAGATTTAGGGAATATACCATGATGGGTAGTCCAAACATAACTCTCTATGTATATGTGAAGGATAAAATGTATGTATGTTATGGATTCCAAATGTTACCTTTGTGATTTATGATTTCCATGTGTTATTCATAAAAACTATGATTTTTTTATGGCATGTTAATGATTTAAAAGTATGCTTTCATTGATTTGTATCTATTGATGTACAAATGTTTTGTTTCCTTGTTTTATAACCCTTACTGATATTTTTATGCTCATCCCATGTTTTTGAAATTTTTTCACGTTTTTATAAAGAAGGGTAAGAGAAATAATTAATTCAAGAAGATTTATATGAAGAAAATAACTCATGTTTTATTTACAGAGTTTTATTTTTGTGAATATTTTGGATAGATTAAATGTGTCTACTTTGTTATTTTTGAGATATAATGTAATAGTTACAACATAATTATCTAAAACTCTAAACCTTATAATATACTCAATGTGAATTATTATCTTATTCCAATATTATGAAATGTTTACGGCCGAGGCCTTATAGTTGGTATCAATTTTCAGTTTAGACAAATTTAGGGATTAAGAGTTTTATTAGACACATGGTTAGTCACTTGGTAAACTCTTTATGTTAAATATTTATTTTGTAACATTTTCAAATCAGAAAAAGTCTATTACAAATGGAAGGAGGAGGATCTCAAATAATATTCCTATATATTCCTGATGACTTTCTTGCAATAATTATTACAAAGTCATGTCCAGACTATTCTAAACAATTTCATAACATACAACTCATTTTCCAGAAATTGTTTGAAAAATCAAAAACCTCCACTATACCTTGATATCATCGTGGATTATGGGTTGTAATTAATCCAATCCTATTTTCACAATATTATCATATTTTCAAGAAAGGTAAATATTAAGAGGGTATTTTCAAATATTTTACCTTATCACTAGATTTTGATGCATATTATGATTTTGAAAAAGGGGATAAAGAAGCGGACCGTTGGACAACCTATTTATATTTTAAATTAAAATATTGTATCTTATCACATGCTTATGTAATTTTAAAAATATTATTTATTGAATTTTTCAGCTAAAAATCAGTTTGACTATTATATAAAAATCATGTTTTATCAGATATTTTGGAATTATATGCCATACATGATTATTTTTAGAAACTATTTTTCTATAAATGTACATATGACCCATGTTGTGAAAGGTGTATTTGGATGAAGGAAGCAAATGATTTTGGAGGGTCTTTAAATCATTTCTGTAATACATGGACCTTCTACCTACATAAACAATATGACGATAAAACATATAGACACCATGATAAAGGTATGATGTTCTTTCTATTTGGAATAGTATTATTTGAACATATGGAGGTGACAAAATTGACAATATATAAGGTTTTGAGGTCTTATTGTATTGGGATGAATATGAAAGGTATAAGAAAACCATTGGGGTTAAAATATGATATGGTTATTTTGGATGAATTTATCTCATCTTTGGTAATGTTATAAAATTATATGGTTTTTCAAAAATGACGACACATAGACCATGTGACACCCCATCTTGTTGGAAAAATCTGAGGTAATCGAACCAAAAACCAAAGTGCGATTGGGATTTTTCACCTACCACTAGACTACATGAAGTACATGGTTGTTATGACTAATTCAATTTTAGTTAAATTATTTTATGGATCAAGAATATGGTGATTTTTGAAACATATATTTTAACAAATGGATATACTTAGTATAGGAAAATGATTTGGTTTTTAAGAGATAAATGTTATTTGGGAATATGTTTACTCTTTTGGGAACACTATATTATTAATAGAAACAGAATAATATGGGATTCCATTTGCGGAGTAATGGTTGAATTTTTTTTTTGGAAGAATCTATTTTTTTTATAATGAAGATATTAAAAATTGGGTTATTTATGGAAATTATTAACCATTTATAGAGAATATGTGATTATGTAAATTACTCATTAGTATGAGACTTTAAGAGTAGTCGATGTTATTTAAAGATAAATATTATGATTTACTGTGTAAGACTATGTGATTAAATACTTCTGAGTTTTGGGTTTCAATAATAGTTTTGATTATATTGATGGATTTTAAGGAAAATTGATTATTTAATGGTATTTATTGAACATTGGGTATTATTTGTTCAATTATGGATATTAAGATTATTATCTCCTTTTATATAGTTTTATCCTTTTTTGGGATTATCTGATATTATACTAACCGTTTTAGTTTTTTTAATGTCTAATGACAAGGTAAATATATAGTTAATATTTTTTGGAATATGTGATTCAGTTTATGTTGATTATAGTACTTTAGGAGTGACCAAGTCATCTTTAATACTAATAATTTGGATAAAAGATGAGTTTTTGGAAGAAACATATTAAAGGATGAAACTCTACTTTAAAAGTAAGTATATTTCCTTTTGTCTTTATTAAATCTCATAAATATATTCTCTAATATTATAAAATAGAACATAAAACAAAAACTTCATTCATTTAATTTTCCCATTGGGAAACCGAAGACCATTTAACCCATCACATGTTTGTGATTTTCTAGTGGTTATCTTTCTCATAATCATGTTTTTTATTACTCTCCATCAAAACTTGACACTTAGTTTCTCTTCCATATCATTTTCTTCCTATATTAAATCCTAGTATGGGTTATCTCAGGTGACCATTATACTGATATTTATTTCTTTTAAAGTGATATTCTTATTGATTCATTTTCCAAAGTGGTACTTTTAAGGAAGTTTGTAGGCCCAATTTTAAAATTACGATGATGCAATTCCCAAAAGGGGGGAAAGATGTAACATCCCAGGTAAATAAAAATAAGAAATTTTCATATTTATTAATATTTATGAATTAAATATTAATGTTAAATTAAAGTGGATTCTATGTTCAATGGAATACCTGACATGCAACAATGGGTTTCTCCAAAATCTCTTGTTGCACACAAGGTAGAGTCATACAGAAAAATAGTAATATAATATTATTTTAAATGGTAGTTAAATACTATGCATTTTTTTAGTAGGAATGAATAGAACTAACTATATTATGATTTAACATGTTTATTAAATGTTTTTTAAATTTATCCAATAAGATTTAGAGGCTTAAAATGTGAATGAATCCAATTTTGAGCATAAATAATATAATGTTCTTTAAAAGGTCGATTTACCGCATTTTGATGGAGAACCCTTTTTAAAGCTAGTTTTTGTCACATTTTTATATTCTATTATAAAAAATAAAATTATTCTTTATAATTGGGGAATCAAATTTTTCCTTGAGAAGAATTTTGATATTTTTCAGATAATGTTCATTTTTAAATGAATAGTAAAAATACTGTTTTTTAATTCAAAACTGTCATTTAATATAATTTTTTATATGGATAAATTAACATTTTAATTTGTTTTAGAGTTTAATTGCATTATAGTTTTACCATTAACTCCAATTATGGTCATTGAAGTAATTTCACATTGAAATTGGACATAAGCAAGTGTCAATCTTTTGATAGTTATAATTTCTTAAAAACACGTTTTTTGTTTTGACAATGGGAATTAATTTTTAATTAATTTATACTACTCCAAGCTTTTGAATTTGGAAAATTTTATTCCATATTTGGAATAATGAGTTCCAAAATGTGTAAATAGGTAACTTTTATTTTTTGAAATTAAGAATATTTACATAAGTAAATATTTTATTTACCATGCTCAAAGAATAGATTTATTAAAAAAGGATGAAAAATAATATTATAATAATATTAAATTACACTTAAACTTGTTCTAACCCTATTGGTTGAGATATATCCAAATAAGGGAATCTTTGGGTCTCTTTCGGGTCCCCATGGAGCCACTTCGGAGTGATAATGACACTTTATATTAATTAATTGAAAGGACAAAAATAACAAAAAAAATATCTTTTAGTAAAACAATTGAATATGGGGTTATATAAGTGATATCTTTGACTATAAATATTAATTTTAATTCAAAAAAATTTAATACATCATGGTATTTTTTTTAATAATTTTCAGATATTTAATAAATAAACATAATTAGGACACAAGGATGATGCATTAATTACTTCATTATTAAAGCATTCAAATAAATGATATTATAAATATTAGAATACATTTATTTTGAAACTATTATTCCATCCACGAATTTTATGGATAATAATAAATTTATATATTTGAATTAAAGAAGGTTTTTCGAAATATTAATGTTTTTATAGATTTTTGTCTTGATATGAATAATTTAGATATTTACATTAATGAGGTTTTGGAAAAATTAATTTTTCATTAAATGATAAAACAATATTGGAAATCTAATATTCAGATAAATAACATCAATAAAGATAAAAAATTTCATAAATGAACCATTTTGAGTCTCTTCTTATTTTATACTATATATATTAACCATATAGTATGAAAATATAAGAGGACATGATAAAAGTTAAATAATTTAACAAGGGGTTAAATAAAAAAGATAAGGATTAAAAAATATATATAAACTGACCAATTCTTATTAAATGACTTTATTTAGACTTATATGAAACATATATTTAAATTATATAAGTTTTGGACATTTTTAAACTGAAAATAATTTTATAATAAAATAATACATTCAAACTATCATAAAGAGCCCCTCCTCACTCTTATAAAAGGCCACCACCTCTAACCCATTACAGACACCTCTAAAGCCCCTTGGAGCATCCAAAATTGGCCTAATTAAGCTCCCGAAATCCCTATATTCCTCCTAGAATATTTTCCCAAGGCATAAGGCTATTCTAGTAAACCTATTGGTTCAAACCAAAGGGAGATACCTGATTTAAAGGTAATGCCTTCGCTTAAGTACTCTTCTTTTATTTTACTTTTATGACCCCATAAACTCTATTTATTCCTTTATTTTATAACAACACCAGTATCCTAAATATACGTGGTTGTTTTTATGAGAATTATTCAAACTATACTTCCACACACCTCCATCTAATGGGTAAAGAAAATATTGTTTCTATAGACGACGAACTAATGCCTCACGAAACGATGATTGTTCAATTATCTCCTACAACCTCTTATGGTGGCCATCAAGATGACACTATATTTATATGTGATATATATTATATTTATATTATCTTTTTTCTTATTTATTTTATATTTATATCATACATTTATGGTTCCCATAATGTGTAGACCTGATTATTTCATTTGAGGAAGTCTAGACTACTGCCCCCTCAAAGTGATATGACTCGTTCATACCATACATGGAACGTATAAAATATGGTTTCAATGAACATATGTAAGATATATAAAATATAACATTATACTGTATTAGTAATATAAATATTTATCATTTTTTTTTCATTCCATTAAAAATGAAAAAAATTAAATGAAAGTAGCGTTCGTGCGTACATACGACTTACCGTCTCCATGAACGGTGCATTTAATTTTCATATATCCAAATGATATGGACTATTATAAATACACATATACATTATATAAATGATATATCTGATATATAAATCATTAATATAATTCTATAGATAATTTAATATTGACCACAAGGACAATTTGTAATTATAACATGTTCATTTTTTACTGAAGTTCTGACCATTGACAAAATGTCCAATATAAACTCCAATGATTAAATAATTGTTATAGAAAAGTAATAATTGATATAAAAGGACTAATAAAATTTAAAATTGTTCTAAAAAATTATAAATTAACTTATGTTTATTCTTCAGGAAGAACAAGGAACATACAAGAAAAGTCTGACTTGAGGTAAGGGGTTTTCATCTCACTATTTATTCTTGTGAGATTCGTGATATATTTTTAACTATTTCATTTTTTGTGGTTTATTTACTTCCCATGATTGTATTCATTCGGTAATATAATTTAACATATGTTTATTTATAGCTTCATTATATGATCATCCTTTCATGTGGTTTATGTTTCTTAAGTTACCAAATCTGTAAGGGAACCATTCACCATCCTCTTTTTGTAAAATACTTCTTTTATGTTATGGCATTTAAATTTCCACTTTCCTATGTTAGGATATGTTATTATATATAATTATTTATGTACATTTTATTTCCATGTTATTATAGACCATTTTCTCTCTCATCAACTTAGTATCTGAATTTTAATGTGACGCCATAGGCGGTCAAATTTTTATAAGAGAACTTTTTGACCTAATTGCAATTATTTGGGTTAAACTTCTACCTCTTGATTATTTCATTCTATTAATATGTGTTAATTACCTAATATTGTTTTAAAATTAATATCCACTATTATTTGGTGAATTTTTATTTGTCACACATAATTATTTCACTATTTGTTCCTTAATATAATGATATGATCTTATCAAGGGACCTTGTCTCAATTTACATTACATTGAGACTTATTTGTTATTATAAATAAATTCACTTTTATATAGTGTATATACTTCCTTTTGAAAAATTATATCATGGATCTCCTTATTCTCATGATATTATATTGTTTGATTGATTTTATTCCTCAATTATTTGTATTCAAGCGTCTCTCTGTAATATGGAACTCTTTAACTAAAATACCATTTTAAAAGTTTTAATAATTTATTCTTCTAAATATTTCTCATTAATGATCATGTTTTAAAAATAGTTGTGAAGATTTATTTATATGTACATGAATTTTTTGACATTATAATTTCTTTCAATGTCTTCAAAGTGGTATGGGACACTTTGATTCAAAAATCTCTTTATTAAATGTTTTAAATGGTTTTGAAAATGGTTTGATAAAGCATTGATTTGGTCAACATCTTGAAATGATATATTATGATTGAAATGGGGAAATGCTATATTTCTTTTATTTTTGTTTTATGTGTTACGAATATTTTATGGTTATTGGGCATTGTTACATATACAGGTGGTTCCGTGATAAACCTAGGGCGGTTGAGCCTGAGATTGGTCTCCAATGCATTGGGAAACGTGACAGAGGTAAACATTGATGTTTCTCCTAAGATGTAACACCACAAGATTTCATAGTGTGTTATTTCTTCAAAATAATTCAATAACTTGCACTACACGCAACACCGAGTTCAATTGCACCATGACTTACCCAAAAAAAAAGCCATTAAAAGAGGTCAGGAATAGTATTAACTAAATTTTAAACTTTATAATTTTAGAATCCATATTATGAGTTTCTTAGTCATAATGCAAGAACAGATTCATTTTCAGTATTGCACTTTTATCAACATTTAGTGAAACCTTTTTAAATACAATATTTTAAACTTTTTGACTAAATGGAGACATCAAAAAATTTAAAATGAAACTTCCCAAGCTTCCACGGTACGCTTTCCTTTGAATAAAACAGTAGCGTGTGTTGTACGCAACTTCGAGTTTTAACACACACCACAACCAATCAAACTGGCCGTTATGAATAGTAATACCTAAATTTTGAAATAATATATATTTTATATTTTGAAATGGACTTCATTTTTCGATTCGGAATATCTAATTTAGCCTAAGGTGAAATTTTGGTACTTTTCGGATAACTTTCATATTTTGATGAATAGTGAAAATTACTAAATTTTAATTAAAAACAACTTTTTTAATCAAAATAATTAATAGTGATAAATTATGAATTTGAGTGGTTTTAAAGTATATTTAGAATATATTTTTACAATTTAATATAATTTTGGTCATTAGACAAAATTTTACAATTAAACCGAACATAAACAAGTGTCAATCTTTTGATAGTTATTATCTTTTAAAAACACGCTTTTTGTTTTGACAGCGGGAATTAATTTTAAATTAATTTCTGCCACTTCTATGTTTTGAATTTAGAAAAATGGATTCCATATTTGGAATCAGGATTTTCAAATTGTGTAAATAGGTAACTTTTATTTTTAGACATTTTGAATAATTACTGCGGTAAATATTTTATTTACCATGGTTAAGGGTAAATCCGGTAAATAAGGGTTAAAAAAATAATATTATAATAATACTAAATTACCCTAAAACGTGTCTTAACCCTATTGGTTGATACATGGTCGACCATGGGCATCTTTGGGTCAATTTGGGGACCCCATGGATCCACTTGTAAGTGATAATGACACTTTATTTTAATTAAGTTAAAATGAATACAAAAATGACACAAGCATATATCTTTTAGAAAAACTATTGTTACATAGGGTTATATATGTTGGATTTTAGATTATAAATATTCATTAGAAATATAAAAAGATTTCCTACAGAATGATATTTTATTTATAATTTTTAGACATTAAATAATTTATTTTATATATGACACAATGATGATGCAGTAATTACTATAATAGTGAAAAATTAAAATAATTGATATTATAAATACCCAAATAAATATAATATGAAACTTTTAATGAATTAAACTAATTTTCTAGGATAATATGATATATTAGGATTGATTTAATTGACTTTGTTCGAAGTAATCAATCTGTTATGAGTTTCACAAAAATCAACTATTGAATAGTGTCAAAATTGACATAAAAGAGTTCTTAAAACAAATATTATATTATTAATTGATATTAAATTCCTAAAGATCTAAGGTTCGGCCAAGAGACTTATATCATGATAGGTTTATCATTAATGTACCACTTGGGGGTCGCTTGGATGTATATAGTAAGTTTATTAACCATATTATATAAAAATACAAAGAGACATTGTAAAAGTGAAACTAATTAACTTAGAGTTAATACTTAAAGATAAGGTTAATATAAGTACCCAAACCTGTCTAAATTCTATTGGTTGAGTGGTTTTCGACCTATCCCCACCTTAACCTTTGAATAATAAGCTTTGGAGACATTAGAAACCGAATATGAATTTATTATAAATTAATACTTCTAGCTTTTCCAAAGGTGCCCCTCACCCCTCTTATAAAAGGGCACTCCTCCTTCTCATTTCTTCACACCTTCAATGCCTTTTGGTTCGGCCAAACTCTGCCCAAATACTCTCCCAACATCCCTCACTAAAACCTAGAGGCCTTAGTTTGATCATAAAGCCAACCTAAGGAGCCCTTTTGATCTAATCAAAAGGAAGAACCCGAAGAAGAGGAGGTTAACCTACCCCAACCAAGGAAAAGTACAAGGTAAGGGTTATTTCACAATCTCTTCATAATCCGAGGTTGTTTATACGTAATAAACTACTGGGATATCTTTATCATATACATCCATGTTTCTTAAAAATGTATTTCAAAACATTTTTACTATTTACAAGAATATGGGTTAAAGTCATTTATACCCTTGTTTGACTTTTTATAAGAGGTTTATAAAGGAATCTTTCCGTCAATTTCAAAACAAGGTCCTTTTTAACCTTTTCGACAGAATTGAGGTAAGAATGTTTTTTTTAACTTATACGGCGGGTGCGGTTATTTTACGCCATTATAAAATCTTCAGAGCTTTCCTTACAAGCTTATAAGAACATTTTCAAGAAAATGTTTTATTTTATATGGCTCTTAAATGGTTTCAAAAATAGAAAGAGATATTTCTCTAAAAAGTGTTTTGATTTCATCTATGTCAACATCCTTTGATGGATTTTACGCTTATTTGAAGTTGATTTATTATGATACAAAACTTCCATATTGTAATAAAGTTTTGTGATATGTTTGACTGTGGATGTGCCATTTATATAGCATTCATGGTTTATGAGTAAAGTATTGACATTTCGTATGCTAGTTCCAATAATAATGTTTATGTTATATTTCAACCTTTACTTCATATGAATGTGTTGGACAAGTATGTTCCAGGTTGGGGACTGGTTAAAGTAAGCCCTCCAGGTTGGGGACTGGTAAAAGTAAGCCCTCCAGGTTAGGGACTGGTAAAAGTAAGCCCTCCGGTTTGGTCTCCGGTTATTAGAAGGACTCCGGGTTGGTGTCCGGTTATTAGAGGCACTCTGGTTTGGTGTCCGGTTATTAGAGGCACTCCGGGTTGGTGTCCGGTTATTAGAGGCACTCCGGGTTGGGTTCCGGTTACAGTTAGCCCCAAGGTCTTGGGATGAGGCCTTGACAAAGAAATTAAAGTTCAACATTATGCATTCCAACATTATGAAAGTGGTTATTGATTTTTGCATGTGATTATTCGATTAGTAGAATATCCATGTGAGTAAGTAAATGACATTATTTCATTTTATTTATGCCATACCATGTTGAAAGTTCATGTTTGAAAGGCTTTTGTTTTAGTTATACATTTCCTTAAAAGTTTATTCTTATTTATGAATGTTTCCGCTATATTGTTATCCTTACTGGGAATTTGAGCTCACCCCTTTTCTATGTTTTATTTTTTCCAGGAAGTGAAGAAGTAAGTTATGAATGACCTGCAGGGATATTATGTGGGGATATGAGTGTGGATTATGGAGACAACATGTAGTTGTAGTTGTTTTTCGTTTAATGATGTAATGTAATACTTATGAATATATCTAGTGTTTCCAAGGCTACTAAACCTATTGGTCTTTCGAGATTTGATCTTTCTTGTGATCATGACAATGTTACGAAGTAATGCACCGACTCTGGGTAGCTGGGGTCGGGGCGTTACAGTTGGTATCAGAGGAAGTTTAGTACAAACCTTGGAAGCTAGATTTAGATAAACTCTGATTAGAGCACGTAGACCTAAGATGAACTTTGAGGATTAGTGTAGAAGAACTTCCTAGAATTTTGGTATTGTAGAGATTTTGTGAGTTTTCCGAGCAATACATCCCTGTCTGGATACGAGCAGGTAGAGGCGGCTCTGGCACAGATGTACCTAGGGGTAAAACCCGAAAACACCGCTTTGAGCTAGACTCGAACGGGAACTGGTGCACGACAACGGGCCTTGCTTCACTCTTGGTTACGACACTCCCGGGGGATATGCTTAGGATAATTCTCATTTTCTTTACAAACCATTATGAAGGGTTTATGAGTATATACTTCCTCAAAGAAAACATTTTTATGATTATGGATTATATCCATAAATAGTTCAATTTATGTTAAGTGTTTTATAAGTATGGGATTATGTATTTTGACTCATAAACTAATCTAGTTTATGCCATTGTTTAGAAATGGCGCCCAGTAGAAGGAATAATAACTCCAGAAATGCACATGATTTAAAGAGAAGGAAGGATCATATCTCTCATGGTCTTAAGCTAGAATTTATAAGAGAAATAGTCTCCCATGTATTATCATCATATGAAGAAATAATATCATGTGTTGATAAGATAAGTAAAGAGTTTACTGATTCCTATGGCTTTGAAGGGAAGCAAGAGAAGAAAAGGATGGAAGAGAGAAAGATGGATAAAGGGAAGAGGGAAAAGAAGAATTTTCTCATATGTGGTAACTGTGGAAAGAAACACCCTGGAACTTGCCTGAAAGGAATGGGAGTTTGTTTTAAGTGTGGAGGAAAAGGGCACAAAGTACGTGACTGCAAGGGTAAGAAAATGGTTTCAAATGTACAATGCTTCATTTGCAAGGAGTTTGGACACTACGCAAACCTATGTCCTAGTCATCAGACTATTCCGCAAATGATGTTATTGGATAATAATCATGTTATGATACTACCACAGATGAAGAGGAATGATTAGAGTTCTTATGTTGATTATGTCAATTGAGTGTTGTATCAACAATGTACTTGTTACAATAATCATGGAGTATATAAGGATTATACCGCAGTACTATTTCATTAAGGACTTGAGATTGTGTGGAACAAAGAAAAGTGACTCAATAGCAGGATAAATTTATGGAAAATATATGGTTGAGAGAATGATAAATCATAATATAGTTCTGATACTGAGGTAGTGATTTTGGAATAATATGTGATTGTTTTGGATAAATTATATTGGATATTCTTGACTACCCTGGAACTGATTAATGATTTGTATATTCCATCATTGTTGGGGTTTAAAACATTTTTGGATTAATGAAGTATATCCAACTTTCTATATGGAATAAGGGAGCATGAATGTAATCAATAAGGAATATGGTAATTCAGGATGTTTCGGTGTATTAAAAGAATACATGATGAAGGTATTCATATGCTATTACGGGGTAAAAAGGTTCTACATTATGTTTACCTTACTTATAAATGTTGGACTGTGAGTATGGATAGAATTATTTGGGATAGTTCTATTTTGGATGATTTTGGATTGCCATAAAAGGACAACCCGGAGGTCGGGCGGCAACCCGTCGCGTCCGGCAAGGCTGCGAGACTTGAACCCGCAACCGAAGGGTGACAAGGGTGTATCACCTACCACTGGCCCAAGATATGTCCTGGATTAAATAATTTAGTTTTTTTAAAAGATCTGGTAGATGAATTATAAATTCGTTTATTTTGGAACCCTGTACGAATAGTATAAATATAATTTTTTTACGAGTGAAAGATGAGTTTGTGGTAGAAATTTATTAATGGATAAAACTGTAATTATAAAGTAAGTATATCTCCTTATGATCTTAGCCAATCTCATAAATAAATTCCTCAATATTAAGAAAAGCAACTTTGAACAAAAATGTTTTCCTAGATGGTACCTTAAATCATCACTAATTTATGGCTTTGGGATTGTTGGCCTTTTTATAGCCATGTTCTCTACCACTCTCCATCAGATAATTGATGGTTAGATTTTTCTTCCATATCCATATTTTCCTACATGGAACCCTAGTATGTGTTATTTTCGGTAATCTTCATACTTTCGACTCTTTATTTTAAATAGAGGCCTCATTAATTCATTTTTCGATGTTGGATTTCAACTAGGATATTTTGAAACGTCAAAAATGTGTTATCCTAATACCCTATGTTTTGTTGAACCGATGGTATTTCAATTCATCATAGATTGATGAATTTAAGGAACTCAATTTTATACTTGTTTGTGATTGATGACCTCAATCACTACCTATAAATATTTACGTTTTTCTTCCGATTATATGTCTCCAATTTCCACCAATGTTCTCCTAATCGAGATCATAATTTGGTGGTTACCCTTTGATTTCTCTTTTCCTCATATTAAGACTAAAATTTAGTAACCCAATTTCCGATGTGGGTTTTCCCACAAATATATTTTCTACTTTCAACCTTTTATTTTCGAAGAACAATTTCAAATTGCGAGGACGCAATTTATTGAAGGAGGGGAGAATGTAACACCCCAAGATTTCATAGTGTGTTATTTCTTCAAAATAATTCAATAACTTGCACTACACGCAACACCGAGTTCAATTGCACCATGACTGACCAAAAAAAAAGCCATTAAAAGAGGTCAGGAATAGTATTAACTAAATTTTAAACTTTATAATTTTAGAATCCATATTATGAGTTTCTTAGTCATAATGCAAGAACAGATTCATTTTCAGTATTGCACTTTTATCAACTTTTAGTGAAACCTTTTTAAATACAATATTTTAAACTTTTTGACTAAATGGAGACATCAAAAAATTTAAAATGAAACTTCCCAAGCTTCCACGGTACGCTTTCCTTTGAATAAAACAGTAGCGTGTGTTGTACGCAACTTCGAGTTTTAACACACACCACAACCAATCAAACTGGCCGTTATGAATAGTAATACCTAAATTTTGAAATAATATATATTTTATATTTTGAAATGGAATTCATTTTTCGATTCGGAATATCTAATTTAGCCTAAGGTCAAATTTTGGTACTTTTCGGATAACTTTCATATTTTGATGAATAGTGAAAATTACTAAATTTTAATTAAAAAAAACTTTTTTAATCAAAATAATTAATAGTGATAAATTATGAATTTGAGTGGTTTTAAAGTATATTTAGAATATATTTTTACAATTTAATATAATTTTGGTCATTAGACAAAATTTTACAATTAAACCGAACATAAACAAGTGTCAATCTTTTGATAGTTATTATCTCTTAAAAACACGCTTTTTGTTTTGACAGCGGGAATTAATTTTAAATTAATTTCTGCCACTTCTATGTTTTGAATTTATAAAAATGGATTCCATATTTGGAATCAGGATTTTCAAATTGTGTAAATAGGTAACTTTTATTTTTATACATTTTGAATAATTACTGCGGTAAATATTTTATTTACCATGGTTAAGGGTAAATCCGGTAAATAAGGGTTAAAAAAATAATATTATAATAACACTAAATTACCCTAAAACGTGTCTTAACCCTATTGGTTGATACATGGTCGACCATGGGCATCTTTGTGTCAATTTGGGGACCCCATGGATCCACTTGTAAGTGATAATGACACTTTATTTTAATTAAGTTAAAATGAATACAAAAATGACACAAGCATATATCTTTTAGGAAAACAATTGTTACATAGGGTTATATATGTTGGATTTTAGATTATAAATATTCATTAGAAATATAAAAAGATTTCCTACATAATTATATTTTATTTATAATTTTTAGACATTAAATAATTTATTTTATATATGACACAATGATGATGCAGTAATTACTATAATAGTGAAAAATTAAAATAATTGATATTATAAATACCCAAATAAATATAATATGAAACTTTTAATGAATTAAACTAATTTTCTAGGATAATATGATATATTAGGATTGATTTAATTGACTTTGTTCGAAGTAATCAATCTGTTATGAGTTTCACAAAAATCAACTATTGAATAGTGTCAAAATTGACATAAAAGAGTTCTTAAAACAAATATTATATTATTAGTTGATATTAAATTCCTAAAAATCTAAGTTTCGGCCAAGAGACTTATATCATGATAGGTTCATCATTAATGTACCACTTGGGGGTCTCTTGGATGTATATAGTAAGTTTATTAACCATATTATATAAAAATACAAAGAGACATTGTAAAAGTGAAACTAATTAACTTAGAGTTAATACTTAAAGATAAGGTTAATATAAGTACCCAAACCTGTCTAAATTCTATTGGTTGAGTGGTTTTCGACCTATCCCTACCTTAACCTTTGAATAATAAGCTTTGGAGCCATTAGAAACCGAATATTAATTTATTATAAATTAATATTTCTAGCTTTTCCAAAGGTGCCCCTCACCCCTCTTATAAAAGGGCACTCCTCCTTCTCATTTCTTCACACCTTCAATGCCTTTTGGTTCGGCCAAACTCTGCCCAAATACTCTCCCAACATCCCTCACTACAACCTAGAGGCCTTAGTTTGATCAGAAAGCCAACCTAAGGAGCCCTTTTGATCTAATCAAAAGGAAGAACCCGAAGAAGAGGAGGTTAACCTACCCCAACCAAGGAAAAGTACAAGGTAAGGGTTATTTCACAATCTCTTCATTATCCGAGGTTGTTTATACGTAATAATCTACTGGGATATCTTTATCATCCACATCCATGTTTCTTAAAAATGTATTTCAAAACATTTTTACTATTTACAAGAATATGGGTTAAAGTCATTTATACCCTTGTTTGACTTTTTATAAGAGGTTTATAAAGGAATCTTTCCGTCATTTTCAAAACAAGGTCCTTTTTAACCTTTTCGATAGAATTGAGGTAAGAATGTTTTTTTTAACTTATATGGCGGGTGCGGTTATTTTACGCCGTTATAAAATATTCAGAGCTTTCCTTACAAGCTTATAAGAACATTTTCAAGAAAATGTTTTATTTTATATGGCTCTTAAATGGTTTCAAAAATAGAAAGAGATATTTCTCTAAAAAGTGTTCTGATTTCATCTATGTCAACATCCTTTGATGGATTTTACGCTTATTTGAAGTTGATTTATTATGATACAAAACTTCCATATTGTAATAAAGTTTTGTGATATGTTTGACTGTGGATGTGCCATTTATATAGAATTCATGGTTTATGAGTAAATTATTGACATTTCGTATGCTAGTTCCAATAATAATGTTTATGTTATATTTCAACCTTTACTTCATATGAATGTGTTGGACAAGTATGTTCCAGGTTGGGGACTGGTTAAAGTAAGCCCTCCAGGTTGGGGACTGGTAAAAGTAAGCCCTCCAGGTTAGGGACTGGTAAAAGTAAGCCCTCCGGTTTGGTCTCCGGTTATTAGAAGGACTCCGGGTTGGTGTTCGGTTATTAGAGGCACTCCGGTTTGGTGTCCGGTTATTAGAGGCACTCCGGGTTGGTGTCCGGTTATTAGAGGCACTCCGGGTTGGGTTCCGGTTACAGTTAGCCCCAAGGTCTTGGGATGAGGCCTTGACAAAGAAATTAAAGTTCATCATTATGCATTCCAACATTATGAAAGTGGTTATTGATTTTTGCATGTGATTATTCGATTAGTAGAATATCCATGTGAGTAAGTAAATGGAATTATTTCATTTTATTTATGCCATACCATGTTGAAAGTTCATGTTTGAAAGTCTTTTGTTTTAGTTATACATTTCCTTAAAAGTTTATTCTTATTTATGAAAGTTTCCGCTATATTGTTATCCTTACTGGGCATTTGAGCTCACCCCTTTTCTATGTTTTATTTTTCCCAGGAAGTGAAGAAGTAAGTTATGAATGACCTGCAGGGATATTATGTGGGGATATGAGTGTGGATTATGGAGACAATATGTAGTTGTAGTAGTTTTTCGTTTAATGATGTAATGTAAAACTTATGAATATATCTAGTGTTTCCAAGGCTACTAAACCAATCGGTCTTTCGAGATTTGATCTTTCTTGTGATCATGCCAATGTTACGAAGTAATGCACCGACTCTGGGTAGCTGGGGTCGGGGCGTTACATAAGAGATTTAGGGAATATACCGTGATGGGTATTCCACAAATAACACCCTATATATCTATGAAAGCTACAATGTACATATGTTATGTAAACTAAAAGTTACTTTTATGATTTACAATTTCCACGTGTTTTTCATAAACCATAATATTTTGTGTGGTATTTTCAAGATAGAAAAGTATGATTTCATTTATTTGTATGTATTGATGGAATAATGTTTTATTTCCTTTTTTTATAACCCTTACTATACTTTTTCTCCCATACCATGTTTTTGAAATGTTTTTCATAGGGTTTAAGGAAGGGTATGAGAAAGGAAGAATTCAAGAAGATTTATATCAATAAAAGAACACTTGTTTTATTTAAGGAGATATATTTTTGTGAAAAATTTGGATAGAGTAAAATTGAATACATTATTATTTGTGAGAATTAATGTAATAATTATGTTCAAATTCTCAGAAACTATACACCTTTAAAGATCCTCATTGTTAATTATTAACTTATTTCATGATTATAAAATGTTTATGGTTGGGGCCTTATAGAAATATCTTGTGAACATAATTTCTAAAAAAAGGTTCAATAATGATGTTTTGAAAGGAAAAATTATCATCACCTATAGAAAATTTAATTTCGTATTTAACTCTAGTTCTACACATTATTTCATATTTTAAGAATTTTGTAAGGGTATCAGGATCACAAAAAATTATTAGATGATGAATTATAAATAAGAGACCGTAATATAAAGATGATATCATATCAGGTATATGACTCCTTTATGATTGATGTTTTTGGGAATATTATTATTAGAAATAATATTACTCTTCCCCTGGATGAATTTTATTTTATAATTTAAATGGAATAGATCTCTTAACATAAATCACATATCAATTTTTTATTAAGGGATATTAAAATTGATATTTCAAACCAACTTATGATCATATATCATTGTGAATATATTTAAAAACATATTATGGACATATGATTCATTGTATTGGAATTAATTAACTTTAAAAAATGTGTTTTTTTAAACTGGTTGGATAGAAACTAAACACTAATGATATGCCTATTGTGAATGAATTTTTTCATGTCTTTTTGGAAGAGTATCCTTGCCTTTCAGAAAAATTTGAAGTCATGTTCTCAATAAAAAACATACCTAGTTCTGTACCAACTTCCTAGAATCCTCATAAAATGAACCTGATTGAGTTTCAGGAATTTCATATGTTACTATAGGAAAACCATGAAAATGAATTCATTTATTAAGGTGTGTCACCTTAGTGTAAAACTATTCATTTTAAAATAAAAATGAATTCATGTGGATCTTTAATGATTATTGAGAGCTAATTAAGATCATGATCAAGAGAAATTACATTGATATCCATATGAATAACTTATTAGATCAACTATGTAAAGCATAATACCATTCAATAAATGTCATTTTTTCTTTATATCATCCATTAAGTGTCAATATAGAGGATATATCCAAGAAGGAATTATGTAAATGGTATAGACAGTATAAATATATAGTGAGTCCATTTAATCTTACTAATTCTACCACAATATTTATGTATTTAATGAATTGATTCTTAAAGATTATCTTGATCATTTTGTGATAGTCATTATAAATGATATTACTATCTACTCAATGTGCATGGAAGATCATGAAGATCACATGAGAATTTTTCTAAATACTTTATGGAAGGAGAAAACATATGAGAATTTTAGAAAGTGTGAATTATTAATGTAAAAATATTCATTTTTTCATATAATGTCCTAAGATGGTGTACGGTAGATCTGTCAATGACGAAGGCTATTGAATATTGTCTAAGACCAACCAAAGTGACTAAAATCCATTGTTTTCTAGGTATATATGGATATTATCCATTTTTGTGGATAATTTATCATGAGTATGTAATCCTATCATCATATTAACTTCAAAGGGTTCTATGATTTCTTGGGAAGATGAATATGAAGAAAATTTCATGGAACTGAAGAGAATAGTAGTCAGTGCACCTGTTCTCACAAAAATATATAAAGGACTATGTTTTTTAATTTATAGTGTTGAATAAAAGATTTCATTTTTTTGTTTTATTATGAATAATGATTTGGTTATATATTATTCCATACTAAAATTTAAGGATCATGAGAAAAGTATCCCAACTCATGTTTTGGAGTTATTTTTGGTAATTGTTTTGTTAATGACATTGAAGAATTATCTTTATATATAAAAGTGTTCTATATACACCAATAATAAAATATTGATGTATATATTCACACATAAGTAGATGAATATGCACAAAAAAGATAGTTAGAGAAGATTAAATATTATGATTTCTCAATACATTACCACCACAGGAAATAGAAAAATGTGTCTGATGATTTTACTTGAAAGTATCATGATAGATTATCTATTATTTTGATTAAAAAAGTAACAATATTTTTATATTTTCAAACTATAGATATGGAAAAACTAAATGAAGGGGAAAAATATTATATTTATTAGTTGAATTTTTAACCATATATCGAAGTGAAGATTAATGAAGTGTGAAAGGATGATTTTTAGCTACCAAATATGTTTAGAATTATTCCTCGGTTTAACATTGATCCTGATAGAATGATATGGTTCCAGAACCATGTATGTGTTCTTTATATACCATATTTTAAGAATTATTTGATAGAGGAGGCTAAAATTTATTCATTATCTATTCTTTATGGATGAATCAATATTTATAGGAATTTTAAAGTGTATTTCTGGTGGAATTTCATTAAGAGAGATATCGATGATTTTTTATCATGATGGTTGGTATGTCCACAAGTTAAAGTTTAGAGTTTAAGGTTTATATGGATGATACATCTATTACATATATTGGAATTTAAATGGGAAATCATCACAATGGATTTTTTCATTGGACTCCTAAAAACACCTCTGTGGAATAATGCTCTATGTGTTGTAGTCAATCGGAATAGCAATTCACAAACCATTATTACTATCAGAGAAGACTTATCTCTAGATTATCTTTATAGGATATACATTAAGAATGTGGTAAGGATATATAGAGTACCACATTCTATTGTGTGTGATTGGGATATGAGGTTTACCTCAACGTTCAGGTGAAGAATTTGGTAATATCTTGATATAAGGTTTGGATTTAGCATTTTGTTTCATCCTTAGACAAATGACCGATCTAACATAACAACTCAAAACCTAGAAGATATGTTGAGATCATGGTCATTATATTTCATAGCTCGATGTGGTAATAAAATTCCTCTATTTTATTTTTCATACAATAACATATTTCACATAAGAATTCATATGTTTCCATTGGAATAACCCTATGGAATGAAATGTAGACCTAAAACATGAAGAAATTATGTTTTATAGAGAAATAAATTTGGAGAAAATATAGCCAAGAATTTGTATTGAAGGTAAAAACCATTCAAAAACAAATCATGGTATCTTAGATTTGGTTGAATATTCATTATTAATAATCACTGGTGTGATCTAGAATTTTAAGTTTGTGAGAAGTTGATTCAAATAATTTTACCCTGGAATATGGTTATGAGATTCGAAATGAAAGAGAAATTATGACATAGGAATACAAGTCCCATTGAAATTCGTGATTGTATCAAGATGGTATCTTATAACCTGGTTCTTCCACAAAACCTATTTACTGTACATGATGTGTTCCATATATCTCTCATATAGAAGTAAATTCCTAACCCATCACATGTACTGAACTTAGATATCATATCACATGAGAAGGATATTTTATATAAGGAACAACAATTAGAGTGTAGATTATAGAGATAATGTTTTACAAAACAAGGCCACTAATATAGTCAATGTTTTTTTTGGAGAAACCACTAGTTTGAGGAAGCTATGTGTGAACTTAAGGATGTGATGACGTTGAGGTATAGTCATTTTTTGTTCTAGAGTGACGAATTAAAAAGGGAAATTCAACTTAAGGGGGTAGAATGTAACACCAAAAGTTATCAATAATCTATTTCCAATAAAATAATTTTCTATATCTTGAATTACACAATACACCATGTTTATCATTTTTTGCAAGAAATACTGGTTTAGGTTATATTTCTAGAAATACTAGTTTACCTATTATTGCACAAAACAATTAGTTTTAAAAAAACTATTATAATTATTGATACAATTATTTAAACATGATCATTATAACCTAGTCATTAAATGTAATGACATGAGTACTATTAATTTTATTTAATTATAATAATTTATTTTTTTAAATAAAGAAGACATATTTATGAAAATATACTTTTTTGAAATATTTATATTTTTTCAAAATAGTATTTTCTCAATAAAATATTTTTTATTATTTTTTATTTATAATATAAAAAACAATTTTTCAAGATTTTATAAAATTTATTTTATTTCAAAAAATTTATTTTTTAAATCATCATTCTAAAATTGTCATAGAGTGATCTTTTGGGTATTTTCTGAAAACTCTTTTTTTACAGTGAAGAATACTAAATTTTAATTGAAAAGTACATTTTAATTTAATAAATATATATATTTAAATTATTTGTTAAATTTATTTTTGATGTCACATAAGATCAATTATAAATAAATTAATCAAATATAGGTCATTTTAATCGATTTTATATTGAATTTTGATATAAATCCTTTGTCAATTTTGAAAAGTATATCTTTAAAAAACATATTTCTCTTCACATCATCGTGATTAATTTTAAATTTTATTATTTTGTAATTTGAATTGAATTTTTAAAAATTGATTCTATACATTGATCTAGCATAATATTTATTATCTGATTAGTCCAAGTTAAATTTTGATCAATATGAATAGTAATACTCGTAATAACACTCTATGGTTAATGTAAAAATTTCTTTACCTAGGGTTAAACTAAAAACATAATTTATAAAAATAAACCAAAAAAATATAACACTCATTAGATATTCATATTCTGAATTTATTTATTCTATTCATAATAATTTTCTCTTATTGGATCCTTGTGAAATGAAAAAATGTTGTGAAAATTCATTATTTACAAAAATTACAATTTTCCCTGTCACCTCACTTATAATGGGCCACACATTGTCCTCTAATATTAACACATTAAAATGCTTTTTATTTGACTAAAAACATCCCAAATGACATATTTAATTCCCTATTATCCTCATATATGATATATTTTGGTAAAAATACAACCTAATAAGTCATTTTGTGAAACCTTAAATGGGTTACGAAATCATCATTCATGTGTACGAAGGTTTATTTCCTCATGAAGTGTTGTTATTATTTTTTTCATTACTATTTATCATCAAAGAGTGTTTCTATTTTATTTATTCCACCGCCAATTTATATTATTATTAAATCTCAATAATATATTAATTTTTTTATTAAAAATACAAATAATTCTCTATATTATGGTTATTACCTACAACCATCTGCACTTCCATTAAATGGGTTACGAAATTATCATTCATGTGTACGATGGTTTATTTCCTCATGAAGTGTTGTTATTATTTTTTTCATTACTATTTATCATGATTTTTTATATTGATGAATTTAATTTTTATATATTATATTTATGATAGAATTTTAAATCTATAATTATTATATCACAATTACCTTAATTCTTTCCATTTAGTTGGAATACAATAACGTCACTCACGTATATGGTGAACGACCATGTCGCGAAACATTGTGATTTGTTCACACATTACATGCAAGGTGTTAAGGATGATATTAATGAAAATATTATATGTATATGGAATAAAATTCAATATATAATGACAATATATAATATAAATTTATTTATTTCAATACATTTAGGAAATTGGATCAACATTCATGTGTACGTATGACATACCATCTCTAGGAACGATGTATTACATTTTATATCTCTATTAATTATAGAATACTATAAATACTTATATATATATATATTTAATTTATATGATATTTATTCCACTTTAATAATTATTTATATAATATTACTATTATCAATTAAAGTGGGTCAAAAATAAAAAATCATGATATATATGAAAAACAAAGGGGTCATTACCTGAAACGTGATGTTAACATAAAATTGTTAATAAACTGGTAATAAAAGGAAATATTTAACTAATATATGGTATTATATATATAAATATTTTTATTTAATATATTTATAATAAACATATATTTATGATACATTACGTTTCAATGAGTATAAATTTATCATGCCTTATGTTAAGGGATCTCCATTTAAAATTTTACTTATGTGAGACACTCTCCACATTTAGTGCCTATAAATTTTATAAGGTGAATATAATAACCATAAATGTATTTTAGGATACTAATATTTAAAAAAATTTGGATTTTCCTATCAATTTTGATATCTAACTTTCATGGGGTTTATGTTTTAAATGTTACAAAAGAAGTATGGGATATTTGTATCAATTTTTCTTCCTTCAGATGTACATTAGGTTATGAAATTATATTATTTCATTAATTATACATACAAACCATTGGATATTTAATATCATGAATTTATTTATCTTAATTATATTATATGTCCCATTTTAGGATATTCCATCATGGGTCTTATGAGTCAATGTTAACAATGTGGTGATGATTTTATATAACAATATAATTGTTTATTAGGACTATTTAGGGTTATGTTTTAATGATAAAATATAATGATATATCTCTCAAAAAAACTCATTAATTTTATTTGTATTTTTAAGGATATTTTCAAGTAATAGTGCCTAATTATAATATATTTTACTTAAAATAATTTTGAATTATTTTATGTAAATCTGATAATATTTATCTCTAGGTAAAAAAATTATTTTATTCTAAAACAATGGTTTTTAAAAAAATCATATTTTATTATTATTAAGCTTTTATTTAAAAATATATTTTTATCAATGCTTTATTTTTTTTAAAAATGTTTTGAGATCTTTATTCCTGTCATTTTTAAAAAAATATATGTTTGGATTTTTAAAAAAATGTGAAGGAAACCTTGTTTTAACATGTACAACATGAAACAATCTTCTAGTCATCATGGAAATTGTTTTCTTTGAAGATTCCAATTTTTGTTTTCATGGTTATTTTCAAATAAAATATTTTTGAAAAGGATTTATGTTTAAAAACTATTTTTTAAATCAGAAAGGATATTTTACTCATGGAATTTTTAAATGATTGATAAATATAATTTTCCATTTAAGATGACATCCTTTGATGTATCCTATGAAAAAACATGGATCTAATGCAAGGATATCATTCTTATTCTTTTATTGGATGGTTTATTCTTCTAATAGACTGATGATTATGAAACCCATTCCTCTTTTATATGTTATTTCATGATAATATTTTAAAGAAACCCTCATCATTTCCATGAGATAGTATTTGATGTAATGATGAAATGTTTTTAAAAATTTTCTCTTTTCCACCAGATATGATATGATAAAATATTTTTGAAACCCATTTTATTTCATGGTTTATGATATGCTTAAATTTTTATAATATTTAGGAAAAAATAAATATGACTTTCATTATGATATGGGTGGGACATATATCTCACTCCAATGAATTGGTTACATAAATAACTCTCATGTGATATACAACACTATCGAAGGGAGTGATCCTAGTTCAGTAAGTGACTTTTTCATCAATGATGGTATTGGGAGAGAACATTGACTTCCATGAAGATTTTGGAAGTGAACCCATTCCACAATGATATCCTTTTAAATAATCCATGAGTACTAGGTAAATAATTTCTATACTTATGTGTACTCCACAAATCTATGTATTATGTAAATATTAAGCTCTCATGGATCTTTTTATTTGATTCTCTTATGATTCCTGTCTTTGGAATGATACTTTTTTGTTCTATGACTTATAATTATGATATTTGATATATAGTGTATTGTTTTCAAATGTTATGATCATGTTCTAATATCCTTTTATTCATGTTAGGCATACATTTATCCCTTTCTTATTCTTATTGGTCATCTCATCTCACTCATTCTTTTGATTCTTGTTACACCCCTATATTTTATGATATGTATCTTTTATATAAATTCAATTTATTTTATATTTTACATTGAGGAAATTAACCATGATTTTCTATTACAAATTGAAATGACTATTGAAATAGTAATGTGACTGTTAGGAGTTCTAAAATGTCCATTAGAATATTAACCTCTTCTATAAAATTATTTATAATATTCCAGTATCTCATAAATGAACAATTCTATATTTATAACATAAAATAATTAAATATTTTTTTGAAATATGATAAATTTATTCTTTGTATTTTTAAGAAATTTAAATGTTTTTTAATATTTTATAATAATATTTTAATAAATTTGAGTCCATTTTTGAAAAGGAATATTAAAAAAAAATTACATTAAATTATTGGAATTTTTCTAAAACTTTGGAATTTTAGAGGAATAGTAAAATATATTAATGTACTATATTTAAAAAATACATTAATTATTGAGTCATAGATGATGTTTAGATGTGGTAAATAACCATTATTTTGAAATAAAACGATTTTTTTACTCAATTAAGTCATGGGAATCAAGACTATGGAAATTGTCGAGAAAAATAATAAACAAGTGAATAAAAAAACTCATACTCTCCACTATATATTCAACAACTCACCACCCCTTCTCCTCACACATTATTAGAAATTAATATTGTATAAATTCTACCCAAATACCATCCCCTGACTCTTCCCCATGACTATGACCCGATGGTATTACGAAGAGACATAATCGATGTGTCATAAAGAGGTTCTCATGGAGAAGATATTTGAGATTTAAATCCCTTTATATATCTTTTTTAATATCAATTATTATCCTATCCTGTCATAACATAACCTATTAAAAGTGGAATATTAACAAGATTATGATATATATATTCTATTATTTTATTATGTTATTGTAATATTCGTCATCAATTATATTCTCTTCCCCTATTATTCTAAAAAGTAAAACATCAACAGGGAGGTGTCGATTTATAGCATTTGTGGATGACTATTTTTCATTTTTCATTACCAACTTCAAGTCTGGTCATGAAACAATATTCCTGGTTAAAAAAGAATATAATATTTATATTAAAAAAATTATTTTTTTTCACTTGTATATAATCATACTATGAAATAAAATGATATTAGTTCATGATGGTTATAAAAAAATAGTTCAAATAAAGTAATCTGTTTTCTTTAATTCTTTATCTGAGGAATAATACACACACCATATAACCAAATGATATATGAAAACCATTTGAAATCCTGGAACATTATTAATATAATTATATTCCACTTGTATTTTTTTCTTCCATTTTACAAAAAAACCATAATTATACAAAAGGGAACCGACCATAAAAAAATTAAATTAACACACCCAGAACAATGAAATTAAACATCATAACTAATAATAACTGTAATAAATAAACACAATAAAATTATAATAAATCGTATATATATTTAATAGGTTATTAATTTTTTAATTAATGAATATAATTTGATTATCCCGATCATTATGTACAAGTGGATAATGCATTTATACATAAGTTATGAGACTTTTTATTAATTCCCCTTTCATTGAGACATATTTTGGTGATGTTCACCTAATAATTTTTATATGGTGTGTCTACTATGTCTTAAAAAATTCCTTTTATATTATATTTCTACCAAATATACTTTTTTATTCTATCATGTATATGATTGTTGACTTAGCCATATACCATTTTTACAAATGATGTTTATCATGAATGTTATTTTAACTGTGCATATATTGAAAAATAAGTATCCTTTGGTAAATATGGATATTTTGATAGGGGATATTCTTCATAAAATAAATATATATTTAGATGTATGATGAATTATTTGGATATTCAGACTTGGGTGAGGCCTATTTATAGATAGCCCCTCAATTCATCGATGGGTCTCTTGATACAAAATAGTTGGTGACAAACCATTTTAGTTTGTTTCCTAGAAGAGTCAGATAGGTTTATACCCATAGACATAATCCATATTGTTAATGGACTTGATGGTATTGGTTCATGATTCAGATACATGATATCTAATAATTAAATATTTTCTTTATTTAGAATTAACTCATTACTATGCATGAAATTTTCACATTGATAAAATCTACTGATGAATTTTTATCCACAGGATATTGATTAAATGGAATGTGTTTTTTAGTTGTTTAAATATCCATTTTTATTAAACCATATTGATTATTTTCCACTTATAATTGATTCATGATTATACTATATGTAACCCTTAATAAGAATTTTAGATCAATCTCTTATTTATTTCCCATCCCCAGGTTTTGAAGATGAAATGATTGAACGAGATCAAGGATGAAATTACTTTACTTTTTTTGTTTAATATTAGTTACCAAAATAATAACTATACCATGTTTATATTTATTTCTTTAAGACTTCTAAACTGATCTTTCCTTTTAGATTTGAATATTGTGTCTATTCTAATTTTAAAAAAACTACAGACTTTGGGCTACTAGGGATAGGATAGTTACACATTTTATTAGAGGAGGTTTAACAAAAACTGTAGGAATTATTTTTCATATAAGCATGAGAACTATAATAACTCATTATAATGATTTTTTGACACAATTATCATGTTGATTATAATTAAATTTAGTGTGGTAAATTATTTATCATAGGATCCTATTTGATGAAATGAAATCAATACCCGTGGAAAATGTAGGGATTTACCCACATAAAAAGTAAACAATGATAGTGCTGTAGATATGTAGACCATGACCGTATTATTATATCTTACTCAGGTAATGATGATAAACCTTACTACACCTATTTTTTTTATTGTTTCATGTGGCAGTAACCCACTTCTTTTAGTGGGGATACTTATCTAGTTGTCTCTTACTGATTAATATATTCACTTGAAAAGATATTACTAGAATTGGGATGCAATGAAAATTAAAAAGGTAGAACTCTCTGTATATTCTCTCATGGGAGATATTAATAAATCATGGTAATTGATCCCAAATACATGGAAGGAATATGAAAAAGGACACTTGGAATGGGAATATTTTAATTAATTATTCCTTGAAAAATATTTACCTCCTGAGTAACAAATTGAAATGAAGAGAAAATTCATTAACATAAAACAAAATGAAAGAAGATCATGATTTCCAATATGAGGATACCTTCACAAGACTATACGAGTATGCAATAAATCACATACATGAATTGGAAAAAATGATTTATCATTTATTTGATGGTATTAAGATAATTGTTCAATGGGAACTCCCTTCTCAAAAAGTTTCATCACATGATTAAATAATACTTAGATCCATCAAAATGGGGTTTTAATTTTCTAGATTTTATTTGATGAAGGCAAACCAAGAGAAGAGGAATTTTTTTATTAATATGAAAAAGGTAAATCATAAAATAAAAATAAGGGAATAAATAAATTATAATTATGAAAAAAATGTGGAATAAATAATACTATGATTTTTTTTGAAAGGCATGGGAGTTTGTAATAGGAGTAGAGAAAAGGTTCATCGAGCTAATGAATTTAGGGGATATAAATGAATCAATTATGTTTAATGATTTAAATTTAATTAAATGGGTCATTATTCATACCAATATACCATGCCTTAAAGAAATATACCACAGAAGAAGCCAAGGGTGGATGGAAATGCTTATGTGATCACCACACCTAATATATAAGTACCCAATGATATAGATACTAGTACATTAATACTATATTCAAAATTATCCATTGTTATACCTATTTATATATCATCACACCCTTTTATACATACCAAGTCATATAAGAAAATTATATCTTTCCCTTTTGATTTAATAAGGGGGTTGTTTGTTAAATCTCGTAAGGGAAGCCTCATTGCAACAAATTTGTCTTAGGAAATCCCCATGATAAAAAATAAAGGTGATTTATTTATTGATCGTATAATCATACCTATGGTTTAACTTGATATAAACCTCATTATATATTAGATTTTAAAATATTAATTGAAAATTTATTTCATGAAGAAGGAAATTATGATTTTAGAGGAAGATATATAATTCCTTATCATTAGAGAAGAAACATCATCATCTGATTCTTATATGTATATTCCCCTAGTAACTCTACTAAATGAAATTTATTTGGAGGAAGAGGAAAAAAATCTTATAATGAGGAACATAGTCTTCAAATTGAGGACATACTAATTGTAGTGGAATGTATTGATTTATTTCGAATGTAATTAACTTTACACTCCACTAGAGCAAGATGTTTACTTTACCACTGATTTATTGCATGATGAAAGTCCAAGTGAAATAACTTCTTATAGAATATCCAAAGTGTATTTAGGGGAGAAGAAGAAAAAAATATTGGAGATGAGTAATAACCTCTCTATTATCCATAGTGTTTCTCCATGTCGATCACAAGGAATATTTGTTAAGAAGAAATAAGGATTCATGAGGTTATGATATGACCATTGAGAAACCAATAATATTAAAATAAAGAACAAGCGTCCTTTTCACAGAATTGATGATTTATTTTGCAAAACTCACATAGCTCAATATTTTTTTATTATATACATTCATTTTTTATATCATCATCTACTAGTAAAGAAAAAATAAATTACAAATAAATCTTTTTATATGAGGAATGAATATTACATGTTTATAGTAATTCTAATTGGATTGACTAATGCACCTTCCATTTTTAAGGATTTGATGAATAAAATATTTGAGGAATTTCTTAATTATTTTGTTGTGTTATTCATTGATTATAATTTCGTATACTATAAAACCTATGAATACTATGAGAATCACTTGTGAATTATTATTTAGACTCTCATGAATAAATTTTTATATGTTAAATTTATCAAGTGTGAATTATGGATTTAGGAAACTTATTTTCCTATCCATATTGTCTCTAAGGATGTAATCTTAGTTGATCTAGTGCATAAAAAGGAATAAAATAATAGCCTAACCCAATGGCAGAATGAGAGGGTATGGCTTCGCCATCGGTACCGGGCATCTTCAGCGTTGCATTGGATAGCTAGAAGACAAGCACTATGAAGGTGGAGTGTTGATATCATGAAATATGCTGGGGAGGAGCAGTTTCAAGTTGTCTTGTCTGGGTGATTCCCTCTAATACGTACAGGTCATGGAATTGTCTCTAAGCCTTCGGGCCTTGTAAGGGTTCCACCGCACCACTTGAAAGGTGGATTATCAAAAATAATAAAAAATGAAGGTATTCGGGCCATTCCGACCAACCGACCTAACCCAATGAAAAATAATATAGGAATTGTTTTTATTTGTTTAGAAGGTTACTTTCAATGTTTTATTCATAATTTTCCAGATTACCTATACCTTTAACAAAGATCACACTTAATGGGGGAATGTTTGTATGGATAAAATAAAGTGTAAATTGTTTTGAATAATTCAATAGAAGATTAGTCAATTATCAGATTGTGACTCTATGGTCAAATAATGATGATCTTTTTATATACAGTTATTCATTTAAGATAGTTCTTGTTGTTTGCCTAATGAATAATAATAATGTTATTTAATATGAATCAAGGTAGTTAGAGATCCATGAAAATATTTATAAATCTTATGATCCTTATTCAGCATATATAATATTTTAACTAATGATATAAAGAAACTATCTCTACGGTGAAATATTGGAGATATATATAGATCAAAAGAGATTTAAATATATCTTTACATAGAATTAATGTTATTGAGGTTGGAAAATTGGCACACTAATTTTATTATTATTGAATAATGAAATTTGGAATAAGGTTATGTGTTTCATTAATAACATAGATAAAAAGGGAACAATTATAGGATTCACATAGCATGCAGTTCTCTACAGACAATGGAAGTAAATAGATGTATAGATATATGAAGGAAAAATTTTGTTGAGATAATATAAATAGTGAAATTTTTTATTGTGTTTCAAATTGAATGCAGAGAGATAGAATCCTTGGAGACTCATGAAACCACTAAGTATTCTTATGTGGATGTGGGATGAAATTACAATGGACTTTGTCATAGGACTATTAAGGACATCTAGAACAGTGATTTGATATCAGTTATTATTGATCATCTTATAAAAAGGTCACATTTTCTTTCTATAAGATAATACTTACATCTTGATATTCAAGAGTGAATCTTTATTAATGAATTTATATGAACTTATGGTTAACCTATATCTATTGTGTTTGATCAAGATCACTATATTATGTCAAAATTATGGAAAATCTTCAAAATGATTCAGAAACTATATGTCATTTGACTACTGATTTTCCCCTTAAAAACAATTAACAATATTAAATGACTATTCAATAATTGGAAGACATGTTGAGATCATTATCACTTCACTTCCAATGTGTGTGGGATCAGTATTATCCTTTGGTATATTTTTCATATAATAATAGTTTATATTCAAGTATTAAAATTGCACCATATGAAGAATTATATGGTAAAGGATTTCTTACTCCAACATGTGGGGATTCAATTGGTGCGGGGAATCATATGGGACATAAACATATTTATAAAATAAAAAATTTAAAGACAATTCTCGCACATATTAAAGAATCTCAAAGTAGGAAAAGTGTTTTGATGATAACCAGATAATGGATTTGGGATTTCAAGTGGGATATAACTTGTTTCCAAAATTATCTCCATGAAAGGATGTTATAAGGTTTGGTAAGAAAGGGAAACTGAGACCTAGGTAAATCTGAACATTTGTAATTATAGAAACAATTGGAGTTATATCATATCAGTTAGGAATACTACCATGTCTCTCCAAAAATCATGATATGTTCAACATATCACAGTTAAATAAATATATTCCTAACTCAACACATTTACTCACCTATTAATAAATATAACTAAAACCTCATTTTTGTTAATATAATGTGACTATTAATATTATTTCCACTAGATAGAATGTACTGAGAAATCAGATGACTCGAATAGTAATACATCTTTAGAGAATACATTAAATTCAAGAAGTAATGTGGGATCATGATAATGATAGGGAGAAGAACCACCCTCATCTATTTAAAATGTAATAACTAATAAAATTCTGAGGATTATGTCTTTCAATGGAGGGAATAATATAATACCCCATTATTTTATAGTATGTATCTTATAAAATAAATTCAATATACTTGATATTTTAAGTTCCCCAAATAATCTGGGATATACTATTAAATATTAACATCACAATTTGAATAATAGTATTACCATTAAGAATTGTATTGTATCCGTTGGAATAATAACCTCATTAATGAATTTATAAATAAAATTTCAGTATCTCATAAATTAAAATAAGATATATTTATAACATAGAATATGTAAATAAATGTTTTAAAAAGTATAAATTAAGTTTATTTAATTTTCTATAATATTAGTGTTTATTTACAATTTTATAAATAATGTAATGACTTAAAATAAGATTTATTTTGATAATTTAGATTTTGGAATTAAAATTTTCTTTATTATAATAATAATGTAATTTTATAAGACACTTATTCACTTTTAATAATGTTGTAAAATCGGTTATATTATTAAAATCGATGTTATTCAAATAAATGATGATTTTAATTAAAATATAATTTCTCATATATAGAAAATATATTACAAAAAATTGATTACATTTTTTAGATCTATATGTCGATAAATGTCTAGGGTGATTTTTTTCATATTTTTATAATATAATTGAATTTTTCTTGTAGATAGTAAAATATTGTAATTCATGGTATTTAAAGAACACGTGAATTTTTGAGTAATGGAAGATGTATGGAAGAGGTAAGAAATAATTATATATAAATAAAATACTATGGTTTATCTATTTAGTCATATGAATCAATACTATTGATTTTATTGAGACAAAATAATAGAAAAATGAATAAAATAATAATAAAACACCCCTCCCCTCCACTATAAATACCACCCTCACCACCCCTTATCCTCACACCATCAAAACCATGAATATTTTATAAATTATTTCCAACATAACTTCTAGTACTCATCTAAACATCCAGGACGTTTTTTTCCTACCAAAACAAAAAATCCAAATGTCATAGGTTGGTTCCCAAGAAATACAGTATTCTAGTGGTAAAAACCCCATTATTTCCCCTTTAATATCGTTTTTTGTTATCTTCTTCCAAAATACCCTATCTAAAGTGGAATTGTTACTTTACTATGATATGTATACTAGTATTTTATTATTTTAATATAATATCCACCATTAAGTCTCCACTCTTCTCATTTTGTCCTAAAAATGAAAACATCATTCGCGAGTTGTCGAATCACTGTCCTCATAGATGATGAGTTTTCATTTGTCGTTAACAACTTCAATACTGGAAATAAAACCATTTTCATGGTAAAAAGTTATTATAGTAACTGTATTAAAACTTATTCAATGTTTTTGGACCTAGTATATACACATAATATTAAATAAAATGAAACTAATTTTTATGGTCAAAAACCACAAAAATAAAGAAATCATTTTTCATTAACATATTTTTTAATGAATCATTCTCAATGTTTTATTCATAATTTTCCAGATTACCTATACCTTTAACAATGATCACACGTAATGGGGGTAAGTTTGTATAGATAAAATAAAGTGTAAATGTTTTTGAATAATTGAATAAAAGATTAGTCACTTATCAGATTGTGACTCTATGGTCAAATAATGATGGTCTTTTTATATACAGTTATTCATTTAAGATAGTTCTTGGTGTTTTCCTAATGAATAATAATAATGTTATTTAATATGAATTAAGGTAGTTAGAGATCCATCAAAATATTTATAAATCTTATGATCCTTAGTCAGCATATATAATATTTTAACTAATGATATAAAGACACTATGTCTATGATGAAATATGTGAGATATATATAGATCAAAAGAGATTTAAATACATCTTTACATAGAATTAATGTTTTTGAGGTTGGAAAATTGTCACAATAATTTTATTATTATTGAATAATGAAATTTGGAATAAGGTTATGTGTTTCATCAATAACTTAGCGAAAAAGGGAAAAATTATAGGATTCCCATATCATGAAGTTCTCTATAGAAATTGGATGTAAATATATGTATAGATATATGAAGGAAAACATTTGTTAGGATAATATAAATAGTGAAATTTTTTATTGTGTTTCATATTTAATGTAGAGAGATATAATCCTTGGAGAGTCATGAAACCACTAAGTATTCTTATGTGGATGTGGGATGAAATTATAATGGACTTTGTCATAGGACTATTAAGGACATCTAGAACAATGATTTGATATCAGTTATTATTGATCATCTTATAAAAAGGTCACATTTTCTTTCTATAAGATAATACTTACATCATGATCTTCTATAAAGAATCTTTATTAATGAATTTGTATGAACTTATGGTTAACCTATATCTATTGTGTTTGATCAAGATCACTATATTATGTAAAAATTATGGAAAATCTTCAAAAGGATTCCGAAACTGTATGTCATTTGACTACTGATTTTCCCCTTAAAAACACTTAACAATATTAAATGACTATTAAATAATTGGAAGACATGTTGAGATCATTCTCACTTCACTTCCAATGTGTGTGGGATCAGTATTAACCTTTGGTATATTTTTCATATAATAATAGTTTATATTCAACTACTAAAATTTCACCATATGAAGAATTATATGGTAAAGGATTTCTTACTCCAACATGTGGGGATTCATTTGGTGTGGGGAATCATATGGTACATAAACATATTAAGAAAATAACAAATTTAAATACAATTATCGTACATATTAAAGCATCTCAAAGTAGGAAAAGTGTTTTGATGATAACCAGAGAATGGATTTGGGATTTCAAGTGGAATATAACTTGTTTCCAAAATTATCTCCATGAAAGGATGTTATAAGGTTTGGTAAGAAAGGGAAACTGAGCCCTAGGTAAATCAGAACATTTGTAATTATAGAAAAAATTGGAGTTATAGCTTATCAGTTAGGAATACCACCAGGTCTCTCCACAAATCATGATATGTTCAACATATCACAGTTAAATAAATATATTCCTAACCCAACACATTTACTCACCTATTAATAAATATTACTAAAACCTCATTTTTGTTAATATAAAGAGACTATTAATATTATTTCCACTAGATAGAATGTAATGAGAAATCAGATGACTCAAATAGTAATACTTCTTTAGAGAATACATTAAATTCAAGAAGTAATGTGGGATCATGATAATGTTAGGGAGAAGAACCACACTCATCTATTTAGAATGTAATAACTAATAAAGTCTTGAGGATTAATTCTTTCAATGGAGGGAATAATATAATAACCCATTATTTTATAGTATATATCTTCTAAAATTAATTCAATATACTTGATATTTTATGTTCCACAAATAAACCTGGATATACTATTAAATATTAACAACACAATTTGAATAATAGTATTACCATTAAGAATAGTATTGTATCCTTTGGAATAATAACCTCATTAATGAAAGTATAAATAAAATTTCAGTATCTCATAAATTAAAATAAGATATATTTATAACATAGAATATGTAAATAAATTTTTTAAAAAGGATAAATTAAGTTTATTTAATTTTCTATAAAGTTAGTGTTTATTTACAATTTTATACATAATATGATGACTTAAAATAAGATTTATTTTTCTAATTTAGATTTAGGAATTAATTTTTTTTTATTATAATAATAATGTAATTTTATAAGACCCTTATTCACTTTTAATAATATTTTAAAATCGGTTATATTATTAAAATCAATGTTATTCAAATAAATGATGATTTTAATTAAAATATAATTTCTCATATTTTGAAAATATATTTCAAAAAATTAATGAAATTTTTTTGATCTATAAGACGATAAATGTCTAGGGTGATTTTTTTCAGATTTTTATAATATAATTGAATTTTTCTTGTAGATATTAAAATATTGTAATTCATGGTATTTAAAGAACACATGAATTATTGAGTAATGGGAGATGTATGGACTAGGTAAGAACCAATTATAAATAAATAAAATACTATGTTTTATGTATTTAGTCATATGAATCAATACTATTGATTTTATTGAGACAAAAGAATAGAAAAATGAATAAAATAATAATAAAACACCCCTCCCCTCAACTATAAATACCACCCTCACCACCCCTTATCCTCACACCATCAAAACAATGAATATTTTATAAATTATTTCCAACATAACTTCCAGTACTCATCTAAACTTCCAGGACTTTTTGGTCTTACCAAAAAAAAATCCAAATGTCATATGTTGGTTCCCAAGAAAGACAATATTCTAGAGGTAAAAACCCCATTCTTTCCCCTTTAATATGTTTTTTTGTTATCTTCTTCCAAACTACCCTATATGAACTGGAATTGTTAATTTACTATGATATATATTCTAGTATTTTATTATTTTAATATAATATCCACCATTAAGTCTCCACACTTATCCTTTTATTCTAAAAAATTAAAACATCATTCGCGAGTTGTCTAATCCCTATCCTCATAGACGACAAGTTTTCGTTTGACATTACCAACTTCAATACTGGAAATAAAACCATTTTCATGGTAAAAAATACTTATAATAACTGTATTAAAACTTATTCAATGTTTTTGGACCTAGTATATAAACATAATATTAAATAAAATGAAACTAATTTTTATGGTCAAAAACCACAAAAATAAAGCAATCATTTTTCATTAACATATTTTTTAATGAACCATTCTCAATGTTTTATTCATAATTTTCCAGATTACCAATACCTTTAATAAATATCGCACGTAATGTGTGTAAGTTTTTACGGATAAAATAAAGTCTAAAATGTTTTGAATAATTGAATAGAAGATTAGTGAATTATCAGATTGTGACTCTATGGTAGAATAATGATGGTCTTTTTATATATAGATTTTCATTTAAGATAGTTCTTGGTGTTTGCCTAATGAATAATAATAATGTTATTTAATATGAATCAAGGTAGTTAGAGATCCATGAAAATATTTATAAATATCATGATCATTAGTCAGCATATATAATATTTTAACTAATGATATAAAGACACTATCTCTATGATGAAATATGTGAGATATATATATAGATCAAAAGAGATTTAAATACATCTTTACATATAATTAATGTTATTGAGGTTGGAAAATTGGCACACTAATTTTATTATTATTGAATAATTAAATTTGGAATAAGTTTATGTGTTTCATCAATAACTTAACTAAAAAGGGAACGATTTTAGGATTCTCATAGCATGAAGTTCTCTATAGAAATTGGAAATAAATATATGTATAGATATATGAAGGAAAACTTTTGTTAGGATAATATAAATAGTGAATTTTTTTATTGTGTTTCAAATTGAATGCAGAGAGATAGAATCCTTGGAGGGCCATGAAATCACTAAGTATTATTATGTGGACGTGGGATGAAATTTCAACAGACTTTTTCATAGGACTATTAAGGACATCTAGAATAATGATTTTACATTAGTTATTATTGATCATCTTATAAAAAGGTCAAATTTTCTTTCTATAAGATAATACTTAAATCTAGTTCTTATAGAATGAATCTTTATTAATGAATTTATATGAACTTATGGTTAACCTATATCTAGTGTGTTTGATCAAGATCACTATATTATGTCAGAATTATGGAAAATCTTCAAAAGGATTCAGAAAATGTATGTCATTTGGCTACTGATTTTCCCCTTAAAAACACTAAAAAATATTAAATGACTATTCAATAATTGGAAGACATGTTGAGATCATTCTCACTTCACTTCCAATGTGTGTGGGATAAATATTATTCTTTGGTATATTTTTTATATAATAATAGTATATATTCAAGTATTAAAATTGCACCATATGAAGAATTATATGGTAAATGATTTCTTACTCCAAGATGTGGGGATTCATTTGGTGTGGGGAATCATATGGGACATAAATATATTAATAAAATAAAAAATTTAAAGACAATTCTCGCACATATTAAAGCATCTCAAAGTAGGAAAAGTATTTTGATGATAACCAGAGAATGGATTTGGGATTTCAAGCGGGATATAACTTGTTTCAAAAATTATCTCCATGAAAGGATGTTATAAGGTTTGGTAAGAAAGGGAAACTGAGACCGAGGTAAATTAGAACATTTGTAATTATAGAAACAATTGTAGTTATAGCATATCAGTTAGTAATACCACCATGTCTCTCCACAAATCATGATATGTTCAATATATCAAATTTAAATAAATATATTCCTAACCTAACACATTTACTCACCTATTAATAAATATAACTAAAACCTCATTTTTGTTAATATAAAGTGACTATTAATATTATTTCCACTAGATAGAATGTAATGAGAAATCAGATGACTCGAATAGTAATACTTCTTTAGAGAATACATTAAATTCATAAAGTAACGTGGGATCATGATAATGTTAGGGAGAAGAACCACCCTCATCTATTTAGAATGTAATAACTAAAAAAATTCTGAGGATTAAATCATTCAATGGAGGGAATAATATAATACCCCATTATTTTATAGCATGTATCTTCTAAAATAAATTTAATATACTTGATATTTTAAGTTCCAAAAATAAACCTGGATATACTATTAAATATTAACATCACAATTTGAACAATAGTATTACTATTAAGAATAGTACTGTATCCGTTGGAATAATAACCTCATTAATGAAAGTATAAATAAAATTTTAGTATCTCATAAATTAAAATAAGATATATTTATAACATAGAATATGTAAATAAATGTTTTAAAATGGATAAATTATGTTTATTTAATTTTATATAATGTTAGGGTTTATTTACAATTTTATAAATAATTTAATGACTTAAAATATGATTTATTATGATAATTCAGATTCAGGAATTAAAATTTTGTTTTATTATAATAATAATGTAATTTTATAAGACCCTTATTCACTTTTAATAATGTTGTAAAACCGGTTATATTATTAAAATTGATGTTATTCAAATAAATAATTATTTTAATTAAAATATAATTTCTCATATTTAGAAAATATATTTCAACAAATTGATTAAATTTTTTAGATCTATATGCTGATAAATGTCTAGGGTGATTTTTTTTTTCAGATTTTTATAATATAATTGAATTTTTCTTGTAGATAGTAAAATATTGTAATTCATGGTATTTAAAGAACACATGAATTATTGAGTAATGGAATATGTATGGATGAGGTAAGAACCAATTATATATAAATAAAATACTATGGTTTATGTATTTAGTCATATGAATCAATACTATTGATTTTATTGAGACAAAATAATAGAAAAATGAATAAAATAATAATAAAACACCCCTCCCCTCCACTATAAATACCGCCCTCACCACCCCTTATCCCCACACCATCAAAACCAAGAAGATTTTATAAATTATTTCCAACATAACTTCCAGTACTCATCTAAACTTCTAGGACATTTTGGTCTTACCAAAACAAAAAATTCAAATGTCATATGTTGGTTCCCAAGTAAGCTAATATTCCAGAGGTAAAACCCCTTTCTTTCCCCTTTAATATCTTTTTTTGTTATCTTCTTCTAAACTACCATATCCGAACTGGAATTGTTAATTTACTACGATATATATACTAGTATTTTATTATTTTAATATAATATCCATCATTAAGTCTCCACACTTCTCCTTTTATTCTAAAAATGAAAACATCATTCGTGAGTTTTCGAATCATTGTCCTCATAGACGACGAGTTTTCGTTTTTCATTACCAACTTCAATACTGGAAATAAAACCATTTTCATGGTAAAAATTTCTTATAATAACTGCATTAAAACTTATTCAATGTTTTTGGACCTAGTATATAAACATAATATTAAATAAAATGACACTAATTTTTATGGTAAAAAATTTCAAAAATAAAGAAATCATTTTTCATTAAAATATTTTTTAATGAATCATTCTCATTCCATATAACAAAATTATATATGAGAAAATTTTAAAATCATGGATGTATTTAAATTTCATTCAATTCCATTTTTATATCTTTTCATATATTTTAAAAGAATAACCATAATTATATACAAGGGGACCAAACAAAAAACATTGAAATGAATGGTCAAAGAACAAATAAATTAAACATTATAACTCATTAGAATGGACATAAATGTAAATAATAAAATTATAATAAATAAAATATACTTTTATGAGTTTATTTATGATTTTATTAATTAATATAATTTTATTATCAAGGGCATTAAGTATAAGGTTAAAATTCTTTTGGAATCAATGTAAGGGGATTTTTCTAAATTTCCACTTCATTAAGGGTGACTTGGTATTATACAACTAATCATTTATATATGATGTATCAACTACCCCTTTGTGATAATTTTCTTTTAAAATTATATTGCTTATAAATATAAAGATGTTAATATCATTTATAGGATTATTTTTTTAATCCTTATACCATTTTTATATGGTGTTTACCTTGAATATTGTTTTCACTAGGGAAATACTAATATATATATATATCTTTTAATCACTATTGATATTTTAGAAATCCATATTTTACAAGAATTATATCAATTATTCGAATTATGAATAATGATTTGGACATGACAAAATGGATGGGTTTTATATTTAGATCTCCCCTTGATGAATTTCAAGGTTCCATGTGATAAAGTAGTTAGTAAAAACACCTTAATGTTTGATTCCAAGAAGAATCATATTGGTCTCTACCCATATTCATAAACAATATTTTGAAATTTCTTGATGGTAGTGGTTCATGTTCTAAATACGTGAATTCAAATAAATAATCAGTTTCTTCTTTCAGTTCTTAATTATTACTATCCATAATATTTTCATTTTGACAAAATATATAGAAGCATTTACATTATTAGTTAATTGATTAAATATAATATGTTTTTTCATTTATTTATCATTCAATATTTATTTTTCTTTTATTAAATATTATTGAATTATTATTCATTCATTTTTCTATTCCATGTAACCCTTACTGGGCATTGGATATCACCCTTCAATTTTTTCGTTCCCTAGGTTATTAAGATGAAATTGTTGAATAAGATCAAGGATGAAATTACTTTCATTTATGATGTTTTATATATTTTTACCAATTTAATAAGAGTATCATGTATGAATATAGTTCTTTATGACTAATATACTAACTAGACCACTTAGATTTTAATCTCGTATCTATGAAAATTTAATCAAATGACTACTGAGTTTGGAATATTGGGGTCAGAGTTGATACTTTTATTTTCCCTATGTTATGAAGAAATTTATAATATATTATATGTATAATAACAGTACTAGTTTTGAATATCGTAGTGGGAGATGATGTGGTTTACCTCTAGACCAGTAGTATGTGTTTTTGAGATTCCAAATACCCTAAACTATTATGGTCTATATATGTTTTTGTGTAATTTAATGAATTTATATAAAAACCCTTATAATATCTAGGCATGATAGGCTTATGTCAGTATATAATTTAATGAAAACTGGTAGGTTTTATAATCCTATAATAATTCCATTATATCATAACCCATAAAAAGAAGTGGGTTTTATAATCATTTCCTTTGGGTATAAATAGTTAAAAAGAAAAATATTTCATAAAACAAATTCCCTAATAAAAGTATACCATTAATAAAATGAATAATAATTTTATCCTTAGATCCAAGACTTATTAAGGAATAGGTGACATCAATGGATGATGTAACACACTGATATTTTAAAAGCAGAACATCTTGTTTGATAGTGCATTTGACATGAAACCAGAATCATAGAAGATGATATATCACACTGAGACATTATGAAATATTTATTTTTAAATAAATTCAATCTCTTAAATAGCTTCTAATGCAAGGAAAACTTGTTCTAAACATTACATAATACTCTATTTAAATATTAATATTTAAACAAGAACATTATAAACTACTTGTTAATATGGAAGATATGAATAACAATAATTAAATTATGGGAATTTTTTTTACACATATGTAAAATAAATTTATTTATTATATATTTTTTATAAGAAAAATAAGAAACATTTGAATGAGAATAAAGGATTTCTCAAAAACTGTATTTTTTGTATTAACGATTAGTTGTGCATTTTCAACACAACTTTAAATTAATTTTTATCATGTTAATTAATTTAATTTTACAAAATTATTTATAGTTTTAAAATAATAATAATAAAATTATCCTAGCGTGATTTGTTTTGGATTTTTTGAAGAGTTTTTTATTAATAATGAAAATTACTGAATTTTAATTGAAAATTATTTTTTAGTTTAAATTATCAATAAGGTTAAATTTTATTTTTATTTATTATTAATGTAACATTCGATAAATTATATATCTATTAATAAAATTTATTTTAGTTGAATCATTTTTTATTGATTTTTCTTATAAAAACAATGAATACTTTTGAAAATTGTCTCATTTAAAACATACATTATTGCCCCATCTAGGAGATTAATTTTAATTTTAAAATTTCAAATTATATGAATTGAATTTTTAGAAATTTATTACATATTTTGAATCATAATAATTAATATTTTCTAAAAATATCAACATATTGTTATTATAAATTGATTAGTAAAATTAGTAAACATTAATTATCGCAGTTATGGTAAAAATGCATTTTTTTTGAGGGTTAAATAGAAAACGATAAGGGTTAAAATAACTAAAAAAATTATTTAAAATATATTTTATAGTAATATTTTGACCTTATATCTTTTAGATCAGATAATGTTCTATTTTTTCGGATTTTTCATTATACAAACATGGGTAATACAGAACCTTTTTATAAAAAATATAATGTCATACTCACCTTACCCATACAAGTCCACCCCCACTACTATATTCTTCAAACCATCCCAGTCTTTTGGATTTTAACATATCATACCAAAATACATCCCACATTCCATAAATATATCCTAGAATCGTTTTTTGGCAATATAACCATCCATGGAAGGCTTTTGGTGAAAACCTCAGGAGGACCGCTGAAGAAGAGGTAACATTATTCAAAATGCATCTTCATTTTAGATCTTTCTGCACCTAATATTATTATTAATAAACCATGAAGATATGGTAACATAAGTATATCACATATAATGATATTTTTTTATTTTAGGGTAATACACTAAAACAATCTCCACTTACATCAATGGGTTACAAAATCAACTTTCATGGGTATGACAACTGCCTGGAGAACTGATGTCATTTATTTTTTGATTAACACCACTCATGTTTGGGAATGATTATGGATATAAAGTATTTGTACTTGTATATATATATAATATTTATAACATAAATATTCCACTATATTCATTAAATCATATATACCTTTTTATGTTCATATTTTTAAAGGATATGAAAACTCTGCTTGTGTATATTGTGGACTACCACCTCGTAGAGTAATGTTATTCATCTTCCAATAACATTTAACATAAAAGGATATATAGATAATGTTAATAAATATATTTTATATAATTTATGTAATAATTATATTAATGATAAATTTATCATTATGAAAATATAATATATATTTTTTCTCTCATAATGAAAAATGATAACGTTGTTTGTGTACGGGCGGACTACTGCCTTCATGAAGGAAAATGACTCACATTTCATTACTAAACCACATGTATGATATATATAACAATATATAAAAAATATGATATTTATAATATTGATATCATTATTTAAATATAACATATTATTTACCATATTTCCGTTGTTATCAATTAAAAATTGATATGCTACTAAAGCGTATATATGTCTTACCATCTCCACGATCACAATGAAATTCATTTCTCAAAAGCATATTTAATTATTGGAATTAAAAGTATAATTAGAACATAAATATGATAGATATATCATTATTATTAACCAGGAATTTATGTACATATATAATATTCACAGAAATGAGAGATTTCATAATAAAGTATGACTAAGAAGATAAGGAGATTAACACCCAAAAAAATGAAAAATGAAATATTTTAAACCAACAGGTTGAAATAAGTTTCAAAAGGATCATTTATAATATTAAAAATTTAATGATATTTTTTGAAAAATTAATATATTTATTAATACCATTATATATTTGGATAAATCATATTCAACTAAATGATATAAGGAGGTAAGAGAGTTCTTCTCAATTTTCCTTCATTGAGGAATATCTTAATTATATGAACTTAATTGGTTTTATATGGTGTATATAAATTCCATTTACAAGTAATTTCAAGATTGATTAAAAATCATGTCATTTTATGTTTTAATTTTAATTATTTCATCCATAGTAAATTGATTTGAAAATTTCAATGTTGTGAATGTTATTGTGTAATCTCATATTTTTTTGTGGTCATTAAAATTATCATAGAACACAAAAATTCTTTTTATGATTTATCCTAATAAATTAAATGTATATTAAATATCCATAATCTTATGTTAAAGGTAATTTTTTTCCTAAACCATATACCATTTTTGTATTTTATTTTTTTACATTTAATGTTATTTGAAAAACTAGGGAAATATTTATAAATATATATACTTTACACAATAGGAATTCTTGGTGACCAGAAATATTATTCATGAATTGATAAATTATTTGATATAAATTAAATTATTTGGGAATTAATGATATGTGTGAGGACATATTATATACATACTATAGTTGCATCGGTAGCCTCATGAAATGAATCAGTTGGTTAAATCAGATGGGCTTTTACCATGTATTCATAAACTGTCAAGAGCATATAACGTTATGGTAAATGTATCAAGTTCCTTAGAAACATTAAATAAAATAAATAAGAATTACCATCATTGAAAATTTATATATTATTATTATATATGATATTTTTATATGATATTATCAATGGATTCATTTTATCATCAGTTTATTAATTAAATAAATTTGTTTCTAGTTATTTAAAATGCTATATTGATTATACCTTTTCTTATCGTGAAGGTTATTTTATTTAAATGAAATGTGCATCAAGTTATTTACCCCCCCCCCCCATGTTAATTAATATTATAGATTATTGATAGCTTTTATTTTACTTAACCCTTACTTAGCACATGAGCTCACTCCAATTTTGTTTCACTTCCATGGAATATGATGTAGAATTCTTGGAATGAATTTACTATGATGCAATTAATTTGATTGTGTTAAGTATTTTTTTTTCTATTCCGATTTTAAAATTGGTATCATGTATATATCTATTTCCCAAAAACATATAAACTGATCGTTCTTTCGGGATATGGCCCATGATATCTATTCCAATGTAAATATTTTGACACTGCCTCCACGTTACTGGGGTTAGGGTCACTATAATCGGTATTATAAGAATTTTAGTAGAAATATTTTTAACTAGATTAAGAAAAAATCCATTAGTTAATACATACCAGTGATAAAAATTTAGGAAAAGTATTGAATAATATCATCTTGTTTTTTAGGGGATATATTATGTTGTTTTTTGATGTAATACATCCCAATCTAGATACTACAAGTGGAAGTTGTTCTAAAACATACGAGACATGGAGAAATAGATCTGAAAGGGGATCATTGGGATTGACTTGATCATCAACTTGTAGATTACTACAGGACTTATAATTCATTTTTTCACAATCCTGGGGGATATGATTACAATAATTAACAATTTAATTACAAACAATTATGAAGGAATTGCAAATAATTATATCATTGAGGTAAAATATTTTATAACTTTTTGATCAACACTATAAATTTTTTAAATTTATGCTAACTATTCCAATATATTAAGAGGTATACATTAAGACTTAAAATTATTAATTTAAATAGATAATCCATCATATTGTACTTCTTAGAAATGGATAATTGAATAAATAATGGTATCAATACTTGTGGAAAATGTATATATTTCACTAGTGGTGAATCCAATATAGTTGGTATTAATATTGAGAAAATTATAGAAATATTTGGTCTTTTTTCTATATAGAACAACCTATTCTAAAATGATATTATCATATGTTGGATATCCTTAGGAAACTTAATCACCCATAATTTGGTGGTATAATGAAAATAATTACATAAAATCAATTGATTTATTCTATTGAGAATATATTTATGGAAATGTGATTTGGTTAAATGAAAATGGAATGATTTTTAATGTTTTCTACTAAATTTCATATGAGTTTAAAGATAAATTTACTAGATAATATAGGCATTTTGTGGATCACATATGTAAACTAGAGTGTAATATTGACCATTTCATTAAATGGATTAATCCAGGTATCTGAATGACACTTTTCCCTCAAACAACTTTATCCTATAATGAAATATTATTATATGCTATTACTACAAAGAATCAATTTTCCATGTCTTTTTCTCAAAATGGAATAATGATAAGATGATGACATCATAGAAAAAAATAAACAAAGGGGGAATGGGAAAAAATAATTTTCTCACCTGTGATAATTGTGAAAAGAAACACCTTGATTCTTTCTTGAAGGCGAAATAATTTTTCTACAAGTGTGTCGATAATGGACATAATGATCATGATTTTAAGGGAATGAAATAAATTTAAAATGTCCAATGCTTACACTATAAGAGATGGGTCACTATGTAAATGGATTCCACAGGCATCAAAACAATATATAACATAATAAAATAAGGGATCCAGGTCATTCTAATTCTATTAATTCAAAAAAATATAAATAAATAATGGGTTTATATATTTGGATCTGAAAAATATTTTGAAAAATTGTTTTATTGATATTATTCTCATCATATGAATAATGAAATCTGTAAGGATTATACTATAGTACTACTTCATAAAGGATTTGAAAGCATATGTTTAATTATACTAGCACAATTGATTTATTTGAATGTTGAAGAATTTTGAAATAACATTATTATGGGAATATAATCCTTAATATGTTCTCTATGTGGAGATAATATAGACTATGATATGTTTATGGGATAATATCTGTGGCCGTGAAATTAGATAGTGATTTCATGGTTATGGTTATATATTTTGGAGTTTACTACTTATTTGGATTTATGGAGTCTATTCAACAACCTAACATTTAATTTTTGAATGCATGAATGTTTTCATTAAGGTTTTATAGTGATCAAGGAATTAAAAAATTATCAGTGTTACATTAATATCCACATTATATTGTTTCAAGAGTAAAATGTAGCTTTAGTGGCCTACTATTAAAATGTTTGTTGACATATTTTGGTTTATCCTTAATGTTAAATATTTTTATAAGGGATTAAGTATAACATTGGATGTTTTTAAATAAATTTATCTATAAATCTTGATTAGTATTGATAATAGAAATGTAAAGTGGATATTTTATGGAACTCATGATCTATTAAAATAAAAATTTATCTTCTCCATCGATTAAAAAAATTCATTTTTGGATATTCAGTTCATGTAGTAATTATTGATGTAGAAATTGATAAAATAATAATAAAATAACAGAGTTGTGACTATTAATTAAAAATATATCAAGTTGTTATATTTACCATTATTATGATAGAGTGAATGAAATCCTCAACTATATGAAAAACATCATCAATCATATTTTCTCCAATTATAATGATTTTTATGGTATCAAAAACATTGTTCACAGTTCTAGTTTATGTATTTGTTATTGTTGTGTTAATCCTAACCTTGTTTTCTATCACTCTCCATCAGTATTTGGGTGATATTTTTTTCTTCTATACCCATGTTTTCACTTCCCACCTATGTTATCTTAATTAGTATCCTAGTATGTGTTAGTCCATATAAAATTATCACCTCTGGTTATATTTTATTAAGAGGATTCTTTATTATCATTTTTTATTATATGGGTTTTCTAAAAATATAATTTCATATGAAACATCATTGGTTAAAAAAATCAAGATTAAATTGTCATGAAAAAACTTATTTAATGGGAGTAGAATATAAAACCTCATGATTTTAAAAGATTAACATCATGTTTTATATAATATATGACCTAAAAAACCATGATTAAAAGTTAATATAACACCTTAAGACATTATGATATATATATTTTTAAATTAATTCAACATATTAGATAGATTGAAATGAACATGATGACACATTTGAATTTAATGTAATACTCTATTGAAATGTTATTATATAAACATGAACATATTAACAGATCAATTAATATGATGGGTATGAATATTAATAACTAAATTATGAAAATATAAATTTTTACACATATATAAAATAAATTCACTTTTTATCTAATGATTATAAATATAATAATAACTGTCTTAAAAAGAAATAAATGTTTACTACAAATTGTGTTTTCTTGAAACATGGATTATTCATGCATTTTGAACAACAATTAAAATTATTTTTTACAAAATTTATAAAATTTATTTGAAAATTTTAAACCCAAATTAAAATCATCAATTTTTTTTTCATGAATGATATGCATATTTCTAAAAAGTTTCATTTTTTATTAAATAATTAAAAATACTTAATTTAATTGAAAACTGCCTTTCATACTAAATTATTTTTATGATAAAATTAAATTTTATATTGGTTTTAATGTAAAACTAGTTAAACTATATATAAATTAATTCAATTTTAGGTTTTTGTATCATTATCACCTTGAATTTCAATATAAAAACCTTGTAAACCTTGTAAGTTTTTTCCTTTAAAACCCCTCTTTCTTTTTGTGTATGTGGGATTATTTTTAAATTAAAATTTTCCATATATTTTAATTTAATTTTGGAAAATTATTTAAATATTTTATATTATAATATTTTACCATTTATAATATTCCCAACATAATTTTTGACTAATTGAATAGTGAACCCAAGAAAAATTCATTTGCACAGTTAAGGTAAAATGTATTTATCGAGTAGAGGTGGGGATAAACTAAAAATATAAGGGTTAAAATAATCTAAAAAACATGTATTCAAACAATTTTATTCCCATATTTCAACCATATTTATTCTTGGTTCAAGAGTAGCATATTTTTAAATTTTTTGTTTTAAAAAATTTGGTATGATTGAATCTTTTGAAAAAAATTCAAGCTTGCTACTCCAACCCAATTATAAAACGCCGCCCCTTACCCTATATTCTTGACACAATCAAACCATTTGGTTTTGGAAAATAACAGAACATATAAAATCAAATATTATCTCTTCTCTTCCTATAATACTTATTTTTTGCCAAAATCAAACATAGGAATTCTTTTGGTGAAAACCTATTGAGGATACCCTAAGAAGAGGACATATTTTTCAATAAGCATATTTATTTTATTTCACTATATAACTATATTAATTCTTCTTAAATCCGGATTACAGAATATATTCATTATCTTACATTTATGGAAGTGTATTTCTTATAATGTAATGACATAATATTATCAATACTTCTAGGAAATATGTTAAAAAATCACCATTCATCTCTACGATGGTCTACCGCCTCTTGAACGGATGTAAATAATTTTTACATTACAACAACTCACAGTTGGAAATGATAATGGTCAAAAGGGAGAAATATGATATTAATAGCATAATAATTCCTCTGGATTAATTATATTATATATACCATTTATTCTATTCATTAAGGGATACAATAATGTTTCTCATGTGTATAGTTTACTACCACCTAATGAAGCGTTTTGATTTGTCTTTCACTGTAACATATGATGAATGGTTGTAAGGATAAAGTTAAGAAATATATATGATATAAATGAATTAATTATGATAGTAATTAAATAAAATTAATTCTAAAATGATAATATATCATTTTATTTCTTACACTAAGAAATGATGACATTGTTTGTGTACTTGTGGACTACCACCTTCATGAAGCCATGTGACTCAATTTTCATCATCACACCACAAGAATGATCTATATATTTAATTATATTTGTAGAAATAATATGTTATTCAATATATATATATATATGTATATATTTATGTGAAAATAATACTTACATCTATTTTGTAATTATTTTTGAAAAATGTTAATGTTACTACTGTATACATACGACCTACCATCTACATGGCCATATCAAACTTCATTTCTTAAAACCATAATTCACGAATGGATTTTAAAATATTATTGAAGTATATATATGATAATTATTTAATTATTTTTATTATAGTGGTTTTGTGACAATATAATATGAAAAATAACTAGATCATTTATAACATTAATTAATGTGAAAACAATGTGATTAACACCAGAAACACTAAACATAACAAACTATTATTAAAAATCTTGTCGTAAAATGTTAAAATAGGATCATACATGATATTATAAATATGAATATGGTTCTATTATTAGATTATAGAATTATTAAATCCCTTATACTAGATGTTAAATCTTGACCGTATAATGGAAAGCATGATGTAAGGTACTTCATTACAATTTCCCATGATTAAGGATTATTCTAATGTTATGAACCTGATTTCTTTAATATGGTGCATATAATTACCTTTTAAATTTAATATTGTGAATAATTAATAACTATTGGATTTTTTAGTTCCATTTTCAGTTATTTCAACCTAATGAATTTGACTATAAAATTACTACGTGGTAAAAGTTTTTGTAGAAACTCACTATATTTTATATTGTTAACATTGTCTTGAAGAAATAAAATTCCTGTGAGTATTTTTCAATTGAAATTAAATTTATCTTAAATATAATTTTTATGATGATATTAATTATTTCCTAAATATTATTTCATTTTTTACAAATGACGTTTACATTGAGTGTTGTTCAATTTACTTGGGAAAAATTAGTACATCTGTATACTAATCAATATAAATAATTTATGACATGGAACATTGATTTTGAATTAATTTTATTATTAGAAATATTATAAATTTTCTGGAAATTAAATATATTTGTGGGGATTAATTATATATAGGCCCTCGATGAATCAATAGAGTCATGAGTTGAATTATTTTTACAAATATGAGGGGTTTTTACCTATTAGTATAAAATTATATCGAGGATAGATCTTGTCAGTAAAGGTATCATGTGACTGGGAAAAATTACATCTAATAGTTATGAATTTTATTCAATTAAGACATAGTTCTTTTTATTATATATAGGATTTTATATATGATATCATTTATGAAAGTTTATCATTATCAGTTTATTTGTTAAAGAGATTGAGTTTTTAAATATTTAACTTTCCATATTGATTTTGAACTATTATCCCATGATACTGTAGGTAATTAAATTAGATTTGCATTCATTGATTTAACATGTATTATTTATTATTCTTATTGATTCAGGATAGATTCTATCACACAAAACCATTACTGATTATTTGACCTCACTCTTATTGTTATCATTTCCAAACTATGTGACGAATAATACTTGAAATTTGATTTAGAGGATGCAACTCATTTTTTTGTTAAGTATTATGATTTATTTTCTATTCCAAATTTAAAATAGTTATATTGTAATTATTTATTTCTCTAAAACTATTAATCAATTTGGTCTATTGGGTTTTAACCCTTTTTAACTTTTCCAATTTAAAATATTTATGCCACCTTCTCTAGCATACTAGTTGAAAGGTTTCTACAGATGTCCTCATATATGGAAAATTAATTTGAATGATATTTTAAAACATTTATTGAGGGAAATAAATTTTCTCTTCAAATTATTTTTTTATAAATCATGTAATATATTTAAATAATATTATTTTAATGTGAAATTGAGTTTATTTAAAGAATAATATAATATTGATTTATACAGTTATTGAGGAGAATATCATTTCAACTTTTTAATTTTTTTTAAAAAATAAAAAATTTTAAAAAAATTTCTCTAAAAGTATACAAGTAATAATATAAAAGAAGATTTAAATAAGGGTCATTATGGAAGACAATTATTTTCATGTTTTATATGTTATAATAAAGTCTACTTTCACTTCTTTCATAAAATCAAAATATCCATGTTTGAAAAAAGAAATGAATATTACTTAAAAAACATTTTTACAAATGTAAATTACTAGTAAAAATGTTTTTATCACATAATTTCTAAAAATTTTAAAAAAAAATTCCTTTATAAAAAATGGTTTTGGATGAAAAAGGGGGTTCGATCGAAGAGTGAAATATAAACTATTTTTTGTAATAATGATATTTTGAACTCGTGGGAACATAATGTGGGGAAATGAAAGGTAAATAATGTATTCAAAAAAATAGGAGAATAAAATAAATTTGTTTCCTTATATTAGATCATATTATTTCATCATTGTAAGTATAATCATGTGTAATATAGATAAATGATAAGTTTGAAATATAAAATCGCTACCAATTTGGTTACATAGAATCTTAAGTCCCATGAAATAATAAAGATAAATTAAACATATAATAAAATTAGAATAACTAAATTTCTAATAAAAATTCTATTAAGGGGATTTATATATACTGAATATATGAATATGGGTATATAACATTACATATAACTGAAGGAATAAAAACTGAGAAAAAAATCCATTACATCTATAGTAATATTCTGAATCAAAATCCCCAATAAACAATAAAACAAAATAAAACATTAAATTTCTTGAAAATATTTATATTCATGACGTACCATGTTAAAGGTGGTATTATATGCAACATAAGAAATAATCAAGTGGTGAGTTTTCAAATGACCCATTGAAATAAAAAGCAGACACAAAATCTATTACGATAAGTCTTGAATTCATTTTTCATGTTAAAACATACCATGTGATAAATATATGTTTATTATAAATAAATTATAGAATTATAATTATATATATATGTAATATCTTATATTATATACTTATTATATTTTATTCACAATTTCTTGTTAATGTCACAATTTGGTCAATAACTGTAATGTTTTTCATGTATGTTTTTAGTTTTTGTTTTTTTCTCTTACTTTGATCATGGATACATAATCTACCAAATTTTAACCATGATATAATTATAAATTATATTAAATATATATTTATTTAGGCTAATACAATGACATAGATATTGAAAATGAAACAGACCATTCAGGGTGACGGTAGACTATACGTACACAAGAATGACATATCCATTTTCATTATAGATTGAATAAAAGAAAGGTAAATAATAAATTACAATTAAATAATACTTAATATTTCAAATATATCACATATTTAAATTCAAAACTTTCTCATTAACATCCAAGTTAAGTTTCAAAAAATCACATCACTTCATAAGGTGGTGGTCCATCATAAAGACGGGCAATGAGATCACAATTCCATAGAAAATAAAGTATGAAGGTATATGTGATACTATAATTCAAGAAGTTAATAATAACATAGAAAATCATATATAAATATTTATTACAAAATTATATCATTTCATTATAGGTGATGATGTAAAATGAATATTATCTGTTCGCAAGGTTGTATTCCATGGTATACACAAATGATGATTTCATATCCCATTTCCTAGATGAGGATATATTTTTTGGAAAATAACATTATATAACTACATATTTTTATATTTAATATACTTAGGGTATTATTTCACCATGTTTCAATAATAATAGAAATATTTTTATGAGGAAATAATATAAAATTCTCAGTTAGGGGTGTTATATCTCCTTCAAAAAACAACTTTTAAATTGCACCGAAATGATTCATTGTTTTTATTTTTTAACAAAAAAGGCTTCTAGGAATGGAGGAGGAAATTAAGAAAGTTATATATTCAGTTATTGGCTAATTTAATGTTTTTTTGATATTTTAAGAGGATATAATGTGGTGTGGGATATTAAAATTTTAGTTTGTGGAACACTGGTAAATTTTGGTAAGAATATTATGGTTCATCATTTTTTCAAATTAATAAGGCTATAAAGTGGTCCAATATCGAAACTAGAAGCTATATTGTTGAAATAATTCCATAAAATGGTTTTTATAATGGTTTTAGATCGTTCTTTTCCCTTATCTTTTTAGCATAACCACCGATAAACCTATTTTTTCGTTAAACTGGGTAATTAATTTTTATATTTTTAATGTTAATAATGGAAATAATTAAGTTGATGAATTAGATAATATAATTTTTTCAGATACTAAATATGGAATCCACTATTCCCAATTCCAATTTCATAATATGAATAATTTAATTTAAAATATTACATCATCATATATAACGAGAAAGTATTTTTTCAAATTGAAAATGTAAAAAAGTTCAAAAAGATGTTATTTAAAGATTCATTATGAAATTAGATTAAATTAACTAAATTAGATTAATTGAAAAACAATTTAAATAATTTAATTTTTAAAACAATATTATAAAAATTTAATGATTTTTAATGATGTAAGGAATGAATGTTTCTAAATAAAAACTATAATTTCTCACTATTGATGAAAAAATTTATCTTCTTAGAATATAATTAAAAATTAAATCTATGATATGTTTTACATTATGATATAGAATATGATTTTTATTATGGAAAAATAAAATTTCTGAGAATTTGAAAATAATATTAATTTGGAATAAGTGTGTAAAAAAAGACCAAAATACTATTATAAAAATACTATTGCGAAGTGTCCAAATGGTTTTACTAATTTCTATTACATATAAAAAAATTAATATGAAAGCTAAATTTTTTAATGAAAATATAATATATAAATTTCATTAAAATATTTCAGAAAAATATTTTTTCAAAATTATTGACGTAAAATGAATTCTTCACCAAGAATTTGTTTTCCCAAAAAATATTTTCTTTATGTATAAAATAGTTTTTATGTTCATTTATAATTAACTATTCACTAAGGAATTCATTATATAAACATATTCAAACCATTTATTTTCATCATTAATTTAATCATATTCATAAAATCCATTAAAACCACTATGTGATAATTATCTTGTTAAATAATAATGCATTAGTAATATATCTAATTTTATTTAAGCTTAGAGATTCATGAAATGAAAGATAAAATAAATGTTGTGGGAAATGAAAGAAAAAATCATTGGTTCTTGTAAAGAAAAATATCTAAAAAGTTATTTTTTTAAATAAGTATTTCAAAAAAACTCACCGTGTTATTTCATGTTTAACTAATATTATTTTTTACATAGTATTTTGTTTCATTGAAACCTGATGTTGTATTTATAACATGTTATTGAGGGGATTGAATGTATTTAATATATAAATATATTTATATATTTTCAATTATTGTGATGTTACATTTACTTATAAACTCGATATTTTGTGTCATATATTCTATCAAATATGATGTTCAAAATTTAAATTCTCACGGTGTTTAAATTATCAATATAAAATAACACACTCTTACTCATTTAACTGATAAAACGTATTTTGATTTTGGTCCTTTTTACCACCTACATTAACTTTGTTATAATTTTTAAGTCAATATTTATTAAATAATTTTATTTACTAGTAATTTTTGCTAAAATTTATTAATTAATGTTTTATCATAATTTTATACATGTAACATTGACAATTATATTTTCATATAAATTCAATTCTTTTGTCAAATTCAAAAATCCCCAAAATTGAATTTTTAGGTATTCCATGACAACCATTAACCCATGTTTCATAATTTTATTATCATAATCTAGTGATAAATCAAAATAATTATTTACATATTCATGAACATTCTATATATGATTGAATAGTAACCAAGATATAAGAATATAACTAGAAAATTAGAAAATATGTGGGAGAAAAAATATAAAACAAAAAACTACATATTTTCACTATGAACTAATATTAATTGGGTATTAAAGAATTATATGGGTATGTAATATATTATGATAATTATGAATATGTTTCGGGTATAGGTGTATAAAAATTTAAAAAGTTTTAAATAGGTGTTTATTACATGTTCGATCTATAAAAATCAGTGGTAAGGGGACTTTTATCTCAATACCTCACACCAGGTTACATTACAACTCCATTGAATATATTATTACACAATCATATATGTTTTGAAAAATGATTTTCGTATGTGATATTCTATCAATTTCTTGTGAATTTAATTTTTTTATAAAATCTGTTAGTTGTTTTATTCTTACATCAAGTGTTATAAAATCATTAAGGGTTCTTTGTCTCAATATTAATGTAATGAGAAATATTTTGTGTTGTTCAACATAGTTTCTTTTCGATAATTTATATTAAACAACATTAATATATATTAATTAATTAATTGTTTTAATTTATTTAATTTAAGTAACCATGTGAGGATATATCTATTTTTCTCTTTTGGTCAATTTTTTCTAATGTTGTTACAGTTTATGCTAAAATCTCATTTTTTATAAAAAAAAAATTATGTTTCAATTTTAATGATGAAAAATTATATGTTATTTACCTTCTAAAACACATTTCATTCCCTATCCACTAGTTATTTCTCATCTTTTCATATATCATTTCCATTTAACCCTCTTTATAACTCAGAAACAAAAAAATCATGAAAACCTGACAATATTTGTTTTATTTTTCATTGGAATAATTTTACTATATATATTTTATATTATAAAGAATTTTATGTATTTTTTAATTTAATTTTAAATGATTTTTAATGTTTTCATAATAATATGTTCTACTTCATTGAAAAAATGATAAAGGACTATTTTTTTTGTTTCCGAAATAGATATTTTTTAGCATCATTATAATAATGAGAAGATATTATTTTTAAATATTTATAGAATGAATATATTTACACATAGTCATGTCACTTATTTTTCATAAATTATATTTAACATGAATCCATATTTTCGATCAATTTTATATTATAATTTTTTTTGGAATTTCTAGTTTCAAAAAATTACCAAATAAAAAATCAATCTTTTTTTGTTTGTCAAAAAATGTTTCAATTTCACTTATAAAAATTATTTTTCACATATTACAACATTAAATAAGGGATGTTATTCTTAATTTTGGTTATTATATAATGATATAATTGACATATTTTCTCATGATGGATTTTGGTAATAATAAATAATTATTTTTTTTCAGAAACCCATTTCACCCCATGTGTTAATTATGCAATACAAAAGTAATGAATTTATTATGATATTTTGGAAGAAATATGTGTTTTTTTAATTATTTGAGTGGTTGGAAAATAATTATATATCCTTCTAATGCATTGGGTAAATAATGAAATCTTCGGAGATAATATTCAAGGGAATAGAAAGTGATAATAATCCACTATGTGACTATATCCACTATTTTTATAGGATGTGTTGTAAACCCAATCCAATATTCAAATTTTTAGATTATGATAGTCTTCAAAATGATCATCAAATGGGTAAATTATTTTCAATCCTTATTTTTATCCCAAAAATATTTTTCTTATGCATAAGATATTCTTTCATGGTTCATGATTAAGAATGGATGATTATTCACTCTTATGAGTTAAATAATTTTTTCTAAAAATTCATAAGCAATGGATCATGATTTTGGTCTATTACTTGTTCGGTATATTATTGGAAGTTATGATCATTTTCTCATAATCATATGAAAATTTTATACTATCTTATAATCTTCTATTGGTAATTCATCTATTTACACTTAGTGGTCATTTAAGATCACCCTATTATTTTTACATTTCCTGTTGTTATGAAGAATGATAATTTATAAGATATTCCAAGAAATTTACCATGAATAGAAAATTTTTTGTGATATGTTGAATACATATTATGAAATAAATATTTCTTAGTATAAGGATAAATGTTCCTATATAATGAAAATTACATGGGTTTTGTTATATAATCAATTTTTAATAATTTTATAAAATGATAAAATTAAAATAATCTTAGTTATGTAAGTGAATTTGTATTTTTTGATATTATATTGATTAGTGTTTTAGTGTGGGTTACAAAAGTTGGTATGAAATCAAAAATGTAATGAAGAATTTTATTATAATCAGATCTAGGTGTCAGGGTAAGGGATATCTAATTTGGTATCACAACATGATTTAGATATGTTTATTGGTAATTAATTTATCATATAGAAATATTTTTAGTGGTTTGGAAACCATAATTGGTTGACCTTTCTATTGTTAATGGAATAAATACCCCTTTGAGTTTATTTTTTAGGATTTTAGGGTTATTAATGGTGATTTTGGAGTTTTTAAAATAGATTATTGAGGTATATATAACCCTTAGGATTAAAAAGTAATTTATTTTACATATTATTTACTAATAATGTTTTTGGAGACATAGGTTGAATGGTACACGTAACCATTATGGATAACATATTCGTTGTCGTTGAAGTAATTATGGTTAATTTGGAAAAATGTTATTATATTTTAGGATCATATATTTTATATTATGTATAACCATGATATTTTAAATAGATTTTTTGATTAGTTGGATAAATATATTGTGGAATTAGATCACTATATTTTTGGGAGAATTACATGAATTAAAGAGAATAATAAACTATCATGATTTATGGGATTTTGTGTCTAAATGGTCAATATTATTTAAGCAGTAACGATCCAGTTATCATTTTTAATAATATTTTATTATTATTTGGTGAAATGTGGGAATATTTATAATAAATTGTTATTACTAAACATATATTTTTTTAGTGTTCATTTATGAGTGATTAAAGTCGTTTCGTAACAAATTTTACCATGATTTTTTATGAATGGGTAATCAAATTGATTTTAGTTATTGGTTTCAAATTTGGAATGAAATATTTTGAATAATTTTATTGATAGTTACTTCTATAATGATTTATTAAAATAATTAGTTTTTGTTTTGCAGTTATTAGTTATTAATTTATTACCTCTTTACATGAATATGTATTTATTTTTTTAACATTGATATCTATTTTTTCTTAAATTTATACACATTGAAGTAATAGTTTTTCATCATTTTTTTTGTTATTATGATCAATTGAATACTATTTTTAGTTCATTATGAATTAATCATTTAAAAATATTTACATATAATATCATATATGAGATGAATGAGTGATAGAAAACTATATGAAACAAAACTAAAGAAAGTCATTATGGTTATGGAATGCAATGAAAAAAAGTTTATTATCTCATATTATGTATACATATGGTAAAATAATTACTCAAACTAAAGATATAGAAAGATATGTATATGAAGTCTTATATTTTAAATATCACTCAACTATCAATGTATAATTTTTATATCCCATTAAAAAGTTTGAGTCTCATATTGGTAACTGTATGGTTTAAGAAATATTGAGGAAATGAAAAGATCTATAGTCTTATAACATGCATAAAAGTTCATTAAAAGATTTATTTTAATTTATATGGATTAAATATTATTTCATTCCACAAATGAATATTTATCTTCCACGTCACATTTAATTTATTTTTTGCATTATGTTATAGTTTAATTATTTTGTATACTTGTTAGATTACTAGTTTTCAAAGTCCTATTCATAACCATTAAATTTATTTGTAATTTTCTAAACCCTTTTCCATTAAACATAATGTAAAAATTATAATGATCAAATTTCCTTAGGGAAATATGTAACACCCCAATATATTAGATAATATTATTTTACATAAATATCAGGTTGAATAGCCGATGATATATGAAAAGTCGACCAAACATATGTAATAATTTATTACAATTAATGGAAAAATAGTATATTATGAATATAAAATTTGAAAATAATAACACTCATTGTAAATTAATATGAAATAATGTCAAAAATAATGATCGAAAGGATAATTTTTCTATAAAAATGTTTTTTCATTTAATTTTTATTTTTCATATAAATGATACTATTATGAACTTTTTAATTTATATTTTAAGAAATGAAATTATTATTCAATTCATATTCTGAAAATAAGTTTATATTTTATCTTGGGAATTATCTTAATTTGTTATTTTTTCTGGGAATAGTGAATAATAATGAATTTAAAAATATTTTGATATTTATGAAACCTTTAAGATATAAGAATGAAATAAAAATATGTGAATCTTTTTTAGAAAATATATATATTATAGATGTAAAATAAATCCTTATAAAATAAAGTTGAAGTCAAAATGTTATTTTGACATTCTTGAAATATATGTAATGTTTTAATTAAACTAAAAACTTATTTTTTCAACTTACCTATAAATATGGTCTTAAGAAGTTCAAATTTGGGTTAAATAATTTTAATTTCAAAAAAGTCTCCTTTTATTAAACACAACCTAATTAATTCCATGTTATTTAACATTATAAATAATTTTTGTATAAAATTATTTTCACACATAAAAGTGTATTATTCTAAATAATATTTCAAATTAAATTAAATATTCATATTTTAAATATAAAATATTCCAATTTATGGTAATTGAATATTTTAAAATAGATTCCATATATACTGCCACTACATCCATTTTTAGTTTCTTGAATAAACCACTTTTTTGGAATTGTGGGAACCACAGATATACAACTCTTCAAACACCCAGATCCTACCCAATTTAAAAACCATCATACAATGCAAGGAAAATAAAAAATAAAAAATAAATAAGAAAGGGGGAAACCAGATGCCTTAATCTCACCACCACATCTATCAAATTCAAAAAAAGTGGAAACATTATAACCATACCACAATATCAATAAAGATTAAAATTTCAAATTTTAAAGCCAGACCAAGCATTGTCACACAACCTCGGTATAAATTATATTTAAACTCATTAGTATATGGAACCTCAATCCCTGAACCGACCCGAGCACACCTTAAGTAATATCTAGCACAGAGTTACCAACACAAATCTTATCTGGAATTGGAACCTCTGGAATAGAAATTCCATCACACCCATTAATTCTCTCACTATGGAAAATATCCCAAAATCTAGAGCAAACATATCACACCACCATTAATGTATCCCATGAAAAACCATAAACACCTTGAAACATGAGCACCAAAAAGAAAAACAAACACTGAGGGAACCTAGAGAAAGGGAGAATTCCACCTCAAGACATGCCAAATCAAACACCCTATCGATCACAAAAACACATTCGATAAACTTCTATAAAACCATTACACCCAACCGACCTTGAAAGAAGTAAGGTACCTGGAATCTATAGTATATTAAGATACATCATGACCAAAATATCAAGTGTTGAAGTATAAATCAACCTATTTTATGAATAATGAACCAAACTACCAAGAAAGGATGATGGATAAGATTTAACGAAGGATCGAGGGGAAATGAAAAAATGTACAAAACCATTGAGGTGAAAATGATACACAATTAAGTGGTATGGAAAGTATAAAATGAGAGGGAAAGAAAAAACTTGAAAAAATAGTTCCAAAAATGTACTATTAAATTACAAACAACCTTATTCACACCTTCGTTTGAATAAATTACAACCATCCTACCAAAAATAGGATAATGGCGCTTTCATAAGAAGAACCAGAAGAGAAACTGATCACAAACACCATAGATCTAAAATAGAGGATACTCCACTGAAGGGCTAGAATCTATCCCATGGGAGGAACACTGTAAGTCAAAACCATATTACAAGATTAAATGAAAAAATTATTTTTGATCCAATAGAAAACGAAAATTTTTCCCATGTAGAATATCTTATTGAAATAGTTATTTGTTTCATTATCCATCTCTGCATCATGTGGGTGGTTATAAATAAGTAATTACATGATATATATTATATTTATGAAATGAGTATTATTCTATAAAGATAAAATATTATTTTACTTTCGGATCTCATACCCATTGGATAATGATAGAACTGTTTCTGAGTATATATGGACTACCATCTCAATAAATGATGCATTTAATTTTTCATTACCATATCAAATGGATGGCCATAAGTATGGATCAAATGAATAAATACAAAATTAATGACTTTATCAACAATTTATGATAGTGATATTATTATTATATAATAACCAGTACTTAATCATTCAAACATTATAACATGATCTTATTTGGGTCATTTTAACGAACAACATGAACATTTTTATAATGATTATTTAATGACAAATAATGAAATTTTATGCATTGGTAATATTATTTCATAATTATAAATTTAATATTTTTTGAAAAAAAATAATTATAAAACTCAAAAGTTCCTTTACATGAAAATTGAATTCTTCTGATTACTACAATATTTAGAAAAAAAATTAATGTGTTCCATGTGAACTATTAAAATATGTGAAATAAATTGATAGTGAAACACTAGAAATATGTAAAAAATATTATTTAAATATTATTTAAAAGATTAGATATGATGAAACCATTACCAAGGTGAATGTTCTAGAATAGTAAAATAGAAACATTCATTAAAAACATGAATAGATAAAATAAAATTATTAATTTTGATAAATAATTACTTTTAAGTTGGAAGTAAGAAATTATAATGTAATGATATATAATAAGATAAGTATAATCATAGTTCATTAATTTATTTATGATAAATCTAAATTTATTATAATGGTTGATAAAAATGTTTTCAACTAAAAAAAGTTTAAAGTACAAGGATATTTAAGTAAATTTACCATAATTAGGTAAGAACAATTCTCTATTGAAAATGATTTAAAATTTCATGGCCTATCCCCTGGGGCATGTTTCGTGACTACCCCAAGTCCGCCTTCCATAGGCTAGGGGCTAGCAACTAGGACCAAAGTCGTATTCCCAAAAACTGGGAAGGCATTGCCTTTATAACTTGTAAACACATGCAACCAAGCACAAAACAACATATAAAGTCAAGTAAACTGAATACTAAACTGAGTGAGTACATCAAGTAAAAGGGGCCAGAATACAAGAACAACTGTAAATTACAAGAAACTAAAAGTACAAGTAGATCGGAACATCTCCTGTGAACACCTGGCAAGGATCTTACCTGAAGGGTATGTACAACTCTCGATCGGTCATCTATGTGGTACACCTCATCTAAGGTCCACCCTCGAGCTACCTCTCATCATGGTACTCTCATCCTCAGTCAGCGCTATCTGTCTTCTGCACCAAGCACAAAGATGTGCGGGCATATCCCGTGTAGGGGTGAGTATAACGATACTCAGTAGGGACTCTGAGATCCTCAAGGTATCAAAAAATCCACAAAGGATAAACCAAATATCATTAAATCAACTGATAACCCTACTTAGGTACATGCCCATACATATACCTAAGTCATCAAGTGTACCCATCTCAATCATGAGGAAACACTGAGTCCAACTCAAAATCCAAAAGATCAACTGTTCCAGAAAGGAAGAAACACCACGAAGGTAAGTACCACACAGGTACGCCACATAGAATAATACCACAAAGGTATTACCATGAAGGAAAGTACCACAAGGTACAAACTCATCTCACAAAAGATACTTCTTAGGTATAATAATAGAGATCATTGAATGTAACAACTGAATCATCTTTCTCTTTGAAGAAGACCAGCTACTGACCCACATAGGATCGCTAGATGATGACCTATATAGGATCTCTATATGCTTGCCCACACAAGATTGCTCAGTGCTGAGCCACATAGGATCGCTTGGTGCTGACCCACACAAGATTTCTAGGTGCTTACCCACACAATATTTCTTGGTGCAGACCCACACAGGATCTCTCATTGCTGACCCACACAAGATCTTTATTCATTCATCACGTCACAGAAAGCTACTAGGTTCCCTGATTTAATCTTGCTACTCTATGGGAGGGTCTACTACCCAAGCCCCTGGTCGATAATCCAACTTCCACGAAGTCCCATGAAGAAGTATCCCAAAGGACAGCAAAGTCATAGGGGTATCAACGCAATAGATGGTGCGTCAATCAGACACCCGATCTATAAGTTATTATCCTTTTTGTCCCGAGGGCCCAGTTGGATTCACATAGATCCAACCTGACCATTCCAAGACATTATCCAAAACACTAGTGGGGTATACCAAAGGTACCGTCTCACTCCAAGGTTTACAGTGTCGTTCACAGTTTTTCAAATGGACAGTCGATGCCAAAGTTATGGCCAAAAGAGTATAAATGGGTAGAAGTGGGTCCGGTTCCGGTCCATCACGGTCGGACCGACCAAGCCCGACCCGTTGTGTCCGACCCGACCTGCGATAGGCAGCCCACCCCGTTCTGGGTGGTCCGGCAAGGTGGCCCAGCATGGGCGGCGCGGAGGCCGCGTGGGCCGAAATGGCTAGGGGTGGTCGTGGGACGACGCACGACCATGGGTGTCGCGGGGCGGTGTGAGGCTGTGGGCGCCGCGGGGCGACTGAGGCCATAAGGGCTGTGGGGCGGCAGAGTCCACGGCAGCGGGGAGGGACAGGGGTGCCGAGACCGTGGGGCGGCATTGAGGGCTGTGTACAGCGAGGCAATAGGTCACCACAGCCGTAGGGTGGCGGAGGCCACGGGCGGCAGAGGCCACGGGCGGCGGTGGCTGAGGGGCAGCGTCGTTGTTCCCTCACCTTCGTCACGGCCGGTGGTGGTGTCAGCCACCATTCTTGTGTCCCATAGAAGTTGTTTAACGTCCTCCTCCGTTGCGAAGAACACAATATTCAAGAACAACAATAGAGGGGTCGGGCTATGTTTGTTTGGCCTGTTCCCTCCATGTTAGAGTGGTAGCAAGCAGGTCACCAAAATTTTGAATCGAGAACGTCAAACCTTATAACCTCCCGCAATGATGACTCCCAAACCCGCAAAAGAAAACATTCACTGATCAACTAATTAGTTAGTTGATCCCTATTTTTTGTTTTAGAAGGGAAGATCATTGGAATATATAATCATACACAACTAAACCCCTACCTCAGAGATTTTTCTATGGAGGTCACAAGGAAAGAGACGATGTCATTGGGGTTAGACAGACATCAGGGACCTCGGTATTTCCTCGATCACCGGTTTGTTGTCACTGAAGATGTTCCTCGTTGGTGAGAGCATTCTTCGTTGGAGGATGAGTTTCTCCACGATTCCCCAAAGCTTCTCACTTTCCCCAATTCCACCAAAAAGATAAGGTAGCCAACTTCTTAGTTTAAGTTTATCAAATTAAATTAAGTTTCCACAATTAATTGGCATCATTAAATGGGTTGCATTGGCATAATTAATATATTGGATACCAAAGGTCACCACACTCATTAAAGGGTGTGTTAAAGAGGATTCTCTCATTAAATAAGAAGTTAAGGGGTTCGGGTGGACCTCACCCTCAAATTCAAAATTGGGAGGTTTGGAGGACTCGGGTGGTCCTTACCACCATAACCCATGCAGAGGAGGTTTAAAAAAATAGAATTTTATTTTATTTTATTATTTTTTTCATTTCTATGAAAAACCCAAATTTTATCTTTCACCCTCAACCAAAAGTGGTTGAGGTATAGGTCCCCTTAAGTGAATACCGACACTGCGAGATCCACGGTGCCCTAAAAATTTCAATTCCGAAAACCAGTTCAAGAGTTACAAAAACCCGCTCATATGTTTACTGAATGTATCTGAAATAAAGTTCATAAATTAATTTCGGGTACACCGGGCCTCAGAATCATGCGCTGTCAATTTTAGAGGACTCAAAAAATTCCCATATATTTTAAAACAAATTATATAGAATTTACGAGTCTTTACATTCTCCCCACCTCAGGGATTTTCATCCCTAAAAGACACATCACAAAACATGGAAAACAAGTAGGGGTATTGGGCACGAGTCTGAGCCTCATGCTCCCATGTTATCTCCTAGAGGTTCACGTTATTCTAGAAAATGCACACCAGATGAATCATCCGGCCAAAAAGGACCCGCTCATGTCGATCCTCAATCTCTAATGGAACCTCCGTAAATGTCGCCCCATCGTCGATGTCCAACTCTCTATGGTCAATGACATGGGATGGGTCATGCATGTATCTCTTCAGCTGGGTACATGGATGACATCCTGCACTTGGTGCAACTGATCGGGAAGAGCTAAGCCGTAAACCACATCTTCAACTATGCTGAGGACCTGAAAAGTTTCAATAAACCTCGAAGATAACATCCCACCTCAGCCAAATCTATGCAAACATCATCGAGGTGGGACTCGTAAAAAGAAGTGGTCCCCATCCTCAAACTCTAGAGGTCTCCATCTACTATCGTCATATGACTTCTCCATACTCTGTGCAGTCTTCATCCGCTCCTGGATGATCTGCACTTTCTCTGTGGTAGCCCATGCCATCGCTGGTTCCACTAGTACTCACTCCCTTGGGTCAGTCCATCACAAAGGTGACCCGCAAGGTCTCCTGTACAATTCCTCAAAATGTGCCATCAAAATGGTGGAGTGATAGTCTTTATTGTATGAAAACTCCACCAAAGGGAAGTGATCCTCCCAGCTGCGACCGAAGTCGAGGATGCAAGGATGCAACATATACTCAAGGTTCTGAATAGTTTGCTCAGTCTAGCCATCCGTCCGACGATGGAAGGTGGTGCTCAATGGAAGTTGCGTCCCAAATGCCTCCTGCAACCCCTTCCATAGCCGGGAAGTAAAAAAATTTATCACGATTAGAGACAATCATCAAGGGTACTCCATGTAGCCACAAAATCTACTGCACATAGAGGCATCCCAAGATCTTTACTGAACTCTGCTCTCTGATTGGTAGGAAGTGGGTCGACTATGTGAGTTGGTCGACGATCACCCAGATAGAGTCATGACCCCAGTATGTATGTGTAAGTCCTTTCACAAAATCCATATATATCTCATCCCACTTCCACTCTGGGACCGCCAAAGGCTGAACCAAGCCTACTGGTACCTGATGCTCTACCTTCTCTTGCTGAAAAGTCAGGCACTGAGAGACAAAATATACTACTACTTGTTTCATTCTTGGAAACAAGTTCTGTCATCGGAGGTCCAAATACATCTCCGGCACTACTGGGTATAACACTAGAGGGGATGTGTGGAACTCTCTCAACACTTCCAGCTGATGTGACACGGGTTCCATGGTACGTCCTCTAAAGAGCATGACATACTCCCCACCATTAGAAAATCCACCAGGTGCATGTCCTATGGATATTTGAGCATGTCGAGTCTTGCAGTCAGTGTCCCCATGTTGCGCCTCCCTGGCTCGCTGAAGAACTGGGGGAGTGAATGTAATAGAGTGAAGGAAAGTTGCTCCATCACGCTCCATGAAATATATCTGCAAAGCAGCCAACGGCTCTGTTGCCTCACCTAGAGTCTATATACTAGATCTCCGGCTAAGTGAATCAACTACAATGTTCCCCTTTGCAAGAGTATAGATTATCTCGAAATCATAGTCCTGGAGAAACTTAATACAATGTCGTTGTCTCATGTTCATGTCCTTATGAGAGAAGATATACCTGAGACTCTTGTGATCATAGTAGACTGTAAAACCCTCGCCCATCAAGTAATGTCACCACATATTAAAGGCAAAGACCACTGCTGCTAACTATAGGTCATGGGATGTGTTGTTCTTCTCATGCTGTCTCAACTGTCAAGAAACATAAGTGATCACTACTCACTAATGCATCCGGAAACATCTAAGTCTAGTCCCTCATGCGTCGCAGTAGACTACGTACCCTAAGCCTTCCTCTGGTAGCCTCAAGATGGGGGCACTAGTCAGCCTCTGCTCCTAAAAACTCTGATGGCATCTCTACTACCACAAGAAGGGTTACCCCTTATTCGTCAATGTTAATATAGGTGATGTCACTCTGGAGAATCTGGCACAAAACTCTGGTAGTATCCGACCAAACCTAGGAAACTCCATATCACTATCATACTCCTAGGTGGATCCCAAACAAGTACATCATCAATTTTCACTGGATCCACTGCAAATCCAGCCTCCAATATGACATGTCATAGAAAGTGAACCTCTTTGATCCAAAACTGGCACTTCGAGAGCTTACCATAAATCTGGTGCTCTCGGAGTGTGTCTGGTACTACCTGCAAATGATAGGCACGCTCCTCCTCCATTTCCGAGTAGATCAGAATGTCTTCGATGAATATCACTACAAAGAGATGTAGTTATGGCTGAAAGATCCTATTCAGGAGTCCCATGAACACTGCTGGAGCATTCATTATACCAAATGTCATAACCAAGAACTCATAATGGCAGTACCGACATCTAAAAGCCATATTATACATATCCTCATCTTGTAATTTGAGCTGGTGATAGCCTGATATGAGGTCTAACATTGAGAACCACTGTGCTCTCTTCTGCAGATCAAAGAGGACTTCAATCCTCGAAAGTGGGTACATGTTCTTCACGGTTACCTAGTTCAGGTGTCGATAGTCTACAGAAATCTTCAATCTCCCATCCGCCTTCTTAGAAAACAAAATCATGGCTTCTCATGGAGAAACACATGGACGAATGAACCCTTTCCCCTTTAAGTCCTCCAACTGTACTTGTATCTCACAAAGCTCCGCGAGAGCCATCCAATACGCTAGTGTAGATATTGGTTCCTTACTGGGGTAAAAGTCAATGTAAAAGTCCACCTCTATGTGAGGAGGTAGACCCAAAAGATCATCAGGGAAGACATCCTCATACTGGTCCATCGCTACAGGATAACTCTGACTCTCCACATCAACTGCTCCAAGGGTAAGGATATCTAATTGATTTTGATCGGCTGCACTCTCCTTCGAGTAAGTCCATCCTGTGCTGCAAAGGCTCCCTTCTCACTGGTGAAGGTAAACATGGTCCCATACATGCAGACACACTAAACTTTGTGCCTAATATAGTCAATCTGATCATGAACTATAGATAATCAGTCCATACCCAAGTTGACTTCATAAGGCCTCGACGCAGCTACTAGGAGATCCCAGCCAAAGCTCTCGCCTCCTAGAGTAACTCCGCACTGCCGACACCAGTGCTTAATCGTCGAATCAGTTTCCGTAGGGGTCTCTAGCTGTAAGGATCGAGCCAATGGCTAAATCAGAATCTCCAAGATCTGAATGAGGGTAGTGGAAATAAAAGAATCACTAGCACCTATGTCTATAAGTACTGCAGTTAAGGTGGAGTAGACACATAGCATACCTTGTATAATATATGGAGGGCCATGGTCGTAGGCCTCAGCCTCTTGGAGCTGAGATAACCCCTATACTCATGATCCCTGTGGTCGGGGTGGACCTCATGGTGGTGGTGGCGGTAACATCTCTAATTGTCACCCACCGCCTGCTGCATGGCCAGCTCCTCTGCCACATCAACCTACTCCCTTCGGACCACCTAGGTCGAACCACTATCTCTATCTGGGAAATCTTTTGACTATCTACTGATCATACGTATGGCGGGTCTGACTGTCACAACCCATGTGACGATGTCTGCTGCATGTGTAACACTACTCGCTCCTGTAATGACCAACTCTTCCTCAGGTTCCCAGCACAATTGACCCTGAATCCTATGATCATCCACCTCTAGGTCTGTTCTATTTGGACTTCTATTTAATTTTTATGTTGCCAGCTGTAGAAGACTCCTCTACGTGATGACTGGTAGTGGGTCTCGCTACTATTAACTTCTTATCAAGGAAAATCTCCACTAAAAGGGTCTCTCTAACACCCCTACCTACGTCGGGGTGCTGAGTGAGATCATCAAAGCCTTGATCTCTAGCCAGAGTCCCTGATCGATGATTTGAGCACTAAAGAATGGGTCCCACACCATATCTGTGCAGTAGTGTGAGAGTTCAGTGAACCTTGCTGAGCACTGAACCACAGTCATGTTGCCCTGCTGTAGATGAAGAAGCTCATGTATGCACACTGTGCGAAGAGTCGCTGGGACAAACTTTGCCTGAAAGAGGCTCTCAAAGTCTAAGTATAGAACTGTCACCTCGTCATGAGCCTAGAGAATCAAGCACCACCATTTTTTTGAAAAATATTGGTGGAAAGGATCACCATGATGTTGTCTGGTGTCCTTACTAGTGGGAAGACTCTCACCACAGCCTCTAGCCAATCCTCAGCCGACTGTGGGTCCATCTATCCCATAAAACTAGGTGGTCTCTAGAACTATAACTCATCCAATGCACTCAAGCGGCGTGCACTCACTACTGCTGGGGTTGGTGGAATCGATGGCCCAATGGGTAATGGTACCGCTAGTGCCTCCACAGGTTCCTCTACTAGAAGAGGGACCTACACGGAATCCTCATTTCTCGGTGAGCTATTAGTGCGTACTATATCCGGAACCGTAGCTGGATGTATATGTGGAGGCATCCTTAAAAGAAACAGGTGTGACATGATCAATAATTTATACATGGTGAGATTACCTAAAGAGATCAAAAAGAAAAATCTTGAAAACATACACGAAATCAGTGTTTTAGTACACTGAGTCGGAAATCAGAAGTCAGGGTCCTGGTGTATGGATACATCGGTGGCCAAAACAACACCAGATTCCCTAAACTGATAAACACCCTCACTACACTTACCACTATTTTTGTTATAAGATTAGAGTCATATGTTCTACTGTAGAAATGAATCATCTGATACCAATTTTTCATGACCTATCCCCCAAGGCCTGTGTCGTGACTACCCCAAACCCACCTTCCATAGTCTAGGTGCTAGCGACTCGCACCGAAGGCGTATTCCCTAAAACTGAAAAGGCATTGCCTTTATAACTTGTAAACATACGCAACCAATCACACAAAAATATACAAACTCACGTAAACTAAATAGTAAATAGAGTGAGAACAGTAAGTAAAAGGGGCAAGAATACAAGCCCAACTAGAAAGTACAAGAAACTAAAAGTACAAGTAATCTCGAACAGCTCCTATGAACACCTACCAAGGATCCTACCTAAAGGGTAGGTACAACTCTCAATCGTTCATCTCTGCGGTACACCTCGTCTAAGGTACACCCCCCGAGCTACCTCCAGTCCTGGTACTCTCATCCTCAGTCAGCAATGTCCGTTGTTTGCACCAAACTCAATGAAGTGCAGGTATAACCCATGCAGGGGTGAGTATAATGATTCTCATTAGGGATCCTGAGACCCTCAAGGTCTCACAAAATCCATAAAAGTTAAACCACAAAGTATGAAATCAACTGAAAACCCTACTTAGGTATATGCCCATACACATACCTAAGTTATCAAGTATACCAATCTCAATCATGAGGAAACATAGAGACCAACTAAAAATCCCAAAGATAAACTATTTCACAAATGAAGGAACACCATGAAGGTATGAACCACATGGGTACGCCGCACATAAAAATACCACCAAGGTATTACCATGAAAGAAAGTAACACAAGGTACAAAATCATCTCACTCCAGGTATTTATTAGGTACATTAGTAGAGATGATTAGATGTAACTACTGAATCATCTTACTCTATTAAGAAGCTCTGCTGCTGACCCACACAGGATCACTAGATGCTGACCCATATAGGATCTCTTGGTGCTGAACCACACAAGATCGCTCGGTACTGACCCACATAGGATTTCTCGGTGCTGACCCACAGAGGATCGCTAGGTACTGACCCACACTGGATTGCTTGTGCTGACCCACACAAGATCCCACAGTGATGACCCCTACATGATCACTATTCATTCTTCACGTCACATCCAGCTACTGGGTTCCCTACATTATGATTTCTCATCGCCGGGAGGGTCAGTTCCTCAAGACACTGGTCGATACTCCAACTACCACTTAGACTCACAATGAAGTATCCCAAAGGACCGCCACGTCATCGTGGGATCAACACAACAGGAAATGCGTAAATGAGATTCCAAGTCTGTAAGTTGTTAGCCTTTTTGTCCCGAGGGCCCGATTAGTTTCGTGCTCGATCCAACCTGACTGTTCCCCAACTTTATTCAAAACTGAAGTAGGGTATACCAAATGGACGGTCTCACTCCAAGGCTTAAAATTTTGTTGACAATTTTTCAAACAGACACCTGGTGCCAATGTTATGGCCAAAAGAGCGTAAATGGGTTGAAGTGGGTCTGAGTCTGGTCCAACCAAGTCGGACCGACCTGGCCCGACGTTTCCTAGGCCATCCCAGTTTGGGTCGACTTGGCCCAAATCGCTGGGTCCGGCTCATCCCACAGTGTGTCCCGGACCACCGGGCATCCCGATACGTGCTAAGTGGTCCAGCCTAGGTGGCGTGGAGGCCGCGTTGGCTTCGGGTGGCCGCGGGGTGATAAAGGTCGTGGAGCGGCGCGAGCCCTTGGGTGTTGTGGGGCGGCGCGAGGATGGGGGCACCATGGGGCGGCAGAGGCCTTTCCGGCGTGGAGGGTCGCGGGAGGTGGAGGATATGGGAAGTGGGGTCCATGGACGACGGAGGTCGCGGGAGGTGGTGGCCATGGGGTGGCACTGTTGCCTCCATCGCAACCGACGGGGGTTCCAACGATTGTTGTCATGCCCCACTAAAATTGGTTGATGTCCTCCTTCATCACGAAGAACATAACATTCAGGAAGAATGGTGGAGGGGTCAGGCCATGTTTGTTTGGCCTGCTCGCTCCATGATAGAGCGGTGGCAAGCGTCTCAACAATATTTTGAATCAAGAACATCAAACCTTACAACCTCATGTAATGATTATTCCCAAACCCGTAAAAGAAAACATCAGTGGATCAACTAATTAGAGATTTGATCAGTGTTCTTTGTTATGTAAGGGAAGATCAAGGGAATATATAATCATAAAGAACTAATCCCCTACCTCAGATATTTGTCGATAGAGGTCGTGAGGCAAGAGATGATGTCGTTGTTGTTCAACGGATGTTAGTGACATAGGCGTTTCATCATTCGTCAGTTAGATTTCGCTGAAGATATTCCTCATTGGCGAGAGGATTATTCGTTGGAGGATGAGTTTCTGAACGATTCTCCAAAGCTTCTCCCTTTCCCCAATTCCAAAAAAAACGAAAAGTTAACCAACTTATTAATTTAAGTGTATCAAATTAAATTATGTTGGCATAATTTATTGGTATCATTAAATGGGTTGCATTGGCATAATTAAAATAATGGATACCAAAGGTCACCTCCCTCATTAAACAGGGAGTTCCAGAGGCTTCACTCACTAAAGGAGTTAGGGGGTTTGGGTGGTCCCCACCCTCAAATTCAATATTCGGAGGTTTTGAGGACTCGGGTGGTCCCTACCACCATAACCCATGAAGAAGAGGTTTCAAAAGTAAACGAAAATAGAGTTATTATTATTATTGTTTTCATTTCCATGAAAAACCCAAATTCTATTTTTCACCCTCCACCTACTGTTGTCGAGGTAAAGGTCCCCTTAAGAGAATACTGATGCTGCGAGTTCGACGGTTCCCTCACATTTTAATTTTGAGAACTAGATAAAAAGTTAAAAAATCCATCTTGTACACTTAGAGAATGTACCCGAAAAAAACTTTAGAAATTCATTTCGGGCACACCGGGCCTCAGAATCACACACCATCAATTTTCATAGACTTGTAAAATTTCCATATATTTAAAAACAATTACAATGAATTTCTAGGTCTTTATATAAAAATAATGTGTGTGTTATCAAAAATAATTATATTTTGTGTTATTTTAAACTATTTAATGTATATATAATTTTTTTTCACAAAATCACTTCATTGACTGATTCAACCGTCACATATTATAAGATCATTATGTGTTCATTTTATATATTTCAATATATTGACACATGTTTCGTGAAATAAACTAGGGATCATTCTATACATTATTCATAATCCAAAAATAATATGTACTAACATATTATTTATTATAAATCTTACTATTTTTATAAACGTATCATTGTTAGAAATGTTATGTCTTATGATTCAAAAGTTTCCAACATTGTAGGGGTTCATGTCACAATATAATGTTATCAGGATTGTTTATGATTCAAATTTAAATATAATAAATTATTTGTTAATTATGTACTAAAATCCATATATTTTCTTCTCCATTGGTAATTTTGTGGGTTTAAAATTATTCATTTATTTTTTCCCTCTTTTGGACTCAAAAATATGTAATTTTACTTTAATAATATCCAACCTTATTTATATTTTTTGCCATCAATATTTTTAAACAATATAACCGTTCATCAATGTTAGTTTATAGAACATGTAATCTAAATTTATGTAGTTTCTAATATTATGTTTTTAATATATTTTAAATTATTTATATATATATATATATATTGGTAAATTCTTTTGATTTTCACAATGGATCATTTTTACTTTCAAAAAAAAATTTCTAATTTTTTTATTTGTGACTTGAATTGATTTTATTACCTTCATGTATTTCAATTATCTTAATGATTAATTTATTTTTTTCTCATAGTGTCTCAAAGAAAATTTTGTTTCAATTATTATGATATATTTTATTTTAATGAATTTGTATGGAAATGATTTTTTATATTCTTTAACAAAAAATATTTCCAATACATTAATGAGAACAATATTTCTTCCACATCAAAATCCTTTACAGGATCTTATGATAAAATAGGGATATTCTCTATTCAAAATATATAATTTCTATATCCATTTTACATATGATGATTATGTTTTTATTTTTATTTTATGAAACTCTATTCTTTCCCTCATATTAATAAATCTATTCTAAAATGATGCATTTTTTATGATCTTCTAGGACACAAATGAATGGATTTATTATGTAACAAGTGATTATGAAATTTTATATCTATATAATTTATTTGGTAAAACTTGACATCTCATTAAATATTATAAATGGTAATAAAGAGTTACTATAGAAAAATATAATACTTTTTCCACAATGTTTATTATAATAGGGATTGAACATAATCTACAATGTGAATTTTTCGACTCTAGTAAACATACTAGTGAGACTTGATTAAAGAAATGATGTTCTATGACTTTGTGTATGCCAAAATATTATGTCTTATTTCTGTTATATTCTTGTGTGGATCAAATTTTATTATTCATGAATATACAATATTATGACTCGTATGTTATATTAAGAAAAAGACTTCCCTTATGACTCATGATTTTATATCGATGAATTATTGGATATAATTATATATGTTATGATAAATTTTTTATAACAATATTATTATGATATTATCTCATATTATCTTTGATTGATAATTTCAAATTTTACCTTTAATAAGTGTTTTAATCCACTGTTATTATATTAATATTTCCACAGGTTATGAATAATTTCATTAAGATAGATATGTCTTGAAGAGTATCATGTGTGGATAATATTTCAATATTTGTTGAAGACATATTATACAATTTTAAATTCATGTGATCATAGAGAAAATACCCATTTTAGAAGAACAATATGGGTTTTTTTAATGTAGATATTTTGTCTTAATTGTCTAAAACTATAAACCTAAAATTGTCTTGGTAATGTAAGTTAATTAAAACTTTTTATATATTACTTATATATATTTATGTCTATTTCTCCTAAGTTGTTATGAAATCTATTTTTTAAATGGGGATTTTTTTAGAAAGGGATTCATGTTTGCAGGTATGGGGAATATCAGTTCTTATCTGAAGAGGATTTATAAAACATTAGATGTTATAAAGTTATAAAATTATTATATTTTAATAGTTTTGAATAAAATCATGTGTTAATAAGTATCATATTGATCATAATTTGGAAGGAAAATATATGATTTTTGGTTTTAAATGATATTATTTTGTGATGGTTATATAAATCTTTAAATTTTTTTATTGAGGTATATATTACCCAGATGTTTAATAATTAATTTTTTGTGAAAGTTACAATGGAATAATATTATTGGGGAAAATTTCTTAAAGGTACACATATCTGTTTGGGATAATAAGAGTTGTGACATTAATGTAAATTCGTTAATTTAGATAAAATATCTTTTTATTTTGGGAACATTTGTTTTATCGTATAGATAACCATGGGCTACAAAGAAGATTTTGTGATTATGTGGTTTTTACAATTTTGGAAGAATATCAGATCATTTTTTTAAACAATTATAGAAATTGAAGTGAATGGAATATAATTTTTTTGTATTATATTTCTTTTCAAAATGGTTGATATTATTTGAGGAGTGAATATTTTTTTCATTATTGAACCATATATGATTTTTTGGGTGATTCATGTTATTCTAGGAAAATATTTTTATATTTATTAGAATATTCAATTAGGGTATATAATTTTATGAATGTTCCTTTATGATTTATTAGTGTTTTTTTGTTATAAATTTTATGGTTATTTTTTACTAATATTTAACCAAATGTATTTTATTTTTGGGGTTTTGAATTTGGACTGGATTATTCATAAGAGTTTTTATATGAGTTTTCTATGGTATGATTTTTATTGACCATTTTTTGTTATTGTTATAGTTTAAGATAATAATGTACTAATTTTTTATATTATGTTTTATTTATTTTTTACCTGTAACCAAATTTTTTTCATTATTATGTATATAGAGAAAGAATGGATAACTTTTCATACATTTATTCAAAAATATTATCCATTAAAAGTAAATTTTAGTACTTCAATCATGATAAAAAAATCATCATTATTTACCATTTATAATATAAGATAATGTAGAGTAGGAACACTTATCAAAACAAAAAATATGATTTAAATTATTCTTAATTAATGGAATGAAATCAAGTTTATATGTTTCACTATATTCCACATATCAATGTTATAATAATTCATCAACCCCATGAATGAATAAGATAAAACTATCAGTTTTCTATCAATGTAATATTTTGAAACTACATCATAGGTAAAAATTTCATAATGTTGAATTGTTGGATTAAGAAATATTTAGGAAATGATAATTATACTATTAAAAACATTGATATATACTTTTTTCAATATGAAATTTAATTGATCTAGATTAAAATTTATTTATTTTAACTTATCTATATTTATCATAAACTCCACTTTAATCTCCATTTATCATCTATTTTAAGGTTCCATAAATATGGATTCTTTTTAAATTAATTTGTTTTATAATCTATTACAATATGTGTAATATATTTTATATCTTATTTAAAACCTTTTCCATTAAAAACAACTTAAAAATTTAAAAGGTGTAATTTTTCCAATGGGGTGAAAGTAACACCCCTTGATTTTACTATATATTACTTTAAGTAAATATTTTTGTTGGTAGTTTCTAATATGTGAAAACCTTAACTAATGTGGGTAATACTATATTATAATTAAATTCAAACATAAATATATTATAAATATACAATGTGTAAACATTAAAAAATTAACACGCGCTTGTTAATGATAAAAAATAACGTTAAGAACACCTAAAGATTAAAAGGTTCCTGTATCTATAAAATTGATTATTCAATAATTATTGTATTTTAATTTATAACATAAAATATCATTTTATTAATTAATTTTTTTAATATAATTAAATTTTGTACCTACTTACCATTCCTTCTATCTGAAAATGAAATCATTTCATTCATGTGTAGAGTAATGCCTCCATGAACATTGAATTTAATATTCAATACCATCTAAAATTATTAGTCAAAATGATAGTTTTAATGTATAAATATTATATTTATAACATTATTATGATTATATAAATGTTATATTATCATTATATAATAACATATTCTTAATCATTCTATAATTATATCACTTATTTGTTTTAGTCAATTTTCTCACCTTTAGGATCAATATTAGAAAGTTTATTTTATGAAGGACTAATAAATGTAATTTATAATGAATATCATTTTATAATTATCAATTTATGTTGTTTTACTAATATTTTATTGAATTTATTAAAATATAACATTTAATTAAAAATAATATTATTCTCTTAAAATAAAAAATAAACAAAAAAATGAATATTTTATGTGTTACACGTGAACTGTTAAAACGAGATATATATTGATTTTACAAAAATTAAATATCTTTTAAAATTGTTGATTTAAATATTAATGAAAATCATAAATAATATGAAACTGTGAATATTGTTCAAGGGATAGAACTATCTAATTAGAACATGTATAAAAAACTAAATAAATACCCCATAAATCTATATATTAAAAAAGAATTTATATAATGTGGTTTAGAAGAATCTATAATTGAATTTTATATAATATGATAAGTACAAATATGGTTTTGGTATATATGTATAATTATTACAATTTTTTCATACAGTGGGTTATATTGTGTTTGACCAAGTGGATTTCTAAGTAAAAGGGATTGTTAACCAAATTTCCTTTCAATGGGATGCATTAAATCTCCATTGACTACTTCAAGGAAGGATTATGTGTTCTTTAACCTCTAATTGTTCTCTTTTTTACATGATTTTTTTATAGATTTAATTTTTTTCACATAATCACCTCACTAATTGCTTCGTATCTCATGTTTTAAAATATTTTTAAGCATTAATTATCTCAATATCAATATCTTGAGACATTTTCAATGTTGTTCAACAAGATTTATTTTATAAGTTTTACATACTAGCGCAATAATAATTTTTTAAATATTTATTAATATAATTTTTTTGAAATAAATAACCATATGTTGTCCCATCACTGTATGTATTTTGATCAAAAATTTACAAAATATGTAAGGGATAATACCACTTTTTTGATAATTAATTATTGTTTGTTTATCATTATGAGAAATTATATGTTTTTTATCTATAAAATCCCTTCATATTTACACTAATAAGGTAATTTCAAGGGGTTTTATGAATTATTTTTATTTTACTTTCTTAGCTATTAGAAACTACCGGTATATTGTTTTTAGGAAGGGGAGATTTATTTCCTTATATTATATTTAATGTTAATTAAAATACTTTTACAAGAATATTATTTTAATTTTAGGAATGTGTTTTTTAAAAAAAGAAGTGACATGAATTGGTCACCCAATTCTTGCCCCATGTAAATTTATTAGAAGAAAAAGTCTCATTACATGCACTAGATGTAAACAAATCTTACCCTAGTAGGGATTGAACGGTAATACAAGTCCATAAAATCTAGAAAAAGTCAGGCAATTCAATAAACAAAAGCTGAATGACATTCCTTGATAGAAACCAGATGATGTCCAAGACAAGTAGGAATCCATCAATGCTACCTGCCTTAAATGTTGAAGTTATAAGAGAATGATTTATTAGGCCTCAAACTACAGTAGATGGAAAGTAGTTTCCATGACCATTGAGTAGAAACCGTGACTATTTGGTAATTTTTCATCTTTCACATATTGTTCATCCTTTGCAATAACTTCATAAAAATAATCATCCTCCACAATCATAGATATAATTTGATGGATGTAACAACTGCATCTGCATCAAATTCCAGAAGACGGAAAATCCAATGTAGCATTCAAGGTCCACAACAATAATAGATGTGAAGTTCAAAAAACTCTAATTCATATTTGTATGGAAAAAGAACACTTGTCTTGAAAATTCTAGTCAGCATCAGTTGAATAATTTTATTTTTAACCTGAGGGTTCATAATCATTGACCATGTATAAACAAAAATACCAAATCAAAATATGCTTCATTAAAAAATGATTAGCTTCCATCAAACCTAACTAGATGTAGATTAAATCTAATGCGTGTGGAAAGAAATAATAATGACAATCAGCTGTTTCTAACAAAGAAATTTTCAATGAATGAAACTTTTAAATGGTATAAATCATTATGAAGGAATGTCTCTAAAGCTAAAATTAGGATTTATTTTTTATTCATCAACCATCCCGATGAACATTCATTTCCTAATTTTATGGTAAATATGATCTAAAATATCACCATTTCTATATTCCGAAAATGTATTTGCATATTTTTCATCAATATATGCATAAATTTCATTGCTAACATCATCTTTATCTACAATTTTGATTGCATATTTGTACACACGGTAATTAATTTTATCATATTTCTCCTTATCTAAAGCACAAGTTTCTATGGGGTTAATAAATATTAGTTTTTTCGAAGGGTCAGTGTTTTTCTACCTAGAGGTATTAGAAGATATTGTAACTATTGTTTTATCTAGACATGAATAGTCCTTACATTTCCTAGTTTTCATGGGATTTAGTGTGATGTATCCATTAGAATCCACTATGTGATTTTTACCCTTCCACAAAATTAATTTGATGTATGCTTCCTCAATCTGATTAGTTTTATCATCATCCTCCTATATAAAATCACTAAAATCAGGGAGGTCTTTCATCTCCTTATCTTTTGAATCATGTGATTACTCTTTTTTCTCATGTTCCTTAACTAAATTAGGAATTTCATTGTGGATTATTATAGAATTATGTTGGGATGAAAATATGAATGATATACCTCTATTTAGAGGGCTAATCATTGTTGACCAAAATCTCATTGTTCACATCAATCTGGCGCCCTTCATTAGATTTACTAGGAGGCTAAAAATTAACTATATGAATAGAATTAGTCCAACCATGTTTATAATTATACTTTATAGTTCATCCCAAGTTACTTTTTTTGGCCTGAGGACTCACAAATTTATTTCTATAATCCTTTGCAATGTATCCAACATTGAGACATAAAAAAGAATAGTATAGAATCCTTTCATAAAAAACCTCCTAAAATAATCCATGTTCAGCATTATGAATCCATATTTCGGAAGGAATATCCTTAGAAACATCAATTTTGACATAAATTCTAGCAACAAATAGTCTAGAGAGAGTCTTCATTGATGATTCCAACTTCAACGTGTTACCAATGAGTGTGGAGATCTGAAGAAGAGCGGTTTTCCTGAACAGGTGCAGCAGCAGCCCCAAGGAGACTGTCCAAATTAGGAATATTAGGGTACTCATAATAGGGGTCAAATTTGGTGGTCCGGTTTAGGAGTTTCCAGGAACAACCCCCCAAGAACCATGATCTTTTCTCCCATAGACGATAGTAGTCATCCCCGGATGAAAGGAAAAATACAACATTTTAAGAGTTCATAAGGCCGATAAAAAATCATGAAAAAACCAATTGATTCAAAAGAGTTTCTTAAAATTTTCAAGGATGGTATTAAATTGAATAATTTCCCAAAGAGAACAAAGTGAAGACCCGAAGCATGAAGTGTTATATAGTTTATGATATTTTTATTTTTTTAATTTTACCAAAAGAATTGGGTATTTTCTTTATGTTTTTAAAAGATCAATTATTGATTTAAAAACAATGTATTTCATTTGTGTTGACATAAATTAAGGGATATTAGGCTTCACTGCGGTAATTCTATAATGATATCATCTAATTTGTTTCTATGGATGTGTACTTATGATGATGTGTTATAATATTTCCATTAAACCCATTTTCCCCAGGTTTTATTTTAGATATGATGAAATGATGAATGTTTTGTGATATTGTAGAAAACATATCTATTGTTTTATGTATTTAATGGGTGGAAATAAAATTATATATCCCTCTGATGCATTGGGTGAATATATATATCTCATGAGGTAGTCTAAAAATTAATGGGGGTGTGAACCCAATCCACTTTGAGACTCTGTCCATAGTGCTTCCCATTGAAGTGATCATTCAATAAGAAAATTATTTTCAATGATTATGTGTACTCCACATATGTAGGTATTGTTATTTCAATGTTCCATCACCACAAATAATTTATTATTGATGATTTACCCTATTATGGATCAAGTAATTTGTTATTAAAAATCTTTGTCCCATAACTCATGATTTATGGCATATAAATTTTTGGGAATGTTTTTATAATATATGATCATGTTCTTAGACACATATAATCATTGTATACTCACATATGCTCTTAAATTGATAATTCAAAGTTATACACATAGCAATAATTTGACATCACCCTTTTAATGTTTCTATTTACCCATTTTATAGAGAATGGAATTATATAAGATATGTCTATATTGGTTTCATGTGTAGATAATTGTTGTATAGATATTAAAGACATATTATGAAATAAAAAGTTATTTTAATAATGGTGAAATCCTTATTTGATGCTAAATATAGTATTTTTATTATATTTTGGATTTTCCCAATTTTGTAAAACATTAGATCTATTATGGTATTCGGTATAAAAGTGGATCAATATTTTATTTTCAACTGTAAATTTGGGACATCTGTTTAAGGTCACATATCCTTGTATCAAATAAATTTTGTAAAGAAGAATGTTTTTATCACGTCATTTAGGTGTGTGGGTTTGGGGAGGGTCATTATAAAACCCATATAGCCACTATGACTAGAAATAACACCAATCCCAACCCATGAGTTTTTTCATTACAATAGTAATTATATTAACAAACTACATCTTTGAACAAAGAATAATACCCACCATATATATTCTCTATGTCCATAATGTGGTTGGTGAGCCCCAGAGGGCCACCACACAAATTCTACTAGATTAATTTCATAAAGTATTTTCCCACTGAATATCTAGTGTCATCTAAAATCAAACAATTATGTCATGGATAATGACTCTAATCTGAACCCCAAACCCTAAACCTTTAGTGAATCCTCTAAGAGCTATATAATTCTCAATTACACATGATACGACTAATCCTATTCTCAAATTACCTATTCCAAATACTATTGTCACTATAACATCTAAATTGTAGTTATTATCATTTTTGAGAATAATTCAACAAAAAATAATAAAAAACCGTAACCAAAACATGATCCTCCCACTATGAAAATCCATAATACCATGATGATATTGAATTGGTCAATATACTCTATATTTTCATTACAAAAACATATTTGAACTGATTCATTCCATGGGAGAACCATAATATATGAATCAACCAATCTATCATTTTATAACCAACAAAACCATCACGTTGATGTTTCCATAACAAAAAAACATCTCTTATTTTTCATTTTTTATATATTCATGCCCAATCACCACTCATCAACGCCACAGTTTCCAAAAATGACACCCAATGCTGACACTTTCACCAGTATATTGATTATCCAATTAAACATAATTCCCATGATGTTTTAATATCCATCACATATAGAAAAATAAATTCTATCACATAATTCCTTTATCCATAATAGGATATCCTGTGTGAATATAAAATATTTTATTAGCGAAATGAAATATACATGAGCCCCAAAATCCCAATCAAGAATAGTTATGCATGATCACACGATATCAATCATTTCCCTCAATATTAATCACCCAATCAACTATCACAAATTATATGTGTGAGTTTCTAAAAAACATATCTATGAGATTATATAACTGAAACTATCTATATATAAAATTTCTCAATCTAATTTGAAACCAAACAACCAAAAACATTTGAGGTCACCTATCTTAACCTCTCATTTTTATCCATATATCCATAACCCCATAACTTATTTGGTTATCAATCACACAATGTCAAAATGTTCAATATTTTTTAAAAACATTTATCTAAAAGAGGAATGGTATATCAACGATGACTGATGTTGAGGTTATAAGGATGGTCCCCAACTCATAACACCTTATTGGGTCTCCTCATACAAATAATTTTGGTTTCCTGAAGCCCCACTACCAACCCCACCAGAAACCACTATCTAAAAAAAGTTTACTACCATTAATTAACATCCTCTGAATATTAATTTCCTTGTTCAATGAATTAAAAAACTATTAAATCCAATATATATTCACTAGTAAAATGATAGTATGTTGAATACACTCTAAAAACAACATACATGGGAAATATCATCTCTCATTAGTTTTGGTCAAAAAATAACTCATCTATCATTATAATATAATAAACCATGAATTATGTACCCTATTTACCATGTCCAATAACTCATAGTATCATTCAAACCTCAATAACTCATATAATGTGTCATCAAAGGACCATTCCTGAAAGTACATACTGAGAATCCCCTCATGTATAACTATATTTACCAGCATATATGACTTCTGTTTCTCTAATACCACTAGGAATTAATATATGATTAAAGATATTATAAAATGACTCAATCCATAACATGTATACTTTGGAAGCTACATCTCCCAGGATCAGTGAAGGATGATTAGATTGAAACTACCTTATTATATTTTTCAAAGATATTCTTTACCCTATAACTCCCCTGGTCAATACTCTATATGAACCATAACAAAAACACCATCATCAGATTATCCTATAACTCCAATAGCTCAACAGGCTTCATATGGAACCCTGAATTAATTGAAGCCTCCATAAATGTCTCACGATAATCTCTTATCATAGGGGTCTTAACTAGATCATTCCTCTATGACACAAAATTTATCCCTCAAGATAATCCAATATAGGCTACTATATTTAATTATTACTAAAAACCAGATATAGTAAAAAATTCATATATAACAGCTCAGATACATCAAATAGGTAAATCTATAAATCTTCTACATGTAAAGACAACATCCAATCAAAATAGGAAATTCTCTTTAATTTCACTATTTCAATCTATTTCTTTGTGTACATTGTGTTGAAATGGGTCTAGAAATAAAATAGAGTGTCTTAGAGATATAAGAAAGAATACTTGGATGTCCCCCTATAGGTTGGGTACCACTTAGTTATAACTCCATATGTTTTTCAAAGAGAAAACATTGTTTTATAGAATATGGGATAGACAACACTGAACCCAAAAAAACAATGATTATATAAATATGAGTATTTTTTATTTTATATTAAATTTGTGGATATAAGTAGGATTATAAACATTATAATATATATATATATATATATATATATTTGATACCTTTTATAAACGTATTTTTACAATAATCATCAAATAATCACTTAATTTTTTCTACAGTCTTTTTATTCTTCAAAAATATATTTTCATAAAATATGATTTTTATTGCATTTGGTAATAAAATATTATAATTATTTTTAAGAAAATATATTATATGTATTAGAAAAAATTAGGCCTATTTAAATATAATCTTATCAAAATTTATATACGGTCAAATTTTGTGATTTTTTGGAAATTATAGAATTCTTATTGAATAGAGAGGAATACAATTTTTATGTAAAATTATGATTTCATTGGATAAATTATGTAATATAAAATTAAAATATTATTCTAATGTTATTTAAATTCAAAATAATCATCCATTAGTTATATTTAATTCATTTAATTATGTTTAAATATTATTCATTATAGATTTTAGTATAAGTTTACTTTTACGCATCAAAACATATTTTCCAGAATTTTACCTTAAAATGCACAATGATTCGTCGCTATAATTAATTTAAAGTACAAAAAATGAGAAATTATTTAACTGAAACTTTTTGACTATATATATCTTTTTATAAATTTAAATCATATAATGAATAATACATGTTTAATTTTTAATGTAAATTCATATTTTCCTTGAAAGATGATTTTTTTTAAAAACACTTTCGATCCTTCTTACCAAATTTATTTACATTAAATTCGTTAAAGTATATAAAATAATTCTGATAAAAAAGATTCAAAATTTGCGATATTAATAATTAATATTATTTAATATGTTAAACATAATTTTAGGATGATATGAATAGTAACTAGAGTACATATCTATTACTATAGTAAAATAAAAATTGGTTAATTAAGGTTAAAAATAATTTATAAAGGTATATAAAAAAGTAACTATAATAGTATGGATTTATATATTTTCTATTCAGAATAATATTGACTAATTTTTTTATTAGTTTATAAATTATTAAATACTGTTAAATTGACTTTTTGATACATTAAATAAAAAATTTAATTTAGGGTAAAATATAGTTTTAATGATGACATAATTTTTTTGATTAATTCATCCATTTCTAATGTAACATAAATTTTAATAAAATAGAATTTATTAAATTTGAATGATAATATAATTTTACGAAGTGAAAATTTAATATTTATAATGGTTCGAAAATTTTTATTGTCAAAAGACCTAAACTTTGTAAATAAATGTTGATTCTATTTTAAATAGGAAAATAAAAATATTTTTTAAAAACTTATAAAATAAATATTATTTTTGGAATCCTCAGGTTGAATGCTTCCAATGGTGAATTTTTTATAATTTCCTAAGACTGCCAATCTTTGGATTAAAAATTAAATATGATATAAACATATAATATTTATTATGACATCATAATGGCCAAAAAATGATTTAATAAAATTAATAAATGGTATCCATGACCAAATATATGTTTCCCATTTAAACTTATGTGTTTTTTGGTTATTTTTTAAATGTTATAATTCATTTATATATCCTCCAAATCCTATGGTATGTTATGATGTTTTAAATTAATTTCTTTAGGAACATGACTCACTTACACATCACCAGGATTAATATATTAATGAGTTTAGACCCTGTACATATAAAATAATGAAAAAAAATCCATATTGAATTAATTTATATGTAAAATATATATTATGTTTTTTTATTTAATTATTTTATTGTATAAAGTCTAAAACATTTGTTTTGGAGAATATAAATAACACACATACCTTTTCCCCTATAAAAACCCCTAAGATCCCATTCATAATCACTAATCAAATTTATAATTTGATCACTCTACCCTATACTCTCTAGATTCCTCCCAAGGTTCCATGAATTGTCAATAATATTCACACATGCTTTTAGAATCCACCTATAATGGTAAGGGATATCCATCTCTTCTTTTTATTTAAACACCCCTTTTATCTTATACCGCTTAATATCTTTTGTCTTTATTTGGGAATGTTTTTCATAAAACACTCATAGTATAATTTTTATTTCTAGGGGATTATATTCCCCTTTATCTCTAAATAAACCATCCAAAAAAACATTATATACACCTATTATATAGTCCAAATTGTCCTCTGATTATATATACTTCAAGGTAAAGACCTTTATCTCTACTTTTCAATTTAAGAAGGTTCTTTATATTTGTCATTTTGAATAAAAATTGGTTATTTATTATTGAATTTATAAAGATATATGCTCTTTCCAATTGAATTACTAATACTGAGATATCATTTATCCCCTATCATTTTAGAATTTACCTAAGATTTTACTATTCTAAAATTTATTTTGGGGTCCTTTCCTTATCATCGTTATTTAAGAATATTCAGTATTTCATTGATTTTATTTTTAATTACTAGTTTTGGATAATTATTTTCCAAATCACTCTTAATTTCCATTTTATATATTAATGATGAGTCTCTCTTTTCACTATCCTTTTAACATTTTATGATTCTTTAACTCCTCTCTTTACATTTCAAAAATTTCTCTATGTGTTTTCTGTTCTATATCATTTTATTGTCAATACCATATGTATTCCACTCTTGTGTATTCAACTATATTTGCCTCTAATAATTTTATTAGGTAATCCCATGTATTTATTCCACATTACTTGATCATGTAATTAAATATGTAAAAATATGATCGTATATTGAATTATATATGTGGTACCATTATGCATGTATGTGATATGAAAATTACACATGTACCCAGAATTAAATAGCACTCTAATACATTGGGTATTGTTTTAGTCTCATTATATTACATTTATATTGTAATAAATGTTATCATTAGAACACTATTTTTTTTTTTAACATTGATGTGTGTTTATAATGTCATGTTTATAGTTGTTTCCACATTTCCCTTGTTGACTCTATGCCTCTATGCTATATCGTGCCATATTATTCAGGTTTATGAATCCCAACCCTTCCATTTTCCATTTGAATACCTATTTTCTGTAATTTAGTAACATATTATTATTATTATACTTTTATATTCCCTTAATAGGCATTATAACTCACCCATTTTCTATATATATCCCCTGGTTACACAATGCAGTTTAAAGGACCAATTACTTCTAAGAACACATTATGGATGTTTTCAATAATGTTTTTGTATCTTATGTTCAATATTTTATGATCAATACTAAATTTCTAATTACAATATACTCCACAACCATATAGGTTGTATTATGTGAAATCATTTGAAATAAATATTGAATGAATTTGTAATAATGATAAGGGGTGTCATAGTTGGTTGTAGTGGAATGTTTATTTTTTTTGTAGATTAGGAATATTAAAATCGAGTCAATTCCTTATAGAGAATAATAAACATAAGAATAAATCTATAAATTTTGTTAAATAATATATTAAATGGTATCCAAGAAAATAAATCCCTCCATGGATACTTTAATTGGATATATGTCTCAAACAGATCTACCTAGCAGTAAAACCTGAAAATGATGCCTAAAGTTATAATTGAGTAGAAATTGGTGGACTAAAATGATCATTGATGGATAGATGGTATGAAAATCTTAGGGAATTTTCTTTATAAAAATTGAAATCTCATTAAGAACCATTATTAATGGAACTATACTTCTTATCACAGTCTCTATTTGGAAATATATCATGGATAAATTACATTACATCCTTGAAATTCATATGTTTAGTAAATAAATTTCATTCATTTGTTATCCATTTAATGTTATTGGATTCATGCTTGTCTATTTCGTAGATTAAAGTACTAATCCCTGATTTTCTCATTATTCATGTCAATATCATAAAATATTATGAATTGAGTATGGAACCAATGTGATAGAAAATGTGATTAATTCCAAAATGAGATAATAAACATAATGGGATATCAACTAATACATCTTGTGATTATGCCAATCCAACAATAAAAATTTATAATTAATAATTGGGGAATAGTATAATGTCTATATACATAGAATAAGAGATAGAAAGAGTCTTAATTAAAATAAACTAATAAATAAGATAAAGTAAAGAAGATTACATTTTATGCACGTCAAAAATGTGGATAGAGGAATGAAGTGAAATTCCACAAAGGAACTCAAAGGTCATTTAACTATAATGAAATAATTTATAAAATAGATATTTTCCATTAAAATAGAATACTATGATGGAAGGGAATGAAATACATAATATGATTCCATTTATTTATAAACATCTTATATAATGATAATTTTGGCCTTATCTGAGTCAATTCCCAAATCCAAGGGTAAAATTATATACTAAGGAAGGACCTATACTATCGAAATCATTGAAGTGTAAGAATTTGGGTGTTTTCTAATTTTAATTTAAGATTTATCTTATAAAATTTGTATATTAGTGAATTTTTGTACATAAGAATCATAAATCATATACCAATTATTTTATAGTTGTTTTCCTTTAATGATTTGAAATATATGTTGAATGGTACGAATAATATATAATTTTATTTATTGATATGATTATTTATAAAAATTAATAAGTTTTTATTGTTGAGATAATCCCAAAGTGTCATGGAATGATATTTATGAGGACAATAGTATGTTTAAAATCATTGATAAATCATTTAAGGGTTTTTAGTGAGTTTAGAATGATTAATTATATTTTGAGAATCTTATTACATAATAAAATGTTTTTTTATTTTTATATGACTAATTATATTGCAAGAGATGTTTTATTTTGTTAAGGTTTATATAACAATTAGGATTATTTGTAAAGAATACTGTTAATATTTTGGAGTTGTAAGATGACATGTTGGAAACAACCTTTGGGGTTGAAATATTCATTAATATTGTGTTTGTTAGAGTTATTTGGGATATATGGGTATTTATTTAATAAGTTATTCACGAGAATCCTTTGGGATTATGATTTGAATTTTTTATTAAATATTTTGAGGTTCAAACTTTTTAATTACTATCTTAATTTATATCAACAATTTTGTATATAGTAAATATATGACAAACATATTATCATTTATTGGTGTATTATGTGATTAGTTAGAATCTTATTTTAGTGCTTTAGGTTAAAAAACATCTTTAATATTAATAATTTGTGGAAATGTGGAAAATGTAATAAAAATTGATTAATGAATGATATTATACTTATCATGACTCTTCATTTCATTATGTCTAAAGTATATATCAAAACTAAATCTTGTAACTCATGAAATATAATCTCAAAACAAAAAAATAATATCAAGATCATTTAAATGAATTGATGGTTTTTTAACGATAAAAAATTTATTGTTTTGTGGTCATTGAAATTATCATGACCATGATATCAATCACACTCTATTAGTACTTTGCTATTATTTTTCTATTCTATGTATATGTTTTTACTTCCCCCTAATGTTCTCATACATTGAAACCTAGTTATGTGATGAACTTCATACTTCTCTTTCTATCTTTTCTAGTAGATGATTAATTAACCTTTCTTACGATGTTGGTTTTCACTAATGATATTTTCACGTTTAATAAAATTTACTACAGATGTCATGTTTAGACTACAATGATGAGATTTATTAAATGGGGGGAGAACCAAAAACCCAGATTTTTAAAAAAAGAACACTATGTTTCAGAGCATAATTGATATGCAACACCGATCCCAAAAATATAATTGTTATTTAACGTGGCCATTTGATATTTACATTAAATTTGAGAAAATTAGTTGGAATAAATAAAATAAAATATATATATATATATATTATTTTACTACTACTCATATATATATATATATATATATATTCTCACAAAATAATCACTCTATTTTTTGTAATGTCATTTTATTCTTTAATAATATGATTTATTCAAAAATGATTTTTACTTAATTTATTGAAAAAATATTATAATAATTTTTTGGAACATTAATAAAAATTATTTTATATAATTATATCCATTTTTTATATCAAAATATCAATATTAACACATGTTGAAATTTTGGGAATTTTAAGAAAATATATATTTTGTGCTGAATAGTGAAAAATAACGTTTTATATAAAATTTCTATTTATTTTAATAAATTTAATAATATAAAAGAAAAAATATTAATTTAACACTATTTTAATGTTAAATAATTATTAATTAGTTTTATTTCTTTAAATTAATTATATTTGAATCTTCGTTATAGTAGATTTTAGTATAACATTATTTTTAGGCTTAAAGGTATATTTTTTCAGAAAATTGTTTCAAAATAGCTATGGATAATCCATTAAAATTAATTAAAATATCACCTAATGAGAAATTATTTTAATAAAATTTTTAGATTATATATCTATATTTTTAATGTTTAATTCATATAATGAATAGTAACAATTATTAAGTTAATGTGAAATCATATTTTTCTTGCAAAATTAAATTTTTAGAAAATCAATTTTCAATAATTCCTACAGGTTTGATATTAAATAAATTTCATCCTAATAAAATAATTTTGTTTGATAAAATTGATTCTATTTTATAAATAATCATAAATAATATTAGTTAATAATGAAAAACTTATTTTTTGAAAAAATTAATAATAACAATTGTAAATATTTTTTTCCACCATAAAAGGATAATTTGTTTATCAAGGGTAGAACTAATTTATCATCTTAAAAAAATTAACCTAAATATTATATTTATATATATATATATTAATTTCATTATAATAATGACTATATTTGTTTACTTTAAATAGGATTATTTATTTATTCTGAACAAAATTTGATTTTTGATATTTTAAACCATAAATTGTATTTGGGGTAAAATACAGTTTTCTTGAAGAAAATACTTTTTTGATTAATTAAATAAGATTATAAATAAATTTAATTTAAATAAAATAGTATTATTATATAATATAAATTTTAAATGAATTATAATATTATTTTATAAATCAAAAATGTAATTTATATACTGGTTTAAAAGTGACTATTGTAAAAAACCCATTATTTCACATCAAATGTCACTTATGTTTTAGAAGTGAAAATTTTAATATTTCAAAAACTTTTTTTAGAAAATGAATATTATTTTTTGAGTAATCCTATTGAAATTATACAATGGTTAGTTATTCATAATTTTTTTGATGTAGTCACATTTTTGGATAAAAATTAAATATTGTATAAATATACGGTGTGTATTGTGACAATAAAATGACCCAAAAATGTTATAATAAATTATATAAAAGGCCTCCATTTCCAAGTATATGATTCCCCTTAAATTATTTTTTTGAGATAATTTTTTTAATTTTATAATTCCTTTTGTAATCCTCGTAAATCAATATTTTAATTTATGTTTTAGAATAATTTATCTATGAACATGACTCACTTCCACATCACAATCGGAAATATTTAAATTATTTAAACCCTTCTAATTATAAAATAATGAAAAAATATTTTTTTAGAGAACATGTGAGGAAACCATGTGATGGTTTATGGTTTTGATAATTTTATCATATATAGTCCAAAAACTATTTTTGGGAAATAATAAAGAACTCCACAATATTTTCTTTTCAAAACCCACCCATGTTCCCATTCATATTCACTAAAAAAACATAGATCATGTTCTTACTCTAACATCCCCTTCCAATTTTTCTCTTATGTTACCCCTATTACCTCAATAATATCCTTAATATATTTTGTAATCTTCATCTCAAGGTAAGGGATCTCCATCTCATTTTATGATGAAGAACCTCTTTTATGTTATGACTTTTAATTTCTAATTTTTTCATATTTAGGTATTTTCAGGTACTTATTATGTGATATCAATGTCATGAGAAAATAATTTCCCTCTCCAATGATTTTTTATTTACAGTAGTTATGGTATAAATTATTTCATATGATTTTAGGTACATAGACTAAGGGGACTCTCTCTCTCTTCTTTTTCAATTAAAGAACCTTATTTAGGTATTACCTATTGAACCACAATTGGTTATGTTTTAATGAAAATAAAATAACCCTATAATATCCAATTTTTTAGTAATAATGGGATATAATTAATCCTCACCCTTTATAATATTTACCATAGCTGTTACCATGCCAAATTTTATAAAGGTATTATTTACTTTCTCCTATTTATTCAAAAATATTCTTCACTTCATGGATTTTTTTAATCAAAATTTTGGGATGTTATTTTACTCATACCTATTAACTGAGATTGTATGAAAAAATTATGAGATACCCCATTCACTCTTATTATAAAATTTCATTAATATTTATGAATTATTATCATACTACCGAAATTTCACTACGATTTTTTCGTTGGAAATTATTTTATTGGGAAATCTATACCAACTTGTACTCAGGAATATTCAAATAGACATACCTATAATTGTGATATTTGGGAATTAAATGTATTAATTACACATTCCTTTATCATGGAATTAAATATATTGTAATATGATCCAATTATAAATGGTTTATGTGGAACACTTATAAATTTACAAGATATGAATGTGATGGGTCTTCATGGAATTAAATAGCACTCCAACGAATTGGGTCATTATAAAGAAATGGCCGTAAACATTACGTAATCATGGGATTTTAAGTCATTTAATAATTCTACTAATTTTTAGGATATTTTTAGGTTTAGTGTTTTAGAAATTTTGGGTAAAATAATATATGGTAAATCCAAACATTAAAAGTTGAGTCTTCTAAATAGTATCAATTTTCCCCATTAAACAAAAGTCATTAAAAACATGTTTTATTCTCATAACAAATATTTTCATAATTCATAATAAATTATTATTTTCTCTTACACATCCCAATACTTAATGAAAAAGATTTTAAATCAAGGTATGTGCATAAAAAGATTAGTAAGAAACACTGAATGAAGGAAACAAACGGTTAGTCCATTAATTCTTATAAAAACATGAAGTCATTTTCAAAATTATATACTTATCATGCTTAAAATTGACAGATATATAACGTTTTAAAACATAATAGTTCAATAAAAAATATTAATCATAAATAATACATTTAGGTACCATGAGGAAACAATTTATTATCATAATTAGTTATGATTTTAATCTTTATGGTTACCATATGGGTTTTAACCCTCAAAGCTTCCATGAAATAATACATATGGTTATAATTTGATGTAACCACCACAATAAAACGTGGAATAACCATACCATAAATTACTAACATTCCCAATGCACTATAGAGTTATCATAGACCCACACATATTTGGTTTATAATAGAACCAACCATCATCATAAACAATACCCATGAACCAAAAATATAATAATAAAACATGAATACTTACATCATGAAAACATTCTTTGAGAAAAATCACTAATTTTGAAAGAATATTGTACACATAAAAAGGAAAAAAAATACATTATAAAATCATGTAATAGTGAAATGGGCCTTTATAACATTTATTTTTAATGAAATCTGTAAAATCTATTAATGCCTTATATGTATAAAACCATTCTTTTTGAATTTTTTAAAAAGCGAAATAAAAGTGGATTTTTTAGCGAAAGTCCCATCACATATGTTCAAATAGATTATCCACTTGAACCTAATTTAATGTATAATAAAATTTCATATTTAATAAAATTATACAAATAAATTATTTATTATAATTTTATTATGTTTATTTATTGATATTTCGATGAGTAGTAAAGATGAAATTTGGAGTTATATGGAGGATTCATTTCATTTTTTCAAGGTTGGTAAAATTTCATATATTTCATTTAAAAAGTGAAAAAAATACTCTCAGTGAGAAATTATATAGAATTCATTAACCTCTATAATTTTATTTTTTCCCCGATATTATTTTTCATTCTAACTTGAGGTAGATTAATTTGATTAATCTTTAGTGATAATTGTTTCGTTTATTATGGTTGTTTTCCGACCATCAAGAATTAGTTTAAATTTATTTAATATCATGTATATATATTATTTCTAGAACATTTAAGAAGTTATAATACAATTATATCCATCATATATAACCATAATAATTTTTTATGACCATCCATAATGGTTTTAATAAATAGTAAAAACTAATTATCCACAGAGATGGTTAATCACAATAATTTGGACAATGATTATTTGTCGTTAAATTTAAGGTAATTAGAAAGAGGATGGATAGAAATATGCTATTATAATTATAAAATTTAATTATATAAATTATACTATAGTTATTATTCTTGGATTGATGAATGAGTTTATGTGAATGTAGAAGAAAAAATAATTTAAGAGAGGTTGTTTAAAGAAGTTACCCCTTGAATATAACCCCCTTGAAGGATCCATTAAAGATTATGAAATTACTAATTTGGTTATACCAAATCCTACAGAATTTTTCAATAGATTTGGAGAAGAGAATTTGGTTGGGGATGATCAAGAATGAAGGCTCATTCTGTGATGTAAGGGGTGTCCATTTATAATTGAGGTGAGGGGAACTTTAGGAATTTCTTAAAGTATTAAAATATAAAACTAATATTATTGATCCAAGGACCTCCATATTATTAATTAAATAATAGGCGATCATGTAATTTATTATATCATATCCACTTTTTCACTATTTAGTATTTTATGATTTTTAAACAATTTAGTAAAATAATATATTCTTGAAATATAATTATTGTCAATTTTAATACTATTCATTATTATGAATTTAAAACATCAAAACAAAGAGTAGGACTCAAAGAATGTATTTTATTATATCCTATATATTTTATAGTTACATATACAATTCATTTATATTCTCTATTATCTAATTTTTAAATTATTTTAATATTTTAAGTATCAATTGTTTTATTTTTCCATTAATTTAATATTATGAATCATTATTGTGAGAATATATAATGTGCTCATTTTTTACCAAAAAATTAAATATACAATTTAATAAATAATAAATCTTTAAGCTTTATAAAATATATAATTTCTAAAGTTATATTTTAGAAAACCGTATATTTAACTGTCATACTAATTAGAAACCATATTGTGAATAACATGAGTTTCATTTATATAAAATATTATAATGAATATAATGACATCCAAGTGAATCAAAAAGGTACTAAATTAGACCTAATTATATTTATGGTTAAAATGTAATCATAAAAATAGATTTAGATAACTTTTTATGTCATTTAATATTTAAAATTATTTAAATTATAATGATTTTATTGATTTTTATTCTTCTTTACCAAGAACTTAGTTAGTGTTAAAAACCATTAAAGGTAATTATTTCATATATAAAAAATAAAAATAAATTAATATCACGAAAATAAAATAATTAGGTTCAGGGTAGTCTCCTAGATTCATTCATTAAGTATATTTATTCATATCCAGGTTAAGAAAACTTTTTTAATTTTTTAATTTGACTTTTCCTGACTTACACAACAATTTCATAAGCATTTATACAGGATTTATGCAATAAAACAGTAAAATTCGAAACAATAATTATAATATCATCATTTATACATAATAATTAATAATTATATATTTCTTATTATTTTAAAACTAAATTATTATCTATTAGGAACAAAATTTTAATTATTCAATGTTGTGTAGGAACTGCGTTAGCACTAATAATTATTTTTTATGTTTATCATGACACATATTATAATTCACATGTTTTAGATTATTTTTTCTAAAAATATTCAATTATAATAACATAATTTAGTTATTAAATAGCCTTAATTAATTTTATATCATAATTATTTTTGGGAAACATCACAAAATGTATTGTTATGATAAAAAAGTTTATTTTATTAATATTCAAAAAAAATTTAGATTTTTCAGAAAATTAATAAATATTAATCCTAAGATAAATCTAAATAGATAAATTAAAAAATAAAATTATTTTTTTTAAAATAATTTTTTTAAATATAACAAAATAAGAACTTTTTTCAATGAAAATGTTTATTTTAATAATTAATTAAAATAATTATAATGAATTTGACTATTAAAATCAGGAATAATATAGAAAAAATTATTCTATTAGTATCAGTGTTGTAACGTTATACCCCTTTTGGGATATTTAATCCTCATAATTTATTCACTTATTAAACAAATGAGAAAAAAATTTCCTTATATCATTTTCAGATTCCAATGTATCATCTTCAACCATATGGTTTCTTAAAGAAATATTAACCCTCAGAATTCTCATATGAATGTTTATCTTCCAACAAAAATACCTTAGGGATCAATACATGATATGAATATGGCGCATACTTCCATTACAACGAAACATGAAAAATATTGTGTGCCTTGGATAAACTCGGAGGAAAGGCCACATAGTATGAAACTAATCCAACATTCCCTAGGATTTCATATGACTCATTTATTGGACATAACATTCATTTCTTAACAAAACACATAACACTTTTTATTGGAGGTATTTTTAGAAAAACACCACCACCTACCATGAAATAATGGTCTTACCTAGCCTTATTTATATAATCATTTTGTCTACTTTGACCTTCCCTAATAATCTTTTGAATCATTTTAACCTCCACTGCCTCTTTCTAAACAAATTCTATCCCATTAATTTTGTTTCACCCAATTTATACCCCAATTATAGTGTTCAATACAACCATTCTATATAATTACTCAAAAGGTTCCATCTATATACTGGAATGAAAAATATTATTATTAAAAAACTAAATGAAAATCTATGTTGATCCCAAGATCCCACATAATACATTAGAAAATAATATATCAAGTCTTCCATGGTTTGATTTGTTCATTTTAACCATCTATCAGACTGAGGATGAAAGGTTGTGATGAAATTTAATTTAATTCCCATTGAATTCTAATAGAATTTTCAAAAGATAGAAGTGAACATTAGATCAAGGTAATATATAATGGAGAAAGGAATCCCTGTAACCAGACTATCTCCTTACGATACAGTCAAGAAATATTTATCTAAAGATACAAGATACCAAATGAGATGGAAATTTTCATTTTAATTTTTTTTTTAACAATAAAAAACTTTCATTATTACCTTAGGATGTCTTTCATAGTCCCACCATATAATCTGTGGACATATTTACCCATTTCCACTCTATCACTAATAAAGGATGAACCATCCCTATTGGAAAATTCCAGTCTTCTTTAAAAATATTATAAGTAAAAAAATTTGTGGTAAATTTAGAAATATATATTTTTATTCCATCCCACTAATAATACTGTTAGTGTTTCCTATACATATTAGTGATTCCAGAATGAATTAAAAAAAGGAGAACTATGAACTTCACTTAATAACACATTATTTAACAATGAATCACAAGGTATATATAAGATATTTTTAAATATCAAAATATATTATTTTTAAATATTAAAGTCATACAACATACTCTTATTCAAAAATTCTACCGTATTATATAAATGCAATATTCCTTCTCTGATTTATTAATTCTGTCTGACCAAGATGATTGAACGAACACCTGAAACAGAATATCAAAATTTCCTATTCTAACAACTTCCATGACAAATTCATTAAACAATTAACCAAATGGTTATTTTCCAAACATTACATGGTTAATGTAGCATTATTTTCACACTCAATGCATCAACTACTTTATTTTTTTCTAGGAGAGTAGTGAATCATGAAGTGATAATATATAGTATATTCCTGCCATATATTATGTTTCATGTTCCACTCTTTATGAGTAAGTATATACTTGAAAAGTTTATTATTAGTATATACTTCACACTTATATCCATATAAATTATGACTCCAGTTTTAATAAGAAAAAAATATATTAACTAATTCCAAATCATGAGTATGATAATTTATCTCATGATATTTTATTTTTGTTGAAGCATAAGTGATTGCATGATCACTTTACATCAAAAAATACAATAGAATTTAATAATGAATCATTGTAGATGAAAAAATCACTATTTTTTCAAGAATATTAAAAAATTTAAAAGTCACCAATCTTATTTTTAATTCATGAAACAAATCATCACAATATTTTGTCTAGGTAAATTTAACTCTGTTTTGAGTAAACTTACATAGTGGACTGAAAAACACTACAAAGTCCTCAAAAAACCATTGGAAATAGCCTCATAATCCAATATAGCATTGGATATTATTAAATTTTATAGGTATTAGAAATTAATTAACCTCATTATTTATAGGATAAATTGTTATTCCATCTTTATTGAAATTGTTCCCAAGGAAAGAAATCACATGTAACCAAAAATCACATTTTCTAAATTTTAAGCATAACTTATTTTTGTTTATGGTTCACAGAACAATCTATAGATGTTTTTCATGATCCTAATAATATTTTTCACAAACCAAAATATATTCAATTAACAACACCCAAAAATTATACATATATTCACTGAATACACTATGCATAAAACCCATAAATATATTGGGGAATTTTTCAAACCAAATGGAATAACAAAAAACTCATACTTACCATATATAGTATGGAATTATATTTTCAAAATTTCATAATCATTCACCTTTAACTTATGGTACCTGGATATCAAGTCAATCTCGAAAAAATACCAAGAACACTAGAATAATCAAACAAGTCATCGATATAATGAAACAACTACATATTCATAAATGTATTTTTGTTCAATGACCTATGATCAATGAAATTCCTCCTTGAACCAGCATCATTTTTTATCAAAATTAATATTGCTTCCCCAGTGTTAAGTGCCTGGATGAATGAAACCATTATTGAGTAACTCCTAAAAGTAAATTTTAAAATAAGAAGTTCGAATAGATCTATTTGAATAGGGGATTATGAAATTATCATTGACTCATAAAGTAATGAATTTTTAATTGAACTTCACAATATTTTATAACACTAGATAAATTATCATGGAAAACATCAAGTTAATAATTTTCCATCAGAATATCATTTATCTGAATGGTTTCCTTGTTTCAAACTATATGTGTAAGATTACATTCCTTTCCACCTTTTAATAGTATCTAATATTTCCCCTATGTTATCAATGGTATAGTTTCATTCATGTATACAAAAAGAAAATCTTTCTAAAAACTACTTATTTTTCTCTATAATGTATCTTAGAATAGTAAATTGGGAGCCAAGCCATACCCATAATGACATCAAATTCGATTAAAAGAAAAATAGCATAATTTACTAGTAATGTTTATCAAGAGACAATAAATGTAAGATTATTATAATTGCTTTTTTATTAATATTTCATCCTATTGCTTTATATATAGGTTTTGGCTTCATTTAAAGAGGTGAAATGTCTAATTTCACATAAAATTTATCTAAAATAATGGAATGTGTAGACCCCTTACCAAACAATATTTTAGCATAATACAAGAAAAAACAATGTAACTAATACATATTCAATGGGTAGACCCACATCTGCTGATGTTGTTGCAAAGGATTTCACCACCCCATTATTTCTATTGTCGGGGTGCTTCCAATCACTCAATCCTTATATAGGTTGGAACATTCAAAATGTTACATACCACCACATTAAAAAACCTCTTTTCTTATCAAAACTGAACATACAAAAACTATGTTCTTTTCCAATACAATCATGGACTATATATCCAAACATACGACATTATAAGAACTTATCATGTTTTTTAGGGAATTCCCCAAAGTTATTTTTACCATACTATCCAAAATATGCATATTAAATTTTCTTACCATCATATTTATTTTATTGGATTTAAACCATTGCCCTCATTCTGGACCTATTATTCTGGTAGTTTTCATGAAATACATAATCATAAAATAAGACCATTTATACCAACTAAGAAAATCAAACAAGCCTATAATTACTTTTGAATTCATGGTAGTCCAATTCCCTATGCTATCTTTGCTTAAATACTAAGTAAAAATGACATATTTTACTAGCATGATCTGATTTAAAATTTGGTTTGTAACTTTCTAATTGAGTGGTGTTTTATTTTTAAAAATAAAATGAATCAAAATACTTTTTATTTAATTTAAGGAATTTATTTTTCATTATATATCCAATCACATTTGGAAAATATTATTTAATGAATAGATTCATAAATTCATCAAATTCAATGTAATTAATCACTTCTATTCCCCTGATATTCTGGACTATTTTCAACCTCTACTCGGCTACACCTTAGAATAATAAATTTCAAGAATATAAGTTTTGTTATCTAAACACCCGATGACATTAAAGAACTTTGCACTGGATTTAATCAACCCTTTAGTTACCACTTAGTTATAATATCCAAAATAATTTATAGGTTGTTGCCTCATAAAATGTTCCACTATTTTCATGTTCCATTACGGATGAATTGGATATTCTCTTTCACTCATTCCACAATCATTTATATCTTACATCAACTAAGACACTACTATCACAAACTAATAATTCCCAATTCCCATTATTCCATATTGATTACTTGAAAGGATGGTTTCCTCTCAATTCCTTCATACTTCAAATTCCATATTTATTAAATAGAAATATATTTAAAAAAAGACATAATTTTGATGCAACAACATGGTAATATAAAAATTCTATATAATTGAAAATTATCCAGAAATTAAACAACATTTATTGTATTCTATTAACATTATCTGAACTCTTAATTTTATCTAAATAGTTCAATGATACCAACTATAACAACCCATCCATAACCATTATATAATCTTGAGAATTAAAGTCAATAATCCATTAAATTGAATTTGAGTATCTTATTGGATTTATGTTATTATAAAATCAAGAAAACTCTTACAATGTAAATCCATACATTATATGTTTAATCATATACATACAATCTATTTTACCATCAGAAATGTATTAAAAATCATGGTTTTATTTAATAAAAAATATCTATATCATTTTGTTTGGCTTCTTTTTTTCTCTTACTCATCCTTAAACCCTATGTAAAACATTATAAAACATGGGATTAACATAAAAATATTTTTATGGGAATTAAAAATAATGAAAAAAATTAGTATTTCATGATGTTTTATAAATACTTAAAGTCATTTTCACAATGATATACATTACACCTATAAAAGTAACATATACATAATTTTTTAAAACCTGATACTTACATAGACCATTGAAAAAATTGATAAACCATTTAATTTTCATAGGGTATCATTTTATTATCATACATACTTATGATTGAAACCCTCAAGACTACTATATGATTTGTAACCCCCATGGATGCCACAAAGTAACCTTATGGTAATACTTGGATGTAACCTTCATAATTACACATGGAATAACCATCACTGACAACTTCCAACATAACTAATTCATTAGTGTTATATCATGAATTCAACCATATTTATTTTATAATGGAATAATCATTCATCATGAATAATGCTGAAGAACCCAAACATAATCATAAAACATGAGTAATTGTATCATAAAAACATTCCCCGAAGAAGATCTCTTATTTTGATAGATTATAGCACACATAGAAAGTTTTTTTTAAATAACTATGTAATATTGTAATATAGGATTGAAAATATTAATGATTCATGATATTAGAAAATATCACCAACCCATATATGTTAAGAAAACATTTTTTTAATTTTTGTAAAAAGGGGCATTAGAATTGATTTTTAAATGGAATGACCCATACCTTATGTATGAATGCATTCTTCACATGAAAATAATGTATTTGATAATAAAATTACTTAATTAATAACCTCTTACACTTGTAATGTTTTATAATAAATTTTTTATTTTCATTTATGGCCATATTAATGAGTTATATATAAACATTTCACCATTCTGTGGGGCATTCATTTCATGTGTTCATGTATGGTTAACTTGTGAATATTTTTTCTAAAATGGAAATAGTACTTCATATGTGAAATTATATTATATTAATTCAACAAAAATGTATAAAATTGTCCTGGATATTGTTTTTAATTATTAAATTAGGAAAATTAATTTGATAAAACTCTTGTGATAATTGTTTAGTCTACTATGGCAGTTTTTATAACCATCAACAATTAGTTTCACTTTATTTAATATCATATCTATATTATATTTTAAAAAACTAGAATATTATATAATATACATATTATAAATAATTTTACCATAATTTTAATTTTGGGACAAAGAATTAATGTGTTAAAATAATACAAAAACTCATTATCCACAATGATTGTTAATCTTCATAATTTGATCAAAGGTATTATTTGAATTAAATAAAAAGTGATGAGAAAAAGTATTGATAAAATATATTTAATTATCCAAATATAATTACATAATATTCATGATTCTTTAGTCATTATTTCATTTTTTATTAATGACGTGTGGAGAAGCTAAAAAAAGAAAAACAAATAAGAGAGGTGGTTTAATGAAGTTACCTCTTAAATATCACATCTTTTATGGACCCTTTAATAAACTTGGAATTTTTTCTTTTGGTGAGAAAAGATCTTATAAATTGTGTGTATGGTACTGTTGAAGAGAATTTGGTAAATCTTTTTCATGATATAAGGCTCATGCTGATGAAATTAAGTGAATGAGGGGTTTCCCTTTTATAATTGAGGTGAGTGAAACTTTTAGAATTTCCTAAATTATTAAAATATAATATGGAAAATGTAGTGGAAAAGACTTCCCAATGGAATATTCATACATGGGAAATATCATCTCTCATTAGTTTTGGTCAAAAAATAACTCATCTATCATTATAATAGAATAAACCATGAATTATGTACCCTATTTACCATGTCCAATAACTCATAGTATCATTCAAACCTCAATAACTCATATAATGTGTCATCAAAGGACCATTCCTAAAAGTACATACTGAGAATCCCCTCATGTATAACTATATTTACCAGCATATATGACTTCTGTTTCTCTAATACCTCTAGGAATTAATATATGATTAAAGATATTATAAAATGACTCAATCCATAACATGTATACTTTGGAAGCTACATCTCCCAGGATCAGTGAAGGATGATTAGATTGAAACTCCCTTATTATATTTTTCAAAGATATTCTCTACCCTATAAGTCCCCTGGTCAATACTCTAAATGAACCATCACAAAAACTCCATCATCAGATTATCCTATAACTCCAATAGCTCAACAGGCTTCATAAGGAACCCTGAATTAATTGAAGCCTCCATAAATGTCTCACGATAATCTCTTATCATAGGGGTCTTAACTAGATCATTCCTCTATGACACAAAATTTATCCCTCAAGATAATCCAATATAGGCTACTATATTTAATTATTACTAAAAACCAGATATAGTAAAAAATTCATATAAAAAAGCTCAGATGCATCAAATAGGTAAATCTATAAATCCTCTACATGTAAAGACAACATCCAATCAAAATAGTAAATTCTCTTTAATTTCACTATTTAAATCTATTTCTTTGTGTACATTGTGTTGAAATGGGTCTAGAAATAAAATAGAGTGTCTTAGAGATATAAGAAAGAATACTTGGATGTCCCCCTATAGGTTGGGTACCACTTAGTTATAACTCCATATGTTTTTCAAAGAGAAAACATTGTTTTATAGAATATTGGATAGACAACACTGAACCCAAACAAACAATGATTATATAAATATGATTATTTTTTATTTTATATTAAATTTGTGGATATAAGTAGGATTAAAAACATTATAATATATATATATATTTGATACCTTTTATAAACGTATTTTTACAATAATCATTAAATAATCACTTAATTTTTTCGACAGTCTTTTTATTCTTCAATAATATATTTTCATAAAATATGATTTTTATTGCATTTGGTAATAAAATATTATAATTATTTTTAAGAAAATATATTATATGTATTAGAAAATATTAGTCCTATTTAAATATAATCTTATCAAAATTTATATACGGACAAATTTTGTGATTTTTTGGAAATTATAGAATTCTTATTGAATAGAGAGGAATACAATTTTTATGTAAAATTATGATTTCATTGGATAAATTATGTAATATAAAATTATAATATTATTCTAATGTTATTTAAATGTAAAATAATCATCCATTAGTTATATTTAATTCTTTAATTATGTTTAAATATTATTTATTATAGATTTTAGTATAAGTTTACTTTTACGCATCAAAACATATTTTCCAGAATTTTACCTTAAAATGCACAATGATTCTTCACTATAATTAATTTAAAGTACAAAAAATGAGAAATTATTTAACTGAAACTTTTTGACTATATATATCTTTTTATAAATTTAATTCATATAATGAATAATACATGTTTAATTGTTAATGTAAATTCATATTTTCCTTGAAAGATGATTTTTTTTAAAAACACTTTCGATCCTTCTTACCAAATTTATTTACATTAAATTCGTTAAAGTATATAAAATAATTCTGATAAAAAAGAATCAAAATTTGTGATATTAATAATTAATATTATTTAATATGTTAAACATAATTTTAGGATGATATGAATAGTAACTAGAGTACATATCTATTACCATAGTAAAATAAAAATTGGTTAATTAAAGTTAAAAATAATTTATAAAGGTATATAAAAAAGTAACTATAATAGTATAGCTTTATATATTTTCTATTCAGAATAATATTGAATAATTTTTTTATTAGTTTATAATTTATTAAATACTGTTAAATTGACTTTTTGATACATTAAATCAAAAATTTAATTTATGGTAAAATAAAGTTTTAATGATGACATAATGTTTTTGATTAATTCATCCATTTCTAATGTAACTTAAATTTTAATAAAATAGAATTTATTAAATTTGAATGATAATATAATTTTACGAAGTGAAAGTTTAATATTTATAAAGGTTCGAAAATTTTTATTGTCAAAATACCTAAACTTTGTAAATAAATGTTGATTCTATTTTAAATAGGAAAATAAAAATATTTTTTAAAAACTTATAAAATAAATATTATTTTTAGAATCCTCAGGTTGAATGATTCCAATGGTGAATTTTTTATAATTTCCTAAGACTGCCAATCTTTGGATTAAAAATTAAATATGATATAAACAAATAATATTTATTATGACATCATAATGACCCAAAAATGATTTAATAAAATTAATAAATGGTATCCATGACCAAATATATGTTTCCCATTTAAACTTATGTGTTTTTTTGGTTATTTTATAAATGTTATAATTCATTTATATATCCTCCAAATCTTATGCTATGTTATGATGTTTTAAAATAATTTCTTTAGGAACATGACTCACTTACACATCACCAAGATTAATATATTACTGAGTTTAGACCCTGTACATATAAAATAATGGAAAAAATACATATTGAATTAATTTATATGTAAAATATATATTATGTTTTTTTATTTAATTATATTATTGTATAAAGTCTAAAACATTTGTTTGGGAGAATATAAATAACACACATACCATTTCCCCTATAAAAACCCCTAAGATCCCATTCATAATCACTAATCAAATTTATAATGTGATCACTCTACCCTATACTCTCTAGATTCCTCCCAATGTTCCATGAATTGTCAATAATATTCACACATGATTTTAGAATCCACCTATAATGGTAAGGGATATCCATCTCTTCTTTTTATTTAAACACCCCTTTTATCTTATACCTCTTAATATCTTTTGTCATTATTTGGGAATGTTTTTCATAAAACACTCATAGTATAATTTTTATTTCTAGGGGATTATATTCCTCTTTATCTCTCAATAAACCATCCAAAAAAAACATTATATACACCTGTTATATAGTCAAAATTGTCCTCTGATTATATATACTTCAAGGTAGAGACCTTTATCTCTACTTTTCAATTTAAGAAGGTTCTTTATATTTGTCATTTTGAATAAAAATTGGTTATTTATTATTGAATTTATAAAGATATATGCTCTATCCAATTGAATTACTAATAATGAGATATCATTTATCCCCTATAATTTTAGAATTTACCTAAGATTTTACTATTCTAAAATTTAGTATGGGGTCCTTTCCTTATCATCGTTATTTAAGAATATTCAGTATTTCATTGATTTTATTTTTAATTACTAGTTTTGGATAAATATTTTCCAAATCACTCTTAATTTCCATTTTATATATTAATGATGAGTCTCTCTTTTCACTAACCTTTTAACATTTTATGATTCTTTAACTCCTCTCTTTACATTGCAAAAATTTCTCTATGTGTTTTCTGTTCTATATCATTTTACTGTCAATACCATATGTATTCCACTCTTGTGTATTCAACTATATTTTCCTCTAATAATTTTATTAGGTAATCCCATGTATTTATTCCACATTACTTGATCATGTAGTTAAATATGTAAAAATATGATCCTATATTGAATTATATATGTGGTACCATTACGCATGTATGTGATATGAAAATTACACATGTACCCAGAATTAAATAGCACTCTAATACATTGGGTAGTGTTTTAGTCTCATTATATTACATTTATATTGTAATAAATGTTATCATTAGAACACTATTTTATTATTTATTGTTTTTAACATTGATGTGTGTTTATAATGTCATGTTTATAGTTGTTTCCACATTTCCCTTGTTGACTCTATGCCTCTATGCTATATCGTGCCATATTATTCAGGTTTATGAATCCCAACCCTTCCATTTTCCATTTGAATACCTATTTTCTATAATTTAGTAACATATTATTATTATGATACTTTTATATTCCCTTAATAGGAATTATAACTCACCCATTTTCTATATATATCCCCTGGTTACACAATGCAGTTTAATGGACCAATTACTTCTAAGAACACATTATGGATATTTTCAATAATGTTTTTGTATCATATGTTCAATATTTTATGATCAATACTAAATTTCTAATTAAAATATACTCCACAACCATATAGGTTGTATTATGTGAAATCATTTGAAATAAATATTGAATGAATTTGTAATAATGATAAGGTGTGTCATAGTTGGTTGTAGTGGAATGTTTATTTTTTTGTAGATTAGGAATATTAAAATCGAGTCAATTATTTATAGAGAATAATAAACATAAGAATAAATCTATAAATTTTGTTAAATAATATATTAAATGGTATCCAAGAAAATAAATACCTCCTTGGATACTTTAATTGGATATGTGTCTCAAACAGATCTACCTAGCGGTAAAACCTGAAAATGATGCCTAAAGTTATAATTGAGTAGAAATTGGTGGACTAAAATGATCATTGATGGATAGATGGTATGAAAATATTAGGGAATTTTCTTTAAAAAATTTTAAATCTCATTAAGAACCATTATTAATGGAACTATACTTCTTATCACAGTCTCTATTTCGAAATATATCATGGATAAATTACATTACATCCTTGAAATTCATATGTTTAGTAAATAAATTTCATTCATTTGTTATCCATTTAATGTTATTGGATTCATGCTTGTCTATTTCGTAGATTAAAGTACTAATCCCTGATTTTCTCATTATTCGTGTCAATATCAAAAAATATTATGAATTGAGTATGGAACCAATGTGATAGAAAATGTGATTAATTCCCAAATGAGATAATAAACATAATGGGATATCAACTAATACATCTTGTGATTATGCCAATCCAACAATAAAAATTTACAATTAATAATTGGGGAATAGTATAATGTCTATATACATAGAAGAAGAGATATAAAGAGTCTTAATTAAAATAAACTAATAAATAAGATAAAGTAAAGAAGATTACATTTTATGCACGTCAAAAATGTGGATAGAGGAATGAAGTGAAATTCCACAAAGGAACTCAAAGGTCATTTAACTATAATGAAATAATTTATAAAATAGATATTTTCCATTAAAATAGAATACTATGATGGAAGGGAATGAATTACATAATATGATTCCATTTATTTATAAACATCTTATATAAGGATAATTTTGGCCTTATCTGAGTCAATTCCCAAATCCAAGGGTAAAATTATATACTAAGGAAGGACCTATACTATCGAAATCATTGAAGTGTAAGAATTTGGGTGTTTTCTAATTTTAATTTAAGATTTATCTTATAAAATTTGTATATCAGTGAATTTTTGTACATAAGAATCATAAATCATATACCAATTATTTCATAGTTGTTTTCCTTTAATGATTTGAAATATATGTTGAATGGTACGAATAATATATAATTTTATTTATTGATATGATTATTAATAAAAATTAATATGTTTTTATTGTTGAGATAATCCCAAAGTGTCATGGAATGATATTTATGAGGACAATAGTATGTTTAAAATCATTGATAAAACATTTAAGGTTTTTTAGTGAGTTTAGAATGATTAATTATATTTTGAGAATCTTATTACATAATAAAATGTTTTTTGATTTTTATATGACTAATTATATTTCAAGAGATGTTTTATTTTGTTAAGGTTTATATAACAATTAGGATTATTTGTAAAGAATACTATTAATATTTTGGAGTTGTAAGATGACATGTTTGAAACAACCTTTGAGGTTAAAATATTCATTAATGTTGTGTTTATTAGAGTTATTTGGGATATATGGGTATTTATTTAATAAGTTATTCACGTGAATCCTTTGGGATTATGATTTGAATTTTTTATTAAATATTTTGAGGTTCAACCTTTTTAATTACTATCTTAATTTATATCAACAATTTTGTATATAGCAAATAAATGACAAAAATATTATCATTTATTGGTGTATTATGTGATTAGTTAGAATCTTATTTTAGTTCTTTAGGTTAAAAAACATCTTTAGTATTAATAATTTGTGGAAATGTGGAAAATGTAATAAAAATTGATTAATGAATGATATTATACTTATCATGACTCTTCATTTCATTATGTCTGAAGTATATATCAAAACTAAATCTCGTAACTCATGAAATATAATCTCAAAAAAAAAATCATATCAAGATCATTTAAATGAATTGATGGTTTTTTAACGATCCAAATTTATTGTTTTGTGGTCATTGAAATTCTCATGACCATGATATCAATCACACTCTATTAGTAATTTGTTGTTATTTTTCTCTTCCATGTCTATGTTTTTACTTCCCACTAATGTTCTCATACATTGAAACCTAGTTATGTGATGAACTTCACACATCTCTTTCTATCTTTTCTAGTAGATGATTAATTAACCTTTCTTACGATGTTGGTTTTCAATAATGATATTTTCACGTTTAGTAAAATTTACTACCGATGTCATGTTTAGACTACAATGATGAAATTTATTAAATGGGGGGAGAACCAAACACCCAGATTTTTAAAAAAAGAACACTGTGTTTCAGAGCATAATTGATATGCAACACTGATCCCAAAAATGTAATTGTTATTTAACGTGGCCATTTGATATTTACATTAAATTTGAGGAAATTAGTTGGAATAAATAAAATATAATATATATATATATTATTTTACTACTACTCATATATATATATTCTCACAAAATAATCACTCTATTTTTTGTAATGTCATTTTATTCTTTAATAATATGATTTATTCAAAAATGATTTTTACTTAATTTATTGAAAAAATATTATAATAATTTTTTGGAACATTAATAAAAATTATTTTATATAATTATATCCATTTTTTATATCAAAATATCAATATTAACATATGTTGAAATTTTGGAAATTTTAAGAAAATATATATTTTGTGCTGAATAGTGAAAAATAACGTTTTATATAAAATTTCTATTTATTTTAATAAATTTAATAATATAAAAGAAAAAATATTAATTTAACACTATTTTAATGTTAAATAATTATTAATTAGTTTTATTTCTTTAAATTAATTATATTTGAATCTTCATTGTAGTAGATTTTAGTATAACATTATTTTTTGGCTTAAAGGTATATTTTTTCAGAAAATTGTTTCAAAATAGCTAATGATAATCCATTAAAATTAATTAAAATATCACCTAATGAGAAATTATTTAAATAAAATTTTTAGATTATATATATATATATTTTTAAAGATTAATTCATATAATGAATAGTAACAATTATTAAGTTAATGTGAAATCATATTTTTGTTGCAAAATTAAATTTTCAGAAAATCAATTTTCAATAATTCCTACAGGTTTGATATTAAATAAATTTCATCCTAATAAAATAATTTTGTTTGATAAAATTGATTCTATTTTATAAATAATCATAAATAATATTAGTTAATAATGAAAAACTTATTTTTTGAAAAAATTAATAGTAACAATTGTAAATATTTGTTTCCACCATAAAAGGATAATTTGTTTATCAAGGGTAGAACTAATTTATCATCTTAAAAAAATTAACCTAAATATTATATTTATATATATATATATATATATTAATTTCATTATAATAATGACTATATTTTTTTACTTTAAATAGGATTATTTATTTATTCTGAACAAAATTTGATTTTTGATATTTTAAACCATAAATTGTATTTGTGGTAAAATACAGTTTTCTTGAAGAAAATATTTTTTTGATTAATTAAATAAGATTATAAATAAATTTAATTTAAATAAAATAGTATTATTATATAATATAAATTTTCAATGAATTATAATATTATTTTATAAATCAAAAATGTAATTTATATAGTGGTTTAAAAGTGACTATTGTAAAAAACCCATTATTTCACATCAAATGTCCCTTATGTTTTAGAAGTAAAAATTTTTATATTTCAAAAAAAAAATTTAGAAAATGAATATTATTTTTTGAGTAATCCTATTGAAATTATACAATGGTTAGTTATTCATAATTTTTTTGAGGTAGTCACATTTTTGGATAAAAATTAAATATTGTATAAATATACGGTGTGTATTGTGACAATAAAATGACCCAAAAATGTTATAATAAATTCTATAAAAGGCCTCCATTTCCAAGTATATGATTCCCCTTAAATTATTTTTTTGAGATTATTTTTTTAATTTTATAATTCCTTTTGGAATCCTCGTAAATCAATATTATAATTTATGTTTTAGAATAATTTATCTATGAACACGACTCACTTCCACATCACAATCAGAAATATTTAAATTATTTAAACCCTTCTAATTATAAAATAATGAAAATATATTTTTTTAGAGAACATGTGAGGAAACCATGTGATGGTTTATGGTTTTGATAATTTTATCATATATAGTCCAAAAACTATTTTTGGGAAATAATAAAGAACTCCACAATATTTTCTTTTCAAAACCCACCCATGTTCCCATTCATATTCACTAAAAAAACATAGATCATGTTCTTACTCTAACATCCCCTTCCAATTTTTCTCTTATGTTACCCCTATTCCCCCAATAATATCCTTAATATATTTTGTAATCTTCCTCTCAAGGTAAGGGATCTCCATCTCATTTTATGATGAAGAACCTCTTTTATGTTATGCCTTTTAATTTCTAATTTTTTCATATTTAGGTATTTTTCACGTACTTATTATGTGATATCAATGTCATGAGAAAATAATTTCCCTCTCCAATGATTTTTTATTTACAATAGTTATGGTAGAAATCATTTCATATGCTTTTAGGTACATAGACTAAGGGGACTCTCTCTCTTCTTTTTCAATTAAAGAACCTTATTTAGGTCTGTCCTATTGAACCGCAATTGGTTATGTTTTAATGAAAATAAAATAACCCTATAATATCCAATTTTTTTAGTAATAATGGGATATAATTAATCCTCACTCTTTATAATATTTACCATAGCTGTTACCATGCCAAATTTTATTAAGGTATTATTTACTTTCTCCTATTTATTCAAAAATATTCTTCATTTCATGGATTTTTTTTAATCAAAATTTGGGGATGTTATTTTACTCATACCTATTAACTGACATTGTATGAAAAAAATATGAGATACCCCATTCACTCTTATTATAAAATTTTATTAATATTTATGAATTATTATCATACTACCGAAATTTCACTACGATTTGTTCGTTGGAAATTATTTTATTTGGAAATCTATACTAACTTGTACTCAAGAATATTCAAATAGACATACCTATAATTGTGAGATTTGGGAATTAAATGTATTAATTACACATTCCTTGATCATGGAATTAAATATACTGTAATATGATCCAATTATAAATGGTTTATGTGGCACACTTGTAAAGTTACAAGATATGAATGTGATGGATCTTCATGGAATTAAATAGCACTCCAACAAATTGGGTCATTATAAAGAAATGGCCGTAAACATTACGTAATCATGGTATTTTAAGTCATTTAATAATTCTACTAATTTTTAGGATATTTTTAGGTTTAGTGTTTTAGAAATTTTGGGTAAAATAATATATGGTAAATCCAAACATTAAAAGTTTAGTCTTCTAAATAGTATCAATTTTCCCTATTAAACAAAAGTCATTAAAAACATGTTTTATTCTCATAACAAATATTTTCATAATTCATAATGAATTATTATTTTCTCTTACACATCCCAATACTTAATGAAAATGATTTTAAATCAAGGTATGTGCATAAAAAGATTAGTAGGAAACACTGAATGAAGGAAACAAACGGTTAGTCCATTAATTCTTATAAAAACATGAAGTCATTTTCAAAATTATATACTTATCATGATTAAAATTGACAGATATATAATGTTTTAAAACATAATAGTTCAATAAAACATATTAATCATAAATAATACATTTAGGTACCATGAGGAAACAATTTATTATCATAATTAGTTCTGATTTTAATCTTTATGGTTACCATATGGGTTTTAACCCTCAAAGCTTCAATGAAATAATACATATGGTTATAATTTGATGTAACCATCACAATAAAACATGGAATAACCATATCGTAAATTACTAACATTCCCAATGCACTTTATAGTTATCATAGACCCACACATATTTGGTTTATAATAGAACCAACCATCATCATAAACAATACCCATGAACCAAAAATATAATAATAAAACATGAATACTTACATCATGAAAACATTCTTTGAGAAAAATCAATAATTTTGAAAGAATATTGTACACATAAAAAGGAAAAAAAATACATTATAAAATCATGTAATAGTGAAATGGGCCTTTATAACATTTATTTTTAATGAAATCTGTAAAATCTATTAATGCCTTATATGTATAAAACCATTCTTTTTGAATTTTTTAAAAAGCGAAATAAAAGTGGATTTTTTTAGCGAAAGTCCCATCACATATGTTCAAATAGATTATCCACTTGAACCTAATTTAATGTATAATAAAATTTCATATTTAATAAAATTATACAAATAAATTATTTATTATAATTTTATTATGATTATTTATTGATATTTCGATGATTAGTAAAGATGAAATTTGGAGTTATATGGAGGATTCATTTCATTATTTCAAGGTTGGTAAAATTTCATATATATCATTTAAAAAGGGAAAAATACTCTAAGTGAGAAATTATATGGAATTCATTAACCTCTATAATTTTATTTTTTCCCCGATATTATTTTTCATTCTAACTTGAGGTAGATTAATTTGATTAATCTTTAGTGATAATTGTTTCATTTATTATTGTTGTTTTCCGACCATCAAGAATTAGTTTAAATTTATTTAATATCATGTATATATATTATTTCTAGAACATTTAAGAAGTTATAATACAATTATCTCCATCATATATAACCATAATAATTGTTTTATGACCATCCATAATGGTTTTAATAAATAGTAAAAACTAATTATCCACAGAGATGGTTAATCACAATAATTTGGACAATGATTATTTGTTGTTAAATTTAAGGTAATTAGAAAGAGGATGGATAGAAATATACTATTATAATTATAAAATTTAATTATATAAATTATACTATAGTTATTATTCTTGGATTGATGAATGAGTTTATGTGAATGTAGAAGAAAAAATAATTTAAGAGAGGTTGTTTAAAGAAGTTACCCCTTGAATATAACCCCCTTGAAGGATCCCATAAAGATTATGAAATTACTAATTTGGTTATACCAAATCCTACAGAATTTTTCAATAGAATTAGAGAAGAGAATTTGGTTGGGGATAGTCAAGAATGAAGGCTCATTATGTGATGTAAGGGGTGTCCATTTATAATTGAGGTGAGGGGAACTTTAGGAATTTCTTAAAGTATTAAAATATAAAACTAATATTATTGATCCAAGGACCTCCATATTATTAATTAAATAATAGGCGATCATGTAATTTATTATATCATATCCACTTTTTCACTATTTAGTATTTTATGATTTTTAATCAATTTAGTAAAATAATATATTCTTGAAATATAATTATTGTCAATTTTAATACTATTCATTATTATGAATTTAAAACATCAAAACAAAGAGTAAGACTCATAGAATGTATTTTATTATATCCTATATATTTTATAGTTACATATATAATTCATTTATATTCTCTATTATCTAATTTTTAAATTATTTTAATATTTTAAGTATCAATTGCTTTATTTTTCCATTAATTTAATATTATGAATCATTATTGTGAGAATATATAATGTGCTCATTTTTTCCCAAAAAATTAAATATAAAATTTAATAAATAATAAATCTTTAACCCTTATAAAATATATAATTTCTAAAATTATATTTTGGAAAACCGTATATTTAACTGTCATATTAATTAGAAACCATATTGTGAATAACATGAGTTTCATTTATATAAAATATTATAAAGAATATAATGACATCCAAGTGAATAAAAAAGGTACTAAATTAGACATAATTATATTTATGGTTAAAATTTAATCATCAAATTAGATTTAGATAACTTTTTATGTCATTTAATATTTAAAATTATTTAAATTATAATCATTTTATTGATTTTTATTCTTCTTTACCAAGAACATAGTTAGTGTTGAAAACCATTAAAGGTAATTATTTCATATATAAAAAATAAAAATAAATTAATATCACGAAAATAAAATAATTAGGTTTAGGGTAGTCTGCTAGATTCATTCATTATGTATATTTATTCATATCCAGGTTAAGAAAACAGTTTTAATTTTTTAATTTGACTTTTCTTGCCTTCCACAACAATTTCATAAGCATTTATATAGGATTTATGCAGTAAATCAGTAAAATTCGAAAGAATAATTATAATATCATCATTTATACATAATAATTAATAATTATATCTTTCTTATTATTTTAAAACTAAATTATTATCTATTAGGAACAAAATTTTAATTATTCAATGTTGTGTAGGAACTGCGTTAGCACTAATAATGATTTTTAATGTTTATCGTGACACATATTATAATTCACATGTTCTAGATTATTTTTTCTAAAAATATTGAATTATAATAACATAATTTAGTTATTAAATAGCCTTAATTAATTTTATATCATAATTATTTTTGGGAAACATCAAAAAATGTATTGTTATGATAAAAAAGTTGATTTTATTAATATTCAAAAAAAAAATTAGATTTTTTAGAAAATTAATAAATATTAATCCTAAGAAAAATCTAAATAGATAAATTAAAAAATGAAATTATTTTTTTGAAAATAATTTTTTAAAATATAACAAAATAAGAAATTTTTTCAATGAAAATGTTTATTTTAAGAATTAATTAAAATAATTATAATGAATTTGACTATTAAAATCAGGAATAATATAGAAAAAATTATTCTATTAGTATCAGTGTTGTAACGTTATACCCCTTTTGGGATATTTAATCCTCATAATTTATTCACTTATTAAACAAATGAGAAAAAATTTTCCTTATATCATTCTCAGATTCCAATGTATCATCTTCAACCATATGGTTTCTTAAAGAAATATTAACCCTCAGAATTCTCATATGAATGTTTATCTTCCAACAAAAATACCTTAGGGATCAATACATGATATGAATATGGCGCATACTTCCATTAAAACGAAACATGAAAAATATTGTGTGCCTTGGATAAACTCGGAGGAAAGGCCACATAGTATGAAACTAATCCAACATTCCCTAGGATTTCATATAACTCATTTATTGGACATAACATTCATTTCTTAACAAAACACATAACACTATTCATTGGAGGTATTTTTAGAAAAACACCACCACCTACCATGAAATAATGGTCTTACCTAGTCTTATTTATATAATCATTTTGTCTGCTTTGACCTTCCCTAATAATCTTTTGAATCATTTTAACCTCCACTGCCTCTTTCTAAACAAATTCTATCCCATTAATTTTGTTTCACCCAATTTATACCCCAATTATAGTGTTCAATACAACCATTATATATAATTACTCAAATGGTTCCATCTATATACTGGAATGAAAAATATTATTATTAAAAAACTAAATAAAAATCTATGTTGATCCCAAGATCCCCCATAATACATTAGAAAATAATATATCAAGTCTTCCATGGTTTGATTTGTTCATTTTAACCATCTATCATACTGAGGATGAAAGGTTGTGATGAAATTTAATTTAATTCCCATTGAATTCTAATAGAATTTTCAAAAGATAGAAGTGAACATTAGATCAAGGTAATATATAATGGAGAAAGGAATCCTTGTAACCATACTATCTCCTTATGATACAGTCAAGAAATATTTATCTAAAGATACAAGATACCAAATGGGATGGAAATTTTTATTTTAATTTGTTTTTTAACAATAAAAAACTTTCATTATTACCTTAGGATGTCTTTCATAGTCCCACCATATAATCCATGGACATATTTACCCATTTCCACTCTATCACTAATAAAGGATGAACCATCCCTATTGGAAAATTCCATTCTTCTTTAAAAATATTATAAGTAAAAAAAATTGTGGTAAATTTAGAAATATATATTTTTATTCCATCCCACTAATAATACTGTTAGTGTTTCCTATACATATTAGTGATTCCAGGATGAATTAAAAAAAAGGAGAACTATGAACTTCACTTAATAACACATTATTTAACAATGAATCACAAGGTATATATAAGATATTTTTAAATCTCAAAATATATTATTTTTAAATATTAAGTTCATACAACATACTCTTATTAAAAAATTCTACCTTATTATATAAATGCAATATTCCTTCTCTGATTTATTAATTCTGTCTGACCAAGATGATTGAACGAACACCTGAAACAGAATATCAAAATTTCCTATTCCAACAACTTCCATGACAAATTCATTAAACAATTAACCAAATGGTTATTTTACAAACATTACATGGTTAATGTAGCATTATTTTCACACTCAATGCCTCAACTGCTTTATTTTTTCTAGGAGAGTAGTGAATCATGAAGTGATGATATATAGTACATTCCTGCCATATATTATGTTTCATGTTCAACTCTTTATGAGTAAATATATACTTGAAAAGTTTATTATTAGTATATATTTCACACTTGTATCCATATAAATTATGACTCCAATTTTAATAAGAAAAAAATATATTAACTAATTCCAAATCATGAGTATAATAATTTATCTCATGATATTTTATTTTTGTTGAAGCATAAGTGATTGCATGATCATTTTACATCAAAAAATACAATAGAATTTAATAATGAATCATTGTAGATGAAAAAATCACTATTTTTTCAAGAATATTAAAAAATTTAAAATTCACCAATCTCTTTTTTAATTCATGAAAAAAATCATCACAATATTTTGTCTAGGTAAATTTAACTCTCTTTTGAGTAAACATACATAGTGGACTGAAAAACACTATAAAGTCCTCAAAAAACCACTGGAAATAGCCTCATAATCCAATATAGCATTGGATATTATTAAATTTTATAGGTATTAGAAATTAATTAACCTCATTATTTATAGGATAAATTGTTATTCCATCTTTATTGAAATTGTTCCCAAGGAAAGAAATCTCATGTAACCAAAAATCACATTTTCTAAATTTTGAGCATAACTTATTTTTGTTTATGGTTCACAGAACAATCTATAGATGTTTTTCATGATCCTAATAATATTTCTCACAAACCAAAATATATTCAATTAACCAAACCAAAAAATTATACATATATTCACTGAATAATCTATGCATAAAATCCATAAATATATTGGGGAATTTTTCAAACCAAATGGAATAACAACAAACTCATACTTACTATATATAGTATGGAATTCTATTTTCAAAATTTCATAATCATTCACCTTTAACTTATGGTACCTGGATATCAAGTCAATCTCGAAAAAATACCAAGCACACTAGAATAATCAAACAAGTCATCAATATAATGAAACAACTACATATTCATAAATGTATTGTTGTTCAATGATCTATGATCAATGAAAATCCTCCTTGAACCAGTATCATTTTTATCAAAATTAATATTGCTTCCCCAGTGTGAAGTGCCTGGATGAATGAAACCATTATTGAGTAACTCCTAAAATTAATTTTTAAATTAAGAAGTTCGAATAAATCTATTTGAATAGGGGATTCTGAAATTATCATTGACTCATAAAGTAATAAATTTTTAATTGAACTTCACAATATTGTATAACACTAGATAACTTATCATGGAAAACATCAAGTTAATAATTTTCCATCAGAATATAATTTATCTGAATGGTTTCCTTGTTTCAAACTATATGTGTAAGATTACATTCCTTTCCACCTTTTAATAGTATCTAATATTTCCCCTATGTTATCAATGGTATAGTTTCATTCATGTATACAAAAACAAAATCTTTCTAAAAAACTACTTATTTTTCTCTATAATGTATCTTAGAATAGTAAATTGGTAGCCAAGCCATACCCATAATGACTTCAAATTCGATTAAAAGAAAAATAGAATAATTTACTAGTAATGTTTATCAAGAGACAATAAATGGAAGATTCTTATAATTTCTTTTTTATTAATATTTCATCCTATTGCTTTTTATATAGGTTTTGGATTCATTTAAAGAGGTGAAATGTCTAATTTCATATAAAATTTATCTAAAATAATGGAATGTGTAGACCCCGTACCAAACAATATTTTAGCATAATACGAGAAAAAAACAATGTAACTAATACATATTCAATGGGTAGACCCACATCTGCTAATGTTGTTGCAAAGGATTTCACCACCCCATTATTTCTATTGTCGGGGTGCTTCCAATCACTCAATCCTTATATAGGTTGGAACATTCATAATGCTACATACCACCACATTAAAAACCCTCTTTTCTTATCAAAACTGAACATACAAAAACTATGTTCTTTTCCAATACAATCATGGACTATATATCCAAACATACGACATTATAAGAACTTCTCAAGTTTTTCAGGGCATTCCCCAAAGTTATTTTTACCATACTATCCAAAATATGCATACTAAATTTTCTTACCATCATATTTATTTTATTGGATTTAAACCATTGCCCTCATTCTGGACCTATTATTCTGGTAGTTTTTATGAAATACATAATCATAAAATAAGACCATTTATACCAACTAAGAAAATCAAACAAGCCTATAATTACTTTTGAATTCATGGTAGTCCAATTCCCTATGCTATCTTTTCTTATATATTAAGTACAAATGACAGATTTTACTAGCATAATCTGATTTAAAACATGGATTGTAACTTTCTAATTGAGTGGTGTTTTATTTTTAAACATAAAATGAATCAAAATACTTTTTATTAAATTTAAGGAATTTATTTTTCATTATATATCCAATCACATTTGGAAAATATTATTTAAGGAATAGATTCATAAATTCATCAAATTCAATGTAATTAATCACTTCTATTCCCCTGATATTCTGGACTATTTTCAACCTCTACTCGGCTAAACCTTAGAATAATAAATTTCAAGAATATAAGTTTTGTTATCTAAACACCCGATGACATTAAAGATCTTTACACTGGATTTAACCAACCCTTTAGTTACCACTTAGTTATAATATCCAAAATAATTTATAGGTTGTTGCCTCATAAAATGTTCCACTATTTTCATGTTCCATTACGGATGAATTGGATATTCTCTTTCACTCATTCCACAATCATTTATATCTTACATAAACTAAGACACTACTATCACAAACTAATAATTCCCAATTTCTATTATCCCATATTGATTACTTGAAAGGATGGTTTCCTCTCAATTCCTTCATACTTCAAATTCCTTATTTATTAAGTAGAAATATATTTAAAAAAAGACATAATTTTGATGTAGCAACATGGTAATATAAAAATTCTATATAATTGAAAATTATCTAGAAATTAAACAACATTTATTGTATTATATTAACATTATCTGAACTCTTAATTTTATCTAAATAGTTCAATGATACCAACTATAACAACCCATCCATAACCATTATATAATCTTGAGAATTAAAGTCAATAATCAATTAAATTGAATTTGAGTATCATATTGGATTTAAGTTATTATAAAATCAAGAAAACTCTTACAATGTAAATCCATACATTATATGTTTAATCATATACATACTATCTATTTTACCATCAGAAAAGTATTAAAAATCATGGTATTATTTAATAAAAAATATCTATATCATTTAGTTTGGCTTCTTTTTTTCTTCTACTCATCCTTAAAACCTATGTAAAACATTATAAAACATTGGATTAACATAAAAATATTTTTATGGGAATTAAAAATAATGAAAAAAAATTAGTATTTCAGGATGTTTTATAAATACCTAAAGTCATTTTCACAATGATATACATTACACCTATAAAAGTAACATATACATAATTTTTTAAAACCTGATACTTACATAGACCATTGAAAAAATTTATAAACCATTTAATTTTCATAGGGTATCATTTTATTATCATACATACTTATGATTGAAACCCTCAAGACTACTATATGATTTGTAACCCCCATGGATGCCACAAAGTAACCCTTATGGTAATACTTGGATGTAACCTTCATAATTACACAGGGAATAACCATCACTGACAACTTCCAACATAACTAATTCATTAGTGTTATATCATGAATTCAACCATATTTATTTTATAATGGAATAATCATTCATCATGAATAATGCTGAGGAACCCAAACATAATCATAAAACATGAGTAATTGTATCATAAAAACATTCCCCGAAGAAGATCACTTATTTTGATAGATTATAGCACACATAGAAAGTTTTTTTTAAATAACTATGTAATATTGTAATATAGGATTGAAAATATTAATGATTCATGATATTAGAAAATATCACCAACCCATATATGTTAAGAAAACATTTTTTTAATTTTTGTAAAAAGGGACATTAGAATTGATTTTTAAATGGAATGACCCATACCTTATGTATGAATGCATTCTTCACATGAAAATAATGTATTTGATAATAAAATTACTTAATTAATAACCTCTTACACTTGTAATTTTTTATAATAAATTTTTTATTTTCATTTATGGCCATATTAATGAGTTATATATAAACATTTCACCATTCTGTGGGGCATTCATTTCATCTGTTCATGTATGGTTAACTTGTGAATATTTTTTCTAAAATGGAAATAGTACTTCATATGTGAAATTATATTATATTAGTTCAACAAAAATGTATAAAATTGTCCTGGATATTATTTTTAATTATTAAATTAGGATAATTCATTTGATAAAACTCTTGTGATAATTGTTTAGTCTACTATGGCAGTTTTTATAACCATCAACAATTAGTTTCACTTTATTTAATATCATATCTATATTATATTTAAAAAAAATAGAATATTATATAATATACATATTATAAATAATTTTACCATAATTTTAATTTTGGGAAAAGAATTAATGTGTTAAAATAATACAAAAACTCATTATCCACAATGATTGTTAATCTTCATAATTTGATCAAAGGTATTATTTTAATTAAATAAAAAGTAATGAGAAAAATTATTGATAAAATATATTTAATTATCCAAATATAATTACATAATATTCAAGATTCTTTAGTCATTATTTCATTTTGTATTAATCACGTGTGGAGAAGATAAAAAAAGAAAAACAAATAAGAGAGGTGGTTTAATGAAGTTACCTCTTAAATATCACATCTTTTATGGACCCTTTAATAAACTTGGAATTTTTTCTTTTGGTGAGAAAAGATCTTATAAATTGTGTGTATGGTAGTGTTGAAGAGAATTTGGTAAATATTTTTCATGATATAAGGCTCATGCTGATGAAATTAAGTGAAGGAAGGGTTTCCCTTTTATAATTGAGGTGAGTGAAACTTTTGGAATTTCCTAAATTATTAAAATATAATATGGAAAATGTAGTGGAAAAGGTTTCCCAATGGAATATTCATACATGGTATGCTATTTTAAATTTTATATTATCCCCTTTTGAAATATTAAATATTTTATGATATTTACATAATATTATAAAATATTTTATTCACAAAATGTCCTTATTTTTAATTTTAATACTATTCATTACTATGTATTTAAAATCCTTGAAGGAAAATTTTCAAAATTGAATAAAAATATTTTATTATATCCAAAAAAGTTCATAATTACATGTAGAATTTAATTATCAGGTTAATTGTCTAAAATTATATTTATTTTAATATTTCCATGTCATTTTATTGATTTTTCATTTTAATTAAAAAAATAATGCACCATCATCGTACATGAATTTAAGATATTTATCTCTTACCAAAAATTTAGAAATTAAATATGAAAAATAATATAAATATTTTCATTTCCAAAATATATTTATTTTCAAACATATATTCTATAACAAAATATATTAAAATGATATAATAATTAATAACTATAATGTGAGGAGATTGACGTTATTTTAAATAAAATAATATCCGGGACTTAATGTCAACCAATTTTATCCAAAATGACTCTAGTTAGACCCAATGATGATTATGGGTGAAAATTAGCCATAAATTAATAATTGGTAAAATTTTGGGGTCATTTAATTGTTCTTATAATTTTAATTAATGTTGTTTTATTGATTTTTTTTCTATCACAAGAACTGTGTCAGTGTTTCATAATTATTAAAGGTAATTATGTCATATAATGAAATTAAAGATTAAATAAAATAATAAAAATAAAATCATTAGGTTTATGGTAATATTTTATATTAATTAATTACGTATATTTACCCTTATCCATGTTTTGATAACTTATTTAATTTGTTAATTTTACTTTTCTTTCCTTACACAATCAATACACTATAATTTGGTTATTATTTATTTTATACAACTATAAGATTCCAATATATCTGTAAAAACCATCATTTATACATAATACTTAATAAAAAAATCATGAAATATCTTTTTATCAATCAATTATAGTCTAAAAGGCACCAAATTTTACATTTCAAATAATGCGCATGAACTATGTCGACATTGAAAATGTTTATCATATATATCATGAAATGGATTATAAATTTCATGTTTTAAAATATTTTTATACAATATTTTTGTTATAATAACATTATTTTGTTATTAAATAAGTTTCATAAATTTTATATCATAATTATTTTTGGATGATATCACAAAAATCAACCTAGGTTAATTTTATCATTAAGAATATAAAAAATAAATTATTTATTTTTCAAGTTAAAATTATTAATTTTAAAAATTAACCTTTTATATATAACCAAATAATTAATCATTGTAACGCCTCGACCCCAGCTACCCAGAGTCGGTGCATTACTTCGTAACATTGACATGATCACAAGAAAGATCAAATCTCGAAAGACCGATTGGTTTAGTAGCCTTGGAAACACTAGATATATTCATAAGTTTTACATTACATCATAAAATGAAAAACTACTACAACAACATAATGTTTCCACAGTCCACACTATAATCCCCTCATAATATCCCTGCAGGTCATTCATAATTTACTTCTTCACTTCCTGGGAAAAATAAAACATAGAAAAGGGGTGAGCTCAAATGCCCAGTAAGGATAACAATATAGCGGAAACTTTCATAAATAAGAATAAACATTTAAGGCAATGTATAACTAAAACAAAAGCCTTTTAAACTTGAACTTTCAACATGGTATGGCATAAATAAAATGAAATAATGCCATTTACTTATTCACATGGATATTCTACTAATCGAATAATCACATGCAAAATCAATAACCACTTTCATAATGTTGGAATGCATAATGCTAAACTTTAATTACTTTTCAAGGCCTCGTCCCAAGACCTTGGGGCTAACTATAACCGTAACCCAACCCGGAGTGCCTCTAATAACCGGACACCAACCCGGAGTGCCTCTAATAACCGGACACCAACCCGGAGTGCCTCTAATAACCGGACACCAACCCGGAGGGCTTACTTTTACCAGTCCCTAACCTGGAGGGATTACTTTTACCAGTCCCCAACCTGGAGGGCTTACTTTAACCAGTCCCCAACCTGGAGGGCTTACTTTAACCAGTCCCCAACCTGGAACATACTTGTCCAACACATTCATATGAAGTAAAGGTTGAAATATAACATAAACATTCTTATTGGAACTAGCATACGAAATGTCAATAATTTCACCATAAACTATGAATGGTATAAAAATAACACATCCACAGTAAAACATATCACAAAACCTTCAATACAATATAGAAGTTTTGTATCATAATAAATAAACTTCAAATAAGCGTAAAATCCATCAAAGGATGTTGACATAGATGAAATCAAAACACTTTTTAGAGAAATATCTCTTTCTATTTTTGAAATCATTTAAGATCCATATAAAATAAAACATTTTCTTGAAAATATTCTTATAAGCTTGTAAGTAAAGCTTTGAATATTTTATAACGGCGGAAAATAACCGTACCCGCCGTATAAGTTAAAAAAAACATTCTTACCTTAATTCTGTCGAAAAGGTTAAAAAGGACCTTGTTTTGAAAACGACGGAAAGATTCCTTTATAAACCTCTTATAAAAGTCAAACAAGGGTATAAATGACTTTAACCCATATTCTTGTAAATAATAAATATGTTTTGAAATACATTTCTAAGAAACATGGATGTGGATGATAAAGAAATCCCAGTAGACTATTACGTATAAACAACCTCGGATAATGAAGAGATTGTGAAATAACCCTTACCTTGTACTTTTCCTTTTTTGGGGTCGGTTAACCTCCTGTATAATGGTGAAATAATTGTTCTTAAATTATACAAGAATCATATACATTAATATGATATCATATATGATCTTTTAACATTGCTTTATTAATAATATCTTAGTATTATCGTCGTTTCAGGTGATAATCGATTCGTTCTTCTTAAATGTTTGGTTACGTAAGACATGTTTGTAATGGATAGATTAAATATTATTCATAATCAGAATGATATTAACATTATTTTTAACCCTAAAATGAGAATAAGACTTGAATGGATACGATGGAGGATGGATCTCACCGCGTTCGTGGAGACGGTAGTCCGTACGTACGCACGAACGCTACTTCCATTTAATTTTTATTTTAAAAGAATTGAATCCAAATGATACATAGGTATATTACTATTCCAGTATAATATAATATTTTATATATGTTACTTAAGTTCATTAACACCATCCTTTATACGTTCCATGTGTGGTATGAACGAGTCATATCATTTTAAGGGGGCGGTAGTCCGCACTTCCTCAAAGGAAATTATCGTATGTATATACAACATGAAACGAATAATGGTATGGAATTACAGAAGCTTATACATAAAATATATATCATAAATATCATATTTAATTACAGTGCCATCATAATGGCCACCATGAGAGGCGGTAAGATGTATTTGAACAATCATCGTTTCGTGAGGCGTTAGTTTGCCATCCACAGAAACATTATGTTCATCATCCATTAGATGGAGTTGTGTGTATGTGTAGTTTGAATACTTCTTATAAAAACATCCTAGTATATTGCGGATACTGGTGTTGTTACAAAAGAAAGGAAATAAAAATAGTTTGGGGGTTGGAGAAGCAAAATAAAGGAAAATAATTTAAGAGAAATCGTTACCTTTAATTTAGGTAACTCACTTTGGTTGGAACCAAAGGACTTCTTGAAATGATTTCTGCCTAAGGGGAAGCTTCAAGGAGGAGGAGAGGGATGTGGGGAGCTTAGTTGGGCAGAGTTTGGACGAGCCAAGTGGCTTGAGAGGTGTGAGGAATGAGTATAAGTGGTCTCCTTTTATAAGGGAGAAGAGGGGCTCTTTAGGAAAGAGTGAAAGTATTACTTTATAATATAATTATATTCGGTTTATAATGGTCCACAAATCATTGAGGTCGAAGATAAGATGACTAATATTCTAAATAACATCAACCAATAAGAATTGGACAGGTTTTAGATAATATTTTAATCATTATAATCTTATTTATTTAAATGATTTATTAATGAGGTAAACATTGCATCATTATTGTGTCATTAATAATTTAAATTATATGATGTCTAAAAATTATAAATAAAATATCATTATGTAGGAAATCTTTTTATCTTTCTAATGAATATTTATAATCGAAAATCCAACATGTATAACCCTATGTAAAAATTGTTCTTCTAAAAGATTTAAGCTTATGCCATTTTTATTTTTATTTTAACTTTATTAATATAAAGTGTCCCTACCACATACAAGTGGCTCCAAGGGGTCCCCAAATTGACCCAAGGATGCTCATGGTCGGGTATGTGTCCACAAATAAGGTTAGGACACGTTTTAGGGTAATTTTGTATTATTATAATATTATTTTTTTAACCCTTATTTACCGGATTTGCCCTTAACCATGGTAAATAAAATATTTACCACAGCAATTATTCAAAATGTCTAAAAATAAAAGTTACCTATTTACACAATTTGGACATCCTGATTCAAAATATGGAATCCATTTTTCTAAATTCAAAACACAGAAGTGGCAGAAATTAATTTAAAATTAATTCCCGCTGTCAAAACAAAAAGCGTGTTTTTAAGAGGTAATAACTACCAAAAGATTGACACTTGTTTATGTTCGGTTTAATTGTAAAATTATGTCCAATGACCAAAATTATATTAAACGGTAAAAATATATTCTAAATATACTTTAAAACCACTCAAATTCACAATTTATCACTATTAATTATTTTGATTAAAAAAGTTGTTTTTAATTAAAATTTAGTAATTTTCACTATTCATCAAAATATGAAAGTTATCCGAAATGTACCAAAATTTCACCTTAGGCTAAATTTGATATTCCGAATCCAAAAATGAAGTCCATTTTCAAATATAAAATATATATAACTTCAAAAAGTAGGTATTACTATTCATAACAGCTAGTTTGATTGGTTACGGTGTGTTAGAACTCAGTGTTGCGTACAACACACGCTAGCGTACCGTGGAAGCTTGGGATATTTCATTTTAAATTTTTGATGTCCCCATTTAGTCAAAAAGTTTAAAATATAGTATCTAAAAAGGGTTCACTATTACAATTTTGTAAAAGTGAAATACTAAAAATGAATTTGTTCTTACATTATGTCTAAGAAACTCAGAATATGAATTCTAAAATTATAAGGATTATATAAAGTTTAAAATTTAGTTAACACTATTCATAACCTCTTTTGAATGGATTTTTTTTAAGTCATGGTGTGATTGAACTCGGTGTTGCGTGTAGTTCAAGTTATTGAATTATTTTGAAGAAATAACACACTATGAAATCTTGGGGTGTTACATTCTCTCCTCCTTCAATAAATTGCGTCCTCGCAATTTGAAATTGTTCTTAGAAAATAAAAGGTTGAAAATAAAAAATATCTTTATGGGAAAACCCACATCGGAAATTGGGTTACTAAAATTTATTCTTAATATGAGGAAAAGAGAAATGAAAGGGTCACCACCAAATTATGATCTCGATTAGGAGAACATTGGTGGCAATTAGAGACATATAATTGGAAGAAAAACGTAAATATTTATAGGTAGTGATTGAGGTCATCAATCACAAACAAGTATAAAATTTAGGTCCTTAAAATCATCAATCTATGATGATTTAAAATACCATCGGTTCAAAAAAACATAGGGTATTGGGATAACACATTTTTGACGTTTCAAAATATCTTAGTTGAAATCCCACATCGAAAAATTAATTAATGAGGCCTCTATTTTAAATAAAGAGTGGAAAGTATGAAGATTACCGAAAATAACACATACTAGGGTTCCATGTAAGAAAATATGGATATGGAAGAAAAATCTAGCCATCAATTATCTGATGGAGAGTGGTAGAGAACATGGCTATGAAAAGGCCAACAATCCCAAAGCCATAAATTAGTGATGATTTAAGGTACCATCTAGGAAAACATTTTTGTTCTAAGTTCCTTTTATTAATGATCAGAAATTTATTTATGAGATTGGATAAGATCATAAGGAGATATACTTAGTTTATAATTAGAGTTTTATCCATTAATAAATTTCTACCAAAACTCATCATTCACTCGTAAAAAAAATTCTATTTATACTATTCATAGAGGGTTCCAAAATAAACGAATTTATAATTCATCTACCAGATATTTTAAAAAAACTACTTTATTTAATCCAGGACATCTCGTGGGATAGTGGTAGGTGATACACCCTTGTCTCCCTTCGGTTGCGGGTTCAAGTCTCGCAGCCTTGCCGGACGCGACGCGTTGTCGTCTGACCTCCGGGTTGTCCTTTTATGGAAATCCAAAATAATCCAAACTAGAACTATCCAAAATACTTCTGTCCAAACTCACAGTCCAACATTCATAAGGAAGGTAAACATAATATAGATCCTTTTTACCCCGTAATAGCATATGAATACCTTCATCATGTATTACCATATTCCTTATTGATTACATTCATGCTCCCTTATTCCATATAGAATGCTGGATATACTTCATTAATCCAAAAATGTTTTAAACCCCAACAATGATGGAATATACAAATCATTAATCAGTTCCAAGGTAGTCAAGAATATCCAATATAACTTATCCAAAACAATCACATATTATTCCAAAATCACTACCTCAGTATCAGAACTATATTATGGTTTATCATTCTCTCAACCATATATTTTCCAAAAATCTATCCTGCTATTGAGTCACTTTTCTTTGTTCCACACAATCTCAAGTCCTTAATGAAATAGTACTGCAGTACAATCCTTATATACTCCATAATTATTATAACAAGTACATTGTTGATACAACACTCAATTGACATAATCAACATAAGAGCTTTAATCATTCCTCTTCATCTGTGGTAGTATCATAACTTGATTATTATCCAATAACATCATTTGCGGCATAGTCTGATGACTGGGACATAGGTTCGCGTAGTGTCAAAACCCTTTGCAAATGAAGCATTGTACATTTGAAACCATTTTCTTACCCTTGCAGTCACGTACTTTGTGCCCTTTTCCTCCACACTTATAACAAACTCCCATTCCTTTCAGGAAAGTTCCAGGGTGTTTCTTTCCACAGTTACCACATATGGGAAAATTCTTCTTTTACCTCTTCCCTTTATCCATCTTTTTCTCTTCTATCCTTTTCTTCTCTTGCTTCCCTTCAAAGCCATAGGACTCAGTAAACTCTTTACTTATCTTATCAATACATGATATTATTTCTTTATATGATGATAATACATGGGAGACTATTTCTCTTATAAATTCTAGCTTAAGACCATGAAAGATATGATCCTTCCTTCTCTTTGGATCATGTGCATTTCCGGAGTTCTCATTCCTTCTACTGGGCGCCATTTCTAAACAATGGCATAAACTAGATCAGTTTATGAATCAAAATACATAATCCCATACTTATAAAACACTTAACATAAATTGAACTATTTATGGATATAATCCATAATCATATGAATGTTTTCTTTGAGGAAGTATATACTCATAATCCCTTCAAAATGATTTGTAAAGAAAATGAGAGTTATCCTAAGCATATCCCCCGGGAGTGTCGTAACCAAGAGTGCAGCAAGGCCCGTTGTCGTGCACCAGTTCCCGTTCGAGTCTAGCTCAAAGCGGTGTTTTCAGGTTTTACCCCTAGGTACATCTGTGCCAGAGCTGCCTCTACCTGCTCGTATCCAGACAGGGATGTATTGCTCAGAAAACTCACAAAATCTCTACAATACCAAAATTCTAGGAAGTTCTTCTATACTAATCCTCAAAGTTCATCTTAGGTCTACGTGCTCTAATCAGAGTTTATCTAAATCTAGCTTCCAAGGTTTGTACTAAACTTCCTCTGATACCAACTGTAATGCCCCGACCCCAGCTACCCAGAGTCGGTGCATTACTTCGTAACATTGGCATGATCACAAGAAAGATCAAATCTCGAAAGACCGATTGGTTTAGTAGCCTTGGAAACACTAGATATATTCATATGTTTTACATTACATCATAAAATGAAAAACTACTACAACAACATAATGTTTCCACAGTCCACACTATAATCCCCTCATAATATCCCTGCAGGTCATTCATAATTTACTTCTTCACTTCCTGGGAAAAATAAAACATAGAAAAGGGGTGAGCTCAAATGCCCAGTAAGGATAACAATATAGCGGAAACTTTCATAAATAAGAATAAACATTTAAGGCAATGTATAACTAAAACAAAAGCCTTTTAAACTTGAACTTTCAACATGGTATGGCATAAATAAAATGAAATAATGCCATTTACTTATTCACATGGATATTCTACTAATCGAATAATCACATGAAAAATCAATAACCACTTTCATAATATTGGAATGCATAATGCTAAACTTTAATTACTTTTCAAGGCCTCGTCCCAAGACCTTGGGGCTAACTGTAACCGGAACCCAACCCGGAGTGCCTCTAATAACCGGACACCAACCCGGGGTGCCTCTAATAACCGGACACCAACCCGGAGTGCCTCTAATAACCGGACACCAACCCGGAGGGCTTACTTTTACCAGTCCCTAACCTGGAGGGATTACTTTTACCAGTCCCCAACCTGGAGGGCTTACTTTAACCAGTCCCCAACCTGGAGGGCTTACTTTAACCAGTCCCCAACCTGGAACATACTTGTCCAACACATTCATATGAAGTAAAGGTTGAAATATAACATAAACATTCTTATTGGAACTAGCATACGAAATGTCAATAATTTCACCATAAAATATGAATGGTATAAAAATAACACATCCACAGTCAAACATATCACAAAACCTTCAATACAATATAGAAGTTTTGTATCATAATAAATAAACTTCAAATAAGCGTAAAATCCATCAAAGGATGTTGACATAGATGAAATCAAAACACTTTTTAGAGAAATATCTCTTTCTATTTTTGAAATCATTTAAGATCCATATAAAATAAAACATTTTCTTGAAAATATTCTTATAAGCTTGTAAGGAAAGCTTTGAATATTTTATAACGGCGGAAAATAACCGTACCCGCCGTATAAGTTAAAAAAAACATTCATACCTTAATTCTGTCGAAAAGGTTAAAAAGGACCTTGTTTTGAAAACGACGGAAAGATTCCTTTATAAACCTCTTATAAAAGTCAAACAAGGGTATAAATGACTTTAACCCATATTCTTGTAAATAATAAATATGATTTGAAATACATTTCTAAGAAACAGGGATGTGGATGATAAAGAAATCCCAGTAGACTATTACGTATAAACAACCTCGGATAATGAAGAGATTGTGAAATAACCCTTACCTTGTACTTTTCCTTTGTTGGGGTCGGTTAACCTCCTGTATAATGGTGAAATAATTGTTATTAAATTATACAAGAATCATATACATTAATATGATATCATATATGATCTTTTAACATTGCTTTATTAATAATATCTTAGTATTATCGTCGTTTCAGGTGATAATCGATTCGTTCTTCTTAAATGTTTGGTTACGTAAGACATGTTTGTAATGGATAGATTAAATCTTATTCATAATCAGAATGATATTAACATTATTTTTAACCCTAAAATGAGAATAATACTTGAATGGATACGATGGAGGATGGATCTCACCGCGTTCGTGGAGACGGTAGTCCGTACGTACGCACGAACGCTACTTCCATTTAATTTTTATTTTAAAAGAATTGAATCCAAATGATACATAGGTATATTACTATTCCAGTATAATATAATATTTTATATATGTTACTTAAGTTCATTAACACCATCCTTTATACGTTCCATGTGTGGTATGAACGAGTCATATCATTTTAAGGGGGCGGTAGTCCGCACTTCCTCAAATGAAATTATCGTATGTATATACAACATGAAACGAATAATGGTATGGAATTACAGAAGCATATACATAAAATATATATCATTAATATCATATTTAATTACAGTGCCATCATAATGGCCACCATGAGAGGCGGTAAGATGTATTTGAACAATCATCGTTTCGTGAGGCGTTAGTTTGCCATCCACAGAAACATTATGTTCATAATCCATTAGATGGAGTTGTGTGTATGTGTAGTTTGAATCCTTCTTATAAAAACATCCAAGTATATTTAGGATACTGGTGTTGTTACAAAAGAAAGGAAATAAAAAGAGTTTTGGGGTTGGAGAAGAAAAATAAAGGAAAATAATTTAAGAGAAATCGTTACCTTTAATTTAGGTAACTCACTTTGGTTGGAACCAAAAGAATTCTTGAAATGATTTCTGCCTAAGTGGAAGCTTCAAGGAGGAGGAGAGGGATGTGGGGAGCTTAGTTGGGCAGAGTTTGGACGAGCCAAGTGGCTTGAGAGGTGTGAGGAATGAGTAGAAGTGGTCTCCTTTTATAAGGGAGAAGAGGGGCTCTTTAGGAAAGAGTGAAAGTATTACTTTATAATATAATTATATTCGGTTTATAATGGTCCAAAAATCATTGAGGTCGAAGATAAGATGACTAATATTCTAAATAACATCAACCAATAAGAATTGGACAGGTTTTAGATAATATTTTAATCATTATAATCTTATTTATTTAAATGATTTATTAATGAGGTAAACATTGCATCATTATTGTGTCATTAATAATTTATATTATTTGATGTCTAAAAATTATAAATAAAATATAATTATGTAGGAAATCTTTTTATCTTTCTAATGAATATTTATAATCGAAAATCCAACATGTATAACCCTATGTAAAAATTGTTCTTCTAAAAGATTTAAGCTTATGCCATTTTTATTTTTATTTTAACTTTATTAATATAAAGTGTCCCTACCACATACAAGTGGCTCCAAGGGGTCCCCAAATTGACCCAAGGATGCTCATGGTCGGGTATGTGTCCACCAATAAGGTTAGGACACGTTTTAGGGTAATTTTGTATTATTATAATATTATTTTTTTAAACCTTATTTACCGGATTTACCCTTAACCATGGTAAATAAAATATTTACCACAGTAATTATTCAAAATGTCTAAAAATAAAAGTTACCTATTTACACAATTTGGACATCCTGATTCCAAATATGGAATCCATTTTTCTAAATTCAAAACACAGAAGTGGCAGAAATTAATTTAAAATTAATTCCCGCTGTCAAAACAAAAAGCGTGTTTTTAAGAGGTAATAACTACCAAAAGATTGACACTTGTTTATGTTCGGTTTAATTGTAAAATTATGTCCAATGACCAACATTATATTAAATGGTAAAAATATATTCTAAATATACTTTAAAACTACTCAAATTCACAATTTATCACTATTAATTATTTTGATTAAAAAAGTTGTTTTTAATTAAAATTTAGTAATTTTCACTATTCATCAAAATATGAAAGTTATCCGAAATGTACCAAAATTTCACCTTAGGCTAAATTCGATATTCCGAATCCAAAAATGAAGTCCATTTTCAAATATAAAATATATATAACTTCAAAAAGTAGGTATTACTATTCATAACCGCTAGTTGGATTGGTTACGGTGTGTTAGAACTCAGTGTTGCGTACAACACACGCTAGCGTACCGTGGAAGCTTGGGATATTTCATTTTAAATTTTTGATGTCCCCATTTAGTCAAAAAGTTTAAATTATAGTATCTAAAAAGGGTTCACTATTAAAATTTGGTAAAAGTGAAATACTAAAAATGATTTTGTTCTTACATTATGTCTAAGAAACTCATAATATGAATTCTAAAATTATAAGGATTATATAAAGTTTAAAATTTAGTTAACACTATTCATAACCTCTTTTGAATGGATTTTTTTAAGTCATGGTGTGATTGAACTCGGTGTTGCGTGTAGTGCAAGTTATTGAATTATTTTGAAGAAATAACACACTATGAAATCTTGGGGTGTTACAATCATATTAATAAAACTATTATTATAATAATTAGATAACATATTTTATATGAATTTAACTATTTAAATAAAGAGTACAATAAAAAATTATTCTATCAACACCTATGTTGTGATAGTAATTCAATAGTCTCTTGAGATTACTTGTATTTTGTATGATGGTTTATCATAAGGATGTTAATTTATTTTGTCTTGGGGGTTATCCATGACCCATTTTTAAAATTCCATTCTTAAGTTTGTTCCCACATTCCCCATGTTGTATTTAGGTCATCATTATATATCATGCATTATTGTCAATTTTTATGATTATCATCCATTTAATGTTAAATTTAAATTCTTATTTTATAACATGTAATGATATCTTCTAGTTATTACCCTTTTATATTCCCTTAAAGGGATTTATAGCTCACCCCTTTGTTTCGTATGCTCTCAAGATACCTCATGCAGTTTTGGACGACCGATGATTTCTAAGATCTGGTTAAAGATTTTTTAGAAATTTTGATGTATATAATGTTCATGATATTATTATATGAACCAAATTCCCATATTCACTTGACTTATCGATATTCCTGGTTGTATTTTCTACAATAATATGAAATAAATCATGAATTAATGTGTAATAGAGACAATAATATATATTTTAATAACTTAGTGGCCCCACACCTGGTACATGGGGGGATTCAGCAAACCCTAAACATATTTATTGATCTAAAAAGTTCCTATAATTTTTTAGTAGTCATCCACTATTATCTTTCACTAATACAAATATGGTTGTTAATAGTGCACAAACATGCCATTAAAAGCACTATTTTTTTTCCTCATCACCATTAACGTGGGGTGTACCCTATTGCATTGGTAAACAATTACTTATAAATGACGTAGTTTATCAGTAATTTCAATAGTACTGATATTGGGTGCCTTTATCAGCCCTAGAAATAATATTGATAAAGGAGAATCCTAATTCATTGTTATGTTTTGATAACACCACAAAGCATAAAAAACTAGTAACCTATATATAAAAAATATATAATTTAATTGAAATAAATTTTAAATCATGAATATAAAAAAACTAAAATATATATTTCAAATAATGTTTTGTATAATTAAATTTTCAATTATCCCCAATCATTTTAATAAAATAATGTTTCATATTTTTTATCACCTGTGATCGACACTAAAAAAAGTCCACCAATGGTACCAGTTGCTGAAAAATCACCTCAACCCATGAAAATGAATCCACATATATATGAAATTTAATATTTTGTTAGTAATTATCTTTATATTTAAATTAATCATTAATATTTAAAAATACATTATTATAAGGAAAATTATATATAAAATGACACCCTATGAGTTTTAATAGTTGCACAATGCATCATACTGATGTGGGACTGATTCTGACAAATCTGAAATGACTTTATGGATCATTTTTGTAATATATAAAAAATAATCTGAAATTTTTTTCTTGATTTTGAGTATTTCAATTATTATTCTTACTAAATTTAATTTCAATTTTAAATAAATACATTCCTGGATTTATACCAGTCACACCATGCTTCAGATTATGGTGAGACTGATTCAAACACATCAATAATTAATAATGGATCATTTTCCTAAAGTATTGAAACAATATGAATGTGTTTGCTCAGTTTTCATTATTTCACTTGTATTAATCAATAAAATTTAATACTGATGTAGAAACATGAACTTCGAGTCCTACGAATTAAAACGTGGATCAATTTGACATGATATTTCTTCATACCCATCAGAAATGACTTAGGAATCACATTCCAAAATTTTGAAGACAATTCTGTTGTGGTTAATTTGTTTTTATTGAGTGACACCTTTTTTGACCTAAAATTCTAATTGAATGCTTATAATATACACTTTGAGTTATACCTACCACCCCATTTATCAGATTGAGAGGATTTTGATACCAACATATCAAAATGTTATCATGTATCATTTTACTAAAGTAACATAATCGTTAGAATTCATTTTCTTGGTCTTCTATATGTCACTTGTTCTTTTTACTAAAATTATAGTTAATTTTAGAAAAAATGAAACACTTTTATTCATATCGATCAAAACCTGCATTGGACTGAGTATTTCATGATTCTTACATGTCTGAAATAACTTATAGATAGTTTTCCTAAATTATCAAAATAATGTGAATTCATTTTCTTTATTCTTAGTATGACACTTTTACTTTTTACTAATATTAATTTGATTTTTAAATAAAAAGATAAACATTGAGTTCATCTGGTCACACCAGGCATAATGTTTTTGTGTGGTTGATTCCAACATGTCAAAAATGAATAATAGAAAATTTTCCCAAAGTATCCAAAAAATATGAATGGGTTTACTTGGTTTTCAATATGTCAATTTTTCTTTTTATTAAATTTAATGTCAATTTTTAATAAAAGGAAAATTTTTGTGTTATATTGGTCACAAAATGAATCGTATTTTGGTGGGTTTTAGTAATTCACATTATAAATGACTTGTGAATTGTTGTAATAATTTATCAAAACAATTTGAATGTGTTTTCCTAGTTTTTTAGTATGTCAAATATTCTTTTTACTAAATTTAATGTAAATTTTAAATTAATAGACACACTTCAAATTATACCAGTCATTCCATCTGTCATATTGAGTTGTGGTTTCTTCCTATATGTCAAAAATGACTTATGTATAATTTTACTAAATTATCAAAACAATATGAATCTGTATTATCAGTTTTGAGAATGTCACTTGTGTTTTAATTAAAAAGAAATTGGAAACAAGAAACACATAATTTGAGTCACTCTGGTATCATCATGTTTAGGTTTGATGTGAGAATATTTCTATCATTTCAAAAATTAATTATGAACCACTATCTAAAATTATCAAGAAAATACATGTCCTCTTTCTTATTTTTTAGTGATAGAAACCTTTTGAAGTAAATATAACTTCCTAACTGGTAACGTACAATTTGAGTCTTATCAGAAACATCATGTATCAGATTGTGGTTCGGCTGATTCCTACAAGTGAAAAATGACATAGGGATCATTTTATCAATGCATAAAAACAATATAAATTCATTTTTCCAGTTTTTCATTTCCCATTATATTTTTTTAATAAAATTAATGTGACTTTTAAATTCAATGACACACTTAAGGTCACACTGGTCACACTGTGTGTCTCATTGAGGTAATGATAATTCCTACACATCCCAAATGACTTATGGATAATTTTCCAAATCTATCAAAAGAATAAGAATTTGTTTTTTACTATATCATTTTTTTCTTTCTAAAATATTTCTTGTAAATTTTAAATAAAATGAAAAAATCAGAGTTATACCGATCTCACTGTGTGTCGTATTGATGTCGGGTTTATTCCTACACATTATAAATTAATTATTAATGACTATCATAGATTATAAATTCAATACTAATGCCTTTTCTCAACTTTTAATATGTCACTTTTCCAATTTAAAAAAATTGATTTTAATTTTAATCAAATAGAAAAACATGTAATTATAATGGTCACAATGCACATAAAATTGACGTAAGGATAATTCATACACATCACAAATGAATTTTTAATAATATTCATTATGTGTCAGAAAAATATGAATTCTTTTTTTTTAATTTTTAGATTTTCATTTGTGTTTTTTATTAAAACGTAATTTGAAACTAAGAACACAAACGTTGAGTCATACCATTCTCGTCATGTGACAGTTTTAGTTAAGACTACATCCAATATATCACAAATATCTTATGAATCACTATCCTAAATTGTCAATACAATATATTCATGTTTTCTCTAATTTCATTGAGTGCCTCTTTTTTGAACTAAAATGTCAACTTTAAACCTATAACAGACACTTTTAGTCATACAAGGCATATCTTGTATGGAATTGAGGTTTGGATAATTCATATATGTCATAAATGGATTAAGGATACTTCTATTAAATTATCAATAATAATAATAATGATTTTTCTCAGATCTGAGTATATCAGTTGACTATTTACTAAAATTAATGAAACTTTTAAATAAAAAGACACACTTAAAGTCCTAACATTCACACCATGTGTCAGATTGAGGTGAGGATGATTACTAAATATCCTAAGTAAAATATTGATAATTTTAATAATGTATCAAATCAATCTAAAAGTTTTTTCTCAGCTATCATTTTGTCACAATTTATTTTTACAAAAATCAATGTCAATTCTAAATAAAAAGCCACACATAGAGTTGTATCTGTTACAACAAGCATTATATAGAGTTAGGATTGATTTTTAAATGTTCTAATTGACTTTTTAATAATCTTATTAAATTATCAAAATAACATGAATGTGTTTTATTGGATTTAAATATGTCAATAGTTTATTTTACTAAAATTAATGTCAATTTTAAACAGACATAAACAATGAAATTATACCAAACACGCCATGGATCATATGGAGGTGAGGATAATTCATACACATCATAAATAAATTATAGAACATTTATCTAACGTATCAAATCAATTAAAATTATTTTCATGGTTTCATGTTTGTGAACTATTTTATTAAAATTTCATTTGAAATTGGAAACACGTAATTTGAGTCATTGAATTCACATTGTATGTCGGTTTCATGTAGGACTACCTCTGACACATAAAAAATTACTTCTGAATCACATTCATGAATTATTTATAGAATCTATGTGTGTTTTATTTTTTTCACTAAGTGACACATTTTGAACTAATATTTTAATTTTAAATAGATAAAATATAATTTCAGTCATACTTGGGACAACCTGCAACACCCTTAGATTTATTAAATTATTTTTTTATTAATTTATTCTTATTAATATTTTTTATTTCACATATCATATAAAAATGATTATTTTATATTAAAGAACTATATTTGAATTGCAATATATGAATCACTCGGTTAGTAATGCACCAAATGCAACATAAATTTTAGTGTGAGCTAAAATGAACACTGTGACATTCTTTTATTACATGGAATAATGAATTTCGTCAATAGATTTCATAACACTGTAGACCATGTTTTATCAAATAATTGTATATTATTAAAATGTTATTATTTAATATAATAATATATAACATAAATGTTAAATTAGAAGTTATGAATAGTGTAATGGAACAAACCTATCTGGTCCATCCCCTTATGAAAATTTGCAGTTTGTGGTGTTTTGGGAGGTCAAGGTGACTTATTTCTAACACTTTTCAAAATTTCTAGTTTTGTGAACAGTGTTTCCATGATGGTAGGTCGTCTATTGGTAGTTCATCTATTGGTTGTGTTGAAATATTGGGTGCCCTTGACATAGCTATTAAGTTATTTTCATTACCACATAATGTATACTTTAAGCTACACATGATGTTGGCTTACCATTATAGTGTAGACTTTTCTGCATCCACTATTGAATGGAAATTCCCATAGATTAATTGTCGGGTCGAGAGGTTATAGTAGTTCCCCAGGTATAATGAGAACTTTGAGATACTATGACATTAATCTAAAAGATATGTTCTATTGTCTCGATACATATTATTGATTTGACATAGTATAGTTTTGACTATATGATGCTAGGGGATCATAAGAATTGAGACTTCTTCTCATGAAGATCACTCTTGGGGATCTCTAGATGAGAGATCATGAGGACTGACCAACCAATAGGAACACCTCATGTTTCAGGTGTCATTTGAAGTTCCTATCTATGATCATGTATAATGGTCTTCTAACTACTGATCATTTCCATGGTATGTCATTTGATTGCTTACTTTGATGAAATTTGAAAATCATGGAAATGAATTCATGGAGAGTTAGTTTGTTTTTGTTGCGTCATTGGTGGCATGTCATTGGTTGAATGGTCAAAAAGGATTTGTCTCTTCAGGGTGATGGAAGTAATGTATCTCATGCCACGTTGATATGGAGTCCATGACCTTAATAAGTCCATAGTCATGGCTGTAGAGGGTAAATCCATCTAGTTAAATCAACAAACAATAAAGAAAGAAAACGGTGATGACATGATAGTGCATCCGTCTTATTGAGATATTATAGAAAAAGATATTATATTACACAGTACATGTTTATAGGTTTGTTTTCACTATTGTGACAATCCTTATCTCATTAGGGGACATAATGGGTTACTAGATCCCACTCTTTGTCTGTGCATAGTATTCACTACTGTAGAGATAAAGTCATAGAGGGTCACATATAATAGCGTATTCAAGAATCATCCCTATTCAGTTGAATATGATTTTTGGAAATGGTGGGCCCCACCATTAGGGTCCGAGATTTGTCTAAGGACAAATGATCACCAATACAATAAATAAATTCATATTTTTCTTGTTTAGAATAATAATCATTAAATTTATTTATTAAATGTATTTATGAGTTTTATGTGAATACATAAAAAATATTAATTGATGAATATTAAATTATATCAAGGATCAATTAATATGGGAGTGATGAGTCAAGTTAATGACTCAATTATTATCAAGTAATATATTTTAATATATTACAAGTAAATAATAATAATACTTATGACTTAGTTTAGTAGTCATAAAATATCATTGATAGTGTGTAAAAAATTCAGGGTCGGTGAGGCTATTCCAAGTATTTTAATTAAGAAATATAAATATAAGAGGATAGGATATTTCAATTGACTATTCATGGAACTTCTCTCTCCTCTCTTCTCTACCAGGAGCTAGAGAGAGATACTTTGGATCCAACAAGCTCAGATCAAACTCTCTCTCTCTCAGCCGTCGTTAGCGAAGCAGTGCAATGATCATTAGATATTCAATGGCATCTTAACAATTCCTCACTATCACTTGGATTACGAAAATGATGCTCTTGTAGATTCCATGAAGCACATGTGGATGATCTAGAGAAATTCAATGTCGGATTATTCGAGTAGTGATCGCTAATGATAAGCTATCAGCATGAATGGATTACAAATTAAGCTTGGCATTTACAGTTTATTTTGTGATTAAAATCCTTCATGTGTGGTTCTCAGTTATGATTGGGCTGCTGTTCACCAACACCGATAAGTTTACGTCAATCTTCGGTGATTTTTTTTAAAAACCCACCTGTTTGTGGATTCTACTGTGCACCTATTTCCAACACGTAGACCATGTATTAGTAGGTTAAAAAATGTTTCCTAGATTACAGGTAATATATCAGTATGTTGAACAATGTTTTCATGATAGTATGTCATCTATCTGTAGGTATAAAGTGTTTTTAGATCAGTAGGAGTACAATGTTTCTATCTTCCTACAGTTTCACACCATTGTCATTATGTTTGATGTAAAATTTATTGAAATATATATTTTACGGTATTTATAGACCATTCAAATCCCATAACTCATATTTTAATTTTCCTAATAATCTTATTACCATTACTTAGTCAAACCATGTAGTGATGACCAGATCCTCCTTCAATAGAAACTCTAAATCGTATCTAAACCATTACTTTGTTTAGATTTTAAAAAGGGATAGATACCTTCCACCCAATTTCTTCCTTCTATTTTATCTTGGTGTGAGGTGCCCCAACCCTTTTCTCTTGTGTAATTGTGTGATTGTGCTATCCTTGGATCCTTTACCCTTGTAGAATTTCCTTCTATATGCATGCCACCTATTTTATAGAAATCAACATATGTCGGTCCATAATTTATATAAAGTATGTTCTACCTCCATTCATCTAAATTCCTTGGTCCGTTTACTCGAATTTCTCCCTTCAAGGTGATGGAATATAATCTCCTTGTTTTAAAAAGATCTTTCTTGGTTGTTGGTTGATAAATTCTCATTGCTTTGTCCTCGAGTGCATGCAGTCGTTGCGTGAGAGGCGATCCTCATATTCTGTGTTGGCCTACTCTCGTGCAAATAATGTCAGAAACATTTTAAGGTTGGGGATTCATGGAGTTTTTATTCGATTTATGTTAAGTCAATGTTTTAGCATTATTTAGCCTATAGGATCCCAATGAAATTTACATGACAAATATTTTAACCTGATTAGATAATTGACATCAATTTCCTAGCAACGTTATTGCCTTTTGATTTTATAGAGTGTGTGATATTTACTCTTTTTTTGTTTAGAGTGGAATTATTAATGGAAATTGTTAAGAAAGTAAGGCCTAAATTAATAGTAAATTAATTGGTTAATGATAATGATGCATGTTTAATGATTCAACTAGTTTTTTATTCATTTAGGATAATCAAATAGATGTAGTTAAGCATGTTTAAAAGAGTCAGTTAATTAGAGATAGAATAAATAACCAGTTTTTTGATAAACATAACACCTTGTAGGGTTCTGAGTTACCCAATTTTATGTAAAGTACATGAACCTTAAGCATTTAATATGTGAGTTCCCATTATGTTTGAAGGATGAATTTCATGTTTATGGATAAGTGCCCAATTTCTATGTTGTTGGTTTCCTTCTTCTTGTGTTGTGTTTTGTTCTTGAGATGGATGAGTCTGGAAGGTTGTTTTGGTATGTGAGGGTAGGAAGGCCTAGTGATGGTGGTAAAAGGACTTGATTCATGGAGTGGTGAGATGCATAGGGTTATACATTTGGGTTTTGGGGAATAAATCAAGGATTATGTAAGGGGCTAAAGTCGTGCTTACCCTTCGATGGTAAATAGTTGTTGTTGAACCTATTGTTTGTTTATTTGTTTTAGCTTCTCAAAATCTTTAGGTAAATGGTATTGCTTACACTCCTTCCAAAAGAGGTAAAGATGTACAGGGTATGCCGCATTATTTTATTTTTTATATTCTCAAGGATGTATGGGTAGACGCTCCTTCTGTAGGTGGAAAATTCTCAACAGGTAGTTTATCTTATCACATTGTTGACCCCATAGAATTTGGTAGCATAGAATTGTTTCTTAGAATACCTTGAATTATAGAAAATGGAAATGTTGTTAAATAATTTAATAAATTATGTTCAACTAATTGGGTTAGAGCTTTCTAGTATGCAATTCTAATGTTATACTTCTGGGGAACTATGGAGTCAGTTTGGGTATTCCTAGGGGGCATGGATATTGGTTGTAATGATAATTAAATGTAATGTGGAATTGATAATGTTTAATTAATGTTAAAATAATTAATTAAATTAATGTGAAACTGATAATAGGGGATAAACAAATTTACATTAGCTTATTAAATGGTTGTGTGCCTAAGGGATATATAGTTAAAGTAGTAGCTGACGAGATTTGGAGAGATGTTAGATATAGCTAAATCCAAGACTAGGTTTTCCCATAGTTTTGTTGTGAGATATATTACACCATGTACTTTTTGTGTTTCTATACACTACTCTACCATATTGGTTAGGAAAACAGATATTCTAGTGATTCATATCCCTGGGGGTGTTCTCCTGAAAATCCTAGTGGGAGGATTGATGGATGACTACCCCATTTGGCCCCTCTCTCTTCTCATTGTAGATACTTGTGCATGTATGAATGACAATTAGTTTTCTCCTTATATTTTTTAGAGGGATGTAATGTCTTGTCATTGTCTCGCACTCATATGTTCTAGATAGAGTTTCCTTTGGACTACTATAAGTATAACGTGTATAGGCTGCGATGGCATAAGGATCCTTACCGTGTATGATCTGTAATGGATTTATGTATAATAATAGATGTATGATACATGTTATGCGAGTTGTGGTGGCTCCGAGAAACTACTTGGTTACTTTTGTTATGTTGACATGGTGGTGTGACGCACGAGGTGCATGTTGATGCACAAGGTTATTTTTGTGGTTCTCTGCCTAGGTGTTTATGGGCATGCCTTTTTGGAGAGAGATGCTCACGGTCTTCAACGTTTGGGAAAAGGGTGAAAAGTATTGTGGATGTGTTACTGGGATACCCTTGATATCCTTTATTAAATTAAATAATATTATATGTGATACTTTTTGATAGTAGAAATGGTGAGGCTGGGAACTTAGTATACCTGTTCATTTGATGAGTTAGTTTCACTTGTTCTTCACTATGAATAACCATGATTTATTTACTTTTGAAGAAGAGGATCAAGGGAGGATCCCACTGATTATATAGTTATACACATCATTTTTATATAAACTATGTGTCATGTCACATGGAGTATGTTGGATATCATGATAGTTACTACTAGCTTGTTGGCTTTTTCATATATGTTTAGGCTTCATGGATACAATCTTTTTAATTAGTTTTAGTACAAGATGTTTTCTCTTTCAGTTGTAGTAGTCTTTTCATTAAATTCAATATATGTACTTGGATTTTTTTATATTGTAGGCTGATCAGGATTTTTTTGGTGTCTATATTATCTCTATCTTCTAGATTTTTTCTCTTAGAGGGAAATTCCTCCAATCTATGTGATTTCCATACCCTCGAGGCTAGTGGTTAACTCGGGGACTACCAACGGTGGGACTTACAGTTCATTATAATTCTCCTCACATTGATGGAATAGAAGGGTTACAACTTGTGGGACGGTGTTGTGAAAGAGTGGTATAGAACCAATGTTTAGGGATATGATGGAGTCTAGATTTACGCATAACTGAGTTTTTATGGGATGGTATGGAAACTATGTCAGTCAATTTTAGCAATGGTTGTAAGCACTAGAGACCGGATAAGACATAGGTATTTAGGGTCCCCTATGACCTGATTAAGATACCATTATGTTTATAGTTTCTATTATAAATGGTGATACTAGTTTTAAGGTATATACATAACAACGTATTATGCATAATTCTTCTTTTCACCTTTTCTTGAATGGGTAGATCATGGGATATGTTAACCTTTGATGAATAAATTGAAAAAAAATTAATCAGTGTTAAAGTCTTCCATATTCCATGATTGGAGCTATAAATATTTTTCCTTTTGAAGGTATATATATAGGTTGAATTCCTCATTAGTTTCGCATAGAATATGTTTATCAGGTTCAACCAACAGATCACCGCAGAGTATAGGTTGACGAAGAAGACACTTGGAGAAAGAAAATCCAAAAAATTTAGTGCCAGAGTCTGTAAAAGTACATGGGATTTATTTTAGATACATTTAGGAAACACTGGTTGGAGGAGGCTGATATAGACATTAGTTCGATATGTTCTTGAAAAGGTAAATGGGTGTCGTTAATTGTGATAATGGTACATGTGGCAGTAATGTAGTTGGTTTTCTTGTTTGTTCGGGATTTTAAGGAGTTGGCAGTTTCATGGGACAAGTTCTGAGAGCATTTTAGAGTCGAGTTTCATCTTTGATAGCGAAGGTGTATAGTCTATAGGATTTTCATACCCTTTGATAGGGGAGTTATAGTGTGAAAATGTTTAGAATCTATTTCAAGAACCTTTTGAGATATGCTTCAAACCTGTTAAGATATTATGAGGCCATGGAATGAAATTTTGAGGAGGAATTGTATCCATAGATCCAACGCATGGCCAACTCATTTATTCTGAAGACATATCTCAAGATGCTCGTGAGGGAAGAGATCATCTAAATGATTTTACCGAGAACCAGATCATCATGAGCGGGGGGTCATCAGAGATCCTCATGAAGTGAAGATTTGGTTCTAGGATCCCGATTTTTGGGCAGAAGATATTCTATTCAGCTAGGGGTAGGTCCTAGCCCTCTGTATCTTGTTTCTCTAATGGTGGTGGATCTTTGTCCTATGCCAAGGGATCCCACAATTGTTTTTCTTGTCGAGGCTGATGTCAACAATAGTGATTGTGCATGATATTTCTAATCATTCAGCATGTGTTAGATGTTATCCTTCAGGTTCCACTATTGAGGCAGTTCTAGCTAAGGCAGCAGCAGCAGCAGCATGTTGCACCTGTTTTGGATTAGTAGAGTGTTGAAGAGGTAGGTATAGGATAGAAATATGATGCTCCTAATCCTTAGAGATCAGATCACTCCCTTGGATGTGGTAACCATTAGGGTTAGGGAGGCCATGGAGTAGGTTCTCGTCATCTTCAAGCATTTGTGCTTCCAGCTCAAAGCGAGACAAATTTTTTTCGTGGTACCGTTTTCTGGTTTTATACTTATGGGTATTCCTTGTTTGATTTGGGAGAAAAAATTCTTTTATATGACCCACTATTTTCCATGCTTTTTGACTTGATGTAGAGAGGCTTCCTCTGCCCTTTTAATTGACTACTTGAGTTGGAGGCCAAACTGACTTGTTTGAAGTATTTAGAGATTGTGAGATAGTGTTGGGGAAGCACCTCCCTTAGGCTGATTTCCTATGATTACAGATACAACCATATAATGTCATCATCAGAATGGATTGGTTTTATTTGGTTTAGAGAATCTTGTATTTCATCCCGAGGAAGATGGTGTTCTTTGTTGTTGATGGAGATCCATCAGGGTTTGTTGGCAAGTGTGACACTCAGATGTGTTAGTTGTGTGTTCTATCCTTTTTTTCCATGATGGATGAGTTTATGTTGAATTTATTAGAGGTTTAGTAGTTGGAATTTCCAAGTTCCATAGAACAGTACCCATATGTATTTCAAGAACATGTTGTAGAATCTCCCCCTTGACATGAGATTGAGATTGGGATCATGTTACAACCTGTCATTTTTCCCATCATAATGTCTTATTTAAGAAGGTGCCATATGAGTTGTGAGAGATGCACATAAAACTTGATGGTCTATTATAATTTTTCTTATTTAGGAAACTATGTCTTAGTGGAGGGTACCAGTTTTCTTCGTAAAGAAAGATCATGTATGTTTGTCATTCTGTGTCGATTACCTTCCCTTAAAAGAAGTAACAGAGAAGAATGACTATTATCTTCCATATATTGATGTCTTATTTGATAAAATTAAGGGTTTAAGTTTGTTTTCAAATACCAAATTATGTGTATGATATCATCAAATGCATGGGAAGGATGATAATATCCCGAAGAATTCATTATGTTATCATCATGGGCATTATGAGTTCATGGTGATACCATTGGGTATGAAAAATTGAACCTCTATGTTAATGGGGTTGATGAACACTAGGTTCTATGAGTTCCTGGATAAGATCCTAGTGGTTTTCTTTGAAGACATCCTTGTGTACACTACATCTGAGGAAGAGCTTTAGAGGATCTGCATGTTTTTTTGGGAGTTAATCATCAATAATAGTTGTTTAGGAAGTTGTTTAAGTGTGAGTTTTGGGCTCAAGAATTCCATTTTTAAGTCATGTTGTATCCCATCATGGATTATTTATGGATCCATCAAAGATATTAATAGTTGTGTCTTGGGCATCCAATAAGACAATGGTAGATGTGCTATGTTCCTTGGTCTTGCAGGATATTACATGAGGTTTCTAGCCAATTTCCCTCATGTTTCGACCCCTCTTACAACATTTACTAAAAAATACTGGTTGTTCATATGGATTGATCAGTTTCAAGAAACATTTATGTATCTAAACGGGTTGATGGTTAGTGATCTGGTTCATTATTTTTAGAAGAGGAGTTCAATTTGTGGTTTTTTGGGATTCTTTGTCTCTTGGGTTAGGTTGTATCTAATGCATTACACATCAGTCATTTCTAATGGCTCCCAAATGATACATCCCCATGAACGTAAATATTACAACCATGATCTTGAGTTGGTAGTAGGGGTGATTTCTTAGAAGTTGAGGAGACATTACCTCATTGTAGAGCATTTTGTGGCATTCACATATAATAAGTGCCTAAGGTATGTTTTCTGTGAGCATGAAATGAACATATGACATCATCAGTGGATGATATTATTACCAGATTAAAACTTATAATTTTCATATACACCTAAAAATGGGATGTTGCAGCCGAAGTGTTGAGATGGAAGTTATGTTGTGATACTGTGTGTAAATCTGGTGATTTTTTGTGGGTGATAGAAAAAAATCTGATCATTACATATGGATATGGGAGTGGATGGGTGAAAAAAATTCCTCTTTTAGATGATGGTAAATTCATATTTGGTGTTGTAGGTGGAAGAATCCGTGTTGGGGTATCATGATGTAGAGGTCTGGAGAGACTATATTGTTTGTGTTGTGGCCCCTGATGGTTAGTCTTAGTATGAACAACATCGGGTGTTTCTTCAGGGTAAACATCTCATTCCATTTGGATATTTTTGAGATAGTTCTTATAGATTTCCATATTTCACTCTTTGAAGTAAATCCCCACATGAAAAAGATGTACTGATCTTTGGGGATTTAGTTTTGGTGGCCTTGGATGAAGCATGCAGTTGAAGAGTTTGTGTCCCAATGTTTAGTCTTCCAGAATTTGATGTCTAGGCACAGTGTTCCTAGTGGATTTCACTAGACATTAGATGATCCTCATTGGAAGTGTGTGGAGGTGGTGAGACTCCATAGAGTCCTGTGGATGATCATTTCCAAACGAGATCCTCATTTTACCTCCATATTGTAGAAATCTCTTCAACATGCTTTTGGTTTATGGCTATGCCTTAATGCTTCTTTTCATCTACAGTTGTACAACCAGAAAGAATAAACTATCAAGACTCTTAAAGTCTTGTTATTCTCACGAATCATGGATTTTGGAGGTTTGTGGATGATAAACAAACCCTGGTAGAGTTCACATAAATAATAGTTTTAACTTCACCATCGGTAAGGTGATTCTTGAAGCATCATATACCTAACCATTCCATTCTCTATTGTGCTATATTGGGGTCAGAAAGTAAGCAATTATTGGGTTGGAATTGGTATAGAATATAACATAGATGGTTAAGGTTATTTGTGAGTGGAAGAAGGTATTGTAAGATCTTCAAAAGTCCTATAATGATCATTGGAGGAGACCTTTTGAGTTTGACGTTGGGGATCAACTATTTCTAAAGGTGACTCTAGTTCATGGGTAGTGAAGTATTGGTTGTAGGTAAAATATTTATCCCCATTTTTTTGGTCCATTTAAAGTGTTGGATTGGGTTGTAGATACGAAAAATTGGGTAACACATCCCCCACATATGATCATCATACATTATGTTTTTCACATGTCACAACTCCATTGTTCTCTTTATGATGACTCTAAAATCATTGATTGGGGCAAGATAATTGTTGATGACGATGTGACCATTGAGTAGTGTCCTATAGTGTTCCTACCACGCAAGGGGAAGGTGGTTCTTGGGCTTTTTATCCCCTTGTTTTGTGCCTTGTGGTATCATGGGGGTGTGGAGGAGAGTAAATGGGAATGTGAGTCAAATATACGTTCTCAGTACCCCAAGTTGTTTGATGTTGGGCTCTTCTCTTGTAGCATTGTTTTGTTGGGTGGTTGTAGAACCTTTTAAATTTATGAGATTTATATTTATTGATTATTGTTGTGTCATTCTATCTTTTTAGAGGTATCTCCCCTAGGATAGTGTTAAGGATCTGGTTGTGGTTATCATGTGGTTTCATAAAGTTCTTTTTATGAAGTTGCTGAGCTCTTATGCTGGCGAGAGCCTTGATAGGTATCTCACTGGGTGGATGTTCCAACAACCCATTTTCTTATTCCTCTCTAGGTTGGTTTTGGATTATAATAGATGCGAATATTTTGAGAGGTATCTGATGTAATGTATCATACCTCTCATAACCATTCCTTTGTCCAAATATACAGTTTTTGGTGTTCTCGGAGGCCAAGAAGAATTTTGTCTAAAACTCTGAAAAAAATATTATTTTGTGAGCTGTGTTTCGTAGATTTTAGTTCATGTTTTAGTAGTTTGAACAATGTTTACAATATTCTCTATCATCTATTGATTTTCCATCAATCTATAGGTCATCTACCAATAGGTTATCTATCGGTAAGTGTACAATGTTTCTGTATTGGTAGGTGTATAGTGTTTGCAGCATCTCACAGTTTCACCCCTTTGATGTTATCATTAATATATAATGAAATCAAACCCTTTTTATGGGATTTATGCCTAATTCAAATCCCATAAGTCCTATCTTAATTTTTCTAAAGTTCCTCATTCCTTTACTCGGTCAAAACATGTTTTATTGACCTGATCATCCTTTAATGGAAAATATAAACCGTATTTAAACTGTTTCTCCATTTTAATTTTAAAAATAGTTGAGATACCTTCCACTATTGTTATTTCTTCTTCTTTATCTTGGTGAGACACTCCCTTAACCATTTCTCTATAGGATTTGTGTGATTGTGCTATCCTTGGATCACTTCCCCTGGAGATTTTCTAATATCATGCACACCCCACGTTTTGGTGCAACCAGCAAGTTTCGATCCTTATTTGATATAATGTATATTCTACCTCCATTCATATGGGTTACTGAATTTATTTCCTATAATTTCTCATTTCCATGTTATGGAATGTGATCTCCAAGTTTCTAATAGAGCTTTTTTGGTTGTTTTTGATACGTTTGTGCTGCGAAGTCCTTTGGTGGGTGTAGTTATTGTGGGATACATGACTGTGAACCGCTATGTTGTCCCATTCTTGTGAAAAAAATGTTTAAAACCTTTTTAGTTAGGGGATTCATGGCATATCTATTCTATTTACATGCAGTTTTAGAGCTAGAATGATTTATCCTAATAGCTCACATTGAAATTTACCAAATAAATATTTTATCAAGTTTAAATAATTTGTATCAATTTCTTAGAGATTTTGTTGCCTCTTGACTTGCTAGATAGTGCGATATATATTATTTTATTATATATAATGTTGTTCTTAATGTAAATTAGTAATGAATATAAAGCTAACAATAATTTTATATTATTTGGACAATGATAAATCGGTTTGTTTAATGACTCTAGCAGTTGTGGTTATTTGATGATAATAAAATTGATGAAATTATGAATATTTAAATGAATATATTAATTCAAGATGGAATAAATAATATGTTTTGAAATATATATTCTTTTAAAGGTTATTAGTTACCCTATTTCTTGTAAATTCCATGTTCTTAAGGCCTTAGAGATGTAAATTCTAGTAATGTGGGATGGTGAAAGCCTTTTTTAGGGCCAAGATCCCAGTTTCTATATTGTTTTTTTCTGGATGCTTGTGTTGTGGTGTGCTCTAGGGATGGATAATCCTAGAAGGCTGTTGTGATATGTGGTGGTAGGGTGTCCAAATTTTATTGGTGGTAGCAGTTGAAACCTGGAGTGGTGTGATGCATCGGGTTATGTATGTGGGTGTCCGGGAGGAAACTTGGGTTGTGTGGAATGGTTTGAAGCTAGGCTTACCCATCAACATGAAATTAGATTCTATTGAACCTATTTTTTATCAGTTTTAACTTCCCCGCTACATGAGGTAGACGGTCTTGCGAACCATCCTTCCAAAAGTGGTGAAGACACATAGGGCATGCCAAAATCATTTCATTTTTAGCTTCTCTACGATGGATAAGACTACACTCATTATCTAGGTGGAAATGGTTCGATGGGTAGTTCATCTACTCACCATGTTGAGCCCCTTACGTTTGGTATCATAGAATGCAATATTAGTGTATGTGGATTTATTGAAAATGGAAATTTTGTTAAATATTTGAATAAATGATGTTTAACCTGAGGGATTTGAGCTTTCTAGGATGCAATGTTGTGGGTATATGTCTGAGGAATTGTGGAATTGGTTTGGTTATGCAAGAAGGGCATGGATCTTGGTTGGCATCATTATTAAATGTAATATGTAATTGATAATGGTTAATTAATGTTTGTAGAATTAACTAACATAAAGTGAAACTAACAAAAAGGGATAAAGTAATGTAATATTTCTCTTTAAATGGTTGTGTTCTTGTAGGATGTCTAGTCTTAGTGGGGGGAATTAGAGTCTGAGAGATGTTAGCTGTAGTTGAGTCTAAGACTAGGTTTTTCCCATAGTTTGTTAGTGATCTATATTATACCATTTACTTTTTGTGTTTTTATTTTCTACTCCAACATATCTGTTAGGGAAAATGACACATTGTGGATTTTGTTCCAGGGGTGTTTTTTTACCAACTCCCCGGTGGGGGGATGGATGGCTAACAACATAAATTGAATCCACTATCTTCTATTGGTAGTTACTTGTACTAGTATGCATGATGGCTAGATTACCATTATATGTTTGTAGAGGGCATTAATTTCTTGTATTAAATTCACACTCATATATTCTAGATATAGTTTCCTAAGGACTGGTATAGTTATAATTTGTATAGTTTGTGATGGCTTGAAAATCCTTACTCGATGTATGGGATGTAATAAATTGAGGTATAATAACAGACGTATGATACATGTTATGTGAGCTATAGTGGCTCTTGAAAACTACAAGGTTACATTGGTTACAAGGAAATGGTGTTTATGATTAACGAGGAGAATGAATACACATGAGGTGACTGTTGTGGTTCTTTTCCTAGGTGTCTGTGGGCTTGGATTTTGAAGAAAGAAAGTCAAGACGTGGGATGTTGGGGAAAAACAGAAAACCATTAGCAAAGAGGTGGCAGATTAACCTTGTTATCCTTTATTAAATTATATTTTGTTGTAAGCGATACATGGTGAGAGTATCCCTAGTTAGAGATGGAACTTAGTATACCAATTTTGGAGATGAGTTAGTTTCACTTGTTGTTCATTGTTCTTTAGAAAATTTTCTTTAATTTTTCATGAGAGGCTCTAGGGAGGATCCTACTGAGTATATTGTTATACTCACCATATGTTATATAAACTTTTTTTCAAGACACGTGTAGTAGGTTGGAGATCAGGTTGGTTACTACAAACTAACGGGTTTTGTAGGAGTTGTTCATGTAACACCCCGATATTTTATGAGAATTATTCTTTTTAATTTCATTGATGTCTTCTATTTTACACTATACCAATATTAGCTTGTACTATATGCAACACCATATTAACTTGCAGTATACACAACACTATTCTTGGCTCGTGTTACACACAATTTCAAGTTTGTTTTGTGGAAATTCTTCTATAAAACATTAAATATAGATTTTGTTTAATGTATAAATGAAATAAGTTTTGATTATGTTATACGCAACACCAAATAGAGCTTGCACTACATGCATCCCTGACTAGGATTTCATTACAGGCAATCAAGACCATCCTCGATAGCGTGTGTAGTACGCAATACCAGGTTTCATTAATCAATGATATGTAATTAAAATATTATATAAACTAGAAGTTATGAATAGTAATACCCACTTTTTGAAATTTTATAAAATTTATCTTTCAAAATGGAATTCATTTTTTGATTCGGAATATCAAAATTATTTGAGGGTGAGTTTTAGTTATTTTTCTAAAAACATTCAATTTTTGATGAATAGTAAAAAACAATGAGTTATAATTTAAAACCGAATTTATATTTAAATTTAAATTTATTTTATTTAAATTCATTTTAGGTAAAAATTGATACATAATACATATATATGTTCAATATAATTTATTGGTGTCATTTTATAATAATTTTTTATATATTAATTTTTTTGAACTTTTCACCGTCTTTTACCCACCTCCTAGGAGAATTTTCAAATTTATGTAAAACTTAATTTCACCGCTTCGGTGAGTGGAATTTCAAAAATCCAAGAGGCACGTTTAATATAAATGAGAAAATTTTGGTTCAACAAGATATTTTTTTTGGTGAATAGTAACTTTTTACTTCTATTTACCACGGTAAAAGTAAATAGGGTAATTAAGGGTAAAAATGATATTATTATTACCCTAACACATGTCCTAATTCTATTTTATATGTGTAATTTGACCAAAAACGACCTTAGGAATAAAATATTACCATTTAGGTCTACATGGATTAGATTAGGACATTTATTATTATTTTATTTAAAGAAGAGTTAAAATAGTTAAAATAAAAGTTTAATAAATAAAAAATTTTTAATATAGGGTTATACAGAAGATAAATTATATTATAAATATTAATTAGAAATATAAAAATATTTCATACATAATGGAAATTTATTTATATTTTTTAGACATTAAATAATTTAATTTATTTATGACACAATAATGATGCAGTAATTACCTTATTTATGAAATATTAACAAAAGTGATATTATAAATACCAAAAATGAATGTAATTTGATACTTTTTATGAATTAAACTAATTTTATTGGTTAATATAACATATTAGGGTTGTTTAGATGATTTTGTTTTTGAATTAATAATGCGGTTATGAATTTAGAGAAAACAAAATATCAAATAGTGTCAAAATTGACATAAAAGAGTTTTTAATAAAAATATTATATTATTAATTGATATAATGGTCCTAAAGATCTACGGTTAGGCCAAAAGAGTTATTTAATAATATATTTGAAATTAATTAACCAATTGGGGTTTTATTGGAAGTTTATAGTAATTTTATTAACCATATAGTGTAATAATACTAGAAGACAAGATAAAAGTTAAATTATTTGACTTAGAGTTAAATCTAACTGATAATGTTAAAATGTTAACCTAAACTTGTCTAAAACCTATTGGTTGTGAGTATTTCGACCAATCCCCACCCTAGCCTCGAAATAAGTCACTTTAGAGACATTATAAACCGAATATAAATTTAATATAAAATAATATTTAATGTTTTTCGTAAGGTTCCCCTCACCCCCTTATAAAAGGGCACCTCCTCCCTCTCCTCTTCACACAGATTTGAGTCTTCAAGATCAGACAAACCCTACCCATTTCACTTCTCCACTTCCATAGAAACCTACTAGAGGTTATTTTCCTCTTCAAAGACAAAACTTTAGTGCCCTAAAAGGAGGTTAAGAGGAGGCGTGTCAAAGAAGAGGTAATCTCTTCTACCGATTCTTTCAAGTATCAGTATTCATATACTTATTCTTCTTTAGTTGTTCCATTATAAAGTAATAACATCAGTATAACTAATATACTGATATGTTATTATAAATATGAAGCAACACCATTTCACCTTATATCCATCCTACGAAAAACGAAATCACCATGTGTGCGTAGGTATAGAATATCATCTCCACGCCGTAGTGTAATCTGTTATTCCACCACCACATTACATGGAAGGGTATAATGGTGTAAAGAATAACTATATGTGGTTATTATAACATGATAATAATTCTGAGATATTATATCAACCACTCCAATTCCATTCAATAATTATGGGAATGATATCATCGCTCGTGCGTACGTACGGATTACCGTCTCCACGACACGATGAGATTCATTCTCCATGTTAACCATTCAAGAGTGATTATAAAGTATATATAATGAATAATAATGATACATATGACATAATAATGCTGCTGGATATATATATATATATATATCATCTACTTACTTCCATTCAAGTCAACAAGTAATGGAAAATAGCATTCGTGCGTATGTATGGCCTACCATCTCCATGAACGGTGTGTTTCATTTAATTTATCTATATATTTATTATATATGTATATAATGAATATAAATGATATATAAATCATTTTTTACATTCTGGAAGTAAGTAAATCATGATATAAGTAACAACAATATCAAGAACAACAAGTCCAAATACATATGATAAATGAAACGATTTTACCCAAAATGATATTTTAACATGGAATTGAAAAAAGAAAGGGTAATATAAAGTCATAAGTGAATCATATATGATATAAAAAATATTATTATGGTTCTTTAACATGTTAATAATATGTTTAAACCCACTATATAGGAGTCTCGAACACATATGGAAGAAATTGGACATAAGGTAAGAGATAATTTTACAATCTCATTTTTATCCGAGATTGCTTATACGTAAGTATTTACTAGGGTTATATTTTTCATCCATGCCCATAAAATGTTTTTCATAAAGTGTTTAATATTTTCCTATGTAATTTAAATCTCATGTTTACCCCTATTTGACTTTTAAATTATGTTATGGAAGGAATCTTTATTTTGTATACCATACGCGGTACTTTTGGACTTTTCCATTAAAAGTACGAGAAGAATGTTTTTTTAACTTATATGGAATGATTGGATTTTTACAGTTTCCTAACGCATAATTTTCATGAAGCTTACTCTACAATATTTCATGATTATTTTCATCAAAATCCTTTTGTTTGAAAATTTCATGGAATTTTTTTAAATGAAAATGATTTTGAAGAAGAAATGATATTTTCCTCAAGAATTAATTTCAAGTGTTTTGTCCAAACTATTTCCCATCTAAGAAGAAATTATTTAGTATGATTATGTTTCAAGTAAAATGTCTCTGTTATTTATATGGTTAGATTCTTCTTATGATAAAATGATATCCATTTGTTTAATGTGGATTATATTATGATGGGATGATGTTTATGAAACCTATTTTATTATTTGGGTTATGATGAATGATTTATGTTTATTTTGTGTCACAAGTAAGAATGATTTAATTACGAGATGGGTGGGACCTATATCTCCCTCTAATGAATTGGGTAAAAATTTATATCTCATGAGATAGACATTGCTCAAATGAAAAGTAAACCCGGTACAGTAAGGCAGTTTGTCCACTATGATGGTCTTGGAAGAAATGGCTTGGCTACTATGGAAATCATAACATGTGCTTAATGGTTTGCCACAATTACATGTTTTATTCCCATAGTATTTTTTCATTATTAATGTTTCTCTATGATCTATGCTTTATGTACTGCCAAGATTTAGGTGATTTCTCAAGATTTTGATGTTTTATGTTCATGTTTTTACGTTAAAATGTTTATGGATTGTTTTTTATATTCTCCATTTTTACCCTTACTGAGCATTTGAGCTCACCCTTTTTTTGTTTTCTTTTCACCAGGATATAAATAAAGGTTTTAGGTAAGAAAACAAATGGGGAAGATATTTTTGGGAGATGTTGAAGATCCTTCACCAAGATTAGAAGATTATGTTCTGAGTTTCCAGAGACACTAAACTAATACAGTCTTTGGGCATCTGTTTTTGTAATGTATTAACTATTTCGCAAAAGTAATGTAATTTCCATGTACGTCATTCTTTGGGTCTCTATAGTTGGTATCAATGCGTAGGTTAAGTTAAAAATTGGAAACTAGGATGCGAAAACATTAGAAAAATCCATAGAGATACTTCTAAGGTATGTATAGGGATGTCTCTAAGGTTAAGTATGCGTATAGGTTATAGTCCTAGTATTATGATAATGATCATGAATAACCTAGGATTAAACCTATGACGTTAGAGATTGAAAGTACTCCACTTGATTATGTTGTTTTCATATCATGATTTTTCCCACTCACACAATTCCTTTTCGGTTTTAGAAAATGGCTAGAAACAAGAATATTCACGATAATGGAGGATATGATGGACAATGGAAAGATAATCTTCATGAGAAACCAAATGAAATGGTATTTGGAAGACCAAAAATCATTATTATTCCTAATCATAAATCTCATAATATGATCAATATTCTCAACTTTGGTAAGTATCCTGACTCAGGCAATAAGATAAAGATGGAGTTTCATGATGATCATAGAGGAAAGAATGTTCAATTCCCCTCATGTAAATCATGTGGGAAGAGGCATCAGGGAGAATGTTTCAAAGGAACTGGAAGATGTTTTGGGTGTGGAAAATAATGACACAAAGACATTAATTAAAAAGGAAAAGGTTTAGTTGACACCATAGACAAGGATAATGGTATTTTTAAGACATCAAAAACGGTTAAATGTTTTAAATGTGGAATGTACGAGCATTATAAAAACCAATTCCCTGAGGGAATGTTTCAGGATGAGAATAATCATGTTCGTATGGGTAGTATTTATATTGATGATAATGAAGAGACTACAAATGATATGTGAGATGAAAGAATTTTTGAATCTTGGTAAAATGTTTAAGAATGTAGTGGAATGAATTATGTTTATTAAGAGTTTTGTTGTATAGGTAATGGTACTATGGAATAAAGACACATCTAAGGATTATTACCCTATTGTTTTTCCTAAATTATTTGAATGTATATGTTGAATGGTACCGGTAACCATGAAAGGTTATTCAAGTATTTTTGGAAAGTAAATGATATGCGCATAATGAAGGGATAAGTATATAATGATATATTTGATAGTATTAATGAGTTCATGACTGATATAAGGACAGTGTGATATCATTGTTTGAGTATATAGAAATTTTGGGATTTTGGTATGTGGAAAGAGTTAACTTTTGACAGAATTCATGTTTTCAGTAAGGTTTTATGGTAATTTATGTTTCAAAAGAATACATGATTATGGTATTCACATGTTTGGAATGCGATCAACAAGATATATCTTATGATATATCTTGTATAAATAATGGTATTCACATGCTTGGTAGATGACCTTTCTAGTAGTTTTTTTCTTTATACTATGATATTGGATAGAAGTATTTCCGATAAGACTAAAGGTTGGAATGCATTAAGTTGGACATCAGATGGTATTGTTTAAGGCTAGTAATTTTTTATATTATTTCTGGAATGTTGTAATATTATAGTTTTAGAAAAAGGAAAACCAATAAGATAGGAGAAAACCCATTGCGTCATACAAGGTTGCGTGAATCAAACCTAGAACCAATGTGCGACAGGCCTTTATCGCCTACCACTAGCCTACAGGAAGACCCGGGTTAGTAGAAACTAGTTTTATTTTATTAAGAATGATGATAGATGAAGTATAAGTCCATTTTTAGAACCATATACTATTAATCTCACCATAATATGGACTTATGTATATAAAGTTTGCAAACCTAATGTTTGAGACAGATGGAATGACCTGTCATTCTATCAAATGATCTACTAACACTTCACAAAAGACAAATTCAACTTTATTTCTTTAAGAGATGAAGTGTAAATTGATCAAGGCACCAACAACAGTGAGATTGTACCAATATCAAGTAAGTACTTATTTTAATTCAAAAATTCTACAACTTTAGGGAAATGATCTTGAAAACCAAAAATGTTTTCCTAGTGCCCTCATATCTGATGAATCCGATGGTGCCTTAGATCATCACAAATTTATGGCTTTGTGATTGTTGGATTTTTCATAGCCATGTTCTCTACCACTCTTCATCAGAACATGATGGTTAGATTTCTCTTCCATATCCATATTTTCACCCATGTTCTCATATGTTGAAACCCAGTGATGAGATACATTGGCTATCCATTATGTTTATAACGTTTCTTTTTAAAATGATGATTTAGTCTTCCTTTTTATGATGTGGTTTTCTATGAAGGAAACTTTCAAGTAGAAAATTATTTATTACCCTGATGAATTTCGAGGGAGAAATTCATTTTAAGAGAGGTAGAATTTAACACCCTGAGATTTTATGACAATGTTTCATTTTAATTTCTTTGATGTCTTCTATTGTACAGTATACCAAGATTATCTTGAACTATACACAACACCATATAATCTTGCAGTATATGCAACACTATTCTTGGCTTGTGTTACACACAATTTCAAGTTCATTTTGTGGAAATTATTCTACGCAACATTATGTATATATTTTGTTTAATGTATAAATGAAATAATTATTGATTATGTTACACACAACTCTAAACAGATCTTACACTACACGCAACCCTGACTTGGCTTGCATTACATGCATCAAGACCTTCCTCGATAGCGTGTGTAGTATGCAAATATTAGGTTTCATTAAACAACAATATGTTATTAAAATATTATATAAACTAGCCGTATGAATAATAATACCTACTTTTTTAAATGTTATAAATTTTATCTTTCAAAATGGACTTCATTTTTGGAATTTGAATATCGAAATTAGCCTAGGGTGAATTATTGGTATTTTTCAGAAAACATTCAATTTTGATGAATAGTGAAAAACATTGAGTTATAGTTTAAAACCAAATTTATATTTAAATTTATTTTATGTAAAAAATGATACATAATACCTATATAAGTTCATTTTAATTCATTGGAGTCATTTTATAATAATTTTAGATATAAAAAAATTTTATTGAACTTTTCACCGTCTTTTACCCACCTCCTAGGAGAATTTGAAAATTTACATAAAACTAAAATTTACCACTTCTGTGAGTGGAATTTCTAAAATTTGAGAGACACGGTTAATATAAATGAGTAAAATGTGGTTCAATAAGATAATTTTTTTTGGGGGAATAGTAAATTTTTACTTTTATTTGCCATTGTTAAAACTAAATAGGGTAATTAAGGGTAAAATGATATTATTATTATTACCCTAACACATGTCCTAATTCTATTGGATATGTTTAATTCGACCAAATAGAACCTTAGGAATAAAATATTACCATTTAGGTCCACTTGGATTAGATTAGGGCATTTATTATTATTTTATTTAAAAAAGAGTTAAAATAGTTAAAATCAATGTTTAATAACTAAATCATTTTTCCTTTAGGGTTATACAAAGATAAATTCTACTATAAATATTCATTATAAATCTAAAACGATTTCTTACATAATGGAAATTTATTTATATTTTTTGGCCATTAAATAATTTAATTCATTTATGACACAATAATGATGTAGTAATTAACTTATTAATATAATATTAATATAATTGATATAGTAAATACCCAAATGAATATCATTTGAGACTTTTTATGATTTAAACTAGTTCTATAGGTTAATATAACATATTAGGGTTAGTTATATGAATTTGTTTCGAATTAATAATGCCGTTATAAATTTAGAAAAAACAAAATATCAAATAGTGTCAAAATTGGCATAAAAGAGTTTTTAAAACCAATATTATATTATACATTGATATAATGGTACTAAAAATCTATGTTTCATCCAAAAGACATATATAATAATTTATATGACATTAATTAACCAATTGGGGTTCGAATGGAGGTTTATAGTAAGTTTAGTAACCCTATAGTGTAAGAATACTAGAAGACACTGTAAAAGTTAAATTATTTAACTTAGAGTTAAATCTAAATGATAAGGTTAAAATGGTAACCTAAACTTGTCTCAAACCTATTGGTTGAGAGGATTTAGATCCATTCATACCCTTGCCTCTAAATAAGTCACTTTGGAGCCAATATAAACCGAATATTAATATATTATAAAATAATATTTTAAGTTTTCCCTAAGGTGCCCCTCACCCCCTTATAAAAGGGCACCTCATCCCTCTCCACTTCACACAGATTTGAGACATCAATCTCGGCCAAACCCTGCCCATTTTACTTCTCGACATCCATATAAACCTAATAAACGTTCTGGTATTCTTCAAAGACTAACTTTAGTTCCCTAAGAGGAGGTTAAGAGGAGGTGTGTCAAAGAAGAGGTAATCTCTTCTACCGATTCATTGAAGTTTCATTATTCTTATACTTCCTATTCTTTAGTTTTTTCGTTATAAAGTAATAACATAAGTATAAATAAAATAATAATATGTTATTATAAATATTAAACAACCCCATTTCACCTTCTATCCATCCTACGGAAAACGAAATCACCGCGCGTGCGTACATACAGAATAACTTCTCCACGCCGTGGTGTAATATGTTTTTCCACCACCACCTTACATGGATGAGTATAATGGTGTAAAGAATAACTATATATGGTTATTATAACAAGATACTAATTCTTAAATATTATATCATCCACTCCAATTCCATTCATAATTATGAGAATGATATCATCGCTCCTACGTACGTACGTATTACCATCTCCACGACGCGATGAGATTCATTCTCAATGTTAACCATTCAAGAATGATTATAAAGTATATATAATGAATAATAATGATATATATGACATAATAATTCTACTGGATTTATGTATATATATATGTCATCTACTTACTTCCATTCAAGTTAAGAAGGAAAGGATAATAACGTTCATGCGTACGTACGACCTACCGTCTCCATGAAGGGTGTGTTTCATTTCATTTATCTATCTATTATATATATATATATGTATATACTGAATATATATGATATATAAATCATTTTTTAAATTCTGGAAGTAAGTAAACCATGATATAAGTAATAATAATATCAAGAACAACAAGTCCAAACATGTACGATAAATGAAACTATTTTACCCAAAATGCTGATTTTACATGGAATTGACAAAAGAATGGGTAATATAAAGTAATAAGTGAATCATATATGATATCATAAATATTATTACGGTTTTGTTATAAGTTAATAATATGTTTAAACCCGCTATACAAGAGTCTCAGACACATACATAAGAAATTGGACATAAGGTAAGGGATTATTTTGCAATCTCATTTTTATCCGAGATTGCTTATACTGGAAATCCTTTTTTTTTTGATTTTCAAATAGCCGGTTTAGGGAAACCGGAAACCTCACATCCGAACACCATCCATGGGATCTGCGCAACCCATCCACCCAAAAACCAAACCATCTCAAAAATTCAAATTTCAAAAAAGCTCAACATACGTGTCCTCCTCGAACCGCACCTCGAGGAAAGTGACTGTGCACTGTAGTTTCATCAGAATGCCGGCGAGAAAACCGGATCGCCACGCGCCACCATTCACCGGGGAAAGCGCCGGAGCCGTCGCCGGAGCCACCGCAGACCCCGCAAGAAGATTCGTTGAGGACGCCGGAGGAAGTTCCAACCCCTCCACCGGCTTCACAAACCACCGTCATCTCCTTCGTTGACGATAAAAGAACATGACCAGAAAACATCCACATTCACGACCCAAATACCCAACCCTTTCTATCCGTGAAATCCAAAAAACACTCGCATAGACGATTGCGAGAGGGAGAGCCTCACCAGAAACCCAGAAATCACCCAAAAGCGAAGATCAAAACAAACCAACATTACAGAACAACACCAATTTCAAGCAAAAACCAGCCCAAAATGAACACACACCAAACGCCAAGGACAACAGTCTGTCTGACAAACCTCCTGACGTCGTCCTCATCAGCACGAACCAAAGCAATATCCCAACGCCACCTTCCGGGAGCACCAGGGAAGCAACGCCCAACCTCCAAACACCCAGATCGATGGCCAAAGTGAAAATTTCGAACCGTCAGGCCAGGGACTCAGGCGCAGAATCAACACCGAGTCACGAAGACCCCGATGCGCGCAAGACGAGCCAATACAGGGCCGAGCCGGTATAGAAAACCCCACCTCAAACCTCCGGACCAGGGAAGAAGGAGCGCAGATCCGGGATGAGGGAGGCGGCGTGAGCGAACCCTAGCCAGAGCTGTTCCCCTTACGGGCTCATCCCCCGTCCGATATTGCTTATACATAAGTATTTACTGGGGATATATTTTTAATCCATTCCCATAAAATGTTTTTCATACAATGTTTAATATTATTACATGTATGTTTAATTTCTTGTTTACCCCTTTTTGACTTTTACTTATTTTTATAGAAGGAATCTTTCTTTTGAATACCATACGTGGTACTTTTTAACTTTTCCGTTAAAAGTATCAGGATAATGGGTTTTTAAATTATACGGAATGAATGGATGTTTAAAATTTCATAATTCATAATTTTCATGAAGCTTAATATACAATATTTCATGATTATTTTCAACAAAATCCTTTTCTTATAAAATTTCATGGCATTTTGTGAAAAGAAAATGATTTTGAAGAAGAAATTATATTTTCCTCAAGAATTCATTTCAACTGTTTTGTCAAAACTATTTTCCATCTAAGATGATATTATTTAGTATGAATATGTTTCAAGTAAAATGTCTCTATTATTTATAAGTTTTGACTCTTCTTATGATGAAATGATACCCATTTGTTTAATATGGATTATATTATGATGGGATGATGGTTTTGAAACCCATTTTATTTTTTGGGTTATGATGAGTAATTTATGTTTATTTTTTGGAACAAGTAAAAATGATTTCATTATGATATGGATGGGACCTATATCTCTATGCAATTCATTAGGTAAATATTTATATCTCATGAGATATACATGGATGGAATTAAAAGTAAACCTGGTTCAGTAAGGGACTCTGTCCACTATGATGGTCTTGGCAGAAATGCCTTGGATACTATGGAAATCATATCATGTGATTAATGGTTTTCCACAATTAAATGTTTTATTCCCATGCTATTTTGTCATGATTTATGTTCCTCAATGACCTATTCTTTATGTACTGTCATGATTCAGGCCATTGCTCATGATTTTGATGTTTTATGTTCATGTTTTTATGTTCAAATATTTATGGATTCTTTTTTATGCTCTCCATGTTTACCCTTACTAAGAATTTGAGCTCACCTTTTTTATGTTTTCTTTTCCCCAGGATATAAATAAAGGTTTTAGGTAAGAAAACAATAGGGGATGATATTTATGGGAGATGTTGAAGTTCTTTCCCCATGATTAGAAGATTATTTTCCGAGTTTCCAAAGGCACTAAACTAATACGGTCTTTGGGCGTCTGTTTATTAAATGTATTATGTATTCCGCAAAAGTAATGTAATGTCTATCTATGTAAAGCTCTGGGTCTATATAGTTAATTATTTGTGGTCAATGTCATTTTACATTCTTTTGGTACAAGTAGTTTCCCTTTCAATTGTTGTTTTCTTTTAATGAAATTATATATATGTACTTTGGTTTCTTTTATATTGTACTCTGATAATGAGTTGGTTGGTTTCTATCTTATCTCTCTTATAAACATGTTTTATCATATAGGGTAGTGCCTCCCATCTATTTGTTTTTTGTACCCTCAGTTCTTGTCCCTAGCCCGAGGCCTACTAGAGGCAGGACTCAGGGGTCATTAGCTCTGTTCTCAAATTTCCGGCCTAGAAGGGGTAAACCATGTGGGAAGGGGAAAGAAAAATATTATTTAATAATTTATGAAAATAAATTGTTTACAAAAATATAATATAGAATTATTAAATTACATATTAATTAGAAATGAATATGAAACCAGATTGAATATAATGGGAAAAATAATTATGGTCACCAAGATATATTACCATTTAAAATTGAATTGATTAAAAATACTTAGTGATATTAATGTAATATGTATGTTATATATATAATAATTTATTTATATTAATTTAATAGATTATAGAAACATATGATATGAAAAAAATTTAATTTTATGCTTAAAACCTATATTTTTATAAAGGTGGTTTTACCGACATTCAATGGAGAAACCATTTTAAATTATTTTTTTACAATTTTATAGATTTGATATTTTAATGTAAACAGAATATTTTAAATATAAATAAAAATTATTTTAGGATATATTTCAAGTAATTTTCTTTGTCAGGTTTCATTTTTAATGAATAGTTAAAAATACTGAATTTTAATTCAAAACAGTTTTTCATCTAATTTTTTTTTAAAGTTAAATTATATTTTAAATTGGTATCAATGTGTAATTAGATAATATTTTTATCGGATAATACTATTTAGGCCATTGGACTCAATTTTACTTTTGAAATTACCTAAAAAACACAGAAAACATTCTGACATTTTTATTTAAAAAACCCCCATTTTCATCTCGTCTGCCGTATTAATTTTAAATTATTTTCTACCAATCCATTGTTTGGGAATTTTGAAAATGGATTACATATTTGGAATCATCATAATTTATAATGTCTAATAAGTTGAACTTCTCTTTTTACCATACATATTAGTAAAATAAATTTAAATTAATTATGTCAATCAAGTTAAAATAAAGCTCAATAAGGGAGTAGACATAAACCATAAGGGCACAAATGACATGTCCACATGTCCAACATCCGTTGGATGGAAATATTTCTAAATTAAACCTTAAATTGTTGTGTTTATTTATTTTGTTATTATTATTTTTAGGTTAAAATGTGGATACACATAACTTGTTCAAAAAAATACGATGTGTGTCCTTTCCTTTCACAATAAAAGGCCACCCGCCTTCTTCACACAACTCAAACCACATAGGTTTATCCAATATCTGCCTAATGCCCATCCCAACCACTATAACTTACTACATGAAGTGTCCCATTAGTAAAAATTCCTTCCAAGGATTCAATTTTGTGATAACCAAAAGGATTTACCTAATTAAGAGGACTTTTGTACGAGTATGACGAGAGTAAAGACACAAGGTAATAGAATTTCATATAAATTATTATTTATATAAGATACATGATCTATTCAACGACCATTAGTTTTATGGGGTTTTTATGCTGAAATGTTTTGTATTATATGTTTCTTATACATTAATTTATGGGTATTTACATATCCAATTGATGATATATCTTTTATAGGGAATATTTTTCAAGAGTAACCAAATCAGTAAACTATTTTTGTCTAAATTTTTCTTCTTTGAGAAACTTTCAATGCTATGATTCGATATTTTTTCATGATCTATATATAATGACATTGACATGTTTTATCATGAATCTCATTCATTTTATTATATTTTAAGCTTCATGTAATTTCATTTTAATACATGGGGAGTATAGTTTAATGTTACCACATGGTAAGAGTTTATTGAAAAAATATCATATCTTATAGAGATTGTTTATTATTATGATTACTTGGAAGAAATATTATTATCCATTTGTCAAGAACATTATTGAGTTTTATCCACCTCTATATATTCATGAAATATACATGTATGGGTACCATTATTCCAGTCATTAGTACATAAGATATTTAATAATCTATATTTAAGGAAGACAGACTTTTCCCTCTCTACGGTCGAATATATGGGATCCCTAGAAATCTAGATTTCTAAAATGGATCCAATAGTATTCTAATATAATCTTATAATATTGTAAATACCTTTTTCCCCTTTTTTTCTTTTACCGACATTTTCAACAGAACCTTCTTGTGTCTTTCTGAACGAGTGAGTTTTTTAACCTTTTTACCATGGAAAAGGGACGTTCATTTTACCTTATATGACTTGTACAACTTTACCCACCATCATATATGAAAGATTCCTTCACATGATTAAAAGGAAAGTTTTTATGAAAATATTTTGAAAAATAATTTTCAATGATTTTTTTTTTTAAAACTGCTTTCAATGATTATTTATAATATTTGGAAGTATTTTTCAAGGAAATAGTTTTCAAAATTTTTTCAATATCAATTTATAATATTTCAAGGAAAATGATATTGAAAATTTTTTCAAACATAGATTATATTTCATTATGGAAAATGGTTTTCAAATTTTTTTCGATCACCTTTTATAATTTTTCATGGAAGTGGTTTTTAAATTTTTTTTCAATATTTCTACATGATTTTTCATTGTTATTTTCATGAAAATGGATTTCAAAAGTTTTTATGTCTTAATGATAATTTTTCATAGAATAAATGATATCATATTCAATAAATTTTATCAAAATTTCTTTCCATGCAATTCATTATCTAAGATGACATTCATTGATGTTACTCAATACCTTAAATTAAATGATCCAAAGGTTGTATAATTACTCTTTATTTGATGGTTTATATTAAATAGGAATAATGCTTATGAAGACACTCTATCTTCCAAGGGTTATATTCTATTCAAACCCTCATCTTTTCATGATTAATTATTTCAGGAAACGGTTATGAAACCAATATATTTAACATAAGTTATGATGTGATGAAATAACAAAGACAACCATTTCATTTCATGGGTTATTATTTTATATTTTCAAAACTCCTCTTATTTCATGGGGAATGATACGATGAATGTTTTATAGAATTTGTATGCCTGATTTTATTATGTGATTAGTACGAACTGCATCTATATGAAATCAATTGAGTAATTATAAGTTATATATGAGCTCAAAGGGTACAAATATTATATCCCATGCCCAAAAAAATGAATTTACATGGTTTATATCCCATGCCCTAAAAGTAAGGTGGTATACAGGTTATAGCCCCAGACCAAAAACAAGAAGGTACATGGGTTGTATCCCAACCCTAAAAATAAGAAGGGACTTGGGTTTTAGCATATGATTAAAAGTATGATGGTACATGGGTTGTTAGTCTAAGCATAAAGCATGTTCATTGGTGGTAGCCCAATCCTAACATGATATAAAGATCTTGGTAGTCATCCTTGACATAAGATTTTATATTTTTATATGTACCCAAAAAATTCGATATCTTATTCGAATGTTATTATTTCTTTGGTTTGTTATTTATTGAAATAGGTTTCATGTATTTGGAACTACCAAGAATTATGGCATGATTGATTTCTATGCTCTTTGGTATGTAGGTAATGATATTTTATTGTCTTGATCACGTTCTCATACACTTGTGATCAGGTTTATGATTAAATATCTCTTTTGATTTCCATTATTGAGATTCTAAGATAACCCCTATTAGGATTACATCACCATATAAAGAAGATATGTGTTAAGTGTGAATTTTCTAAAAAGGGTTTTATCCATGATGAACCAAGTGGGAGATAATGGATTTGGAATATATATTAGTGTCTAAGTTTTCATTTTCTAAAGGAAATAAACTAATACAATCATTGGGAATCTGTTTGTATAATGTTTTAAGTATTCTACAAAAATAAGGTAATGTTAATGTAAAAAATTCAAGGGTCTCTATAGTTGGTATCAGAGAAAAGGATTAGTTAACCTTTGGAAACTAGGATAAGAAAACCATAATAAGATCTCTAAGTACATATCTTAATATAATTCTTCTGTTAACGAAATGTATATGAAAATTTCCTAGAATTTTGGTAAATTATAGAGTGAGTAGAATCCTAGAAATACATATATGTATGGATACTACAAGTGGATGCAGATCAAGAATAGATGTATGTAGGGGTGACAAATCTGACAAGATGTCACATATCTTACTTTTGGGTAATATGGTACATAAAAACAGGCCTTACTTCACACCTGGATTGAAGCTCCAGGGGGATATAATTTTTGGAATTCTCAAACTCTTCATAAACCATCATGAATTATTTTAACCAAATTTTTTATGACTAAGTTATGATAAACCTATGGATTCAGATTTTAAGGATGGTGACACAAATTATACATCATATAAGTTACTATTGTTCATGATTACAATGTTTTTCACTATGATAAATGTTACTCACACAATTCTTTCTGATTTTAGTAAATAGAAGGAACTAGATGGAACTGGGATAATATTGAATGTTATGGACAATTTAAAGATGAGTAGTCATATGGGATGATCACTGGAGTGAAGAATTTTGGGGTAATGAAAAATCTTTTTTCACATAATATGATTAACAACGTGTTCCTAAACCAACTCTTAGACTCGCGAAGGAAGATAAAAATAATTTTACTAATATTTTGGGTAATGGGGATGATGGTGGAATGGAGATTCAGTTTCATCTATGTTGTGAATTTGGAAAAAATCACCCAAGTGAATGTATTAAAGGGACATGATGATGTTTTGACTATTGAAATGAATTTATGAAATCAGGTAACTACAAATGGTAAATGAAAACACCAGTTAAGTCAAGGGATGGTAATTTTGGACTCCCTAATTCATTATCAATTGAAGACTACATCAAATGTTTAAATTATGAAAATTATGAAAATAGATATCCTATGTTGAAGGCTCTTGTAGATAATGACCATGGTGGTACAAGTAAAGTTTCATTATCTGATGATGAAAAGACCACAAAAACATGTGAAATCAATTTTATGTTCTTATAGTACTGTCTACATTAAACATAATAAGAATTATTATATTGAGGTTCAAGAACATTAAATAATGATTAATATTTTATAATATATTATTTAAGTATTAAGAAATAGTTTTATGAATCTTGAGTAAGGGTTTAAGAATCAATTTAGATGAATAAAGTATTTATGTTTTTTTATTCAAATATTATTTTAACTGAATCATGAAATATATATGTATTTTTAGTATATGTTTTCATTATGGAATGAAAATGATATGTGAATTATGATGATGAAATGGAAAATTAATTTTTTGTAAGGTTTATATTTTCATTAAGGGAAGGTAACCCTTAATTAAGGACTTGCATTGAGATAATGATGTTTGGATAAAGATATGTTGGTTTTGAGTAAGTAAACTAGATTTTTTAAATTACCGTGGAACTAATCATTAAAAAAATTTAATACATCATAAAGGATGAATTTTAAAACTTCTTGTATTTATAGATTGTCTCTAGTAATCATTGGAATAAGAAAGCATTCATTTATTTCAAAAAGGATTTATTTTAATTCTGGTTATTACCATGTTCCAAGGGAATATAAGATGAGTGTATTCACATGTTTGGAATGTGACAACCAAGTGATTATTTTTTATATATAGGGTATCAATGCTAAGATGATTTCATAACTTTATTTCGAAGCTTTATGATTTCAATATTTCAGATGTGTTATATGGTTAACCATTTATGATGATTGTAACATGCCATGTAAATAAAGAATAATACATTTTCATATTTGTGAATTAAATATAAATTTTACTTTAAATGGGATGATATGTTCGATGGAATACCTGATATGCAACAATAGGTTTCTTTGAAATATTATGTTGCACACAATATTGAGTCATACTGAAAAATAATATTATAATATTATTTTAAATGGTAGTTAATTCCTAGTTGTTATGTTGGAAGCAATGAATAGAACTAACTACAATATTTTTATACATGTTTGTTAAATATTTTTTCATTTATCCATTAATAGTTAGAGGCTTAAAAAGTGAATTGATCTAATTTTAATCATAAATACTATAATATTCTTTAAAAGATTGATTTACCGCCTTTTAATGGAGAACCATCCTTAAATATGATTTTGGTAAAATTTATATGTTATATTTGAAAAAATAAAATTACTATTTAGAATTGTGAAATCAAAATTAATTTGGTTAAATTTATGGTATTTTTCATAAAACAAACCATTTTTAATGAATAGTAAAAAAATATTGTATTTTAATTCAAAACTACCTTTTAATCTAATTTATTTATATTATTAGATAGTCTTTTTAATTGGTTTTAAAGTATAACAATATTATATTTTTACCATTTAATACAATTTTGGTCATTGGATGTAATTTCACTTTGAAGTTGGTCATAAGAAAGTGTCAATCATTTGATAGTTATTATTTCTTAAAAACACACTTGTTTTACAACGTGAATTAATTTTAAATTAATTTCTACATATTTTGTGTTTTGAATTTTGAAAAATTAATTCTACATTTAGAATCAGGATTTCTAAATTGTTTAAATAGATAAATTTTATTTTTAGACATTATGAATAATTACATCGGTAAATAATTTATTTACCATGGTTAAAGGGTAAATCTGGTAAATATAGCTAAAAAAATATTATTATAATAATATTATATTACCCTATAAATTTTCATAATCATATTTTTTGATACATTTATGAACATGGGAATCCATTGGTCTTTTTAGGGACCCCATGGAGCCACATAAGAGTGATAATGACAATTTATATTAACTATTTTAATGTAAATACAAAAATGACATAAAAATATATCTTTTAGTAAATAAATATTTACATTTTGTTATATAATTTATCTATTAAACTTTAAATATTCATTTGAAATAAAAATATGTATCGTACATCAAGGTATGTTTTTATAAATTTTAGACATAAAATAAAAAAAAAATTATATATGACACAATAATGATGTAGTGTTTACATCATTAATGACTGATTAAAATAAATAAGACTATAAAGATTAAAACAATATGAAAAACCTATATATTTCATATTGGATGATTTTATTTCAAACAATATATATCTTATATTCTAATTTAATAAGTTTTGGACCATTAGAAACCAAAAATCATTATATAATAAAATAATATTTTCAGACATTCCTAAAGAGCCCCATCTTCCCCTTATAAAAATCCCTCTCCTCTAACCCATTACTCACATCTCTAAATCCCCTTGTATCATCCAAAATCTTTTCAATTAAGCTCCATAAATCCCTCTCTTCCTCCTATAAGACTTACCTTAGGCAGAAAGTACTTCATGAAATCCTTTTTCTTCAAACCAAAGGAAGTTACCCGAATTAAAGGTATTGTCTTCTGTTACATTCTTTTCTTCTAATTTACATCTCCAACCCATAAAATCATTTTATTCCATTATTTTATAAAAACACCAGTATACTCAATATACTAGGTTTTTAATGAGAAGGATTATAACTTCACTTACACACACCTCCATTTAAAGTGTAATGAACAAATTATTTCTGTGGACAGTGAACTAACACCACATAAATTGATTATTGTTCAATTATATCCTACCGTCTTTTATGGTAGCCATTATGATGGAAGTATATTTCTATGTGATATATATTATATTTATATTTTCTATATTATTCAATATTTTTCATTTATATTATAATTTTATGGTTTCTATAATAGGTAAACACGATAATTTAATTTGAGGAAGTGCGGACTACTACTCCCTCAAAATGATATGACTCGTTCCTTCCATACGTGGGATGTATAAATGTTTGAATTTAATGAAATTATATATGGTATTAAAATATAATTATAATATACTTAAGTTTCAGTATATTTTCATTCAATTAAAATATGAAATTGAAATGAAATTATCATTCATGCGTACATACAACTTACCGTCTCGATTAACGGCGTATTACATTTCTTATCTCCAAATGTTATGTAATATTATAAATACATATATATAATAGATATATATCATATATATTATATATAAATCAATAATATAATTCTAAATATAATGAAATTTTTACCACATGAACAACATGTAATTATAAGAAGTTCATTTTTTGACTCAAGTACCAAATATCGGAAAAACAACCATTATTAACTTAAATTATTTCATAATGTTAATAAAATGGTAAGAAGTGATATAAAAGGAATAATAAACTTGAAAAATGTTCTTAAGAAAGAACAAATTTGTAAAGACCCGGAAATTTCAAGGAAATTTTTTTCTTAATTCTCTTTAGAATTTTACAAGAATGCAGTTTCTGACGGCGCCTAATTCCGAGGCCCGGTGTGCCCGGAATTAATTTCCGAAGTTTGGCTCAGGTACGTTCAGTGAACGAGCGAGCGGGTTTTTTCTATCTTTTTAACCGGTGCTCGGAATTGAAATCCGATGGCACCAATGAACTCGCAACACCGGTAATTTCTTAAGGGAACCTTTACTGTAGTTGCGTTTGTGCGGGAGAAGAAGTTAATTAATGGGGTTTAATTAAAAAGTAAATAAAATTGTTAAGTCAATTTTATTTCCTTTTCAAGGTGGTTAGATTCTCCCATGGGAAGTTGGTTGTGGGGACCACATCCACCCGACTTCCCAAGTGTGGATAATTAAAAGGGTGGGGCCCACACGAACCCCCCACCTTTTCAAATTTTCCCTAACTCCCTAACCCCTCTTAACCCCTCACATTCCTAACACCCCAATAACTCACCTTCTTTAATATTTGACAACTTGTTGTATTTAATTTGGCGAGTTACATGTAAGTTTTTGAAATTCAAACAATTGAATTTCAAATGCTTTTTTGTGTTAATAAAATAGTTTAGAACTTATTTTATTAGGGGTTGGTGTTGGGTTGTTTGAGAGCTTTTTGGAGAAAAAGCTAAGGAACACCTTCTTCAACATCGACGAAGAACGCGAAGAACACCATTCTTCAACGAAGAACTACTCATCCGAAGAACACGGTTCTTCTGCGACGCCGTATGTGCAATGTGACGTTCTTCTTCCACATCGTCTCTTCCGCGACAGTTTTCCATGACAGAATCACCGTCAACGACTTCGAATCCCGCTTCGCGACGTCGACGTTCTCCCACGACGCCCGACCTCTGTGACGCTTGTCTTCCACGGGTCGTTGGCGAACAACGTTCCTGAACCGAGGTAGGGGATTGTAATTAATTCTTTTGTTCGTGTTACATTCCTGAATTTCTTCGTGAAATCTTAAAACCTATTTTATCGAATAATGCAAAGGGGTCGGACCGCACAAACACAGCCGACCCTCCTCCTATGTTCATGTTTGATTCTTGTGGATGGAGCAGAACGACGTGGTGTCGTCGCACCACGCGATAATCACACGGAAAGTATTACGCGACGCCGTCGCGCCACACCGTGAAAAGAAAGAACAAGGACGCGATGCAGTCGTGCCACGCCAAAGAACCACGAAGAGGGCGCATTCCATTTTTGACGTGCGGATTGACGGGTGATGACGAAGCAGGCCGTTTGGGAATTTGAATCCCTTCGCAGTGAAGGTGGAGTCCCGGGGGGACCATAGGCAAAGACGACAGAAGGAACGGACCACCGGAGCGTGTCCGGTGGTCCGCGGAAGGCGGCGGCAGCGAGCCGCCGGAAAGGGAGGCGGCCAGCGAACCGCCGGCCTCAATTAGCGGCGAAGGGCGGGGGATCCGCGCACCCCGCCCACGATTCGGCGCGGCCGACCCGGGGGGGGGGGGGGGGGGGTGGGGGGAGGGGGGAGGGCCGGGTCGCCCCGGGCCCAGACCCCCGTTTTCGGGCCACTTTCGGTCAAATGCCCTTAACTTGAGCTACGGGACTCCAAACGACATGCCGTCAGCGGCAACACGATCCTTGGATCGAGACGGTCGTTTCGTTATATCACACTCAAGGTTTCGGAGAACTTTGGGTTCGGCCGGGTTGGTTCGTACACGAAACCAACCGGGCCCTCGGAGCGGAAAAGCTCGTAACATGAGTTTCGGACATCTGAATGACGTGTCGTCGACTTTGTTTATTTCCTCTAAGTGAGAAGGATCTTTTGGCTTACTCCGCTCGAGGTTTGGATGTCGTCGGAGAGCGGTCGGGTTGGTTCGCTCACGAAATCCAACCGGGCCCCTGGAACGAAAAAGACAATAACTCACAGACCGGGCGTCCGATTGACGCACCGTCTGTCTCGTTGTTTTCCACTTGTTGAGACGGAACTTTTGGCATACTTCGCCCGAGTTTTGGATGCAGTTGAGATATGGCCGGTTTGGATTGTACCCGAAATCCAACCGGGCCCCTAGAACGGAAAAGCTGATATCTTTCTGACCGGACGTCCGTTTGACGAACCGTCAGCGGCGTTGTTGATCACGTTGAGAAACGGTCCCTATGAGTATACCTTATGAGTGTTCTGGGTATAATTGAGTTACGGCCGTACTGGTTCGCAAACGAAACCAACCGGGCCCCGGGGACGAAAAGGCTAATAACTCACAGACCGGGCGTCCGATTGACGTGCCGACTGTTGCTTTGAGACCCCTACAACGAGACGGTCCTTTTAGATACTTCTTCTTGGCACTTTGAGATACGTGGAGTATCGACTTGTATCTCGTGGAGCGGACCCTCCCAGAGACAAGCGTACGGAGTACGGAGACCGTGTAGTCGGCAAAGACCTGAAGACTGTTTGTCCGATTCGATTCGGAGTGACTTACGTAGCCCAGTGGGGAGCACTACTTTGTGAGGTGGCAGAACCATAGCGGAGGAGTACAACTATGTGAGGTGGCAGACCCGTGGTACTCCACAGGAGGAGTACCTCTGTAGGCTATGAGAGGGGAGCACTAATGTGTTTGGGTGGCAGACCCCGGCGGGAAGCACTACTGTGTGAGGTGGAAGGCCCGCGGTACTCGACAGGAGAAGTACCTCAGCAGTCTTAGGTTAGTGAGCAGTACCTCGGAGTCATGATAGGACCACTGTACACTCCAGAGACGGAGCTTTTCAGCATTTACAGTTTCGATAAAGAAAATACTGGTTTGAGGTGAGAATTTTGACCTTTGTGTTTACCTCATGATTGAGATGGGTCACTTGATAACTTAGGTATATGTATGGGCATATACCTGGGTAGTGGTTATCCGTTGATTTCACAATCCATCTGTTTCCTCATGATTGAGATGGGTTTTTTGATAACTTAGGTATATGTATGGGCATATATCTAAGTAGAGGTTATCTGTTGAGATATTCTTGTGGTTATCCTTGTTGGTTTAGTGAGACCATGAGGGTCTCGGGGTCCCTACTGAGTATCGTTATACTCACCCCTGCACGGGATATGCCCGCACCTCTTTGTGTTGGTTGCAGACGACAGGCAGTGCTGACGGAGTCCGAGTGTTCGAGGACTGGTCGGTACCCGGAGGTGGACTACATGACGAGTTAGTACCCGGAGGTGGACTACACGACGTGATTAGTCACAGAGGAGGTTGATTGACGAGAGCGTGGAGGAGGCTATCTGTACCTACCCTTCAGGTAGGATCCGTGGTGGACAACCAAGAGCTGCGCTATCTGTACCTACCCTTCTGGTAGGATCCGAGGAGGACGACCCAGGAGCTGCTTCCTTCTTCAATCTGTTTGTCTTTTGGCTGTTGTACCTTGTTCAGTTGTAGTCGTACTTTTTTTGGGGTCTGTATTCTGGCCCATTTACTTTTCAGCTTTTCTTTTGTACATAGTGTTTTGCTTCCGCTTGTACTCTGTGGTGCTTGTTTTCTTTTATAAAGGCAATGCCTTCCCAGTTATCGGGATTTTACGCCTTTGGTGCTAGTCTCCAGCCCCTGGCCTATGGAATGCGGGCTTGGGGTAGTCACGGTAGGGGCCCCGAGGACGGGTCGTGAAAAATTGGTATCATAGGAGTTCGGTTCTACCGCAGAACTTATAACTCTGATGTTTCTTTCTGTGAAGCAATAGTGTTAAGAGTACCGAGTGTGGTTTTCAGTTCAGGGAGTCCAGTGTTGGTGTGGGCGGCCGACGTATCCATACACCAGGACCCTGACAACTGATTTTCGACTTTGTGCACGAAAACACTGATTGCGTGTGTGTTTTCCAGATGTTTTATTTAAATGTCCGATCAAACCAGGTCAGCTCACCAGGTATAATCGTTTGACCGTGTCACGTTGTTTATTTCCGGATGCCTCCCCGTGGACGACCAGCTAGAGCCCCGAGAGTGGTACGTACTGACAGCCCGCCGAGCGACGAGGCCTCAGTATAGGGCCCTATCCCAGTTGAGGCACCAGCGGAGGCACCAGCGGTACTATTGTCTGTTGGGCCACCGATGCCACCAGCCCCAGCAGCAGAGGATGCACGTCTCTTGAGCGCACTACATGAGTTCCAGCGCCAGATGCCACCCAGGTTTCAAGGAGGGACGGACCCGCAGGTGGCTGAGGATTGGTTAGAGGCTGTGGTGAGAGTCTTCAGTCTAGTGGGGATACCGACAGATTTCATGGTGATCCTTGCTGCCAGCCTTCTTCAGGCAGCAGCAGGCAGATGGTGGAGCCTGATGCTTCATATGCATGACGAGGCGACACTTCTATGGGCAGAATTCGAGAGCCTGTACTGGGCAGAGTTTGTACCAGCCACCCTTCGAGCGGTGCGTATACAGGAGCTACTTCAGCTGCGGTAGGGCAGCATGTCAGTGGTGCAGTACTCAGCGAGATTCACAGACCTCTCGCTCTACTCCACGGATATGGTACGGGACCCGTTCTTCAGGGCCCGAACCTTCGAGTAGGGGCTCAGGCGGGAGATCAGGGCTTCGGTTGTATCACACAACATTCCGACGCAGACAGGAGTGTTGGAGCGAGCCCTCTTAGTGGAGAGATTCCTTGCTGAGCAGTCCCCAGCAGTAGGACCCACCACTAGCCGGCATGCGGCAGAGTATTCTGTAGAGGGAAATAGATAGATGACACAAGGGTCCAAGAGGACCAGACCTACAGGTGTTCGACTGCGTGACTCAGGGTCGGTAGTGCGAGGCACCAAGGGAAGTGATAGAGCCAGACCTTCCATGAAGTGTTACTCCTGCGTTAGAATTGGTCACATAGCACGTGACTGTCTGACCCGCCATGCAGATGACCAGCAGTTAAATAAAGAACCTCTGAGGCAGAGGCAGAGGTTCGATCAGGGCGGACTGGAAGAAGCAGGCGGCCATGGCAGAGGAGCTGGCCGTGCAGCTAGAGGTGGACGATGCTTTGGGATGTTCCCACCACCACCAGGAGGCCCACCCTGACCGCAGGGGATAGGAGGACATGGGAGAGCTCAGTTTCAGGTAGCTGAGGTCTATGGTCATGGAGTTCCGGAAGCAGATGGACAGGAGAGGAACTAGCTTCCGACCTGGAGGCTATTGATCCTGTAGCTTCTGGTTTTGTTGATGTTGGTCTGTAGTTGCTTTGTGTCCTGTACTATGAGCTGCAATAATAAGAAGACACTTATCTTTGTTTGCTTTCCTGTCCTTTTGTTTGGTTGATACTGAGTAGTCCCGGTTAATACTGTTGACTTGACCCTCACTTTCGAGTTTTCTACTGACGGAGACCTAGTGACCACACACTGATGTCGATAGTGTGACTCGACCCTTGGAGGCGAGAGTGATAGTTGGATCTCTTGGTAGTTATGTCGAGGCCTTACGACGTCATCCATGGCATGAATGCATCATTCATGTCAGGATTGACTGTGTTAGGCAACGAATGTGGTTCATCCAGGGGATGAGACCAGATTTCTCTTATCGGCAAGGAAGAAATCATAAAAGCTCTTGGGAGACTAGAGAAGGTCCAGGTCATCCAAGAGCGGATGAGGACAACACCGGGCCGACATAAGCCTTATGCTGACAGGACTTGGAGGCCTCTAGAGTTCGAGGATGACCATCACGTCCTTATACGAGTCTCACCTCGACGAAGTTTACGAAGATGTGGCCAGGGAGGCAAGTTATCTCCGAGGTTCAACGGACCTTTCTAGGTCCTCACCTGGGTAGGCGAGGTGGTTTACCACTTTACCCATCAACTTCAGTTGCACTAGATGCACAGCGTTTTCCAGGTATCTCCACTGAGAAGATACGTGCTCGACACTCCACATATCATCGACTATGAGGAGCTGGACGATGGCGAAGGGGTGTCTTTCACGGAGGTTCCAATGGGGATCGAGGATCGACAGGAGTGGATCCTACAAGGATAATCGATTCCTCGGGTGAGCTTTCTTTGGATGTACAGGAACCTCCAGGTAAGCACATGGGAGCAGAAGGCTCAGATGCGTTCTCTGTACCGCTTTTGTGATCCTAGTTGTGTTGAAGCTTTACGGGGACGTAAAGCCCTGAGGTGGGTGTAATGTAAAGACCCGGAAATTTCAAGGAAATTTTTTTCTTAATTTTCTTTGGAATATTACAAGAAAGCAGTTTCTGACAGCGCCTGATTCCGAGGACCGGTGTGCCCGGAATTAATTTCCTAAGTTTGGCTCGGGTACGTTCAGTGAACGAGCGACCGGGTTTTTCTATCTTTTGAACCGGTGCTCGAAATTGAAATCTGATGGCACCGATGAACTCGCAACGCCGGTAATCGCTTAAGGTAACCTTTACCGTAGTTGTGTTTGTGCGGGAGAAGAAGTTAATTAATGGGGTTTAATTAAAAAAGTAAATAAAATTGGTAAGTCAATTTTATTTCTTTTTCAAGGTGCTTAGTTTCTCCCATGGGAAGTTGGTGGTGGGGCCCAAATCCACCCAACATCCCATGTGTGGATAATTAAAAGGGTGGGGCCCACACGAACCCCCCACCTTTTCAAATTTTCCCTCACTCCCTAACCCCTCTTAACCCCTCACATTCCTAACACCCCATTAACTCACCTTCCTAAATATCTGACAACTTGTTGTATTTAATTTGGTGAGTTACATGTATGTTTTTAAAATTCAAACAATCGAATTTAAAATGATTTGTTGTGTTAATAAAATAGTTTAGAACTTATTTTATTAGGGGTTGGTGTTGGGTTGTTTGAGAGATTTTTGGAGAAAAAGCTAAGGAACACCTTCTTCAACATCGACCAAGAACGCGAAGAACACCATTCTTCAACGAAGAACTTCTCCGCCGAAGAACACGGTTCTTCCGCGACGCCGTATCCATGACGCGACGTTCTTCTTCCACGTCGTCTCTTCCGTGACGGTTTTCTGTGATGGAATCGTAGTCAACAACTTCGAATCCCGCTTCGCGACGTCGACGTTCTCCCGCGATGCCCGACCTCCGCGACGCTTGTCTTCCGCAGGACGTTGATGAACACCGTTCCTGAACCGAGGTAGGGGATTGTAATTAATTCTTTTGTTTGTGTTACATTCCTGAATTTCTTCGTGAAATATTAAAACCTATTGTTATCGAATAACGCGAGGGGGTCGGACTGCACAAACACGGCCGACCCTCCTCCTATGTTCATGTTTGATTCTTGTGGATGCGCAGAATGACGTGGTGGCGTCGCACCACGCGAGAATCACATGACAAGTATTACGCGACGCCGTCACGCCGTACCGTGAAAAGAAAGAACACGGACACGACGCCGTCGCCCCGCACCAAAGAACCACGAAGACGGCGCGTTCCATTTTTGACGTGCGAATTGACGGGTGACGACGAAGCAGGTCATTTGGGCGTTTGAATCCCTTCACAATGAAGGTGGAGTCCCGGGGGGACCATAGGCGAAGACGGCAGAAGGAACGGACCACCGGAGCACGTCCGGTGGTCCGCGGAAGGCGGCGGCGCGCCGCCCGAAAGGGATGCGGCCGACGAACCGCCGGCCTCAATTAGCGGCGAAGGGCGGGGGATCTGTGCACCCCACCCACGATTCGGCTCGGCCACGCTGGCCGATCCGCGGCCGGCCGGTCGGGCCGGGCCTGGTCGACCCGTTTCGGGTCGCCCCGGGCCCAGACCCCCGTTTTCGGGCCACTTTCAGTCAAATGCCCGTAACTTGAGCTACGAGCCTCCAAACGACTCGCTGTCAGCGGCAACACGATCCTTTGATCGAGACGGTCGTTCAGGTATATCACACTCAAGGTTTCGGAGAACTTTGGGTTCGGCCGGGTTGGTTCGTACACGAAACCAACCGGGCCCTCGGAGCGGAAACGCTCGTAACATGAGTTCCGGACGTCCGAATGACGTGCCGTCGACTTTGTTGATTTCCTCTAAGTGATAGCGATCTTTTGGCTTAATTCGCTCGAGGTTTGGATGTTGTCGGAGTGCATTCGGGTTGGTTCGCTCATGAAATCCAACCGGGCCCCTGGAACAAAAAAGCCCATAACTCACAGACCGGGCGTCTGATTGACGCATCGTCTATCTCGTTGTTTTCCTCTTGTTGAGACGGAACTTTTGGCATACTTCGCCCGAGTTTTTGATGCAGTTGAGATACGGCTGGGTTGGATTGTACCCGAAATCCAACCAGGCCCCTGGAACGGAAAAGATGATATCTTTCTGACCGGACATCCGTTTGACAAACTGTCAGCGGCGTTGTTGATCACGTTGAGAAACGGTCCCTATGAGTATACCCTATGAGTGTTCGGGGTATAATTGAGTTACGGACGGACTGGTTCGCACACAAAACCAACTGGGCCCCGGGGACGAAAAGGCTAATAACTCGCAGACCGGGCGTCTGATTGACGTGCCGACTGGTGCGTTGAGACCCCTACGACGAGGAGGTCCTTTGAGATACTTCATAGTGGTAATTTGAGATACTTGGAGTATCGACTTGTAGCTTGTGGTGCGGACCCTCCCAGAGATGAGCGTACGGAGTATGGAGACCGTGTAGCCGGCAGAGACCTGAAGACTGCTTGTCCAATTAGATTCAGAGTGACTTACGTAGCCCAGTGGGGAGAACTACTTTGTGAGGTGGCATACCCACAGCGGAGGAGCACTACTCTGTGAGGTGGCAGACCCATGGTACTCGACAGGAGGAGTACCTCTGTAGGCTATGAGAGGGGAGCACTACTGTTTTTGGGTGGCAGACCCCGGCGGGAAGCACTATTGTGTGAGGTGGTAGGCCCGCGGTACTCGACAGGAGGAGTACCTCAGCAGTCTTAGGTTAGTGAGAGGAACCTCGGAGTCGTGACAGAACCACTGTACACTCTAGAGTCGGAGCTTTTCAGATGTTACGGTTTCGATAAAGAAAATCCTGGTTTGAGCTGAGACTTTTGACCTTTGTGTTTTCCTCATGATTGAGATGGGTCACTTGATAACTTAGGTATATGTATGGGAATATACCTGGGTAGTGGTTATCCGTTGATTTCAAAATCCTTTTGTTTCCTCATGATTGAGATGGGTTACTTGATAAATTAGGTATATGTATGGGCATATATCTAAGTAGAGGTTATCTGTTGAGATCTTCTTGTGTTTATCCTTGTTGGTTTAGTGAGACCTTGAGGGTATTGGGGTCCCTACTGAGTATCGTTATACTCACCCTTGCACGGGCTATGCCCGCACCTCGTTGTGTTGGTTGGAGACGACGGGCAGTGCTGACGGAGGCCGAGTGTTCGAGGACTGGTCGGTACATGGAGGTGGACTACATGACGAGTCAGTACCTGGAGGTGGACTACACGACGTGTCGACTCACAGAGGAGGTTGACGGACGAGAGCGTGGAGGAGGCTATCTGTACCTACCCTCCATGTAGGATCCGTGGTGGATGACCAGGAGCTGCGCTATCTGTACCTACCCTTCAGGTAGGATCCGAGGAGGGCGACCCAGGAGCTGCTTCCTTCTTCCAGCTATTTGTCTTTTTGTTGTTGTACCTTGTTCAGTTGTAGTCGTACTTTCTTTGGGGTTTGTATTCTGGCCCATTTACTTTTCAGCTTTTCTTTTGTACTTAGTGTTTTGCTTCTGCTTGTACTCTATAGTGCTTGTTTTCTTTTGTAAAGGCAATGCCTTCCCAGTTATCGGGATTTTACGCCTTTGGTGCTAGTCGCCAGCCCCTGGCCTCTGGAAGCCGGGCTTGGGGTAGTCACGGCACGGGCCCCGAGGACGGGTCGTGACAAAATTAACTGTAGTTTATTATTCATGAGATTAAAGAACAAACGGGTCAAGTCAGACATGAGGTAAGGGACATTCCTCTCAACCTCCTTTCATTAATAAATAATTTGTTTTATACACTAAATTCTTTTATATTGTGTATAAACACTTTTAAATTTTAATTTCATTCAAAGGGAATATTATTCTATGAGGTTTTTTACTAAACAATAAAAAAGAATGTTTCTTTTAATGTAAGAGGTGACAATGAAATTTTCCTCCACCGTGAGTATTATTTGATCTATGGCTTCTGTAACAAGTCAAAATGATTTTTAAAGGAAAATAAATACCATATACTCTTTTACATAATTTGGTATTGAAAATGGTTTTGATAATGGATTTGTTCTGTCATTATATTTAAATGATGTAGGAATTTAGTAATTCCTTTTTGTTTGTTTTATGTGTTATAAATATGTTATCATTCTTGGGCATTGATTACATATACGAGTGGTTCCATGATAGACCTAGGGCAGGTGAGCCCGAGATTTCTCTCCAATGCATTGGGTAACGTGACAGAGGTAAATGTGAATGTTTCTCCTAAACGATATAGGGAATTTACTGTGATGGTTATTCCATATGTAACTCCCAACATAGTTGTGAATTATACAACAGAAGTATGTTATGGATACCAAATGTAACCTTTATGATTTTTTATTACTGTGTGTTATTCATAAATATTATGACATCAAGGGTAATGTTAAAGAGATTATGTTATGTATGTATTGATGAAATAATGTTTTTATTCTTTGTTTTAAAACCCTTACTGGGCTTTTTATGCTCATCCCATGTTATGAAACGTTTTTCCCTGGACTTAAATATGAATATGTCAAGGATGGGATCAAGGAGAAATTCATGTTGTATAAAACATAGAAATAGACATGACACTTTTTTTCAAGAGTTTTTATTTTATGAAAAAAATTGAAATTAAGGAGAAGTGTCTATATGTAATATTCAAGTTGTTATGTATATGTTATGAACTAATTCTCTAAAACTCAAAACCTAAAAATATCCTCAACATGAACTATCCATTTAATTAAAGATTATGTAATGTTTTAAGGCTGGGTCCTTATAGTAGGTATCAGAGGTCTGTTTAGACATCTCTAGGAGTTATAATATTTTTAAATTAGTATCTATAAATTAATTTATTGTAAGATTGAAATGACATAGCATTTACATATTACCAAGTTTCTTCGCCTAAGATATTTATTGGCTCAGAATGGTTTTCCACAGAGGAAATAAGGCAGATATAATAGGACAACACCGAGAAGAAGACAAAATTTCAAATCAACAACCTGATATTTTCAGAATTAGAACTGAACTATTTGTTGTAGTGATGGAACAATTTTCTTAGGCTATAAATGGTGGCGGTATCCATGTATGATATTATCCAGATCAACCACAAAGGAACTTGTTAGTAGTAGAGTATTTCATGAGGAATCATCCCCCATCATTCAGAAGATAATTTGACCCTGTGCTAGAAGAAGGGTGGATTAAAGCACTAGAAATTATTTTTGATGTCATGGGGTGTTAGAACATTACAATTTAAGTCTTGATGTTTAATATTTTAAAGGTGAAGTCGATCAATGGTTGTCGATGGTGAAAAATATCAGGCATATTAAATAGATTGATTCTCTTGATTGGGATGAATTAAAATTTATGTTTTTTTGAGAAATATATTCCTAAGGTAGGTCATCTTAGAAAGGAAAAACAATTCCTATAATTGAGATAGGAGGATGACCCAGTGGATTCTTATGAAGCAGAATTCACTCAACTGGAATGGTATTCTCCAACTTTCATATGAGATTTTATAGTAAAATAAATTGTATTTACTCTAGATAAAATCTAATGTATCAAAGGGATTTAGCCTATAGTGAGTTCAAAAGGTATAAAAATAAGTGTTTGATGTGTAGAGAAGGTGGAAATGGAGTTTTCCAATGATCATGTGTTCTTTGACAAACAATAGAATAAGAGGTATATGTGGAAGAAGAAATATATTAACTCTTCAAAAAATAATGATGGTAAGAAACACAACTTTACAATTTGTGAAAATTGTGGTAAAAATCAAGCTGGGGAGTGTCTTTTGAATTCTGGTAAGTGATATTGATGTAGTAAAATGGGACATAAGGCTCGTAATTGCACTAAAAAAGATCATGGTAGTGGTAAGACAAAATATTATTTAAAGTCACTAAAATGTTTATGTGCAATAAAATGGGACATTATGAAAATGAGTGTCCAATGAAGAACTCAACCGAGGGAAAGCAGCTTGACTACAAGAAGAAAATGGTGGGTAAAATCATTTTTCAACTACTTTAGTAGATGATGGGATATCCAATCAAGTAGTATTAGGTACACTGTTTGATTGTTCAGATTATTCCAATGTTTTGTTTGATTCAAGTTCTACACATTCATTCATTTCTGAGAATTTTATAGTAAATTGGGAATTCCATATCTAGATATGAATCCACAACATATGGTAAAAACACCAGGGGGAATGTTGAGAGAAAAATAAATTATAAGAACCTTCCTGTCCTTGTGTGCGGAGAGAATCTACCTGAAAAACCTATTATTTTTCCTCTAGTAGAGTTTGATGTTTTTTTGGGTATGGATTGGCTTTCAGTTTATCATGAAAAAATTGAATATAGAGATAAAGAGGGTTTTTTTGGAAATATTTTTAGTTTGATTTCAATAATGAACCCCCACATTTGATAACATATTAGGAAGATGGGAAAATACAAAAAGAGGAAAAAGAATGTTACCTTGCACATATTGTATAAAATAAAGGAACTATTCATATTAATGATTTTTCAGTGGTAAATGAGAATCTTGATGTATTTCCTAATTAGTTGTCTAGTATAATACCAATCAGAATGTTAAATTTATAGTTGACTTAATTTTTGATGATAAGCTAATTTCAAAACCCCCTTATCAAATGGATCAAATTGAAATTTATAGTTAAGGAAGAAATTACAGGAGATATTAAATAAAGGTTTCATTCGAACTATCAAATCACTATGGGGTGATCCATTCTTATTTGTTAAAAAGATTGTTAGTTCAATGAGAAATTTCATTGATTATAGAGAATTGACTAACATCACTGTTATGAAAAAGTATCCTTTGCCTCATATCAATGATCTGTTTGATTAGATCTTGGGCGCTCAGTGTTTTTCGATGATTGATTTGAGGTCGGGGTACCATCAGATGAAAGTAAAATAAGCATACATTCCTAAGACCGTGTTTCGTACTAGATATGGCCATTACGAATTTGAAGTTATTTATTTTGGGTTAACCGGGGAACCAGCTATATTCATGGATCTTATGAAAATAATTTTTTTTTGATTTCTTGGATAAGTCTGTGGTTGTGTTCATTGATGGTATTTTGGTTTATTCTAAAATTATAGAGGACTGTGAAAGTCATTTGAGCAATTTCTTTCAATCCTTAAAAGAAAAGAAACTATATGGGAAATTCAGCAAGTGTGAGTTTTGGTTACAACATATTTCTTTCCTTGGTCACATTGTTTCAAAAAAATGGAATAATTGTTGATCCTGATAAAACTAAAGTTGTTAATGAATGTCCATGACCCACAAATATTACCTAGATCCATAGTTTTCATTGTTTGGAAGGTTATTATAGGAGGTTTGTTGAAAAAATTTCAAAGTTATCAAACCCAATGACGATGTTAACTCAAAATGGTGTTATGTTTGTCTGAAAAAAGAACGTGATGATTATTTTCAAGAAATGAAAAGATGATTGGTGAAAAATTCAGTTTTGGCACTACCTTCGTGAAATGGTGAGTTTGTTATATACAATGATACATCATTGAAAGAACATGGTTTTGTTCTAATGCATAATTATCAGGTAATTTCTTATGTTTCACGTCAGTTGAAACCTCATGATTTAAATTACCCTACACATGATTTAGAATAACCTGTTATGGTTATTTTGATTCAAAATATGAGGAATAATTTGGATGGCTTAAAATGTGTATTATATACTGAACAAAAAAGTTTAAAGTATATATTCACATAGAAATAATTGAACATGAGACATAGGAGATGGCAGGAACTAATCACGGATTATGATTGCATGATTCATTACCATCCTGGATTGGAAAATGGTGTGGTTGATGCTTTGAGTTGAAAAAGTAATGCTTCATTAACCATGATACATTTGGAATAAGATCCTTTGGTTTTGGATTTGATGAACTTTTTCATAGAAGTTGTTGGAGCATGAAATTTCTCTGTTTTGTTTTAAGTGTCAGTGAAATCATCTCTCTAAGATAGATTTAAGAAATAACATAAAGAAGACAGTGAGTTTCAGAAAAAGGTAGAGTTTGTTCAGTAGGGTATGTTCTCAAATTTAAACATTGATAATGAATTTATTTTGATATTTTGAAAGAGATTATGTGTGCCCTGTGATTCACAGTTAATGAATGAGTTCTTATGTGAAGCTCATAGTTCCCCATTTTCATTTCATCCACGTAGTACTAAGATGTATATAGATCTTTGGGAGTAATACTGGTTAGATAGAATGAAAAGAGGTATTTTTTATTTAATTGTGAACTCTTTGACTTTTTAGTTGGTTAAAGTAGATAAACAGTAAAAAAAATGGATACTTCAACCTTTACTGGTGCCAGAGTGGAAATGAGAAAATATATCCATGGACTTCGTTGTGGGATTACCAAAGACATATTGAGGAAATAATGCAATTTTGGTTATTTTTGAAATATTGACTAAATCTACTCATTTCTTTCCTATTTGAAACACTTTGTATCTAGAACAACTTTCTCAGTTGTTTGTTAATGAGATAGTAAGTTTTCATGTAGTGACCCTCTCCATTAAATCTGATCGTGATCTCGGGTTTACTTCTATCTTTTGGAAGGGCCTTCAGATGTCATTAGGTTCTGAATTAAATTTTAGTACATCTTTTCATCCTCAATATGATGGGTAGTTAGAACGAACAATTCAGACCTTGGAGGATATGCTACGTGCTTGTTCACTAGATTACCAGGGATGTTGGGACCAATATATTTTTGGGTTGAGCTTTCTTATAATAATAGTTTTCATTCCAGTATACAGATGGAAAAATTTGAGGAATTATATGGGAAGTGGTGTCGAACTCTAACTTTTTTGAATAAGTAGGTGAAAGTATGTTGATGAGACCAGAAGAGGTAAAAGAGATGGTAGAAAACGTTCATTTGATTCAGAAGAACATGAGAACAGATCATAGCAGGCAGAAAAGTTATGCGAATAACCAGAGGAAGGGTCTTTTATTTTAGGTGTGTGATCATGTCATTCTCAATGTTTCTCCATGGAAACGTGTGATGTGTTTTGGTAAGAAGGGAAAACTGATCTGAGGATCATTGGACCTTAAGAAATCATGTAGAAAGTTGGATCAGTTTTTTATAGAGTGGATTTACCTCCGAGTTTATCCCAGGTACACAATGTTTTTCATGTTTCAATGTTGAGAATGTCTATGCTGGATCTATCTCATGTTTTGGGCCCTTAGGTAGTTCAGTTGGAAGGGAATATCTCTTATGAAGAACAACCAGTCCTGATTTATGAAAAAAGAGAGAAAGTGTTGTGGAATAAGGTAAATCATTTGGTAATGATTTTTTGAAAAACAATATATTTGAAGAGGCAATGTGGGAATCTGCAAATGTTATGAGGGATAAATACCCCCACTTATTTGATAAGACATTAAAATTTAGAGGATACAATTATCAAAGGGGAGAAGGATGTAACATCCCATGTAAATAAAGAATAATAAATTTTAATATTTGGGAATTAAATATTAATTTTACTTTAAATGGTATGCTATGTTCGATGGAATACTCGATAGACAATAATGAGTTTCTTTGAAATCTTATGTTTCACACAAAGATGAGTCATACTGAAAAATAATATTATAATATTATTTTAAATGGTAGTAAACACCTAGCTATTATATGGGCGGAAATGAATAGAACTAACGAAAATATGATTATACATGTTTATTAAATGTTTTTTCATTAATCCAATAATTGATAACGGCCTAAAATGTGAATGAATCTAATTTTAAGTATAAATATTCTAATATTCTTTAAAAGGTTGATTAACCACCTTTTAACAGTGAACCCTATTTCAATCTAGTTTTGGGCACATTAATATGTTCTATTTGGTGAAATAAAAGTCTTAATTATAATGAAGACATCAAAATTTACTTTGGGGAATTTTTTTATTTTTCAGATAAAATAAATTTTTTATTGAATTGTGAAATATACTGTATTTAATTCAAAACATCCCTTTAATATAATTTATTTATATGGTTATATTATATTTATAATTGTTTTTCAACAGTAATTAGATTATATTTTTAACATTTAATTCAATTTTGGTCGTTGTAAGTAATTTCACTATGAAATTGGACGTAAAAAATTATCAATCGTTTGATAGTTATTATTTCATAAAACAACGTTTTTTGTTTTGAAACCCTGAATTAATTTAAAATCAATTTCATCCACTTCTGTGGTTTGAATTTAGAAAAATGGATTCCATATTTGGAATCAGGAGGTCCAAATTTTGTAAATAAGTTTCTTTTATTTTTATACCTTATGAATATTACTTCAGTAAATATTTTATTTATCATGGTTAAAGGTTAAATCTAGTAGATAAGTGTAGAAAAATATTATTATAATAATATTAAATTACCATAAAACGTGTCCTAATTCTATTGGTTGATACATTTCTGACTATGGTCATTTTTTGGTCGGTTTTGGGATCCCATGGAGCCACTTAAGCCTGATAATGACACTTTATATTAATTAATTTAATGTAAAGACAAAAATGACATAAACATATATCTTTTTGTAAATAAATTTTAACATATGGTTATATAAGTTATGTATTGGATTATAAATATTTATTTTTACTCGAAATATATTTCCAACATCATGGTATTTTTTATAACTTTTTTAATACGAATAAATAAAATTATTTATGACACAATAATGATGCAGTGTTTACCTCAATAATGAATGATTTAAATAATTAAGATTATAAAGAATAAAACAATATCCAAAACCAGTAGAATTTTTATTGGATGATTTTATATCAAAAAATTCTATCATATATTGGACTTTAATAATTTTCGGACCTTTAGAAACTGAAAATCAATATATAATAAACAATATTTTCAAACATTCTTAAAGATACCATCCTCCCCCTTTTAAAAACCCCTCACCTTTATCCAATTAATCACAACTATCAAGCCACTTGTCTTATCCAAACTCCTCTCAATTAATATCCCTACATCTATATCTTCCACCAAGAATCCTTAATATAAGTCACCTCAAGAAATCCTTTTGGTTCAAACCAATGGGAGTTACTCGAATTAAAGGTAACGTCTTCTCTTAAATTATTTTATTTTATTTTAGTTCTAAAACCCCTAAAATATTTTTATTCCATTATTTTATAACAACACCAGTATACTCAATATACTATATTTTTGGTTTGAGAATTATTTTAACTACACTTACACACACCTCCATGTAATGGGTAAATAACATACTGTTTCTGTGGATGACAAACTAACGCCTCACGAAACGATGATTGTTCAATTATCTATTATTGCCTCTTTTGGTGGCCATTATGATGGAACTATATTTATATGTGATATATATTATATGTATATTATCTCTATTCTTCTTTATTTTTTATTTACATCATAACTTTATGGTTTCCTTAATGGGTAAAGTTGATAATTTCATATGAGGAAGAGCGGACTACAACCCCCGCAAAGTTATATGACTTTTTCAGGACATATATGGGATGTATAATGTATGGAGTTAAAGAAATTATATATGATATTATACTGTAATTATAATATACCTATATATCATTATGTTTTCATTCCATTAAAATATGATATAGAAATTCAAGTAGTGTTCATTCGTACGTACGACTTACCGTCTCCATGAGCAGTGCATTTCATTTCTTATCTCCAAATGTTATGTAATATTATAAATACATCTACATACTGGATATATATGATATATATGATATATAAATCATGAATATAATTCTACAGATAATGTAATTTTACCACATGAACAAATTGTAATTATAATAAGTTCATTTTTGACTCATGTACCAAATATCAACAAAAAGACCATTATTATCATGAAAGATTTACTAATGTTTATAACATGGTAATAAGTGATATAAAAGGAATAATAAACTTGAAAAAGGTTCTTAAGCATGTATAAATTAACTTGTGTTTATTATTCAGGAGACCAAAGAACGAACGGGTCAACTTAGTCACAAGGTAAAGGACATTGTCTCAATCTCCTTTTGTTGAGGAAAATTTTGTTTTATTCATGACTTTATTTTATACAGTGTATCAACACCTTTGAATTTTCATATCATTCAAATGGAATTTTTTTCTACAAGTAATTTTATTATACAAAAAAAGTATTGTTTCTTTTAACATAAGTGGTGGAAATAACCTTTTCTGCCGCCACATGTATTATTTGAACTATGGATTCCTTAACAATACATAATTTTTTAAAATGAAAATTAATACCATATACACTTTTACGTATTTTTGTATTAAAAATGGTTTTGATAATGTATTTTTTATGTTATTATATTTAAATTATGTGGAAATTTTATCTTTCCTTTATTTTTGTTTTATGGGTCATGAATATGTTATGGTTCTTAGGAATTGATTACATATACGAGTGGTACCATCATTAAACTAAGGAGGTGAGCACAATAGATCTCCCCAATGAATTGGGTAATGTGAAAGAGGTAAACGTGAATGTTTATCTTAAGAGATATAGTGAATATACTAAGATGGGTATTCCAAATGTAACTTCTTATGTAGCTGTGAAATCAATAATGTATGTAAGTTATGGATGCCACAGTTTACCATTATGATTTTTGATTACTAGGTGTTATTCATAAATATTATGATTTCATGAGGTTTATTATAGATCTTATGTTATGTTTTTATTGAATAACTAATTTTTTCTTTCTTTGTTTTAGAACCTTTACTGAGCTTTTTATGATTATCCCAAGTTTTGAAATGTTTTTCAAAATACCTAAAGTTAAATAGGGTCATAGATGGGATCAAGGAAATTTCATGATATCTAAAACATGCAACTAGACATGGTTCTTATTTTTTCAAGAGTTTTTATTTTATCAAAAAAAAGTAAACTGAGTAGAAGCGTCTACATGTAATATTCATGTTTTTATGTATATGTTATGACCTGATTCTCTAAAACACTAAACCTTAGAATATCCTCAATGTGAATTGTCCATTTAATTAATGATTATTTATTTTTTTAAGGCTGGACCTTAAAGTGATATTAAATTAAAATTGGAGTGATTTTTTTGAGATTAAATCATTATCTCATCTTATGAGGATTTATTCATATTGGATAACCTGTTTTAGCAAATGTTTGTTGATGATAACCTGTTAAAAAATGGGAAGTCATATCATGCATCTCGTGATCTCGTAGGACTTCAGGAATGAAAAAATTGACCATACATTTTATAAAAAGAGGTGATGTGGATCATGGGACAAAAAATGGAGAGGTTTTCCTGAAATCATGAAATTATATATTTTCATAAAAAAATTCCTTTATAAAAAAAATGATATTGAAATGAAAAATGTTATACCAATACATTTTTTTTCCAATGGTTCATATGGTCCTTTAGGTCATCATTGATATATGAATTTGTGACTTTTAACTATTTACTAATATTATTCTCTATCACCTTCCATCAAAACATGATGTTTTAATTTCTCTTACAAGTCCTTGTTTTCACTTCCAACCTATATTCTCTTATGTATAATCCTAGTTGTATGTTACTTTAGGTAACCATTATGGTTCCAACATTCCCTTTTTAAGGAATGTTTTTTATTCATTTTTACAATGTGGGAATCTATTAAACATTTGATAATCCTGACAAATTATGAGATATAAATTCATTTTAGGTGGGGTTGAATATAACACCCCGAGATTTTGTTAATTAATTATTTTCATAATTAACTTAACCTTTTTGATATTTTGTATTCCACGCATATATAAAAACAGTTTATTTTATATTAAATAAAAATATTTTGATTGCATTATAAACAACACCAAGTCAATTTTTCACCACACACAATATAATGTTTATCTTAATATAACCAAAACATTGAGGCTATCTTTAATTACATGCAATAATGACTTTCCTCAATGGATTGTGTAGCACTGAAGATCTAGTTTTACAGAACAATAATATATTTTTAAAATGATATTATTTAATATAATATGATATAAACTAGCCATAAATTAATGGTTGTTAACAATATCATGTAATTTAAGAAAATATATGGTTTAAAAAAATATATGATGAATTCATTTGTTATAAATTAATTAGAAATGATTATGAAAATAGATTGAATATAAAAATAAATATTATTTTGGTCATAATGATATTTTACACTAATAAATTAAATTAATTATGGTTAGAGTGCCATTTTAATGAAATATATATGTTATATATTAAATAATTTTTTTATGCATTCAATATTTTTGGATAGACATAAGATAAGAACCAACCAAATTTTATGCTTAAAACCTATATTTTTTAAACAAAGTTTTACCATTATTAAATGGAGAGAACATTTTTAATCCAAATTTTTGAACATTAATATATTTAATATTTCAAAATAAAATTCAAATTTTAAAGAGGAACATAAAAATCAGTTTAGGAAAATTGTTTGGTATTTTTTTGTATGGTTTCATTTTTTTAATGAATAGTTCAAAATATTAGATTTCAATTAAAAATTAATCTTTTATATAATTCATATACGTTGTAATATTATAATTTAAATCATATTAAAAGTGTAATTAGATAATATTTTAATCAATTAATAAAATTTAGTTAATTGCAATCAATTTCACTTTGAAATTGACTATAAAAACATAGCAAACATTCGAACGTTTTTACTTTAAAAAACAATATTTTTGTCCACTGTACAAGATAAATTTAAAATTAATTTCTATGAATCTTATGTTTGGAATTTTGAAAACTTAAATAAATATTTGGAATAAAAATAATTTATAATGACTAATAATGTAAAATTTGTTTTTTGACCAAAAATATCAGTGAAAATAATTAAAATTAATTACATCAATTAAGGTAAGATTAAGCTTAATAAGAGAATAAACCTTAACCTTAAGGACCCAAATAGAATAGTCACTTTACTAAAACCAATTTGATAGATATATTTCTTCCATGAACCCTCAATTATTGTGCTTGGTTGGTTGTATATGACTTTTTTGTGGTAAAAACGTGGTAACACCTATACATTTCGAAAAAATGCCAAGTCTGTCATTTCACTTCACTATAAAAGGCCACCATCACTCCCCCATCATATAAACACTCAACCCACTTAGGTTTTGATATGATATTCCCAATAAAAAATCCAACTACACTACCTTCATCCAAGAAGCCTCTCTTTGGACATAAATCTGTAGAAGTAATCCTTTTGGTGAAAACCAAGATGATTTACTCGATAAAGACGAGGTTTTTATGAGTACTACGAGAGTCAAGACACAAGGTAAGATAATTCAATCTCACTTTTTATTTATTTTAATAAAGGCTTTATTCACCACAAATTCATTTTTTTGGTGTGTATACTTACCATTGATGAATTATATGATTCTTAAATATAAATTCATGGGTATTTACCAATCCATTGGATGATGTTTCTTTAATGGGGATTATTTTTCAATAGACACGAAATCATATCTGTAATTTTATCTAAATTATCATTGTTAGATGCACATGCCATGTTATGAACCTATATTTTCCTATGAGGGGTATATAGTAAATATAAAATGTTATATTATAAATCTCATTCTTTTCATGATATTTAATGCTTAATGTAGTTTCATTTTCTAACATTCGGAGTATGGATCAATGTTACCATGTGGTAAACGTTTATTGAAACAATCTCATCTCTTATCAATTTTGTTTATGTTAATTCTTCCTTTGATGAATTATTATTACCCATTTCTCAAAGAAACTTCTTTAATATTATTATCCTTTTGATATTCATGATATATTTATGTATTGGTGACATTATTCCACAATTTTTAACAAAATATAGTAAAGAATGTGTTTTTATGAAATCCCAACATTACTCTCTCTTTAGTCAGAAATATGTGTTCTTTCGAACCATGTTTTTTATAAAGTGTTTCTAAGAATATTCACCAATTCTTCTATAAATTTTAAATTAATGTTTTACCCTTTTATTGTTACCAATGTTGTCAATCAAAGCTTCTTCTCTATTTCTAAATATTTTATTTTATGCGCTTTTTATAGTGTAAAAGGAATGTTATTCTTACATCAAATGACATTTATGGATTTACCCACAATAATTTCAATTAAAATTCATTTTCATGTTTAATAGGATACTTTTTATGAATTTTTTAATTAATATTCAAATAAATTTTTTTCAGAATTTCTTCACTATTTATTTACATATTTTCAATGTATTATTCAAGGAAATTGTTTTCAAAATATTTTCCAGATCCTTTTATAAATTTTCAAGGAAAATGTTTTCCAAATTTTTTTTAATCTTCATTAACAAATTATCAAGGAAATTGGGTTTACATATGTTTTCAAGCTCTTTTTAAATTTTTTTAAGGAAAATTTTTTTCAAAAGGTTTTCAATCTTTTTTTTGTTTTTATGTTTATTTTGAAGAAATTTTTTTTTTCAAATTTTTAAAATTTAGAAAATAATTTTCCAAATAAGATAGGATATTTTACTAAAGGAATTATTTCAAAATATCTTTTCACACTATTATTTATCGAAGATGACATCTATTGATGTTACTAAAGACATTCTAGGAAATGATCCAAATGTTCAATTCATACTCTTTCATTAATGGTTTATGTTTTGAAGGAAAAATTATTACAAAACTTGTGTCTCTTCCACTAGTTATAATCATTTGAAACATGCTTATTTTGACAGTTTATTATTTGATGAAATAGTTATAAAACCTCTATATTTTTACAAGGATATGAGCTGTTGAAATGGTAATTGTACACATTTCATTTCAGGGGTTATGATTAGATTTTTATAAACCCCATCATTCTTCATGGGTCATGATATGATGAATTTTTTGATGAACATGTATGTATGATTTAATTATGTTATTGGTGTGACCTATATCTCTCTCCAATGAATTGGGTAATAATAATTTTTATATGAGCTCAAGGGATACACATGATTTAGTCCTAGACCAGAAACATGAAAATACATGGGTTGTATCCCAAAACCTAAAAGTAAGAGGGTAGATGGGTTGTAGCCCCAGCCTAAAAATAAGAACGTATAAGGGTTTTATCCCAATCCTAATATTAATAAGCTAAATGGGTTGTATCTCAATCCTAAAAGTAAGAGGGTACATGAGTTGTTATCATATTCCAAAAGAAATTACATGGGTTGTAGCCTGATACTAACAACTTATAGAGGTCTTGGTAGGGTGACTTGACACAATATTTTCTATACTTATATGTATGTGAAAAATTCTATATCATATTCCCCTGTTATTATTTTATGTCTCATGTTCTTTATTTCCTTATGATTTATTTCTTATGAACTACCAAGCTTTGTACCATGATTCATTATTATGATATTTTATTTGCATGGTATGATCTTCTAATGTCTTCATCATGTTCTCATGCCACTATGCTCATTTTTATTCTTACATGTCTCCCTTTATTACACTTACTAGGAATCTGAGATCACCACCTTTTATGTTTCCTTCTCCAGGTTATAAAGGTATGTATTATGTATTATGTGATTAATAAGGGTTCTATTCATGAAGAACCTAGTTCTAGTTTTTGTATCCATCTTATATATTAATGTTTATGTTTCCATGTTTCAAATGGAACTATACTAATGCAGACTTTGTGGATATGCTTGTTTAATGTTTTAAGTATTATGAATAATTTTGGTAATGTTACTATATGAGAATTTTGGGTCTCTATAAATCGCATATCATATTATATTGAGGCTGATTCATACACCTAAAAAATGACTGATGGGTCATTTTCTAAATGTATCAATACAATCCGAATTATTTTTTTCATTTTTAATTATATTTATTACCTTTTTACTAAAATTAATTTTGATTTTATATAAAAAAGATTCACTTTGAGTTATACTAGTCACTTCTTGAATAATATTGAGTTGTTGATGATTCCTAAACCTCATAAATGACATATCGATCATTTTCAAAAAATTATAAACACAATCAAATGTTTTTCCTTGGTTTTATGTACATCATAACTCATTTGTACTAAAATGTTATTTCAATCTAGAAACACACACCTTGAGTCATACTGATCATATAGTGTATCATGTTTTGTGAGAATTATTTCCACAAATTGAAAATGAAATATGAATCATTGTAAAAACATATCAAGACAATCCAAGTACATTATCTTTAGTTTTAATGAGTGAAACTTTTTATATTAAAATGTCAAATTTAAACCGAGGAAGGACACATTGAGTCATAGTGGCCACATTGTGTATCATATTGAGGAGTGGGTAACTCCTATAAGTCAAAAATTATATATGGATCATTTTAAAAAATTGTAATTTCCATCCAAATGTGTTCTCTCAGTTTTGGTCTTTTTAGTTTCATTTTTTAAAAGAATAATGTCAATATTAAATTAATTAATGCACATGGAGACATACCAGTCACAATGTGTGTATGAATGAGGTGAATATGATTCCTTTATATCCAAAATCCTCAAAACAATCCCAAATTCTTATTTACCAAACTTTAAATAGGATTTCTGTGTTGAAGTGGAAAAACTATATATTGAGTTGTTGTTCTTAGCTGAAAAAGTTTGTATTGATGGTAGTTTGAAAAAGAAAGGTAATGGAAATAATGGTAACATTTGAAAAGGGAACATGTTAGCCCTTCTTTATCCAATTGCAGATAGATGATATAAAAGTATGACTTCCCAAATGATAAATGAAAAAACTAAATGATTATTAGAAAAAAATTGATAGGGAAATTAACTATCAAATTCTAGATAAAATGATGTAAATATTAATCACATAAGTAGTAAGCACTCATCTTATCATGATGATTTTATAAATCTTTTACCCATTACATTATTGTTATTATTTTAGTTGTTGTCCTGAACTAATATGATTATCTTTGAACAAACCTACCAAATTCAAACATAAGCATCCGCCTATATAAGAAAACAATTTTCTTGTAAGAAATACAATGAAAATATCAATTAAAAACAAATATGAAAAAATATATTAATTTTATAGAAAATGATTATATACTAAAAATACCATTACTACCTCTATGATTGATCAAATTTATCTTCATTTATCTTCCTACAAATTCAGTAGAGGGAAATTGATGGAAAGTGATAAATTCCAACACTAAATGGGTGAAGTGTCTTTTATGGGAAGAACGTTGTGAAATTTGTGGGTCATAAAAGCATGAAATATGGAAAGAAATATTCTAAAAAAATGGAAACTATATGTAATTATTATAAATAAATAATCTATTAATTATATTTTTTTGGTCAAATTAAGAATGTAAATCGTAATGTTTCCTTTACATCTTCTTAATTGGGTTCATTTGTTATAGTCTAGTATTCACCATGATTGGTAATATAATCATGTGAATAAGACATTTTGTACTTGATTAGTCAAACATTTAATTTATATTATTCTAATTCATTATAGAACATGTAATATTATGAGGAAAATCATAGTATATTAAAAAACACTTTTACCTACTTATTGAACTCTCACTAAAAGCATAGAAGTCCAATCACTCACACAAATGAGCATCTTTGAACAAACTCACCCAACTGAAATAATGGAATCCACTTATATAAGGAAACAATTTGTTTTTGTTTAATATTGAGTATAAATAAATTAAACATTAATATGAAATAATATATTACTTATTTAGAAAGGTCATATTCATGCACTTTGTCTATAATCTACCACATGGTATGCCACCCATTAGCTTCTAATTAAACCTATATCATTCTATGAATATGTGTATTTTTAACACACGTTTTAGTTTTAAATAAGTATAATAAAAAAGGATTAAAAAATATATTTAATTGACTAGTAATTATATTTGAAAATTCCTCTTTGGGGATACCATTTGGTGAATGGAATACGGTCTCTCTAATAAATTTAGAATCATTATAACAAAAACATTTCCATTTGTTTATTTCAGATACTGTATAAACATTGAGAAAAATAAGCAATTTTTTTAATAGGTTTTTGGGTTGTTAAATCTTATTCTATATAACCCTAAACATTTCCACTTGTAGAACATGTCAATATCCTTGAGTACATGGTCTATCACTGTACCATGAATTTCATGATATTTAATAATCACCCTATCATAACAGAATTCCTATTAAAAAAATATTAAAAAAATAACTTGAGGTTTTTTTTAAACATTGAGTTTACTGCATTTAAAATCTACAAAATTCATCATGTGTGGTCTGTCTATTTGGTATCCATGACGTGACTCTAGGAAATAAATCTTTAGAGTATCAAAATTGACTACAATGAACATCCGATGCTTCCAAAAAATAAATAATTGAGTAATTAATGAATGAAATTGAAAAATAATTGAGATGATTAAATTATAGATTTTTACCTCTACCTCATTGGTATTAAGAAGTTCATGTCATCTGTATGTTTTTTTAAATTATTTTTCTAGTTATGTCACTATTTTATCCAATTTTTGATCTATTTCATTTTGTAATGTAGATGTGATGTGAAGTATAATGAGTCCAAATTTATGTTCATGGGTGATATCTTAAATTGGTATTGATATATATGCCTGCAAAAATATTAAAAAAAATAGTTGTAATTAAGAAAGTATATCAAATTTTGGAAAAATAAATCGTAAAAGCTTACCTCATGTATACATTTCCAACTGATCCTCTTAACCAATCATATTTAGATATTTAATTTAATTTCTAAATAGAAATGTTTTCAATAACATCCTCTCCATACATTTGTTCTTCAAAATCAATTTTTTGATTACTTCCATCTTTTAACATTGTGACCACATTAAAAATCATGTTTTTTAAATAAGGATATTTAATGGGTGGGATAAAAGTGATTTTGAATGATATTTTCAATCAATTGGTTTATCCTTTATATGGTTTTGTGTCTACCTTTTGGTTGACCCCATTCACATTTTCTTTTGATAATAACATTCATTAGTCCAGACCTTTTTTTCTTAATTGATAATGGATTTTCATGATAGATTAATTGGAAATGAATACCACATTTTTTAATTTTTTTACAAGATCAGATAGCCATGATATGAATGAAGTAATATATTTTTCGATCATATGAATATATGCATGATCAAGTGGAACTTGTAGTTCAATACTCGGCTCATGAGCCACCATAATCCCCACTATCACATGACCCATTGGATCTAGTATATTGAGTAGACTATCATCTTAGATATTTAACATGGTAGCCCTAACAATAATCTGATGATTTTGTGTTGATAGATGTTAATCACGGTGATTTTTACCATGTAGAATATTAGTACAAGAAAGGCATTAATGTATGTATGATTCACATTTCACATAAATAATTATATGAATATTGATTACCTCATCTAATATAACTATTTTATGGGATTGTATCACCTCAAAAGGTGGTGGGGTGGTGTGGCATCCTCACTCCATGGGTTTTATCGAGTTTTTTATTATCTTCACCACCAAGATAATAGTTTCTAGTAGTTCATTCTACCAATGAATGTTCTATTTAAGTCCAGATAATCTTGATTTCTTCTCTACCATTTATTTATCATTAGACCCATGTTGTGTTTTTTCAAATTATGATCTAAGTGTCTCCCAAGAACCCAAACCACATACATGGACATACTATGTTATTTGCATCAAGGTCACTGAAAGAAGGTGTGCATACGGTATATGTGTTGATGATTCTTGAAACTAAGTCAGATATGAAATATAAGAAAATAAGTAGTCATTATTATGTAATAGGTATGTAAATAAAAACACTTTTTCATTATTCCCTACAAAAACATGTTTCCCAAACTTTTTTTGTTTTCATCTATAAGTGTCACATATTTATTTACATAATCCATCTTACAGAGAACATTAAATGAGATGGAAGTGTATTTGGATTTGGATTAATCAATATTAATATAAATATAGGAACATATTTATGTTGTTTTTTCATGTCAAAATTAAGTATTACAAAAGATTTAAAATACATAAAATTTTATTCAAGTGAAGCATACCCCACCCATGCATTATTGTAGGGGTATACTAGTTTTTAGCCAGTTTATTATCTTTAATACTCAGTTTCCATTTCATACACAAAAAATTCCCTATCAAAATTAGGAATACAGATATTTTAAAACAATGATTTACTTGACACAATGTACATTAAAATACATCTTTGTGTAATGACTAGCCAATGCATCACACAATTCTTTGCTAATCAACTGTTCATACATATGTAGTGGTTGTGAGTTTATTTTCCTCTCATCATCTTTAAAAAGAAATCATAGAATAATAATGTTAATTCCACGGTGAATACTTCAATAAATCCACACTACATATTCACATTGGATTAATATTCTACACATTCACATGGAAATAAATTATGTAGATTAATTAAAAGAATTATTATTATTATTATTTTGTAAAATAATGATTGGATATTAGAATTTTATTGTAATATCTTCCCATATAAATTTTATAAGCATCGATACAACATCGTGCCATGAAAATGTTTTAATTGGCATGCATTTTCAAGTGTTAAGCCTAATGTAACTACTGAACATGTCCTTATTGGGTTAAAATACTAGATACACACATTCCATGTATCCTTGAATTTGAATACATTTCTTTTTTCCATAATATTTTTTGCTAACACTACCACACTACAACAATCATGTTTTTATAGCATCAGATCCTGGTCACATATGACATATAAACAACATCAACATTGGTAATAATGAAAAATTATTGCAACATTATAATGAAAGGGTCATTCTCAATTGAATTTTTTATCTAACACATTAGTGGTTTTGGTTGATAATAAAATAATTGACCACTTTTAGTTTGGGGGATTTGTATCATTAAATATATGAATTTTCTATTATTCCTTTATTAACAGTTAATTTTTTGAACCATCCTTACCAAAATCCACTTTCACAAATCCCAATTTATCTATTATAATAGTACTCTAATTATTTATCCACTTGTATTGAAAAATAGGCACTTAAAATTTGTATAATCAATCACCTAGATTTTTTTGATGATGCAAGAGTATGAAATATTCACAAAAGATGGATTGGTATACTTACTTCCAAAAACATTCATTACATTAGCCATAAGTGTAACAAAAAAAATTTCAATGTACTTCCTTCATCAAGTTTATTTTTATATAATGTATAATCATCATTTACATAACAGTTATATGATAATACATGCATACTTTGTGGGTTCTTTGGGATTAAACGTAGGCGTAGTAGCAAATCGCCAGTCTGGCATGGTGGTATTCTAGTTACTTCTCGTGTATAGTACCGAAATCCTCCAAATCTCCCCTACAATTTTTTTTCAAGTCCCATTTAATACAACTCCATGATGGTCATGTTCGAAGGATGCTCTGTTGATTTGGGCGGTCTTGGTTTTTCAAATGAATTTAGTATTGAACTGAGTGGCTCTGGGGTGAGGTTTGAAATTGGGATAGTGCGACATAGTCTATGACTGGCCTCGATGGTGGTTCACCGTGTTTTTGGTGGTTCATGTTCCTCCATATGGAGCAATTATATTATAATTTATGGTTCTAGGTGTTGTTCTAGTCCCCAAAATAGTGTGTGGTATCGATGGGAGGTCTCAGATACGGTGGTGGTGTTGCGTCCTGGGAATGGGTGATGTACGATGGCTTGACGTAGTGAAGGGTGGAGAGAGATGTCATGAAATGAGGTTTTTTGGTGGAATATTTCTATGGATTGGTCTTAAGCAGTGTTTCTTGTCCAGTATATATTTTGTGATTTTTTATGCATTTGGTTGGGTCTGGTCTTGGGCGGGGTTCCATGTTCAGCCATCTTACGGTTCTTTTTGTGCACGTGATGGTTCTCACTTAGCCTCATAGTTTTTTTTTTAAAATCAAAAAATTTATTTGGGGGGGGGGGATATTTCCATATTATTTACTAGCCATCCGTCGAAGTAATTTTGAAATTGAATCCTAATTTTCATCTGAACCCTCAAAAATATTATCTCGAAAGATTCTTTTGAACTGTTGGTTATGTGTATTTGATATTCATATTTCATAACTTAATGTATTAAAATACCTAATAATTTCTTTTTGGGTGCCAACATTCAGGGAATCCTCTAAAATATAATAGAAAACCTAAAAGTTGTCCTTCTACCATTCATTAAAATTTATGTGACAACATATATTCCAAAAATTCAATTACCCACCAGCTACCTAGAGTGGTAAGATTTTGGAATACCAACTCTCTCCACTCCTGACATGTAGACTATACATAATTCTATGGTTTCCTCAATAATATTATGCTCTACAATAAAACCCTCCAATAGACATTGATTTTTAAAATACCCTTTCAAAAAATTCACATACCATTCAATGGTTTTCATCCATCTACAATCTATATGACCAAATAGTTGAATCTCTCTCACCATGTAAAGCATCACATGAACCATTATATCAATTATTTCTAGTGGGAAGATCATTTTCCAATTCACATAATATGTTGAAAATTTCATTTTCCACATATAGTAATTTCTATAGGTCTATATCTTTAATACATGTAGAATTCAATAATAAATAGAGAATGGTTAAATTATTATGTTCATTCATGGGAAAAATAAAATGTAAATCTATATGAATTAGATATTACATAAAAACTTGAAAGTCATGTGATAGAAGAAACTTTAACATTAAATCATTCATTTACATGATATTATTGAAATTCGATGATTACCCTTATAGAACCTTTACATTATTCAAGAATTTTAAAATTGATTACGTCTCTTTCCCATATTGAGTGTATGTAGGTAGAAAAATAATAGTATGTTTTCACTCTTTACTAGAACCAACTGCTCTCGTATTCCCATCCCAACCATGTCAAACCCAGACTTAAAACCATTATTTATATTTCCTAGTTAATTTAGTAGCATTCCAATGATTCTATCAAAAAAATATTTTACAGAAAAAATAAAATCAAGATACTATCTAGAGTACAAATAATTCAAGTCTTGTAATTAAAAAAATGATATATTTTTATTTCTAGTATTCATAATGTTTTTTTGAAAATGGTGACCCAAAAGTATTTTCCACTTGTTATACATTCAAAAAAATTTATCATTTGACAGTGGAGGTCATATTGTACATTATTCTAAACACGCAACGAATGATGTTCACCGTGAGCAGTACTTATGTCATCTGGGTATAAATCTACGGTTCTATAGAAAGTCAATATCTGATGAATGTTTCAACATAATTGGTTGTATTCCTTGTTCGAAAATGTGGAATCTTTGAGTTTATATAATTATATATCCTTAAAAAATTTCCATAATAACAAAAATCATTCATAATCCCTTACCATATGGATATATATTTGAAATATTCATTTTTATAAGCATTATACATCATAAAACATGAAACCAATGAATAATTTAAAATATTTAATCAATGGAGCCAAATAAACCTAAATATCATTTCCTAGTTGTTGTGGTCCTAATATAAGAATACATAACATGATTTATTTTCATTCCATGCACAACCGTGATGGAAACATTTAATTTACCTGCATAACCAGCCATTTAGTCAGAGTGCTACTTTGAAAACCAGAAGTATTCATTCCATTCTTAGATTACTAAAGATGAAGGTTTCAATGAATATTCTAAATTCAGGATTCCCATGATCAATTCTTATCCACTAAGGAGAGTCTTCCAATTGATGAATTTTCCCATATTTATTTTTTTAGCTTCAGGATACATAAATTTATCTAATATATCCCCACTTCCATAGAAGATCCTAAACCATGGATTGGTTGGAATTTACCATATAATGGTCATAGGGCCCAATTCATCTTTCATTTATCAATATGAACCGTTGTATTGATTTTTATGTGATATGTGGTCATTTTGAAATAGTATAATGTCTTTTGGATGTAAATGTATTATTTAAGAGATCATACTCATCGAATTTAGCATTTACATTGAGTCTTATATTCATATAGGGATCTCGTTATCTTTTATGAACATATAATTAAAGAGAGAAAGTATTTTAGTAAACTGGTGTCACCCCATTTGTTTCCTTCGTTCAAATTACACAGATCCATTAAGGATAACAATGTTGTAAGTTTAGTGAAAAATTTATATAATTGTATCTTTTTCATAACTATTTAACTTCTCATCAATTTAGGATAAGCATAATGTTCGACATGAACTATCATTTTCATTTCTTCAATATGGTCTTCATCATAATTCACATCTATAATCACATCCTCAATAAAGACTTCTTTATTATCTATAATTGTAATCATATAAAATGTTCCATAAAACACAGTGTTATCCATGTCAATAAATACATTATGTTTTTCCTTATGTCTATTCCAACATTTATAACATCAATCATTTCTAAGATAGATCATGTGTTCGTCTGACACCTATTAAAAAATTAGTCTTGAATAAAAACATCGTAAACATGGACAAAGGATTTGGGAATGTTCATATGCATTATCTTTTTCAAACATGATAATCTCTTTCACCCCATCTACATACTCTTTTGTCATACGATTAGAATAAATCCAATATCTATTCATATCTATCCAATTTGATTGAAAAATATTTCTATTTAACAAAATAAATTTACAAATGATTTTCAATTTAATATGGATATCATAAATTTCATGAAAAAATGGAATTATGGAAAGATATATTATCATCCCACATGAAAAAAAAATATTTATTTAGGGAAATTTATACATACAATGGAGGATATTTCACATTGAAAAACTATTTTTCACATCATATTTTTAATGATCGCAACCCATTTGTACGATTATAAATTTTGAATAAAATCACATTTAAATTTTAAAAAAATAATGAAATATGGATATTGAATGTAATAATAAAAATATAACGAAAATAAAAGTTATCTAATTTGAAGTCCATTTTCATAATAAAAAATATATCCATTGAATATAATAATGGTTTCAATAAAAATTAATATATATTTTGAAATATGTTTAACATTGACATTAAATTAATGAATTTATAAATCTATAAAATGATTGATAAATTTAAAAAAAAAATTAAAAGTATAAATTTATAAATTAAAAATGTATATATATTTATATTTGTATATAAAAATATAGACACACATATATATGTAAAACATTATGTAGTCTTTATAAAATAATATATATTTTAATGATATATACATAATTTTTAAATGTATATAATTTTATTAAATGATATATAAGTACATATATGTTATAATGTATACATAATTTATAGAATCATATAGTTTTGAAAATTTCTAAAAGTATAAATTTATAATATCTAGATGTAAAATTTATGAAAGTCTAATATTATAAAATTATTGATTATAGTCCTTTGAAGAAATGATCGACCTTAATTTTAATGTTAAAATGAAACACACAGTGTGTAACTTGCGAGTCTCATGATTTTTTATTTATAGGTACCAATGGATTCAAGCTATATTTAAAAAAATTCAATTTTATTGTGAGTAGTTCAGGGAAAATATTTGGTGAAGAATATTTCCATAAACGACTCCCATTTCATAAAATAAACTTCTTCTATTTTCATCATATTCATAATGATCACCCAGAATCTACCATCATCACATTCTAATTTCTAATTGGTTATTCATTTTCTCAAAATGTTATTGATCAGAGGGGATAAAATGGTTAGAGGTAATTGTTGAAGAAATGAATCCACTATTATTTGTTTCATCATTACCTTGTTTGGGATTTTCAAATTGTTCATATTATTATTCATTTCTTTATAATGTTCAGTAAGTATTATCATGAAACAATTTACTCAATATCACATCCCATTTAGTTTCATGTTGGGATAGTCACCTCATTTTTCATCACACCCATTTTTATAATGATACCTCTTAGATCCATCTATTACTAAAACCAAAATCCTAAATCATGTATAATGAAAAATAATATCTCTAAAAGTTGTCTCTAGAAAAGTATTCATTCTAAAAATAATCTTGTATATGATTTCCTATGGAAAGGGGAAACAAAAGGAGGAGGTATGTAAAATTATAAGTATTGGAGGATGTATAAATGGACCATAAAGTTTCTAGATGATAATCAACTAAGATAAAATATCAATTATGATATATCATAGTAAAATTAAAATTGGATCATAATATATTTTTTGTAAGTCCTTAAATAAGGACATATTACCTAAAGAGATCAAAAATATACCATGAAATAAATATATAAAGACATATGATAATAATTAGTAGCCATAGAGCATTACAAAAACCTATTGCAAAAATTAGAAATGTGGAATAGATAATTTGGAACATAGATAATCATATAAAATCATAGAATATGTCATGTTTATCTAGGAATACCATCATAACATAGTTGATCATGTACCATAACCACGATATCATAGTTTATTGATCACCATAACTCATTTCGTAGAACAATTGTTTCATAATATAATATATATGGGTAACACATGAATAAAAATCATTAAGAGATATATCTTTTAGATATAGATGGGGAAACTGAATTCAAATCATAATTTTTTTTCTTGATTCCTGTTAAACATTTTCATAAAAAAAATGATACGAGTAATATTCAAAAATGATTTTTGAGATCATGATGAGTTGAAATATACTTAATTTATAATTATAATTATATATATATTAAATAAAGATAATAATTTTTAAATGTATATAAATTTATAAAACTATATAAAAGTAAATAAATGTTATAAAATTATACAGTAATTACATAAGAATATAGTTTTATAAAATTATAAAATTATAAAATTATAATAAATAAATGTAATATTTATGAATTCATAAAATCATAAAAATTGATAAGGAATATAACTATAATTTTTATACTAATTTATTAATCTTCAAAAATAATAAAGGTTTAGATAATTAGTAAATTTTTATATTTAAACTATATATTTATAATATGATATATTATAAAATTTATAAATGTATGAACATTTATAAATAAATAAAACTATAAAAACATACATATTTAATAAAAATTTATTATTAGGTTATATTAGTATAATAGTAAATCATTTTTTTTATAAAACTATATAAATTGAAAAACATATAAAATTATAAAATTATAAATTTGAAACAATTTGAATATGTCAAAAATACATTTTCATACGATGCATTTGTAGTGCTTCATAAATTTTTTTTTAAAAAAATATCTCATAGATGGGCCTATAGGATGATTATAATTATTTTACTTATTAAGTTCATGCAAAATAAGATAATATAAAATCGTTATTCCTTCAAATTATCGTATAAAATTAGTCTCAAATAAATGAATCTCCTCACACGACATAGGCCATGGTCAATAAAAAAATTATGCAGACTACATTTAAGATAAAAAATATAATTTGAGGTAGATATAGTCTCACAGACCACTATAGAAGACCTTTAACTATCTTAGAAATATGAATATCATCACCAATAGATCAAATATATCGAAAATAAAACCCTCCCAAAATTGGAACTCAACACTAACTACTAAATGAAAAATGATGTCACACTAGGTGGATGAAAATGCGTAGATAGATGTTGTGGAAAGAATGGGAGATACTACATAGTGGATCAACTTTTTGTGGTCTTGGAGTTTTAGTGTGTAGGTTGTGACGTTCACAACATACATAAAATGTATGTAAAGGGGGATAGTGAGAGATAAAATGAAATGAAGAGGGTCTCAATGTCATAGTTTTTAGCATGATAGGTCAAAAACTAAAGGTATTTATCCTCATCCAATGTTGATTCCATGGTGGTGGTCTTTTATTGTTTATAAAGCCATGGGACTAAAAAATGTAGCCGCGTAAGGGTCAGAAGGGATGAAGGATTATGCTGCTATGTTGGACAGAGGGAGAAAACTGAAAATAATAGTGTTGTAGGTGCTAACAAGATAAACAGATACATAACTTTGATCGATTCATCAAGATTGTAGAATGGAGGAAATGGAAGAAGTAGTGGTAGAGTTTTCATTTCACGAAATCTTGAGGGTCGGGTGGTGGAAGGGTTTTATTAGGGTTCAATTTATGAGAACTCATAAAACATTTATCAGTTCTAATAAAAAAGAGTTGATAAATGTCAGTTTTAATAGTTCTAAAATAGAAAGTACTAATAAAGTATACAATTACGAGTGCATGAAATTTAAAATTGATAAATATATATTTAAAAATATATTTATTTTAATATATATATATATATCATAATTTTAGAGTCATTTAGATAAATAAATATTAATTTATAATTATAATGATAAATTAATATATTTATAAATAATTTTACATAATTATAAATATATTTTTATATGTATAGTTATAAATATATATAATGTATTTACTCTAATTTTACATTTATTTAAATATATATAGTTATAATTACAATTATAAATAAATATATTTGAACAATATTTATATATAACTAAAAACCAATGATTATAAATATAAGAAATATATTTATAATTTCAATATATTTAATTTAATTTAATAATTATTTAATATAACATAATATTTTCATGGGTATAACATGAATGATTCATATTTCAAGTAAATTATTTATTATAATAAATAATTTATCACATGTATGGAAATAATCAGTAATAAAGGTGCCCATTTAAAAATGGTCATTCATGATGATTACATAACATATATATGTGTCATCATAAAATAAGTAATCATAACATTTGGAACATAACAAACCACAATCAAGTCAACAAATGAACTTATGATCATATAACATCAATTATTCCCACACATCAATATGCGAACACAAATAATGGAAATCATCAACATGAATGTCATCATTATCTAATAATATATATATATATACCAAATTCCTTATAGACATATATTTATTTATATATATATAATTATAATTATAATAATTATTAAATATTTTTAAAATTAATTTATATATAATTATAAATATATAATTATAAATATATAATTATAAATATATGATTATAAATAAAATATTTTTTATTTTAGAAAAATAATTATATAATTATCTAAATATATATATATTTATAATCATATAAATACATTTTTAAAAGATTATATTTAATTGAATTATTAATATATATATATATATATATATCATATTTATATTAATTATAAACATGCTATTTTTAATATATTTATATATATGAACACTATTTATTAATATAAATATAATAATTATATATATATCAATATATTAATCACATTTAATATAAAAAATTCTTATCATTGCTCAGAACTGTACTAATAAAGGTGAGGTTTTTATTCGGAAATTGCTACTCAACATTGATAAAAAAGGCACCTCCCTTTTCTCAATCAATGGTAGTGTTGGAAACAAAACACCTAAAAGTTTATTTTAGACCATCCATACCCCAAAACTAACCCCTAAATGTCGAATAACATGGGATTTCATTCCAAAATCCCATATTTTCACTCGTATCCATGTTTTACTCCTCTTATGTTTTCTTCATGAGATCTCTGCATTCTCTTTGGATCCAAATATATCCCCATGGAAAATTACGCTCTCTTTTATTAATGTACTTCCATGTCTCAACTAAATTCCCCACATTTTATGACACTGTATAGCTGTATCATGATTAATATTTCCTTAACATTATCTAGTGCTTATTAAATCATTATAAACCCTTAGACCTCATTCATTTCTATGTGTTATTATTGTGATTTTAGTGATAAAAACATTTCCCCATTATTTCCATTTATAAATTTTATTTATCTTATTAGATTCAATAAAATACCAATTATACTCATGATCTTAAGGTGTCATCAATATTTTAGTAGTTCATCGATACCACTCTTATGATCCTAATGATATATTGTAAACTGTAAATCATTTTACATAAACCATCCAACCCTCCAACTATATGAGAGTCATCCAATAAATAGTTTGGGGTAAAAAACTCTTTTAAAAGTATATAATTTTTTTTATAATAAATAATTTTAGATAATTTTATATTTTTCTTAATTTCTTGGTTGTGAGTATAATTATTTTGTACTTTTCATATTCACTATATAATATACATTGATTTGTATAGTTATTTTTTAAAATTATAATTTATGATGATATATTTCAATGAATTCATAATTACATTAGCTATTATATTGAATTGATAAGATTCTATGTTTCATGAGATCATTGGTTGTACAATCTTGGTATGTCAAATATTAACATATTTCATTTAAAAGATGGTTGGACTTTCCAGTTGTGTATATATTGTGCTATATAAGATGGGGCAGGTATGATTAATTTGATATTGGTCAGAAACATTGAATTGGTGTAATCCCTAATTAGTTATTAATTGGACTAGCGCAAGATTCTCTAACTAGTTATATCAATTATAATATACCCTGTGATATATTTTAGGGTTTCCTAGAAAATATAAATATCCTCAATAAATACCTAGTATTCATAACTAGGATATTGAAATAATTATTAACATCAACCGATATGTGTGGTGGAATATGAGTACATATTTATGACACTACAATGACAAGCCTGGACTCCCTAGATCATTTGGATTGGAAGTAATCTTACCCTGACTACTACATCTAGTTTTCTGGATGCTTTTCTCAAGGAAGATAAGTATATTTTAATCCTCCCATTTCATGGATTTTTTCAATTAAGCTAAAATATATGTGTTAGCCATTATAATATGTTATGTGATTTATATTTAGTTTTTGTTTTTTTTTATTTTCTTGGGTATATAATCATGTTTATTAATGGTTTGTAATGGCTAGTTGATGATCACCCACTATGGTTTCATACTCATTCCCTATATGATCCCCACATGTAATATTTGTAGAGTCAATTTTTTCATTCATATAATATAAAAGGACACAATCATAGGGGATAGGAACATAAGGAGTACGGGGGTGGGAGATTTCCCATTTTGGTGCATGATAGGTGATCCATCATGTGTCACATACACTATCATTGATATTTTTTAGATATAATTCACTCTAGGAGGGTACCATTTTGAGTAATTGGCCTCATTTGGATAATCACTTTTGTATATTTGTGTTTTTATTGAAATTAACTTATATATTTTATATATTTTGTCGCATTTATTTCTAATTAGTGTGTAATATATATTCACATTATATGAAATCCCCTTTCTCATTCCATAGTTATGATAGTTTTTGTTGATGTATAGTTCTGTTTTTACAAAAAAAAAATAGTAAACAAATTAGCGTTACCTTTGGAAGTACACCATATATATCAAATATATTATTATAATGTATGGTAACATCACCCATATGTTTTATACTAGACTCATTTTGTTTATGAGCTCCTTAGGGAATGGGGATCTTTACTTGTGGCATTGAAATTTTTTATGGAACATTATCTCTAGTAATCATATCATTGATATTATAATATTATATTTGAGAACATTATGGGCCCTTATATTTGGTAAAATCACGTTTAAAAGGGAATAAGGTTGTCAATAATATGTAATTCATAGATAAATATGCCTATAGAGCATAATTATTGTTATATCATGAATTAGAGGGTGTTCTCCAAGGCTTCTTCTCCTTCCGTATCTCTTTTAATTGGGTTAGTCCTTAACCATCATAGAGTCTCATGAATAATATGAGGTATATCATGGTCAGAATGATATGGATATATATCCACGGTATATTTATTATAAAATTTATTTATCATATTATAATTACAAACGGTTGATAACTCATATTTTTTAAAACACTAATAGTAAAAAAAATAAGGGTTTCCAGTATATTTACTATTAGGGATTATGTTAATATGAATTGAAAAATAATTATAATTATTAATAATTACCTTATATTTCTATTATATTATGTTTTTTAAATTATTTAGAAATAATTTTTTTATTACAAGGGTTTTTATTCAAGAGAACAAGTATTAAAAGGAATTATAAATTGGTAAAGAAAGAAAAGTGTTTTGAGATAATTTAGAGGAGAGAGTGGAGGAAGGGGTTATAATTTTCCTATATTATGTATTAATGTAATGGGATTATTCCTTTAAAATAAGTAAGTATTAATATTATATTGTAATTAATTTTAGTTAATTATACAATCAAGAGAACTTAATGTAGATTAAGAAGGGGAATGTATTCCTACACCACAATAAGGAGATCATGTCCTACTCGATAATCCAAAATTTATCCCTAGAGTTTTAGAAGTTTTTAATTAGATTACATTGGAAGTATGTATTATAAATATTAAACATTATACTATGAAATTTATGATTCTAATGTATTTTTAGTCTTGTTTTCCTATTGAATATGTTCTCTCTTTATATTAAAATTAAATATTTACAAAAAATCATTCCATCAAATTATTAGATGACCCTGAAACCAAACCATCAATTCCAATTCCAAATGTTGGGTTCCTATGAAAAAATCACAAATAAGTTCATTATCCTAGAATACTAGTCTACTTAATTAATAATCATAAAGTAATAATTTTCCTTTATTTATCCCCTTTAAAAGAGTATTCTAGGAGAAAACTAAAATTATCTATGTATGTAATAATTTTTTTTTTATTTTGTTTCATATTTATCATTACATTCCTTATATATATTGACAAAAATATTATATTATTATAATAAATTTATATTATAATTTATGATATTAGAATTATTGAATAATAATTAACAATTTTTTAGTTTCCCAATTAGAAAAAATAAAAATACATTTGGGAATTTGTGTGGAAAATCACCTCCATGAAGTAACATATCTCATTTTTCATCTAGTTTCTATTTTATGTATTAAAAAATATTAAAATATAATTTATTCTTATAAATATATAAATATATCATTATTATTCTATAAAATTTATAAAATAATATAAATTTATACTATTATAACATAAATACAAATAATATATGATATGAATATGAAAATAATGATTTAAATTTTTCTAAAATTGTAACAATAATGGTAAAATAATTAAATAAAATACCAATTTAAATTTGTCTAATATCACTAAAACATCCTCATCATCAAATTCATATTTTATGAGAATAACCGAAAATATTATATAATAGAATTATAAGATAAAAAAATAAATCACAAATTAAAATAAATTCTATGGTCTACAAAAGATGAAATTTGAAAAAAATGGAGAACAACACCACTATTATTATTGTATTTAAAAATATCCAATAGTACTAAAAAATTAAATAAAAAATAGATAATAACTATTCAATATAAATAGATACAATAAATATTAAAAAATTTATAAAATCTGACATGTCATGACCCATCCCTTAGGGACCGCATCGTGACTCCCCCAAGCATGCCTCCCGAATGCTACGAGTTGGTGACTAGCACGGAAGCCATAAACCTTTAAGTGGGAGTAATTTTACTAAGTACCTATACGCACACATTCCCAACCATATCCCACAAACATAAAGGGGAAATAAATTATACTGAAACAAGTGTTTAGTACATGTACCACTAAAAACAGGTGGTCCAAAATACAAACCCAACAAAAGATAACTAAAAACTAAAGAGTACAAGTGAACACTATGAAAAATCCAGCTTTTGATAACCCTACAGGATGGTAAGACCGGGGTAGATACTAGATGTTATAGGAGAATTCCATGTTTACCTTATCTCACTGGGGCCCATCTAGTCCTTGGCCACCAAGTCCACCATCGAAACGTCTGTCCTCTGTACAAGACACCACACGTACAGGAGAAGACCATGAAGGGGTGAGTAACATAGTACACTGACGGGACCCCTATCCACAACGGATAAATACCACTAAGAAACAACGACGAAAATCTACCAATAAAGGATAAAAACGTAAGACCACAGTGTATGGACATCTCACACCAGGTACAATGTAAAGCATATGAAGAAGCTTCATCGACTATTGTGATGAAAGTTTTTTACTGTTGAGAGAATAATCCTTAATGAATCGCTCCTCATATGTTGGGCCACAAAGTATCCACACAACTACTACTCATCTGTCGGGCCACTAAGGATCCATACGGCTACTGCTCCTCTGATAGGCCACTAAGGATCTACATGGCTAATGCTCCATCCATTAGTCGTACCTCAACCACCATGAAGTCCCACATATAATCACCCAAAAGAAATTCTCATCTTAAGGGTTCCAACGTAACATATTTCTCCTATAATAGACGCTCGGTATGTAATATATGAGCATTTTAGTAATAATAACCCAGTTGGATTCAAGTCCAATTTAAAATGGTCATATTACAACCCCTTCTAAAACTCTCATAGGGTATCTCAAAAGGACCGTCTCATCAGAGTAGTCCTCATACTGCAAATGATGCATCAATTTAACACCTAGTCTGTGAATTATGGAAGTTTCTGTAAACAAGGACCGATTTCATCTGGCCCCATCTAACCCAGTCAGACCGACCCGAACAACCAGACATAGGGGTCCCAAATACCCAAATTTAATTTGAATAACTAGAGTTAACTCATTTCGGTTTTGGGTTGGTCCGGTTCGGCCTAGCAAGTGGGTCAGGTCCAATGTGCCTCACTGATTCTAACCCAGTTAGGTCGAGGGTCCAGCACACCGGGTCGCCCTGCGACCCGGTGTCATTCAGCCTGGCCCAAAGGGCGCGATTCTACACTGTTGGTACAAGTCCGACCTCCGGGGCATGCATCCAGCCCGCCCTGCTAGCTATGGTATGTCTACCAAGTGGAGCTTGATCTGTCAGAGGTGGACAAGTGGTGAACACCTGGGTCACAGAAGCCGATACTACGTCCCCTGCCTCTTTGAATGTGGCCTGCAAGGGTAATTCCTCTCCACTCACACGACGCTCACCTGACACCGCATCCAGCATCTACCCCGACCGGCAGGCCGCGACCTTCCCACCACTGCAGTCGAGCGATGACAGCTCACACAACCACTTGGGAGGCCCAGACGTAGTCCACCGCTACTTTATGCTACACGACACATCGACAAGAGTGCTTCATCTTCACACCTGCGACCACCACCATGGGCCACAACTACCCAGACTGGCGCACCAAAAGATCCTTTTTGGGGCAACCGTAGTTGTTCCGATGATCCTTTTCTTGATCCTCCTGTGCCTATAAGCCTCTCGGGTCGCCGCCATCCCTTTATTGGCCCTAGATTCATCTTTCCACCAATATGAGGATATGATCATGAAGAACGCATGTGAAGAGAGATGCAGGCCTTGTTCGTGTCGACCTGTGCCCTCTGTGTTAGAGGTTTAAAATGGGGGAATATCCAATGATTACAATTCAATCAAAAATAAAATTAATCCCGAATAGAAAATCCAAGAACCACACCCTCCCAAAAAAATCACAATTAACAAATTAACATGTTTGTGGGTTAATCCACATTAGTCTTTTAAAATAAGGATGTGGAAATCATAAAACCAAAATCAAACCCATACCTCGTTGACATTTTTTTCAGTAGCACTTCATCCTCGAGGGTCCTAGACGTCGATGGAATTCGTCTTTATTTGAGGTACATAGAATTCGATGACGTCCCACAATTATTCTACATTCATTATTGGGAAGGAAAATCCTTCGGATTTTTATCAAATAATTCTTACAGTTTAATCCTTGTTCACAAACAGATCTCACTATTAAAAGGAATACATGTCACTGTGTTTCTATTATGCTGCAATGTCGCGTTGTTACACTATTTAATTTATAAAACAACATCATTGTTATGACTCCTTAAAGCATCATTACACTACTTTTTAATGATCCATAAATGAGTCCCATTAATGTTACTCACCGCTACCACTTCCCTACATCACAACGTCATTGTGTCACAACTCGTCAGCTGAGAAAAATAAATAAAATACTTTTTTATGTTATTTTATTATTTCATGAAAAATCCAAAAATTAGCTTTTATTTTCAGACCATACCAGTCAATGTTATGTCCCTTATAGGTAAATTCTGGTGTTCTGAGTTCAATGCTTCCCTCGTATTTTCGATCTGAACATCAGTTAAAAAGGTAGAAAATCCCACTCGTACGTTTATAGAACGCACCTTAAAAAATGTTTAAAATTCTATCATGGGCTCACCGGGCCTTGGAATCCCGTGCTTTCAGAGTGTGCGGTCTCTAAATAATTCTATATAATTTTTAGAAAATTACATTTTAAATTTAGGGACATTAAATTCTCCCCAAATTAGGTCTTTACTTCCCCGAAATATAAAATAATGGATAATAATATAAATGGGGGTATTGATTATGAATATGTGCCTTCCACTCCAATGTGCCCTTATAGAGATTCTCATGCTTCCACTGAACGTGCTGCCAAGGAATCGACTGCCCAAACAGGAACCGCTCCAGTTGATCCTATATCTTCATCGGGAGCTCCACAAACATCTCCTGATGGTCAATGTGTAGCTCTTCCATGTCGATGACGTGCAATGGATCATACATGTATCTCTTAATCTACAACATGTGGAAAAAAAACACGCACCTGGTGCATTTGTGGGGGGGAAATCAAGATATTATTCCGCCTCTACAACTCTACTATAGATCTATAATGTTCTAATGAACCATGGAGATATTTTTCTTCCCTGAACTTATCTCCACAATCCTCATCAGGGTGAGACATGAAGGAACTCATGGTCTACCTCCTTGAAATCCAAGGCTCACTGTCTTCTATTTTCAAAAGACTTTTTTCTTTTCTATATAGTCCTTATCCACTACTGGATGACCTGCACCTTCTCAGTGGTAGCCTGTACCAATTTTGGACCCACGACTGGTGACTCCCCTTGGTCCGTCCTACATAGAAGAGATCTGCAAGGTCTCCCATACAAGGCCTCAAACAGTACCATTCCAATGGTGGAATAAAAGTTGTGATTGTATGAAAACTCCACCAGTAGCATATGGTCCTCCCAACAACAAACCAATCAAGTATGCAAACGTGATGCATTGTTATCTAAGGTATGTATGATCCACTCTGTCTGACCATCTGTTTATGGGTGAAAAGTGGTGCTCAAACACAGGTAAGTCCCGAACACTTCTAGCAATCCCTTCCACAACCGTGATGTAAAACGAGAGTCGTGGTTTGAGATGATCATCAAAGTAGCCCTGTTAATCTACACTATCTCCAAGACATTAAATAATCCTAATAACTCTACCAGTCCCTACTATCATATGGTTAAAAAGCAAGATGACTTGGTGAGATGGTCAACGATCACCCATATAGAATCATGGCCCTTGGATGTGCGTGGTAACCCAATCATGAAGTCCAGATAGATAACATCCAACTTCCATTCCGGTACCTCAAGTGGCTATTAAAACCCTATAGGGACATGATGCATGACCTTCACTTACCGATAAGTAAGGCATCAAGAAATGAAGTCTTCCACCACATTATTCAACACTAGCCAATATTATTGACATCATAGGTCCTAGTATATCTTTGCCTCACAAGAATGTACTTCAAAAGGGGAGGTACATAACTCCCTCCACACCTCCTCCCATAATGTCACTAGTACTACAATGCATCCTGTGAAAAGGAATTTGTTCTCCCCTCCTATAGATAAATCCATCCAGAGCCTGTTCTCAGGACATATGAGAAAATTGGGACTCACAATCAACATCCAAAATAAATGATTTCCTAACTAGCTCAAGGAGCGGGGGACTGAAAATCATAGAATAAAGGTATGTTTCTATATCACTATCCATATAGGATATTTGCATCGTGGATAGCTGCCCTATGTACTCACTTAACAGCTACAAAACAGACCTCCTACTAAGTGTGTCTTCCACTACGTTCCCCTTCCCAAGATTATAGACTATCTAGAATTCATTTTCCTAGAAGAACTCTATCCATCACCACCATCTCAGGTTCAAGTCCATCTGGGAGAAGATATACCTGAGACTCTTGTGATTAGAGTAGACTGTAAATTGATCACCCATCATGTAGTGACACCACATCTTCAATGCAAAGACCACAATTTCTAACTACATGGAATGTGTCTCATAGTTATTCTCATGCTTCTTCAACTTCGATGAGTCGTAGGTGATCACTACTCAATCCTGCATTAGAACACAACCCATTATTCTCCCTAATGCATCGCAGAATACTATATACCCAACACCCTCCTTGGGTAGTATCAAGATGGGGGAACTAGTTAGTCATCACCTTAGGTCTTGGAAACTCTACTGTTATATGTCCATCCATAGGAATGACCACACCTTTAGTGTCAATGAAGATAAGGGTGCTTCTACCCTAAAAAATTCAGGCACAATCCTTTACTTATACCTAGCCTACCTCAAGAAACTCCACACCTCAGTCAAATTCATGGGTGGGTCCCAAGCTAGAATTGCCTCTATTTTCATTGGGTATGCTGTCACATTAGCCTATGATATGTCGTATCCAAGAAAGTGGGCCTCCTATATCCAGAATGGATAGTTTTAGAGTTTACCATTAAGCTGGTGCTCTTAGAGTATATCTTGGACTATCCATAGGTGCGTAGTGTGCTCATCCTCAGTTGCTGAGTACACCAAGATGTAATCAATCCAGGAAAGTGGATACATGATCTTCACAGTAACCCATTTTAGGCACTGATAGTCTATGTGTAACCTCAAAATCCCATATTCCATCATGGAAAACAAAAATGGGGATACCTATAGTGAAATTCTGGGCCTCACAAATCCCTTTTCTTGTAGTCCCACCAGTTTTACCCTCAATGCTTCAAGCTCTGAAAAATCCATCCAATATGCTGGTGTAGATATCAGTGTCATCACAAGGTATGTATCAAATAATATGTTTAATTCTCAATGGATAGGATTAAATGTAACATCTTCAATGATGACATACATATATTTTACTATGAATAAGAATCTTGAGAACTATTTACATTCTCAACCCTAAGGTTAGAACTAGCCAAATGAATAGGAATTGGATACACCCTCCTCTTCCTGAGTCCATCAAGAGATGAAAGGGTTTCTCCTCTCCCAACAATGGGGATCCTGGTTCCATATTCATGGATAGGCCACATCCTTTTCCCAATATAATTAATCTTTCCATGTATGGTAATAGTCTACACAAATAATGATAACATAAGGCCTCGAAACAACTACCAAGAGTTACCAACTAATACTATCACCTACATGATTCATGTCACACTATCATAAACAGTGTGTGGTCATTGGATCTCCCTAGTATGAATATTTAGACATGAGGGTCAAGCCAACGGTCTTAACCAGAACCTCTAGGTATCAAAAAAGAAGAAGTTGTAGGAAAGGTATATCACTAGTACAAGTCTTTATCAATATTGCATCTAAAGTAGAAGGACACACATTGCACCTTGATTCATCCCTAGAGTCTGGGGGTCATATTCTTCGATTGTCTGAAACATTCTCCTCTCCTACACTATATTATCAATGGTGGGAGAATCACATATGAGATGTCTCTTTTCACGACAATAATAGAAAAGCCTTCCATTCTGAAAACTAGCTCGTCCCCCCCTATGATCCCTCTAGTTCAAAGGCTTACATTGGGAACCTACAATATGTAGGTATTGATAACCCTTCATCTCAGATGATCAATGCCTCGTATTCCAATAAAACACATTTGAACAGTGTGCCTCATTACTAAGTGCCAAAAGATTCATCCTTGACTCGGTCTAACAGGATTCATCCACCAGAACTAGTGGAGTTGGGCTGTCTAGCTGATCAACAAGTGGTGGTAACACTGATAGACCACCCGGTTGGTCCATCAATATCACTGGTCCCTGAGCGGACTCCACATCTCTAGAAGGATTGACCTCATGACCACGTATCAGGAACCAAGATGGTTGTCTGCATGGTGGCATCCTGAAATAGATCAAGAAGGATCATATTCAATAGATTATACCTGGTGAGATGAATCTTATTAAAATGAACATAAAGATACATTTATGTAACCAGTATTTTCATGTTTGGAGATGAAAATCAGAATTCAGGGTTTTGGTGCATGGATACGTCGGCTGCAGCGCCAACAATGGATTCCCCTGATCTGAAAGTTGAACACGATACACTAAACACTGTTTCCCAAAAACAAAACAATAGAATCTAGGTCTTTGAGGTACAATGGAAAACCTATGATACAACTTGGCCACGAACCATCCCTTTGGACCCTTTTCTTGACTCCCCCAAGCCCACCTACTGAAGGGCAGGGGTTGGAAACTAGTTATGAAGGAGTCAACCTACATGTTGGAGGAATTTTCCTGAGTACCTGTATGAACAAAAATGCCCAAACACACCCCAAAAATTGAAAGGGGAAATAATGTATACTAAAAAAAGTCCTCTATACAAGTACTGCTAAAAACCAGTGGTCCAGAATAAAAACCCAACAAAAGAAAACTGAAAACTAATGAGTACAAGTAAAAAACTATAATCAAGTTTGTCCCTTAGAACCCCACCTAATGGTAAGAGTAGGGTAGCTTCTAGAAGCTGGGGGAGTACGCCCTGTCTATCAGATCTCCACGTTCCCTTCCTGGTCCTAGGCCACCATTTCCATAGTAGAAATGTATATCAAATGCACAACACACAACACGTGCAGGAAAATCCATACAGGGGTGAGTAACACAGTACTCAGAAGAGGACCTCAATCCACTAAAGTGAAATACCACAATGAAACCACAAAGAAAAGCATCCAAGTTAGTCCACAAAGTAAGACCACAAAGTAAGACAAAAAAGTATGGATATCTCGAACCATGTAAAATATAAAGAATAGGATTATGTTTCATCATCTATAGTGAGGAATTTTTTGTACTATTGAGGGATTCATTTGTGATGAATCACTACTCGTCTGTCGGGCCACTAAGTATCAACATGACTGATGCTCCTTTGTTTGGACATAAAGGATCCACATATATTCTTCTCTTTTCTTGGGCCACTATGTATCCACATTGTTGATACTTGTCTGCCGGGCCAATAAGGATCCACACAACTGCTGCTCATCTGTCAAGCCACTAAAGATCCACAGAGCTCCTTCTCCTCTGCCGGGCCACTAAAGATCTACAAGACTATTGTTCAAGCCATCGGTCATAAATAACATTCTACAAAGTCCTGCGTGGAATAACCCATGTATTGTCTTATAATATGGGTAACAAAACAATAGAAGGTGTGTCACACGTATGCTAGATCTCTAAGATATGGGAATTGTAGTAAAACGAGCTCGGCTGGATTTGAGTACCATCTTGCTCGACTATATACCAACCCCCTCTGAAACACTTGTAGAGTATCTCAGGATAACTACCTCGATGTAATGGTACTCATGTCATAGACGTCACATCAACCAGACACTCATCCTATGAGTTATTGACATTTTAGTAAAAAAGAGCCAGTTGTGTCTCGACATGGTCTAACCCGGTTGGACCGACACGACCAACCCGTCCTACAGGTCCCACATACACTGGTTTTATTCAACATACTTGAACTGACCTGATTCAGGTATGGGTCAGTATTTTCTAGCCTGGATAGTGGGACATGCCTAATTTTCCTCGCTAGACCTGACCCAATTAGCCTGGGGGTCTAGCACGCCATGTCGCCCAACGACCCAGTCTTGTCCGACTCGACTCAAAGGGAGAGGGTCTGGCCAGCCAAGCGCGGGTTTGGCCTACCAGAATGGATCTATCCCACTAGTCATGGGTCCACCCCGACCCGCTGGCTGGGGAATAGCCCACCATCCGGAGACCGGTTCGCTATAGGTGGACTGGTGGTGTGTGCCCCTGACATAGTAGTCATCATCTCATCCCTCCCTATTCAAACACGGTTCGCAAGGGACGAGCCACTCCTCCCACATGGTTGCCACTTGGAACCGCATCCAGCAATTAATGTGGCCTCCCCACCACTGTATCCAAAAAACAACAACACCCCAAGTCTCCTGGGCCACTGCTCCTTTGTGTGGCCACGACTAGCCATCCACAGCCTCATACCTCCGTGACACACAACCTCTCTTTGACCATGACCACATCCATCTGCTGCCATTGCCCATGCCAGAAGGCCAAAGGTTCATTCAGTGGGCCACTAGAGATTCTCCAATGGTTCGTTTTTTGGTCCCCCTACCACTATGGGCCTCCAGGGTCACCACCATCCATATCATGGACCTTGATTCATCTTTATATCGATTTGAGGAAATGACCATTAAGAACACTCATGTGGAGGGACCCGTGCCTTGTTCCTGTCAGCTCGTGCCCTCCACATTAAAGGTTTAAAATAGGGGAAATCTGGGGATTACAATGCTACCGAAAATAAAATTAATACTGAATTGAAAACCCAAAAAACAACACCCTCCCACACGAATTCATGATCCACAGATTAACCTAGTCATTGATTAATCCGCATTCATCGTTTAGAAAAAGCATAGGGAAATCATAAAACCAAAATAAAACTCCTACCTCGTTGATTATTTTGGTCATATCTTTTCACCCTCGAGGGTCCAAGAGGTTGATGGAATTCTTCATTCTTTGAGGTATACTGAAGTTAATGAAATTCCACCGACATTAGTCATTCTTCATTGGGAAAGAAAATTCTTCATATGTTTTTCATAGAAAACTCATAGATTAATCCTCATTCACCAACACATCAAACTATTAAAAGGAAATAAGGTATCATATTTTATGATATGTTTCGACATCCTGTCATTATGTTGTTTCAATTATAAAACAATATCACTGGTACATGTCATTAAATTGTAATTACACTACGTGTTAACGAGCCCTTAATGTTTTCTATTAATGCTCCTCATCGCTGCCTCATCACTGTGTCACTGCGTCACCACGTCACCATTGTCAGTTGAGGAAAAGAAATAAAATATCTTTTTTAATTTACTATTTTTTCAAAATGTCTGAAAAGTTAATTTTCTATTTGGACCATTCCGACCCATGTTATGCCCTTTCTAAGAAAATCCAGAAATTCTAAGTTCAATGGTGCCCTTTGATTTTTGATCCGAACATTGGTTCAAAATTCAGAATAACCCTCTCTCATGTTTACTGAATGTACCTTAAAAAATTTCAATATTCCGTCTAAGGCTCATCGAGCCTCACAATCACGTTTCGTTAGAGCATGCGGTCTCAAAATAAATCCATATAATTAAAAAATCACATGGAAATTCTAGGAATTTACATTACAGATGTGAATATGGTTCCTAAATAGGTTTCTAAGATTGTTATATTTTTTATAAAAGAGATCGAAGAGCTCTTGTTGAAGTTGGGAACTATGGTAAGGGTTTTTTGTTAGAAATTTAATTTCATTATACAAAATTGTCATTTTTCACCATGATATAATTTAATATGGAATAAATAATACAAATTTAATTTTTTTTACTATATTAATGCAACTCATGTACTCAAAGATTTGTATTATTGTTTTACTCAAATAGAGTTGAATTTAAAAAATACTAAAGCTATATGGGTTTGTTGTCCCAATTTTCAATTCCCTAAGACATGTTGGATATTTTCCACAACAATTTATTTTATATTTTGTATTCAATTATCTATTTCCATAAATTTTAATGAATTTATATCATTTCATGATATTTCAAGGTTGGATTCATGGTCACTATCCTAGTTAATTTTGATTCTTATATTACCATTTTCGTAAGGGTGTCTTCTTCAATATCTGTTTCCAATCAGGATTGTATTACTAAAAAAGCATTCAAAGAAATTTATGTTATTTTATTTATAAAAACCTACATAATTTTATCATCCAATATTATTATTTTGGTTTTACATTCCCTCCCTATATTCTCTCCCTTGGATTATACTTTACCCATTTTAGAGAAATTGGACACACAAATTATTTTTATTAATGTATTTTTCCTTATTATGTTTTCATTAGATCGATGGATTTCTATATTATATTATTTATACTTATATTATTAATGATGTTCATTTAATTTTATTTGATATATTTAAAAAATGTAAGGAATGTTTTAATTATTTACATATGATTCACTTTTTTTTAACTTTGACAAGAATCTCATTTAAATGATTCTATAAGAACACATCATTCTATTGTGTTTTATTTAACTTTAAAAATTCTTATCCAATACATAAGGGTTTATAAATGGAATAATTTTTATCCTTGTATTATAAATATTTTTATTTTAATATTTTTATTTTTAATGTTCTTGTTTATTTATGATTTTAAAAATTGTTTTCCAATTGATCATAAAAAGTTTTTTCATCTAGATCTATAATTTTTGACATATTATAGACTTGATCAAGAAAATAATTTAAATGATACCACATAACTTATTTATTAAGATAGTTTATTTAATTATATTTGATATCATATGAATACTATGCCATATCATTTTTCTTCCATATTCAACCACTGTGTAGAAATATGAGTTTACATAAAATGCATTTCATCAATGAAGACATTATATTTTCATACACTGATTGATGGATATTCACCTATATTCCATATAGTGATTTATTTGTGAAATTATTGACACAAACATATAACATTAATCTATACAGTTTTATTATTAGGGATATTCCATTAAAATCTATTCAATTTTTTACTTGGTGAAATAATAACTATTAATATACTTGTTATTTAAATATAGATATTTTTTTTATAACTAAGGCATGATGGTTATGTATTGAAATGTTTTTTTATTCCATCATATAATGAATTAATAGAACTATATTATTGAGGGTGTCACCAGAAACAACCCCTTAATGCATGGATATGTATCTTGAGCCAAACTAGTTTCAGTATTTAGTGATTTCCTTCACATTTATTAGATATATTGGTTGTGGCCGCTTAAAAAGTAGATGTTTGAGAACAATGTTTTGGGAAATGGACTCGAAAATTACATATTTATTCATTCCATAAAAATGAAATAAATTAGTATTATCCATGTTATCTATTAATTTCAATTATTTTTATTAGATATATTATTTTCTTAGATTCATTTAATTATTGAATTGTTGATATTTTTTATTCAATATTATAGATTAATTTTATATTTTTTAATAGATTCTAGTACAATATTTTCTTTAAAATAGTTATTGATTAAATTTCTTATAGTTTTTTTTACCTATTTTATGGATAAAGTATCACATGAAATATGTTAAAAACATTATCATGTTAGGATAAGGTTTGGGAGATATTTGAATACATACTATAGATTATTTTGTATCCAATTTAGTGGAAAAACCATCCATAACTTGATAAATACTTTTTTTATATTTGTTAATATTTTTGCTAAATTATCTAAACATCTTAACTAGAGGGATGTTTGAATTTATGTAATGAGAAATTTTTATTATGTCATTTAATAACTACATGACCACATTAGTTGTTTATTAGATTAAATATTAGATCAGGGTTAATAAAACATTATAGATAATGATGTTATTGACTGTAGATAAACTAAGAGTTAAAATTATAATCAAATATTGATAAGTTAAAGATGATCATAATTTTAACTGTATTTATAACCCTTATTTTAGTTTTGGAAATACATTATATTTTTTTTTAGAATTTGGATGAGACATCATTTGTGAAAACACTATAGATTAGTCTAGGTATCAGAAAAAATTATAATGTTTAGAAAATTATGGTGTTTCTAGTCTCCTAGAAATTATATCAGAATATATATACTATAATGGGGATAAAAAATGGAACATAGGAACCTAGGTGTAATGGCCCTCAATGTGGATGGATATGTTTTAAATATATCATCACTAAGTGCATAATTAATGTTCCAGTGACATCAAACATAATTAGACACTCTCTAGGGATTTTCATTGGAAATTCACATTACCATTATGTGGAAGTATTATGGATTTATTTCTTATTTACTTGAATGGATTTAGTAAACATGCATTAGAGAATATTAAATAATTCAAAATAGGTTAAACAAATAGATTTATAACATTAACCTTGTGTGACATGAATGTATCATAGGATTATGTGAATGAGCACTTATAGATGATATATTAGGAATAAGATTTCATATTGACATTTTACTTTACTCTATTTTGTTGTATATTATCATAATAATTGTATTTTGAATATTTAGTTGAAAAAAGGATATTGAAAATGAAACTATAATAATGTATGCCTCTTGAAACACCTAAGACACAACTATTGAGTAATATTTAGGGTAATGGTTTTAGAATATTAAAATATTCATATTATGAGGGAAAATATATGTTACCTATAATTCTATAAGATAAAATATATTGAAGCTCATTTATGATATTGATTGATTCATGATTGTCTATAGATATTATTATGTTCAATTATTATTATCTAATAATTAAAATTAGGAGGATGAAATTTATTTATAGGGGACATTACCCCACATGTTTTCAGGATACATATTCTTTCCATAAAGTATATATCTATAATTATAATATATTTTATCATTTTATTCAATTGAATTAAAATAAATTAAGTAATAAGTCAAATTAGATAGAAATTAAAATAACAGAGATTCATTAATTGATATTAAAACATTACATATAGTGATCCTATATTTTTATACATAATTAATACATGATTTTATGTACAATTATATGTAAAATACAAACAAAACATCATAAATTCTAGTGTCTTTGAAATATTAGGAACATAAAGCTAAAAACATGGAACTAAAATAAAATATATATGTAATAATATTACATAATGAGATTATAACATCCTTTAAGATCCTATATTTTCATAAGATTACCCAGGGAACACATAGACAAACGGGATGAGATAAAAATCCAAGTAAGGGAATAAACATTTTAATAAAGAATAAAACATTAGTTTTGAAGGTATAACAAGAAAACATAAATTGCATAGAAGATGAATATTCATATTACATAACTTAACATAGATCATGGAAAAATGTGATATTTTAAACATACTAATTTCTAAGAAATACATAACATGAAATAAACATTGGTCAATGATAAATACCAAGACGGTATCAAATGGTGGACATTGTCCCATTTTGGATTTGGGTTACTCCCCATTCCTATAAATGATGTCTCCTGAGAGTAAACACTACCCAATTAAAGGGATATATATCTAGGAAAACCCATAATAATATTTTTAATCATATTTGGTCCGTATAAATAATCAGACAGAAAGAGTACACATAAAGGCTACCCATGGAATGAAATCCGTATCATAATAACATCGTAAAGAATAATCAAGGGTAATATCATAATGGATTCCATAAAAAATGAATATTAATTTAAAATATAAATTAATAATGTAAAATAGGTGTAGATAAGTAAAAATTATAATAAACTAAAGTGAAAACATGTTAAAATATTTTTTAACAAAATTTGTAAATCAGACACTTTTTACAGATTAATGTAAAATATTAAAGAGTGTTTAATGATGAAAACTGAAAAAATTTTGGTATAAAAATGAAATCCAAATAAGACAGTTATTCATGATAAATTAATTATTTTTAGAAAAATTATTGGTGGTAGGAAATATTTTGTGGACCTTTCATGAAAATTGTTATGAAATTGGGATGTTCCCTTTAAGTTGGCTTGCTTATCGTTAGGATTGGAAAATGGAACCTTATAAAATATGTATTTACCCATCAAATAATGAATAATTAGTATAGATAAGTAATATTATACTATATAAAAATAATTTATATGAATTATATATTAATAATGAACACATACATTTGTGTAATGTGTGATGAAACATAACCCAAAGGTAAATTGAATCTTTTGAGAGATCTCTTAACTTACGAAATAATATGTTCATCACGTTCAAATAATGTCTAGGAAAATAAAAGTAGAAATATTAATTACATAATTTAGAACATATTTAAATATATATATTATTTAATATAATATGTTAATGTTCATTTATTGCTATACATATGAGGAATATTGTTTAATTTCATTTTTTTAAAGCGTTCATTTCTTAGTTTAATAGTTAGTTCCATTAAGTTTAATTAAGGGAGTTCATATAAAATGGAAGGAAAACTATATATGTAGAATGAAATAGTATTAATATTCTTACAAAATTTTAATTTTTCCCCATATTTATCATTGATTTCATATAAAAGAATGATTTGTTACATACACCTTTAATGAAAACTGATTATTTTAGTTTAGTTTCTTTTACAACCATGACAAGATATTATCCTTTTGATTAATATTATGTTCATATATTGGTTCTAAGAGAAGAAAAAAATTATAAGTTATATATTATAATCTTATTTACCCATAATAATGGTTTTATGACCATCCATGGTGTATGTAATAAAAAACATGTCTTCTATAAAGTTGGTGAATCGACACATCACAAATGATGTTTTTATATTTAGTATAAATGGAGAATTAAGGTTAATTTATGAGGAACATTATATTAAGATAATAAAATTATATTATATATATGAAACTGGATTTATCTAGTCACATTGAGTCATGGATTTGAGGTAAGGATAAGAAAGAAAAATAATTTGAATGAAAACGAATCCTGATTTTACCTCTTGAATATCCTCTCTTTGAGAACCTACCTAAAGAACACATAATTGATATTTTAGTGAAGAAATAAAGACTAATAGGCATTTAAGATACTTGGGAAGGTAATTCGGTAGATGTTTTACATGATACATTTCTTAGAAGGTGTGAGGATAAGGGGTGGTGATGGTGGTAATTATAGGGGGAGAGGCGTGTTTTTGATTATTATATTCATTAGTTTATTATAGTGGATTAGGAATATCAATAGTTTTGATTACTATAACTAAATACATTAAATTGATCTAGGGAGTTCAAAACAGTGGGTTCTTACCTTATCCATGCATCATTCATGACTCAATATATCTGTTATTTGTTAAATATCATAAATTCCTATATTTCACTATTCACTAAAAGATAAACTATTTTTGAAATATCCAAAAAAATCACCATGAAATTTTCTCAAAATTTATACTTCAAAATTGAACTCAATTTTATTAAAATATTTTATAAAAATAAAAAATATATTTTTTAATTAAAATCATCATTTATTTGAAAAAACGATTTTAATATTATAATTGGTTTTTTTGACACCTTGAACATTTAATAATGGTATCATTAAATAATAATATAATTATAGTAATAGAAAACATAATTTATGAATATATTTTATGATGAAAAATTTTCATTTAATTTATTATATGAATTATAAAAATGTAAATAAACTTTTATGTTTTACAAAAATATCAATAATAAAATAACCATTTTTGAAAAAATTATTTAATTATTCCATGATATAAATATATCATATTTTAATTTAAATGTTACTTATATTTTATTTATACATTCATTCATGAGGTCATTATTCTAACATCCAGATTACTTTTCCTTTCAATTACATTTATATCCCAATGGTCATGTTACTATTCCAATAGTCATATTTCTAACTGTCATAATGGTTTACTGCATCGATTAAATACATCATATTCTATTTAAAAATCAATTAAATTTTATCCAATGTTTATATATAATATAATATATTAAATTAATAATTTATTATTAACATTATTTTTTATTTCTATAGATTTATTTTTGAGTTTGTTCATTCTAGAGGATCATGTAAAGCCATGTTTTCATTTTCTTGTGATCTTATTCTCTATTTATTATCCAACAGTAATATTTGAAATTTCAATTGATTTTTATGACTAATGTCTCATTATTAATTATTTTTAATGATGTTTTTATTAGTAATATTGGTGATGTATACTTTTTATAATACATTAAATAAATATAAGAAGTGAAATTCCATTGATAAAATTCTCTGTTATTACATTCTTCCCCGTTATGAAATTTTACAATCATAATTTAAATTTACATACTCTCTTGAAAACATGTGTGGGTACTTGAAATTTATCACTTCTTCTACTTTCCATGTTTCCACTTCATATATATGGTTCTTTCATATTAACACGACCAGTCGGGTAGTCAATTCATGTAGAACATTATCTCTACAGGCCAAGATCATCGTCGACTGCTCCGCCAATGAGAGATAATTTTCTACATGCATCAAAAATGAATTTAGTAGATGATAGGGATATATAATTTACTTAGGAGGGATACAAATAATACATATTGTACTTTAGACATGGTTGGATGATGTTCTAGTCAATATTCCACAACTTCGATACGATCAATAATCCCAAAAGGGTCTCGGTATATGAGGATTCGTCCTTAAAAAATACATATTCTTATTAAATCAAATAGATTTCACGTGTTTAAATTCTCAAAAATATTTTTATTTTATAGTTTTATAAATAGAGTACATAATTCATACATATAAACCAACATGAAAAAAGTGGGTACAAACAAAATATCCATTTTTTCATAATAAGAAATCTTTTATAAAAAACATGAAATATTTTCTGGAAATGTATTAACATCATTCAGCATGGGTTATAATTTTATCATACCCATCCTTAAACCCTATGAAAAACAATTTAAAACCTGTTATGAGAATAAATAAGAGAATTAATGGATATAAAAATAATTATATAAACTGTTAGTACAAGTTTACATATAAACATATGAAATAAATTTCAAAAAGACATACTTCTAACCGATGAAGAATCATATACTTATTCTATGAAACATGAGATTTTCATAAAACATTGAAAACATAAATAAAACGAAAATGGTATCTTGGGTAATTAATTACATAATATAGTAACCCTCATAGCTAGGTTATGATTGGTAACCCTCAGAAAAATCCTTACAATGTAACCCTCACGACAACCTTATGGTGAAACTATTAGATCTACACCTGGAGTAACCATACAACCAACCTAAAACATACACATACCCAATGAATTTTAGGTATATATAGGTCACACCCTTCATGGTAAAAAATTCCCAAGATCTAAATCATAATCATAGAACAATAATAATTTCACAAAAAATAATTCATTTTGAATTTTTTATAATTGGAAATTAGAAGTGATGTTTTAACGAAATGTCCCTTACAAATACCATATCATTGAAGACGAAAATTTATCAAATGAAATGAATATATATATTTACTATAGAAACACATAATAAAACATAATAAAATAAAAATTCATTTCAATATAATATTATTATAAAAAATTAATGAAGTAAAAGGTTAACCCAATGAATGGAAATTGGGTTAAGAATTCCCTTAACTTGGGGTTTTCTTACCTAAAATGTGTTTTAACCTCATGGATAATTGTTAAAAGTGTGTTGTTTTTATTTTAAGAAAAATATTCATATTTATACCACCTTATATGATCATTTTATAACTTCATTCCACACATTTATTAATCATCGTTTTTTATTTCTATTGTTTTGGGTGCATGATTTACATCGTTTCAATGGTCAGTTTGTAAAGGATTTTCTCGTCGAATTGAATAAAAACATTAGAAGTGGAATAAAGTGATATGATTTTGTTTTATAGAATATTAAATTATACGATAAATCTTTTTTATTATATATGAATATGATTCATTATATTAAGCATTAATGATATTTGTTAAAAATCATTTTGGCAGTTCTTCGATAATCATGAACTAGTTTCGATATAACTTAATAGTATGTTTATATGATAATTATAGAACAAAAAGTGGTTATATAATAAACATGAAAATATTTATCTTCCATTTATATTATTTTATAAACTATTTTTATGGAAGTAAATTAAATTGAAATCATTTCATCGATGATGTTGGTAAATCGACACATCACGAATACTGTTTATATTTTTAGAATAAAAATTTGAGGAGAATAAGTGTGATGATTAATTTTCTCATAAACCTGATAAAATTATAGTATATATAAGATATAATTTCTTACATTCCTCTTATATAAGGTGAGCATAAGAAATTTTAATAAAATAAAAAGAATTGGAAAAAATATACAATAAAATTAAATATGATTTTTTAATTAATGATCTTTTCTCCTCGAGATCCTCTTTCAGGCCTTTTGTTTTGTCATCTTGGTGAGAAAAGAAACTCCCAATAGTGGGTAAGTTAATTGAGAAGAGGATTGGGTAGAATTTAGAAAATTCCCAAAGCTTGAGAGGAGTGATAGGAAGAGGGGGTGAGGGTGGTAATTATAGTAGAGGAGGGGAGAGTTTTTCCATTATTTTAATCTACATTTTATTATTTTTCTCAAGATAAGTACTAGTTTTTATTCTTGAGATTAAATATAGTAAATAGAGCATTGAGTTAGAACAAAGGGTTCTTACATCCGGCATGATGTTATCAATAGTGTATTTCACATGTAACCTATATATATATTGAAAAATTACCATATTTCACTGTTCACAAAAAGTCAAGTATTTTTGAAAAAATATCGAAAATTCACCCTAACTATTTTCAATGTGTAAAATTAAAAAATGAAATTCTTTTTTAGAAAATAATATTCTAAAGATGAGAAATATAATTTTTAAATAAAATCAGAATTTATTTAAAAAATAAAAAATTTAAAATAATAACTGATTATTTAAAACCATGAAAAAATAATAAATTTCTCATAACCATAATAAAACAAAATATTTATTTATGATTCATTTTATGAAAATAAATTTTCATTTAAATTTTTATATAAGTCATAAAATTATTATTAAATATTTTCGACTTACAAAAATAATGACACTTTTACTATGATCATATTTTCACTTATAAGATGACTAAATTTTACTTTTACATTCATGTGTGAGGTTACTATTCATTTTTATAATTTAATATTCATAAGATTAATATTACTATTCAAAAGGGTAATAATACTATTCCTATGGGTATGTTACATATCAGTAAAAAAAATAATTTGATCATAACAAAATCAAAATAGCTTACTTATTACAACACTGTATGTCATTTTTTCAAAATTTAAAATATAAATGCTACAAAATTTACTTTAACATATAGTTTATTATTATCTCCTAAAAACAAAGTATCATTATATAGAGACTTAGTGATGAAAGCATTTCAATTTATTTGTAATTCCTTAGGTAGGTTAATTCTCCCCACCTTCTAGAAATTGCCCCTCCTAAATTTTATTTACATATTAAATCTGTGAGGGTACCTATCCCTAATTACATTTTTTACATTCCAATGTTTTTTATTCATCCATGTGGTTTTTAAAAAAAACTATAACCTAGTGGATTACCTTATTCTGAAATTCATTCTTGATACAATTGATAATATGAATAGTTTTCTCTTTATAACAATGTTTCTCTTACAACCAAACTATATTTGGGATCAAAACATGAGATGAATCTGGAACATACATTCACAAAATCGAAGCATGAAAAGAATTTGTACCAGATATAAACTCAGAGGCAATGATACTCTGTAGGTGACTGGTTCAACTTTCTCTAGGATTCTATAAGGTCCTAGGAACCATGTACTTACCTTTCCTTTCTTACCAAAATTCATAACACTTTCCATTGTAATATTCTTTGAAAAACATTGTCAAAAACCTCGAAAAAAATTCATTCCCCCTGATATATGCATAAATTTTCTTCTTTCTCTAACCTATCCTCTCATATTACTAAATAATCTTAACTTTCTCATTAGCTTCCTCTACTATTTTTAGTCCCAATAACTTCATTTCCCTGACTTTATCCCAAAAATATAGAGTCTTTCACTACATACCATATAATGCCTCAAACAGTTCTATATTTACAATTGAATGAAAATTGGTATTATAAGAAAACTCTATTAAAGAATGATGTTGAACCCAACTTCTCTGGTAATCTATTGAACAAGATTCTATCATATCCTCCAATGTCATAATTTTTCTCTCGGTCTGTCCATTAAATTGAGGATAAAAAGAAGTTATGGAATTTTATTATGTTCCTTATAGATTTTTAAGGGCTTTAACAATGTTATACGTATACCTAAGATCATGATCATATAAAATTGAATGAGTGACTCCATGTTACATGACAATAAATTTGAGATACAGTCAAGAAAGATGTCCCATTTAAACAATATCTCGAATAGAAAGGAAATTTGAATATTTAGTCAGTCGGTCAATAATAATAAAAATATCATTGATACCTTATGATGTATTTGGTAGTCCAACCATGATGTATTTGGATATATTTTTCCATTTAAACTCTAGCACTGGAAATTTCGGAAGCATCCCCTTTGGTAGTTATCACTCTACTTTAACCTATTGACTTGTCCAACATTACATTGTAAAATCTGAAATATCTCTATTCAGTCTATCCCACCTGTAATACTACCAATGGACTCTGTAAATCCTAGTACTGCTAGTATGGACTAAAAATGGGTAACTACGAGCCTTACACAATAATTATTTATTCATCTAAGAATCACTAAGAACACACAATATTATTAAAAATATAAAAACAGAATTTTTAACAAGGTCATATTTTGGAATCAAACCCATTTTAACCAACTCTATCTTTTTATATAATTATTTGTCTTCCTTATATGATTGATTAATTAGGATTGATAGTAACGAATACACTAACACCTGATACAAAATAGAGTAATTTTCTTCAGCAACAACTTCCAAGATATATTTTTCTCAAATAATTAATCAAATGGTCTTGTTCTAAATGTAACATGCTTAATGTTTCATTGTGTTTTTCACTTAAAGAATATTCCATGTTGTTTTCATTCCATGGATATTAATTGATCATGAAATCATAACCCTTTATCAATAAAAGAAATATTATATACCTCATTTTTAACACCTTCTCATTGAATATATACTTTATCCTTTTATGGTAAGTATATATTTTACATTTGGATCCTTATAAATGTTGCCTCTAAATTTTTAAAGAAAAACCCCCAGCTAAAAATTCCAAATAATTTGTCGGATAATTTAACTCATGAGGTTTTTATTATCATGAAACATAAAAAATTACCAGATCATTCTGCATCAGAACACAACCATGTCTCTTCAATGATGTATCACTGTAGATTAAAAACTCAGTATTTTTGGATGGTTGGTCCAAAACTGTAGTATTAACAAAACTCTTCTTCAGTTGCTAAAAACAAACATCACATTCATATATATATAAAATTTATCCCCATTTCTGTTAACATAATTAGAGAACTAGATAACCATGCTTGTTTTTTTTACCAACCATTGGTAATAATCGACTACACTAAGAAAACTATGATTATATGTATCATTTGTATGACTTGTCCATTCATCGACCAATTTTTTTGGAAGGATAAATTACCATTTCATCCTTATTTTAAATTTTCCCATGATAAGAAATATCTTGAAACAAAAAAAATTAATTTCTAAATTTTTTTATAACTTTTTTCATTGAGAGTTTGTAATAAAATACGTTAATGATTTCCATGATCCTCATATCTTTTTCAAAATAAAAAAAATACCATCAATAAAAATAAAAAACAATTATCCAAATATTCATGGAATATTCTATTCATAAGATCCTTGAATACATAAAGTGAAATTTTTAATCCAATTGGGCTAAAAATAAACTCATAATTCCTATATCTAGTATGAAAATTCATTTTTGGGATTTTATCCTCCTTCACCTTTAGCTGATAAGACATGGATCTCTAGTCAATCTTGAAAAATATTGAACTCCCTAAATCTTGTCAGACAGGTTATCGATATTCAGAAATGTACACTTATTATTAACAATATTATTATTCAAATATATGCAATCAATGCAAAATTTGATGGAACTATGTTTCTTTTAAACAAACAATACATGAGCACCCAATGGTGAAGTTCTAGGATGAATGAATCTTTTATCAAGAATTTCCTCAAAAATTATTTTTAATTCATGGAGTTACACTTGATCCATATGATTAAGGGGGATTTGAAATTATCATAGCACCATGAACTATGTTTATGATAAATTCAACTTCCTAATTATGTATAACACTGGGATACTCATTAGAAAAAACATCTAGGTATTCATTTACCACCAACACATCATTAATCTGAAAAGTTCAATTATTTTCAACAATATGAATAAGTTAATTTTTTTACATCTATTAACATTTTCTTAATGTCCTTATATGTAATAAATTGTATGGGTTATTTTAGGTATAAAAACTGAAACTCCTTCTATAAAATAACTGGTTTTACTGTAAAATCAATCATAGAATGATAAATAGAAAGCCAATCCATACCCAAAATGGAATACAACTATACTAAGGGAAAGACAACATGTTTTTCAGTTAATCTATTTCAACATACAATAAGAGTAATATTCATATAATTCCCTTTTTACTGTAATATTTTCCCCAATTTTTTTACCATATGTTCCGGTCTCCCTGCTTGAGAAGAAATTTCCAATTTACCAAAATATTTTTCAAACATAATTGAATGTGTAGACCTCATATCAAAAAAAATAACTTAGTTAAAACTATGTAAAACATAAATGTACCTAATACACCTTCATTGGATGTCCTTACATCTACTAAGGTTGTTGTAAAGGATCTCACTGAACCTTTCTACTAATAATCTGGCTACATTCCTCTATTCTGATATTTCATTGTGCATGTTTTTGTATAATGACCCTTATCACCACATTTAAAACGTGCTATAGTTTTCTTATTATGATTAATTATAAAATAATTCTCCTTACAATCTCAGGCCATAAGTTAAAACTTACCACATTGAAAACACTTCCAAATTTGTTAAAGCACTTCCAATGGTACTTTTTTCCACACTTTTCACAAACTGGAACCTGAACTTTCTTTCCTTCATATTTCAATGAATTATTCTTAACCATCTCATTCCATATGTAACTCTTTCTCTTATAATTTAAATAGTGCATATGATTATCAGAAAAATCCATTTCTATACTCTCAATAAATCTTGATCATTTTTAATAACTTTTGAATTCACAAGGGGCCAATTCAAATCGATATCTTGTCTTCAATCATGAGTAAAAATTGTTTATTTTTCTATCCAGATCCAAAATAATATTTGGATCATACCTCACCATTCGGGTAAAGTCTACATTATACACCACCACTAAATCATCCACACTTTTCTTAAATTCAAGGAATAATTTCCATCATAAGTCGAACCACCTATAGAAAAAAAAATTCAAGTAAAATATTTTTAAATTTATCACATTCCAAGGCATCAATATCATTGTTATCCTCGATATTTTTGATCATTTCCCACCACTAGACAGCTTAAACATTAAAATAATAATTTTGAAGACTAAAATTTTTATTTTTTGATCACACCATGACATCAAATATATTTTCAATGGATTTAATCCCTTCTTCAACTGCCACTGTGTAAGAAGATGCACTAGATGTAGGAGGGTGTTTTCTTATAAAATGTTCCACTGTCGTAATGTTACTTGTGTGAAATTTCTGGTTATTATCTTAGATGGATGTCAAAAACATTTACTTCATGTTTATCATAATCCATTTATTTCATAAAGTACTCAGTTCCAAACCATACCATTTAAGGTTGTGGATTTAGAAAGATATCGTCTTCTCATTGCCTTCTAACTTCAGCTTCTCTATTTCTTCTGCAGAAAACCAATATGAACAGACCTATCTTAGATAATAAAACATGGAAATAATTAAATGATATCTAATTTCAACATAAACATAAGGTAAAATTATTTTATTATATTCTATTAACATAATTATAACCCATGAAGTAATGTAAAATGTGATCTGATACAAACTATAAAGACCCAACACTAAACATTACATAATAATATTAATTCTACTAGATTTCACTTATTTAAATTCCGATATATACTTTGGTTTATAGTTTTATAACTCTTGTACCTAATTCATTCATATCAACCGACAGGCATACACAGTAGGAAAAACTAAAACAATATCCATTTTTCATAATACAAATTGATTTTTTAAAAACATGAAATATTTTCATGAAAAGGATTTACAAAATTCATCTTGGCTTGTATTTTTCATTTACCCATCCTTTGAACCAGTGAAAAAAATTTAAAACATTGTATGAGCACAAAAATCACAGTAAGTGATATAAAAAGAAGGATATAACCCATAAGTATAATAATCCTAATAAATATATGAAAACATTTTCATAAAGACATTCTCCTCCCCCATAATGTAACATATACATTGTGAAACATGAGATTTATCTAAAATATATTACGCATAAATAAAACCATATGGGTATCATACAACATTAATTACTTAAAATTATAACCCACATGTCTACCTTATGATTTTTAACCCTCACAACTACATTAAAATGCTACCAGCATGACTACTTTATGGTGTAACCATCGTAGTTACACTTGGAGTCACCATACTACTCACCTAAAACTTACACATACCCAATAAATTAGAGGGAGATATAGGTTCTATAATAATTTATAAATAATTAACAAAAAATTGAACATAATCATATTAAAATAAAAGTTTCATCATAAAATCATTCCTTTTGAATTTTGTAAAAAAAATTAAAATGGTATTTTTAATGAAAATTCCCTTAAAATACCATATTATTGAAGTGAAAAAATAATTAAATGTAAGGATTATTTATATTCACTATAAATACGAATTATACAACATTATAAAATAAAAATCAATTTCACAAATAATCTTTGTACCGTATAATTAAGTATAAGGTTAACCCAAATAATGGAAATTGGGTAAAGAATCCCATTACCTCAGGTTTTACTTACATAAAAAATGTTTAATCCTCTTATATAATGGTTAAAAAGTTTTATTATTATTTTATATAAACATATTAAAAATTTTAAAACAATATCTTATCATTTAATGACATTATTCCACACATTTATTAATAATATTTTGTTTTTTCAATGTTTTGGGGGAATTATTTCCACGGTTTCCATGGTAGGTTCGTAAGGGACTTTCTTATCGAATAAATGAAAAAATATAAAAGTGGAAGGAAATAGTATTAATACGTTTCAATAATATTGAATTTTACTGTAAATAATTTATTTTTTTCTTATTATGATGAATCATTGGATAAAACATTAATGATAATTATTTAGAATTTTTTTGTGGTTCTTTGATAATCATAAACATGTTTCATTATATAATATAATTTTATGTGTATATGTTTATTATAGAACAAAAAGGAGGTTATGTCATAAAATTTACAATCTATTTCAACCATTCAAATGGTTTTATAAAAATATTTTAAGGAATTAATGGAAATTGAAAACACATCCTGTAGGATGTCGGTAAATTAACACCTCGTAGAATGTTTTTAAATTTTTAGAATAAGAGGGTGAAGAGATGAATAAGAATTATTAAATTTTCCATAAAAAGATAAAAATCCGATATATATAAGATATTGTAGCTTTCATGGATTTTGGGTAATGGGAGGTGAATATATTATAATAAATGAAAAATAATTGAAAAAATTAAATAATGTGAAAAAGGCCTTCTACCTCTTAACTTCTCCTGCTTGAGATCCTCCTTAAAGACATTTATTTTTACATTTTTGTGAGACCAGAAGGTCTCATACATGGGGAATATCCTTGGGAATAGGATTTTGTAAAATGTATACAATTTTCAAAGGTTATGTGGTGTAAGAGGATGTGGGGGTGAATGTGGTATTTAGAGTGAATGAGAGGTGGTTTTTCCATTATTTTTACAATTATTTTAATATTTTATTAAATAAAAGAAATAACTATGGTTATTTTTGATAAAAATAGTAAATAGAGCATGTGAGTTCTAAAAAAGGGTTATTACATCATTGATGAAGTAATAAATAGTGTATTCAACATAAAATGCATGTATACAGTAAATTATTGTCTTTCAATATTCACAAAAAATAAAGTATTTTAGAAAAATCTAAAAAATTCACATTAACCATTATCTTATGTGTAGGAATAAAAAATGAACTCTATTCTTTAAAAATAATTTTTTAAATTTGTGAAATTTAATTTTTTAACAAAATTATTACTTATTTAACAAATTAAATTTTTAAAATTATATTTGATTTTATAAGACCTTAAAAAATTAATCAAGGAATCAAAACCACAAGAAAATAAAAATAATAATTTATGATTAAATTTTATGAAAAAAAATCATTTAAATTATTAAATTATTAATAAAATTTTAATTAAATATTTATGACTTTGAAAAATACCAGCACTTATACTATGGTCATATTTTCACTTATAGAATACCTGAAATTTATTTATACATTAATGGGTGAGGTTATTATTCATTTAAGTGATTTACTATTTATAAGGGTCGTATTAAAAATCATAAGGGAAACATTACTATTCACAATGGTATATTACTATTAACAAAAAAATTATGTTTATCCTAATAGACTCTAACTATCTTACTGATTGTAACAATGTACGCCCATTTTAAGAAATTCTAAAAAATAGAAGCGGAAAAATTTAGATTAACGGCTTGGTTATTACAATATCTTTTTTAAAAATCATTGTGTAGAGACTCAGTATTTCATTCATTTTAATTTATTTGAGAATACTTGGGGTGTTAAAATGTACCTCTTAATAATCTTTACATTCCCCATAATTCTCATGACCCTTTTACATGGAGATATACGGAAGAATACCATGTCTAAAACCTCAAATTTTAGGTCATGTTGATGATTGTCTACATTGCTCCTATGTCAAATTGAGGCTAAACTATTGTTCTCCTAAATATTTTTCATCTTTACTACCATTTCTTCAACCATTTAGGGACCAGAATCTTACATTCCATGACCACATCCCATCATTCTAGTGTAATACATATTTTTTTTGTATATGGAATAATATTGATCCATTTGGATGGATGAGTAAAAATGATTATTGTAATAAAAATTGACCAGTGGATGATATTGATCACATCCCCCATTGAACTATATATTACATAATCCTAATATGTCTTCGAGTGTCTGGGTAGTCTACTCAAATTGAAAACTAGTTTGAGGATGGTAAGTTGTAATGATATTTATCTATGTGTTTAGAGTGTATTGGATAATTTTCCTAAGAAATGAAAAAAATCTCAAATAATGACCAGATATAAACAACAATATTACTCCATGGTTCCTCACCACTTATTTGATGCATACCATCACAAGATAACTTGAAGATAAATCATATCAAATCGCAATAAATTGAGTTAACATTGTATGATGATCAATAATTACACATATAATATTATTTACATTAGATGTACATGTAAGTGTAGTGAAACATTCGGTGATTTTTTTCCATTTCCATGATGGTATGTGCTGCACCGCAAGAAATCACAATATTATTTTCCAAAATAAATTTAAAATGGTTGATAGCTTGCAATTCATGGAACATTGGGTTTAAATAAAAAACTATTTATTCATGTTATGCATTGAAAATTAAATTTTAACACTTTTAGATAATTTATATAGTAAATATACATGTTATATATCAAATTAAATATTTCTACATTCATAAAATATTTTATATAGGCTTAAGATAATGATAAACCAAATTATACATAAAAATCAATATTTTCATAGTGGAAACTTTGTTTCCTTTTAAAGGAGAACCAACACTAAAAGTGATTATTTTATAACTGTTAAATTATTTTCATCAATATAAAATTCATTTATTGAAATTTTTCATTCAAAGTTATCATAGGGTGAATTTCATATTTTAATCCATGATGTTTCATTCATTGATGAATTGTGAAAAAATACAAAATTTTAATTGAATTATATGAATATAATTTATTTACTATAATAAATTATATTTTAAATTTTTTTAAAGTCAAATTATATCAATTATACATATAATAATTCAATTTAGCGTTTGAGTGTACGTATGGTAATGATTTATTATATAATTGATATAAATATGATACATTAAGCATAATAAACACACACAATCACACACATATATATATATCACTTACTTTTTAAACACAACAATTAAATTGAAGTAGAATTTGAGCATACGTATGGTATACCATCTCCTTGAATTGTGCATTTAGTTTAACATCAAAAATTCCTAAGAATTACTGTAAATCAAAATATAATTAATATATATTATAATTTAATCATGGTTTAAATTCTAATAATTTTCAAATAATGAATGGCATAATAATAAAAAAATTATCAAGTCAAAACCAACATCAAATACAAGGAAATTAACACCCACAATATTGAAAATAATGGTTAATTGTTAACAAAAAAGTAATAATATATCATAATAATACCATATATAGTATTAATATTATTTTTATTGTTTTTTATAGGTAAATAACATATTTATAACCTGTATAATGTTTTTAATGGATGTTCTCTAAAAGGAAATGCAATGTAAGATGTCAATTTACATTCCATTTGAACTTATTTATTAGTATACACAAATTAAAATTTATATTGTGAATTTACAAACCTTTTTAATTTAATATAATTATTCAATAATAATTCACTTCCTTTCATGATTCAATTTTAAGTATATTATCCAAGGTGTTTTGAATTAAAAATTTCCATGTGGTAAAATTTGCCTTTACAATATCACTTTCTTTTGTGGTTGTTAACTTTCTCTTAAAGAAATAATTTAATTATGTTAATTTTCATTGTAAGTTATATTTAAAATATACATGTTTTCATGACATATATATCATTATTTCCTAAACTATATATCATTTTTACATTTTTTGTTAACTTCTGTAATTATTTGAAATATTAAAAAATTTGTATATTTTACTAAATACATATAGTTGATGATAAGGCTTATTTTTCATTAATTATAAATAATATTGGACATATGAGGAATTATTTGTACATGTACTATATGGTTGGGGACTAGATAAAGCAGGACCCCTGATTCATTAGCCGTCTAATGAGACAAATTAGTCGGCCACATCATTGTAGTTTAAACTGTATTAAGAATGAATCATTACGGTAATGGTATCATGTTCATGGGAAACATGACATAAAATAAGTAATAATTATATTTATTGAGAATTTACTTATTACTATTATTCATGATATCAGTAATTTTAAATATCATTGCATAAATTTCATTATTAGTTTATGAAATAAATTGAATGTGCTTTAGTTATATATCATGCCATATTAATTATTCCTTATCAAGATTTTTATATTTTGTTTTTAACTAGTTATTTAAATTTCCATGAAGATTATGAACATTGATTTATTATTGATTATTTTGTAAATAACCTTACTGAGCATTTTAGATATCCCATATTTTGATTCCATTCTACAAGATACAAATATGAACTCATGGAATGATTTTAAAGGAAGCAATTTATTAGTCCTTATGGTTTGTTATGTTCTATTTTAAATTTCCCAATGTAATGTGGATATTGTGTATGTAATTTGGTTTTTCTAGAAAAAAATAAGGGTAATCTCTTAGGGATTTGATTCTTTTTAATTATTCTAATGTAATAATGTATGCCACCAACATCATGATTCTGTGGTGGGGGTGTTATAGGTGGTATCAAAGTAAGTTGAGTAGAATCTTTGGAAACTGGATTTAGAAAAATTATATTCAAGAATGTAACCCAAATAATTACATTGAGGATATGTGTAGAAGAACATCTTATAATTATATTATGACAGATATTGGGTATGTTTTAGTAGAAATACATTCCTATCTGGTTACGACTAGTGGATAATGTCATGGCACATATGTCCTTAGGGGTAACATGTCCGAAATGGTGTGTCAATCCTCTCTTGAGTGTTACACAATACACGAAAATAGGCCTTACTATTCACTAAGTTTGACACTCCTCCAGGATATTCTTAGTATAGATCATATTTTCTTTTCAAACTATTATATAGATTTTAAAATAAAATATTTACCCAATGAAACCAAAGTTTATGATTTTATGACTTACGATGCATAAATCAATGTACTTTATTATAAAATATCTGGAATTATAAATTATGAACTTATGATATAATTCAATATATGACCATGGTTGGAAATATTTCATAGAAGGATGAATTTCAGAAATACTAATGGAAAATGTATAGATTACCCTATTGAGGAAACCAATAGTTCAAGTATTGAAACATATAAATTCTGTGAAGTATTAGGGAAATGTAATAAAGTATGAAAAATAACCTTTCATAATTTTCCATTTTATGTTAAATATATTTTTTTTGTCAAAATTCCTATAAGAATATTCCCAACATAAAAAAGTGTCTTGAATTCCCCACTATGAAACATAAATGTGCTTTACTTCTTGAACTTTTTAAAAAACAATGGTTGACATTGATATAATTATTGGTATAGAATGGTCCTCAAAATATGATGATTTTGTTCAATGAAATAAGATGAAAATTATGATTTGTGATGAATATTTACAATCCCTTATATCTAGTGTAGTGGCTTCCTCAACCTATTCTTATCTATATCGACACCTATTATCTCTACTGAACGAAATTCATAGGGAAGAAGAGAAAACAATTATATTGATGAAGTAGTTAATATTAAAATTGACGATGTACCTTTTGTGAAGGAATACATTGAGGAACTTCTTGAGTAATTACATGGACATCCCCTAGAGTTTGAAGCTGATTTTCTTGGGGATTTAATACCAGATTCAAGGACAATATCAAAGAATCCCAATATTATGAACATAATGGAATTTGTAGAGGTGAATAAACAATTCGAGTATTTGGATAGTAAATGATATTTTCTCCCTATTTCTTCACCATGGGGATCCCCTATCATGTTCATTAAGAATAAGTATGGATCAATGTGGTTGTGTAATTATTATATTGAAACCAATGCAATTAAAATAAATAATAAGTATTACATGAATTGTGTTGATGATTTTTTTGACCAACATCATTGAGCCATGTATTTTTCAAATATTTATATTCATTTTAGGTATAAACAATTGTAATTAATGAAAAAAATAAGTTTATAAGAAAACATTTTAGATAACGTATGGACATTATGATTTTATTGTAACGCAATTTGGATTGACTAATACACACTTTTTTATTGACCTAAAGAAAATAGAATTCAAGGAATATCTTCATGATTTTTGTGTGTTGTTCATTGATTATATTATAGGATATTGTACAGGATATGAGGACTATGAGAATCACATTTGGATCATTCTTTAGACTCTTATAAGAGAATAGTTATATTTAATCTTTAGTAAGTGTAATTTTTGGATTCAAGAAGTCTCTTTTCATGGCCATATTTTCTTCATGGGAAGACTATTTGTTTATCATGAGAAAAGTAGTGTAAAGGAATGGCCTACACTAATAAACGTAACTGAGGTATGTTGTTTCATTATTATTTGAGGATACTATAAGCGATTCATTCAGAAATTTTCATATTTGGATAACCTATTAAATAAGATTACTCAAAAAGGTGTTAGGTTTGTTTGGATAAAGGAAAGTGAAGAATTCATTTATGAACTAAAGGTAATATTGGTCAATGATCAAATTTTTACTCTAACATCTAGAAGTTATGGGTATGTTATATATAGTTTTTAATCAATTAAGGAAATAAGTTTTTAAATAATTTATAATGATAATGTTATTGAATATTAATCAAGGAGGTTTAATACTCATGAATAGAACTATCCAACCCATGATCTTTAGTCGATAGTTATAACATTTTCTATGAAAATATGGAGAAATTACCTCTATGGTTAAACATGTGAGGCATACAAGGATCATAAAATCATGAAGTACATATTATTAAATAATGATATCAACATGAAAAAAAGGTGATGGGTCGAGCAGGTCAAGTATTTTTTATTTCTCAATACACTATGACCTAGATAATTAAAATAATATTGTGGATACATTAAGAAGGAATTATCTTGGAGTTCAATACAAAATGAGAATTGAGAAGGATCCTTTGTTCATGAATCTAGTAAATATGGATGTGGTAGTTTCTATTTAAGGGGGGACATCAATAATTTTTCAAATGATTGGAAAGAAATATTTAGTAGAGAAGATAAAGACTTATCAATATACTGATGGGAGAATCCATAAGAAAATTAATGGTGTGAGAAAATGAAAATTAGAATATTTTTTTAATATAGTGATCTAAAATTTGGAAAGAGTGTATTTGTTATATCTATAACATAGATAAAAAATAAATTGATTGATGATGCTCATAGCTCAAATTTCCCTATACACCATGGTATCACAAAAAGGTATAGGGATGTGAAGGAACATTTTTAGTAGGGTGACATGAAGAAGGAAATTTATTATTATATGTATAGATGATTGGTTTATTACCAAGTTAAATATGTGAGGAAACATCCAAAATTATTCATGCAACCAATTCATATTCTTGTGTGAAAATGAGAAGAAATTACTATTGATTTTTCCACAGTACTACCAAAGACTACTCGAATGAATATTTCAATTTGCGTTTTTGTTGAACACCTAAAAAATTATATAAAATTTAATTGATATAATAGAATAACTTCATCTAAAGACCTCACAATAATATATATTAATTCATTTTTTAGACTTAATGGTGCACCCATATCAATTTTTTCTGATTGAGACCCTCACATAACCATAAAATTCTGCAATAGACTTTAGAAGGCCCTTGATATTTAGCTTCATTTGATAATATCCTACCATAAAAAAACTAAAGGTAAGTTTGAAAGTATAATTAAAAACTTTTATACATATTGAGGTAATTCTCACTCGATATTAAAGGTATTTGATATCATTAACTAACTTTTGAAGATTTTTCATATGATAATATTTTCCATCTATGAATTCAAATGGAAGCATATAAAGCATTAAATGGAAGGATACATCATACTAAAACATGTAGTGGTGAAGTTGGTGAGATGAAACTCATAGTTCAAATTTTCTTTTAAAGAAATTATAGAAATTGAAAATGTTATTCATGTTCATATTAAAGAAGAAGAAATTGGGAAAAGGAGTTATTTTGATAATCTGAGGAACAATTTAGAGTTCCAAGAGTGAGATCATGTTTTCTTGATTATTTATCCGTGGAATAATCTTATAAGGTTCTATATGAAATTGAAAATTTTCCCCAGGTACATCATACACTAATTTTTTTTTAAAGAGCTGTAAACATTGCTTATCATATGGTAATGCCGCCGAATCTCTCAAAAGTAAATGATGTGTAATATATATATTTTCTAAGGAAGTAAATCATGGACCAAACACATTATCTAAACTATATTGAAATATTTTTGAAACCTGGAATTTCATACTATGATGAACTCGTCCAGAATCATGATACTGGAGAGCGAGTATTGAAGAATCATGTGATTCGTTGGTTAATGGTACTCTAGAGAAATTAGAAAATTTAAAAAGAAAAATGAGAACCCGAGGGTTCTATAAAGGTGAACTACTTATAATTTTTTAGATGTTAATAAACCTAAAATTTCAAGGATCAAAATTTTGTAGGATGGAAGAATTGTTTTCCCAAATACATTATGATATTTTTCTTTGTGAAAAAATTTTATTTCGTTGATATCCTTCAATGCATACAACTCCTTTTTTAAAGAAAAAACTATTTAATCAGGCTATGCATTGTCAATTAAATTATAAAAATTTTAGAAAATTTATATAATGAATTTATATGTAATAAATTTGATAAATTTGTTTTTCATTCATCCAACATATTTTATATCCATAATATTGGAACAAATACAATTTAACACAAAAACCCAATATTTTTGCTAAACAAATTTTTTTTGCAATTTAATGGTTAAGATTATTATTACTTTAGTTTGAAATTTTTATAAATTAAATATTTCAAAATAAACATAATTTTGAATGAAAAATGACGGTATTATATTAGAATTAATTTTTAGAAATATTCTATGAAGATTTATTTGTTTTAATAGTGAAAAATATATTGAATTTTAATTGGATACTTCTTTTTAATATAATTTATTTATTAGGATAAATAAAATATAAATTTATTTTAAATTCAAATTTGATAAATTTTACATCAATTAATTAAATTTTAGTCATTGAAAAAAATTTATATTGAAATTGGATATATACACATCTCAATATTGTGATCATTTTTTAAAATCAACTTTGTCTTCCCATCTACGGGATTAATTTTAAATTAATTGCTACAAATTCATTGATTCTTATTTAGAAAAATGGAATCCATTTTTGGAGTCATCATAATTTATAAATTTTAATAAGGTAAACTTAGTATTCCACCAAAAATATTTTTTAATGTAATTAAAATTAATCACAACTATTATGAGTAGAACTAGGTTAACTATGGACTAAACCATAAATTAGGGGCCAAAATGACCCATAAACATGTCCAGAATATATTGAACAGAAATATTTCAGCCATATAATCCCTTGAATCATGTTTTTAATATTATTTGATCCAGTTGACATGGGAAAAATGTAGGTGGAGTTCTCATTTAAAAAATTTACAAGAATGCCACTATTACTCTATTATAAATAGAAACTCACCCCTCTCACTTATTATCGCCTATAAAGCAATTTGGATCATCCATAAATGTCCCAAATAATCTCCCAAAATACATCCCTTAATTATATATGCATCAAATTTTACATAAATATAGTTATGGAAGTGTTTTGTTATAAACAAAATAGAGTTACCCAAATAAGAGGTAACATTCTTCAACGATAACCTTTGTTTCACATTCATATCCAAATCGAAAATTATTTTAATATCATGCTTATATAATAACCTAATTATCTTAAATATTCATATATGTTCATATCCTATGAGTTTGAAAATAGGTTCACACACATCCATTAAATGTGATTCACAACCATTGTTTGTGTGTACGACAGACTATCGCCTCACGAATTGATGTAGTTAGTTCTTCCAAATAAAACATTTTAATGATAGAATAAGGAAGTATTTAAAATAAATATATGATATGTATTATTTATTCATGCTTGTGGTATTTTTATATAACCCACAACTTTTTTATTTTAATTTTTTGTGAGTAAGATAACTTCTTTTGTGGACGTGTGGACTACCCACTCTTCAAAGTGATGTGATTCCATCACACAATAAATAAATGTATTAAGGATTATATTAATAGAACCATGTAAAATAAATGTTAAAAATATTATAATTTAATGATAATATACATATATTTATATATAAAAATTACTTTTCCAATATGATAATGAAATATTAGTATCACTAATGTGTACATATGTCGTGTCGTCTCCAAGAACGATAAATTTAATTAACTGTATCTAAATATTATATATTATTCTACATAAATATATATTTAATATATATGATAATTAATTCATGGATTAGATTTTTTAGATGATGAAATCAAGATTTAATTGTAACAAATATAACAAGTTGAAACATAATAAAAAAACTAGGTAATCAACACCAAAAATAATAAAAATAATGAATGATTGTTAACAAAAGGGTAATAAAATATGTTAAGAATATAATATATGATATCATAAATATGATTATGGATTTGGTAAATGTTTTTGACATGATTAAAATCCTTATATAGGTTGTTAAATTTTATTCTCCCAAAGAGAAATTCAAGGTAATCAATTTTTTCTTAGTTTACATTATATTGAGACTTATTTGTTTTTATCCAACAATTCACTTTAATGTGGTGTATATATTTAACAGCCCAGACCCTCCTGGTCCATTAATTTGAGAAATTCTAGTGTTTGAGATATCTTGGACACCATCGGTGAGTCAGTAGGGCGTCGGTGTTGGTGGCATGGTGTCACCATGGTGTCACTAATCGTTGCCACCAATCAGTCTCACTGTTCGATGCCTTACCCAAACGGTGCCACTATGGGCTGTTGGGGTCATTCCTCTATTTTCCAAAAATACATATTTTATGACATATTACCATTTTAAATTTGTTTATGGCTGTTTTTAATCCCATAAATGATGTTTTAAATCACCCAATAGTAGGGTGACCCATGAGTTACCAGGATGTCTGGCATGATGCACCCCTTGAAATTTTTTTCATCTTCCCGTGTTTTCTAGTTTAGCCCATGTTACACTTTTTTCCCATTTAAGGAAAATATATTAACTAAGATCCTTTATCTCCACCATCTTTGATGATAATTATAGAATCTAAAATAATTATATCATGTAAAAACGCTCAACAGTGTCGTTAAACCACAATCCTTTTTATGCACTTCAAAATTTCACAACTTTTAACTCTAGGATTGTGCCTTTTATCACACCAAGATGTTCATCTTACTTGGTCTCTATCATTTATATGAGTTCTATAGGATAATTCATCTTGAGATGGATTGTGTGCTCGTGCTGGGGACCATCCCACTCAGCCTTGGAGTCCATAGTGTTTTTCCTCTCTAAGTCGTGCATCCCAAGTTCTTGGCGCGTGGAGAAAACATTGATCTGTGATCATCCAGTTAGGGGTTCTTCCATTATATATCTTAACTATGCATCATGTAGGGTGGGTATGATTATGATATGTCGAGACGTAGATGAAACCAACTTTAAAAAAGAGAATAAATAAATTTTTAATGGATGAATGGATGGAAGTGTTGAGGATGTTTCTGTGATATACCATTGTTTTTATATTTTGAATTGTTTGGGATTATTTCCACTGAAAATCACGGAAGTTAGTGGTCCTTTATTGTGCACTAATGAAGATCTGTTTATGGAGAATCTTGTTTCTGAATGACTATAACATGGAATTGGTTAATCACGTAATATTGGTTAATTTAATGAATTCCCGATGAATAAGATCCCCAATGTGATCTCCGTGGTTATCCAAAAGGAAGAAAGGAACTAAATTAATGGTGAGGATAGATCTGAAAACTCCCTTTCTCTGTTCTGGTAATAATAATGGTTTTTCTATTTAATGTTTATGGGGTGACATAAAAAGGGGAATGCAATCTATTGGTTGAGAAGTTTTTGGCTTGTGAATCAGACGTCGTGTGGAACCGGCATGTTTGGGGATTGGTTTGGTTCAAGTAATTCGAGGGATCACATAAATCGCTTTTGATGTTGTAACATTACAAGAGAGATGGAGGTGAATTCATAAATTTTTTCTTTTTCATTTTCATTTAGTTGTTGTTTTGGATTGTGTTTATGCATATTAGTTTTTCAGTAGTGTAGGAATTTTTTAAATGGAATCACTTGAGCATGAAAACAAGAACATGTTCAATGGAGGAATTTTCTTCTAGGAATGGTTTGTGATCTAGTTGTGGATATTGTGTATTTGTTCATATAGGGATATAAACAAGAGTGGTTGTGTATGAGATGGTTGTTTGTTTCAGAACACTTATGTGAGGTTGAGTGCTTGATTACCTATTTGTGTAATATTCAGTTATTGTATTTCTTATATGCACCCCACACATATTGAGAACATCTTCTCGAACACACCAATTTCATTGGGTAGGGTATTTTTTCAAACATTCCTTAGAGTGGATGGTTATTAGAACTTTTCTTCTCCCTCTCCTAGGTAGCCCAAGACTCATCGGGAAGATTGTAATGGCATAAAGATCATTATGGGACAAGACGGTTTGGGCATAGTGTGTTGTGGTGGTTTTCCCTGGTGTGTGCAGGAAGGTTTGTTTCCCAAGTGTCATCAGGATGAACCATTGTTGTCTTCGGTCATGGTAGTTGTTTTTCTAGCCTAGGGGTCTTCAGGCCTGGTAGTTCTTTTTTTGGCCCAGCGGTCTTCGGGTGTGTCGGTTCTTAGTGTGACCCATGTGTCTGCAAGCATGGTTGGGTGTTGTTTCCATGGACCATGAGTCTATGGGTGGGATGGGTGGTTATGGTGGCCCATATGGTCATTATTGGGGTGGTAGTAATACTACAGTGGAACCTTTTCGGGGGGTATTTGATGCGTATGATGTCCTAAATAACTCGTGGGAAATCGGTGGGGGTACCAAAATATTGATGTGTTAGTACTATTACTTACCTGACATGCGTTATTTGGTGAGTGTGCCTTGGTGAGGTCAGGTGGATAGTTTCCTTGCTAGGTGTTCTAGTTAACTATACTTTTTCATGGGTAATTAGAATGTCTCCCCACTTGTGAACGAGAGCTTTTGGTTTTCCCTACTTTGTATACTAGTATACTCTTCCTATCTATATAAAAAATCTTTTAGGTTTCCAGGAAGACTTTGAGGAAGATGTCAGACCATACTATCTCGGACGTTGGGGTAGTTTTCATTACTATTTTCCTTTTATTTTGGTACTTCCTTTTAGACTTTTCTTGTACCTTGTAACAATTTATTTTTAACATGCATATGGGAATGGATTTCTGCCATCACATTTACTTTCAAACATTGGAGTTTTTGGGGTTTACTATCTTATCTCTTGATCTGGTTCTATAAAAAGGTAATTCCTTTCATTTTATGTGTGATTCTTTACCCTTGGTGTTAGTCCCCCCCCCCCGGGGTGTATTTAAGGTGGGACTATAGGGTCCTTATCTCTCCTTCAAATTGCAGAAGGAAGGGTCTGGTAGTTTGTTGTCCCTTCCCTCCTCTTAGTGATTTAGTGTCAATACAAAATGGTATCAAATGTAATGGCTAAGAGAAAGGATAGATTTCAGGGTTAGAAATATTTAGGATTTCATGGGATGGTAGGGGAACAATGTTAGAAAATCATGGTGCATGAAATATTCCAGGGAAGACCAGCTATGACATGGGATTTTAGGGCCACACATGATCCGATGAAAGGAATATGGACCTACCGAATGACCAGGTGAGGTTAAACTGATTACAAGGTAGAGAACCTATGAAAGATACTTGTATCATAACTACTTGTGTTCATTTTTGTATTAGGTGTTTTGGAAATTTAAAAGGAATAATAGTTTATGTAAAATTTAAAAGTAGTCTTCTACACCACTCGAGCTTAGGTATTCATCTTTTTCCTTCCAGCTATGGAACTCAGATAACGTCCACAAATAGTATGGAAGATCGAGGCCCAGAAAGATCATTTGGATGATTAGAAGAGGGCTGAACGTGGGGTGGGGGACTAGTATTTGTAGAAGACGCTTTATTCCATTCAGTAGAAGACCCATGGAATGTTTGAGTTAACCATCTCAGACATGGAGATAGAGAGATGGCTCCAAGATAACATGATTGCTTTAAAATTGATCCATGCTCTAGTAGAGTATTGTGTCCCTCTATCCATTAGCCAAATGTAGGGGGAATCTTGTCAATGGCGGATTCTCTATCTCAGGGAGAGGAATGTAGCTGAGGATTCATGGATTGACTTTGAGAAGGAGTTCTAGGAGGAATTTCTTTCCCTCGTGATGAAGGATGAAATGTGGCAAGAGTTGCAATCCATTCAGAAATGGTGTTTAAAGTTAAGAGAGTTTGGTATCAAGTTCAAGGATCTCCTTTGTTTCTCTCTAGAAATCTTCATGGATGAGGAGGAATTGACAAGAATCTTACATGAGGCTCTCCAACATTCTCTACAGTACGATGTTACGCCCTTTACTCTTCTAATGTACATGAATGATCAGAAGAAGGATAAATTGTTCTATATGATACACATGATGCGAGTTGTGTAAAAATAGGGGATCCAGTTTAGTTTTTCAAAGGGGAAGGCCATTAGCAGCGGGCCGCTAGCATAAGGATCTTCAAGGTTTTGGTTGGCGGAGAGTAGGCCTTAGCAGTTCAATTTTCGATCTCTCGGCACTCTCCCTTTCTCTACGAGCCTAGGACTGAGGTTCTTCATCTGGGAAATCCTTGGTAACCCTTGGAATTAGTTCCTAGATCTCTTGTAGTAAAGAGGGGGTGCAAAGGTTCTACACCCACCATAGCACTACCAGTTGTCATCCAGACCTTTTCAGTTGCATCATCTGCAGTAGGGGCAGCGAGCTCATTCTCCACCGAGGGCTGATGGTTCTGGATGAGGCTAAACATAGGGCTCTCCCCAGGGGCCTCGACTAGGGTGTGGCCAGAGAGGCAGCTGACAGCCGAGATAAGATGATATGGGAATGGGAAATTTCACTCCATTGAGGTAGCAGTTCATGTAGGGAAAGAGGTTGTTTGACATACGATCATCTCGTTTAGTACTCCTTGAAGTGCCTTGTTAGATTTAGGAGCATTACACACTTTTTTCACCCAGAATATCCCACGCCATGGGCCTAGATGTAGAGATACTCTCCATGCCCCTGGTGCTGTGTACTTTAGTAGAAGGTCAGACTAGCCTGTTTTATGTTTGTCAAGGATGTAGGCTGATATTGGGGCCACATCAGTCTAGTGTGGATCTATTTTTGCTAAAAATGTATCCATACAATGTCATACTAAAAATTTAATGGATATTTTATGTGCACCCTATTATCCATGACTTCTAGAGAATGGTCGAGTTCTCCAATATGGGAAAGCATCATTCATCTTTTGTTGGTGAGTGAGGTTACTAGGAGGACAGAGAGCATGTGGATACCCTTCATTCCCTATTAGCCAAGATGTCAGTGGAATCAGCCGACATAGAAATGGTGGAGGTTCCAGGGATTTTCAGTGAGTTCTTGGATGTCTTTCCCAAAGTGATTGTGACTATACCTCCTCGAGGTGATGTTTAGTTCGAGATACAATTACAAGCCAGTGACCAACTGATTTTGATAGCTCCCTATCTGATAGATCCTTATAAGTTGCGGTGGTTGAAGATTTAGGTTGATAACATAATGAATAAAGGTTTTACCTGACCAAGGAAATCGCCATGGGGTGCTACAGTCTTGTTTGTGATGAAAGAAACCATTGGTCACGGGCTGTTCATAGACTACCGAAGACTAAATCAGTTGATGGTCAAGAACCATTACCCCCACCCAAGGATTGATGACCTTTTTGACCTGTTGAAGGGGGAATATTGGTTCTCTAAATTCAAAATGCAGTTTGGATATCACCTATTGATGGTGAAGGATGGTGACATCTCAAAGACTTATTTCAGGTGAAGATATGCACACATTGTGTTTTTGGTCATGTCATTTAACATTAAAAATGCACCAGCTATGTTCATGGGGCTCAAGAACTCCATTTTCCATGAGAATCTATATCGGTTCATGGACATGTTCATCAACGACATCCTGATCTACTCAAGATCATAGAAGGATCATGCTGAGCATGTGAGGATAGTTTTGGAGGCCCTCCACCACCACCATCATTATGGGAGGGTTTCCAAGTTAAAGTGATCGACATGATAGGTGAAATTTTTTGGACACATGATGTCAGAGATGGGGATAGAGGTGGACCGTTGTAGGTCTAAGTGGTTTTTTCTTGGGCAGCACCCAAGAATATGGTGGAGGTTTGTTGTTTCATGGGAATTTCAAGTTACTACCGAAGGTTTATACAAAATTTTATCAAGTTGCAATACCTTTAACAGTCATAACTAGAAAAGAATAAGCTTTCATATAGAGTGAGAATTGTCGGTCAAATTTTGGTTATCTAAATGAGAAGCTGGTCTACGCCGCAGGGCTAAGGCTTCTAAAGGAAGGGAAAATATTTTAAGTGTTCGGTGATGCTTCCAGTCTAGGCTTAGTGTGTGTACATATGTAGTTGTCGGGAGTGATCTTTTATGGGTCTAGGAAGTTACATCCTCACGAACGTAACTATCCCACCCACTACCTGGAGCTTGTAGTAGTGTTGCTGGCAATGATGTTGTGGCATCATTACCTCATTAAGGAACACTTTATGGTCCTCACAGATCACAAGATCTTGAGGTATGTCTTCTCTCAGCAAGAACTGATCTTTTGGCAGTGAAGGTGTTGTTGAGTTGGTATGGAGTATGATAATATCCTATGATACCAACTGAAGGATTTAAATGATACTGTAGATACTCAATATACAAGAGGGGGTGAATTGTATACTTTAAAAATTCCTTAAGGAAATTTTGTATAATGAAAATTCACAACACCTCTAATTCTACACACATGCTTGATTCTGGAAATATGATTCCGAGAATCCAATTCTGGAATAGTGAATCTGGAAATGAAACTTAACAAAAGTTTACAAAGATAATGATTCCACCTTAAAGTGTATAGAATCTTAATAAATCAGAGTGTACAATTATAAGGAAGTATAATATATTTATACTTTCCTCAACAAACAAAATGTAGCGGAAAACGTGAAACAAAACAAGTAACAAGTAGTAAATCTTTTAACCCAAAGAGAAGGGTATGAAACATCCTTGGATAAAGGTCCCTTGATCTATACTTTCAAGAAAGTCTGTCTTACCAACACTAGGGCCAGCCCTCGATACGATGACCAGATTCTGTCTTGCTATCCCTACAAGCCCTCAACTTCAAGATAGTTGGCACCTATGTATTCCTTTCCCCAAAATCCCTCGAATGTACTTTGTAAAATTCAGAGTCGCATGAAGCAATTCTGCATGAAGCAATGTATGAACAACCCATTCAAAATTTCTTCACGAAACTTGAGATTTCATAAGAGAATCTCTCTATAGAAATCACTTTAACAACTTGTAAGTATGTTCTTCCAAAAGTTAAAGTCCTTAAAAGTTCTGAGCTCATTTAAATGAGCTTCTATTTATAGGCGCAACTTCAACGGTTGGATCCCTCCTCCAACGGTCATATTTTTCTTTGAATTTCAGAGGGACCTATACACATGTCAACCAAACAATGGTCAGTTAGTAACTGAATGCACGACATCATTTAATAACTAAAACATGAGTAGGGAAAACTAAAACATAATTTCCAGATTATCTTTTTAGGAGAATTTGGAACCTGTATTATATAGAATTCCGGAGTCTGAATTCATAAGAGTTCGGAGTATGAATTCATATGAATTCAGAGTATTAATTTATAAATGTTCGGAGCCTAAATTCATAACAATTCAGAGTCTGAACACATAAGAGTTTGGAGTCTGAATTAAGAGAACTCGGAGTCAGAACTCATTAGAGTTTGGAGTCTGAATTCAGAGATCTTAGAGTCCGAACTCATAAGAGTTCGGAGTCTGAATTCAGCGAACTCGGGGTCAGAAATGATAAGAGTTCAGAGTCTGAATTCAGAGAACTCGAAGTCAGAACTAATAATAGTTCAGAGTCTGAATTCCAAGAACTTAGTGTTAGAACTCATAAGAGTTCGATGTCTGAATTCCGATAACTCGTGGTCTAAATTCGGATCCTAAAAAAAGAATGCTCTATTTCTATGTATTATTTGATTATGAGGTTTCAGATATGAAACCGAAATTTACACTTAGAAAAAATAATGAATAATGTAAAACATGGTAATGATAAATTTCCTTGGGGAAGGAATTTTTTTTATGAAAGTAAAACATAGGGTAAAATGAAATTTTCCTTAAGATAAGGGGTTTGTGATTTTCAAAACAAGAGGAAATGCCAAAGCAATAAGAAAACCTTATTGACTCAACAATCTCCCCAAACAAGAAAGAATGGAAAATTCCTAAGGAAACCTTATTGACTCAATAATCTCCCCCATTTGGAAAGCTCAAACATCCTTATGAAAAAAATATATAAGGACTTAGAAAATATTTTTTCTGGACATTCACTATTGGGGAAACGACTTTTTGCGAAGGGGGTAACCACCCTTCACAAATAACCAATTATTTTCTATAGGATTTCATCTCCCGTCGCAAAAGCATTGGCATGAATAACGTGCCAAACCCCACGAGGGTTATTTGCAATGGTGGGATCCCACCATCACAAATAGTGAAGTATTTGCGACGGGGCCCGTCGCAAATACCTGGCGGCGGTTAATAGCTTTTTGCGACGAAATGTCCTCTCATCGCAAAAGGTGTGTCGGCAGGGACTGTTTGTGATGGGTCCGGTCGCAGATAACTTTTTAACCGCCGATAGTAATTAATACAGGTGTAGGTATTTGCGATGGGACCCATCGCAAAAGATACTATTTGCGATGGGATACCCGTCGCAAATAATCTAACCTATATATACCCCAATCTGTTTTTCCTCTCATTACTCTGAATTCTTAGATCTTGTTTCCCTCTGAACTCTAATTTGAGAGGGAAAATGTTTCTAAGGTATTTTTTTTGTTCATGAGGAAGTTGTGAAGCCGTCTACATCGATTGAAAATCAAGCTTAAAGGTATTTATGTTTTATTTAATTTATTATTTATTTCATGTTTTAATGATAATTTGTATTATTGTTGGTAGTTGTAATTAAATTAAATTTAAATAGTTTTGTCATGAGTATTTATTTCTACTAATAAATTAAAATTTTTAGTTCTAATTTTTAATAATTAGTAGTAATTAATAATTATTAACAATAATTAGTAATGTATATAATTAATTTTTAGTAATTAATAGTAATTGATAATAAATAATAATAAATAATAACAATAAGTAATAAATATTAATAATTATTAATAAATAGTAGTCAATAGTAATAATGAGTAATATTGAGTAATAAGTAGTAATAATTAGTAATAAATAGTACTAAATTATCATAAATAGTAATTAATTGTAATAATTAGTAATAAATTGTAATAATTAGTAATAAATGGTAATAATTAGTAATAAATTTTAATAATTAGCAACAATTGTTAAAATTAGTAATAAATTGTAAAAATTAGTAATAAATTGTAATAATTAGAAATAAATTGTAATAATTAGTAATAAATTGTAATAATTAGTAATAAATTGTAATAATTAGTAATAAATTGTAATAATTACTAATAAATTGTAATAAATTGTAATAAATTGTAATATTTAGTAATAATTTGTAATAATTAGTAATAAATTGTAATTATTAGTAATAATTTGTAATATTTAGTAACAAATTGTAATAATTACTGATAAATTGTAATAATTACTATTAAATTGTAATAATTAGTAATAAATTGTAATAAATTGTAATAATTAGTAATAAACTATAATAATTAGTAGTAAATTGTAATAATTAGTAATAAATTGTAATAATTAGTAATAAATTGTAAAAATTAGTAATAAATTGTAATAATTAGTAATAAATTGTAATAATTAGTAATAAATTGTAATAATTAGTAATAAATTGAAATTATTAGTAATAAATTGTAATAATTAGTAATAAATTGTAATAAATTGTAATAATTATTAATAATTTGTAATAATTAGTAATAAATTGTTGTAATTAGTAATAATTTGTAATAAAATGTAATCATAAGTAATATATTGTAATAATTAGTAATAAATTGTAAAAATTAGTAATAAATTGTAATAATTACTAATAAATTGTAATAACTTGTAATAATTAGTAATAAATTGTAATAATTAGTAATAAATCGTAATAATTAGTGATAAATTGTAATAATTAGTAATAAATTGTAATAATCAGCAATAAATTTAAATAATTAGTAATAAATTGTAATAAATACTAATAAATTGTAATAATTAATAATAAATTGTAAGAATTACTAATATATTGTAATAAATTGTAATAAATTTTAATATTTAGAAATAAATCGCAATATTTTGTAATAAATTTTAATAATTACTAATAAATTGTAATAATTACTAATAAATTATAATAAATTGTAATAAATTGTAATATTTAGGAATAAATTGTAATAATTACTAATAAATAGTAATAATTACTAATAATTGTGAATAAATTGTAATAATTAGTAATAAAGTGTAATAATAAGTAATAAATTTTAATAATTAGTAACAAATTGTTATAATTAGTAATAAATTGTTATTATTAGTAATAAACTTAATAATTAGTAATAATATATAATAATTAGTAATAAACTATAATGATTAGTAATCATTAGTAATAATTAGGAATAATTAGTAATAAATTGTAATAATTAGAAATAAAATATAATTAATTTGGAATAAACATTAATAATTAGTAATAATTAGTAATAATTTGTAATAAATAGTAATAATTAGTAATAATTAGGAATAATTCGTAATTATTAGTAATAATTTGTAATAATCAGTAATAATTAGAAATAATTAGTAATAATTTGTAATAATTAGTAATAATTTGCTGTAATTAGTAATACTTAGCAATTAATAGGAATGGTTAGCAATAAATAGGAATACTTTGCAATAAATAGGAATAGTTAGCAATAAATAGGAATAGTTAGCAATAAAAAAGAATAGTTAAAAATAAATAAGAATAGTTAGCAATAAAAAAGAATAGTTAGCAATAAATAGAAATAGGTAGGAATAAATATGAATAATTAATAATAAATATGAATAGTTAGTAATAAATTTGAATAGCTAGTAATAAATATGAATAGTTAGTAATAAATATAAGTAATTAGTAATAAATATGAATAATGGGTAATAAATAGTTAAAATTAGAAATAAATAGTAATAATTAGTATTAAATAGTAATAATTAGTTAGGAACAATTAGGAACAGTTAGGAACAGTTAAGAATAGTTGACATAAATTTTAATAAATTTTAATAAATTTAAAGAACTTGGCACAATTTCTAGTGGATTGACGGGACTCTTTTTGCCCGATAACTTTTCTCCTTTTAATTATCACCAACTAAAATCATTATGAAAAATGTGCAGCTACAGAGGCATATTCAATATCGTATGCATGAGACTGGATATGAATTCATAGGATCATATTTTTTATTATGTTTTCAGGCGGTGGAAATTGGAAGAAGGCGATTCATCAACTAAAATGGGGCACTTTTGTGCAACGGCTCATTTACTTGCATATTTCTCACAATGAAATCACAATGAAGAATCTGGTCGGAGATACACATATTCATTCTCGTGCATACAAGAATGAATATGCATAACTCTGACCAGATTCTTCATTGTGATTTCAGTGTGAGAAAGATGCAAGTAAATGAGACGTCGAAAAAAAGAGTAGCTGTAAATCCACTGGAAATTGTGTCACCCTTAATTAACGGTAATTATTAAAAATTAGTAGTAATTATTTAACTTCTTTTTTCAGATAGTGTTTTTATAATTTGAAATTATTAAAAAAAGTGATGGATTTATATTTTGTAGAAAAATATGGAACAAGAAAGTCGACATCAGTCATTATTAGATGACCATGCTTCGATTAATCAGTGCAAGAATCCAAATGGTTCTGGTTTAAATCATGTATATATTGAGGGTGTTGAAGCTTTATTAGAATTTGCATCATCAAAACCAGAATATGTTTTAGAAGGCACAACAAAGTGTCCATGTAAAAAATGTTCTCTGAGAACTTTTGACACTTTTGACAAGGTTGGGGGACATCTCTGGCAGCTTTTTTTCAACCAGATTATATTTTTTGGTATCAACACTGTGAACACAGTTCCAGAGAAGATACTAATTACTTGATTCCGGATCTATCACGATTCCAAAATTTAGTACATGATGTTTCAGGGCCGTCTGTTCAAAAAATTAAAACTCATGATGATATTGATTCAACCCTTGAGTTGGAACAATACAAATTTTATGAGTAGTTGAAGACTGCTAGGGATGTGTTATATCCTAGTTGAAAGATAAGAAAATTAGGAGCATTTTCAAAATTTATAGCTATTAAATAAGACAATGCAATGTCAAACAACAGTTTTGATCAGATATTTTCATTGGTTAAAACATTGTTACCTGAAAGAAATGTGTTGTTTGAAAATTACTATGAGAGAAAGAGGTTGGTTCGTAATCTAGCCCATAGTTATCAAAATATTCTTGCATGTGAAAATGACTGCATCTTATATTCTGGTGAAAAGAGTTGTTGGATAGTTGTCCCACATGTGGACAATCGAGTTATAAAGAAGCTCAAATAGAGAAGTCTGGATCAATTCTGTAAAATAGTTGAGATATTTCTCCCTTATAATTAGGCTATAACCTTTATTTATATCTCAGAACATAGTTTCAATGATGTCATGGGACAAAACCAATATTTCAACCGGTAAATGATTGAATCATCCATCTAATGGTGATTCCTGGAAACATTCAGATCGTCTGCATCCATCTTTTGCTTTAGAAGCCCATAATATGTGATTGGGTCTTTCTACTGACAGTTTCTGTATGTTTGGTTCTTATGGTAGTCAGTATTCATGTTGTCATGTCTTTATAAATCCTTAAAATCTACCTCTATGGATATTTATGAAAGATCCCTATATCTTTTTGACCTTATTAATCCCAGGACATCCAAAAAAAATATTGATGTTTATTTGAAACCATTGATTAATGAGTTAAATGAATTGTGAAGTAATGGTGTTAGTATATTTGATGTTTCTGCGAAACAAAATTTCACATTAAAAGATATATTTTTGTGGACAATTAGTAACATTCTGGCATATGGCATGTTATTTGGCTGGAGCACACATGGCCCGAAATCATGTCCTTACTGTATGAAAGACAACAAAGCTTTTATGCATGTCAATGAGAAAAAAAACCTTTCTATTTTGACAGTCATTTCGGATTTCTTCAAACTGATCATCCTTTTCAAAGGAAAAAATATCATTTCTGAAAAGGCATAATTGAAAAGGATGAACCTCCAAAAATTATCTCAGGTACAGTGTTATAATCAATTGTATTTTCATTACCTCCCAACAAATTTGGGACAACAGTAAACTAACAGAAAATTCATGGCTATGAGGAAGAACATAATTGGATAAAATGAAGAATTTTTTAGGATCTCCCATATTGATCTGATTTTTTTTGTCTACCACATGTTGGATGTCATTCATATTGAGAAGAACTATTTTGATAATTTAACTCATACAGTTTTGGATACACTAGGTAAGACCAAAGATATTGTAAAAGCACGATTAGATCTTGCCCAAATTTGCAGGTGACCAGAACTTGAATTATTTGAAAATTTCAGATCACATAGGTTAATGAATCCAAAAGTAGATTATACACTATCCAAAGAGATTCGCTTATTATTGTGTCAGTTTATTGTGTTTTTGAGACTTCCAGATGGCTTTTCTTCCAATTTGGGAATATGTGTTAATAATTGTCATATTACAGGATTAAAAAATCATGATTGTCATGTTATAATGGAAAGACTTATGACGATTGGATTCAGAGGTTTGTTGAATTCTATGATTTGGGATTCAATAACAGAAATATAATATTTTTTTGAGACATTTGTGCAGCGACAACAGACTATGATGCGCTAATAAAACTGGAAGAATAAGTTTCTTTAATTATATGTAAACTGGAAAAAATCTTATCGCCTGATTTCATTGAACCAATAGAACACCTTATATTACATTTTCCACATGAAGCTAAATGTGGAGGTCCAGTACAGTTTCTATGGATGTATCCATTTGAGAGATGCATGCAGAAATAGAAGAAAAAAGTACGTAACAATGCTTCAGTTGAAGGCTCAATTGCTGAAGTTTATTTGCAAGAGGAAATTATTTTTTTCTTCTCTCACTATTTTGAATCTGAATACCCCTCAAAATAAAACTTCATGGGACGGAATGAGGGAAATGTTAAATATGAAATGGAAAATAAATTAATAGTTTTTAATCAGCCAAATCTTGGCTTCGATGGAGTTCAAGAATGATGACTTTTAAATGATGAACATCACATGGCTCATACATATGTTCTGCTCAACTGTGAAGAAATAATAACATTTGTACTGTGATTGATTCTTTCACTTATTCTATAATTTCTGTTACATTACGTAAACTTATTTTATATTTAGGTTATATGATAATCATATCAAGAAAAAACATCCATAAATTACAGCTGCTTCTCTTGAAGAGCGCAGACAAATAAATTTTTCACAATGGTTTCAAAAACTGGTAACATAAAGTATTGATGGTTTAATATCAATTATTTTACTATTTATTATATTGATAATTGTTTTGAAAATTTCTAGGGGTCTCAATATACTAATAAAATTGATAAGTGACTATGTATATTGAAAAATCCACCATCCAAAATGGTTAAATCTTATAATGCATATGTGGTGAATGGTTTTCAATTTCATACACGTGCATATGGGGAATAAAAAAATAAATGAACAGTGGATTATTTTTGAGAGAATTTCATCATAGAAAAACTGAAGTTGACTTTTATGACATTCTGGATAAAATTATTGAGCTTTGTTATCTTGGACAGAATTACATAACAATGTTTAAATTTCAGTGGTTGGATACTGAGAGAGGCATACGTGTTCATCTGAGTCGTGGAATCATTGATATTAAATATAAAATCCTTCTTATAGTAAATGAACCATTTTTACTGGCTCAAGAGGAACATCAAATTTATTATGCAAAGTACTGTGCTACTTCAAGATACCTGAGTGATTGGTGGAGCATAATAAAAATGAGATCTCGGGAAAATGAATTTACTCATAATGAATGTGGTTCCACTGAAGTGGAAGGAATTTACATTTTTCAAGAGACTACTCAAAATACATCTTTTTCAAAATGAAACGTGAATATCGATGATGACACCCTACATTTAAGGGTCGATGGTGAAGAAGATGTTAATGATGTTACAAATGAATTTGAAATGACAAGGGATGGTGAAAGTTGAACTCATATGGATATCGATGATGCCGAGGAATAATATGAACACATTGACATCGTCAGATATGAAGATGATGATAAAGGTGAACATTGAAACAGTTAAATGCTGGTTATGATCATAACTATTATATATCTATATATAATAGTTATTGTCAACTATCTTCTAACAACAATCATTTTGAGTTTCATATGGACTTTGATATATTACGTGAGCTAGAGGAGGCTGAGCTACCTTTGGATGAGGGGGATGTGGGATCATTTGACCCTCAGCCTACTAGTGGTTCAAGAGGTACACTGAGGGGGAATGGTCTTGCGTGAATGATGATTCCAGACCCTATCCCGGAGCAACGTCCACATCTTGGCTTCAATACACGCACACAGAGGTATGATAAGCTGTAAATTTTTGTTATATTTCATTAATTTATTTATATATATTCTAATTGTTTGATTATTTATTCTTTTTTCATAGTTTTTCTCGTTGGCTGTTGTAAAGGGGAGCTCTATCTAGCACAATTATTTTTCTCATCCATGCATCACAGGGGAACAGATTCTCGTTGATGTATGGATCAGCATGTCTAATCATTGGCTGGTATGTAAATAAAAAATATTTATTTTGAAATTTATTTTGAACTTTATTTTATTAATAACATAATATTATAAATTATTTGTAGGGTTTATGGTATCCCATCGATGATAGAATGTGTGAAAATATCCATTCATCATGGGAGGTGTCTATGCGTGAGCGTTTGCGTCAGTTTTTGCACAATTTGAAAAAGATGACCATTAAGAAAGGAGGAGCGACCGTATTTGATGAGTCATGTAGAGCCCACAAACCAGAGTACATTTCATCTCAGTTTGGGGATGGATTATGTGTGCACTGGTTGGGTGGTGGATTTCTGAGGAGTTCTTCATTGGGTCAGCAGAACTGGAGGAGATAGTAGGTGACACATCGAGCTGGTAGCTGTACATTCAGTATGCATAGAGAGCATCTAGTGAGAATTTTATTTAAATATTTTATATAACTTCAAATATAACCGTTTATTTTATATTCATATAGGCAGTCGAGGATCCCGATATTACAGAGTTCAATGTTTATCTGAGGATGTACAGTGATCTAGCCACCAGAGAGATTAGAGGTGATCGCCAACATTAGATTGTGGTTAGTCATATTGTTTTCAGTTTGAAAATTAACTACATATAATATTTTCAGAATTTTAACTTCAAATTAGAATTGAAGGAGTCATATGGGGTTACGACCTCTCAAACACAGGCTAAGGGTTAGGATGAGGCGAGTGATCAGACCAGTGCGTACCATTTCGACGAGGTGTCATGGATGCAGGCGACTCAGTATCACATTGAGAAGGGCCGAGTAGTTGGTATCATCTCTCATATGACTCCTGGTACTTATTATGGTACTATTGTTATCTCAGTGTCTAACTCGAGAGGATCTCATAGAGAGGCATTAGCTTCTGCCTCATAGTATCAGGAGCAATTCCGAGATCAGAATGACTTTATAGAGGGTTTTCAGAAGTAGCAAAGAGAGATGCGTCAGCAGTAGCAGCAGTAGTAGCAGCATGAGGAAGATATGAGTCGATGGCAGCGGCAACATCATGAGTAGATGGAGTATATGTGCTATCTGACTTGTAGATTAGATATTGAGTTTCTTCCACCATCTCCTTCGGCTCCCCCACCTCCTCCAGAAGATGGCCCCCAGGGATTTTTTTAAGTTAAAAAAATTTGAATTTAACATTTTTTTGTAATATAAACTATTTACAGTTTCTGTATTTTATATCAGTTCAATTATTACATAATTTAATTTTTAAAATTTTATGAATTTTTTATGAATATTGAAAATTTTAATAATTTTTTAATTTTTTGGTATTCTAATAATATTAATATTTTTGATTCTTTAATAATAATTTTATTAAATATATTTTTTCAATATTATATTTTTTAATGTTTGTCTATTTTACTAATAATAATAATAATAATATTTAATGATTTTTTTATATTTTTTTGTGAATATTGATAATTTTAATATTTATTAATTTATTATTATTTTAATAATATTAAAAATAATTTTTCAATAATCATAATTTTATTAAATTTATTATTTTTTAAAAAAATTACTTATTATTTGTGATAGGATCTGTTGTGACGGGTTCTCGTCACAACTGGTTTAAATAATTTTTTTTAAAACAGTATTTGTGGAGGGATTAGGGGCGCCATCGCAAAAAGTATTTTCGATGGGCATGTTGCAAAAAGTATTTGGGACAAGCCCATCGCAAAATAGTTTCTACATATAAAGTATATAATCAGAGACTTATTTTCGACAGTGATGCTGCCCATTGTAATAAACTATTATTTGCGATGGGCCCATCGCAAATAATAATTTTCGCGATGCCGTTTTCTACGACGGTCTATTTGCGATGGGACCCCGTCGCTAAATATTTTTTGCGACAGGATCCCATCGCAAATAACCCGTCACAAATAATTAGAATTCACGTAGTGTTTGAAAGTAAAACATATCTCCCTTCACACATGAGCAATGAAGAATACGACTAACTCCCCCTTAGGCTTTGGGGCACTAAGGATCGTATTCTAGATTTTCAGAATGAGATTTTTCATTATCATGAATATGGAAATCACTGTAATGGAAGATCCCCCATAGATTAAGTCTGCCTTAATTAGGGAAATTTCTTCTTTTCATAGTATTCTTTTTCCCTTCTCCCCCTTTGTGATTTTCAAAAAGAATTTGAGAACATGGAAAAGAAATTATTGTACCTGAAATATTTGTACAAAGCATCCAAACAAAAATGAGAAACCAAAATTTCATTATGATAGGAAGAATTATACAAGGAATGAAATTTAAACAAAAGATCAGACAGTGTCTATTATCCTTCATTTTCCTTGGGCATCAACTTCTTGATAATGTTTTTTAGATTTTTCAGTTCCTTGTGATCTTTCTCATCTCGGTTTAGAATCTGATCATGGTCCTAAGATTTCTTTTCTAGATATTTGTTTTTATCTTTCTGAGCCATGAGAACCTCTACCTGATCCTTCATGAATTCATCCTTCTTGAAAAGATTTTCTTCTATCTGAATTCAAATATCTATTTCTCTCTTCCAGCTTTGAGCAATAGAATACAATTTCCCATTCAGATCTTTTACTTCTTCCATCCGAGTATTTTTCTCAAGAGTTAGCTTTTTCTCAAATCTATTCATGAGATCCTTGATTTTAACATCTTCAATGTCAAATTCCCCCTTGACACTATCATGGAACTCATCAAGAAATTTCATGTCTTCTATGGTTTTCCTTGACCAACTGGTCATCTTCTTACATGATCTTCTGTGGGCTTCATAGTTGATGAAATAAGTCTTGAAATCTGCCTCCAGTTTTACACCCTTATCTATCACCATGGATACTGAATCCGACTTTTGATTTATGGTGTGTTGGAGCATATGGAATCTCGATTCAATAATTGGAAATATCGGAATGGTCCGACCAAGCTTCTTCAATGACAGAACAACAAAATCGCGTCCAAAGGATGATGACTCCAAATCTGAAACTTTTCTTGGTGAGGGATCTTTCTCTAGCTCATCAAGTTTCCTCTTTAATGATCCAGAAGCTTCCTTCTTCTTCACAACAACTTTACTAGGTGTATCTAAAACCCCCGTTTTTCACTTATCATATTTCAGAATGGCTTCCTCATCAGGAGTTTCATGTTCACTATAAGATAGCTGTACAATTTTATCTTCATCTATATCTTCTTTTTTGCCTCTTACCTCAGCGTCATTTGGATGTATAAAATCATGATTATATCTTTCTTATTCAGATAGCGTATTCACTTCTTCCTCATCCTTGTCTTCTTATCCTTTCTAATCTTTTTTAGGAGTATACATCTTTGATGATTCTGATTCAGAAGTTAGTATTGAGATCATTTTAGAAGGGCTTTCTTTCTCATGAAATTATTCTACTTGCTCAATCAATACTGCAGTGTCACCACTGCTTTCTACTTCTTATTCAGTTTCTTCTACTTGCTTAACTTCTTGAACTTTTTCAGGAGTCACAAATTTCTTCCCTAGGGTTTCAGGTAAAGCTTCTACCAAGAAGGATTCTAGTTCCAGAATATTAACTAAAGCATACTCAGTATACCTAAGAAGGGTTTTCACAATCTCTGCTTCATTCAACTTTTTTCCTTAGATTATTTTATTTTGCTTTCTTTTCATGCTCATAGACTATCTTCTATTTTAATGCTTTTCCTTCAGCATGATCCAAACCCAAACATGGATCCCCTGCTTTCTTTTTCTGTTTATCTTCCCTCCACTTAGAAACTACCTCATCCAGATAGGATTTTTTCTTTTTCAGCTTCGGAGGTGTATATTGGATTGCCTTAGGCTCTGGGGTTTTTTCATTTTGTTCCTCTTCCTTCACTTTCCTCTCCCCTGAACCCTTTTTGGAAGTCTCAGCCACTTCTTGTTTCATCGGAATAGCTTCAGTCTCTTCTTCTTGAAAATCATAAAACTCTCCAGAGTCTGTAGAAAATCCAATGTTCATTCTCTTCAGGGTATCATCACTGAATAACATGACTTTTCAATTCCTTGTCCTGGAGCTGAAAGGATTTTTAAAAGATTATAAGCACTGCAAAATTAACATGGAGAGAATGAATAGATATATTATTATATGAGCCTTCAAGTTTCCGTTGTTAATATTCTCAATTGTAATAAGAATATGTTTAACCAAATTAACCTTCCTCAGGTTCAACAGAAAATCTAAAATATACATGTCACTTTTCATCATAGTTTCTTTGTCCCATTTCCTCGGAATAATGAATCCTTTTACCCATAATTCGAGAGTCTGATGATTTGTAGACAATTTTGTGATCTTTAGAGTCTTAACATCTGTAAGGCCGATACATTCCATAGCTTTGACCTTTAAAAAACTTCCTTGAACATCTGGAAACTAATGTGAGCATAACTCTGCCTCACCCTCATAAGGAACTCCAATTAAATTAGTATCCTTGGTGTATAAAAGATCATAAGTCTTCCCATTGCTCTTGAATGAAATCTTCTCTCTACCTTCTTCCTTAAAGAGACTGACTGATTCATAAAACTCAACTAGAAAGTCCAGATATACTAAATCTTGAGCCCCTGTCTTTGATACGCAAATACTCTCCCATCCACTGAGCTTAATGTTCTCCGAGATGATCAAATCATACTTAGAATAGAAGTTCAGATGTACCAACCATTGTCGATAAATTTGCCACTCTGAGATTTTCTTGACAGTAGAAATATCATTTTGAGATGATTCTTCTACATAAAATCGGATTTGAGAAAGTTTTGAGAAGTTGGGAACGAGATTACATAGAAGGGAAGAACTTCAGCACACACAAGATTTAGAATCGATGTGGGACAACCATTTAGGGGTCCTTTATATAGGTGTTAAAAGCTATGGTTCATCTTACAAACTCAATCCAATGGCTGAAAATCCTTCTAATCAGATTTGATGATCAATATGATAGTCGCAAAGAAATTTTGGATCTGATCTTTTGAGTTTTTTAAGAAAAATAATCGGATTTAAGGAAAATCGAATCGAAAAATTTTAAAAATAAAAAGAAACTAATAGAATGAAAAGGATAATTACAAATACCTAAAAAAGGGAACTTACCTTTCGGATAGATAGGAAGATTATTCATTATGGGGAAATTCTTCTTGAATAGCTTTAGATTCTGAAAAATTTTGATAATAGAAAAATTGGAAAAAAACTGACTACGAATTACCAAAACATAGAAAATATTTATTAAAAAAAATTCATTATGAATGCTTTGAAAAATATGAATACTGAAATTTTCATTAAGAAAGATTTGGAAAATCTGACTATGAAAATTTTCATTAAGAATGATTTGAAGAATCTGACTATGAAAATTTTCATTAGGAAAGATTTTAAAATTTTGACTTTGAAAATTTTCATTACAAAAGATTTGAAAAATCGCACTATGAAAACTTTCCTTACGAATGATTTGAAAAATATGAATACATATAATTTCATTACAAATGATTTGAAAAATATAACAAGAAAATGTACTCTCCCTATGAACATGAGTTTATTATTGTAAGGAGACTGCTTTCAACAGAAAGTTAACAAGTAACATTACCTTATAGATATCATTCCTAACATCTGTTTAATGTATTCAAATCTATCAGACTGTAATGATTTTGTGAAAAATATCAGCAAGTTGATCTTGTGTTCCGATAAATTAAATAATGATATCTATTTTTTTGTGTGATCCTTAAGAATGTAATGTATAATATCTATGTGTTTAGTACGGGAGTGATGTGTAGGGTTTTGACTTACGGAAATGACACTAGTATTATCACAAAAAAATTGTGTTTTGGTAAAAATCATACCACAATCTATCAGTGTGTGTTTCATCCATAACACTTGAGCACAACAACCTCCAGCTACTACATATTCAACTTCAGTAATGGAAATTGATACTGAGTGTTGCTTCTTACATGACCATGAAACTAATGAATCTCATAAGAAATGACACATTCCAGAGGTACTTTTTCTATCTATTCTACATCCACCAAATTCATAATCCAAAAAACTTTTCAAAATAAAATCATTTCTAGAAGTATAAAAGAGTCAAAAATACATGGTTCCCTTTAAGTAGCGAAAAATTCTTTTCACTTCCTTTAAATGAGATTCGTTTGGATTGGATTGATATCTTGCACATAAGAATACTGAAAACATTAAGTCTGGATGAAAAGCAGTCAAGTAAATTAGACTTCCTATCATCCCTCTAAAAGTTGTTTTAATCTACTGCTTTCCCAACTTCATCACGATCAAGTGTAATTGAGGTACCGATGGGAGTACATATACTCTTAGTGTTTTCATATCCATAAATTTTAAGAAGATATTTAATATACATATGTTGGGATATAAATATTGCTTCTAGTTTTTGAGAAAATTTAAAACTAAGTAAAAATATTAACTCACCAATCATACTCATTTGAAACTCATATTTCATTAGATCCAAAAAGGAATCGGTTAAAGATTGCTGAGTTGAACCAAATATAATGTTATCAACATAAATTTGAAAAATAAAAACATTTTTATTATCTTTCTTTATAAAATGATTGGGATTTTTATTTCCCTTAACGTAATTATTTTCAACTAAATATCCAGTAATTCTATCATACCAAGCTCGAGGGGCTTTCTTAAGTCCATACAATGATTTGGGAAATTTGTAGACATGTTCAGGATGTTTTAGATCTTCAAAAGAAGGAGGTTTTTTAATAAAAAATTCCTCTTGAACATAACCATTAAGGAAATCACATTTCACATCCATTTGAAAAGGTTTATAATTAAAGAATGCTGTAAAGGCAAGTAAAACACGAATAGATTCACTTCTCGCTACTGGAGCATAGGTTTCTTTATAGTATATTCCTTATTGTTTATTATAGTCTTTAACAACCAATATAGCTTTATTTCATACTATGATTCCATTTTCATCACATTTATTTCTTAAGACCCATTTTACTCCAATAATAGAAGTTTTGTTAGGTATTTCAACCAAGGTCCAGACTTTATTCCTTTGTAATACATTTAGCACATATTGAATAGCTTTTATCCAATCATCATCACCTAAAGCTTCATCAGTGATTTTTTGTTCTAATTGGAAATGGAATGCTAGATGTTCTAATTAATTTCTTAAGGAACTTATAGTCCTTACAGTTTGATTGACATCACCAATGGTAATATCACTAGGATGATTCTTTAGAAACAACTGGTTTGGGTTTTCTAAAACCTATTTATCAACATAGGGTAGAAAGTATTCTGGGGTAAATGCTTCAGAAAAATTTTCTTTATCAGAAGGATATTCTATAAAAGGTTTATAATTAGTTTTTGAAAACACATCCAAAGATGTTGGTTGAAGATGTTTAAAAACAAAAGGATCAGTTTCATCATATTTTACATGCACTGTTTCTTCAACAGTAAAAGTATTTTTGTTGAAAACACTATTATCCTTAGAAGTTGTGGAGTAGCATAAGAAAATTACTTCATTATATTTTTGTGTGAATTTTTGTAGAGTATCATTAGTATTAAAAATTAATACCTTGCAACCAAAAACCTTGAATTAGGAAAGTCTAGGTTTTCTACCATTCCATAACTCATTTGGATTTTTATTAAGAAATGGTCTAATCAGAATTCGATTTATAGTATAAAAAGAAGTACTTATAGCTTTATCCTAAAAATGATTGGCTATAGAATATTCACTCAACATGGTTCTTATTATCTCTTGAATAATTCTATTTATTCCTTCAACAACACCATTATATTGATGAGTTCTAAGTGCTGAGATGTTTTGAGTAATTCCTTTTCTACTACAAAAAGATTCAAAATCAGAATTTTGAAATTCTCCTCCATGATCACTATGAATAGTTATCAAATTAAGGTTTTTCTCATTTTTAACTTGGGCTCTAAAAATTTTTTAATAAGAAGAAGAATCGGAATTCTTTGCTAGAAAATAGTACCCACATAAATCTAGTATAATCATCAACTAAGACAAATTCATAATATTTGCCTCAGATTCTTCCATTTTGTGTTAGACCAAAAAGATACATATTCACTAACTGCAATGGATTAGTAGTTGAGTCTTCACTGATGTATTTAAAAATTTATTTATGTTGCTTTCCAAATTGACATGGATCACAAACTTTTGATGAATCAAATATAAGCTCCGGTAGATCCTTTACTAGTCTTTTCTTAGAAAGTTTTCATAGGTTCCTAAGGATATAGTGTCCTATCATTCTTTTCCATAACCAATAAGGATCTTCCATTTCACTAAGGAAAGGTAAGTCTTTGTTCCTAAGGTATTCTATGTTTAGTCTGTAAACATTCTCTTGCCTATGGGGATAAATAATAAACTCTTCCTTGGAATTGTGTACTAAGCACTTATCATTCCTAAAATTCACAAGGTATCCTTCATTACATTATTGAATTATGCTAAAGTGTTTGTGCTTAAAAAACTTAAAAAATAAAACATTTTAAATCAAAGTTTTTTCATGAAGAACGATGTTACCTATACCAATAATTTCTCCCTTAGAATTATCTCTGAAAGTTACTTTTCCTCCTTTCATCTTGATAATCTTTTCAAAGAATTTTTTGATATCAGTCATATACCGAGAACATTCACTATCCATGTACCAAGTATTGATTTTGGTACATTCCTTATTTTCCTAAAAATAAGAAAGTTAAACTTTCAGAATACAAACTTTCATGGATCCAGAAATTTGAGAAAGAAAAAATTAGGTACCCATATCTTCTTAAAAAAATAAGCCTTATGAAATCCTAGATACTGTGTTTTGTTTAAGGAACAACTTTTTTCCCAGTGTCCACCACACTGGAACTTGGTGCAGAATAGAGAACTTTGAGGGAAAAAATAGTTATTGCTAAAAATCAGTTTTGAACTTGTATAACCAAAACCATATTTATTACTAAGAGGAAGGATTTGAGAATACATCTTAATAATGTTTTCCTTACCTAAGGTAAAGTTTAATAAACACTTCTTCAAGGAAAATATTTCTGACTTTAGTCTAATAACTAAGTTATTGTCTTCCAAAACCTTATTTTTAGAACTAGAGTTAGGCTCGAAAACATTTTTCATAGTAATTACATTTTCTAGATGTTTAGAAATTTTATCCTTCTCATAATTTACTTTCTCATGATCTTTTGAAATTCTCTTGAAATCATAGGTTTTCTTATCAATATCTTTATAGAGATCTGATATTTCCTTAGTATGTATAGAAATAATAGATTTTTCCAAATCAATTTTTTTCAGTTTAGAATTTTCATTCTCAAGATGATTAGAAAACCTAGAAACTTCTTCATAGGTATGTAAAGTATTATCTTCATCAAATGAAGATTTTTCCTTAGTAGAGTTATAATATTTACTATCATTATAAATGGAATTCAAAGATACATTGGTCATGGATTCATCATTGTGTACCATAGAACTTATGCAATGATTTTCAATAGGTATTCTTCCTATTAAAACAAGATTCTTCTGTCCAGAAGATTTGTAATCTAATGATTCATCTAAAGAGTCACAACTACTAGCACTCCAAGTGTCATTATCTTTCAAAACGTTATTATCTTTATATTTGTAGTAATTCATTCTATTTCTCTCAGAATGATTTTTCTTTATTTCCTTTCTCTTAAGCATAGGACAATCAGGGCTTATATGTCCAACTCTCTTGCATTCATAACATGTGACTTATCAATCATTCGCATCTTTCCTTTCTTTCTTCATGTATCTAGATTGTAAATTCTTCTGTCCAACAATCTTGTTCATCCATCGAGCAAGATTTGCTATCTCATTTTCTGAAGATTCACTTCCACTAGATTTGGATTGGATAATAACCATCTTATATTTGGATCTAGTAACTCTCTCAGGAGTCTTGGATTTCATATGATTTGAAGAAGTTTTAAAAGAAACTCATCATTTCCCATTCTTCTTTTTAACATTTTCAGCATCTCTTTTCATTATTATTTCATGTTGGAGAAGAGTTCAAAATAGTTCATCACGAGAAATCTAGTTTACTTTCCCGTTCTCATCAATAGTATTTCTCTTTGATTCAAACTCACTTGGAATGATGTCTATGATATTTTCTACTAGTGCCTCATCATCCAAGTCCTTATCTCCCATGGATTTTAATCTATTCATAATTGTCATAAACATTTTATGTACATTACTTATGGATTTTCCATAAGGAAAGTTAAAGACATGGTATTCAACTCTTATCATAGATCATCTTGTCCTTATAACATTAGAAGTACAAAAATGTGTAACTTCAAGTTTCTTCCAGATATTTTTTTTCCGCTTCACATGAAGATACTTGACTATAGATTCTTCTAGTCATGGATCATAGCAATGTATTCCGTACCTTATAATTCAGTTGATATTCATGCTTCTCTTGATTGGGGAAAGTACATACTTCCTTATCAGGGATTTTATATCCTTCAGTAAGCATAACAAAAGTATCCACTCCAGTATTGATAATAAATATCTTCATACGATCCCTCCAATACTCATAATAATTCCAATCAAAAATAGGAGGTCTTGTTGGATTCAAGTGGTCTATGGAACAAGCATTGATTCCTACCATCTCAAACACAATATCTTTCCACACAAACATGTCAGTAACAAAATTTTGTAAAAAAAATCTAAGAATGGAAAGAAGAACTAGAGTATCTCTAAGAAAAAAATGAATCTGAACATTACGATCCTGAAAATTTGCTTATGAAAATATGAAGAATAAGAATTATCTTCTGAATCTAATCATGAGATTAATTCAGATTGAACCAATCCTTTGATACCAATTGCTGAGTTGGTATGGAGTGTGATAATCTCATATAATACCAACTTAAAGATCGAAATGATACTGTAGATACTCAATATACAAAGGGGGTATGAATTGTATATTTTAAAAAAATCCTTAAGGAAATTTTGTATAAACAAAATTCACAACAACTCAAATTCTACACACTTTCTTGATTATGGAAATATGATTCTGAGAATGCAATTATGGAAAAGTGAATCTGGAAATAAAACTTAAAAAAAGTTTAAAAATATAAATATTATACATTAAATCGTATAGAATCTTACTAAATCAGAGTGTAAAAGTATAAGGAATTATAATGTATTTATACATTCCACAACAAACAAAATGCAGTAGAAAACTTGAAATGAAACAAGTAATAATTAGTAAATCATTTAACCCAAAGAGATGGGTATCCAAAAACCTTGGATAAACGTCCCTTGATTTATAATTTCAATAAAGTTTGTCTTACCCAAACTAGGGTAATCCATCAATACTAAGATCAGAGTCTTTCATGCTATCCCCGCAAGCCCTCAACCTCAAGGTTGTCAGAACCTCTATCTTCCTATCCTAGGAAGCCCTTGATTGTACATTGAAACAATCGAAGTCTCACGAAGAAATTCTACACAAAGAAAAGTTTGAACAATTTTTTAAAACTTTGTGCATGATTCCTGAGATTTTATAAGAGCCTCTCTCTCTAGAAATCACTTTAACAGCATGTAAATAAGTTCTTCCAAAAGTTAAAGTCCTCAAAACTTTCGAGATCGGTCAAATGAGATCCTACTTATAGGCACAGCTTCAACGGTCGGCTCCCTAATACCACAGTCATATTTTTCCTTGAATTTCAGAGGGACATGTACACGTGTCACTCAAACAATGGTTAGTTAGTAACTGAATGCATGACATCATTTTATAACTATAACATTTGTTGGAAAAACTAAACCATCTTTTTCGGATTCTATTTTTAAGAGACTTCCGAACCTGTATCATATAGAATTCCGGAGTCTGAATTCATAAGAGTTCGGAGTCTGAATTCATAAGAATTTGGAGTCTGAATTAATAAAAGTTCGGATTCTGAATTCATAAGAATTCGGAGTCTGAACTCATAAGAGTTCAGAGTCTGAATTCAGTGAACTCGGAGTCAGAACTCATAAGAGTCTGGAGTATAAATTCAGAGAACTCAGAGTCAGAACTCATAAGAGTTTCGAGTCTGAATTTAGAGAACTCAGAGTAAAAACTCCTAAGAGTTCAGAGTCTGAATTCAGAGAACTCAGAGACAAAACTCATCAGAGTTCGGAGTCTGAATTCAGAGAACTCTGAGTCATAACTCATAAGTGTTTGGAGTCTGAATTTAGAAAACTCGGAGTCTGAATTCAGATCCTGAAAATAGAATGCTCTATATCTATGTATTTTATGATTTTGTGGTTTTATAAATGAAACCAAAATGTACACTTAGATAAAATAATGAATAATGGAAAACAGGATAATGATAAATTTCCTCGGGGAAGGAAATTCTTCATTATGAAAGTAAAAAATAGGGTAAAATGTAATTTTCCTTAAGATAAGGTGTTTTTGATTTTCAAAACAAGATGAAATGGGGAAGAAATAAGAAAACCTCGTTGACTTAATAATCTCCCCAAACATGAAGGAATGGAAAAGTCATAAGGAAAACTTATTGAATCAACAGGTGAATGGATTTTCCTCATGACTATGATTTGAGATCTCTTACACCTTTGCAAATGGGAATGTGGTGCTTGATTCATTGAGTAGGAAGTCACAGAAGGATGTGATTCGGGAGTCAGTAAGTTCTAAGAGATCAATGGAGGAGTTGGATTCTTTACATCTAAGCTTGAGAGTGGAGGATGGAAGATTCTATATTTTTTAGATGACAGTTCCACCTTCCTTGGTATGGAAGGTGGTGGAGTCTTAGTGGGGAGACTTATATATGAAGTGGTGCGTGATTGTATAATCTAGGGTGATGCTTTGGAAGGATTGTTAGAGGATGGTTTGAATATGATGTAGTTTTGTGGAATGTTGTTTGTCATAGTGGGAATGCACAAGATAGTTCTCAGTGAGTTCCAAAAATAACCCCATGAGGTACACCAAGAAGTTTACAATATGTATTGGTGCATGAGGGGTCAGTTTTGGTGGCTTTAAGTGAAGCAAGAAGTGGCGGAGTTTACGGTAAAGTGCCTCAAGTGTCAGAAGGTGGAGGATAAACCCCATGTTCCCTACGGTCTGTTGTAGCCCTTAGACATTCCTAAGTGAATGTGGGATGATGTCTTGATGATTTTTTTCATATGACATCCCATAACTAAGGATGGATATGAATCTATCTAGTTAGTGGTCGAACATTTAACAAAATCTACTCACTTCAAAGAGGTCAATGAGTCGGGAACAATGGATTCCTTAGTTCAAATGAATGTGGGTGAATTTTTACTATTGGATGGAGTTCCAAGAACCATAAATTTTGATTGAGATACATGATTTACATCACTATATTGGAATGGATTACAACGTTCTTTTGGAATCTAGCTTTTTCTTAGTATCGTCTTCCACCCTTAGATAGATGGGAAGATCGAGAGGACCATCCGGTTGTTGGTGGATATGCTAGGAGCTTGTTTTCTAGTCTTCGGAGGATCATGGTTGTGACACTTGCCTTTTTTAGTGTTCTCCAACAATAATAGCTATCAATCTACCATTGGAATGGATTCATTCTATGCCTTGTATGTAAATTCATATAGTTCACCCGTTTTCTTGACAGAGGTTGGGGAGGCCGGTGTCTGGGCCCAGAGGTGGGGCAGAGCACGATAAAGAAGGTTCATCTTGTGTGTGAGAGGATAAAGGAAGCCCATGATTGACAGAAGGCATATTATGATCATAGGAGGAGACCATTGGAGTTCGAGGTTGGGGACCATGTGTTCTTAAAGGTCTCCCCTCATCGAGGGAATCATAGGTTCAATAGGGGGAATATGCTTTCTCAATGGTTCATCGGACCCTTCGAGGTGTTGAAATGAGTCAACGAGGTGTTGTATCAGCTGGTGTTACCAATTCCTCTAGAGAGGATCTAAAATGTCTTATATGTATCTCATCTTCTTTGGTATCAACATGATGTCTCCCATGTCCTTGACTAGGGAGAGTTGGTCATTTAAGATGATGCAACATTTTTGTAGTGAATGGTGAGAATTGAGGATCACAGCGAGAAGGTTCTTCATGGAAAAACCAATCCTTTGGTTCATGTGTCATGAAGGCACAGTGTCCACGAGAAGAGTACCTAGTAATGGGAGGCACAAATGAATTCCATGTACCCAGAGATGTTCTGATTTTTGATCTTGTGTTTTCATTGTACTTTGCTATGATGTAATGCTTGACATTGTTCACTATATGATGAGTTTTTTGCCTTATAATCTCAATGTGTGTGAAAAGTCCACATTGTAACGAGGGAAGGACCTGATCAATAATCAATACAGATTATGGTGGATGTGATTAAACCCATGAGGGAAAGTCAGTACCTCAAAGGGGATCATATCTTGACATGTAAAAAGGAACTCCCTGATCCTTCTGATTTGACGGGGTTACCTTTATATGTTTGAGTGGTTACTTTGGGGATAAGAGCATTATTGTTTCTGTAGTTCTTCAAGAGATAGATTTGAGAGATATGCTCCTGGATGATGAGGTTTTTTTCTGTATTTAGAATAAATCTAGGGTTGTTTTCCCCAGAGAGGTATCTTATGAGGTGGTTGTTCAGACCTCTCTCTTTTCTTCGAGTTTAGTCTGGATTCTCGATGATGAGAATGGTTTGAGAGGTTTATGATGTAATGTATTGGACCCTCCTGGTCCATTACATTACCAAATTATAATGTATGGGGTGTCATGGACACCATCAGTGAGTCAGGTGGGCGTCGGTGGAAGGGTGTCACCAATCGGTTCACCGATTGGTGCTGCACCCAAACGGAGCCACTATGGGGTGTTGAGGATTTTTCCACAATTTTCCGATAATGACTCATTTAAGTGTTCTCACCATTTTAATGTAGTTTAAGGTTGTTTTTAAACTCATAAATAATGTTTTATATTCTCAAAGAGTCAGGTGACCCTTGAGTTACCATGAAGTGTGGCATATCACACCCATTTCCATGTTTTCCAGCTTTGTGTGTTTTCCTGTTTTCCACTGTTACACATTTTTTCTCCATTTAATGAAAATACATTAACTCACAGCCATTAATTCAAACATTTTTGAGAATAATTATTAAATATTAAAAAATTATAATGTTTTCCACCGCCCAACCATGTGGTTAAATTATGATCTTCTTTTTTTTTCTTCTAGATTTCACATCTTGTAACTCTAGGATTGAGGATTTTATCAAAATGAGATCTATCTCTTTCTTGGTATCTTTCATTTATCTGAGTGCGCCTATAGACATAATCTTAAGAGAGATTGTGCACCCGTGTTTGAGGCTTTCCCACCCAACAATGGATTCCTAGGAGTTCTTCCTCTGCAGGTCACGCATCCCCAGTTCTTGGAGTGAGGAGAAAACATAGATCCTTGATCATACAAATAGGGTTACTCCCATCGTCACTCTTAACTATACATCATGTGGAGTGGGTATGATAATGATCCTTTGAGACGTATATGTAACCAACTTTAATGAAGATAATAAATAATCTTTTAATGATTGAAGGGATGGTAAAGTTGATGATGTTTCTGTTTTATACATTCGTTTTTTATGTTATGAATTGTATGGGATTATGTACAACAAAAATTGTGGCCATTGGTGGTACATCCATGCCCACTAATGAAGCTATGTTATATAGATAATATTGTGTTTGAATGACTATTACATGGAACTAGTTAATTATGTAAACATGGTTGATTAAATGGATGCCCTATGAACAAGAGACACTATGTGATCATCCTGGCTAACCAAATAGAAGTAAGGAACTTAATTAATGGTGTGGATAAATCTGAAAACTCCCTTACTCTATTATGGTAATAAGCATAGTTATTCTGTTTAATGTTTATGGGGTGACTTAAAAAGGGGGATGTGATATTATAGTTGATAAGTTGTTGGCCTGTGAATCAAAGGCCACATGGAGCTAGTATGTTGGGGATTAGTTTGGTTCTAGTACTTTGAGGCATCTCATGTATCCATTTTGATGTTTCGACTTTACAAGAGAACTGGGTGTGACTTCCTAAATTCCTGCTTAACTATTTTCCTTCAGTTGTTGTTTTGTATTGTGGTTATGCGTGTTAGATTCACAGAAGTGGATGAATGTTTTAAATGGAATCACATGAATAAGATAAATAGAACTGGTGAAATAGGATTATTGTTTTCCATTAATGGGTGGTGATCTGGTTATGGTTGTTGTGTATATGTGCATATAGGGATAACGACAAGAGTAGTTGTGTATGGGCTGGTAGTCTGTTTTGGAGCCCTTATGTTGGGATGAGTTCTTGATTACCTATATGTATAATATTTAGTTCTGTTTTTCCTATATGCTCCCCACCCATGTGGAGAACTTCATTCCAAACACTCAAATTTCATGGGGGAGTGTGTTTCTCCCCACATTTCTAATAGTGGTTTGTTCGCATATCCATTCTTCTCCCTTTCTCATGTAGACAAAAACATTTTATGTAGGATGTGACGGAATAAGGTTCATTGTACCCCATGGCTCCTTGGGCATGGTGTGTTGTGGTGGTTGGCCCAGGTGTGTGCAGGAAAATTTGTTTTCTAAGTGTCTTTAGGATGAGGCCCATGTGTCTTCGGGTGTGTTCGTGATTGTTCTGCACCATGTGTCTTTGAGAGTGGTAGTGGTTGTTTTGGCATAGGTTCCATCGGGTGTAGTGGTGGTTCTTTTAGAACCGGTGTCTGTGGGTGTGCTTATGTGTGTTTGTAGTGGGTCAGGTGTCTATGGGCATGATGCATGGTCATGATGGCCCATAATGTTATTGTTTGGGAGGTAGTGGGACTACAATGGAACATGTGGGGGAGGTCTGATGCCTTGGATGACTTAAATATCTAGTGGTAAAGTTGTGAAAGGTACCCAAATATTCATGTGTTTTTACTATTACTTACCTCACATGCATTATTTTGGGAGTGTTCATTGGTGAGGCCAGGTGTACAGTTTCCCTTCCAGGCGTTTTAGTTACCTATACATTCTCATAGGGCATTATAATATCTCTCCACTTGTGCATAGGATATTTTGGTTTTCCCTGCCGAATATACCTGTATACTCACCCTACATATATAACACTGCTTTCAGGTTCCCAGGAGGACCCTGGGAACCATGCTAGTCCTTACTAGATCTGACGTCGGGAGAGTTTTTTTTGTTATTTTTCTTTTCTTTTGGTACATCCTTTAAGAGTTTTCTTGTACCTTCTATCAGTTTATTCTGAACATTGATATGGGAATGAATTTTCGGATTTACATTTACTTCTAGACTTTAGTGTAGTTTGGATCTACCATATTATCTCCCGATCTTGTTCTATAAAAATGATAAGGCCTTCCATATTACTTGTGATTCCATACCCTTGGTGGTAGTCACCACGTTGGGGCTTATTAGAGGTGGGAGTCAGGGTTCATTTTATCTCTTTCAACTCAATGAAGTAAGGGTTTGGTAGTTTTTTGTCCCATCCCTCCTATTAGGGAAGCAATATCGTGACAATATATTTCCCTGTTTTCCTTTTATATAATTATTAACTCAAAAGTCATGGTATTTTATGTTACACTTTTGAAATATATCATCATTATGGTTTTTAATTAAAAATTATAAAGTGGTAAAAGTTATCATTGCAATGTCACTCTATTTTGTGATTGTTACCTTTCTCCTAAAACTATCACTTCTTTATGACCATTTCTATTGTATATGAAATTTTAAATATAAAAATTCAAATGAATTGGATATCATTATTTCCTAATAAATATACCATTATTACATATGGTGTTCACATTTATAGTTATTTGAAATATTGATAATTTATAAATTTTACTCAATATTGATTTTTGATGATAAGTAATGTTGCTCATTAAATAACTTGGTAATTAAATATATGAGGAATTATGTATACTTAAAAAATATGGGTTGGGGACAAGTTAATTATATCCCCTCAAAGTATCAGTAGTCTCATGATAAGAATCATTTGGTCAAATCAGCATTGTTTAAACTATCTTGAGAATAGATCTTGATGGTAAAGGTGTCATGTTCATGGGAAACTGGACATCCAATAATTAAGTAATTAATTTATTTATAATTTATTTATTATTATTACCCTTTATATTTTTTCTTTTACACATATTTGGATGCATTTTATTTTCAATTTATTGATTGAATGGTACATGTTTCAGTTATCCACTATATCATATTGATTATGACTTATCCTGATATTTATATCAAATGTACAATTAGTTATTTACATTACTATGAAAACTATTCTAATTGATTCCGTATTTCTTCCATTTTACTTACCCATACTGACCATTTGAGATTACCCTTATTTTTTTATTACTTGGGACGTATAGATGAATTATTTGAATGATTTTCAAGTATGTTGTTTATTATAACTTCTTATGTATTATGTTTTATTTTATATTTCCAAATATTATATGGAAATAATTTATGTAATATTGTTATTGTAAAACAGGAAATATTTTTTGTCCTTTGGGATTTTATTCCCTGTAATCATCCAAATGTAATAAAGTAAGGTACCGACTGTGATATTTTGGTGTTCGGGTGTTGTCGTAGGTATCAAAGGTTGTTTAGTTGTAACTTTAGAAATGAGATTTAGAAAATATATATTAGGGAACATAACGCTATGATATAATTTGAGGATAAGTTTAGAATAGCATGCTAGAATTTTGGTAAGGTATATATTATGTGGGTATTCCTAGAAATGCATTCGTTTTTAGATACTATATGTTGATGTGGTTCTCGAAAATATATACCTTGGGATAAAATATTTTAAAAGATTCATCGTCCCTAACTCAATTATAATCTGGTACACAACATAGTGGAATAATACAAACCTGATTTGACAGACTCGGGGGATAAACATAGGATTATTCCCCTTTTCTTTAAAAATCATTATGGTGGATTTAAAATTACATTTTTCCCCAAAGAAACCAATGGTTTTGGTTCTATGTTTTACAATTCATAAATTTATGTCATGTTTCATACCATATTTGGAATTATAAAGTATGATTTTATGAGATAATGTGGTATAATCCATTGTTTATATATGGGGCTTGGAAGGATGAATGATATCAATACTCATGGAAAATATAGATACTTCTTTATTGAGAAAACCAATACAGCTACAATTGGAATGATGTAAATAAGGTAAATATTAAAGAAACATAATCTAGTTATGAAATATATCCCAGAACAAATGGTGAAACCAATTTTATAGTGAAAATTTCATATCCTCTGTTTTTTATGTGATAGAAGACACTATTTTTTAGTGGCACTAATAATCAAATTGTAGTTTGGAAATAATTAAGTATACAATGAAGATGTTTATGGAAATGGAATGTATTGAGTTTAAAAACATTACACATGTGGTTTATTATCTATGAATTTATGTTGATCAATGGTGGTCCTTGATCTCGAATACTACGGTGGAATAATAAACTGAACTTATTGAAATGTGAAATTTTAAAGAGGCATTCTTTGATAAATTTTTTACATCGGGATCAAAAAATAGATTTGAATAGAAATTACCTTAACTTAATGAAAAATAATGAATAGAGTAATTATGAATATTAATCTAACTTTAAAAGGGTTTCCAGGTATTCTATAGATTATATACAAAACATATATTGTAATATTGACCACTTTATTGAAGGCCTTAAGCCAAATATCAAACATGAATTAGTTTCTCAAGAATTTTCATCAAACAATATATAGTTTTTCATTCCATAAAAACATAGAATAAATTCTCAAGATCCTATGTTTCTAATGCCAACAAAGAGAAGAATTGTTCTTTTGAACACCAGGAAAAAGGGATTATGTCGAAGAATAAGATGTGAATGAAACAATTTTTTCCTTTTAGGAACTGCGGGAAAATTAATCAGAGAAATACTTAATGGTATTGTGAGTTTTCTAAAAGTGTGGATAAATGGTTCATAATAAATAATTTATTAGTAATATGTAAATTGACGATATTCCCTATTTTCACGTATAGAGAGATGAGGAAATATGTAAATGAATTCCCCATGAGGTAAGGGAATCTACCACAAAAGAGGACAAGGTAAGATGGATAGCATATAAGATCACTATAGTGAAGGTACATGTTCCAAATGATGTGGTGGAAGGTACATTAATCCTATTATAAAATTTAACCATTTCCTTATTTAATTCTCAATAATTAAAAACTTTAATATCTACCTAGTTTTGTAAAAAATTTGGATATTTATCTTTTTATTTCAAAATAGTTTTTTGAGCCAAAATATTAGGGGATATCATATTACAAAAAATATGTGTCGGGAAGTCCTGATTATGAAACATAAATAGTAATTACATGATGAATGTTTTAACATACCTATGGTTGGAATTGATATGATCACTAGTCCTGACAGGATCTAAAAATATGATGCCAAAATTTATTGTAAGAGGAGGAAAATTGTGATCTGTGTGACAGATGTAGACTCCCTTGTCTTTAGTATAGAGTCTTCATTACCACATTTTTATTTTCATCCCCCCTATAAGTCTATTGAATGAAATTCATGGGGTATAATAGAAAAAAAGATCTATTGATGAAGAAGGTAATATTCAAATTGAGTTTGTTCCTATTGTGAAGGAACACATGGATGTATTTATTGAGGAATTACCTGGACATCCCCTAGATTGTGAAGTTTAATTTCCCTTTGAAAAAATTCTAAATATAAGGCCAATATCAAATACTCCCTAATGAATGAACACTATAGAATTAGTGGATTTTAATAAACAAATATAGTATTTTTTTTAATAAAGTAGTTATTCTCCCTAGTGATTCACTGTGGGGATCCCATATCCTCTTTGTTAAAATGAAATAAGGATCAATTAGGTGGTGCACTTATTATTGGGAAATAAATGAAATTAAAATTAAAAACATGTATCTTGTGCCTCACATTGATGACTTATTTGATCAACTTTAATGATCCTGATATTTTTGAAAGATTGAGATTCATTCAATGTACGCGCCCATTTTTAGAAAACAAGGTATGAAATTCTAAAAGAATATTTTAAAAAAATATGGAAATTCATATTTTATAATGATTCCATTAATATTGGCTAATTCACCATATGTTTCTATGGACATAAAGAACCAAATATTGTAGAAATATCCTAATTGTGTTGTTTTGGTATTCCTTGATGATATTTTGGAATATTCCAAAATCTATGAGAACCATGAAAATAACTATTTGGATCATTATTAAAAATATTGGAAGGGAATATTTATATAGAAAATTTATTAACATCAATTTATGGATTCAAAAGATTCATTTCATGGCCATATAGTATCCAATTATGTAATTGTAGTTTATCATGAATGAATAAATACAGTCAATGAATGCCCTGTAGGAAAAAAACATAACAGGTTTACATTGTTTCATTGGTTTAGCATGTTACTATCATCGATTCATTCAAAATATTTCATGATTTTATAAATCTTTAACCAAGACTACATGTAAAGTAGTTATGTTAGTTTAAAAAAATGAATGTGAGTAATTCCTTGGTAAACTGAAGATAATATTTTTCAATGCATCTATTTTTACTCAACTATATGAATGTTGTTGGTTTTTTATATATAGTGATGAATCAATGATGTGACTTGGTTGTGTCATAATAAAATAAGATAATGTTATTGAGTACATATGAAGGAAATTTAATATACACAGGTTAAATTATCCAATCCATGATCTTGAGTTAGTGATTGTAATATTCACTTTGAAAATTTTGAGATATTTTCTCTATTGTAAAATATGTGAGATATATAGAGATTATAGAAGTCAGAAATACATATTCTCATATAAATATCTCAACAAGATTCATATTCGATGGCTCAAGCCACTCAACAATTATCATTTCCCAATACACTACTACCCAAAGAAAGAAAAGAAAGAAGAATATTCATTGAGTATGTAGGATCATGGAGTTATAACCCAAATACAAAATCTGAAAGATCCAATGTTCATGGATATTGAGAATATGTATATGGGAATTTATAATGAAGGGTATAATTAAATACTTTTTTAAATAATTTAATACCCATCATTATTATAGAAGAAAAATAATTATTGATCTGATGATGAAAACATTTTGATGAAAACTAAATTTGTGAATGATGAAAAATTAAAAGGATTTGTAAAGATGGTGTTCTAAAATATAGAATGAGACTTTGTGTTCCACATACAGTTGAGATAAAATTTTTTTTTTGATGCTCATAGATCAAATTTCCCTATCAACCCAACATCACAAATAATTATATGGATTGGAAGGAAAATTTCTAGAGGGATAACATGAAGAATTTAATTTGTAATTATGTGTCAAAAAATTTAGTTTGTCAACAACTGGATGTTATGAATAAGAATCATAAATGAGTCATTCATACTCTTCCTATACTTATGTGGAAATGAGATGACGTTTCAATAAACCTTTTCTGGGTACAACCAGTGAATCCTGGAAATAATGAGGAAATATGGATCATAATCGGGGAAAATATTGGTGGGACGACATGAAGAATTAAATTTATAATTATGTGTCCAAATTTTTAATCTTTCAACAAGTGAAAGCTATAAAGATGAATCATAAAGGAGTAATGCATACTCTTCTTATTTTTGTGAGGAAATGGGATGAAATTTCAATGAACATTTTCTTAGTACAATGAAGGAATCCTAGAATTATTCAGTAAATATAGTTCATAACCGATCACCAAAAGATATTCACATTTTCAAGATATAAGATAAGACCTGAAATTTGGGAACCTCTCAAGGATGTATATTAATTTAGTTTTAATACTTCATGTAGCACCTATATCAGTTATTTTGGATCAAGATCCCATATTTACCTTGAAATTCGAAAAGATTATTTAGAAGGACCATTATACTCTGATTCATTTGAGCACTTCTAACAGTCCTTAAGATGATTGAATGTTTAAACGAAACATTCAAATAATGTAATAAATGTTGAGGTCATGATAACATGACATTAAAGGTACCTAGTATCAATATCTACAGTATGATGTATTTTCCTATAACAATAGTTTCCATTAAATTATTGAAATGGAATCATAAGAATCATTATAGGGAAACCGATGTCATACTCTCCCATGTAGGGATGAAGTTATCCAAGGGAAACCCATTGTCAAAAAAATTTCATGAAAGGAAGGTAAATGTAATTCAGCCTCATATTAATGCTCCTCAAGGTAGGAGACTGAGTTATGCCGATAATAAGTTTAAATAATTACAATTTAAAGAAAGGGATTATGTTTTAATGATAGTTTATCCTGGTAAGGGTGTTATATGGTTTGGAAGGATAGGGAAACTTAATCCCTAATATATCATAACCTTCAAAATTCAGGAAAGAGTTATAGTTGATTCTTATCATTTGGAAATGACGCCAAATATCAAAAAAGTTCACAAAGTGTTCCATATGTGTTTACTAATGAATTACATGCCTGACCTAACTCAAGTTCTCAACTCTGAAGAAAAAAATATGGAAACTGAGAATTCATCCATTGAAGAAACCAAAAATATTCTTATTTCCTAAGATAATGTATTGTGGAATCACATGAATCATCTGGGAAAGGTACTCTAGTGAAATGAAAAAATGAATTGAGAAACATGGGAACCATAGGATTCTATGGAGATGAAATCCCCATATATTTTTAGAATGTAATACCCTTAAAATTTTGAGGATTAATTTTTTTATGATGGAATAATATTGAAACCCATGTCCTTATAATATTTTCCATTTAGAATAAATTTAATTCTGTTGAATACAGACAATGCTTGCAAAACTGGGTTTAAACAATACATTATATATGGAAGAACCCAAATCTTATTTTCAGGTATGTTTTTCTTTTTTATGGTGTTTTTTAAGAAAAGGGGAGTTTTTGGAAATTTATTATGTACACGCCATGAACATTATGAGTACATGTCGTGTACTCGGTTACCGCGGGTAGCCGGGTGCTGGCCATGTAGCGACCATGCACACGACCATGTGTGGGGACGTGGAGACCTCCTAATGCGAGGGCCGGTGAAGGCAAGTACATGCCGTGTAATTTATTATTTTTTCATTAAACGTACCAGTGTCATGTCTGACAGACCGAAAAACCTATGTCTCGACCTAGTTCGTCTGAGAGAATTCGTACAACCATAATCCTTCCCTAAGCCCCCGATCGAGCATCGATCCTCTGAATAAACTGTCATCGATTTCATTGGGATCACCTTGTTAAGTTCTTCCTTATTATAGAGCTTCGTTTCCTGATTCTTCTTCTTCCTCAAGTTATATCCGGTTGAACTTTTTATACGTTTTTGTAGATCTACGGTGTTCTTGGGTGATTCAAGGCTTGAGGTTCACGTATAACGATCCCGTAACACTGAGGTAGGTGGTTTATTCCTTTCAATAGCTAGTCTTTGAATTTTATGAGCAAAATTTCCCAATACCCTTGATCGAGGTATTGCGTGTTTATGGTTTTAGCCCTGTTAATTGCATGATATTATTTTATGCATGAGTAGAGTTTATTTATTGGTGAATAGGGTTAATTTATGTGCCTTGGAGGTGGTTTCAAATGCATGTTTTCTTGTTTTTATTGTTTGGTCTAATTTTCCTATTAGGATTTTGTTTACTTTCCATGCCTAGTATTGTTAGGATAGAGTGTTTATTATCTTTCATGTTGTTATGCTATAGACAGGTTAACTAAGTAGTTCTTGAGGCATACTTTGTCTGCTTTGCATTACTATGCTTGTTTGACTCACACTGGGTTTTGATAACTTGGTGTAGTGGACCATAGGGAGAATAGACGTAAGGGGTTCTCCATAGTGTCAGTTATTATTGTTACAATGCGAGACCATAAGGGGAATTGATGTAAGTGATTCCTGAGAGTGTCTATTGTTCCTAGAAGAAGGCCATAAGGGGAATGTGATGTACGTTCTTCCCAAGAGAACCTTTTAGTTACCGATAAGAGAGTATCAGGGAATTGATGGAGAGTGCTTCCCCAGAGAGTCTATTCTAAAGCTGAACTAGAGGGGTTAGAAGATGTGTAATTTTAATAGGTTTTCTTGTGTTTACTAGGTATTAATAGAGGGGATAAGGCTGTGGGACCATCTCATAGGGTTAACTGTTTGAGATTTATCTATTTACTTGGTATGTTATGTTTGAATGATTTGAAACCGTATGACTATTTACTATTGTGTACATCATTGTTTACTGCTTATTTTTCTCATTGTGTGCCATATATATTCACTGACTGTTAGGAACAGATCTCTTGGTGATTTTCTACTGAGATTGAGTCTCACACAGAGTTTGGGTCATTCTTTTGGGCCCAAACAGATTGTATTGCTGCAGGTATAGATAAAGAGAAGCACCCTTCTACTTCAGGTACTTGACTGCTTTGGAGCTGGAGAGCATGGGACTAAGATGATGCAGGCGTTTCTAAGGTTGTGTTTAATTGTTTTTCATGTACATTGGTTTAGTTTTGTATTTCATCATTGTGAATTTTTTGGCTACTTTTCTAGATATATGTATCATGCATCAGTTAGATATGTGTGTTCCTATTGTCTCTTCATTAGACTTCCGATGTTTCTTGTTGTTTGGAATTTTTATTGCCTCCGCTATTGAATATTTTTTCTCTTCCACTTTGTTACTCTGCCAATGAGGGCATAGTTTCCCCACTATCACACCCAAGGCTTTTACTTCTAGTTGGAAGCCTATGGCATTAGGGAAAATACACTTGAGGCCATATGACCAACTTGGTATGGGGCGCCTCTGGGTGTCTTTCGGAACCGGGACGTTGCAAAGTTGAATTAGAGGAATCCTTTTCCTTTGAATTATTATTTGGAGCCTATACATAGGGATAGGAAGGAATTGGTACTTGGTAATAAGTTGTGCCTGGGAGTAGCAAACCTATGAACAGGGAAAATCCAATCTACCTCGTTTAATGCTAGTTTTGTGGTTTTTAAATTTTTTAATTGATTTGATATTCAGCATTGGGTGATTAACATGTTTTGTGTTGTTAATGTTGATGTTATTGAGGTTCTGTTTCTATTTCTAACCAATCATATGAGGATATGCCATCTCATGAATCATATAGCCACTGTATAGGGATCACATGTCATGAATTCTTGCTATTCCATTTAGGGTGCATTAGCGATTTCATGTTGTTGTGATAGATGTTGTGCTAGATATGAATGCTGTTGTGATAAATACCTTGATAAAATACTTACTGTTTGATATGATATTGGTTGTGAAAGTTTTTATTTGTATGAACTCCAAAATTTGTTTCTTCATGTGTTATGGGACCTCAAGGATAAAAATTTGGTGGATCATTGATCTATTAGTCTACTGTTATGTCATGTATAAGATTCCAAACTATGAATAGCAGGGAATTTGGGCCCTCACTGATCGGAAGTTGGCACCTTAATGACTGTTTCAGTGTTTTTCTGTGCTCTAGAGTAGATTCAAAGGCTTAATGTACGGGAAAACCCCGAATACATGTTGTGTAATGATGAATACATTCCATGTGTTCTTCTGTTCGGGAAGAAACTATTTTTATTAATTACACTCCATGTACTATATATACACACACTGTATAGTCTCTAACTGTGTCCCAAACTATGTAGGTGGGGACACAGGGTTTGGAATCTTTGGTATGACCCACCATGTACCATACGTACATGCCATGTTGTAGAATCGTGTAACTAGCCATGTCACTAACAACATGGGTCGGTTGAGTTTTTTCTAATACATGTCATGTCTATCTGGAATGTGCCATGTAGTGTAACCTAAGAATTCGACTATTTCACTAATAACAAAGGTCAGAAAAATCTTCCTATTATACACTGTGTCCATTTGGAACACACTTTGTAGTGTGATCCATGTATACGGCTGTGTCACTAACTACACAGGTCAATGAAGCTCTTCTAGTACACACCGTGTCTTGCACTAACATGCCTTTTAGTCTTGTTCTATGAGAACCGTGTGGCCTCACCATGTTAGGGAACTTGGGTAGGGGAAGAGGATTCATGTACATGCTATTTGTAAGGACAAAACTCCATGTATGGGGTGTTACATAACCAGTTTTGGTAGAAGTACACACCCATGTGAATGGATCATAGAAACACACCGTGTAGTTAAATATACATTCCATGTATCATTGTTTTGAAAAAATTGAATGATTTACTTCTCCAATTGCTTAATTAATCTTCTAGTTTTTAGTCCTTGATAATTTTTATCTAAATTGTGAATTTTACCTTGTCAAGTCCTGCCACCAATATGTCCCCTGGTTGTACGCCAGTTGCAGGGAAACAATCAGACACCCGACATGGCTGGTCAGGGACTACCAGTAGATCCTTTAGTTGTGCTAGTCTTGGCACCAACCGTTATTCGAGAGACAGGTGCTAATGCACAGTTCTGAGAGGGATTCATGAGATTCATGCAGACCTTCCAAGGAGTACCACATTCTACCCCTTCTATGGATGAGTTGACATTGGTTTTCCAGTAGTAGCATCCTCCCACCATCGTAGGGGAAGGAGTAGCTCAGGCTGCATAGTCATGGTTAGAAGTCTTTCTTTCCATTGTCATGCATTTGGATATGCCTCTAGAGAGGAGGGTCAAACTTGGTACATACATGCTTTGGGATTCCTCCAAGAGATGGTGGGATGTGATCTCACAGGAGGGATGCGAGCAATTTATGGAATGAGATGACTTCCAGAATTCATTTTATGACTTCTTCAATCCGGAGACGTTGAGGACTGACCGATCCCTAGAGTTCATTAGTCTGGAGCAGGGCACACTTTCTATTATAGATTATTCATCTCGTTTCAATGAGCTGCAGCACTTCACGCCTATTCCAGAAGGTTATGAGTTATTCATGGAAAGGATGTCTGAGGATGGTCTCAGGCATGACATCCAATCTCCGGTGAACATCTTCCAGTTGACTTCTATCACATCTATAGTTAACCAGGCGCTAATCATGGAGTGATATCTGATGGATTCTAGAGTTGTGATCCAGGGTGGCTTGAAATTTGGAGTTAGTATCCCTCCTACTGACAGTAGGGTGTGTTGCAGGGGGTCATAGAATTGTAATACAAAGAGGCGAGACACTTCTTATGGTATCCAGGTGGTGTGCTACCAACGGGGAATGAGCGGGCATACAAGGTCACATTGCCCGAGAGACCCAGTAGAGTGCCGATGTTGTGGAAATATGGTTCTTCTTAAATTTTTTTGTCAGATCTTCTCACTAGAAGTTTGTGACAAGGGTTCTTCCGTTACTCTGCTTTCAGGAGTAGCACCACCAATTTCTCATCAGTCTAGAAAATGGAGTTCTTTTGGCAGTTCAGGCCGAGGTGGAGGTCACAACCTTCATATTCAGCCATGGGGCATTCAGAAAAAATAGGGTGGATCTTCTTAGGGTGGTCAGGCAGGGCCATACGACCATGGTACAGGTCATAATTTTGTAGTGGAGTAGACCCAGCAAGAGCAGGATTCTAGACCCTCTACAATTTGAGGTACGACTCTAGTTGCCTCAGTTTTAGCTTCATGCTCCTTTCAATATAGGGGTTTCCTATAGAATTATATTTTTTGTTGTTGTTGTGAAGATCCTTGGGATCTTTGTCTTTACTTATGATGATGTCCTGATGTTGGAAACACCATTGGGGACAAGAATGAATTGTGTACATTAGTGGAAGGAGATCCCTCTTGAGGTTGGTGGGTGTCACTTCTTATGGGACCTTTATGTCCTAGAGATGGCCGGATATGATGTCATTCTAGGAATGGACTGGTTAGTTCCCTTCTAGGATATTGTCGATTTCTATCACCATAGGGTGAGTTTCATGTAACAAAATGGTAAATCGTTTATTCATAATGGATAATGGGATGTCTAGGCGAGCATAGAAAGACCTGAGAATTATTAGTTGGGAGAAGTTACATCCCATATTGCTAGTCATTATCTGAATGATTAGGGGACATCATAGATGAACTTTTATCTAGTGGTGGACTGTTTCAGGGATGTATTTCCATAGGACTTTTCAGCTTAGCCTCCAGAGCGAGAGGAAGACTTTTCTATTGAGCTCATACCAGGAATGACACCCGTGTCCATTCATCCTTATAGGATGGCTACACCAGAGTTATAGATGCTCAAGAAGAAGTTGGAGGAGTTGTAGGAAAAGGGTTTTATCTGACCTAGTACTTCTCATTGGGGTTTGCCTATCCTATTTTCAAAAAAGGCAGATGATACTCTATGACTTTGTGTGGATTATTGGAAGCTGAACTAGTTAATGAAAAGAACTGATATCCCTTCCCAAGTATTGAGAATCTCCTTGATTAGCTTCAAAGATAAAAAGTGTTATAGAAGATGGAATTGAGATAAAGTTATCATCATAAACATGTTAGACCATCTGATATACCTCTTACATCCTTCTAGAGCATGTATGGTCTATACGAGTATGTGGTTATGCCATTCGGTCTCACGAACGCACCTGCAGTTTTCATGGCATTAATGAACCGATGATTCCACCCATACTTGGATTATTTCATGGTGGTTTTCATGGAGGATATCATGGTGTACTCTCACACTCTACATTACCATGATACCCATCTTGAGATCATTTTGAGTACACTAAGAGAGCATCAGTTATATTATAATCTCTAAAAATGCCACTTTTGGATGTATCAGATTCACTTCTTGGGTCATTTTTTCTCAGAGACCAGAGTATTAGTAGACCCAGAGAAAGTGATAGTCATAGTTTCCTAGGAGTATCTAAAAAACTTATTTGAGGTACACAGTTTTCTAGGGCTAGCTGGATACTACAGACGTTTCATACAGGAATTTTCATGCTTAGCATCGCCATTGGTGGTCCTAATTAAGAAGGGTGAAAAGTTCTTGTGGTCAGATTCTTATAAGTCATCATTTTAAGAGCTGAAAGGGTGGTTGACTTTATCACCTATACAATTATTTCCATATCTACGAAAAAGATATACTGTGTACTGTGATGCATGAGATATCAGGCTTGGAGCAGTGCTTATGCAGGGGGATGGAGTCGTTGCGTACGGGTCTCAACATTTGGGGCCACATGAGAGTAATTACCCAATGAATGATCTTGAGTTGGCTGCGGTTGTTTATTCCATACACTGTTAGTGACATTATCTATTGAGATATCATTTTGTAGTTTTCAATGACCACAAAAGTCTCAAGTTTATCTTCACTAAGCGTGACTTGAATTTCAGACAGCGAAGGTGGGTTGATTACATTCAGTCTTTTCACTTTGATCTTGCCTATATGCCTAGGAATGGCAATGTAGTGGCTGATGTGATAAGAAGGAGGACTCAGATATAGGCAGTTTAGGAGGCCACCTCTGAGTGGAAGCTTAAGGATCTATTCTCTGATATGCATTTGGAGGTGCATGATAGGCAGGGGAAGCCGTTTCTTTATTCTATAGCTCTTACCTCTACGCTTCATGATCGAGTTTTCATGAAAAAGCTATCATATTTTGAAGGCCAAGTCCTATGGGAAAGTGTGTTATGAGAGGAAACATTTTCTGGATGGACCATAGTTGAGGATGAGATCGTGCATTTTCATGGGTGCGTATGGGTGTCTGTAGATATATGCGAAGAGCTGATGTAGGACTTTCACTCCTCAGTTTGGGCAGTTCATCCTGACGTTACTAAGATGTATCATGATCTACATCATCAGTATTAGTGGCCAGGTATGAAAAATGATGTTTCTAGTTTCGTGATGAGGTGTTCCACTTGTCAGTAGGTGAAGGCGGAGCATCAGCGACCAACATGGCTTTTGTAGTATTTTCCCATTTCCGAGTGGAAATGGAATGATTTCACAATGGATTTTGTGATAGGTCGGCAGAGGTCAACTTGAGGGAATGATGTTGTTTGGGTTGTCATAGACAGACTCACAAAGGTTGCTCACTTCCTTCCAATCAAGGAGACATTCAATGTTGATGGGCTAGGATGGTTGTATATTTGCGACATTGTACATCTACATGGGGTTCCACACTCCATTTTTCTAGACTAGGATGCTCGATTTACTTCTCGGGTCTAGCAGGGATTGCATAAGGCCTTGGGTACATAGGTACTTATAAGCACAACTTACCACCCCCAAATAGATGGCAAGTAAAAGAGTATGATTCATGTGCTTGAGGACATGCTTCATGCATGAATCCTAGATTTTGGAGGTTCTTGGGTGAAGCACATACCTCTTGTGGTGTTTTCCTACAATAATAGTTTTCAAGAAACTATTCAGATCGAACCTTATGAGGCTTTTTATGGTATTTCTTGCCGATCAACCTTATGTTGGATGGAGGTAGGAGAGGCAGATATGATGGGACCTTGTCTTTTCCAGGAGACCATAGAGCTGATAGAGTTGATTCAGAAATGTATGGCTACTACACAGTCTTAACATATGTCTTATGATGATCAGCGGAGACGACCTCTCGAGTTCGAGGTCAGGGATCTATTTTTCTTGCGTGTCACACTGAGGTTGGGGTACAAGAGGATTAGGTGATTGGTTAAGCTTTCACCAAGGTATGTCAAGATGTTTGAGGTATTGGAGGGAGTTAGTCTGGTTTCCTATCGGTTGCAGTTACCTCAGAGGTACCGGGTTATGAAAGATATCTTCCATGTTTCTCAACTCTGACGTTACTTCTCAGACCCATCTCATTATTTTCAGCCTAGGGAGGTTGAGTTAAAGATGGATGCCTTGTTCGAGAATCATCCTTTCTGGATTAATGATAGTAGTACGAAGGATCTCTATGGATGGTCTGTTCCTCTGGTATGAGTGCTATCAGAGCACGGGTGAGTACAGGATGAGACCTAGAAGAAGGAGGCTGATGTAAGATCACAGTGGTCGAAGCTGTTTGAGGATTCTTCTTCAACACCTTATTTTTAGGGAAATTCAGGGATGAATTTATTTAAGGGGAAGTTTTTAAGAACATAGATCTTGTTTTCAGGTATGTTTTCCATTTTCTAGTGTTTCTTAAAAAAAGTGGAGTTTCTGGAAATTTCTTAAGTAAATGCGGTGTACTTTATGAGTACATGCCGTGTACTCCGTTACCGTGGGTAGTCGGGTGCTGGCTGTGTAGTGGCCAGGCACACGTACATGTGTGGTGAACTGGAGACCTCTTAATGCAAGAGATGGTGAAGGCAAGTACAAACAATGTACTTATAAAGTACACAACGTGTATATTTTTTCATTAAACATACTATGGTCATGCCTGACGGACAGAGACAACTCCTTCTCGATCTAGTTCATCAGAGAGCATCTATACAGCCATGATCCTTCCCTGAGCCCCCGATTGAGCATCTTTCCTCTGATTTGATCATCGTTGATTACGTTGGGATCACCTCGGTAAGCTCTTCCTTATCCTAGAGCTTCATTTCATGATTCCTCCTCTTCCTCAAGTTATCTCTAGTTGAACATTTTTTATGTTTTCGTATATATACGGTGTTCCTGGGAGATTTAAGGCTTGAGGTTCAAGTATAAAGCTCCTGTAACACCAGGGTAGGTGGTTTGTGCCTTTCTGTAGCTAGTCTTGGAATTTTATGTACAAAATTTCCCAATTCCCTTGATCAGGGTATTGTCTGTGTACTTTTATAGCCCTGTTAATTGCCTTCTATGCTTTTATGTTTTATTAGAGGTTAATTAAAGGTGAATAGGGTTAATTTTTGTGCTTTGGATGTGTTTTCACATGCATGTTTTCTTGTTTTGACCGTTTGATCTAGTTTTACTGTTAGCCTGCTGTTTACTTTCCACGACTAGTGTTGTTAGGATGGAGTTTTTATAATATGTCTTGTTGTTATGCTGTAGAATGGTTATTCATGTTGTTCTTGAGGTTTAATTTGGAAGCTTTTCATTTCTATGATTGTTTGACATACACAGGGCCATGAGAACATGGTGTAGTGAACCATATGGAGAATAGATAGAAGGGCTTCTCCAGAGTGTCCGATATTATTGTCACGATGCTAGACCATAAGGGGGAATTGATGTAAGTTTTTACTAAGAGTGTCTATAGTTCCCCGATGTAAGGAACATGGGGAATGCGATGTATGTTCTTCCCTATAGTGCCATTTAGTTACCGATACGAGACTATAGGGGGGATTGATGGAAAGTGCTTCCCTAGAGAGTCTATTCTAAAACTGAACTAGAGGGGTTAGACTATTTGTACTTTCCATAGGGTTTCTTGGATTTTCTAGGTAGGACATGAGAGGATTAGGCTTTGAGAACATCCTAGAGGGTTACCTGTTTGATATTTATCTATTTACATGGTATGTGGTGTTTGAATGCTTTGAAACTACATGATTGTTTACTGTTGAGTACTTCCTTGTTTACTACTTCTTTTCCTCATTGCCTACCATATATATTCCAGGACTATTAGAACAGTTCTCTTGGTGATTGTATACTGTGATTTATTCTCACACATTATTCGGGTCATGCTTTTAGGGCCAAATAGAATATATTGCTACAGTTATAGATACGAGCATGCACCCTTCAACTTCAGGTACTTGACTGCTTTGGATATGGAGAGCATGGGACCAAGGTGAGGCTTGCGATGCGGAGGAGTTGATTACATGTTCTTCATTTACTTTGGATCAGTTCTGTATTTCATCATTGTGACTTGTTTTTCTGCTTTCCTAGACATATGTATCTTGCATAATTTATATATGTGTTCTCTACTTGTTTCTTCATCAATATTCCATTGTTTCTTATTGTTTGGCATTATTTCTTCTTCCACTATTGTATATCTGTGTCTATTCTACTCTGTTACTCTTCTAATGAGGGCATAGTTTCCCCGCTATCACACCCATGGCCCTCGCTACTAGTTGGTAGCCTCTGGCTTTAAGGGAAATGCGCTTGAGGCCATGTGACCAACCAGGTACGCCTCTACGTGTCTTCCAGAACCGGGACGTTACAATATAGTCATGTTCTGCAGAATAAATTAAATTCAAAAACATATAGGGAATTTATATAGTAATTTTTTATGTCATATTATAAGGCCCTGAACATAAACATTACTTAAATTTAAGATTAGTAAAACATTTGACATTAATTCAAATAGAATATCTTTTTAGGTTATGAATTTTAGAGAATATGGCCTAAAATATAACATTACATCAAAAAAATTTATAATTTAGACACATCTATCCTATTCGATTTTTTCACAGTAATAATACTCCTAAAATAAAACAAGATTTATTTTAGTGACAAAAACATTCTTGAATTCTTCCTTTCTCTTACCCATAGTTATACCCAAGAAAAAAACATTTCAAAAAATGGTATTTTCATAAAAAGATCAGTAGTGGATATAAAATACTAAAAAAAATACTCCATGAATACATAAATCCCAATGATATCATACTTATCACTCATAAAAGATAATATCCTTAACATTACTCATTAAATAATATGTTCATAGAAATTCTAAATCATAAAAGTAACTTGTGGAATCTATATCATACATACAGTGTATCATTCATATTTACATAGGGAGTAACCATCATGGTTACATTTGGAATACCCATCATAGTATATTACCTAAATATCTTAGGAGAAAAATTATCATTTACCTTCATCACATTATCCAATGAATTGATGAGATATCTAGGGCTCATCCTCATTTGTTTTATCATGGAACCACCTGTATATGTAAATAATTCCCAATATCCATAACATAATCATAAATCATAAAACTTGCATTAAAGAAAGATAAAATTTCAACATTACAACAAAAAAATATCAGTTCATGATATAGAAATAATAAATCCATTATAAAAGCCATTTTCAATACCAAAATACCATAAAAATGAATATTGTATTTAATTTTCATTTTAAAAACATTATAGAATGTTGATAAATAAAAAAAATCAAATAATGTTCCTGATGGAAAAAAGATCATTGTCACCACTTAGGTTTAAAAAAAATTCCTTTTTTCATTTTGTAAAACAATTCATAGAAAAATATTCTTTTTGAAAACCACTGAATGAAATTATAATTCAAATAATTTTTAATATATACCATATAATTTAATGTCATGTATAAATCAAAATATGCCTCAATGAATTGAGATGGGGAAGAATACCCTTACCTTGAGTCCAAATCGTCATGTGTGTCCATTATTCTTCCTAAATAATAAAATAATTTCAATTTATACTTGATTGAAAAAAAATTCATGATTATTGTTACTTTTATATCACTTATTAATTTGTTGTAACAATCACATAATTAATCGCGTACATATCCGGCATTTTTTTGATATTCGGTACTTAAGTCGAAAATGAACATGTTTTGATGTAAACTGTCCATGTAGTTAAAATTAATTCATCTACATAATGATATTTAGGATTTAAACATCATATATATATATAGTAAATAGGTATTTATAATAGTCCAATAAATTTGTATATAAGAAATTAAATGCACGGTTCATGGTGACTGTAGGTCGTGCATACACATGATCACAACATTCATTTCATTGTCATATTAATGGAATCAAAAATCAACAATATATAAGTATTGTATAATTAAATAATAATATATATGTTATATATTTTATATAATCTCATTAATTCCATCATGTATATGTTCCATGTATTTAACGAGTTATATCACTTTGAGGGGGCCGTAGTCCGCATTTCTTCTAGGGAAATTATCATATTTACACATTATGGCAATAATGAAGGTATGTTGTAAATTAAAAAAATACATAATACTAGAGAAAATATAAATATAATATATATCATATAAAATAATTTTTACATCATAATGACCACCATGAGTGGTGGTAGGATAAGATTGGACACTCATTATATATTGAGGCAGTAGTTCACCATAAAAAGAAACAGTAAGTTCATATACATTGTATGGAGGTGTGTGTAAGTGTAGTTGGAATAATTATCATAAAAAAAATCATATTATGTTGATTATACTGGTACTTTTATGTAATAATATAACAATAAGAGCATAGGTAGGGAAAAGGAAAATAACGGAAATGGAAATTAGAGAAGACACTACCTCTAAATCATGTAACTTCTTTGGATTTGAGCCAAAATGATTTCATTAATTGACTTATGCCCAAGGTAAGGATTCTAGGATGAAGGGAAGGAAGTTTGGAGATTATTTGAGTAGATTATGGATGATCCAAGAGGTTTTAGATGTGTGACTAAGAGGGTATATTTTGTGTACTTTTATAAGTGGAAGGAGGTGAACTTTAGGAAAGTCATGAAATATTATTTAATTATAAATTGTTTAGAATTAAAATAGTTCCAAAGTGAAAAATTTAATGTATAAGATGATAATGGGTCAAAATCCTATCACTGATATGTTTTACACAAGTTTAGGTGAAATAATTAACCTTTTCTTTTAGGATTAACCCTTAGTTAAAAACATTAACTCTTACCATGTCTTCTTGTATTTTCATAAAATATGTTAACTGTAGATACTATTAACTTCCAATACCACCACAAGTGGATCATTCATAAAATTTTTAACATTATAGAAGTCATGTGGATGAATTATTTATTTTTAAGAAAATTAAATAATTTAATAAAATACTATTTGTTTTAAAAACTCATGTGTGTCAATTTTGGATCTATTTAGTAGTTGATTTTTTTAATGTCACAAAGACATGAATATATATATAAAAAAGAATTAAATAAAATATAATATGTCATAATAATCCAAAAAATTCATGTATGGAAACAAAAAAATCAAAATAAATTTGTTTTAATATTTATAATATCATTTATTTGAATCCTTCTTGAATAACATAATCACTGCATCATCATTGTGTCAAAAATAAATAAATTTATTTAATGTATAAAAATTATAAATAAAATATCATGATTTAGGAAAATCTTTTAAATTTCTAATGAGTATTTAATGTCAAATATATCAGTTATACAACCATATATTAAAATTGTTTTAGTAAAAGATACATGTTTATGTTATATTTATCTTTACATTAAATTACATCATATTACATGGCATTATCACACCCAGGTTGATCCATTAGGTCTATAAATCGACCCATGTATTCCCATGGCCGGATATATTACACCAAATTGGATTAGGTAACTTTTAGGATAGTTTTATGATATTATAATATTAATTTTTACCCTTATTTAACTGATTTACCCTTTTAAAATGGTAAATAAAAATAATTACTGCAGTAAATATTCATAATGTTCATAAAAAATGTACCTATTTACAAAATTTGGAACATATGATTACAAATATTGAATCAAATTTTAAAAATTCAAAATAAATAATTTTTAGAAAATAATTTAAAATTAATTCTTGTTGTTAAAAAAACCAGGTTTTTATGAAGTAAAAAAATATCAAAAGATTGACATTTTTTTGCAACATAAAAATGAAATTACTTCAAATGAATAAAATTTGATAGAATGATAAAGAAAATTAATTTAATTACCCTTTAAAACCGATTAAAATTATAATTTAACTATATTAATAAATTAGATGAAAAAGTAGTTTTGAACTAAAATGCAATATTTTTCATTATTCATTCAAAAATGAACATTATAAGAAATTTTCCAAAAATTTAACAAAAGAAAATTTTTATTTCTCGTTTCTATAGAAGATGATTATTTGGTCATATATAACATATTAATATGACAAAAGATATATTAAAATAGGGTTCGACATCAAAATGTGGTAAAATGCATATTTAGAAAAATACTTCTTTTATCCGAAAAAATTGAATTTCTTCTTATACAATATTTAGAAAACATACATGATGAATATAAAACATTAAATTTAATATATAACATATATTTTATATTAAATAAAAATCTATAAACATTTTTATGATATTATAAAAACAATTATTCTCTTTTTAAATATATTTTCATAAAAACTTATTGTTTATATTCATATTTTATTTCTATTTATAATATATTTGGTAACCAATTAATCATTTTTCAAAAATGTTTAAACCAAATTTTACTAATTCAGTTGATACTATTCATTCCCTATATTCTAACAGCTGGGTTAAAGCCGCAATATTTAAATAATAATATTTTTCAGTTTGTTTAAGATAAATTTGCCATATCATGTATGCTATTGGACATAGTGTTTCCCTCTTAAAAATCATAATGTTACATCATTCCCCCCTTTTGAAAATTTCAACCTCAAAATATTAATATTTGTCTTAGTTTGTTATTTGAAAATCCCACATTGAAAAAAAGATTCAATAAAACTATCACATTAAAGGAAAGAAAGAGATGTATAAAGGTAACCTTATATAACACCTACTAGTATTCCACGTAGGAAAACATGGATAAGGAATAAAAATAAACCATTTTGTTCTGATGGAGAGTGATAGAAAACATGATCATGAGCAAGCTAACCATATGAAAACCATAAACTTGAGATGGGTTAGATGACCTTCGATTCCCTAGTAAGAAAAGTAATCCGATAATGTTTTTGTTTTGATATCCTTTTTATAAAGTTGAGGAATTAATTTAATACTTAGAATAATTAAATAAAGAAATATACTTACATAACAAGTAGAGTTTTATAATTTAATAAATTTCTTACACAAACTTATCTTTTCCCCATCTGATGAGTATTCAAGATTACTTGGTCAGACCTGAAGATCTAGAATCATATTCTAGTGAATCAAAAAATCCATAAAAGATAAAGCATATATTTCCCTTGTTATTAGAGATTATCCAAAACCAAAATCTTTAGTACAGTATCAGATAATCCCCCCCAAAAATAATACATTATAAAAATGAAAAACTAATTTTAAAATTCAAAATTCAGTAAATAATACCCCACTGTTCAACAAATACTATTCAACAAATAAAAGTCCTTAAAATTACTCCAATTAATCAAAAGTAATATTGAAACCCAAAACTAGAAATCATTTGACAACATAGTTTTCCAAGTTAAATATTAAGAATTATTTAAAAATAATATCAAATACACTTAAAGTATCCAACATAAAAGTAATTAAGGTAATCACATATTCTATATGATAGGTTAATCATTTCTATATGTAACCCAAATTTCCATATATCCACATTAAAAACATATGTTATTCCAAAATAAAATTTGACCATTACTCAGAAAAATAAATACTGCAGTTTTCTGTTTTCCTTAGGCATATAGTGTTTCCAAAAGAGATAAATTATTCCAAAATAACATTTATCACTTAATCACCAAATCATTTTTTTATTCTAAGGATATCCATTTTATAAAACATATGTTCCCAAAATCAACTTATTCTTACTCCATAAACTCATTTATCTAAAAGGAAAATCCTCACTTACCAGGGAATTCACCTATGCTAGTGGTAGACGATGCACCCTTATCTCCCTTTGGTTGTGGGTTCGATTCCCACATCCTTGCTGGACATGATAAGATGTCACCAATAATGTGAGTTGTCCCTTTTTATAAAGTAAGAAGATGACCATAACATATTTTAACCTAAAAAATTAACTTATACCTCTTATTTTTATCCCAAATCATCTTAATTGATAATGTGTTATATTTATTGAAATTTTTATTCACCTCAATATGATAAAATAAAACACTTCCCAATATAAAGAAAACCATACCCTGATCATGGTGTCCACCAAGTTTCATCGTCATCTTGATCACGTAAGTAGAAGGTCCAGGCATTTCAAAAATTAATTAGAGATTCTTAAAAATCATTTTCTTCCTTACTCTAAATACACTGTTTATAACATGGGTCATATGGGAGTTTATAGAAAAATATTTTCTAAGAATAATCAAGTATAGAATAAAATTTCAAAACATCTAATAAAACATGATTTTTATAAAATATTCATACTAGGATTGAGTTGAAAATTTAAATCAATGCTCCATTTAGCAAACCACAAGTCTGTGATGAAAGACTATATTTTAATAGAAAATATGAAAAGTTTTCTCAAGGTTCTCCTTTTATATTCCCCTTTCCTAAATTAAAATATTCTTCAAAATATTTTGAAAAGGTAAAATGTTTGAAAATTCCTTGATAATATTTACCTTCATTGAAAAAATTATTATATTGAGAAAATATGATTTTATTAAATACAAACCATGATCCATTATAGAATCAAGCTTTAGTGGAGGTGTTTGATATCTCAAACAATTTATTACAAGTGAGTTATATGTTCAAAATGGTTTTAGAATCGTCTGGACATGAATTTGAAATAATTATTGGAATGAAGTCATCATGATGTGATAGGAATGTCGTATTAAATTCTCCATATTCCATTTTTAAATAGCATTCCTAGATTGAAAAAGTTATAAAACAAGGATTTAATAGAATAAGTAGACATATAAACTAACCATGTGTTAAAAAAACACATAATCCCTAAATTTTTCTAAACCATTCCTCTGATACCAACAATAATGATATTGAGTTAAACATTACTTATTCATGAGATCAGTCAATAATTTGAATTCAATTCCAATCGATTAATTTTTTAGGTATAGAGTTTTATATAATTATTGAATAACTATTACCTTTCATCTAAAAAATTACAATCTAGACACTTTTACTCTATCAAAAAAATTTCAAAATAAGAAAACTCTTAAAATAAAACATGAATTATTTTCATGATAAAAATCTTCTGGAATTCTTAAATTCTCATCCCATCCTTATACCCTGTGAAAATATTTCAAATACATGGGATGAGAATAAAAAACTCTATAAGGGATATAAAATAAGAAAAGAAAATGTTAGTCTATGAATACATAAAAACCAATGAAATCATACATTTTACTCATAACAGATAAGATCTTTAATATGCCTCATGAAATCAAAAGTTCATATAAATTATAAATCATAATGGTAACTTGTGGAATCCATATCATACATAACTTTTAGCTTTCAAAACTACTTAGGAGGTAACGTTCTTGGTTACATTTGGAATACCCATAACAACATATTCCTTAAATATATTTGGAGAAACATTATCATTTACCTCCATCACATTACTCAATACAGTGGAGGGCTGTCTCGGGATCACCCTCCCTCGGTTTATCATGGAACCACCTATATACATAACAATTCCCAAGAACCATAACATGATCCTAACACATAAACCAAGCATAAAATAATGATTACATTTCCAAATTATTATTACAGGATATCAGTTAAATATATTGAAATAATCAATCCATTTTAAAAACCATTTTCAATACCAAAAATATTTAACAATGAGTATGGTAGTTAGTTTTATTTTTAAAAATATTACTGCTTATAGAGGAATCCAAAAATCAAATAATGCTTGTGGTAACAGAATGGTCGTTGTCACCGTGTGTGTTAAAAAGAAACATTACATTTGTCATTTAGTAAAAAACTTCATAGAAAAATATTACATTTTAAAATCATTTAATGAAATTAAAATTTAATGAGGTTAATTATATTCCATAAAAATAATTCCATTTATAAATCAAAATATGCCTTAATGAAAGGATACTGAGACAAAGTCACTTACCTTGAGTCCAAATCATCACGTATGTCCCTTGTTATTTCAAAATAATAAACCTTATTTAATTTATACATGTTTTGAGAAACATTTTAGAGTTCATTATTATATTTATATCACTTGTTACCTTGTTATAACAGTCACATAATTATTCATGTTCATATCTATCATTTTTTGGTATTCGGTACTCGTGTCAAAAATGAAGTTATTATGATGTAAATTGTCCACATAGAAAAAATTAAATCATATACATAATGATATTAAGTATCTAAATATCATATATATCAAGTATATATGAATTTATAATATTCCTTAATAGTTGGAGACCAGAATACAAATGCATTATTCATGGAGACGGTATGGCGTATGTATACATAAAGGAAACATTCATTTCATTTTCATATTAACTGAATGAATACTAAATGATACATAGATATTATAAAATTATATTATAATATCAATGTTATATATGTTAAATATGTTCATTAATTCCATCCTTTATACGTTCCATGTATGGAATGAACAAGTCATATCACATTGATGGGGCATCAATTCACACTTCCTCAAATAAAATTAGCGTATTTACACATTATATAAATCATAAAGGTATCCTATTAATTAAATAGAATAAATAAGAATAGAGAATATATATATATATATATTATATAAATACTATTACATCATAATGTCCACCATGAGAGGTGGTCAGAAAAAATTGAACAATCATCATTTCGTGAGGCGGTATTTTATCTTATACGGAAACAATATGTTCTTATCCTTTAGATGAAGATATTTGTAAGTGTAATTTAAATAATTTTCATTACAACATAATATTATATTTATGATTATGGTTTTGTTATTTAATCATATAATAATAAGATCATAGGGAGTGTAGAAGGAAAATAATAAAAATGAACTTTTGAGAAGACGCTACCTCTAAATCACGTAATGTCTTTTGATTTGATCCAAAAGGAATTCTTGAATTTTTTTTATTCCCAAGGTAATACTTATAGGTGAAATGGAGTGTTTTTTGGAGATTATTTGAGTATAATTGGGATGAGAAAAAGAATATTTAGATGTGTCGTTATGTTGGTAGAGGTGGTGGAATTTTATGAAAAAGAGGAGGGTCACTTTAGGAAAGTCTTGAAATATTATTTTATTATAAATTTATTTTTGAATTATAATAGTTAAAAAGTTATATATTTAGAGTATAAGATGATAATGGGTATAAATCCTATCAACTAAAAAAATTTAGACACATTTATATCACAAAAATTAATATTAACTTTTATCTTTAACCCTTAGATAAAAACATTAACTCTTACCATGCCTTCTTGTATTTTCAAAATATATGATTACAATATTTACAATAAAATGAGAATAGAACCTAAATTAGGTTATTAATGACATTTTTAATATTATATATGTCATTTTTCTAAATTATATATTTTTAGGCTGATTATATCATTTAATTATATAGTATTTGTTTTAAAAACTCATTTATGTCAATTTTGACACTATTAAGTAATCGATTTTTGTTAAATACATAGAAGCGTGATTCCATGTAACCAAAGAAATTACCAAAAATATAATATTTTCTAATAATACATAAAAAATTTTCATGACATTAAAATATTCAAATTACATTAGTTTTAATATTTATAATATCATTTATTTTATTCTTTCTTGTATAAGGCTATCACTTGATCATAATTGTGTGATAAGAATCCATATTTATTTAACATCATAAAAATATAAATAAAATACCATTGCATAAATAATATTTTTATATTTCTAAATACTATTTATATTAAAATATATAAGTTATATATCCCTATATTAAAATTTCTTTAGTAAAAGATACATGTTTATGTTATATTTCTCTATCTTTTAAATTAATTTTTATAACATGTCATTATGACAGAAAAGATTATTCATGGGGTTCTAAAATCAACACAAGGATGACCATTTTTGGACATATCACATTCAATAGGATTATGACATGTGTTATATTAGTTTTATATTATTATCATATTATTTTTACCCTTATTTAACTTATTTACCCATTAACCATGGTAAATAAAAATAAATACTGAAGTTACTATCCATAATGTCAAAAAATAAAAGTAACTATTTAAAAAATTTGAAACTTCTTATATCAAATTTTCAATCCATTTTTTTAAATTTTAATCCCATAATTTTGAAAAATTAATTCAAAATTAATACCCATTTTCAAAACAAAAAGGTGGGTTTTAAAGAAGTAAAAAATATCAAAATATTTACATGTGTATTTCTTCAATTTAAAAGTAAAATTACATAAATTGACTAGAATTGGATTTAATGATAAAAAATTAATCTAATTACACCTGAAAACAAATTAAAATGAAAATAAATCTATTAAAATAAATTAGATAAAAATTCATTTTTGAATTAGAATGCAATATTTTTCACTAATTATTGAAAAATGAACTTTATCATATTATTAACCAAAATTTAACCAAATACATTTTGATGTCACTATTCTATATTATATTATTTTTGTGTAAAATTAAAAATATGAAAGTGAAAAAAAGTAAATTTTGGAAGGGTCATCAATCAAAAAGTAATAAAACTGCATTTTAACAGAAACACTTCTTTTATTTGAAAAATTTTATTTGTACTTATATCATACATAGAATACATATAAGAAATTTTTTTTAAATTAAATTTAATATAGAATATATATTTAAATTAAATAAAAATATATATTGACTGATACCATTTTACAAATACAATTATTATCTTTGTAAATAGGTTTTCATAAAGAAATTATTTATATTAAATTGGTTTTTATTTATATTTCTAATAAATTTGGTAACCAATGAATAATTATTTAAATATTTTTAAACCATATTTTCATAATTCAGTTGATACAAGTCATTCCCATTATTCCAATGGATAGGTTATATTTGTAACATTTAAATAAAAATATTTAGTTGTTCGTTTAATCTTGGTTTAGCATATCATGTATACTATTTAATATAGAGTTTCTTTCTTAAAAATGGGATGTTACATCATTCCCCCCTTTTTAAATGTATTTCTCGCAATTTTAAAATATGTCTTAGTACGTTAATTGAAAATCCAATGTCTAAAAAAATGAGTAAACAAAACTATCAATTTAAAATAATGAAAGATAAGTATAAAGATCACTCGATTTAACACATACTAGGATTCCTTATAAGGAAACATGTATATTGAAGAAACACTAATTGTGTTGTTCTGATAGAGAGTGGTAGAAAAGATGATCTGGAGAAAGTCAACAATTAGAAAACCACAAAATTTTGATGGGGTAATCAACCATTGATTCCCTAGTAGGAAAATTAAAAGGACAATGTTTTTGGTTTGATATAATTTTCATAATTCTAAGGAAATAATTTACTACATAGAATAAAAACATGAGGAAAAATAATTATTTGAAAAGTAATGTTTCATCCTTTATGAAATTTCTACCACAAACTTATCTTTCCCCAACCAATGAGAATTGAAGATGAATTGCTCACACCTATAACGTTGGAATCAACATCTAGGGAAGCACATAATACAAAAAAGATAAACCACATATTTCCATTGTGTTTGGACATTAACCAAAACCAAAATGGTTAGTAAAAAATATGATAATACCTAGAAAAGAATAATCATTGATAAAAAAATAATATAACTCTTAATCTCAAAAATTCAACAAAAAATACCCAAAAAATAAAAAAATACCATTCAACAAATAAAAGTCCATAAAATTAATCAAAATATTCTAAAATACTATTGAAACCCAAAACTCAAAATAATTGTATCACATAGTTTTCCATGATAAATTTTAAAAATTTTCTACAAATAATATCAAATACTCTTAATGTGTCATACTTGAATGTAATTATCCTAATCACATATTCTCTAAGATAAGTTTATCATTTCCATAAATAACCCAAATTGGTAAATGTCTATAATAAAAACAAATATTATTCCAATATACAATTCAACCATTACTCATTAAATAAAATCCCATAGTACTTTATTTTTCTTAGGAATATAGTGTTCCCAAAATAGAAAACATATTATAAAATAACATTTATCACATAATCACCAAATCATTTTCCTATACAAAGAATATATGTTTGATAAAATGTACGATACCAAAATCATCTTATTCTAACTCCACCAAATCGTTTAACTAAAAGGAAAATTCATAATAAATAGGGGCTTCACATAGGCTAGTGTTAGGCTATGTGCCCATACCACCCTTCAGTTGTGGGTTCGATTCCCATGGCCTTGCCAGACATGACAAGTTTTCAACAATCTTTTGATTTGTCCCTTTTTATTAAACTAAAAAATGACCATATCATGTTTCAAAATTTAATACTATCTTATAACTCTCATATTTATACCAAATCATATTAATTTAGGAAATATCACATATATTGAAATTTTTTTCACCTCCATATGAAAAAAATAAAACTATTCCCAATAGAAACAACATAATTAGTTCATCATGGCATCAACCTGGTTACATCCTCATCATGTTCATGTAAATATACGGTCCATGTATTGCCAAAATGATTTATAGATTCTTCAAATATATTTTATTCATTAATCCAAATACAAAATTTACTACATGGTTCATATGAGTGTTTATTAAAAAATAATTTTGTAAAATTAGTATATAAGACATATAATTTTAATACATACGATAAAAATTATTTCTATAAAATAGTCAGACCAAGATTGAGTTGAAACATTCAATAAATGGTAATTTTAAAATACCATAAGTATGTTTTGAAAGACTATATTTTAATAGAAAATATTAATAGGTTTCAGTAGTGTCTCTTTATTCATTACCTTTTTCAAAATTATAATATAAATCAAAATCTTATGATAAGGTAAGATATTATAAAATTATTTAATAATATTTACCATTCTAGAAATTATAAGAATATTGAGAAAATATTATTTGATTAAATACGACCCATGATACATGATGGTTTTGAGGTATAGTGGAGGTGTTTGATATCTCAAAAAATTATTGAATGTGAGTTGTATGTTAGAAAATGATTCAGAATCGTCTGAACATGACTTTGCAATAATTATTGGAAGAAAGTCATCAAGAAGATATAAGAATGTTGATTTAGATCCTCTTAATTCTATTTTTAACCAACGTTCATTGATCCAAAAAATTTATAAAAGAAGGATAAAATAGAAATAATAGTCCGAGATATAACCATGTGTTTAATGAAAACTCCTAATACCTAAAGTTGTCAAAATATTTCCTATGATACCAAATATAAGTCCCCAGACAACAACATTACTTAATATTGAGGTCAATCAATAATTTTACAGTAATTCACATTGATGATCTTTTCATATTTATAGTTTTTGAGAAATTTTCCATAACTATTACATTACATCTCAAAAATTACAATTTAGGCACTTATACTCTATCCATTTTTTTCACAATAATAATACTCCAAAAATAAATCAAGAATTATTTTCATGTTAAAAATATTCTTTAATTCTTACATTCTCTTATCCATCTAAATATCATGTGAAAAACATTTCAAAAACCAGGGATGAGAATAAAATGCTCAGAAATGGATATAAAATAAGAAAAAAACATTAGTCCATTAATAAATAAAAAAAATTAAATCATAATTTTCACTCATAAAACATAATATTATATAACATACCACTTGAAATAATATGTTCATTAAAATCGTAAATCATAAAGGTAACTTTTGGAATCAATATCATACATACATTATAGCTTTCACAACAACATATTGAGTAACCATCGTGGTTACGTTTGGGATACCCATCAAAATATATTTCCTAAATATATTAATAAAAACTTTATCCTTTACCTTCATCACATTAACAAATACATTAGGGATCTATCATGATCTCACCAAACCATATATTATCTATAAACCACCTGTATGTGTAAATAATGACAAACAACGATAACATAATCATACCACATAAAATATGCATAATAGAAAGATAACATTTCCACATTGACATCACAAGATATCAATTCAAGATATCTCAATAGTAAATCCATTATCAAAACTATTTTTAGAAAACAAACTCCCAAAAAATTAATATTTTATTTAATTTTTTTTTTAAAAACATTACTGCTTGTATAAGAATCCAAATATCAAATAATTCTCGAGGTGTCAGAAAGGTCGTTGTTGTCATGTGATTTAAAAAGAGAGATTACATTTGTATTTTAGTAAAATGTTTATAGAAAAATATTCCTTCGAAAAATAATTGAATGAAATTAAATTTCAAAGGGGTCGATTATATATTGTATAAAAGGATGTCATATATAAATCAAAATATGCCTCAATTGAAGGAGATTCAGATGAAGTCCCTTACCTTGAGTCCAAATCATCAATTATATACCTTATTCATCTTGGATAATAAACATAAGTTAATTTATACTTGTTTTATAACCTTTTTGAATGTATAATATTCATTTTATATCACTTATTACCTTATTTTAACAATCACATAATTATTCCAGTCCATATCGATCATTTTGTCGATATTCAGTATTTGAGTTGAAAATAAACTTTTTTAGGTAAATTGTCCATGTAGTAAAAATTACATTATCTAAATAATGATATTCATGATTTAAATATCATATTAATATATATATATAAAATATATTTATTTATAATATTCCATAACATTTGGAGATAAGAAATAATGAACCATTTATTGAGACGGTAGGTCATATGTACACAGGAACGCAACTATATTTCATTTTCATATTAAAACAAACTAAATGACACATAGTAATTATATAATTATAGTATAATATAATTGTTATATATGTTACATATGTTTATTAATTCTATCCATTAAACATTCCATGTATTTCCTGATCATGTCATATCACTTTTAGGGGGCGGTAGTCCGCACTTCCTCAAATGAAATTATCTTATTTACAGATTATGGAAATCATTAAGGTGTGATAAAAATGAATAAAAAACCTAGAGAAATTATAAATATAATAGATATCCTCTATATATATAGTTCCATCATAATGGCCACCAAGATAGGTGGTTGGAGAAAATTGAACAATCATCATTTTGTCGGGCAGTAGTAATCCGCACACGAAAACAATATGTTGGTTTCCATTAGATAGATATGCATGTAGTATTAGTTCTAATAATTATCATAATAACATCCTATTATTTTTAGGATACAGGTTTTGTTATGTAGTAATATAATAAGAAAAACATAAAGAGTGATGAAGAAAATTAATGGAAAAGTACTCTTGAGAAGACACTACCTCAAAATCGGGTAACTTCTTTTGATTTGAGTCAAAAGGTATTTTTAAATTTCCTTCATCCCAATGTAAGTCTTATAGAAGTAATAAATTAATTTTGGTGGATTATTTTAATAGTTATTGGTCAAGAGAATGGGCTTTAGGGGTCTGAGTAAGTTGGTTGAGTTGGTGTCCTTTTATAAGATGGAGGAGGGGCACGTTAGGAATGTCTTGAAATATTAGTTTATTATAAATTTATTTTCTAATTATAAAAGTTTTAAGTGATATATTTCGAGTATAAGATTATTGTGGGATAAAATGATATCAAAATACTGGGTTTAGACAAGATTATGTCACAAAAATAACTTTATATTTGAGAAATAACCCTATGTTAGAAACATTAACTCTTACAATGTCTTCTTGTATTTTCATAATGTTTGGTTACTGGAGATTATATAAAATACCAATAGGACAAAAAATGGACAATTAATGTAATATTTAACATTATATATGTTACTTTTCTGAACAGTATATTTGTAGGACTATTATATCAATTAATAAAATAATATTTTATTTAAAAACACATTTATGTCAAGTTTGACAGTATTTAGTAAATGATTTTTCATAAAATAATAACAACAATATTCCTTAAAAAATGAATTTACTCAATTATTATATGTCATAATCATCGATAAAATTCTTGTATGGCATCAAAATATTTAAATTAAAATTATTTTAATAGTTATAAGATAATTTATTTGAATCTCTCGTGAATAAGGTAATCACTGTATCATAATTGTGTCATAAATAAAGTTATTTATTTAATGTCAAAATTATACATAAATAAAATGATTTAGGAAACCATTGTAGATTTATAATTACTATTTATAGTAAAAGTGATCTGTTATAGAACCTTATATTAAAATTCATTTAGTGAAATATATTCGTTTATGTTTAATTTCTCATTACATTAAATTAATTAGTATCACATGACATTATCACACCCCTATAGCCCAATCAGATCCTAAAATCCACCCATGGATTCCCATGGTAGGACATATCTCATAAAATAGGATCATGTAATGTTTTAGGATAGTTTTATAATATTATAATATTATTTTTTTCCTTATTTATATGATTTACTCATTAACCATGGTAAATAAAAAATATTAATGATGTTACTATTCATATTGTCCAAAAAATAAAATTTTACTATTTAAATAATTTTGACCCTATGATTAAAAATATGAAATCCATTTTTAAAATTTCAAAAAACTGTATTTTCCGAAATTAATTTAGAAGTCATTCCTCATGTCAAAACCAAAAAGTGGGTTTTTAAGAAATAAAAACTATCAAAAGATTGACATGTGTTTATGTAAAATATAAAAGTAATATTAATTAAAATGACCAAAATAAGATTTAATGATAAAAAAATAATCCAATTAAACTTTAAAACAAATTAAAATTATAATCTAACTATATGTATAAATTAAATGAAAATGCAGTTTAGAATTAAAATGTAGTATTTTGTACCATTCATTAAAAAAATGAACTTCATCAAAAAATACTCCAAAAATAATCCAAAGTAAATTTTGATATCCTTATTATATATAATATTATTATTATTTATGAAATAGAAAAAATAAATGTTACATAAACTAGATTAAAAAAAGTTCTCAATCAAAAGGCAGTAAAACTGAATTTTTAGAAAAATTAATATTTTGTCTAAAAAACTGAATTTGTTCTTATGTCAGACCTAGAAAAATTTTAAGGTGAATTTATAACATTACATTTAATATATAACATATAAATTACATTAAATAAATATTTATAGAGTGATATGATTTTATAATCACAATTACTTTCTTTTTCAATATGTTTTCATAAAAACATATTCTTTATATTCAATTGGTTTTTATTTACATTTCTAAGAAATTTGGTAACCAATGAATCGTTATTTAAACAAATGTAAAAAATAATTTCATAATTCATTTGATATTATTCATTATCTCCGTTCCAAGGTCCAGGTTATTACAGTATCATTTAAAGAATAATATTTAGTTATTCGTTTAAACATGATGTAGCATATCATGTATGCTATTGAACAAAGTGTTTCTTTCTAAAAATTAGGGATGTAACATATATATCCAATAAAATATTTTTAAATATATCCCATATATTTTATTGGAATAAGATAAGAACAAACCCCACTTTACATAGAAAACACAATATTTTTATAATTTAAAATTATCCATATTTTTATGGCCCACCAATTTGAAAAATCAATTTTTACACAATAATAAAATTTATAAGTCAAACTAAAAATAATATTTTATATTTTGTTTCAAAATTACCTTAGGTTGAATTATTAGTACGATTCTATGATTTTTCTTTGATTACCAGTGAAAAAATACTACATTTTAATTTAATATTGATTTTATGTATAACATATTTATAAGGATAAATTATATTTTAAATTGTTCTTAATGTCAAAATACATAAATTTTAAATCAATCAATCAATTTTTATTCATTTAAATCAATTTAAAAAATAAATTTGATATTAAAAAATCTCAAACTTTTGAATATTTTATCTTTAGGAACATGCTTTTTCATCCCATCTATGGGATAAATTTAAAAATATTTTATACCACTTCATGGATTTTAATTTAGAAAAATGGATTAAATATTTGGAATTAACTAAATTTATAATGTTTTATAAGATCAAAATAATATTTTTTCAAAAATATTGATGAAATTATTTGTAATTAATTACAACTATCAATAGAAAAATTAACATAACAAGGGACTAAACCATAATCATAAGTGACAAATGACCTAGAAACTTATCCTAAAGATACTTTTTTAGAAAGATATCAACATTATGCACCCTTGGATCCTATTTGGTTCGGTATTTGATACATATTATGTGAAAAAACAAGGATGGAATTCTATTTTAAAAAAATCCTAAAAAGGCCCCTCCATCACTATAAAAAGGTAGTCACTCATACCACTTATTTATGCCTCTCAACCCCATTGGATCATCAAAAATATGACCAAATAGAATACTGATATCTATTCCATAATCCTAGAATCTTAAATTTATAAATGAATATAACCAATGAAGTATTTTCGTATAAACCAAAAAGAGCTTCCCAAATGACAGGTTAAGTTCTTCAAAGATCACTATTATTTAATTTTTTTTTCCACCCCATAAATTATATTTATAACATGATTATATAATAAAATGGGAACAATGAACATTATTATATGTTTATATGTTATGATGTTGACATAAAAATTCAAAAACATCCATCAAATGAGATACACAATCATTATTTGTGATGGTGGTGGACTACAACCTAGGAAACTGAAGCTATTCATTCTTCCATTTACAATCAATAATGGCTACAATAGTGATTAATTAATAGTTTATATAGGATATATATTATTTAATCATGATTTTTTAATTTTTATATAACACAAAACTTTGTGCTTTCTATTTTTTTTGGGAATATGATAACTTCATTTTTGGATATGTGGACTACTGCCACCTCAAAGGGATGGGATCCAATGACACTATAAATTTTTTGTATGAAGGATGAGTTTTATACAAAAATATGACATATAATATAATAATATGGTAATGTAATTATAATATATATATATATCACTTCATGTTTATATGCGATAATGAATAGATGAAGCTTTCATGTGTACATACGAACAACCGTATCCATAAAAGGTGAATTAAATTTATAATCTACAAATATTACAGATTATTTTAAATATATATATATAGTGAATATATAATAATTACATAATTTTTAAATTATGTATTTGATGAAATCATGATTTACGTAACAAGAAAAAAAATAAAAAGTCAAAATATACTAGAAAAACATGGTAATTAACACCTAAAATAGTAAAAACGATTGAAGATTGTTAACAAATGGGTAATAAGTTATCATAATAATATCATATATGATACTATAAACATTATTACTATTCTAGTGTTAATTATTAACTTGTTTAAACCCCATATAAATGAGTATAAAGGATTTTCTCCTAAAAGGAAACGTAAGGTGAGGGATTTCCACACAATTTACATTAAATTGAGACTAATTTGTAGTTATAAATTAAATTAATTTAATTTTATGTGTATATGACCCATTTTTAATTTAATATCTTTATTCAATCATACATCATGGTGTTTTATTTTCTCATGGTACTAATTTCTATAATGTTTTTTGACGTTTAAATTACCAAATGGAAAATGTTACCTTTTCTATATCACTTTATTTTGTGACTATTAACATTATCTTAAAACATTCAATTATATATGATTTTTTTATTTTAAATTACTTTTTAAATATATATATTTTCATAAAATGTAAATAATTATTTCTTAAACCATAAACCATTTTTACATATAGTGATCACTTTGACAATTATTGGAAATATCAATAAATATGTACCTTTTAAACAAAATGGATATATAATGATATGGAATGTCAAAAATTAATTAAAATGATTATTTTAGGTTTGAGGAATTATTTAAAAATTCATCATAAAAGTTGGGTATCAGTTAATTAAATTGCTTCGATGAATTGGTAATCTCATGAGAAGAATCCGTTGGCCAAATCAATGTAGTTTAAATAGTTTTAAGAATAGATCATGATGATAAATATAAAATTTTCTTAGGGAAAATGACATAAAATAATTAATAATATAATTTATTAAGAATTTAGTTATTATTATTATCCACCATGATTTGTCTTTGAAATATCGATAAATGAATTTCATTCTCTGTTTATTGATTAAATGGAATGTGTTTCAGTAATATACCGTTCAATATTGATTTTTCCATATCAAGATTTTATATATCATGTGAGCATGTTATTTACATTATCATGATTATTATTGTCATTGATTAATTATTTATTCTATTTTAAAAATCCTTATTGATCAATTGATCTCACCCATATTTCTTTCCCTTTCTTGAGGATATGATGTTGAAATCTTGGAATGATTTTTAGGGATGCGGATTATTTGTATGTGTTATGTATTATGTCATATTATCTATTTATAAATGTAATATGAGAATCATGTATGAAATATGTTTTTTTTTTCAAAATGGATAAACAGGTTGGTCCTTCATGGTTTGATTCCATGCAATCATTCCAATGATGTAAAGTAAGGTATCGAATCCATCATTATATGGTCGGGGATTTACAGTATAGACAATGGTTGCACCTTTCGTTTTTTCATTTTGTATTTCAAACTATCTTTTATAAGATATTGGGAACTATGATTTATATTTAGTTATCTTCTTATTCATATTTACACATCCATAGTGCTCTTCAAAATCTCGATATATCTTTTTTCTCACCCTAGGTGGATAGAGAATGTTGAGCTATGTGAATCATTCGGAATCTATTTCTTTATCTCAGGATTCAATAGTTGACATAGCCATGAACCAGATATTTTGAATACTTCCCCATAAATTTCTATCTTTTAGTATTTATTGAATCATACATCCGCCACCATTTTCTAAATTTTAACATCATTTTATTGAGAATCCTTTATTTTACCAAAAAGTTATGGTTGATATATCATTTGAGAATGGATTGACGATTTTACATCAATAATGAATCACATGTACATATTTATTAGGTATAAGAATATTGGATCCTTCTCAACTCTCATCATTATATGTTTTTTCAGGATGCTCTCTACTTAGATCATGCGACACTTTATTCACATTATCGTTATTGTAGTGGATTTATCAGTCATAATCGTTTACAAGTTTGAACCTTCATCCTTGGAACATATTAGTATCCTTATATTTGAATATATATGGGATTCTATTTTGATCAGTGCATATCTATCATCTCTCCCTATAGAGATAATGTTGCAATATTTTAAACATAATGATCCTTAATGACAACTATAAATCATGAGTGATATAGTCTTGCTCATGGGAATTCAAATTCTTTTAGGTGAAATATATCAAATTACCATTTTCAATCTATAAAATCAAAATACCTTATTTCAAGAATCTCTATTTACAACAATGTGTTCCCCAATTTTTATTAGTGTGAGTAGTTTTGTAATGATAAGACTACTTTTCAGCTCTTGGATGTAGTATTCAAATTTACTAGTCCATAAAAACACTAAACCCTTTCAAGTCATATAGGAAAATTTGTTTTAAATTAATGTGAAATTCCGCAGAAATCATCGGTTGTACCCACTTAACACAAAGATAGTATGGATCTTTGATAAAGATATTGTCATAGGACATTCCTCAATTTCCATTATATTATAAGGGTCCACAAATACCCCTTTACAGGTGATAAAATTCCCCATGAATGATCTTTTATACATCCCAAAGACACAATTATTGTACATTACATAAAATTTTACCCTTCTAAATGTTTTTAGAATAGTATTGAAAGACTCTTAATTTTCCTCCTTTCTCTTGGAGTATATCAGATCATTTTAAGTCAATACTGCCACAAATTTGTGGAGGAAATCCCAAATGTCTCTATTCATTATGTCCATGAATATTTTTGGATCATTAGTGCATCTGAAAAGAAGGACAGTGAAATCATAGTTTCCATTAATAAATCGTATGGTAGACTATAAAATATATTTCTTCCTCACATCTACTATGTGATATCCCCACCAAAGGACCATTATATAAAATATATGGAACTACATAGAAGATTGTTCATGTTATATATCGATGGTAGGGAATAATATTTCTTTATCATGGTTTGATTGGTATCATGATTGTAAATACATAGGCTCATTTATCAATCATTATTTTTGAAAAATTTGACTCGCACAACACATAGTGATGTACTTGCGAATATAAAACCCTTATTTGGAATCTCTTGTAACTGCTTCATCTATTACTCAAACTTAATGGGGTCCATTCTATATGGTGTAATTGATATATATATATATATATTCAAGATTAAGTTCAACTATGAAATCAACCTCTCTATCAAGAGGAAGTCCCAAAAATTGTTCATAGAACACATATGGGTAGTCCCTCACAATGGAGTCATATTTGAGCTATATATTGTACATTGTCTTAATAATGTGATATAGATATGATTTTTTACAAAGAAATAATATTCAAAATATAGACCACTATTCTGAAGGGAATTCATCCTCGACATTAAACTTGTACAGAATTTGAGGATTCCTCAGGATGTGGAGAGTTATGTCCTTTTCCCTGAAATTGATGATTAATCTATACAATGGTAACCAATCAATTCCCTTTGTAGAATCAAACTCTACCAAAGATGTAAGAGAATATTTTTAGAGATGTTAAATTAATGAAAATTAATTGGGAAGGAATTTGATATATTAGATGCAATAATTTCCCCATTCCATGTTCTCCATGATAACTAAAGCACCATAATTTGTGCTGATTCATAAATAGTTTTTCTAAACATAAAATATGTTAAATAATGAAAAGAACCAAAATAAAATTATGAATTCCATATTATTTAATAAACAACTTGTATACTTATAACCACATCACTCTTAGGGTCCACCTTAGTATTAGTGATAGAATATTTCCATTTTTTTACCATGGAGGGTTTTTAGTTGATTTCCTCCAACGAACCCTATCTTAGGAAATTTCCTTGTATAATACTCATGTTCCATATAGTTTAAACACTTCACTTTAATATGAGTTTTGATATGAAACTCATTTTATTATTTTATATTTGTGGGATTCTTCATATCCATTCAGCAATAATTAGCCATATGTACCTATCATCCGAATTGGATGCATCTCTTAATTCCCCTTATATAGTTTCCATGATTCTTATTCCCACACTTTAGATGTGTGGTATATTGGGTTTTCTTTTCTTCATGAGATTTAACTATTAATAATCCCATATTGAACTCAATTTCTATATTTTTATCTTTGATCTCAAGATACCACTTAGAGTATCTGATATCCATTTAAACATTAAGTTCACAATGGAATATATTCTCATCAATATCAATGTCTAGAATCACCAAGTCACTTCAAATACTTTTCTATAACCCACTAAAGAATCCATCCAATATGATTTAGGTGTTCCTTAAAATGAATAGCTTATTTTTTGAATTCCTTGATATTTTTTCCTTATACACCCTAATAGATTCATATTCCTTCTACATCCATTTGATGAACTCCCTTTCCACGATAAGACAAAGAGTTTGAGTAAAATATTTATTGAAAACTATTTTCCTTAATCCTTTCTAATACATTAAATAAATAGCCTACAAAGATGTTTTTTTCTGTTCTTGTTTTCCAACATTAATGAGCATAAATATCAAAAGAATAAACCAATATCAAAACATTCTCTTCTTTTGATCATGAAAGGATAGAAAATTTCTTATAAGTGGATTTGATCTATTTTTTTACAGTAAGCGGATCGAAAAATGCCCTAAAGATATGATGCCTTTATAACATAATGGATATGAAAGCACCAATTTCTTTACTAGGATAATGAGGTAATTTTAAAGGATTAATGTTATTATACATTACATGATCCAATTGATCTAGTAATAAAATGATGTACTGGGCTCCCATTCCCATCAAATTAGTCATCTCATTATGAAAATAGCCATATTTTCTATAACATTGAAAATTTATAAGGTTTCTCATATTTACTTCCATTTTCTAAAAAAGTAAAACATAATTACAGGTCCTGAATACATAGCTAATAAGAATATTAAAAATGTAACTTTGAAAATTGAAGGATAAACATATAAATGATAAGTATATCCTAACATGGGATTTCATTAGTTTCAATATAATATATCCATGGTTATATAATTACCCATAAGTTTCTCTCTATAATTTTATAGAAATAATAGCCAAATATAACTATATAATTCAACGATACTGTATATATCATCCCTCTATTTTTTTTACATAATTATTACATTATTTTATAGCTAATTATCCATAAAATAAAAACTAATGATCCTAGAGTCTAGTGTTTTCAAAATAATATGTACATAAAAATAAATATGTGGAACTACAATAAAACACCACTTCATTAAATTTTCATAAGATGATTATAACATCCTTTGAACTCCTATATCTTTATAAGATATCCTAGGGGATGCTTAGACAAATAAGATGAGGTAAAAAACCTATTAAATGAATAAATATGGGTATAATTCATAAATCATGAGTTTTGAAGTCATAACTTGAAAACATAAAATTCATATATTATGAATAACCATATAGAAGAATAAAACGTAGAAATTAGAATCATATGATCAGGGAAATATTTTAATCCATAAGAAACTCATAATATGACATACTCATGTGTCAAGGATAACTGCCAAGATGGTATCACATCATGGACAATGTCCCATAATGGATTTGGTTTACTCCCTAATCATACACATGAAATCTCATGAGACTAAAAATTACCCAAATAATTGTAGATCTATCTAGGTGAAAGCATTATAACATGTTCATTCAAGTGTATTCTAAATAAAGAATCAAATATAAAAAATACACTTATTGTTTGACCTTGGAAGGAAATGGGTTTTGTAATCATGTCATAAAGAATAACCAAAGATAATATAGAATTAATGTCCATGATATAAAAAATATAAATCATACGTTGACACTGATCATAGAAAATATGAATGCAACCTAAATAATTATTTCTATATAAGTGTAAAACATGTAAATATGTGCGTTTAATAATATTTATAAATGATCCACTTTGGTGCGGTTTAATCGAAAATATGAAATAGAATTTATAGAGGACAAAGGAAAAATTGTTTTTATAAAACTGGAGATGAAATAATATTTTTTTTCATTATAAAATGGGAGATTTTATAAAAATATTTGTGTATAAAAATATGTTATGGAGGGTATAGGAAAATGGGTAAGAAACGAAGAGGTTTTCTTTAATCGGGCATGTTTATGAAGAGAAATTGAATAGTAAGCCTTATAAAATAAGTATTTTTTTCATAAATGATAGATAAAATAATATGGATACATTTATTGGTAACATATGGATATAATTTAAATAAAATTATATTAGAATAATTAGAAATACGTTTGTGTAAATATAGGGAATCCTAATACCAATGGAAATTTGAATGTTCGGATAGATCCATTACCATTTGTACAAATGTGTTTTGAATATGGACATAATGTCAAGTATAATAAAGTGAGAACCATTAATTAATTAATAAATAAACTTTTAAAAATATATATGATTTATTATAATATTATTAATTTCATTAATGGACATTTTTATGAGTTGTAATGTTTATTTTTGTTGTTTCGGAAACCTTTGTTACATGGTTTTATGGTTGGTACCTTTGAGTTTAATTATTGGAGTTCTTTTCAAGTATAAGGAATACTAATGAAGTGGAATGAAATGTTATTAATAAGCCTCATTAATTTGAAAATTCCCCATATGTCATTTTTTTGAGATATGAGAATGATTCTTTAGATAACTCCTCAATGACAAAATATTAGTTTATTTTTGAAGTTTTTACAACCATCACCGACTACTATCATTTAATAAAATAGTAGGTTTATTTATTGGTTTTATAACATGAAACCAGTAAAAATGTACATATTTTTATATTATTTAACCATAATAAAAATTTTATGAATATACTTGAAGGATGTAATAATAAACAAAAACTTATCATCCATGATGGCGGTGAATCTACACACAATGGGCGATGTTTTAATTTTTTGATTAAAAATTTAATAGATGATTTTTTAAAAAGTATATTCCATTAAAACAATATAATTATAGTATATATATTATACTGGAAGAAACATGTCACATGGGTAATATGTTTTCAGTATAGGATATGAAATGAAAATATATTAAAAGAGAAAGAATGAGGATTTTACCTCTTGAATATCGTCTCTTTCAGAACCTCCTAAAGGCAATTGGAATTGTATTTTTTGAGAGACGAGAAAGACCATGAAATGGAGAAGTGTCTTGGTAAAGTAATTGATCATAATTTATACAATATACATGGAATAAAACGTGGGAGGATAAGGGTGATGAGGGGTTGTATTTATAAGGGGAGGATTCTGGTGATTTTGATTACATTATGCATTTTATTATTATTTTGAATCATGAATATCAATAGTGTTTACTAGTTTGACTAAATATAGTAAATGTTTCATGATAAATTGAATCACTTGGGGATTACTTCATCCCTACATTATCCATGAATCAATAATTTATGTATTTGTTAAAATCATTAAATTACCGTATTTATCTATTCACAAAAAATTCAACTGTTTTAGAAAAATAAAAATAATCCATCCTAATTTTTTTTTTCATTTTTTAAAATTAAAAATTGATTCTATTTAATGAAGATAATTTTACATATATATTAAATTTTATTTTTATTTAAAATCATAATTTATTAAAAAATTTAGATTTTGGATTTTATAAACAATTTTAGGACTCTTTGAAAAAATAATTAATGTCTCATAAAATTATATTTTATTTATAGTAAAATAAAATTTTAATTTATGAATATATTTTATAAAATTAACTATTCTCTTAATTAATTATATTTATTATAAATTATATATAAAAATTTACATTTCACAAAAATACTAACACTTAATTTATCTTTTTGAATAATTTTGTCACTTACATAATGTTATAAATATATTATATTATCATTTATACAAAAAATAAATTTTTTATACATTCATATGTGAGGTTTATTATCTAAAAATAGATTAATATTCCTAAAAGTCATATTTATATTCTAAAGTTCATGTTATTTTTTAATGGTCATATTTCAAATGACCAAAAGGGTATACTACTTATAATAATTACCCCTTATTACATTCATCCATTTCTTCTATTTTATCCAAAGGTTATATAAAATTTATTATTATTATATATATTATTATAAACATTATGATTTATTTATATATATTTTCTATGTGTGTGGTTATTCTAGTGGATCAACCAAATTCAATTTTTTTTTATTCTTATTATCTTATATTTAATTTATTATCCCTTTGTAATATTTAGTATTCTTATTAGTTAGTTTTATGACTAAGGTAACATAATTATGTTATGAGAATTATTTTTTTATTGGGTCGCTGATGAGATTTATTTGATTTATAATAGATTAAATAATTATAACAATGAAAATTACATTGATAAAATTCCAAGTCATTACATTACATCGAAATAATACTAATCTATATCTTAACTCCCATGGATTATTTCCTTCCATATATTATTAATTCCATTAAATAATCATCAATCCGAAGGAAAAAAATAAAAAAGAAAATTAAATATTATTCACAAGAATATAACATTGATCATATTCAAAATTGAGGATCACATATAGATAAAACAAATAGTAATGAGGAAGAAATTCATGATTGGAGAAAACATTTTTTGGGATATAAAATGAAAACAATGTAAATGAGATGTATTACATAAGGTGAGTGAATGGAATAAATGATTTTAGTAAGGCTATATATACTAATGAAATCTATCTATTATAATGATGGTAGTTAGAAACATGGTCCATAAAATATGTCCATTGATATACTTTCTTTCAATAGGTATATTGATGTCATGTATTGTTAGTACTAAAATTAAAATGATGTAATTAAAAAATAATAAATAATGAAATAAAAATATATAATTATAATATTATTAGTGTATATAATGACATGTCACATATTGAAATTAAAATTATTAAAATATGATAAAGTGTATTTATAAAATAATTCAAAATAAATTAATTGAATATTAATATTAAATGTTAAGAATAATAAATAATTAATCTTATCTGTTCATTATTAATTAATATAAATGTTTTATATTTCAAAGAAGATGTTTTCTTAAGTTATATATATTTTTCTATATTAAAATTAAAATATAATTTAATTTTTTATGACATATATTATTATAATTTTGTGAGTAAAATGTTTTTATAATAAAAATTAATATCACTTAACATAGAAAAATGTAATTTTTTCAGAAAATCAATTTTCCATTATATAATATATATTAATTTAAAATAAAATCTTATTAATTTCATATTTTTAATTATTCATAATATACATGATTTTTTATTCCAAAATGTCAAAATTGGTTACGTATGAATTTATGGGATTTTTTTAAAAGGTCTATTTTTTGGAGAATATTTTGAGCGCACATTTTATAAAAACTATGATGTTTTTGAAAAAATAACGATATAATCATCACATATAAATTTTTTAATAGTTTTCATGAAATTTTTTATATGTTAAATTATATGTCAGTGAATATTATGTATAGTTTACAGACTTTTATTTGGAATTTTAAATCAGAAGTAAAATTTTTCTGAAAAATTATTTATAATAGGTTATACATTTATTATTTTAAAATTATTTTTAAACACTTTTAAAAAATTTAATATAATAAAATGGAATTTATATTTGTATTCAGGTATTCCAAATTATTTAATAAGAGACACATCATTTTTAAATTTGAAAACAAATTAAATATGTAGTAACTTATTATAACGGTAAAAGATGAATGGATAGATTAGGGTAAAAAGGAGTTAGAATGACTGACAAGTTAAAATATTTATTTTCTTTGTTTTTCTTGGTAATTTATGGTCAAAAATTATCTCAAATCCATTATATTATATTTTGGATTCCTCTTGACTTCTGAAATGTGGTTTCATATTATACAAAGATGAAATATATAAAAAATATCATTCTCACCACTAAAAAGAGGGACTTCTCCCAACCCATTCAAGTCCACTATTAAATTTAATTTTACTATTAATCCAATACCATAATTCCTCCCCCAAATAATAATCTAAAACTATCATTATATTCACTAATTAATTGTTTTCCCAATGTCATCCCTTTCCAAGGGATCCTCCTGGGGAAAACTCAAAATTCTCATATAAGTATAAAATTTTCCCTAATATCATTTATTTTATATATAATAATTTAAAATATAGTTTTTAAAAATATTATAAATTATGAATTTATTTTATAAAATATTTTTATTCTTTTTTTTAATTAATAATTAACAACCATTCCCCATTTTCCATTAATAAAAATAAAAGTAATGGTAATGTGTTAATGTTGACTACTACACCCATGAACTAAATTCTCCCTTTTCCATGATTTTTTTATATTTACTAAAATATATTCAAATAAAATTCAATATTTTAAAAATATATATATAATATCATTATTTTCTCTAATAATGATAATATTCCAAAATGAACTACTTTTACAACCATTCTCATCCATTAGTTATGGTTTGTTCGTGTTTGGGTTAGTCTAACCACCTATATGGAAAATGATATAAAATAATAACATGTATGACTATGTGAAACTAATTTTATATAATCAAGGATATAATTATGTAATTAATGTTTTCTTATTAAAAAACAATGAAATTGATAGTAAACTAATTAATTATGAAATGAATGTATGTTCATTAAAAAATCCTGAAACATGCTCATCACTTATTTCATATTTACTTCTTATATCAAATAAAATGCATAGAATAATATAATAACATTATAAGTAGTCATAAATAATCAATTGTATGAGATTTTATTATCTTGGAATGATGAAATTTGGAATAATATGGAATATCAACATCCAAATTATGAAACTGGTTAAAAATTATCCAGAATACACACACTCTATATCAAAAATAGATAAAAAGTAACTAATATAAATGAAGAGAATAATTATAAATGATGTTTATAATCGAATATATATATTAATTGGGGTTTTAAATAGTGATTGAAATTGTTATTTTTATTATCTAGTAAATTCAATTTCTTTTGTGGATGTCATTAAATTAGGTAGGGGTTTCATTGCATAAAATTTAACTTCCTTAGACGTAATAATAATTATGAACTATAATATATTAAATTGGGTTGATTACAACCAAAATTATTTATTTTAAAACTAAAATTTAAATTATGGTATTGTGAAATCCCTATAGTTTCCTTTATTCATTTTTCTTTTTATTCAAAATATTCCAAATTTGTAAAGGATATATGTCTATATTTTTAAATCCCTAAGTCATGTTTGTTATTATAGACCATCATATCTTGTTTATGATATTTTCAATAATAAATATCCATAAATGAAAATGAATATCATTAATTTCCTTATATTTAATGGTCCATTTTCCTGTAAACCTTTTATTCTATTTTTATTCATATTTTACCAAAATTGTTAGGGTTTCTTATTCTTTTGAAATTTAAATTTTTTATTGTGAATTAACAACCATCAGTAGAATTTGTATGATATTAATTTCAAAAAATACACCCCCAATTTCTTATCCTATATAATTCATGGGTTATACATAGGTTATCATTGTTTTTCACCCTTAGCACATAACTACCTATTATAAGAGAAATTGTACCGCCCTTTTATTTTCAGTTTGGTATCATTACCATATATATATTTATTCATTGGATTATTTTTATATGTACTAATTAATTCCTAAATTATTGATCAAGGGCATTTTATTCTTTTTTTATTTCATTACAAATCATTAAATATAAATTTTAAAACTTTTATTAGGGGATAATTTTTACATGTATGGTAAGAAACTATTTAAAAAAAATTACTGATAAAATATATTTTTAGAGTTGATTGATTTCTTATGAAACAAAAAATCATTTATTCCTTGGCTTCTAATTTTAATCCTTATTATACCTTATTATAAAAAAATTAATTTTAATAATCTTTTTCAAAATTTCAACATCATTTCTCATTTCAAAAACAATTTTTTTAATTCACCTTGAATGTTTTTTTTTCAAGTATATATATTTTTACATATAAGAAACATGATCATATATATTTTTGAAATGATAAAATCAATATTATTTTTCAATATGTCTTCTGTAATTTTCTTCTCTGTTAGTGGAATGATCCATCACCCCCTTTATCTTTCCTAATAATCCACTTTGTATAATTACAGGTTTTCCTCCATGGCATTTCCTTTGTGAACACTATATATTTTATTATTTTTGATTTAAAATTGGTCACTAAGATTAAAAAATATTATAGATTTAGAAAATTAGTGACATAAATGTAATAATTTGAAGATTTAAAAAGAGTAATGTTTTATTTGATAATGTATATGAAATGAAACACCAAACATAAAAAGGAATATAACCTCTTGATATTTTAGGGTATATTAATATATAAAATAAATTTAATATATTAAATAAATATTTCCATGTAAATAATACTGAGTTATATTTCATTGAATGTAACGATTAATTTCTTCTATGTCATTCATTACATGAAATATAGAGTTTTCCCAAACAATAATATATTATGAAAATATTATTATTTAATATAATAAGATATAACATAGTTGTTAAAAAATATAATATTAACAGTATTAAATACATTATGATAATATATATGATATCTAAAATAAAATGGTTTTACATTCATCAAATATATAGTATAGTCCTAAGATTAGAGAAAACCCAATATTATCCATAAAAACTATATTTTTATTATGGTTGACTTTATACATTTTAATGGAACACATATTTTAAGTATAAATTTTGAATCATTTATAAATATTATATATAAAAATAATCTTCATTTTTGAAACTATAATATAAATATTTACCTTTTCATTTTTGGTACTTTTTTATAGAAGGTTTAATTTTCGCTGGATAGTGAAAAATACTATATTTTTATTAAAAGAAGACTTCTATATCAATATTTTATAAAATAAAATTATATTATAAAACAATTTTAATGATTTATAAGATAAATTATACATCATTGAATCCAATTTATTTCATTATATTCAATTCCAAATTGAAATTGGAAATAAAAACATTTCATATTTTCAAATATTTTTAGTTTAAAAAACCTTTTTCACTTCATATTTGTGGGATTAATTTTAATTTATTTTTTCTCACTTATTGTGTTGTAATTTTTGAAAATTAGATTTCAATTTTTAAATCCTAATTATTTATCAATTATAATATGACCAAATTATTATTTTTATAAAAATATATGTTAAATAAATTAAAAATAATTACATCAAATATAACAAAAACTGTCTTAACAAGGGACTAATCCATATACTTACGAGCCAAAATGACCTATAATAATTTTGAAAACGTATTTTATGGACATATTTATAACATATACTCCCTTTTAAAAAATAAGGTTTAGTATTGGCATCACATTAGTTAAGGGAGACCTTCGAATAATGTTTACTTTATTATATTTACAATAATGCCACTACTCCTGCACTATTAAAAGGCATTCACTCAATAAACTTATTCACACCACTAAATAAAATTGGATCATTAAAAAGATGAAAAAATAAGCTCATAATAAGATTAAAATCATCATATAATACTCACTCTTTTAGAAATAAAACCAATTAAGTCTTTTAATTATACCAAAAGGAGTAACCCAAAGATGATGTAAATATCTTCAATGAGATCTATTATTTTATTTGATTCTCCACCATCTACATTATTATTATATATTAATTATGTAATAACATAAATTTCAAAAATATACTAATATTTTGTTATAATAATGTTTCACCCAACACTAGAATACACTACATTCAAATGGGATACATAATCATCAATCTTGTATGTGATGGGCTATCGCCTCATAAATCAATGTAGTTTCTTCTGCCATTACCACATAAAAAGGTTGAAAATGATAATGTAAATAAATATTATATATCATATATTTTATATTTATAAGGTATTTATCCATAATTATTTTATAATATATTCTTTCATGCATTATATTTTCTGAAAATATGATAATACCGTTTGTAGTCATTAGGAAAACTGCCTCCTCAAAGTGATGTAATTCATTCAACAAATAAATGGAATGTATTAATAATTCCATTAATTTATACTCATTTTTTATTTATCCATTATATTTACTCTTTTAAATTACCTATGGATGTATTTCATTCTTATTTTATCGATTAAATGGACTGTGTTTCAGCAACTTACCTTTCCATATTGATTCTTCCTAATCCAGTTAGAATAATGGAACATGTTCTCAATTATGTAACATTATATGTGGATTAAGAAACATTATTCATTACTAATTAAATTTTACATACCCTTAATGATAATTTTATATCACCCTTAATTTTTTTCCGTTCCCCATGATATGAAGAAGAAACATCTGAATAATCTTTCAATGATGATGTTTATATCATTTTATTATGTATCATGTTTCATATTATACTTACAAATTTAATATGTGTATCATGTATTAAATATTTATTTCAAAAATAATAAAATGATAAATCCTTTAGGATTTGGTTCCTTGTAACCATGCCAATGTAATAATGTAAGGAAATGGCTCTGGGATTTGGAGGACATGACATTGTAGTTGGTATCAAAGGATGTATAGAAGAAAAAATTGAAACAAGATATAGAGGAATATATAATTGGGAACATAACCCGAATATATAATTTGAGGGTAAGTATATAAGAATATCCTAATGTTTTTTAAGGTTGATATTATGTCGGTATTCTCAAAAATATATCCATGTATGGATACTATAAGCGGATGTGGTCTAGGAATATATGTACATAGGGGAGAAAAGGCCAATAAGGTGAGTTGGTCTTGACTCAACCTAACCTGGTACATGACAACATACCTTACTACACACCTAGTTTTAAATTCCTAGGGGATATACTTAGAATAGTTAAAATTTTATTTTCAAATCATAATGAAATATTTTAAAATAAATATATACCCAATGAAACTATGGTTATAATTATGAAATTATAAATGCATAAGGTTTTAAATTTATTTTAGTTGTTATCACATATATATAATTATAAAACATATATAATTTTTACTAGATAATGTTGTATATGCTATTATTAAGAATAGAATATGGAAGGAAGAAGTGTATCCAAACTTTTTTCCAATATTGAGGTTTCCCCTCTAAGGATTTCAATACTAATGGTATTATAAATGAGAAAGTTATGGATATGGAGAAGCTTATTTAGGTCATAAAACATAACCTTTTCCAGATACAGAAACCTATTACATATAAATATTATCCAATGTTGGATCGCTTTTTGTGAGATAATCCCCCATTGATTAGTGGTACTACTAATCCAATAGAAGCCTAGAAATTGAATAACTCTTTGGATAATATATTTATGGAATAAGGATGTAGTGAAAATGAAAATGAAAATGTTACAGTTATATTTTATTATCTAAATGTTGATACAAATCAATGGTGGTCATAGATACTGAATACTAGAAAGGATGAGTTAATTGAAATAATGTAAGGGAAATTTTTTAAGGATGTATTCTTTGAAAGATATTTCCCACATGAGAAAAAAACTGAGGTAAATAGAATATTCATTAGTTTAAATAAATAGGATAAATAATCAAATTTTGAAATTATATTACAATGATAGCTTATTATTCTATGTATCTCACATGAAACATGGAAAAAAATATTGAACATTTTGTTGAGGGATATAATCCAAATCTTTGAAGGGTGATGGTGTCTCGAACCATCTCTTCATATGAGGAAATAGTTTAATGTACTATCATGATAAAGAATTAATTTTCTTGGTATTATAGATTCATTGGGAATAAAGATAGAAATAGGTTGGATGATAAAATAACAAATAATGGAAAGAAGGTATAGGGGGATTTTCCCTCATGTTGTAACTTTTGAAATAATCACCATAGGAAATTATTAAAAGGATTGGGAGTTTGTTTTATCTATAGAGAAAATGGTATCTAGAAAAAATAATGTAAAGGTAAGAATGAAATTATTTTATTCATTGTAAAAACTACAAGGAAATGGAGAAATATGCAAATATGTATCCCAATCAGCAAGGAAATATACCTCAGGTAAGGATGAGGGATTAAGGTCAACCATATGTCAATGACACAACCAAACTAGAATGATTAATTTTCTTATGCATCTAGATCCAAGAAATATGTTGAAAAGTATTTTATAGATTATGTTTTCATCATATGATTTATGAAATATGTAAGTATTATACTTCATTACAATTTCATTCTGGATTTGAGATCAAATACTAAATGGTACCAAGAAAAGTGAATTAGAATCAAGTTATCCTTTTTGTAAAAAACATGGATGAGGGAATGATAATCCTTAATATGTTCCTAATGTTGAGATAATAACGTTTGATAAATTGATGATTAATATTTTTTAATTAAAATAAATACAAATAACTATACTATAAATGATTTTACAGTGTAAGATTATAATAGTTTAGAAATTTTAACCAGCTAGGAAATGATTTATGATAAATTTTGGATGTGGTTTTATAGATTTATTTATTATGCTACCCTATGGTGCAATATGTGTTATTATAGGAATTAGAAATAGTTCATGATAAAATATTAGGATAACATTGTTCTTAAAAAAAGAAACCAATCATGTAATTATATTTCCTTGCAATCATAGAGACTGAAATAACTCATTAACTATAGTAAATGGTTCTTAAAATAATAATATTGTCATATTGTCGTCATTTTTAAGAAATCAATGTAAATTTATTGATTTCCAGTAATTAAAATTTTGTTCAAAAACAATCTCATAAACATTTTAGAAATCTACATCCATCAGAACTCTTTTTTTAAATTTATCTTCAAAGGACTGTTTTTATTAATTTTATCCATTTTTTCCTAGTTTTGTGGGGATCTTAGCCTTTCCAATCCCATCTTATTAACAATTTTTTATATTAACCCATTTATGATGGTATTTTTTTCAAAAAATTAATTTCAACAAATAAAACTTATCACTACCATGATCGAGTTTAATTTTTTAGGATATAATTTATTTATGTTGGGGAGAATGTAACACCCAAAAGATTCTAAAATACTAATTTTTTTATAGCAATTATGACACAGAACACCGAACATTGAAAAGAATATAACCTCTCAATAATTTATGTTATATATTATTTATTACATACTTGAAATACTAAGTTATCTTTTATTACAGGTGATGATGAATATTTCTGATGGTATGCATTACCTATAAGACTGAGTTTTATTGAATCACAATATATTGCGAAAATAATATTTTTTTAATATAATAATTTATAACATAGCCATTAAATTGGAAATAATAAATAGAATTAAATGACTTATGATAATAAATATATTATATATGGAATCTAATTTTTTTTCATTCATCCACAATATATTTTATAATCATAATATAAGAACAAACCCAATATTATGCTTGAAAATTCTATCATTGTTATAAAGGCATTTCTTCATCATTTTATTGGAGAACATATTTTAAATATTTTTTTTTCATATTAATAAAATTAATATTAAATAATATACTACATTTTTTATTTTGGAATATAAATATTTACTTTTTTCTAATTTTTGATATTTTTTTAGAAGTTTCATTTTATGATAAATAGTGAAAAATACTTGATTTCAATTGAAAACTGACTTCTAATAGAAATAATTTATACAGTAAAATTAATTTTTAATTGGACTTAATGTCAAGTATATTCAATTATAATTCATTTAATCATATTTAAGTCATTTTAATCTATTTCCCATTGAAATTAGATATAAAACCATTTCAAATATTATAAACATTTTTACTTTAAAACCTGCATTATTACCCACTCTACAAGATTAATTTTAAATTAATTTTATCCATATAAATGATTTAAATTTAGATAAATGGATTATATATATTTAATAAGAATATTTTATAATATATTATATGGTCAAAACATTTTTGAGTAAAAAATATTAGTGAAATAACTTTATATTAATTTCAAAGATTAAGGACAAAACTACCGTAATAAGGGACTAAAGCATACTATTAAGCACCAAAATTACCTACACACTTATAAAATACAAATTTAATTGAAATATTTGGGCATTTTAAACCCTCTTCTATAATTTTATTTATTATTAGAGGAAATGATATATAGGATACCTTCCCATAGTGTTTAAATTTTTATCTTAACAAGATTCTAATTCTTCCTCTATTTAAAAGCGAGACTCACCCCTACCATTAATTTAAATATCCCTAGACATTTATCTCATAAAAAACCTACACAAAAAATCTCCCAAAAACCATCCCCTAATTTCACAAGACCCACATTAGGATGTGTGAAATGAAAGGAATGTGGTTGTTATAAACAAAAAGGAGTTACCTAAAATAGATTTAACACTCTTCATCGAGCTCTTTTTTATATATACACCACTAAATTTGTTATTATATATTGATTATATAATAACCTAAGTATCCTCAATATATTTATATTTTTTTATCAAAAGGTTACTGTCTAGAATTTCTTAAAATTACATTAAATGGGACACATAATCATCATTAATGTGTACGGTCGACTACTACCTCACGAACTAATGTCATTTGTACTTCCATTAACAACTTTAAAGGTCTTGAATAATGTTGGATGTATAATTTATATACTATATATATTTAATTTATAATTTCTTTATTCTATGAAATTTGTATATAACACATACCATCATGCTTTCCATTTTTGGGAATGCGATAACATCAATTGTGGATGTGTGGACAATCGATTTCTCAATATGAGGTGATTTGTTCACTCATTACAATGAATTTTTAAGTATGTTTAAAATAAATATATATTATATATATAGAATAAATATGATGTCGTAATTATCAAATACATATAGCACTTACATTAAAATATGATAAAGAAATAGATGACCTATTCATGTGTACGTACGACCTACCGTCTCCATGGATAGTGTATTTTATTTCTTATATCCAAATTTTATGTATAATTATAAATAAATGAATACTTATATATAATATTTATTTCATTATTTAAATCATATAGATTAATACATCTTGAATTACATATAACGAAAAAAATAAGTCAAAACATACATGAAAACATGCCCATTAACACCCAAAATGAAGAAAATTATGAAACATTATTAAAAAATGGTTAAAATGATATCATAATAAGATCATATATTATATGGGAATTGTTATTTTATAAGTTTAAAAAATTCTAAAAACTATAATATTGAATATTTTAGGGGTTTCAACCAAATTATCGTTTAAGGTAAGGATTTTTCTTCAAATTAAATTCCATTATGAATTATTTGTAATTATTCCCCAATTAAAATTAATGTGGTTTATATATATAAATTTTTTTCATTTAATATCATGATTAACTCGTATTTTATGTTATTATATGTTTAAATTTTAATTATCCAATCCAGGGGTTTTGACATGAAAATTACTAAGTGGTGAAAGTTATCTTTATAGTCTCACATTTATTGGTGATTATTAACATTCTCTTGAATGAATCACTTAATTAAGACCATTTTACATTATAAAGTAAATTTATTTTAAATATCCGTAATCTTATGTATAGCTATAATTATTTTTTTAATATTCCATTTTTACATAATATGTGCACTTGACTGTTATTTGATTAATTGGATAAATATTAGCAAATCACTCTCTTTTACTCAATCTAGATATTTGATAAGGCATATTGTTCATGAGTTAAATAAATTATTCAATATAATAGGAATTATTTGGAAAGGTACAACATGGGTGTGTCCAAGTTATAGATTTTTCCTTTATGCATTGGTAGTCACATGATATGAATCATTTGGCAAATCAGATGGGTTTTTATCTGATATGTTAAGAACCATCTTGTGAAATGTATTGATGATAAAGTTACCATGTAACTAAGAAAAATGGCATCCAATAATTAGGAATTTTTTTTAGTCATACGCATTTTATTATTTGTCCATGATATTTTCACTTTGACATCATCTATAGATGTAGTTCATTCCCAATTTTTTAATTAAATTTCACGTTTTTTAGTTACATACCTTCTCATATAGATTTTCCTTATCAAGTTATATAAATGGAATGTGTACATAGTTAATTTCCATTCCATGTTTATTATTCTCATTGATTCATTACTTCATCTATAATAACCACCCTTACCAAGAATTATATATTTCCCCAATTTTGTTTCCTTTCTCCAAAATATGAAGAAGAAATCGTTGATTGAGATTTTAAGGATATAGTTCACATTATTTAATTATGTATCATGTTTTATTTTCTACATAAAAGTGTAATATGGGTATCATTTATGTTATTTGGAATTCCAAAACTACAAAACTAGTCGATCCTTTAGGATTTGATTCCTTATAGTTATGCTGAAGTAATAATTTAAGGAAAAAACTCTTTGCTTTTGGGGTCTTGGTGTTATATTAGCCATATACTGTTACTCTACATAGTATTGTTTGGAGGTATTATTACATAAATATATATATTTTTATTTAATGGGAAAATATTTTAAAAAAGAATACTTGTTATCTTAATATCTATGATTAGTGATTACAAAATCATGTTTTTATATACATAATAGTTTGAGTATTCTTTCATATGATTAATAAATTGGAGTTAACTTTTGACATTTATGGACTAAAATACCCCTTGGTGCATTAGTAAGCCTCGTGAGATAAACTAGATTGTGTATATTGTATATTATGTCACATGTATTTAGATTTCTATTTTTTAGTATTTAAAGGATATAGATTTATTTTCGCATGGACATGACATTAAGTAATTTTTATAAACCAGGCCTTCAAATGTCTGAAAATATGTATTACATCACAATGAAATCATCTAGTGTTATCTGTGTGATCGGTTCAGTTCTATTTTTATTTATTGATAGATTAACCTCTTAGTATATTTTTTATGGGCTTATTCTAAATATTTATTTATGTTCATATTATTCATGTATTTCTTATTCTATTATAGATTCTAGTATACACTTTTCCCTATTGAGTGTTTGATCTCACCCTTTGAGTGTTTCCATTTCTTATGGTTATGCATAAAGTTGTTAGACTTGATAGGTATTTAATATAATAGAATTTATGGAGAATTTATGGGAGATTTTTTAGAAATATTATTGATAATGTAGTTTCAAATATTTTGGGAAAATATCCCTTATTTTTGAAAGATATTGTATTTATTAGTTAATTTATATATCTAATTCTATAATTCTATAAACTTCTAACATCAAGTTATTTTTTTATGATGAAATATTTTTTATATAATTTATTTTTAATATAGTAATATATATGGATGTAACACATTGAGAGACCAAGGAGAAGATTAACCATCTCCACTATATATTTTAAATCCATTAAACCTATTATAATCATTGTGGTTTTCATTCCATCGATATGTTTATAGTAGTTTAACATTAATGGTGGCATGTTATGATTGTGGAGTGGAAAGGTCAGGGAAAAACTAGGCTAGTTTCCAATATATTTTATGTTGAAATTATACCCTACTAACCTATATATGTTCAAATAAATAGAATTTTTGAATCTCAAGGGAGGCTTGAAATTAATTATGAAATATAATAATTCTATTATTAATTTATAAATAAATTCCCTATATAAGAGGGGATGAGGGATCCAAGGTAATGAATCATAATATATGGATTAATGAACCATTTTAATCTAGGTAATCTCTTTTAAGACTCCCTAAATTCTTAGAAATGATAAATAAAGTCATCCATAATGTGATAAGTACTAATACCAGATTAAGAGTAGGCAGCCCACAACATTGTTAAAACAAGTGTGATAGGTCCTTGTGTAGTTATAAGTGACAGAAATAATAAGTATAAGGAGTATGTTCCCACAATGATTGAAGATTCATATTCATACATACATTTTGTAGCTTTGGAAGATCCTTTGTGTTGGGTATTTAGCATGAAAATTCTATGTACGGTGATCCTAACTATACCATTAGGGAAAAGTGATTCCATTATTGTGGTTAGTACACCACATTTAGTGGTTATTTGGGTAAATTATTTTATTTAGTGGCTACTAGTGTCCTTATAATACCTAGTAATATCACTCAAACTTCTAAGGGAATTCTACTATTAGAATTCAACTACCTTCTATAATATTAGGTCAAGGTGGGATATAGGGTTTTCAGGATCATCTAGGCATGGTGAACTCTTTAAAAAGTGATTCAGCCTCAAGGGTATTATGAAAAGATGGAAGTATTTATTCTAAATTGAACAACATATCTGACATTAGTTCAATTATACCTAATTTATGTAGGAATTATAAATATATCATATGTGTTTTCATGTTCTATATTTGACACAAGTGATTGAAATTATATTATTCTTATGATTTTTACCTTCTCCATGAATATAGAGTAGAAATTTTTTCTTTGTATATAATCCTTGATATTCCAATAGATAAAATGATATAGATGATAAGAGAGTAGTTATATTATTCCCTAGTTATAGTTCCATTCATGTATATTCAATATATTATGTTTCTTAAAATAAAAACCATTAAAGTCATCCAATTTTTGGATCGGTTAAACTAGATCCATGCCTATATTGACTATTGAAATTAGGGATTATTTTCTTCATTTCCTAAGGGTATTCAATACACACGATTTGGAAATTTTTATATTAAGGATGAACTATAAGGTCAATATGTAGGATATATTAGTGTGATCAATATTGAGATAGCGTACCTCGGTCTTAGATAATTTAATGGAACAAAATTGTAGGAAATTTCTTCAGTTAGGGACTAATATACTTACTTGTTATTATAATACATTTTAAAACTTATTTCAAACTAGGAAGGGGTGTTTAAAGTTGAATTATTTCCAATAATGGAACTAATATCAATCCTTCTTTATCAAATTACCAATAAAAACATTAGGGAGTTAAAAAAAATCTGATAGAGCATTAATCTAATTGATACACCATACTATGAAATTCACCCAGGGGAGATCAAGTTAATTTTGTGATAAAGGTTGATAAAATCAATGGATTATATTTGTATTATAAAAATCTCAACATGGTCATGAGTAAAAAAACTACCCTTATCCTATAATTGATGATATTTTTTATTAATTGAAGTGTAAAATAAGGTTTTCATAAATCAATATGTTATTAGGTTTATATATTCATTGATATATGTTAGTTCATGTTACAAAGATTAATTGATAATATCGATATTGGGATTTTTAATACGCATTCCTTCATTTTGTTTTGTAAAATTCTATTATAATGTTTATGGATTTGTTGAATAATATTTTTTATCCACATTTATATTCCATAATGGAAGTAATTATTTGTGAAATCCTTTATTAAAAAAATTATTATTCCAATTATAGTAGGAAACATTATATCATATTATAATCATTGAGAGAAAATATATTTTATGATAAATATATATAATTGTTCCATTTGGATCCAAGAATTCATGTTTCTGAATAATTATTTCAATGTAGAGGGTATCTATCTGGATCTATTCAAATTATAGTTTATTATGATAAATAATGTATTAATGAACTTGTTATAGTTTAAATGTTTAATTGGTATCATTGTGAACTATCATTTCTTTTCTTAACCTTTTCAATTGTGAAAACTGTTAAAATTTTCCTAATAAAGAGAGGATCAATGTATAACTAGACAGAATAGTGTGATTAGTATTTATTGATTTAAATGATATATTTAATCATTAATTTTTCTCATCATAAAACTAATATGGGATGGATTTTTATTGTATTTTATGCTTCCTTAAATGTAAATATATGTGTTATGATGCAATATCATCAAGTGATAGCTTATTGTTCCAAACAGTTATAAGATCATAAATGTTACAACCAAATCCTTGATTTATAATTGGAAACTATTGTCTATTTATTGAAGTAATTGAAATAGTATCAATATAGGGAATGATAATTGAAATTCACATACCAGAAATTATTGAAATATATATTTTTTAGAAGGGATTTGAAAATAAATAAATTTCCTTCGGTTGAATTCCTCTAGTAAATTTATTTTATTTTCCAGTTTTCTCCTAGTAATATAAAAATTATTGTAGATACTTATTTTCCTCCGATCATACATCAAATGTTTGCAGAGGGAAAAGGGAAGTATATATTTATGTATCTTATGTATGAACTTTTTTTATGTAGTTTGTGATCATATGGGAATATAATTATGCAATATAGACCTTGTATATTCCCTAGGGAATATGTTAATGACACATAGATATAGGGAAAAATATTATCATCATTCTTGAGAGACATCATGGTGAGTAAATACTAGAAAAATAATTTAATGTCTTATCGTATTATATATTTTTTATGTGGGGGACTTTTTATTCAAACTATTTGGTTAACAATCATGGTGAATAAATATCAGGCCTCTCAATAGGTTTTTCATCTTGGAATCAAAATTATGTAAAAAGATTATTCTAGGTAATTATGGTAAACTACTATGATAAGTGACATTGTAGTGTTTGTGGCTAGATGTGTCATATGTAAACAAGTCAATTCATATAACTAATGGAAAGAGGGACATAGTATGATTGTTTTTGAATATCTTAGAAAGATGTACCACTTCATCTAAATCAATGAAAATCATATATTAGTAATCTTGGAATGTTATACGTTAGATATATTTTGAATTCATATTCTATAATTTCTATAATTATTTCAAATATATTTATAAACCTTAAATTATTTTTCTTGATAGAACACTTGACATTCCCCTAGAATACATAGGGGAGGTTGTGTTCATACACAAGTGGAAGTTGGTGGCCCAGATTGGGATGGCCAATCCACCACTTTTCATCTTCTAGAATCACAACCTTTCATGGGGTTAAATGATCTAGACATCATTTCAGTCTTTAATCAGAATGTTTTTTATCTTTCGCTCAACTGTAAGGACTAATTTATGAAGGAGTAGTCCAGAATTCTTCATTAGGTCAACAAATTGAGGTTCAATAGCTTTATATGGATAATGGAATCTAAATTTTTACTATAATCTCTCCATGTAGCGGGTTGGATCAATCTACATGGCCTTCCCTTACCCTTCCACAATCATTGATTTTTCAGTGGTGTTGTAAATTCCATTGGATTTTTCTATTCATGGATAAGATATAATTAATGTTACATAATGCCGGTGTTGCTCATATATACAATGAGTTGGATCTCTCTTGACCACTCCTAAACTATATTATTTCTCTGGATGAATGAATCTATTTCATGTTGGATGTCGTTGGTATGCCTATCAGTGACGTGATTACTCATAGGATGACATCTATAAGAACATTCCCTCCCACTTTATAAATATAGTCTTCGTAGGAGTGGCTCCCCTCCAACATTGAAAGAAATAGTTAGACTACATTTATCTCCCCCAGTAATGGAATCATCCATGGAGGAGGGTATCTCCTCACCCCATGGGATAGCCTAGTTATCCCACAAAAAATATAACCCCCCTTTCATTCATTGATATTCACATTTGGAACATGGAACATAATCTTCCAGGACACATGTATCTTTCAAAGGCATAATGTTTTTCAGCCAGCTTCAGGTCTCATCATTAATCTGAATCCACCTCTGTTTTCCTTGGTGTAGCCAACACCTCCTTTCAGTCCTGAGAAAGTAACCTGACATCGTGGAAAGTTACCTCTCCTTCAGGCTCCAATACCCTCTAGTATGAACCACTCTTGCTCATAGTCTATCCAAATTTCAAATGGGAATTTTTTTTATCACATATGGGATATGATATGGTTTCTCTTTTATCTCCTATGCATTGCGGTGTACAAACTAGAGAGATATAGAGTGACTCATCTCAACATGGTGGAGAGGAACACTGCCTACTTCTAGGAATTCATCTATGAGAGGAAATATTCCACTAATCTGAACATATTTCTTTAGGATCAATCCTTAACCAATGACACAAAAATTTTATGAGTTATGGTTGCATCCTACTTTTTTTCCTTATATGATGATTTTAACCCTTGCATCCAAGAAAATTGTCCTAAAGGGAATTTAGACATATTTTACAACATCCCCCATTATGTTACCCCTAATATTAATTGTTTTTTTGTGGAAATTTTTGATTATAGGGTTGTATGGGAATCATTTTATTCGATTAATGTTATAATTTTCCCATGTATGGAAGGTTTTCCTTGATATTTCTACACAAATTCACATGAAAGTATCAAAAATGAGCTTATATAGATATTATTGGAAATTTATTGTGGTGGGAGTTTTCCTAGAGTGGCCTATACTTCCACCATGATCCTCATTTCGAAGGTCAAGAAAACTTATGATCACATAAATTATCATCTAGCTGGCATGTACAACTTTCTGTAAAAATTTATTGCAATGGTCATATGTAGAAGATGGTACATGCATCTCAAACATGGGTCTCAGAGGAACATTATTTCCTCATATAGGGAAGATCTATCTAATCTTATGTTTTCATTATACATGAGGTGATTAGTTGTATTAATAAGAAGGTTCAAGGGTCCTAGGGTCTAGAATTTATATCAAGATTTATATGTAGAATGAGTGTGATAGGATTAAATAAATTTTATCATAAAAATTATGCAGAGTATGGTGTTAATAGAAGAAGTTATTCACCTTATTTTCAAGTTCCTTACTTCCCATAGTTACCTATTTCATTTATGTGGAGAAGCTGCAGTTTCCTCAAGGTGGTCAGGGGATTAAGAAAATGATACCCCCTTTCCACTACAATCTTTACATTGGTTCAAGATTTATTCAGTATATATTTAAATAAAAGAATTTATGAGGGTCACATGATTTTATTCTGATGCAACCCTACCTTCAAAAGACCCAACAACCTTTTATTTATAGATTATATGTCACTATTTTTTAATGGAAGATGTAGGTATATCCAAGAGCTCGACCATATCCTTGATGTGTGTTGCAAATAGAGTGGTAAATCCATTAATCGAGCCAAGTGAAATGTGTTTCCTACAAACTCATGTCTAATGCATGGGATATAAATCTTCACTACAAAAAAAATCTTCGTTTAGCGGTAGATCCTAGAACCGCTGCTAAACCTTATTTAAACAAAATTTCACGGTGGTTTACAATTAACCGTTGTCACACTTTTTTTTAACATTACCAAACCTTCCCTCCCACCCAACCCTCCTCTTTCTCACCAAGAGACCGTGATTCCTTCCCCCATGACCCCGACCCCCCATGACCCCGGTGACCCCATCGACCCAGGTGACCCCACGACCTCAGCAACCCCGGCCCCCCGCGACCCCAGCAACCCCACGACCCCGGTGACCCTGCTTCCCCGACGACCTATTCAAACCCTAGGGTTTGATTTCTAATTTTTTTTGTTTTGATATTAGTTATTTCATTATTATCATTGTTTCTTATAATAAATTGTAATGTTTTATTTATTGTATTGTATGCAGATGTTTTCATTTATGATTATTTTTTTTCTACTTATTGCATGTGATTTTTTATGTGTTTGTTAGTTTTTATTCTTAAGTGATTGTTTTTCTATCTGCTTGATTGTTTTTGGTTGTTTGATATTATACTCATGGGTTGTGATGGATCATGGTTATAATACATGCTTATATTATGTGTTATAATGGATTAAGTTATAACATTTACACATTTCCCTAGGTTGTGATGGATTTAAGGATATTTTATCTTTTTGGTTGTGATGGATCGAGGTTATAACATGTGTTATTGACGTAATGATGTGGAAATTTAGTGGATGTTGGGATGGTTAACAGTGGTTGAGAGTTGAACTTTCTTGTTATGCCGATGTGATGATGATGAGATGATTGACATAGGTTGAGAGTTGAGATTACCTATTTTCTAGCTAATATGATGATGTGATAGTGATGATTGACACATGTTAAGAGTTGGGTTTTCTGTTTTTTCGAAAATATTGATGGTTTCCATATTATGGAAATTTTTGTGAAGTGGCATAATTATTCGATGATGATGTTAGAAATATGGAATCTAAACATTATTGTTATAATTACATGGAAATGAAAATACCCATTGCTTACTTTTTTTGATAATCCATTGGTTTAATATGATAATACCTTTAAAGGTGATATGGTTAAAGATAGAAAATATATAATGTGTTACATTTATGAATAAAATGATGCTCGATGAGGAGATCAAATTGATGGAGTTGAATGAATTTATGAAAATTTTTTATGATAAATATTTTCATTTAACTCTCTCATATAAAATTGAGAATTTTTTCCATGGCCTCAAGAAAATGGAAGAATAATCATTCAAGTGTATAAGGAAAACATCATATGATATTAACCATATTCCTCATCCATTTTAAATAACCCTAAAATTTCACTTAAAAACCATTATTTTTGTCTCAATATGAAACTATTAAATGATTTGGTGATATGAGAAATAGTTCTCTATAAAGAGATTTTTTGATAAACCCTCAAATTTGAAATAGAGATAACTTATTCTTGGGGCCTTCATGGTTTAATAGATAATTAGTGAAGTGTGGAATTCAATTCTTGTAGTTAAATAAATAAATATCATGGGGTTAAAAACGTTTATCATCCCACTAATCTAATTTGTATGAAGAATCACGCCATAAATTTCCTAAATATAAAATGAAAATGAATCAGGTGTTGGAAATAGGTGAACATAGCTAGAGAATGTATGTGGGAGAAACCCACCATTATGATGGAATAAAGGAATTATCTAATCAACCCTAATAAAATTTTAAAATGTTTTATATTAAATAAATAGGTACTGTATTTAAATAAATTCATTGTGTGAAGGGGTATATAATTTTATCAATGAAAACAACAAATAAGGTATATAGGGTAAGGGTGAGCTTATGAAAACAAAATTACTGATACAGATTCTAATAATAATATGGTTACATGTATGATAGTAAATTACTCAGGTATAGAGAAAATAATATTTTATTCATGTTTTAGACATTCATTCATATCATGAATGTTTTGTATAACTGTTAAAATACCCCATCAAAACATCTATGTCGAGTTATTATTGATGTGATAAAATTAGTCAATCATTTCATCCCCTTATAAAAATCCATTCCCTTATGAAATATTTTGATTAATATAAAATAAAACCTTGAGATACTCTGTTTTCTGTAATTAAATGAAATAATGTGTATGAATTACTTTTTCTTGTATAAATATAGGATATATTTAATAATTAATACAATTATACTCAATATCGTAAATCTCCCTCTCATTCTATACAAGTGAATATAGAAATATGATTATCCTTGGTAATCATTATGTAGAGAATGTATATTTTTTACTTCTAAGTGAGAATATATATATATCAAATTATTGAGACTATAGATATGATAAACCATGATTAAATTCACATTTTGAGAGAATACTCTGATGTTTTTACAATTTATTTTCTTGTCTTCCACCTAACTGAGTGGTTGATTTCTCAATTAAACTTATACCCAGTGATTTTTGAAATATCCAAGATTCTAGTATTCCTCTCATACGTGTCACCCCCACTAATAATTTTATTTTTTTGATGTTATATAATGTTCATTGATCTTTATTGATTAAATATTTCATCATGAATTTCCATGAACACCACCACTTATCATGCCTCAAGACTATCCCTCACGTGGTTCTTTCCACTCAAACTTAACAATGTGTCGAGTTTTGTAAGCATCCTAAGGTTTTCCCTAAACATTATTTATGATATATTTATTCTACATTAGAGTTTTATATGAATACTCTATATAGAACTTAGGTTGGGGTTATTCCAAATTAACAATATGCTTTGGTTTTCATGGTAAAGTAGCTACCACATTGTTAGCACACTGTTTCTCTTTACCAAAGAAACTTCCCCTATCCCAAATACTAGTGGGTTCATATCTAACTCAGGGGCTCGTCATTATTATATTATGTTTTTGTAATGTTACACTATCGTATATATGAATCTATTTCTCTATTTAGTAGTAACTATGTGTTTTACTTATTTTTATTATTGTGTAGGCACATTGTTATATACATGGATAAAAGCTGGATCACATTACCAAGGAACACACCTCATTATGTTAGGGGTTTGAATGAGTTTTTAGATATTGAAATATCTAATCAATCCGTTGAAGGGAGAATAAAATGTCCATCTCCTAAATGTAAATTTAGAACATGGATAAAGAGAGATGAGGTTTATGAACATTTAATACAGAAGCAATTCCCTGGTTAATATCTATGTTGGATTTGGCATTTAGAATCGAATGTTACCGAATGATTGAGCACTAATGTTAATCCCCCGAATGAGGTCCCAAGTTCATTGACAATGGAAAATTAAACGCAAAACCTCATAAATGATGCATTCGGCACTGCAAGACACCACTATCAGCATCAAATCATATCAGAACAACCAATAGAGGGTGCTACAAATTGTAACGTGACAAGTGATGTTTTTGACACTGTAACACATGCAGATCAAGATTGTAACATATCATTGGATCCTCTTCTTGATTCTATGGATCCAAATGTAAGAGAAAACTTCACTGAGGAAAATGTGTTTCATGATATAGTTGACGAGGGAAATTAAGAGTTGTATAGTGGGTGTTTGAAATATTAAAAGCTTTCATTTCTTCTGAAGTTGTACCATATCAAATGTCTATGTGGAATTAAAAATAAGGCAATTTCCATGATATTGGAATTTATTTGTGATGCATTTCCTGAAGAAAAAATCCCATAATCTTTTTATGATATGAAAATAGTTTTTAACAAGCTTGATCTGAATTATACTAAAATAAATGTGTGTCCCAATGATTGTATGCTTTATTAGGGAGGGGATTCAAGTAGACAGAATTGCAAGAAATGTTATTCTTATAGATGGCAGGAATAGGGTGATGTTGGAAGTCTGAATGAACATAATTTCGTGGAGAATAAGAAAAGGAAGACACCTACACAGGTTTTGCGTTACATTCCTTTGAAGCCTCGATTGTAATGATTATTCATGTCATCGAAAACCGCTGAATACATGAAGTTGAATTCTGTAGATAATAATAGTGATGGGTTAATGAGAGATCCACGATATTATCAATCATGGAAGAAATTTGATTCATACATCTCGATTTCTTAGGTGATCTTAGGAATGTTCGAATGTGATTGGTTGTCGATGGATTCAACCCATTTGGGACTTTGAGTACCAGTTATAGAATTTGGACAGTTGTTTTGATCCCTTATAATCTGCCTCCTTGGATGTGTATGCAACAAAAATCGTTTATCCTTTCACTGATTATTCCTGGAAAACAAATGCCTGGAAATGATATTGTTGTATACTTTCAGCCTTTGATTGATGAATTGGAGGAGTTATGGAGAATTGGTGTTGAGACATTTGATACTTCTTCTAAAACAATGTTCAAAATGCATGCTACTTTAATGAGGACAATTACTGACTTCCCTGGGCTTGGGAATTTATCTGGTTGGAACACTTAAATAGGTTTGTCTTGTCCTATTTGTAACTTTGATTTTGAGCCCAAATGGATACCTCAATGTAGAAAATGGTGCTTCTTATGTCATCGAAGATTTCTCGATGCATCTCATAGATTTTGGTTGAACAGATCAAAATTTAATGGTTCCATTGATCGCAGACCACCTCCAAAGTTGTTAACTGGTTCTGAAATATTGACACAACTTGAAAATGTTGAAACAGAATTTGGGAAGGTTCATCATTTGAATGAGAGTGGAAAACGGGTCTGAAGTGCATCGTTAAGTGAAACTGAAACATAATAGTGGAAGAAAAAAAGTATATTCTTCAAACTTCCGTATTGGGAATTTAATTTGTTGCATCATAATATTGATGTGATGCATATTGAGAAGAATTTATATGACAATTTGATATTCACATTGCTTAATGAGCATGAAAAGTCGAAGGATCATCTCAATGCTTGCAAAGACTTACAAGTAATGAACATAAAACATGATCTCTAGCTAGATGAGAATAAAAAGTATCCTCCGACAATTTTTGCAATGAAAAACAGGGATAAAGATACATTCCTTCGAATGTAAAAGAATGTTAAGGTATCTGAGGGTATTCAAGTAACATCTCGAGGTGTGTTGAATTGAATAATAGTAGGTTACATGGATTGAAAAGTCACGATTCACATATTTTGTTACAGTAGTTACAGCCATTGGCATTGCGTACATTATTACCTGAAAAAATTACTGCCGTTGTACTCTAGTTCTGCACATTTTTCAAACAACTATGTGAGAAATCTCTACATCCATTTCAGCTTGACAACCCCTAGGATAGGTTTGTATTGATCCTTTTTTCAATGGAGATGATCTTTCCTCCGTCTTTTTTTACTGTAATGATACATTTAACTGTGCATTTGGTTGAGAAAGAAAAATTAAGAGGCCTTGTTCATTATCGATGGATGTATCCAATTGAGAGGTACTTTATTTATTTGATTTCCTGTTATGTAAAGAAAAATTTGGTACTTAATTAAATTCATAATTATGTTTATTTTATTTCACAGATATCTTGGGCATTTGAAATCATACGTGAAAAATAAAGCTCAACCAGAAGGCTATATTACTGAAGGCTATTTGACTGAGGAGTGTCTGACCTTTTTTTCTCGATACTTGGATGATATTGAGACATGATTTTATCAAGTTGGATATGTGACGACACGTCGACTAAATCTCAAATACATCAGAAATCCAAAATATTTCCTATTATTGGCTGATCAGTTGGGAGGACCTCAAATGTGACATTGACTGAATTGGAAATTTTACAGGCACATAGATATGTGCTGCTGAATAGTGAAATGGCAGATCCATTTATTGAAGAGTTTAGAATACAATCAAAGAGACGAATGAGAGGACGAACCCGAAATGAGAATGATATAACGAAAGCTCTTAATAATGATATTGTAGAATGGTTTGCACGGCGTGTACAATCATAAATATTTCGATAAATATGAATATTAGGTTTACACATACTTTTTGAAAATCTAATAAAGTATATTTCTTTTTTCAGATCATTAATACTGATACTCGAGCAGAGGTGTCAGAAGATTTGATGTTTCTTTCTAGAGGTCCTCTAAAACAAGTCAGAAAGTTCGACTCTTATAATGTGAATGGATTTAGATTTCATACTATTGATCAAGAAGTGGGTTTGAAAACACAGAATAGTGGTATATTTACAGTTGCTGCAGTGAAATACTATGGAAAGCTTCATGATATTATTGAATTAAACTACCACAAACATTTTTCGGTTGTTTTATTCAAATTCAAATGGGTTGATTTTATCAGAGGTGTTAAAAGAGATTCCGTGCAATTTACTTCTGTGAACTTCTCTCGCTTGATGGATGTTGGTGATCGTGAAATGCAAGATCCATATATCTTATCATCATAAGAAAAAATGGTATATTATGTGAATGATGTTGTCGATGAAGGGTGGAGTGTAGTTTATCATTTAATACAAAGAGATTTGTATGATATGGGTGATGAAGTTGAAAATTTGACCTCTAAAATTGAAGTTAATCAGCAACAGAATGCAAGATTATTTGTCCATCATGATATTGAAAATATTACTCTAGCAAGGATGAATGAAGTGGATGAATCAATCGAGCAGGAAACCAACATGATTGAAGGGGAAAATGATTGTATGTACAATTATTTATTTATTCAGCAACCACTTGTTTCATTTTTAAGCCATTCATTATCATTGTTGTATGTATTTTGTCTGTTAGTACTCGACATTTAATATCATTTTTAATTTTTTTTTCTGCATAGTTTTTTTGAAATATATATTTTGAACTTTATTTTATTTTATTAAATGGAAGGAATGCAAAGGAGGAGGCGGTACACTATTTCATCTAGTTCCGCGATAGATGTCGATCCATCTGGATCCCTCCCCACGACATCGAGGCATCAGGTGCCGACACCCCTCCACCATCTCCCCCTGCACCATCTCTCACACCATATGTGGATGTCCCAATAGAGGGTGATTCTTCGACTCCCCCATCAGGAGCCTTAGCAGTGGGGTAGCGACACGCCCCTTCTAGTTCATCCTGGGCATACTGGAGTGTCACTGTCATATGTACAAATTTTAATGAAATAAATTTATTGCATTTTGTTTATACTAATTGCTTGCTCATTGAAGATGAAAAAAACTCAATCGTGGAGAAAAACATAAAAAGTTCATATGTTTGGAATGTGACTGGTGAGAAAATATTCATGCCATTTGATTCTTATGAGGTCCCTATGGCTGACGCCATGGGGTTACATGGCCTGATTTTAGGCTAGCTGGCAGCGGAGCCTGTTTCTCATCCCATTTCATATGATGATTGGAGACATATTCCTCCAAGATGGAAAAACGTAGTATATGATTCTCAAATAAAGGTAAGTTTATTACATTATGGTTAAATTTAATGTCATGTTACTAATATGTTCAAATTGAATTTCAGTATACAGTTGTTCTTCCACTTTACCATTACTGATGTGATAGCACAGATGTAGACGTTGAAAAATCTAGGTAATAAGTGGAAAGATTTCAAATGGATATTTTGGTGTGATTTCAACGATACTTTATTGACCGCGTAGAAAATGTATGATAAGCTACCCAGTGGGGTACCAAAGGAACAATGGAAAGTGTTTATTGACAGACATCGTGATCAGAAGCGGATGGTATTAAAATATATATTATTATATTATCCTCATTTTACATTTATACTTGTATATGAAAAGGAAATGACATTAAATAAATTAGTATTAAATTTCATTTTATTTATTTCAGGATCTCTCAAGACAGAATGCATCAAACCGGGCTAAGCAAGTCATTCCGCACACTGCGGGCTCAACAAGTTTTTCTAGAAGCCGAATGACATTGGTAATATTTTAATTAGTATAAATATTTATTGGACAATATTATCTGTTTAATATATTGAATTGTTGATTTATATTTCCTTAATGCAGTCCCAGAGTTTGAGGCATCAAGCATCCAGAACTGAACTTTGGTTGGATTCTCACAAGAGATCAGATGTAAGCTTTGTTAATGAGCCTGCTAAAGAAGTTAGGGTATGAGGTCCATTTTTTATCATAATAACTTATTATCAGTTTATAATGTGTTAATATATATTGATATTTGATTTATAGGTAAAAATTAAAGAACTATGGGATGTGAATACTACGCAGTCCTACTCAGTCTCCCAGGACGACCTAGTTGCTAAAGTCCATGTGAAGGAGCATCCTGGGAGAGTGCGCGAGATGTGTTTGAGACCCATACCATCTAATGTTTTTACCAGGCCATCGGGGATGGCAGCTTCATCTACTCCTCACATTACTCAGCCCATACCCTATGATGCTCAGAATGAGGTTTTTTCTTTACGAAACACAGTTCACCAACAGGGGGATCAGATATCTACTTTGCAGAAAGAGTTGATTGAAATACATCATCATATGAGTAGATATGCCCTCGGTGGTAGTTCATCAACTGGTGGTAAGAAGGTAAATCAAAAAAAATCAAATTCATTTAGTTTTCTAACTTTCATTGGTTTTATGTTTTAATATAAATATGCAACCTTATTTAATTTTCAAAATAAAGTTCTTATAGCTGACAGTAGAAACTGAAGATAAAGGTTGAGATGGTGACGATGCATCATCGGACCCTGAGTAGTTGTATTTTTGATGTGTTGAACAAATACAGGAACTGTTGGTTTGTATATGTAACATTTGTGGCACATAGTTGTCACCAAACATTTTCATGTCCTAAAATTTTATTGGTTTCTCATGTTTCTTTTTATGCATTTTATTGATTTTTGATGTTTCTTTTTATGTCTTGATTTCTCGAGTGTGGTATACATCATTCCATTTATGCCTGTGTTTGAATTGGTAGTTTCCACCACTCATTTTCATGTCCTAACATTCACCCATACTATCACTCATCAATCACTTCTACATCCGCCCCCAATAGTAGAAGTAATAATGGACTCATTAAACACTAAATACATAGTTATTCAAGAGGGTTACTGGCTGCAATGAATGATCTATGACTCAATGTGCATTGTGTGCATCAACTGAGAGGGTTACCAACTGTATGAATGGAGGACCCATGTCCTATCACTATGATAGGGTTATGTAATCCAAAAAATAAATAGAGGACTCATTCCATGGATCCATTATGCTACCAAGAGGGTTATCAACCCGATGGATGCTCCAATTTTCCACCCACTCCTATCATAATCCCTACAAAGCTATAAGGCACCATATACATGAATGTTATCAATATAAACCCCAGATTATGAATGCATGTGTAGCATCATGTTCTTTATAGATAAATTATTAGAATGGACTACTCATATGTTCCAAACTAACACTTTAGTGAGAAGATAAAAAAATTACTAGAATATATCTAGCACACCGGACCCGATGGATTTTTTTTGAAAAAAAGGTACCACCATTAGTTATACATATATCATATATGATTGATGATAGTTTTACTAAGTGTACACCCCAAATATGTCATGATAATATATTAGAAACACAATAAGAATCAAAGGGTCTCATCCATCCCAACAAGTGATTCACAGGTGTCCTAAGTAATGAAAATTGTGTCATGCCCAATTAGAAATTATAATGAATCTTGTTAAATATCATTAATCAAGTCTAAATATAAATATAAATAAAACCATGGTCAACCGAACACTGATTCCCATCATTATCATCTTAACTCCATCAGGCATCCACCTTGGTTTAGGTGCTATAGTGACACCTGTAACCATCTCTATAGAAACACATGTACCTGTTCTGGGTTGATTTATCTAATGGGAACCCATATGGGTCCTCTAGGTCTGTATACATGTAGAGGAATCTCTCTTGATATCCTTGTTAATGGACCACTATCTCGATATAGTACTTTTCATTCGATAAAATAACAATTTCTAGCAGTGTCAATATATAAAATAACATCTCAGCCTCAATGAGGAATCCAAATAATGGGTTTTCCAAGAATATGGATCATGTACCATATTATTTAGAAGGTTCCACTTAGATTTTCCACTCAGCAATCCCAATCCTATTCCATCCTATGTTCGTCCACCAAGAGTAAATCACAACTAATGAAAAGGGGTTTGGTCAATACAAACAATTACTATGATTGCATAACTTGATGGTATATCCAAGACACATTACAAACTAGATAGGCCATGGTTTCTAAGTCAAAAATTACTTAATTGTTGGAGGTGTCTCAAGGGTCATAGCTAGACCACATTGGATGGTCATCTTATGTCACAAAATACCTCCATAAAAAGGTATAAAAGGCTCATCCTCTAGGGAAAAAACATCTCAAAAGCCCCCCCCCCAATGAAGGGGTCAGGAAGTCACTTGATATCTCTATGTTCAATGCCTCATCCTTTAGAGACCGAGGAATCAGGCTTGTACACAATATTCTATTTTTTCCCTAGCACATAGCTTAGTTTTCTCATGGTCTTCAATCGCCTTAACATTTTAATTTCAATTAACCTTTTAATTAAAAAATAATAATTGGGTTTATAGAAGGATAATGGAATCCAATGGAAATATTACACACCTCAAACCACACAAAATAATAATAAAAACAATAGGGCTAGAACATTAGAGATACAAACTCATTTTGAAACCCCATTCCATTGACACACCACTTAAAATCTCATGGATAGACCTCACCCCCAAGATTTCCATGGACCAATATTTCACCACCCATTTTATCAGGTCCTATAACATACAAAGGAATCATACATAATTAATTATAATATTTTATAATCACTTATAATTAACTAATGCATTTTAACCAAACATGAATAATATATAATTTCTTACCAAATGATTTTTTTTGTGGAAAGTGATGTTTTGGTGTGTGATTATCATGTTGTTATTTGTTATATTGAGGTAGTGATTGTGGGAATGTGATGTAGTGAAAGAGGAGGGCTAGTTATGATGATATATGATGTGGGTTATTCATCGTTGGAGGGCTATAATGTATCTCAGTTGGTTTATATTTCTGGTTTGATTTGTTTTTAAGAGAAGTGGTGCAGCAAATGCAGAAAATTTACTTATTTTTTCTTGGCAGCTTTTAGAGACGGTTTTAACCTCCTTGACATTTATATGGGCGGCGGTTGAAACCACCGATAAACTCTGAAAACCGCCACTAAACATAAATTTTTTCTTAAGTTTAGCGGCGGTTTTAACCGCTGAGACATAGTTGAATCCTTGTTGCCTCATTCCATGGCGGTTCTCATGACTTTGGCGGCGGTTTTACGGCCATTGAATTTGAGTTTATTCACAGCAGTTATAAGCGCCGCGAATAAATTGATATCCAGGGAACGTAAAAACGACCACCAATTTCAGGAAAACCGCTGCAAAATGGGGAACCGACAACGCTTTCATTAAAATTCCATGAAACGGAAAAAACTGTCGCGAATAGATTGGTGACGCCATATTAGGCAGTGGTTTCTATAAACCGCCGCCAAACCATGTTGTGGTGGTTTAAACAGCCATGAAATGCAAAAAAACCACCACTAAAGGGAGATTTTGTTATAGTGATTAATGAATGTATGGGAATTCCAAAAATATCATTAACCACAGATTATCTTAAATCCTTGATCTCCCAAGGTTTATTTTGGATACACAATTTTAATGGTCTTGTTGAAAAATAATTTCACCGTATTCACATTTATAAAAACTGATTCCTCTAATTTAGTGGATGTATCACCCTAGTTAACAACCTTCTTTCCCCCATTATCATGCATTTATTGGAAGATATCATTGTTCTTAAAGTACTTATATATACTATTCAATGTAATCTTATAACCTTCATGTGGAATGTTAATGTTGAAGGTCATCATCATTGGGTATTGTGGCATAGGAATGCTCAGGATGGGGTGAGTGGGAGATTTGGTGTTAAAAGTGTCACTGATTCCATGAACAATATTTAAGTGAGATAAGAATTGGATTTATTGGAGGTAAATTAATTATGGGAAAATATCATTTCCAACAATTATGGGATAGTTTTGGGTGGATTGGGGGGGTAAGAGATCCAAGATGTAGGGATCAATATGGATAGATTTACATTCCCTTCACAACCATTCACAATGTATTGTTGGGTGTGGGTAAATCAATTATTGGTAGGACAAAAATGTATGGAATGTTTGGTAATTTTTAGGGTTTACGATTCCAGTTTTTTCTTCACACAACAAGTAGATATCCTAATTTTATTCCCACCACACTCAACCAACAAAAAAAATTATTAATACATTTCAATCAATTATGACCTTAATATTATGGTTTTTTCTATCTTATCCTACGGGATATTATCAAAAAATTACTACCATAATTTTTTTTCATGAGGACCATGACCACTATTCACAGGGAGAAGTTATATGGTGTATAGAATTACCCACTAAACTCATCTTCTTGTTATTTTGTATATGCAATTAGGACCTCCCTATTGATGATAATGTTCTTCAGATGGGTATTTCCATTACCTCCCAATGTAAATATTGTTACAGACACAAATAAGATTCCAATGATCACATTTTCTTCAAAGGGGAATAGAGACCTATGTGTGTCTTATCATTGGACCTTACAATGGTTTGTTCAGACGAGAGGTACCCAGATGTAATTTACTTCAGGCTTGGTATCATAACACACATTACAACATACATGATGGTAATATGAATTTGGTATTTATAGATACTAGATTCTTGAAAATTTGGAATTCATGAAATTGGGGTCATCATGAGGGGTTTATGAGTTAGATTATAGTGTTTTCGGTTCGTGTTGGATCACATGTCTTTGATCTCGTCCCACATCATCAACATTTGGAGTCCTCATATTCACTCCATTGACTCATGGATGGTATGGTTTCTAAAATAATGGTTTACATATCACTATCACATGGTAACTAGGATTGATGGATTTTTTATAGTGATAGTCTCAAAATAAATATCGATGGGTCATGCATCTGTTGTAACATGAGGTGGGAGCTATTTTCAAATGTGAAAATCTTTTATGTTTACCTTCAGTGATTCTTTTGGTCATAGTGACTCTTTCATAAAAGATGCTTTGGCCATGATCATGGGTAGAAATTATGCCAATACCATTATATTTTTCTGAATGGGTTGGATAATGGTTTATCTATTTCTCATAGATCCATTAGAAGACTATCTTAATTCCATGTATTATTACTTTTTTCATCATATATGTATGGGTTTTAGCTCTAATCTCTATGATTTTACTCACATGTGGAAGGATGGTAATACAGTCACAAACTTCTTAGAAACATACGGAACCAATAATAAATCTTGTATCAACTCTAATACCATAGGATCCTTACCCAAAAAGTGTACTAATCTTGTGAGATATATTTGTCTTGAGAAATACTATTTTAATCCCCCATGAATTTTTTTTCTGAAAATCCACCCTGTTATATGATAAAAATTGTTAATATTGGATGTATTTTTTGGAGAAAACTTTGAGTTTATATGATACGTTGAGGACTTATTTTCATCAAAAAAATAGATTGATAGTATGACATGAATTTATATATTCTTCATGATATTTTCTAGGAATGAATAATTATTCTTAGCAGAAAATGGGAAAATAACCTCTTAATGGGGGAAATATTATTGAATAATAGTTTCCAGTCTTCTACTGATATTTTATGATTCTAGGAATTATAAGACCAACCATGTCATTCTCTTTATGTTGGGTGGATATATAAGAATCCTTATTAATTTGGAATAGAATCATCCAAATATTTTTATAGTAGTTGAAACTTATTTTCAAGTGTGTTATAACTTATTAATGGTTCTAAAAGACCTATTCCCACCATTATCGGACACCATTGGAATTCCTGTTTGTTGATCACATTTTCATTGTGTTTCTGAGGATGGGTCACCAATATATGGGTGAATATGGGTATCTATCTTTGATATATTCAAAATTATTTGAAAAATATCTTGAGTAGGATAAGTGGAGTATCTTCTTCACCTATCACATAGTTGTATCTAAATAAATAATAAATTAAATTTTTCATATTTGGAAAAGTATATACCTAACACATCACATTGGTTTAAATATAAATAAATTGATCTTAATGACAATGAATCATATATGCAGAACCACATATATATTATTTAATGAGGATAAAAGGTGTTATATGGAATTACCATTCTGATACTTCAAATTAGGTTGTAGTATATGTGACTAAATATGATACATGGGAATGATAAATGATAATGAAAATACAATGGTAATAGTTATTTCCTGAAATTTTCGGCTGATGATTTTCAAGATTGGAAATCTATTGGGGGAGAGGTTGTAAAGACCTCAACCTCTCAAACTAGGTAATTATCATAAATTTAAGTGTTTATAAATTTTTAATGTTTATTTTTGGTGTAATGATTTTTATAAAAATATAATAGTGTTTTGGACATTGAGAAAGGGTGACGTTGATGTCCCCCTTAGGTTCAGGAACCACCAGGTACCCAGTTGGCATAGACTGGCTTCACGATGGAAAAACGATGATCATAAGACCTCTATTTCAAGATAATTGATACCTAGTTTTTTCTAGTGAGTACCTTGTATCATATATGGATATATATATATAATTAAAATGGTATTTGGGTTGTTTTTAGAACTAAATTATATCATAAAATATACGATGAATAGAAATTTCTTTAAAATAAACTATTTTCACTTGCATCATATTGATTCTTCCATATCAAAACTATCTAAGATATCTAGGAATTATCCATTAGTCCTTGTCTATATGATTGGGAATTAAATTTCACTCTAATAAAAATAATTCTAATGATAAAATTGATTTTTATCTTTCCTGGTTTTTCCTGATTCGAGTTACTGTGATATTTTATCAATATTCTCACAGGCATATGAAATCATTCTAAATATTCATAAAAATTATGGTTTAGTGGAGAATGAGTTTTATCCTTTATAATATAAAATAATTTTACTTTTTAACTTTTGTACTATTACTTTTATTATTGAATAAAACAAATAAATTGTAACTCCCTGACCCCAGTTACCCAGAGTCAGTGCATTATTACATAACATTGGCATGATCACAAGAAAGATCAAGTCTTGAAAGACCGATTAGTTTAGTAGTCTTGGAAACACTATATATATTTATATGTCTTACATTACATCATAAAATCAAAAAAACTACAACAACATATTTATTTCATATCCCATCATACTGTCCCTACAGGTCATTCCTAAATTACTTCTTCACATCCTGGAAAAAAGAAAACATAGAAAAGGGGTGAGCTCGAATGCCCAGTAAGGATAACAATATAGTGGAAACTTTCATAAATAAGAATAAACCTTTAAGGCAATGTATAACTAAAACAAAAGCCTTTAAAACTTGAACTTCAATATAATATGGAAGAAAAAAATGAAATAATTCCATTTACTTATTCACATGGATATTCTACTAATCGAATAATCACATGAAATATCAATAACCACTTTCATAATGATGGAATGCATAATGCCAGACTATCACAACCACATAGTCAAGGCCTCGTGCCAAGACTATAAATAATATTTTGTCAATGCCTTGTTTCAAGACACTATTTTGTCTCATGAGACCTACCGATTCATCGAGGAGCTATAGCGGGCTCCACCCGTCACTTATTAAGTCCAATACATTTCTCATATGAATAGGTTTAAACATAACATAAACATTCTTATTAAAAATAGAATACGAAATGTCAATACCTTCACCATAAACCATTAATGGTATAAAAATAACATATCCATAGTCAAACATATCAAAAAACCTCAAATACAATATGGATGTTTTGTTTCATAATAAATCAACTTCAAATAAGCTTAAAATCTATCAAAGGATGATGAAATAGATGAAATAAAAACTGTTTGAGAGAAATATATATATTTTTAAATCTTTTAAAAGTAACATAATTATAAAATAAAACATTTACTTTGAAAATATTCTTACATTCTTGTAAGGGAAGCTTCAACGATTTTATAACAGCGGAAAATAGCCGCACCCAACTTATAAGTCAAAAAAGACATTCTTACCTTAATTATGTTGAAAGGGTTAAAAAGGACCTTGTTTGGAAAACGACAGAAAGATTCCATTATAAACATCTTATAAAAAGACAAACAAGGGTATAAATGACTTTAACCCATATTCTGCAAAATATTAAGAATGTTTTGAGACACATTCTTAAGAAACATGGATGTGGATGATAAAGAGGTCCCAGTAGATAATTACGTATAAACAACCTTGGATAATGAAGAGATTGTGAAATAAACCCTTACCATGTACTTTTCCTTGGTTGGGGGTTGGTTAAACTCATGTATAATGGTGAAATAATTTTTATTAAATTATACAACAATCATATACAATAATATGATATCATATATGATCTTTTAATATTGATTTGTTAATAATATCTTAGTATTATCGTTGTTTTGGGTGTTAACATACTCGTTTTCTTTTATATGTTTTGTTATGTAATCCATGTTTGTCATGGATAGGTTTTATCTTATTCATATCCAGAATGATATCAAGTACCTAGACACTATTATTAATCATCAAATTAGAATTAGGCTTGAATGGATACGACGGGGAATGAATCTCATTGCGTTCGTGGAGACGGTTGTCCGTACAGATGCACGAGCGACAATATCATTCTTTTAATATTAAAATAATATATAATTGGAACGTATATCATATATACAGAATCAATATCATGTTATATTTATTATTTACATGAATTATACATCATTATTATACCCATCCAAATAATAATTTATTGAATAAAAATTACACCACGACGTCGAGACGGTAAGCCGTATGTAGGCACGTATGTTGACATTTTATTCAATGGATGGATAGAATACTGAATATGGTTGTACCATATTTATAATAACTTCACATTATATGTACGATACTGGAGTTATTATTTTATAATGGGAATAACAAAGAAAGAAGATGTTGAAGAAGAAAAGAACTTGAAAGAGGGTGGTGAAAAAATTACCTCTTCTTCGGGTTCTTCCTTTTTATTTGATCAAAAGAGATCTAAGGTTGGATTTCTGATCCAAATAAGGCCTCTAGGTTGCAGTGAGGGAAGTTAGTAGATTATATTTCCAGGGTTTGGCCGAGCCAAAATGCTTTGAATGTGTGAATTAGTCAGAAGGGGGAGTTCCCTTTTATAAGAGGGGTGAGGGGCACCTTTGGAAAAGATAGAAATATTATTTTATAATAAATTCATATTCAGTTTCTAATGTCTCAAAAGTGGATTATTTAAATTTTAACGTGGGGATTATTTGAAAACCACTCAACCAATAGAATATAGATAGGGTTGGGTCATTATATTCACCTTATCTTTAAGTATTAACTCTTAGTTAATTATTTTCACTTTTACAATATCTCTTTGTATTTTTATATTATCTGGTTAATAAAAATACTATATACATCCAAGAGAACCCCATGTGGTCCATTAATGATATACCTATCATTATATAAGTCTCCTGGATGAACATTAGGTTTGTAGTAATTGAATATCAATTAATAATATAATATTTGTTATAAAAACTTTTTTATGTCAATTTTGACACTATTTGGAAAATTGTTTTTTTTGAAAATCATAATAGAATGATTGCTTCAAAAAAAGTTAATTAAATCATTAATAATATTTAATATTAACCTAGAAAATTATTTTAATTCATAAAAAGTCTCAAATTATATTTATTTGGGTATTTATGATATCAATTATTTTAATTTTTCACTATTATGGTAATTACAACATTATCATTATGTCATAAATAAATTAAATTATTTCATGTCTAAAAATTATAAATAAAATATCATTATATAGGAAATCTTTTTAGATTTCTAATTAATATTTATAATCTAATTTATATTATTCCTATCCCTATATTAAAAATGTTTTAGTAAATAAACATTGATTTTAACTCTTTTAACTATTCTTTGAATTAAATAATAATAAATGTCCTAATCTAATCCAAGTGGACCTAAATGATAATATTTTATTCCTAAGTTTGTTTTTGGTCGAGATAGACTTGTCCAATAGAAATAGTACATGTGTTTGGGTAATATTAATATCATTTTTACCCTTAATTTCCCTATTTGCTTTTAACAATGGTAAATAAAAGCAAACAGTTACTATTCACCAAAAATTATTTTCATCTCATTGAACCAAATTTTAATCTTTGATTTTAACTGTGTCTCTTGGATTTTCGAAATTCCACTCACAGAAGTGGTAAAATTATGTTTTATGAAAAAATCATTTTTTAAACTACAACTTAGTGGTTTCACTATTCATCAAAAAATGATGTTTTTCATAAAAATACCAAAAATTCACCCTAGGCTAATTTCGATATTCTGAATACAAAAATGAAGTTCATTTTGGAAAATAATATTTATAAATTTCAAAAATTGGGTATTACTATTCATAACGGCTAGTTTGATTGGTTGTGGTGTGTTAGAACTCGATGTTGCGTACAACACACACTATTGCATTATTCAAAGAGAAGCGTTCCGTAAAAGCTTGGGGTGTTACATTCTCCTCTCCTTCAAATAATTTCTTCCTTGAAATTTCTAGAATACTACCGCATGAAAAGACTCGGGTAGTTCTTCATCATAAGTTCCTCAGGTTCCCACGTTGCCTCTTCCATCTTATGGTTTCTCCACAAGACATTTACCAGATGAGTCATCCGGTTTCTCAGTACTTGTTCTCTCATATCAAGAATCTTGACGGGCTCTTCACAATAAGATATATCGGGTTCCGATTCTAATTCCTCATAGGTGAGTACATGTGTTCGGTCAGGCATGTATTTCCTCAACAGAGATACGTGGAACACATCGTGAACTTTGGAGAGACTTGGCGGCATTGCCAATCGGTAAGCTACAACCCCAATTTGTTCTCGAATTTCAAAAGGTCTGATGTACCTGGGACCCAATTTACCTTTCTTACCAAAACACATTACTCCCTTCCTTGGAGATACCTTTTGTAAAACATGATCACCGACTTGAAATTCCAAATCCTTCCTTCGATTATAGGCATAGCTCTTCTTCCTACATTGAGCTGCTTTGATATTGTTTTGGATTAACTTCACATTTTCCATCATTCCCTCCACCAGTTCTAGGACTACAAGTTTTCTTTCACCAATGTCATCCCAACAGGTTGGTGTGTGACATCTGTTTTCGTATAACACTTCATATGGTGCCATATGAATACCCAAATGGAAGCTATTGTTATAGAAAAATTCTACCAGAGGTAAATATTGATCCCACATACCCTGAAAGTCAAGTGAGAAGGATCTCAACATGTCTTCTATGGTTTTGATAGTCCGTTCTGATTTTTTGTCTGTTTGAGGGTGGTAGGCAGTGCTCAAATGAAGTTCAGTATCCAAGGCTTTCTGAAGACTTTTCTAGAACCATGAAGTAAAACAGGGATCACGATCAGAAACAATTGATAGGGGTACTCCATGAAGTCTCACAACTCCATCAAAATATAGTCTTGCTAGACGTTCCAGTGGTAGATCTTCTCTTATAGAAAGAAATTGTACTGACTTGGTAAGACGATCAACAATAACCCATATTGCATCGTTCCTTCTAGAAGTCTTTTGTAGTCCCATGACAAAGTCCATCATGATATTACCCCATTTCCACTCAGGTATGGGAAGAGATTGCAATACTCCACCAGGCTTCTTCCTTCTAGCTTTCACTTGTTGAAAAACCATACATCTTGAAACAAAATCAGAAATATCGCTCTTCATGTTGTCCCACCAAAAATGTTCCTTCAAATATCTATAAATTTTGGTGCTCCGAGGGTGTATAGAGAAATTGGAACTAGGAGCATCATCTAGCAATTCCTTTTTTAGATTAGGTATATCGGGTACGGAAAGACTCTTCCCGAATTTCAAAATTCCTTCTTCATACACAAAGTCTCTCAATCTCCCATCATTCACAGCTTTAATTTTCTTTCGAAATTATTCATCATCGGTCTGAGAACTCTTAATCCTTTCTAGTAAAGATGGTTTGGAAACCATTTGAAAAAGCCTTGATGTTTCACCTTCCCTGGTTATTCCCATGTACATCCTCACTAGATCCATGAAAATTAGATCCCTTTCAATTCTCATATTTTTCAAAAATCCATGATATTTTATGCTCAAAGCATCTACCACATTTTTTTCTTTTCCCAGGTGGAAGTGTATCGTACAATCATAATCATTGAGTAATTCAAGACATCTCCTTTGCGTCATGTTGAGTTATTTTTGTGAGAAAATATACTTCAAACTCTTGTGATCAGTATAAATCTCACATTTTTCACCATAGAGGTAGTGCTTCCATATCATCAAAGAAAAGATCACAGATGCTAACTCGAGATCATGAGTTGGATAGTTTTGTTCATTAATTTTCAAGTGTCGTGATGCGTGGGAAATAACATTATCATTCTACATAACGATACAGCCAAGTCCTTTCTTCGATGCATCACTATAAATAACAAACCCATCATTCCCCGATGGAAGAGTCAATATAGGAGCATTGACTAATATTCTCTTCAGTTCTTCGAAACATTCTTCACACTCTTTTGTCCAAACTAATTTAACCCCTTTACATGTGAGATTTTTTAATGGGTAATCCAACCGAGAAAAATTCTGGATGAAACATCGATAATAACCTGCTAAACCAATAAAACTACATACCTCAGTTATACTCGTCGGTGCATGCCATTTTTAGATTGCCTTGATCATAGAAGGATTAATAGAGATTCCATCTTTAGAGACAATATGGCCAATAAAAAAATCTCCTGAAGCCAGAATTCACATTTTCTAAAATTCCCATATAATTCATGTATTCTCAGAGTCTTCAGGATAATGCGCAGGTGATTTTCATGATCTTTGTATCTTTTGGAGTATTCAAAGATATCATCAATAAATACAACCACAAATTCATCGAGATATTCCATGAAAACTCTATTCATCAGATCCATGAATACAGATGGTGCATTAGTCAATCCAAAAGGCATTACTGTAAACTCGTAATGCCTGTACCTAGTTCGAAATGCTATCTTCGGAATGTCTTCCTTCTTCACATACAACTGATGGTATCCAGATCGAAGGTCAATCATTGAAAAGTATTGATCTCCATGCAGTTGGTCAAATAAATCATCAATGAGAGGTAGGGGATACTTGTTCTTTATTGTTATAGCATTGATCTCCCTGTAGTCGATACATAACCTCATAGATACATCATTATATTTAACAAAAAGAAAAGGGGCTCCCCGTGGAAAAACACTAGGGTGAATAAATACTTTATTACTCAATTCCTCTAGTTGTTTCTTTAGATCAACTAATTCCATATTGGCTATTCTATAAGGGGTCTTCGATATAAGCCTTGATCTCGGAATTAAATCAATGGAAAACTCAACTGCTCATTTTTGAGGATGTCTAGGTAAATCATCTGGAAACACATCTATATATTCTTTCACAATAGGTGCATCCTCTATTTGAATATTCCTTTCCTCACCCATAGTCATTTAATTCTCTTCCTCCCCAATAATTGAATTTAGTTGAGCTACTGGGGGTGGATCTAGATAAGAATTAGGTGGTGATGATTCTTCTCTAAAGATAAGGTGTTCCCTATCAACATCATCAAAAATCGTAACCTCCTTCTTCTTACAATAAATCTTCGTATCATGGTCCGAAAGCCAATAATTACCAAGGATTATATCAAACTCAATCATAGGTATAACGATGAGATCAGCGGATAAAGAAAATTTATGTGCTCTAATGGGGACTGATTCAAAAAACATTGTTGCAATGATACTTCCCTTAGTATTTTTAACTGAAAACTCCCTTTTTAATCAAATTGGAAATATCTAATTTTCTTAGAAAACTAAGAAGATATGAAACAATACGATGATCCAGAATCAAATAATGCATTTGCTAAACTTGACGAAACCATTAAATGACCTGCCACCACGTCTTTTGGAGCTCCAACCTCAGCGGTAGTGATAACATAATCTTGGCCTTGATCCCTTGGCCTTTTCTGAGCTAAGTTCCCCTGACGCTTAGGAAATTCATTTGAATAATGACCCATCATCTTGCAATTGTAGCATTGGACATCAGTAGCTTCCTTCTTTCCATTGCAATCACGAGCTTGGTGGCCTTTTTCACCACACTTGTAACAGACTGCCATTCCTTTTATGCAATTACCAGGGTGTTTCTTCCAAAATTTTTTGTGGGTTGGATATTCAACTTTTCCCTTCTTCCCCTTATTTCCATTCCCAGATTGATCAGAAGATCTCTTCTTTTATTAATTTGCTTTAAAGTCATAAGACTTAGTGAATTCCTTTTCTGTCTTGATAGAACATGAGACAATGTCTTCGTACGGCTAGAAGGATTGTGAGACTAATGCTCGATGGAGAAATGGTTTTAACCCATCAAAGAAATGATCAATATTACTTCTTGGGTTACATATATAATCTCCAGCATACCTTGTTAACCTTGTAAAGTTATCCTCATACTTTGTGACATTATCATCCTCATTATGTCTCAGACTCAGAAATTTCCTTTCCATATCTGCTCAATGGTCACGAGGAAAGTATTTTTTTTCTAAGAACAGGTCTTTGAACTCCCTTTATTCCATAATTGATACTTCATCACCTTCCTTCGTATTTTTAATCAATGACCACCATTAAACAACATCTCCAGTGAGGCGATAAACTGCCAGGATAACTTTTTCCCTTTCACTACTCCCCAATAAAACATCGATAATAACCTGCTAAACCAATAAAACTACATACCTCAGTTATAATCGTCGGTGCATGCCATTTTTAGATTGCCTTGATCATAGAAGGATTAATAGAGATTCCATCTTTAGAGACAATATGGCCAAGAAAAAAATCTCCTGAAGCCAGAATTCACATTTGCTAAAATTCCCATATAATTCATGTATTCTCAGAGTTTTCAGGATAATGCGCAGGTGATTTTCATGATCTTTGTATCTTTTGGAGTATACAAAGATATCATAAATAAATACAACCACAAATTCATCGAGATATTCCGTGAAAACTCTATTCATCAGATCCATGAATACAGATGGTGCAGTAGTCAATCCAAAAGGCATTACTGTAAACTCGTAATGCCCATACCTAGTTCGAAATGCTATCTTCGGAATGTCTTCCTTCTTCACATACAACTGATGGTATCCAGATCGAAGGTCAATCATTGAAAAGTATTGATCTCCATGCAGTTGGTCAAATAAATCATCAATGCGAGGTAGGGGATACTTGTTCTTTATTGTTATAGCATTGATCTCCCTGTAGTCGATACATAACCTCATAGATCCATCATTATTTTTAACAAAAATAATAGGGGCTCCCCATGGAAAAACACTAGGGTTAATAAATACTTTATTACTCAATTCCTCTAGTTGTTTCTTTAGTTCAACTAATTCCATATTGGCCATTCTATAAGGGGTCTTCGATATAAGCCTTGATCTCAGAATTAAATCAAAGGAAAACTCAACTTCTCATTCTAGAGGATGTCTAGGTAAATCATCTGGAAACACATCTATATATTCTTTTACAATAGGTGCATCCTCTATTTGAATATTCCTTTCCTCACCCATAGTCATTTAATTCTCTTCCTCCCCAATAATTGAATTTAGTTGAGCTGCTGGGGGTGGATCTAGATAAGAATTAGGTGGTGACGATTCTGCTCTAAAGATAAGGTTTTCTTTATCAACATCATCAAAAATCATAACCTCCTTCTTCTTACAATAAATCTTCGTATCATGGTTCGAAATCCAATCAATACCAAGGATTATATCAAACTCAATCATAGGTATAACGATGAGATCAGCGGATAAAGAACATTTATGTGCTCTAATGGGGATTGATTCAAAAAACATTGTTGTAATGATACTTTCCTTAGGAGTTTTAACTAAAAACTCCCTTTTTAATAAAATTGGAAATATCTAATTTTCTTAGAAAACTGAGAAGATATGAAACAATACGATGATCCAGAATCAAATAATGCATTTTCTAAACTTGAAAAACCATTAAATTACCTGCCAGCACGTCTTTTGGAGCTTCAACCTCAGCGGTAGTGATAAAATAAGCTTGGCCTTGATCCCTTGGCCTTTTCTGAGGTAAGTTCCCCTGACGCTTAGGAAATTAATTTGAATAATGACCCATCATCTTGCAATTTTAGCATTGGACATCAGTAGCTTCCTTCTTTCCCTTGCAATCACGAGCGTGATGGCCTTTTTCACCACACTTGTAACAGACTGCCATTCCTTTTAAGAAATTGCCAGGGTTTTTCTTCCAACATTTGTTGCAGGTTGGAAATTCATCTTTTCCCTTCTTCCCCTTATTTCCATTCATAGATTGATCAGAAGATCTCTTCTTTTATTGATTTGCTTTAAAGTCATATGACTTAGTGAATTCCTTTTTTGTCTTGATAGCACATGAGACAATGTCTTCGTACGACGACAAGGATTGTGAGACTAATTCTCGATGGAGAAATGGTTTTAACCCATTAAAGAAATGATCAATATTACTTCTTGGGTTACGTATATAATCTCCAGCATACCTTGTTAACCTTGTAAAGTTAGCCTCATACTTTGTGACATTATCATCCACCTTATGTCTCAGACTCAGAATTTTCTTTTCCATATCTGCTCAATGGTCACGAGGAAAGTATTTTTCTAAGAACAGGTCTTTGAACTCCCTTTATTCCATATTTGATACTTCATAATCTCCCTTCGTATTTTGAATCAATGACCACAATTAAATAGCATCTTTAGTGAGGCGGTAACCTTCCAGGATAACGTTTTCCCTTTCACTACTCCCCAAAGCATGAAAATATTTTCTCTAGGGAACTTATCCATTGCTCAGCTACTAATGGATTTGTACTCCCATTGAATGTTGGTGGTTGTTGCCTCATGAAGTGATCTAACATTGATCCTCCACATTGTGGATCAGGGTGCTCCATATGGGTAAGGTTATTTTTCATAACCTGAGTGAGTTGTCCCAGTATGGTGATTAGTTGATCAGCAACAGTTGCATCACCAGCTCCACTATAATTATCCTGAGCAGAAGGGAAATCCCTACATGGAGTGCTTTCACTGATACAGTTTCCATTTATTCCACTAGGTGCCATTTCTAAACAATGGCATAAACTAGATTAGTTTATGAATCAAAATACATAATTCCATACTTATAAAACACTTAACATAAATTGAACTATTTATGGATATAATCCATAATCATAAAAAAAATTCATTGAGGAAGTTTATACTCATAAACCGTTCATAATGATTTGTAATGAAAATGAGAGTAATCCTACGTATATCCCCCGTGAGTGTCGTAACCAAGAGTGCAGAAAGGCCCATTGTCATGCACCGGTTCCCGTTCGAGTCTAGCTCAAAGCGGTGTTTTCGGGTTTTACCCCTAAGTACATCTGTGCTAGATCCACCTCTACCTACTCGTATCCAGACATGGATTTATTGCTCGTAAAACTCACAAAATCTTTACAATACCAAAATTCTAGAAAGTTCTTCTATACTAATCCTAAAATTCCATCTTAAATCATTGTGCTCTAATCAGAGATTATCTAAATCTAGCTTCCAAGGTTTTTACTAAACATTCTCTAATACCAACTGTAATGCCCCGACCCCAGTTACCTAGATTCGGTGCATTATTACATGACATTATCATGATCACAAGAAAGATCAAGTCTTGAAAGTCCGATTAGTTTAGTAGTCATAGAAACACTAGATATATTCATAAGTCTTACATTACATCATAAACTCAAAAAAACTACAACAACATATTTTCTTCATACCCCATCATACTTCCCTTGCAGGTCATTTATAAATTACTTCTTCACATCCGGGGAAAAAGAAAACATATAAAATGGGTGAGCTCAAATGCCCAGTAAGGATAACAATATAGCTGAAACTTTCATAAATAAGAATAAACATTTAAGGCAATGTATAACTAAAACAAAAGCCTTTAAAACTTGAACTTCAACATAATATGGATGAAATAAAATGACATAATTCTATTTACTTATTCACATATATATTCTACTAATCGAATAATCACATGAAATATCAATAACCACTTTCATAATTATGGAATGCATAATGCCAGAGTATCATAACCACATAGTGAAGGCCTCGTGCCAAGACTACAAATAATATTTTTTCAAGGCCTTGTGCCAAGACACTAGTTTGTCTCATGAGACCAACCGATGCATCAAGGAGCTATAGCTGGCTCCACCCGTCACTTATTAAGTCCAATTAATTCCTCATATGAACTGGTTTAAACATAACATAAACATTTCTTATTATAACTAGAATATGAAATGTCCATACTTTCACCATAAACAACGAATGGTATAAAAATAACACATCCACAATCAAACATATCAAAAAACTTTCAATACAATATGGAAGTTTCGTTTCATAATAAATCAACTTCGAATAAGCTTAAAATCCATCAAAGGATGTTGACATAGAAGAAATCAAAATTGTTTGAGAGAAATATATCTTTTTTTGAAATCATTTAAAAGTCACATAATTATAAAAGAAAACATTTACATTGAAAATATTCTTATATTCTTGTAAGGGAAGCTTCAATGATTTTATAATGGTGGAAAATATCCGCACCCACCATATAAGTTAAAAAAGACATTCTTACCTTAATTCTGTCGAAAAGGATAAAAAGGACCTTGTTTGGAAAACGACGGAAAGATTCCTTTATAAATTTATTATAAAAAGTCAAAAAAAGGGTATAAATGACTTTAACCCATATTCTATAATATAGTAAGAATGCTTTGTGACACATTCTTAAGAAACAAGTATGTGGATGATAAAGAGGTCCTAGTAGATAATTACGTACAAACTACCTCAGATAATGAAGAGATTTTGAAATAAACCCTACATTATAATTTTCTTAGGTTGGCGGTAGGTTAACCTCATGTATAATGGAGAAATAATTGTTATTAAATTATACAAGAATCATATACATTAATATGATATCATATATGATCTTTTAACATTGATTTTTTAATAATATCTTAGTATTATCGTTGTTTCAGGTGTTTACTTACTCATTTTCTTTTATATGTTTTGTTATGTAAGCCTTGTTTTTCATGGATAGGTTGTATCTTATTCATATGAAGAATGATATCAAGTCATTAGATACTATTATTAATCATAAAATTAGAATTATACTTTAATGGATATGATGGGGAATGAATCTCATCGCGTTCATGGAGACGGTAGTCCGTACGTACGCACGAGCGACAATATCATTATTTTAATATTAAAATAATATATAATTGGATTGTATATCATATATACAGAATCATTATCATGTTACCTTTATTATTTAAATGAATTACACATCATTATTATACCCATCAAAATAATAATTTATGGAATAACATTTACACCACGACGTGGAGATGGTAAGCCGTACGTACGCAAGTATGGTGACATGTCATTCAAAGGATGTATAGAATACAGAATATGGTTGTACCATATTTATAATAACATCACAGTATATATAATATAGTGGAGTTATTATTTTAGAATGGGAATAACAAAGAAAGAATAAGTTGAAGAAGAAAGGAACTTGAAAGAGGGTGGTGAAAACATTACCTCTTCTTCGGGATTTTCCTTTTGATTTGATCAAAAGGGCTCCATAGGTTGGATTTCTGATCAAACTAAGGACTCTAAGTTGTAAAGAGGGAAGTTGGGAGAGTATTTGGGCAGGATTGGGCCGAGAAAAAAGGCTTTTAATGTGTGAATTAGTGAGAAGGGTGAGTGCCCTTTTATAAGAGGGGTGAGGGGCACCTTTGGAAAAGCTAGAAATATTATTTTATAATAAATTCATATTAGGTTTCTAATGGATCCAAAGTGGATTATTTAGAGGTTAAGGTGGGTATGGGTCTATAACCACTCAACCAATATAATTTTGACAGGTTTGGGTCATTATATTAACCTTATCTTTAAGTATTACCTCTTAGTTGATTAGTTTCACTTTTACAATGTCTCTTTGTATTTTTATATTAAATGGTTAATAAACATACTATATACATACAAGAGAACCCCATGTGGTCCATTAATGATACCCCAATCATGATATAAGTCTCCTGGCCGAACATTAGGTTTGTAGTAATTGAATATCAATTAATAATATAATATTTGTTTTAAAAACGTTTTTATGTCAATTTTGACACTATTTGGAAAATTGATTTTTTGTGAAAATCATAACAGAATGATTTCTTCAAAAAAAGTTAATTAAATCATTACTAATATGTAATATTAACCTAGAAAATTAGTGTAATTCATAAAAAGTCTCAAATTATATTTATTTGGGTATTTATGATATCAATTATTTTAATTTTTCACTATTTTGGTAATTACTGTATTATCATTATGTCATAAATAAATTAAATTATTTAATGTCTAAAAATTATAAATAAAACATCATTATGTAGGAAATATTTTTAGATTTCTAATTAATATTTATAATCGAATTTATATTATGTGTAACCCTAAATTAAAAATGTTTTAGTAAATAAACATTGATTTTAACTCTTTTAACTCTTCTTTGAATTAAATAATAATAAATGTCCTAATCTAATACAAGAGGACCTAAATGATAATATTTTATTCCTAAGTTTGTTTTTGGTCGAGATAGACTTGTCCAATAGAAATAGTACATGTGTTAGGGTAATATTAATATCATTTTTACCCTTAATTGCCCTATTTGCTTTAAACAATGGTAAATAAAAGCAAACAGTTACTATTCACCAAAAATTATTTTCATCTCATTGAACCAAATTTTAATCCTTGATATTAACCGTGACTCTCGGATTTTCGAAATTCCACTCATAGAAGTGGTAAAATTATGTTTTATGAAAAATTCAGTTTTTTAACTACAACTTAGTGGTTTCACTATTCATCAAAAAAATGATGTTTTTCAGAAAAATACCAAAAATTCACCCTAGGCTAATTTCGATATTCTGAATACAAAAATGAAGTGCATTTTGGAAAATAATATTTATAAATTTCAAAAATTGGGTATTACTATTCATAACGGCTAGTTTGATAGGTTGTGGTGTGTTAGAACTCGATGTTGCGTACAACACACACTATTGCTTTATTCAAAGAGAAGCGTACTGTAAAAGCATGGGGTGTTACATTCTCCCCTCCTTCAAATGATTTCTTCCTCGAAATTTATAGAATACTACCGCATGAAAAGACTCGGGTAGTTCTTCATCATAAGTTCCTCAGGTTCCCACGTTGCCTCTTCCATCCTATGGTTTCTCCACAAGACATTTACCTGATGAGTCATCCGGTTTCTCAGTACATGTTCTCTCATATCAAGAATCTTGATGGGCTCTTCACAATAAGATATATCGGGTTCCGGTTCTAATTCCTCATAGGTGAGTACATGTGTTCGGTCAGGCATGTATTTCCTCAACAGAGATACGTGGAACACATCTTGAACTTTGGAGAGACTTGGCGACATTGCCAATCGGTAAGCTACAACCCCAATTTGTTCTAGAATTTCAAAAGGTCCGATGTACCTGGGACTCAATTTACCTTTCTTACCAAAACACATTACTCCCTTCCATGGAGATACCTTTTGTAAAACATGATCACCGACTTGAAATTCCAAATCTTTCCTTCGATTATCGGCATAGCTCTTCTGCCTACATTGAGCTGCTTTGATATTGTTTTGGATTAACTTCACATTTTCCATCGTTCCCTCCACCAGTTCTAGGCCTACAAGTTTTCTTTCACCAATGTCATCCCAACAGGTTGGTGTGTGACATCTCTTTTCCTATAACACTTCATATGGTGCCATATGAATACTCAAATGGAAACTATTGTTATAGAAAAATTCTACTAGAGGTAAATATTGATCCCACATACCCTGAAAGTCAAGTGAGAAGGATCTCAACATGTCTTCTATGGTTTTAATAGTACTTTCTGATTGTCCGTCTGTTTGAGGGTGGTAGGCAGTGCTCAAATGAAGTTAAGTATCCAAGGCTTTCAAAAGACTTTTCTAGAACCTTGAAGTAAAACGGGGATCACAATCAGAAACAATTGATAGGGGTACTCCATGAAGTCTCACAACTCCATCAAAATATAGTCTTGATAGACGTTCCAGTGGTAGATCTTCTCTTATAGAAAGAAAATGTACTGACTTGGTAAGACGATCAACAATAACCCATATTGCATCATTCCTTATAGAAGTCTTTTGTAGTCCCATGAAAAATTCCATCATGATATTACCCCATTTCCACTCAGGTATGGGAAGAGGTTGCAATACTCCACCAGGATGCTGCCTTCTAGCTTTCACTTGTTGAAAAACAATACATCTTGAAACAAAATCAGCAATCTCCCTCTTCATGTTGTCCAACCAAAAATGTTCCTTCAAATATCTACAAATTTTGGTGCTCCTAGGGTGTATAGAGAAATTGGAACTATGAGCATCATCTAGCAATTCCCTTTTTAGATCAGGTATATCGGGAACACAAAGTCTCTTCCCGAATTTCAAAATTCCTTCTTCATACACAAAGTCTCTCAATCTCCCATCATTCGCAGCTTTAATTTTCTTTTGAAATTTTCATCATCAGTCTGAGAACTCTTATTCCTTTCTAGTAAAGATGGTTTGGAAACCATTTGAAAAAGCCTTGATGTTTCACCTTCCCTGGTTATTCCCATGTACATCTTCACTAGATCCATGAAAATTAGATCCCTTTCAATTATCATATTTTTCAAAAATCCATGATTTTTCTTCTCAAAGCATCTACCACCTTTTTTTCTTTCCCCAGGTGGAAGTGTATCACACAATCATAATCCTTGAGTAATTGAAGCCATCTCATTTTCCTCAGGTTGAGTTATTTTTGTGAGAAAATATACTTCAAAATCTTGTGATCAGTATAAATCTCACATTTTTTACCATAGAGGTAGTGCTTCCATATCTTAAAAGAAATGATCATAGCTGTTAACTCGAGATCATGAGTTGGACAGTTTTGTTCAATAATTTTCAACTGTCGTGATGCGTAGGCAATAACACTATCATTCTACATAACGACACAGCCAAGTCCTTTCTTCGATGCATCACTATAAATAACGAACTCATCATTCCCCTATGGAAGAGTCAATATAGGATCATTGACTAATATTCTCTTCAATTATTCGAAACATTCTTCACACTCTTTTTTCCAAACTTATTTAACCCCTTTACGTGTGAGATTTTTTAATGTGTTATCCAACCGAGAAAAATTCTGGACGAAACATCGATAATAACCTACTAAACCAATAAAACTACATACCTCAGTTATACTCGTTGGTTCATGACATTTTTAGATTTCCTTGATCATAGAAGGATTAATAGAGATTCCATCTTTAGAGACAATATGGCTAAGAAAAAAATCTCCTGAATCCAGAATTCACACTTGCTAAAATTCCCATATAATTCATGTATTCTCAGAGTCTTCAGGATAATGCGCAAGTGATTTTCATGATCTTTGTAGCTTTTGGAGTATACAAAGATATCATCAATAAATACCACCATAAATTCATCGAGATATTCCTTGAAAACTCTACTCATCAGATCCATGAATACTGATGGTGCATTAGTCAATCCAAAAGGCATTACTGTAAACTCATAATGCCCGTACCTAGTTCTAAATGCTATCTTCGGAATGTCTTCCTTCTTCACATACAACTGATGGTATCTAGATCGAAGGTCAATCATTGAAAAGTATTGAGCTCCATGCAGTTGGTCAAATAAATCATCAATGAGAGGTAGGGGATACTTGTTCTTTTTTTTATAGCATTGATCTCCCTGTAGTCGATACATAACCTCATAGATCCATCATTCTTTTTAACAAAAAGAATAGGGGCTCCCCGTGGAAAAACGCTAGGGTGAATAAATACTTTATTACTCAATTCCTCTAGTTGTTTCTTTAGTTCAACTAATTCCATATTGGATATTCTATAAGGGGTCTTCAATATAAGCCTTGATCTCTGAATTAAATCAATGGAAAACTCAACTGCTCATTTTGGAGGATGTCTAGGTAAATCATCTGGAAACACATCTATATATTCTTTCAAAATAGGTGCATCCTCTATTTGAATATTCCTTTCCTCACCCATAGTCATTTAATTCTCTTCCTCTCCAATAATTGAATTTAGTTGAGCTGCCGGGGGTGGATCTAGATAAGAATTAGGTGGTGACGATTCTGCTCTAAAGATAAGGTGTTCCTTATCAACATCATCAAAAATCGTAACCTCCTTCTTCTTACAATAAATCTTCGTATCATGGTCTGAAAGCCAATCAATACCAAGGATTATATCAAACTCAATCATTGGTATAACGATGAGATCAGCGGATAAAGAAAATTTATGTGCTCTAATGGGGACTGATTCAAAAAACATTGTTGCAATGATACTTCCCTTAGTAGTTTTAACTGAAAACTCCCTTTTTAATCAAATTGGAAATATCTAATTTTCTTAGAAAACTAAGAAGATATGAAACAATACGATGATCCAGAATCAAATAATGCATTTGCTAAACTTGACGAAACCATTAAATTACCTGCCACCACGTCTTTTGGAGCTCCAACCTCAGTGGTAGTGATAACATAAGCTTGGCCTTGATCCCTTGGCCTTTTCTGAGCTAAGTTCCCCTGACGCTTAGGAAATTCATTTGCATAATGACCCATCATCTTGCAATTGTAGCATTGGACATCAGTAGCTTCCTTCTTTCCCTTGCAATCACGAGCTTGGTGGCCTTTTTCACCACACTTGTAAGAGACTTCCATTCCTTTTATGCAATTACCAGGGTGTTTCTTCCAACATTTGTTGCAGGTTGGATATTCAACTTTTCCCTTCTTCCCCTTATTTCCATTCCCATATTGATTAGAAGATCTCTTCTTTTATTAATTTTCTTTAAAGTCATAAGACATAGTGAATTCCTTTTCTGTCTTGATAGCACATGAGACAATGTCTTCGTACGGCTAGAAGGATTGTGAGACTAATGCTCGATGGAGAAATGGTTTTAACCCATCAATGAAATGATCAATATTACTTCTTGGGTTACGTATATAATCTCCAGTATACCTTGTTAACCTTGTAAAGTTATCCTAATACTTTGTGACATTATCATTCTCATTATGTCTCAGACTCAGAAATTTCCTTTCCATATCTGCTCAATGGTCACGAGGAAAGTATTTTTCTAAGAACAGGTCTTTGAACTCCCTTTATTCCATAATTGATACTTTATAATCTTCCTTCGTATCTTGAATCAATGACCACCATTAAACAGCATCTCCAGTGAGGCGATAAACTGCCAGGATAACTTTTTCCCTTTCACTACTCCCCAAAGCCTGAAATATTTTCTCTAGGGAACTTATCCATTTCTCAGATACTAATGGATTTGTACTCCGATTGAATGTTGGTGGTTGTTTCCTCATGAAGTGATCTAACATTGATCCTCCATGTTGTGGATCAGGGTGCTCTATATGGGTAAGGTTATTATTCATAACCTGAGTGAGTTGTCCCAGTATGGTGATTAGTTGATCAGCACCAGTTGCATCACCAACTCCACTATAATTATCCTGAGCAGAAGGGAAATCCCTACATGGAGTGATTTCATTGATACATTTTCCATTTCTTCCACTAGGCGCCATTTCTAAACAATGACATAAACTAGATTAGTTTATGAATCAAAATACATAATTCCATACTTATAAAACACTTAACATAAATTGAACTATTTATGGATATAATCCATAATCATAAAAAAATTTCTTTGAGGAAGTTTACACTCATAAACCGTTCATAATGATTTGTAATGAAAATGAGAGTAATCCTAAGTATATCCCCCGTGAGTGTCATAACCAAGAGTGCAGCAAGGCACGTTGCCGTGCACCGGTTCTCGTTTGATTCTAGCTCAAAGCGGTGTTTTCGGGTTTTACCAATAGGTACATCTGTGCTAGAGCCACCTCTACCTACTCGTATCCAGACATTGATTTATTGCACGTAATACTCACAAAATCTCTACAATACCAAAATTCTAGAAAGTTCCTCTATACTAATCCTAAAATTCCATCTTAAATCTATGTGCTCTAATCAGAGATTATCTAAATCTAGCTTCCAAGGTTTTTACTAAACATTCTCTGATACCAACTGTAATGCCTCGACCCGAGTTACCTAGAGTCGGTGCATTATTACATAACATTGGCATGATCACAAGAAATATCAAGTCTTGAAAGACCGATTAGTTTAGTAGTCATAGAAACACTAGATATATTCATAAGTCTTACATTACATCATAAACTCAAAAAAACTAAAACAACATATTTTCTTCATACCCCATCATACTTCCCTTGCAGGTCATTTATAAATTACTTCTTCACATCTTGGGAAAAAGAAAACATAGAAAAGGGATGAGCTCAAATTCCCAGTAAAGATAACAATACAGCGGAAACTTTCATAATCAAGAATAAACATTTAAGGCAATGTATAACTAAAACAAAATCCTTTAAAACATAAACTTCAACATAATATGGCAGAAATAAAATGAATTAATTCAATTTACTTATTCACATATATATTCTACTAATCAAATAATCACATGAAATATCAATAACCACTTTCATAATGATGGAATGCATAATGCCAGAGTATCATAACCACATAGTGAAGGCCTCATGCCAACACTACAAATAATATTTTTTCAAGGCCTTGTGCCGAGACTCTAGTTTGTCTCATGATACCTACCGATGCATCAAGGAGCTATAGTGGGCTCCACCCGTCACTTATTAAGTCCAATTAAATCCTCATATGAACTGGTTTAAACATAACATAAACATTTCTTATTAAAACTAGAATATGAAATGTCAATACATTCACCATAAACAATGAATGGTATAAAAATAACACATCCACAATCAAACATATCACAAAACCTTCAATACAATATGGAAGTTTCGTTTCATAATAAATCCACTTCGAATAAGCTTAAAATCCATCAAAGGATGTTGACATAGATGAAATCAAAATTGTTTGAGAGAAATATATCTTTTTTTGAAATCATTTAAAAGTCACAAAATTATAAAAGAAAACATTTACATTTAAAATATCTTATATTCTTGTAAGGGAAGCTTCAATGATTTTATAACGGTGGAAAATAGCCGCACCCACCGTATAAGTTAAAAAAGACATTCTTACCTTAATCCTGTCGAAATGGTTAAAAAGGACCTTGTTTGGAAAACGACGGAAAGATTCATTTATAAATTTCTTATAAAAAGTCAAACAAAGGGTATAAATGAATTTAACCCATATTCAATAAAATAGTAAGAATGCTTTGTGACACATTCTTAAGAAACATGGATGTGGATGATAATGAGGTCCCAGTAGATAATTACGTATAAACAACCTCAGATAATGAAGAGATTTTGAAATAAACCCTTACATTATAATTTTCTTAGGTTGGGGGTAGGTTAAACTCCTGTATAATGGATAAATAATTGTTATTAAATTATAAAATAATCATATACATTAATATTATATCATATATGATCTTTTAACATTGAGTTGTTAATAATATCTTAGTATTATCGTTGTTTCAGGTGTTAACTTACTCATTTTATTTTATATGTTTTGTTACGTAAGCCGTGTTTTTCATGGATAGGTTGTATCTTATTCATATCCAGAATGATATCAAGTCCTTAGATACTATTATTAATCATAAAATGAGAATTATACTTTAATGGATACGATTGGGAATGAATCTCATCGCGTTCATGGAGACGGTAGTCCGTACGTACGCACGAGCGACAATATCATTCTTTTAATATTAAAATAATATATAATTGGATTTTATATCATATATACAGAATCATTATCATGTTACCTTTATTATTTAAATGAATTACACATCATTATTATACCCATCCAAATAATAATTTATTGGATAACAATTACACCACGACGTGGAGATGGTAAGCCGTACGTACACACGTATGGTGACATGTCATTAAAAGGATGTATAGAATACAGAATATGGTTGTACCATATTTATAATAACATCAAATTATATATAATATAGTGGAGTTATTATTTTATAATGGTAATAACAAAGAAAGAATAAGTTGAAGAAGAAAGGAACTTGAAAGAGGGTGGTGAAAACATTACCTCTTCTTCGGGATCTTCCTTTTTATTTGATCAAAAGGGCTCCATAGGTTGGATTTATGATCAAAATAAGGACTCTAAGTTGTAAATAGGGAAGTTGGGAGAGTATTTGGGCAGGGTTTGTCCAAGAAAAAAGGCTTTTAATGTGTTAATTAGTGAGAAGGGTGAGTGCCCTTTTATAAGAGGGGTGAGGGGAACCTTTGGAAAAGCTAGAAATATTATTTTATAATAAATTCATATTCAGTTTTTAATGGATCCAAAGTAGATTATTTAAAGGTTAAGGTGGGTATGGGTCTATAACCACTCAACCAATATAATTTAGATAGGTTTCGGTCATTATATTAACCTTATCTTTAAGTATTAACTCTTAGTTGATTAGTTTCACTTTTACAATGTCTCTTTGTATTTTTATATTATATGGTTAATAAACATACTATATACATCCAAGAGAACCCCAATAGGTCCATTAATGATACTCCTATCATGATATATGTCTCTTGGCCGAACCTTAGATTTTTAGGAATTGAATATCAACTAATAATATAATATTTGTTTTAAAAACGATTTATGTCAATTTTGAAATTATTTGGAATTTGATTTTTTTGAAACTCATAACAGAATGATTACTTCGAAAAAAGTTAATTATATCATTCCTAACATCTCCTATTTACCTATAAAATTAGTTTATGTCATAAAAAGTCTTAAATTATATTTATTTGGGTATTAATGATATTTATTATTTTAAATTTTCACTATTATGGTAATTACTACATCATCATTGTGTCATAAATAAATTAAATTATTTAATGTATAAAAAATTATAAATAAAATATCATTATGTAGTAAATATTTTTAGCTTTATAATGAATTTTTATAATCGAATTTATATTATGTGTAACCATATATTAAAAATGTGTTAGTAAATAAACTTTGATTTTAACTCTTTTAACTCTTCTTTGAATTAAATAATAATAAATGTCCTAATCTAATTCAAGTGGACCTAAATGATAATATTTTATTTCTAAGGTTGTTTTTGGTCGATATAAACTTGTCCAATAGAATTAGGACATGTTTTAGGGTAATATTAATATCATATTTACCCTTAATTACCCTATTTACTTTTAACGGTGGTAAATAAAAGTAAATAGTTACTATTCACCAAAAATTATTTTCATCTTATTGAACCACATTTTACTACTTGATATTAATTATGTGTCTCGAATTTTCGAAATTACACTCACAGAAGCGGGAAAATTATGTTTTATGAAAATTCAGTTTTTTAACCACCACTTAGTGGTTTCACTATTTATCAAAAAATGATGTTTTTCAGAAAAATACAAAAAATTCACCCTAGGCTAATTTCGATATTCCGAATCCAAAAATGATGTCCATTTTGAAAAATAAAAATTATAAATTTCAAAAAGTGGGTATTACTATTCATGATGGTTAGTTTGATTGGTTGTGGTGTGTTAGAGCTCGATGTTGCGTACAAGACACGCTATTGCATTATTCAAATAGAAGCGTACCATAGAAGCTTGTGGTGTTACAAAAATAATTATTTCTTAGTCCATAGATGTTATTTTAAATTCATGTGGTAGATTTATAATTCTCTAGAGAGAATAAGTTGTAATTCAACTATGTAAAATAGTTGGATAAACCATTAAACCTATCCACCTCTTAATGAGTTATCATAGTAATATTTTTCGACTAATTAATCAAAATTTTATTTTTACCTTTAAAAATAATGATATTTTGATCTTAAATTCATTATTTAAATTGGTATTATATGAATTCACTGGTTATAAAAATCAATCAATGGAACCTCCTCACATATTGGGAATATAAAATTCATATATTTCATCGTTTGTTATATACATAAGTGAAATTTTTATTTGTTATATAATTTAGTAATGGTTTAATTCTTATTATATAAAAAATAAAAATTGATAAATGTAAATGATATATGTAATTTTTTCAAAAAACATTTAAAGCCTCTTAGACCTCGGTATTTCATACTTTACCTGACTTATTAAAAAATTTCGTTTTGTAAATATCAAGTTTCATAATATTGGATAGTTTACCCTGATATTTTATATGTAATACATGTGGAATGAGTGTAGGGGAAGACCTATAATATCTAGTATGAGATCAAGGTACCTAAGCATATTACACATATTTAACTATTCCTTAGGAATGGGTATGAATTTCCTATTTCTACCTTAGCCTCCGAATTATATTCCATTAACTTGTCACTCAGATATAAACTTATTTTCACACATTCACCCATATATTTTGGTGCCTATATGTAAGTATAGATGCCACTACAGGGACTATCAAAGCCTCACTATATCACTAGGAATGGAATTTTGGTTTCCTTAACTGTAATTTCTAAAATTATAGCATCTCATCTTATGGTAGGTGATCAAGTTTTCTTCCACCCCTCATAGGGAGTTATTTTCAATATGTAAAAGGTTATGTGATAGACACAATTATATTATAAAAACAGTTTTTTACCAATTTTTTTTCCAATTATATTGTTGCAAGAATAATGTTTAGTTTATGATATATTTTAAGGATACGGGAAGTGAACACTTACTAAGTTTCCATGATCATACCTTACACGAATCCCATCAAGGATTCATGTAAACCTTTTTTAATCATGGTCTAGGTAACATAATGATAATCAATCATGGGAAATAGTCACATGAATTTACAAAGGTTAAGGAGTTAAATTTTTTATTGTATTCTAGGAGATCCACATGGAATCATGAGGGATATTCCAAAGATAATTTAGAGGGGATTTAACCCCATAAAGATCTATTTATATTTTTTGACCATATATAACAATGAAAATTTTAAAATGTGGATTTTTATTATGGTTCTATAATTAATTTATAATATTTAGTTAATTTTGGTCCTATAGAAACTATATTTAATTTTTAGAGTACTATTTCTCTTCTTGATGATTATACTATTATTCCTAATTTTGCTATTAAACAGTGCTATATTTTACAAAAAATACCCAGAAACACAGTTCAACCATTAGTAAAATTCCTTTGATAGCTAATATATAGTTATAGAGGAATAAATTTCCTCCAAAATGTGTTAAAAATGACACAAGTGTTTAATATTTCCAATAAATAAAGGGATGTTTGCGATGATATTGTTACCTCCATCCCTTTATATCTATATCAACATCCAGTTCCATCACTCCATTACATGTTTTTATGATTCAATGGTCTTTAAGTAGGTTTGGGAAGTGATAATTGGGAGGTTGGTGGTGTTATACTATCATTATATATTCTTTTGTTGAAGGGAATTGGGTTTTGACTCTGATGATTTTCAGGTATTGTTTTGTTTTTCTTCAATGGAATGAGTGAACAAATTCAGGAAGGATCCCAATTGGTTAGTAATGATGTTGATGGTGAGCTCATGTATCATTGGACATAGATCGAGGATGATTAATATTGGAATCATGAAGCCTATAATTGGAAATTTGAATATTCATTATATTTCGGTCTTGGGTCTGATGAATATATCATGGTGTGATGATCTATTTATGGGCTCCACTCAGTTTGTTAAGGTGATTTTTGAAATTTGATTTCATTTTTTCATAGATTATAGTTGGCACGATTCACATTTGTTCCTTTTTATTCTGAACTATCAATGATAGTAAGGAAAAATTCTTGGTATTTTATTTGATTGTGTAGGGTTCTCACTTGTCCTTAAAAATTGATTTCATTAAATATAAAAAAATATAGATTTGAGGAGGTTTTAATTTAGTGTTTTGATAGAATGATATGGGTTCAAATCATGAACATGGAGAATAAACATTAAAAAGTTGTATTAGATAATAGTATGTCTTATTGGTTATTGTATTTGAGAGTATAAAAAAGAATTATACTATTATAACCCATGATTTTACCAATAAATTATCCTAGATAGCATAATTATGGTGAAAGGCCATGTTGCTAGGGGTAGTTTGGGTAACCCATGTCAACTCAATCATTTTACCTTAAGTTTATACTTATCCTCTAATTAACATTCATCATATTATGTATCTGTAGATTATAATTAATGGGATATTGTGTCGTTGTATGTGATTTATTGACTGGTATTAACTTATTTTTGTTTGAATCATTTTATATTTTGTATTAACTAGGACATGAATAAAAATAAAACTTTTTCCACAAAAATTCATTTTTAATGAGTTTGTTAATACTGGTATACATTTATTATTTTGGTTTATAGTTCATTTATATTATTCTAATTGATATATTAATTTATGTTATACTCAAAGAATGACATTATTTATCATTACATATTTTTTTGAGGAAGTTTTATTGTTTTAAAATGATTTTGAAAGCATTTAAAAAATAATTTATTTATAGAAAATTAATTTCATAGGGTGAGGGATATAGATAGACTTTCTCTATAAGATGCATTATTTTCTATTGGTCATTATTTTTCTATAATAAATTATATATATCATCCTCTACTTTATTGTAAATAATTCAACCTAAAATGACAGATCATGTTGATTAGGAATATATGTATGAGGATACTCCAAAAGTGGGTGAGTGGGTTATAGTATAATTTCCTATATTTAAGAATTATTTTCACTAAGTTTCACCCAAATTGTTCAGGTCTTTAGTAGAAGAACACTGTGAATAGATCATATGGAATCCAAGGTTAGGAGTTATTTTTTAGTTTCTTCATTCTTCAAATTTTATAGGTGATGTGACTCATTTGAAGGATAAATAGGTAATTATTCATATCCACTGCAACTTAAAAATCATTGAAAACCATAAAAAAGAATGTGTTTTTATTTTATCTTTTATTCTTAATGGTTGGGAATTCAACTAAGAGTGTGATTCTTGATGTAATGAAATACCATATCATTATATGGAATATTTTTTGAGAGTTCTTTTTAGTGAAATTAAACTCTAATACCATCCTCTATATAATGTAATAATAATTTATTAACATCCCTTAATTTTAAATAATTTTTATGGAATAAACTTATAAATTACTGATATTCTCCATTTATCTGACAATATATTATTGTATAAAGAATAAAATGGACGAAATTTAGATATCAGACATAAAAATCCTTTATAAACTCAAGTATCTACCATTATTCATCTATCCTTCTTAATTGTGGTCAATAAGTTTATCCAAATATAGATTCATTTGAAATTAGGCTTAAAGAACATATGAATATTAATTTACTACTATATTGTCTTATTCATTATCATGGAATGTGGAAACATAATGGAAAAAAGAGATCTAGTCAATCTCTTATTTACTATGGAAGAACATATAGAGAATAATTTCAATAAATGAATTTTTCATAGAATGATATTAAATTGATATATTATGGTTTCAATTAAATTTAATAAATCAACTATACATTCTTTTATATATGCTCTAGTAGTTAATAAGTTAGATTTATAAGGATAATTAATGTCCTATAATTTGAAAATTAAAACACCATTAAGAATGAATAATAATTAAGGATTAAAATTTATATATTATATTACAATGATAAGAGGTAATGAAGTATCTTGAGACTCTTTAGACCATGAGAATGAAATATTTAACCAAATAATAAATATGTAATAGAATGTGAAATATATTTTAGGTGTTTATTTTTATCACCAATGTTAATATTTCAGTTCTCTTAATAGTGTAACTCGTATTCATCTGGTCATTAGAATAATAATTTAAGAAGGGTATAAATAATTTATTACAATACTACCGTCTTTTATTTTTTTAGTTGAAAATGTGTGTCTTTGTTGTAATAGAATTCAATGGATTTATATGATTTCCTATATTATTGGACAATTATAATGATATATTCCTAGATATTTATTTAGTGTTACCTATAAAATTGTTAGTTGAAATTTATGAGAACTAGAACAACATTAAAGAAAATTTTAATATATTTCTATAATATTTAATAGAATTGAATGTATAAGTAGAGTATTTTCAGGAAATATTATTATCATTCCATGTGTTTTACATAGGGTGTATCTAATAATCATTGATAATAATGATTATATAAACGTAGTTTTATGTATATATTTTATAAAATCAAACTATGTAAATCTTAAATTGATCCAAATAATGTGTTGACCATTTTTTAATATTTTCCTGTGATTTGTTTTCGTAAATTGATGTTGATATGTAAATAAATAAAAAATGTGTTTAAATGAAGGTATTTACTCTATAAATATTTTTTTTTATTTCTCTATAAAAATACTCATGTGGTGTTCAAGTAAGAAGTATTTATTCTATAGATATTATGAATTCTTTATTATAGTATTTTATTATTTCACTTAACTTAATTAATGGTCTATGGTTGATCATGAATAGGATATATATAATTGTTTGTGAAAATATTTTTTTTATGCATAATAAAATATTAAAAAACTAATTTATTATTATAGAAGTAAAATTCAAAGGTCATGTTGCATAAATAAATTTTATTTTCATTGATTCAGATATTTTATTGTCATTATATCAAGGAAAATACCAAAAAAATAGAAAAAATCAATTATCTCTTAGGATAACAGATTACAACTGTAACATATCACCTAGATATGACATTTTTGTTTAGGTTAAATTCCACATGACCTCAAGCATGTATCAAATACACTAAAGGCTATAGATTTGTTTTGTGGTTTTACTATTATCAAAAGGGTATTATTTGACATATGATGAAATTATTACAAGTAAAAAATAATAATATACTAATAAGAATAAGCATTGTGAAAAAGAAATGAAAAAAAATACATCAGTTAAAGATATATCATAAACCATTATATATTCATGTAATTTCAAGAATTCACAAATCGAATATTCCAAGAGAACCTATGAATTTATTAATTAAAAACCAATCTGAAATAATAGGATAAAATCAGATATGACATCTCCTATAATAACCCAAAATAATGAGTGTTAGTGGAATAATAAAAGATATGGATTTTAGTGAAATAAAATTCAAATAATTCTGAATTTTTGAATATTAATTTACTAATAGGTTATTTTGGTGTCTCTAGGTACATTATAAAATGGTATTTGGGATGTTATAAATTGTAAATGATCCTATATTATGTTATTATTGTCTGCTTAGACTGTGAAAACCATTTTCAATATAAGAAATTAGATTAGCTAGAATAAGTGATTTCAGAAGACCAACACTAATATTTTATGGTAGAGGGCCAAAAAAGGGGTACTATTTGTATGTAAATATGAATTAAGAATTGAAGATGTATTTTTGAGGGACAATCTCAAAATGTGCCTTGATGATGTGTAAAGTTGTCATTATCAAGGCCAAGAGAAATAAAGTAATAGTAACATTGCATTAAATAATAGTAAACTCACAAGAGATCTAAAATAATTTATTATTCATTTAAAGGAAGATTTAAGGTTATGGGAATGTTTGAAAAATCTAAGGGATTCTTGTAAAGATTATAATTTCATGGAAACACTCACATGAAGATCATAAGGTGGTGATACAAGTTTCACTAGCTAGGATCTATTATATTTAGTATGTTATATTTTTTTGTTGTTCATTTCACATTATAATCTATATTAATTAGTTAATAAATTATATTTTAGTGTTATCCCCATAGATTAGGGGTATTAAATAAAATAATAAAAATTCATGTGGTATCATTTAAATTTTTTTCTTTCAATAATTTTTACTTCGAGTAACTTGGTTTGTTCTTAGATAGTTGTGTATTATGGTGTGGTGAGGTTACTATATAATTCCATCTATTTTTTTAATTACATCAATGAAATGGGATTATTCTAGTTCTTTTCTTCCTCCTTGAATGTTCAATATTTTAATTCTTTTTTGGTTTAATTTTTTTTCAAAGAGACCAAAAGTTGGCATTGAAGCCTTTGTAGAAGGGTCTGAAATGAATAGAACATATAAAACTTATTTTAAATATTATTTTAGTTGAATTATTTTACAATTAGACAAATAGTATCAATATATTTAGATGTTCTAGATAACTCATACATGTTTTCTACAACATTTAGAGTTCATAATTTTAGACAAGTAAATATATTTGATGAGGGTAAGGTCTTGGAAGAGATGTTCTATGGGACAGATTTTGAATTCTGGAGTATTATTATAGAGTATTATCAACTATAAAATAAAAATTTATCTTACAAAACATGGTACTAAGATAGAATATAAAAGAAAATAAATAAAGGGTGAGTTTATAAAATCATGAACTAGGGATGATCCATATTGTTTTGGCTTCATATGTGGATTACAATATTAAAGATGTTAAAAAATATTTGGAACATATGAGTAATCTCACTAAAATACTAGTTAATCCCCCCATTATGATTATGTAATTCCTTTTTTAAAGGATATTTTGTATTAGGTTATCAGAGGGAATAAAAAATGGAATGTCATATCAAGAATAACTGCTTGATTTAGAGTCTTTTATAGTTAGTGAAGGTGAATTGAAGAAACATTGAGTGAGAATTTTTGTCACATTCATCACTCCTGGAATCATGGGATGTTTTGGTGACCATGGATATTAACTCAAATGGAATGATATGAAAGGTTATTTTGATGTTACGGATGGTATTATGAATGAATAACTTTATTCGAAATGTATTTATTCCATCTTTTGGAAATTCATATAGTGCGGAATGTTACAGTTTTATAGCTCAAAGGAGTCATATAAAATAATAAAGCATCATCAAACCAACATAAGAGTTTCTCCATGAATGATGGCCTCATGTGTTGGAAATATGGGAATAATAATCTTCATATGTGTGATTATATTGAATAATGGGTAATTCCAAATGATAGGATTCTACAAGTGTACACAAAAACCCTATATTGAAATATATTGGATGTATATTTATGATTTTCCCTACCTAATTTTTTTAATAAATAATTTTCTATGGAGATTAATTTCACTCATCCTCAATGAGATGAACTACGTGGAATTATACTTCTACAACATTTGCAGAGGAGCATTTTGTGAAAAATTGTTTCCCCATGATTTCATTAAATGGTGATATTTTTATCTCAAAAATGAATGAAAGTATTCTTACATTGGAATTCATATAGTACATATCAATGTTATCAATTAAAATGATTTTCATTATATTGCTAGATGATGGGTATTTCTATGAAATTATTACAGATAGAGTGTGGATATTTACACATTTATCCACACTGTGGGCCAAAATACTAAATTAAGTTGCATTATTCCTCCTGTGAGATTTATTAGTGACAATGTGTCACCATAATTTACCTTCCACAATGATATAGAATGAAAATTTTGGTAACATGAGTGATAAGGGGGTGAAATTACTAGAACTTAAAAGAATGTTTAATATTGAATGTATATAAACTGAATTTAATGGAGAGTTTTATTCCAAATTTAATATAAGATAACTAAAATATAAATATATACCTAATTAATATAAGTATATCGAGAATACCGTCATCACATTATCTAGAAGTATTATTATTCTATGAAATGTTCATCAATGAATCAACATGGTAGGAATGGTTGTTTTTTCTTAACTAGATGTCTTATTAATGATAAGAATTATGATAGAGATCTATAGTGAAAAAAGATCCCAATTGAAATCGGATGTGTGTGAGGTTTATTCATGGTGGGGAGTATAGAATATTGTATTTATGAAGGTTTTTCATGTTTAATGTCATATAGTATGTTAATAATATTGTAATGACAATGTTTTTCCCTCAAAATACACTAGAATATATTAAGAAATATTTTCAAAGCTATGCAATGAGATAATGATAGATTATGTGTCCCGATGTTCCCCAAATCCATATAAAAAAATTAATAATATTTAAATCTTACTAGAACAAGTTTTTAGTAAAAAAATTAATTTAACCTGAAAGAAGTCACAAATCAGAAATCGGAAACAATTGTTGAGTTTAGAATGTGAGGTTCCACCAAGGTGTGATTGATGGATGGTCAGTGCTGGATGTCTAGTTAAGGCTACCATTATAGGGGGTTTTAATTGAATTAATCAATTAAATTAACAAAAAAACATATGAACCCCTCTAAAAATATTAAATTATAAATATTTCACAATTTTATCTACATAATCCTTTCTTAACTTTGGAGGAGAGGGAGACCATTCTTCATTAGATGATTGAAATCAAATGGAAAATAGAGATACGATCGATAATGATCAAGAAGAATCGAAAAGTGAGTGTATTATCTTTTTCTGATTAATAATTTATTCAAAAAATATCAATCCATAATCAAGGTAATAATCTTCAATTATAGTTTCCACCCTTGGTTACAATATTGAGTTTGAAAATTTGATATCTTGTTTTGATCTACATTATCCATCCTTTGCATGATCCCATTTAATTTTTTTCATATATTTCTTGATATTCCAAGTTATTCACTATGTATATCCTATATTTGTGATATTATTATATGAAAACATGTCCAATGATTATTTCAAACTTTTTCTTGCTCCTTTCCCCCACCTATTCTTCTCTTTCATCATTGTTGGCCAATAGGGTCATAGTTCGACATTGTTGGGGGTGGATTCAAGCATGATTAAAATCCAGGTTCTTAGAAATTTTATGAAATTTGAATGGATTGGTGTTTTATTGATGGATTAGGATGGATAACTGGTAAAAATATATGTATATAAGATCAAAATCATTCATAGGAAACACGATTCATGTTGAACTCATAGCATACCTTTGGGTGGTTAACCAGTTTTTTGAATTCTAGCCATAAGAGGGCCTGAATTAATGTCCAAAGACGATTCCCATTAGTTATTAATGTTTTCTATGAGGAATGTTGTGGAAAATTATGATATATATATATCCTTTTCAAGAAAATTATTTTATGCATAAAATATGAAGACAAAACATGTACTATAATAATACAAACCTTGTCGACCATCTTAGTTGAAATATATTGGGTTTTGGAGAATATAAGGATCACATTACTTGGGGATGGTCCCAATCACTGTGTGACCCTCCTCATGAGTTTAGGATATGTCACATATGCACATGTATAAGACCCATTCCAAGGTACATACCATGTATTCTTAGCATACCCAGGCACATGAAAATACTTGGGAAAGGCTAGGTACATTACCAGGTACACTCGTTTGTCCCATCAAACATAGCCATGGTCCATAGCACAAATGAAGTCCTTGGTGGATAATACACATACTGTGGGACCCAATACACGTCATGTATGATGAGAAGGGCCCTAAAAATGTCAATAGGGGAACACAAATAGGAAAACGGTGGGACAACACACTATATGGTTCCCATACACACCGTGTAATTCCATCTAGAAATTATTCCTCTCATATATCCTTAATTAGAAAAAATATTTTAGAATGTGCTCAGAATATTCTATGAATTTTTCTATGTAAAACATGAGTATACCCTTAATAGTTCTTTTGTATATACAATTTTGAATTTTCTATGTGTGTATCACATTTAAAAAATGCTTCACAATGGAATGGATTGGGTACTGTAATCAATGAGAGAGGATGGGGTTGGAAACCCCTTATTTCTAATGGAGTGTAGGCACCGCCACCACTTAAAATTGTTATGTGGAACCCCCTATGTTAATAAGAAATGGTTCCACTACCCATGGAGTTTAGCCCCTGACAAACTAGGGAATGTTTCCTCGGTCAACATATACAGAATGGAACCCCCTCTATCACAACAAGTCATGGGACCTCTCATTATGTACCGATTGAAATCCTAATATCCTACCAGTTATTAGATATATTATTTATTTTTTAGTGGAATCACTTTGACTCACCAGTGATTTCATATTATATTACTATTTAAGTAGCATCCCCCTGACACACAAATGTATGTGTCCATTACCCATATAACGAGTGGTATACCCATATTGCACTAGGTCATGGGTACTATACCCATCTACTTAGTGGAATCCCTCTATCATAATAAGTTGTGGGCACTCTATACAATATTATCCCCCTAGGTTGTGGAGAAGGGGTGAGTTGTGGGTCTACATCATGACATCTTCGAGGAGTCACATGAGATGTTAGGAAATGATGATCTCCCTTTGGTGCTACAGACAGATTCATATGATGGTCATGCATAGACATCAGTAGATAAAATCTAAAACCATTACATTATTTCATTTATTTCAAGATGTGACTTCATTTCTGGTTGGGAATTTATTTTTTCACTTTATATTTTGTTTTTTTGTACTATGATGTTTTCTCGTGTAGTTATTTCATACATGGTTTTTTTGTATATGTGACATCCCTTTTTATTATTCAACTACACTATTTCATGGAGACGGTTGGGTTCATGGATATAATATTACTAAGAAAATAACCTCCATTTATATTATCCCATGATAGTGCTTTTTTCCATACCCAACATATTAGAGGGGAGTTTATAGTTGTGACACTTAGAAATCCACCCTTCAAGAAGGCCTTAGTGTATTAAGTTGTTTCAAAGTATTATTATAGAAGAATATTATATATGAAGGTGTTTGGAGTGTTCAAATTTCGTTGATTGGTTGGGTCTTATAGAAATAGTTTCAATTTTTATCACGGGTTAATTTTAGTCTATGAAATATGGTGTTGTTGCGATGACCGACATATCAACTCACCCAAACTATGAATACCATCTTATGGACTAATAATAAAGAGTTATTGGTGAAATGAAAAAATTTAAAAGGAATTACCTATTACTGATTACTTTTAAAATAATTCTTATACCACCTCACCCCCACATATATATATATATATATATTTATGATCACCTAAAAAGGAATGTATTGATAACATTCAGGATGCCTCTGTGATGAAATATATGAAGGTTACAGATTCTATATTGTAGTGACAATATAATGAGTGATGATTCATTAATTTTGGGGCCATATAAAGGGTTCTACCCTCCATAAAGGTTGGTAGCATCACCATATCTTTCTAAGAAGAATATTTTATCATCTCAATAGGCTCCAGATGTGCAATGACTTGGTTCACTGTATGATTTCGAATAGAAGATGTTGTTCAAGATTTGTAGTGAGCTAGATCCCTAGACAAAAAAGGATTGGATTGATTCTGTGAATCAAGTATTTAGGCTCACAAGGACTGCAACGGGTGATATGGTTGTTCTAGAATCCAATCAATTCCATAGAGCATTTAAGGGATGGTGGATCATAGTCATACATACTCATTCATGGATGATTCTCTCCTAGGAAAAAATATAATAGTTATTCATTGAGTATTATTACCCGTTAATATTTTAATCAGTTCGAAATCAAATGATTTTATAGATTTAGAATAGTTGTATGATAGTTTATGATTATAAAACTATGTTTACTAAAATTATGTGGTACTTCATTGGGATGGTTCTTGATGGACACTTCTAGGAAAAATTGTTCAATATTGGTCTCTATAGAGACATCAATTCCCATTTGGTTCCCCTTTTCATTCAGTGAAATGATGGAGTGATATAGAAGTTACTAGACACTAGTACAGAAAATGTTTTTTTACAGTGGTTATTTTTTATTTTTAAAGTCGTATTTTTGACGAAGTTATTAAAAGAGATGTTATAAACATAGCTTTTTACGTCGGTTATTTTACAACCGACGTAAGAAACAAAAATCCGAAGCATTTTTCACATCGGTTGATAAAAACCTGATGTAGAAAACGCTTCGGAGTCATGGTTTATTACATCGGTTATTTAATAAATGATGTGTTATATACCCTTTAATGTTAGTTATATAATAAACGACGTCATAAATCACTCCTCTAAAGAGTTTATTGTAACACCCCGAGCTTCCATGATACGCTTCTCATTTAATAATGCAATAGCTTGCATGGTACGCAAGTTCGAGTTCTAACACACCGCGACTAATCAAAGTAGCCGTTATGAATAGTAATAACCACTTTTTAAAATTATAGAAATTTTATATTTCAAAATGGAATTCATTTTTGTATTCGTAATATCGAAATTATCCTATGTTTAATTTTTTGTAACTTTCTGAGAACATCCATTTTTTTATGAATAGTGATAAATACTTAAAACAAATTTTTTAATCAAAATAATTTATTGTGATAAATTATACTATTTAGTGGTTTTAAAGTATAATTAGAATATATTTTTACCTATTATTCAATGGTGGTCATTAGAATTAATTTAACATTGAAATTGGACATAAACAATTGCCAATCTTTTGATATAAATTGTTTCTTAAAAACACGCTATTTGTTGTGACAGCGGGAATTGATTATAATATTAATTAATGCAACTTATATGTTTGAAATTTTTTAAAATAGACATCATTTTTGAATTCGGAATATCAATTATAGCTTAGGGTGAAATTTTGGCATTGTTCTGAAAAACTTTAATTTTTGATGAATAGTGTAACCACTAAGTGGAAGTTAAATAAATGATTTTTCATTTAAATGAAATATTTCAACTTCTGTGATTTGATTTTCAAAAATCCGACATACATGGTTGTCATTAAGAAGTAAAATTTGGTTCAATGAGATTAAAATAATTTTTTGGTGAATAGTAACTTTTAAGTTCTTAATCGCGATTAGAGGTAATTAGTGTAGTTTAAGGTAAAAATAATGTTTTAATAATATGAGATGAGCTTGACACATGTCCTATCCTCATTGGATGTTCCATGGCCGACCAAGAAAATCCATGGGACAACTTGGGGACCCCATGGAGCCACTTTAGTTGGAAAATGACATAAATACCTTTTATTTAATGTTAAAGTAAAAAATGACACAAACATAAAATGTTTTACTAAAACAATTTTTACATGGGGTTATACAAGTAATATTTTTGACTATAAATAATAATTTGAAAGCTAAAAATATTTCCTACATCATAGTATTTTTTTTTATAATTTTTAGACATTAAATAAACTAAATTATTTATGACATCATGATGATGCAGCGATGACCTCATTATTTAACTATTTAAATAAAATTAGAAGATAATGTAAAATCCAAGGCTTACACTTGTCCAAATCCTATTGGATGAGTAGATTTAGAACCCTTATCACCTTAGCCTCGAATTATATAAGTGTGGGAGCTTTAGAATCCGAAAAGCATTGTTTAATAAAGTAACATTTTATTACTTTCCAAAAGTGCCCCTCCTCTCCACTTATAAAAGGCCCCCACCTCTACCACCTCATTCACACCTTCAAGCCATTTGGCTCGGCCAACCTATTCCAAATTACTCTCCCAACTTCCCCCTCTTACTCCTAGAAGCCTCACTTTTGGAATAACTCTTCCCAAGGAAGCCTTTGGCTCAAATCAAAAAGAGTTACCCGATTTTGAGGTAATGTCTTCTCTAATGTTGTTTTGTTTTATTTTTCTTCTCCAACCCCCTAAACTCTTTTTATTAATTTTTTTTTGTAACAACACCAGTATCCTCAATGTACTAGGATGTTTTTATAAGAAGTATTCGAGCTACACTTACACACACCTACATCTAATGGTTAAAGAACATACGGTTTCTGTGGATGGTGAATTTCTGCCTCACGAAACGATGATTGTTCAAAACTCATATAACACCTTCAAAGGTGGCCATTAAGATGTCACAATTTTTATATATGATATATAATATGTTTATGTTTTACTTATGCTTCTGTATTTCTAATTTATGGCATAATTTATGATTTCCATTATGGGTAAAACGCGATAATTTCATTTTAGGAAGTGCGGACTACCGCCCCCTCAAAGTGATGTGAATCGTTAATTCCGTATGTGGGATGTATAAAGGATGGAGTAAATGATATTATATATTATATTATACTGGAACTATATTATACCTTTATATAATTATGATTTCATTCCATTAAATACGAAATAGAAATGAAAGTAGCGTTCATGCGTACGTACGGCTTACCGTCTCCATGAACGGTGCATTTCATTTCTTACCTCTAAATGTTACATAATATTATGAATGAATGTATATACTGGATATATATGATATATATGACATCTAAAGCATGAATATAATTCTGGAGATAATGGATTTTCTACCACATAAACAACTTGTAATTATAAGAAGTTTATTGTTGACTCAAGTAACAAAGATCGACAAAATGACCGTTATTAACTTAAATAATTACATAATGTTCATAACATGGTAATAAGTGATATAAAAGGAATAATGAACATAAAAAAGGTTCTTAAGTAAATAGAAATTAACTCTAGTTTATTATTCAGGAGGTTAAAGAACGGTCGAGTCAGGACAGGACGCAAGGTAAGGGAATTTCTTAACCCAATTTCCAATCTCTGGGTTAATCTCCTACATTCAAATTATTTCCTGATATTATTATGTCCTATCTTGTATTTTTACTTTCTTTATGTGTACTTATATTTAATACACATAATAGATCTATTTTATTTTAAAAATGATCTTTTTAAGGACTTCATCTCAATCTCCTTTCATTGAGTAATATTTGGTTTTATACACAACTTTCTTTTATACGGTGTATAAATCCCGTTGACTTTTACATTTATTCAAAAGGTTTTCTTTTATAATTATGTGACTTTTAAATGGTTTCAAAAAAGTGATATTTCTCTCTAATATATGAAAATCCAGTGCAAATGTATACGTATTTAACGCAAGCTTAAAAATGTTTTCAGAAAACCCGACTCTCGAGTGTGGTAGATAGGAAGGAATTGGAAGTGGACCCATCATGGCCTCTAATTAGTCGAGCAGTCTCAGAATTAGTTATTTTGTTTTCAAAAGATTTCATAATGATTTCAAAAAAACATTGGAGTATATTTGAGCAATTTTGAACGTAAGTATCTTAAAAAAAGAATTGTATCGGTAGGTCTCATGAGACAACTAGACGTGGAATTGGTCGAGGCCCTTTCCCAATTTGATTTATGGTTTTGGCCGAGGCCTTAATCATTTTAGACATCCTGGCCAAGGCCTTGACAAAATGTTTCAGAAAGTCTGGCATTATACATTTCCTCATTATGAAAGTGGTTATTGATATTGCATGTGATTATTCAACTAGTAGAATATCCATGTGAAGAAGTGAATGGCATTATCTCATTTTACTTTTTCCATATTATGTTGAAGTTCAAGTTCAATAAGTCTTTTGTTTTAGTTATACATTGCCTTAAATGATTATATTTTCTTATGAAATTTTCCGCTATATTGTTATCCTTACGGAGCATTTGAGCTCACCCCTTTCAATGTTTTATTTTTCCCAGGATGTGAAGAGGTGTATTATGACTGACTTGCAAGAATAGTCAGTGAGGATATGAGTGTGGACAAGGGAGACCATGTTATTGTAGTTTTCATTTTTATGATGTAATGAAAGACTTATGAATGTATCTAGTGTTTCCAAGGCTACTAAACTAATTGGTCTTTCGAGACTTGATCTTTTGTGATCATGCCAATGTTATGAAGTAATTCACCGACTCTGGGTAGCTGGGGTCGGGGCGTTACAGTTGGTATCAGAGGCAGTTTAGTACTAACCTTGGAAGCTAGATTTAGATAAACTCTGATTAGAGCACGTAGACCTAAGATGAACTTTGAGGATTAGTATAGAAGAACTTCCTAGAATTTTGGTATTGTAGAGATTTTTTGAGTTTTCCGAGCAATACATCCCTGCCTGGATACGAGCAGGTAGAGGCGGCTCTAGCACAGATGTTCCTAGGGGTAAAACCCGAAAACACCGCTTTGAGCTAGACTCGAACGGGAACTGGTGCACGACAACAGGCCTTTCTGCACTCTTGGTTACGACACTCCCGGGGGATATGCTTAGGATAACTCTCATTTTCTTTACAAATCATTATGAAGGGTTTATGAGTATATACTTCCTCAAAGAAAACATTTTTATGATTATGGATTATATCCATAAATAGTTCAATTTATGTTAAGTGTTTTATAAGTATGAGATTATGTATTTTGATTCATAAACTGATCTAGTTTATGCCATTGTTTAGAAATGGCGCCTAGTGGAAGAAATGGAAACTGTATCAATGCACGCACTCCATGTAGGGATTGCCCTCCTGCTCAAGATAATTATAGTGGGGATGGTGATGCAACAGGTGTCGATAAGCTAATCACCATACTGGGACAACTTACTCAGGTTATGAATAATAACCTTACCCGTATGGAGCACCCTGATCCACAGCGTGGAGGATCAATGTTAGATCGATTCATGTGGAAACAACCACCAACGTTCAATGGGAGTACAAATCCCTTAGTAGCTGAGCAATGGATAAATTCCTTAGAGAAAATATTCCATGCCTTGGGGAGTAGTGAAAGGGATAAGGTTGTCATGGCAGTTTACCGCCTCACTGGAGATGCCGATCAGTGGTGGTCGCAGATTCAAAACACAAAGGAAGATGATGACGTATCGAATATGGAATGGAGGGAGTTCAAAGAGCTTTTCTTAGAAAAATACTTTCCTCGTGACCATTGAGCAGATATGGAAAGGCAATTTCTGAGTCTGAGGCAGAAGGAGGATGAGAATGTCGCAAAGTATGAGGCTAACTTTACAAGGTTAGCGAGGCATGCTGCCGATTATATACGTAACCCAAGGAGTAAGATTGATCGTTTCTTTGATGGGTTAAAACCATTTCTCCGTCGATCTTTAGTATCAAAATCCTTCTCAAAATACAAAGATATTGTCTCGTGTGCTATCAAGACAGAAAAGGAATTCTCTAAGTCTTATGACAACAAAGTAAAGCAAGAGAAGAAGAGAACGGTGGAACAAGAGACAGATAAAGGGAAAAAGGGAAAGAAGGATTTTCCATTATGTGATAATTGTGGGACGAATCACCCTGGTACTTGCCTAAAAGGAATGGGAGTTTGTTATAAATGTGGAGAAAAAGGTAACCAGGCTCGTGATTGCAAGGGAAAGAAAGAGGTTATCAATGTTGAATGCTAAAATTGTAGGGAAATGGAGAATTATGCAAATGAATTTCCTAAGCGTCAGGGAAACTTACCTCAGAAAAGGCCAAGGGATCAAGGCCAATCTTATGTTGTGACTACAGTTGAAGTGGAATAATTAATGTATTGGTGCTTTTGGACTCAAGGATTATATTCTGGTTATTAGAATAATGTGATATATATATAAGGATTGTACTGCAGTACTTATTGTTTCAGTAAGGTTTTAATATGATGAAGGTAATTATATTTTTAGTATGTGACAATAAGAGAAACATTACTTTGTTTGGGGAATCTGATAAATTGATTTTGGAATTAAGAGACCTTTTAGAGAAAGTCTGGACAGAGGTATTTTGGATAACTATAAATGTTGGAGTGGATTAAGTTGATCTTTGGATAGTATTGTTTAAGGTTAAAACATTTCTGAAGATTATTTTTGGAATATTATAATACTATAGTTTTAGGAAAAGCACAACCTGCAGGGTGGGGCATAACCTGACGTGTCAGACAAAGCTGTAGGAATCGAACCCACAACCATAGTGCGACAGGCCTTTATTTCCTACCACTAGCCTACAGGAAGTCCCTGGTTATTACAAAATAATTTTACTAATCTAAATGTTATGTGTTAACATTTGGAACCTTATACAATTAGGATAAGTATAATATATTTGGGTTCTATTATCTTTTTGAGCGAAAGGTGAGTTGAAGGTTGAAACTCTAATTGTCAAGCATAAATATATATATACCTATCTGTCATTCAATGAATAAATTAATTCTTAAACTTTAGTAAAGGGATATTAAAACAAAAAAATGTGTTACCCTAATACCTTATGTCTTGTTGAACTGATGATATTTTAAATCAACATAGATTGAAGGCTTTGAGGCCCTCAATTTGACAGTTGATTGTGATTGATAACCTCAATCACTCCCTAAAAATAGTTACGTTTTTCCTCCAATTATATGTCTCTAATTGCCACCAATGTTCTCCTTATCAAGATCATAATTTGGTGGTAACTTTCTTATTTCCATTTCCCTCTTATTAAGGATAAATTTTATTAACCTTATTTCCTATGTGGATTTTCCACAAAGGTATTTTCTATTTTCAACATTTTATTTTCAAAGAAAAATTTCAAATTGCGAGTACGCAATTTATTGAAGGAGAAGAGAATGTAACACCCCGAGCTTCCATGATACGCTTCTCATTTAATAATGCAATAGCTTGCATGGTACGCAAGTTCGAGTTCTAACACACCGCGACTAATCAAAGTATCCGTTATCAATAGTAAAAACCACTTTTTAAAATTATAGAAATTTTATATTTCAAAATGGACTTCATTTTTGTATTCGTAATATCGAAATTATCCTATGTTTAATTTTTTGTAACTTTCTGAGAACTTCTAATTTTTTTATGAATAGTGATAAATACTTAAAACAACTTTTTTAATAAAAATAATTTATTGTGATAAATTATACTATTTAGTGGTTTTAAAGTATAATTAGAATATATTTTTTCCATTTTATCCAATGGTGGTCATTAGAATTAATTTAACATTGAAATTGGACATAAACAATTGCCAATCTTTTGATATAAATTGTTTCTTAACAACACGCTATTTGTTGTGACAGCAGGAATTGATTATAATATTAATTAATGAAACTTATATGTTTGGAATTTTGTAAAATAGACATCATTTTTGAATTCAGAATATCAATTATAGCTTAGGGTGAAATTTTGGCATTGTTCTGAAAAACTTCAATTTTTGATGAATAGTGAAACCACTAAGTGGAAGTTAAATATCTGATTTTTCGTTTAAATGAAATATTACCACTTCTGTGATTTGATTTTCAAAAATCCGACATACATGGTTGTCATTAAGAAGTAAAATGTGGTTCAATGAGATTAAAATAATTTTTTGGTGAATAGTAACTTTTAAGTTCTTAATCGCGATTAGAGGTAATTAGTGTAGTTTAAGGTAAAAACAATGTTTTAATAATATGAGATGATCATGACACATGTCCTATCCTCATTGGATGTTCCATGACCGACCAGGACAATCCATGGGACAACTTGGGGACCCCATGGAGCCACTTTAGTTGGAAAATGACATAAATACCTTTTATTTAATGTTAAAGTAAAAAATGACACAAACATAAAATGTTTTACTAAAACAATTTTTACATGGGGTTATACAAGTAATATTTTTGACTATAAATATTCATTGCAAAGATAAAAATATTTCCTACATCATAGTATTTTTTTTATAATTTTTAGACATTAAATAAATTAAATTATTTATGACATCATGATGATGCAGCGATGACCTCATTATTTAACGATTTAAATAAAATGAGAAGATAATGTAAAATCCAAGGCTTACACTTGTCCAAATCATATTGGATGAGTATATGTAGAACCATTATCACCTTATCCTCGAATTATATAAGTGTGGGACCTTTATAATCCGAAAAGCATTGTTTAATAAAGTAACATTTTATTACTTTCCAAAAGTGCCTCTCCTCTCCACTTATAAAAGGCCCCCACCTCTACCACCTCATTCACACCATCAAGCCATTTGGCTCGGCCAAACTCTGCCAAAATAATTTCCCAACTTCCCCCTCTTACTCCTAGAAGCCTCACTTTGGGAATAACTCTTCCCAAGGAAGCCTTTGGCTCAAATCAAAAAGAGTTACCCGATTTTGAGGTAATGTCTTCTCTAATGTTTTTTTGTTTTATTTTTCTTCTCCAACCCCCTAAACTCTTTTTATTAATTTCTTTTGTAACAACACCAGTATCCTCAATATACTAATATGTTGTTATAAGAAGGATTCGAGCTACACTTACACACACCTACATCTAATGGTTAAAGAACATACGGTTTCTGTGGATGGCGAATTTCTGCCTCACGAAATGATGATTGTTCAACACTCATATAACACCTTCAAAGGTGGCCATTAAGATGTCACTATTTTTATATATGATATATAATATGTTTATGTTTTACTTATGCTTCTGTATTTCTCATTTATGGCATACTTTATGATTTCCATTATGGGTAAAACGCGATAATTTCATTTTAGGAAGTGCGGACTACCGACCCCTCAAAGTGATGTGAATCATTAATGCCATATGTGGGATGTATAAAGGATGGAGTAAATGATATTATATATGATATTATACTGGAACTATATTATACTTTTATATAATTATGATTTCATTCCATTAAATACGAAATAGAAATGAAAGTAGCGTTCATGCGTACGTACGGCTTACCGTCTCCATGAATGGTGCATTTCATTTCTTACCTCTAAATGTTATGTAATATTATGAATGAATGTATATACTGTATATATATGATATATATGACATCTAAATCATGAATATAATTCTGGAGATAATGGATATTCTACCACATAAACAACTTGTAATTATAAGAAGTTTATTGTTGACTCAAGTACCAAAGATCGACAAAACGACCGTTATTAACGTAAATAATTACATAATGTTCATAACATGGTAATAAGTGATATAAAAGGAATAATGAACATAAAAAAGGATCTTAAGTAAATAGAAATTAACTCTAGTTTATTATTCAGGAGGTTAAAGAACGGTCGAGTCAGGACAGAACGCAAGTTAAGGGAATTTCTTAACCCAATTTCCAATCTCGGGGTTAATCTCCTACTTTCAAATTATTTCCTGATATTATTATGTCCTATCTTGTATTTGTACTTTCTTTATTTTTACATATATTTAATACACATAATAGATCTATTTTATTTTAAAAATGATCTTTTTAAGGATTTCGTCTCAATCTCCTTTCATTGAGTCATATTTGGTTTTATTCACAACTTTCTTTTATACGGTGTATAAATCCCGTTGAATTTGACATTTATTCAAAAGGTTTTCTTTTATAAATATGTGACTTTTAAATGGTTTCAAAAAAATGATATTTATCTCTAATATATGAAAATCCAGTGCAAATGTATACATATTTAACGCAAGCTTAAAAATGTTTTCAGAAAACCCGACTCTCGAGTGTGGTAGACAGGAAGGGATTGGAAGTGGACCCATCATGGCATGTAATTAGTCGAGCAGTCTCAGAATTAGTTATTTTGTTTTCAAAAGCTTGCATAATGATTTCAGAAAAACACTAGAGTATATTTGAGAAATTTTGAACGTAAGTATCTTTAAAAAAAGAATTGTATCGGTAGGTCTCATGAGACAACTAGACGTGGAAATGGCCGAGGCCCTTTCCCAATTTGATTTATGGTTTTGGCCGAGGCCTTCATCATTTTAGACGTCCTGGACGAGGCCTTGAAAAAATGTTTCAGAATGTCTGGCATTATACATTCCCTCATTATGAAAGTGGTTATTGATATTTCATGTGATTATTCAACCAGTAGAATATCCATGTGAAGAAGTGAATGGCATTATCTCATTTTACTTTTGCCATATTATGTTGAATTTCAAGTTCAATAAGGCTTTTGTTTTAGTTATACATTTCCTTAAATGCTTATGTTTTCTTATGAATGTTTCCGCTATATTGTTATCCTTACGGAGCATTTGAGCTCACCCCTTTCAATGTTATATTTTTTCCCAGGATGTGAAGAGGTGTATTATGACTGACTTGCAAGAATAGTCAGTGAGGATAAGAGTGTGGACTAGGGAGACCATGTTATTGTAGTTTTAATTTTTATGATGTAATGAAAGACTTATGAATGTATCTAGTGTTTCCAAGGCTACTAAACTAATCGGTCTTTCGAGACTTGATCTTTTGTGATCACGCCAATGTTATGAAGTAATGCACCGACTCTGGGTAGCTGGGGTCGGGGCGTTACATTTATCATGTCGATTATTTTTATAACCGACGTGATAAACCTGTCTACCAAGCGATTTCCGATATCGGCTATATAATAATTGATGTAAAAACATATCTACAACGTTGGTTATAAAATAACCGACATAAGAAACTATCCATTTCCATTTATTACGTCAGTTATGAAATAACAGATGTAAAAACCATTTCCCATGAAGTTATTACTTCAGTGTCCAAAAAACCAATGTTAAAACTAATCCCAATGAATTTTATATGTCAGTATGAAATAACCGACATAAAAACCAATTTTTTTTAAATAAAACGAAACCACTGCTATCCTAGCCAAAATACTTGAAACAGACCAATAGGTTAACAGGAACTGACCAAAACAAACAAGAACCCCCCCCCCCACCCCACTGGACAGCCCCCATCACACCCTAGGACACCCCCCTATACCCCTAGACTGCCCCACCCCCCTGGACAGCCCCCACACCCCTGGAAAACCCCCACCCTCCTGGCCACCCCCAATACCCTTGGACTACCCCACCACCCACTGGATAGCCCCCCACACCCCTGGACAACCCCCACCCTCATGTATTCCCCCCACCCCGTGGAAAACACTCTTACACCCCTAGAAAGCCACCCAAACCCCTAAAAAAGACAAAAAAGTTACCAAAAATAGACCCGACCCCCACCCCATTAGACAACCACCCAGCACACCCACGGACCCCCACCCCCGCAAACACCTGGACTACCCCACCACCCCCTAAAAACCCCCCACACCCCTAGACAACCCCACACCCTCTTGTATACCCTGCACCCCCAGGACAACACTCCTACACCCCCAGATAGCCCTCCCAAACACCAGAAACAAACCAAAAAGATACAAAAAACAGACCAAAACAGACCAGACCCCCCACCCCACTGGACAACCCCCACTACACCCCTTGAAACCCCCACCCTTGGACTTCCACCACCCCATGTATATCCCCCCACACCCCTAGACAACCCCCAACACTCCTAGACACCCCCCACCCTCCTGGACACCCCCACACCCCTGGACTGCCCCTACCACCTGGACAGCACCCCACACCCCTGGACAACCTCCCACCCTCCTGTATACCCCCGAACCCCCTGGACTGCACTCCCACACCCTTGGCCATCCCTCCCACACCCCTAAAATAGACCAAAATGTTACAAAAAATAGACCAAAATAGTGAAGAATACCCCCTCCCACCCCACTAGATTGGCCCCACCACAGCCCCACACCCTTGGACTACCCCCCCCACCCCATGGACATCCCCCACACCCCTAGGAAACCCCCACCCCCCACCCTCGTAGACACCCCCAAACCCCTAGACTACCCCCACCCCCTGGACAGCACTCCCACACCCATGGAAAACCCTCCCATACCCCTGAAATAGACCTAAAAGTTACCAAAAACAGACCAAAATAGACCAAAACCCCTCCCCCTCCCACCCCACTGGACAGCCCCCACCACACCCTTGGACCCCCCCCCCCCCCAATTCCCCTGGTCTGCCCCCACCCCCTAGATAGCTGGTGTTGGGAGAGGAGGCACTACCATCCCTTAGGGGGTTGAACTCCACTGGAAGGTACTCATCACTCTCACAAGTGATGCTTGAACTCTCAAAATGTATCACCAATTCTTTATTCCCCTGCAAACATCAATCATTCTATCACATTGATTCAAATATAACCAGGGGAAAACACCATCACACATGATGAAATTTCCCCTGGTTATAATCGCATCAATGTAATATAATGAATGATGTTTACCATGGAAGAAAGCATGAGTGAAACATTTTGAGAGCTCAAGCTTCGCATGTCAGAGTGATGAGTACCTTCCAGTGGCATTTATCCCCCCGAGGGATGGTGGATCCTACTCTCCCAACCCTTGTACTACCCCCCCCCCCCACCCCATGGACACCCTGGACATCCCCCACCCCACTGGACAACCTCCCACACACCTGGAAACACCCCTCGCCCCACATGACACCCCCACACCCCTAGACACTCCTAGACAGCCCCCACTACCCTGGACAACCCTACCACCCTCTTGGAAATGATCCCACCCAACCAGACAGCCCTCCTACACCCTTGGATACCCCCCACCCCACTGGACACCCCCCCACACCATTGGAACCCCTCCCCCCAGATCAGAATCCATACCAGAAAAACCATCATAAGTAGACCAAAATAAGAAGTAGAGAAAAATTAAATATTCACATATATAACATTCAAAACATACAATGTCAACATAAAAAAAATAAATCTCACCTAAACGACTTCCAAATTCACATTTAAAATGATAATATTAAAAATTACATATTACAATACAAACAACTAAAATTCAATCAAACCTGTAAAATAATTTGACCATTCAACTTTTAAGTGTTTGACGTCTTGAGCACTATAGGTTTGAGGGTCATCAAATAGATACAAATTAAAATTATAGTAGTTAACATGTATAATGAATAAATAAAATGAAATATTATGGAAAAGTTTAAAAGGAAATCTTACCATGTCAAAGTTCTAAACTGTCCCACTTGTTATTATTTCAAACATAAATCATAACATATAATTTCTGCATTCGATGACGCATATTTGTTCATGAAAATTATGTTTGAATGAGATTAAATTCAATATATTATTTTTATTTAATAAATCAAAATGTAAAAATTATAAATTGATATTTACCTTTACATTTACATATTTGATCTTCTCACTCCGATTCTTTGTGTTTTTTCAAATGTAGACCCATCCCTTGTTAGAAAATAATACGAATGGGATAAATTTAACATTCATTATAATATATTAAACTATTTAGAAATTGAAACATACTTTTCCATAATTTTCTTAAAACATTCCCGCACATCACCATGGACATAGCATATCCAATAAAGAGTTTTCTCCCTTGGGAAAAAATCCCTGACATGCAATGATCACTGATAAATGAAAATTTATTGTTACTGATTTTTATGTTAAAAGATAATGAACTATTTGAGAGAGATGTGTTTCACACCTCTCACAAAAAGGCATCATCCAACATTTTGTGACTCATTCTTTTCAAGTCTTTCAGGAATATAAAGCATTCTTTGTTACTCATCCAATGCACATGCTTCAGGGGAAATCAAATGAGGGTCCATGAATCCATATACATCTATCAGCTCATTCTTATTAGAAATTATATAAAGATGCCCAATAAACAATAGACATAAGTATACATTTTTAACAAATATAACAAAGGGAAAAGGTGTTAAGACTTACATGGAAAAAAATTTCACCACGTTGATGCCCAACTTATCTCCAGTAACAAGCTCCATGATATCATTTTTCACAATCCCCACAGTTATTACACGTCCACAAACTTGAGCTTACATTGTAAACTCATAATGATCCGCCAACAAATTTGAATGTCTTGATAATTTATCAAGACTACTACAATATGTATCTGATGTCATAGCCATTTCCCTTTGTTGTTGTCTATATATTATTTCATTACCTTTGAAGTATTCCTGTAAAAATAAATAGAAAAATATGTTTGTTTTTAAATGATAAAAAAACGTTAATAAAAAAATAAAATAGAAGATATAACATACCTACCTCTATGGTAATGAGTCGAAGAAGTCTGGATGGCCAAATTAAAAATTTACCGATACTATGTCCAACATTCATCACCTCATTTGTAGGTAATGGTACTCGAGCTGATCTATCTATAATATCTGGTACAGTGACCCTTTGATTCTCTCCCTCTAATTGTTGATGATGAACTGTATCTCCTATATAATATACCAACCCATATGCAACTATATTCTTTTGAGGATCATCAACATACAACTCACAATAATTAGGAAGATGCGGTGGGGGAGTAGGATAAAAAATGGGGTCCGTAGGCTGAGGTGGGGGAGTGGGAGCTACTGGAGGAGGTGGAGGATTAATAATGGGGTCATCTAGGGGAGGTGGAGGAGTGGGAGCTATATTATGAAATTGTCTTTGAATGTCTGCAAACATAGACTGAACCGAAGATATAATATTTTTTTCATCGTCACATTAATATTATGAACTTTAGCCTCCAAGGATTCTATTTTCTTATAAACACCCTCAACGTAAGAAGTTTAAGAATGTGGAAATACTTTTTTTACCGATACACCTGCCTGATATCCTCGTACACGACCAGAATGTTTGGGCATTCCCAATGCTGTAGATAAAATATCTTGTCTCCCAGCAACTATAAATACCTTCTGTGAGCTATGATCCCGAAGATAGTCATGTATTAATTAATTAAACATTTCTTTAATGATTGAAATTATATGAATAAAATAGTTAACTAACATAAATAAAATAGATATCTTATAATCCTCTCAGCTATGACTCTCAATTATTTCAAACGATGTTTCCCTTTTTTCCCATCTGAGATGCCTTCCATTTTTCATGTCTAGATGGAGGGGATGGAGGGGCCACCTCTCCAGATATTGAAGACTTAGCTCTTAGTTTTTGAAATTTTTCAGTCATCATTTGATCTTCCAACAATGTATACCCTCCCTGAGATAAAATATGAGGGTATACATTTTTAGATTGGATCTTCTGATGATATTTATTTGTTTGCTGTAAATTAAGAATAAGAAATTATTAACAAACATTAATAAGATCATTTATATAAGAAAGATTATAATAGTTTAATTTCCCTTACCAAAAATGAATCTTTTCTTCTACTTTCAACAAACTATCTCCATGTTTCTTCATCTATGAAAGGATATATATGACATGGATTTTCACGACTCATATGACCAAAAATGAAATCAGATGAAAGGGGTGATTTGAATTCCCCCAATCTCCTGGCATCCATATATAAGGATTTATTCCTTACTCATCCAGTGTCAGGAATATCAAATTTCATCAGATAAAGAAGAGTTTAAACATATTATATATACTAGAAACTTTTAAATAATAGGAAAAAAATAGCAAAAGATCTTACCAAATCATCTCCTACAACTAAGAGATTATCTCTTTATCCACACTTATGCAATCATCATACAAAATTCTTACTTTTATCTTACCCTGAGTTGATACAAAACTCTTAAAATCTATTTCATTTGGACCTCTAGGAATATCATCCAAATCAAACCCAATGGGTATCATCTGATCCTGCATACGATCAAGTGATAATTTTGGTAAATTTGTGAACCCATGTTTACCAACTCTTGAACTCTTTTTCATAATGGGGTCACATGAAGAAGAATGGGGAACATCAAGAGGAGCATGTGAATGTTTCTCCCCGAAGGTATGACCAATAAGCTCATCTCCAAAATCATGTGGTTGACCAACTGATTGACCCGTCATTATCCTTCAAATCAAATAAACAAACATTAGCTCACAAATATACAAATTCAAATATTACAATACTAATGTAAAAAGAAAATAGAAAAGTTTTCTATGTTATGTAATAGTAAACATGGTTAATATGGTAAGCATTTTAAACAATGGTAAATATGGTAAATATGGTAAATATGGTAAAGATGGTAATCATGGTAAACATGATAAACATGGTAAATTAATTGTCACTGAACAAAAATAATAGATATATAATCTATGTAACGGTAAACATGATAAAGTAGACTAAAAAAAGTTAAACCAAACAAAAACTTATGTTTATTTTGTTTTAATACATGTTTTAATAACGAAAAAACTTACAATATCTAACATTTTATGAAAATAATAAATGTAAACAAAAAATAAACAAATGTTTCCAGTAATTTTAGGAATGTAAAAATGTATTGTTTTCCAAAATTCATTTTTTGTTATCGTTCCTCATGGCAGAAACCATGTCTTCATCAACCCACTGCATATCTGATTGATCCACTACATAGATTTTTTTATGTTTTTCCATTATAAATGAATCAGTTGTGTATTCCAATCTATTCAGATTAACAACTTTCATTCCAAATTCATCATGTCTTACACTGTTGTTACTGATAAAAAATTTGAAGTTAAAAACGTGTACTTTAATTTTAAAGTAATCAATCTCACATATGTATCAATCACTCCATAATATGCACTTGATGGAGAAATTGGGGTTTTGTCTTGACCACTCAAAAAATGCATTGCTTCTGCAAACACCAATGCACCACTATTCTGAACTGCACTTCTGTTGTCCGGAACATTCATATGAAATGTATAGCCATTAATTTCATAACCAAACCATGTTATCACATTAAAACATGGACTACCCACTACCCATTTTAATGTATCTGATACAACTGATCTACCCAGAATGGTCTTTTTAAACCATGGAAAAAATGTTTTGTTGTGCTCATTTAAAATCCACATTTCTTTCGTCTTTGGATGAAATTGCTTCAACTCATTAATATGAAATGTGATATATGGTTGAGCATCAGCTATGTTATTCAAGATGTATGATTCTAACTTCATCATATGTTCATCTGAAAATGATTTGACTTTCATGCCACGAATCCCCTTTCCCTCATTATTAACTTGTTCATGGAAAGATGGAGGCAAACCTATGTGATGCGCTGCATCCAAGTAGCTCGTACAAAACTCTACAACCTACTCATGAAATGTACTTATCAATAATGAAGGCTTTAGTTCAATATGGATTCTTAACGCACCCCTTCAATATTTTCATATACCTTCAAAAATATACATCCAACGAAGATATACAGGTCCAAAAAGAATTATTTTTCGAACCAGATAAATCATTAAATGCACCATTATATGAAAAATGTTGGAGGAAGATACATTTACAATTTACAAAGTATAAAAATTGCATCCTTTTAAAAAAAATTCAAAGAATTCACATCAATCACCTTAATACAAATTGAATTGAAAAGATAACACAACATCATTATAGTTGTTATGACACGGATGGGAAATATTCCACGCAAAGAAATTGGTAGAAGTTGTTGCTTCATGATGTGAAAATAATGATATTTCATACCTATCAACTTCAAGTCCTTCAATGAGACAAAAGTTTTTACATTTGAAGAATAACCATGAGGAAATTTGATTTCATGAAGACACTGACAAAAGAAAATTTTCTCCCTCTTGGATAATGTATGACAATCCGGGGGAAGAAATGTTCGTCTTCCATTAAGAGTGGGAGCTAACTCCAAACACATTCCCATTGATAGTATGTCTAATCTTGCATTCAACCCATCTTTTGTCTTTCCTTTAATATCTAACAATGTTCCAATCAAACTATCAAATATATTATTCTCCACATGCATGAAATAAATATTATGTTTAACTTTATTTTATCTCCAATATGGTAGATTGAAAAAAATTGACATTTTCTTCCAAATATGTCTTTCATTACAAGATTTCTGTGTCTTTCCCAATGTCACATCAAGGTTTTCCACCATCCCAAAATACATATCCGAGGATAAAGGTTTTGGAGAAATATAAAATTCTTGTGAGCCATTGAATGCCTTTTTTAGTCTTCTATAAAAGTTATCCATAGGCAAAAACTTCCTATGACCCATGTACACTGTTTTCCACCCATGATGCAATTGGAAATATGAATTCTGTTGTTCACAAATTGGACATGTTTTTTTCCCTTTAACACTGTATCTAGAAAAATTTCCAAATGCTGGGAAATAATTTATAGTGAAAAAAGAACTGCATGTAGTTGAAAATATTCCATTTTATAAGAATCATACACCGTAATACCATCCTCCCATAAATGTTTCAAATCATCAATCAATGGTGACAAGAAAACATCAATATCATTGTCGGGATGCTTCAGACCAGAGATCATTATACTCAAACTGACATATTTGCGCTTCATACAAACTTTAAAAGAGAGGTTGTAAAATAACAATAAAACAGGCCATAAACTATGTGTGCTACGAAGGGTTTGGTATGGATTCATTACATCTATGTACAAACCTAGTCTGAGATTTATAATTTCATTTCAAAATGTAGGATAATGCTCATTAATTTACTTCCATTGTGGAAAATTAGATGGATGACATATTTTTCCATCACATAACCGCTCATCAACATGCCATAATAACTTTTTTGCATCATTTGAATTAGAAAATAAATTTGTGAAACGTTGAATTATAGGAATATACAAAAATACCTTTGAAGGGATCATTGTAATCTCTACATTATCTTGTGATTTTTCTTTCACCTTATACCGTGATGTCCCACATTTATGACACTCTGATAAAAAATCATATTCCATATTATATATCATATAGTCATTCAGACAAGCATGTATTTTATTGTATCCCAATCCCATCTGGAATAATATTTTTTTGGACTTATAATGTGAATATGGAATATCGTTATCTTTTTGAAGAATGTCATTCATCAATTGTAGCATCTCTGTAAAACTTCTATCACTCCATCTATGTTTAAAATTCAGGTTAATCAATCTTAACACCGCCGAAAAAACCGTAAAATCTGTACAACTAGGATATAATTCTTATTCAGCATCACCATATAGACAAACAATTGTCGGTTCTATCTCAATTTGTTATGTTGAAATATCGTGAATCATTTCTTCAATTCCATCGGAGTTAGCATCTAGAGAATCATCATCATCAGTGACATTTCATCCAGTTTCACCATGCCAAATCCAAGGGATGTACCTCGGATTAAAACAATGAAAAATTATATGATCTTTTATCTCTACACTTTTCAACTTCTTCATATTCAAACATTTCAGGCATGGATAGAAAAAAATGTCACCACTTGGAACATTTCTTTTAGAAAATTCCAAAATGGAATCAACACCTTATTCTTATTCAGTGCTCATTCGATGTGTAGAAATCCAACTTCGACTCATTATTAATTATAAAAAATGTCAAAATTATACATCTTTTTAAGATAATACAAATATATGTTTATATGAAAAAAATAATTATTTGAATGTAAAAAAATTTTGAAATATAAATCAAATATATGTGTATTTAAAAAAATATGATTGAATATGATTTTTAAAAGAATATATAGTTAGATATAAAAATTTAAAATAAATCTTGGATACTTTATTCTTAAGGATCATGAAGAATACATCCGGGTGAAACTGGATACCAAATTCACCCTTATGTAAAAAAGAAATATGAAGTATAAATATTAAAATATGTATACATTCACTACTGAAAATTACACAGATCCTAACGATTTGAAACCTCTGGACTGACCCCCACCCCTATGGACAGCCCCACACCCCCTGGACACCACCCCCACCCCCTGGACATCACCGCCACCCCTTGGACACCACCTCCACCCCTGGACACCCCTACCCCCTTACAAAACACCCCACCCCCTTAGGCACCCCCTGGACACCACCACCCCCTTAGACAGACCCCACCCCTCGGGACAGCCCCCCACCCCTGGACATCCCCCACCCCTCTAGACATCCCCCACCCCTTGGACACCCCCTAGACACCACAAACCCCTTGGATAGCCCCCACCCCTATGGACATCCCCCCAACCCTGGACAACCCCCACCCCTCTAGATAACCCCCACCCCCTTGGACACCCCCCACCCCTCCTGGACACCACCCCCACCCCCACCCCCTTGGAAACCCCCTAGACACTCCCCAACCCCTTGACACCCCACCCCACACCCCCTTGGACACCCCTGGACACACCACCCCCTTGAACAGCCCAACCACCATTCTGGACAACCCCACCCCCACCCCCTGGACAGCCCCCACCCCTCTATACAACCCCACCCCCTTGAACACCCCCAACCCTCTTATTAACCATAGAACACATCAATTACTATTAAACCGTCAATTGAAAAATGAAAAATCATCCCTAATAATAGAAGGAATGAAGGTGAAGAAGAAGTGGACGAAGAAGAAAAAAAGAAACAAAGAATAATGGAAGAATAAAATGGAATAAGTAACTTATTTAAGGAAATTCCATGGAATCCCAGATAACCATGGGGCCTCCAATAGTTGATTGAAAATTGGGGAAAATGGAGTAAACCTAAGAATCAAATTAAATTTAAAATAAAAACTCGGATGGAGAAAATCATAGTGTAAATACTATCATCACGACACAATGGGGTCAGGATAACTGCACATCTTGGAAAACCATGACATGGTCTCCCCCATAACCCATAATTTTATCATAGTCAATGACTGGTCAAAATATATATTACCAAATAGAATCATTTTTCAACACCCCTCATCTTTTTATAATGCTCGAATCCCTAAAAAACATAGTGGAAACCTCAAACATTGACTGTATCGACCCCCTTGGACACCATCCCAACCACCTTGGACACCACCCCTCACCACCTTAAACAACACTAATAAATTATAGCCTAATATACTTGAAATAATTCAATCATCATGTCATAATCTCACAGAGCATGATGCAATAGTCAATCCCAACTGACACTTATCCCCCACCCCATTGGACACCACCCCCACCCCTTTAGACACCCCCTGGACACCACCACCCCCTGGACAGCCCCCCACCCCCTGGACACCACCACCACCCCTGGAAACCACCTCCTTGGACACCCCCTAGACACCACTATCCCCTTGGACAGCCCCCACCCCTTTGGACAGCCCCCACCCCTTGGATAGCCCCCACAGCTCTAGACATCCCCCTCACCCCATGGTCACCTCCACCCCTCCTAGACACCACCCCCACCTCCTACCACATTAGAAACCCCCCTGGACACCCCCATCCCTTTTGATAGCCCCCCGGACAACTCCACAAACCCTTTGGACAAGCCACCACCACCATGGACAGCTGCCCCCCCCCCCCCCCCCACACCCCCTTGGACAGCCCCCACCCCCTTCGACACCCCACCCCCTTGGACTCCCCCATCCCCACACTCCTAGACTGCCCCCCCCCCACCTCCATGGACACCTTGGACTCCCCCAACCCTCTGGACAGCCCCCCAAAACCTCTGGACACCACCCCCACCCCCATGACACTCCCACCCCTCTAGACAGCCCCCACCCCCTTGGACACCCCACCCCTCTTGGACACCACCCCCACCCCTTACCCCCTTGGACACCCCAAACCCTGTAGGAAACCCCCTGGAAAACCCCCAAACCTTCTTTACAGGGCTCCCAACTCCTTAGACAGCCCTCCCCCACCCCATTAGACAACCCCAACCACCACCCCCTTGGACCACCCCCCCCCCCCCACACACACACAAATCCTAGGACTGCCCCCCCCCACACCTCCATGGACAGCCTAGACAGTGCTCAACCCTCTGGACAACCCCCCGAACCCTCTAGACATCCCCCACCCCCCTTGGACAGCCCATGCACCTCCGAGACACCACCCCCACTTTCTTTGACATCCCCCACCCCCATTGGACTCCCCTAACCCCCTTCGACAGCCCCTGCACCCCCTGGAAACAACCCCAACCCCTTTGACAACCCCTAGACACCCCCACCCAACTAGACAGCCCACTCATCCCCTGAAAACCCCCACCCACATGAACAGTCCCCACACCCTTATAAACCCCATGTACGCGGACACACACATGGTAGAACACACAAAAATCATAAATATTCATGATATCTCTTCCATAGGTTTATTTTACCAGAAAATAATTTATCATGGTATAGATGAAAACTATGAAACTAACCATGATAGCAAGAACAAAGAAAAATAACATCTTAAAAAATTAGTTTTGGGCATAGCGGAAAAAAACTGAAAAGGAGTCGTGTGAGGAGTACATGAATGTGGTGAGTCAACCTGATAGATCTAATAATAATAAATATGAAGAATGTTTTTGGAAAATTGAGGCTAGAGGGCATGACTTTGACAAATATTTTCTAGGTTTTCCGCGCAAGAGAGACGAGTCACATTTTGCCAGATCGATGAAAAGAAAATGACTGAATTTGCGGTGTGATAAATCAATTAAAATATTTATCACGTCGGTTATTTAATAACCGACTTGTTAAAAATATTTAATGTTTATAACATTGGTTATTTAATAACCAACCTAGAAAACAATTTATCACATTGGTTATTTTATAAACGACGTGATATATGTCACTTTATACCAACGTGATAAATTTCTGAGATTTGCTTTATCACGTAGGTTTTTTTATAACCGATGTGGTAATGCACCGAGCATTTCTTTATCATGTCGGTTATTTTATAACCGATGTGATAAAGCATTCTAGATTCGATTTTCATGTCGGTTATACAATAACCAACATCAAAAATCAAATTTCCATATATTTTACATTGGTCATTTTATAACTGATGAAAAATATGGATCCTGATCGATATATCATGTCAGTTATAAAATAATTGATGTGATATATCGATCATTAAATCTTTTCACGTCGTTATATAGAATAGACGTGAAAAATTCCGATGTGTTAAATGTTTTTTCCACTAGAGAGATATAAATAAATTCCTATATAAGGGATTCCATGAAGTTAGATATCATAGTTGACAACATGGGGTAGAGCCATCTACAATGGATAGTATGAACCAATTTGTATGATATCAACATAACATGGATCCTCATGGTCGGTATCAGTTATGTGCAGAAGTGGAATATGGTTTTTTAGAGGAAAAAGTCATATAGGATATGGTAGATTCCATTAATGTGAAGGTTTTGGTAACATGGAATGCGATGACATGACCAAACATGCCAATGATGGCATGTATGTATTGGACATACCACTATAATAGAAGAAGAACCATGATAGGAAATATTCCTAGTGTGGCCAGTGCCTCCTCGGGAGAGGAGGAGCTAGTAGTGTAGAATGAGGGGATCGATGAAGATGAGATTTTAGTTGAGAATGGAACATTGATATAAATCCACCACCACCATTTTTTGGCCCAAACCAGGACTATGGAGACGATAAATGGGTCCATATGGAGGATTATACAAATGAGAATTATGACTCAAAAACTCACATGATGATAGATGTTACGGTCTATGATTCTAATAGACATTCATTATTTTATGTAGAAAAATATGTGAGTCACTCCTTCAGTTCTATATCCATTTTGAAATATATTGAGTTCCCCATTTAGACCATAGCTCAGTAGACTTTTTTAGTGGGTTTGAATGGGTGTGAATCTTTGATGTAACACATCTATTGGCATTTTCAGCTATCTTTTGTGGAGATAGTTTCACATGGGGACACTTTAACATCCCAAGATTTTAATACTATAAACTATGTGTTTAAATGATCTACTGAGTACCATTTCAAATTTATATCCAAGCTTTTAAACTTATGTTTTCCACTTATGTGGTTTTAATTTCAAAAATCTGACATACAAGGATGTGATTAGTATGTTTTTGGAGTCTAATAATGGAAAATTAATTTTTAATGAATAGTAATTTACCCATATTTATTGTAATATACCCTTATAAATAGTTATATACCATAATGAATAGTATCCTTATATATGATATTATATAAATTATATTCAAGTAAATGAATGTCATACCTATATATTGGAATAAGAAAATAAGTGTTTTAAAATTTATGTTTTTTGAGTTAATTGTGATTTTAATTAAATATTAAATTATTCATATTTAAAAAATTATTTTTGGGAAATGGATTTCATTTTTGAAATTTACAAATTGAAAAATGGTTCGGGTGAACTTTTGGGATTTTTCTGAAATAACTGAATTTTTTATGAATTGTGAAATACCTTAATTTACAAAATAAGCTAAATAAGACGATTATAGAGTCATGCATAATGTTATGGTGATGCAGGGATAATTGGTTCGGGTTCACATAATAAAATTACTATTCTTGGTCATGAAATACTCCATATTCCTTGTCTTTTGAGGATATTATTAATTAGTGATTTTTATTCTGTGAAATCCCCTCTCCTCTCCACTATAAATACCACCCTTCACACCCTCATTTCCTCACACCTCTCAAGCCTCAATCCTTGTCTAAAAACTGCCCAATCATCTTCCCTATCCCCTCCCCCACGTCTAAGATCTTCTGGTATCATCAAAATACCAATCCTAGCTTCCTTAAAGAGGATCTCAAAAGGAGGATTCAAGACGTAATTCCTCTATATCTCTTTTCCTTTATTTTCCTTTCAATTTCATGTTCTTTTCTTATTTTCTTGCCACCGATCTTAATCGACATGGTGTGGTAACTCCATTATCATAAATATATTTTAATTTTATGATACTAATGGGATATTATACCATCAAATCCCCTTCTCCTCTACGTTTTATTTTATTAAATAAAATGTTGTTTGTGAGGTGTTAATCTATCTCCATCAATAACGACATGTTTTATGTTTTCATTTACAAGTTTATGATATGGACATGAAACCATTTTTATGGTTGAACCAGATTATATTATATTTATTATATCCTATTTCATGTTCTATAACTAACATAGGTACATATTACTAAATGATTAAAAAAACAAGTTTGTTGTGGTCAAAAAACCACCCAAATTAACCCAAACAATACTTATTTAATTCATATATAATGATTCATCAACATGGTATATAATATAATTCATTATAAAATATTTTAAACTACTTTTATTTCATTAATAAAATTAAATATGAATTTTTTATGTTTACCCATGTTCTACACAAACTTCCATTTATGAATACATGTGAACCGCTCAAGAAAACCATAAAAATGAACATTACTGAACAATGATTTTTAAACTCTTTAACTAATCCAAAGGACCATAAAATTACTTAATGAAATGATAATAAACCATATTAATGTAAAAAAGGATCTATAATTTTCAATTATTTAATTTAATGTTGTTATAACGGACATTAAAGTGAAGAGAGCATTCAGATATATGGTATGGGGAAAATCTCGAACCCACTTTCTTTCTTCGGGTTCTCCCTCTTTAACTCCATATTTGGTATGGTCACACCTTAAAAATAATTTTTTCATCATTATCATGAATTTCATAGTATATTCATGGTTTTTAATGAATTTTATGTGAATTTTGTTTTTCTAAAAGAACTAATCTTAAAAAAACACACATTTTACTTCTCACTCAAGGTTGATAGTTATCATATCAATTATGTTATTCACACTTTATTTTGGGGACCCAATTCTTATGAATATTTTATGATGAGATGAACCAATTTTTTTCCATGTGTTAGTTCTGTTCATTGTGGCATGCATGATAATGAAAATTTTATGATGTGATGGGTGTGCCAAGAATTATATAGTGTAATATGAATGTCTCAATGTGATGGGTGCACCCAGAATTATATAGTGCTCCAATGCATTGCTGAAAGTAATGAATCTCGTGAGTTTATGTGAAATGATGTGTGAAAAATATTCAAGCATTTTTCACATGTATGTGGGGTATTTATCCACTAAGACATGATGTTTCGTTTTTTATGCATTTCCACATTTTATGTTTTTATAAATGCTTCATATTATGTTCTTGATCTCTTTACTATGTCATGTTTATGCTCACCAAATGCTATATTGTTCTTATATATCCTCTTACTGGGCTTTTACCATACAACTATTATACAAATATCTTCAGGTGATTATGTGTACTAATGTGTTTTTAAGGGACAATAAAAATATAGATAAGAAAGAATTAAATAAACATTCATGTTTTATGTTGTAAAAGTTATTTATGGATTGTCTAATCCTCCAAAACCTAGATGGGAAAATTTCCTCAAATTTATAACACACTGTGTATTTTTTTTGATCTTTTATTAAAAAATAAAAAACATGTTTTAGTACTAAATCTGGAAGTGTGGGTTTAGGGAATTTACAATTGGTATCAGAGTAATGGTCTAGAAAACTTTGGAGATTAGACGTCGTTGATTTAAAATTAACTTTTAGTATTATTGTTAATTAGGTACACATAATAGAATAGTTTTTCAAATTATCAGTATATAAATTCCGAAATATACGTACAATGAATGAATTAAAAGGGAAAAATTCATTTAAGGGGGGAGGAATGTAATATCCCAATATATTAATAGGAAACAACATGTTCTTAAATGAACTACTGAGTACCATGTGAAATTGATATGCCAACTTTTAAACTCATGTATGTCACTTATGCATTTTAAATTTCGAAAATCTGACATACACAGTTGCAGTCAGTATTTTTTTTGGAGTCCTACAAGGAAAAATTATTATTTGGTGAATAGTAACATACCCTTATGAATATTAACATACACTTATGAATAGTGATATACCCTCATGAATAGTAACCCTACCTATGATGGTATATAAATTATATTGAAGTAAAAGTATGATATAAATATATCTTGGAATAATAAAATAAGTGTTTTAAAATTGTGGTTTTTCTAGTAAATATTGATTTTATTTAAATATTCAATTAAACATATTTAGAAAATTATTTCTGAAAAATGGATTTCATGTTTGAATTTTACAAGTCAAAAAATGACTAGGATGAATTTTTTGGATTTTTTTGAAATACTTGAATTTTTTTGTAGTGGAATACCATAATTTACATAATAAGATAAACAAAGTAATTATAGAGTCATGCATGATGTTCTATAGATGTAAGACCAATTGGTTCGGGTTCACATGAAAAAATTAATATTCCTAGTCATAGAAAACTCACTATTCCTTGTCTTATGATGACATAGCAAATTAATGAATTTCATACTGAGAAATCCCCTCTCCCCTTCACTATAAATATCACCCTTCACACCGTCATTTCCTCAAACCTCTCAAGCTTCAAATCTTGTATAAAATCTAACATATTCCCTGGCCCCTACCCCACGTCCAAGAGCTTCTGGTCTCATCAAAATTATAATCCTAGATTCCTTAAGAAGTATCTGAAGAGGAAGATTCAAGGGGTAATTCCTCTCTCTCTATCTCTCTCTCTTTTCCTTTAAATTACTTTCAATTTCAAGTTCATTTATTATTATCTCCCCACCCATCATCATACACATGGTATGGTAACTCAATTATCATAAATATAATGGAAAGTTATGATTCTAATGGGATATTATACCATCTTACCCCCTTCCACTCTTCCTTTAATTTTACAAAATAAAATGTTGTTCGTGAGGTGTTAAACTATCAACATAAATAATGAAATGTTTTATTTTTTCCTTTACAGCTTTCAGATCTGGTCATGAAACCATTTTTATGTTTTAACCAGATTATATTATATGTATTATATCCTATTTAATGTTCTAGAACTATCTTTTGTACATATTACTAAATGATTAAACAAAATAAGTTTGTTGTGGTCAAAAAACCTCCCAAATTAACCCAAACAATAATAATTTAATTCTTATCTTATTGTTCATCCATAGGGAATATAATATAATTCATTATAATATCATTTAATCTTATTTAATATCATTAATAATTTGAAATATCAGTTCTATATGTTAACCCAATTTCTACATGAACATCCATTTATGAATACATGTGAACCGCCAAGAAAAACCTAGAAAACAAACATTCCCGAACAATGTTTTTTAAACACTATAACTCTTCCAAAGGCCCATAAAATAACTTAATGAAACCATAATTAAAAATATTAATGTAAAAAATGTTATTTAATTTTCAATTAATAAATCAAATTTGGTTATACAGGTCATTAATGTGAAGAGATAATTCAGATTCAAGGTAAGGGGAAAATCTCAAACCCAACTTTCACTCCATTTTTGGTATGGTCACTCCCTAAAAATTATTTGTTCATCAATATATTATATATTTTGGGATATAAATTTTCTATAATGAATTTTAGGTCAATCAAATGTTTTCCTAAAAGATCTATTCTTAAAAAACAATCCTTTTACTTCTCACTCAAGGTTGATGGTTATCGTAGCAAGTATGTTATTCCCACATTATTTTTGGAACCCAAAGTTTATGAATGCATTATCATGAGATGAAACCCATTCTTTTCTATGGGTTGGTTATTTTCATTATGTAATTCATTATAATGATAATTTTATAATCTGACAGGTGCACCCGGAATTATATAGCTTATTATTAATGTTTCAATGTGACAGGTGCACCCGGAATTATACAGCGCTCCAATGCATTGGGTAAATAGATGAATCTAATGAGTTTGAGTGAAATGTGGTGTGAAAAGGAATATATATTTTTTCACATTTATGTGTGTTAGTTAACCACTAATATATGATGTTTCATTTTATATGCATTGTCACATTTCATATATTTTATTCATGCTTCCTCTTATGTTCATTATCAGATTCCGTTTTTTTGTTTATTCTCACCAAATAATATATTTTCCTTATATATACTCATACTAGGATTTTATCTAGGCCCTTTTTTATGTTTATTCGTAGGTGAATATGTTGAAAAAGGTGTTTTCAAGGGATAATAAGAAGCTAGAGATGAAGGAATTAAATAAATGTTCATGTTTTATATTGTAAAACTTATTTATGGTTTGTCTAATCATACAAATCCAAGACCAGAAAAGGTCCTCAAATGTATAATATAATGTGTATTTTTCATGGATCTATTATAAAAATACGTATCCTGTTTTAGTACTAAATCCATAAGTGCATGTTTTCGGTGTTTACAGACACATAATCATGATGATGAAACATTATAAGCTCATCCAGGTTATAGAATTGTTTTCAATGGTTAAATTACATATAAAGTTTCAACACTAGGTGTTCATATTCTATAGGACATTTGGGGTGAGATTATTCATTTAAGGCAAGGTATATCTCATATTTGAGGGGGTGTGTCTTATTATTAGTTGGATAAAACTGATAACACATCACTTGGTCAGCATATCACATTTTGTTGTGGTCTATTATGACATCCAGATTCATTCAATAGTGTTGGTTATTATGCATTTATTCTCTAGAGAGGTTTCAGGACTAACTCTAAGGCTAAAGATTTATTTTTATCATTTAATTTCACTATGGATCCATATAAATATATTATTTGGTATACTAGAATTTCTCTACTAAACCATGTGAGTTGATGTTGCAATTTGATCACCTTCAAAAGAAGGGATTTGACATACAATTTTTATCCCCCTTTGCTGATAAATTTTTGAACCAAAAAAAGGTTTACATGTTATTATGTATTTCATGTATGATATTATGAAGATACTTTTCTAGTGAATGTACATACTCTTTGATTTCATAGTGATTCATTTTAGTATGATGAAGTCTCCCACTATACATATGGAAATGATGTGTCAGATCTTCAATCCACACTTGTGCCGTTTTTTGTTCCAATCATTGATGACTTACTCATATAATCTATGTCAAAAGAGAATAATTCATGTCATTAGAGTATGCTATAGGATATATCCCAAGATAAGTACATTAATTAAATGATCAAGAAGATAATGTTCCAAAAGTGTGTGGTTCTGTTTTTGGGAAATGTAATTTTAGTTTATGGTTTAGATGATGTCCTAGTCAAGATTGGTGTAGTGCATTATTTAGATCCACCCAAGATGATTTATGAGTTGTGGAATTTTCTTATCTTATATGTGTACTATAAGTGGTTTCTCTAAGACTTCTCTATGATTGTTTATCCTTTGAACTCTATGATATATAAAACATCTTTGTTTAACTAGACTGACTAGTTTTAAAGACCCTTCCATTAGTTACGGATGAGGTTGACCAATTATACAATGTTGAGAAATCCAAAATATGGGGTGAAGTTCGTAGTGTATTACTCTTACTATAGATAAAGGTCTGGATTCATGTTGATGTGTTTGTAGGCATTGATTTCATGTATGTCAAGGTAGTTGAGACCCCATGATAAAAAATACATAACTCATGACCATTAGTTGGATCCTATAGTATTCACGCTATTGATGTGGTGGTACTATCTTATGGGAGGTCAAATTTTTATTTACACATACCATTAGATTCAAGGGTATATATTCATGACAATAGTTCTAAATGTAAGATAGATGAACTAGTTGGAATTCATGTAGGATGATGACATTGGGTAATCAATACTCCTGGGAAGGGTAATGTCGTGGTAGCAACCCTTATAAGAAAGTATGACACACTTGTGGAGGATGCATATGAGATGTGATATTTTTTTAGTTTACCGAAGTAGAGTATAGGGGTTGGAATTATCATCAATTTATGGTTTTGACACTTCTTTTGAAGCATGTGAGGGAGAACTAGTTTGGATACATCGACTCTCAATTTATTCATGATTAGATATTTTTAAGAGATTTCACAAGTGTATTTTATGAATGAGGGGACCATGTTAAATTCTTTTATGGGATAGAGGGTGGTTCCATATGTGATTTGATATAAGGTTATAAAGTATTTTCACAATGAAACATTGTTTGTACATCCATAAATAGAGAAGATGCATAAATAACATCAATGTAAGTTTTTATGGGATAGTATGAGGTAGAGCACAATCAAGTTCACCTTTTAGTATCCCACATGTTATAAAGTGATGGTTGAGAAGATGGTTCTAATCTCATTGAAAAATTATCGTTAGATCTCAATATGGAAATGGAATGGCATAACCATTGAATTTTTTAGAGGATTTCAAAGATAGTGAGAGGACATGATTCTATTTGGGTAATTGTTGACTGACTCACTTTGTTAGTGCACTTCCTTTACATCAAGGGAAATATTTTGGTGTACCTTTTGAGACTATTACACATCTGTGATTTCATCCAAATTCATAATATAATATTTTTTCATCATGTACAGCTATGATATGTTGTTAGGTCACAGTTTTTTAGATGAATATAGGATGCATTCATCACCTATTTATGGGTGTGTATGGTGGTCAACCCAATGATAGATTAGTAGACTGATCACACCATACTAGTGTTGAAATATATAAGGATATTCTTTGTTTTGTTTTCATATGGTGTTGTGAGGATCAATTTACATTGGTAAATACTTATTATAATAACATATACAAATCTATGATCAATATGAAAACTTTTTAGGCCTTTAGTGGGATAACGTTCCTATTGAACCTATTATAGACCATGATTGGTGAGACATATCTTCTAGAACTAGGTATGGTTCAGGAGATGGGGGTGATGTTCTAGGTGATTCATGAGTATATGAAGATATCTCCGAGATGAAAAAATCATACACAGATAGATAATGTTGTCCCTTTAAATCTGAGTAGGGATACAGTTTCCTCATAAGAGGCTCACCATGTTGAGGATTATAGAAGTTTGATTGGAGATGCAATCTATCCCTGAAGATCACTGGTCCAATTCCAGATATTACATAGGGTTGGAAAAGGTATTTACCACCAATAAACACCTCCACATTTGGAGACAGTGAATGACATATTCCATGTGTCATAGTTGAGGATATACGAGACAGATTCTAAACATTTCATTGATTTGGGTGAGATGGACACTAAGTATAGCTCCACCTTCATTGAGTAAAAGGTGGCTATTGAGGCTTGAAATGAGAGGATCCTTAGAGGATGTACCACTACATTGGTTCATGTGTTGAGGTATCACATTAGCTTGTAAGAGTGATCTTGGGAGTGGGAGATCTAGATGAAGGATTAGTATCCTCACTTTTATGATTCTATTTTGATTTTGGGGGTTGGAATACCTTGAATGGGGGAATAATGCAGTGACCCTATTTTTAATCTTAAGGATTTGAAATATTATAACAAATAAATTCATATCCACGAACAAAAACCAAACAATATTTTGACTCTCAGTGAGCCCATACTTGATATTAAGAAATACCAAATATATTAATACCCCCATTAATATTTTTTCATTAAAAACTAATATATACAAAAAATTATTATTTCTAAATTCTATGACCACAACTGATTCTGGAATGTGGGGTTTACGCTAGGAGTGATGTGAGGTTATTTGGAACCCAATGTTTTGATGAGACATCCATTGGTATGTTCATTATGTAAAATAATTAAATTTATTTATTTATGGATTTTCCAAAACTAACACGAACCTCCCACTATAAATGCACTATTATGATAATTTTTAGGGATATCCACATAACCCTTGATATATTTGGGATGAGGAAGAGGAGATAATTATTCATCTATGAATCACCATAGGAATAAAAATTATGATCATATCGATGTGGATGAAGTGTGAATGAATTCCATGGGTACTCTACATCATTGGTTAATGCATTATTCACCAACGATATATCGAAAATCGATTTAGGGCTCCAAAATTTTTGTCTCCACACTTGATTATAATATCGGTCATGGATATTTTTATTTTCTTTTGATATGTAATTATGTACCATTCGCATGAGCATGTTTAATTTTTTTTAACGGTTATTCTTGATAATCCATGTTATTCACTTCGGATATCCTTGATTTATCGTCCTTTCTGATGAATTCTTAGAAAACGAGGATTGTACCAATGTTATTGTGAATTCCTCCCACATGTTATTCATGTTCTCTATTATTGGCCCATCTATTCATGTATTAAAATTGATGTAGTGGGTTCTTGTGAAATTGAACTATCATTTTAAAAGAAGATTGATGAAAAATGAATTGATATGTTTTTTAGAGGGATTATGACAGATCATGGGTTATACTTCATGTATTTGGGATTCAGAGAGGTGAATGGTGATTGGAGGTTTGTGGAACACTTGGAGTATCATCATGATGTCATCTAGTTTCCAATTTATTTCCATTGGAGTTACAGAATCAATGACTATAGGAAATTACCACTAGTTCTGTGTAGTTGATTTGTGAATAATGTGGAAGAAAAGGAATATTTATAGAAATGTTTGGATAATATAAAGTTATATTAAAAACACAATGACATGGTGTGTAATCTAAGAATAGAAGTTGTGAAGTCCCACCAATATCTAGTGGTAGGGGAATTTGGGATGAAAATGATCACACAAAGTGTGTAAGGGACAAAAAACTTTATAACTCTCCCCATAAGTATAATCCATGTTCTAGTTGCACATTACTAGGAATACATGTGGGAAGACATGCCATGATCTTTGGGAGTACATTGGAATGAGCTGGTTGCCAGGCACGTTCAGGTGCATGGGGACAACCTGAAGATTATGGGAACAAACATTAGAACAAAGGAAGTCCCTCGGAGGCTGAGAGGTTCAATTTCTCCTTTTATATGATGTGTAATGTGACATGGAATACAAGATATATATATATATGAGATGATATCCATGAAGAGAGGTGGTACCACACATTTTTTGGGAACCATACATAGGATTTAGTTCCAACTAGAACTTCATCATCTCACAAGTCCTAGATTATGAATCAAATTTTAGATGATGAGTAGACTATCTAGGGAATCACTCCATGTATAATGTGATTGTATCCTTTATAGTGTATTTTGAGATATTATGTAGAATATTAGGAGCATGATGCTTCTTTATTAAATGCTTTCTAATGGAAATGATCTGTTAGGATCATCTATAAGGGGGGTAAAGGATAGTAACCCTCAGTTTGACTACAATGTAGTAACCCCATTCACCTTATATTTGTTTAGTGTCACCACATATGGAACTAGGAAACATGTCCTCTTACCACATAATTTCACCCATATGATGCAATATGGTGCATGTACTCTATCAATATATGCTTAATAGATCCCCCTGATTCATTAGGCCATGAGTCCTCTATCCATATTCTGATTGGAAAACCTTGTCTCACTAGGTTCTGGGTACTCATTCAATCTACTGAGTAGAATCCCCTATATGTAATTAGGAATTGGTTTTTTATCCGTCTACTAAGTGAAATCTCTCTAATGATCTAGGGAATGGGTACTATACCTATCAAATAAGTGTTATACCCCTCTCATAATGTGGAGTGGTTCCTCTTCTAATCTATTAAAATGCACCCCAATTCAATTCCCCCTTTTATTACATAAATCATTCCTTACATGGAACAAAATAAATGCCCTTTTAAAGTATAGATTCTTCAATATTTAGATAAAAATAAGATAAAGAACATTATTATAATCCATATGAAAGTATTTTTCATGGGTTTACGCGAACATATATTTAATACATTTCATATCCAATAGTAATACATCTAACGGAACGGGTGAGAATAAACCAAAAATGGAATATGAAATGGAGACATTTTGTATTTAATCATTAGTAATGTCCGCATGAATATGAGGTATATAAATATAACATAATCAATAGAAGATGATACATACCATATTAAAAATAAACTGAATAATAAAATGGTAATTTGGATATATGTTTTTGACACATTTATAAGAGTATTAGTAAGGTTTATTATGAAGGTGTCATAAATAAAAATCACCAAGGCTATAAACCATGGAATAGTAAAACATGTCATATCTAGAGGATAATTATTTACCTAATTCATAAGATCACTATCATGAAGAAAAATTCATATGTCTTAATATCATTTTATCCACATTGGAAATAATACATTATTTTTTCAATTTTCTAAGGAGAATAAGGTTCGGGTTTGATAAAAAATAATTGAGTACATAAGTGATTAAAGGATTGACCATAAAATCACGTTTAATCAATATAATTTGAATATAGGTTTCCTATTTGTAAATACCCATATCAAAAAATAATATTAAAATCTACAAGACTGTCCATTTATAAATAAATATTTTGGGTGTTCCCAATATAATAATTATTTTCTAAAAGAGTAAAATTGATATGCAAATGGAGAAGCATACTGGGTGTGAAACATGGACATAAAAAAGGGTAAAATGACAGTTTAAGAATGTAACCAATTGAGAAAAATTATATTATCATTATGGGTATTATAAAAAACATTATAAAATAAAGTAACATAAACATCATAATTTATAAAAAATATTACTTGAATAGAAAAGAAGATGATGAGAATTCCTTTACATTAAATAGTTTCCCCAAAATAATTAGGATGACATATATGGGGTCTAAGTACACCTAAGGAGATAATCATTGGTAGGAAAATTAAGTAAAACATTGGGAGGATTGTTTGGAAGTAAAGGGTAAAGGTAATATGGGTAGGTATTTATAGACAAATTAAATGAATTGTTTAATAATTTCAAATATATTTATTGGAAATATATCTTGTGAAACATAAAAAATAATAGGCATACACAGGGTTTTATCTAATGGTTTTGTTCATTTGAGTAACATTTTTTTATATTTTAATTAATTACAACCGAAATCAACTATTCATACTTCTTTAGATTGAGAAATTTAGGTTTTCCTGAAAATAATTTCATTAAAATACAATTTTTAATTTTAGACATTGAAAAATAGCTTATTGGAATTGAAATTTATAAAAATATATAAAAATACATAATATAAATAAAATAATATATCTTAGTTCATGTATTGTGGTAAATTAATAAATAAATCTTTATTACATAAATATGATTCTATAAAAGATACTTAAAACCTAAATATGTATTTTTATTATTCTATACCCAATAATGTATTTTATGAAATTCCAAAATATTCATAGTAAAAAAAAATTTATGTTATTTTCAAATATAATAACTATTTTCCCAAAACAATTCTTCAAATATGATAATTTTAAATTTTAATATCACTATCAATTTTATTGAAGAAATTATAGTTTTTAAGACAGTCAAATTTATGACAATTATAAAAATTCCATTAGGAATTAAAATAATTTATAATAATTTTTGTTTTAAATTTTTTTAAATGATAAATTTATTTTAAAAAAATATTATTCATAATACCTTAGTTTTTTATTAAATTTTATATATTTTCATAAAAATACAGGAATGTTTTATTTGTGTCTAATATTAAAATTTTAAAATCTTTTTTAAATAAAAATAAATTTTAATAAAAAAAATATTCACAAGAAAGGATTTATGTAAAAACTAGTTTATTTATAAAATATAAATTTCAGTTTATTTAAATAATTCATAGACACGTAACCCCTTATTACACCCACACACCCTAAGGGTATGGTGTGCAATGGTGGTAGTTTCTTGGGGCAGTATGGATAAAAACGACCAAGTGTTATTCTCCACTAACATGAATTATATATTAGATGATTTCATTGAGTCATCACATTTTGAAGATAATTTTTGTCTTGATCATGGGAGAAACACAATAACACTACCTATCTCCCATGTTTTGAAAAATGGGTTTCATTCGGCAAGACTGTACTAGTTGAGGACATCATTAATCCATTATGCATCAACTATCGTTTTTCATAAATAGCTATAAAAACTTATTATAAGGGTAAAATTATTTCTAATGTGTATACCTACCAATGTTCAAATAGACCAACATTTATATTAACTGACATTGATATTGGATGATGGGTCGTAATATTATTCTAATGATCACATTGATACCTATAAATACCACATTATTCATTAACTCAAAATTCACCAAAATTCATCCTAAGGTTGTATTTTCATTTTCTATGAGGATGATTGGTGTACCAATATTTTATTTCATTTCTATAACATTACATATAGGGGAGATGAATCTAGTAGATTATGGTGATTGTTATTTTAATTTTTTAGATGATATATTTTATATTTTCTATATAATTGTAATTTTTGAAATTTAATTGGTTTTGATGATGAAAATTATAATTATCTTTGTTGACAAGATAAGGGTTTCATGGTTCCATTATATTTTTTAATTATTATAATATAATATAATATAAAAAAATTTATTTTAAAACAAATATCAATTAAAAATCATGGTTCATTAAAATCCCCATATCGTACTAGGGTATAAATCCCCTTTATAACATGATCAGATTTTGGATTAGTAGAAAGGTGTCTGTCCTCCACATTACTTATTTGGAATTACAAGAGATGAGTTATGAAATGATGATGGTCCGTTTGAGATCTACGAAGACCCTTCATCTATAATATTGTTGTGAGATTGAGATATCTTTCCTCCCTCGATTGGGTTTGTTTATAATAATATATATATATATGGGGTTTTATTACCTATTTCTTTAGGATGATATGAATACTTATATAATATCTTATATCCCCACCCCATTAATTTTCAAGGAGTCCTACTAGGTACGTATATAATCACAACAACATGGCCTTTGTGTAACCCCCAGAGACTTTGTGAAATATTTTTTTTCTGAATTAATTTAATCATTTTGATATTTTTAATTTCACAAGAAAATGAATATATATTTGGTTATTTGATAGATCTATCATTATATTTTATTACACATAAAATCTGAAATGGAATATAAAAGGATGGTTCAAGAAAATATATTTGATATGTTTTAAATAATAATGGTACTTTAATGTTAATATATATATATATGTCTTTTACTTTCTTTCTATCAAAACAAAAATAAAACATAAACATTGTTCTTGTGTACGTACGTCCTACTGTCTCTGTGGATAGTTTATTGTATTACATATTTCTATATTTTATATATTATTATAAATTTTTATATACTATATATATTTTATATTTAAATAATGTTTTAAATTATATAAGTAAGTAAATCATGATCTATGTTTTAAGATCACGAATAACAAGTCAAAATATATACCAAAAAAAGTGGGTATTACCTGAAACATATCATCAACATAAAATAGATAATGAATGGTGAATATAAAGTCTTTATAAAATCATAAATGGTTTTATATATAAGAATATGTTTATGTGGAATACATATAATATACTAATACTTATTACATAGGAGGTTTGAATGTGTACGAAGAAAGTCAATACATTAGGTAAGTGTTTTCTCATCTCAATTTTATTAATGTGATATATATGTTATATTGACCACTTATTATTAGTATGTGGAGTTTATAATTACTATGAAATTTTATATCTAGAATAAATTTTATTTAATTATACATATTTATTTAATTTATTTTATTCTTTTACGGATCTCATGATCCAAAATACCCATAAGTATGTAAGTTTTTTTCCCATTTCACTTTTTTCCGTGATACTTATGCCTCCTTCACCACATATTTAATTTATGTGTCATATATAATTCCCATTAATGTATTTTAGGATTATAATTACTATATTTTTTGTTTTTACATATCTATTTTATGATATTTTTATCAGGGGATCTATGGTTTAAAAGTTACCACATTAGTAAGGTAATGTTGTCTTAATTTTGATTCATGGAGACACATGTCATATTTTTCCAAAATATTTTTCTATGGGGTGTATATACTTACCTTTGAAATTTTCATTCATGAAAATACTTATTTTAAATATAGTTTTGTCTTTATTCAATGTAGTATTTCCTTATAATAATTATTCAATATTACCAATGTGTACCAATTTATTTCTCTAATCACAACATTTATCGAGATAGTTTATGATTACGCCTCCATTAATTAAATATTATTATCTATATATCATAAAAAATCATGATTTATTCACATCCTATGTTTATCTATGATATATCCATGCATTGGTGCCTCTTTCCTATAATTTTTAATTATGATAATTAGAAAGTGTTTTTATGAAAATCATACTATATATATTTCTTCAGTTAGAAATTTATTTTATCCAAAAAACAATGATTTCTAAAAATGTGTTCAAAAATGTTTTTTTAATTATGTGTAAAATAAAATTTCAACCATTCCTCACATTTTCAATTAAATCTGTTTTAAAAGGAATACGCTTATCATTTTTTGATCATGACAGTTTTGAATCTTTTTGTTGTGCAAAATGATTGTTTGGAGTGTATAGTTTTACCCGCTATCTTGAACGTCATTTCCATGATGCATCTGTTAATATTTTATAATGTTTTTTAATGAAAATATTTTCATAATATTTTGTAAATTCATTGATATAATGTGGTTGTAAAATATATATTTTTTTTTCAAAAATGGTTTTTTATTAAAAACATCTTAAAATTATATTGAAATATACTTTTTAATGTTTTCAATGTTATTTTTATTGAGGATTGTACTCAAAATGAATTATTATTGAAAATAATTTTTTCAAAGTGGAAAATTTATTTTTAGAAGAAAAATTTTAAATTATTTTTAAAAGATTCATTTATAATTTTTTAATGTCATTTTTTAAGAATATAATACTGAAACGTTTTCATGTTTTAAATAATGATTTTTAAAAAGTGATTATTTTTAATACAAAATATTATATTTTATATTTCAAAATCCTTCTCTAACAAATATGACATCAATTGGTATATTTTAGGCTCTACTGGGGACATTATCCAAGGAAACCATCCTTATTCATTCTCCTAATGTTTTACGTTTATAATGGAATGTTTTTTTTAAGAAACCTATTTCTCTTCCATGGGTTATGCGATGATAAATTTATTATGGAACGTGGTTCCATTCCAAAGTTATTATATGATGAAATAAATTTGAAACATATCTATACTTCACAAATTTTGATATAATTAAATTTTTAAAGTACCCATTTCATTTCATAGATTAATATTTTATTTTTATGAAACCCATATTTTTATGGTTCATGATACATTGAATGTTTTATTATCTTGTTGAACATGTATGAATGATTTCATTATGTGAAGGGTGGGACATATATGTAATTCAAATTCATTGGATAAAAATTTACATGTCATGAGATTAACAGGGCTGGAATAAGGAGTGAACTCATTTAAGAATGAAAAGCTAGTAATGAGGAGCGAACTTAGATTGATATGATGGTGATGGAATGTGAAGTGTACATTGTTCAGTAATACAGGGCTTCAATGTGATGTCAACACGGTTCAATAATAAATGATCAAATTAATAATGAATGATGGTTTTTAATAATAGGCTTGAATGAGGAGTGAACCTGATCCATTAATACATGGATGGAATGGGGAGTGAACTCAGTTTAGTAATTATAGAATAGAAAGGGGTGTGAACTCGGTTAAAAAATACAATTCTGGAACAAGAAGTGAACCTGGTTCAGTAATATAGGGATTTAATGGGAAGTGAACCTAATTTAGTAAAATTTGATTTTAACTAATACTCCCTTGAAAGAAGACCTTGAATGATATAGAAGTTATTTTATATTTTTATGTGTATTCCATAATTTCATTTTATATTCCTTTGGTATGATCTCACGAATTATGTTTTTTATTCCTTCATGATGTGTTTCTTATGAACATGAAATATTTATGTCATGACTATTGATTAATATATTTTATATTTAGAGTATGATATTCTAAGGTAATGAACATTTTCTCATACCCTTATTCTCTTGTTATGCATGCATATCTCCCTTGTTTACCTATATAGAGAATATTAGGTCACCCCTTTCTTATGTTTCCATTACCTAGGATATGATGAAAGGTTTTATATTGTATTACTTATGTAGAAGATGTTTAAGATCTTCTATCATGTCAGAATTTTATGTTTCCAAGATTCCAAAGACACTAATCTATTATGTTCCTTGGGCATGTATTATTTTAATGTGTGGAATATTCATCTAAAATGTTGTAACATCCTTGAATGTTAAGAATGGGTCACTATAGTTGGAATAAAAATAATGGTTTAGTCAATCAATGGAATCTAGGAAAAGAAAATATTAGTAAGATCCATATGGTTATTTCTAAGTATATTTATTTTAATGTATTAAAGGATAAGCCCTTGGATACATTGATTTAAAACATGGTTTCATGATTTAGTAATCCTATAAGTAATTCTTCTTGAATATTTGTTTTTCTATTATGATAAATGTTTCTCACACTATGTTTTATGGTATTAGTCAATAGATGGAACTATAAGAAATTGGTTCAACATTAAATGTTTTAGATGTTAAAATTATGTGCATTATACTGATAGATGGTCAAAGTGGAAATCTCGGAAAGAGAATCTGGAAGGTTGTACAACTATTTCATATATTACTGAAGATGAAGAGACATAAAATAACTTTTTAAAGGGGTATGATGTTTTAATAGTATTATTTACATTAAATATAATAGTCATGACTATGTTAAGGGTGAGTTACCATATTAAAGGTTTCATGTTACATATTACAGGAATGTGTTGTTAAGGAATAAGATGATGAAGCTTGATTAATGGATTGAGAGTAAAGAATGATGATTGAAGTGTACATGTTATGGAAATCAAAAATTTTGTTATATGAATCATAAAATATATAATAATTTTTAGAATGATATTTTAATTTGATATTTAGAAGGATATGTTGAATTATGATTATGAATTATAAAAGTTATTTAATAGAAATATGATATTTCTATAAATGGAAGGTAACCCTTAATATGTTTTTGAGGTTGATGAAATGATATTTAGTATGGATTAAAAGAAAATGATATGGATAATTAATATTTTATCGAATTTATGACAATTGGACTAAAAATTATTTGTTGAAAAAGTGGAATATGTTATCATGTATTAAGTTTATATAATTTTAGAATTATGTAATATATCCAATTATCCTTGGAAAAAGAAATAATTCATGTTTTGAATAAGGTTTTATGGTAATTAATTCACTTTCCATATTTTAAGAGAAAACCTGATAATGGGATTCAAATGTTTGGTATGTGATAAATAAGAGAAACTTTATTATATATGATGTATCAATGATGAATTTATTTTGAGTAATTTATTTACATTATCCATAATAGTTTTGTATGTTCAACTTTCATAAGGGTTAGAAGGTTGAAAATTTATCTAATGTTTTAAGATAAACCGCATATAGGGTTTTAGTGGTTAATGTATTATCTATCAATATGAGGATTTATGAAAATTATAAAACCTTTTTCTAACCATTTTTCCAATGATGATAACAAAAGACAAATGGAGTGGCTTATCATTCTACATAAAAATCTCAAGATCCATTAGTGCTACCAGAATAAAAAATTAACATTCATCTCCGTATTAATCGATATAGTAGAAATTTTTCAGGACATAATGAAATGGAATGAATGTGAATATGAAATAAAATAAAATTGAGTTATTATATTTCCTTATGAAAATTGTTAAAAATAATAAAAATGATATTGCAGTAAAAATATTGTTCAACTATCATCATTTTTTATTTTACCGATGGATTTTTTATTTCCTAGTTGGTTTATATATTTTTAATCATTAATATTATCTGAACTATGTTATCAGTAAATATCTATTTAAACTTGGTGGATTGGTTTCTCATCTATGTTGATGTCCAAACATGTCACATATGATCACTTATGTGGAAAAATAGTTATGAGTTACTTTGGGTAACCATTATGGTCCCATATTACTCTTCTTAAATGATGCTTTAGTATTAATATTTATGATGTGTGTTTCTAAAAAAGTACCATTCATTTACTAAACCACTGATAACCTAGAAAAATTTAAAGAAAAAAAAATCATTTTAATGGGTAAGAATGTAACACCCCGATATATTTTCAAATATTTTTTTTTCTGGAATTAGTTTAATATTTTTTATATTTTTCATTTCACAGGACATTTTATACTTCTTTTTTATATGAATAAATATGTTTAGATTTCAATTTAGGAATCATTTTGTAAACATTGTGCTACAAGAAAAAATTAGATTATATTTTAGTAAATTTAATTGTATGTCTGGATTTTGTTACACAAAATGTCTAATACCCTCGATATCTTTCATCACAGGCAAGGCATCATTTTTCCGAACCAAAATATACATTTAATTTTTTTATTAAAATATTATTAATATCACTACCTAACCATTAGAATGTATGTAATAGATAAGATTAAATAAATTGTGAATATTTTATTTTGACATGAATATAAAATGATTCATTTCATTACCAATTAGTAATAAATGAATGTATAAACTATTTTAAAATAAATATATTCCTTTTCTAAGAAAACTATTCCTCTATTTACAAATATCAGTTTATCATAATAAATTAAACAAAACACTTTTGAAAAAAATAATAATAAAAATAATATATAATATTTTCAAAAAAAAAATTATACTCATCCCTTATATGTATATGCATAAGATAACAATAAATCTCCTTTTATGAATAAACAAAACATTTTTCTAAAAGTAAATTTTAATGCCTTATAATGAAAAAAATATTTTAAATTAATATATGGAAAGATTTATAATTTTTATTTGAAAAATTGAACATAAATTTTTGAAATAATAATATAAATATTTAATTTAGAGATTTTTTTATATTTTTCAAAGAGGTCTAATATTTTAATGAATAGTTAAAAATACCAAATATTAGTTGAAAACTAAAAATTAATCAAATATTATTGTATATTAATATTCTATTTTTATTTTGTTTTGAAGATAATTTAGATATATTTTAAATAAAAAAATCCAATGTGGGGAATTTTAATCAAGTTCATTATGAAATATTTTATAAAAACATTTCAAAGGTTTGAACATTTTCACTTTAAAAAGTAGTTCTCTTATCCCATATGTTGGATTATTTTTATAATAATTTCTTCTACATAGGTGTTTATAATTTTAGAATTTGGATTCCATATTTTAAATTATAATAATTCCAAATTTTTATTATGGTCATCTTATTTTTATTACTAAAAGTATTGTTGAATTAGATTAAAAATAATTGTATTTATTAATGTTAAAGTGGGTTTACATAGTGGTTAATCATTATATTATACATCTAAATTCCATAGATAAATATAAAAAATAATTTTTCTGTACATATTTAGACCATAGTAATAAAATTATTTAAAATAAAAAATTATTTGTGGAATAGGATGTAAGGGAGAACTCACAATTGTATCTATCTTCTTATATTTGCAAGAACTCCACTTCTCCACAACAATAAAAGGGAACTCACCACCATCATCCTTTCACACATATCAATACAAATTAAATAATCCTTAAATGGAAATAATGATCTCCCAAATTCCCTAAATTCATCATAAAACCCTCAATTTTGGATGAAAACCCACAAAAAATCCCATTAGGGAGAACCAATATGAGCTACTTGAAAAAAAGTTGACATTCATACTCATGCATTAATATTTTATTTTTTTATACACCCACTATGTTCATATTATTAAATAATAATAATAAAATTAGTTTCCAAAATATACTGACGTTTGTTTATTATAAGGGTTCAGTAAACACATAAACACACTTTTATAAAATTGGTAACAAACTTACATTTTATGTGTATTGTAACTACAACCACGCAAAATGATGTTTTTATTCTTTCTATTAACAACTCTCATAGTTTGGAGTTACGTAAATCATATTATTTTTATATGATATATAAAATATTTAAAACATGTTTATGATTATTGATTTATTATAATATAAATACCTTCATAATGTCCATTTTGTCGAAATACGATAACATTGTCTCTATACATGTGGACTACCACATACTTGAAACGATGTCATTCATTCACAGTCAACATGAAATGTTTGAAATATGGGTTTAGTAAAAATATATGATATGTTTCGAATAATAATTATATTAGAATGATAATATATATATATACACATTTATTTCCTTTTCATTCATTATTTTAAAACGATAATTCTATAGTACATGAGGTTTTAACCTGTGTGAATAAATTCAAGACTAAATTTAAGGGTTTTCTCATATCACATTTATTTCATTGAGATATATTATATATTCAACAATTATTCTTGTTTTGTGGTGTATATAATTCCCTATCACAATTAATATCAGGAATATTATTTATTTAATGATATCAAAAGATTTAATTGATTTCACTCATTTAGGGATCTGATGATTCAAAAGTTACTCAAGTACTAAGGGGTTTTCTCGTCTCACATTAATTTCTAGGAAAGTTATTCCTTATTCACCACTAATTGATTATTATTGGTGTATATACTACCCATTAATGTAATATTTTATTATAATAATTACATTTATGGGTATTCATATATCTCTTCTATGATATTACTTTCATACAGATTATGGTTCAATAGTTACCAAATCGATAATGTAATTTTCTCTCAATCATCCTTCATTGAAACACATGTTATATTAAGATTCTATATTTTTATATGAGGTTTATATATTTTCCTTTGAAATGTTACATCATGAATCTATTTATTTAAATTATATTTTATGCTTAATTTAATTTAATTATTTTCACTGTATTATGAATCAATGTTACTAATGTGGAAACAATTTATTCTTACTATATCATAATTTATATAGATTATTTATGATTATGCATCCATTGATGGAATATTATGCTCCATATCTAAAGAATTCTAATGTATTTTTCTTATTATTGGGTTATTTATGATATCTTCATTTGTTGGTACCATTTTCACCCTCATTGGTACATAATATTTTTAGGAAAATATTTTTACGAAAATTAATCTTCATTAAAATTTTTGGTGGGAAATTCATTATATTCAAGAAATAATGTTTTATAAAAATGTTCTTAATCATGTTCTAATATTATGTGTAAGAAAATTACCCATATTTTATCATTTAAATAAAAATGATTTAAAAGTAATCACCTTGTTGTTTCCAAATCAAGGATCTTCTCTAATCTTGTTATGGTAAATGTTGATTATATATTTTTTTACCCACCATCATGACATTCATTTTCAATAAATGTCACTTGAATTTTTATAAGGTTATGTTTTATGGAAATATTTTCCATATATTTTTGAAATTATTATCATTAATTTAGATTTCATATAAATAGGTTATTTAAAATAATTTATGTTTAATAAGTGTTAAATTTATTTCAGGGACCAAATTATATATTTTGAATATTATATTCAATGTGGAAGGTTTTCAAAATGATTTATGATTGAATTTCTTCTTCTTATAGTTGGAATGATATTTATTGATGAAATGTTTCAAATTATATTTAGAATTTTCATTAATAAGTTTTCCATGTGGTTTTTAAAGAAAAAGATTTTGAAAATATTTAATGTTTTAAAGAGTGATTTTCAATGAAATATTATTTTTCTTCAGAAAAGATACATGGTATCTTTCAAACTTCATCCCTATTTCTGATGAAATCCTTTGAACTAATTTTTTATTTACTAGTGATAGGAACCAAGGAAACCATTCAGTTTCTTTCATTCAATGGATTATGTTTTTTATGAAATGTTGTTCTTATCAAACCCATTTCTCTTACATGATTTATAAAATTAAATAAATATTATGAAACACACTTCCATTAATTGGTTATTCTTTGATTAAATGATAAAAAACCCATTTCTTTACCACAAGTTATGATATGATGAAATTTTCATAAAACCCATTTTATTTCATGGGTAATGATATGATGTTTAGGAAACAAATATTTTTATTATTTTTGACATGATGAATTATTATTATCTTATATAATACAAACATATGATTTCATTATGTAATGGACGGGACCTATGTCTCCCTATAATGAATTGGGTAATGATTTATATATCATTAGATAAATAGGTACAGAACGAGGAGCGAACATGGATTAGTATGAGGAGTAAAATATGTTCAGTATGACAAGGTTGGAATAGAAGTTAAAATCATTCTAGGAATATAGTGATGGAATGGAAAGTGACACTACTACAAATAGAGCTTATAATAACGCTAAAAACCACCATCAACACTGATAAAAAAGCGCTGTTAATCTCAATGAAAATAAGGGGGTCCCCTTTATCTACGCTAAACATAGTGGTTATAAAGGTGGACCTTTATCAGCACTAACAAAAGCGCTGATAAAGGTGGTCCTTTATCAGTGCTTGATTAGCACTCATAAAGGGCCCCCTTTATCTGGGCTTTTTTTAGCACTGAGAAAGGTAGTATTTACCAGTGCTAAAAAATAGCACTGATAAATGGATAATATATCAGCACAAAAAATAGCACTGATAAATACTACCTTTATGAACATTATTTTTAGCGTTAATATATTATTCATTTATCAGCGCTTAATGAGCACTGATAAAGGCCAAATTGCATGTGTAAACCCAGAACCTGCATAGTACCTGCATACATGCAGACAACACCTGCACACATAGCAAAAATAACACCTACACATAAAAATAAAAGAAAAAATATGCTATATAAATTTACTTGAAATCATGAATAAAAAACAACGCATTACTATATACATTTCAAACACTATTTAATTTGGTTATAGTTACAGTTATCCAAAAAACTGTTAAAAAACATTGATGTTTCATCATTTTTGCATCCATGATCTACTCTAAAAAAATTTCGTCCATGGTATTAGTTGCCGAACAATGCATTCGAACCCAGAAAAAATATTTCAGCTATATAAGAAAACAAATATTATGTTAGAAATACAAAAATGAAATAAATTAAACATTAATATGAAATAATACATTAATAAAATTTCAATTTTTACATGTTAAAAACTTTATATGTCCATATTTCCTTGTATTGAATTAATATTTTAGAAGAGGCTCAACATGATTCATTGACTTATAATTTTTTTTTGTATTTCTCAAATGTAGATAGGGCCTTATGAGAACCAACACAATTAGATAGTACATGATCATACCGGTTCACTTTTCTTTTGATCTCATAGTTCTTTAGTGTGATTAAAAAAACCCCTCCCTTCCCTCCCCGAGACATCCCCCTAGGACAACACCCCCTCCCACAACTCCACCTGTAGCCCCTTTCCCTCCTCTTGGACAACCCCCCCCCCCCTCAACAGCCCCCTCACTACCCTTGGATAGCCCCTACCACTATTCCACCTAAAGAACCCTTCCCTCCCCTTGTAGCCCCCTCCCATTCCCTGGACAGCCCCTTCCCACCTCTTGGAACCCCCCACCCTCTCTTGGACACCCCCTCCCCCCCCTCCCCTAGACAACCCCCTATCTACCCCTGGACACCCACCTTGCTGCCCCCTCCCACCCACCACTCCACCTGTAACCCCCTCCCTCCCCTGGAAAACCCCCTCCCTCCCCTTATGGCCTCTCCCTTTCCCTGGACATCCCCCTTCCTAACAGCGGTACAACCCCCCCCCCCCCCTCCGAGACAACCCCCTCCCCTCCCAGACACCCCCTCCTTCCTGGACAACACCCTCCCTCTCCTCCCAGATACAGCCCCCCAGAAAGACCCCTCTCTTCCCGTGGAGATCCCCCCCCCCTTGCAGCCCCTCCCTCCCACCACTCCACCTTCATCCCCCTCCCTCCTCCTGGACAACCACCCCTCTATCCCCTAGAAGCCCCATTTCTTTCCTATGATAGCCCCCTTCCCACCCCCTGGACCACCCCTCCCCTCCTGGACAGTCCCCCTCCTTTTCAGGACACCCCCTCCTTCCTGGACAACCCCCCCTCTCCCGTCCCCATGAAAACCCACCTGGATAGAACAAAAACATATTGTTCTACAAATCTATAATGAACTTGAACAAGTCAAAACCAACTGATATCTTTAGACAATGAAATAAAATCCACTGCAAATCTATCAAAGACAATAGTAACAATAATAATTATAGATTTTAGTGGGTATGACCAAATAAACATTTTGTCATAAAAATATTTTCTCTTACAAAAAAAGGAAGAAAGCATTGAAATTTTCAGAATTAAGCCATTGTATCCAAAATGGTTGCTCTCAATTTGTACCAATAGTGGTGGGATCAAGAGCAGTGCATGTGGGAACATGAGTTGACGGAGCAAGATGAATACTGAAAATACACCACTAACATGCTATGCAGGATGGAGAAAGTTCCTCAACAAGAGGGGGAGCGACTTACATTAGAGATGAGAATGACAAAGATGCAGGAAAAGGAAAACAATCAGATGGTAATGGATACAGAGGATACTGACACGTTCTGACGGAGGCAGAAATAGGGAGACGAATTGGAGAGATGGGATCGGGATTCCAGTGGAATATTTGGCGGAAAATGCGACTGAAAATGAGCAAGAGGAGATGTCTACACATTATTTTCTGTGGGACCACGTGCGGAAGTCAGAAATTATGGTGAAACTACAAAATCATGCGTCTGGACTCAACGAAACTATGGAAAACAACACTCGGTAAACAATGATCATGGAGGATATAACATAGAGGTGAGAACAACATGGATAACGTGATCATAGTCGCATGCGATGGGAATAATGTTTCCTAAGGAACTGAAAAAAATATGTTCGATGGAAGGAAACTGAGGATATGGAACACATGAGTGGAATCATATGGTAACTTGGCCATAAAATATGTTTTCACTGCCATTCAGACCGAGACTGAATTTGAATCAGTGATGCTTAATCCAGTGGTACCATTCCACATTCTTGTTCGGACGCAAAAACCCAATTGATGGAACAACACCATCACTCTTGAGATAGTAAACTATAACATCTTATTATTTTAAGAACCTACGTGAATCTTTTGAAAAAATCCTGGTAGAGAATGCATGGCATCTACATCATACATTTGAGTGAATTTTAGTCTTATATTTTGGGATTTTAGTCATGTCTTTGATGGACTAAATGAAGTAATTAACGTCTATTTAAAGAAACATGGTGATCATGATAAAAGCTCTGAACAGTCTTTTATCATGTTTTAGGATCTACCTCAATGCTCTGGTTAACATCAATGTCCCCTCCCTACCACATGGAAACACCCCCTCCCACCCCTTACAGCCCCTCCCTTTCCCTGGACAACCCCCTTCCCACCACTTAGACAGCCCCCCTCCTCTCCTGGATAGCCCCCCTCCCCTCCCGGACACCCCCTCCGTCCTAGACGACCCCCCTCCCTCCCCTCCTCGAGACAACCACCTAGAAAGCCCCCTCTCTACCCCTGGAACCCCCCCGCCCTCTCCCCATGCAGCCCCCTTCGTCCCACCACTCCACCTACATCCCCTCCCTCCTCCTGGACAACCCCCTCCCTCCCCTTGAATCCCCCCATCCCATTCCCTAGACAGCCCCCTTCCCACCCATGGACATCCCCCTCCCCTCCTCGACAACCATTCTCCTCTTGGACACCCCCTGCACTCCCGGACACCACCTCCTTCCTCGACACCCCTCCCTACTAGTTCTTTAGTGTATACACATTAATATCATTCTTTATCGAATTATATTTTCATCATATATTTGATAATGGAATAAATATTATTCATAAACCATCATTCAATAATATTAATTATAAAATAATATGTATTTTGAAGAGATATAGTTCAACAAATCAAGGAAAAACAGCAAACAAAAAATATATTGGAGGAATAAGAACGAAATTTCACATAAATCTAATATGATAAAGGTAAATGATACATATGTTGGGTCTTTATGACATTAAATAAGATATATTGGGCCTCAAATTGAACTAGAATATAGTTATTGGGCCTTTACATGGGCTTGGAATAGGTTTGGTTGGTTAGAACTTTTGATGAATCACTGCGGACCCACTTCAGGGTACTCTATAAGTGATCTACCCATTGTATATTATCAGTCTTGAATGGAATTGAATGGATATTTGTCTGGACAACCCCTCCCTTCTGGAAACACCCCTCCCTCCCCTCTTGGACACCCAACTCATGTACACCCCCTCGACACCCCCTCCATTTTGGACACCCCCACTCCTGGACACCCCCTAGATAGCCCCCCTCCCCTCCTAGACACCCACACCCACCCTCTCACCTGGAAAACCCCTCCCTCTTTGACAAACCCCCTCTTGGACACCTCACACTCATGGACACCCCCTCCCTCCTGAATATCCCCCACCCACATCTATGGGAAACTAAAATTAGAAAATTGAAAATCTAAGATATTGGTTCCCATCAATCTTTTAAGATGATCGTGAGTGGACTGAATGACTAGGCATTGGTCGAATTCCACACTATCGACCAATGTAGTCCAATGAGTTATGATTTACTAAAAAGTAAAATCATTTGGAAAACCATTATTCATAACCTAAGTATATAAAACATAATAAATGGTGATCATATATGCTCAAGAGTGTAAACAAAAATGATATCAATGATCATATATGGATAACATTAGTAGGAATTCACATTCATCCTATTGGTGTACAATCTTCCATCATGTATACTGCCCATTCATTTCTAAAAACATCTATATCATCTTTTGAATAAGAGTTTTTTCTACAGTCATGGTAGTACTGAAAAAATATAAATACACAAAAGATTAATAAATATTCGAAATGAACTCATAATTATTATCAAAAATACCTTGTTAGGGATGTTATTTTGTTGGTGAAATATGATTTCTTTCATAAATTTACAAATATATTAACAAAAATCCTTTCCGTTTGTTTTTTTGGACACTATAGATACATCATCAAAAATATTTAATTATTTATATGTGTTTGGATAGTTCAATGTTATTATATATACCAGAAACATTTTCTAGTTTTAGATCTTGTAGGAATTATTATCCTTTGGCCTTGGATTCATTCAAGGAAGTAGGAGATATTAATGCACCACCCTATCATAACATAATCATCATTAAAATATGACATAAATTATATAACTTGATGTTTAGTTTTAAAATGTTGGGTCTAGTGTATTACAAATTTACAAATGCCATCATGCGTGGTGGATTTGTTGGATATCCATGCATTGAATCCAGATAATAAATCTTTGGAGTATCCAAACTGACTGCAATCAGCATCCAATGATTCCTAAAAATAAAAAAAAGAATAAGTAAAGAAAGAAATGAAAATATAGTTGATATGATTAAATTTTAGAGTTTTACCCCTACATCATTGATTTAAAAAAGAGTCTCGCATCCGAAATTTTTTTTCACACAATTTGAGCAGGGATGACATTATTGCGACCTATTTATCAGAATCTATTTCCTCTTTTGAAGAGGAGGTGTGATGAATAATGAGTCCATCTTTTTGTTCATGGGGATATCCCTTCAATTGGTTTTCATATATACGCCTGCAAAAAATATAATATATATTATTCATAATTATCAGAGTATATCAACTTTTGTAAAATCAAATCATAAAAACATACCTCATGTATACATATATAAATGAGGTTCATATCCATTCATTCTTGAATATTTCATTTACATTTTCAGCAATAATGATCTATTATGCTTCCTCTCAATACATATTTTTTCCAAAATCAACTGTTTAAGCATTACTGTCTATCAACTTTGTATCCACATGAGCTTGCAATGATATTAACTATGGATATAGAATGTGCGGGGTGAAGGTGCTCTCAGAAAACCATTTAAATCGGTTGGTTGATCCTTCAGATAGTTTTTGAGATGATATTTCATTTCACCCCCTTATCTTTGTCATTCTGTAATAACATTCATGGGTTCAGATCTTTTATCATTAAATGTTAAAGGTCCAGCTTGAAAATAAATTGGAAACAAATACCACATTGTCGACATTTTTTTTACAAGAATTTACGGCCATGCGATGAATGTTACAATAGTTTTTTCAATCATATGAATGTCATCATCATCATTTGGAATAGGTATCTCGGCACTCAGCTCATTATCTACATTAATTGACAATATGAAATGATCTGTTGGAAGTTGTCTGTTGTGTAGCATGTTGTTATGCATATTGAACACTATAGCCCTGGATACAAGGAGATAGGTGGGAATTGATAGATAAAAGTCTTAGTCATTTTCATCCTATAGGATATTAGTACATTAAAGTTATCAGTGTATATGTGAATCACATTACACATAAAAAATTATTAAAACATTTATTACCTCAGCTAAGTCAGGTTTTTAGGGGTATGGCTCTCCTCAAAGCTGGTGGGGGTGGGGCCGGATCATCACACACAAGTTTTTGTTGAGTTACTTTTTCTACTTTCCTCTCCCCCCATTAAACATTTTATCATCTCTATCTGGTATTTTAATTTTTCTTGAAAAACAGATAATTTTTCTTTTAGCTTTTCCATTTTTTCATTTTAATCATCCGCTTGTTTATGTTTTCGAAAATATGTTTGGGGTGTCACCCCAAAACCCGCACCTCTAACGTGGCCATACTATTCTGGCTTCTGAAAGTATGTACGCATCTGGTGAGGGTGTTTTTTATTCCTATGATTATTTCAGATAGAAAATATTGAAAAATAAGTAGTCATTTTAATGTAATAGCGATTTAATGAAAGAGAAATTTATATTTTTTCATACTTACACATGTTTCCCACACTTTTTGTGTGTTTTCATCAACCACTATCTGCACATTATTTACACGAGTCTCCTTTAATAGCACATGGCATGGGATGGATATGTCTTTCTCTTTCGATTCATCAATCTACATATAAATAGATAAACGTGGTTATGGTGTTGTTTTTGTCACATACAAGTAGTACGGTGTATTTAAAAGACGTACCAATTTTTTCTCAAGTGACGTGTACCCCATCCTTACTTTACGGTAAGGGTACGCTGGTTCTATTGCGAGTTTTTTATTTTCATCCTTTGGTTTCTATTTCATAAATAATAAAATGTCAATCAAAGTGATGAATACAAGAAACGCCAAACAATGTATTACCCTACACAACGTACCTGAAATGTCTTCTCCCCATGATGGTTTCTAAATGCATCCCACGCTCCCTGGGATACCAAGTGTGCATAAAGAGGAGGTGGGTGTGGCATGATTTTCCATTCAGCATCTTTAAGATTATATTTCATTAATATTGTGGAGAAACCTCTATGAATCCTTCCTGCAACTCTTAATACATATTCCTTGTGCGAGGAATATAGTATAAATGCACTTTGCAATGGATGGTTAAGAGTAATTCACTATTATAGTATTTTATTTTATTTTAAAAAATTAAAAAAATGATATCATAATGTTACCGTAATATCTTCCTACATTATTGTCTTAAGCATGGTGACAACATGGTTCTATGACTATACATCAATCAGAACACGTTTCTGAGTAATGATTTGAATGTAGCTTCTAAATATGGATTTGTTGGGGTTAAAATGTTGTCCTCGCTTATTCCATCCCACCTCAAATTTGATTACTTTTCCTTTTGCCTTAAGGATTTTGGCTAACACTATCAAAATATGACGCTCTTGTTTTTTTCGCTTTCAGGGTATCATTTACTACCATTTCCTCAAAATTATAATCAATATGTTCTTCTGGAGCGCTAGCATCAGCACTAGGACAAGTAGAAACATGTTGAGAAACCTATTGTACCTCAGCACTGGGACCAACAACAATAGGTTGAGAAACCTATTGTACCTAAGCACTGGGACTAGCAACAAGGGTTGAGAAACATATTATACCTCAGCACTAGGACCGGCAACAACAGGTTGAGAAACCTGTCGGTGCTCTGCACTAGGACCACCAAAAACTGGTTGAGAAACCTTTTGTTGCTCTACACTGGGACCACCCGTAGCTGGTTGAGAGACCTTTTGTGCCTCGAGATTAGGTGCATCAGTAGGTGAAAAATTCATTATCTTAAGAAGTGGTTTAACATTTAATTTATATTACATAAAAGCAGTATCAAACAGATAATAACATAGCGTAACAAAACGTATATTACAATAAACAAATAACATGATTATTGTACTCTCTTTTTTAAAGGTTGATGAGATTTAACTCCTCTATCGACTATGTAAATCCATTCATTGTGATCTCCTCTTTCATAAAAAATGATGCCTACATTGGGACCGCTGTGAAATCATTGTCAAGTCCCTATAAAAGGGTCATCCTCCATTGAACTTTCATATGACCCTTTATTTGTTTTGGTCGTTAACAGAATAGTCGACCAATATTGGTTTTCTGGGTCTGGAACATAAAATACTTGTACTTCCTGTGATGCAGTTATAAATGGTGGTCCTTTCTCCCCTTCCTTTCTAAAATCAACTTTCACAAATCCTAATTAATCTATTTTAATAGCACTCCTATTATCAACTCACTATCATTGAAAAATCAAAACTTTTAATTTCATATAATGCAACTACCATCTTAATTTGATGATGCAAAAGTATAACATACTCACATCAATTGGGTTTCTGTCCTTAGCACCAGAAACATGCATCGCCTCAACCACAAGTGCAACTCAACTATTCTGCATGGTACTATCTTCATCACGCTCATTAGTATAGAATGTATAACCATTAACTGCATAAGCATTGTAAGATAATACATACACACTTGCTCCTCTAGCTAGCCATCGAAGTTGTTATGAAATTTAGTCTGAATTTTTAATTAAGTGATTAAAAATATGGTCCCAAAACCATCCTATAAATTGTTGATTATGTGTAACTGATATCCATTTTCAGCCCTAGAAGGATTCAAAGGCCTAAGAATTCCTTTGTGGGTTTGACATATGGGTCAACGTTGAAACTGTAATGAAAAACTTAAAGGTGTCCTTGCTCCAGATCAATAATATTGACTGTGACTACCTCTCCTCCAAAAATTCCTTCACCCTAAAGCCACTTAGTGTGATGATATTTTGGTAGGACAACGTTTTCCGCACCAGACAGTTATTCGGTAAAAAATACAACAACATCCTCAATAATATATTTCTACACAATAAAACCCTCTGACTGAATTTAGTTTTTGAGATACCCTTACAAAATATTCATACACCACTCAATGTGGTACATCCATCTATAATGCACATGACCACATAGTTGAATCTATTTCACAAAATGAACCATAAAATGATCCATCATATCGAAAGATGTTAGTGGGAATAACATTTCCAATTCACAGAATATGATGGTACTTTTACATTACCTTGTTGGAAATATCGTCGGGTCTATAACATTTTTGCATATAGATTTAAAGAAAAAAATAGATCTTCATTAATGTATGGTGGGCATTTATGGAAAAAATGATGCGTAAAGCTATATGAATTATATCTTGCATCAAAACATTGTAGTCATGTGATTTCAGACCCTTTAATTTTAAATCTCACATTAACACGATGTTCTTTATATTTGATGAATATGCCTCTAGAACCATTACATCATTCAAGAAGTTTCAAAACTAATATATCTCATGCCTGGAACAAGTGTAAGCAGCAGGAGGAAGAAATGTTTGTTTTTACCCTTCACTAGTGCCAACTCTTCTCATATTCCCATCTCAACCATGTCCAATCTTGCCTTAATTCCATCCTTTTTTTTGCCGGGTTCATTTATCAATGTTGTGATGACACAATAACATATATTTTTTTTCAACATGCATAACATCAAGAAAATGTCTGACATAAAGACAATTCCAGTATGGTAATTCAAAAAAAAAGTTCTCTTTTTCCAACCAGTTTTCAAAAGGTTTTTTGAAAATGGTTTACCAAAAGTAGTGTCCAGATCTTTTACTTTCTCAAAAAACTGATCACCGGTTAGTGGAGATGACCCATTACATTCTTTTGAACTTCCGTCAAATGATTTCATCCCAGATCGGTACTTATTCCGTCAGGGTAGAAATCTGCAATGTCCTAGAAAAATGGTTTTTGATGAATGTTTCAACCTAATTGACTGTGTACCTTGTTTTCAAATGAGACACCCTTGAGTTCCATTAATGCCATATCTTGACAGATTTCCATAAGTAGGAAAGTCATTTATCTTACCATACAACATGGAATTCATAGTAAAATCTTTATTTTTGTAAGCATCATACAAGGTAACACCTAAATACCATAATATTTTAAAATCCTCGATCAATGGAGCCAAATAAACATCAATATAATTACACGGTTGTTTTGGTCCTGATATAAGTGTTGATTAAATGAATTATTTTCATTTCTTTCATAACCATGGTGGTAAGTTATAATTTACCAACAAAACTGGCCATGTACTGTGACAACTTCTTTGAAAATCAAAAGGATTCACCCCATCTGTAGGTAACTCCAGAACGAAGATTTTTTGGCTCGTTTCCAAATTCAGGATACTAGTGATTAATTATATTCCAATGAGGAGAGTTTGTCGGGTGACGTAGTTTCTCATCTTTAATTATTGTATCTACATGCCATGGCAATTGTCCTATAGTCTCCTCAATTCCGTATAAGCGCATAAACTTTGGAATGATTGGAATGTACCATCCAACATTCGTAGGACTATAATCATCTTCCTTGTATTGAGAAGCACCACACATCAGACATTATTTATGTGATTTGTGGTCCCTGAGAAACAATATACAGTCATTCGGGCCGGCATGTATTCTTTCAGAGATCATACCCATCGATCGTAGCATTCATTTGGAATTGTATGTTCGGATTGGGAGTTTATTATCTTCTAGGAGCATGTCATTCAGGAGAGAATGTAGTTCCTTAAAACTGGCGTCACTCCACCCATTGCCTTCTTTCAAATTATACAACTTCAGTACGACTGAAAATACTGTATATTTAGTGAAACCAGCATACAATGGTGTTTTTTCACAACTCTTTAACTTCTCAAACAATTTTTTGAAATCACGAATTTCATCTTCAACTGTCCTTGTCATTTCCTCAATATGATCTCCATCATCATTCACATCTGTAATCAAATCCTCCATACGATCAACTTCATTTTTTATGCTTGTAAGCATATCAGATGATCCATAAAATGCTGTGTTATCTGAGCTGCTACCTACATCGTTTTCCCTAGTGTTTATTCCAACATGTATAACTTCGATCTATTCTATGACAGATCAGGTGTTCTTCCAACTCCTCTGGAAATATTTATCTTGAATGAAAATAGCATAAACATAGACAAAGGATTTGAGAAGGGTGACTTGCAAGATCTTATGTAAACTTGATAAACTCTTTCACGCCATCTTGAGACTCTTTTTTCAACCGATTTCCATTCATCCATTATTTATTCATATTCATCGTCTTTATGGGTTTGATCTCGAAATTGCGTAATATTATGTTTTAATTAATCAAGTATCATTTTTTTGGTTTTATAAAAATAATCATGGTACAAATTCCTCTACAATGAACCATCATTGGATACAATTTAACTATTACTCTAACCTCACTAACCCTTTGTCCCCAAATTTCATCTCCAAACTATAAAATATAAAAATAAACACATCAAACGTGGTTATAAAGTCCATACATGTGTGATTGTAAACATAACTAGTAAGATGCCATCCAAAAAACTATGTAAGGATATAATGTCCTACTCCTAGTTGAAATAGGGGAACCTACCAAAAAACTTGTGAAAGTACTTGTACTCTATCTATATATGTTTGACTGTGCCATGTCTTTTGTATATCTCTATGGATTACCTAAAACCTATACATGGAGGACTCTTCATCGAAACATGGGGTTGTACCATTCTCCATATTTTCTCCAAACATCTAACTTGTCACTTGTCAACTCTCAAGCAGAGTGAAGCAAATTAAAATATCCAAACCACATCATGTGCAATTTCCACTGAATAAGGGAATAATACTATTTTGATCTACATGAGAAGATATTTATAATGGGATACTCATACATGATATACTATCATCTAAGTGAAAAATAAATAATAATAATGAAAATAATATAGCACACAATTTGTTCAATGGATACATAATGTGTAGGGATCTCAGTCAAGGTTAGTTAAATACTACCATTTCTAAACTCATGTGAAATCCATATACATGGTGTGTCGAGTAGGTTGAACATCATGTATGGATAAGATACCTGATTTAATTTGACATATATCAAATTAATTCCACATTAGTATTACAAATACTGCATGATGCCTTTAAAAATACATGACATATAGAACAACCTGTTCTAAAGAAGTGTACTTTAGATACATATTGAGTCACCTCACCAGCTATGCATCACATTTTTGTGGAATACATGGTGTGTACTCCTTACATGACCACTAGGGGTGTATATTCTATACAAATCAAGTTTTTTATGGTATATATATGTGGTGCGAATGAAGTAAAACACATATCATGTGGTTCTAACATTATTTCATGGAATGTATAGGGTTTCATGCTGAAGTATATGTCTTGGAGATACATCGTGTGTGACCTACGTTCACATGACATGTAACATTTAAAACTAAATTTATTCCATGTTTGAGTTAGAAGATGAGTTATGTGGTGTAAATTTTAGAGATAAATGTTGTGTGGAAATAAAATCTATATGAAATCCATGTATGTTGAATCAGGTTCCATTTAACAAGGCTATATACCATGTATTTTAAAAATATATAGAATCTGAAAATCATCATCTTTACACCATAAAGTGTCTCAGAGAGTCCTCTAAAAGTGGTTTTCTACGATTTAGTGGAATTGCACCGGTAACAATGTGGTGGTTCCATTGAAATGGGTAAATTTTGGATTGATATTCAATGGTCTAAGAACAACAACATGGAAAAAAATGGCATATCAATAATGCCAACAACCGTAACACCATACCAAAACACAATCATGTTCACAGTCGAAACACCATACAAACCAAATTGTCACAATTTCATATTTTACAAAGAATTACTTATTAAATTTCGTTTGTCAATTCATGGGTTATCACCGAAGTTTTATCATCCTAGGGTATTCATTCATAAGTCAAGTATACATAAATTACCTATTATTATATTCAAATGTTCAACAGGAACAAACAAAAATGCAATTCATTTAGTGCGTAAACTAGGACCACCAACGACTAGGATTTCCAGCAGGGTGTTTAGACCATATATTTCACTTTATAAACAACAATATCAAACAGTGATAACATGTGAACAAGAGGAAACCAATAAGTAACCAGAAAAAACTCCCCACGAAGGTGTCGTTCACCACACAACATAGGTGGGTTCGTGGCAAAAGAGAGGCACACAACAGAGGATATTTCCAACAAAAAATAAACATAAAATAGAGGAAACCCATGAGAATAAAATAATATTAAATCGAGTACACCATTTACCACATACCACACACCTCATGAACCCACTAAAACCGAAATAAACCCACACCATGGGTAAACACACCATAATATAATAAGAAATTACAGAACCCACCTTCAATAGGATGAGTTCAATAGACTTTTAAAATATAAAAGATGAACATACAATAGAAACAAGGTTAAAAAAAGTAAAATTTAGATATTTCATTCCTATTTCTAAAACCAGGACCCTAGCCAAGGTTTCATACACCAAAGGATGCGGCAAGATGGATCACCAAACATAACTTTGTCATAGAAGTGAAACACCCAATTTGGATCAGAAAAATTGTCCTCATTAAGAAAAATAACTGGTTGAATAGGGTCCACATTAACCTTAGAGACCTTAATTGACATTTCCAATGGATGATTTCCCATTACTGATCAATGAATTCTTAACTGATGAAATAAATAGTTTCCAAGGCCTTTCTATCATTAAGAGGTACTTGGGGTATAATCAAATCAGGATAGACCTTGTAAACGAAGAAGTTATGGCAGAGGCAGCTGTAGAGGAGGCAGCAGCGATGGAGGTAGCGGTGGCAGAGGAGGATGACATTCGCAGTGGACGAGGAAAACCCAGTGGCAGTGGTGGAGGAAGAACGGAGTAGGAGGAGGAGCTAAACTAGGCCCCTCATCTGCCACATCCTCTCCTCCTCCTCACCTCCTCCTCCTCCTCCTTCTCCACTTCCTCCACCACTACCGTTGGGTTTTCCTCCCCTGCTGTGACCGTCATCCTCCTCCACCTCTACTGCCTCCACTGTCGCTCCCTCCGTCGCCGCTGCCTGCACTGCCGCTGCCTCCTCCACCGCTGCCTCCACTGCCGCTGCCTCTGGCATCACTACCTTCACTACAGCTTCCTTATTCGTAGCTTCTTTCATATCCAAGGTCCATCTTGATTTGATTATACCACAAGTACCTGTAAATGATAGAAAGGGATTGGAAACTATTAGTGGCATTAGTCAATATTTCATTGATCAGTAATGGGAAATAATCTTTTGGAAATGTCAATTAAGGTCTCTAATGTTTCTTTGGACCCTATTCTACCTGTTATTTTTCTTAATGTGGACAATTTTGGTGATCCATATTGGGTAGTTCACTTCTAGGAGAATGTTAATTTGGGTGATCCATCTTGCCACTGCCTCTGGTGTATGAAACCTTGGCCAGGTTCCTGGTTTTAGTAATAGAAATGAAATATCTAATGTTTACTTGTTTCAACTTTGTTTCCATTGAATGTTAATCTTTTATATTTTAAAAGTATGTTGTACTCAGTCTATAGAAGGTGGGTTCTATAATTTCTTGTTATCTTAAGGTGTTTTTAACCATGGTGTGGGTTGATTTTGGTTTTAGTTGGTTCTGGTGGTTTGTGGGATGTGGAAAATGGTGTACTCTGTTTTAGATTATTTTATTCTCATGGGTTTCCTCTATTTTATGTTTTCTTTTTATTTGGAAATCTCCTCTGCTGTGTGCCTCTCCTCTACCACGAACTCACCTCTAACGTGTGATAAACAACACCTTCACTATGAGTTTTCACATATTACTCATTGGTTTCATCTTGTTGACATGTTATTACTATTAGATATTGGTGGTTATAATGTGAAATGTACGGGCTAATGGCCCCACTGAAAATCATGGCCGTTGGTGGTCCTAGTTTGCGCACAAAATGAATTGCATGTTGGTTGGTTCCTATTGAACATTTGAAAATAAATTTTTTTAATTTACGTATACATGAATTATTAATGAACACCCCAGGATAATAAAACATCTCAGATAAACCCTGAATTAACAAACAAAATTGAATAAGGGATGCTTTGTAAAATCCAAAATTGTGATTGATTGGTTTGTATGGTGTTGCGATTGTGAGAACTATTGTGTTTTCATATGGTTTTGTGGTTGTTGGTGTGATTCATATGCCATTTTTTCCATGTTTTAGTTCTTCCTCCATTGAATTTCAATCCAAACTCTACCTATGTCAATGGCACCACCACTTTGTTACTAGTGAACTTCCACCGAATCCTATAAAACCACTTCTAGAGGAATCTCTAAGACACTTTATGGTGTGAAGATGATGTTTTTCAGATTCTATATATTTTTAAAATACATGGTATGTAGTCTTGTTCATTGGAACATGCTTCACCATACATGGATTTCAAATATATTTTAATGCCACAAAACATTTATCTCCAATATTTACACCACATGACTCAACTTCAGACTCAAATTTGGAATAAGTTTCATTTTAAATGTTTTATTTCATGTGAAACTAGGTCACACAAAATGAATCTTGAAGATATATAATTTATCATGAAACCATGTACAAGCCATTAAATAATGGTAGAACCATGTGATATGTTTTTTTCATCACTCACACGATGTATAGATACCATAGATACTTTATGTGTATAGACTATACACCCCTAGTCGTCATGAATGGACTTCACACTGTGTAGTCCACAAAACTGTGATGCATAGCCGATGAGGTTAAACAGTATGTATCTAAAGCACACGCCATTAGCTCATGTTTTTCTATATGTCATGTATTTTTAAAGGCCTCATGCAATCTTCGTAAGTGTAACACAGAATTAATTTGATATATGTCGGATTAAATCAGGTATCTTATCCATACACAATGTTCACCCTACTGGACACACCATGTATATCGATTTCACATGAGTTTAGAAATGGTAGTATACAACCAACCTTGACTGAGAACCCTACACATTGTTTATACATTGAACAAATTATGTGCTATGTTATCATCAATATTATTATTTATTTTTCACTTAGATGATATTATTTGATGTATGAGTATCCCATTTTAAATATCTTTTCTTCTTGTAGATCACAATAGTTTGATTGCCTCAATCATTGGAAATTTCACTGGATGTGGTTTGGACATTTTAATTATATTCACTCTGTTTGAGAGTTGACATGTGACAAGTGATATGTTTGGAGAAAATATGGAGTATGGTACTCCCCCATGCTTTGGCGAAGAATCTTTCATGTATAGGATTTAGGTACTCCATGGAGATATACAAAAGACAGGACACAGTCCCCCATATATAGATAGCGATCAAGTACTTTCACATGTTTTGAGGTAGGTTCCTCTATTTCAGGTATGAGTAGGAATAATATTTATGTTTCAAAAAAAAATGCGCCCATAAGGGGCTCTCATCCTAGGGTTCGCCTCTCGCCGTCGCGAGCTTCATCGTTGCCAATGGCGCGACGTTCCTCTTAGAGCTCACCAGGTTTTGGTGGAGGCTCTTTGCTACTGTGGTGTTAGGCGGCATTGCGATCTCCTCTCGTTGAGAGGCACTGTGGGCTTATGCGGCTGTTGCTTCAGATCTGTGGGTGTAAGACCGGATCATTATGGGCATACTCTTCGGAGCGCTCCGGGTTCTGTTCGGTAGCTTGTTGTTTTCATATGGTGAGTTTATCTTCATTTGAAGGTCGCGCTCCTATGTCGGCGATTTGGTGTTATGCCTCTTCTCTTGTGAGTGAGTTAGGTTTTCACTGTACCTAATGCGGCTGGTGTGCTCGGTGGCGGTGAGATTTGCTGGTTTCCTGTTTGGTGTTATTTTGGGGTGTTTTTTTTTCTTCTTCTTTTCTTGTTCATTTGCGGGGTTTGAGCTGCAGTTATTTGTTGTTCATGTGTCTTCGTAAGCATGGGTTGAATCTGTTCCTCAATGTTTCGAGGATGATGTTTTTGATTGTGTGGATGGTTTTCAACTGTGGTGTTGGTTTTCTGTGATTGCTCCTGATGCTATCTGGCTTGCACCGTTGATGCGTTTCCATATCGGTGAATGGTTCGAAATCTGGTGATGTCGATGGACACTGAAGGTCCGTGAAGACAGTGGCAGGTCCGGCTTGTCTTGCCGGCGACCTGACTGGAGGTGGCGTTGGGATTCACGATGACTCACATCTCAAGTTCGATGCAGATAGGAACGAAGACACGTCTGCCGAGGTGACGCAAGAATCGAGTGTTTCTATTTTTGATGTCGGCGTGTGAGGTCTCAGGTCACATGTCGGGGCTCGTGGATCAAGGTGATGATGGCGGTGGAGATGAATTTTGAATTTTGAATTTGAAATCTGTATGTTTAGGTTTGAATTTTGAAGGTCTGTTTGGTTACCGGTTCTCCTTAAACCGGCTTTGATAAATAAAAAAAAATGATTTTCAACATGTATGAGTATGCCATTATATCCTAACATTGTTTTTTTGAGGGCATATTACTGGTTATGTTTACAATCACACCTGTATGGTTTTTACAACCACATGGGATCTGTTTATTTTTATATTATATTGTTTGGAGATGAAATTTTTGGACATAGAGTTAGTGAGCTTAGAGTAACAGTTAAATTGTGTCCAATGATAGTTCATTGTAGAGGCATTTGTACCATGATTTTTTTTGTAAAACCCAAACAATGCTACTTGATTAATTGAAAATTAATATTAGGAAAGTTCGAGATCAAACCCACAAAGATGATGAATATGAATAAAGAATGGATGAATACCAATATGTTGACAAAAGAGTATGAATATGGCATAAAGAGTTTATCAAGTTTTCAGAATGTCATGCATGTGACCCTTCTCAAATTCTTTGTCCTTTTTTATGATGTTGTTATTCAAGAAAAATTAGTCTAGATGAGTTGGATAAACACCAGATTTTTCACAGAATAGATCAAAGTTATACATGTTGGGACAAACATGGGAAAAAACAAATATAGGTAGTGGTTCGGATAACAATGAATTTTATGGATCATCTGATATGATTACAATCGTGAATATTGAAGATGATCATATGGAGGATGTGATTACAGATGTGAATGATGATGGGGATCATATTGAGGAAATTAAAAGGACAGTTGAACAAGAAAATTGTGATTGCTCAAAATTGTTTTAGAAGTTAAATAGTTGTGAAAAAACGCCTTTGTATGCTAGTTGCACTAAATATACTACATTTTCATCCATACTGAAGCTGTGTAATTTGAAAGTAGGTAATAGGTGGAGTGATGCTAGTTGTATGGAACTACTTGCTCTCCTGAATGACATGCTCCCAGAAGATAATTAACTCTCAATCCAAACATATGATGCCAAACGAATGCTACGATCGATGGGTATGATCTCTGAAAGAATAAACGCCTTTCTGAATGACTGTATATTATTTCGAAAGGACCACAAATCACATAAATAATTCCCAAATTGTGGTGCTTATCGATACAAGATATATTATTATGGTCCTATGAAAGTTTTATGGTACTTTCTAATCATTCCAAGGATTAGGTGCCTAAACAGAAGTGATGAGATTGAATGAAAATTGACATGGCATGAAGATAAAAGAATTAAAGATGGGAAAATATGTCACCCGACAAACTCTCTTCAGTGTAAGAGAATTGATCACGAGTATCCTGAATTTGGAAACAAACCAAGAACCCATCGTCTTACATTATCTATAGATGGGGTGGAACCTTTTGGTTTTAAAAGCATATGTCATAGTACATAGCAGGTTATGTTGGAAAATTATAACTTACCACCATGGTTATGCATGAAACAAAAATACATCATGTTATATATGCTTATATCAGGAACAAATCAACAGGGTAATGATATTAATGGTTATTTGGCTCCATTGATCGTGGGTTTGAAAATATTATGGGATTAAACTGTTACGTTGTATGATGCTTACAAAAAATGAAGATTTCACTTTGAAATCCATATTTTACGGGATGACAAATGACTTTACTCCTTATGGAAATTTGTTAGGATATAGCATTAAATGAACTCAAGGGTGTCCCATTTGCGAAAAAGGTGGACAGTCAATTATGTTGAAACATTCATCGAAAACCGTGTTTCTAGGGTATCACAGTGTTCTACCCTAATGGCATAAGTACGGATCTTGGACTACACCATTAGACAGAATTTTAGAAGAACATACAACACTATCTCCACCAACATGTGATAAATTTTTTGAGAAAGTCAAATATTTAAAAAATACATATGGTAAACTGTTTTCGAAAATCCTTACGAAAACTGGTTGGAAAAAGAGATCAGTTTTTTTGGAATTACCATATTCAAATTGTCTGTATGTCAGACATTTTCTAGATGTTATGTGTGTTGAAATAAACGTATGTGATAGTTTCATCGACATGTTGCTAAATTCACCTGACAAAACAATGGATGGAATTAAGGCCAGATTGGACATGGTTGAGATGAGAATACGAGAAGGGTTGGCACCAGTGAACAGTGAAAAATGAACATTTCTTCCTCCTGCTACTTACACTCTTTCTAGGAAGGAGAGATATCAGTTTAATAACTTATTGAATGATGTAAAGGTTCTAGAGGGATATTCATCAAATATCAAGAACATCGTGTCAATTAGAAATTTAAAATTATAGAGTCTGAAATCACATGACTGCAATGTTTTGATGCAAGATCTAATTCCTATAGATTTACGTTGCATTTTTTCCAAGAATTTCTTCCATAAATTAATGAAGCATTGTTTTTTCTTCAAATCTATATGCAGCAAAGTTATAGACCCGGCAAAATTGCCAACTTTTAAAAGTTAAATATCCATCATATTATGTGAATTTGAAATGTTCTTCCCGCCAAAATTTTTCGATATGATGGTTCATTTGGTGAGAGAGATTTGACTATGTGGTCCTGTATATTATAGATGGATGTACCCCATTGAATGGTATATGATGATTTTAAATGGGTATATCAAAAACTGATGTCGGCCAAAGGGTTGTATTGTGGAGAAATATATTGTTAAGGATGCCGTTGAATTTTGTACCGAATACCTGTCGGTTGTTGAAAATGTTGGCCTACCGAAATTCGTCGCACTGAGAATCTTGAGCGTGAATGAATTTTTGGAGGAGAGGTTGTCACAATAAATATTACAGATCATGAGCAGTCTCACCATTAACTTTTTCATAATAGTTCTGACGTTACCCCATATGTTCAAACCCACAATAAAATTCTTAGACGTTTGAGTCATTATATGGCTGAAAAATTGATATCATATACACATAATTGAAAGTTTAAAGGATGGTTTTGGGACCATATTTTTAATCAGTTAGATGAAAATAGAGACTCAATTTCATAACAACTTCGATGGATTGCCAGAGGAGCAAGTGTATGTATTATCTTACAATTCATATGTAGTTAATGGTGATACATTCTATACTAATGAACATGATGAAGATAGTACCATGCAGAATAGTGGGGTTACACTTGTGGCTGAGGTGATGCATGTTTCCGGTGCTAAGGATAAAAATCCAATTTATGCGAATATTTCATACTTTGGCATCATCAAATGAATATGGGAGTTGGATTATACGAAAATGAAAGTGCCTATTTTTTAATGAAATTGGGTTGATAATAAGAATGGTATTAAAATAGATGAATTAGGATTCATAAAAGTTGATTTCAGTAAGGAAGGGGAGAAAGAAGAACCATTTATAATGGAATCACAGGCAGTACAAGTATTTTATGTTCCAAACCCCGCAAACCGAAATCGGTCAATAGTTCTATTACTGACCAAAACAACTGAAGGGTCAGATGAAAGTTCAACGGAGGATGACACTTTTATAGGGACTTCACAATCATTTCACAGAAATCCCAACGAAGACGGAATTTTGTATGTTAGAGGAGACCACAATAAAAGGATTTACATAGGCGATAGAGGAGTCAAATCTCTTTAGCATTTAGAAAAAAGAGAGTACAATAATCAGGTTATTTTTTTAATTGTAATATACATTGGGTTACGTTATGTTATTATCTATTAGCTACTGCTTTTATGTAATCTAAATTGAATGTTAAAAATATTATGAAGATAATGACTTATGGACCTTCTGGTGCACCTATTCTTGAGACACAAAAGTTCTCTCAACCAGCTGCTAGTGGTCCCAGTGCAGAGTAACAACAGGTTTCTCAACCTGTTGTTGTTGGTCCCAGTGCTACGGTACAGAAGGTTTCTCAACCTATTGCTGCTGGTCCCAGTGCTGAGGTACAGTAGGTTTCTCAACCTATTACTCCTACTCCCAATGCTGAGGCTAGCACTCTGGAAGAACATATTGATGATACTTTTGAGGAAATTGTAAGAAATAAAACCCTAAAAGCGAAAAAAAACAAGAGCACCACTGTTTGCCAGTGTTAGCCCAAATCCTTAAGGAAAATGAAAATGGCATCAAATTTGAGGTGGGATGGAATAAGCGAGGCCAACATGTTAACCCCAATAGAGATATCTTTAGTAGCTACATTAGAATCTTCACTCGGCAACACAAGCCGATTGATGTATAGTCGTGGCACCATGTTTTCATCGGGCTTAAGACAGTAATGTGGGAAAGATTACGGTAACATTATGATATCATTTTTTAATTTATTAAAATAAAAAATAATACCAAAACAATTACTTACTCTTCATCATCCATTGTAGTGTGCATTTATAGTAGATGATGCGCCCAAGGAATTTGTATTACTAGTTTCAAGGAGGATTCATAGGGGATTCCGCACAATTTTAACGAAATATCTTCTTAAAGATACTGAAGGGAAAATCAAGCTCCACCCACATCCCCTTTATGCACACTTGATATCCCAAGGAGCGTGGGATGAGTTTAGAAACCGTCGTGGGGAGAATAATTTTTAGGTGTATTGTGTGGGGTAATACATTATTTGATATTTCTTATATTCATCACTTTGATTGATAGTTTTTTATTTATGAAACCGAAACTAAGTTCTGAAAATAAAAAACGAACAAAATAACTAGCGCGCCCATACCATAAATCAATAATAGGGTACGCTTCACTTGGGAAAAAATTCGTGCGTATTTTAAACCTACCGTACTACTTTTATGTGACATAAAACAAAACCATAACCATTTTTCTCTATTTATATGCAGATTGATGAATCGAAATCGGAAGCTATATCCATCCCATGCCATGTGCTATGGAAGGAGGCTCCTTTAAATAAACAGGGGATATTGATATATGAAAACACACAAAAAGTGTGGGAAAAATGTGTAAGTATGACATAGTATAAAATTTATTTTCTTTAAATCACTATTACATTAAAATGAATACTTATTTTTCTATATTTTATATCTGACATAGTCACAGGAATCAACAACACAAGCACCTGATGCAGACATACTTTCAGCAGCCTTGAAGCAGCCAGAGCAGTATGGCCGCGTTAGAGGTGCAGGTTTTGGGGTGACACCCCGAACATTTTTTCCAAAACAAAAACAAGCGGAGGATCAAAATGAAAAAAATGAAAATTATAAAAGAAAAATTAACTATTTTTCAAGAATAATTACAATACCAAAGAGATATGATAGCATGTTTTATGGGGGAGAGGCAGAGAGAAGAAACAACTCAACAACAACCCATGTGTGACGATCCTGCCCCACTCCCACCAGATTTGAGGTGATCCATTCCCCTAAAAAACCTGACTTAGATGAGGTAATCAATGTTTTAATAATTGTTTCTATGAAATCTGATTCACATAGACACTGATTCATGTCATGTACTAATATTATAAAGGGTGAAAATGATTGTGATTTATATCTATCAACTCCCATATATCACCTTGTAGCGAGGGCTACAGTGTTCAATATGCCGAACGACATGCTAAACAACAGAAAACTTCCAAAAGATCATTTCAGATTGTCAATTAACATAGGTAATGAGCCGAGTTCTGAGCTACCTATTCCAAATGAAAATGATGACATTCATATGGTTGAACAAGCTGTCAGAATATTCATCGCATGGCCAGCAATTTTGGTAAAAAAAACATGTCGACAAGGGGGTATCCATTTCCAATTTATTTTTCAAGATAGAAATTTAACATATAATGAAAAAAGGTCTGATCCCATGAATGTTATTACAGAACAAAAAAGATAAGGGGTTGAAATGAAATATCAACTCAAAACTATATCAAGGATCAACCAACTGATTGAAATAGTATACTGAGAGCACATTCACCCCTCCCGTTTTGTATCCATAGTTAATATCATTGCAAGCTCATGTGGATACAATGTTGATAGAAGATAATGATCAAACTGTTGATTTTGAAAAAAAAAATGTACGGAGAGGAAGCATCGGACTTCATTAGTGGTAAAAATGTAAATGAAATCCTCAAGTATTAATGTCTAGGAACATCTGTTATAAATGAATACATGAGGTATGTTTTCATGATTTGATTTTACAAAAGTTGATATACTATGATAATTATGAATAAATACATTTTATATTTTACATAGGCGTATATATGAAAAACAATTGAAGGGATTTCAACATGAACAAAAAATTTGACTCGTTAGTCCTCACACAACTTCTTCTAAAGATGAAATAGATTCTGATAAAGAGGCTGCAATAATGTAATCCCTGCTCAAATTGTTTGAAAACAAAATTGCGGATGAAAGACTCTTTTTAATACCAAAGATATAGGGGTAAAACTCTACTATTTCATCATATAAACTATATTTTCATATCATTCTTTACTTATTCCTTTTTTTATTTTTCGGTAGAATTGGATGCTGATTGTAGTTAATATGGATACTCCAAAGATTTATTTTCTGGATTCAATGCATGGATATCCAACAAACCGACCACACATGATGACATTTGTTAATTTTTTAAACACTAAATCCATCATTTTAAAACTAAACATCTAGTTATATAATCTGTGTTATATCTCAATGTGGATTCTATTATGATAGGGAGGTGCATCAATATTTTCTACTGCATGGAATGAATCCAGGGAATAAGGATAAGAATGCCTACAAGATCTATAACTAGAAAATTACCCTGGTATATATAATAATATTTCACTATCCAACCACATATAAAAATAAATGAATTATTTTTTTCGATGTTTCTACCGTGTCCAAAACCAAAAAAATGAATGGACTGTGGTTATTATGATTGTAAATGTATGTAAGATATCGTATTTCACCAACAAACTAGCATCCCTGATGAGGTATTTTCAAAAATAATTACAAGTTCATTTAAAATATTTATTAATCCTTTGTGTATTTATATTTTTTCAGTACTACCATGACTGTCTTAAAAATAATATTCACAAGATGATATAGATGCGTTTAGAAAGATATGGTCAGCATACCTGATGGAAGATTGTACACATATAGGATGAAGGTGAATTCCTATTAATTTTATCAATATATGATCATTGATATCTCCCTTGGTTACACTTATTGAGCATATATGATCACCATTTTTTATTCTTTATGTCCTTAGGTTATGAAGAATGGTTTTAGAAATGATTTGTCCTTCTAGTAAAGCAAAATTCATTGGACTACACTGGTCGATAGTGTGGAAGTTGACCAATGCATAGTCATTCAGTCCACACACGAGCATCTTAAAATCTTGATGGGACCAATGTCTTGGATTTTCAATTTTCTAATTTTATTTTCCATTATATGTGGGTTGGGGATGTCCAGGAGGGATGGGGTGTCTAGGAGGGGGTTTGTCCTGCAGGGAGAGGGTGTCTAGGTGTAAGGGTGGGTGGGGGTGTTCAGGAGGGGAGGGGGCTGTCTAGGGGTTGTCCAGGAGAGGGGGCTGTCCAAAAGAGAGGGAGTGTCTAGGGGGTGTCCATGAGCTGGGTGTCCAGGAGGGGAGGGATGGGGTGTGTCCAGAAGGGAGGGGGTGTCCAGAAAATGATCCATTCAATCCCATTCAATACTTATAACATACAATGTGTAGATCACTTATAGAGTAGCTTGAAGTGGGTCCGTAATGAGGCATCAAAAGTTCCAACCAACCAAACCAATTCCAAGCCCATGTAAAGGCCCAAGAAATATATTCCAGTTGAATTGAAGGACCAATATATATTATTTAATGTCATAAAGACCCAAAATATCTATCATTAACCTTTATCACATTATATTTATGTGAAATTTCGTTCCTATTCCTCCAATATATATATTTTTTGGTGTTTTTCCTTGATTTATTAAACGACATCTCTTCAAAATATATATGATTTTATAATTCATATTATTGAATGATGGAGTATGAATAATATTTATTCCATTATCAATTTGATTATGAAAATATAGTTGGATAAAGAATCTTATTAATGAGTATACACTAAAGAACTAGGAGGGAGGGGGTGTTCGGGAGTGGGGGGGTGTCCAGAGGGTAGGGGTTTCCAAGAGAGGAGGGGGTGTCCCGGGGGTTGGAAGGGGGCTGTATAGGGTAAGGGTGGGGCTACAAGGGGAGGGGGGTTTTCCAGGAGGGGGTAGGGGGTTGCAGATGGAGTGGTGGGAGAGAGGGGGGATGAAGGGGGGGGGGTTGTCCAGGGGTAGAGAGGGGGCTGTCTAGGAGGGATTTCTCAGGGAGGGGAGGGAGGGGTGTTGTCTAGGAAGGAGGGGGTGTCCGAGAGGGGAGGGGGGTTGTCGAAGATAGGAGGGGGCTGTACATGAGGGGGGAATGGGGCTATCTAGTGAAAGGGAGGGGACTGTAAGGGGAGGTAGGGGTGCTGTCCAAGGGTAGGGATGGGCGATTTGATGATAACCAGAGCATTGAGGTAGATCGGAGAACATGATAAAAGACGATTTTTTTCCTTTAAAAAGATCTCCATGTTGACTTTAAATAGACATTAATATCTTTATTTAGACCATCAAAGACATGACTTAAATGTCAAAAGATAAGAGTGAAATGCACTCAAATGTAGGCTGTAGAAGCCATGTATTCTGTGCCTGGTTTTTTCCATATGTTTCACCTTGGTGCATAAAATAAGAAGCATCTACAATTCAATATCTCAAGATTGATGGTGTGGTTCCATCAATGGGGTTTTTTCCTCCGAAAAAGAACATCAGATGGTACCACTAGATTAAACAGCACTGATTCATAATCAGGCGCAGTCTGAATGGCAGTGCAAACATCATTTATGGCTTTGTTCTCATATGTTTCCACTAATGTGTCCAATCTCCTCATTTTCCTTCCATAAAACAAAGGTTTTTTAGTTCCTTGGGCAACTTGAATCCCATCACATGCGACAATGATTGCATTCTCCATGTTGTTCTCATATCTTTTCTATATATTTCATGATCACTGTTGACCGAGAGCTATTTTCCGCAGTTTGTTGGAGTCCAGACATGTGATTTTCCAGGATCACCATACATTCAGACTGCCTCATGTGGTCCCGTGAAAAACAGTGTGTAGACGGATCCTCTTTCTCATTTCAGTCGCATTTTCTGCCAAAGATTCCACCCGAATCTTGATCGCCTCTCTCTCATTCGTCTCCCTGTTTACGCCTCTGTCAGAATGTGTCAGTCTCCTCCGTAGCCAGCATCAACTGATCGTCTTCCATTTCCTGCATCTCAGTCATTCTCATCACCAATTTATGTCACTCCCCCTCTTGTTTCAGCACTTTCTCTATACTGTACATAATGTTAGGGGTATTTTTTCAGTATGCACCCTGCTTCATCAACTCAGGTTCCCACCTGTGCTGCTCTTGATCCCACCGATGCTAGTGCAACATGAGAGCTTCTATTTTAAATACAATGGCATAATTCTGAAAAATCTATGCGTTTCTTCCTCTTTTTGAAAAAGAAATTTTTTTTATGAAACTATTTTCATTTGGTCATACCAACTAAAAGCTATTTTTATTATTGTTACTATTGTCATTGATAGATTTGCAGTTGATCTTCTTCCATTGTACAAAGATATAATTTGGTTTTTTCTAGTTCAAGTTCATTATTGATTTGCAGAACAATATGTTTTTGTTATGTCTAGGGGGGTTGTCTCATGGAGGGGAGGGAGGGGGGTTTTCCAGGAAGGAGGGGGTGTCCAGGAGTGGAGGGGGATGGGGTGTCCATGAATGGATGGGGTTGTCCAGGAAGAGAGGGTGTTGTGCAGGGGGTGGGAAGTGGGCTGTCCAGGGAAAGGGAGGGGGGATGCAAGTGGAGGGAGGGGGTTGTCTAGGAGGAGGGTGGGGGTTGCAGGTGGAGTGGTTGAGGGAGGGGGCTGCAAGGGGAGGGGGTGGGGGGGGGGGTAGTCCAGAGGGAGAGAGGGGGCTGTCTAGGGGAGCTGTCTCAGGGGAGGAGAGGGAGGGGGTTGTCTATGAAGGATGGGGTGTCAGGGAGGGGTGGGGCTATTGAGGAGAGTAGGGGGGTTTTCCAGGAGGTGGTAAGGGGGTTGTCCAGTGAAAGGTAGGGGGATACAAGAGGAGACAGGGGGTTTGTCCTGAGGGAGGGATGGGGGTTGTAAGTTGTGTGGTGGGAGGGAGGGGTGGGGGGTTGTCCAGGGGTAGATAGGGGGCTGTCTCGGGGAGGGGAGGGTGAGGGTTTCCAGGGGAGGAGGGATATTCAGGATGGGGTAGGGGATGTCCAGGGAAAAGGAGGGGGCTGCTAGGGGAGGGAGGGGGGTTGTCCAGGATGAGGGAGGGGGGCTGTAGGTGGAGCGGTGGGGGGGGGGGGGGGGGCTATCCAGGGGTAGTGAGGGGGATATAGGGGGGGTTTTCCAGGAGGATGGACGAGGGATGTAGGTGGTGTTTTGGGAGGGGGGTTTCTAGTGGTAGGGAGGGGGCTATCCAGGGTGCTGTCTCAGGGAGGGGAGGGAGGGGGCTTAGAAAATCACAATAAAGAACTAGGAGATCAAAAGAAAAGTGAACCAATTTGATAAAGTCCAATCTAATTATGTACGTTCTCATCAGGCCCTCTCTAAAACTGAGAGATAAAAAAAATATTTATCAATCAATGAATCATGTTGAGCCTCTTTGAAAATGTTAATTCAACCCGAGGAAATATGGACATGTAATGGTTGTAACTGCTAATAAGTGACATTTTATTGATGCATTTTTTCATATTAATGTTTAATTTATTTTATTATCGTATTACTAACATAATATTTGTCTTCTTATATAGCTGAAATCATTTTCTTGAGTTTGAATGCTCTGTTCGGCATCTAATACCATGGATGACAATTTTTTAGAGAAGATCATGGAAGAAAAAGGGATGAAACATCAATGTTTTTTAACTGTTTGTTGGATAATTTTAATTGTAACAAAATTAAACATTTTTTTAAATATATATATTAGTGTGTTGTCTTGTATTCATGATTTTAGGTAAATTTATATAGAATTTTTTTTCTTTTGTGCTTTGTGTGTAGGTGTTGTTTGTGTTGTGTGTGCAGGTGATGTCTCATGTGTGCAGGTGTTGTGCAGGTTCTGTGTTTTCACAGGCAATTTGCCCTTTCCAAGTTCTAATTAAGTGATGATAAATGAATAATATATCAGCACCCAAAATATCGCTGATAAAGGTAGTATTTATCAGCGCTAAAAAATGGCTGATAAAGGGGGACCTTTATTAGCACTATGTTTAGCACTAATAAAGGGGTCCCCCCCTTTATCATCTCCAAGATTAAGAATGCTTTTTCGTGATATTAAAGGTGGTTTTTAGCTCTATAAGAAGCCCTATTTGTAGTAGTGTTAGCAATGTAATGCTGGGAATGAGAATCGAAGCTAGTTTAATAATAAAGGGTTGGAATGGGGAGGGATATCTGATTAGAAATACATGAATTCAATTGAGAGTGAACTTGTTTTAGAAATATAGGGATTTAATGGAACGTTTACTTGGATCAGTAGTACAAGGTTGGATTAATAAGTAAACTAGGTTTAGTAATAAAGGGCTGGCCCTAGGAGTGAACATAGTTCATTAAAATACTTTTCCCACTAATATGGCCTTGGAAGTAAGCCTTGACTACTATGGAAATAATTTTATATGTTTACTTGTGTGCCACATTTCTATGTCATATTTCATTGTTATCAATTTATATATTATACTCTTGATTCCTCTATTATTCATGTCATATGAAATAGGTATTTTTATGCCATAAATCTTGATTATGATATTTTATACATGTGGTGTGATTTTAAAATGTTATGATCATGTTATTATAACTTATTCTCTTGTTATTCTTACATATCTAAATTTTATTAAAATTTTTGATCATGTGATATCACGACTTTATTATGTTTACTTTCCGTGGTTTTTGAAGAATGGGTTTTTGTAGGAGTATTAAAGGGGATTATATTTAAGGGAGATGTTGTCGATCATTCACCAAGTCAGAATATTATGTTTTATTAATTCCAAGGGAAATAAACTATTATGTCCCTCAAGGATTTTTTTTCATAATGTGCTGACTATTCATCTAAAATGATTTAATATCCATATATGTTAACCAAAGGTTACTATAAATTTCCTATATGCGTTGTGTCTTATATAGATGAAAGATAGATTTTCAGTGATTTTGATTTAGAAAATGGTTAAGCATGTTCATAATCAATGTTTGGTGGTCTATCATAGATATCAATAGTCGTGATCTTTCCTATTTAATTTAATCTGATTGTTTTCATGTTAGGGCTTCATTTCTTGTTGGGAATGTATTTTTTTTCCATTACACATTGGTTTTATTCTATCATACTCTAATGTTTTCCATAGAGTTATTTTCATTAATTATTTTAACGTAGATTTTACAACCCATTTTATAATTCTTGTGCACTATTTCAGGGAGATAGTTGGGTTTGTGCATACATGTACACTAAGAAAAGGCATCCAATTTACAATTTTTCTTCTCTATTCTTATCTCTATATCCATGCCAATTGGAGGATGATTTAGGCTTGTAATGGATCATTATTCTATATGTTATATGGGCTCTGGTGGGTTGGCCCTTACAGATATACTATGTAAAGTTAATCATAAATATGATATAAAAAGAATGAATTCGAAAATAGTTGATTATGAATAAATAATGGAATTCATATAGCATTACCCAATGTGTTTTAGGATAATGATTTCAACACTTTTTCATAATTTTTAAATAATATTACCTCATCTATATTGAGGAAGGAATATCTAGAATATTTTCAATTTAAATGAAATATGAATAAAACCAATATTATATTCATTAGTATATAATGAAATTTTTTGGTTGATTCAATGTAAAGGGGAATACTAGAGGCCAAGTCAAAATTATGTAAATTTTTAGGGTAGTAATAAAAAGTTTTTGGCTTTTGAATCTATAATAAAATATAATTTAATATTATAGGGTAACAAAATAGGATAATAAATAAAGATATATCATGGAATGATTACTCTTAAAAGGTGTTAACTTATTAGATCATTGTATTACCAGAAACTATGGTTTGACTGAATGGATTTATATATTTTACATATATTTTAAAATATTTCATAATTACAAAAAGATACATAAGAACCAGATTGACCATAATATATTCTTATGGAATTTAATGATTCAATGGTTTTCCCATGGTTAGATGTATCATATAGGTTAACTATAGAATTTCAATGTAGATATCCCAAAGGTGATGTTTGTTAAAGTGTAGTTCTTGAAGGATAAAACATTCATGGCCATCTATAAATATTTACTCAGATTTAGAATATATGGAATAATATGAATTTATCTTTCACTATTTTGAACCCATTGTTAATGGATATCCCAATATCCTTAAACAAGATGTGAATATGAAATACTTAATTCTATATGAGATAACAATGAGCGGTGAGATAGATACATTGAATGTGACTAGAATAAGGGGCTATCAAAAAGGCATGGTGAGAGGAATGATTCTTCTAATAAGTGGGTTTATTGATAAAAATAGGATGATAATGGTAAATAGATTTATAAATAAATTATTTTAATAAAATTTATTGAATAAATTTTATAGGTGGTTTTTCTATATTTTTTATAGGGAAGTTAAACACATTTGAAAATAGTAGTGGTACATTTTTTTGTTTCCATGAAAGTTTTTAATTTGAAATATTATTATTGAAGATCCATTTTCTATGATATATATATATATATATGTAAATTTAAATGGGAGGTCTAAAGGATTCAATAGAGAATCAAAACCAAAATTTAGTGTATATTTTGATGAAGAAAAATTATAGATTAAAGTAAGAACCTAGGTAGTGTAAGTAAATATTTTTTTCGATTATTGATGAACATGAGTTCATCTAAATTATTATTGAAAATATATTTTATATAAAATTTCCTGATGATGGGAGTTTCAAAATCATACATTCCTGTATTGAGTTCATCCTTATCATTAGACCAATAAAGTAATAAATTAGTGATTTTATTTTCAAATTTTCATTAAGTTTTGATATGATTATTTAATATGAAAAAATAGATATTGAGGATGTCGATTGTATGAAAATTATGTTCTAGTTCATTACTCCTCAAATATACTAACTACATTTGAAAGAAAGTGGATTATTTAAAAATTAGAAAGGATGTATCTATTACCACTCTAATGGTTGGTCTTTTCAAATTAATAAATAAGAAGGAAACATGAAGGTATGCTAAGGTCATTTACGTAAATGGGATTACTTATGTTTCAGCAGTTAGAATCCTGATGTATTCCATAGTTTTTACTAATGTTTACTTTGTGAAAATGGTAAGGGTAGATATGAATTTACTATAAAATCAAATAATAGAACACTAGTAGGTGGTTAAGTTGACACTTTGGAATCTCAAAGGATTTGATGATTTAGATTTTTTATTTGGAACTGATGATTTATCGTAGGAATATATAGATTCATTCATTGATAAATATTTGGATAAATTGTTTTTCACTATGAGATATGTGTTTACCATTAGAGGTACAGTTTTGAGTTATATTTATATTCTTTAACTTGTATTTTCACCTTATACTATTAAAATGGATCTTTTTTTAAGAAAAAAGATAGATATCATTAATGATGAAAGTCCGCAGACGTACATGTAAAAATCCATAAGGGAATATTTCCCAGCCAGAGCTGGTTAGCATCGAATGGGCACGAGGCCGCAAGTTTATGGGCCGCATTTTTTCCTTCCCTTTTGGTCAAGGAGATGGTGCACAATGAGAATCCCTGAATAAGTGTGATAATTCTTCTAATGATGGGGACAAAGTGCTAGAGTATGCCATCATTATGGTTGATAACAATGATTGCGGTGAGTCAGTGAGATTCAATGTTGATATCAAACCACCCATAGTCCCAAGTGAGCATCATACCAACAAGGATGGGGGTGGCCTCATCCACTGTATGTTCCTAGAATTCATGGTGTGGTTTGTATTTTGTTGCAATGATTTTCCCCATATGGTTACGGGCTACGAGGCCTAGGGAAATGAGCCCATCCTTGCGGAGAGCTACGTCCACATTGATCTTAAGAATCCCTTTCGTTGGAGGATTCCAATGAGAGGGGTAAGAGGGGGAAACCCCTGGCGTAAAATGTCCAGTGTGGTCCTTCCAGCCCTCAATCCATGAGGTGGCCCGTTCAATCGATAATTCAGGAGGATTATGAATGTGATGAAAAATAGCATCATTATGCCGGACTCAAATGATCCAGGCCAGGGTGAAAAGTGAGCCTGCGTTAGCCGTTGAGAGGGAGGAGCACCAACGCATCAGAAGATCGGTTAGGTCGGAGACCGTGGTCAGTGGTGCGCCTTGGGTCAGACCCCATTTATTCCAAATTTCCCTAGCTCCTGGGCAGTGAATGATGGCATTCAAAGGGGTTTCTGGAATATGCTGACAGAAAGGGCAGAAGTCGGCACTGGCCATATGTCTGTAAACGAGAAGGCTCATAGTAGGGAGGGTACCCAGGCACACCTGCCATCAGAATTGAAAATTTTTTGGGGGGACGTTGAGCGTCCAAATTGATTTCCATGGTCCCTCCATCGGGCCGAATGAATGGTTTCCATGAGAGAATATATACCCAAATATCACTATATACATTCCTGATATTTCATTGATCCAGAAGAGAGGGTTTGGACCTGCATCCGGAACCTAGGGAATTCTAACGATAATTCATTGGTCTCTTTCATTAAACCAATTATGAATCTTTTCCAGACACCACTGCGGTCACTGGTCAGAAAAGAGGCAGCTGACGGTGGCATCTTCAAGACCTGGGAAATATAGGATTTTTCTAATGAAACTGTAGGAATATATTATAATAATTCAAGAAGATTGATAATTATCCATGATTTACAATGTATAATCAACTTAATTTATAATTAAAAGACTAATTCCATGATATATCATAATTATTTGATGTATTACCCAATGTAAAGGTTATTGAAGGAAACTTTTAAATATATATTGAGTTTCGGTAGAGATTGAAACATAATATATATTCTATCATAGGTTTTCTTGTCATTTATGTTGAGGGATTTTTGATCCCAATTTAGGATAGGACAAAAAAATTATGGTAGGGGAATTGTGCATATAAAAATAATGATTGTGAAATTTAATTAGGTTTGACAATGTTGATGAAGGATATTGTGGTGGAGCTTGAAAATTATTCTACTTTGTATAATAGTCTAGATATCCCACTAAAAGCATTTTATATAAAAAAGGATTAAATCTTCTTGAATGAGTGATTCAAGAAGTTTATCATTTTATAATGAAATAGAGATGACATAATAGAAACAGAAAATTATAATATGTAAAGAAGTTAGTAGAATATAAGATGGATCTGAGAAGAAAACAATTTGTAGGTACTTTAAAGAAGTAGAAAGGGGTCAGTGTGGGTGTTATATGTACATCCAAAATAGTATCTTTACTAAACCCATTAGTAAACTGATGAGAGATTTAGATGTTTTAATGATTAACTTGAGGAAAAAGTTTTGGTGATGGGATTCATTGAACCAAAGGAGGTATTCAAGCGATGATTAGAGTATGGTGGAGACACTCATTCAATGACCTAATACTAGTTCTTCTAGATTCCGCATATGTTCTTTATAGTATTTTGTATGGTTGAGTAATTTTGTGGGTTTAATTTTATTATTATATCTATGATCTATTCATTTATAAAAGTGATTATAGTGTTACATTAGTTGATTGGGAGTGTTGTCTAAATCATGTAAAAATAATGATTAATATTTGTCATTTATTATATTAAATCATTTACTTTCTCATTTTTTGTCGGGTTAATTCAAATGTTGGTTGTTACAGTGTGATGAAAAAGGTGTCAAATGTATTCTTTATTCTTGAATATTAAAGTCATTTTATTATTCCAACTAAATGTTTCCACTTTTCAATTCAATACTCTAATCCTTTTTTGGTTTATTCAAAAGTTACAGAGGACCCAAAAAATTGAATGCTTTTTATAAGGGTGAAAATAGTCATATGTGAGAATAGTCCTAGAGTACCCAATAAGGATCCATTGGGAAACCATTCACTCCCCTGGTAATATAGTACTGATAGTTTTCCACTAGGTTGATAATGGTCATCAATATGGTATTATGTGATCCAATGGGTAGATGTAGAAGCACCAATGAACTAGTGGTGCCGAAGCTTAATTTTTTACGATTTAAATGATGTAAAATCACCACTAATCCCTATATATTTTTATATTTGTTTTAGGTGAGTACGTTTTAACCAGACTCCCCCCCTCTATTCTCCACTTATATTCACTTCCCCTCACATTTGACTATACAGACTTATGGGTGGGTTTTAGAAGCCCATTTTTCATAATATCTCACATAAATTTTTCGTTTAGCCTTATAGTTATTTCTAATATAATTTAGATTTCCTTGTTTTATATTTGAATAAATGATTTCAACTTAACATTTTAAAATCTATTTTATTTAGAGCGCTTTCATATTGGATGCTTGAGTTGGATCAAGTTTCATAATTGTTTATTAATGATCACATTTTTGATTTAAATACATTTCTTAGAGGTATTCCTATTATATTTCATTAATTTTGGATAAAATAACTTATATATTGGGTTTGAGAACATATGTATTATTCTATTAATATTAATATTACTATATCATGGGATGATAGTTTTTTTATCATGGTTTCAATAACATGACTCGACATGGTGAAATTTCAGTGTTTTAAAAAAATTAAATTATTTTTTGAGAAATATTAATCCAATGTATTTTTGAGACATTTTATTAGATGGTGTATCATTTATATCAAGGTTGACTAAAAAAACTAGATTTATTAATGGATGTGTTTTGAGGTAGGCATCATTTACTGATTTTTTGTTTTCATTGTGATGGATGTGATTTCATGCATATTTACTTTTTCGCATGTATGAAATAATTACAATATATAGAATGTTCTATAAAAGTAAATGAATATATAAAATGGGATTGAAAAATTTCTCCTTAATAGTCATGATTGTATCAAATTATTTTACAAAACTATCTGTTGTGTTATATAGTTAGGTGGGGTTTAGTGGATAATTATATATCTTTTATAGAGGTTTGATAGGATTCAAAGAATGGTATTAAAAAATTAAATTGTCTCAATGTTGATATTATATATTATATCATATTAATTTTATAATTGATCTTTAGATTAAAACTTTATTAGTTTAATATAAATAGTATTGAATGAATATTATGAAAAAGGTTAATAGTTTTAGAAATAATTTTCAATGGATTTCTACCATGGACCATGGGTGGAAAATTTTGAATTATTTTCCTTTTTCATTGTAATTTGAAAAGAGAATTTAAATTTTTTTAATGAAATGTAAAGAGAATATGATTTGATAATTTGTTTAGTCTAATTTTCTTATTTAAGATGTTGACCCTATTTTGGAATCTTGAGTTATCTCTTGATTTGTATCAGCCATATGTGGATTTTAATTATCCCTAGCATCACATTCCTATTTATTACTTCATTTTATATTAAAATTTAAAATTAATCAAAACAATACTCTAATATGAACCTTAAATAAATAGTGTATTTGGAAAACCGATATGTAATCAAATTATTTATAAATAATTAAAAACATTACCAAAAAAAAGTCTCCACATATAGAACCCTTATAGACACATCTTACATAATACACTTTATCCTAACCTAGGGAATATGAAAAAACATTAATTTGTGCTTAAATAATTAGTATATGTAAACATAAGAGATGTCAATCAAAAATCACAGTGGATGATAATATGATCATAATGGAATGAGATCATAATAATTTTACAAAATATTCATACCCATATACAAAATATAAACCATGATTCATGAAATAACACATTGATTTAACATAATACATGATTCATAAGTGTTTGAAAAATGATATAAAATTTATCCATTACAGTATAATAATATTAAATAAGTGTGTAGATTAAATATAATCATAGAAATCTCATTTCATGTATACCCACCAGGACATTCTTCACATTCTAGGATTGTGATAACCACTCATGTAACTTCTTGGACTTGGGTTTTCCACTTATGTACACTTTCACATGGTCTTAACACATGTATACCATTGGATGGGGATAAACACTCATGTATCCTGTTATGTTAATAATAAATGAAATTACCTGTTCAGTATAGGTATCTGATATAACTAAAACTTCTCATAAAAATAAACCGTATATATTCCAAAAGTACAAAAACATTAAACAATTCATAACAACTTATTTATTCCATAAAAAATAAAAGGGTTTTAGGAAATCATTGTTAAATGATTGTCATCATAACCCATCTTGAGAAATAAGGTATATTGTAACATAAAAAATACCCCATGTGTGACATAAAAAACATCAATGTATGTTGAAATGGATAAAAAACACAATTTTTAGATTATCAGATAAATAAAATTTAATAAAAAGACATATAAATTTAAAAAATGTTGGAATACCCTTAAAATTTATTTATTTAAAACAATATAATTTGATATTGATAAATCATTTAAAAATTACCCTTTATATCCAAATGTTTCATTACAAATAAAATTTTATAATTGAAAGATTAATTTAAAAAACATTATTAAAAAAGAATTAATACATTGAATACTTCATTAATAAAAACATACATATATGAATAATTTTAAAATCATGAATTAAAATTTTGAAATTTATCATTATCATTATAAAAAAAAAATCTTTATATGAATGATCTATTATAAAAACCCTTATTTGAAAATGACATTGGAAAGATAAACTTACGGCTTTAGTAACTATTGAGTCGAAATGGAGGGAAAGGTAGTACATGCCATGTGTTTTTTATTCCATTGAATTCAATTTTAATATTATTAAAAGGGGATCCATGTGAATAAAATACACCATTAAAGGAAATAAGTGGTTTATATGAATTATATCTCATAGAATTTACATTGAGATGAGGAAACCCTTACACACAAGGTATATCTTAAATCATAAGTAAATGAAAGAAAGAATTTGAGAAGGATTTTTAAATCAATTTATTTTCATAGGTGTATTATATATAAATCCATAAGTACTTAGATACAATAAATAATAAAAAATATGTGAGCATTTTAATATAACAAATGTAAATAAATTTTTGAGGATAAATCCGTGCATTTTTCTCCAAAATTTCATGAATGTTATTTCATCTCTAGTATAATAATCATAAAAATATTAATTTAATATTTCAAACCCATATATATATATATTATTTTATATTCATTGAATATAATCTTCCATTACCCATATATTCAGTAGTAAATGATTATTTTCAATGTCAAATGATAGAAATTATGATTGTTCGGCTGCATGTTTTATACAATGAATGTATAACATCATTATTTAATACCAAATTAATCATTAACATATTATAATAGTAAAGAAAATAATTTTTTTCAGTTGATTTATAAATCCCAATGTTCACTTCTTTGTAACTATCGTTATGGTTCATGAAAATGAAATTCATGATGAACTTTTTTGAGTAATTTACTCATATTAATAAATTAAATTATACTGATACCATATTTTTTCTATTAAATTAAAAAATATATTAAGGATATATATCACAAATTAATACAATATATATTAATAATATATATATATATATATTCTATTACCATATATGTATTCTGCAGATTCAAAATGGAACACATCGCCCATTGGAGGTGGTTGTCCGCATGTAAACACGGATGATGTTTACCATTTTATATTAATGGAAAAATGGTTTAAAATGGATTATAATTTAAAATTAATAACAATTATTTAATTATAACCTTTGTAACTTAAATATCATATTTTAACATTCCATGTACATCAGTTAGGAAAACATAGCACTTTGCTCATGGAGATAGTATTATACAATAACACAAATGACGTTCTAATTTTTTGAATAGTTGGGTGGGAAAAAGAAAATGGATGTTCAAAAAATATAATAACACCTTAGTATAATAATTATATTTTTATTATTATTTTAAATGGAATAATATAAATTGATTTTAGAGATGGATACTTACAGAAATATATATTAAAATAAGTGACTTTGGAATATTACATCATGCCTTGCAATAAGTCCTTTGAATTTTTTTTTGGGATTTTGAGGGTTGGTATTTTTGAGGAATTGAAAAACTGAATGAAATGAATGGAAACACATTGGAGATATTTTTAATGGGTTTCATGTAGAAATAGTGTTTTTTGAGTGTATTCAATGGGGTTGTCGAAGTCTATTTTTCTATGTGTCGATAGTAGTACTTTGGTAAATACCAATAACTTTATATTTTGGGCTTTTCAATGTAAATTTAATGTGGGGGTATACGTGTAAAATAAATCATGTTGAATAATTTCGCTTGAAAAACCCCTCACCCATTGATTTCAAGCAATATTTTTAACATTATTTAATTATTTTACTCATTTTTTAACCTTTTACCATTTTGACAATTACAGAAGTGTCTAGTATTAACAAATTATTTATTATGAAAAAAATAAAATTGGTGTTATTAAATAATTTGGAGTTTGCGATTAAAATTATAGAACAATTTTTATTTTATTCAATTAATAAAAATAATAATAATTAATTATAAATATATAAATGTATAATTCATTATAAAAAGATTTAGTAAAAAAGAGTAAAATATTTAAATTGAAAAATATTCGTTTTTGAATTAAATAGAAAAGTACTATATTTATAATTATAATTAATAATAATATATTTTAATTGAAAAAAGGATTTATAAAATTTTAATTCTAGTTTCTATGATAATTAATTCATAAAATAAATAGTATTTTTAAAAATGGTGTATTTTAGTATCCACATAAAAATAAATATTTTTAGAAAAGTCATGAATATTCATCCATACAAAATATTGATATACTACATCCAAAAATTGATATAATATTTTATAATTATAATTGTAATTGTTTAGATATTTTTTGTTTAAATTAATCATATAACATACCAAAAAACAATGATTTAGACAATAGTTTTTGACAATAAATAATTATTATGGTACTTATTATATATACATAATTGGATTTTCAAATTATGATTCACTTAATTATATTTTTATATTTTTAATTTTTTATTTTAGTAAATAATTTTATGCATAAATTTGGAGTTTGGTTCACTTTATGTTATAAAATATATTGAACTTATTAAAGAGAGATATATTTGAGTAATTTGATGTGTTACTTTCTACCCCCACACTACTCTTTATAATTTTTCCATAAAAATTACAAAAAATAGGGAAAATGAAGATATGATTCCTTATTCATTTATAATGTTTTGAACTAGATTCCTCAAAATTATGGTTTCTCCAAAAAACAAATTGCCCATGTGAATTGTCATGTTCTACAACACTTTATGTATTCACGCATTAATATCATTTGGTTGATCCTCATAAGAATTATCTATATTAAATGGTATAATCTCAGAGTTTTCAACAAGTGAATTATTGTGAATTTTCTTCCTTAAAAGAGATATTTCGAACATGTCATATACATGGGAGGAAGTCAGTAGAGGTTCAATGGGATAAGCTACCATAACAATAAAACCTGGAATCTCAAAGGGAAATTTAATATCTTTGTCTTTGAATCTGGTTCCCTCCAAATAAGATCACATTATTCTAATGATATATTAATATGCATACTTTTTTAATATCTTAAAAATCTAAATCTCATTGATGACAGTCATCAAAACTCATTTTTTGACTCTGAGAGAACATGTTGTGCGACTCGATAGATATAAAGTTCACTTCCATAACATCAACTATCTCAGGCCTAATAAAATGTGTTCCCTAACATCATCATATGACGGTGTAGTCTTCACCAGTTAACATATTGGGAATTATAATAAACCACCTGAATAATCAAGTTTATGCAATTATGATACAAAACATAGACTACAAGAATGTATTGATCCCATCCTACTTCGAAAAATATAGATAAAGATATCAACATATATTTATGGGATTTCATGGTCTTATCTGTTTGCTCATCTATAGGAGGATAACATATAGTACTAAAGGTAGACTTTATATTTAATTTTTTTGGTATCTCTAGAATATCTGCATAGACCTAGAATTATGATCGGATGAAATTGAGAGTGGTACCACATAAAACCTTATCAATTATTGAATGTATATCATAGTAATATGTCCATGAAATTAATTTCCTCTCAAATAAATAAAATTCTACAACATCAAATATCAATCAATTATAATTATAATAGAGTAATAGAATTTAGATTTATTAATGATTCTGATGATGAAATACATGTTTATTTTTTTTCCATTACTATACTCATATAGATAATATCTTAATAATACCCATATACTTCTAAAATTTAGTTTTAACTTGATGACATACCAATATTTGAGATACAAACCCATAAATATCACTTTTCATGTTTTCCCCCCAAAAAATTATCTTTTAAATTTGTATGCATTATTATGATTATAGGATGGATAAAAAATTATGATCTATGTGTTTAATACAATTAACCCTTATTAAATTCTACTAATAAAGTGAACAATTTCATGGTCAAGAATCTTATCACCCCTGAATATTTAATGTTATAGAAAAAAATAGTCATTAACTAATTTTATGGATTATGATACTCTTTATTTCTCTTTTTTATATTAATATGGATGGATGGTTGAAGATTAATTAGAAAAAGATTGGATTTCTCCACTTCTGTCATGGAATCGAGGTCTATCAATAAAAAATTCATATGTATGGGATACCATTATTTCATTGTTATAGACCAAATTACATGATCCTTTCAACGCAAAGCATTACCCACCTAGCTCACCTTCCCAAAATGGTAATATATAGGGAAATAATAAATAATAATCAAATAAAACCTTATTATTTAGAGAATATTTCTCTCTTTTTATGTGAATATATACTCAAAATTTAATTATTTGAATACATTTAATGAATTTCACCCTAATGATAATTCTTCTTTATTTTAAAACAAATTTCCATCATTTCCCATTTCAAATTCTGATTTTGGTATATTTTTCTCATTAAAATTCAACATTTGTGATTCATATACTATAACCATGTAAATTATCATGTTAAAACTTCCCAAAATTTTCATTCATGAAAATCTGTATATCACAAACTATTCCTTAAAAAATATTACTTTATAAATAGGTGCACTAACCAATCATATATTCAACACCTCAAAAATTTTCCCAAATTCATATATCCAAAGGAATATGTATCCCTTTCATATAAACATTATTATTGGATTAGATATATATAATACATTTATCAGAAACCATTACTAGTATATACCAAATATAAAAATAGTATTTCCACCTCCATCATGGCCTTGACCAATTATAAATAACATTTTTCATTGAACGATCCATCGATATAAAATCACTAGTAATTATAAGTCCCAACATTGAGAACATGTATAGCTAGATTTGAACATCTGTATACTTTTAATTTTGTTTCTCCTTCTATAAAATATTTAAAAAATCCTCATATGATATAGATTCTATTATTATACTATCAAATATATTAGAGTAATATTTATAATGACTACCAAAAACTAGTCCTCATATTCTCAAAATACTCTATTGATTATATCCACGATGACATTGGGAAATTGGTATGTCCAAAAGGAATTACTAAAAATTATTAGTGAAAATACCTTAATATTAATTTTGTATTGGAAATGTACCTAATAATAAATCATTATTGATGATATCGATATCGAAGGTTAAACACTGAAAATTATTATTCTATGTATTGGTGAACAAAAAGTAATTAATATGGGGTAGAGTATACTTGTTTATGATAGTGATCCTATAAATAATTATATAATAAATTAAAAGTCACATTTACCTTTTAATATTATTGATAAAAAGAGGTCACCAAATGGTAATAGACTAGGGAGTATGATACCAATTTATAAGCTCTCATAGAGTTTTTTTTCAATTGTCACAATAGAACTAGGCCCATTTAATAGAGAATTTTTTAAAATTTGAGAAGAACCACTTATGATTTATATTAAAAAAAAAACATAATTATTGTGGTGATGACTAAGTAAATTTATAAGAAATATATTTCAGTTTTATCAGAGAAAACATTTTCCTAAATATTGAATTTCAACCCAATCCTTTGAGATAAGGACACCTCCTTAATTTTTAGTAAGACCCATATTGAAAATAATTTCCATTGTATGTTTATATTCATCATCACATAAATTTGTGATCATAGGTTGATTTGAAATATTATATATTATTTACTGATTTTATAAATTCACATGTCATCTTTGTGGGTAGATTTAATCAATGATAAAAATCAAATAAATTTCTATATGATAAATAATAATTACAATTTCATAGATCATATTTCTATAAACATCCAATTGGATATAATATTTTAGAAATAATAAGTTTTCTTTGATAATGGAAAATCAATTAATAAGGGTGGTTATTGGAAGTTATTTGAAAACATTTAAGTTTTACAATTCTGCATAGAATAAAGATCCATTAAAAAACCCACAACTCCGGAGTAAGGGGTATGTGTTATTTAAATATTATAATCCACTTTCTTGATTTCCATAGTGCATTCCCATCCATTTTCCAATGTTATTGTTGGTTTCTAATTCACATGATCCTTATTAACCATTTCATTAGAAATGTATATTATATAGTTACCATGTTCCCCAAATTTATTACATCAAACAATAAATTTCACATAAGGATGAAATTTATTCCACCATCAAAATCATCCCTTTTCTTTGGTATTTTTCTTCTTTATGACCAAATTTTAATAAAAATAAAATGCGTTCTGGTTCCTCTAAATCATTTCTTTAGGAACTTCTTCCAAAAATCTTAACACATATGAAATTGAATCATTGTTTCTCTAGGGTTTTTATCAAATGATCATTCGAAAACTCCTTTATTCCCTTTCTTGGATTAATTAAAATTTTAACTAGGTTTATGATTCCAATAATAATTCATGATAGTTTATTACAAATAACTATAATATTTCCCAAAATACCCCATAAATCATTTAATTTCTCATTTATACAATGTATGCATTATCCTTTTCACCCATTGATAACTAATTTCCTCCCAGTTCCATCCACTGACTAAAAAAAGCCTACTTTGAGTATATACACTCAATAAATAGTGTGAGGAATCAAATTGTGAATAAAATAATTCCTACTTATTACTATATATTAAAACCATAATTAAAATAAAATCCTATGATTAAATATAAAATATCTTCAAAAGACATGATATATTTTGTAAAAAGTATTGGAATTAACTAAATAATATTCCCTAATATTATCAAAATAATATGTGTTGTTATGCCACATTTCCATGAACTAGGGGACAATCAAGTGTGATGAAACATCATAAATACCTCAGAATAATTTTAATTATTCTAGTCATGATATATCTTGAATGGAGTTCTAGATACCCATGGTTAGGCGACTAACACTAAGAATTATTTCAAATATCGCAGGTCACATGTTTCCACAATAAAAACCCATCGACACATTACAATAGATTATAAAATAATTTATATTTGGTATGCCAAACAGTTATCTATGGGATAATAAAAAAAGTAGACTGCTAAATATCCCATAGAGATAAATCATCCAAATTATGAAACAACATACATCTAGAAAAATTTTAACACTCCCTATATACTATGTCGAACATAACTCCACCAACCACTATTATCACTCCGGGGTCACATGGATCAATTCTACTTGACCTCTCCAAGTGGTGAATTCCCTTTTCTACGATCTAGAAAAGCATAGTCTAAAATATGCTAAATGAAAATGTATGACATGAGCTAAAAATCCAAGTTGTATCCCACCACGTTTTACATAAGCATTTACCACAAAAATAAACAATATATTCTTAAATTTTATATAGGAAAGGAATGAATATCTATTTACAAAATTTCAATCATATCATACTATTTGTCAAATAGATTGAAAATACATCTAAAGAGGTTTATAGGAACAAATTTCATTAAAATGAAAAAGAAGTTTATAAAATATCTATATAATCACAGGAATGTAATAATCGAATCAAAACCCCAAAAAATATTTATAAGGAATGCATTTATTCTATTTTAGGTTATATTATTCTCAATATTTTTCATTAGTCATCAAGAAAAAATACTAGGGAATTGGTTAGACCAGAAGGAAATACAATTTATTCAAAATAGAGATAACTACTCTTGAAAGTAGTATTCAGGATAACATATTTTTGGTTCTCAACTTTTGATAACCATACTGATTATTAAACATCAAGCCCCAATTTCCAATATTCAAATAGTCAAAATTAACATAAATATTTTCCAACAGCTACTTTTTCTTCACCATAACATGGTTGAGTTTTTGGTATCCACTAGATAAGAATTTATCCAACCAATATTCATTGAAGAAAGTACAAGATCCAACCAAGGAGACACACTTAGGTGTATAAAAACATTATCCATAAAAAAATCATCCAACTAAGTCTTTAAATATTTCAATTTACATGGTTCCATATTATATAAAAGAATAGATTTGGTATTAGATCATGTTAATATATCAATAGAAAACTCTAATTTCTTTACTAGTATAAAAATAGAAAAGTTAGAAACAAACACATCAATAGAATCAATGGCCACTAGAGGAAGAACAATTTTCAATGATTATTACCCTAGAAAAAATGTTAACAATGATATCATCCTTTCCAAATCATTAAAAATAGTCCATCTATAGACAAAATTATGTATGATTCATCCTGGATGTCATGAAACACTCAATATGTGGTATAAAAGGAGACCCATAGAAGATATCAATCAATAAATGATTTATGAGTAATCATTCAATCCATATAGCGAATGATAAAAATAGTTTTCTTATCGAGGAAAACAATTAAAGAAAATATCAATTTATGATCAGAACAATACACAACAATGGTTTAAAATACCTTTCATTATCTTCATTTCATTGTACAGAGTAATAAGGGACATCATTTGGAAAAAAACTGCCATTATAAATGAATGAGACACACCACTATTGAATAAATAAGTATCTAAAAATGAATCTATAGTGATTGTACATCTCTATAACACTAAACACATATCATCTTCTTCTGGAGACGCTTATTCTACATAAAAAAGAATAGTTATGTATGTCTATGGATAGAACAAATTACTTTTCGAAGAATACAATTTCTTCTTGGAAATTGATGTGTTTATGAGAACATTCCATTATATGGGGAATAAAAGATATATTGTAACTTCTAAAAGTGTCTTAAAAACTACATTAACCAAAAATCTCTTATTACTCAGTACAAAATCATATAGAATTCTTAAACCTTACCACTAAAATGAATTCAAAAAACCTCTAAGAGAAACCATAAAAGGTCTATATGTTGGTTTATATCGATATCTTCAATATGACTCATCATGCATCATATTTCCATTAAAGTAACTAATTGAAATACCATTGGGAATGAGATAAACTCCCATAATATTGAATTACCAACCAATTAAATCTCAAACATTAACACTCTATCTATAACATGAGAATAAAATTGAGATTTATCATAAAAACAATGATTATATATCAATTAAAACATCCATTAATAATTTTAATGTCTTCAGTTCCCCATTTTTACCCTTGGGAAATAACTAAATAAGTTCAGAAAAATATAGTTTGTACTAATTCACGTTCTTATTATCCTATTCGATGTTTAGAAACACCATATATTATTAAAAAACCCCTAATTCAAGATATCACTTATCTATAAAGAGTTTCTCTAATTTTTTCTTCTCAAAGACTTCATGTTTCAACAATATAGGCATTATAACCCACCACCACCTACTATTTACATAATAGTTGAAGGTATCGCACTTCACCATAATTAGATTAAGAGTGTTTCCATTATCTAAAAAAGTAACACAATATTTTCTATCCAATCATATTTCTCTCAAAGATGCATCAAGATTTGGAAAGATGGTGGTTTAACTAAAAAAATTATATAGATTGGTCATTATATTCATCACATCAAAGTTTCACAAAAATATCATAAATGTGAATTGGTGTAGGTACCTTTACTACATATTTGACTACATGAACCACTATCTCAATGATTTTATGATCAAATGTTGGGGTTAAGATTCCTTTATTACTTTGTATCACCCTCCCGAGTTAAGTTAAAAAGTATTCTAAGAATTATTATACTATAAAAAATCAATAAAAACATGAAACCCTCAGCAATGATAATAATTTTATAAACTTAATCAACAGAAACCTACATATCAATTACATAAAACCAAATTATTATTTCTAGTATTTCTAAATACTCTGATCAAATTAGTAATGATTATAATTAGATTAATTTATTTATAAAGGAAACATTTCCCAAACGATCATGGTGGTATAAGGCTCATTATGATTAGAGGTTCCCAGGTACAAGCTCATAACTATTCATTATGTTCGGAGAAGTTTTTATTTTTTTGTACTAGTACATCACAGACTACAACGTGATGTTAGGGAAGGGTGAAAACATTCATTTGTTAACAAATTTTCATGAACCAACCTGAATACCCCTGTATACCGGTACTAAATCCAGTCTTGACATAAACCAATGGGAATTAATGATCCCCATGGGATTGCGACTCACACCAAGAATCATGAAAATGTAAAGAGGGAATGAATTAAGACCAAGAGAAAACCATAAATACATAATAGTGGAATACAAAATTATAAACAGTTAGTATTACAAACACACATCATGGATATATCTACAATATGTATATAGATAATCATCAAAAATTAGTATATAATTAAAATGGTTACATAAAATATATCATTAAAAAGTCAAATAGTCCTTATGTAAAGATTTCACCATAATTCTAATAATAATCATCATCTATTTATTTTCTCGTGAACAAGTGCACCTTCCAACTCCATATCGTACTTTCTATTTTCCCATATCTAGCATAACATAATCTAAAAATGCATAAATGAAATTTTATAGTTTTAGCTAAATAGTCCTAGATAATCTCAGAAAGTGTCGCATAATATTTTCCAATAAAAATTTACCATACCTGACATAAATTTTAACAGTAAAGGAATTAAAACAATTTCAACATTTTCATTAATATCATCCTCTTAGTAAATTAGATTGAATAAATAAAAAAAATAAGCTTAAATGAAAATTTTTCTATAAAATGGAAAGTACATGAATAAAAAACACTATAATCCCTGATATGTAATTATAAAATAAAAACAAAAAATATATTTCATAATAGCTATGGATATTCAAATCTAGGATTTAGGATCCTCACACTTCATTATTAGTTATCATGGATAAGTGTCTATTATTATGAATATATCCCTAGGCCCATTCCAATTGAATAAAATCAATCAATATAACATAAGGGGAAATCATGCTCAACCTAGTTTTTTATAGTTTTTATCATCAATTTATTGAAAGGGAGTAATATTTCAGGTGTTATTGTCCTAAAAACCACCAAACTCCAACTCTCACATGTGCTTCAATTATTCAATCAACCATGGAAAAATTGCTCCTTAAAATTAAATTCATTATTCAATGTTCTAATGCCCGATATAAAGTACAAAATGCTAATTCAATTTCAAATTTAAAATATTGTATTTTTAATATTCATTACAATCAAAAATCATCTATCATTTTAAGACATTTTTTCACAATAATAAACAGTTAATCATTTCAAAATGTCTTTTCTCACATTATATCCTTTTTCAAATCCTTTGAAAATAGTTTTTTTTCATAAATATCATATCATTAAAATTACTCATCCAAGAATAAAAATTATTTTTATAGAATACAGTAAAATATATTTTTCAAATCATGAAACATTAATATATTTAGTGTCTTGGAACTTTTTAATGGAACCACATACCTTTAATAACAATATTAAGCAATCATTTGAATCCTGAACCACTAATGAAGAGTTATTTTTTTTTGAATTCCATGGTGAATTACCCCAATAAATCCCTAAAAAAATAATATCCATAAAAAAGAAGGATTCATCATGTTAAGGGAAAGAAGGAATAATAAAGAGTATAATTATAAATTAAGTGATGATTCAATTACTAAAGAGGAATTAAATGAATTAACCAATACTTATATATAATAAACAAATTTACGTGAATTCTAAGTAGCTATTGAAGGCATATAGAGTTAAATAGTTGGATTTGGGATGACTTGGAGAAAATTATGAGTTAAAAAAGGGGTTTATTAATATATTTCATGAATAAATAACCCATGGAATTTCCCAAGGCACCACACAAAAGTGGTTCATAAATGGTCCACAACACATCACAATGAAAAATACAATACTATAGTCAAACATAAGAATATGGTTAAATATAGTGTGATATACTATTATCACCCTCATTCAGTATGCCTCTATAAAACATGACATATACCTCTCTAGATTTATATTCCATGGAGTGTGGATACTACTTATCCCAGACACCCCACCACAGGTACCACTCAATATGGTAAAGGAACCATAGCTGACCGCTCGATGCCACTATGCCACAATACTCTATCAACATTTCATACCAAAGGAACTAATATTCCAACACCATCGATGGAAAACACAAACTACTACTATTTCATATTTTGTAGAACCACTAGAACATACTATAACACCACAATCAAGATCCGACATTGCATCCATACACTCCAAACCATAGCCTCATTCATCATTAGAAAGTCTCATGATAGAAAAACCACAATGGTTTGAATACTTTTAAAAAACTAATAATAACACTCTACCAAGGGATACCAATGAAAAGGTATGAGAAATACCTAAAACAAATTAACATAATGTCAGATAGAGTTAATACACAACCATACTTTTTACTGTTATTAACTCTTGAATCACTTACACTAGATCTAATATCAACTTATTTATGTCAATATTATTTTCTCATTTCAACGAAACCACACATTAAATATTTTTCAAAAAATAAATTATACATTCTATATTTATAAATATATTAAGGTTCCTCATAAATTATTTTAAATCATAATCCCTACAAATACTAAACACAAAATTTATCTGAACTAAAAAGGAATGATCTATACTCATATATATATATATATATTACATCATTTAGATTAATATAAAATTCATATCAAAATAATACACACCTAAAAAATGTAATGGACTAGTGACTTTATATATTAGATATATCTTTTTCATATATATAATGAACATTTTGAATAATATTTGTTGACATATGGTACCCTTCTAACTCATATTACCTAAGGACCTTCCTAATAACCTAAGGAATTGGAAACATAAGTCGAGGTGAGCTCAAATTCATAGTAAGGTTATATATGGGAGACTTCAATAAATTATCATAATTGATAATAAGCTGATAATAAGGTTAGGGTAATTTAAACCTTTTACATAAGGGTTATACCCAAATGCATATATCAAAAATCAGGATACATAATATAAAGCATAAACATATCCAAGGACATGATTCATAATAGTGTTTATTATAAATAAATTTTGAAACATGAAATAATAAAATAGGTATAATAATAATACATAATAGTCTAGAATAAGAATAATAAAAAAATATCATATGTAAATAATTCCAACAAATTATTTATTCATATAGCATACATGTGATTGCCTACTATATACCAATTGTTCCTTTAGACCACCATCCACATACCCTTGGTTTTTAGAATTCCACCATTACACCAATTGGAATTGAATAACCTAATGTTTAAAATTTTGAGATCATGATATATAAATAATACTAATTAATTGCAGTGCTTTAATGTCCCTAACCCATACCATAATAACAAACCATTAATATATATAACATAAGAACATGAAAATGTTAATCGCTTCATCATATCATAATTAACCAAATAGAAAAATATGAGTTTCAATAAAACTTACATAAAATATTAAAATTGTATTCTATATATATAATTAATGGGGATGGTCTCATAAGATCAAATCTGAAGTGTAAATTACTGAATTTAAATGGATGTGCACATGGATTGACAATTAATTTTTAAATTTTTTGGTTAAATTATATTTAAAAATGAATATAAATATCCCTTTTATCAAATTCATAAAATCATAATTAAATTAATTTTAATTAAAAATAAATACTTTTATAATACTAAATAATTTTAAAATTTACCCTTTAAACACAGAATATCTTTTAGAATCATCTTTTTTGAATAATGTAGATTTTTGGGAACTTTTGTTTAATATGTATAAAAATTTATGATTTATTTCATAAACAGAAAAATATAAAATCCATTTTCAATTTAGGAATTAATTTTTAAATAAATAGAATTAACATGGTTTAAATGTTTCATAATTTTCTTATATTTATGATCATTCACAAAAATAATTAATTCAAAATAAAATTAGAAGAAAAATATAACCCCATTAATAAATTTGTAGTAAAAATATCCATCAAAGGGAGAACATGATATGGATTTATAAAAGATTTTAATAAATATATAATCTTATTTGAAAATAATCTAATGTTAATATTTAAAATGCATAAAAACTATTGAATATGGAATATTCTCGATGAAATAAAATTGAGATGAGAAACCAATGCATTTATATCTCAACCATAATAGAAGGTACATAATAAATTAACAAAAAAATAACAATATAAATTAATTGTTTAATAATAATATTCATACATATTTATAATTCAAATCCTCCAATATAATCATTCATTGTCCTTATATTAGTTATGTAATAGTTATATTAATTATCAGTTGTTTTAAATTCCCTCTATTTCACACATGTTTTGCAATAGGAAAGAAAAAAATATTATATGATAATAATTATATCATTACAAGATTATAAAATATGTTCAATACATTTATTCAATTATTTTTAAATCCACATGTTTCATGATGGATACTATGGGTATGGTTCCCATGGACAAGAGACATGATGAACTTTTTTGGGAAATTTTCTAATATAAATAAATAAATTTTAATAACCATTAAATTTTTTTACCTACACATAACCACATTCATGATATATTTTACAAATTTCTATCATATGTATATATAAAATATAAACTCTAAATATCTAAGTATTTTGGTGATGAAAAATGTAACATGCTACTCCCTGGAAGTGGTAGTCACCAAGTACAGTGGAAAGAATATAAAAATTAGTTTACCTTCTAAAAAAATTTATAGTATTTTAAAAATAATATTTATTCAATAAATTCATCGTTTTAAATTTTTATGTAATGAAGGTATGATAAATTTAACTCATCGCTCATGAAGGTAGTAGTTTTCATGTGACTTGGATGAATTTCTCTATTTTATAATGGTATGGAGTGGAATAGATTATGGATATTCCGTAAATATTATAAACAATTCGTATAATTATTATTATTATATTATAAATTTAAGATGGCATGGTATACATTTACATATAATAAGAATACATAATGGTACAGGAACGAAAAGGAACGAATTCTAAATTCAATATTACTCCTATGAATACATATTCGGAAAATTTTATTAATACATTAAGGTGTGGACTTTTCAAAAAACTAAAACCACATTCACTTGTAAAATAATATTGGGGATTTATTTTCATTGATTTTTATGTGAATTTTTTGTAATTCTATTCAAATGAGATATTTAATTACCTTTTTATAAGTGTAGAAAGATGAAATTTTGTAATTATAGAAAACATTATATTATAATAATGTAATAATAAAACTAATGTGGCATCAGATATGGAATAATGTTGTGGAGAGAGTGTCTGTCATTAAATCCTTCAACATTCATTTTGTATGTATTTTTTTAACTTGATTTAATACTTTTATGCTTTATTTTAAATTATTTCTATTTTGACTTCTAACATGGCAACTAGGTATTACCTAAGTTATTTATTTATTTCCCAAAAAAATAGTATGTGGATTATTATATAAAAACAACCTTAGGATTCCAAAATTTTAATCCATTTTATTATATTTTATTTTTAAAAATGTTTTACAGAAATAAATTTACTTCGGTTATAAATTTTCACATATAGGACTGTAAATCAAACATAATACTTCTAAATGGGTAATTATACATAATTTTAATATATTTGATATGGGAAAAGTTTTCAAAATTTCCAAATCACAGTTATAACCTAAGGATTTTATAAAGGACCTGATATTTGTAAACAATGTATTGTGTACTATTCACCAAACCAGAAATTCATAAAAATAATGAAAACCCATCCTATGTTAGTGTTGTTTTATTGAAAACTAAAAAAATATTATACAAAAAAAGATTCAAAAATAAATCTTAATTAGTTATCCTTTAATAATTAATGTAATAATTTTTAAAATAATATAATAAGATTTAACTTATGATATTACATTTAATTGTGTTTTAATTTTTATATTTTGTAATTAATATTGATTTACCTAAATTAATTAATACTTCTATCACAAAACATCAAATAAAGAAAATTTATATAATTGATAAATATTCTAAAATGATTGGGTATGAGAGGATTTTCCAATTGCATGATGAAATATATATTATATAAAAATCCTTCCCTTGGGTAATGGGTCAGTTTTTCCATTATAAGAATTTTTTATATTCATTAATGATATAACATTTATTACAACCTTTTATATAGCCTTCACGAACTAGATGAAGTAATAGACACAATGGTTCCATGACCATCTAAAACTGAGTAATAGGACATCAATGTGTTTTTTGTGAGTGATCACACTCAAGTTTGATTGGATCAAGGGATAATAATGGAATTGCATGACACAGATTGTGTTGAATTATATAGGATGAGAATATTCATTATTATTTACAAATTTAATTGTTTATTTTTTTGTATTAGACCTAATACCATTTAATCGACATCGAGAATAAGATCTATGGATAGAATTGAATGTTGGTCCCCTCATTGGTTTTTTGATTTAGTCTATTAATGTGACAGTAGGTAATATACATATTTCTTAGAAATTAAGGATTATTTTACACTCGAACAAATATATAATATGGATATATATGATGGACTCATTGATTATAATAAAATAATGAAGAGAAAAATATTTTATTACTAGTTTATGTTAATGAATTGTATTATTCTATGTTGATGACCCTGCAACCCCTAATGGTGTTCTTCTTAATTAGTGGATGTATATACTATGGTTTGATTCTAGGATCTATGAGAGAATAAGGACACTCTATGGAGGATAAAAGAGTACATACATATGAGTATTTATTTTATTACACAATTTTATACCATGATAAGACCACAACCATGGTATACGAGATATTGTGATAATATTTGTTATGTTTTAGAATATGTAATAATGTATATTCCTGGCCCTATCATATCATATTGTGAGATACAACCACATTGATTTATTTTATTTTAAGAGATAATGTAGTAGCAGCTCTATGATTTTTTTAAAAAAATAGATATAAATAATACAACTAAGATAATTTGGGGAATGGATTGACAAATGAGATGATTGATATTTAATTATGGTTTTAACCAATTCCATGTTTACCTTTTTTATCACGTTCTTTATATTTATTTATTATTTTTTACATTAGGCCCACTTTTATTTAACATTATTTTTTATTTTTTATTTGATATTATATTCATTCATTTTGAATTATTTTAATTCTTTTTTTATTCTATTGTACGGTCTTTACTGCCTCTAATATTTTCTATTTTTTGTTTTTGAAGGGTAGTGCGAAGGTTTATGGGAAAAGATGGACTCAAACAACTGGGAAACATTTTGGAAGCGAGGTGAGACAAATTGATGACAGTCTATGATGTGATGAGAGTTCAAATCGTTACAATATCACAATGTGGGGTCAATACATGATTATCTTTAGTGCCTAGTATGCTATATTATAACTAGTTTGGGGTATTTCTAATATGTTTCCTTAAGAGATGTATTCATTAAAAAGATAAAGTGTACGTATGATTATTATATAATGTATTCAAGGGATATATATCAAATTGGTTGAGTTAAACCCACTCTATAATTGAACTGAAAACATTATGGTAACTAACATATAGAGATTTTAGGTTTTTGGAGGGATCCTAATAAAAAATAGAGTTACCCCTATATTAGTACATGTTATGTGTTTATTTTATTATTTTAATTTCTATATTAAAAGGACCAATATAATATTTAAAGCGATTAATGTCCCCAAATGAAAAGCATTTAAGTCTTAATATCTCTTTTGTATCGACATATGAACAAATTCATTTTATGAATGGATGTAAATTTATATTTTGAGATGAATTAGTTTCTTTTAATGATTGATATTTTTTCTAATTTTTAGAATTTATATACTTACATTCAATTCCAATGCAACAATAATATAGTATTTTGTCAATTAAATAGAACAACAGATATCTGATTTTAAAATATATAAAGTTATTAAATTTTAATGTGGTAATATGTCCAATGAATTTCTAGATGTATGTGACATATAAGAGATGTTGGACTTTTTTATTTTGTAATTCCTTATTTTTCTAATATATTTAAATAATAAATAATAAATAAGAGTTAAAAATGACATTAATTATATTTCATAATACATATTTTTTTACAAAATGATTTAATATTAATAAAAATATAGATTTTTAAAAATGTATTTGATATATATTTAAAAAAATAAATTTATTGGCCTTTTTTAGTTTTATAATTTCTTTATTATCCCATAATCGTAGAAATATTTTATAATACTGTAATTGTCAAAAGGATTAACGAATGGTTAAAACTAAAAATGATTTTGTTAATATAAAGAAAACCAATATATATTTTATTGGTTGAGATTATTCTTACATAAAAAATATTATGTTGTAATTATATAAATTTTAATAATGTTTTCATGATAAATAATTTATATTATTTTAATATTTTATGAAATTCAATGAATTTCCCTCCCCTCAATTAGAAAATGACATATCTACTTTATATTCATTTCCCCACATTGATACATTTATCATGGAAAAAATATTTATATTTATATATTTATCCTAATAATCTGTATAAACATTATTGAGTTCATTTTATTCTATAAATTCCAACCCAATATTCCTTAATATATGATTTAAATGAGTTGTTTCAATGAATAATTAATTTCCTTAACCAATCACTATATTTTTAATTCTTATTCTACATTATATAAATATTTTATATTGTAATTTAATAATAAATTATGTTTATTATATTTAATTTAATGTTATTATGATAATAAAATCTCTATTATTAACCCGCTAACCATTAAATGGGAAGTGAATGTATCACTCACTGATAAATTATGTTTAACGATTGTTTAAGGTGGGAAAATGAAATAATGGGTTGAATAAAAGTAGAAATGAACATAGATATTTATTCAACATAAAAATATACTTTTAGAAACAATATAGTTTTCTTACAATAGATAATAGAGTTTAGATGAAAATGGTTAGGAATTTGGAAAGTATCCTTTAATTTGGATTTCTTGTAGGGATGAATTGAGAAGGGATATTGATAAAAAAATGTATTTCCCAATTAATGAAAGAAAATTTGACCTAGATAAATATGTTTGAGACATAAATATGTAATTTTTTTGGCGTAAATAATTTCAATTAACACTTAAATTGGGGTAAATAGTGGGAAGGCATAACTTGAAGGAAAATTGGAGGTTTGAAAAGAAACCCTTAGCTTATGTATGAATGTGTTGTGCACTAGTACTTAATATCCATCATAATAAAATTATATCCATTAATTAATAAATTTGGAACCACTTATATATATATATATTATTTATTATAATTTTTTCTTTTAATTTAAGGCCATTATGATGAGTTATAGAGTGCAATTCTATCCTTTTGGGAGTCTTTATTTTATTAGTTTTCATGATCAGTTCGCTTGTATAAAATTATAGAAGTTCATGTAAAATGAGAATAATTCATATGGACCGTAATTTTTTATTATCAATTAACATACATAAGTTTTAATGGTAAAATATAACATTTGGTCATACGGTATAAGTTTTATAATTAGATAAATTGTAAATGGAAATTGATTAATTTTTTTGGTAGTTTTTTCGACCATCACAAACTCATGTCATTTTATTTAATATAATTTTTATATATTATTTGAAGAACATTATATGACTTATAATATGTATAATAAAAACATATTTTCCCATAATGATAGTTTTATGACCAACATGTATGAAGGTAATTTAAAATGAATACCCATCGCCCACGATAATGGTAAATTGACACATCACAAACAATGATTTCTTTTTTAGGATAAAAGAGAAGAGGAAAAGAGATTTGAGGATGTTTATTCCATTAACACAATCAAATAAAATTAAATGTTATATACTACACTTATCATGTCACATGGATAAGTGGATATGAGGAGTGTATACGAAAGGAAAATAAATTGAAATGATATGAAAATAAAATTAAAGAGGACTTGACCTTTTGAACTTCATCTCCTTGAGAACCTCATTGTGGAAATTTGGTTTTGTATTTTGTTCAGAAAAAAGGCTCATAGACATGGGGGACAGACTTTATAAGTGAATTGGTTTTATTTTGAGATAATATCACATCATGGATGTTGTGAGGAGAAGAGGTTGTGAGGTGTGGTATTTATTTGGGGTGGATAGAGGTATTTTTTATTATTATATTCATTATTTTATTATTTTGGATCAATACTATCAATAGTGTTGAACCTTTACACTAAATATATTTAATAATGAATAATATCTCGATGTTATGGTTCATACATCATCTATACCTCAAAATGACTAAAAAGTTCACCTATTTATCTAATATTCTAATTTATCATATTTCACCATTAACCAAGAAAATCATATATTTAAGAAAAAATCATCTATTTAAAAAAATGAATAAATCACCATAAACATAACTTTATCTTTATTATTTAAAAAATTACTTAGTATAATAATATAATTTACTAAATTTGATAAATTTAAATTGTAAATAAAATTATCATTTATTCAAAAATTATGATTTTAATATTATACCTGATTATATCGCACTTACAAAAAATTAGTCTTGTAAAATTTACATATAATTGTAAGTAAAAAATAACTTTATGAATATATTTTATTAAAATAAATTATATTTTAAATAATTATATTAATTATAAAATAGAATATAAATACTAACCTTTCACAAAATAAACTAATACTTAAATTATCATTTTAAATCCATTATTTATGTATTCCATGACATTGATATATTATATTTATATTTATAGGATAATTAAAATTTATTTATACTTTCATAGGTGAGGTTACTATTTTATTGGATGTTTTACTATTCTTAATGGACACATTACTTTTCGAATGGTTAAGTTACTATTACATTGGTGTGGGTTATTTAACTTCTATAAATACCTCCTCTTTCAATAATTTTTCATTTATAATGTTTTAATTATTTTATCTATGTGATTTTATATTATTTAAAATATATGAAATAATAATTAGAAATGAAATTCTATTGATAAATATTTTGGGGAATACATTATTCCCCTTTAAGAAGTTTATCCCAAAAATTATTCTCATACTATTGTGAAAATAGTTGACTGTACATCTGCATCATTACTACCTCCAGTTCCAATGTTTCTTAATTGAACTTATGATTTCTCTATCGATCTTTTACTAGGTGGGTTTTCTTATTATGTATAAGGTTATCTCTGGAGTCCAAGATCTTCACCAGTTTCTCTTCCTACGAGAGATCATTCTCTAGTTTCACCACCTTCATATTTAGTACATGTTAGGGGTATGTTATGTACATTCTCAATATGGGTAAACAAAATAAATCATGTACTTGAGACATGCTATGTTGATGTGCAACTTGATTAGACACATCTCTAACATGTTCATGATTCTTGATGGGGCCGATGTACTTAAAACTCATCATTCCTTTCATAACAAACATCATTAATCTATTGCATGGGTATATGTGGAGGAATACCACGTCTCCAACCTCAAACTCTATTTCCCATCAAAAATTTCCTTCATAGTTCTTCTATCAACTTCGGATTCCTTTATAAATTACTGAATGTTTTTCACCATTTCTACCATTGTTTAACCATTTTAGGTGCTAGGAACTTAGATTCACTTACTTCATCCTAGAATGTGGTTGTTTCGCATATTTTCCATTAAAATAACCATATAGTTCCATTTGGAAGCTTGGGTGGAAAATGTTTTTGCATGAGAACTCAACCATAGATAGATTTTTTTCTCATCCTAGTTCAAATTTTTTAACAAATTCTCTCGATATACCTTCTCGAGTTTTAACAGTCATATCAAATTGTCTATTAGTTTGAGGATGACAGGCCATAATGATGTTAAACTCATTGTTTATAGAATTTTGGATAAATTTCCATAATATAGATGTAGTTTGAGGATCCTAATCAGATATGATCGATAGTGGTCCCCCATGAAGCCTCACCACTGCTTTTATGTATATCCATGAAAGTAGGTTAGGTGATATCTCCTCCCTAATTGTGATAGAGTGAGGTATTTTTGAAATATTATCCACAACAAACCTAATAGAATTGTTTCATATCAATGAATTTGAAAGTCTATGGATAATTCATATAGTGATTTTTCACATTTCAATGTTTGGATGGGTAATGATTTCATCATCCCCTTATACTTATTCATTTCATCCCTCAATTTCTAACATACCAACTCCTTATTCATATTGTATCGCTAATAGTTGTCTCAGTGATCTTGATACATATTTGTGATCCATGGGGGATAGAGATGGTTGATCCATGTTCCTCATTTAGATTATCTCTCTTTGTCTCTGGATAGGATGGTATACATAGTCATAACCCAAATCCAAGGACTCATTTTTCAACAATTTTGACTTTTGAGGATTTATCCTTTTTGATTGATTCCACCCTTTTTTAGTATCCATAACATTTCATTGAGCATTGTTTATTTTCTCAAGGTTGGACGATTGAGAAATTAGTTGGGAATGGATTGATGATTTTCTAACATTAATGATTCTAATTTTCATTCATTTCAAACCAATGAATATTGGATCCTTTTAAATTCTCATAATTGATGATGTTATAGGATCCTTTCTACTTAGAGAATCTAATTTTTTTTATTTACCAGTACGGTGGTGGATTGTGCCGACATAATCCAGGACAAGATCTAACCAACATCACTGGCACATTTTATTCTCTTTCTATGTGAATATATATTTGAGACTCTTTTAATTAGTATATATCTCACACCTTGTCAAATAAATATAATTCCACAAATTTTTTTATCATAAATACCACACAAGAAACTCTAGGTCATGTGTTCTATAGTAATTCTCAATAAGTTTCAACTACCATGTGGTGTAATATAACAATTTAACATTTTTCTTCAGTACATAACCTAATATTTTCTTTTTCGAATAAATATATATCATAAATAGTGTCCCACTTTATTGAAGGGTGAGTATTGGTCTAGTGATATGCATATTCTTCGACTCTATGAAGTTGTCATCACATTTACTAGTCTAGGGAAATATTACTCACTTCTAGGTCGGATTGGTAAATGGTTCTGAAAATCATGATAATATCATCAAAAAGTATTTGTAATGCCTATCTAGAATAAGGAAATGATGAATATCCATTACATATGTTGTCCAGGTCAAATACTTTCTTATTTTTTGTCTTAGAAGAGTTTACATATATTAATTTATTTGTGATAACCTACACCAATAATGATATATCCCCAATCTAAAAATAACAATTGCTATACATCCCATATCGTTTATCCCTTTTCAATGTCCCTAGCACATTATTCTACTTATACTCTATTTCCTCCTATAATTTTGATCATATCAGAATATCATCAATAAAGATGACCACAAATTTGACATGGTAATATAGAAAGACTATATTCATTAAATATGTGAAAATTTATAGAGAATTATTGAGTCTAAAAGGAATTACATTGAACTCATAGTGTCCATACCTTGTTCAAATTGTAGTCTTGGTAATATATTCCTTCCCCACCATTAATTGGTGATATCCTGACAGAATTTCCACCATAATTAAATTATTGGCCTCATGTATTTGATCTAATAAGTTATATATACATGTAAGGGGAAAATGTTTCATTATAGTTATTTTTTGAGCTCATGGTAATCAATGCAGAGGCACATGGATCCATCATTCTTCATGATGAAGAGGACAGCCTCACCCCATAGTTAAGCACTCTGGAATTAAAGAAACTTGCCCATATTATATTATAATTGATTATTCAGTTCCGCCAACTCAATGGTGTCCATTATAAAAGTTTTATTTGATATAGCAAGAGATAAATGAACCAGATCAGTTGAGAACTTAGCCTCTTAGTCTGGGGGAAGACTAGAAAATAATTCGAGGAACATATTAGTTTAGTCCCTCACAATGGGCATGCCTTATACCTCGATTCTCTCCTTTGTATCAATAATTTGAATAATATATATATGGTCATAATGAAATAATACACACAATTAGGATGATTATTATGAAGTAGATTCACATTACATCATAAAAAAGTTTTGAATTGTAGGATGCCTCTGGATGTGAATATTGATCTCAATTTCATATTATTTGATTTAGTATTTGTATAATGATATCTAATCCACGACAAAAATAGAATCAATATCCACAAAATGAATTATGAAAATATTTCATGGGAGGTTCAGTCTACAAAACATTAATCTGGGAGGAGTTATGTATTATGGATGAAATAATTTCCCCATTTTTTCTTATCAAAGATAACCAACCACTATATTTTCTGGTGGTGTTTGAATATTTATACTAAACATTAAAATTATGAGATAATTTTAAGTACTACAATTCCATAGTATGTAATCTATTCTATAATGAATATGTAGTGTAAATGACACTGCATTATTGTTAGGTTCCACATTATAAGTACTTATATAATATTCTATTCCTTTTTTCCTTGGAGATTTTTTTTTTGTTTATTGCCTCAAAAAACCCTTTTATTAGTGAAATAGATCACATAATTCCCATTTAACTTTTAGTTGAAAGAATTAAACACATTTTGAGTGTTGATATGGGCCTTCCATTCATTCTCCACATTTGTTTCATTATTCGTTTACCATTCTATAATTATTTTCCACATTCCCCACCCTTCCACATTTAAAGAATATCCATATAACCTTTATATAGTTCAAGGGATTATTCGTCCCACATTTTTTGACAACTATCATATTGGATTTTTATTCTATCATGCGACAAATTTCCTAATCCTCATATATTAAAAATAATTTTATTTTTTTATCTCTGAGACATGGAGACCACTAGCAGTCTTATATATCCATTTCAATCTTATGGAAACAAATAAAAAGATTCAAATAGAAATCACATTCATGGATCTCCATGGATTATCTTAGTCTTGAATTTAGTCCACTAAAAAGTGACCCACTACGATTTTAATCTTCATGAAAATGTTGGTGGCATATCAGGAATGACATGTGGTGGTTTCCTCATATGACCCTATTAGATTGTCTTATTTGTACTTCAGTCTAAGGAAATCCCTTTTTATATTCATATGTAGAGTTTAGGGAAAATATATATTAATTAATATTATAATTAATTCCACCCAATCCGTGCAATAAATTTCACCCTTGAAAGTTGTGTTTTTAAATAGTTCCCATGAATAATCAACTTCCCCAATAAAAAATGATTAAAAACATTAATTTTTATTCTTATGAGCACTAAAAGATATATAATATCTTTTTAATGTATTTAATACATTGTTAAATGATTATGGGATAGAACGATACCCGAAAAATGGGAGGCCTTTCTCACATAAAGGATTGAACTAAATTTTATCTTCCTTTAGAGATGGAGGGAATTCCACATGATTCATGTTATTATTCATAAGTTTATCTCATTGTATAATTATTGTCATGATTGTTTGAGTTTGTGTTTCTATCATATTTTGAATTTTAATTGGGAAATCAACACATTTCCTATCAATTTTTTTAGATTGAGTTCACTTATATCTAGTCATTAAATATGAAAAAGATATCACAATTTTTGAGCCATGAATACATTAATAATAATAATATAAAAACGAAACATGTAAGAATAAAATTACTAATAGAGAGTATATTATTACATGTGATTCCCTATGTTTCAATCTACATTGTCCATGGTGATAGAATAATACCTTGGTTTTATACTAAATTATCTAATCCTAATTCTGAAAAATAAATTGTCCATGTTGTGATGACAATGATAATAGACTTACCCTTTTAAACATATTACTACTTGATTTTAATGATAATTAATAATTAAATAAAAACCAAGGATCCTAAATTCTAACGTATTAGAAAGATTAGGTACATAATTTTAATGCATGAAATAAAAACTAAAAAATATTTTTTCCAATATCAAAAAAGAGCCAAAAACCTCTTTTTACCTATTAAATCAACCAAGTATTACCATAGGAATACATGAAACAAGTTATATGATATAAACATAGAAATAAAGTGTAAGACATGGGTTAAAAGGCCTAACAAGATGACATAAATAGCAATAGAACATTAATAAACATTTGGAAGACTAACATATAGAATAATTTGATCATATGATCAATGGAGCATAGAAATTTGGAAGCGACATACCACATGACAGAAACAATAGTCAATGATATCTTCCAAGACTCTATCAGATGATGGATGAAGTCCCAAAAAGGAATTAGTTTTACTACCAATCCCAGAATAACGTCTCATGAGACTAAACATTACCCAATGCATTGGATATCTATCTGGGTGCACTGAAAATATCATGTTTATGTATATTCATTCAACATTACTAATCAAACATAAACATAAATGTAACTAAGGAAATCAATATACATTTATAATCATGTCATAGGGCATAACCAAAGGGTGTATAACAAATGTTTCTATAAGGAAATTCATTTTAATCATAAATGGATATTAATAAGGTAAAATAAGAATATATTACTAATATTAAGGTCGAAATGATCTAAAATTATTTAAAAATATTGTTTAATAATCATTAGAAAATATCCTCTTTAATGTGGTTTAAGGTAAAATATTAAAAGTTCATTAAAGTAGGATAAAAAATTATTTTCTTTATAGAAACTGAAATAAAATAGGTAGTTTTTCTTGATTAAAGGATTCTTTTTAGTAGAATATATTTTTGGTTCAAATATATTATTATGTGTACATGAAAATGGTTGTGAAATTGGGGTATTCCCTTTAATCGATATTGCTTATCGTAAATAATAGAGAATAAATACTTATAAAAAAATGTATTTCCCCAGTAAATAAGGATGCATTAATCATGGTACATATGATTTGAAATGAAATGAATAATTTTGGAGGATTAAATAAGAATAGGTAATAACTAAATTGAGGTAAATAGTGTGAATGTATAACATGAAGGAGAAATGGAGGTTCAGAAAGAATCCCTTACATTATTACCAAAAGTGTTTATCACTTGTATTTAATTTCCAATATAATAAAATTAAATCAATTAATTATTTAATGAAGAACCACTTATAAATTTATTAGATTTATTTTTATCTTTATGTTCATTTATGTAAATTATGATGAGTTATAAGGTTAAATTATCGCATTCCATTAGTGTTCATTTTCTATGTTTTTATGATCTATTTCCTTGTATACAAGTATTTTATACATATAATATGAGAAAAATTCTCCATAATTGAAATTATAGGTTATTAATTAACTTACAGAAGTTTAAAATGGTTTTATATTTAATTATTTATGGTATAATAAAGATACATTAAAAAAAGTTAATGAAATTGATTTAATTTAATTTGAATTTTTTTACGATCATCACAAACTTATAATTTGTTTTAAAAAAATATCATATATATATATGTTTTTAGAACACCACATAAAATATAAAATTTATAATAAAAGTCTATTTAACCATAATTATAGTTTTATGACCAACCATGAAGGCGGTAATGGAAAATGTATATGTATCATCCATGATGATTGTAAATTGACAGGTTACTTATGTTTTCTTTCAATTTTAGGTTAAAAGGGGAAGTAGAAGAGGTATTTTGATACATCATCCATTAATAAAATAAGATTTCAGTATATATAAGACATTTTATTTATCAAGTCACTTTTACAAGGGTATTTGATTATATGATAATAAATGAAAATAAATTAAAAAGAAATTAAAAGATAATGAAATAAGATTTTAAATCTTGAACTTCTTCCCCTTGCGAACATCCTTATGGAAATTAGTTTTGGGAAATTTTTGAGAAAAATGGACCCTGGACAAGGGAGAGAGATTTGGTAAGATTATTTTTTATAATTTTGATATGCCTCAAGGATTGGATGGTGTGAGGAGAATAAGTGGTGAGGAGAGATATTTATTGAGGGAGGAAAGGGGTATATTTTATTAATATATTCAATATTTTATTGTTTTGGGTCAATAATATCAATAGTTTTGAAACATATCAATATATATTATATAATGAATTATATTTTATTATAATGATTCATATATCACCCATGCCTAATAAATGACACAAAAATTCAATTATTTTTCTAATATTGTTAATTATCGTATTCTATTGTCCACCAAAAATTAAACTGTTTTAAAAAAATAAAGAATATTCATCCTATCCATTTTTATATGATTATAATTAAAATTATTATTCAATTTTATGAAAATAGTTTCATAAATTTTATATATTTAATTTTTAATTAAATTCAGCATTTATTAAAAAAATACTAATTTTAATATTATGACTGATTTTATGAATCTTTTGAAAATTTAGTTAAATTCTCATAAATTTATCTTATATTAAAAAATAAGAAAATATTAAATTAAAAATATTTTTTATGGAAATAAATTTTCATTTATTTCATTATAATATTTAAAAAATTATACACAAATATATATGTTTAAGAAAAAATACTAGTATATAATTTTTAATTTTTAATACTTTTATTTACTTATTCCATGATATAAATATAATATATTTTATTTAAAAAAAAACCTATGTTTTATTTATACATTAATATGAGAGGTCACTATTCTATTGGATGGTTTATTATTACTAATGGTCACATTACTATTCTAATTTTCAAGATACTATTCTATTTGTATATGTTCTTTAACAACTAGAAATACCTCTTATTTCATACATTATTCATTTATAAATTTTTTATATTTTTTACCTCTTTAATTTTTCATTGATTTATACTATAATAATTAATTGTAAGAAGGTAATTTCCATCAATTAAATTATAGGACTTTACAATAGGCCACCCTCCATAGTAGCTCATTGATCTCAAAGTCCCCATAAACCATGGTGCCAATATACATGGCTTACCAAACTGACAATGTACCAAGCAAGGAGAAACTCTAAGAAACACCTGATCCTAAACCTCAAACATTAGTGAAAAATTTGGATGGTACACATAACATTTTAGACGAGTCTATTCCATTATCAAACACCTCTTGATCAACCTCATAATCTCTTTCATCTCTTGAACAAAAGTCGATCCATCCATTGAAATATCTCCCGAATCTTCCCAGTATTAGGGTGATTGACTTAGATACCAATGGAAATCCTTAAAGGGATACATCCTGATAGATTCTTGATAGATATTTTTTTTGTAAATCTCAACCAAAGGGAAATAAATAATCCATGATACTATAAAATCAAGCACCCATGCCCAAAACATATCCTAATTACCCACTATAGACCACTCTAACTTCACATATGTATTTTACCATATTTCATTCTCAAATTCAACTGGGAACCCATTGCTTCCTAAAAACTATTCCAAAATCAAGATGTATACCTTGATCACCTATCAGAAACAATTATATCGGTAACCCCATTAATTATCAAAATCAATGAAACATATAATATACCCAGTTGTCCCACTTTATTTATTTTGTTTTTTGGTAATAAATATGAGGATTTAGTTACTTTTTAAATAATCAAACAAATAAAATCATTCCCTCTGGGATTTCATGGTAAAATAATTATCCAATCTAAGAAAATATCACCCCACTTATATACTGTAATGGGTAATGGATTCAATAAACTATTAAACCCCTAGAGCTCCTCCATAACTCCTTGACAAGTGAGGCCCCACAACACAACAATTGCAATTGACCATCTCATTCGAGGCTTGAAATACCGATGTCTCAGATCATGGTACGTCTCTGTATCCCTATGGGGAATGTACCAACATTAATAGAGTCCAATATCAAACATCTATGTCTCATGAAAAAAGATGAAACCAACAAATTATGAAAAAATATGACGGGAGACTTTGAGCACACACCCGAGATCTCCCCACTATTTAGGGATTCTTTTAAGAGTCGTCTCTCTGTTTCTATAATCTCTTAAATATGAACATGATCATCAAAAGATTATTCAACCATTATGAAAACCATGAACAACTATCCACTAACCTCCTTTACTCCCAATCCAATATATTCAAACAGTCTCATTAGAGACCAATCCTCAACAGATTCCTTCACATCTTGTGTTAGTAATTTTATGAACAATTCATTTAAAATCAAATTTATTTTCTTATGGGTATATATGATATAAATTTCATGGATATAAATATACAAAACACAAAATCAAAATCATATGTCCATTTCTAACTCAGTGAAAATATACCTCAAACATTTTTTATCAAGATATAGTATAAATTACAACAAAAAATGAATGTGGTTCCACGTCCTGAGTATAGGAATAACTAATGAAAATTAAATATTATGTGTAGGGTATTTCATCTCATGAGGGAATAATTAGTAAGATTAATAGCTCACAACCTATTTCACATGCATTAATAAACATAACAATCATGTACAAGATATTTTGTAAAAAATATCTAACCCCGAAATTGGTTCTAGAATAATAAACACTTGTGATGAAGAAAACATCACATTTAGCTCCTCAAAATATATCTGGAATATTTCATTCATTTAAAACATTTCCCCTTTCTTGTTAAATATGTTATTGAAGATGTGATTGTAGAGAAATACATAACAAACTATCTATTGAAACCATCCAAACCTAAGAATCTATAAATGTAAAAAAATATTTCTGGGATTCTACCAATACATAACTACCTATACATTTTTTGTATCTATTAATATTCTGTTATCAGATAGAACATTCCCTAGAAGCATCACTTCATGAATTCAAAACTTAGACGTGGGAAGATTTCCATGTAGATAATGTTCTCTAAAAGATGAATGGAAGATATTAAAATCATCTTTCTAATCATCTTCTAACATGAAGTGCATAAAAATATAATCCATGAACACAAAAAATATCTAATAATTGATGAAATATTCAATTCCACAATGCCATAAAATCTAAAAGATAATTAGGGATACTGAATGTAATATTCAAAAACTCAAAATGAATATATCCTCTCATAAATTATTTCTTCAGTATATCCTCTTATAATTCTCTCAACTAATGTTACTCTAACCATAGGCCAATCATAGAAATACATTGATCCCCTCTAATATGATTATATAGATCATCAATTATAGGTAAAAGATAATTGTTCTTTATGGTCAAAAAATTCAAAAATTGATAGTAAATTCAATGTATATGAATTCTATCTAACTTATAAGGAAATAGTGAAAGAGAATCCCAAAGTGACATGCTATGATGAATAAATCCTTTCGACACTAGGTACTCATGAAAGACCATAACATTCACCAAAACAGTTGGTTCAATTCAATAGGATGTCATAGAAATGGGCATTGTTCCCGAGAGAAGGTCAATAGTAAACATGAACTCTCTTTGTGGTGGTAAACTAGAAAAAACATATGGAAAGACCTCAGGGTAAGAACCCACAAAAATAGGTATCTGATGAACCAGGAATAGTTAAATTGTATCTAGATTCATTTTGGACAACTAACATGATATTTTACCAGTATAAGGAATAACTGAACACTCCCTTAGCGATGTAGACTCTTACCCACCCAAGAAAACATGAGTGACCCCATAAGAAGATATGAACTGTACTATCTGGAGATAATAAAAAATCTTGGTTGAACCACTAAACATTCATTCCAGGCTAATAATCCAATTGAATATGTCATGATCAAGCACAAATAAGTTCCAAAACACCTCAAGGTATGCCACCATCAACAAACACATGGGGTATTTAAAACCATGTTCGGACTTATTTTCCAAATGAATGTAATTATACAATAATAAAAAATTATTCTATAAATGAATACAAAACACTTTAAACAAATTTTATAATTTAAAATAATGTTTAGAACCGATATTAAACAAATCAAACACTATAGAAGATGAAAAAAATATTTTACCTTTTATTATAGATGGAAATCTATTAGATTACTCTAACACAAACTCTTTCATATCAAAATAATTCAGAAATTAGACCCATTACCATTCCCCATGGCCTAAGAATGAGACCCACTGCCCATGGGAATATAAACATGAAACTATGATCTCTTTATGAAATATGATACCTCTTTAATTACTTTGGGCATCATGTCACATAAATATTTTATATGTCTAGATCTCCGATAAATATGAAAACTCAAAGGATCCTCTCTAAAAACGAAGCTTTTTATTAGAAATCCTATTATAATTATAGAAAATAACATGTTGATTCCCTAAAGAAGAATGTGAAATGGGAACCACAAAAATATAAAAAATCTTATGCTTCCTTTTATAACTATAAGAAGCACCCTAGATATTTGTTTCACCTACCAATATTCCTCCCAAACCTATCCTTACATCTATGTCTGCCTCATCTTATGTAGTTTTATCCACTACCTCCCCAATGGGAGGAATGCATAGAAGAAATAGCAGTGATTTAATATTGGCCCTCAACATTGTCTCAAACCTCGGATCCATCGGGAAAACATTAGTGACAAGGTCTTGGGCTAGGTAAAACAAATCCATAAAAGAGGAGGAGTGCTCTATAATATTACCCTCACCCTGATGAAGGGTCATAAAATATTGATTAAATTACCCATATAATTTATAAAGAAAAAATTAATTTTAAATATATTCTATAAGGAAACATAGGTATGAACTTTATAAAATTTAACTATAACTATTGAGTCCCATTATATCATTCCTGGCCCCTAAAGAATATATTTTGAAAAACCCACATGAAAATATTTAGGAGACTTAAAAAAGGTGATGATTATTTCAAATCATTCTACACACACCTATGATTATTTGGCATATTTTTCACCATGGAAGATAAGTGGATTTATTATGGGAAATTTTTATCCCTGATCCACTACATGAACCTGTTTCAATTCACCCACGAATCCAAGATTTAGAATAGTATAGATCACTTTGTTGACCAAATAAGGTTCCACCAAAGGATATTCCTATGGAACTTACCTCGTAGCTTCCCCTCTTGTCTTTGGTAGTGATATTCTAGAACTAATTTTTCATTTAAACAAAATAATAAAATAAAAAAAGAATGAAATACTCATTAACCATTAAATAAACTTCACAAATCCAAAATAATGTTTTAAAACTAATATAATTTAATGAACCTGTAACTTTTTGATGAAATGGAAACACCTTTTAAAAGTAACAAGTCTATCTAAATAATATCCAGAATTTTTATCCAAATGTACATACACACACCATGTACCCAAAAATTTTAGATAATATATTTTAAATAAATTTCACATAAAATTCATTCATAGGAACCAAAATACTAGTTATTAGTCTTAGTAAATATTTTCCAATCCCCCATAGAAACAGAGATTCTGTCATGCGAGTTAGTTGGCCATATGAATGTTCGTCTCCTAATATCTGAATTCCAGTGATCCTTCTCCAATATACCCAGGACACAGATCCAAAACTGGTAGTTATGACACACTTTAATATGAGTGACATGTTTGATAACAAATTATAATTAACCTACCCAGGCCAACAAAACCAGTCACCCATGTCAGCCCATTACATGGTGGCATATATCATAGATAAAAAAATTATACTTGTATATAAAGAATATGAGACAAAAAATAAACATAAATAATGTATACAATGGGGGAAAATATCGATCCAAAATGATAGATCATAGAGTATAAAAAGTATAGCCAAATAATCCCTATGTGAAAAACCATATCCTCCACACTATTACCAAACTGAAATATAATTTTAAAGAGAGTCCAATATTCATTATATTTACCTTATCTTTTTCTATATAATGAAAAAAAGGTCTAAAACCACCCAAGGGAAGATGTATGGTGTGAGAATAATAGCCCATTAAGATACCCTAATAAATATTTACAATTTCTAATAATAATACTAAACAAGCTAAATCTTTAAAACAAATAGTTTTACATTTACTTTTATAAATAAAAATAATTAGAAAATAATTCTAAAAAATTCCATCACTTTTCCCAAATTTCATTTCATGTTTTCAAAATAAAAGAATGAATGTTACAGATACCTAAATATAAACATTCGTTTGAGAAATAATCCATGAAAAGATATATCATGTAATAAATAACTAGAAAAAACATTTAACCTTCTATTTGGTCTCTATACTATGGAATAATACATACTAGAAACTCAAAGACCCATAAATGGATATTGTTTGATCCATCTAATATCAAGTCATGCCATAGTCAATCAATAAACAAGGGGAAACCTCTTCGGGGTGTCACCGATCCCAAGGATAACCATATCTCTTTCTTGATGCACCCATGGTTCTTAAATGCATTTTATGTAAATTTCAATTCTAAAAAATCAATATTACTTTTTTATATGACCATTTAAAATCCAAGACAATAAAAATTGATTTTTAAGAATCCATTTAAAATTTTAAATCAATAAATTTACTTTTTAGTGAAAAACCCCCAATTTAAGGAAAAAGCAGTGACATTTTCAATCTCAACACATTAAATTCCATTAAAAATATCAAGGAATTTATAAGTACGAAGAAATAAAAAAAATGATCATATGAATAGATCATACTATGGAAATAATGAAAAACACATAACTTCCTTTAATAACAAGGATTGAAAACCAAATGACTGGACTGCTGAATGAAAATTTTGACAAAATACTGATAATTAAAGATAAAAAATGAGTTATAATTATGAAATGGAATCATAGATAAAAACTAAAGGTGATCCAGAATGAATGCTAATTCGGATAGGTGAAATCAAACTACAATAGTGATCACTCTATAAATAAATTGATTCGGATTCTAAAGAGACAAAAAATTACCTATGGAGAAGTCTAGGTCGATCAAGGATGGACTCACCAAGAAATAACAAAACAGGTCATTTATATGGTAGCTTAAAGAAAACTAACCATCAATTACATGGATTTCAACCCATTATAACGTATTGTAATCTCTTAGGTGTATATACACTGACAAACTAGTAAAATTTTAATTAAAAATGGATTTTTATAAATAGAGGGAATATACATGTCTCTAGGTGTGTAAACCAATAACACTATGAACCCAACTCAAGTCATCTTCCCAACACCCATTACATTGAGTGTATATTATATAAATAGTGTGTATGTTCTAAATGAGTTGACGAAACTCTAGGTTATTATGTTGAATTTTCCAAAAAGTACATGACTTTACCATTATATTTATCCTCAAAATTTCATGGTTTCAAATACATTCCCAAAATAAATGGAAACAAAAAATCCATAATTTGAAAAAACATTACCGAATGGTAATGAAGAGTTATAATTACCAAGTTTAAACATAATGTGTCAATGATTTAAGAAATATTTAAGGATTTGGTCATCCTATAAAATATTTATCACGATTCCTTAGTATTTCTATTTTTTATTACCCGATACCACTTTCCTTTGGACAATGGTTTGAATAAAGTGGATTTGTGAAAACAATGACAAAAAATGGAGTGACATTATTTATTAGTAACCAAATGAAATTATAGGTTGAATGTTAAACATTATAAATATGAATAATAAGCTATCATGATATATAATTATTAATTACACTGTAAACAACTCTCATAACCAACAAAAATGAGGGATAGAGTTCAATGTTAGTTCTGGTAGTGTAGACAATTAAGAAAAGGAAAATCATCTTCCAATATATAGATAATGTGGGAAGAATCGCTCATGTGAATGTCTTACTATAACAACAATTAGTTTTCAAAGTGGAAAATAATGGAATTGGAAATGAAATTTATAAAGAAAAATTAATGGTTCAATAGAGGGAAATGAATATAACACTAATGTACTATTTATAGTTAAACATAATATGTTTGTGAAATATAGGAATTATCTTAGCAAATTTTTATATCCAAGGGTTAACTCCAAGGACATTGAAATACCTATTATGTGAAAATATTATGTTTCTATGTATAATGATTCCTGAACTATATATTATAAATATTATATTAATGATATTTTTGATATAATTACCATGAAACATATATGGATTGTTCCAAGGTAGAATTTGAAATCAAATGTTTCTTTGGGGTAATGATAATATTAAAATTGGTAGGATATTATCCGTGATATTACAATTTATTTTTTTATGGAGAAGAGATTTAGTTCATCTTTTATGTTTTTATTTCAATTTAATATTTATAGAATATATTCATTAGATTATAAAGATATTATAGGAATAAGGATTGTGTTAAATTTTAGAATCATTTATTTTATCATGTGACATAAACATCAATGTTATTTTAATAATCAGAGATTACATGTTTATGGTTTATCATATGTTCAAAAGCATAAAAATATGTTTTTAATTATTCAGGTGACAGTAGTATGAAGTGGCTCAAAACCTTCATTATGTATTTGGACAGTAATAAATTTTGGTTTAAATAACTCATTGGCGTTAGTATGTGATATCATGTTATGTTAATTATGGTATTCAGGATTGTTGGATATATATAATCATGATAGTGGAAATGTCATTCATTTATAAGGTAATATATTTTAAGGATATTTATTGTCAAGTTATGGATTAAATTATAGGTTAGTATCTTAATTTGATTAATGATAATTTGGTGAAGTTATCTTAATTAAGAATTATATTGTTATTTATAAATTTGACTAATAATATATGGGAGGAGATTAATTGTGTTTAAGTATATGAAAACCTTATGTTTAATATGTAATTTTACAAAAATGATTATTTGGGAAGTATTAAATTATATTTTTAGTGATGTATACTTAAGGTAGTGATATAGCCTTTGAGAGTAATTTTTTTTAATGCTATGGATGTTAATTAAATTGAGGAATCACATATTAATGTTGTATTTATAAATAGTATAATAAATAAATTTGGAGAATAATCATTGTGTTATACATTTTTTGGATAACGATTAATGATGTGGGGAATATCATGAGATGAATTATTTATTTGTTAGACATTAATTTTAGTTATAATAGCATTAAAAATTAATCATAAATACTCATCATTTAAGGAAATAGATTAAGTAGTGGTGGAAATTTATTGAAGGATAAAATTCCACTAGTCAAATTAGTATAATTGTTTATGTTATTTTTCTATATTTTTAATGAATACCTCAAAAATAAGAAAATGATCTTAATATAAAATCATTGTCTGATGACAATCAATTTTTATGTTTTTATTGTATTTTTACCAATCACTGAATCATAGTATTGTGGTATATAAATTTCTCCCTACTAGGTACTCTATATCTCCCAATTTTTCATTTAAATTTAGTTTCCTCTATGATTCACATATTTTTAACTTCCCATTTATGTTAACCAATTAGAAAACCTTGTCTTATGGTGACCTTCACTGTTCCATTTCCCTTATTTTAAGAGGAACTTTAATTAACACTTTTTATGACGTGGTTATTCAAAAAATGAATTTCTATATATCAAACTAATGGTTACCAGGAATAGGTTAAAGCCCTTAAGACACACTTTATTAATTTATTATAATGTAAATCCCTGAGATTTTAAATATACACTAGGTTTGATAGCATACATGATACACAACACTGAGATTAAATAGACCATCAAATATTAATATTTAAATATGGACTTTATAATATAGCTCTTAAATTCGAAGATTTAAATTGAATTATGTACTTTAAGAAATATATATATTATTAGAAATAAATTTTATATTTGATAAATGTTTATTAATAAATTAATAAATTTTTTGTAAAGCCATTTTAGTGATTAAATAATATTTTATTAAAAAAATTATTTTTTATTAATTTTTATTGAAAAATATTATAAATAATTTTTAAAAAGTGATTAAATTATATTTGTTAATAGATTTATAATTTATCATTTCTAAATTATCTTATGGTTATTTTTTGAAATGTTTCTCAAAATAATGATATTTCAATGATTCATAAAAATACTATATTTTAATTAAAAATGTATTTTTATTTCAAGAATATAAAAAATATACATTTAATTATATAATTTCTATAATAAAAAATTAATCCTATAATGTTTTAAATTGTAAAACTATGTTCAATAGAATCTATTTCATGTTAAATTTTTTTAATAAAATTGTTTTATATGTAAAATGAATTTTCTAATGAAATATTTTTATGCACGAATTTTTTTTGCAACTTAATAAATTAATTTAATAACTATTGGTTAACTATTTCAGTGAAACTTATATATTAAATAGCCAATAAAATTTTATTTCATCAGTCTAATATTTTTTTATTCATGTCATAAGAATTAACAATGTTTTTTCTTCAACAAGTATTTTTCCAAAAACCGGTTGTCATCATAATTGGAATTAATATTTTTCAATTCATAATTACCAAAAATAGAAATTTAATATAAAAAATTGATTAAAAATATTTTATTTAGAGGTTCAAATCTGGTAAATATTCCATTTTTATGTTTGGTCTATATGAATAGTAACTATGGTGAAATTTATCACCTCAATAAAGGGTAAATCATATAAATATTGGTCAATACTATGTTATATGGAGATATTTTAAACATAATTATTATAGGATCTTGTTAATTATATCCTTTTAATCTAACACTTGAAATTTATTTTTTCAATGAAAACGTTTCAATGAAAATTTATTTTATAATATTTAAGGACATGAATGTTGCAAAATATCACTCTCATAGTTTTAAATATCTTTTATGGCGTCATTGAGAAAAATTCACATGATGAATATATATAAATTTACATTTATATATTAATAAATTAATTTTATTAGTGGTAATTTATTTATAATAGTTTAAAATTATATCCTTATATTAAAAGTTTGTGCAACAATAATACAATATTTTTTAAATTAATAAAAAAATAAAATAAATCATTTCGAAATATTAAAAGTGGTATAATTTGAATGATTTAATGTGTCCCATGTAAATGAAAAAATTGGTAGTTTTTAAAGTATTATATTTTATTTATCCATATTTCCTGATTGAATAACAGTAAAATTAAATGAATAATGTTAAAATAAAATTAATGATATTTGATAATAAATTATAATTAATTAGTTTATTTAAAATCCAAATAAAAATAAATCCATCCAAATAAATTGTTTTTTTCTTTTAAAAAACAACCATGTTCAATTTATATTACTTTCGGTATTGTATTGTAAATTTATTAACCCTTAAGAGGTAATCACCGTAACCAATTAATTTATATTAAATTGTTCATTTACCTATCCTAAACAAATTATATTATAAAAAATTAAAAAATTAAGAATCAAATAATAATAAAATGATATTATGATTATGAAAATTCCTTTATTATCCCTCTTCCCATCACATGTGATGTGAATGTATCGCTCATGCCTATAAATGGCTTACCATCTCGATTTAGAGATAAAATTCATCTTCCATCACCATCATTCAAGGATGGTTATCATGATCTATTTTATACTAATATATTATATTTTTGAAAAAATTATGTTTCTTTAATAACAATATCATGTATAATATCTTAGTCTACATTCTACTAAGAAATGATAAGGTAATTCATGAGTACATGAGGACTACAACCTCCAAGTACTAATATAATTTTTATTTTATTTCCAATTTACATTGATGGAAATAAGGATATATTAAATTAATTTATATAAAATATAATATATAATAATTATTTGGGAAATTTGAGTTATTATTTTACTTTTATTCATTCTATCGATCGAAATAGAAACAATGATCATGCACATGTACAGACTGCTATCTCCATGAATGATTAAAATCGTTTAACTGTCTATTACTCATATGGATGACACTGACTATTAATATTATTAGTATAACATATTCATTTTTTCATTATCATTATAGATATTATGGAACTATGATCAATTTAAAAGTAATAAAATGAATGGACCAAAAAATACTTGAAAAATGTCTATGGATTCTGGTAGGAGGTTACCATTAGTGGGCTATTGGTGACTATGGTATTGATTGGTGTCGGGGTGTGTGACATGAGGAGTTTCAGGGGTCAAAGAGGTATGATTTATCTATTTGAATTTTTAATTTTGTTATATTTAATTTTCATTTTTTCCTTTGTTGGGGTTTGTGTTTCTAGGGTATTTCAATAAGATTCCCATTAAACCAAAAGTGGGTTTTGTATGTAAATAAAATAATAGATTGAGGAGGATCACCCAAAAGAGTATCATTAATAAATAACCTTTGTTAAATGGGTTATCATAGGTTTTATTTAAATTGTATATGGTATGATATATTTGATTAATGTTATATAAAAAATGTATTTTAAATCTATAACTATTATACATTTGGTTCCAACATGATTTAATGAAGTCAAACCTAAGTTAGGGGATTTCTATTTAAATCAATTTATAATTCTTATTTTTTATGGATGAATTTCTATTAGACATACCAGACATTAAATACTCAAGGATCTAAAATAATATTTTTTTTAAAAAAAATACTATTTTTTGATCGATCTGAAAACATTATAAACCATATTCATGTTTTTATAAAAAGTTTATAATTTTTTTTAATATTATACAACGTTTTTAAAAATTAATTTTTTCCATTATTAATTTGTTTTTTAAATTATTTATATTTCTTATTCTTTTAAATTGTCATAGAAGATAATTTTTGACTTTTTAGAAAAATTGTTAACGATATTTTAAATTTAATAATATATGACATGAATATAATTTCCTTCAACCATAAATTCTCAATGATTTGAAGCATATATAAAAATTTTAAATTTTTATATTCAAATAAATAAAATTCCATAATATTGGGGAAGTATTTTTATTTAAAAAGTAAAATTTAAAGTGGGATGTATGATTTCGTCAATAAATATTTTAGTGAAATTTCATTGAATTTTTAAAAAACATTAACCTCATTTATTTTAATTAATATTTAATGGGGATATGATAAAATTATAATGTTATTACTCTTTATCTAGATGGATAATGGTTGTTTTAATTCTATTTTTATAAAATTGATTTATTTTTCATGGGTTACAATATGTTGTTTGTGAAACCTATTTTATTTGTTAGGGTTATGATGTAATAAAATGATTAATGGTTTATTATTCTATGGTGAACATATGTATGAATTTCATTCTATGATGGGTGGTTATTATATAAAAAATTAATGTCGGTTACATAACTACCAAGGATGATGGTTGTGTTATAACCAAATATAGTGGTCACTTTATAACTAAGGATGTGTTGGTGAAGAATTATATTAGCTTCTAATACATTGGGTAATGACTAATATCTCATGACGTAAATAAGACTATAGTGGTGAGTGAACCCAGTTCAGTAAGGGAATTTTTTCACTATGATAGTCTTGGAAATGAACCATGACTACTAAGATGGAATGGTGCGTAAACCCAATCCACTATTATATTCTAGCTAATGAAAAATGACTATTATGCATATGAAATTCTATAATTTTGCAATAATTTCATGTCTTATGCAAATGTTATGTTAACATTGATCCTATTCTTTGATTCTTTTAAGATTTATATGTTATGAACACTCAATCTTTATTCCAAAAATCTAGATTATTTGATTTTTCATTAAGATTATGGTTTTAAAATTTTATTCTCATATTCTCAGAACCTTATTCACATGTTATATTTCATTGATCATTTATTTCACCCTTATTTACCCATACTGATCATATAATTTCACTCTATCTTATGTTTCACATCCCAAATATTTCAACAAATTTATTATATATTATATTTATAAAATGTGTTCTTGTTATAAATATCATAATGGGTGAATCTCATGAACATGTTGGTTATATGTACATGATACAAATATACTAGTATTATATGGTTATGGTGTGGATACAAATTTTATTTAAAAAATACTCATATAATAAACTATAATATATATATATATATGAAAATAATGGGTTTTATACATTAGTTTCTATATTTTAAATTAATATTAATTCTAGATTCCTAAATCTTATTAATTGGACTAATATTCTTATTTTTTATCAAATTTTATAATAAAAAGTTACACCAAGTAATTTTCAAACATTTCTATTCATGATTTACTCAATTATCATCTTTAATAATGAATTTAAACTAGAATAACACTATTGATATTCATGTATTATCTATGAGTTTAATTTTTTCAGTGGCAATATTTTATTTTTTAGTGGAAAGACTCGAGATCACTCAACCTTATTTATATTTAATATAGAAGGATTTTTCTAATTCTATTATGATCTAGAATAGATTAGCTGGAGAATTACCATAATCCAATTTTAAATAAAAAATAAGGTATATTGTAGAAAAACCTAGTTGGCCCCAATAAATAATATAATATTTCTACTATTTAGAATTATATATTAAAAAAAGGATTGTCCATTATTTCATATTCTAAAATAAAACAACTTTACATTGATAATTTTTAAATTTATTATTAACTAGAAATATCTATTATTTTCCTTTGAAAATAAATATGGTGTCAATTAATATTTATTTCACTTAACAGTTCATAAATAAATAATAAATTAAGACAAATAAGTAAATAAATCCAATATAATAATTAATTAAATTAAATAATTCCATAAAATTTGACGATTTAATAGATCTCATAACACAATAAAATTATAAATATTTACTTATTTATTAACATTTAAAACATGATAATATACAATTATATTCATACTAGGATAAATATCATTCTACAAAATTTATAAGATATAGTGAAATCTTAATATAATACTCTTTTCCCCATTCAGAATATTTTTGTTGTCATCCATAAAACTTTTATTATATTAAAAACCATTTCTACTATTGGTGGTGTGTAGTTAATAATTTTAATCTTATAAATTTTCATAGTAACAATAGATAACAAGTGAAAGATAAATAAAAATATCTAATTTTATGTACTATGAAATCTAATCCAAATTAATATGGAAGTTGCAACATGAAATTTAAAAAAATGGAGAGGTTCATGTTTACAATTTTTATACCACTAAAATATATTAGTAATGTATATCATTGTTCATATAACTATAAATCAACAATTTTCATACAATTTCATAGAATGAAACATACCCTGATCTATCAGAGATAATTTTTTAAAAATTTAAAAAATCTTCAATTAGCTAAATGTTATTCAAAATACTCTCCTTTAACTGATTTGAAAAATGACATAAGAAGAAAGGACATACCCTTCATCCCATCATTATCTAGAATATAAAATCCAAAAAATAATATCTTGCAATGAATTTTTAAATATCTATCCAAATGTAGTAGTTATTTCACTTGATACACTTTTACCACTAGATGAAAAAATCATACAATTATACAAATTATATATTTTTTAATAAAACCATTGAAAGATATAATCACTAAAATAATACCAAAAATGGGGAAATAAGACCTTAAAGTAGTGTATTAATCTCAAATAATGTATTTATGGATTATTTTTTGAAATCCCTGATCTCCCATTTAAAAGAAATGGGAATATAAAATTATAAATGGTAAACTCTGAGATCACTACTTATATTTGACACATTTAATAAAATAAAAAGAAGTACCATGATCTTCAATTTATACATTAGTTTTAGGTGAACTCTTGATGTCTTGAATAGTTCATATTCTTGAATCATATTATATAAAACTTATGACTAAAAAAATAAAACAACATAAAAATTATCTAGAAAAAAGTTCAATTAAGTATTGTAATATTATTTGTGTCTTGTGATTCATCACAAAACATATCTAGAAAAAGTAATTTTAGTTAAATTTCTTAACATTACTCCATTTCTTGATATTCATGATACATGAAAAATAAGAATGTTTAAATAAAATAAGTGAACTTAAAATAACTTTATTATTTTGGAAGCTTACTCTCCCATAGAAAATGCATAGATTCAATTATCTCATTCGTAATTCATAGAATACCACCCCCTTTATTACATAATTTTATCCCAATTATAAAATAACCATTTAAGTAATCATTTACCATCCATTGTGAATATTAAAATTAAAATAGGAGAGTAGTGAAAATAGACACATTCATGTTAATCAAACATGGGTAAAAAATCATAACAGTAATGAGGTAACATTAAGAATAATAAATATCCTCTTCTGTTGTGTATCAATAATATAAAATAAAAATAATATTATCAATATGTTAATTATAAAAAAGAATAATATAAAAAATAAATTTCATTTAAAAATAAAATTGAATTGATTAAATATATATATGAACATACTGAACCCATGTTAGGATGTATTCATATTTGATTTTGTCAGAAAAATTAACTCAAATTGTACCTTCCTATGATGACTATGGTTAGAAACATAGAGTAAAGTGGCTCTGAGAGATATAGGTGTTAAATAATTAACAATAATATAATTAATGTGCATTCCATGTTATATTACAATATAAGTAGGGAATGCTCAAATATATAGCTTGTTTATGTGTATAAATATTTTTATACTCATTTATCGAGTAGATTTTTAATGTTTAGAGATTGACCAACAAGTAATGGAAGATTACAAATTAACACTTGTCCCACCCATATTCAATTTACTATGATAGTACATATGAAATTGTTTTAGTTTTAATGAGTCTATCATATAGAAAAATAATAGTATCTTGAAATAAATCATAACCTCTATAGAGAGAATTAAAATTCATATAAATAAAACCCATTATAAAAATGTATTCTATGAAATATAAATCATTTTCCATCCAATCTACCATTAATAAGTATTCAAACATGATTCATCATCCTTAATGATTGATCCAATTTTCATTAACAGAAAAAGATAAACATTATAATATTCACCATGTTAAATGATTTATGACATGAAATTTCACCCTAATAAAAGGTCCATAGATGTCTTCCTACATATCCCAAAATGGAAAAATACATTCATGGTTTTAAAAATAATTTGACTAAATAAAACATGAAAATGATTCAATATATTTCACTTAAAAGACATATAGAAATCTTATCATACTAAATATATGTACATTATTATTTAAATACATGAATAATTCTCTAAAGTTTAAATATAATTTCATGCTCTCTTGGATAGGAATTAACAATTTAATATTTCTCATGGAATTCCAACTGTGGGGTTTATCCTCATAATCTATCATCCTCGAGATCCCAAATTTTGAACATCATGAGAGTAATTCGTGATACCCATTCCCCTCAAATACAAGATAGTCATAAAACATTTGTTCTATTTATTTTTATGTATCTATATTATAGGACATAACATTAGAATATTTTTATTACATAAATAATATCTCATTATATTAGTGATTAACATAACCTATAAATCTAACAAATATTCACTGAACTTTGTTTCAAATTTTATGTAGAAGAGTAATCAATATAAAATAGAAACAAAGCATTCATATATTTAACAAAATATATTTTCATTTGTAGTTAAAAGTATATTAAAAAGTATAGTTCTAGGGAACAAATGCTATAAGTATTTTTTGAATGTGTTAATCTAGTAATAGAACTCTCAGTATGAGTTAAGAAATTGGTTACGATTTATAAGAATATAATGGGAAAGACATGAGAGGAGTCATATATATAAATGGGTATCCATTTTATACATTTAATTTTGAATCATATTAGTAACGTGTATTGGTAATTACAGATATATTATTTATATAAATTTATTGGTATGGATTCCTCACTATTATTCGGGAATAATTAACAATCAATAATACACTTTAAGATACTTTTCACTAAAATTGACCATAGTAACATAGTAATGTTTTACAAAAGGTGTATCTTGATATATATAAATTTTCTATTTGAATGTTATTGTGTGGATTATCCGGAGAAATGAATTTGGTGTTTTGGATTTTGAAGAAATTGTTTTTTTGGAAAGGGATTTTATGAAATTGAAAAATATGGTCCAAATGATTTTAAATTAGAAATTTGAAAAAAATTATAGTGTGGTATGAAGTTTTTAGATATGATTGTTTTTGAATGAACCATGGGTGTTTACATTGAAAAATGATTTCACAATATTTAAAAGAGAAATGTTTGAAAATTTTAATGAATTATATAAAAATAATTGTTTGGTAACTGATTTCATGACCTACAGTTTTTTAACAAAAAACTTCAATTCAAAGGGTCTTTCTGAAAAATGTATCAATTTTTTGGGTATGTAAAATGACTTGATATAGTTTTAAAATAAGAAACTAATAGCTTAAAAACATAAAATTACACTATATATTTTATTTAATTATCTATTTTATTAATTGATTATTATAAAAGAATTAGTGATGAAAAAAGTATATATTAAAATTTAATTGTTCTATTACTATATATCCATCAAATTAGAGATTATAAAAGGAAGTAACAATATTACTAAATCTATGCTGAAAAAGGATTGCAATGACATTGAGTAGGGGTAGTCTCCCTTATAAATCTCATTTTTTTAAGTATAAAAAAATAGTTTCATTACTCTCTTCTTTGAAACATTACTAATATGAACTCAACTAATTATAGTATGAGTGTAATTATATGTGAATGAAATTAAGTCTTGTAAAAATTTCCTTGAGATCGATGAAACCACAATCACCACCCTCGACTATAAGCAGAGATGAACTTATCAATATATCTTACATATATATATATATATATTGAGGTTATTTTTAAATATAAATTAGGTTGACAAAATCATGTAATTATTAATATAATAGGATATTTTTTACATGTATTTTACACATTTCCCATTTTACTTTTAATGAAAAATAATGATTTTTACCAATTAAAGTTGTATTTATTTATATTTCATAATTTAAAGAAAAAATAATAATTTTTAGATTATTAATTTTATTAATTGAACATTATTTTAAAATAAATCTAATAAATATTAAATATGGGTAATTTTTTTATATTTTTCTACAAACATATATTTATAGATGAATTCATAAAAAGATTATTTTTCTAAAAACTGTTACTTTTATAAAATTATCATAGCACAAAATTAATGTTTCTCATTTTTTCCATTTACTTATACTATTATTTATTATTAAATCATAAAAATATGATAAAACTAATATAAAAATTTAAATATTTTTAAAATTTTTATTCAATTATGCTATTATCTCAAAATTACAACATTCATAACCGTTCACATCAATTAAATATGGTTTCTCATGTTTGGGTCAGTTTAACATCCTACATTAATGATGTTAAGAAAAAAATATCCTATATTACAATGGGAAGATAAATTATATTTTTATAAAAAGGTAATTACCAAAAAAATCATAGGAATAGAGTTATTAAATTGTATTATTAAATATTTAACTTATTATTAAAATGTATTCATTGATCATTGAAATTACTAAAATAAGCCAACATTGTTTCATTTTTCCTGAGACATAAATAAAATAATCATAGACTTATATAATATATTAATAAATCAATATTATTAATTAATTATTTTGTATTAATGTATATTTGAGTGACTCACATGATATCATATATTAGTATCAAAATGTATGTCATAAAGAATGTGAAATGAAATTATGTTACTAAAAACCTATTTAAAATATGAGATTTGAGTTAATAATAAATGAACATAAAATAATTATACACAAGTAAAAATATATGAAAAATATTCAAAAATATAATATTAATATTTTTATGTTTTTTATAGAAGGTCAGAAAACATACAACTAAGTGGGAAAAAATGTATTGTATCAATGAATGAAATTTAAATTCTAAATAAATTATTATTATTATGCACCATAATGAGATTATTATGGGGGTATTTATACTTAATTAATTTAATTCAAAATATTAATGTAATTCATGGGGTTTGATCATATATATATATATATATATTTCTTTTAACAAATGGTTTTCAATTTAATTGGTAATTATTTTTTGATAGCGCAACTCCCTTAATTTATTTCAAATCATTTTTATTTATCATGTTTCATACAAGACTGGTTCCTTCCACTATAGTATTTTCTTTCAAGGAAAATTTTCTTCCAAACCATTGTTAAATTACCAATAAATTCTCATCGATTTTATTTAATTATTCATTACTTAAAAGTTATACAATTTTTGGGAATAATTCAAATTTATATTTAGGAGGGATTCCTATACATATCAATATTTTCATTCCTGCCAATGTTCAACATTACATATTAAAACTGAATTACTTATTATCACACATGGAATTAAAATTTCAATTTTCATCATTTCAAATATATATTTTTAAATAAATTTTATGTTTTGGGTTTTTTGGTATCTTCATCCATAATATTATTAAGGTTTTCTATCCTTTCAAAATCATATGTTTCTTCTTCCTCCCTAAATTTAATTTTCATATCATTTATATATTTGAAAGGACTTATTTTCATGTGTATTTTTTATAATTAAATATAATGTATAATAATTTTTCCCTTATCCTTTTTAGAAATAAATTTGGAATATGATCTATAAAATAATCTCTTAAAACAATAATATTGATGTTTTCTAAACACAACGAGGGTTTATTATCCATTTTACTCTTTATATATAAAATATTAATTTCTATAGAAATATACATTCAAAAATTCCCCAATAAACTCAACTATACTATTTGGGGATTAAATTCAAGGGAATACCTTAATACCACCATCATTCCTAGTAAATTAATAATCATGGTCTTCAACCAATTCCATCCCTCTGCTAGAGCTCAATATTTTTTTCCATTTATTTGAGGGTTTTCACCAACATACCTACATTGATTGATCATAAAAAATGGTGACATAACTATATATTCATTTTTTATACAGTTTAAATACCATATACACTATTACATATATTAATTTTAATTAACTTTGAAAACAATTAAAATTCTTTTAAAACACATTATTTTTACATGGATTAAACATGTTTTGATTATTTATGGAATTATGATTAATTTTCGTATATGAATCTATTTTAAAAGGATATAAAACCCATTTCCCAAATTTCCATTACGATTTGATAAATTATAACCATATTTATTCCAATACATTCATTCTGGTATTATGAATTATTTTATTTATAATTATCACTCCTATGTTTGGATCATGGATCATGGGGTCCTATATTACCATTAAATTCATTTGTTAAGGACTTATATCTCTTGAGATAATGTCGGGGAGACATACAAGGAGGCTGGGATCATATTTATTGAATCATGATTGAAAAATATCTAGACATACTTATTATATTTAACCCTGTCATATTTCATGATTCATTTATTTTATAATATAACCTTTATTGGGTATTATTTTATTATGTATCTTGGTTAAACCTATATGGTTGTCATATTCTCACAAGTGATATGTTGTTATTAGCTCTTTTTATTACCATTAAATAGCATCTGATCTCACCTCTTTCGTATGATTCCATTTCTGTAGGTTATCAAGATTATAAAAAAATAAAATAAATAGAATAGTTCCTTATAAAGAGATTAGTTTTAGATGTTTTAGACATGTCATAAATTAAGTAACCTATTATATAGTGGATAAAATAATTATTTTTTAGAAAAAAAGTGATTTTATTAAGTTAATTACTTATCCTAAATCTATAAAACTGTAGTCCTAAATAATCATGGTAATGTATTATAAAAAGATTTATTAAGTCATGGAATTGTGATGGTTACATCAATATAGAACCATATATATAATGGTAATTAACTATGTTTGATTTAGGGAATGGACTTGGAATGTTTTTAATTTCTTAAATAGGTTTTTTCTATAATAAATGAATAATTTTTGGGATATGATCTATAATTTTTGAGTAGTTGTTTGATCAATTTATGATGAAAAAGTGTTGAATGTGTATAATTGAACAAGGTATTAAAATAAATGGATTCAATTTTTAGATAGTGTGTGCTGTATTTCTGGTATGTGAATCATTTTTTTAGGAGAAAAATTACTTGGTGTGGGTTTTCTATAGAAAAAATTTATAGTGGGGAGGACTAATAAACTATGATGTATTAACAACCAGTAAATTAGGATTGAAAACTTTATATGTTTTTGCTAACTTATAAAATAAGAAATTACTCAATTAATTACATTATGTGTGCCAAAAAGGTGCACAAATACTTATATACCAACTATGTAACTTAAAAATTTTGTTCCTTGTTAATTCTCCCAACACTAAAAAACCAACAACAAGGTTATACATGTTTCAAAAAAAATTACTTCCTTGCTTAAATGAATATTCCCCACAAGTTATCCTATGTTGTACAATTTTAGGAACAATGCATGATGAATAATCATTATATTAAAATTATCTTCTATATGAATAGGGTGAACCATGTATCAATGTTATTTATTCCATGTAAATAAACCCAAAGGGTTCCCCACATTGATCATATGTCTTGAATATGAATCAATCAATCAGAGCACCCATTACCCAGATCGTATTTTACAACTTCTAGTATCTTTTTAGCCTAAAATACAACATAATTTATCAATGTAAAGGATTATTGGGTCTTCCAATGAAAAACACCATCATGAATTAAATAATCCCCAAGTCAACTAAAAATAGGATAAAGGAACCTGATTGGATGGTCCTCATTATGGAACCGCTTGAACAACCCATCGTAAGGAAACTAATTTCTTGAGACGCTTTTCTTATTCCTATATTCATCCATAATGACCAGTTATCCTAAACCACAAAAATGTTTAACATATACACCATCCTATTATATATATTACATTATTCTCTAGTTCATCAATAATGGATATATATTCATCTTTCTTAAACTATGATTTCATATATTACTCCCTTTAACATGGGTACTATATTTTCTACGTACATATATCTAGGGGACATTTTCCTTTATCCTCAACTTCAGTTCCATATTCTCCAAATTAATATATAAAAGGTGATAATTTTGTCTAATCTTTATCTTAGGAATTTTATTCACCATATTCATATTTTAGGATGAATATTCAACCTAATCCTTAACACGGGATCCATATTTCTCTTGTACATATACCAAGGATTGAATTTCCCCTACTGATCCACCAATGTGTTGAACTATACATTAGATAAAACACTTCACATAACCCTGTAATATGATACTTCAACATCCAAGGATCCTCGTTGAGAGATAGACAACTCTAACTCCCATAGATAGGTATCTTGTCCACCCTTGATACAGTGTTAGAGAATCCATTCCCCCAGGTCCACTAAACAGGTATGAAATTATCAAGGCCTCCTTCAAAACCTCATGAATCACAGGAATAAGTAACAGACACTAGTTTGAACCTAATCTATATTGTATTTAATTGAAAATTCGATTCTCTCTTACTTGCCTCCCAAATAGAACGAACATTTTGGTGATTAAAACTATTTCTCTCATTAATAACATATATCTCTATTAGAATGATATTTGGGTGATATCTCATCGATCAAAATGCTCAACCTAGATGGAAAAATTTCACATCTCCCATCCTAATTAAATAAATGATCTATCTATACATTGGATTCCTCCTATTATGTAACCCCCAACCATGTTCCCAATAATTATTTCATCACCAGGATGCGTCTATAATAACTAGATAAAATAAAAGAATAACATTTTATTCAATAATGTATGTTTCAAAAAAAAATTGAAGGAAAATATAATATAACTCCCCATTACATAAAATATATTTCATTAAGAATAAATTTAATTTCTTTGAGACCATATGATAGATGCAATAAAGAGTTTCATCAAATAGATTGGGATACATTGAAGACTATGTTAAACTAAACAATAATATACTATCAATATTATTAATTAATATGATAATGATCACTGATCCATTGAAATATAGACTATGATAAGATTATATAAAATATGAAAATATATACTTTAGAAATGATTTTTAATTATCTAAATATTAATAATAAAATAAATATCATTTTAAAGAAAATGAAATGTGTTATGAAAAATGGAATTTTTTCTAAAAGACAGATTAGTCACACTTTTCACACATAATTTAAAATTACCTTTTCCAAATTTATAATATTGTATATGAAAAAACTATTTTAAAATCTAAATATAAAAAATATATTTGGTTTTTATTATTATTTCTATGAAAAGTTTGATTTTTTATGAGTTGTGAATAATAACAGATTTTAATTGAAATCTACATTTTTCAAAAATAAAATACAATTTCTAATAATATTTTAAATTATTTTTAACTTAAAATAATAAGAAATTTATAAAATTTATCCAATTTAATTAATTTGACAAATTTTTATTAAATTTAGATGGACTAATTTTATTAGTTTTTGATCATTTTCACATTTAAAACCCTATTTTTCATCGCATCTATAAGATTATTTTTAAATTTTATTTTTCTATTTTTTAACATTCAATTTTTAATAATTTTTTACATACATTGGATTATAATAAAATATAATTTATAATAACATCAACTAATATTTTGATCAAAATTAATTCTGAATGTAGTAAAAAATTTATTAATGATGTTAAGGTAAAAATAGTTTTATCGGTGGTTAAACTAAAAATACAAGGGTTAAGATGTCTTATAAACTCTTCTATTGAATATTTTATGTCACTATTTAAAAAATTGAACTACTAATGTTTGATTATGTACCATTATGGATCATTTTGAAATAATAAAAAAGTTGGAGAACTATATTATTTTAAAAAATACAATGTGTGTCCTCCCACTCGCTTATAAAAGGCTACATTTTATCCTTCTTATTCATACCTTCAAACCTATTTGGATCACCTTTTACTTAAAACAATGACTTCCAAAATTCCATACCCATATCATTGAATCCTTATTTTGGATAGAAATCAATCATAATATGAATTTACAGAAAACCAATGGAGGATAACCAAATAAGATATAATGTTTTGTAACCAGTGTCTATATTTTATTTCTTTCTCAACCTTCTACAATTATTATAAAAGTAATAATATATACTAATAATAGTATATTAAATATAATAGGATGATTTTATAATAATTATATTATATAAATTCGTCTACACTTCTATCAAATTTTTTATGAAATCATCATTCATGTGTACCGTAAATAATCGCCTCATGAACTGATGCCATTGGTTCTCCAACTACCACATTTCACGGTTGGGTATACTGATGGATATAATTAATACATATCATATTTATAATATATTTATATGAATATATTAATTCTATGAAATATATATTTTTACCATATATTCTATTGGAGATACAATAATGTCACTCGTGTGTACTGCGGACTACAACCTCACGAAGAGATGTTATCCAACTTCAACTGACACTTTACATTTAATGTAATAATGTTAATGTTAATTATTATATGTAATATACAAGAAATTATTATGATATTCATCACATATTTAACATTTTTTATAGATTATATATATAATCTTTTTTTACCTTAATTCTATAATTATAGATGTTAACATCATTCGTGAGCATGTGCACTACAACCTTCATGAATCGATGAGACTCTCGTTTTGTTAACACGCAACATAAATTATATATATAAGTAAATTTAAAGAATTAATTTGGTATATAAGATATTTTAATAATTATTCAAATATAAAATATTACTTACATTCTTCTCATATGGTTCATTGAAACATGGGAATGTCAATTTTTGTGTATGTATGGGTTGTCGTCTCCATGATCGTAAAATAATTCATTTTTCATAACTATCAATTTTTATTATTTTAAAATTATAATTGATGTAATAACGTGATATTTATGTCAATAATTCTATTATAGATATGATATAAATATAAAATATTTGTAATAACTATATCATTAATAATGAAATAGCCATATGAAAACAAGGATATTAAAACCCAATCACTGAAAATAATAAATTAATATTAATTAATTGGTAATAAAATGTTAAAAACAAACAATATATGATATTATAAATATTAATATGTTTATTTTTTAATTTAATTACATGTTCATAACTAATATACTAGTGATTTAATCTTGTTCATTCAATAATAATAATTAGGTAAGGGATTTCATAACAAAATTTTCATTCATTGGGTTATAAATCTAATTAATTGATCATGTAATTACTTGATTATGTTTTTTATGAATTTTAATTTCCTTATTTTCTATTTAAACTTTTTTATTTTTAATTATTATTTAAAAAATAAAAATATTTATTAATTCTCAATTCAACAATTAGATCATTATAATGTTTTATTTGAGAATATCATAATAGTTGAGATTGTCCATTCAAAAATTGTAATTGAATGAAATTATTTGACCATTTCCTAACATAAAAATTATATTTTTATTCACCTCAAGTTATAAATGAGATTTTCAATTAATACTATCTCTTTAAAACACATTGTAACATAATTTAATTTCAAATATTTCTTGTAAAAATCCAATGATAATACTCTCTATTATTAAAAATTAGTTTTCTTCCAAAACGATGTTTTCGAAAAATGCTATCCAAAATGAGTTTAAAATTTTTAATATGTTAATTATAGGAGTTTATACACAATATTACTCTTTAAAAAAATTATGTGGATTCTTATGTTGTTTTCCAAATAATGCATGTTTGGATTTTACTGAAAATGTGAAATAAATTTTATTTTCTTCTTCCAAATAATGAACTTTCCTAAGATATTTTATTGTAAAATATAATTTTATTTTTCACTTTTAGGGAATATATGGAATTACACTCTATAATGAGGATCATTTCATTTTATCTTACATTTACATATTAATAGGATTATTCAAAATAAAATTTTTTAAATGTGATTTTTAGAGAAAAGGATTTTAAAAATTTTAAGGATATTTTACTCTAGAATGTATTTAAATATCACTTATAGTTATTTATATTTATTAAAGTCAAATAAATAATACTAAAATGGTTCAGTTCATGGATTGTGTAATACAAACCCAAAAACCTAAAAATTTGTTAAAAAAGAGTAAATGCAACACACACATACATGGGATGCGGACCCCAAAATAAAATACGAGTCCCCAAAGGCTCATAAACCATGGACATGGGGGTCCATAGAAATAATTATGACCTGAAGCCCATTTCCAAGGAGGCTGAAAACCCAAAAAAGAAAACACATCCTAGTCCACATACATCATCACTATCTTGATGCCAACATCACTGTCGACACCCTCTTCACATTTTGAGGTCTCCACCTGTCAAGATCATTTAAAAATCACATACCTTCACTCCCAAAAGTAAAATGTTGATAGAAGATATGTATCGCTGGCTGACACTACTATGCCAACCCTATATCCCCTTCACGCAATTAGGGCTCTCACCCCTCAAACCAATCATAGTAACAACTCAATCTGGATTTCCATCCATACACTAAAATGGTACTCTATTGCTGCTCATGATCACCATCTCCTCTAGTATCTACCATCAATCCAAACAACATCTGAGGCCCCCCATGTCCAGCTTTGATTCATCTCTGAATATGTGTTGCATTATCACACTAAGTGTTGCAACATCTAAATATGTCATCGGATGGAAACAACAAAAAGTTATGCAGTCAAGGTATAGCCACCAAGATCTCACCATCTAGATCCAAAATACACCACCTTTTCATCACCAAAAACACTCCCTTATTAAGATCCATACCCTCTTAAGACTGCACTAATCGAAACAGAAAGAACCCAATGAGTATCCAAAACCACTAAGATATATTCCTCTAGAGTTCATGCCTTTCCATCATCAGCCCACCAGTGGATTTCCAGCTGGTCCCCGTAATTGAAAACTACTAAATTGAAAAAGGATTGTATTAAACTTCACTACCTTGTTTTATTTTTATGGTCATTAATTTTTAGTTGAAATAATAAATTTCCCATTATCATTATACATTAAATTTCCCCAAAGTTTAGATATTATTGATCATGGATGTTATTATTACATAAACCATATCTCATTTCTACATTTTCTTTTATTTGATAGTTATTTTTTTAACAATGAAAATATTGAAAAATTTGAATACATTACTCAATACCAATATTTAATGCCCAAGAAAATTATTCCCGAATTAAATATGTTATTTGATATATGCGAAATGGTTTGGAAATAATTATATTATTGTGGAATATTAAATATAGGTCCTAAATGCATTGAAAAGAATCATGAGACCAAATCAGTTGGTAAAAACCTAGGCATTTTTTACCATTAGTTTTAATCATTATTGAGGACTAATCATGATATTATAGGTATAGTTTTCCAAACCTGATGGTTTTATAGCTAATACTATTAATCATTCATGAGAATAGATCTTGATGGTATAATAATCACATTCATGAAGAACATGATGTCCTATATTTAAGAATTTCATTCATTAAAAATTCAGGTAATATTATCTATGAGATGTTCTGAATGATATTATATATTGATGCCATTAATTTTTAGTTTATTGACTAAAAAATGTGTTTTTTTATTTTCCTTTACACATTGATTATTCATTACCGAGTGAATTAAATTGAATGTGTTACTAGTTATTTAACTTACCATAATTATTCTTCCATATCTAGTTATTTTAATTGAATATGTGCTCATTTATTTACCTGAACATGTTTTTAATGATTATTGATTTAGGATTCCTCCAGATACACTTCACTCTTACATTCATTTTGAGAACACCCTTATTTTAATTCAAATCTTATTAATCCATGAAGTGTAATATGAATGATATTCTAGGATACTTTATAGGGAATAATGAAATCATTGAAAAATATTATGTTTTAATTTTTGTACTCATAATTAATCTAATACTAATGTATGTTTCTAGTTTACCAAGAAGTTCAAACAATTTTTAAAATTGGGATTTGAATGACTTGTATATTATGATCACATAAAAAAACATCAAGTATGAGATACTAAGGGTGGGTTATTATAGTTTGTATCTAAGGAGTTTTATTAGAATCATTGGGAAATATAATTCGGATAAATATATATAAGGGATCATGACCCTAATATAGACATTGAGGATAAATGTATAATAACATCCTAAGTATTAGGTAATGTATATATTATGTGGTTTTCCCATGAAATACATCACTATCTGGATACTATAAGTAGATGTGGTTCTATAATATATGTACCTAGGAGTAATAAGTCTGAAAAGAGAACATTATACTTGACCCGATCATAACATAGCGTAAGAATATAAGCCTCACTATGCACCTAGGTTTTTACTCATAGGGGATATTCCTAGGTTCATCCATATTTTAATTTCAACCCTATATAATGGATTTGAAAATAAATATATCCCCAAATAGTTTTTTATGATTATAAGATTAAAGTGATAAAATTTTTAATTTATTTGAAATGCAACTCCATATTTCCAATTACACATTAAGATTAAAAACATTTAATTTAGTGAGATAATATAGTACATTTCATTTCATAGAATTGAAATTTTGAAGGAATAATGGTATAAATTATCACTTCTAATATTGATATTACTCTGCCGAGGAAGCCAATACATCTGATTTTGGAAGTGATCAATTTATGGATATATTATGATATCCTATATAGGTTACAAAAAATAAACTTACTTATATGAAGAAAAAAATTGAGATTATACAATGTTTTGTAGGTTTATGTTATATTGGACCCCCATCATTTAGTGGGACTACAAAAATAATGGTAGTTGAGATATGGATTATGTCTCTGGAGAATATATTTATGGTGTTTAGATGTAGTGGAAAGTAATGGTTCACACCTATAGTGTATTGTCTCAATGTATATTATGATCAATGGTGGAAATTTATCCAAAATAATAATGAGGGAGAATAAATAGAAATCATAGAATGTAAATATTTTTACAGTACATTTTTCAAAAAAAATTCCTTATGAGAAAAAAAAATAAAATGATGAAAAACTTAATAAACATAAGAAAAATGGAATTATAATTTTTTTGAGAGTGATAATACCAATTCAATTTTTTCTCATATTTATATAGATTTAATACACAACATAGTGTGTGTGATTCAAAACTTATTTAAAGGTAATAATCTATGTCTCCTATCTGTACTGGTCTCTTAAAAGTTTTCATTATATTATGAAATTTTGTTCTTTGATTTCTAGATAGATAAAAAAATTATCTATATATTTTCAATTCTTTAGAAAGATAAAGAATAATAGGATTGAATATAAAAAATTGGATAAGGGAAATAAGAGAAAGAATTATTTTTCCGCATGTAATAAATGTGGAAAGAATCACCATGGGAAATTTTTGATTGGATTAGAAGTTTTTTATATGTGTGGAGAAAATGGTCACCGGGAAAAATAATTCAAATGAGAAAAAATATTTAGTGTTTCAACATTATGTAAAAAGGGCTCTATGAAAAAATTCCCCAATTATTAGTGGAAAATACCTCAGAATTATTCAACAGATCGAGGTAAATATTAAGTTATTGATATAATAAAAGTGGAATGATTAATGTTCTTATGTATTTGGTTCCAAGACATATGTATTAAACATATATTTTTTTGAAAATATTCTAATAATATGTATTATGAAATATATAAGGATTGTAATATTGTGATATTTCATTTTCTATTTGATATCATATTTTAAATGGTATTTATGACCATGAAAAATGATTTACTTGATTGTTGAACTTCTTGTAAAATAAATAAACAATAGAAGGATAATAATTGAAATGATCCATTTATTGAGATAATGATGTTGGGATGAAGAGATGGTTATTATAGATAAAACAATGTGTATAGTAATTACTACATTTGAAATGGTTAATGATTTTTTGATATAGTGGGTTATAAAATCATTAATCGAGATACCAGTTTTTTTATTTATGGAATATATCTAATAATAAATGTTTTTCCTAATTTATAAAAAATAATTCATATTTCCAATAAGGTTTTTTTTAATTCAGGTTATTACCATGTTTCCAGATAATACGTGATCGGGTTATTCACATGTTTGGTATGTGATTATTAAGATCTACTTCATGTTGTTTTATTGATTAATGATAATTTCATTTAGGAAATTCAGTGAAATTATTTTTATAGTTTTGGATCTTAATATTCAAGAAGGGTCATAATGTTCATAAAATATGAAATAGTTTAAGGTGAACATCAGAAAAAGTTTTTGATATTAATGTATTAATTTAATGTATATTTAGATTCAAGATTATTGGATAAATTGAGTTACAACTATTGGATTTGGAAAATAGTTAAAGATATATGGAATGTAGTTTCCCTCATTTGTGGATCTTAAGATCCATTGAAAGTGGATTTTAGTTATTTATGAAAAAACAAATTCATTTTTGGATATTCATTTCCATGATTTTGGGATTAATTGGAAATTTTTTAAGCACAACCAAATGATGATATTATTCTTATAAATTATAATCTTATCAATTATATTTATTTATATTCATAGACAGAAAAACAATTCCTCAACATTAAGAAAATGATATTTAAAAAAATATTCTATTAAATTCAAACAAGATGAATCATATAGAATTTTATATCATCATAGACTTATGGTTTGAGTAACCTAACATTACATTGACGAGTTCAATTATTTTGATAAATAACCTCATCACTATATATAATTTCTTAATATTTACTTACATATATTTTTTTTTCATTTCCCACATATATTCTCTAACATGTAAAACTAGTTTTGTGTTATACTAGATGAACTTAATACCCTATTACCTATTTTATTATGTGGATATTTTATTAATCCTTTTACAATGTGGGTTTTCCAATAACTAAATTTTCAAATATAATACCCTAAACTACTGAGAACAATTTTAAATTACGAGGATGGAATTTTTTTAGAGTGGGGAAAAATTAGCACCCGAAAATTATATAAGAATAAAATTTCATAAAATATCATATGAGACACACAAAACCAATATTATAAGAGAATATAAAACACTAATATTATAATTTATATTTATTTTAGATGAGGTTTAATTTATTCAATATATTACGATACATGAAACAATTATATTATTTAATGGGATTCATTACATGCAGGATTGAGTTTTAACAATCAATTATAAACTATTACAATTACTATTTAATATGATAGTTATCTCATATAGTTGAAATGGAGTGTATGAAAAGGATTTAATCACTTATGAAAATATATAATTTTAAATTTTTTATAAATTATATATTTATTATTTGTAAAATATGTAACATTTATTATAAAAAAGTATTTTCTAAAAATTGTATTTTTTCTAAAAGATAGTTTAATCACGTTTTTTGCACTTGATTTAAAAATATTTTTCCAATATTATAAAATTTTTACAAACAACTAAAATCCGTTTTCAATATTTGAATATAAAAATTATCTTCTGTTGATATGTTTATATATTTTTGAAAAGATTCATTTTTGATTTATACTGAAAAATATTGTATTTTATTGAAAAAAACATTATCATTTAAACAAATTAATTCTATATTACATATTTAATTTATTTTAATGTATAATTATCTAAATTTTATATCAATTAATCCAAATAAGTTAATTTTATCTATTTTCATAATGAATTTAGAAAAAAAATAGGTTTTATTATTTTGATCCTTATCACTTTAGTAACCATATTCCTCATAATGAATGTAGGGTTGATTTTAAATTAAATATTTCCTATTATGTTAATTGAATTTTAAAAAAACGTTATATTAATTGCAATAAAAATAATTTATAGTTTTTAATATATTCATCTTAATTTCAAACTAAAATTAATAGAGAATGAATTAAAATATTAGTCATCATGACTAAGGAAAAAAATTGGTTTATCAGGGGTTTAACGAATATGATAATTGTATAAATGACCAAAAACATTCATAATAATATTTTATGTACATATTTATATAATTACATCAATAATGTACTATAATGGACTATTCTGGACCACTATGACATTTGTAAAACATTGGTCACTCAATTCATTTAAAAAATATCTATTGTATCATCTCCCCCACTTATAAAAGTATTTCCCTTATCCACTTTTCCTTAAAAAATTAAACATATTTGTTTTGTAAATTCCCTAAACATATCACGTCCCAATTTCCATGAATTTTCTTATATGTCTTCTATTGGGATGAAATGTGACCTAGTATGTATTTATTGCAAACCTATCGAGGATATCCAATGAATAAATTATGTTCTTGAATGAATATATTTTTTAATATCTTTATCAACATACTTATATTATTTTTAAACCATGATAATATGATTAAATAATTTTCTTAAATACAATGGGATGTTTTTATAATTAGGTATCTAACTAAAAACATATCCACATCCAGAAAATTGGTTACTAAATCATCATTCATGTGTACTGTGTACTACCGTCTCATGAACCGATGTTATTTTTTCTTTCATCGCCACCATCCATAGTTTAATTTGATGATGGATATAAAGTTTAGATATATGATACTTATAAAATATTAATAAATCTTTATTAATTATATCATATATATATATTTACCTTTAATTCTGTAGGAGATACGATAATTTGACTTGTGTGTATGGCAGAGAACCGCCCCATGAAGCGTTGTGATTTTTCTTTCACTAGCTCTTCACATGGAGTGTAATGTCGTAGAATTTAATGAATATATTTTATATAATCTACATAATTATAAAATAAATTTAATATTTATCATTCTTAAAATATAATATATATCATTTCATTTCTTATCATGTCACTCACTTGTAGATGATCTGAACATTTGCGTACAAGTTGACTAACTCCTTCTCAATGTGATATGAATCTCTTTAAATCACCACACCACATGGATGATATATATATATATATGTGTGTGTGTGTCTGTGTGTGTGTGTAAATTTAAAAAAAAATATTGTGTATGTGATATTAAGATAATTCATTTAGGAAAAATTATTACATACTTTCCAAAATTATCATTGAAAATTGACATGTTACTCATATGTACGTATAACATGTTTTCTCAATGATTATAACATACATAATTTTTCATAACCAAATTTCATGTTTGGTTTTAAAAGTTTAATTAATTTAAACAAGTTAATATACTATCATTTTAATTATGATCATGTTGATATAACTATATAATATTCTGAATAAATGGGTGTTTCAGGATTAAATAAGGATAAAAATACCAGGAAAGTAATAGCTGAAATGGTGAGAGTAATGAAATATTATTAATGAACATGTAATAATATGTTATAAAAATGAATAATATATGATATTATAATTATTTATATGGTTTTCTTTTAATTTAATTAAATGTTTAAAACCACTATAAATTAGTTTAAATCATGTTCAACCAATATGATTCTTTAGGTAATGAATTTTAAACTCTATTTCCATTCATTTGTTTATAATTATAATCTATTATTTATGCCATTCTAATATTATATGTATAATTAAAATTTATGCATTATATAATATTTCCACATTATATTAATATTTATATTAGACATATAGAATCAATTTATTGATTAATTCTCAATTCAGTGTTATGATCATTGTAATGGTTTATTTCAAAATATCATTAAAATAGAGATTATTTTATCATGAATTTCATTTGAATGTGATTATTTGATCATTTCCCAATAAAACCAATAAATATTATACTCATATGATCATTCATGATATTTTCATGTAATACAAATATTTTTACCCTCTTAGGTACATAAATTAATTTATTAAATTCCTTCATAAAATCCGACTCTATTCCCCTCTTTAGTTAAAAATATATTTTATTGAAAACCCATATTTACTAAAAAAATTAAAAAATATTTTTAACCAATTTATAATGATTTATTAATGTTAGTGTTACCTATTTTACTCTTTTGAAATTTCATTAAAGGAATATTATGTTATTTTTTATATAAAATACCTTTTTTAGGTTTTCTAAAAAAAATTAAATGAATATTATTTTTGTTTTATGAATAAAGAACTTTAAATACCTTTTTGATAGTAAAGAAGTAATATCCAATTTAATTCATAAAACATGTATTTATTTTTCTTAACTTGTGACCGTTCTTTATTTTATGATTACATTACATATTTAATCAGATTATTTAGAATAAAATGATTTTTAAAGTGATTTTAAAAGAAATGTATTGTCAAAATTTTATTAAAAATTAACAAGATATTTGTCTCAAGAATATAATTAAATTTATTTAATGTTATTTTAATTCAGAAACACAAAAACACATTATTCATACTCATGTGGTATAAGATGGATTTATATTATCCTTATTCTTCCACACAATTTTTTTCCAATGATAGAACTATCATTCAATGTCTTATTAAGTTCATTATTTTTTATATTCTCCATGAAATAATAAAATTAATTTCATTATTAGACATTAAATTTACCCAAAATATCCATAGTATATCTCATGTAAATTCATATTTCTTAAACCATATCTCATTTATACATATTATGTTTTACTTTGATAGTTATTTTTCTAATTGGTAAAATTTTGATAAATATATATCCTTTACACAATTTGGATTATTTATGGCAAGGGACACTGTTGATGAATTGAATAAATTATTCAATATATTTATATTTATTTGTACATGAAGATATTCATGGGTTAATTGTAGATAAGACCTTGATGAATTCACATGTCTCATAAGATTAAATCATTTTCCCAAACCCTATGTATTTATAACAAGTATTTTTAAAATTTATTGTGGAATGATGTTGGAAGTAGATCAACTGTTAGCCATTACTAATTGGTTAATAAATATTATTATTAAACCATATTAAGTATAGATCATGAATATAAAACAATAATGTTCCTAAGAAAGATGATGTCCAATGATTAATTATTTATTTAATTCACAATTAATTTATTATTATCCATGAGTTTTTTGAAATATTATTTTATATAGATGGATTACATTGCAGTTTAATGAATAAATGTTTTTTCCCAATATTTCCTTTTAAATATTAATTTTTTTATCCATTAATATAAATAGAGCATTTGGTTATCTATTTATCTTGACATATTGATTATGTCCTATCCAGTTAATTAAATGTGAAGGGTTCTTAGTTACTTACCATTCTATATTGATTATTCTTATTTATTCATTATAGATTCAATTGTTTTTAACTATTACTTGTAATTTGAACCATCGTAGTTTTATTTAATTACATATTAATCCATGATGTGTATTATGAATTTTATGAATGGATATGGTATAGATAATACTCATATTATTGAAAAAAACACGTTTAACTTTTGTATTTAAATTTAATGTAATACTCATGTATGTTAATATTTTACCAACACGGCTAAACAATTTGGTCCTTAGGGATGCAAATTTCTTGTATCTTATGAAAATGTAATAAATAAAGAACCAACATAAGTATGTTGGGGTCTTAGTCATTATTTCATCAATGAGTCATGAATATTCATACATGGATAGAAAACACTGATGTGTAACCCCACTCATCGCCTCATTGTTCATAATAAATACATGATCCTCCCACATAAGTGTATGTTATAGCCACAATCCCATTGATTATTTCATTATCTAGGAATCATCAATGACCAATGGAAAACTATATTAGGGCTTTATATCAAGAATTCTGAGACATATTTATAAGAGGTTTTCTTCCCCTTGTGTCTAGTAATCATTAATTATATTACTATCATATGATAATAAGTGAACAAAAAAGGTATCTCTCTTGGGTTAATTTCCTACATTTATCTCTTAACATGCCTCATATAAATAAGACATAATTATTCATTTAATCATAAATGATATCACCCCAAAAATTAATTAATGGGATCAATTTAAACAAGAAAAAAATTTGTATTGTTCCCCAAATCCTTACTCATATCATCTTTAATGAGATGGTCATGTTTTCACAGGATATAAAACCATATGAAACTGTCCTAACCATAAGAAGAAAAACTACATCTTATACTACAATCAGTCAACTATAAACAATGTAACCAAAACAAAACGTTCTTTGATTGATGTCAATCTGAATATGTTGGATTCCACGTTGAGTTCGAACCCCAAAAAACATCAAACACCACACAACCAACTAAATATATTCTTCAAGAATGGTAAATCATCATTCACAAAAGGCCATATTCTATTAATGAAATCATTCTAAAAAATCCATATCCCCTATGATCCAAATCATATCATCACTAGAACATATTACATATTAATATATTCTCAATGGGTCATATTCCCTATGATTTGTGAGATACTTCCTCAAAAATACATACTTCAAGAAGGGTATATCATAAAGAAATAATTATAAATAAGACTCACACGAAAAAATTCTATGAACCTTTAAATTTGAATTACATTTCACATGGTTTTAATATTCATGTTATAGGTTATTGTCACCAATCATTAAAAGGTAAGATGTCTCTGGTAAATTTCAAGTGAACTATGGATTTTATATTTCCCTTCATATGACAATTTAGGAATCCATTTGTATAGGATTTATCCTAGAATTAAAAACACATAAGATCTTATTATATGTTTTAAGATCTATTTCACCTAACCATGCATCACTAAACCTAGGTTTGAAACATATTTACACTCACTTCAGAGGATAGTTTTTTATATATAATTATTTACATTATAATCATAGTAATTTTATAAAAATAGAATTCGACATGTATCTTATGTTTTCAATTGGTTCACTTGTAGTAGCGTAACTAGTCAAACTATACGTGTTGGGAAGGGTTAATTAATATATCAAAAATCTGTAATAGAGTTCCATGGTTGGAATCAATGTCCATAAAAATGGTGTGATGATCCAAATATCCAATATTATCAAGAAATGACCATTCAATAGTGTTAATGGAAATGTTTCAACAACCACCTTCCTTTAGAAAAAATGAATGTAATGAATCAAAACATTATGGATGAATAGAGTTATGATTTCAATTGGAAATAGAAATATCACACCTGACATAAAACCTTAAACCATGAATTTGATAAATCAAACATACATTTTTTTGCTATACTTTATAACTGGTTTTTCTTATTATATAGAATCGCTTCTCATCAAGAACAATTTTCTAGATCCCCTATTGAACCAAAGAAATTTTTTCTTCATAATAAAAGAATTCCCAAATCTATGCTACTATAAAAGTAGTAGTTCAGATGACTAGTTGAAAATTTTCAGTGAAATAAAACTATAACCATTGTTTAATTAAATCACTCATGGGGGATTACTGACTATTATATAACATACAATCCTTACTAGTATCCAATATGATCCAATATGGGTTACAATTTCATATACCTCCTCATGAGTAGAAGAAGGCCACTATGAAGTTGTCAAAACCCAATACAACCTAAATGCATTTTTGAGATAATTTCATTTAAATGTGACAATGCCTTATTACCTATCCTATGTGATATAGTATATTTCATTAACACCTTCACCAGTGTTTCAAATTCACCCATGAGGGATCCTAAAAACCTTCTCTATTTTTAAGTCACCCACTCTCAAACCAATAATACATCAATGAAAATATTTACATGGATATCCTGGCATGAGTCACTGAAATCATAAAATCTATAACATCTCAATAGGATTATTAATCTATGTCAATAGTGGAATGGGATAATATTATTATACCTTACAAATAAACCACTCAATATATCCAAGTGAACAGTATGCCATATTCATATATCATTATTCCCATTTATAATACCTTTCACTAAATCATGGTGACCATAAAGAGGTAATACAACGATCTTACTCCCACACAAGATGTTGCGATTCGTATTATGAAGGTGGAAGGGGTATATTAAAGTTATTGTACACCAATACTAATTGAATAGTACCATTAGAAAACTCTAGACGAAATTTATAGGTAGTCATTTACTCATCCGAATATCATGAAAACTTGTCAATATATTTTAGAAATGTACTAAAATAAAAGTCATCAAAATATCTTTGTTACCCATAATTGGAAATAATATATTCATGGTTTCTCTATAGAATCATGTTGCCAATGAATTCCAATTAACACACTGGAGTGTTCCCTTGTTATCACTACTACCTAGATGTACTGATTTCATATTCTGACGGGGACATGAGAATGGTTAGTGAGGTCGTTGATAATTTAAAAATTATTTATTCATTTTATTCCTCAAACAATGGTAGAAAAATATAGGTTCAAACCCATGAAAATAGTTTTTGGAAATATAATATATAGAAAAAACTAATGTAGATAGATCCCAAAATAATAATAATAATTAAATATGGTGAATCTCTGATAATAATAATGAAATTGATTATTAATTGAAGATTAGTAGAATAAATAAGAGTCAAACTATGAATGAAATATATGTATTCAAATCAAAAGAACAATTATTGTGGTAGATGAAATTTATATTACCTATTATTAAGTTGATTTTTTTTCGATGCTTCTAAAACTGGTGAATCCGTGTTTTCAATATTATTGAATATATGTCATAAGAACTTATTATCGATTTTATTAGTGCTTATTTCTGTGAATTAAGTATTATATAAACCAATTAATTCACTAGTCCCATAAAAACTTGTGTTCTTAATAAATTGTTACCATTAAATAAGTCAATTTTTATATCTCTTTTACGCACCATGTTATACATTTAAAGAGCATGATATATTTAGATAAAATAATAGTATAAAAAAACAATTGAAAACTAGTTTTAATATTAGTGTTAATAAATTTAAGTATCTAATTATGTAATTATTTTTATATATAAAATAAATTATACTTTAAATATGAATGAAAATCATTTTGATTACCAAAAATGACAAATAAGGTCTTTTATTGTTTAGGAAATAGTTGGTGTAAAATGATTCATTAACACATTATTTGTTTCTATTATAAGAAAAATATGATTAATAATTAATTTTAATTCATCTTAATAGTTTCATAACATAAATGTCAATGGTAAATGATATAAATTAGTATAATAATAGTTTATTTTTTAAAATATCATCTTCCAATGAAAATGGTTTTCAATTGTATTTTTTATTTTCAATTGAAAACCATTATATAAATTTTTTAATATGAGAATAATAATAAAATAATATCATTTTTTTAATTACTCATAACAAAAAATTCTTTTAATTTTTTACATTTATCTCAAAAAGTTGGTTTTTAGTCAAATAAATGATTTTTTGAAACTTGTTAATTTTATGGCTTTAACGTTATATTAAAATGACCTAAAAGTTTTTATATATTTTTATACAATAAAATATTTTTTTTAGTCTTAAAATTATTGAATTAAAAATATTATTTTTAATTATAAATTGTATAACAAGATGTTTTACAACTAATCAAAATGTTACATTAATATGAAAACTGTTATCAGTATTTTATTTAAATGAAGTATTATTATGGTTTGGTTAGGATATTCATTATATGAAAGCCTCATGAGATTTATTAAACTCAAAATAAATCAATTATCATCTTAATAACTTGTAACCATGATAATATTTTTATATAAATAAATTTTGGAAAAAAAATATTTTTAAAAATTATATTTTACTCACTACAAGGTCTTAATTTTAAAATTATTTTTCATACCTATATATTTAATATTTGATATAATTATTTAAAAAATTAAATTTATATGTATCTAATTAGTTAATAATTTTAATCTTGTTCATTGTTATTAAATATAATTACTATAATTCAAAAATAACTATCATGGTAAAAGAAAAAAAGGTAAATTGGGTTTAGCATTGATTATTTGTCCTATTGCATTTAAAAAAAATCCCTAAAAATAATGTTTGAGAGTTGATATATCATGTAAATTTGCGCAAATATTTTTTCAAATTTTTATACTTTATCACTTGAATTGTTGAAAAACATTCAAGGAAATGTAAGGGTTACTCCCAGAACTGACCTTCCCTTCACCTATAAAAGGGTCACTTATTCCCTACATCAAGACTTGATTATCTATTAAATTTATCCAATAAATAATGAAATTACACTTTCCATATATCACTATCCCTATATAATAATCCACTACTCAAACATGGGTAGCCTAATCCATTCAAATTCAAGGAGACTTCCAAAAAAATTTGATGTCCTTAAAATGAGTATAATCAACAATTTAGTTTTTATATTAATAATTATATTGAAATTTTTTTATTGACTCATGAATGTAATATTTTTTTATCATTTATTTACAATAATGAAAGTATAATATATTTGTTATCATTATTTATCCATATATCTAATCTATTGAGAAAAAAACACCATTGTTTTTCATTGTGTGGACTACCACCTCCACAATGCAATGCGTTTATTTTTACTTCATTTAGTTACAAGGATTGAAATATGGATGTTATTAATTTGTAAATATTGTTTTTATGATATCATTATTGGTTTTTATTAACATTTTAGAAAACAATTAATTATATTATCCGCAAACTATTATAATTAGGTCAAACATTATAAATGAGTGAAATAAGGTGAAAATGGTCTCCTAATATTAACTAATGACTTTATATAAATTATATTTATTTTTATATATTTTAAAATTATGATATATCACACTAATGAACACTAAAAAATAATTATTTTTCTTTCATAATGGCAATTTATGTAAACCATCACACAATCATCCATTGATCAAGGACGTTTCATGTTTAGGTCAGTTTAACCACCTACTTAAAAAATACTATTAAATGATGTTATGAATGAATTTGTGAACGTATTTATAAGTTTAATATGATATAAATGAGTGTATAATTATTTATTAGTTTTGTTAATTTTATATAAATTTATAATTCATCAATTAATTTAACAAACTTATTTAATAATAAATTAACAAAACATGCCTATTATCGATTTCATATTCAAGGATAAACACTTAAACACTAATTAAATTAATTATAAAAATAATATATTAATATACATAATATTTAATTGTAACTAAAATCACAATTTAATGATGTAATGTTTAATGAAAATTAATAAAGACGTTGTTATTATGATTCAAGTTAAATAAATCAAAACTATAAACCCTCGATATAAAATCAATTTACCACATCATGAAATATATTTTCCAAAGGGGATATTTTAAACTCAAATTCATTGATAGACATATTCTGTTATATCCTGATCATCAATCTCCCATTATTGAGTTCCCCAAACCTAAAATTAAAATAATGTTTTATTTGGAAATACTCGTTTTAAAAATGAATTTTTAATGTAACGATGTTTTTATTAATCTTCTAACAAATTTGGTTTTCAAAAGAGCTAATTTCAAGTAAAAAATGTATATTTTATAATCAAATGTATTTCATCCATATTTCATGGAGAATAATGTATTTCATTTTCCAGTCTCCATTATTTTATATAATTTTAAAGTGATTTTATGTCATGAACTGACCCGATGGGGATTGGGACTCAACTACCCAAGCCCACCTCCAATAGGATAGGTGTTGGAGACTAGTACCGAATAGGCATATCACTATAAATTGAGGATTTGCCTATTTGCTTGTATATTTGCACAAAACTCTAAGATCATATAATTTTGAAATTTAAAAACCAAAAGAAGCCAACTCATGTGTATATATATATATATAAATATATAAATATATCCCACAACCAGAGTAGAATATTAGTATTAAAAGAGAAATAAGGGAACAACAATGCCCACCAATAAAAACAATAATAGTGTAAAACCTTCTTAGAAGTAGGTGGTCATTTTCAACAGAATCTGCCGTGAAGATATTCACCCCATCTCTAGTAAACACCTCATTCTGTAAAGCTTACGAAGCTCCACCTACCTCGATACCTTCGAAGACTCTATCAAAATGTATGTGGTCTACACAAGGTGCAAAAAATGAGCGGGAAATGCTCATGTAGTGATAAGTATAAAAATTATCATTAGAAACCATTAAATTTATAAAATAATAAGGAAGAAATTGAAAAAATAAATAGTCCACTTGACCTAGCTAGAGGGAACCCCAATAAAGGGAGAAACTATATCTCAAACCATCCTTAGTTGTACATGAAAAGTAGGCTTAGTCTATAAGGGGTTTCAACCCAACATGTGAAAACACCTCAAAGACTTTTAAAAATCATCTAGATATAATTATCTCATACACAATGTCTCATAATGTTTTGACCCCAAACCCAACAATAGGAATATATTTATATTCTCAAGAAATAACCCAAAACTAGGAGATCTCACCATATGATCTCAGCCATCGCATGTTGAACTAATCTGAGATATAATAAGCATTGGCATAAACTATACCATTCCTAATGATACCTCTAACAGAACATGCTACATTGATAATATCTTACTAGGTCCATCTCAAGTGACCAGCACTAGAATATCTAAAGTTTCTATAATGTGCTCAACACAATCTTAAAATCCATTTTAAGAGTACTGTCCCTCTCAATAATACATAGTTGAGGTAGCACTGCTGTAGACTATGTACCATGTACATCCTACATAAAAATAAAGAATGGATTGACCCACACATATCCACTACCCTGCAGTCTATAGAGTACTGCTCCGAAAAAATTCGGTAAACCTCTGTCACTCCTTTATGGAGTGTCCCACACCTCATTCCATTGAGGAATAACTAATCCAATCTAGTTATCATTAACATCATGTGTATTGGAATTCTTCCTATAATTATATCAAACATTAGAGGGGTATCTAAATCTAATGGAGGACTCACTCCCAAGTACTACTCAGAGGTGGTAGAGTACAACTCCGTAAGTGAGGACCCGTGCCCTAATCCAACTGCGGATTACTTCTCATGAAGGACACATACATAAATTTTATTAGGGAGTACCACTCCCAAAATCATGGACACACACCATTACATGGTAGGGGAGTACCGCTCAGCGAATAGAGGACCCAAAACCTAGTCGGACAGGATTGTATTGACTCTTCTGGCTCACTCACTAAGGGGAACCACACCCTAATATGACATGGGAGTACTATAACTATTCTTGAGGACCCTCTCACAGACACGTCATGGTAGTGCATACAATTATAGAACAACACATATGTATGACCAATGCCCTAGAATTACTGGTGAGTACCAACCAGTAGATTAGAGAACTCGAACCCTAACACTATAAGGGAGTACCCACTCTATATACACCTAATATTCAAAATAATTTCACCCTAGTTTAATAAGTAAGTACTTTTTATCTTCATGAACATCATGGGGAAACCCTCACTCTTGTCCATCAAGGGAGTAACACCCTAGAAGAAACTACCTAAAGGTAAAAAATCCCAAACCCACGACACGGGGAGTCCCATCTATACCTATGTATAAAGATAAAGGGACCCCACACCCTAATGCATCAGGGGAGTACCAGTCCCATCATCCCTTTACACAAACCACGCCGATATCCAAATTATCTCAGTACAACTTTACAAGAATCTTTCTCAGTCTATGTCACCTCTTATCTAGTAAACCATAAAGTAGGACATCGTTGTATTCTATTCAAAAAATGTTATGGAAAGACTACTCACAAGCCTAAAACTATGTCCCATTAAATAAGATATTGATTTCCAAAGATTTTAGGTGGATTTTCTATGAGTACCTAGTGTGCAACAAGACACACATATTGTGTGGGCCATATAAATCACCTAGCCATGTATCACGTCTACACGGATTACCATACCATGTATGGGTAAACTATATGTAATGAAGGTATATGTTGTGTCCCTCGTCACTTGGCCCCAGAATGTGTTTCCCTTCTACACATATCAGCACACTATGTCCCACACAAGTCATTTATCCCATACTACACATCATGATCCGGACAATTTGTCACCATATATGCAGTTTTACCACTTTCATGTACCAGACCCTGTTTCCATGTACCTTGGTTTTGTGTTAGTACCCGACCATGTGGTTTCACATGGATAGCTTGTACCATGTCCCATGGTCACACAGTTTAGGGTATTATACGGCATGTAACATCTATACATGGCATGTAGTCCCAAATTTTCATATTCACCGTATATGAATAGCTGCACAACGTGTGTCACTGAACTACACGACATGTATAATATCATTCTAGTTTATAATTTCCTACAAATACCCTAATTAATCCAATTCTTCCCAAAACTCATAGATCATCTGAACAAGGATAAATAAAAATAGTATTTGGGGTCTAGAACCCTAAAATAATGTCTAATGAAAGGGATCAGGAGAGGAACTCAAATCCACCTACATAGTTTCATAAATGAAGAAGCTTTGGATGAATAATGATTCTTGGATCATTCGACTAGTCAATCGGTTGACATTCTGTTTCAAAAATGGAGATTGGAATCACCTTTCTTTGTTGATTTAGTGTTTCCTTTACTCTTTACCAAAGGGGAGAATACAGAGGAGAGCAGCAGTGGTGCTCTTTATTTGTTTCATTATAAAAATTTATGGGTATGGGGGGGATTATCATAGAATATTTAAATTGATTTTTATCTAAATAAATAATCTACATCATAACACTCCGCCAACTCGCCCCCAAATTGAAACTCCCAGTGTAGTTAGAATTAAGTCGTGTATAGAGTAAACACAATAATACAGACTCAATTGTGGTCTTATAAATCTCTTCCAAAAATCCTAAAGGGTGTTATTTACATTTCATGCAAAACTGCGTGTGAGTGAAAAATTATTTTTCATATTTTAATATCTCTATGCCAAGGATCCCCAGACCCTGAATTCCCACATCGACTAAGTGAATAGGTTCAGAAATGTTCTCCATAATATTCCAATGTTTATGGTTCATAACATGTTCCCGACATTTTATTTTTTCTTATAGAAAAAATGAAAGCAAAATCACAAGGGATGAAACTGAGATTAGCACTGGATTCCCACACCAACAATCTCACAATGGGTGCATGTGCTGCATATAGGTACCCAAACATAGGAACCACCAAGATTAGACAACTCTTATGTCCATATTCTACCAAGACACTATTGTGGAACAATGACAACTTGTTTCCTAGTTTCACCATGTTGGAATTAACCAGGACCCATGGTTCATCTGTAGTCATGTGGTATAGTGGTACACCACCTCACTAACCTGATGTATAAATTAACACAACCCCATAGTTCACATCCACCCATGGTTGGACTATAAATCAACCTCGTCAATTGTTTTTTATTCAAGGATTACACGAATCATGCGAGGTTTTTTACAAATGGAACTTGTCTTCCCAAGAGTGAACATTTGTTCTTACCAGGACCTTCATATAAAAACCTCCAGCTACTACACATATCTCACCATATGAAACACTGTCACACCCACTAGTGACATATCAATAAAGAATGGATAGAATTCAACCAATCCAAATTAAGAAACATCATATGATCTAACTATTATTTTACAGAATGATTCTAGTCAAGGATATCTCCCTCCCAAGTCATCCAAGCTAAATGGTCCGAGTAAGGAAACTCCACATGCAGGGATAAGATCATATTCGAATCTTCATAACATATCCATTCCCTAAACATGGATGTATATAAAACTAATCCACCACACCTTGATACTCTATGTTTTGGGCAACACTGACTCTCTCACAATGATTTGTCCATGTAAAAAACATATCTCAGTAAGGAAAGTTCACCCTTTAATGTTGAGTTCACTGCTACATCAAACTGCACTACATATTCCTGACGTGTGTTACATAAAATGATGATGCAAAACACAAGAGGGTAGTTATGAAAAACAATCAATGGATTCCAAAATGTACATTTTGTATTACTGGTCCCTCTATTGTAACTAAAACCATGGGGATCTACCCACCTCCCACGTCCCACTAGTTACACCTCGAGTAAAAGAAGAAAGAAAAGATAACCCACAATAGTTTCTGAATATTTATACAGAACAAAATATAAAACGAATACTACCTAACTCGATTCACCCTTAAAGCTTCGAGATCAAAGGACTCGATAGTATATAACTGTCCTTAACCAAGTCCTACAGCTTCCTGAGCCTGGTGAGGTCCACCAAGGGGCAGTGGTGGAAACACCTCAAACTATTTACTACCTCCATCTAATATTCTGGATCCTAATGCCCATCTACCTCCTTGCGGAACTCATTACTCCAAGAGTTGTCTCTACCAAGGCAGTATGTTAGTTGTTTCTCAATCATCATCATGTTTATTCGGACAATCTCTAGCGAGATGTCCTATTCCATCATAAGAGTAACACCACCCATCCTATGACTAATATGATCTATGACACTTTTCTTATGCTACAGGACCACGCACCTCAGTTTGGGAATGTGTATGACTCCTATTCCATGATCCCATCATCTATCATCTGTCAGTTCTTGTAGAAGCCTCATTCTCATTACTACTTATTTTGTTTACATCCACTTGTTCCTCAGCTAGTAAAATCTCCATTACCAAAGATCGTTCCAGCTCTCCTCCTAGGTGGGAATGTACTGAGGAATCATAGACCCCCTTATCTCCCAATGTATATCCTAGTAAAAGGTCCATGACCTGAAGTGAATATTCCAATCCATATCCATGGTGTATCGTGACAAGTCTGTGAACCTTTTCGAAAACTCCCCCATTGTAACGATATCCTACAGAAGTTGTAGCATATTTTTGATATGCACTGGTCTCAACATGCCTTGGTAAATATATTCTTTTAAAATTCACTCAAATTCGTCCCAAATAAGAATCACCTTATCATGAAACTATATAACGAAACTCCACCCTCTCTCAGATGAGTCCTGCAAAATGATAACCGCTTGGACCACCATAAGATCAGAAGGTGTCCTCACTAAGAAAAAAACTCATATGACTGCCACGGGCAAGTCATCTTCTACATAAGGATATGGATCACTATAATACCTTAGAGGTCACTGACTCTATAACTCATGATACACACTCAGCATACACAAATCCTTGGCATGAATTCCTAGTGAAACATGCCTCTCAATAGGCAGGGAACTAGTGGTGAAGAACTGAGAAGAATTTCCTTAGAATTAGTTCCCTGCATAGAAGCCTCATAACAGGTTGATTTTCATCATAATTACATCACTGAATCCTATAATTTTTTTCCCTCTAGGATTGATTATGAAATAAAATAACGATGCACCACAATCAAAGAGTATATATGGGGAGATGACCTAACAAGGATAGGAAAAACTAAAAACCCAGTCCAATATGATTCATGTACCATATATTTCAGAGAAACTAGTTTCCTAAAGAACCATGCAGAAATGAAGGTTATGAAACACCTAGTGGATGGGTACGTCAGTCACCACACCAATACTAGAATGTATGGACTGAGAGCCAGACTCAAAACATCCTAGCTCTGTTTCTATGCAACCCAAACCAATATCATGGCACTTTTCTCCCAATATAGAACCAAACTCTTCTGATACCACTCTGTCATTACCCGACCCAATGGGTAAATGGCTGTAACTCCCCAAGCCTTCCTCCAATAGGACAAGGGATAGAGACCATCACTGAGAATGAACATCATGAAAATGGGGGTCAAAGACTATGTACCTATACACAAATTCAAATATTCAATCTCACAAAATTATCAAATGAAAAATTCAAAAGCCACTAATTTTTTCATACATCTATATATCTCAACCATAGTTCAATAGATCTAATGAAATCAATAAAAGGAAAACATAAGGCCCACCAAAGAAAATTGTAAAAGTGAATTGCCGACATAAAAGGGGGGATCACTGTTAACCTCAAATGACAGGAAGATCTTTATCCGAGCACAGTTAAATACCTCATTCATTCTACATCTTGATGGTCCACCTACCTTGGGTCTTTTAAAGATTCCATCAAAAGGATTTTTCTAAAAATAAGAAAAAAATTTGCGGGAAAAGCGTGTGTTGGGGTGAGTATTAAAATACAAAGAAGGCACCCAAAAAACCCAATAGACGAGGGAGAAACTAAAAGGAAATAGTCCTCTCAACCTAGAAAGGGGTAACCCTAATCGAGAGAGAAATATGTTATTGAACCATCTTTTTATATTCAAGACATGTCAGCTTAGTCCAATGGGGTTGTCAACCTTGACATGTGAAAACAGCACATGGAATCTTCAAAATTGCACAGATATACATGTCTTAGACACCAAGTGTTATAAGGTTACGACCTCACAACTAGGGAAAGAATTATATTCATTTTCTCTAGACATAATATGAATCTAGGAGAACACACTCTATGTGTTTATCCATCCCATATTTCACTCATCCAATAGATGCACTACATCTGGAATAACTCTACCATTCCTAATGGTACGTCCAAGATAATGTGCCTCACTGGGAACATATTACTTGGTCTATCTCTAGTTCAAAACATTATAGGTTCTTTCATTGCTACCTAATTCCAAGTTTAAGATAAATAATCCCATGTGAGGAGGCATGCCACTCACCACTTCACAAGGTAAACATAGCATTTCTCTAGAGTATGCACCATGTGCATCCTCTCCAATGAGAGAATGGTGGGACACACTCCTCTCCACTTCCCTGATGTCGAGGGTGAATTTATCCTAACAATTTTGTAAACCCTATTTCACTCATGTGTGGAGTGGACCACACCTTAGTGCATCAAGGGGGGGACTATCTTATATCAAGTCTTCATTCACATCAAGTGGATGGGACCACTCCTTGTAATTGTATCCCACTAATGAGAGATCTCCAACTTCAATGCAGAACCCACACCCCACTGTTACCTGGATAAGGGGGATAACTACACTATTTGTGACGACCTAGCCCCTGATCCAACAGGGGACCACTACTTATGAAGGACCCACACCCTAATATGAGAGGGAAGTAACAATCCGTAAATTGAGGACCTGCATCCTAACCTGGTAGGGTAGTACTGCTCAGTGACCAGAGGAACCACACCATGGTGGGAAAGGGAAGTACCAAATATACAAGTATTTCACTATTGGGTACCCACACCTTGATCCAATAGCGGGGTATTGACCCCGGCTCAAGGACCCCTTCTTGACACGACGAGGGAGTACCACCTCTTTGGTAAGAATATGTATTGAGGGCCCACACCCTGGAATGACAGGGGAGTAAAAAATCCTAGATTACATGGCAAAAATTCTAACATGGTGGGGGATTTACCACTCTATCTACACATCATATACATACAACCCACACCCTGGTCCAATAGGTGAGTACTCTCTATCTTCAAGAACATCGTGTGGAAACCCACACCCTAGTCTATTAGGGGAGTAACATCCCAAAATAAAACTACCAAAAGGTAATGAACATGTGCCCAGGATGTGGGGAGTCCCATCTCTATCTTAGAAAATAGGTAAGGATAACCTGCACCCTAATCCATTTGGGGAATACCATTCCCAGTGTCCCTCTACACAAACCCCACTGATCCCCAACATCAGCTCATTACGTATTCACCTGAGTATTTGCCAATCTAAAATTCATCATATCTATTAATACATAATAAAGTCCACCATTAGATTATACATGATAAATTGGATCATGAAATACTACTCGTACAACTAAATTTGAGTCTCATAGAAGATGATATTGAATGTGGAAGATCATAGGAGAATCTTCTATGAGTACACTGAGTGCACCGGGACACACACTGTCTGAGATCCCACCCAAGAACATGGCCATGTATCCTTTCTACATGGTTTAAAAATCCATATATTTTAACACAATGTGTAAAATAGGCACACTCTATGTCCCTCATCATATTGTCCCCTAGAGATGTCCCTCGTCTACATGGACCGACTGACCATGTCCCTTAAACGAAGTGTATCCCACACTACACGATGTGTTTAGGACAAATAGCCACATTCCCATGTAGATTTCCCACGTCTCTATATTGGACCATGTTTTTGTGTACCTTGGATGTGTGTTAGTACATGAACATGTGTTTTCCCATGTCTAACTCATGACAAGTCCCTTGGTCACACAGTTCATGGAACTACATGGTCTGTAACCTCTATACATGGCTTGTAGTCCCATGTTTTCATCTTTACAAAATAAGAAGAGCTGCATAATGAGTTTCAAAAAACTACATGCCATGTAGATGGTAATTCTAGTCGAAAATTACCTGGAAATCACCCTAATTCATCTCGTTTATCTCCAAAAATCATAGATCTACCTATCAGTGATCAATATAAATTTTATTTTTGTCTAGAAACTTAAAACCATGCTTAATGAAAGGGATCATGACCAAAATTCATTTTTACCTTCCTTGTTGGAGAAAAAATAATGATTTAGATGAATTATTATTCCCATAACGTGTTTCTCTTTGATATGTTGCCGACCTGAATTAGAAATGGAAATTAGCAGCACCTTTCTTTGTCAATTTGGGGTCAGTTTTGCACTTCTCTAAATGGGATAAGGGGGAGGAGAGTAGGATATACACTCCTCCTTTTTTACATTCACATAGTACATGAGGAGGGGTAGGGATTAGGTTATTAATTTTATATTAATTTTTATTTAATTAATTACTCCACCTCATAAAGCTCTGCAAACTCACATCCAAATAAAACATCTAATCACATATAGCATTAGGTTGTGCCTAGGGTAAATATGACATTTCAGGCTAAACCATGGTCTCATAAATACGATCTAAGACACCAAACAATTTTAATTTACATTTCAAGAGATATTTCATGTGTGAGGCTAAATATTTTTCATATTTTGAATATCACCACGTCGAGGCTCCTCGAACCCTATCTACCTACACCTACTAAGCCCTTGGTATTGGAAATATTCTATTGAATATTCCAAATTCATAAAGGTCAAAACTGAAGTCATTACATGTTTAATGTTATAATACAATTCTACTTCTAAAAACTAATTTAGGAAGTGACCTATAACACCCTCTCTTATGTCTATTTTAAAATTTTTTCTAGAAGAACTATTAAATTATCAATTCAATTTTAAATTTCATTTTCAAAAGGATTTCGAGTAATATGGATTATTTTTTACTATTTATAATAATATATATATATATATGGGGAATCAACTAATGAAAATATGAAATCTAATACGTTATCAATTCTTTGACTGTAATTTTCAAGAATTATATTTCCTGGATTAATTTCATCTATGAAAAAATTCATCAAGATATCATTTGTTAAATTGAGGTTATATTCATTTGAAACCATCCACCACCATCCCAGGGATTCCTTATGAAAAAGTTTTTCATGTATTAATTTATCTATATAAACATTTCTCTATATGAAGTGAATATTAAAATTTTCATAATTTTTATTGAATAATCTTGACTAAGGAGGATTGTTATTTTATAGACATGGATTAAATGTTGGTGTTATTTATTTTATTATTCCAAAAATGAAAATTACTATCCAGTTAACTATATAATTTTTGAACATTCACCTTATTTCTCATGATAGATTATGATCATTTGGGACAATGATTGAAATTCTAGATGTGTATTGACTACTAATATAGGTTAATCATGTAATGAAATTCATTATTTTTCATCATATAGATAATCTAGTTTTTATTAAGTAAGAGTTTCCTTAAGTAATGATAAAAGGTATTGTTGAATATTATTGTGAGTGTATTGGAATTACTCATGTGATGGGTGTGGACTGACAATATATTACCCTTAAATGAATTCGGGGGTCTCATTAGATAAAACAAGTTAGGTTTTGGTGTATGTAACTTCCCATTACAAGATAGTGTCATGTGACAAGGTCTTGGTAATAATAATTTTTTAATATGATCAAAATTGAATGTAAAACATCTTCTCACATGTCCATAAAACCAAATTTTAAAAATTAATCATTATGAATTCCATATGTATGAAATCAATATTATTTAAATACATATTTTAATTTATTATCATTGATACAATATGTTCTCCATTTCAACTTGATTATAGATTTATGTTCTTACGTATTCTTTCATAATATTTTTTCCTCATTATTTTGATGATTTATTTTATGTATGATTCCCATTTATGTGCGATTTATCTCACCTATTATTATGTATTAACATACGCATGCCATGAATAAAAGTAGTATATGTTATATGTTTATAAGCATTGAACTTGGGAAAAAATTTATGGGATATTTTGAAGGCAACATATAGATTAAATATTTTTTTACATCGTGAAAAATAATTCATATTTATACATAGAACAAGGAATTTATTTTTATATATTGTGATAATTTCCAATAAATATATTTAACTAAAAATATAACAGATATGTAAGAGATAAAATATTCATTTTTTATTTTTTAATTAATGATGACATTATCCTAGATTTTATAGCTTGTATGAAACTAAATTAGTAATGTATCTGTTTAGGTCATCGGATCTAGAAATGAGGGTCTAGGTAATCAGAATAATAAAGATAATAAATTGTTAGATAACATTAGAGATTATATTATTGGTTAATAATAATTTAAAATTAGATAATTTCTAGTTGATCATAATTTATATGGTATTGATGACCACTTAGGATATTATATGATTAATGTTAACATAAAAATTAAATTTTTATTTGCGGAATATGATTATATATATTTAGTGGAAACCATATGATTAAGAATTAGTATAGGTTATATTCATGATGATTTTTTAATTTATTTTCTAGGTTCCTTTACAAGAAATACAACCCTATTTGTTTATTAGCTCTTGGATGTCAGAATAGAGTAGATACACTTGGGGGTAATCGCCTCAAAAATATTTGTATGAAAATATATTCATTTAGATACCCCTGAATAAATTTATTAGAATGTGATGATTTAAAATGGAAGGTCACAATTTTATCAAGGGTTTTAGAATATAACACAATGTTATCTTAATATATGGTTATGTTTAAATATGTCAATGTGTTCCATGGATTTCAATACAAAAAACACTGATCATGAAAGAAACCATGATATGATTGAATAAAATATCAATATAAGAGTATACATTGAAAAAATATATTTTTATTTGGTGGTAATTAATAAGATAAACAAAATGTTGTTATTATCAATATAGAAAATAAATTCTACATTTTGTCTGAATAAAAATATAATATTTTACCTGAAATGGAAAGTTTATTTAAAAAAAGTATTTTTATAAAAAAATTATTTCAACTAATATTTAATTGAAATAAAAAACTTCTTATTAATTAAAAATTAAATTCAATATTAATAATTGGTTGATATAATTTTTTTGAAATTTTTATTATAAGTTTAATAATAGTTAATATTTGAACATGTCATTTTCCAACAAAAATTGGTCTTCAATTATATTTTTGTATATTATTATACAAATAATTTATAAATTTAATTATTTTAAACTAATATTAATTGAATTCATTTTTTATTACTCCTACCAAAATTGAAGTGGTATTGATTTTTTAGCTTCAAAATGAATGATCGTTTTATGTCAAAACATAAGCTTTCCAAAAAATAGGTATTTTGCATGAAATTATAGTGATAGAAGAATGAAAATCATTATATAACCTAAAATGTAATGAAATATTTATTTAGTATTAACATTATCAATTTTAATATATTCATTAAATAAAGAAAAAATATGGAATTTTTTTTTGAACAAATTAAAATGTTACCAAAAAATGATAATATCTCTTATCTTTAAATCATGTATTTTCTTGGCAAGGTTCCATCTTAGATTAACATGGAATACTTATAACTTAATTTTAATTCATAATAAATCAATTTACATATTTAAAATTAGAAATGATGACAATTTTATAATATATATAAATGTTAATTCTCATTAATGAACTTTCTAAAAAAGAACTATTTTTTCCATCAAGCTGTTTTTTTTAAATTAATATTTCATAACTATAGATGTTTTTCGGGATTTATATTAAAAATAAAATATTTTAATAAAATATTCTTAACATTATTGTTTTCTTATATCATTAAATTTAATTACTATGGTTTAAAATTATATATTTTAGTAAAACAAAAAACAGAAAAAATAAGCTTGACCAATTATAAATGAACTAAAACATTTAAAAAATCAGGAAACAAATGCTTCACCGTTAATTTAAAAATACATTTTTTCTAGAATGTATTTAGTTTGTTTCCCTATTAAACATTAATACAATGTTTAAATTTTTTAAAATTTAAGGGTTTCTTCGAAGATAATTGTTCTAATAACATATAACTATGTATCATCTACACCAAAACATGTTTCGGTTCACATTTGAAGTAATTATTTATAGTTGTCCATTTTAGTCTCCCAATAGAACTCTAAAACTACAATAATCCCATATCAAGTCATTATTATGATTATCCATTAATTTTATAGGATACTTCCAAGGAACCCTCAAGTCCCTACATTGCGAATTAACAAATATTATTTTTTCTTCTTAGTTACTTTATTTTAAATTCATTCTTGCCAGAATATTATAAAGATATTACTATAGTTTTTTTAAATTAAGGTTACTATATTAATTTTCTTATTATTATATATCTATATTCTTCATCCACTAAAAAAATAAAATCATTGTTCCTATATTTTCTAGACTACAACATCTATGACGTAACATGTTTCAATTTCCATCATTGGAAAAAAAATGTTTGATATAAGATGTTATAAAAGGATAAATATGGGCATTGAAATATCATTAAGGTTATCATATGTAACATTTATGAACATAATTAAAAAATTATTAATAAATTATTATAGTTAATTCAAATGACCAAGACAAGAAAATTAAGTAGAAAATGTTCACATATTTCTAGGTAATGACTTTATATAAATTATATTACATTTACACTTCATTCCAAATAGTATATGCCACAGTATTAAAAAATATAATATAATTATTCTTCTATTACATTAATATTAAAACTAAATCATCTCATATTCATCCATTAATCATGGTATATTCTACTATGGGATTGTTTAACCACCTACATAAAGAAATATTATACATTTATGTTATAAATGTTTATGAGATAATATTTTCTATATTATTATTATTTAGATGGATTATATAATAGTTTTCATTTTTATATATTTTATATAAATATCTTACTCATCAAGTAATACAGCTTCCTCTATTCATCAGAAATCACAAAAACATGCTTATTACCGATTTCATTTTAAAAAATAAAGGATAAAAATCTCATGAAAGGAATATAAATTATATTATATTATTTTAAATATATCTTATAATAATCCTTAATTTTCTATTAATTATTAACATTTGATGAAGAATGATTTAATACAATTTCAATTATAAAACTACTATGGGAAATCAAAACGACAAACATCCAATATGAAAAATAAAAGAATAGATGTTAAGAATGGTTATTTATATGAATTTAAATTAATAATAAATAAGTGTATGGTTTGGTATCAATTTATTAATATATATGAACTTTATTTATTACATTAAAGTGTGATCATTTATATAAAGACAAGGGTTAATGGATTTGATCTTATTCTTATTTCTTCGATACATGTTTATGTAATACACCATGTTTTCTTTTATATGTTGTACATAACACCCAAATATTTAGTAATAGTATTACTAAACTTTATTTAATTATATTAAATTCTTTTTTAAGTTTCATTTCTCTTGGAATTTTAGTTTTGAAACTCAATTTTTTGTAAAGTTCTTTCATCTGAAAATTCCTCTCATTGAGAAACGTTTTGTATTGTTAACCTAATTTCATTTTGTTTGTGCACAAATATCATATTTAAGAAATAATATCACGCATTATCATTAAATTATTATTTTTTAAGATAAATTATATTCTTTATCTCACAATGGATTTTTATTACTTTTTTACTCAATTCATACGGATTTTCTTTGTTTGAATTTTGGTTCTTTGTGAATTCAATCATTTCGTGCACCATATTTCCATTTAATGGTGTACTCAATACCAAATGATATATTTTTATCAGAATCTTTATATATCATATGATATATGATTAAAATTATGTTACATAATTTAGGGGCCTATTGATTCAGGTAAATCCAAAGATATATGGTTTTTTTGTAACAATGATTCTATTCACTGACTTGTGATCATTATATTAAACTTATACGTTTGATATAAAATTCCGATTTATTTTATTATATGTTATTATATTATTGGTTTTTTCTGGATATAAATTTTTATCACATAACCCATTTGAAAATATTTTGACACTAAATTATATATTTCTACTTTATGTATTAGTAAAAAAATCTCAGTCTTAGAGATTTATTGTTTCGTCATTAACAACATTATCACATGCATAGCTTCATGCACCACAATAACTTCTTATATGGTATTTTGAGATCCAATTTTTGATAAATTCTTTTTAATAAAATAAGGTTTTATAAATCATTTTTACATAGTGTTTTATCAAAAATCTAATTTATAGTGCTAAAAATGACCCTTTCATTATAAAATATTTTTTCACACCTTCAATGGAAAACATTATTTCCATTTCATGTATATGTTATTGGATATTAATTTAGGATTCAAATATGTCAATGAGTTTTCAATTATAATTTCCAAAAATTCTTTTATAATGTTCCTTTAAAATTCTTTTTTATATCAGTGTTATAAATGTTCTCCCAATCCAGTTTTAATTTTTGACATTCATTCCCCTTTTCTATTTCAAATGGAATTAACCTAAAGAAGATTATATTTCAATATTTATTCACTAATACACACACGCACACACACACATATATATATATATTAGATGAATGAACTCATGATAAAAAAAATTCAATTCATGATCACTTACTAGGTTTTCCTTTTGATGAATTATTTTCCAATGATGTTTTTCATCTATTTAAACATCCTTTTATGAATAATTTTTCACACTAGGGATGTGTTTTTTAAATGATTATCCACCTACCCATCGATTTCCTATGATTTTTTTTTTGTAATTTAATTACCTACATACTCATTTATCTTGGAAGTGTTAACATCACATTTTAAAAAAATCAGATAAGAAAATATTCACCAATATAGACTGAAATTCAATTGAAATAGGGAAATTATTAGTTTTTAATTTGTTATTATTCCAATATAGATGATATTAGAAATGTTTAATATGTATTAAATAACCATACAACTTCACTCTCTTGATAATTTATGATCATTTTGGGATGAGTATTATCTTTCTATATGGTTAATGTTTTTTAATTTAGGATGATTATGTATTAAAAAAAATTTATTCAACTTTACATGTATAGCCATATTTTTATTCAGTAAGAGGTTCTCTAGGGAATGGTAACAAATTTTCTATTGAATATTTTGGTGAATGTGCTGGATATAATAATGTTATGACAGGGTGTTAATATTATATATCACCAAAATGGATAATAATATCTCATGAGTCAAAATAGTATGTCTATTTCTATATTCCGCTTCCCATAAAATGGTAGTTTCTTGAGAAATGTCCTTGAAAGTAAGATATCATGATTGTGATCATGATTTATAATTGAATTTGTTTTCACAAGTCATTGATAATATAATTTTAATTTCCATTGTAATACATTCAATCATTATGAGATTAGTATTATTTATTTCCATGTATTCATTTATCATCATTTATGTTGGAAGCTCTTATTTTTTTGTTAATTATTGCTTCTTGTTTTTTACATATTCCATATATAATATTTATTCCACGTTTATTGGGTAATTTAAATATTTGTATATTTTACCTTACTTATCATTAGATCTCACCTCTACTTATGTATCTATTACCATAGTGTATGAGTAAATGTTATACAGAAGTCACTTTTAGAAGGATAAAAAATATAGAATAATATATTGGAGAATTTTAAGAGTCCTTATGTATTATGTAATATTGAATATAGTGGAAAAATGTTCTCATAATGAAAATACCACATGAGTTATTATTTTATTATATTATATATTTATATATATCTATAAACTAGAAAATATACTTTATATTTGAGAGATTTAATAATTGTTTTTATTTTATAATTCTGTATTTTATATCTAGGAATTTATAGTTGGTACAAAAATTAAAATGTAATATTTGTGTTTAAGGAATGATATCCATGATCATGGGTCCATTTTAACACCCTAATCCAAAAATCCCAGCGTCAGTGCATTATTTTAATACATTGGAATAATTATAAGGAATCAAGTCTCGAAGGACTGATCAGTTTAGAAGTCTTGGAAAATAGATTACATAAATGAACGTTACATTAATCCTTAGAAAATAAAACACATCATAAATTATCCTTTGAGAATTCCATTAATTCCTTAGCTTAACCCTGCTTATCAGTCATAATACACTTTTGAAATCCTGGTAAAATAAAACATAAGTAACAGGTGAACACAAACGCTTAGTAAGGGTAAGAAATACATTGGAAGATAACATAAACATTAGTAATGGTTAAAAATTTAAAACACATTCATTTACAAATAATAAAAATGAACACTTTATGGTAGGGATATGGGATGACTAAATAATTCCATTGTAAAACATAGTTATGGGTATTCTACTAGTCAAATAACCACATAAACCATCAATAATAATTTCATAATGAGGTAATATATAATATCAGACATTGTGAAACATTTTGTCAATGCCTCAGCCAAGATGTCTAAAAATGATTAATACCTCAAACAAAACCATATATCAAATTGGGAAAGGCCTCTTCCAATTCCATGTCTAACTACCTCATGAGTCATACTAATGAACTAAGGAGCTATAGCGGTCTCCACCAATCACCTACTAGTCTAATAAATTCCTCATATGAAAAGGTTGAAACATAACAAAAACATTCGCAATAAAACTAATATACAGAATGTAAATACTTTAACCCTAAAACATTAATGGTATAAAACTAACACATCCATAGTCAAATATATCACAAAACCTTCAATACAATATGGAATATTTCTATCATAACAAATCAACCTCGATCAAGAATAATATTTCGTAAAGGATGTTGGCAAAGTTGAAAATGATCAGTAAAAAATCATTGGGGGAAATATCCCTTTTTCATGAAATCATTTAAAAGTAAAATAATCTATAAAGGAAGTAATTTAAATGATAATTTTGAATAAAAGTTTCCCATACCAAATTTTAATTTTTTAAAGTAATTATCATTTTGAAACTTTCATATCCATATAAATAAATACTTAAAACCATTTTGAAAACATGGACATTAATGAGAACGGTGTAGAAAAAAAAATATTTAAATCATTTAAAATGATGGTTTAGTAAAATTTACATTAAAAATATTCCTTTTGAAAACTATTTTATGAAACATGGACATGGATAATAAATATGTCCTAGTATATACTTATGTAAAAACAACCTCGGATAATAAAGATATTGTGAAATTAACCATTACCTTGCAATTTCCTTTGGTCGAGGGTTTGTTTAACCTCTTGAATAATTACGATTGTATGTTATTAAATTAATCCATAACCATATTAATATTTATTATATCATACATGATTCATTAATGAATTTATACTACAGATTTAATAAGGATTTCCATGTTAAATTAACATTTTGGTTAATATTCACATTCTTTATCGTACGTGTTTAAACTTGTTATTCTTGATCCTATCATTTAGATAATGATTTGAATACTTCCATAATTTAAAAATTTATTTATATATAATATATATTTAGAATAAAAATATTTATAATTGATATATATATTAAATGGAAGGCACCGTTTATGGAGACGGTAGGCCATACATACGCATAAATGTTGTTTCTGTTTTCATATCGTATTGAACGGAAGTAAGTGAATAAGGTATATGTAAGTATGTATATATATATATATATATCATGTAGAATTATTATTTCATAGATTAAATACTTATTAATAAAATATATATTTTATAATCATCATTGAATGGTGAACATGGCAATGAATCTCATCGCTTCATGGATATGATAATCAGTACGTACGCACGAGCGACAACATCATTATATTGATGGATAAATTGTATGTAATTGGATGGTATATAATATATAGAGAATAATTAAAATGTTATATTTATTATTTAAATCAGTTATAATAATTATTATGACCATAAAAATAATGATTTGTTTAAATAAGATACTACACCACGACGTGGATACGGTAAGGCGTACATACGCACAAATGGAGACACTGAAATTTAGAGGATGGATAGAATAAACAATATGATTGTACGATATTTATGATAAAATCATATTATTTAGGAGGTAAATGAGTTATTATTTTGTAGTGGAAACAAGAAATAATGTTGAAGTGGAAGATAAAATAAACTTGAAAGAGGGTGGTGAAATTATTACCTCATCTTTCGGGTGTTTTTTTTGAGTTGTTCAAAGGGATCCTTAGGTTGGATTTCATCTAAAAGTAAGGACTATAGGTTTATGTGATGTATGTTGGGAGTATATTTGGGCTGGGGTTGGCCAAGCCAAATGGATTTGGAGTTGGGATTTTGAGAGAAGTGTAAGTTCCCTTTTATAAGAGAGGTGAGGGTCACTTTAGGAAAAGATTGAAATATTATTTTTTAATAAAATAATTTTCTATTAATAAGGGCTCCAAAATAATTTATTTAGAGGATAAGGTGGTTATGGGTCAAAATACTCTCAAACAATATGTTTTTTATATGTTTAGGTTACCATTTAACATTATTGTTTTTATTTGTCAAATAGTTTAATAGTTTAACATTTACCTTATCTTCTTGTATTCTTACACTATATGGTTAATAAACTTATTCTAAACTTCTAAGAGAACCTAAAGTGGTTAATTAATTAAATATATAATATTACTTAATCCCTTCGGATGAACCTTAGATTTATTGGAATATTATATCAACCAATAATATAGAATTTGATTTAAAAATTAATTTATGTCAATTTTGACACTATTTGGTATTTTATTTTTGTGAAAGTCATAACAACTTGATTATTTCGAGAAAGCTACATTTAATACACCCTCGCATGTCATATTTCCATATAAAATATGTGTATGTCATAGAAACATTAAAATTTTATTTAAATTAATATTAATAGTACCATTTATTTGGTTCTTTCATTTATAAGGTAATTACAACATCATCATTGTGTCATAAATAAATTTAATTATTTAATATCTAAAAATTATAAATAAAATACCATGATGTTCTAATGAATATTTATATATGAATTTATCTTATGTATAACCCAATATTAAAAATGGTTTAGTTCTTAAACTCTGAATTTAACACTTTTAACAATTCTTTAAAAATAATAATAAATGTCCTAATCTAATCCTAGTGGACCTAAAGAATCAAATTTTATTCCTAATTATTTTTTTTGTCGAATTAAACTTATACAATATATTTAGTAAATTTTTTAGGGTAATTATAATTTCATTTTCACCTTTAATTACCCTATATACTTTTAACTGTAGTAAATAAAACTAAAAAGTTACTATTTACTAAAAATTAATTTCATCTCATTGAACCAAATATTATTTACTAATTTTAACCATGTCTCCTGGATTTTTTAAATTCAACTCATAAAAGCGGTAAAATTATTTTTTATGATAATAATCAATTGATCCTTGAAGGTGGGTAAAAACGCTAAAAAGTTCGACAAAATTTTATAAATCCAATATTATTATAAAATGACCCCAATAAATTAAAATCGACATATATAGGTATTATATTTCTATTTTTACTTAATATAAATTTAAATAAAATATATAATTATTTAAATAAAAAGTTGATTTTAAAAAACAACGTAGTGTTTTTCACTATTCATCAAAAAATTGCAAGTTTTCAGAAAAATACCAAAAATTCACCCTATGATAATTTTGATATTCCAAAGTCAAAAATGAATTATATTTTCTATATTCAATACATAAAGTTTTATTTATTAATTAAAAATTAATTCACGTTATCAAAACCAAAAGGTGAGTTTTTTTAAAAAAAAGTGAAAACTATCAAAAGATTGGCATGTGTTTATATCGACTATAAATGTGAAATTACTTATAATGACCTACACTATATTAAATGTTAAAATTATAATCTAATTATACTTAAAACCCATTCAAATGAATAATTTAATGCTATAAATTATTTTTATTAAAATGGTTTTTTTAAATTAAAACATAGTATTTTTCACTATTCGTCAAAGTATAAAAGTCATCAGAAAAGTACCAAATATTTACCCAATATAAATGTTTATGTACCTATTTTAAAAACGATTTTAATTTCATGAAATTGAATATATAAGAGTTTCAAATATTGGTTTTAAAAAAGGCTTCTCCATTAAAAGGTGGTAAAATTGCATTTTTTGAAAAAAACATATTTTATATAAAAAAAGGAATTTGTTCTTATATTTTTTCTATGAAAAATATAATATGGATGTTAAAATTATATAGAGTATACAAGATTCAAAATGCAGTTTATACTAAGCATAATCGGTTTTTGAATGGCTAGTATGGTATGTTGTGGGGTGCTCAAACTCGGTGTTGCTTGTAGCGTAAGGTATTGAATTACTTTAATGAGATAACGTAATATTAAATATTGAGTTGTTACATTCTACCCTCCTTTAATAAATTGTGTCCTTGAAATTTAAAATTGTTCTTCGAAAACAAATGGTCAAAAATAGAAAAATACATTTGTGGAAAACCCAAATCAGAAATTCGGTTAATAAAAATTAGTCTATATAAGAGGGAAAGGGAAATGAAAAGGTCACCACCAAATAATGATCTCACTTATAAGATCATTTGTGATAATTACAAACATATAATTAGGGGAATGATGTAAATATTTATAGGGAGTGACTAAGGTCATGAATCACAAATGAGTGTAAAATTGAGGACCTCAATTCCATCAATCTATAATTATTTAAAATATCACTGGTTCAACAAAACATAAGATATTAGGATAACACGTTTTTGTTTTAAGATTCCTTCCCTAAAGTTTAAGAATAAATTTATTCATATAATAAGAGGGAAAAAATGTTCTTAAAAATTAGAGTTTCATCCTTCAACTAATTCCTACCTCAAAATCACCTTTCACTCCATAAGATAATAGAATTCAAAAATATTCTATTTATCCTAATGGTATAGGGGTCCAAAAATAATGAATTTATAATTCATTTTTCATATTTTTTTAAAAAACTACATTATAAAAACAAGGACATCATGTATGCCAATAGTAGGTGATCCACCGTTGGCGCCCTTCAGTTGCGGGTTCAAGTCTCACTACCTTACCGGACGCGATAGGTTATCGCCAGACCTCTGTGTTGTCATTTTTATGACAATACTAAAATACTCTCAGGAAATGTTTTAACCTTAACAATAGTATCCAATGTCAAACTTAATCGATTCCCACCTTTATACTTATTCAAAATACTTCGGTCCAAACTCAGAGTCCAAAATATATAATAAAGGTAAACACAATGATGATCATTTTGACACGTAATAACATGTGAATACATTCATAATGTATTTTTTTAAACACTGTAAAACCCTGAATTACCATAAAACCTTATTGATTACATTCATGTTACCTCATTTTTTATAAAATACTGAATATACTTATTCTATCAAATAATTTTTTAAATTCCATCAGGGATAGAATATACAAATCATTAATCAGTTTCAAGGTAGTCAAGAATATCCAATATAATATATCCAAATAAATAATATATTCTTCCGAAATCACTACCACAGTATCAGAACCATATTATGGATGATCTTTCTCTCAACTATATATTTTTCAAATACATTAACTTGCTATTGAGTAACTTTTCTTGGTTCCACACAATCTTAAGTCATTAATGAAATAATACTATAGTGTAATCCTTATATATACACTATAAATCATATAACATGTACATAATTAATAAAATACTTAAATGACAAAATACTATAATAAAAACATGAGAAATATAATCATTACTTTTCATCTTTGGTATTATAATAACATGATTATTATCCAATATTCTCACTTGGGGTATACTCAGATGACTTGGACATTGATTCGCATAGTGTCCCATCTCTTTGCAGATGAAGCATTTTACATTTGAAAATGTTTTCTTACCTTTGAAATCTCGTACATGGTGTCCTTTTTCTCCAAACGTATAAAAAACTCTAATTCCACTCAATAATTTACTAAATTGATTATATCCAAAGTTATAACATATGAAAAAATCCTTCTTTCCTCTTTTCCCTTTATCCACCTCTCTCAATTCCATCATTTTCTTCTCTTGCTTCCCTTCAAATCCATAATACTCAGAGAATTATTTACTATTTTATTAACACAAGATATTTTTTCTTCATATGATGAGAATATGTGGGATACTATTTACATTTTATATGTTTTCTTAATACCATGAAAGATATGATCCTTACTTTTCTTTTGATCACACGTTTTACTGGAATTTTCATTCCTTCTACTAGGCATCATTTCTAAACAATGGCATGCACTAGGTTAATTTATGAATGTCAATGAATAATTCCAAACATGTAAAATACCTAATTTAAATTGAAAAGATTATGTATATAATCTATAATCATAAAATGTTTTCTTTGAGGACATATTTACTCCCAAATCCATCATAAATGATTGTAACAAAAATGTGAATTATCGTAAGAATATCCCCCAGGAGTGTCGTAACCCACAGTGTAGCAAGGCCCGTTGTTGTGTACCAGGATACCTCGGGTCAAGCCTGAAACTCCTTCTTATTGTTTTTACTCCTGGGTACATCTATGACAAATCCACCTCTACATACTCATATCCAGAAAATGATGCATTTCATGGAAAATACACAAAATCATCATATTACCAAAATTCTAGTATCTTCTTTTATATTAATCCTCGAAGTTTCTCTTTGGGTAATGTGCTATAATCATAGTTTATCTAAATCTAGTTTCCAATTATTGAACGAAACTTCCTATAACACTGACTCTAATGCCCTAACCCCAGAAGCCCAGATTTAGTGCATTATTTAAATACAGTGGAAATATTACAAGGAATCAAGTCCTGAAGGACAAATTAGTTTTGATGTTTAGGAAAATAGATTACATACATGAATGTTACATTACACCATGGAATATAAAACACAACATAAATGATTATTTGAGAATGCTATTAATCCCCAAGCATAACCCTACTTATCAATGATAATACACTTCTTGGAATCAAGGGAAAATAAATTATAATAAAGGGGTGAACACAAACGCTCAGTAAGGGTAAGCAATACAGTGGAAGATGACATAAACATTAGGCATAGTGAATAATATAAAACACATGCCTTTACAAATAATAAACATGAACACTTTATGGAAGGAATATGAGATGAGTAAATAATTATATAATAAAACATAGTCATGGTTAGTCTAACAGTCAAATAACCACATAAACCATCAATAATATTTTCATAGTGAGGGAATGTATAATTTCGGACAGTCTAAAACATTTTGTCATGGCCTCGGCCAAGACTTCGAAAAATGATTAAGGCCTCAGCAAAAAATATATATCATATTTGGAAAAACCTCGACTAATTCCACATCTAATTGTAATATAAAACATACTGATGCATCGAGGATCTATAGTAAGATCCACCTATCAGATACTAAGTCCAATAGATTCCTCATCTGAAAATGATGAAATATAACACAAACATTCATATTAAAACTAGCATACGAAATTTCAATACTTTAACCCTAAACCATTAATGGTATAAAAATAATACATCTGGAGTAAAATATATCACAAAATCTTCGATAAAATATCGAATATTTGTATCATAATAAATCAACATCCAATAGGAGTAATATCCCATAAATGATATGGGAATAATTTAAAATGATAAGTAAAAAATCATTGATAGAAATTCCCTTTTTCATGAAATCATTTAAAAGTCACATAATTTATAAAATAATTCATTTAAAAGATAGTTTTTAATCAAAGATCCCCATACCAATTTAAAATTGGGAATGTAATTAACATTTTAAAACATTAATGTCTATATAAATAAATACTGAAAACCATTTTGAAATCATGGAAATTAATGAAAAAGGTTTTGAAGAATAAATCGTTAAAACAATTTACGCCGTTTCCATTTTCAGATTGTATTGAACGGAATTAAGTGAATAAGATATTTTTGAGTACATACACACACACACACACACAAACACACACACGCAAATATATATCTCTAGTAGCATTTCTATGTAATATATTACATACTAATTAATATAATATATTTTTTATAATCATCGTTGAATGGTGAACATGGGAATGAATCTCATCGCGTCATGGATACATTAATCCATACACACACACGAGCGACAATATCATTATATTGAGGGAGAAATCATATGTAATTTGATGTTATAACATATATACATAATCATTTAAATTTTTTATTTTTTATTTACATATGTTATATTAATTATTATACCCATCCAAATAATGAAGTGTTTGAATAACAAACTACAACACGACGTGGAGACGGTAATCCATACATATGCACATATAGTGACATTGTCATTTAGAGGATGGATAGAATAAAAAATATGATTGTACCATATTTATAATAACATCACAGTATTTAGGATGTACTTGAGTTATTATTTTGGTATAGAAACAACAAAGAAATAGTAAGTGGAAGATGAAAATAACTTGAAAGAGGGTGGTGAAATTATTACCGCTTCTTCGAGTGTTTCCTTTTGAGTTGATCAAAATAGCTCATTAGGGTGGATTTTTTATCAAATTAAGGACTCTAGGATGATTTGAGGGAATTTGGGAGGATATTTTGGCAGGGGATGGCTGAGACAAATAGATTTGGAGGTGTGATTTTGAGATAAGGGTGAGTTCCCCTTTATAAGAGAGGTGATGGTCACATTAGGAAAATCATGAAATATTATTTTATAATAAAATAATTTTCGGTTTCTAATGGCTCTAAAATTATTTATTTCGTGGATAAGGTGGTTATAGGTTGAAATAATCTCAAAAAATATGTTTTTGAAAAGTTTAAGTTGCCATTTTAACCTTATCTTTTAGATTTGACACTTAGTTAAATAGTTTAACTTTTACCGTGTCTTCTTGTATTTTTACACTATATAGTTAATAAACATTTTCTAAACGTCCAAGAGAACAAAAAGTGGTTCATTAATGACATATATATTATTATTTAATCCCTTTTTCGAAACCATTGATTTTTAGGAATATTATATCAACCAATAATATAGTATTTGTTTTAAAAATTAATTTATGTCATTTTTGACCCCATTTGGTATTTGGTTTTTGTGAAAGTCATCACAACTTTATTACATCAACAAATATACACTTAATCAACCATAACATGTCATGTTCCCCAAGAATATTCATGTATGTCATGAAAACATTGATATTATATTTATTTTAATATTTATAATACCATTTATTTGATTCTTTCATTTATAAGGTAATTACTACATCATTATTATGTCATAAATAAATTTATGTATTTAATGTATAGAAATTATAAATAAAATACCATGATTTAGTAAATATATTTATATTTATAATGAATATTTATAGTCAAATTTATCTTATGTATAACAATATATTAAAAATGGTTTAGTTATTAAAGATATGATCCTTATTTTTCTTTTGATCACACGTATTGCTGGAATTTTCATTCCTTCTACTAGGAATCATTTCTAAACAATGGCTTACACTAGGTTAATTTATGAATGTCAATGAATAATTCCAAATATGTAAAATACCTAATGTAAATTGAATAGATTATGTATATATTCTATAATCATAAAATGTTTTCTTTGAGGACATATTTACTCCCAAATCCATCATAAGTGATTGTAATAAAAATGTGAATTATAGTAAGAATATCCCCCAGGAGTGTCGTAACCCATAGTGTAGCAAGGCCCGATGTTGTGTACCAAGATACCTCGGGTCATGACTGAAACTCCTTCTCATAGTTTTTACTCCATGGTACATCTATGACAAAGCCACCACTACCTACTCATATCCAGAAAATGACGCATTTCATGGAAAATACAAAAAATCATCATATTACAAAAATTATAGTATATTCTTTTATACTAATCCTCGAAGATTCTCTTTGGGTAATGTGCTCTAATCAGAGTTTATCTAAATCTAGTTATCAATTATTGAACGAAACTTCCTATAACACTGACTCTAATGCCCTAACCCCAGAAGCCCAGATTTAGTGCATTATTTAAATACAGTGGAAATATTACAAGGAATCAAGTCCTGAAGGACCGATTAGATTTGATGTTTTGGAAAATATATTACATACATGAATGTTACATTACACCATGGAATATAAAACACAACATAAATGATCATTTGAGAATTCTATTAATCCCCAAGCATAACCCTACTTATCAATGATAATACACTTCTTGGAATCAAGGGAAAATAAAATATAATAAAGGGGTGAACTCAAACTCTCAGTAAGGGTAAGCAATACAGTGGAAGATAAAATAAACATTAGGCATAGTGAATAATATAAAACACATTCCTTTACAAATAATAAACATGAACACTTTATGGAAGGAATTTGAGATGAGTAAATAATTATATAATAAAACATAGTCATGGTTAGTCTCATAGTCAAATAACCACATAAACCATCAATAATATTTTCATAGTGATGGAATGTATAATTTCGAACAGTCTAAAACATTTTGTCATGGCCTCGGCCAAGACGTCTAAAAATGATTAAGGCCTTAGCAAAAAATATATATCAAATTTGGAAAAACCTCGACTAATTCCACATATAATTGTAATATGAAACATACTGATGCACCGAGGAGCTATAGTAAGATCCATGTAACACCCCAAGATTTCATAGAGTGTTATTTCTTCAAAATAATTCGATAACTTGCACTACACGCAACACCGAGTTCAATTGCACCATGACTTACCAAAAAAAAAATCCATTAAAAGAGGTCATGAATAGCATTAACTACATTTTTAACTTTATATAATCCTTATAATTTTAGAATCCATATTATGAGTTTCTTAGTCATAATGCAAGAACATATTCATTTTCAGTATTGCACTTTTAACAACTTTTGATAGTGAAACCTTTTTAAATACAATATTTTAAACTTTTTGACTAAATGGAGACATCAAAAAATTTAAAATGAAACATCCCAAGCTTCCACGGTACGCTTTCCTTTGAATAAAACAGTAGCGTGTGTTGTACGCAACGTCGAGTTTTAACACACACCACAACCGATCAAACTAGTCGTTATGAATAGTAATACCTAAATTTTGAAATTATATATATTTTATATCTTGAAATGGACTTCATTTTTTTATTCGGAATATCGAATTTAGCCTAAGGTGAAATTTTGGTACTTTTCGGATAACTTTCATATTTTGATGAATAGTGAAAATTACTAAATTTTAATTAAAAACAACTTTTTTAATCAAAATAATTAATAGTGATAAATTATTAATTTGAGTGGTTTTAAAGTATATTTAGAATATATTTTTACCATTTAATATAATGTTGGTCATTGGACATAATTTTACAATTAAACCGAACATAAACAAGTGTCAATCTTTTGATAGTTATTATCTCTTAAAAACACGCTTTTTGTTTTGACAGCGGGAATTAATTTTAAATTAATTTCTGCCACTTCTATGTTTTGAATTTAGGAAAATGGATTCCATATTTGGAATAAGGATGTTCAAATTGTGTAAATGGGTAACTTTTATTTTTAGACATTTTGAATAATTACTGCGGTAAATATTTTATTTACCATGGTTAAGGGTAAATCCGGTAAATAAAGGTTAAAAAATAATATTATAATAATACTAAATTACCCAAAAATGTGTATTAACCCTATTGGTTGATACATGGTAGACCATGGGCATCTTTGGGTCTATTTTGGGACCCCATGGATCCACTTGTAAGTGATAATGACACTTTATTTTAATTTAGTTAAAATAAATACAAAAATGACACAAGCATATATCTTTTAGAACAACAATTGTTACATAGTGTTATATATGTTGGATTTTAGATTATAAATATTCATTAGAAAGCTAAAAATATTTCCTACATAATGATATTTTATTTATAATTTTTAGACATTAAATAATTTATTTTATATATGACACAATGATGATGCAGTAATTACTATAATAGTGAAAAATTAAAATAATTGATATTATAAATACCCAAATAAATATAATATGAAACTTTTAATGAATTAAACTAATTTTATAGGATACTATGATATATTAGGATTGATTTAATTGACTTTGTTCGAAGTAATCAATCTGTTATGAGTTTCACAAAGATCAACTATTGAATAGTGTCAAAATTGACATAAAAGAGTTCTTAAACAAATATTATATTATTAATTGATATTAAATTCCTAAAAATATAAGGGTCGGCCAAGAGACTTATATCATGATAGGTTCATCATTAATGTACCACTTGGGGGTCGCTTGGATGTATATAGTAAGTTTATTAACCATATTATATAAAAATACAAAGAGACATTGTAAAAGTGAAACTAATTAACTTAGAGTTAATACTTAACGATAAGGTTAATATAAGTACCCAAACCTGTCTAAATTCTATTGGTTGAGTGGTTTTCGACCTATCCCCACCTTAAACCTTTAATAATCAACTTTGGAGCCTTTATAAACCGAATATGAATTTATTATAAATTAATATTTCTAGCTTTTCCAAAGGTGCCCCTCACCCCTCTTATAAAAGGGCACTCCTCCTTCTCTTTTCCTCACACATCTCAAGCCACTTGGCTCGTCCAAAATCTGCCCATCTAAGCTCCCCACATCCCTCTCCTCCTCCTTGAAGCTTCCCCTTAGACAGAAATCATTTAAAGACGTCCTTTGGTTCCAACCAAATTGAGTTACCTAAATTAAAGGTAACGATTTCTCTTAAATTATTTTCCTTTATTTTGCTTCTCCAACCCCCAAACTCTTTTTATTTCCTTTCTTTTGTAACAACACCAGTATCCTCAATATACTAGGATGTTGTTATAAGAAGGATTCAAACTACACATACACACAACTCCATCTAATGGATGATGAACATAATGTTTCTGTGGATGGCAAACTAACGCCTCACGAAACGATGATTGTTCAAATACATCTTACCACCTCTCATGGTGGCCATTATGATGGCACTGTAATTAAATATGATATTAATGATATATATTTTATATATAAGATTATTTAATTCCATTTTATTTCATTCCATTATTCGTTTCATGTTGTATATACATACGAAAATTTCATTTGAGGAAGTGCGGACTACCGCCCCCTTAAAATGATATGACTCGTTCATACCACACGTGGAACGTATAAAGGATGGTGTTAATGAACTTAAGTAACATATATAAAATATTATATTATACTGGAATAGTAATATACCTATGTATCATTTGGATTTGATTCTTTTAAAATAAAAATTAAATGGAAGTAGCGTTCGTGCGTACGTACGGACTACCGTCTCCACGAACGCGATAAGATTCGTTCTCCATCGTATCCATTCAAGTCTTATTATCATTTTAGGGTTAAAAATAATGTTAATATCATTCTGATTATGAATAAGATTTAATCTATCCATTACAAACATGTCTTACGTAACCAAACATTTAAGAAGAACGAATCGATAATCACCTGAAACGACGATAATACTAAGATATTATTAATAAAGCAATGTTAAAAGATCATATATGATATCATATTAATGTATATGATTCTTGTATAATTTAATAACAATTATTTCACCATTATACAGGAGGTTAACCGACCCCAACAAAGGAAAAGTACAAGGTAAGGGTTATTTCACAATCTCTTCATTATCCGAGGTTGTTTATATGTAATAATCTACTGGGATCTCTTTATCATCCACATCCATGTTTCTTAAAAATGTATTTCAAAACATTTTTACTATTTACAAGAATATGGGTTAAATTCATTTATACCCTTTTTTGACTTTTTATAAGAGGTTTATAAAGGAATCTTTCCGTCGTTTTCAAAACAAGGTCCTTTTTAACCTTTTCGACAGAATTGAGGTAAGAATGTTTTTTTTAACTTATACGGCGGGTGCAGTTATTTTACGCCGTTATAAAATCTTCAAAGCTTTCCTTACAAGCTTATAAGAATATTTTCAACGAAAATGTTTTATTTTATATGGATCTTAAATGATTTCAAAATAAAAGGAGATATTTCTTTAAAAAGAATTTTGATTTCATCTATGTCAACATCCTTTGATGGATTTTAAGATTATTTGAAGTTGATTTATTATGATACAAAACTTCTATATTGTATTGAAGGTTTTGTGATATGTTTGACTGTGGATGTGCTATTTTTATACCATTCATAGTTTATTGTGAAAGTATTGACATTTCGTATGCTAGTTTTAATACGAATGTTTATGTTATGTTTAAACCTTTTCATATGGGAATGCATTGGACTTAATAAGTGACGGGTGGAGCCCGCTATAGCTCCTCGATGCATCGGTAGGTCTCATGAGACAAACTAGTGTCTTGGCACAAGGCCTTGACAAAATCTTATTTGTAGTCTTAGCACGAGGCCTTGACTATGTGGTTATGATAGTCTGGCATTATGCATTCCAACATTATGAAAGTGGTTATTGATTTTTGCATGTGATTATTCGATTAGTAGAATATCCATGTGAATAAGTAAATGGCATTATTTCAATTTTACTTTTGCCACACTATGTTGAAGTTCAAGTTTAAAAGGCTTTTTTTTAGTAATGCATTGCCTTAAATGTTTATTCTTATTTATGAAAGTTTCCGCTATATTGTTATCCTTACTGGGCATTTGAGCTCACCCCTTTTCTATGTTTTATTTTTCCCAGGAAGTGAAGAAGTATGTTATGAATGACCTGCAGGGATATTATGTGGGGATATGAGTGTGGATTATGGAGACAATATGTTGTTATAGTAGTTTTTCGTTTAATGATGTAATGTGAAACTTATGAATATATCTAGTGTTTCCAAGGCTACTAAACCAATCGGTCTTTCGAGATTTGATCTTTCTTGTGATCATGCCAATGTTATGTAATTAATGCACCGACTCTGGGTAGCTGGGGTCGGGGCGTTACAGTTGGTATCAGAGGAAGTTTAGTACAAACCTTGGAAGCTAGATTTAGATAAACTCTGATTAGAGCACGTAGACCTATGATGAACTTTGAGGATTAGTATAGAAGAACTTCCTAGAATTTTGGTATTGTAGAGACTTTGTGAGTTTTCTGAGCAATACATCCCTGTCTGGATACGAGCAGGTAGAGGCGGCTCTGGCACAGATGTACCTAGGGGTAAAACCCGAAAACACCGCTTTGAGCTAGACTCGAATGGGAACTGGTGCACGACAACGGGCCTTGCTGCACTCTTGGTTACGACACTCCCGGGGGATATGCTTAGGATAATTCTCATTATCTTTACAAACCATTATGAAGGGTTTATGAGTATATACATCCTCAAATGAGACATTTTTATATCCATAAATGGTTCAATTTATGTTAAGTGTTTTATAAGTATGAGATTATGTATTTGGATTCATAAACTGATCTAGAGTATTCCATTGTTTAGAAATGGCGCCCAGTAGAAGGAATGAGAACTCCAGAAATGCACATGATCCAAAGAGAAGGAAGGATCATATCTTTCATGGTCTTAAGATAGAATTTATAAGAGAAATAGTCTCCCATGTATTATCATCATATGAAGAAATAATATCATGTGTTGATAAGATAAGTAAAGAGTTTACTGAGTCCTATGGCTTTGAAGGGAAGCAAGAGAAGAAAAGGATGGAAGAGAGAAAGATGGATAAAAGGAAGAGGGAAAAGAGGAATTTTCCCATATGTGGTAACTGTGGAAAGAAACACCCTGGAACTTGCCTGAAAGGAATGGGAGTTTGTTATAAGTGTGGAGGAAAAGGGCACATAGTACGTGACTGCAAGGGTAAGAAAATGGTTTTAAATGTACAATGCTTCATGTGCAAGGAGTTTGGACACTACGCGAACCTATGTCCCAGTCATCAGACTATGCCGCAAATGATGTTATTGGATAATAATCAAGTTATGATACTACCACATATGAAGAGGAATGATTAGAGTTCTTATGTTGATTATGTCAATTGAGTGTTGTATCAACAATGTACTTGTTACAATAATCATGGAGTATATAAGGATTGTACTGCAGTACTATTTCATTAAGGACTTGAAATTGTGTGGAACAAAGAAAAGTGACTCAATAGCAGGTTAAATTTTTGGAAAATATATGGTTGAGAGAATGATAAACCATAATATGGTTCTGATACCGAGGTAGTGATTTTAGAATAATACATGATTGATTTGATAAATTATATTGGATATTCTTGACTACCTTGAAACTGATTAATGATTTGTATCATTGTTGGGGTTTAAAACATTTTTGTATTAATGAAGTATATCCAGCATTCTATATGGAATAGGGGAGCATGAATGTAATCAATAAGGAATATGGTAATTCAAGATGTTTCAGTTTATTAAAAGAATACAAGATGAAGGTATTCATATGCTATTGCGGGGTAAAAAGGATCTATATTATGTCTACCTTACTTATAAATGTTGGACTGTGAGTATGGATAGAAGTATTTTGGATAGTTCTAGTTTGGATTATTTTGGATTGCCATAAAAGGACAACCCGGAGGTCGGGCGGCAACCCGTCGCGTCCGGCAAGGCTGCGAGACTTGAACCCGCAACCGAAGGGCGACAAGGGTGTATCACCTACCACTGGCCCACGAGATGTCCTAGATTAAATAATGTAGTTTTTATTAAAATATCTTGTAGATGAATTATAAATTCGTTTATTTTGGAACCCTATACGAATAGTGTAAATAGAATTTTTTTTACATTCTATTATCTTTTAGAGTGAAAGATGAGTTTGTGGTAGACATTTATTAATGGATAAAACTCTAATTATAAAGTCAGTATATCTCCTTATGATCTTATCCAATCTCATAAATAAATTCCTCAATATTAAGAAAAGCAACTTAGAACAAAATTTTTTTCCTAGATGGTACCTTAAATCATCACTAATTTATGGCTTTGGAATTGTTGGCCTTTTCATAGCCATGTTCTCTACCACTCTCCATCAGATAATTGATGGTTAGATTTTTCTTCCATATCCATATTTTCTTACATGGAACCCTAGTATGTGTTATTTTTGGTAATCTTCATACTTTCAACTCTTTATTTTAAATAGAGGCCTCGTTAATTCATTTTTCGATGTGGGATTTCAACTAAGATATTTTGAAACGTCAAAAATGTGTTATCCCAATACCCTATATTTTGTTGAACAGATGGTACTTCAAATCATCATAGATTGATGAGTTTAAGGACCTCAATTATACACTTTTTTGTGATTGATGACCTCAATCACTACCTATAAATATTTACGTTTTTCCTCCGATTATATGTCTCTAATTTCCACCAATGTTCTCCTAATCAAGATCATAATTTGGTGGTGACCCTTTCATTTCTCTTTTCCTCATATTAAGACTAAATTTTAGTAACCCAATTTCCGATGTGGGTTTTCCCACAAATATATTATCTATTTTCAACCTTTTATTTTCGAAGAACAATTTCAAATTGCGAGGACGCAATTTATTAAAGGAGGGGAGAATGTAACACCCCAAGATTTCATAGAGTGTTATTTCTTCAAAATAATTCAATAACTTGCACTACACGCAACACCGAGTTCAATTGCACCATGACTTACCAAAAAAATACATTAAAATAGGTCATGAATAGCATTAACTACATTTTTAACTTTATATAATCCTTATAATTTTAGAATCCATATTATGAGTTTCTTAGTCATAATGCAAGAACATATTCATTTTCAGTATTGCACTTTTAACAACTTTTGATAGTGAAACCTTTTTAAATACAATATTTTAAACTTTTTGACTAAATGGAGACATCAAAAAATTTAAAATGAAACATCCCAAGCTTCCACGGTACGCTTTCCTTTGAATAAAACAGTAGCGTGTGTTGTACGCAACGTCGAGTTTTAACACACACCACAACCGATCAAACTAGTCGTTATGAATAGTAATACCTAAATTTTGAAATTATATATATTTTATATCTTGGAATGGACTTCATTTTTTTATTCGGAATATCGAATTTAGCCTAAGGTGAAATTTTGGTACTTTTCGGATAACTTTCATATTTTGATGAATAGTGAAAATTACTAAATTTTAATTAAAAACAACTTTTTTAATCAAAATAATTAATAGTGATAAATTATGAATTTGAGTGGTTTTAAAGTATTTTTAGAATATATTTTTACCATTTAATATAATGTTGGTCATTGGACATAATTTTACAATTAAACCGAACATAAACAAGTGTCAATCTTTTGATAGTTATTATCTCTTAAAAACACGCTTTTTGTTTTGACAGCGGGAATTAATTTTAAATTAATTTCTGCCACTTCTATGTTTTGAATTTAGGAAAATGGATTCCATATTTGGAATAAGGATGTTCAAATTGTGTAAATGGGTAACTTTTATTTTTATACATTTTGAATAATTACTGCGGTAAATATTTTATTTACCATGGTTAAGGGTAAATCCGGTAAATAAAGGTTAAAAAATAATATTATAATAATACTAAATTACCCAAAAATGTGTATTAACCCTATTGGTTGATACATGGTCGACCATGGGCATCTTTGGGTCTATTTTGGGACCCCATGGATCCACTTGTAAGTGATAATGACACTTTATTTTAATTTAGTTAAAATAAATACAAAAATGACACAAGCATATATCTTTTAGAACAACAATTGTTACATAGTGTTATATATGTTGGATTTTAGATTATAAATATTCATTAGAAAGCTAAAAATATTTCCTACATAATGATATTTTATTTATAATTTTTAGACATTAAATAATTTATTTTATATATGACACAATGATGATGCAGTAATTACTATAATAGTGAAAAATTAAAATAATTGATATTATAAATACCCAAATAAATATAATATGAAACTTTTAATGAATTAAAATAATTTTATAGGATACTATGATATATTAGGATTGATTTAATTGACTTTGTTCGAAGTAATCAATCTGTTATGAGTTTCACAAAGATCAACTATTGAATAGTGTCAAAATTGACATAAAAGAGTTCTTAAACAAATATTATATTATTAATTGATATTAAATTCCTAAAAATATAAGGGTCGGCCAAGAGACTTATATCATGATAGGTTCATCATTAATGTACCACTTGGGGGTCGCTTGGATGTATATAGTAAGTTTATTAACCATATTATATAAAAATACAAAGAGACATTGTAAAAGTGAAACTAATTAACTTAGAGTTAATACTTAACGATAAGGTTAATATAAGTACCCAAACCTGTCTAAATTCTATTGGTTGAGTGGTTTTCGACCTATCCCCACCTTAAACCTTGAATAATCAACTTTGGAGCCTTTAGAAACCGAATATGAATTTATTATAAATTAATATTTCTAGCTTTTCCAAAGGTGCCCCTCACCCCTCTTATAAAAGGGCACTCCTCCTTCTCTTTTCCTCACACATCTCAAGCCACTTGGCTCGTCCAAACTCTGCCCAACTAAGCTCCCCACATCCCTCTCCTCCTCCTTGAAGCTTCCCCTTAGACAGAAATCATTTAAAGAAGTCCTTTGGTTCCAACCAAATTGAGTTACCTAAATTAAAGGTAACGATTTCTCTTAAATTATTTTCCTTTATTTTGCTTCTCCAACCCCCAAACTCTTTTTATTTCCTTTCTTTTGTAACAACACCAGTATCCTCAATATACTAGGATGTTGTTATAAGAAGGATTCAAACTACACATACACACAACTCCATCTAATGGATGATGAACATAATGTTTCTGTGGATGGCAAACTAACGCCTCACGAAACGACGATTGTTCAAATACATCTTACCACCTCTCATGGTGGCCATTATGATGGCACTGTAATTAAATATGATATTAATGATATATATTTTATATATAAGCTTCTGTAATTCCATTTTATTTCATTCCATTATTCGTTTCATGTTGTATATACATACGAAAATTTCATTTGAGGAAGTGCGGACTACCGCCCCCTTAAAATGATATGACTCGTTCATACCACACGTGGAACGTATAAAGGATGGTGTTAATGAACTTAAGTAACATATATAAAATATTATATTATACTGGAATAGTAATATACCTATGTATCATTTGGATTTGATTCTTTTAAAATAAAAATTAAATGGAAGTAGCGTTCGTGCGTACGTACGGACTACCGTCTCCACGAACGCGATAAGATTCGTTCTCCATCGTATCCATTCAAGTCTTATTATCATTTTAGGGTTAAAAATAATGTTAATATCATTCTGATTATGAATAAGATTTAATCTATCCATTACAAACATGTCTTACGTAACCAAACATTTAAGAAGAACGAATCGATAATCACCTGAAACGACGATAATACTAAGATATTATTAATAAAGCAATGTTAAAAGATCATATATGATATCATATTAATGTATATGATTCTTGTATAATTTAATAACAATTATTTCACCATTATACAGGAGGTTAACCGACCCCAACAAAGGAAAAGTACAAGGTAAGGGTTATTTCACAATCTCTTCATTATCTGAGGTTGTTTATATGTAATAATCTACTGGGATCTCTTTATCATCCACATCCATGTTTCTTAAAAATGTATTTCAAAACATTTTTACTATTTACAAGAATATGGGTTAAAGTCATTTATACCCTTTTTTGACTTTTTATAAGAGGTTTATAAAGGAATCTTTCCGTCGTTTTCAAAACAAGGTCCTTTTTAACCTTTTCGACAGAATTGAGGTAAGAATGTTTTTTTTAACTTATACGGCGGGTGCGGTTATTTTACGCCGTTATAAAATCTTCAAAGCTTTCCTTACAAGCTTATAAGAATATTTTCAACGAAAATGTTTTATTTTATATGGATCTTAAATGATTTCAAAATAAAAGGAGATATTTCTTTAAAAAGAATTTTGATTTCATCTATGTCAACATCCTTTCATGGATTTTAAGATTATTTGAAGTTGATTTATTATGATACAAAACTTCTATATTGTATTGAAGGTTTTGTGATATGTTTGACTGTGGATGTGCTATTTTTATACCATTCATAGTTTATTGTGAAAGTATTGACATTTCGTATGCTAGTTTTAATACGAATGTTTATGTTATGTTTAAACCTTTTCATATGGGAATGCATTGGACTTAATAAGTGACGGGTGGAGCCCGCTATAGCTCCTCGATGCATCGGTAGGTCTCATGAGACAAACTAGTGTCTTGGCACAAGGCCTTGACAAAATCTTATTTGTAGTCTTGGCACGAGGCCTTGACTATGTGGTTATGATAGTCTGGCATTATGCATTCCAACATTATGAAAGTGGTTATTGATTTTTGCATGTGATTATTCGATTAGTAGAATATCCATGTGAATAAGTAAATGGCATTATTTCAATTTTACTTTTTCCACACTATGTTGAAGTTCAAGTTTAAAAGGCTTTTTTTTAGTAATGCATTGCCTTAAATGTTTATTCTTATTTATGAAAGTTTCCGCTATATTGTTATCCTTACTGGGCATTTGAGCTCACCCCTTTTCTATGTTTTATTTTTCCCAGGAAGTGAAGAAGTATGTTATGAATGACCTGCAGGGATATTATGTGGGGATATGAGTGTGGATTATGGAGACAATATGTTGTTATAGTAGTTTTTCGTTTAATGATGTAATGTGAAACTTATGAATATATCTAGTGTTTCCAAGGCTACTAAACCAATCGGTCTTTCGAGATTTGATCTTTCTTGTGATCATGCCAATGTTATGTAATTAATGCACCGACTCTGGGTAGCTGGGGTTGGGGCGTTACAATCCACCTATCAGATACTAAGTCCAATAGATTCCTCATCTGAAAATGATGAAAATTAACATAAACATTCGTATTAAAACTAGCATACGAAATTTCAATACTTTAACCCTAAACCATTAATGGTATAAAAATAATACATCTGGAGTAAAAAATATCACAAAATCTTCGATAAAATATCGAATAATTGTATCATAATAAATCAACCTCGAACAGGAATAATATCCCATAAATGATATGGGAATAATTTAAAATGATAAGTAAAAAATCATTGAGAGAAAATCCATTTTTCATGAAATCATTTAAAAGTCACATAATTTATAAAAGAATTCATTTAAAAGATAGTTTTTAATCAAAGATCCCCATACCAATTTAAAATTGGGAATGTAATTAACATTTTAAAACATTAATGTCTATATAAATAAATATTGAAAACCATTTTGAAATCATGGACATTAATGGGAAAGGTTTTGAAGAATAAATCGTTAAAACAATTTACGCCGTTTCCATTTTCAGATCGTATTGAACGGAATTAAGTGATTAAGATATTTTTGAGTACATACATACACACACACACACAAACACACACACACAAATATATATCTCTAGTAGCATTACTATGTAATATATTACATACTAATTAATATAATATATTTTTTATAATCATCGTTGAATGGTGAACATGGGAATGAATCTCATCGCGTCATGGATACATTAATTCGTACACACACATGAGCGACAATATCATTATATTGAGGGAGAAATCATATGTAATTTGATGTTATAACATATATACATAATCATTTAAATTTTTTATTTTTTATTTACATATGTTATATTCATTATTATACCCATCCAAATAATGAAGTGTTTGAATAACAAACTACAACACGACGTGGATACGGTAATCCATACATATGCACATATAGTGACATTGTCATTTAGAGGATGGATAGAATAAAAAATATGGTTGTACCGTATTTATAATAACATCACAGTATTTAGGATGTACTTGAGTTATTATTTTGGTATAGAAACAACAATGAAATAGTAAGTGGAAGATGAAAATAACTTGAAAGAGGGTGGTGAAATTATTACCTCTTCTTCGAGTGTTTCCTTTTGAGTTGATCAAAATAGCTCATTAGGGTGGATTTTTTATCAAATTAAGGACTCTAGGTTGATTTGATGGAATTTGGGAGGATAATTTGGCAGGGTATGGCTGAGACAAATTTATTTGGAGGTGTGATTTTGAGATAAGGGTGAGTTCCCCTTTATAAGAGAGGTGATGGTCACATTAGGAAAATCATGAAATATTATTTTATAATAAAATAATTTTCGGTTTCTAATGGATCTAAAATTATTTATTTCATGGATAAGGTGGTTATAGGTTGAAATAATCTCAAAAAATATGTTTTTGAAATGTTAATTTGCCATTTTAACCTTATCTTTTAGATTTGACACTTAGTTATATAGTTTAACTTTCACCGTGTCTTGTATTTTTACACTATATGGTTAATAAACATTTTCTAAACTTCCAAGAGAACAAAACGTGGATCATTAATGACATATATAATATTATTTAATCCCTTTTTCGAAACCATTGATTTTAAGAATATTATATCTACCAATAATATAGTATTTGTTTTAAAAATTAATTTATGTCATTTTTTACACCATTTGGTATTTGGTTTTTTTGAAAGTCATCAAAACTTTATTAAATCAACAAATATACACTTAATCAACCATAACATGTCATGTTCACCAATAATATTCATGTATGTCATGAAAACATTGATATTATATTTATTTTAATATTTATAATACCATTTATTTGATTCTTTCATTTATAAGGTAATTACTACATCATTATTATGTCATAAATAAATTTATGTATTTAATGTATATAAATTATAAATAAAATACCATGATTTATTAAATATATTTATATTTATAATGAATATTTATAGTTAAATTTATCTTATGTATAACAATATATTAAAAATGGTTTAGTTATTAAACATTTAATTTAACACTTTTAACTCTTCTTTAAATAAAAAAATAAAACATGTCCTAATATAATCCAAGTGGACCTAAAGGATGATATTTTATTAATAAGGTTCTTTTTGGTTGAATTACACTTATCCAATAGAATTAAGAAATGTGTTGGGGTAATTATAATATTATTTTTACCTATAATTACTCTATTTACTTTTAACCGTGGTAAATAAAAGTCAAAAGTTACGATTCGTCAAAATTTATTTTCATCTCATTGAACCAAATTTTACTTAATGATATTAACCATGACTCTTGGAGTTTTTAGAATTCAACTCACCTAAGAGGTAAAATTATGTTTTATGAAAATTCGCAAATGCTCTTAGAAGGTGAGTAAAAAACGTTATAATTTTCAACAAAATTTTATACATCTAATTTTTTTATAAAATTACTCGAATAAATTACATTGAATGTATATAGGTGTTATATATCAAATTTTAATTAAAATAAATTTAAATTAAATAAAAAATTATTTAAATAAAATTTCTTTTTTAAATAATAACATAGTGTTTTTCACTATTCATCAAAAATTGAAAGTTTTCAGAAAAATTCCAAAACTTCACCCTAAGATAACATGATATTATGAATTCAAAAATGAAGTCTATTTTACCAAATTATAAACATTAAAGTTGTATTTATTTATTTAAAATTAATTCACGTTGTCAATACCAAAAAGAGGGTTTTTTAAAAAAAGTAAAAACTATCAAAAGATTGACATGTGTATAAGTCAAATTTAAATGTGAAATTACATGTAATGAACTATATTGTATTAAATGATAAAAATATAATATTATTATATGTCAAAACCATTTAAATTTATAATTTAACACTATAAATTACTTCTATTTAAAAGGTTTTTTTCAATTAAAACTTAGTATTTTTCACTATTTGTCAAAGTATTAAAGTTATCAGAAAAGTACCAAAACATTATCCAAACTATATTTTTATTTCCCACTATTATATAAGAATTTAATTTCATAAAATTTAATATATAAAATTGTCAAATATTGGTTTCAAAAAAAGGGTTCGCCATTAAAAGGCGTTAAAATTGAATTTTTTAAAAAATACTTCTTTTATCTGAAAAAGCGAATTCGCTCTTAAATTTTGTCTAAGAAACAAATAATATGGATGTTAAAATTATATATACTATATAAGATTCAAAATGATGTTTACACTATTCATAACGGCTTTTTGAACGGCTATTTTGGAAATTTGTGGTGCGCTCGAACTCGGTGTTGCGTGTAGCACAATCTATTTAATTACTTTAATGAGATAACGTACTATGAAATTTTGGGGTGTTACATCCATGTAATCACAAGGTAATAGGTATATTAAATTGGATCAACTTGACCAAATTGTTAATTGATATTGATAAACCATGTCCAAATTTTTTTTAGTGAATATGTAACAAAAAATATTGAATAAATCAATCCAATTTTTCTGTAAAATATTAAACTAAAAACATTTTAATATAAAAACAGTAATAAAAAATATTAAATAGGTGAGAGGGACAAGAAGGAAAAAAAGATTCATCTCTGTTGATCAGCCTTCAGTAACCTTGTTATGATAACCAATTGAACATTTTTCTACTTTTTACTATCATGATGTATTATTGGATCAATGAATCCCTAAAAATATATATTCTAACCCAATTTTGAATGAATTATTGTAATATATACCATCATTATGGGTTAAAGTCAACTCTATAGGTTGTAATAACTAATATACATTTGGTGGTTGTAACTCCTGATCATCCTCTTATGGCTACTCATGCAGAGCTTCCCCATAGTTTTCAATAGTCCAAAGTGCATTTTTAGTTCAATGATAAATCTTCCTTAGAAAAACATCGTGATGTACCCTTAACATTTAACATTACCTCAGTTTATAAAAAATTATAGGGTGCTTAATTTCCATAATAAATATTTACCTATGATTTTTCTTAAAATTCAATATTTTCCACTATAAATAAACTTATGTTTCATCATTCAATTCAAGAAAAATAAATATTAATCACTCCGACAATATCAATTATCAGTAAAAAATGATCTTGATGATGTGAACCAAACCAAAACTCAACATAACATTATTAGTTAAAATACATATTTTATTTTAATCGATGAATCTACTTGGATTAGCTTGATTTGAAACTGCAGTCTTCAAATGAAAGTGCATGGATTAGTTATGATAAAACCAAGACCTTTAGAAGAAGAGCACACATGGATTATTAATTTATATGTTTAACCTCTAATACAGAAATGTATATCATTAGATGAATGATATATAATATTATTGATTACTCGTAGTCAGAACCACCTAAGACAATACTTAGTTAGCATCTACCCTACAATAGAAATAACAATTCCTTACGCACATTGGGTTGAGACGTTAGTGGTCATGAATTTATGTCTAAATGGAAACCAAAATGGGAACAACAATGGTCCCCATAATATTCTATTAAAAAAGGTAAAAATAAATATAAATGATGCATATTAAATTCAGTTTGTTAGCCAAATATTTTAATCATGATCAAACATTATCAAGATTCAAGTCTATATAATTCAACAACACTATGATGTTGAACCATTTTTAGCATCACATATACCATATCATTTCTTTGTTACTAATTTTTTGGTAAAACCAAAGCATCTATTTCATTAAATCATAATTTACGATAATTTTTGTTAATTTTTATTCATCCAAAAACATTTAATATGTCGACCCTCGGATTCTCTTAAAATATTTGTCTTAATACTTACCTTGTATAAATTTTTAACGTACTTTAATTAGGTTTCAATTAAGTCTTCCAACTCATCTTGTTTGTGAATAATACAAATCTATATTACAGGAATTATTATAAAAGTGAAATTGGGTTTATTTAACAAAATTTAATGTTCAAATTCTCAATATAACATTGTCTATAACATCCATCTTTAACCGACATCACATTTCCTTTTGTGTTTCATAAAATTAGATTCAATTTTATATCTTCATTGATCATCCATAGTTCATCCTCGATTAATTAATCATATCCAATAATATTAACAAAGCACCCCTAGTTATCAATTTTATTCATTAGTGAATTAATATTATTCATCATCCATGGTTCAATTCAGTTGGCCCTTATTTTGAGCTCATCACCTTCAGAAAATATAAAAGAACCCCAAATTTAATCTTCCCCAGATTTCTTCCTTTTAACCCATATAGAAATCCCATATTCCATGATCTGGATCACGATCTTGGATAAAAAAATTATCCAACTACCTTGATGATATCTTTTGGTTTGGTATAGGGTTGTGTTTTCATCCTAATCCAGAGATCTCATTGAAATTTTATATATGGGTTATGACATTTAAATGTGTTAAAATCATAAATCTCTTACAACAATAGCTACTAAAATTTTCTTAGAAATGGATATATAAAATTATACTACATGAGATTGAAAAAAAATAACATATGTTATGTATTCACTTAGTTATCGTGTATTCTACATTGTGAAAAATATCTTATCCATTGAAAACTTATTTTGTGGATGAAAAAATTATTTGATGTTGTTAAATATCTTATGAGGTTTTATAAAAGAATATCTTATCATATTTGTTTGTATAATGTAACACAATGTAATTGATTAGTAATGAAGTAAAATGATTTAAAATATTCTTAAAATTATTATTAAACAAAAAAAATAATTTATAAAAATTAATAACCATGGTTGAAATCCAATACACTATAAAATATTTAGATTCAAAATATGTAACATTGCAAATTTTAAATTTCATTTGAAATAATAATTCAGTGAAAATTGGATGAGAAAAAGATGAAATTATGTTGTTTTTCTTTTTGAAGATGAAATCCACTAACACTAAATAGAATACACAATGGAAATATATTATTTCATAAAAAAGTCAAATAATTATGTACTCAACAAAAAATTTATATGAATATAAAAATATCAAATTTCATGACTGTTATAATCAAAATAATGAGGTTTTTATAGATAAGCCTTTCAAAACAAGCATAAAAAATATTCCACATCAATGAGATCATATATACATGAACATTTAAGGTATTGACCTTCAAAATTCAACATAAATACTGGAGGAAGCCTATATTACTACTCTTCAAAATATAGAAAATTGTTAGCATAGACCAATTATTACTATGTAGATCACATATATTCTTTCCCCATATAAATATAATATTTGGTATATCCTGTTTGAAAAATGAGAGACACCTTGTTGGGATTAAACTCATAAGATCCACTTTTTATAATTCACTATTCCATACATGATTAATTTTCTATCCCTGATCACATGAGGAAGAGTATCCCAATTAAAATCCAACAAAATGGAATATTCTACTCAAGAATAGGCTCATACTTCTTCCCTAATAAATTATAATGATATTATAGCCCTATAAATTCTCTCAATATTAATATACGGTACTGTAGACTCGTCCCTCAAATATGAAGGCAGTTATATATATAGAATTCCTCCTCAGAGTACCACCATCAACAATTATATACTATCTCACAAGTGAATGTTTTTTAGAATCCTCCCCATGGAATGATTTAAATGGAACATGTGGACTACTCCCATGAAAATCGCTAAAGAGGTCTTACCTATAGTGAAATATCATCCAAAAATAATCCTATACCATCATCATAATCACTCTGTGGGTTAAATTATTTTGAGAAGAACATAAAAACCATAGATATCTATGTTGAGCACTTCGTCATTGACATGTGATATCTCATCTCATCTAGATGATAATTCATAGAGTGACCATTATTTGTGCCTCATTTTAGGTCATACATTAGATAATCAGATAAAATATTGGATAAATTTACACAATTCCAAAAATAATTATGAAATAATCCATTGTGGTTTGATCAGTATGAATAATATCATCCAGATGATGAAGAAGTTTCATTGAAAATTTGAAGGAAATATAATTGGGAAATATACGAGTGATTTTTTTATCCTTAGTAACTACCCACATAACATTATATTACCATTAATGGATTATTGAACATTCATCCAATTCCAAAAATTCTGGAAAATGCTCCATCATCTCCCAAAAAACATCAATCATATTGAGATTATCCAGGTAATATTGAAGCACTGAAAACATTTAGTCATCCTATTATTTATAAAACCTTCACAGTGGACCAAACCCTAATTATATAATGATTTGTTATTATCTCTAACATGTTTTACTTATAATTACAAAATACCAATTCTAGATATAAATGTATGCTTCACTTATTGTTTAAATGAGGAGTTGGGGTGAATATGGAGCATTACTTTTCACTATACTCACCGGTCAACCAAATTCATCTGAAAATATAGAATGAAACACACTCACCTCAATATATGTTTTAGGACCATGATCACTATACATCAGATAGTCTATCTAGAATAATTACATAATTATTGAGATATAAAAAGTGTACAATCGGTGTGAACTAACCATTTATGGACCATGTATTTGAATGTTAATAAATTTTAATAGGCCTCCAATTAGAAAGAGATAAAATTACAAAATTTTAAATCTTACAAGAATACCTAAATACAAAGTATCTTGAAATTAGGATGTTCTCAACATCAATAATTTTATATATCTATGGTATAAGAACATCAGATGATGCAATAATAGTCCTCACTATAGCAATTTAGTCTCTATCCCAACCCATATGGATGAGGTAATTTTCTCCACCTATACCACCCACGTTATCATAAATTCTATACACATATTAAATTAGGATTTTGTAATAACCAATTTAACCCCATCACATAGGGATAATGCTTTATTACCCCTCCTCTACCTATGAGGAATTGTTTTTCCTCAAGATTACGAGAGCCTGCAACACATAAAAAACCATCACCTTTTATGCTAATACGTGATCATCCCTAACTGATAGATAAATTATAAATAATAATCATTGGGGAATATCAATGGATCATGCTATATAATGTAAATTCATGATAACACTATGAAATTTAGATTAATCATTGAATGCCCCATAATATGAAATAACCAACAAAAAAGTATCGTATCTATTGGACACATAACATGTGTCTTGAGAGGTACCCTGAATACAATAAATCACATCACTATATCGAGGTAAATAATGTTATGATATATTCTCCATGATAATCACTATTTAAGGATATTATATCATACAATAAAAAAATATTATTCCTTATACTGATGAAGTGGAATAAATCAAGGATACATTTTACAGGCTCATTTTCTATATTGTGACATGTGAGCAAGGAATTAACAACAAGAATCAAATATAAACCAAGAACATGGATGCTTTGAATGACCTTCCACAACCAACCTAATGAACGTTATACAAAAATTAAGGGAATTAGGTTTAAATATTCCACTCACAATATAATGATTTTGAATCTCTTCTAAATAGAAAATGGATGAATATGAATCTGAAACATAGGAATTGAAATAGAACAACACTGAGTTACTCTATGTAATTATTACCACTATGTATATTTCTAACAACATGTCTTAGGTATCATCTTCAAAAATAAATTTCAAACCATTACAAATTCACAATTTTTAAGGGTTCCTCCCAACCATTATATGGTATATATGTATAATAAAACAGAAAACATGACCCCAATGGTTAGAAATCAAAGGATTTTTCTTCCCTAGAGTATCAACAAACGTATTTTTAGGAAAGAATAACTATTCTACATCCAAATGGATTTCAATAGCAAACATATATAATAAGACCATAGTAATATAATATCATCTCCCCTAATCAAGAATCATCTCATGAAATCAACCCCAATTATTTCATTACTATATTCAGTCTGTTAAAACAACAAATGAATATATAGAGGAATGAAACACACTAGTAGAAATGGATCAAATCAAAATCCTGAATCAGTGAATTCTACTCCTATCATACCAAAATTTTTAAACCACACATTCCAGACATTCAATGGTGAATGGGATCAGTAATAAAATTTTACACGCATTATTTCCCAGTGTGGTACAATGACGTAGACACTTGAGAAAAAATAAGTGGATAAAATCTAATGGTTTATAAAAAATTTAAGGAATAATGTATTTCTAGTATACTAACTGCTCATATGGGTCCTCCTCAAAGTGGGAAGAAAATATTTGATAGGTTATTTATTAATTGATCCTAATATGATGGATTATAATGATATATCATCCAACAAAATATTTAAAAATAGAACAAGGGGATCGTATTTTTAATCCCTATGTTGAGGGTTTAATATAATCAATCAACATGATGATTACCCTAGTTCAATTACTATATATCAATATATTGAATCTATGTGATTTTTTTAATTCAATGTTATTTCCCCAAAATGTTATAGTTGGATTTTATGAGTTTGTAACTATAAAAATGGTTGTAGGATTACATTTAGGATACCAATTAAAAATATTACCCCCTCCTTCTACCCATGTGAAATTTATGAGTAATGTAGAGAGTGTAGCTATTACACTCTTGTTGATACCAATATTTTATATGATATATAAAATAGCCCAATACCACAATGTGACTCCCTTTGAGTAGTAACAACATCCTTTTTATCCCTTCTAGGAATGGTGAAAGGAAGAAATTCACATGATTTTTTATTAAAGACAGAATAAAAAATATTATTTCATGATTAAATGTGTTCTGAGATACATTATATCCAACATTCTAGACAACCAATTTACGTTATTAGAATATTGGAGGCCGTCAAAAAATATATCTCAATGAAAACCCAAAATATCTCCCTTATCATCAATATTAGATCATAACATTCATTACTATTTCATGTTCAAGTATATCCTCTTAATGATGATCTATTTAGGGATTAAAAATTTTTAGAAGCCTCTAGAATAAATAACATTCATCTCTATCACATCCAAATATGAAAAAAGAGAATAAATGAATGTTTCAATTTAGAATGAACATAATGTTGATGTCTGTATTAAAAAAATATGTCAAACGTTCACCCTATATGTCAATGTGCACATTCATTAACTAGTATAAACTTCATATCCATCAGTAATGATTGGTGAATAATATCCATGAAAATTATTTTAAATTTGATTTAATAAACTTAATAAAAACAATGTGTGGGAATAATAATCCGATCCAATATCCAAGATAGTCTATAACATTCAAGAAACCATTCCTCTATCATTGGGAGTATGGGAACCACCTTACCAAATAAAAACATCATCAGAAGAAGAGTCACATAGTGACATGGCCTACATCATCTATAAGGTTCTACTATTGTTTTTTGAAGAACTCAAATATGAGAATAAATTAAGTTTACCTAATTAGGGATAGTAAGAAAGTGTCTTCAAGGTCCATGGAGGTCACTAAAGATACATTCATGTATGATATTAATATTAAGGCCACGTCTCCACTAATTCAATTTATGTTTCCAAAACATAAAGGAAGTTAATTATTTGGGCCTAACATGAGCTTCAATCTTCATCTAAATCTTTTGAGATACATTTGGATCCAACTGAAAATAAATATTTTAATAAAATATATATATATACAATATCATAACCGGGGTAGACATACCCATACCGAACAACCTAATGTAACCAACCCCACTAACATAAATCAGGTTGAAAAATAATCTATATTGACAACCACATCACTAAATCCTCGTGCTGGGAACAACCACAACTCAATTAGTGTATCACATTGGTATAGATTCATAAAATTGTTTAATAGTTATTTTTCATCCCGTCCAAAACACCAATTCATGAATTTAATCACCTCTCAAATGAGGTTATAGTTTTCATTAATTCATGAACAATTCTTCAATAATTTAATGTTGTGGTCACTACAAAAGAAATCCACCATGTGAAAATGAATCACTCTTAATACCCCACAATCATATCATTCATAGAATAAGACAAACATGAATTAATATATGGACACACCTAGTACCTAATTATGTGAATAATGGTAGATAACATCGAAGATCATCAATCCTTGATTTGAAAGGGATTTATGACAAATATCACCCTATTCTAGACACCCTTATTCCAGGTCAATATCTTGGTTGTATTTTAACTATTCATATTTACTGGTTGAGAGTATTAAAATATTCAGTAAAATATAAATGGGATGATTAATCTAATAACTCAGTTCAGTGAACTCATGTATGTAATTGGATTCATATTGGTTTGACAATGAATGATATGAACACTTTTTTAAGAGTCCATGGATTTACATAAAAAATATGCACTACTACTAAACAGGGCAGGAGATGCACCTCCATTTATCAATGCTAAGAAGAAAAAAATGATAAATAAGTGGGAATTTATCAGCGCTATCTAAAATATCTGATAAATTTTCCATTTATCAGCACTAAAACATGCAGTGATAAATGTGTACCCTTTATCATAGCTTTTCTTAGCACTGATAAAGGATATATTTATCAATTCTCTTTTTGGCGCTGATAAAACATGTTATTATTATTTTATATAGAGTTATTATATTTATATTCAAAAATAAGGTTTTTTATACATTATATAAAAAAAATGTTTATAATTAATATATATATTTTAATAATTAAATATATATATATATAATGTTTTAATTGAAAAAATTATTTCTATAATAATAATTATATATATAGTTAAATAATTATATATTATAATAAATTACATTAAATAATAAATATATTTATTAGATTTATTACATGTATTAGATGTATTAGATTAATACATTGTATTTATAGTATTCTTTATATTTATTGTATTTTATTTATTTATTTTATTTATAAATATATTGTTGGGAAAAAATCCCTCAAGGCATCATTGAAGCATTTTTGAGGTGATTATGTTTGTTGAAAAAGTGGACATATGTGTTCTGATTTTTGACAAAGAAAACTGTGGAATACAAATATGTTGAAAAAGGTGATTTCATTGTGGCATGTCAAGTTCAAGGGCTGTGGTTAACAATCCATGTTTGATTAATGGATGTTGACAGAGGAATGGATGATCTGGAGACGGTATAAAAAGAGCAGATACAAAGTGGTGTCGTGTACTTGAAGGAGAGGAAACTTGAGTGCCATATGTTTTTCAAGATCAAAGCATCAAAATACGGAAAATTGATAAGGGTAAACCATGTCTTGGAGTTGCTCGTGCAAGTGGTTTGCGCGGCAGGATACTAGCACACTGAAACTTGCGCGCCGAGGGGAGACTTGTGCGCCATCGTGCAGGGTGTCCAAATGCCTATAAATATAGGTTGAATTCTCCTCATTTGGAGCAGAGTTCAACACTTAGAAAAATCATAGCTCCCGTCACGCAGGTGTGGTGGTCACACAAGTGGTGTGTGGTCGTGCAAGTAGAGGCAGAGGGCTAGGTGTTTGTTGCGCGCCCAAGGTTGGTTGGGCGAGGAAGGAATAGTGTCGTACATGTTCTGAGTTGAGGAAGGAAGCATTGTGCATGTGGTTCGGTGACACTTGCGAGCCGGATTTTGAAGATGTGCGAAGATTGTTGGTTGTGCTCCAATATTGGTTTGGGCATAAAAGGGTGTGCCTCGCGCAAGTTTGGAGTTGGGGAAGCTTGTGTCACGCAAGTTGTTGAGGTGGAGTTGTGCACCAGTTCTGACTTGTGCATAGAGACTTTCACATAGGCTTAGAGAAGGGCACCAAGTATGTTTGATTACCAGTTGTGATTCAGGGCTTCTTGGAAGCTTGAAGATTGCCCGATACCCTCGGTGCAATGTAAATTTCATCTATAGGTGAAAGATGGACTTCAACAGAGCATCTACTTACGACATAGAATGTATTCATTAGTGATAATGAAAAGACCTATAGGTTTATAAACTGTGAGTGGATCCTTTTCAAAGCAGTGATAAAAGGAAGAGGATGAAGGCGATCTTCTCCACTGGCAGTGAGCCAGAGCGAGAGAGAGATAGGGAGTGACCCTTGGGAAAGCAGTGAGATGACCCTAAACATTGTAAATGCAGTGAGCCTGGGAAGAGAAGTGATCTATCCTGAACCTTGTAAATATCAATGCTCTTTTAGTGGATTTGGTACAACGGCACATTGCCGATGTATGCTCCTTGGACGTAGCATAGTGAGGTTGAACCAAGTAAAAAATTTTGTATCCATTGAATGATTTACTTTCTGTTTATATTGTGCAATGGGAAATAGAGAGAAGAGTTTTTTTCTTAACAGTGAAACAAGATCAGAACGAGCGTTAATTTTAAATTAGTCATACCCTGATTCACCCCCCCCCTCTTAGGGTATTCATCCTTTTGGACCTAACATATATAATACCTTTTAACATATATATTTAAAATTAAAATTATTGAATATATATGTGTTTTAAAATGAATTTGGTCAATGAAAAAAGGGCTGAAAAAATAAATATTTATTAGTGCTATACTTTTAGCACTGATAAATGGGTATTTTATCAGTGATTTTTGAGCGCTGATAAAGATAAAAATTTATCAGTGGGAAAAAATCAGTGATAAAATTCCAAATTATCAGGGTAGTAATTTTAGTAATGATAAATAGGTTATTTTTCAACATATTTTTAGCACTGAAAAAGGAATATCATTATTAGCACTCCAAAAGTGTTAATAAAGGTAAGTTTTATCAATTCTTTTATTTTAGGGATGATAAGCATACCATTATCAACACTTTTAACTAGCACTGATAGAGGTTCCGACAGTTTTTATAAATGAACCACAAGAGGCCCCTCCACCCTTGCACCCGTTAAAGCCTTCACAGATGCAAAACCCTACACTGTCAACCATTCCTCTAATGCAACAGGTCATCCTCATCCTCATCCACCTCCACCATTGCTGTCTTTTCCTCCTACTCCTCCTCCTCCCCCGCCATTGCCTTCTCCTCCTCATCTATCATTACCCCTCCTCCGCTTCAACCCTATTCCTCCTCCTCCTTCGCCTCTACTACCACTTCCTCCTCCTCCTCCTACATCCGCAGAAACATCCTCCTCCACCGCAGCCACCACCACCACCTACTCCTATTCCACCTTCTCCTCCTCTTCCTTACATGGTCCCCTTTTCTATGTGACCTTTTTAACATTCCCTCATCATTTTATGACCATCCCAGAATCCCCCTCTACCGCACATGGATTCCCCCCATTGAGTCTCTAATGTTTTTAATTTTTACTATCCTGCCTCAGAAAGATAGATGGTTTGTAGAGTTAGGTCTAATGGACCCTATAGTGGTATTTTTTTTATTACTAATTACTAATATCCTAAGTTGAAATTTTGTGAATGGGATTATAATCAATTGTGATGTAAGGGTCATGGGTGGTGGTTTATATAAGGGAAAAATTATGTTAATCAGATGGAAAGTGACTTTATATGGATTATAAATTAGGTTAGAGTGATACAGATGTAAAATTTATTTCTAATACTGATTCATTTACTACATATTTTGCTATCCTGAGTTGCAGGCCTTTATGGTTGTACTACATTGTGGGATTGGGGGGATTCCTTGGTGGGTACTAGTTATGGGATAACCAGTGGGTAGGTTGTTGTGTGAGCTATATCAAGGATTATTATAAATCTTATGTCATGTTTAGTACATTGTTTGTTTTGATTATCCCACACAATATTTTTATCTTGGATATATGAAATTGTGACATCTCCCATAGAACCCTTATAGGTATAGTTCCTGTAAATGGGGTGATTATGAAGTTAGTTTGAAATGATAATGTGGATTTATTATGACTTTAAGGGTAGGGAAATTCACACATGGGGTGGTGTGGGATGGTAAATAAATATGAATAATGATATTTCTTGTTTATATATTGTTACCTATAGGTCATGGGATCATCATGATATATTATTTAACTATAGGATATACTAATGATGGATACGTTTAGGGAGGCTTCTTAGGATGGTTCATGTATGAGCTTCTTATGTAATTGACTCTTAATCGATGCTAGGTATCAATCACTGGTTAGATAATATCTAGGATGAAGCATTTATTCCATGTATGTTCATTATATATTAATCATTATTATATATCTATGATTATAATGAGGCCAAGAGGCCTTGGGATTGAAATGTAGTGATACTCCACCAAGGTGAACATTATTTCAAAAAAATAATGTTTATGTTTGGATATACATCACGGGGTATATTAAATTGTCCAAAAGACATAAATTATTTTAGTGGTTCAGTTTGTGTTGGAAGTTAGCTATGTTATACCCTCCCTAGGATGTTAATTTTGTGTGTTAATTTATCATAGGGATCTATCTTACATTTTTAGTCCTTCTCAGGCAGTAATATGGACCTTCTTTGACCCTCTCGCAATCCACTTCTAAAATATCTTATTATCTATGTTGAATACCTTGTATTAGTGATTTAGATTTTTTCATTGGTTAGACTGGCTATTCCTCTTTAGGTCCTCCTTTATGCAAGTGAGTTTATCCCTGAGACTCGCCTTATGTTAATGGTTTGGATCATGTTGGTGGTTGGCTATGTTATGCCCTCTATTCTATTTTTTTGGGGGTGGATGTTAATCCATGAGGCATATAGTCACATCACAGTTTAGGATCAAGGTTTAATGGCTCTGCAAAGGGGAGGAGAGTTTTAGTATACACCTTTTGGTAATTCAATAGTGTGACTTCATAGAGTGCACTATGAAATAGGCCCTTAGGCTAAACCATAATGTACCATATTCTTGAAATGAATAGATATTTTTTTAGTGTTTTTAATGTGAATATTCTATTCTTTATTAGCTACTAAACCCAATCACACAAACCCATATTCCCCATAATTTTACCCCCTAATTATTCACTCCTTATAATCCCTAATGATCATTTCATATAGGATAACCCCCCCCCCCCCCCTCTCTGGACAGCCCACACCCCCTCCCCCACACCCATGTAGCCCCCCTCCTTCTACCTTGACATCCCCCACCTCATCCCATCGGGCTTATCCCCACCAAAGAGACCACACCCCATCCCCCACACCCCTTCATACCCTTTAACCCTTAGACAGCATACTCCCATCCTTGGACAACCCAAATCCCCCCACCCACACACCATTGTGCCCCAAATCCCTCCTACACCCCCTCCATAGGTAAACCAAAATTTTCCTATAGTATTATATTTAATGGTGATACCATTAAAAATATGTAAGTGGTATCTATGTTATATCTTATTCCTTTAGGTATTTTGGTTTTTTTCATTCTGTTTCGCTGCAATTGTGATTCTAGTATCTCATTTCTGTTCTCATCCATGAAGGTGAAATGATTTGAAAGATTTTATGTCAATTTAAACCCCTTTAAGGTGTGTGTTTTAATTAAATTATTTCAATTTTAATGAAATGGACATGAGTCCATTTAAAATGGGAATGTAATGATATAGCCTAGGCCGGTATCATAACCAACAACTGACCCAACATTCGACTAACATAAGAGGCTTTCATAATCCCTACAGAATATCAATGATCCCCTGGGAAACAAATTAACTTAATGTGAAATATTTTTACCCTATGTTAGAGTAAATGAAATTTGATCTTTATCTTGAAAACTAGACATGTTCCATTCATAAGTCTAACATCTACGAAAAATTTATATATGCAAAAAATAAATAAACAGGAAGCAGATATCATAGATTGAAAATAAAATCCAACTATTTACCAATAAATTTATTTATGTCGAAATCTCCCATTCCTATATCTCATTGGACCTATTTTTGATAGGTATCAGATACGAGTTCTCATTGTATGTTTTCTTTTTCAGTTTGAAATCTCCTCTGCTGCGCACCTCTCCTCTACTACAAACACACCTTTATCGCCTGCTGAGTGACACCTTCGCGGAGAGTTTTCTCTTCTTAATCACTTGTTTCCTTTTGTTTTCATGTTATTAATGTTTTATATTGATGGTTAGGTTGTCAAATGTATGAGATAAACTCCCCTCTTAATATTATGGTCGTTGGTGGTCCTTGTGTGCGCACTAAATGTATTGCATGTTGGTTGGTTGTTGTGGAACATTTGAATATAAAAATTTGTATTTTATGTATACATGACTAATGAATTAATTCCCCAGGACGATAATTTTTTTTTGATAACCCCTGAATTAAAAAACTGAATTGAATAACTGATGCTTTGTAAAATCTAAAATTTTGTTTGTTTGGTATGTATGGTGTTGTTATTCTGAGCATGATTGTGTGTTTGTATGGTGTTGCAGTAGTTGGCATGATTGGTATGCCATTTGTTTTTCATTTTTCAATTCCTCCACCATTGAATATTAATCCAAACTGTGACTATTTCAATTGTATCACCACTTTGTTACTAGTTAAATTCCACTAAATCATAGAAAACCACTTCATTAGAGGACTCTAGGAGACACTTTATGGACACCCTATTTAAATAAACATAACAACACATGTAATTAATCCTACCACCTATAAGAACTCTATTTAATATTATACCATCTTTTAATATAGTACCATATTCCTTGACTTGAGATATTATGTTTTTAGTGAATCACTAAAAACTAGTTTACAAAAATGCATATAGATCACATGTGAGAAACTAAAACATTCTAGTGTAGGGCCTTCTCATAGCTAGTTTGTTTGATCAGGTGGTTAGGAAAATTGGTGTGATCAAATTTGGTCTTGTGTAATGCATGGAGAGGTAAGGGCATTTTTCACCATAGCTAGTTCCATTGATTATAGTTGGGTGATGAACCCAATTGAACATTTTATGTGTATTATTTTATTAAATATTAGTATTATAGTATCAAATAAGATGAATATTAATAAATAATGGATGAATGTGTATAAATTGACAAAACAGTACAAAGATGGTGTGAAAGAGTTTATCATGGTTGCAAAATATCATGCATATAACCCTTCTCAAATCATTTGTCTGTGTTTAAGATTTTTCTATTCAAGAAGAATTATTATAAAGGAGTTAGAAGAACACTTAATCTGTCATAGAATAGATCAAAGTTATTCATGTTGGAAATAACATGGGTAAAAAAAGAATGTAGCTAGTGTTTGGGATATCACTGCATTTTAGGGATCATATGATATGATTACAAGTATGAACAATGAAGTCAATCGTATGGAGGATGTGATTACAGATGTCAATGATGATGATGATCATATTGTGTAATTGACATGGATAGTAGAAGATGAACTTCATTATTGCCCAAAATTGTTTAAGATGTTAATGAGTTGTGAAAAGACACCATTGTATGCTGGTTGCACTAAATATATTGCAGTGTCATCCATAATGAAGCTGTATAATTAGAAAGTATGCAACAGGTGGAGTGACGCCAGTTTATGGAACTAATTTCTCTCCTAAATGACATTCTCCAAAATGATAATGAGATCATGAGTCGAACAAACGATGCCAGACGAATTCTATACTCAATGGGTATGATCTCTAAAGAATAAACTCTTTCCTGAATGACTGTATATTTTTTTATCAAGGACCAAAAATCACAAAAATAATTCACAATGTATGGTGCTTCTTGATAAAAGAATGATGAATCCAGTACTTTTAAAGTTGAATGGTACTTTGCAATCAGTCTATCATTTATACATCTATATAGAAGTTAGGAGAAAACATGACAATTTATATGGAATGTAGATACATGAATTAATGATGGGAAACTAAATCACTCGGAAGACTCCCCTGAGTGGAGGAAAATTGATCATGTGTATCTTGAATTTGGAAACAAAATGAGAAACCTTCGTCTTGTTTTATCAACAAATTGAGTAAATCCTTTTGGTTTTCAAAGCAGTCGTCATAGTACATGCCCGGTTATGTCAGTAAATTATAACTTACAACTATGGTTATTCAATAAACTATAATACATCATGTTATCTATGCTTATATCAGGACCAAAACAACTGGGTTATGATATTGATATTTATTTGGCTCCATTGATCGGGGATTTGAAATTATTGTGGGATTCAAGTGTTATGTCATAGGATGTTTACAAAAATGAATATTTCACTTTGAGAACCATGTTGTACAAGATGATAAATGACTTTCCATATTATGGAAACTTTTCAGGATATGGAATTAAAGGAACTCAAAGGTGTCCAGTTTTTGAACAAGGTACATAGTCAATTTGGATGAAACATTCGTCGAAAACCATGTTTCTAGTAAATCACAGATTTCTACCTTGACGACATAAGTAGCAATCTTGGACGACATAATTTTATGAAAGTTCAAAAGATCATACAACATCATCTCCATTAATTGGAGATCAATTATTAGAGAAATTAATATATGTGGACACTACTTTTGGTAAAACATTTTCGGAAACCATACGAAAACCATTTGGAAAAAGAGATCAGTTTTTTTAATTACCATACTGGAATTGCCTGTATGTCAGATATTTTCTTGATGTTATGCATGTTAAAAAATATATATGGGATTGTGTCATCAGCACATTTCTAAATGCACCTGAAAAAAGGATGGAATTAATTCTAGATTGGGCATGGTTGATATTGGAATATGAGAAGAGTTGGAACAAGTGAAGTGAGAAAAACGATCATTTCTTCCACCTAATTTGTAGACTCTATCCAAGAAGAAGAGATATCAGTTTTCAAACATCATGAATGATGTAAAGGTTCCAAAGGTTTATTCAGAAAATATCAAGAACATTGTGTCAATGAGATATTTAATGTTGATGTGTTAGAAATAACACGACTTCCATGTTTTTATGCGAGATCTAATTCATATTGATTTACATTGAATTTTTTTTCCAAGAATGTCCACAAAACATTAATGAAGCTCTATTTCATTTTCAAAACTATATGTTGCAAATTTATAGACCTGAAAAAATTGGTAACAATGAAAATAGAAATTGCCATTATATTATGTGAATTGTAAATTTTTTTCCCACCGACATTCAATAATATAATTGTTCATTTGATGGATCATTTTCTAAAATAGATTTGAAAATGTGGTTCAGTACATTATAGATGGATGTACCACATCAAATGGTATATGAAGATCTTGAAAGAGTATGTCAAAAATGAATGTCGTCCAGAGGGTTGTATTATATAGAGATATGTTGTTATGTAAGATGTTGAATTAATTACCGAATACCTATCTGGTGTGGAAAACATTGGCCTCCCGAAATCTCGTCAGACTAAGCGTCTTGAGGGTGAATGAATTTTTGGAAGAGGGTTTGTCACTATCAATATTAAAGATCAGTAGAAGTCCCACCTTTATGTTATAAATTGCAGTTTTGACATTAAAATATATGTTAAAACCCAAAAATAATTTTTTAGGCATTTGAATCCATCTCAAAATGAAAAAAGGATATCAGATACACATAATCTACAATTTATAGGATGGTTTCAGAACCAAATTTATAATATGTTAGATGAAAATTCAGGCTCAATTTCAAAATGACATCAATGGGTATCCAGATGACCAAATGTGTATGTATTATCTTACAATGCTTATATAGTTAATTGTTAAACATCATATACTATTGAATGTGATGAAGACAATACCATATATAATAGTAGGGTCACAATTGTAGTTGAAGCGATACATGTTTCCACTGCTAAGGACATAAATCTAATTTATATGAATATGTCATATTTTGGCATCATCAAACAAATAAGGGAGTTGGATTATACAAAATTCCATGTGTCTATTTGTCAATGCAAGTGGATTTATAAGAGGAGTGTTGCTAAAATAAATGAATTGGGATTCATGAATGCTGATTTCAATAAGGAAGGGGACAAAGAAGAAATATTTATAATGGAATAATAAGTTGTAAATGTATTTTATGTTCCAGTTTCAGCAACGGAAAACTGGTCAATAGTTCTGTTATCGACCAAAACAACTAAAGGTTCAGATGATGGTTCAATAGAGGTTGACCCTTTCATTAGGAATTCACAATCATTTCGTACTAGTCTAAATGTAGAAGGAATTTTTTCTGTCAGAGAAAAACACAATGAAGGGATTTTTATAGCCGATAGAGGGGTCAAATCTCTTCAGCCTTTAAAAAAATAGAGTTTAATACTTTGGTTATTTGTTTATTGTAATATAAATTGTGTTAATGATTGTAATTATATTCTCGATACTAATTTTATGTAATATAAATTAAAAATTAAAACAATTCTACAAATAATGTCATCTACACCTTTTGATGCACCCAATAGCGAGGCACAACATGTCTCTCAACATGATGCATCTAGACCTAGTGCAGAGGAACCATAGTTTTCTCAACCTGTTTCTGTAGGTCCCAGTTTTGTGGTACAACAGGTTTCTCAAGCTATTTTTTACTGGTCCTAGTGCCGATGATAGCACCTCGGACGAACATAATGACTATATTTCTAAGGAATTGGTTGGAAATGAAACCCTGATAGCTAAAACACAATAGTTTCATAGTTTAACAGTGTTAGCCAAAATCCTGAAGGCAAAAATAAGAAGGCATCAAATTTGAGGTGGGATGAAATACACGAGAAAAACATGTAAACCCCAAAAATACATATTTAATAGAAACATAGGAATCATTAATCAGAAATGCATGCCAATTGATGTACAGTCATGGAACCATGTTTTCAATGGGCTTAAGACACTTATGTGGGAAGAGATTAAGGTAACATTATTATATCATTTCATTAATTTATTAAAAGAAAAATAAAACCCTAAAACATTGAATTAATCTTCTCCATCCATCGATGAGTGCATTTATTGTATATTCCCCTGGTAATGTATTTGTTTTATGAGTTGTAGGAAAAATTCATAGAGGATTCTACACAATTTTATCAAAATATCATCATAAAGATTCTGAAGGAAAAATCAAGCTGCACCCACATCCTCTTAATGCACACATGATGTTTCTTGTATTCATCACATTGATAGACAAATTTTTAATTATGAAATAGAAACTAGGTGCTAAAAATAAATAATGTGTAACAAAACCAGCGTACCCCTACCATAAATCAAGGATGGGGTATGCATTATATGAGAAAAATGGTACAATTTTTAAATCCACCGTTATAATTTTATGTGACATAAAACAAAACCATAACCATATTCCTCTGTTTATATAAATATTGATAAATCTAAATCAAATTCACTTCCATTCCATTCAATGTGCTATGGATGTAGGGTCGTGTAAATAAATATTGGATACTGATAGATGAAAACAGACAAGTGTGGGAAACATGTGTAAGTATGAAATAATATAAATTTGATTTTTATAAATTTCTATTACATAACATTGAATACTTATTTTATTTTGTTGTCTATCTAACATAGTGACGAGAATTAATAACACCCGCACCAGATGCAGACATACTTTCAATGGCCTTGATGCAGCCAGAACAGTATGGCCACGTCAGAGATGCGGGTTTTGGGGTGACCCCCAACATATTTTCCGAATGAAGAAAAAGCAGAGGATAAGACTGGGGAATTGAAAAATATAAGAGAAAAAATATCTATATTTCATGAAGAATTATAATACTATAGATAGATTATATATTGTTTTATTGGGGGAGGCAAAGAAAAGACAAAACTCAACAACAACCCATGTGTGAAGATCCCAACCCACACCCCACCAACTTTGAGGCAAGCCATTCCCCTCAAAAACCTGACATAGATGGGGTATTAAATGTTCTAATAATTGTTTCTATGAAATTTGAATCATTTAGACACTGATTCCTTTCCGGTACTAATGTTATATGGGGTGAAAATGAATGAGATGTATATGTATCAAATCCCACATACCACCTTATATTGAGGTCTATAGTGTTGAATATGAAGAACAACATGTGGCACAATAGGAAACTTCCAACACAATTATGTCAGAGTGTCTATTAACATTAGTAATGAGCTGAGTATCGAGATTCTTTTTCCAAATGATGATGAAGACATTCACATGGTCGAAAAAGATGTTAGAACATTCATCGCATGGTTGTCAATTCTTGTAAAAAACTTTCCAAAAGAGGTATTAATTTCTAATTTATTTTTCAAGATGAACCTTTAACATTTAATTAAAAATGTCAAAATTGACAAATGTTATTACAGAACAGAAAAGAGAAAGGGGTGAAATGAAATATCGGCTCAAAACCACCTCATGGATGAAACAAATGATTGAAATTATCTGATGAGACCACCTTTACATCGCTCATTCAATATCCACATTTAATATCATTACAACCTCATGTGGATACAAAGATGATAGACAGAAATACTCACATAATTGATTTTGAAAAAAATATGTACGAAGAGGAAAATCATATTTCATTAGTGCTAAAAATGTAAATGAAGTCATCAAGTATGAATAGCTTTGCACCTCACCTATAAATATATACATGACTTATTTTTTCATGATTTGATTTTACAAAATATGATATACTATGATAATTATGACTAAATACATTTCATATTTTTCACAGGTGTATATATGAAAAAAAAATTGAAGGGATTTATCTATAAACAAAAATTTGAACTCATTAGTCCTCACATCACCTCTTCAAAAGAAGAAATAAATTCTAATAAAGAGGGTTTAATAATTTCATCCTTGCTCAGATAATTTGAAAACAAAATTACTGATGATAGACTCATTTTAGAGGAATGATGCAGGGGTAAAACTCTTACATTTAATAATATCAACTATATTTCATTTCATTAAATACTTATTCCTTTTTTGGGTTTTTAGGCTGCATTGGATGCTGATTGCGGTCAATTTGGATATTCCTGATATTTTTTTTCTGGATTAAATGCATGGATATGCAACAATCCGGCCACACATGATGGCATTTTTCAATTTTCAATACACTAGATATAACATTTTATAACTAAATATCTATTTATATAATTCATATTATCTTTTAATGAGTATTCTGTTATAATAGAGTGGTGCATAAATATCTTCTACTTCATTGAATGAATCCAGGGCCTAAGGACAAAACACCAACAAGATTTAAAACTAGAAAAGTATCCTAGTATATATAATAAGATTACACTATCCAAGCACAAATCAAAACAAATTAATTATTTATATCGAGGTTTCTAAATTTTCAAAAACAAACAAAAAGAAAGGATTGTGGTTATAATGTTTGTAAATTTATGAAATAGGTTACATTTCAACAAAAAAATATCATCCCTGAAGAGGTATTTTAAAATATAATTACTCGTTCATTGAAAATATTTATTATTATTTTGGGTATTTATATTTTTTTGTACTACAATGATAGTCGCAAAAAATCATATTCAAAAGATGATATAGATGTGTTCAGAAAAGAATGGGTGGAATACCTAATGGATGATTCTACACAAATTTGATGAAGGTGAATTCCTACAACTTATGTTATCCATATATGATCAATTTATATAACCATTTTTTACACTTATTGATCATATATGATCACCCTTTATTATGTTTTTATCCATAGGTTATGAAGAATGGTTTTAGAAATAATTTGTCTTTATAGTAAAGCATAACTTAATGAGAGACTCTTATGAATCCATTCTTTATATTTCTATGTTTCCAAAAGAACTAGACCTAATCTATTTTGTCATGGATTGTTTATATTCTATATTTTGTCATTTATGAAGTTTTTTCTACTAATATAGTGTGTTGTAATGATATTGGATGTGAAATACTTGAAAATTAATAATAAAACTAATGAATCTTTGTGCACATTACTACTGTACGTTAACAACCACTTACATTAACATCTGATCTTAACATCAAATCATGTGTCCCTGTGATGCTCCCATCACACACCATCTCTACGATATGACAATTCATGGTTCACTTTTTTTCTTCGATTCCTTCACCTATTTACAACTTAAATTGGTGAAGTAAGAGAAGGAAAAGTGAATAATGAATGATGATATCATAGAGATGCTTTCGGATGAGAGCATCACAGGGAAGTTGGATTAGAAGTTCAGATCAGATTCTATGTGACGCAGTAGTTAACAAACAGTAGTAAAGTGCACCAAGAATCATTAGTGTTTATATTAGCTTATATTTGGACCAAAGAAACACTTTGGGAATATATAATGGTAATGTTAAAATACAATAGGTCAATTTTAAGAAAAAATTATATAATAAAATGTAGACATCATTTTCATTATTCCGTGTAGTGATTGTTTATTTTAGAAGATTTCTTTTCATGTGGAATGCATTTGAAGGAAGATAAACGACGCTATGTCTACTCAATCATCGAGGTAATCATGATGATTTTATAGTAATGTCAATTTCTATAGAATTAATGCATTGTTTCATATTTATGATTAATTTATTTCATTTTGGTAAGGAATATTATACTACTCATACGTGATATCAATGTATGAAATGTTTAGGTCATTATAGTTGGTATCAGAGTAACTGGACATATGACCATGACCGTAAAATCATGATGGTCAAAACCATCTCATGTCTCTAGAGTTGTGACATTTTCATAGTGACTTTATCACCTCAAATCCTGATGACTAGGTCGCCTCAACCTGGTGATCATCATCACTACAAGTATCTAATCCAAGACCCACCCGACTAACCACATCACCTCAATCCAGACGATCAGCACCAACCTCAATCCTAAGGCCAAGCCCATTATATTCCCATGGAATCATGTAACCAATATAACAATTCGATTAAATTCAAATTTACACTTACACTAAACATTCCAAGATAGTCCATTCCTCTTACCCAGCTTAACCAATTGTAGCGGTGTAAGAGCATTCCCTTATGAATATAATATAATCATTAGAAAAACATAATAAGAATCTATTTAATGAAATAGGTTCTCACTCAAACAACCCAAAATTTGGGCCTACGGGCTATGTAATGGGATAAATGCCCACTGGGCCTACGAGCTATGTAATGGGTCCCCTTCTACCCATTTAAAGAGGTCTTTTCTTTTCATTAATAATAAAAATGAGGCTTCCGCCCCATACTTTAAAAAACATTATATGATTTCACCCCCAAAACACTCAAAATATCATGTAGAAATCTAGGAACCTCCAAACTTGTACAAGTATGCACTCACTCATTTGATATCATCCTTAAAACCGATTTGAATCGAATGAAAATAGTGTCTTAGATGAATGCCCAGAAAATAGGAAAAAAGAGATCACATGGACTTATCCCTCCATATGGTGAGATAAATAGAAAATACAATCTAGAATAAACTTGCATCGTAAAATCCCATATCTCGTCAATTTCTCAAATAAACCCACATCATATATACATATGTATGCCCATCAAAATCTGGGTGCAAATGCACATCACATTGTACTTACATCACATCAATTCCAAGATGCATACACACATCAAATATAAATCTTGATTTCTTCGATTCCCACATAAATCTCTATGCCAACACACATCATATATATATAAACATCTCACATCCTAATTTATGGAAACCTAGTAATCGGTTCCTAGTTTTTCCAAAAACAATACTCATGCACCTCATGTACTAAAATCGGCCAAATCCAAAATGAAAGAAAAACGTGGTTACACCGATGACGTACCACTAACAATAATTATAACACCATCCCACTCTAACTCTATCAGATTGATAGTCAGCTTCTAGCCTGATTCCAGACTTCTTGAGTTCTAGCCTCCCAACGGAGCTCCACCATCCACCAGCCACTGATCCCACGGATGGGACCCACTATCATTTACAATACCTCTATGTGTAGATAAATCCAAACTACCCCCTCCTATTACTTCTATCAATACCACCTTAGATCCCTAATTCTTCCCTATTCCCTAGCTCCCACCTTTCCGATATGGCTTCCAACAGAACCTATCCAAATGGCTCATCTGGTCACATGAATGAAACTCTTTCAAAACCTGATCAAATTAGGCAAAAAATGATGACATATGATCTACCACCTCATTCCCTTCATGCCACGTATGATTCACTTGGGTATTATAGAGAATACATCTTCTTTCCTGATATAATATGAGATGGACCAAGGGGTAGGGAATGTTTCTTGTAGCATGTTGAGGAGAATGAGTGCATCCATTTCAACTTTGGTGATGACAAGGACCCCCTGTTGATGGGGGGAAGGCCAACAAGGAGGTAGAGGGATTCCACCTAGATAGATGTATCATTTCCTTGGAAAATAGAGAAGGAAAACACTAAGGATCCACTGGCATCATAGACCACCCCTCCTCCCGTCATGATTTCCTCAAGAACATGAGCCATCCTTGTTGAGCTTCAAACCGTAGGAAGGGGGTTACACTAGACCCAATATCAATGATGGAAAGAAGATGGGAGACCATGGAAAAAAGTTTATAGTAACTAGAGAGGGAGAGAATAATTACAACACTTAATGTATATTATTAGATCAAGAATAAGGCAGTGGATGCAGTAAATGATGGTCCTCCCTAAGGAGACAATCCCTTCATAGCACACTTTGTTCGGCACTTTCCAAATACACTATAAACCTACAAGAAAAATGATAGCCCTAGACATCCGTACCACCCCTTTATATCCTGAACCATGAAGCTAGCAGGTGATGAATGGCTCATTATTTGGATAGCGGTTGTGTACAACATTGAATGCACAATAGGTATTCCAGACCTCTTAGGCCTAGACCCCTTCATTAAATAGATGATCCATACCTTCCTTTTTGTGATCATTGCAGCACGAGTAGCGGGAAATAATCAGAATACCACATTTTTTTATTTTTTGTGGCAAGGTAACCATTCCTCAACCTCCATGTAAGAATGTCGAATTTCGAAGTGATGTGCTCGAGCCAGAGAAGATTGTTAAAATTGATCATTTTTGGATGGGGGAATGAGGATGGTAAGACTGAATTTAGAAGATTAGGCTCCCAATAAAACTAATTAAAATCATAATGGAACAACATGTTTGGGTTGGAAGATTATAATGCCATAAAAACCGGCTAATTAAGAAAACACTATGTAGCTTCTTCGTTGACACTTTAAAATGTCCAACCCCTCTTAGCTCAATCTAGGTTCCTAATTAAAATAATAAGAAAGCATATATGATATGAGCCTAAGTGCCAATCATGTTGTGTATTCAAACATACCTTTCCATAATGGGACATGAGTCAAAATCCATATAAAACCTAAATATCATGCCCATGTGTGCCACCTGAAGTGGAAAAAAATCAATAATAAATGAGAAAATTAAAACATCAGTTTACTACTATTAGATACTTTGTCTATCCCACTAACATTGGGATTGAAGCATCAAAATAGAAGATCTGTACCGGGTCCTAACATACTCAAAAGATCAAGTGACATACTCAAAACCAATAAAACCCATTAGGATTGTTTTAATATTTAAGGAGAATAATATATGACTAATTTGTGACGTGTTGAAATCAATACCACCTCAATACGATGCGCAGTGTTATCTATATAACTCTAAATTTGTAATTTTTATTTAAAATTGACATTTTATTAATGTATTCATTCATATTAATGTTTAATTTATTTTATTATTTTATTTCTAACACAATATTTGTTTGGTTATATAGGTGAAATTTTTTTCTTGAGTTCATATGCTTTCTTTGGAAACTAATACATTGGACGTCAAGTTTTAGAGGGGATCACCAATGAAAGAAAGATTAAACATTAATGATTATACCAGTTTGTTTCATAATTGTAATTAAAACTATCTAAAACACAGTTTTAACTGTATATATCAATTTTTTTAGTATTCATGATGTCATGTAAATGTAGATAGAATTTTCAAAACTCTTGTGCATCACTGTTATGTTTTTCTATGGTTTTTTGTGTGTAGGTGTTGTTTTTATAGTTGTTTTGTGTGAAAGTGTTGTTTTCTGTTGTTTTGTATAGGTTCTATTGTGTACAGGTGTTGTTTGTGTGCAATTGTGAAAGTGCTTTTTAGGTGTTGGGTGTGCTGTTAAATAAACAACACATCACATGAAACATCTCCTTTATGAGTGCTAATTAAGATCTCATAAATTGTGCCTTTATCAGCGCATTGTTAGAACTATTAATGGGGACCTCCACCTTTATCATTGTCATGATTAATAGTTCTTTTTTGGCACTATTAAATGTGATGTCTAAAACTTTAAAATCCCCAATTTTTAGTAATTATGGTACCCTAATAATATCATCATTGGTTGATTTACTCTATTAATGTTTAGGTCGGGGTACTATATAGTGATAAAACCTCATTGGACACTGTAGGGTCACAATATATTGATGTGGTTTTCTGCTATAGGTAATGGATGATGTTTAAAGAGTAAAATATTATTTAATTCACATTCCCAATTTTCCTGGATGGTAAAGCTACAAATACATGGAGTGTTCTTGATGAGGGGAATATATTAACCATAAACCATATTGATCCATTAACACCTTATCCTAGAAATCACTAAGCCATATGTGTTCCCTTGGATGATAAGATAAAACATCCAAAAAGTCATGCATAAGATACAGGATGATATTCCATGGACTTCATGGTATTTGTAAAATTAGCTCAACCATGACCATAAGAAGATGAAATTATCCTCATGGAGATATAAGAACCATTCATGATAATTTCCCCACTTGTGATATTGCAATGTAACCATATCAGTTTCAGGATACCAATCCAAAATTTTTCACCAATAGTGAATTAAAGGAAGAGGTGATGTAAATTATTAATCACTCCCTTATAATATTTTAGGAGGGTCTATTAAACACTTTTGATGAACTCAAATAGGTGAATCTCAGAATAGAACTGACCCACGACTGGTGTTGATTAGTTTTCCATGACACCGAAATATTAGGATATATATTTGTATCCTAAATAAAAATTTTATGGAATTTGATTCCCATGAACTACACCTAGATTCATGGTATATATATTGAGGTGGATACCCATCCCCTAGGCATACCATAGGATCATCACGGGTATAAACAAATAAGTAAAGAGAATGCATCCTTCCCATGCTACTTGTGTTTTTGTAAAACATAATAATAGGATCAAATAAAACTCATTCAATGAGTTATATTACAAGGGGATGACTACTATTTTCCTAATCAATAAGAAGAAAGGGATGATTTTGGTTTTCACTGATTTCTAGGATCTCAACTAGAGTAGAAGAAAGGTTTACTTCCCCATTATAACATCTTAAATATTGATTCAAGAAAATTTTGGTTAACATGACCTATTTTAAAGGATGGATACACAATATAAAACAATATATCAATAGAAACCACCTACAAGGAAATCTATGGGGATTATAGTCACCAAATTATTCACTTTTTCTTATACAATGTTGGTTCAAAATAAACACTCACCATGAATCATATAATAAAATATTTATTTGTGTAAGATCATTGAGTTATATATACTTGATATATTGGTCAAATACCATCAATGATGTTATCATATTTTCAATATACATACTAATTTCAACAAATTTTGGCAACATAGATTAATAAGAACCACATGAGGTGCTCGTTCTGGTTGACATCAGAAATATTTCATATCATTATGGTATTTCATTGAAGCTTCAATGTGAACCCTAATAACTAAATAATGATTGTAGATATTTCCCCACATTAGAATCTCATGGACAAGAAGGAAATTTAGGGAACCCTCAATTATATTTGGAGTTTTATAGCGAGCCTTAATATAATTCCAATAATGGTGAAAAAATGTTTTTGAATTGGATTTGTGGATAATATGACTCAATAAATGGATTCATGTTGAATGGTATTTTATTTTATTGATGTGAGGATGCTTTATAAACTGAATCCACAAGTTTCTGGGGATTATTACACGCTAAATAATAAATAAATAATGAAATCTATTATACTAAAATGATATTTACACTGAAATTATAAAGATGATGATTCATTAGAGTTTCCCACAATAAATGATATCATGTTGGAATTTGAAAATGTCCATGGAAATATAACCATCTAATTTCACTTGGTGTGGTAGTTATGAGAAATAATGTTAGAGTATAATTTTAATTGGGGATAGTATATCATTATGATACATAATGTGAAATTTCATGGGGATGTTGTATAAAGGATTCATATAAAATTTTATTTCTGATTTTCACACCACATGAATAATGAGTTTCCACCCAATAGTTTATACTCCATCTAGTAATGTAGTGATCAATGGAACACACCATGATTTGGAAAATAGTTAAACATTATATTAATGATGTGAATATATTATTGGATTTATATTATCTATTCCACAAGAGATTATTACATGAATATTTCATCATAAATTTTGATCTCTATAGTGGTTGGTAGATCTATATATAATAATATAGTTTCATCAGGGTGAACTAGCTTCATCCCAAGGTAAAATATATGCAAATTGATTCAAAGGAATAATAGTTTTCTATGATGTAGGTTTTCTTCTCATGCCACGGTGGCCAGTTAACATGTTTGATGGGTATGTTATGCCAATTCAAAAGCACTTCAATTAGAAGCATTCCCATGATGAATCAGAAACCCCACATTATAGATATTTCAATGAAATTGTTATCTTAAATTGCAAGCATCGTGGATTATTATTAAAATCCCTAAAAACTAACTTCTAAATTATATAATGTTCTATATTTTTCAATTTTATCTCACCATAAGATATTTTTTACTTTAAGAATATAATAATGATATATTTCTATATATTATAACGACACTAAACTAAACAAAATAAATTATTATAATCAATGTATAGTTTATTCAATCAGGAAGACAAATGATTGCGATATTCCATCTTATTTTATACATTCTATAAAATAGGGAACTTTAGAATTAACAAGATGAGAAAAATATTCTATGTTGTAAGGTACGGTATAATTCATAGAATATATTTTTTATGTTAGTTTCTAATGAATGCATTCTCCTTATAATATGGAAGTTACATTTTTTATGCATTTACTGTCTCATTGAAATTTAATTGTAAATAATAAATGGAGGGAGATCCAATGACATATATTAAATTATGGGAAGTTAGTTTTTAGATAAATTTAATATTTTATATTAAAAGAATATTTTTGAATAATTATTTTCTACTTATTTGATTAATATCAAAAATAGAAAATTAAAAGGAAATGAATAATTGGAAAATAAAGTGGAACTATATAATTTAATAAGAAGAAGAGAGTGGAAACCACATGATTCTAAATTTAATATAATTTGAATATAAGTATATCTTCTTATATATTGTATCATATTCAAAAATAATAATTTGAAGAAAAATATTGATGTTTTAATTTTCTAAAATATTATATTTTGAAGGATCTATTAACATTATTAAAGACTAGTACTAGTTGAGATAATATGAATTATATAATATTATTCGTCATAATTTAAATTTTTGGTCATTGGAAATTATAGGGAATAAAATTCATTTAATTAATTTATATTGTTAGAATATTTACAATCATGTGTAGTCAATTTTTTGATTGAATCTACAACTATCATAATAAAGAGTTTTTAATTTAAGAAAGAGGCATAAAAGTATAAATGTGTTATTAATTGCATCATCATGATAGAAAATTTATTATACATATTACAAGAATAATTATTAGAGGGAGATTGTTTTCCTCAACCTAAGAGGAGGCCTACATGTTTAAAAATTGATACCTCCGCCAATTTTGTGTAGAGGGGACAAGAAGTGTGAGTTACCCTTTGGAATTATACTATTATCCCTAAAAATATAAACCCATTGAAATTAGGTTGTGGGACAAACATAGATTAAATGACCCTTATAGATGTTTCCCCTTTCCCAAAAATTATCTCTATAAAAATATTGTTCTATAGTAGATCCCTAGTATAGTAGAACAATTCTTTAAGCATGATCCATGGAGTATCATTTTTTACACTAACCTTTTAAAATATCACTTTTCATGAAAATTGTAATTAGATAATATTATTTATTTATATGTTACATTAAATTTTTTTGAAAAATGATAAGTTATTGAGGGAATAAGATAATAGAGTATAAGAGTAGAAATGGACATTTCGGAAAAAGGATTACATATACTCACACCCAAATTCAGCTTACACCCAGTAAAGCTGTCTTGGGTCCATAAAAGTGGTATAAGAGACTAATTTATTTTAAGGATAAAACAATACATATATGGTAATTAAATATATTCCAATATATTTAATCTATTTAGAAGACACTAGTATTACGTTGAAATAATTATTTAAATATGAAGAATGATTTTTATAAACATTTTGAGGAATGTGATTCAATTATCAATTCTATTTTTATAATTATATTTTTTTATAAGAACGAATATAATTATACATTAGAAATATTGTTAAAAATTGAAGATTGACTCTTGTTCTATGAATGAATGAATAAATTCTCTAAAAAATGTATTCCGAAATATATTCCATTGGAATGATTAAAATGAAATGTAGATGAAGTTATAAGTGTTTTACATTAACAGATCTAGGATAAAAAAATAAACTAATATTTTCTATATGTTTAAAAATATGAACTAGTTAGAATTATGGATATTGATACTATTAAAGGATACAGAAATATTTATAAAAAAAATATTGTCGATAAATTTTGTATCCTCGGGGCGGTGAATAAAAATATTTTCTTATGTATATTTTAATCTAAAACAAAAAAAATATAAATACAAATTTTATGTAATTTAATCAACTTATTACTTATATGATGATAATATAAAAGTGGAAACCATATCATGTGTCAAATATGAAGACCTTTTTTTCAAAAAACAAAAGTATATTCATGTTTTTATAATTGATATCAAATTTCTTAATGATTAATTTGAAAAGATAAGTTTTATAAACATGAATTTAAGTTATAAAATGTTGATAGAAAATGATAAGTAATCAATGTATTTAAATTTACAAATAGAAATTAAAATGATGAATTGTAGAGATATTATTGATGATCTTGGTCATGTGTGGGAGTTATGTATATAAATGCATAAACTGAAAAAAGATTTTATGTATCACATAGTGATTATTATAAAGATAAAATGATTTTTTAAAGATATAAAAATATTTTCACTTTGATAATTTGGATGACTAGCTATAGAAGAAGACTTATTTTGTTGGGAATCATGAAGGATAACATCAAGATAAGAAGAAGTTAAAACTGATGATTCGCATAAGGAATCTATAGTCCATGAAAATAGGATATCATATTTATGATAAAAAGAGTGTATTATTTTGGGTATCATATTTTGAAAGAAAATATATAGAATGTTTTTCTTAAAGATTTTTTATTTTTCTGTAATCATATTAAACACAGTAGACATAAAAATGATTATATATAAAATATAAAATTATTGTATACTTATATATTCATCACATACCAATAAGTTCCTTGAAATTGATTAAAATTTATTCTAGGTATTTCATATTTTTTCATAAACATGGTCACATAAAAATATATTTTAATAATAAATATTATGGATGTTCTAATATGAGATCTAATATATATATGAAAAATAATTTTTTTGTCAAAAACAATAGATCTATATTTAATATGGATATGAGATTTAAAGGTAAAGGAGGATTTATCAAATATAATTGAGGTATTTTGATAGTTTCCATTATGTATAGTATCAATGATGCTTCCCAATACAAAAAAATAAAAAACACTATCACTATAGAGTCTATTTAAAATGTTTTAAAAAGGTCATATTTCAAGATGTTTTTACATTTGATGAAGAGAAATAAACAATGAATAATTTTATTTTATGGAAAATAAGGGAAGATTATACATATGAATAACTTGTTTAATATATACAACTACAATGAAAATAGTATATGATTCATGGATATTAAATTACATAGAGAAGTATATTGGTAAATTATTCATAGTAAAATAATTAATAAACAAATATTGAACTAGTAGAAATCATGATAACCTTTCCACAAAAAGATTATGAAAAAATAAAAAATAATTACTATATGAAATAATTATTTCAGGTGAAAAAATTCATGAATTGTTTCATTGAATATAGTATCATTAAGATTGTTTAAAATAAGGGGGGAAGGAATGAGATGGAAAGTCATTTTAATCCCCAATCCTCGACATTAGGTTTTTCAAAGTTACCAATCTCCCTTTTTAAATAAATATAAAAATCAGATGAGTGGTGTAATACTTGATTTCAGGGGAAGATACAATCCATAGGGTGGTTCTTCTGACAAAAGAGACATATATTTGATTTGATGTAAAATTTATTTCAATCATATACATGTTCAAATGGAATATAAATTCTAATATTGATTTAATTTTTTTAAAAGTTAAAACATAGAAAGGCATGTTGATTCTTGACACAAATTGAGATTGAACAATGATTTTCTCTTATAGGAGATGATAATTTTCCAACATGATGGATAAATTATATCCCTCATCCTTTATTCTGATAAAATCCTATATATTATATATTTATAATTAATCATTTCAAAAATCTTTTAATATGTAATGGTATTTTTAAATTCAGTGGGTATCAATGATATTTCAAAATGGATAGTGGTCATATTTGTGGATGTAAATTTAGTAAAAACATAACACAAATGGTTTTTTAGGAAAAAATACATCATAATAATTATATAATTATTTATTTAAGGGGTGGGAGAAAATTAAAACAAGGGGACATAGGGATTAGGGGGGTCTAAATTAGTAGCAGCTGAGGGAATTCCCTCTAATGATATTGACCACTTTTTTCTCTATACTGTCCATATTTTGAATGAAATGAACTTCAGAGTCAGGGGTGTCCTACAAGGCCAGATAGTCGGCTACTTTGTTGCCTCCCTTCCAGGTATGCCTCACTATGGTGTTGTTGTGATTGATGTTATGACACTTTTAGCTCATGTAGTCAATCAACCATGGGATGAAACCAAGACCCTTCAGAGTATTGTGCAGGACCAGCAAGATTGTTTTGATCAGTGAGACATCTAGACTTCCCTAGATACAATTGTATGTCCAATTAATATGGCAATTTCCTCATCATAGAGGGGAGAACCTGGACCTAGCTAGACGGATAAGGCTAAGATGACCGACCCTTTACCATATCAAACAACACCCCCACCATGAATAACCCCTGATGCATAAGTTCTATTTGAGTTTAGCTTCCTTCTAATGGATGTTGTGGGTTCCATCAAACCTAGTTTCACATAGATGATATTCTGTTGGGAAAAGAGGTGGGGTCCTGGGATTGAAGATCTACAAGGAAGGGTCCTCCTTCTAGATTCCAAATAACCTAACCAGATCAATGGGTAAATTGTTGGAATGGTTGATGATGGAGCGACCAGTCGATACCAGCCCCTCTTGGATCCATTTATTCCCTTCTATCCTCAAATACTAGCTACCAGCATTCAGTAGAGTAGTATGAGCCATCCAATCAATGCTCCCATCACCCGAACAATGGAACCAGCATTCAAGTAATGGTTGATCGGCCATAACTGGATTGGAAAATTCAATGAAGTCACCATAGTAAGACAATAACTTATGTTCCCATTCTCTCTTAAAGAAGAGGTGAAATGTAATATATTCCTTATGTCTCTAAAAGAAGACACACCTTGAGGCCATGCTGATTAGGCATCATCTAATATTCTAATTAGTGGGCACTTACATATTTCTTAAAAATAATATTAGAATGTTTAATTTTTAAGGGATATGCTTATCCCAATGGAGTTTCATCCACGAGTCCACCGAATCATTCATGGTCCAGGTCAGACATAAGGATTTTGATGTGAAGAGGCCAAATGGATAAGGGGTGAAGACACACTTTTCTAGCACCAGGATTATATCAGTAATGTGTACAAGCTCTTGGTGGTCCTTCGATAGGATATAGTTGAGTAACGATGGATTTTTGTGGGATTCCCTGTAAGAAATGGTAGGATTTGGACATCTCGGGTAACCAATGGTCTCTCCCGCCCACTGTTTATTCCAAAAAGAAATGTCCCCTTTACTAATGATCTAGTGAGAGAAATGCTTACAAGAAATAACAAGGGAGGAACTCTCATAACATAGGGAATATAACATTCCAGCTATAGTATAATGGTCCCTTTGAAGGAGTGCATGCATAATAGTCCTCCACAGAGTTTGTTTTTCTAATACCTCCCATGCTAATTTGGAATGCATCTATAGAATACTGTCTCCGAGTCTCCTCACCTTAATCTCTCATTTGTTATATAGCCTTTTCCATCATATTCCAAGAGACCTAGTGCCACTTCCCTTCATACATGGGATCCCAGATGAATCCCATATGTATATTTTTGATATTCCTTATCACCCATTAAAGACCTTTACTGAAGAGGGAGCATAGACTGCTGAGGCCAACATCTCACTATAAACAAGTGCATTCCCCCCACCAAAAGAGATATATTTATTTTTTTAGTTAAGAATACGTTTTGTGACTTAGATCAAGTGGGTGTCGAAGTCATGTATCCAAAGTCTTATGGGGGAGAAAGGGACACTAGTATAATCCATCAGAAATGCCCCTATATACCTATCTAGGATGCCACTCTCATTACAAAACTATCTCATGAGGATGTTCTTGGAAATTTTGAAGTTTCAATTTATTTTATTAATAGTATGGCCACTACAACAGCAATACTCCTCCATTACCCTATTAATACCTTCCAGTGATCTACTCGAGGTGTTCATGAAGATGATCATGTTGTACGTGAACAGAATATGGGACACTGAAGGGGAGCATAACCTTATATGATATGGGATAATATCGAAATTCCTCTATCTCATATGAATTCAGAGGCTAAGAACATCCTGGGTGATAATGAAGATACTCGAGGATATGGGGTCCCCTTTCCAGAGTCTGTATGTATCCTTGAAGAATCCATATGTTTTTCCCCCAAAAGGGAATTCCATCCATGAATAACTAAAAAAGTTATAGATAATATCGACATTCCAGGGAGAAGGACCCATACATGATAGTGATGTGTTGATGTAATTACATTCCACTCAGTCAAATGCCTTGCTCATTTCAAGTTTGATGATGATGTTGACGGCTCGGGTTTTAAAGATGATATCCCTCGTCATCTAATAGACCCGAGCAATCGCCCCTGGATTGATCGCCCTTCATGAAGTTGTCTTGATTCAAAGAGATCCACTGAAGAAGTTATTGGGAAAGCCTTGAGTTGATGATGTCGGGGAGGATTTTATAAGGTATGTTACACATGATCAAAGGGCAGAAGTGGAGGAGGGAGTTGGGATTTGTAGACATGGGATTTATCATGTGGAGTTGGTACTAACAACTAGGGGGTGTGGCCCTACTAGAAATAAAACTGTTGGATGGATACAATAAGATCACCCTTCACCATCTCCTACATAGATCTATAAAACGAACCTGTGAATCAATCATAACCTGCTGCACTCTCGATATTATTGTTGAGAATCGTTTCCATGATCACTTGTTCTTGGGGAATATATTATATGAGTTGATTTTAATGGGCTGAGATATTAGAGGGGATCACCTTAAAGATCCTCGGGTAATCACCTGGGTATCCCTCCTGTGAAATGTTTTTGGGGCCAGCCAGGGTGTCCCTAAAAAATGGGTGGGCCATAGCTCCCACCACATCCTTTTCAACGATTTAGGTGTCGTCTTCCAGCAGAATATTCGGTTTATCATGCATTCTCCTACCCTTGACAGAGAAATGGAAGTAAGTGGTGTTTCTATTCCCCTCTTAGAGCCACCTAACCCCACCTCATACCTAGCCAGGCATTCCTTCCATAGAAGCATGTCCTCAAGAAGATACTTCCTACTATAAAGGACCTCAAAAACATAGTCATCCTACGCCTCATCGAGACACCTTTAAAGACAATAAAATTCTTGGATGATGGACTCCAGGTCACCATCTGAGGTAGGAAAGGCCCTCGACCTCACCTGAACGCTCAAATTGAGGAATCTTAGTTTATTGTGGAGGTAAATCCACATGTGGCCTCTGGATGTTGAAATCCAAGAGCCTCTAACTAGATCATGGAAGCCCGGAATATTGTCCCACTACTTGTAGTAGTGAAACTGATGATGATGGTCATGCCCAGAACATAAGGAGATCAGTAGTGTGGAGTGGTCCTATAATCCTTACACAAGGAGAGTCACCCTAGAATCGACCACCATGGAGATGGCTTGCATGTTAGCCAAAACCTTTCCTGATGGCTCTAAGATTTGTATTACACCACGTGAAGCTGTTCCCAGATAAGTTGATATCTATAAGGCACATACCCACCATCAACTGAGTGATGTCCTAGCTAGATTTTCTAAAAAATGGTCCCCTTCTTATTCATTTCACCGGGTTTGAAATGATGTTAAATTCACTGCTACAATACACAGTATGTTACCAGGTTCCAACATAGTATGAACATTCCAAAGGAACAACCTCTGCTGAGGAACATAACTCCCTCCACTGAGCATCACAACTCTTATAAAATAAAGGAATTAGCTGATTGTGTTTTAGGATAAAGGAGATGATTATTATAGAATAGAAAACAATATCAACATTTTTTATTTGTACATATTTTCTCAATTATAAAATGGACACTATCAAGTGGTATCAAATTAGTTCGAATGTGTTATGTTACTCTCCCTTGTAATTTAATTTTTGGTAAAAATAGTTTGGTGAGATTTTGATTAATGTTAATAGGTATTTATAATCTCTATAATTACTTATTTTTCAAGAAGCATTAATTTTTTTTGTTGATAAAATTAATATTTATCACATTTAATATATTTCTCTACCCTATTCTTTGTCTTAGTCAGCCTATATGATTTTTTTAAAAAAAATTCCTAGTGGTGCCTCATTCATTATAGATTGTGAAAATTGTTGAGTCAATAAGGTTTTCCTTATGAATTTTCCATTCCTTCTTGTTTTGAAAATCACAAACACCTTACCTTTAAGAAAAATTGTTTTTATAAGAAAAATTTCTTTTATAAGAAAAATTGCTTTTATAAGGAAAATCGCTTTTGTAAGAATTTTTTTTTTCTTATCATATTTTCATTCATATTTTTCATAAGTATAAAATTCGGATTCATTTCTGTTTTCTCGGATTTTTTTGAAACATTGATATAAAGTATTCTGTTTTAGGATCCGAATTCTGGATAAGAACTGTAAGGAAGTTTCACTCCGAATTCCAGATGAGAAATGTAATAAAGTATCATTCCGAATTCCGGATACGAAATCTGACTAAGTCCTATTCCAGATTCAGGATACGAATCCTTATGAAGTTCGACATTGAATTCCCATTATGAATTCTAACGACGAAATCTCATTATGAATTCTGATGATGAATTATCATTCCTAATTCTGGATACGAATTCTCATTATGAATTCTTAAGATGAAATCTCATTACGAATTCTGATGATGAATTCCCATTACGAATTCTAATGAGGAATTCTCACTATGAATTCTGATGACGAATTCTCATCCTGAATTCATCTATTAAATAGAATCTGATCATCACTGTTTTGTACACTCTGATTTATTCAGACTCCGAATTTTTTACTCCGAACTTTCATTTTGCTTATGCCTTTATATTTTGACTACTCTTTATTATTTTCCTTACACTGCTAACCTTCACTCAGAATCTTTTTAGTTAAGATTTAAAACGGTGTCGTATATTCTGTTACACTTGTTTTGTTATAAAACGATGTCGTGTATTCTGTTATGAACTAACCATTGGTTAAGTAACATGTGTACAGGTCCCTCCAATTTTTAAAGAAAATATGACCATTGGAAAAGAGGCCGGCCTTACCTATAAATAGGAGCTCATTTGAAAGAGCTCATAGCTGCTGGTGTGCTGAAAGGCTGACTGATCTTCGACTCATGTGATTACATGCTTGATGTGATTTCTAGAGAGAGAGGATCTTATTAACTCTCAAAGATTCGTGCGACTCCGAATGTTGGTGATTACATTCGAGGACTTCCGGGGATAGGAAGACAGAGGTGCCGACTACCTTGAAGCTTGAGGGATTCCTTGCTGAGGAAGACATAGGTTGCCAACTACCGTGAAGTTGAGGGCTTGCAGGGATAGAAAGACTGAGACACTCTGATCTTCGTATCGAGGGCTTACCCTGGTGTGGGTAGGACAGACTTGCTTGAAAGTATAAATCAAGGGACCTTTATCCAAGGTTGTTGGATACCCTTCTCTTTAGGTTAAAAGACTATTTTCTTGTTACTTGTAGTTCTACTACTTGTTTATTTCCTCTGCATTTTGTATTATAAGGAAAGTATAACTTTCTTATACTTCCTTACTTGTACTCTGTTTCATTTAGATTCTATACTCTTTAAGGTAGAATCTCATATTGTAATCTTTTGTTAAGTTTCATTTTCTGGAATCATATTTCCGGAACCTACGTTCGGAATCTCTTTCCAAGTTTTCATTTGATATTAGAGGTGTTGTGAATTTGCTTAGTTTAACTTTGTTAAACTTATCCCTTTCATTTGCTTAGGGAAAACATAGTTATTCGTAACTAACCTTAAAGGTTCCAAAGGAATTTTTAAAATATACAATTCACCCCCTCTTATATATTGAGCATCTACATCATTATTTCGATCCTACAGTTGGTATCAAAGGAGGTCTCTGAAATACTTATACTTACGAATAATTTTTTCTTTCTCACTTTTCCATTCCGAACATTCTCATTCAGAACTTTTTTATTACGAATTTTTTCAACTAACAAGTTTGTGTATCGAAGGTTTCTAGTATGGTAGGAGTTAATGTTGGTTCAATTGATAATCTGAATCCTACAAGACCACCAATCTTTGATGGTAATGGTTATGAGTACTGGAGAGATCGCATGAAGACTTTTTTTATCAATACTGGAGTAGAAAATTTTTTTATTCTTACTGGAGATTATAAAATTCCTGACAAGGAAGTTAGAACTTTTACTAATCAAGAAAATCAAGAAAATCAACTCAATTATAAGGTACGCAATAAATTACTTTGTTCAATGACTAGAAATATATATAGCCAAATTTCTTCTTGTGAAGCAGCTAACTGTATCTGGAAGAATTTAGAGGTTACACACTTTGGGACTTCTAAAGTGATTGAGACTAGGGAGCTATGCTTAGAGCTGAATATCATGGCTTCAATTTTTTTTATGGTGATCCAATCTGTAAAGTGCAACAGAGATTTATGACTATTGTCAATAGTCTACAGTCTATGGGAGAGAAAGGTTTAGATGATGAATCTCTTGTGGATAAGATAATTGATATCATGCCTAATGAGTGGGAGTCCAAAATAACTGCTATAGATGAGAACATGAAAGTGACTCAGATTTCTCTTGATGAGCTTTTTGGAACTCTTCTCCAACATGAAACCAGAATGAAGAGATATGCTGACAACATCAAAAAGAAAAATGGAAATGGTACTATTGCTTTTACAACAACTTCAAATCAGATTAAAGCTATGACTCCGGAGAGAGTAACAAGATCCAAGTCTAAAAAAGTTATTTTCCAGTCCGAATCTAGTGAGAGTGAAGTCTCAGAAAATGAACTAGCAAATCTTTCTCGAAGGATGAACAAGATAGCTGGCCAAAGAAATTTTCAATTCAAGTATATGAAAAAGGAAAGGAAAGATAAGAAAGATGGAGATGTTACTTTTTATGAATGCAAGAAAGCTGGACATATTAGACCAGATTTCCCTTTGCTCAGAAAGAAAGAAAGGAAAGAAAGGAATTCAGATAGGAACAGAAAGAAATATTATAAAGTCAATGCTAAGAATGTTTTGAAAGCTAATGACACCTGGAGTGCCAGTGGTGGTGACTCTTCAGATGAATCTTCTGATTATGAATCTTCACGACAGAAGAATATTGGTCTTTTAGCCATATTACCTATTGATAATCATTGTCTTATGGCTAAGGTATGAAATTCTGAATCATTGACCAATGTTTCATTAAATTCTAATGATTGTAATTATTATAACTCTTCTGATGAAGAATCTTCTTTTGATGAAGAAAATACTTTACCTACTTATGAAGAAGTCTCTAGGTTTGCTGAACTTCTTGAGATTGAGAATTCCAAACTCAATAAGAAACATGATAGGGAAAAATCTAGGAATTCTATTCTTATGAAAGAGATATCAGATCATTCTAATGATCTTGATAGGAAGAATTCTTATTTTGAATGTATTTCAAAAAATCTTGAGGAAGTAAGTTCTGAGAAGAATAAACATTCTAAAGAATTAGAAAAATTAATTTCTATGAAAAATGTTTTCGAGCCTAACTCAAGTTCTAAAACTAATTATTTTGAGGATAAAAACATGGTTATAAAACTCAAGTCTGAAATTTTTTCCTTAAAGAAGTGTTTATCAAACATTACCCATGGTAAGAAAAATTTTGATAAAATGTATTCCCAAATACGAACTTTAAGAAATAAATATGGATTTGGTTATACCCATGCAAAACCAATTTTCAGTAACAATTATTTTGTTCCTCAAAGATCCCCATTTTGTACCAAGTGTCAATATAGTTGTCACTGGGCAAAGGATTGTTCATTAAACAAAACCCAATCTTTAGGATTTCACAAAGCTTATTTCTCTAAGAAGATGTGGGTACCTAAAATTTTATTGTCTGTAAATCTCGGATCCAAACAAGTTTGAATTCCGAAAGTCTAATTTTCTTCTTGATTACCGGAAAATAAAGAGAGTACCAGCAACAATACATGGTACATGGATAGTGGATGTTCCCGGAACATGACTGGTAACAAAAGTTTTTTTGAAAAGATTATCAAAACGAAAGGAGGAAAGGTAACTTTCAGAGATAATGCTAAGTGTGAGATTGTTGGTATTGGTAATATTTTTTTTCTTGGTAAAACTTTTATTTCAAATGTTCTTTTTGTTAAGGGTCTTAATCACAACCTCATTAGCATAAGTCAGTTATGTGATGAAGGTTACCTTGTAAATTTTAGGAATGATAAGTGTTTAGTTCACAACTCCAAGTAAGAATTTATTCTATCAGCCAATAGGAAAGAGAAATGTCTACACTTTGAACCAAGAAGACCTCAGGAGTCAAGATTTACCTTGCCTAAGTGCAATAGAAGATCATTCCTGGTTATGGCATAGAAGACTAGGACATTGTAATCTTAGAAACCTATGTAAACTCTCTAAGAAAAAACTAGTTAAGGATCTACCGGAGCTTAGATTTTATTCTTCTAAAGTTTGTGATCCTTGTCAATATGGCAAGAAACATAAATCAGGTTTTAAATCAATTGGTGAAGTCTCAACAACCGATGCATTACAGTTAATGCACATGGATCTTTTTGGTCCAACACAAACTGGAAGTATTGGAGGCAAATACTATGTGTTTGTTATAGTTGATGATTACACTAGGTTTACTTGGGTCTATTTTATAGCAAAGAAGTCTGAAGCTTTTTCATATTTTAAAAGTTTTAGTTCTCAAGTTAAAAATGAGAAAAACCTTCCATTTAAAACTATTCATAGTGATCATGGAGGAGAATTTCAAAATTCTGATTTTGAAATTTTTTCTAGTAAGAAAGGTGTTACTCACAATTTATCAGCACCTAGAACTCCTCAACAGAATGGTGTAGTTGAAAGAAGAAATATAATTCTTCAAGAGATAACTAGAACCATTTTGAGTGAATATTCTATTTATAGACATTTCTGGGATGAAGCTCTAAGTACTGCTTGATATACTATAAATCATGTTTTGATTAGACCTTTTCTTAATAAAACTCCTTATGAATTTTGGAATGGTAGAAAACCAAGACTGTCCTACTTCAAGGTTTTTGGTTGCAAAGTATTTATTTTGAATACTAAAGATAACTTACATAAATTCGCACAAAAATTTGACGAAGGGATTTTCTTAGGATATTCCACAACCTCTAAGGCTTATAGAGTTTTTAATAAAAATACTTGCACTGTTGAATAAATAGTACATAAAATTTGATGAGTCAGATCCTTTTGTTTTTAAACCATCCCTACCTACATCCTCGGATGTGTTTTCAAAAACTGATTATCAACCTTTGATAGAAGAACCTTTTGATAAGGATAATGTTCTAGAAGATGCTTCTGAAACATTTACCCCAGAAGGCTTTCTACCCTATGTTGATGAACATGTTTTACAAAACCCAAATCATGTGTTTCTTAAGAATCATCCCATTGATAGTATCATTGGTGATGTAAATCAACCTGTAAGGACTAGAAGTTCCTTAAGAAATGAAGTAGAACATCTAGCATTTCTTTCCCAATTAGAAACAAAAAGAAATGATGAAGCTTTAGGTGATGATGATTGGATCAAAGCCATGCAAGATGAACTAAATGAATTCTAAAGGAATAAATTCTGGACCTTGGTTGAATGACCTAAGGAAACTTCTGTTATTGGAGTAAAATGGGTTTTCAGAAATAAATGTGATGAAAATGGAGTCATAGTAATAAATAAAGCTAGACTTGTTGCTAAAGGCCATAATCAGCAAGAGGGAATAGACTATGAAGAAACCTATGCTCCAGTAGCTAGACTTGAATCTATCCGTATTCTACTTGCCTTCGCAGCATTCTTTAATTTCAAACTTTTCCAAATGGATGTGAAATGTGCTTTTCTTAACGGTTATGTTCAAGAGGAAGTTTTTGTTGAACAACCTCCTGGATTTGAAGATACAAAACATCCTGATCATGTTTTTAGACTTACCAAAGCTTTGTATGGTCTTAATCAAGCCCCACGATCATGGTATGATAGACTCACTGTATTTTTGCTTCATAATAACTATGTTAAGGGAAATTCAGATCCAACCCTTTTTATAATGAAAGATAAGAAAAATGTTTTGATTGTTCAAATTTATGTCGATGACATCATATTTGGTTCGACTTAGAAATCTTTGACCGACTCTTTTATAAGTCTAATGAAATCTAAGTTTGAAATGAGTATGATGGGTGTGTTAATATTTTTCCTTGGTTTTAAAATTTCACAAAAACCAGAAGGAACCTACATATCTCAACATAAGTATATTAAAGATCTTCTTAAAAAGTATGGTCATGACAACACTAAAAGTATTAGTACTCCTATTGGTACCTCAAAATATTTAGATCTTGATGAAGCTGGGAAACCAGTAGATCAAACATCTTTTAGAGGAATGATAGGAAGTTTTCTTTACTTGACAGCTAGTCGACCAGACTTAATGTTCTCAGTATGCTTATGTGCCAGATATCAATCCAATCCTAAGGAATCTCACTTAAACGCAGTAAAAAGAATTTTTCGCTACCTTAAGGGAACCATGGATCTAGGATTATTTTACATTTCTGGAAATGATTTTATTCTAAAAAGCTTCTCTGATGCTGACTTTGGTGGATGTAGAATGGATAGAAAAAGTACATCCAGAACATGTCATTTCTTATGAGATTCACTAGTTTCTTGGTCCTGCAAGAAGCAACATTCTGTAGCACTCTCCACTGATGAAGCTGAATATGTAGCAGCTGGAAGTTGTTGTGCTCAAGTGTTGTGGATGCAACACACACTCACAGACTATGGATTGAGTTTTACTAAAACTCAAATTTTGTGTGATAACACAAGTTCCATTGCCCATAGTAAGAACCATGCACATCACTCCCATTCAAAACACATAGATATTATGCATCACTTTCTTAGGGATAACACACTAAAAAGAGATATTATTCTTCAGTTTATCGGAACGCAAGATCAACTTGCTGATATGTTCACAAAATCTTTGCCTTCTGATAGATTTGAATATATTAAACAGAAGTTAGGAATGATAACTGTATGGTAATCTTTCTTAATTAACTTTCTGTTGAAAAAGTCTCCTTACATCAATAAACTCCATTTCATATGGGGGGTACATTTGTTTAATAGAATAACAACGTTTTTAAAAGTTTGTTTTCAAGCTTTTCGGAACGAAGATTTTCGGAATGGAATTTCCAGAACTCCAATTTTCCAGAATGGACATTTTCGTACAGAATACATCTGGAATGGAATTGTTTGTATTGAAAACATCCGGAATGGAAAATTTCGTACTGGAATTTTCATAATGGAACTTCCGTACTGAATCTCTCATAATAAGTTTTCTTCCTCAAATTCTTGGAATTTGTTTTTCGTACTGAGTTTTCCGTAATGAGTTTTTCTGTACTAAGTTTGTTTTCCGTAGTAAAGTTTTTGCGAACTTTGTGTTTTCATAATAAAGATTTTTTATAGTCATTTTTATATTACCCATTACAAATAATCCTCCTAAGCCAATCTGAAAGGTATGATTACCTTACTCAAGTTTTCGTAGTCATATTTTACTTGCTGGCATTTTCTTGTATTTTTTTTCAGATTATAGTTTTCTTAATTCTTTGTTTCAATAAAAACCTCAAAAAGATCGGATTCATGTTTTCTTGAGAATCCGTTTTCAACCATCAGATTGTATCTCAGCCTATCACAAACGTTCGATCAACTAAGGAAGTTGAACCTTCGTTTCATTGCCTATATAAAGGAGACCCAAATACTTGCCCCACATCGATTTCAAGCTCCAGCGTCCCGAATCTCTGCCTCTCTGATTTAAGGTCTTTCCGAACTTCATATTTCTCCATTCCGAACTTCTTAGTGGTCATCAGATCCAAATGTCTTTGGAGTTATCTTCTCAAGAAATGTCATCCTCTAAGCCTATTTCACAATGGTTAGTTTACAAAAAAAGGCTAGTCCATCCAGATTTCTTCAACAACTATGATTCTCTTATTTCGAAGAACATTAAGTTGAATGTGTGGGAAGATATTGATGTGTCCAAACCGGGGAATCAAGACGATGTTTTTTTGGAGTTACTTGTTGAGTTCTATGAAACATTTTCCTTCTTTCAGGAAGATAATAGGGAGAAATTTTCTTATAAGTCTTATGGCAAGACTTATAAGCTTTCTTATACCAAGGCAGCAAGCTTGGTAGGGCTGACCTATGAAGGGGAAGCATAGTCCATATCTCATGTGTTTCCAGATTCTAAGGGTAGCTTCGATTAGGAAAAATCCTTGAAAAATCTCGGACTCTCATATGACAAAGCTCCGAAGATTCCAAGTTTGCCTACAAATTTCCAAATTTTAGAGTTGTGGGTACAAGGTCTTATCATATCGAGGAAAGGTGATAAAGGCATCTTGAAGAAGAGTGAGATCTATATCTTAGATTTCCGGATAAATCTATGGAAGTTTAACTTCATGAGGCACATTCTTATAACCATTTAGAATCTTAAGAAAGGAAATCTCAGAACCCAGATTGTAATTTACCCAGTAATTTTATCAAAGTTGATAGTTCGGTGCCTTGAGTCCTTCAAGAAATCTTGCAGATCTATGCCAAGGGTTTGCAAAATTCTGTTGGTCAGTGATGATACCCTTAAGAGGATGGATGTGGATTTCAACAAGGAGACTGGTGAGTTCTTCGATTTGCCTAATCAAGAAGAAGCGGCTCCGAAGGCTGCTGAACCGGAATCTTCTAATCCAGTAAAGAAAAGAAAGTTGAAAGAAGTTGCAGCTGAAGTACAGGATCCTAAATCTAAGGAAATTCAAACCGCACCTCCCAAACCAATGAAAAAGAAGGCCTTTACTGATTAGGTTGTTGCGAAGTGGAGAGAAGATAAAGAGAAAAGAAAAGAAGGGGATCCGCAGTTCGGATTGGACCCTCCGGAGGCTAAGGCCTTGAAGGAGAGAAATGCCGATGAGAATGAAAAACAAGTAAAGGAAAAGAAGCTCAAGAAGAAGATGTCAGAAGCAGAGGCAGTCCAAGCTTTGTTAAAATTTAATGAAATAGTATCCGGAAGCATTTCAGTTCCGAGATCTTTCCCCTTGGAATCTCTACCTGAGACTCCAGGAAGAAACTTTGTTTTACCGGAAGAGATTACAGCTGAGCATGTTGAGCAACTCGAGAAGATTCAACAAGTGGAAGAGGAAGAAGTAGTTTCTGAAGGAAGTGGTGAAACATGAGATTTATTGAAAGAAGTAGATGATTATAAGGGGTCTCCTTTGGAACACCTGTCACTCCGAACTTCAGAGGCTGAATCCTCTAAGTTAGTAACTCCAGATAAGGATAAGAATGAGGAAGATGATGTTCAAAAAGTAGTTGATGATGTTATTCAAGTGTCTACTAGTGAGCAGAAAACTCCTGATCAAGAATTGATTCCGAAAAAAGACAAGGGAAAGAAACTCCTTGTTGAGACTCTGAAATTAGTGGCTAGCAAGAAAAGAGAATATGGTGATTCGTCTAAAAGGAATTTGGAGCTTATTGAGGAAGAAAATTCTCCAAGCAAAGTTTCAGATTCGGAGTCATCCTCGTTGGGGCATGATTTTGTTGTTCAGTCTTTAAAGAAGTTGGTGGGAACCATTCCGAACTTCTCATGTATTGAATTAAGATGCCAGATGCTTCAACATGCTTTAAATCAGAAAACAGACTCCGTATCTATGGTTATGGACAAGTGTGTTGAAATAGAGGCTCAGTTCAAAACGTTTTTGTTGGCTACAAAGCTCATAGAAGATCTTGCAAGAGGATGAAAAACTGGTTGAAGAAGACTATTGAAGAAATGAGGTTATTGAATGAATTTCAAGACAATGTCAAGGATGCCTTTTAGACTGACGACATGAAGATAAATGAGCTAACTTCTTCCTTTGAAGAGAAGCTGACAGATGAAAAGAACATTCGGATTCAAGAAGTCAGAGATCTGAATGGGAAGCTAAATTCTGTCTCTCAAAACTGGAAGTTTGAAAGGGATCATCGGATAGAGTTTCAAGAGAAATTCAATGCTCAGGAAGAAAAGATCAAAGCTCAGGAAGAAAAGCTCCAAGACCAGGAAGAAAATATTGAAGCTCAATCTGCAAGAATAGTGGTCTTAGATAAGCAAGCTGAAGAAGATCATAAAGACTTAAAGAATATCAAGACTATTCTTAAGAGTCTCATGGCGAAGGAAAAAGATCCCAAATAGACAGATCCGATCTTTTGTTGTATTTTCTTTTTTTGCTGACATTTCAAAAGTAATGAAATTTTTGCTTGTTGTTTCTTTTGTTGTTATAACTAATGTTTCAGGTACTTTGTTATTTTTTTCCATTCCCTCAAATTATTTTTGAAAATCACAATGGGGGAGAAGGAAAAGATACTTAAGAAAAAGAACTTTAATAAGAGTTTATCTAAGGGGGAGTTTCTCATTAAAGAAGACCTTCTTATTCGTAATAAAATGTAACTCCAGAAATCTAGAATACGAACCTTAGAGTTTCAAAGCCTAAGGGGGGGTTAGTCGTATTCATCAATATCCTTAAAGAAAAGGGAGATAATCCTTAATGTTTTTCTTTCTTCTTAGAATTTCTTTTTCGTAAGGATGTATGTGCTTTCCAAAAAGGGGGAGATTGTTGAGTCAATAAGGTTTTCCTTATGACTTTTCTATTCCTTCTTGTTTTGAAAATCACAAACACCTTATCTTTAAGAAAAATTACTTTTATAAGAAAAATTTCTTTTATAAGAAAAATTTCTTTTATAAGGAAAATCGCTTTTGTAAGACATTTTTTTTCTTATCATATTTTCATTCATATTTTTCCTAAGTATAAAATTCAGATTCATTTTTGTTTTCTCGGATTTGTTAGAAACATTGATATAAAGTATTCAGTTTTAGGATCCGAATTCTGGATAAGAAGTGTAAGGAAGTTTCAATCCGAATTCCAGATGAGAAATGTAATAAAGTATCATTCCGAATTCCGGATACGAACTCTGACTAAGTCCTATTCCAGATTCAGGATACGAATCCTTATGAAGTTCGACATTGAATTCCCATTACGAATTCTAATGATGAATTCTCATTAAGAATTCTGATAATGAATTTTCATTTAGATTTATGATGACAAATTCTCATTACGAATTCTGAAGATAAATTCTCATTCCGAATTCTGGATACGAATTCTCATTACGAATTCTTAAGATGAAATCTCATTATGAATTCTTATGAAGAATTCTCATTCCGAATTCTGGATACAAATTCACATTACGAATTCTTAAGATAAAATCTCATTACGAATTCTGATGATGAATTCCCATTACGAATTCTGATGAGGAATTATCAATACGAATTCTGATGACGAAATCTCATTCTGAATTCATCTATTAAACGGAATCTGATCATCTCTGTTTTGTACACTCTGATTTATTCAGACTCCGAATTTTTCACTCCAAACTTTCATTTTTCTTTTGCCTTTATATTTTGAATACTCTTTATTATTTTCCTTACACTCTGAAACTTCACTCTGAATCTTTTTAGTTAAGATTTAAAACGGTGTCTTGTATTCTGTTACACTTGTTTTGTTATAAAACAATGTCATGTATTCTGTTATGAACTAACTGTTGGTTAAGTTACACGTGTACATGTCCCTCCAATTTTTAAGGAAAATATGACCATTGGAAAGGAGGCCGACCTTACCTATAAATAGGAGATCATTTGAAAGAGCTCGTAGCTGCTGGTGTGCTGAAAGTTTGACTGATCTTAGACTCATGTGATTACATTCTTGAAGTGATTTCTAGAGAGAGAGGCTCTTATTAACTCTCAAAGCTTCATGCGACTCCGAATGTTGGTGATTACATTCGAGGACTTCCGGGGATAGGAAGACAGAGGTGCCGACTACCTTGAAGATCGAGGGCTTCCTTGCTGAGGAAGACAGAGGTTGCCAACTACCTTGATGTTGATGGCTTGTGGGGATAGCAAGACTAAGACACTCTGATCTTCGTATCGAGGGCTTACCCAGGTGTGGGTAGGACAGACTTGCTTGAAAATATAAATCAAGGGACCTTTATCCAAGGTTGTTGGATACCCTTCTCTTTGGGTTAAAAGACTATTTTCTTGTTACTTGTAGTTCTACTACTTGTTTATTTCTGCTGCATTTTGTATTATAAGGAAATTATAACTCTCTTATAATTCCTTACTTGTAGTCTGTTTCATTTAGATTCTATACGCTTTAAGTTAGAATCTAATATTGTAATCTTTTGTTAAGTTTCATTTTCCGGAATCATATTTCCGGAACCTATGTTCGGAATCTCTTTCCAAGTTTTCATTTGATATTAGAGGTTTTGTGAATTTTCTTAGTTTAACTTTGTTAAACTTATCCCTTTCCTTTTCTTAAGTAAAACATAGTTATTCGTAACTATCTTTAAAGGTTCCAAAGGAATTTTTAAAATATACAATTCACCCCCTCTCTTGTATATTTAGCATCTACATCATTATTTCGATCCTACAAAAAATAAATATAGTTATGATGTAGACAAAGTAAAATTTCTGAATTTTTTAATTCATTATTATTAAAGGAGTTTGAATATATTGGTGGAATTTATAAATAAAATTGTGGAATTATTCAAGGGGAGATAAGTGTCTATAAATAATGAACTATTAGATCATTGATAATATCAGAAAATCTTTCTTTACATACTTTTTAAAAGGGGTGTATTGAAAATTGGGGAGTTAATATGATGTTTCAATATCCCCAAAGGACAGTGGAAGTATACCCTTTTTATTTTATTTATAATGTAAGAGAATGAAAATAATATGGATGTGATATAATATTTTTTTAATATCCTAAGGGGAATATTGTTTCAATAATAAAATTGTATTATATTTATATTTAGAATGACAAGTGGAATGACACAATATTGAATGGAATTATATTTTTTGATGTTGACAAGTTACAATAATTGAATTTATATTTATTTTGGTGTATTCCACACCACTTAAGATATGTACATCATAATATATTATACTCGATGTTTTATTGTAGTAAAATTAATAACTCCATGTCACATCATTGTGTTCTAAACTTCATGGGAACTTGTCCGAGTTTGGAAATTCCCTTGGAAATATAACCTTCGAATTGAATTAGGCATTGAAGTTGGTACAAATTACATAAGAGAATAAATTTTTTATTGAAGTGTAAAAATTTAAGATACAAAATGGAATAATTCATAGAGGATTTAATTTAAAGGTTTTACTATAAATTAATGTTTTTATAACTAAGCCTTCTGTGTGGGGATTTTCCATGTTATAGTTTTTACTCCATGGCATAATATTTAGTTTAATAGAACACACCATGTGGATGATGAAGATTTTATATCGTAGTGCTAAAGTGATCTTGTTATTTTGTAAAGGTTCTCAATGCCACACCTATTTATGACACATGGAATATATGATGAATTTTTTTATCCAAAGAGGTTTGTATGATAATTTTATATGATGATAGATTCACCGTGGTTAACAGCATCCATAAAAAGCATAAATTGATTTACTTTTATTAACCTAGTAATAGGTCTCCATGTCCCACGTAATTTTCTCTCATCACATTAGTCAGTTTGTACATTTTAAAAGTACGTTATACCAATTTCAAAGACATATCATCTAAGGAATGTCCACGATGAAAGAGAAACACCATTTATTAAATATTTAAATGACATGGATGGATTTATCAATGTATACCATTATGTATAATTACATTTCTAAAAAAATATTTCAACAAGAGTATAATGTTATGAAATTTTGATGGATATTGTGCTCTAGAAGATGGGTTACGCCTTATAGGTATGAATGATAGATTTTAGGTTTTTTTATATACACTGAAATAACAATAGAATTTTCAGACAATATGTGTATTGATCAGTGTATCTGGAATCTCGTAGACTCAAATTATATATCATGTTTTCAACATCACAAGACATGTAATAGTTTATAATTAACTACAAGATACTAATATTCTATGTATCAACAAATGGTACTGTTTTGGGAATGTAAAATTCAGGGTAATTTCTATATGTGGCATTATTATTTTCATATTCATGATATATTATATTCTAATTAAATATGATATTTGAATTCAATGGTTAAGAATTAATTTTCGGATGCCCAATGGAGGAGATTAATTTAAAGGATGTATGATTCTGTTTGAATTATAAATTTGACATTCAAAAAATATTCTAGAAAATAGATAATATTAAATGTATATTTCAATAGAAATAATAAAATGATAAGTGAAGATAAGAATGAGGGGGAACAATTTTTTATGAGAATAAAATTTTAGCATCAGTAAAATGAGACTTAATTTAAGTTTGATGAATGAGATAATTAAGATCAATACTAACTCAAATAAGGATGATAATATAAATTTTTCAACTATTTCAGGAGTTGTAATGATGTATCCCATAATATATTATCCTGAAATTGAGGTCTTAATAGTGGTTTGATTCATAAAATTATAGTCCACTTGTATAAAATGGCGGTTTTATCCGTGGGTTTTATAAATTGTTAACGATGGTTAGTACACGTTGTTATTACAGGTGATGTGGTAAATAAATTTTTAGCCTCATCTAAATAGAAATGATTTTTTTAATTAAATTATTTTATTCATTTTTCACATCAATTATATCATAACTGACATGAAATTCTATTTTTTGACATATTTTATATGATAACCAATGTAAAAAAACTATCATAATGGGTTTTCCATTTTAGTTTTGGGATAACTGAATTGAAAAAATTTCACGATTAACGGTTTTCCATGTCATTTATAGGATTAGTAGCATGAAAAAATAATTTTTTTATATATTTTTATTTCAATTCCACATATCCATTATAAACAGATGTGAAATGGGGAAAATCCCTCTAAAACCTACATATTGAATTAGTTACAGAACAACAAAATAAAACCCATATAAAGTTACACTTTTTAAAATTGTAATATATAGTAAATACAAACAAAAATTAAATAATAACTAAAAATTTATATTCCCATAAAACACATTTAAAATTTCAAGTTCCAAAATTAAAATATATAGAACAAACAAAGTAAAATCTAACCACACCTATAAAATTATTATTTTTATTAAATTTATTAGTGTCTCAACTCTTATTAACTACAAGGTTGAGGTTCTTAAAAAACAAACATTAAAAGGAAATAATAAACCATGATTCATGAATAAAAAATGACATATTAAAAAAAATGTTATAATGATTTCTATCCTAGTTGAATGTTGTAATTTTACTCATTGAAGTTATTTCATATCTAAAACTAAACCCATAACATCATCATTATATTTTTCATTATTAATTATGAAAAAACTTTCTTAAAAAAATTTTTCAATTCAAAATAACATTATTAGATAATATATCCAAAAGTTACAAATTATAAATGAAAATTCACACTTTTTGTACATATTTTATCGTGGATATTTTCTATATTTTGTTCTCTCAAATGAAATTCCATGACCTATTTGAAAATGATACGATTGAAATAAATTTAAAAGTGACTATAATATAAACAAATTATAAATAAATTCAAACTTGCGTGCCCAATATATTCTTAATATTTTGTCCCACTTCACCATGAATAGAGCATAACTTGTAATGTTCCTTCTCCATTGGATAAAAAATACCATACATCCAATGGACACTTATATAAAAGATATTTTATTATAAGTGTTTATTATATTAAAATATATATAACACTTTATGAGATAAATTTTTTTCAATCTAGAAGAGGTGGATACATCCAACATTGAATGACTGAATTATTTTGAAATCTTATAGTAATAAAAATTGTTTGTTCTACTCCAGTCATTCTTAATTTTATTGGTGAAATAGACCATGGGTCATAAATACATATACATAAATATTTTCATCACGAATACAGATTTTTTAAAAAAACTAATACAAAAGAAACATAGGTATAAATTCTGATTAAATTAAATTCATGAAAAGATTTATGTTAGGGATTACATGGAAAAAAATTCATCATGTTGATTCCCAATAGATCTCATGTTACATGCTCCATGATTTCATTTATGAAAATTTTCATAGTAATTTCACACCCACAAACATCAACATAAATATAAGTATCATTAAATACAACAAAAAAAAATTGAATATGTTCAAAATTTATCAAGACTACTATAATTTTTTCAAAAGTCAAAGAAAAATGTATTTATTGTTCACTATAAAGTATTTATTTAGCTTTAATGTATTCCTAAAAAATAGACAAATACATGTACATTAAAATGTAAATAAAAATTTAATAACATAATTAAATAAAATATAACATATACAAATACCTCTATGGTAACATGTCAAATAAGTATAGGATGAAAATCTAAAAACATGAAAATATTTTTTCTAACTGTATTCACCTCATCTGTAGTTAATGATACTCCAGTTGATATTTATATAATATCTTTTGAAGTTAGACAATTAATCTTTATATTTATTTATTGATGATTAATGGTACCTCTTATTTAAAATAACACCCCGTATGAAAAAAAAAATTAATGATGAGTATCACCAACATATATCTCAAAATAACAGGGAAACTATCGGGGAGGGGTGTTGGAGGAGAATAAGGTGTCAGTTCTATAGGTAGAGGTGGAGGAGTGGTAGCTACTTGCATAGGTGAAGGAGTGTGTGCTGAAGTATGAAATTATCATTTCATGTAAACAAAAATCAACTCATCTGAAGCTATGTTCCTATCTTCCATATTCACATGAATATTCAGAACTTCGTATTCTGAAGATTCTACTTTTTTATAAATATCCTCCATTGATGATGTTACAGAATATAGAAATTATTTTCTCACTGATACTCCATTCACATATCCTCACACATGAGCCAAGTGTTTAAGATTTACAAATGTTGTATCTAAAATATCCTACATGCCCTCATCCCAGAAGACCCCATGTGTGCTCCTCTCCTCAAGAGAATGAGAATGAAATATTTTAAAAAATCAGTAATAAATCACAATAAATATTGAATTTAATAAACATAAGTAAATATATATATATATATGTGTGTGTGTGTGTCAATCAACTCAGATATAACCCTAGACACTTATATATGATTATTCCTATTTTTCCCATATGATCCCTCTTCTATTTTTCATGCTTAGGTGGGTGGGTAGAGAGGCAACCTCTACATATCCAAAAAAATCACCTCTCAGTTTTTGAAAATTTCCATCCATCATTTGTTCTTCCAATAACATATACACACATTGATTTATATGACGAGGGTATAAGTTTCTATATTTGGTCTTCTGATGAGATATCATTGATTACTATAAATTAGTATTAAATGAACCATAGATAAAACCGTATTACCATCATTAATATTAAGAAATCTAAAACCTAACATTTTATTTACAAAAAATTCTTCTTCTGTTATACTTTCTACAAGTTTTTATAATATCATTTTATATATAATGTGATATATACCAGATGAATTATGATATTTCATATTCAAAAAAATTAAAAAATGGCATGAGGGATGATTTAAAATCCATCCATCTCAAAACTGCAAATGATAAATATTTCTTCCAAATTCCTATAGTATCAGGTATGTCGTCTGTCATCAGATTTGAAGGGGGAAAATATAATACTTGAAAAATTTCAGGATAAGTAATATAATTAAAAATTATCTTACCAAAATAGTCTCCCATTAGTGATAAAATGTCAATCTATCAACACTTATTTAATCATCAACCAAAATACTGACATTGATTTTAGTATAAATTGATATAAAAGTATTCAGTTGTTTTGAATTTAGAACTTTTAGAATATCATTAGCAACTAATTCTACTAGTGTCCTTTATTTATGGATTTGGGAAACTGATAATTATGTAAAACATTTTTTGTTTCATTTACCAGCCTTCAAAATCTTCATTGGACCTTTGGGAGTATATGTGTCCCATAAAGAAGAATGAGGCTTATCAAGAGGATCATGTGTTCGTTCCTCAGCAATGGTAAGAGTATGATCATATTCAGAATTATGCGGCACATAAATTGATCAATATATAAATATCTTATAAATTATAGAAAAAAAATTACCAGAAAAATATAAAAATTATAATTTTACAATACAACCATATATAAAAATTGATAATTTATCAAAAAAATAAAAAAAAGTTAACAATTTTTTCTCATATTTTTTACATTTAAACAAATTTATAATAGTAGTAATGAGATATGAATTTATATATAATAAAATAAAAAAACATAAAAAATGGTGTGTGAATATTAAAAATAATCAAACCTACGAAATCTTTTTTTATACAATTTTTTTTAATATACTCTTATACATTATTATAGTATTTAATTAACATATTATATTTAAAAAAACTTCTCATCAAAATAAACTAATAGATAATTTACATAAGGGTATACATGGTAAATTAAACAAAACTAAAATGACATTAACCAACAATTTAGTATTTTAGTTGTTGTACATGGTTTAACAATGATAATAAAAATAAAGAATAATACATTTTTGGAAATTTCATAAATAAATGAGAACTATCATATGATACCTATAAAAATAGAAATTTAATTAAGGATTATTTTCAAAAATTCCTTCATATTGATTATTCTTTATGGAACAAACCATGTCAATGTTGTGCCCATCAATATTATCTGTTAATCTTTCCATTGAAATAGTGATCTCATATAAATTAGTAACATTAACAAGTTTATCATCACTGACATGCTATTTTTTCCTTCTATGAAAAGATACCCCATAATATAGTATTGATTAAGAACATTTGACATTCTTTTTTATGTGTTGACATTATAAATGGTTCATTTATACTTTTGAATCTTTTAAGATTCATTAGTTACATTAAAAAATCATCATATCTGGCAGTACTGTTATTGATAAACCATTTGTAGTTAAACATTAGATCAAGAAATTTAATGTAATCAATACCCCATATTTTTTAGTGACTCCATAATCTGAACATGATATAGAAATTGGGTTTTGTTGTTGGAACTCACAAAAAATCATTACTTCTATGAACACTAATACACCACTATTTTGAAATGGACTTCTGTTTTCATAGACATGCATATGAAATGTATAGTCTTTAATATCATTTGTGAACCAAGTTATAAAATTTAAAAATATACCATCCATTAATATCTCAATGTTTTTGATTCATTTAACCTACAAGTCATGGTTTCATTAAGCCATGGAATTAAAATTTTCTTATAATCATTCAAATACAACAATCCTTTTTCTTTGGATAACATGGTCACAACAACATAATATGAAATACTATATATTTTTCATCATTATTGATGTAATTAAAGAAGTATAAAGGATCATTTTTTATTAGTTCTCTCATCAATTATTTTAATATCAATCCATAGATCACCATTCTCCAATATTGAACTCGTTCATGCCGAGATGGGGGCAATCCAATGTGCTTCTCTATAGAAAATTAGCTTGTACAAAATTCAATCACCTCCTTAGATATATAGTTTTCAATAATAAATCTTTCAAGTTGATAGGGTTTCATAGCACACCCCTTCAATATATTTATATTCTTTTCGAAGTGATATATACAATATTGATATAAAGGTCATAAAATATTTATTTCTCACCCTAAAAGAAGCATTAAAATCACTGGGATATCCAACAAATATGGAGGAAAAAATATATCCATCAAATAAGTATTGAAACCTCTTTATTCTATGAATTTTTCAAAACATTTAGATCAATCACCTAATTATAAAAGGAATTGAAAAAATAACAGAACTTCATGATAATCATTCTGACATGGATTGAAAAATTTCAGTTCAATGAAACAAGTAGGAGTTATTTCATCTTGTCATTTAAATCATGAGATTTCATACCTATCAACATAAAATACATGAAATCCACGGTTATTTTACATTTAAATAGTGACCCTATGAAACTCTAATATCATGAATACACAACCAAAATATAATTTTCTCTATCTTAGATAATTTAAGACAAGTTGAAGAAATAATGTAATCTTTTCGGAAGGAGTGTAAGACAACTCTAATTGTATCCCTAATGAGATTAAGTCCAATCAAATCTTAAAATTATTGTTAAAATATATAATTATGTTCCAATCATGTTTTCATATATATTCTTCGCCACAATTAGTGCATCCCTATTATTTTTGTCCTCATAATATCTCTAATATTTTAGTTTATAAAATATCAACTATTTCTCTCAAATATTTCTTTCATTACCTAATTTAGGTGTCTTTCTAAATTTCATTTCAATGTTTTACCCACATCAAACTAAGGATTAGTGGATAGAGGTTTTCAATCTATATAAAATAATTTTTATCCTTGTAATTACTTTTAAATATTTTATATGTTTGATCCATAGAAAAAAAAACTTTTGATGGATAGTGTAAACTATTTTTCTCCCATAATAATGTTCTTAATATGAATTCTATTGTTCTCAAATTGGAATTTATTTATTCCCCTTAAAACAATATATAAAAAATTTACATATTCTAAGAACTAATTTATTGTTTATGTAATAATTTAATGTTGTTGTTAATATTCCATTTTATAAGAATCATAAACCATAATACCATCCTTTCATAAGAGTTTCAAATAACTAATTAATTGTGACATGAAAACATCAATATCATTTCTGAGATATTTTGGTCCCTAGGTCATTAAAATCCACATTAAATACTTTAACATCATAAAAAATTTATTTTATAAGTCGTAAATTACTAATAAAATAGGCCATGAACTATGTGTTCTACTATGTATGGAATAAAGATTCATTCAACTAGCTTATAGTCCAAGTATAAGATTTCAAACATCATTTTCAAATTTAGGAAATTTCTAATAAATTATCCTTCACTTTGGAAAATTTGGTATTGTCATAATTTTACATCCCATATGTGCTCAATTTTAATCCAATTTATATTTTTTGCATCATCTGACTATAAAATAAAAATTTCAAATGAGGAATTATAGTAAGATACTAAAATTCTTTGGCAGGGGTTTTTGTAATCGCTAAATTAGCAGTTCATTTTTCTTTCATCATATACCTTGACATACCACATTTAATACCCCTTGATATAATGTCATATTTCCTCCTATATAGAAAAAATTCATTGAGGTAGACATATATTATTTTTAACCTAATTCCATTAGGCATAATATTTTATTCTCTTTAAAATGAGGATATGAAAGATAATAGTTTTTAAGAATAATATCTTTCAATGGTTTTAAGAAATATTTAAAACACTTACCACTCCAACCATGTATTACATTCAAGTTAATAAATATTAAGACCAATGATAAAACCATAAATTCTATACATCCTAGATATAATGGTTTTCTACAACACCATATAATATAATTATTTTTGGTTCTTTATTAAATATATATTCATCATTATCATAAATCATTTGTTCAATTTAACCAGATATATCATCTTTAAAAGAATTATCATCAATAGATTCAAAATTATACCATGTTTCACAATTCCAAATCCAAGGGTTGTAACTCAAATTAAAACTATGAGAAATTTAGTCATATTTTATATAATTTATTTTCAACTTATTTAAATTATATAAATTTATTAATGGATAAAAATAATGTTATTTTTGGAATTTTGTTTTATAAAATTTCCAAAACAATCAAAAACTCCCTCATATTAATCATATATTACAATTTTTATAATCCAACATCGACTCATAATTATCAATAAAAAATATCAAAAATAATTATTTTGTGAAAATAATATAGCGGGGAAAAAAGATCAAATAAATTATTCACTTCACACCATGTTTAAATTTATATCAAATATATCACAATTTGAATGTAAAAAAATAACGAAATAAACAAAATCTTATTTGAAAAGTATAATTATTTTGTTTAGAATATAACGGCATAGAATTTTATATATAATTTATATTCATTAAAATAATTCCATTGATGTAATTTATAAAAAAAATATGTTTAGACGAATATATCGGTTTTCATATTCATCTGAATAATATTTGTTAAAACATAAAATTGAATATTATTGACCAACATCCAAACCATGTGTGTATTTTCCATTTTTATTTTAATCATTATATTCATATTTTTTAAAATTGATTTCTTTGCCTGAAAATTCCATTATTTTTTAAAATATATATTATCTCATACTATAATATATTCTTATTTTAGAGGTCAAACAACTCACTGATAAATATCTAATGTTGTATATATATTTATACATGATTAATATTATATATTATCATTACCAAGTTTATTAAAAAAAATTAGAACCTCATATTATGTATTGTGTATTCTATGACAAAATGTGTTATTTTAATATACCACTCAAATAACCCAAATTTAAAATATATTAGTCTACTTAATTTGATATTTTAGAATTAAAAATTAATGGGGATAACAAATATTTCACTGTGAATACCATGTGTTGCATGTGTAATTCCCTAAAAATATAACATAGAAAAACTCTACCTATATAGTAGGATAATCCTATAAATTATAGAAATAATGTAACAAATATTAAGACTATGGATAAAGTATGACAAGGGAAAATGTATTATTTGGGATAAAGTATGACTACATATTTGAATCACATCAATATCTATTATCATTTGTACCAAATGGGTTGATTATAAATATTAGAGTCAAAACCTAACATATATCAACAAAATTATGAAAAATATATGCAACAAAAAATAGAGAGTTCATATTATGTATTCACTAGTAATTTTGACTATATATTGACAATAACACATAATAGTAAGACTTTATATTTAATATATGATGTTTCAAGAAAAGAATATACTTACATAATAGGAGTTGTATTGATATGAAATGTAATAATTATATCATATAGCATATTGAACTTTATGAAAATTTAAATTTATTAATATATTACTCTATTATAATACTAATTCTCTAATAAATTCATAATGTTAAATTAAAATTTTCCATTTACATTGTACTGAAATCATAAAAGGCGAATGATTAAAAAACCTCATATGGATAAAAAACAATTAGATATTTAAAGGCAAAATTTAAGATGAGATGTAATATAATTATATTTGAGACAATTCAGCACAAAATACCAACCAAACAGTAGAAACACTAAAACATTAATGTATAATTCCAAAATATATGATCTATAATATTACATTAAGATATATTTAAAGACAATCATTTTTACAGCAATCAATGGATAACTAAGGTATATGAACATTTTAATCCAATATTAGGAATGAGAAGATATGTATAAAGACGTGAAATGATTAGGTCTGTCAAACTTAAGGGTTTATAAAGATTGTAATGTGCTATTTGAGTAAACCGAATAAAAAAAGAGTTCAGGCATCCACGGAATTGAATGAAAAAAGTGACGATTGATGTCTGATGATTACATGAGAGTTGAAAGATGAGATGATATAAAATTATAAAAATGAGGTTTCAAAAACCTGAGGATGTATGAATATCAGGAACAAAGATTCGATGCCACTATATTGAATAAATGAGGTTAGCGATTTTGTGTGATTGAAACGACTCTAATTTTGTGACATCAAATTACAATAAAATGATACAAAATATAAATTCATAAAATTTTAAATGTTATGTCATATATTTTATTTAATAATCAATGTAAAAAATAAGTTTTCTTATTTTATGATATATATTATCTTGTAACCTTTGTGAATAATCTTCTTTATCTTGTTGGTTATTTTATAAACTATGTGATAAAGCAATGAAAATATCTTGTATAAGTCGGTTATTATATAACTTACATGAAAAAATTAATTATCACATCGGTTATATAGTAACAAATATTATAAATGGGGATAATATGGTTTTCACATTAGTTATCTAATAACCAACATGATAAAGAAATATCCATGCCTTTTTTCACATTAGTTATAAATAACTAATGTTAAAAGGGAGAGACATTAAATACAAATTTTACTAGTTGTGCCATAAATGGGATGTGAAATTCATCCTACGTGATATTACAAACTCCCAGAAAGTCATCTATTTCTGTGGATTTGATGGAGTACTACTCTAATGCATCAAATTAGGTGACACACTCAATTTAATGTAAGGATCTCATTATCAGGATTGCGGTGATCATCAATCAAGAACAAAGCTATATCACCAGATCAAGAGATTAAGATACTCTACCCAAAATGATGAAATAATATTTAATGTTAACTAATAACATCTACCCTTAATAGATGCATTAAATTTTCATCTGTCTTTGGACATAATTACCATATAGCCCCAAATAATATTTTACCATTTAAATCATGACTATAGATTATATATGTACATATCCACTAGATATATACATGACATTCATGTAATTTTTTATCCACTGATTTGTTCTCATAGTAGATTGAAACTATACCTCTAAATGAATTTTGACATAAACTATAATCAACATATTGAAGTAAACCACTGTTTCCATATTTGGTGTCCCACACACAATATTGGTAGATAATGAAACTAATTTTACTAATATGAGTTTAAAAGGTTGTAAAAGTAATATGAAATGTAGTCTAACTACTCATCAAGCATTCCACTACTGGGGATCAAACTTATATGGTCCTTTAAAAAAACCTATCAAATATCCTTCAGGTGATGGTGTAAATAGAAAATAAGTCATGTATATAAAAACTAATACAATCGTTATGGGTTTAATGCACAAAAACATATATAATTAGGTTATATTTCTCATACGGGCTTATCTATGAGAAAACATATGTCCAAAACATAGAAAGTTTGTTTTCCACCCTTTATATGTCTATCTTCCATCATTGGTCTAAAGATGAGTAATCTCCATTTCAATAGGATGAGATGGATAAACTTGTTGATAAATGGTTATAAGAATTTAAAATCCACGAAATTCACTAGAACAGAATAATTGTACTGTTCAATAAAAAGTCTATAATACAATAATTCGTATAAGGAGAACTGATATGTCTCTCAAAATTACAATTGTAATAATAAATATTCTCATTGAATTTGGGCCCAAAATGGAATGGTCTAACACCGTACATCATGTTTACTCAAATGGAGCATACTTTTTGATCATACTATATAGATTCTGCATCACACAATCCACTAATGTGAATATTCAACATATGTAATTCAAATAAATTAAAATTTGGCTCACTTCAACGTTATAGCATAATGTTAAACTCTGTTGAGCTTTCTTCCAAGTCGTGCTATATTAAACTATATGATTATATCCAATCCAATTTACATTATACTACATGGAACAAGACTGAGCTATATGATAATAAAATATACAGTACTTAATATTTTTTTAAAAAAATAAAACAACAAGAAGTTTGTTATAAATACCACTTTATTGAGCTCTCAAGTGATATAAATAATCATCCTAATACAACTTCATTTTCCCATATATCATTGATCATGTAGTCTTATATGTATCTATTTATTTCAATAATTAACATGATTAGGATTTATTATACCAAAATTTAGGATACAAAGTTCTATTATAATTAAATAAATATGAAACTACTCTATTTTTACCCACCGTATCAAAATATTTGGCATGGTGAGACTAATTATCCTTACAAGAGATCCAGATTCAGGTAATAGTTTTAAGTGCACATTCCCTTCAACTATCAATTTCCCCTCACTTAGATAAATATTACTCTTTAATTAATACAATCCATATTTATATATTAAAATCATTTCATATGAATAATATGTTTATTTAATCCTTCAATGACCATATGTGTTGTAATACGTGGATCATTTATCTATGGTCCAAACAAAAATTTCAACCAAATACCTACTCTATATTACCATATGGATTCCCCATCCTTAGTGTTTGGATTCTATCCCTTAAAATGACACCAATTCAAGAGTATTTAATTTTTACCATGACCCAGATTAGTTTAAAATAATTACAATATTTATATATATCAATCATATATATGAAAAATCATATTTCATAAGAACTATGTGTGGTTTTATTCCTTTTACAAATAGATATGTATCATTGTTCAGATTATTTATCAAAGGTCCAGATGTAATTCAATAAAACTAAAAATATATTTATAAATTAATGGATAACATATCCTTGTAGTGTCTCTGAGTGAATGTCACATATCCCCGATTTATTAACGTCGAAAAAGATAAATAAAGAAACAATTATTTCATATGAAGTACATGTTTCTTGATTCATGTTTCTATATGATATATAATGATTCTCATGCCAGGTATCCTAGGCCAAGTCTTCATTCCCAAAAAATCTAAATATTTCAATTCCATATTAATGAACATGTTCAATGTCACTATAAAACAAAATTAATTTAATTTAAAATATTATTCTTCTTGTTATCTTGATTAAAAATATACAATGAGCTTTATATGAAATGTGATATCTTATAAAAATATTGTGTAATAATCTGGATAATAAATTGGTCATATGAATAGGAATAACGACATAATTATTATTATATATAATGCTTTTATATAAATAATAAGTATTAATTTATTCATAATAAAAAATTTCATATGTTTTGATAAATTTATTTAAGCTTCAAATTTATTATTTCTTCATAAGATGTTTTTTTTTCATTTTTTGGGTATAAATTATTAATTATTTATACGATTTATTGGTATTTTTTTCAAGGAGTATAAATTTTTAAATAATCACATCTTTTTTATTATATGGTTTTTTTATTTTTAGTAAAAAAATTTAAGGGAATAGGGAAAATGCCAATTTTTTAAAACTATCATTTCATTTCTATAAAATTAAATAAATTAAATTCATTATTATATTTTTAGTTTGATATTAATGTAATATTAAAAAAATATTAGTATTTGAATATATAATTTCTTACATAGTAATTTTTACTAGAGTTGATTTTGGTATAAGTTTATATGTAGGCTCCAAAACACATTTTTTAGGATAAATTGTTTAGAGGCGTGTAATATTATCTGTCTATAATAAATTAAGTAAATCTATATTTATTAATGATTTTAATTAAATTTTTTTATTATATATACAATATACTATTTCAACATCCATTTTATGGTTTTTAAAGAATTTAAAATTGAGGTAAATTCAATTTTATGATTAAAAATTCATTTTCAAAAAGTTGGTTTCTTTTGCATTTTTCATGTTTATTTATATTTAAATCAACCCACTTATATAGATTAAATATAGTAAAATTTATTTATTATTTAAAATAAATATAAATAATATATCTATTAGGATGAATTTAATTTTCTACCCATAATGTATATCAAATGTACTAAAAAAATATCATGATTATCGTTTAAACTGGTTTACAAGGGGTTAAAACATTGATATATGTGTAGGAATTTAATATAATGTCTTTTAAATTGTTATTGGTTGAAGAAATTTTAACATTAAATAATCTTATCTTAGAATATTTTACATTTTTCAAAATTCTCATGAAATTGATCATATATTATTGAATACATTTTATGTAATAATATGACAACCCTGCTTTTATTACAAACTTAAACATGATTTGTTACATAAACTATTCACTTGATACAACATGGAATATCGAGAGGTCTAGTGTGTTTGGGGCTTAGTATCATTACATAACAACTTAAAACACGAAATAAAAACATCATTATTGAAAACATCCTTTACAGGACCACTACATTCCCTCGTACTTAGCATTGCATGGGATAACCTGAGGACATGCATAAGAAAAGGGTGAGCTATAAAGCCCAGTAATGGAAAAAGACATGGAATAAATGAGGAGTACAATACATGTTCGACAATAGGTATATCAATAGAGCATAAGAGAAACATGAACATAAAGGCATGATAAAGCATTATAATCATAACATGGAAGTTTGGTAACAACACTTAACATGGAATTAGCAAGAGCCAAGGCTCATTGCACATAGAGCATGAGTAAATTCTCATTGCACATGAAGCAAAAGTAAAAACTCGTTTCACTTGAATTAGCATGAGTCAACACTCATTGCACATGATGTATCATTATACTATACTTTACCCAAATGTATTGGAGTGCTATAAGGGTGCACCCTTCTTAAACATTTCATTTCATGCATAAGTGTGCCACATGGATCATAAAACATGGATTCATAAAACATAATCATTTATTCCCTGAAAAAGGAATGTGGAATGAAACTTTATAATAAATAAGTAAATGTACATGAATGTGACTACCCTTGATGGAGAAATGGGCATGGTATTCACTACACAGTGGCATTGGCTTAGAAAATCGGTGCAATTTTGGTAGCGTAACGCCATGATATAAGAATTAATAAAAATGGTTCATGATAGAGAAAGGGGTGTCTCATCAAATAAACATGAAATGGAAAGAAAGGGGGGGTCATATAGACACATGTCCCAACAATTGTAATGTAATTTAGATTCATGGTACAAAAGTATTGCATGAATGTAAATGAGGAGAGAGACGTTCTTTTTGGAATTTTAGCATAGTAACAGGTGTACATGGGAGGAATTTAATGAGAGAGAAAGGGGTATCCCATCATTCAAACAATAAAAGGGTTGTATGGGGGAGGTGAGAAACCATACCCCAGAATTTATAATTGAAATTAAAAGGGTATAACAACATTAAGAAAATTGGACAAAAAGTGAATGGAAGAAAAACCCTTACTTGGAAGTGTGCTTCCAAAGGATTGAGAGAGGCTTCTTGGGAGCTTGGGGCACCTTGGGGGGATTTTAGAAAGAGTAGGGTAGTGGTTGTAAGAACTCCAAAGGCATTGACTGAGGAGGAACTGTGAGCTTGTGTTGTTTTATATAGGAAAGGTGAGTGAATTCTTTATTATTTAGGTTTGGGACCCCTTACATTAAACTAATCCAATACACAAATCATATCATGGTTTTTTACAATGTTTTATTTAAAAGGGGAGAAGAAAACAATATTTTATAAGGGCAAAGTCCTAACATCTTAAAATAATGGGGTTGCTTATGTGGAGGTGAGTCACACTCTCACAGAAAATAATTTAAAAAGACAAGATGTTTAATAAGTCATGAGGGGTCCATTAATGCTTTGAAAAGTCTATCAAACAAACCCAAAATCACATTATTTTAATGGTAAAAAATATATTGGTCGAATATAAAGCTTATAGTATTTTATTAAATCACTATTGGGTCATTATGATGTCTTAAAACACATTATATATTTAAACGGTATTTAATTTTTTCCCAAATATTTTACTATCTCAGAAAATTATGAAAAATTCACCATTGGACAATTTCAACATCCTGATTCCAGAAATAACAATTATTTTATCTAAATAATTTTCTAAATATGTAAATTTTCTCTTTTAAAATAAAAACTGACATTTATCGAAAATTCATGGGTTTTGAAAAAAATGGATTTCAAACCTTAATAAAAATTAAAATTTCATTCATAAAACTATAAGATCATTTATATTTAATAAAAAATAATTTAATAATAATAATAATATTTTATTAAAATAATATTTAATTAAAAAATCCCTCATTTTAATAAAATAGAATTCTTAATTAAATAATAACTAAAAAACTATTTGTACTTTAAAAACTATTTACAAGGTATTAATGATGACAAGAAAGTATATTCATTATTATATACAAAAAATAATTTACATGAACGTAGAACTATCGATTTGTTACATAACCCCTTAAAACAGCCACATAAGACCTAAGGGTAATGTGTGCGATGGTGACAGACTCTTGGGATGGCTCAGATAACATCGCTCAAGTGGTAATCTTTATTAACTTCCACTTTTCCCATAGACGGTCCCGTTTGAGCTTGACATGATGAAGCTCAGCATGGAATTGTTCAAGAGCGAAGCCCAAAGACACCACCTCTTTTCCGAACTCCGACAAATGGGATTCGTATGGAGAAATTCTACTGGATGACGCCATCACTTCCTTTTTCTGAGTAAATTGGATTTGTTAAATATCTATATTTATACTAACAATGCGATCACTGTTCAGCGGCTATAAAAGAAACAGTCACAATTATTAACATAAAAACAAAGAAGTTGACATTTTATATAAAAAATTTTCATAAAGATACTTTTAATTAGATCAATAGGAATTTCCATTAATGAAACTTTGGGTCGTTACAATATTCCCCCCTTAAGAAATTTCTCCCTCGAAATTTCCATTTCCCACACTAAAACAGATGTGGGTAACTCAGCTTCATAATTTCCTCTGATTCCCAAGTTGCTTCTTCAAACTTGGGGTTTCGCCAAAACACCTTGACGAGGGGCATTGTCTTATTATGTAGAACTTTTTCTCTAAAATATACGATATCCACTGGTTTCTCCTCATAATAAAGATCATCCTACAACTGTACCACCTCCGAAGAGAGTACATGTGAAGGGTCCAGCATGTACTTCCTTAAGAGGGATACATGAATTACATGATGTAGTTTGGCCATGGTAGGGGGAAGTGTTAGTCGATAGGCCACAACCCCAACATGATCAAGAATCTCGAAGGGGCCGATGCACCTTGGACTTAACTTCCCTTTCTTTCCAAACCTCATGACCTTCTTCAACAGAGATGTGCCTAGAAAACACATGTCTCCAACTTTAAACTCAAGGTATCATCAACGATTATCTTCATAACTCTTCTATCGACTCTGGGATGCCCAGATACGCTGCTTAATGTTTTTCACCTTCTCCACCATTTCTTTGACCATTTCTGGTCCAAGTAGCTTACGTTCAATGACCTCATCCCAACATACTGGTGTTCTTTACCTTTTCCCATATAGGGCTTCATAAGGTTCCATTTGCATGCTCGAGTGGAAACTGTTATTATAAGTGAACTCAACCAGAAGAAGATTTTGATCCCATCTTCCATTAAAGTACATTGAACACACTCTCAACATGTCCTCTTGTGTTTGGATAGTCCTCTCGGATTGTCCATCAGTTTGAGGATGATAGGCCGTACTGAAGTTCAGTTCAGTATTCAGAGCATGTTGAAGACTCTTCCAAAACGTAGAGGCGAATCTTGGATCTCAGTCAGATATAATAGATAGGGGTACTCCATTCAGCCTTAACACTTCCCGAATATATATCTGTGCCAGTTTATCCAATGAGAAATACTCCCGAATAGCAATGAAGTGTGCAGTCTTTTTAAGACGATCCACAACAACATATATTGCATTGTTGCCTTTGGATGTCCTCGGAAGTCTGGAGACAAAGTCCATGGTGATGTTCTCACATTTCCATTCTAGTATGGGCAATGGTTGCATCATCCCGTAAGACTTCTGCCTCTCTGCATCCACTTACTGGAACACCAGGATCTTTGATGTATATTCAACAATATCCTTCTTCATATTATCCCACCAAATGTTTTCTCAGGGATCTCGATACATCTTTGTTCTCCCTGGGGGAATAGAGAAATTTTAACTATGTGAATTATCCAAAAGATTGTTCTTCAGCTCCAGACTTTATGGAACACATATTCTTTTCCCAAGTCACACAAATCCTTCTTCATTAACATTAATCTATGAGGATTTACCTTTTTGATAGCTTCCACTTTTTCCTGAATTCCAACATCATCCTTTTAAGCATCCTTTAACCTTTCCAAAAGAGACGTTTGAGAAATCATTTGTGAAAGGGTTTATGATGTTCCCTTCATTATGATTCCCATGTCCATCTTCATCAAGTCTAAGAAGATTGGATCCTTTTCAATTCTCATCATTGATAGAATCAATGGGTCCTTTCTATTTAGGGCATCTTCCACCTTGTTCGTTCTCCCAGAGTGGTAATGTATTGAACAGTCATAATCCTTGATGAGCTCTATCCATATTCTATGGCGCATATTAATCTATTTCTATGTGAATATATATTAAAGAATTTTGTGGTCAGTATATATGTCACATTTCTCCCCATAGATATAATTCCACCGTATTTTCAAGGAAAAAATCACCGCTGCCAACTCCAGATCATGCGTCGGATAGTTTCTCTCATGGATTTTCAACTGCCTTGAGGCATAGGATATCACTCTATCATTCTCTATTAGCACACGACCTAATCCATTCTTCGAAGCATCATTTAATACCAAAAAAATTTCCCCACTTGTGGCTAAAGTGAGCCCGAGAGCAGTGATAAGTCTCCTTTTCAACTCCTTGAAGCATTCTTTGCATTCATCAATCCAAGCAATCTTTACTCCCTTTTGAGTTATCTTGGTAAGAGAGTTGGCCAATCCAGAGAAATTTCCCACAAATCGTCGCTAATATCCAGCTAACCCAAAGAAGCTACGGATATCTGTTACCGATGTTGGCCTCGTCCATCCCACAATTGCATGTGTTTTAGAGGGATCCACAGTTATCCCATTTCTTGTGATGATATGTCCCAATAATGAGACTTCCTTCAACCAGAACTCACACTTGATGTACTTTTCATAGAGCTTCTCCTTGCGAAAAGTCTCCAGTACAGTTCTTAAATTCTCCTCATGATCCTCCATGGTTTTGGAGTATATTTGAATATCATCTATAAAGACTACCACAAACGTGTCTAGGTAATCTCTAAAAACTCCACTCATCAAGTCCATGAAGATTTTTGGATCATTGGTGAGTCTGAAAGTCATTACTATGAATTCATAGTGCTCGTATCTTGTACGAAAAGCAGTCTTGGGGACATCTTCCTTCATCACCCTTACCGGATAATATACCGACCGCAAATCTACCTTGGAGAAGTATTGTGATCCATGAAACTAATCGAACAAGTCATCGATCTGTGGAAGAGGATACTTGTTCTTTATTGAGATTTTGTTATGTTCACGATAATCGATTCAAAGCCGCATTGACCCATCCTTCTTCTTGAAGAAGAGGACTAGTGCACCCCCTGGTGAAGCACTTGGTCGTACAAACCCTTTACCCTGATTCTCTTGTAGTTGTTTCTTCATCTCTTAAAGCTCAACGAAAGCCATTCTATATGGAGTCTTGGATATTGGTAGTGCCCCTGGTATTTGTTAAATTTATTATTCAACGTATCTTCTAGGAGGAAGACCAGGAAGTTCCTCTGGAAAACCTTCAGCGAATTCCCTCACAATAGGCAATTCTTCAAGGATGGTTTTTTTCTTGGACTCAATCATCTGAGCCAGATACGCATGCTCATAGGGTATTAATATCTATGCTTGAGATGATGGAGCTAAAAGAGATTCATATTCCTCCATACACCAGTAAATAATCGGTGGCTGATTCTCCATATGAAGTGTGATTTCCCTCTCCCAGAAATTTATATTAGCTCTATATAAGGAAATATAATCCATGCCAAGAATTGCATAATATTCCACTAGAGGGAGTATGACAGAGTTCATCGGGAAATTCAATCCAAATATTATGACAGGGGAGGAGTTATATTAATGGGATGCAATGATTGCCCCATTTTATGTACTCACCGACATCTTCACTTCCATGATTTGTGGTGGTGCTGGGATTGTTCTTCTAAACATTAAAGATATAAAAGAATGCATAGAACCTGAATCAAAAATTACATTCGCTATTCTTGAATGAATAACTAGTGTACCTGTCACCACATTGTTTTCGGGGATCACTTCGGAAGAAGTGATTGAAAAATCTCTTCCTTTCTGCCTTGGAGGTTGTTGGTTGCCTCCGAAAACCCTTGGATTATGGCACTGATTTGCAAAATGGCCCAGTTCTTTGCAGTTTTAGAAATGAACAACGCGTTGAGGGTCAAAGGGAGCGTTCCTCTCCTCTGTCACAGCCGCAGGTCTTTCTTGCTGACAATTAACTACAAGGTTCCCTTCGCTTCCACGCATAAATCATTTTCTCATCCCCTTGAGACAATTTCCAGGGTGCTTCTTTCCGCACATCTGGCGAGTGGGGTGATGGATCTTCTTAGCACCGTTCGATTTATCCATCAGGCCGACAACATTGAATTCCACCTGGTGCTTCTTTTCCCCATGATACCCCTATGATTCCTCTATCTTCATTTCGACCTTGAGGGAACATCACACAATTTTCTCATAACTATCAAAGTCATGGATCGCTAATGCTTTCCGTATACTAGGCTTCATCCCACCAATGAAGCAGTCAACCTTGCATTCGGGGGTAACCCCAAAGCCGGAAGTGTATCATGCAAGCCTTGTGAAGTTTTCCTCATACTCTCTAATAGATTATTCTTCTTTTTTCTTGAGGTAAAAGAATTCCCTTTCTGTTTTAAGCTGGAGGGTGCACAGAAAATATTTATCAAAAAACAACTTCTGAAAATCCATCCATTCCAATGCCTCGATATCCGCCTCAGGCTTCGTATTTTTGATCAACGTCCACCATTGATCAGATTCACCCTCCATATGGTAAGCCACTAGGATATACTTCTCTTTTTCAGAACATAGAAGGATGGAGAAGATCTTTTAAATAGAGTTGATCCATTGTTCCGCGATCGTGGTATCGGATGATCCACTAAAAGTAGGAAGCCTTTGTCTCATGAAGCTCTCGATAGAGACTTGTTCTTTCTTAGGGGGGGGGGTTTAACGTTCCTCTTGACCCGTGTTTCTATTCAAAGCATGAGTTATCTGAGAGAGAAGTGTGACAATGTTTGCGATTCCCGCTCCCATTGGATTGGGCATCTCATTAGTACAGTCATCACATTGATCTTCACATCGGCTGCTAGCCTGAGTCCTCCTATTACCGGCCATTGGGAGGAATAAAAGTAATGTTAGGGGTAACACATAAAGGGTAATCCATAGACAATAGCTGATGACTTATAAATTAACTTTTATTTCCTTAACATATGATTATATATGCTTCAATCTAGGTGTTTCATGATCTACTTTCTAACATATATTCTTATTGGTTTTTTTATTCCCTTAATAAGGGTTCATACAATGATTGTGAATTTACCAAATCATATCCCCCAAGAGTGTCGTAACCAAGAGTGCAACAAGGCCCGTTATCATGCTCCAGTTCCCGTTCGAGTCTAGCTCAAAGTGGTGTTTTTGGGTTTTACCCCTAGGATACATCTGTGCCAGAGCCACCTCTACCTAGTCGTATCCAGACAGGGATGTATTTACATGATAAACCACTTACTCAATACTCACCAAAACTTAGGGACATTTTTATTGTAATTAGGCTTGTATCTAAGGATTTACTAGCGTTTTATAACCCTAATCCCAAAAATAACTAAACCTATCCTCTGATACCAACTACGACAACCCTTCTTTTATTACAAACATAAACTTGATTTATTACATAAACTATTCACTTGATACAACATGGAAGATCGAGGGGTCTAGTGTATTTGGGGAATAGGATCATTACATAACAACTTAAAACATGAAATACAACATCTTTATTCAAAACTTCCTTTACATGACCACTACATTCCCTCGTACTTAGCATTTCATGGGATAACCTGAGGACATGCATAAGAAAAGGATGAGATAAAAAGTACAGTAAGGGAAAAAGACATGGAATGCACGAGGAGTAAAATAAATGTTAGAAAATATTCTTATCAATAGAGAACAAGGAAAACATGAACATAAAGGCATGATAAATCATGGTAGTCATAACATGGAAATATGGCAACAACACTTAACATGGAATTAGCATGAGCCAAGGCTCATTGCACATGGAGCATGAGTAAATCCTCATTGAACATGAAGCATGAGTAAACCCTTGTTTCCCTTGAATTAGCATGAGTCAAAACTCATTGAAAATTACATATCATGATACTATAATTTACCCAATGAATTGGAGCGCAATAAGGGCACACCCTTATAAAACATTTCATTTCATGCATAAGTGTGCCACATGGATCATAAATCATGGATTCATAAAACATAATAATTATTCAATGACAAAGGAATGTGGAATGAAACTTTATAATCAATAATTAAATTTTCATGAAGGTTAATACCCTTTATGGAGAAATTGGCATGGTATTCAATACACAATGGCATTGGCTTAGAAAATCTGTGCAATTTCGTTAGCGTAACAGCGTGATATAAGAATGCATAAAAATGGTTGATGAGAGAGAAAGGGGTGTCTCATAATATCTACATGAAACGGAAAGAATGGGGGGGGGGGGGTCATATATATGAATGTTCCAAAAATTGTAAGGGAATTTATATTCATGATACAAAATTATTGCTTGAATGTAAATGAGGAGAGAGAAGTTCCTTTCAGAATTTCAGCATAGTAATAGGTGTACATGGGAAGCCTTTAATGAGAGAGAAATGGTACACCCATCATTGAAAAAATAGGAGGGCATTATGAAGGAGGTTTGAAACCATACCCAAACATTTATAATTGAAATTAAAATGGGATAACAATATTAAGAAAATTGGACAAATAGTGAAAGGAAGAAAAACCCTAACTTGGAAGTGTGCATCCAAAGGCTTGACAGAGGCTTCTTAGGAGCTTGGGGAACCTTGGGAGGAATATAGAGAGAGTAGGACAGAGGTTGGATGAACTAAAAAGGCATTGAGTGAGGAGGAAGTGGGAGCTTGGGTGGGTTTATATAGGAAAGGTTAGTGAATTCTATATTATTTAGGATTAGAAACCCTTACATTAAGCTAATCCAAACCACAAATCAGCTCATGGTTTTTGCCCATGGTTCTTGGAAAAGGGGATAGGAAAAAAATATTTTATAAGGACAAAGTACAAACTTCTTAAAATAATGGGGTTTCTTATGTGGAGGTGAGTCACACTCCCATGGAAAATAATTTAAAAAGAAAAGATGTTTAATAAGTCTTGAGGGGACAATTAATGCTTTGAAATGTAAGTCAATCAAACCCAAAATCACATTATTTTAATGGTAAAACATATATTGGTCGAAAATAACTCTTATATTATTTTATTACATCACTATTGGGTCATTATGATGTCGTAAAACACATTATATATTTAAACAGTATTTAATTTTTACCCAAAAATTTGACTGTCTCAGAAAATTATGAAAAAATTACCGTTGGATAATTTCGGCATCCTTATTCCAGAAATAAAATTTATTTTCTCTAAATAATTTTCTAAATATGTTAATTTTCACTTTTAAAATAAAAACCGACATTTATCGAAATTTCACGGGTTTTGAGAAAAATGGATTTCAAACCATTATAAAAATCACAATTGCATTGATAAAATTATAAGATCATTTATATTTAATAAAAATTAATTTAATAATTATAATAAAATTTTATTAAAATATTATTTAATTCAAAAATCCCTTAATTTAATAAAATATAATTCTTATTTAAATAATAACTAAAACACTATTTTTACTTTAAAAACTATTTACAATGTATCAATGATGACAAGAAAGTATATTCATTATTATATAGAAAAAGTAATGTACATGAACATAGTACTCACGATTTGTTACATAACCCCTTAAAACAGCCGCATAATACTTAGGGTAAGGTGTACGACGGTGAAAGACTCTTGGGGTGGCTCACATAACATCGCTCGAGTGGTAATCTCTATCAACTTCCACTTTTTCTGTAGACTGTCATGTTCGAGCTTGACATGATGAAACTCAGCTTGGGATTGGTCAAGAGCGAAGCCCAAATATGCCACATCTTTTCCGAGCTCCGACAAATGGGCTTCATATGGAGCAATTCTACTGGATGAGGCCATCACTTCCTTTGTCTGAGTAAATTGGATTTGTTAAATACCTATATTTATACTAATCATGTCATCACTATTCAGTGGCTATAAAAGGAACGGTCACATTTCATAAAATAAAACCAAATAATTTGACATTTTATATAAACATTTTACATAAAGATACATTTAATTAGATCAAGAAGGATTTCCATTAATGAAACATTGGGTCGTTATAAATAACATCTGTGTCCCTCCGCTCAATTAGGAAAAGGAACTTATTCGCACTCCATATTCTATGAATTTTATCAATCCAATTTATAAAATCCTAAATTAAAAACATTCCTATACTCCAACATTTAATCATATATATTATTTTCATCACATAACAAAAATCATTCATGGTTTATGTTTTAAGACAACGGAGGTCTCTCTATAAAAAAGTATTAATCTCAATCGAGCTATTTCAATTTAATTTTTTCTTCCACCTTAGGAAAACCAATTTTATTCATTAAAACATGTTTAATAATCTATCTTAATTATAATAAGCGGTTATTTTGATGACATCATATCTAATTCACCACTATTTTCATCAAATGGTAAATGAATGTATCGCTCATACATACTTGTGGAATACCCTCTTCAAATAGTAATATGGTTGATTTTACCTCACACTATTTCATGAATAGTTATTAATTTTATTTTTATGTTTATATATGATATTTTTGAAATAAATATTCTTATTTAATTATAATATTTTATTTTAATTCTTACCTTCCCATATATTTAAAATTAAAACACCACTCATGCGTATGTGTGTACTACCACCTCCATAAAGTGATGTGACTTGTTTTTCAATTACACTTCACATATCATTTAATAAAGATATATTTAATGTATATATATATATATATATTCTATTTATGATATAATTATTTACTTTAGATTTTTTATAATTTCACAGTATTATTTTACATCCATCAAAAAATATGAAAAATCTTTCATGTATGTGTACATATTACCATCTCCATGAAGTAATGTAATTCATTTTTATTCTCCACTGTATAATAATGGTTATAAAATTGTATATAATAATTAATTATTATACCTAAAATATTATCAATATTATGAAAATTATGAGACCATAATAAATGTACTACAACCATATCTTTTGTACTAAAACCCTACATGAAAAATGACACAATTAACACCATGTAATGACATTTTTATAAATATTTATTAATAAAATGGTGTTAAAATTATATAAGTTGAACATATATGGGTTTATAACTGTTAATAATATTAATTTATATAATTATAATAAATTTTAATCATTATATAGGGTGTTAAAAATCTTATGAATCACATTGGTCAAAAGGAAAGGGGGTCTTTCTCTCATATTTGAATTCCATATGAAATATTTATCTTATACACCTAGATTTCTTTTTCAGAGATAAAATAAATCCAAATTATAATTTTTTATGATGAATTAATTGTAATTTAATATTTACAATTTTTTATTATTTGTAAACTCTCTTAGTTTTTTCTAAATGATTACAAGTGTCATGAACCAACATGATCATGAATAAAACATGACACTAAACCTGACCCACTGAAAAGGACTATTGGGAATTACTATTTACCACTAGCAAGAACACAGTTCCAAAAAAATAAAATAAATACTTTAAGATTTATTATTCAGTTATAAAATTATGAAAAATCAATACAATATTCAAAAAATTTAATATCCAGCATCCAAAATAATTTATATAAAATGAAACTGTAAAATTCAAGATTAAAATACATTACATTTATAACCATGAACTAAAATAATGAAAATGGGAGGGGCAATAAAATAAAAATATATATACTTAAGGGAAGAGGCAAGTCACCAACCTTTAACCAACCATCATCACTTGTTATAATGAAAAGAAACTATCAACAATATCCACTAGCACCAACAAAAAAGTAATTAACATTACCTGGGTCAGACAAAACAAGGAATACCTACACCCAAATGGGATTATTTTGGGCTTGATATCATGTATCTAGTACGGTCCCACAATGTGTTACATTCATAGAAATTATAAAACAAAGAAATATGTTAGCTATTTTAAATAAAATAAACTATTTATTTACATCACAAGACAAGAAAATATATTCGATGAAATTTGAAATGGGATTTTAATTTTCCAATGAATTACACACACAAACACATTTTAAAATACCGATTTTTTACTCCCAACCAAATATATAAAACCATTTATAAAAAAAGTAAAATGTAATGAAATCATAAAATATTATCTAAAAATGAATCCACAAAAACTCCTTCAAGAAATTACAATACAATTCAGTTCGAAGAAACATGATAAATTGATAGGAGATCTTATAGGAAAGAGACTAACACACACACATCACCATCTAGGTAAAATAACTGAGATTCAATGAATTTAAGGACAAAAAACCATTGGATAATAGAGAACTAAAGAATAATTATAGAAGATATCAAAAAGATCATAAAAGAGGTACATACTTGAAGAAATAAGAAATAACCAAGAATGAATCACAGAAGTATTTCATACAAGGGGTCCAAGATGAGGAGGTGAACCAAGGATTGTCTTCATATAATGGGGATAAAATTGTAGTTAAAAGGATGCAAATTTGTGTGGGGAAATATTTTAATTTCATAAAATTTAATGATCAAGAAGGCCACTTTATTTGGCTATCCAATATTCTTATATATGGACCGACCATATATTGTTTATGTCAAAATGGGAGGGAGAAGAATTGTTTTTTGGAGCATGGGTCATGGTTGTGGGCCCAATAATGCATCATTATTGACCCACTATCATGTCCAGTTTGGTTATGAAATGGTTTATAGTAACCATGTCGACATGGGTTACACCATATTTCCATTCAAAAAATCATATTTTTTAGAAACCCCAAATGCAATATTGGATCATTTGAGAGACGAAAATTAAAAGATAAATATCTAAAAATAAAAATATGGATGTGTAAATTATCCCAATTGATAAATATTTCGGTCCTCATAAATTCAAAATTCAGTCTAATCAGAAAAAAAGTGAGGGTATTGATCCCCTACACAAGAATTCCATTACCAATTATCATTCTCATCATTCATTTATAGATAAAGGACCTAAAATAACAGAATTGTTTTTACTAAATAACTTTTACTTGTAAATCCATAATTTGTATTGGTTGCATATTCACAAAGAGATCTAGTTCCAACTCCATATCTCCATCGTAGCATGTGAGAATGATCTGGATTACAATTTTTCAATATTGAGACCTAAAAAATGTTATCAAACACCAACAATAGTGAAGTAAATGTAAATGGATATTACAAATTAAATTTATTAACTTGTTAATCATGAATATTCAGAAAGTCATCATATAAATATTCTCTTATTTCCTAAAATGTTTATTTCATAAGAATATTTTCACCATCAAAAACACCTAGACTCTTATTGAAAATTAAGGATATATCCATCCTTGATTAAAAAAATACTTATGATGTTTCTCAGATATTATAAAGTGGTGTCTGATCACAAATATTTTTCCATCCCTATCCTCAACAATGCTCAATCCTAGAAAGGATTCCTCACCAACTTAGGTCTAATATAGAGGAGTCTAACTTGGGTGACCAGACATCACATAAAATGGATCCATCCTAATTAATGATTGGAAACTGATGTTGTATAATAATTAAGGAAATCCATGATATAGGAGCATCATGAAATTTTTTTGTGTCTCTAGTATTGACACCCAACTATGATTTATGGAAGTCAAGAATCAAAAAAGACCACCAGGACAATATCTCAAGAGAATGTATCTTTAAGAAAAGAATAACATAATGATATGACAACCATTAACATGCAACCCCCTAAAAAATTATAATTTATATAGATTTCGGATGTAACTCATCGATACACTAACCATTTTGAATCATCATTCAGAGGGATAGTGTCAATAAAACACTTTCCATGAAAATTAAACCCCACTATTACATGACTCCCATAATTATTTTCATGTGGTTAGAGTTAAAATAAACCATATTCCACATCAAGGTCACCTTATATAAGATAATAACCCAATACCATGACAAAGGTGTCATAATTAACCATGTAACCCTATCTATCCACATGTAGGATCCAAATAGGGGTGGTGGTCTAATGGATGTTGAGCCCCTCAAAAAGTTTCAAGAATTATGTGTACCAATCAATTTCAACCCTTTTTGAGAGAGATCATTAATTAGTGATGTACATTGACAGAAATTGATAAAAAAACTACCCACAGAAACTTACCATAAAATGTATTATTCTTATCTCAATTAAATTCCATAGCCCTTCACAAAAAAATACACTTTATGTTTCTAATAATCATAAAAAACGCCATATTAGGAAATAGAATGACTATGAAACGTGAATTATCTATTCCAAAAACATAATTTTGAGATAATGGAATAAAAAATATGGACTCACAAAATGCCCAGTTTTTTTAAATATTGGTCGCATCCTTACACGATTACTGAGTAGACTAAAATGTCATCCCTAAACACCATGATGAATGAATTGTGGTATATATGGGAAACCCATTTCATAAGAAAAATTAATTCAAATGGAGTGATTTATGGTCAGAATGGAACTTCCAAAAATTATAAATGGTTATTTTTACTTCATAAATATTTCATTAGAAAAACATTTTCTATCAACAAGACCTAGTGATACCAAAAATAAAGGTTTATATTAAAGTATCCAAATATATCATTCATATAGTAAAAGGGGTATTTATTATTATTCGTAGACATATTTAGATTTTAGTAATTGATACAAAAATTGAGGTATCAATCAACCTACTAATAAAAAATCATCAAAGTATCCTAAGGAGAGAAACTCAAGTAAATAACAGAATGGATTCCAAAATTTTTATTTGTATATATAATTCCCTCAAACTGGTGGGGTTCATAGGACATGACGTAAGTGAAATAGGTTATCTCCTAGTCTCCAAATAAATTGTAAAATCCATATTCCATTTCAGAGTTAGGAAATAGAATTCATTTGAAGCACTATAGGGAGCTCATCTAAAATCTTAGTAAACCAACTCCCTCATCCTTCCTTGTCAACCTCTAGCATGAGGGAACAAACATGATAATTTAATTATTGCTAACTCCAATATTGATGGTCTAATTCACCATAATATAATATCACATTCTCTATAGAAAAAGTTATTCCTCCCTTCGAGGGTCATAAATGTCACTCTTAGATGATAGAAATTGATATGTGAAATAAATCACTTATTTTTTTCCATTTATAACTTCCCATAAATGAGGTCATTTTCTATGATATTGAAACCCAATATCATATTGACCAATAAAAAGATGAAGACACTTGATGGGAATTCAAGCATACTCCTTTCTTCTATTGATGGTTCGTAACACCTCCATGGAATATTGAATAAATATATTAATTAGTAATAATAGGACCATATGTCAAGTAGAAATAAATGAAATAGAAGAACCAATATAAAAAAATAGATTTTATATATGATGCTTGTAAGGAACCAAAATTTGTTGAAATAAGAATCAATTCCTATAGTTATCTCATATATTATAATCTACATAAATTCACACTGATAACACTATAAGAACTATAAAATGAATAATTAATGAAATAATAGGTATTGAAAAAAATTAAAAAACCTATACCGATGGAATATTAACTCTACCATTTAAATACTAATTTGACCATTAATAATATTAAATAAGAAATATAATTATAGCATTATTTTAGAATGTATAAATAAAGTCTTGGGGTATTAAAAATGATAATATGATATAATTATATCATATCATAAGTAAATGAATGTTTTAATAATTATTATTTAAGTGTTTGTTTTTTATAGAAAAACTTGTTTATTTATAATATTATAAATATTATAAATGTTTAATAAAAATATTATTTTATTTAAATATATTCATAGATTAATAATCAGTTTCCTTGTAATTGTATATTAAATTTATGAGACCATATTAATTTTTCAAAATGATATAAAATGAGTTATTATTTAAAAATCTATATTTTCCAAATAAATGATGGTTTTAATTAAAAATTAAATTTATCATATTCAAGAAATTATTTTCATTAAAAGGATATAATCTTTTAAATAAAATTATTAAAAATGGTTCGGATGAATACTTTGTATTCTTCTAAAATTATTGAATTTTTTGTTTATTATGATATTTTGTAATTTTTTGTATATAATGGTATAAGTTAAAATCACTAATTCTTGATTTGTGGATAATGTAAAAATGATAATCTAAATCATTATTATTTATTTAATATATTTAGTGATAAGTTTCAAAATACTCATAGTCTTGGGCCAAAATAAATTACTAGGGAATAAAATTACCAAAAAACACACCTCTCATTCCCTATAAATAAAACCCTCACCGCCCCTTATCTTCATGAATCCAAATCCTTGAACACTATACAATTTATTAAAAATATTATTCATAGGCCTCTCCACCAATTCATGGAGGCTTTTGTATCAACAATAAATCATAAAACCAACTTCTCTAAGGAGGCTCTCAAGGAGAAGAATTCAAGAGGTAAAACCCTCTTTTATTTTCTTTTTATTTCTTCTAAATTTATTTTCATTCCATATTATCTCCTCACACCCATAAAAGTTTCATGATAACTTCATTATAATAAATATACTATAATTTTATTTTTTAGTTGAATAATTCATCATCATACCAGTTATCCTCTTTATTTTATTATAGAAAATGAAACCTGCATTCATAATGTTTCGATTTTCCACCATTATAGAAGATGCATTTTTATTTTATTTTATCACAATCAAGGATAATAATAAATGAATTATAATGGTTGTGAAATATTTTAATTTTTTATTTATTATTATTTTTATATTCTAGCGCGTAATTTTATGCAAAATATTAAATAATAAAAAAATGTAACTTCATAATGAACAAAAATCACCAAAATTATTTTAAACCATTATAAATAAAATTTTATATGATGAACCATAATCATATCTAGAGAAAATATAATATATAATTCCAATTAAACTTATGTATGATCATTAACAGAATTAAAGTTTACTTCAGGATAATTATCCCCATTTTACATGATCATGCATGCATGTATAAAGTGAACCGATCATGAAAACCATAAAAACAAACAATCTCGAAATAGATGAATTGAACTAAAATACTCATAAAAATTGAAATAAAAAGACATAATAAAATTAAAATAAATAATATACATTTATAATATTTTATGTATTTGTTACATAAAGAATTAAATTTTATTTTTCCTCAAATTAACGTGAAATATACTTTTCGATATAAGGAATAGGGATTCTCAAACCCAATTACATTCCCTTGGATATTCTCTATTAAATGTTATGAAATTTCATTTTATGTTTTTAAAATTAAATATCCCTTCTATTTTCATGTATATACATGTTTCCAATATAATTTTATAAAAAATGAAATGTTTTTTCCAAAAAAACACTTCATTCTATAAAACTTGTTTTAATTCCATTGACATTTTTTCTTCCACACTCGAGATTGATGTTTCTTATTCCAAGTATGTTATTAAATTTTTATTTTGGGGACCATATATTTTATTCATGAATGTATGCCTTAGGAAATTCTCATTAAACCCATTTCATTACCTTGGGTCATTTTATGTCTAATATTGATATATGTTCAATGTGTTATTTTTGATTATGTAAGTGTTATGATGTGAAATGTGTACCAATAATAACATAGTGCTCCAATTCATTAGGGAATGTGATTTATCTCATGAGATAATGTGATGTATGTGTGATCATCTATCTATTATTCTACTCAATGATGATTTTATGATTATAAACATTTTTTATGAATGAACTTGCTCATATATTTTCTCACAACTATGTATGGTAGTCAAACACTGAGACATGATGTTTCATTGTATTTCACTTCCACAATCCATTCCTTTATCTATTGCTTCCTCTAATTATTATGATAAATTTCCATTGATTATGTTATTATGATTATGATTATTCTCACCCATGTTATATTTATTCTTATTCTTATTTGTACTCTTACTAGAATTTTAGATCACCATTTTTTTGATGTATATCCTCTTATGAATGCTTGTACTAAGGAGTAAATGATGGCCACCAAGAATCTATAGAAAAAATATTAAATAATATTTATGTTTTATTATGTAAATGTTATGTCTGGTCCTAATTTTCCAAATAAACTATACCTTTTGATCTAGGATTTGTAAAACTTTTATGTTGTTTATCATTAAAATGATCTAACTGTAATGTAAGAAAAAGTATGGTAACTATAGTTTATATCAGAACATGGTTTAGTTAATATTGGAATTATTATTAGAGAACAGCAGTGAAAACATGTAGTATGATACTAAATTTATGAAATCACCCAAGAATAAATGTTTTCGAAAAATTATAAACAAAGGGATCCTACAAGATATACATTTAGAGTTAATCTCATAAATGAATAAATTATTCATTCATAACATTTTGACTTATGTTTCGTTCAAGACATTTATCTTTTATAAAATGGTGGGGAACAAGAGAAACTTGTCCAAAAACCAATTTTATGGGTAATTTAGTGATTGTACAAATAATATCCCCAATTCCATAAATGTGGAGTTCTAAATTTCATGGAGATTGTTACCCATCTATCTCAGTAATTGGAAAATAACCTGAATATTGTGAAACAACCTCCTTCCCCTAAGAGGGATAAACTGACTATTGAGACTTTTATGAAGTAACAACCATCGATGTTTAGTGGATATTTGGATCCACTATTCATAGAATGGTGGTTCAACTCGATGGAGAATATATTTTCCATGATTCAATATTCTAAGACAGAGAAGTTGAGTCAATTTATAGTTTAGATGGAGACACTGATCATTGGGGGTAATTGTTTATGAACACCAAAAAAAGGATTAAATTAACGATATAGAGTGGGTAGACGGTAGGATTCTATTTCTTAATATATATTTCAATAGAAAACTTCATACAATGATAGAGAGAGAATTAATAGAGCTAGAGAAGAACGAGGTGACTCAGTCACGACTTAAAAAGAAATTTACACATGGCTTGCAACGTACACCTCAGGTTTTCTTATCAACAATGATAGAAAAAAAGATATATTATTTATTGTTTTAAAACCACACCATTAAAAGATCCATAAATTTGAGACATTGGGAGTTATGAATTCTATTTGTTATGATCTGAAATTGGACATGGACTTTAGAGAATGGTCCCATTGATATAGAGATATGAAATGAAACATGTATTTCCCAGATAGAGGATCTAAAAACTTATGTGGAAATAAAACTCAACCATTTGCATGTCAAAAATGTTGGATGATTCATCATGGGAATTACATCAAAGGGAAGGGGTAATGATTCTCGTGTGAAACAGATGTACACCAATATCAAGAATGTTGGAGATACTTCAAAAATCTAGAAAACATGTTGGAGGAAAGGAGATCCCCACCTATCTTCCAATGATTCCACTATAGGTAGAAAAGGAATAATTCAAGATAGTTCTCTAAACCTCAAGTCCTTGAGGGTAATCAGTGTCAATAGTATCAAATGATAAAGGAGAAAGGTAATTATTATTCCCTCACTACTGCTATGGTGGATACTGAAAATGATGTGGTGATTTATATGCAGGTTTTTCATTTAGGAATACAATATTTAATATTGGATTCTAGTTCTACACATTCATTCTTATCTTGCTTGTTTGTAGAAATATACAAACACCACCTCAAAATATAGAGGTTAAGTTATTTGTGAGAATAGAAAATGGGTAAATTATTGTATCCAATATATATAACTCCTCCATAGTTAATTAATGTGGATTGAAACTCCTATAAAATATGGTATTTCATCATTTGGTGGAGTTTTATTCTATTTTTTACATGTATTATCTATATTTATTCAAATCCAAAAACAACTATTGGGAATGGGAGATCACCCTTCATATCTTGATGAATCCTCCAATAATGTACAAATGTAAGGAGGAGGATTAATCTCATTTAGAATAATCATCTCAATAGTGTGAATTTTTTTTCATTATGATAAATTTTATTTAGATCAATTGATTGAAACAGTTTGAGAAACATCATCGAATACATGCATAATTTAAGGGATACAATTGATATGTTCCTTGAATAATTACCTAATAATACTCCTTACTGAGATATTGAGTTACAAATTGAACATATTCTTGAATCACTACCAATATCAAAGGAACCTTATAGACTGTCCACTATTGAGTTGGAATAACTAAATAATTAGTTACAATAGAATATGTACATGTGTTTCATAATGGGGTGAACCGGCCCTATCTTTTAAGAATAAGGATATATAAATGCACATGTGCGTTAATATTCATGAGATGAATAAAATAATAATAATTAACAAGTATCCCCCACCCAGGATATATGATTTCTTCAAAGAGCTATGTGTTTCCATGAATTTCACCAAGGTGGAACTTTGGTTGGGATATCGCCAATTAACGGTGAGGAAGGAAGGTATTTCTAATAGAAACTATAAAATGAAAAATGAACATTATGACTTAATTGAGATTCCTTTCAGACTCACTATTTATCCAAAAATATTCATGGAATTAATGAATAGAACTTGTAGAGAGTATGTCAACAATTTTGTTGTAGTATTTATACATGATATTATAATACTATCCCGGAGAATGATGGAAAATGAGGAGAATTTTAATACTAAAATAGTGAATATGAGAAGGGATAAACAGTATGAAAGTATATTTAATGTGAGTCCTGGTTGAAGGAATCATCATTCTGGGAGCATGTTATCACATGCAAAGAAATATTTATAGATGCTTAAAAGAAAAAGGTAATAGAAGAGTGGCCCAAGACAACATCTATAAAAGAGATCAATAGATTAACTGGTTTAAAAATTTATTAATTGATATTTGTGGATAAATTATTAAAAATAAACTATCCAAGATGACTCAAAAGGGAAAAAAGTTCTTTTGGACCTGTGACTGGGAAGAAAACTTCAACGAGTTGAAAAATAAGCTTATAAATTCATTATTTCTCTCACATCTAATGAGTGGGGAACACTTAGTGGTATACATTGATGATTTAAAGAAGTTATTATGATGTTTACTAATGAAACATTATAATGTTATAGGTTATTCCTCAAGGAAGTTGAAAATTCACAAGCAAGACTATCCAATGCTTGGTTTGGAGTTGGTGGTTGCATTCATGAGAAATCCACTACCATAATTGTATAGAAAATAAAGTGAAATATGCTCTTAGTATAATGGATACTGTAAGATTATCAAGGAAGAGAATTTAGAGGGATCCAATACTCTTAGATTTACAATGTATGGACATGTGAATAATTTATGAACGAATATCATCAATCCTTTCTAAAATTATTACTCAATAATCCATCATGGTGAAAATAAATGATACTAAAATAAATTATGTAAATTTTTTGAAGAAAGTGGAGGTTCTCAGAAAAGTGAAATCCTTAGAGTTCCAAATTAATGAGGTTGGAGCCATGATATTTTTATCCGTGCTATGTGCACTAACTAATCCAATGATAAAGAAATATCATCCGAGTGATGCACATTTATCAATCTTATCTATTCACTCATGTGTCACAAAGATGTATTGAGATATCTTAGTTCAATGTTTGTGGGATTATATAAAGGGGGAGATCACTGAATGTACATCAAGCTCTTGGTATGTTAGTAAGGTAAGCAAGAAAGAAAAAAATATAAGGGGATGATGAAATCATTACCATTACAAAAATTGAAATAGGAAAACATCCCCATGGAATTTTTCTCTATAATTCCAAATACATCTAATGGAAAACAATGTAATATGGGTTATTATGGATTTTCCTACAAAGGCTTGTCACATTATCATAATTCAAGATGACTTCTCAATGGATCAATTCTCACAGATATACATTGGACATTATGTAAGGATTCACGGTTTATAGATATAAATTATAGTTAATTGAGATCAGATAATTGACTTTATGTTTTTTATATGTCTCCAACATGCCCGAACACTAAGCTGATCTTTAGGGTGTCTTCTCATCCTCAAAACGTTGGCCAACCTGAGTAGAAAATACAAACACTAGAATACATGTTAAGAGCATGTTATGTGGAATGAAAAAGAGTATGTGACCAATATTTACCTCTAGTTGTATTTTGTTATAGAAATAGTTTCCACTAAAGCATTCAAATCGATGCATATGAAACCTATACTGGGAAAATTGCAGAACACTGTAATTAAATGATGAAGTCAATTAATGTATGTTTCTAGGACCCAAACTGGTTGAAGAAATGGTGGAAAAGGTGGAAACCATTCAACAACACATCAAGGCAGCACAAAGTTGAGAAAAGAGCAATAAAAACAAATGTTGGTGGGACCTAGGGCTTGTTTTTGGAGGTTTATTATTCCTCCATATATCTACATGTAATAAGATCCTGGTATTTTGGGATTAAGGGAAAGCTATGTCCCAGGTACATCCACCTCTTTGAGATTCTTGATCATGTTAGATCTGTGGTCGATCTACAAGTACATCCACCAACCATGACTCATGTACATGATATATTTCATGTATTCATCTTTATAAAGAACACACCATATCTTTCTCATGTATTAAATACATAGGTAGAACTTTTGGAAAGTGATCTTATTTATTAAGAGTGTCCAGTGATGATTATGGACCACAGAGATAATGTTCTATGAAACAAGACTAATCACCATGTAAAAGTGTTATAGTGAAACCATAAGTACTTAGAGGAAACATGAGAACTATAGGAAGTGATGAAAGAGAAGTACCCTCAATTACTATCAATATAAAATGTAAAATCAAATTTCGAGAATGATATTTCATAAGTTAAAAGAATGTAATGACCCAAAAGATTATCAATGGAAATTGCCTTATTATAATTTTGTAGTATGGTAAAAAGCACATAGAACCACTTTGAAAACACAATACATAGTTTATTAATTAGTAATGAATGGAATAATAGGTATTTCTAGAAATAAAGGATCCAATATTAGTGGACTGGTAACTTGAACTTTAGAATTAATATGTGACCATTTGTAATATTAATTTGTTCAATAGAATAGAATCATCATCTATGAATGTATAAATATAATTTAGGAATTTAATATATGATAATATAATATAATTATTTCAATGTATAAGTAAATAAATCCACAAACAATTATTAACTAAATGTTTTACTTTTTAAAAAAGATAAATGTTTATTTACAATTTTATAAGAAATATAATTATTTAAAATAATTTCATTTAAAAAAATAGAATCATTGATTAATATTTTGTTTTATTATTATTATGATATATCTTTATCTGATCATAATTAATTTTTCAAAATTTTAAAATATCAATTATAATTCTAAAATAAATATTTTTCATTTAAGTGTGAATGTTAATTAAATTATGTTTATAATATATATAAAGTTATTTTCATAAAATGGGGATCAATTTTTAATTCTACACATTTAAAATTGGTTAGGGTGTATTTATTAGAATTTTATAAAATAGTTTAATTTTAGGTGAATAGAAAAATATATTGATTTACGGTATATAATAGTATAAGTTTAAATCATTATTTCATTTTTCATGGTTATTTAGGTACTATAATATCAAATCCCCCTTCATGGAAATTTGTTTTACTGATATTGTTTAAACTATTCAAATTCTTGAGAGAAAATAAAAAACTAAAGAATATCATAATAAAAAACACCCCTTTCATTTCTAATAAATTTCACCCCTCCACACATCTTCTCCTCAAAACCATAAATGCTTGAAGCTTATAAATTTTTTGACTAATTATATTTTCAATCATCTCTACCTTGTATATAATCTTTTGATCTTAAAAAAATACCACAACCAATTTTCTTAAGGAGGTCCTTAGGGAGAACAATTGAAGATGTAAATTCTACTTTCATTTTATATTAATTTCTATACAATTTTTTCCCATTTATTAATATTTTGTCACAAACCATTTATCCAAGTGTCATGATAACATAATTATCTTAACTATTATGTAATTTTCATATGATAATGTAATCAGTCATCATCAATCTTATTCCCATCACCCTTTTATTCAAAAAATTCAAAACATTGTTCCTGATGTGTTAATTAACCTCCATCATGGGCGATGCGGTTTAATTTTATTCTAACTCATTCAAGAATAGTCAGAAAAAATATAATGGTTGAAAAAGATTTTATAGTTTATACTATATCCTTTTTTAATTTCTAGAACTATCTTATAACCAAAATATTAAAAAATAAAACAGAAGGGGTTCCTTGTGTTTGAAAAGACCAAAAATTTATCTAAACGATTATTATTAATCTTTTATCTAATAAATCATACTCATGTCTACAAAAAATATCACATAAGTTCAATTAATAAACAATAATGTCATTAATAACATATTATTTATATTTTGGATAATTTTCAATATTTTAAATGATCTTCCATGCAGGTATACAAATTAATCAATTCTGAAAACCAATAAAACACACTCTCAGAATGATAGAATTGAAATCTAGAACTCATAAAAATTGACATAAAAACATAATAAATTATAATAAATCTAATACATTTATAATTGATTTTTTATTTACTAATTAATAAATCTAATTTTTTTATCCAGGATATTAATGTGAAGAATTATTTCTGAACTAATGTATGAGGATTCTCAAACCCAATTAATTTTCTTTTTTAATTCTATATTACAAGGTATTGAAGTTCATATTATGTTCTTAAAATGTAACTTCTATTTTATAATCTATGATATCAATTTTTCTAATATGATTTTATGAAAAATTAACTGACCTTTTTAAATGAAATAATCTTTTTGAAAACACATTATTTACTTCACTTGAGATTTTATATTCTTCAATTGAGATTGATGATTCATATACCAATTATTTTATTATATATAAATTTTTGGAACCACTAGGTTTATTCATAAATATATTCCTTATGAAATTCCCATGAAACTAATTTGATTTGTATGGGTTATTTTATGTCTTATATTGATATATGTTCTATGTGGAATGCATGATTATGTAAATTTTGTGATATGACAGATGTTCCTAGAATTATAGAGTGATCAAATATATTAGGTATTTTGAACTATTTTTATAGATAATATAAAATATGTGTGAGCATGATGCTATATTTTTTCACAATGAATATGATTTTATTATGGGAAAATGTAAGGTGTGAACATGATGTTATATTTTTTCACAACTATGGGTGGCAGTTGACCACTAAGAGATTATGTTTCATTTTATTCATTTCCACATTTCATGTATTTATCTAATATTTCCTCTCATGATTATTATGATGTTACCATACTTGTGTTATGATGATGATTATTATGCATAGTCATGTTATATTGATTCATATTTTATCTATCATCTTACTTATCTATTAGACCACCCATGTCATTGATTTATATCCTTAGTTAACTAATAATAATATGAACTACATGGGGGCCACATAGAACATAGAGAGGAAGGAATTAAATAATATTTATTTTTAGTTTTTAAATATTATTATTTCGTCTAATTTTTTCAAGACACTAATCCGATAGATCATTGTTTTTGAAAATATTTTTTGTTCCTTATCTTTAAAATTATGTGACAATAATGTAAGAAAAAATAAGGTCTCTATAATAATGTATGAATATTTCTAATAATTGTAGAGGTACTGTATTTAATTTTACATGTGTATTGTCCATATAATGAAGGTGGTTTATCTCAATATGTTCTATTGGTAGACTATTGATTTTCTCTTATTTTGATGTTTCCCATATGATGATACATCTTTAATACAACATCCACTAGAATTAAACCACTTTCAATTGGATTCATCAAAATAATATTCTGATACATGAGGTTTTATGTAGCCTTCACCACTCATAAAATGAGGGAAAATCTGGAAAAACATTATAGATGGATCATATTATCATAAAGATAACAAATCCAGGACAGAGTCAAAAATATAGACCACACATTCTTAAATCTCCCACACTTATAGATCATAATAAACCCAACACCTATAGATATTGGTTAAGGTGATTTGGATAGTTATCTTGATATTAAACCACAGTTTTTTCCTAATCTCAATTCTTCCAGTACTTCTCAGATGTTCCACATACATTATAGCTAAATGTTGGAAGTGTCCCAAAGAAAACTAGATTACATGCCAAGTAAATTTATTCCATCAATTCCCAATAAACCAACTCATCATACCTCATTAACATGAATTATAAGACATATGATCAAATTTCATATCAAACCCACATTTTAAAACGTTGATATTTCAACTATTCATTGGAAACTTCCTCAATGGAAAACATAGTGGTATTTTGAAGTGGTTGGAATATTACAACATTAAATTCCCATCACGATGGATGTCTAGGAACTAAATGTTCATAGTAAAGAACAATGTGTCAGTATAATATTTCTCATTCCGGAGACCTTAATTACATTCCAACTCATCTGCTTGTGCTTCCCTAGTTAGATCAGGGAATTGACACTATCTACTACGACCTTTAATCATTAACGTGGAATACTTCACCTTAACATCATTATGAGTCCCATCGAACAAAAATATAAAAATAATTTATACCCATTATTTTAATTCATTGCGATCAATTATTACATAGAAGGAAGGGGACTATTATTATGAAACTCCACATACCTATCCAATTCTATACCAAGATCATTTTTAAATCCTTAGTAGAAACAATTTACAAAATATGATCTAGGTAATAAATTTCTTTAACCAAAGAATCCACTATACTTGATCCATTTTTCAGGGATGATTCTTTACACACAGTTCATGTTGCCCTGGGGGTGTTCTCTAGGGATGCATGATGCTACACTAGCAACGAAACACAAATTAAATAATTAATCCATCATCCTATAATGAATAATCATTAAAATGATTATGCATTGATAATAATGTAAGTAATACAAATTAAATACCATAATAAAACCTAATAAATTCATAATCATCATAATTAATAACTCATTTCACTCCACCCTACCTCAGTGTTCTTTACCAATCTATTGACTAGGAATTAAACATGAAGGAGGTGTCAACAAAATCAACCACATCACATTGTGTCCCAAGGTATATCATACTATGTGTTTCCCGGACACCTCACTTAGAAGAAATAGCAATGAAAAGTACATGATTCTTGTTTATAATAAATTAAATTTATATCATGAAACTAAAATAATCCAAAGGTTAGGGGAACAAGAAAGTAATAAAATTACTACTCATGATATGGGGGTAAATACCCACCCCGTCATCACCATCAACTCCCCAAAAAACTAATAATTCTATGAATAATATAGGCCACCACCAAAAAATGTTTTCTTTTCTTAACATGGATTTTAAGAAAGGTATAAATACACCCAAAGTGGATTAAACATGGTTTGAGATCACTTTCTTTTCATAATCCCATAACATACACCCTTAAAAGCAATTATAGTGAAAAAATAATGTTTGACAAAAATACAATTGATAATTTTGATTAAAAACATGTTCTATCTTTTAGATATAAACACACCCTAATAATAAATTAAAATAATTAAAAACATGGGAAACCATAATAGACAACCTCCATGTAACTAGTCTTGTGGGGACATGGTAAATCATATATCGATGACTAAACATATTCCATCCCTTGTAGGATTCAATTGAGGGGGTTCACAAATGTTCAAGTAGTAAATATCCATATCAAATCATTCTATTTGTGTTGAATTATAAACCTTCAAGGGAGACAAGGGATAGGGAAACTCTAACTCATCTACCTACTAGTCCCAGCGTACCAGCCTTTGTAACAATGGCACCCAAGTTATCTAATTTCTTTCATAATCAAATATTAACCCCTCTTATCCCAAAAATTTCCCATTAAAATCCACAAATACCATTTCCAGGAATTTTTAATGGTTTTTTAACATTTCCAAAGAATTAATCACATTACCACACTAGAAAACCATATTTTAGACTCAAAAAATTTATGAAATCCATATAAGAATATATAATATTTTAAGCATCAAATAATATCTAAACAAGAAAGAACCTACATTTATTTTAGAAATCACCATAACCCGATTAAAAAATACTAAAAATAAGTGTGAGTAGATCCTATATGAGAGATAAATTACCACAAGGACCACGATCCATCCAAATAATTTGAGATTAATGCCACTTTAGGTCAACATAATTACTATAGAGGATTGAACTTGGGAAAGATGAGAGGGGAGATCATAATGAAAATATAGGAGGGAGTTACATGAAGAAATCCTAAAGTTCCATGCTATAATAACACAAGTATTAGATCTAACGAATTGAAGAAGACATGAGAAGGTTTTATTAGGTTTGTGGTTTTATAATGGGGAAACATTAGTGGTTAGGTGGGTAAAAATTTTGGAGAGGTAATGTAAGTATTTCAAAACAAATTAAATATATGGAAGGCCAAATGGTGTACCCTCATGGATGGCGATACCTTGGACCAACGATAAAAATACTCTATATAAAGTGGAGGTTAATTTTATGGTGTATTACAACCTATATCATGGCCACAAACAATGTTGTGTGGCTTGATAGATCAACTATCATTGGGTAAATGGTTTTCCAACACTTATGCCCAGTTTATACTTAAATTTTACCAACTATTCACCACCCTATATCTAGAAAAAATCTATAATTATTCAATGAAAAAACATATGAAATCTATGCACCAAAAGTGAGATCGAAATGAAAGAAACATAACTAAAAATAATAGTGTGGATGTGATAAAAAATCGGCAAGGGTTCTTTATCTCAATATTGTTCCATTATGACTTGTATCATGTTTTGAAATTATTTATATTATTGATTTATATATACTACTATTTTACATGATATATAATTGATACTTATTAATTAATTTTACTATAAGTTTCAATTTAAATTATTTTATCATAGTAGATTTGATTGGAAATTTACCAAGGTTGTAAGGGTTTACACGTCAAATTTTCTTCTTTTGGGATAGAAGTTATGTTACAATTTTTTTGAGGTTTCTATAATTCCACATTGAAAATTTGAATCATGAATATTGTTATATTCATGGAATTGAAATTTTTTATTTGATTTTATTTCTTATATGATACTTACGAATGAAAACATACCAAAGTAGTAACAGTTTTTCTTTAAGAGATCACCTTTTAATAGATTTTTTATGGTAAAATTTATGAGGATAAAATTTTTTCATCAACATATCTCAAATATTATGTACTTTATTCTTCTATATTTTTTTCTTTATATTACATGGTCTTTTAAAATTCCTCTATTTGAGTGAAATAGTGCTGAATGACCATTTTTGGTCGGAGTGGATACTCAAGAGGGGGGTGAATTGAGTTACTATTAAAAATTTCTGTTAAAAAGGTTTCTCTTAAAATCCCCCAATTTAAAAACAATGTTAAACTATAGTGAATCTAAACAGAGTGTAAATGTTCAATTAGTTTCTCAAAAATTGATTAGGTCTCAGTTGACTTAATCTGAAGATTAAATTAACTTTTGAAACTAACTTACTGATTTACAATAAGTATAAACACTTGAGAATTTAACTATTAATGTAGCTTTAAAATAGTTTTGTATTTTAAAGTAATAGCAGCGGAATAAGTATATAGTTTACTTATAGACTTAAATTAAAATGAACTGCAGAGTTAACCAAGAGGTTCAGTCTCAAGACGAGAATTAGTCCTCTCAACAATTTATATAAATTGATCGACACCCTGGATCGGGGTTAACAATAGTGAACGACTGTCCAGGCCACATAGGGACCTCTACCACAGTTCTTTGTGGGAAAAAAACAATGACCAGGCCACACAAGGACCTCTTCTACAGTTTTTGTGGGTAAATAAGACTAAAACAAATGTGGTTTGAGGATTTTGATATCCTCCAGTTCAATGCAAGAGTCCGTGTGTGTGTGTGTAATATATAGAGAGTACACACACAGCTAAAAAATGTAAGTAAAATAATCACTAAGAGAGAATGTATTAGAATGTAGAAAACTCTAGTGATTTGCAGTGTAGCTCTGGACTCATTGGATTCACCAGAAATGCTTCTAAGTCCTTCTCTAGTTTTCCCCTTGAAAAACAGAGTATCGTGATTCACTTCATTCACTTCCAGTGTAGGTGTTCAGCTCAAGTATGTGTAGTCGTTATAGCTCTTGAGCTTCTTCATTGACCTTGTGTTCATTATGTATATCATTTTTATTCAAGTTCTTCTTCTCATGTATGTGTATGGAATAATTCTCTCTCTTTTTGTATCTTCGTATCTGTTGTATATCTGTGTGTATCTTTTTGTCTTTTTTTCTTTACTACAGCTCGATCTTCTTTTTATTCCACGAGCTCCAGCAGTAGGAATGATTACCTTTTTATAGGTACGAGGTACGGTCCCTTGACATGCCAAATATCAACATTAAATAACATTAATTGCAATAAAAACATCAAAAATGACCGTTAGAGTTAAATACAAATTTATAGAAATTCAAACAGTTTTCATGACTATCGGTGAGTCAATTGATCGGTGAGACATTTTGAATCTGTATTGGTCTCGGTAGCATCATCATTGGTGTCTCAGCATCGGTGTCTCAGCATCGGTGTCTCAGCATCGGTGTCTCAGCATCGGTGTCTTAGCATCGGGGTCCCAACATCGGTGTCCTAGCATCGGTGTCTCAACATCAGTGTCTGAGCATCTGTGTCTTAACATCGGTGTCTCAGCATCGTCGATATCGGTGACAGATGATCGTTGGTATCTCTTTAGATCTTCAGTAGCAATCGGTGCGACTGTTCATCATCGGTGAGACCGTTCATCATCGGTGCGACCGTTCATCATCGTTGCGATCGTTCATCATCGGTGCGACCGTTCATCATCGGTGCGACCGTTCAACATCGGTGCGACCGGTCATCATCGGTGCGACTGTTCATCATCGGGGAAACCGTTCATCATCGGTGTGACCGTTCATTATCGGTGCGACCGTTCATCATCGGTGCGACCGTTCATCATCGGTGACTTCGGAAAATGACTATCGGTGAGTCAAGATGAGGAATTCTTATAAAGTGTTTGTTCAATCCAGAATACATTTAGGTCAACCATAACCATACATTGATCATAGATAAAGAATTGTATATATGATTTAAACATATTTAGAACAACTTGAACAAGAGATTAAAAGAAAATAAATAAAAACTAATATTTCTGATTATTAAAATAACCATTCCACAAAGAGTTCAATAATATCCCCCTTTTTGATAATCACAAATCAATGGCATAAATGAAAAGAGAATACATTATTTCATTCATTATGCTCCCCCGATAAAAAAAGAATATATTCCAAAAGATAAAACATGGTTAGAATAGCAACCATAATATATATATGACTGAGGAATTCTCCTCTTTCAGAGTTTCTCCCCCTATGTATACATGTATCTGATAAATAGCCAGCATGAGAATTCAGGTCACCCATCAAGACATGATGCATCCAGAGATGATTCATCCAGAGTTCGCATATTCATGCATGATTCACCTGTTTTCTCTCAGTGATTTCTCTCCGTGATTTCTCTCCCCCTTTGGGATTATCAGAAGAAGAGACTAAAGAAAGATAATCAAGAATATTTCATACCAACAAAGAGTACACATAGTACAAACAAAAGAGAATATTTCTTAAAAACAAACACCCTATCAAAAAAATGGTCATAACAGCTATTTTTCTGGGTGCAGGGGAGATTTCCCTTTAGCAGTAGGAGGGATTGAAGGTCCAGAAGGTTGTTGGGTAGAAGGTGGAACTGGCCTTATAGAGAAAGGAGGTAGGACGACCCGATTTGGACGAACTGTGGGTTCCAAGGTCACATGCTGCATAGACGGTCGTTCTGAAAGTTGCTGTTGAAGGACTGGTCTAATACTGGAAAGACCTTGAGAAATAGACATCTGGCTAGGACCAACATCTGATGATTTTAGAGACTCAGTTATAGGAAAAACAATGGCTTTTTCTTTCACATGAAGGTAGGGTTTTAGCAAGTTGATGAAGTCCTGAATGACTACTCCACCGTACTTCATGGATTTTTCAAAATCATCCTTATTTTGCATTAAATTTTCTAAAGTGGGGGTAAAATCATTTAACTGCTGAACTTGATCTTTAAAAGATTGTGTCACTGGAGGGAGTCTCAGATTATCAGCCAGTACTTTAAAATGATTATTCAAATCATGCTTTGTCTAGATCATAGAGAAATAATGATCTACCTTCTCCTTAATCTCCTTTTGATCTTTTGTAGCATCAGCCAAATACAACTGCACCATTTTATGGACATGATCACTATGCTCTTTCATTTTCATCAATGAGTCTGAATCTAAAATCTTCCCAAGAGCCGCCATCTCTTCTCTGAAAACATCTCTTAATGTATCTAATTCTCAACCAGTGATCTTGGTTATCCTAGCATTGCCATCCAGAGCAATAACCTGAGTAATCTTAGCTTTTAACTTCCTCAAATCTGCAATCTTCAAATGATCTATCATATTTTTTAACACTTCCATCATGCCAGAGATGGTTGTTCTGAACTCACCTGAAAATGAAACAAGATTGCTGCCTAACTCCATAAGTGTTTGATTCAAAGAGGTAACATGCCTGCCAATTGATTCGCTATAATTGCACAGGTCTTGTTTGATAAGGTTTTCCACTCTTTGAGACAAATCATTCATAGCAGCATCAGATACAGTCAAAGGAGTAGGAGCAGGAATATGAGATAACTCTCTTTTCACAGTCTCCCAAACAGCTTGAATCAATTCAATCTTGAAATTATCAAAATCTGACTGAGCAACTGCCGGATCAGGTATACATTGAGATACTGAAGGATCTGGTCTGACATTTGATCTTTGCAAAAACTCGGCAATGAATTGAGCCTTAACAGAATCACTTATTCCTGCAAGATCCACTTTTACACCTTCCTCTTCCTCTGGGTAGTCTAATCCTAGAACAGCAAGACCTGGATGCTCTTCCCATTCCACTTTGCATGAAGGGTATAGAGGTTTCACTAACTGAGCTTGTCCAAAATTTTCCGAAGGGACTTCCTCATCCTTATCACTCACCAACTATTTTTTCCTCTCAGCTTCATGAATATGCTCTTTCTCAAGTTGTTGTGGTTGAGGATCATCTGGGATCACATATTTACCTCGTAAAGGTTGAGCATCAGCATCATCATCATTACTTTCACTGTCACCACTACTACCATCACCATAAGCATAACCCTTATCACCATAACCACCTTCATCATCATCGTTATCAATAAATGGTATCTCATTAGAATCGTCTGTTTTTTCAGATTCATACTCCTCAGAAGTTGATTCAGTAGTCTCTCCTTCTTCTTCATCATCTAAAAGTGGTTCAATTTCTGGTAAATTGAGAGGAGGAAATGCTGAACCAAATTCCATCCTTCTTCTCTTTGGGCTAATAGTATCAGGATCACTCCTTTCATAAAGATATGATTCTTCCTCTTCTTCAGCATTTAGATTCTCATCAGCTTCTTATTATTCTTTTTTTCATTTCTTACTGTATTCACCAGTTTCTTTAGGAGCAACCACTTCCTCTTCTTCATCTGAATAGATCACTTCCTCACCAGGATTTATGCTAGGATCTCCTACTTCCCTTGGTCTCTTGGATGATCAGTAGGATTGAAAGACTCATATAACTTTTCTTCAATAGAAATCTAGACTTTCTTCCATGGGTTCCAATTGATTTTCATTCTCTTACAAATAACTTTGTTGAAACAAAAGCTAACTGATGAGATACACTCATCTCCATCATCCACACAGGCTAAGAATTTTATCATGGCAGAAATTTGTTTAGAATAAAACATAGTGGTAGCTTTCATTGAAGGTTTTATCATCTCCACAATATGCTCGGAAAAATATCTACAAAGATTGATATTTTCACCATTCAGCAAAAGAAAAAGAAAAAAAACATCTTGATACTATACTGCATCAAAATCCCCTTTTCTCAAACATACCTGATGTTGAATAAATTTGAACAGGATTCGTTTCTCACCATCCAACTCAGTAGCAATTAGCCTTCGTGATTCAGACTTCCCATTCAAAAATTCCAAGGATAAATCAGAAGAAAAGTAATCAGTTGTGGGAAGAATATTACCATAATATTCCTCGTATCTTCCATTGTGAGGTACTCCTAGACATTCGGCCCATTGTTTTGATGAAAAATTAATCTTTTTCACTTTTACTATAGAATACAATATCGCAGCCTCTACTCCATTTAAATCTATATCCAGGTTCAAATAGAACTTGTGCACAAGTATCGGGTAAAAGGCTCTATAATTATTACAGAACCACTCCTTCTAGCCTTCAGTTTCCAAAACTTTCAGGAGAACAGACTTTCTAGATAAAACCCATTCTGAACAAATTTCCTCTGTAGCTATAACTTCTCATTTTTCTAGCTCTGGATTCATAGACCTCTGCGTCGTACTGATCGACTCACCTCGAGCACATGTGATAGGTGATGTTACTTCATATTCTTTTCTATGTATCTTTTTCTTGTCCATTTTGAGGTTTTGAGACAATCGAGAGGCTTGGAAAGATTCAAAAGGATCGGGTTAGAGAGAAGATATGAGAGAGTTCGGAGGGAAATGGAAGGTCAAAAATATTTAGAGAATGGAATAGCCGCATGTCATTATTTGTATCATTTAGGGTTATAGATAATAAAATATTGATTAAGTAAAACAGTGTCATTTTTAAACACAAAAAAATAGTACGATACAATCGGTATCACTAGTCAACATGGCAGATCAGTTTCACAGATCGGTTTGATAGATCGGTTTCACAGATCGGCTTGATAGATCGATTTCACAGATCGGTTTGACAGATCTTTTTCACAGATAGGTTTGACAGATCAGTTTGACAAATCGGTTTCACAGATCGGTTTGACAGATCGGTTTGACAGATCGGTTTGACATATCGGTTTCACAGATCGGTTTGAAAGATCTGTTTCACAGATCAGTTTCACAGATCGGTTTCATAGATCTATCATACCTACTTCTCATTTAATCGAGTTTAACCTTTCACAATTTAAGGGCTTCGTGAAAATATCGGCTAATTGTTTTTCAGTACCTATGAACTCAAGAGTGATATCAACTCTTTGGTAGTGATCTCTCAAAAAGTGATGTCTGACATCAATGTGTTTGGTTCTAGAGTGAGACACAGGGTTCCTTGAAATGTTAATTGCAATAGTGTTGTCATAGTTAATTGACATATGCTTAAAAACATATCCATAGTCCAAAAGAGTGTGTTTCATCCATAGAATTTGTGCACATCAACTACCAGTAGCAATGTATTCTGCTTTAGCAGTAGATAATGCAACTGAGTTCTATTTCTTACTACACCAAGATACTAAGGATTGACTCAATAAATGACAAGTTCTAGATGTGCTCTTCCTATCTAACTTGCAACCAGAAAAGTCAACATCTGAATAACTGATTAGCTCAAAAGATTGTCTTTTTTGAAAAAACAAGCCTAAATTTACAGTTTGTTTAAGATACTTAAAAATTATTTTAACAGCAAGTAAATGAGATTCTTTTGGGATATCTTGAAATCTTTCACACATACACACTCTAAACATAATATATGTTCGACTAGTTGTAAGGTAAAGTAAGCTTCCAATCATACCTCTGTAATTTGTTTGATCCACTGGTTTCCCAGCTTCATCTACATCCAATTTACAGATTGTACACATAGGAGTATCACATTCCTTAATAAAATCCAAATGAAAATGTTTTATAAGATCCTTTGTATATTTACTTTGAGTCAAAATAATACCATTTTCATTTTGAAAAACTAGAAATCTAAGAAAATATTTCTGTTCTCCCATTAAACTCATTTCAAATTCATTTTTCATACTCTTTGAAAATTCAGTACATAAAGAAGGTTTAGAAGATCCAAAAATTATATCATCAACATAGATTTGAACTATTAAAACATCTTTAGAAATTCTTTTAATAAAAATAGTTGGATTAGCTATCCCTTTAGTGAATCTTTTTGAAATAATAAAATTACTAAGTGTATCATACCATGCTCTTGGAGCCTGTTTTAAGCCATATAAAGCTTTAGAAAGTTTAAAAACTTGATTTGGAAAATGAGGATTAATAAATCTAGGTGGTTGTTTAAAAAAACATCTTCAACAATAAACCCATTTAGAAATGCACTTTTGACATCCATTTGATATAACTTGAAATTCAGATGAGCAACATATGCAAGTAAGATCCTAATGGCTTCTAATCTGGATACAGGTGAAAAGGTTTCCTCATAGTCTATACCTTCTTCTTGACTAAATACTTGTGCAACCTTCCTAGATTTGTTTCTAACTATGTTTCTAGACTCATCAAATTGGTTTCTAAACACCCATTTTGTGCCTATTGTTAATGTGTCCTTAGGTCTGTCAACTAATTCCTAGACTTTGTTTCTTTAAAATTCATTTAACTCTTCTTGCATAGAAATTACCCAAAATTCATCATTGATAGCATCATTGACATTTTTAGGTTCATTTTGTTAAAGAAAGGCTTGATGTTCAACCTGGTTTCTTAGAGAAGCTCTAGTACATATCCCTCTATCAAGATTACCAACAACAACATATAAAGGATGATTCTTTAGAATTTTGGTTGATCTAGTAAAGGTAGGACTAGAAATTTAGGTTCTTATCAAGGTTTAGATTCATTAGGTACATATTCTGGATTAAATCCAGAACTGGTTGTCTTTATAGCAGGTTCTTTAGATTTGTCATTATGGTCCAAAATAGATAAATCTTCTTCAAGATTTTCAAGAGAGGTTTTAGGCTCATGTGGATCAGTTTCATCAAATTTGATGTGAACAGATCCTTCCACACACTTGGTTCGTTTATTGAATAATCTATAAGCCTTTTTGGTTAAAGAATATCCTAAAAATATTCCTTCATCACTCTTATAATAAAACTTATCAATATTATCTTTTAAATTGAGAATAAAAACATTGTAGCCAAAGACTCTAAAGTAACTAACATTAGGTTTTCTATAATTCCAAAACTCATATGGGTTCTTCTCAAGAACTTGTCTAATTAAGACTCTATTAATGATATAACAAGCTGTATTGATAGCTTCATCCCAAAAGTAAATAGGCAGGTCATATTCATTATGTAACGCCCCGACCCCAGCTACCCAGAGTCGGTGCATTACTTCGTAACATTGGCATGATCACAAAAGGTCAAGTCTCGAAAGACCGATTAGTTTAGTAGCCTTGGAAACACTAGATACATTCATAAGTCTTACATTACATCATAAAGTGAAAAACTAATAACAAAGTCTTCATAATCCACACTCATATCCTCTTCTGTCTATCCTTGCAGGTCATTCATAAAATACTTCTTCACATCCTGGAAAATATTAATACATTGAAAGGGGTGAGATCAGATGCTCAGCAAGGATAAAAATATTGCGGAAGCTTTCTAAAATAAACATTAACATTTAAGGAAATGTATAACTAAAACAAAAACCTTTTAAACATGAACTTCAACATAATATTGCAATAGTAAAATGAGATAATTCCATTTACTTATTCACATGGATATTCTACTGGTCGAATAATCACATGAAATATCAATAACTACTTTCATAATGATGGAATGCATAATGTTAGACTATCATAACCACGTAGCCAAGGCCTCGTGCCAAGACCACAAATAAGATTTATTCAAGGCCTCGTGCCAAGACACTAGTTTGTCTCATGAGACCTGCCGATGCATCGAGGAGCTATAGCAGGCTCCACCCGTCACTTATTAAGTCCAATGCATTCCTCATATGAATAGGTTTAAACATATCATAAAACATAACATAGTCGTATCAAATTAAACACACATAAAGGAAACATAACATTTCCACATTTCAATCACAAGATATCAATACAACACATTGATATAATAAAAACTCTTTCAAAACCATTTTCAATACCAAAATAAAAGAATGATAAAACTTTGTATTTATTTTTCATTAAAAAAAAGTGATGTCGTGTAGAGGAAGCCGAAACTCAAATAATGGTCACGGCGGCGGAGAAGTCGTTGTCGCCGCATAAGTACGGAAAGAAAAAAAATTCCCTTTTTGTCGTTTAGTAAAATTCTTCGTATAAAAAATATTCCTTTTGGATAAACGTAAAATTCAAAGGGGTTTATACACCGTATAAAAGAAAGTTGTGTATAAAACCAAATATGCCTCAATGAAAGAAGATTGAGACGAAGTCCCATACAAAGATCATTTTTAAAATAAAATAGATATATTATGTTTATTCACTATAAGTACACATAAATAAGGTACAAATACAAGATATGACATAATAATATAATGACATAATTTGAAAGTAGGAGATTAACCCAAAGAATGGAAATTGGGTTAAGAAATTCACTTACATCGTGTCCGACTTGACTCAACCGTTATTTAACCTCCTGAATAATAAACTAGAGTTAATATCTACCTTATTAAGAACCATTTTCAATTTCATTATCCTTTTTATATTACTTATTACAATGTTATGAACATTATGTAATTATTTATGTTAATAACGGTCGTTTTGTCGATATTTGGTACTTGAGTCAACAATAAAATTCTTATAATTACAAATTGTTCATGTGGTGAAATATCCATTATATCTAGAATTATATTAATTATTTATATATCATATATATCATATATATACAGTATATACATTCATTCATAATATTAATTAACATTTAGAGGTAAGAAATGAAATGCACTGTTCATGGAGACGGTAAGCCGTACGTACGCATGAACGCTACTTTCATTTCTATTTGGTATTTAATGGAATGAAATCAAAATTATATAAAGATATAATATAGTTCCAGTATAATATAATATATAATATCATTTACTCCATCCTTTATACATCCCACATATGGCATTAACGATTCACATCACTTTGAGGGGGCGGTAGTCCGCACTTCCTAAAATGAAATTATCGCGTTTACCCATAATGGAAATCATAAAGTATGCCATAAATGAGAAATACATAAGCATAAGGAAAAAATAAACATATTATATATGATATATAAATATATTGACATCTTAATGGCCACCTTTGAATGTTTTATATGAGTGTTGAACAATCTTCGTTTCGTGAGGCAGAAATTCGCCATCCACAGAAACAGTATGTTTTTTAACCATTAGATATAGGTGTGTGTAAGAGTAGCTTGAATACTTCTTATAAAAACATCCTAGTATATTGAGGATACTGGTGTTGTTACAAAATAAATGAATAAAAAGTGTTTATGAGGTTGGAGAAGCAAAATAAATCAAAATAACATAAGAGAAGACATTACCTTAAAATCGGGTAACTCTTTTGATTTGAGCCAAAGGCTTCCTTGGGATGAATTCTGCCCAAATTGAGGATTCTAGGATTAAGGGAGGGAATTTGGGAGAGTATTTGGGAAGAGTTTGGCCGAACCAAAAGGCTTTGAAAGTGTGTGTAAGGTGGTAGAGGTGGGGGCCTTTTATAAGTGGAGAGGAGGGGCACTCTTGGAAAGTAAAGAAAAGTCACTTTATTATAAAATGAGTGTCGGATTTTAGAGGTCCCACACTTATATAAATCGAGGCTAAGGTGATAAGGGTTCTAAATCTAGTCATACAATATGTTTTTGACAAGTGTAAACCATTGATTTTACATTATCTTTTCGTTTTATTTAAATCGTTAATTAATGAGGTAATCGCAACATCATCATGGTGTCATAAAAAATTTAATTTATTTAATGTCTAAAAATTATAAAAAAAATACTATAATATAGGAAATATTTGTATCTTTCTAATGAATATTTATAGTAAAAAATATGACTTGTATAACCTCATGTAAAAACTATTTTAGTAAAACATTTCATGTTTGTGTCATTTTTTACTTTAACATTAAATAAAAGGTATTTATGTCATTTTCCAACTAAGGTGGCTCCATGGGGTCCCCAAGTTGACCCATGGATTGTCTTGGTCGGCCATGGCACGTCCAATGAGGGTAGGACATATGTCAAGCTCATCTCATATTATTAAAACATTATTTTTACCTTAAACTACACTAATTACCTCTAATCACGATTAAGATTTTAAAAGTTACTATTCACCAAAAAATTATTTTAATCTCATTGAACAACATTTTACTTATTAATGAAAACCATGTATGTCGGATTTTTGAAATTCAAAACACAGAAGTGGTAAAATTTCATTTAAATGAAAAATCAGTTTTTATAAAAACCACTTAGTGGTTTCACTATTCATCAAAAATTTAAGTTTTTCAGAAAAATCCCAAAACTTCACCCTAAGCTATATTTGATATTCTGATTTCAAAAATGACGTCTATTTTACAAAATTCCAAACATATAAGTTGCATTAATTAATTTTATAATTAATTCCTACTGTCACAACAAATAGCGTGTTTTTAAGAAACAATTTATATCAAAAGATTGACAATTGTTCATGCCCAATTTCAATGTTAAATTAATTCTAATGACCACCATTGGATAAAATGGTAAAAATATATTCTAATTATACTTTAAAACCACTCAGTAGTATAATTTATCAGAATAAATTATTTTTAATAAAAAATTTGTTTTAAGTATTTTTCACTATTCATAAAAAATCGGATGTTCTCAGAAAATTAAAAAAAATTAAACTTAGGATAATTTATATATTACGAATACAAAAATGAAGTCCATTTTGAAATATAAAATTTTTATAATTTTAAAAAAATGTTATTACTATTCATAATGGCTACTTTGATTAGTCACGGTGTTTTAGAACTCGAACTTGCGTATAATGCAAGCTATTGCATTATTGAAAGAGAAGCGTATCAGTGAAGCTCGGGGTGTTACATTCTCCCCTCCTTCAATAAATTGCGTCCTCACAATTTGAAATTTTTCATTGAAAATAAAAGGTTGAAAATAGAAAATACCTTTGTGGAAAACCCACATCGGAAATAAGGTTAATAAAATTTAGCCTTATTAAGGGGGAAGAAGAAATGAAAAAGTCACCACCAAATTATGATCTCAATTAGGAGAACATTGGTGGAAATTAGAGACATATAATTGGAGGAAAAATGTAAATATTTGTAGGTATTGATTGAGTTCATCAATCACAAACAAGTGTAAAATTGAGGGCCACAAAGCCATCTATCTTTGATGAAAATATCATCAGTTCAACAAAAAATAAGGTATTAGGATAACACATTTTTGTTTTGATATCCCTTACCTAAAGTTTAAGAATTAATTTCTTCATAAGAATAAGATATATATATATATATAAACATGACAAGTAGAATTTCAACCTTCAACTAATTTCTACCCCATACTTGTCGTTCACCCAAAAAGATAATAGAACTCAAAAATATTCTATTTATCCTATTTGTACAAGGTTCCAAATATCAACACACACCATTTAGATTAGGAAAACCATTTGTAATAACCAGGGACTTCCTGTAGGCTAGTGGTAGGTAATAAAGGCCTGTCGCACTATGGTTGTGGGTTCGATTCCTATAGCTTTGTCCGACGCGACGAGTTATGCCCCACCCTGTAGGTTGTCCTTTTCCTAAAACTATAGTATTATAATATTCAAAAAATAATCTTCAGAAATGTTTTAACCTTAAACAATATTATCCATGGTTCAACTTAATCCATTCCAACCTTATTAGTTATCCAAAATACCTCTGTCCAGACTTTCTCTAAAAGGTCTCTAAATTCCAAAATCAAGCATATCATCAGATTCCTCAGACAAGGTAAAGTTTCCCTTATTGTCAAATTCAAAAATATGATTACCTTCATCATATTAAAACCTTTATGAAATCAATATGTACTGCAGTAAAATCTTTATATATATATATATATATCACATTATTCTAATAACCCAAATATAATCCATGAGTCCAAAAGCACCAATACATTAATTATTCCGCTTCAACTGTAGTCACAACATAAGATTGGACTTGATCTCTTGGCCTTTTCTGAGGTAAGTTTCCCTAACTCTTAGGAAATTCATTTGCATAATGCCCCATCTCTCTACAATTGTAGCATTCAACATTGATAGCCTCTTTCTTTCCCTTACAATCACGAGCCTGGTGACCTTTTTCTCCACATTTGTAACAAACTCCCATTCCTTTCAGGCAAGTACCGGGGTGATTCTTCCCACAATTATCGCATAATGGAAAACCCTTCTTTCCCTTTTTCCCTTTATCTGTCTCTTGTTCCACCGTTCTCTTCTTCTCTTTCTTTGCTTTATTTTCATAAGATTTAGAGAATTCATTTTCTGTCTTGATAGCACATGAGACAATATCTTCGTATGATGAGAACGATTGTAAGACTAAGGCTCGACAGAGAAATGTTTTTAACCCATCAAAGAAACGATCAATCTTACTTCTTGGGTTACGTATATAATCTGCAGCATGCCTCGCTAACCTTGTAAAGTTAGCCTCATACATTGTGACATTCTCATCCTCCTTTTGTCTCAGACTCAAAAATTGTCTTTCCATATCTTCTCGATGGTCACGAGGATAGTATTTTTCTAGGAAAAGCTCTTTGAACTCCCTCCATTACATATTCGATACGTCATCATCTTCCTTTGTGTTTTGAATCAGCGACCACCATTGATCGGCATCTTCATTGAGGCGGTAAACTGCCATGATAACCTTTTCCCTTTCACTACACCCCAAGGCGTGGAATATTTTCTCTAAGGAGTTTATCCATTTCTCAGATACTAATGGATTTGTACCCCCATTAAATGTTGGCGGTTGTTGCCTCATGAAGCGGTCTAACATTGATCCTCCACGTTGCAGATCAGGGTGCTCCATATGAGTAAGGTTATTATTCATAACCTGAGTGAGTTGTCCCAGTATGGTAATAAGTTGATCAACACCAGTTGTATCTCCAGATCCACAATAATTATCTTGAGCAGGAAGGCAATCCCTACACGGAGTGCGTGCATTGATACGGTTTCCATTCCTTCCACTATGTTCCATTTCTAAACAATGTCATAAACTGGATTAGTTTATGAATCAAAATACATAATTCCATACTTGTAAAATACTTAACATAAATAGAAATATTTATGGATATAATCCATAATTATAAAAATGTTTTCTTTGAGAAAGTATATACTCATAACCCTTCATAGTGGTTTGTAAAGAAAACGAGAATTATCCTAAGCATATCCCGCGAGAGTGTCGTAACCAAGAGTGCAACAAGGCCCGTTGTTGTGCACCGGTTCCCGTTCGAGTCTACCTCAAAGCGGTGTTTTCGGGTTTTTCCCCTACGTACATCTGTGCCAGAGCCGCATCTACCTGCTCGTATCCAGACAGGGATGTATTGCTCGGAAAACTTACAAAATATCTATAATACCAAAATTCTAGGAAGTTATTCTATACTAATCCTCAAAGACTATCTTCGGGCTATGTGATCTAATCAGAGTTTATCTAAATCTAGCTTCCAAGGTTAGTACTAAACTACCTCTGATACCAACTGTAACGCCCCGACCCCAGCTACCCAGAGTCGGTGCATTACTTCGTAACATTGGCATGATCACAAAAGATCAAGTATCGAAAGACCGATTAGTTTAGTAGCTTTGGAAACACTTGATACATTCATAAGTATTACATTACATCATAAAGTGAAAAAATAATAACAAAGTCTTCATAATCCACACTCATATCCTCTTCTGTCTATCCCTGCAGGTCATTCATAAAATAATTCTTCACATCCTAGAAAATATTAAAACATTGAAAGGGGTGAGCTTAGATGCTCAGTAAGGATAACAATATTGCGAAATCTTTCATAAATAAACATTAACATTTAAGGAAATGTATAACTAAAACAAAAGCCTTTTAAACATGAACTTCAACATAATATGGAAATAGTAAAATGAGATAATTCCATTTACTCATTCACATGGATATTCTACTGGTCGAATAATCACATGAAATATCAATAACCACTTTCATAATGATGGAATGCATAATTCCAGACTATCATAACCACGTAGCCAAGGCCTCGTGCCAAGAACACAAATACAATTTTGTCAAGGACTCATTCCAAGACACTAGTTTGTCTCATGAGACCTTCCGATGCATCGAGGAGCTATAGCGGGCTCCACCCATCATTTATTAAGTCCAATGCATTCCTCATATGAATAGGTTTAAACATATCATAAACCATAACATAGTCGTATCACATGAAACATGCATAAAGGAAACATTAAATTTACACATTTCAATCACAAGATATCAATACAAAACATTGATATAATAAAAAAACTTTCAAAACCATTTTCAATACCAAAATAAAAGAAAGATAAAACTTTGAATTTATTTTTCATTAAAAAAAGTGATGGCTTGTAGAGGAAGCCGAAACTCAAATAATGGTCACGGCAGCGGAGAAGTCGTTGTCGCCGCATAAGTACGGAAAGAAAAACATTACCTTTTTTTCGTTTAGTAAAACGCTTCGTATAAAAAAGATTCCTTTTGGATAAATGTAAAAGTCAAAGGGGTATATACACCGTATAAAAGAAAGTTGTGTATAAAACCAAATATGCCTCAATGAAAGAAGATTGAGACGAAGTTCCTTACAAAGATCATTTTAAAAATAAAATAGATATACTATGTGTATTCACTATAAGTACACATAAATAAAGTACAAATACAAGATATGACATAATAATATAATGACATAATTTGAATGTAGGAGATTTACCCAAAGAATGAAAATTGGGTTAAGAAATTCCCTTACCTCGTGTCCGACTTGACTCAACCGTTCTTTAACCTCCTGAATAATAAACTAGAGTTAATATCTACCTTATTAAGAACCATTTTCAATTTCATTATCCTTTTTATATCACTTATTAAAATGTTATGAACATTATGTAATTATTTAAGTTAATAACGGTCGTTTTGTCGATATTTGGTAACTGAGTCAACAATAAACTTCTTATAATTACAAGTTGTTCATGTGGTGAAATATCAATTATATCCAGAATTATATTCATTATGTATATATCATATATATCATATATATCCAGTATATACATTCATTCATAAAATTACGTAACATTTAGAGGTAAGAAATGAAATGCACAGTTAATGGAGACGGTAAGTCGTACGTACGCATAAACGCTACTTTCATTTCTATTTCATATTTAATGGAATAAAATCATAATTATATAAAGGTATAATATAGTTCCAGTATAATATCATATATAATATCATTTACTCCATCCTTTATACATCCCACATATGACATTAACGATTCACATCACTTTGAGGGGGCGGTAGTCCGCACTTCCTAAAATGAAATTATCGCGTTTACCCATAATGGAAATCATAAAGTATGCCATAAGTGAGAAATAAATAAGAATAAGGAAAACATAAACATATTATATATCATATATAAATATAGTGACATCTTAATGGCCACCTTTGAAGGTGTTATATGAATGTTGAACAATCATCGTTTCGTGAGGCAGAAATTCGCCATCCACAGAAACAATATGTTCTTTAACCATTAGATGTAGGTGTGTGTAATTCTAGCTCGAATAATTCTTATTACAACATCCTAGTATATTTAGGATACTTGTGTTGTTACAAAACAAATGAATAAAAAGATTTTATGGGGTTGGAGAAGCAAAATAAAACAAAATAACATAAGAGAAGACATTACCTTAAAATCGGGTAACTCTTTTGATTTGAGCCAAAGGCTTCCTTGGGAAGAATTCTGCCCAAAGTGAGGCTTATAGGAGTAAGGGATGGAAGTTGGGAGAGTATTTGGGCAGAGGTTGGCCGAAACAAAAGGCTTTGAATGTGTGAGTAAGGTGGTAGAGGTGGGGGCCTTTAATAAGTGGAGAGGAGGGGCACTCTTGGAAAGTAAAGAAAAGTCAATTTATTATAAAATGAGATTCTTATTTTAGAGGTCCCACACTTATATAATTCGAGGTTAAGGTGATAAGGGTTATAAATATAATCATCCAATAGGTTTTTGACAAGTGTAAGCCTTGTATTTTACATTATCTTTTCATTTTATTTAAATCGTTAATTAATGAGGTAATCGCTGCATCATCATGGTGTCATAAATAATTTAAATTATTTAATGTCTAAAAATTATAAAAATAATACTATAATGTAGGAAATCTTTTTATCTTTCCAATAACTATTTATTGTAAAACATATGACCTGTATAACCCCATGTACAAATTGTTTTAGTAAAACATTTCATGTTTGTGTCATTTTTTACTTTAACATTAAATAAAAGGTATTTAAGTCATTTTCCAACTAAAGTGGCTCCATGGGGTCCCCATGTTGACCCATGAATTGTCTTTGTCGGACATGGAACATCCAATGAGGGTAGGACATATGTCATGCTCATCTCATATTATTAAAACATTATTTTTACCTTAAACCACACTAATTACCTCTAATCGCGATTAAGAACTTAAAAGTTACTATTCACCAAAAAATTATTTTAATATCATTGAACCACATTTTACTTCTTAATGACAACCATGTATGTCGGATTTTTGAAATTAAAAACACAGAAGTGGTAAAATTTCATTTAAACGAAAAATCAGTTTTTATAAAAACCACTTAGTGGTTTCACTATTCATCAAAAGTTGAAGTTTTTCAGAAAAATCCCAAAAATTCACCCTAAGCTATATTTGATATTACGATTTCAAAATTGACGTCTATTTTACAAAATTCGAAACATATAAGTTTCATTAATTAATTTTATAATTAATTCCCGCTGTCACAACAAATAGCGTGTATTTAAGAAACAATTTATATCAAAAGATTGACAATTGTTCATGCCCAATATCAATGTTAAATTAATTCTAATGACCACCATTGAATAAATTGGTAAAAATATATTCTAATTATACTTTAAACCCACTAAATAGTATAATTTATCACAATAAATTATTTTTATTAAAAAATTTGTTTTAAGTATTTTTCACTATTCATAAAAAATTGGAAGTTATGAGAATATTACAGAAAAATTAACCTTAGGATAATTTCGATATTACGAATACAAAAATGAAGTCCATTTTGAAATATAAAATTTCTATAATTTTAAAAAGTGGTTATTACTATTCATAACGACTACTTTGATTAGTCGCGGTGTTTTAGAACTCGAACTTGCGTATAATGCAAGCTATTGCATTATTGAAAGAGAAGCGTATCATGGAAGCTCGGGGTGTTACACATTAAGCATAGTCCTTAAAATTTCTTGAAGGGTTATATTTCTTCTTTCTACTACACCATTCGGCTGAGGTGTCCTAGGAGCAGAAAAGTTATGACTATAGCCATTATGTGAGTAGTAGGATTCAAACTCATGATTCTCAAACTCACGGCCATCATCACTTCTCTGGGTTTTAATCTAAAGTCCACTATGGTTTTCTACAGACTTGGAATATTTGAAAAAATAAGAACAAGATTCACTTTTGTGAGCTAAGAAGTATACCCAAGTATATCTAGAAAAGTCATTTACTTGAACATAGACATAGTGCTTCCCATTTAAACTAGAAACTCTTGATGGTCTGAACAAGTCCATGTGAACAAACATGAGAGGTTGAGAAGTAGAAACTTATTTCTTTGATTTAAAAGAAACATTATGTTTCTTTCCCTTTTGACAGGGATTACAAACTTTGTCAATTGGGAATTCAAGTTTAGGTAGGTCTCTAACAAAGTTTTTCCTAGTTAGTTTTCTAATTGAATGGATATTGCAGTGTCCTAATCTTCTGTGCCAAAGCCAAGAATCATTATGAAAAGAATTTAGACAAGTAACATTTTTCTTAGCTAAATAATTTAAATCAACTGCATAAACATTTTCATTTCTTAAATAAGAAAAGACTAAAACATTGTTATATTTAAAAACATTACAAAAATCATTTTCAAATTTGACATTATAACCATCATCACCCACTTGAGAAATACTTAACAGATTATATTTCAGTCCATCAAAAAAAAACTTTGGAAATTAAAACTGAAGTAGTGATACCAATTTGGCCTAGGCCGATGATTTTTCCTTTAGAATTATCACCAAAGGTGACATGGCCTTCATAAATCATTATTAAACTCTTGAAGCATGAGTACTCTTCAGAACTATGTCTCGAACATCCATTGTCAAAGTACCATACCTTATTGTGAGAACTCTTCAAACAGGTTTCCTACAAAACAGATTTTGATGGAAAATGAATTTGGTACCCAGATCTTCTTAGGTCCAGATAGGTTAGAAATCAAAGATTTTGGTACCCACAATTTTCTTATGGGTTTCATACAAATTAAAGAATCAATAAAATTTGAAAGATAAACGTAATTTGATCTATAACTATGTGAATTACTAGTTGAAGAATATGAATGTCTAGAACTAGAACTACCCGTATTCTATCCAGATTTAGGAATAAATCTATTCTTAGTAATCTTTCATTGTCCAGGTTTGTATCATATTCCAGTAGTGTATTTGGGTGCTACTTTCTTTCCTAGAATTTGAGTTAGTGTATCCTTTCTATTTGTAAACTTCTCTAAGTCTATTTTATGTTTCTCATTTGACATTTTTAGTTCAGTGTTTTCCTTTAAAAGTTGAGCATTTTTCTCTTTTTCAATAGTAAGTTCGGTTTTAACAGTAGTAGTGAGAGAATGTTGTTACTTCAATGATTTGTATTTATCCTAAAGTTCATTGCATGTCTTTTCCAGCATATTAAAATATACAAATAATTCCTCACTAGTCATGTTTTCAGAATCAGAATCAGATTCTGTATCATCTGCTGAATAATAAGAATTTAAAACAAGAGTATCTGAGGTTATCTCAGATGTGTTGGTCATGAAACACATGTTGGCATGATTCTTCTCAGAATCATACATTTCAGTTTCACTTGTGCTATCTTTAGATGCACTCCAAGTATCCTTCACACATTTCTTGTACTTACTGTCTTTGTAATCATATTTCTTCTTGAATTTTATCTTTGAGCAATCTGATTTAATGTGTCCTTTTCTTTTGCAGTCATAGAAAACAACTTCATCACTTTTATCTTGATTTTTCCAATCCTTCTTCCAATGTCCCTTATTGTCATACATTCCTTTGTAATTTGATTTTCTGAAAAATTTCGTCTTCCTATAAAATTTCTTAAACCTCCTGGCTATCTGAGCCATTTCAGCATCACTATCTGAATCAGAATCTTCACTGGTTGAACTCTCAGTTTGTATTTACATTTTCTCCTTTACTTTTCTCTTTGAAGAAGTAGTCTTGAATTCCACATATTTACTCTTAGTTTCATCATCTTCCTCTTTATTTACCTTGAGTTATTACTCATACATCATGATCTTACCAATATGTTCTTTGATAGGCAGATCTCCAATGTCACATGAATCTCTGATTGAAACAGATGTGCCTCTCCATCGGTTTGGTAAACATCTCAAGATTCTCATGATTTGTTCCTTTGCTGGAACAGCCTTTCTGAGTGAATTCATTGTATTGACTATCTCATTGAAACTAAGATACATATCTGAAATTGGTTTATCAATCTTCATTTAAAAATTATCATATTTAATAGTATATGTATTCAATCTCATTTATTTAACATTAGTTGTTCCTTCATGAGAAAAACCCAATGTATCCCAAATTTCAAAAGCATTTTTACAAGTAGAAATTCTATTAAACTTCTCATCTCATAAAGCATAGTACAAGGCATTCGTGTCATTACAGTTATTATTGTAAGCAGTATTTGTAGGTTCATCCCAAGTTGTTCGTTCAGTTTCTGGAATTTTATATTGAGACTCTATAGCAGTCCAGATATCAAAACCCATACTTTCTAAATGAATTTTCATTTTATGTTTCCACTGAGTATAGTTTATACCACTGAAGAAATGTGTCCTGTTAGTAGCATCACCCTCTAGTCTATTGTCCATAGCTAGATTTTAGAAAGATAATTTAAAGAGATAAAATTTAGAACTAACAGCAATTTAAGATCTTTAAAGATGCAACTAAAATCACAATTGAAAAACAGAGTGTTTCAAAAAGCTTTAAAAAACAAAACCACTGATACCAAATGTTGGACGGAGTGGATACTAAAGAGAGGGGGTGGGGGTGAATTGAGTTCCAAATTAAAATTTCTGTTAAAAGGGTTTCTCTTGAAATACCCCAATTTAAAAACAAAGTTAAACTGTAGTGAATCTATACAGAGTGTAAATGTTCAATAAGTTTCTCAAAGATTGATTAGGTCTCAGTTGATTTCATCTGAAAATTAAATTAACTTTTGTAACTGACTTACTGATTTACAATAAGTATAAACACTTGCGGATTTAACTATCAAATTAGCTTTAAAATAGTTTTGTATTTCAAAGTAATAGCAGCAGAATAAGTATACAGTTTTCTTATAGACTTAAATTAAAATGCACAACAGAGTAAACCAAGAGGTTCAGGCTCAAGCCGATACTTAGCCCTCTCAACAATTTATATAAATTGATCCACACCCTGGATCGGGGTTAACAACATTGAACGACTGTCCAGGCCACACAGGGACCTCTACCATAGTTCTTTGTGAAAAAAAAACAGTGATTGGGCCACACAAGGACCTCTTCCACAGTTTTCGTGGGTAGAAAAGAGTAAACAATTGTGGTTTGAGGATTTTTATATCCTCCAATTTAGTACAGGAGTCAGTGTGTGTGTAAGATATAGAGATTACACACACAACTCAAAAATGTAAGTAAAATAATAACTAAGAGATAATGTATTAGAGTGTAGAATGCTCTAGTTATTGGCAGGGTAGCTCTGGACTCGTTGGATTCAGTATAAATGCTTCATTGTCCTTCTCTGATTTTTCCCTTGAAAAAATGAGTATCATGATTCACTTCCTTCACTTCCAGTGTATGTGTTCAGCTCAAGTATGTGTAGTCGTTATAGCTCTTGAGCTTCTTCTTTGACATTGTTTTCTTGATGTATATCAATGTTCTTCATGTTCTTCTTCTCATTTATTTTTATGGAAGAATTATATCTCTTTTTGTATCTTCGTATCTGTTGTATATCTTTATGTATCTTTTTTTCTTTTTTTATTTACTACAGCTCGATCTTCCTTTTATTCAACGAGCTCTGGCAGTAGGAATGATTACCTTTTTAGAGGTACGAGGTACGGTCCCCTAACATGCCAACAATCAGCATTAAATAACATTAATTTCATTAAAAACATAAAAAATGACTGTTATAGTTAAATACAAATTTATAGAAATTCAAATAGTTTTCATGACTATCGGTGAGTCATGTGATCAGTGAGTCATTTTGAATCTGTATCGGTTTTGGTAGCATCAGCATCGGTGTCTCAGCATTGGTGTCTCAGCATTGGTGTCTCAGCATCGGTGTCTTACCATCTGTGTCTCAGCATCAGTGTCTTAGCATCGGTGTCTCACCATCGATGTCTTAGCATCGATGACTTAGCATCGGTGTCTCAGCATCGTCAGTATCAGTGACACATGATCGTCGGTATTTCTTTAGATCTTTAATAGCTATCGGTGCGACCGTTCATCATGGGTGCGACCATTCATCATTGGTGAGACCGTTCATCATCGGTGAGACCATTCATCATCGGTGCGACCGGTCATCATCGGTGCGACCCTTCATCATCAGTGCGACCGATCATCATCGGTGTGACCGTTCATCATCGGTGCGACCATTCATCATCGGTGACTTAGGAAAATGACTATCATTGAGTCAAGATGAGGAATTCTTACAAAGTGTTTGTTCCATCCTGAATACTTCCAGGTCAATCATAACCATACATTGATCATAGATAAACAATTGAAGATATGAATTAAACATATTTAGAACATGTTGAACAAGAGATTAAAAGAAAATAAATAAAACTAAGATGTGTGATTATTAAAATAACCATTCCACATAGAATTTAACAACCATTATTATTGAAAACTAAAATTATTTCTAACTTTGGTGGGAAATAAATTTACTCATTATGCATATTTTATTTAAAATAATTTTATTTTATTTTACTAATTTGTAATCAAAATATAATTAAATTTTTTAAATTTTTTATATATTCTATAAATATATTTAAAATAAATATTCTTGTCATTTTCAAAAAAAGGTACCTGTAAATTTTTACTATAAATTTGGAAGGAAACTTTTTTTGACAAACACTGCATGATTGGATTTTCCCATCAATATAAATTATGTTTTATTTGATGTTTCTATTACTATATATCATTTTTTTCTTCAAAGATAAGGAAATCCAATTTTTTTATAGTTTTATATTTTAAACAAGTACTTTTAAAATGAAATTTATATTTTCATCAATAAATTTCTGTGTCATCATTTAATGGTAAGTTTGTCTATAACTCCGTCATTTGATTTTTATTATGGTATATAACCAATATAGTCAGATGATACCATATTTATTCTTTCTCTCTAGGGTTTAAAGTTATTATCATGAAATATTTACAAAAATGATTCCCTTTTCCATAGGTTATGTCATTTTGAAATTATAAATGTTTTCATGATCTTGTCCAATAAATATGAATGTATTATGCTTATGTGAAAGGTGGTTCTTTTATGTCACTCTAATGAATTGGGTAAATATTTCTATTTCATGATATTAAATTATATAATATATGTTAAACCATTACTAAAAAGTCAACATATGAGGTTTTTCTATTCATAGAGTAGGTACATGTGTGGTTATAGAAATCCTAATAGGGGATGAATATCTTGTTGGGTATATTTTAGATGATATTTATTATATTATGATCATTCCATACTTTATTCAACTACATTAAAACATTTTTTTATTCTAAAGTTATAATTTCATTGTTCTTTATTGTGTTTTGTCTTATCATAAACTTCTTATGAACTTCCATGTTATGTCACGGCCCACGATTATGTTATTTTATCAAATAGGTATGAATTTTAATGGTTAAGATAATCCTATCATATTATTTTTACCAGGATATTAAAATATATAAATTTTTATTGATATGTAACTTTATTACCCCTTACCTATCATTTGAGATCACCCTTTATTATGTTTCCTTCAACATGAGTTTTGAGAAAAATTTAATGTATACTATGTCAAAGAAAAGTTCTTTTTTTGAAGAACATACCTTTAGATAATGTATATATTATATGTACCTTCTAATTTTATATATAATATTATAGACTAAAAAATAAAAATTATGGTCTTAAAGCATGTAATATTTTGAAATTTAATGAATATTATTTAAAAAGTTTTATCATTTTTTCATGTAATGTGCAGGTCGTTGTCGTTTAGATCATATAAATTGATAGTTATTTTTGGAAAAGGGGACAAAAAAATTAGTGATAACCATTAACATTATCCTTTATATTTGAGAATATACTACATTATTGTCAATAATTGAGTTCAATTTTACCAAAAAATAAATCCCAGTACTGATATTATAAAATTGATTTTGTTTGGAATAGATTCACCCAGGGTTATCAACTATAAATAAAGGGGGATTTGGTATTTACTCTACCATCAAAGCTGAAAAATGAGTGTTCCTAAGACTATGGACATTGATATACAATCCCTTTGTATATGATTGGGTAAATTAATAATTTCTTTATAAATCATTATAATGTATTTGAATAGGTGAAGACCATGTAAGTCCTTTGTAAACCTAATGTTTCATATATTTAATTGAAGTGGTCATGATTTAGATATCTCAACAAAATCATGAATAAATGATTTATCACACTAAATATTTTTTAACATATTATTATTATTTGTTTTATCATGTGTATTTAACTAGGATTGATCTTATTAATACTAACTGTGATTGATGATTCAATGATTATCTGAATGATCAACCAAATCAAATGGGATATGTATTATATCTATCAGAAAATCTTGATACCAGATTAAAAACATGAACAAATTTGAGTGTTCAAAATAATAGAATAATAGTTAAATTTGATTCATTAAGACCATGGAGGAGTGAATATTTATCTTCCTACATGTTGATAATTTCTAAATAAGTACTAGAGTAAATTCCCCAATGGTAATAGAAATTTTTTTAGTCTTGTAAAAGATGGATATAGAGAATGTAATTTTTATGAAAAATATATGGAATAGAGAAAAAAAGAAGGAAATAATTTTTTTCATTAATTTATCATAATTGGTTTAGTATTATAAATTTCGATTGTATGTGCATTATGAAAATCAACATATTAGAAAAAATGCTCACTAGTAGGTTCAGAAAGGTTGTATGAGTAAATGTATTATTATTGGTCATGAAGAGACTGTGAATGATATTTGAAAGGTATCAATTACTTAAAAGATTAACAATGAAAAATTATTAAATTTGAATTTATTAATCATATTAAGTGATCTGTATCCCATATTATCATAATGAATAATTAAGGAATTAGATAATAAATCCTACAAGATTATTTAGATGGAATTGGAATGGTTAAAGTGCTTCTATGTTCAAATTCAATAATTATATTATAGAATGGTTTTATCAAGGCTAATCATCTGATATAAATCATGAATCAAATAAAGATTGTTTTTTGTAATTTTTGATTATGGATTTTCACAAATATATAGAAATGATATGATATCATTGAAAAGTAATTCAGTGTAATGTGACACATTTTTAAAAAACACATAATTGAAGGACATATAGCCCTAAATATGTTTTTAATCATGATATAATAGTATTTATTGGGATTAAATAAATGTTATATATTAATAATAAAATTGGATGTTATTGGGAACTATTAAATATATTTGTAATTTGATTAAAATATCAATTAGGATATCATTGTTGAAGTGTATTGAAATTATTATTTTTGGAATATATTGGATACTCTATGAATATCATTAAGTAACAATGATTGAGTTAGTTTTTGGATGATTACAAATTACCATTGATTTTTTATGGTGATATAGGTTATTATCATTTAAAATAATATGATCATGGTCTTCACATGTTTAAATTATTACATTATGAGATACATAAAATTGTATGGTGATTAGTGTGAATATGATATTTGAATCAGAGTAACACTTTCCAAATTTTATGGGTTTTATTTCTTATAATGATTGTTTTTGGGATTATTTTAATTTATCTATTTATTGTATTTATTATGCTTATATTTTGGTATTGTTGATTAAATAATTGAGAATAATCAATGAACTGATAGATTGTACATATTATTTATCTTGAAACATAACAATCATTCCTTGCTTCAGTGGATAAATAGAGACATGCAGAATATATTTTCATCATTCTATAGGTATTATGATCTATTAGAAGGTTATTATAGTTCTTTAGTAATGAAAAATTAATATTGAATATTCATCATTTGAATATTGGATTAAAACACGTTGAAACAAATTGAAACATGAAACTAAAGGATGAAATTATATTTTTAGATTTGATGAAATCTTGTATGTGTATTTTATAATTGTTAATGGTAAAAGAATTTATAAAACAGTAGAAAAATTTACCATGAAACGTAAAATGTTTAACTTTTTAAAATTATTTATAAGGTGTTCAGTGTCATTTTCACCCATCAGTACTTTATATTTTTGTGGTCATTAACCTCTTTAATATTATGTTATATTTTATTGTTTATTATTCATTGTAAATTACTATTATTTTATATAACAATATTTTCAATATTTTATAATTTTAATATGATATGGGAACATAATGATGTGTTTTTTACGTATAATTATGTTTCCCACTTACCTTTTTTAAATAATTTTATATTATCCCTTTCTATGATGTTTATTTAAAACAATTTAATTTTCATATATTGAAACTATGAATACCAAGTAAAAATTTTAAAGGAATAAATTTATTTGATGGGGGAATGTAATACAATATAGATTTATCTTCAAAGAATACAATAATAAAAATTTGACCCAGTACACAACACTGACCTTTTAGAAAACTGAGATAAACTATAAAAATATTATACAAATGTCAATGTAATATTCAAACCATTAAATTTTATATGTGAATATGAATACCCAAGTTACGAAATATATTTACAATTTTTTATATAATAAAAAAATTATCTATGCATAATAAATAAGTGCATATTTTTTAGAAAATAATTATAATAATTCAAAAATATGTTGTCTTTTTAAAAATGGTTTTTGTTAAAAAATATACATGGGAATGATAAATAATTTCAATAATATTTTTTAGTTTTATTTTTTATACTTAATGTAATTTTTTAAATAAGAATATAAATAATATATTTGGGTGATTTTTAGTATTTTTCTAAAATATTTATTTTCATTCATATCAGTAAAAAACAATATTTTTTAATATATTAATTTCATTTAATTTAATATTATAATTTAAAAGTCTAATTATTATTTAAATTTTATCCTAATGTAATATAAAAATAATTTTATTATATATTATCTCATTAATTAAATACGAATTTCAGTTATACTTTATTTTTCTATAAGTTTAATTTTTTGAAAAAAAATAATTTTTTGTAAAAATTTTCTTGCATGTAATTTATTTTTACATAAAGAAATTAAGTTAACCTTTATTTATTGTGGGTTTTGTTAAAATTTATGGATTATATATTCAATAATCTAATTTTATTTTCATTTTATAATTTCTACAAGGAAAATAAAATATTTAAATTTACTTTTAGGGTTAGAAATTAATTTTATAATGGTGGTATTCCATGATTTTTGAGGGCTTATTTGAGATAAAATTCTTTCACTTATATAAATTAAAAATTGTAAAATAAAGTTAATATCTTATATTATAAAAATTAATTTAATTTAATAGCTTCAACAGAATATTTTGGATATAATGAATATGATAAAAATTAAAATTTAGTTGTCATAGTAACTATTAAAATGGGTTTTCTATTGGGTGTTCAACTAAAATATAAGGATAGAAATTTAAAAAAATCAAGAAAAAATCACACTAAAAAAAATATATTTTGATGATATATTGTATTATATTATATTAAATTAATTTTCTATTATTTATACATTGTAATTAAAGTTACCTTACATAATTGAAATATTTTATGTAATTCCATATGTGTCCCTCCATTCGCCTATAAAATTATACTCCATCTCCACTATTATTCAGAAAAATTAAGCCTTTTTTAGTCAATCCGTAATAATAAACCATCATAGATTACATATCATAATATTATATATTATAATATTATTAGAAAACAAATATTTTAGTGGTTTAGGTTTAATCTAAAAGTTGTCTCTCAAATAAGAGGTATAAAAATTAAATGAGTAATTAAATTTTTTTTATTCCTTCATCAACTATAAACATATTCTATAAATAAAAACATGATTAAAATTTAGTCATAAATATAAAACGTTGTTGTTATTATATTTTTAAACCATTTTTTGTTGTTACTCATGGAAATGGGAAATGGATGTATTACTCTTGTGTGTGTGTGGTATAGCACCTCTATATAGTGATACGAATCATATCCATAACCATTTTTATATGGATAGTAATTATGATATATTTAGGGTTTATAAATTATATTTATAAAAAATATTATTTTTTTGTTTTAATATATTATATCCTTTTTACCTACTCGCCCATTGGAAAATAACAACTTCAATCGTGTGTAAGTGTAGACTTCCACCTCCAAAAAGCGATGCGATTCATTTTTCATTTCTTCATTAAATGCACATTAATAAAGAGAGGTTAAATATATATATATATATATATATATGATATTTATGATAAATTAATTATTTTTAAAATAGGAATTATAGTTTACCATTCTTTTGTTAATTCTATTAAATGTAGAAACATCACTCATGTGTAAGTATAGGTTACCATCTATAAGAAGTGATGTAATTTATTTTTGCATAAAACATTAAATGGATGGTTATAGAATTTTATAAATTGATTTAATTTGTGAAAATTTAAATTATTAAGATTTATTTATTATTTATCACTTATAAAATAGGAAAAACATATCAAATGAACTGAAATATTCATGAAAAATGAAACATTTAACACTAGGAAAGAATGATTTTAATATATAATTATTTACATACTAGTGTTGAAATATAATAATTGGATTATATTTTAAATTTAATTGAGAATATAAATTTTTATATAATCATAATAAATTTCTATTTCTTAAAAAGAGTTTAGAGATCATGCAAATTAAATCAGACAATAGGTAGGGTGTTCTTTGTCTCCAATTTGAATTCCATGAGACATGCTCATGTTACACACAATGATTTATTTTTCACTGAGAAAATGAAGCCACATTATAATTTTTGTCATGAATCAATTATAATTTATTTTTTCAATATTGTATTACATTTTCATTCTCCCATGGGGTTTGGATTCAAAATCTAAAAAATAATTAAGGGTTATTCATCTAAATATAGTTTTGTTGAAATATGATTTATGTTATGAGCCTATTTATATTTATGAGGAATATATTCATCCCATTCACTTATTATATAATGGGTTATTATTAATTCTTCATATTTTATTTTTCAAGTCAAATTATTTCATCTATGGGGATTTGATTTAAATGTTTCTAAAGTGTAACAGCTTTATCACATAAAATTATCTTCTTTAGGAAATATATTATGTTATAAAACTATAATAATTTATGGATTGTATATAATTACCATTGGAAATTTTAATTCAGTTATATAATTTTTACCATATAATGTTTTTTCTTTTTTAGGTTGTTTATTTTTTGTTAATTTCTAGTCAAAAGTTACTGTATTCATAAGCTGTTAACATTACATTCTCACATTTATAAATGTATTGTTTTAATTCATAATTGTTTAAAGAAGAAATTAAATGATCTATGTCGACCAATTTTTATGTATTTTCTCCCCTCCAATTATTCAATCGGATTCAATAATATCATTTCTATTTCCTCTCTTTATGTACTCTAGAGGCCAAAATACTTATTTTATGTAAAACCATAATTATTTGTCTCTTATGTCTATAATCATTTTTCCCTATGAATATTTTATTTAAAATGTTTTCAATGTATTCTTCTATTATTTCATTATTTTATAAAGTCATTTTTTATCATGTATTAATTTCCATTGACATATTTAAATTGGATCTTCTTGCCAGTTTCCAAATAATGTAGTTCTCATTTTTTTACGGAAAATGTAAAATAAATAATTTTTTTTAATATTTACCTTCTCAATGGATTTTCCTACTATTATAAATTACCTTTTCTTTGTTTATTCCCTTACCAATTTTCAGAATTATTTTCTAGGAATTTATTTCTAAGTTCTTTTAGAAATTCTTATATTTAAAATTAGTTATTTCAATATGAAAGGAGTTGTTTCCTCAAAAAAAATTCCATTGATATTTTAAATGTGTATTCATATATAAAAAGAACAACTTTTGTTTCTTCTTTTTTATTTGGATAATTATCCAATGATACAATAAATAATATTTCTAAATATGGTTTATGATAAGGATGATGAAGTATTAATGGAACCCATTTTATTTTTCCATGGGATAAGTTTTGATTATATTATTAATGATTTCATGATCATTTGTCATACATATAAATTGATTATGATTATGTGTTGGGTAGGCCTATTATAGAAATCCAATATAATATTAAATGTTTAATGTATTATGAGATCAAAAGGGATTATAGAAAGTTATTTGAATCCTAAAATAGAGAACATGTGAGATTATTCCAAGCCCCAAGAAGGTAAATAGGTTCTTGATCCAATACTAACATGTGATTATTGTCATTTTGGGTATCATTAGAACAATATTTCTAGTATTATGATTATTCTACACATTATTTCATACTCCTATTAAATTTTTTCAAATTATAATGTTATATTCCCTGAACTCATTATCATTGATCTTCTTATGCTTTATGTCTTATGATCTACAATGATTGATTCAATGAATCGTGATTATGATATATGAATTGGAAGGTATGAATTTAATATGTTAAAAAAAATTCCTATACCATTTTTCTCATGATATTATTACATATGATCTTTGATTCATATCGTCATTATTTACCCCTTAATGATAATTTCACCTCAACTGTTATTATGATTCATTTTTTCCAGGATCTTAAGAATGATTTAGAATATGATATGTTTAGGAAGAGTGATTATTATGAATAACATAATGGGGGATGATATAGATCAATTTGAATGTGTTTTCTATGTGTATAGGTTTCCAAGGAAAAGAAACATTTATGTTCAATGGGTTTCTATTACTCTGAAATGTATTGACTATGAATCTAAATTGATAAAATAATTTTGTTATATAAATTTTAATTCACTATACTATGAATCCAAGATTTATAATTTCTTCATCATATATCAATTTTATCCAAGGAAAAAAACCCTCCAAATAATTTAAATATTTGAAACAAGATGTTGAACTTCATTTAATATGTGTTAGTGATATGAAATTTAATATTGCACTATAAAATCTTATTAGAAAGAATTTAAACTACATGGAGTAGGTCCTCATCATATAAAATTAACCTAAAATTAAATATTATCATAGACTCATTAAATTAAAAATATGTGACTTATGGATTATGATTCATGACCCTCAAGCTGTTGGAGATGGTATATATACGAGACCGATTCAACATACATGATATCCAAATCTGTAGAGGAATCCTTTATGCAATGATTTCTCTATCCATACACCTCTACTAAAGAAATAGGACCAATATATTTAGAACTAGGTGTATCATGATTCATATTTCTATAATATTTTTTAATTATTTCAAGATCTCTTATAATGTAATGAACTGAATATTCTATAGTCATTAAACCACATCTAAAATATGGTGAACCCTGTAAACCTAAAACTACCTTGAGTGGTCTATATATTGAAGATTAATTTTTTTATTTATTAATACAAATATATATAAAAACCCTTTTAATATGGTTCATGGTCCATAAACCTATATAAAAATGGTTCCAAAATCCATGAAAAGAACGATATATATATATATAGTAGCCCTGATCTATCATTAAAATGTTGTTTTTTAGAGGTTTTGTGCTGAAAATTTCAATATATAATTAGATCTGTGTGTACCATAATTTTGATATACACGTTATACGATAAATAGTGTTTTTTATATCGTAGGACAAAATAGAATTTTAGTTAACATAACTTATACTACTCTGTTTTTATTACCTTCATAATTTATATCATTTTTTATCCTTAAGTCACATTAGTTATTTTATTATTTTTACCCTAAATCATGAAATAGATTTAGACTAGTCACGACGACTCCCATGAAATAAGTGTGTCCTAATTTATTCTATAAATGGATATTATGAGTTGTCCAAATCAATTATCATGGATGAAACTATAACTTTAAATCTACTTCATTCGATATAGAAACTAAGACATTATTTATTATTTTTTGGACACCCCCCCACTTGATTATGTAGTAAGGGGAATTATGATAGGTTTATGAATGAATAAAATTCATGAATATCCCCATTAATACATTATACATACATTGTGATGTTAAAGTATTGAGATATGGTCCTTATCACATGACTCTAAAAAGTGTGACTCCTAGAATCTTTTTCAGCAGACTTCAAAAGAAATAATAAATTATGGTGTCCAAAGATGATGTAAAAAACCAATTTAGAATTTTTTTTATTAATTACAAACCATACAAGATATTTATTGATTCCTAGTTGATTTATCATAGGCCCAACTGTGTAATATTTTTCTCTACCCTGTGAATTATAACTAAATATCTAAAAATAAATATTGTTATGTGTACTTAGGTAATATATATGACTCTCTAATAGCCACTTTTTTCTCACAATGATTCTGAATCATGTGATATTAGAATTTATGGATTGTATCATTAATTTTCATAGATGTGACACATTAAACATAATGGAAATAAATAAGGGTCATATTTCCATGATCGAAATCTATTGAAACTAAATCTCATTTCGTATGCATGATCTTCATTTTTCATGCAGACTATTTTCACAAATAAAATCATTATAATGCCTGATTCCCCTATCTATCTCTCGGTGTAAATAAAACAATTACAGTCATGTTTTCAAAAAATAATACAGATCTATACAAGGATTAATTTATATCTTACCATGTATTCATTCATATCAATATAGGAAGTGTAGTTACACCAAAATCAATTATCCAGATACAATCCATATATTTCATTTCAATAAAATCCTCTCCTAATATGAATATTTATATCCTTGATACATGAAATTAAACTATATAGGCAAAAGTCTTGAAAAAAATGAATATAAAATTCTTAGAACCCGAGTCCGTGTTGCATGACATTAATGTTAAATACCCATAGTTTTAACACTATAATGGAAAATATTATGAACCTATAAATGTTATTGATGGTTTAATCCCTTTATATCAATCCATATTAGGTTTCGTTTATCCCACTGGATAGCCTATCTCACCCTATATATGAATTTGTGTGTCCTTAAATTCTTTTGATATTCAAGTAAAATTCATTTAACCATAATTCTCATAATTACTCTAGTCGAAGAAGAGTGACCATAAATCCAAATTATATTTTTGATAAATTTATCTTCACTTAAAACCCATTTATTTTATTGTAAAAACTGTGTGACCATAAACCACAAAGAGTGTTGGGATGTGACTGTTGGATCCACTTACCAAGGAAAAATATAAAATAAAGACTTTGACACAAACAATACGTCATTTATTTATAGTATAATAATATGGTTATTAAATCTTCATTTAACCATGAAGGATTATGAATTATCCTTGTGTTTCGCTTCTCTATACATCATACTTCATTGCACCAATTTTTGAATCCTCAAAAATATTCCATGATTATTAGAAAAGAGAATACAATATTTTATTGAAACCCCCTTTTGGTGATGATTTGGTGTAACCATACATGACCATCAAGAAAAATGAATATCATTATATTTGTATAAGAACCGATAATCTTATTATATGTTAGAAACATCACACTAGAACCTATCATTCATATATAATCAGCTGTAAACCTCAACATGTTCAATAAATAATTCCGTAATTAGAGTTTTTATTGTGGGTATTTATTAATTAAACAACCCTGATATTCTAATAGAATTCAATTCCTTTAATGATACATATATATGATCTATTCCCATTTTTAAAATATGATATATGATATATATGTTCCTCATTTTATAATTTTATTACACATGGACCTTGAGTTCCTAGTTGTGTAACCTTAAGTTATATGACATTTGGTCCATCTCATATAAACATAAAATAAATAGAGTGGGTTATTCCATATGAACTTCAGTTATATGAAATACCTCCATTAAAGAGATCGACACATGCAATGATAGAAATTCCAAATGCATGAAAATTATACTCACTGAATAATTATGCTTCCAAGGGAAATCATGATTGTGGTCTGGATCAAATATTTTAATTTTAAGGACATAAAATTATCCTATATAAATATTGATTATTAAATAATGAATATTACTTATATAAGATAATTATCAATGAAACAATCATTTTGTTCTAGTGCCTTTGGAAAATGGACACATAAACAACTGGTCTATAAGTGAGTTGTTTCATCCCCCACCATGTTCATTATAAATAGAATAATTATTAAACATATAATACTTAAAACCTTCAATAATTACCTAGGGAGAGGAAATATAATAATGGGTTCGCTAAGATTATCATTAATGAAAAACATGAGATATACTAACATATAATATGAATAAGGGTATGAGAACATGCTGATAACATTAATAAAACATAACCTATATATCATCTTCATAAAAATGAGTCCTGGAATATATTATGGTAGTTTATAAAACAGGAATTATAATGGAATAAAATATAATTATCTATTAAAACATAACATTATCATATGTAATAGATTTACGGTATTCACAAAAGCTTCAAATATTCTAAATTTGTTTCATTGTAACCATGTTCACTTATTATGTTATGGACATGGAATTAGGCCCTGACATAAACATAAGGACATGCAACTAAGTTCACACATAACCATATGGACATGAAATAAATCTCCACAAATAATACTATGAACTTATGATTAGGTTTACATGTAGAGACCCATACTTGACGTACATGTACATTACATTACTTTTGCGGAATACATAATACATAACAAGAACCAACACTCATGACCTGTAATAGTTTAGTGTCTTTGGAAACATAGAACATAATCTTATAATCATAGTGAAAGATCTTCAACATCTCCCATAAAGATCTTCCCCTTTTGTTTTCTTACCTAAAACCATTCTTTAAATCCTTGGGAGAAGAAAACATATAAAGGGTGAGCTCAAATGCTCAATAAGGTTAATCATGGATAATATAAAACAAATCATATACATTTGAACATAAAAACATGAACATAATGTTTAAGCATCAAAATCTTGAGCAATGACATAAAACATGGCAGTATGTAAGGAATAGATCATAAAGAAACATTAATCATGATAAAATAGCATGGGAATAAAACATTTATTTGTGGAATCCATTAATCACATGTAATTATTTCCATATTAGCCAAGGCATTGCTTCCAAGACCATCATAGTGGAAAAAGACCCTTACGGAATCGAGTTCACTCCTCGTTCCAGTCCTGTATCACTAAAATGGATTAACTTTCTTTTCCAGCCATGTCTATCTCTGGAGATATAATAAGAATTGGAGGTAGATATAGGTGCCACCCATCTCGCAATGAAATCATTCTTTTGTGTGACACAAAATAAACATACATTATTCATAATAACCCAACAAATAAAATGGGTTTAATAAACATCATCCCGTCAAAACATAATCAATATTAAAAAATGGATATCATTTCATCATAATAAAAATCAAACCATATATATAATAGAGACATTATACTTGAAACATAAACATTGTAAATAATTTCATCTTAGATGGAAAATAGTTTTGACAAAACACTTGAAATGAATTCTTGAGGAAAATATCATTTATTCATCAAAATCATTTTCTTTTCTCAAAATGCCATGAAATTTTAAAATAAAGGTATTTTGGTGAAAATAATCCTGAAATTCTGTAGAATAAGATTTATTTAAATAAGTCTTCGTGAAACTGTAAAAATCCATTCACACCGTATAAGTTAAAAAACATTCTTCTCGTACTTTTTCCGGAAAAGTCAAAAAGTACCATATATGGTAACCAAAGGAATGATTTCTTCCATAAAATGTGGTAAAAATTCAAAAAAGGATAAAAATGACTTTAAAGATACATGTAATAATACTAAACATTTTATTAAAACATTTTTAGAAAACATGGACATGGATGATAAACATAACCCTTGTAAATACTTACGTATAAGCAATCTCAGATAAAAATGAGATTTAAAAAATTATCCCTTACCTTATGTCCAATTTCTTCCATATGTGTCCACGACTCATGTATACTGGGTTTAAACATATTATTAACTTGTAACATAACCATATTAATATTTATGATATCTTACATGATTCATATAGGTCTTTATATTACTCGTTCAATTGTCAATTCTATGTTAATGCAGCGTTTTGGGTAATAATTGTTTCATTTATTGTACATGTTTGGACTTGTTGTTCTTGATATCATTACTTATATCATGATTTAATTACTTCCATAATGTAAAACATAATTTATAAATAATATATATTCATAATATAATATATATATAAGATCGATATATGGAATGAAATACACTGTTCATGGAGATGGTAGGTCGTACGTACGCATGAACGTTGTTTTCGTTTCCTTAATGAATTGAATGGAAGTAAATGACAAATATATATATATATATATAAATAAATCCGGTAGAATTATTATGTCATATGTTTCGTGATTACTTATTTTATATATACTTTATAATCATTCTTGAATGGCTAACATGGAGAATGAATATCATCGCGTTCGTGGAGACGGTAGTCCGTATGTATGCACAAGCAACAATATATTTATTTTGATATTAAAATAGTATATCATTGGATGGTATATCATATATAAAGAATAATAATAATGTTATATTCATTATTTATATCATTTATGCTCATTATTATACCCATCCAAATGATGAAATGTTTGAATAACAAACTACACCATACTGTGGAGACGGTTAGTCGTACGTACGCATGTGTGGTGACTTTTTCATTCATAGGATGGATAAAATAATTAATATGGTTGTACCATTTATAATAACATAACAGTATAAAAAAATATACTGGATTTTTTATTTTATTATGAAAAAAAGAAAGAAGGAGGTAGTGGAAGAAGAAAGGAACTTGAAATCGGTGGTGAGACATTTACCTCTTTTCGGGTACTTCCTTTTGATTTGGTCAAAAGGGCTCCTTATGTTGGATTTATGACTAAATTATGGCCTCTAGGATGATTTTAGGATAGTTTAGAGGGTATTTGGTAAGTGTTTGTCCAAACCAAATGGTATAGAAGGTGTGAAGTAGAGAGAAGGGGGAGTGCCCTTCTATAAGAGGGGTGAGAGGCACCTTAGGAAAACATAAAATGTTATTTTATAATAAATTCATTTTTGGTTTCTAATGGATCCAAAGTGACTTATTTGAATATATGGTGGGTATGGGTCTAAATCATCGAAACCAATAGGTTTTAGACAAGTTAAGTTACCATTTTAACCTTATCATTTAGATTTAACTCTATGTTTAATAATTTAACTTTTAGTGTGTCATCTTGTTTTCTTACACTATATGGTTAATAAACATACTATAAACTACCAATAGAACCCCAATTGGTTTATTAATGTCATATATATTATTATATAAGTCTTTTGGGCGAACCGTATATTTTTAGGACCATTATATCAATTAATAATATAATATTTGTTTTAAAAACTCTTTAATGTCATTTTTGACAGTATTTGGTATTTTGTTTTTCATAAATTCATAACAGCATTATTAGTTCGAAAAAAATCATCTAACCAACCCTACAATGTTATATTGACCTATAAAATTATTTTAATTAATAAAAAGTCTCAAATTACTTTTATTTGGGTATTTATAATATCATTTATGTTAATATTTCCTTAATAAGGTAATTACTGCAGCATCATTGTGTCATAAATAAATTAATATATTTAAAAAATATAAATAAAATTCCATTATGTAGAAAACCATTTTATCTTTATAATGAATTTTTATATTTTAATTTATTTTATTTATAACCCTATATTAAAAATTTTATAGTTATTAAACTTTGATTTTAACTATTTTAACTCTTCTTTAAATAAAATAATAATAAATGTCCTAATCAAATCCAAGTGGACCTAAATGGTCATATTTTATTCCTAATATCTTATTTTTTCGAATTACACTTATCCAATAGAATTAGGACATTCTTTTAGGGTAATAATAATATCATTTTTACCCCTAATTACCCTATTTACTTTTAACCATTGTAAATAAAAGTTAAAAGTTACTATTAACCAAAAATTATTTTCATCTCAATGAACAACATTTTAATTAGTGATATAAAATGTGTCTCTAAGATTTTTGAAATTCCACTCAAAAAATCTGTAAAATTAAGTTTTATGTAAATTTTCAAATGCTCCTAGGAGGTGGGTAAAAGACGGTTAAAAGTTCAATAAAATTTTTATATATCTAAAATTATTATAAAATTACCCACAATGAATTACATTGAACTTATATAGGTGATATTTATCTATTTCGACCTAAAATAAATTTAAATAAAATAACTTATTATTTAAATTAAAAGTCCGTTTTAACCAATAACTTAGTGTTTTCACTATTCGTCAAAAATTGAAAGTTTTCAGAAAAATACCACAAATTCACCCTAGGCTAATTTAATTATTCTGAATCCAAAAATGAAGTCCATTTTGAAAGATAAAATTTATAAAATTTCACAAAGTGGTTATTACTATTCATAACAGCTATTTTATATAATATTTTAATAATATATCGTTGTTTAGTGAAACCCGGTATTGCGTACTACACACACTATCGAGAAAGGTCGCGATTGCATGTAATGCAAGACAAGTCAGGGATACGTGTAGTGAAATATCCCATTAGTGTTGTGTATAACATAATGAAAACATATTTTAATTATGCATTAAACAAAATCTATACTTAATGTTGCGTAGAATAATTTCTACAAAACGAACCTGAAATTGTGTGTAACACGAGCCAAGAAATAGTGTTGCGTATACTGTAAGCTAATACAGTGTTACATATGGTACAAAAAAATCTTGTTGTACAATAGAAGACATCAAAGAAATTAAAACGAATACATCTAATAAAATCTCAGAGTGTTACATTCTACCCCCCTTAAAATGAATTTCTCCCTCGAAATTCATCACGGTTATAAATGGTTTACTATTTGAATGATTCATTCGTAGAAACCCCCATCGTAAAAAGGAATACTAAAACTTAATTTTAAAAAATAATGTATGAAATGTAACTGTTACCCAAATTAACTCATCACTGGGTTTCCACATAGAAGAACATAGGTGACAATATGTATATGGAAGAAAAATCTAACCATCAAGTTCTGATGGAGAGTGATAGAGAACATGGCTATGAAAAATCCAACAATCACAAAGCCATAAATTTTTTATGATCTAAGGTACCATCTAGGACAATATTTTTTGTTTTCAAGATCATTTCCCTAATAATGTTCAATTAAAATAAATACTTACTTGATTTTGGTACATTCTCACTGTTGTTTGTGCCATGAAAAATTTCCACATCATCTCTTAAAGAAATGAAGTTGAATTTGTCTTTTTTGAAGTGTTAGCAGATCATGTGATAGAATGATAGGTCATTCCATCTATCTGAAAGATAAGGTTATAAAAATTTATATACATAAGTCTATATTATGTTGAGAATAACCGTATGTGATTCCGAAAATGGACTTATACTTCAACAATCATACTAATTAAAAAAATAAAACTAATTTCTACTTACCAGTGACTTCCAGTAGGCCAATGGTAGGCGATAAAGTCCTGTCGCACTTCTGTTGTGGGTTCGATTCCCCCAACCTTGTCTGACGTGACGGGTTGTCATCTATCCTGTAGGTTTTCCTTCTTCTAAAACTACACTATTATAACATTACAGAAATAATATCGAAAAAAGTTCTAGCCTTTAAAAATACTATCTAATGTCCGACCTAATCCATTCCAATCTTTAGACTTATCCAAGATACATTTTTCCAATCTCATAGTATAAAGAAAATGATTACTGGAAAGGTCGCAAAACAAGAATGTGAATACCATCATTTATCCCCCAAAATATCTTAAGATATATCTTGTTGGTCACATTCTAAACATGTGATTACCTTAATTATGTATTCTTTTGAAACAGGTATTACCATAGAACCTTAGTGAAAACATGAATTCTGTCAAAAGATAACTCTTTCCACATACCAAAATCCAAAAATTTCTATATACTCAAAGCATGATATCACTTTGTCCTTATATCTGTCTTGATCTCATTAATAATATCCAAAATATTATTTTCTCTTTATCCATTCATTAGGCGGATATCATCTTCTTTCCAAAAATATCTGAATAACCTTTCATGGTTACCGGTACCATTTGATATATACTTTCAAATACACTAGGACAAAAAAATAGTGTAAAATCCTTAGATGTGTCTTTATTCCATAGTACCATTACCTATATAACATAACTGTTGATCAAGATAAATCATTCCAATACCTTCTTAAACCATTGACTGAGCCTCAATAATTCTTTCATCTCACATATCATTTGTAGTCTCTCTATCATCATCAATATAAATACTACCCATACGACCATGATGATTCTCTTCATGATACATTCCCTTAGGGCGTTGGTTTTCATAATGCCTGTACATTCCACATTTAAAACATTTAACCATTGTTGATTTCTAAGAAATACCATTATATTTGTCCATGGTGTTAACTAAACCTTTTCCTTTGCAATTACTAGCTTTGTGTCCTTATTTTCCACACCCAAAACATCTTCTAGTTCCGTTGAAACATTATCCCTTATGCCTCTCCCCACATGATTTACATGGGGGGAATTGAACTTTCTTTCCTCTATGATCATCTTGAAACTCCATCTTTCTATTATTAGCTGAGTTGGGATACTTACCGAAGGTGAGATTATTGATCATATTATGAGAATGCTGATTAGGCATAATAACGATTTTTGGACTTCCAAATCCCCTATCATTTGGTTTCTCATGAATAATATCATTGAATTTACCATCATATCCCCTATTATCGTGAATCTTCTTCTTTCTAGGAATTTTCTAAAACCGAAAAAGAATAGTGTGAGAGGCAAAAATCATTCTACGAAATGAAAAACATAATGAAGGAGTACCTTAAATAAAAAACATCTTAGGTTTAATTCAAGGATTGATACCATAATTCTATGACTATAACCTATACATAAACTTAACCTTAGAGACATCCCTATACATACCTTAGAATTATCTCTAGGGATTTCACTAAAGTTTTCGCATCCTAGATTCAAAAGGTTAACTAAACCTCCCTCTAACACCAACTGTAGAGACCCATAATTGACGTACATGGATAGTACATTACATTTTCAGAATACTTAATACATAACAAGAACCAACACTCAAGGACCGTAATAGTTTAGTGTCTTTGGACACTCCGAACATAATCTTCTAATCGTGGGGAAATACCTTCAACAACTCCAATAAAGATCTTCCCCTTTAGTTTTCTTACCTAAAACCATTCTTTAAATCTTTTGGAAAATAAAACATATAAAAGGTGAGATCAAATTCTCAGTATGGGTAAGCATGGAGAAAATAAAAAAAAATCATATACATTTGAACTTAAAAACATGAACATAATGGTTAACCAAAAAAATCATGAGCGATGACATAAAACATGGAAGAATGTAAGGAATAGATCAAAAGAAAAATCAATCATGATAAAATAGAATGGGAATAAAACATGTAATTTTGGCATCCATTAAGCACATGTTATGATTTCCATAGTAGCCAAGGCATTGCTCCCAAGACCATCATAGTGGACAATGTCCCTTACGGAATCGAGTTCACTCCTCATTCCAGTCCTGTATCATTGAACCAGATTAACTTGTCATTCCATCCATGTCTATATCATGAGATATAAATCTTTACCCAAATAATTGGAGGGAGATATAGGTCCCACCCATCTCATAATGAAATCATTATTTTGTGTGCCACAAAATAGACATACATCATTCATAATAACCTAATGAATTAAATAGGTTTCATAAACATCATCCCATCATAACATAATCCATATAAAAGAAATAGATATCATTTCATCATAACAAAAATCAACCCATGTAAATAATATAGGCATTATAATTGAAACATAAACATACTAAATAATGTCATCATAGATGGAAAATAGTTTTGATAAAACACTTGAAATGAATTCTTGAGGAAAATATTCTTTCTTCTTCAAAATCATTTTCTTTTCTCAAAATGCCATGAAATTTTAAAAGAAAATTATTTTTTTGAAAATAATAATGAAATTTTGTAGAGGAAGATTCAATTAAATAAGTCATTATGAAACCGTAATAATCCATTCACGTTGTATAAGTTAAAAAAAATTTCTCGTACTTTTGCTGGAAAAGTCAAAAAGTACATTATTTTGTATCCAAAGAAAATATTCCTTCCATAGAATGTGGTAATAAGTAAAAAAAGGATAAAAATGACATTCAACATACATGGAAGAATACTAAACATTTTATGAAAATAATTTTAGAAAACATGGAAATGAATGATAAACATAACCCCAGTAAATACTTGCGTATAAGCAATCTTGAATAAAAACGAGATTTGCAAAATTATCTCTTACCTTATGTCCAATTTCATCCACATGTGTCCGTGACTCTCTTATTGGTGGTTTAAACATATTATTAACTTGTAACGAAACCATAATAATATTTATGATATCATACATGATTCACTTATGTCTTTTTATTACTCGTTAAATTGTCAATTCTATGTTAAAGCAACGTTTTGGGTAATAATGGTTTCATTTATCATATGTGTTTGGACTTTTTTTTCTTGATATCATTACTTATATCATGATTTACTTACATCCATAATGTAAAACATAATTTCTATATAATATATTTTCAGAATATAATATATATAATAGATCGATATATGGAATGAAATACACCGTTCATGGAGACGGTAGGTCGTACGTACGCATGAACGTTGTTTTCATTTACATATTGAATTGAATGTAAGTAAATGACATATATATATACATAAATCCAGTCTCATGATTACTTATTATATATATACTTTATAATCATTCTTGAATGGATAACATGGAGAATTAATCTCATCGCGTTCGTGGAGACGGTAGTCCGTACGTACGCACGAGCAACAATATCTTTCTTTTGATATTAAAATCATATATAATTGGATGGTATATAATAAATAAAGAATAATCATAATGTTATATTCATTATTTATATCATTTATAATGATTATTATACCCATCCAAATGATGAAAAATTTGAATAACAAACTACACCACAATGTGGAGACGGTAAGCTGTACGTACGCACATGTGGTGAATTTTTCATTCATATGATGGATAGAATAACTAATATGGTTGTTCCATTTATAATAAAATCACAGTATAAAGAAGATACTGGAGTTATTATTTTATAATGTAAACAACAAAGAAGGAGGGAGTGGAAGAAGAAAGGAACTTGAAATAGGTGGTGAGACATTTACCTCTTCTTCGGGTTCTTTCTTTTTATTTGATCAAAAGGGCTCCTTAGGTTATCTTTCTGACTAAAGGAAGGCCTCTAAGATTAAGTGGGGATAGTTTAGAGGGTATTTTTCTAGTGTTTTTCCAATCCAAATGGCTTAGAAGGTGTGAATTAGAGGGAAGGGGGAGTGCCTTTTTATAAGAGGGGTGATGGGCACCTTAGGAAAAACATAAAATATTATTTTATATTAAATTCATTTTGGGGTTCTAATGGATCCAAAGTGACTTATTTCGAATCTAGGGTGGGGATGGGTAGAAATCCTCGAAACCAATAGGTTTTAGACAAGTTTATGTTTCCATTTTAACCTTATAATTAAGATTTAACTCTAAGTTTAATAATTCATCTTTTATTGTGTCTTCTTGTATTCTTACACTATATGGTTAATAAACATAATATTAACTACCAATAAAACCCCAATTGGTTCATTAATTTCATATATATTATTATATAAGTTTTCTGGAAGATCCTTATATATTTAGGACCATTATATCAATTAATAATATAATATTTGTTTTAAAAACTCTTTTATGTCCATTTTGATACTATTTGGTATTTTGTTTTTTCTAAATTTATACCAACATTATTACTTCGAAAAAATTCATCTAACCAACCCTAATATGGTATATTAACATATAAAATTAGTTTAATTAATAAAAAGTCTAAAATTTCATTTATTTGGTTATTTATAATATCATTAATGTTAATATTTCATTAATAAGGTAATCACTACATCATCATTGTGTCATAAATAAATTAAATTATTTAAAAAATATAAATAAACTTCCATTATGTAGGAAATATTTTTAACTTTCTAATGAATATTTATCATCTAATTTATCTTATGTAATACCCTATATTAAAAATGTTTTAGTTATTAAACTTTGATTTTAACTATTTTAACTCTTCTTTAAATAAAATAATAATAAATGTCCTAATCTCATCCAAGTTGTCCTAAATGGTCATATTTTATTCCTAATGTTGTTTTTGGTCTAATTAAACTTATCCAATAGAATTAGGGCATGTGTTAGGGTAATAATAATATCATTTTTACCCTTAATTACCCTATTTACATTTAACCATGGTAAATTAAAGTTAAAAGTTACTATTCAGAAAAAATTATTTTCATCTCAATGGACCAAATTTTACTTACATATATCAACCATGTCTCTATGATTTTTGAAATTCCACTCACGGAAGCGGAAAAATTATGTTTTATGTAAATTTTCAAATGCTCATAAGAGGTGGGTAAAAGACGGTAAAAAGTTCAATTAAATTTATATATATAAAAAATTATTATAAAATGACCCGAATGAATTACATTGAACTTATATAGGTTTTATGTATATATTTTTACCTAAAATAAATTTAAATAAAACGAAGGGTTATTTAATTAAAAATTCGTTTTTAACCAATAACTCAGTATTTTTACTATTCATTAAAAATTGAATGTTTTCAGAAAAATACCAAAAATTCACCCTAGGCTAATTTCGATATTACGAATCCAAAAAGGATGTCCATTTTAAAATATAAAATTTATAAAATTTTAAAAATTGGGTATTACTATTCATAATGGTTATTTTATATAATATTTTAGTAATATATCATTGTTTAGTGAAACCTGGTATTGCGTACTACACATGCTATCGAGGAAGGTCATGACTGCATGTAATGCAAGACAAGTTAGGGATGATTTTAGTGAAATATCCTTTTGGTGTTGCATATAATATAATCAAAACATATTTCATTTATGCATTACACAAAATATACACTTAATGTTGTGTAGAATGATTTCTACAATACGAACTTGAAATTGTGTATAACACGAGCCAAGAATAGTGATGCGTATACTATAATTGGTGGAAACACAAGTATAATTTACATATGTTCCACCTTGACTCATGAATACATCATATGTACCTCTAAAACCGGTCTATTTATGTGGGACAACATTGATTAATGGTTGTGAGATATATACCATTATCTCTAGTCTACCATTTTCCTACGATATATATATATGTCAATGATAAAAATTTTCATATTAACCCTCTTTATGTTTATCTTCAAAAAATTCTAGTAATGGTGTGGTTAAATGTGTTAAAAATAAAAAATATTATTTCATAGACAATGAATTTAAAAATATTTGTGCCATGATGGACCATACATGTGCATAACGTGAGTCAGATATCATGCATCAAAAGTCTCATTACTAAAGTATTTAAGATAAAAACAATGAAAACCCATAAATTTCAGCAATATATGATGGGAAAACATTTTGTGTTATTTAATTGTAACAAAAATCGATGACGAATAATATCTCAATTGATGGAGTCTCTCTCTTTATAAGGGATATATATAATAAAAATTTACACTATATGAATTACGATTTAATTAATTGATATTTGATCAGAAAAAATATTATTTCAAATTCATGCTAGTTTTGTAGAATTGAATTCTTCATAATGAAAATGAATCCCTACTAAAATTTCATTCACATTACTCTATGATGATTTTTATTATTCATGAAGACTTTTGTGTTTGTCCTACATCTCCATAGTCATATCTAGCTCTTTTGAGAGGTGTTTCTCCTAGGGGACTTCTTTATCATCATTATGTTGTTGTTCCACTATTTCCCCAATACAATGTGTTTCTTAATAGGGTATTTAATGTCAAAAAATATAAGATATTGATGAATATTTAACATTGATGATCTTTTTTTGTGATGCATTCTCTTATTCCTATCTTAAAATGATATCCTTCTTGGATGACTGAACCATCTGAAATTCAAATCCACCATAGAGTAGAATTGTGACCATACAAGAAATGTTTTTTAACATAAAATTATTATTATATTAATGTTTTAATTATATAATACCCAAAATATATCTCTAAATATATCATGTATTGGAATTCTATGAATTTAGTTTGTCCTCACAAGACATGAGGTCACTCTTGAAAGTCAAAATATACCCATGAACCAATTTCTTTTAAGGTGAAACATGTGTGTTACTCTATATAATCAATGGTTATGAGATGATTTCATCCCTAAAATATTTTTATGATTGGGGTTCAAGGATGTAGATCACTTCAGGGACCATCATTGACTAAGATAGTCCCATTGAAAATGTTGAACATAAAGGAATACATAAACAACAAAATGGAAAAAATCTTGTATATGTTTAACAAATACCAATTCCATGTGAAAAATAATGTGCATATGTTTTAAACATGGGAACAATTATACTATTTTTGAATTCCATAAAAATATTTTGATGGACCATAATGGTAGGGTCCTTACCCATCAATCCCATTATTCCATGAAGCATAATGAGACTATCATCACCTCCGTCCATATTTTTTTCCTATTTAGGGATCTTGAAATTATCAATTCATGTTTCTATAATATTTTAACTATGAATATAGGTATATATTATAGGATATAAATCAATAAAATATATAGTTTTGTAGTCCGGTTGTCTTAGAAAAACCAAAATTATATCTTTCAAATTCATTGTTGAAGTACCTCAATTCATCCAAGGTGGAATGAAAATATATGGATGCCCATAATTCCTACAATATAGTTCTGGATTATAGTATTAGAATGAATCCTATTGTATAATTTCCGAAAAATATTAATCTTGGAATATAATATGATGTTTCTTGCTAAGTGATTATACCTAGAATGACCTCTTACTCATTGGTAGGGATGGACGGTTAAAATATTGTTGATGTCCTTTCTACAATGAAAGAAAATTCATTTCTAAAAGTTAGAGGATATTTTTATCAAACATCCCAAAATCTTTATTTAATTCAAAATTATATTTCTCCATATAATAAAGTTGATTTTTGAATCATATAATAATAATATCACTATTCTAAAAGATATGTGATGTGTGGAAATTGATGAAGGGTCTGAGGACATTCCTCTCCCACAGTTCAAGATGTCCTTACTCAATATACCATCATTCATCCAACCCCAAATCTCATTTGAATAAGTATTTGGTATCTATTTTTGATGATAATGTACCATGGTTAGAAAAATGGGGTATGGTTTTTCCCCCCACTATTGTTATCTTGGTCTCATTAGATGACATTTCATCACCCTAGGGACTAGTTTCCTTTCAAAAAATATTGGGACGCCATCTATTGTTTATCATGGGGATAACCAATATACAAAAGTAAATTACACTATATTCAAAGGATAATAATGTTATGTTTATGAATAGATGGATAAATGAATTTTAAAATTTCAATTATATGTGATTTATGATTTTATGTTTGATTTATTCATCCCGTTCATCAAACATGGGCTTATTGATGTCCCTTGTGATGTTTCCCAATTTCATTATTTCCAACAAATAAATGGTGATGTGAACCACATTTTAAATAGAAATTAACAATAAATACATTTTGATAATATAGTCACCAATTTTTATAATATTTGTCTTATGTTTGAGATACGAAAGAGATTTTACAATCCCTTCTAGGGAAAATTGATACCATATTAAAGGGTGGTCTAGAAGACTATGACACGAAAAGGTGTAGGAAATTTTCACATTAATGACCATCCTCATAATATATATAACATAGTGGAGTGATAAAAAATAACCTTCGTGTTTTCATCGATCACAAGGGTTCGATTAAATTCAGCATCTTCTTAGGAATATAATTATCATTTGGATCACTAATCTATGGTTATTGGATCAATCATTATGCATCCAAATCTTGATAAGATAAAACCCAAATGATACTCTGATGGGATGAAAAAATTCGGGGTCTATTATAATTATAGTTTTTTTAATATAATTAATGTAACACCCTAATATATTATAATGGACAAATATGTTTGATAGAATATGTGACACGAAAAACTTAGTTGAAAAAAACCGTGATGATTATTGATAGTTATAACAGAGATGTTAAATAGTAGGGAATGAATAATATTTAATTTATAATGAAATATATATAACTTTTCTAATTGATCAAAATTTGTTGATAAATTATTATTAAGTTATCACCCATTTTAAGTAAAGATTTTCATTATTCAAAAAATGCATTCTCTTGTTGAAGTTTTTTATTAGAATATATTATAAATAATTTTTATAAATTTTTTTAAAAAATTATTATATGAAAATAATCTTTAAAATAATAAAATTGTAAATATTATTAGTATGAAATTTTTATATTTATTAAAATATATTTATTTTTCAGTGAATACTCACAATACCAATTTTTTTTAAAACTGTCATTTATTTTTGAAAAATTAAGCAATTTATATATCCCAATATTGATTAAATTTTATTTAAATTTTAAATAAGTTGCATATTTTTAGATATAACAAAATTAAAAAATTTAAAATCATATGTGTACAGTTATTTAATATAAAGTGATATTTTATGATTTTAAGAAAATTTCTTTAAAAACAACTTTGAAGTGCCTAATGATCCTCCATTATAATTTTTTTAATAATAAATAATTAGGAAATATTTAAATTAAATTAATAAATTATATATATATAATGATTAAATTAATTTAATTTAACTTTTATTACCTATCATATAATTATTAAAATATCTTCTAATACTTAAAAAATGCATTTCTTAAAAACCCATTTTTTGACACATCTATGGGTATAATTTTATTTTATAATTTTAAATATTTTGTGAATTGAATTTCATAAAATGATTCTAAATATTTTTAATTTAAATAATAAAAAATATATCATAATTTAAACTAATTTTTTGGTTATAATGAACACAAAAAACATTACAAATTTGTTAGCACAATTATTATTAAAACAGGTCGATGAGGGGGTTACCTGAAGCCGAAAATGGATTGACAAGCATATAAATGATTATTTTAATTTTTTAAGGTGTTATTAAAAATTATATATCTTTAAAACCTTTATTTTACAATTTTGATTAATATTTATTGATATTTACATCTCATTATTGAATAGTTTTGTGTTTTTACAAGAATTCCACTCATCCTCCGTTAAAGAAGGGAACCATCTATCATCTTTTTTATATAATTCCAAAACAAATTTATCAGACATGACCAACCAAAATCACCTTCTTACTTCCTTCACCATTTCCTATTATTGTTTTTTTTATTATTAAAAAAATCAATGAAGGCATTGTGTAAAATTATAATGTGGTGGTCCGTAGAGGTGGTAAATATCCAATGGAGAATCAATGTTTTAGTTACACATTATCCTGTATAAAATATTAATAAAGAATTACATGATAACAAAAAAAGTATATAAAATATAAAAATATTTTATTATGTTAATTTGAAGCCCGAAATCAATCTTTACTTCCACTAAATGGGGAAAGAAACAATCGTTCTTTTGTACGACAAACTACCCCATTGTTAACGGATGTAATTTTTTTCCATCATCAACTATCAAAGATTCCAATGATTTTATATTTAATTTTTATATTTTAGATTAATGAAATATAAATAGAGATTTAAAATTGATATATCATATTATTTCATATCATATCATTCGAAGAAAATGATAATGTTGTTTATGGGTACGACGGATTACAGTCTAGAAAATTGATGTGATTTTGTAAATTGCACCCAAGGATGTTGTATGTTTGGATATATAATTAAATAACATTATATTTAATAAATAATAATCATTTTTGGAATATAAAAATACCCATACATTATATCCATCTTGATCATTGAGAAATGGAATCATTACTCATGTGATTGTATGACATGCCATTTCTATGATTCTAATATCATTAATTTTTGATATCCATAATTCTTTATATGTTTAAATGATATAATTTATATATAAAAATAATAATTATTTCAACATTATTATTTTTTATATGATAATTATATAATATCTTTAACATTAATCAACTTTCAGAGGTGATTTTGTACATATGAGTGGCCATTTTCAAAACATCAACCTAAACCATATGACTAAATGGTTGATTTTAAAATGATAATGAATAAAATAAAAGTGATAATATACATAAAAAAATTATTTAAAATTTAAATAATTAACATATGTTTATTATTTGGTAATATAACCAATAAACGTGATAAATCAATATCGAGGTCAAGGTGTTTTTAACCCTCCCTTTTTAACATGTTGTGACCATTCCCCCAATAACATACTCTTTTATCTATATAAAATGTTCTTGTATTCATATTTATTTTTTTCATATTTGTCTCTATCGCATACTCTATTTTTATTATACCTCATTTTGGGTAATACATTCCTTTTTTTCATATTTAAAATTACTTCTTTATTAATTCCCTTTTGATTATGATACAAGACACGATTAGGAAGCTTTTTTCATTCCCTGGGTAATTATTATGTTTCTTATTTATAACATAAATATATTTAGGGAATAAAAAATCACAAACCTATTATAAATAGTGTTCCCAAATAGATATATAATTAATTAGGTACTATTTTTTATCTTATGAGATTTCAAGTAGTGGATTCTGGAATAAACCTAATCCTTTTTGGGAAATTTTCCACTATACGACGATCTCTGACAAGTTACCCTTGAAAAATATTTTTTTATAATTCCATTATATAATTTTCAATGTGTTAGGATTCTATATGATTATTTAATAGATTCATATTTTTTTATAATGTTATACCTTTGACTCAAATGTTATGTTTCCATATTATTCTTAGTCCCTCATTGGACTTTTTAGTTCACCCATTTTATAATGTATTCCCCAAGTTATCCTATCTCATTTTTGGAAATCAAATAGAATTATGATCCCATAGTGTCGAATAAATTTTTGATCTTTTAATTTAATTTATTTGAATGAATATGAATCTATTATTCCAATACAATAGGTTGTTTCTATCTATATGTGGTATTGTTAGATATATATGTTAAAAATCGTGAAATAATATGTTTAAATGGAATTGGTAAATATAATTAGTATCTGGTAAAAGTTTCAGTTAAAATTTGGAAACTAGGATGATAGAAATGTATCCAAAATCATATTTATTAGTATAATAATGTTATTATAAATATGAAAATATCCTATAATTTTGGTGAAGATTGAGCAACTAGTTTCTGAACAATTATACTTATTAATATATTTAGATGTGGATATAACATATTTATACTTAGGGGTAACAATTCAAAAAATATCTTACTTATATAGCCTCTATGAACAAGTAATTTACAAAAAATTTCCTTATTTCCCCATAGTTTTACACTATAAAGAGATATGTTGTGAATATTCACAAACACTTTATAAACCTTTATGAAGGATTGAACAAATTGTTTGGATTGAAAACCTAATAAGGGAAATTACTATGGATATCCAATATTGATACCTAGAGACACATATATTAAGATTTTATTATAATTTATATGTTATTTATCCCATGTTTATAATCTTCCTTTTTGTACATTTATTACTTAATGTATTATTATATTGTTTAATTTCAAGACAATGATGGGGAATATGAGAAATTGTTCCTAAAACCCACATGATAGGAAATATGATTATTTACCCTATAATATGACGACTATTTTGGGTAAAATATATTAGAGCACTATTTTAGTAGTATCCCATATAGATAATGTAATGATTACTAACATGAATCATACAGAAGACCCAAATCCTTTTAATAATGATGACATTGTAGTAGATTATTTTAGGAAACATACTCCTTCTACATTTTTAGATCTTCTAATAAACTAATCATGGAACTATAGGTTAAATTTTTTGATATGATATTCCTCACACAATAATTATTATATATAGACGAAGTTGTGTTTTTCATTTATCATATTGACAGATAATCTTGTTAGTGGTGGAAACTGATTAAGAACACCATGTCTAAAATTGATATTAATTTCACTTAATGGAAAAAAATTATGAAAATAAGTTTTTTAAACATTTTCCCCAAACTCTCCTTCATAAAATTTAGAGAGAGTTCCTCATTCTTGAAAAACATTAATGTTATACTATCATGGAAAATGATGATAGATTCATAAGTCTAGCATGATACACCTCCATTATTTTATCAACACCAAAATTATGTTTGACCATTTAATTAGGGTGTTAAATATGAAAATATAAAAATAATTATAAATTTGGGACATTGAGAGATATTAATAGAATGATATATTCATCCATATAAGTTAAGATAGATATAAGTTCATCACAATTTATTTTTAGAAAGGTGAAAAAACATAAAATGGGGTTTACATCTAGGGAATCAATAGATTAATACGGTGGAGAAATGAAATCCCAACATCAGAATATGAAAAATTTTAGGAGATACATCCAAGAAAGTAATTGTTGGGAACGAGGAGATGCTTAATATTAAAAAAATCATGAATCATGAAAATATTTACCAATTTTAAATAAAGAAACCCACTAATGTAGAAAAGGGATAAAGGGTTCCGATTAATAGAAAACCTATGGTGAAGTGTTTCAACTCAATTGAGGATGGGAATTATGCAATTCAATTACCTAGTCCATGTGTTGTTAGAGATAACTAATAAAAATAAAATCAATGTCCTAGATGGAAAGGAAGATCAAATTATATCACTATTGATGAGGTGTATCCTGATAAAGATGTCATGATAGGTATGATATTTATTAATTCAAGAATAGAGGAAATACTTTTTGATTGTTGTACTTTTCATTATTTCATATCTTTATAGTATAGTATAGATATTCATTAACCACCTCAAAAAATGGGTTTTGATCTATCTATGATTATATTAAATGGATCATTGGTTTCATCCCATGTATATAACCCTTCCACAATCAATATTTTGTAGACTTAATCATTTATAAAATCCCATATCACATTATTTGGAATAATTTGATTCCATTTCTTGCAAGGATTTTAGAACTTATATATTCCAAAATCAACATTAAAGAGATATAGATAAATATCCTTGTCCAAAGTCACCCTCCAATTTTATAATAGTGTTTGTTGGATGCTTAATCACCCCTTGAATAGTCCGTTAAAGAATTGATACTATTTAGTTAAGGGCAAGAAAATAAATCCTTAATGATTCAAACAATTGAGAGAATCATGATTAAATACATTCACATTATAAGGTTATATAATAATTATTTTTTGAATGATTTTCTGTCTTTATTTTGATTGATAGGTTTTCTTCTATATCAAACATATATATAGATCTCTTCCCATATCAATGAATCATAATAGAATATGAACTATTGAGTTATAAGAACTCTTGAAATAGTTGTAAGGGAATGTTGAAAAGGGTTTTATAGACCTTAGTTCTTCATCAGGGGGTGCTCTAGTCCACTTCATCAAGAATATATATGGGACAGTACACCTCAGTAGTGATTATTGTGAAATCATAAAATTATTGATAAATAACTAGTATCCCATACCATGAATAGATTATTTTTTCAATAATAATCATGGATTTTAGTATATCACTAAGGTATATATTCGACTGTATATCATCAGTTAAAGGTGGATAAGGAATTTATTACCAAACCATTTTTATAATAAGGTATGGACAATATGAGTTCATTGTGATTCCTTTAATACTCATAAATGTTCCATTTATATTTATAATGACAATGAATAGTGTCCCTAGATATTACGTTAAAAAATTATTGTTAGTCTGTATAGATGATATAATGATTTAATCCAAATGAAATAAAGAGAATGAAGAGTATCTGAATACTGCACTGAATGATTTTTTAATTGAGAAGATATTTGTAATGTATGTTAAATTAGCGTTCTGGATGAATAAATAAGCATTATTGGGGCATATTAATAGTATAAAATTGATATATATGGACCCTTTTAAGAAAAATTAAATTGAGGAGAAGAATATATTAGAATCTATAATGAATATATATATTTTGTAGTCGTTTTTTGTATTGAAAATATAGTGGCATTATTTCTATCCAGAGAAGTGAGAAATAAATATAGACCATAAGAGCCTCAAAGATATATTCACATTGAAAAAGATAAATATGAGAAAAAAATATGGTAAGATATAATCAAGTAATATCACTTCTCAATCCATTAAAATCTTGGTAAAGATAAAAATGTGTTAGATTAACTATGTAGAATGGACCAGGGGACTCTATTTGTTATGATAATTGAAAAGGATCAAATATTTTTATACATGAAAAGGTTGAATATAGGAATTAGAAAATTAGAAATTCCATCATTTTCATTTGAAATTATTTATAAACCATCCCCTATATAGAATTTAATGGTTGTTATAAGTGATTATATAAAAATTCATTAGGGGTGAATTTCATAAGAAAAGGAAAGTCTTGATGTTTAATTTTGATAAAGAAGAATATTCTATATTTGTGTCCCAAAAATGTGGGCCATAAAATATTATGTTAAATAATGACTTGTTGTATAATTAATATATAATAAATTTTAAATACATTAATTGAAACGTTTTGATTTTTTATAAAATATAGATTTTCTACTATTCACCAAATAGAAATTTTCTATGAAAAATCCCAAAATTTATCCCTATCATAAAATTGACATGATTATTTAAAAAAATAAATTATTTTCCAAAAATAAAAATTATAAAAATGGAAAAAATTAATTATAATGTTTGCGTGATAAATACAGTAAAACCCATTTTTTATGAAAATAATTTATCAATTAATAAAATGACTCTACTAAAAATTGGGTACATATTTATAATTAAAAAATAAAGATATTTTCATTATATAAAATCATTATTTATATTTTAAAATATTCTAAATTTTTATTAATATTGAATATAAGATGGGTAGATTGTAATTGTATGTAGTATCATATTTTATATAGACATTGTGTTTCTTTAATAGAAATCAATTAAATACATCATGTTTATTTCAAAATATCTAATTTTATGAAATTTAGGTGTTACATTATACCCCTCCTAAAATTAATTTCACCCAAAAAGTTATATAACTATAATAAAAAATTGAAAATATATCTACATTACAACATCCTCGGATTACCATGTTGAATCTTCAAATTTTAGATTCATCATATGAATTAACCAAGTGAGTAACCTTGTTATATAAAATTAGGTCATTATGATCCAAAATCCCTACCATTTTCTCTTTATAGAAAACAACATTCCCTCGTAGGAAAAATAGTGAGTTCAATATATGTGAAGGATTCATTATGTTCATTCAAAGGAGACACAAATAGAACATATATTCAATATGAGAGCTTTTTAGTGGAACCCCCAAGTGATAAGAAACAATCCCAATACTTTTATGAATTTAAATGGGGCCAATATATATATTTCTCAACTATCACATATTTTTAAATCTCAAAACCATATTCAAAGAAGAGATCATTGGAATAAATTGTCATAAAATTAGAAATATACATGTCACTAAAGTTTTTAGGACAATTTTTTAATTGACTCTCAACTACCATAATGTGTTACTGAATTTCACTAACCTTATCTATAATTTCCTTAGTAATATTAGGTCCCAATCTATCTCCCACCCTCTAACTTTATCTCATAAAATTATATATCTTCACATATGTTCATATAGGGCTTTATAAGGATCCATAAGAATGCTTAAGTGGAAGATTACTATAATGAAATTTACACCAAAAGAAGATGTTAATTTTAGGAAACATTAAAATATAGTGAATAGTATCTCAACTTATCTTCTTGAGTTTGAATGGTCACCTTATACTGACCATCTACCTGAGGATGATAATTGGTACTAAAACTGATCTCTATAGCAATATCATCCTGATGATGTTTCTTAAATTCAATGTAAACCTCATATCATGATCATGTATAACATATTTTGGTACAACCATCAACATTATAACATCTTTACATTATATCCTATAAATCAATTCAATAATGTAGTCTTTACATATAGTAGTGAATTGTATGTCTTATATAATGTTCTTGACTATAACCCAAATATAATTATTCCATTTAGTTGTCTTTTAATGAAATATATACTGATTATCTCCCATTTACATGATTACATAAAGGGAATCATGATATATTCTATGGAATATTTCATTTCATGTTGTATGACTAGAAATATTATTTTATATCTCCATATATCAATTTACTTCCATAATTTATATAGAATGATGAAATATGAGATTCATATGATACCTCTTTCTTCAACACTATAATTGACCCCATTCACACTCTATTCCTATGTTATATCATTTCATCATATTAATTATTGAACATATGAACATTTCTTACCCACTTATATAATTATAGATCCTCCTTATATGCCCCATTTTTATCATTCATGGAAGGATTAATAATAATTAATATTTTGGTGGTATTATTTTGACACATTCATTTAGAATTTAATATTTAAATTTTTAAAATAAATAAATAATGAATCTAATTAAATCCTTTTCATGTAAAACCTTGCACGGTCTTTCTGACTTAAGAAATAAACCACCACATCTCCCTTCCCATGGTTATAATATATTTATCGTTCAAAATAATTAATAAATTATACTCTAATCATTTGTAAAATAAAAAGTATTTATAAATGAAAATTTAACTAATTATTTAATGATATATATCAGCATCACATATTCCACAATAAATATCACACCTCAGTAATAAAAAATAAAAAATTATAGATGGGAAGTATAAATCATTATTAATATAAATTTTATAATAATTTTAATTTTCCTGATTCATATGAAATCAAAATATTATTATTCATGTTGATACATCAGAGTTAATTCACTGATTAATTAATTTCTGTTAGAAACCATTCTTCACATTATGGTACTGTAAGAGCATGTTTTCTATCTAACCTTTTTTACAGCTCCATGAAGATTTCCCATATATATATTTTTCGAAAATAACTTCACCCCTTCCAATTCAACATGTTTATATGATTATGTAATCATGATAAATCTCTCAAAATGAATTGATAGTATCCCTACAACCTACGAAAACTATGGATATTAGTTAATATGTTTATTATATGTTATTTATTTTTAACATTAATCTGGTATATATCCCTCAATATACCCTCAATTCAGATTATATGGCCTAAAATGAATCTTTATGAATCCAAAATTAATACTTAGTAAATTTAGTACACACCTCCTACTTCCCATGGTTCTTCAACACAATTCTCAATTTATCTTCATGATCATACATTATCTTTTAATAAATAAGAATTTCATTGATAAATACTCTAATAAATGATCAAGGTAATATCTAAAGAATCAATTCATTAAATCCATGCCGATATTAGGGGAATAAGTATTTATTAATGGAATCACTATAAATTATTAATTCAAATACCATATATAGAATGAATTCTTGGGTATTTCCCCCCTTTAACCCAAAATTGATGATATTGAAAAATAAGGGAAGCCTTTGAAATTATGGATCAATTCATATTTGATAAAACAAATCATTTTTATGTGCTAAAGTAAACATTCTATGAATAGTGATATTTTTATGTTCCAAATAACGAATGGAATGATTCAGTGATTCGTTGTTATTATTAACTAGAAGAATTATTGAACTCCATGGTGATAAACTAAGTTATTTGAAAGCATTATAAATATTTCTCTAGAGTTAATACTTCAATTCCTATAGCTAAAGTTATATCATTAGATATGGTGTCTTTGAAATAAGTTTAGTAGAAAATATGATCCTAATTGAAAAAAAATCATGATTTGGGATAATACTTGAGAATTATTTAGAAAATAACTCAACATAATCATGGAAATTATGAATATCTTTGATGTTGATTTTACCACAAGCCATTTTACATAAATGTATTTCACCAATTGGTATTAAGACATAAATAATGAATATATCATATACGAGAAGTTTATATTCATTACCACACCAATAAATGTTCGTAGGTTCATTGAAATATCAAACATGAGTTCCCTTTTTATTGAATTGATATGGTCTCTACATAATGAGATCTAATCCATGACAAATATATCTATAATATTTAACTAAATGGACTCTCAAAAGATTTTTTGGATGCATATTCCTACATACATATATATGAAAAAATAGATGGACATCAGATGTGACCATCATACAATTATTAATTTTCATTGATAACTCAACATCTAATTATTGAGGTGGTAATGGGATACCATTATCAAATTTATTTGATATACATTTTTTTCTGGACCCATAATAAAATAAAAATTATTCATTATAGTGTAGATAATTAGATGTCATTTCACTACATTATTTTCATAACCAAAAAATTTATTTCTTAATCACATGAGTATTACTTTATTCTTAGATATTAATTTTTTTGATACTGATCATTTTCACTAATTTTAATATTTTTGCATTGGTTAGTCAAATTCACATACACAATGAATGTTAAGAATTGGAGTGTAGGTTTTTTATTAGTTGTAATCTTCATTTCTTCCATTTTATTAATCAGCATCTTTAATACCTTTTGAATTCCTGGCCTTTATGACCATCCAATCAACAATTAATGAACCTCATAGATCTATTCAAATAATTTCCCTAGTTTTTAATCCATGCTTATAACATATAGGTTGTTGATATTTACATCATCTCTATAATTTTTTCATGTTTTAATGAAAGTTCATCTTTATTTTCGTATTAGAAACATGAAAATAATTGAAATATCTAATTTTCATTTTTACCATAATAGAATATGAAATGAACAATTTATTGGTATTAAAGTGTCATATAAAAAATCTATTCAATGGAAAAGTTTTTAGATACCAAATAATCAACAAATTCATATTTCATGTATGATAATTAAATAAAAATAATACATTGAATGTCTTAAAATTTTCTTCATGTATACCAATGGTTTCATTATCCATCTTCTTAAGATAATCAAATTCTATCTTCATTCATTCATGTAGAATATAAGGTATTTATTTACTATAAAAAACAATTTAAACTAATCCCACTCCCTAATGTAAATTTTCTCCACATTCTTCATATTCATAATAAGATTATAACATCGATTTTATTCTCCCATCAAATTATTAATATTATATTTGTTAATTTCATGTCCTGTGAAGGAGTGAATAGAAAATATTTTCACAGTGTCACTAATCCATTGGTCATGCCATAGTGGATTAGAATATCTACTAAAAAAACCTTTATTTTTTTGTATAAATGTGGAAATAGTAAATTTTTCCCTCTTATGATCATTTGTAAGATCACTATGATTCATGTGATGGGATGGTTGTGTGATCCTAACAATAATATTTTTCAGTTCATCTAACATAACATCTAGAATCTCAAGATTACAATAATTTCTTATTCCCTCACATTCATTTTTAAAATAATTACTTTTCCTTTAATACCAAGAATAAACCCAAAATGAATAGTTTAATAATTAAGATTTATTAATTAGAGTGTGAAAATATATAATAATTGAAATAATTACAATTATTGTTTCAAATAATAGGAACTATCTTATCCAAATATAAAAACTATGTTTCTTCCTATATCACTTTAAATTAACATATAATTTCATAGGTTATGTCCCTACAAACCACATAACGTTATTTATAAAAATAAATAACCATCTTTTGATGCCAACTATAGAGACCCAAGAATATCATAAATTTATAATAATTATTTATGTAGATTACTCGATATATCTCTCTTATAAATAGTCTAGAAAACTAAAAAATTAATTGCCAAAAACATATATAAATAGTTATCAAATATTTTAAATTAATATTCATTACTTTATACCAACACATTTCTTAGGATTATAATGGTATAGTTCATTTAGAAAAATTGTAACATGAAAAACTAGTTCATAAGAGTTCAACATCGTCCTCCGCTTAGTACCAAATAACAATATCCCTTATTATACATATCACCTTTAATAATTATCATCATATCCTATGGAATGGAAACATAAAAATGGGTGAGATAATATTCTTAGTAAGGGTAATAAAGACAAAAATATGAACATGAAATGAGTTTAAGGGTAAGATATCAAAAATATGTCACACAATAACCATACCCTAAATTTAAAAGTTCAAAATCTTGGGTCATTGAAAAATTACATATAGTTCATAATGCATGAATCACAAGTAAATTAATTAACATGTGAAATGAGACCATCACATTAACATAATATATGGAATATTGAAAATAAATGAAATTATATAAAAATAATTTCAGTATTAGTAATGGATTTTTTTACAAAACTATCATTGTGGAATGGATTAGCTCCCCAATCCATCATATTAGTTGAGATTCACTTACAAGAAAATCATAGTAGAACAATTATTATACTGAAACGTGTCTACATCCCATTTTAGTCATTTCATTCTCATGATATATTAATCTTAACGAATTCAATGGATGGTGATATATATCCCACCAATCATGGGTTAAATTTTAACCACATTTTGTGGTTATAGGGTAACTACCATCCTTGATTATAATGTAACCATTATCACATAATGAAAACCACACATAATTCATATATTATATTAGAAAAAATTCACCATATTATAACCATGAAAATAAATGCGATTCGCTACACATTTACCATATCATAACCTGTGAAAATAAAATGGGTTTTATAAAAAATTTAATCATAGAAAAACATATGGATAAGAAAGAGCTTCCATAAATATCTCTTAAGAATAATCATAAACAATTTAGAGAAAGAATAATTATTTTAACGAATGATAATATCCCGGTTTTAACATAATTAACATCAATGGATTTCATCTTAGATGGAAAACTATATTGAAAGATCCATTTTGACCTTAATGAAGATAATATCATTTCCCAATTGATAAACACTCTTTATAACATAAGACATTTTCAATACAGATTAAATTTAAATAACAATTGAAAATTATAAAGGAAGAATTAAAAATCAGTTAAAATATATATGGGCTAAAATAAAATTTTTAAATAAAAATAATTAATACATAAAAAATTTACAAAATTATTTACATTGAAAATAACCTTATAACCCTATAAATTATGATTTAAAAATCATTAAATCATTTCATGAAAAATAATGACTTTTAATGGGAAAATCCTTTTGAAAAATAAAAAATTTCTAAATCAGATTCATTGAAAATAACCTTGTAAAAATGAAATGTAATATTTAAAACAATTTTTGTTCATGGTAGTGGAAAATACCAATCATGTGATACACTTTAAAACAATGATTACCTTCACACTTTTTGGTAATTTTGAAATATGTATTATTTTATAAAATAAATAAATAATCCATGAAATAAATAATAAATCCAAAAAAATAATAATTTTACCAATTAATCATATTTATAATGTTAAAAAAATATTAAATTGTGTTTTTAAACAAAAAAGGTTTTTTGACTAAATTGATAAATAAAAATGGCTTTCTTTTAAAAAAATATTTTTATCTCTTGAGTATTTTATGAAATTAAATTGAATGAAAAACATTTATTTTGAGTAAATATATATATTAGAATAAAAAACGTGTTTCTTTCAATAGGTATCATAATATTTCATCATCATAAGCACAAACATAAACAATCTATATAAACAATAAAATTGTTACAACAAACCTTTACTACATTAGTGTCTTTTTAATCATAGGCCCAATTGAAGAATATAAAAATGAAACAATTAATATCATTAAATGAATTGGATTCATGATATAACATTATGAATGGTAATTATATAAACCTCATAGAATAATATAGGTCAAAAACATAACTTATGTCTCTATGAAGGAAAATTGAGAAAAAAATCCCTTACCACATTGACAAATTTTGAACCCCAAAACCCATGATGGTGAGAAATGAAAGATGATATGTTAATAGTATTAATTTTCAAGATAATAATAAAAAAATAAATTCCATGTATCTATATATACAATATAGAATTAATTTTCAGTTAATATAAAATGTGTCTCATTGAAGTGAAAAGTGAGACAGAAATCCCATAACATGAGATTCAAATTTATTTTTACATGTTGAAAATCAAATTAAAATAAATAAAAGTCAATTATACATATAATATATAACTATAATTATATATATAATAACATATATTGTTTAATTATTACTTTCTATTATCCATTTATAAAAACTCTCATGTTAAAATCACATTTCAGGTAATAACTTCTTTGTTTTTCATGTATGTTTGATCTGTTATTTTCATTCCTACATATTTTATCATGGGTAAAAAAAATATAAAATTATAAATATGATATAATATCATATATATTAACTACATATGAATATAGTTTAAAGTATATAATTCTATTGATAAAAAATGTAATAAACATTTCATGGAGATGGTAGGTCATAAAAATTCATGAATGTTGATTCCATTTCCTCAAAGGATAGATAAAAATGATGGTAAGTTAAAATAAATTACTTTAGATAAATTATTAATTCATATATATAAAATCTATTCAATAAATATTTCATTATTACCTTCCATGCGATTCGTTATTGAAAATCAAAACACATCGATTCGTGAGGCGATATTCTTCTGTACCAATGAATTATGTAGTCATATCCCCTATATAATGTAATTTAAGAAGTTATATGTGATATCATCATTCCTTAAGAATAATTTTATTTAAACTATGATATTTATTTATTTAATCAATACTTATTACCATCTATACAATATGGAAATGAAAAAACACATCACATCGGTTCACATGGCCATAGTCTTCCATACACATAAGAAATAATAGTTTTTTACAATTGATTATAAAATAAGACGGTAGATATTGTATAATAAATTTAGATATATTGATTTATAATAAATATAATACATAAACATTAAATCTATTACTATGTCGTACTATGATATGTGGTGATTGAAAATGATTAACATTGATTCTCAAGGCGGTGGTCCACCTCACAAAAGATTAATGATTTTGTATCCCATTTTATGAAAGTATAGATGGATATTGGTATTTAAATTAGTATAATAAAATCTAAATATAAATGACATATTTTCTATTTTTTACCAAATTTCTAAAATACATTATGTAGTTTGAAGAAGATATAAAACAAAAACACATAGTTAATAACATTACTTCTTTTTAAGGAAACAACATTAGGATTAACATAAATACTCCCAATATTTTACTTATGATCTCACCAAGGCCTCAAATATTTGTTTAGGTTAGTAATAAAATCTCTTTTTAGGTATTTTATGAAGAAAATATTTTTTTTATGATTGAAGTGGGGTGGAGAGTGGGTTCCCTGTTATAAGTGGGGTCTGTGTCAAACTTGTAATTCAAGAAAACAAAAGTTGTGTCAATGTATTTCACATGAATCAAGGACCAATAATTTGAAATTATAGAAAATATATATATAATGTCCAAATATGGATATAATACTTTTTTTCTGAAATGTATCTAGGTCATTTAAACCCTTATCTTTTTTGTTTAACCCCCTGTAAACTAATCTTCACCTCAATGGCCATAAATATTTTTTACCGATTCTTCTATTCAAAATGGTAAAAAAATAATGCTTATATTATTAGAAAATATATATTATTCTTATAAAAAGTATTTAATCAATTTTAATAAATGTAATTCACATGATTGGAAGATTATTATTATAAAATAAAACTACTGACATAGTGAGAAAGAGATTATCTAAAAAGAAAATATTTAATAGTTATAATAAAGTATAAAAAGAAATAGATATAATTAATAAATATATACATGAACTAATATGAAATTTAATAAAATATTAAAATAAACATTTAATTTTAAATTCTTGAAATTAAATTTAAATTCCTAAGACACTAAACCAAATTCATAGTTTTGCAATGGTTTTTTAGATGTGGAATAGTAAACTACTGCTAAAAATATTGTGATAATATAGAGATGAGTTTTAAAATTGGATGATGAATTTTATCCATATATTAGAAAACATTCTTTCTCCAAAGATCCCCAAACACATCCCTTTATTCCCCCTCACTTTCTCCACAGAGCCCTCTCCTCAGAGAACCCCATACCTCGAGTCCTCGCCACTACAATTCCTCTCTCACTAGAAACTTTTTTTGTTTCTCCCTCTCTAGTGCTATCCATTAATGTTACATTAACTCTCCCTGATACACCCAGAGCTTGAGAGGTCATATGTTTTTATCCTATAGAATACCATTCATTTCCTTCCTTCATTACCACTTGGATTGATGCATGTTTTTTTGTGTTCCATAAGTTATTTGATGTTAGTATCACTCTTCACACACCAAAGATGATCTTTTTATTGGTTATTTCTAATTTTTTTCTCCGATTGAGGTTTTCATTAGAGATTTCATAGGTTAATTGTGGAACTATCCTAATATATTGGGGATATTGTTCATCCATTGTAGGGGAAATCTTGTAGTGTCACTAATGGAAATATTCCCTATACCAATAGTTTGGAACCAATGTTATAGGTCCCCAAACCCCCGATATAGCCTATACCAATGGTTTTGGAATCCGTTGGGTGATTTGGTGTGGGGATAGACCTATCCCAATAGATTGGGTACGGATTTCCCAACAGTTATTCCAAAGTTTTGGTAAAGTGGTATCAAAGTGTGCTTCTCCCAATGGTTAGGAAAAATTATTAGGAAAGCCATACCCTTTCCCGACAGTTTTTACAAACTGCCAGGAAAAGTTGTCTAAATGTGGTATTTTCCAAATATTTTGGAAAAACCATTGAGAAAGCCATATCCTATCCTAATGTTTGTTTAAAACTATTGGAAAAAGTGGTCTGAAAGTGGAATTTTCCCAACAGTTTGGAAAACCTGATGGGAAAGGGGAGCGATAAAAAAGTGTTTACAAACCATTGGTATAGATGTGTTGGTATATGAATGATTTATGGTATTGTATATTTTTTAGTGGTGTATTCTAATTTGATTATGGTATATTGTCCATGTTAGTTTCCTATTGTTTTTACTTGTTTTGGTTTTTGGATATCTATGGTGTTTGTGTGGTATCATGGGGATTTGGAATGGGATATGATCAAGGATACTCCATTAGTGTTATTGTTTTTAGTGGCCTATTTATCTATATTTTTCAATACAATTATTAATATAGTGGTTAATTTATCTCTATTTGTGTTCATCAATTTTTCCACATTTTTATAATTCATACAAGTACTATAAATGAAAAAAAGGTTAGTACAATTTATGTTTAAAGATGTTGATAAATAGTTATTTCATTTGGGAAACTAAATATTGATCATTAGATTTTCTAAAGATACTTTTTCACCTAAATATTAAAAATTTTCATATAAAACCTTCCAGGAATTATGTGAGGTATAAACTCTCATTTTAACTTCATTTTGATAGTCATAATGAATAGATTTTATATTTAAAACATTGAATTTATACACAAGACATTGTTTATTAAGGAGGATTATCATTATGTTATAATCATATTAAATTGTGGTACTTCAATATTATTTTTAAAAGAATCTTGAATGTTAGAATTCTATTATAATTATTTTTCATAATTATTTATCATAACTAATTTTATATCATGTTTAGTATTTTTTTACATCAGTTGAATTATTCAAGTTTTTATCAATTTTATAGAACTTCCCACTAATGATTTCATTGGAATCAAACTCATTAATATATTTTTAAAATAATACTTTCCAAAAATAGGGAATATTTATTTTATATTTATTTTTTATATATTACATCCATTTTATTTTCATGTGACACCTGTTCATGTCATTACATTTTTTGATTGTACATTTTCCATCCTAAAACAGTCATCTTTTTTAACGGGTGATTATTTTATTCACGAATTTAAAATAGACAAAAATAATAGTGTAAATATATTTTTTATAGTTTTAAATAATATATTTTTTATCAATTATTGAGGAATCATGTGAATCCTTAAACTTGTTATCTCCCCCACCTGTTATTTTTTCATACGTAGAAAAATATTGGAAAAACTTATCAGTTACTCATTTGATTCCAAATAATTTGTTGATCTTTTCAATTTCAAAAAAATCCTTCAACTTAGTAGTTAATGCAACTATAAGTTGTTTATATTATTCAATTATAATCATGTAACCAATATAATTACAAAATGGGATAACTAAATATTCAGTTTATTTTTTGAATAGATTTATGTTTGTTATATTTTTTATTTTATTTATATTTTGTTCATCAGTGTCTCTGATGATATTGAATTCTAATAATAAATAGATACAACTTCTCTAAAACTACAATTCATTATGAATTCATGTATATAACACCTACAACAAAAAAATATTAAATAACGATACTATTGAGATTCAAATTATGTTTTATCTTTAAAATATAATAAAAATCCATATGATCATTGTGGGATTTTTTATATACTAAGAGGGTGTAAATAAGCATAAGAATAATTGTTATAAAAACATAATTTTACCTTCTATGAAATCCATAATGTATTTTATAAATTATAGGATATTTTTTAATAATTATCTCGTGGGTAAAAATTATATTTTTTACTTGTTCAAGTTTTTTTATGTAATGGTTTTATAATTGTATTCTACCTATTATTTTTTCCACTTTTTATCATATAATTATTTTTTGAATCATATGATTTGATATGGGAATATATTGATATGAAACATTTTGTGTTCTATACATGTAAGTACATTTGGAACATAATAGTCTTATAAATATTTTTTTTTTGATATTTTCATATTTGGAATTAGAAAAATTCTGAGGAATACATGGGTATCTATGTGAGAGTTAACAGTTTAATTGTTAAAATTCTTTTATTTCATTATACTCATACAAGAAGTTATTATTCCACTCTATCTATTAGAATTCACTATCATTGAGGGAAATTAATTTTACGTCAGTGTGTGAAAATATGATTCCATTATAACATAGAAATATATTTAAGCATGAGTAAGTTACTAGATTGTCTCATTAAAACTATGATATTTATCCCCTAAAGTTTAATGGTTATTTTTTATTCTTTGATTTATATGATTTACCTTGTAAAAATTAAATTTATTTGGAAAATGAATAGTAAATGGATTTTTTTATTTCCATTAATTTCTCTAAAAAAAATCTGTATTTTATTGTTTTTTTTTCAATAAAGAATATATGATTTATCATATCCTTCATAAATGGGTTCTTTAAACCATTTGAATTCCTTTAATTAGTGGTGTATTTCCTTCCAAAGTGATTTTTAATAAATAATTTGATTTCTAAATGGGTTTTGAATGTGATTTTTGATCCATTATTTTAAAATATAATTTGAAATATAGTTTTCTTAATGATTTTATGGTTTTTATCTTGATTAAATTTTATATAATACCATCCTTGACTGATTTTCTTTTCTTACATTTACTTTTTTAGAACTTATATTACTTTTATTACAAATAAATGGGTTTTTCTTTTTTTCACATCCATTTATCTCTTTCCTAACATTGTAATACTTATATGTTTTAATTTTATTTACTAAATTGTTTTCACATTATGATAAATATTTATATATATATAAGATAGATCACATTACAAAGGTGAACACTTTAGTATGCTATGTGTTTGGAGGATTTTTTATATTTTTCAATTTCCCTTCAATATTTTGATGGGGCAACAAGATATCCATGTTATAAATAAAAATTTCAATGATGGTTGAATAGACATGATGTTTATAAACACATGATATTAAAACAATTACCCTTATCAATATTTTTGTTGGATTTGTCATGAAAAATGCAATGTTATTGAAATTTTGATCAATAATGACAATCAACATAATGATCTCTCAACCTCATCGATAATGGAAAATTATATTAAAATCCTTATAAATAGTGGAAGCAGAATTTCCAAACAAAAACATCCACATAAAAACATATCAAAAATACCAATCCAAGGTTCTAAAAATAGTAACATGCCAAGTGATGATTTTCAGAAAATAGGACAACCATATAAAGATTTTTACATATCATTGGATGTTCTTCATGATTTTGTGGAATTTAATGTAAGATATATCTTCATTGATCAGAAAAATGTATTTCATTTTTTTTTGATGATGGAAATCAGGATAATTATTTATGATGTTTGAAATATTTAAAATGCTCATTTCTACAGATGTTCTATCATATCAAATTCCTATGTTGGTTAAAAATAAGGATATTTCAAAGATATTGGAATATTTGGGAAATTAATATCTTGAATATAAGATCACTGAGTCTTTTTATGATATGAAAAAAAATTCTAGAAGCATGGTTTAAATTATACAAAAAACATGCATTTCCCATTGATTGTATGATTTACGGGGTAGATGATTCACATTGGTAGAATAGAAAAAAAAATATTCTTCTAGATGGAAGTCAATGGGTGATATTGGAAGTCTAAATTGAGATAATGATATGAGAAATAATAATAAGAACACACCTTAAAACGTTTTGTCTTACTTCTCTTTAAAGCCTTGATAACAAATATTATTCATGTCTTAAAAAACTACCAAGCACATGAAGAGAAATTTAATAGAAAATAACAATAATTATAGAATGATATATCCAAAAGATAAGGTAATGCCCCGACCCTAGTTACCCAAAGTCGGTGAATTATTATTTATCATTGACATGATCAGAAGAGATCATGTGCTGAAAAAACTACTAGTTTAGTAGACTTGTAAGTACGAGATTCATACATAATTTTTACATTACATCATTAAATAACAAAAAAAAAATTATCCCATTTGAACACACTCATAACACATAGCCTATTCATGCTGTTTAATCCGGATATATATATTCACTTACTGAGAAAAATAAAACCTAGAAAGGGGTGAGCGCAGATGCTCAGTAAGGATAACAATATAACAGAAACCATCATAAATAAACATAAACATTTAAGGAAATGTATAAGAATAAAACACAAGCCTTTTAAACATAAATTTCATCATAATATGGAAAATATAAATCAAATAATGCCATTTAATCCTTACATGGATATTCTACCAGTTGAATAATCACACGTAATATTAATAACTAATTTCATAATGATGGAATGCATAATGTCGGTTATCATAACAACATAGTCAAGGCCTTGTGCAAAGACTAAAATAATATTTTGTCAAGGACATATGCCAAGACACTAGATTTTCTCATGAGATCTACCAATGAAATTATTAGCTATAGCAGGATGTACCCATCACATTATAAGTCCAATTATTTCCTCATATGAAAATGACGAAACATAATCTAAACATTCATATTAAAACATGGATATGAAATGCCAATTTTTAAACAACAAACCATGAATGGTATAAAAATATCACATTCAAAGTCATATATAACTCATTAAATAAAATATAAAACATCGTATTATAATAAATCCACCTAAATCTAGTATAATGAAAGATATTGACATGGATGAAAATAATCAATAAAACTATTTGTGAGAAATATCCTCTTTTTATGTAAAACATTTAAAAGTCTCAATATTTATCAAGAAGATATTAAAAATATTTTTTTGAATCAAAGTGTCCCATACAACTTTCAAAATTGTCAAAAAATGAATTATAATTTTAAAACAATCATTTTCATATAATTAAATCATTAACACAATTTTTAAAACATGTACATTAATGAGAAATATTTAGAAGAATAAATATTTAAATTATTTAAAATGATATCTTAATTAGGGTTCCTAACCAAATGAGAGCTTCTTGAATATAGATAACTGAGGTTATAAAAACATTATAATATCATGAGAATAAATGGATTCATGTTATACTATATAAAATTATAGTACATAAACCATATAAAATTGAATTGGTGTATAACAACCAATAAGTCTCAGTGGAATATAAATTGAGATGAAAAACCTTATAAATACTATATAATAAGGTTAAGGATAAATCAATGACATAATTATTTGTGGAAAATATAAATACAGTCAAAATGATTGGATATTCAGCTTAAAATAAATTATAGGACATTAACACATATTCTTGTAAAAACAACACCAATTACTTGGATTTTAAACTCAATGAATGGAAATTGAGTTAAGATTACTCTTATCATGTTCATATAGATGACTTGAAAATTTATCAATGGATTGATTATGTGTATCAAAAGTGTATCCACACAAATTATAGTGTTAATTACATCATAAATAAATAAATAGTGATTTCACACATAATCATGGAGTAGAATAGTCAATGAAGTTTTGTAAAACCCAATGAGTTTAAATTAAAATTAGAAGTTGCCTTGCCGATTTGGTAACTTATGAAACATACACCAATTGAAAGAAGGATCATAAAATGAAGATGTAAATACCCATAAATTAATGAATATTACTCAATTAATACAATCATGTGTAGTACATACACCACACAAAAGAAAGTATTCAAAAATATAGCTTGAATCTCACGGGTATAAAAAGTGAGATGGAAACCCCTTTACTTGTACGTTTCCTTAGTTGATGGTACATTAAACTCCTTTATAATTGTAAAATAATGGTTATTAAATTATAAAATAATCATATACATAAATATGATATCATATATGATCTTATATAATAGCTTTGTTACAAATATTTTAGTAATATCATTATTTTGGGTGTTAACTGGTTCGTTTTTCTTTATATGTGTTATTAAGTATGTCATGTTTTTTATGGATTGGATGTATTTTATTTCTATAAATAATTATATTATGTTACTAAACATTAATTTTTAATCATAAAATGATATTTAATCTTGAATGGTTACGATGGGGAATGAATCTCATCACATTCGTGGAGCAGATAATTCGTACAAATGCACAAGCGGCAATACCATTTTCTTGATGGGGAAATCATATGTAATTCGATGTTATATCATATATACAAAATATTTAACATGTTTTATTTATTATTTATTTCAGTTATACTCATTGTTATACCCATCCAAATAAATAAGTGTTGAATAACATACTACACCACGTTGTGGAGATGGTATGTTGTACGTACACACGAATAGTGGATTTGTCATTAATGGGATGGATAGTATATTGAATATGGTTGTAAAATATTTATAATAACATAATAGTATGTATAAGGTAATGGATTTATTATTTTGGTATGGAAAAAACAAAGAAAGTGGAAGTGGAAGAAGAAAAGAATTTTGAAAGAGGTGATGAAATAATTTCCTTTTCTTCGAGTGCTTCCTTTGGATTTGATCAAAAGGGTTCATTAGGTTGTCTTTGTAATCTAAGTAAGGCATATAGGTTTAAGTGATGGTTTTTTGGGAGGATATTAGATCAGGGTTTGTCTAAGCCAAATTTATTTTGATGTGTGATGTTGAGAGAAGGGGGAGTACCATTTTATAAGATATGTTAGCGTCACTTTAAGAAAACATCAAAATGTTATTTTATTATACAATAATATTAAATTTATAAAGGTTTAAAAAGGATTTATTTTGAGTTTAAGGAGGGTCTGGGTCGAAAACCACTCTTCCAATTGGTTTTAGAATGGTTAATTAATGACATATATGTTATTATATAAGTCCTTTGACCGAACCTTATATTTTTTGGACTATTATATCAATTAATAAAATAGTATTTATTTTAAAAACTCATTTATGTCAATTTTGACATTATTTAGTATTTGGTTTTTGTGTAAGTCAGAATAATCTTATTTCATCGAAAAAAATAAATTGAATCAACCCTAACATGTAATATAAACCTATAATTTTTTTAATGCATTAAAAGTCTCAAATTTCATTTATTTTAATTTTTATAATATAAATTATTTTAATATTTCATTAAAAAGGCAGTTACTCCCTCATAATTTTTTCATATTAAATTTCATTATTTACTGTCCAAAAACGTTAAAGAAAATACAATGATTTAGTAAATCTTCGTATAATTCTAATTAATATTTATAGTCAAATTTATCTTTTATATATCCCAATATTAAAAATGTCTTAGTTATTAAAACTAGAATTTAATACATTCAACTCTTACTAAAATAAAATAATAATAAATGTCCTAATCTAATCCATGTGGACCAAAAGGATCATATTTTATTCCTATGTTTGTTTTTTTTTCAAAATACACATATCCAGTTTTATTATTAAATGTGGTAGGGTAATTATAATATCATTATAACCTTTAATTTCCCTATTTACTTTTAACCATGGTAAATAAAAATCAAAACTTACTATTCACCAAAAATTATTTTCCTCCTATTGAACCACATTTATTTGCTGATATCAACCAAGTCTCTAGGATTTTTTAAATTCAATTCACAAAAGTGGTAAAATTACGTTTTATGAAAATTTGATAACGTGCTTAGAAGGTGGGTAAAGGACGTTAAAAAATTCAACAAAATTTTATTCATTTTGTTTTATTATTAAATTTCTACAATGAATTATATTGAAATATTATAGATATTATGCATATATTTTCACATAAAATAAATTTAATAAAATAAATAATAATTTAAATAAAAAGTCTGTTATTAAATAATAACGCAATGTTTTTCACTATTCATAAAAAATTGAATGTTTTCATTAAAATAACCAAAATTCACCCAAAGTTAATATTGATATACTGAATATAAAACATATATATATTTTACTAAATTAAAACCATATAAGTTTCATTAATTAATATAAAATTATTTCTCATTTTCAAAACCAGAAAGCTGGTTTTGAGGATTAAAAACTATCAAAAGATTGATATGTGTTTATGTCCTTTTTAAAAGTGAAATTACTTACAATGACCAAAAATGATTTAAATTATACAAATATAATCTAATTATATATCAAAACCATTCAATTTTATAATTTAACACTCTAAAATATTTTGATTAAAAAATTATTTTCAATTAAAACTTAGTATCATTCACTATTCATCAAAATATGAAGTTTATCAAAGAAACACGGAAAATTTGTCAAAACTAAATTTTTATATCATGATTCTAAAGAAGAATTCAATTTCGTCAAATTGAATATATTGAAGTTTCAAATATTGGATTTATAAAGGGTTCTCCATTAAAAGAAGGAAAAACTGTATTTTTTGAAAAATACTTTTTTTATCTGAAAAATTAAATTTTTCATTATATTATGCCAAAGAAACACAGAAGATGAATGTAAAAATTTTATGGGATATATATTAAATTAAAAATGGGGTTATTAATATTCATAACCTCTTTCTAAATGGCTAGTTTGATAGGTCGTGGTGTGCTTGAACTCGGTGATGCGTACGTCGCACGGTATTGTATTATTCAAAGAGAAGCATACAATAGAAGCTAGGGGTGTTACATTCATCTATCATTTAATAAATTACATCATCGCAATTTGAAATTGTTCTTTGGAGATAAAAGGTTAAAAAATAGAAAATACCATTGTGGAAAACCCACATCGGAATTAGTGTTAATAATATTTAGTCTTGATGAAAGAGAAATGGAATTTAAAAAGTTGCCACCAAATTAGGATTTTGAATAGAAGAACATTGGTAGCAATTATAATTTGAGGAAAAACATAAATATATATAGGATGTGATTGAGGTCATCAATCACAAACAAGTGAATGGAAAATTGAGGGCCTCCAATCCATTAATATATGATTAATAACATAATTTATTAGGATAATACATTTTTGGGATTAAGAAACATTCCAAAAGTACTATGAATTAATCTCATCATAGAATAAAGGAAAAATGCTTGATAAGTATAGTTCCATACTTTACCTAATTTCTACCACAAAATCATAATTCACTCCAAACGACGAGTATTCAAGAGGACATGGTCACACCTGAATTTCTAGAATCAACTTATAGAGAATCAAATAATCCATAAAGGGTGAAATATACATTTCTATTGTCTTTAGAGATTAACCAAAACCAAAATGGTTAGTACCAGATCAGATGATTCCCAAAAAGGATAATCCTATAGAAAATGAAATACTAATAATAATTTATAAAATTAAACCAACAATACCAAAAGTTCAATAAATACCATTCAATAAACAATTGTCCTTGAAATCCTTCAATATAATCCAAACCAATATCGAAACCTGAAAGTCAAAAGAATTTGATTATGTAGCCTTCCACATTAAATTGTATCTTCAAATAACATCAACTACTCCTAATGTCACATAAAAAAATTAATTAACCTAATCACATATTCTTAATGATAGGTTAATAATTTATATAAATAAGACGTATATATATAAATCCCCAATAAAAAAACTGGATAAAAATCCACCATTAATCCTCAAATTAAATCCCTTAGTATTGAATTTTCCTTAGGCATATAGTGTTCCAAACAGAGATAACGTCTTCCAAAATAACATTTATCACTTAATCAAAAAATAATTTTCATACAGTAAGGATATCCATTTGATAAAATATAATATCCCAAATGAAATTATTATTTATTAGTCATATAATTTGACATAAAATAATTAGTCACACAAACCAAGGACTTTACATAATCTAGTGGTAGGTGATTAATCCCAGTCTCAATTTGGTTTTGGGTTGCATTCCTGCATCTTTTTCCAATGCGAGAGGTTTGTCACAAAGTCTACATGTTGTCATTTTTCAAAAACTATATTTTATAACAATCCCAAAATGAGAAAAATTCCTTAAAATAACTGTAACCTAATTTATCTACAAATGTTATCTTGTACCTTATATTTTCATAGAAACAATTCACATCCTGTAATTTCCTCAAATTAAAGGATCATATAAACCCAAATGGGTATATATAACTATATCTATAGAAGAAAATATAATTCTCCCTTGAATAGAATTTTCACATAACAAACTGTTGGGTTACACATACAAGAGAAAAGTCTTCCAATGTAATCCCATCTACATAAAGAACTAATACTTTTAAACGGTTATCTATCCATTTACTTACACATATGTTCTTCCTTGACCAAGAGGATATCCTATATAATAGGGAATTAACTTGAGTAATGCCCAGGTCCCCTAAATTTATGGAATATGACATTAAATGGATTCTTGGGATCATTTTTATTTTCTTCCATAGTACTCATCATTTTTTCTTGGAAATTCTTTCTATTATGTTGTTCTTTCCAATATAGATAATTTCTTTTTCTATTGAGACACTTTACCAGGTGTCTCCTTCTACATTTCCTACATGATGGAAATTGAGATTTCTTCTCTTTATAGTCTCCACTACTGGTGGTCTTATCATTCACCACCATTCTCTTCTTTTATGAGTCTAGTATATGGTTAATATATATGTTATTGATCATATTTCTGGAAAATTTATTTTTCATAAACATGATATCTTTTACGCCAATCAAAATTCCATTTCATTTTTCATTTACACCACAATTCCCAACTTTTACATCATGTTAAATGTTACAATTACTTCCTTGGAATCCATCCATTAACTAAATCTAGAATTCATTGTGTGTGTAACAGTAGTCATAAAATCATTTAGAGAATATCATGATGCCTTATTTTCCTTCTAAAACACCTTAGGATAAACCAAGGTTATTTATTCTCATATTATATCAAAATCCTAAAAATCAATTTGTAATGAAAATTTGAATTATCCTAAACAGATCCCCTAGAAATGTCACAACCAAGAGTGCAGCAAGCCCTGTTGTCATCCACTAGTTTCTATACGAATCTAGATCAAAGTGGTGTTTTCGGGTTTTACCCCTAGGTACATCGGTGCAAGATCCTCCTCTAACTGCACGTATCCAGATAAGGATGTATTTCTAGGAAAACCCACATAATATTTACATAACAAAAAAATTTGGATGTTCTTCTATACTAATCCCCAATGTCATTCTTATGGTAATTTTCTCTAATTAAAGTTTTTCAAATTCTAGTTTTCAAGGTTTGAACTAAACATCCTCTAATACCAACTATAATTCCCCAACCCAAGTTACCCATAGTCTATACATTATTACATATAATTGTCACGATCATTAGAGATAAATTCCCAAAATACCGATTATTTTATTAGCCTTGGATGTACTAGATACATAAATAATTTTTACATTACATCATGAAATATAGAAAAACAACATTGTACCCCTTTTGAACACACTCATATCCATAATCCTATTCTTTTAGGTTAATCATGATATTCTTCTTCACATCCTGGGAAACAAATATAGATAGGGGTGAGATCAGATTCTCAATAATGATAATAATATAGCAGAAACATTCATAAATACGCATAAACATTTAATTCAATGTATAAGACTAATACACAAGCCTTCTAAACATAAATTTCATCATAATATGGAAAATATAAGTCAAATAATGTCATTTACTTTTTCAAATGGATATAATACTAGTCAAATAATCACATGTAATATCAATACCAAATTTCATAATAATGGCATGCATATTACTGGACACCATAACCACATAGTCAAGGCCTCATTCCAAGACTAAAAATAATATTTTTCAAGGCCCTATTCCTAGACACTAGTTTGTCTCTTGAGACCTGCCGATGCATTCAGGATCTATAGCGGGCCACCCCCCTCACATACTAAGTACAATTCATTCCTCCTATGAAAAGTATGAAACATAATCTAAACATTTGTATTAAAACTAGCATAATAAATGTCAATATTTTAAGTAGAAACCATGAATGGTATAAAAATAGCATATCAACAGTCAAATATAAACCATTCAATAATATATGGAAGATTTTATTATAATAAATCGACATCAAACAAGAATAATTAATGATATTGACATGGGTAAAAAAATTGTAAAACAAGTTTAGGGAAATACCCCAATTTTCTTGAAAACATTTAAAATCCTCACTAGTTATCAAAAATATATAAAAAATATATTTTTAAATAGAAGTATCCCATACCATTTTAAATATTTTAAAAGTAAATTTAATTTTTAAATAATTCATGTTCATATAAATAAATCCTTGACAACATTTTTAAAACATGGAAATTAATGAGAAAGATTTAGAAGAATAAGTCATTAAATTATTTAAAATGATATTTTAGTAAGATTTCCTAACCACATGAGAGATTTTTGAATATAGATAATTGAGTTAATAAAATATTTTAATATCATGAGAATAAAGGGATTCATTATATACTAAGTCAAAGAACATTATGTACACCATTTAAAAGTTAATTAATACATAACAACCAAGAAGACTCAATTGAATGTTAATTGAGATGAAATCCCTTATAAAGACCATATCCTTATGTTAAGGACAAATAAATGGCATAATTATGTGTGAAAAATATAAATACACTCAATATGATTGGATATTTCATGTAAATCAATCAAATGACATTCACAGATATTCATGTAAAAACAACACCAATGAGTTGGATGTTTAACTCAATGAATGGAAATAGAGTGAACATTACTCTTATCAAGTTCATATCAATGAATTCAGAATTGATCAATGGAGTGATTATGTGTATAAAAATTATATCAAAACAAATGTGAGTGGAAATTATTACTTAAATAAATATATAGTGATTTCAAACATAATCATGGAGTAGAATCATCAATGATGATTGCGTAAAACCTAGTGTGTTGAAATTGAAATTAGAATTTCCCTTAAAAATTTGGTAACTTACAAAACATAAACCCCAAAAAAGAAGGATCATACAATGAAGACATAAATACCCATAAATTAAAGTATATTACATATTGAATAAAATCACCGGTAGTACAAACACCACACAAAATAAAGTAGTGGGAAATATAGCACGAATCTCAATAGAACAAAAACTAAGATGAAAACCACTTACCATGTAAATTTCCTTAATTGAGGGTACGTTAAAATCCTTTATAATGTTGAAATAATTTTATTAAATTATAAAAGAACAATATACATAAATATGATATCATATATGATCTTTTAATATTGCATTGTTATTAATAATTCAGTAGTATTGTTGCTTCAGATGTTAACTGATTCAATTTTCTTCATCACCACCACAAAATTAAATTTTATTATTAAGACACATTAAGAATAAGTGGGAAACTATAGTTCACAAAACATTTGTAATAAATTGAACCTTCTTTTCAGGTATGTTTTTCCTTTTTCTGGAGTTTTTTAGATAAGAGGAGTTTCTAGAAATTGTCAAAGTACACGCAGTGTACTTCGTTGTCGCGTGAGGCAGTGTGTTGGCTATGTAAGGTACACACAAACGATCCTGTGGGGTGATGTGGAGGCCACCTAAAGCAGAGTATTGAAACAGTAAGTACATGGAATGTACTCTAAAAGTACACGCTGTGTATTTTTTTCATTAAACGCATCAGGGTCATGTCTAATCGCCAGAAACACCTCCTTTTAGGTTTTGTTTGGATGAGAGCTCCTGAAAGGCCGTGAATCTTCGACGAACCCATGAGCTATCATCCATCCTCTGAATCAAACTCCATCGATTGCATTGGAACCGCATCAGTGAGTTCTCTCTTCGGCTGGATTCTCATTTCCCAATTCTTTCTCTTTTCCAGGTTATCGTGGGTTGAATGTTTTAGACTTTTTTGTAGATATTATAAGTTCTATGGTGGATAAAGCCTTGTGGTTCACATATATTTACCTCCAAACTTCAAGTTAGGTTGTTTGTGCCTTTATGTAGGAAATATTTTGAGTATTTGTACAAATTCCACCAATAACCTTGAATGAGGTATTGTGTGTTTCCTGTTTTTCCCTTGTTGTTGCTTGTTTTGCTTATATGCCTAAGTTGAGGATATTGTTTGTGAATATGGTAATTTACTATGCATTGGATGTTTTTCCTATTCATGTTTTACCTGTTTATGACCATTTTGTCTAGTTTTTCCTATTTGGATACTGCCAGTTCCATACCTAGATATAGGATGGTGTTACTGTTATTCTTCCATGCTGAGATGTTGTAGAATGATGTCCATGTAGTCCTTTAGGTTACTTTGTCCGTTACGTGATGCGATACTTGTAGACTTTACACAGGGTTGTGGGAACCTAATGTAGTAGACCATAGGGAGAATGGACGTAAGGGCTTCTCCAGAGTGTCTTTAATTTATGATGCGAGAATATAGGGGGAATTGACGTTGAGTGCTTCATTATAGTGTATGTAGTTCCTTGACGTAGGCCACAGTGGGAATGAGACATTGAGTGCTTCCCCAGAGCGCCTTTAGTATGATACGAGACTATAGGGAAGATTGACGGTGAGTGCTTTCCCAGAGAGTATATTATTTAGCTGATCCAAAGTGGTGAGAATGTGTGTGCCTCCCAAAGGGTTTCTAGTACTTGTAGGTTGAACCACAGAGGTTAGGCTATGAGAACTACCTGTAGGGTTACATGTTGTTATATTTTCATGTGTGGAGACTTACCTGGTTGTTAATTATATTCTTGAAATTGTGGATTTTTTCCTGCAGAGTACTTTCATGTTTACTTTTTTCGGTAATTTTACCTATCATATATTCACTGACTATTAGGCAAAGATCTTTGGGTGGTTTCCAACTGAGATTTTTGTCTCACACCCTGTTTGGACCAAGATTTTCGGCCCAAACAGATTATATTTTTGCAGGTATAGATAAGTGCAAGCACCCTTCTACTTTATGTTCTTGATTATTTGGGAGCTAGAGAGCATGTGACCAAGTTGAGGCTTGTGATGTTGAGGAGTTTTTTAGCTATTTTCCTTTTTCATTTTGGTTTAGTACTGTATTCAGCATTGTGACTTTTTTGGCTGCTTTCCTAGACTCATGTTCATCTTGCATCATTTGTATATTTTTCCCAGTTTACTTATCAGTCTTCTGTTGTTTACTGTTGTTGGGTATTTACTACTTCTGATATTGTATAATTGTTTGTCTTCCGTTGTGTTACTCTTCCAATGAGGGAATAGTTTCCCCATTATCCCACCCATGTCCCTTGCTACTAGTCGACAGCCTCTGGCGTTCAGGGAAATGCGCTTGAGGCCATGTGACTAACCAGGTACCGGGTGCCCTGGGCGGCTTCCAGAACCGGGGCATTACAATGTGGTATCATATATTTCTTTTCTATTGTATATCTATTTGGAGCCTATAGTCAGGGATAGGACGGAATATGTACTTGGTAATAAGCTATGTCTGGGAGTTACTAACCAGTGTAAAGGGAAAATCCATACTACCTCGTTTATTGTAATTTTACTAGTTTTCAATTTTTAGAGTTGATTTGATTTCATCATTGGGTGATTCACATGCTTTGTGTTTTTACTATTATTGTTATTGTGGTTCTATTTCTGATGCAACCCAATGAGATAAGGGTATGACATCTCATGCATCATATAGGAATTTGTTAGAAATCACATGCCATTCACTATTTCTATGCCATCTAGGATGCATTAGAAATTTCATGTTTTTTCGATATATGTTATGTATATTATGCATGTTTTTGTGATAGATTCTTGATAAAAATATCATCTTCTTATTAGAGAATTGATTGTGTACGGTTTCACCTGAAGGAATGAAAAATTTTGTTTCTTACGGTTTTGTGTGCCCCCATAGACCGGAATTTGGCAGATAATTAACCTATTTACTTTGCTTGTAACTTGTATAAGATTCCAAACTTTGATTTGCGGGAAGTAGGGGCCCTCACAGATAGGAATTTGGCACATTAACGTGTGTTTTCTATGTTTTCTGGGCTTAAGAGAAGTTTCTGAGCTACTGCACAGAAAAACACAGAGTACATGACATGTAATTTATTAATAAATGTTGTGTAGTTTTTAAAATGTGTCATTGACTGTGTGGGAAAAAACATGTGGTTGTAAAAAATATTTTGGAACACGCCGTGTATAGTAAGGACACATCGTTGGGTAGTGACCCTGTGTCTGCCAGTTTGGCTAACGACACGGATGGATGAAACTTCGACTATACACATCATGTCCTCTTATCACATCTTGTTCCATGTAACCTAAGTACCCAACCATGTCACGAACAACACAGGTCGGGGAAAACCATCACATACACGATGTATTATTAGGGCGCACACCGTGTAGAGTGAACCATGTAGATGGCCATGTAACTAACAACACGGGTTATTGAAACCTTGTCTTGTACATGTCGTGTCCCTCATGAACATGCCATGTCCTTCATGAACATGTCGTGTAGTCTAGGATTAAGAGGACCGTGTGGGTAAGCCTTGTAAGGAGACTTGGGAAGGGGAAAAGAGTTCAAGCACATGCCGTGTGTGGGGAGAACATGCCGTGTGATTGGGGTGTTACATGTCCAGTTGTGGCATAAGTACAGGCCCATGCAAATTATTGAAGGGAACACATCGTGTAGTCTTTATACATGCCATGTAGTCATGTTTTATTAATTTTGAATGCTTTATTTCCCTTATTCCCTTCTTACGCTCCTAGTTTTCAGTCCCTGAAAATGTTCTAAGTGTGCATTTGACCTTGCAGAGTCATGGAACTGGGAAATCCTTCGGTTGCACACCAGTTTACAGGCGGTGATCAGATTCCAGATATGGCTGATCAGGGACTTCCTCAACATACTCTTGTTATTCCAGTCTTGGCATCAGTAGTGATACCGGTTATCGGAATCGATGCACAGTTTAGGGAAGGCATTATGATGATGATGCAGACCTTCCAGAGAGCTCTGCCTTCTGCCACGTCTATAGAAGACTTGATGTGGATTTTCCGGCAGCAGAACCCACCCACCTTCTCTGGGGAAGGAGGACCACAAGCTACAGAGTCATGGCTATAATCCATGATGACGATCATTGAGCATCCGGGAGACACCTCCAGAAAGTCTGGTCAAGCTCACTACCGACCTGCTACAAGACTACACCAAAAGGTGGTGGGACGTGATCTCACAAGCGGGTCATTAGCAGGTTATGGCATGGGAGGAGTTTCAGCACGTCTTATTCAACTACTTTTATCTAGAGAACTTAAGAGCTGATCGGGCCCGGGAGTACATGAGCCTAGAGTAGGGTACTCTTTTTGTCATGGATAATTCCTCTCGTTTCACCTAGCTTTAGCATTTCACACCCCTCCAGGGTGGGTATGGGTTGTTCATGGAAAGGAAGTTTGAGGATGTTCTCAGAAGGGAGATCATCTAATAGGTTAATATCTTCAGGCTGGCTTCTATCACTTCCATTGTCTACCAGGCATTGATTGCTGAACTCAATCAGAGAGATTCCGGAGCTAAGAGCCAGGGCAGTTCTGCTTCTTGAGTTAGTGCTTCACCAGCTAAGAGCAGGAAGTACTATAGGGAGTCTACGCACGGTGATCCGAGTTAGTGATGCACATCTTTAGGTAGCCAAGTGGTATGCTACCAGTGTGGAAGGGTTGGCATACGAGGCCACAATCCTAGAGAGACCCAGTGGGGTGCCGATCTTGCGGACAGATGGGTCACCTTCAGCGCTTCTGTCAGGTTTTCTCACCAGCAGCTGGTGATAGGGGTTCATCTATGACTCCTTTTTCAAGAGAAGTGCCACCAGTTTCTCACCAGTCCTGTAATTAGAGTTCTTCTGGCCGTCTGGGCCGAGGTGGAGGTCGAGGCCGTGGTGATCTGTCACCAGTCTTTCAGCGATAGTAGGGTGGATCAGCACAAAGCGGTCAGGAATGGTCACATGGCCATGGTACCAGTATGGCTTTTGTAGTGGATCAAACCTAGCAAGAGCATGATCTCTGACCCTCTACAGTTTGAGATACGATCTTAGTAGCCTCAGTTTTATCTTCTTCTGTTTTCGAAACAGGGGCTTCCCATAGCTTTATCTCTGTTCATGTGGTGGAGAGCCTTGGGCTCTGCATATTTTCCCTTGACGACACATTGACTCTAGAAACACCACTGTGGACTAGGACAGTTAGTGTACGTCAGTGCAAAGATTTCCCTCTAGAGGTGGCTGGGTATCACTTTCTATGGGATCTCATTTTCCTAGAGATGACAGGATATGATGTCATTCTCAGGATGAACTGGTTAGTTCCCTTCCAGGAAGTCTTCGACTATTATCTCCATAGGGTGAATTTCATATCACCAGAGGGTGGATATTTTCTTTATAAGGGTGATTGGGATGTCCATGCGAGTAGATTAGGACCATAGCATCATGGGCTAGGTGGAGTTACAGCTCAGATTTCCTGTCTATATCTGGATGACTAGGGGACTTCACAGTTAGAATTTCCACCAGTGGTGGATCGTTTCAGAGATGTCTTTCCAGAGGAGTTTTCTAGTTTTCCTCTAGAGTGTGAGGTAGAATTCTCGATTTATCTTGTTCCAGTAGTGGCACTGGTGTCCATTCCTCCTTATAGGATGGCTACACCAGATTTGAAGGACCTCAAGAGGTAGTTGGTGGAGTTGCAGGAAAAGGGCTTCATCCAACATAGTACTTCTCCTCTGGGATCACCTGTCCTCTTTACGACGAACACAGACAACACCCTTAGGCTTTGTTTGGATTATCAGAAGCTGAACCACTTGATAGTCAAGAACAAAAATCTCTTTCCTAGGAATGATGAGCTCTTTGATCAACTTAGAGGAGCTCGGGTGTTCTCGAAGATTGATTGGAGGTCCAGTAATCATCAATTACACGTTAGACCATATGATATACCTCTTACTGCCTTCCAGAGAAAGTATGGTATATACGAGTATATGGTTGTGCCGTTTGGTCTCACGAACACGTTGGCAGTTTTCGTGGCACTAATGAAACGAGTGTTCTATCCATACTTATAAACATTGGTGGTGGTCTTCATGGACGATATCTTGGTGTAATCTCACACTTGACACGACCATGTAACCCATATTGATAACATTATGAGTACACTGACGGAGAATCAGTTATATACTATGATCTCAAAATTCCACTTTTGGATGGATCAGATCCACTTCTTGGGTTATGTTATCTCAGAGACAATAGTATCAGTATACCCAAAAAAAGTGAGACCAGTAATTTCTTAGGAGAATTCGAAGAAATCTTCGAGGTACGGAGTTTCCTAGGGCTGTCTGGATACTACATATGCTTTAAACATGACTTTTCATGCTTAGAAGCACCGCTGAAGGGTCTGGACAAGAAGGGTGTAAAGTTATTATGGTCGGATTCCTGTGAGTCAGCCTATCAAGAGCTGAAGGGGATGTTGAATTTAGCACTGATATTAGTCTTGCGAGAGCTGGTAAAGATCAATACTATTTACTATGATTCTTGAGGTATCGGGCTGGGAGCTGAGCTTATACAGGGAGATGGAGTCATCGTGTTCGGGTCTCGGTAGTTGAGGCCACATGAGAGTAATTACCCGACGCACGATCTAGAGTTGGCACCTGTTGTTCATTCCTTACACTGTTGGAGAAATTACCTTCTGGGAGAGCACCTTGTGGTTTTCACTGACCACAAGAGTCTCAAGTAGATATTCACTCAGCGTGATCTGAATCTGAGACAGTGCAGGTGGGTAGAGTACTTATAGTCCTTTGACGTTGAGCTTGCCTATATACCGGGAAAGGGCAACACAATGGATATTGCGTTGAGAAGAAGGACTCAGATATAGATAGTATAGGAGGCCAGTAGTGAGTGGTAGCTTATGGATCTATTATCTAAGATGCATTTGGAGGTGCACGACAGATTGGGCCAGACATTTCTATCTTATGTAGGTTTCATTTCTACACATCTTGATCATGTACGAATGAGGCAACGATCAGATTCTGAAGGCATAGTCCAACAGAAAAGCGTGACAGGAGAGGACCCTATTTCTGGATGGACAGTAGGTGAGGATGAGATCTTGCATTTCCAAGGTCGTGTATGGGTACCGGCAGATATACACGAGGATCTGATGAGGGATTTAATTCCTCAGTTTGGGAACTTCATCCTAGAATCAAAATGATGTATCGTGATCTTCACCACCAGAATTGGTGGCCAGGTATGAAGAGATATGTTGTTGGTTTCGTCATGAGATTTTCTACTTGTCAGTAGGTGAAGGTCAAATATCAGCGACCAATAGGTCTTTTCTAGTAGTTACCCATTCCTAAGTGGAAGTGGAACAATGTTTTGATGGACTTCGTGACCGGTTTTCCAAGGTCGCCATGTGGGAATGACGTTGTTTGGGTTGTTATAGATAGGATTACGAAGTTTTCTCCCTTCTTGCCGATCAAGGAGACCTTCAGTGTTAATGAGCTGGGACGGTTTTTCATCCGAGAGATTTCACGTCAGCATTGAGTTCCACACTCCATTGTTTCAGATAGGGATGCGCGTTTTACTTCTCGTGTCTGGAAGGGGCTTCAGAAGGCTTTGGGTACACATGTAATTTTGAGTACAACATACCATCCCCATACAGCTGGCCAGTCTGAGTGTACGATTCGGGTTCTTGAAGATTTTCTCTGTGATTCCATTCTGGACCATGGAGGTTCTTGGGAGAAGCATATACCTCTTGTGGAGTTTTCCTACAACAATAGTTTTCAAGAAACTATTCAGATGGCACATTATGAGGCTTTGTATGGTAGGCCATGCCGATCACCTTTATGTTGGATGGAGATAGGAGAGGAAACTTTGCGGGGACCTCGTCTTGTTGAGGAGACCACAGAGCATATAGATTTGGTTCGAAAAAGGATGGCTACTACACAGTCTCCGCAGAAGTCGTATGTTGATCAGTGAAGGTGACCTCTGGAGTTCGTGGTTAGGGATCGGGTTTTACTACGTGTCACACCAAGATTGGGATAGAAGAGGATTCGGGGACAGGGTAAGATTTCACCAGGGCACGTCAGGCCGTTTGAGGTTTTAGATAGAGTTGGTTTGGTTGCCTATTAGTTGCAGTTACCTCAGAGGTACGGATTTATGCACAAATTTTTACCGTGTTTCTTAGTTCCAAAGTTACTTTTCAGAAAAGTCTCGTGCCTTTCAACATGAGGAGATTGAGCTCGAAGTAGATGCAACGTTTGAGGATCATCTTATCTAGATTATCGATCATAGTATAAAGGTTCTCAGTTGCTAGTATGTTCCACTGGTATGTGTGCTATGGCAGCACAAGCGAGTACAGGACAAGACTTGAGAGAGGGAGGTCGATGTATGATCACATTGGCCAGAGCGGTTCATGCTTTCTTCTTCTACACCTTTCTAGGGAAATTTGGGGAAGAATTTCTTCAAGGGGGAAGTTTGTAAGAACACAGACCTTGTTTTCAGGTATGTTATTCCTTTTTCTAGAGTTTTTGAGAAAAGAGGAGTTTCTGATAATTTTTGAAGTACACACCGTGTAAATTAAGAGTACACATTGTGTACTCTGTTGTCGTGTGAGGCCCTATGTTGGATGTGTAAGGGCCACACACATGGTCGTGTGGGGTGACATGGATGCCGCCTAAAGCAGAGTACGGAAACAGTAAGAACACGCCATGTACTCCAAAAGTATACGCTGTGTATTTTTTTTCATTAAACGAAATGGGGTCACGTCAAATTGGCATAATTACCTATTTTTAGGTTTTGTTTGGTCTAGATATCCTGAACAGCTGCACATCTTCGATGAACCCCTGAGAGATCTTATGCCCTACGAATTGAACTCTGTCGATTGAGTTTGAACCGCATCAGTGCGTTCTCTCTTCTACCGGATCCTCGTTTCCCAATTCCTTCTCTTTTCCAGGTTATCATGGGTTGAACATTTTAGACGTTTTTGTAGATATTTGACGTTCTAAGGTGATTCAATCCCCATGGTTCAAGAATATTGATCTCTTAACTTCAAGGTAGGTGGCTTGTTCCTTTTGTAGAACATCTTTGAGTATTTGTGAAAATTCCACTAATACCCTTGAATGGGGTATTGCGTGTGTCATGTTCTTCCCTTTTTGTTGCATGTTATGCTTATATTCCATATTAGAGGATATGTTTTTGTGAATAGGTTAATTTACCGTGCGTTGGATGTTTTTCCCATGCATGGTTTACATGTTTATGACTATATGGTCTAGTTTTTACTATTAGGCTATTGCCAGTTCCATGCCTAGTTGTAGGATGGTGTGACTGTTGTTTTTTCATGATGAGATGATTTAGAATGCTAGACAAGTAGTCCTTCACGTTAATTTGTCTATTACGCTATGTGATACTCGCTAACTTTACAGTGGTCTGTGGGAACCTATTGTAGTAGACCATAGAGAGAATGGATGTAAGGGCTTCTCCAGAGTTTCTTTAATTTACAATGCGAGAGCATAGGGGGAATTGACATTGATAGTTTCCTCAGAGTGTCTGTAGATCCCTGATGTGGGCCACAGGGGGAATGAGACATTTAGTGCTTTCCCAGAGCGCCTTTAGTATGATACAATACTGTAGGGGGGATTAACGGTGAGTGCTTCCGCAGAGAGTCTATTCTTTAGCTAAACTAGAGGGGTTAGATGGTGTGTGCCTCCCAGAGGGTTGCTAGTGCTTGTAGGTTGAACAATAGGGTTACCTGTTGTTCTATATTCTTGTGTATCTGCTTACCTAGTTGTAAATTATATGCTCGAAACTATGGATTATTTGTTGTTGAGTAAATTCATGTTTACTTTTTTTTTACTTTTACCTCCCATATATTCACTGACTATTAGGAATAAATCTTCGGGTGGTTGCCTACTGGGATTTTTGTCTCACACCATGTTTGGTTCATGCTTTTGAGCCCAAATAGATTATTTTGTTTCATATATAGATAAGGGAAAGAACCCTTCTACTTCAGGTTCATGACTGTTTTGGAGCTGGAGAGCATGGGACCAAGCTGAGGCTTCTGTTGCTGAGGAGTTGTTTATCTGTTTCACTTTTTTATTTGGGTTTAGTATTGTATTCAGTATTGTGACTTTTTTGGATTCTTTCCTAGACACATATGCATCTTGCATAATTTATATATTTTTCCCAGTTGTTTACTAATCAGTCTTCCGTTGTTTACTATTGTTGGGTATTTACTGCTTCCGCTATTGTATGATTGTATATCTTCCTCTATGTTACTATACCAATGAGGTCATAGTTTCTCCATTATCACAACCAAGGCCCTCGTTTCTAATTGGAAGCCTCTGGAATTTGGGGAAATGTGATTGATGCCATGTGACCAACCGAGTACGGGGGGCCTTGGGAGGCTTCCTGAACTGGGGCGTTACAACAATGATACCACTAAGTGCTAAAAGAACTCAAAAATTGATTTTACACAAGAATAAGATTTTTAGAATAATACAATCTATATAATTCATAGTTTAGAGTACTATGCTAGATGTCTGGATCCTTACAGATATTCTATTCAAGGTGGGTAGCCATTCTATTTATTTTCTGAATTAATTCTACTTAGTTGATTTTACAGTGGTTGAAACCTCAAGCTAGGATTCTAACTTATTTTTCTAACCAATCCTATTTCTCAACCTTGGTGTCAACTCGTAACTTTCTTTAATATATTATGTCGATCTCGTCTTTTTAAAATTTTACCCACACAATGTTTTCATGAATTTCTTCCTTCGAATAGAGGATGAGTTTCAAGAACCACCCCTTATTCTTCTTCTTCAAATATTCTTGATTTCCCGCTTTTTTATCAACCTTCCCCTTTCTATAAGGCTTTTATTTCATTGTTTCCACCTTTCTTAGCCGACCTAATTTACATCGGATTAGGCAAGTGGTAATTGTCAATCTATCACTTTGATTTTTCCCCTTGACCAAAATGCACTTTCTTGAGTCTCGATTTCCTTTTTACCCTTTTTCCTTATAGGACTATGAAGTCCTTTTCCTTGAATTATTTCAAAACAATACAATTATAATTGACTATAACTATCATCACCTGAATCATCTTCCTCTGCATCCAATGTTGTTTCTTAGAAATCTAGACAATCAACGTGGTTTCCATGCACCACAACAGGGCCTTCATTGATGGGGATCTTCCTACACAAAGACACCCCAATCCTTCCATAACCTCGATGTAATTATTCTTACCTACACTCACATCCTTGATCTAGACTAGAGGATGTAGATTGAGGGTGTTGGGGTCTAAGGGACCTAAGAAATTTGCCTAATTTATCCTTCCTTCTCCACTATGTGATACGACAGCTGACTCCTATGGAAATTTTTTTCCAGATATCTCTTCCTCCACACTAAAGTCAACCCTACTGGTATCCCAGGTATAGGTCCCCCTGATGATTAAGGTCGTTCCTTTTTCTCTTGGACGTTCACTAGCGGGGTCAAGACCGAAGAAAATAGGTTGTCCTAGTGGTTGTGCATCATTAGCACCTGGTTCAAGTAATTGATTGAGGATACCCAGGTGTAGTTTCAAACGACTAAAAACCTCATCCACCGGTGTATTTTGACTCGCGCCACTAGTCTTTAGTGACATAGAAGTTGATGGAATGATTGTGCCCAAATTCCTCCCATTATAGTATCAATGCCATCACCTCTACGTCACGAACCAATAAAATCGTATCATTTATCCGATTGATGAGCAACTATAGCATTTCCAACCGGGACTGTGCCAACAACATTAAGATGGGGAGGCTCACTCTGTGAATGATCATCGAAGTTATGATGAGAGAGAAAAACTTTAATTTTTTATTATAAGTGGAAAAATGACAAGCCCAAAGACACTTATAAAGACACTTACAACCCCATCATTCAAGGAGGACAAAAGTAGTGTAGGCCTAATGCATCCCTCATCACACAAGACCTACACTCAAGAGGTATAGAGCCCATTATACTATAAATAACGGGCTCTTCCTCGGGACTTCCAATCTTTAATAATGCATCCGCAACAAAATTTCTTTCCCTCCAGATATGGTGCATGATCTATCCTTGGTTGGTTTCCATGCTACACCACCTGATGATATAAGCCAGCTCCCAAGGTGCGTCTGTCCCACCCCAAACATGATTAACCAAGACTTCTGAATCCGCCTCCACCTCTGACACTTGGAATCGGATCCTCCTGCATGCTCGTAGCCCCGTAAAGAGGGACCGAGCCTCCGCCCCTAATTAATTGCCTATCCCAATGGTGGCACTAAACGCTAGATGAACCGAGCCTCATGAATCACGTAAAACCCCACCGCCTCGCATCGTGCCATGCATGTAGGTCCCATCCACATTTAGTTTGAGCCCACTGAGAGGAGGCTTCCATTTTACCCATCTCCCTCCAAAATGCTCTGGACCACGAGGTATATCCAGGATATTGCAATCCATATTCGTATGCTGATCAATTCTCAACAGGGAGACCATCTCATATACCAATGACCTAAATCATAACTGTTGCAGAGAGATCAAACTCCGGAAACCCAAGTGTTCCTTGTTCCGGGCCGCCCAAATGACCCATCATATTGCAGCAAGTATGCATGCACGTACCTTGCCTTATAAGTTGCTGATAAGACTTCTAGTAAACCATGTGGAGAGGAGATCTTGAAAGCAGATATACTTGAAGTTGGCGCAAACCCGAGGAGTATACATATTCGAAATAGCCGCCACCTAGTCACTCAAGAAAAAGAGATGAGTAGTTGATTCACTCTTCGGAGTTCTGCAATAGAAGCAGTGGTATGCCAGAGACATTCCCCTCCTTTGGACATTTTCCTCTATCGGGAGGGATCTGATTCAGATACGCTAGACCAGAAAGTTCATTTTCTTTAGGGTCTCCTTACACCAGATTCTCTCCGACCCATTCCCAAGGACAACCTCCACGCTCTTGCACTACCTATTGCTCTGAATGGAGAACTGGCCTGAGCATGAACACGTAAAGCAGCATCGATCATCTTCCTCATTAAGGGTGATAATAGAAAACACCTTCCTCTATTCTTGGTTAAGGACTAAACTAATGAATGCTGGATGTTTAGAGTCCCCCCTAAAGGTGATATCCGATGCAGGGAATCCAGGAAAAAACAAGTGCTCCCCAACCCAACTGTCTTTCCAAAAGCTGATGTCCCATCTGCCAATTATCCACCTATCCGAGCCACGTAGCTCCTCAAGGAATTCCTGCATTCTCCTGACCAGTGGAGAGGGCCGAACACTACACTCATTATTGCTCATCTCCAGATCCCTTTATTACCCTTTGAAGAACATGGCCCATAAAGAGCTCCTTGCCACAATAACCCATGCTAAACGTGCATGCATGCCCTGCATGGTGGTCGTGAGGTCGTGTAATCCCACTCCCCCATCGTCAGTTGATTTATCCAGTCTATCCCAAGAAGCCCAATGGCACCAGCTTACGTGATTGGCATCCCAGAGGAAGGTCGGGTGGGCCTTCTCTATCTTTTCCACGGTTTCCTTTGGAGGTTGGATGATAGAGAAAGTATGCACTGGAATCAAAGATAAGACATTGTTGATCAGGGTTACTCTCCCACCGAAGGAAAGAAACCTAGTTTCCCAGTTGTAGATTATTCTCAGTATCCAGTCGATAACCCCCCTCAAAAAGAGCACCCTTGATCCAACCATAAGAGACGAGAACCCCGAGATAGTGCATAGGAATGTTTTTCTGTTGGCATCCTAAAATGGATTGAATATTTCTATATCACCTAGAAGAGCATTTAGATGAGATGTATACCTGTATCTTGGTTGTGTTGATGAACTGACTACTAGCATTTCCATACCTGGAGAACACCTCCATAAGATTGATCAGGGACTATCGACTACCGTTGGTGAAAATTAAAACATCATCTACAAACATGATATGTGAAATGGCATCCCTACCATGATGCCCAGCCTATGGCCTCAGTATTCCATCCTCCGCTCTCCTCTGTAGGTTACTAAAAAGAGCCTCTTTTGCCAAAATGAAAAGGCTAGGAGATAAGGGGTCTCTTTGTCTCACTCCACGGGCCGTCTTAAAAAGCCAAATCTTTTCCCTCTGAAAGAGATGGACAACCAAGGTGATGAAAAACACCAGAAACAGAGGTCACATGTCCATTCATGGAATACAAACCTGCGCATCACCCTCAGGATAAAATACCACTCCTGCTTATCGTAGGCCTTATCTATATCAGCTTTCAAAATGACATTGGATCCCACTGAGTGTCGGTTGATATCATTAATGAGCTTTCTCGCTATACCCACCGCGCCTTGGATGCTTTGGCCATTAATGAACCCATGTTGTTCCTTGGAAATTAGATTTGGAATTATACAACCCATCATTCAAGAAGTGAGGCTTGCATGGATTTTATAAGACACATTGCATAAGAAAATTGGCCTGAATTGGTTGATGTTTGTGGGGTCTTTAATCTTTGTAAAGAGAAAAACTCTAGAAGCACTCACACCCTTTCCAAAATCTCCCCCGGAAGAAGTCCTGGACCACTGCCACCACCTATCGGGAAACAATATCCCATGCATGCACATAAAAACCTACTGGGACACCATCCGAGCCAGGGGCGCTATCCCTTTGGATTTCCATCACTGTCTTCTTGATGTATTCCTCATCTGGAATCATCGATAAGCACTCATTTTAGGATTCCCCCACCAGTCTTGGAATACACTCCATAAATTCATCCACTTCCTCACTACTACCACGACTCCCAGGCATTGCAACCCTCATTCCAGCCAGTAACCTTTCAAAATGATCCAGCACCATTCCCCCAGCAACCTCAACATCGTTGGTATAGTCACCGTTATCCAGCCAAATATTAATCCTCAAGGATTCTCTCTCTTTTAGGAATGCATGAAAAAATCCACTATTGTGGTTTCCCTCCTTAAGCCATTTGATCTGTGCCCTCTGCCTGAGGTCCCTCTCGATTTCCACCAGCTTGTCTGCCAGAAAACCCCATTTGTCACAAAGTGAGGTAAATGTATCCTCATTCTATGCCAACAGAAAATAATCCTCCATCAGATCAATGTATTTCAGAATCTATTCGACCCCCCGTGTTGTCGTTTGGTCTGTTGCCAAGCCAAACCAGGATATCCTGCTTGATACATTTGAGTCGGTTGCACAACCCATACCGAGGGCCCCCTTCTTCACTACCCTCTCATGAGCTCCTCACCAACAGCCAGAAATCTGGAAACTGATGCCAGTTGTTGGATTAAAGGAAGGCTCTGTTTCCCAGATAACCTCCACGTGCATGCATTTCCACCAGCAATGGAGCGTGGTCCAAGTGATCGCGGGAGGTGAGTAATTGATGGGAGAACGAAGGAGTCAAGTGCCTAGAGATTCGCAAGGCACCTATCCAGCCTACTCCAAATATGATTAGCACCTTTTCGGTTGTTGCACCAGGTAAAGTGACTACACCTGAACCCCAAATCGAAGAGGCCCATAGAGGTAATAAAGTCCCTAAGGTCATGCATCCCACCAGAGATCACAGAGGAGCCACCCTTCTTTTCAGACGAATCACTGATGGAGTTGACGTTTCCTCCCACAATCCAAGACATAGAATCTTTCTTGAAATGCATTGAGAAATTTACAAAGCTCCAGACGCGTTCATACCTCAGCGATGACATAGACAAAGGACAACAACACCTCACCCTTCGGATAGGTTATTTTTGTGTTGATACAACGTGACGTCATGCTGATCACCTCCACCTTAACATACTTCTTCCAGAAGATCCAAATATGGGAGTTATCTGAGAACCCATGCACAAATGAGTGAAGTCGAAGATTTCTTGACAGACCAAGAAGTTTTCCATGATCGTGTTTCGGTTTGAGAAGGACAACAATAAAAGCATGAGACTTCTTAGCTTCCGAATACATAAGGGCCCGCTTAGCCTACGCCCCAATTCTTCTTGTTTTCCAAATGATCAGGGACAACATAACACTTTGGAAAACCTATCCTTGATACTGGGGGCACTCAGGGAGGAGAACAGAGACCTAGCAGTGGCTTCCTTCTCTTTGGACCGAGTGAGAGCACCCAAACTGCCTTCTGATACCGCGCTCATTTTAGGAAGGATGATATTCTTCTTGAAGGCTCCCTCCTCATCATCAAGAAGAGAATGTTTCACCGTATAAGGTGGAACTTCCATACATACCTCAGCATCCTTGAGAACTGAGAGCAGGAACACCCTCTTGGGAGAAACACGATGGGACTCTACCTCCTTTGAGATGCCTTCCGGAACCAGAGGCACCTGAGGCACTGCGGAGGACGTCGATGCCAGTTTCGTGTGAAGGGAGCACGATAGTGACAACGAAGACAATTGAGAAGAAAAAAGAACCTGCACTGAAGGCGGAGGAAAAGTTCCATATGGTGGAGGCAGGGAGATGGAAAATAGGTCACGCTTGCTCCACGACCATGCTTTCGTACGACTGTCGATTTCAACCCTACTGAGAACAGGGAAGGATTCAGATGAAGAGGGGAACCATGCAATCAGACCCGGTACCGAGGTGTCAGAGTCCAGAGCCATAATCTTTATACCACGATCTTCGTCAGGAAGTGTCTTGGGCCCGTGGGACCCAAAATTCGAATTTGAAATATGAAGACCAATGGTAACATTTCCCCTCTCCGGAATCGCCATGAATAGGGAAACCGCCTTCTGAACCACCCGGGGCTCCGGTTGAGACAGTCCCATCGCTGAAGTCTACTTGCCAGCCCCTTCACCTGATGCCTTCACAGGTCCAGAAGACCCAGAATTTGATGAATAAGGGATGCGGTGACTGAAACCATCCTTTCCAGATCACGCTTTCGAGGAAAGGGGGTATTCAAATGGTACATCCCAGGACTTCTTTCCAGAGGAGCCCGGAGCCGATCGACTCTTCCTGAAGAAGATGGCTGAGTGCCCTTGGAGCCCGCATGATGCACAGAACCTCGGAGGAGAAACATTGAGAACCTGCTGCCACCACTGTAGGTCACCCCCCATTCGAACCATCACCCAAGGTGGGAACTTCATAGACAAATCCTTCTCCACATAGATGAGGGGGAACACCGCGCACATAAGGGAAGAGGTGCGATCATCCGAACAAAGGAACGAGCCAAAGGAGTCACCAACAGATTTGATCTCAATTGTGATTGATTTTAGAGGGCCTTTCGATATATCAGCTTTAACCTAGATCCTAGGTGAAACGGGATGTCAAATGACACTGGTGTGGGAGTCGGAAAATATACAGTGGCCTAGAAAATTACCTATCTTCCGAGGGATCGATGGGTTCTGGAATTGAAAAGGAAGATTAGGTAGGGAGATCTAGAGTGTTGTGGTCGGAGGTTCATGCCTTAGGTAAAAATTGAAGGTCCACCAGAAGAGGGAGAACCTAACTCCTCCCATAGATCATGGAGCAATGGATTAAGTAGCAACATGGTCCTATTAATTTGAGAAGTGGACTTGAATGTGTCCCGCATCTAACAGGACGACGATCACTCAATCTTGAAAATTCTAGTGTGAAATGACAAACTAGTCAAACACATCAACAAAGGGGCGATTTCTTCCAAATCAGGATACCAAGGTAAGATCCATCAAAGCTGAAGCTTCAATGAACTCGAGGGGGAAATATGAACCGAGAGAAATCCATTAGGGAGGGAATATACATTAGGGCTTATTTCATTCGAAGGAAACAAAGGGAGGGAGGACAGTTCAGTGAAATGGGAAAAGGAGTGATAATGGGAAGGATGTGAGCATGAAAGATAATCTCCCCTCCCAAGACGAAGCGGTTCAAGGAGGGGAGGAAGTGCCATGTTTATTCCCTATGTAGTTGTGAAGAGGAGAATGAGAGGGTTATGATAACCTAAATTGGAAAACCTAGTAATAAAATTATCAACTTTTTCATTATATGTTTTGTTATGTATGTCATGTTTGTTATGGATATGATGTATTTGATTTGTATCCAGAATGATATTATGTTCTTAAACATTATGTTTTAGTCATAAAATTAGAATTATTATTGAATGGTTATGATGGGGAATGAATCTTATCGCATTTGTGGAAATGGTATTCTATACGTATGCACGAGCAACAATACAATTCTATTGATTGTGAAATCGTATGTAATTGGATGGTATATTATATATACAGAATCATTAACATGTTATATTTATCATATATATTGATTATACTCATTATTATACCCATCCAAATAATTATCTGTTGAATAACAAACTACCCCACGACGTGGAGATGGTAAGACGTATGTACACACGTATGGTGGCTTTGCCGTTCATAGAATGAATAGAATAATGAATATAGTTATACTATATTTATAGTAACATCAGAGTATGTAGAAGTTACTATATTTATTATTTTGGTATGGAAACAACAGAGAAAGATGAAGTGGAGAAAGAAATGAACATTGAACGTGGTGATGAAATAATTACCTCTTCTTCGGGTGCTTCCTTTTGATTTGATCAAAAGGGCTCGTTAGGTTAGATTTCAGATCTGACTAAGGAATCTAGGTTGAAGAGAGGTTATTTAGGAGGATATTTGATCCCAGTTTGTCTATGACAAATGGATTTGGAGGAGTTATTTAGAGAGAATGGGAAGTACCATTTTATAAGAGAGGGGAGGGTCACTTTAGGAAAACCTTGAAATATTATTTCTTAGACAATAATATTTTATTCATAATGGATACCAAAGGATTTATTTTAAGAATAAGGTTGATATGGGTCGGATAACTCTAAACCAATTGGTTTTAGAGAGTTTTAGGTCAACATTTTAACCTTATCATTTAGATTTAACTGTAGGTTAAATAGTTTAACATTTACCATGAATCATTGAATTATTATATTATATGGTCAATACACATACTATAAAATGATAAGAGAACTCAAAGTGGTTTATTAATGAAATATATATTATTATATAAGTCCATTCAGCGATCCTTATATTTTTTTGACTATTATAACATTTAATAATATATTATTTGTTTCAAAAACACATTTATGTCGATTTTGACATTATTAAGTATTTGTTTTTTTGGAATGTTATAACAATATGATTTCATCAAAAAAATTGAACCCACCCTAATATATAATATTAACCTAGAAAAATTTTAAAATGCATAAAAAATATCACTTTACATTTATTTTAATATTTATAATATCAATTATTTTAATATTTCATTAATAAGGAAGTTACTGCATCATCATTATGTCAAAATTAAATTTACTTATTTATTGTATAAATTTTTTAAATAAAATTCCATAATTTAAAAAATATTCTTATATTTATATTTAATATTTACAGTTGAAATTTTCTTTTGTATAATCCTATATTAAAAATGTTTCAGTTATCAAAATTTGAATTTAACACTTTTAACTCTTCTTTAAATAAAATAATAATAAATGTCCTAATATAAAAAAAAGTAGACCAAAAGGATAATATTTTCTTCCTAAGGACTCTTTTGTTAGAAATACACCTATCAAATAGAATAATGACATGTGTTAGGGTAATTATAATTCTTTTTTTACCTTTAATTGTCCTATTTACATTTAACCGTGGTAAATAAAATTCAAAAGATATTATTCACCAAAAATTATTTTCATCCTATTTAACCAAATTTTACCCATTGATGAAAATGGTGTCTCTTAATTTTTTTAAATTCAATTCACATAAGCGGTAAAATTATATTTTATGCAAATTTATTAGCGTTCCTAGATAGTCGGTAAAAGGCATTAAAAAATTCAATAAAATTTTATACATCTCATTCTATTATAAAATGAATCCAATGAATTATATTAAACTAATATGGGTATTGTGAATATATTTTCACTTAAATTAAATTTAAATAAAATAATTAATTTTTTAAATAAGAAGTCAGTTTTTAACCAATAACGTAATGTTTTTCAATATTTATAAAAAATAGAATGTTTTCTGAAAATACCTAAAATTCTCTCCAAGATAATTTTTATATTCTGAATATAAAAATGATGTATATTTTTCCAAATTCAAAACATTGTAGTTGCATTTATTAATTTATAATTAATTCCCTTTTCAATACCAGAAAGAGTATTTTTGAAAAGTAAAGACTATCAAAAAATTGATAAGTGTTTATGTCTGGTATAAAAGTGAAATTACATCCCAAGACCAACATTGGATTAAATAATAAAAATATAATCTAATTATAATTTAAAACCATTCAAATTTTTAATTTAAAACTATAAATTATTTTGATTAAAAAAGTTGTTTTCAATTAAAATTTAGTATCATTCATTGTTCATCGAAATATGAATGTTATCAGAAAAACTCTAAAAATTAATCCAAACTGAATTTTAATGTCCTGTTTCTAATGAATAATTTATTTTCATAAAATTGAATATATAAAAGTGTCAAATATTAGATTCAGAAACTGTTCTCCCTAAAAAGTCAGAAAAACTGCATTTTTTAAAAACTACTTTTTTATTTGAAAAATTGAATTTGACCATATATTATGTCAAAGAAACCAAAAAAATATGAATGTTAAAATTATATGGAATATATATATAATTCAAAATTCGGTAATTAATATTAATAACTACTATCTAAACCACTAGTTTGATAAGTCATGGTGTGCTTTAACTCGGTGCTACATATAACACACACTATTGTATTATTCAAAGAGAATCATAGAGTGGAATCTTGGGGTTTTACAGATTAACAGTCATGGACGATGTTTTATTCATTGCAAAAATATTTCTCATAAAATCCTCAAAATATTTCATTGGGATTGGTTCCCTATGGATTCAACTATTTTGAGACTTTGATCACAAGATATAGAATTTGGTCTGATATTTTTATCTCTTAAAATATACGTCCATGGAAGTTTTTGAAAAAATGATTGTTCATTTTGATGATTATTTAAGGAATTTTTTTAAAAAAATGATATTGATATATACTTGAATCTTCCATTTGAATAATTATTGTACTTTTGGAGAAATAATGTTGAGAAATATGATTCATCTTATTGAAAAATGTTCAAAATTATTATTCATCAATGGTAGTCCATTAGTGACTTGCCTAGTCTAGGGATCTTATTTTGTTGGATCACAGACATGACTTTGAAGTATACTATATCTTACTTTTATTATGATCCAAGATGACTGTCTTATAGTAAATAAATTATGCATCTTGTGTTGTTGAATGTTTCTCGATGAATCTCATAGATTTTCATTAAACAATTTATAAGTTAAAATTATCTATTGATCATAGACTACCTCTAGAGTTCTTTACTGTTCTTAAAATTTTTCCACAACATGGGAAATTTGAAACAGAATTTGGCAAGATGCGTCATTTGAATGATAGTGGGAAACAAGTTCAAAGTGTATCGTAAAGTGAAAATGGAATGAAATAATGGAATTAATAATGTATATTTATCAAACTTCTATATTGGAAGTTTAATTTTTTGTGGAAGAATCATGATGTTATGCACATTGAGAATAATGTTTGTGGAGATTTGATCTTAACATTGCTAATGAGCATGGAAAATCAATAGGCCATATCAATTCCTGGATGGACTTAAAAAAATGAATAGTAAGTGAGATCTCTAGTTAGATGAGAATAGAAGGTATGATCAAGAAGATTTGCAATGAAAAATATGTGTAATGTTACATTCCTTATAATTTTGAATCACGTGAAGTTATTTGATGGGTATTCAAGTATCTTCTCAAGGTGTGTTTACTTAATGAATATTAGGTTACATGGATTAAAAATCCATGATTTATATATAAAATTTTATAAGTTTCTACCATGGGGATTTTTTATGTTATTACCTAAAAATGATACTATATGTGGACTATAATTTTTCATTTTTTTTAGACAACATTGTGAGAAAACACAACAACCATCTCTGATCAACCACCTTCGGGATATATTTGTATTGACAGTTTGTGAAATTGAGATGATCATTCCTCCCTCTTTTTTTATCATGATGCATTATACAAGCATTTAGTCAAGGAAACTATATTAGGAGGCCACATAAACTATAATTGGATGTATCCAATTGAGATGTACATTATTTATATTTTTTACATCGTATGTCAAAAAATATTGGAACTTCATTAAATACGTTACTATGTTTCATTTGTTTTATTTCATAGATATCATTCCCATTTAAAATCATTTGTGAAAAATAAATCTCATTCCAAAGTATTTATCTCTTAATGTTTTCTAGTAGAGAAGTTTCTTACATTCTGTTAAACATACTTTGATGACACTGATATAGGATTCAATAATGTTGGATGTGTTGATGACACATCGAATCAATTTAAACTACATCAAAAATCATAAATTTTGTTTTTTATCGGTTTATAAGTTTGTAATATTTCAAATGTAACACTGAATGAAATAGAATTTTTACAGGCACATTAATATGTGATGCTATATAGATAAATTATAAATCCATTAATTGATGATATTGGGATATAAACAAAGATACAAATGTGAATCTGAACATTAAAAGGGATAGATATAACAAAATATCTTAATAAAGATCTTGTATAATAGTTTTCACATTCTGTAAGTCAATAAATATTGTAATCAATAAGGATATAAGGATGGACATATATTTTAAAAAATATTATAAGGAATATTAATTTATTTAGATCATGAATACTAACACTCAGATTTATTTATTATATGATTTAATGTTTCTATCTCGATGGCCTCAAAAATAGGCTATAATTATCGATACTTTCAATGTGAATGGATTTAAATTTTGTACATTCAATCAGAAGAGGGTCTGAAAGAATAGAATAGAGGTAAAATTATGGTTTTCAAATTGGAATACAGTAGAAATATGATTGCTATTATCGAATTAAACTACCACAAGTATTTTTATTTTTTAATTCAAATGCAATTGGGATAATATTTCTAGGGTAATTAAAAGATATTCCATTCAATTTAATTCTATGAACTTATTTTTATTGATGTATATTGGTGACCATGAATTACATGAATATTATATCGAATCATTTCAATAAAAAATGGTATATTATGTGGATTTTTTTGTGTATAAACGGATGATATTACTTGTCACATAAAACAAAGAGAATAGTATGATATCGGTGATGAAGTGGAAGATTTTACCTCTACCATTGAATCCCATAAACTATATAAAATGAACTTGTTTTTTCATCAAGATATTTAAAATAACTTTCTTTAAATGTTGGATTAATTAGATGGAGTAATTATGGAGTAGTACAATGACAATATTGAATGACATAATGATTGGATGTGCAATCATCCATTAATTAATCAAATACATGTATTATATGTGATGAAATTATTTATCAAAGATATGTATATTCTTTTCATTACTATGCATATATATGTTATGTAGTTAATTTTTTAGATTAAATGAAAGGACTGTTACGAAATATGTTTTCCACTAATTCATGTCAACTCCCAATCAATATTCCCATAATGACATTGATAGATGATGATCCATCGATCTACCTCCCTACAGAATCTCAGACACTCTCTATTATCCCTCTGAACCATTTCTAACACCCTCAATTCTATTGGCATGTGGAACACCTTTCCTTTACATCCCATCAGCTTATGATACAACACATCCCCTTTCTTAAGCTTCAATACTGAGGGATGATGTCATCACTCTAGTTTCATCATGAGGATATTAGAGGGTGGGAGTTATATATAAAAAATTTAACATGTATAATTTTATTACACTTTTTTTATACTACTATATTTTTTTAAAAGAATAAAAAATTAATACTATAATGAGAAATATGAATAATTTAGAATATGGAATCTGAATTAATTGAATATTTTTGTCCTCTTTTACTTTTATGGGCGTCCCCATAGATGATTTCGTATGATTATTTGGCCAAATTTGAGGCCATCTAGGGGTATTTTTGGTTTCCCTTCTGATTACTTATGAAAATTAGAGGGATGTGCCTCTATTTTGGAAAAACATACTCATTTATTCACATATTAAAATAATTGGAATAAATTATGGTGTAATTGTATGAAATAATGTTATAAAATTATAATATATTAAAATATAATCCATTTTTGAAAATTTTATTACACTTTACCATTTCGAGACTTATAGAAAAAAAGTGGACATTGAAAATTTTGGGAAAGAAATGTAAGGATTGTTAATGGAGATTATGGAATGAATTCAATGAGATATCCTTTACTTCTCCGTAAATTTACAGTAAGGTTCTTGAAAGTGTTCTTAGAGAGCAATGGGAGGCTTGTGTTGATATACATCATCATGAGAATTATGTTGTACTACACTACATTTTATTATATAAAACATATTTTCTATATATACATCAATATGAAAAGGAAATGACATTGAATACATTAATATTAAATTATATGTTATAAATTTTAGGTTGTTTCATGAAAAAATTCATTATATTGAGATAAATAAATCATCCCTCGCATTATAAGGTAATATATTTCTTCCATAAATAGACTAAATATATTAATTTTTCCCTTTGTTTATTTTTTTATAATATAACATTATATGTTTCATATATAAATTATTTTATTTTTACTTCTTCAATCAAGTCAAATAATTTTTGGGACCAATTCCCTAAAACATATATGTGGTTACATGTTTATAGAAAATATGATGGGAATATTTTTAATAATCCTTCTTTATAAGTGAGGGTATGAATTCCATTTTCATTATAATAACTTATTTTCATTATTCACTATGTTAATATGTATTTATAAAAATGTGACTAAGATTTTATTTGTAGGTAAAAATAAAAGAACTATGGGATTCTAGTACAGATAAGTCTTTCTCTATCTGTCAGAATGATCATGTGGGACTTGTACTTGGGATGGATTATCTAGGTCGAGTGAACATGATGGGTTTGGGACTATTACCATCTATGTTATTTGGAAATACACTAGGTATTTTAGTATCATAAACTCCTGGTTTTATTTACATTATACCACAAGGTGCTCTGAGTGAGTTTATTACAATGAAAAGCACAATTCAAGAAAAAGGAAATCATATAAATATTCAATATGAAATGGTAATCTCTATAAAGAAATCCATCTTTCAATTATATCATAATATTACTGGATCTATACCCAATGATGTTTTTCAATGGATGTTAGTGAGCATGTAAATCACAAACTTTCAAAATCATATAGAATAGAAACATTGATTAATTTTTTATATAAACATAAATTTTAAAAAATGCTTCATTTTAAATATACTTTACATGTAGTTTTTGGTAGCAGTAACTGGAGATGGAGATAGACAAGTTGTTGGTAAACATTTATCAAGTCGTGATAAGTTTTTACTTTGGATTCAGAGGTGGTATATAACTAATCATATGACCAATTCACTATAATTTGGTGATTCTAAAATCATGTTGTGTTTATAGGTAGTGATCTCTTTATTTATATTTCATTTCATGAAAATATATATTCTTAGTTATTTGGGAGTATTTTTTTGTATGGGTAGCTATAATTTTTTATTCTAGGGTATGGTTGAGTTCTTGGTAATGTCCCTTTATTATGAAATGTGTATAAAGTTATCTTAGAATGTTTTACTAATCTCCCTTATAGAAAACTCATTGAATGACCACATATATAATTAGTAATTTATTTAAGGATATCTGTTCTTTTCTTCTCATTTCATGTATAAATAAATTTTCATTACTTTATATGAAATTTTATGATGCATTTGTTTGATCTATCTTAATTAAAATATATCTAGGAGATAGGTTAATGGAATTCATTAAAATCAATTATTCATAGATTAAATCACTTAAATAATCTTCGATCTTATAGGCCATGATTTTGTCACTCTTTTATTTTGTGTGGAAATCATTCAAGAATTTGTCTTTGGTATTCCTATCCCCCATTCTACATGTTCCTTTATTTATTTAAGATTCAGGGTTTTGTCCCAAAAAATTCTATTGTATGTACACATTCATTTCTATCTTCCTTTTTCATTTCCATAAAAGTAATCCCTCTTATTAAATATATTGTTTTGAGATAAATTCCACATGATCATAGTTGAATTCACCCACAATCTTGTAGGTTCCACTTCTTTTGTTTTATGGAGGCTCATATGGTATGGTTGATCATTATTCATCTTGGCTATGATGATGTCTATTAAGGTTGTTTGACATTATTTTTTTCCACTGATTTGGAAGAAATGGATTTTTTTATTAATTATAAAATATATAATATAGAGTTATATGGTGTTTTTAAGTTAATTTATAGAGTTTATAGTGTAGGATTTAAATAAATATTATTTACAACTTGATTAATAGTGATTATTCATCAAGTTCCTTTGGCCACGAATTTTTGGTTGAGTTATTCAAAAGTATTTCCTAGAGATCATTTTATTGATAAAGCTATCCAAAATATTTGGTAGGTTGTGTCGACTCACTAATGGATAATTTGGTTATGCCAGTATGATTCCAAAATTCAGTTTTCCAAAATTAATAATGAAACATATTTTTTAAAAGTTATAATTTAATGGGTTTTAAAGATATTTTTTTAAAATGGATTAAATATTATCCAAATTTATTGTTTTTTATAATGTATAAAAAAACATATACTTTTTTGTTGTATTCTAAAATCACATTGAATATATTTTTTCATAGAAAAGTCCATACATTTTTGGATCCATGATGAATGGTTTTAATGAGAATTGAGTTAAATAGCCACATCTTAATCCATAAAAACCATTCATGTAATACGATTGAAATTTTTCCGGGGTGGCTATTATGAGATTAAATGGAAATACATTAAATTCCATTAGTCTTAAAACAAAATTAATGAGAGATTTTAACATTCTAGTCTTTACATATCCTAAACCTACTTGGTTCATTAAATGTTAAACTCAAGTATGTATTTATGAGTCCCAACAATATTCAATATTTGGAATCTATTTTTTAAAATAAACATCAATGATCAATAATTCAATGGGTGATTTGGTGGATGAGTTTATAATGTGTGAAGAATTTATTAAAAATAATAATCCTAAATGTTTTATGAATTCTCTTAAACAATAAAATTGATAATGTATATGGGTTATATAGAAATTTAAGGTTTGGAATGTTTTATAAAAAACTATAATTTTCAAAAATATATATTTATTATATTTCTATATACATTTTATCTGTAATTTCTAAGCTATTTTAACAAATATAATTTATCATTGAAAATCCCTTTTACCCATATTGAATCATAGTATCTTAAATAACGGATATCACGTATAAGGTGTGACATATAAACCATTTTGTTTGAGTCTTTGAAAATATTGGGGTAATAAGTAACCTTTCACAAACATGTTCTTGTGGAATAATTTATGTCATGACCAAGTGGTTTTGGGGATTACCAATAATATGCAATAGTTTAATACTATGTTTTTTAAAACATACTGTAATTTTCTTAATGAGTTCAATAATGTCTACATTTATTTATTTCTAATATGTATTAGTAATTTAACAGCCACTTGAATGTTTTCCTTGCATATAGGTTGTGAATTATTTCTGGACTAGTCTATAAATTTCTTCATTCAATCAAACTATGTTGGATACATTAATTCTTAATTGATTTCATAGATGGGTTTTTTGAACATGGAATTTATATTAAATTTTTTCCCTTACTATATCATGAATGTTGTAACATTATTATAATGAGCATGTTGATTGATATAGTTCTTAAATATTCTTCAAGCATGTCTATAGTTTTTATACAATTTTTGTTTCTTTTATAATTAGTGTATGTATTACCTACGTACTATATTTTATTATTATAGACATCATGAGAATACAAATATGTCAATGTAAGATATATTGATAGTGTTGGATGAGATTCAAGAAACCTGAATCTTTATACATTATATGGGACATAATATTTCTCTATCACATTATACCCATTCCCATATTCCCTGAGATGGGATTCCAGAATGACCTTATTTTCTATGTATAATTTTCATACATAAAATGGGTTAATAGAACTATAAATTGATTATATATATCAACTAAAATGAGTGGGTGAATATGTGCATGTGTGTGGGTTACTTAAAGGTATCCATATTTCCACCCAAACATGTTGTCCAAGTATTATCAACTTTTATTATAGGTCAATGTCAATTAAGGAAATACATGTATAAATCATCCTGATAGAGAGGTTTGTCACCTAAATCATGTATTTATCATTGAATTTCCTTATTATTGACCAACTATTTTATTTTTTATTTTAATCTTCATAACTAATTTATTATATATTTATCCTTTTTTTATTTTCTAGGCTATCAGATTCTGTAGGTGGATTTTTTTAAAGTGATATATATGAGAAGTTTAAACTTCCACTATATATGATAAATCATTGTTTAGTGGTTGTTTTAACCACCTCTATTTGAGGTCTATATTTCTTTAGAAGTGGTTTCTTTTAGTTTTAGCATTTATTTCCCCTATCAAAAAATGAGGATATATAATTTATTTAAACTTTAACTATATCAATGATTTTTTGGCATGTTTAACCACCATTAAAACCAATAACCCTCCTCTAAACAAACATTTTGTAAAATTTACCAAATGCACCAATAATTTTTTTGAATTGAATATAGTTGGATACGGAATCCAAATTTCATGTGGGGTTTTTTTGTAAACCATCAAGGAACCATAAGGTGGTAGATTAATCCACCACAAAATGAAAATCATTATCCTCTTCCATCAGGAGAGTGAGTTGTAGTGAAAAAAAACTAGTATTTTTCAAGATTCGTCAAAACATTAACTCCTAAAAAAATTATCTATAATTCAAACTAATATATTTCAGACATTATGATTTCAAAAATTTATTTCATTTTGTAGAATACATTTTTAAAAATTAATAATTAATAATTTTAAAATATGTTTGCAAATTGTGAAATTGTTGTTTTTTGAGGAAAATACCATTTTTATGTTTAGAATTGGATTTACACTTAACCCTTCTACAGAAAATTCATAGGCTCAATAAAAAATACTGTTATCGAATGTATAGTAATGATATTTAATTTATATCTCAAACTAAATGATATTTTTTAATTTATTTAAGTAAATTGTGTTTTTTTGCATAAATAATTTCCACATAAAATGATTTTGTTTATTGTCAAATATTTTTAATTTTTATTCATATTTAATATTTCACCAAATGATACATTTTATATAAATATGTAAACCATATCTCTTTCTAATTTAGTTAATCTTATAAAACACTATATTTCTAAATCTCGGGGATTACTATAATATTGAATTATATATTTTAATACTATTTCACATTTTTCTTAAAGTCTATGTTTCGTGTCATGGAATCTAAACATTTTATTGTATTTATCATAAGATCAACGTTGTGTTTCATGGAAAAAATATAAAAAATATTATATTTATTATAAATATATAAATATTTCATGAAATCTTAGTGTGATAATTTCTACCCCCTTAAAATTAATTTCTCCCAAAAATATTGTCAATTTGTTTCCAAAAACAGAGGATAATACTGCCTCAATATATCCCCTCGTTCCCATGAAACATTCTCGGGTTGATGGTTTCACCATAAAACATTGACAAGATGAGTTTCCTTATTTTATATAAATTTCTCTATATTATATATAATCTCTACTGGTTGTTCCTCGTAAGAAATTTATTACTCGAGTGATATAACCTTTGAGCTCAGTTTGTACGATAGACCATGTATATACTTAATTGAGAGAGATATAGCTAACACATCATGAACCTGAGAAATATTCTTTGAATGTTCCAGGTGATAAGTTGTTGTCCTGATACTATCAACAACTTATAAGGGACCAATATACTTGTATGTTAGCTTTCCCTTATTTCATCTATAGAGAAATTCTTATAATCACCATCTCACAATAATAGTATTATAAATCACATCAATGTGCATTAAGATAACCATTCATTAAATAAAATTTCATCCCTTATGTGTTACTAAATAACTCAAATATCATCTTCCATTATATGTTCTAGCCAGGGTACCAATATCATTTGTTTATAACTTCATTCTAGTACATTGGAGTTCTACACATATTTCCAGAAATAACTTCATAATGAGTCATCTGAATTCTTAATTCTATATATTGTTTTATAACATGTAAAATATAAGATGTTATTCATCCAAAAGATATTTTAAATATATTTAAAAACATATTATAATATCTTCTAGGGTTTGAATTTTTTTTTTAAAACATACCATCTATCTGAAGGCGATACGTTGTGCTGAAACACAGATCCATATCAAGGTCAGGTTGAAGACTTCTCCATAACATCGATCTAAATCACATATCCTGATAAAATACAATATAATGGCATACTATATGCATTCCTTAACATTTTATTAAGTTCAATTCAATCATTATTATCCAAATATAAAAATTCCTCGATATGGATCATGTTTCTTCCATTCATAAGGTGATTGACTACAATCCATGAATTTGGACACCCTTTATATATTTTTGGGAGTTTGATGAGAAATTATGTGGCGATGCCTTCATATATCTATATTGGTATGTATAAGGAAAAATTATCCATTTATACATTATTATAATATCTATAACTTTCTGATATTCCTAGTAATGAGATACAAACTCATTAATATCTATCTTTAGGTTTTCCACCCAAATAAATATTTCAAGTAGACAACTAGTAGTCATTATAACCATGTCCTCTTTTAATCAACATTTAATCCCCAGAAACATTATCAAATTAATAGGTTGTCACCTAACATATAGGTTATCCTTTTTTAAACAATATTAACAGACATCCCAAAACATTGTGATATTCCAATATCACAGAATTACCTTAACATAAATTCTATGATAAACCATAAAAGTTAAGAATATCATTAATTATATTCCTATAAAATGTTAATTCCTTCAACAAATAATTTCTTACACTAAAAAAAATACAAAAAAGTGGTGTATTTCTATAAATGTCATTAAATTTATCCTTAATCATGATAAATTCCCATCACATAATACCAAAAATAATGAATCTATGACTTTTAAAATTATTATCAACCTTAAACTCATTTACCTGTGATGGTATCCAAAACACTTATGTTAATCCTACATAGAGACATATATTCTTCTAAAACTAACACAATCTTAAGAAGATACATTATTCTTCCAACCATAAATACCATTGCTGAAATACTTTAAAAGAATAATTCATGAATCCAAATACATACACACATTAGTCCATTCATTTCATCAGTTGGTATAACATATGTATTTTTATGTTGTAAGTTAAAACACTTAGTTTAGGATATTGACTCAGATAATTCCAATGTTTCCCACATATAATATATATAACTACATGGAAACACGTTTCTATATGACCTTTATTTAAATATAGAAACCAACTTCCCTTCTATTTAAATGTTCATATAAGATATTATTCCCAAATTTTTGATATATAGAAATCTGAATCTTATTTTATATATTTTCATTACCACATGAAATTTTGTGAAAATTAATTTTTCTATTCATTTACATATTAAAAATATTAATAAAGTTTAATAAGTTAATCATATATCATGGTAGACAAATGGGGATAATCAAAATATCTTTTCCTCCAGTCATAATTTAATTTGGTTTCTCATAATCATTAAATTGTTTATCACATTTAGTGTTAACACAATTCATATAGGTTCCAACCATTTAATAAAATATCAAATTAATTATATGAGAAACAATAATCATAGTGGGAAAATGAATAATCACACAAACATACTAATATGATGTAAAAATCATGACACTTGGATATAAATCTTGGGAACATTAGTCTTAACATAGTTCAATCATATGAATTTTATAAATTAATAAATATGGTTCATAATGATTTATTGAATTTAAAAATAAAATCCTAGTAGTGTTAAAAAACGTGTGCACCAATGACCATTTTCATGCCCATGTGTCCATTAAGTAAAGCTCAATGTTCCCTTTTTGATGTTATTACCCCTGGGTACCTCTATGATAAATCTACTTCCACTTTTAGTATCTAAACAAGGACTTAATATCATAAGAACCCCTATCTTAATCGTATAACAATATTCTGGTACATTTTCCTATAGTCTCACTCATCCTTAGACTTATATATTACAATATCACTATTGAAATCAATAGAAATATCCCAAGGTATCTCACTAGTGTTTTATTATCCAATATTTAATATGTTAACCAAACATATCCTATGAATCAGAAAATTATCAAAAATTAATCTCACACCATCTATATTAATATTAATTACATTACACAAATGCACACCTGATGATAAAAAATTTATAGTTCCTTTGGAAACATTAAATCATAAACAACTAGTTCATTAGAGTTCTACATCATCTCCCACATCATTTTTCATAAACTATTCCATAATTATATTTATCATAAGTAATAAATATCATTATAACCTACAGAAAGTAAATATATGAAATGGTCAGAGAAAATTATTATTAAGGGTGTCCAAGTGAAAAACATAAACATAATGTTATCAAGAGGGTAAGAGAATGTGATCATATCCTCTGAAAACCATATCCTTCCAAACAGGGATATAAATATTTATTCATAGAGTATTAATTAGTAGTTAAAAATACATTAATAATAATGAAATCTATTAAAATGATCCATGATAGAATAACACAAACATAATACATTGAAATATGGAATTAAAATAAAACATAAATCGTTTTCTCAGCAGTCAATGCTCATATCAAAATCTATCATAGTTGAATACCTTCACACTCAAATCCATATTAGTAGTAATGGTTCACTCTCAAGATGATCATAGTGGAAAAATTCCCTTACTGAACTAGGTTCTCTCAAAATTCATGAAAAATTTAAATCAAGAGACATCAATATTTATCTAATCTATTTGAGGGTGATATAGGTCATAACCATTTATTCTTATAATGTAACCACCTTCCTCAGTTATAATTCTACCACTATACTTGGTTATAACGTATCAATATTTACATAATTAAAATCGTAAATATGTGTGAAAAATATCATTAAAAAATTATAATATCAAAACCAATGAAAAGAAATAATTTTCATGAAATTTTTTTAGATCAGAACCCATGTAAATCAATGGTTTCCATAAAATATTTCATCATTATATAGCACATGATGAATAAAATTTTTCACAAAAATATCTTCATCATAAACATAAACCTTATAAATATTTAATAATAATGGTATACTTGGATCATATTCCATATATAGAATATGTAACTTCAACGGTTTTGATCATATATATAAAATGCTAATATAATATCACACATAACCTTTTGAAAATATATATCTCTTCCTCACTAAAAAAATAATTTAAAACATATTCCACTTTTAATATACGTTTATTTCAATTTAAACATGGAATCTTCTAAATAAATCATTAACACTTATTTTAAAAATCTTTTAAGAAAAATAAATTTCTCACATTCAGATAATCATTTCTAAACATAATACATTTTCAAAGTCCTTATATCTAAAAATTACATTATAAAATTAAAAATGATTCATTAACATTATTTTAAAATGTTTATTGATCTAAATAACCTTTTCACAGGGACGATATCATTATAATGTATAAAATATTTTCACAATATAGTTAAAGGAAATAAACATGGAAAGTAATAAAGTAATCTATTAAACAATGATTAGTCATGAAGGTGGAAAATATTTTTCATGACATAAACTTTATTAAAATGATTTCTTTCACATTATTAGTAAGAGATAAAAGTGAATTGTCTGAAAAATGACATGAATATTCGATTAAAAACTAGTTTGTATAAAGTTTAAATATGTTATTAACAAATCATTTTACAATATTAATAATATTTTTTGAAAACATTTTTGAAATAATGGTTTTCAAAGGGAAATAAATTTTGAATTAAGGGAGAAATAAAGATGTTTTTTTAAATATCATTATTAACTATTCAATACACAATGGAAGGAAAAATAAGGGAAAACAAGTATTCTCATGATGTAAACATAGGAGAATAAAATTAATGATTTTTTGAGAGATTTATCATAATATTTCATGATCAGAATCATAAATAAAAAAAATTATGATAAACATTTAAATATTGACACCAAACCTATACCACATAAGTACTATTTGAATTATAGTCCTAATTAATGAAAAATATAAACTAGTAATTTTAATATAATTAAAAATATTATTCATTTCATTACATGGAAATGAAGTAGTGTATGTGACTCATAAAACAAGATGGGTTCAAAAGATAACGTATGTCCCAAAGTAGGAAAACTGAGAAAAAAATACCTCAACGCTTTGGTGGCTTTTGAACTATGAATCCCATAAAATAGAGATACAAATTGGATATTTATATAAAAATTATTTTTGGAATAATAATTATAATATACATTCATTATCATTATATATAGAACATAAAATAAATATTTTTTTAATATGGAATATGTCTCATTAATGTAAAAAGTGATACAGAAGTCCCAAACGTTATATCTCTCTTAATTTAATTAAAATTTTAACCGATTTTATTATAAATATAATTTCATTATAATTATATCGTAAAATTATAATTTAATATAACTTACATTATATTACTTACTTATGACCTTTTATTACCATTTTATTTACAATTCCATGTTAAAACCACATTAAGGTAACAAATGTGTTGTTTTTCGAGTTTATTTTGATTTAATATTTTTTGTAATATTACATTGATCATGTTTTCAAAATATTATGAATGTGTAAAATTATATTATTAAAATATATTATATTTATATATTAATTTATAGTAATCCATAAATTTTAGATATAAAAATGAAATACACCATTCCTGGAGATGATAATCCGTATGTATGCATCATCATTAATTTTATTTACTAAAATGATGGAATTTATGAAAGGTAAATAATAATTCTAATTTAATGATTCATTATTATTTCATTTATACCATATATATTAATTAATCTTTCTTGTATTACCTTACTAGTAATGATTTATTTAAAAATGAATCACATCACCTTGTGAGGCAATAGTCCCCCTAACGCACGAATGATGATTCCATATCCCCCATAGAATGGAATGTTTGGAGGTATATAAGATATCATAATTATATATTTATAATTATTTTAAAAATATCATTTATATTAATTTAATAAATTATTTTTACAATCCACAAAAAAATCAAAAACACATCACATCATTTCGCAAGTGGGAAATTTTTCATACACTAGCAATGTTATTATTTTCCAATGATTTGAGTAGAAAGAAGGATTATTTATTATTATAATTATATATATATAATAAAATAATAAATATCATATATAAAAAAATATATATAATTAATTCCAACTACGAGAGTTGATCATGGAAAATTAATAACATTGGTTCGTGAGGTGGTAGTTCGCCATACACAAGAATGATGCTTTTTTATTCTATTTTATAAAATTCTAGAGGAATGTAAGTTATTAAATTAAATTAATAACATCTCAAAATATAGGACATATGGTTTTTATTATTTAATCATATTCTTAAATTATTCTTATAGGTATGAATAATAAGTAAAAGATAAATGTATAGTTAAAAACATCACCTCTTCCTCAGTAAACATCATTAAGTTTTAAATAAAGCCTTCCAATATTGTCTTTTAGGTCATAAAAAGTCCTTTAGGATGTGGGGAGGTATGTAAGGAATAAATTTGGGTAATTATTATCTAAACCAAATATTTTTGATTGTTTTGAGTGGAAGGTATAGCGGTAGCCTTTTATAAGTGAGTTGGGTGGAACAAGTTTAATTTTTGAAATGAAGTGGTTACAACATTACTCACATGGAAATGGATATGAAATGGTCCATTATCTATCCCAGAATATATTATGTTAATATATATCAATATAATGGGTTTTCTATAAGTTTCAATGTCATTTTTACAATTATCAGTTTAGTTTAACCCATGGTAAACCATTTTTCTCCTTTACCATAGTAATTATTTTTTTACTGCTTTTACTTTTAAAAATTGTGAAAAATTAAGTTAAATTAATTATAAAATATAAATAATGATGATTATAAATATTAAATACATTTTTATATATCCCATTCACAGGGTTGGACATTTTTAATTTAAAAATAAACCCTAAAATGTGATGGGAAAGAGAATTTATAAAGAAAAAATAGTAAAAAGATAACAACATTTTTATTTCCAGATTCAATGTTAAATTTATTGAAATGGCCTAAATTATATTAATGTACATAAAATTTACTAATTTTAATTTTAAATCAATCATAAAATAAACTATATTTTTATATTTTATTAAAATAAATTAAAATTCTTAATAAAAACATTTATTTTTTACAATTCATAAAAACAATTATGATAACATGAAATGCTCAAAAAATCACCCTTATATAATTATGACTTGATGATTTAAAAAATGAATAATATTTTATTATTATGAAATTTTTCAATTTTTTTGTAATACAATATAAAATCATTGTCCCTTGTAATTCAAGATAAACTCGGTGTTGTACATAATGAAAAATATAAAAAAGATTAATTTAATTTGAAAAACAAATGATAAGGTGTTAGAATAAAGGATTTGTTAACATGGATATTAGATATTTAGAATTATTATTTTGGTACAATATTCATCATATAAATGTTATTTATTTACATATGTGACCTTCTATAATAATCATATGTAGTCCCTTCTTCATAAACTAGTGAAAAATTAAGACATAAAAAGGGGTGAGCTCTGATGCTCATTAGATGTAAACATTTGAGATTTTACTCAAAGATTATTTTTAACAATTTCATGAGAATAAGGGTATGAAATCATGTTTTCTTCTTTGTAAATTAATAAAAAATATTATATATTATATAATAATTAGTGATGGAATGAATCATTAGTATGACGAAAGATTGTAGGATCGTCAAAAACCAAATCATGTACAATAACTCAATATCGAAAGAATATTTAAATTTCATAAATTCTTAACAACATCAATCGTATAGAAACAATATAAAATTTTATTGTTCATTATTGATACCATCATGTTATAGTAGATAAAGAAACAACACATGTTTTTCATTCCATAGTTGATAAGGAATCTCTACTTGTTTCCAACAGTGGATCAATCACATAAAATTATTTCACATAATTATATCCTATGATATTTTTATTTACCTCATATTTTTAAGTCATATATTATTTTCATCCCATCCAAAACATAATTAAAAACATATATATGTGTGCCAAAAGATCAAAAAAATCCCTAATATCATCATATCATAACCATTGTAAAATTAACATGGTTCAAAAACATTTCATAATAATGATTAAAAACCATCAATCAAAAGTATAAATATGGTGTCATTAGATTAAATACTAATAAAATCATAATAATTTTTATTGGAAGATTAAATATATGAAATTCACCATAAGGATCATTTAAAAATTTCATTGAGAACATGGGAATTTATCATTTTACATTGATAAAATCTAATGTAAAAAATTCCCAAAATGTTAAAAAATAATTTTCCGTGAAAATAACTATGAAAAATATAATGGAATACTAAAAGTATGTAAATGAATTGATTTAAAAAAAAATATGTTCATGTGGTGTATATTGAAACCAATATCCTTTTCAATTAATAGTTTAAAAGTATATTATTCTTAAAATGACCAGAATATTCATTTTAAACGTATTTATAGGGAATCAAACTAAGAAAAAATAACATAATGATTTTTTTATATTATAAATAACATTATCTCGAACATTTCAAATAAAATTGGGACCATGTATAAAAGATTCCTCAACAATGTGAAAAATTATGTTTTTTTTAAAGAAAAAAATTTATAAATTTTCAATACATAGAGAATGTATGATTGAATTAGAAATTTTAATTTCTACAAATAACCACTAGAGCTGAATAGTCATGATATTTTTTTAGGAATATATAAAAAAATATCATTGTTATAAATTTCATCATAAACAGCCATTGTAAAAATTATATTGTAATGTAAATCTATAAACTCATGTCAAAATTTATGAATAAGTTCTCGCACATTATAGAAATTAAATTTATATTTATTATAAATTTATAAAAAAACCTATATAAATACTTATAATTTCATATTTGATCCACTTATTTAATTCCGACACACATTTATTGGTAATTATTTATTTAAATGATTCTTTAGATGTGTAAAATATTTCATTTTTCTTGTAGGTTTTGGTTCTGATGTTGAAATCCATATATCTGGATCATGATACTATAATCTCTGGAATTTAAATAATGATTTATATATATATTATATTTTCAATATATATATATTTATATCTATCCTTAAAATATAGATATATAAAATAGAATTACATCATTCAGTAATACTATAGTTTATATGTATGCATCAACTTTTTTTTTATTCTCACAATGAGAATAGAAGACACAAAAATAAACATTTAACATTATAGAATCGTAATTATATCATAATTATTAAATATTTCCATTTTGTTTGAAATATTTATGTAATTTAATGATGGATGATGAATCATATTACTACGTGGAGGCAGGAGTCCACGAGTTTTCTCAAGGGATACATTCATTTCCAATTTGATCGAAAAAAAGAAGAAAATTTTTATGGAATAATTATAATAACAACATATTATATCATTTATACTATATTATTCATGTTACTATAGAATGAAAATGGTTAGATAAGGTGTAAGAGGATATAAAAATGTCTTTTCTTCGTTATGGATAATGCCTCCACTTTGACAGACTTCCATTAGATCACACCGTATTATTTTAATGATATGAATTATGATAAGATCATGAGATATTTAATAAAAATAAATAATCAAGAAAATAATTTGGTCTTATAATGGATTAGATAGTATTATCTTGATATTTAGTGAAAATAGGAACTGTGGTTCCCTTTTATAAATGATAGAGAGTGCACAAATTAAAATTTTCAAAAGATTAAGATATATTAATATCACATTAGTGAAGTGTTTCTCCCAAATTACTCATATTCTTGGATGATATGTTATAGGTATAAATATGACCAAAAATATGATTCTCGCAATTTCTTATCTCAATTTTACACATATCATTTTAGTTTTAACACTTTTAACCTATTTTAACTCTTACAGTGGTAAATAAGATTTTAACCAAAGATACTATACAGAATGGAAAAAATTAAAATCATCTTAATTAGTGTATTAAGTCATGAGGATTCATAATTTAGAGTCTATTTTATTAATTTCATTCTCTAATATTGACTCATTTTGCAATTAAATAAACCAAAAAATTGTGATGGAGAACATTTTTCCCAAAAAACAAATTTTTAAATATTAAAATGATTTCATAATGTTGATTAAAATTAAATTAACTCTATAATGTTTAATAAAATTGGTAAAATAAATTTAAAGAAAATAAATAAATTTGGGCTTTTACTTATATTAATAAAAAAATTGGTCCTAAAAAAGTCATTATTTTCTAATATTCTACTCAAAAATAATCTTTTCTAAAGAATAAATTACATTTTAGTTATGTTAATATTTATGAGATGATTTCAAAATTGATATTGGTTCCCTTAAATAAAATTCATAATAATTTTATAAATTGTTATAATCTATTTTCACCAAATTTAGTAAAAATCATTTTGAAGAAAACAAATCTTTGAAGCGTAAAATAACTGTACTGCAAACTAAAAAATATTTATTATTAATTAATAATATATATTTCATAATATATAACCATTATATAATTTTTAATAATTTGGTTTTTTTATTTTGAGAATAAATTTTATTTATATGTTATAACTGTATATTTAATGTTGATTTATTTATAATTGAGGATGCATGTATTTTAATATATCAAAGAGATAATGATCATTAAAATTAATATTCATCTAAAATACTAGGGTGTAAAAAGAATAGGGAATTTAGATGATTCTTCTTCACATTCTCATTTATATTTATCATATATGGTATACACTAAAATCCATAGTGTTTCCTAAAATATAGAACCATCTTGTCAATATGTGTAGAAGAAATCACATCTCGAATATTTTTTTTGACACACATGTATTATCATTTTTTCATGAAGTTCTACACTTTTGTGGAAGGACATGCATGAAATAATTTTTTTTAAATACAATTAATAGTGTAAACATAACATTTAAAAAACTATCAACCTAAACAAAAAATTTCCTAGGTTTTTTGATCTAATGATGTTTCACTAAATAAACATCATACAACAACTTATCCAATGATAGTTATCCTAGGTGAAGTTATCATTATTTTCTCAAAAACATCAAATGACATGCTATATTCATTATAAATTATATTCCAGCTTGCCTTAGAATATAAGACTCAGAAAAAATAGTTGTCAAGGAGCTTAATGGAATTTATATTTTTGGGGTTTATAAGTGAAAAGAAGGATCCCCTCCCACCTCCCCCACATTATTTCTATGAACTAAAAATACAATGTGTAGACATGTTGGCTCGACCAACACACACAAAATTAACTTGTTCACATGGTGAAATATTCCCAATACCCCCACCAATAATAGGTTCTGATTTTCTTGAAAAAGAAATGTTCATTCAATTATTACACTTTCCAATAAATTTTATTATGTTTTTTTAATCATATCTAATTATATTGGAGTATTTTTATCGTGTTCTATATTTTAATATTATATAAATGATGTAAATTCATTATGAGATCATCCAAGGGGGTTTAATACAATCATGGCCAATAGATTCACATAAATGCATATGCAAAAAGTTGTACCACCCAACTCCCAACACACATTACCACTTATTTTAAGTTCAACTAAATTGATGCCGCCATTAAACTATATGAATCATTACAAACAACCTAATATGTTCTCTTTTAAGCAATTACATGATGAATAAGCGAACTTAGGACCATATATCATGTATAACCAAGTAATAACATCCTACCAAATCAATCATAACCTTTAAGTAGATCATATGTTGTCCTCACTTGATCACATTTTCTAAAATATGAAGAGTAACTAAGAAATCGCTTCTTTTACACCCTATCCTTCCATATTACGAGGCTTTTCCACATAAAACCAACACTAATTATTCAATTTAAAGGGAAATTAGGTCATATGATGAAAATAAATTCATCAAATTCCACATCATCACTAGTTGTCCAATAATATACCAAAAGAAACTCTTTCTATGAACCCCATTGAATCGCCACTCACTCCTCCTATCAAGGAAAATTGATATCTTTAAGGAATTTTCTAACCCATATCTTTAATTAGGTGAATTCATCCCTAAAACTATATAAATTTTTGATAATCCTTTAAACAAAATATTTTGGAGACACTTATCTATAGTCCCTAAATAATGGATCCATAATCACCTACCTTCAAAATGGGAATCATATTCTCATTCCTTCATTTTGAGAACCATATTCACCTTCTATATATATCTTCAGCGTCAGATCATATTAATGATTAAATTGGGAAAATTATTTTCTATAATCCTCAACTTGGGGGATATTTTCTCATAATCCATATAATATGGTAATACATAAATCTAATAATGAAATTATTTTCTATTTTATACTTCTCAATATACCAATGTGACCCTTCACAGTGTTCATAAACTAGGGTAAATCCACATACTCGAGAGGCACCCCTTCACCTAATTCAAAAGAATGGATAACCATAATCTTTTTATATTTCATCGTAAAAACGTATTATGAATCCCATATTAAAGAATAATTTCTACAGTAATTCCAATTATGTAGTATTTTACTCTACTCTCCAAGTCTGGCACCCAATTATAATGGACCCCACCTCGACCTGTTGAATAATAAGAATGGGTTGTTCACACTAACACAAACCTCATTGAAATGCTTTTGACATGATAGATGGATTATCTGACACTATCCTCCCAGATTTACACAAATCAATGGGTGATTACAATCATACATCCCCTACATAAATTGGGTCTCTCATCCTGGATCTCAAAGTGTGGTTTTTTCAAACCCAAATCAAATTAGTTTTCCATGTAGATCTAGGATTATTCAAATGTTGTAATCCCAAGACATTTTCCATAGGATATTTCACCACTATGATACATCACTACTCCCCAAATATTCATAGATATAGATAACATACCAATGTGTATGTCCCATTAGTCTTTATTATATCCCATCTAATACCTTTTTCTCATACTAAGGCATAATCAATATATACATTCATGTTAATGATTTTAATAATAATGAGTCATCAATGTGACATGGAAAACCATATTTGGATAACATATGTAAAATAAACATATTTTATCCACATGATGACATATTACTAATGTATCTAATAGTATTTCCATATCTAACAATAAAATTGTATGAGGTCAAAAACAATTATGGATCTTATATTGTGTATGACTCAACATATAACTCTTTAGCAGCCACATATATGTAGGATCCAATCAATCATTTGCTTGTTAATTATATCATCCAAATAATCCATTCATGGGATATATTTGATAAAAAACACCAATTAATATTCCCCACACAATCCTTTAATGCCACATTGTTCATGATATGTCCATCCTTATCGCATGTTGTAAAAATACTAATGAGAATTCTTTCCATAATATTGTAAAATTCAAAGTGTGGTCCTATAACATGACCCTAAACTATGAAACATAACCTATTCATCCTTTGATTCAAGTTAATTAGATACAAATGACACCTCTTTGAGTTCCAAAAAATATCAAATCACACCCCAACCATGTTTTTCCCTCATGATCAGAATCTCCTCATTCCCAAAGGGTTATATTCTGTAAAATACATCATCCTCAAAAATATATACCCCTCAAGTGACTCACCATAACTTCTATATGCTAAATTTCCTATGATGTTTTTCCGAATGATCCATATTTCCCTGGATTCATGTCAATCGTCCTAAAAAGTTCATATTCTAATCAAGGAAAACTATATAGGGGTTTTAAAAGATAAAGAACACCCCCAAAATTTCTAGAAATCATTATCCTTTAAAAACACTTCACACAGATTTAAACATCTTGGAAAAGGACATTACCACTTGATTAAAAATGGTGTGAAATTTCCCATTAAATAGAACCTAACTATGATAGTTTTTTCACATCATATGTTAATCTAGGAGTCACTTCTCAGTTTCCCAATCTCAAGAATGAAAATACATACTTACTTACTAGATATAATTATACTCTTGATCACCCAATTTTTTGGATTTAAACACCTATAACACTAATTAATAAAGGGAAATATGAAGACATTCATTTATATACAAAGGTTAACATAAATAAGGACTAGTTTATATATATAGGTTGACATGTTTTTTTAAAACCTTTAATTCATAAATTATCCTACAACAATTTTATGGATCAGTTCTTATAACCAAGTTGTAGGAAACCAATCATTAACTATAATTTTCAAATTGACTCCCCCTAAAGGGTGTGATGATGTCGACCTCCCATCCTCTAAAACAATTTTTATTTTTTGGTGTTATCAGGAAAGTCATAGTAACCGCCAGCCATTGGAAATTTGGTCCATGATAGTGTTGAGTCAATAACATGTCCTTATGAATTTTCCATTCCTTCATGTTTTGAAAATCACAAACACCCTATCTTAAGGAAAATTTTATTTTCCGTAACAGGGGAAAAACATTCTTCCCCAAGGAAACTTTATCCTTACCTCATTTTCATTGTTCATATTTTAGTTTATCTAAATCTAAGTATTTTTATTAATAAGTGTAAAATTATGCTTCAAATATAAATCCTCAGAATTATATAAATACTTAGATATAGATTATTTTGTGTTCAGGATCTGAATTCATGTTCTGAATTCACTAAAATTCAGACTTCGAATTCTCGAAAATTCAGAATCCAAATTCTCCGAAATTCAGACTCCTAATTCTATGAAATTTACACTCCGAATTATCTGAAATTTAGACACCAAATTCCTTATAATTTGGGTTCCCAATTCCTCTTAATTCATGTTTGGAATTCATTAGAATTATGATTATTAATTACATAGAATTCAGAATCTGTATTCCTCAGAATTCAGGTTCCGAATTCCTTATAATTCAGACTCCAAATTCAATTGAATTTAGACTCTGAATTCCTTAGAATTCAGGTTCCAAATTTTTTATAATTCAGGGTCATAATTCCTTATAATTTTTGTCTCAAATGCCATAGAATTTAGACTCCAAATTCCGTATAATTCAGACTCTGAATTCCCTAGAATTCAGAATCTGAATTCCTCAAAATTCAAGTCCTTAATTCCTTAGAATTCAGACTCTAAAGTCTATAAAATTATGATTCCAAATTCCATGAGAAACAGAATCTAGATATTTATGAAATATAGAATATAAATCTTCTTAGACTCTGAACTTTAGACTCTACAAAATTAGATATGGTTGAGCAAACATATTTAGTTAACCATTGTCAATGTTATGAAACGATGTCGTTTATTCTATTTCTAACAAACTGTTGTTTGAGTGACACATGTATAGGTCCCTATGAGATTCAAGGAAAAATATGATTGTTGTTGGAGGGAGCTGACCATTTGAGATGTACCTATAAATATAAGCTCATTTGAACGTGCTCATAAATAAGGAACACACTTGAATTGAGACACTGTTCTATGACTCTAGAGATTACATGATATTGAAGTGATTTCCAAAGAGATATACTCTCATGATTTGTGCGTACTGAACATCTTGTTCAGATTGCTTCGTGTGACTCCAAATGTTGTTGATTACATTCGAGGGATTCTAGGAATATGAAGACAGAGGTGCCGAATACTATAAACATTGAGGGCTTCAAGATATATGAAGACAGAGGTGTTGAAAACCTTAAAGTTTGAGGGCTTCTGGGGATTGCAAGATAGAGGTGTTGATTTCCATAATGATTGAGGGATTCGGGGGATAGGAAGACAAAGGTGCCGACTAACTTGAAGTTTGAGGGATTGAGGGGATAACAAGAAAGACTCTGATATTCTTATCAAGGTATTACATTGGTGTGGGTAAGACAGACTTTCCTGAAAGTATAAATCAAGGGACCTTCATCCAAGGTTGTTGGATACCCTACTATTTGGGTTAAAAGATTTCATAATTGTTACTTGTGATTGTTTCATGTTTTTTTTTCACTGCATTTTATTAATAAGGAAAGTATAACTATCATATATATTCTTTTACTTGTACTCTGATTAAGTAAAATTCTATATGATTTAAGTTAAGAACCTTTGTTCTGTTAAACCTTTGTTAAGTTCCATTTCCAGAACCATACTTCCCGAATGTAGTAATTTTGTAGAACTATTTTCATTTTCGGAACGACATTTTTGGAATCTAGAAAGTTTATAGAACCAAGAGGATTTATGAATTTACCTTGTGTAACGTTGTTAAACAACAGAAATGTTTATATCAACAATAAAAGTTCCAAAGGAATTTTTAACAGATACAATTCACCCCCCTCTTGTATATTGAACATCTATATAATATTTTGATACTGCAATCGACATCAGCGATCCAACAATTAGTATCAAAGGTGGTCTCTGAAATACTTATATTCACATATATGTTTTATTTCTAAGGTTTTCATTGTTCTATATTTTCCTTGCATTGGATTTTATCCCTATTTACACACTTCTATTGTTAACAAAGTTTGTGTGGAAGGTTATTTTCTTCTAGATGGAAGTAATAAATGTTGGTTTGATTGACAATATTAATCTTACTAGACCGCCAATCTGTAATGGGAATGATTATGAATATTGAAGAGATCATATGAATACCTTTATGATAAACACAGGTGTTGACAACTACATTATGTTTATTACAGACTATATGATTTCTGATAAGGAACTTTGAACCTTTACTAATAAAGAAAAGGTGGAATACCCGCTGAACATTACGGTATAAAATACTTTTCTATGTTCCATGACTAGAAATATATATAGCCAAATTTCATCTTTTGAAGAAGTAAATAGTATTTGCAAGAAGCATGAATTAACACACTTTTGAACTTCCGAAGACATTGAAATTATAAGATCTATGCTAAGAGATGTATATCCTGGTTTCTAATTTCCTTATGGAGAACCCATATGTATGGTACAACAAATATTCATGACCATTGTCAATAGTTTACAATATATGGGTGAAAATGGATTTAATGATGAGCCACTTGTGGACAAGATCATATACATCATTCCTAACGAATGGGAATCTAAGAGGATAAATATAGATGAAAATAGAAAAGTTGCTCATATTTCTCTTGATGAACTTTTTGAAAAACTTATTCAACATGAAACCAGAGTTAAGAGATATTTTGTGAATATTAAGAAGAATAATGGAAATTACAGTGTTTCTTTTACAACAACTTCAAATCATATGAAAGCCAATACTTTTAAGATAGTTAGCATATCCATATATAAGATGGTTGTTATTAAATCCGAATACAGTGGAAGTGAATCTTTATAAAACGAGTAATCTAATCTTGCTCGTAGGATGAAAAATATTTTTGTACAGAAGAACATTGAATTACGATATAAGAAGAAAGTAAGAAAGGACAATAATGTCTCTGAAGTTACATGTTTTGAATCCAAAAGATCAGGGAATATATGGCCAGATTGTCAAATTCATAAGAAAAAAGATAAAAGGAAAATAATTCTAAGAGAAATAGAATGAAATACTACAAGGATAAGGATAATAATGTTTTGAAATCCAATGACACCTGGATTTCTAGTGGTGGTGACTCTTTTGATGAATCCTCATAGTTTGAATATTCTGATCCGAACAATATTGGTTTACATGCCAAGTTACCTATTGAAAATCATTGTTTAATGTCCAAGGAACCAAATTCTGAATCTATAACCAATGTATCCATGAATGGTAATTATAGTGATAGTAAATATTATAATCTTTAAATGAAGAATCTTCTTCTGATGAAGATAATACTTTACATAACTATAAAGAAGTTTCTAGGATTTCTAAGATCCTTGAGAATGAAACTTCTAATGTCAAGACAAATATTAATAAAGAAAATACTAGAATTACTATTCTTACTAAGGAAATATCAGATCTTTTTAAATATATTGATAAGAGAAATTTTGTTTTTGAAAATGTTTCAAAAAACCTTGAGGAAGTTAATTCTAAAAAGGATAAACTTTCTAAGGATATAGAAAAGGTAGTTTCTATGAAAAAATTTTTGGAGCCTAACTATAGTGTTAAAACTAATGTTTTTGAGGATAGGAACTTAGTTATTAGATTGAAGTCAGAAATATTTTCCTTGAGGAAGTGTTTGTCAAATTTTACCCAGGGAAATAAAATTTTTGATAAGATGTATTCACAAATTCTACCTCTAAGGAAAAATTCTAGATTTGGTTATACTAGTTCAAACCAATTTTTTAGTAACAATTATTTTGTTCCTCAAAGAGCTCCATTATGAACTAAGTGTCAGTGTGGTGGGAATTGGGAAAAAAGTTTTTTCTTAATCAAAGATTAGTCTTTAATTTTTCATAAATATTATTTTTCAAAGAAAATGTGGATTCCTAAAATTTAGATTTCTAAAGTTTCCGGATCCAAGATTGTTTGGGTTACAAATTTCTAACACTCTTATTTTTTGGAAATTAAAGATATTATCAACAGAAGTACATGGTACATGGATAGTGGATGTTTCTATCATATAAATGGTAACTAAAACTTCTTTGAAAATATTATCTAGACGAAGGGAGGAAATGTAAAATTCAGAGATAATGCTCTAGGATAAATTATTGGTATAGGTAACATTGTTCTTATTTGAAAACCATTGATTACCAATGTTTTATTTGTTAAGGGTCTTAAGAATAACCTTATTAGCATATTTCAACTGTGTGATGAAGGTTACCATGTAAATTTTAGGAATGACAAGTGTTTATAACACAATTCCAAGGAAGAGTTTATTCTTTCTTCCAATAGAAAATAGAATGTTTACACACCAAACTTAGAAGACCTTAGGAGACATGATATACCTTGTATTAGTGCAATGGGAGAACATTCTTGGTTGTGGATTAGAAGGTTATGACACTGTAATTTTAGAAACATATGTGAACTCTTTAAGAAAAGAATTATTAAGGATCTATTAGTGCTTAGATTTGATTATTAAAATGTTCGTGATCCTTTTAAGTATGGAATGAAACATTAATAAAGTTTTAATTGATTTGGTGAAGTCTCAACCACTGATTCATTACAGTTGGTGTATATGAATCTTTTTGGTCCAACTCAAATTGGATGAATTGGAGGATAAAATTATGTATTCGTTCAAGTTGATGGTTATAATAGATTGACATGGGTCTATTTTCTATAAATAAATATGAAATTTTTTCTTATTTCAAAAGTTTTAGAGCCCAAGTTAAAAATTAGAAAACCCTTACTTTGAAAAATATTCATTGTGATCATAGAGTAGAATTTAAAAATTATGATTTTGAAAATTTTGGTAGTAGAAAAGGCATTACTCATAACATCTCTACACCATGAACTATTAAAAAAATGGGGTTGTTGAAAGAAGAAATAAAATTCTTCAAGACATAACAAAGAACCATGTTGATTGAATATTTGGTAGACACACATTTTTGGGCTGATAAAGTATGTACTACATGTTATACTATGAATTCTGTTTTGGTTAGACCTTTTCTTAATAAAACTTTTCATGAGTTATTGAATTGTAGAAAACCTAGTATTTACTACTTCATCATTTTTTATTTCAAGGTATTCATTCTTAATACAAAAGATAGTCTACTCAAATTCGTACCAAAATCTGATGAAGGAATTTTCTTAGGCTACTCCACAACTTCTAAGGCATATAGAGTTTTCAATAAAAATACGTGTACTGTTGATGAAAAAGTACGTGTTAAATTTGATGAAACCAATCCATTTTTTTAAACAACCTCAACCTAAATCTTTAGATGTGTTTTCAGAAACTGATAATCAACCAATAATAGAACACCATTCTGTTAAAGAAAATGTTCAAGAAAATGTTTTTGAAGCATTTTCCCCAAAATATTTCCTACCCTATGTTGATGAACATGTTTTACAAAACCCAAATCATTAGATTCATAAGAATATTCCCTGAGATAGTATCATTGGTGATGTATATCAACCTATAAGGGCTAGATGTTCCTTAAGAAATGAAGTAGAACATCTAGCATTCCTTTCCCAATTAGAAACAAAAAAGCACAGATGAAGCTTTAAGTGATGATGATTGGATAAAATTTATGAAATATGAGCTAAATGAATTTGAAATGAAAAAAGTATAGACCTTGGTTGAAAGACCTAAGGAAAATTCTGTTATGGGAGTAAAATGGGTCTTTAGAAATAAGTGTGATGAAAATGGAATCATAGTAAGAAATAAAGCTAGATTAGTTGCTATAGGCTATAATCAACAAGAAGGAATAGACAATTAATAAACCTAAGCTCTAGTATCTAGACTTGAATCTATTCATATTCTACTTTCCGTTGCAGCATTCTTCAACTTCAAAAAATTTCAAATGGATGTAAAATGTGCTTTACATAATGGTTATGTTCAAGAAGAAGTTTTTGTTGAACAACCTCCTCACTTTGAAGAAACAAAACATCATGTACATGTTTTCAAACTTACCGAAGCCTTGTATATACTTAAGTAATCCCATCAAGCCTGGTATGATAGAATTATATGGTTTCTTCTTCAAAATAATTATATTAAGAGAAATTATGATCCAACCCTTTTTATAAAGAAAGATAAGAAATATGATTTTATTGTTAAATTTTATGTAGATGAAGTTATATTTGGTTCAACTCAGCAATCTTTAACTGATTCTTTTGCCGATCTAATGAAATCTGAGTTTGAAATGAGTATGATGGGTAAGTTAACATTTTTTCATGGTTTCCAAATTTCTCACAAACCAAAAGGAATATATATATCTCAACATAAGTATATTTAATATATTATTAAAAATTATGAGTATAAAAATACTAAGAGTATAATTACTCCCATTGGTACCTCAAATTCACTTGATCTTGATGAAGATAGGAATCCAGTAGATCAAACATCCTTTAGAGGTATGATATGAATTCTACTTTACATGACATCCAGTCGACTAGACATAATGTTTTTAGTATGCTTATGTGCAAGATATCAATACAATCCTAAATAATCTCATTTAAATGTTGTGATTATGATTTTTTGCTACATAATAGGAACCATGGATTTAAGACTCTTTTATATTTCTGGAAATGATTTTGTTTTAAGAAGTTTTTTTGATGATGGATTTGGTGGGTGTAGAATGGATAGGAAAATTAAATCCGAAACATGTCACTTCATAGAAGATTCATTAGATTCTTGGTAATGAAAAAAGAAACACTTAGTAGCACTTTTCACTACTGAAGCTGAATATTTAGTATCTAGAAGTTATAGTTCTCAAGTATTGTGGATTCTACACACACTCAAATACTATGGTATGAGTTTTACAAAGACACAAATATTGTTTGATAATACTAGTGTCATTGGCGTAAGTAAAAACCCTACCCAACACTATCATGAAAAACACATAGATATTAGGCATTACATTATTAGGGATCAAACACAAAAATGAGATATCATTCCTCAATTTATCATAATACAAGATCAACTTGCTGATATTTTCTCAAAATCTTTACCATCCAAAAGATTTCATTATATTAAACAGAAGTTAGGAATGATGAATATAATGTAATATTCCATATTAGATTTTTTTGATGAAACCCATCTTCTTACAGTAACAAAATATTTTTCACAGGGGAAGTACATTTTACTGTTAGCTAAAATCAAAATTATTCGTACACAAATTTTTTCGTAGTCAAATTTTTTTTCATAATCTAAATTTTTTTTCATAATCCAAAATATAGTAGTCCAATTTTTTTTCATAGTTAACATTTTCATAATAAAGGTTTTCGTAGATAAAATTTTCATAATAAATTTTTTATATTTTTTGAAAAAAAATTTGTGGTTAAAGATTTCGTAGTTAAAATTTTCAAAGTGAAAATTTTCGTAGAGAAAATTTTCAAAGTCAAAATTTATGTAGTTAGAATTTTTGAAGTAAAAAATTTTATAGCCCAATAGTTTTTCATAATCAAAATTTCATAATATAAAATTTTTCAAGAAAAATTTTCCTCATTATGAATAATTTTCCTAGAAATCTGAAAGGAATGTTTCCCTTCCTAATTCTTAGTACTCATTTTTTCCTTGTTCTTATTTACATTTGTTTATAAACACTTTGGATTCAACATTCCATAAATTCAAATTTTTTTTCAAAAAAACCTGAAAATATCAGAATCTATCAAAATCCTTCTCTGGCTATCATCTCATCCATTAGATCATCTCAAGATGCTTTCAACTGTTGGATCAATCGGGTAAGCTGAACTGTCACTTCGACTACCTATATAAAGGATCCCCAATAGTAGCCCAACATTAATCTCCAAGCCTTCATGTGCTCAAGCTCTGCCTCTATTTTTAAAAGACGTTCCAGATCATGAAGGTTGCCTCAGTTCCAAATGTCTTCTGAAGCTTCGTCTCAAAAATAAATTGCGTCTGTTAAGAAATATTTGAATGGAAAATTTATAGAGAAATGTTGGTTCATCCAAATTTCTTTGTTAAGTATGATTCCATTATCTCTGAGAATATCAAGTTGAATGTGTGGGAGAGTGTTTTCATATCGAAACTAAGAGCATAGGATCCGTTATATCTGGAATTTCTGGTTGAATATTATAATACAAATAGTTTTTTCAATGAAGGAGGAAGAGATAAATTTTCATTCAAGAGATATGGAAAGAGGTATTCTCTTTCTTATAACATTGTAGTAAATCTGATAGGTATTCCTTATAATGGAGATGCTGAGTTTTTCTCTCACAAGCTTCCTGATCTAATAGGATATATTGATAAGAAAAAGGCTCTAGCTTGTCATGATCTTGGGGAAGTAAAGAATGTGAAAATTATTCATCTCTTTAGTAATCATCGGATTCTTCAGCAATGGGTTCAAGATTTTCTAATTCTAAAAAAGGGTACAAGGATGCCCTAAATAAAAGTGATATTTACATTCTGGATTTCATGGTGAACCTAAGAAACATAAACATGGTTAATCATATCCTGGTTGTGATTGAAAATATAAAGAATGGAAATCTAAAGTCTCAGATTATTATCTATCCATCCATTAATTCGAAGATCATTGTTCTTTATCTTCAGTGTTTTAAGATTCCTTGCAGTTCTAAGCCGACGAATTGTAAGGTGATGCTTTTGAGTGATGATACTCAAAGGATAGTGAAGATTGGATTTAATAGTCAGTCTGAATAATTTGATTATTTTTTGGAAGAATAAGTAAAAGATCTATCAAAGAATCCAAAAGTGGATGAAACCTCTAAAAAGTGTGGAAATAAGAAGAAGATGAAGGAACTGGAAGAGAATGGAAAAACACTAGTGGATAATGAAACTCAATCTGCACCTCCAAATCCAAAGAAGAAAAAAGCATATCCCGATGATGTAGTGGCTAAGTAGAGAGATGAAAAGAAGAACAAGAAGGAAGGGGAGCCAATGTTTGTCCTGGATCCTGTTGAAGACAAATTATTAAAGGAAACTACTGGTGAGAATCTTGAAAACTAAGAAAAAAAAATGAAAAAAGCTAAAATAGTTCATTCCCATATAAAGGCTTCTGAGAAAGCCACCAAAAAATTCTAGTACCAGAATCATTTTTTTTAATCATTACCAGAGACAATGGAAAAAAGATAGTGATTTCGGAAAAGGATCAAGTCAAATAAATAGTGAAAGAAGAATAAGTAGAATAAGAAGAGGAAAAAGGGAGTGGTGATACCAAACATATCATAAAGACTGTAGAATATTACCATGAGAAGGGAATTCCCTCTGAGAAATTATCTATATAAATTTCTGAAGCCAAGTCTCCAAAACGTGCTACACCTAGAAAAGAAGGGAAGGGTGAGGAAATTGTAAATAAGTGTGTTCAAAAAGATTATAGAAATCATGATTTAATTCACCCAAGGGATACTGAGGTAGGAGCTAAAAAGGAATAGGTTGATGAAGAAAAAACTGTTCAGCTATTTGATAGTGAACATGAATCTCCTGATCAAGAAGAATAAATTCCGAATGATGATAAGGGAAAACTAGTGGTTGTGGATACACCTTGAAATTCTGTGGTAAATAAGAAATAATATGGTGGTTCATTAAAGAGAAAGGCCGTTGAATTAGAAAAATAATCCTCACCAACAAAAGTTTTGGATTCCGAGCCATCTTCTCTTAGACTAGAATTTGTAGTTCTGTCTTTGAAAAAGATTGTTGGGACTATTAAAATATTTTCTACTATAGACTCAATATGTTAGATGATTCAACATTCAATAAATCATAAGTAGGATTCAGTATCCATGGTGATGGATAAGTGTTTCAAACTCGAGGTAGATTTGAAGACTTTTCTCATTATCTATGAGGCTCATAAAAGATCCTATACAATGATGAAAAGTAGGTCAAGGAAACAAATATGAGAGATGAGAATCTTTGATGAATTTCAAGATAGTGTCACGGATGATTTTGACACTGAAGATGTGAAGATCAAGGATCTCTCTAATAGTTTTGAATAAAAGATTACTCTTGAATAGACTTAATGAAAGAAACAAGTTATGGATATGAAATGGAAACTAAATTCAGTTGCTTAGAGTTGGAATTTGGATTGGGATCTCAGAATTGAGATTAAAGTAAAGCTTTCTGTGTAAGAGGAATTTTTGAAGGCTGAGGCAGAATCTCTTAAGGTTCAGGAAGAGAAAATCAAAGCCTTAGAGAAGAAAACAGAAGACCAGGATCAGTTTCTCAAGCATTCATAAGAGGATCACAAGGGGCTTACGAAGTTGAAAACCATAGTGAAGAAGCCCATGTTGAAGGATAAGAACAGATAATTTTTTTCTAATCTAATTTTTGTTGTATTTCTATGTTGTACAAATACTTTCGAATCTTAATTAAATATTAGTTTAATTTAATATTTTTTGTTGTTTAGTTCTAATATTACAGGTACCGAATTTATTTTCCAAAACATTTATTCCTTTTTAAAAATCACAAAGGGGTTTAATAGAATGTATAAAATAATACAATGTAATGAATAAATTTCCCTATGTAAGGGGGATTTCATCTAGGGGGAGTTTTTATCATGAATATTTTCGTAAACAAGAAAAATGAAAAACCTCATTCCAGAAACTGTGAATACGATTCTTAGAGAGTTTGAAGCCTAAGGGGGAGTTATTCATATTCACTTTGATCCATATATAAATGGAGATATGTTTTTATTTACATGCCAATAAAATTTCAAAGTTCTTATATTTTTTTCATAAGGATGTTTGTGATTTTCAAAAAGGGGGAGATTGTTGAGTAAATAAGGTTTCCTTATGACTTTCACATTCATTCATGTTTTGAAAATCACAAACACTTTATCTTATGGAAAATGTTATTTTCCTTAACGAGGAAAATGTTTCCTCTCCATGGAAAATTTTTCCTTACCTCATTTTCACTGTTCATATTTTAGATGCTCTCAATCTAACTCATTTTATTCCAAAGTGTAAAATTTGGTTTCACATCTAAAACCTTAGAATTATATAAATACTTAGATATAGAGTATTCAGTTTTTAGGATCTGAATTTAGGTTCCGAATTCTCTGAAATTTACACTCTGAATTCTCTGAAATTCTGATTCTGAATTCCTCAGAATTCAGGTTTTGAATTCCTCAGAATTTGGGTTCAGAATTCATGTTCTGAATTCCTTAGAATTGTGACTCCGAATTATTTAGAATTAAGGTTTCGAATTCTTTATAATTCAAGTTCAGAAATTCAATAAATTTAGGTTCTGAATTACTTAGAATTCAGGTTCCTAATTCCATAATATTTAGGTCCCTAATTCCTTATAATTCAGACTCTGAATTCCATAGAATTCAGACTCATAATTCCTTATAATTCAGACTCTGAATTTCATAGAATTTAGACTCCAAATTCATTATAATTCTTACTCTGAATTCCTTAAAATTCAGACTCCAAATTCCTCATAATTTAGGTTCCAAATTCAATAGAATTCATACTCTAAAGTCTATAAAATTTTGATTCCTAATTATTTGAAAAAAATAATCCAAAAATGCATGCAATATAGAATCCGAATGTACTTAGACTCTGAACTGTAGACTTTATAAAATTATATTTGGTTGAGCAACCATATTTAGTTTACCTTTAATAAAGTTATGAAATTATTTCGTGTATTCTATTTCTAACTAACCATTTTTTGGGTGACATGTATACAGGTCCTTCTGATATTCAAGGAAAAATATGATCGTTGGAGGAGGGAGTCGACCGTTGGGGATGTACCTTTAAATAGTATCTCATTTGAATGATCTCACAACTAAGGAGGACACTTGAACGGAGAAACTCTTCTATGAATCTCGAGATTACATGATATCAAAGTGATTTCTAGAGAGAGACACTCTCATGCTCTGTGTGTACTGAACATCTTGTTCTTATAGCTTCATGCTACAGTGAATGATGATGACTACCTTTGAGGTCTTCTGGGGATAGGAAGATAGAGGTCCCGACTACCTTAATGTTCGAGGGATTCTAGGGATAGGAACATAGAGGTGTCGACTACCTTAATGTATGAGGGCATTCGGGGATAAGAAGACAGAGGTGCCGACTACCTTAAAGTTCAAGGGCATCCGGGGATAGGAAGGCAGAGGTTCCAACTACAGTGATGTTCGAGGTCTTGTGGGGATAACAATACAGACTCTGGTATTCTTATCAAGGGCCTACCCTGGTGTGGGTAAGAAATAATTTCTTGAATTTATAAATCAAGGGACCATCATCCAAGGATGTTGGATACCCTAATCTTTGGGTTAAAAGATTTCATACTTCTTACTTGTCATTATTTGAAGTTTGTTTTCCACTATATTTGATTAATAAGTAAAGTGTAACTATCTTATAATTTCTTTTACTTGTACTCTGATTAAGCAAGATTCTATACGATTTAAGGTAGAATCTTTGTTCTTGTAAAATTTTGTTAAGTTTCATTTCTAGAACCATATTTCTGGAATCTAGTATGTCTGTAGAACTTGTTTCATTTCCAGAAGCACATTTCTGGAATCTTGCATGTCTGTAGAACCAAGAGGTTTTCTGAATTAACCTTGTCTAACATTGTTAAACAGTGTAATGGTTTATATCAAATTTAAAAGTTCCAATGGAATTTTTAAAAGATACAATTCACCCCCCCCTCTTGTATATTGAGAATCTATATCATATTCTGATACTATAGTCAGTATCAGTGATCCCACAAATAGATCGAATCATTATACTGGCCGCACATTCAGGTTTTCATCGAAAATATGACTAATGAACAATCGTTTAATTATGGTTGAAAATGAGGGTACTTTTCATAAATGATCATAATTATACCTCAAGAACATATATGTGTAGTGCTAAGTATAATTATAAAAATTATGTAAAGGAAACTATGGAAAATAATAGAGAATAGTAGGGATGGGATGGAATGTATTTGTTATTGAAATATACTCAGGTGATTAGAATGCACAGTGGAAGAAATAGAACTATTTTTATATATCATTGATGTTTTAAAATCCAGTGTTGGTAAATATTTAATAGTGAAGGGTTGATTAATAATTTTTCATATGAAGAGAATTATTGTGGAGATTGTAAAACCCTTTATTACGTTGTGCTAGTGGACTAAGAAAACCTCGTTATTTTAATATAAAATATCCATGTAAGATTCAATTTCTTATGTTTATTTCAAAGAAGGTTGTTTTAAATTTTCTTGAATGTTTAAATGGTGGTATAGGTAGAAAATCAATGATGATGTAAATATAGAGTTTTATAAAAATTTGAATATGAGTCATTGTATACATAAAACCACTGTATAACTATTATAGTTACAATGAGTAGTCGGTGGTTTATTTTTAGTGTTTCACAACTTCTTTGGAAATTTGGTATTTAGTTGTATACCATCAGGTACTCAATGAGACACAAAGTTGCTAATAGAATCCACCATGTTTTCAATGGTTCCCTGGAAGGTTTTCCAAACCAGATGCATCGTAATATTATTAATATTAATTCCAAATGGGTTTTTATAGATATAAATCTATAGATGATGTCATTTTATCTATCCTATTGATCTTCGTTCTCCATTATTTTCCCCTTTCTTCATACATAATTTATGAGTCATTTGGCCTATTTTTTCCAAACCTGGGTTAATCAATCACCTGATATCATTCACTCCCATATTTCTACTTTCTCATTTAATTTGTAGATTTTGATTTTTTATTTGAGTATGTGATTTCATGATATTATATAAAAGTGACTCTAGGTAATGGATCTTTCATATGTTATGGATATGTGAGGATTGGGAAGGGTTAATGTGTATCGTTCCTCCCCATTTTGATGTTGGTACATTTCATAGTGAGTTTTGTATTATATTTTTTATATATTAGAATAAAGTGATGATGGATAAGGTTTAATATTTGGGGGGGTTATCACATGTTTGGTTTATAATCATTCCTTTGGATTTTTTCATTTTATTGTTCATATATTTCACATCATGATACCGGTCGGTGAGATTTTATAGGATTATATTCATTTTGTGATTTTTTAATTATTCAACTTGTGTATTTAAGAGCATTTTAGTGATATTAGTTTCTACAAGAGTAACATACGACCAATATAAAAATATTGTTATAAATGAATTTTTATTGAGATATATGACTCAATTATTTTAAAATTAGTTTTAAATTTTTTTACAATATTTAAGGAGAAAGTATGAGAGAAAACTATCCATTAATATTTTTACTACCTTTCTCTATATAAACTATTAATTTAACAGCTACTATATATTTATACTTTATCATTTATGTTTTGATTTTCATATGCTTGATGATTTATGATTGAATTAATGAAAGAATTAAAAATTATGGTTGTTGATGCATCTTTTGGATGATTTCTGATTCTACTAAGGACTACTTCGATACTGATACACTTTGGATACATATGTTTATGATGGTGTTTAATTATAAAGAAGATATATTTAAACAAAATTTTGTTCCATTCCTATTGTATATATCTATATCTTTTATATAATCATATTCTCGTGAAAACAACTTGTATTAACTATTCTTCAAGGGCCAAGGATATATTTTTTAGAAAAGAGACCGGATCAAGATCTTGTTGTATTTTGTAATGGACTAAGTGTTATATTTTAAAACAAAACTACGAGGATACCCAAGAATAAGATTGATATAAAATCATAAATCCAACATCAAGTGTGGAAGGAGTGAAATAACAAGTTATTTTGGAGACCCTATACCAGAATAAAAATGATTCTCTACACTATTCTAAATTTTATTATGAGCTCATGTCTCCCCCACCACCAGGTGGCCCAAATCAAGATTGGGGAGTTGGCAGTCGTGACCATGGGTAGTTTTAGGCCATGAAGCATGTTTTCCACTCTTAAAATAATACAATACGAGTTACGATATATATTTTCCATACACTTAAATTATTAATATTATAAATGGGTGTGATTCATTCCATTATCTCCATATTCATAGTGCGAGAGTTATAGATTCCAATTGAGACCTTAACCCTATAGTTATTTATAGAGGACCCTATATGGAATGATTTTACATTATCACTTATATGTCTATAGTTCAAGCCATCGTTTGATGGAAAGAGTTCCAATTGGGACCACATGATTATCCAGATGAATATTTATGACTTCACCATATGTAAGGATTTTTTGTCTTTGGTTTGTACCCAAATTGAATATCATCCTATGTGGGTGAGATTGATTTAGAAATATGAGATGCGATTCTATTTTTTGGGTAAAATATATCTCATAATAGAATAAGGGGGTCTAGTGTGAATAATTTTTTACCCATCACATATCAGTTTGAGAGTTTAATCCTAAGAACAACAGACTCTTAATAAATCAACATTCCATTAGTAGTGGTGGAAATTATAGATTTCATCGTAAAGTATGTTTTATGAGCTCTACTATGGTACGAGATTGAATTATTCATTTAATTAGATAGTATTAATGTGAATATATCTTCATTATAATCTCATATGGCCACTGTGGAGGTCCTATATAATATATTGTATGCTGAGGACTATAGAGATAATAGTTTTACCAATCCCAGTGTTTCCACATGGGTAGCTCCAGTTATGGTTTTGAAAAAATAGGACGAGATATTATATATATTTTTGAATTATCATCTCTTAAATAAAGAAATGATAAAGAACACGTACCTTTATAGAGGAATTTAATTCCTAGGAAAAGGTGAGATTTGATTAATTTATTTATCACGATGCTCCAAAGTGTGTCAGATGAATAGAGTTTTCCAAGATTGTAAGGGTAATAAAGGTGATTACCAGTGTTATTTTTTTGGATTGTATACCAATTTACTAAAATTACATAGAAAATGAATATTATTACCTAAACCATGTAGTGTTATGGATCCTTTGATGTGTTGAGGCAAAGGCAGAGTAGTTCCATTATTTTTAGACGACTACAAGATTTTATTGATAAAGTAGTGTATTGTGATTCCTATATAGCTAGGATCGATTGTCTCTTGATGGATAAGTAAGAATTAATTTCATATTGGTCGAGGTAGATGAGAACACATGATAAGAATAATATTACTTTTTAAATTGATTTGTAGGTTATAGTCTTCGCTAGAAAGATGTGGAGACACTATCTTCAAGAATAGTGATTTGTTGATTACTAAGACCATCCGAATCTCAGGTATATTTTCACATAAATATTTCCAAACCGAATAAAGGAGTGATGGTTAGATTACATTGAGGACTATGAATATGATATAATCTATACTCTGTGGAAGGTAAAAATAGTTTATGATTCCCAAATTAGAATTCTTATTCTCATTTTGTGGAGGAGGTATCTATGAGGATAGATTTTTTATTGGTATCCCTTATAGGGAAGAGTGTGGGATAAAATTGTAATTATATAGTTTTGAATCCAACACAACTCTAGTGAGTGATTAACAATCAATTGAAAGAAATTTAATGGGGTTATTTCTATGACTAAATACCTTTTAGATATTCACTATGTGTATTTTTCAATAGGGGGAACACATCATACTTTCTCATGGATGGAAGATAGTTTTGGTCATGATGTGGGAGGAGGTGTTGAGGGGTTTCAAAAATCTCATTTGGAAGTACATGTCAATGTAGGGAATATTTATAGGGACCTTCAATAGTAGTTTTTTTGTATTTCACGAGGAGTTTCATTTCCACATTAATCTCTCGGTGTATCACATATCATCAGGTGAGGGAGGAGCACTAGGTTTTGTTATTTTTTATGTATCCTCCTACTATTCCAGATTAGAAATGGGATAAAATATTCATGGACCATTCAAACGAGATTATGTCTACATTTCAAGTCCATGATTTCAAATAGTTGACATTTGATTAACATACGATTTTAGAAAACTTTCTTTTTTATCAGGGAGTAGAGATTGGTGGAGTATTTTGGATGGTTAGAAATGTAGGAGGTCATTCGTAAGCATGGGGTAAAATGGAATATTGTCTCTGATTGAGAAATTATATTTATGTCACAGTTGTAGAGAGGTCTAATGTAGTCACTGCAGGCCTAGTTGAAAATGATTATGGGTTTTTATTCCCTAAAATATGGTCATATAAAAAAACAATCCTAGTAATGGAGGATATGAAGAGGGATTGTGTGTTAAAACATGGCTAGATATGGGATGATGAATTTTATTGTGAATATATTTCTTCTAGTAAAATTTATCACTCCATTATTATATTGTATCCATTATATGACATATTTTAGAGAACTTATTGGAAAACCTTGTTCTGAACATAGATTGGTGGGGTATCTATAATTTGGAATAGATGTTGTAATCAATGATGTAGTATGATATATTGATCCATGAGTCTATTAGGATAGACTGGTGGAAGAAAAATTCTTATGAAAATTTATATCATAGATCCTTTGAGTTAGATTTTGGGTACCTTGTTTTCTTGAGATTCTGCCCATGATAGTGATTATGGTGGATTATCCAAGGAGGTGTTCTGTCCTTGAGGTTCATCAAGACATTTTAGTTTATTCGGTGTTTTGGTGAGGTTTATTACTACTTATAATTACCATAAAATTTGGGGTGGGAAGCTTAAATATTCATTATGTCCTATCTGGGGAGATACATGACTGATTTGATTATTATCAATGACTAGAGAGATCTTAAAAGTGAGTGTAGAGCCACCTTTGTAGAGTAAACATTGGAAATTGAGCATCAGATAGAGAGGATCAAGAATTGATGGAAACTTCCATTCATTTATGTATTTTTATAGAATGAGAGAATATAATATAACTTATTAGATATGGAGAGCTAGATGTGGTCCATGATTCCACACATTTTTTATCATTGGATCTTCAATGATGAAAATCCTTGAATTGATGCATACTATAGTGACCCTACTCTTACCTTGTAGAACATTGAAATATATTAAAGAATATTTTTGATGTCAGGGGCCTGGATAGTAATAGATTCTAAGGCCCAATGATCATGATATTGATATTATTTAAATAGTAAATATATTAATATCATATAAATTATGTTTCCCTTTAAATATTAATAAATCCATAACCAAGATGAAAATCAAAAAAATCGGAGACCATAGTTCATTCTAGGATACTATGTTTTCAAAAGGGGTGACATAATCATGGTCATCTCTAGATGTTCGGTAGAGGTATCATTTTAAGAGTTCCTTAAATTAAATTATTATATAATTTATTTTTAGGTTTTATTAATCAAACTTATTAAAATTCTCTATAAATAAAATGATATGAATATTTGACATGGGTTATCCCATAACCATTATGATATCTAAGAGAACGTTCAAAGTGTTCCTCATTGGGGAATTTGAATTCGACAATGAATAATAATTTGATCAGGTGGATCGATATATAATGTATGTAATAGGTCTTATCATTTTCTAGAGAACATGTTCTTTCCCAATTATTTACATTATTTGAGCTAGTGCTTCTCGATTCTGGGGGTTTCCCTAATTTATAAAAATTTTATTCATGGAATTGTTTTCAATATTCTCAATCAGTTTTTCCCCCACATACATTAACATGTAAAATGAATTATATTTTTTTGTCCCGTTTTCTTTTTATAGCATAATTTCCACCTAATTATTCATTTTCCTGTGATTTTTTCATTAAAATGTGTCAAATTATCATTTTACCCCTATTCAAGTTCCTTTCCACCATTTTTTCTTTATTCTATTCATAGTTGGCCTATAGGGCCATAGTTAGACTATTCTAGGGATGGTCTAAGCATGATCAAAATACTAAAATTTTCAGGGGATGTGTAAATGGTGATTGTATTATTGATTTTATGATTTATAAGGTTTATTTTCAGGTAATTATTTAGTGGTCATGGAACTAGAATAGTAGCGGGTGGTGATGGAAGCCACTATGGATGGTGGGAGGTAATATAGACATTGACAAGAACATAATATTTTTATTTCCTTTCATCTAAAGAAACAAGTAGATGACTAGAGGTAATTTACATTGTTCCCGAGTGGTTAAATGGTGGAAATTATACTGGAGATAATGGATTTAGAGACATGTGAAAAAAAGCTGTTAGGGTAGTGGAAATATTACTACATTTGATTTCTTCTGAAGAAACAAACAATGTAATGTTTCCTGGATATGATCCTAGGGTTTTTTGTGAAGTTCAATATCACATGAAATATTGGTGGTCCTACTTTCCATATGATCCTTCTTAGTTATCCAAGTCATGTACAGGCTATAACATGCCCAGGACCTTGTGGGGATGGGTAGGCTGTGTACTAGGGCACATGGGCACATGTAGGATAGCTGGGGGATGTGTTTAGATAAAAATCTAGTTCATTTGGGTTATTATAAAATATGTGTATCTTATAGGTAATTTTACGTATGCATATATGGATTCCATTGTAATTTCCATAGATAAAATGGCCAAGCAGTGTAGTGGGGATACATAATGTGTGGACCCCAAATACTCAATATAATCCTATGTGAATATTCTAACACTTTTTACTTTTACTTCAGAACATGGATTTTCACCCATGACTATCCATTTCAAATTTCATTTACACTTAGAACATGATAGTGTCATTCCTAGTGTATTTTAGGATATGATGTGAGATATTTTGACCCAAAAACTTATTCAAGTGAATATTGACTATGGTTGAGATACATGATTTTTATCAGAGATTTGTTGGGGTCATTACTCTTATGTTGCACCATGGTGTGGGTTCCCACTTCTAGCAAAGATATATTGGTATCATTACACCATGTCACACTAGGGATTGGGTTACATAGGATATCAGATATATTTCATGTTCAATACGACCCAATTAAAATATGGAAAAAGATCCCCTTATTCATTATATAAGTAGGTTCAGTACACCCCTTTGTACTATAGCATGCATGTTATCTGACTATAAAGTTTTTCTCCCCCATCCTCAAGATTTGATTTGGTGTCAATCCCCCATTGTATATGGATATCCGTCAGATGTGGACAACAATTTTGAGGTTTAGAGACCTTCATGAATAATTTTTGGAGGTTTCATTTGATATAAGGAATTAATGAAGGACTTTTGAAGTCGTGGGATTAATCAACGACTTTGGATACCTTATGATATGTTGACTCCTTTTCTCCCTTCAGTGGGTTTATTATTGATCATATATATGTTTGTATTGGTTAGGTTTCATTTTCATTTTTATTTGGGATGAGATCAATATTATTCTGTCTCTATATCAATGATTTTATATTTTGGGGTATTCTACTGGGTATGTATATACTCGCCCAATGTCTAAACTTACCCACAAATGAATTTTCATATATAGATGATTGATAGATTGGTGGTTATTACAGTGGATCATATTATTACCTTGGTGTATTGACCATGTACAATGGTCAGTCTTGGAGATTATGAGTCAAGACCCCTCATCTTTGCTTACTTCTATTTTTTTCCGTTGGGGACTTCATTTATAGGTGGTAATGTGTTATCCTAATTACAAATGGGATATATTCTATTTTACTCAGATGTATTCCCTAGGGATTATTACAAGAATGGTTTATCATTGGATATTATAGACATTACATTATATTCATCTACAATTGTTCAAAAATATGATTGGTTTCATGTGTAGATTTTCATTAGAAAATTTCCACCAATTATAGTTATTCATTCTTAGTGCCTCTCACAGACCCTTAGAAGATTGGAGTTGGGATTAGAGTTGTGACAACTCAGTCTTCCGTAGGCCAGGAAGTACTCGGTGGGTAAGGTTGTTATAGAAACATGAAATGAAACAGAATGAAAGTAGCATAAGATTAACACTCATGTAAACATACTCTATATCAATATAAAACAAAATTATTACCCTTTGCAACTCTAAATTGATATGGGTTATCTCTATGTGACCTCAATAACCATTCTCCATGGAAAACAAGACAGCCCCAATCAGGATACATAATGGGGACCCACCAAAGATGACATTCATTCCAGGAGTTTTGCATAATTGGAAAATCCATTCAATCAATGAAACCTAAATTTATAATGTTGAGAAATAGAAAATCTAAGTTGATCTCAATCTATAATTAATAGAAAGAAAAAGACAGCCATTAGTGACTCAGATCTCAATTCATTCAGAGAGGTAAAGGAGTATCCACCATATAAGACATATTCCACCATATAATAGTTTAATAAAGTATCAATGAGAGTTTCTATGAATTTATGAGATTCATCAGTGTAAAATAAAAGGACACCAATTATACAGTTACAATGAGTGTGTGTCTCATTTTCAATCGACCTATATCATCTACCTCTAGAGACTCATAAAATACATGAATAAGAAATATTTTTTATTCCTATTTCTAGAGCCCCTTTATCTAAAAATTAAATAATTTTATCATTGAAAATTAAGGTACTGATAGTCCGTATATACAAAAAATTGAATAAAACACATGAAATTAGCGTTTTTTTTGTCCTGAACTACCTTATGAAATATAAATTTTTCTTTCCCTATTGAAGTCCAACTCTAAAATCCCAATCATGCCACATTTAAAGTAATTCAATTGGCCTCTACCTAACAAAAAAAGGTTTTCAGGATTCCTAATATCCTTATTTAATATAAGACACATCACACATCCTCTTTCCATTAAAGAAAATAACAAAACTACCACTACAAAGATGAGGAACTCCTATTAACCATAAATTATCCTCCATTTAAAGGTCAACCATTAATTATGTACATTGAAAATCTATATATGAAATGGTCGTCAAAATGAGAACCTAAGACCAAATAACATATTGAATACCTATCTAGAATCTACATGAATTCAGCTTTAGTAATTTAACTACAAGAGGAGAATACTAAATGAGTTCATAAAATTAGTTCTCAGAATGATTCATATTTTTATCACCATTTTAGAGCCTGAGAAAATCCATTAACTTTTGAAAACCATAAAATATGCAGGGAACTGCATAATGAAAAGTGATCATAAAACTATCTACTATAATACTTCATCATTCATTATAATATTCATAACACCCACTTCCTCCTTCTCATCCCTTATTTCACGAAGGAAACATGATTCACCTTTAAGAAATATAGAATTATGAAGAACATTAAAAGTATCCCAATAGTTTTAAATAAAACCTCAAAAACTTTATGATCATTAATGCATAGTAATTCTAGAAGTTCCTACCAATAAAACTACTAAAAATGATTTTAGCATCATTCCTTCAAGGAACAAATACAAGTGCATAAAAAATTGATGCTGCTACCAAAAACGGTTCATAGACAATGGGAACTACTATATCAATGATTTTATGTTCAATTATACAATTTCTATTATGGTTCACCATCATCTCCCTCCTGGTGTCTATTCAAACATCGTTTTGTGGGCATGGTATGACATAAAATCAATAGGAAACACAAATAATCTAAGTATATACTCATATCATCAAATTAATCAAGGGATTTGGGAAAATAAATTCCATGGTGTATAATTAATATTTTTAATATTTTAAAACATGTAGATAAATTTTGGAATATTATTAGAATCAAGTTAACTATTTCCTTAGATGCATTTTTCTTAAACATCCATTATGACTTATGGTTCACTATGGTGAGATCTAGTGAGAAACTCACTTGTAACTACTCCTTATATCCTCATAGTTACACCTTTTATAAACCAATATATTTTATACTACATAATAACATCAAATAAAATGATATATTATTCCTCTTATACCATTTATATGGATCCAAACAAAATACCCTCATACTCGAGTATCTGAGAAGGTAAAAATAGGACCCGAAAGGAATTCTTGATCTATATTGGATAGTGATTGTTGTTTAGAAATCATAATAAAATTAGAGGGAATGATTTGTCCTGAAGGAAAACATTAATAAATGATAGAAGACGATAAATAAGTGAATATCCCGTATACTGATCACCCCGTAAAGGGAATACAGTACCATAAGAAGACAGATATCCAAAAGTAGTACATCATCCAAAATAAGACACAACACCAATCAAGTTAAAAACATGAAATACCCATGTAAGGAATGAATCATAGAACTAGTAGTCGCCAATGAAACCCATGGTCCCATGAATCAATCACACCCACAACATCCAAGGTTTTCATTACATTTGCTTCTAAGTAAAATAATAAAAACATCAAATTACCAAATGAAATGGTGGAGTGTTAAAAAAATAAATCCCAACAGGATTCAACAAAATATTTTATAAGAATTTCGAAGAAAAATAAACCATTTTTTATCCAATTCAAACAAAATTAGCTAAAGAAGATCAATTTCACAATATAAGTCAAATAAACCTTCAAAAAAAGTTGAGAAAAAGCATGAAAATAAATTTCATAACGGAAAAAAGTTATAAAATGTAATGTGAGTGAATAAATAAATTAAATAAAACAATATCATGTAATCAACCAAATCTCAATAAAGAACCATGGTCAGGGCCCATTAGGATAGTTAGTTCCTATATATATAAACCCATTACTTATTTATTAAACATTAGGGATCAATGATTATAAGAATTACTAATTCACATGAAATTTAGATATAACCAACCAACATACCATCGAGGAAATTCACATTCAACATTATTTTGTAATAGATATCATAATCATTTTGTTGATAGGAAGTACGAGCCCTACATTTTTTCCCTAATCATCCAGTAATTACTCAAGATAAAATTTCTATTTCAACAATTAAATCATGCGAAAATATATTAAATTTAATTAGAATTATCATTCAAATTTCAATTTCCCAATTTCACGTGTTATAAATCTATTTTAATTTCTAAAACCAAATCATCAGTTTTAAATCATGTTCATGCCTTTTAAAATATTAATTCATTTACATGAATTTTTTTCAAGAATTGTCTTCAATTCATGACTCATTTAAAAATATCTTATCTCAAATCCACAAAAAAAATCACAACCTTTAAAAACATGATTTTGTTTCACAAATCCATGCCTCTCTGAAATTAGACATCAAATATTGTATAATAAATGAAATTTGTTGAAAGGAAATTTCAATTAATGGTTCAAATCAATGTTTCAAATGTAGTAAAATCCTTATATAATAGTAAAATTTTATTCATAAGATCAATCAAGAAATAACATGTAACCAAAAAACAAACAGAAATTATATGATAAAGAATATCAAATAGAAATATCAAATATTACTATCCAAAATATCAAAGTTTAGATACACCAAAAAATGAAGATTTATCACTCCCATAAGATTATAATAAAAAAGAAATGGGGATTCCAAATACAATAGAAAGTGGTTGGGGATGAAAAAAATATTCTCAATATTACCTCCAAAAGAAAAACATCCAAATTAGTTTTGATTAGAAGATATTTTCAATTTATAAGGGGTTTGTATTATAATTAAAATATTCAATGCAATTAAAATACGATTACATAATTTACTATCTTAGGCCACATGGTTAGATTTAATTATTCACCTAGCCATTCCCCTTTACTCGTCCAATAATGTGGGACCCATTATTAAAACAATTATGTACAAACAATGAACTTACTTTTAGGCTTCTAGAAATGGGTTCATAGTTTAGCTTAATGGATTCGAAATCATGATTTAACCATGTTATCCACCTTTTATTAATCGACTTGTTTTATAGGGAGAATCCATGGTTTCTTCTAACCTTTTACTCCCCACTCTCGAACCACTAGAAGAAGAACACCATTTTTTGTAATGGACCACATTAATTTTTCCTAATAATGTGTCAATTGTGCATTGACACAAAGATATTGAAAAAATTACAAAGTTCCTAATATAAAACTGATAAAAGACCCAAACATTAGGCATTGAAAATTATATGTAAGATGTACCAAATATTAGGTAACCAGATGCTATATTGCATATATATGGAAAGGATTTGTATGTAATATGTGACAAGAAGAGTTTGGCCCATGTTTCAAAAAAATAATACTTCTATACAAATATCTATTAAACAAATATATTTCTTTGATAAAATTATTTTCATGAAAAAATTATTGATTATCCTAGATTCATATAGAGAAGTGATATTTCAAAAGTAAAACCGCCTCTATCTACCTTATTGTTTATCATACAAGATAATACACCATATAGACCTAAACATTTTATTAACTCCTCCCAAACATCAAATCCTTCTAAAATTATGTTAAATAACACAAATATACAAAGGATAATATAAAATAATGTTCAGAAAATATTATGGCTTGTACGAGTACCCAATGAAAACCTTCAGATGAATTTAAAGGAATTATAAATGAAAAAGAAAAGTTTTTTGTTCGCAAAATCATTCAAGATTAAAATTGGGTTGCCTCAAAAAACCTACACCATTACAATATATCACTATCCAAAAGTAATTTCATGTTAATTTTTTTTAAATATGTTGTTGTATTATGGTTTCATTTAAAAAATAAATGAAAATTTTATTTCAATTAGATGTTACATTTATATGGCTATATTTATACAAGAAGTAATAATTTTGTATAAAATTTTGACGTACATTGAAAATTATATCATAATAATTCTACAAGGTTTTGAATAAACTATAAATGTTCCATTGTATTGTTTAATAAGTTAAAATATTTATATTTATCCATAATAGATAAAATTTTATAATTACCTTTTAAAGGGATGGTGGTTAATAAAAGGTAATATTATTCAGAAGTTATGGACCAACATTATATATCATGTTTTGATTCTCAAAAATATATATCTCTATTCAACTAATGACATTATCATTAGTGAGATATGGTTATTATTTTTTTATTTATAGTGTTTTCAATGTTAAATTATATTAATATTATCAATATTTATTTTTTCGAAGAAATTTTACATGTAAACAATTACATGAAATCTGGGTTATTCATTAATAGTTAGTGCATTTCGTTATTTACTCTTACTTGATGAAATTTATAAAGTAAAAATTCTTGGATATTTATTAGTAACACTTACATAATAATTAGAATATTCATGTTTTTCTTACATAATATTGAATATCCTATGTAAAATATCATACATTGATGTAGTTTACATATACAAAATCAATTAATATATCAGTGTTTTTATACAAAATTGATATATAGAAAAGTTAAAATTCATAGAAAAAGATAATTTAATATTATATAACAAGTAATTCCCAATTGTTCATAATTTTCAAGTGGTTGATTTTACTTACAAAAAAATGTTGATATATTTATTTATTTATAAATATTGAAAATTGTGATATTTTAATGAAAATGATTATATATATATCTATAGATTAATCATATATATATTAATAAAATGATTTTTATTCTACACAGTTCATATATTGATTTTTTTTCTTTGGTATTTCTAGTTATTCATTTAAATGATTATTTTTTTCTTATCCTTCGAATAGTTTTTTTCTCCATTTAAATCTATTTAAAATGTTTAAATTTGTTTTATTCAACATATTACTTATGAATAAAAAATTTTACTTTATCACCTTTACTATATAAAATGATAATAATAAATAAATACTAAAACCAGTAATATATGATTTTTTTAATATATTATCACAGTATTGAAATAAAAATTCATAGATACTCAAATTAAAAAATAATTTCCATCCCTAATTTGCCTAAACTGGTGACCCAACCACTAATATGAATTTATGATTTATTCAATAAGTATTATTGTACATATTTTTCAATATTTTGGAGTAAAATAATGAAATAAATTTTCATTATGAAAAAAAATTTCCCTGCTGATTTTTAGATAATTGACATACGATCCAGCAAAATATCATAATTATGAAACATTAGGGGGAACATTTCTTTAAATGAGTTTCATCATTTATTAATTATATTTCTACATAATTGTGTGTTTATACTATTATCAACGGTTATATCATTTTTTTAATTTATTTTGGTGTTTACTTATAGTAGGGAATGTTAGTCTATAGATAGATATATTCCTTAAAGAAACTAGCCCATTAAAATATCTTGGTGAATTTTGGAATGGGCTGTGTGTCCACACATTTAAATCAAAATTAAAAAACCCATGGAAAATGATCTAAAAAATCAAATATAAATTTCTAGGGGAGGCATGTTTCTACATAAGCCAACAGTCACAAGAACAACAATCAGTAAAAAATCAGAAATTTTCATCAATTACATCAAATATAAATAATCCAAACACATTACAGTGATAAAAGAAAAAACTACCCCACCCCCACCCGATTTTCACATATAGTCTAGAGCCCACACGTCTTACCTAAAATTGAATTCAAAAAAATAATTCCAATGTCCCATGGTGACTCGAGGTCTTCCGAGAGAGGTGTGGGCCATGCACCCTGCTCATGACCAAAACTCCAAGTCCTGATAGTACTAGCTCTTTTCTTGACAGAATCATCCCAAAATATTAATATTACCCAAAAAATTAACCTCCTCTATTACCATTTTGTCAAAACCAAATCTAGAAGCCATAAAAACTAGCCACAAAATTATCCCATGTCAAAACCTAAATGACATTCCCTATCCCCATGGGTTGGCTCAAGTGCTTGGGTAGTATATGTTTTGGTTTGGGAATGATTTACCCGAATATGGAAACTTAAAACATCAAAACCAATTGATATTACGAATCATAAAATTCATTCTGAACATGGTTTTAAAAAATAAATAACTGAATAAATAATATTTAACCTATAAAAGAGGTCCAAATACACATAAAAAAGTAGAAAAACAGCCTCATGGACTCCACACGACAGTGGGTCATCACCCATAAGCTGTCTCCACAACGCCGCACCATGGATGGGAACTAACACCCCAAATCTCCATACACCATATCGTTTTCTTTACTTGTGTCAAACATGAACAAGTATATATAATCCCATGGTGTGTAAATAGGGTATGAGCCTAATACCAATAGGGTACCACCAATATATTCCACTGAGTAAACAATACAAGATAAAAAGCATGCAATTTTTAATAAACAAGGGGTAGGGGAAACAATTTCTAAATTATAAAACATTTGAATGTAAACTGTTTTAAAATGAAATTTTCAATGAAAGAGAAAATTTCAATAAAAAATGTATTCTATTGTATTTTTCATCCAAAACCACTATATACCAAATAAAAGTACAAAAGTTTAAATGAGCACCAATCTTGGAAACACCCCTGCGCACTAGGTAGTCTCGGGCCCCTTGTACATCGTTCCTCGGTGTAATGTTACTATATAAAAATTCATTATCATTCATGATTTACTAGTATGGAATGTACCCATAAACTAGTGTTCCCCAATATTTATAAATATAGTTTTTAGTGTTGTTTTGATCCATTTTTATCAGTGAATTAAGGATAAAATCCATCCGGATCACGAGCGTACTAGTACATATCCACCCTCCAACGAACCTGGGTTTCTCCAATTGTGCTCATACCATAATGTCATGATACAAAAATCCATTATCACATAAAAACATCATTTCTGATCCTATGAAATTCAAAACAGTATCTACACATGTTTTCTACCACATACACCACTCAATAAAACATTTAAGATTTCAAAAAATAACTTCACAAAACATAACATTGTTTTTCACACAAAATCCCTTTAAACCCAAACATTGAGCACCATTTGATTATCCATATTCACCAAAATAGAATTTTTAACACCCAAAAAATATCTATAAACCCGTTACATGAGTTATAAAATAACCCCATTTGGTATAACAGAAAATAGACATGTTAAACACCTTATTTAACACGAAATTGGTGCCTAAAATAATTTTTTAACAAGCGTCAAGAAATACATATTTTTCATCTTGGATAATGAAGTATAAGTGTGATAAAAAATAATCAGAATATTTAACTCATCGATCATTTATTACCCACGGAATCACCTGCCACATGTGCCAAACCCCTTAAATCTATGGGAGAAAGTTCAACCGCACCACCGCTGCACAAGAAGGGACTTAGATAAAGCCTAAAAAACATGAATCGACCATGAAACCCAAGATCAAACCCTATTATCGAATATGCACTTTATGGAAACTATAAAAGACCAGAAAAGTTGGAAGAAATCCTAATAAAAAGAAAAAACCCATCAAAAATGAAAAAAAATCTAAGAAAATGGGAGGAAGGATAAAGAAGACCCACTTACTTGAGGTATCTTGAAGAAATATACCAAACTACACTAGTATATTAATTTAAAAATATCAGAAAATGCATTTTTAGGTTTGAATAAGTCTTATAAGGTCATGTGAGTACTAAAATGGGGGAAAATGAGTAATAATTGAAGGAATTATGAAGGCAACAAGTTACCTCTTCAAATTTGGAAGATTTGATAATGCCTAAGAAGTTCTGCCCTAATTCGTGATACATACGAGCTTGATAGAGGGGGGAAATGGAATGTGGGATCCCTTGGGTTTAGTGGCTCATTTAAGAAATGGAATCACTAAAAAATCATAAAAATTTAATAATATATTAAAAAAACAAAAATTTTAAAACTAGAAATGGGTTTTCAGGAGGACCAAATTACTTAAATAAGTACCCAAATCCACCATTAACATGAATTTGTAAATGGTAAAAATTGAAATTTTGGTGTTAATAGGTATGAGAGGATATTTTGGAGGTGTAATGGGTTCAAAATGTTAAAAATTCAAAGAGTTATAAAATAAACTAAATTGGTTTTTATATCTGGAAATGGGCTCACGGTTTAGAAAAAATCATGAAACAAAACACTTTGCTTCATAAATACATGGGAAATCCACAAAAAAAAAGAGTGAATAGAAATTAAATAAAATTTAACATTCAAGTAATACATGGATGTGACAATTATCCCTACCATTAAATACATTCCACCCCAAAAATTCAACATGATGCTTGATCAAAAAACAAGAATGGGTACTCCTTCTCGACCCACAAAATACACTCCCAAGTATCATGTTTATCATTCCCATGATACCAAAGAACCTAAACCAATGGAATATACATTCATAAAAGAACCATCTCTTTGAAATAAACTATTCGCACCACCCTCTCAAAAAAAAAAAAAATCTGGCTCTATAATAAACTCCTCCCATTTTAGTACATGGGATGGATCCGGGTTATATTTATTAAACATGGAGACATGGAAGATGTCATGGATGGATGTAAACTGAGAAGGTAAGTCCAACATATTTTCCACCTTTCCAATACACTCAGTGATCTAAAAAGGCCTAACATACCACAACATCAGCTTCGCTTTCTTTCCCAATCGACGATGGCCCGGACAAGGGGCCACATTCAAGAATACCATGTCACCCATAGAACACTCTAGGTCTCAATGCCTCTTGTTAGTATATTATTTATGGTGAATCTGAGCAATCAATAAATACTTACAGATCAACATGACCTTCTCAGACATCTCATGTTCCAGTCTCAGCCTCTGGAGTGAGGACTCACCCACCTCAGCCCAAAATTGGGTGGACCGACAAGGCCAATCATAAAGGACCTCAAAATTAGAAATTAGAATAGAGGATTGGTAACTGTTATTATCAGTAAACTCAAACAATCTCAAATGGATTTCTCAGGAACCTCTAAAGTCCAAAACACAAGTACAAAGCATGTCCTCTTAAATTTCATTGGCTCGCTCAATCTAAACATCCATTTGAGGATGGTTTGTCAGGCTGATCTTAATATGAGACCCCTAGGACTTTTGAAATCATTCCCAAAATTGTGATGTGAAATAAGGGTCTCTATATAAGACAACCATTTATGGAACACCATGGATCCTTACCACCACCTAAAGATACAAACGGCCCAACCCGTCCACTTTAGATATATATCTAATCAGAATGAAGTGGGATAATTTGGTCAGATGATAAATCACTATCCCAATGGAATTCTTACACCGAGGTGTACGAGGAATTATAACAATGAATTCCATGGAAACATAATCCCACTTCAAGGAGGGAATGAGTAATGAATGGAGTAAACCATAGGGACTTTGATGCTCTACCTTCACCAACTAATAGGAGCAGCATATCAACACGATGTCTATGATGTCTTTTGTCATACCAGGCCACCAGAACTGCCAAAATATATGATAATACATCTTTGTGGCACCCGGATAGGCAACCCACTAAGACCGGTGGATCTCCTACAATACCACCATCTGTATAGATAACAACACTACAGAACAGCCCTTGAAGCACAAGATTCCCTTGAGAGATGATAAATAATCAGAAGATGTCTCCCTACCATGAAGAAACAACTTTGACTACTAAAAATGCCCATCAATAGTTTGTTCCTAATGAATCAACTCCAATTGATAAGTTGTCCCCAGAACACTTTCCAAGAATGCCCATCCAATGCACTTCTTTGTCTCCACATGCATCTGAGCAAAGTGTTCTATCACATTTCACTCATCATTTGACTTATTAAAATATAGCACTAGGACTCTTCTTCATAAGGTGTTGGCCACGACATTTCCCTTTCATGGGGTATAGACAATATTAAAATCGAAGCCCTTCATGTAGTCGATCCAATGATGTTGACTCATGTTGAGGTCCTTCTACGAGAAGATATAGGCCAAGATTTAGTGATCATAGTATAACAAAAACTTCTACCCAAAGAGGTAGTGACTCCATGTATTAAAACCATGAATCACAGCTGCTAACTCCAAGTCATTGGTCTGGTATTTTGTTTTCATGTGGTCGAAATTGGTGAGAGCCATACACCACCATGTGATCATCATGCATATGCATGCACCCAATAACCATACATAAAGCATCTCAATACCTCAAATAACACTTTCCATCCTTTAGAAAATTATATTGGGGTGGTATGCAACTACCTATTCAGCTCCTCAGTGGATGACTAAAATTATGGGGGACATACAAGCTTCACCACTTTCTGGGTGAGTGTGGTCATCGGTGAAGCAAGCCGAGAGATATCCTGAAAAACCACATGTAATAACCATCTTGGATGAGGAAAGTATTGATCTCGAACAAGTTCTTTGGCTTCTCTAATTCAATAACCCCATTAATATTCTTGGGGTCGGCTAAAACCCACTGTTACGAGATCACATGCCCCAGAAACCTCACCTCCATGATCCAGAAAGTGCATTTGGATAACTTTTCTTAAAGGAAATTCTCTCGCAATGTGTCTAGAATGTTCCGCAAGTGATTCACATGTTCCTCCTCGAATCCGGAATAAACATGGATTTCATCCACAAATACCCTGAAAAAAGAATCAAGATACAGATGGAACACCCTGTTATTGAGTTCAATAATGACTGCTAGGGCATTGGTCAATACAAAGGTCATGACTAAGTACTAAAAGTGGTCGTACCTACTTCAGAAGGACGTCTTTGGGATATATTCCACTTTCACCCTTAGTTCATGAAAGCGCAAACACATGTCACTTTTAGAAAACCACATTTCCCCCTTAAACTGATTGAACAAGTAATCAATTTGGAGAAATGGATATTGTTTCTTGATTATTTCCTTATTGAACATCCAGTAGTTAATACACTACCGGCGAGATCAATCAGTCATTTTTGCGAACAACACAGGAGTATCACAAGGAGATATGCTCAGGGGGAATTAATCCTTTTTATTATAATTCATATTGAGGTATCTTTAATTCCCATGCTTAGTGGGTGAAATAAGATATGAGGGAAGAGATATAAGTTGTGTTCTCGGTGCCAGATCAATCGAAAACTCTACATCCTACTCTAGGGGAGAACCTAAAAAATCATCTGAAAATACCTCTGGAAACATGTTAAATAAATAATGAAGTACACCATCAAGAGCATGACCATAATACATTTTCTCATGTCATGATAACTAAAAAATAACATATCCCTACACTGGGATTAGAGTTTCGAAATGACTCGACCGAGGATCCCCTTACATTGGAAAAACATGACGAATCCTATTACCATAGAAATAGATGTGTGCATAGAACAATACAATCTAATCCATGTCAAGTATTATTTCAAAAAGTTCCATATCTAATACCAAGAGGTCTCACTCCATCTCAACGCCTGACACAGAAAGCGCACGTGACGGTATCCTGAGACCCAATTCATTCTTCTTTCCCAGTGGCATCACCAGCTCCATCAAAATACAAAACAACTCATATGGAAAATTCAATGTTTCCACAAAACATGCGGAAATGAATGAAACGTGGGGACTAGTATCAAAAATATCATCATCTATAGAAGTTTCAATCAAAACGGTACCTCGAACTGTTCATGATCCCGCCCTTGATCCTAAAAGTTCTTGGTCCACCACATGGAGATGCCTGGCTCTACCTGTGGATGAACTCTAGTCTGTGTCTATGACCCAAACTAGCTCTGCCTATTATATGACCCAACCATCCACAACCATCACCAAATTAAGATCTCATCATCCTCGACAGCTCTGATAGAGCTGGAACTCCCCCTGATGCAACTGATCCTACCGCACTATGAAGTGGATGTTCCACCATGAAAAAGTGATACAAGTGACCCATACATCCACATTGTTAAAAGAGATTCAGAGGAAGTGGGAATGCTAGTCGATTGTGCCCTAGTCTCCCACACTGGTGGAACACAACTGATCTTGCATCAGAAACCATAGATAAAAATAGTATGGAAGAGTGGCATGAACTTCCACCTCCCTTCTTCCCCTGCCCCTCCCACTTCCTTTTATTCTTTGAATATTTTCCACTTCCCACTACTGATACAATCCAAGAGAAACCATCCCTCCCTTTCTGGTTTATCTCAACCATGCACCCCCGATCAACCACCTCTCTATATGCCCTCGTCTTAAACAAGAAAATTTGGGAGTATATATCTGGTCCTAAGACTTTCTCAAACCTCTGGGCCTTAACTTGCTCATTAGAGATGATTTCAGGAGCATACTGAAGCAGCTCAGTGAAACAGTTTCCATACTCCATCATAGAATGATCCCCCTAAACAATATCTGTGAACTCTCAGGATCTAGAATATACCTAGAATTTAGGGAAGGAAAGTTCATTGAAGATGACCATGAAATCTACCTTGTGCATCTACTCATTCATCCCATTTTGAAGTACTGATTCCCACCACCTGCAGCTTGGACCCTCCAACAAAAAAGTGGAACACTTCACCCTGAGCTCCTTAGGTGTGTCCAGAAACTCAAACATGCTCTCAATCATTTCAAGCCATTATCTCTGGCTACCTTCCATTGGTGCATGAGAGATTTCTAGGGAGGCATGTTGCAATAAAAGAAAACAGTCAAAATAACAAAATTCAGTACATAAATTATGAAATTTTCATTAGTAACATCAAATATAAATAATCCAAACACATTAAAATGGTAAAATAAATATCTAACCAACCCCTACCTGATATCCACATGTAGTTTGTAGCCCACACGTATCACCTGGAAGTGAAGTCAAACAAAAAATTGCTATGTTCCATGGTAACTTGAGGTCTACCAAGAAAGGTGTGGGCCAAGCTTTCTACTCATGACGAAAACTCTGAGTCCTGATTTTCCTAGCTCTTTTCATGACCTAATTATCCCAAAATATTAATATAACCCAATAATATTAACCTCCTCTGATACCATTTTATAAGAACCAAATCACATCTATATAAAAACTGGAACCATACTCCACCCATGAAATGTCCCAAATGGGGTTCCATGTACCCATGGGTTGGCTCAAGTTCCTGGGTAGTATATATTTTGGGTTGGGAACTATTTACCAAATATCAAAACCTAAAACCTCAAAACCAATCGATAATCCGAATCTAAAAATTCATACCAAAAATGGTTTAAACAAAATCCAGAAATGACTACAAAAGTTAGAACATATAAAATGATCTCCAAATACACATAAAAATCAACAAAACATCCCCAAGGACTCCACACGAAAATGGGTCATCACCAACAAGCTGTCTCCACAACACCACACCATGGATGGAAACTAACACCCCGAACCGCCATCACCCAAAGTCTTTCCTTTACCTGTGTAAAACATGACCATGTATACATACACCCAAGGGGTATCTGTAGGGTTTCATCCAAATCCCAACAGGATACCATGATTATATTTCATAGATTAAACAATACAGGATAAAAACATTCTATTATTGATAAACAAGAGGTAGGGGAAGTAATTTCTAAATGATGAATATTTTAAATGTAAACTATTTTAAAATGAAATTTTCCCTGAAAGAAAATATTTCAATAAAAAAATTAATTTTTTTTTTATTTTCTAACCAAAGCAACCATATTCCAAAGATAAATTCAAAAGCATCAATGCGAACAAATCTCACGAACACCCCTACGCACTAGGTAGTCTCAGGCCCCATGTACCTCATACCTCGGTGTAAAGTAACCATAGAAAAATCCATTCTCATGCCTAGGTTACTAGAAGATAACATTATCAAAACCTAGTGGTCCCTAATAATCACTAATATTGTTTATGTAGTGTTTTAATGATCCAATTATCTTAGTGAAAGAGGGATAAAACCCATTCTGATCACTAGAGTACTAGTACATATCTGCCCTCCTAGGTACCCAGGGTTCCCCATTTTTCTCAAACCATTATCTCATGATACCAAAATCCATTATAACATAAAAAACATTTTTGGTCATAATAAAGTCAAAAAACTTAGTTAGACATGTTTTTCACCACATACACTACTCAATATAGCCTTTGGTATTTCAATAAATAACTTCACAAAACGTAACAATGTTTTGCACACAAAATCATGTTAAAACCCCACATAGAAATCAATTTGCATTCCCATATTCACCAAAACATAATTTTTAGTACCCAAAATATTTCTATAAACCCATTACATGAGTTATAAAACAACCGAATTTGGAATAACAAAAAAATAGACATGTAAAACGCCCATTTTAACATGAAATTGGTACCTAAAACTCCTTTGCTTAATAAAAGTCACCAAAACTAGATTTCACAGCAAGGATAATGTAGTATAAGTGAGATAATAATAGAAATTCAGAAACTCCAACTCGTCTAGAATTTATTACTCTGGAATCACCCTCCACAAGTGTCAAAACCCTTTAATCCTTGTGCGAAAGTTTAACCGCACCACCTCCGCACAAGAAGGGGCATAGATTATGACTTAAACCAAAAAAATAGACCAAGAAAATGAGATAAAACCATAGTTTTTAATACACACTTTATGTAAATTATAAAATTAAATAATAATTCGAATAAACCCTAATCGAATGAAAAAAACTTTATGAAAATGGGAGTGAGAATGAAGGAGACTCATGTACTAGAGGGATCCTAATGAAATCTCAAAAAATAAAATAGTTGATGAATTTCCAAATATCCAAAAATGAAATTGATTTTATAATAAGCCTGATAAGGTAGTGTGAGAACTGAATTTTGGGAGAAATAGTATGAATTGAAGTAGTTATGAAGGAAACAAGGTACCTCTTAAAATTTAGGTGATTTGAGAAAGCCCAAGATATTCTACCCAAATTCACGATACATACGAGCTCCAAAGAGGGGGGGAAGAGAATGGGGGTGCACCTAGGTTAAGTGGTCTTGGTTGAGACATGTAATCACCAAAAAATCATAAAATTTAAATAAGGTATTAAATAAACATTTTTTTAAAAAAAAACTAGAAATGGGCTTCCATGCTACCCTAATTCCTTAAATAAAAACACAAATCCACCATTAATATCGATTTATAGGGGGACAAAAATTAAATTGTGGTATTAATGAGTCTGGGAAGACCATTATAGAAGTGGAATTGGTTCAAAACTTTGAAAAATGAAAGAGTTATAAAAGAAACTAAAATGATTTTTAAATCTGGATATGGGCTCACAGTTTGGCCCAAATCATGGAAATTCACTCCTTCCCCAAAAAATGCATGGGGAACCTCTATAATAAAGGAAGAATAGAAATTAAATTAAATTTACATTAAAAAAGGTCATTTATGTGACATGTGAGATGTAAAATATTTAATTGGTGGGTTTTAAGATAATAATTAAGCCCATTTTGAGTAACAATAATCAATAATGTTTGGAAAACATGTTTCATGGTGGCCTTTCATTCTTTTATAAAGGGGAATATCTGCATATTTTACATCTAGGCTGGAACAAAATATTATATTAATCTTAGGAAGACAAAAATATTTTATTTGAGATCATGCAAAATAAAAAATCTAATACTATTTTATAAAGGTTCCTCCCATAATATTTTTATTCCATATTTACTACTTACCAAGGTGTGAAAGTATATTAGGATTAAGGAGAGATGTGTTAGCCAAAAAGATGGTGTTGGAATTTTATTTGTTATTAATTCATTTCATGAAGATGAAATAATTTATAATGATGTTGGATGAAGTATAACAACTCTATTACAGTATGTTAGGGTGTTTGGTGAATATTTATGATGTATGTTTTCACATGAGTTGTACAGATCAATTTTTTTTAAAATAAGTATCTAAAAGATAATTTTATAATCCACTTTTTCATAATTATATAGGACACACTGATCTTGAATGTTACTATGACCATTATTTAGTTCATGGTGAAATAATTAAATACCAATAATAAATTTAATTATAATATTATATCATGGGAGAATCCATATTGATACAGAAAATTTACTTGATAAATCATAAACAATGTGTTTTGGGGACTATTGTTCACATGGTACAAGTATCTCAGAGATATGGTTCTAAAATTCACATTGAATATTCTATTTTGAGATATGAAAAAATTATAAGATATAATATTCCGATAACACGCATTGAAAAATATATTTTTTGAAAAAATAAGATAATTCACCTATAGTTTTCTTCCAGAATATTTATTATGAGTCATATGAGTACATAGAAATAAGAATTTTTTATCTAATTCCATCCTTGAGAATAAAAAGGGATATTGGATTCAGTGGATGGTGATATTGTCTCACATTCAACATTCATCTTTGATTTATTCTTTCACTGTGATAACTCATTATAATTCATTAATTCATTTCATGTGTATTTTATGGAACCAATTGATTTGACAAAATAATATGTAAGATTTTATTCTAGGGAAGTGGGTTGTATATTATTTCAGTTGTATAATATCATTATTAATAACCTAATTAAATTTTTTATTTTAAGAATATTTGAAAATCCTTGAATAAACACGATTTTCAAGCACAACTACCATAATGGTTGATTATATATAGGATGTCATGTATGATCATTGACTAAAAATGATATATGATTTATATTACAATAAATGTGATGAAATGATCAGATATTAGGTTTCTATTATTTCTTAAATAATTTTTTGGAATTTTATATACTCGTGTTGTATTCATGTGATGTTAATTTTTCACTATATAAAATCCATACCCCAATTTTACATTATATCATTTATAAATAAAAATGTTATAAACAATTGATATAAACTAGAAAATTTAGTGATTTATAAGGTTCCTTTGATACAACCATTGTATATATCTCTCTATTTATTCATAATAAACAATAAATTACAATTTCTAATCGGGAAAATTTAATAATCCATCCCCTCTAATAAATTCATCTAATAATTGACATTGGTAACATGACTTCCTTGCCGTCTTATGATCATCGGTATCATTTGGTAATATCATATCTTAAAAAATCGAACATTTAATAAAAATACATGCATATTATTATTATAATGGATCAAAATAAATAATTATGATAATATAGTCATATTTAAATAAAATATTAATTCAATACACCAAAAATTATTTATAAACTCGTTTCAGATACCACTCTTTCCATTTATTGGTTATCAAGTGAACACTAATATATAAATATAAATCCACATTGAAAAATTCATTAACTAAAAAATATATAAAAATTTACCCAAAGAAATAACACTTCTATAGAATCTATATCATGTATATATAAATTTATTGAAACCTAAACAACATAAATATTTTTCAATATTATTTATGTCGAATTCCAAATAAATTCTGGCACATTTACAAAAAATGATAAATAAGTCATATAATATGTATGATGTAATATAAATAATGCTTCAACAAATTCACTATTAATATATAAAAAACATTTAATTTTTTTTTTAAATTTTAGAATTAATGAAATGATGTTTTTTAAGAAAAATACCATTAAAATAGATATAATAAAATAAATAATGAAGGAAATTAAATTATCCTTTATCACTAGTCTATCAAGAGGGATTTATGAATATTTAATAATGAATTAGAATGTTTATCTATGGTTAAAAAAGAGTTGAAGTGAAACAAAACTAGGATACCTCACTGTTCATCAACTTAGAACAAGTAGATAATAATATATCTTACAAAAAATGAACAATATTTTACCAAAATCCCCCAATTAAATTTTTTATTTCAAGGTACTGGTTAAACTATAATTAGGATAAATAATCATTCTTCCATTTTACTAGGTCATATAAAAATATTAAAACCCTATATTTAACTAAGTTGTTTTTTAATACTCCATAATTTCAACATAATTCATCTTCTAACACATGGAAGAGGCTATTGAGGTATATGAAGATGTTTTTGTGGTAGACCGTAGATTTTTGGGGCCATTATAAAGGAAATCATACATAGATATAAAACTATATGTAAAAGAATATGATGAGCCCAGAAATAAAATAAGACTAATATTAACTCATCTTGGTCTCATTATACCACAATTTTTCTAGTGTATCTATTAGTTAATTAACAGAGTAGTCGTATATATTAATGTTATCACAAACTAAAATAAAAAAAATTACCCAATCACAATTTTTTAGGGAGGTTATTATCAGTAGATTTGATTAATTATGATCGACCCTAAACTAGGGGACAGAAAAATTGAAGGAAACATATTAATTTAAGAAAGAATATTTATGTGTTTGATAATATCTTGATCCAAATATCTTGAATTTCAAACCAAAATTCACGTTAAATCTCTATAAAACATACCAAATCTCTTATCAGGGATCTCTAAGGGCCTCAATATTTTGATATTGAAAGGTTCATTAATGAAATTTATCATATAGAAATGGGATAAAATTATTACCACACCTTTATCTCATTTTTATAAAGATATCAATAAGATACCATTAAATGGTATATGAAGATACAATATATATTCCCAAAACATAGTGAAATCAATATTCACCCAACCCGGGTGATGAATTGTTTCAGAATCAATCTAATTCTAACTGAAACACTAAATAATATTATGTGTAATGAAGCAGGAAGGTACCCTATCAATTTTTTAAATCATGGCTATGAAAATACATACAAAAAGTCACTATCAATGATTGTACTGAATCTATATTCAAGGAATACATATTGGATTCAATGTTTATAGTAGTATACTAATACAAATTCTTCAATTAAATATTGTTATTAATATTTCTTCAAATTCGAGTAGTATTTCCATAATTTTTTTATAATGTCCAAAATACTCCATAAATATGAATTTTATTTACTCAATGGTGAAAACCACACTTTCAATCTTATGAATCATTATACAACAACACTGGGTGAAAAAATTGGATTGAAGAAATCATTAGTGATTGATATATTGCATGAAATTTACCATTTTATTTGGTAATATATTTTGATTAATCCTTGTAATATTCAACATAATTATTTTTTTCTCCCCATCATTGATAATAAAGAAAAATTTATGATTTCAAAAATCAAAATATTCTATGAGCCACTAGAGAGATTCCAAAAATCATAATTATTTCATATAAGAAATAATATGATGTCTCTATTGATCTACTTCTATTAATATAAAATGAAAATCTCATGCAATCCATTAACATTAATATTTCACTAAAAATATTCTACAAAAACACTATCTTGACTATTATCTTATCAATGCAACCAAGACACATTGAATAATAAAAGATGTACCACTAGATATTAACATGTTTATTATGTAGCATACCGTATATTAATTTGGTGTAACCTATTATTAAAGATAAATTACATTGTTTATTTGAGTTTGATCATTATATGGATGAATAAATACCTACACCATCTCCAAAATCTCAATAAAGTACTTTTCATTCCCTACTATTGATGTCATGGAAGAGGATATCTGATATTCTCTTACTAGTATTCAAGGAAGCTATATCAACCACCATCAATGAACTAATGTAGGTGAATATTGTTAATATTTAATTTACACATCCTACATTAATCAGTGAAATTTGGAATACTGAATTGTATGCGTAATAAATTTCATTCATTGATAGTACTGGGATGTGTTCACCTCAAACTATACAAAAAATCCCATGATAGGCCCCCATGTACTCATTCACCACATAGGTATTGAATAAGTTTATAATTTCTACAAACCAATGGTGATAAAGATTCATCGTACTCATAGAACCACGGTGGATGTCACATTTATGATTATAATTGAGTTTAATTTTATCTTGGATATCTAATACCTCATGTGAATAACTAATTTTTTTTAGTAATAATGATAAAATTAGTGTCACTATAAATAAATGTTTTTAAACTACCTTTATCTAGATTATGAAATTTTAGTCTCTATCATAAATAATTATTTGATACAAATAAAATTTAAGGTTCTTTTATTCATAGATTATTATTTTGGATATAATAAAATCAAAAAATAACATATGAATGATGATTATTGTACCTTTTGGCACCCCAAGTGGTATACTACTACCTAATGATACCCTTCAACTTGAAAAATACTTGATCCACTTTCTTGGATTCCATATATCACTAAATTATGACCTTTATATAGAAAATAAGGGAATGTAATGTTGATTGTCTAGTCGTCATTTCTCTCCAGCATCACAATAACCTTATAGATTATTCAAAACTATTTATAATTTATAATTTTACTACATGATGTTGAATATGGTTAAATGAGCATTCGAGAGGATTTCTGGAATGTCTTTTCATTTTAACATTATTCAACATTATATCAATTTTAAACACAAGAAAAATAAAATAATAAATATCCGACTTCTCAAAACATTCTAGAACATTGGGGTTTTCAAGGTAAACATTCCTACATCAAGAATTTCATTTCAATCTCCATTATATGTTTATTCCCATCAAAAAAGTCGTAAATGAAAAACATATCAAAGCGGTGAACAATTTTACATAGACTCTGATTGTCTATAGTAACATCTTCTATACCCTCTAGTTTCTATTTATACCTATATAGGGGAATCCCATTATAATCTTCGTTGAAATATTGTAGAAATTGATCAGTTCCATTAGTTACACCTCATAACCACACTTATATATCTGGTTTTAAAGTAAATATATATATTTTTATAAATTCTCATATATTGAGGAATAAACTATTCAAATAGAATAGTTCATAATAAAAAAATCCAAATAATGATTCACTACATTCCCATAAATCTCTTGTGGCCTAGATTTTTGAATAATTTAGAACAATTTTACATATCAAATCCATATAATTTCCTTTAAATTGGAATTTTATGCATTCTCAAAACTACCCAAATACTATTTAATATTCTTTCAATATAGTCGATACCTGATATTTTAAAAATTTAAACTAATAAATAATTCCAATGGAAAAACATTTCAACACATGGGATAAGAAAAAACCCATTGATTGAATTTTTAAATTAAATTAGAATAATCTTTTATTAATACATGAGAACTCATTTAAATTGTTTTGTTGAAAAATAATAATTTTAGGTTTATAATTATTTTTAAAAATATACCTTTAAAAATCAAAATTGTTCCCAAAAAAAGTATTTTATAAAAATACATATTTTCAAATAATTGAGAACGCTTAAATTGATTATCCTCATTTTCATTAAAATATAAATAATTTAAAATCAACTTTTATAATCAATGATCCCTTTTTAAAAATTCATTTTAAAAAATTTAACGTCTTTTCCTTAAAAATTTAATACAACTAAATTCAATAAGTGTAAAGGATTTCATTATGGCCACCTATAATATAAAAGGGGCATGTAAAGTCCACCCATCACATTGATCACCAAGCACCTTAGGACCTAGGCTCTCACCCTATCACTCATCATAATTTTCATAATGGAATAAAAAACATTAATAAAAAATTTAAAACAACATTCCTTTCTAAAAAATATCATTAAATGGTAGTTTTTCAATTTATAACATGATACTAAAAATATTTTTCGGGGGGACAATATTTATATTGATTTTTAATCAATTTAACTAATACAATTTCCTAAAATAAAAATGTAATGAAATGATAAATAAATCTATTGACGTGATGAAATTTAAAATTCATACAAATCACTTTAAAATTAAATCTATTATTTATTTATAAAATAGAATGTTGTAATGAACTAGAACTTTAATCACATTTCATTCTGATAATCACTTGGTATAGGTGTTAGGGGGAGTCATAATGCCTTTTAGAGAGAGGATCTTGATGGAGATTCTATATAATAAGAATCCATCTGGAATGGATCATGGTTTGGTAGTTTGAAGGTGGTCTCTATAATAATGGAGGTTCAACTGTAGAGTAGTGGGTCTCGAGAGGATTTTTGATGCTACTGAAATTTTAAGTGTAGCTATTATCTTGATCATATGATGTTGTGTAGTCTTTTTTAATAGATTGTAGATATTACATAAAGACCATGGTTGAGATATAGAGCATTAGGGTGGATATTTTAGATGTTCTTCCAAAATCAGCACTGCATTTACATGGGGAAGGATGCAGCATAGCCCCATATTTAGTTGTTCAGGTTATGCAGCATAGCAGATTTGGTTGTGTTGTGGTATTCGCCCTATATTTATATGATGTGTAGTCAGACATAGATCTAAAATATATTTTTACCATCATGGATATGAATTGGTAAAGGTTTATACTCAAAATTCCTTTATATATTAAAATAGGTTACGACTTTGTCTGGGTTTTGTTATCATGTCTAGTGTTTTGCAGTTGGGTGAAACTTTTAAAATCCCATCGTGGAGAAAACATTATAACATTATCTTGTTTCATGGGTGACCAATGATCATCCAAAATATATCTTTTATCCCCCTTTTAGTGGAATTCAACATGTTCTCTTAGATTTCATTCATTTTTATTCCTTGATAAGTTCACTTCCCTTGTTGTTTTACTCCATGTTATTATCCAGTTTTGTACCCAAAAATTGATTCTATCAAGGGAATCCTTTTTTATTTATGTTATTTTAATAATTATGTGTAAATAAAATTTTGTATTTTGTTGATCTTAGTTTTCTGCTGCATTTTGTTGTTATGAGGTTTCCTTTCTCTCGACCAAACAATGCACAAATGATTAGATATCATTTTTGGAGGTAGAGAATGCTTCATTTCACAAATAGTGTACCATTTTGGATGGGGAAAATTTTCTTACCTTTTGGATGATGGTTTTCATTGGTCTATGGTAATATAATAAACTATTTAATTTATATTCAATGATAAATATGATGTTTCACCTGATTTTAGAACCTTTCTATATATTTTATATTTTGATTATTCATTCTTGTTGTACCATTGAAACTCTTGGTAGTTGGGAACTGAGGTTTCTGATAAATTTATATGTGTTATGGTTAAATTAATGAGTGATTGTTGTGATACAACCTTGAATTAAATATTAATTATTTATATTTAGTAAAATATTAATTTTCATATTTAATAAACAGATAGTGTTGGAAAGAAAAAAAAAGAAGTGAAATTAATACATTTTACTGATTAAATATAAAATATGAAAAGTGATTTATGAATGGATATGATATTTGTGAGGATATAGTGTATGGGGTGATGTGTTTTTTTGTGTCTATGTTGTGTGGTGGTGATGTGTAGTTATTATGTAGGTGGTTATGTGATGAGTTATTTGGGAATGCATGGGGCAGTTGTGATGGAAAGTTGTGGTGATGTATATTTTTTTAAGGGGGATGGTGTGGTTGTGTGATGATGAACATGAGGGATTCTTGGAATGGTAATTTTGGTTTGTCATTTATTAAATTGTGTTGTGTTTTTCTAGTTCCTTTGTAATGATAAAATTAAATTATAATATTATTCTTGATATGAAATGTGCTCGTTTGGTTAATGGACTGGAAATGGGGAAATAAATATTTTAAAAGTGGAAACTATGGTTAAATTTTCATTATGATTAGTATAAAATAAATTCATATGAGTAATGAAATGAATTTGATGAATACATTAATTTATTGGTAATGTGAAATATGGAAAATGTCTTCATTTGAGAAAGAATATGAAATTTAAAATGTGACTTTTGGCTTATTGTTTATTGTTGTTCATTCAGTACTCCCACCAAATGTAGTAGTGTTGCTATGTTGGGTGGTGATGCGGTGAGAGAGTTAGTGATTTATAATAATCCCATATATTGGGATTGTGTGAGAATATATATATATATATCACGTATGTTATTTTTGATATACTATATACAACACACCCACATTGAGAACTATGTGTCGACCACAATATATTTGTGTGTATTTATTCTGATATCCCAGTAGAAATGATGGATGGTTTTTAACAGGAAGATTTCCATTACCAGTCCTAGAGGGGCATGTGTCGTGACAACCCCAAGCTCTCCATCAATATTCATGGGTTTAGAGGCTAGCAGTGAGTAGGCATATCCCACAATTGGGAGTCATTTTTCAATGTACATACACACATGCACACATCATCAGGCCCATAATAAAGAAATGAAAAACACTATGTAAAAAAAGAATGCATACCACTAAAATACCAACAGTAGAGTATGATAGTATAAAACTAGAAATTACATAGGGCCATAATATAGTCCCACTAAAAAAAGATTCTCTAGAATTGAATTCTTGTTTTCATGAAACTCATCCATTGAAAAACCAACCTAATTAGTAGGTATTGGAACAGATTACTAAAGTCAGAAGAGCACACCCTGGATATATTTTCTCTCTATGAACCTCTGAGTCCATGTCTACATAGGACATTGTCAAGGTGTTAATATTCTTCACAAGACAAAACATGTGAGGGAAAATCATGTGCAATGGTGAGTAAAACAATACTCAGTCGTACACCTGAAAACCACACAGAAATACCACAGAGAAATACATGAATTATACCACAAATAACAGTACAGTCAGATCCACATAGATATATGTCTACAACACATATATCAAGAACATCTATATATACTAGTTTCAGACACTATGTATCATTATGTTCCCAACTCATATCCAGTAATAGGATTCTCATCATAGTCTTGAATTGTAACACAAAAACTATGAGGACACACCCCACGAGCTCAGCCATATCAGATGGGACCTGTCAGAGGGATGCACTACTTCACGAACAAATCCACCATTCTTAATGGTATGCGTGAGATAATGTACTCAATTAAGAACATGTAACTAGGTCAAGATCTAGTTCCCAACACATGATGTCATATCATATCCTCCTTCCACCTAGTGCATGATAAAAAACCATTGTGAAGAGACCCTATCCTCACCACTCAAGTTTTTTGAGTGAAAACTACTCCAAAAAATGCACCACATGAATATTCTCTTACAAGAGATGGTATATGGACTCACACTTCACCAATGCCACGTAGTCGAGGGAGTATTTCCACTAACTAACCATCAAAACATTGGTAACTCCTGAATAGAGTATCCCACTCCATAGTCTATCGAGGGATCACTAACTCCTATCTGGGTATCATTCTAACCATGTGAATTTTCTTACTCCTCATAAATATATCCAACAGCCGATGAAACTCCATCTCCAAGGAAGGGCAAAATACATACATGATAAGACACATAGTCTTGAGAAGACACCGAGTCTCGATAAGACACTCACGCTCGAATAGAAACTGAGCCTCAATAAGACACACCTTCTTGAGTAACATCACCCTAACATAGTGGGGACTTACATTCAGTGACTAGAGAACCAAAACCCTAGTAGGAAAGTGGAGTAATGACTCTATTAGGACAATACACTGAGTCACTATAAGACACTCAGCCTCGATAATACAATCAGTCTAGATAAGACACCTAGTCTCGATAAGAAACTAATTCTTGATAAGACACTATGTCTTAATAAGAAGCTCAGTCTCTATAAGAAATAATGCCTCAAGGTCCCAGCCATCTGGAACATTCTTCTCAAATCTCTCTTGGTGAGGGAGAACCTACACCACAATCCCTTAGGTTTTATTTAGACTTCCAAAAGATCACGCAAAGATTATCCCAAAAGGATTATCTCATCGCAAGGGTCCCAACACCTCAAAAGGATCATCAAACGAACACAGATTTTTATATTTATGCCTATTTTATTGAAAAGGTATGCCCCTTGTCTTGTTCATATTTTACCCCACCTACTGGAAGCGACCTAAATCACTAGCTTACCCCACATAGTTTGGTCAACTCATCCTGACCCAGTCTGATCATCTCGACCCAACCTAGCTCGTTAGGTCTGACCCAATTGCCCACTCTGCCTAACCCGCTGGACCACTGGCCTAGCCAAAATCTGAAGGTCTGGCCCACAGTATGTTGGATGGCTTCACTCACTGCATACACTCTACCCTGACCATGTGCCCTTCCTTATTCCATGTTTTCACTATGTCTGATGTTGTTGGCACTCCACCTCCACAAATTAACCACATGCTTCCCCTACCCTATGGCATAATTATCACTGTGGTCTCCACGTGGACCCTGCCCTTAATGTGTACTCATTTCCATGTCCCTCGCATAGACCAATCATGTTCTTCTTTTCGACACTGTCCTGTCCAAGTACCAAGTGCGCTTTACTTTCCCCACGTCCTCACCACCACAACGGACTGCTCATGTGACTGAGATTCCTCCCACACTACATCGGCATGCCACACCACTACACACTGTCATGCATCGCTGTTGCCCCTATCTCTATGGGCTGTTGATATTTCTCTGATGCTTCATTTTTTCAAAACTGGTCTGATTCTGTGATCCTTTGGTTTTATTCTAAACTACTCTTGGTTTTGATCAATCTTTCAACAACTCTATGGGTATGATCGCATTTGGAGACTCCAGAAAAGTTGAGTCATGACCATGAGGGTCCAACGGAAAATAATTCCAAGAATGGGAAAGAGAAGAATCAAATGAACTATAAAGACCCATAAAATTTCAAGTGAAATTTTTTTCATAAATTTTTCGGAATGTTATGAGTCCGTAGTTTCTGACGGTGCTTGATAACGAGGTACGGTGTGCCAGGAATCAATTTCTGATGTTTTTTCGTGTACGTTCAGTAAACATACATGCGGTGTTTTCATACTTTTGAACCGGTGCTCAGAATTGAAATCGGAGGGCACCGATGAACTTGTAGTGCCAGTACTCTATTAAGGGGACCTTTACCGTAGTTGCTTTTGATCGGGAGGAGAAGTTAATTTTTGGGTATTTTATTAAACTAAATAAAATTATGTGTTACATAGTTTTATTTATGGTGGTGGTTATTTCCTCCAAAAGGATGTTGGAGGTGGGGCCCACACCCCACATAACCTCCCAAGGGAGGATATAACTAAGTGTGGGGCCCACCCGATCCTAACCCATCAACTTTCCCTCAAACTCCCCATTAACTCACATTAACTCCCCTTAATTAATCTGACACCTCCCCCTTTAATTGTGACTCTCCGCCTCCTTCACTCTCCCATAAATTTTTCTAACACATTTTAATTAATTAATTGAACTCCACAATTAATTAATTTAAGTGTTTTAATTATTAAAATCATGTGAGGATAAAATAATAGCCTATGCTATTATTTGTTGTTGGAACTTGTTGTGTTGGAGAGCTTTGGGGGAATTGGAAAGGGAGAGTCCTTTCCATGAAGAACGCCCTATCTCTCTAACGAAGAACATCGAGACAGTCTTCGATATTTGTCCAAGTCAAAAAAGGAGGAGTCGCCCGTGACGAACGACAACTATGATTCCTCCTCAGATGCACCCCAACATCAACGAACTGACGCCGTCGACAACAAAAGAACATCGACTTGAGTTAGGGGTTTGTCTTGTTTAAATTAAATACTTGTTCCTTGTTTTTATATGGTTTGATGTTGGCCTTTTGATACCACTTTATGTGGAGTGTGTGGGATGAAAAAACAAGGCCCAAAGACCCTCTATTGATTCTATTGAGTTGATGATGGTGGCAGAACCAGTAGGACGTGGTGTCATCGCACCACTCCGGAGGAAGGAAGGGGCCACTGCCATGCGGGCCATGGCAGAGGGAAGAAACGGCGGTCGTGCACTGGCCGCATGAAGGAGAACCGCGGCACGCACACGCGAGCCGCTTGTTGGATGAACCGACTGGCTATGCCAGCCGGGCAGAAGGCCGCGAAGCCTTTCGGTGCAGTGTTGTAGAGGAACCGCGGCCACGCTCTGCGGGCTGCTTCGGCGGGCGAACCGGTCGGCCGCCTGCCGGCTCGGTATAAGGAAGACGCGGCACCCGAAGGTGCCGCTTGGGAGGACAGGGGCCCACTATGAAAGACACTCATGAAATAAAAGACCAGCCGGCTTCGTCCGGCCAGGTAGGAGTGCCAGCGCCACTCGGCTCTGCCATTTCAGAAAACCGTGGGGCCGCGTCCCCTTACTCTGCTTGGCCAGCTGGCCGAGCCGCGGCCCACTACGGGCCGGGACGCCCTTGCGCAGGCCGGGCCAGCTACCACGCGGGTCGAGCCACCCTCGCGTGGGCTGGGCCGCGCTCCACATGGCCAGGCTAACCCCCAGCCGGGTCGGACCTGCCAAACCGGGTCGGGCCGACCTGCCAGCCCATTGGGCTTGACGGGCTGGGACAGTTTCTCTTAAACGTGAATATCTTCTTGACCGCGTGTCTGATCGACGCGCCGTTTGTAGCACTGAGACCCTTACAACGAGTTGGTCCTTTTGAAATGCACTAAGTGAGTTTTTAATGACTTTGGAAAATGGCTGTGTTTGGAACGAGCGTAAATTCATCCGGGCCCCTGGAAGAGAAAAGACAATAACTCTTAGATCGGGCGTCCGATTGACACGTCGTCTTTCGCGTTGATTTCATTATGATGGGATGGAAAATTCAGGATACATCAACTCTGGACTTTTTAATAGTTTATGTACCTACCCCCCTTTTATCGAGGATCACAACCTCTCAAAATCGTGCTTGCTGTGTGCGGGAACCCTAGAGCTGGATGCGACTGCGACAACTACTGTACAAGGATCCTCCGTGGGTTCGACAAAGATGACTATTGTTCTTGTATTCTATGTGGGTCTAGAAGTTTGACCTCTGTACTTGTATCCTATGTGGTTCTGACAGAGTAGCTAGTCTTGTATCTTGTGTGGGTCCGACAACTTAGCTGGTCTTGTATCTTGTGTGTGTCTGACAGCATAGATGAATCAGTGACTACATCTGATCATCTCTATCGCTATACGAAAGATGTATACCTGTGTGAGATGAGTCTTGACATTCAATAATTATCATCGATGTGATTGACTTTACTTCCTGTGTGGACTAGGTTGTGCTTGGGCTCGAGAGTTGGAGCCGGACTGAGATTGATAACTTAGGTATATGTATGGGAATATACCTAAGTAGGGTTGGTTGATACTTTGTGGTTTTATATTTCATAAGTAGTTTATCCTTCGTGGATTCTGGGAGACCTTCGGGGGTCTCGGTGTCCCTACTGAGTATCATTATACTCACCCCTGCACGGGCTATGCTCAAACCTCATTGTGTTGGATGAAGACGACGGACAACATTGACGGAGGCCGAGGGAAATCCATGACCGGATGGTACCTAGAGGTGGACCACATGGTGAGACAGTGCATGGAGCAGACCGATAGATATGGAGTGCTGAGGTGGACATATGTACCTAACCATCAGGTAGGATAATCTGCAGACATTCTAGGAGATTTCCCTTTTGAGCTATTTTCTCTTTTTCAGCTATACTTATTTTCCATTGTACATGTACTTTTCTGTTGGGCTTGTATTTCCTGCCCCTTTTACTTTCCAGCACACTCTTTTGTATTCTTTTTTACTTAGTTTTTACTTTCTATGGCGTAATCTATTGTGGTTGTTTACTTTTATAAAGTCAATGCCTTCCCAGATTAGGCAATTATTCCATGGTGCTAGTCGCCAGCCCCTGGCCTATGGAAGTCGGGCTAGGGGTAGTCACGACACGGGCCCCGAGGACGGTTTGTGACAAATTGGTTTCAAAAGAGTCGGTTCTACCGCAGAACATAGGACTCTGATTATTCTTTAATGTAAAGAAATAGTGTTAAGAGTACTGAGTTTGGTTTTCATTCCAGGGAGTCCAGTTTTGGTGCGGTGACCGACGTATCCATACACCAGGACCCTGACCTCTGATTTCCGACTCAGTGCACGAAAACACTAATTGCGTGTGTGTTTCAAAAAAATTCTTCGTGATTACATTGTGTCAACTCACATGGTATATTTTCTAACTTTGGAACACCTGTTTCTTTTCAGGATGTCCCCATGAAGGTATCCATCTAGGGTTCTGAGTTACATACGAGATGGTAGCCCACCAAGCGACGAGGCCTCACTGCAGGGCCCCATCACAGCAGAGGTACCAGTGATACCACTACCCGATTGGCCACCGATACCACCACCTCAATCCAAAGAGAGTGTGTGCCACATAAGTGTGTTGCATGAGTTTCAAAGCCAGAGGCCGCCCAGGTTCCGGGGAGAGACAGACCCACAAGAACCTAAGGATTGGCTGGAGGCTGTCGTTGGAGTTTTTAGATTGGTAGGGACAACAGCCAACTTCATGGTGATCCTTGCCACAAGTCTCCTGGATGCGTCAGTAGGTAGATGGTGGAGCCTGATGCTCCAGCTGCATTATGAATAATATTTACTCTGGACAGACTTCTAGAGTCTCTTTCACTCATAGTTTTTTCCAGCCACCCTTCGTGCGGTGCAGATTCATGCGTTACATCATCTGTAGCTGGGCAGCGTGACAGTAGCTGAGTACTCAGCGAGGTTCACCGACCTCTCACGCTACTCCACCAATATTGTACGGGACCGGTTCTTCAAGGCTTAAAGCTTTGAACAAGGAATCATGGATGAGATTAGGGCTTTGATAATTCCCCTCAGCATCCCGACGTAGGCGGGGGTGCGGGAGCGAGCCCTTCTAGTGGAGAGTTATCTTGTTGAGCAGTCACCAGCGGCAAGACCTTCTGCAGGACAACACGTAGCGGAGTCTTCTGCAGCTGGCAGTAGACAGTTGATGTAGAGGTCCAAGCAGACTAGGCCATCATGTGGGAAACCATAGGATATAGGTTTATTTTTACAGGGCACATGAAATAGAGACAGCCTTACGAGGATCAAGCAGTGTAATGCATGCGGCGGGCAGGGCCACATGGCTCGTGACTGCCCAACCTGCCATGCGGACGAGCAACAGAAAGTAGAGGGACCTTCCATACAGAAGAAGTGGTTCAACCGTGGTGGTCCGTCGGGTGCAGGTGGATGTGGAAGAAGAACTGGGTGAGCAGTGGGTGTTGGATGACGTATCGAGGCTCTACCACCACCACCACCATGAGGACCACCCCGACCACTGGGAGCTGGTGGACAGAGGAGGGCTTAGCTCTAGGAAGTCGAGGCCTACGACCTAGTCAAACCTAATATTATTCATGGTACTATCTATGTCTACTCCACCCATGCTGCAGTACTTATAGACACAGGTGCAAGTCATTCTTTTATTGCCGCTGCCCTTGTTCGGAGCTCGGAGATTCCGACAGAGTCGTTGGCTCGATTCGTACGGTTAGATACTCCTACGGGATCCGACTCTATGATTACAAACAATTTTTTGGATTGTGATCTTACTCTAGGAGGCGAGATCTACGGCTGGGATCTTCTTGTAGTGGCGTAGAGGACTTATGACGTCATCATGGGTATGGACTGGCTATCGACGGTTCAAGTTCATATTGACTGTATTAGGCGCAAGGTGCAGTGTATCCGCACGGATGGGACCAGGTTCACCTTCACCAGTGAGAAGGGAGCCTTTGTAGAGTAGGGTGGACTTACACGGAGGAGGGGGCAGCCGATCACACATTAGTTGGCTAGTCTCATCCTCAGAACGGTTGATGTTCAGAGTCCTAGTTTTCCTGTTATGGTGGATTAGTACGTGGACGTTTTCCTTGAATACATTCTAGGGCTACCTCCTCACAGAGAGGTAGACTTTTACATTGACATGTACCCCAAGACAACACCGATATATACTCCAGCATATCGGATGGCTCCTGCCGAGCTTCGTGAGTTGCGGGTATAGTTGGAGAACTTGCAGGGAAATGGATTTATCTGACCCAGTGTCTCACCCTAGGCAACTCTAATTTTGTTCTCCAAGAAGGCAGTGGGGGCTTGTGGCTGTGTGTCGACTATCGTCGCCTGAATCAGGTGACCATGAAGAACAAGTACCCACTCTTCAGGATTGACAAACTCTTTGATCAACTCAAGGGAGCACGATGGTTCTCGAAGATAGACCTCAGGTCAGGCTATCACCAGCTTAGAGTTCGAGACAAGGATGTGTATAAAACGGCCTTCAAGTGTCGGTATGGCCACTGTGAGATCTTAGTTATGTCCTTCGGTGAAACCAACGCTCTAGTAGTGTTCATGAGTCTCATGAACCAGATCTTCTAGCCTTACCTCAATCGATTTGTCGTAGTCTTCATCAATGAAATACTGATTTACTCAACTACTGTGGAGGAGCACACCTACCATTTGTGGTTAGTATTAGACACACTCCGAGAGCACCAGCATTATGGTATTATCTTGATGTTCTAGTTCTATATTCAAGAGGTTCACTTATTGGGACACATCATCTTGGAGGCTGGAGTTGCAGTGGATCCAGCGAAGATAGAGGCATTACATTCTTGGGAGCCACCCAGGAGTGTGATGAAGGTTCGTAGTTTTCTATGTCTGGTTAGGTACTATCAGGGATTTGTACTAGTCTTTTCCAGGGTTTCAACACCGCTTTCAACAATGAAAAAGAATGGGAAACCCTTCGTGTGGTCAGATAGATGCCAGCAGAGCTTTCAAGAGCTGAGGCATAGGTTGACTAGTGAGCCTATCTAAAGGCTACCGGAGGAGGGTGTAGGGTACGTAGTTTACGTAGTTTACGTAGTTTTCTACGATGAATCAGGGACTGGACTCAGGTGTGTCCTGATGCAGGATTGACCAGTGATCACCAATGGTTCATGAAAATTGAGACAGCACGAGAAGAACTACACTAACCATGACTTGGAGTTAGCAGTATTGGTCTTCGCTTTAAAGATATGGGCGCACTATCTTATGGGCGAGCGTTTTACAGTCTACTCTAACCACCAGAGTCTTAGGTACATCTTCTCACAGAAGGATTTAAACCTGAGATTGCGGTGATGGCTCGAGTCCCTCTACGAAAATGACATTGATATAGTCTATACTACAGGGAAGGGGAACATTGCAGCAGATGCTCTCAGAAAGAGATCGGGCATTCAGCTGCTAGGAGAGGCAACAGAGCAGCTGGCCGCATTGCAGATATCATTTGTGGAAAGAGATGAAGCAGAATTTTTGCAGTCTCTCAAAGTCACTCCTCCACTCCTTCAGCGAGTCAGGAAGGCACAACATGGAGAATTTTACTGTGATACACGACGTGCTCTAGTATCCTCAGGGAAAGCACCTGATGGGTTTTCTGAAGGTGGGGAGCACATTATCCTCTTAAGAGGATGTACCATGGTACCAGTTTCATTACAAGAGGTGTAGAGGGAGTTCCACATTTCCCCTCTAGTGGTAGATCTAGGTGTGGCGAAGATTTATCAGGTCCTAAGATGACATCAGTAGTGGCCGGGTATGATGAAATCAGTAGTAGAGTTTGTCTCTCGATGCCTCACTTGTCAGTATGTAAAGGCGGAGCACCACGTTCCAGCTGTCTTGATTTAACCCTTAGAGGTTCTAGAGTGTATGTGGGATATGATATCCATGTATTTTGTGATGAGGCTTCCACGTACATCCAGAGGTAACGACTCTATCTGTGTGATTGTCGACCGACTCACCATGTCAGCCAACTTCCTACCGATCAGAGAGCAGGGCTCAGTAGAGAGCTTGGGACACCTCTACGTTCAGGAGATAATATAGCTTCATGGTGTTCCATCGACTATCATCTCCGATTGAGATGATATTTTCACTTCCCGGCTATGGAAGAGGTTAAAAGAGGCTTTTGGCACGCAACTTAGCTTGAGCGCCACCTTCCATCCTCAGACGGATGGTCAGACTAAGAAGACCATTCAGACTCTTGAGGACATGCACTGTGCATGTGTCCTCGACATTGGTCATAGTTGGGAGGATCACATTCCCTTGGTGGATTTTGCGTACAACAATAGCTATAACTCCACCTTCGGGTTGGCACCTTACAAGGCACTATTCGACCGACCTTGTAGATCAACTCTATGCTAGACTGACCTCGGATAGTCAGCACTTGTAGGACCAGAAATTGTACAGGATATGACAGAGAAGGTGCAGATCATCCAGGAGAGAATAAAGACTGCACAGAGTAGACAGAAGTCCTATGCTGATAGGAGACGAAGACAACTAGAGTTCGAGGATGGCGACCACGTCTTCCTATGGGTCTCACCTCGGCGAGGTCTCCAGAGATTTGTCTGAGGAGGAAAGATATCTTAGCATTTCATCAGACCATTCTAGGTCCTCAGTAGGGTTGGCGAGGTGACTTACTGCTTGGACCATCCAGCTCATTTGCACCGGGTTCACGACGTCTTTCACGTATCTCAGTTGAGGAGATACGTGCATGACCCGTCACACATCATCAACCATGGACAGATAGACATCGATGAAGGGGTGATAATCATGGAGGTCCTAGTGGAGATCAAGGATCAACATGAGCAGGTCCTATATGGATGGTCGATTCCTCTGGTGCGCATTTACTGGAAGCACGGGAACCTCAAGGAGAGCACTTGGGAGCGGGAAGCTCATATGCCTGCTCAGTACCACCATTTGCTTCCCTAGTGTATGTTGTAGCTTTATGGGGACATAAATCCCTGAGGTGGGGCAACGTATAGACCATTAAATTTCATGGAAAATATTTTTCTTAAATTCATTGGAGTTTTATGAGTCCGTAGTTTCTCACGGCGCATAATTTTGAGGCCCGGTGTGCCCGGAATCCATTTCTAAAGTATTTTTTGGGTACGTTCAGTAAACGTACATGCAAGTTTTTATATCTTTTTAATCGGTCCTCGGAATTGAAATATGAGGGAACCGATGAACTCATAACACCGATATTTGCTTAAGGGGACCTTTACCGTAGTTGCGTTTGATCGGGAGGAGAAGTTAATTTTTGGGAATTTTATTAAACTAAATAAAATTATATGTTACATTGTTTTATTTAGGGTGGTGGTTATTTCCTCCAAAAGGAAGTTAGAGGTGGGGCCCACACCCCACATAACCTCCCATTGGAAGATATAACTATGTGTGGGGCCCACATGAGCCTAACCACTAAACTTTCCCTTAAACTCCCCATTAACTCCCATTAACACCCCTTAATTAATTTGACACCTCCCCTCTTTAATTATGAATCTCCAGCTCCTTCACTCTCCCATAAATTATGCCAACACCTTTTAATTAATTAATTGAACTCCACAATTAATTAATTTAAGTGTTTGAATTTTTAAAATCATGTGAGGATAAAATAATACCCTAAGCTATTATTTTTGGTTGGAACTTGTTGTGTTGGAGAGATTTGGGATAATTCTAAAGGGAGAGTCATTTCCACGAATAACGCCCTATCTCTCCAATGAAGAACATTGAGATCGTATTTGACCTTCGTCCAAGTCGCAAGAAGAGGATCCGCCCGTGAGGAGTGATGGCTACACTTCCTCCTCAGACGCACCCCGAGGTCAACAAACTGACGTAGTCGACAACTAACAAACATCGACTTGAGGTAGGGGTTTTTCTTGTTTAAATTAAGTCCTCATTATCCTTTTTTATATGGCTCGACGTTGGCCTTTTGTTACCACCTTACACGGTTGGTGCGGGATAAACAAACATGACCCGATGACCCTTTGTTGATTCTCTTGTGTTGATGATGGTGGAAGAATTGGTAGGACACGAAGTTGTCTCCCCGCGTGGGAGGAAGGAAGGGGACGCGGCCATGCGGGCCATGGTGAACAGATGAAACGGCAGCCGTGTGCTGGCCACAAGAAGGAGAACTGGGGCCCTCACCTGCGGGCCGCTTGATGGATGAACCGGCTAGCCATGTCGGCTGGGTAGAAGGATGCGACAACTCTCGGTGCCGCGCTATAGAGGAACCGTGGTCTGCGCTCCGTAGGCCGCTTTGGCGGGCGAACTGACCGGCCGCCTTCCGCCCGGGTTGAAGGAAGTCGCGGCACCCGAAGGTGTCGTGTGGGAGGTCATCGGCCCGCTGTGTGGGACACTCGCACCAGAGAAGACCGGCCGGCTTCGGCTGGCTGGGCAAGAGAGGCGACACTGCTCGGCGCTGCCGTTGTAGAAAACCAGGGGGCCCCGCCCCCCGCTCCGCTCTGCCAGCTGCCCGAGCCGCGGCCCGCCGCGGGCCAAACTGCCTACCATGCGGGCCGATCCGCCGTCGTGTGGGCCGGGCCACAGCGCTGGGCAGGGCCACGCTCTAACGGGATGGGTCGACCCCCAGTCGGGTCAGACCTGCCTAACTGGGTCGGCCCAACCCGCCAGCCCAATGGGCTTGACGGGCCGGGCCCATTTCGCTTAAACGTGAATATCTTCCAGACCGCACGTCTGATCGACGCGCCATCTACGGCAGTGGAACCCTTGCGATGAGGTTGTCCTTTTGCGATACTCTAAGTGAGTTTTGGATGGATCTGGAAAATTGATGGGTTTAAAATGAGTGTAAATTAAACGGGGCCCCTACAACGGAAAATCCATTAACTCTCAGACTGGGCATCTCATTGACGCGCCATCTATCATGTTGAGTTCCTTATAGTGAGACAGAACTTCAGGATACATAAACTCAGGACTTCGTGATAGTTGATGTATTGACTCCCTGTTTCTCGATGAGCGGACCCTCATGGAATCAAGTGTGCTGTGTGTGGGAACCCTAGAGCTTGCTGTGACTGCGACAACTACTATACTGCTATCCTTCGTGGGTTCAATAGCTACGAATACTGTACTGGGATCCTCCTTGGGTTCGACAGCGATGATTTCTGTTCTTGTATCCTTTGAGGGTCTGGAAAACTGTCCTATGTACTTGTATCCTTTGTGGGTTTGACAGAGTAGATGGTCTTGTATCTTGTGTGGGTCTGACAGCTTAGCTGGTTTCTTATCTTGTGTGGGTCTAACATTTTAGATGAATCAGTGTCTAAATCTGATCATATCTATCGCTATAAAAAATATGTATACCTGTGTGAGCTGAGTCTTGACTTTCAATCATTATCATCAATGTGATTGAAATTACTTCATGTGTGGACTGGGTTGTTCATGGTCTCGAGAGTTGGAGCCGAACTGAGATTGATAACTTAGGTATATGTATGGGCATATATCTAAGTAAGGTTGGTTGATACATCATGGTTGTATCTTTTTTCTGTGGTTTTTTCCTTCGTGGATTCTAGGATACCTTCGGGGGTCTTGGGGTCCCTACTGAGTATCATTATACTCACCCATACATGGGCTATGCCCGCACCTCGTTGTGTTGGATGTAGACGATGGACAATGTTGACGGAGGCCGAGAGCGAGCCAGGACCGGACGATACCCGGAGGTGGACCACACGGCAATATGGTACACAGAGTGGACCGATAGATGTGGATTGATGATGTGGATATCTGTACCTACCCTTCAGGAAGGATACTCAGTGGACATTCTAGGAGCTTCCCTTTTCACCTGTTGTCCCTTTTTCAGTTGGGCTTGTTTTCTGTTGTACCTGTACTTTACTGTTGGGCCTGTATTTCCGTCCCCTTTTACCTTCCAGCACACTCTTTTGTATTCTGTTTTACATAGTGTCTACTTCCTATTGTTTACTCTATTGTGGTTGTTTACTTTTATAAAGGCAATGTCTTCCCACCATAAGGAATTATGCCTTTGGTGCTAGTCGCCAGCCCCTGGCCTATGGAAGGCGGGCTTGGGGTAGTCACGGCACGGGCCCCGAGGACGGGTCTTGAGATGAACACCCGGATTATTGAATCTCTATCTTTGATCATATTAACCTCAATATGTTAATGTTACAATTAATAACGAAGAAATATAATCACAATGATATATCACCCATCAAACCCAGCAACAAATATCCATCCCGTAAAAAAAAGCAAACCACATATCAACATATTCATGGGATGTTCTATGTTCATTGTTGGATTTAAAAATGGTTAATGATTCATAAATAAACAACTCCCAACCTCATTGGGTTCAAACACCAATGTTGAATTAATTTTAACCATTATCATTATAGATATCCTCAGATTTTATCACCTGATGATTGTCGATTCATGATCTAGTCATCGTTCACCAAGGAAAAATCCACCATGCTCTCCCTAGATATTTTCATGTGTTCTCATGTTTATGGGGCTAACCCTATGATTTATATATAATTATGATTTTAAATGAAGTCTTCCATATGTCAATAAAAAAAATTTATTTACAATAGTTAATGCTGATTAAATCCTTTTTAGGTTTTTCCACAAAAGACTTGTTCCAATTAATGATAAGTATAGAGAAAAACCCACATTAAGAACTCAACTGTAGTCTCGGATTTTAAATCCAAGCCTTCCTTCCAAAGGTAAAAAATTTTAGAATAAAATAATTTTATTTTATTGTTTTATTTATTGTCATATCAAAAGACTATACATCCCACCCGACCCATGTTGTCCAATGTTAGGCATTGAATAAGGTAAATACTCATCTCTTAACATAATAATTTCTCTCTCAAATATCTAATCTAGGAATCCATTTATGAATTATTCCACTTTTTAGGAAAATCATGTGCGCATTCTATTAAAAACATAACATTTTTCAATGAACTATTCTGGGAACCCCGGGCTTCATTCTCCCATGTGCTCACTTGGAAATTAATCTACCTATATTAAATGCACCCTAAATTAATCAATCATCCAAGATTAATTGTTCCTTCTCTGGAAAAAAATTTACAATGAAAGCCCATTGAATGCCATCCTAAACATAAATGGTCCACTCATTCTGGTCTTCTGTATGTGGGTGAAACAATGTTCACATGTGTAACTATGTCCCAAATGCCTCTAATAGTATCTTAAACAATAGATATGTAAGGTTATAATCATGAGCAGAAACAATCGTCAATGGGATTCCATGGATTCGAACAATCTTCTTCATGTAGAGGCATCCCAACTTCCATACTGAACTCTGCCCCTGAATAGATTGGATGTGTGGTGACATGGTGAGTCCATCAACAATCACCCAGATAGTATCTTGTCTCATGGACATACATGGTAAACCAATCATGAATTACATTGGTATCCTTTCCCACATATTTTCTAGAAACCCAAGAATTAAAAGGATAAATCATTTCCAAGAACAAGTGTCTTGATAGGTGATTTGTTAAAAAAAAACAGATTAAAACTAGAACCCAAATTTAAAATCACTAGGTATTCATAGTTTCAACCTATTTCTTCACCCCAAGTATCATCCTTGACACCCACATGAATATCAGAATAGTCCTCTAGATTTAACCATCTCAGGATCACGTTACATCACATGCAGCTGGAAACAAACATAGAAACCGTGATCTCAGCCCTAAAGAAAGGAATTCAACCTTCCCACACAATTAGCTCTCATGGATCTAAATGTGATGTACTTTCCTAAGGGAATGCTTGTTACATCCTCATAACCACACCCCTCAACATCACTATTGTTACAGTGCATCCACTGAAATGAATGAAATCCTACAAACCTTTCAAATTTCTACCAGGAGTATTACTTACACGCATATGGGCACATATGGTCTCAAAGTCAGTATCCTCAAGATATGCCTCCTCGATTCACTGTTAGAGTGGAGGGGTTTCATCCATCAATAAGAGATAAGATAGTCCATATCCATACATAATTTATAAGTACAATAATCCAAACTACTTCGATTCCTCATTAACCTCACAATCCGTATTTTTATTTTTTAATTACACTTTAGGGTATGTGTGAATTGAAGAAATTCCAATGGGTTACAAAAACCAACCAACCAAGAATCCCACCCACTACAAGACCCCACCCATTTAAAATTTTAAAATTCAAACACCACATAATGATTTCCAATTTTTAAATTTCAAATGGGGACTACATCATCATCTCAGACCACAAGCCACCTGTTATCGCTTTAGTCTTCATCATCACTATAATCGAGCCCATCCTCTTCATCAGAGATCAAAATTTCATCACCTTCTACCTCCCATAGTCACCTGCTCATGGTCACATCCCAAAGAGCCTTGAATACCATCGTGTAGCTCTACCTCAGAGAGAGTGGGGAAATCTAGGATCTAGAGTAGAGAAAAAGCTGGCAATTGCGGGTCAAAACTGAACCATACACTCATGGAACTACACCATTTACTTCATCGCAATCTAATCACACCCACCGTCAACGTCATCCAATGTTGCTTCCATCGTCACCATCCCAACATCACACTGGTCACCAAAAAACACTATAGTCCTCTATAACCACTGTAAAACACAAAAAAAAATTCCATCGCATGCCAGAAATAGGAAAAACACCAGGACGTATCGAACACACTTCATTAAAATAAAAAAATGAATTGAACTGCATGAGGGAACCATCATCGGCCGAACCGCACCTCCCAAAACCATTGTGTAACCACCAATTCAAATCCTACTAAGAGAGAAGCAGAGATTCATGAGGTAAGAGAAGGGATTTTTGTAGCTGAGGGCCCCAAATGTCGACAACACGCCGAGACTGAAAATAGAAGCCAGGACCAAGATCGAGTGAAAACAGAAATGCCAGAAGGACCAACGACCACCGAACCACATATCCCAAAACATCTATGTTACCATCGTTCTTAATCTGACCTGGAGAGGAGAGGTGGAACTCAAGATCATATTAGGGTTGTGGCTACTAGAGGCTTTAATAGAGACAAACATTAGCTAGAAAAAAGAAGTAATTATTGGATGAGAGCACCAATAAAGTCGCAATTCCATGGAGAATGAAAAAAAAATAACAAAACAAGAAGAATACTGATAGAGGAGGGTGTGGGGTTGAAAGTGATAATGGTGTGTGACACACATATGCACCGCCAACCCTAGGTGGAGGGTTTCAAAGGGAAACCCTAGACGAGGCCAAGCAGAAGAGGGGGATAGTTGGGAGAGAAGGGCTCCATGACATCGATGCCTCATTCAACAACTGAAAACACGATATTTTGAAGAGAGAATATGTCATAATGTTCCCCTTCCAATGAGTATCATACATCTGATGGACATATATCTGATGCTTCTTTCTCAACCTTTACTGAATTCACTACAAATACACCACCATAATAAAAAATTAAACACTCATAAAAAACAATAAATCGAGAGTTATTTTAGTCAATTGATGAGAAATCGGATGAACACTCCTATGTGTGTATCCATAAAGTGATTCATGTGTTTTGTTATCACCAAAAGGAAATCCTCTTCCTAGAAATAAGGACACACCACATTATTAAACTAAAAAAATCAAATCTATGAATGAACTGTGGATAACCACTCCATAAACAAAATGACGTTGTAAGCCCTCAACGCCACTACTAAGAGATCCCAACTAAAAAACGTTCTAATACGAGTTTAGTCACACTATTGGCACCATTGCGTGATCATTGGGTCTCCTCTAGTATTATTATTCAAGAGTGAGGATCGAGTTAACGATTCAACCATAATCTCCAAGTCTCAAACAATATTCATGGAAAAAATAATTATTTTCATCTATGTCTATCAATATAGGAGATAAGGTATAATAGAAAAATACCATACCTCAAATCATGTTTAGAGACATTGGGCCATATGAATCGACTGAATAATGTTTTCCTTTCCCTATTCCATAGAATCTTATGCCTAATGTGGATCACTTGGGGTGGTGGTGGTAATAGGTCAATATGTATAGCACCTCCTACAGCTCTCCCAGCTCCTCTTCCATATCTTCCAACCTATAGATATATCTGCTCCTTCTTTCACAATCCTAACAATTACTGGCTGAATTTTCTCATCTAAGGGACTCTCAACCACAATGGTTTTCTCTAGTAACCTTTTATAGGTAGGAATGCATAGAGGGATAATGCTGACTCAAATGTCCCTAATAAGGCCAATCTCAATGGATCAAGCCCAGAATCACTTGTCACATATCATATCCATTGAGTACCTAGAAATGTCGATATGTATAAATTAATTATCATATATAAACATGTAATCCTTCTAGAGATTTATAAGATTTTGGAAATTCATATACATCAGGTTATAAGGTGAGAACTTCTCTATGAAATAGTTCTCATACTCTATCTGTGGAAGAGTTGCCTCATCAAAAGTATGAGTAACCAAACCCCACTATTTTCCCTTCTGAGACACATAGAAGGCTCCATTTTAGGACCACCACCTAATTTGTTTTTGTCTTTCCTATAGTAAAAACCTAGGTCACCACCTTATTCTAGTTCTTATCCTCTTGAGGATCAGCCTCACATCAAAACCTGATGGGTCTCTACAGTTGAAACAAGGGAAAGTGTGTGCAGCCTATGTATCTCATCCTCGGGTACCATGGGAACCAATTTACACTCTCCTGGTAGTTCAATAGCTTGTGTACCACTTTGATGATCTATTTCAAATGAAAATCACTGTACTGTTGTCTCATCACCTGAAAAATCATCGTCGTTATCAAATTTTGGATTCTTGGATGGTTGTTTACATGGAAGAATCCTGAAGTAAAACAAGATTTACTATGATCAATAGAATATATCTGGAGAGGTGACTCAATAAGGACATGGATAGAACAAACATTCCAATATATATTATGTACTATTTTATTCTCTGTAACAATTTGTTTCATGTACTAAGTCAAAAAAAAGTAATCTAGAGTTTTGGTGTATAGATAATTTGGTCAACGCAACCACACCGGAAGCCCTGACCTAAAAACCGAACAGGGAACACTTAACAGTATTTAAATAAACCAACCTCACTGTCTCTTGTTCTGTAAGTAGAACTAGATTATAGTGATATGAATGTGTCACAACCAATCTAATAGGGGTATGTACTATGACAACCCCATGAGCCCCTCTAATAGGCCAGGGGCTACAGACTAGCACTAAGTTGGCATATCCCACAAATGGGATGCATTTTACAAAGTACTTAGACACACACACACACACACATATATCACAATGAACGACATTTTCAAATGAAAAACACTAAGTAAAAAAGAAGTTATGCAACTAAGATACCTAAAATAGAGTATGATAGTAGTAAATTGGAATGTACAGTTGGCCGGAATACAAGCCCACCGAAGATATCGTCTGTAAAATTCTAAGTAAAAGTTCTTGAATATCATCTTCTAGAAACCCTACTTGAAGTGTAGGTAAGTGAATAACTATTTGAATCCATACGAGCACACCCTGTCTGTCTAGTCTCACTAAAAATTACATATTCCAATTCAACCAAGGACTCTTTCAAATCATCAATCATCTTCACAATACATGAAATTTGCAGTAAAATCCCATGTAGGGGTGAATAAAAAAATACTTAGAAAGAAAACCCAAAACCTTAATGTAATACCACTAAGAAATACACAAAATATACCACAATTGTTAGTATAGTCATCTCCACATAGATATATATCTACCTGACACATATCAATAACATCTATATATACTCATTTTCGAAACAATGTATCATATGTTTCCAACTGCATATCCAAGAACATTATTCTCATCATAGGATTGAATCGTAACATAAACACCAGGTGGACACACTCCTTGAGCTCAGCCATCACAGAAGGTCCTGTTTGAGTGATTCACTCAATTGAGAACAAATCTAATATTATTAATCCTTTTTCCAAGAAAATATACTCCATCAGGAAAATGTTACTTGGTCCAACTCCAGTACCCACCACCAGAGTTCCTATCATAACCGATTTTCACCCTGTTTAAGATAAAAAGTCTAACTAAAGAGGTCATCCCTTAACCACTACACATAGTTGTGGGAGAACTAATCCAAACTAAGCACCATTTATATCGTCTCTAGAAAGACAGAGTAGATGGAATCACACCTCACCAATATCTTGTAGTCAAGGGAGTAAAATCCCTAACTAACCCATAAAACATTTGAAACTCTAGAATGTATTATCCCTCTCATCAATTTGTAGAGGGAGAACTCACTTTTATCCAGGTATCAGTCACACCACGTTAATTGGCCATCTTCTCATAAATGCATCTTATAGCCAAGGGATATCCATTTCTAAGTGTGCACTTTATCCTTGCGTGAAATGAAACATAGTCTCGATAAGACACCCAGTCTCAATAAGACATTCAACCTCATTAGGAAACCCAATCTCAATAAGATAGTCAATATTGAGGACCTGCACCCTAACATGGAAGGTGAGTGACACCAAGTGACTAGAGGACCCACAAACTTGTAGGAAAGAGTAGTACCTACTCAGTCAGGATAAGACACCCAGTCTCAAAAAGACAATCAGTGTCGACAAGACACCCTTTCCCGATAAGGCACTCAGTCTTGATAATACACTTAGTCTTGATAATACACCTAGTCTCAAGGTCAAAACCATCCACGTGATTCCTTTCACAACACACTTGTTCTAAGAGAACCTATTCCTCATGTAATTCAGTGATATTCACACTTCCATAAAAGTAAATTAGCTTATATTTATATTACCAAACCTTAACAAGGGTACCAACACATTAAATGTCTCCTCAAACTGAGACACAATTTGAATGATATGGACGTTTTATTAAAAATATCCAACCCAAGTCTCGTCCAGGTCCGACTCGACCCATGGGAACTGCCTGACCCAATTGTCGACATGACCCGGGCTAGTCGACTCAACCAGACCCCACACACTATATCCATTCTGGCTTCGCCTGCTATATATGGTATTTCCTGACTATATGCCCCACTTGGTGTCCTGGGTCTTCCGATTCCAATGCATTCAGCCCTCCCCCTCTATGTGTTCCCCACACACTGCATCTGCCTCACTTCCTCACCACTAACATGGAATTCAAACGGCTCCCATGATGCCAACATTTCCTCCTAACCTCATTACCCTCATGGAATCTCCACAACTATCTTGTTGACACCCCAACAACCACACACCCTACGTGCTCCGCTTACCCTACAGCCTCACTGCCGCCGCAGACTGCTCAAACGGCCGAGCCAGCCCACGCGGTGCTGATGCATCGCGCCTTCTATCACCACCACTAGTACCAACTGCTAGTACCCCTATCTCTTTGGGAATCTGATGTTTCTCTACTGCTCCGTTTTTTAAGAAGTAACTAGTTCCATGATCCTTGGGAAGCATTCAAAATTGTTCTTGGATCTTACTCATCGTGAACAAACTTCAGGGGTCTGATCACATTTAAAGACTCAAGGAAAGTTAATCCATGACCATAAGGTCCATAAGCAATGAACGCCAAGAACGGGGGAGAGAAGAAGCACAAGAACACCCGAAGGAATGAACCTCGGTATTTTTTCATGATGGATTTGATTTTTTCTCGTTAGAATGAAGATTGAAAAATGGATTATCAAAAAGATATTTCACTCATCAAACCACAAAACAAATATTTATCATGAAAGAATGATAGAACCATGGATAAACCTGTTCATGGGGTTTTCTTCATTCATCATTGAATTTAAAAATGTGTAAAAAATCTAAATGAATAATTACCCTACCTCGTCGGGTTCAAATGATGACGATGAATGACATTGTTTCATGATTAATGGAAATGTCCTTTGATTTCTTCACACACTGATCATCGATCAATGATTTGTTCATCCTTCACCAAAAGAAAATCCACCAAGATCTCCCTTGAAATTTATGGGCATTCCCAATGTTATGTGATTAACCTTGGTACTTATTCTAGAATATTCTTTTAATTGAAATCATTGTTATGTCAACATGATATTTTAACATTATATTACTTAATGACGAATATGTGATTTTCGTTTTTTTTTTAAAAAATACCCGACCCAACTAATGTTTAGTCATGCCTAGGTAAAACACCACATTATTAACTCAATTATGTTCATGGATTTATAATCCATGTTTCTGTTCATGATTTATTAGGATGTGAGATTAATATAACTTTTAATTATTTATTTATTTACACTTACATCAAAAAACAATCATTCACAGCCACCCATGTCGGATGATGTTAGGAATCCTCTAAGGTAATGAAGAATCTATAATCACAATGGTTCCCTCAGATTTATGATTTTGGAACCCATTTAAAAATAATTCTTCTTTTCAAGAAAATTATTTCTGTGTTATATTAAAAACATGAAATATTTCAATGAATTTTTACAGGCACACCAGGACTCTGAATCGCATGTCGTCTGAGCTCCTGGTCTCAAAATATTCCCAAATAATTTGTAAAAATAAATTCATGAAAATATGATTCATTAAAATATTCCTAATCTCTCTTCAAGGTAATGTTTACAAGAATGGTTTTTGATAGTCAGAATTCAAAAGTTCATTGTAGTGATGTTTAGTGAAGTGATGAGATAGCTTATATAGGGGGTGATTCATGGTAGGAAGAGGTCACGATTATAGAGTCTTTATGTTTCCTCATATCCAACAAATCCTATTGAGGGTTTGGATGAGATGTGATGTGATGGCCTAACATTCGTCTAGTGAGATTTGATGTGACGAACCTGATGTATTTGGGGGAGATGTGATTTGATATCCCTAGTGTCTCTTAGAAGGATGTGATGTGATGTCTAGTTGCAAATAAGGTTCTTGGAGTGATGTATTGTTTATAAGATTTGGGACTTCCTGGACATTTGATGTTGGCATGTTACTGTAAAAAATTAATAGGGAAATATTTCTGGGGTTCCATTTTTTGATATGATTATTAATGTATTATTATACATGGATGTGTTATTTTTTTATCATGACATAGTGATAATTTGTTTGGTTCGTTGTCCTTATTATATTTAGTTGATTCTTTTATTTTCTCACTGCTGCTTTAGTGTTATATCTCCACATAATCACATGATAATTTTTTACCCTTATAATTTAACTTATATTCTCACCCTAATAATATAAAAAATAAGTTTATTTTTTTAGGAGGAATTCATGGATTGTGATGGATATTTATTACCAATGGTTTGGAGATGTTATTGTGTTGATGCTTTATATTTTCTTTTGTGTATTTATTTAGCTATGGTTTCATGTACTTATTTCATTAATACATTCATGGAGGTTTTTTTTTTAAAATTTTGATATTACATCATGAAGTTGATCATGGTTAATTTATCATATATCTCAATATTATAATTATAGAGTTTAATGAATCCCATTTGTGAGATTTTTATACCTTCAGTACAAGTCACTTACCCGATGTCTACTGAATGTGAGAATAAGGGTATATAATCTCACACATATTATTTTCACCCCCAAGAGGGGTAGATTTGAATTGAGAGGGTCATGATATATTGGTAAAATATGTGATATTTTAGAGATATTATGGTTTTTTGTAGTTAGTCAGTATGAGGATTTAGTGGGATGGAAAGTTGATAGTGTTAGTTGAACATTGTGCATGAAATAGGACATGGATGTCCAAAAAGGACATCATATTTTAGGTATCCCTGGATCTATCAACAAGACTATGAGCCTACCAAAAAACCAGGTGAGGAAATATAGATTTAATGGTAGAGACTTAGGATAGGTACTTCCCTCATGACTATCTTGTTCTCTTTTTTAAATTTGGTAGTATTGTTTCGAGGAAATCTGAATTTATTAATTAAATATTAATAATATTAAATTCTAATAGGGACATGAATTCATTGTTTCTTTTCATCTATGGATCCTTGACATCAATCCATATTGATCAAGCAGTGTTGGTAATCATGTAAATCTAATTGATCATATGATGGTAAATCTAATTTCAGATGATGATCAGTGGTAGAAAACATTGTCATATTTTTAGTGATATAATTTGGGGAAGTGTTACAAAAGTTATTCCAATATAAAGATATAGGGGTTTTTGATGATATTGAGATCTATTTATTCTTTTTCTAGGCCTTGGCGTAGTACCTAGTTTTTCTTGTAGTCATTAAAATGTGGGGATCATCATGGTAGTAGTGGACGTTGTATCTTGGTGGAAATTAGGGGATATATTTTTCCATGCTTTACTTTCAAATGGAGATTTAGGAAGAGTTCCTTTCATCGACTACAAATAAAGTAAAGATTTAGGATATTATTTCTCTTCATTCGGGGATTTTTTAGTGTATGATCATGGAATTAATGTTAAGGATCAATTTGAATCTTCCTCTATATTTATTTGGATTAGGAGCCATAGTCATGGTGTGTTGAAGAGGAACTATATACTTTTATATAGAATAATGTTAATTTTTTTCATTGATAAGAAATTTTGTGGTTTAGAAGGTTAAGGATTTAATTCTGAGGAAGAGCTAATGAGGTGGATTACCATGATAGGGGAACCAATAGGGATCTTCAAAGATCAGAGATTTTTTAGGAATATTTTGAGGCACTAGGGTATTTTTTTGTTTTTATTATTATATATTATAGATCAATACCTTCCCCTCCATGAATTCTGAGGCCATTTGTAACCATGAATCTATTGGGGCCTTCATCTTGTTATTTTCCTCTATGGGTTTTGTGGTGATCATCAAAGTCATTTTATATGGTTTCTTTGAGACCATTGTATATTAGGTTGACATGATCAATGTTAGAATCAACAAAATATTCCAGTGATATCTTTTTAGCTACAATATTATGATTCACTAAGAGGATATAGAGAAGGTATAGGCCAAAATCAGGATGCTCCCATTTTTTTGGGGTGTGGACCTACGTGTGACTATATAGGTACCCATTAGTATAAAGGTGGAGGATCTTGTATTTTTTAGTTTCATGTAATGGAGTTCAGAATACTATAGGGGATAGAGATAATTAGATATAAAATGAAATAATCATATATCGTTGTTTGTTCATTTTTATTTTGAATATTTTCCAATAATTTTTTATCCACTCTAGTAAATTCCATTGTACTAGACGTATAGAGGATTCTTGTACCCTAGGTGTTGACGACACTATGTGAGGGACATAGAAGATTTTTTAATATGTTTCAATGGAGTAGACATATGATGGATCCACATCAGTTGTGTGTAGATATTTTCTTACTAATTATGTATTTTTATTATTTCATTATTAGTATTTCTTATTATGTTTTCATACAAGATGTCATAAACTACTTTCATATGATATATATGTTTTTAATGTGGATGAAAAGAATGAGAGTATCATATGTGAGAAGAGTTTCTAAGAGATAAGTAGAAATTTAGTTCCCCTTATTTCTTTGATGAAGGATTTTTCCATTAAATTAATATATTATAGGATAGTGGAAGTTACCATAGTTTTCATGGATTTCCAGGGTGCTTTCCTAAGGATGTTTTGGCACAACCCCCTTGATGTAATGTTGAGTTTTATATAGATATAGAACCTTTTGCTTCTCTGATTTTGATGACTCCTTATTTGATAAAACCCTCTATGTTGCAGGAGTAGATGATTCTAATAGACGATCTGATAAGAAATGTGTTCACTATCCTACTCTGTCATCATGGGGTGATCGATTATTATCCCTTAAGAATGGGTGGAATTAAGAGGTTAGTTGTAGGCTACAATATGTCAAATTAGGTGAAAATCAATAATTCCTACCAACTTTTAAATATTTATTATCATTTCTACTAGTTAATAGGTTCTAGTTGTTTTATAAGATTTAATTGTTTACTGGGTATCTCTAGTTGATGGTGAATAGGGGTGATATCCATAAATATAGCATTAGATATAGGTATATGCCCTTTTAGTTTATGTGAATGTCATTCAATGTCGCAAAAATAGAATATGTGTTTATGGGGATCATGAACACCGTGTCCCACGAATTTCATTACTAGTTTATAGTCATGTTCAAAGACAACATATTTATATTCTCAAATTCCATGGTTGATCATGTCAGTTTTCTTAGATATATCATTTGGGTTATTTTAAGAAACTATATCTATTGGAATTTTTAATTATATATGTTCTTGAGATAAGAGGTGTATTTTTTATGAAATTTTTCTCTCATTAGGGTTTAGCCATATACACATCACTATTTGATGTAGTTGTTTCTTAGGAAGAACCCAAGAAAGGGTAAAAGGTTCATAGATTCTTTGGTTATTCAATATACAAATATATGATTCTATCTGACTCAACATAGATTACATCCCCATCTATTGCGTTGGCTAAGATGAACTAGGATTTTATTTGTAATGATTAGTGTCAGTAAATGGTGAGATAAAATACTCAGAAAAGGTAAACAAGGGAGATATATATAGATCATAGGAATATGGTTTCGATTCCATGAGTATAACATTTGAAAACCATATCCTACAGATAATAGATAATAAATTCATGTATTGGGTCAAATCGTTACTATTACTAAGACATCAATCATAATGTAATAAAAAAACATGAACCATGAAAACATACCGCTAGAATAAGATAAAAATTGATGGATTACACATAATAATATAAATTAATTAAAATAGTAGTCCAATTTCAATACCAAGGATAATATAGAGGAATTAGATCACTACCTAATCCATCATAAATGTCAAGTTTCATTCCCAATTTTATCATATCTATAAAATTACCTTAGTAAACTATGTTCGCTTCCCATTGTATTCCTATATATATCATTGGATATAAACCTTTACCTAATTCATTAGAAGTAGAAATAAGTCCAACCATTTACATAATTAAAATTATACGTATCTACACCACAAAATCATAAAACATTTATTATATCTTAACACATTAATTGAAATTGGTGTCAAAATCATTAGTTATATCATAAATTATGGAAAAGTACCAGTCTCACAATCCATTCAAAATTTCAATATAACATAACTGTAGAAAAAAAACTCAATTTTCTATGAATTTTATAATTTTATAACCCATATAACAGAATTATGTTTTGTAAAAATATTATAATCATCAACACAAACCATATGGGGAGATAATATGAATTGTATCCTAGGATCATATTCCTAGTTAAGTATAGATAGCATCAAATAATGTTATCTGATATGAAAATGATTTGGAAAATCATTTAAAACATTTTTTTAGAATACATCTTTAACACATTGAAAAATAAAAATAAAAAATAAAAATTTTTCGAAATATTTGATTAAAATAAATCTTTAATATTATAATGGAATCATCAAATAAATGAGTTTTTCTGAGGGTATATATTTCCATTCATGTTGTATGTGATAAAATAACGATTCATTTAACATTTTTAGTAAAATACATATATGGGACGTTTGGAAAACCAAATTAAAATTCATTTCTATTTTTTTTATAAAAATTAAAAATGGGATAATATTTCTTTGATAAATTATTTGGATAATTTTAAAAAGATTTTTAAAAAAGTTAAAGACAAGGTTTTGGAGGAAAACATGTTTTTTACCGTAGAGAGAAATAAAGATGATTTTATGTAATAACAATATTTCAAACTCTTGAGTACATCGAAATGGTAAAATGTAAGGAAAATATGTATTTTAATAACATAAAATAAGTACAAAAAGGTCATGTTTTTTAGATTATTCCAAATATTTTTTCACTAGAAACATTATCATAAACAATCTCGTTAATAATGAGATTGTAATATAAAATATGAACCAAATTGGAAAATTTAAATTGTATGCTCCATAAATGAGTAAAATTAATTCAAACATAAAATATATTGTCAATAATAAATTAATTTTATGAAATATTAATGAGGATGTATATAAACATCATAAAATATGATATGTTCATAACATAACAGATATCTAATGGGAGGAAAATTGAGATAAAAAACTATTACCGCTTTTGTAATCCTTTGAATCATAATTGCCACTAAATATTAAAGTAAAATGAACCATTAAATATAATTAAAATAAGTACGTTCATGAGATAATTTTTAAATGTGGTGATATATACACCACCCAAAATAATATAGTTGTGAATTTTAATATATATCCTTGAAAATAATGAGACACTTGAAATCTCTATCATCAAGAATCGACTACCATAATACACGTTAAAACGTATTATAATATATATATATATATATATATATTTATTATAATTATATAAGATAAATATAATTATATATATAATACCATATATGATTTACATATTACTTTTTGATACCTGTTTGTTAACAATTCGAGGTTAAAGTAGCATTTCAGGTAATAAAATCATTCTTTTTCGTGTCTGTTAGGATTTGTTATTTTTTCTCCTCTTACATTGATCATGAATAATCTCTATATTTTTTATCATGTAATAAATATATTTTATTTTCATTATATACATTTTATTTTAATCCATGATATTTAGCAATAGAAAATGAAATACACAAGTCATGATGACGGTTGGTCATATGTACGCATGAACATTGTTTTCAATTTCTTGAAGGATTGAAAGAAAAAAAGTAAAATAATATATTACCAGTATAGAATTAATTTTATTTCATATATATAAAAATATTTCATTAAAATTATATTTATTAACTTCCATGTAATTTCTGAATGAGTCACATCTCTTCGCAATTTGGTAGTCTTCTATACACATAAGTCACTACTACAATTTGGCCTTTTATCAGCACTAAAAATCGGATTTAACCGTGCTATAAAAGCGCTGTTAATGCCGGCGTAGATAAAGGGGGGTCCCCTTTATCAGGGATCCAAAATGCGCTGATAAAGGTGACCTTTATCATTGCTAAATATAGCACTGATTAAGGATACCCTTTATCAGTGCTCTTTTTAGCACTGGTAAAGGTATCCTTTATCAGCGCTTTTCGTAGCGCTGATAATAGGGCCTTTTATCAGTGCTCTTTTAGTTCTGTTAAATGTACCCTTTATCAGCGCTCAAAAAAGAGCTGATAAAGACACCTTCCCCTACACCTTCACATCCAGCACCTATACACCTACACACCTGCACAAACCAGCATACCTGCACAAACCAGCACCTGCACACCTGCACAAAATAGCACCCACACACAATATTTTTACAACCAATGCTATATACATTTACTTAACCACATGAATACCAAAACATTCACTTCTATATACATTTAAAATAATATTTTACATGGTTAAAATTAAAATTATCCAACAACAGTTATAAACATTAATGTTTCATCCTTTGATATCTGTGATCCTCTCCCAAAAATGTTCGTCCACTGTATTTATGGCTGAACAAAGCATCCGAACTCAAGGAAAAATATTCACCTATATAAGGAAACAAATATTATGTTAGTTTTACAATAATGAAATAAATTAATACATTAATATGAAATAATACATTAATATGGAAATGTTAAACTAAAATATGAAAATGATAAACTCAAATGTTTTCATTCTGATAACAATGAAAGGGAATAATGTAAAGTCAATATATTTTTGGATGATTTATCTCATTTAAGAAATATTGATTCTTTATCTAATGAAAAGTTTTACTAGAAACACCCTACATCAGATTGAGGTACAGTTGATTCGTACACGTCTCAAATGACTCATGGATCGTTAACCTAATGTATCAAAACAACCGGAATGTGTTTTCTCTGTTTGCCGTATGTTACGTGTGTTTTTTTAAGTTTATGTCAATTTGAAACTGATATCAGACACTTTTATCCATACTGGTCACACTATGCATCCAATTGAGGTGATGTGGATTCTTACATGTCACAAATTACACAAGGATCATTCTCCTAAAGTATCAAAACAATCAAAACGTGTTTTCTTGGCTTTCCGTATGTTACTTGTGTTGTTTTCTAAAGTGTATGTCAATTTGAAACTGATATCAAGCTCATTTAGCCATACCTGTCACAAAGTTCATTGGATTGAGGTGTAGTTGATTCGTACACGTTAAAAATGACTCATGGATCATTCTCCTAAAGTACCAAAACAATATGAATGTTTTTTCTGGGTTTGTCGTATGTTACTTGTGTTGTTTTCTAAAGTTAATGTTAATTTGAAACTGATATCAGACACTTTTAGCCATAACGGTCACACCGTGAGTCAGATTGAGGTGCAGTCAATTCGTACACATAAAAAATGACTCATGGACCGTTTTCCTAAAGTATCAAAACAATACTAATGCATTTTCTTGGTTTTCCGTATGTTACTTATGTTGTTTTCTAAAGTTTATGTCAATTTGAAACTGATATTAGACACTATTAGCCATACCGGTCAAAACGTGTGTCAGATTGAGGTGTGGTTGATTCATACATGTCAAAAATGACTGATGGATCGTTTTACTAAAATATTAAAACAATCCAAACACATTTTCTTGGTATTCCGTATGTCAGTGGTGTTGTTTTCTAAAGTTTTTATCAATTTCAAATTGATATCAGACACTTTTAGCCATACCGGTCACACCGTGCGTCCAATTAAGGTGAGGTCGATTCGTACACGTCACAAATGACTCATTGATAATTTTACTAAAGCATAAAAACAATCTGAACATGTTTTCTCAGTATTCCATATGTTAGTAGTGTTCTTTTCTAAAGTTTATGTCAATTTCAAACTGATCTCAGACACCTTTAGCCAAACCGGTCACACCGTGTGTCAGATTGATGGCCAATCATTTCTTAAAGGAAAAAATGAATCATGGATCGTTTTACTAAAGTATCAAAAAAATATGAATGTTTTAGCTCAGATTTCCGTATGTTACATGTGATGTTTTCTAAAGTTAATGTCAATTTGAAACTGATATCAGACACTTTTATCCATACCGGTCAAACCGTGCATCGGATTAAGGTGCAGTCAATTCATACACATCCTAAATGACTCATGGGTCATTTTTCTAGTGTATCAAAACAATACGAATGTGTTTTCTTGGTTTTCCATATGTTACTTGAGTTATTTTATAAATTTTATGTCAATTTGAAACTGATATCAGACACTTTTAGCCATACCGGTCACACCATGCGTCGGATTCAGGTGCGGTCAATTCGTACACATCAAAAATCACTAATGGATCGTTTTCCTAATGTATCAAAACAATATGAATGCATTTTCATGGTTTTCCGTATGGCAGTAGTGCTGTTTTCTAAAGTTTATGTCAATTTAAAATTGATATCAGATAATTTTAAATATATTGGTCACACCGTGCGTCGGATTGAGGTGAGGTCGATTCGTACACGTCTCAAATGACTCATGGATCATTTTCATAAAGTATCAAAACATTCCAAATGCATTTTATTGGTATTACATATGTCATTAGTGTTGTTTTCTAAAGTTAATGTCAATTTGAAACTGATATTAGACAATTTTAGCTATACCGGTCACACCATTCTTCAGATTGAGGTGTTGTTAATTCATACACATCAAAAATGACTCATGGATTGTTTTCCAAAAATATCAAAACAACCTTAATGTGTTTTCTCGGTATTCCCTATGCCAGTATTATTATTTTCTAAAGTTAATATCAATTTAAATCTGTTATCAGATACTTTTAGACATACCGGCCACACCGTGCGTCGTATTGAGATGCAGTTGATTCTTAAATGTCACAAATAACTCATGGATCGTTGTACTAAAATATAAAAACAATCCAAATGAATTTTCTCGGTTTACCAAATGCTACTTCTGTTGTTTTCTAAATTTTATGTCAATTTGAAACTGATATCAGACACTTTTATCCATACCGGTCACATCATGCGTCGGATTGAGGTGTGGTCGATTTTTACAAGTCACAAATGACTCATGGATCATTTTCCTAAAATATGAAAACAATATTAATGCATTTTCTTGGTATTCCGTATGTCAGTAGTGTTGTTTTCTAATGTTAATGTCAATTTAAGACTCATATCAAACAATTTTAGTCATACCGGTCACATCGTGCATCAGATTGAGGTGTGATCAATTCTTACACGTCACAAATGACTCATGGATCATTTTCCTAATTTATAAAAACAATCTGAATGTGTTTGATAAGTTTTAAGTATGTTACTTGTCTTGTTTTCTAATGTTTATGTCAATTTGAAACTGATATCATAAACTTTTATCCATACCGGTCACACCATGCGTCAGATTGAGTTTCGGTCAATTATTACATGTCAAAAATGACTCATGGATCGTTGTCCGAAAATATCAAAACAATCTGAAACCATTTTCTCAATATTCTGTATGTCAGTAGTGTTTTTTTCTAAAGTTAATGTCAATTTGAAACTGATATCAGACACTTTTATCCATACCGATCACACGGTGCGTCAGATTGAGGTTGGGTCAATTCATACACGTGAAAAATAACTCATGGATCATTTTCATAAATTATTAAAACAATCCAAATGCATTTTATCTGTATTCCGTATGTCAGTAGTGTGGGTTTTTAAAGTTTATGTCAATTTAAAACTGATATCAGTCACTTTTAGCCATACCGATCACACCGTACGTCAAATTGAGGTACAGTTGAATCTTACACGTAAAAAATGACTCATGGATCATTTTACTATTGTATCAAAACAATCTGAACACGTTTTCTTGGTATTCTGTATGTCAGTAGTGTTGTTTTCTAATGTTTACGTGAATTTCAAACTGATATCAGACACTTTTAGCCATACCGGTCACACCGTGCATCAGATTGAGGTGTGGTCAATTCGTACAAGTCCCAAATGACTCATGGATCGTTTTCCTAAAGTATCAAAACAATATGAACATGTTTGATTGGTGTTCCGTATGTTAGTAGTGTTGTTTTCTAAAGATTATGTCACTTTCAGACTAATATCAGACACTTTTAGCCATACCGGTCACGACGTGCGTCAGATTAAAGTGTGATTGATTCTTACACATCACAAATGACTCATTTATTGTTGTCATAAAGTATCAAAATAGTCCGAACGCATTTTATTGGTTTTCCGTATGTCAGTAGTGTTGTTTTCTAAAGTTTCTGTCAATTTCAAACTGATATCAGACACTTTTAGCCATACCAGTCACACCGTGCGTCAGATTGAGGTGCGGTCGATTCGTACACATCCAAAATGACTCCTGGATCATTGTCGAAATGTATCAAAACAATCCAAATGCATTTTCTCAGTATTCCGTATGTCAGTAGTGTTGTTTTCTAAAGTTAATGTCAATTTGAAACTAATATCAGACACTTTTAGCCATACCGGTCACACCGTGCATCAGATTGAGGTGCAGTTGATTCGTACACATCACAAATGACTCATGGATCGTTGTCCTAAAGTATCAAATCAATATGAATGCATCTGCTCAATATTCCGTATGTCAGTAGTTCATAAGAGTCTCTCATTAAGTTATTCTTTACTAGAAACTCAAATCATTTCTAAAATGTTTCTTTATAATCTAAGGATATGAAACATAAGAAATGGAGATAATAGATTCCCAATAAGTTTAAACAAGGGAGATATAAATTATCCTATAAAGATAACATAAGTAGTAGGAATTCACCATCATTATCCTATTTTTTTAAATTCTCCCATCAGGTACAATGCCCATTTATTGCTAAACACATCTATATCATCTTCTGAATAGGATTATTTGCGATAGTCATAGTAGTACTAAAAGAATATAAATACATAAAATATTAATAATTATTTTAAATCAATTAGTAATTATTTTCAAAAGTACCTCTTCAGGGATTCTAGTTTGTTCAGGAAATATGATCTATTTCATAAATATACAAACATAATAATTGCAGTCCTTGTCATTTGTTTGTTTCAGACACTGCAGAAACATCAAGAAAAATAATTAATCTATTTTGATATGCATTTGGATAGTGAAATATAATTATATATACCCTGATACTTCTCCATTTTTAGATATTGTGATCCTTGTTGTCCTTAGGCCCAGGATTCATTCCATCCTTTAGACGATATTCATACACCGCCCTATCGTAACAGAATCCTCATTAGAAGATAATATAAATTATATAAATAGATATTTAGTTCTAAAATTTTTGATCTAGTGTATTACGAATTGACAATCGCCATCACGTGTGGTCGGTTTGTTGCATATCCATGTAGTGAATCCAGAAAATAAATCTTTGGAGTATCCAAATTGACTGCAATGAGCATCCAATGTTTCCTAAAAACACAGAAGGGAATAAGTATTGATAGAAATGAAAATATAATTGATATGATTAAAATATAGAGTTTTACCCCTGCAATGTTGGTATTAAAAAGATTCTATCAGTCATAATTCTGCATTGAAACATTCTGAGCAGGCTTGACATTAATTCAGCCGAAAAAATAGAATCTATTTCATCACATTCTGTAGAAATGGTGTGAGGACTAACGAGTCCAAATTTGTATTCAAGGGAAAATCCCTTCAAATGATTTTCATATATATTCCTGTGAAAAATATGAAATGTATTTTGCCATAATTTTCATAGTATATCAGCTTCTGTAAAATAAAATCATGAAAACATACCTCATCTATACATTTATAACTGAGGCGCCTAGCCATTCATATGCGATGATTTCAGCTACTGTGATAGCAATAATTAAATCTAATGTTTCCTCTTCGTACATATCATTTTCACAAGGAATTTCCCGACTCTTTTCGCCTTTAATTTTTGTATCCACATGAGCTTGGAATGATATTAAATGTGGATATAGAACGGGCGGGATGAAGGTGATCTCAGTAGAACGTTTTGATCAGTTGGTCGATCCTTTTGAGCCGCTCTTATGTTTTAGGTCCTCTATTTTGTACTTCTGTAATAAAATTCATTGGTTCATCCCTTTTCTAATTTAATGTTAAAGGTTCTACTTGAAAAATGAATTGGAAATGAATACCTTCTAGTCGAAATGTTTTTTACCAGATTAGACTGTAGAGACCCGAAGCTTGACGTACATGGACGTTACATTACTTTTGCAGAATACTTAGTACATAACAAAAACACACACACAAGGATCGTAATAGTTTAGTGTCTTTGGAAACTCGGAATAAAATCTTCTAATCATGGGGAAAGATCTTCAACATCTCCCATAAAGATCTTCCTTTTTTTACCTAAAACCTTTCTTTATATCCTGGGGAAAAGAAAACATAAAAGGGTGAGCTCAAATGCTCAGTAAGGGTAAACAAAAGAAATATCAATCACATAATTTTCATAAGAACATAACATTTTTTGGAAATCTTAACCTGCAAAAGAGAGCATAATTTCATAACATGGGATAAATCATAGTAGTGAAATGAAATCATAACTTAAAACATTACTCATTGTGGCATACACACATAATAATAGAGAATCATTTCTTGTTAGTCAAGACTCATTGCCAAGACTATCTTAGTGGACAAAGTCCCTTTCTGAATCGAGTAATCCTCGTTTCAGTCCTGTTTCACTGAACCGGTATAACCTACCATTCCAGCCATGTCTATCTCATGAGATATAAAATCTTTACCCAATGCATTGGAGGGAGATATAGGTCCCACCCATCTTATAATGAATCCTTTCTTATGTGTGCCACATAATCATAAACCATACATCATAGCATAACCCATGTAATAAAAATGGGATTCTTAAACAACATGACATCATAAAACAATTCATATAAGATAAAGGAATTCATAAAAATAATTCCATTACAACATAACCAAATCAATGTAATAATAGGGATAGAAACAGAACCCTATGTTATCTTAGATGGAAATAATTTTGATAAAATACTTGAAATGAATTCTTGAGGAAAATATCCTTTTCTTCTTCAAAATCAATTTCTTTTCACAAAACGTCATAAAATTTTAAAAGAAAGAGATTTTATTGAAAATATTCATGAAATATTTTGGAGAAGGCTTCATGAAAATAAGGCTTTATAAAACCGTAAAAATCCGTTCGTGCCGTATAAGTTAAAAAAAACATTCTTCGTACTTTTGTCGGAAAAGTCAAAAAGTACCTCGTATGAAAAACGACAAAAGATTCCTTTCATACGTATTAATAAAAACTCACCGAAGGGTAAAAATGGATTTAAACAATTTTAGGTGGATGGAAATAATATTACATATTGATAAAACATGGATGTGGATGATAAAATACACCCTAGTAAATACTTACGAATAAACAATCTCGGATAAAAATGAGATTGTGATATTTCCCTTACCTTAGGTCCGACTTGCTTTGTAAGTGTCCAAACCTCCTGTATAATGATTTAAATCATGTTATTGACTTATTACAGAATCATATTCATTGTTATGATATCATATATGGTTCACTTATGACATTATATTACCCGTTCTTTTGTAAATTCCATGTTAAAGAAGCGTTTTGGGTAAAATCGTTTCATTTATCGTAGGTGTTTTGACTTGTTGTTATTGACATCATTATTACTTATATCATGATTTACATACTTCAAGAATATAAAATATGATTTATATATCATATATATTCAGTATATATATATATATATATATAATAGGTAGATAAATAAAATGAAAAACACCGTTCATGGAGACGGTAGTCCGTACGTACGCATGAACGCTGTTTTCCTTTCCTTATTGTCTTGAAATGGAAGTAAGTAGATGACATACATATGTATATATATACATAAATCCAATATCTTTATAATGTCATATATTTCATTATTATTTCTTATATATACATTATAATCATTCTTAAATGGTTAACATGGAGAATGAATCTCATCGCGTCGTGGAGACGGTATTCTGTACGTACGCACGAGCGATGATATCATTTCTATAAATATTGAATTGAATTGGAGTGGATTATACAATATATCAGAATCAATATGATGTTGTAATAACTATTTATAGTTATTTTTTACACCATTATACCCATCCATGTAAGGTGGTGGTGGAAAATAGATTACACCACGGCGTGGAGACGGTATTCCGTACGTACGCACGCGCAGTGATTTCTTTTTCCGTAGGATGGATAGATGGTGAAATAGGGTTGTTTCATACTTATAATAACATATCAGTATATTAGTGATACTGATGTTTTTACTTCATAATGAAACAACCTAAGAAGAAGAAGTGGAAGAAGAAAAAAAGATGAAAGAATTGGTAACGGTAATTACCTCTTCTTTGAAGCGCCTCTTTGAGGCCTCCTCTTAGGGCACTAGAATTGGTCTTTGAGGAAGACCAGAACCTCTAGGATGTTGCTAGGGAAGGGGAGAAGAGATTTTGGCAGGGGTTAGCCGAGCTTGAGTGCTCAAATTGGTGTGAGGAGGAAGGGGGAGGAGGTGTCCTTTTATAGGGGAGGAGAGGGGCACCATAGGAATATCTCAAAATATTATTTTATATTAAAGTCAAAATCGGTTTATAATGGTTCCAAAGGGTCTTAGTTCGAAGCTAAAGTGGGGATGGGTCGAAATCCTATCAACCAATAGGATTTAGACAAGTTTAGGGTATTATTTTAACCTTATCAATTAGATTTAACTATAAGTTAAATAATTTAACTTTTACCGTGTCTTTTTGTTTTCTTACACTATATGGTTAATAAACTTACTATAACATGCCAAACGAACCCCAAATTGTTTATTATTAATATATATATCCTTATCTAAGTCATTTGTCCGAACCTTAGATTTTTATGAATACAATAACAATTAATAATATAATATTTGATTTAAAAACTATTTTGTGTCAATTTTGACACTATTTGATATATGATTTTTGTGAAAGTCATAACAGAATGAAATGTTCGAACCAAGTTGATTAAATCAACATTAATATATCATAGTAACCTAGAAAATTAGTTGAATTCATAAAAAGTCTTAAATTACATTTATTTTGGTATTTATATTATCAATTATGTCAATATTTCATTAATAAGATAATTACTGCATCATCTTTGTGTCATAAATAAATTATATTATTTGATGTCTAAAAATTACAAATAAAATACCATCATGTAGGAAATATTTTTAGCTTTCTAATGAATATTTATAGTCGAATTTATCTTATGTATAACCCCATATTAAAAATGATTTACTTATTAAACATTGATTTTAACTATTTTAACCCTTCTTTAAATAAATTAATAATAAATGTCCTAATCTAATCCAAGTGGGCCTAAATGGTCATATTTTATTCCTAAGTTTGTTTTTGGTCGAATTACACTTGTCCAATAGAATTAGGACATGTGTTAGGGTAATATTAATATCATATTTACCCTTAGTTGCCCTATTTACTATTAACCGCGGTAAAAAAAGTAAAAAGTTACTATTCACCAAAAAATTATTTTCATCTCATTGAACCACATTTTAGTCCTTGATATTAACCGTGTCTCTCGGATTTTCTAAATTCCATTCACAGAAGCGGTAAAATTAAGTTTTATGCAAAATTCAGTTTTTAACCTACCACTTAGTAGTTTCACTATTCATCAAAAATTGATGTTTTTCAGAACAATGCCAAAATTTCATCCCAAGCTATATTTCATATTCCTAATTCAAAAATGAAGTCTATTTTACCAAATTCATAACATAAAAGTTGCATTAATTAATTTTATAATTAAATCCCGCTGTTAAAACAAATAGTGTGTTTTTAAGAAACAATATCTATCAAAAGATTGACACTTGTTTATGTCTAGTTTAAATGTGAAATTACATCCAATGACCAACATTGTATTAAATTGTAAAAATATATTCTAAATATACTTTAAAACCACTCAAATTAATGATTTATCACTATTAATTATTTTGATTAAAAAAGTTGTTTTTAATTATAATTTAGTAATTTTCACTATTCATCAGAATATGAAAGTTATCCGAAAAGTACCAAAATTTCACCTTAGGCTAAATTCGATACTCCGAATCCAAAAATGAAGTCTATTTTGAAAAATAAAATTTACAAAATTTCAAAAAGTGGTTATTACTATTCACAACAGCTAGTTTTAATAATATCTTAATAGCATATCGTTGTTTAGCGAAACTTGGTGTTGCGTACAACACACGCCATCGAGGAAGGTCGCGATTGCGTGTAATTCAAGGCAAGTCGAGGATGCGTGTTGTGCAAGCTCCTTTTGGTGTAGCATACAACACAAGACATTAATAAAATTAAAAAGAATATAAATTTTTTTTTTATAAAATCTTGGGCTGTTACATTCTACCCCCCTTAAAATGAATTTCGCCCTCGAAATTCGTCGGGGTTATAAATGGTTTACTATTAGAAAGTTTCTTTAATAGAAACCCACATCGTAAAAGGGAATACCAAAACTTGGCTTTAAAAACTAAAGTATGAAATGTAACGATTACCCAAATAAACTAATCACTGGGTTTCCACATAGGTGAAAATATGGATATGGAAGAGAAATCTAACCATCATGTTCTGATGGAGAGTGGTAGAGAACATGGCTATGGAAAAGCCCGTAATCACAAATCCATAAATTTGTGACGATCTAAGGTACCATCTGATTCATCAGGTATAAGAGAACTAGGACAACATTTTTTGGTTTTCAAGATCATTTCCCTAAAGTTAAAGAATTTGAATTAGAATAAATACTTACTTTATTTTGGTACAATCTCACTGTTGTTCGTGCCTTTAACAATTTCCACTTCATCTCTTAAATAAATGAAGTTGAATTTGTTATTCGTGAAGTGTTAGCAGATCATGTGATAGAATGACGGGTCATTCCATCTGTTTCAAACAAAAGGTTAGCAAAATTATATACATAAGTCGATCTATAGTGAGATTAATCACATATGGTTTCTAAAATGGACTTATACTTCATATATCATACTGCTTAATATAATAAAACTAGTTTCTACTAAACAGGGACTTCCTGTAGGTCAGTGGTAGGCGATAAAGGCCAGTCGCACTTCGGTTGTGGGTTCGATTCCTACAGCCTTGTCCGAAGCGATGGGTTGTCGCCCGTCCTGCAGGTTGTCCTTTTTTCTAAAACTATGTTACTATAACATCCCATCAATAATATCGAAAATCTTATATCCTTAAACAATACTAACTTATGTCCAACATAATCCAGTCTAATCTTTAGGCTTATACATAATACTGCAGTCCACTCTCATAATATAGTGACAACGATTACCGGAGATTTAATACTATCGTTGATCCCCACATATCATAAGATATCCAAACATTCAAAGTCCTTAATCGTGTATTCTCTTGAATACCTTAGTGAAAACATGAGTGCAGTTAAAAGTTAACACTTTCCACATACCAAAATCCTCAAAATTCTATATACTCAAACCATGATATCACTTAGTCCTTATATCAATCATGAGCTCATGAATACTATTAAACATTTAATTTTCTCCTTATCCCTTCATTATGCGCATATCATCTACATTCCAAAAATATCTGAATAACCTTTCATGGATAGTGGTACCATTAATCATACACTTTCATAACTCAAGGAAAGACAACAGTGTAACAATCCTCAGATGTCTCTTTATTCCATAGTACCATGAGATTTCTTATACAACATTACACATGATAAACATGTAATCATTCCACAACATTCTTAAACCATTGACCGAGCTTCAACAATTCTTTCATCTCACATATCATTTGTAGTCTCTTCATCATCATCCACATAAATACTACCCATATGACCATACTGATTCTCTTCATGAGTTTTTCCCTTAGGGCATTTGTTTGCATAATGCCCATACATTCCACATTTAAAACACTTAACCATTTTTGATGTCGTAGCAATACCATTATCCTCATCCCTGGTATTTACTGAACCTTTTCCTTTGCACTTACTGGCTTTGTGTCCTTCTTTTCCACACCCAAAGCATCTTCCAGTTCCTTTGAAACATTCTCCTTGATGCCTCTTCCCACATGATTTACATAGGGGAAATTGAACTTTCTTTCCTCTATGATCATCATGAAACTCCATCTTTCTCTTATTAGCCGAGTCAGGAAACTTACCAAATTTTACTTTATTGATCATGTTGTGAGATTGCTGATTCGGCATAATAATGATGTTTGGACATCCAAATCCCATTTCATTTGGTTGCTCAAGAAGAATATCATTCCATTGTCCATCATATCCTCCATTATTGTGAATCATCTTGTTTCCAGCCATTTTCTAAAACCCAAACAGAATAGTGTTAGATGCAAAAATCGTAATAAAGGGGGAGTAACTTAAATATCTATCATCTTTGGTTTAATCTAATATCGTTACCATAGTTCTAGAACTATATCCTATACGTATACTTATCCTTAGGGGCATCCCTAGACATACCTTAGAAATATCTCTAGGGATCTCACTAACGTTTTCGCATCCTAGTTTCCAAAGGTTGACTAAACCTTTCCTCTGATACCAACTGTAGAGACCCGAAGCTTGACGTACATGGACGTTACATTACTTTTGCGGAATACTTAGTACATAACAAAAACACACACACAAGGATCGTAATAGTTTAGTGTCTTTGGAAACTCGGAATAAAATCTTCTAATCATGGGGAAAGATCTTCAACATCTCCCATAAATATCTTCCTTTTTTTACCTAAAACCTTTCTTTATATCCTGGGGAAAAGAAAACATAAAAGGGTGAGCTCAAATGCTCAGTAAGGGTAAACAAAAGAAATATCAATCACATAATTTTCATAAGAACATAACTTTTTTTGGAAATCTTAACCTGCAAAAGAGAGCATAATTTCATAACATGGGATAAATCATAGTAGTGAAATGAAATCATAACTTAAAACATTACTCATTGTGGCATACACACATAATCATAGAGAATCATTTCTTGTTAGTCAAGACTCATTGCCAAGACTATCTTAGTGGACAAAGTCCCTTTCTGAATCGAGTAATCCTCGTTTCAGTCCTGTTTCACTGAACCGGTATAACCTACCATTCCAGCCATGTCTATCTCATGAGATATAAAATCATTACCCAATGCATTGGAGGGAGATATAGGTCCCACCCATCTTATAATGAATCCCTTCTTATGTGTGCCACATAATCATAAACCATACATCATAGCATAACCCATGTAATAAAAATGGGATTCTTAAACAACATGACATCATAAAACAATTCATATAAGATAAAGGAATTCATAAAAATAATTCCATCACAACATAACCAAATCAATGTAATAATAGGGATAGAAACATAACCCTATGTTATCTTAGATGGAAATAATTTTGATAAAATACTTGAAATGAATTCTTGAGGAAAATATACTTTTCTTCTTCAAAATCAATTTCTTTTCACAAAACGTCATGCAATTTTAAAAGAAAGATATTTTATTGAAAATAGTCATGAAATATTTTGGAGAAGGCTTCATGAAAATAAGGCTTTATAAAATCGTAAAAATACGTTCGTGCCGTATAAGTTAAAAAAAACATTCTTCGTACTTTTGTCGGAAAAGTCAAAAAGTACCTCGTATGAAAAACGACAAAAGATTCCTTTCATACGTATTACTAAAAACTCACCGAAGGGTAAAAATGGATTTAAACAATTTTAGGTGGATGGAAATAATATTACATATTGATAAAACATGGATGTGGATGATAAAATACACCCCAATAAATACTTACGAATAAACAATCTCGGATAAAAATGAGATTGTGATATTTCCCTTACCTTAGGTCCGACTTGCTTTGTAAGTGTCCAAACCTCCTGTATAATGATTTAAATCATGTTATTGACTTATTACAGAATCATATTCATTGTTATGATATCATATATGGTTCACTTATGAAATTATATTACCCGTTCTTTTGTAAATTCCATGTTAAAGAAGCGTTTTGGGTAAAATCGTTTCATTTATCGTAGGTGTTTTGACTTGTTGTTCTTGACATCATTATTACTTATATCATGATTTACTTACTTCAAGAATATAAAATATGATTTATATATCATATATATTCAGTATATATATATATATATAATAGGTAGATAAATAAAATGAAAAACACCGTTCATGGAGACGGTAGTCTGTACGTACGCATGAACGCTGTTTTCCTTTCCTTATTGTCTTGAAATGGAAGTAAGTAGATGACATACATATGTATATATATACATAAATCCAGTAGCTTTATAATGTCATATATTTCATTATTATTTCTTATATATACATTATAATCATTCTTAAATGGTTAACATGGAGAATGAATCTCATCGCGTCGTGGAGACGGTATTCCGTACGTACGCACGAGCGATGATATCATTTCTATAAATATTGAATTGAATTGGAGTGGATTATACAATATATCAGAATCAATATGATGTTGTAATAACTATTTATAGTTATTCTTTACACCATTATACCCATCCATGTAAGGTGGTGGTGGAAAATAGATTACACCACGGCGTGGAGACGGTATTCTGTACGTACGCACGCGCGGTGATTTCTTTTTCCGTAGGATGGATAGATGGTGAAATAGGGTTGTTTCATACTTATAATAACATATCAGTATATGAGTGATACTGATGTTATTACTTCATAATGAAACAACCTAAGAAGAAGAAGTGGAAGAAGAAATAAAGATGAAAGAATTGGTAACGGTAATTACCTCTTCTTTGAAGCGCCTCTTTGAGACCTCCTCTTAGGGCACTAGAATTGGTCTTTGAGGAAGACCAGAACCTCTAGGATGTTGCTAGGGAAGTGGAGAAGAGATTTTGGCAGGGGTTAGCCGAGCTTGAGTGCTCAAATTGGTGTGAGGAGGAAGGGGGAGGAGGTGTCCTTTTATAGGGGAGGAGAGGGGCACCATAGGAATATCTCAAAATATTATTTTATATTAAAGTCAAAATCGGTTTATAATGGTTCCAAAGGGTATTATTTCGAAGCTAAAGTGGGGATGGGTCAAAATCCTATCAACCAATAGGATTTAGACAAGTTTATGGTATTATCGTAACCTTATCAATTAGATTTAACTATAAGTTAAATAATTTAACTTTTACCGTGTCTTTTTGTTTTCTTACACTATATGGTTAATACACTTACTATAACATGCCAAACGAACCCCAAATTGTTTATTATTAATATATATATCCTTATCTAAGTCATTTGTCCGAACCTTAGATTTTTAGGAATACAATAACAATTAATAATATAATATTTGATTTAAAAACTATTTTGTGTCAATTTTGACACTATTTGATATATGATTTTTGTGAAAGTCATAACAGAATGAAATGTTCGAACCAAGTTGATTAAATCAACATTAATATATCATAGTAACCTAGAAAATTAGTGGAATTCATAAAAAGTCTTAAATTACATTTATTTTGGTATTTATATTATCAATTATGTCAATATTTCATTAATAAGATAATTACTGCATCATCTTTGTGTCATAAATAAATTATATTATTTGATGTCTAAAAATTACAAATAAAATACCATCATGTAGGAAATCTTTTTAGATTTCTAATGAATATTTATAGTCGAATTTATCTTATGTATAACCCCATATTAAAAATGATTTACTTATTAAACATTGATTTTAACTATTTTAACCCTTCTTTAAATAAATTAATAATAAATGTCCTAATCTAATCCAAGTGGGCCTAAATGGTCATATTTTATTCCTAAGTTTGTTTTTGGTCGAATTACACTTGTCCAATAGAATTAGGACATGTGTTAGGGTAATATTAATATCATATTTACCCTTAGTTACCCTATTTACTTATAACCGCGGTAAAAAAAAGTAAAAAGTTACTATTCACCAAAAAATTATTTTCATCTCATTGAACCACATTTTAGTCCTTGATATTAACCGTGTCTCTCGGATTTTCGAAATTCCATTCACAGAAGCGGTAAAATTAAGTTTTATGCAAAATTCAGTTTTTAACCTACCACTTAGTAGTTTCACTATTCATCAAAAATTGATGTTTTTCAGAACAATGCCAAAATTTCATCCCAAGCTATATTTCATATTCCGAATTCAAAAATGAAGTCTATTTTACCAAATTCATAACATAAAAGTTGCATTAATTAATTTTATAATTAAATCCCGCTGTTAAAACAAATAGTGTGTTTTTAAGAAACAATATCTATCAAAAGATTGACACTTGTTTATGTCTAGTTTAAATGTGAAATTACATCCAATGACCAACATTGTATTAAATTGTAAAAATATATTCTAAATATACTTTAAAACCACTCAAATTAATGATTTATCACTATTAATTATTTTGATTAAAAAATGTGTTTTTAATTATAATTTAGTAATTTTCACTATTCATCAGAATATGAAAGTTATCCGAAAAGTACCAAAATTTCACCTTAGGCTAAATTCGATACTCCGAATCCAAAAATGAAGTCTATTTTGAAAAATAAAATTTACAAAAATTCAAAAAGTGGTTATTACTATTCACAACAGCTAGTTTTAATAATATCTTAATAGCATATCGTTGTTTAGCGAAACTTGGTGTTGCGTACAACACACGCTATCGAGGAAGGTCGTGATTGCGTGTAATGCAAGGCAAGTCGAGGATGCGTGTTGTGCAAGCTCCTTTTGGTGTAGCGTACAACACAAGACATTAATAAAATTAAAAAGAATATAATTTTTTTTTTATAAAATCTTGGGCTGTTACATAGACGGCCATGCAATGAATGTTCCAGCAACTTTTTCCACTGTATGAATGTTGTCATCTTCATTTGTCCCGGGTAGCTCGGCGTTCGTCTCATGAGCTACATTAATCAACACTTTGACATGACCTGTTGGATGTGGTCTAGAGTGTAGCATGTCATTCTGCATATTAAATACCGTAGCCCGTGCTACAAGGCGATGGGTGGGAGTTGAAAGATATAAATTATAGTCATTTTCTCCCTGTAGAATATCATTATAAGAAAGGTATTAGTGTCTATGTGATTCAAATTTAACATTAAAAAATATTAGAACATTGATTACCTAGGTTATGTCAGGTCTCTGAGGGGAATGGTGCACCTCAAAGCTGGGGGGGGGGGGGGTGGGGTGAGATCTTCTCACATGGGTTGTTCTTGAGTTGTTTGTTCTCTTCGCCTATCCCCCATGAAAGTTACTATCTACTCTCCCTGGATTTCGATTATTTCATCAAGGGTAGTTACTCTATCTCTCATCATTTCCACTTCATTAGTCTGGTTGTCCTCTTGTTTTTTTTTCTGAAAATACTTCCGGGGTGTCACCCCAAAACCCACACCTCCGATGCGGCTATACTGTTCGGGCTGTTTCAAGGTGGCTGAAAGAATGTCCGCATCCAATGCGGGTGTTGTTGATTCGTGTGACTATGTTAAATATAAAACACGGGAAAATAAGTAATCATCATTATGTAATAGTAATTTAAAGCAATAAAATTATTATTATGTCATACTTACACATGTTTCCCACACTTTTTTGTGTGTTTTCATCTACCAGTTTCCCCTCATTATTAACACAAGACTCCTTCCATAACACATAGTTTGGGATGGAAGTGGCTTAGGATTCTGATTCATCAATCTACATATAAATAGAGAAACATGGTTAAAGTGTTTTTTATGTCACATAAAAGTATTACAATACTTCTGAAATACATACCAATTGTTTTTCAATTGAAGCGTACCCTAGCATTGCTTTACGGTAGGGGTACGCTGGTTTTGCTGTCCATTCTTTATTTTCAACACTCAGTTGATGTTTCATAAATAAAAAAATGTCAATCAAAGTGATGAATACAAGAAATGTTGAAAAAATTTAAACCAAACACAATGTACATGAAAAGTATGCTCAACACGACGGTTTCAAAATGCATCCCACGCTCCTTGGGATATCAAGTGTGCATAAAGTGGATGTGGGTGCGGCTTGATTTTCCCTTCAGCAACTTTCAGATAATGTTTCGTTAAAATAGTGTGAATGGATCTATGAACCCTTCCTGCCAGTCTTAATACATATTATTTGTGCGAGACGTCTACTATAAATGCACTCTGCAAGAGATGATGAAGAGTTAGTCAATATTTCTGTATTTTATTTTATTTTATTTTAATAAATTAAATAAATGATATCGTAGCGTTACCGTAATCTATTCCAACATTAATGTTTTCAACCCGCGTACAACATGGTGTCACGGCTCTACATCAATAAGAACAGGTTGCCGAGTGATGATTCCAATGTAGCTACTAAACATGGCTCTGTTGGGGTTTACATGATGGCCTTGCTTATTCCATCCCACCTCATATTTGATGCCTTTTTCCTTTTCCTTAATGATTTTGGCTAAAACGGTCAAACTACGGCACAATTTTTTTGTGTCATCGGGGATTCATTTCCTACCATTTCCTCAGTTTCTGCATCATCATTATGTTCCTCTGAAGTACTAGCATCAGCCCTCGGACCAACAGCTACAAGTTGAGAAACTTGTTGTACCTCAGTAGTGGGAATAGCTGCAACAGGTTGAGAGACCTGTTGTAGCTCAGTTGTGGGACCAGCTACAACAGGTTGAGAGACCTGTTGTTTCTCAGGATTGGGTACATTAGTGGGTTCAGGAGTCATTATCTGTAGAACTGGTTTAACCTTTAATTTACATCACATAAAAGCACCAGCAAACAGATAATAACATAATTTAACACAATCTATATTACAATAAAAAATAACCTGATTATTGAAAAATCTTTTTTAAGGCTGAAGGGATTTGACCTCTCTATCGACTATCCGCATCCCTTCATTGTGGTCTCCTATGACATAAAAAACTTCATCTACATTGGGAACACTGCGAAATTATTGTGAAGTCCCAACGAAAGGGTCATCCTGCATTGAATATTCATCTGACCTTTCAACTATTTTGGTTAATAACAGAACAATTGACCAGTTTCAGTTTGCGGGATGTGGAATATAAAATACTCGCACTACCTGTGATGAAACTATAAATGGTTCGTTTTTCTCCCCCTCCTTACTGAAATGAACATTCATGAATCCCAATTCATCTATTTTAACAGCACTCCTGTTATCAACCCACTTCAATTGAAAAATTGGAACTTGGAATTCTGTATAATCCAACTCCCATATTTGTTTGATGATGCCAAAGTATGACGTATTCACATAAATTGGATTTCATTACGTAGAACCAGATTCATGCATCACTTCATCCACAAGTGTAACCCCACTATTTTTCATGGTACTGTCTCCATCATTTTCATTAGTATAAAATGTATAACTATTAACTACATAAGAATTGTAAGATAATACATAAACACTTGGTCCTCCTGCTAGCCATCGACGTCATTCTAAAATAGACTCTGGATTTTCATCTAACTTCTTAAAAATATGGTCCTGAAACCATCCTATAAACTGTCGATTATGTCTATCTGATATCGATTTTTCTGCCCTAGATGGATTCAAATGCCTAATAATTTCTTTGTGGATTTCAAAATATGGGTCAACTTCGAAACTATTATGAAAAACATAATGGTGGGCATGCTCCCAATCTGTAATATTGATTGGGACAACCTGTCTTTAAGAAATTCCTTCACCCTCTATCTGTCCAGTGTGACGAGATTTCAGTAGGACAATGCTTTCCACACCAGACAGGTATTCGGTTCAGAATTCAATGGATTCCTCAACAATATATCTCTCTGTAATACAACCCTTTGGTCAACTTCGATTTTTCACACACCCTTTCAAAATCTTCATATTCTGTTTAATGGGGTACATCCATCTGTAATGTACAGGACCATATAGTTGAATCCCTCTCACCATGTGGACCATCAAATGAACCATCATTTCAAAAAATGAAGGTGGGAAGAATATTTCTAATTCAAATAATATAACGAAAAGTTCTATTTCCATAGTTGGAAATTTTTCCGGGTCTATAACTTTGCTACATATTTTTTGACGAAGAAACACAGTTTTTTTAATGTATGGTGGACATTCTTAGGAAAAATGAAACGTACAGCAATAGGAATGTGATCTTGCATCAAAACATGGCAGTCATGTGATTTCAGACATTTTAACTTCAAGTCACTCATTGACACGAGGTTCCTGATATTTTACAAATACCCCTCTGGAACCCTTACGTCATTCAAGAAGTTTGAAAACTAATATCTCTCCTACCTAGAAATAGTGTAAGCAGTAGGCGGAAGAAATGTTTGTTTTTCACCCTTCCCTGGTGCCAACTCTTCTCGTATTCTCATCTCAACCATGTCCAACCTAGCCTTAATTCCATATTTTTTTTCAGATGTATTTAGAAACGTGTCGATGAAACTATAAAATACATTTTTTTTCTACATCCATAACATCAGGAAAATATCTGACATATAGACAATTCTAGTATTGTAATTAAAAAAACTGATCTCTTTTTCCAACTGATTTTCCTAAGGTTTTTTGAAGCCGATTTACCAAAAATAAGTGTCCACATTTTTAAATTTCTCAAACAAATGATCACTTGTTAGTGGAGATAGTGTTGTAAATTCTTCTAAAATTCCATCACATGATGTCTTCTAAGAATGGTACTTATGTCTTCGGGGTAGAAATATGCGATGTCCTAAAAACACCGTTTTCGATGAATGTTTCAACCTAATTGATTGTGTACCTTGTTCGCAAATGGGACACCCTTGATTTCCTTTAATGTTATATCCTGAAAAATTTCCATAATCAGGGATGTCATTTATCATCTCGTACAACATGGCTCCCAAAGTGAAATCTTCCTTTCTGTAAGCATCATACAATGTAACAACTGAATCCCGCTATAATTTGAAATCTTCGATCAATGGAGATAAATAAACATCAATATCATAACCTGGTTGTTTTGGTACTGATATAAGCATAAATAACATGATTCATTTTCGTTTCATGCATAACCACGTTGGTAAGTTATAATTTACCAACATAACTGGTCATGTACTGTGATTGTTGCTTTGAAAACCAAAAGGATTTACTCCATCTGTAGATAATGCAAGACGAAGGTTTCTCGACTCATTTCCAAATTCAGGATACTCATGATCATTTCTATTCCACTGAGGAGAGTCGTCTGGGTGACATAGTATCCCATCTTTAATTATTGTATCTGCAGGCCATGTGAATTGTCTTGCAGTCTCCTCACTTCCATATAGGCGCATACACCTTGGAATGATTGGAAAGTACCATACAACTTTAGTAGGAATGGATTCATCTTCCTTGTATCGTGATGCACCACACTTTGGGCATTATTTAAGTGATTTTTGGTCCTTGACAAATAGTATACAGTGATTCGGGTAGACGTGTATTCTTTCAGAGATCATACCCATCGAGCATAGCATTCATTTGGCATCGTTTGTTTGGCTCAAGAGCTCATTATATTCTGGGAGCATGTCATTCAGGAGAGCAATTAGTTTCATAAAACCGGCATCACTCCACCCGTTTTCTGATTTCAAATTATACAGCTTTAGTACGGTTGACAATACTATATATTTAGTGCAACCAACATACAATGGCGTCTTTGGACAACTTTTTAACTTCTCAAACAATTTTTGGAAATCACAAAGTTCATCTTCGATGGTCCTTTTCATTTCATCAATACGATCTCAATCATCATTCACATTTGTAATCACATCCTCCATATGGTCATCTTCATTGGTCATGTTTGTAATCATATAAGATGATCCATAAAATGCAATGTTATCCAATCCACTACCAACATTAATTGTTTCCCCGTGTTTATTCCAACATGTATAAATCTGATCTATTTCGTGACAGATCAAGTGTTATTCTAACTCCTCTGGACTAATTTGTATTGAATAAAAATAGCATAAACACGAACAAAATATTTTGGAAGGGTCACATGCACGATATTTTGCAAACTTGATAAACTCTTTCACGCCTTCTTCATACTCTTTTTTCAACCGATTGACATTAATCCATTCTTTATTTATATTCATCTTATTTGAAATCTATAGGATGGGTATATAGGTTAGGGGAGAAGTAATATGAGTATAATTTAGATAAAAAACTAGATACTTCAAAAATGGTGGGGCGTGCTCATTAATATCAAATCTTGGGTGTTTCTTGGGATTCATCCATTCTCTACCTCTCTTAGATCCCCCCTAATGAGTGGTGGTTCTTAGGAATTTGTATAGTGCGTTAGTGAGTTATTCCCTCATACTTCCTCCATTACTATTATCCTTTATTTAACTATGATTTGGGATGATTTTACCTAGGACTTGTGTGATGATTTCACTATATCATCTTCAAACAAATTCAGATGATGTAGATTTTGTATGCATTGGATAGAAGTTATCCTCGTTTGATGAATGCACCATGTTTTGTGTGTTTTAAGTGGTGTTGTGTTTCCCTGTGATTTTTTGAAAGATTATTCCTAATTATATTAAGGTGAATAATTAATTATAAGTTTCTATAATTAATTATTTGGGAATTGTGCCTTGATATTGGGTCTCAATCATTGGTACACGATTAGATAAGGCATGTATAGTCTTGGTTGAGGATGAGTTGATCTTGGTGAGGGGGTTACTCCATTTTTTGAGGTAGGTGGACCATATAATACAAAACCATGTTCTAATTGATGCATGATTGTGCATTCATGCATGATTATATGTGTTCCAGTGAAAGGGATAGAAATAAAGAGCAACCAAGGTAAATAAATATGATGTTTTTGATCCACCAAGAGATAGAGTGAGGGTTCTATTGAATGTTTGTGATTTTGTGATCATCCAAAGATTATGTCTCCTTGGAGTAGTTGTGTTTATGATAGGATAGTGTTTGGTATGTGATTTTTATAGCCTAGTTAGGTTTTTTAAGGCTATTTGAGTAGGTATTAGAGTCTTAGTCCTAAGGAATATGGATCATATAGTTTTATATCTCACGTATGATGGGGAACACCCTCTTAAGGACATATAAGTGTCATAGTGTGTGTGATGAGTAGGATTTTCCATATTAGGTTTGGTGAAGTGTGACATAGAGAATTTCCTCCTTATAATTGGATTAAGAGATCTCCAAGGGGAGATATGATATGGTACCTAAGTGAGGGTCCTGATAATATCCTGGATGACTTATCATAGGGTATCCAAGGATCATAGTGCGAGTTCTTAGGATGTTCATTATTTAGATTAAATAAGTTTTAATGTAAGAATTATAAAATGATATAAACTAGACTATCGAGGCCTAGATCAAGTATAGCATGTGGGTTGTGACATTACCATGTATAGATGAGTGTGTGTTGGTGTCAATGAGTAGAGATGATTTAGGTTTGTAGAACCCAGTAGATTCCCTTATAGGTGGAATTAGAATGTTGATAGGTTGGGAATAATTTTCATGTATAACCAAGATGGTTTTAAGGAGATTATTATGCAAGGCTAAATAGATGGTGACTTTTATCATTTATGGTCAGAACGACTAAGAGATTTGGACTTCATATGACTTTCACCTAGTTAAAGTATGATCATCCATGGGGCCCACCTATTGATGATTTGGTTTAGCTATTACGAGAGGTTGTATATCTAGATACCCTCCTTAGATTACTATTTATATGTTTTGTGTCATGAGACAAGAAGGATGGCCTTTATTTAAGTGATAAGGTGTTGGTAGGACCCTACTTTGAGTGAGAAGACAGTGATCAATGGGGATTGGTGTGTGACTTCCATGGGATCCACCTATTGATGGTGCATTTTGACTTCTGATTGAGGTTGGATATTATGATTCCCTCCTTAGATAATTTTTTGTATGATAATATGATGTGAGATATAGAAATGGGGATCACTTAGTATTGGTTCGGATTAGTTTTGTGAGAGGTTTTCTACAGAGTTTCCCTCATCAAATTGTTTTTTTATGTGATGTGATGGTGAGACCCACCGTAAGTGGGGAGAGCTAATCAAGATCAAACAAGTAACAAACCACATATACATGTTTCACACACACAAGAATCACACATAAGAATCATGCCAAATGATAATTAATCTCAATATTGACAATAAATGAAAACAGAATTAATTCATGAAAATTCAATTTTACTCAACTTAAGGAGGAGGAATCGGTGGAGAAAGAGGGGTAGGCGTCGACATCAGAGGCAATAGAGGTAGCGCGGGGGCAGTGCAGAGGCATCGCGGAGGTAGTGCAGAGGCAGTGGAGGCAGCTCAGAGGCATCGGAGTGTAGCGGGGAAAGCGTAGTAGTAGGAGGAGGAGGAGGCACCAGTGGAGGGGGAGAAGGAGGAGGCCTCGATGGAGAGGATCAGGAGGAGCCGCGATGGAGAAGAGGAAGCGAAGTAGGTGGCGGAGGAGGAGAAGGAGGATGAGTAGCTGGTGGAGGAGGAGGAGGAGGAGGTTGCGGTAGAGGAGGAGGAGGATCAGAGGCGGAGAGGAGGCTATGGTGTAGGATGAAGAGGAGGAGGAGGAGCCACGGTGGTGGTGGAAGAGGAGAAGTAGGCGTCGAAGGAGGAGGAGGAGACGGTGGCCGCGACGGAGGAGGAGAAGGCGGTGGCGGCCGCGGAGGAGAGGAGGCAACGGCGGAGAGGAGGCAGCGAGACGGGGAAGGGCTTCCGCGAAAGTTGACAAGGCGTGGGGAGGAGGATGGGGACCCGGTGGATTTTGTAAATCCCGCGTGGACCTTTATCAGTACTAGTAAAAGCGCTGATAAAGGGGGTCTTTCTCATCGCTTTTGTAGCACTGATAAAGGGGGACTTTATCAGCGCTTTTTGTTTTAGCACAGATAAAGGGGGACTTTATCAGCGCTTTTCATTTTAGCACAGATAAAGACACCCTTTATTAGCGCTTTTGTAGAACTGATAAAGACATAGTTTATCAGCGCTAATAAAAGCACTGATAAATGTATAAATTTCATAATTTCTTTATATTATTATATATATTTTTTAAATGATATTTATGATAAATAAATATATATATTTATTAATAATTATAACTCTAAATAAATATATCTCTATTTATACTTATAAAATTATTTGAAAGGTATATTTATATATATATCATTGAAAATATAATAAAATATATGTTTATTTTTTAAATATAATTTAACTTTAATTATAAGTGTACATTTTTTATAACATATATAATATATGGCTAACATAATGAATTATAAATCAATAACACATCAACGTGATATGTAATTATAATCTATAAATGAACATTATTCATGCATATATATATATATACGCATGTATATATTCATTGACCCCCAATTCATTGGAAAACACATATATATTCAATAATTTTAATTATACATATATATTAAAATTTCTTATATATTTATAAATAAAACAAATACATTAAATATAAACACATATAATAAATATATATATTAAATAAAATCAAATAATAAATCTAATAAATATAATGAATTAATAAATCTAATAAAACTTATAAATCTAATAAATATATTTATTATTAATCTTACAATTATTTAATTATATATATATATTTAGTAATAACATGTGTTTTTGGTTTAATGTATTCAATAAATATTATCAACTCTAATATCAGCGCTGATAAATGTAACATTTATCAATGTTGATAAAAGAACAGATAAAGGTATATTTAAATCACTAATAAATGCACCCTTTATCAGTGTTAAAAAAAGCACTGAAAAAGGGTAACAATTTATCAGTTCTTGTTTTAGCGCTGATAAAGGCTGTATTTATCAGTGTTCTTTTAGCGCTGATAAAGGCCAAACCCTTTATCAGCGCTTTTCCGTTATAGATGATAAAGGCAGGCGCCTACCTTGCCCAGTTTTATAGTAGTGAGTGAAGTTATCATACTCTTATAGAATGGTATATAAGAAGGTATAAGTAATATAAAAATTTCATTGGAATAATTATATCATAAATTTTATATAAACCATTAAAAATAATTTTCTCTAAATGTGATATGTGGTGATGGAAAACAACCAACATTGGTTTGCGCGGTGATAGTCCACCATACACACGAATAATGATTTCATATCCAATTTTAGGGAAAGATAAATTCTTTTATTTAATTATATTTACTTAAAAAATTAGTGTATTGATTATAATGAGGTTATTATATTATTGTGGTTTCAAAATAATTGATAGATGTTGAGGAGGAATAAAATTAAATTGGTCGATTAGGGGTGTTACCTCTGTTTGAGAAAACATCATTTTGTCTTCAAAAAAGGATGTATTAGATTTTCTTTATGAAAAAAGTATATATTATATATTTGTATTTGGAAATTAAGGATTTATTTTTGGTAGGACATGTTTAAAGAAAAGTGGATTTATGTTTCGAAGATGGGAGGGGAAGTGGTGGCCTTTCATATGTGAGGCGAGTTCCTCAATTGTAATTTTTGAAATGAAAAAGGTGTTAAAAATATTTTTACATGATGAAAGGATAAAAAATATAAAATTATCTGTAATATAATATATAGGGTCAATATTTGGAAAAAAACGTTTTTGAACATTTTTTTGGTAATTTTTAGCCTGTATCATATTAGTTTAACCCCTATTAAAGTCATTTTTCCATAAGAGTTTTAAATAATAATTTACTATTTTTAATTTTTATTAAGGTAAAAAAATAAGATAAAAAATTTAAATAAAAGGTAAAATTTATTTCATATTTCGAATCTATTATTTTAAATTATATTCACAAAAGTGTATACAATTAACATACAAGTTAATCCTATGGACAAGATGAGAACGTGATTCTCCTAAAATAAAATGTTCAAAAGTAAAAAACAATAAACAGAATTCAATAGAGAATTTATTAGAAAGAGGTAAATTGTGTCAGAATATATATATATATATATATATATATATATATATTTGAAAAATGTTTACATTTAAAAACATATTGAATTTTTTTTTTGATTTATTAAATCCATTAAAGGGAACAACAACTGTTAATAAGAACCATTATTTCCACTATTCATTAATAATATTTCTTCTCAAAAAACATTTAAAGAATCACTCTAAGAAAAAACTAAAATTATTATTTAATAAAAATTATATTTTTAAATAATCTTTATAAAGGTTTCCAAAAATAATTTTAGAATAAGTACGAAAAAGGTAAAAAAAATTTGTAGAAAATTATAATTTTAAGCGTAAAAGCTGATTTATTATTATATATTGTTATGAAAAAATATCAGATGAATGTAAAAATATTTAATTAATATATAATATGTAAAATTATTAAAAATTATATAAAATCACTTATTTTTTAATTTATTTAGGTAAGATTCATTTGTGCGCATAAAAATAGTGTCTCAGAAAAATATTTCCGTTATTTTCCAATGGATTTTACTTTAATTTTTAGTTAATTAGTGACTAAATAATTTATTATATATGCATTTTTAAACCATATATGTTCATAATTTATTTAATCATATTCATACCTTTATTCTAAAATCCCTATGGAAAGATTTAAGTAATAAAATTTTTATAGTAAGTTATGTTTCTTTTAGAATCAGTGTTGGATATAAAACATGGTAAATAGTGTTTCATTTAATTCTAGATAAAATTTTTGTTACATGTAATGAAAAATATATAAAAGGTTAAATTTATTTTAAAAATATATATTTCTCAAAATCTGGGGGTGTAACTTTCTACCCCCCATAAATAAATCTTCTCCACGTAATTTGAACTTGTGCTTGGTAAACAATGGTTTAGCATTTGAAAATCCATATGTGGGGAACCCAAATAATAACAAGGATTAATAAAAACTTCTATTAAATAGACTGAATTTGGTTTGTGAAGGTTATATAAAATAAAACATAACGTTCATTCCATATAGGGGAACAATGGTGGGATATAAAAACAAGGACATATAAGAGAGAACAAACACCAAAATACGAAAAGAAAATGATATAAACACGGTTATGAGAAGTTTAGTGATCACAGACAAATAATTTCACAATAGTTGAAAAAAAATTAATTCATAATAAATGATGGAAAATGCTTAAATTTTTATTTTAATGTTTTTTTCGTAATGTTTGATATTTTTCATCAGAATATTCACTTACTTGATTATATATCATTTTGTACCATATTATTAACCTTTAGTTATTCCTTGATCAATTTATAATTCTTCAATTTACCAAAAGAGATAAATTTTTCACACCTAAAGCACTAAAAATTAAGAATATCCATAAAAGTTTTATTTTTAATTAATGTTATCTCCCGATATTATATAAAATAGAATTCATAGCATATGTTATACAATAAAATACAATGTTCAGCTTAATTCAATCCAAGAATAGTTAACCATAAGGCTCTTCCATGTTTGGACAAAATTTAAATCCAAGAAATTTTTTATAATTTCACCAAATTTACTAAATAAACTTATTAGTATTCCCTAAAACAACATGAAGTAGATCATAATCTCACATACAAAATATGTGAATACATTGATCATATTTTTTCCTGGAACATGTTAATATATCGATTTACAATAAATCCATAAAGAACACATGGCTTCTTTCAAAAATCAACTATTTCCAATTCACATAAAATAATTCATATTATTTGTATATTCTATAAATGAAAAAATATTGTAAAATATATCAAGATTAACATAAATTTTTTTTATATTCTTAATTATTTCTATGGTAATCAAAATAATCTCATTTACTATATCCAAATCAACCATCTCTTTTTTCAAACTAAACACAATTTTCTCAACATCTAAAATAAATTACAGATTATCTTCCATTAATCAACATATCACATTTCAATTAAATCACATTAATAGGCTATCAAAACAAATTAAAATATTATTTCACCCCCTTAATGAGAAAAAAATTCAGAAAAATACATTGATGATTCATTATTCTAATTACAAGAATTCAATTAATAAAAATAAAACACTTGGAATCCCAAACCATAAACACATCAATTATTCCACAATAATTCTACACCCTTGAAAAGTATCTGTCGTCTTATTCCATAACACTTCATCACATTCATATTCCATTTTTATTATCTTTATAATTAAAAATATAGCTGTTACATGTACAACATTTCATAATTTCTTCATGATCTCTCCCTTTACGAAATTTATTTTTATAATGTACATACTTCAAACATTTGAAAAACCAAATCATCGATGATATATAAGAGAGAAAATTATTCTTATCCATTTTAATAACTGAACTATTGATTATTCATGTAAAATTACATTATTTTATACCACATTTTTCACTCAATGAACATCTGCGCAATTTTATAAGATATTCACTATGTCTGTTCTATTCACATACTCATAAAATTAGAAATAATATCTTCATTCCCACATGGTCTCCACCACATGAACACTTAATAAACTCTATCCTTATATTCTATGATGGGTATAATATTTTATTTTGCTGTATATTTTTAATCATAAATTGTGATGACTGATTAAGAATAATGATAAAATCATTCACTCAAGTTATCTTCCCATTTAGTTTCTAAAAAAAATTCTACCACACTTAATTTTTATCCAGTTTTTTATGGTTCCTTCCACTGACTAAAACCTAAATGAATAGTGTGATTACCAATATTAATATTGGGAAACCAAATATTAATAAAAAATTAGTTATATGATTTATAAATGAAGGCATACAATTTTTAATCATTAACACGTTCTACTTAACCTAGAAATGTCTTTTTAATTATTAAATTATTTCATGATGGTTTTGTAAAGTATCGTTGAATTACTAAATCATATCCCTTTGTAGTAGTAAACCTGGTTTGTAGAAAAGCCCATTTTAATTCACTAGGAGATGAATGATTCATAAAAATGTATCATTATTATTTAATGGTATTTTTTTACCTTTTTTAGTATTTCTTTTTTGATCCATTTAATTGGTGTGTTCAGATGAGTTCTGGTAGTTTTGTTTGGTTTTTTATGTAGTGCAATATTAGAGGATGGTTTTCCCAAACTGTAATCCCACCATTAGTAAACAATTAACATTGAGATAGAGAGGTTTTTTATATCTTTGAAGATTTTTTTCAAACTATGCATCCACCTATGATTAACTATTCACCCTAGGAAGTTGCAACAGACAATTAGGGACCATGTTTTTGAAAACCATGAATCCCCCCTTGGAAACCGTGCATGTGGAATTTTAAACCCCCAAAGAATATATTAAAAAATAATCAACCCCATGTTTGAATACCTAATCATTCTATCTCAACCAATGATGATTTATATTACATAAAAATGAACATGATATGTTCTAACACTAAACGAACCACTTTTTTGGTGAATTTATTATCTACTGGATGTAATATAACTCCCTTCTAGTATGTGGTATTTTTTTAATCTTCATATATTTAACCCATATTTCTCTACCTTTGATGATTGTTGATTTATGTTGTTGTTTATGTTTTAGATATTGGTTTAAATGGATCTTATTTCCTTTGATATTGGTCATTGTTTTTTATCAAATATCTGTTATATAATTTTTAATATATTCATTCTACACACTAGTGAAAAATAAAATTACGTCAGTTATTTTTTAGTATTTAGGTCGGTTTTTAGTCGATGTTATTTTAAAATAAGTTATAAATATTATTTTCTTCGTTATTTATTTTAAAACCGATGTAAAAAAAACCGAAGCGTTTTTCACGTCGGTTACTCAAAAACCTACATGGAAAATTCTTTGGAGTCACAAAGTATTATGATGATTATTTAAAAACTAACGTTTTATATACATTATCACGCCGGCTATTATATAACAGAAGTCCTAAATCAGGCCTCTGAATCATTTATCACTTCGGTTATGAAAATAACCGACGTGATAAAGAAATCTACCACGCCGTTTTCCATGCCAGTTAAGTAATAACCAACGAGAGAACATATCTACTACTTTGGTCATTTTATAACCGATGTAAAAAACAATTCCTTTCAGTTTATTAGTGCAGTTATAAAATAACCGACGTAAAATTAATACCGATGCATTTTTTACATTGGTTATAAAATATGTGACGTAAAAACAATTTTTTTTAATTAAACCGTTCAACCATAATTATGCCCAAAAAAATACCTAAATCAGAATAAAAACAGACCAACCCCCCCCCCCCCACCTGGACACCCCCCACACCCCTGGAAACCCCTCCAACCCACTAGACACCCCCACCCTCCTAGACATAACCCCACACCCCTGGACACACATGGAAACCCCCCATATCCCTAAAACCCACCCCCACCCTAATGGACACCCCCACATCCCTGGATACCCCCACCCTCCTAGACAGCCACCAAACCCCAGGACAACCCCCCTAGAAACCACCACCCCACTAGACCCCCCCCCCCCCACACACACCCCTGGAAACCCCCCACACCACTGGACACCCCCCCTCACCCCTGGACTTCCCCTACCCCACCCCACCCTCTTAGACAGCCCCCACACCCCTGGACATAGCTGGATAGCCCCGCACACCCCTGGACTACTCCCCAACCTCTTAGATAGCCCCCACACCCTTGGACACACATGGAGACCCCCCACCCCACTGGACCCCCGACCGCTAATCTACCCCCACCCTCCTAGACAACCCCTACACCCTGCCCCCCCCCAAAACTATGCCCAGCTAAAAGAATACACGAAACAGAACAAAAATCGACCAAAAATCCCCACCCTACCTTGACAACCCCCCTTAAACTCCCCCCACCCCACTAGACACCCCCCACAAACCTCAGGACTGCCCCGCCATCCTAGACAACCCCCACACCCCTAGACACCCCACACATCTATGACCAGCTAAAATAATACATGAAATAGAAAGAAAGGCCAATCCCCCCCCCACCACCTAGAAAGATCCCCCCCCCCACACCACTGGAAACCCCCCACCCCACTAGACACCCCCAACACCCTTGGACTGCCCCACCCTCCTTGAGAGCCCCCACACCCATTGACACCCCCACAACTATGCCCAACCAAAAGAATACCTGAAACATAACTAAAACATACCAAACCCCCCACCCCACTAGACACCCCTACCCCACAACCTGGATATCCCTCTCACACCCTTGGACCCCCCACCCCACTAAACAACATGCCCATAACCCTGGACACCCCCACCCTCCTGGATAGCCCCCACACCTGGACATCCCTCCCACCCTCCTGGACTCCCCCACCACCAAGGACACCATGGACCCCCCCCCCCCACACACACCCCAAGACACCCCTCCCACACCCCTAGACCCCCCCCCCCCCCATGGACACCCCCTGGACTGCCCCCACCATCATGGACACCCTGGACACCGCCACCCCACTGGACAGCCCTCCCACACCCCTGAAAATCTCCCACCTCACTGTATAGTTCTCCCCACACCCATGGACAGCCCCCCCCCCCCCCACACCCCTAGAAACCCCCACAGACCTAGACAACCCCTGGAAAGACCTCCCACCCTCTTGGACACCCCGCAACCACAACCCATTGGAAAACCCTCCCCCACCCCCTGGACAGCCCTCCCACACCCCTGGAAACCCCCTACCCCACTAAAAACCAGTCCCAGAACCTTGGACACCCCCACCCTCTTGGACAGCCCCCACCCCCTGGACAACCCTCCCACCCTCCTGGACACCCCTACCACCATGGACACCCTGGACACCCCACACCCCTATACAACCCTCCCACACCCCTAGAAACCACCCCACACCGTTAGACACTCCACGAAATGACACCACCCTCATGGAAACCTTGGACAACCCAACCTAATGGGCAGCCCTCCCAAACCCCTAGAGAGTGCCCATCCCACTGGACTGCCCTCCCCACGCCCCTGGACAGCCCTCTCACACCCACAAGAACCCCCCACCCCCACCCTAGATACTCGTTGGGCTACCCCCCACCCTCATGGACACCCTGGACACCCCACCCCCTAGACAGCTCTCACACACCCCTGAAAGCCCCTTGAACCCACTAGGAACCACCCAACACCCCTGAACACCCCCTGTATAGTTGTCCCACCCTCCTGGAACCCCCACCCCCCCCTCTAAACTGGAAAGCCCTCACACACACCTTGAAACACCCCCACCCCACTAGACATCTCCCCATACCCCTGGAACCCCCCGGACCAGAATCCATACCAGAAAAACCATCTAAAATAGACCATAACATGAAGTAGCGCAAAATTTAATTGTCACATATATTACATTAATAACTAACAATGTCTACAAAAAACCCCTAAATCCAACCTAAATGACTACCAAATACACAATTGCAATGAAAATATTCAGAATTACATTTTACATTACAAACAAACTAAAATCCAATAAAACCAGTAAAATAATTTGACCATTCCACTTGTAATTTTTTGACCTCTTGAGCACTAAAGGGTTGAGGGTCATCAAATAGATACAAATTAAAAGGATAGTAGTTAACATGTATAATGAATAAATCAAATGAAATGTTATGTGAATGTTTAAAAGAAAATCTTACAATGTAAAGGTTTAAAAGGAAATATTACCATGTCAAAGTTCACAAGTGTTCTAGTTATAATTATTTCATACATAAATCTTAACATATAATATGTACACTCAATGAAGCCTTATTGTTAATGAAAATTCTATTTGAATGAGTGTAAATTAAAAATATTATTTTTATGTAACACATCAAAAAGTAAAAATTATAAATGGATATTTACCTTTAATTCTACATATTTGATAATGGAACTCATTTTCTTTGTGTTTTTTCTAAATCAGACCCATCCCCTATTAAAAATAATATGAATAAAATAAATTTATAATTCATTATAATATATAATACTATTATAAAATTAAAACTAACTTTTCCAACATATTTCAAAAAAAAATTCGCACACCGCCATGGAAATATCTTATCCAATAAAGTATTTTCTCCCTTGGTCAAAAGAACACCTAACATCAAATGATCAGTGACAAAAGATAATTTAAGCTTAGTGGTTTTTTATTTTAAAAGATAAATAACTCTATTCCAGAGATATGTTTCGTACCTCTCACAAAAAGGCATCATCCAACACCATGTGATTATATTCTTTTTAAATCGTTCAGCAATATAAATCATTCTTTGTACCTCATCCAATGCTTGTTCTTCAGGGGAAATCAAATGCAGGTCAATGAATCGATATACATCTTTCCTCTCATTCTTCTCACAAATGTTATAAATATACATAATATTAAATAGACATAAGTATACATTTTTAATAAAATATAACGATGGGAAAAGGTGTTAAGACTTACATGGAAAAAATTTGCACCACACTGATGCCCAACTTATATCCAGTAACAAGCTCCATGATATTAGTTTTCACAATCCCCAAAGTTATTGAATGTACACAAACACGACCCTGCATTGGAAACTCATAATGATCCCCCAAGAAATTTGAATATCCTAACAATCTAACAAGAATACAAGAATTTGTATTTGATGTCACAGTCATTTGTCTTTGTTGTTGTCTACACAGTATTTCTTTACCTTTTAAGTATTCCTGTAAAAATAAATAGAAAAATATATTAGTTTTCAAATGTTAAAACAACTTTAATAAAAAATAAAATAGATGATATAACATACATACCTCTATGGTAATGAGTCGTAGAAATCAGGATGGCCAAATTAAAAATTGGCTGATAGTAGGTCCAAATGCCATCACCTCATCTATAGGTAATGGTACTCAAGATGATCAAACTATAATATCATGCAAAATGACCCTATGATGCTCTACCTCTAACTGTTGATGATGAAATGTATCTCCTATACAATATACCAGCCTATATGGAACTATACGATGTTGAGGATCATCATCATACATCTCTTAATAAGTAGGAAGCTGCAACGGAGGTGTAGGATAAGAAATGGGGTATGTAGGCTGAGGAGGGGGAGTGGGAGCTACAAGTGAAGGTTGAGGATAGATAATGGGGTCTGTAGGGGTAGGTGGAGGAGTGGGAGATGCAGTTTGAAATTGTTTTTGCATGTCTGCAAACATAGATTGTACTAATGCCCCAGTCTTTTCCTCAATCATCGCAATAATATTATGAACTTCAGCCTCCAAGGATTATATTTTTTTTATAAACACCCTCAAAAGAAGAAGTAGAAGATCATGGAAACAATTTTCTTACTGATACACCAGTCAGATATCCTCATACATGACAAGGATGTTTGGGCTCTCCCAATGTTATAGATAAAATAACATGCCTTCAAGCAGCTGCAAATATCCCCTGTGAGATATTCTCCTCAAGATATTTCTATATTAATTAATTTGATATATCTATAATGATTCAAATTATATGAAAAATATATTTAACTTAAATAAATAAAATAAATATCATACAATCCTCTCAGCTATGTTTCTCGCAGCATTCGAAACATATTGCCCCTTTTTTCCTATCCGAGCTCTCTTCCATTTTTCATGTCTAGATGGAGGGGACGGAGGGGCATTCTCTCCATAGATTGAAGACTCATCTCTCAGTTTTTGTAATTTTTCCTCCATCAGTTGTTCTTCCAAAAATGTATACCCTCCCTGAGATAAACTTTGATGATATACATTTTTAGATTGGATCTCCTGATGATATTTCCTTGTCTGCTGTAAATTTAGAATAAGAAATCATTAACAAAACATTAATATGATAATTTATATAATAATGAATATAAAAGTTACATTTCCCTTCCCAAAAATGAATCTTTTCTTATAATTTGAACCAATTGTCTCCATGTGTCTTCATCTATGAAAGGATATATATATGGCATGGATTTTCATGAGTCCTATGACCAAAAATGAAATTATATGTGAGGGTTGAATTGAAATCCCTCCATAACCTAGAATCCATCAATAATCATTTATTCCTGACTTCTCCAGTGTCAGGAATATTAAATTTCATCTAATAATGAATATTTAAATCATATTATACTGGAAACATTTAAAGAATAGGCACAAAATATCATAATAACTTACCAAAGTCATCCCCCAAAACTGAGATATTATCACTCTGTCCACAATTCTCCAATCATTATTCAAAATTCTTACATTGCTATTACCATGAGTTCATACAAAACTCTTAAAATCTTTTTTCATTTGGACCACTAGGAATATAATTCTCATCAAACTCAACGAGTATCCTCTACTCATGCATACAGGAAAGTGACAATTTTGGTAAATGTGTGCACCCACATTTACCAACTCTTGAACTCTTTTCCATTATAGAAGCACATGGGGAAGATTAGGGAACATCAAGAAGAAAATTTGAATGTTCCTCCCTAGAGGTATGATCATTATTATTATCTACAGAATCATGTGGTTGATCAAAACAGTGATCTGTCATTATCCTTTAAATAAAAAAACATTAGTTCAAAAATATACCAATTCAAATATTACAATACTAATGTAAACAGAAAATTGAAAATTGAATGAAGTAATTTTGTAGTAAACAAGGTTAATATAGTAATCATGTTAAATAATGGTAAAGATGGTAAACATGGTAAAAATGGTAGTGTAATTTTCATTCAATAAAATAGGTAAATATATAAATTACAAAAAGGTAAACTATGGTAAACTATGGTAAACTATGGTATACATGGTAAACTACACTAAAAAAAATTAAAATGAACAAAAATATCAATTTATTTATTTTAATACATGTTTTAATAAAGATAAAAACTACAATATCTAACATTTTATGAAAATAATAAATGTAAATAAGAAATAAATATATGTTACCTATAATATTAGGAATGTACACATGGATTTTTTTCCCAAATTCTTTCGTTGTGATCATTCCTTATGGCACAAACCATGTCTTCAACATGATCATCATTATGTTCTGCTAATGTTTCTATGGAATTAGGGATCTCACATAAATCAGCATCCCCATTTAGTTAATCCTCACCAAAATTCTGTTTCTTCCCTTGTAAAACAACATACCACTACATATCTGATTGATCAAATATATAGAAAATCTGTTTTTCATGTGTTTCCATTATAAAAGAATTAGTTGTGTCTTCCCATCTATTCAGATTAACAAATTTCATTCAAAATTCATCGTGTCTGACACTATTGTTACCGACAAACTGTTTACAGTTAAAAATAGGAACTTTAATTTTAAAGTAATCAACCTCCCATATTTATTCAATAACTCTATAATATGAACTTGATGTAGAAATTGGGTTTTTGTCTTTAGAACTCAAAAAATGCATTACTTATGCAAACACCAATACACCATTTTTCTAAACTGCACTTCTATTGTTACGAGCTTTTTTATAAAATTTATATCCGTTAATGTCATAACCGGACCATGTTATCACATTTAAACATGGACCACCCACAATCCATCCTAATGCATCTGATACTTCTGATCTACCAAGCATGGCCTTTTTAATCCATGACAAATAAAATTTGATGTAATTATTCAAAATCCACATTTCTTTATTCCTTGGATGACATTGTATCAACTCATTAATATGCTATGTGATATATGGTCGAGCATCAACTATTTTATTCAAGATGTATAATTCTAACTTCATCATCTGTTCAGGTGAAAAAAATTTGACTTTCAAGACATGAATCCCCTTTCCATCGTTATTAACTCATTCATGGCGAGATGGACCCAAACCTATGTGCTCCGCAGCAGCCATGTAGCTCATACAAAACTCCGTAACCTCTTTAGAAAAATACTTTTCAACCATGGAGGCTTCAGGTCAATATGGATTCTTAACATACCCCTTCAATATTTTCATATACCTTTCAAAAAGATACATCCAATGAAGATATAATGGTCCATAAATCCTTATTTTTCGAACCAGATGAATCATTAAATTCACCATTATATCAAAAAAAATGATGGAGGAAAATACATTTCCAATTGACAAAGTATAGAAATTTCATCCTTTTCCAAAATCATCAAAGCATTCACACCAATCACCTTATTACAAATTGAATTGAAAGAATAACACAACTTCATTATAGAATTTCTGACAGGTATGGGAAATATTCCACGCAATGCAACTGGTAGAAGTTATTACATCATGATGTGACAATCATGGGATTTCATACCTATCAACATCAAATCCTTTTATGCGACAATAAATTTTTTCATTGGAAAAATAACCTTGAGGAACATTTATATAATGTAGACACTGAAGAAAGCTAATTTTCTCTCTATTAAATAATGTATGACAATCCTTGGGAAGAAATGTTCATCTTCCATTAGGAGTGAGAGCTGACTCCAAACGTATTCCCATTGATAGTAAGTTTAATCTTGCATTCAACCCATCTTTTTTAATTCCTTTAATATCTAAAAATGTTCATATCAAACTATCATACATATTATTCTCCACATGCATGACATTAATATTACATTTAAATCCATTATATCTCCAATATGGTAACTCAAAAATTATTGACCTTTACATCCAAATATGTCTATCATTACCAGATTTCTATTTCTTTCCCAATGTCACATCAAGTGTTTTCACCCTCTCAAAATAAACATCAAGATATAAAGGTTTTGGAGAAATATCCAATTATTTTTGATCAATTGAATGTCTTTTTTAGTCTTCTATAAGAATGATCCATAGGAAAAATCTTTCGATGACCCATGTACATTGTTTTCCTCCCTTGATGCAATTGAAAATATGAAGTCTGTTGTTGGAAAATTGGACATGCTTTATGCCCCTTAACACTGTATCCAGAAAAATTTCCATATGATGGTAAATCATTTATAGTGAACCTAAGAACTCCATGTAGTTGAAAATATTCCATTTTATAAGAATCATACACTCTAATACCATACTCCCATAAATGTTTCAAATCATCAATCAATGGTGATCAGAAAACATCAATATAATTTCCGGGTTGCTTCAGACCAGAGATCATTATACTCAACATGACATATTTACACATCATACACACTTCAGGAGAGAAGTAAAAAATTACCCATAAAATAGGACATGAACTATGTATGATATTGAGGGATCGGTATGGATTCATTCCATCTATGCACAACCCTAGTCTATGATTCCTAATTTCATTTCCAAATATAGGATACTGCTCATCAATTTTCTTCCATTGTGGAAAATCTTTTGGATGATGTATTTTTCCATCACATATTCGCTAATCATCATGCCATCTTAACCTTTTTGCATCATGTGAATAAGAAAATAAATGTTTCAATCTATGAATTATTGGAAGATACCAAAATACCTTAGAAGGGATCTTTGTAATCTCTACATGAGCTTTTGCTTTTTCTTTCATCTTATACTATGATGTCCCAAATTTTGGACACTCAGAAAGAAATTCATATTCCTTCCTATATATAATATCGTCATTTGGAAAGGAATTTATTTTCTTGTATCCAAATCCCATTGGGCACAATATTTTCTTGGCCTTATAATTTGAATCTCGAAGATCGTTATCTTTTGGAAGAATATCTTTCATCAATTTTAGCAGTTCTGCAAAACTTCTATCACTGCATCCATTTTTTTCTTCATGTTAATCAATCTTAACACCACCTAAAAAACCTTAAAATCCATAAAACTCGCATACTATGGTTTTTCATGTTCAAAATATAGACGCACAACTATTGGTTCTATCTAAATTTCTTCTGCTATGATATCACAAATCATTTTTTCAATTCCATCGGAGTTACCATCTTACGAATCATCATCATTTATAGATCTGAAATTCTGTCCAATTTTACCATGCAAAATACAAGGGCTGTAACTCGGTTTAAAACCATGACAAATCAGATGATCTTTGATCTCTCTACTTTTTAACATCATCATATTCAAACATTTCTGGCATGGATAGAAAAAATGTCACTTCTTGGAACATTTCATTTATAAAATTTGAAAAAGGAATCAACACCATCCTCATATTCATTACTCATTTGATTTTTTATAATTGAACTTCAAATCATTATTAACCTATAAAAAATATCAAAATTATACATATTTTAGGATAATAAAAATATATATTTATATGAAAAATATCATAATTTGAATGTAAAAACAATTTTGAAATATAAAGAAACTCTATGAGTATTTAAAAAAAATATACATGATAATCATTTTAAAAACAAAATATAGTTAGATATAATAGTTTTAAATTTATCTTGGATCCTTTATTCTTAAGGTACAGAAAGAATAAATGTTGGTGCAACTGGATACGAAATTCACCCTTCCGTAAAAAAGAAATATGAAGTATAAATATTAAAATATATATATATTCACAAATAAAAATTACACATATCCCAATGATTTGAAACCATTTGGATAACCCCTGAAACCTTTGGGGTTCCCACCAGTTTTACAAACCATTGGCATGACGGTCATTGCAATATCCCTACACCGACCATTCTACCCGAACCGTTGGTATAGACTACCAGAGGTTAAAATATTCCAATGGTTTCAAGGAAACGGTTCAGATATATATATATATACCAAGATTGTGTCCAGGGGGGTTGGGGGTTGTCCAGGGGGGCTGTCCATGGGGGTAGGAGGCTGTCTAGGGTGTCCAAGGGTTGGCGGTGTCCCGGGGGTGGGGGCCTGTCTAGGGGGTGGGGGTTGTCCATGGGGATGGGCGGTGTCAAGGGGGGATGGGGAGGGGTGTCCAGGGGGACGAGGGGGATTCCCAATCCCTTACCCCTTTGGACACCCCCACCCCCATGGACACCCCCTAGACACCACCACCCGCTAGACAGCCCCCCCCCCCACTACTCCAGACAGCCCCACCCTCTAGACAGTCCCCCTACACCCTTGGATAACCCACTCACCCCCTGGACACCACCCCCCACCCCTGGACACCCCTACCCCCTTGAACATCTCCCTCACCCCCTTGAAACCACACCCCACCCCCTTAGATTGTCCCCGAACCCCCTAGACACCACCCCCACCCCCTTTGACACCCCCACCCCTCTGGACAGCCCCCACCCCCTAGACAACCCCACCCCTCTAGACTGCCCCCACCCCCTGGACACACCCACCCCCTGTACACCCCCTACCCACTTGGACATCCCACCCACCCCCAAAACAACCCCACCCCCACCCCATGGATATCCCCCAACCCTCTAGACACCACCCACCCCTCTAGGACTACCCCCACTCCCCTAGACACCCCTTAACCCTAGGATAGCCCACTCACCCCCTGGACACCACCCCCTAGACACTCCTACCCCTTGGACACCACCCTCACCCCCTGGACACCCCCACCCCATTAGACACCTCAACCCCGTTGGATAGCCCCCACACCCCCATGACACCACCCCCATCCCCTTTGAAACCCCCTATACACCCTCGCCTCTATGGACATCCCCCACCCCTAGACAACCCCCACCCCTCTATACATCCCCCGCCATCCCTAGATATCCCCCAAACCTCTAGACATCTCCCCACCCCCTGGACACCTCCCACCCCTTGGACACCCCTTACCCCCTTGGACAACCCACTCACCCCCTGGACACCACAACCCACCCTGGACACCCCTACTCCCTTGGAAAACCCCCTCACCCCCCTAAATAACACCCCCACTCCCTTGGACACCCCAACCCCCTTGGACAGCCCCCGCACCCCCCACTGGACACCACTCCCACACCCTTTGACACCCCCTGGATACCCCCACCCCTCTGGACAGCTCCCCTACCCCCTGGATAGGACACACCCCTCTTGATATCCCCCACCCACCCCTTGTACAGCCCCACCCCTAGACACCCCTACCCCCTTGGAAATCCCACTCACCCCCTAGAAACACCCCCACCCACTGGACACCCCAACCTCCTTGGACAACCCCCTCACCCCCTTGGACACCCCAACCCCCTTGGATAGCCCCTACACCCCCCTGGGCACCCCCCCCCCCTTTGACACCCCATGTACAACCCCCACACTCTAGACTTCCCCCACACCTCTAGACAAACCCCCCACCCCGTTCGACACCCCCTAAACGTGCACACACACATGATGGAACATACGAAAATCATAAAGGTGAATAATATCATTTCCAAGGTTTCTTTCACCAAAAAATAATTTAGAATTGTATAAATTAACACTATGAAACATACCATGATAGAAAGAAAAAATATAGAAAAATAACATCTCAAAAAACTTAGTTTAGGGCATCACGAAAAATAAAAACTGAAATCAAGCCATGTGAAGCTTACTTGAGTGTTTCTAGTCGACCTGATTGATCTGGTTACAATAAAGATGATTAATGATGTTGAAAAAATGAGGCTGGAGGTGAAAACATTGAAGAATCCTTTCTAGGTTTTCTGCATGGGAGAGACGAGGCACATGTCGCCAGATTGAAGAAAACATAATGACTGAATACGGGGTGTGATAAATCATTTAAAATGTTTATCAAGTCAGTTATTTTATAACTGATGTGATAAAATAATTTTTATTGTGTATAACATCAGTTACATAATAACAGATGTTGAAAATAATCTATCACGTTTGTGATTTTATAACCGACATGATAAATGACACTGTATCACGTCGGTTCTTTTGATAACTGACGTGATAAATTTCCAAGATTTCTTTTATCACGCCAGTTATTTTATTACTGCTTTGATAAAGCACCTAGATTTGATTTTCACGACAGTTATAAATTAACCGACGTGATAAATCTAATCTCGGTATTTTTGACGTCAGTTATAAAATAACCACCGCAAAAAAATTGATTCATATCGATTTATCATGTCGGTTATAAAATAACCGATGTGATAAATCAATTTTTATAGCTTTACGAGTCAGTTATATAGAACTGATGAGAAAAATTCCGACGTGTTAAACATTTTTTCCACTAGTGACATTGAGTTAATGATTATGGTTTAGAGGGTGTTCATTAATAATTTGGATTTAGGTGGTCTAATTATTAAATCCATAAGTCATGATTATGATCAAGTGAATGAAATTTTTCCACTGGACAACCACATGGGGAAATTGAAATTTATATTGAATTAATGAATTGATTTCTTTATAATTTGGAAACCCGTGATAGATCCCATTTGACTAGTTAATTATTTGGATAACATACATGATATAATCTCATGGGGTGTTTCTATACATTTAATAATCAAATTTTTGAATTTTAAAAGAGGGAATAATGGGTTAATGGAATTTAAATCCATCATTATAGAATGAATGATAATATTTTTTAATGGTTGTTTATATTAACCATAAAGGTTCAATGATATGTGATTAATTGAATATAAATTGATTAACATTGATTTTTTTCACTTTCTTACTATTATTAATGTAAATAAAAATGGTTTTGAATGATAAATTAAATTGTTCTCCATAATTTTAATGATTGATAATAATGTCAATGATATTGAATATTGATAAATATTACATATATGTAATAATTGTGCATGTTTATAATATGAAATTTGGGTAAATTATTGATGCTCTAAATACAAATGGGGTTCCAAAATGATGTTCTGAAGCCTAAATGCATGAATGTGAACAATGATTTAGGGATCAGGGATCGATGTCACAAACATTCATGAGGTATGGGTCATATAATGATGCTCTAAATAGGTATGGGGTTTCGAATTACTACAATATGACTCTAATATATAAATGAAAAAGTATAATTAAATAAAAAATGAATAACATAAAAGAATTATTGTTTATATTATTTTGGAATGTAGTTAAATATTTAGTATTATCCAAATCATGTATGATGTGTTTGTATAAGGAATAATAATTGTAAAACCTAGTTTCATTTGTCATTTGATATTTAATCATTATACAACTATATAATAAGGTATAAAATGAATATTTAATTATGCATCATTAGTGGTGGAAAATGAGTTGTTCTCACACCTTTCTCAGGCTTCCTAATCAGTTCCAAAGTATACTTCGTGATTTCATTATAGGATAAGGGAAAGATTCATGTGTTATATGGATGTGTTGGTATTCATGATGGGGCAAGGATGAGGGATCCTTGTTTGATATTGGGAACTTCCTGGAAATTTTCACAGTGTCTTTGTTTTTGGTTTTCATTAGACCCTTGAAATTTGTATGCATGCCATATCTAGTTCATTGATTTTTGTTATTGTTTTCCTATTTTGAATTCATTATGTGATGTTGGGTCAAATATTTATTATAGTTTATTATTTGTAATTTTCTTATAATAGTTTTTTGTATATTGATCTCTACTAGTGTTCTTCATTGATAAATAGAGTATAGTCTCTCAATGTTACACATGATACCATTAGTGCTATTCAGTGGTCTCTAAAATATTGGGAGGCATGCCTAATATCATGTAATGAATCAGCCCTGGGCACTCGCATGTGGAACCCATTTCAGGACCATACAAAGTGTTATCAGGGGAGTTTATTTGTATTACTATTTTGGGAAGGTAGAAATGGGATTTGGATGAGTAGATCATTGGTCATTAGTTGGTTCAGTGGAGTATTTGACCCATATAGGGGGGGGGGGACCATGTATCTAGGGTGTGATTGTTTTTCGTGATATTTATGGTTAAAAATGGATTTTACTTCCCCACGGTTGATGAATTTATGACGTGATGTTATTTTTTTTGATATTTTACTTACCACCATGTATGGACCGTTAGTTCAGTATACTTACCTTAATCATAGAACTCTTGATTTCTTGTGACCAGCATCATATTTGGAACACACAAAAATCAAGCCAAAAGTGGGGTTTTATAATTAAAATGATTTCTTTTATTTGTGTATTTCTAAAATGAAACGGTCATTAATTATGAATTGAAAATTGAAAATTAATATAAATATGTTAATTTAAAATGGGTAAAATGGATTTAAAATGAGAAAAATTGAAACATGACGTATTTTTACATATGTTAGCCATGAACCATATTATATATGACTAAGGGTGGTGTTATTTTCTTAGTTTCGACTTTTTGGAAGTGTATGGGGGGTGTATTATTATGGATTTATATAAAACCCTCTTGTTAAAATGTGTTAATCATGTTTTATGTGTCCAAATATATTTATTTGAAATTTTAGAGGCTTGACTCAATGATAATGTTTTTTGGTAGGACAAAAAGATGAAATAGCTACAAATGATCCTCTAGTAGTGGATATATAGGGTATGACGGTTCTTGGGTAAGGAGAGGGAGATAATATCTATAAAAAAATCACTCATTTAATGGGGTTCATGGAGATAAACCCTTGGTGGGTTGTGTAGAATATGTATGAAATTGCATTGGATCTCTAGTTGAATCACCCTATGATCATTACTAGATATAGTGGGATATATATAGTTGGGTCCGGTATTGGGTTTATCCGTACAATACATGACCATTTAGAGGATGTAGTATAAAAGAGAGTAAAATTAGATTATTATATATTTCAGGGATTAGCAAAGTGTTTGTATGATATTCTCGAATGAGATCAACAGTTGGATAACATTGTTTGGAAGGACTACCAGGAGATGTTTCTAGAATATTTTTACCCAAAGACACTTAGGAATGGGAGGTAAACTATGTTCTCATAGTTTAAACAAGAGAGTATGTCTATGATAGACTATGATAGTTGCTTCAATAATTATTTTTAATTGATCAATTATGGAAGGAGATGAGGTAATTGGTGTGAGACTCTTCCAGTATGGAAATAAATGTGAGATTCAATCCCATTTTAAAATATTTATTTAAATAATTTTATGGGGGGTTAAATACTGAAATATAGTTTGTGGGGAACTTGGAAGAGGCTTTTAGTGGATTAAATGTGGTTTCTTCTGGAAGAATAGGAGGTATATCTTCTGAAATCTGGAAGTTTCACTATTAGAATGTTTATCAAAGAAGTGGTAAGTAGTGTAGTTAAGGAGAAAGATAAATTACATAGGAAAATACTTGAGTTCTTTCCCATCAATATAGTAGTCAGTGTCTCTGTTTTAGGTAATATAACCAACTATTAACAAGTACCAAACTAATCAAATTCTAGACTTCTATAGATGTTCTACAAGAAACCATGGATAACGGGGAGTGTTGGAATAGAAATAATGAATCAGAGTATGAGAAGGGTACATCTACACCATACCATTATTGTACAAATATTTATACTAACCATGAAGGTTGAGTAATTGGAAGAGGTAATTTTGGGAAGAGAACTAATATCATAAAAGTAATGCATTATAGTGTTCTTAGACTATATTACATGGTAAAGTTTTACGACAGTTTAATGTTGTTTATCCTGCACTTGTGGATATCAAGGATGTGATATTGATAGTCATATTCCTTGTTCTTGTCACATATTTTATTTATAGTCCTTTATTTGATATTTTATTGTCACTGTATTTTATATCTTCTCATATTTTAAATGGTTTGAGTCTAGTAGTTAAGTTGGAATGAGTGGTCATGTTGATAGAAACAATAATAGGTGTACCATCAAAGGAAGTCTTTCTATGAAAGTGTTATTCCCTAGAGGATGGGTAGTATCATTTTCATGGGGATCTTTACATGTTTTAAATGATCGTTTTGGACTTGAATTTGGGTATTGATTGATTGGTGTCATTCTAATCCCACATTATTGAAAACATAGGAGGAAACCTTTATGTATCCTTAGGGTAACAGTTATACTCATTATATAGAGTTGGATATCTAGGAAGGTCATGCAGGGACAATTCATCACCAATTTTGGGAACTCACTACCATTGGTTTCCAGTATTTTTATGAATTATGAGAGAGTAATGCATGATTAATTTCAACCTACAGTGAATTAGTATTATGATTTTTTTTATGAAAAAATCTCAAGGATTCAACCTGAGAGAGAATAAAAATTTACAATTTATGTCATTTTGGGAGCTATGATATTTTCTATTACACCTTGAAAAATTAAAACCATAGTGATCCAAAAGATTAAGCCTTAGCTGGAATTATTAATAAATGATGGATTTATCCATTGGAGTATACCACCTTGAGGATCTCTATATTTTTTTCCTAAGAAAGTTTATAGGAAGTTTTATTCATGTGTCAATTACCATAAGATTAACCAAATAAATGTGAGGATATGATAGCCTCTTAACCTTATCAGTGTTCTCTTTAACCACTTCTTAGGAGATTTTGATTTCTCTAAGATTGACTCAGGATCAGTTTATCATCATTTGAGAGTAAGATCTTTTGATATACAAGAACATTCTTTCACAAGAAATTATTTCCTATATGAGTTTATCATTTTTTCATTCAGCCTAATAAACACTACCGACATGTTTATGGGCTTAATTAATGGATCATTTCACTCACACCTGTATCATTTTATATTTATTTTTATGAAATACATCTTGGTGTACTCCATGAATCCTGAAGACCAATACCATCATCTTGAAATTATTCTAAGTACACTGAGTGTACTTCAACTATATTTCATGATATCAAAGTATTAATTATTGATTGACAACTTGTATTTAACATATCATATAATTTCTAAATAATGTGTGTTAGTGGAACAAGGTGATTTTTGGGCAACAATTTCATAGTCACTGATAAAGAATGATTTTGATATCTAAAGATTAATATGTTTTGGGATTATAACGAGGGATTAAACCAAGAATTTTCAAAATATTCATAAAAAATCTTTTTTTTTTCATTAATATGATCATTTTGTAATGGTTTGGAGCATGTTATAATGCATTCCTAGAGTTTAAGAGACATCTGACTACTATATTGATTTTGATCCAACACAGGCCTGAGGAGTATACCATGTTTTGTGATGCATCAAAAGTAGATTATGGAGAATTTATAATGTATGGATATCGATATGTGGTGTATGGTTCAAGATAGTTGATTCCAAATGAATATAATTACCCCAAAAATTATCCTAAGTTAGTTTTGGTGGTATAATATTTTATGTGTTAGAACAGTTACCTTTTTTTGAAATGATTATTATGTTTATGGACCCCAAAAGCATAAATTATTTATTTTAAAATGATATTTGGATATCCTATAGTGTATATGGGTTGATTATATGTTGATATTTTATTTCGATCTATCCTTAAAATCACCAAATGGAAATATTATTTCTAATACTTTCAACTAGATGACACAGTATCTGTCAATTCAAGAGTCTAGATCAAATTTGTAGATGATGAACTAATTGTATTTGATGTATATTGTGGTTAAATAGATCTAGGATAAGATAAAACTCATATCTTTATCATTTTATCCCTCACATCTAATAATGATCAGGAAATCTATTATGAGGATATGATGCTTTTTGACATGAGGGAAAGACTTGATGGTGGGTAGTCATCTTCTGGTTATACTATATAAAAGGATAACATAATCCATGTCATGAACTATATTTGTGCTCTATTGTGTATACAAGAGGAGATAATGTGTGATTTTATTGCCTCATGGTTTTTAGGTAATACTAGTTTGACTGAAATGTACATTCACCTATGACGACCGTATTGGTGGCGAACCATGAAAACCAAAATTCCTGGTTTCATGATATGGTGCAAGAAATGTCAATAGGTGAAGGCTGAGTATTAATGACCAAGGGGATTAAAATTTTAGTTTCCATTTCCATAATGTAAGTGTAATGTGATTTCCATGATATTTTTTGTGGTTCTTATGAGGACCCCTTGGAAGAATGACTCTATGCTGTTTATTGTTGACTGGTTGACAAAAGTATCTCAATTATTTCTTATCCAGGAGACTTTAAAAATGACCAGCTGAGGGATATTTATTTTCAAGATATATTATATACTCCTGGGGAACATTGATCATAGTTTCAGACCACGATCTATGATTTATTTCATGCTTCTGGAACATATTGTAGTATGCATTGGGTACCTGGGTGTTTCAGTGTATGGATTTCCTCCACCTGATAGATAGGAAATCTTAGTGTATTATCCAGGTTCTAGAGGAAATAACGAGATAAAATTCCCTTTATTTTTATGATTATTACAACATAGTACTCATTTATTTTACTTATAACAATAGTTATGTAGAAATTAAATACATATTACTATATGAGGAACTTTATGGTTGTCTATGAAAATCACCTTTGTGTTGGATGGAGGAAGGTGGGTCTAAGTTGTTGGGAATGAATCTCATGCATGATGAGTTAGATTATGTTTACCTGATTGGGAAATTTATGGCTACAATTAAAAGTCTAAATAATTCTTAATATGATCGATATCAATTACTTTTGATTTTATAGTTACTGATCTTGTATTATTGTGGGTTTCATCAAGATTGGGCCACCATAAGAGTGGAAGGTCAGGAATATTGGCCCCCTACTTGGGTTGAGCATCGACGGTTGGGGAGAGTATAAGACCAGTGTGATACTGATTGTCACTTAAATAATTGTATATTGTTATGCCTAATGTTATTGACCTATGGAATCCTTGGCAGTTTTACCTGAACCATCTCATGTGATTAATATTGATGATTTTTAGTTTGAGGATGATAGAGAAATTTAGGGGCATCTGATTCATGTTGTGAATCATAATGATAAAGTCATATCGGTAAATATTTTCTCATTGGTCTCACTGATGTTTTGTTGTGGTTGTGTTCTTGAGGGAACATGCGTGATGAAAGATGATATGTTGGATTAGTGGCCTGGAATTTTTGCTTAAACGGATTGGTGAATCATGGTTGTGTATCTCAAATATTAGTTGTTATATGGTGGGAATATTATAAGGTTAATAAATCTTTTGAGATGTATCATTCCTTAATTTATGTATTATTTTACCATTTTATAGTCCAACTATGTTTTAGGCTTTACATGGGTTCATTCGGGTGAGTTTTGGAGGTTTTTATTGGGGTTTTGGGATTTGAATCGTTGAAGCATCATTTTCTCAAACATCGCACCCTCACCCACAAAAACCGTGCACCCTGATACAAAAATAGATTCCATGGTTGGTGCATGGTTTCTCAAACTATTCACCCAACTTGGAGTTACCATGCGTCCCATGCTATATGGGAACTTTTTTATGGCCCACATTTTGGAAAATCATGTACCCCACCCAAGAAACTGTGTGTATGGGATTTATACTACCAAGAAATATATTTAAAAAATTATAACCCCTGTTTTTATTACGAATAATTTTCAATCAAACTTAAATTAATTTTCAATGATTTTGGAGGCTCCTGGGAGGATTAATAATCTCCTCAAACTGCGTTATTAGTGAATCAAATATCTAATGGAAGGAATTATCCTCTCCTATGATATGTGATATCATCTTTTATATGGTTCCTCACATTTATATAATTTTTTATCATTGGATATTCATGATTTCCTTCATTGAAAATGATTTTAATAATTTTTTTAAATGGATATTGGTCCTAGGTTTTTATCCTGGATCACATCCTCTATTATGAATTGGATATTTCTATATCTAATTGAGGATTATTTTTTTCTGAGAGTTTGTCAATGATTTTAACGGAGGTGGTATAATTTATAATTACTATGTTCTTTGATATGGTAATGTGTATGTATTTGTTCCACTTCATTTCCATACTAGAAAATTTCATTTCAAATTTACATAATGAATTGATTCCCAAGGAATGGACATACACTACATGGATCTTGTTGAAACCATTAAATATTATGAGACTAGTATTTATGGAATCCCATGGGGTATAACAAAAAAATTTAAATGATTAATGATGAATTATAAAAATAGGAATAATGGGATTATTGAATTGATATAAATCCTTACTACATGGTTGATAGTGGGATTTGAAGGGTTGATTTGAATTTCCATAAAGATTTAATGAGATTTTATTAATTTATGATAAATGGATTAATGGTGAATTTTTCATGTAATTCTTTGTCATTAAAGTAGAGAAACATGGTTATGAAAAAAATGAAATGGTGAAAATGATGTGATTTATTGATAAGAAGGTAAATAATGTAGAACCATGATGTGTATGAGATATATTTAATAATTGATAATGATTTAAAATAAGGTGTGGTTCGGAACTGTAGCTCAAAATACACATGGATTGTAGAAATGATTACCCATTCCACCGATGGATTACTTTGAATAATGAGGTGTTCGTTAGGGACTGATGATCCGAATTCTAATAAGGTTTTGGATTAGATAAAATGATAAAAATTCAAATGGGTGTTATATACTTATTATCATGTCCCTTGATGTATAAATGTGAAATTTTAAATAAATGAATAATAAAATCCCATGAATGAATGATTTTTGTTATTCTAATGGTATATGGTTCAAAGTCCAGACCAAGATGAACCAAATATAATGTGGTTAGTTAAGAAATAATAAATGTTACTCCAATTTAATTTTTTCATTTTATTTTTACTTATTAAACAATTTCATATACTATTATAAATTTTAAATTTCATTAGAATCCATTTGTAGTGTAATAATGAGGTGTATTCAATCTCTATTATGACTGTTTGATCTGTACCCAAATAGAATTCATGTTTATTGGATAGGATAAGGGCATGATTCCTCTATTATATTGAGGATTTGGGAATCAGGACGGTGCATGGATGAGGGAGGTGAACCTTATTTCAAGACCCATCTAAGAGTTCTTACTGTTTCTATATTTAGGGATTTCATTAGACACTTGACACATGAATGGATTGAGATATTTAATTAATATTATTATTATTATTTTATTTTGTATTCATCATGTGATGTGTGGTCTTATATTGGTTATGTATTATTATTGTTCATTATCTTATCTTGGTTTGGTGTATATTGAGCTTCATTGATGTTCTTCTTTGATAAACCGGGTATAGTCTCCCTACATTACATATTAGACACTAACTGTTATTTGGTAGCATTTGGCACATGGGGAGGCATGCCTGATCTCTTGTAACAGACCATCCTGAGGCAACGACTTGTGGAACCCAGGTCATTACATTGAAATTTTACATATTTTATATCAATATTTATTAAATTACACCAAAACTAGCATAATGATCATAATGGTTTAATGATTTTGGAGACTAGATGAAAAATCTTTTTATTTCATGAAAAATATTAAAAATCTTCCATAATGATTATCTAACATGGTAATATTCCTAGAACTACATTCACTAAAACCTTTATTCGAAACCTGGAGAAAGAAAATAATATAAAGGATTAACACATATTATATGTAAGGGAAAAGGGAAATATATCATTAGAATATGGGTATGAGAACTTGAGACTAACATTTTAAAACCAAACCTTAAATATCATAGATCCTAAACATTAGTTATGGAATAAATATTGGAACTCTATAAGATATGAATCATAATAGAATAAATAATACTTGAACCATGATATCATAACATTTTAATAATACATATAGTATTTCATACTAATTAGCAGAAAAAATCATTTTCATAGTAGACAAGGCTAACTACCGAGGATAACATAGGGGAACGGGTTCACACCCAAAGGCATCATAATTGTCATGGATTACTCAGAAGACCATCATAGTGGAAAATCCCCTTACTAAACTGGGTTTATTACCTATTCTAGTCATCTATATCTCATGATATATAAATACTTACCCAATTCATTAGAGGGAGATATAGGTTGCACCCATAACATCATGAAAATCAAACATATGGATGTTAAAAGATAAAAAAATAACCATATCAAATCCCATAAAACGAAATGGGTCTTTTGAGATTTTAGTCATATAAAAAATATGTATGTGATATAGGTTTCATAATCATTTTATCATTTCAGCATATCATGACCCTTGAAAATAATTAGGTTTCATAAAAAGTTTATCATTGTATTATCTATGGAAGAGAAACATGTTTCGTTAAAATATTTTCATCACAAACACAAACCATTTGGATAAATAATTAGAATGGTATACTTGTATCGTGTTCCTAGTAAAGCATAAGTACCATCAAAGTATTTAATCTTATATGGAAAATGATTTTGAATGATCAATTAAAACATTTATTGAGGAAAATACACATTACACATTGAAAAAAAACCTTGAAAATATTAAAAAATAGTATCCTTTTTATTAAAAATACATCAAATATTATAAATACATATTCCAATAAATTATTTTTTATAATGGTTGAAGAATATATTCGTTTCATACATGTTAAAAGGAATAAAACTTTGCCATTTTGGATAAAATTTAAACATGTACTATTTGAAAAAATGACATGATGATTAATTTAAAAACATTTTGTAAAAATTAATAAATTGGTCAAAATTTCTTAATAAATCATTTGGATAATGTAAAAAACAACTTTAACAACAATTTTTTTTTATAAAAAAATGTTTGGAGATTATTTTTTTCAATAAAGAGAGAAATAGAAATTATTTTTCATAATAATATTCTTAGGAAATATTGACTACATAAAGAGTTGAAAATTAATCGAAACATGTTTTCACATGACAAAAATAGATTATAATAATATTAATCTATTAATTTAGTTATGGATACAAATATTTTATCATTGGATACATAATCATAATAAATCCTGATAAATAATGATATTATAATATAAAATCATTACGAATTTCATAAATTTTATTTAATTGGACTATGACAGTATAACATTAAATAAAACTAAAATATCATTAGAATAAATAAATTCATGATATTAAATTTAAAATATATTGTGTATGCACATTATAAATTAAACATAAGATTATAATAAAACATATTTTTCAATGAAGTCAAATTGATGGAAGAATTCCCTTACCGTGTCAGTAATCATTCGAAACATAATCCTAAATAAATAATAAAATAAAAAGTAGCATTAAATGTAATTTATTGAATTGGGTTAATGATGTAACATGTCAAAGGGTCAGTATATACACCACAAAAAATAAATTTGTGGTGAATTTTCAAATGTCTCTAAGAAATAAATGAGAGACTAGAAATCTCTTATCTTAAGTATCGACTACCTTGATACACATCCAGACCTCTAGTATACTAAAAACAATTCATTATAAATCCACTAAATAATGATACATATATATATCATACCATATATTATTTATATAGGACCCTTTATAAACCATTTTTTAATACTTATGTTTTAATATATATTTTTTGGAAATAACGACATTGTTATTCATAATGTTTTGATTTTTTTTTATCCTTTTGAATTAAAAATGGTTACATAAAATATAGAATTTAAATTCAGATATAAATATCAGTTATTTCATTATATATGTTTTTGGGTAATCAATAATATTTAGTGATAGAAAATAAAATACATCGTTTTAGGAAATGGTACATCATATGTACATATGAACATTATTTCCATTTTCTAGATGGATTGAAAGAAATAAATTTATGTAATATATTACCAGTATTACATAATTTTATTTCATTTATATCACCAATTTTCATGAATCCCATCCCTATTACCTTCAATTAATTTCTTGAATGTTCCACATTTCATCTTGTGGTGGTAGTCTACCATACACATTAGTGATGTTATCGTTTTCCCATAGAATGGAAATTTTGAATGTATATGCGATATAATAATATCATAAGTATAATTATATCATATATATATATATAACAGATAAAATTTTAGTCAATTATTATATCAATACTAGAGATGTGGTAATGGAAAAGGAATAACATCAGTTCACATGGCGGTTTTCCACCATACACGTGAATGGTGATTTCGTATCCCATTTGATAGAAGATGTGATAGTTTTAGACGATTACCATAATATAAAAAACATTTTATTATATGTAATATTTTAAGGTTGTTATATAATAATGTTGTAATAATCATTGAAGGAGGGTCTGGGGGGGAAATAAAATAAAATCAATAGTTAGGGGTGTTACCTTTTCGTAAAAATTCATCTGGTTTGAACCAAAATGATTAATTGGATTAATTTATGAGCAATACTTTTTCTTATAGGATGTGATGAGGTATGTTGGATGTTATTTGAGATGGTATTGGCCAAACCAATGGGGTTTTCATGTGTAAAGTGTGGGGGGGGGAGGATGACCTTTTATAACTTGTAAATTTTTAAAAGAAAAATGTGTTCCCGAATTTTCCACATGCCTCATGGATGAAAAATGGTCCACTCTAAAACCAATAACATACATGGTCCAAAATACAATATTTATTGTCCATGTTCGGTGTCAACATATGATTTAATATTTTTAAAAATCACTATGATCAAAAAATAATTTTTACCTTATTAGGTAATATAAATTATATTGATTCTAAATATGGAATCCATTTTTTCAAAATTACTTTTACATAAGTGTAAATTTTTTTTTACAAATTGAACCCATATATTTGATGAGACTGGATTTTTTGTAATGAGAAATTGAACAAAATATTAAAAAGATTCTATATCAATATTCATTAGTAAATTGATTTAAATTACCTATATTATATTAATATATATATAATTGAACTAATTTAAAATTTCTATAATTCTTAAAATAGTTATGATATTTTTATATACTATAAAAAATGAAAATTCTTTAAAAAATGATTATTTTACACTATTTACCAAAAATTTATATTCTCGAAAATTATAAAAAATTAAACCTAATATAATAATAAAATTATTATTTTTAAAAATAATTTTATTTTTATATAAATTTTATTAAATTTTAAAAAAATACATTAAAATAAGTGTGGAAATGGTGACATAACGTACTTACAGAAAAATACAATTTGTACGAATAAAATTGTTTTTACTCATTTCTATTAATTATAAATAATATAAGATGAATGTTTAGTAATTGGAATAATATATAATAAATAATTTTATTTAAAATAATTTATCACAATTTATTTGTTTATTTAATTATGTCACAACATATTTGTGTACATAAAAAATTTTCATAAAAATATTTTTTTTGTTATAAAATAGTTTTTTATTTTCATTTATAATTAATTTGCCACCAAGTAAATCACAATATATACATTTTGAAACCATATAATTTTTGAATTCAGTTAATCTAATTCTTACTCTACATTCAAACATCTAGGTTATAATGATTTAGTAAAAATATTTTAATATCATATAATGTTTCATTTAAACATGGTGTTGTGTGTGACATAAGATAAAATATGTGTTGTGTGTTACACAAGATAATATATCTTTTTCATGAAGAAAAATATTGAAAACATTATGTTTATTTGAAATATATATTTCTTAAAATCTTTGGATGTTACAAAAACAATGTAGATTATCCCAAAATTAGAGAATATATTGTGGGAATGTATCTTAGACTTTAAAATATTTTTCGAAAAAAATGTTAATTTATTTGATTTTCTTGGAAATAAATTCGACCATTTAGCCATCATTATAACAAAACTTAGATATTTGTAAGGGTATTCATTTCATTCATTGTTTTTTGGGTCGGTTTTATGGAATCATTGGTTTTTAGTCCTGATGTGGTGTAGAGCATGATAAAGTAGGATTAGGTTGTTTGTGTGACGATGGAGGTAGTGAAGGACTAAAAGAATAAATATGTTACTAATATGAAATAAATCCTTGGATAAGAGGTTTGGAGACCTTTTGTTCTTGATATTATCCACTCTATGTGGTCTGTATAGGTTTTGTAGGGGAGTAATATCTCACCCTGGTTTTTTGGTAATTTTGAGGTGTTGGTGCACGTTGGTGATGTTGTTTATCAGTTGGAACGCCTGGTATGACTACATCAGATTCTTGATGTGTTAGTAGTTGCTCAACTCTATTAGTGTCATTATGATAACTCTAGTTTACCTAACTAGGAAGAGTTATATATCTAGGAAGAAACAACATTTACAAAGCGGCCATAAGAGATCTAGGAACACCATGGGAATGTTTTTCGAGGATGGACCACTCTTTTGGTTAAAGATTTTGTTGGAATAATGTCATAGATAAGAGTAAATAATAGTGATAGATTTAGATGTGTTCTTATTACCCAATTGTTTTTCATTTTTTTCCCTTTTTCTGGTTATTATAATGCGTTTATTTTTTAATCCTTTTAGTTTATGTCCCGTTTTCATTCATTTTTCTATTGGATGTCTTATTAAAATCATGAGAATAAAAGGAGGGGATAAAATGACTTCTAATAAAGACATGTTATAAATTAACATGATTACACCCATGGGGGTGACTTAGTACCATTCATATATGATAGTATATTTACATGGGATATGGTAATATTTGAATTTTATTCTTGTGAAATTGGTAGTGGGGTTTATTGGTTTTTGGTGTGTGGATTTTTAGTTAGTTTATTATATTATTACATTTGAGGGATGAGGTTTGTGAATTGTTTGAAAAGGTTATGTGTTTTTCTAGGTGGGCAATATGATAATGTAATACGGTAATGTGGCTGTATAGGATCTTTCCTATATCTATTTTTTCATTGGTAGATTTGGATAGTGGTTGTGTTCAGTTGTAGTGAGATATATGAGAGGATTCTTGTGGGGTAGTTGTTATGAAATTATTTCCCATTTATTTATTATTTTTGTTTATATTCTTATGGGTGAGAGTATATTGAGATGTATTGGATGTAATTTTATTGACATTATAGCCCATTACATTGGGTGAATCATATGGTAGACATATATAGGGATGTCCATAGGGAGTTGAGATGGAACAAATGGATAAAGAGTCTTGCTTAAAAGAATATATATAGAATATACACTAGATATTTGGTGAGGAGATGGACACTACATATTAAGAGGTTAGGTTACTATGTTGGGTCACTCAGATAGGGTTTTGAGGCTGATCTTGTATTGGTTGATTTTTTTTCATGATCCCTATGTTGCAGTTTATACCTTATCAACATGTGGAGGTTGAAACATGAAGACTAATTATATGGTTTAGTGTCTTGGTATATATATTTCAATAATTATCCTAAAATTATTAATATTTCACCATGGATGAGGGTTGTATCATGTCCCCCTCTTTAGTTGTGGAGGGTCTACGGCTTAGCTTATGTAGTTGCATCATGGTATCTTCCTCATTTGTTTAGTGTTAATTTTGTTTTGGATCATTAATCCATCATATCTAGATGGGTTTTGGAATAGTGAGGGGTCTTAAACTATAGTCCCCTCAGTTTTGAATGGACTAATACATTGTTTGGGTGTTTTCTTCATGGGCTTTTGACTTCATTCTTGATATAAATTATTAAATCCCCTCATAACTGACCACATTTCAAACACTTATCTAATTTCAAGGGTAACGATGTGAATACCAAAGATCACCTTTATCCCCCTCAATGTGGTATTTGACCGTGAATCATGGATATAAATTTTTGTTGTTCCTTCATAATTTTACTTTCTTCTCATATAGTTTCCCCCTGATTTCACCTAGTTTCTCACCTGGGGAAGGATGTTTTCAAGTGACACCTTCATTGTGTCATTATTATAAGAAGGTGTTTTGGGGGTTATTTTAGGTTGAATGGGTGTTCTTATTCATTTTTTGTGTTTGGGGATTCTCTCTCTCTCTATCCAAACATGCTTTGTGGATTGGAAATAATCGTTTGAGGTAGGGGATCCTTCATTTCATGTGTAGTGTTTCAGGAAGGATGGGTAATATTTTTTCCTTTGGGATTATGGTTTTCATCTGGATTAATAATTATAAATAACTCATTAATTTAAATTTAATGTGATGTAATGTGTTTCACCTGATTCTAACATCCCTTTGATGTTGTTGGTATTTTGATTATTCATTCTTTTTATACCATTAAAAATCATGGCTGTTTAGAACCTGTGATTATGTTGAATTAATTTTTTAGCATCTTTGATTTGTGATTGTAATGATAAAACATTAACTAAATTTTAAATCTCTGACATAACACAAATCAATTCATTTCACAAGGAAAAAATGAATTTTTTAAAAATTACAAAATAAAAATTAGTGAAATAGATAAAGAACATTTTTAAAATATGATATGTGATAAGTGATTCTTGTATGATATGAAATGTGTGTGGATTTATTATTTAGTAATGGTATATTGTAGTGTGGTTATGTTGTGGGGTGATGATGTAAAATTTAATTAGAGTTTTTTATGTGATTAGTTGTGTGGTCTTGATATAGGGTGGTAATGAAGGAATGTGGTTGTGATGTGGAGGTCATGAAAAGTTGGCCATTGTTGTTGTGTGATGGTGGTATTGTGGGATATTTATCATGGTAATGATGGTTTGTTGATTTTTTTGTACTGATTTGTTGTAATATATTCAAAGTTTAGTATTTGGGTTAAAGGAAGATTTTGAAATTTAAATATCATGGGCTAGTTTAGTTAAAGGGGTTGAAATGGAAAATGAGTGAATTAAAAAATGGGAAGTGTGGATAAATATATTTTATGTTAATGTGAAGTAAAATGGGATGAATAATTAAATTATTAAGACACATAACATAATTGGATGATAATGTGAAATATGTAAAATGTATTAATTTTGGAATGAAGATGAAATGTGAAATGTGTCATGTGGCATGTTGTGTAGTGGTGTGAGTTTAGAAGTTTCCATAAATGTAGAGGTGTTGTGTTGTTGGGAGATGATATTGTGATTTGGTTAGTTATTTTTTTAACCTATAGGATGTCTTTAATTAGTATATTTAGATAGTACATATTTTCCTGGCACCCACAATGAGCGCCATGATTTTAAACATGTGTATGGGGGTTTGTATTCCCCAATATCCAAGTGGTGAGGATGGATGGTTGAATACCCACACATTCCATATATATATTTTAAGTGACTATTACATATTGAGGTTTTGATATCCATTAGTCAAATTTTAACTATAGTGATTCTATATGTGGTGATGAGATGGATTATATCGTGTGTCATACATGGTGTAATAGGGAATGAGCTAGATTTACAACATGTTCAAGTTACCCTACTACTCTGTTTAATGTTTTGGATGATATGTGAGGGTATGGACCTTGTGTCATCAATAGATATGTGATGTGATAGCCCAAGTATCTTCAGTGGATATGTGATTTGATGTCCAGTTGAAAATAGGGTGTTTCACATGATTTGATGTTCAAAAGATCTGGGAGTGTCATGACATTTGATGTTGGGTCTTGAGAGAAGAAAGTTGGTAGGGAATGAGGTGAATGACACCCATTATCAATATACTTAATATTATGTTATTATATCTGGATGAATTATTTAGTGAGTGTTAAATGGTTTGGATGGACTTGGTTAGTTAACCAATGTTTTTTTGTTTGTTCATTAGTTTTCTCATAAGTTCATTATTATTCTATTTTGAAATGTTCATCTGAGACTTCAGTTACCCTACTGATTATAATATAATGATCACCCTATTTATATAAATACTACTATTTTGTTTCTAAGAGAACATTGTTGACCTTGTTTGACATTTCTAGCTATGTAATTAGTGTTGTAGTTCTACCACAACTTTTATTTTTTGTATTTATTTGGATACTTTTTTATGTACCATATTAATTTACTTATGAATGGTTGTTTGGTTTTGTATTGGTATTTATATTATGTCATGAACATTAATTTAGTATATTTATCATATTTTCTAATACTAGTATCATAAAGGGTAGTTCCACCCATTTTTAGGTTTTTATACTATTGGTTCTAGTCCCAAACATGGGGCCTATTGGATATTTTAATTTGTGGTTATTATCACACTACCTTTATTTTCAAACCATGAGGGTCACCATTAGAGTTAATGGCTTGAAAATTTATTTTATAAAAATTAATTTTTATTCAATGATGATGTAGAAAAGTTGGGTTTTCCAAAAAAATTAGAAAATAAAAGATAATTTTAAAAATTGTAAAATAACTAAATATAGATAATTCTATAAAAGAAAATTTATTTATCAAAAATAATTTATGTGGGTTTTAATTTAAAAATTAACTAATTCAATGAAACATGAAAATATATAATATATAATAACACTCTCTTAAAAAGATCGTTTTGTTTGGAAATTTAAAACATAATTTTTAAAAATATTTATTCCCTTGTACATTAATATTCTTGAATATTAATCTGTGATTTTTATAAAAACAAAAACTCGATTTTACATAAAATTGACTTTTTAAAACTCCTTAAAACCAAATTTTTAATCCAAATGTTTTCAATAAACCACAATTAATAATTTTATTTCAAAAATGTAGAATGGTAGTTTTTTTTCTATAAAATAGATAATGTTTTCAAAAAATAAAATAATTAAATAATTTACCTTATAATAATATTACAATATAAAATTTTTGAATTATTTTCAGGAAATATTTTTTGATGGTATCTCCAAAAAATATAACTCCCTACTCAATATCTTTCTCTATATCTCTCTCACCTTCTCTCTGTAACTTCAAGACTCATAGAAATAGGTGTTCCCAAAGAATTAATTAAGTTGGGTCCCCTCCTGTATACTCATAGATCATTTTTATTTGATCAATACTCTAATTTTGATAGGTATAAAAACTAAAATAATATTTTTCATCATCAATTAGTGATGAAGAATATATGGTGTGGAGGCATATTAATAGAAATATTTTCATCTGTTTTTTTCATCGACCCACCATTGTTTTTCACTAGGAATTTTTTACCAAACTCATATGACTAAATTTTTCAATCATAAAATCACTTTTTTCTTTAAATATTTATTTCTATTAGATATTTTAATGAATCAAAAAATGTTTTAGTCATATAATAATATGATGAAGTCCAACTATTATTATGTATATCTCTGTATTTCTTGAATCCCAAATAAAATTGGGGTCCCTCTATGAGTAATTTTGCTTAATTATAAAAAGTAATAAAATGTAGCATGCATTACGAGAGATATATAATGACATAGTACCTTATTTAGTTTGTTTTGGAAGTGATTATTCCCAATCATAACATCATGAATATTTTATACATTACACAGTTTTATATACCTAATGGCCATAATGATTTAGTGTCCTTATATACTAGATATGTAATAGTCTTATTTCATGAAAGATCATAAACATATACAACAATTTTCTTCCGACATAGTTTACTTCTTAGATATTAACTACCTAATACCATTCATCATAACCTTGTAGAAAAGGAAAAATAATAACTCGAGAGGTATGATTATTAGTAAAGGTAATCATGGGAGGCATCTACAAATGATCCTATGCGAGAAAAGTGGTTTAAGAACATTATAATAACATTATAATAACATTATAAAAAATTATCCAATAAATTAAATATCATTAATCATGGGTTGTGAAAAAAGGTTTTGATATAAAAATAGGAAAAAATTCCTAACACTATGGAATATTCAATAATTTGTCATGATAAATGGAGGAATATCATAAACATTGGAATATTTAAAAATCATATGATTATAAAACTGGGAAAATGTATGAAAAATAAAAGTTTCACTCTTTAAATTTTGGATATTCCAAAAGTACTCATTTAAACATATGGACATGAAACTAGGTCCACACATGATGTTCTGAATATGAAACTAGGTCCATACGTAATGACATGGATGTGAAACAGATTTCGTAAATACCATTTTATTATATTGAGTTATCAATATATATATTTAATTCATTGAATTGATATAATATACCCACCCATCACATAAAAGTTTCCCATAATTGTTCTAAAACAACATAACACTTTCATCATTTAATCATAGTTTAACACATGAAAATGAATTGTGTTTCTGAATTATTCTGTTGTAAATTCATTGAATAATAACAACGTAATAGTTTTTATAGAATTGTCAATAAAACATCACCATCATAGTCTATCCATATAAAATAATTGAATTGTTTCATTGGATCATATCCATGATAAAGTATATCTAACATTGATTGATGTTGTATTGATGAAAATACTATTAAAACCCATAAGAACATTTCTTTTGAAAAATACCATTTTCATTTTGAAAATTACAATTTTTATTTAGAAAATATTTATTTATAATAAAATCAATTATATAAAATGATTTAAACAATTTATTATAAAATAACATTGTAAATATTTCAAGGACCCTTAAAAGAATTGTGTGTTAATAATGGGGGAAATTATGTTCATTTCATAATAGAAAAATAGTGATTCTTTACACACCTTTAGTAAGAAGTACCTCATTTAGAAAACAAGAAGATGATTATTTTTAACCCATTTTATAGGAATTCAAAAAATGGGTGAAAATGACATTAAATAATAATTTTAGTTTATTAAATACATAATTTAAAACACATAAAGAAATAAAAATATTCAATATAAAATATTCATTACCAAATAATAAATAATATGAGTTTTTCATAAAAACATTTTCTAGATCATTATAATTAACAGAGAGAGAAAATTGGTTATATAATATTATAATTAGATGGAAGAATATATTAAAAATATATATATGGGGTTTAAAGGATAATATATATATAATTTCATTCTTTCTAAATTTGGCAAGGAATGTCCTGAAATGAAAATAGATTCTTGCATGAAACCATTTTCACTTTGGTAAGTTTTCAATAAAAACACATATAAATGAAATAAATCCAAATAAAATAAATTCTTTAAATAAAAATAGGATTATGAAATTTCATATCAAAGGATAATAATATAAAATATATTAAAAAAACATGGGGTGAATGTACTATATATATCACTGAATCAAAATTGAGATGAAAAACCCTTACCTCGAATCTCATCGTTCTTTATAAGTGTTAAATTCTCATGAACGATAAATATAGATTTAGTATATCTGTGTGTTCAGATATAATGGTAGATGGTGGTCAAGATGGCTGGTTAATATAAACTATTAATCAAATTAAGAAAATAAATCACTTATATAAATTGATTATAATTTATAATTAATAGAGATAATTAGCTGTACAAAATAAATGACAAATAGACTTTTTTAAAATAATTAAATCCAAAGTGGAAAAAATATATTCTTATAATACTAAAATATATTATATATAAATTTTAAACTATGATTATTTTTAAGTGGTATCATATCATTAATAAAAGTCACCATTTTTAAGATATATTAAATCAATATACTTATCATTTGTTTGGAGTGACACTACTCAATTACAAAATTAACCTTAGACTATGGGAGTTGAAAAATGAATGGTCCAAAATTTATAATCTAGGAGTCATAATAAAAATAGACCTTAATTTAGAATCTAGGAATAACAACCTATTGAAAAATTTAATTATATTGAATGGGAAAGTACAAATAGAAATTGATATCAAATCTGCGATACAGTAAGTAGTGTTACAAAGAAAAAAAATAGTATGAAAAACAATACAAGTGAATGAATAATAGGTAATAGTTCTTTAGTAATGGATCAAATCATCTCATCACGGAAAAATAATTAAAATAAATTTTCTTATTGTCCCAGAGATATTTTATAATTTAATAATAAATATTTCATAATGAACAAAATCATTGGAAGAACATGATAATACGACGGATTGTGTAGTTGATAAATTGTAACAGTGTATCTCTTTGTGTGTCTCTAGGAAATTCTCAAATTCCATTAATAACAAATAACTAAATATGTAGAAATATATCACAAGGATATTAAAATTACAAATTAATATATCTATATAATGATTATCAGAAGAGTTATCTATTAGATATGATTTCTCGAATGAATAAATATTGCTTGAATTTAAAAACAAAATTTCAAATAAATCTTAATTGAAATAATAATTAAGGATGTAAGAAAAACCCACTATAAAATTTTTCAAATAATAATACCTTGAAAATATCATATTTCTCTCTTTTAAATTTAAAATTTCAAAACATGATGAATACATGCATATTTTTAGATAATTTTTTAAAAAATATTGGTAGGACATTATTAAAAACAATAAAATAACATCGTATATGTTTATTAACATTCAATTTTAACTCATAAACATTAAAAACAAATGAATAAATAAATATTATAAATTAATTTTTTTGAGATCCATGTTGTAAATATATGTATGAAAAAAATAAAAAATTAAATCTATATAAAATATATAAAAAACATCAAATAGATTCTATATAATAAATATGAGTTCATATAATCATTGTAATAATTTTACATGTTGAAAAAATATTTTTAAAATAAAAATATCAAGGAAAGATGAAAAATAAATCATATACTTTTTATTAAACTCTCTGAAGGTTAAATTCCTTGATATGTAAAGGTAAGAATAAGTTTTATTTCTTGTTTAGTGGTCTATATTAAATGATAAAACCTATATAAAATTAAGATGACATTATTCATAATTATAATAAATGATTCCAAAATATTTCATAAATGTAAAAATATTTTTCCAACATTGTGTAATGTTATGGAAAATATATGTGTAAAATTTAATTATACATTCGAAAAATAAAATTAAAGAAAAATAGAATTTTCATATATTCGGTTTAGTTAAAATTATATTTATATCACTCACATATGAGTACATAAAACAATGATTAAATGTGATAATAAAAATATAATAGCTTTGTATAGGAATGATATAATTTATGTCATGGTAACATTAATTTTATAGAGGTTTTGAAAAGGTTGAGTGATTTTTTATGTGCTTTGTAAGCGTAATACAATTATTAAAAAGCATGTGTAAGGGTAAAACAAAAATTACCAAGGTTGTGTAAGGGTATATTCAAGATTATGTATATGTTGAAATAGGTTTTGAAAAATACTAAAAGGTTATGTAAAAATACCTAAAAATTATGTAATCAATATAAATACATAACAAAAACTATTTCTTGAAAAATAAAATAATTGAATGAATGAATAATAATAAAATCAAAATAATGAATAAATCAAAAATAAAATAAAAATAATAATGTAAAAATTAAAAAATTAATTTAAAGACTAAATTAATAAAAAAACATTATATAACACAAGTAAAGAAATATTCTAATATAATAAAAAATAAATTATACAAGTACTGAAGATTCGATTATAAAAGTATATGTATAAATTTAATCAAAAATAGTAATATTAGATTTTACATTTATATATAACCAACAAAATATTGATAATAAATACAATTATGAAAACAGAATTGGGGGAGAAAACATTATTTTAAAAGTATTATAAAACTATTTTGGGGCATTTTTCATAATAAAAACATAAAATAAAAACCCTTAAATTAGAAAAAACAAATATCATTCTCTAACAATCTATCTATTTTAGAAAATAAAACACCAAAAAATATGTATAAAATTTATCCCCCTTTTCTATGTTTATTAAAAAGAAAACATAATATACAAAAACATTTGTATGAAATATATTTAAAATCAATTCCCCATGAAAAAATGCATATAAAATAATATTTTAATACCAATTTTTCATCCTTCCATGATTGAATTTTATTATCTCAAATTTAGAAAAACCCAAAATTTGAGTAAAAATATTTATAAGATGACTTTTATATAGAGCATAATCTAATATATTATATCTATTATTAATATAATATTAATGAAATTTAAATACCATTTCAATATTCTTATTCTTAGAATGTTGCAATAAATTTTTTGGGATATAAAATGTAGATGAATTGTCATATTAAATATAAATCCATTGAAAATTAAAACCATATTGAGTTAATTTTTTTAATCAATGATGATTATGGAAAAAATTACAAAACATAAATATATTCACATTTACCAGTAGATATATCAACTAAATTTTGAGTCATGAACTCCAAGAAAATAATTTTTTACTATGTGTGTTACATATCCTATAGGAACTTTTTTCTATTAAGTCTATTTCTCTTCTATGAGTTTTTAGTATTTCAAATATATTTTCACGGAAAAATTTTCTTTTCCATAGGTCAATCATGTTACAATGAGGTATAAATATACCACATTTCATTTCCATAGGTTAATAAATATTTTCATGAAATAGTTTATATTTATGAGTTTTATAATGAGATGCTAGTTTACTAAAATTAATTCATCTTATGGATCTTGTAATTCTTTATTATATTTTGTCCCCATTATAGATCATAGGTGGTCTCGGTATAGATTATATGATTGGTGAACCCAAATAGTGGTTCAATGACTTCTTTATTGAAGTCGATCTTATTTTAACTCTATTTGTAAGGGTTCTTTATGGTTTCTCTAAGGGTTCTATGAACATGTTTTTCCTAGATACCATTTTTTTCTTTATATTGCTATATTTTTTTAAATATTTATTTTATTATGTTCTAAATGAAATGGCTCATGATTATTGATTCTAATAACTCTTTAATTTGATAAATATTTATTCCATGTTTCATGATTGATGTTCATGGTATTTACTACTATTAATATTATTATGTTACGCTCATTCAATTTGATTTTTCAATCAAAACATTATTCTATTCTTATGCTCACTAACTATATTCAATTGTTTCTCATTTTTATACTTAATAAAAATTTAATCTCAAACTTCTTCTAATTCCTTTTCCCTAGGATATAAAAAATGAAATTTAATTATATTATTATTATAATGATTCCATTGGGATGATTATGATGACATAATTTAAGATCCATTACCTTGTGTAGGTACTTTAATATTTAAATAATTGTTTAAATCCATTAAATAAGGATAATTAAATGTTAATCTAGTGTATGAGGAACCTCGGGGGTGTTTCGGGGTTTCATAACAAGAATGAAAGGGAAAATGGGATATAATGTTCACGTTGCATGGTTGGTGTCCGGTTAGTGAAAAAATTGAAAATGGTGAGGCCGAAATTTGAAACCTTAGACCATGTCATTTTCCATGGTTATAGCATTGTTTTTGAAACCTTTTGACATCCCCATGTAATCGTGTGACATGGAACACTCTTAGAAAAAGACTAGCAATCGTGTATATTTGTTCTTCTTCTTCTGAATCCCAAGATTCTTATTTTTCTGAAAGATTATTTGTTTGGGATGCATAGGGATCTTGAATATGGATCTATGGAAATGATGATGTGTGCATTTATCTTCAGATAATAGATAGGTGGACTTCAAGTCATCCCCCCTAGTCACCTTATTGATTTTTACATGCGTGGTTGAGTCATTAGTTCTCTCTTGTTGTGCATTTGATACCGATTGTGTGATTTGGAAAAATGGTATTCTAATTAATAAATTAAACCCCTCATTATCCTCATGGGATTTATTGAGAGTGATTAAATTGATTTAAGGCCACCCATGGGGTGTGACAACATTCTGAAAATGGAACATGTTAATGTTAAGCATGAAAATTATGTGTGTTAAATTAGATCCCACGACAAACCTATTGTAATGATAAGTTAAATCATAGAAATCCACAAATAGAATTTTTTTCAAGTTGTTGTTAATGACATAATGTATTGTTTGAAATAATGTGTAAATGCGTTAAATGGAATAATTATAATGTGTCGGGTGGATTACCAATTTTTAATGGAAATGCCATAATGGATTAAGGCGTATAAAATCATTACTGTGTAAAAGGGGTAATGTATAGGAATTATTGAATATAATGAAATGTTTAAGACTTAGGAAATGGAAAATGGTTAAATGGGATATTTATAATAATTAGTAACAGTTCTAATGGGTTAAGGATTGATTTTAAATTCACATGATGAATAATTTTGTGCTGTGAATGTTATGATTATTGATTGCGTATGGTTGTGACATGGTATATGTTGTAAATGGATAATTAAGTATGTGAACATGGCTTGGTATTTGTGGGGTATTGGATATTAGGATCAATGACCATAGGTTTGGTTAGACTGATACTCTAAACCCCACCCCATATTTCATGGGTTCGGGAAGGTGACTAAGGCTTTATACCCCTAATAGATACATTTGATGAGACTATCTAGATGAGCCTCAAAATTAAGTGGGATTTAAATATTTACAAACAATTATCTATGGAGAGATAAAATACATTACTTATACCTTATTTAATAGTGGTTGACCGACATAGTTTTTTGTGTAATGGTTGGAAATTCCTAACTATAGACCATCATGAGAAATTTAATAAAATGAAACTTGTAATCTAATGGCACCCAAGTTTTATTTTATTTACCATTTCATTTGCATAGTTCTTAGATGAAACATCTGTTTAGATTTTATTTTTTGTAGAACCATTGATGGTGGCCTTCAATGTTGTAGTCAACCCCTTCTTGGTCTGCAATTGGGTAATAGAGAGGATTTCTTGGTTGCTGGTTAGGACAAGGGAAAATGACATATGCAAGGTAGTAGATTTGGGCTTGGGAAGAGAATGGATGAGGATCCAGACATGGATTAAAGAACTTTTTTTTGGAACACATTGTTTCTATTTATTTTTGGGATTTCATTTACTTTGTATTTTTTATCATGACATGATAAATTTATTGTATATTTGTGATTTGTACCATGTTTGGGAAATGGTTGGTAATGCAAGATCTTGGTTTATTGTTTATTCTTTTCTTTTTTTACATGTTATCTATTATGGGTACTCAGGAAAAGAGGGTATACTCTCCCCATGCAATCATTTAGAGAATCAACTATATTAATCAATCATTGGTGTGTGGGGAGGCACACCAGAGGCCATATTATAACCCATCATGAGGAACCGTTTTAGTATCTTTCAAGTTGGAGTATTACAATGTGTTATCAGATGAGTTATTTACTATCTCATACTATTTTTGAGTGGAATAATGGAGATTATTAAGTATCAATCATTGGAAATGAGACTGTTCATGGGACTACCTATCCCATATATAATGGAAAACCAAAGTGTACTATGTTGGAATTGTTATATTTTATGTGTGTTGATAGAGTTTGATAATATTTCACAATTGGTTGATTCACTTCTTGTGTGTGTTGACTATTTTTTGATATTTTTATCATGGTTGGAATGATAAGAGTTTTTTTTATTTATGCGTCAGTATTGGCCCCAAGTGATATATGTGGCATGCATCGTCATAGGCTTGCATAGAATGAGTGTTTGGGACACGAAGTGTAGGATTAATTTTACGTCATGTAAATTTTAATGAATTTAATTTATAATAATGATGTTGTAAATTGTTAAATTGAAATGATATTAAGGAATGGATAAAAAAAATTAATTGATGGGTATAAATGAGTTGAAATTTTGGTTATAATAAGTTTTGAGTAATTGAAAATGTTAGTTTTAATTAACATTAAATATAGAAATGTGCCTAAAGGATAATGTTTTGTGTGTTGAAAGTTGAAATGGTTTAAATAGATGGTCTAGTTAAAAACATTTGACTATGTAGGTTTGTTTACCCAGTGTTTACCTAGACCCAAAATTGGGATGTAAGAGGGGTTTTTTATGCGATGATGTCTGATTTGATATTATATGAAAAATGAATTGTTTAAGTCTTGTGGAGAGCCTTATTTTATGTACATTATGAAGGATTTAGCTTACATTTTCTAAGACCCAAGCATTTAATTATAGGATGATTCCACCATGGTGGAATTTTCTAATTTGATTATAATAATATTTCATTGAAAATGATCCTCCAGAAGTGAGGTAGGAGACTCTAGTGGTTAAAGTTTAATGGGAAGAGGAAACATTCCATGATAACTATGCTATTTGTTTTACAGATGATGGAACAAGACCATGGGCAGTAATTCTGAGTATCTTTTATCGGACCATAGAGATTTAGTTACAACACCCATATCATTGACTCGATATGGTAAACCTGAGGATATAGTTTTATGGATATAGTCAATCCAGAAGACTTTGGATCACTTGGATACACTTAATGGGAACATAGTCATTTTGGAAACATACATGTCGCAGGGACCTAAAAAACGCTTGTGGAATATATTTTTTAGACTCAATAGGATAAAGGAATATTGTGGAAGGACATCCCGTAAATGTTTCTTGATAATTTATTTAAATATAATTTGATATTGGAGTATTCCATAGAATTTATGTGCTTGATCTAGGGAATGATTTCAGTGATGGATTATGGAATCTGTTTCATTGACCAGCAGACCTTTGTTCCAGTGCTGGCATGGGATGAGGCCGCACACACAAAATATTTACAAGATAGGTGTAGAAATGATATTATGCCCCATGTGAATATCATTTACCTAAATAGGTTTTCAAAATTGGTGTATTAAGTCATTATTTCAGATGGAACATAAAAGGAAATGTTTTCAGTGGTTTTTTTGTTATAGATGGATGAACTAGTGGTGTTATTTCTTAGGGAATAAAGTGTTTCATTAGAAATAACTAATAGGGTGGAAGTGTGTAGGGTAGTACGAAGATAGGAACATCCACTTAGAGTGGTGAACTTATGTTTTTTATATCCGTGTCTTAGTTTGTAGAATATACATGGTAATTTCCCCCAACCACCAGCTGACAACCGAGTGTGCATTAGAATGGAAAATTTGATAAAGTAATTTATGAAACCATGATATAAGGAAATGTATGAAATATTGATGTCAATTTAATGTGAAAGAAGGGTATTTGTTACCACATATCAAGAATGTTGTTGGGTTATGGCTTTCTATACTAATAAAGGTGGATGATGTGGTACTTTTGGGCGAGAGCGTCCATTTTTGCAGTGAAATGAATCACCAGGAACTCAGACCAGGGCCCATGGTAGAGGGATGAAGCTTCATGAAATTCATTAAATACCTAGAGTTGGTGAGGAATGATAATTCACTCTTTATGGTGAGACCGATGTAGCTTCCACACATGGTAATGCTTTATTTAACATCAGTTCCCCGCATTATTTTTCTTTTTCCTATTATGTGGTTTTGTGGGTTTTATCAATGGAATGTTTTTGTGGTGTTATATCCATTAATACACCATTAGGTTTGGCAACATATAATTTCAGGTAGTGTTATGGGTGATCTATCGATATTGGTGGGTACCATTTCTTATGGGACTTGTTTGTGCGTGAGATGTTGGGTTCTGATATAGTTTTTGGTATGGGCTGGATATTATTGTACGAAGACCATATTAACTGATAACACCGATGTTTATTGTGTACATCTCTTTTGTGATACATTAATGTCCATCATGAGGAATTGTTTATCTGGGTAGGCCATGCTAGACCATTTTTTCAAAACTTTGGTGCACTCATAGCCCAATTGTTTTGTATTATTTTTATTATGGGGGAGTATAATATCTTGTCTTTCCTCATATGGTTGATTAGTTCAAATATGTTTTTCCTTATGATTCCCAAGGTATTATACATGAGATGGTTGTTTATTACACAATAGAGTTGCTACTGAGAGAAGAAAAAGTTTAAATTCTTCCATATATAATGGAATATAAAGAACTTTAGGAGCTCAATATTCAATTGGAGGAACTAAAGAACATGAAATTCTTTCATTTAATTACATAATCATAAGGATTTCCAATTTTATTCTCTAATATATCTAATGGATCATTGCAACTATTTTTTTATTATATAAAATTGGATTAGATGAAAGATTAGAATAGATAACATCTCCCTCGAATTGATGATCACTATGACTAGAAATGTGTTTCTTTAGTGTAATCAAATATAAATATGAGATCAGGGTGTCATTAGCTATGGGTGAGACCATATGATATACATTGAATGGTCTTTTGTAGTTGGAATGGGTTTTATGAGTTTTTTTTCTATTCCACTCACATTAACCAACGCACTGGTTGTGTTAATAGCCCAAATAAACCAAATCTATAATCCTTACCTGTATCATTCTGTAGTTATGTATGTTGATGACATCTTGGTGTACTCTAGAACTCTTGAATATCTTGAAATACATCTTCAGATCATCTATATTGCAGTAAGAAATCATATATTTTATTCCAAGCTATCCAAATGTCAATTTTAGAACAATAGGGTTCATTTCTTGGGTCACATCATCTCATAGGAAGCTATGTCTATGGAAACAGAGAGTGTTCAGGTGGTTCTGTATAAGGAGAATCCCAATTATTTTTCTGATGAAAAATGTTATATGGGATTTTTCGTATATTAAAAATGTTTTATTAAAAAATTTCCTCACTTGGAAGCACCACTTTTGGGGTTTTCCAATAAGGGAATCAAATTTTAATGGTCTAAACCATGTGATAATTCTTCTTAAAAAATAAATAAGGGGTTAACTAGCATGCCAGTTATGATATTACCTAAGAAATGTAATGAGCATACCCCGTTTTTTGATGAATATTTTGTTGTTCTTGGGGTAGTTTAGAAGTGGGTTGAGAAGGTTGTCATGTATGGTCATGGAAGTCGAGGGATCAAGAAATATATTACCTATTTCAAGATATTGATTTGGTCATAGTGGACAATTAATTAAATTGGTATAGGAACTATCTATTGGGGGAGATGTTTATTGTGAATTAAAATCATGAAATACATATATATTTCTTCCCTTAGTGGGACATGAATCAATGGCAGTGAATATGGGTTTAATACATGCAATCATACATTGTCATGTTGATTTACACTTCAGGGAAGGGAAATAGTGTTGTAAATTATTTGAGTCAGAAGACTCTACATTAGGTGGTCTAGGAATCTATATTCTAGTGGAGAATGATTGAATTGATTTCTAACATGCATCCGGAGGTGCAGAAGGTCTAATAGAAGATAACCCTTTCATCCTTGTAATTTAAGTCCATAATTATGAACTGGATTAGGGAGATGCAATGTGAGGTTCTAGAATGTTCTTATTTAAGATAAATTCATAAATATGGGGATTCACCTTCTGGATGGAAGGTCAGTGATGTTGGGATTGTTTATTTTTGTGAACATGTTGTTGTGCCAATGTGTTTTAGGAAAGAGTTCATGTGTGTGTTTCATGAATTGAATTAAGAAGTGTATCATGAATTGACCAAAATTTATCTTGATCATCATAGGTATTATTGGTGAGAAGGTATGAGGATATGGGTTGTAGTTTTTTTGGATTAATGCATTACCTGTCAGTCGGTGACAGATGAGCATCAGTAGTCGGGTGATTTGTTATAGCCATTTCCCATTCTAGAATGGAAGTGGGATGATGTAATGATGGATTGTTTTTGTGTTTCTTAAAGGGAAACCTCAAAAGAATAATGTGATCTAGTATTTGTTTATAAAGGTGGATCATTTATTACAATTTCGAGATACATTCAACATTAAACATTTGGGTAAGCTGTTTGTTTGAGTGAATGTTTGGTCACATGGTGTACTATGAACTATAGATTCAGATCATGATCCATCACTCACATTTTACTTTTAATAGGGATTATATAGAGAACATGGTACCCATTTTTTTATTTTGGTTTTTCATTTACTTACAGATAGGTAATCAGAGAGAAATTTTCATGTACTAGAGATCTTATTGAGGGATTCTTTCTAGAAGTTTGGTGTATTGGGGGGAAAGCATCGAGAACATGTTGAGTATTCCTATAAAAATTATTACCATAAATTTTATATTGAAAACAATGAGGGTGTCTATAGTATACAATGTTGTTTGTCATTATTTTTTTGAGGCTGGAGAATCATTTCTATTAGGACCGATTCTCATATTGGAATGTTGGAACAGGTCCATTTGATTCGGAAATGATTGGAATGACATCGAGTAGATATAAATCGTATGAATATCGGCACCATCAACATCTAGTGTTTATGGTGGGTGATCATGTGTTTATTCGGGTTTCACCAAGGTTAGTTAAACATCATATTCAGAAGCATGGTATGTTGGCCCCCAGGTACATGGGGAAGTTTTAGATTGTGGATATGATCATACTGGTGGTGTACCGATTGAGTTTTTCTTAGCGATATAGTTGTACACGTGATTTTTTTAATGTGTCAAAAAAAATTTAGTATCATCCTAACCCCTATCATGTGATGTATTTGGAGGATGTTGACCTTGACCCTGATGTGTACATTGAGGAATATCTAATAAGTATTAATGATTTTAGTGGGAATGTGTTATGGGAATGACTATGCCTATGGTTCAAGATTTATGGAAACATGATAATGTTGAAGAAGAAACAATGAATATGCAGTTAGATATGAAATCACAGTGGCATGAAATTTTTTATCTTGGAAGCTAGTGATGCATGGGAAGAGGAGCTGTAGGATGATCTTTTTTATGGTGGGAAGTTTACAAGATCCCAGAATTTGTGTATATACGAACCTATTTAAACCCTTTTCTAATTCTTTTAAGGTTCTATAATTATGAGTTTAATCAGTTTATAAGGATGACCAATGTTTTTATGGGGGTTTGATACATGAATTAATGGAAAGACAACTCATTCCATGCATGTCGAATGGTTGGAACATGACTAGTGAGAATCGTGCAAGGGGTGAGGTAAATCCATGTAATCATGGACATAAGAAGTCTATATTGTGTGAAAATGGGTTTTCAATATGTTTAGAATTCTTGGTTAACTGTATAACTTCATTCCCTCTCGAATATAGGCTTGGGCATGGTTGGTGCATGGTTTGGAAAACCTTGCTGCCAAACCATGCGGCTCATTAAAAAATAAAAAATTACAATTTTTCTCATCCTATGTCTAACCCACATTTCTCCCCATGACTTCCTCATCCATACCATGTGAAATAAGAACTCCAAAAATCTTCCCATGGGTGTATCTCTTTTTAATTTAGGCCATAAAAAGTGTCTTTGGGGGCATATTAAGGATTTATGTACGTATAATACTCAAATTTTACAGATCAGGGCTTGTATATTTGTCATTATTTTTATAAATCCATAAACCCTCTTTTCCAAAGGATTCTAGGATGGAAATTCATGGGTTTATTGAATCTGTAACTAAGGCTATGTTCAATAGTGTGTTCTTCTTTGGATTTGAGGTAGGTTGCCTACCAGTTATATCCCATAGTCTCATTATTGATTTTTTTATGTTTGGTGGAGTCATTGCTTCTATATTATTTTGAATTTGATACCTTCTGTGTGATTTGGAAAACTGATTTTCTAATTGATAAATTAAATTCCTCATAATCCCATTAGGATGCATTAAGACTGACTAGACTGAGTTAGGGCCACCCATGGGGTGTGCCAATAATCTTGAACAAGGAATATGGTAATGTTATGAAATAAATTGACTTCGATGAAATTACATATCATGAATAATCTATTTTTATGTTATTTCAAATCATATAGAGTCGTTAATATTAGTTGTGTGTAGTTTTTTTCAATTTTATAAGGTATTGTTTGTCATACTTTGAAAAATGGTTAAATGGATTATTTTGAATGTGTCATGTGGGACATGAATTTGTATTGGAAGTGCGTTAATGGATTATGGACCATTAAATCATAAATGTTTTAAATGGGATAATTTGTTGGAATTGTCAAATATACAACCTGGGTAAAGGAATGAGAAAAGGAAACAGGTAGAATGGGATATGTATCATAATTGGTAAATGTGCTAATGGGCTATGTCTTGATGTTAAATTCACATGTTGAACAATTATGTGATGTTAAAGGTATGTTTATTGATTTTGTATGGTTGTGATATGGTATATGTAGTAAATAGAAAAATAAGAACATGCAAATGGAATAGTAGTTGTGGGGTATTGGACTTGAGGATCTACGTACATAGGTCGGGTCATACAATTGATCTAAATCCGACCCCATAATTCATGGGTAAGTGAAGGGGACCGAGAATCTATTCTCCTAACAGATGCATTTGATGAGACAACCTACAACTAGGCACAAAGGTATGTTATATGTAAATGGTTATGAAATGTTTATCTATAGAGATATAGTTAACTTGACATATACATTATCATATAGTATTTTATTGGAACATGCCATTTAGTAATGGATTTATATTCCAAACTATATAAAAATGGATAAAAATTTTAAAATTAATCATATTATATATTGAAATTCATGTTGTCTTTTTTTACAATTTAATTTATTTAGATCATGCATTCACTACTAATTTATATTGGGAATTTTTTAGACATCATGGGTGGTGGCCTACTTATTTATAACCACCCCCATATTGGGTCGTCGTTGGGTACCCGAGTAGATTTCATGGTTACCGGTCAGTGAAATGGTGAAGGCCTTATACTAGGGAGTTAAATTGGATTGGGATGTAATGGGATGAAGATCTAAAATTGGAGTCATGAACCATTTTTGAGATTCAACTCTTTTAATTTGTTTTTGTCCTTCGTTCAATTTGGAACTATTGTCATTACTTGACATTTTTATAGTTTGGTAGTAGTTAGTATCCTATTTGGTAAACAATTAGAAATGAAATATATTAGTTTATTTTTTACTGTTTTCATAAAATGTTATCTTCTATGGATACATTGGTAAATTTGGTGTATTATCCCCACATTATCTAGTATTCCATCGCCTCTATCCAGAAACCTCTTTCATATAGGGAGGATCACCTGAGGTAATGTTGCAACCCAACTCGTGGAGCCAGTGTTATGGATTTTGGGTCATAGGTGTTACACAAAACATCTAATATGAAAATAATGGTTTATTGGGAAACGTACTATCTGGAATTCATGGGTATTATTTTTGTAATATTTTTTCATAAATATTTATAACTGTAAACCTAAAAGATCCTCCGGAATATAAGTGATCCAATATTTCATTTCGATGTTTTATGGTTTGGATAGTAAATATTTGTTCATTTTTATTAGTATCAATTTATCTAATTTTATCTTCAGATTTGAGAGTGTCTGTCCAAGGCTTATTTTGTCAGTATCGAAGGGAGTTTTAAATTACATTACTGATTTTGATGTTATCAAGATAGGTTATCTTAATATTTAAGGATACCATAATAGTTATATAATATTAAATTTAATCTTATGTTCAATTTTTTAGACACCAAATTTTATGTTTTATGTGATAGATTTCTCAGTGATCAGTTATACTTTGTGTGATGTTTTTTGTGTTAAGGTATTTGAAACAATTTTGATAAACATGAAGTATTATTTCAGCAGAATTATATAACACATTTGTCGATAATAGTTTTTATTTATGATATAAACATTGAGTTTAAAACATTCAGTAACATTGATGTTATTTTTTATATAGGTTTATTCATGTATGTAATTATTTTGTTTGAATGTTAGTTCTTACTATTTAATTTTAAGGAATAATGTATTAATTCATCATATGAATGTTTCTTTAATTCTGTAAATATCTTTCCATATTTTAAGGATTTTTGTTTTGTAATATTTCAAAAAAATAGATGGAATTGTTTAAGTATCCCTTTAATGGTTATTTAGTCCTTTAAAATTTTACTTCAGTGCTTCAGGCATTAAAATTCAACTTGAATACTCATTATTTGAAAAAAAAGATGATATTGCCATGGAAATTTATTAAAGGGTGAAATTTATCTTATCAAATATATTTCACAGTTTCCTTAGTGTAGAAGGTATTCAATATCTCATCTCTTATAAAAGGATCAAGAATTAAAATATTTATCCTTTAACCTTCATATTTTATTAATCAGTAGTCTTTTAATTCATCAGAGATTTATGGTTTTGGGGTTTTTTAATTTCTATTTATCATTAATATTCCGTTTATTAATGATCTATATAATTTTATAAAGTTATTTATAATTTTCTATAATTTAATATCTTCACTTATCACCAATTTTTTCCAACATTGAATCCTAATTGTACACTATTGAAGATAATATTTGTAAGTCTCCCTGAATCTTATCGAGATGAGGTTTTGTGAACCATTTTTATGATGCGGGTTTCAATTTTTTTTTCAAATGTCTAAAATTTTATTATGTAGATAAATTTAAAATTAACAGTATGAAATTTATAAGGTCGGGTTAATATAAAACTAGGAAATTTTAAAAAAATAGGGTTATGCTAAAGAGTATAGAATACATAAAACACTAGATTCAAATGAATAATGAAAAAATGTTATTTTAAAAATATTTTTTATAAACAAATAATTAAATTTATATGAACAAATAGTATTAACTAATTTATAAAATATATTTTGTTTATTCCAAACACTAAGATTTTATGGGATATTGTCTTTTTATTTTATTTGATGTCTTATGTTGTATGCTACATCACGATTATTTTATTTGATGTCTTATGTTGTAATGGGGAGTATGAATAGTATTAGCTTCCCTCTAAAATAACTATTTAAATGAAAATAAGTGAGTCTATAAGATAATAAAATACCTCTTTATGGATTTAGTAGAATGTTTAAAATTCATCTTACATGTTTTTTACACTTGATATAAGAACAAATTCAATTTTTTTGATAAAAGAAGTATTTTTAAAAAATAGCAGTATTGCCACCATTTGATGGAACACCCATTTCAAATAAATTTTTTAAAACATTTATATATTATATTTAACATAAAAACGTCTTATATGAATGTGGGATATAAAAATTTACTTTTTATAGAGTTTTGATATTTTTCTGCTTAGTTTTAATTTTGATGATTAGGAAAATTATATTTAATTTTAATTAAAAATAATAATCAAAATAATTTATGTAATTATATTATATTATTTAATAGTTTTAAATTATATATTTTTTTCATTAAATATAATTTATTTCATTATAATTAGTTATCAATTGAATTAGATTATAAAAACATTTTAATCTTTTGTAATATTTTTACTTTTAAAAAACATGTTCCCCCTTTCCGAAAATTGGAATAATTTTAACCTAATTACTAGAACTTATTTGTTATTAATTTTAAAAAATATATTAAATATTTTTAATATTTAAGACCAAAATTATGTAAAAATATATTTTTATTTTTGGTAATTATGAATATTAACTTCGTTAATTTTTATTTAATATAGTGAAACAGTAAAATGGGAAATTAAGGGTAATAATACTATTATAAAACTACCTTAAGACTTTTATTAATATCATTTAATGGGGTTATTTCAATCTAAATCACCCTTGGGTCGAAATAGTGTCTTTTAGAAGTGAGTTGGATGAAATTTGTGCATTTAATTTATTTTATTTAAAGAAAAGTTAAAAATATCTCACTCCTATTTTTATCACTAAACCATTTTTTATATAAGAATATACAAAAGTAAAATTTGATTATAAATACTTATTTTATAGATAAGATTTTTTTCTATATCATGGTAATTTATTTATAATTTTTTGGAAATATGTAATTACATTAAATAATTATACATTAATGATTTACTAATTCATTAATTGATGTGAAATCCATAAAAAATTATTATTAAATTGATAATAACCATAAAAAACCAAAAAACATTCTCAATTATAAATGGTAGATTATATCATGAAAATAATAATCCAAGGGTCTAGTTATTGACCATTAGTGTCTATACAGAAAATGTTGTGACACCTACGATATTTTATTTAAAGTGTTGTTGAAGTTTTCACATTTATAATTTAATAAGTATGACATTATTTATGTTGAATTTTAAAAAACATAAATTTTACAATAAGTATTTTTATGAATTATTTTATTAATACCATCTTCATATAATTTTATTTTTACATTTTAACCAACATATAGCTATATTAAATACTTATACAAAACTGTTGTAGTAATTATTTTATTAATCAAAATATTAATTTAATGTTATAAAAATATTAAAATAAATAAAATTGTAGCAACATAATATGTTTAATGATTTTGATAGATGAACTAGAACCCATATAGATATAATAAAATATTTTTTTTATTAAAACAACTTTTATTGATATTTTAAAAATCCCTGAATTGAATAGATTCAAAATTGACTCTATTGTTGTTTTGTCAAAAAAATGTTTTATTAAATTATTTAAAAATCATAGAACATTTTTTAAAAATATTTAAAACAAATTAAATGGTATAATATTATCTAATGTACTTATTTACGGTTTAATTTACCTTAAATAAATAAATATTTTCCCCTTTTAAAATTGAAATATTTATTATTTTTTACTTAAAATTAAATAGAATAAGTAAATGTTAATTAAAATAAAAATGTTTAAATTGAAAAAACATTTTTCTTAAAAATTAATGGTAGATGAAACTACTACCCTTAACATATAATATTCGAAATTCGGAAATTTTGGTGGTTTTTGAGTGGGTTTTGATTTTATTCTAAATTAATCTTTTGAGTTTTCCAAATTTACCCCTCACCTAATTTATGAAAGGGAACATTATCCCTCACATATTCACATCAATTTGAGCCTTAAAGCTCACATGTTCTTTGCCATTTTTCCTTCATAACATCACTAGTAAAATACTATAGGTTCTAGTCTTCTTCAAAGTCATCTCTAGTGTTCTAAGAGGAGATTTAGAGGAACCAAGTCGAAGAAGAGGAGGTTCCAATACATATAAAGGAAATCAGACCTAAGGTAAGGGATAATTTTGCAATATCGTCGTTATTAGAGGGTTTTTATGTAATTCATTAGTGGGGTATATTTATCATTTATTTCCATGTTTTCAATAAATTTTTTCATAAAATGTTTACTATTATATTATGTAAATTTAATGTCTTTTATACCCATTTTTACTTTTAGTACATGGATATGAAGGAATATTTCATTGTTTTTTCTATACGAGGTACTTTTTGAAATTTCCAAAAATAGTATGGGAGGAATGTATTTTTAACACATATGGTATGAATGGATTTTTCGAATTTCATAAGTCCTTATTTATATGAATATTATCTTAAAATATATAAAGGTTATTTTGAAAAAAATTATTTTCTTTTCAAATTTCATGTAGCATTAAGAAAACAAAAACTTTTTGAAGAAGAAAGGATATTTACTTAAAAAATTAATTACAAGTATTTTATCAGAATTATTTACCATCTATGATTAAGAATATGTTTAAATTATATTATCTAAATTATTCTTATGGTACAATATTTATGTTGTGGGATGCTATTAATGAAATCCATTTGTTTTACATGGGTTGTTCTATGATGGAATGATGTTTAAGAAACCCATTTTATTCTTTGGGTTACGTTTATGATAAATGATTTATGTTTTTGTTATACACGTAAGAATGATTTCATTATGAGATGATTGGGACCTATATATCCCTCTAATGCCTTTGGTAAAAATTTATATCCAATGATATAGAAAATGATGGAAGGGAAAGTAAATCTGGTTCTGTAATATTGGGAAGGAATGAAAAGAAAATCTGGTTTTGTAATAGACTTTGTCTCTTATAATGGTATTGGAAATATTCCTTGGATAATATTGAAATTATTTTCTATGATTATGTGATTTCCACAATTACAGGTTTCATATCAATTTTATTTTATCATGGTTCGTGTTCATATATTATTTATGCCTTATTAATAGAAAAGATTCATATCACGACTAACGATCTTGATATTAAAAATTTATGTGATGTTTTTACATTCTTTTTTGTATGTTTTGTTTTATGTTTTTCATTTTTACCCTAAATAATAATTTGATCTCACCTTTTTTATGGGTTTTCAAGGATATAAAGAAAGGTTTTAGGTAGTAAAACTAAAGGGGAAGATATTTATTGGAGATGTTGAATATCTTTCAACAAGTTAGAATAACGTGTTCTAAGTTTCCAAAGAAAATGAACTAATATGATCTATATGAGTATATTTATGTAATGCATTATGTATTTAGAAAATGAAATTTAAATTACTTATACCTCAAGATTGGGTCATTAGAGCTGGTATCTAAGTGAAGGTTAATTTATCATTTGTTAAATGGGATACAAAAGAGATCACTAGAGATATTTCTAAGGATTTGTCTAAGGATTTCCACAATGATAAGTCTATATATAGGTTATAATCCTAAAATTATAGTAACAATCATGAATAAACTAGGATTGAACCTAACTTTTTAGAGAGAGAATATACCACCCTTGAATTGTATTATTTTCCTAGTATGATTTTTTCCCTGCACACTATTATTTTGGGCTTTATAAAATGGCTAGAAATAAGCGGATTCATGTTAATAGAGAATATGATGGAATATGGAATGATATTATTCATTAGAAACCACATGAAATGGGATTTTTAAGATGAAACTTCGTTATTTGGACTAATCAAAAATCTCATAATAGGATCAATAATCTCAACATTAGTGATTTTCATGACCCAAATAATAAGAGAAAGACAGAGTTTCATGGTGACCACAGAGGAAGGAAAGTTCAATTTTCCTCATGTAAATCATCTGGGAAGAGGGATCAAGGAGAATGTTCCAATAGAACTAAAAAATGCTTTGGCTATCTAAAATAAGGACACAAATCCAATAATTTCGATAAAAAATTGTCCAGTTAACAAAATAGACAAGGATAGTTTAATTCTTAAGGAATCAATGATGATTAAATGTTTTAAATATGGAATGTTTTTTCATTATTCAAATCGATTCCCTGGGGGAAAGTATCATGAAGATAATTAGCATGGTCGTAAGGGTAGTATTTAAGCTCCTGATGATGAGGATATTATAAGTGATATTTGAGATAAAAGAAGTGTTAAGGAAAAAAATGATGCAGCTCGGTAAATGGATTAAGAATATAGTGGAATGATTTCTTGTTTATGAATAATATTGTTGTATAAGTAATTTTATAGTATTTTGGAATAAAAAACATATAAGGATTATTACACTATTTTTTCGTTAATTATTTGAATGTATATGTTGAATGGAACTGATAACCACGAAATTATATTCAAATATTTTTTTTGAAAAATGTATAATTTGGGAATAATGATGAGATAATGAGTTAATGAGATGTTTGAAAGTATCAATGACATTAGGAATAATATTAGGAAAATTTGATATCATGATTTGAGAATATAGATTTTTTTGGGATTTTTTATATTTTGATAGAGTTAATTTTTGACAGCATGCACATTTTCCCTAAGGATCTACGATATTTCATGTTATTAACATGTTTCAAGAGAATAAATGATCATATTATTACAATTATTGGAATGTAAAGACAATGAACATCGTTTTGAGATATGGCAGATAAATTCTAAGATGATTTAGTCCACCTCTTTCTAAAGATTTATATTTTTTTGGATGGATTGTAATGTTATCCAGTTATGGAATGTATATGTTATAATCTGGTTGAAGTTTGTTAGACTAGTGTATTATCTCATAATAGGTGGACTTATGAAAATTTGATAATCGTTGCTATCATTTTTTTGAGATATATGGAATGAAGTATCATTCTATTTATGGATCTAATGATCTTCTAACACTTCACAAATGTCAAATTCAACTTCATTTCCTGAAAAAAGAGATAAAGTGGAATTTTTTTAAGGCACACAGAATGTTGAGATTGTATAAAAATAAAGTAAGTATTTCTTCTAATTCAAAATTCTTCAACTTTATGGAAGGGATCTCGAAAACCAAAAATGTTAACTTAGTACTATCTTATCTTATGAATCAAATTTTTCCTTAAATCATCACATATTTATGTCTTTCTGGTGGATAAATTTCTCAAATATTTGTTTTCTATAACTCTTTGTTAGAACATGATTGTCATATTTTTCTTCCATATCCATGTTTTCTCTTCCCTCTAATGTTCATATATATGGAAACCCAAGGTGGATTTACACTGGATAATAGTTATGATAATGACATTCCCTTTTAAAATGAAGATTCAATATTTATTTTATTATATGGGTTTATAGGAAAGAAGTATTCATTTAGTAATGAATTAAGAACCCCGATGAATTTTGTGGGAGAAAGTCATTTTAAGGAGAGTAGAATGTTACTCCCCAAGATTTTTTTTGACGGATTATTTTTAATTTCTTTGATGGATTGTGTTGTATGCTACACCAAAATTATTTTGCGCTATACGTAACACCATACTAATATGGGGTATAAGTAACACTATTATTGGCTTGGGTTACACACAATTTCATGTTCTTTTTATAGAATTTATTTCATGAATGATTGGGTATAAGTGAACTAAATATTATAACCTAGTCATTATAATTGTGGGTATGAATAGTATTAACATCCTTTTAAAAAATTATTTAAATGAAAATAAGTGAGTCTATAATATAATAAAATGAATCATTATGGAATCAATTTAATGTTTAAAATTAGTCTTATATGTTTTCTAGACATTATATAAGGACACATTCTATATGGATCCAGCCTTATAACATTACATAATCATGAACTAAATGTATAATTCCCATTGAGTATCTTTTCAGGTTTAGAGTTTCATAGAATTTGGCCATAAATACTATATTACATCTCAAAAATTAAAAATTAGGCACTTCTACTTAGTTACTATATATTTCATTATATAAAAAATCTTGAAAAAAAGAGTCATGTCTAGTTCCATGTTTTAGATAGTATCACTTTTCCTTGATCCCACCATTGAACCTATTTATCTTTAAGTCATATGAAAAACATTTGAAAACATGGGATGAGCATAAAACTTGGTAAGGGTTATAAAATAAATAAAGAAAACGTTATTCAATAAAAACATATTCATTTTAACATACCACAAGAAATAATAAGATATATGAATAGCACATAGTAATCAATAATCATAAAGGTATCTTGTGGCATCTATAACATACTTACATTGTACATTTCACAGCTACATAGGGAGTTACATTTGGAATGCCCATCACATTATATTACCTAAATCTCATAGGATAAACATTCATGTTTACCTCTATCCTGTTACCCAATGCATTGGAAAGCTATCTCGGGTTGACCCACCCTCGGTTTATCACGGAACCACCTGTATATAAACAATGCCCAAGAACCATAACATATTCATAACAATAAAACATATATAAAGGAAAGATAACAATTCCACATTTTAATCAAAATATATCATTTAAATATATTGACATAAAAAATACATTATCAAACCCATTTTAAATAAGAAATAATTAAAATATTATATTGTAATTATTTTAATTTTAAAATAATTACATCTTGTTAAAGAATCCAAAGAACAAATAATACTCACAGTGGTGAAAAAGGTCATTGTCACTACTTATGTTAAAAAGAAACTTTATTTTATTATCGTTAAGTAAAATCACTTGTAGAAAAAGATTCTTTTTGAATGAAATGAAAAGTCAAAGGTGTTTATACAACATATAAAAGAATGTCTTGAATAAATCAAAATATTTTTCAAAGGATATTGAGATGAAGTCCCTTACCTTGTGTCCGACAAGACCCGTTCTTTCTTTAATCTCCTAAATAAAAAATTAAGTTAATTTATTCTTTCATTGAAACATTTTTAAATTTTATCATTCTTTTTATATCACTTGTTACCATGTTATCAACATTATGTAATCCTTTATGTTAATAACAGCCATTTGGTCGATATTTGGTACTTGAGTAAAAAATGAACATCTTATAATTTCAAGTTGTCCATATGGTCAAAAGTTTATTATATATAGAATGATATTCATGATTGAGATATCATAAATGTAATATATATTCAGTGTATATATATATATATATGTATTTATAATAGTACATAACATTTGGAAATAAGAAATAAAATACCATGTTCATGGAGACGGTAAGACGCACGTACGCATGAACTCTACTTTCTTATCTATATTATATTTTAATGGAATTAAAAAATAATGATACTTAGGTATATTATAATTCCAGTATAATATCATATATAATTTTATTAACACTATACTTTATACGTCCCACGTATGGAAAGAACAAGTCATATAACTTTGAGGGGGCGGTCGTCTGCACTTCCATAAATGAAATTATCATATTTACCCACCATGGAAATCATAAACGTTTTCTATAAGTGAAAAATACAAGATCATATAACAATATAAATATAATATATATCTTATATAAATATAGTGTCATTATAATGTAAACCATGATAGGTGGTTGGAGATATTCGAGCAGTCATTCTTTCGTGAGGCTGTAGTTCCCCGCCTACAAAAACAGTATGTTCTTAACAATTAGATGAAGGTGTGTGGAAGTGTAGTTCAAATCACTCTCTTTAAAAAAACCTGATATATTTACAATAATTTTTTTTATAAAATAAAATAATAATAATTTTTTATGTGGTTGGATATGTAAAATAAAAGAACCTAAGAGAAGACATTACCCTTAAATCGGGTATCTCCCTTTGGTTTGAATCAAAAGGATTACTTGAGTAGCCTTCTACCTAAAGTAGGGATTATAGGAGGAATATATAGATGTATGGAGATTAATTGGGTATATTTTTGATAAGAAAAGGGACTTGAGTGGTTTGATTAATTTGTTATAAGTGAGGAATTTTTATAAGGAGGGAGGGTCTCTTAAGAAAAGTTTGAAAATATTATTTTATTATATAATGATTCTCAGTTTCAAAAATACCAAAACTCATAAAAGACTAAAATAATATGACTAGGGTTCTAAATAAAATCATCCAATAAGAATTGGAAAGGAATTTTATATTATTTTATTTTTTATAATCTTATTTATTTAAATCATCCATTAATGAGGTAAACACAACATCATTATTGTGTCTTAAATAATTTTATTTATATGTTGTCAAAAAATTATAAAAAAACTACTATGATATAAGAGATATATTATTATTTCCAATGAATATTTATAGACAAAGAGATAACTTATATAAACCCATGTAAAAAATTATTTACTAAAAGATATATGTTTATGTCATTCTTGTCTTTACTTAAAATTAATTAATATAAAGTGTCATTATCACTCCATGTGGCTCCATGGGGTCTCAAAATCGACTCATGTATGCCGATGGTCGTACATGCATCATAAAATAGGATTAGTACACATGTTAGGGTAATTGAGTATTATTATAATCTTATTTTCTTACCCTTATTACCCAGATCTTCCCTTTAACCATGGTAAATAAAATTTTTATTCAAGTAAATATTCATAATTTCTGAAAAAAATTTAACTTTTTACAGAATTTGGACCTCCTCATTCAAAATATAGAATCAATTTTTTATAAATTCAAATCATAGTAGTGGTATAAAATAATTTAAAATTAATTCCAGATATCAAAAAATCGTATTTTTAAGGAATAATAACTATCTAAAGAATAACACTTGTTTGTGTCCAATTTAAAAAGGAAATTACTTCTAATGACAAGATTTGGATTAAATGGTTGAAGAATAATATAATTACACTTTAAAACTAATTAAAATTTTAATTTAAACGAATAAATAAATTATATTAAAATGATGTTTTTAATTAAAATAATGTATTTTCATTATTCATTAAAAACCGACCTTTATCAAAAAAATACAAAAAATTCATCTAAAGTAAATTTTGATTTCCTAATCTTAAAGAAAAAAATTATTTTGCCAAATATAACTTATAAAAGTCAAAAAAAAGTAATTTAAAAACAATTCACCATCAAAAGGTAGTAAATCGACCTTTTAATGATTATTAGAGTATTTATGCTTAAAATCAGATTTTTTTCTTAGTTTAAGCCTCTAAAATTTATTTGATAAATGTAAAAACATTTAAAAAACATTTATATTTATATTTTAGTTATTTATCTTCATTCCCTCCATTACAATTGCAATGTGTTAACTACCATTTAAAATAATAATATTATATTATTATTTTTCTGTATAACTCAACATTTTGAGCAATGTAAGATTTCAATGAAACCCATTTTTGCGTATAAGTTATTCCATTTAACATAGCATCCCCATTTAATGTAAAATTAATATTTAATTCACAAATATTAATCAATATGAAAATTTCATATTCTTTATTTACATGGGATGTTACACCCTTCCCCCCCTTTAGAAATTGTGTCCTCACAATTTTTATTCACTTATAAAATAAATGGTGGTAATTATCCCACATAGCATTTTCAGATTCCCACATTACCTCTTCAACCATATGGTTTTTCCAAGAAAACTTTACCTGATGAATTTCCTTACTCCAGAACACTTTCTCTCTACAGTTGAGAATCTGGATTGGTTTTTACTCATAAGAGTGATTCTATTCCAACTGAACTACCTCTAGACTCACAACTTGAGATGGATTTGGCATATACATCCCCAACATTGAAACATGAAAAAAAATTTGTACTTGGGATAAACATGGAGGTAAATCCACTCTATAGGAAACCGATCCAACTTTTTCGAAAATTTCATAAGGTCCGATGAACCTCGGTCTTAATATTCCTTTATTTCCAAAACACATCACACTTTTCCATTGAGAAACATTGAAAAATACATGATCACGAACCTCGAAATAAGTATCCTTCCTTCAGTTATCTGTATAACTTTTCTTCCTGCTCTCAGCATTTCTCATGTTCTTTTGAATCAGATGATCTTTTTATGGCACCTATTTTACCAATTCGGGTCCCATCTATTTCATTTCACCTACTTCATCCCAAAAAGATGGAGTTCAACACAGATTCCCATATAATTCCTCAAATGGATCCATCTGTAAAATGAAATGAAAACTATTATTATTAGAAAACTCAACCAAATAAATATGTTGGTCCTAAATTCTATGATAATACATTGAGAAAGCACGTAACATATCCTCCATGGTCGGAATTGTTCATTATTTCTTTCCATCGGTTTGATGATGAAAGGATGTACTAAAATTTAATTTAGTACACAATGACTTCTTAAGGCCTTTCAAAAATTTAGAAGTAAACTTGGGATCACGATATGATATAATATATAGGGTAACTCCATGAATCCTGAATGTCACATTAACATAAAACTAAGAAATTTGATCTAGTGAAAATGTATCTTGATTTGGAAGGAAATGAGAAGATTTATTCAATCGATCAACAATAACCTATATTGCATTATTACCACAAGATGTCTTCGGTAATACCACAAAAAATCCCACGGATAAATTTTTCCATTTCAACTATGGCACCGGTAAAGACTGAAGCATCCCTTTCAAAAATTGTCGCTATTATTTAACCTACAAATAAGTCAAACACTTTGTAGTAAAATCAGCAATATCTCTTTTCATTCCATCCCACCAGTAATACTATCAACGATCTCTATACGTATTAGTACTGCATGGATGAGTAGAAAATGGGGAAATATGAGCTTCACATAATAACTCATTCCTCAATTATGAATCACAAGGTACACATAATATTTTTCCAAACCACAAAAGACAATCATTATCAATGTTAAAATAAAGAAACATACCCTTCTGAATCAACTATTCTTTTTTCTTTAACTCAATATCATCCTTCTATGCTTGCTTAATTTTGTCTGATAGAGATGATTTCACTTACACCTAAAACAAAACAGAGGAATTTCATGCACCACCAACTTCTATTCCATAGTTAATCAAATCATTAATCAAAGAATTTTCTTCCAAACTTAATAAGGTTAATGTAAAATTACTTTTTTGACTCAGAGACTCAGCCATGTTATTTTCCATTCGTGGATTGTAATTAATTGTGCAATCATAATCCTCGATTAGTTCCATCCATCTCTTCTGTCTCATCTTCAATTATTTCTGAGTGAATATATAATTCAAACTTTAGATTTCAATATATATTTCTCATTTTACTGCATACGAATGATGCCGCCAAATTTTTAAACCAAAAACAACATCAACTAATTCCAAGCCATCTATAAGGTAAATTAACTCATAAGGTTTCAACTGACATGTAGAAAAAGCCATTAACTGATCATTCTATATAAGGACACAACCAAGTCCTCTCAATGAATCACCACTATAGATAACAAACTCACCATTTATGGAAGGCAGGGAAAAAACTATATCATTCACTAATAATATTTTCAATTCCTGAAAACAATCATCACGTTATTTTTTATAGATGAACTTAACGCCATTTTGGGTTAACATAGTCATTGTACAAGATAAACAAGAAAATTTATCAACAAACCTATGGTAATAACCCACAAATCCAAGAAAAACTACAAATATCGGTTATATTTGTGGGTCATTTCCATTTGCTAACAATTTTTTTTTAGAATGATCTATAGTTATGCCATTTTTAGAAACAATGTGACCATGGAAGGAAATTTTTTGTAACCAAAACTCACACTTGTTGAATTTCCCATAAAATTTCTTTTCTTTTAATGGTTGCTAGAAATACCTTAAATGAGTTTCATACTCTTCTTTACTTTATGAATAAACCAAAATATCCTCAATGAAAACAACCACAAACTTATCCAAGAACTCACAAAAAATTCTATTCACAATATCCATGAATACCAAAGTTGAATTGGTAAATCCAAAAGGAATAACCACAAATTCATAACGGACATATCTAGTATGAAACGCATCATTTTTAATGACTTATTCCTTTAATTTCAACTGATAGTACCCAAAACTCAATTCATTCATCGAAAATTACTAATATTTGTGTAGCTAATAAAACAAATCATCGAAATGGGGCAAAAGAATAATTTTTAATAAAATTGATGTTATTGAATTCTCTATAATCAATGTAAATTCTCATTAAACCATCTTAATTTTTTTAAAAATATTGGAGCACCACATGGTGATGTGGTAGGTCGAATGAAACCATAATCTAATAACTATAGTAATTGATTATTTACCTCTAAAAGTTCAATTTGAGGCATTAAATAAAGGTGTTTTGAAATTGGATTAGCATAAATAACTAAGTCAATAGTAAATTCAACTTTAAGATCAGGTATAATACCAGGAAACTCATCAGAAAAACACAAAGATACTCATTAACCATTGGCACATCACTAATCTGAATTGTTTCTTTTGTTTCCACAATATGTGCAAGGTAACATTCATTTCCATCTTTTACTAGTTTCTCAGCTTCTTGATATGTTATAAATAGTAAGGATTCATTATTGTACACAAACTGAAATTATTTATTGAAGGAAACCTCTTTAGCACTGTAGTCAATCTTATCATGATAAATGGAAAGCTAATTCATACCCAAAATAACATGAAACTCTACGAGAGAAAAAACAATAATATTTCTAGGTATATTCTTTATTCACACAAGGATAAGATGGATATTATTATTTATTTTTGTCTCAAAATTCCCCCCAGGTTTTTTACCATAAGTTTAAGATTCATATCTTGAGATGGTATTTCCAATTTACTATAAAACTTCTCAAAAATGAAATAGTTTTTAGACCTTGAATCGGAAAACACATTGACCAAATCTTAACAAATAGACTGTATACTTGATACTATTTTATTTGATGGCCCTACATCTATTGGAGTACCTGCAATGGATTTAACCACCCCTTTCTTCTTGTAGTGTGGATGCTTTCCCTCGGCTGAGTTCTTTGTTGGCCACTAATCTACATAATGACCCATTTCATTTCACTTCAAACATTTTACATATTGTAAATAAAATTTTACTTTACCAATACCCTGATATTTTTCAGTGCAATTACGAACCTTATTTCCCATTTTACCACATCCATAGCACGTACCACAATTCAAAATTCATTCCCCAGAATTTTTTACCACAATTTTCACATTCTGTAAGCTTAAGATTTTTACAATCAAACCTTATATAGGAGTTCTTCCCTTTTTTCTACCATGTTGACCTCTTATTCTGTTGTTTTTCAAGGAACACCTAATCATCAGAAAACTACATTTCCACCTTCTCAGCAGATTGATCAAGTTTTTCATAACTTTGACCTCATGAGAAGCTATATCCATTCGATACATTAGATTTATTTTTGAGTAAAAACAGCTGATTTTACAATCAATATCTTTAATGAAATTTGGATAATACCCTACCAGTCGAGTTGAGTTTTCTTCATAATCATCCACTGATTAATCCTCCTGCCTCGATTCAATAAAATGTTTTTATATACTAAGACAAAATACCTTAAAAAATATTTCACAAGAAACATACCTTTGAATTCCTCCCAATCAAGAAAATAAATCTCCTCACTATTTCTGATATTTGTCACCATCAACCACCACTTATTGGCATGACCTTCTAAACAGTAAATAGCATGTATAACCTTTTGATGTTATGAACACCCAGGACATCAAAATTATTCTCCAGTTCTTTAATCCTCACTTCAGCTAGCACATGGTCAGATGATCCTCTGAATGATGGGGGATGTTGCCTCATGAAATTTTACATTACTAAAATTTTCCTGTATGGTTGATCTGGATGATCTCATGCATGGATAACACCGCCATTTATATCCAATGTCAACCACTCCATCACTACAAAAAATATATTTAGTTCCTATTATAACATATGTCAGGTTGCTGATTTGGAAGGTTGTCTTCCTCTTAATGTCTTCCCATAATAGCAGCCATGTTTCCGCTGTGGAAAACCATTCTGAACACAAAAATATCTTAGGCGTAAAAACATGGTAATATGTAAAATCTATATCTTTTCAATTCTTACCATAAATCAATTTATGGACATTAATTGGAAAATATTATAACACCTAAAGTAGTCTAAACCGACTGCTGATACCAACTATATGGACCCATCCATAAAACATTACATAATCTTTAATTAAATGGATAATTCAAAATGTAGATCTTTTCAATTTTAGAGTTTAGAAAATTAGTCCATAACTATTACATTACATCTCAAGAATTACAAAGAAGACACTTCTACTCAGTTTATATTTTTTTAATAAAATAAAAACTCTTGAGAAAAAGAGTCATATCTAGTTCCATGTTTTAGACAACATGACATTTCTGTGATCCCATGCTTGACCCGACTCATCTTTATGTCATGTTAAAAACATTTCAAAACAAGGGATGAACACAAAAATCTCAGTAAGGGTTATATAATAATGAAAAATATAATAGTCCATTTAAAAATATTTTTTTTATCATACCTCATGAAATAATATTTATTAATAAAACCTAGTAATAACAAATCATAAAGTTAACTTGTGTCATCCCTAACATGAAAACGTTATAGCTTTCACAGCCACATTGGGAGTTACATTTGGAATATTCATCACAATATATTTCCTAAATATCTTAGGAGAAACATTCATTTTTACCTCTGTCACATTACCCAGTGCATTGGAGAGTTATCTCGGGCTCACCCTCCCTATGATTATGGCGGAACCACCCATATACGTGAATAATGACGAAGAACAATAACATATCCATAACAAATAATACAAATATAAAGGAAAGATAACATTTCCTTATTTGAATCACAGTTTATCATGTGAATATATTGACATAAAAAATCCATTATCAATACCATTATCAATACCATAATATGTAAATTCTTTTATGATATTTATATTCATTTTAAAAAAATTATTGCTTGTTTAGAATGCCAAAGATCAAATAATACACGCGGCGGTGGAAAAGGTCATTGTCACTGCTTACGTTAAAATGAAAAATTAATTATTTTTCTTTTAGTAAAATGCCTCGTAGAAAAAGATTCATTTTAAAGAAATGAAAAGTAAATGGAGTTTATACATCTTATAAAAGAATGTCATGTATAAATCAAAATATGCCTCAGTGAAAGGAGATTGAGACGAAGTCCCTTACCTCATGTCCAACATGACCCGTTCATTCTTTAATATCATGAATGATAAAATAAAGTTAATTTAATCAATCTTAAAAACCTTTTCATGTTTATTATTCTTTTTATATCACTTATTACCTTGTTATAAACATTATATAACATTTAATATAATAACGGTCCTTTGGTAAATATTTGGTTCTTGAGTCAAAAATGAACTTCTTATAATTACAAGGTGTCCATATGGTCAAAAGTCCATTATCTCCAGAATAATATTCATGATTTAGATATAATATATATCATATATAGATAGTATATGTATGTATTTATAATTTTACATAACATTTGGATATAACAAATGAAATTCACCATTTAGTGAGACGGTAGTCCGTACATATGCATGAGCACTACATTCTTTTATATTTCATATTTAATGGAATTAAAACATAATGATAGATAGGTATATTATAATTATAGTATAATATCATATTTAATTTTATTAACTCCATCCTCTATATGTCCCATGTATGGCATGAACAAGTCATATCACTTTGAGGGGGTGGTAGTCCGCACTTTCTCAATTGAAATAATAGTATTTACCCACTATGGAAACCATAAAGGTATTCTATAAATAAAAAATAAAGAATCAAATAAAGAATATATAATATATAATATATCACATATAAATATATTTCCATCATAATGGCCACAATTTGAGGTGGTTGGAGATATTTGAACATTGATCGTTTTGTGAGGTAGTAGTTCACCATCCACAAAAACAGTATCTTCGTATTGATTAGATGGAAGTGTGTGGAAGTGTAGTTAGAATAAAAATCATAAAAAAACCTAGTATAATTAGGATACTTGTGATTTTATAAAATAAATTAATAAAAAGATTTTATGGGTAGGAGAAGTAAAATAAAAGAAAAGAACTTTAGAGAAGATGTAACCTTTAAATCAGGTATCTCTCATTGGTTGGAACCAAAAGGTTTACCTGAATTCCCTAATTTCTAAGGTAAGGATACTAGGAAGAATATTGGGATATAGGGACATTAATTGGTCAAAGCTTGGATAATCCAAGGGGCTTTATAGGTGTGATTAATTGGTTAAATATGATGGTTATTTATAAGCAGGAGGAGTGGGTCTTTAGGAAAGTTTGAGAATATTATTTTATTATATAATTATTTTTAGTTTATAAAGGTAAAATACTAATTAAAGATGAATATAAAATGACTCATGTACAAAATAAAGTCATCCAAAAGTAATTGGATAGGTTTTGGATATTGTTTTAATTTTTATAATCTTATTTATTTAAATATTCGATTAATGAGGTAAACACTGCATCATTATTGTGTCATAAATAATTTTATTTATTTGATGTATAAAAATAAAAATAATAATTAACATGATGTATTAAATAGTGTTATATTTCAGGGTAATGTTTATAGTCTCATAGATAACTTATATTACCCCATTTAAAATTTGATTTACTAAAAAATATATTTTTATCATTTTTTTCTTCACCTAATATTATTTAATATAACGTGTCATTATAACTCCCAAGTGGATACATGGGGTTACAAAATCTACCCAAGGATACCCATGGTTGGACATGTATCCTCTTATATATTTGGATACACGTTAGGGTAATTTAATATAATTATAATATTATTTTTTACCCTTACTAGATTTACCTATTAACCTTGATAAATAAAATATTTATTGAAGTAAATATTCATAATTTCGAAAACAAAAAGTTAACTATTTACAAAATTTTGACCTACTAATTTAAAATATGTATTCCATTTTTCCAAATTCAAACAACATAAGTTGAATAAATTAATTTAAAATTAATTCTCATTGTCAAAATATAAAGCGTGTTTTTATGAAATAATAACTATCACAAGATTGACACTTTTTTACATCTAATTTGAAAGTGAAATTACATAAAATGTCCAAAATTGGATTAAATGGTAAAAAATAATATAATTACACTTTAAAAATAAGTTAAAAAGATAATATAACCATATAAATAAATTATATTAAAGGGTGGTTTAGAATTAAAATACAGTTTTTTCAAAATTCATTAAAAATGAACACTATCAGAAAAATACCAAAATTTCGTCCAAAGTAAATTTTTATGTCCCTATATTGAAGAAGAATATTATTATTTCAAATAAGACATATAAAAGTGACAAAAACTAGATTTAAAACGGTTCTCCATCAAAAGGTGGTAAATCGACTTTTTATTGAATATTAGAGTATTTATGTTTAAAATATAATAATTTCTTATTTTAAGCCTCTAAAATTTGTTGGATAAATTTAAAAACATTTGAAAAAAATGTATATTAATATTTTAGTTTGTTATATTCATTCCTTCCATTAAAACCTCTGGGCGTTAACTACCATTTAAAATAATAATATTATATTATTATTTTTCATTATAACTGAACGTTGTGTTTAACGTAAGATTTCAAAGAACCCCATTGTTGCGTATCATGTATGCCATCTAACATAGCATCCAAAATTAATTTAAAATTAATAATTAATTAAAAAATATTAATAAATATAAAAATATCCCATTCTTTATTTACATGGGATGTTACAAATTCAATTTTTCAGATAAATATTTATTTTCAAAACCATCTGAATTTCTGCATCTTGATAGCGCCCCCATTTTAAATAATGTTTTGATTATTTTATATACTATATTTATAATAAATATTATTTGGAATCAGGTTATAAAAATTCTCTTTGGATTTTTTTTATATTTTTTTGAGAAGTTTTAAATTTTGATAAATAGTAAAATTATACTATATTTTAATTAAATACAAATTTTTTCATAAAAATAATTAAGGTAATTAAATTATATTATTAAATATATTTTAATTATATATATATATATAATTATATATAATTTTTATAATTATAATTAATTTTTTCATAAATTCAGATGTACAAACATTTCAATCTTCACCAATGTTTTAATTTTGAAAAACCCCATTCTCTCTTTCCAAAAATAGAAATAATTTTAAATTAGTTACTAAAAATTTCATGTTTTTAATTTCGAAAAATGGATTCCATATTTATTATCAAAAGTCTGAGATTTTTTAAATATTTTTATTTTGTTTTGTTCATTATGAATAGTAACTTCGGTAATATTTATTTAATATAGTAAAAGGCCAAAACTGTTATTTAAGGGTAAGAATATTAATATAAAATCAACCTAACACATGTTTTAATATCATTGTATGAATTATTTTTGACTTAAATCATACATGTGTCTAAAAGGGGTCCTTTGAAATCCACTTGGATAATATTATAACTTTTAATTTATTTTATTTAATGAAAAGATAAATTTGTCTCAATCGAATTTTAATAACTAAACCATTTTTTATATAAGATTATAACAGAGATAAATGTGATTATAGATACTTATTTATAACCTAATTTTTTTCTTTATCATTGAAATTTATTTTTATTTTTATGAAAATATATAATTACCGTAAAGACTTATATTATAATGATGTGAAAATTAATTAATTGACGAGAAATCAATAAAACAATTACTATTAAAATTATAATAACTATCAAAACACCTCAAAACTTTCCCAATTATTCTTTTTCGAGTATATATACACCATAAACATCCAATTATATAGTTATTGACTATTTGGATTCATAGGTAAGAGATTGTGACACTAATATTATTTTATTTAAAGTGATGTTAATGTTGTAACCATCATAATTTCATAAGTATATCATTTTTAAAGTTTACATTTCTAGAAGATAAATTAGACTAAAAGTATTATTATGAAATCTAGTATATTTTTATTCATCATAGTATTTTATTTCAAATTTTTACCCAAATGAAAAGTATATTAAATAATAACCCAAAACTGATGTAGTAATTATTTTATTAATTTAAATATAAAATTAATGTTATTACAAATATTAATATAAATATTATATGAGAAAACAAATTTGTAAAATGATTTCAATATATTACATAGTCCCCATAGTGATTTAATAAAATAGTTTTCTTGATGATAAAATCTTATATTTATATTCTTAATGATCCATGAATTGAAGAGTTCTAAACTTGACACTATTGTTGTTTTGTAAAAAAATGTTTTTTTAAATTATTTAAAAATCATTAATCCTTTTTAAAAAATATAAAATAATTTATATATAGTATAATATGATCTAATTTAATTATTAATGGTATAATTAACTTAATATAAATAAATATTTCAACCTTTTTATTTTGAAATATGTGTTATCATAATAAAAATTAAATTGAATAACTAAATATTAATTAAAATTATAATATTTAAATTGACATAAAAACTGGTCTAACATTTATTGGTTGATGAGATAAGAACCCTATCTCATCTTATATTGAAAATTAGGACATTTTGGATGTTTTGAACTGGTGTTTGATTTTATTATAAATTAATATTATTTGGTTTCCAAAATCTCCCCATACCTCAATTATAAAAGAGACCTCCTCCCTCAATTAGTCACATTAATTTGATCCTTAAATCTCTTCCATTCCCTTTCATTTTACCTTATTAACATGCCTTGTTACATTCTAGAGGTTCTAGACTTCTTTTAAGACAAACTCTAGTGTTGTAAGATGTTATTTTGAGTAAGCACATTTAAGAAGAGGTGGTTTAGATACATACAATGGAAATAAGACCTCTAGTAAGAGATAATTTCACAATATCTATATTATTAGAGGTTATTTATATGAAATTCATTATTGGGGTATATTTATCACCCATGTCCATGTTTTCTAAAAAAATCATAATATTTTTTCTCTTATCCTATGTATGTTTAAATCCATTTTTACCCATTTAGACTTTTACTACATGAATTGGAAAGAATATTCTATTTTGTTTTCAATAAAACCTAATTTTTTAGTTTTTTGAAAAAAATACTACAATTTTTTTTTAAAATTTTATGATGTGAATGTATTATCATAATTTAATAATATCTGATTTCCAGGATTCACCTCTTAAAAATTTACAAATTTATTTTCAAATAAAATAATTTCATTTTAAATTGAGTGGTGTTTTAAGAAAATAAATCATTTTTGAAGAAGAAAGGATATTTTTTCAGAAATTAATTTCAAGTGTTTTATCAAAATTATTTTCCATATAATATTAATAATATGATTAATGTATAAAATAAATATTATACTTATGGTTGATTATGTTTATGATGGGATTTTATTTATGAAATAAATTTGTTTTAAATAGATTATGTTATGATGGAATGGTGTTTAAGAAACCCATTTTATTCTTTGAGTTATGTTTATGATAAATAATTTATGTTTTTTTCCTCACATAAGATTTATTTCATTATGATATGGTTGGGACCCATAAAACCCACTAAATTCATTGGTTAAAGATTTATATCTCATGAGATAGACATGGCTAGAATGGTAAGTAAAACAGGTATAGTAATAATGGTCTGGAATGACAACTAAACTCAGTTTAGTAATGGACTCTTACTACTATGATGATCCTGCAAATGAGTCTTGGATAATATGGAAATGATTTTCTATGATTATGTGTTTTCCATAATTTCATGTTTTATTTAAATGTTATTATATCATGGTTTATGTTAATTTAGATTATATGCCTCACAAACCAGCATGATTTATTTTGGGACTCACAATCTTGATATTCAAAATTTATGTTCATGTTTTAAAAATCATATTTTTATTTTTTGTTTGATTTTTTTATGTTTACCCTTAATGATCATTTGAGCTCACAATTTTTATTTTTTCCCAGGATATAATGAATGATTTTAGGTAGTAAAAATAAATGGAAATATATTTATGGGAGACGTTGGAGATCTTTCACCATGTTAAAATAATGTGTTCTGAGATTCTGAAGACACTAAATTAATATAGTCTTTGGGAGTCTATTTGTTTAATGTATTGAATATTCCAAAAAATAATTATAATTTCCATGTACGTCAATATTGGTTCATTATAAGTAACCCACTAAATATAAATTTATTGATAAATGATTACTAAATAACCAATCAGTTTTAGTAATGTCATTTTATTCATCAATTCAATATTTTCCTAAAAATAATATTTATATCTTTTTGTTTTGAGATAATAAATTGTATTTATATAAAATATATGAAATTTATTTTAAAAAAAAACTTCAATTTTTAAGTCATAATATTAAATTAAAATAGAGTTGAATTATGGTATATTTTTTTAAATATTTATTTTTCAATTAATAATGAAAAATACAATTTCAGAAAATTTCATTTCTTTTCAATATATTACGTAATTAAAAAGCAACACATTTATTGTAATATTATTTCAGGTAACTAGATTATTATATATTTAATTTTAATCCCATTAATTACTTTTAAATCATATTTATATTGAAATTTACTATAAATTTTTTTTGTTTAAAAACAAATTGTTTTTACAAAAATATTTTAAGTGCATAACATTTTTACATTTTAATTAATTTAAAATAACCAAATAAGAAATTAAATAAATTATATATAGTTATATTTGAATTTAAATTCATTAAGTTATCATTAATAGTCATATAGATAATATGAAATCATTTAATTCTAGAAAATTTCATTTCATTAAAAAACATTTTCCACCTTGTTTTTTGTCTTTATTTAAAAATAAATTACCCTAATTAAATAAACATAAATTTTTAAAATGAAATAAAAATTTATAATAATCAAAATATATGTTATATACTATGTTTAACATACTTTTTTTTATAAATAAAAATGAAAACAATAATATTATTTTTCTATTGATAATGTGAGAACATGTTTACTAGGGATTAAACTAAATATATAATTGTTAATAAGACCTAAATACTTATCTAACAAATATTTTTAGGTCTCTTTATGACATAATATCATATAAATAAATATAATGGTCAATTTTTTATTCTTTCTAAATTTAAAATACATGGGTAAACATTTTTCTTTTAAAAAATATCAAATAATACTTATGCCCCACATAAATATGGAACCCCCTATCCTCTCCTCTTCACACCTTCAAAGACCTTTTGAATTAGAAAGTTCAAACCAATATATATATTTTTAATTCTATACCCATTACCTAAATCTTATTTTTTTATCGTAAATACAACACAACAAATCTTTTTATGTTATCCAAGGGAGGTTCATTGAAGAAGAGGTATATGGATTAACATATCATTTTTAATATATTTCTTCCTTCACCTAAAAAAAATCATTATCAAATATGATTTTAAAACAACATTATGATATCCCATATAAATTAAACTTATTATATTGATTTATTAACCAACATTTATCTCTTATTCCATCAAATGGGATATTAAACCATCATTTTTTATGGTAAACATTCACATCAAACGACAGTGTAATTCATTTTCCATTCTCACCTCTCTTGGATGTCATAATTGTTTATTTAATATATTTAAATACTATGTTTAATATAATTTTACTTTTTTATTATTATATAATATATAGAATCATTCTTTACATTCTATAGAAGATAAGATAATGTCTCTCGTGTGTAGAGAGGACTAACGGCTCACGAAGTGATGTCATTCGTTTTATCCTAATGCTTCACATAGAAGTTAATAAAAATAAATTTAAGGAATATATGTCATAGATTTTACATTATTATGATAATAATGAAATATTTATCATTATAAAATGATAATATAGGATTTCATTCTTTTTAATTAAACTCACTGTTAAATGATAACATCGTTCGTTCAAACATGTGGACTACTGCATCCACGAAGTGATGTGATTATTTTTTCACCATTAAATCACATGCATGATACATATAATTATATTTAAAAAAATATTTTAATTATATTCTAATATTATTATTATTATATACAGATAAAATATTACTTACCTTCTTTTTAAAATGTTAATTGAAAAATGTAATGTTAATCATGTAGATGTAAGACTTACTATCTCCATCATCATAACAAAGTTTATTTACATAACCATATTTCAAGATTAGTTTTGAAAGTATAATTGATGTTTAACAAGATATAATTATTTCAAGTTTATTATTCTATTTATTGTTAAAAAATTGATTCTTTTACAATGGTCGACAAACAGTATCTATTTTGAAAAAATAAACTAAACATCCATGAATCACCAAATGTGGAAATAAGTGATTATTATCTAAATATTTCATTAGAAATAAATAAATGATATAAATAAAAGGTCATAAACTATTAAAAGTTTCTCAATAATTAAAATAATATATATTGTGAATATTATGGTGTTAATGAATATATGTAACAAGTCTAGACTAGTGGTAAGGGAATTCATCTCAATTTTCCATAATTGAGGCATAATTTATTATTTTCCCATTAATTTATGTTATATAGTGTATATAATTCTACATTGAAATTTAATTTCATGTATAAATTAAAATTCAGGTTAAATTAGGTTTCAATTTGAATAATTTAATCCTAAGGTAATTTATATGAATGTTATCATGAGTTCAATTATTTTATAACTCAAATTCTCATTATATGGTCATATTAATTCTTCCTTAAACTTGATATTCTAAGATGCGGTGCGTAATTATTATTTATTAGATTATGTATAACTTAAAAATTTATTGATATTTATATTTTACAGATAGAAATATTATAATGACTAATTCTCACATCATCATTTTCAAAATTTTATGTTTTTCTCATCTCATATTGTCTTCTAGGGAAATATGATATATTATAAGACTATCACCTTGTAGGATGTGTATCTAATATCCCTTTTACAAGTTACATAATTAATTTAATTATGTTAATTATATTTAGAGTATCATTTGATGTTATTCTTTAATACCAAATTTTATTTAAGAGTGACCAAAATTGGAAAGGATATATGTTACAATCTCATGTCTTTTGATACTTTCTTTGTAAAAAATTCATTTAAGTGAATTAATATTCTCTGATTTTATTAAATGATATATTTTTTCCACTTTGGTTATCAATTTTACTCACATTTTTAATTTCCATTTCTTCATTTATTACTTGATAAAATATCAAGAATGTTTTTTCAAGTGATATCAATCATGTGTCTTTCTTTTAGATCGAGATTAATTATTTTCAATATGAATGTTCTCTACATTGTTTTAAAAAAATTATTTTTGAAACATCAATGATTTGATAAATATATTTTTCAATATATTTTAAATTCTTTTAATATCATTTAAAAAATAAATTTTGTTAACATTTCTTAAATGGGATGCTGTGAATCCCTTTACAAATGTATGAAAAAGAATATTTATTTTTTATCATTTACAATACGAATGGATTTTCTATCTATCATAACCACTATATGTTTTAAATATTCCATTAATAATTTCAAAAGATTTTTAAAAAATGTTTTATTTATTGTTTGATAATGTTTAAGAATATAAATATGTGTTTTGAATCTGAAAGGATATTTTCCTCAAGAAATGTTCCCACTTATCTTTTAAAGAAAACTTCTAAGAAGACATCCTTTGATGTTACTTGGATTGAAAATATTATTTTACTAAAAAAACATTTTTAATGATATTTTATTTATATTTACATTCCTAGACATCATGATTATTTTATATTACATAATATCCATTGTGTATATTACATTATTATACCATCCCCATTATTTCTCTGGATGGATTATGATGGTTACAAAGGGAATTTCCTCGGCATTGTTTCCTTTCTATGCGTGAATCATGTGCCAATTTTATTTTCAATAAACCAATTTATTTTCTACAGGTTAATCATGTTTCAAAAGTATTTTCGTTGTTCAAATTTCTTTTTCAGTGGTTAATCATGTTATGAAAGGAAAAAATGGATTCCTTTTGTGAGTTTTTTTATGAGAAGAAATTTCATTTTACTTTAATCATGTTATAGTTAATGGGAATTTTTATGAAGGGGTTGAGTCTCATTATAGATCACTGATGATCCTGATATAGATTATATGATGGGTGATCCCATATAGTACTCCAATATAATGGTCATGAAATAATTATGTATGCTTATTCTCATTTTAATTATTCTGTAATAATTTTATAAGGGTTTATGAAGATGAAGTTCCAATATAACAACATGTTTTATTTATGATTATTATGAATTTTTTAATATTCCATTATCATGATTGAAATCACATGGCTTGGGATTATTGATTTTTATGACTCTTCCCATTGATAAATATTAATTCATGTTTCAAAATTCAGGATCATTATATTGTAGGCTTTGAATATTACAATGTTATACTCATTAAAGTTTAGTATTTCATCCAACACTTATTCTCATGTTACGATCACTTATGATATTCAATTTTTAATACTTATTTTTACCCTTATTGAACATTTGATATCAACCTTCTTATGTTTCCTCTTCCCAATGTAATGAAAAATAATGTAAAATTTAGGGTTCCTAGAATATATTCATTTAGATAATATTGATTACCAAGTATGGAACTATAAATGCATTATATAACGTGAAAAATACTCTCATGTAGTCATAGGTATTATTCATATAACATTTTTCCTAATCATTAGAACTAAAAACATAATTGGTCCTTGGGTATATACGTGGTGCAATATTTACTTTTTATGTTATAATTTATTGATGGAAAAAATTGGTTCATGTTTATTAGTATTAATGATAGAAATTTAATTCTTATAATTTCAAAATTGGATTTGAGAGTGTGATTTGGGGAAATTATAAGAAATATTAAGGTAATATATAAGGACTCTATTCATTAAGAATATAATGATTTCTAGTGAATTATTGAGTCTAAATGGAATAACTATAAACACATTGTGTTTATACCTTATTGAAAAGGTATTCATTGTAATATCTTAATTCTTCACCTTTAATTAGCTATATCATGACTAAAGGTCTATCTTAGAGAAATAACAGACCGTGTATAGTAGATTTAAAAATTTCCTGATCTTTTGAAGTTGATACTAGATCCTTATCATATTTTTTTGATATCATGAAAATTAGTATAGTGGTACACTGACTTATCCTTCTTCTTAACTAAAAAGATCAAATTACCCCACAACAAAGCTAATGGGTATATAAAATCATTTTCAAGTCTTTTATCTAATTAAAACATTAGATATTCCAACCCAATGGTGATTATTATATATATAGACTTGTATTTGGGTTTATATCTAGACATTTTTTCATTTGAGAACTCAACCTCTATGTCAGGAGGAAGAACATGAAATTATTCAGGGAATACATCCATATAATCCCTTAGAATGGGAATATCACAAAACATGATTTTTTTCATTTTTCTCAATCTGTTTGGAATGATATTCTGTCTAATATGGAAATAATTTCCCTTCTTGGTAAGATGATTCATAAGAAGATTAATCCCCCTCCTTGCAATTTTATAGTATTAGATGATGACTTTGGATTGAATAGTAATCACCCTCTCCTAACATATGATATGGACCAGAATCCTTTTTTTCCATTTTCAGAATACCACTTTTGGGTGAGTGGGAACCTCACAAATTCACCTGCTTACATGGTTCAAACCAATTAAATTTAAAATTTGAAACTCAAATTTTGAAATTGACAATCACAAAATGCGGGAAAAACGAGCCGCCCGAGAAACCCTTCATCGAGGAAAGCCACGTCATCAGGCCGCCATCATCACATCGCCTGCCTTCTCGTTCCATCACTGACACCGACGAACCATCCTCACATCACCGCCATCATCAAAATCAATATCTCGTCACCGATAGCTTATCCGAATCCGTCATAGCCGATGAGGAAGACCATCATCGTCGTCGTCGACACACATCACCGACGACAATTGAAGCATCCTCACCCGACCTCCTGTAGCAGACCTCGAGAAAATAAATAACATCCAAGATACAAACAGGACCAAACAAATCACTAGATAAAACTGTCACAGAATCAATCTAGAATAGGAAAAAAACGAAAACCTTAATCCTTGTCGGATTCTCCAATAAAACAACCCAGCAGAACCAAAACCTAAACCATCTTCTTCATTACCACACAACAAAATAAAAAATGTAAAACATCGGAAACATCGATGTCACCCAAAGAAGGTCCCATTTCATCGCCAAACCACCAAATCAGAACCAAAAACAAGAGAGAAATCCTCACCTCAACAAACAGAAACCTTCAGAAGCCATGAAATAAGCCCCGCCGCTGCTTTCAGATTCACACTGAAAGGTCATATCTACCAAAAGCACTCTCATGCATCACCAAAAGCAAGACACCCCCAAATTGCTGCATCTGATACCCGCACCCTGGTCTGCATCACGCTGCCTTGAGAAACCATAGATGAAACCACATGCTAGAGTGTGAAGGAGGAAAAGTGACGATGTTGTACAATGAGGATCACAATGAGTCCGTGAGACACTACCACTGGGAGAAACCGCTTTTCTAGCGCGCTGAGAGGAATTTCGATGGGAAGACAGGCCTACCGGGTACCGGGGAGAAGAAGGCGACGGTGAGGGGAAACATAGCACCGCAGAGCCATTTACGAGCTCATCTCCAGATTAACCTCTAACATATGATATGATCTTTATATAAGGATAGTTAATCCATGACCTATATAGAATGGTAGTATAGTAAAATTAGTTTTCAAATTATAGGATTGGAGGTTATATCCAAATAATCTTACGGGGGAGGGGTTATATTCTTGGGATTCAACAATTACATCCTTTTTTATTCTCATGGATAATTCAACCCCCATGATTACAGGTGGTGTTTGAATATTTCTACAAAACATAAAATATTTAGAATAACATGTATAACTAGAGTCGTAATATAATATCACTATTCTTGAATGAATAACCATTATACCTATCACAACTTCTTAATGGGAATCCTATATAGTAGTAGTGATATCATATTCGGTTTCTTTATTGTACATATCATTTTTTATTATTTATTTTCTCAAACATCCATTATCTTAAAAAATATATATCAAAACCCCCATGTTCCTTGAAATTGACACATTGTACATTAGTTTTTGTGTTGATCTAAACCTACTTTTACACTATTTCATTATTGGCTTGATTTATATACTTTTATAATATATTTTCCTGATTCCACTCATTTACATAAATAAATAATTATAATGATCTTTTCTGACAATATCTCAGATGCTTTTTCCACACATTTGACAGTTGGGATGCTGTGTTTTCTTTCTATCATGATATTTATTCATGGATTATCAATAATTGAACAAAATTTTACACCAATTTTCTCTTGAACCTTCATTCCACATTGGGTCTCCATTCACTATAGCATCCATAAGAGAATATAAAAAGTTTTAATAAAAGTTTTAAAACTCTCAAATTGATAAATATTTTTATAGAATATTATTTAAATTACTAAATAAATAGAACACTCTACTTTTATCCCATTACATGGAATCAATTCTCTCTTTGGGCTTCATCTTCATGGACAATTTTCACAACTGCTTAGCTTCTCCTTGAAGAAAATAGAAATTCAACCCAACTTTCTCTTTATCTGACCATTAATTGATAGTAAATATATACAAATTTGTGGTAATACAATATTTTATAAGGAGGGGATCATAATATCTAAAAAAGTTACAATTCCTTCAGTAAATAAATAACTTGAACCTAACCTGATTCTTCTAACCACTGCTACAAAAATGGGAAAGGGAAGTGCTACCCATTTATCAGTGCAAAAAAGAATGACCATATAAAGGGGGCCTTTATCTGCTATAAAAGAATCACTGATAAAGGGGCACATTTAATAACTCCAAAAAAAGCGCTTTTATGTGACCCTTTATCAGCGCTTTTTTTAGCGGTGATAAAGGCCCCCCTTTATCAGTGCTTTTTTTAGTGATGATAAAGGAAGGATTTATAAGCGGTTTTTCCTACTAGAGATAAATTTTATGTTTCAAAAAAATCTTGAAAAACAAAATATTATTATATAAGTATGTATATATTCATATAAATATAATATATATTTTTCAAATATGTTTTAGACAAGTATAAATAGATTATTAAATTTAATATAAAGAAATTTGGAGAAAATGGATTTAAAATATTTTTAAAAATATTATTAATTTATAATTTGATAATTATTGTTGATTAAAAATCATTTAATAAAAATTTTAAGACACAAAAAATCAAACAATTTAATAAAAGAACTAAAATAAGTTGAAAATGTAACTCAAACTTCAAACGGGCGTAACTTTTGATCCAAGTGTCTGTTTGAGCTCTACAACATATTAAATCGAAGCCCGTGACAAGATCTACGTTCCAGTGACACAGAGAATATCATGTCACGTTTTTCATGGCCAAAAAATCCCAGAAGGCCTCCAAAACTGAGTTTTTAGTCGGGATACCCCGATTTTTAACATTCAAACAAGTATAACTTCAGATCCGGATGTTCGTTAGGCATGTACCAAATATCATATAAAAGATTGTTTTATTTTATTTGATTTTAATACTAGTGGAGTTGAAACAGGCTTCTGGATTATATGTTATGGTCATTTTAACATTATATGGATTTTCAAAAACACATATATATGTATTTATTCGTAAATATATATGTTTGTGTGTGTGTGTGTGTTTGTTTGTCGGTGTTTTGTATGTATGTTTGTATGTATATATGTATTTATTTATATATAAAACCACATAAAAAACATATTTCCTAAATGTATTTAAAACTATTCTTATTAGTATATATTAATACACAAATAAATATACAAATAAGAAATTATAAGTAAAAATATATATATAAATATATATTAATATATATTAATATACGAATGAATATATATATATATATATATTAATATATGAATAAATATATTTATATTAATATTAATCTATATCAATATAAAAATTAATATAACTATATATATATAAATAAATAGATATATCATTAAATAGAGAAAAGAAGAAAATGGCTTAGTGGTAGAGGTGCAGCAGCGAAAGGGGGGGGGGTCACGGGTTCGAGTCTGGGTGGAAGAAATGGTGTGCGCACATTTGAGGATTTGCATAAAGGTCAAAGTTCGAGAGAGTGTGAGGGGAGGTCCGCCTAGTGCTGATAAAAGGGGGTCAAGCACCATTAAAATCTCTCCCCCCCCCCCCCACATTATATAAGTCTTTTTTATATTTATTATTTTTTTATTGACTTTTATCTGCGCTAAAAAAAGCACTGCTAAAGGTGTCTTTTATCAATGATTTTTTTAGCGCTGATAAAAGGGGACTTTATCGGTGCTTTTCAGAGAACTGATAAAAGGGACCCCCCCCCCTATATCAGCCCTGAGATTTACTGTTCTTTTTGTGCGCTGTTAAAGCCCATTTTGAGCGTTGATAAAGCACGTTTTTGTAATAGTGAATGATAAGTATGAAATTCTACTTGATTCATGTTATATTCATAGAATATGTTATCTAATATATTAAATCCATAAATTTACCTTCTCCGAGTCCCATAAGGTTATTCATATCATTAGAGAAATAATAACTCTTCGTTTTATATTGGTTGTTGGAATGGTTCCTCCAATTTCCCATCATTATGAAAAATAAAGGAACTAAAATTAGTTATGAGATTATGTGATTTTTTAAATATGTAGAAAGGTAAATAATGAACAAAGAAATATATGTATCACCTAACCTATGATTCTCAATGTTTAAATTTGGGGAATCCATGGTAGTTTCTCTGTTATGTTTTCAAATCTAATAATTTTTTCATGTCCTTCATTATGGTCCATAGATATTTTCTGAGTTTTCAAAAGTGCATCCCTCTTAGAGAGTCAAACAAGGCATGAAATATGTACTCCTTTTCATGCTCCCAGTGATGATTGAGTTAAAACAAAGTGGTCCCTTTTTGGGTTATTACTCCTTGATAAAATTATACCAAATCAACATCAACACATAGAATCCATAAAATTATGTAATTTAATCGAAACCACTCACTCTATATTTCATTAATATTTCAAGATATTTTGCAGTACCTATATAAATTCCTAGGATTATCACTATAGTATTCATGTCCTAATATAAAAAGTAAATAAAACATCACAATAATACTAAATACTACGACCCATTACTTTTATGGATATTTTTAAAAGTATATTTAAGAGAAATATCAATTAAATACAACCAAAGTAATGGATATCCTAGTATATTTACATGACTTGATACATAAAATAACAATATATAGGATTGAAATATTGTCATATATTATCAATTACAAGAGGGTGTGAATTTAGTATTAAAAATATTCATTTCTATCCTTAAGAAAATATTTGTTTACCAAAGTCAAACAAGATGGATTCACAGACCAACTTTAGTCCTTAACTATGAAACTAACTTTATTAGGATTAAAAAACATGTATCTGATAAAGAAACATAAGAAAAGTTTACTTAGTTAAATATTCTACCTTTAGGATATAGAACCTTATTTATCAAAGTATACATGTATAATAACATGTATGAAATTTATACATTCTTTCTTTAAAAAAATTATAGAGGAAATAAAACATGAAATAATAAGAAGTAAACTGCTATAAAAAATCATTTAACATAAATATAAGGGTTTATAAAAACTTTGGATAAAGGCCCCCCAATTTATAAATTCAAAAAATATTATCTTATCCACACAAGGGAGAGCCCTCGTTAATAGTATCAGAGTGAGTATTGCTATCTCTGAAAGACCATGAACTTTAAGATAGATGGAACCTCTATCTTCATATCCCAGAATTTCCTCAAACGTAACTGTATTCGATAACTCTTTCTTCTTATCAATAGAAGTCATTGATTGATCAGCCATTCAAGATCTTACTAAGCAGGCTGAACATGTTGTTCAGGTCATAAGAAGATGTTCATAGATTTCACAAAGCATGAGAGTCTCTCCCTCTAGAAATCAGACCTTCCAGCACTTCTCCTCATTTTTCCTCGTATCTCAACATATTTCAACATCTCTTAAAAACCCCAAATAGCGTGGAATTTATAGATGAGAAATCCAAATGGTCAGCTCCTCCTCCAACGGTCATATTTTTCTTTAAATTCAGAGGGACCTGAACTATTTTCACTCAACTAATGGTAAGATATAAAAAGATTATATTACATCTTTTCATTGAAACCAAATCATGTGTAAGAAATTTTAATAGGCATAAAGAACATTATTATTTTTAATAAATATAAGTAAACTAGGATCTAATAAATACGGAACAATATCTTATGAAAGTAATGTATCTTTAACAAGTATGAATAATCAGATTATGAATATAGTGGGAAACCGAAGCTACATATGTATAAAAATGGTGTTCAGTTTTGGATAGAAACAGACTTTGAATTTATGAAGAAATGGAGTCTCAATTTATGAAGAAACAGAGTCTAAATTTATAATGAAATGTACTCTGAATTTATAATGAAATAGATTTGTAATTTTTGTGGCAAAAAAGTCTGAATTAATGAGGAAACATAGTGCGAAATTCAAAGAAAATGGTGTCAGAATATCAGATAATTCGGAGACCAGTTTTTTGTGAATTCTAAGTATGAGTTTTAGAAAATTTGGAGTCTTAATATCAGAGAATTCAGAGTCTAGTTTTTCAAGAATTCATAGAATGTTTTTTAGAGAATTCATAGATTTCATTTCAGAGAATTCAAAGTCAAAATTCATAATGAAACGAAGTCTAAAATTAGATGGATTCAGAGTCTAAAAATAATGAGACTCGGTATCTATGGAACTATAATATTTTGAGGTGTTAGAGAAAGATCCAATTATTCTTACGGATATTTGGTGTTAAGAAAAATATCTTTAAGATAGGATAAGGAAATTTAAGTAAATCAAGTAAAATCATGATAAAATTTTATGCACATAAATATCCATAGAAAAATAAAATATTCTCTATGGAAAAGGTGTTTTTTATTTTCAAAACAAAAAGGATAGAAAATTTCATAAGATTTAATTAAGAGTCTCTCCCATTTTGGAATGCTCAATCCTCTTTTCAAAAAATAATAAGAAGAATGGAAATCATGAAATAAATACTTATATCCTTTATGTTTGTTGGCTTAGTGGATATGAATAACTCCCCCTTCAGTTTTGGTACCATAACGATCATATTCATTCTCATAACAAATTTTATTAAAAATTACTTTCCTTTTCTTAATAATGTATTCTTTAAGATTAAGATTATCCTTTCTTAAGAAAATTAATCTAATGAGTAAATTTCCCCTTAATATGTTATTCTTTTAAAAAAATTCTCCCCCTTTCTGATTTTCAAAAAGGAATAGAAGGTAAAACAATTTGGTACCTTAAACGTTGTAAAATACCTATAAAAAACAATTTATAACAAAGATATTGAATTGTATTTGAAAAAAAAATAATGTACATCAATAGATCAGAGTTTCTATCATATTCAATCATCCTTAAACTTATCTGGTAGAATCTTCATCAGAATGGCCTTTATTTTATTTATCTCATTAAGATCTTCTTGTTATTTGTTGAGTAAGTCTTATTACTCTTGGTTATTCTTCTTGAGAAACTGAATACTTTGTCCTTGTGACATGATAAGTTCTTCATGAGATTTTACTTTCTCTTCTAACTGATATGTGGTGTCTGTTTCTCTCTTTTGGGAAATATAAATAGTTTTAATCATTCTATAGATATCTTTATCCTCATGGATTCTGTAAAATTTCTATTTATTTATCCTTTTAGAAAAATTATTCAACTTCTCATCAGTCTTGTAGAATTCTTCTTTGGATGAATCCCTATAATCACCAACAAGATTAAGATCATCAATTACTGACTTTGACAAAGTTATAATATTTTTGCATTTATTTCTATGGGATTCAAAGATGATTATGAAAGTATTGAAATACATTTTCATCTTGATTAAATTTTCAATCAACAAATTCATAGATTCTAACTACATGTTGATTGACTATTGAATAAGTTGACATTGAGATTCAATGTTTGGGAAGAACAGTATCAAATTAATAATATTCTTCAATGACATGACCATAAAGTCATTTCCAATAGATGATGACGATTTAGAATCTAAATCACCTTTCTCTGGAGGAATATCTTTCACTTCTCTGACATTATATGACAAAGATAATCGGGGTACATCTTTATGATGTTTATCAAGAAGGACTAACATTTTTTTAGAAATAGAAGCTTTCTACAATACAATCTACCCCCATGATCTTGTTCTTTTACATTAACATCCTCTTCATCTTCTTGAACAATTTCATCATTGTCCTCACTCTATTAAAAGTAATGGTTTTTTTATCTTCATATTCTTTATAATTTTCCCAATTCTTATCTAAATAAATTTGGGTGGAGGAATCTTGGGATGTTATTTTTAATAGTTTATTAAATGGAATATTATCTTCATGATACTCTTCCACTGTTCCAATCAAGTCTTTACTTTATTCCTCTTCTTCATGTTGAATTTATTCTTCTTTAACAATATTCTACGGAAATGAGGCATTCTTCAAGAGGGATTCCAGTATCTAAATTTGTTCTAAATATTTCTAAATATCCTTTAATAAAGATCGATAAACATGAGCTTGTAACTATTTTTATTTTTTCTTTTTCTTCTTTTCTTGTAATTAAATATTTTTATCTTCAACAATCATCAATTACTTATATTCCATGTGGTCATTACCATAGATAAGATCAAAATATTTTCTCTTTTTCATCTCGTACTTCCACTTAACAAATACTTCATTAGAAAAAATATGTTTCATCATTGGATTCGGTGGGTGATAATTGAGGTTCCAGAATTGGGTTAGGTAAATGATGATTCAGTTCTTTTCTTTTCATTAGAGAAAGGTTTGAACTTTCTTCATCTTTAACTTTCTTTAACATGATAATCCTTATTAGGGATATTCAAAAACTCACCTAATTTACTATTGAAAACGATCTTAATTCTCCTCAAAGTATCATCACTGAGTAGCATAATCTTAAAAATCATGTCCATTGAGGTGGATATGATTTTGAATGATTCCAAAAAGAATACAATAATATTTGAAATTATCACTAAATAGATAAAAATTTGAGACTTTATATTTATATTCTTAATGTTTCTTATTGTTAGAAGGATGTATTTCACCAAATCTATTTTTGTTAGTTTCCCCAAGAAATCTATGAGAAAGATATTAAATATCTTATGTTAATCCTTATCACCATTCCTTTGGATAAATAAACCGTGAATCTACAAAGCAACAAACCTATAGTTTTTTGAAATATGGGAAATCATGGATTTCTTACCATTATTCAGCCCAAAAACTATTTAGCTTTTAATTTCTTGAATGAGACTTTTTTTCTCAGGAAAATGGTGTGAGAAGAGGATTGCCTCACCTTTGTATGGAGTGTCAAGTATGATAGTGATCTTGTTAAAAGATAATGAATATGAATTCCCAGAACATCTGAAATTAGACATCTCTCTTCCACCTTGATCTTGGATATGAAATAAATCCTAAAATTCAACTAGAAGATCTTTATAGACCGGATCATGATTATTCTGTTTAGTAACATGTAAGATTTCCCATCTATATAGATTTATAAGATTCAAAATCAATGAATTGTACTTGGAAAATAATTTCAAATCAATTAATTTTTCCCTGAACATAAGCCAATACATGGGTTCCTTACTAGATTGATACTTCCTCAGAGTTTGAGGAGAAGCTTCAAGAGACATTCTAAATATAAGGAAACTATAAAAATAGAACAACACACTTACAAAAGGACAGAGATTTAATAAAAAGACTGAGAGAACTAATGTGGGACATGAACACATTGTCTCATTGAATTGGTTTCGCAATGGGAGTTTGAATTCCCAGATAGATCAAATGATTTAAATTATCATGATCTAATCTGAAAGTTGATATTAATACTGATGAAGAATTTATCGATTCCGATATTTTTATTTTTTAAGAAAAAATCAAATTTATATAATCTGAATCTAATAAAAATTCTTAAAACAAGATTGGAATACAAAATAGTTAAAAATAAAATTAAGAACATATATATAAGGAAACAAAACTTTAGGATTTTTCATAAATAATTGTTAATATTGACAAGGATGTTAGTATAAAACTAGGTTCATAAAATATTTTTAATGAATGAAAATTTATAGATTCCAATATTCTTATTACGGAAGGAAAATTTTTATCTTCTAAAAATTTATTAAGGAAAGAAAATTTGAGAAGAGAAAAATATGTACTCCTACTATGAAAATAAGTTTCTTAATTTAAGTAGATAAATTTCAAGAAAATGTTAATATGGATTATTATGTTAAATTTATCATTCCTATCTTTTTTTAATATATTCAAATCAATCAAATGGTAAAGTTTTTATAAAAATGAAAGGAAGTTGGTCTTTCTTTCTGATAAATTATTAAATATTATCTCTTTTAAGTGTTTCATTCCTATGAAAGTGATTCCTAATGTATATATTCTTACCACATGAGTGACGTGAAGGGTTTTTGAATTGGTAAATTGTACTAGTATTATCACACGTTATTTGTGTTTTGGCAAAACTCGTGTAATAATCTATGAGAGTGTGTTTCATACACAACACTTGAGCACAAAAACATCCAATGACTACATATTTATCTTCAGTAGTGGAAAGTGATACTAAGTGTTTCTTCATTAATGAACAAGAATCTAATGAAACTCTTAATAAATGAAAAGTTCTAGATGTAATTTTTCTATCCATTCTATATCCACTAAAATTAGTATCTGAAGAACATATTAAAAGAAAATAATTTCTAGATAAATAAATATCTCTTGAATCTATGGTTCTATTTATATAGAGAAAAATTATTTTCACTGCTTTAAAATGAGATTACTTGGGATTATTTTGATATCTTTCCTATAAGAATGTTGACAACCCCAATATCGCCTCCCATAGGCTAGGGGTAAAACATAGATTACATGGGATTATTTTGGTGTACAACTGTTATTATCTAGAAAAATAAATACCAAACAAACATAAATCAATAATGTAAGGTATATTTCCATGACCCATCCCTAGGTCCCATTCTGTGACAACCCCAATCCCACCTCCCATAGGTTAGGGGTTGGCGACTAGGACTGAGTATGCATTTCCCACAAAGGGGTTGCATTCTCCTATGAACATGCAAAAATGTACTCATCCCCAAAAAAATTTATTGAAAACAAAAACACTAAGTAAAGATATATTTATCCCACTAAGAAAAACACTGAGGGTAATATTATAAAATAAAAGTTAAATGGTTTATAATACAAGCCCAACTAAAATACAAAAGTACAAACTCCAAGACCGCATGCACAAAAAACCTACCTGAAGGGTAGGTACATTAATATCTTTGAATTTTGTTGAAGTGTACCATGTCTGTCTGGTCACCTTAAAGTACCACCTATCATCGAACCACCAAGGATTCTACTAAAGCTATTGATCATATAAAAAAGACATGATACATGCTGTCAAAGCTCTTGTAGGGGTGAGTAAAAAAATACATAGTAGGGACCCCAAACCACAACAATAAAACATAAGACAGACTACTAAATAATTACACGAAGTTTATCCTCTAAGAAGTAAAGTCAAAAGATTCACTATAGTAATATCACACCTAGATACATCACCAATATATCTGAGGCAATTCCAAAACCTATGTGACACACAATGGGTCTTCAAAGGAGACATACACAATGTAGGATCATGAGACACAATCCATGTAGGCACTAGAGAGACACTCTGTTTTGGCGTAGGATACACACTCCACTAGATACACATTTTTTATGGGAACAAGAGACACACTCTATAAGAGACACACTCTCAAAGGGTGCAGGAGACACACTCCATGGGAGACACACTCTATATTGGGTATAGAACACACACTCTGTAGGTGACACACTCTGTATAGGTCACAACCAGTTATAGGATTCTGTCCTTAGCCAGCTCTCTTTGTGAGAAGCTATACCTCAATCCAATAAATTGTATTCCAACCTCAATAGAATCACTCATAGAGTATTTTAGAATTTCATATTCATCATGATGGTCCCAATGCCATTAACAACATGTTAATTGGAATCATGGTGTAAGAGTTATGGGAATTTAAGAAGAAATTGGCTTGTTGGGTTCAGGTCCAGCATGACATGGCTGAACCACTTAGTCCTGACTGGACCCAGGTCCTGCCTAACCCGACCCGCCAGGTCCGACCCACCCTACCCGGTCGACCCGGCCCAAACCGGCTAGGCACGCCCCCCTACTAGCTTCATCCTTGCCCACTCGAATGCAGACCGGTCTGGTACACCTAGACATGACCAGCCGACGCGTCAACCGCTTCTCCCACATGTGGTCTGTGGGACCACATTCCATCTGGTTTGACATATCACCCTTCCTCAATTCTCTCTTGCAATGACATGGGCCTCCATGGTCATGACTCCCATCGCCGCCATGGTTATTTAACCATAGGCCCCTCCACAACTCACCATCAAGCCGGTGGTGGCCTACTTCCATGTTGTCATGTGCCCGTGTTCCACCGCCGGTTCCACAATGCACCGATGGAATCTCTCCTTCATTTGGACTATTGTCACACTCTGATGCTCCATTTTTATAAACGAAAGCACGCTTGCGACCCTTAAATCGTTTTATTCATCGTAATGTGATCAAATATACGTTGTGACCCTTTCCTCTAATAAATGATCAAGGGACAGAAACTCCCATGTCACTTTGATCCGTTTGTCATCATTTTTTTCACACCTCTACTAGGTCTTCACGAGGACAGATCGTTGATTCTAGATCGTTGCACCAATAAATAGTGGTACAACGATCTCCCATAAATTTTTTAATGAATAATGCTTAGGAAAACAAGTGGGGAGCACAAGTAACAACCTAAGGAACAAACCTTGGTTATTCTTCATTCCGACCTTGATTAATTCCATTAGATGAATCAAGAAAAATGATAATCTAATTCAGATACACAATAATCCAAATAATAATGATCATACCCAAAATAATTCCCATAAAAGAATTCATCTCGCAAGAATGAGTGATCTTTGGGTCATCATGTTCATGGGTTAATCTATCTTCGTCATTAATTACAAGGACATGAGAAAGGAATACTATGAAATAAACCCCCTACCTAGAAAGAGGTCTAGTCAGAGGATAGAATTCCACATTGATGGTGATCCTTCAATAAATGTCTTGGATCCATCATCCTTTGGAATTATTTATTCGTCGTCACTGAAGGGAGACCTTACTTCTCCTTACTAGGAGAAAATTCATGGCTCCCAGGATAAATCTATAGTTTTTTGAATACTAATTTGGGTTTATGCCTCCAATTAATGGAGGAAATTCATTTCATCATTTTAAACAGATTTTAGTGTTTTTATGATGTTGTATTACAACATCTCTAAATTGATGAATCATAGTGATATTGATTCACTGGGTAAAATTGAAGAAATAAATTAAAATACCATTTAAGTTTATTTTATTTTTCTCCTAAAACGCCAATAAATTATGTTTTTTCACCTAATCCACATTGACCAATTTTAGGCACCGCTTAGGGTAAACTATATGTTCTTAGATAAATGGTACCCTAATATTTCTAATACACACAACCATTTCGAAGTTACTAAAACTGTACACACGCATTATTTTTAATAAACAAAAAAATAGATTGAATATTTATTCCACATATCTTAGGCTCAGAATCACATATAGTCTCATTTCCCTATCTAAAAATTATCCCATATAATTTTCAAAAAAATTACATAGAAAATTTGGGACATTACATTCTCCCCACCTTAGGTCTTTACATCCTCGAAAGCCAAAACAACGACGCAACAAATAAATGCGGATACCTAGCATGAATCTTAGCCTCCTACTCCCACGTTCTCTCCTATAGATTTTCATGATGCCACATAACGTGAACTAGAAGAATCGATCATCCTCACAGAGTCTTCTAATGTCGATCCTCAGTCTTCACTAGGAACTCCACAAAATGTTTCCCATCATCAATGTTCATCTCATCCCATTCAATGATGTTTGAAGGTTTGTATATATATCTCCTCAAATAGGTTACATAAAAGATATCATGATCCCGCTTTAGCTGTAGAGGTTGAGCCATGTGGTATGCCACCTCAACGACTCTATGTAGTGTTAGAAACAGTCTCATGAACCTTAAAGATAACTTTTATCCCCCCGGGAAGCCTTTGTATCCCACGTCAAGGAGTGACCTAAAGGAACACATCGTCTCCCTCCTCGAACTCCAATAGTTTTCTTCGCCTATCACCATATGACTTCAGATGGCTCTACATAGTTTTTATCTACTGCTGGATGACCCACACCTTCTTCATAGTTTCCTTCACCAACTCTGGGCCCATGAGTGGTGACTCTTGAGGGTCAGTCCAGCAATGTTCGGACCAGCAGGGTCACCCGTACAAAGCCTTGAATGGTTCCATACCGATGGTGGAGTAGATATGTTGTTGTATAAAAAATCTACGAGGGGTTGGTGATCCTCCCAACTACGTCCAAAATAAAGGGCGTAAGCACATAGAATTCCCTCTAAGACTTGAATGGTCTGCTCCATTGGATCATAGGTATATGGGTGGAAAGATATTCTCAAGCACATATGTGTCCCAAATTCCATTGAAAATCCCTCCCACAATTGGGATGTTAAACGAGAATAAAAATATGAGACTATCATCGATGTTACCCCATGGATTTGAACTATCTCCTATACATTGTGGAATCTCAAGCTCTCTACTAAACCCTATTCTTGAATTGCGGTGAATTGGGCTAACATGGTGAATCATTCAATGAACAACGAGATGGTATCATACCCTCTAGATTAATGTGGTGAACCAATCAGTAAGTCCATGGATATTCTATCCCACATCAACATTGGTACCTCAAGGGGTTGAGTTAGACCTGTTGGAAATTGGTGCTCATCCTTCACATTCTTAAAATTGAGGCATCTAGGGAGAAACTTTGCCAATTTCTTCATCATATCTGGACACCAAAACATATTTCAGAGGTACTGGTATTTCTTTTACACACCTAGATGTACCACCAAAGGGGATGTATGGAACTCCCTTAACACCACCTCCTATAACATTTACATTAAAACCATGCATCCCTCGAAAAGGATGACATGCTCTTCACCATTCTAATATCTATCAGGGGAATGCCTTGTGGACATCTAAGCACAATTCGTCTTGCAACTGATGTCTCTGATTTTCGACTCTCGTACATGCTGTAATAGTGGAGTGGTAACCTCCATCGACTGGAGAGAAGCTACTTCAGCTACATCCATGAAGGATATCTAAAGTGAGGATAATAGATCTGATGCCTATTTTAGAAGCTCTGAACTCGATCTATGGTTGAGAAAATCTTCCACCACATTCCCCATCCTTGGATTATATACAATTTCTATGTCATATTAATTGAGTAACTCTATTCAGCATGGTTGTCCCAAGTTCGTATAACTTTGAGATAATATATACCTGATATTTTTCTGGTCTGGTTAGATGATAAAATCTTCACCCTTCAAGTAGTGTCTCCATATATTGACTGTCATGACTTCTTCCACAAACTCCAGATCATTGGTCATGCAGTTCTACTAATGTGTTCTAAATTACTATGAACTGTAAGCAATCACTGCTTTCCCCAAAATCAGAACACAACCATGCTCAGCTCTTGATGCATCGCATAACACCATGTACATGACACCCTCCTCACAAAATCTCAGGATGCGAGCACTCTTCAAACACTATCTCAGCTTTCGAAGGCTCTCCTAGAAATTTTCTATCCATAGGAAAGGTTTCCCCTTTCATTTCAAGACTTTCGTGGAGGCTGTTACTCAATAAAAGCTGGGCACGAACCTTCGATAGTACCCTGCCAACCGAAAGAAATTTTTCACCTCAACAACATTCTTAGGTGGATCCCAATAAAGTACCACCTCTATCTTTTCTATATCTACTACAACATCTGCCTTTTAGATGATGTGTCCTAGAAACTAGACCTCTCATATATATAACTATATATTAGAGATCTTCCCATAAGGATGGTGCTCTCAGATAATGTCTAGGACTATCCTCAATTGTATCACGTACTCCTCCTCGAATGTGGAGTACACCAGGAAGTCAATAAAGACCACTACAAATCGGTCAAGGTAAGGGTGGAAGATCCTATTAATAAGTCCCATGAACACTATTGGGGAGTTCTTCACACAAAATAGAATCTTTATGTGCTGATAGTGGCCTTAGATATATTTTAAGGTTGTCTTCAGAATGTACTCATCCCACACCTGAAGCAAGTGATAGACTGATATGAGGTCTATCTTTGAGAACCATCTCTCCCCCTTCATCTGGTTGAAGATTTCATCATTCCTTGATATTGGATACATATTCTTCATGGTCACTAGATTTAGGCACCAGAAATCGACACAAAACCACAATCACCTACCTACCTTCTTGGAAAACAAACCCAGGGCTATCCATGGTGAAATCCTTTTTCTCATGAAGCCCTTACTCTGGAAATCCTCTATCTGTACCATCAATTCACAATGCTCTTTGGGATCCAATAAATATAAAGGTGTAGATATTAGTGTCATATTAGGTTATTGGTAAATTCATAAGTCTACCACCCTATGAGGAGGCAGTCCTGGAAGATCTTTCAGGAATACATCATTATACCCATCCAAAACTCTACAATTCTAAAAACTCACCTCGTTCACTACACCACGGTTCATACTAGACAACTAATGTTTGATTGGATTCATCCTCCTATGTGTGAGAATAAAATGCATTTCTTGTGTTATCCTTTCTTCAATAAAGGAAAACATGGTCCCATCTCCAGTGACAAACTGCACTGTGCCCCAAAAAATAGTCAATCATAGTTTGAACTATGGATCACTAGTCCGTACCCAGATTTATATCCCAAGGCCTTGTCACTCCCACTAAGATATTCAAACTGAAACTCTAGCCCCCAAGAGTAAGGGTATAATACTGGAAGTAGTGTGTAATCACCAAACCTCCTCCCATATGATTCTTTAATAAGAAGGATTGAGTTAATGGTTCCACTAGAATCTACATGTCTAAAATAAGGGTTATTGTGGGAAAAGAGTGATTGTAACCCATGTATATAAAAATCTTCGCTAGGGTGAAAAAGAACTAAATCATACCTCTAATAATTCAAGGACTCTCAGTATCATAAGCCTCCATCACCTATACCTGACCTCTCTCCTCTCTACCAGATCCCTGAGATTGAGTTGGACCACCTTGGGGGGTGGTAGTGCCCTGAACCTCTGTCCAGGTCCATTTGCTCATCCCACACCTCTTCCACGTCTTCCGCCTATTAGACCACCCTATTTGAGCCTCTGTAGTGTCTTCAGAGGAACCTCGACCATCTATGGGTTGGTCATACATATGTTTGGACAATCCCTAGACATATACCCTCGACCACCACACTCATAGAACAACCCTTCCTTATGTCGACATTCTCTACCCTGGGAGATCCTTATTGTGGATAATGTGTCCTAGGGTCATCCTATGGACTGTCAGGTCCTCTTGGACCACTGCATCATCTATCAGCTACCTTCTTCTGAAGACCCAGCATCCTGACACCCATTTGTAGCTCCCACCATCAATTTCTCCTCTGCAAGAAATATCTCTTCAATTAGAGCTCGTTATAACACCCCATAATGCGAAAGGATACTAAGAGATTTCATCAACACCCTGATCTCCTGGAATAGTCCCTGTTTGATGGTATGATCCTGGAAGAATGGGTCATGATCCGTGTGTGTAGAGTAGGGAGAAAGATCCAGGAATCTCATAGAGTACTTTGCCACTATCTGGAAACCCTGTTGTAGATGCATGAGCTCCTATATACACATAGATCATAACATCGCAAGAAATAAATCCTCCATGAAGAGAAACTCAAGGTCTTTCTAGGATAGGGGTTCTACCTAGTGCAACTTTCTCTTCAAGCTCCACCATCTCCCGACCTCACCCTATAGAATACTTGCTACATGGACCGCCATCTAGTCAAGAGGCATCCTAACAAGGTGGAAGACTCATGTAACCACCTCTATCCAATTTTGAGAAACATATAGACTTGTATCACCTCAGAACATGTGAGGTTTCTATCTTATGAATTTGTGAAATTCACTGAGCCTGCATGAACCCTCCACTAGTAATGCTAGTTAGAACTACTACTCTCCAGGTGATGGTATCACTGGTACACCACTAGGATGTTCTACCTCTGGAAAAAGTCTCTCTACCAATTTCTCATCACTCAGCAGACCATCCTCATGGTATCACCCTGAAATCATGGATTCCTGCAAGTATGGAAGCATCCTGAAACAGTACAAGATGTACCACAATTAATAGAGTACATATGGGAGATAAATCTGACTTAATAAGTACTTGAGAACACACTCAATTCCTATATGATGCATAAACCACTAATTTCCCATGAAACTAGAGTTTTCATGTACCAAGTAATAAGGAAGAATTCAAGGTTATAGTGTATGGATATGTCACCCTCTACATGAATACTATGTTATCTTTCCTAAAATCCAAATGTGGAACACATTACAATGTATCCCCAGAATAAAAGTAAAACCAACTTCCCTCTAATAACACACTGTCGTGACCCGTCCCCCCAAGGCCTTTTTTGTGGCTACCCTAATATTGCATCCTTTAGGGAAGGGGTTGGAAAATATCCCTGAGTACGGATTTCCCACAAAGTGGAGTCATTTTAATATTAGCCTACAAAAATGCACATGTCCCATGAAAACTTACTAAAAAAACACTGATTAAAAAATATGCATCTCACTAAGACAACCACTGAGATTAATAGTACAAACTGAAAGGAAAACAACAAAAAATAACAGTACAATCGAAATAGAAAATTAAATGCTCCTAAATATCATCTGTAGAAAAACATACATGAAGTGTAAGTATAGTAAGTTGTATGAATCTCATTGAAGCGTACCAAGTCTGTCTGGTCACCTTGAAGTACCAATTTTCTCTAACCCACCAAGGAATCCATCAAAGGTGTCGATCATCTGCACAAGAAAGTACATGTGTGGGATAATCCCATGCAGGGGTGACTAAAAAAATACTCAGTAGGGACCCCAAACAAAAACGTAAAACACAAGGCAGACTACTAAAGTTGTACATGATGTGTAGCCTATAAGAAGTATAGTCAAAAGAGTCACTACAGTCATCTCACACCTAGATATATATGTTAATAATATTGAGGAATATCCAAAACCAATGATACAAACTCTAGGTATTCATAGGAGACACACTCCGCATAGTTGCATGAGACACACTCTATGTATCTGTTGAAGATACACTCCATGTAGGCACATGAGACACACCCCATATGAAACACACTACATATGGGTGGATGAGACACACTCCGTAGGAGACACACTTTTTATGGGCCACAAACTGTCATAGGATTAGTTCCTTAGCAAGCCCTATATAAGAGAACTTAATACTAAAGTAGATAGACGATACACCAACTTAAATTAAAACTCTTATAGAGTATTTCAAAAAGAAAACCTCATATTGAGGGTCCCAACATGGAAAAATGATCATCAAACAGACACACTGTTTGAGAGTTATGGGTATTTAAGAAAAAATGCATGTTGGGTCCAATTCCAGGCTGACCTTGTCGGATAGACCCTACCCAGGGCCCACCATACCCAGCCCACCTAACCCAACCCGGGTTCTGCATGACCCATACCACCAGGTTTGACCAGACCTGTCGGGTCTGACTAACCCCATTGTGGCCCTAACCGGCCTTCCAAGAATAGTCTGGCCCACTCAGACATATGCTAGTTTAGACCACCCGAACACGGTCGATTCCGTGTGCAATTTGGTCCAATACGGTGCCCTCCTGCGTCATCAGTCTGCACTGCCCTATCCATCCCTGGTCGCGGCTTCTATCACTGCTCACATCTGCTCTTCCGTAGTCCCCTCCAGCATCGACCATTGATTCAGTGGCCGCCAACAACAAGGGGGGGCCTCCGTAGTGTGCCACTGGCAGTTACAGTCATTTTGCGGGTCACCTACCACACTCTAGTGCTCTTTTTATCAAAATTTATGCATTTCTATGACTCTCTAGTCTCATTTTTATCACCACGAACTTGAATTCATGATCATGTATTCATATTCTCACGAAGAATGAATAGAACATGAAGAGGTAAAATAACAAGTAACAACACAAGGAATGATCCTCGATTATTGTTCATTCTAACCTTAATCCATTATGTTAGAAGGATCAATAAAATTATTATTTATTATAGATGAAAACAATATGAATAAGAATGTTCATCCCCAAAATAATTCCTGCAAAAGAAACCAACTCGAAATAAACATGTGATATGTTGGTCAACCTGTTCATGGGTTGATCCACATTTATCATTATTTCCAAGGATGGGGAAAGAAATACTATGAAATAAACCTGATATGGAATGAGTATGAGTGATGGGACAAAATTCGCCGTTGATACAGATTTCTCCATGAACATCCTCGATCTGTCATTTATCAGCATTGGTCATTCGTCATAGATGGTGAGAGAACTTCCTTCTCCTTCATTTGGGAAATTCAAGGATCTAGGAAAAAATCTCTATAATTATGAATTATAATGTCGGTCCCTTCCTCTAATAAATGGAGGAAATATGTTAATGTATTTTAACATTTTTAATGTGTTTCAGCGTCAACATGACAATGAATTGTAGTGTCTTGGACTTACCGCATCGCAACGCTACAGTGTCAATACATAAATTTTATGAAATAAAATAAAATAACTTTTTAAATATATTTTATTTCTCTCTTAAAACGTCCATAAATTACCTTTTACAGCTGACTCGCACCTTCCGATGTTAAGCCTCGCCTAAGGTAAACTGATTGTTCTTAGCTCAATGCTGCCCTTAGATTTATAATAAGTGCACACGTTTTGATGTTTTAAAAACGTCACTTTATTTATATTTTTAATAAATAGAAAAATAGTTTGAACATTTATTATGGGCACCATAGGCCTCAGAATCACGTGTCGTATCAGCACCTGGTCTCAATGTAATCAAATATAATTTTAAAAAAAATCACATGTAAAATTTCGGACATTACATTTAAGGACTAATAATATCCATCTAATGGTTTTTTTAATGTTTGTAGGTTATTTTGATTTCTAATATTAAGGTTTGGTCCCTAATTAAGATTAATTTGACCTTAATTGTAGTGATTAATTTTAATAACATCATCATCACAGGTGTCAACTCATTCATTTTTACCACATCCTTCAGATCGGAAGTTATGGTAATTGAATATTTTTAATGATTTAATCATATAATTATATTAATAATAAAATAATTAGTAATTAATGGAGTATAATATAATGGAATCACATCACTTAATGGAGGTGGTAGTCCACATGTACGCACAAACAGTGACATCAATTTCCAATGGAATGATTGTAAATAAGATATATGATATATTATATTTATAGAATTATAATTATGTTATTTAAGTAATATATATTTATATATATAATTCTACATTTCTAACCATCCATTTGATGTGGTGATGGAAAATGATTTACACTACTATAGGGAGATAGTGGGTTGTACCTACAAAGGAGAAAAGTTTTTTTTCCATAAGATTAGAATTAGGTGAATAAGATTCATTCCTCCATCATAATAGAATTATGATATATATGTATATATATATATATATATTTATAATATTATAACAATTATATAATAATTTATGGAAGAAGAAGAGTAAATATAAGACAAACATTCTGATAAGATTTATATTCAATATAACCAAAGTCAATAATAAGCTTGATACCTATGTAATTCCTTATATTATTTTTTTTAAATGTGAATTATTTTACATTATGGTAATATTTAATATATAATGGGACATTCAAATAACATGATCTATTGAAATTAGTTGATAGTTTTACAAAAATAATAAAATATCACTATTTATACAGAACCCCGCCTTTTAGAAAAATAAATACAATTAAATATATCAATATTGTGACATAATGATTTTAAAACTGAAATCCATTTATTTAATAAAATATCTTAAATTTGACAAAAAAAATTATAGTATTAGTTCATAAAATTTAATACAAATATTTTTAGTAATATTCATTTTAATATAATAATCAATTTATACTTATTATTTTCCAAGTAAAAATAATAAGATGAATGTAATAGTTCAATGAATAATTAGTTATATTTAGTAATTAATTTATTATATATATATATATATTTCATAACACTTTTTTTTATATTCCTATCAGCCTATTACATTTCTAGTTTATAACAATCATGTTTAAGTAATATTATTTCATTGATATTTTAGGCTTGGGTTGCATGTCATATACCATATCGAATATACTTTTCTCATAAAAAAATAAACTAAAATATTATGTTATTATAGTTTTTTATATATGTGATATCATGTCGATGTTATTATGGGGGTCCAACAATGTATTTCAAGTCAGATTCCATTCTATCCCTAATAGTGAGTGCCTTTGAGAACTTATCACCAAATGAGGTTAAAATTATGTCCTTATAAGAGGATATGGTTATGAGAGTGGTCTTATAAATTATTTTCATATCCACTTGGGACATTTGGATATGTGGAGTTATAGAGGTTTTTATCACCAGCTAAGCTGATGAGTTGAACCTGTAAAGATACATGCTATGGAGATATTGGTTCGAGATATGCTAGAGATTGTTTCAGTTACCTTCTTTTTATCATTTACCTTTTAATATACTTATTTGTATTATATAACATTACAATACTTTATTAAACTATCATTCACCATCTCCATGGGACTTATGGTGAAATTCTTATAGTTCCACTGCGGTTTACTATTCTAGTTTTAGGTTATATGTGGTTGTATAATATTTTTATGGGATTTTAGTCGTTGATAGGGAATCATAAATCGTTGTGGTATTTCATTCTTCTTCAGCTACATCCATATAATTTCATTATTGTCATGGAGTGTTTTTATTCCTTGTGTTTCATCATTTGTTATTTATGTAGGATAGTAGAATACTATGATGATTAAATCTAAAATGTGGTGACTGTTTATCAGTAAGATTATAGAATGAGTCAGGGTTCCAGATTCTATAATTTCTTCATTTAGTAGAATTTTCATTGGGTTTTTTAGAGGTTCTTATGGTGAAGTTTCCCTCAGTTTTGGAGTATTTCCAATATTTCATATCTATGGAATTTTTTATCCTTATAATTCATCATGGAATAGAATTTATTATAGATTTATTGCATGATGCCTCACAAATATCAATTTATCACTATAAGATGAATCCTATTAAATAATAAAAGTTTTGTAATAGGATTGATGATATAATGTATAATTAATTCATCTTACCTAGAGTTTGTTAATGGGGTCCTTAAGATAATGGGAAATGGTATGATGTTCTATATAGTCTTACATAGGTTGATCAAGGTGATGGTCAAATAAATTGTACCCACTTATATCTGTTTTTTTTTTGTTTGATGACAATTTTAAGGGATCCAATTGTTGTTGAAATATTAATATTTCATTCGAATTCCATCATTTGAGGAAGAAATGGGATGATATAAGTAATATTTTTTTTAATTATGGGAACTTTAGGTTTGTACTTATATTGTGTAGATCCTTTAATGACCTAAGTATTTTCTTCAAACTAACAAAAATTATGTTCCTTGAGTTCCTAGAAATTTTTTTAGTGTACATTGATGGAATAATAATATATTAAAATTCTATTTTGCAGCGTATTTAGCTTCTTAGGATTGTTTTACATGTTGATGAGAAACACCATGTCTACGAAAGATTTTACTAGTTCATGCTTTAGTCATGTGAGGTGTATGTTTTTGGGTATGGGGTACTCCAATAGGGAGTATATGTCTATCCTTAAGTATTTCGTAATTTTTTTCAATGATACCACTCTAGAATGTCATAGAGGTACATTTTACCACAAGTATTGATGTATTTTATCAGGTACATGTTGTAAAATTAGCTTAGTTTTTTGTGATTTGGTAACATTTGGTTACTATTTTTAATCACTCATAACCCCTCCTTTAATAACGCATTGGATGGGTTTCTTTAATGGGTAGTTCAAGGGAGTGTTTTGAAAATTTTGAAAGGCTCTTGGGATGGCTACGTTTGACATACAGTTTTCCCAAACTATGTGGCCCACTATTGCAAACCCTACAAACCCAATTCGGGAGAGTTTTCAAAATGAGATGATGGTTTAAATAATTGTCCCCTCAACAAGGAGAAATAGTAAAACCCCATCCGTAGGGGTGCACAGTTATGTATGAGATTTGTCAAACCACAGAGCCCTTCTTAGCGAACCATCCGTATGAGATTTCATTATTCCAAAAATAAGTTAAAATTTTACAAATCCCCATTTTAACTCCCGTTAAACCCTAACATGACATATAATGATTTCCTAGGTATTGGAAGCTCTCAAAGAACCATTATGGATCCACTAAACACCTTAGTGGGTGGATTGAAGTGAAGAAAATCACATTTTATCCCCTTCAGGTATGCAGAGCTTCCCTCATTACTTCTCTCCCACTCAATATTCCTCTCAAACATAGGTATTGTCAGATATTCTTGTTGTTGAAGGATATAATCACCCTTTTTTATATATTTGGTCTTGATTTTATTCTGAGATCTCTTCAGATGACACTCTTCGTTAGATCTTCCATTAATGGGTTTTATGATTCATCATCCTATGATCCCGATATAGGTGGTTTTGTTTCACATTTTCTTGTTGATTTAACAATAAATTTCATAAATTAAATTAAATTTATTCATTTAAATTTAATTTCCATCATATTTTCAATAAAAACCGGTTTCAGTGAATTGGGGACTTGAATTTGATTTGGCCTGAAATTCATGAAACCCCCAACTCCATTTAATTGGGGTGTTCTTTTTGTAAAATAATGTACAATTGTAAAAATTAAATTTTTGAAATAAATTTGGGGAATTAAAATTTATATATTTAATTTTGAAATTAATTTTTGTAACTGATTTCATTTTTTATTTTAAAAAAAATTCTCAAATTTTTTTGATAAAAACCTTTTCGTTTTAACCTTAAATATGGCATGATTTTATTACAATCCCCTTTTTATATATAAATTATAATATTAAGATAGATTAATGGGTTAATTCTGTTTGAAACATTTATTAAATAAAAATTCCATTATTGATTTTGGTTTGAGAACATCTAAAACTCGGTAGCTAGTGTATTATTTGGTACAAATACACTAAGATGGGATTTTTAGTAGGAAAATATTGACACTTTACAACAATAGAAAAAAATTATTATAAAATCTTACACATAGTGGGATGTTGGTTAGTCTTCTTTGGCTAGTTTCTGAAACACAACTATGAACTTTTCCAATATCATCATTAGGTTTTATCAAAATACCAAAACCTATATATACCGTTCTACATGGAATATGACCATGTTTCTCTTTTGTGACTATTTTGATATATATGATATTTTTTAAAGATATTATACACATGAATTGTAAATTTATATAAACTATTTTATATAAAATATTCAATAATATATTTTTTAAAATATTTAATTCAAATGAAATGTAATGCATGATTTCCTTTGAATGTTATTTTTTATATTTGTATAGTATTATTTAAAAATGAAATGTTTATTTTGTTAACTAACTGTGGAATCTTATTGTGGAATTTGTTGGGAGAACCTAATGAGATTCTAGATCACACCATAAATGGTCCCTTATGATTTTATCGATTTCCTCCTACCATGGTTAAGCAATGAGAATGGTCAACTTAGTGTTCGTATTTGTTATTGATCATTCCAAGATGAGTTGTTATGACAAATGGGACACATGTAATTATCCTACATTCATTTCATTGTGATTTTACATTGGGTTTATATAACTATTTTACTATTGGTCCGATTATACATTCCATGTTTTCTTTTGTACATCCTGGCTTATATCTTTTGATTCCATTTTTATGTGGAACATTCATTCCCACTTTCATATAGATTGATTCTAGGATTATGTTTACAATCCACTTTGATCATGAATAACCTCTCGGCCATGTATTAACATGTTCATTTATTAAGGTATTAGGGTATCTGGTCTATTTTATGATAATGTGGTATCAGATGTTCAATTTAATCATTTTGTCTTGATGTGTAGAGTAATCTTGTCATGATTTAGAAGGTAGTTACCACTGATTTTCTAGTAATCTCTTACAATAATGAGACTTAAGTCACCATAGGTGGTTTGGGGAAGACTTCTTCATGATTATTTTTTTCTCTTCCAAAATTTAAATTTGGGTAAATTGAAATCCAAATATTGTTTATCTATATGATGGGATTAATCTTCCCTATTTCTATTATTTTTTATTTTTTATTTTTAACCATTATGATGTCTTCAATATTCTATTATGATGTTCTGTAATATAATTCCTCTTATATGTCAGGCGAATTTGATCAAGGTGGATGCTACTAATGAACCACATTGAGAAAATACTCTTCTAGAATAGAACCTATTTGAGGTTATTGTCTATTTTGTCCAAGAACTGTGATAAGAACCTTCACTTATTCCAGTTTAGGATACATTTTTGGAAACTCAAAGGGAGGAAATTATAATTCATACTCAGGAGTAACTTCATCAAAAATAACTAGTGTTCCATGGATTTAGTAATGTTAAAAATAATGAATATTGGTTGAGATATATGGACCATCTTTTGGAATTCTTGGAAATTCACGATCAAATCAAGGTCATATATGCCACCTCCAAGATAGAGGGACTAGCCCAAAGATGGTGGGAAATTATGGAAATTGATAAGAAGAATGTGGTCTTATAATGTAAAGACATTAATTTTATTTTCACTGAATAGTTCTATCCAAATTCGATGGTTGTACCCATGGCTATTGAGTTTTTCATAATTGAGCATGCTAATAAAACAATTACAGAATATGAATATCACTTTGTTGAGATTATTAAATTTTCATATGATATTACATCGAATCATGAGACGAAGACTCACTGGTTTTATAGGGGACATTTATTTCATATACATTATTAGGTTTTCTTGATAAATATTCCCTATTATGAAAATGGTATGGATATATAATTGATGGTTAAAACATACCTAGCTTGAATGTCCGGGTTATAGGGAATTCTTTTTTTCTCTAGTGTAAATTCTATGATTTACAATAATTTGAAGAGGAAGAATGTTTATTATCATGGTGGTTCTCAATAGTAATGTTACTTATACCTCCCTTTGTGTCAGGAAGAGGCCCTTCCGTTTGTTACCTGTATGTAAAACATGGGCACAAGAAACAATTTTTCACTAAGTAACCAAACATATGTGGTTCTTTTGGACACTTGTCTCACTTTCATAAGTTCTTCTATATCTATTCCACTCCACATAGTGCAAAGGGATCATTACCACCTAATAAAACTAATGTAAAATCAGATGATTTTGGAACAAACTTATTCTAGATAAAGTTATCCAGAATGAGGATTCGTTATGGAATGGATGATTCTCTAGAGGAAGAAGATATAGGATTAGTGACTATTATAGTTACCATCAATATAGATTCATAATTATTTATTTGTTACTTTTATACTAGTTCATCTCATTCATTATTTTCAACATGTATTTTAAATCTATTAAATCTTTCTTGATAGATTTTATCTTTTTTAATTGATATTACTACAAACCTCAATACGAAGAGAGAGTTGGGTATCTGTTATATTGATTTTGATCTGTATTTATCATAGATTAATTTTACATGGAACTTTTCGGTTCTCAAGAAAAAAAATGCATGTCATTTTCAATATATATTTTTCATTTCCAATAAATCCTAAATAGATTGTCATATTAATTGTTTCTCCATTACTGCACCTGATGGGGTGTGTATTATCTTTCAAGGGGAATGGAACTCAATGTCGATTTGTGTCATACCATCTTATCTAGATTTGGGGAAAGTATTATTTATGATTTTATTTGATATGTAGAAAAATCATTAATTAATGATCTCTATACTGTGTTCATAACGTTTCTCAATGTTTTTCCTTCTAAATTCTTTAGTTTTCCAACTATAAGGGAGAAAGATTTTTATATCTATTTTATTCTTGATAATAAATTAGTTTCTATTGCTTATTTCTACAAGAAAACATGAATAATGAAAGAGTATGTGTATCATCTGGAATCAAATTTAGAGAAAGGATTTATATACTTGAGAGTGTCACATTGGGACATGACAGTTCTCTTTTCCAAGAAATATGATGGGTCACTTTTCCTTTTCATTTATTATAAAAAACTCTATAGAGTTACGATATGTAGAAAATATCTTCGTCCACATATTCGTGATCAATTTGACTAGTTTAAATAGTTAATGTTGTTCTAAAATATTTAACTTTGATCAGGTTATCTTCAGCTATGAGAAGAATAATATGACATTTAGAAATCCACCTCTCCCTGAAAGTATGACCATTAAAAGAACTGTGTCATTCCATTTTGTGCATCCAATTCTCTTGTAGTCTTCATGGATTTAATGAACATGATTTTCCATGAGTATATTTATACTTTTTGGGTTTTATGTTGGATTAAATCCATATTTATTCTATTTCCTTGGGCGATCATGTGCACCATCTCAGAGTTTTTATATAATTACTGAGAAATCATTGAATTTATGCAAAGATTTTGAAATATGATTTCATGATTTAGGAACCAATTTTATTGAAAAATGTGGATTCATAATATGGGATATTAGTTTATCATTAGAAGGTGAATGTTTTCATGATAAGTGGACAACCATGAAATGGATTCTGTATTCAAATATTCTTCGGTTTAACTGTATAGTATTACCAGTCTATAAAGGGATTCTCAAAGATAAATTATATGATGAAAAAACTCACCTTAAAAGTAATATATTCCACTTGGGACGAAACATTTCATAATTATTTTGTGGAGATAAAACATATTTATATTGATTAACCGATGTTGACACTTCTAGAGGCCAGACAGAGATTTGTGGTCCTCTATGATGCATGAGGTTCAGGTGTTTGTTTTGTTCCTATGTTTTGTGATCATTTCATTCGATATGGATCTCAACAGTTGATGCCAAAGGAAAAAATTACAAGACCCATGACCTTTAATTTATATTTGTGATGAAAATGATTAATAGTTTGCATCATTAAATTTTTGGAGAAAGGATTATCATTTATTCTAACCACAAGAGCAGTAGTTTAATCTTTTATAAAAAATATTTGACTCTCCCTCATAGTGTTTGGGGGGAATACTTCAAATATTGTTACATTTACATCTCCAATACCCCCATTGAATGAGATCGTTATCATAGGTGATTTGAGTAGAAAATCCCCATCCCATACCATGAATGAATTACCAAAAGTGTAGAACATGGTGGTATTTTTCCAAATTTTTATATTGGATCCATGGAATCTGAGGTTGAGATTTCTATGGATAGTCTTAAATTTACATATTATCTTTTGAATATGAGTCTTCAAGAAAAAAAATCTCGATGATGTGTTTTATATCATCAGGGACTCGCTTTATATTGTGGAGACTGATTTTTTGTGGACATTCTCCATGAATTTTTATGTTATTAATATTTTCATAACTTATTATATTACCTATTTACTGATTTTATATTAAATGTGCATAATTTGTGTGAAATATTAATGTTTTAATATTAAGTATAATTTTTGATCATTTTTAGAAGTAGTCCAATTGATTCAGTTTAATGTTTTAATAATAACTATCACTAGAATGGTCCAAATTGTGTGTTTATTGTTTTTTAGGATTCTCCATTAAATATAAAACATTTCATTAGAAGGTACCATGAGCCAATTTTTCCATTTGAAGGGTCATATGGTCCTCACAAACAAGACCAAAGAATCTGTGAACAAACTGGACCAGCCCTGAAGATTGATTTACTAGGCTCAATCCAGAAGTCCAAAAACATTAAATCTCCACCATAATTTGGGGGACACTACATGCCATCTTGGATAAAACTTTCAAGGCCCAAATCCATGTACAAGGGGCCCAAATGAGGCGTTGAAGTCTAGCCCACCATTCTGGACGAGAAATAAAATCAGTATAGTATTCATGACATATCTTATGATGTAAGCATCAAATATAGCTGAGATATGTCAGTGTGAAATAGTTGATATAGTCGGCCAACTTTTTTGAATAATTCCTTCGGATTTGAAGGCATATTCCTGTTCCAAAATCCATTCAAAATTTGGCCATCAAAAAAGCATGGATAGAAATGGACAGTTTCCTTTGTTTAATAAAACCGCCATAATTTTGGCTCCACTGGTCCAAATGCCTCCAAACGTTTGAAAGTAGTCGTCCAACTTTATTATCTACAACTTTCAAGATGGAGATATTCGGAGATTCGGATTTCTGAATAGCCAAATTGGTGATGCAAGTGGAGGGACATATTGGGAATGAAAACAGTCCAGTCCTTGGGATATAATTACTCTCCCCTTCTCTCCTTGAGAGGGGTTGACATTTCAGAGTAAAAGAGGATTTATTGGAATTACCAAGTCCCTTCCAAAGGCTTTGGAGGATCTTCAAAACTCATGTTTTTCTTGATAATCCCTTCCTCCTCTGTTTGTTTTCATTTACTTTTTCATTTTTCTTCGTTGTAATTGGGCGAGTGTTTGTCTTTGTAATTCTGTTTTAATTCAATTTTCTTCTTCTTAATTTATTATTCTAATCATCCTTCTGTAGTTCAATATCAATGTTTTTATTTTAGTTTAAATCAATCTGAAATCCATCATCTTCTTTTTCTTTATTATTCAATAAAAATTCCAGTTTTTTTTAACTCTCATCATCGTTCGTGTCGGTGATCGGCGCACAACTCTTTTCTTATCCCTTTATTTTTCTTCTCATTGTAATTCATCACCTTAAACGTAATAGACCAGATTACTAATAATTTAAATGGCTGAGTAAGTATCTTATTGTGGTGAGTTATAATTTAGGGATGTTAAGTGATTGAGAGGTTTTACTCGATGAGTATTATATAATTTAACATTGTGTATGTTGGACTTAACAAGTCATGGATTATTGACATTTTATGTTCAACGTGTGGTTTTCATGGATTATTGTAACCATAAATACACATCCAAAATCAAGAACATATTCATAATAGAACCCTAAGTAATGCTAAGGCTTATATTAAGGTCTTAACACTTGGGAATTCCAATCAACATCAACTTTTGATGTGGGTGTTAATTTAATGCAATATAAAGCAAATCTCAAAGATATCACATGCTTAACTCCCTAATGATGAACTCACCCCAATCTGTATCAATTTGTTAAATCAAACTCCATACATAAACTATTTCATAAGCTCTACAATCAAACCCCCCAATCAGAATACAATTAACTAAAAACAAATGACTATTAGAAAGAATCATCACCGAGGATTCGACCCGAGTGCTACTATACACATTAGCAGAGCAGCGGAACCTTGACCGGTCGATAGGCGAAAATTGGCTGCGTGTTTAAAATGGAACCGTTTCTAAGGATGGTGCTTTACGTAGTCATTATTTTCTGTTTATTGTCAAAAAAACCAAAAAAACAAAATTTAAAAAAAAATTGAAAAAAAATCACAAAGAAAAACCCATCTTCTCATCAAAATCATAAAATGAAAAAAATACAAAGAAAACCCCATCTTCTTCTTTCTTCCAAAATCTCTCTGAATGCCCTGTAGCCTTCCAAACAATCCCCCAGATTTTTTTTACCCTGAAATTGATCGAACACTTCTCCAACATAGGAGGAACATAAGAGATAATCAAATAATTCAAGAACCAGTCCTTATCCAACCAGTTGAATTAGATATGGCCAATCCTTGGGAACAAACACTTAAAGAACTCACTGCCCCTGATTTGAATTACCAACCTCTTTGTATTCAATATCCAAATATAGAGGCTGAATTTGAACTCAAATCGGGTTTGATTCATCTTCTCCCTCATTTTCACAGGCTAGCCGGTGAGGATCCACATCTTCACCTTGAAGAGTTCAAAGTAGTATGCTCTACCATGAAGCCTCAAGGGGTTTCTGAAGAACAAATCAAACTCCAAGCATTCCCTTTTTCCCTAGTTGACACTTCTATGTCATGGCTCTACTACTTACCTCCTGCTTCCATAACCACATGGAATGACATGAAGCGGATTTTCTTAGAAAAATTATTTCCTGCTTCTCATACTGCTTCTATCCGAAAGTAAACAAGTGGTATTCGTCAGTTCCCAAGTGAATCACTCGATGAGTACTGGGAGAGGTTCAAAAAGCTTGTTGCAACCTACCCACATCATCAAATCCCCGACCAACTCTTGATCCAATACTTCTAGAGGGGTTATTGTCTATGGAGAGAACTCTCATAGATGCCGCAAGTGGCAGTGCTCTTGTTGATAAAACTCCTGCAGTAGTAAGAGATCTCATAAGTAACATGGCTGCAAACACACAACAATTCCATACTCGAGCACATGCTCAACTCAAACAAGCCCAATATAATCAGTCAATTGAGCCGAACAAAATGACCGAGTGGATGAGTGAACTTACAGGTCTTGTGCGACAACTAGCAGTGGCTACCAAATCCCCAACCTTGTCTTCTCTGCAATCAATGTTTCCTGGACCAATCAAAAACTTTGGAATCTGCAACTCTCCATCTCATCCAATGGACAGTTGTCCACAACTTCAAGAGGATCAATCCAATTCATCTGGGCCAATGGATCTCAATGCAGCATATTCTCAGTGGAACACCAATCCTCAAATATTAGGTCAGTTAGTTAGAAACTTCAACCAATCTCACTCTGAGCCCTTCTCCTCTAACTTTAACCAAGGATTGAGGTATGGTAATCCTGTCTCTCATCCCCCTCAATTTCCCCCTCAAAACCCAAACCAGTTTCAATATAGTCAAGGTGTTGGTAACTTCCAACAACCTTATCCTTTTGTCCCCCAACCTCAAAGGATCAATCCTCCTATTCCTCCTCCTGGATTCCACTAACCTAGTGAGCCTTCCCAATTCCCAAAGCAATTCAATCGATTTCCCAAGAACCAAAATCTAGGCAATCCCAATCCGGGACAAGCCTCTTCTTCCAAGAAACCATGGGAAAGTGTTGTTGAATATATTTCTTCCTTCATCCATTCTAGTCTTAAGAGCATTGAAACTCAAATAGGTCAACTTGCATCCCACCTGAGCCAGCAACAATAATCAAATTCTTCCCAACTCTCAGCTCAACCATTACCCAACCCCAAGGGTAATGTATGTGAAATTTCACTTAGATCAGGAAATCAACTTGCTATGCCTCAAGATAAATCCTCAAACCCTCCTTTTAATGTTAACCTAGAAAATGAAAATAAAAAGAAACTTGACAAGCAACTTGAAACCATTGCCTCACCTCCTTCCATTCCACTTAGGAATCCAATTCCTTTTCATCAAGATGATTATAAGCCAAAGAAGTCATTTGAACCTGATCCAGAAAGGCTTGACAAGTTTTGACGTGTTGAAGTCAACATTCCCCTATTAGATGACATAAAACAAATTCCTAAGTATGAAAAGTTTCTCAAGGAGTTGTGTACCCACAAGAGGCAACTTAGGACCTTTGAAAATGTTTCCACCCAGCTGTCCATACCCATTAAGTACAATGATCCAGGTACCTTTACGGTTCCATGCCAAATTGGAAGTTCCAACTTTGATGATGCACTCATAGACCTAGGAGCCTCAATTAATGTCATTCCCAAATCCATATTCTCCAACCTTGGTCTAGGTCCCTTTCACCCAACGGGTGTTGTCATTTAGTTAGCCAATCGATGCACAGCCAGTCCTGAGGGAATAATTGAGGATGTCCTTGTCCGAGTCAATGATCTTATCTTCCCTGCTGATTTCTATGTCCTTGACATGGAAGGTGAGACGAACTCTTCTCGATCTAACCTAATTTTAGTAAGACCATTCCTCATGACTGCGAGAACCAAGATTGATGTCCATTTAGGCATCCTATCCATGGAATTCGGTGACCAACTGGTCAAGTTCACCATTTTCCAAGCCATGCGATACCCATCAGAGGATCACTCTTCATTCTCATTCCATGCTTCTGAGGACACTTCTAAGATTCAATTGAACCCCAATCCACCAAGTTCATCATGTTCTAATGACAAAGGATCTTGTGAAATCTGGACCATGATTAACCAAGTAATAAATGGTGAAGTTGATGTGGACCTCTCATTCATAGACTCCGTCAATCTAGAGGAACTTGATAACTCTCTTGAATTCCACATCAATTTTGATCTCTACTGCTCCACCCGGGACAGTATTAAGGAAAATGAACCTAAAGCAACTGAAGTCCCTTCTTCCATTCATGAGTTTTCAATCCCAAAAGTGAAAGATGAGACTAATCTGAAACCTCTTCCTACACAACTGAAATATGCATTCCTCTTCCATGATCACTCATATCCTGTCATTATCTCTGCCACACTTACTGAAACCGAGGAGTCCAAACATTTTCAAGTGATAGAGGAAAACAAAAAGGCCTTAGGTTGGACCCTATGTGACATACCAGGAATCAACCCTTCCCTTTTCATGCATCACATCCATCTTGAGGAATCATCCAAACGAATTAGACAACCACAAAGAAGACTCAATCCACTCATCCTTGAGGTAGTTAGGGAAGAGATCACCAAGCTTCTTCAAGCTGGTATTATCTACCCAATTTCTGATAGTGAATTTGTTAGTCCAATTGAAGTTGTACCTAAGAAGGGTGGGATAACTGTTGTCACAAATTAACATGGAGAGGTAGTCACAACTCGAGTGAAGAACAAATGGTGTGTATGCATCGATTATCGAAAATTAAATGTAGAAACCCAAAAAGATCACTACCCTCTTCCATTCCTTAGTCAAATGCTAGAAATATTTTCTGAAAAGTCACAATATTTCTTTCTTGATGAATACACCGGCTATTTTCAAATCCCAATCTCACCTCAGGACCAAGAAAAGACTACTTTCACATGCCCCATTGGAACATATGCATATATAAGAATGCCTTATGGACTTTGCAATGCTCCTGCAACATTCCAGAGGTGTATGAAGAGTATCTTTTCATAATTCATTGAACACTGCATGGAAGTTTTCATGGATGACTTAACCATTTATGGTGAGTCATTTGAATCTTGTTTGCATTCACTCTCTCTAGTCCTTCAAAAGTGTGTCAAGTGTAACCTTGTGTTAAATTTTAAAAAATGTCACTTCATGGTTGCAAATGGGATTGTTCTAGGACACATAGTTTAAAAAGATGGTATTGAAGTCGATCCTGCCAAAATTGAAGTGATCCAATCACTTCCTGAACCCAACACTATTCGAGATATCCATTCATTTCTCGGTCATATTGGTTTCTATCGGAGATTCATCCATGACTTCAGTAAAATTTCCCTCTCACTCACTCATTTTCTCCAAAATGATGTCACTTTCCATTTCGATGAATTTTCAAGAGAGCCTTTGTTGAACTCAAAACTGCTCTAACATCTGCCCCAATAATCCAACCCCCAGTTTGGTCATTACCCTTTGAGTTGATGTCTGATGCTTCTGATAGAGCTGTTGGGGTTTTTCTTGGTCAAAGAAGAGAAATAATTCCTCATGTCATCTATTATTCCTCAAAAACATTGGATTAAACTCAATCTCACTACACTGTCACTGAAAAGGAACTTCTAGCAGTGGTTTTTTCCTTAGATAAATTCCGGTCCTATCACTTAGGTGCCAAAATCATCATCTTCACAGACCATTCTTCTATAAAGTTCCTACTTAAGAAAAGTGATTCCAAACCGAGGCTAATAAGATGGATCCTAATGCTCCAAGAATTTGACCTTGAAATAAAAGATAGACAAGGAAAAGAAAACCCTGTGGCTGATCACTTGAGTAGAATTTCAAATTCTTCTCAATATGAAATCATCAATCCTGAATTCCCCATTGATAACCTTTCATCCCTCACTCCAAAGTTACCATGGTATGCCCCAATTGTAAATTATTTGGTTTCTAGTGTTTTTCTGGAAAAGTTTTCAAAAGAACAAAAAATGAAGTTGAAAAGTGATTCAAAATACTATTTTTGGGAAGAAAATAAACTTTAGAAAACTGGGGCTGACATGGTAATTAGGAGGTGTGTTGAAGAAAATGAGCATTCTTCCATCTTAGAATTCTGTCACTCACTTCCCGGAGGTGGCCACTTTGGACCACAAAGGACCTCCCAAAAGGTCCTAGAATCTGGATTCTTCTGGCCTTCACTCTTCAAGGACTCACATGAGTTCTTTCAATCATGTCCCACTTGCCAAAAGTTTGGCACAATCTCCAATAGAAATGAAATTCCCCAGAAGCCTTTAATCTTTTGTGAAATCTTCGATGTTTGGGGCATCGATTTCATGGGACTATTTCCCCATTCCAATGGATTCTCATACATTATTCTTGCGGTTGATTATGTTTCAAGGTGGTTTGAGGCCAAACCCACTAGGAAGGATGATGCTCATACTGTTAGTGAGTTCTTAAAGACCCACATCTTCTAATGATTTGGCACACCACGTGCCTTGATCAGTGACTTAGGAACCCATTTTTGTAATAGAACCATGGAAGCTATTCTGAAAAAGAATGGGGTTGTACATAAAACTTCAACTTCATATCACCCTCAAACAAATGGCATGGCTAAACTCTCTAATAGAGAAGTGAAAAGGGTACTTGAGAGAATTGTTAATCCCACCAGAAAAGACTAGCCTGAGAGACTTGGTGAAGCCCTATGGGCTTATCGAACTACCTATAAAACACCCATTGGGATGTATCCTTTTAGGCTAGTTTTTTGTAAAGCGTGTCACTTACTAGTTGAAATAAAATATAAGTCTTTTTGGGCTGTGAAAACCTGTAATTTTGATTGTGAAAAATCTGGTGAAGAAATGCTGTTGCAATTGGCTGAACTGGAGAAGCTTCGACTTGATTCTTATGAGAATTATAATATCTACAAAGAAAAATCCAAGACACTCCATGGTAACCACATCCTAAGAAAGGTATTTCAGGATGGTGAAAAGGTAATGCTCTTCAATTCTCGATTCCGACTTCACCCAGGTAAGATTAATTCTCGTTGGGAAGGTCCTTTTGTTATTACTAATTTTTACCCATTTGGTGCAGTGAAAGTCTAAGACCCCTCTTCCAAAAGGACATTCACGGTTAATGGATATCGGTTAAAGCATCACCATGAGAGGACACACAATCCCGGATCATCATCGACTTCCCCTGGATCTCCAACTTCTCCAATCGACCAACCACTAGATGGAGATGGCGACCCGCCAAATCCAAACCCGGGGCACCTCTTTACCTTTAACTCTCTCTCAATGTCTTCATATCTCTACCTATTTCTTCTTATTCTTCACTCTTTAATTTTTTTACCACTTTTTTTCAAACCCTTTTTTTCTTTTTTGTGAGGGTGTGTATTTTAAAATAACCTTAAAAACTAAAAAAAACCAAAAAACACAATCACTTAAAAAAAAGAGTCATGCTTACTCACCATCGAGTTTTAAAATTTTGTCCAACCATTTTGGGGGGTTAAAAGACATGTTTTCATATCAAAAATTTTGTATTTTCATTATGACTTTGGATAAAGAATTTTGTGTCAAAATTAACAAATTTTGAATGCTCAATTTTTTGATTTGGAAAATGATTTTCCCAAACTGTGAGAACAAAAAATTTATTTCATGTTAAGGCCACCTATGGACATCTTCTAAAAATGTGTGTTTTAACTCCCATTTGTGAGTCTTGAGTTTGTGGATATTCGAGCTAAATTTCCTACCTTAGTGTGTATTAATATGATAGAGGCATTTTCTGAACCACATGAGAATCACAATAGCCGAATAGCCTCCCATTTCCGTTACATTAATCCTACTTTTGAAAGCCCCTTAAATCCTATGAATTCATTTTCTTTTATAGACACATTACAATCCCAATACCTTATCCCACCCAAAATCAACATGGATTTTCATTGGATAAGTTTTTGAAATTTATGTGTGGGGGGAATGGATTTCATTTTTGGGTATCATTTCCTTACATTCCAGTGTGTTATCATATGCTTGAGGGAAAGAATCCATTTTAGTATGGGGGGAGGTTGTCATTAAGTTGGATTTGGGAATGTATTGTATAAATGATATTCAAAAGTGTTCAAAAAAAATTCATAAAAATCTAACTAAAATAAAAAGGAAGCAAAAAAAAATGAAAAAATGGGTTGTTTCTTGGGTAGGTCAAAAATCACTCTTCCTCAACCTTTGTTCTTGTTATAACTATTACAATTAGTGTCTTGAGGAGATCAATCATGTGTTGGGATATAATTGTGAGATCTATTTCAAGGTCAACTTTTGAAAAAACAAAGAAAAAAAGGAAAAGAATAAAAATAACACTTGCATTATATTTTTATTGGAAGAAGATTTTGTTTTTTAAATATTCCATATTCTCATTACCTTCATATTTTCATCCTCTATTTTGTCTTTCATCACATAATAATTCCCTTGTAAATATGTGTTTTCATTTCCTTCCATGTTTCATTTCAAAAAAAAATGTGCATTGCTTTTTCTATGTTGGTATTTTAACCCTCTTCTTCTCTCTCTTGGACATTATATTCCTACCGTCCCACAGCCACAAAAAACCCATTAAAAAGACCTCTTGATTCTTGTTCACTTTGTATAGGGATTTCAAGCTGAGATCTCTTTTCAAAATCTAAGATTTTCACTTTTGGTTGGTGAAAGAGTGAACCTCCACAAATGAATTTTATCATCTTGAGAGGTGTCAGTTTTGAGTGTCCACATTTTCCATTTCTAAATTTGAGCATGAAAAAATGATTTAGTTTTGGAACATTGTTTCTGTAACAACTTGTGGTTGAATTCAAAATGGATGAGTGAAATAGTCTAAACCTCCCCTGATTGGAGAAAACAAAATTTTAAAATCTGTTGGTGAGTAAAAATTATTTTGTCATGTTTTTATATTTGTTGCACATGAGGACATGCTCAAAACTAAGTTTGAGAGAGTTTATGTTATTAATATTTTCATGACTTATTATATTCTCTATTTACTGATTTTATATAAAATGTGCATAATTTGTGTGAAATATTAATGTTTTAATATTAAGTATAATTTTTGAGCATTTTTAGAAGTAGTCCAATTGAGTCAGTTTAATGTTCTAATATTAACTATCACTATACTGATCCAAATTATATGGTTATTTTTTCTGGATTATAATTTAAATATACAACATTTAATTAGAAGGTACCATGAGCCAATTCTTCTATTTTAAGGTTCATATGGTCCTTACAAACAAGACCAAAGAATCTGTGAAAAAACTGGAACAGCCATGAATCTTGATTTAATGGGCTCAATCGAGAAGTCCAAAAACATTAACTCTAAACTATAATCCGGGGGACACTACATGTCATCTTGAATAAAAATTTCAAGGATCAAATCCAAGTAAAAGGGGCCCAAATGAAGCTTTGAAGTCCATCCCACCATTCTGGAAGAGAATTAAAATCAGTATAGTATTAATGGAATATCTCATGATGTAAGAATGTAATCAAGCTGAGATATTTCAGTGTGAAATAGGAGATATAGGCGGCCGACATTGTTGAATAAATCATCCGGATTTGAAGGCATCTTCCTATTCTAAAATCCATTCACATTTTTTCCATCGAAAAAGCATGGATAGAAATGGACATTTTATCTTTGTTTAATAAACCCGCAATAACATCGGATCCACTTGTCCAAATGCATCCAACGTTTGACAGTAGTCGGACGACTTTATTATCTAAAACCTTGAAGAAGGAGATATTTGGATATTTGGATGTCTGCATAGACAAATTGGTGCTGCAAGTGGAGGGACATATTGGGAATACAAACCGTCCACTCCTTGGGCTATAAATACTCGCCCATTCTATCCTTGAGAGGGGTTGGAATTTAAGAGCAAAGGAGGATTCATTGGAATTAACATGGACCTGCCAAAGGCTTGGGAGGATCTTCCAAAATCATGTTTTCATTTGATAATCCCTTCCTCCTCTCTTTCTTTTCATTTACTTTTGCATTTTTCTTCGTTGTAATTTTGCAAGTGTTTGTCTTTGTAATTATGTTTTAATGCAATTTTCTTCTTCTTAATTTCTTGTTCTCATCCACCTTCTGTAGTCCAATATTAATGTTCTTATTGTAGTTTAAATCAAACTGAAATCCATCATCTTATTTTACTTTATTATTTAATAAAAAGTCTATTTTTTTACTCTCATCATCGTTCGTGTGTGTGTTTGGTGCACAACTCTTTTCTTATCCCTTTATTTTTCTTCTCTTTGTAATTCATCACCTTAAACATAATTGACCAGATTACTAATAATTTAAATGGATGAGTAAATATCTTATTGGGTCGAGTCATAATTTAGGTATGTTAAGTGATTGAGAGGTTTTTCTCGATGAGTATTCTTTAATTTAACATTGTGTATGTTGGACTTAACATGTCATGGATTATTGACATATTATGTTCAACGTGTGGTTTCCATGGATTATTGGAACCATAAATACACTTCCACAATCAAGCAATGATTGAGATTAAAACCCAAATAATGTTAAGGCTTCGATTAAAGGTTTAACACTTGGGAATTCCAATCAACATCAACTTTTGATGTGGGTGTTAATTTAATGCAATATAAAGAAAAGCTCAAGGATATCACATGCTTAACTCCCTAATGATGAACTCACCCCAATCTTTATCAATTTGTTAAATCAAACATCATACATAAATTATTTCATAAGCTCTACAAACAAACCCCCGAATCAGAATACAATTAACTAAAAACAAACGACTATTACAAAGTATTGTCACTGAGGATTCGACCCGAGTGCTGCTATACACATTAGCAGAGCACCGGAACCTTGACCGGTCGATAGGCGACAATCAGCTGTGTGTTTCAAAGGTTATTATTTAAAATCATAAATATTTTCTTGTTCCTTTAATGATGAATAATGTTCCAAGCGGGTATTTACATAATTCATATTTTGGAAGGCACCCATGATGTCACGACCCATCCTCGGGGCCCGTGTCGTGACTACCACAAGCCCGCCTTCCATAGGCCAGGGGCTGGAGACTAGCACCAAAGACATAAATCCCGATAAAAAGGGAAGGCGTTGCCTTTATAAAAGTAAAAAAATACAAAAGAGTACCCAAATGAAGCAAGAACTAAGTAAACCGAGTACAAAATTAAGTACTGAAAGGTAAATGGGCCAGAATACAAACCCAAATGTAAATTATAGTACAACTAAAATACTAGTACAACATCAGTAAAGTAAGAAGCAACCACTAGGTCGTCCTCAGAAAATCCCACTTGAAGGGTGGGTACAGATAGCCTCCTCAGCACCTTGGGTCCGGCCGTCCTCTCCGTGTACGACCCGCCAAGTGGTCCTCCTCCAGGTACCATCCAGTCCTGGCGCCCTCGGCCTCTGTCGGTGCTATGTGTCATCTGCATCCAACACAACGAGGTGCGGGCATAGCCCATGAAGGGGTGAGTATAACGAGACTCATTAGGGACCCTGAGACCCTCAAGGTCTCACGGAATGCAACAAAGATAAACCAAAAAATATTAAATCAACGTATAACCTTTACTTTGGTATATGCCCATACATATACCTATGATATCATGTAACCCATATCAATCATGAAGAAAAAACAATGGTCATTGACTCAGCTCAAACCAGTATTTTCATTCATGATTTCGAAACCACAACTGCTAGAGAACACCTCCTCTGTCGAGTACAGTGGCCCTGTCGTGACTTTGAGGCTCTACTCACTAACCTTAGACTGCTGAGGTAATCCTCTTGTTGAGTACCGTGGGTTTGTTTCCCCAACACAGTAGCGCTTCCCACCATGGCTCTACCGCCCCAGCACAGTAGCGCACCCCCTAATAGCCTACATAGGTATTCCTCCTTTCGAGTATCGTGGGTATGCCACCCAAACATAGTAGTGCTCCTCCGCCATGGGTCTGTCACCCCAACATAGTATCACTCCCCACAGGGCTAGTCAAGTCACTCTGAATCAAATCGGACAAGCAGTAATCAGGTCTCAGCTAGGTACAGGGTCTTCGTACTCCGTACGCTCGTCTCCAGGAGGATCCACTCCATGAGCTACTATTTGATGCTTCCAAGTGTCACGTGATCTCATTTAGAATTATCTCATGGGAAGGCCTTATCATAAGGGTCACAACTCAACAGACGACGCATCAATCGGATGCCCGGTCTATGAGTTATTAGCATTTACGTTCCAGGGGCCTGGTTGGATTTCAGGTACAATCCAACCCGACCATACTCCAACTGCATCCAAACCTCAAGTGGAGTATTCCAAAAGAACCTTCTCAACAAAATAAATTCAACATAGTTGAAAACACATCAATCAGACATCCGGTCCTTAAGTTATAAGTGTTTCCGCTCCGAGGGCACGGTTGGAATTACGTTCGTTCCAAACCCGGCTCTTTTACAAAGTCGCCCAAAACTCACATAGAGTTTCGAAAAAGGACTTCCTCATCAAGAGGGTCCTAGTGCTGCAGACGGCACATAGATCGGACACACGTTCGTAAAGTTATTCTAATTTAAATGTACGGTGCTGGCCCGTTAGGCCCAGTGGGCTGGCGGGTCAGTCTGACCCGGGTTAGCAGGTCCAACCTGGCCTGGGGTGTCGGCCCGGCCTAAAGAAATGTGACTTGGCCTGGTGGAATGCACGACTTGGCCCAAAAGGGCGCGGCCCGGCCCGAGAGGGTGCGGCCCGTCCCGATGAGGCGCGTCGTGGCCCGAAGGGGCCGAGCAGTCCGTGGCGGGGGGGGGGGGGTGAGGCCCCCCGGCATCCCGAACTAGGGGTACCAAGCGGCGCCGCCCTCCCTAACCGGCCAACCGAAGCTGTCTAACCTTCATGGAACAAGTGGCCCGCTTCGATGGGCTGCGGTTCATCCAGTGGGGCACCCTCCTGGCGCCGCTGTCCTCCTCAGCCTTGCCGGTTCGCCAGCCGAGCGGGCCTCGGAACGCAGCCCGCGGTCTTCTGGAGTGCGGATCCCCTTGTGGTGATGCGGTCCTCCATCGGTCTGGACGGCTTTAGCCTTCCGGTTCTTTGTTAGTCGAGCGGATCGGGGTTGCAGGACGCAGTTCCACTCCATGTGGCTGGCATATGACTGTCGCTTTTTCTCCAGTCACCACAATCCCTTCCGTCACTGTCGCCATTGAAAAAGAACAAGGATCAACGGAGGGTCATTGGGCCGTGTTCGTTCGGCCTCGCCCTTCGTGTTAGGTGGTATCACATGGCCAATAACAATCCATGGTTTCAATGAAGGATGAATCATAATTTTTAAACAATTAAAAATTGAAACAAACCCCCTATCTAGGTTTCAAGAGCAGAGTCGTAGAAAGAGGATTTCAAGACGACATCGGGGTGCGTCTGAGGAGGAAGCATCATCTCTTCATTTTTTTAGGTGAAGAGAAAGTAAGGCACATCGTCGTTCTTCATGGAAGGATGGTGTTCTTCGTCGTAAGAAGAACTCACCTCCCAATTCTTCAGAGGTTTTCCCCACCCCAAATATTTTCCAACCAAAAAAATATTAAGGCCCTCCCATTATATGACATTGCCATGTATTTTCAAATGAATTCAAAATGTAAATTGAATTAATTATGGCATTAGGGTTGGAAACATAAATGGATGGGAGATGGAGAGGCTCCAAAAATTAATTAATGGGAGAGTTAACAAACTTAATGAAAGAGGGTGTTAATGGGGGAGTTCATGGGATTTATGGGGAGATGAAAAGTTTATGGCATGTGTGGGCCCCACCCCACAAATATCCTTTCATGGGAGGTTATGTGGGTGTGGTCCCCACCTATAACTCCCCTTGGGAGGAAATAACTAACATAGATAAAATAAAAATTGTGTTCTACAACTTTATTTGACTTCTTCTAATTCCCCTAATAAGTAACTCTCAACCTGCATAAAACACAGCTGTGGTAAAGGTCCCCTTAAGAAAATAATGGTGTTGCGAGTTCATTAGTGCCCTCAGATTTCAATTTCGAGCAACGTTTAAAAGGATATAAAATTCCAAATGTACATTTAATCAACGTACACGAAAAAAATATTCGGAAAATTATTATCAGTAACCCTCAACCCGCGCCAGTTGAGGTTATGGTATGCCTAAGTAAAACATACCCCAACGAACCCATAGATACTCTCAGATTTTCAATCTGAGTTACCTTTTAGAAGTTATGAATTTTAAAATAAAATAATTGTCTATTATTTTATTTGCGACCAAAAACTATCTTTTTCTGGTGGCCCACGCCAGCCAATGTCAGTATCTGCTTAAATAAAGCACGCCCTCACGAGTTTAGCGGTGGTCTCAGATTTTAAATCTGATCCACTGTTTGTGAGTTATAAGTATTTGAAAAATAATATAATTTATTTAAATTTTTATTGACGGTTATGCCATTTTTGGAATTTCTCACCAAAGGCCCGTGTCGACCAAACTTAAGTCGTGCCTAGGGTAAACCCACCATCTTGAGCACAACGGTGCCCTGATATTTCTAATCTAAGTTACCGTTTAAGAGTTATTCCAATTTTTTAGTAAAGCTACTAACACGCGTTAATTTAAGCTTAACAAAACCTAAAACAATTATTCTGGGCACACCGGGCCTCGGAATCAGGTTCTATTAGTAACTGTGGACTCGTCAAATTTCAAATAATTTAAGAAAAAACATTCCTTGAAATTTACAGGTCTTTACGTTACCCCCACCTCAGGGCTTTACGTCCCCGTAAAGCTACAACACACGCTAGGAAAACAAATGAGGGTATTGAGAACGCATCTGAGCCTCCCACTCCTATTTTCTCTCGCCAAGGTTCCCGTGCTACCAGAGAATGTGCACTAGAAGAATGAACCATCCACGTAGGACCCGCAACTGTCAATCCTCGATCTCCCCTAAAACCTCTGAGAATGTCGCCCCATCATCGATGTCCAACTCCCCATGGTCGATGATGACGGATAGGGCATGCACGCATCTCCTCAGTTGAGATACATGGATGACATCGTGCACCTGGTGCAACTGAGGTGGAAGGGCTAGGAAGTAAGCCACCTATCCTACTCTTCTAATGAAGAAGGTGGAGTGACTGTAAGAGACTGAAGTTAGACTGCACCATCTCTATCCACAAAGGATATATGTAAGGTAGCCAGCTGCTCTGTCACCTCCCCTAGCATCTGAATACCAGTCCTCCTGCTGAGTGCATCCTAAACAACATTCCCCATCACAGGAGTATAGAATATCTTGAATTCATAGTCCTGGAGGAACTGAATACTCAAAATCCTTGCTGCCATGAGTGTAAAACTGGCATACTCAAGAGTGATCGGTTGCACCCTCTTAAGCATGAGTTTATCCTATGCTACTTGGGTTTCCCTTTTCATTGACTGAGGAAAAACCACATCCCAATGTTGTAGGTATACCACAAACGTTTTTCCTAATACAGTCAATTTATGTATGAACTTTGGTTGCCCAGTCCATACCCAGCCTAACATCATAAGGCCTCGACGCTGCCACCAAGAGATTCCAACAGAAACTCTCACATCAAGGGTCAGATCACACCATCGGTGTAAGTGTGATTATCGTGTCTCCTCCCAAAGGTATCTCCAGATGTGATGTTCAAGTCAACGGGTTTAACCGAAATCTCTAGGGCTAGGACAAGATTCGTGGAAAGAAGGAATAATTTTTACCTATGTCTATTGATACAGCAGCTCGTTTTAGACACAGACCATACCTCTAATCATTCCCAGAGCCCCTGTGTCACACTTCTTGACAGTATGCAACTGTTCTCTTCCCCTACACTCCATCTCCTTGAGCCGGGTGCAGACAAAATAAGAGGGTGGTTGTAACATGTCGAAATGTACACCACCACATGCTGCTCTCATAGCTATGAATCCACATCTGCTGCTCTGCAGATTCATCTACTCTTATCACTTTCTCTCCGAGAAACATTTTACATACCCAAGTCTTTGAGACTAGTGCCATTTCACTGCCTTCCCACTACTAAAATTCTATAGCTGTATCCATTCATCCAAAGAACATTCAACCACAAAGGTTCTCTCTAGCACGCTATCATAAGTAGGAATTCATAGAGGAAAAGTGTTGTCTCAAATGTCCTTGAAACACACCTCGCTCTTAGGTCCGAGCTCTAAAGAACAGATCGTATCGTATTCATCAAGTACCAGGAATGATTGGTATGCCTCGATGAATACTCTGCTACCGACATGTCGTCCTACTAGAGCTGTATAAGCTCTAGAAAACTCTCAGTCACCTTCTCAAGCCAGTCCTCAGCCACCTATGAGTAGGGCTCACCTTGGAACCTAAGGGGCATATGTTGCTGAAACACGTGTAAGGCACTAAGCCTACATGTGTCATCTACCGGTACCGCTGGTTGGAACTGCTGACCAACATGTAGTGATATAGCTGGCACACTACCTGAAGGTACTCTCTCAGGCATTGGTCCACGTACCGAAGCCTAATCACTATGCGGACCAACCTCATGGTCACTCACTAGAAAACACCAGTACCTAAGATCACCATCTGCTCTACTAGTGTCTAAACTAGGTGTAGACCTCTAGCAATCGCCTCCAGCCATTCCACTACTTCTTGGGAATCTGCCTCGCCTCATAACCTCAAAGGCCTCTGCTGTTGGAACTCGTAAAACGCACTATGTCGGCGTGCACCGTCCGCCGGTGTGGCTGGTTTCATCTGCTGCCCAACGTGTGGTGGTGCTACTAGTACACCACCCGAAGGTGCCAACATAGTAAGAGGCCAATGCATGGGAGCCTCATCGCTCTATGGGCCATCATTGGGTTCTCTATCGGAACTCCAACTGATTGTCTGGGTGGAGGGATCCTGAACATATGCGACATGGTCAAACGATTTAAACCAGGTGAGCTGATATGGTTGATTTGACTTAAAGAAAAAATTTTAAAACAGACATGCAAAAAGTGTTTTCGTGCACTGAGTCGGAAATCAGAAGTCAGGGTCCCGGTGTATGGATACGTCGGCAGCTTCACAAACATTGGAATCCATGAACTGAGAACCAAAAATAGTACCCTTAACACTATTAATTCACATAAAAAAATCAGAATCCTGAGTTTTGTGGTAGAACCGACTCCTCTAATACCAATTTGTCACGACCCGTCCTCGGGGCCCGTGCCGTGACTACCCCAAGCCTGCCTTCCATAGGCCATGGGCTTAAGACTAGCACCAAAGGCGTAAATCTCGATAAAAAGGGAAGGCATTTCCTTTATAAAAGTAAACAAATACAACAGAGTACACAACTAAAGCAAGCACTATGTAAACTGAGTACAAAAGTAAGTACTGAAAGGTAAATAGGCCAGAATACAAAGCCAACTGCAAAGTACAGTACAACTGAAATACTAGTAAAACATCAGTAAATTAAGTAGCAATCATTGAGTCATCCTCTGAAAATCCCACATGAAGGGTGGGTACAGATAGCCACCTCAGCACCTCGGGTCTAGTCGTCTGCTGCGTGTATGTCCTGCCACGTGGTCCACCTCCGTGTATCGTCTAGTCCGGGCACCCTCGACCTCTGTAGGCATTGTCCGTCGTCTGCATCCAACACAATGAGATGCGGGCATAGACCGTGTATGGGTGAGTATAACGATACTCAGTAGGGACCCCGAGACACTCAAGGTCTCACCTAATCCAACAAGGCTAAACCACAAAGTATGAAATCAACGGATAACCTTTCCTTTGGTATATTCCCATACATATACCTAAGTTCTCAAGTAACCCATCTAAATCATGAGAAAAACACAAAGTTCATTGACCCAGCTGAAACCAGGATTTTCACTCATGATGTCGAAACCACAACTACCAGAAAACACCTCCTCTGTCTAGTAAAGTGGCCATGTCTCGACTCTGAGGCGCTACTCACTAACCTTAGACTATTGAGGTACTCCTCCTGTCAAGTACCGCGGGTCTGTCGCCCCAACATAGTAGCGCTTCCCACCCCGGGTCTGCCGCCCCAACCCAGTAGCGCACCCCCTAATTACCTACAGAGGTACTCCTCCTGTCGAGTACCGCGGTTCTGCCACCCAAACACAGTAGCGCTCATCCGCCATGGGTCTGTCAACCGAACACAGTAGCGGTCCCCACTGGGCTAGTCAAGTCACTCTGAATAGAATCAGACAAGCAGTCATCAGGCCTCAGCCAGCTACAAGGTCTCTGTACTCCATACGCTCGTCTCCGGGAGGCTCCGCTCCACGAGCTACTAGTCGATATTTCCAAGTGTATTTTATTCTCACGTGGAAGTATCTCATGGGACTGTCTCATCATAGGGGTCTCAACGCAACAGACGACGTGTCAATCGGACGCACATACTGTTATTTATTAGCATTTCCGTTATAGCAGCCCGGTTGGATTTCGGGTACAGTCAAACCCGTCCATACTCCAACTACATTCAAACCTCAAGTAGAGTATTCCAAAATAACATTCTCTACAAAATAAATTCAACATAGTCAACAACACGTCAATCAGATGTCCGATCCTTAGGTTATAACTGTTTTTGCTCTGAGGGCACGATTGGAATTACGTTCATTCCATACCCAGTCATTTTACAAAGCCACCCGAAACTCACTTAGAGTATTGAAAATGGACCGCGTCATTACGAGTGTCCTAGTGCTATATACGGCACGTTGATCAGATGTATGATCATGAAGTTATTCACATTTAAGCGTACAGGCCCGGCCCGTTAAGCCCAGTGGGATGGCGAGTCGGTCCGACCCGGTTCGGCGGGTCCCACCCGGCATGGGGTGTCATCCTGACCTAAAGAAACGTGACCTGGGAAGGTGGCAGGCACATACCAGCCGGAGAGGGAGGGGCCCGATGCGGCGCCTCCCTCCCTAACTAGCCAGGCAAGATGTCCATCCTTCATGGTGCAAGCGGCCCAATTCGGTGGGTCGCGGTTCATCCAGCGAGGTGCCCTCCTGGCACCGCGGTCTTGCTCAGCCCGGTCGGCCACTGGGCGGGCTGTTCACCAACCGAGCGGCACGCGGAATGCGGGCCATGGTCTTCCGTAGTATGGTGCCCCTTGTGGTACCTCAGTCCTCCTTCGGTCTGGCCGACATTATCCAGAAGGTTCTTTGTCGGTCGAGTAGCCCGAAGTTACGGGCCACAGTTCCTCTCCACACGTCCAGCATACGGCTGCCGCTTTTTCTCCGGTCACCACCATCCCTTCCATAACCGTTTCCATTTAAAAAAACATGGTTCAATGGAGGGTCTTCATGCTGTCTTCGTTCAGCCCACGCCCTCTACATGTGGCAGTATCACATGGCCAATAACAATCCACGGTTTCAACGAAATATGAAGCACAATTTTAAAAAAATTAAAAATTGAAACAAACCCCCTACCTAGGTTTCAAGAGTAGAGTCATGGAAATAGGATTTGAAGATGACGTTGGGGTGTGTCCAAGGAGGAAGTGACATCACCTCACTTTTTCCAGCGAAGAGAATGGAAAGCACATCGTCGTTCTTCATGGAAGGATGGTGTTATTCAACGTAAGAAGAACTCTCCTCCAAATTCTCTAGAGGGTTTCCCCACCCAAAATATTTCCCAACCAAATATATAATAAGGCCCTCCCATTATATGACATTGCCATGTATTTTAAAATTAATTCAAAATGTAAATTGAATTAATTATGGAATTAGGGTTGGCAACATAAATGGATGAGAGATGGATAGGCTCCACAAATTAATTAAGGGGAGAGTTAACAATATTAATAAAAGAGGGTGTTAATGGGGGAGTTCAAGGGAGTTTTGGCGAGATGAAATTTCTAGGGCATGTCTGGGCCCCACCCTACAAATATCCTTTCATTGGAGGTTATGTGGGTGTTTTCCCCACCTCTAACTCCCCTTGGGAGGAAATAACTAACATAGATAAAATAAAAATTTTGTTCCAAAATTTTATTTAACTTCTTGTTATTCCCCCAAAAATTAACTCTCAACCCGCATAAAATGCAACTGCGGTAAAGGTCCCCATAAAGAAATATCAATGTTTCGAGTTCATCGGTGCCCTCAAATTTCAATTCCGAGCACCGGTTCAAATGATATAAAATTCCTAATGTACGTTTAATGAAAGTAGCCAAAAAAAAGTTTGGAAAATTATTATCACTCACCCTCAACCCCCACTGGTTGAGGTTAGGCTCTACCTAAGTAAAACACGCCCCAAAGAACCCATCAATACTCTCGGATTTTCAATCCAAGTTACTGTTTAGATGTTATGAATTTTAAAATAAAATAATTTTCACTTAATTATTTTATTTGCGGACAAAAACTATCTTTTTCTGGTGGCCCACGCCAGCCAAAGTCAGTATCTGCTTAAATAAAGCATGCCCTCATGATTTCAGCGGTGGTCTCAAGTTTTTAATCTGAGATACCATTTTTGTGTTATAAGCATTTGAAAAAATAATAATTTTTTTATTTTTTTTATTTATGGTTATGCCATTTTTGAAATTTCTCATAGGAGGCCCGTTCCGACTAAACTTAATTCGCGCCTAGGGTAAAACCGCCATCCTGAGCGCAACGGTGCCCTCAGATTTCTAATATGAGTAACAGTTTAAGAGTTATTCCACTTTTTTAGTAAAACTTCTTACACGCGTTAATTTAATATTAACAAAACTTTAGAAAATTATTCTGGGCACACCGGGCCTCGGAATTAGGTTCCGTCAGAAACTGCAGACTTGTAAAATTTCAAAGAATTAAAGAAAAAAATTTCCTTGAAATTTACAGGTCTTCAATGATGTTATCTAAAATATGATGAAGATTATAGTGTCTACATATGATATAGTGTATTTATAATTTGTTTCTCATTGTTATTCATTTGAACAGGTCATGGTTGAGTACCAGATACCTTAAAGATTTTCTTATCCACTTATAGTGCCGACATGGATGTGGAATGAGATATCAATGAACAAATTGATTGGGTTGTGATGTACCCATAAAAGGAGTAATACATTATGGGTTTTCACTATGTTCCATATTTCATAGTCTCTGATAGAGATACATAGTTTACTTAGTTTTTAGAGTCCTTCACGAGGAACTTGGATCATAGGGTTGTTTGTGGATCAAATAACATCCACAATCCTATAACCAGAAATAATGATCTATTATGATTTTTGAGGATATGTTTCGTGCATGAAATCTTGGATTTGGTGGAGATTGGGATGATCAATTACGGATGGTAGATTTTCATATAAAATATTTATTTTTCCATGATGAGAATGCATCCATTCAAGGACTTGTGTGGATAGCCTTGTAAATCTTCATTGTGTTTGTTGTATATTATTAAAAGTTACACTATTGAACTAATCATTGTTCAAGAGACAAGAACAAGGATTTTGTTATTTGGTTATGAAATGTTTATGGAACATATCCATTATAAGTATTTTGTTGATCATCTTCCTAAACCATTAGAGTCTTCAGTTGGAGACCATGTTTTCTTTAAAGTTTCACCACGTCTTGCTCATTGACAGCTTGAGAGGAAAGAGAAACATGATCCTCATTTTTTGGGACCATTGTAGTTGGTTTAGTTGGGGGATAGTGTCATATCATTTAGAACTTCAAACAAAACTGATGTTGATAGAGAATCAGTTCGATTTGATGTAGCTTGGAAAATAAATTTTTGATCCATCTCATGTTTTGAGCTTGATTAATCTTGATTCCAAGCCTGATTTTTCTAGGACATAATGTCTAATCATCATAGTGGATTTTGAAACCAATTTAATTTATCGAAGGACCATACCTTTGGTTTAAGTTCGAGGGTCACTTGGTTTTATACTAATGAAACTTTGGATAGGGAGTAACATATAAGATAGTGGTGGATAATCATTTCGACATGGAATTTTATTAACATGACTTCTGGGGACATAATGTACTATGGTGGGGAGGTTGTAACATCCTATTACTATTTTAAGGTACTCATAAACCCCTATTTTATTCCTACAATTTTTGGGTTTATTTTATGTTTTATCTTGGAAAAGTTTTATATATTTTCTAGGTCTCATGGGATTTTCATAGTTAGAACATGGTTTTCCCAAACTGTGTGAAGTGCTAACCCAAGTAATGATGGTTTTCAAGATTGGTTCACAGTTTAAAAAATAATGTTCCCACCATGAAGAAACTATTCAACCCCACTAGATGGGGTGCCTGGTTGGGGTTCATAGTTTGAAAAATCATGTGATACTACCTAGCTAACCATGCATGCATGATTTATTTATTATGAAAATCCTTTAAAAATTAATGAACCTTTCTTTTTGACAATCCCTCAACCCTAAAATTACCTAGAATAATTTCTTTGTTCTTGGAAGCTCCTAACGACCCATATTTTCTCCTACAATATACTTTTAAGTCAGATATAAGCATGTAAAATAACATTATATCTCAATTAGGTATGATTCTTACCCCGTTCCTTCTCTATTTTAAATTCCCAAACCCCATAATTTCATAGTCAGGTAACTGCTTTATTACATTGTCATGATCGTATGATATTAGATCCTTTAAGGCTAATAAGTTAAGAAGTTGTGGAAAAAATTATTACATACATTATACAAATATTACATTTGGACATAGAAAATAAAACAAAATATTTAACAATGATTGATAAAATGAATCCTCATAACTCTTTATAATAATTAATCGTCATATCTTGTGAAAAATAACCAAAGAAAAGGTGATCTCAAATGCTTAGTAAGGTTAAGTATATATTCTATGTAATCATGAATTAATATAAATTATCAATATGTAATGGTAAATCATTAAACACACTTTCCATTTAAAAAAATTAAATAAGGAATTGTAATATATTGTAAACATAGTCCATTAAGTCAATAAATTTTAAATGCACTTTATCCATATGATCCTTCATAGTGAATATTCTTTTGATAATAATGAAAAAATTAAAGGCAATGGTTAATTATTAGGCATCATGTATTTGGCACAATGACCACTACGATCAATACCTTTCAGATGATGGTTCATGTCCATAGGTAGAAACCAACCTATTCTAATAGAAACAAACTAAAGGGGCTTTATCCAAATTATTTTGTCCCAGGAGACTAAAAATTCATTGAGGGGATTATATTAACAGATTCCCAACCCATGTCTTTCATTTCCAAAGCATTATTCATATATCAAATAATCGATTTGGTAAAAAAATGTTATGTATCTTCAAATATCTATATTTAATGAATTATAAAAATTTATAAATAAGTCATCAGTGGAGGGAAATTGACAATATGGGTTTTTACACTGATGAATTGAATACCATTAAAATATCATAATAATATTCTTGAGAAAAATATTCTTCAATCATTAAAACGTGTACCATACCACATTGATACATTTGAATCATAATACTCATGAAGTAATATCATTAAGTAAATCTTATAATATAATGAGAATAAATATATTCATGATATAACATTTCAAAGGGTATTATAGACACCATTTAAAAGAAACTAGTTATATAAAATTTCAATATGCTTCATGAAATGAAATTAAGATGAAAATAAGATGATATCTCTTACCAAGAGTAGTAATTGTCACATGTATCTCTATATTCCTAAATAATAAATATATGTTAATTATTTACATGATTTATAATCTTTTTCATGTTTATTATTACTTATATTTCACTTAATACAATGTTGTCTAAAACTACTTAAACAATTAAGTTTATGTTTGGTGTTTTGACGAAATTTTTTACTTGTGTCATAAACGACATTGGAAGGTCAACTATGGACAGAGGGATCATTTTATAAATATATCTAGATTAATAATCATGAAATAACTATCAAATTTATACATAAATTATTCAGTTTAAAAAAAACATTAAATATGGTAATGAAAAATGGACCAACATTAAAATCCTGGAGATAATAGGTTATATGTACGTGTGAGTAACATTCCTATTTTTTCAATGATCAATATAGAAATAAGTTATATAGTATTATATCATTAAATAATTTTATTTATACTTTCTTTGGAATATATTACTCAAGAAGGGGGGATTGAGTATCTATTAAAATTTATATTAAAAGGTTTTCTTAAAAATATTCCCCAACAAAAATAAATATATCCCGATTAATCAAGGTAATATAGATATAAAAGATTGAATGTTAAAATAACCTCTCATAATATTGATTAGTTCTTAGTAATATCTATATGAGTTATTGATACAACTTTTGAAGTTATCCTAATACGACAAAATAATAATAACTTCTATCAAAGACTATCTATTAATGTAAAATATCGTGTTTTAGAAAATATAAAGTAAATAAGAAGAAAAATAAATTAAAAGACAATGAAAATAAAACAAGTGGTTCGGTCTCAAGTCGAGACCTAATCAACTCCACTTGGTGATCACCTGTCGAAAATCTGTTTTTATTAATAAACCTGATCCACAACCTGGATTGAGGTAAATAACAATACATAGGACTGTCCAGGTCACACGACCTCTTCCACAGTTCTTCGTGGGTATAAACTACCAAGTCACACAAGGACCTCTTCCACACATATCCGTGTGAGTTAAAAATGTAAAAATATATGATAGGAAAGAAATATTATATCCTTTAGTTTAGTATAGAAGACAATGTCTGTTTTAATAAAGACACATAGACACACTTCTCGAAAGATAAAAATAGTACAAAAAAGATAAAATATGAAGAGATAAGTTTAGAGTTGATTTTCAGTATCATTCTATGCACCTTTTGACTTTTTGGATGAAGGATAAGCAAGTATCGAGTGATCTTGTGAAAAAAAGTGTATCGTAAGTCTACATGTCCGATGGTGTAAACATTCTAGAACATTTTCTTCTTAGAGTTTGTACTACCATGATGTTTTAGGATATGATCTACGGTAGTGAATCCTTGTGAATTGAGAGTTCATAATATGTTCTTTGGTTTTTTCTTGTAGCATGTATTAGTTCACTTTTCAAAATGATCGCGTGTATACTACTCTACTTTCGTATATGTGTAAATATTGAAACAGATCTTATCTTCCTTTTTATTTTGGAGTGAACACGTTGGAGTTGATAGGATTCATTTATTTTTCACCTCATTCCTCGTACTATCAGGTTACAGGTCTATAATGAAAAATTAATTATTTTAGTTCTTTTAAATGACCCAAATATTAATATTAGAAATTAAATTGAAAATGAGAAAATTCATTAAATAATGGTGTTACAATCTATACAGAAATGATATCACTTAGAAACAATGTCACCAAAAAAGAATGTCTTTTCTTTGCATTTGAGAGGTGGGACAGTCATGATGCTACAGTTGTATTTAGATCAGAAACCGGTATCACAGATGTAGTGTTTGGATCATGATGTCCAGTCCTCCAAACATCGAATGGTGTCTTAGTGATGGTAGCAAGGAACCGGTGTCACAGACATCCTGAGATCTGAAATTGGTGATGGTGTTATGCTCACGGTGTTTGGGTTATGGTGGCTGGGTCACATTGTCTGGGACACGGTGTCCATGTCACGGTGTTTGGGTCATGGTGTTGGTGTCATGGTGTCTGGGTCCTTTTCCAGAAAACCAGAACTGGTGGCAGAGTCACGGTTTCTTAGACATAGTTAAATATCTATAAACATTACTAAGTAGTAATATTAATAAAATGAATTAGAATTAGTCATTAATATAATAAATCATTATAGAACAATGTTAAATATAGTTTAAATTAATAAAACAAGATTTATGATTAATAATATTTAGTGGACGATTATTTAATCCATAAAAAACCCACAATCTCTACACATGATTATAGATAAATGAAATATTATTTACAGGATTTTTTATCATTAAAACATGATAAAAACATGAGGAGTCCAACAGTCTCCTCCTTTTTTATGACCACAAATCATATGAATTATATATATATTCTTAGTGTGTTGTTCTCCCCCTTAGGGATAAAGTCCATAGTGTTATTATCCCCATTTTGGGATTATCAAAAATAGTTCAAGAAAAATATAATTTTCAGTCCTCAATAATAGTACAAGAAAAGGAAATAATTAAGGTAAAAAAGAGAATAGACAAAAAAATCACATTTCATTATAGGGAACAGGATGTGTCATTAGAAGTATTAAGAAAAAACATCCCAACCAAAATACAATTTTAACTTTTCATCAGCACTAGTTGTCTTATATTTTACATTTGTAGCAGTATCAGAAGGATTGATATGAGCAGAACTAGAAGTTTAATTAGGGTGTTATTCAACTGTAAGAGAAGGAAGAGGTAGCCCTAAAAAAAGATGTTTTCAAATTTGGTTTTCTTGAAGACCGAGGAATATTCTGGTAATTTTTAATAGGTATGATCTAGATCAGATCTTGAGATATAGACATTGAGGTAGATTAAGAGGCAATAGATAAGGAAGGTGGTAAACTAGGCTGTAGAGGTACAGCTACAGGAGCCACAATATCAGTGCTCTCCACATGAAGATAAGGCTTCAACAACTGAATTAAGTCAGTAATAATCTCACTATAATACTTGATGTCTTTGGTGAAATCATTGGTCAAATCATGTTTAGTGGAAATCCTATTAATATTGAAATCCACTTTTTTAGTAATTTCTTCAAAAGAATAATTTTCAAAATTTTAATTAATCTTTTCCAAATTAATTACTATGTCAGTATTCTTGACAACAGTAGATAGACTATCCTCTTCAATACCATGGAACACTGGCTGATGTTCCTCCTTAACCATAGTTCTAAGAAGATCACTGTCAATGGATTAAGAGGACTTTCCAGAGGCACTAGAGGCTATAACAGCTGAAGTGAGGGACTTGAACAAATTTAGAATATTCTGTAGACATCCCTTATATTAATCATTCAGTTTATTGAGACCAACAACATGCTCATAAATATCTTAGACTATTTTCTTGTTCCTATCATCCACTATGTCAGCTAATGAAGTCATTTTTTCTTGAATCAGAGAGGAAACATGTTTGGGGAATCTAATTACTAACATCTTTAATAGAATCTGATATAGGAGCATGTCCTAATTGCAACACCTTTTTCACAACTTCAACCATAAATCGATTATACATCACATCATCACCCAATTTCTTTTTCTCAATTCTAACTTCATGAATTTCATTATGATTTTTTGGCGGAATCTTCCATATGATCTTCTCTAACAGCATGGCAGCATCTCTTTCAGATATATTTGTTATAGGATCAAGTTGGTTGTTCATGATATTTTCAACTCTATCCAATATTGTAACTCTAAAGGTTTTCAAGTCACCCTTACTCATGGAAGTAAGAGGTACTTATGAAGGTTTCAGGATAGGATAAGATAGAGTCTCATGTTCTTTGGTAGAGATTACCTCTAAAGTAGAGACCAGTTTCAATAGAAACATGATAGGATGGTTTATGACTTTAACCAAGGCTTCTTAGGAATCATCCACATCAATGTATCTAAGGAAATTATACTAGGTATCTACAGAGCTTTGATCAACTGTATTAGGAAGATCAAAACTTTATAGAATAGGTTTCTTCTCCCACTAAACAAGTGCATCTCTCACAAGACTAAGAGATTATGTTCCTTGATATGATTCTAAAGATCATCTCCAATACTCCCACCCATTTCTTTAATAGCCATATAGAAGGCTTATTCCATTCATTCTTCTGCAGAAAGAATAATTTTAGGATTAGCATGTTCCTCTAAATTTTCCCCATCCGTAACTTCTTTCTAAAGGGAAAGTTCTTTTTCTAGATGCTCCTCAACAATATCCATTTCATTTACACATACAAAAAATTATTATCAAGAATCTAGTTTTATTACAAATCAATACTTCTTTTAGCAACATGTTCTTCCTTCTAAACTATATTTTGGGGACTAGGGGGACTACTATCTTCTGTGCCAGAAATAGTTTCTTCCATTACTGCAACAAAGTATTCTTCTTCCTCTTCATCAGGATAGTAAAAAAATTTATCTAGTTCTAAACTAGGATCTAATATGTTCTTAGGTCATTATGGATGCTTAACTGGATTAAATGTTTTATATAATCTTTCATTATCCTCCACCCAATACTTTTTCCAATGATTCCAACTTATTTTCATTCTTTGAATGTATCCTTTGAGATACAGATTTCATGATCGTTGATGAAATTCTCATTCAGTCAATCCATTCCATTAGTATACAACATTGAATATATTAACCTTTATTAGAACTAGTAAGTATACATTGAGGTTGTCCTTATCAACTCACACATATGAAGTATAACATTCTTGTACAGGTTATTCTTGTGTCTATTATACATAGGATGTATCAAGAATACACCATGATATTTGAGGGTATAAAAATCTCATTTTCTTGGACTAATCAGATTCATAATAAACATAAATAGAAATCTAGTTTCACCATCTAACTCAGCAGTAATATCTCTTCTATTTTTCTATTTCTATTGAAGCATCCGAAGGTCTCTTCTAAAGCCAAAAATATCACTAGGAAGAAGAGGACCTCTCTGGTAGTCTTCAAAAATTTCTTCATGAGTTATCCCTGGGCATGGATCCCATAACCTCAAATAAAAGGTTCATTTTGGTCCATTAATCTAGCTTCTCACAACAAAACCATCTTCTGTATCAAATGAGAACTAGAAAAACTGATAGAATTGAGAAACAATATTTAGATAAATCAACCTTGTCTCCTTTGTGAACTAGTTCATCCATAAAATCTGTTTCAGTACTTTCAACACTAATGAATTACTTGATAGCTACCACATAATGAATATTTCTTTCTTAGATACCACTATTTAATCAACAAGGTTTGGGTTTAGTGGTCCTTCGACAACTACATTTGGTTATTTTTTCACATTCTTCTTAGGTATGCACTTCTCAAGAGTTGAGTAAGTTTAAAGCTTCATTATAGGCATTAAATGAAGGGTTCTAATGGGAGAGAGATATAAAGGAGATGAAGGAGGTCATATGGTTTGAGAGTGAAATGTTTCAATTTTGAGAGATGAGAGCTCAAATGGAGAAAAAAATGAAAAATATTTCGTTTTTATCTTTTAGGGATTTAAAGCATTTGAAATTCTAAAGAACGGGATGAATATTGAAAAATAATCAACACAATGATAAGGGTAATAAAATACACATAAAATGAAAAAGTTTCATTTCGGTGAGACTGGAATAGGTTGTCACAGTGAGACCGTAATAGGTTTTCATGGGGTCACCTTTACAGTGTATCTCCACATAGTGCAACCGTATCATTTGAGAAAGTATGTGCCAGGTAGTAACCAAGAGACTACAGCTGTGAGACCAAAAAAATAAGGCAGTAACTTCAAGACAGTGACCTATAAAACCGTAAATCAAGAAATAGTAAACTCTGAAAGTGTTTTTTTGATACATTAGATTTTTATATAGTACATTTTCTATTTGATATTTATCATTTTTAATTCTTGTATGATGTAACCTATCATTTCAGAATTTAATGGTTTGGTTAATATATCTGTAAGCTGCTATTTAGTTCCAATGAAATCCAAAGTGATATCACCATTTTGATAATGGTCTCTGAAAAAGTGATGTATTACATAAATATGTTTTGTCTTATATTGTGGAAAAATATTTTTTGAGATGTTAATAGAACTTATATTGTCACAATTTATAGGTACATGTATTAATTAATATCCATTATCAAGTAATGTGTGTTTGATGCACAAAATTTGTGCACGATAACTACCAGCAACTGTATACCTATCTTCAGTAGTGGATAATGCAACAGGGTTTTGTTTATTACTACAACATGATACTAGAGACATGACTAAAAAGTGAAATGTTATAGAGTTTATTTTTCTATCTAACTTAAAACCACTGAAATCCGCATTGGAATAGGTAAATAACTCAAATGATTTACCTCCAGGATAGAAAAATAATAGAATAGGTGTATGCTTGAGGTATATGAAAATCCTTTAACCGCATTTAAATGAGATTCCGTGGGGTTTTCTTGAAAACGAGAACCCATACACACAGTAAATATATTGTTAGGTTGGATAGATGGTTAGTAGAGTAAGCTTCCAATCATTCCCCTGTAAGTGGTTTGATCAACGAATTTTTCATCTTCATCAAGATCTAACATAAAATTAGTATTCATTGTAGTATCACTACTTTTAGTGTTATCCAAGACAAAACATTTTAGGAGATATTTAGTATATTTTCTTTGATTTATATTAATACCATTTTATTTTGAATTATTTGAAATCCATGAAAGAATTTTAGTTCACCCATTAAAATCATTTCATATTCATTTTTCATAATTTTAGAAAATTAAATACATAATGTATTTTTTTTATGATCCTAAAATAATATCATGTACATATATTTGAACTACTAAAACATCACTGGAAAATTGTTTTATAAAAAGAGTAGGATCATCTATAACTTTTTCAAAACCGTTGGAAATAATAAATGTACTTAATCTATCATACCAAGCTCTTGGAACCTGATTTAAACCATAAAAATATTTTAATAATTTGAAAACATGATTTTGAAAGTGATAATTTTTGAAACTAGGGGGTTTCTGAAGAAATACATCCCCAATTATATACCCATTCAAGAATTCACTCTTGACATCCATTTGATATATTTTGAAATTCTAAGTGGAATCATAAGCAAGAAGGATTCTGATGGCCTCATGTATAGCTTCTTGCGCAAAGGTCACTTCATAGTTAATTCATTCTTCTTGACTATAGCCTTGTGAAACCAACCTAGAATTGTTTCTAACTATATTAACAGCTTCGTCTACATTATTTCTAAACACCCACATAGTGCCTATGGTAAATTTGACTATGGGTCTCTCAACAAGTTTCCAGACATTATTCCTTTCAAACTGATTTAGTTCTACTTGCATAGACATCACCCAAAATTCATCACTGATATAATCATTAATGTTTTTAGGTTCATGTTATGAAAAGAATACTTGATGTTCAACTGTATTTCTAAGATAATCACTATATTTAGTTCCTTTATCTAAATATCCTACAATAGTATCTAAAGGATGGATCTTAATGGTTCTAACAGCTCTAGAAAAAGTGGGGTAAGTGATTTTTGGTTATTCAACAGGTATGGTCTCATTTTGACTTAAATCTAGAGAATTTATAGAAGTAGAAGTTATCACAGATCCCATTATAGTATGTTTATAAGATTTAGAATAGATTTATAAATTTGAAATATCTTCCTCCAGGTTCTCTGGAGAGGTCTTAGGCTTATGTGGATCTATCTCATCAAAATTAATATGAACAGACTCATCCACACATTTATTTCTTTTGTTAAACACTATATATGCATTACTAGATATTGAATATTCTAGAAAAATTCATTCGTCACTCTTGGATGCAATCATTTTAATATTGTCCTTATTTTTAATGATATAGACATTGAAACGAAAAACATTGATGTAGATTAATTTGGTTTTTCTATTATTCCGAAACTCATATGGAGTTATTTTAAGAATAGGTCTTACAAAAACTCTATTAACAATATATCATGTTGTATTTATAGCTTCATCGTAGAAATAAATTGGTAATTCATTTTCACTAAGCATGGTTCTACCAATTTCATTCAAGGTCCTATTTCTTCTTTCTACAACTCCATTTTGTTGAGGTGTTCTATGGGGAGTGAAATTATGACTATAGAAATATTGTGAGAAAAATCTATTAAAACTCATGATTTTCAAACTCAGGGACATGATCAATTTGTAGAGTTTTATTTCTATGCCCACAATGATTTTCTATAGTTTTATCATATTTGGTGAAATGAGAGAAGGCCTCACTTTTGTAATCTAAAAAGATAGTCCAAGTATATGTATAAAAATCATCTACATGAACATAAACACAGTGCATCCCATTTCAACTAGAAGCTATATATGGTCTAAACAAATCCAGGTGACCAAACTCGATAGGTTGAGAAGTTGAAAATTCTTTCTTTGGTTTGAAGGAAATTTTGTGTTGCTTTCATTTTGAAAAGGATTACACACATTATCAGTTTGAAAATCAATTTTGGTTATATCTTTGACTAAGATTTTTCTAGTTAACTTTATATGGGATTGTATATTATAGTTTCCTCATCTTCTATGCAATATCTAGTACAATTTTTGATATAAACATAAACAGTAAGACTTTTGAGAAACTAATGAATATATGTTTATAATGGTTTACTTTTCATTTCACAATGCATAAAATACTAATTCATTTTTTGAATTATAAAAATTTCAAGATTCATTTTCAAATTCAACATGAAATCCATCATCACATAGTTGTGTAATACTAGAAATACAATATTTATTTCCATCAATAAAAATTACTTTGGAAATTAAAACTGAGTTATAGTTACCTATTTGGATAAGGCCAATGATTTTTCCTTTGGTATTGTCTCCAATGGTGGAAGTTCTACTATCATGTTTTATTAAGGTCTTGAAGCATGAATAGTATCAAGTCACGTGTCATGAACACCCACTGTCCATGTACCATAAAAATTTATAGGAGATCTTTTAAAAAATTTCCATCTAAATAGTCAAATAATAATAGACTTTGGAACCTATATTTTTTTGGGTCCAGTAGTATTAGAAACTAGTGCTTTAGGAACCCACATCTACCTCATAGGTTTTCTATAAGCATTATGTAAATATTTGAGACATAAAATCTATTTTTTCTATAGAATCTTGAGACAATAGAGATTGATTCGTGATTTTAACCAACAAAATGTTTTCCAGAATAAGGAATAATGTTGTATGATTTATATTTAGAAACAAATTGGGTTTTTCCAAAATTTATTTTACCAAGTTGATAGAAAATAACAATGGAATATTGAGGGGAAATCCATTTACCTAGTATTTGTACCAAGTTATCTTTACCATTAGATAACAATTCAATGTCCTTTCCAATTGTCATTAGATAGCTTTATTTCATTGTTTTCTTTGAGTAATTGAACATTTTTACCTCTTTCTAAAGTCAGTTCAATTTTTATAGTTGAGGTAAGAACATACTACTTTTCAAATAATTGTATTTTATATTTCTGTTCATTACATGTCTCTTCGAGAATATTTTAATATTCAAACATTTATTCATTATACATATTTTCATAATCTCTTTCATCTCCAGAATAATGGGAAATTAGTACATGAGATTATTGTGTTACCTGTTTTGTGTTTTTTAGGAAACACATTTTGGATTTGTTAGCCTGTTCATCACGTGAAGACTCTGAGTCACTTGAAATACCTTCATAAGAACTTCACGATTCTTTCAATTCCTTTCTATACTTTCTATCTTTGTTAATATGTTTATTTTTATTCTTTATCCTGGGATAGTCAGCCTTTACATGCCCCTTTTGCTTACATTAAGAGCATACTATCTCATATGAATTTTCATTTTTTTCCAATATTTCTTCTAGCTTCCCTTTTCTTCTTATCTTATTTTGAAGGTAATCATTCTGAAAAATTTATTCCTATTGTAAAATTTAGTAATTCTTCTTGCTAATTTATCCATCTCCACATCACTGTATTGGGTTGATTTTTCATTAATTGAAATTTCTAATAAATCATGGAGTTTTTATTTTTCGTTCTGTTTAGAGGAGGTGGTCATGAATACCATAGTTTTGATTTTGGGTTCATCCTCCTCTTCCTTGTTGACTATAAGCTCACCTGCATACATAATTATATTTTTAATGAGTTCTTTAATAGATAATTTACTAATGTCACATGACTCTCTAATAGAGATATAGGTTAATCTCCATATATTAGGTAGGAATATTAGAATCCTCCTGATTTGTAATTTGGTAGTGACTTCTCTTCCAAGAGAGATCATTGTGGTGTAAATTTCATTGAACCTGAGAAAGATGGCAGAAATAGTCTCATCATGATTCATTTTAATGTTATCATATTTAATAGTATATGTAGTACATCTTATTTTTCACACAAGATGTTCCTTCATGTGAAACTGACAATGTATCCCAAATTTCATGGGATGTTTTACATGAAAAAATTCTATTAAATTCCTCATCTCCAAAATAATAGTATTAAGAATACAAGGCTTTGTAATTGTGGTTGTAATCTATCTTTTTTGGGTCATCCCAAGTAATTCTATCAGTAGAAGGATTCTTATAATCATCTATGATTGCAGACCAAGTTTAAAAGCTCATACTTTCTAAATGCATTTTATTTTAATTTTTCATTAGGCACAATTTTTTATATTAAATAATGGTGGTATTTTTTTGTAGTACCTCCCAATATATTATCTATAATGAAGAAATACTTTTTGAAGTCCTTGAAATTTAGAACTAATAGAAATTTACCGATCTTTAAAATAAAACTAAAATAAAAATTGAATAGATTTAAAATCAAATCCTTAATAAGAATAAACTCCACTGATATCAAATATTGGTTTTAGTATTGTACTCAAGTGGTGGTGAATTGAGTATCTATTAAAAATTCTGTAAAAATGTTTTATAAAAGGTTTCCCCAATAAAAATGGATGCATACTAGTTAATATAGGTAATATGGTTAAAAAAATTGGATTGTTCAAATAACATCTTAGAAGATTCAATATTTCTCAGTAATATCAATATGAGTTATTAATACTAATTTTGGAGACATTATAATAAGACCAAACAATTATAACTTCTATCTAAGAGTAACTATAAATGTAAAATATAGTGTTTTCTGAAATATATAGTAAAGGGGAGAAATAAAGAATTAAAAGAAAAAACAGATAAAATATGTGGTTCTATCACATGTCGCGACCAAATCCAATCCAATTGGTGATCACATTCTACCAAGCATTTTTTATTAATAAACATGATTCACACCCAGGATAAGGTTAAAAAACTGTAAATAGGATAGTCCTGGTCACACGACCTCTTCCATAGTTCATCGGGCATATAATCTACCATGTCATATAAGGAACTCCTCCACAGTTATATGTTGGAGTAAACAAATGTAAAAATATATGAGAGGAAATATATCTTGTATCCTTTAGTTTAGTTGAGGATACATTGTGTGTTTTAATACAGACACACACACACTGATCAAAAGATAATAATAGTACACAACATACAAAAGATGATGAGATAAGGTTAGAAGTGTATAAGTGTTATTCTATGAAACTCTGGACTTGTAAAATGAATTATATGCACGTATCGAGTCCTCCTGTAAAAAACAGAGTATTGGAAGTCTTCCAGTTCGATGATGTAAACTTTCTAGTGCGTCTTTTTCTTGGATTTGGTATTCTGAAGAAGTTGTGGGCACTAATCAACGGTAGTGAATCCTTTTGAATTGAGAGTGCTTCTTGTGTTCTTCAGTTATATATTGTTTCATGTATATGTTCACTTTTCACAATGCTTGTATATTTGATGCACTAATTATGTGTCTGTGTTAATATTCCAACCAGTCTTATCTTGATTTTTAATTTCAAGCGCATAGGAGGGAGTAGATAGGATGCATGTATTCTGCACCTCGTATGCCATACTGTCAGGTGAAATGTCTACAAATATCCATTAATTATGTCAGTTACATTAAATGACTCAAATGTGATTTTTATAAATTACATTGAAAATTACAAGATAGATTAAAGAACGATGTCATAGTGTGTCCAGAAATAGTATCACTTGGAAAAGGCGTCACCCCAAAATGATGTCTTCTTCTTTTCCTTTAAGCGGTGAGATAATAATGATGATATAGTTGTATTGAGATCAGAAACTGATAGCACAGATGCAGTGTTAGGAACATAGTGTGTACTGCTTTTCCAAACTAAGAATGAAGTCTTACTGATGGTAGTAAAGAACCGGTGTCACAGATTTCATGAGATCTGAAACTAGGCACAGTGTGTGGGTCACGGTGTCTGGGTCACGGTGTATGAGTCATAGTTTCTAGGTCATGGTGTCAAGGTCATGGTGTCTCGGTCATGGTGTCTGGGTCATGTTGTCTTGGTCATGGTATTAGGGTCCTTTGATAGAAAACTAAATCAAGCGGCAGACTCACTGTACCTCAGACTAATCCAAATATTTGTAAACAGCTTTAAGAAGTAATATTCATAGACTGAATTAGACTTAATTAATCATATAAAAATTAATTATTGAACAAATATAAATATATCTTAAAATAATCAAACACGATTTAAGATTAATATGATTTAGTGAATGTTTATTTAAATCATAATGAAACCATTCATCTATATGCATGATTAGAGATAGATGAAAAATGAATTAGTATATTTGTGATAATTAAAACATGATTAAAACTTGAGGATTCCAACGTATATCATTAATATAATTTTATTTAATAATATATACTTATAAATAGAATTATTGTGATGTAAAAGTAATAAAATCACATCAATAGGGGTTGTCTGCACATCCACAAAAGATGTTATAACTTTTTAAGTGAGTGAAAATGGTATTAAATAAAATTATATATTATATATATAAAAAATAATTATTTCAATGATATCATATATATTTTTATTTAACATAATTTTAGTTAAAATATCCCTTAATACTTTGTATTTAATTTGTGACCATATCACATCACTTTCAGGAGAAGGTAGTCCTCACATTCAAAAATATAGTTATCATATTTACACAAAATAGAAACCAAAATGATTTTTTTTATAAAAACATTAATGGGAAATAAATAAATATAAAATATCATATATATCATATAGAAACAATATTTCAATCATAATTCCAAACCATGAGAGGAGGTAACAGAAAAAATGAACGACATTGTTTCATGAGGTGGTAGTATACCATACATGAATGGTATGTTTGTTATCCCTTTAATGGATGTGTGATAATCAATTGGTTAAAACCTTAACATACATATATTATAGTATATCTAGGATAATTATTTAATTATAAAATTTTTAATAATAATTATATATTAGTTTTACAATGAAAACACGTTTTTGCAAAAGAATGTCACCTCGTTTTCGAGTAACTCATTTTGATTTATAAAAAAATTATTTTTATTTTCCTCCTTTACTTATGTGAGGTTTCAATGTTGAGGTAACGGGTGCTGGGACACTATTTTGTTATAGTTTGGTTGAGAAAAATTGTCTTGATATGTGTTAGTAATGGGAAGAGTAATTTCATTTCTATAATGGATGGAGAGTGGTATTCTTGTAAATACCAAAATGTATAAACTATTAAAAGTTCTCCCTGACCACATGTTTTAAAAAATTTAAAAATATTAAAGTAACATAAATTTATGGTTGATAAAGACCTCAACAAAAAAATATATGTAATTTTATAATTTTTCCCTTTGCCTTTATGTTTCCTAATATATTTCATTTTGGTTTTTTCCTTTAGGTAACTAGTCTTATAAAATATGTAATTCAACTCTTAACAATTAATTAATGGTATAATTATTTTAAAATTTAGTCCCACTGAAGTATAAATATTATATCTAATATTTAAAAATAATAATAACCCATATATGTTTGAAATAAAATTTTAAAAAGGCACAAGTAACGAGTAAAAACACAACATTTACCTGAACTATGTTAATAATGTTTTTACTATCTATGGGTAAATATATTAATTATAAAATATTCGGGGGTAAAAATGGGACAATATTTTATATTTATTGAAATTTATAAATCAATTTTACAAAAATATGAGTTTTATTAATTTTAATTACATTTAATGAAAAATCATTTAATATAAAATGACAATAATGTTAATTTTGATATTATTTATTTAATTTATAATTAAAAATTTCAATACAAAAATTTAAATAAAATATATTAAGTTAAAATATGTTTAAAATTATACATTCAACTACAAAAATATTGATATAAAATAATTCAATCCATAAATATCACTTATAATATTCATATTACGATTTATTTTCTTAAATATTTAACTAAATAATCCATGTTTTAGCGATTATTAAGATTTTAATGTCACTAATTCATCTATAAAAATTAATGGAAAATCATTATGATAACAATATCTTATTTATCATTCAAAATAATTTTTATAACTGAAACAATGTAGCTTCTTCCCCATTCCAAATCTTTATAAATGTTAATGGGATGGAAGGTTTCTTTTTTATCTTTTCCATTAATTAACATATTATATAGGTAAATTTCATGAAATATTATCCCTATAAATCATTAAATGAAAATCATCATGTTATTTTTTCTATATATTGGAATCTAATGGCTTTGGAATTGTGTAAATGTCTTTTGGTCCCTTAAGGTTTTGGTATGTTCTCTAGTTATTCTTAATTTTACTAAAATAAAATTAATTAAAATTTATTACTTACACTATTATTTTTGGTAATTAACTATTTTTATATTATTAGACTATAAATATTATATTTATTTCAACCATGTATTTCCATTTTTACTAATTCAATTCACAAATTTGTAAAAATAAATTTTAAAGCTAATCCAATTAACGTGGAAAGGAAATGGATTTTTAAACTAAAAATGCTGAAAAGATTATTAGGTATTTATATATAAATTAAATAAAAAAATGAATAAAATTAACAAAAAATGATTAATAGTTATATAATTTAAATAATTTGAAATTAAAAAAAAAATTAAAAAATAATTTATCATTACTAATTTTTTAGACGAAAATAATGTTTTCAACAAAAATGAACTATTTTTTATTATACATAATAAATGAAACTTCTCAAAGAAATATTAAACATCATACTAATATAATTTTGACATTATGATTTAAAAAATTATGTTTATTTTGAAATATAATATTCCAAAAAGTGACCAAATTTAGTTTTAAAATACGTGTTCCATTAAAAATGTGGTAAAACTCGGTCTTCGTGTATCTCATGCTAATTTCATATTGTGTGTAGAGTGTACTTAACATGGTGTTTCATATAAAAAAATTTATAAAAATATTAAATTTAATATAAAAATAAAATATTTTAAGTTATTGGGGGGTTACACTTCTGCTCTCTCATCCTAACATATATAGAATATTTTAGATATTTTTATTACTAAAGGATCTAATACCCATTGTTTTTCATCTTGAATCTAGTGTTAATTTTTGGATCTCAATTTTTTACATTCTTTATCATAGTTTCCCATTATGGGTGTTGTGATTCATGATCCAATGATCCCAAGGTTTTGGTTTAACTTATTATTTTCCAAATTATTTTACCCTAAATCACTTAATTCAAATTAAATTTCAGGATTTAAATTTATTTAATTTCAATTTGTTTGTTAAAACAAGTATTCTAGTGAAATAGGGATTTAAATTTTATTTTCTATGAAATATTATAACCCCCCCCCCCCCAAATTCAATTTAATTATGGTACGTCTATGTAATTTGATTGAAATTTTAGAAAATTAAATTGTGAGATGTAAATTTTAAAAGTTAATTTGTGAATTTAAATTTTAAAATTGATTTCTAAAATTGATTTCAAATAATTATTTGAGAAAAATTTATAAAATAATTTTGATAAAAACCAATTGGTTTTATCTTGGAAAAAGGAATTATTAGACTAAAAACAGGTTTTTGTTTCATAATGGAAATTGATATATTGAAATGAAAAAATGTACTAATTACATTTTAAAAAATTTTGTAAACAATTTACCATTATTTATTATTCTTTTATAATATAAAATATTTTTAAGTTATTGAGTTATTAGGAAAAAACATGCTAGTATTGGAATTACCAAAAAAATTGATTGATACTTTATGACTATAATATAACCTTATTGGAAGATCCTACCCCTAGTAGGATTTTACTTAGTCTTCTTTTCCAAGTGTCAGAGAGACACATGCACACTTTTTTATTATCATTAAATGATTTTCTGAGGATCCCATAACCTTGGAATATCACACCTCCTAGAAGATGATTGTGTTTCTCCATTTTTATTATTTATATATATTAATTGAACTAAACTATTTTACACTTTCCTTGTCAATTTATATAAACAGTTTTATATAAATCATTTCATAAAAACAATTTCAATATTTTCATCAAATGAAATTTAAAGATTGGTTTATCCTAAATATGATGTGTACTTCAATGTCGGTTTATTTACTATTGAAATATTTATTTGGATAATTAATTGGATAATCATATTGTGGATTACATTGGGATAAACTACTAGTTTTTTTAGCTCATACCCTACCTATACCATTGGGATTTTCTAGATTTTCTCCTACCCAGTTTGATCAAGGATAAAGCCTGACTTAGTGGTGGTATTTGTCCTTGATCTTTTGGATTTCAGAAATTGTGTTTATTGGTACAGGGGTTGTTTTTCTTATTTCATGTAAATTTTGTTATTATAATTTTTGATTATATACATGTTTTACTTCTGGTGTAGTTCTCCCTATAGATTTTTCTTTTGTTCACACTAACTTGTATCTCTAGATTCCATTGGGTTTGAGGTAAATTCCTTCCCACTTTCAAATATTTTGATACGAGTTTTTTTTCAAGATATGGGGATTTAGAAGACTATTCGATCCATGTTGGGATTATGGGTGAGATATTTTTTGGAATTTGGAGATGCTTAGATGGTGATGAAGTAGATTGTAGTTATTCATTCGGATGTATAGAAGGCGCATGGTGGGTGTATACTATTTCAAATTAGAGTAAAATATTATGCGATGTTGTAGGTGGATTACTCTTAGCGGTAGGGGTTCTCTATTATATTCAATATTTATCATGAATTGAGGGGTCACAATTAGTATTAGGGATTGAATTGGTACTTATTTAGTTTTTATTGTCATATCTGATATGTTAGTAGGTAAATGTATATCATCATATTCATGAGTATTTTTTGTGACCATTAGATTTCATTGAGTATATGTGGGAAGATATATTGATAGGTATTTTCATAGGTTTACCTCAAACCATATGTGGTTGTGATTATATATGTTGTATTTTTTATTTGTTTAAAAATATGATAATGTCATAGTAATCAAGGAGTGTAGGGTTGTTAAGGATTTAGGGAGGTGTTATGTTAATTAGGTGGTGTAATATCATGAGGTAATGAAGTCCCTAATTACTGATCAGGGGCCTCAAATAACCTTTTAGGTATATAGAAGTATTTATAATTCCTTTATATCTTACATCTATCTTTAGAAAAAAAAATTATTATAAGTATTGGATGATGATGTTTACTTTTCTTACACTAGAGGATTGGTTATAGGATTATGTTCATTATATTGATGGATTATAACTAAATCACCTACCTTGGATTAGTTTTTATATTAAAATATTTTTAACTAGTCTATTGGAATGGATCCACTTGAGGAGTTTTAGATAAGGCTTTTTCACTATTTATTAACTCAATCACAATCAAGCAGTTAGTAGTAATTTTAAAAGATGTGGTGTTGAATATAAAAATGTGATTTCTTATGAATTTACAGATAATTAAAGAGTTATGGGGCCATAGAAAATTTATATGATGAATAGAGGAGGTCAACGATTGTGTTTTTAGTTAGTGATCAGGTATTTTAATGGGTTTCCATGCGTCATGTATAACATATATTTAGTCGAGTGTGTAATATTTCTCATCGATTTATTGGTCCCATTGATGGATTATAGATCTTCTACGACTTGTTGTATCCTATGGTTCTTCATTCACTATTTGACCAGGTCCATGATTCTTTTTCTTATATTCCATATTCATTGATATTTTCACATACAATCTCATATAACTGGTTATGTATAAGTTATATAGAGGATGAAATTAAGTACATGTAGTGGATGGTTGATACCTATGATCATCAAGATAAGGTGTTACATGTGTGATTTATCCATTTTGTAAGAATTTGGTGGAGGAATTGTTTCCTATAAGATAGTAGTTGGAAACACTATAAATATATTCTCATTTAATATACCAAGATATTTTAAACCCTGTTTTATATAGCGATTGTTTTTAATAATTGATTTATTGATTAGACTATTTTCTTTAAATGATTGATTTTGGATTGTTATTTTGAATATTGATTATGCCTTGGTGATGAAATTATTTTGTTTCAGTTGTATATTATGGGTGAGTGATTCTGTTGGATGTTAGAATTATTTTAGGGTAGGTGTTGGTACTCAGGGACAAAAATTATTTTAATGGTATCTAATCTAATTCCATGAACATTTCTAGTCCATTATTTTATATGATCCATCTATTTGATATATCTGTACAATATTTAGGGAAAATGTGAAAGTGTCGGTATAAGATTCTTGTTGCATGTTTGTATTATTAGGGATTATTTTTATGTTTCACCCTGGACGTTAGGGTTGTGTCATAAAACCATAAAAAATAATATATTATATATAATTTCAACTTCATGACATATTCTATTTTAGAAAAACTAGCAGCATGTTATCTGAATTTTCTTTCTCAGTTTGTTATAGGGATATATCAACTTGAATGAGAAGGATGTGTATTTTAGAAAGGTTAAAATCATTATAGTGTCGATCATATAATGGTTTATTTTTATATTATACTTCCATTTTGGATGGTATTGTCCCATGGTTCATATGATACATAATTGTTGAGATAAAGTGTTTCCCTATATATTTTAATAGGTGGTAAATTGTGGTGTGGTGATAGCCCTTATATAAGGTCCCTCCCTTGGACACACTGACTAATATGATTGACTGAATTTAAGAGTGGGAATTATATGAGATATGAGTTGTTATTTTTAGATATTATCAAAACATAATAATGTTTCCTCGTGTCCATCAACCTTGAGTAATAGTCTTAGGGTTTTCTAGGATCGGTATAATTCCTAATCGAATTCAAAGCCAATATAGCTGTTTTTTACAAACCCTGGGCAATCTGAGGAACCCGTATAGAGACCATTGATATCCCATGAATTATCGTTGGTATTTATCTTCTATATATTGTCTTTTGTTGATCTACGGTGACTTACTCTCTCAAATTATTATTATTTATTTTGAAAATTTTCTTAGGAATCATTAGAGGAAGGTATGGATTGATTTGGAGGATGATTGGAATGTGTTTTACATGAGAAATATTGTGATTATGTGGTTAAATCATCCAATGTTTGATATTAGTCTACAAATCATACCTTCATGTACTTATACTTATGTAGAAAATTTTAAAGTGTCAATTGGCGTAGTGGATTTGAGAAATCACCCTTTTTTGGTGCGAATTGTAGAATTTTAGTTTTTTATGTGGATATTATGAAATGAGATATTAAAGATACTGACATGGATTAAAAGGTGGAATTGATGGGAAAGTGTATTTCACTATACATTACTTGTTTCCATGATATTAATCATATGATTGATGCTTTTCTTCCTACTTTCATTACAAATAATTTTTACAACCAATAATAATGTGTTAGTATATAGAATATACTATTAAATCACCATTCATAAAAGGTTAATATATTAAAAATGTTAATTAACCATTTCTATGGAACTTATAAATTTTATTATATGTTTCATTTTAATAGGGTATTTAATTTTTATGAAACTGTGATCTATAGAACTAGCTGGTTTTAATTTTTTTTGAAATATTATTCTATATAATTATTTTTATATTTTTGTTGTATAAAATTTTTTGAAATTTTTATTTTGATATCCCTGACCAACACTCTAGGATATGGCTCCAAAGCACAAAACATAAAATATAACTATGACACCTTGTGTAATGTCCTGAACATAAACTTCTTATATTACTAATTTTATAATGATAATTTAATATCTAACATTTGGAAGATTATTTTATTTTTAGTTTTTTATATTATTAGTAATAATCAATAATTAGTGAATCATATGATATTGTTATCAAAAATACATTTTTTGTCATATATGTAGCTACTTAATTCATAATTATCCTTTAAAATCTATATAAAATTCCGCCACATGTGTTACCCAAAAAACAATTACTTGGCTACTACATTACATTGTAACCTGGGGAGTGGAAACATAAGAAAATACTGAGATCAAATTCTATGAAAGTGAAAATAGAGAACTTATGTAGTCATAGATTAATCATGGAGGAAATTGTATGGATGGAATATTTAAAAAAGGAATAAATGATAATAAATAAAATGAGATATTATGAAATCCATGAAAATAAAATAAAACATGGATATCGATAATACTAATCTTATGATAATTAAATAAATAATTACAAACATCAATTCCAAGATTTCATGGACATAATACAATGAACCATCATATTATGGGAAGTGATATACACAAAAACTAAATATTTTGTCTCATGAATACTATTCATGCATCAAAGGTATATATATTTCTAGGCTCTGATCATCAAATGAGTAAGTCTAATTCATTCACCATAATAGTGAATAAAACACTTCATACAATACCCCATGAAATATCATACAAAATGAAATTAGGGTTTTCTTATAATGAAATATATTGTATGTTAGTATATAATCAAACTATTTTTTAAGTCATTTTTTATCATGAATATCAATAATTTTACCATTTTTAATATAAGATATAACTAGATCATAACTCATCCATATAGGATGGCTCGCCTCGGAGTGACTTCTCCCCTCTTGCTTGCGGTGACTAGGGTTTTCAGGTTTTCTTTGCCTCCCTTCCCCCTTCGGCATAGCTTGATTTTGGTTTCGACCTCTTTTGAATCGGCTCACCTCGGCATGTCTTGGCAATGGAATCAGGTGGTGGGGCTCTGGCTCTCGGTCGCGTCGACGTTCTTCTAGAGTGTGATATGAGAGGCTCAGTTGTGCTTGGAGTGGAACAGTTTCAGTCCGGCGAGGCTAGGTGGTGCCTTAGGCGTGCTTCCGGAGTGGCTTGACGGTGGATCTGGAGTGTCATAGAGGGGGGAGTTCCTGGCTTCGGCATTTCATATGTTTTATTTTTTTTTATGTTTTGGTTATGTTTTTTAATTTTAATATGTTTTTGATGTTCAAATGGTTTTTGAGGCGTCGCTGTCACTGGAGGTCCCTTGCTCGCTATCTCCGGTTTCCTCTTCTCATTATTCTACGGTTGCTTGAGGATGTCTGTTGTTGCTGGTGGGGGTTTCTTCTGGCGATGGTTTGGGAAACTGGTGAATATTTCAAGGTGAACAGGGTCTTCGGTCCTACTTGTGGTGTTTGAGTTTTTCTTTTAAAGATGATCATACTGTAGTGAAAGAGGAAATGTGGTTTAAGAGCATGGTGGAAATTCTGAGTTGTCTGCGGATCAGGGTACTAACGGCGTCATGATCTGGTCATCTTCATTTTGTTTCCTTTGACGTCCTTTATGGATGGATTCTTCCTGGAGGTCCATTAAATTTCTCATGAAGGCTTGGTGAATTCCATTGGAGTTTGCCGATGGGAGGATTTTGGTCGGTGTTGATGGTCGCACCAGTGGACGTTCAAGGTATTCCTTTCTGAGGTTTTGCCATCATTTATGAGGTTCTTGTGTCGTGGTTCGTGTTTTCTTGGACATTTCCATTGGTTTATAATGTATTTGTGTTATGGTGAATGTAGTTTTATTGGAATCATGTTGTGGGGTACCGGGAACCCATAAACCGGCTTTTGAAAATGGAAAAAAATTATTAGACCTTAACTCATCCATATAAAAATGAATGATTTTAAAAAAACATTATTAACCTTCCAATAATCATCCATACTAGAATAAAAACATACTAAATGCTAATTATTATACCCAAGTAAATAAAAGTATTTATATGATCATTACCTATCCTAAGAATGAAATTGGATGGGTAAATAATACATAGGCAATTTGATAATAATCATTCATATTAGAATATCAATATACAAAATATGAATATATAATCATCTTATGTTAGTAGTTAATAATAATCAAGAATTTCATACTTTAACCCATTTCAATAAAATTGAAAACATCATCATAACCAATCCAAATGAATAAGTGGGATGGTCAATTAATAAATATTAAAATAATTAAAAATATTCTACATTAAAATTATAATATACATAATTCTAATACCCTTCTCCGTGTAAAATTAATGACATAATTTCTAAGTGAACATCATTCCATCTGAATTTGGTAAAATGTTATGTTCAAACCATATTAATTAATGGGTATACATGTAAGTCAATACTAAAATAATATAATCAAAATCCATCCATTGAAATAATATGGATGGTAATAAAATAACTTTACACCAGAAGTGAAGAATATTCATCTAAGGGTATATATGTTAGGAATTTAGATCAATAGAAAACAATGAAGGAATACCATATAATTAAATCATGGGTAGAATGATCCCAACATATAAGAAATATGTTCACAAGAAATATCATTACTAAATGAATGAAAGTTGAGTTTCCATAAATTTGAACTAATATAAAAAAACTGAATCAACAACCACTTTAGAAAGGTATAATTATTTGGATAAAAAACCCCTTATATAAAAATATTTTCTTAAAAATATATCCATGGGTAGTGAAAAGACCAAAAAATAAATCATAGTGTGAAAATATATTATTTCTTTAATAATTATAATAAATACTTGGAAAAATATTTATGGATTTAAAAAAACTAGAATAAAAAACCATTGAATGATTGGACATGAAATTGAACCAAAAACCCCACGATTTAAAGATAATTCATGGTATGATATATAATATAGGTATTACATACACCATACATATTAGATTAGGTTCATAATAACAAAAATGCCTCATAGTGGGGAATTTTATATGATAACCCTTAATTCAATACTAATTTATTCTGTACCAGCACAATACATCCATAATAATTGAATTAACTCAATAAATGTACCTAATAAACTTTTTATGAAAATAACCCTTTATAATCCCAAAAAAAATCAATAGATAAATATAAATTAGATTTAAATATTTTCATCTTTAGGTGTAATTAATCTTTATCACATTAAATTTGTTCAGTAAAAATGGTGTTGGTTTTCATTATTGTTAAAGCTTACATCATGTAAATATAACTAATGATACATTAATATATGTTCCTTAATAAATATAAATGGTAAAATTATATTCAATAGATGTTTTTGTTACAAAATTGTTATGAAATCAATGATGATTAGATTAGGGAGATTCATAACGAATGATAGGTTTTTTCATAATTAATGACACAAATATTGATGTAAACGTACCATAAAAGATCCATTATTTATATATATCTATTTCATTTTATACAACTAAATAAGTTTTGTTGTTATTATTTTTAAAAACACATATTTTTGTTAATTTTGGTGGTTAAACTAACCTAAAATTGATCCTGGAATGATTAATGGATGGTTCTACAATGATTCAGTTAAAATATCATTACAAAAAAAGATTAATGATATTATTTTTTCATATTATTCTAATACATAAAAACTAAAAATAATAATAAAGAGAATATAATTTATTAAAAAATATTACCTAGAATGAATTGATCATTTACCACTTATTATTTAATATATTTTTCATTACCATTAATATATAACTATTTAAGAAAATTTCAATTATTATTAACATAATCCTCATGGATTTTAATAAGTAACAAAATTTCATCTATAAATATTTATCCCTAATGAGAATAGATTAGGGTTTTTTATTTAACATTTATAATAGTATCAATCTCAATACTTTATCTAATAATAAGAAACTCTCTATATCCTTTATAAAATGAAAATAGTAATATTTTAAAAAATTTAAGTATCCTCACTGATTTAGTTGTAAGATATAGTGGTTTCTACGTAAATAACATTTTCATATACATTGTTATGATCATATTTATAACAATATATAAAAATTGTTATAATATTATCAAAAATATTCATATAAATCTCTCATTCCCAATATGTCTTCTCTAGTGACAATATCATTTCATCATTTGATTCTTATAGTTCATCCAAAATTTCATTAATTTTTTTCCATTGTTCTTATGAAAATAATCCATTAAATTAAATAGGAAATAAATCTGTCATAATTGTTTTTAAAGGGAATGTTAATTAACCAAATAATATCCCATTTGTATAACAACCCTGCTCATTATTACACACATAAACATGATTTATTACATAAAATTACACTTAAGAAAACGTTAAGGATCAAGGGGTACAGTGTATTGGAATATTAGGAACATTGTATGACATATTAAGACATAAAATACAACATATTTATTGAAACCTTATTTTACATGACCAAAATATTCCTTCTTACTTTTCATTTCATGGGATATCCTAAGGACATACACAAGAAAAAGGAGATCAATAAAGCCTTGTAAGTGAGTAAAAAGGGAATAACATGAAGAATACAATTAAAGTTATTCAATAGTTAGAACAATGGAGGATAATATAAAAATGAACATAAAGGAATGTTATCGCATGAAAATCACAATATGGAGATTTGGAAACAACATTTAACATGATATTAGCACGATCCAAGGCTCATTGCACATGGAACATTTGTAAACACTCATTGCATTTGTATTAGAATGAGTAAAACCTATTTTTTACATGAATTAGAGTGAGTAAACCCTCACTAGACATGAATTATCCTGATTAACCCCTCATTTATCCTGGCATATCATGATACTAAACATTACCAAATTCATTAGGGTACTATCAAGGCGTATAATTTATAAACATTTCATTTCGGACATAAGTGTGACACATAGATCATACAACATGGATTCATTAAACATAATAATTTAATCCATGAATAATAGATGTGGAATACCTAAATATAAATCCCCAATAAAAAAGTACATGTGCATAAAGGTGAATATAGTTGATAGAGAAATGGGTATAGTATTCACTTACACAGTGATTCTGGCATGGGATATTTTTATGTAACTTCTATAGAATAACGACGTCAAATAGAAATCATAAAATGGGTTGATGAGAGTGAAATGAGTCTATCATAATTTATACATGAAATAGACAGTAAAGGGGTCATGTAAAATAATATCCCAACATATGTAATGGAATTTAGATGTATAATATAAAATAATTGCTTGAATATAAATTAGAAGAGAGAGATTTCTTACGGAATTTCGGCATGATAACAGGTGTACATGGGAGACATTAATGAGAGAGAAATAGGTATCACATCATTAAAAAAATAAGGAGGGCAGTATGGTGGTGGTGTTAAATCATAATCTAACATTTTTTATTAAAATAAAATGATATAATAATATAAATAAATTTCGACAAAAATGAGAAAGGAACAAATCCCTTACATGGAAGTGTGAACCCGAAGGCTTGAAAGAGGCTTGAGAGAAGCTTCAAGGGAGCTTGGGATGACATGGGAGGATTCTAGTTAGAATGAAACAGAGTTTGGTCCAAATCCAGAGGTTTTTAGTGAAGAGGAATGGAATATTGAGTGGGTTTATATGGGAAAGATGAAGGAATTCTTTATTATTTAGGTTTTGGACACTACATATTCCAATAATGAAAAATAGAGACCACCCCATGGGTTTTTACCATGGTTTTTTTAAAAATTGGAATGGAAAAAATTATTTTATATGACCAAAGTCTGAAAATATTTAAATATTAGGCTTGTTTATGTGGAGGTCAGTCACACTCTTAAGGAAATCATTTTAAAAAGATAAAATATTTTAAAAGTCTTGGAGGGTTCACAAAGGCACCATAAAATTAATCAGAAAATCTAAAATCACATTATTTAAAACATAAAACACATATTTTCCGAACATATTATTTTATGATATCACTATTAGTCAATTATGATGTCATAAAACACATTATATATTTAAATGGAATTTAATTTAATCCAAAAATTCGACTAGCTCAGAAAATTGTGAATAATTCACTATTAGATAATTTTATGTCCTGAATCCATAAATAATATTCATTTTATCTAAAACATTTTATAAATATGTGAATTTGTTTTTTTAAAAAAAATTATCGAAAATTCATGGTTTTTGACAAAAAAACCTTCAATCCTTAATAAAAATTATAATTGTATTCATAAAAAAATATGATCATTTATATAAAATAAAATATAATTCAGTAATAATATTTTATTAAAATATTATTTATTTCAAAAATCCATTAATTCATAAAAATATATTTCATAATTGAATATTAACTAAAAATGCTATTTGTGCTTTAAAAATTACTTACAATGTAACAATTATAAAATGAATGTATAATCATTATGCCATACAAAAATAATGGACATAATCATAGTGCTAGGGTCTTGTTACATAACCCCTTATAACACCCACATAAGACATAAGGGTAAGTTGTGTGATGGTGGAAGACTCTTTGGGCAGATCAGATAGTATTTCTCAGGTAGAAATATCTATTAACATCCACATATCTTGTAGGAAGTTCTGTTCAAACTTAACGTGTTGAAGCTCAGCTTGGGCTTGGACAAAAGTGAATCCCAGTGACAATGACACATTTTTTAGGTCTGAAAAATTTTCTTCCTGTGGAGCAATTCTACTGGATGAATCCATCACTCCCATTGTTTGAGTAAATTGGATTTGATAAAGCCCTATTAATATTATAATTATGTGATCATTATTCGACGGATATATTAGAAATGGTAAAAAATTTAACTGTATTTTAAAATCCAAGAAACATAATACCTAAGAAGTGTATATGTTTAATATAATCACTTTACATAATAAGACTTTTTATTAGATCAAGATGAATTTCTATTAATAAATTTTTTGGTCATTACAATCTTCACACCTTAAGAAATTTCACACTCAAATTTGTTTTTACAAATCTAAAATAGATGTGGGTAAATCTGCTTCATTACTTCCGCTGATTCCCATGTTTATTCTTCAAACATGAATTTTCTCCACAACACCTTGACGAGGGGAATTTTCTTATTTATTAGAACTTTATACCTTTGATATAAGATATTCATAAGGTACTCTTCAAAGCAGAGTTCATTTTCCATTGGTACAACCACTGGATGGAGTACATGTGATGGGTCAGTTATGTGCATCCTCAAGAGTGATACATGGAATTCACAATGTTCTTGAGATAGGTTTGGTGGGAATGTTTGTAACACCCCTAGATTTATGAGATATATTCTGTTTATTATATTTATGTATTCAATTGTACACCAAGATTATCTTTTACTATACTCAACAACGTATTAGCTTGCAGTATACGAAACACTATTCTTGGCTCGTGTAACACACAATTTCAAATTCGTTTTGTGGAAATTATTCTACGCAACATTAAGTATAGATTTTATTTAATGTATAAATGAAATAAGTTTTTATTATGGTATATGCAACACCAAAGGGAGCTTTCACTACACGTAGCCCTGACTTGGCTTGCATTACACGCAATCGTGACATTCCTCGATAGCGTTTGTAGTACACAATACCGGGTTTCACTAAACAACGATATGTTATTAAAATATTATATAAACTAGAAGTTATGAATATGAATACACTATTTTTTTAATTTTATAAATTTTATCTTTCAAAATAGACTTCATTTTTGGATTTGGAATATCGAAATTAGCTTCGGGTGAATATTTGGTATTTTTCTGAAAACATTCAATTTTTGATGAATAGTGAAAACACTGTGTTATTGGTTAAAACCGACTTTTTATTTAATAAATAATTTATTTTTAATTTTTTTAGGTAAAAATAGATACTTAATTCCTATATAAGTTCAATTTAATTCACTGGAGTCATTTTATAATAATTTTAGATATATAAAAATTTTCTTGAACTTTTCACCGTCTTTTACCCACCTCCTAGGAGCAATTCTAAATTTACATAAAACATAATTTTACCACTTTTGTGAGTTTAATTTAAAAAATATCAGAGACATGGTTGATATTAGTTTGTAAAATGTGGTTCAATATGATAAAATCAATTTTTGGTGAAACGTAATCATCTGCTTTTATTTACCACGGTTAAAAGTAAATAGGGTAATTAAGGGTAAAAATGATATTATTATTATCCTAACACATTTATTAATTCTATTGGATAAGTTTAATTTGACCAAAAACAACCTTAGGAATAAAATATTACCCTTTAGGGCCACTTTGATTAGATTTGGACATTTATTATTATTTTATTTAAATAAGAGTTAAAAACCTTAAAATCAAAGTTTAATAACTCAAACATTTTTCATATAGGTTTATACATAATATAAATTAGACTATAAATATTAATTAGAATTCTAAAAATATTTCATACATAATTAAATTTTATTTATATTTTTTAGACATTAAATAATTTAATTTATGAATGACACAATGATGATGTAGTAATTACCCTATTAATGAAATATTAAAATAATTGAAATTATAAATACCCAAATAAATTTAATTTTAGAATTTTTCTAAATTACACCACTTTTATAGTTAAATATAACATATTAGGATAGGTTAGGTGAATTGTTTCTGAAGTAATAATGGTGTTATAAATATAAAAGAAACAAAATACCAAATAGTGTCAAAATTGACATAAAAGAGTTTTTAAAACAAATATTATATTATAAATTTATATAATGGTACTAAATATATAAAGTACGTCCAAAAAACTTATATAATAATATATATGACATTAATGAACCAATAAGGGTTTTATTGTCAGTTTATAGTATTTTTTTGACATATATAGTGTAAGAATACAAGAAGACACGGTAAAAGTTAAATTATTAAACTTAGAGTTAAATCTAAATGATAATGGTAAAATGGTAAACTAAACATGAATAAAACATATTTTTTGAGAGTCTCTCGATCCATACTCACCCTATCCTTGAAATAAGTCACTTTGTGGCCATTAAAAACCGAATATGTCTTTATTATAAAATAATATTTATAGTTTTTCCTCAGGTGCCCCTCACCCCTCTTATAAAAGGGAACTCCCCCTTCACTCTAATTCACACCTTTTAAAACATTTTTCTCAGAAAATATCTTCCCAAATACCCTCTAAAATATCCTACCTTTATAATATAGGCTTTCCTTTTGTTGGAAAGCAAACCTAGGGAGCCCTTTTGATCAAATCACAAGGAAGAACCCGAAGAAGAGGTAAATGTCTCGCCACCTATTTCAAGTTCCATTCTTCGTCCACTTCATCCTTCTTTGTTGTTTCCATTATAAAATAATAACTTCAGTATATTTTATATACTTTGATGTTATTATAAAAATGGTAAAACCATATTAGTTATTTTATCCATCCTATGAATGAAAAAGTCACCACATTTGCGTACGTACGGATTACCGTCTCCACGTCGTGGTGTAGTTTCTTATTCAAAAATTTCATTATTTGGATGGGTATAATAATGAGTATAAATGATATAAATATTAAATATTAAATTATTAAGATTCTGTATATATGATATACCATCCAATTATATAAAATTTCATATCAAAAGGATGATATCGTCGCTCGTGCGTACGTAAGGACTACCGTCTCCACGAACGCGATGAGATTCATTCTCCATGATTACCCATTAAAGTATGATTTTAAAGTATATATAATAAATAATCATTACATAATAATGATAATGGATTTATTTAGACCTATCTTTCATTTAATTAAATTCATTCAATTCAATAATGAAACGAAAATAGTGTTCATGCGTACGTATGGCCTACCGTCTCCTTGAACAGTGTATTTCATTACATTTAATGATTTATAATGTATATATTTATATGCCTAATAAATATAATATATAAATCATGTGTTAAATTATATAATTAATTAAATCAGGATATAAGTAACAATATCAAGAACAACAAGTCGAAACACGTACGATAAATGAAACGATTTTACCCGAAACCCGGATTAACATGGTATTTACAAAAGAAGGAGTAATATAAAGTCATAAGGGAATCATATATGATATCATAAATATTATTATGGTTATGTTACAAGTTAATAATATTTTTATACCCACTATACAAGAGTCTTGGACACTTACAGAAGAAATTGGACATAAGGTAAGGGATTATTTTGCAATCTCATTTTTATCCGAGATTGGTTATACGTAAGTATTTACTGGGGTTATATTTTTCATCCATTTCCATAAAAATGTTTTTCATAAAGTGTTTAATATTCTTCCATGTATTTTTAATGTCATTTTACCCCTATTTTACGTTTAATTTGTGTTATGGAACGAATCATTCTTTTGATTACCATACAATGTACTTTTTGACTTTTCCGGAAAAATACGAGAAGAATGTTTTTTTAACTTATAGGCCGAGAATGGATTTTTACGGTTTAATAACACCTTATTATTATGATGTTTACTCTAAAATATTTCATGAATATTTTCAACAAAATCATTTTCTTTTAAAATTTCATGGCATTTTCTGAAAAGAGAATGATTTTAAAGAAGAAAGGATATTTTCCTCAAGAATTCATTTCAAGTGTTTTATCAAAACCATTTTCCATCTAAGATGACATTATTTCATATGTGTATGTTCACGTATAATGTTTCTATGATTTAAATGGTTTCAATTTTCTTATGATGAAATGATATCTGTTTGTTTTATATGGCTTATGTTATTGATGGGATGATGTTTATGAAACCCATTTTATTCTTTGGGTTATGATGAATGATTTATGTTTATATTGTAGAACACGTAGGAATGATTTCATTATGATATGGTTGGGACCTATATCTCCCTATAATTCATTGGGTAATGATTTATATCTCATGAGATAGATAGGTCAAGAATAGTAAGTTAATCTGGTTCAGTGATACAGGACTGGAATGAGGAGTGAACTCGATTCAGTAAGGGAGTTTGACCACTAGGATGGTCTTGGCAGCAATGCCTTGGATACTATGGAATTAATATCATGTTCTTAATGGTTTTCCACAATTACATGTTCTATTCCCATGCTATTTTATCATGATTGATGTTCCATTATGATCTATGCCTTACGTACTTCTATGTTTTATTTCATTGCTCATGTTTTTTATGTTTAAACATTATGTTCATGTTCTTATGTTCAAATGTATATGGTTTGTTTTATTTTATCCACGCTTACCCTTAATAATATTTTTATCTCTCCCATTATATTTTTTATTTTCCTCAGGATATAAATAAAGGTTTTAGGTAAGAAAACAAAAGGGGAAGATATTTATGGGAGATGTTGAAGATCTTTCACCATGATAAAAAGATTATGTTCCGAGTTTCCAAACACACTAAACTATTACAGTCCTTGAGTATTGGTTTTTTTATGTATTAATTATTCCCAAAAGTAATGTAATGTCCATGTACATCATGTTTGGGGTCTCTATAGTTAGTATCAAAGGAATTGTTTAGTTATTCTTTGAAAACTAGGATGTGAAAACTATAGTGAGATCCCTAGATATATTTCTGAGGTATGTCTAGGGATGTCTCTAAGGTTAAGTATAAGTATATGTTATAGTCCTAGAATTATGGTAAATATCGTATAATTAAACCTAAGATGTTAGATATTGAAGGTACTCCCCATTTATTATGTTTTTATACTAGTATGATTTTTTCCTCTCACACTATTCTTTTTTGGTTTTAAAATATGGCTAGAAATAGGATGATTCACGATAATAGAGGATATGATGGACAATGGATTGATATTCTTCATGAGAAACCAAATGAAACAGGATTTGGAATTCCAAACATAATTATTATTCCTAATCATCAATTTCATAATATGATCAATAATTTAAACATTGGTAAGTTTCTTGACTCAGCTAATTAGAGAAAGATGGAGTTTCATGATTATCAAAGAGGAAAGAAAGTTCAATTTCTCCCATGTAAATAATGTGGGAAGAGGAATCAAGGAGAATGTTTCAAAGGAACTGGAAGATGCTTTGGGAGTGGAAAAGAAGGACACAAAGCCAGTAATTGCAAAGGAGAAGGTTTAGTTAACACCATGGAAAAGGATAATGGTATTGCAAAGACAAAAAAATGGTTAAATGTTTTAAATGTGAAATGTACGGGCCTTATGAAAACCAATTCCCTAAGGGAAAGTCTCATGAAGAGAATCATCATGGTCGTATGGGTAGTATTTATGTTGATGATGATGAAGAGACTAGAAATTATATATGAGATGATAGAATTGTTGAACCTCGGTCACTGGTTTAAGAAGGTAGTGGAATGATTAATGTTTATCAAGCGTTATGTTGTATAGATAATGGTACTTTGGAATAAAGATAGATCTAAGGATTGTTACACTATTGTTTTTCCTGAAGTATTTGAAATTATATGCTTAATGGTGCTGGTAACCATGAAAGGTTATTCAGATATTTTTGGAAAGAAGATGACATGTGTATAATGAAGGGATATCGAGAAAATGATAGTATTAACAAACTCATGACTGATATAAAGAAAAGGCGACATCATGGATTGAGTATATAGAAATTTTGGGATTTTGGTATGTGGAAAGAGTTAACGTTTGACAACATTCATGTTTTCATTAAGGTTCTATGGTAAGAATACATAATTAAGGAATTCACATGTTTTGAATGTGATAAATAAGATATATCTTATGATATATGGGGGATAAATGATGTTATTCACATTCTTGTTATATGACCTCTCTAGTAATATTTTTCATTATAATATGATATTGATCAGAAGTATTTTGGATAAGAATAAATATTAGAATGGATTTAGTTGGACATCATATAGTATTGTTTAAGGCTAGATCTTTTTGATAATATAGTATAGTTTTAGAGAAAGGACAGTTGTACCTCTCGTACCCCTCGTGGTTTAATTTTCATGATCACAATCACTCTCTTATTTATCTAATCTTATTTTAAGAGTTTTTGGATGATAGGCATGATTTCAGGTTGCCAAGGAATTGGGCCAAGAAAGCAAGAAGCCAAAGTGGACTGATTTCAGTCCCACCGGCCAACCGGTGGACGACCACCGGCTAGCCGATGGAGGCCTGGACAGAAGGCATCCTTCTGTCCAGACCACCGGCCAACCGGTGTCCCACCACCGGCCAGCCGGTGGAACCCAGACAGAATAGTGTCAGCTACTGCCTCAGCACCGGCCAACCGGTGGCCTCCTCACCGGCCAGCCGGTGGTGCCTGAGCCCGAGCCCTCTCCCTTTTCAAAAGCACCGGCCAACCGGTGGCCTAGCACCGGTCAGCCGGTGGAGTCAGTCAAACTAGCCATTGGGCTTTGACCATACTTGCCCACTTGACCCCCAACGGCTCTGAAGGCCTCTCCAACGGCTCCGAAGACCCCCAAAGGCCATTTGAGGGTTTCCCCTCTATAAATAAAGGACTAGGAAGCCTCGGAAACACAAGGAAGCCCACAGACACATTTTTGATCATTTGGCGAACCTCCGGAACATTCCCTCAAGGAACCCTCACTTGCTCCAACCTTCTTCCACATCCAAGGAGCACCACCATAGAAGCTTTAGAGCTCCCTTCATCAACTCCAATCAATCCTTCGGCGCCCAAGACTTCTCCTCTTATGGTTTTTTCATTGCTTTATCTATTTTGAGCATAAATTTGGGTTTGTGCCTACAAACCCCTCATTTCTCTCATCCTCTCTTCTTTGGGTTTTCACACCACCTTCAAGGTGTGAAGAGGTTAGTCAAGCCTTCCCTTTAAAAGGCTTGAATCAAAGGTGAGCTAGCCTTCACCTGTAAGAAGGCTAGTGGGTTCTTGCTCAACCATTAAAAGTAAGTGGGTTCTTGCTTAACCATTAAAAGAAAGCTGTAATAGGTTCTAGAATAACATTAAAGTCTAGTGGGTTTCTTGCTAAAACCATTAAAAAGCAAGCGGTAGTAAATCTCTCAACGGTTGAGTTGGGAGCGGAGACGTAGGCTTGGGTTTAAGCCGAACTCCGTTACCAAGTTGCGTGTCTTGCCTCTTTTATTTCCGCTGCACTTTTACTTTGATTTTAAATTGTTATTTATTTTTAAAAGGCAATTCACCCCCCCTCTTGCCATCACTTCTCCGCCCAACAATTGGTATCAAAGGAAAATTTGAGTAATACCCTAACCGGTTTCAAATTCAAGATCCATTGTGATGGCTTCAACCTCTTTCGCCCCCGAAGGCTATTCTTGGGGTCGTGCTCCATTTTTTGATGGAACCGACTATACCTATTGGAAAACCCGCATGACCACTTTTCTTAGAAGTATAGTTTATCCTATTTATAAAATTGTCATGCATGGTTATTCTCTTTCTTCTCCCGATGAATCCAAGTGGACCCAAGCCGATATTAGAAATTTCGAGCTTGATGGCAAAGCCATGAACGCTCTTCATTGCGGCCTTGATCGTAATGAATTCAATCGAGTTTCCACATGCACCTCATCACATGAAATCTGGAAACTTTTGGAGGTTACCCATGAGGGGACCAACAAAGTTAAGGATACTCTATTGGATATGTTCCGTCAATATTTTGAGTCTTTCACCATGCACCCACATGAATCAATTTCTGAAATGTTTACACGTTTTACTAATGTTTGCAATGGGAGAAAGTCCCTTGGTGATGATGTGTCTGCAGAAACGATGGTCAAGAAGATCCTTTGGATCCTACCAAGCTCATGGGCACCGAAAGTCACGGCAATCCAAGAAGCAAAAGACATCAAGAACATGTCGGTCGAAGAGCTCATCGGATCCCTCATGACCTACGAGATCACCATGAGGAGGCAAGCTGAAAAAGAAGGCAAACCGATCAAAGTTCCAAAGAACATCGCCTTCAAAGTTCAACAAGAAGAAAGCTCCTCCTCATCATCATCTTCCTCTTCAAGATGCGATTCCGAAATGGAGAATCTTGCCCGCAAAATGCACAAATTCATGAAGAAGCACAAGAAGAAGAAATCCCGCAAGGCTCAACCCAACGAAAAATCCGAGCCCGAGGTAACATGTTATGGGTGTGGCAAGAAAGGCCATTACAAGCTCGATTGTCCACTCAACAAAAAAAGGCCAAGAAAAAGTAAAAGAAGAAGGCTTTCAAGGCAACATAGAGTGATAGCTCCACATCCTCCTCCTCCTCCTCAAGTGACAACGGTAAAAAATGCCTAATGGCATTCCATGACGTAACATCTTCCGACTCCTCTTCCTCTAGTTCTTCAAATTCTTTCAATCACATGTCTTATGAGGATCTCCAACATGCGAGAGATCAATTGGAGGACGGTTTTCACGAACTTTCTTCCAAATTTGTTGCTTTAAAAATAATTTCAAAAAACTTTCTTCCGAAAAGGAACAACTTCTCAAAGAGAAGGAAGACTGGACCCTTAAAATCCAAAACCTTCCCGATGTTGAGTCTATGGAATCAACAATCAAAGATTTAAGGGAATCGCTTGCCAAGTTCACCCAAGGTGAACAAAATTTGACCAAATTTCTAGGTTCCCAACGCATATCTAGAACCACCGAAGGGCTTGGCTATTCCAAGCAAGCTTCCTCTTCCCATGATCCAACTATTTTTGTAAGGGGGAGCTCCCAATATAAATTTTTCAATTATTGTAAAAAACCCGGGCACTTAATTTATGAGTGCGATTACAAAAATGCCCGGTATGGAAGGCCCAAAACCATTTCTTTTAACGATGAATTTTTTAGGAGACGACCCGCAACTAGACAAGTATGGATTGAAAAATCCCTTTTAGCGAGTCTCACCAGGCCAAAATTTGTCTCGGTTTCAAAAACCACTCCCCGGTGATTTGTTGTTTTTATTTAGGGGGAGTTAGGATCGTTTAAGCGTTTTTGCATTTTTATTTCAAAATCTTTCAATTTCAAAACCTTCAATTCAAATCTTTCAATTTCAAAACTTTAAATTCAAATTTCAAAAATTTCAATTGATTTAAAATTTCTATCTCGTTTTTCAACGTTTCCCTCAATCAAGTTTTATGCCCCGTGCTATTTTGATAATCACAAAGGGGGAGAAATTCTTGGTTGATTGGGGGAGAAATCTTTCTCTCATGCTTTGCTTTACTTTTCAATTTATCCTTTAAAGCATGCCTCTAATTTCATTTTTACATTGTTTGTTTTGGTGATTGTGATAATCAAAATAGGGGAGATTGTTGTACCTCTCATACCCCTCGTGGTTTAATTTTCATGATCACAATCACTCTCTTATTTATCTAATCTTGTTTTAAGTGTTTTTGGATGATAGGCATGATTTAAGGTTTCCAAGGAATTGGGCCAAGAAAGCAAGAAGCCAAAGTGGACTGATTTCAGTCCCACCGGCCAACCGGTGGATGACCACCGGCCAGCCGATGGAGGCCTGGACAGAAGGCATCCTTCTGTCCAGACCACCGGCCAACCGGTGTCCCACCACCGGCCAGCCGGTGGAACCCAGACAGAATAGTGTGAGCTACTGCCTCAGCACCGGCCAACCGGTGGCCTCCTCACCGGCCAGCCGGTGGTGCCTGAGCCCGAGCCCTCTCCCTTTTCCAAAGCACCGGCCAACCGGTGGCCTAGCACCGGTCAGCCGGTGGAGCTAGTCAAACTAGCCGTTGGGCTTTGACCAGACTTGCCCACTTGACCCCCAACGGCTCTGAAGGCCTCTCCAACAGCTCCGAAGACCCCCAAAGGCCATTTGAGGGTTACCCCTCTATAAATAAAGGTCTAGGAAGCCCCAGAAACACAAGGAAGCCCACGGACACATTTTTGATCATTTGGCGAACCTTCGGCGCATTCCCTCAAGGAACCCTCACTTGCTCCAACCTTCTTCCACATCCAAGGAGCACCACCATAGAAGCTTGGGAGCACCCTTCATCAACTCCAATCAATCCTTCGGTGCCCAAGACTTCTCCTCTTATGGTTTTTTCATTGCTTTATCTATTTTGAGCATAAATTTGGGTTTGTGCCTACAAACCCCTCATTTCTATCATCCTATCTTCTTTGGGTTTTCACACCACCTTCAAGGTGTGAATAGGTTAGTCAAGCCTTCCCTTTAAAAGGCTTGAATCAAAGGTGAGCTAGCCTTCACCTGTAAGAAGGATAGTGGGTTCTTGCTCAACCATTAAAAGTAAGTTGGTTCTTGCTTAACCATTAAAAGCAAGCTGTAATAGGTTCTAGACTAACCTTAAAGTCTAGTGGGTTTCTTGCTAAAACCATTAAAAAACAAGCGGTAGTAAATCTCTCAACGGTTGAGTTGGGAGCGGAGACGTAGGCTTGGGTTTAAGCCGAACTCCATTATCAAGTTGCGTGTCTTGCCTCTTTTATTTCCACTGCACTTTTACTTTGATTTTAAATTGTTATTTATTTTTAAAAGGAAATTCACCCCCCCTCTTGCCATCACTTCTCCACCCAACAAGGACAACCCGTAGGACATGCGACAACACATCACGTCGAACAAGTTTGCAGGAATCGAACCCACAACCAAAGTGCGACAAGCCTTTATGAACTACCATTGGCCTACAGGAATTCCCTAGTTTTTAGAAATTAGTGTTATTTTATTAAGTGGTATGATAGATGAAGTATACGTCCATTTTGGAACCATATATGATTAATCTCACTAAAAATTGACTTATGTATATAAATATTGCTAAACTTATGTTTGAGAAAGATGGAATGACCAATCATTCTATCGCATTATCTGCTAACACTTCATGGAAGACAAATTCAACTTCATTTCTTTAAGAGAAGAAGTGTAAATTGTTCAAGGCACGAAAAACAATGATATTGTACCAAAATCAAGTAAGCATTTCTTTTAATTCAAAAATTATTCAACATTAGGGAAACGATCTTAAAAACCAAAAATGATGTCCTATTGCCCTCATATCTGATGAATCAGATGGTACCTTAGATCATCACAAATTGAGGGCTTTGTGATTGTGGGATTTTTCATGGCCATGTTCTCTACCACTCTCCATCAGAACTTGATGGTTAGATTTCTCTTTCATATCCATATTTTCAACTATGTTCTGTTATGTGCAAACCTAGTGATTAGTTAATTTGGGTAACTATTACGTTTCAGAATTTATTTTTTAAAGATAAGTTTTGGTATTACTTTTTTCGATGTGGGTTTCTAATAAAGAAACTTTCTTGTAGTAAACCATTTATAACCCTGACGAATTTTGAGGGCGAAATTCATTTTAAGAAGGGTAGAATGTAACACGCCGAGATTTTCTGAGATATGTTATTTTTAATTTCTTTGATGTCTTCTATTGTAAACCAAGATTAGATTGTACTATACGCAACACCGTATTAGCATGCAGTATACGCAACACTATTCTTGGCTCGTGTTACACAAAATTTCAAGTTTGTTTTGTGGAATTTATTCTATGAAACATTAAATATAGATTTTGTTTAATTTATAAATGAAATAAGTTTTGATTATGTTATATGAAACACCAAAGAGATATTTCACTACATACAGCCCTAACTTGGCTTTCATTACACACAATCATGACCTTCCTCGATAAAGTGTGTAGTACGCAATACCGGGATTCACTAAACAATGATATGTTATTAAAATATTATATAAACTTGCCGTTATGAATAGTAATACCCACTTTTTGAAAATTTTTAAATTTTATATTTCAAAATTGACTTCATTTTTGGATTCTAAATATCAATATTATCCTCGGGTGAATTTTGGTATTTTTCTGAAAACGTTCAATTTTTTTATGAATAGTGAAAACACTGAGTTATTGGTTAAAAACAAATTTTTATTTAAATAATAATTTATTTAGAATTTATTTTAGGTAAAAATAGATACATAATACCTATATAAGTTCAATGTAATTTGTTAGAGTCATTTTATAATAATTTTATATATATAAAAGGTTTCTTGGACTTTTCACGGTCTTTTACCCACCTCCTAGGATAATTTGAAATTTTATATAAAACATAATTTTACCGCTTCGGTGATTTGAATTTCAAAATTCTATGAGTCACGGTTGATATCTATATGTAAAATGTGGTTCAATAAAATAAAAATAATTTTTGATGAATAGTAACTGTTTAATTTTATTTACCACGGTTAAAAGTAAATATGATAATTAAGTGTGAAAATGATATTATTATTACCCTAAAACATGTATTAATTCTATTGGATAAGTTTAATTCGACCAAAAAACCATAGGAATAACATATTACCCTTTAATATCACTTGGATTAGATTAGGACATTTATTATTATTTTATTTAAAGAAGACTTAAAATAATAAAAATCAAGTTTTAATAACTAAAACATTTTTAATATAGGGTTATACATAAGATAAATTAGACTATAAATATTCATTAGAAATATAAAAATATTTCCTACATAATGAAATTTTATTTATATTTTTTAGACATTAAATAATTTAATTTATCTATGTCACAATGATGATGTAGTAATTACCTTATTAATGAAATATTAACATAATTGATATTATAAATACCCAAATAATTTAAATTTGAGACTTTTTACGAATTAAAATAATTTTATACGTTAATATAACATATTAGGGTTGGTTAGGTGAATTTTTTCAAAGTAATAATGCAGTTATGAATTTATAAAAAACAAAATACCAAATAGTGTCAGAATTGACATAAAAGAGTTTTTAAAACAAATATTATGTTATTAATTGATATAATGGTACTAAAAATATAACAGTCTTCCAAAAGACTTATATAATAATAAATATGAAATTAATTAACCAATTGGGGTTCGATTGGCAGTTTATAGTAAGTTTAATAAACATATAGTGTAACAATACAAGAGGACACAGTAAAAGTTAAATTATTTAACTTAGAAATAAATCTAAATGATAATGTTAAAATGGTAAAATAAACTTGTATAAAAACTATTGGTTGAGATTATATCGACCCATACTCACAATATCCTTGAAATAAGTCACTTCGGAGCTATTAAGAACCGAACATGACTTTATTATTAAATAATATTATAAGTTTTTCCTAAGGTTCCCCTCATCCATCATATAAAAGGGAACTCCCACTTCACTCTAATTAACACATTTTAATCCATTTGGATCATCCAAACTCTACCAAAATACCCTATCAACTATCCTCCCTTCATCCTATAGGCCTTACTTTAGTCAAAAATCCAACCTATGGAGCCCTTTTGATCAAATCAAAAGGAAGAACCCCAAGAAGAGGTAAATGTCTCACCACCTATTTCATGTTCCATTCCTCTTCCACTTACTCCTTATTTGTTGTTTCCATTATAAAATAATAAATCCATTATATTATATATACTGTGATGTTATTATAAAAATGGTACAACCATATTAGTTATATTATACATCCTATGAATGAAAAAGTCACCACATGTGCGTACTTACGCAATACCGTCTCCACGTCGTGGTGTAGTTTTTTATTAAAACATTTCTTCATTTGGATGGGTATAATAAAGAGTATAAATGATATAAATAATAAATATAACATTTTTAAGATTCAGTAGATATGATATAACATCCAATTATATTTGATTTTAATATCAAAAGAATGATATCGTCGCACGTGCGTACGTACGGACTACCGTCTCCACGAACGCGATGAGATTCATTCTCCATGATTAACCATTAAAGTATGATTATAAAGTATATATAATAAATAATCATAATATAATAATTATAGTTGATTTATGTACATATATTTTTCATTTAATTAATTTCATTCAATTTGATAATGAAATGAAAACAGCGTTCATGGATACGTACGGCCTACCGTCTCCATGAACGGTGTATTTCATTCCATTTAACGATCTATCATATATATATATTTATATGCTGAATATATATTATATATAAATCATGTTTTAAATTCTGTAATTTTTTTAATCAGGATATATGTAATCATATAAATAACAACAAGTTGAAACACGTACGATAAATGAAACGATTTTACCCGAAATACGGCTTTAACATGGTATTTACCAACGAACGGGTAATATAAAGTCATAAGTGAATCATATATGATATAATAAATATTATTATGGTTATGTTACAAGTTAATAATATGTGTAAACCAACTATACTAGAGTCTTGGACACATACGGAAGAAATTGTACATAAGGTAAGGGATAATTTTGCAATATCATTTTTATCCGCGATTGGTTATACGTAAGTATTTACTGGGGTTATATTTTTCATCCATGCCAATAAAAATGTTTTTCATAAAGTGTTTAATATTATTCCATGTATATTTAAAGTCATGTTTACCCCTATTTGACTTTTAATTTGTGTTATGGAAGGAATCTTTCTTTTTTTTACCAAATAAGGTACTTTTTGACTTTTCTGGCAAAAGTACGAGAAACATGTTTATTAACTTATACAGCATGAATGGATATTTACGATTTCATAACTCCTTATTCTCATGAATCTTACTCTACAATATTTCATCACTATTTTCCAAAAAATCTTTTTCTTTTAAAATTTCAGGGCATTTTGTGAAAAGTTAATGATTTTAAAGAAGAAAGGATGTTTTCCTCAAGAATTAATTTCAAGTGTTTTATCAAAACCATTTTCCATATAAGATGATATTATTTCATATTTTTATGTTCTAGTATAATTTCCCTATGATTTACATGGTTTCAATTTTCTTATGATGAAATGATATACTTTTGTTTTATATGGATTATGTTATGATGGGATGATGTTTATGAAACCCATTTTATTCTTTGGGTTATGGTGAATGATTTATGTTTATTTAAAGTCACACATAAGAATTATTACATTATGATATGGGTGGGACCTATATCTCACTCCAATGCATTTGGTATATATTTATATATCATTTGATAGACAGGGCTATAATGGTAAGTTATTCGGGTTCAGTGATACAGGACTGGAACGAGGAGTGAACTCGATTCAGTAAGGGAATTTGTCAACTAGGATGGTCTTAGCAGCAACGCCTTTGATAATATGGAAATAATATCATGTGATTAATGGTTTTCCACAATTACATGTTTTATTCCCATTCTATTTTATCATGATTTATGTTCCATTATGATCTACGCCTTACGTACTGCCATGTTTTATTTCATTGCACAAGATTTTGATGTTTAAAAAATATGTTCTTGTTTTTAAGTTCAAATGTATATGTTTTGTTTTATTTTCTCCAAGATTACCCTTACTGAGAATTTGATCTCACCCTTTATATTTTTTCATTTCCCCAGGATATAAATAATGGTTTTAGGTAAGAAAAAAAAGTGGAAGAACTTTATGGGAGATGTTGAAGATCTTTCACCATGATTAGAAGATTATGTTACGAGTTTCCAAAGAAACTAAACTATTATGGTATTTGAGTGTTGGTTTTTTTTTTGTATTAATTATTCTGAAAAAGTAATGTAATGTCCATGTATGTCAAGATTTGGGTCTCTACAATGTTAGTTGAAAGGCCACTACTCCAATGTGATCAAGGATCCCAAAAGGGTCGATGTACCTTGGACTAAGAATCCCCTTCTTCCCAAATCTCATAACTCTCTTCCACTATGATATTTGAAGGAATATAATGTATCCAACATAAAACTCTAGGTCTATTTAATGATTTTCATCATAGATGTTTTGTTGAATTTGAGTATCATTAAATTGTTGTTGTGTGGTCTTAACCTTCTCCACCATTTCACCGACCATTTCAAGACCTTGGATTTTTTTCTCCCCAACTTCATCCCAGCATGCGTGTGTTCTTCACCTCCTCCAATAAAGGGATTTATAAAGATCCATTTGGATGATTGAGTGGATACCATTATGGTGATAAAAATATACCAGGGGAATATATTGATATAATCATCCTTTGAAGTTCATTGGGCATGCTCTAAACATGTCCTCAAGTGTTTGTATAGTCCACTTAGGATGGACATCACTTTGAGGAAGATAATCCATACTGATGTTCATCTCAGTATTCATAGCATATTGGATACTCTTCTATAACATGAAGGTGAGTCTTGGATCTCGATCCGATACAATCCATAGTGGTACTCCATGTAGCCTCACCACATCTATGATGTATATCTGTTATTGTTGATCCAAGGAGAAATCCTTTTGAATTGCAATGAAGTGTTTAGTATTTGTAAGATGATCCAAAACAACCCATATAGAATTGTTTCCTTTGAATGTCATGGGAATTCTGGTGACAAAGTCCATGGTGATGTTTTCCCATTTCCATGTGGGTATGGGTAATGATTTCGTCATCCCCTTAAACTTCTTCCGCTCAGCCTTCACTTTATTATATACCAGTAACATTGATGTATAATCAGTGATATCCTTCTTCATGTTATTCCACTAATAAATATCTTATAGATCTTGATACTTCTCTGTGTTTTCTGGGTGAATGGAGAAATTTGATCAATGTGCATCATCCAAAAGTTCATTTTTGAACTCCATATTTGATGGAACAAATATATTGACCCAAATCTCATAACTACTTCTTTATTAACATTGAACAGTAAGGATTTATCTTTTTTAATAGTTTCCACTTTCTTCATAATTCCCACATCATCATTTTGATCGTCCTTTATTTAATAACCCTGATCTTTTATTACACAATTAAACATAATTTATTACATAAACTTCACTTGATAAAACATAGAAGATCAATATGTCTAATTTATTTGGGGCTTAGGATAATTACATAACAACTTAAAACATGAAATAAAATATCTATATTGAAAACTTATATTACATGACCACTATATTCCCTCGTACATAGCATTGCATGGGATAACCTAAAGACATGCATAAGAAAAGGGTGATCTATAAATCCCAGTAAGGGAATAATCATGTAATAACATGAGGAATAAAATACATGTTAGACAATAGTCTTATCAATATAGCAAAATAGAAGTGTAAACTTAAAGGCATGATAAAGCCTGATAATCATAACATTGAAATGTCTCAACAATACTTAACATGAAATTAGCATGAGCCAAGGCTCATTGCACATGAAGCATGAGTAAATCCTCATTGTATGTGAAGCATAAGAAAAACCTAGTTTAACATAAATTAGCATGAGTCAACACACATTGCAAATGACGTATCATCATACTATACTTTACCCAATGCATTGGATCGCTATAAGGGCGCACCCTTCTTAATCCTTTCATTTCATCCATAAGTGTGCCACACGAATCATATGACCAGGATTCATAAAACATCATAATTTATTCCATGATAAAGGAATGTGTAATTAATACATGAAACATTATAATCAATAATTAAATGTTCATAAAGGTGAATTCCCTTGAGGGAGAAATGGGCATGGTATTCACTACACAATGACATTGGCTTGGAAAATATTTTCAATTTCGGTAGCGTAATGGCATGACATAAGAATTCATAAGAATGGTTGATGAGATAAAAAGGGGTGTCTCCTCATGTTTACATAACATGGAAATTAATGGGGTAATATATATACATGTCCCAACAAATGTAATGTAAATTATATTCATGATACAAAATAATTACTTGAATGTAAATGATGAGACAAAAATTCCTTTCCGAATTTCGGCATAGCAACGGGTGTACATGAGAGGAATTTAATGAGGGAGAAATGGGTCTCCCGTCAATCAAACATAAATAAGGAAGTATGGTGGAGGTTTTAAACCATACCAAAAATTTTATAATTGATATTAAAAGGGATAACAATTTAATGAATTTTGGACAAAATGAGAAAGGAAGAAAACCCCTTACTTGGAAGTTGTCTTCGAAAGGCTTGGGAGAGGCTTGAGACAGGCTTCATGGGAGATTTCTAACCCTTGGGAGGATTCTAGAGAGAGGAGGGTAGAGGTTGGACGAACTCAAAAGTCTTTGATTGAGGAAGAAGTGGGAGCATGGGTGGGTTTATATATGAAAGGTGAGGGAATTCTTTATTATTTAGGTTTGGGACACCTCACATTAAAGTAATCCAAAACAAATACCATCCCATGGATTTCCCATAGTTTTGGGCAAAGTGAAGTTTAAAACAAAATTTTATAAGGCCAAAGTCCTATCTTCTTGAAATAATAGGGTTGCTTATGTGGAGGTGAGTCACACTACCAAGGAAATCAATTTAAAAAGGAAATATGTTTAATAAGTCTTGAAGGGTCCATTAATGCTTTGTAAAATAAGTCAAACAAACTCAAAATTACATTAATTTAATGGTAAAATAGTTATTGGACGAAAATAAGGCTTATAGTATTTTATTACAACACTATTGAGTCATTTTGATGTCATAAAATACATTATATATTTAAAGGGTATTTAATTTTTACCCAAATATTTGACTGTCTAAGAAAATTTTGAAAAAATCACCATTGGATAATTTGGACATCTAGATTCTAGAAATAATATTAAATTTATTTAAATAATTTTCTAAATATTTTAATTTTCAAATTTTAAAAAAACCTACATTTATCGAAAATTCATGCGTTTTGACCAAAATGGCTTTTAAAACATAATAAAAATTACAATTCCATTCATAAAATTATACAATAATTTATAATTAATAAAAATTAATTTAATAATAATAATAATATTTTTTTAAATATTATTTAATTATAAAATCCTTTAATTAATCAAAATATATTTCTTAGTTGCCCACTAACTAAGAATACTACTTGTGCTTTAAAAACTATTTACAAGGTAACAATATTAAAATTAAAGTACATTTATTATTATTTAAAGAAATTATGTAAAAAACCATAGTACTAGGGATTTGTTACATAACCATTTAAAACAGCTGCATAAGACCTAAGGGTAAGGTGTGTGACGGTGACAGACTCTTGAGGTGGCTTGGATAACATTGCACGCGTGGTGATCTCTATCCACTTCAACTTATCTCGTAGACGGTTCCATTTGAGCTTCAAATGATGAAGTTCGGATTGGGATTGGTCAAGAGTGATGCCCAATAATTCCACCTCCTTTCTGAGCTCTGACAAATGGGCATCGTATGGGGCACGTCTACTGGATGAGGCCATTGCTTCCTTTGTCTAAGTAAATTGGATTTGCTAAAACACTATATTTATATTAATCATGTGATCACTGTTCAACAACTATATTAGCAACGGTCACCATTCTTAAAATAAAACCAAAGAATATGACATTTTATATAAACATTTTTCATAAAGCGACATTTAATTAGATTAAGAGGGATTTTCTTTAATGAAATTTTGGGTCGTTATAATCTTCCCCCCATATGAAATTTCACCCTCACAATTTTCTTTTCCCACACTAAAAAAGATGTGGGTAACACTGCTTCATCATTTTCTATGATTTCCAGATTTCTTCTTCAAACATGTGGTTTTTCCACAACACATTGATGAGCTTTATTGCCTTATTTGGTAGAACCTTTTATCTATGATGTAAGATCTTCGATAGTTTCTCCTCATAAGAAAGTTCATCCTCTAACTGTACCACCTATGAAGAGAGTACATGTGATGGGTCTAGTATGTACTTACATTAGAGGGATACATGAAAGAAATCATGTACTTTGTCCATGGTAGGTGGAAGTGCTAGTCGATAGGCCACATCCCCAAAACGATCAAGAATATCAAAGGGGCCAATGTACCTTGGACTTAACATACCGTTGTTTCCAAGCCTCGTGACCTTCTTCCATGGAGATATTCATAGAAATAGGATGTCTCCAACCATAAAATCAAGGTCTCATCAATAGTTATCTGCATAAAACTTCTATTGACTATGGGCTGCCTTGATATGTTGCTGAATGGTTTTCACCTTCTTTACAATTTCTTCGACAATTTCTTGTTCAAGAAGCTTACACTCACCAACCTCATCCCAACACGATGGTGTTCAACAACTTTTCCCATAAAGGGATACATTTGGTGTCATTTGGATTCTTGAGTGGAAACTGTTATTATAAGAGAAATCCACTAGAGGAAGATGTTGATCCCATCCCCCTTTAATGACCATTGAGCACACTCTCAACATGTCCTCAAGTGTTTGGATAGTCCACTTGGATTGGCCATCAGTTCAAGGATGATAGGCTGTACTAAAGTTTAGTTCAGTATTCAGATCATGTTGAAGAATCTTCCAAAACATAGAGGTGAATTTTGGATCTCAATCAGAAAAAATAGATAGTGGTACTCCATGTAGCCTTACCACTTCCCTAATACATATCTGTTCTACTGTATCCAATGATAAATCATCCCAAATTTCAATTAAGTGTGTATCCTTTGTAAGACGATCCATAAAAACCCATATTGCATTGTCTCCTTTGGATGTCTTCGGAAGTCCGGTGAAAATTTCCACTGTAATGTTTTCCAATTTCCATTCCGGTATGGAAAATGGTTGCATCATCCCTTTAGACTTCTGCCTCTATTCCTTCACTTACTAACCCACTAGGCACTTTGATGTATATATAGTGATCTCATTCTTCATATTATCCCAACAATAATTCTCTCGGAAATCTAAATACATCTTTTTGTTTGCTCGGTGAATAAGGAAATTCGAACTATGTGCATCATCCAAAAGTTTTATCTTTAGCTCCAGACAAGATGGAACACATAGTACATTCCAAAATCTATCAATTCCCTCTTCATTAACATTAAACTATGAGGATTTACCTTTTTCCGATAGCATCCAAATTTTCATGAATTCCCACATCATTTCATTGAGAATCCTTTAATATTTCAAAAAGTCACAGTTGAGCAATCATTTGTGAAAGGATTGATGATGTTCCCTTCGTTATGATTCCAATGTCTATCTTCATCAAGTCTAAGAAGATTGGATCCTTTTCAATTCTCATCAATGAAAAATCTTTGGGTCCTTTCTACTTAAGGAATCAGCCACCTTGTTCACTTTCCTAGGGTGGTAATGGATTGAGCAATCAAAGTCTTTGATCAGCTCTAACCATCTTTGTTGGTGCATGGTCAACTCTTTCTGTGTGAATATATACTTGAGTATTTTGTGGTCCGTACATATTTCACAATTCTCCCCCAAGAGATAATGCCGCCAAATTTTCAAAGTGAAGATCACTGCAGAAAACTCAAGGTCACGTGTTGGATAGTTCTGTTCATGAACATTCAATTGCCATCAAGCATAGGCAATAACTTTGTCATTTTGCATCAACACACATCCCAGGACCTTCTTAAAAGCATCACTGAATACCACAAAAAGTTGTCCACTTGTGGGTAATGTCAGCACGGGCACAGTGATAAGCTTCTTATTCAACTCTTTGAAGAATTCTTCTCATTTATCACTCCAAGAAAACTTTACTCCCTTCTGAGTAAACTTTGTAAGAGGGCCGATAATATCTAGATAACACCATGAATCTACGGATATATATTACTGTTGTTGGCCTCGTCCATCCCTCAATTGCATCTATTTTTTAGGGATCAATATATATCTCATTCCTTGGGATGATATTACCCAAGAATGAGACCTCCTTCAACTATAAATGACACTTTATGTACTTTTCATAGAGCTTCTCCTTCCTCAAGGTCTCTAGTATAGTTCTTAGATGCTCCTCATGATCCTCCTTGGTTTTGGAGTATATTGAAATATAATCTATAAATACTACCTCAAATTTGTCGAGGTAACATCTAAATACACTATTCATCATGTCCATGAAGATTTCTACAGCATTAGTGAGTCTGAAAGGCATTACTATGAATTCATAGTGCCTGTATCATGTACGAAAAGTAGTCTTGGGGATATCCTCCCTTTTCACCCTTACTAGATTATATTCCGACTGTAAATACACCATGGAGATGTATTGTGCTCCACGTAGCAGATCGAACAAGTCATATATTCATGGGAGATGATACTTTTTCTTTATCATGATTTTGTTAATCTCATGATAATCGATGCAAAGGCGCATTGACCCGTGTATCTTCTTGAAGAAGAGGACTGGTGCACCCCATGGGGAAGCACTTGGGAATATAAACCCTTTATCCTGATTCTCATGTACTTTTTTCTTTAGCTCTTCAAGCTCCACAATAGCCATTCTATACAGAGTTTTGGATATTGGAAGCACCCTAGGTTTAAGATCAATTGAGAATTCAACATCTCTTCTAGGAGGATGACGAGGAAATTTCTCGGGAAACACTTCAGCGAATTCCCTCACAATAGAAGTGTCTTCAATGATGGTTGCTTCCTTGGACTCAATCATCTGAGCCAGATATGTGTTATTATAGGGAATTAATATCCAAGCCTGAGATGATGGAGCTAATAAGGTTTATCTTCCTCTTTTCACTTGTAAAAATCGGGGGGTCGATTCTCTACATGGAGAGTGATTTCCCTCTCAAGGTAATTTATGTTGGCTCTATATTAGTAAATTCAATCCATGCCTTGAATTGAATCAAATACCACAAGAGGGAGTACGTCAAGGTTTTTTGGGAAGATCAATCCATAGATTATGATAGGGGAGGAGTTATAATCCTGGGATCCAATGATTTCCCCATTTTCCATACTCACTGACATCTTCACATCCATAATTTGTAGTGGTGTTGGGATTTTTCTAATAAAAATTAGAGATATAAAATAATTCATAGATCACAAATCAAAAATTATGTTCGATATTCCTGAATGAATAACTAGCGTACATGTCACCACTTTGTTTTTTGTGTTCACATCAATAGTAGTGATGGTAAAAGTTCGCCCTTGCTGCCTTGGAGGTTATTGGTTGCCTCTGAAAAACCTTGGATTAGGGAACTAATTTTCCAGATGCCCTGGTTCTTTGCAGTTGTAGCGATGAACCACGCGTTGAGGTTCGAATGGAACGTTCCTCTCCTCTATCGCAGCTACGGGTCTTTCTTGCCGAGAGTTGATAGTTAGGTTCCATTCTCTTCTATACCAAAAGAATTTCCTCATCCCCTTCAGGAAATTTTTGTGGTGTTTCTTTCCGCACCATTGGAAATTGGGGTCCTTGATCTTCTTATCACCATTAGATTTATCCATCAGACCGCAAGCATTGAAGTCCACCTTACGATTCTTATCCTCATGATACCCCTGAGATTCTCTGATCTACATTTCAACCTTGAGGTCACAACAGACAATTTCCTCACAGTTGTCGAAGTCACAGATCACAATCTCTTTCCACATGCTTGGTTTCAGCCCACCAAAGAAGCTGTCAACCGTGCATTCGGGGGTAACGACAAAGCCGGAACCGTATCATACAAGCCTTGTGAAGTTTTCCTCTACACTCCAATAGAATCATCATAATTTTTCTTGAGGTCAAGGAAGTCCCTTTCTATCTTAATTAGGAGGGTGCGCTGAAAATATTTATCAAAATACATCTTCCAGAAATCCTTCCATTCAAATACCTCGATATCCTCCTCAGGCTTCACATTTTTTTATCAACATCCACCATTGATCATCTTCATCCTACATATGATAAGAATCCAGGAGAACCTTCTCTTGTTCATAATATTGAAGGACGGAGAATATATTTTCAATGGAGTTGATCCATTGTTCTGTGATTGAGGGATCAGATAATCCATTAAAACTATGAGGCCTTTGTCTCATGAAGCTCTCAATAGAGACTTATTCTTTATTGGGGGGGTTGAACGTTTTTCATGACCCATGATTATATTCAATGCTTGAGTTAGCTGATGGAAAAGAGTGACAAAGTTCGGGACTCCCACTCCCTTTGGATTGGGCATCTCATTAGTACAGTAATCACATTGATCTTAAAATTCTTTGTCAGCCTGAGTCCTCCTATTACCAGCCATTGGCTAGAATAAAAGGAATGTTAAGTGTGACACATAAAGAGTAATCCAATGACAAGAGTTGGTGACTTATAAATAACATTGATTTCTTTAAATTATGAATTTATAGGCTTCAATCTATTTTTTCCATGATCTACCTTCTAAAATATATTAATAGGGGCATTTTTTTAATTATTTTAATAAGGGTTCATAATAAGCTTGTGAATTTACCAAAACATATCCCCCAGGAGTGTCGTAACCAAGTGTTCAGCAAGGCCCATTGTTGTGTACCTATATACCCAAGGTAAAGCCTAAAACACCATGTTGGGGTTTTCACCCCTAGGTACATCTGGGCCAGAGCCGCCTCTACCTGCTCGTATTAAGACAAGGATGTACTTTCTTGATAAAACCCTTACTCAATACTCACCATCACTTATAGAGGTATTTATTATACATATTATTGTATCTATGGATTTAATAGGTTTTTATAATCCTAATCCCAAAACTAAATAAACCTATCCTCTAATAGTAACTATAACAACCCTAATATTTTATTATACAATTAAACATAATTTATTACATAAAATTCACTTGATACAGCATATAAGATCGAGAGTTCTAGTGTCTTTGGGGCTTAATATCATTCCATAACATCTTAAAACTTGAAATACAACATCTTTGTTGAAAATTTATTTTACATGACCACTACATCCCCTCATACTCAGCATTGCATGGGATAACCTGAGGACATGGATAAAAAAAGGGTGAGCTATAAAGCCCATTAAAGTTATAGTCATGGAATAACATGAGGAATACAAAATTTTTTAGAAAATATGCATATAAATATAGAACAATATAAGCTTAAACATAAAGGTATGATAAACCCTGATAATCATAACATTGAAATTTGGTAACAACGCTTAACATAGAATTAGCATGATCTAAGGCTCATTGCACGTAGATAATGAGTAAATCATCATTGAACATGAAGCACGAGTGAAACCTTGTTTCACCTGAATTAGCATGACTCAACACCCATTTCACATGATGTATCATGATACTATACTTTACCCAATGCATTGGAGTGCTATAACGGTGCACCCTTCTTAAAGATTCCATTTCATGCATAAGTGTGCCACATGGATCATATAACATTGATTCATAAAACATCATCATTTATTCCACTATAAAGGAATTTTGAATTCATACATGAAACTTTATAATCAATAAGTAAATGTGCATAACGGTGAATACCCTTGGTGAAGAAATGGGAATGGTATTCACTACACAATGGCATTGGCTTGGAAAATCGGTGCAATTTCGGCAGCGTAACGGTGTGACGTAAGAATTCATAAAAATGGTTGATGAGAGAGAAATGGGTGTCTAATAATATTTACATGAAATGGAAAGTATGGGGTGATATATATACTTTTCCCAACAAATGTAATTGAAATAAGATTCATGATATAAAAGAATTGCGTGAATGTAAATGAGGAGAGAGAAATTCCTTTCGGAATTTTGGCATAGTAACAGGTGTACATAGGAGGCATTTAATGAGAGAGAAAGGGGTATCCCTTCATTAAAACATAAAGAGGGTAGTATGGGGGAGGTTATAAACCATACCACAACATTTAAAATTGATATTAAAAGGGAATAAAAATTTTAAGGAATATTGGACAAAATGAGAATGGAAGAAAAACCCTTACTTGGAAGTGTGCTTCCAAAGGCTTGAGAGAGGCTTGAGAGAGTCTTATTGTGAGATTGGGGCACCTTGGGAGGATTATAGAGAGATGAGGGCAGAATTTGGATAAACTCCAAAGGCTTTGAGTGAGGAAGAAGTGTGAGATTGGTTTTGTTTATATAGGAAAGGTGAGGTAATTCATTATTATTTAGGTTTGGGACACCTCCCATTAAACTAATCCAAACCACAAACCATCCCATGTTTTTTGCCCATTATTTTTGGAAAAAAGTGCAAATAAATAATTTATAAGGCCAATTTATGAACTTCTTAAAATAATGGGGTTTCTTATGTGGAGGTGAGTCACACTTCCAAGGAAATCTATTTAAAAAGACAAGAGGTTCAAAAAGTCTTGAAGGGTCAATTAATGCTTTGTAAAATAAGTCAAAAAAATCCAAAATCACATTATTTTAATGTTAAAACATATATTGGCCGAACATAAGGTTTATAGTATTTTATTACATCACTATTGGGTCATTATGATTTTATAAAATACATTATATATTTAAATGGTATTTAATTTTTACCCAAAAATTTGACTGTCTCAAAAAATTATGAAAAATTAACCATTAGATAACTTTGACATCCTGATTCCAGAAATAATATTCATTTTATATAAATAATTTTCTAAATATGGTAATTTTCACTTTTAAAAATAAAAACCGACATTAAAAAAAATTCATGGATTTTAACCAAAATGGCTTTCAAACCTTAATATAAATTACAATTTCATTAACAAAATTATAAAATCATTTAAATTTAATAAAAAGTAATTTAATAATAATAATTTTATTTTATTAAAATATTATTTAATTAAAAAATCCATTAATTAATCGAAATATATTTTTTAGTTGCACACTAACTAAAAATATTATTTGTGCTTTAAAAACTATTTACTAGGTAACAATAATAAAATGAAACTACATTTATTATTATATAAAAAAATAATTTACATCACCATAGTACTAGGGATTTTTTACATAAACCCTTTAAACAGCCACATAAGACCTAAGGGTAAGGTATGCGATGGTGATAGACTCTTAGGGGGGGGGCTCGGATAACATTTTCACGTGTGGTGATCTATATCAACACCGACTTTTCCCATATACGGTTACATTCGAGCTTGACATGATAAAGCTCAGCTTGGGCTTGGTCAAAAGAAAATCCCAATAACACCACCTCCTTTTTGAGCTCTGACAAATGGGATTCGTATGGGGAACGTCTACTGGATGATTCCATTGCTTCCTTTTTCTGAGTAAATTGTATTTGTTAAAACCCTATATTTATACCAATCATGTGATCACTGTTCAACGGCTATATTAGAAACGATCATCATTATTAACATAAAATGAAAGAAGTTTACATTTTATATAGAAATTTTACATAAATAGTCATTTAATTGGATTTAGAGGGATTTTCATTAATGAAACATTGGGTCAATACACTTTAACCTTTCGAAAAGATACAGTTGATCAATAATTTGTGAAAGGATTGATGATGTTCCCTTATTTATGATTCACTTGTCCACCTTCATAAAATCTAAGATGATCAGATCCTTTTCAATTCTCATTAATGAAAGAATCATTGGATCCTTTCTACATAAATCCCATGCCACCTTGTTCGCTTTCCAAGGGTGGTAATGGATTGACCATTCATAGTATTTGATCATATCTAACCAACTTTGATGGTGCATGTTCAAATCATTGTGTATTAATATATACATGAGCTTTTGTGATTCGTATATATTTCAAACTTTTCCCAAAATATGTAATGTTTCCAAATATTCAAAGTGAATATCACAAAATCCAACTACAGATCTTGTGTTGGATATTTTTTATCACGGACTTTTAATTTCATTGAAGCATAGGCTATCACATTTTCATTTTTCATCAACACACAACCCATTCCCTTCTTCGAAGAATTACAAAATTCCAAAACAATTTCTATACTTATGGGTAGTTTGAGCATGGGTTCCGTGAGAAGCCTTATTTTCAACTCCATGATGATATATTATCATTCATAACTTCATGAAAACTTGAATCCCTTTTGGATAGCTTGTTTTTAAGTTTGTACAATCGTGAGAAATTTCTCACAAATCAGCCATAATATCCTGCTAACCACAAGAATCTATGAATATTTGTCACCGATGTTGGCCTCAAACATCCCTCAATTTCAACTATCATAGAGGTATCCACAGATATCCATTTTCAAGGTGTCTAGTATAGTTCATAGATTCTCATCATGCTTCTACTTGGTTTTGATGTATATTAGAATATCGTATATAAAGACTACAACAAATTTTTCTAGGTAATATCTAGAGACTCTATTCATCATGTCCATTATGATTTATAGAGAATTAGTGAGTCTGGAAAGAATTATTATCAATTCATAGTACCCATACCTTGTACAAAAAAATATAATGGGAATAACCTCCTTCTTCACCCTTACATAGTAATATCCCAACCACAAATCCACCTTCGAGAAATATTGTGCTCCACATAGCTGATCGAAAAAGTCATCAATTCGCAGGAGAGGATACTTGTTATTGATCATGATTTGTTTGTGTTCACGATAATCAATGGAAATGTGTATTGAACCATCCTTTTTTATGATGAAGAGGACTTGTTCACCCCATGGTGAATCACTTGTTCCTATAAACCATTAATCTAGATTCTCCAATAGTTGTCTCTTTATCTCCTTCAACTCTTAAATAACCATTATATACGGAGTTTGTGATATTGGAAAATCCATATGTATAATATCAATTGAGAAATCAACATCTATTCTTGGAGGAAGATCGAGCAATTCCTCGGTAAACACTTCAGCGAATTCACTGAAAATAGACATGTCATTAAGGATGGTTTCTTCTATAGACTCAATAATCTGAGCACGATATGCTTGCTCATAGGGAAGTAATATCCAGACATGAGTTGATGGTGCTAAAGAAGATTCATCCAGGTCTTTGCACTTGAACAGAATTGGGGGTCTATTCTCCATATGGCGAGTGATTTCCCTCTCATGGAATTTTATGTTGGATATATATAGAGGGAAATACAATCCATGACAATAATTTAATCAAATTCAACTAGAGGGAGTATAAAGAGGTCCTCTAGTAATTTCATACCCTAAATTGTGATAGGGGAGGAGTTATATACATGGGTTGCAATGATTAACCAATTTTTTATTCTCATAGAAATATCTACTTCTATAATTTTTGGTGGTGTTTGGATTGTTCTACTAAACATTTAGGATATAAAAGAATGTGTAGAACCAGAATAAAAAAGTATGTTATCTATTCATGAATGAATAACTAGCATACCTTTCCCCACTATATTTCTACATTCGGTTCTGTATTAGTGATGGAAAAAGCTATCCCTTGCTACCTTAGAGGTTGTTGGTTGGCTCTGAAAACCCTTTTCATAGGTCACTAGTTTGTAAAGTGACATGGTTATTTGATGTTTAGTAATAAATAATATGTTGAGGTTAGAACAAAGCATTCATATACTCTTTCACAATAGTGGGTTTTTCATATTGGCAATTAATGGCTAGGTGCCCTTCTCTTCCACACCTAACACATTTCCTCATCCCCTTTAGGAAATTTCCATGGTTCTTCTTTTCGCATCTTTGGAAAGTGTGGTGATGGAATCTCATATCACTGTGGGATTTATCTATCAAACATCCAGAATTTAAGACCACTTTCCACTTATTATCCACAAAATACCCCTAAAATTCATCTATATCCACTTCTAATTTGAGGGAATATTAGTCAATTTCTTCATAGCTATCGAAGTCGCTGATCTACTGGTCATTTTGTAGGCAAGGTTTTTTCCCACCAATGAAGCGTTCAACCTTGCATTTGGGGGTAACGATAAAGCCAGAGGCATATCATGAAATCCTTGTGATGTTTTCCTCGTACGCTTTGATGGATTCATCGTCTTTTCTCATGAGGGGAAGGAATTCCCTTTTCAATATTATGTCGGAGGGTTAACGAAGAATATTTATCAGAAAAAAATTTCTATAAATCCTTCAACTCCAAAAACATGATCACATCTTTAGGTTTCATATTTTTTATCATTGTCTATCATTGATCTGCTTCATCTTCCATATGATAAGCTACTATAAGAAACTTCTCTTCTTCAAAAAATTAATTTATGGAGAAGATATTTTTAATGGAGTTGATCCATTGTTCGATAATTGAGAGATTGGATGATCCATTAAATATTGAAGGCCTTGGTCTCAGGAAGCTCTCGGTTATGTCTTCTTCATTCTTCGGTGGGAGGGGGTGGACATTACACTTGACCCATGTTACTATTCAAAACATTAGTAAACTAAGAGAGTATTTTGAAAAAAAAAATCAATTTGCACTCCCATTAGATTGTGAATTTCATTAGAACAGCCAAAAATTTTATCTTCCCATCGGCTATTAGCATGAGTCCTCTAATAACCGGCCATTGGCTGGAATAAAAGGAAATTTATGGTCAACACATAAAGGAAAATCGAATGACAACCAGGGATAACTTATAATGTAAATTTATTTCCTTAACTTATTAATTTATATTCTTCAATATATTTTATCTATGATCTACATTCCAACATAGATTCTTAGAAGCATTTTTATTCCCTTAATAATGGTTCGTACTAAGATTATGAATTTACCAAAGCATATCCCTTGGGATTCTCATAACAAAGAGTGTATCATGCCATGTTTTCATTAACCATTTACCATTTGATTCTAGCTCAAAGCCATGTTTTGGGTTTTACCCCTAAATACATATGTGCCAATGCCACCTATACTTCTTCGAATCTAGACAAGGATGTATTTTCTTGATAAACCACTTACTCTATACACAACAAAATTTAGGGATGTTTTTATTATACTGAGTCTTATCCCTATGGAATTATCTAGGGTTTTCTAATTATAATAACCAAAATAACTAAAAATATCCCCGGGTATGAACTATAATAACCCTTATCTTTATTACACACATAAACATGATTTATTGCATAAACATTCACTCAAGGAAACTCTGAGGATCAAGAGGTCTAGTTTCTTGGAAAATATGGAACATTTGATGATAATTTAAGACATAAAATACAAAATCTTTATTTGAAACTTTTTTTTCATGATCATAACAATCCTTTGTACTTATCATTGTATGGGATAACCTATGGAAATTCATAAGAAAAGGGTGACATATAATGCCCAGTAAGATAGTAAACAAGGAAAACATGAAGAATAAAATACATTTTAGGCTATATACATGTCAATGGATCATAATAGACTAAAGAACCAAATGTAATGATATAGCATGAAATGCATTACATAGATATGTGGCAACAACATTGAACATGATATTAGCATGATCCAATGCTCATTGCATATGGAGCATGAGTAATCATCATTGCACAAGAATTAGCATGATTAAACCCTTGTATCACATGAATTAGAATGATTAAATACTTATTTCACAAAAATTAACATGAGTTATCCCTCATTTCACATGTCGTATCATGATACCAAACATTACCCAATGCATTAGAGAAATATTAGGGAACACCCTTTATAAACACTTCATTTCATGCATATGTATTCCATGAGGATTGTACAACATGGATTCATTAAACATTATAATTTATTCCATGAAAAATATATGTGGAATACATAAATGTCATTACATAGTCAACAAGTAAATTTTCATAAATCTGAATACCCTTGATAGAGAAATGGGTATGGTATTTAATTACATGATGATTTTGGCATGGGATATTTTGGTATAACATCGGAAGCATAATGAAATCAAATAGAAATCGTAAAATGGATTGATGAAAGAGAAAGTGGTATCTCATAATTTATACATAAATGGAATGTAAGGGTGCTATGAAACATAACATCTTATGATATTTAATTGAATTTTGATGCATAATATAAAATAATTTCATGAATGTAAATGAAAAGAGAGAGATTCCTTACGAAATTTTGGCATGCTAATAGGTGTACATGGGAGTTATTAATGAGAGAGAAAGAGGGATTTAAAAATTAAAATATAATGAGGGAAGTATGAGAGAGGTTCTAAATCATACCCTAACATCTTTAATTGAAAATAAAATTGTATAGCAACATTAAGAAATTTGTAAAAAATGATAATAGAAGAAATTCCTTACTTGAAAGTGTGATACCAAAGGCCTGGGAGAGGCTTGATAGAGGATTATAGAAAGCTTGGGGTGCCTTACGAGGATTATAGAGATATGAAGTAATAGGTTGGTCAATATACAAAGTCTTTTATTAAAGCGGAATGGGATATTGAGTGGGTTTATATAGAAAAGGAGAGGGAATTCTTTATTAGTTATGTTTTGGACACTATACATTAAACAAAAAAACCACCAAAAACCCCATGGTTTTTCCCATGGTTTTTGCCAAATTGGAGTAGAAAAAATTATTTTATAAGACCAATGGCCAAACATATTAAAATATTAGGCTTGATTTTGCGGGTGTGAGTCACTCTCTAAAAGAAATAATTTTAAAAAGATACAATATTTTATAGGACATGGAGGGTCTGCTAAGGAACGATTAAAATAATCAAAAAAATATAAAATCAGATTATTTTAAAGATAAAACAAATATTGGAAAAAAATATTTTTTATTTTATTTTATTACATAACTATTAGGTCATTATGAGGGCATAAAAACATTATATATTTAAAAGGTATTTAATTTTTACTCAAAAATTCGATTATCTTAGAAAATTATGAAAAATTCACTGTTAGATAATTTTGACATTGAGAATCCAAAAATGATAATCATTTTATTTAAATAATTTTATAATTATGTGAATTTTTACTTTAAAAATATAAACTGACATTTATCGATAATACAATGGTTTTGACAAAAACATCTTTCAAACCGTAATAAAAATTACATTGGTATTCATACCAAATTATATGGTCATTTATATTTAATAAAAAGTATTTTATTAAAAATATTTTACTAAAGTATTATTTAATTAAAAATCCATTAATTTATTATAATAGATTTATTAATTTAATCTTTACTAAAAATACAATTTCTACTTTAAAAATCACTTACAAAGTAATGATAATAAAAATAATGTATATTCATTATTATATACAAAAATAATGTGCATAATCACAATGAAATGGTCTTGTCACATAACCCCTTATAACACCTGTATAAGAACTAAGGGTAAGGTGTGAGATGGTTACAGACTCTTGGGTGGCTTAGATAACATCCCTCAATTGGTAATCTCTATTAACATCCACTTCTCCTATAGGTGGTTCCATTTAAGTTTAATTCGTTGATGCCCGAATTGGGAATGGTCAAGGGGGAAGCCCAGTGACGCTACCTCCATTCCTGTATTTGAAAAATGGTCTCATATAGATAAATTCTAAATGATGAGTCCATACCTTCCTTTCATTGACTAAATTGGTTGTTTTACGACCCTATATTTATACTAATCATGAGATCACTGCTCAATAACTTTATTACCGATAGTAACAATTCGTAACTATATTTTAAAATGAAAAAAACATAAATACAATGAGGTTAATATGTTTTATATAACCAAAATACATAATAAGATATTTTATTAGATCTATATAAATTTACAATAATAAAATTTTGGGTCGTTACAATGGGAGTGTCTATTTAGGTGTAAAATATTTGGCATAGAAACTATGCGCCAAAGTGAATATGGATTCAATTATCAATCAGAATTATTTTATTGATTACCCAAAGATGAATATATTTTATAGAATAATTAAATTTCTAGTATCAAGATATGTATGTAATTTCTTTTAAAACAACATACTCAAAACATTACCAAAACATCATGATTTTGTCTTACAGAAAGACTAATTCATATAATTTTCACTAATTTTTACTAATCAAAATCCAAAAATATAATATATATTATTTCAATTGAATTAAATTATATACAGTAAAAAATTTATCTATTATCATAAACCATACCATATCACTCAAAAAATTATTCCCATCAAATATATTAATCACCAAAGTTATCTAAACATTAACTTTGATACCAAGTGTGACACTACAGACCCGTATTCCAGGATATGGTGCTATAAACATGTATATTACATAATATCATTGATTCCGTGTCTAGAATCCAATAAATTTAATTCCATAATTGAAAAAAAATATTATTAAATATCTTACATCGTAAATAATTTTATCATGGTAATAGATTTATTAAATTACGAAAAAATAATAAGTATAATATAAAACGTTCTTTGTATAACAAACACATTTTTTATTTTATATGAAACTAATTAACCTATAATGTGTTTTGATAATCACACAAAAATTAATCAATATGTGAAGTCTGCCTAGACATGTAACATATTCTACATTACTTACTGACCTGGGGAATGGAAACATAATAAATGCATGAGATCAAAAGAATAATGACGGAAAACATACAACTTCGACAGTCATGTAATTTAAATGGGGTAAATATTATTGAAATAATATATAAAAAATGAATCCTTAAAAAACATAACACTTATATATTTAAATATCCATCAAAATTAATGAAAACATAATTATTTATAATACTGATATCATATTATATAAATTAATAATTTCTAACATCAAAAACATATATTCAAGGACTTTTGAAACGATATAATCTTATTCTGGAGAGATCATAACATCAAAACAAAACATTTTTGGACTCATCAAATATGTCAATGCATCAAAGGAATATATAATTTTAATCACAAATCATCAACTAATTATGTCAAGTTATTTCAATATAAGAGTCAATAAGACTATTTATATCATTCTATAGGGAATATATTACTAAATATATCAGGAAGATATGTATAATGAAACATATATAATTTTAAACCATAATAAGCATATTCATGTTGTCAATAATCATCAATAATATCAATACATTTCCTTATTTCAATAAAAGGGATAATATGATCATAACCCATATAGAAAAATGAGTTTAAATGATAAATAATACAGAGGAAAATGTTCAATAATTATATGTATTATATAAAAATGTAATTATTTACAATAATTATCCTCGTGAAATTAAAATTTATAACATTTTCATAACCCCTCCATAGAAATAAGGTAGATGGTCAAAAAATACCTAATTCACTTAAAAATAATCAACTTTGTTAGAATATCATTCTACAAAATTCTAATACATATCTATCCAATGTTATAATTTACTATTCATCAATAATGTCAATTATTTTCCCCATGTCAACAAAAGGGAAAACATGAACATAACTCATCCAGGGAAATAAGGTTCATGGTCAAACAATATAGAGTCAACTTGAGAATAATCATATATATTAAGATAACAATATATAGAATTCCAATACATTCACCCAAGTAATAATAATAATAAATTCTTATGGGTAAAAATACATCAATATTAATTATGTAAAATCTGATGTTCACACCATATAGAAAAATGGGTATACAACTATATCAATATCTAAGTTATATGATCATAATATGTCCAGAACAAAAAGGCGGAAGGATGTAAAGCAACATAACCCAAAATTATAGAAATATGAAGTAAAGTATTTATTTGGGTGACATTTATATCCATGGAAAACAATAATAAAATTCCAAATAATTAAATATATGGCATAATGTACCCAAATTATATGATATAACACTAATAGAATGATCAGAACTCAAAAAATGAATGTTGTATTACAAAGCATCGTTACTGATGGTGAATCAACAACATCAATCGAAACTTAACTAAGGGAGTATGATTTTTTTATTTAATATCCTGAAATTTAATGATTATAAAAATATATATATCTATTATCAGTGAATACACAATATAAATAAAACATTTTTCACCAAATATATTATGTCTCAATGAATTATAATTCAGAACATGAATATTCTTACATCTTTTGAAACAATTGAAATAAATTCCTTTGAAATGTTAGGCTTCAAATTTTCCTTAAAATACCATTATTAAAAAATAATTCATCATTTTTTTCACAAATTGGTAGTATTAACTATATATATATGTAATTGGATGCATAATACCAAACATGTATCCAAGAGATGAATTTGAGATTAAAACCCTTACCTTGGTCCTGAATCATTTCTCACTTGCACTAGACATCCAAAATTGATAAATTAAATTCTATAAATATTTAACTAATAACCTTATTCATAACTATAACCATATATTATCCTCATTTAATGTCATTCAATTTATATAAATATTTAATTTTTTACCTATTTTCATCATCGGGTGTAATTAATATTTAAATAAAGGAACAAATTTTTTATAAATGGTGTTATTATGAAATATTATTTCCAAATTTAATCATTAAAATATAATTAAATGCACTGGAATATAGTTTACATTATATTAATTATGGTTATCATTTCATTTAATGGAATTTTTGATTGCATATCGAGAAGATGAAATCAACGATGGTCATGTTTCAGTAATTCTTAACAAATTCAAGTGGGTTTCTTAATTAATGAGTTAAATTTGAATATAACATTACCATAACCCAAAAAAATTATTTAAAAATTTATATCATATTATATACAGAAATATGTTTTCATAGTCAGTCCTAATATAATTTCATAGTATATTTTAAGTAGGTTGTTAAACTAACACACACATGAACCTTCCCTAATTAATGTATGATTATAAGGTGATTTAGTTGTAATATAATTATACCGAAATCATAATTCTATTATTTTTTTCAAATTATTATAGTTTATAATAATTATAATTAATTTTAAATATAATATAATTTATATAAATCCATTAATTACAAATAAGTCAACTTGTTCCTTTTTGTTTTCTCGTTTTAAAATATTAAATTAATGAATGTCATTAATTTATCATATCATTAATGGGTCAAACAAATTAAAATACCAAAACCATAATGATATAATAAAAAATCATATTAATACTCTAATATTGTTCTCATTTCCTTCCATATAAATATTTTACAAAAAGGCAATAGAAATCAATACTTCCATAAAGGTCGTAGTCCATACATATGAAAGATTGATTATTATTTTTTCTATCCAAAGGATGAAATGCATAATATTGTTTATTTTCTTAGAATAATAAAAATTATATAGATATGATAATTATTTATTGAATTTCCCTTTTATAAGATCCTTTTAGGTTGATGATGTAAACATAACTTGTTTCATCATGGTTATTGAAGTTTGAACAACTCATAAAGTAAGGATTTATTTTTTTAAATTTAATGGGGAAAGGTGATAAATGATTATTACTATATAATAGTAATATAAATTATATAACAAATATTGTTTTAATTACATATATTTTTGAAAAATTTAATAGTAAAATGAAAAAATAAAATAAAGACATTAAGAAAAAAAGATTACACATGTTGAGAAATTTGAGACTTCCTTATAATATACCCTAGAAATGGGTGGAATAAGAAATAGTATATTGAACATAATCAAAATATAGTGAATTTTTATTCTAGTTGAAGTAAAAAAGGAATGGTTTTCTAGTGGAAAGCTAGATTTTATTAGTTCTATGAATTGGGGGTGAGAGGACCCATTTATAGGTGATGTGAAAGGAATTTTCAAAAATATTTCTTCTTAATATAAATAGAACACATGTTAAACATGTCCAATGGAACTAAAATTTAGTAAAAAATTATTAGATAATATATAAGGTTGAGACACACCATATACATTGAATTTTAATAATTTTTTATGTTCTTTAAAACACATTATGACTTGAATTATAAAATTTTCCATTTTTGTTTTTACTACGGTATGTATATATTACCTATGGTTAATTAAAATTTATCAATAAAAATAAAGTGGTTATTATTAGATAATTGGGAACTAGTGATTATAAATTTAAAATAAATTTTATTTTATTCAATTAATTATACATTGAAATTTTAATTTTAAAATCAAAATGGATAATGTAAAAATATATATTTTATGGAAAAATATTACCAAAATTATAAAATAACAAATATGGATTTGTAAATTAAAATAAATTTTTTTAAAATTATAAATTTAAATATAAAATACTCACCTTCCATCATAAAAAGGTTACATAATTTTAAAATCCTTACTTATATATTAATAATGTTATAAAATTAAAGCTATTTGTAGAATTAGTATATTTCACTATTCACAGAAATCATTTTTCAGAAAAATATCATAAATATATTATAAGATTATACAATTATAAATAATCCAAAATGATTTAAAAATTGTAAAATAATACTACATATTTTAAACATTAAAATTTAAAGAAAAACATGTGATATAATGAATAATATTATTTATTGGAAACATATTTTTTAGAATATTTACCATTTTTTTCTGTTTTCCTTTTGTTTAATAATTAAATTAGTATTAACCATTTTTTAATATATAATATTTATTTTCTATTTCCTTGTGGAGTAATATATTGAACACATTAATTTTTTTTAAAGGTAATCATATATTATGATCAATGGGTGTTACACTTTGGGGCTCATCTAAGATATGATGTGCTTATTAGTGGCGTTGTAGCTACATTTCCATTTTCTGGAAGATGATAAGAGACAGTTATTATTAAATTTTGATATTATCATTAATTTAGATATTTCAGGGGGTTTATAAGAAAGGGAGAGAAATGAAATTATTTGGGATTTGTTGGTTTTTCCCATTTTGTGTAACATCCCAAGTAAGTAATTAATAATAGATATTTTTATCTATGTATTATAATGAATTAGATAGTGTTTTAGAGGCCTAAAATTAGAATAAATCCAATCTTAAGCATGGAATACTCTAATATTTTTAAAAGATTGTTTTACTGCCTTTTAATGGCAAACCATTTTTAAATCAAACTTTTGACAATTTTATAAGAACTATTTTTCAAAATAAACTTATTATTTATGATTGGGAAATTGAAATTTACATTGGATAATTTTTTTGTATTTTTCTGACTATTTTCATTTTTTTAATGAATAGTGAAAAATTCTGCATTTTACATCAAAATTGATTTTTCATCTAATTTAATTATATGGTTAGATTATCTTTTGAATTGGTTTTAAAGTGAAATTATAATATATTTTTACCGTTTAATCCAATAGTGGTCATTGGAATTAATTTCACTTTGAAATTGGACTTAAACTAGTGTCAATCTTTTAATAGATATTGTTTCTTAAAAACACGCTATTTGTTTTGACATCGGGAATTTATTATTAAATTAATTAATTCAACTTATATGTTTTGAATTTTTTAAAATAGACATCATTTTTGAATTCTGAATATCAAATATAGCTTAGGGTTAATTTTTGTTATTTTTCTGAAAAACCACAATTTTTGATGAACAGTGAAACCGCTAAGTGGTAGTTTAAAAACTGATTTTTCGTTTAAATGATACTTTTCCACTTCTGTGATTTGAATTTCAAAAATCTGACATACATGGTTTTAATTAAGAAGAAAAATGTGGTTCAATGGGAGTAAAATAATTTTTTGTTGAATAGTAACTTTTAAGTTTTTAATCACGATTAGAGGTAATTATTGTAATTTAAGGTAAAAATAATGTTTTAATAATATGAAATGACCTTGACACTTGTCCTACCCTTATTGGTTGAGTCATGTTCGACCAATAAAATACATGGGTCAACATGGGGATCCCATGGATCCACTTTGGTAGGAAAATGACATTAAAACCTTTTTATTTAAAGTTAAAATTAAAAGGTCACGAACATGTGTTGTTTTACTAAAAGAATTTTGACATGGGGTTATACAAGTCATATTTTTTACTATACATATTCATTATAAATATAAAAAGATTTCCAACATCATGATATTTGTTTTATAATTTTTAGACGTTAAATAAATTAAATTATTTATGACACCATGATGATGCAGCGATTACCTCATTATTTAACGATTTAAATAAAATAAAAAGATAATGTAAAATCTAAGACCTAAACTTGTCAAATACCTATTGTATGTGTGAATTTAGAACTATTATCACCTTATCCTCGAAATATATAATTTTTGGACCTTTAAAATCCGAAATTCATTTTATAAGAATGTTACTTTTCAAGACTTTCCAAGAGTGCCCCTCGTCTCCTATTATAAAAGGCCCCCACCTCTACCACCTTACCCACACCTCTCAAGCCTTTGGCTCGGACAAAACCAGCCCATTTTGTCTCTCCACATTCCTCTATTACTCCTAGAAGCCTTACTTTGGGCAGATTATTTCCAAAGAATCCTTTGAGCTCAAATCAAAAGAGTTACCCGATTTAAAGGTAAAGTCTTCCCTAGTGTTCTTTTGTTTTATTTTGCTTCTCCAACCCCCTAAATTTTTTATATTCCTTTATTTTGTAACAAAACCAGTATCTTCAATATACTTGGATGTTTTTATAAGAAGGATTTTATCTACACATACACACACATCCTTCTAATTGTTAAAGAACATATTGTTTCTGTGGATGGAGAATTACTGCCTCACGAAACGATTATTGTTCAATATTATTTTAAAACCATTAAAGGTGGAAATTATGATGTCACTATATTTTATATATCATATATATGGTATTTATGTTTTTTATATTCTTCTTTATTTTATATTTAATACATACCTTTATTCTTTTCATGTTGTGAAAATGCGATAATTTCATATGAGGATGTGTGGACTACCTCCCCCTCTATTGATGTGACTCGTTCATGCAATACATGTAATGTATAAAGAATGAAATTAATGAACATATGTGACCTATATAACATATATATTATACTGGAATTATAATATATATATATATATTTTTTATTTTTAATTCCATTAATATGAAAAAAAATTAATGTATCGTTCATGCGTACGTACGGCCTACCGTCTCAATGAACGTCGCTTTTCGTTTTTTATCTCCAAATGATATGGAATAGAATAAAATGAATATGTACTGGATATATATGATATTTTAATCATTAATACTATTCTGGAAATGATTTACTTATAACTACATGGGAAATCATTTTTCAAACAAGTTCATTTTTGACTCATGTACCAAACATCGGGAAAAATGTCTGATATGAACTAACATTATTAAACAATTATTATAACATTATAATATGTGATATGAACTGAATAATAATATTTAAACTAGGTCCTTAGGCAATTATAAATTTAACAATGTTTATTATTCAGGAATATAATGAAACGAACAAGACAAGTCAGACTTGAGGTAAGGGATCCTACCCCTCTCTTTCTTTTTAAGTACACTCTTTTATGTCAATCCTTTTAAGCTAATCTTTCTTATGATTAGGATGTTATTTTATATTCCTCATTCTGTAAACTTTATGTTAATTTGATTAGAGACCCTATTTGATCTCATCAATCCATTTTTGTAAGTTTTAGGTGGCGCTGTTGGGCTGCCGAGTTTTCGTAAGAGATTTTTCATCTCACTTTTATTCACATGAGATTTATGCTACATTTTCCACAATTTCCTTTGAGTGGTGTATGTACTTCCCATTATTTTACTCTTTGTGTAATATAATTTCTTTTATGAGTATTTACATCAATGTTGTATTGTCCTTCTTTCATGGGGTGTATGTTTCGAAAGATACCCAAGTCGGTAAGGGAACCTTTCACCCTCCTCTTTTTAGAAGACTTATTTTGTTGTGTCTTTTAATTTACATATTGTAATGTTGGGATATGTTCTTATATATCCTTATTGATCTAAATTTTATGTCCAAGTGATGAGATACCCTTGTTATCTCTCATCAACTCATTTTCTGAATTTTGAAGTGACGCTGTTAGGCTGTCAAATTTTTTGCAAGGGAACTTTTTAACCCAATTTTGCTTCTTTGGGATAAACTGGTACTCCTTAAATATGGAATTCTATGAATATGTGTAAATAACCTCTGATTATTTGACACTTAATATCCTCTTGTATTTGGTGTATTCTTTTGTGACACATAATTATGTAATTGATTTGTCCTTAATCCAAGGATACCATCTTTGTATGGGACTTCGTCTCAATCTCCTTTCATTGAGGCATATTTTGTTTTATACACAACCTTCTTTTATACGATGTATAAACCCCTTTGACTTTTATGTTTATCCAAAATTAATCTTTTTTATACGAATAATTTTACTAAACGACAAAAGGGAATGTTTTTGTCGTATGTATGCGGCGACAACGACTTCTCTGCTGCTGTGACCATTATTTGAGTTTTTGCTTCCTCTACAAGACATATCTTTTTTAAAGAAAAATAAATACCATGTTTTACTTTTATTTTATTTTGGTATTGAAAATGGATTTCATAATGTTTTTATATCAATGTTTGGTATTGATATATTGTGATTGAAAATTTGAAATGTTATGTTTTCTTTATGCATGTTTTATGTGATACGATTATGTTATGGTTCTTGGGAATTATTATGAAGACGGATTGTTCCACGATAAACAAAGGGCGGGTGAGCCTGATATAGCTCTCCAATGCATTGGGTAATGCGAAGGTGTTAAACGTTAAGCTTTATCCGAAGAGATTTAGGGAATATACTGTGATGGGTATTCCAAACGTAACTAAGAGGGTTACTCCCTACATAAGAATGTTATGAATGCCTCAAGTTACCATTATGTCTTATGATTTCTATGATCTATTCATGATTTGATGAGGTATGTTAAAGAGATTATTTTTTATGAGTAAAGTATGATTTCATTGATTCTTATGTATACATGTACTCATGTTTCCTTTCCATATTTTTATATCCCTTACTGAGCATTTTATGCTCATCCCAAGTTTTTGAAATGTTTTTCGCAGGTCAAGGGAAAGGTACATGATATCCTGATAGTGTCAAGGAAGTGTCAAGAAAGAATCCATGTTTTATTTTAAATATGTTTCCGTTGATGGGAAAACATGAATACTATCTTTTATGTAACCACTTTGCTTAAATGTGGAATGTAATGCATGATTTATGATCTAATTCTCTAAAATTATAAACCTGAAAATATCCTCAATGTGAATTATTCATTTAATTCAATATTATGTAAGGTATAAGCTCGGGGCCTTATAGTTGGTATTAGAGGGAGGTTTAGAAAACATTAGGAGTTAGATAATTAATAAATTATAAGTTAATTTATGGTATGATTGAAATGATATAGCATTTAAAGATTACCATGTTGCTTCACTTAAGACATTTATGTGTTAAGAATGGTTTTTCGTAGAGGAAATAGAATAGATTTTCTGGGAAGGCATACAGTGGGAAATGAACTTTCAAATTAGTATCCTGAGATGGTTAGAATCAGAACTAAACAGTTTGTTGTAGTGATGGCTCAGTTGACTCAGGAACAGAAAAAAAGATTGGTGAATACTCCAGTTTTGGCACTTCCTTCCAGGAATGGTGAGTTCGTTATCTACAGTGATGCTTCGTTGAAGGGACTTAGTTGTGTCCTTATGAAAGATGATCAGTTAATTGCTTATGCTTCACATAAGTTGAAAACTCATGAGGTAAATTACCCTACATATGATTTGGGATTAGCTACTATTGTTTTCGCTTTAAAAATTTGGAGGCATCATTTGTATGGAGTAAAGTGTGAAATATATACCGATCAAAAAGTTTAAATTATATATTCACTCAAAAAGAATTGAACATGAGACAGAGGATATGTCTAGAACTAATCAAAGATTATGATTTTACAATTCATTACCATCCAGGAAAAGCAAATAAAGTTTCTGATGCTTTGAGTTGAAAAAGTAACGCTTCATTAACAATATTGTGTTTGGAACATGATATTTTGGTTAAGTATTTGAAGAAATTGGAATAGAATTTATTGTTGCAGGATGTCCTTCTGTTTTGTTTCAGGTATCCGTGAAATCTTCTCTATCAGACATAATTAAGCAAACACAGAATCCAGACAACGATTTGCAGAAAAAGGTAGAGCTGGTTCAGAAGGGTAAGCTGCATGAATTCAATATTGATAATGATTGTGTTTTGAGATTTGGGAAGAGATTGTGTGTGCTGTGTGATTCACAGTTGAAGACAGATTTGTTATGTGAAGCTCATAGTTCTCCGTTTTCAGTACATCCTGGAATTACTAAGATGTACAGAGGTTTACGGGAGTATTACTGGTGGGATGGAATGAAAAAAGATATTTGTTGATTTTACAGTGAAGTGTTTGACTTATCAATAGGTTAAAGCAGAGCGGCAGTTACTGAAAGGGATGCTTCAGCCTTTACCAGTTCCAGAGTGGAAATGGGAAAATATATCCATGGACTTCGTTGTGGGATTGCCAAAGACACCTCGAGGTAATAATGCAATCCGGGTTATTTTTGATCACTTGACTAAATATTTCATTTCCTTGTTATACGAGATACTTTTTCCCTAGATCAACTTTCCCATTTGTATCTTAAATAGATAGTCATTTTACATAGAGTTCCTCTCTCCATTGTATCTGATCGTGATCCCAGGTTTACATCTAACTTTTGGAAAGGCCTTCAGAAGTCGTTGGGTACTGAATTAAATTTTAGTACAGCTTTTTATCCTCAATCAGAAGGGCAGTCAGAACGAACAATTCATACTTTGGAGGATATTCTACGTTCTTGTTCGAGGGATTATCAGGGAATTTGGGACCAACATCTTTCTTTGGTTGAGTTTTCTTATAATAACAGTTTTCATTCTAGTATACAAATGGCACCATTTGAGGCGTTATATGGGAAGCGGTGTCAAACTCCAGCTTTCGGGGATGAAGTTGGTGAAAGGAAGATGATGAGACTAGAATTGGTAGATGAGTTGGCATAAAAAGTTCATCTAATAAAGAAACACATGAGAACATCTTAGAGCAGGCAGAAGAGTTATGCGGACAATAGGAGGAAGGATCCCTCTTTTGAGGTAGGTGATCATGTTTTTCTCAAAGTCTCACCATGGAAAAGTGTGATGCGATTTGGTAAGAAAGGAAAGTTGAGTCCAAGGTTCATTGGACCATATGAAATTCTAAAGATAGTTGGATCAGTTGCTTACTGAGTGGATTTACCTCCGAGTTTATCTCAGGTGCACAATGTTTTTCATGTTTCAATGTTAAGGAAGTACATGCCAGATTCATCTCATGTTTTGAGTCGAGAGGTAGTTCAGATGGAAGAGAACCTATCTTATGTGGAACAACCGGTACAGATTCTTAACCATAGGGATAAAGTGTAACAGAATAAGGTGATTCATCAGGTAAAGGTTTTTTGAAAAAACCACATGGTTGAAGAGGCCACATGGGAATCTGAAAATGCAATGAGGGCTAAATACCCCCACTTATTCGATAAGTAAATAAATTGTGGGGATGAAATTTTCTAAAGGGGGGAAGGATGTAACATCCCAAGTAAGTAATTAATAATAGATATTTTTATCTATGTTTACTAATGAATTAGATAGTGTTTTAGAGGCCTAAAATGAGAATAAATCCAATCTTAAGCATGAAATACACTAATATTTTTAAAAGATTATTTTACTGCCTTTTGATGGAAAACGATTTTTAAATGAAACTTTTGACAATTTTATAATCTCTATTTGTCAAAATAAACTTATTATTTATGATTGGGACATTGAAATTTACATTGGATAATTTTTTGGTATTTTTCCGACAATGTTCAGTTTTTAATGAATAGTGAAAAATACTGCATTTTACATCAAAACTACTTTGTCATCTAATTTAATTATATGGTTAGATTATCTTTTGAATTGGTTTTAAAGTGAAATTAGAATATATTTTTACCATTTAATCCAATAGTGTTCATTGGAATTAATTTCACTTTGAAATTGGACTTAAACTAGTGTAAATCTTTTAATAGATATTGTTTATTAAAAACACGCTATTTGTTTTGACAGCGGGAATTAATTATTAAATTAATTAATGAAACTTATATGTTTTGAATTTTGTAAAATAGAAATTATTTTTGAATTCTGAATATCAAATATAGATTAGGGTGAATTTTTGGTATTTTTCTAAAAAACTTCAATTTTTGATGAATAGTGAAACCACTAAGTGGTAGTTTAAAAACTGATTTTACGTTTAAATGAAACTTTACCACTTCTGTGATTTGAATTTCAAAAATCCTACATACATAGTTATCATTAAGAAGTAATATTTGGTTCAATGGGATTAAAATAATTTTATTGGTGAATAGTAACTTTTAAGTTTTTAATCGCGATTAGAGGTAATTAGTGTAATTTAAGGTAAAAATAATGTTTTAATAATATGAAATGACCTTGACACATGTCCGACCCTTATTGGTTGAGTCATGGTCGACCAAGACAATCCATGGGTAAACTTGGGGACCCCATGGAGCCACATTGGTAGGAAAATGACATTAAAACCTTTTTATTTAAAGTTAAAATTAAAAGGTCACAAACATGTGTTGTTTTACTAAAAAAAATTACATGGGGTTATACAAGTTATATGTTTTACTATAATTATTTATTAGAAAGATAAAAATATTTCCTAGATCAAGATATTTTTTTTATAATTTTTAAAAATTAAATAAATTAAATTATTTTTGACACCATGATGATTCAACGACTACCTCATTATTTAACGATTTAAATAAAATAAAAAGATAATGTAAAATATAAGACATAAACTTTTCAAAAACCTATTTGATGTGTGGATTTCGAAATATTATCACCTTATACTCTAAATATATAATTTTGGGACCTTTAAAATCCGAAATTCATTTTATAATAATGTTACTTTTCAAGACTTTCCAAGAGTGCCCATCCTCTCCTATTATAAAAGGCCCCCATCTCTACCAACTTACCCACACCTATCAAGCCTTTTATTCGGCCAAGCCCTGCCCATTTTGTCTCTCCACATCCCTCTATTACTCCTAGAAGCCTCACTTTGGGCAGAAGTCCTTCCAAGGAAGCCTTTGAGATCAAATCAAAAAGAGTTACCCAATTTAAAGGTAAAGTCTTCCCTAGTGTTCTTTTGTTTTATTTTGCGTCTCCAACCCCCTAAATTTTTTTTATTCCTTTATTCTATAACAACACCAGTATCTTCATTATACTTTGATGTTTTCATAATAAGGATTCTATCTACACTTACACACACATCCATCTAATGGTTAAAGAACATACTATTTCTGTGGATGTCGAATTACTGCCTCACAAAACGATGATTGTTCAATATTCTTTTAACACCTTTAATGATGGACATTATGATGTCACTATATTTTATATATCATATATATGGTATTTATGTTTTATATATTCTTCTTTATTTTATATTTAAAACAAACCTTTATTCTTTTCATGTTGTGCAAATGCGATAATTTCATATGAGGAAGTGTGGACTACTGCCACCTCAAGTGATGTGACTCGTTCATGCAATACATGGAATGTATAAAGAATGAAATTAATGAACATATGTTACCTATATAACATATATATTATACTATATTTATAATATATATATATATATCATTTATTTTTAATTCCATTAATATGAAAAACAAATGAAAGTATCGTTCATGCGTAGGTACGGCCTACCGTCTCCATGAACGGTGCTTTTTGTTTTTTATCTCCAAATGATATGAAATAGTATAAAATGAAAATGTACTGGATATATATGATATTTTAATCATTAATACTATTCTAGAAATGATTTACTTATAACTACATAGGCAATCATTTTTCAAACAAGTTCATTTTTGACTCATGTACCAAACATCGGAAAAAACTTCTGATATGAACTAACACTATTAAATAATTATTATAACATTATAATATGTGATATGAACTGAATAATAATATTTAAATTAGTTCCTTAGGTAATTATAAATTGAAAAAAGTTTATTATTCAGGAATATAAAGAAACGAACAAGACAAGTCGGACTTGAGTTAAGGGATCATACCCCTCTCTTTTTTTTAAGTACACTCTTTTATGTCATTCCTTTTAAGCTCATCTTTCTTATGATTGGGATGTTATTTTATATTCCTCTTTCTTTAAACTTTATGTTAATATGATGAGAGACCCGATTTGATCTCATCAATCCATTTTTGTATGTTTTAAGTGGCGCTGTTGGGCTGCCGAGTTTTCGTAAGGGATTTTTCATCTAACTTTTATTCACATGATATTTATGCTACATTTGCCACAATTTCCTTTGAGTGGTGTATATATTTCCCATTATTTTACTCTCTGTGTAATATAATTTCTTTTATGAGTATTTACATCAATGTTCTATTGTCCTTCATTCATGGGGTGTATGTTTCGAAAGATACCCAAGTCGGCAAGGGAACCTTTCACCCTCCTCTTTTTAAAAGACTTATTTTGTTGTGTCTTTTAATTTTCATATTTTAATGTTGAGATATGTTATTCTATATCCTTATTGATGTAAATATTATTTACATGTGATGATATACCCTTGTTATCTCTCATCAACTCATTTCTGAATTTTGAAGTGACGCCGTTAGGCTGTCAAATTTTTTGCAAGGGAACTTCTTAACCCAATTTTGTTTCTTTGGGATAAACTGGTACTCCTTGAATTTGTCATTCTATGAATATGTGTGAATAACCTCTGATTGTTTTACACTTAATATCCACTTATATTTGGTGTATTCGTTTTTCACACATAATTATGTAATTAATTTGTCCTTAATCCAAGAATATCATCTTTGTATGGGACTTCGTCTCAATCTCCTTTCATTGAGGCATATTTTCTTTTATACACAACCTTCTTTTATACGGTGTATAAACCCCCATTGACTTTTAAGTTTATCCAAAATGAATCTCTTTTATACGAAGCGGTTTACTAAACAACAAAAGGGAATGTTTTTGTCGTATGTATGCAGTGACAACGACTTCTCCACCGCTGTGACCATTATTTGAGTTTCAGCTTACTCTATAAGCCATACCTTTTTTTAAAGAAACATAAATACCTTGTTTCACTTTTCTTTTATTTTGGTATTGAAAATGGTTTTCATTATGTTTTTATATCAATGTGTTGTATTGATATCTTGTGATTGAAAAGTAAAAATGTTATGTTTCCTTTATGCATGTTTTATGTGATACGATTATGTTATGGTTCTTAGGCATTATTAGGAAGATTGGTGGTTCCGTGATAAAAAAAGGGCAGGTGAGCCCGATATAGCTCTCCATTGCATTTGGTAACGCAAAGGAGTTAAACATTAAGGTTTCTCTGAAAATATTTAGGGAATATACTGTGATGGGTATTCCAAACGTAACCAAGAGGGTTACTCCCTACGTAATAATGTTATGAACGCCACAAGTTAAATTTATGTCTTATGATTTATATGATTTATTCATGATTTTATGAGGTATGTTAAAGTGATTATGTTTTATGAGTAAAGTATGATTTAATTGATTCTTATGTATACATGTACTCATGTTTCCTTTCCATATTTTTATATCCCTTACTGATCTTTTTATGCTCATCCCATGTTTTTGAAATGTTTTTCACAGGTCAAGGGAAAGGTACATGATATGATGATAGTGTCAAGGAAGTGTCAAGAAAGAATCCATGTTTTATTTTAAATATGTTTCCTTTGATGGGAAAAAATGAATACTATCTTTTATGTAACCACTTATTTTAAATGTGGAATGTAATGCATGATTTAAGATATAATTCTCTAAAACTCTAAACCTGAAAAGATTCTCAATGTGAATTATTCATTTAATTCAATATTAAGTAAGGTATAAGGCCGGGGCCTTATATTTTGCGCCTTACAGTTGTATTCTAGATGTGTGGTCTTGTGTAATATATATTTGGCGATGAAAAATTATGTAAATCAATGTTGATGGAATTGAATAGGTATATTTATATTAATTAAATATAAATCACTAAAAATAATTTGTTACTAATGGATTATGTTGGAATAATTTATGAAAATGGTTTTTATTGAATAAAAAATTTAATGGTATAACATATATACTATGAACAGAAATAATAATTATCAAATTGATTAGATGAAAGAATAAAACATTAAAACATGAATGTCATATCATGTTGTTTTGTATTGTAATGTAGGCAATTTAATGAGGTATAGGTTTTATTAGTTGTTAACGAATGGTTGTAGAGGTATGGTGTTGGATGTGGGTTGTTATATGGTCATTTTGTTTAAATAAATTAGGTTAGGATTCTATGTGGATTTATTATACATTAATCTTCCTCATGATTTTTATATGAACCCATAATAAATTTTATAACCATACTAATGCCTAATTTTTTGTTCTTTGTGTGTTCTAAAATCAACTTGGTCTGTGAGGTAATAGATTGTTGACTACTCCATCTTCCATTCTCTCTCTTCCAATAAAAAGGAATTGTCATATTAGTACAAGGTTAGCATCCGGCATTGGAGGAGGAGGGCATGGGGTTGACTCCCTATACATTCATGACACCCTACTATGATGGATTTGAAGCTAGATATGAGGATGAAGATTTGAAATTATTCCAACATGAGATATTGGACCATGAAAAATGATGGTATATATGTGGTTGTAGTTGGACCCACATCAAATGTGATATGTGTAGTTGGATTCATGAAAAAACTAAATAATGAACCTGTAAAAGTATGGGATGGTCAGTGTTTCAGTTAAATCGAAAACATTTGAGACTTTATATATACATATACTTATTATATGATTGACATATATTGAAGGGATGGAATTATATGATGTTTTATAGTGGGGAATGTGTGTGAAAAATAGCGAGGATGCGATTTTTGAAAACCTTCTTACTATATTACTCACTTTTGGATTTATTACAAGTAGATATAATAATTAGTGAGTGTTCATTGGTGAGTTCGTGGGATAGTTTATAGTGGCCTTACATTTTCTTGCATTATTGTTACATCATTATAAAGTGAAACAACATAAATGTGTTATAAAATAAGGATCCAATGGATTAGTGTCTTGGGAAAATTTTGAACAAACCAAAAAATTATATAATAAGTCATAAAAATAATTTAATCCCTTATTCTATAGCTTCTTAGGGTCCCTCATGTACTCTTTAGTATAATTAGTCACCTTAGGATAAATATCAAAGAATGGGGTGAGCTAAAATCCCAGTAAGAGGATAGATTAGAAAATGAAATAATATAAAATGGGTGATAATAATATTCATCATCTTAACATATGAATTGTAACATCATCATTATCATGATATTAAACATTATATGAAGTCATGGATTGTGAAAATGATTTAAAATGAAACATCGTGTCTTAGTGGCCAACTACCACACATATTTGTAAAAAAATCCAACATCATGTTCACACATAGCTTATATATATAATAATAAAATAATCATAATTTCTAAGAAATATAGAATCATGTTCATGAATATTTCACATTATTTATTAAGATATATCACACTACCCAATGCATTGGAGTGCTATATAGTTTCCGTTACACCCGCCACATCATAACATTTACATAATCAGGTTTGCAACATAGAACGTGTTTTAATATTGGATCTAAAATAACGCATGGAGAGGAATGGGTTTCATGAGAATAAAATCATGAATAAAAGATGGGGTTTCTGAATAAAAAAATTAATAACATACTTGGTATAAGGATATTCAATCATGAGATAATAAGAAATAATCTCTATATAAGTAAAATTTAGGTTTCAAGAAGGAAAAATTGTTTTGGAAAAATCATTTTATATGTCATAAAATAATATTAGAAACATAAATATACTAGAAAATAAAATTTAATTACAATGAAATGTTATTTTAATAATATAATAATATCATCCTCATTTCATTTTAAAATTATAGGGAAATAACCCATGTAAAATGTGTGGGTTTCGAGAAATACCATTACATTAATTATGATTTCTTTATTCACTTATTTTATATGGGAAAAAATTTATTCATTAATTACTTAATTCATATCCTATTATATATATTTCAATCATTTATTATGTTTTTATGGCCATTATGACGAGATATAGAGTTCAATATCATCGACCAAGTGTGTTCATTTATTTTTTTCATTATGGGTCCACTTGTATACGTGCTTGGAGGATCATTTAAAATAATGATAATTATCCAAAATTAAAATTATATGTTATCAATAAGAATCAAGGAGATAAAATAAACTTATATATAATTTTATTTCTATATATAAGAATGATTCATTATATAAAATGATAATGATAATTGTTTAGATTAATTTTGGTAGTTTTCAATCACAATAAATACATTTTGTTCTATTATTTAATATTATGTATATTTATTATTTCCAAAACATAAAAAAGATTTAAAAATTAATTCTAAAATATATATCATAGATTATAATATTTTTTGGACCATCTATGTTGGTATTAAATATATATTAAAACCCATCATCCACGATGACGGTAAATTGACACATCACGAATGATTATTTCATTTTATATAACAAAAGCGAGAGAAGAAGAAGTTTGATAATTAATTATTCAATAAATATAATAAAATTATATTATATAAAATATATTTAGGATATCATTCCTCATGGATAATGGTAGGTTAGGATATAATAATAAAAAATTAAATTGAAAATTTTTAAAAGAAAATGAAAGATTATTCCATCTCTTGAATTCTTCTTCTTAAGGACCAACATAGGAAAATTGGTTTCAGTATTGTGTAAAGGAAAAACTCTCCTAGACGTGGGTAATATTATTGTGAAGAATATTGAGTATAAATTTGTAAATCTTCTTGTATTTGGAGTTTTTAGGGGAAGATGCGGTGAGAGTTGGTATTTATAGGGAAGGAGGGGCTGTTTTTTGGTTGTTTTCTACATTTGTTAATTATTTTGGCTTAAGCCTATGAATAGTTGGATAATAATCACCAAATATATTAAATAATCAATATTGATTCTATATTAGGGTTCATATACCAATCATGAATCATGAAACATTGATTTTAACTAATACTGTCACATATCGTAAATTTATACATTTCGTTATTCACCAAAAATTCAACTATTTTAGAAAAACACCAAAAATTCCCCCTAACCATTTTTTGACCTATATAATTCCAAAATGAACTGAATTTTGTAAAAATTATTTTATGAATATAGAAATTTTAATTTTTAATTAAAATAATCATTTACATGGAAAATACATTTTTTAAAATGTTATATGATTTTATAACATTTTGAAACCTTAACTAAGGTCTGATAAATTTATCATATAATAATAAGAGAAATAATATTAATTTATGAATCTGTTTACATGATTCAATCAAATAATTATATTAATTTTAAAATTTTAAATAAACATTTATGTCTTATAATAATAAATATACTTATTTAATACTTTTTATAACCTATTGTTAATTATAAAATGATGTAATTATATAATATTATCATTAATATGATTCTGAAGTTTTATTTATACTTTCATAGATGTGGTAAAATTTATAATAATCTAATTGAAAATCCTAATAGACACATTACAATTCCAAAGGTCATGTTATAATTCCATCGATCCTGGGTTTCTTAACTTTTACAAATCCAATTATTTAATTCATTATTTATTGATAATGTTTTATTGTGTTATTGAAATGATTTAAGGTGGTTTATTCTATATAACATAATTATAATAAGGTAAATTACATTGATAAATTTTTTGCTCGTTACATTCTTCCCCCTAGTGAAATTGTTCATCTCAAAAGCTCATTTTACATTCTAATATGAAAATAGGTGAGTGTAATTACCCTTCATCAGTTCCTCCATTTCCTATGTTACCAATTCCCTGGCCACCCTTCATAAGAAAGATCATTTTCCAATTATCCCACCACTAGATTGAGAAAATATGAGGGATCTATTATGTACTTACTCAAAAGGGATACTAGGAATACATCGTGTGTTTGAGACATGGTTGGTGTTTTTTCTACTTGAAGATCGACACATATGACATGGTTAATGATTTATAAGGGGCTAATGTATATGGTAATTATCTTTCCCATATTCCCAAATATCATTAACATGTTCTATATTGATATGTAGAGGAATACCATGTCTCTAAACTGAAACTCTATGTCTCACTAATGATTTTCTGCATAATTCATATATCGACTTTTGGATTACCCGATGTGATGCTGAATGGTTTTCATATTCTCCCCCATTTCATTAACAATTTTAGGTCATATAAACTTACGTTAATCGACTCTATCCCAGAATACTGGTGTTCTATATATTTTTCTATAAAGGGCTTCATATAGATCCATTTGGATGATTGAGTTGAAATTTTTTTTGTAAGAAAAATCAACCTAATGTAGATATTGGTCCCATCCTCCTTTGAGTTATGTAGAACATTTTCTCAACATTTCTTCCAATTTCATAATTTTATGTTTTTATTGGCCATCAATTTAAGGATGTTAAGATTTAATAATGTTCAGTTTAATGTATAGAGCATGTTGTATACTTTTCCAAAACGTAGAGGTGAGTCTCCGATCTCGATCGGGTATAATGGATATTGGTACACCATGAATCCTTAACACTTCTAAAATGTATATTTGTACATGTTGGTCCAATGATAAGTCCCCGAAAATTGTGATAATGAGAGTTGTCTTTGTAAAATAATACACAACAACCCATAAAGAATCATTTCCTATGGATGTCGTTTGATATCTAGTTAAAAAGTCCATGGCTATGTTTTCCCATTTCCATGTTGGTATGGGTAGTGGCTTCATCATACACAAAGAATATTTCCTATAATAATTCACCTTCTCACACACTAAGAAATTCTATTTTTATTCAGAAATCTCTTTCTTCATATTGTCCCACCAATAGTGCTCTCAGAGATCTAGCTACATATTTTTTATCCATGGGTGAATAGAGATGTTTGATCAATGTGAATCACAAAGAAGATATTTCTTTTTCTATTGATTGGATGGTATACAAATTCATGACCAAAATTCTTTGAATCCTTCCACATAAATTTTGAATTTTGGGGATTTCACCTTTCTGATAGATTCCACCTTCTTATGAATTTCAACAATATTTCTTAAATAGTCAATTATTTTCTTTTTGGTGGATATTTCAGAAATCATTAGAGAAATTATTGATTGATTTACTTCCTTAAGTATTCTTATTTTAATAATTTTACAGACTTATACGATTGTATCCTTCTCAATTATCATCATTTATAATGTTGTAGGATCCTTTCAACTTGGAGCATTCACTGCTTTATTTTCATTACCAAGATGGTTTTGGATTGAGAAGTCATAATACTTGATGATATCTACCCATATAAACTGGAATTTAATAATTTACTTCTATTTGGAAAATAATTTTAGGATCTTAGGATCGAAAAATGTCTCAAACTTCTATATTTATATAATGAAGCATTATTTTCAATGCAATGATCTCTATCTCCAACTCCAGATCATGAATAGTATGGTATTACTCATTAATTTTAAACTACCATGAGACATAGGATATCACATTATCATTTTTCTTTATTAAATGTCCTAATAATTTCTTTAAATTATTGTTTTATACCGTATGCATTTCCCCACATTTTGGAAGTTCCAGTACTAGTGCGGTGATAAAAGAATTTTTAACTCTTTGAAGAAATCTTCACATATGTTATCCCAGAAAAAATTTTCTCTTATTAAGTAACCTCGGTTAGTGGGTTTTTAAATCAGGATATTTTCATTACAAATCACTGATAATACCCATCTATACCATGGAAACTATGGATCTCTATTACTAACATAGTTCTAGGCTACTCTTCAATTTCCTTTGTCTTGGAAGGGTCCATAGATATTTATTTTCTAATGATAAAAAACCCTAAAAATGATTCTTAGTCTATTAAGAACTCATATTTAAGATAATTTTCTTAATATTTCACCCCACATAAGGTCTTCACCATGGTATTCAAATTATCCTAATGATCCCCATTCTTTTGATGGAATATTATAATATAATCCATCATGACAACCACAAAAATTTCGAGGTAATATAGAAAGATTTAATTATTCATGTTTGTAAATATTGGTGGATCATTATTGAGTAAGAATGGAATCACTAGAAACTCAAATTATTTATACCTCATTCAAAATTTGGTTTTAGGAATTTATTCTTTCCTCACCTATAATTGGTGATTTCCTGACCGAAGGTATACCTTAATGAAATACATGTCCCTTTGTAGTTGATCAAACCATTATTCCATCCATAGAAGTGGATACCTATTCTTTATTGTGTTCTTTATGAGATCTTGATAATCAATGAAGAGGTTCATTGATCCTTCCATCATCCCGGTTTAAGAAAAATTATGATCCACATTAGGAAGAACACTGGTATATAAAACCCTTCTCTACATTCTCTTGAAATTTATTCATCAGTACCTCCATCTCAATGCTGGCCATTATATATGGTTTATCCATATAGGAATAGATCTAAGAGTAATATCAATTGATAATTCAACCTCTCAGTCCAGATAATGACCTTGTAATTCTTTCAGAAACATCAGTGTAGTCCCTCACAAACGAAATGTATTTAATCGTGAATGTATCATTTTTATCAGTAATTTGATAATAATATGCCATCTCATAAAGAAATAATATCCACACAATATACTACGATTCTAAAAGAGATTCATCCTCCTCCTTGCACTTGTGTAGAATTGTTGGATTCCTCATGATTTGAAGGGTTATCTCTCTTTCCTAAAAAATGAAGTTGGATTTATATAATGAAAGCCAATCTATTAACAATATAACATAAAATAACCTGAAAAGAAGTAAGAGAAAATTTTTAGGGAGGTTTTCTCTATAATCATTAATTTGAAGGATATTTAAAATTTTGAAACAATAATTTTCCAATTTTCATTTCCCACAGATAACTCGTCCTTTGTATTTTTTTGGTATTTATATAGTTCTATTGAACATACAAGATATGAAATAATGTGTAGAACAATAATCAAAATAGTATTTTTAGTATTCATTAATGAATAAACAACATACATGTCAGCATGTTATTTTAATGATCAACCTTAGCAGTAGTGATTTTATGATATTTCCCTTTATAATTTTGCTTCTGTGGATGTTGTCGCTGATTACCCTTGAGGAATTGAGTTTTAGTGCACTAGCTTTCATAATTCTCATTCCCCCTACTATTGAAGCATTAGACCATAGCTGATACTCTCCTTTCCTCTAAAAAATATTAAATATTCCTCATGTCTCCTAGATATTCCTGATCTTAGTGGTCTTTCCTTGCTCACATGAATAATTTCCCCATCCCTTTGAGGAGATTCACATAATTTTTATCCCAAATTTTTGACATGTGAGTGGTTGAGTTTTCCAGGCACCTTGTTAATTTGATCCTCTATCTTGAAACTCTATATTTATATTAGTATCTTCGTATACATTGATCCAATCTCTGAACTCCATCTACACCTTTAGATAATATCATACAAATTCTTCCTAACTCCAAAGGTCTCGAATTTTTAGAGAATTTATTGGTTTAGATTTAAATAACTAATGAATCTATGTGATGTATTGTCATTGTTGATAAGAAAACCTGAGACATACATTTCAAGATATGTGAAATTTCATTCTTAATCCTGGATAGGTTCACCTTCATTTTTATGTAGCTCTAAGAATTATCACTTCATCATTGTATACAGAGTTTTGGAAAAATACATTTTAATAAATATTATCATAATGTCTTCGCATACCATCTCTTCAATTTCATCAATTTTCTATTTGTTCTAAATCAAAACTCACAATTGATATGTCACTCTATATAAATAATGAATGGATAGAGTTTCATTCCCCATATCATAAAAGTCTAGCATATAAAATATCATCTCTATTGAGTTGAGCTATTGTTCCATGACTAGTGGATCAGAATATCCACTAAACATTGATGGTCGTTGCAGCATAAAACACTTGATATCCAGTTTCTACCTCTTATGGGAAGGTGGTTGTTTCACCTTATTCAAGATATTATTCAATTCCTGATACATATGGGTAAAAAATTCCAAGAATTGTTGAACTCCACCTACCAAGGAATCGATGATGTCACTCAGAAAATCATTGCATTGTCCCTCACATGGGTTGTTGGAATAATTTCCCTTGGTTCCTTCTATTTTCTAAAATTAATAATGTTTTAACAAAACATATGTCCACAAGTCAAGAATAAATAATTTATTACTTTTTGTAATTAACTCTAAAGGAATAAATTGTGGGATACCTTAGATTATAATTTTCTAAAATAAATATTATTGAATGAATTCATATACGTAGTCTCATTATATTGGTTTGCACTAATTTTATCTTATCCTAATTACAAAATTTACTAAACTATTCTTTAATACCAACTATAGTGAGCCTTATTTTTTTACATTACTGTTAAATCATATTAAAGGTTAAAAATATAAAAGAATATCAAAATTCGGATCCAAAGGTATATTTTCTTTGGAATATTCATAAATATCAACACATTTACATTGTAAAACATAAAAATTAATTAATTATTTCTTATTAATCTTCTTATTGGACCTTATTTAATAATTATTTGTTGTTACCTAAAGATATACATCCAATAAAGGGGTGATATAAAATCCCCCTAATATGTTATATAAGAATATGAATAAATATAAAATTGATGATCATAGAAATCATAATCAGAACATATAAATGGGAATGTAAAAAATAATACTATGAGGAAGAATTAGAGAAAGGTAACTAATATAGGAATTCATAAAAAAGAAACATCATGTTTTAGTGGTCGAATACAACACATAGTTGTGATCAAATCTATCATCATGTTCATGCATAAAATATGTGAATAATCATAACATCTTCATAATTATGATAAAATATAGAATCATTTTCACTCATAATACACAATATCACATGAGATACATCTCATTACCTAGTGTATTAGAGAACTATATAATTCTAGACACACCCATAATGTCAAAACATTTACATAATCATGCTTGCCACTTAGAACAAGTGTCAATATTGGACATAAAATAACTTATGAAATAGAATCGATTTCATGAGTAAAAATTTAGGAATAAACATTTGGGTTCCCAAATAAAAAAAGGGAATAACATAAATGGTATAAGAATCATCAGTTATGACTGAAGAAGAAGAAATATCAAGAGAAATAAAATATGTGTTTTTATAAGGAATATTTGTTTTGAAAAAATCATGGAATTTGTCATAAAATGAAATTAGAAGCATATATATCCTAGATAATAAAATTAAAATACAATTAAATAATATTTTAATTATTTTATAATGACCTCCATAATTAAATTTTAAATGAAAATTGAATAACCCAAAGAGAAGGTGTTGTGTTCGGGGAATCCCCTTACCTTATGCCTGAATGAATTCTTCACTTGAATGTTCTGGGTAAAAAATTTATATTCATTAACTAATAAATCCATAAACTCATTTACATATATTTGATTCATTTTGATATGTTTTTTATTTCCATTTTGATGAGTTATGGGGTTCAATTTCATCATTTGGGAGTTTTCTTTTTCTTTGTTTTCATGATTGGTTCACATGTATACTTGTATCAAATATCATACAAAATGGGAACGATTATTTAGAATTAAAATTATATGTTATTAATGAACATATTGGATATTATATTTTCATATATATAATTTCATATTTGGATATGATGATGATTCATTAGATAAAATGTTGATAATAATTTTATTTTGATTAAATTAGGTCGTTCTCAATCACTACAAACTAATTTTGTTTTGTTATTTATTTTTATGTATATGTGTCAGTTATAGAATATATAAATTGTTATAACATAAATTATAAAATAATTTTCAAGCATTATAATAGTTTTTTGACCAGCCTTCAAGGCAGTAAGAGAAAATGAAAATGTATCCTCAACGATTGCGGTAAATTGATACAAAATGAAAGATGATTTAATTTTTTCAAATAAAAGGGAGTGGATAATCTATTTCATGATGAATTATTCCATTAAAATGATAATATTATGTTATATATAAGATAATTTAGTTTTCATTCAACTTGAATTAGTGTAGGTGAGGAGAGAATAATAAAATAAATTAAATTAAAAGAAAATCAATGTGCATTTTACATCTTCAATTATTCTCCTTGAGGTCATCCTTATAGAAAATGGTTTTGGTCTTCTATTTAATACAATTAATCTGAGATTTGGGGTAGATTATTGAAAACAGTATATAGAAGAAAAATTACAAGATTCATGGATTTTGAGATGGGAGGAGAGGAGGTGGTGAGGGGTGGTATTTATAGGGGTGGAGAGAGAGAGAGGTGTTTTTGGAATATTTTATTTATTAGTTTATTATTTTGGCTCTAAAAATTAATAATTTGAACATAATAACTAAATATATTAAATAAATAAATATTATTAAATATTAAGGTGCTTAAATTATCCATGAATCAAGAAATAGTGACTTTAACTTATTCAATAATATGTCGTATATAATTGTATCAGACTATTCACAAAAAATTATGCTATTTTAGACAAAATAAAAAAAATCACCATAACCATTAATCAATGTGTAGAATTAAAATATCAACTCCATTTTATAAAAATAATATTCAAAATATTATAAATTTAATTTTTTTTAAAAAATATCGTTTATTTCGAAAATTATGATTTTAAAATTATAACTCATTTTATAAAATTTTGAAAAACTAAAGAAGGTATCATAAATTTATTTTCTAATCATAATAATTCAAAATATTAATTTTGTATTCTATTTTATGAAAATAAATTTTCAATTAATTATTTATGTTAATTAAAATATTTTCAAAAAACAATTATGTTTTATAAACAACCCAACACATAATTAATGAATTTAAAACAATTATTTTCTTATTCAATGATATAATTATATAATATTATCATTTATAAGATACCTAAATTTTATTTATAATTTCAAAGAATATGTTTCTATTATATTGGAAAAATTATTATTCATAATGGACACATTACTAATCTAAATGTCAAGTAACTATTCCATCAGTATAGGTTTCATAATTTCGAGAAATATCTATTATTTTGTTCATTCATCATTTGAAATTATTGTATTGTGTTATAAAAATGATTTTATGTGGTTCATAATATATGAAAATTGTATAAGAAGGGAATTTCCGTTGATTAAATATTTGTTCATTGCATTGTTCATTGAATAGGTTATTGATTATTTGTTTATTTATTCAACAAATCATCAGTTCTCATCTCCTAAATTTTCATGAGTGGTGTTAATGATGATCATTCTAAGTATATTTTTTTCTCAAAAGTATATGTATATATATTTCTATTTTATAGTTTTCTAGGATAGATTTGGTGACTGAAATGTATATTACTTTATTGGGTCTTGAAAAATCTATCGTAGTTTCTAATTAAAATTTCATATTGGTATTTTATTTTGGAGACTAAAATTTTATTGAATATCATTAAATTTCATTAGATATGTAAATATGGACTTATTTTACACTATTTTTTTGATTGATGGAATCATTTTTATTTTCCTAGAATATGTGATGATATTTGATTCCACTATTATGTTTTATTATATCAATTATATTTTTTTCCCATGGGCTATTAGAGTTAGGCCACGAGGTTCAATGTCTTATTTTCTGTCGGCCATGTCTATATTCTTTAGTAGGGTGGGAGGTGAAAATATGTATAGTGGTCATATTATATTTATTGAAATATTTATAATCATAGGTACAATCATTATAGAAAATCATGAGGATAATGATTTAATGTTTATTGTATTTCCATTTACTTGTGGTGTTAATCAAATTATAAAAATTATAAAAATTATTAATTTTTTATTCTCATAATGTACTAAGGTGTATCATTTATTATATCCTTTTATATTAATAAAATAAAACACAGTTAATTTTTTTTAGAGATTCATGAGAAAAATATGTTTAGTGATTAATTTAATGGAAAATACATAATAAAACCAGGGGGTGTTATAATGATTATCATCGGTATACTTGTTTAATAGTAACATAATAAACTCATCATTCAAATGTGATATTTAAATTACTTATCATCTCTATTTTCATTTCATCATTTACCAAATAATATAACTAAATTTAAAATTTAAATTTAATATCATACCCTATTTAAAAATATTACAAGGCCTCTTTCCCAATAACCTCAACATGGTTTGTGATATTTTCATTAATTTACTTCATATTTATCAATGTAAACTCATTACATGTTACGTTAAATAATTTTTCTGGATATAAGATCCCTCATTTATGTATTTTTTCACCTATTTATCAGATCACAAACAATATAACACATTAATCTAAGTACTATAATCATAAATTACATACACACCTATATTTTATAATGTTTCATGTATCAATATAATGTTTTTAATTCAAATTGGTTTAATATCACCATTTTTTCTTGGTGACTAATTTCATTTTTTAGCAATGTACTGTGAGGTTAAATATTATATCTCATCATCCTATAAAAAATATCTTTAACTACCAATGTAATGTGGTATGGTACTTATTAGGGTGTTGAACCACAATGGACATCCTATGGAAAATTTGAGTCTCGTCTATTTAGTATTCCGTCTTTTATATTAGGTAAGATTTCTTGAATTTAAAAGAAAAATTCCCAGAACAAATTTATTTGAAACCCCGTAAATGTAATCCTTGTAAATATAAAAGTTACCACTCTTTAAGCCTTACGTTTTATGGTGTATGAATCAAATAGAACACTGAAAAAAAAATTTATAATTCTTATTCAGATTAATAGAAGGCCCTATAAATGGTAAAGTCTTTCAATATATGTCTATAAATATAGGAAAAAATATGATCTTATTTCTATTTTTCGCATGTATTAATTCAAATAATTTTTTTTAAATTCCCTATGAATAAATTTCAATTTATTTAAAACATTTCTAATCATTAACACATTCATAAAAATCATCCTTCAGTGTTTTTATTTTACCAGAAATTCACTCCCTTATATCCAAATGGACCAACCTTTCTAAATGGTGATAAGAAATAAAATATATATTTATGATGTCATTATCCATCCAATATCACAAGTGTTTAAATTGGTAAAATCTCATTTATCATTTATCTAATAGGTCACTGTGTATCTATACCTCCAATTCCTATACAAGACTATAAAAACTATAGCATAATTTAGTAGTCATTTATATTAATTTTAAACACATTCCTTTTTATTATAATATAAAAAATCATCATTTGTTCGAATTGTGTTTTTTAATTTGAGGTTCTCAATTTAAAAAAATATAATTTACAAGGGGTCATGTTTCCTTGTGACTAATGTTTCAATGAAATTATGAATTAAATGAAAATCACTTTGGGGAAAATGTTTTTTATTGACATGTATAATTAGGAGAGAATATCTATATACTAAAATATCTCCAAAATTTCCACCAAATAAGCGAGTTCTTTACAACTATAATACCACTAAAATGTGAATTATATACATTCATTAAGTCATTTAATTGATCACTATAATTAATTAAAATTTTTATGGTGTCCATATAATCTCACTACTTCAGTCTTCCAATCAAAATAAAACTTTTTATGCCTTAAAGAGGAGTTTTTTATCCTACATGGAATATTCCACAGATTTTTTGTATTTTTACACCTACTCTTATACATCCAAAAACAAGTGATGAAGGAATCACACCATATCTAGACCATGATTAGCAAATTATTAGTGTTTTATCCCCACGATAGCTTGTATGGATTTTTTTCTTATAGTTTCATGGATTATTACACTATAAAAGAGGCTATAAAATCAATCCTTATGAGGTATAATTGAATATTTAATTCTTTTAATCATTAAAAAAATTATTCTATATACTATGTAATTAATTACATTATAATAAATCCATCCATATCCGATGTCATTGAAATATAATGTAAATTTTCTATATTTTGTTATGGATCTTTCATAAGGGTTTTCATAGATTAACTTTTATACATCCAACCAGAATAGTTTTATCATATTTAGTTGAAGCATGATGGACATAGGATATAAATTAAATTCCATTAGATATATTGAGATATAATTTTTAATTGCATAATTTTTGTTAAGAATATTCCCTAAATTTCCAAATCATATTAACATCAATGATCATTTAGATATTATGGTGGTGTCCTCACACACCTATCAATCTATTTACTATGGTGGACCGTTTTTACTAGTCCTATGAATATATATATTAATATAAAATACTAAATTTATGGGTGACTTTTTTCAATGTTTACCTCCTCTATGTGTGGTTTTAATTTCATTGGTTGATATTACCCCAAAAATGGTTTGATAGAAGAATTATCCCCCCCCCCATAATTGTTTTTCCAAAAACCCCATAATTTATTTTAATGGAGACGATTTCACTTACTACCATACATATTTAGATATAATTACCCATATATATCCCTTAGTGAATATCCTCTAAAAATATCTTCCAGTATTCCAAAAAATAATATTGTGTCCACTAAGAAGCCTAATTATAAAAAAAAATCCACTTGTAAGGGTAATATAGTTGTAAATGTTTTCTATAATATCTATTGGTGAATGATTTATATTGAAATAGTTATAAAATATTGAAACCTAAGAAAACATAAAATTGTATAAAATAAAAATGGATAAATTGTATTTTTTATATTTTACCATAAGTATATCATTAAAATAATTAAAATATTTTTGAAATATTGGGTGATATTATGTTCTTATTTCTAGAATTTCTCTCACCACCCTCTCTAGTAAAATATTCCGTATAAGTTCCGTAGGGAATATTTTCAAAGGATAAATAAAATATTTATATCATTTTATACATTAATTTAATATCATAATCATAATATCATCTTATTTATTTATAGAGGTTTCATGTAATGAAATTCATAAAATCTTCTACATTCTATATGGAGTTCCTTAGTTAGTATCTGGTATATCCTCCCTTATAATGAGAGATTATTTTTTCTCCTTGGGATTCCAATTATGATACTAGGTACACTTCTAAAAAAACCTAGTTCACCATCCATGATATTCAAACCTCCTCACCAATAGTGTATGATTTATAATATAGTATTATGATTTCCCTTATAATCATTGAATCACCCACATAGACACTTTGTGATGTCATTACAACATATTGTTCCTCCTCCCCTACATCCTATCAACATGGAATGATATTTATTATAACCAATAATGGATAAATATTTAATTCCTTAACAAGAAACATGGTTGGGGATTTGGAAAATCAATGAATCCACCACGTAGACACTATGTGATGTCATTACATCATACTGATACTCCATCCCTACACTTTCTCAATATGGAATGTAATTTATTATATCCAATAATAGATACATTTGAATTCTTTAACAAGAAACATAGTTGAGTATTTAGTTAGTTATGAAGATAGAAATTACAAATGTGAGGAAAATTACACAATAAATCCCATTATATTATATCTTCATCTGCTGAAATAAGATCATAGGATTTCTTCATTGAGAATTTGGACACTAAAACAATAAAGAGGTATGGTATTTGTATCTAAAAACAAATTAGATGATTTATCCAAAGTAAAAACCCCTTTAACCAATGATAATATGTGTAGAAAATATATTTTTATTTCATCAATGTATAGTTATTCTCAAAGGGGTTTCTAAATACATCCTAACCATATATTTTCTCAGAACTAGGAAGGTATAAAATGGATCATTCCCCTTTATATCTAACTCAAAAGGGTATGTTTCCATTATTATTGGTTTTAAATTAATATTAGTAAATTGATTCAAAAATTTTACTCTTATAAGTTACTTAAATAAATTCAATATATAATTTTTATATTTAAAACTTCTATACATATTATAATTTACACTTTGGAAACCTTTTTTTATCACATCTATGGGTCAAATTTTAAATTGGATTCTTCCACTTATGTGAATTGAATTACTCATAATATAATCTATAATTTCAATCACAATATTTTATATTATATAATATTTTAAACATAATTTTTGACCCTTATGAATAGTAAAAATAGTAATGATTAATTATTGTGGTTAAGGTCATAAGTGTTTTACCAGGGGTTAGAAAACAATCCATTTGCATTCTCTCCCCCGCTTTAAAATGACAACACCTATCCTCCCCTCATAACACATCCAATGAAATTTTATTCTACTAATAAATTATCTAATAACTTTATTACATCCCTTAAAACTTCCAAGATCCCATTTTTCATATATCCAAAATAGTATGGATTTTTTTGAAAACCAAAATAAGTTTTCTAAAGAAGATGTAATGTTCATAAATGAGTGATTTTAATTTTTTCTTATTAAACATTAATAAAATGTTGTTAAAAATTTTGTATATAAAAAACTATATATTAAATATTCTTATATCTAATTAATTTTGGATAATGACATATATCCATCTCATCCCCCATCATAAATGAAATGAAATGGTCAATCGTGTGTACGATAGACTACCTCATTGTGAACTGATGTAACTCATTTTCCATCACCAACTATAATAGATATAAGTTATAATATATTTTATACATGTATATTATATTTATGATATTATTATAATCCATTCATTATTATATCATTAACCCCTTCTTACTTTCCATGACATTTAGAATCTAATAATGTAACACATGTGTATGGTGGACTACAACCTCAAGAAGTGATGTGATTCGTTTTTTATGTCTGAATTTAATTGAAAGTAATAAAAATAAATTTATCTTATACAAGAGATATATATGACATGAAATTGGTTCTTGAAGTTTAGTATATCACCCACTTCCTTACTTGTTCCCTTGTGCGTACGTACGTCCTATTATCTCCATGAAGTGTCGAAATTCATTTTTGATGGAAAACCATAAAGAATGATTATAAAAATGTGTATAATGGATGAATATGATATATTAGAAATTAATATAATTCAATATATGATGTATCATAACCATTTACCAAATAACCAAAATATTCACGATAATTTACAAATGAGATAACAAAGTAATTAATACATATAACACTAAAATTAATAAACTATTATTATAAAATGTGTTGTAAAATGTTATAATAGGATCATATATGATATTATAAATATTAATTAGTTTCTGTTAATAATTAATAACATTACAAAAACCCTTATACAGGAGTTTAAATAACTTTCATCCACAATATAGCATGAGTAAAGGGACATCATCTCAATTTCTCTTCTTTTAGACATCTTTTATTTTTGCACACCTAATTTATCTTATATCATGTAAATACATACCATTTTAAATTTAATATCAAAAATTATAATAATTCATTTTATTTTACGCATCAATTTTAATTATTTCATTTTAGGGGATTTAACTTTAAAATTACAAAATGTTATGTGTTTTAATCTCAATTTCATCTCATTAAGGCATATTGTAATGTTATGAAACTAATTTATTATATATGGAGTATATAATTCTTATTTTACATGTAATATCATGATTATTTTATAATTCATTTTATTTTAATATAGAATTTTTTTTATACAAAATTATTTTTACATAAAAGTTTGTAAGTGGTAATGAATTTTGTAACATGATTTTATTTTATTGTACTATATTACAACATCATTTTCATAAATATTTTAAGATTATATATGTAATTAATTTTGTCTATAAGTTGTTTTATATACTACTTTTTTGTGGATTTACATTTGATACACTTAATAAATAAATTTTTTAATTCTCACTTCAACATTATTATATCTGTAAGGGTTTGTTTTATAATCTCATTCTAATGAAGATTGTTTAAGATATGAATTTCATTTTGGAGAATTATTTCATCATTGGATAATAAACACATTTCATTTTTTTATCCTCATATTATTAATTATGTTTTCAATTAATATTGTAATTTTTTACACTCTTTTGTACCTCAAATTATTGAGAAAATGTTTTTAATAAAATCAGACTTCTTTTCTCACTTCTGTCAATAATCCATTTTCTTCAAAATAAATGTGTTTATCAAATGTATTAAAAAATGTTTTAAATTTATCAAAATTATTTATTAATTTAATTTTTTTCCCATGATTCAATTTTAAAAAAAATTAATGTAAAATTATTGTATCTTTCTCAACAAGGATTATTTTACCCTTTTTGAAATTGTGCGAATGAAATGTTTTTCTAACTTATACAACATGTATGTGATTCTTTCTATTATGACCTCTCATTTATAGAATGATTCTTTTAAAAAATTTAGAGAATGAATTTAATGTAAAAAAATTTCATTAATATTATAGAAATTTATAGTTTTAGAACATTATTTTCAATGTTAAAGTGATATTTTCCTCAATAATGTTTTTAATGATCATTTCATCGTATTTCTATTTATCAATTTCAAAAACAAATTTATGTTACTTATACAACTCTAGGGATATGTTTTCTTGATAACATCATTTATATTTTTATGGATGGATTATTATTATTTTGATCATGAAAGGTATTGAAATTTACTTTCTTGATTCATATTTTATTAACTTTCCCTTGAAATAACCACTTCATTGTGACCATTATACCATTAATTTACTTTGAATATTCATCATTAATCCGGGATATGATTATTTTCAAAACCACTTGTCATTTTAATATAAGGATTTTTTTCGTTGAATTATATTTTACTAAATATATAAATTTCAATAAATCATCATTCTTTAATCAATACAAATATTTGATGATAAGGAATAGTGTTTATGAATTAAATAAATTATTCAATATATGATTATTTATTTGGACATAGAGATATGGGTGGGTCCTAGTAATAGATATCACCTTAATAAATTCATAGTCTCATTAGACTAATCAGTTGCTTATCATAAGTAAAATGAGTTTCTAATGTTTACGTTCCCACAAGTTTTAATATTTCTTGTGAAATCTCTTAATGGTAGAGGCATAACGATGCTTCAGATCATGACATCCAATAAATATGGATTTCATTTATTGATATTTCAATTATTAGTAACCATTATATTTTAGCAATGATATTATATATTCAGTTATTTAATTCTCATTTTATTTATTAAATGGCATGTGTTACGAGTTATTTACCCTTCCATATCAACTATTCCTTATCTAGATATGATATTCATTATAGTGATTAAATGGAATATGTTTTTAGTTATTAACCATTATATATTGATTATGTTTGGAAAATTATATAAATGGAATTTGAATTCAGTTATTTACCTTTCCATTATGATGCATATTGATTCAAATTTAGTACTTTTCCATTACAAATCACTTGATATCACTCTTATTTTTCATCCATTCCAAGGATTCTTGGTAGTGTACTATGAATGGTATGAAATCATACTATAGAGGGAATAATAATATTCATGATAAAATTATTGTTATTATTTTTTTCAATTATAATATAATAATCTTTTATTAACCATGTTTACTAAGAAAACTAAACTATTCAGTCCTTTTGGATGTGATTACTTTTATCTTATTTCAATGTAATAAAGTAAGACACCTGTTTCGTGTAATTAGAGTCGGGGTTGTTACAAATCATGCACAGATATCAGAAATAAATTCAATTATATAAGGGCACATAGTGTAATGTATTACCATAATGCCATTAGTGGAATAGAATTTAAGTACTTAAATATTTATTCTTATAAATTTACATTTTTGATATCAAAATGGATTCATATATTTCCATCGATATGAATTATTGATGAAACATAATACATTCCCTTCAAACTTAAAACTTCTAAATCCACATGGTCTTGACTCCACATCCGTATTGAAGGTCACTACTTGTGTTTCACTAGAGAAAAAAAATTAGTAATCTCCTCCACAAAGTTGTAGGTTTAAGAATACGGATGAGGCTACAGGTAGTTTTTTTATTCTTATATGGGGAATTAATGTATAATATGATGCATGTTGAAACCATAAAATATTCTCTAGTATATTATCACTTAATTTAATTATTAACCTATTCAAATATTTAATAGTGGGAAAGACATGATTTTCATTGGTTCTAATATAGCCATGTGATTACAGATTTAGTCAAAAGTCTTTGACTGAATAGTTATAGAAAAACTTACTATTGAAAATTATAATGTTTTTATCATATGGTGTGGCCACGATTTTACATATATATTTTCCATTATCAAACCAATATACCCTAGTTTCATCAACAAACTTATGAAAGAGGGAAAACACAACCATATTAGAAATCAGGTTTAAAGTTAATACTATTTTCTTATATATATTTTATGGAGTTAAAATAATAATTATAAAATGGTAGGAAAATAAAAATCATTGCTGACGCCCCTTTTTCTTCACAAGAGTCGAAACGAAATGAAAAGGGGAATACATCAAACAAAGAAGATTCATCCTTTGAATAGACATCGAAAAAATAGAAAGGGATGAACAAGGAGAACATTGCCTATAGGGCGTGCAAGTTCCTGCATGGTTGCACAGGTACACTTGTGCACCACATAGTGTTCATGCATGTGACTGGTGCGCCCTCTCTGAAAATTGCCCAGGGTCTTCTCTATCCCTTAAATAACCTCGGTGGGCCCCCTATTTGAGGAGGAAAAATTTCCAGAAATGTAGATTGATCTCTCGGTGCCCTAGTCTCTTCTCAAAGATTCCAAACACTTCTAAGGTAATTTCTAACCTAGAAAGGAAGATCTAAATAGGTGTAGGAAGGCCTAAGTGTTGAAATTCATCAAACACTTATTCACCTAGGTGTCCGACCCTTAATAGAAATGGCCACACTTGTGCGCCGCCTTACCCCTTCCACATAACGTGCGCGCCTCGCTTCTGGGAGTCTCCAGGGTTAGTATAAATGGCTTGAGCCAACCCTCGCCCAAATTTTACCCCAAGGTCTAAAAGTCGCGCAAGTACCAATGTGCCGCACAGGTATACCTGCGCGACCCAAACTTGCACGCCCACTTAGTACCTGTGTTCCCACCCAGACTTGCGTGCCCATCTTTTTTTGGGTGCCCTTCCTGCCCATTTCACCCCTCTTACCCCTATCCCTCTCTCCACGTCAGGGTTAAGCCTTCATAACTATCTCCAAAGTCATTTATGGTATGATTTCCTTGTTGGATTCCTCATCTCAATGGAATTATGTGGAACATCTCTAAAAACCTATTGATTTACACATCTTTACATCACTAAATTTAGAGAGTTCATTCATTCAACCTCGTCCTTTAAAATGAGAGAATCCTTAACATGGGCCTCCTTTTCAGGAGGAATCCCCAGTCTCCAAGTTCCTTAAACCTAGGCCCCCTTTTTAGGAGTATGCCCCAGTCCAAATTTTTCATTAACCTGGACCTCCTTTTCAGGAGTAAGCCCCAATTACTCATTAATTTGGGCATCCTCCTTAGGAGTAATCCCCAGTAATAATTCCCTTAAACTGGGCATTCTTTTTAGGAGTAATACCTAGTCTCAATGTTCCCAAAACATATGGGCATCCTCCTCAGGAGTAAGCCCCAACCATAATTCTCTTAACAGGGTCTTTCTTTTAAGGAGTAATCCCCAGTCTCAAATATGGGCATCCACTTTAGGAGTACGCCCCAAGTCCCTTAATTTTCATGTCTCTTAACCTGTGCCTTCTTCTCAAGAGTAATCCCCAATCTTAATTTCCTTTAGCCAGTCTTAATTCACTTTTGATTTGGGCTTCCTTCTTAGGAGTATAACCTAATCAAAAGTCCCTTCCTAACTTGGGAATTTTCTTTAGCAGTAAGACCCAAGATTTGAGTATCCAAATCTCCTTGAAGAAAATATACCTTTATAGACCATGTTCCTGGATTAATTCCCTGAAGTAAATATTAATCTTCATCTATTTGGGCAGTCATACATACATAAGCCCCACATCATTTCTTATGATTTCATCCTTCATGGTACAAATTGTCTGGTTTTACTAGTAGCTCTTGTTTCTCACACCGAGCATGACTCACATGAGCTTAGAGTGTAAAAGTAATTATGACATCTTTCATTGAGCCATCAATCATAAAAATCATTCTCCCTTACTCGAACTACATGGGTTCTGATTCCTTTTCTAAAACAAAGGATACATAGGTAGCCCATCTACAGGTACGATCCCAACTCTGAAATAATCCATGTCCTTCTGAATGACAATAAACTTCAACTGCCCCACTGAGTGGCTTTAAAACCAGTATGGTCATCATAATGACCAAGAGAATTTTATGTATTTAAGGATACCATTGACCAAGAATATCTAACAAATACAGATGATTCTCTATTGATGAAGAACCTTGAATACATATAAAAGATTCTCTAAATTTCTTACATATCAATCATTGATTGCCAGAATTAAAGGAAAGCTTATTTTACACTTGGTAATGTAATAAAGATTCATGAACATACCTTAAATCTATAAAGAGAGTCCCAGAGTAGAAAATAATTCCCCTAAAAAGGTGTGATCAGTCCAACCTCCCATCCTCTCGACCAATGAAAATTCCCAAGCCTCATCAGTCCACAACTAATGAGCTCCTACCTTTGGAAAGTAGGTCCAAATGGATATGGAATCCTTGGATGTTTCCGGTTCTATGAACAAACCCATTAGAAACCGATTAGAATGTTTGAACCATTAATCAAAGAGGTCATCCCCAATTCCAGAGGAAACAAAAAATGGTGAACCCAACGTGAATCCTTAACCAAGTTTAAATAATATTTTACCTACTTATTAGGCCCCTATTTAAAACTCAATGAGTGGGCCAACAAAACAAGCAATAACATATGTTTTTATCCAAAAGATTTAGTGGTTGGACTTATCTTGATTATGTATGTCATATAAAATAGGCACTTTTTTCCAAGATCTTCTACTTTTTAGAAATGGCTTCTCTCAAGTTCACACATGCGAATACTTCTGCTCTGAATTCCTCTACTGCTACTCTTGCTGGATCATCGTCCGCTCTGGGGATGATATCACCTAATCAGCGTCTTCAACACTAGGTATCGAATGCACTGGTTAAGGAGTACCGTCAACATGGTATCATCCCAACTCTGGCTGTTTCCCGACGATCCCTCCAAGTGAACAACTCACACCAGTCGTCCAGACAATGATGACAAGTTATTAAGAAGCAGGTGGTGCCAACCACCGTCTCCAACCATTTCGGGTCGTTATCCCCAAAACTCAATCACTAGTCCCTCCCATATTCGAGGGAGGTGAATGAGAAGTCCCCTCAGGGGATTAATTCAAAGAGACAAGAGTCCTTACCTTGGTCTCCCATTACGAATCACTGCCAGACTCGTGTGGCAGTGCACCCTCAACATGATGAGGGTATCGTTTCCAGGCATTCAACTTAGGTTCCTCGAACCCGAGCAGGAAATACGAACCGCCAGAGGTGAAATCCGGTTAACAGTGATCTGGTTCTTATCTCTGTCATTTCTGGAGAAGTCCACCAACCTAACTTGGTGACAAGCAATAAGCGGGCACATACACCCATCCGTTTTAATTCCGCTGTCCAGCAGACTCGTCTGGCAGCATCACGCCAATCCCGCCAGGCAATTCTGGCGAAATACTATAGGCAGGAACATACACCTATTGAAACGTCATCAGCTAGTCAGAAGGCTCGTCTGACTACATCTAATGGATCTCGTCAACCACATTCGGAGAAGTACAATCAGTAGGGACATACACCTGCTAGTATTGATCAATCTTACCAACAATCTCATTTTGTAGCACCAGGAGTTGTCAGTTGGAAAGCTCCGGTGACAAACATAAGGCAGACTCAACTCTCTGCCCCTACACTTGAGTAATGTCAGTTTTCACTAACAGGAAAAGGAGTACAGGAGCAAGAACACACACCTAATCCAAGCCCGGAATGGACGTTTATCCCCATTCTGGCAAAACTGAAGTCACCAAGCATGTTCTATCAATGGTGAAAGAGAAGAATCAAATCCCTTCTCATATCCTAGATGCCAGCCAGGATATTATAACACATTCAGCAGCATCTTAGGGAAAGACACATAAATCTATCCCTACCAGTGGAGTGATACATCAATAGTTCACTCTAGAAAACACACACAGATCTGTTTCAGTCCAAGAGGGTTGTGGGGCGTACTCCCCCATATCATACGGACTACCAAATCGGGCACAAACACCTAGTTTGAGTGGAGATAATCAGCCTAACCTGGTCATTTCTCCTAATCTGGAACACACACCTGCTAAGTTGAGTGAGAAGGTGTCTAAGAAAAAAACCCGCCCAGCCCAGTCAACAAATCAAGGGACAATTTGTAAAAAGGACTTACTCGATGCTCGAGTTCTTGAATCCATTAAACAATTATCTATTGTATTTCAAGATTATACTCTTTCAGTTCCCAATAGTGGGATCATTAATTCCGAAGTTCTTCATCAGACACTTCCTCATGAAGGCTTGCTTCAGGACAGTTCGATCGATCTTGAAGTTTCATCTTCAGATGAGAGATACAATAACCCTCTGTGTGGCTAGAAGATCAAGGAGAAAAATATTTCATCTTTTGTTATAACCCACAATGGTGGTCCTCCCCATGATGATGAATTTCGTTGCGAAATTTCTCTCCGCAGTAGTGATTCACATTGCTTGGAAAATTATCCAACAGACAATGTAGTAATGAGAAAGCCCTCTTATCTTGAGGCACTTGAAAATGTGAAGCCAGTCATGTCTAATGTTTTACCATTAGTAGGTGAAATAAATTTTCAACCAGAAGATATCCTAGGGTGTAGGTCATTCCTTGAACCACCCATAAGTCATTCATCTTCTAGTTTGATCATAGATTTCTCTACCAATCTTGTTGAATCCGATGAAGCAACAAGGAAGCACCAGCTCTGGTCTAATCAGGTAGAATAATCTTCATTGAATGATAAAGAAGAATTACTGAATGTGAGAAAACAACTGGCGAAAGGTGTAGTGCCAGTTATGTTTTGGCCTTTGGCTGATTCTCAGTATGACATTCCAGAGATGTTGATGGAACATGGAATTCATGACCTTCATCTCAACATATGGAAAAATCTTTGTCAGTTGAAAAAGAAAATATTATCTTATGATGAATATGAAAATAATTTCAAGATAATAGAAGGGTTACAACTCCAGGTTGATTTGGAATCTCTATCTGTCTCTTGATATCTGAAGGCTAAAAAGCAGCAGAGATCACTTCAGCGTTCATGCCTTGGCGCACTAAGAATTTTTCACTAGTTAATTGCCAATTCCCATTCTGTTATTCATATCAGAGGATGGGGTGTTCATGGAGCACTACATTTCTTTTTACTCTCTAGTCAGTAAAGCCCGCCGAAAATGGTCTCATGCAATGTTATTTCCCATGGTTGGACAAAGTCAATGGGCTTTGTTTGTAATCAAAACTTTCCCAAGAATAGGCTTCAACTAGTTCCTCTAAAATCAAGAATACAGAGAAAAAGTTGTTGAATTAGTCCTGCTCCAAGAAAACAGGAATATTGAACTGGCCTCTCATTTGGATCAAGCACATCATCAAGTGATAGAAATGTCAGAAATCATCCAGCATTCATATGAGCTAGGTGATAAAAGTGGATACAGGTTGATGCATCCATCTAATTTCTGGACTAAAGTCTGCAAAATCAGGAGAGATTTCAAGAAGGTCTCAGAAATAGCATGTCAAGAGGCACCCTATCTTTCCAGACTAGGGACTCTTTTAAACCAACCCTTGGAATCAACAAATAGGATTCGAGGAGTTGAGCGGGAACAGCAGGAACAACCCCTATCCACCGGACTTGGGACTTTTTCAAATCATCAATCCCCTCCTTAGCGATAGCCGATATTCTCTCAATTGGGGAAGAAGCCACAGGGGGAATGAAGAACCAAATTATCAAGAGTTTCACTCCAAATTTCGGTTCATCATGAATTTTGTGAAGGATTAAATCAATAAAAGGCAATGTCTCTCCAGGGACATAGAAAAAGGCAATATCATAGAAATGCTGATAGAAGGGATGTGATGCATTATGCATCAATCAATGTCATCAATGTCGTTGTTGCTGATGCACAAGATGAGGATCACTCAGAGGGATTAGATGAAGTGGTTCCTACTCAAGAAGTTGTATGCATAGACACAAATGAAGAAGGTGTGGGTACACAAAATCAAAGGATTACCCAGAACCTAGGTAATCCTTCCAGTAACCCACTTCCCTCTCTCCGAAAGGTGCCCAGCAAAGGAAGGGGAAAGAATCAGTTTACATACCATTCCTTTGGAGAAGGCCAATCACTCTGATTAGAGAAAAGATTTGCACAATAGGAGGAACAAATGATGGAATTGAGGAGGTTGAATGAAGAACTACTTTAGGTTAGTCTTCCTTCTAAGCGTGCTGGAGTCAGTCAGTAAAGGGAATTTGTTGCAGCTACTGAGATGGATCAAGAATATCCTCCTCTATCAATACACCCTCACAGGTCTAATCCTACTAGTCAAGTGCAACAACAATTGGCGGTGCTACCATCAGTTAAAGCACCAGTCACCACATCTGTCCAAGCTCCAGTCATTTCACCTACCCAAGTCCAAGTTCACCCGGATGTTTCTCAAAAGTTAATAACTACCATTGAGTCATTAACAGCTCATTTAGAGACTACGGAAGGGAAGCGTGTGCAGGTTCAACCAGAAAAGAGATCTTACCCTGAATGGGTAGATTCAATCCCTCCCCCATCAAGTTTGGGAACCCTGTATTCCATATTTTCAATGGATTAGGCGATCCTGAACAGCATTTGATGCATTATGTTTCTTGTTGTGATCCTATGATGGGAACTCTGAAACAGCAAGAAGCAGTGCAACTCAGATTCTTCGTGCGAACCTTGCAAGGACCATATTTTGTCTGGTACACAAGATTGTAATCTCGATCAATCACCGGGCGGGAGGATCTTCGCAAAAATTCCTTCGTCAGTTCAACTCAACATTGCCAAAGACAACAGTTTTTGATCTTAAAAATTGTATGCAAAGGGATAATGAAAGAGTTTCATATTTCATTTCTTTCTAGAAGGGATTAACATATTCCCTAAGCTTAGCACTCCCTCAAGAGGAACTATTTCCAATCTGTGTGGCAAATCTGCGTGATGAATTACGCACGCCGTTGATCCCTGTGAAATAAACAGGAGGGTTATGAGACCTTAATTAAATCGCTCAACAGATTAAAGATTCCATTATACAGACTAAGGCTAAATCTAGTGTAATTCCATCAGCTTCAGGAAGGAGAATGGGTAAAGAAGATACTGATACAGTTATGCTTTATCAAGCACCTATACCTGCTTCTACTTCAAAACCTTCATCTTCTCGCAGGGCTCTAGCTCTTGAGAGCCAACAACAGAGGTCGTTTCGTCAAGATGATCAAAGAGATCAAAGATGAAAACAATTTGAGTATTTGAAAAGCAATGTTTACTCTTTTCGAAATGAATAAGTTCCTAGTTACTTCATTTTGGCTCTAGAAAATAATCTGGTTCAATTGCCAAGGGCCAAAAGGCCAAACAAGGAAGGAGATGAAGACCTTCCAAATTATTTCCCCTTTCATCAAATTTCTAGGCATCCCATCCATGAGTGTTTTGTCTTCAAAGACCTCCTTCAAAGGATGGTCGACTCGGGGAAAGTCAAACTAAATAGCTCTTTAGCATAGGTAGCATGTGTTACTGCTACAATTACAGAGGAAGAAGGCAAATGACAAGAAGTCAAAAGAAAAAATGTGCAGAAATATGATGATTGGATGTTCAGGAAAATGATCAACAAAATTCATTCCATTTTGCGAACACAATTGAAGAAACCAATTGTGTCTTATGCTATGTATGCCACAAATAAATCCTCTTCAGAGGGAAAATCCTCAAAAGGGAGGCATAGTTCGAAGAAAAAAAATAAATCAGAGGAAGATGAAATTGTGTCAAAGCCGAAGTTGTCTTTAACTCTGGAAGATTTCATTCCATCTACTTAGAATCTGCGGGCACCGTCCCACCAAACGGCACATCCCAAATTGGCTGGTCAGGAAGAGACTTCATCAGATGAAGAGAAGATCTTCGGTTCTATTAATATGATCCACTTAATAGATCCTTATTCTAGTCACAGTTTCGATCTCGATGAACCTGGGTTCTCTATATCAAATAGAGGAATTAAATGGAGTTCTAGAGGTTAGGGATACAGAGGAATACGTGGATATCCCATAAGAAACTATTCCTATTCTACCCCTGCTAGAACTGTGTATGAAGAAAAAACTCGTGGAAGAGCCCTTCAGCAGACTCAACAAGAACAAGCAAATTCTTCCACCAATAACAGATTCAGTCCTGAAACAATTATTCTAGAGGATCAGTTAGAGGTTCAACCTTCATCCTCTCAGTAGGTAAATAGACCTAATCGGTCTGATATTCCAAGGCTAGGAGTATTTCCAACTCCTACCCCGATACAAGACGCATCAACTTCCAAAACATCAACTTCTAAGGCACCTGCAAAACCACATGTTCATGTTGGGAAACGCAGACCTTTGGATCAAAAGTATGATGTATTGAAACACTTGTCCCATGTACCGGACATGTTATCAATTCTAGAATCCTTGAATTTATCAAAGGATCTTCGGGAGGCACTCATTGAGGCTTTGTCTAGTCCTCAGGAGTCTGAAACTGAAATTACTGCAGCTAAAGTCTACCATGTAGAGAATAATCCTGCCGAATGCCATGCGGTGATATCTTTTACTGATGAAGATGAAGATGATGTTTTTCATGGAAATATTATACCTTTATACTTATCTGGAAAGGTCAATGGTGTACACGTCCAAGGAGCTTTCATTGATAATGGTTCATGAGTCAAGCTCATCCCCATTCGTACACTTCATCGATCGGGCCTCACAAAATCTGATTTATCTACTTCTACATTGATGTTACAAGGATATAATAAAAATGAACAAGAACCACTAGGCTAGATTACTCTCAGAACTCAATTTGGAGATCTTTTATCCAATTCAGATTTCATGGTTGTTGATCATGACACAGCCTTCAACATTTTTCTTGGAAGACCATGGCTACATCAACATGCGGCTATCCCTTCATCATACCATAAATTTATCAAATATTGTTTTGATGGTCAAATTGGGACATTGTATGGTGATAAGGCCCCTTTCAAAACATGTGAGTCTCAATACATTGAGGCGGAATTATATCACATGAAGGGTAAGGAGAAATCCACAACAGGGGAGGTCACCAAAGTTAACGCTCCATTTGGTTTGGAAAAGATTCCAATAAATCCATTTATACATGTGAGTGCACATTATGTGTTTCCTATTAGTCAAAGTGATAGGATAGACCCAAATCAAAATACTCTTATGGAAAGATCCATAATGTCAATTATGGAAATCGTTCCAAACTACATGGGAGAAATTGGTGAACCACTAAGCCGTGATTAAAAGCCCAAATGGAGATGTATTTATTTCATCTACTGAAATCCAACACGTCTATACTTCGCTAACCTGGCCAGAAGGAGTTATAGAAATACCAGAGGGGAATGATGATGTTGATTCTCAATCCATCATCTTCTCTTTATTACCCAAGGAAGACCCTTCATCATCAATTGGGTCAGAAATGGAAGCTTCTTCTTCAAGATGTTCAAATTTTAACATCTCTTCTGATCATGGAAATTCTTCTTTATCATCTACTATACAAGTAGAAAAGGAAGAAATAACACATGTTGAAGAAGAAGAGGAAGATCTTAGGGATTATCCTCCAGCATTTTAAGATGGTATCTCTACCACCATGGATGAACTCAGAGAAATAAATCTGGGTACAAAAAAAGATCCACGCCCCAAATTAATTAGTGTTTCCATGACTCTTGAAGAATAAGAGATGTATATTTCTTTTGGAAAGAAAAATTGAGACATATTTTCTTGGAACTATATAGAGATTCCAGGGCTTGATCCTGATGTTTCCACTCATCGTTTGGGTTTTCCAGAAGAACATCGAGGATTCAAACAAGCTACTAGAAGAACACACCCAACCTATGCTTCCCAAATTGAGGCTGAAGTGGATAAGCTCATCAAAGCTAACTTTATCAGAGAAGTTCAATATCCTAATTGGTTGCCTAATATTGTCCCAGTGAAAAACAAGAATGGGAAAATTAGAGTTTCCATTGATTTTAGGGATCTTATTCAGCATTGTCCTAAGGATAGTTTTCCAGTTCTGATTACAGAACTATTAATTGATGCAACAGTTGGATATGAAGCACTCTCCTTCATGGATGGATATTTCGGATATAATCAAATCCGAATGTCTCCGGAAGATGAGGAATCTACAGCCTTCAGATCCCCTCAAGGTGTGTTCTACTATCGGGTAATGAACTTTGGCCTAAAGAATGCAGGCGCAACATATCAACGTGCCAGGCATCGTATCTTCAATCCCATTTTAGGGAAGTTCGTTTAATGTTATGTGGAAAATTTGGTGGTTAAATCCAAACAATGTTCTAAACACTTGGCTAATTTGGAAGTCATATTCTGAAAGCTTCGACAACATAATTTTAAGATGAACCCCTTAAAATGTTCTTTTGGGGTAACCTCAAGAAAATTTCTCCACTTTTTTATATGCCATCGTGGTATTGAAGTCGATCCTTAGAAGACCAAGTCAATCCTTGGTATGTCACCTACTCAAAATTTGAATGGATTGAGAGGACTTCAAGGACACTTATCCTATATTCGGTGTTTCATCGCCAATTTGGCAGGAAAAAGTTCACCCTTCACCTAATTGATGAATAAGGGAGTCACTTACCAGTTGACTAAATAATGTCACGAAGCATTCAATATTCTCAAGAAATACCTCTTGAGTCCATTAGTACTTATTCAACCTGTTGAAGGGAGGCCACTTATCCTCTACGTGACAGCCTTAGAGCGGTCATTGGGTTCGTCTCTTGCTCATAAGAATGATGTTGGGAATGAAAACAGCCTATACTATCTCAGTCGGACTATGCTTGAAGCAGAAACCTGGTATTCAAATATTGAGAAGTGGTTCCTAGCATTAATCATTACAGTTCAAAATCGGAGACACTACCTGCCACATCCCGAGGTCTAATTGGTATCTCGTAATAACCCACTCAAATTCATCCTTATTCGTCCAATGCTTGCTGGACGTCTGGCAGGGTGGGTAGTTATCTTGTAGCAAGTTGATATTCAATATGTGACTAAAAAGGAAATAAAGGGCCAATCTCTTGCTGAAATCCTTACTGAACACCCTTCAGTGAAAGACACATCTTCTGATATTGAACTCCCTGATGAGGAAGTCTTCTCTATTCACGAAAGTATTCAAACGTGGGAAATATACTTTGATGGTGCTTCCAAAAGTCCAACGGGGAGGAAAATGGAAGTTTCTAAGTTCAAAAAAGTTGGATTAAGAGTTATTCTTAATTCCCTAGAAAAGGCAGTGTTACCTTATTCCTTCTCATTATTGGGAGGCGGTACAAATAATGAAGCAGAAAACCAAGCTCTCATCACAGGATTGGAGTTGGCGCTTCAAGCACAAGTGAATCACTGAAAGTTGAAAGGTGATTCAGACGTGGAAATAAAACAAGTCAATGAGGATTATGACATCAAAAAAGAAGAATTAATCCATTTGTATGATTATGTCAGAGAGTTAATGGCTGAATTCCCTTCGGAACTGAAATTTTCTTATGTCCCAAGATCAAAAAATGCCCAAGATGATGTACTAGCTAATATAGCCACAGCTCTGGCAGATCTAAATCGGGATGAGACAACCATCAGTATTGCCCACCATCGTACAATTTCACCTTTTTTTGAACCAGAACTGAAGAGATCGATTAAATTAGTCCCATTCCTGAACCATATGGTCATACTACAGGATGTATGAAACCTATCATGGAATACCTTCAAAATGGAACACTTCCACCTGATAGAGTTGGGAAAGAAAAAATCCAGCGACGTGTGGTCAATATTACTCTTTATGACAACCCAGATCACCTAGTGAAAATTCTCTACAAGCATGGTTTTGATGGTGTTCTCTTTAGATTCATTGATGGTGAGGTGAAAATGGTTGTCATGAAAGAAGTTCATATAGGAGTTTGGGGTGCCCCCCAGTCTGGACAAAAACTGTCTGATCAGATTCGAAGGCTTGGATCCTTTTGGCCTTCAATGATACAAGATTATGTTGATTTCACAAAGAAGTGTCATTCATTCCAAGTACATTCCAACTTCATTCATCAACCTACAGAGTTGCATCATAAAGATAAATACTCATGGCCATTTGCCACATGGGGAATGGATGTGTTGGGGCCTTACCCTTCAGCTACATCCAAGCAGTTTAAGTATATTCTTACTACTACTGACTTCTTTTCCAAATGGGAAGAGGTAAAACCTCTCAAAGAAGTTAGTTCTAAATGCATTGTTAGCTTCATCAAGTCTAACATCATTACCAGATTTGGTGTCCCTCATACCATATTGACGGACAATGGCACAAACTTCTTTTTATCCGAGGTGATGAAGTTGTATCAAGAATACAACATCAAATCTAATCATTCATCTCAGTATCATGCAGCGGCCAATGGACAGATAGAAGCCTTCAACAAGACACTTTCAAACATAATGCAAAATATGGTGGATAAAGATTAGAAGTCATGGCCTGATAAAGTCTTTCATGCTTTATGGGATTATCGGACCACCACCCGCACTGCAACGCGGTCAACTCCATATTCATTGGTATATGGAACAGAAGCAGTCTTTCCTATTGAAGTTCAACTACCCTTGATCAGAGTATCTATTTGTGATCAGTCATCTACAGATGAACAATCTCAAAAGAGATTGGATGAATTGGAACAATTAGATGTGAAATGATTGTGTACCCTGCAGTCTATCAAAATCGAATAGCACGATCTTTCAACAAAAAAGCTCATCTTCGTTTATTCATTCCGGGAGAATTGGTATTAGTTCTCAGAACTCCAATGATACCAGGAAAGAAACCTCCGATACTTGATCCAAAATGGGAAGGACCTTACTCAATACATAAGGTCTACTCAAATGGATCTTATTCTTTAATCTTATTGGATGGAGAACTCATCACTACTCCAACCAATGCCACATTTTTTAAGAAATGTTTTGTATGAACACAATATACCCTCAACGGTCGATGCATATGACCTTGAATTATTTGCACGTCCCTTACATCCAGCAAGACATTAAATTGCATCACCATCAATAGTCCATGCATATGACCTTAAACTATTTTCATGTCCCTTACATCCAGCAAGACGTTAAACCGCATCACCATCAACGGTCATGCATATGACCTTAAACTATTTGCATGTCCCTTACATCCAGCAAGATGTTAAACTCCATCACCATCAATAGTCAATGAATATGACCTTAAACTATTTGCATGCCCCTTACGTCTAGCAAGACGTTAAACAGCATCACCATCCAGGGTCCATGCATATGACTTTAAACTATTGGCACTTACGTCCAACATGACATTAAACAGTGACTTCCTAACTACATTATGCTAAACTATACAGAAGTCCCTTACGTCCAGCAAGACGTTAAACTGCATCATCATCCATGGTCTATGCATACGACCTTAAACTATTGACACCATCATCCAACATGATGATAAACTGTATTGTCCCTAATATTTCCAACATGATGTTAAACCGTATCCTCTTTTGTCCTTACTGCATGACATTTAACTGAACAATCTCCTTTTTCGTCCAACATGATGTTAAAATGTATTTTCCCCACCGTCTTAGCTATAGGATGCTAAACTCTAGAACACCCTTATTGTCCAACATGACATAAAACTGTCTTCCTTAAATATGTCCTACATAACATTAAACTGTATTTTGTCCCTGCTACATGACATTAAACTGTGCAACACCAATAGCCCTAACTGGAAGACTTTAAACTACGTAGTCCCTTCATATGTCCTATATGACATTAAACTATGCATCGTTAAGGTTGTTTTTATCTCTTGTTTCTCACACCGAGTATGAATCACGTGATCTTAGAGAAAACTTCAACCATAACACCCTCTCTGGGCCGCTAACCATGCATAAGTCCCAACACCATTTGTTTTAGGTCGTTGTCCCCAAGAACAAATTGATCACTAATTCATTCTTTAATTTAACTATGCGGACTTTGATCTTTCCTTCTAGGTTGGGTACGTAGGCAACCTCCCAAGTTCAATCCCAAAACCAATCTCTTCACATCGGTTCACCTCCATCTCATATGATGTTGATTCGTGAAATTGCCCCTAGAATCATTATCTTTACATTGGTTCACCTTCATCCTTGCTATACGACGTTAAGCTGTACAACATTTCTGTCATGTAAGGCAATAAACTACAATATTCTTTGATACCCTCACCTGAGAGGGAATCATTATTTACATTGATTTTTAATCATGATTTATTCCAAAGAATATGTGCATACATGGAAATGCCTGAACCTTTTATTTTGGGTCAAACCATCATTGCACTGAAGTCCCCTTTCACCCTTCACTTGTACGAACCAAATATGTATATAGGGTATTTCTAGAACTATTTGGGCTTGATTCCCATCCTTATGGGATACGTAGGAACGTTCGAGTGTCCCTCAAATCCAACCCCAAGTCTTTTGGGCCTAACCCCAAATTCCGCTTTCAGTCCCCTGGCTGAAAATTCCTCGTGAAAACACACACTATTTATTTCTTATAATGGTCTGAGTTCTATGACCCTAAACTATGATCTCTTATACTATCATCCCACACAACGTTAAAATGTATTTCAAATAACTACGTATGGCTTGATTCTCATCCATATAGGATATGTAGTGAAGTCCAATATTTCAATTCAGGACCCAGCCACAACATGAATATGTTTAGAATTGATCTGTATATCTATGCATACATTGGACAATACCTATTTTTATGTGTCATGATATTAACCTTAAATATTTTCATATCTTCATACCCTTTTTTTCTGACTTCTAATCACAAAATGTCCAAATTCTGAGAATTCTTTTTCCTGACCATGCAGCATGTGCCCTTAGGCGGCCTTGCATAAACAATCTACATAACATACCTGTCAGCCAAAAGATACTATTATTTGACTATGAAACCAATTACCTTAGGTGTCTCTTCATAATTCAACCCCCTAATAGGTTTGTTAAATAATGGAAACTTCATTCTTAGGATGAAAAACTCATTTTTTTCATAGTTGTCTTAACGACGATATGTAGGGATCCACAAAAAATAGCCATTCTTTACATATTTTTCTAATACTCTTTTTCATGATCTGAAAATATTCAAGTATATGGTTTATCTTTTCTCTTCCCTACGTTTGGGTCAAATCTTCGTAGGAGTGACATACATCCAGTTCTTAAACAATCTTGTTTGGAAATATCTTCTCCATATTCAAGTACCTTCCTCCACACCGCAAACTCTATGCTTTGTAAAATTTGAATCTCTATAAACTTCCACTGGATTTTTAGCAGTAGAAATGTAACTTTCTAAGAGTTCTTTTCCCTGACTATGCAGCATGTTCCCTTAGGAGGCCTTGCAAAAACAAGTCTACATAATGGACCTGTCAGCCAAAAGATGTTATTTATTTGACTATGCAGTCAATTCCCTTAGGTGGCCCTGCATAATTCAAACCCTAACGGGTTTGATAAATAATGGTAACCACATTCTTGGAAAATACATATTCTAATGCCTCTTACTCCTCTTTCATATCACTCCTCAGATTCAAGGTTTCTTAAGGCATTGTTTACATTTTTTCTTTCCATACATGAATATGGTAATATGTTTACAAACATGTTATCAAGGAATTGAGTCAATTTTTAATACATTTGGTCAAAGCTATTTCGACCTTAAACATTAGCCTTTTTATAGTCCGACATGCATGAAATTAAACTGCCAGATTTCATATTTCTTCTCACCTCAGAGTCAAATCCTCTTTTCTCTTCGGATCCAACTCTGAGGGGGACTTTTGTTGACGCTACTTTTTCGTCACAAGAGTCTAAATGAAATGAAAAGGGAAATACCTAAAACAAAGAAGATTCATCCTTTGAATAAACATCAAAAAAAGAGACAGGGATGAACAAGGAGAACATTGCCCATAGGTCGCACAAGTTCCATCATGGTCGCACAAGTACACTTGCGCGCCGCCTAGTAGTCGTGTTGGTGACTTTCACGCCCTCTCTAAAAATTGCCCAGGGTCTTCTTCAGCCTATAAATACCCCCGGTGGGCCCCCATTTGAGGAGGAAAAATTTCCAGAAATTTAGATTGAGCTCCCGACGCCCTAGTCTCTTCTCAAAGCTTCCGAACTCTTCTAAGGTAATTTCTTACCTAGAACGGAAGATCTAAAGAGGGGGAGGAAGGCCTAAGTGTTGAAATTCATCAAACACTTGTGCACCTATGAGGCCAGCCCTTATTGAAAATGGACACAGTTGAATTCCTCCATATTCCTTCCACATAACTTGTGTGCCTCTCTTCTGGAAGTCTCTAGGGATAGTATAAAAGTCTTGATCCAAGCCTCACCCAAATTTTACCCCAAGGGCTAAAAGCCGTGCAAGTACCCATGTCCCATGCAGGTATACCTGCTCACCCCAAACTTGCACGCCCACTCAGTACCTATGCACCCACCAAGACTTCTACGCCCCTCTCTTTTCTGGTGCCCTTCTGGACCATTTCACCCATCTTACACCTATCCCTCTCTCCTCTTCATGATTAAGCCTTCAGAACTCTGTCCAACGCCATTTATGGCATGATTTCCTTGTTGTCTTCCTTATCTGAAAGGAATTCAGTGGAACATCTCTCAAAACCTAGTGATTTACACATCATTACATCCCTAATGTTACAGTGTTCATTCATTCAACCTCATCCTATAAAATGAGATAATCCTTAACCTAGGCCTCCTTTTCCGGAGTAAGACCCAGTCTCTAAGTTCCTTAAACATGGGCCCCCTTTTCATCAGTAAGCCCCAGTCCAAATTTTTCATTAACCTGGGCCTCCTTTTCAGGAGTAAGCCTCAAGTCCTCATTAATTTCGGCTTCCCCCTTAGGAGTAATCCCCAATAATAATTACCTTAAACTGGGATTTCTTTTCAGAAGTAAGCCCTGGTCTCAAAGTTCCCAAAAAATATGGGCATCCTCCTTACGAGTAAGCCCCAAGCATAATTCTCTTAACCTGGTATTTCATTCCAGGAGTAAGCCCCAGTCTCAAATATGGGCATCCTCTTTAGGAGTAAGCCCCAAGTCCATTAATTTTTCATGTCCCTTAACCTGTGCCTTCTCCTCAGGAGTAATCCCCAGTATTAATTTCCCTTTACCAGTCTTAATTTAATTTTGATTTGGGCTTCCTTCTCAAGAGTTAAACCCAATAATAAGTCCCCTCCTAACTTGGGAATTTTCTTTAGGAGTAATCCCCAAGATTAGAGTATCCAATTCTCCATGAAGCACATATACCTTTATGGACCCTGTTCCTGGATTTCTTCCCAGATGTAAATCTTAATATTCATCTATTTGGGTAGTCATACATACATAATCCCCACATCATTTCTTATGATTTCATCCTTCATGGTACAAATTGTCTGGTTTTACCAATACCTCTTGTTTCTCACACCGAGCATGACTCACATGATCTTAGAGTATAAAAGTAATTATGACATCTTTCTTTGAGCCATCAATCATAAACATCATTCTCCCTTACTCTAACTATGTGGGTTCTGATTCCTTCTCTAAAACAAAGGATATGTAGGTATCCCATATGGGGGTACGATCCCAACTCTGAAATAATCCATTTCCTTCTGAATGAAAATAATCTTCAAGTTCCCCGCTGAGTGGCTTTAAAAAGAGCATGGTCATCATAATGACAAGGATACTTTTATGTATTCAAGGATACCATTGACCAAAAATCTCTAACATATACAGATGATTATCTATTGATGAAGAACCTCGAATACATATAAATGATCCTCTAAATTTCCTACATATCAATCATTTATTTTTATAATTAAAGGAAATCTCATTTTACACTTGGTAATGTAATAAGGATTCACGAACATAACTTGAATCTATAAATAGAGTCCCGAAGTAAACTATAATTCCCCTAAAAAAGTTGTGATGAGTCTAACCTCCCATCCTCTTGACCAATGAAAATTCCCAAGCCTCATTAGTCCACAACTAATGAGCACCTACCTTTGGAAAGTAGGTCCAAATGGATATGGAATCATTGGATGTTTCCGGTTCTACAAAAAAACCCGTTAGAAACCAATTGGAATGTTTGAACCTTTAATCAATGAGTTCATCCCCAATTCTAGAGGAAACAATCATATAATTAAGAAATATAATAGAAACACTTTAAAATATTTGTGAAAAAATTTCCCAATTTATACATTTCAACTAAGTTTCTCAAATATTGGTTTCGATCCCTTTCCTAGAGTTTGGTGATACCTAAAATAATTATTATAGATTGTGTGATGTAGTGAAAATTAATATTTGATTATAAGGATTATCCAAAGTGGTTTGGGTTCCATGACAATTTGGGCAACTCCTAATTATAGAAGAATAGTGCATGCACCCAATATATCATATATTTACCAAGTACCAAGTTATGCGTCAAATTGATTTTTAACCCAGCTGTGTGTCTACTCCATCATAAGCACATAATCATATCAAAACCTTGGAATGTAACACTTTATATGACATTATAATTCTCAAGCCATTTATTCTGCAGAATTTAAACCATTCCATACCAATTAGATCCAATTATGAAGGTTGAATTTATTCTATTTCAAATGTAATGAACGGGGAAACATCAAAAATTCTGTAATACAAAAAAAATTGTCCAAAGGAATATGAATACTTGGAACCCCCCCCCCCACATGATATTTTCATAGGTTTTGTATCACACTATCTATTCCTAGTAATTTATAGTTGCACTCCTTATTCTTAAACATTCGACCATGCCCCTAATGACAACCCATACATTTATATATATATTTTTCCTTTCATTTTTTTAATTTGGAATAATATATAAAAACATGCATCACAGAATCAAATAAATTTTTTTAATAACTTTACATTTTGATGTTAAATTTATCACCAAAAATTTTCTATTATAAAATTATTAAATAATAAAATAAAAAAAATCTAGAATTCAAAAATTTGGATCACTTCGATCTCCATGAATAATAACACCCATGAAAAACACTATAATAAAAGTAAAACTAACAGAAATTTATTCACAATTTTGGAAAATTAATAATTAAATCTATATTGAAATTGAACTAAATGATGAATAAAGGAAAAAGGGGTATTATAGGATATAAAAACCTATATTAACTATGTAAATATGACTGTTAGAATATTAACCAGATCATTAGAAGAGAAACTCAACAATTATAATAGTAATTTGACTATTGGATTGGTAAAAAAATATTTAGGTACCATATAAAATAATAATATACAGAAATTATATCATCATAGAAATAAGAAAATACGATAAAATAAATATTTAATATAAATAAACTATAACTATTATTTTAGAAAACATATTTTTTAAATTAAAATGTTTTTTGATAAATTTAAAAAATTTAAAAAGATTTTTAGTTTTTTACATATATTTACAAATAGTGCATTTTTATGTATAAAAAATAAATAAATTTTATGAAATTATATGGATGGTTTTATGGGTCAAAATATTGATCATGTGAAAAAAAATTATAATTTTCATTAAATTTGGCCTGTATTAAAAAAGTTTGATTTCGCGTCTTATTGAAATTATTTTTATAAAATGTATTTTATTTTAGAAATTGTATTTTATAAATTATATATGGGTGATTTCTAATAATTTTATAATAATTTTAATTTTTGTAATAACAAAATAGGGAAACAAATAATATTTTACCTTACAAGTTATGTATGTAGTTAATTGAATATTTGATGATATTAGAAACCATTATCTCTACTTAAAGTGAACCAATATATGTTTATATTTATATGAAGAGTGATTATTGATTCTATTGACAAAAAATAATAATTAAATGTATATTTTATTAAAAACCCCATCTATTTAACCCTAATAAATAACACCCTTCACCACCCCTCCTCTCTCCACAACATTATTTATTTACATTACAAAATACTTGTTAAAATTCCTTCCCAACATATCTATACAAATTATATAAGATTCTACCTTCATAAAAGATCAATCCTGAAGCCCAAGTATAGTGTCAACGGAGGAAATCCCAATGAATAGATTACTATATAAACCATGATATTTTATGTTACTTTATTATTGTAAATCCTATCAATATATTATAAAATCCATAATATAGTCGAATAAGTATAATATTATAATTAAATGTTATTATATTAATGTAATAAATTTTATCACCATTTTAATGATTTCATTAGAATGAAAATGATATCCACATTATTTTCAGTTCAACCAATCCATGGAGTATGTATTTCATTTATCATAACATCCTCAATGTATGGTTATAATAATAATTTCTTGATTATATGACCATAATAATTATATCTTATTTTATTTCATATTCTCTAATGGTTAAAAAATATTAAATGAAAATTTTATATTCAATATGTTTGGGGAGACTACCTAACATAATTTACAATTAAACTATAATAGTTATACTCTACAAACAATGATTATTTTTTAATACTATTAAATGTATTGAAATTTTTTAACATTTATTAACTCATTAACTATAAAGCATTTCACATCAAGACTTATGGTCTTGTTTAGAAATAATAACCAAAATTATTAAATAAAATGATAACTCCTTGGAACCATAGAATAAACATCCTCTTCATAGTGAACCTGATCATAATATTTATATATAATGAATATATATTAATAATATTAAATTACATATACATGAATAATTTTTTGATACAATTACATTACAAATTTAATTGTATTATTGTGGTTGTGATATATACAAACCATGTGAGTCATGATCTAGGTATGGGAACTCCCGAACAAGCATCTTTTCATTTGAGATAGGTTTTTCCTATATTTAAAATGATTTATCTTTTTATTAATCACACGTAATTACTCTATATTCAATATAAATGTTCATTAATTTTTAACCCAGATTATCTGACTTTTTTTATTTGGAATATATATATTTTTTAGGTCCCCTCCCAACTCATTTCTTTAAATAAAACTCTATTAAATAGAATTTTTCTTTTTCTTTTTTTTTCATTAAATATCACTCATTTAAATTATTTTACCATCCATGGTTTCCCAAAATAATATCAATTTTATATAGAAACTATTTTGGTATATTTATTATTTTACTAATGACACTTTTTTACATCAATTAATGTTTCTTTTCTTATTTTGTAAAACATAATTTTAGATGTTTATCTCTATACCTTCTTTACCACTTTTATCTTATTAATTTTCTTCCCTTGAATTCCATATTCATGACCAATGATTCTTAAAAGACCCAAAAGATAAAATAAAAACATTTATATGGGTTGTAAATAACTATTCGATTACCTTTTGGTTTTCCATTATTAAAATAATCTTCACCACCTGGTACCATATTATTTTTTCTTCTTACTATAACCGTAAAGAATAATAATAGTGCATGGCCCACAACTAAAAAATAAATGTCTAATCAATTTGATGATATTTATTTCACTAAGACCTTAAAAATCCCTAGTATCTATATATACGAACAATTTTTAAGAAATATCCATGTACTCATGTTGCAACAATTCTCTTGAATGTGATGGTATATTCACACACTATTTCCTTTAATTTTTTTTCTTATTGTAATAATAATACATCATTTAATATGACTAAATTTTCATAGATATATTGTAGAACACTTTTTTTTATTCTTCTTTAAATTGTATAGTTATAGATTCCTTCACTTATACCTTTGTGAACTACACTTCCTCTTCTTCTTATTTATTTTTTGAAAAATATCTTCCCATTTGAATATTAAATTCTAATTCAATGGAATAATGTACTTCAGCTATTTTTCATCCACTGCTTCTTATTATATCTCCATTCCTTATATTTTAAAACTCTATTCTAGGTCACTGCAACATAGAAAAAATGGTTGTATCATCACATTGTGGTTAGCCCTTAAAAAATCTTCTTTTCTTTATAGTAACCGTTATCCTCACACTGTGAATATTTTTTCACTTTTATTGTATTAAAATTAAATTTTGTGAAAATAAAATCATGAAATAATAGATCTGATGTCGACGAAAATAAATATATTCATATAAATATATATCATGAATATCATATTTTCACCTAATATAACTGAAAATATTTCATTTCTAACCTCACTATTACAATATCAGGAATTTACACTTATGAAGTCACATTTATTATTTCAAACTTTTTTTTATTATTTTGATAAGGAAATGTACTCTTCTAAATATCATTTTTAATCATTGAATGATACAATTATCCTTCCAAAACATTAATAAGTATTGTACAAACATGAAATTTACATTTATAAAGTAATGGAAAGACTCTTCAACAGTTCCAATATACTCTTCTAAAGGATTTTTATTTTCTTTATGCATGAATTACTCTTTCAATGTGATGGAAACATAAATATATTTCATCTTAGAATAATGAAATCCATAATACTATAAAATAATTCCAAAATTATACCATACATCCATAAATCCTTCGACTAATATAAATTATCATTTTATCATGGGAGATTTTTTATGATTTAGGAATTGACAATAAAATATAATAAAACTCTAATATCCACTTTAACACCACCAATTAATCTTCTCTAGAGAAAATAAAAAATTCTAGAATCAACTACTTATCTCAAAAATCTCCACAATTATTCAAATACCTTCTAATAGATCATGGGCTTAATAATACCTCTGACCTTTGGGTTTTTTTAGAATCTAAAAAAAATAAATAAATATTAATATCCAAAATATTAGTAATGAGTAATCATTCAATAATTTTATGGCTAATTTAGCGAAGTCGGTCTAGAAAACAAGAACATTCAATGATAATGTTATAATTTCCATAAAAATAGTTCTATATATTCAAGGCATAACAGCCCTTGATCATCCTGATATAAATTTGAAAATATAGAAACTTTTCTCAAATTTGATACTATATCAAATACAATTTGTGATATCACTTGAAATTAAATTATTCTTCAATATTTGTGAATCAATAATTTCTCATAAAATTTATTCTAAACCAACATAAAAATACATTCAAAAACACATGGCCATATAAACTATTAAAAAATTTTACAAGGAAACACACACACACACACAAATAAAAGATATCACCATCATTTGGAATGCATATATAAATGGATTAATTTTAAAAGTAGTTCATTCCCCATTTTTAAGTATATAATTTAATAAAATGTTAATGTTGTCTATTATTTTTCTCCCCTTTTCAAAATAATATCCAAAGAAAAAGATGGGAGAGGAGAAGGAATCACCATACCATATCTTCGAGGGAAGTGAGGTTAAACACCTTTTATCCTCATCATTCTATGAGAATAATCCTTTAGAAATATTTTAGAGATTATATCACCCACATGGTATTTTGTAAGAAAAAACTCTACATTTGGAAAGTTATTTTTCACATGTTATTTGATGCTTTCATATTTAATGATAATATTATTTGAACATTAAGGTTGAATTAGATTTCATAAAATAGGGATAATACATTGATTATCCCAACAAACTAGCAGTAGTAACACCACTTATACCATGAGAGCATCTAAATAAGTATTCATTCTCATTAGTTTGTTTATCGAGTGAGTAACATCCACATACTTGACTTCATCCATACTCAAACTGATAGAATGTCAATTCATAGTGTGCATGTATTCAAAACATATATTGAAAAAAATAAAAAACAATTATATATATGCATTTTATCAGTAATATTACATTTTTAATCTAAATCTATATAAAAAAATAGACTAAATTTTCCCTTGGTATAATCTTTATACCGAAAATTAGTTATAATATTAATTTATCTAGGAATCCCAATTTCCACCATTAAATATATAATTTTTGGAAAATTTTTATACATTAAATTTGACATCCCCATCCCAGTTCATAAAAATGTTTCTAGTTTGTTTAGTCCCAGTGTGTTAAGCACACATCTCTCTAATCCAAATGTTTCTTACTAAATATTGGGTCGTGTCATTGTACCATAAAGATACAATAAAATATTTAAAATATTTAAATTAAATAGTAAATAAAGGAAACACATAATCCAGACATATAATAACTAAAATACATAAATAGGTAAAACAAATAAAATATTAATGATGCAATAGGGATAAAAATATGAAGAAGGAAAGACATGAGAGTAAACATAGAAATATTACTTGTATAAAAAAAATGAAAAAGCGCTAAAATAAACAATGACCATGACCTTCTCAAGAACTCGATTATCCCTTTTCTCTTAATCCCATATCGTAGATAAGAAATCAAGAATCTATTATTGGGATATTCCCATTATCCTTAACTAAATCCATGAAATCTGTTCGAGTACCAAGGAACATCCTGAGTAGGGTGTTTGTATAACTCAGTCATCCATTTCCAACATTTTCTAACTCAAATATAGTCTATGAGTGTAAAATATTTCATTGTTTACAAATATTAAATCGTATATAGGAAATTAAAGGAAACCATGTTGATCACATGCACCTCATGGGATACTCGGACAATCATACCTACTTTGGCGAAATTGAGATATCATCAAATAATTTTTCTTTTAAATTTAATTAATGTGTCCTGATGAAAGTAGACAATGTTTCAAAGAATAAGTTACATAATAAATGCATGGAATATGGTTTTTCATTCCCACACAACATGCCCATTTTAAATCCATTAAAGAGGCATTGGATCATTAAATATTAGGTGATGATCCAACTCTTAGAGATCAAATTGTGATGTTAAGATATTATGTTTTTAGTGGAATCCAAAAGATAATACCTTGGAATTATACGCTTACGAATTTATAACAGAACTAAAAAAATCTCTTCTTGAATTTTGAGTAGGTATGAATTCGAATTAATGGAGACAACCAGAAACACTATTTATCTGATATAAATGAGTCAAACTTCTGAAATCATCCCAATAGTTATTTTTTAATAGACCCAGATGAATTTGAGACATCATGTTGTGGAATTACTAAGAGTGATACATTGGCTAAATCAATAATCAATGCACCAATTTTCATTAACATAAATTACTCAAGTGTAATACTATTTGTTACCTTAAAGAATTTCAATAGGAAATCCAGGGCCTACTCAAGGAATGCCACACCTTGAACAGCGTAACCAAATTTACTAAAGTGTATCTATTTCAAAATTAGTAATTAATTATATGTCCTTGGTTACATAACAATTAAAAATTTATTTAGAAATGGTAACTAACCACAAGGCCAAGTATTGTATCACTTCTATTTCACAATTCAATTAATCTTAAATTGAAATTCCACTTATTAATGTCAATACAAACACACCCTAAGTGTTTCTATAGATAGATCGGAAATTGGTTTTTCTTAAAGACCAAATTAAACACACCTATATAGGTCTTTAGTTGTATTTAAAATAATGTTAATGTTATCATTAATCCAAACCTACTATAATGTGTTTTTTGGGTTGTGAATTTAAACGTTAAACATTGCTTATAGGTCTCATAGAACATATTCATAAAATATTAGGTGAAAAATTAGAGGAATACACATTTAAATAGAAATAAATATAAAATCTAATGTGCAACATAGTGGAAAAATTATAAACACTGTTACATTTGATGAAAATAAATAGAACACATTCATAGGCCCAATAGAATATTCTATATTAGGTATCAGACTCAAATTTCGAATAGAATGATGAAAATTAAAACATTAGTCAAAATTCATAAAAAAATGCAATATTATCATGAAAGGATGTGACACCAAAAATGGTGAATAAAGCCAAGAAACCCATTACATGTATTTTTATCATTATTGAGTTTGTCCAAATATGACAGAGGTAAAATGAAATAGAGTTCAAATACTGGAGATAAACTAAAATGAAAATGATTGGAAAAGGGATAGTGATGATAGTTCAGTTATGTAAATGATGGAGGATGAATGGAAAATTAGATTTAAAAGGATAAAGTGGGGAAATGGTTAATTACAACAATTTTATAGGGTTTAAGGTTTGGTTACAGTGTTGGTCAGACCATGCACTTACCATACATTCATAATGAATGAGATAACTACACCAAGAATGATTATGAACACAATTACAAAATACATGTGAAGACCATGAAATGTTAATTGAAATATATTATACGGATCTTAAGGTTTCATTTCCCCATTTACATGGTTTATAAAACTGTGATCTTCCTATATCTAGGTTAGATGGTTTAAGTGAATAGTTACCTAGACTATACACTATTTGTGCACCTCATCCTACTTCTTCAAAACCGAAACATTGGTCCTTGAACATTATTGAAATCTCAATTAATATATTTTATCCCCTTGGAAACAACAATTTAGAAAAAAAATATTTTATTCATAGAATTAAAAGAGACAAAACCCAAATAAATAACCAATATATTACAACCTACACTCCTTAAGACAACTCATTTATGAGTTCTACCTTGATGGGTGGTTGATCTACATCTGAGGACAACTCCAGTCACTGGCCATTTACATAAGTCTACTTTTCAATTGTCCCCTCATATATTCTGTCATTATTTTGTGGCACTTGAAATAGAAGAACTATCATTCCAAAGAGTTTCTACATGATATGGTTGATAATACGTAGTGGATACTGTTAAAAAAATCATCCTCCTCCAATTCAACTCCCATAGGATTCAATCCATGATACAAGTCTGAATAATAATCATGATACCGAGAAACAAAGAAGAAATCATGTATAGAGAAATAGTAGTTAGGTAGTATTATTTGATAAACTAATGACCCAACCCTATACAAAATTTAGAAATTATTTTGGAATCAGGGTTCCATCTTACATTTTGTAATCCTTAAATGACCCAATCTATGTCAGACTCGCTAGGATACCGAATTCCATAACTCAAAATCTAAAGGTCATCAATGGTGATAAAAATATAAATTCTTCTATACTTATCCATAAAATTATGTTTCCTGATTATATAAACATGTTTTAATGACCCTAGAATAAGAAATAATATTAGTGTAGTTGTTTCCCTTTCATCTAAATAGTATAGATGAAAATGGAACATACAACCACTTAGTCCATATAACAAGACATCCTGATAGAAACATATAAATTATTTTTATAATAAAACTCAAATTAGTAAATTGAATTTCCCAGGAGACTCAAAAATCAAGTCCATCAAAATACATCATTTCCGTGAGTACTTCTATATTGTTCTCAAAATAATTGTTGGTCTAAGGGTGATATATTGTACTGAGAAGTATTTATAAACCTACTTCATTATACAACCCCATCTAGAACTAAGAAGTAAACTGATCGTCTCTATCTGATACAATGGTATATGGAATCCCATGAAAGTGTCTGATATCTTATACATATATCCTACATAAATCACCAACTAATATGTTCATGGAGATTGGAAAAAGTGGGACACTTTTGTTTCCCTTCCCTTGATCACCAACATAGTTCCACTTATATGGGGTGACTTCAGTAACCCCAACAAAAAATACATACTGATAACATCTAATTTCCATTCCAAGTTTTGTAGTGAATATAACACCTCAAATGTTAAAGTGTTAAAAGGGTACACTTTTATACCCATTTCAACAATGTGAAACAATTTTTTGGTAGCCTACCTAATTAGAACTCCACAATTAAAGGGGTTTTTCCTAGAGTAGTGATTATGGTTGGTCCCCACTATGGATATTTTCCAAGGTATGTGTGACTAAGGTAAAAGAACACTAAAAATTTATTCTACTATTCTATTGGTATTATCATTGGAATGAAATCATTATCTCATATGTGGGTCGCCCTAGGGAGGGAAAAAATTTGCAGGTGGGAGAAAATAGGGTGCCTCTAGGCCCTCTAGTTATAATGGTATCAGATAAGGAACCCAGACCGATGTGTAGTGGCCCAAGATAGATTGATATGCAAGGTCTTTTATGACGATGTTTTCATAATCAGGGGTTGAATATAACACCCTTGAATATTAAAGGGAAAAATAAATAAATGTTACAACCCATGTCAACAATATGCACAATTACTTCCAATATCCTTTTTACTTATAATTCAATAGTTAAAGAGTTTTTTTCAAGGAGAAGTGACTATTATGGGTGACCTCTGGGAAGTTTCCATGGGTGTCTGATTGAGGAAAAAGAAATTTGTAAAGAGAATGTGTTGGAATATGGTACATTTATTTATTCTAATGACATATTCAAACATGTGGATGGACCATGAGGATGGGTCAATAGGTGTTTCCGAGACAACTCGTGTGTATGAATGTTCTGGTTGTTTCATTTTAAAATATTTACCAACATAGACAACATTTTAATGTGATTTTTTCAAGTATGAAAAAATACTATATGATTTATAAATTATATATTGTCTTCTTCCATTCCTTCAATATAATTAGTAACTTTACTTCTATTTATAATGGGATTTCAAAGGATTATTTATTACTTTATGCAAAAAATATTTTAAATATATCAAAAATAATTCACTTCAAAAAGGAAAAAAATCTCCCACCTAAGTGATACATAAATCGATGAAATATAACATCTCAATAAGAATGTTAATTTTAAATTAATTTTTAATTTATAAAGTAAACTCTTAAAAATATCATTCATCACTTGTCACAAATAAAATTATATATATATATATATCTATATCTATATGTGTATATATATAATAAAAATTATATATACCTATTTTTCGTATTTGATATAGATCATTCCTAAAAATCTTACATTTAAAAATTTTAATCACTATAAAATACCTTCATTCTTAGAATATCATTATCATGGTGTTGTTTCAACATAGATACAACCTTTTTAAAATTGAATGTATAATTATCTTCTCCATTAAGAATATAACATCATGTTTGTTTAGTATGCACCTCTTATTCCAATTCACTATTAAGGAAGGAATACTTAGCATCTAGTAGGAATACAATGGATTTACATTGTGATTCAATATAATGAAAATTTATAATGGTTTATACTCTTATCACCTTGGAAAAGGTCTCATCATAGTCAACAAAATATTTTTTAGAATACCCTTTAAAAATTATTCTTTCATTGTTTCTCTCATCTTTTCATTTTCCATTAAACCTTTCTATTATCAATCATTATGTTCTAACATCATTATTTTATTCAAGATTGGGAGTTGACTCATATATATCATTCTCTTCTATATTTTACAATTCTTCATTCAAGGTATCAACCCACTATTGATATTCAAATGATTCATGAACATATCTTGGTTTAACCTTAGAAAAAATTAGGTATGTGATGTTTTCCTTAATGATCTCCTTGTTTGAACTATTTTCACTTGATCTCCAATAAATTTTCAGACCAGAAATAATCTTTCTATCATTAGATGATATGATTGGGGTTGATTCTCTTCACAAGAATTAGTCAAATTATCATCCTTGACCTTCACTTATTTGGATATTTGAATTTTTTTGACCCTTCTAATTGTTTTTTAACCAAAAATATATATTCCATCACAATTATATTTTCATTTCATTACAAAAAAATGTTATATACGGTTTCATTTTTATCATTTAGAAGGATAAAATTAGAGATAAATGTGAAATACATAATATTTTCAATACAATATTATGTAATCAATGATGAATTTCCAATGTAGACTCTAAAAAATAAGTCATTTTCTCCACTGAATCTTCGTGTGAATGATATCATTGAATAAAATGCACATTTTATCACATGTCCTAATGAATTCATCATTGTTTATCTTCCTTTCCATAAACCTCGAATGAAGTATATGAATATAATTATCAATGCATTATGATTGTTCATGGTTGGTATGAACTAAATTATATTTAACTATCATCTTATCATAGTTTTCCAAATATTAGTACTAATATAATATTTCTTTTTCATCTAAAAATCCTTATAATATTGGATAAGATTTATATAGGTTCTTGGATTTAACTAAACTATGTTAGGTAAAGGTGCCTCATTTTCATATTTCTATCACTCTCTATATCTCCCTACACCACTTATAACATAGACCTATATAGATTCATGATGAGGTTGAGCTTAGATGATACTTTATTGTGCCTTAGGATTTTCATAATCCTGTACTACCCCACCCACATGTGACCACGTATCAGGACTTACCTCTACCTCCATATACATATAAACAACCCTAATAACCTTTCCATGTGACCCAATGATTATTTGGTTTTGTATCATGGAAAAATATTTATATTTTAGTTTTCTTTGACCATTATATATTGGATAATTTCAAAAATAATCATTTACCGCTTCATCAAACCAAAGGAAACGAGCCCTTATACTTGTCATTTTTTCTCACAATATGAATATTTCTAGGAGAAAAATTCTATATCAACAGGTTCAAAGAACACAAATCCTACAATTTTTTTATACATATCCAAGTTATTCATGCCAAAAACGTGTTTCCTTTTCAAATTTGATATTACAACCTTCCATCCATAAAAGTTGATATTACCCACAACACTTGCATTAAAAATGTTGAATATCTTTTTGTAATTAGGGTAAAGTAGAGGGAACCTACAACTCAGATAAAGATATGAGAATCTCTATCATAGATCAACTATAGTTATATCATGATAATGCTTCATCCCAAGGGGGGCCAATCATTTTCATTTACAATCCCTCCCAATGTAGTGTCACTTCTATAAGAGCCTTCCCTAGAGGGATGAATATTTCAACCTAAGATTTTCTATCAGGGAAACTATTGATCCTATCCTACATAATATATATTTTAAATGGGATAAAATAATACAATCTAGTTGACTATTTTTTAATATATCTTTCGAGACAAGACATGGATCGCCAAATGAAACCTCTAAATTTCTAATATAATGAGCATGATGGAAACACTTTTGAACTAAACATCCTTACCACTGAAATAGATATTGGGTTCTATAATACAATAATAGATAATGATACACAATATTCCCATTCATTTTGAGGATGGATGGGCTCGGGATGGGTAGAGGGAGATAGGAGAAGACAGCCCAAATCACCAAAAAATGAAAGTCTCGTTTTTAGTTAAATTTTAACATCCATCGATGTTGGTATAATGTAATAGAATATAAGATTAAAGGATCCCCAATATAATTATAATCCAATCATATTATTTTGGGAAGTGGATCCTGAAGTTTTTATAATCCATTATCCCACCAATGAAAACTCTAGTGGATCCAATGCACTAATGGCATACATATCCAAATCATAAAAGGATGATCAATGCCATCATAACAATGCAATTGTATAAAGGTTAATAAAATTAGAAACATAATTGAACTATATATAATATAACATAAGTGATGGAAAACCATTGAAACATTCAATGTATTTATGGAAAAGCATGATCAAAGTGATGATTGGATGATATTTTGGATTTTAAAGGTTGAAATTCTATATAGAAGAACCTGATAGTCGAGGAGTGGGTGAGCATTGATTCGACCCACCCATAGGGGGGGGATCCACCTTTCAAAGACCTAACATCAAATATACAATATAACATAAAATTATTCATTATAACATTAGGAATATTATTCAGGATGTTTGTTCTACTTGATTGTATATTACAACATCTTTCCATTATTAGTGATAAATATATGAATTTACACTTATTATGTAACATTAGTATCCTCTTACACTTTTTTGGATATATAATGATGATCACATCAACTCATTATTACAGAAACATTCAAATAATTATTCTTTTAAAATCAATAAAACAAGGGATTACAAACACACATATATGATCCAAACATGGATACTTTTTTAACATATAATTTATGGGGACATATCTAAATTTATCATGTGAAACATATGAATTTGAATGGAAATCATGAAACCAAAACCATTTCAAAAAAATACAGTTTGAATACCATACATCCAAATATAATAATCAAATCTTCAACTAATTTATTTAGGGTGATCATTTCTCCAAATCTTCATCAAAGCGGATCCATACTCTTTTTATACACATTTAATAAAATTATAAAATATTCATTGTTCCTGGGATTTTTTGGTTCTAAACATAATACATATAATAAAATTAAATTATTCAAATAATAATATAAAATTAAAATCTTAATATGTGTATTTTTCTATCATAGAACCATAAATTTATGAGTGTATAATATTTAATTATTTAGGATTTTTAATCTCTACCATCTTATATATAGAATTAATAATATTTTCTATATGCGTGTTGAATAAATCAGATTCTTATAAGTTTTATATATTGTATTATCACGATATTTGTCGCCTAGAGTTTTCTTATTAATCATCATTTTTAGAATTTTACTAAGACATATATTTTATAGTATATTTTCTTTATTCATGCTTACATAGGAAGAATTTCAAGCATCACCAACATAAAACATATTTCCAATTATTAACTAACCTCTTATTAAAATATATACATCATTCAAGATCTTCAAAAAAAAATCCATTAAAATAACACATCATTTCATTTTTCCCATTTCTAAAATTAACTAAGAATAGTTTATTTCAATCCACCAATAAATATCATGTTCTTAACTTTAGATTAATCTATATCAAACAGGGTTGATGAAACCCATTTTATTTTCAATGAACTACCATATTAAAATTTTCATCATATTTATTTTATCTTCTCAAAAACATTAAATAGTTTTAGATATCCATTAATGTTAGAGGAACATCTAGTTTCTAGAATCAGTTGATTATTAACATTTGATGATTTAATTTTTTTCTATAAAAAATTATTTTTCATTATCTTTTACCTGTTTATTTTATTTGTTTTATAGTATTGAAACTAATACTCTTATGAGATCATAGAATAATGAAGATTTATTTTTAGTGGGATCTTGTATAGTCTTATCTTCCATAGATATCCTCAGGAACATGAAACAAATTTTCTATGTCCTATCCATAATTCCCAATATATTTCTATAAAAATTCATGGGTTTCACACCCCCACAATATTTTCCTCATAACCTTCCTAATATCATTATATTAATGGTAACTACACTAAAACATCATTTTTTTAATTCTTGAAACCTAAAAATTACAAATAGAATCCCTTGAAATCATACTTTCATTGGTAAACATGAAATTTCTTGTAATTTGATACATGTATTTCTACCCACTTTGAGTCACTAGAATAGGATTCATTTAGTGAACAAAAATTATTTTAGAATAACAATATATTCTTCTGAAACATATGTTTTTTTCTATCCATTTTTTGATAATTATATATATATTTGTTTACTTCCTCTCATATTATAAAATAATTAACGATTTTTAGGATTCACATTCTTTTAAAAAATTGTTTTCAGTCATCACTTTCTTCTTAATATTTGGTTATATATTCATATTTTGATGAACATTTAAAATTTTGAATATCAAATTTTGTTTCTACAAGCTTCTCATCACTAATTATTAGTAGACAAATTTGCACTTACTTTTCTGCTTCCATAACCATTTGTTAGACAAAATATATATTTTATCCTTCACTTTAACTTTTTCTTTTATCTTGATTCTAAAATTCCTCTCATAATAGAGTTGTTTTTATAAATAATTGAATATTATTTTCCATCAATATGGATAGATTAATTTCTATAAAAAGATTAATTTTCTTTATTATTGATTTTTATATCCTTCACATTCTTCCTTATATTTGATAGAAACAACATCACTTACCGATTTAACATAAATTCCTACTTAGTAGAAACCTAAATCATAGCTTAAAAAAATCAGTCACCATTTTATTTATCAACATTCACCTTATTAATCATAGGTTTCTCATAAACATCACTGAAGGTATCAATTTTTACATATTGTTCAATTATTACACTATTTTAATACATTTATATAAATATTCTATTTTTATATTTAAACAAATTCTTCCCCTTCCTTTGTGATGATATTATGGACATTTCAGTCTTCTATGATTCCTACCTAATTGAACAACATCATATTTATTCATATTTCCCATCAGATCCAACATCATTAAATAGTAGATAGTTTTAGATTAAAATGACTAATATATTTAAACTCAAAAAAATGATAATATCCTTACATTGAAAAATGAATTTCCACTTTTGTGATTTCTACAGATAAAATACATCATTTAATAAAACATCATATTCACATTGTAATCTAAATCTTAACAGATATATTATTATTCATTAGGATTCTTGTTTTACCTTTATATATTTGATTCTTTAATAGATATATCATTTTCACACTTAATATTAATAATTTAAAAATTATCTTTTCCAATATTTTTGAAAAATTAAATTTACTATAATTCATGATGTAAGGAAGTTTCTATATCTTTATATTACAATGTTAATACTTTTAAATTTTTCTTGTTATGTAGATTTTGAAATGTATTTTCTACCACATTATAATCTTCTAACTTCTTTCCAAATGCTATAAATTTTCCCACAATCTCTAATACCCATTTCATGAATCCATTTATTGTTTCGTTTTCTTTCATTTCGGTGTCTTTGTATTTAGTACTCTAAATTTGTTGCATTTCTCACTTCTCTATAGTGTTACCATAATTGATGATCACAATAATCTCCATAATTTGATTTTTTTATTTTTATTTCTTTAATTTTATAAATTCACTCTATTAGTGGGAAGAAAATACAAAATTTCAATAATATACATCATTTTAATGATTCTTAATCTTTATCATTATCATTGAAACACCTTATGCATGGGAATTAAATTTATAAATCAATACTTTTAGGACATTATAGCTGATAGATAATAGTTAAGATAACATTATTCCTTTCATATATTACAAAACATCTCGCAAACATGGTAATATATTGGTTTTTATGTAAATTAATGTTTTCTATTATTGATAATATAAATTCAATTACCATAAATTCAACTCTATTGACAAATTCATTTATTTAATCTTAAAAAAAGAGAACATAAATAGTGATGACAATAGAACTGATACCAATTAAAATATCCACATGATGAATAAGATACACTGAGGGGGTGAATCAAAGTTTTAATTCCTTTTTCTATTTTTCATTCTGAAACAACCTTCAACACCCATTAATTTTTTAATTCATTTTTTTGGTCATGATCATATCATTACATGAACATAGAGCATAGTGGATTTACAAGATTTACCTCTCAAAATAAGATAGAAAATCCTTGGTATGATATTGATATCATACTGACAATATGACCCACCAATATAAAAATATAGGTTAAAATAGTATGAAATATCATTGTACCAAAGTTAAAACAAGTCCCAAAACTGTGATGATTGCTTCCCCTATTATTTCAATGATATAATAATTTTATTTCAAAAACAAAAAATATATAAAAGAAATATAATTATATATAGTTGAATTAATAATGAATTTCCTTAATATCATTACAATTATACAATAATAGGTTCTTAACCTTATCTCTATGAAAAATAAAAAGTCTCTTCTTCTACTTCATTATATTAAAAAGTTTCTCAATAATTTCTATAGAATTAAATCTTCAATTTTTCATATACACCTATATTGAATGCATGATATTGTAAAAAACATCTCACACTAGAAGAAAAAAAATAATTTTAATTTTAGATTCAAATGACTTCTTTTAACTATATTTCAAAAAGTTATTTTCCCACATACTACTTTCTATTAGTTTAAATACTCGTATCTAGACCACTATAATCTACAAATAATGGCAACAACCTGAATGATTGGTTATACCAAAACTGAATCTTATTTTATTTGTAGAAGTCATATTATTCATTTTGTGAACCTTATACAACCTTTTAATGTATTATAAATCCCATTTTGTAATGTATAAATCATGAACAAATAACACATTCATTGATTGAAATAATTTTATTCTTCAAAATATTTAATATAGAATTTTTGATTTTGACCTAGAAAAAATAACCCAATTAGTTACTCATATAAATTAAAATTTTATCATTTGGTTTTTAAAATGATATATAAATTTAAAAAATACATTACAACCATCATATCCACGATAACACCAATAATAATTCTTCTATTGAAAAAATTAAAAATACTAGAGAAAAAAAATGGTCTCAATAATCGCCACATGTATTCAACTATTTCTAAATAACATATGGGATGAATTTCTAAATTATAAAATATTAAACATATAAAAATAATCAATACAATATTCAATTTTAATCATTTTTATTTAACTACTTAGTATTATTTAATTCAAAATAATGTAAATGTTTCATTACGATATTTTTATTCGTCATAATATATACAGTATTTGAAAATGATTTTCGATGCATTTATTGTGAGGTCACTATATTTTTTTCAACCATTTATATAAATTTTATTTTAGAAAATAAAAATAATTTTTAAAATCATCATTTCAATATTATATTAGTTTGAATTTTTTGAATTTTTTCAAAAAAAGATTATTTTTTTCAGTAACCAGTAAATGAAGCTGATTTTTGTAAAACGCTCAATTCATATCATTAATTGAATTAATTTAAAATTAATTTGTTTTTCAATTAAATTAAAATTTAAAATAACTGCCATTAATATAAAGCCCCAGCCTCAAACCTTACTTAATCTTGAGTTATTACAAGATTACACATTGAGGATCTTTTCAGGTTTAGAGTTTTAGAGAATTAGATCATGAAACTTGAATTACATTCCACATTTAAACAAAGTGGTTACATAAAAGACAGTATTCATTCTTCCCATCAACGGGAACATATTTAAAATATAACACAGATTCTTTCTTGACACATCCTTGACACTATCATCACATCATGTACCTTTTCCTTGACCTGTGAAAAACATTTCAAAAACTTGGGATGAGCATAAAAAGCTCAGTAAGAGTTATAAAAATATGGAAAGGAAACATGAGTTCATATATACATAAGAATGAAATCATACTTTACCCATAAAACAAAGGCACTTTAACATACCTCATCAAACCAGGAATAAATCATAGAAATCATAAGACATAAAGGTAACTTGAGGCATTCATAACATTCTTACGTAGGGAGTAACCCTCTTGGTTACGTTTAGAATACCCATCACAGTATATTCCCTAAATCTCTTCGGAGAAACCTTAACGTTTCAGTCCTTCGCGTTACCCAATGCATTGGAGAGATATATCGGGCTCACCCGCCCTTAGTTTATCACGGAACCACCCATTCTTCATAACAATGCCCAAGAACCATAACATAATCGTATCACATAAACATGAATAAAGGAAACATAACATTTCCACATTTCAATCACAATATAACATTTTAGGATATTTAAATAATGAATCCATTCAAAAAGAAACCATTTCCAAAACCATTTAAAAACATTTAATAAAGATATTTTTGATTCAAAGTGTCCCATACCACCTTGAAGCTTTTAACATTTTAAACCATTAATATCCATATAAATAAATCCTTAAAACCATTTTGAAAACATGGATATTAATAAGAACAAATAATTAAAATATTTAAAACGATATTTTGGTTAAAGGGGTTTTACCAAAATTAGAGACACTTGAATACAACAATTGAGGAATAAAATTTAGCAAGAACTTTATAATATCATGATAATAAATGGATTCATGATATAATACTCCAAAAGACTGTATATACACCATATAAGAGTGAATTGGTGCATAACAACAACGAACCCTCAATAGAAATGTCAATTGTGATGAAATCCCTTATAAAGAAGGTATCCTTAAATTAAGGACAAATCAATCTCAAAATATGTGTGACAAATATAAATACACCCAATATAAGTGGATATTAAGTGTAAAACAATAAAAGGTCATTCACACATATTCAATGGATGACATATTCAATGACTACATGTTGAACCCAAAGAAATCGAAATTGGGTTAAAAAGTTCCCTTGACAGCCTAACGGCATCACATCAAAATGAGTTGATGAGAGATAAAAAGTTTATCTCATCACTTGGACATAAAATTTACATCAATAAGGATATATGAGAACATATCCCAACATAACAATATGTAAATTAAAATACCCAACAAAATAAGTCTTTTAAAAAAAAGGAGGGTGAAAGGTTCCCTTACCGACTTGGGTATCTTTCAAAACACACACCCCATGAAAGAAGGACAATAGATCATTGATGTAAATACTCATAAATGAATATATATTACACAAAGAGGATAATAATGGGCAGTACATACACCGCTCAATGGAATTTGTGGCAAATGTATCATAAATCTCACGAGAATAAAAGTGAGGTGAAAAATCCCTTACAAAAACTCAGCAGCCTAACGGCGCCACTTAAAACTTCCAAAATGGATTGATGAGATCAAATAGAGTATCCCATAATATTACAATAGAATTTACAGCAAGAGGAATATAAAAGAAAATCCCCCAACATAACAAATAGGAGCTTAGAAGAAGTGACACAATGGAGAGTACTTAAAAAGAAAGAGAGAGGTTAGATCTCTTACGAAAGTTCGGCAGCCTAACGGCGCCACTCAAAAACTCCCAGAATGGATTGATGAGAGAGAATAGGGTCTCTCATAACATGAACATAAAAATTACAGTAAATTTACTATAAAAGATCATCCCAATAACAAGAAATATGAGCTTTAAAAGGAATGACATAAAAGTGTATACTTAAAAAGAAAGAGAGGAGTAGGATCCCTTACCTCGGGTCCGACTTGACTCGATCGTTCTTTAATATCCTGAATAATAAACTTGAGTTAATTTATAATTCCTTAAGAACCCTTTTTCAAGTTCATTATTACTTTTATACCACTTATTACCATGTCACAAACATTATGTAATCATTTAAGTTAATAATATTTGTTTTTCCGATATTTGGTTCTTAAGTCGAAAGTGGTCTTCTTACAATTACATGTTGTTTGTGTGGCCAAATGTTTATTATATCCAGAATTGTATTCATTATTTAGATATCATATATGTTATATATTTCCAGTACATTCATGCATTTATAACATTACATAATCATTTAGAGGTAAGAAATGAAATGCACCATTCATGGAGACGGTAAGCCGTACGTACGCATGAACGATACTTTCATTTCTATTTCATATTTTATAGAATGGAATAATAATGATATAAAGGTATATTATAACTCCAGTATAATATCATATATAATATCATATTTCCATCCTTTATACATCCCATATATGGTATTTAACGAATCAAATCACTTTGAGGGGGCGGTAGTCCGCACTTCCTTAAATGAAGATATCGTGTATACCCATAATGGAAGCCATAAAGGTAAGACAAAAATGAAAAATACAGAAGCATAAATAAAACATAAACATATTATATATCATATATAAAAATAGTGACATCATAATGGCCACCTTTGAAGGTTTTAAATGAGTATTGAACAATCATCGTTTCGGGAGGCAGAATTTCACCATCCACGGAAACCGTATGTTCTTTAACCATTTTATGTAGTTGTGTGAGAGTGTAGCTAGAATAAATCTTATAACAACATCCTAGTATATTGAAGATACTTGTGTTGTTACAAAAGAAGTAAATAAAAATAGTTTAGGGGGTTGGAGAAGAAAAATAGAACAAATGAACATGAGAGAATGAATTACCTTTAAAAGTGTAACTCTTTTTGATTTAAGCCTAAAGGCTTCCTTTGAAAGGATTCTACCCAAAAGGAGTCCTCTATGATGAGTAGAGGGATGTGGAGAGAGTAAATTGGCAGGGTTTGGCCGAGCCAAAGGCTTGAGGAGTGTGTTAAATGAGGTAGAGGTGGGTGCCTTTTATAAGAGGAGAGGAGGGGTACTTTTGGAAAGTAAAGAAGTATTACTTTATTTGAAAATGTGTTTCGGTTTTAAAAGGTCCCACATTGATATAATTCGTGGATAAGGTGATACGGCTTCGAAATACACTCATCCAATAAGTTTTGTACATGTGTAGTTCATAGATTTTACATTATCTTTCCATTTTATTTAAATCGTCAAATAATGATATCATTGCTGCATCATTATTATGTCATAAATAATTTAATTTATTTAATGTCTAAAAATTATAAAAAAAATACTATTATGTAGGAAATCTTTTTATCTTTCCAATGAATATTTATAATCAAAAAGATGACTTGTATAACCCCACTTAAAAATTGTTTTAGTTAAACATATCATGTTAGTGTGAATTTTACTTTTACATTAAATAAAATGTTATTTATGTAATTTCCCAACCAAAGTGGATCCATGGGGTCCCCAAGTTGACCCATGGCTTGTATTGGTCGGCCATGACACAACCAATAAGGTTGGGACATGTTTCTAGGTCATTTCATATCATTAAAGAATTATTTATACCTTAAACTACACTAATTACCACTAATCGTGATTAAAAACTTAATAAGTTACTATTCACCAAAAAATTATTTTAATCTCATTGAACCACATTTTACTTCTTAATGACAACCATGTATGTCGGATTTTCAAAATTCAATACACATTAGTGGTAAACTTTCATTTAACTGAAAAATCAGTTTGCTTGATTACCACTTAGTGGTTTCACTATTCATAAAAAATTGAAGTTTTTCAGAAAATTACCAAAAATTCACCCTAATCTATATTTGATATTCTGAATTCAAAAATGAAGTCATTTTTACAAAATTCAAAACCTATAAGTCACATTAATTAATTTAATAATTAATTCCCGATGTCATGACAAATAGCGTGTTTTATGAAACAATAAGTATCAAAAGATTGACACTAGTTTAAGTCTGATTTCAAAGTGAAATTGATTCTAACGACCACTATTGGATTTAATGGTAAAAATATTTTCTAATTTCACTTTAAAACCAATTCAAAATATAATCTAATCATATAAATAAATTAGATTAAAAAGTGGTTTTGAATTAAAATACAACATTTTACACTATTCATTAAAAAAATGAACTTTATCAGAAAGATACCAAAAATTTACACAAAGTAAATTTTGATGTCCCGATTCTTAATAAGAGTTTTATTTGGTCCAAAAGAATGTTTAAGAGTGAACAAAACTATATTTAATGACGGTTCTCCATCAAAAGGTGATAAGTGAACCTTTAGTGAAAACTAGGGCATATACGCCAAAAATTGAATTCTTTCCGTATTTTAAGCCTTTATCTTTTATTGTATAAATGTAAAAATATTTAAGAAAATATATAATCTTATTTTAGTTATTTATATCCATTCCCGCCAATACAACGGCTACATATTAACTACCATTTAAAATGATATTATTTTATTATTAGAGTGCAACGTAAGATTCCCAAGAAACTCGTTGTTGCGTGTTGGGTATGCCATCGAGCATAGCTTCCCCTTTAAATTCATTTCAATATTTTATTCACAAATATAGATAAATATGAAATGTCATATTCTTTATTTACCTGGGGTGTTACATCCTTCCCCCCTTTTGGGAATTGCATCCTCGCAATTTTAAAATTGCGCTTGGAAACTTCCTTGAAAGTCCCACATCGGAACAAAAGTCGGTAAAACAAACACTTTAAAATAAAGAAAGATAAGTACAAAGGTCACCCGAGTTAACCCATACTAGGATTCCAAGTATGAAAATATGGACATGGAGGAAAAAACAAAGGGTCATGTTCTGATGGAGAGTGATAGAAAACATGTTTAGGAGAAAGTTAACCACGAGAAAATCACAAAATTGTGATGGGTTAAATGGTATTCGATTCCCCAGTAGGAAAAGTTAATAGACAACATTTTTGTTTTAAGTTACTTTTTATTGAGTAATTTATTCATAAGGAAACATAATCACTTATCATATTGACTTTCAACCTTTATTAGATTCCTTACACAAACTCATATTTTCTCCAAAAGATGTGTATTTAGGAAGACTTGTTCACATTAAGAGTACTATAATCAACTTCTAGAGAATCACCTAATCCACAAAATAGAACTATATACTTCCCAGGTCTTTAGACTTTAACCAAATCCAAAACAAAAAAGGCTAGTACAAGATAAGATAATCCAGAAAAGGATAACCCTTTATAAAAAGAAAATCTATTCTTAATCTCCAAAATTTGTCCAACAAAACCCAAAGTTCAACGAGGACCGTTCTATAATCAATTTGTCCATAAAATTCTTCAAAGTAAACCAATATAAGATTGAAACCCAAATATTTGAAGGATTTAGTCGCATAGTCTTCCAAGGTAAATCGTAACATTTATCTCCAAACAATATCAGTTGCTCCTAAAGTCTCGTTTTGAAAAGTAACTAACCTAATCACATATCCTCCATGATAGGTTAATCATTTTCAAAAATAACCCAAAATCAACTTACTCCTAATTCATAAAATCATATAACTAGAATGAATCAGTCAAACTAACTAGGTACTTCACCTAGTCCAGTGGTAGGCGATAAATACCAGTCGCACATTGGTTGTGGGTTCGATTCCCGCAGCTTTGTCCGACGCGACGGGATGTCACACGGTCTGCGTGTTGTCCTTTTTCCAAAACTATATAATTCTTAAAACATTCCCCAAAATGAGATAAAATCTTCAAGAATAATCATAACATATTTTAACCTCAATTTTATCTCATTCCTTTCATTTTCCATCATATCATAGAGTAACCCATAATTACCTAAAATTTAAGTATCATATAAACCCTAATGGTTACCTTAATAATTATTACCTGAATTTCCACATCGAATTGTCCATGTTGTACCTGATGCATTAGAGAACTCACCAAGGTTGAAGTGGTTGATCATGACTCCTTGATATTTGGTTTAGAACAACCACGAGTTTCCTCATTGAATCCTTCATTTTATCTAGTATCTTAATCAGAGAACCACCACAGTTTCCTTCAAACCTGTTGTCTCTTTGGTGCCTGCTAGATCCATCCATTCACTAAAAATAGAAATTTCAGTGTGAGTATATCAACAAAACCATCATGTACTAATGAGTAAGATAGACAATAAGATATACTTACTCATTCACTTTATCTAAAACTAAGACTCTTTCGGAAATCCTAACCATTATGGTAATTGTCAATTATGCTTAAAGAATACCCTAACCTCTAAAGTTATCTAAACCGACCTCTGATACCAACTATAAAGCCCCAGCCTCAATCCTTACTTAATCTTGAGTTATTACAAGATTACACATTAAGGATCTTTTCAGTTTTAGAGTTTTAGAGAATTAGATCATGAAACTTGCATTACATTCCACATTTAAACAAAGTGGTTACATAAAAGACAGTATTCATTCTTCCCATCAACGGGAACATATTTAAAATATAACACGGATTCTTTCTTGACACATCCTTGACACTATCATCACATCATATACCTTTTCCTTGACCTGTGAAAAACATTTCAAAAACTTGGGATGAGCATAAAAAGCTCAGTAAGAGTTATAAAAATATGGAATGGAAACATGAGTTCATATATACATAAGAATGAAATCATACTTTACCCATAAAACAAAGGCACTTTAACATACCTCATCAAACCATGAATAAATCATAGAAATCATAAGACATAAAGGTAACATGAGGCATTCATAACATTCTTACTTAGGGAGTAACCCTCTTGGTTACGTTTGGAATACCCATCACAGTATATTCCCTAAATCTCTTCGGAAAAACCTTAACGTTTCACTCCTTCGCGTTACCCAATGCATTGGAGAGCTATATCGGGCTCACCCGCCCTTAGTTTATCACGGAACCACCCGTTCTTCATAACAATGCCCAAGAACCATAACATAATCGTATCACATAAACATGAATAAAGGAAACATAACATTTCCACATTTCAATCACAATATAACATTTTAGGATATTGAAATAATGAATCCATTCAAAAAGAAACCATTTCCAAAACCATTTAAAAACATTTAATAAAGATATTTCCGATTCAAAGTGTCCCATACCACCTTGAAGCTTTTAAAATTTTAAACCATTAATATCCATATAAATAAATCCTTAAAACCATTTTGAAAACATGGATATTAATAAGAACAAATATTTAAAATATTTAAAACGATATTTTGGTTAAAGGGGTTTTACCAAAATTAGAGAAACTTAAATACAACAATTGAGGAATAACATTTAGCAAGAACTTTATAATATCATGAGAATAAATGGATTCATGATATAATACTCCAAAAGACAGTATATACACCATATAAGAGTGAATTGGTGCATAACAACAATGAACCCTCAATAGAAATGTCAAATGTGATGAAATCCCTTATAAAGAAGGTATCCTTAAATTAAGGACAAATCAATCTCAAAATATGTGTGACAAATATAAATACACCCAATATAAGTGGATATTAAGTGTAAAACAATAAAAGGTCATTCACACATATTCAATGGATGACATATTCAATGACTACATGTTGAACCCAAAGAAATCGAAATTGGGTTAAAAAGTTCCCTTGACAGCCTAACGACATCACATCAAAATGAGTTGATGAGAGATAAAAAGTATATCTCATCACTTGGACATAAAATTTACATCAATAAGGATATATGAGAACATATCCCAACATAACAATATTTAAATTAAAAGACCCAACAAAATAAGTCTTTAAAAAAAAGGAGGGTGAAAGGTTCCCTTACCGACTTGGGTATCTTTCAAAACACACACCCCATGAAAGAAGGACAATAGATCATTGATGTAAATACTCATAAATGAATGTATATTACACAAAGAGTATAATAATGGGCAGTAAATACACCACTCAATGGAATTTGTGGCAAATGTAGCATAAATCTCACGAGAATAAAAGTGAGATGAAAAATCCCTTACAAAAACTCAGCAGCCTAACGGCGCCACTTAAAACTTCCAAAATGGATTGATGAGATCAAATAGAGTATCCCATCATATTAAAATAGAATTTACAGCAAGAGGAATATAAAACAAAATCCCCAACATAACAAATAAGAGCTTAGAAGAAGTGACACAAATAAGAGTACTTAAAAAGAAAGAGAGAGGTTAGATCTCTTACGAATGTTCGGCAGCCTAACGGCGCCACTCAAAAACTCCCAAAATGGATTTATGAGAGAGAATAGGGTCTCTCATCACATGAACATAAAAATTACAGTAAATTTAATATAAAATATCATCCCAATAACAAGAAAGATGAGCTTTAAAAGGAATGACATAAAAGTGTATACTTAAAAAGAAAGAGAGGAGTAGGATCCCTTACCTCGGGTCCGACATGACTCGATCATTCTTTAATCTCCTGAATAATAAACTTGAGTTAATTTCTAATTCCTTAAGAAACCTTTTTCATGTTCATTATTACTTTTATACCACTTATTACCATGTCACAAAAATTATGTAATCATTTAAGTTAATAATATTTGTTTTACCGATATTTGGTTCTTAAGTCGAAAGTGGTCTTCTTACAATTACATGTTGTTTGTGTGGCCAAATGTTTATTATATCCAGAATTGTATTCATTATTTATATATCATATATGTCATATATATCCAGTACATGCATGCATTTATAACAATACATAATCATTTAGAGGTAAGAAATGAAATGCACCGTTCATGGAGACGGTAAGCCGTACGTACGCATGAACGCTACTTTCATTTCTATTTAGTATTTTATAGAATGGAATAATAATGATATAAAGGTATATTATAACTCCAGTATAATATCATATATAATATCATATTTCAATCCTTTATACATCCCACATATGGTATTTAACGAATCAAATCACTTTGAGGGGGCGGTAGTCCGCACTTCCTTAAATGAAGATATCGCGTATACCCATAATGGAATCCATAAAGGTAAGACAAAAATGAAAAATAAAGAAGCATAAATAAAACATAAACATATTATATATCATATATAATAATAGTGACATCATAATGGCCACCTTTGAAGGTGTTAAATGAGTATTGAACAATCATCGTTTCGGGAGGCAGAATTTCACCATCCACGGAAACTGTATGTTCTTTAACCATTTGATGTAGTTGTGTGAGAGTGTAGCTCGAATAAATCTTATAAAAACATCTTAGTATATTTAAGATACTGGTGTTGTTACAAAAGAAGTAAATAAAAAGAGTTTAGGGGGTTGGAGAAGAAAAATAGAACAAATGAACATGAGAGAATGAATTACCTTTAAAAGTGTAACTCCTTTTGATTTAAGCCTAAAGGCTTCCTTTGAATGGATTATGCCCAAAAGGAGTCCTCTAGGATTAGTATAGGGATGTGGAGAGAGTAAATGGGCAGGTTTTGGCCGAGCCAAAGGCTTGAGGGGTGTGTTAAATGAGGTAGAGGTGGGGGCCTTTTATAAGAGGAGAGGAGGGGTACTTTTGGAAAGTAAAGAAATATTACTTTATTTGAAAATGGGTTTCGGTTTTAAAAGGTCCCACATGGATAGAATTCGTGGATAAGGTGATAAGTCTTAGAAATACACTCATCCAATAAGTTTTTTACATGTGTAGTTCATAGATTTTACATTATCTTTCCATTTTATTTAAATCGTCAAATAATGATATCATCGCTGCATCATTATTATGTCATAAATAATTTAATTTATTTAATGTCTAAAAATTATAAAAAAAATACTATTATGTAGGAAATCTTTTTAGCTTTCCAATGAATATTTATAATCAAAAATATGACTTGAATAACCCCACTTAAAAATTGTGTTAGTTAAACATATCATGTTTGTGTCAATTTTACTTTTACATTAAATAAAATGTTATTTATGTCATTTCCCAACCAAAGTGGATCCATGGGGTCCCCAAGTTGACCCATGGCTTGTCTTGGTCGGCCATGACACAACCAATAAGGTTGGGACATGTTTCTAGGTCATTTCATATCATTAAATCATTATTTATACCTTAAACTACACTAATTACCACTAATCGCGATTAAAAACTTAATAAGTTACTATTCACCAAAAAATTATTTTAATCTCATTGAACCACATTTTACTTCTTAATGACAACCATGTATGTCGGATTTTCAAAATTCAATACACATTAGTGGTAAACTTTCATTTAACTAAAAAATCAGTTTGCTTGATTACCACTTAGTGGTTTCACTATTCATCAAAAATTGAAGTTTTTCAGAAAATTACCAAAAATTCACCCTAAGCTATATTTGATATTATGAATTCAAAAATTAAGTCCTTTTTAAAAAATTCAAAACATATAAGTCACATTAATTAATTTAATAATTAATTCCCGCTGTCATGACAAATAGCGTGTTTTATGAAACAATAAGTATCAAAAGATTGACAGTAGTTTAAGTCTGATTTCAAAGTGAAATTGATTCCAACGACCACTATTGGATTTAATGGTAAAAATATTTTCTAATTTAACTTTAAAACAAATTCAAAATATAATCTAATCATATAAATAAATTAGATTAAAAAGTGGTTTTGAATTAAAATACAACATTTTACACTATTCATTAAAAAAATGAACTTTATCAGAAAGATACCAAAAATTTACACAAAGTAAATTTTGATGTCCCGATTCATAATAAGAGTTTTATTTGGTCCAAAATAATGTTTAAGAGTGAACAAAACTATATTTAATGACGGTTCTCCATCAAAAGGTGATAAGTGAACCTTTAGTGAAAACTAGGGCATATACGCCAAAAATTGAATTCTTTCCGTATTTTAAGCCTTTATCTTTTATTGTATAAATGTAAAAATATTTAAGAACATATATAATAATATTTTAGTTATTTCTATCCATTCCCGCCAATACAACGGCTACATATTAACTACCATTTAAAATGATATTATTTTATTATTAGAGTGCAACGTAAGATTCCCAAGAAACTCGTTGTTGCGTGTTGGGTACGCCATCGAGCATAGCTTCCCCTTTAAAGTCATTTCAATATTTTATTCACAAATATAGATAAATATGAAATGTCATATTCTTTATTTACCTGGGGTGTTACAATTAAATTATATATAATCTTATTAATTAATTATTAATTCTTGGTATAGTTTATTTTTGTATATGTTCTTCTATAGCATTAAAAATACATTTATCTGAAAAAATATTTTATGCATAAAATGTGTTTTTATCTTACTAAATTTAATTAATATATATTTATTAATGATATTAATGAAATTTATATATTATATATTTATTAAAATGTTTTAAAATTATTTTTAATTTTTTATACGGCATGAAATTGAAGTAAATTCATTTTTATACATCAAAATGCATTTTTATAAAAATGGGTTCTTATTTAGTTTTATGGACTTATCTAAAATTAAATTATTCAAAATAATGAAATTGAATCAATAAAAATGGAATAATTTTTTTTTTAATAATCATAATTAACAAAATTTAAATGTTTAAATATAATTATGGGTCAAAATGAATTGATAAAAATGTATAATTATGTTTCTATAGTTGTGGATAAACCGATATATTGAGGAGGGTTAAAAAAATTTATAATCATTGGAATTAAACATATAATTATATAATTATTATATTTATAATTTACTTTGACCTTATTTATATTAATTTTTACAAATTATCCATGTTTGAACATTCTATTTAATGAGACCCTGTATTATTGAAATATTTTATGTAATTCCTTATATTTCTCAGCCCACACTTATAAAAGGGAACATGTTATCCTCACTTATTCAATCAATTTGAACCGTCTATATTAGAAAATATATTTTCCAAAACCATAATATATTTCCTACCTTCATCCTTGGTCGTATTTTGTTCTCCAAGAAGCAATCATTAAAGCTTAATTGGGTAATCCAAATGAGTTCTCTCAAAAATGTATAAATCATAACTGAGATCTTTAAATTTAAATTATTCATACATATTTTATAAACATAATTTATCTATTATAAATATGAACTAAGGTATCATAAATATAAGTTTATGATATTATTATGTCGTAACATCCATTTACCACAACTTCTCCAAAAAATGTTAATTTAGTGTTTTGCTTGTTTGTATTTGTAGACTACCACCTCCACAGAGCAATATGATTCATTTTCCAAAAAAACATATTTATTGGTTGGTTATTTTGATGGATTTAATATTAATATATTATATTTTTAATAAATTTATGAATTTTTAATTATAATATTTTATATACCTTGGTACCCCATTATCCATTGGAAAATGATAATGTCGCTCATGTTTAAGTGAGGACGACCACCTCCATGAAGACATACGATTCATTTTTTCATTTCCAGTATATATGGATTATAAAAATTATAGATTTAATGAATATTTTTTATGTTAATTAAAATCAAAATTTGTATTATAATTTATCTTTCTTTTATTTCAACCACTGAAAAGTGAAAAACATCACATGTTTCTAGGTACGAACTACCGTTTTCATAATGTGTTGTAATTATATTCTTATAACTTATTTATATGAATTATTATGAAACTTTATATGAAGATTAAATATAATTATTTTGAAATAATTTGTAATTATCATATTAAGTAACCATAATCAATGTACAATGACCATTACTATTGAACAAAAATATACATGAAAAATGAAAATCTTAAAACACAGAAACAATGATTTTATAAAATAATTCTTAAGAAATGAGAATTATTTATTTATTTGATATCATATAGGAAATTATAATTAATAAAATATATTTATATAAATATATTTCATTTAAATTTGATATAATTTAAGTTATTTATCATATGAATAAATATGCACTTGATGTAATGAATTTTTTTTTCCAAATTTATAATTTCAAGAGCCAATTTTATTTAATACACTATGTTCATTTCTTCATGGATAAAATAAAAACCCATTATCATTTTAATTCATTATTAACTTTTATTTCATTATAAATAATTATTCATTCCAATTTCAATCAATATTTGTTTTTGGAATGAAAAATAACTAAATCATTAAGTGTTACTTATATCAATAATGATTCTTTAATAAATCCCAGATGTTATAAGCCTATTTATGTTAATGAGGTGTATATACCTCAAATTTTTTCATTTTATTTGATGTATCCTACTTAATTTTTTGTAATTTAATTTTCATTTTAAATTATTTGGTTTAATGATTTTTTATTCAAATGATCCCAAAACGGTAATGGTTAACCTTCTCAAATTTCCTTCTTTATGACATATATCACACACAAATATTCCTTTATGAGGTATACCTACATTATAAATTGATAAAAATTATATTCCATATAAATTTTTAATGATTTTTAAACTTTAATTATATATTATTCTTATTATGGGAATTATTATTAAAAATTAATCAATGTAGTAAGGGTTTTACGTTATATTTTTACTTTTTTATCTGGATTGTTTATGGTTATACGTATAGTGATGAAACTATATTATTGATTATTCAAAAAAGGTTATGAGTTTTACTATACAAAATTTATTACTATAGATTAAACATTATCCTTTCATTTTCATATCAAAATGTACTCAAGCTACCTAAATAAATTTTTTAAGGATAACTGACATCATTTCAATTTTTGGTTGCGAATTGTTTCCTCCTATATACATATTTATTAAAATTTATACTAATAATTATATTAAAATTATCAAATTATTTTCATAATTAATTATTACACATGTTATACATAATATATATAAATGTTAAAAATATTCTTATTATTTTTTTCTGAATAAATTATTTTTTTATTTTTTCCAAAAATGTGAATAGAATATTTTCTTAAATGAAGAACACATGAATAAATTTTCACACCATTATGACTTATATTCTCATTGAAGATTAATTTACGTGTTTCAATGGTTATATTCATAGAAAAAATTCATTAATATTTTTAAATTTATTATTTTTTAATCGTTTATTTCAAAATGAAAATATTACTTTTCTCAAGAAATGTTCTTGTGATCTTTCAAAGTCATTTACTTCTAAGAAAAAATCCTTTGATGTTTCTTTTGATATAATGGTTATACGATCCACTATTAATATCTTACTTATTTCTCAGGATGGTTTATTATTTTCATTAATAAATAGTAATTTAAACCATTATATATTCCATGGGTTAGGTAATTAGTAAATGATAAATTTTTTCATTATCTTATGGAAATACTATGAATGGAATATGATTTTTTGATAGGTGGGTCTCTTATAAACCTCCACTATATTGAGTAAATATTAATATTTTATAATTTCAAAGGGTATAAGGTAGAAAATTACAAGCCCAAAATCTATTATTGGAAAATTTATTCTAATCCCAAAACAGGAACATGGGTGGTTATCCTTTTACCTAAGAAGGTACACAAGTGGAAATCACAATATGACATATGATTAATATCTTAGTGGGTATCCTTCAAAAAAATATTTAAATAAAAATTAAAATACCACATTTTTTTCCACTCTCTTTTCACATGTTATTATATAAATGTTAAATTATCATGGCTCATGATCTTTGATTCTCTTATAATTTTTATATATTGTATGTTCTTTTATTAATTACATGATTATTTTTTATGATAGATAAATTTTTTGGTATGATTTTCCATTGTAAATATCATCCTATCATATATTTAATCATATTTTATGGTCACATAAGATCACTTAATGATATCTATCTTGTTTACTATTACTGGGAAAATATGATCTTGTTTTCGTATGTTTCTACTTCTGAGGTTATAAAGAAATATTTTAATTATGACTTTTACACGAAGTGTTCATATTGTGAAAATTATAATTAGAGATGATGTTGAACTTTTAGGCACCATTTTTTTATTTATTTATGATTACAATGACACAAGTCCTTTATGGGTCTTGAATATATTGTAATGATCTATAATTAATATTCTTCAAATATTTTCTAATATTTACATATGAAATTTTTGGGTCACTATAGGTTGTATCAAAGTAGTTTTTAGTTATTTTTAGGTCATGGTAGATGGTATCAATGTATACTAGTGTACAATGTGTGGGCCTAAGGTTGTAAACCTAGTTTGAAACTATTAGTTTATATTATTATTTTAATTCACATTCTCTTTGTGAACTATAATAATTTTTTTAAAAGATAATTACCATGGATATCCTTGGTTAAATTTTAGGTTTTGGATATTGACAATTAACTATAATGATTTAGAAATACTATTAATAAATTTTCATTGTTATATTATTATTATCCATTATTATTGATTCTCAAACTGTGATATTTAGTTTGAATTAATAGGTTGAACTGGGAGTATTCATATTAATGTTTAATGTGAAAGATAATGAAATGATTATCCTTATGAGAAAACAAATGAAATGGTATATGTAACGGAAAATATTGTGATGATTCTTATCCATATATATTGATCCATGATTAAAAACAAGAAACTATGTGAGTTTCCTCACATATAGTAGAAGAGAAAAGAATAGATTAATTAAATTTCATGTGATCAATACTATATAAGAAAGCATATTCAATTTTTAGTATGTATGAAATTTGAAAATAGGTTCTCAAGATAATTTCATAAAGGGAAATAAAAATGATTTATGTATATAAAAAAAGGACATAGAGAAGAAAATTTCCCAAAGAATAAAGGAAACTTTTGGGTTAAATTTATGGATGGGAATAATAGATTCTAAAACGATTCATATATTTTTGAATGTTTTAAATTTAAAATATAAGGGTTCTATGTAAATTCATTCCCTGTGGAGAAATATAATGAAATGGGTTGTGATAGTTGTATGAGTAAAGGTTTTAGCATTGACAATGAAGATAAAAAAATGACATATCAAATGTATGAATTATTTTAGAAGTATTTATCAAGTCAAATGTAAGAAATGTTAGTAAATTTTTGTTGATGAATCTCAATACAAGATGCATATTTATCAGTGGTATTCAGGTTATAATACTCATAAAACCTATAATAGTTTTTATGTGATTCTTCTTGTTTATGTATTTCCATTAATATATTTATTAGTATTGACAACCACAAAATGTGTCTTAGTTGTATGTTTATATTTTTGGAAAAACATTATTAATTGATATATAACAGATAATATATACCTGATGTTGAGATGGTTATAATTTATTGTGATAAAGAGTAGATTGATATTGAAAATTTGATTTTGTTGGTATTTGTGAACATGAAATAAATTCCTAATTTTATAAAGATGTGATCTATGTTATCATTAATGAATCTTATTTCATATTTGGATTTAGAGAAATATATGCATTACTCTATGATTTCATTTAATGAATAAATATTGAGTTAATTTCAGGATGAATTTATGTTTACAATGGGGTTTTATGGTGATTCAAATTATTATAAATTTTTAGGTGAATATATGATCAATGTATTCACATTTTTGTTATGGAATAGTAATAGTTACTTGGGGGGATATATGTTATGCATAGTTTTAAAATATAAGCATATTTTGTTTTAATTTATTTTAATACTAGTTAAGAATTATTTTAATATTTTCTTCAATTTAAATATTTTATGGAATTTATTGGATATATGGGTATTATTATTGAGATTTTTGGAATAATATTATTAATGACAGTATATTCATATTTGTAATATAAAAATGAACTAATAATTTATGGTTTTAGTAAATGAAAAGGGACATAAGGAATAATTTTTCATCCTTATAATTAAAATATGATATTTTAAAATTATATTCAAGTTCTTTAGGAATGCAATATTCAGAGTGTTCACTAATTAATGGAATATTGGATGAAAAGTGGAGGAATCTAATTTGAAAAATAAAAGTGATTGAAAAAATTTAATTCATATATTCTTAGAAATTAGGAAATTATATTTTAATATATTTTATTTTGAAATGGACCTTGAAAGATTTCACAATGGATCTTTATAATGAATTTTTTCCATTCTAAAATTGTTTCTTAGTAATTGATGTTTGTTTTCACCCCTCAATGAAATATGGTTTTTTGGTAAATAGCATCCCCATGATGTTGTTCTATATCACTCAATATTACTCTTGGGACATTTTCATTATATTCAATTTCAATATTTTTAATTTTCATTAATGTTATCCATATATGGGATCCTTATTATTTTTTATTTCACATAAACTTTATGTTCCCGAATCCCCTAATGCAATGTATGTTTTATTATCCCTATTTATAATGTGGGTATTCAAGAAAGGTATTGTCAAATATTATACCCTTTATTACAAAAAAAATTTACAAGGACCCAATTTATTTTAGGGTAGAATATTGTATCACCCAAAAAAATTAATTTAAAATAATACAATAATTTATAGCTTGTCTAATAGGAAAAATAGATCCTTATGTGAGATGAGATATACTATAAAAATATTAATATATAAATATGAGAATTATAACCTAACCAATAAATATAAAGTTATCAATCCTAATAAATGTTTTGTAAAAATTAATTATAGATATTTTTCCTCAATAAAAATGAATTTATTAATATATAATAAATAAGCACTCAATTTTCAGTAATGTCATTTTTATGCAAAAAAAATTATGTTATCTCCAAAATTGATTTTTATTGCATTTTCTGTGAGAACATTATAATTAATACAAACAATATATAGAAATAATATATTAGTATTCAGTATAATTTTTTCAAATTTTTATTTAAATAATATTTTAGGTTGGGTTTTTGGAATTTTTCAAAAAATTATTTATTTTTTAATGAATGGTGGAAAATATTTATTTTTTGTAAAACTGTTATTTCATATATGTAAATAAAGTATTTAAGAAGTAACATTTTATTAAATTATATATTAACATAACATAATTATATAGTTATGAAAAAATAATCTTATTAATGACAAAGGAATCATTAGTATTGTTTATTTTATTGTAAATACACTTTTGGGAATTAAAAAACATTTTTTAAAAAAATCTATTTTAATACAAAAAATGTGTTTTTATCTAAATAAATTAAATTTATATATAATTATTAATTTTATTACTTAAATTTATATATTATATATTAATTAAATAAATTTAACATTAATTTTATGTTTTTACATGTCATGAAATTAAATTAAATTCTATTTTATATATAAATGTATTCTTTACAAATGTGTTCTTCATTTTATTTTTCATTGTGTTTTACATTCCCACCTAAAATGAAATTCAATGAATTATAGAAAATGAATTTGGTAAAAAGGCTTAAATTTTATCAATAATAATAATTAATATAATTTTATATAGTTAATTTAATTTCTTTCAGAATGAATAGTAAAATAGTAAAATTTTATTTCAATGGTTAAAGTTAAAATGGGTTTACCTAATGATTTAAACTGAGATATAGTTGTAGAAATGTAACAAAAAAATTTATATTTATTATTTTATTGAAAATATTTAGACATTATGTTCTCTTATATTCTATTAAATTGGTTTGTATTACAACTTTATGATGATATTAACATTATATTATTGAAATTTTTAATTAATTCTATATTTTTCATTCCCCTCACTTCTAATAATTCACCCCATATCCTCCATTATTCAGAAATTTTCATCATATTATATCCATAAATACCAAATATAAAACCCCTCCAATATTACATTAATTCAATATAAATCTTATATTCTTATCCTAACACCAACCTTACAAGCCTTAAGGTGTAAGATAAAGATGATCTCTCAAAGAACAAGTTCAAATCCGAACAAGGCTCTTTCAATTTTATTTCTTATTCCATAATTAATGGACCTATTGTATCAATAAAAATATAAAAAAATAAAGTATCATAAATATAATAACATTTTATTATGATCATGTATAAACCATCCCCCACCTCTTCTTAATCAAATGGGAAATGTAAATATCACTCATGCAAACTTGTAGAGTACAACCTCAACATAGCGATATGACTCCTTTTCCATCACCATAATTCATGGAGATTTATGAAGATGGATTTAATGTTAAAATATTATTTTTTACAAATAATTATGTTTATAGGTTGAAATATTTTATATACATTCATATCATCTGATCCATTGGAAAAAGATAGTGTCACTTATTTGTACGAGTCAATCACCACCTCCACAAAGTGATGCAATTCATTATTCATTTTTTACTTTACATAGATGATAATAAGGATAAATTTAATAAATATATTTTATATTTATGATATCATAATGATTATTTGATAGTGAATTATTAGTTATCTATCAATCATTCTATCCATTTAAAAGGGTTAAACATCACTCATGCGTACATATATACAATCGTCCCCACGAAGTGATGTAACTCATTATTCATCACTGATATATATTAATGGTAATAAATGTGTATGTAATGTCTAAATATTATAATTATAAAATTATTAGTATTCTTGAGTTGATTTAACATTGATAAACAATCGAAGAACATAACTGTGAACTTAAAGCATACAGGAAAAATAAAACAGTTAAAACATGAAGATAATGCTTTTAAAATATAATATTTAATAAATTTTGTCAAAAGCTAATAAGTGGGTCATATATGGTATTATAAGTATATATATTTTTCTATTTTTTAAGTATAATTAATTCCATTTTATTATACATGAGTTTGTATCTCTTACAATGCAATACAGACATTAGGTAAGGGGTTCCTCATATTAAATTTGAATTCATTGATATATGTTTATGTTATACACCATGATTAAAATTTAATGCTGAAAAAAACCCATTTATATTTTTTCATTTTGAGATTATATTTAATAATTTATATTTTTTTATTCTATTGTTATTCTCTCATGGTGTTTTCTACTAAACTATTACAAAATTTGTATGGGTTATTCCTAAAAATGTTGTTTTTTTATACTTGATTGATGTTATTTAAATATTTTTGTTTATGAGGTTTATATACTTTAATATTGACATTTAATATCATGTATAATTATTATTTCATAATATTTAATATAAATATTAAAATTATTTTAATAATGTTTTTCATTTGAATGTTACCATAGGTGTAATGGTTTACCATCTCAAATTTTCTTCTTTAGACCATGTGATATGTTATACACGTATCATATTTTATGAGGGTTTTCTAATGGAAAATTTTATATATTTCATCATGAATATCCTTATGTTCTTGGTATTTAAATTTCCAGTTGATTTTAATACTTTCATTGGATTTATGAATCAAAAGTTATCAAATTAGTATGTATTGTTTGTTAAAATCTAAAAATTTTCAAGAAGATATATGAATAACTCTACATTGATGAAATTAGATGACCTATATCTTAAAAAATATTATGTCATTTTTACATGTTTTTATTTTTAGATAATACATGTTTTCTTTTTATATTCATCTCTCTAATAACTAATGTGAGTGATATTTTATTTTCAAGAAAAATTGACATTATTTATCTCTTCAAGAAGGAATAATTTTCTTCTAAATATTTATTTTATTAAATATTATTACCTTAATTTATTTTCCATTACCCATTTATATTTTATATTCATTTTACCAATGTTTTACATCCTAATGAAATGTTTCCAAGAAACATATTTTTCATTTTCTGAACATGTAAATTTTAGCTTTTTAAAAAATATTGGAATTTAATATTTGTTTTGACATACCCTACATGAATTTATTTTTTTTAACTTTATTATTTCTATTTTAATTGAATATTACTTAATAATATTCAGAGGTTATTTTAAAAAAAATCTAAAATTTTGATTTTTTTAGATTGTATATAAGTGAATATAAAAAAATATATTTTCTTTCCCCAAGAAATGTTTTCATGAAATTTTAGTGGTATTATGATCTACTAAACTATCCATAGATATTTTTTATTCTTTTATAGAGTTCTAATCCAATGTCTAAATATCCATTATTTCTCTATATGGTTTATTATTTTGATGATGAAATATTGATTTATCTTGTTTTTTTTCAAAGGTTATGTTATGATGAAATAACAAAATTTTCATATTCTTATGGAATACATTAGAATAAATTGTGATTAATTTATTTGTGGTTATATTAAATACCTAAAATTAATTAGGTACATATTACTATTTTTACCTCAAATAGTACAAAATAGGTTTTTTCAAGGGGAAAGGGGATACCCATGAGGTTATCCCAATCCCAAAAAAGGGTACATAGGAGGATATCCCATGAATGAAGTTGGAATATGTATTGTTATCACAAGTATAACATGTGATTAATTTCTTTATGGTTTACCATTACATAAAATTTAAATGATTATTATTATTATTCACTTTATGTCACTCTATTTTAAGAATTACATATTCAAAAATAATATTCACTTGGATAATGGTCTTTGATTATCTTATAATTCATATTTTATAAGAAGCCAAACATTTATGTCGTGATTCACATTTATGATATATGAAATAAAATTTATTCTTTTTTTAATAATAATATCATGATTTAATTTCCTTATACCTATTTTATACTCACTTATGATCATATATTGATATCCCCCATGTTTACCCTTTCAGAGTATCGAATCTAAAACATTATACTTTTTTCATTCCTTTGTTTGTGAAGAAATATTTTATAAAAATATACGTTTAAGAAGGGTTATCTTTTTCAAAAACAAAGTGGGAGATGATTTTAAACTTCTACGTACAGGTTGTTTATGAAACCATTTTCTAGAAGACACTAAACCTATATGGTTATAAATAGATATTTATAATGTATAATGAATATTAATATAATATGAGTTTATGTTTATATACGAAGTTTTTGTGTGTTTATATTGAGATAAAAAGAGGATAATTGATTTTACATCTAAAGAACCAATAGATAAATCTTGTGAATGAAATAAAATAAAATGTCCCACATGTTATAAGTAGGGGATGATTAATCCAAGAAACTACCTCAATGGAATATGGGGATACATCAAGTATGGAACAGAGGGGATTCAGGTGATCAAATGTCATATAATCATACATGTATTATTTTGACGTCCTAGACATGGATCCACTGAATGGTGCGTTGAACCGGTTGGTCTCATGCCCGCAAGTGCACCACCATGTATGCCAAAGGGTGCTGACTAGTTTTGAGGGTCTGGTAAGTTAGTCTTGAGAAGAGTATAACCTTTGTTATCAAAATAAAACACCAGTGGAAGTGAATTAAAATAACCATGTACAGAAGTGTATAACTAACCAGAACAATTCCATGACATATGATAGTCAAAACAAGAAAATACAATACTCAAATAAAAGGTAAAACATGTTATGACAATTCAAGATCCAAGTGTCTAAAATGAAACTCAAGGTAATGACCCAATGACTCCAAATTATGTTCTGAACTACACCTGGTTCCCATTCCCATGTTCCAATCAGAAACAAAAACCTATCCTAAGGCCTTTCCCTTATAATGTCCTTCAACAACCAAGTCTACTCATGTGCCGATCAGGCAGACCAAATAGGGTGTGATCACAATTCGGTAGGCCACCACCAACAGTGTCTAAAACGATTCTAGTCAAAAGATAGTGCATGCAGATTTATGAAGAAATAAATACAATGAATAATTTAAATAGTTATCACATTGTCATTAAATCTTTAATCAACATATTAGTCAAACTCAATCCATGTTTTCCATTTGAATAATCATTCATTATTATCATTCATTTCGTGTAGTTCATCATGCCTATCACCCAATTATATGTTGAATGATCATTCATTATTATCATTAATCATTTGCTGTAGGCCATCATTCCTAGCACCACAAATCTAGTTCAGTGTAGGTCATCATGCCTAGAACCCCCATTATCTCAAGCTTAGAAAACTATTGGGGGGGGGGAACACCATGCCCATGTTACAACTTATTATTGGTCTAAGACTCCATTCCTAGCACCAAACAATCTCATCCTTTTCATCATTAGTTAAATCATAATTGTTTTTCAAATTATTCATTTACTAGTCCAATAATTAGTTAATCATTTCAAAGGCCATTAGTTAATTCAACAATTAACTAATCACATAACCCATTAATTAATTAATCAATTAATTAATCAATCAAAACCATTCTGATTAATCATTTAATTATTCACAATTTATTTTCTATTTCAAATCTAAAAATTTAATAATTAATTCTCATAATTAACTATCTTTGATCAATATCATGACATATAACTCATTCTCCCAATTAATTTTATTTTTTCAACATCATGGCACATAATTAACTCTCAAAATTAATTATATATTCGCATTCAACTAATTATCTAAATTAGAATATCAAATCACCAAGAGATATATTTGGGAAACCCCCCATTATTTTTTATATGATTTAATCATCTATTAAATCACCAAGGATACACAATTAAATTCTATTTTCCTAATTACTCAAAATTAAAAAAAAATCAATTATCAATGGAATCTAGAAAACTTATAAACTCATACGCATATCATAAATCATGACTATGGGAGTTTTATTTAGGCCACTGACCTCTGTTTATTGATATAAGTTAACGCAGTAAAAATCACCAAATTCTGAGTGGCACAACATCGTCAATCATGTTCTGGATCTAAATCCCTAAAATAAAAATTAAGATCAAAGTCATAATGATATTGAAAATATAGATCTATATTCACAATCCTAGATCATGATCTTAAACCATAGGTTTATATCCATTGAAGCAGTGAGGATCCTCCATGAAATGAAATAGAAAATATAAGAGAAACAATGGAAGAAGAATCGAGATCAAATCCACATTCTGAGAGGAGAGTCGATCTCCAATTTGGGCTTTCAATCTCAAATAAAGGTGTTATGATCGCCTTGGAATCTCTATGGGAGGCCTTGGAAGCACCTAGAATTCATCAAGCCTGAGTCAAGGTCGAAATATGGGGGTCCTTGGGGGTTTGGTGGTTTTAAAGAGGATTTTAGAAATTAAAATCCTACACACTTGGTTTCATGGGCAGAGGTGCATGGTTAGGAAAATCCTACGCCAACTGTGCAGACCTCTCTATCTAGGTTTGCATGATTAGCATGATTTGACTGCACTGTTTGTCAAACCAAGCACAAATTGTGTGGACCCCTGTGTAATATTTTGTACAGTTCGCACGGTTTGGTCTTACGGTATTTCAAACTATGTACAGTCTGTTAACAACATAATGACCATTAGTTTTCCTTAAAAATTATCCAAAATTTACCCCAAGAAACTACTACAAGTTAAATGTACACAAATGCTTAAAAATGTACCTCAAAAAATGCCTGAGATGACTCCAGAAAAGGCTGGGATCTTACACTATCCCCACCATATAACATCTCATCCTCAAGACACACTCAAAAACTTCTCTATGATCACGAGATAAAAATATTGGTCCACTGAACCCCCCCCTGAGTTTTTCACATTACGAAGTTTCCCCTCGAACATTTCCATGTTTCTATAACACATGAATTAATGGAACGATCTTTTTCCATAACACATTCTCACTGCGACCCAACACACGTATCAGATTATCTTCAAAGTACGTATCAGTCTCGATGTCATCGTCTTCCACATCAATCACATGAGAAGGGTCAGGTTTATACCTATTTAGTTGTAACACATGGAAAACATCATGAATATCACTAAATTTCTATGGAAGTGATAATCAGTACGCCACTTTCCCAATTCCCCTCAGCACCTCAAAAGGTCCTACAAACCTAGGTGCAAACTTGCCCTGCCTATGTATCCTGTGTTGACCCAATCATGGAGTCACATGAAGGAATACCTGGTCACCCTCTATAAAATCTAGGGGTCATATCTATCTATAATCATACGACTTATGTCTACCATGACCTATAGTGATACATTTCTGAATCAATTGTACATGCTCTGATGTCTCCTATACAAGACTCGGTGCCAATATCTCTAACTCACCCACCTCTGACCAATATAGTAGTGATCTACAAGGTTTACAATAAGGAGCCTCATATGGTGTTATCTGTATAGTTTCCTGAAAACTGTTTATAACATATAATTACACTAAATCCATGTACTTATCCCAAGAATGACTAAATTCAAGCACACATGCTCGCAGCATATCATTTAACACCTATATGATACGCTCTGACTGCCCCTCTATCTATGGGTGGAAGGCTGTACCTAATAGAACATGTGTTCCAATAGCCTTCTGTAACCCTTTCTAGAAGCGTGAAGTAAAGTTTCAATCTCAATATAAATCTATATTATATGCTACTACATGAAAACGAACTATGTCTCTCATGTACAGTTCTCCCAACTACACTACAATAAAGTTTTACTTGATAGGAAAGAAGTTTTATACCTTAGTTAGTCAATCCACCATGACCAAAATAATATCACTCCTCCTAATAGTCATTGGATGTCCAACCAAGACATCCAAATTCACATCATCCCGCTTCTATTCTGAAAATTGGTAATGACTACAATTGGCCTCCCGGTTGTTGATGCTCTTCTTTCACCATCTATTAAGTGAAACATCTTGTTATGAACCCTACTGTCTCCTTTTTTCATGCCTGGCCACCAAAACTGCCATCAATGTTCACTGTACATTTTTCTCACCCCTGGATGTACCACACACATGATGTGTGAAATTCTCACATGAGTTCTTCTCGCATACACGTTGGCACAATAACCCTATTTTTCACATAGATGTTCTCATATTCATCTATTTTCCAGTCTTAAAGTGCCTCCCCACCTTCAAGGATTCCCATCAGGGCTAAAAATTCCAGATCCTCATACTTACTATCCCTGATCCATCTCAAGAGCATCGAATCTACTTCTACAGAAACCAGATTCATCCTATCATGACTCTCCTGAACTACCACATTCATTTATTCTAGCAAATTCAACATCTTCCACTCTACATTCAAATCATGTACCAACTGTGTCTGAGTTTTTTTTTTCTCAAGGTATAAGCCACACTATTCCCCTTTAAAAGTGTATATAATTGTTCAAAATCGAAGGAATTCATATATGCTACCCATCTTTGCTCTAGAAGATTCATGTCCTGCTATGAAAAGATATACTTCAGGAATTTTTTATACATAAAACTTTAAACTATTTACCCAAAATATAGTGTAACCAAAACATAAGGTCATAAACCACTACTACCAACTCCAGATCATGTGTTGGAAAATTATATTCATGTGGCCTCAAATTTTGATACCCATACGAAACAACTCTATCCCCTTGCATAAACACTGATCTGAGTCCAACCCCAGAAGCCTCACAATACACCATGTACTCCTCACATGACTTTGGTAATACCAAAATTGGTTCCAATGTCAAGCGCTTCTTGAACTACTGGAAATAATTCTATCATGATTCTGCCCAAACTAAGTGTACCCCTTTCTTTTTCAAACCTATAAGTGGTGCTTCCATTTGGTAAATTTCATGGAAAAACCTCATGTAATAACCATCTAATCCCAAAAAGCTTCAAATATCAAAAACATTCTTGGGATGATCCAAAGAAATCACTTATTGAATGTTCTATGGGTCAACAACCACACATTATTCTGATATGATATTCCCCAAATAGTGTACACTGTCAATCCAAAACAAATTTTTTTATAGCTTGGCATATAGCCGACTCTCTCTCTGTGAACTCATGAGGATGTCAAGATGTTGGGAATGGTCATCATGAGTCTTAGAGTACACTAATATGAAATCCTCAAACACCAGAACAAACTAATCTATATACAAATGAAATTGAATGTTCATGAGGTCCATAATCACTCTTGGAGAATTTTTCAATCCAAACGGCATTACAAAAAACTCATAAAGGCCATACCTGCTTCTAAAAGTATATATTGGTATATCAAAAGTTCGGACTCTCACTTTATGATACCCTGATCTCATATCGATCTTTGAGAACACACTAGCTCCCTTTAGCTGGTAAAAACGATCATCGATATGTGGAAGAGGATATTGGTTTTTCATAGTCATTTTATTTAACTTTTGGTTTTTGACACACAAGTGTTAACTCCTGTTAGCCTTCATTGCAAACAAAACAGGTGATACCCAAGGTGACGTACTTGGATGGATAAACCATTTACCCTCCAACTCCTCCAATGGTGTTTTGAGCTCTTGAATCTCAATCGGTGCAATTCATTAAGGTGTAAAAGATACCAGATCATCCCACTACAAAATATCAATAGTTAATTACATATCTTTCTCAAGTGGAAAGCCTGAGAATTATTCAGGAAAGACATTTGGAAATAGTTTTTCTTCTGGTGGAAGGAAATATTTCCTACCCCACCCATCATCTAGAAAAATCCTAACAACTTGGGTCGTGAGCTCTCCCATATGTAGATTAATTGTCCTAGCTCTACCTCCATGGTTATCCCATTCTTGACACAGTCAAAACTAAAGCCTTATAACTTCCCTTAAAAATCGTACTCCTAGGTATTGGTTAACAGGGGTATATCCATTATCATTAATTAATATAACTGTTGGTCGGAGTGGATACTCAAGAGGGGGAGAATTGAGTTCCAATTAAAATTTCTGTTAAAAATATTTCTCTTAAAATCCCCCAATTTAAAAACAAAGTTAAACTGCAGTGAATCTATACAGAGTGTAAATGATCAATCAGTTTCTCAAAGATTGATTAGGCCCCAGTTGACTTAATCTGAATATTAAATTAACTTTTGAAACAGACTTACTGATTTATAATAAGTATAAAAACTTGCGAATTTAACTGTCAAAGTAGCTCTAAAATAGTTTTTTATTTCAATGCAATAGTAAGAGAAAAAGAATATAGTTTACATATAGACTTAAATTAAAAAGCACATCATAGTTAACCAAGAGGTTCAGTCTCAAGCTGAGACTTAGTCCTCTCAATAATTTATATAAATTGATCCACACCCTGGATCGGGGTTAACAACAGTGAACAACTGTCCAGGAAACACAGGGACCTCTAACATAGTTTTTTGTGGACAACAAAAACAATGAACAGGCCACACAAGGACCTCTTCCACAATTGTCATGAGTAAACAAGAGTAAAAAATTGGTTTGAGGATTTTGATATCCTCCAGTTCAGCACAGGAGTCAGTGTGTGTATAAGATATAGAGGTTACACACACAGCTCAAAAATGTAAGTAAAATATTCACTAAGAGATAATGTATCAGAGTGTAGAATGCTCTAGTGATTAGTAGTGTAGCTCTTGACTCATTAGATTCAGAAGAAATGAAAGTTCCAAGGGTATTCAATGGAACTAAAATTAAAGACCCAAAAACTCCAAAACATTTCCTAAACTACGTCCGGTTCCCTATCCCACACTCCAATCTCAAACAACAACCTATCCTAGGGCCCTGTCTTTATCTTGTCCTATAACAACAAAGTCTTCTCGGGTGCCAAATAGGCAACGTTAATTGGGTGTGAGTACAACATAGTGGTCCTCCACTAATGGTGTCTAAAATGAGCCTAGTAAAAAGATAGTTCATACCGATTTATGAATCAATATATAAAATTCATAAATTAAACATTTATCAATTTTTAATTTATATATAATCATCACATTATTCAAATTCAATCCATGTTTACCATTGGAATAATGATTTTTTTATTATCAATAATTTGGTGTTGTTATTTATTGTCAGCACACAAATTCTCAGATGAAACATCATTCATTATTATCATTAATCATTTGGTGTAGGTCGTGATACCTAGAAATAAAAATATCATTGAGTGTAGGTCATCATGCCTAGCACCCCATAATCTCAATCTTGGATAAATATTGGGGGGAAATCCATGTCCCTGTCCCACCATCAAATTGGTCTAGGACAATATGCCTAGCACCACAAAATCTCGATCTTTTAATCATTCATTAAATCATAAGAATTTTCCACATTGTTCCTTTACTAATCCAGTGATATGTTAATCATTTCAGAGGCCATTAGTTAATTCAACAATTAACAAAGAACATAACCCATTAATTAAATAAGTAATTAATTAATCAACCAAAACCATTCCCATTCCATAAATAATCCTTCACAATTAATTATCCATTTCAAATATCAACTTTCCATAATTAATTATGACTATTAATTATCTTTGATCAACATAATGACATATAACTAATTATCCAAATTAATTATCTTTTTTCACCATCATGGAACATAATTAATTATCATAATTAATTATATTTTCACATTAAACTATATTTTTCAATTTGAATATCAAATCTCTAATAGATCTATTTGGGAAACATCACATCATTAGTTCTGTGATTCAATAATCCATTAAATCACAAAGGAAACTCAATTCAATTCCATATACCTGAGTAATCCAAATTAGGAATTTCAATTATCACGTGAATATAGAAAATTCATAAACTCATGAACATATCATAAAACATGACTATAGGTGTTTGACTTAGACTGCTTACCTCATTTTATTGATAGAATTTAGTCCAACAGAAATCCCCAAAATATGATTAGCACAACATCATCGATTAAACTCTAGATCTAAATCACTAAAACCAAAATTAAGATAAAATACATCAAGATCTTGATAATGTAGATTTATATTCACAATCCTAGATCAAGATCTCAACCCATAGCTTTAGAATTATAGAAATTGTGAAGATCTACCCTGAAAATACCTATAAAAGATAAGATAAAGAATGAAGGAAGCATCGGGATGAAATCCACTTTCCAGGAGGAGAGTGGATCTTCAATATAGGCTTTGAATCTCAAAGAACAGTGTTCGGATCACCTTAGACTCTTTCAATGAGGCTTTGGAAACACATAAAATTCTTCAAGCCTGATCCATGGTCAAAATATTGGTCTCCCAGGGTGTTTGGGTTGTTTTAAATAAGATTTTTATAATTAAAATCTCGTGCTCAAGGTTTCCTGGGCAGAGGCGCATGATTAGGAAAATTGTGCTCCAACCATAAAGAACTCTCTGTCTTGGTTTTCATAGTTGGCATGGTTTTCCCCACAGTTTTTCAAACAATGTGCAAACTCTGCGGACCTCCCTATCTAGTTTGTCACGCTTGGCATGGTTTGGTCACACTGTTTGTCAAACCATACACAAACTGTGCACAACCCATTGTCTATTAGTTTTCTTTAAAAATTCTCCTAAATGTAGCCCATGCTATTAATCCAAGTTAATGGTACTCAAAATCTTTAAAAAGTACCTGAAAATTCACCCAATATAACCTGAGAAAAGTCTGTGATCTTATAATTATGGATGTAAGGAGATATCTGAAAAATCCTACATATATGTTATAACTTTTAAACTATGAGAAACATGAAGACTATGAATTTAAGTGTAGAAATACATGTTTTTGTGGGTAATTGAAGAAAAAAATCAATTCTTAGTGACCTAAAAATGATTATGTTATCACAACAACTGTGGTGGATTAGTAAAATGATGTGTTAGTTGTTATAATTCTTATAGAATCAAGAATAGAGAATTTCATATTTAATTATGTTTATAAATACTCTTTTATGTCTTGAAAGTTATGCAGAAATATTGAAACACCATATTGATACATGGAATTTCAGAAATCAGTGAAAACACCATGTTTTAAATTGGTTATGCCTCAAGTATATAACCCTTCTTAAATAAATGTTTTATGAATAATCTCTAATAAATCCCTATTACACTACCATTATTGTAATTTGATGCTATATTGGGCATTGATTTGATGTCATTATATATGTAAACCAAGGTTGTTCTACGGAGGGAAATCAATTACTATATTTCAAATCATTCATTCACTCTATAAAAGATTATGGATAACAATGAATCTCATTTGGAAAATCAATCTCAATAATTAATGTTATTACCTTATGATAAATCATATCTATATCAAATGATTGAGGAATATTAAAGAATAATCCCTTTATACATGAACATTATAAGTGTATATGGTGACGTATTCACCAAAAAGTTGTATAGTCTTTCCATGGGTTAAGAGGATGAGTTCCAAAAAAAATTCATTTATCTATATTTTATTTTTTGGTTTTTTTACACTTATTAATTTTGATAACATACATACCCATGATTCATAAAAACATGGGTATACTATTTCTAAGCTAAATAGTTGTGTTTCTAAATGTGTCTAATTACTTTCATTCTATAAATTTTTTCAAATTTAACTATAACCCATTTGATTAAATGTTTTATTAAATATGTTCAGATGTATCATCATCTGCCAATTTTTTTAAAGTTAAAAATTTATAATTTTGTAATTTTTATAATAATATTATTTTTTCCCTATTTACATTAAAATTATATATATTTTATAAACCCTACTAATTATTTCCTCTCTACTCTGTACCTGGTATACATTCTAACCTATTTTCCCCCTCCTCTACATCTGATAGACATGTCAACCCATGTTTTCTCTATAACACCCCAATATTTTAAAAGAATAAAATTATGTTTGATAGTGTGAAGGATATTAAACACTAATATTATACTAAAATTTACAACCAAAAACCAATATGTCATGATCATTTTTATATAAATTTAATGACTTCAATATATTATTGTACACACAACCCAATGATTTTTACACTCGATAATGTATTCCACACACAACACTGAGCTCAAATGACTCATGAAATATGTAGTTATCATAACCCATCCATTAAATTGGAGGGTATGAATACTATTAACTACATTTTGAAATATATAAATGCAGTGACCTGACCCAAGAAATGATAGAGTTGGGGGCAGCTAATAATTACATTGGACTGATTACAAGGAATCAAATATTAATTGAACGAAAAGTTTAGTAGTCTGGGTAAACTAGATTCATAATTGAGTATTGTATTACAAAAGAATACACAATTTAAAATATATATTTTTCTTTCTAATTAAACAAATAAAATTGAGGATAACATTAATCTATCTAGTAAATCGATGCCTTTTTTCAACGTATTCTTATTATATTCCTTTGGAATGAACCATAATAAGGGAGAGATCAAATTATTTCTAAGGGTAAAATTTAGACGAAGAAATAATTAAAAAATTAGATTAATAATTATGTGATGGAAAATAATAGAACACGCATACCATATAATTAAAAAACAACTAAATAAGTGCATAAAAATAGATAATGGTAACAAATATATTAATATTACATTTTAATAACAAGATAAAGAAAATTAAATATTTAATGGTAATAAACTAAAACACAGTTCATTTAATCAATGAACTAAAAGTTAAATTTATACAAAGATATGTCGACATAATATATCATGGGTGAATAATAACTAATATTAATGATAGAAATACTTAATGATTGGATACCAGTTTTCCTAGTTATATGGAACCATTACTATCCAGAGATAGTTTAACTAATCAAAATTTGAAAACTATTTCTTCTGATGAGACTACAGATGCATCTAGGGGATTTCTATAACTCGTCCCCAACCCATTTTAATTTCCTTAAATGTTCCCTAAACCATGTATTTTAGATCCAAATCATTCCACATTTCAAATAAACAATATAGATGATCAAATATTTAAATTATATAAAGTGTAATGATTTATAAATATTTTCTAAAATATTGATGTAAATAAAAATTAAACACCACATTAAAAATAGTATAAGATTTTGGAAATAACCATATTCATGATAATTATATGTATATTTTGGGGAAATTCAATTTCAAATGAAAAATTGTAACTAAATATTTCAAGGGGACTAAAAGGAATTGAGGAAGTGAATGTGAATAGTATACTTGAAAAAATCAATCATAATCAATCCATTATAATATTCAAGATCGTATCAATACAACATAACCCATGTGGATTAAAATAAATTTTATTTGTCTCTTATGAATAAAAACATTTTGAAAATATATTTTAAAAAAATTATTGAAGAAAGTATACTTTGGTTTTGAAAAAACTTTTGAAAATATTTTCTATGAAAATAAACATTTAAAAATGAAATGGAAGCTTCCAAGAAATGATGGCGGGTAAATACGAACAAGTCATAGGATCTAAAGAAACATTCCATTTTAACGGTTAAAGGTCACAAAAATGCCTTGTTCAGAAAAAGACAATAATATTCCATTATATACATTGGTAAAAGAGGAAAAGGGTAGAAATTATTTAAAAAATATTTCTAAAAATATTTTTAAATTCTTGTTTATAAAACATGGTTTTTTAAATAAAATTGGTTCTTCGACTAAAGAGATATTCGAGGTCCATATTTCTTAAAATATTTTTTAGAAAAAATTGATAACCAAAGAGTGGAAAATGGTAATAATACTTAAAAATTTCCATGAATAACCATATGAGATAAAATTAATGTTTTTATTTGAAATTGGACATATATTTTTTTCAAATTTAATTTCCATTGAAAGATCATTAAAGATATTATTGTGTAAAATAATCATTAAAATTTACAAAGTGTCCAATACAACTTTAAATGTTTTTAAATCATAATCTTTGTGAAAGAATAACAATAAATGGTAGTTTAAAATAATAATACCATAAAATTTTAAATGATATAATATAATAAAATAGGAAGTATATACACCACAGAAAATATGTTTGTATTGAACATGGAATTTATCTCACTAATGTAAAAAAGGTGAAATGAGAATCCCTTACCTTTTTTTGGTGAATGTGATTTAACATCTGATATAATAAAATTATATAAATTATTTGCATTATTTAGGAACCTTTTCATTTTTATTATTACTTTAATTTCACTTATTTTTATGTTTTATTCAACTAATTATAAAGTTATGTTTGCGTTGGTTGTTTTGACCAAATTGAATTTCTATTTCAAAAACAATATTGGTAGGTCAAATATAGTAAATGGATTCATTATATAATATCTTATGAATAAAAATCGAGACATAATTATCAGATTTATACAACAATTATTCTTTTAAAAAACAATCATTAAATATTTTTATGAAAAATTTATCAACAATACAATCATGGAGATGGTAAGCCGAATGTATACATGTGTAATGTTCTCATTTTTCAATGATCATTATTGAAAGAAGGTAAGTAACACTATATATTTTCATAATGATCATTATATAATAAATAAAATATTATTTAATCATATAAACTTATATATATCATGTTATGTAAGAAGAATCACATCATGCCTAGGAAGAGGTAGTCCACATGTCTACGAACGATGTTATCACTTTTAAATTGTTTGTGAAAGTGTAAAAAATAAAATGATATATATAAATATATATATTTTATTTCCAGAATTTTAATTATGTCAAAAATATCATATATATTTGTTTTAAGTATAATGTTTTTCATTAAACTAATCCTTAATAAGTTCCATGTATAGTGTGAACGAATCACATTACTTTGAGGGGAAGTAATCCACACTTCCACAATAGATGTAAACGTATTTAAAAAAAATAAAAGGTACAAGGTTAAGCTTTATAAAAGAATCAAATAATAATAAATATATAATAAATATCATATATCACATATATAAATATAGTTTCTATCATAATGGAAACCATGAGAGGTGGAAAATGAAAAAAATAATCAATCATTATTTCATGAGGTAGTAGTTAGTCATACATAGAAAGAGTATATTCATTACCAATTATATAATATTGTGTGTAAGTGTAGATAAAAATATTATAATAAAAAATTATTATTTTTATCATAATTTTTTTATAAAATTATAGAATAATAATAATTTAGTCGTGGATATGTAAATTGAAGAAAATATATTCTTGGAAAACTGCCCCTTAAAATCGGGTAACTCTAATTGATTTATAACTAAGGCATTCCATTTTATGATTTTTTTACAAATGATAGGATTAAAGGTTATAGGTAGGGTTTTTAAAGATATTTATTCAGAGTATGGTGGGATATAACTGTTTTGAGAGGTGTGAGTAATGGGGATAAGGTGTGGCCTTTATAGTAGAGGAGGAGCGGGACTGTTGTAATATTTTTACAAAGGAATTATTATCACGTTTTTTATATTGAAAATGGAACCAATAATAGACAAAATTAGAAAAAATGTATGATATTCATGATATATGTCCATTAAAGGGATTTTAGAATAGTTTATAGTTCTTGTTATGCCTCGTGTTTATGGTTTAGTCTTTTATTAGAATTAATATTCACTTAATTGTAATAATTATATTTAATCAATTTCACTAATCATTTTGGTAAAAAACTAATTTGACCTAATTAGGCATTATAAATTCTGATAATTCCAAATATGGCATCCATTTTTTCAAATTACAATCATATAAGTGATAGATATTTAATTAAAATTCATCCCGTAATTATAATGATAATGAGGGTTTCAAAAGAAAAAACATATGAAAGTTCGCATGTTTTTAACATAAATTTAAAATTGAAATAGACTATAATTACATAAGTATTAAAGATTTATAAAAATATTATATAATTAAACATTAAAACTAATTATAATTATAATTTATTCATACAAATAAATTATCTAAAAAAGTAGTTTTGAAATAAAATTTATAATTTTTAACTTTAATTAAAAAAAGAAAACCCTAAACTAATTAATATGTTTATATTTAACATTTGTATTTTATTTTAATATATTAAATCAATTAAAGATCCCAAATTCACTCTTAAAATGCGTTAACCATTAAAAGGTGGTAAAATCGCCTTTATAAAAATATAGGTTTTTATGCGTAAAATTAAGCTTGTTCTTATCATATGTATAACAAACATAATGAGTGAATATAAAAATATTTCTTTGAATATATTAAATTTAAATTTAATTTAAATTCTAAAATAATTTTAATTAATTTTATTTAAACAAATCTCTTTTGGAAGCATAAAAATAATAATATTTCATTTTATATACAATTAGTTCTTATTTTTGTTTCTCATTAAATGGTTACCAATGAATCCATTTTAGATTTATATAATGAATAATTTTTTATAATTTATATAATAATATTCATATATACTAACATAATGTCTTGGTTATTTCATAATATGTTAAATAATAATTTACTAATATTACATTGTAATTAAATAAAACTCATTCTTCTCTGTAATAGAAACTATCAAGGTTGATCACTCTTTTGTGAAACAAAAGATATTGAAGAAGGTCTCTCATGAGTGTAATTCAAGATAACTCAACATTTTGTTCATTACATGTTGTATCGTATATTTAATTCATTTAATATAGTAAATATATAGTAGAGTCTTTAGATATTTTTTTCCCTTGCGTGTTTGGTGTCGCGTGTCATACAAGCTATCGAATACAAGGTTTCTATATTAGAATTTTAGGTTGTCAAAATAAATAATTCTATACATATAAATTTCAAGCTCAATATAAATTATTTATAAATTATAATTAAAAAATGAATCAATTTTTAATAAATTGATTTTATTAATCCAAAATCAGTTTTCTTATAAAATTAATTTTTTAAAAATTTCATAAAAATGTATTATAGTAAAATTTTGGAACATTATTAAAATATATTTTATAAAATTAAATTCATTTCTTGAATTGAAATATTAATATTTACATTGGGTAAAATTTTAGGATTTTTAGATAAATTTAAATATTTCATTAAATAAAAAACACAGATTTTCATAAAACTATAATTTATTTTTAATTTATTAAGTTATTTAAATTACCATTAATATTTTAAAGTGAATTAACTATTATATGTAATATTAAATATAAATAATTAAATTTCCATCATTATTATTTTTATTTTACTATAATTATGTTTTTAGGTTTAAAAGGGATCTTTCTAAAAACTGTTTAAAAGTACATAATGTTTCTCTATTTTAATTAAATTAAATAATAATAATTGGGGATTGATTTAAATAAAATATATGAATTATATATTAATAAATTAATTTACTTTAATTTATTTATTATTATATGACATATGGTTAATATAAAATCATCTTGATCTTGAAAAACACACTTCTCAAAAACTCTCTAATCCATTGCATCTGTAAGTTTTCAAAAAAAAAATCTACTAGTTTTACAAATTTTATCGTAAATGAAAAAAATAAATTTCTAAATAATAATTTATAAAATTTATTGGTATTAATTTTTGAGATTTTTTGAATTTTATTTGATGAATAGTGATAAAAGTGAATATTAATTGAAAACTACCATTTAGTTTAAATTAATTATAAATTTAAAATATATTTTAAATTGATATTAAGGTAAATTTAATAAAACTATAAACCTATTATTCCAATTTAAATATACATTATAAAATAATATTGAAATTTGATATAAAAACATTGTAAACATCTAAAAATTTTCCCTTTAAAATCATGTTTTCTCATCACACCTGTGTGATTAATTTTAAATTAAAATTTTCAAATTATATAAATAAATTTAACACTATAAAAATATAATGTAGAAATTTTTATTCAATAATGTGTGTAGAAATAAGTGCCTAACTCTTAAGGGAATATATCATCTTGAGCATTTATAATATATTTAGTATGTTAAATAATTACAATATATTTTATGGCTTAAAATGCATGTGACAAGGAGTAAGCATACATCCCATGAAACAAAGAGTATCTTTAATGTGTCGTGTACTTTTAAAACTGAGTTTTATTAAACAAGAATATATTTTTAAAATATTATTATTTAATATAATAATATATAAAATAATGGTTAAACTAATAGTTATGAATAATATTATATAACATATAAAAATATTTTTTCAACACATATATGAAATGAATTTATTTGTTACTAATTAATTAGAAATGAAAATATATTAAAATTGAATATAAATAAAATATTTTTTTTATACTTATAAATATATTTAATCATAATAAATTAAATGAATTAAATTAATTGATTTATATTAATGAAATATTTATGTAATACGTTCACAAAATATTTTTGATAATAATATATTTTATTTTATTGCAATAAAATATGAAAAAATTCATTCTTACACATAAAAACCTATATATTTATTAAGGCACTTGTACCGCATTTTATGGATAAAAAATTTTAAATCCCATTTTGGAACTTTTATAAATATAATATTAAAATAATCATATTTGAAATAGTAACAAAAAAATTATTTTAGGGTAAATTTTTGGTATTTTTCTGTAAATATTGATTTTTAATAAATTGGGAAAAATAATGAATTTTAATTCAAAACAACATTTTCATCTATTTTATTTAGAAGGGAAATTTATAATTTTAATTTTATTTAATGTTTAATTACATATATTTTTTATTAATTAAACCAATTTTGTTCATTGTAATCAATTTCACTTTTATATTATATATAAAAACTTAAAAACATTTGATCATTGTTTCTTTAAAACCCGACATTATCATCCCAACTGCAAGATTAAATTTAAATTAATTACTTCCAATTTTGTTTTTCAGATTTATGAAAATGTATTCCATATTCTGTATAATCATAATTAATAATTCTTAATAAGATCAACTTAGTTTTTTACAAAAAAAATATTAATGAGTGCAATTAAAATTAATTTCAACAATTAAGGTGAAATTAATCTTAACAGGCGATTAAACCTTATCCTTTAAGTCACAAATTAACTATAGACATGTCGAAAATAAATTGGATTGACATATTTGGACTGTATCCTCCATTTAATATAAATTTTTCCTTTTTTGGATTAACATGAAAAGGAAAAACTAGGGTTGCAAGAGTGTCACTGCTCCTCTAATATAAAACGTCAGCCACACCTACCCCATCCTCGCACCACTAAAGATAATTTGTCTCAACCAAGTTCTACTAAAATATATCCTCAGTATTCATTACTTATCCCTAGATTCCTCACCTTTTTCATAAATCCATTATTTTAATCCCATTACTGTAATCCAAAAGGATTAACATGATTAAGGTGTAATATCTTTCCTCAAGCTCTTTAGTTTTATTTACATTCTCCGCCCCCTAAACACTCTTTAATCCATTATTATATAAAAAATTAGTATAATCAATATTTTGATATTTTTTATTCTAAAGCTTAAGCCTACACATCCTACAAATACATATAATATATAATGACCATACTATTTATGTGTAAGGTGAACAACTGCTTCAAGAAATAATGACTTTTTATTTTTCCTTTACCACATTTCATGGATGAGAATTATGATTCAGAGTTTATTTATATGTGATATATATAAAATTAATGATTTATTTATTGTTATTTAATTCTTATATTAAAAAAACCTTTATTTTTTTATTTTTTGTAAATCCAGTATCATCGTTTGTGGATGTGTGGAAAACCACCCCCTTAATGCGATGCGACTCATTCAAACTATTCATGGAATGAATGAAGGATGGTTTTAATTATACAAATCAACATAAATGGAATAGATATAATAATATAATTATAATACACATATATATCATTTTTATAACATTATTTTAATATGATAAATAAATAAAAGTGTCATTCATGCTTACGTACAACCTACAGTCACCATAAACAGTGCATTTCATTTCATATACCAAAACATTAAATATTTTTCTAAATAAATATAAATAATGAATATATAGTATAATTAGATCAAAGTTTAGATTTTGGAGATGTTGAGATCATGAATAGAGCAACATGTTACAAGGAAAAATATACTATAAAAAATAGACAATTAACACTGGAAATATTGAAAATAATAAAAGATTATTAACAAACGAGTAATAAGTTATTATAATAAGAACATATATGATATAATATATATTAATATGGTTCTAGAATAATTTAGTAACATTTAAAAACCATTATAGATGACTTTAAATTATATTCACCCCATAAGTAAAGGAAAGTTAATGGATTTAGTCTCAATTTACATTCTGTTGAGACTTATTCATTGTTATAAACCTAATTTATTTTATACATGTTATATACTAACCATTGAAATGATATATCAAGAATACCTTTACTCTCATGATATTTTAAGTTACATTTATTATTATTAATCAATTTTTATCATGATAAAAATGTTTCAATGTGGTATGGGACACTTTGAAAATTTTAAAGATTTTTCTCCACAATAAAGTTTTAAATGATTTGGTTTGAAATCTCACATCCTTCTGTTATTATACACATTCTCCTAAAAAAGTCACTTTATTTTATTTCAAATAAATTCTCACATATGGTGCGTATTTTCTCTATTTTTAATATAATACCATGATTCATTTATCCTTCATGATATTTTTTGAGTTTTAATTTCAATTATTTCAACCAAGGAGATTCAGACTAAAAGTAATGACGTGAAAATGAATTTCATACCCCGATTTCTTTTCATTGAGTTGTATTATTTACTAATTGTCCTTAATATTATTTTATTATGTGTATAATTAATTTGAATATTTATTTATGTATTTCCACTTCTCTTATGTGGAGTTATATTTGAAACACATAAACTTTTTTTGGATTGATTCTCACTTTAATATTATGTCCTTTTTAAGGGTTTATTTTGTAGCCTCATTTTTTTCAGAATTGTGTACAGTTGGATTTATATTAGATGAAATTATTTTTTAATTCTATGAAAAGCCATTTTCTTTCATTATATTATGGTTATTTGTGACCATCTAAAGTATTAGTATAATTCTCCACTCTTTGGTACTCAAATTATTTTAGAAAATATTTTTTATAAAAACCTGAATTCATTAATATATTTAGTTAGAGAACCTATTTTCTTTTTAAAAACACTATTTTTTAAAATGGTTTCCAAGAATGTTTTTAACCATTCCAAAATGAATTATTAAATAAATTTTTAAAATTTACATCTTTTACCTTGGTTTTCAATGGAATCTTCTTTGTCTCATTAAAAACAAGGAATTTCTAAAATGTTTTTATCATAAAAAAGGAATGTTCTTTTAAACTCTTAAGGAATGTAAAAATATAACCCCACCATTTAATTGAATATTCCTTTTCATTTTCTAATTGTTAATTTTTAATGAGAATGCATTCAAATGGGATTTTTAATGAAAAAGTCTTTTAGAAGGTTTTATTTCTTAAAAAAGTATTTTTTTAATTAAGATTGTTTTTTAAGATTTGTTTTGAAGAATATTTATTCATAAATGACAAAATGGCTTTATTTTTACTCCACATAGGATATATTGTATTAATACCATACTTATTCCTCCTTTGGATGGTTTATAATTTATTTTACCATGGATTATAGTGGAATTAACTTCTCTAATACCTTTTATTCCCCTTGAAATATTTAATTTCTTATGATCCATTGAAAATTAGTTTTTCCAAAATATTCATATTTTTTTCATGGTTGTGAATATTTCCAAAAACATATACCATTTTTTCATAAGGTTATTACTTTTAAATTACTTTTAATATTTTTGGAAAATATTGATGAATTTATATTCTTTATTAAATATGAATATTTGATAAGGCATATTATTTATTACAATTATTCGATATGAGGAATGCATCAGATTGGAAATGAAATGTAGAGCCTATACTTTATATAACACCTCGATGCATTGACAGTTTATCATGAGACAAATAAGTTGTTCAAAATAAATAAGTTTCTACTAATAGCATTAAAAGTATTATCAATGGACTTGACAATATATGTTTTCATGTTTCTCAGACACGAAATCCAATAATTAAGCATTTTCCTTATTTTGTCTCTATTATTATTCATCTATGAGATTTGGTGTCAATATATATTTGGAAACATTTCCTTTTTATTTCATTTATTAAATGGAATGGGTTTTTTTACCATTCCGTATTCATTTTTTAATATCTAGTTATTTGAAAAGAATGTGTTTATATTTATTAACTCTCCAAATTTTTATACACATAATTTTCAGTAAATAACTATATGTCTTGTGTTATTAGATATTACCTTATAATATTGACTATTATCATTGATTCATTATTTCTTCCACCGTACATTACCCATACTGAGAATTTGAGCTCATCCTTATTATGTTTATTTCCCAAGGAATTGTAGATGTGTACTATAAATGATATGAAAGGATATTATTTATAAAATATAGATTTCATCCGAAAAAGAAAAAAATCGTTTTTAACTACTGTATTAATTTTTATTTCAAGACTCATTTATGTATCTGCTTTACTAAGGCTACAAAACTTCAGGATTTGAATAACTGTAATAATTCCAAAGTAATAATAGTAGATAATATCTCCATAGAATCTAGGTTCTATTTTATATAGTTGGTATCTGAGTAATTTTAGTAGTAACCTTTGAAATTAATTTCAGAAAACCTAGATTGGATAACATAATAATAAGGTAGAATTTGATGATATATATAGAATAACATCATAGAATGTTTTATAGAAGATATTATTTGGGTATTCCTAAAAATACATCCCTATCTTGATAGTAATGTCCGATGTGGTTCATGAATATATGTATCATGGAGTAACAACTCTAACAAGGAGCGTCGATCCTATCTCGGTGTAACCTAGTGTATGACAACATGCCTTACAGCACACCTAGTTTGAGATTCCTTTGGGATATTCTTAATATAATTCATATTTTATTTACAAACCATTATGATGGATTTGAATTGATAATTTCAATGAATGACTTAAGGTAACCAGTATACCAAGGAATGACCTATGTGAAAATAAATTGATGAAGAATTTTTGTATTGGGATTGTATTGAAAATTATTGTTAAAATTATATTTAGTGATTAACCTTATTTCAAGGATATAAATCATAATTATTTTGGAAGTTATATTAATATGGTTTTAGAATAGGAAAAAATTTATATTATATGAAAAACCATCGAGTCAAGTAAGTTCAGTTGTCTTGAAACAGTGACAGATGGACAATACGGGCTTCACATCAACTAATGACCCAAAAAATGTCCGGGCTAAAAAAATATTTTCGTGATAGCTAAATTTTTGTTCAACTCACGGTCTTCTAAATTGAAACACATTTATTTATTTAAGGTCCTCAACATTCCATTGATCATTAAAATGTTTTTGATTGATCATGTCAATCACTCCCAAAAAATATTTACTCTTTTCTTCTAAGTATGAATCTAAACTTTCCAATAATGTTCTCTTGCATACAGACCTAGTTACATGTTAACCTGTGTAACCATTATAATTCCAAGTATCTCTTTTCTTGAAGATGTTTTATGAACCCTTATCATAAATCATGAATTCAATAAAGGAAATATCAGACAATATATTATCCATATCAAGTTTAAATTTCGAGAAAGTAAATAAATTATGTTGTGGAGAATGTATCACCTTGAAAATCTTAATTAAGAACATGTTATTTGATTGAAAGTATAAAACACCTCACCAATATCATAAGAGGATAAAATAACCTGAAAATTTATAATATATTTACTATTTTTAATAAATACACTATATTTTATGGCTTTCCATGCAAAATAAACTGAGTCATCATCCCACACAACAACGAGTTTTATCAATGGCTTGTTTTACACGCCAGAAAAAATATTATGGACCAATAATATATGATTAAAATATTATTATATAATATAAAAAGATACAACATAACCATTAAACTGAGTCAGTATAAAGTATATTTTTTCCACATAAATTTATTTTATCCTAATAAATTAAATTACCTACAAATAGTGAATTATATTAATGATATATATTTTTAATATATTCAATCAATTTTTTTATATTACTATAAATAATTTTATTGGAATAATATACTAAGAAACCGAATATGACATACAAAAACCTATATTTTTGTTATGGTGATTTTTTAAATCATTAATTGAGAACCAATTTTAAATCCAATTTTTGGAGATTTTATAAATATTCTATCATAAATTTATTATTTTGAATATTAACATAATTTTTTTTGTGGTGAATTATTGGTATTTTCTATAAAGTTTCATTTTTTAATGATTAGTGGAAACATAAAAAATTATAATTCGAAAATACTTTTATCTATTTTATTTATAAGTAATATTATACATTTAATTGTTTTTAATGATTAATTAGATAAATATTCTATTAGTTAATATATTTTAGGTCAAATGAATAAATTTTAAATTGAATTTGGATGTAGAAACATACTCAACTTTTGAATGTTTTTACTTTAAAACCCCACATTGTCTTTCCTTCCCCATGATTAAATTTAAATTAATATCTACCACATTGATGATTTAAATTTGGAAAATAATGGTAGAATATGTAGAATAAGAATATTTTATATTGTTTAATAAGTTAACATTAATTTTTTAACAAAACATATATTGAATGTAAATAAATTTTATTACAACGATTAAGGTGAAATTTAGCTTAATAAGGGACTAAAGATTAATATTAAGGGGGAAATGACCTATAGACTTGTCCAAAAGACATTGGATGGATATATTTCAACCATATTATCACTTAGATATAAATTTTACCAATCTTTTATCCATTTGATATGTAATAACATGGGTGTAATTCCATTTTCCAAAATTTATAAGAGTTTTACCCATCCCCCACTATAAAAAGGTACTAAACCCTCCCAATTCATCACACCTCAAAATCTACATTGGATCATAAAATCTCTAACAATATAGATCATAAATCTCCCTCCCATTATCCTAGATCCATATCCTTGGTTATAAATCCCTCCATAGAATACATTTGGTGAAAACCCAAAGGAATTACCCAATTAAGAAGTAACAGATTTGCTCAATATATTTTTTTTCTATTCTCCACCATTTCAACTCTCCTTATTCTGTTATTATATAACAAGATAAATATCCTCATTATACTGATTTTTTTATTCTATGGTCTGTAGCTATATTTTTACATGCATCCATCTAATGGGTAACAAACATATTTTTTACACGTATGGAGAACTGCTGCTTCACAAAAAAATAATTGATCATTTTTCCATTACCAACATTCTTACCCAGCAATTATGATGGAAAACTGTTTGTATATTATATTTATAATATATTTAATATATTTATTCTTCGTTAATTTATATATAACTCATACCTTTATTCTTTTCTTTTTTTTTTGTAAATATGATAATGTCGTTTGTGGAAGTATAGATTAGCGCCCCCTCAAATTGATGTGGCTCGTTCACACTATACATGGATCTTATGAAGGATGGATTTAATAAACTAAGGTAATATAACAGAAATATATATTATAATATAATTATAATATACATATATTTCATTTTCAAATCATTCTATTAATATGATAATGAAATGAAAGTATCATTCATGCATAGTACAACTTGTCATCTCTATGAATGATGCATTTTATTTATTAAATCCAAAAATCATAGATTATTATAAGTAAATATATAATTATTATATAATATAATTAAATAATTATTTAATTTTTTTAATCCATGTTTTAAAAAGAAAGTAAGAAGTCAAAACATACTAGAAAATTAGACAATTAACAACTGAAATAGTGAAAATAATGGAAGATTATTAACAAATGAGTAATAATATATCATAGGAAAATAATATAAGATATAATTAATATTAATCTAGATATATAATGAGTTATTAACATGTTTAAAACCTCAATACATGAGGTTTTAGTCAATTCACCCAAAAAAGAACTTCTAAGTTGGGGATTTCTTTTCAATTTGCATTCAATTCATCGAGGAAATTTTTAATAACTTTATTTTAAAACTCACATCCTTTTGATATTATTAAGCTTCTCCTGAAATAATAAATTTATTGTTTTTCACCAAATTTCATATATATTGTGTAAATTCTAGAAATCTTTTGTACAAATGATGATTTAGAAATTCTTTTTAATTAAACCTGACTTTGTTTCTCTCTTTAGATAAGGAACTTGTTTCTTTATAAACTATATATTTTCAAAAGTTGATTTCAATTTTCTTAACCATTCAAAAATAATTTATTAAATAAATTTTTACCCTTTATGTTTTTCAAAAAAATTTCAAAGGAATCTTCTTTATGTTTTCTGAAAAAGAAATGTTTCTAAAATTTTTATTCAAAGGGGATATGTTTTACTAATACCGTTATTATTTCTCCTCTGGATGGTTCATGATTGACTTAGACAAAGATAGTATTGACATTTACTTCCTATATCCCTTTTAGTACAACTGAAATATTCTATTTCCTATGATCATTAGACATGGAATTTCTCTTAAATTTACATATCATTTTTCATGGATGTGATTATTTCCTGAACCATATAACATTTTTCATTGGTGATAACATTGAATGTAATTTGATTATTTGGGAGAATACTGATGAATATGTGTTCTTTATTAAAATATTATATTTGATAAGGCATATTAGTTATTTTGACTACTCTATATGATGAATACCTAATACTTGAAATCATCATAATGTGATTTTTTATTAAAAGAGAAGGAAAAGAAAGAGTGAAACACCCACAAAGGAAGTCCATAGAGAAAAATGTACTGTGGGGGTCTAAAATAATGGAGGCTGAGGGCATCCCCTCAATTAAAATTTAACCCCATCAGCTTCAAGCATAACAAGTTATGAAATAAATTACGATTTGGGCCAGTTTGATTCAATAAGGCCAAGTAGTACTAGAAATTTTCTCCCTCCCGCCATATGTGAGACACTTTAATGGAATCGCCAAGAACTCCACGAAAATACCTGGAGGCATAAGAAATCAACCAAGGGGTGACACACAGGTTGTGAAGGGAATTATTTAAGAGGAATGAATCAATTTATTCCTTAGTGATATGTTGTCCCCTCATTTTGAAAATAAAAAAAACCAGTTTGCATGGCCAAGGCCTTTTCATGAAGAGAGTTTCATTGACCCATTCGGATAGAGAATGCCAAGATCACTGATCCAATGTTGTCTTGGACCACCCTACCTCCATACATCACACCTGAAATGCATGATCCATCATAGTTGAGCATTAATCCCCTCAACGAAGTGAAAAGGCCGAACCAATTTCTAGGTGATGGACTGCCTCCCGAGGAAGAGCTAAGAGCTCCTATGATGGACTATCGTAGTAATGGGGCATCGCTCCAGTTGTCTGACACACTGATTAGGTCATTAATCATGTTAATATTCCTGGATATGATCACACAACCCTTCGAGGCCACCCCTTCATGGATCTTCTTGTTCCTCTCCTACCAAAAACTCCAACAGCCCGCAAGAAAGATCACGGAGTATCCCCCCCCCCTCCACGCCAACACTCTCTAAATTATGATACCAATAGTCCAAAAAGTTTGTTCTACCATATCTGATCTCAAAACAGCCTTGAACGCACCAAAAAAACCCCACACCAAGTGAACCCATTAACTTTGGAAGAATAGTTGGCCCGCTCTCTCTTCCACATGTCTCCTATAAAAAACACATCTAAAAGCCAGATTGACACCACAACGCTTGATGCTTTTGTCCATTGGAAGAGATCTATTCCTAATCCTCCATGTGAGGAACTTGTATTTGGTGGGGATTCTCTTGGATCAGATGATCTGGTTCCATGCATCACCATTATCATGCATGCTAACAGTCCGATGTTAGTCCTTCATTGTGAAAGCTCAATAGGGTGAATGATTGAAAAGAAAATGATTCAGATCAGAAGATATCACAATGAGGTGAGACTTTTCTTTCTGGTAACTTCATAGAATGGCCTTGCTAAAATCTGGGAAAATGGATGGCTTCTCGTAATGAGATATTCATGATTGGGCAACCTAGGTAGCTGATGATTGTTACACTCCAGTTATGGTGCCCAAACATGATGTCGCCTCTCCCAAAGATCCCGCAAGATGGATTCTGAAGATGTGACACAAAGGGACCAAGCTCTTCCCATATAGGTGAGGCATGACCATCTATAGAAACTAAGACCCCTATAGAACTCCCATGCATGGTGATCCACCATAAGGTACGTTGTTCCAGGACCTCCAACTATATTTTAGAATGCATTCCGTGAAGAGTTTCCTCGAGACTAAAGACATTGATTCCCCCAACATTAGTCATCCTTGCCATCCTATTTTAGGATATCCAGTGCCTTTTCCCTCCACCGTTGGGGTCCTAGACAAACTTGGCTAGGATCTAATCAATGTTTTTGATAAATCCCTTTGTGACCATTATGGATGACATGTTGTGGATTGGAGAGGTAAGTTACACACTTTTCCCTAGAGCTATTCTACCACCAAAAGACATATGGTTATTCTTCCAGTTAGGGAACCGATTATTGATCCTATTTAAAAGTGTGTTGAAATCGCAGATACGGACGCATCCTGTCGATAAGGTCACTCTAAGGTATTTACTGGGAAATACCCCCCCCCCCCTATTTCCATGTCCAAAAGATGACCCACCATAGAGACCCATGTGGGGGTACAGTTTAATGGTATGCAAAAATTGTTCTTGCATCTGTTAATGCTTTGACCGCTCCATGGACAGTATTCCCCGAACAACCTGTTCAATCCTCTCAATGATATTCTCGAGGAGTTCATGAAAATAATAGTGTCATCCACAAACATAGTATGATAAAATTAAGGTGAGTTCAATATGCCGCGATTGGGAGAGATATCATTGTTGTCAAGGCTTCGGTGAATAAGGAAGATGTACACATCCTCATCCATGACAAACAAGATCAAGGATATGTGGTTACCTTGATGAATCCCCCAAGTTTCTGTGAAAAAACTATAGGTCATTCACATAAGTGACACTCCCAACCTTAACAATCTGATGTAATGAAAAACGATATCAATATTCCAAGAGGAGAGACCCATAGCTTCCAAAACTTAGTTTATGAAACTCCATTCACTCTGATCAAAGGATTTGATCAAATCAAGTTTGATGGTCATATTAGAGCCACATGATTTTTTATTAATGTCCATGACCATTTCCAGGCCCATGGATATCTCTCCCTGAATGCACCCCCTTCAGAAAACCATATAACTTCAACGAGATCCACTATGGAAGATTAGCTAACTAGTGAGAATTGATGGCCCTAGAGAAGATATTATAAGGTACGTTTCACATGCTCATAGTTCTGAAATGGTAGATTGAGGAGGGTTTCTTATTCTTGGGGATGAATACTACCATTGTAATACATGAAATTCGATGAAAAGTTCCTCCTAGAAATAATTTAGGGATAGCCGTGATCAAATCATTCTTCACTACCTCCAACGATGCTCTGTAAAAAGTGGTGGGGAAACCATCTGAGCTTTCCATGCTATCAGGATTGAACTTCATCATGGCATCAAATATCTCTTTCTTGAGAGGGATGGCCCCCAGACCATCACTGTCCTAGGCAGTAACAAGATGTATAATGACGTCCAACAGATCTGTGATCAACCCAAGGTACCAATTAGGCCGATGTTTGTTAGGTCTAGCTAGGAATTCCCTTAGGTAGGAGTTAGCCATAGAACCCATGAAATCCCTATCATTGGAAAAAGAACCATCATCCAATAAAATATTTAGTCAAGAAAACTACTTCCACTCATTAATGAAAGCATGGAAATAAGCTGTTTTATTATCCCAGTCTTTCATCCATTTGATCCTTCCATTATCCATAATGATACGATCCTATTTCTACATCATGTCTACTAGCTGCTCCGTCATGATTATTAGGTACAATAAATTCTGTTCATTATATTCTTCTCCAAGATTCTATTCCAGTCAATTGACTTCTTGCGAATTGTCCAACAAGTCCCTATCCTACGGATGGATGTCCCTTTCCCACAAATGGGGCCTTTACTTGAGTCATCTTAGCTTATTATGAAAGGTTGTCCATGTGTGCCCCTACAGAGGATCTTCCCTGCTATCTTGAACTGTAGTAAAGAAAGATGGCTCATTTCTCTGATGGCTACAGTATCTTAAGTGATCGGTGTGCCCGATCTTAGAGGACAGTGTGATCAAGAGTGGGGCGATCCGAAATTCCCCACACCAGGTGTGCCACATTGGTGGAACCATAATTTGAGAGATAATGAACATTATCCAAACACCTATCCAGGCAGCTCCTTTTCTGGGGAGACCCCCTCTGATTATTTCACCTCGCAAATTTGTCCAATGTGTATTCAATTTCCTTGAGACCCTTACCAGCCATAAAATGTGTGAACTCCAAGCGGATGCTCTGGTTGAATGGACCTCGTCCCTTCCTCTCATTAGGGTTGGAAATCACATTAAATCCCCCCTGATCAATCCATGCGACGTCTCGAGGATCGAGGGCATTGAAGTTATTCCACAAGTGCACCCTCGTGATAGAGTTACAACTGCCATAAATAAAATAAACAAAACAAATATGGGAGTCCCGAATTACCTTAATAGCAATGAACAGATCTCCCACATAAATGTACTCCACCTTGATTCTCTTGTTCTAGATAGCCCAAATATGGTGGTTGGAGGGATCCATATGAAAAAATCCATGCATTTAGATTTTTTTGGATAAGACTCAAATCCTGGACAAATTCTCTATGTGTTCGATAATTCCTACCAGCACAATCTTGTTATTGGTAACCTCATAAGTAGCGAAGTTCGTTTTGATCCAAGAACCCATTCCATGTGAATTCTATATAAATACTAGAATAATAGAGAAAAGAGTGTTCTGGTATTTCCTAAAGAACTCAATCCCTTCTCAAAATATGATCTCACCATATCATTTAGTTCCCTTGACTGGGATTCAGTACAAACTTTCTTTGCCTAAAAAACGAAGAGTGCTTGGGGACGCGATTGTCTCTAGAAGTTGAGTGGTTCACCTACCCCACCTTCTTGGGGAGGATTTAGATATACTCTCAGTTCCTTCTGTTGATCAAAATAGGTTGTTTTCTTCTATAAATCAATGAGATATTATGTCCTGAGAGAGAAGGGTCTCATCTGGTGGGATCCCCTTAGGAGAATAAGACACTGTAAGAGTACCACCTACTTCCTCCAACACACCTTGGGACAGTTTGAGAACAATAAGAGGAAGTGAAAGCATCCCACAAGGCTGAGAAATAAAAAGGATATGAGATACCAAACACCAAATCCCATGAGGAATGAAGAAGTTACAATTAAAAAAAGGAAGCATCACCAACTCGGAACTCAGGCACCCCTTGCGACCTAGAGTGTAATATATCTAGACCAGATATTTTAGCAACGTCCAACCATATGATTGTATGAATTCATGGGGTATAAGGGTATTTAGTGGCTCATTTGTTATAGCATGAGGCTAAGATTCCACCAATGCCCCACCAGGGGGGAGCTTTCCAAAGAACCTGGCTTCGGAGCACGAGGTTCAGTATGTTGGGCGACGCCACCCTGATCACCTTACTGCCTGCGGAAGCACACCTACAATGAATGAACCTAAGGAAGTCAGCACGAACATAACTTAGGAAAAAATGGTAGTATATCTCTTAGACCCAGTGAAATTCCTTCTGCTCCCTGAGAAGAAATCTTGTCTGTTATAGGGAGGGAGATGTCCAGCTCCACGCAAATACTGGCCACAAAAGTATCCACACATCTGCTAGTCCTGACATCCGAGCATAGAAAGCCTACAAGGGAGTCACCAATCATCCTTAGAAATCCTTCATTATGAAACGAGAGTGGAATCTCAGGATTATTGATCCAGACCGTAGCTGCAAGACTTTCTTTCCCCTGGTGGTCATCCAAGAACCACCTGGATTGTTGGTAACAGCTTATTTGGAGGACGGTGCCTCCCCTTCTTGTTTGTCAAAGGAGGTGGGCTGGTGGTAGATGGTGGTTGGCCAACCCACAAAATATTCTTGCAGGAAAAGGAGGAGCAGGGGTGAGGGTTGCCTATAAAAGGCACACACATCCTCTCCCTTCACTATCTCATCAGCTTCGGCAATCTCATCCGATTCAGACGTTCTTCCATTATTTGAGTGTTTTTGTGAGCTTTATTTCCCCACTTATTCGAGAGATATTTTACGAGTTTTTTCTCCTTGTAATAAGTGAGGGAGTGTGTATCCACTTTTACCCCATAGGGATCCTCCTATTTGCCCATGGGTTTTTACCCCTTCTATTTGGGGGTTTTTCGACATTACATTTGGTATCCCTTTTATTTTTGCATTTTGAACTTTATTTTATCTCTTTATTATCATTGAACCGGTGGGCCATTCATTTATAGTCCCAACAAGTGGTATTAGAGGGAAGGTTCGGGCCTGGTACAGTTCACATTTTCGGGTATTAATAATTATCATAAATTTGAGTATGCTCTATTATTGCAACTCTGGTTGATCTTTCACATCTGAAAAAATTATTGAGAATATTACACACACCATTGTTAAATAGAGGAGGTTCTGGACTGAGAGAGTGTCTATATGGTAGAAAATTTTGAGATCGAAAAATTCAACGGGAATAATTTTTCATTGTGGAAAATGAAGATGCAGGCAGCGCTACGGAAGGATAATTGCCTACTGAAAATTGTTGAAAATTCATCGGGTGTGATATAGGAGAAATGGAAAGATATGGATGAGAATGCCATTTCCAACATCCATTCGGCTTTGGTAGACAGTTTCATATCGATAATTTCAGAGAAAAAGATGGCAAAGGAAATATGGGATACTCTGACAAAGCTATACGAGGCCAAGTCACTGCGCAACAAAAGTTTCCTGAAGATAAAATTGTACACTCTTTAGATGGAGGAGTAATCATCAGTGACCAACCACATCAACAACCATAATACCTTTTTCGCTCATCTCACGATTTTGGGCTATAAGATTTTGGATACTAAAAGTGAGGAGATTATACTCTAGAGTTTTCCAGATTCATATGACAAACTGATCATCATCCTCACCAAAAATATCCTAATAGATATGCTAATCTTTAATGATGTTGCATCCACGTTTCTTGAAGAAGAAAGTCAGTGAAAGAACAAAGAGGACAGATAGAAAACATCGCATCAAGAAGAGGCTCTGTCAATGGAGAGAGGAAGGATGATGGAGAGTGATTCTAGTGGGATCCAAAATCATGGCAGGTCCAAATTGAGGAGTAAGAAGAATAATTTCACATGTTTAAATTGTGTCAGGAAGGGGAACATCAAAAAGGAATGTTGGAATTGGAAGAGTACTGAAAATATATCTCCGGGAAATGTGGTGAGTACTTCTAGAAGTGTAGAAATACTTGTCAGTGAAGCGGCAATGACTACTGGAAGTAGGCATCTTCTCGAAGATGCATTGATTATCAACTCAGGAGCAACATGGCACATGACGTCTCGAAGGGAATGGTTTGACAAATATGAAACCATACTAGAAGGACTTGTGTACATGGGGAACCATCACTCTCTGAAGATCATTGGATTCGGCACCATCAAACTGAAGATGCATGATGGCATAGTACGGACTGTCCAAGGAGTACGTCATGTGAAGGGCCTGAAGAAGAACATATTGTCTTTGGGACAATTTGATGACATCGGATGAAAGACTCGCACCGAGAATGGAGTGATGAGAATCATGAAGGGCGCGCTTGTGGTAATGAAGGCAGGGAAGATCTCAAATAACCTGTACATGCTTATGGGTGAAATTTACGAGGTGGAGATATTTGTTGCATTAACTACCTCGACCGAAGCATTGAAGAAGTTATGGCATCAAAATCTTCGACATATGTCAGAATGAGGCCTAAAGATTCTTGCGGATCAGATATTGCTAACTGGGCAAAAAAATGAATCCTTGCCATTTTGTGAGAATTGTGTTTTGAGAAAGAAACAGATGTTAATGTTCGGGAAATCAACAGCAAGATGTCAGGAGATCTTGCAGTTGATCGATTCCGATGATTGAAAAGCACCAGTTATATCCCTAGGAGGAGCAAGGTACTTTGTATCATTCATTGATGATTATTCCAAGAGATGTTGGGTGTACCCAATCAAAAGGAATGTGTATGTTTTTGAAGTCTTCCCAGCATTCAAAGTGCAGAATGATCATGACTCTAGAAAGAAGATCAAGTGTCTGAGGACATACAATGGTGGAGAATATACAAGCGAGGAGTTTGATACTTTTTTTCAACATGAAGAGATCATGATAAAGTTCACGGTGGTGTAAACTGCTCCATAGAATGGAGTGGCAGAGCGGATGAACAGAACCATGTTAGATAGAACTACGGAGATGTTGAAGACTGCAGGTATTGCCAAAAAAATTTGGGCAGAATCAGTGAATACAGCCTGTTATGTGATCAACCGATCTTTGTCAATGGTTATTGATCTGAAGACAGAGATGAAGATGTGGACTGGTAAACCCGTTGACTATTCCTGGTTACATAATTTTGGAAGTCCTATATATGAAATGTTCAATGTCCAGGAAAGATCGCAGTTGGATTTGAGATCCAGGAAATATATCTTCTTGGGGCATGCTGATGGTGTGAAGGGGTATTGTTTGTGGGATCCCACTACCCACAAATTTATCATCAGCAGAGATGTCATTTTTGTAGAAGACAAGGTTCAAATGACAACTGATCAAGTCATGGAGAAGGAGAATACATAAACTACAACAGTCGAAGTAGTGGACAAATCCAAGGAAAAACCAATTGCATCTGAGGCATTACCAGAGCACGATGATTATGTACCGGTTGAGTCTCGACCACGATCATCAAATAGGGAGAAAAGAGCACCAGTATGGCACTCAAAATATTTCACTGAGATCAATATGGCGTACTGCTTATTGACAGAGGATGAAGATCCTTCTTGTTTTGTGTAGGTGACCTATAGACTAGATGTATCCTCATGGATCGCAATGATGCAGGAGGAACTTGAAGCCCTGCGCATGAACAAGATTTTGGATCTTTTTCCATTACCTCGTGGAAGGAAGGATATTGGAAACAAATGGTTATTTAAGATAAAGAAGGATGGAAAGGACCATGTGGAAAGATATTGTGAAAGATTGGTGGTCAAAGGATTTTCTCAGAGGGAAGGTATTGATTTTAATGGAATATTTTCTCCTATTGTTAGACTGATGACTATTCGGATAGTTCTGGAGATGTGTGAAACATACAGATACATCTAGAGTAGCTGGATTTGAATACTTCTTTTCTCCATGTTGATCTTGATGAATAGATCTATATGCTCCAACCGGAGGGTTTTTCAAAATAAGGTACAAAGATCTTGGTTTGCAGGTTGAAAAAATCACTACATGGTCTCAAACAGGCACCAGGGTGTTGGTATAAGAGATTTGATTCCTATTTCATGAGCCATGGATATGAAAGGCTTTATTCATATCCTTGTGAATATTTCAAGGATTCTGATGGTAATGGTTTCGCCATTATTTTGTTTTATGTTGATGACATGTTGGGTGCAGGCCCCAACAATGTTCAGATCCAGGAGACGAAGGAACATTTGGCTAGAGAGTTTGATATGAAGGACTTGGGACCAACAAACAAGATTCTTGGAATGTAGATTTACCGAGATATAAATACTTGGAAGATTTGGCTATCATAGAACATTTAATTATATAGAGTCTTGAAACGCTTCAACATGCAATATTGTAAGCCAATATTTTCCCCTCTTCTCATTAATTTCAAGTTATCCTCTATGATGAGTCCTATAAGTGAAGTAGAGAGGATGGAAATGTATCGAGTACCATATGCATCAGCGGTGGGTAGTCTGATGTTCACTATGCTTTGTACTAGACCAGACATTGCACATGTAGTGGGATCAGTTAGTCGGTACATGGTGAATCTAGGATGGGAGCATTGGAGCACAGTGTAGAGGATCCTAAGATACATCAAGGAGGCCTTAAATACCGCATTATGTTATTGAAGATCAGATTTTACTATCATAGGATATGTTGATTCAGATTTTTCATGTGATTCTTACTAGAGGACATCCACTACTGGTTATGTGTTTACTCTTGCAGGAGGAGCTGTGAGCTGTATTTCGAATTTACAGTCAGTTGTGGCTTTATCCACGATAGATGCAGAGTACATGGCAGCTACACAGGCTTGCAAAGTGGAAATTTGGATGAGAAGGTTATTGGAGGAGCTCAGGCATAGACAGGAGAAAATTCCATTCGTTTGTGACAGTCAGAGCGCCTTGCACATTGCAAGGAATCCATCTTTTCATTCCAAGATGAAGCATATTGGGGTACAATATTACTTTGTCCGAGATGTGGTGGAGGAAGGAAGAGTGGACATGCAGAAGATTCAAAATAAAGAAAATCTGGTAGATTTCCTGATGAAGGAAATTAACTCTAATAAGTTCAGATGGTGCCGATCCTCAAGCAGCCTCACAGAGACATGAGAATCATGGTTTGGTAGATAGAAAGGAGATGGACATTTTATTGGTTCTCAATCAAATCTCCAAGTGTGAGATGTGTTGGAAGTAGCTTATTTGGAGGACTGTGCCTCCCCTTCTTATTTTTCAAAGGAGGTGGGATGGGGGTAGATGGTGGGTGGCCAACCTACCCAATATTCCAGTGGGAGAAGAAGGAGAAGGTGTGAGGGTTACCTATAAAAGGCACGAGCATCCTCTCTCTTCAGCATCTCATCAACTTTGTCAATCTCATCCCATTCAGATGTTCTTTAATTATTTGAGCAGTTTTGTGAGGATTATTTCCCCACTTATTCAAGAGAGATTTTACGTGGGGTTTCTCCTAATAAGTGAGGGACTGTGTATCCACTTTTACCCCATAGAGATCCTTCTATTTTATCGTCATTTTTTACCCCTTCCATTTGGGGGTTTTTACACATTATATCTGGTGTTTCTTTTATTTCTACATTTTTCACTTTATTTTATCTCGTGATTATCGCTGCACCGGTGGGAAAATCATTTACGGTCCCAACATCGATAAACTGAATTTCCAATGGCCCACAGCATGGGGAGCCATGGACCACGTTTGGATAAAATCTTCTAGAGAATCAAAAAATATTCACAAGGATAGCTTGTGATTTGGGGAGATCTAAGATGTATTAATAATACCCTAGGAGTTCAAAAAACATGGATAGATGGGAAGAGGTGGAATAGAGGCCCAAAAACGTGTGACCATAGTCTATTTGAATCAGTCCAAAGCATCCACAAAAGCCTCTGTAGGAACATACATGCAGATCTGGATACCCTCGTGAGACAAATTCAACCATACTGATGAAATGGATGGGAATCAGTGTAGAAAAGGGTCGATCACACAATGGAGAGTGTCCTTGAAGGAGAGAGGTAGGGACAAAGATGGAGCAGGGGTAGAGGGTGAGTGAGGATTAACTAGAGGAGCCCGAGGTCTTATCTTGGAGGAGATCACCGCATCTTAGGGGGTCGCGCTGGAGAAAATGATGGCATATTGAAGTGAGGAGTCGGCCCCAGGGTAAAAGGTAGATGGAAGAGAGGATAACAACGAATTCCAAGAGGAGGGGGACACAATGATCAAAACTTTTTGAAAATTTTGAGGCACATGCTGCACATTCTCCAATGGATGACTCATTCAGCCAAGAGAATTGGGATAGCATATAAGAAGTTTGGAGATTGAGAAAATCTAATTCATATGTTCATACTATCATTTATGGGTGGGGTAAATACATTTTATAGAACCTATATGCATCAACAGTTTCTTATGAGACAAATAAGTTGACAAAATTAAAATAGTTTCTTCTATTAGTTTTAAGCTATCTTGGAAAATTTCTTGACATTCTAGGTTTTCATGTGACACGTACATGATATATAATAATGAAAAATTTCTCTCAATTAGTTTGGATTATATTTCATCCCTGAGATTTTCTGTACAAAAAAATAAGGGTACATTTCATTTTCAGTTCATTGATTAAATGGCATGTGTTTTAGTTTCTTACCTTTCTATAATTAATTTTTCTTATGTATTTATTTTAAGGCATGTGATTATAGTTATTACCTTGCCATATTTTTTATACACCACCTTTTTAGTTTTTGACTGCGTGGAATTTTTTCTCAGTTATTACCTTTTCATATTTATTATTATCATTGATTAATTATTTTTTCGAATATACTATACCCTTACTGAGAATTTTAGTTCACCCTTATTATGTTTCTTTTACCCAGGAGTACAATAAGTGTACTAAGAATGATATGAAAGGATATTCTAGAAATAATAACATTATGACTTGAAATAAAAAAATTAAATAATTTTAATATTTATGTATAACACAAGGCTCATTGTATGTATTTGGTATTCGGAGAAAACTTAACTCTTCAATTTTTTGGGATTTGATTCCTTGTAATCATGCTAAGGTAATGATAGTACAAACTAGATCTAGGTTTTCTAGGGTTATGACTCTATAATAAAATATGAAAACATGGATTTCATATCTGGGATTATAAAAATTGATAATTAATAATTATTTCAACTTAATTTTTGACTAGAATGAATATTAAATACTATAAAAACTATTTTCCATGTTGATGGTAATCATTGGTTTACCTAGGTTTAAATAAAACTTATGGGTAAAATTTTACTATAAAAAGTTATGAAAACTATTTCCTGACCATATATTGACAATTAAACCATTATGGTTTAATAAGGGTCCATTCTATAAAATTTTAATATATGAAAAATATGGGATGAATCCATTATTTTCATGAATTGTAATTGTGTCCTCTCCCCCACTTATAAACGGATACCCCATAATCTCCTTCAATTATTAATAAAACATGATGATATAATGACCAAATTATATTACATATTATTATAGGTTATTATTATAAGGGATTGACATACATCCATCTCCACTTACATCAAATGAGTTACCAATTCATTATCTGCGTATATGGAAAACAGTTGCCTCACAAAAAGATGTCATTCATTATTCCATTACGAACAATCATGGCTGTGTATGATTACAGATATAAAGTGTGTATATATATATGATATTTATTAAATATTTATTAATTTTTAGTCATTATATTACATACATTTTGTTATTTTCTATTCTATAAAGGATATAATAATATTTCATTATCTGTAAGGCAGACTACCACCTCACGAAGCGATGAGATTCGTTTTCTCAAAAGTTATATAAATGTTAGGTAATAAGGACATAGATAATGATTATATTTGATATTCATAATATAATTATTATTTTTTAAAAAATATCATTATGATAGTATAATATTTTGTTTTATTTATTTATAGTAAATATATGAAAACATCATTCGTATATGTGGGGACCATCGCCTTCAAATGTGATGTTACTCTTTTTTCATCACCACAACACTTGGATGATATATATAAGTAAATGAAAATAAATAAAAATAATATATTATAATATTATCATTTTAGGAATGATAAAATATAATTTACCTTCTTTATAATTTAATCATTAAAAAATAAAAAGTTTGATGATGTGTACATACTACATACCATCCACATGATTGTAACATACTTCATATCTCAAATCCATATTTCATGATTTAAATTAAAAAGTACAATTGATGAATTAGTAATGGGTTTACATAATTTTTATTATTCTGGATTTTTCGAAACTCTATTATATTCATAATAACATGAACATTCATGAATAATATGAATGAGAAAATAAGGCAATTGACATCAAAACAATGAAAATAATGAATGTTTATTAATGAACGAGTTATAATATCTTATAAAAGTCTCATATATGGTATTTTAAACAATAAATAGGTATTAATACAAGTTACTAACATTTTTAAAACCACTATATGTGATGCTAAATAATGATAAACCAGAAGGAAGCTTCAGTTAAGGGTTTTCTTATCTCAATTTTATTTTTATGAGATGTATGACATATTAGGTGATTATTTTTATTTTGTGCCATATATAATTTCCATGAATGAAATTCATTATTACTGAACATAATTTTATTGTGAATTTACATATCAATTTTAGTATCTCAATTTCATGGGTTTTACTATTTTAAATTTACCAATGAAGTGAGGGATATTTTTATAAATTTTCAATCTTGGAAAAGTTTTCATTGTTTTACATCAATATTATTTTACAAGGTGTATATACTTATAAATTGATATTTTATATCACAAATTTTTTTATTTTCATGATTTTTTACATTTTATATAAATTTTTTTCTTTCATGGAAATAAAAATTCAATGTTACCAATGTGGTATGGGACTTATGTTACAATCTCCTCGCTTCTCAAGATTACTTATGATTATACAGCCAATGATTAAATACTTTGATCTATTCTAAATAGAACCATAAATTATTATTTAAATTGGAAATTTTAGGGTAATACGTGGTTTCCATTCATTTTCCTCTATTTGTATAATATAGAGTTCAAAATAATGTTTTTATTAAAAATATTTTATTTGATCTAAAACACTTTTTATTTCAAAAACTTATTTTCTAAAAATATTTTTTAATTTGTTTTATAAAAATATTTTCATAGAAGAATGGATTTTATCCTCAATAAATTTTATATATTATTTTTAATAACTAATTTATATGTGTCCATAGTTTCGTTTAAATGAAAATTATTTTCATAATTTTTTTTGAAATATATTTTTAATGTGATTTTCAAAATGAAAAGGGTATTGTTAACAATAATTATTTAATGATATATTAATGGTATTGAAATTTATAAACATAAACAACCCCTTTTGTAACATATGCTATAATTGGGATATTTTTTTTAATGATATATTACTCATTTTGTCTTGAGATAATATAACATTATTTCAAATATATTGTTAGGGAACCCATTTCTTTTATGCGGGTTAATAATGTTTCAAAGAGATAGTTATGGAACCCATTTTTTCCAAGTAATCCATGTTTCAAAAAATATTTGAAATCCATTTATTTTACTTGGGTAAATCATGTTTTAATGAGATTCACATAAACCCATTTATTTTATATGGGTTGATCGTGTTCTTAAAAGAATAATGTTTTTTAGGATTTTCATAATTAAGTGCAAAGTATATTTACATTATTAATGTCATGGTTCTTGGAAATTTATTGTACAATCGGGACCCCAGGTAGCATTAGGTGAGACTGTTACATCTTATACAACCTGGAGTCCTAGATAGCATAATTTGAGTCTATTATAGCTTACATGATGTGGTGTCCCACATAGATCCAAGTGTTCCCATTATCCAATATATGTTGGGTGTACCCATATAATGCTCTAATGAATTAGGTAAGGTTCTTTTTCATGAGAGGAAATATTTAAATAATTTCTTGATGGTTTCTTCTAGGAATTTAACTAGTATCTATTTATTTATAACATGGGTTTAATATGTGTTATGAAGAATAAGGTTCCAAGATACCATCATGTTTTTATTATACATGCGATGGGTTTATAATTTTTCTTATGTCCTGGATTGATATCACATTGTTCATGATTATTGATTTAGATTACTCTTTTCTTTTTTATAGAATTAGAACTAGTTTTATTATTGTATGACCTAGGTATTTAAGGGTGTGAGTTATTTTATTATTCTACCATTCACTATGAGTATGTCATCATACCCATATTCACTTATTATGATCATTAAAAAGATTAGAAATTTAGTAGTTCATTTTCCCTTACTAAGAATTTGATATCTCCCTTTTTATGTTTCATATTACCTGAGTTATAAAAAATCTGGTTGCAAAAACTATGTTTATATGGCGGATGATGAAGGTTCATTAATGTGAAAAAATAGAAGTTCGGATATGTGGGAAAAATCCACATTTAATGTCATGGTAATTGTTTATATAGTAGTTTTTCCTAATTATTTAAAACATAAAAGGTCATTTAGAATATATTTTATCAGATTTATCCTATTTATATTATATGGATTGGATGAAAAAATGGGTTTATATTTTCTACATCAATGATGGAAATGTAAATTTTATGATTTCAACATAGGATTATGGAGTGTTGACTCAAGGTTATTATAATCGGTTTTAGAGGTTGGTTTATATTAATTTTTTTATTAGGATGATTGAATGTTAGTTTCTTTTAATATTTATGGATACTATCATGGTTCTATAATCTGATGTACCATAATAAGTTAAAATTCTTAGAAAACCCTTTGAAGTTTAAAGAGAAGATATCTTATTGTGATTAATGACATTTCAATAGAAGTTTTGGTAGGTTGAATTATTTGTAATGATATGGTGTAACATGAAGTATGTATTTAAACATTGTTTAAGTAAAATTTAATTTATTGATAACCAATAGAGTTTATATGAACTCGGATATGGAGAAAATATGTTTTATCACATAAATAACCCCATTATTGAAAATTTATTTTGTGAATATGTGAATTGTGTTACTTCAAAATACGATCACTGTATTGTTTTGAAGGAAATAAGAATGGTATTAGATAACATTTTTGGTTAAACAATCTATAATTTTGAGGTGTTTATGAATTATTTAGTTTAAACTTTGGGTAATACTGTTTAATTTTATATATTAATGTATTATTTCATCATATTATAGTAAACTAATTTTTTTGGGTATCATATAACCATGTGCTACCCTTTTCGGTTATGGTAAATGTCTAAAGACAAGGGGAATATCTTGTTTTCCCTTTCACGTTTATGTGGTCATTGAAAGATAATTTTGGTGATTTATTCACAAAAAACGAATCTTGAATAATAATTATGTTGATTAAAAGACGATATTGTGGTGGAAATTGACCACATGATAAAATTATACTCATCAAGTAGGTATATAATATTATTAATTTTTTCTTAATTGAAAATAATTCCAAAACAATTAGGAAAATTATTTTGAACCAAAATTATTATTTTATTAAATTAATATAAAAAAAACATATGGTATTTTATATCATCAAATAGTTATGGTTTTGAATCCCTTAACATTATATTGACCAATGACTTATATGTCAACAATGAACACAATAATTGTCTATAATTATTTATTCTTTACATTGATTCCCACCAATATTATTCTATTTTGAAACATTGTTATGTGTTGTTCCATATTACCTATTTTATTCCATTTATCATAGTTTAGGATTATATTTTATTAACCCTTTATATTATTTGGGCTGGTGATAAAAAGATTTTTAAAAAATACAATCCTTTTTTTATTTAGATACTGTTAAAATTGAGATAATGAAATTTATTAATGGGAGGGTAACACCCCATGATTTTAAAAGAATAAGGTTATGTTAGTTATTATGAAGGAATCAGAAAATCATGATTATATTTGAATTTAACACCCTGATACTTTATGATATTTTAATTTTCTAAAATAAATATAGTCATTTTAATAGTATGTGGTACATACTACAGTGTGATTTTTATGATCAGTCACATATTCAACAATCAACACAGATCTTAAAGGACCCATGATATACATACCCATTTTAACATAGTCATTATATTGGTGAGTATGAATATTAATAACTAATTTATTATATTATATATATATATATCTACTCAATATAAATTTTCTATAAATTTTTAGTAAATAATCAATCAATTTTTTGCAAAGTGATTTTATTTTTTAGAAAATATGTTTTCAGAAAATAGATTTTTTTCCCTGAATAAAATTTGATAATAATTTTTTGAAATTTTTATAATGATTATTTGATAAAATTGGCTTCCTTTTCAGAACCTCAATATCAAAATTTACTTTAAGTAACATTTTGTATTTTTTCTTGAAATATTGTTTTCTTGCTAATAATGAAAATGCCAATTTTGTAAAAATATAATTTCATTTTAATAAATTATTTAATTTAAAATAAAATTTATGTTTTAATTTTAATATATGTTTATTTATTCGTATATAATGAACATAATTAAATTTAATCACCATTATGTTTTATTTTATTTTATGATTGTTTTTGGGCGTAAAAATGGATTTTTAAATAAGTTGTTTTAATGTAAATAATGTTTCTCCATTTAAATAAAACTTTAAGGGTGGTCAATGTAATGAACAAATAATTCTTGATTAGTGGGATATAAGTATGTGTGGGTTATTTCATGCCTTACTAGCATGTGTGTGAGGTGTGTGTAATTGAAACCCCTTATTAAATCGCATTTGCTGGTTTTTTAAAAAAAAATCGATTTTAGAAAATATTATTGAATATTTAAACCTATTTTATGAAGTAATATTTCAAAAAACATATTATGGTGAATTATTTATATTTAATTAAGAATATTTTTTTCTGATGAATATTGAAAAATATATAGTTTTAATTGAGATATGCCTTTATGTTTAAATTAATAATAAAGTTAAATTATATTTAATTTTTTTTAAGTTACTTCAGTAAAATTATATATCTATTAATAAAAATTAAGTTAATTATTAAAAAATCATATTGAAATTGGATATAATATCTTGGTAAACTATTGAACAATTTCTCTTTGAAATCTACATTCTCGTCACATCAGCGAGATTGATTTGAAATTATATTTTTTCACTTCTATTAATTAAATTTTGAATAATGGAATCCTTATTTGAAATAATAATAATTTTTATTTTATAATAAGGCCAACATAAGTTTTTACCAAAATTAATAGTGAAAACATTAAAAGATATTTACTATGGTTAAGGTAAAAGTGGGATTATTGTGAGATAAACTGCAAATATGTCGTTTTAATGGGGTATAAACTAGAATAAAAATATTTTTTTGGAAATATTTTGACCATTATACAACTATGGTTTGATAGTTGAAAGTTTTTTACCCTTGGGACATATGAGAATATTTTTAGAAGTCATTTTATTTCAAAAATACCAAGTGTGTCCACTCCCCAAATATAAAAGGATAACCCTCTCCACCATTATTCACACCATAAAACCTATAATTAACTTCCACTACCAACACAATTCACTATTCAAATTTCCTCCAATTATCTTAAAATAATTTGTTTTATCAGAAATATAACCTAGGAATGATTCTATGAAATCCTAAGGAGGATATTCGAAGAATACATAAAGTTCATTAATAAGTATCTTTTTTTAATTTATCTATCCACCTCAATAAATTTCTATTAAACAAAAAATATATATATAAAAACAGTATACTATATATAATTTAATTATATTATAGTAATTTCATTAAATAAAACTATCTTCACTATCGTCAAAAGGGCTATTAAATCATCTTTCATTTCTACAACAGACTGCCACCTCTCAAACCAATTTCATTTGATCTTACATTACCACTATCACTATTGGGTAAGATTATGGATTGAGAATATATTTATATATATATATATATATATGATATTTATAAAATATATATACCTTTATTTTTATTATATCATATATATATTGTTATGTTACATTTTATAGGGGATATGGTAACAACATTTGTGTGTACGGCAGGCAACCACCTCACAATGTGATATAATTCATGTTTTCACTAACACATTACATAGAAGGTAATAAGGATAAATTTAAGGATTATATATTAAATAAGTAACATAAATATAATATTGAAAACATATTATCATTATTCAAAGATAATATATAATTTTTACTATAGATAATAATAACATCGTTCGTATATATGTGAACTACCACCTTGACAAAGCAATGCGACTCTCTATTCATTCCCATACAAAATGGCTGGAATATAAAAGTATATTTAATGAAAAAAATATGTCATTTATTATATGATTATAATTATTCAATGATGAAATATTACTTACCACCTTTCTATAAGGATTATTCTAAAATGTAAACACTACTCATGCATGTGTACGCCAAATCATTTCCATGATTGCAACTTACATCATTTTCAAAATCCATCATTGATGATTAGTAATAAAATTATAATTTATTATTAAAAATAATAATTATTTCATTATTAGTATTCTTTATATTATATAACTCTTTTATATGCACAATATTCATTGCTTTCGTGGAAAAAATGATTGAGAAAACAAGGAAATTAACATAGACAGTAGTGAATGTTATGAAATATTATTAACAAATAGCTAATAAGATATAATTAAGGGATAATATATGGTATTATAATTTTTAATTATGTTATTTCATAATTTAAAAACATCTTCAAAACCACTATATATTATTTTAAAGAATGGTCAATAAAAAGTAAGCATGATGTGAGGGTATTCTTAACTCACTTTTAATTTTGTGACATATATTTCAAATTCATAAATTGTTTTTATTAGTGTGTATAATTCCAATGAATTTACTGTATTATTTTTATTTTTGAATAAATATTAATTTGCAAATTCACTTGATTACCTCCCTTTTAACGGGGTTACTATCACAATGTAACCAAATTGGTAAGATATTTTTGTCTAAATTTTTCTTCCTGGAGATGTATGTTGTGTTATATGCCTACCTTATTTTGTGAGGAGTATATTCTTCTCCTTTGAAATTTTATTTAATTAATCACTTTATTATTATAATATTTTATTCTTCATTTAAATTTTATTCACTCATGGGGATAATGATTCATTGTTACTTACGTGATAATATTATTATTTTAAAATCTATTCATTTATGAGGGTTTTTTTATACTTCCAATGATGAAATATAATTATATATATCTCAATGAACCCATGAATTTTAATATAATAAAATTATTACAATATAATAAATGTTTTCCATTCATTTTACTCACTTTTTGTACTAAATATTTTTAAATAATAGTTTTTTCACATATTTTCATTCAAAACTCTCTTTCTCCAAAAACATTTTTTTCATAAATTTTTTTACTAAGTGTTCTTCAAATATGATTGGATATTATCCTCAAACAAATCGTTAAATAATTTTTAAATTTTAAATTATATTCTTCCAAGTTTGTGTCCAATGAAATATTTTTTTTCAATATTATGTAAATTTTTAGTGCATAAAAATGATAATCAGATTGAAAATTTTATTTTCCTAAAAATGTATTTAAGGTTCTTTTAATGATATTAAATTCTTAAAATATAACAACTATTGTATTTACTTATTAAGAAATAGTCATAATTTTAATGATTTCCCCTTTATTATTTGTCAAGATTGACTAATATTGTTTCATATACATTTTTATGAAACCTATTTCTTTTCTAGGGGCTAATCATGTTTCAATGACATTGTTTTAGAACACGTTTATTTTACATGAGTTAAAATTATTTAAAATTTATTGATATCAAAATTATTTATATTCCATGGGAAAACCATATTTCAAATAGATTCACATTAATCCCATTTCATTTAAATGGCTTGAATAAGATATTAAAAGGATAATAATTTTTTATAATTTTTATCATGAAATGAAATATATTTGTGCATTATTATGTTTTCAGTTCAAGTACATTACTTATACAGTGGGGTGGACAAGATAGTAATAGTTTATCCCATCACATATTACATAATGGGATGTCCCAAGTAGCATATGGAGATCCCATTATACCTTGTATGATGGGGCATCCCAGATATTACGGGTTGAGCATGTAATAATTTATAGGTTGGGTGCTCCCATATAGTGATTCTATGAATTAGGTAATGTTTATTTTTTTTGGGAGGAAAGAAGGCAGGAGTTAATATAGTTTTTTTCTTATGGATTTATATGGGATATAATTATTTCATACATGGGTTTAAAATAGGATTAAAAGGGTTTATAAAGAATGATTTTCTAAGGCAACAACATGTTTTTCCTGTGCATGCTATGGTCATATAATTTTTTTTGATCACGATTGATACCACAACCTCATTATTATTGATTCTGTTGACTATATTCTTTGTTGAATCATTACACCATGTTTTCATATTTTATAATCTTGGTATTTATGGGTATGAGTTCATTTTTTGTTTTCTCAGGCACTCTAATTATACGATCATAACATTATGAACTTTTCATGCTAATTGATGGCTTTCAAATGAAAATTCTTATGTCTACCATTATTGAGAATTTGATATCACCCTTATAATATTTCCAATTTCATAGACTATAAGTAATTAGTATGAATGAATTCTATATAGAATGGATTTTATTTGGATGATTATGGTATTTTATTGTAAAAAAAGAAAAAATGGGTAAATTGGAAGAATTTCTCATTTAATGTCAAGCAAATTGTTTATTTAAGAGTTTTTCATAATTCTATAAATCTCCAAACATAAAAGACCTTTAGGAATTAAAGTTACTATTTTTTTTATTTTCCATGGTTTAGTTGTAAAAAATTGGGTCGCAATTGTTGACATCAATTCAAAACATGTGAAGTTTACTATTTTAGAACTAGATTCGAGGGTGTCAGTTCAAGGTTTTTATACCCCTTCCCTTATATCCCAATAGATCCCCCTACAGACATATAAGACAATTAAAAGGAACCTAGAGTGCGTCCCTTTATACAAAACCATCATAGTGTAAAAATGAGGTAAAATCCTGAGCCACGTGTCTGAATGATTCTATTTATATTGAATCAAATTATTATATATATATATATACTAATATATAATGATTAAAAAATTTAGGTAATAATAAAAATTTAATATATTAATATGAATATATATAAGACATAATATATTAAGATATATATAAAAGAATATATATTAATATTTTTTTATATAAATATAAATAGTATATTTATATTTTCAAAGATATATATTTTTGTAAATATATATATATATATATTGTATTTTTTAAAATTATTACATGTATACTCAGGTCTTTGTGCATATAATATATTAATATACATATGTGTGTTTTAATACCATTATGCTTATAAATTTATATATTAATTTTAATTTTAATGAACATATTTTTATAAATAATTTAATATGTTAATATACATTTTTTATGTATTCATTTGAATATATAAAATAATATATATATATATATATATATAAATTTATAGTTATTTTTTTTAATTTATATATATATATATAAATATTATTTTATACATGTCTCAATATAAATTAATATAAATATACATATAAAGTATTATTGTATACGTATATATATATATAGTGGAATATTAATTATCATTAATTTTTTTCTTACAAATTAATATCTATATCTATATATCTATATATATGAAAATTCTTTCTTGATATTTAGAATCTTGGCACTACCAAGCCAAAAAAGAGGCTGAGGGTACTCCCTAAATAGATTGTTATACAATTCAGGTTCATGATAATCTAATTGATTATTAATTGGTTATAGTTTGGGTTCTGGTAAGACTTCCAGTTAATACATGAACCCATTGTATAATTAATTTATATTTTATTCCTAATATAGATTTACTAATTATTTTTCACATCACACATGATGGATGTGGGGGGGAGGAGTGGTCACTGCGGCTATGTTGAAATGGTTTAAAATTGATTGGTTATGTGGGAAAAATAAGAAATCATGTGTCCTATAATTTCCAAAGTCACACAATGCAATTTACCCTGAATCTCCCCCCACTCCACTAATCCACTCCTGGCCCTACCTTTCAATGTTCCTCCATTATCATTGTTATACATATACTATAAAAAATTAACTAAAATATAAATTAAATTTTATTCTGGTTTTCAGAATTATTGGGTATTATATAGTTACATTGGGTTTTTATTAGGTTAGAAAAGGATTGGGAATAATCAATTTCATGCACGGCTTGCGCAGCTCTTCCCTTAACAGGGTTCTGTTTCAGGTAGCCCAAAATGGGGTGGGTACCCACCTCTTTGTCATACCATTATATATATATACTTATATATATATTTATTAATGATCATTTAAATATTTATAATTAATTAAAAATATTTCTCTTTTGACTTCTATGCTTGTATGTTTACTTGTATCATTTTATGTATGTATATATATGTGTGTGTTTCTGAATATATATATTATATTTTAAAATGTTATGAGATTTTATTATATTATTAATATTATGAATATGGTTAAACATATTTATATATTAATATATAAATTAATATTTATATTGATATATATCAATAAAAATATACTTATATATTTATATAAATGTATATTTATATTAATTTATATATTAATGATCATTTTTAAAGTTATTATTAATTAAGTAGAATTATGTTTTTACTTTTTTGTTTGTGTTTTTTGATGTATGAATGTTGGTATATATTAATTTATATAAAACATTTATTTTATTTGGAATTATTATAATCATATACGAGAAATTATTAATATGATTATCTATATAAATAGATAAATTTATATATACATATATAAATTAATATATATATATATATATATGTTATGATGATCATTTATTTTGTATTATTAATTAATTATAACTACTTTTATATATATTGTGTCTGGTTATAATGTATATATGTTTGTGTGGTTATGTTTATATATATTCATATATTATAAAGTCTCTCTATAGATGCCACGAAACTGAGGCCTTGCATCGGTCACCATAATAATTCATCTGTGCCTCCTCACACACAAGAGGATTCTTACTAAAAGTGGGGGTCAAATGTAGAACTATAATGATACTATACCCCCATATCAAAATGCACAACTAGGATTAAATTACCAAAAATCATATACGAGATACTATGTAGAAATAATAAAAAAAATTAAAATAAATATTGCAAAAATTAAAATTTGAAGCATATTAAAATGAAATTAAATAGTGTAAATTCCACAAAAAATCACACTATTCATACATCATTTATCACCCAGTAGACTGATCACATATAAAAATTAAAAAATCAGTAAATAAATACATAAATATGTGCAACCAACTCCTAGACATGTCTCATACCTGGTCTTCATTAGCATGAAAAGACTTTCTTGCCCAATCATCAAACTCCACCCGATTAACCCTCTCAATCAACAAATATTCCACCTTCAAATAATCCATAATGTATATATTCTTTGTGAGAAAACATACATATGGACCAAGTCATACTAAAGTGCATGTTTTGGGGGTGAGAAATTAATCAGAGTTATCCACCCCCAATAGAGAACCTATATCCTACATCAATAAATACATGCTCATGTAATTTGAAAAGCCTAGCCAAAATAAAACTCAAATAAATACAAATTAAACCATCATTGATCCATGGGTTTGTGACTCTAATTAAACATTCCTTCTTCGACCAATGTAGTGTTGTCTCTAAGATTGTCTTGGTAACTATGTATCCCAAATAATATGAAGGTTGTACAAACATGGATGCACTAACCAAGCCTCATGAATTTACTTGTTTTCTATTACTTGATTCCTAGATACAATGGCCTACGGTATTCTTTTGATGTAGAAGTCTACCAAAACCCATAACATTATTCTGAAATCAATCCCATGTTTAAGAAAATAATGTTTCTATATCATCATTCCAGTACATAACTATGAATCTATGTTGGTAGTGACCAAAAAATCAATAGGGAACCATCCCAAAAAGTAGGATAATCACTCATACATAATATTCCATATGAAAATCCATCACTATGTAAACCATCATTCTATGACAAGAACAATAGAGTATACTATCAGATTCTATAGCTTTAATTTGACACATACTCGATATACTACAATACTCATTCCATGATAATCTTTTTGAAATCTCATCCACATATGTGGAACATCTTGTCCAATATACAAAAGAATATAAAAAAATTTACTATGAACCACGATACAACATTCAAAAAAAATATATCATCACGAATAAAAAGAATCATGTCCAACCATATATCCCATGTGCATGGAAAATCATGTCCGACCAACCCAATCTCAGATGTTGATTGTCACATCAAACATTAGGATCCATATATTAGTATTATAATGTCTGGATATTGAATACTTAGATGTGTAGAATCATGTAATACATATATAACCATATCTATGGATAATCAAGTCCAACTCTATTTGTGATAGAAGACTATAAAATTTAACTAGACTCCACAAAAAGGAATCACAACCATATCACAATTGTCCTATGTAATTAAACATATCAAAACCTTGACAAAAAAAGAATCATTAAAGGGATTCCTGAACACCAACACCCACCATCAACATATAAAAACAAAAAGGCTCTTACATCAGCTCGTGTCCCAAGGGAACACTTGTAGCTATTAATAATAGAACCAAGGCACCCACTCAAGGTTTTCTGATTAATAAAAATCTTCCTTTTCCCACTTGGTCAACATAGAAACAGAAGAATCCACCTTTTGATCCACCAAACTGGAACTCAAGTGGAGGAATCCCTCTTCGAATCCTTGATAACAATAAAATTCTGAAGCCAATTCCAGTCTCTCTAAGGTCAAAGATATAATAACCCAATATTTATAATCTCAAGACCTCACAGGCCACAATGGTAGTAAATATTCATAAATATATGAACTCAAACCCAACCCCTTTCCATGTAACCATATTTTGGACCTTAAAAAAAACCATATTCACTACATATAATTTAAACACATCCCCTATAACATGATACAATCCCATTTCAGCACCAATAAGAGAATCTGATGAACTTGTGTTATGTCCTCCAATAATAATCTTGAACGTCACCATAGTCTCATCCCTTGTCTCAATCTCAAGAGATAACTTGTAGAGACCCGAAGCTTGGTGTACATTGACATTACATTACATTTGCGGAATACTTATTACATAACAAAAACACACACACAAGGATCATAATAGTTTAGTGTCTTTGGAAACACGAAATATAATCTTCTAATCCTGGTGAAAGATCTTCAACATCTCCCATAAAGATCTTCTTTTTTTATACCTAAAACCTTTTTTATATCCTGGGGAAAAGTAAACATAAAAGGGTGAGCTCAAATGCTCAGTAAGGGTAAACAAAAAAAATCAATTACATCGTATACACAAGAACATAACTTTTAGAAATCTTAACCTGCAAAAGAGATCATAATTTCATAACATGGGATAAATCATGGTAGTGAAATGTAATCACAATAATCATAACTTAAAAGATGAAAATTTGTGTCATACACACATAATCATAGAGAATCATTTCTTGTTAGTCAAGACTCATTGCCAAGACTATCTTAGTGGACAAAGTCCCTTTCTGAACCGAGTCACCCTCGTTTCAGTCCTATTTCCCTGAACCGGTATAACCTACCATTCCATCCATGTCTATCTCATGAGATATAAAATCTTTACCCAATGCATTGGAGGGAGATATAGGTCCCACCCATCTCATAATGATACCATTCTTATGTGTTCCACAAAATCATAAATCATACATCATTTCATAACCCATGTAGTAAAAATGGGATTCTTAAACAACATGACATCATAAAACAATTCATATAAGATAAAGGAATTAATAAAAAATATTTCCATGACAACATAATCAACTCCATTTAATAATAGGTATAGAAACATAACCCTATATTATCTTAGATTGAAAATAATTTTGATAAAACACTTGAACTCCATTCTTGAGGAAAATATCATTTCTTCTTCAAAAACACTTTTCCTTTCTTAACATGTCATACAATTCTAAACTAAAAAAAGTTGATTAAAAATAAACTTGAAAAATTTTAAAGGAATATTCTTGGAAATAATGTTTTAAAAATCCATTCATGCCATATAAGTTTAAAAAAACATTCTTCTCGTACTTTTGTCGGAATAGTCAAAAAGTACCTCGTACGAAAAACGACAAAAGATTCCTTTCATATCTTTTACTAAAAAGACACCAAAGGGTAATATTGGATTTAAACTATTGTAAGTGGATGTAAACAATATTACATATTGAGGGAATATGGATGTGGATGATAAAATACACCCCAGTAAATACCAAAGTATAAAAAATATCGGATAAAAATGAGATTGTGATATTTTCCCTTACCTTAGGTCCGATTTGCTTTGTACGTGTCCGAAGCTCCTGTATAATGGTTTAAATAATGTTATTGACTTATTCCATAATCATACATATTGATATGATATCATATATGGTCATATTCTTAGCTTCTTATTAGTAATATTTCATTGTTACTTGTTACTCGGGTCTTTATTGCCTTTTGTTCTTATGCGTGTTTTGCCGAATAAATACTTATTATTCTTTTAAGGTTATAGATTCCTTATATCAAGAATAGTATTAGTGTAACATATATCATATTTATTCATTCAATTCATTTATATAATTACTATGTAATGATGATCATGTAGAACGAGTCGCATCAAATCGTGGAGACGGTATTCCGTACGTACGCACGAGTGATGATATCGTTCCTATGATCGTGGAATTGTATTGGAGTATTTGAATACTATTTCAGTATCAATATCACTTTATAATAATCATATATAGTTCCTCATTACACCATTATACCCATCCTTGTAAGGTGATGGTGGAAAATAGATTACACCACGGCGTGGAGACGGTATTCCGTACGTACGCACGCGCGATGATTTCATTTTTCCGTAGGATGGATAAAAGGTGAATTAGGGTTGTTTCATATTTATAATAACATATCAGTATTTAATTAATATTGATGTTATTTCTTTATCATGAAACAACTAAAGAACAAAAAGTTGAAGATGAAAGAATTTAAAAAGATCGGTAATGGATATTACCTCTTCTTTGAAACGCCTCTTTGAATCCTCCACTTAGGGAACTAAGATTGGTCTTTGAAGAAGACCAGAACCTCTAGGATTATTCTAGGGAATTGTAGAAGGAATTTTTACAGGGTTTGGACGAGCTTGAGTGCTCAAATTGGTGTGAGGAGGAGGGGGAGGAGGTGCCCTTTTATAAGGGAGGAGAGGGGAACCTTAGGAATATCTCAAAATATTATTTTATATTAAAGTCAAAATCGGTTTATAATGGTTCTAAAGGGTCTTATATCAGAGTTAAATTGGGGATGGGTCGAAATACTATCATCCAATAGGATTATAGACAAGTTTAGGTTATTATTTTAACCTTATCAATTAGATTTAACTCTAAGTTAAATAATTTAACTTTTACTGTGACTTTTTGTTTTCTTACACTATATGGTTAATACACTTACTATAACATGCCAAAAGAACCCCAAGTTGTTTATTATTAATTTATATATCCTTATCTAAGTCATTTGGCCAAACCTTAGATTTTTAGGAATAAAATAACAATTAATAATATAATATTTTATTTAAAAACTATTTTGTGTCAATTTTGTCACTATTTGATATATGATTTTTGTGAAAGTCATAACAGACTTATATGTTCAAACCAAGTTGATTAAATCAACACTAATATATCATAGTAACCTATAAAATTAGTTCAATTCATAAAAAGTCTCAAATTACATTTATTTGAGCATTTATAACATCAATTATGTTAACATTTCCTAAAAAGGGTAATTACTGCATCATCGTTGTGTCAAAAATCAATTAATTTATTTAAAGTCTAAAAATTATAAATAAACTATCATTATGTATGAAATCTTTTTATCTTTCTAATGAATATTTATAGTCGAATTTATCTTATGTATAACCCCATATTAAAAATATTTTAGTTATTAAACTTTGATTTTAACTATTTTAACTATTCATTACATAAAATAATATTAAATGTCATAATCTAATCCAAGTGGACCTAAATGGTCATATTATATTCACAAGGTTGTTTTTGGTCGAATTACACTTATCCAATAGAATTAGAACATGTGTTATGGTAATAGTAATATCATATTTACCCTTAGTAACCCTATTTACTATTAACCGCAGTAAAAAAAAGTAAAAAGTTACTGTTCACCAAAAAATTATTTTTATCTCATTGAACCACATTTTACTTACTGATATCAACCGTGTATGTCGGATTTTCGAAATTCCATTCACAGAAGCGGTAAAATTAAGTTTTATGCAAAATTCAGTTTTTAACCTACCACTTAGTGGTTTCACTATTCCTCAAAAATTGAAAGTTTTCAGAAAAATACCAAAATTTCACCCTAGGCTAATTTCGATATTCCGAATCCAAAAATGAAGTCCATTTGGAAAAATAAAATTTATAAAATTTCATAAAGTGGTTATTACTATTCATAACGGCTAGTTTTAATAATATTTTAATAGCATATCGTTGTTTAGTGAAACTCGGTATTGCGTACAATGCAAGCTATCGAGGAAGGTCGCGATTGCGTGTAAATTAAGTCAAGCTAGTGTGTAGTGAAAGATTCCTTTGATGATATATATATATAAAATAAAAACAAAATATTACTCATAAAAATCTCGGGTGTTACATTCTACCCCCCTTAAAAAGAATTTCGCCCTCGAAATTCGTCACTTTGTAACAAAGAGATGAGGATACTTCTCCCTCATCATATCCTAAAGCTCCCATGTAGCTTCTTCAAGTTGGTGGTTCCTCCATAAAACTTTCACCAATCGAGTGGTCTTGTTTCGTAGGACTTTTTTCGCTACGATCCAGAATATCTATCGGTTGTTCTTCATAAGAAAGATCTTGCTCCAGCGGTACAACTTCTGAGCTGAGTACATGTGAAGAATCAGGTATGTACATTCTCAGGAGAGATACATGGAACACATCGTGTAATTGAGAGAGATTCGGTGGAAGCGCCAATAAGTAAGCTACCTTTCCAACATGATCCAGTATTTCGAAAGGACCGATATATCTAGGGCTCAACTTCCCCTTCTTTCCAAATCTCATAACCCTCTTCCAGGGAGATATTCGTAAGAACACTTTATCACCCTCTTCAAAATCTAGGTCTTTTCTTCGGTTGTCGGCATAACTTTTCTGTCGACTCTGAGCTGCTCTTATGTGTTGTTGAATATATCTGACCTTTTCTGTCATTTCATCAACGAGATTAGGTCCTAATAGCTTTCTTTCCCCAACTTCATCCAAGAAAGTTGGAGTCCTGCATTTCTTTCCATAGAGATCTTCATAAGGAGCCATCTGAATACTAGAGTGAAAGCTATTATTATAAGAAGATTCCACCAAAGGTAGGTGTTGATCCCAACCACCTTTGAAATCCAGAGAGCAAGCTCTCAACAAATCTTATAGAGTTTGAATTGTTCTCTCAGACTGACCGTCTGTCTGAGCATGATAAGCAGTGCGGAAACTCAACTCTGTATCCAGAGTATGCTGAAGACTTCTCCAGAACATCGAGGTAAATCTCAGATCCCGATCAGAGATAATAGAAAGTGGTACTCCATGCAATCTTACCACTTCCTTTACATATATCCTGGCAAGCTGATCTAGAGAGAAATCCTCTCTAATAGCAATGAAGTGTGCAGACTTTGTAAGACGATCAACTATGACCCAGATAGCATTATTGCCTTTGGATGTTTTAGGAAGTCCTGTGACAAAGTCCATAGTGTTGTTTTCCCATTTCCATTCGGGTATGGGTAATGGTTGTAACATCCCCTTAGACTTCTGTCTGTCAGCTTTAACTTGTTGACAAACCAAGCATCAAGAGACATACTCAGCAACATCTCTTTTCATGTCATCCCACCAGAAGTACTCTTTCAGGTCCTTATACATCTTCGTGCTTCTAGGATGAATAGAGAATGAAGAAATATGAGCCTCATCCAGTAGCTCCTTCATTAATTCGGGGTGGGAGGAACACAAACCCGATTCCTAAACATTATTATCCCATCACAATCACAGTTGAATTCAGGAACATTTCTCACCTTCTTTTGTAACTCGGAATCTTCTTTCTGTGCCTCTTTAATCTTCACATGTATAGATGGTTGAACATTCATTTGAGAAAGATAAGATTTTCCCCCTATTATAATTCCAAGATCCATTCTTTGTAAATCCATAAATATTGGATCTTTTGTGATCCTCATTATTGATAAACTGGCATGGTCTTGTCGACTTAATGCATCTTCCACCTTGTTTGCTTTCCCAGGGTGGTAATGGATTGAGCAGTCATAAATCCTAATCAGCTCCAACCATCTTCTTTGACGCATATTCAGATCCATTTGTGTGAAAATATACTTTAAACTTTTATGATCAGTATAAATATCACACCTTTCACCATAAAGGTAATGCCTCCAAATCTTTAATGAAAAGATTACTGCAGCTAACTCCGAATCATGAGTTGGGTAATTTTGCTCATGGATTTTCAACTGTCGTGAGGAATAAGCTATCACCATATCATTTTTCATAAGAACACACCCCAATCCCTTCTTTGATGCATCACTGTAGATCACAAACCTTTATCCATTACAAGGCAGTGTGAGCACAGGTGCACTGGATAACCTTCTTTTCAACTCCATGAAATTCTCTTCACATTCCTCTATCCAAACAAACTTAACTCCTTTCCGAGTCAACTTGGTGAGTGGGTTAGATAATCGTGAAAAATCTTTTACAAAACGTCGATAATATCCAGCCAAACCAAGAAAACTTCAGATCTTAGTTACTGTTGTTGGTCTCGACCATCTTTCGATAACCTCTGTTTTTGCTGGATCCACAGATATCCCCTCTTTTGAGATTATGTGACCAAAAATGCAACTTTTTGAAGCCAAAATTCACACTTGGTAAATTTGGCAAAAAGCTTCTCCTTTCTCAGGGTCTTCAATATAATTCTAAAGTGATCTTCATGCTCTTCCTTTCTCTTTGAATAGACAAGAATATCGTCTATAAAGACTACCACAAATTGATCAAGATAGTCTCTAAAGACTCTATTCATTAGATCCATGAAGATAGCAGGGGAATTAGTAAGACAAAATGGCATCACTATAAATTCATAGTGTCCATACCTTGTACGGAAAGCAGTCTTTGGTATATCCTCCCTTTTGACCCTTAATTTATGATACCCTGAACGAAGATCAATCTTGGAAAAGTATTGAGCTCCGCGTAGTTGGTCAAATAAGTCATCAATGCGTGGGAGAGGATATTTGTTCTTGATAGTGATCTTGTTAAGTTCTCGATAATCAATGTAGAGTCTCATTGATCCATCTTTCTTCTTAACAAATAGAACAGGTGCTCCCCATGGTGATGCACTAGGGCGTATGAATCCCTTATCAAGATTCTCTTGGAGTTGCTTCTTCAATTCCTGCAACTCAATTAGGGCCATTCTATAAGGTGTCTTTGAAATAGGCAAAGCACCCGGTACGAGTTCTATTGAAAACTCAACTTCACAATTTGGTGGAAGACCCGGTAATTCCTCCGGAAAGACATCATCAAACTCCCGTACGATGGGAATATTCTTAATCGCGAGTTTCTCACCAACCATTTGAGATAAATAACCTTCATTTAGTGGAATCAATACCCATAAAACAGAATAAATTTCCACTGGAAGGTTATGTTCATCCTTGCATTGATAGAAGATCATAGATTGATCTGGAATATGAAATGTGACTTCCCTTATTTGGAAATTGATATGAGCTTCATATAAAGAGAGCCAATCCATGCCAAGAATCACATCGAATTCCACTAAAGGAAGGATCACCAGATTTGCAGGAAGCACTTTCCCACAAACTTCTATCGGAGAAGAATTATAAACTTTTGATGCGATTGATGTGCCATTAGGTGTTGTCACAGCTAACTCAACATCTAATTGTTCAGGTAATATGATGATACCCTTAGAAAATTCTTTAGAAATAAAAGAGTGGGTGGATCCAGAATCAAATAAAACATTTGCTACTTTAGAGTGGATGGTAAGTGTACCTTTCACCACTTCGTTATCGTACTCCACATTGCTGATAGAAATTGCATGTGACTTTCCTTTGTCTTTAGACTTAAGAGTTTTTTGACGTCGACCATCATCATCAACCCGTGGATTTGGGCATTGATTGGCGTAATGCCCCATCTCCTTGCACTTGAAACATTGAAGTGTAGTAGGTTCATTCTGTGTATCCCTTCCTTTGTTTGCATCATTAGACATCTTCTTCCCATTATCGCGGTATTCAAATGCCCGATGACCTTCCTTTCCACATTTGAAACATTTACATGTCCCTTTAAGACAACTCCATACATGTTTCTTTCCACACTTTGAGCATAAGGGAAAGCTCATCTTCTTTTCAGTGTGCTCTTTAGATTTTCCTTTGAATTCCATTTTCCTCTTCTTATCAAACCCATATGACTGATGGGTTACCCCAATATCTATCTCGACTTTGAGATCACATCGAACGATTTCCTCGTAGCTATTGAAGTCCCTTATGTCTAACGCCCTTCGAAGACTTGGTTTTAAGCCACTAAAGAATCGATCGATCTTAATCTCAGGTTGGATAATAATACCAGAAGCATACCTTGCAAGTCTTGTAAAATTTTCTTCATAGGTACCAACAGATTCATCATCCCTTTGCTTCAGTTCAAGAAACTCTTTCTCAATCCTTGTTCGGAGAATACGAGGGAAGTACTTATTGAAAAATAAGTTCTTGAACTCGTCCCATTCCATGGACTCAATTTCATCCCTTTGCCTCATATTCTTAATAAGATTCCACCATTGATCAGCATATCCTTCCAAACGAAGCACTGCTAGGATGACTTTATCAATTTCAGAACATTGAAGAACTGAAAATATCTTTTCAGTAGTACTAATCCATTGTTCGGCAACTAATGGATCAGTAGACCCGCTGAAAGAAGGTGGACGCTGCCTCATGAAGGATTCAGTAGAATGTTGCTCCTTCCTTTGCTCGTTTGGAAGTCCTGCATGATTCATAGCTTGAGAAAGTTGTGTGAGCATGGCTACAAGATTTTTCATTCCAGCTCCTATATCGTTTAGTTGCTCAGGGGGACAATCATTGCATTGACCATCGCATTCTGCATTAACACGGTTCCTTCGGGTTCCAGCCATTGACTAAAACCAAGAAGAATAGTGTGAGCAACACTAATTATAATAGGAAAACCACATAATTAAAGAATAAAATTCTCACGCTTAAGTTCTTATCCTAGGTTATTCATGGCCATTTCTAAAACACTAAGATTGTGTTCTATTCTTAGACTTATCCTTAGGGTTCTTACTAAGGCTTTCACATCCTAGTTTCCAAAGGTTGACTATACCTTTCCTCTGATACCAACTGTAGAGACCTGAAGCTTGCCGTAAATTGACATTACATTACATTTTCAGAATACATAGTACATAACAAAAACACACACACAAGGATCGTAATAGTTTAGTGTCTTTGGAAACTTGGAATATAATCTTCTAATCCTGGTGAAAGATCTTCAACATCTCCCATAAAGATCTTATTTTTTTAATACCTAAAACCTTTCTTTATATCCTGGGGAAAAGTAAACATAAAAGGGTGAGCTCAAATGCTCAGTAAGGGTAAACAAAAAAAATATCAATCACATCGTATACACAAGAACATAACTTTTGGAAATCTTAACCTGCAAAAGAGATCATAATTTCATAACATGGGATAAATCGTGGCAGTGAAATGTAATCACAATAATCAAAACATAAAACATGAAACTTTGTGTCATACACACATAATCATAGAGAATAATTTCTTGTTAGTCAAGACTCATTGCCAAGACTATCTTAGTGGACAAAGTCCCTTTCTGAACTGAGTCACCCTCATTTCAGTCCTGTTTCACTGAACCGGTATAACCTACCGTTCCAGCTATGTCTATCTCCTGAGATATAAAATCTTTACCCAATTCATTGGAGGGAGATATAGGTCCCACCCATCTCATAATGATACCATTCTTATGTGTGCCACAAAATCATAAATCATACATCATTGCATAAGCCATGTAGTAAAAATGGGATTCTTAAACAACATGACATCATAAAACAATTCATATAAGATAAAGGAATTCATAAAAAATATTTCCATGACAACATAATCAAATCCATTTAATAATAGGGATAGAAACATAACCCTATATTATCTTAGATTGAAAAGAATTTTGATAAAACACTTGAACTCCATTCTTGAAGAAAATATCCTTTCTTCTTCAAAAACACTTTTCCTTTCTTAACATGTCATACAATTCTAAACTAAAAGAAGTTGATTAAAAATAAACTTGAAAATTTTTAATAGAATCTTCTTGGAAATAATGTTTTAAAAATCCATTCATGCCATATAAGTTTAAAAAAAACATTCTTCTCGTACTTTTGTCGGAAAAGTCAAAAAGTACCTCGTACAAAAAACGACAAAAGATTCCTTTCATATCTTTTACTAAAAACACACCAAAGGGTAAAATTAGATTTAAACTAATTTAAGTGGATGGAAACAATATTACATATTAAGGGAATATGGATGTGGATGATAAAATACACCCCAGTAAATACCAAAGTATAAACAACCTCGGATAAAAATGAGATTGTGATATTTTCCTTTACCTTAGGTCCGATTTGCTTTGTACGTGTCCGAATCTCCTGTATAATGGTTTAAATAATGTTATTGAATTATTCCAGAATCATAAATATTGAGATGATATCATATATGGCCATATTCTTAGCTTCTTATTAGTAATATTTTATTGTTACTTGTCACTCGGGTCTTTATTGCCTTTTGTTCTTATGCGTGTTTTGCCGAATAAATTCTTATTATTCATTTAAGGTTATAGATACCTTATATCAAGAATGGTATTAGTGTAACATATATCATATTTATTCATTAAATTCATTTATATAATTAATATGTAATGATGATCATGTAGAACGAGTCGCATCACATCGTGGAGACGGTATTCCGTACGTACGCACGAGTGATGATATCGTTCCTATGATCGTGGAGTTGTATTGGAGTATATGAATACTATTTCAGTATCAATATCACTTTATAATAATCATATATAGTTACTCATTACACCATTATACCCATCCTTGTAAGGTGATGGTGGAAAATAGATTACACCACGGCGTGGAGACGGTATTCCGTACGTACACACGCGCGGTGAATTCATTTTTCTGTAGGATGGATAGAAGGTGAATTAGGGTTGTTTCATATTTATAATAAAATATCAGTATGTAAGTAATACTTATGTTATTACTTTATCATGAAACAACTGAAGAAGAAGAAGTTGAAGAAGAAAGAAATTAAAAAGATCGGTAATGGATATTACCTCTTCTTTGAAACGCCTCTTTGAATCCTCCACTTAGGGAACTAGGATTGGACTTTGAAGAATACCAGGACCTCTAGGATTATTCTAGGGAAGTGGAGAAGGTATTTTGACAGGGTTTGGCCGAGATTTAGTGCTCAAATATGTGTGAGGAGGAGGGGGAGGAGGTGCCCTTTTATAAGGGAGGAGAGGGGCACCTTAGGAATATCTCAAAATATTATTTTATATTAAAGTCAAAATCGGTTTATAATGGTTCCAAAGTGTCTTATTTCAAAGGTAAAGTGGGGATGGGTCGAAATCCTATCAACCAATAGGATTTAGACAAGTTTAGGTTATTATTTTAACCTTATCAATTAGATTTAACTCTAAGTTAAATAATTTAACTTTTACCGTGACTTTTTGTTTTCTTACACTATATGGTTAATACACCTACTATAACATGCCAAACGAACCCCAAGTTGTTTATTATTAATATATATATCCTTATCTAAGTCATTTGGCCGAACCTTATATTTTTAGGAATAAAATAACAATTAATAATATAATATTTGATTTAAAAACTATTTTGTGTCAATTTTGTCACTATTTGATATATGATTTTTGTGAAAGTCATAACAGAATTATATGTTCAAACCAAGTTGATTAAATCAACACTAATATATCATAGTAACCTATAAAATTAGTGGAATTCATAAAAAGTCCCAAATTACATTTATTTGAGTATTTATAACATCAATTATGTTATCATTTCCTAAAAAGGGTAATTACTGCATCATCGTTGTGTCAAACATAAATTAATTTATTTAAAGTCGAAAAATTATAAATAAAATATCATTATGTTGGAAATGATTTTATCTTTCTAATGAATATTTATAGTCGAATTTATCTTATGTATAATCCCATATTAAAAAACTTATAATTATTAAACTTTGATTTTAACTATTTTAACTATTCATTAAATAAAATAATATTAAATGTCATAATCTATTCCAAGTGGACCTAAATGGTCATATTATATTCATAATGTTGTTTTTGGTCGAATTAAACTTATCCAATAGAATTAGAAAATGTGTTAGGGTAATAGTAATATCATATTTACCCTTATTTACCATATTTACTATTAAAAGCGGAAAAAAAAGTAAAAAGTTACTATTCACCAAAAAAATATTTTTATCTCATTGAACCACATTTTACTTACTGATATCAACCGTGTCTGTCGGATTTTCGAAATTCCATTCACAGAAGCGGTAAAAATAAGTTTTATGCAAAATTCAGTTTTTAACCTACCACTTAGTGGTTTCACTATTCATCAAAAATTGAAAGTTTTCAGAAAAATACCAAAATTTCACCCTAGGCTAATTTCGATATTCCGAATCCAAAAATGAAGTCCATTTTAAAAAATAAAATTTATAAAATTTCATAAATTGGTTATTACGATTCATAACAGCTAGTTTTAATAATATTTTAATAGCATATCGTTGTTTATTGAAACTCGGTATTGTGTTAAACGCAAGCTATCGAGGAAGGTCGTGATTGCGTGTAATGTAAGTCAAGATAGTGTGTAGTGAAATATTCCTTTGATGATATATATATATATAACATAAAAACAAAATATTACTCATAAAAATCTCGGGTGTTACATTCTACCCCCCTTAAAAAGAATTTCGCCCTCGAAATTTGTCACTTTATAACAAACAGATGAGGATACTTCTCACTCATCATATCCTCAAGCTCCCATGTAGCTTCTTCAAGTTGGTGGTTCCTCCATAAAAATTTCACCAATTGAGTGGTCTTGTTTCGTAGGACTTTTTCGCTACGATCCAGAATCTCTATTGGTTGTTCTTCATAAGAAAGATCTTGCTCCAGCGGTACAAATTCTGAGTTGAGTACATGTGAAGGATCAGGTATGTACTTTATCAGGAGAGATACATGGAACACATCGTGAACTTGAGAGAGATTCGGTGGAAGCATCAATCAGTAAGCTACCTTTCCAAAACGATCCAGTATTTCGAAAGGACCGATATATCTAGGGCTCAACTTCCCCTTCTTTCCAAATCTCATAACCCTCTTCCAGGGAGATATTCATAAGAACACTTTATCACCCACTTCAAACTCTAGGTCTTTTCTTCGGTTGTCGGCATAACTTTTCTGTCAACTCTGAGCTGCTCTTATGTGTTGTTGAATATATCTGACCTTTTCTGCCATTTCATCAACGAGATCTGGTCCTAATAGATTTCTTTCCCCAACTTCATCCCGGCAAGTTGGAGTCCTACATTTCCTTCCATAGAGAGCTTCATAAGGAGCCATCTGAATACTGGAGTGAAAGCTATTATTATAAGAAAATTCCACCAAAGGTATGTGTTGATCCCAACCACCTTGGAAATCCATAGAGCAAGCTCTCAACATATCTTATAGAGTTTGAATTGTTCTCTCAGACTGACCGTCTGTCTGAGCATGATAAGCAGTGCTGAAACTCAACTCTGTATCCAGAGTATGCTGAAGACTTCGCCAGAACGTCGAGGTAAATCTCAGATCCCAATCAGAGATAATAGAAAGTGGTACTCCATGCAATCTTACCACTTCCTTTACATATATCCTGGAAAGCTGATCTAGAGAGAAATCCTCTCTAATAGCAATGAAGTGTGCAGACTTTGTAAGACGATCAACTATGACCTAGATAGCATTATTGCCTTTAGATGTTTTAGGAAGTCCTGTGACAAAGTCCATAGTGATGTTTTCCCATTTCCATTCGGGTATGGGTAATGGTTGTAACAGCCCCTTAGACTTCTGTCTCTCAGCTTTAACTTGTTGACAAACCAAGCATCGAGAGACATATTCAGCAACATCTCTTTTCATGCCATCCCACTAGAAGTACTCTTTTAGGTCCCTATACATCTTCGTGCTTCTAGGATGAATAGAGAATGAAGAACTATGAGCATCATCCATCAGCTCCTTCATTAATTCGTGGATGGGAGGAACAAAAACCCAATTCCTGAACTTTATTATCCCATCACAATCAAGGTTGAATTCAGGAACATTTCTCACCTTCTTTTGTAACTTGGAATCTTCTTTCTGTGCCTCATTAATCTTCACATGTATAGATGGTTGGACATTCATTTGATAAAGATAATATTTTTCCCCTATTATAATTCCAAGATCCATTCTTTGTAAATCCATAAATATTGGATCTTTTGTGATCCTCATCATTGATAAACTGGCATGGTCTTGTCGACTTAATGCATCTTCCACCTTGTTTGCTTTCCTAGGGTTGTAATGGATTGAGCAGTCATAATCCTTAATCAGCTCCAACCATCTTCTTTGACGCATATTCAGCTCATTTTGTGTGAAAATATACTTTAAACATTTATGATCAGTATAAATATCACACCTTTAACCATAAAGGTAATGCCTCCAAATCATTAATGCAAAGATTACTGCAGCTAACTCCAAATCATGAGTTGGGTAATTTTGCTCATGGATTTTCAACTGTCGTGAGGCATAAGTTATCACCATATCATTTTGCATAAGAACACACCCCAATCCCTTCTTGGATGCATCACTGTAGATCACAAACCGTTCTCCACTACAAGGCAGTGTGAGCACAAGTGCACTGGATAACCTTCTTTTCAACTCCTTGAAATTCTCTTCACATTCCATTGTCCAAACAAACTTAACTCCTTTCCGAGTCAACTTGGTTAGTGGATTAGATAATCGTGAAAAATCTTTTACAAAACGTCAATAATATACAGCCAAACCAAGAAAACATCAGATCTCAGTTACTGTTGTTGGTCTTGACCATCTTTGGATAACCTCTGTTTTTGCTGGATCCACAGATATCCCCTCTTTAGAGATTATGTGACCCAAAAATGCAACTTTTTGAAGCCAAATTCACACTTGGTAAATTTGGCATAAAGCTTCTCCTTTCTCAGGGTCTTCAATATAGTTCTCAAGTGATCTTCATTCTCTTCCTTTCTCTTTGAATAGACAAGAATATCGTCTATAAAGACTACCACAAATTGATCAAGATAGTCTCTAAAGACTCTATTCATTAGACCCATGAAGATAGCAAGGGCATTAGTAAGACAAAATGGCATCACTATAAATTCATAGTGTCCATACCTTGTACGGAAAGCAGTCTTTGGTATATCCTCCCTTTTGACCCTTAATTGATGATACCTTGAACGAAGATCAATCTTGGAAAAGTATTGAGCTCCGCGTAGTTGGTCAAATAAGTCATCAATGCGTGGGAGAGGATATGTGTTCTTGATAGTGATCTTGTTAAGTTCTCGATAATCAATGCAGAGTCTCATTGATCCGTCTTTCTTCTTAACAAATAGAACAGGTGCTCCCCAAGGTGACACGCTAGGGCGTATGAATCCCTTATCAAGATTCTCTTGGAGTTGCTTCTTCAATTCATGCAACTCAATTGGGGCCATTCTATAAGGTGTCTTTGAAATAGGAAAAGCACCCGGTACGAGTTCTATTGAAAACTCAACTTCATGATTTGGTGGAAGACCTGGTAATTCCTCTGGAAAGACATCATCAAACTCCCGTATGATGGGAATATTCTTAATCGCGAGTTTCTCACCAACCACTCGAGATAAATAACCTTCATTTAGTGGAATCAATACCCATAAAATGGAAGAAATTTCCACTGGAAGGTTATGTTCATCCTTGCATTATAGACGATCATAGATTGATCTGGAATATGAAATGTGACTTCCCTTCTTTGGCAATTGATATGAGCTTCGTATAAAGAAAGCCAATCTATGCCAAGAATCACATAGAATTCAACTAAAGGAAGGACCACCAGATTTGCAGGAAGCGCTTTCCCACAAACTTCTATCGGAAAAGAATTATAAACTTTTGATGCGATTGATGTGCCATTAGGTGTTGTCATAGCTAACTCAACATCTAATTGTTGAGGTAATACGATGATACCCTTAGAAAATTCTTCAGAAATAAAAGAGTGGGTGGATCCAGAATCAAATAAAACATTTTCTACTTTAGAGTGGATGGTAAGTGTACCTTTCACCACTTCCTTTTCGTACTCCACATTGCTGATAGAAATTGCATGTGACTTTCCTTTGTATTTAGCCTTAAGAGTTTGTTGACGTCGACCATCATCATAAACCCTTGGATTTGGGCATTGATTGGCGTAATGCCCCATCTCCTTGCACTTGAAACATTGAAGTGTAGTAGGTTCATTCTGTGTATCCCTTCCTTTGTTTGCATCATTAGACATCTTCTTCCCATTATCGCTGCATTCAAATTCCCGGGGACCTTCCTTTCCACATTTGAAACATTTACATGTCCCTTTAAGACAACTCCCTCCATATTTCTTTCCACACTTTGAGCATAAGGGAAAGCTCGTCTTCTTTTCAGTGTGCTCTTTAGATTTTCCTTTGAATTCCATTTTCCTCTTCTTATCAAACCCATATGACTGATGGGTTACCCCAATATCTATCTCGACTTTGAGATCACATCGAACGATTTCCTCGTAGCTATTGATGTCCCTTATGTCTAACGCCCTTCGAAGACTTGGTTTTAAGCCACTAAAGAATCGATCGATCTTACTCTCAGGTTGGATAATAATACCAGAAGCGTACCTTGCAAGTCCTGTAAAATTTACTTCATAGGTACCAACAGATTCATCATCCCTTTGCTTTAGTTCAAGAAACTCTTTCTCCATCTTTTTTCGGAGAATACGAGGGAAGTACTTATTGAAAAATAAGTTCTTGAACTCGTCCAATTCCATGGAATCAATTTCATCCCTTTGCCTCGTATTCTTAATAAGATTCCACCATTGATCAGCATCTCCATCCAAACGATACACTGCTAGGATGACTTTATCATGTTCAGAACATTGAAGAACTGAAAATATCTTTTCAGTAGTACTAATCCATTGTTCAGAAACTAATGGATCAGTAGACCCGCTGAAAGAAGGTGGACGCTACCTCATGAAGGACTCAACAGAATGATGCTCCTTCCATTGCTCGTTTGGAAGTCCTGCATGATTCATAGCTTGAGAAAGTTGTGTGATCATGGCTACAAGATTTTTCATTCCAGCTCCAATATCGTTTGGTTTCTCAGGGGGACAATCATTGCATTGCCCATCGCATTCCGCATTAACACGGTTCCTTCGGGTTCCAGCCATTGACTAAAACCAAGAAGAATAGTGTGAGAAACCCTAATTATAATAGGGAAACCACATAATTCAAGAATAAAATTCTCACGCTTAAGGTCTTATCCTAGGTTATTCATGGCCATTTCTAAAACACTAAGATTGTGTTCTATGCTTAGACTTATCATTAGGGTTCTTACTAAGGCTTTCACATTCTAGTTTCCAAAGGTTGACTATACCTTTCCTCTAAAACCAACTGTAGAGACCCGAAGCTTGACGTTAATTGACATTACATTACATTTTCGGAATACATAGTACATAACAAAAACACACACACAAGGATTGTAATAGTTTAGTGTCTTTGAAAACTCGGAATATAATCTTCTAATCCTGGTGAAAGATCTTCAACATCTCCCATAAAGATCTTCTTTTTTTATACCCAAAACCTTTCTTTATATCCTGGGGAAAAGTAAACATAAATGGGTGAGCTCAAATTCTCAGTAAGGTTAAACAAAAAAAATATCAATCACATCGTATACACAAGAACATAACTTTTTGAAATCTTAACCTGCAAAAGAAATCATAATTTCATAACATGGGATAAATCTTGGCAGTGAAATGTAATCACAATAATCATAACATAAAAAATGAAACTTTGTTTCATACACACATAATCATAGAGAATCATTTCTTGTTAGTCAAGAGTCATTGCCAAGACTATCTTAGTGGACAAAGTCCCTTTCTGAACCGAGTCACCCTCGTTTCAGTCCTGTTTCACTGAACCAGTATAACCTACCATTCAAGCCATGTCTATCTCATGAGATATAAAATCTTTACCCAATGCATTGGAGGGATATATAGGTCCCACCCATCTCATAATGATACCATTCTTATATGTTCCACAAATTCATAAATCATACATCATTGCATAACCCATGTAGTAAAAATGGGATTCTTAAACAACATGATATCATAAAACAATTCATATAAGATAAAGGAATTCATAAAAAATATTTCCATGACAACATAATCAAATCCATTTAATAATAGGGATAGAAACATAACCCTATATTATCTTAGATTGAAAAGAATTTTGATAAAACACTTGAACTCCATTCTTGAGGAAAATATCCTTTCTTCTTCAAAAACACTTTTCCTTTCTTAACATGTCATACAATTCTAAACTAAAATAAGTTGATTAAAAATAGACTTGAAAAATTGCAAAGGAATCTTCTTGGTAATAATGTTTTAAAAATCCATTCATTCCATATAAGTTTAAAAAAAACATTCTTCTCATACTTTTATCGGAAAAGTCAAAAAGTACCTCGTACAAAAAACGACAAAAGATTCCTTTCATATCATTTACTAAAAACACACCAAAGGGTAAAATTGGATTTAAACTATTGTAAGTGGATGGAAACAATATTACATATTGAGGGAATATGTATGTGGATGATAAAATACACCCCAGTAAATACCAAAGTATAAACAATCTCGGATAAAAATGAGATTGTGATATTTTCCCTTACCTTAGGTCCGATTTGCTTTGTACGTGTCCGAAGCTCCTTTATAATGGTTTAAATAATGTTATTGACTTATTCCATAATCATAAATATTTATATGATATCATATATGGTCATATTCTTAGCTTCTTATTAGTAATATTTCATTGTTACTTGTTACTCGGGTCTTTATTGCCTTTTGTTCTTATGCGTGTTTTGCCGAATAAATTCTTATTATTCTTTTAAGGATATAGATACCTTATATCCAGAATGGTATTAGTGTAACATATATCATATTTATTCGTTAAATTCATTTTTATAATTACTATGTAATGATGATCATGTAGAACGAGTCACATCACATCGTGGAGACAGTATTCCGTACGTACGCACAAGTGATGATATCGTTCCTATGATCGTGGAATTGTATTGGAGTATATGCATACTATTTAAGTATCAATATCACTTTATAATAATCATATATAGTTACTCGTTACACCATTATACCCATCCTTGTAAGGTGATGGTGGAAAATAGATTACACCACGGCGTGGAGACGGTATTCCGTACGTACGCACGCGCGGTGATTTCATTTTTCCATAGGATGGATAGAAGGTGAATTAGGGTTGTTTCATATTTATAATAACATATCATTATTTAAGTAATACTGATGTTATTACTTTATCATGAAACAACTAAAGTAGAAGAAGTTGAAGAAAAAAGAAATTGAAAAGATCGGTAATGGATATTACCTCTTCTTTGAAACGCCTCTTTGAATCCTCCACTTAGGGAACTAAGATTGGTCTTTGAAGAAGACCAGGACCTCTAGGATTATTATAGGGAAGTGGATAAGGGATTTTGGAAGGGTTTGGCCGAGATTTAGTGCTCAAATTGGTGTGAGGAGGAGGGGGAGTAGGTTCCCTTTTATAATGGAGGAGAGGGGCACCTTAGGAATATCTCAAAATATTATTTTATATTAAAGTCAAAATCGGTTTATAATGGTTCCAAAGGGTCTTATTTCGAAGGTAAAGTGGGGATGGGTCGAAATCCTATCAACCAATAGGATTTAGACAAGTTTAGGTTATTATTTAACCTTATCAATTAGATTTAACTCTAAGTTAAATAATTTAACTTTTATCGTGACTTTTTGTTTTCTTACACTATATGGTTAATAAACTTACTATAACATGCCAAACGAACCCCAAGTTGTTTATTATTAATATATATATCATTATATAAGTCATTTGGCCGATCCTTAGATTTTTAGGAATAAAATAACAATTAATAATATAATATTTGATTTAAAAACTATTTTGTGTCAATTTTTTCACTATTTGATATATGATTTTTGTGAAAGTCATAACAGAATTATCTGTTCAAACCAAGTTGATTAAATCAACACTAATATATCATAGTAACCTAGAAAATTAGTGTAATTCATAAAAAGTCTCAAATTACATTTATTTGAGAATTTATAACATCAATTATGTTAACATTTCCTAAAAAGGGTAATTACTGCATCATCGTTGTGTCATAAATAAATTAATATATTTAAAGTCGAAAAATTATAAATAAAATATCATTATGTAGGAAATGTTTTTATCTTTCTAATTAATATTTATAGTCGAATTTATCTTATGTATAATCCCATATTAAAAAACTTATAATTATTAAACTTTGATTTTAACTTTTTTAACTATTCATTAAATAAAATAATATTAAATGTCATAATCTATTCCAAGTGGACCTAAATGGTCATATTATATTCATAATGTTGTTTTTGGTCGAATTAAACTTATCCAATAGAATTAGAACATGTGTTAGGGTAATAGTAATATCATATTTACCCTTAGTTACCATATTTACTATTAACAGCGGAAAAAAAAGTAAAAAGTTACTATTCACCAAAAAATTATTTTTATCTCATTGAACCACATTTTACTTACTGATATCAACCGTGTCTGTCGGATTTTCGAAATTCCATTCACAGAAGTGGTAAAATTAAGTTTTATGCAAAATTCAGTTTTTAACCTACCACTTAGTGGTTTCACTATTCATCAAAAATTGAAAGTTTTCAGAAAAATACCAAAATTTCACCCTAGGCTAATTTCGATATTCCGAATCCAAAAATGAAGTCCATTTTGAAAAATAAAATTTATAAAATTTCATAAAGTGGTTATTACTATTCATAACGGCTAGTTTTAATAATATTTTAATAGCATATCGTTGTTTAGTGAAACTCGGTATTGCGTACAATGCAAGCTATCGAGGAAGGTCGCGATTGCGTGTAAAGTAAGTCAAGCTAGTGTGTAGTGAAATATTCTTTTGATGATATATATATAACATAAAAACAAAATATTACTCATAAAAATCTCGGGTCTTACATAACTGAACTCACATTCTGGAGAAAAACATATCTACCAGGATTTACTCACCCCGAATTCTCTCTTAAAATTCCCCAAATCACCTCTAGGGCTCTTCCATCATGGTGTATGTGGGAAATAATCAAAATGGACTCCCCTTGTGTCCAATTCTATCTCCGGGGTAATAAATAAATCAAATAACTCTAAAGTGTAATAAGGAGGCAACATATGGAATGTACCCCAAGGATACTATACGAACTATAAAATCTTCAACATGTGAATATGATTCCACACTGCATGGGTACACCCAATGTCTTGTCGTGTGCTACTACACGACCCCAAAATATATGGGGTTTTCCCATGTACTCATACACAGTCATGTCATAAATATGGTTTGGTCATGTATTTCAACATATCCAGGTTACCCTTACATGTGTATCTTCCCAGATACTCATCCATAAGTCCATTTCCAACAAAAATATGTGTACAAAAAGTATACGGATGTAAAAACTAAAACTACATTTTAATAAATTGGAAGAATATATGTAAATTTTCCTTAAAACCAAACACTTTATAATTTAGATATCCGAATTGGAAACCCCTTTGTGCCTTCAGAAACACCAATTTTTCCCCGATTAGATATAGATTGACCTTCATTAGGACCATAGCTGTCCAAAAATGGATTTAAAATATAAAAAGAAGACATTTATGGGTATCGCCATATGTTTAAAATCATCGTGATTCCCACACTAAGAAAAGGACTTTCAGTGGAGGATGCATTATGTATAATGTAATTATCTCAGGTGGTGAAATAGGCCTCAGATCGGTGGATGTTGATCTCGTTTATATCCTAAATGTTGTTGGAATGTATTAACTGGGGTGATGTATTGGTTTCAATTCTAGATTCATTGGTTCCTGACTTGTTCAATCTAGTTGAAGAGCTATAGAAGTATAATTCAAAGCGTGTGGAAATTTGGTTCATACTCAATGGTGGGGAGACCATTAAAGTCTGCAAAATGGATGCAAATCCATTATTGTTGTTTGGGAATGACAAGGTTATTCCGGTGGGTTGTTAGGATCAACTTCTAAGTGGATAACAACCTTCAAAATGAAATTTCCATCCTGAAATTCATAAAATATATAATGTTTTGAAAACATATATTTGGTGTGATAGTACGAAAATTAAAGTGGCTGAGTTTTTCAAGAGATACTTGAGTTATTAGAATGTGAAGGAAACAAAACAATGGATGGAAGGTATATTGTAGTTATTAAAAAACGCTATGTTTATGTGAGAGTATATAACTATGCATTTTTATAAATGTATCTCATTAAAGGCTTAAAACATGATTCCGTGTGGGTGATTTCAGATTGAAAAAAAAAACACCATCTTGTTTCATCCCCAATAATGAATCTCATATATTGAAGGATCTATTCATAACATATATCTGTGAGGTGGTAAATAATCATGGTGTACTAGTATCAATTGTATCTGATAGAGATTTGAGGGACATGTATCATTTATTGAAATCCTTATAATAATCCCTTGGGACTTAGTTGATGGTGAGCATGGAATATCATCCTCATATGGATGGTAAATTATAGAGGATGATATATACATTGAAAGACTTATTACAAGCTTGTGTCATGGATTTTGGTATCTCATGGCAGGATCACTTATCTTTTGTGGATTTCCCCAATTATAACCATTATATGGCCTTTATACAAATGTATTTTTTGAAGCATTGTAATGGTGACCATGTTATTCTCCCCTTTTTAGGGTGGAAATAGGTGACACATCGATGGTTGGGATGAACCTTGTCCAATAGAATATATAGATTATTAATCTAATCAAGAAGAGAATGGAGATGGATCAAGGTCATTAGAAATTGTATGCATATCATCATTAATGGATGCAGTCATTCAAGTTGAGGGATCATCTGTTCTTGAGAATCTCTCCTAGTATTATACATCGTTGATAAGGAATGAAGGGGAAGAAGTATCCAAATTATATTAGTCATTTTGAGATACATGAGCGGGTTGGTGATGGGTCATGTCCTTTGGGTTTTTCCACCATAGTTCATTGAAGTTCACAGTGTGTTTCATATGTCTTAGTTAATGAGGTATCAACAAGATCCAAATCATGTGATTCAATGGGATCATGTTGAGATTTAGTTGTATGATTCATTGGTTAACATGAAAGTGATGATTTTTCATAGGAAATAGAAATTATTGCATGGAAAAAATAATCAATCTTGTTTGAGTTTTGTAAAAACATAGTCAGATTCAAGAGGAGACTTGGTAATGGGAGAAAGAGATTTCTCAGCAATGGCTCACTCTTTTTCTGGAAAGGGATGGTTTTCTAATTTCTATGGATAGATATATTAATAGTGGGGAGAATTTGTTACCCCCATTCTAAGGTATTTCTACCTTATCTATAACTCTTTATGAATATAATGTGGTTGTGCCTGTTTTGAGAGAGTTTATAATATTTTTGGGAAGGTTTTGGTGCTTTTATAAGGGTGAATATTTTTAGAATGGTTAGTAAAAACATTGAAAAACATGTAATAAATGGTGAAAGTTGATATAGAGTCAATGGAGATGGTTCATGGTTAAGTGGCATGGTATGCCAAATTGTGTGGGCTACCAATGTAAACTATAGAACTAGCAATAATGGGATTATTCATGGGCTTCACATGGTTTGTATAATCGTGTTGGTGAACTATGAAAGTTACTTCCTTGAGGTAGATTTATGTGCACAACTAGATCATGATTCTCCTAAACAGGTAGCTAATAATTAGTGGTTCCAAAAAGTGTTTCTATAAATCGAGGTGGCTCATAATTTTCCCTAAAACACTTATTTCTTCTGCCACTTGAACCCAGCTTGGGATTTATTCTTCTCAAGGGTTGAAGATGATCTCCCACACATTTTGGAAGGCATTGAAGGGTTTTAAAAATTCTTTGAAGTCAATTATCCCTTTATTGTTCTCATATCATTTTGGTTTTTTGATTTTCTCTATAAATACTTCTCCCTCTCCTGGTTTTTTGGATCTACATCTGTCGCATGTAAATATAAGGTTTTTATCACCTATAATGGTATTATTTGGGGTTTTTGATTCCAGGTAAAGGTATATAATGTGATTTGATGAATGTTTCACCAATTTCTGGTTTTCATTTGTGTGGTGGGTTGATTTGGAAGAACCCTATGGTAGGTGGATTCACTCTGGAATCTATTTTTTTAGAACTAGAAGGCATAAATTCAAATTAATTTGTTTTTCCTGAAATTCCATTCAAATTATATGTCTTTAGCTTTGTGAAACTCCATTTTACGATGATTTATGGATTTGGGGAAGTGGGTTATTAATTTGAAATGTTCTTTGTTTTTGGATTTTGAAATTATGGTTTTAAAATTAGGGGTATAGATGATTAATGTTAATGGTTTTTAAAAGAAATTGTTTTCAATAAAAATGTTTTATTGAAATGTGTTTTGGCATGGATAATGGCTTAATGTTATTTTCAATAAATGGGATATTTATTGAAGTAGTTTTATAATGTAGTTTAAATTGTTAATTGGCTTAAGGGTTCGATTAGTTTGAAAATTTTTGGGAAGTACGGATTTTCATAGGTTGATAGATATGATCTTGGAAATTGTTGATTTAAAATTTGTTGTGATTTTGGTAAATATTGTTGGCATGGTCATCGGATTTTGGGGTAAGCACAGGTGGGAATGGATGGATTGAGCTCTTGAAGGGAAACTATAAAAAAGGGATGGATGATGGACATGAAGGACCACCATAAAGGATTTTTGGGAGTAAAGTTCCATGACATAAGAAGAGGGGTGGATGGGGATGGGCGTGAGGCTCCACTGCCATGGGTAAACTGATATTTTGTGTGTGGAACTTATGAATATGATTAGAACATGTGTAAATCCACACAAGGTGAATCTATATGTGCTAATATGTATTATGAAAATGGCTAATGATGTGTTTGGTTACATTATTTGGTATTGTGTTGGTTTGGATTAAATGGTTTGGTAAGTGTGTGATTGAATTTTTGGAAACTAATACCCTGATTAATAGTTTTATATAAATTCTTTTTATAAATATTCTAACTAGTTCTATCATAGTGGGGTGTGTAGGTTATTCATTTGGGAAATTCCAACTACCTAATATTACTCACCAACTTATTCGTTACTTTGGTGCTTTTGAAGATGTTTTATTCAGAGGCATAGTTAACAGTAGTTTATATAATTCCATTAGTGGTGCACCATGATTCTTAGACGGTCTTGTAGTGTTAGATCTTGGAGCTTGGCGTGTATCTTTTCAGACATGTTTGGAGTCTTTTAGCTTTTTTGTTGATGTATTTCACTTTGTACTCTGATTTGGTTTGGGAATGCTATTGTATTGTTGTCATGGGTATGAGGTTTAATTCTAATACATTTTTGAAATACATCATGTAAATATTTTTTGGTAATGGAGATATTGGTTGGTTCGTTTACATACAAAGGGAAAATTATACATACCAATTTAATGGATAGGTTATAATGGTACACTATAATTAAATTTATTTAGACACAATGTTTCATGCTTCACAAGAAATCAAAGAAATTTATTTTATTTAAATGTAATATCTAATATTATATTACAGTGTTACCTTCTTGAATTATTCAAAAAAATCCATGAAATATCAAGAATGTCACTTAATGAACACATTTGGGTAGGTATTCATCATTATTTCTTTAGGTTCTCATTTTATCCCTTATATCTTATGATTTTTTAAAGTAAATTTACCAGCCGAGATATCAAATTCCACAACACTTTCTCTCTAGTGTATCAAATTTCCATAGGTACTTCATAGTATGATAATTGATGTTACAATTCTAATTCCTTAGATGTGACCACATGAATTAGATCTGGCTTGTACTTAGTTATTAAAGGTACAAGGAACACATCATGTACTATTAGTAGGCAAGGTGGAATTTACAAATAGTAATGCATAGGTATATGAATTTTAATAATTTCAAAAGTGAAGTTGTACTTGGGATCGATTTTCCTTTCATAATGAATCTTATAACACCATTCCATAGAGATTCATTCAAGAAAACATGACCCCCAACTATAAATTACAAATATTTTCTATATTTTACAATATAGAACTTTTTCCTACATTGAATTGCTTTAACTTGGGTTTGGTTGTTTTTTACTTTATTTATTTTCTCCTCAAGAATCTAAAATCTTGAAAGTTTCCATTTACCAACATCATCTGCACATATTGTGGTATAATATCTTCTTCCTAATAATGAATCATACGATGCCATTTTAATACTTTAATGGAAGATATTATAATACATGAACTCTATTGAAGGTATATGTTGTTCCCACTTACTATCAGTGTCATGTGATAACAAACCTAATGTGTCTTATAATGTTTAGATGGTGATTTCAGTCAACCCATCAGTTGGAGGATGATAAGCAGTTTAGAAATAAATATTAGTATCAAGATCCTTCATAAGACTTTTCAAAAAAAATAGATAACGTCCTCGATAATGGTCATAAAAAATTTTAAGTGGTGTTCCATGAAGTATTATAAGTTCATTAATATCGAGTCGTGTAAGGTGTGCTAGTGAAAAAAAATCCTCCTATAATGAAAAAATATATTGATTTTGTAAGGCAAAAAATATTATTCCATATTGAAACATTCCTTCCAGAAGTCTTTAATTATTTATGGACAACGTAAACAGTATTTTCATTAATTTTCATGTATAAATTGGTATAGGTTTCTTAAGTTCTCTAGGATGTTGTCTCTCAAAGTTCACCTATGGAAATACTATTCATCTTGAGCCATAATATATAATTTTCCACTTCATATTAGTCCACCTATTATATTTTGACAAATCTCTGTACATATTATTTCTACCAGGGTTTGTAGAATAAAATCATAGAGATGTGTCTAACAATTACCATTTTATCTCATTCATATATGTAACACATATCTTCTATAAATATTTCATAACACCTTCTTCATTTATAGATACGTCAAATTTCCCATCATTCACACCCTTAATATTTTTTTAAAATTACCATCATGAGGATGAAAAAATTTTACCTTTTCTAGTAAATATGGTATTGTAATCATTTGAAAAAGAGTGTTTTTTTACCTTCCTTAATAAGTTAACGATACATATTTAATTAATCTAAGAATAGAGGATCCCTCTAAAATCTCATTTTGTTCAAGTCTCTTTGATAAATCCTACTCAATGCATATTCTTCCACAATTTCTGTCCTGAGGTTGTAGTGTATTGAGATATCACAATCATTCAGTAGCACGAGTCATCGCCTTTTCCTAATGTAGATCTCTTTTTTGTCAAAAATATGTATTGAAAACTCTTTTCATTCATGAATAACTCATATTTTCCCCATAGAAATAAAATCTTCATATCATCAAAAAATGATTATCTCTGTAAACTCATGATCAAGAGTTTTATAGATTTTTCATGATTTATTAATTTCTTCTATAAATAGAAAATATATTTATCATTTTATGTAAGTAAACAATCAATTACACTCTTTGATGCATCACTATATATCACAAATTCATCATTTCTAAATGGTAGAGTCAATATCATTCCATTCAGAAATATCATATTCAACCCAACCAAATGTTATTTCTATTTTATTTTATATATGAACTTAATCACATTACAATTAATATTGGTTAACTAGTTATCAGATTGGGAATTTTTTTAACAAAAATATAAAACACTTACCTCTGAAACCAATTAAATTATGTAAATAAATAATGTTTAATGTTGTATTCAATTCTTGGACTCCCTTTTTCTTCCTAGGATCAACCATGATTCCATTTATTGAGAATGTATATCCATGAAAATAAACATTTTTAAGATAGAATTTACACCTTATAAATTTCTAATGTAATTATTTTCTGAAAGGAGTCTCAAGAATGATTCTTTTATGATTCTCATGGTCCTAATTTCACTTAGAGTACATTAATACATCATCAATAAATCCCAAAGAAACCTCATGATATTCTATGAATACTCTAATAATTATATACACAAAAAGTAATGGTGTATTAGACAATAAAAAAAAGAATTATTATGACATAATAATCAGCATATTTCATTTGAAATGTTTTTTTTCAAAATATCATAATTCATTACATGCAATTGATTATTCCAAGAATGAAGTTCATTCATTTAAAAATATTAAAATCTGTGAATTTGATCTAATAAGTCTTCAATGTATGGAATATTATACTTTTTATTTATAATTGAAATGATTTACATATAGTCAATTCACAACCTTGTATATCCAAATTTCGTCTTGATGAAATAATATGCTCTCCCTAAGGTAAAACAATAGGTTGTATAAATCCATTATTATAGAACACCTCTATTAATTTATTTACTTCCACTAATTCCACAATATCTGTTCTATAGGGAGTCATTGATATAGGTATTACATCAAAGATTAAATCAATATAAAACTCAACTTCTTGTTCCGATGGATTCCCAAGGAATTATACAAGAAATTATTTAATTTATTATTGTATAATTGGTACAATATCAATTTAAAAATTAAATTTTACATTTTTATATCATTTACATTCATATACCATCATAATATCATTTATAAGAGATACTATGATAGATATATACATGACTAAAATGATGAATTATCTCCTATAAAGATAAAGAATTCCATTTTTTCACCGTGAATTATTATATCCTTTTTTTTACAGTAAATTTTTGAATCATATGTGGGAAGTTTCTCCATACCAATGATTATATAAAAATCAACCATATGTATAATAATAATGTCAAAAAATTGGTTATGTTTAATTAGTATAATTGGAACATAATGACACATCCATGTTGTGTTCATTCTTCCACTTTGATTCTTGACTGATAAATCCCTTTTTAAGGTTCTAGGAAAATATCTAATTTTATTAGGAAAATAAATATTTTAAAAAATAATGAACATCCAAAATTAAATAAATCACTAACAAACTTTTAGGATATGATTAAAGTAATATCCACCACATTTTTTGGAAGATAAATCTTAGCTGTTTTGGTCACATAATCTTGGCCATGTACCCATAGAATCTTGGAGGATAATTCCATTAAAAAATGAGACAATAATTTTCATAGTTCTGCATCTCCTTACACTTGAAGTAGTAAAAATTAGAAGATTATTTATGAACCTTAAAATCATGGGATTGGTAGGATTTCTCTCTATATCTGAAGAAAAATATCATTCCCAAGAGGCATGTTCCATATTATTTCTTCCCACATTTATTACAAGTTATAACCTCCACTGTTCCCTATTTCAATTTTCAATATTTCCTTTCACATAGTTCTCTGTTATCCATTTATTTTATTTATTTCCGTTAAAATTATATGACTGGGAGAATAATTTCATTTCCTTTAAATCACATGTTATTATGTCCTCATATAATGAGAAATATTGGTAGTCTAGTACCCTTCAATGTATTGCCTTTATCCTATTAATGAAAGGGTAAATATTTATATTTTTATTACATAAATATACCACAACATTCCTTTATATCCATGTAAATTTGGATTTATACTTTTTCATATTTTCATCTTCCTTTTGTCTCACAATCAAAAATTACCTCTCTATATATGCTCGATGTTTGCAAGGAAAATATCTTTCCACAAAATTTCCATAAAATACCTCCCCTACATTCTATCTTTTGTATATTGATCTATAGTGTTTTGAATCGATGAAAACAATTAATCCACATCCCATAAGAGATAATAAATTACCATGAAAAAATTATACCTTTTATTTCTTCCCAAATTCATAATTATCTTCTCTATGAAACTTATACATGATTCAACTACATGTAGATTCATTGTATTATTGAATGATGGAGTTATCAGACAAATGAAGTGGTATAACATTGTTACATCATGTTGTACATCTACATGATGATCCATATGAGGCCGGTTATTGGTTATAACCTGATTCATCTTCCTCAATATATTTATAATCTCTAGAGCTCCATCTGTATCTCCATCTCTATCTTCATTATCTTTCCTAGATAGGAAATTCCTTCATGGATTAAGTGCACTAATACTATTTCTATTATTTTTACTAGGAACTACTTATTAAATCTAAAATTCACTAGATTTGAAGATTCCATTGTGAATAATAGTTTATAATTTCAAGACTAGTGAACCACATAACCTTAACAGAAAATTAATGTAGAATAAATGTCAAAATCATAATATTGGTTTTTTTGTAATACTATAAAATCCTATCATTGGTTTATGTTCCCTAATCTATTATTTATACATATAATACCCAAGGATTATAATAAACATCCTTTCATACAAACAGTAACATCCTTATTGTAGTATCATATATGTTGTTGTTATTTTACTAATTTGTTAAAAATAAAAGGGATCTCATCTTTAGGGATCGAATAGTTTATTAATCATGGGAAACTAAATAAATACTTGATTCTATAATTTCATAAGAAAAAATAAAATATAATACAATTACTCTTGTGAGAGCATTATTATTTCTTATATTATGTCTTTTAATTCAATCATATTTCCATTATTTGTATGCTGGGGAATGTAATTCATAATAAGGGGTAAGGTTGGAATCTTAGTAAGGGAAAGCATAAAATTTAATCTTTCATAATGTAAATAAATCATGAATAATATGATTGCGTTAAAAACCAATAAAATATTCTATATAAACAATACCATAAATGGGTACTGAATCCATGTATAACATAATGACATAAATACTCATATAGGGAATAATAACTTGCTCCATAATTATTTAATGCATAATAACATACTTTAAAACCATACCTCCAAGGCCTTGTACCAAGACAACTTGCCTAAATAGGTTATACATACACAAAATATGAAAAATAATTTGTCTCATGAGACCTAATGATGAATATAGATTCACTAGTGATACCTTCCCATCAAAAACATTTTCCAATGCATTAATCCTATGAAAGGGGTAAAACATAATCAATGTAAAAATTCTTATTGAAAAAATATCATATGAAATTTAAATAATTTCTCCAGTTAATAAATGTAATAATTAACAATCTAGTGAAATATGGTGAATTGTAAAAAATATTACAACCTATATAAATCATAAGATTTGAAAAAAAAACAAATTTCTTGAAATGATTACAAATTAAAAATATTAAATAAATATTTCATATGGAAGATATCCATTTCATTTCAAAATAATAATTTACCAAATATTAATGAAAATTATTTTCATTGAAATAACCCAGTAAGAATGTAAATTAAGATTCAAAACCATAATTATTCATGATTTAAGAATATATTTTAATGTGGTATAATCTAAAACAATTCATTTAACACTTTGGTATGAAAATTAAATAGGTTCCATATTATGAAAATGACATAGAGATTCCATTGAAACCATTTAATAAAATTCTTATAGGGATAAAATTTTATTTATTAAATAATTAGATAGTAGTAAAAATATTATATAATACATTTTAAGGAAAATAATGATATTGATGAAAATGTTTCTTGACCATGTTGAAAAAAATATAATTTTCAATAAAAAACATGGTTTTGGTATTGTGAGTACCTAACGTACATGAAATGAAAAGAAAAATTTAATTTCCATAAATAACAATATGATAAGAAATAATATTTTTTATAAGATTGAAATATCCAATACTTTCCTCCGTGGAGAAATTAACATACATAATCATGAATAACATTGAGATTTTGAAATAAAATCTTACCTCATGTTCATATTCCATCAAATGCATATGAAACTCATGTATAATAAATATATCTTTATTATACATCTATTTATAATAAATAATCAGATATATGATTCCATATATGGTTTACTCATATTCCTTTATCACCTATTTATTTATAATTCTTTGTTAAAATATTTTTTAGGGTAATAATTGCTTCATTTTTCATATATATTTGGATTTGATATATTTGTTTATTATAATTGTGTCATGGTTTCATATACCATTTAATCTCAAAATCTATTTCACATACAGCTTACCCAGTTATTCCACATTAGTGGTATCTTTGATTATAATGAAATGAGAAGACTTCATCAACCTATCAACCCCCACCCATATAGAATTACTCTATTGGGGAGTCTCTGGTAATCTAAAAATAAAATCCTTTGATACCTCATTCCATTTCTATTTTGGCATCGAAAGAGGATGAAGAAAACTAGAGGGCTTCTTTCCCTCTGCCTTTATCTATTAGAAGTTCTAACATTGGGACAAATAATCTATGATGTCATGCTTCATACCCAGCCATTAGAATCATCATTTCATGTCATAAAACATATTTGTAGCACCAGTATGGACAACTGACAAAGATAAGTGAAAACTAAATATGACTGCACTCCATATGGATATTCGGAATACAACCTATATCTCAAAGTGGATTATACCATCTGGAGAGAGAGACTGACAAGAACCACCCCCCCCCCTCAATATAATAGCTTTCACGATCATTACTGATCTCAACATCCTATTAATAACTTTATATGACAAAGTATTGAAAATATTATGCTAAATAGACATTTGTTAGAACCATACTGAAAACATCCTTTAGAGCATTTAGGTGAAACTTTGAAAATATCCTCCTATGTTTCTGGTCCTACGATTTTAGGACAGCCTATGATGGTAATTTTTTACTAAGAGTATCTTCAATGAAATTCCCCTTCCCTATGATGTAGGAAATATAGAATTCAAATGTCTGAAGTTATTATACCCATCGTATCTGTCTGAGATTTATGTCTTTTTGTGAAAAGATATAACGCAAATTTTTATGATCATAGAAGACTGAATTGATCCCCAAAAAATAGAGCTATCCACTTTTAAGCACATTAATAACTATAGAAAGCTCTAAATCATGATTAGGGTAATTATTCTAATGTGTTCAGAGCTGATGGAAGTTGTAAGCTATCACATGGTCATCCTATATAATCACCCATACCAAACCAACACCATAAGCATCAAAAAATACCATATACACCTAACTAGGATCTGGTAAGATCAGAATAAGTGAAAATGTTAGAATTCATTTCATTTCATCAAAATAATACTGACACATTGAATCCCAGGTGAATTTAACCACCATCAAATTAATATAATTCAATGATAATACCATCTTAGAGAAATCCTTGACAATCCCTCGGTGGTATACAACATGACCTAGGAATGCCCAAATATAAAAGTCATTTGGTGGTTCATATTATGATAAAGCATCCATCATATTCTCTAGACCAATTGGTAATCCATGTTCAGAAAATTTAGGCCCTAATAAACCACTACGTAAATCTAGAAATAATATTTAGAAATATTTCTATAAAAATAGTGATGTCTAAGAATTTCTAAAACCAAACACAGAAGGTGCTCATCCGCACTCTCTATTATCGAATAGAACATAATTTCATCCAAAGACACTACCATAATTGGGTCAATATATTGATGGAAATCTTAATAATTGAAACCCTAAAAACTAAATGACATTTACTCAGACCAAAAGGAATCACAAGATACTTGAAATGGCCATACCTACTTCTGAAAGTTACCTTCGATATATCAGACTCTTGTGCCCTAAGCTGATGATAACCCGACTGAAGATCCATAGTTAAAAATCATTTACCCCATTAAATTATAAAATTAATCATCCACATGTGGAAAAGTAATTTTTTTTAAAAAATTACCCAGTTCATCTTCTAATAGTACTAAAGTAAACATAGAGAACCATCTTCTTTATTGGGAAAAGAGCACAGAGGCTACCCAAGGTGAAACACTAGGATGAACAAAAACTTTTTATAATAGGCCATCCTATTGAATAATGGTATCATAATGATCTACTTGATCAATATGATAAGAATCTATCAATATTGGTTGCATACCTCACACTAGGTCAATCTTAAATTCTAACTATCCCTCTAAAGGAATATCGGAGAAGCAATCTAAAAAAACATCCTGAAATCCTCAAACAACAGTGGGAAGGTCAACAAAAGGAGAAATTTCATCAGTCTCAAATGTAATAGAAGAAAAAAATATCATCATCTCTAGGTGGGAAGGACTAAAAATCCCTAATCTTGGGTCCCACTCCCCTTGAAACACGCATTATCTCCCGTCTATAGGAGGAAACAAAAAAATTTGATAATAACAATCAACCTCATATCGAAAAGTGAAAATCCATTACAAACCAATGATGTCATCAAACATATCCAAATAAATAATTAGAAAAAATCAGACTAACTCTGTATTATCAACCATTAATGAACAAGATGGATATTGAAACCCCTGCTCTCTTATTTCCCCAAGAGGTGCCTCTTACTCCCTTATAAAGGAAAAAATTGTGCTTTGATGTTTAAGTATATTAATTAAAAATGAAGATATAAACAAGTGGGAGGAACAAGTTTCTAGTAAATAAATTTCTAATAACGATTCAATAAGAGTAGTACCTCTCAGTATTCTCAGACAAACATCATGTTCCTCTAGAAACTGATCTCTTTTGGGATAGTACTTTACTCCCAATGCCTATGGATAGAGCCCTATCGGTGGAGCCCAATATTCTTAGATTATTTTGAATGCATTGTAGTAGCCTTTAGAGATGAAAATTCCATAACCATAATGAGGTGTGGTAATTTCTAGAAAAAAGAATTGTATTTGACCTACATGTCCACAGTTAATGCACATCTTTCTAAAGATCCTACCCGATGGGGCTCAAGTAGAAACTCCCAGACCTTGCATTCAATAGGATATATGCTAGCGACTAGCACCGAGTAGGTTTCCACCTACATGGGAGACCTCAGCCTATTGTACTAATACACCTGCACCCCCATACACCTCTCTCTAACAGTGCAGAGATATATAAAAACTAAAAATCAATGAATGTATACATCTATTCCCAAACACAGTACAACAAAAGTTGAAAAATATAAAATATCGGCCCTTCCAAAAGAAAAATACAAAAGAATCCAAATTACATAGATGGAGGGGATAACTGTCAAAATAACTTCTTGAAAGGTCCTCAACCATGATTAGGTACACCCTGGTCAGTCAAGCTCACTATTCTCTGGCTACTCTAGGTCATCCTGGGACACTATTGAAAGCCATGTGTTCTGCAAAAGACACAAAACATATATGAAAAAAATCCTATGTATAGGTGAGCATAATGATACTCAGTAGACACCCCAAAACCCCCAAAATAAAAGTAGCAACTGAAAGGATTCAATCCAATCATCCCAGCCAGAGGGAACCCAAATGAGAGAGAAACTTCATATCATTGCCATCCTCAGCTAATGACGACTAGTATACTCAAACCAACAGATGTTTCAATGAATAAGTGACAGCACCATAAGGTAAACCCATAAAAACACACCATATAAAAACATCTCAGGCACCCAGACTCGAGAGTTTTCCTCCTCATCGCCTGTAATATATTTTATTTGAGGATCTACTAGTAACAACACACTCTTCCCAACTCTGGTTCCCATCAAGAAGGATCCCACCAACGTTGACATGTTCCCTACAAAAGGTCCTAAGAACTATAGAGAGTACAAAACTTCACCAATTCCTTGTAGTTGATGGAGTACTAACTCCTAAACCAACCCATGAAGCCTCTGTCATTAATGTTTGGAGGGTACCATGACTCAGTGCATTGAGGGAGGATGAACACCACATGTGTGAACCCACACCCAAGTAGGCCAAGTAAATACCACCTTGAGAGTCATTATCCCTCGCCCTAACATGGTATGGGATCACCATTTTGGAAAATTTGATTCCACGCCCAAGGTAGGGGCGCACAAGCGAAAGAGATGTGGGCCCCCAAACATTGTAGGCGAGCACCACTCTGTAAAATGTGATCCCACACACATGGTCGGGGAGCACCACTACAAGGATGTAGTACCCACTCCCTAACGTGGTAGGGGAGTACCGACACTACAATACAACAATATTGTAGATCCCTCAAACTATCATGGTAGGGGAGTAGTCCAAATACATGCAGGTCATTGGGAACCTGAACCCTAGTCCATCAGTGGTGTAATAACCCTAGAGTTAGCCACCCAAAGGTAACAAATTCATGCCCAAATCATGGATATTTCTGTCCCCACCTAAGTAGGGAGGTATGGGAAACTCATGTATTGATACCATAGGGGACTACCAGGCTCAACGTCTCTCTTCACAAACCACCGATCTCAAACATCGGAATAGCATCGCTCCACAAGTGACTTTCTCTATTCAGACCACCTTGTATCCCATAAGCTATAACGGATGTCACCATCACATTATATGTAAAAAAACCTGAAGGATATGATATTTACCTTCCTAAAATGTATAACCAGACAAAAGAGATCATTTCACTACAATAAAATGAATGGGTCATTGTGGGACCCAATCCATGATCCCAAAACACATCAATCATATTACACCACTACAATAATTACCGAAAAACACATTGGTTGACTATACATTTTTCCAAAATAGATGCCTGATGAAAAAATATCATTTCACCACAACACTCTTGAAACAGGATCTGTGGGGACCAAACCTTGATTTCGGTTTATGCCCACAAATTTTTCTTTGAAAGGATGACATTAAATTTAGGATCATAATGACTCTAACAATGTGTCAATGGGACATCAGATTCAAGGGTTACGTCTAACATAAGAATATCCAAATTATAATAAATAGAATATCTTTATTCGAATTAGAGTTTTAATTACACTGAACCTCGATCCCAATGTGAACAGTTCACACACTAGCCTTAAAATGTCTTCCTTGAAGCGTCGATCATGTTTCCATAAACGACATACAAATCAGACACCCAGTTTATTAATTTCAGGGGATTAAAGACCCTTCAGCCCATTCTAGCTGGTATGGCTTGCTCCAGTCAAACTAGTTATGCCCACCCATAACCTAGCAGTGGTAGCCCTTGGCCCAGTCACCTTGACCCCCCACATTGTGACCGGCGCACCTAGTGCTCCCACCAGATCCACCCTCTGAAGTTCCGCACTACTTCACTGACCATCTACCTCCACCAAACTGCACCCAACTTCTACACCTCCTAACAGAGAAACCTTACTTATTTCGCACCGCCACCACCTTTTTCCTACCACCAGGACCACTCTGGTGGTCGGAAAAATATTTCAAGACCAGATCCAAAAAATTCAGTACCCAATCTAAATAGACTTAGGTTTCACTAGAAGATCCGAAAAAAAGAATAAAGAAGTGGGAAATGAGATTTAAACTCAAACATCTTACCTTGAGGGGAAAACTTCGATGCTTCATTTACAAAACGATGGCCGGAATTTGATGATTATTGATCTAGTAACGATCAGTGTCAAAAATGTGATCTCGTAGAAACTCCTCACCTTATTCCATTCATTAGTCAATGGGGAAGAGGGGGGGCCTCTTACATGTGCAACAAATAGATAGGGTAGAGGATATTGATTTAATTTTAGTAAATCTATATCATCCCTTTAACATCATGCCAACGCCTTACCTCTATCCCAAAACATGACCCAGAAAACTTTATATTGTGCCTTAGGGAAACAAAACATTCTGGAATCAACTAGGGTCTCAAAAATTCTTTTAATGACACTGTTTGTGAGTTACTCAATCTGACGTCCAAAAAAAATTAATTAATATATTGATGGACACACCATCTATATATTTTTCCACAAATATCTTACACTCACAAAGAATATACCTATTTAGGGTAAAAAACACGCTATGTATATACTTTTTATGAATGTATTTTATTATTTTTGAACAAATTTTTTGTTGATTTACATATCCATTTTAGTATCTCAATTTCATGGGTTTTATAGATTCAAATTTACCAAAGCAGTGAGGGATGGTTTTTTAAATTTTCCTTCTTGGAAATGTTTTCTTTTTTTACATCAATATTATTTTATAAGGTTTGTATACTTACAAATTGATATGTTATATCATAAATTTCCTTATTATCATGATATTTCACATATCATTTAAATTTTATTCTTTCATGGAAATAACAATTCAATGTTACCAATCTGGTAAGGGACTTATTTTACAATCTCCTTGCTAATCAAGAAAACATAGGATTATACATTCAATGAATAAAATTTTTGATCTATTCTAAATAAAAAAATAAATTTTATTTTACATTAAATATTATCGGATAATACATGGTTTCTATTAATTTTCCTCTATTTTTATACTATATTATTTGAAAAAATGTTTTTATTAAATATAATTTTTTTGGTCCAAAACAATTTTCCTTCCAAAAACATATTTTCTACAAATATTTTTTAGAATATTTTAAAAAAAATTATTCAAAGGAGAATGGATTTTATCCACAATAAATTTTATACATTATTTTTAATACATAATTTATTTGTTTCCATAGATTTTTCTAAATGAAAATTATTTGTATAATGTTTTGAGAAATTTATTTTTAATGTGATTTTCAAAATTAAAAGGATATTTTCCACAAGATTTATTTAATGATATATTAAGGGTATTGAAATTTACTAATTTAAACAACCCTTTTGGTAACATATGAAACAATTAAGATATTTTTTTAATAATATATTACTCATTGTTTCTTGATATATGATACGATTATTTCAAATATATTGTTAGGGAACCCATTTCATTTCTGTGGGTTAATAATTTATCAAATAGATAGTTATAGAACCCATTTGTTTCACATGTAATCCATGTTTAAAAAAATTTGAAACCCATTTATTTTACTTGGGTAAATTATGTTTCAATGAGATTCACATTAAACCCATTTCTTTTTTATGGGTAGATCTTTTTCTTAAAGAAATAATGTTTTTTATGATTTTTATAATTAGGTGCATGATATTTTTACATTATTAATATCATGGTTCTTGGAAATTACGTCTACAATTGGGAGCCTAGATAACATTAGGTGAGACTGTTACATCTTATAAATTGTGGAGTCCTGGACAGCATAATGTGATTCTATTATAGCTTACATGATGGGGTGTCCCACGTAGATCCAGGTGTTCCCATTATCTATTATATGTTGGGTTCACCCATATAATGCTCCAATGAATTAGGTAAGGTTATTTTTCTTGAGTGAAAATATTTGTGGAATTTATTGATGGTTTTCTCTAAGGATTTAACTAGGATCTATTTATTTCTAACATGTGTTTAATATGTGTTATGAAAAAAATGTTCCAAGATACCAACATGTTTTTATTATACATGTTATGGGTTTATAATTTTTTTTATGACAAGAATTGTTATCACATGGTTCATTATTATTGATTTATATTACTCTTTTATTTTTTAGAGCATTACAGCTAGTTTTCATATTATATGACCTAGGTATTTATGGGTTTGAGTTATTTTATTATTCTTTCATTAACAATGATTATTTCATCATACCCTTATTCACTTCTTATTATCATTAATAACTTTATAAATTTAGTAGCTCATTTTAACTTTCTTAGAATTCAATATCACCCTTTTTATGTTTCATATTACCCCAGTTATAAAAAATGAGGGTGAAGAAACTATGTCTATATAGTAGATGATCATTATGCATTAATGTGAAAAAAGAGAGGTTGGGTTATGTTGGATAAATTCTCATTTAATGTCATAGGAATTGTTTATATTGCAAGTTTTCTTAAATATCTAAATATAAAAATGGAAAAGGTCATTTAGAATCAATGTTATCTGAATTATAGTATTTATTTTATATGGATTGAATAGAAAAATGGGTCTATATTTTCTACATCAATGATGGAAATGAAATTTTAGGATTTCACCACAGGATCCGAGAGTATTGATTCAAGGTTGTAATAGTTGGTATCAGAGGTTGGTTTATATTAAATTTTTATTAGCATGTTTGAATGTCAGTTTCTATAAATATTTATGGATACAATCATAGTTATATAATTCTATATAAGATCATAAGTTAATTGTCGTAGAAAACCCTTTGAGGATTTAAGAGATGAGATCTTAATGCGATTAATGACTTTTTAGGATACGTTTTGGTAGGTTGAATTATTTTTAATGATATGGTGCAACATTATGTGTGTATTGAAATGTTGTTGAAGTAAAATTTAATTTATTGATAATCAATAGGGTTCATATGAACTCAGATATTGAGAACACATGTTTCTTCGTATACATAACCACATTATTGAAAATTCTTTTTGTGAATATGTTAATACCTTTACATCAAAATAAGATCATCGTATTTTTTGGAAGGAAATAAGATTGGTATCAGGTAAAATTTTTAATTAAACAATCTATAATTTTGAGGTTTTTTTGAATTATTTAGTTTAAACATTGATTAATACTATTAGCTTTTATATATTAATGTATTATTTCATTATATTATGGTAAAATAATTATTTTGGAATTATCTAACCATATGTTAACCATTTTGGTTATGGTAAATGTATAAAGAAAAGGGGAATATCTTGTTTTCCTTTTAAGGTTATGTGGTCTTTAAAAGATAATTTTTGTGCTTCATTCATGAAAAACTAATCTTGAATACTTATTGTTTGGATAAAAAGATGATATTTTTCTGGATATTGACCGCAGGATAAAATTATACTCATCAAGTCGGTATATAATATTATTCTCTTCTTCTTAATTGAAAATAATTCCAAAAAAATTATGAAATTTATTTTGAAAAAAATTTATTATTTTATTAAATTCATATAAAATAAAACATATGGTCTTTTAGATCATCAAAAAGTAATGTTTGTGAATCCCTTAACATTACAATTTCCATTGAATTATATGTCAACAATGAACACAATCAGTCTCTATAATTATTTATTATTTACATTTATTTCCACCTATATTCTTCTATTTTGCAACATTGTTATGTGTTGTTCCATATTACCATTATTCTTCCATTTATCACCTATTACAGGTATACTTTATTAACCCTTTATACGATGTGGGTTGGTGATAAAACGGTATTTAAAAAATACAATCCTTTTATTATTGAGATAATGTTAAAATTGAGAAGATGAAATTTATAAATGGGGGGGGGGGTAACACCCCATGATTTTAAAAGAATAAGTTTATATCAGTTAATATGAAGGAATAAAAAAATCATGATTATATTAAAATTTAATACCTTGATACATTAGGATATTTTAATTTTTTAAAATAAATTTAAACTTTTTAATAGCATGTGGTACAAGAAACTATATGATATTTATGATCGGTGATGTATTCAACCAGCAACACTGATCTTAAAGGACCCATGATATAAATACCCATTATAACATAGTCATTAAATTGGTGGGTATAAATATTAGAAACTAATTTATAAAATATACTCAATATAAATTGTTTCTACATTTTTAGTAAATAATCAATCAATTTTTTGTAAAGTGATTTTATTTTTCAAAAAATATGTTTTAAAATAAGAATATTTTATTTTTGTATCGAACAAAATTTTATAATAATTTTTTTAAATTTTTTTAATTTTTATCTATTAAAAATGAATTCCTTTTTGGAATAACAATATCAATATTTACTTTGGGTAACATTTTTTATTTTTTCTGAAAAAAGAGATTTTTTTTGCTCATAATGAAAATGCCAATTTTATAAAATTATAATTTATTTTTAATAAGTTAATTAATTTAAATGAAAATTTATGTTTTAATTTTATATTATGTTTATTTATTAATATATAATCAACATAATTACATTTTAATCATCATTATGTTGAATTTTAATTTAAGATTGTTTTTGGGCATAAAAATGGATTTTTAAAAAAGTTGTTTTAATGTAAATAATGTTTCTCCATTTAAATAAGTCGTTAAGGGTGGTCCATGCAATGAATAAATAAGTCTTGATTATTGGTATATAACCTTGTGGTGGTTATTTCATGTCTTTATAGCTTGTGTGTGAGGTGTGTGTAATTGAAACCCCTTAATTAATCACATTTGAAAGTATTGTTTTAATTTTTATTCAATTTTAGAAAATATAATTAAATATTTAAACCTAATTTATGAAGTAATATTCGAAAAAAAATATAATGGTGAATTTTTAATATTTCATTAAAAATATTATTTTTTCTGTTGAATATTGAAAAATATATAGTTTTAATTAAGAACTGCCTTAATGTTTACATTAATTATGAAGTTCAATTATATTTAATTTTTTTAAAGTTACATCAGTCAAATTATATACCAATTAATTCTATTTAGTTCATTATTAAAAAAATTTATATTGAAATTGGATATAATAACTTTGTAAACTATTGAATAATTCTTCTTTGAAAACCTAAATTCTCCTCACATTAGTGAGATTGATTTGAATTTAAATTTTTACACTTCTATAAATGAAATATAAAATAACGGAATTAATATTTAAAATAATAATATTTTTTAATGTATAATAAGGTCAACATAAGTTTTTACCAAAATGAATAGTGAAAACATTAAAAGATACCTACCGTGGTTATGGTAAAAATGGGATTATTGTGAGATAAACTATAAATATGTGGTTTAAATGGAAAATAAACTAGAATGAAAACTATTTTATGGAACTATTTTGATCATTATACCACTATGGTTCGATAATGGTAAAATTTTGATCCTTGGGACATACGAGAAATGTTTTAGAATTCATTTTATTTTAAAAATACAAAGTGTCTCCACTCCCAACATATAAAATGGCAACCCATCTCCACCATTATAAACAACATAAAACCTATATTTAACTTCCACTACTGACACAATTCACTTCTCAAATTTCATCCACACGTCTTAAAATAATTTTATTCAGCGGAAATATAACATAGGATGGCTTCTATGAAATCCTATAGAGGATATTCTAGGAAGTCATAATTCTCTTTAATGAGATTCTTTATTTTATTTATCTATCGACCTCAATGAATTTCTATTAAACCAAAAATTTATAAAAAACACAACATCTTACATATAATATAATTCTAATATAGTAATTTTATTACATAAAACTCTCTCCACTGTCATAAAATGGGTTATGAAATAATCGTTTGTGTGTATAGAAGACTGCCACCTCTCGAACCAATTTCATTTAATCTTACATTACCACTTTCACAGTTGGGTAAGATGATGGATTGAGAATATATATATATATATATGATATTTATAACATGTATATACATTTATATTCATTATATCATATATATATATTCTTATGTTCCATTTTATAGGGGATATGATACTATCATTTCTGTGTACGGTGGGCTACAACCTCACGAAGTGATATAATTCATTTTTTCACCAAAACTTTACATGGATGTTAATAAGGATAAATTTAATGATTATATAATAAATAGATAAAATAAATATAATATTGAAGACATATTTATCCTTATTCAAATATAATATATCATTGTTGACAATAAAAAATGATAACATCGTTTGTATATGTGTGAACTACCGCCTTCACAAAGCGATGCGACTCTCTATCCATCTCCACACCCAATGGTTTTAATATATAAGTATGTTTAAAGAATAAATATGGCATTTATTATATGATTGAATTATTTAATGATGAAATATTACATACCACGTTTTCGTAATGATTATTCAAAAATGTAAATGTTACCCATGCGTATGTATGCCAAATAATTTCCATGATTTCAACTTACATCATTTCCAAAATTTAACATTCATGATTAATAATAAAATTATAATTTATTATTAAATATAAGAATTATTCCATTATTATTATTCTTTATATTATATAACTCTTTTATATGCACAAGATTCATTACTTTTATGGAAAAAATGAATGAGAAAACAAGGCATTTAACATAGACAACAATAAAAGTAATGAAATATTATTAACAAACAGATAACAAGATATAATTAAAGGATAATATATGATATTATAATTTTGAATTATGTTATGTTATAATTTAATAATATCTTTAATACCACTATGTATTATGTTAAATAAATATTAATAAAAAATAAGCACTAGGTGAGGGTATTCTTAAGTCACTTTTATTTTTGTGACATATATTTCACATTAATAACTTGTTTTTATAAGTGTGTATAATTACAACAAATTTATTGTATTATTTTTATTATTAAATTAAAATTAATTAAAAAATCCACTTGATTATCTCCCTTTTAATGGGTTTACTATCACAATGTTACCAAAGTGGTAATGGATTTTTATCTCAATTTTCCTTCCTGGAGATATATGTTATGTTATACGCCTATATTATTTTATAAGGTGTAAATAATTATCCTTTGAGATGTTATGTAATCAACCACCTTATTATAATGACATTATATTCATCATTTAAATTTTATTCACTCATGGGTATTACAATTCAATGTCACTAATGTGTTAATAATATTATGTTAAAATCTATTCGTTTTTTATGTTTATTTATTATTATACTTATAATGTTGAAAAATTATGATATATATCTCAATGAACTAATGAATTTTAATATAATAAAAATTTGTCTATATAATAAATGATTCCATTAATTTTACTCTATTAATGTAGTAAATATTTTAGAATAATTGTTTTTTTTAACATATTTTCATTCAAAACTCTTTCTCTCCCAAAACATTCTTTTCTAAAAATGTTTTAATAAGTTTTCATGAAATATAAAATTATATTATCCTTAAGAAATTCATTAAATAAATTCTAAATATTAAATTATATGCTTCCATGTTTGTGTTCAATGAATTTTATTTTTTTCAATATTATGTCAATTTTTAGTTCATAAAATGATTTTGAGATTGAAAATTTTATTTTCCTAAAAATGTATTTCAGGATATTTTAATGATATTAAATGCTTACAAGATAACAAACATTGTTTTATGTTATTATGAAATGGTTATAATTTTTAATTATTTCCCTTTAATTATTTCTCAAGATGGAAAAATATTTTTCCATATACATTTTCATGGAACATATTTCTTTTCTACAGGCTAATCGTGTTTCAATGACTTTGTTTTGGAACCCGTTACTTTTACATGAGTTAACCGTATTTAAAATTTATTGATATCAAACATATTTATATTCCATGGGAAAACCATATTTCAAATAGATTCACATGAATCCCATTTCATTTACATATCTTAAATAAGATATTAAAGGGATAATAATTTTTTATAATTTTTTTGATAAAATGAAATATATTTGTAAATTATTATGTTTTCAGTTCTTGTAAATTAATTATACAGTTTGGTGGACCAAATAGAAATAGTTAATCCAATCACGTATTATATAATTGGATGTCCTGGGTAGCATAGGGTTATCCCATTATAGCTTGTATAATGGGGAATCCCAAATATTATTGGTTGAGCCCGTAATAGCTTATAGGCCGAGTGCGACCATATAGTGATCCAATGAATTGGGTAATGTTTTTTTTCCTGGGAGGAAATAAGGTGGGATTTAACAGAGTTTTTTTCATATATATTTTTATGGGATATAATTATTTCATACATGGGTTTAAAATAGGATTAAAATGGGTTATAAAGAATGATTTTCCAAGAAAACAACATGTTTTTGTCATACATGGTATGGGCTTAAAAATGTTTTATGATCATGATTGATACCACACCCTCGTTATTATTAATTATGTTGACTATTTCCTTTATTGAATCATTACACCATGATTTCATATTTTATGATCTTAGTATTTATGGGTAAGAGTTCACTTATTGATTTCTCATGCCCTCTAATTATACGATCATACCATTATGGACATTTAATGCTCATTGATGACTTTAAAATACAAATCCTTATGTCTACCATTATTTAGAATTTGCGATAACGCTTATCATGTTTCCAATTTCATAGGTTTTAAGTTATTAGTACGAATGAATTCGGTATAAAGTGGATTTCATTTAGATGATGATGGTATTTTAATGTATAAAAAGAATATATGGGTAAATTTGGAGAATTTCCATTTAATGTCATGCGAATTGTTTATGTAGGATTTATTCATAATTATATAAATCTCCAAACATAAAATGTATTTAATAATTAAAGTGATCAAATTTTTTATTTTTATTTTCAGTGGTTTGGATATAAAACATTGGGTCACAACTATTGACATCAATTATGAACACGTGAAGTTTACTATTTCAATACCAGATTCAAGAGTGTGGGTTCACGGCTTTTATACCCCTTCACTTGTATCCCAATAGAACCCCCTATAAACCTATAATGTAATTAAAAGGAAACTAGTGTGATACACATTATACAAAACAATCACGATGTAAAAATGTGGTAAAACCCTGAACGACATGTCTGAATGATTCCATTTATATCGAAACAATTTTATATATATATATACTAATATATAATGAATAATAAAATTAGGTAATAATATAAATTTAATATATTAATATTCATATATATAAGACATAATCTATTAAGATAAATATAAAAGAATATATATATTACTATTTTTTATATAAATATAAATAGTATATTTTTATTTTCAAAGATATGTTTATATATATATATAGTATTTTTTTAATATTATTACATGTATAATAATGTATTTGTGCATATAATATATTAATATACATATATTTGTTTTAAGATAATTATACATATAAATTTATATATTAATTTCAATTTTAATATACATATTTTTATAAATCATTTACTATGTTAATAAAAAAAATTAAAATATATTTTTGAATATATAATAATGTATATATATATATAAATTTATAAGTATTTTTTTCAATTTGAATATATATATATGTATTAATTTATACATGTGTCTATATAAATTAATATAAATATACCTATAAATAATATTATATATATATATATATTGGAATATTAATATCATTAATTTTTTTCTTAAAAAATAATATATATATATATATATATATATATATATGAATGGAAATGATTTCTTGATATTTAGAGGCTTGGTACTACCAGACCAAAAAATACACTAAGGGTACTCCCTAAATAGATTGTTGTAGGGTTCAGGTTCAAGGTAAACTACTTGATTATTAATTGCTTATACTTTGGATTTTGGTAAAAATTTCAGTTAATAAATAAACCCATTGTATAATTAATTTATATTTTATTCCTAATATAGATTTTTTAATTATTTTTAACATCACATGTGATGGATGTGGTGGGGAGGATTGGGCACTATGGATATGTTGCAATGGCTTAAAATTGATTGGTTATGTGGGAAAAATAAGAAATCATGTGTCCTACAATTTCCAAAGTCACACAATGCAATGTACCCCAAATCTCCCCCACTACACTAATCCACTCCCGACACTACCTTACAAAGTTCCCCCATTATCAGTGTTATACATATACTATAAAAAATTTACTAAAATATAAATTAAAATTTAATCTAGTTTTCGTGATAATTGGGCATTATATACTTACTTTGGGTTTTTATTATGTTAGAAAAGGATTGGTAATAATCAATTTCATGTACGGTTTGGGAAGCACTTCTATTAACTAGGTTCAGGTTGAGGTAGCCAAAAATGGGGTGGGTACCCACCTCACTATCATACCTTTATATATATATATATACTTAGATAAATATATATATATATTAATTATCATTACAATATTTATTATTAATTAATTATATTTCTATTTTGACTTCTATGTTTGTATGTTTACTTGTATCTTTGTATGTATGTATATATAAGTGTGTGTGTTTGAATATATATATTATATTTTTTAATGTTATATGATATTATTATATATTTAATATTATGAATATGGTTATACATATTTATATATTAATAAATAAATTAATATTTATATTGATATATATCAATATAAATATACTCATATATTTATATGAATGTATATTTATATTAATTTATATATTAATGATCATTTATTAATTTATTATTAATTAAGAAGAATTATGTTTCAACATTTTTGTTTGTGTGTCTGGATGTATGAATGTTGGTATATATTAATTTAATATAAAAGATTTATTTTATTTTCATTTATTAAAATCATATACGAAAAATTATTAATATGATTATCTATATAAACTTATAAATTTATATATACATATATAAATTAATATATATATATATATATTTGTTATGATGATCATTTATTTAGTATTATTTCTTAATTATAACTACTTTTATATATTGTGTGTGTGTTTATAATGTATATATGTTTCTGTTCTTATGTCTATATATATTCATATATTATAAAGTCTCTATATAGATACCACGAAACAGATGTCTTGAGTCGGTTCAGCATAAGAATTCATATGTGTCTCCTCATACACTAGATGATTATTACTAACCATGGGGGTCAAATGTAGAACAATGATGATACTATAACCCTATATCAAAATACCCAACTACGATTAAATAACCAAAAATCATAAATTGGATAGTATGTAGAAAAAATTTGTAAAATCAAATTAAATCTTTCCAAAATTAAAGTTCAAAGCATACTAAAATGAAATTAAAATGGGTAAATTCCCCAAAAACCACTCCATTCATACATCATTTATCACCTAATAGAGTGATCACATAAAAAAATAAAAAAAATAAAAAATAAATACAATAATATGTACAACAAACTCCTAGACTTGTCTCATACCTGGTCATCAGTAGCATGAAAATATTATCTTGCCTGATAATCAGACTACACCAATGTAACCCTCTCAATCAACAAATCTTGCACCTTCAACTAATCCATAATATATATATTCTCCATGAGAAAACAAACATAAGGACTAACTCATACTAATGTTCATGTACAGGGGGTGAGAAATTAATCAGAGTCATCTACCCCCAATGGTGAACCTATATCCTACTTCCATACGTGCATGCTCATGTAATATGAAAATCCCATAAAAATATAACTCAAATAAATACAAATAAAACAATAATTTATCCATGGGTTTGTGACTCTAATTAAACATACCTTCTTTGACCAATGTTGTGATGCATCTAAGATTGTCTTGATGATTTTGTATCCCAAATAATATGAAGTTTCTACAAACATGGATGTATTAACCAGGCCTCATGAATTTAGTTGTTAACTCTTATTTGATTCCCAAATAAAATGTTCTAAGGTATTCATTCCATGTAGAATTATACCAAAACCCATAACATTATTCTAAAATAGATGCCATGTATAAGAGAAGAATGTTCCTATATCATGATTCCATTACATAACTATGAATTTACATTGGTAGTGACCAAAACATCAACAGCGAACCATCCCAAAAAGGAGGATAATCACCCCTACATCATATTCTATATGAAAATCCATTGATATGTAAACCAACATTCCATGACATGAAAAATAGAGTATACTATCAGTTTTTAATGCCTTAGTTTGACACATACTCGATACACTACAATACTCATTCCATGATCATCATTATGACATCTCATCCATATATATGGAACATCTTGTCCAATATAAACAAAAATATAATTCAATTTACCAAGAACCACTATACAACATTCAAACTATAAAAAATATCATCACAAATACAAAGACTCATGTCCAAACATATATCCCTTGTGCATGGAGGATCAGGTCCGACCAACCAAATCTCAAATGTTGATTGTTTCATCAGACATTAGGATCCATATATTAGGATTATCATGTCCTGGTCTCTATTCCTCAGATGTGTATAATCATGTCAGACATATATAACAATATATATGTATCATCAAGTCCTACTCTATTTTTCATAGAAGACTATAAAATTTAACCAGACTCCAAAAAAATGGAATCACAAGCATATCACAACTGAGCTATGTAATCAAACAGATCAAAACCTAGATCAACAATGAAACATTATAGGGATTCTGTAACACCAACACCCATCATCAACATTTAAAATCAAAAAGTCTCTTACATCAGATCGCATCCCAAGGGAACACTTGTAGCTATTAATAATAGAACAAAGTCACCCACTCACGGTTTTCCAATCAATCATGATTTGAATTTTTTCCACTAGGTCAACATAGAAATAGAAGAATTTATCTTTTGATCCACCAATCTAGAAGTCAAGTGGAGGAATCCCTCTTCAAATCCTTGATAAGAATAAAATTCTAAATCCAATTCCAGTCTCTCGAAGGTCAGAGATACAATAACCTAATCTTTTGAATCTCAAGACCACACTGGACACAATGGTAGTAAATATTCATAGGTATATGGACTGAAACCCACCCCCTTTCCAAGTAACCCTTATTTGGACCTTAAACCCAAACTATTCAATACTTATAGATTAAACAAAGCACTTATAACATGATACAATCCCATTTCAGCACCAATAAAATCATCTGGTGAACTTATGTTATGTTCTCCAATATTTATCCTGACCATCACCCGGGTCTCATCCCTTGTATCACTCTCAATAGATAACTGAAATCCTGTTATGGAGAAAAGCATATCCACTGTAATTTACTCACCCCTAATTCCCTCATTGAATTCCCCAAATCACCTCAAGGGATTTTCCATCATATTTTATGAGGGAAAAACAAAAAATGGGCTCCCCTTGTGTCTAATTTTGACTCTAGGGTGAAAAATAAATCAAATACCTCCAATGTTTAATAAGGAGGAAACATATTTCATGTACCCTAAAGACACAACACTTACTATAAAATCTTCAACATGTGTATATGCTTCCACACTACATGGGTACACCCAATGTATAGTCATGTGCTACTACACGACCCCAAAATACATGGGTTTTATCCATGTAATCTTACACAGTCATGTCATAACTATGGTTTGGTCATGTACTTCAACATAGCTAAGTTACCCTTACATGTGTATCTTCCCATATACTCAGCCACAAGTTGATTTCCAACAACACTATGTGTACAAAAAGTATACGACATGTAAAAACATAAAATACATTTTTAAAAAGTGGAAGAATATATGAAATTTTTCTTTAAAACCACACACTATATAATTTGGATATTATAGTGGGAAACCCCAATGAACCTTCAGAAACACCCATTTTTTATAATTAGATATAGATCAACCTTCACTGGAACTATAGTTGTCCTAAAATGGATTTAAAATTTTAAAAACTACATTTATTGGTATCACCATATGTTTAACTATGTCATGATGTACACACTAGGTAAAGGTCTTTCAGTGGAGGATTCATTATGTATAAAGTAATTTTCTCAAGTGGTGAAATAGGCCTCAGATCGGTGGATGTTGATCTCATTTTTGGTCGAAATTTTGTTGGAATGTATTGACCTGTGTGATGTATTGGTTTTCTTTCTAGATTCATTTGTTCCTGCCTTGGTAAATCTAGTTGAGAGCTGTAGATGTCTGATTCTGAGTGTGCGACTATGAGGTGCACACTCAATGGTGGGGAGACCTTTAAAGTCTGCAAAATGGTTGGTAATCCATTACTGTTCTTTAGAAATAACATGATTATTCTAATGGCTTATTAGGATCTACATCTCAGTTCTTAACATTATTCAAAATGAGAATCCCATATTGGAATTCATAAAATGTAAATGGCAATGAAAACATATTTTTGGTGCGATTGTATGAAAATTAATGTGTTTGAGTATGTCAAGAGAAACTTGAGTTATTAGATTGTGAACGTTACTATTAAATGGATAGATGGTATACTGTAGTCTTTAAAAATACCTATTTTTATGTGAGAGAATATAACTATGTATTTTCATAAATGTATCTCAAGAAAGGCTTAGAAACATGATTCTATATGGGTGATTTTTTATTTTCACAAAAAAGTCCTCTCATTTCATCTCTATTAGTGAATCTCATACAGGGTAGAATCTATTCATAATCTATATCTGTGAGGTGGTAAAAAAGCATGGTGCACAAGTTTTTATTGTATTAGATAGAGATTTGAGGTTCACGTCTCATTTATTAAAATCCTTATAGTAATCCCTTAGGAATTAGTTGATGGTGAGCATGGCATATCATCCTCAAATGGATGGGAAATTTGAGAGGATGATACAAACATTCAAAGACTTGTTACAAGCTTGTGTGGTGTATTTTGGTATCTCGTGGGAGATTCACTAACCCTTTGTGGAGTTCCCCTATAATAACCATTATCAGTCCTTGATACAAATGTATTGGTTTGAAGCATTATAATGGTGAAAATGTTATTCTCCACTTTTTTGGGTGGAAATAGGTGACACATATATATTTGGGATGAACCTTGTCAAAGAGACTACATATAAGATTAATCTAATAAAGAAGAGAATGGAGATAGATCATGGTCATCATAAATTCTATGCATATCATCATTAAAAGAAGTTTTCATTCAAGGTTAGTGGTAAATTGTTCTTGAGAATCTCTCTTAGGATTCTACATCATTGATTTATAATGAAAAAGAAGTAATATCCAAAGAATATTGGTAATTTTGAGTTACATGAGCGGGTTCGTGTGGGGTCATGTCATTTGGGTTTTTACATCATATTTCATTGAAGTTCACAATGTGTTTCTAGTGTCTCAGTTAAAGTGGTATCAACTAGATCCTAACCATGTGATTCAATAGGATCATGTTGAGATAGAGTTTTATTCATCATTGGTGCACATGCCAGTGAATTTTTTTGTTTGGGAATGAAAAGTATTACATGGAAAAAAGAATCAATCTTTATGGACTGTTGTGGAAACATGGTCATATTCAAGAGAAGACTTGGCATGGTGTTCCAAATTGTGTGGAAAACCTAATTAAACTATAGAACTAGAGATAGTGGGTTTATTCACGATTTGCACATGGTTTGTCTAATTGTGTTGGTGAATCTTGTGAGGTACTCCCTTGAGGTAGAAGTAGGTGCATAGATAGTGCACAGTTTTTCTAAATGGGTAGCTAGTCATGAATGGTTTAATAAAAGTGTTTTCATAAACTGAGGCGGATCATAATTATCCCTAAAACACTTATTTCTCCTACTACTCGAACCCAACAGAGGATTTTTTCTTCCCAAGGGTTCGGGAGGCTCTCCCATTCACTTTGTAAGGCTTTTTAAGGGTTTTCAAAATTCATTGAAGTCAATTTTCCCTTTTTTAAGTCTCTTATCATATTGGTTTTGTGGTTTTCTCTATAAATACTTCTCCATCTTCTAGTTTTCTAGATATACATCTGTCTCATGTAGATCTAAGGGGTTTTCACATATAATGGTAATATTTTGGATTTTTGATGCTACGGAAAAAGATATAAAGTGATTTTATGGAAGTTTCAACACTTTTTTGTTTTCATTTGTGTGGTGGATTGATTTGGAAAAACCATATGGTAGGTGGATTCACTCTCAAATCCATAATTCTAGAACTAAAGGCATAACTTAATTTTTTTTTGAAATTACATTCAAATTTTATGTCTGAAGCTTTTTGAAACCCCATTTTATTATGATTTATGGATTTGGGGAAATTGGTTATTTATTTGAAATGTTCTTTTTTTTTGGATTTTGAAATTTTGGTTTCAAAGTCAATGGTATGGATGATTAATAGAAATAGTTTTTGAAAATAATGGTTTTCAATAAAAATGTTGTTTTATTGAAATGTGTTTTGGCATGGATAATGGCTTAAGAATGTTTTCAATAAATGGTATATTTATTGAAGTGGTCTTGTAATGTAGTTAAAATTATTAATTTCTTTAATGGTTTGTTTAGTTTGTCAATTTATGGTTAGTAAGGATTGTCATGTGTTGGCTGAAATGATCTTGGAAATTGTTGATTTACATGTTGTTGTGAATTTGGTAAATATTATTGGCATGGTTATCGTATTTTGGGGTAAGAACGGGTGGGAATGGATGTATAGAGGGTGTGATGGACCACTATAAAAAAGGGATAGAAAATGGAAATTAAGGACCACCATCAAGGATTTGTGGGAGTAAGGTACCACTACATAAGAAGTGGGTTGGATGGGGTTGGGCGTGGAGATCCACCAACATGGGTACATCGATATTGGGTGTGTGGAACTTATTAATATGATTTGAACATGTGTGAAGCCACGCAAGGTGAATCTAGAGGTGATAATATGTTTTAGGAAAATGGATAACGATGTGTTTGGTTACATTCTTTGGTATTGTGTTGGTTTGGGTTAAATGGTATGGTAAGAGTGTGTTTAAATTTTTGGAAATTGTTACCCTGATTAATACTTTTATATAAACTCTTTATATAAATGTACTAAGTAGTTCTATCATAGTGGTGTGTGTAGGTCATTTGTTTGGGAAATGCTAACTAAGTATTATTACTCACCCACTTCTTCATTACTTAGGTGTTTTTGATGATGTTTTATTCTGAGGCATAGTTAATGGTAGTTCATATCATTCCTTTAGTGGTGCGCCATGATTCTTCGACAGACTTGTGCTGTTAGATCTTAGAGCATGGTGTGGATCTTTCCAGCTATGTTTGGATTATTTTATATTTTTTGTTTTAGTCTTTCACTTGGTACACTGATTTGGTTTGTGAATGGTATTTTTTTATTGCCTTTGGTATGAGGTTTAATTCAAATACATTTTTGAAATACATAATCTTAATATTTATTGGTAAGGGAAAAATTGGTTGGTTAGTTTACTTACAAATGGAAAATCACACCTACAAATTTAATGGCTAGGTTATAATTGTACAATATAATTAAATTTAGTTAGACTATGTGTTTCGAGTATCACAAGCTATCGAAGAAATTAAATCTATTTAAAATAAATATCTCATATTATATTACAGTGTAAAATTATTGAATTATTGAAAAAACATACATGAAATTTCTAGAATTTCACTTCATGAACACATTTTGGTAGGTATTCATCGTTATTTATTCAGGTTCCCATGTTATCCTTTATATCTTATGATTTTTATAAAGTAGATTTACCATCCAAGCTATCAAATTCCTCTACAAGTCCTCTCTAGTGTATGAAATTTGGATAGCCACTTCATAGTAAGATAACTGATGTTCCAATTCTAATTCCTTAGATGTGACCACATGAATTAGATCTGGCTATTACTTAGTTATTATAGGTACAAGGAACACATCATGTACTATTGATAAGCGAGGTGGGATTTACAAATAGTAATGCATATGTCAATGTATTTTAATAATTTCAAAAGGTATGTTGTACTTGGGATCAATTTTCTTTTCTTAATAAATCTTATAAAACCCTTCCATGGAGATTATTTAATGAAAAAATGATCCCTAACTATAAATTACAAATATAATCTAGACTTTTCAACATGGAAATTTATCCTACTTTGAATTGATTTAACTTGGGATTGGATGGTTTTGACATTATTTATTTTCTCCTCAAGAATCTCAAAGCCTGCAAGTTTCCATTTAATAAATTCATCCCAACATATTGGGGTATAACATCTCATTCCAATTAATGAATCATCCTGTGTCATTTGAATACTTTAATGGATGACATTGTAATATGTTAACTCTATTGAAGGTAAATGTTGTTCCCAGTTGATTTAAATATCTTGTGATCACAATCCCAATGTGTCTTATAATGTTTGGATGGTGATTTCAAAAACCCATTAGTTGGAGGATGATAAGAAGTGTAGAAATAAATATTAGTATCAAAAGCCTTCATAAGATTTTTCAGAAAAAATTACTAACAACCTTGATCGTGATCATAAAAAATTTAAATAGGTGTTCTATGAAGTATTATAAGTTCATTAATACCGAGTCATGTAAGGTGTGTTGGTGAAAATAAATCTCCTATAATGTAAAAATATGTAGATTTTTTAAGGCAAAAACTTGTAACCCATATTGAAACAATCCGTCTAGGATCCTTTAATAGTTTATAGACTACGTAAATAGTATTTTCATCACATTTTAATATATGAATTGGTATAGGTTTCTTGAGTCCTCTTTGATGTTGTCTCTCAACCTTCACCTATAGAAATACTATTCATCTTGACCCATTGTATATAATCACCCACTTCATATTAGTCCACCAATTATATTTTGTCAAATCTCTGTACATCTTGGTTCTACCATGGTTTATAAAAAAAATATGAGAGAATTATCTAACAATTGCCTTTTTATCTCATTCATATATGGAACACAAATCTTCTATACAAATTTCATAACATTGTCTTCATTTATAGATACCTAAAATTTCCCATCATTCACACCCTTAATATTTTTTTAAAATTATCATCATCAGGATGAGAACATTTTACCTTTTTTAATAAATATAGTACAGTAATCATTTAAAAAAATAGTGATGTTTTACCCTGCTTAATAATTTGAAGATACATCTTCACTTAATCCAAGAATAGTGGATCCCTCTCAAAACTCATTTTGGTCAAGACCATTTTTTCATTCCTTCTCAAAGCATTTTCTTCCACAATTTTTGTCCTGGGGTTGTAGTGTATTGAGAAATCAAAATCCATCAGTAGAACAAGTCAACACCTTTTCCTTATGTAGATCTATTTTTGTCAAAAATATGTATGTCAAACTCTTTTCATTGGGGAATAACTCAAGTTTTTCACCAAAGAAATAACATCATCATATCATAAAAAAATTATTATCGCTATAAAAACAAGATCATGAGTTTTATAGATTTTATCATGATTTATTAATTTACTTTATAAATAGAAAATATATTTATCATTTTATGTAAGGACACAATCAATTCCCCTCATTGATGCATCAATATATATAAAACAATTCATCATTTCTAAATAGTAGAGTCAATATCAGTCCATTATGAAATATAATATTCATCCCAACTAAAATTTCTTCCCATTTCACTGTATATATGAACATAACCACATTACCTATAATATTGGTTAACTAGTTATCGGATTGGTAATTTTTTTTTAAAAAAAGTATAAAACACTAACATTTGAACCCAATTAAATTATGTAAATAAATAATTTTTAATGTTTTCTTTCATTCTTGGACTCCCTTTTCATCATATGATCTATCATTATTCCATTCTTTGAGAAATTATATCCATGAGAATAAATGTTTCAAAGATAAAATTGACACCTTATAAATTCCCTATGTAATTATTTTCTGTAAGGAGTCTCACGAATAATTCACTTGTTATTCTCATGGTCCTAATTTCACTTAGGGTACATTGATATATCATTAATTAATTCCTAAAAACCTAAAGATATTCCACCAATACTATTATCATTATATCTATAAAAATGAATGGTGTAGTAGTCAATAAAAATAGAATTATTATGACATCATAATATCCAAACATCGTTTGAAATGCATTTTTCGAAATATAATAATTCATTACATACAATTTATTATTCCAAAAAATGATATTAATTCATTGAAAAATATTAAATTCAATGAATTCTATCTAATAAGTCGTCAATGTAAGGAATATTATACTTTTTATTTATAAAAATTGCAATTATTTCCATATAGTGAATGCATAACCTCATATATCAATATTTCTTGTCGATGAAATAATATTCTCCCCCTAAGGTAAAACAATAGGATGTATAAATAACCTATTTTAAAAACCCTCTAGTTATTTCTTAACATCCTCTAATTACACAATTTCCATTATATAGGGAGTTATTGATATAGGTATTACATCAATGATTAAATCAATATAAAACTCAACTTCATGTTCTGTTGGATTCCCATGGAATTATACAAGAAATGCTTTAATTTAGTACTCTATAATTGGTACATGATCAAGTAAATGTTTAAATTTTACATCATTATGTCATTTCTATTCTTATACCATAAGAATATCATTCATAAGATATACTAGGGTAGATCTATACATGACTAAGATGATGAATTATCTCATATAAAGATATGGAATTCCATTTTTTCAACATAAATTGTTATATCCTTGTCTTTATAGTAAATTTTTGGATAATATGATGGATGTTTCCCCATACAAATAATTATATAAAATCAATCAAATATATAATAATAAAGTAAAAAAATATTTTATGTTTTATTGGTATAATTGGAACATACTGACACATCTATGTTGTGTTCATTCTTCCACTGTGATTCTTGACTGATAAATCCCTTTTTAAGGTTCAAGGAAAACAACTAATTTTATTATTAAAATAAATATTTTAAAAGATAATAAACATCCAAAATTAAATAAATCATTAAAAAATTATAATATGATTAATGTAATTTCTACAACATTTTTTTGAAGATAAACCTTCGCTGTTTTGGTCACATAATCTTGGCCATATACCAATGGAATCATTGAGGATAATTACATTGACATATGAGACAATATTTTTTGTATTTTCCCAAATCATTATAGTTGAATAATTAAACATTAGAATCTTATTTATAAACCATTAAATCTTGGGCTTGGTGGTATTTTTCTCTAAATTTGAAGAAAAATATCATTCCCAGGAGGCATCTTCCACTGCGTTTCTTTCCAAATTTATTACAAGTTATAAATTCTGATATTCCCTCATAAAATTTTTCATATTTCCTTTTAAATTGTGCTCAGTTATCCATTTATTTTATTTATTTTCTTTAACATCATAATACTGGGTGAATAATTTCATTTCTTTTACATCACATGTTATTATGTCCTCATATGACGAGAAAGTTTAGTAGACTAGTACCCTTCGATGTAATGTCTTTATCCCATTAATGAAATGGTAAATATTTATATTTTTATTACATACATATCCCAAAACATTCCTTTATAACCATGTAAAATTGGATTTATACATTATCAAATTTTCATCTTCCTTTTGTCTCAAAAACAAAAATTACCTCTCTATTTATGCATGATGTTCGCAAGGAAAATATCTTTCTAAGAAAATTTCATTAACATAACTCCACTACATTACCTCTTTTATATATTGGTCCATGGTGTTTTGAATCAATAAACCCAATTTATCCACAAACCATAATAGATAATAAATTACCATGAAAACATTCTCCATTTTATTACTCCCCAATGTCATAATTATCTTATCTAAAGAACTTATACATGGATAAACTATAAATAGATTCATTTTAACATTGAATTATGGAGTTCTCCAACTAATTATGTGTTATGACATTGTTACATCACATTTTACATCTACATGCTGATCCATACAAGGCTGGGTATTTGTTAAAACCTGAGTCATCTTCCTCAATATATTTATAATTTTTTCAGCTCCATTTGTATCTCCATCTTTATCTTCATTATCATTCATAGATGGGAAATCCCTACATGGATTAAGTTCACTAATTATATTGCTAATATTTCCACTAGGAACTATTTATAAAAAATTGAATGCAAAAGATTTGATGATACCATTATGAATCATAATGTATAATTTCATGACTAGTGAACCACATAACCTTAATTGGAAATTGATGTAGAATAAATGTCAAAATAATAATCATGGTTTTTTTGTAATATTGTCAAATATTATCATTGCTTTATGTTCCCTAATCAATTATTGATACATCTAATTCCCAAGGATTCTAATAAATATCCTTTCATAAAAACCATAACATCCTTACTGTAGTATCCTATATGTTGTTGTTATTTTACTAAATTGGTAAAAATAAAAGGGATATCATCCTGAGAAATCAAATAGTTTATTAATAATGGGAAACTAAATACATACATGATTCCGTAGTTTCATAAGAAAAAAAATAAAATATAATACAATAAATTTTGTGATTACATTATTATTTCTTATATTACGTATTATAATTCCTTCATATGTCCATTATTTTATGATAAGGAATGTAATTCATAATAAAGGGTATGGTTAGAGTCTTAGTAAGGGAAAGCATACAACATAATATTTTTAATGTAAATAAATCATGAATAATATGATTCCGATAAAAAACAATAAAATATTCCATATAACTGATACAATAAAATGGGTACTAAATCCCTATATACCATAACGACATAAATACTCATATAGGGAATAATAACATGCTTGATAATTATTTTATGCATAATAATAGACATTAAAATCATACCTCTCTGGCCTTGTTCCAAGACAACATTCCTAAAAATTTTAGGCATCCACAAAATATACAAAATTATTTGTCTCTTGAGACCTAATGATGAATTTAGAATCTCTAGTGATACCATACCATCACAAACTATGTTCAATACATTAATCCTAGGAAAGGGGTAAAACATGATCAATGTAAACATTCTTATTGAAAACATATCATATGAAATTTAAATAGTTTCTCCAATCAATAAATATAATCATTAATAATCTAGTGAAATGTGATGAATTTTAAAAAATAATACAACCTAATTAAATCATACGATTCACAAAATAATTTTTACCGATGTGAATATAATTTAAAAATATTACTTGGGTATTTTATGTGAAAGATATACATTTCATTTCAAAATAATATTTTACCAAATATTAAGGAAATTATATTCATTGAAATAACCCAGTAAACATTTAATATAAGATTCAAAAACATAATTATTCATGATGTAAGAAAATATTTTAATGTGTTATAAGATAAAATAATTCATTTAACACTTTTCTATTAAAATTCAATAGGTTATGTATTAATAAAATTACATAGATATTCCATTTAACCCATTTAATAAAATTCATACATAGATGAAATTTAATTTATTATATAATTAGATAATAGTAAAAATATTATATAATACATTTTAAGGAAAATACTGATATTGATGAAAAACTTTATTGACTAAGTTGAAAAACAAATCGCATTTTCAATAAAAAAAACATGGTTTTGGTATTGTGAGTACGTAATGTCTAGAAAATGAAAAATAATTAATTTCTGTAAATAAATATAGTAGAAGAATTAATATTTTTTATAATATTGAAATATAAAATACATTCCCCCATGGAGAAATTAACATACATAATCATGAATAACGTTGATATTTAGAAATAAACTCTAACCTCATGTTCGAATTCCATCATATGCATATTAAACTCATGTATAATAAATATATATTTACTATAAATCAATTTATAATCCACAATCAGATTTACGAAACTATATATGGTTTACTCATAGTCTTTTATCACCCATTTATTTTCAATTCTTTTTTAAAATTATTTTTTAGGGTAATAATTTCTTTATTTTTCATATATATTTGGATTCAGTAGTTTTTTTTGTTATAATTGTACCGTAGTTTCATATACCATGAAATCTAAAAATCTTATGCACATAATGCTTACCCAGTTATTCAACATTAGTGGTATCTTTGATCGGAATGAAATGAAACGACTTCGTCAACCTATCAACCACCACTCATATAGAATTACACTATTGGGGAGTATATGGTAATCCAAAAATAAAATCCTTGGATACTTCATCCCATTTTTATTTTGGAATCGAAAGAGGATAAAGAAAACAATAGGTCTTCATTCCCTCTTCTTTATTTTTTGGCAGTTGTAACATTGATACAAATAATCTTGCGATGTCATGCTTCATACCCAACCCTTAGAATTGTCATTTCATGTCATTATACATATTTATAGCACTTGTATGGACTGCTCACAAAGATAAGTGACAATTAAATATGGCTTCACACCTTATGGATATTGGGAATGCAACCTATATCCAAAAGTGGAGTATACCATCTGGAGAGAGAGACCAACAAGAAACCCCCCCCCCAATATAACGACTTTATCGATCCTTAATAAATTGAACATCCTATTACTGAATTTTTGAGGCAAATTCAAGGAGATATGATGCTAAATGAACCTTGGTTATAACTATACTAGAAACATCCACCTAACAATCTAGGTGCAAGGAAGAAAATAGCTTCATATGTTTCCACTCCTCCAACGATTTTATGAGATCCTGTGATGGTACTTTCCTACTAAGAGTATATGTAATGACATTCCCATTTCCCGTGATTTAGGAAATATTGAATTCAAATGTCGGAATTTATTTTACCCATTGTCTCAATCTGAGATTTTGGTCTTTCGGTGAAAAGATATAACTCAAACATTTATGAGCAGAGAAGACTTAACTGATCCCCAAAAAGATAGTGCTGCCAACATTTAAGCATATTCATAACTGCAGAAAGCACTAAATCATGATTAGGGTAATTATTATAATGTGATGAAAGTTGAAGGAAGTCGTAAGATAACACATGGTCATCCTATATAATCACTCATCCCAAAACAACACCATAAGAATCACAAAATACCACATACCCCTAACTAGTTTCTGGTCTAATCAGAATAAGTGACAATGTTAGAAGTCGTTTAATTTCATAAAAATAAGACTGACACATTGAATCCCAGGTGAATTTAACGACCATACAAGTAATATAAGTCAATTATAATACCAACTTAGAAAATTCCTTAACAAACCTTCGGTTGTATCTAACAAGACCGAGGAATCCCAAAATATTAAAGGAATTCGGTGGTTCCTTTTATAACAATGTGGTCATCACCTTCTCTAGATCAACTGGTAATCCATGTTCAGAAATTTTATTCCCAAATAAATCACTTCATGAATATATGAACAATATTTAGAAATAATTCTATAAAAATAGTCACATCTAAGAATTTCCAAAACCAAACACAGATGGTTCTCATCCTCACTCTCTGGTATCGAATAGAACATAATTTTATCCACAGACACTACCAAAATAAGGTCAATTTATTTATTTAAATCCTACTAATTAAACCCATAAAAACTAAATGAAATTTATTCAGACCAAAAGGAGTCAAAAGATACTAAAAATGGACATACCTACTCTTGAAAGTTACCTTTAATATATCAGACTCCCACCCCCTGAGCTGATGATAACCCGACTGAAGATCCTTCATTAAAAACTCTTTCCCCCATTAAATGATAAAATAAATCATACACATGATGTAAAGATTATTTTTTATAAAATTATACCTAGTTAAACTTATGATAGTCTAAGAGAAAACATAGAGAACCATTTTCTTTCTTTGAAAAATACCTAAGAGGCTACCCAAGGTAAAACACTAGGGTGAACAAAAACATTATCTAATAAGTCATCCAATTGAATAATGATATCTTTAATATCTACTTATTCCATATGATAAGAATCTATCAATATATGTTTCATACCTGACACTAGGTCAATATTAAATTCTTACTCTCCCTTTAAAAGAATATCAGAGAAGTAATCTAAAAAAACATCATGAAAGCCTCGAACAACAATGGAAAGGTCAACCAAAGGGGAAATTTCATCAGGATCAAACATAATAGAAGACAAAAAAATCATCAACTCTGGGTGGGAAGGACCGAAATTCCCTAATCTTGGGTCCCACACCCCTTGAAACACAAAATATCTCCCATTAGTAGGAAGAAAGAAAAAATGTCGATGATAACAATCAACCTCATCTCGATGACTGAAAATCCAATACAAACTGATGACGCAGTCAAATATATATAAATAAAGAATTATAAAACATCACACTAACTCTATATTATCAACCATTAAAAAACAAGGACATTGAAACCCCAGATCTCTCCTTTTTTCAAGAGGTTTCGCTAACTCCCTTATAATGGAAAAAAGTTGCCTTCGATGTTTAGGTATATTAATTAAAAGTGAATATATAAAAAAGTTGGAGGAACCAATTTCAAGTAAATAAATTTCTAATGAGAATTCAATAATAATTGTACCTCTCACTATTCTTAGACATACATCGAGTTTCGCTAGAAACAGATCCATAATGTGATAGTACATCACTCCCGAAACCTATGGCTAGTTCCATATGGGTGGATCACTGTAGTCATTGGTGCTTTTGAATGCATTGTAGTATCCTTTAGAGATAAAAAAACCTTACCATAATGATACGTAGTAATTTCCAAATAGAAGAATTGTATTTGACCTACATGCCCACAGTTAATGCACATCTTTCTCAATATCTGACCCAATGGGGATCAAGTCGAAACTCCCCAATCATGCATTCAATAAGCCAAGATCTAGTGACTAGCACCGAGTAAGTTTCCACGCACATGGGAGGCCTTATACTATCATACTAATACACCTACACCCACATACACCTCCCTATAACAGTGCAGAGATACATAAAAACATAAAAGAAATTAATGCATCCATATATTCCCAAACAGAGTACATAAAAATTAAAAAAAGGTAAAATATAGGTCCCAAAAAAAGGAAAACTACAAAATAATCCATCCTACAGAGATGGAGGGATCACTATAAAAATCACTACAGGAAAGGTCCTTAACCAAGCTCGGGTATAGCCTGGTCGGTCAAGCTAACTATGCTTTGGCTACTCTAAGTCCTCCTGGGACTCTATTGAAACAAATGTGGTCTGCAAAAGGCACTAAACATATATGGAAAAAATCCTATGCAGGGGTGAGTACAATGATACTCAGTGGACACCCCAAAACCCCCAAAAGAAAATGAGAAACTAAAAGGATTCACTCTACTCATCCCAGCCAGAAGCATTCAAAATTATAGAGAAACTCCATATCGTTACCATCCTCTTCTAAAAATGGCCGGTAAACTCAACCAAATTGATGTTTCAATGAATAAGTGACAACAAAATAAGGGAAAACCATAAAAAACACCAAATATAAAATCTTAGGCATCAAGACTCAGGTGATTTCATCCTCAATGCCTGCGATAAAATTTATTTGAGGATCTACCGGTTACAAAACACTCTTCCCAACTCTATTTCCCATCATGAGGGATCCCACAAACGATAACATGCACCCTACACATGGTCATAAGATCTGTAGAGAGTCCAAAACTTCACCAATTCCTCATAGTTGATGGAGTACGAACTCCTAAACCAACCCATGAAAAATATGTCATTCATGTTTGGAGGGTACCATTCCTCGGTGCATTGAGGGAGCACGAACTCCACATTTTTTAACCTACTCATAGGTAGGATAGGAAAATACAACATTGAGAAACACTATACCTCACCCTAACATGTTATGGGATCACCATTTTAGAAATTTTGATTCCACACTCATTCTAGGGGATCACAACTGCGAGAGATGTGGGCCTCTACACATGGTAGGGGAGCACCATTCTATGAAATTTGATCCCACACACATGTTCGGGTAGAACCACTACAAAGATGTTGGACCCACTCCCAAGCGTGGTAGGTGAGTACCGACACTACAATACAACAATATTGTAGAGACCTCCTCCTATCATGGTAGGGGAGCAGTCCAAGTACACGAAGGTCATGGGGAACCTGCACCCTAGACCATCAGTGGTGTAATAACCCTAGAGGTAACTACCCAAAGTTAACAAACTCAGTCCCACATCATGGGGAGTTATATTTCCATATAAGAAGGGAGGTAAGGGAAACTCATGTACTAATTCTATAGGTGAGTACCAGTTCCAACATCTCTCTTCAAAAACCACCAATCTCATACATCAGAATAGCTCCGCTCCAGAAGTGAAATTCTCTGTTCAGACCACCTCGTATCCCACAAGCTGTAACAGAGGCCACCATCACATTATATGCAAAAAATCCCAAAAGATATGATATTTACATTCCTATAATGGATAAAAAGACAAAATGGATATTTTCCTTATAATAAGACTGAATGGGCCATTGTGGGACCCAAGCCTTTATCCCAAAACACATCAAATGTATTACACCACTACAATCATCGTTGAAAAACACATTGGTCATCTATTCATTGTCTCAAATAGAAACTTGGTGAAAAAGTCACATTTCACCACAACACTCCTAAAACAGGATTTGTGGGGCCAATACCTTGATTTTGGTTTATGCCCCCAAATTTGTATCTGAAAGGATAACATTAAATATAGGATCGCAACGCCTCTAACGACATGTAAATCAGACAACAGATGCAATGGTTATGTCTGACACAAGAATCTCAAAATTATAATAAATATATTATTATTATTTTCATTGGACTTTTAATTCCATTGATCCCCAATTCCAATGTGAACAGTTCTCAAACTTTCCTTAAAAGGTCCTCCTTGAAGCGTCGATCATGTTTCTATTGACTAAATACAAATCAGACACCCAGTTTAGTAGTTTTAGGGTATTAAAGACCCATAGGACAATTCTAGCTGGTCTGGCCCACTCAAGTCGAAATGGTCATTCCCACCCATGGACAAGCAGTTCTAGCCCATGGCTTGGTCCCCTCGACCCACCGCATTGCGACCTGTGCACCTAGTGCTCCCACCATATCCCCCCTCTGGAGTTCCGTGCTGCCACATCAACCATTTGCCTCTTCCCCACTACATCCAAATTCTGCACAGCCTAATAGAGCAAGCTTACTGATGTTGCACCACCACTACCTTCTGCCTACCACCAGGAAAACTCTGGTGGTTGGAAAAGTATTCCAAGACTAGATCCAGAAAAATCAGGACACAATCTAAACAGACTCAGGCTTCACTCGAAGATCAAAAAAATAAAAATTAATTAACAAGGGGGAAATGATATTAAAACTCAAACATCCTACCTTGAGGGAACAATGTCAAAGCTTTTTATACAGAACGACACCAGGAATGTGCTGATTCTTGATCTGGTAATGATCACTGTCAAAAATGGGATCTCAAATCACCTCCTCACCTTATTCCATTCATCAGTCAATGGGGAAGAGGGGGTGGGACCTCCTACATGTGAAAAAAAGCAGTAGCGGTAGGGGATATTATTTAATTTTACTAAATAAATATCATCCCCTTAACACTGTGACAATGACTTGCCTCCATCCCAAAACACGACCCGACAAAGTTTATATCATACCTTAGAAAAAAACATTCTAGGCTCAGCTGCAGTATCAAAAATTCGATTAGAGACTCCATGGTTTAGTTACTCAATCTGACGTCCAAAAAAAAATAATTAATATATTGATGGACACACCCTCAATTGATTTTTTCATTGAAAACTTACACTCACAAAACATATACATGCTGAGGGTAAACAACGCCCTATGTACTCAATCATGGACTCGGTTTTCTAATTCAAGCAATTGTTTAATAGATAACACGTTTCCTCTATATGAATAGAATAAAAATACATAATATTTTTATAAAATTTATTCTAGGAACACTGGGTCATGGAATCTCACACCGTCTCAACACCCACCTCTGGAAATATATGCAAAAAAAAATCCAAACTCTTACATGGAAAATACTATGTCTCTATAGTCTTCACAATAATAATACACAAATTTCTATCTTTTTTAACCCTGACACACTTATATAATGTTAGATCCTCATGGACATATATAGCATATGTTGCTGAGTAGGAAGACTTCTGAGACCCACTTCCACCACTTATGTGATGATATAACCACTTCATTTTCTTCTTATGCATGTCACTGATGTTTTCAGTAGATGTGAGATAAGAGTTGGGAAAACCAACCTTTACTGTCATATCCATATCTCCCATCATAGCACTCTATATCATCTCTATATAGAAAAAAAGTTTCATCATAAATACTTGCGATCTGATATCTTTTCACAAACCCTATAGGTACATATAATCCTTCACATGGTCATTCTTCAACATGTAAGGATAAAAATCAACAAACTCAGAAAACTGAACGGTTTATACTGACTTTGAATTCTCTAACTACTAAAATTTAAAGAACTACATAGTCTCTTCTAATAATATTAACCCTCAAAAAAACTTCTAGATGAACATTTTTTGGAAACCCTTCCAATTCATGTCCACATGTCTATCGTCCAACACCAGGAATACCATCATCGCATGCCAGAACCCTCAAGTATGAATGACGTACACATCAATTTGATATTCTAAGATTTCTCAAAAATTTGAGAATTTGATTGATTGGATCTAGCCAGTCCACTACCTCTTGAAGTTGATTAGTTCCATTAGGATAGTGGCTTCTCACACAAGAATTCTCGTAACAGATCTCCCTATCCTACATCTCCTAGCAATACCTTAACAATCATGTTCTAGAAAGAGGGTGCATCTTGATCAATAGAATGGTGACAATCATTAATACATCAATCAATAAACAATATGAAACTATTTCTACAAACTCATACTAACAAATGGAATATATAAGACACGTGAAAAATAAAGACACATTGGATGACTAAAAATATATTCCTTAACTATACGAATATAATGGAAAAAAAACTGTTAAAATTGGCTAAAACTCCAACCAATAATTCCAACTATAAAGTACAAAAATGAAACATATAGTCTAAGCGATGGCGTAGACGAACTCCCACCATCTCACCTCCAGCTACCAAACACTATTGACATGAAACCTCACTGCCTCACAATGGAACTTTGTCTTACCAACAATGTAAGATGTACAATTTTCTACATGCTGCAAAATAAGTTTTTAGGGTGTGAGCTAAAAAGATCAATTGGATATAACCCAAGTGTTTTGTAACATATCTTAGTATAATAATTCTTGTATGATATTTTTAAATAAAAAATGTTAAGATAAGCGGTAAAGTTGTTTTTATAGAAAACATGTTAAAAATAAACTTTTATCATAGTTCTAAAACATAATATGGTATATTAATTTCAAATCACATTTTTTTATATTATTTTTCATAAGAATCAACATGCTTGTAAAGCCTAATGAAGAAAAAATTCTATCAATATAAAACAATAGATGCATCCTAGTCATCACAATACCAGGGAATAAAAAAGGTCATGCATCAAACTAATCATCCCCAAAATCTATGATCAGTGCACTATGGTACCTAAGTCTAATGATCTACACTCCAAGACAAGGTATACACTCACGTGAAGTGAAATACCAACATCATTTATATACCTATATCCAATAATCTACTCTCTAAGACAAGATAAACACCCCCAATGAGTAAGCCCCCATAATGGATGATAGCCTCAAGATAATCCTTCCACATAGAAAACAAGAAAACAGATGTTATCATTTTGATAATCATTTCAATTTTTAGAAAATCATTTCAAAACCATTTCAAAAAATCGATTAAAATTCATTGAAAATACCCTTTTTCCTTTACATATATCAACATTTAGGATAAAACCATTATTCATTTAAAAACCATTTTCTACACAATGAAATAAATCATTCTAATTCTTTATATAAATCAGTTTATAAAACATGAACTATAAGGTTCAACAACATAGGATAGATACGGAACCACCGAACTCTGGCTTGGGTCACACATGCCCCCCAATGGGATCTACTAACAATGAGAACCTAATTTCATCTACAAATGTCCTATAATCCCATACACATATCAAAGTATTGATTCATTTTATAAAGTTGTTCAGTAGATAAAAAGAAACACAACATATCTCATGAAATAATACCCACCACACCAGGATCAACAAAGGAACTACCTCTGGAATCAGATGGCACAATAAGTACAGAGAGACACAACCCAACCTCAATAAAGATCGAATACTAAACGGATTGATCAATAATATATGAAGTCCCATAAAATCACTGGAGAGAAGCTTTTATTTAAAAGAAACATAAATATGGAAGTAGAATGGTCACCCAAAACCCGAACGGCAACCAAAAACCTCCCTAGTCGGGGAATTATACGTCTTATCATTACCTTAAACATCATGAAGTCCACATTGTTAATTTACACCCAAAAATGTGTCCCGATGGATTAAAAATTAATTTTTTTAAAAAATTCAGCATGTGAAACATCTCGTCACATCATGTTACCTTTCACAACATGAGATCTTTCACAACTTGAATCCATTGAAACATACACATCATGAACCTTGTTACATGGCGTGAAATCCTCTATTATCTAACTAAAAAACGGTTAAATATAAGATTCCAAAAAATCTTCGACTTCACCATTATAGGTATCCTCTTCATTACATCTTGGCTCAAAATAAAAAAATGAGAAAAAGGAAAACTACGTTGATATTGAGGACATACCTGATCGATTGGTGATATGATGTTTCAATAATCATTGTGGAATGATAAATAACTAAAAACACATTTCACATAATCAACAAACTAATCATAAAATGAAACCATGGATAATATCAATGTGATAATATCAGCGATAATAATAACTGAATTCTTAGTAAAGGAATGCTTAATGTTCAACTTAATGATCTCAGATATAATGATATCATTATAACCAACACCTTTTTCCAAGATATATTAAGCTATTATTTTTTATAAATAAAAACACATTTAATAAGGCTATCTAATGGGATTATCTCATTTGACTTATCAATGCATAGAGAGGATATCTGAAATCTGGCTCCACCCATTACTAAAGGTCCAATGTATTCCTCGTATATATAATGACATAATAGATACATAAAAAATACATCCTATAAAAATACATCCTTATTGGGAAAAGAATATAAAATATTAATATTTCCATAATCAATCGAATGATTTTCGAAATAAAACACCAGATGTATAAATGATATATAGTTTATGAAAATTTATCTCCATGATAAAAAAATAAGGTTATTGAAACTAAATTTAATTCCCAATAATCCTAAGAAAGATAAAGTTTCATGATAGAGTTCATGACCATAAAATTAATAAGTGATAAATCATGACCATCAATTCATCAAAAATATAGGTTTTATAATAAAAACCTATCCATTATAAAAATAAAAAAATGAAATTAAAAAATGAAAATAATTATTTATTAAATATTATTATTAATAGAACCATTTAAAACTTTTAGAAGAAGATAAATTTCATAATATAGCTATAGAGGTGGGAAAATCTATTAAAATTTTTTATAATAGAAAAAAACATTCATTTTAACTTTTTATAATGAATGTTTAAAATTATCCTTTGGAAATATATTACAAATATTCAATTATAACTTTTTAAAAATTAATGGATAACATAAATTAAACATAATAAATCATTTAATTTAATAAAAACGATTTTTCAATACCATTTTTTCAAATATGTAAATAAAATAAAATGATATCCTATCAAATGAAAAATTATATCAACTTCTCTTTAAGAAATTTATTTTCTTGATTCATGTTCCAAATATTGTAATATTTTCAATAAAACATTTAAAATTCCTAAATATAAAAAGAAAAATAATATATTTCTAATTTATGAAATATTATAATATTACTTGAATTAAAATAAATGTAATCCAAAAAAATGAGATTGTACAATCAATTATTTACTCATTAATAACTACTAAATTATAAGCCATTCAAATAGTAAACATGAATTGAAAATTTAATTATCATGAAAAATAAATATTCATGTAAAATTTATTAAATTATCAGAATATACAACACATAAATATAAAAATTTTCAAAATAACCAATATGTCTCAATTGAGTTGAAATTTAGATGAAATCCCCTACCTCACGTTCTAATTTCCACGTATGTTATTTTTACCTCCTCTAAAATAAATTTTGTTTTATTATACCTAAATATAATAAGAATATACATATATATAATATCATATATGATTCATTTATAATATCTTAGTACTCTTTCATTCACAAAATTTTTTTATTATCATTGCTTCATGTGTTTACAACTTTATTTTTCATTTCTATTTTCAGCCAGTAGTTTTGAGACTTAAACATTTATTGTAGTTTCTTCAAATACAAAATATTAATAATTATATAAATATATTATGTATTTATTATATATATTAATATTCATACCTAAAATTTAGTGACAGAAAAATAAAATACACCCTTAATAGAGATGGTAGAACATTGGAACACATTAACATTGCTTTCACTTTCTAATGAATAAAACAAAAAATGGTAAATAATAATTCACCATTGAAAATTAATTTATATATCATATTTATGATATATATTTATTAAATATATCCTTATAATCATGCATTTATATCGTAAAATAAAAATTAATCACATATCTTTATAGAGGTGGTAGTCCACACATAAACACGAGGGAAGCTATCGTTTTTCAACAGGATAAAAGGTAATATGGTATATATGATCTTTTAATTTCATAAGAGTAATTAATAAATAAGTATCATATATATTAATTGGTTTCATATTTCTCACCATCCATTTAAATTGGTGATGAATACCAATTACACCGCTATATGAAGATAGTATTCTCTACATACTCATGAGAAATTTCTTCAGTTTATGTTGGATTGAAAATAGATGTACCATAATCATAATAACCTCTCAATTTATTTATTATACTATAGTTAATATTTTATAAGGGTAAAAATGTTTATATTAATTATAATATGATATAAATCGGAATCAGCTAGTAAATATGACTACCTCTTCTTTGGTAGACTTACACTTGATCTCTTCCTAAGGACCCTTTAAGTGGTGTTTTTAAAATACAACTATAGAAAATTCATGTATAAAAATTTTGACAAGAGAATAGGACAGTTTTTTCTTAGGCAATATTTCTTAATTGGGTGTAATTAAAATAGATAATTGGTGTCCTTTTATATGTGAGGGTAGGATCACTCTAGTAATTTCCAAAAATAATAAAATTTAAAAAATTCGCTTTCATGGCCCTGTGTATCAAATTTTTTTCTTAATATAAGACAAGGACTATATAGAACATAAATAACAATTAAATCAAATATATATGGGTCTAGATATCATTTTAAACCTTATCATTTTGATTAACCTTATCGTGAACCACTTTTAACCACAATTGTGGTTCAATTATTTCAATAATATTGGGTTTTAATATCCATATAAGGTGAAATGTAGATCCAAAATTTACAAAGATGGACATTTTAGACCCGGTTTTATCCCCACTTTTCTAGTTAAATATTTTTTTATCATTTTTTTTTATAATTTTATAAAAAGTTATTTTCAAAAAATATCATTAATATTATTTACACCAATGTTCATTTAATTTGACAATAAAGGTCCCAATACAAATATGGACATGGAATTTAAAACAATCAAACATCCATTAAATTATATATATATATATATACTTTTTTAAAGAATTATAACTAACTAAAACATTATAACTTTTATGTGTTTTTAAATATTTACATAATTTTTCTACTGCTTTCACAATCACACTTTCAGCATTGTGTAAAACTTTATGGTAATTATTAAATGATAAAAATTATATATTTAAATTAAAAATTTAGGATAAAAAAGTACCTGGTATAATGGAATTTTTTAATAATTGATGTATCCTAATGTCAAACTATTGATAAGAAACATATCATTAATTAAATATCCCATACTAAATAATTAAAGCATCCACCAATTAAATATTTTAAAAAAGAGATAATTTATTGGAAAACAGTTATATATATTATCCATAAATTAAATATTATCCTAATTAAACCCATCCATGTGATTATTTCATTGGATTATTATAATTAATTATCTCTATTTTAGAAATAGACACCACCGACTTATGAATGCAATCAAAATAACAATCACCCATGTTATAAACCATTGGTATAATAATGAATGAAAATAATGATATTAAAAATACACCTACAATAATGTTAGTTATAATTGTTTTACATCATGTTTTCTATAATTATTTTACCACTGAGATTACAAAAATCCAAAGGATGGTGTGAACCATTGAAATTGGAGAGGAAAAGTTTTATTTAGTGTGTAGATTTTCATCCTACTATGCATATAATTGGGAATCAAAATCCCCAATGTTAAATGAAAAAATAGATACAGATAAACTGTAAACATTTTATTTCTCATTGTAGCCTAATCTTATGAACATAATATAAACAAAAAAACTACAAAGGTCATATGTTTTATGAAAAAGTTCTATGTTCCTGAATTTGTATGGTAAAACAACCTAACAAAAAAACCAAAACATGTTGGAAGGATATAAAAAAGAATTTACCCAATTAATTTCTCTTATTAATGAGAAATAAAATAATTCATTACCTATCAATGTATAATTAGGGTAAAAAATTTAGGGTCATAGATTTCATTATAATATGGAGGGGTTCAATAAAGTCACTAGATGTACCACTCCCATAGGAATATTTTTTTTATATCTTAACATAAAACATTAAAAATGTTCTATAAATAGTCCTCGTTCCCTTATAGTATAATCGTGGGTTTAAATTTTACAATTTTTAAACATAATGTTTTTAAAATCCATCTGGTTATCTTGAGAAAAATATCATCCAAAAACATTAATATGGAAAAAGAAGATTGGAAAAGTGAAAATAGATATTATCACTCTTAATCCAGCCTGAGTTCTATAATGATCCACATAATCAACCAAAGATAATGTTTTTCCTCCTCTTAAGAAACAAAAACACAATAAATATTCAGATTAAAACATGTAGGATGTAAGAATGGATTAGAACAATCAATCAAAAAAATATGAAAAATTAATTCTATTCTTTTTAAAATAAGAATGTCAACATTTATTTAATTATTCACTAGGAAAATAACATGTTCACTCTATAAAATATCCCAAAGAAAAATGAGTCATGGTTGAATGATCGCCCCAATTACTGCATCATCCAACGAATATTGGGTAATGATATTCATTAATACTTTTTCTTTAAATATATATTGTAAATAATAATTGATGAAAATAATATAACCTTTTGAAATTAATTAGAACATGTATATTTTTCGTCCACTTATCCATTGGAAAAAATGAGAATGGTATTAATCCTCTAATAATACTATAAATTTTTTAATGATTTTGTAACCTAAAAAAATTTCCACCCATCTCTCATAATCATTCGGGAAGGGTTAAATCAACCATTAATTGAAAAAAAATCACTTTATAATTCATGTGGAAACATCATACACTTCATAGCCTTCTAAAGTTCAGTTCAAAAATCACTAAAAAATTAAATTATACAAATAGAAACCCCATGTGGTACCAAATACATTTAATAACCTACTATATTTTTTACCATCATCCCAGGATTATGCCCATTGATTCACCAAATTGAATTTTCATTTTACTAAAAACAAAAAAAATTGTGACATCCTGATATTTTATGGAATACATTGTTTCAAATTAGTTTACATTAATTACTAGATTGATTAAGTTAAAATACATAATTGGTCTTATGCTACATGAAACACAAGTTTTATCTTGTGTTGCAGTTATCAAAGGGTTTCTTTGATTACTTGTGTTACATGCATGGTCGAGTCTTACCGGTCAACTTTTTATTATTAATATTGTTGTTATTCGACATGATATTTATCACCTACATTTTGGGATGGTTAAAATAAATATTATGAACTCTAATATTAATATATTTTTACACATGTTTATATAATGAGTCCTTTGAAGACCAATTAATTATAAATATAAATAAAAACCAATTAAATATAAAGGATGTGTTTTTATGAAAAATTATGTATATGCCCTCAAAGAGGTTTTATCATAAGAAAATAAATTATTATATATTTTATAAAGTTAATAAGTAAATTTACATGTTAAATTTTTGATAAAATATTTTTCAATTCATTGAATAAGTTTTATAGGAATAAAATTAAAATTATTACAATTGTTGGAATAAAAAGTTGTTTTTTAATAAATGATATTTTTTCTTCATTTTAATGGAAAACTTGTTTTATAAATAAATTTCAAAACTTATATAAATATTATTAGAAAATATTACAAAATTGTTTTAATTAGGAGAACCAAAATTTACTTTTTTTTATTTTTGGTATTTTTCTAAGAACTTTCATATTTTGATAAATAATGAAGGACACTGAATTTTAATTGAATGATTAATTTATGTATAATTTATTTAGAAAATAAAATCATATTTTAAATTTATTTTAAGGAATAATTATTTAAATTATACATTAACAAATCAAATTCATATATTTCGGATCAATTTTATATATAAATTAAAAAAAATCAAACATTTGACCATTTTAGTATAAAAATTACCTGTTTCGTCCAGTCGGTGGGATAAATTCTAAATTAAATTGTGCCAATTATGCTAGTATCATTTAGAAAAAATTGTTAAGTATTTTTAATAAAAATTATTTTTTATTAATAGGTACTTTAAAATAGCATTTAAACTAAATTTTTTGTAAAAGTAAATAATGTTAATTACTAATGTTTTGTTAAAAATGAGTTTACTTAGTGGTTAATAATTAATATAATGGATACAAATGACATATGAACTTTTCAAAACCCGTTTTTATGGAAATATTCCTACCATATAACGTATTTTAAAAAAAAAAATTTCCAACACATTCTAAGGGATACATCTAAATAATGTTTTCATTTTGGTATGTAAAATAATGCCACTCATCCTCCACAATAAAAGAACACTCACTCTCTCTCTCACTTCACATCTCTCAGGCCATTTAGATCACATAAACCCAACCCAAATTTACCCTTAACAAACCTAATAAATTCTTATAATACTCACATTGGTCATAAATCAACCCAAGTATGTCCATTGGTGGCATCCAAATCGACATACCTGAATAAGAGATATCATTATTCAGAGAGATCTTTTGATTTATTTATTTATACAACCATTCAATTAATATTATTACATGATTATATAATAGCCAATGTATAATTAATATACTTATGTATTTTGTGTTAATTATTCAACCAAAACCTACAAACACTTCCATCAAATGATTAACAAAATCATTGTTCCTATGTACTGGGGACTACAACCACACGAAATGATGACCTCATTTTTCAATTACCACATTTTATGGTTAATAATTATGATTAAACTACTATATTTATATAATTTACCGATTATTTAAGATGTATTTATGTCTTTTTAATTATTATATTACTCAAAACCTCAAGATTTCTATATTTTTGAAATATGATAACATTGTTTGTGGTAGTGCTGACTATCGCCTTTTCAAAGTGGTTTGATTAGTTCAAGATTCATATGGGAGGTATTATGAATGATTTTAATAAAACAATTATATAGATAAATTATTTATTTCATTAATTTCATAATTATCTATCATAACATATAAAATATAGTCTTTTTCTTTTCATTTCATTCGATAATAAAAGTCATGATGTCATTCTTGGACGTGTGGACTACCGCCTCCTCGAAGAGATGTGATTCTTCCATTTTCATCACCAAATTAAAACAATTATATATATAAGTATATATAATTTAATTATATGGTATTTATGATATGGTGGTTATTATAAAAAGATAAATTTTACTTACCTGATTACCATAATGGTCGTTGAAAATGGGAATGATACTCATGTGTACGTACATCCTACCGTCGCAATGATCATAACATTGGATTAATTTAAAAAAATATCTTTAATATTTTATTTTAGAATTATATTTTATGTAAATATGTTATTATTATTTCATTTTTATTATTATGTTTATCTTTAAATAATTACATCATTGTCCTTTGTTGACCAATTGATTTTTGTTTTGACATATAAGTCGAATATAGTCAAAACATCAAATAGAAGTATTATTGGATAAGTAATTGGGTGTAAATTATTTATCGTGAAATAAATGTAATAATAAACATTATTATGGTGCTTAAATATGTAAATAATTAACATATGTTTATTATTTAGGTTGAAAAAGGACAACCATGAAAAATAAGACTTAAAGTAATGGATTTTCGTATCACCTTTTTCAAAAGTTAGATAAATGTCACATTCACCACTTATTTATTTTTTATTATGTATACAATTTTTTTGATATATTAAATCATTAATTATTTTATCTTCATGATACACAAGTGTTAATATGATGATTGTTTCTTTTTGGGGCTTCTAATTTAGATGTTACCATTGTATAAAGGGGTCTTATCTTAATTTACATTCTATTAAATTTTATGTGTTATAATGATCCTAATTACATTTATATGGTTTATATAATTCCCTATGAGATAATATATAATGAATTTAATTTATTTAATTATATTAAAATTTTAAATTTATTTTACTCTATCAGGGATCACAAGATTCAGTAGTTATGTAATAAGAGTTTTTCTTTTCACGTTTCGCATTTTGAGATAAATATCATATTTACCACTTACTTATTTTGTGGGATGCATCTATTACTCATTTAATATATTAAATAATGCATTGTTTTATCATCATAGAAATTAAATTCTTCATTTTATGATTTTTACATTTGTGGCTTTCTATTTAGATGTTACCACAATTGTAAGTGGATTTTTAGTCTCATTTTTATCTTGGAGTGACTTTTGTCATATTAAACACTCATTTATTTCATGGGGTGTATATTATTACCAATTAAAATTTATATCATGATTATAATAATTTTTATGATATTATATATTTCTTATATTTATATCAATGCATTGGTTTAATAATTCAAATGATTCAAAGTGGTACGGGAGACTTTGGAATATTTAAATATTATTTTCCTAATTTTATTTAATGGTCATTTAATGGTATTTCCATTCATCAATGTTAACAAACCTTGTTGTTAAATATCCTCCAATATAGATATTTTTAACAGATACCATCCTCATCCCTTTATAGAGTGATTATGATTACTCCACAGAGATTAGGGAACCTAATTATCCTCAAAGGGTTAATCATTCTTCAAAGAGATTATAGTAGAACCCAGTTATTTTCCATGGGATAATGATTTTTCAAAGAGATTGTTAGGAAACATATTTAATTTCTATGGGTTGATTATTCCCTCTAGATATTTGATTGGAGATTTTCTCTCTTCGATGGGTTAACCAAGTTTCAAAGAGTTTTTTATGGAACCTATTTCTTTTTCATGGATTAATGGAGTTTGAAATAGATTTTTATGAAACCCATTATATTTCCATATGTTTATTATGTCTTAAAGAGATTTATATGAAAAATATTTCTATTACATCGGTAAATCATGTATTAGATATGTTGTTATACAACCTGTTTATTTTCCATGGGTTAGTTATTTAATAAAAGGGTAATGGGTTTTTCCAGTGCATTTATCATGAAATGAAATCTTTTATATGTTATGATTTTATAATGGTACATAAAATTTTTATTGGTGGTTACATGATAAACCAATTATGGGTGGTTCCATAATAAACCAATGATGGGTGGTTCAATGATAAACTAATTAAGTGTGGTTACATGATAAAAGAACGATGGGTGGGTTCATGATATCCCTCCAATGCAATGGATATGGAAGCCAGACGTATGTGTTTTCCATTTTTTATAGTTAATATAATAGTAATGTGAAATTGATTTCCAGAGAATATAGACTTTTTATACACTTTTTTTGGGTCTATAATTTTTTAAATTGTTGATATTGATATCACATGGCTCATGATTATTGATTATAATGACTCTTTATTTTATTGTGTTTGCATATTTGATGATATATGTTTTAATGGATATGGGTTATTTTATGATTCATTTATTATCATTAAATATGTCATCAAACCCATTTGTAATTTTAGGACTTTTATTGAAATAAAATTGTTAATTATTAGGTTAACTCATACTAAGCATCTGATCTCCCCTTATTATGTATCTTTTTTCCCAATTCTTATAGAATGGTGTCTGTTGATTTTTTCCTATAAAGGATTTCACAACGATGACGTTTATGACCTTATTTGAAATAAAATAATGTGGGTTAAATGGGAGAAATGTTCATTTTATGACTTGTGAATTGTTTATATAGAATTTTGTTATAATTCTATAAAACTATAAACCAAAAAGGACCTCTAAACTATATGTGATCTATGTTTTCCATTTTAGTTTGTAAGGTATAGATAAAAAATCAACATTACAATTATTAAAATTAAAGCAGGGAATGTAAAGTTATATATTTCATCCCATGATCTGAAAGTGTGGGTTATGGGATTTTATATATGGTATCAGAGGTCGGTATAGATGACTTTGGAGATTATGATTATTTAAAATTAGGTAACCTTAAGAGTTATGGATTCTATAATTGGTCAATAAGATTTTGTATGATCATAAATTAAAAGTAATAGATGAAACATTTTAGTTTTTTATATAGTATAATTTTTATGGCTATCAATGACATTTTAGGATATGTTTTGTTGTGTTGATGTATATGAAAAACATTGGTTTAATGTGAATTATTACTTTATTTTTTGTGGAAATATTTCATTTGGTGTTGATAAACTTTATATTTTATATGATATTGGATATTGAGGTAATTATGGGAACATAAGTATTATCTAATAGATAACCACATGTTTGAAATTTGATTTAGTGACTAAGTGAATAATTTTACTTCAAAATAACATCAATATATATTGGGCTTGAAATCTGAAAGGTATGGGATAACACTTAATGTCAGAACACTCTTTTATTTTGAGTTTATTGAGGTTATTAGGGATATATCGTTATTGAATGGTTTATTATTATCTTAAAGTATTACTATTTAATTTTTATGATTATTTTATGATGTTTTATTCTTTTTCATAATTATCTTACTATATGCAAACCATTTTGGGTTTTTTTATTGTTTAAAGACTAAAGGAATAGCTTGTTATACCTTTTATGATTAACTGGATTTTGAAATATGACTTTAGTTCTTCATGTTTAAAAAAAATTCTTGAATACTCATTATTTGGAGAAAATGATTATATTTTGATAAAGGAATAAATTCACTTTGTAGGTAAGTGTATTTCCTTATGATCTTATTATATATTGTGAAAGAATCCTTCAATTTTTTTAAAAAGAACTTGAATTAAAGTGTCATCATATTACTATATATTTTATGATATAAATGACCTTCCCAAGCATATTCATCTCATGGTTTTGTTTTCATTTACTTCCTGTTGATCATGTTTTTATGTCACTCTATATTAGTCTATATCAATTAGTTTTCCCTTCTAAATTTATCTTTTATACCAACCAGTTTCCCCCCTACATGGAAACATAGTTTTGTGTAACATTAATTAAATTTATGTTCCCCACATTATATTTTTAAGTGATTATATATTTATGTAGTACGTATAATATGGATTTTATTAGAGGAATTATAAAAATATGTAGATCACGAAGACGAATTTTGAGGGAGGAAGTATTTTTAAGAGGAGTATGATCTAACATCCTGAGAATTTAGGAAATATATTATATAAAATAAATTTAAATGAATTAATATATTTTTTAAGATGAAATAAATGGTCTATGTTTTATTAAACGCAACACCATATTTATCTTTTGTTTCACCAATCAATGAGTGTCTTTGATAACTATGGGTACACACAAGGTTGTGTCTTACCGAGTAAAAATTTATTTTTATTATTATTACTTAACATGATAATTATAAAGTATACATTTAAAAGGAGATAATTAATATGATTAACTAGATTATTAATATAGTTTTTACACATATTTATATTATAAATCCTTTTTTGAAAAATTAATTAGAAATTAAAATAATGGCCAATGGAATATAAAGGATGAGTTTTTATGAAAGACTCATTTTATTCACTCAAGGAAGTTTTATCATAAAATATAAAATTAATAACTATTATTGAGATATTATAATGTTATTTTTATGAGATATATTCAATAAATTATTTTTAAACTCACATAATAAATCTTATAGGCATAAAATTAGAATATATTTAATTTTAGTAAGAAAAGCTATATTTTTCTAAGAGATAATTTTTCCACCTTCTATTGGAAGACCTGATTTGAAAATAAAATTTGAAACATTTATAAACATTATATAAAAAACATTTTTTAAGTGAAATATAAAATTTTAAATTTGTTGAATTTATTTGTATTGATTTGATGACTTTCATAATTTGATGAATAGTGAAAGACAACGAATTTGAATTGAAAAATACATTTTCATGAAATTTATTTATATAGATAATTTTTTTAAATTGTCTTTAATTGATAATAAGATACATCATACATAAATAAATCCTAATAAGATCTTTATAATTAATTTCTTGTTAAAATTGGTTATTAAATTATTTCAATCTTTTGAAATTTTTTGTTTCAAAACTCGTTATTTTGTCCAGTCTAAGGGACCAATTTTAAAATATATTCTTCCACTAATATTACATAAATTATGAAAAATTGATTACAAATTTTTAGCCAGAATAATTTATTATTTCTATTATTCTATAATTTCTTTTTTACCTAAAATAACAGTGATAGATATTAAAATTAAATATAGTGATTTCGGTAAAAATGTGTATACTTAGTGAGTAACCATTAATATTAAGGATCCAAATCACCTATAAACATTTAAAAAGAAACTTATATTGAAATATTTATACCATATACCCCCTTTTTGTAAAAAAATTTCATTACTGGTGGCACATTATGTAAGTGTGACCACTGAATAGTGTATACCGTTTTGTGTTTACAAGAATACCACTCCCCTTCAACTATAAAATATTTTTAACTCTCCCATTATATTTACTCCTCTAAGACTTTTTTATAAAAAAAACCAATATAGATAAACTAAAAAATATTTAATCTGATCCTATAATCCTCACAACTTTGATGTATGAAAACTAAAGAAGTCATTGGTTGTTATTCGAAGAAGTTACTCAAAGAAGATGAATCTTTCTTCAATGAGCACTCTTGATTTATTTATTTCTCCACAAATTAAATTATTATTAATATGTGATTATAGAATATCCAATTTATCCTAAATATAAAGAAATTTTGTTATGTCAAATGTTCTATGTAATCCTATACATAATTCTATTAAATGGGTTATCATATCATTATTCTTGTGTATGGAAGACTACCACAATGCGAAATGATGACGTTCATTTTTTCATTATCACCAATCATGAATGGGATTTATGATTAAAATACTATTTTTATTTAACTTATGTTATATTTGTTATGAATTTATGTAACCTTAAAATTTATATAACTTATTTCTTTATTTTTCCATTTTGTGGGAATACGATAACATCATTTGTGGATGGAAAGAATACTGCATCACCAAAGCGAAGTGATTCATTCATGATTTAAATGGTATGTATTAATGACGGTTTTAATAAAAATATATGTTATCAAAGATATATTTATGATATTAATTACATAATTATCTATGATTACATGTAACATATCGTTTTCTTCTATCCATTTTATTGACAAAAAGTGATTCTATCATTTGTGGACTTATAGACTACGGACTCCTTGAAGAGATGTGATTATTTATTTTTCATCACCACATAATAATAATGATATATAAGAGTATATATAATTAAATAAAATTTTATTTATGATATAATATTTTTAATTCAAGATAAACTTTACTTACTTAATTTCTATAATGATCATTGAAAAATGGGAAAGTTACTCATGCATACGCAGGACCTACTATCTCCTTGATCATAACGTTGGTTTATTTTTCATAAAAAATATCTTTCATGATTATATATTTATAATGAATGTAAAAAATTTATAATTATTCCGTTTTTATTAATCTAGATAAGTTTAAATAATTACCTAGTTGAACTTAGTCGACCGATCAGATTTAGTTTTGACACATAAGTCAAATACGATCAAAATATTAAACATAAACATTATTGATTAAGTAATTTTATATAAATTTTTTATATATTAAATAAATGAAATAATAAAATCTTAAAATTTTATAAATAAAGTAAATAATAAACATATGTTTATTATTTAGGAAGATATATGCTAATCATGGAAAATCAGACTCAAGGTTATAGATTTTCATCTCACTTTCTACAACTATGAGATAAATATCATGCCAAACACATACTTACTTTTTCCTTATATACTAGAATTATTCTATATTATATCATTATTTAATTTATCTTCTTGGTATTTAAATGTTTCATTTGATTATTATTAATTTTGTGTCTTTTAATTCTGATGATACCATAGTTTTAATGTGTTTCTTCTCAATTTACATTCCATTGAGACTTATGTGTTATTATAACCCTAATTAATTTTTAATGTTTATATACTACCCATAGAAATTATATATAAAGAATTTATTTTATTTCATGATTTTAAAAGTTCTAATTTATTTTAAAATTTCATAGATCTCATGAGTTATAAGTTTCTGAAGTAGTAATGGATTTTTATATATCTTTTTAAATCTACAAGATAAATCTCATATTCACCACTTATTTTTTTGTATTATTTATCTACTTACATTTTGATATATTATATCATAAATTATATGATCATCATGGTATTTGAATTTTTAATTTTATTATTACTTTTTATGGGGTTTCTGATTCAGATGTTACCATTGTTGTAAAGTGATTTGTACTCTCACTTTTATTTATATGAGACTTATGCCATATTCATAATTTCTTCAATTTAGGGGGTTTATATTAAATAAAATGACATGTTATATCATGAATGTCATTATTTTCCTGTTACTATAAGTTTCAATTGATGATATTATTTCATGGGGATAGTGATTCAAATGTTTTAATGTGTTATGGGACAAATTGATATGTTTAATGGATATATTACTTGATATTTTTTTAATGATATTCTAATAGAATTTAAATTCAACAATAATATAACCAATTTTTGTTACTTATCCTCTATAGGGGATAATTTGTATTGATATCACCATCATTCATTCTTGGATATATTAATATTTTTTCAAATAGTGTATTATGAAAACCAACTCTTTTCTAGGGGTTAATCTTGTTTCAAAGATATTGTTATGAGACCCATTTATTTTCCATTGGTTAATAAAGTTTCAATGAGATTTTTATGAATCCTATTTACTTTCCATAGGTTTATTTTTTCCTCAAAATATTTTTATGGTAGATGTTTCTCTTCAATGAGTTAACCATGTTTCAATGATATTTTCTGTTGGAGTTGGTGGCCAAGAACCAACTAATTTGTACTTTATTCATTAATAAATACATTATCATATATTGATTGTTCTTATTCATGACAATTCATGTGATAATGACCTAGGGATAGTTGTTTCATTAAAGGGTTATAGGAGATACTTGCTTTGAGGAGAACCCACATGTGTAATAAAACTATTCTTGAATATATGTTCTATGGCCGGATGATATTATTTGAGGGATATAAATAATACAGGCCATTCGGGGTGAGGAATCAAAAAAATTTGAGGCACCATCTCATGGTTTTCACCCTAGATAATTTCCAGGTGGATATTATGAGAACGAGACCCACTAGTAGGAAATCCACATTTCTTAGTGTCATTGGATGTTTCTATCTGCATATGCGTGTATTGGTCTTTAGAATTTAATATTATTGTTAATGGGTATTATAACTCACACACTTTGATATATTGATGAAAACTGTGATGACACACTATTCGCAGAGAGGTAGTGTATGTTGGGTGCAACCAGAATGATATTGCATGAATAGATAATGTGAGAAAGGATTTGTCCCTTCTGTTACATAACTGAACTAGATATATCAGGCCCTTTTATTGAATTCATATAGCCTAAATAAATCAATGGCCATGGTGACGAATGGGAAAGTCCAACTATGTAATGTAAAATAAATAATAACCAGGAAAAATTGTTGATGGCACTAGAATGATACATACTTGATTCGAGATATCGTGACAAAGGGATTACATTATACAGTATGAGTTCGAAGGAGGTGACACTTCATTTAAGCATTAACTTCTTTCTTTATGGGTGCCTTGGCATGTAGCTAGATGCCAACCAATGACTTTAGGTCCACTCTGTCTAATTTATTTTGAGAAAGAGGCCTAGAGGGTCACAGACAAAGTGTGTCGAAGTATCTCAGTTAAATATTAATTAACAAGTTGAATAAAGATTATTCCCAACTGTGGTTTAATAATTATTCAAGGATTCCTGATAAAATTTATTTCAACACTAGTTATTTGAGAGAATATATTGTGGTCGAAATAATATATTTATTAGAGAGTAATACAGTGATAATTATTTGGGAAATAAATAGTCATTATTCAAGTTCTAATAAATGTGGTGTAAAGAATTAAGAAAAATGAAAAATAAAAGTACACATCATTTATATTAATATATATATTCCATGTAGTTTTGCTGGGAATTTTTGAGAAATAATACTATTTATTTAGTCAAATAATATTAGGTGTAATTCGCTTGGTGCATGTCAAGTAATAATAATAGTCAACTGTTATTATTTGATATGGGGTATTACTAAAAATTAAATGAAATGAATAAATTATTTCAGGTAATTAATTCATTTTATTATTAAATGTAATTAAAAACCTCAATTATATATTTCTCATTAGCCTAGCCATTTTGTGGGGGTGTGAACAATGGATTTGTAAAAGCTCTAAATCCAAGAGAGAATTCTTTTATCACTAAGAACGCTCTCAGGCTACGAGAGAGAGATCCACCTCCACCAGAACTAGGTGATCGCAGGCGGACATCTCAAGTGAAGGCTCTTCTGTACAAGAAACTGGAGATACCTTCAGCGATGCCTAGAGAAACGTGCATCATATGTGGATCACCGATAGAGAAATCATACACTTGGATGCTACGACGCAATGACAGATCACTTCAGATTGTGACTGAAGACATCAATGAAGAAAGAATTCCTTTAAGGAAATTGTTTTCAATTAATTAAATTAATTATAACTAACATATTATGATCCTCTATATGATTCTGGGACTCTCCTCTTTCATTTTCATTTTTCATTTTATTCTGATGATTTGGTGTTTTATTATCTTGACGGATCTCATATTGATCATTGCTAACGCTAAAATTTATGTTGGGTACACCTCCCAACGCGCTTCCACTGCGCTTGGAACCAACAAGTGGCATCAGAGGGAGTCATATCTTTGATTATGATTATTTAGTTTTTCATTAGTAATTTAAGAATTTAATAATTTACTAGTTTCAATTCATGTTAATCATTCTTTAGATCTAAATCTCGAGATCTGTTCCTCCTCTCTCGTTTCTCTTTCACCTTACATAAATGATTTTTTTATTTTAATTTTTCTTAAAATAAAATAGAGGATCTCATACGGAGGTGAAAAATGTTCTAGGCCATACAAAACCGGATTACATGGTGTGTATTCAGAATTACATGTCGTGTAGTCCAGGTTCAGGGCATTGTACTGGTTCGCCAAATCAGGTCATGTAAATGGATCCTATCTATGTCATTAAGACTCCGTGTATTGACCAGAAACAAGTGGCACACTATTTTTCGAATTACATTCCATGTGGTCCATGGAACACGACGTGTAGTACTTTTGGGTTATGGTTGGACCATGTACACCATACATGGCTTGCCCGGCTTGAAAACGTGTAACGCGGATACTCTTTAATGTGGGTCCCATTGAATACACCATGTACTTCTAAAATTTCTATAGTACATCTAAAGGCTGTATACCCGGGTGTGTACTTCGGATGGATAGTGAAAGAAGTACACATTGTGTAGTCGGAACTAAACGTCATTTACTCATCCAAATTATGCAGATTTATTAAAATTTATTATTATATTATACAAACCCTTGAGATGTGTACAATAGTGCAGGTGTAAAGTTGAGGCACAATACACGATAGGTGTTGTATATATATGTGTTTAATATCACATATCTATAATGTTCATTTCTACTCATTGTGTTGTTATGAAAAAAAATTCATCGGGTTTCCTCCAATGTACAAGTTGCGTACAAATATAATTTTAAATAAATTTATTTGTTTAAAATTATGATGGATGAGAATCTCAATGAAATTCAGAAAATGGGCTTAAGATAAAAGGATTGATTAATTAAAGATAATTAATTGATTCAAGTGTGATTTATCTTAAACAATAATGATTAATGAATTTAATAATAGTTTTATTTATGTGTAAATATCGTTTCATACATGGATGATCATGAGCTAGACCAAGACCTTTGTATGTGAATGGTTTCATTTAATTTATTTATTTAAATTAAATTTGTTGGTCTGCGAGCCTACTCCTCATTTAATATGTAGGGCCTACTCTATGATGGTTTATTTTATGAAAAACCCCAATTTACCCCTCACCTGCGTGTGAGATAAAATAATATTTAATGTATGGAGCTCCCAAGCTAGTGGAGGTGGCTCATGTTAGGAGCCAAGGAGAAACTAATCCAAGGAGATAAAAAGGTGGATAAGTGGAATGTCGTAAACATAAACCCAAAAGGATTAAGTTGTTTCTCCCTTATGTCTTAGGTTAGTTTATCAACCGCTAGATAAACTAACCAATAGAAAAATCTCATGATCAAACCATTTATTTAATTTCTGTCAGTTACATGGTTTATTTATTCTGGGTGTCTTGCCGTGATCACACAATTAAAAAATTAAACTAGCATGCAATAGGGAGTAAATTAAGAACGTATTTCTCATAAAATATTATCTTAAACATGGTTAATCACTTAATTATATCCCACATAACGTTAAAAAACATATAATCAAAGATAATAAAATGGAAATTTATGTATAAGGATAAAATCCTTCAAAGAAATATTAAGTCGGTATAGCCTTCCATAATCGTGTTTGAATCCAACCATAGTTCAAAGTGCTTGACCAACCCTAGTTGGGGTGCTTTAAAATATCGTGGAATTCTAATTCATGGTTTTGGATTGACATGACATGTTTCGTATCAAGGGTAAACTTCCACAGCAAGACTTGCTGTGACCAAGAGGCAAAGTTTGAGGAAATCCAAAATAAAAGGATTTCATGATTGTGGAGTCCACTCAACGGATCAAGGAGCTGCGAGTTAATGCAGTTGGAATTTGGAAAAGATACCAAACACCCTTCAAGTTTCTTGACCAACCATAGTTGTGGTAATGTGAAGGGAAGTATGGTTCCTTGCCACTAGAATATTCAGGCAACAAAATATTCTGAATTCAATGGCGATGGCTATTGGATTTCAATAAAATATTGGGACACTAATAAGTATTAATTTATTTATTTGTCTAAATTTTCTCATAATAAAGTACAAAACATTTTCTCATCTTAATTTTTAGAAATAGAAATAAAATGACTTCAAGAATATCATTGTGAACTATACTCAAGAAATAAAAACCTTATCACTGGCACCAATTTCCAAGAGTGGCAGAGGTGTTTACGTGTCATCCTTCTCCATGAGAAGAAATTGTATGTACTAGAAGAGCCTATTTCAGTTGCGCCTAGGAAAGAGGCCAGTGATGAGGAACTATCTTTCTATATGAAACACATGGATGATGCCACATATGTCCAATGTTTCATGCTATTAGCCATTTCTAATGAGCTCCTAATGTAACGTGAACACATGGACGCGTATAGCATAATGTCTCAACATAAGGATCTCTCCGAAGATAAGGTGAGACATGAGAGATATGAGATCTCCAACCGTTTGTTTAAACCGGAACATCGAGAGTCTATGCCAGCTGGGCCTCATTTCGTCATGTTTATTGGAAACATTGAATGTCTGGAAATCTTAGCGATTAAGATCTTGAGGAGTTACGTACAGATCTTATTATATCATCACTACCCAACACCTTCTCTAGATTTATTTTCAACTATGATATAATCAACAATGAGAGGAGTTTATCAAAACTTCTGAACTTAATTATCTATGTAGATAAGGACATGGTACATGACAAACTTGTTGTCTTTATGGTGAATAAGAAAAGGAATGACAAGGGAAAGGGGCCACAGACTTATAAATGGTCTGAATCCTCCGAGAATCATCCCTTCCAGATTGGGAATATACAAAGTTCGGGAATGGAATGGGAGGTAATACTTTTTCATGTGGCAATCAAGGCCACTGGAAGAGAAACTGTACCCAGAAGTGTAGGGATGCTAAAGGTGTGTTCGTCATTGAGTGTAATCCTTCCATTTCTACACATTGTGTATTAGATACAGCTTGTGGGTATCACATCTATATTCAAATGCAGGAACCATGTTGATTTAGAATGATTGTCAGAGGAGAGGTGGATCTTCGAGCTGTCAATGGTGCGAGGATGGCTACGTTATCCATTGGAGATTACCACCTATCATTTCCAACTAGGATGAATTTGGTTTCACATAACTATTATTATGTTCCTATTGTTACCAAAAACATAATTTCAGTATCATGTTGGGATATTGATTGATTTACTTTTATTTTTGGAAATAAGGGTTGCTTCTCTTATAAGAACAACATATGTTATGGTATGGCGCATTTAAATAATGGCTTGTTTGTATTAAATTATGAATACCAAGTGTTGACAATCGATAAAAAATGAACTCACAAGACTCATACATTACCTAGTTGTGGAATCAACGTCTTGGTCATGTAAATGAGAAGTGATTGAAAAATATCTTCCAAGGTGTATATTTACACTGTATTGAGAAAAAACCACTTGATAGATGTCACGGTTGTTTACGAGGTAAAATGACCAAGCCACCATTCAGTGGATAGGGTGAATGGGCTACCATGATTCTAGGATTGGTGCACACAAATGTGTGTGGACAATTTCTAGTAGAAGCGAGTGGTGGATATTCTTAATTCATTACTTTTACAGATGATTTAAGAAGATATTTATATATTTACTTAATGAGTTATATGTCAGAATCCTTAGAGAAATTTAAGTAATTCATGAATGAAGTATAGAATCACCTTGGTAAAAGATAAAAAATCTTTGATCAGATCGAGGTTGAGAATATCTGATCCCAGAGTTCATCAACCTTCTATGAGAATCCGTAATTCTATCTCAGATTACTCCTCCTTATACAACACAGTGGAATGGTGTTACTAAAAAGAGGAACCACACCTTGTTGTACATGGTGAGATCAATGATGATTCTTGGATATCTTCCATTATCCTTTTGGGGATATGCATAACAAACTGCAGCATACACATTAAGCCGAGATCCAAATAAGGCAGAAATTGGAATTCCCTCCGAGTTATGTAATGGAATGAAAATCACCTTTTCACACACACATGTATGGGGATGCGAGTTATCTGTTAAGGCCTTCTTAGGCAACAAACTAGAACCCTGGGTAATGAAGTGTATATTTATAGGATATCCCAAGGAAACTAAAGGATATTACCTATATAACCCTTAAGACAAGAAAGTGACTTTCACTAGGCAAGTCATCTATCTCGAGAGGGAGCACATCCTCAAAAAGGATTGCGGGAGCAAGATTGACTTCAACGAAGATGATGCTAAATATACACATTATATGGTATAAGAAAAAGTTCCAAAAGTTCCCATGGAATTGGTTCAAAAAACACAATTACTGCATAGGAGCTCATGATAGGTTAAAGAACCACATAGATTTGGTTTCATAGTCACCAAGGATTGTGAATCATTTTTGTTGGACAATGACGGACCTCACTCCTACATGGAAGTAGTAAAAATCTCAGAAGTTGTAACATGGATAGAAGTTATAAATTTTGAGATGGACTCCATGTATCAGAACCAAGTCTGGGTTCTGTTTGATGACCAGTTGATGTAAATCCTATGGAATGATAATGGGTATTCAAGAGATGACTAGACATTTAAGGTCACGTTAGAACCTATAAAGCATGCATAGTGGAAAAAGGATTCAGACAACATCAAGGAATTGACTATGATGAAACCTTATAGTTAGTTTCCATGTTTAACCCCATAATAATCATACTTTGCATAGAGGCATACATGTCAAAAGAGCATTCCTTAATGGGAACCTTCAGGAAGATGTCTATAAGACACAACCAGAAGACTATGTGACACCTGGTAAAGCCAAATGGGTTTGAAAGTTGTAAAAATCCACTTATGGATTAAAAAAGCATCCAGGTCACAGAACATACGAATTGATGAAGCCATAAAGTAATTTGGTATCATTAAGAAATAATGCGAGCCATGTGTTTATAAGAAGTTTAATGGGAATGAGGTCATTATCCTAGAAGTATATGTTGATGGCATACTTCTTATTTGAAACGATGAAACAGACTTGCAGTCAGTTAAGTATTTTTTGAACAAGTGTTTCTATATGAAGGACTTGGGTTAAGTTGCCTACATTCTAGGGATCAAGATCATTTGTGATAGATCAAAGAGGTTTCTTGGATTATGTTAGGGTACATATATTGACCATATACTAAAGAAATTTAGTATGGAATTATCTAAGAGTGGATTTGTTCCAATGTCAAATGGCATATATCTTTCAAAGAAAATGTGTCTTTAGACAGAACAAGAGAAAGATAGAATGAGTAATATCCCATACGCTTTGGCTATAGGATCCATCATGTATGTCATGTTATATACCAGGCTTGATGTTGCCTATGCACTGAACATGGTAGGAAGATATCAATAAGATCCAGGAAAACATCATTAGACTGTTGTTACGACTATCCTTAAGTACTAGAGAAAAACTAAGGATATGTTTTTGTTGTATAAAGGAGACGACGATCTTGTAATCATAGGGTATGATGATGTTGGTTTTCATACAGATCATAATGATCTGAAGTTGCAATATGGATATGTTTTCTGTCTCAATAGTGGATCTGTGAGATGGGTGAGTTCAAAGAAGCCAGTTGTCGCCGATTATATAGTACATTCTAAATATATAGTGGATTCTGATGCATCTAAGGAATCCTTCTGTATTGGGAACTTTTTCCAAGATCTTGATGTGGTGCCTAGCAGTAAAGATCATGTCACGTTGTATTGTGATAACACTACAACAATGGATCTTACAAAATAACCCATATCACATCAACGGACAAAGAACGTACTCCAAAAGTATCACTTCTTGATGTATTTCTATCAAAGGGGTGAAGTTGCAGTGATCAGAGTGCCCATAGAAGAGAATGTGGTGGACCCCATAAATAAAGGCCTATCTCAGTAGAATCTTGAATATCATGTGAGAGTTAGAGGGTTAAAGGTTTTTAGCAGTTGGCTCTAGTCCATGGGGGAGTCCGTAAGAGTTAGTGGCCTAGAACCAACTACTTTGTACTTTATTGATGAATAAATACCTTATCACATCATGATTGTTCTTCTGAATGAAAATGCATGTGGTAATGTCCTGAGGATAGTTGTTGAATTAAAGGGTCATAGAGGCCTTTCTATGATGAGAACCCGGAAGTTCCATAACCCTTATTCTTGAATATAGGTTCTATGGACAAATGTTATTATTTGAGGGACAAAAATAATATAGTCTATTAGGGGTGAGGACTCATAAAACATTGAGGCACATTCTCATGGTGTGTGCCCTTGGTAATGTCCGGGAGGATATTATGAGAATGAGACCTATGAGTAGGAAATCCACATTTCATGGTGTCCTTGGATATTACTATCTATAGACGTGTGTATTGGTCCTTATACTTAAAGATTACTATTAATGGGTATTACAACTCGTTCACTTAGATGTATTGACAAAAACTGTCACGACACATTGTTCGTAGCGAGGTAGGATATATTGGGTGTGTCTTGAGTGACATTACATTAATAGATAATGAGGGAAATGATTTGTACCTTCTGTTCCATAACAGAAGTAGATATCTCAGGCCCTTTGATGGAATTGATAGAGACTAAATAAACCCATGGCCATGGTGAGGAATAAGAACGTTAAATTCCAGAAAGTCAAAGAAAGAATAATTGAGAACATGGGTTGATGGAACTAGCATTAAACCCACTTGATTCGAGATATTATGACAGAGAGATTACATTACATAGTAAGTGTTCATAGGAGGTGACACGTCATTGTGGCATTAACTTCTTTCTCTATGGGAGCCTTGTCGTGTTGCAAGATTCTAACCTTGGCCTTTTGGAAGGATCTGGCTAATTCAACTGATAAAGAGGCCTAGAGGTTCACACACTAAGATTGTCCATGTATCTCACTTAAATATTTAATTAAAAAATTGAATAAAGATTATTCATGAATATGGTTTAACAATTATTCAAGGATGGTTGATCACATTTATTTCGACATTAGTTATTCAGGAGAATATATTGTAGGCAAAATAATATATGTATTAGTGAGTAATGCAGTGATATATATTTGAGAAATAAATAGTCATTATTCAAGCTATAATAAGTGTGGTGGAGGAAATTATGTAAAATAGAAAATAAAACTAAACACCATGTATATTAATATGTACACGCCGTGTAGTTTTTATGGGAATTTATGAGAAACAAAATTATTTATTTAATTAAATAATATTAGGTGTAATTTGTTGGGAACATGTCAAGTAATAATAATAGTAAACTATTATTATTAGACATGGGGTAATACTAATAATTATATGAAATTAAATAATGATTTTGGGTAATTAATTCATTCTATTATTATGTGTAATTAAAAATACAAATTATATATTTCTCATTATCCCAGCCATTTTGTGGGAGTGTGCACAACGGATTTGGAGAAGCTCTCAAGAAAAGAGATAATTCTTTTTCCACCAAGAACTCTCTCAAGCTACGAGAGATAGATCCACCTCCATCGGATCAAGGCGATCGAAGGAAGACATTGCAAGCGAATGATCTTCTGTGCAAGCACCGGGAGATCCCTTCAACGATTTCCAAGGATACGTGGAGCACATGTGGATCACCACTAGAGGAATCTGACACTTGCATTCTCGTACGCAATGACAGATCAAATCGGACTGTGATTGGAGACATCAATTAAGAAATAATTCCTTCATGGTCATTCTTTTCAATTAATTTAATTTATTGTAACCAACATATGATGATCCTCTATATGGTTCTGGGACTCCCCACTTTCTTTTTCATTCATCAATATATTCTAAAGATTCGGAGTTTTATTATCATGAGGGATCTTAGATTGATTGTTGTTAATACTAAAATTAATGTTGGGTACACCCACCAATGCGCTTCTACTGCGCCCGGAACATACATTTGTATGGAACATGTTCCTATCCCATGGGTTAAACATATTTCAAAGAGATTGTTAAGAAACCAGTTTATTGTCTGTGGATTTATTATGTCATAAAGTGATTGATATGACACTTATTTCTCTTCTAATGGAAAATAATTTTACAAATATATTGTTATAGAACCCAGTTATATTCCATTGGATAATCAATTTATTAAAGGGTTATTGTTTTCTCCAATGATTTTATAATGAAATGAAGGTTTTTTTGTGTTATGATTTTGTAATTATACTTTTATATTTGAAGGGTGGTAATATGATAAACAAATTAAGAGTAGTTTCATGAAAAACCAATGATGGGTGGTTCCTTAATAAACCATTTATGGGAGGTTATGAGATAATACAATGATGGTTGGGTCTATTATAGCCCTCCAATTAATTTTCCAATGAAGCTGACTGTATTTCATTCCATTTATAAGATTGAATTTTATAGTTTAGTGAATATGAAGTCTCATGTAGGTAAATGTTTTATTTCTTATGTCTATTGGTATGTAATGTTTCTAACGATCGATATTGACATCACATGGCTCATGATTATTTATTTTCTTGACTCTTACCTTTTCCATGTTTTCATATTTGATGATCCAAGTGTTGATGGGTAAGAGTTATTTTATGATTATCTCATATGCTTTGATTATTTCATCGAATTCTTATGCACTTTTATTCTCATTGATGACATTCAATTGTTAATTATTACTTTTACCCTTAATGAGCATCTGAGATGACTCTTTTTTATGTTTCATTTTCCCCAAGTCATCAATAACAATGTTGAATGACTTATGTATATAAAGTATTTCCCATGGATAATGTTGATATCCTAATGTGAAATAAATAATGTTGAATTAAATGGGAGAAATGTTTTTTTAATGACGTGTGAATTGTTTATGTATGAATTTTAAAAAATTATTTATAACATTAAACCCTAATGTTCCCCATGAATTTATGTATTCCATATTTCCCATTTGATTTTTTAAGGATTACTAAAAATAATTTTGGTCTTAATTATCGAAATTAATTTTGGCAATTTAAATTTATGCATTTCATCATATGATCCAAAATTATCGGTTTTATCCATTTACAATACATATCTGATGATATGTTTTACATAACAGAAAAATATCTTTGACGAAGAAGACTAATATTAACTAGAAATATATGATAGTGTTAATTGAGGAAACCATAGAATAACATAGAAATAAAATCATGATAGAATATGGGGTTTTGGAGTTATCACTACAGAAATAATATGTGTATCTGAAACCAAGATAAAAACACTAAAAATATCTCAATAAAAGTGGTTGCACATTCATGAATCCTTATGGAATCATTAATATGTATTTTAAATATTATCAATGAGTTTATTTACTTTCATCAATAAAATATTATATTACAGAAATTTAGACTCTAACTTACCAAAAAAATAAAAAAAAATCTTCCTTATGACACGGATTAGGGATCATCATCACAAGCAGTTCATCTTTTTGGACCATAGGCTTGTGAAAAAACACATGGAAAAATTCATTGGATATTTAGCAAAAAATTGTAATATATTGAATTATATTTTTACCACCCCTTCATAAATACCAATCTTTGATTCTATCTACCCCTCTAATAAACCTAGGGAAGCTCTCAATTAGTGTTTATTTAGATAAAAATGTGTTTGATATCATGGTTAATTCTTCAAAAATATATTATGTATAAGTTTGTTTTAAAATGACTGTAATACCACATTTTCCACTAGAGAACATGATTTATAAGATTCAATAAAATGACTTAACAATACCATATATGTTTCTACGTCACCGGATAATGTCATTATTTACCATGCCTGAGTGGAAAATGGATTTGGGTTCAAACACATTCTAGTTCAAAATAATAACCATTTCATTTATAGGGAAGATGATATATCCCCTTATTATATAACAATAAAGGGGTATGAAAATTGTGAGTAAAATACTCTTGGGAATATGAAATAAAATATTTAATTTAAATAGCCTTTATATGATATTTAATTCATGGTGGTTAACCAGGATGAAGCCTACAAAACCGTGTTAAGAAGTTTGTAGCTTCAAATTCTTTATGAAGTTCTCTATTATTACCTATAATGTATGAAATACTTTATTAATTTGAAAAATATAGTTCTCTATATTGATAAATACCTCTTATAATCCTAAGAATCGTAATACATTGATGTAGTGTTCTACAAAGGAAATAAGAAATAGTTTTAGGTTAATTATTGAATAGAATTAACTAAACCTTATGGGATGTAATACACTCCAATTAATCCATGAGATAGTATAAATAATACTTTTTTATGGACAATCGGTATAATTAAAAAAATAACTCTAGGGGAAAAATTACAGCATCTCCCTGGCTAGAGAAACACATTCCTCAACCACCATATTCTTATGTGATGGATAATATAATTTATTTGTTGAACCAACTCCACCAGTATAAGAATATATTCCCACGAAATTAATGAATTTTCTCTTACCCTAAATAATATGTTCCAAAATAAAAGATTAATGGATATATATTCAACGCAACACTAGATCATCAGTATGTTGGAAATCCACCATCAAAGAGGGTTAAGGGGAATAAGTTCCTTTTTCTCTGTTAATATAATGTCAACTAGGATATAAAATCCTCTCACTATATTAATGTTCATGACCTCAGTGACTATAAATAAATTTTTTGTCACCTAAAAAATAACATGTTGTGGGTATATCTTCTAATATTAAGGGAAAAAAGTGGAAGAGTTCACTGATTTAATATGATGTTTCAACTGGGTATATCGACCATTATTTATGAAATTAGGTTGGTAAATATGGATACTAAGGATTGTTTTTAACCAACACTAATCAGTGAATCCATGTTTCTAGAAGATAATGTGAACATAATTACTTTTCTCAAACCGAACTATGATAGATTTTCAAAGAATTATTAGGATATTTATAGGTTAAATCCCTATTTATTTATTCACCAATTTTGAGATACAGTCCAATATTTATGTTAGAAATCAGGAAACAAAAAAGGATTTATCTGAATCATTGTTCAAAATTATAATCTGAAGTAGATAAGTTGATCAATGTTGATTTTATCTGGGAGGCTCAATAAACTAATTCGATCATCAAATTTTTCTATGTTAAAAAAATTAAAAAAATTGAAGGTTTTCATTAATTTTAGGGATTGGATCCAACATTTTCAAAAGGAATACTTCTTGGCCCCATCCATGGAGCAGTTGACAGATACAATAACTCATTATTACAACCTAAAATTAATAATTGAGAGCTATAGAAACATGAAAATATGAATTTAACCTAAAGATGAATAATGTTATACATTTAGGGAACCTAAATTCTTATATTTCAATCGAGTTGTTTCTTTGAGATAAAATAATTTAGAGGATATTTACCAGTGTACCAAGTACCCCCTAATTAAATACTATATTAAGAATATAGTGGAGTTGTATATTAATGATCTAAAATTAAAAAACAGCAATAATTGTAATCAATCTACCTGCCTTGTGGAATTATTCTCAAAATTTCGATAGCATACCATAAAGATGAACCTATTGAAATAAACATTTAGGGAAACATATAGGAAAATTATCAACTTCATGGTATACCGACACTGTATAAAATTTGATTCATAAAAACCATAAAAATAATCAATACAAACCCATCCTCAAACACATAAATAATTGAGTATACTTCAATTGTTCTACACCAACATCAAGAGTTACTTTGTTTTAATAAATAGAAAATTATTTCCTTTCACAAAACTAAGGAAGAAATGATAATCTTATCAGTGGGTTGAATATTTCTAGCAGTATTTTTTACAATCTAAAATTGTATCTTTTACATCCTCTAGTTTTTATATCACCTTGGGAGGGAAAATTCAGTATCCTCTATGTAGAAAACATTGAGTTTTCACTTATTCCCCCATTTCCCCAAAAAACAATATATGAAATAAAAAATACATATAATATCTCAATAAACAATTATCGGAAACTAAAACCCAATACATGAAAATTAGAAATAATGTCTTAAATATAATATTTTTAGTTAAAAATATTCCCCACTATCTATAATATATTGAGATCTACATGATATCTAATGTAGATATACTCAAATAAAACATTGGTCATCCAATATTGATATGGTGAATATCCTAAAGTAATATCATTTTGTAGAAATTCTATATCCATTTCAAATCCTTTAAGATAATGGAAGGAAACAAATTTATGGATTTCCTCAAAATTTAATCTCCCAAAGGATTCACCTATATAAGGAGAAATTACCATTGATGAAATTTCTTCATTCTAGAAACATACAAGCTAAGGAAAATGTATTCTGATGATTTTTCCTAATGCCTAAATACAAAAACAATTGAGGGACCATAAATCAATCAGTTTGTTTCAGTGACTTTATTCCTTTATTAAACAAAGGAACATTTATAGAAATATTTATTCCTCTTGGATTGGTGTGACAATAACATGGAAGAGTACCAAGATCTCATCACAGATTTGAAATTTGATTTATAGATTCCAATTTGGTTAATAAATATTAAATGTGAATCATAAAATAGATAGTGAAAAAATCTATAGACAATATGACATCAAAAAAATATAATGGATATATAAACATGATTATGTGTTGGATTTGTGCGAAATTTTCCTTCAAAACAAACACATTCCAATATTCCACATTTATATGACTCACCCGAAGATGCACTGCCTAATTTGTACACAGCCCTAGGAAATCCAAATAAGGATGAGATGGTTATCACTATTCAAAAAAGAAGATGGTATTGTCCATTATTTATAAATAATACATATGATTTTTAAAACATTATACTGATATATATTAAGATGAATCCTTTAATATTCCAGTTGATACTACAACCAATTTCATATTTCCTTTAGTGGATTTTCTTCAAAATGATGTTCTTTAATAAGACTAATCTAGAATGGATAAAATTTTTAAATGACTAGAAATTCATCATTTGTGATGATCCAAATTTCCATTAAGGCCTCTAAAAACAAAACTTTTCAGTTGTTCTCAATATTTTCATCAAAATAAGAAATACCATTTCTATCATACAGGAGGTCCATGATGGATCCAGTAGTGATAGAAAAATATGGACCGAAGTATTTCACCATATTTAAAAACAGGGTTACTTTTTTCCATCAATGATAAATGATTGTATTGACTTATAAAAAATGTCCCACATATACCAGATAGAAGTTAAATCCATTCATCAACCCCCAATGTTTTTTCATAGTACCAAATAATCCTAGCCATTTTCCATCTAAGAGATATATATTAGGGGTTCATAATCTCTCATAACTATTAAGATGTTCAAGTTCATTCATACAATGACTAAATTATTATTTAAGTAACATAAATCAATATGATTAAAAGAGGTTGGATTAAATAAAATAACCAATTTTTTAAATTCAAGCACCATTCCAATAATTTTTTATTCCTCAAAAAATTCGATTGTATAAGGAAACAAATTTACATGTATCGCGGTAAATAAAATATATTTGAAATTTGAAATATGTTATAATCACTAATCTTTCCCCCATGTGATTAAAAATAGAAAATAGATTATTTCAATGTGATTTTTTGAAATACCCTTCCTAAAAATGTGGATAATGATTATAAATTAACGAGTAAAAATTTCTCATGCTTTGTTTGATTATCAATCTAATAACTCAACTTCTATAAATGCTACCCAATATTATTTACTGTGTGGAATGAAAGCATTTTTAACCATTAATGATTAGTTTCATTGACTATATACTGTTATTTGTGATCAAAAATACAATGATTAATCATATCAAATATAACTTTAAGAGGTTTTTTAGCTAGAAGAGAAAATGTTACTCACTTTGTGTAAACTTGAGATCCATCAAAACGATATCATGTGACTGTTCAACAATTATCTTCACCACCATTAATTCATACATGGGGAATTATTATTATCTTGAAGAAAACCAATGATACTTCAAGGGAATCCCTTTTATTGAGAAGGATAATGGGAAAGTCATTACTCATAAACAATACCTACTCCGATGGAGAATACTCCCTAGTAATGTATATTTTGAGTGTATCACCGAGACCACCAATCCAAGGTTCATTAATAAAAAAATTTATAACATCAGATGTTGTTCACAATTTACTATTTTGTGACTATAAATTTAATGAAACACGTTCCTTTACATATTTTCATAAACAATATTGTATAAAGGTCAAGACCACACAAATTTAAAATTTAAGGAGTCTAGTTCTCATCCTATGACATAAAACTTTATTACATGTGGTCTATCCTTTATAAACTCAAACAACAAAGTCAATTCAAACCCATCTAATATTTTCCCTACACTTATGATATTTTATTACAGAAGAGTTCATAGTTTATGGTATTCTAATTCATGAAGGGTCTACTTAATTTTCCCTATACTAATAATTTTCAAAATTCCACTACTTTCTAAGGATCATATGTGTCTAAATTCCATTTTTATAGGATTATTTGGGATTATTAGATTCACAATGCAGGACCCAACCCTAAATTTAAAACAATTTAATACTACATTCCAACCATGTGTTTGGACCATCACCAATTCATATATTCTTACCTCTAAAAATTGATTTGTATGAAGAAATCAGTTTATTTTTTATTTAAACCAGATTGAAGCTTATATATTATATTTTATAACAGCTAAAACATACTTGATAGTAATAAATATTGTATGGCTAGTCAAATATTTACCGCTTCACTTAGATCAAATTGAAAATTTCACTACCATCCACCACACCTATATATTTTTCTCACCTTTCAGGTTTGGTTATTGATGTAATCTTTATTCTAGGGCACCATATAATAAAACATGAATGTTCTATCATGTCAATAATAATAAAATTATTGTTAACAATTATACCATTACCAATTAACAAATGGTTTCCTCAAAATATCATTAACTAGATAAAAATATTCCAATAGATTTATAGGCAAGGCCCAGATCTGTATTAGGACATAATATCCTTGTACTCTATGTGGAATTATTCTCTTTATTTTAGGATATATAATGATATTTTGTTCCCAAATATCCCAGTCAACAATTCCAATTCACTCCTTCAAATCATCCTTGTGTATAGGCTTACAAATTCATGTTGGTTCTTCTCAAAATTACTATATTATGGGATAAAAACTTTTATTCTAACAAATATGGGTGGAATGGTCCTTATTATTATTGTATACACAAGGAAATTTAGAAAACTTTTATTTTACCCAACATTAAATACTCATCCACTTACTTTCTCCATAAATACATTGTACCAATATTATTTTCATTAGTTTCAAATCATATTGTCCTAAATACCTTTGAAAATCCAGTTTTCATTTTCCACACATTTTACATTTACATTTTGAATTGACAAGAATATTTCATTAGTACTAGAAATGATCACTTATAATCCAAAATAACCCCTAAGGCTAGGTGATGGTAACTATTCCACAAACACATATCCTTTATATATAGTAAAAGACATGTATTTGTTCAAGAGAAAATATCCACTAATTCCGTAATTCAATTAATAGAATAAAAGTGTGTCCATTCATAAAAATGTGGTCAATATATATCCCCATTTATTGTATTTTTCTATATGATAATGGTTCTTTCCTGAAAAAGTGGTTAGTGGATTTTTTTGCCTATTAATTTCCCTTTCATTATTTATCCTTAAAAAAAGTTAGTTATGAATTTACTTCATGCTTCATATTATACTAAAACATATGAAAATAATTATTGTCCCTTTTTATATACTTCAGTTGTGAAATTTCTCCCACTTCATGTCATCTACACTAGTCTCATATCAATTCAAGTAAGGCCAAATATGTTTCTTAGATGTATCACCCCGGTATAAATTATTAGGATCCAGGTCGAATGATTATAAAATATTTGACACATTTACCCATCAATAATAACCTTAAACTATATAAAAATTTCCCCATGTCAGGTTACATATAAAATCTTTGGGTTTAAAAATTGACGTTAGGTTTCTTATCTCATTTTATCATATTGGTAACCAAACTATTTTTGGGTTAAATTTATTTTACCTTATAATTAATCCTATTATAAAAGTTTTATGACATATTATATCATCCAAAATCTATAATTAACAAATTGACCATAAAAAGCATGCTCATCCCCTCTAATGTTTTCTATACTAGTATTGGTATCATCACTCACATCGGTTAAGTTTTTCCAATATTATTTTATTTTTCTCAATACCATTTTACCATATCATTCTATAACCATAAAAAACAAACTGTTAAATAATTTAATGAATTATAGTATCATAAACTACTAATGAAAAGAAACATGGGACCCATTAATTTAAAACAATATGAAGGGAATCCTGGGAAAAGTTGAGTGTTGGCTCACTTGGCCTTTCCCTTTAACAACTCAATAATCATTTTAATTATAAAACCAAATAAAAAATAAAAATGATTATTATCTTAAAAATACAGAGAGGGTAACCTGATGAAAATACATCATTCTTCTTATATATACATCCCTTTTCAGGCATTAGGAAAAATATAGAACACTAAACAAAAACATTCCCAAAGTATGTAAGGAGTGAGCAGAGTCTACGTAAATATTCATGTTATACTCACTTGGTTTCTAGATCTGGGTAAAAATTCAAGTTCCATTATAATACCTATGTATATATTTTCAAATATTTTATGTAAAATAATTAATTATTTTGAAATTAAAAATCCCAGGTAGACCAAACCAATAACCCGAGCCACTCTTCTACAGGGCCTAAGTCATGTTCCTCATCACCATGAGCTAGAAACAAGAAATAGTTCAAAAAACTATCCTTTTCGAAATTCTTTATTCTATATATAATTATCATTTCCTATCCATGAATTGGGCAGTCATATAATCCTAGGGAAAATTATTGCCTAAAATAAACATAGTATAGAGTAAATTCCCCAATGACAAAAGCAGATATCATAAACAATCATGATAATGTCATAAACTGACATATACATGATATCAAATGGTCATAAAATAAAAAGAATAAAATTAAAAGAAGTATAAAATAATTCCTAATACATAACAACCTAACAAAAAGAAACTAAAAAAGAATCTCTTAATAAGCTAAACCCCATGAGACCAAGTCTCTTAAAACAAAATAAATCATGGATGGAATTAATGAAGAAGAGACATGAAAATACATGGTTACCTTTCCCTTACTCATGTTAGGTAAATAAATGTATCAATTTTACTAAAGGTATATGTAGGGTATGAAACAAAAATCCCATTTGGATATAACCATGAATCTATATAATAATTTTAACCATAAATTAAAATATGTATAGTTTGAAAAACTATTTTAAACCAATTTACCTTTTATAAAATTTCATTTGAAATAATATATTAATGATCTCTTTTAATATTCTACAAAATAATCCATCTTTTCAAAATCATGGAAAAAAAGTATCAAATAAATCCACCCTGTATAAACATGCTCAATGCACCAAAACAAGGAAAAAACATGATCCTAAATAAAATCATCTTCAAATAATCAATTAATGGGATTAATCAAAATAATGTGAGAAATAACATATTATAAAATGGTTTTAGAAATAAACACAGGGGAATAATATCATTATATAAAAATAAAATGATAAATAGAAAAGGTTTACAAGGAATAACATAACCATTCATGATATTGACATCATGAATAAAATATCTAAAATAAATCTATCATAATTAATGTATACCCTAGTCTTTAACCATAAGGTTTAAGCATGAATTAGTCGGAAATTATGATTTACTCACCATTAAAAAATGTATATCCATATTGGAAGCTCTGTTAGTCTTCATTAGGACCAACTCCCAAGAGATCCCTCATTGTATTTTTCAATATCAAGTATGAATTCTTATTATTCCACCCCCAAGGGTATATTGGTCCATTAGAAGACATTAAAAAAGATCCGGCAGTTCTCCCTAATGTCTCTCTCACACACTTAGACAACATACTCTATCTTGAAAATACATAAGCTAAGGTCTCTATTCTTACGACACCATACACAAACCCATGGTACCCCATGTTATAATCAATTCCAAACACACAAAATATCAACATGTTCCATATAAAAAATCTATTTAAGAAGTGAATTTATCATAACAACTTACATATTTTATAACAAAAACATTCTTAATGTAAAACATGTCAATTAAAAATGTAGTGTAATCTTTATGGTAACCCCGTTTCTTTAAAACCCCACATTAAAATATATTTAAAACTATATCAAATTCACATTACATGTTTCATTTAAAAACTAATTTCATATAACATTTAATCCCAAACTTTTTGTTGTGTCCAAAACCTTAAAATACCTCTTTAAAAACCATTTTTAAACCCAATTTGAAAGCTCTAAATCTCTCTAAGAAATTTTAATTAACATATGGGGAACATTAAATCCAATTAAAATATCATAATCTTCATTAAATCATCAAATTTCCTAGATAATTATTGTTTCGCATTAGAAAATGATAAATAATCATTCATATATTAATTTAATGTTAATTAAATAAATGAAAGGTAGCTTCCAATTAAATATTATTCATGGAAAATACCTTAAAAAGAGACACTTACCTAAAATTTAATTCCAAATCACCACCGTTTATGAGATCCCCTATATTCATGGTGGAATGTTACTCCCACACTAAAACCACAATCAAACAAACCAAATCACCCATTTAAAGAACAATATTCTACTATTAGCTATATTAGGTTTTCAATATTCGATGATTAAGTATGATTAAAGTTATAATATATAAATAAGAATATAAATCCAGATGATAAGGGATTACCTCAAGAAAAACCACTAATATTTAAAGAGAAAATACACCATTGATATAAGAGGTGGAGGTTTGAGAAAAAATAAGAGGGTTTCATGTTATTGGGGGGAGTAATATGCTAGGGGAGTTAAATCCAACAAATAAAAAATGGTCATTTATCTAAAAAATGAATGACCTAGATAGAATTTATGATTAAGATGAATCCTTAGAAAAACCATGCCTCATTTATGCAGGTGAAACAGTCCCAAAAAAAATGAAGTCACGTGGTTATAGTACTAAATTTCAAGGTTTGATAAACCTTAATCAAGTAGTATGAAATTAAAATTTCCTAAAACCATCACCCATACATGGTTATTCATATGATTAAACATTTTATTTTTCAATCATGTTCAATGGTTTTTTTCTAAAATGAAAACTTTTGACCCCTAGAACTCAGAAACTCTAAGAAGGATTAAAATGAGTAAATAAAAACACAACTAAGGAATAATAGTGACTTTAAATGTGTCACAAGACACTCCAAGATATCAATTTCATCCCCAAAAAAGAATCCAATAAATATGAAATGACAATGTATGAATCATATATCACACCCCCAATAACGAGGTGATTTTGATGGGAAACCACTAGAGAAAACTCTTGAAATAAAACCACAAAATATGATGATTCATCTAAACAAAACCATCATGTCCACACAACCACAAAATTTATTCAATAAAAAAACAACTAAGAGTATCATTATGATATCTAAAGGGGAGGAATACGGATCCTATATCTCCACACAATATTGATATTTGTGAAATGGTGTAATTGAATTAGAAATTACACCGAACGAAGTTGTAACACCCCGAGCTTCCATGATACGCTTCTCATTTAATAATGCAATAGCTTGCATGGTACGCAAGTTCGAGTTCTAACACATCGCGACTAATCAAAGTAGCCGTTATGAATAGTAATAACCACTTTTTAAAATTATAGAAATTTTATATTTCAAAATGGACTTCATTTTTGTATTTGTAATATCGAAATTATCCTAAGTTTAATTTTTTGTAACTTTCTGAGAACTTCCAATTTTTTTATGAATAGTGATAAATACTTAAAACAACTTTTTTAATAAAAATAATTTATTGTGATAAATTATACTATTTAGTTGTTTTAAAGTATAATTAGAATATATTTTTACCATTTTATCCAATGGTGGTCATTAGAATTAATTTAACATTGAAATTGGACATAAACAATTGCCAATCTTTTGATATAAATTGTTTCTTAAAAACACGCTATTTGTTGTGACAGCGGGAATTGATTATAATATTAATTAATGCAACTTATATGTTTGGAATTTTTTAAAATAGACATCATTTTTGAATTCGGAATATCAATTATAGCTTAGGGTGAAATTTTGGCATTGTTCTGAAAAACTTCAATTTTTGATGAATAGTGAAACCACTAAGTGGAAGTTAAATAACTAATTTTTTGTTTAAATGAAATATTACCACTTCTGTGATTTGATTTTCAAAAATCCGACATACATGGTTTTCATTAAGAAGTAAAATGTGGTTCCATGAGATTAAAATAAATTTTTGGTGAATAGTAACTTTTAAGTTCTTAATCGCGATTAGAGGTAATTAGTGTAGTTTAAGGTAAAAACAATGTTTTAATAATATGATATGAGCTTGAAACTTGTCCTACTCCTATTGGATGAGTCATGGCCGACCAAGATAACCCATGGGTCAACTTGGGGACCCCATGGAGCCACTTTGGTTGGAAAATGACATTAATATATATTTATTTAATGTTAAAATTAAATTGACACAAACATGAGTTGTTTAACTAAAACAGTTTTTAAGTGGGGTTACACAAATCCAAATTTTGACTATAAATATTCATTATAAATCTAAAAATATTTCCTACATCATAGTTTTTTTTTTCTATACATTAAATAAATTAAATTATTTATGACATTATTATGATGCAGCGATGACCTCATTATTTAACGATTTTAATAAAATGAAAAGATAATGTAAAATCCAAGGCTTACACTTGTCCAAAGACTATTGGATGTGTAGATTGCGAACTCTTATCACCTTATCCACGAATTATATTAGTGTGGGACCTTTAGAATCTGAAAATCATTGTGTAATAATGTAACATTTCAATCTTTCCAAAAGAGCCCCTCCTCTCCTCTTATAAAAGGACCCCACCTCTCCCACCTTATTCACACTTTCAAGCCATTTGGCTCGGCCAAACTCTACCCAAATACTCTCCCAACTTCCCCCTCTTACTCCTAGAAGCCTCACTTTGGGCAGAACTCTTCTCAAGGAAGCTTTTGGATCAAATCAAAAAGAGTTACCCGATTTTGAGGTAATGTCTTCTCTAATGTTGTTTTGTTTTATTTTTCTTCTCCAACCCCCTAAACTCTTTCTATTAATTTCTTTTGTAACAAAACCAGTATCCTAATATATACTAGGATGTTGTTATAAGAAGTATTAGATCTACACTTATACACACCTACATCTAATGGTTAAAGAACATACGGTTTCTGTGGATGGCGAATTTCTGCCTCACGAAACGATGATTGTTCAACACTCATATAACACCTTAAAAGGTGGCCATTAAGATGTCACTATATTTATATATGATATATAATGTGTTTATGTTTTACTTATGCTTCCGTATTTGTCATTTATGGCATACTTTATGATTTCCATTATGGGTAAAACGCGATAATTTCATTTTAGGAAGTGCGGACTACCGCCCCCACAAAGTGATTTGAATCGTTAATGCCATATGTGGGATGTATAAAGGATGTATTAAATGGTATTATACACTATATTATACTGGAATTATATTATACATTTATATCGTTATGATTTCGTTCCATTAAATACGAAATAGAAATGAAAGTAGCATTCATGCGTACGTACGGCTTACCGTCTCCATGAACGGTGCATTTCATTTCTTACCTCTAAATGTTACGTAATATTATAAATGAATGTATATACTGGATATATATGATATATATGACATCTAAATCATGAATATAATTCTGGATATAATGGATATTCTACCACATAAACAAATTGTAATTATAAGAAATTTATTGTTGACTCAAGTACCAAAGATCGACAAAACGACCGTTATTAACTTAAATAATTACATAATGTTCATAACATTGTAATAAGTGATATAAAAAGGATAATGAAATTAATAATGGTTCTTAATAAGGTATATATTAACTCTAGTTTATTATTCAGGAGGTTAAAGAACGGTTGAGTCAAGTCAGACACGAGGTAAGTGAATTTCTTAACCCAACTTCCATTCTTTGGGTTAATCTCCTACTTTCAAATTCTGTCATGATATTATTATGTCCTATTTTGTATATTTAATTTCTTTATGTGTACCTATTGTGAATACACATAATAGATCTATTTTATTTTTAAAATGATCTTTTAAGGACTTCGTCTCAATCCCCTTTCATTGAGGCATATTTGGTTTTATACACAACTTTCTTTTATACGGTGTATAAACCCCTTTGACTTTTAAGTTTATTCAAAAGGAATCTTTTTTATACGAAGCATTTTGCTAAATGACAAAAGGGAATGTTTTTTTCTTTCCGTACTTATGCGGCGACAATGACTTCTCTACCGCCGTGACCATTATTTGAGTTTCGGCTTCCTCTACAGGCCATCATTTTTTTTAATGAAAAATAAATACAAAGTTTTAAATTTATTTTATTTTGGTATTGAAAATGGTTTTGAAAGCGTTTTTATTATATCAATGTGTTGTATTTATATCTTTTGATTGAAATGTGGAAATGTTATTTTTCCTTTATGCATGTTTTATGTGATACGATTATGTTATGGTTTATGATATGTTTAAACCTATTCATATGAGGAATGTATTGGACTTAATAAGTGACGGGTGGAGCCCGATATATCTTCTCGATGCATCGGTAGGTCTCATGAGACAACTAGACGTGGAATTGTACGAGGCCCTTTCCCAATTTGATTTATGGTTTTGGCCAAGGCCTTAATCATTTTAGACGTCTTGGCCGAGGCCTTGACAAAATGTTTCAGAATGTCTGGAATTATACATTCCCTCATTATGAAAATGGTTATTGATATTGCATGTGGTTATTCGACCAGTAGAATATCCATGTGAATAAGTAAGTGGCATTATCTCATTTTACTTTTGCCATATTATGTTGAAGTTCATGTTTAAAAGGCTTTTGTTTTAGTTATACATTGCCTTAAAAGTTAATGTTTATTTATGAAAGCTTCCGAAATATTGTTATCCTTACTGAGAATTTGAGCTCACCCCTTTCAATGTTTTAATATTTTCCAGGATGTGAAGAAGTATTTTATGAATGACCTGCAGGGATAGTCAGAAGAGGATATGAGTGTGGACTATGGAGACTTTTTTTATTGTAGTTTTTTACTTTATGATGTAATGTAACGTTTATGAATGTATCTAGTGTTTCCAAGGCTACTAAACTAATCGGTCTTTCGAGACATGATCTCTTGTGATCATGCCAATGTTACGAAGTAATGCACTGACTCTGGGTAGCTGGGGTCGGGGCGTTACAGTTGGTATCAGAGGTAGTTTAGTACTATCCTTGGAAGATAGATTTAGATAAACTCTGACAAGAGCACATAGACCTAAGATGAACTTTGAGGATTAGTATAGAAGAACTTCCTAGAATTTTGGTATTGTAGAGATTTTGTGAGTTTTCCGAGCAATACATCCCTGTTTGGATACGAGCTGGTAGAGGCGGCTCTGGCACATATGTTCCTAGGGGTAAAACCCGAAAACACCGCTTTGAGCTAGACTCGAACGGGAACTGGTGCACGACAACGGGCCTTGCTGCACTCTTGGTTACGACACTCCCGGGGGATATGCTAAGGATAACTCTCATTTTCTTTAAAAATCATTATGAAGGGTTTATGAGTATATACTTCCTCAAAGAAAACATTTTTATGATTATGGATTATATCCATAAATAGTTCAATTTATGTTAAGTGTTTTATAAGTATGGGATTATGTATTTTGATTCGTAAACTGATCTAGTTTATGCCATTGTTTAGAAATGGCGCCTAGTGGAAGAAATGGAAACCGCATCAATGCACGCAATCCATGTAGGTATTGCCCTCCTACTCAAGATAATTATAGTGGGGCTGCTGATGCAACTGGTGCCGATCAGCTAATCACCATACTGGGACAACTTACTCAGGTTATGAATAATAACCTTACCCGTATGGAGCACCCTGATCCACATCGTCGAGGATCAATGTTAGATCGATTCAAGAGGCAACAACCACCAACGTTCAATGGGAGTACAAATCCCTTAGTAGCTGAGCAATGTATAAATTCCTTAGAGAAAATATTCCATGCCTTGGGGAGTAGTGAAAGGGAGAAGGTTGTTATGGTAGTTTACCGCCTCACTGGAGATGCCGATCAGTTGTGGTCGCTGATTCAAAACACAAAGGAAGATGATGACGTATCGAATATGGAATGGAGGGAGTTCAAAGATCTTTTCTTAGAAAAATACTTTCCTCGTGACCATCGAGCAGATATGGAAAGGCAATTTCTGAGTCTGAGGCAGAAAGAGTATGAGAATGTCGCAAAGTATGAGGCTAACTTTACAAGGTTAGCGAGGCATGGTGCCGATTATATACGTAACCCAAGGAGTAAGATTGATCGTTTCTTTGATGGGTTAAAACCATTTCTCCGTCTATCTTTAGTATCACAATCCTTCTCATCATACGAAGATATTGTCTTGTGTGCTATCAAGACAGAAAAGGAATTCTCTAAGTCTTATGTCAACAAAGTAAAGCAAGAGAAGAAGAGAACGGTGGAACAAGAGACAGATAAAGGGAAAAAGGGAAAGAAGGATTTTCCATTATGTGATAATTGTGGGAAGAATCACCCTGGTACTTGACTAAAAGGAATGGGAGTTTGTTATAAATGTGGAGAAAAAGGTCACCAGGCTCGTGATTACAAGGGAAAGAAAGAGGCTATCAATGTTGAATGCTACAATTGTAGGGAAATGGGGCATTATTCAAATGAATGTCCTAAGAGTCAGGGAAACTTACCTCAGAAAAGGCCAAGGGATCAAGTCCAATCTTATGATGTGACTACAGTTGAAGTGGAATAATTAATGTATTGGTGCTTTTGGACTCAAGGATTATATTCCGGTTATTAGAATAATGTGATATATATATAAGGATTGTACTACAGTACTTGTTGTTTCAGTAAGGTTTTAATATGATGAAGGTAATTATATTTTTAGTATGTGACAATAAGAGAAACATTACTTTGTTTGGGGAATCTGAAAAATTGATTTTGGAATTAAGAGACCTTTTAGAGAAAGTCTGGACAGAGGTATTTTGGATAACTATAAATGTTGGAGTGGATTAAGTTGATCTTTGGATAGTATTGTTTAAGGTTAAAACATTTCTGAAGATTATTTTTGGAATATTATAATACTATAGTTTTAGGAAATGGACAACCTGTAGGGTGGGGCATAACCTTACACGTCGGACAAAGCTGCAGGAATCGAACCCACAACCATAGTGCGACAGGCCTTTATTTCCTACCACTAGCCTACAGGAAGTCCCTGGTTATTACAAAATAATTTTACTAATCTAAATGGTATGTGTTAACATTTGGAACCTTATACAATTAGGATAAGTATAATATCTTTGGGTTCTATTATCTTTTTGAGAGAAAGGTGAGTTGAAGGTTGAAACTCTAATTGTCAAGCATAAATATATATATACCTATCTGTTATTCAATGAATAAATTAATTCTTAAACTTTAGTAAAGGGATATTAAAACAAAAAAATGTGTTACCCTAATACCTTAAGTCTTGTTGAACTGATGATATTTTAAATCAACATAGATTGAAGGCTTTGAGGCCCTCAATTTGACAGTTGATTGTGATTGATGACCTCAATCACTCCCTACAAATATTTGAGTTTTTCCTCCAATTATATGTCTCTAATTTCCACCAATGTTCTCCTTATCGAGATCATAATTTGGTGGTGACTTTCTTATTTCCATTTCCCTCTTATTAAGGCTAAATTTTATTAACCTTATTTCCGATGTGGGTTTTCCACAAAGGTATTTTCTATTTTCAACCTTTTATTTTCAAAGAAAAATTTCAAATTGCGAGGACGCAATTTATTGAAGTAGGGGAGAATGTAACACCCCGAGCTTCCATGATACACTTCTCATTTAATGATGCAATAGCTTGCATGGTACGCAAGTTCGAGTTCTAACACACCGCGACTAATCAAAGTATCTGTTATGAATAGTAATAAGCACTTTTTAAAATTATATAAATTTTATATTTCAAAATGGACTTCATTTTTGTATTCGTAATATCGAAATTATCCTAAGTTTAATTTTTTGTAACTTTCTGAGAACTTACAATTTTTTTATGAATAGTGATAAATACTTAAAAATACTTTTTTAATCAAAATAATTTATTGTGATAAATTATACTATTTAGTGGTTTTAAAGTATAATTATAATATATTTTTACCATTTTATCCAATGGTGGTCATTAGAATTAATTTAACATTGAAATTGGACATAAACAATTGCCAATCTTTTGATATAAATTGTTTCTTAAAAACACGCTATTTGTTGTGACAGCGGGAATTGATTATAATATTAATTAATGCAACTTATATGTTTGGAATTTTGTAAAATATACATCATTTTTAAATTCAGAATATCAATTATAGATTAGGGTGAAATTTTGGCATTGTTCTGAAAAACTTCAATTTTTGATGAATAGTGAAACCACTAAGTGGAAGTTAAATAACTGATTTTTCGTTTAAATGAAATATTACCACTTCTGTGATTTGATTTTCAAAAATACGACATACATGGTTGTCATTAAGAAGTAAAATTTGGTTCAATGAGATTAAAATAATTTTTTGGTGAATAGTAACTTTTAAGTTCTTAATCGCGATTAGAGGTAATTAGTGTAGTTTAAGGTAAAAACAATGTTTTAATAATATGATATGAGCTTGAAACTTGTCCTACTCCTATTGGATGAGTCATGGACGACCAAGACAACCCATGGGTCAACTTTTGGACCCCATGGAGCCACTTTGGTTGGAAAATGACATTAATATATATTTATTTAATGTTAAAATTAAATTGACACAAACATGAGTTGTTTTACTAAAACAGTTTTTAAGTGGGGTTACACAAGTCCAAATTTTGACTATAAATATTCATTAGAAAGCTAAAAATATTTCCTACATCATAGTATTTTTTTTATAATTTTTAGACATTAAATAAATTAAATTATTTATGACATCAATTTGATGCAGCGATGATCTCATTATTTAACGATTTTAATAAAATGAAAAGATAATGTAAAATCCAAGGCTTAAACTTGTCCAAAGACTATTGTATGGGTAGATTTAGAACCCTTATCACCTTATCCACGAATTATATAAGTTTGGGACCTTTATAATCCGAAAATCATTGTGTAATAATGTAACATTTCAATCTTTCCAAAAGAGCCCCTCCTCTCCTCTTATAAAAGGCCCCCACCTATCCCACCTTATTCACACCTTCAAGCCATTTGGCTCGGCCAACCTCTGCCCAAATACTCTCCCAACTTCCCCCTCTTACTCCTAGAAGCCTCACTTTGGGATGAACTCTTCTCAAGGAAGCCTTTTGCTCAAATCAAAAAGAGTTACCCGATTTTGAGGCAATGTCTTCTCTAATGTTGTTTTGTTTTATTTTTCTTCTCCAACCCCCTAAACTCTTTCTATTCATTTCTTTTGTAACAAAAGCAGTATCCTAAATATACTGGGATTTTTTTATAAGAAGTTTTCGAGCTACACTTACGCACACCTACATCTAATGGTTAAAGAACATACGGTTTCTGTGGATGGCGAATTTCGGCCTCACGAAACGATGATTGTTCAACACTCATATAACACCTTCAAAGGTGGCCATTAAGATGTCACTATATTTATATATGATATATAATGTGTTTATGTTTTACTTATTCTTCTGTATTTCTCATTTATGGCATACTTTATGATTTCCATTATGGGTAAAACGCGATAATTTCATTTTAGGAAGTGCGGACTACCGCCCCCTCAAAGTGATTTGAATCGTTAATGCCATATGTGGGATGTATAAAGGATGTAGTAAATGGTATTATACACTATATTATACTGGAATTATATTATACATTTATATCATTATGATTTCGTTCCATTAAATACGAAATAGAAATGAAAGTAGCGTTCATGCGTACGTACGGCTTATAGTCTCCATGAACGGTGCATTTCATTTCTTACCTCTAAATGTTACGTAATATTATAAATGAATGTATATACTGGATATATATGATATATATGACATATAAATCATGAATATAATTCTATATATAATGGATATTCTACCACATAAACAACTTGTAATTATAAGAAATTTATTGTTGACTCAAGTACCAAAGATCGACAAAACGACCGTTATTAACTTAAATAATTACATAATGTTCATAACATTGTAATAAGTGATATAAAAAGGATAATGAAATTAAAAATGGTTCTTAATAAGGTATATATTAACTCTAGTTTATTATTCAGGAGGTTAAAGAATGGTTGGTCAAGTCAGACACGAGGTAAGTGAATTTCTTAACCCAACTTCCATTCTTTAGGTTAATCACCTACTTTCAAATTCTGTCATGATATTATTATGTCCTATTTTGTATATTTAATTTCTTTATGTGTACCTATAGTGAATACACATAATAGATCTTTTTTATTTTTAAAATTATCTTTTAACGACTTCGTCTCAATCCCCTTTCATTGAGGCATATTTGGTTTTATACACAACTTTCTTTTATACGGTGTATAAACCCCTTTGACTTTTAAGTTTATTCAAAAGGAATCTTATTTATACAAAGCGTTTTTCTAAACGACAAAAGGGAATGTTTTTTTCTTTCCGTACTTATGCGGTGACAATGAATTCTCCGCCACCGTGACCATTATTTGAGTTTCAGCTTCCTCTACAAGCCATCATTTTTTTTAATGAAAAATAAATACAATGTTTTAAATTTATTTTATTTTGGTATTGAAAATGGTTTTGAAAGCGTTTTTATTATATCAATGTGTTGTATTTATATCTTGTGATTGAAATGTGGAAATTTTATGTTTCCTTTATGCATGTTTTATGTGATACGATTATGTTATGGTTTATGATATGTTTAAACCTACTCATATGAGGAATGTATTGGACTTAATAAGTGACGGGTGGAGCCCGCTATAGCTCCTCGATGCATCGGTAGGTCTCATGAGACAACTAGACGTGGAATTGGCCGAGGCCCTTTCCCAATTTGATTTATGGTTTTGGCCGAGGCCTTAATCATTTTAGACGTCTTGGTCGAGGCCTTGACAAAATGTTTCAGAATGTCTGGCATTATACATTCCCTCATTATGAAAGTGGTTATTGATATTGCATGTGATTATTAGACCAGTAGAATATCCATGTGAATAAGTAAATGGCATTATCTCATTTTACTTTTGCCATATTATGTTGAAGTTCATGTTTAAAAGGCTTTTGTTTTAGTTATACATTGCCTTAAAAGTTAATGTTTATTTATTAAAGCTTCCGCAATATTGTTATCCTTACTGAGCATTTGAGCTCACCACTTTCAATGTTTTAATATTTTCCAGGATGTGAAGAAGTATTTTATGAATGACCTGCAGGGATAGTCAGAAGAGGATATGGGTGTGGACTATAGAGACTTTTTTATTGTAGTTTTTTACTTTATGATGTAATGTAACATTTATGAATGTATCTAGTGTTTCCAAGGCTACTAAACTAATCGGTCTTTCGAGACTTGATCTTTTGTGATCATGCCAATGTTACGAAGTAATGCACCGACTCTGGGTAGCTGGGGTCGGGGCGTTATAGTCGGTATCAGAGGCAGTTTAGTACTAACCTTGGAAGCTAGATTTAGATAAACTCTGATTAGAGCACGTAGACCTAAGATGAACTTTGAGGATTAGTATAGAAGAACTTCCAAGAATTTTGGTATTGTAGAGATTTTGTGAGTTTTTCGAGCAATACATCCCTGTCTGGATACGAGGAGGTAGAGGCGGCTCTGGCACAGATGTTCCTAGGGGTAAAACCCGAAAACACCACTTTGAGCTAGACTCGAACGGGAACTGGTGCACGACAACGGGCCTTGCTGCACTCTTGGTTACGACACTCCCGGGGGATATGCTTAGGATAACTCTCATTTTCCTTACAAATCATTATGAAGGGTTTATGAGTATATACTTCCTCAAAGAAAACATTTTTATGATTATGGATTATATCCATAAATAGTTCAATTTTTGTTAAGTGTTTTATAAGTATGGGATTATGTACTTTGATTCATAAACTGATCTAGTTTATGCCATTGTTTAGAAATGGAGCCTAGTGGAAGAAATGGAAACCTTATCAATGCACGCAATCCATGTAGAGATTGCCCTCCTGCTCAAGATAATTATAGTGGGGCTGGTGATGCAACTGGTGCCGATTAGCTAATCACCATACTGGGACAACTAACTCAGGTTATGAATAATAACCTTACCCGTATGGAGCACCCTGATCCACAGCGTGGAGGATCAATGTTAGATCGATTCATGAGGCAACAACCACCAACAGTCAATGGGAGTACAAATACCTTAGTAGCTGAGCAATGGATAAATTCCTTAGAGAAAATATTCCATGCCTTGGGGATTAGTGAAAGGGAGAAGGTTGTCATGGCAGTTTACCGCCTCACTAGAGATGCCGATCAGTGGTGGTCACTGATTCAAAACACAAAGGAAGATGATGACATATCGAATATGGAATGGAGGGAGTTCAAAGATCTTTTCTAAGAAAAATACTTTCCTCGTGACCATCGAGCAGATATGGAAAGGCAATTTCTGAGTCTGAGGCAGAAGGAGGATGAGAATGTCGCAAAGTATGAGGCTAACTTTACAAGGTTAGCGAGGCATGCTGCCGATTATATACGTAACCCAAGGAGTAAGATTGGTCGTTTCTTTGATGGGTTAAAACAATTTCTCTGTCGATCTTTAGTATCACAATCCTTCTCATCATACGAATATATTTTCTCATGTGCTATCAAGATAGAAAAGGAATTCTCTAAGTCTTGTGTCAACAAAGTAAAGCAAGAGAAGAAGAGAACGGTGGAACAAGAGATAGATAAAGGGAAAAAGGGACAGAATGATTTTCCATTATGTGATAATTGTGGGAAGAATCACCCTGGTACTTTCCTAAAAGGAATGGGAGTTTGTTATAAATGTGGAGAAAAAGGTCACCAGGCTCGTGATTGCAAGGAAAAAAAAGAGGCTATCAATGTTGAATGCTACAATTGTAGGGAAATGGGGAATTATGCAAATGAATGTACTAAGCGTCAGGGAAACATACCTCAGAAAAGTCCTAGGGATCAAGGCCAATCTTATGCTGTGACTACAGTTGAAGTGGAATAATTAATGTATTGGTGCTTTTGGACTCAAGGATTATATTCTGGTTATTAGAATAATGTGATATATATATAAGGATTGTACTGTAGTACTTGTTGTTTCATTAAGGTTTTAATATGATGAAGGTAATTATATTTTTAGTATATGACAATAAGAGAAACTTTACTTTGTTTGGAGAATCTGATAAATTGATTTTGGAATTAAGAGACCTTTTAGAGAAAGTCTGGACAGAGGTATTTTGGATAACTATAAAGGTTGGAGTGGATTAAGTTGATCTTTGGATAGTATTGTTTAAGGTTAAAACATTTCTGAAGATTATTTTTGGAATGTTATAATACTATAGTTTTAGGAAAAGGACAACCTGCAGGGTGGGGCATAACCTGACGCGTCGGACAAAGCTGCAGGAATCGAACCCACAACCATAGTGCGATAGGCCTTTATTTCCTACCACTAGCCTACAGGAAGTCCCTGGTTATTACAAAATAATTTTACTAATCTAAATGGTATGTGTTAACATTTTGAACCTTATACAATTAGGATAAGTATAATATCTTTGGGTTCTATTATCTTTTTGAGCGAAAGGTGAGTTGAAGGTTGAAACTCTAATTGTCAAGCATAAATATATATATATGTATATGTTATTCAATGAATAAATTAATTCTTAAACTTTAGTAAAGGGATATTAAAACAAAAAAATGTGTTACCCTAATACCTTATGTATTGTTGAACTGATGATATTTTAAATCAACATAGATTGAAGGCTTTGAGGCCCTCAATTTGACAGTTGATTGTGATTGATGACCTCAATCACTCCCTACAAATATTTACGTTTTTTCTCCAATTATATGTCTCTAATTGCCACCAATGTTCTCCTTATCGAGATCATAATTTGGTGGTGACTTTCTTATTTCAATTTCCCTCTTATTAAGGCTAAATTTTATTAACCTTATTTCCGATGTGGGTTTTCCACAAAGGTATTTTCTATTTTCAAACTTTTATTTTCAAAGAAAAATTTCAAATAGTGAGGACACAATTTATTGAAGGAGGGGAAAATGTAACACCCCGAGCTTCCATGATACACTTCTCATTTAATAATGCAATAGCTTGCATGGTACGCAAGTTCGAGTTCTAACACACCGCGACTAATCAAAGTAGCCGTTATGAATAGTAATAACCACTTTTTAAAATTATATAAATTTTATATTTCAAAATGGACTTCATTTTTGTGTTCGTAATATCGAAATTATCCTAAGTTTAATTTTTTGTAACTTTCTGAGAACTTCCAATTTTTTTATGAATAGTGATAAATACTTAAAACTACTTTTTTAATCAAAATAATTTATTGTGATAAATTATACTATTTAGTGGTTTTAAAGTATAATTATAATATATTTTTACCATTTTATCCAATGGTGGTCATTAGAATTAATTTAACATTGAAATTGGACATAAACAATTGCCAATCTTTTGATATAAATTGTTTCTTAAAAACACGCTATTTGTTGTGACAGCGGGAATTGATTATAATATTAATTAATTCAACTTATATGTTTGGAATTGTGTAAAATAGACATCATTTTTGAATTCGTAATATCAATTATAGCTTAGGGTGAAATTTTGGCATTGTTCTGAAAAACTTCAATTTTTGATGAATAGTGAAACCACTAAGTGGAAGTTAAATAACTGATTTTTCATTTAAATGAAATATTACCGCATCTGTGATTTTATTTTCAAAAATCAGACATACATGGTTGTCATTAAGAAGTAAAATGTGGTTCAATGAGATTAAAATAATTTTTTGGTGAATAGTAACTTTTAAGTTGTTAATCGCGATTAGAGGTAACTAGTGTAGTTTAAGGTAAAAACAATATTTTAATAATATGATATGAGCTTGACACTTGTCCTACTCCTATTGTATGAGTAATGGAAGACCAAGACAACCCATGGGTCAACTTGTGGACCCCATGGAGCCACTTTGGTTGGAAAATGACATTAATATATATTTATTTAATGTTAAAATTAAATTGACACAAACATGAGTTGTTTTACTAAAACAGTTTTTAAGTGGGGTTACACAAGTCCAAATTTTGACTATAAATATTAACTAGAAATATAAAAAGATTTCCTACATCATAGTATTTTTTTTATAATTTTTAGACATTAAATAAATTAAATTATTTATGACATCATTATGATGCAGCGATGACCTCATTATTTAACGATTTTAATAAAATGAAAAGATAACGTAAAATCCAAATCTTAAACTTGTCCAAAGACTATTGGATGGGTATATTTAGAACCCTTATCACCTTAGACACGAATTATATAAGTGTGGGACCTTTAGAATCCGAAAAACATTGTGTAATAATGTGACATTTCAATCTTTCCAAAAGAGCCCCTCCTCTCCTCTTATAAAAGTCCCCCACCTCTCCCACCTTATTCACACCATCAAGCCATTTGACTCGGCCAAACTCTGCCCAAATACTCTCCCAACTTCCCCCTGTTACTCCTAGAAGCCTCACTTTGGGCAGAACGCTTCTCAAGGAAGCTTTTGGCTCAAATCAAAAAGAGTTACCCGATTTTGAGGTAATGTCTTCTCTAATGTTGTTTTGTTTTATTTTTCTTCTCCAACCCCCTAAACTATTTCTATTCATTTCTTTTGTAACAACACCAGTATCCTAAATATACCTTGATGTTGTTATAAGATGGATTCTTGCTACACTTACACACACCTACATCTAATGGTTAAAGAACATACGGTTTCTGTGGATGGCGAATTTCTGCCTCACGAAACGACGATTGTTCAACACTCATATAACACCTTCAGAGATGGCCATTAAGATGTCACTATATTTATATATGATATATAATGTTTTTATGTTTTACTTATGCTTCTGTATTTCTCATTTATTGAATACTTTATGATTTACATTACGGGTAAAACGCGATAATTTCATTTTAGGAAGTGCGGACTACCGCCCTCTCAAAGTGATTTGAATCGTTAATGCCATATGTGGGATGTATAAAGGATGTAGTAAATGGTATTATACACTATATTATACTGGAATTATATTATACATTTATATCATTATGATTTCGTTCCATTAAATACGAAATAGAAATTAAAGTAGTGTTCATGCGTACGTATGGCTTACCGTCTCCATGAACGGTGCATTTCATTTCTTATCTCTAAATGTTAAGTAATATTATAAATGAATGTATATACTGGATATATATGATATATATGACATCTAAATCATGAATATAATTCTGGATATAATGGATATTCTACCACATTAACAACTTGTAATTATAAGATATTTATTGTTGACTCAAGTACCAAAGATCGACAAAACGACCGTTATTAACTTAAATAATTACAAAATGTTCATAACATTGTAATAAGTGATATAAAAAGGATAATGAATTTAAAAATGGTTCTTAATAAGGTATATATTAACTCTTGTTTATTATTCAGGAGGTTAATGAATGGTTGAGTCAAGTCAGACACGAGGTAAGGGAATTTCTTAACCCAACTTCCATTCTTTGGGTTAATCTCCTACTTTCAAATTCTGTCATGATATTATTATGTCCTATTTTGTATTTTTAATTTCTTTATGTGTACCTATAGTGAATACACATAATAGATCTATTTTTTTTAAAAAATGATCTTTTAAGGACATCATCTCAATCCCCTTTCATTGAGGCATATTTGGTTTTATATACAACTTTCTTTTATACGGTGTATAAACCCCTTTGACTTTTAAGTTTATTCAAAAGGAATCTTTTTTATACGAAGCGTTTTTCTAAACGACAAAAGGGAATGTTTTTTTCTTTCCGTACTTATGAGGTGACAATGACTTCTCCACCGCCGTGACCATTATTTGAGTTTCGTCTTCCTCTACAAGCCATCATTTTTTTAATGAAAAATAAATACAAAGTTTTAAATTTATTTTATTTTGGTATTGAAAATGGTTTTGAAAGCGTTTTTATTATATCAATGTGTTGTATTTATATCTTGTGATTGAAATGTGGAAATGTTATGTTTCCTTTATGCATGTTTTATGTGATATGATTATGTTATGGTTTATGATATGTTTAAACCTATTCATATGAGGAATGTATTGGACTTAATAAGTGACGGGTGGAGCCCGCTATAGCTCCTCGATGCATCGGTAGGTCTCATGAGAAAACTAGACGTGGAATTGGCTGAGGCCCTTTCCCAATTTGATTTATGGTTTTGGCTGAGGCCTTAATCATTTTAGACGTCTTGGCCGAGGCCTTGACAAAATGTTTCAGAATGTCTGGCATTATACATTCCCTCATTATGAAAGTGGTTATTGATATTTCATGTGATTATTCGACCAGTAGAATATCCATGTGAATAAGTAAATGGAATTTTCTCATTTTACTTTTGCCATATTATGTTGAAGTTAATGTTTAAAAGGATTTTGTTTTAGTTATACATTGCCTTAAAAGTTAATGTTTATTTATGAAAACTTCCGCAATATTGTTATCCTTACTGAGCATTTGAGCTCACCCCTTTCGATGTTTTAATATTTTCCAGGATGTGAAGAAGTATTTTATGAATGACCTGCAGGGATAGTCAGAAGAGGATATGAGTGTGGACTATGGAGAATTTTTTTATTGTAGTTTTTTACTTTATGATGTAATGTAACATTTATGAATGCATCTAGTGTTTCCAAGGCTACTAAACAAATCGGTCTTTCGAGACTTGATCTTTTGTGATCATGACAATGTTACGAAGTAATGCACCGACTCTAGGTAGCTGGGGTCGGGGCGTTACAGAAGTCATCCACCATGAAAAAATATCTTGAATATTTTATAAGGAGAATATAAGAACCACTTAGGATCTAATTACCACATACCAAAAGGATAATAAACCTCATGGAACTAAACACCCACATGGTCAAGTTGTCATCATGATTAAAACACATGAACTCTTCAAGTAAATACTTAAGGAAAACGAATAATGTGAAATGAAATGGGAAATTGACCTTGGTCGACGTACACTATAGTTAAACTAGGATATAAACACAGATGACTATGCCATTGTGAAACCAACAAATCTAGAACCACTGAGTTCCCAATGGAGGAAGGGAAACACTAAACCTAATTACTCAAGAATTGACAAAAAGGTCCCTCATCCACATATCAATATTAAAATGAACTTAAAATGGTTATGATATAATAGAATACTAGGAATTCCAAAGATAGGAAATTGAAATAGTAATGATTTCACCTAAGATCAAAAAACGCAAATGAATCACACAAGCCTACAGGTATGCTCTGAAACATAAGATATAAAAATAAAAATCACAAAAACAAAATTCAAAAAATGATTTAATTTAGAGGAAATGAAAACAAAAAAATTGAAAATGTAATGTTTTAGGGCTCATCTTCATTTAAGAAACACCTCTCCCTATATCTGAAATAAATAATACCATATTCTTATCCTCTACTCCCAATACATCAGAATAAAAAAAGTTTACCTCTTGTTAGAAACCTTAAAACAAAAAAATCATTTTGGTGTCTTTAGAAATATTTCCCAAAAACTCATTTTAATTAAAAACACTTCTCTTTACAAATATAATTTCTAAATAATTTCCACAGACAAGTTTGAAAGTGAATAAAACACCACACACACAACATTAGGAAAAAATGCAAAAAACAAAAAAAAACAATCACATCCAAATTTCTATGTAGAATAGAGGTTACTTAACCAAAAATAATGGGTTTTAAAATAATATAATTAACACTATAATCTCCGAAAACACCATAAAGGATATACAAGCACCCTAGGAAACATTTTAAGACTCTATAAGGTATCACTCCCACCCACTATATTTAGGAAACCACCCAATGTTCCAAACAGTACCCTACCAAACAATTTGTAAATCCAAGACACTTCTTAATGTTATTAAGTCCCACACCAAATCATTTTATTTAAAATAATTTTTTAAAAATATCTTTTTAATCATATCCCTTAATTGATATTTACAAAACCACTGGAAGTAAAATTTAAAGAACCAATATACTTATATATAAAATTCTCAACATGAATAGAACACATCATTTTTAAAATTAAACATGTCCCAACTAAGGTTGATTCATTTTAAAACATCACACATTATTTAAAATTATTTTTTCAACAATTCCAAAATATTTTACATTTTAAATAATTTATTGAATCATTGAGAAAACACTTTTAGATGTTGAAAACCACACTTCCAATTATCTTTATCACCGAAATGGAATCAAAATACCTTTAAAAGCAATATTAAACTATAAATAATATATTTTCACATTGAAACTACCACAATAAATTATCTTTACTAACCAAACTCCTCAAAGAAAACAAGTTGTCTCATATCCAATGAAATAAATAAAAACCCTTATTTCAAAACAACTTAAGAAAATTAATATTCAAACTTATTTAAGATATCATCTAGAAACTCAACTATTTCCCCCTATCCATTATTGGGTCCCCCTAGTCTCAAACACCATTTAAACCATGGGAGAATACCCTTATTTTAAAAAATTTAATATACATAAAAAGTTATTCCCACACTCTTTTCCAAAAAAAATTCTTATTTATCTCAAAATAAAAAATCATTAAAATAGTCTATGACCCTTAATATAGACCATTGAATTAATTGGCCATCAATCCCCCTTTCCATTCTTGGAAAAATTTTAAAAATAATTTTTGAAATAAACCTCCTTTGGGAAAGCACATCCATAAACCAATTCTCAGGGAGTCTAATTAATGATTTAAAATCCTTTTAAAATTTACACTTTTGATCTTAAACACATTTTCAACAAAAAAAAATTCCTTCGTTAAAATTTGGAATATAAAAAAACATGGTTTCTTTTAAAAAACAAAACATTTTCCCCAAACCACCCCAAAATGTGTTTAAAAAAACACCTCATAGAATTCCTCTCTTCCATTCTAAAAAACATTTTTCAATTCATAACATAATTTCTGCAATGTAAAAACAGATCACACCATCACAGATATCAAATCAAAAAACATTCAAACGCATCAATTTCTTTTAAACCCCAAATAAAATGCCCCAGTGTGATAACTCCCCGATGGAATACTCCATTTGAACCTATTTAAGAAGAACCGAAGGAAAACATAAAATCTAGATAGAAACATGAATTGTGCACTATTTGGCCACATTCCCAGGTAAAACATGAACCAACCATACAAAAGAAACATCTTAGTTAAGCAATTTCACTTTATAGACACTAAAATCTAATGTTTCAAATTATTTTTAACCCTGAAACCATTTTCTGTTCACTATTTCAAATTTTGGAAAGAAAATGGATCCCTAAAATCACTAATACACTAAATTTGGATCAAATAATCATAATAAAATATCCAAATATATCAGAATACATAAATATAAACTCAATATCATGACTCAAAATAGATGCTAGAATGGAAACTATAGGTTTTGTGTGATGAAGAACATTATATTCCCTTTCTCACACACGTCTCTAAACTCCCAACGCTGAACCATGCCTTTAGACTATCGAGTCACACCCCATATAACATTAAAACCTATATTTGACACCAACTTGTTACGAGCCATATCTATTCGTGCTAGCCCGTCACCCATGTAACTCTGCCAAAAATCCTATGGTGTAATCCTGTTTTCCATGAGTTGGAAAAAAACAACAGGTCATACCAATTAACCTTTTAGGGACGGTTTCTCTATTTTATAATAACAGTTACCCATCAATTAATAGAACAAACCTTCCCACCTAGTATATTTAATTAAAATAAATAAATATAAAATATAGTGAACATATAATTAATTAAAATAAGATATAAAAAACAAGTACAATCAAGTCATAAAAAGATATATAAATGGTTTCTAATGGTAAAAAAATCTCAGAACTGGGGGAAAATACCATAAGGCCTGATACATAACACCCTAACCAAATGAAACACAAAAGTGATCCTCAAGTTCCAAATTCAAAGGTATGTTTCCCTAAACTGTGTCCTGCAAAACAAAATCTACCTACGCCCATTGTCAGATGATGGGTTTGGGGAAGAATTACTAGTATGGTACCACCATTTATCAAGGTAAGAAATTTTTCCATGTATACAAATAAGTATACATTGAAAACTATTTTCTTTCAAAACCAAGTTCACTTTTTAAAAAATTTCACTTAAAAACACTAACACTAGAGATTGCAGTCGGTTTTTCTCAAAAACAATTCATCTTTTAAAAAATCATGGTAAACAAGGTTAAAAGTAATGAAATAAATACACTTGGTATAATCATGCCCAATTCATCCAAAAAAATCACAAAAATAAACATAAATATTAACATTATTAAATAATCAAGTAATGGAAAATGGGAATTATCATGATAAACATTAATTAATCAAAGGGTTCTAAACATAAACACATGCGAATAAAAAATTAAATAAAATACAATGATAAAGAGGAAATTATTTCAAATTATTATATAACAATACATGGAACTAATTCAATTAATTAATCATATAAAATCATTATGGAATAAATAATGTTCACTATGGTCTCTGGCCATAATTGTATAGAATGAATTTTTCATAAAATGTGAATGTATAGTTGAATAATAAATTATATCTAGAATTAAAGATATATCATTCTTCAATGGGCCCAAATACTAAAAGATCCTTCAGTCTCTTAGACAACATCTTATAATCTCTCCCAATATTCCCCCCTAATGGATGTATCAGTCCCTTTGACAAAATTATGTATCTTCCCTTGATTTTCCCACCCAAAATCACTCTCATCCACTGGGAAAACATATCCTAGCTAGTCTGTTAATGAAACTAAGGTCCTAATACATAAGTTATAATACTCACCCCCAAGGTCTCTCATGTGTTACTGAATTAAAAATACTTAAAACATCCACACATTCCACACATATTATCTATTTCAATATAAAATTTTCTGAACCAACTTTTCAATTTTAAAACAAATCCATTCCCATGTTAAAACATTGTAATTCAATATACAATTCCTTCCTTAAGGTAATCCACTTTTTTCTAAACCACACATTAAAATAAATTTTAATTTATCACAAGTTCTCATCAAATGATCCATTTAAAAACAAAATTCATAAAGAATTTCAACCCATAATTTTTTCACCATCCAATATCATTCAATATGACTTCAAAATCCCCATTTTATTGCATTAAATATCTTTGATCCATTATAGAAAATAAATAAAGTTCATTAAATCCAAATCCTTTAATATAATCCACATTAAAGCATCAAATTTCCAAGTCATATCATGAATCACATAAAACATGGATAAATCATCATTCATAAATAAATTTAAAGTAAATTTGGAAAAAAGGATACTATAAATTAAATGTTACCATAGATAAATGTCTTAAATTGGCACACATACCTCAAAATCAATTCAAACGCATTATATTAAATAAAAAACATTATATTTTATGTGGAGTGGTCCTCATTCACCTAAAATACAATTAAAAAACAAAATACCCCACTACTATAACTTGGCCTTATATCAGTGCAAAAAACTGACATTAACAGTGCTAGAAAAGCGCTAAAAATGCCGGAAAAGATAAAGAGGGGGGCCTTTATCAGTGCTCCGAAAAGCATTGATAAATGTCTCCATTAGCATCACTTATTGGAGAGCTGATAAAGGGGACCCCCTATCTATGATGGCATTAACTGTGCTTTTTAGCTTAGATAAAGGGGTGTCTTTATCAGTTCTATCTTGAGTGCTGATAAAGGGCCCTATTATCAGTGCTCAAGATAGTGCTGATAAAGTTGTCCTTTATCAGTGCTCAAAAAAGCGCTAATAAAGGCAACTTCCCAGCACCTGCACACCTATACAAAACAGCACCGGCACACCTATACAAAACAGCACCCGCACACAATATTTTGACAAACAATGCTATATATATTTACTTAACATCATGAATATAAAAAAACACACTGTTATATACATTTCAAACAATGTTTTACATGGTTACAATTACAAATTTCCAACAACAGTTATAAACATTAATGTTTAATACTTTAATATCTGTGATCCTCTCTCAAAAATTGTCGTCCACAGTATTTGTTGCTGAACAAAGAATCCGAACTCAAGGAAAAAAATTCACCTATATAAGAAAACAAATATTATTTTAGTAATACAATAATAAAATAATTTAAAACATTAATATGAAATAATACATTAATATGGAAATGTGAAACTAAAATGTGGAAATGATAAACTCGAATGTTTTTATTCTAATAAAAATGAAAGGGAATAATCTAAAATCAATATGTTTTTGTATGATTTATCTCATTTAATAAATACTGATTCTTTATCTAATGAAAAGAGCTACCGGTCACACCATGCATCAGATTGAGGTGCGGTCGATTCTTACACATCAAAATTGAATCATATATCTTTTTTCTAAAGTATCAAAACAATCTGAATGTGTTTTCTCAGTTTTCCATATTTCACTTGTGTTGTTTTCTAATGTTAATGTCAATTTGAAACTGATATCAGACACTTTTAGCAATACCGGTCACACCTTGCATCAGATTGAGGTGAACTTTATTCTTACACGTCAAAAAGGACTCATGAATCTTTTTACTAAAGTATCAAAACAATCTGAACGTGTTTCCTTGGTATTCTGTATGTTAATAGTGTTGTTTTCTAATGTTAATGGCAATTTCAAACTGATATCAAACACTTTTTGCCATACCGGTCACACTATGCGTCATATTGAGGTGAGGTCAATTCATACATGTCAAAAATGACTCATGGATATTTTATCTAAAGTATAAAAACAATCCGAAAGCATTTTATCGGTTTTCCATATGGTAGTAGCGTTGTTTTCTAAAGATAATGTCTATTTCAAACTGATATGAGACACTTTTAGCCATACTGGTCACACCGTGCATCAGATTGAGGTGTGGTCAATTCGTACAACTAAAAAATGACTCATGTATTGTTTTACTAAAGTATCAAAACCATCCAAACCCGTTTTCTCAGTTTTATGTATGTCACTTGTGTTGTTTTCTAAAGTTTATGTCAATTTCAAACTGATATCAGACACTTTTAGACATATCAGTCACATTGTGCATCAGATTGAGGTACGGTTGATTATTACAAGTCACAAATGACTCATGGATCATTTTCCTAAAGTATCAAAACAATCCAAATGTGTTTTCTTTGTATTACATATGTTTGTAGTGTTGTTTTCTAAAGTTAATATCAATTTCAAACTGATATCAGACACTTTTAGCCATACCGGTCACAACATGCGTCAGATTGAGGTGCGGTCAATTTGTACATGTCAAAAATGACTCATGGATCATTTTACTAATGTATTCAAACAATCCTAATGTTTTTTATTGGTATTACGTATTTTAGTAGTGTTGTTTTCTAAATTTAATGTCAATTTCAAAGTGATATCATACACTTTTAGCCATACCGATCACACCGTGCATCGGATTGAGGTGAGGTTGATTTTTACACCTCAAAAATGACTCATGGGTTGATTTCCTAAAGTATAAAAACGATACGAATGTATTTTCTCAGTTTTCAGTATGTACCTTGTGTTGTTCTCTAAAGTTAATGTCAATTTCAAACTGATATCGAACACTTTTAGTCATACTGGTCACACCGTGCGTCAAATTGAGGTGAGGTCAATTTGTACACCTCACAAATGACTCATGGATTTTTTTCAAAACTTATCAAAAAAATCTGAACGCATTTTCTCGGTTTTCCATATGTCACTTGTGTTGTTTTCTATAGTTAATGTCAATTTGAAACTGATATCAGACACTTTTAGATATACCGGTCAAACCGTGCATCAGATTGAGGTGTGGTTGATTCGTACACGTCAAAAATGACTCATGGATTGTTTTACTAAAGTATAAAAATAATAAAAATGCATTTTATTGGTATTCCTTATGTTAGTAGTGTTGTTTTCTAAAGTTAATGTCAATTTCAAACTGATATCAGACACTTTTAACCATACCGGTCACACCGTGCGTCAGATTGAGGTGCGGTCAATTCGTACATATCACAAATTACTCATGGATCATTTTCCTAAAGTATCAAAACAATTCGAAAGCATTTTCTAGGTTTTATTCATGTTAGTAGTGTTGTTTTCCAAAGTTAATGTCTATTTCAAACTGATATCAGACACTTTTAGCCATACTAGTCACAGCGTGTGTCAGATTGAGGTTTGGTCAATTTTTACACCTCAAAAATGAATGATAGATCGTTTTCCAAAAGTATCAAAACAATCCAAACGTGTTTTCTTGGTTTTCCTTATATCAGTTGTGTTGTTTTCTAAGGTTAATGTCAATTTCAAATTAATATCAGAAACATTTATCCATACCAGTCACACCATGCGTCGGATTGAGGTTTAGTTGATTCATACACATTAAAAATGACTCATGGATCGTTGTCCTAAAGTATCAAAATAATCTGAACGTGTATGCTTAGTATTTCATATGTTAGTATTGTTGTTTTCTAAAGATAATTTCAATTTCAAACTGATATCAGGCACTTTTTTCCATACCGGTCACACCGTGCATCGGATGGAGGTGTGGTTTATTCTTACACATCAAAAAAGACTCATGGATCGTTTTCTTAAAGTATCAAAACAATCTAAATGCATTTGCATGGTATTTCGTATGTTAGTAGTGTTGTTTTCTAAAGATAATACCAATTTCAAACTGATATAAGACACTTTTGCCATACCGGTCACACCATGCATCAGATTGAGGTGTGATCAATTCGTACATGTCACAAATGACTGATGGATCGTTTTACTAATGTATCAAAACAATCCGAATGCGTTCACTTGGTTTTCGGTATGTTAGTTGTGTTGTTTTCTAAAGTTTATGTCAATTTCAAATTGATATCAGACACTTTTAGCCCTGGACACACCCCCTCCCTCCCCTCCTGGACACCCTCACACCTGGACACCCCCTCCCTTTTTGACACACCCCCTCTTATACACCCCCCCCCCCACTCCTGGACACCACCTCCCTCCTGGACACCCCCACCCTAATATAAGGGAAACTAAATTTAGAAAATTGAAAATCCAAGATATTGGTCCCCATCAAGATTTTAGGATTCTCGTGAGTAGACTGAATTACTATGCATCGGTCGACTTCCACACTATCGACCGGTGTAGTCCAATGAGTTATGCTTTACTAGACTGGAAAATCATATCTAAAACCATTCCTTATAACCTAAGGATATCAAACAAAATAAAGGGTGATCATATATTCTCAATAAGTGTAAACCATGGAGATATCAATGATCATATATGGATAACATTTGTAGGAATTAACCTTCATTATATTTTTGTACAATCATCCATCAGGTATGTTGCCCATTCGTTTCTAAACACATCTATATCATCTTTTTAATATGAGTTTTTGCAACAATCATGGTATTACTGAAAAAATATAACTACACAAAGTGTTAATAAATATTTTAAATGAACTCGTAATTATTTTAGAAAATACCTCATCAGGAATGCTAGTTTTTTGATGAAATATGATCTCTTTCATAAATTTACAAACATAATAACCACATCCCATTCCTTTTGTTTGTTTTGGACACTGCAGAAACAATGAAAACAATAATTAATTTGTTTTGATATGTGTTTGGATCGTGAAATGTCATTATATATACCCGGATACTTTTCCAGTTGTAGATATTGTAGGCTTTCTCATCCTTATGCCCTGGATTCCTTCCATGAATTAGACAATATTGATGCACCATACTATCATAACAGAATCCTCATTAAAAGATAACATAAATTATATAACTAGATGTTTAGTTTTAAAATATTGGATCCATTGTATTACAAATTAACAAATGCCATCATGCCTGGTCGGTTTGTTGGATATCCATGCATTGAATCCAGAAAATAAATCTTTGGAGTATCCAAATTGACTGAAACCCACATCCAATACTCCCTAAAAATACAAAAACGAATAAATAAAGAATGAAATGAAAATATAGTTGATATTATTAAATTGTAGAGTTTTACCCATGCATCATTGGTATTGAAAAGAGTTTTTCATCTGTAATATTGTTTTCAAACGATTTGGGAAGGGGGGACATTATTGCGACTTCTTTATCATAATCTATTTCTTCTTTTGAAGAGGTGGTTTCAGGACTAACGAGTCCAAATTTTATTTCATGGGAAAATCCCTTCAACTGTTTTTCATATATACGCCTACCAAAAATTTAAAATGTATTTAGTCATAATTATTAGAGTATATCAGCTTTTGTAAAATCAAATCATGAAAACATGCCTCATGTATACATTTACAACTGAGTCACCTAGCCATTCATACTTGAGGATTTCATTTAAATTTTCAACACTAATTAAATCTGATGTTTCCTATCCGTACATATTTTTTTCAAAATCAACTGTGTGATAATTTATATCTGTCAACTTTGTATCCACATGAGGCTGCAATGAAATAAACTGTGGATATAGAACGAGCGGGGTGAAGCTTCTCTCTGTATACCGTTTCAATCGGTTGGCTGATCCTTGAGATAGTTTTGAGCTGATATTTTGTTTCACCCCCTTCTCTTTGTCATTCTATAATAACATTCACCGGTTCAAACATTTTTTCAATAAATGTTAATGTTACAACATGAAAAATAACATGGAAATGGATACCTCCTTGTTGAAATGTTTTTTACAAGAACTGACAGTCATTCAATGAATGTTCCAACATCTTTTTCAACCGTATGAATGTCGTTATCGTCATTTGGAACAGGTATCTCGGCACTCGGCTTATTATCTACGTAAATTGACACTCTGAAATGATCTGTTGGAAGCTGTCTATTGTGTAGCATGTCGTTCTGTGTATTGAACACCATATCCCTTCCTACAAGGGAATAGGTGGGAGTTGATAGATATAGATCACAATCATTTTCACCCTGTAGAATATTAGTACAAGAAAGGCATTAGTGTCTATGTCAAATGTGAATCGCATTTAACAGAAAAAATAATTAAAACATTGATTACCTCTGCTAAGTCAGGTTTTTTTAGCGGAATGTCTTCCCTTAATGATGGTGGTGGGTGGGGAAGGATCGTCACGCAAGGGTTATTGTTGAGTTTTTTCTTCTCTTTGCCTCTCCCACATCAATGTTTCTATCATCTCTCTCTGGCATTGTAATTTTTCTTGAAAATATCTAATTTTTCTTGCTGCTTTTCCATTTATTCATTTTCATCCTCCTGTTGTTTTAATTTTTGAAAATATGTTTGGGGTGTCACCTCAAAACCCGCACCTCTGACGTGGCCATACTGTTCTGGCCGCTTCAAGGTTGCTAAAAGTATATCTGCATCTGGTGCGGGTGTTGTTGATTCCAAAGACTATGTATGATAGAAAATATAGAAAAATAATTAGTCATTGTAAAATAATATCTATTTAAAACAAATCAAATTTATATTATGTCTTACTTACACATGTTTCACACACTTTTTGAGTGTTTTCGTCTATAAGTATCCCCTCTTTATTTACACGATCATCCTTCCATAGCACATGGCGTGGGATGTATTTTTCTTTCTATTTCGATTCATCAATCTGCATATAAATAGTTAAAAATGGTTATCGTGTTGTATTATGTCACATATAAGTAGTACGGTAGATTTAAAAGATGTACCAAGTTTTGCTCATGTGAAGCGTATCCCATCCTTGATTTATGGTAATGGTACGCTGGTTCTTCTGCACATTTATTATTTTCAGCACTCAGTTGTTGTTTCATATATAAAAAACTATCAATCAAAGTGATGAATACAAGAAAACTCAAACAACATATTACCCCACACAATGTACATAAAAAGTATGCTCCCCACAATGGTTGATAAACGTGTCCCACGCACTTTGGGATGTCAAGTGTGTATAAAGTGGAGGTGGGTGCGGCTTGATTTTCCCTTCAGCATCCTTAAGATGATATTTCGTTAAAATTGGGTAGAAACCTCTATTAATCCTTCCTATAACTCTTAATACATATTCCTTGTGTGAGGCATCTACGATAAATGCACTGTGAAATGGATGATGAAGAGTAAGTCAATGTTTTGGTATTTTATTTTAATAAATTAAAAAAATGATATCATAATGTTACCATAATCTCTTCCCACATTAGTGTCTTAGGACCGGTGACAACATGGTGCCACGACTATACATCAATCGACATGTGTTGCCGAGTGAAAGTTCCAATGTAGCTACTAAAGATGGCTTTGTTGGGGTTAACATGTTGGCCTCTCTTATTCCATCACACCTCAAATTAGATGTCATTTTATTTTTCCTTAAGGATTTTGGCTAACATTATCAAACTACAACGCTCTTGTTTTTTTTCTGCTTTTAGGGTTTCATTTCATACCATTTCTTAGAAGTATCGTCAATATATTTCTTCGGAGCTCTAGCATCAAAACTGGGACCAGCAGTATCAGGTTGAGAAGCATGTTGTTGCGCTGCACTGAGACCAGCAACAACTGGTTGAGAAACTTTTTGTTTCCCTACACTGGGACCACCAGCAGCTGGTTGAGAAACCTTTTGTTGCACTGCACTGGGACCACCAGCAGCTGGTTGAGAGACCTTTTGTGCCTCTTGATTGGGCGCATCAGCAGGTGCAGAACTCATTATCTGCAGAAGTGGTTTAACTTTTAATTAAGATTACATAAAACCGTAGCGGGTAGATAATAACATAACATAACACAATGTATATTACAATAAACAAATAACCTGATTATTGCACTCTCGTTTTTTCTTTAAAGGCTGAAGAGATTTGACTCCTCTATCGACTATGTAAATCCCTTCATTGTGGTCTTCTCGGACATATAAAACTCCATCTACATTAGGACCGCTGAAAAATGATTCTGAAGTCCTTATAAAACGGCCATCCTCCGTTGAAATTTCATCTGACCCTTTAGTTGTTTTGGTTGATAACAGAAAAATTGGCCAATTTTAGTTTGCAGGGTCTGGAACCTAAAATATGTGTGCTGCCTATGATGCCATTATAAATGGTTCGTCTTTCTCCCCTTACTGAAATCAACTTTCACAAATCATAATTCATCTATTTTAACAACACTCTCTTTATCAATCCACATGCGTTGAAAAATCAGCAATTTGAATTTCATACAATCCAACTCCCATATTCGTTTGATGATGCCAAATTATGACATATTCGAATAAATTTTATTTTTCCCTTAGCACCGGAAACATGCATTGCCTTAGCCACAAGTGTAACCCCACTATTCTTTATGGTAATATCTTCATCATGTTAATTAGTATAGAATGCATAACCATTAACTGCATAAGCCTTGTAAGATAATACATACACACATGATCCTTCGTCTATCCATCAAAGTCATTATGAAATTGAGTTTGTATTTTCATCTAACTGCTTTAAAATATGGTCCTGAAACCATCCTATAAACTATAGATTATGTGTATCTGATATCTATTTTCATCCCTAGATGGATTCAAAGGCCTAAGAATTTCATAGTGGGTTTGAACATATGGGTCAACGTCGAAATTGTTATGAAAAATTTAATGGTGACCCTGATCCTGATTTGTAATATTGATTGTAACAACCTCTCTTCCAGAAATTCCTTCACCCTAAAGCTGCTCAGTGTGATGAGATTTCGGTAGGCCTGTGTTTTCTATACCAGACAAGAATTCGGTACAAAATTCAACGGCTTCCTTAACAATATATTGCTCCTCAATACAACCCTCTGGCCAACTTCGATTTTTGACATACCCTTTCAAAATATTCATGTACCATTCAATGGGGTACATCCATCTATAATGTACAGGACCACATCGTCGAATCTATCTCACCAAATAAACCATAAAATGAACGATCATATCAAATAATGTCAGCGGGAAGAACATTTCCAATTCACATAATATGATGGAAATTTCTCTTTCCATAGTTGGTAATTTTGCCGGGTCTATAACTTTGATGCATATAGATTTGAAGAAAAAAAGATCTTTGTTAATGTATGGATGACATTCCTGGGAAAAATGAAACATAATGCTATTGGAATTAGATCTGGCATCAAAACATGGAAGTCATGTGATTTCAGACCATTTAATTTTAAATTGCTCATTGACACGATGTTCTTGATATTTGATGAATACGCCTCTGGATCTTTACGTCATTCAAGAAGTTGCAAAACTGATATCTATCCTTCCTAGAAAGAGTGTAAGCAGCGGGAGGAATAAATGTATGTTTTTCACCCGTCACTGGTGCTAACTCTTCTCATATTCCCATCTCAACCATGTCCAATCTGGCCTTAATTCCATCCTTCGTTTTTCCGGGTTCATTTATCAATGTGTTGATAACACTATCAGATACCTTTTTTCAATATGAATAACATCAAGAAAATGTATGACATACAGACAATTCCAGTATGGTAATTCAAAAAAAAGTGATGTCTTTTTCCAACCAGTTTTCGTAAGGTTTTTTGAAAATGGTTTACCAAAAGTAGTGTTAAAATATTTTACCTTCTCAAATAATTGATCACCTGTTAGTGGAGAATGTGTTGTACGTTCTTCTGAACTTCTGTCAAATTATGTCATCCAAGGTCGATACTTATGTTGTCGGGGTAGAAATCTACGATGTCCTAAAAACACTATTTTCGATGAATGTCTCCACCTAATTGATTGTGTACCTTGTTCGTAAATGGGACACCCTTGATTTCCTTTAATGCTATATCCTGACAAATTACCATAAGCAAGAAATTCATTTATCGTCCCGTACAACATGGCTTTCAAAGTGAAATCTTCTTTTTTGTAATCATCATACATCGTAACACTTGAATCCCACAATATTTTCAAATCCTTGATCAATGGAGACAAATAAACATAAATATCATTACCCGGTTGTTTTGGTCCTGATATAATCATAGATAACATGATATATTTTCTTTTCTTGCATAACCACGATGGTAAGTTATAATTTACCAACATAACCGGCCATGTACCGTGACTAGTGATTTGTTAACCAAAAGGATTCACCCCATCTGTAGATAACGCCAGACAAAGGTTTCTTGGCTCGTTTCAAAATTCAGGATACTCATGATCAATTCTCTTCCACTGAGGAGAGTCCACTGAGTGACGTAGTTTCCCATATTTAATTCTTGTATCTGCATGCCATTTGAATCGTCATGTTGTATCCTCACTTCCATATAAGTGCATGAACCTTGGAATGATTGGAGAGTACCATACAACTATCGTATGACTAAAATCATCTTTTGTGCATTGATAATCACCACACATTGGTCATTATTTAATTGATTTTTGGTCCTTGAGAAACAATATATAGTCATTCAGGAAGGCGTGTATTCTTTCAGAGATCATACCCATCGATGGTATCATTCGTTTGGCATCGTAGGTTCGGCTTGGGAGTTCATTATCTTCTTGGAGCATGTCATTAAGAAGAGCAAGTAGTTCCGTAAAAATGGTGCCACTCAACCTGTTGCCTGCAATCAAATTATTCAGCTTCAGTATGGCTGACAATGCTATATATTTAGTGCAACCAACATAAAATGGCGTTTTTGCACAACTCTTTAACTTCTCAAACAATTTTGGTCAATCACGAATTTCATCATCAACTATCCTTGTCATTTCCTCAATCCGATCTTCATCATCATTCACATCTGTAATCACACCCTCCATACAATCATCTTCACTATTCAGGCTTGTAATCCTATTAGATCATCCATAAAATGTCGTGTTATCAGAGCCACTACCTACATTCGTGCTTTCCCGTTGTTTATTCCACCATGTATAACTTTGATCTATTCCCTGACAGATCAGCTGTTCTTCCAACACCTCTGGACTAATTAGTGTTGAATAAAAACGGCGTAAACATGGACAAAGGATTTGAGAAGGGTCACATGCATGATCTTATGGAAACTTGATAAACTCTTTCACGCCATCTTCATACTCTTTTTTCAACCGATTCGCATTCATCCATTCTTTATTCGTATTGATCGTCTTTATGGGTTCGATTACAAACTTTCCTAATATTATGTTTTAATTAATCAAGTATCATTTTTTAGGTTTTATAAAAAAAATATTGGTACAAATGCCTCTATAATGAAATAGAGTAACCTACCAAAAAACATGTGGACGTACTTTAACTTTATCTATGTACGGGGGATTGTGACATGTATTTTGTGTATCTCCAGGGAGTACGTCAAAACTATACATGGAGGAATCTTCACTGAAACATGGGGTAGTACCATACTCCATATTTTATCCAAACATCTCACTTATCACTTTTCAACTCTCAAGAAGAGTGAAGAAAATTAAAATATCCAAACCACATCGTGTGTAATTTCCAATGAATGGGGGAATCATTATATTTTCATCTACATGAGAAGATATTTATAATGGGCTAATCATACACGAAATATTATAATCTAGGTGAAAAATAAATAATAATAATGAAATTAACATAACACACAATTTGTTCAGTGAAAACACAATGTGTAGGGTTCTGAATCAAGGATGGTTTTATACTAAAATTTCTAAATTCATGTGAAATCCACATACATGGTGTGTCTAATAGGGTGAACATCGTCTATGGATAAGATACCTGATTTAATCTGACATATATCAAATTAATTATAAGTAAGTTTTACAAAGACTGCATGATGCCATTAAAAATACATGACATATAGAACAACTTGAGCTAAAGGCATGTACTTTAGATTCAAAATGAGTCACTTCACTGGCTATACATCACATTTTTGTGGAATACATGGTGTGTAGTCCTTACATGACCACTAGGGGTGTATAGTCTATACACATTATGTTTCTAAGGTATCTATACATGGTGTGAGTGATGTAATGTTTAGATTGATATTCAATGGTGGAAGAACTACAAAATTGAAAACAAATGGCATATCAATCTTTCCAATAACCACAACACCATACAAAACAAAATCATGCTCACAATAGCAACACCATACAAAACAAACTATCACAATTTTAGATTTTACAAAGCATCCCTTATTCAATTTTTTTATAATTAAAGGGTTATCACTGATGTTTTATCATCTTGGGGTGTTCATTAATAAGTCAAGTATATGTAAGTTACCAATTTTTATATTAAAATGTTCAACAAGAACCAACCAACATGCAATTCATTTAGTGCGCAAACAGGGACCACCAACGGCCATGATTTTCCGCGGGGCGTTTAGCCCATACATTTCACATTATAACCATCAATATCAAACAGTAATAACATGCAACCAAGATGACACCAATGAGTAACAGGAGAAAACTCACCGCGAAGGTGTCGTTAAGAACACGACAGACGTGCGTTCGTGGCAGAGGAGATGCACACAACAGAGAAGATTTCCAATTGAAAAGAAAACATAAAATTGGGGAAACACATGAGAATAAAATAAACTAAAACCGAGTACACCATTTACCACATCCCACAAACCCCAAGAACCCACTAAACCCAAAATAAACCAACACCATGGTTAAACACAACATAAGATAAAAAGAAATTATTGAACCCACCTTCGATAGAACGAGTTCAACAAACTTTTGAAAATACATAAGATGAACATACAATGGGTAATCCCTGACCAATATGTCCTCTTTACTAGGTATAATCCCCAAGTTTATTCTAGATAGCATATCCGAAATGATTAAGCCCTGATCAATCCTTTGTTATCACACCTATCACGACACATACATCCTAATCGCATGACATTAAACTTCAGGGTATAATCTTTTCAACACAACACGTTGTATATAGTGAGTAGGATCATATCCCTATTTAAACTCAATTAGATTACCCATACATCTTGACAAAAATTAGGGGAATTCACATATTTTCAATAGGACACCTCTGGTACTCTTTTCCTATCTTAACATCACACGATGCCAAAACTCACCACATGATCACTAGTTACCCAACATTATTCCAAAACCGAAGGAATATACCCATGCTTCATTACCCTAAACCCATCCATATTGATTAAATAGTGATGGTCACATTAAAACCATGCTATAAAGCAATAGGTTTAGGAATCCAAATGATCATGTCCCTCAACCCAGTCAAAACACCAAAACTCAAGAATAGAGAGTGCTTGCCTTATACAAACCCAATGCATGACCATTCATTCGCTATCAACTTGATAACACCTAATAAGAATCAATCCCTCATTTCAATGTATCTAACCTGGATTTATATATAAAATGTATTTATAAAACCAAGATAACCCCGCTCATTAGTCTCCCCCAACCACCAAAACTCACTAACTCGCTACCATCCCGATTCACATGCTAACGACCACTAAGATCTCACACAAAACCCTTACATCAATTATTACACAATCCTTAGTCCATTGGTGCCACTATTATCCCCACCTCAAAACAAAAATCATCTAGTGAACCAAACCAACCACTTACTATAGGTTATCACACACCCGCTATCTAAAACAACCTACAAGACACAGGTCTCACCACCTGGGCTCTCACTCTTGCCCCAACTACCCATACATAGGTTCAACTCACTTATAAAAACTATAAGTCTTCATAATCATTCAAGGTTCATCATTTGTTATTTATATTAACAAAAGAAAAAGAAAATACTCCTACAATAACCAGCGGCAGCGGCAGAGACAGTGGCGGTCGCAGCGGCGGAAGTAGTGGTGGTCGTGGTGGAGGAGAAAAACACAACAGCACGGAGGCAGCGGTTGAGGAGAAAAACCCAAGGGTGGATGCGGAAGAGGAGGAGGAAGAGGAGGAGGAGGATAAGGAGGAGGAGGAAGATGAGGACGTGGAAGAGGATGAGAACGAGGAGGAGAAGTCGCAACAGAAGAGGGTCTAGGATCAGCTTCCATGAAAGCTTTACGGCGTGCGAGAGAGGAGGTCCTGTTAGTTTTGTTAAATAGAAACTACTGGAACCATTATCAGAGCTCGTTAAATGCACTGATAGAGGTATGTTTTATCAGTGCTAAAATAAAAGAGCTGATAAATCATAAATTTATCAGCACTGAAAAGCACTGATATATTTATGTTTTTTCAGGGCTTTTATTTTAGCATTGATAAATATTATAATTTTATATAAATGAAGAATAAAAACCTTCATCAACACTTTTAAGTAGCATTGATAAAGGTATACACCTTTATCAGTGCTTTCTGTTTAGCGCTGATAAAGGGCAGCGCTACCCTTTCCATGTTTTGTGGTAGTGCCTATTATAAGCCCTAGATTAATCCATACGGACTATTAGGGTTTCTCTCTTCTATGAATAATAAAGAATAAAAGTTATAATAAGGTAAAAAAGAAGAGAAATTCATAATAAAAGGAAATACCTCCGGAAAAAACAACAAAAAATGGGAGAATCCACCAAAGATCCAACTGTATGATCACCTAAGAAAAAGGAGGGGGTTTCACCCAATGGTAGAGAATGTAATGTAGAAGGGGAGTAAAATATACCAAGAAAAAAAAAGTTCCATTATAAAGAAAATATATGGAAAGAATTCATTATTTTGAAACAGATCAGAAAAATAATGTACTAATTATTTGATAGATAATTTCTCCCAAAAAAACCATCATGGTATCTTTTTAAACTCACAAATTTAGAAAAACTATTCTCATGTTGTGAAAAACGGTAGAATCCCAAAACTATCACCCTTAAACATTTATCCCCATGGTTAGATAGATTGTGTTCCAGTTGTGCATCATGGTCTATTTTCTTAAAAAATAGTGTTTTTGAACTCATGAATATAGAAACTCATTGAATGAATAATAATTTTAAGTATAACCCAGACTAAGGGATACCAATGACCTAGAGGGTGCCATATATTTAATCAATGATTTATCAAATACTTATCAAACATTATATTTTTTTCTCAAATCACCTTTATGAATTCAATATACCCAATCACCCACTATCCGAAATTTTTATTGTTTAAAATAATTTTATGCGATGAAACAGATGATTTATACTTTGAAAACCTATAACCACCCAAAGTAACCATCCTTATAGAGTATTTTATAGATTGTATCATTTTTTATTTACATTTTATCATGAGTTTTAATGTACCGAAATAAATTTTTATTCGATGTTAATATGTATTTAAATAAAATGATATTATTCCAGGTAAATTTAAAAAAATTATCTAGAATCAACATTTTATATGATAAAAATATTATAAGTTATTAATTAAGTAATAGAAAATAGTTTTATCATTGATTAACAAAAGATAAAAAAGTATCCAAAATATTGAGTCTCTATTTATCATTAAACAATATGAAATTGATTTTTTACTATAAGGAAAATTATACTAATTATAATATTTTATTGACATATTTATTGGATTAATTTATATGTTCTCAAATCTTGGCCATATTTACATCTTCAACCAACTTGGTAGGGGATAATTTTTTTACCTTCACAACAGCTACTTCCTCTTATTTATTGTTCAGTTTAGGAAACCACTAATGCTCCATCGTTCTCCACAAGATTATTTCCAACTAAATATGGATATGGTTTACTAATATTCTATATTTATATTTAAAGAATTTACATTACACAACCATCATATATTGATAATATCTACAATAAAATTATTTCTGCCTAAGCATATTATAAAAGGTACTCATTCAACCTTGTATAGTAACAATTGAAGAACTTGTTCTCTCTCCAATTAATTAATTAGTTTTCCAATAATATTACGGATGGGTTGATAGTCAAATAAAAAATATCCCATTATGGTTTGTATAATGAGATGTCTATGAAATTTCTGGTACAAGTTAACTAATGATTTATTTCAAAGTCTCACTACACAACCACCATATTGAAATTTGAATTATTGTCAAATCCAAATCCAAATCAGAGTAACTTAATTAAAGTAAGAGACATTTTTAGACTAAATCACTTGGAAATAATATATTCCTTTTTGTCCCCAAGCTTATTAACTATTGAGGAGTTTTACTCCCCATAGCTTCTAATAATAGAAACATAATCTGGGTGGCTTTATTTTCTCCTCTATACATTGCATATTGTTGTGCTATTTAAATTTATATTAACCAAATATATTTGTAAGATTACTTGGAGACAAAAATAAAACAATATTTAATCCTACTTCCTCCCTCCAAGATGAAAATATCTCCAAATGTTGTCATTTCATATAGTTGCATTGAAGAGGTTTCTTATCCTTCTACCACTAAAAATTTTTTTAATACTGAGGGATTTTATTCACTAAATATTTATGTTTTATTTTATAGTATTACAAGGGTTTAATAATCCCCTAATATTGTTTTTCTAGTGGGAATATTCATGTATTCTAACATCATGATTTCCTTATTTCTTTATTTCACTAAGATATTCCCCTAAATTCAAACCCTTTAGGATCCTCAGAGCCATCTATGGATAGAAAAGTTGGACTCACATTTTATATAAACCTATTCATTATTTCATATACCAAATGAGGTATTTTTGTTCTAATTTCATACACATGAATCTTCACATAGTCATTTTCTACAGACAGCAATGTATAAGCTTGGGATCTGAGTTAGTATGTAATGTAGAAAAGAATCCAAGAAATAATAAGTGAATAAGGATTACGTTCATCCAACACTTTCCAATTTTTTTTTTAATTTTATGAAAATGGAATCAATCACCTTCATCATTATTATTTGATTCTTCTCTATAATACAAATACCCACATGAAGTGTTGTATGGACCTCTATAAGGTATAAATGATAAAATTTTCATAACAGGAAAGATTTTATCCTCCACCAACAGTTTCAGTCAAGTCAGCAACCAGTGATGTTTCCTTTGCAACTATTTAGAGCCCAATATAATAATTATGTAGTTCCTACCTAATATTATAGGACAACAAATATTATCTTAAAAACCCCTTATCTTATAGCCTTCATTTCAAGGGTTGATGAATTCCATTGAGATATCTTGATATCACTTGTATCAATGGATTTAATTATTCCATAAGTTTTTGGTAAAGTTTATTGTCAATAAATATTATTGTTAATAATATTTTTCAAAATAATTAATCAAAATATGATGCCTTGGGTGGTTGATAATGAATCCACCAAAGGAAAAGGAATAAGTGGATACTACTCTAGAAATATAGGGTTTGATAGCTGCAAATTCCATCCCAAATACTATATGGATGGAAAGTTGGTCCTCAAGTCTAAGATAAGTACATAAAGTGGAGAATTGTTGTCTCAATAGTTCAAAATATGTATAGAATAGTAGGATATAATATTCTTGTTGAACCCTATTTTAGATCATTTAACGTTATAATTAAAATTTGTATCACTCGATCGAAGTAGGAAGGATGATCTAGATAAAGTGGGGAATCCATACATAGAGTTTACGACATATTAGAATTGGTGAAATCTATTTGATATATCCTAGATGACAATTTATAATATTATTAATGTAACAATCACAAAAGAAGTAGGGGATTTCATTAGGATACAATATATTGAGTGTATATAATATTATATGTAATTAGGGTAATCTATAGTGATATTTAAATTATTATAATAATTCCTAAAGTTATTTGGAGCTGTCTTAAAGTCATTTGGGGAGTTTGAGAAGGCCTAGTGTAGATTTAATAAATTTTGGAAGTCATTTTCATATATTTGGGAACTTATTCTCTAAAGATAGAGAGAGAAACATGGAAAAGAGAATTCATATGGTTGTAATAAAATTAATATATGTGGATGATATTTTGGAAATTTTTTATGAAATTTTACATAGGTATGAGAAGTTTGAAAATATGGATATTTAATTTTTTATATATAAAATAGATTTATGGTCACATAGGAGGATTGATTTCTGAGAAAATCATTTAGTAAATAATGGAAAAATAAATTAATCTATGTTGAAGACATATTATCCACCCTATAAGATATTCTACAAAACCTATATAACATTTTATTTGGCATAAATTTGACAAAAAATAAAATTCCTAGAAAATAATAAAATAGACATATGAATTAGAGTATTCGTCTACATGAATAAAGATTCCTACAAAAGACTTCTCATCTTTCTATAAGATTGTTACGTACTATATAAATTTTCATGTTCTATACCATGATTGACATATAATAATTCTGAATTACCTTATACTAAAAAGTTAAACTTATGGTATTACGAGGTATCAAAAAACTAATTTTGAGTTATGCTTGGTTTGATCTTCAATGAATGAAATACACCATGAAATTAATCCTATACAAGGTATTAGTGTTTAATGGTATGATCTTAAATAAAATAAATTATAAGATAAAAGTGTGAAGGAATGTTTACAATATAAAATCTTATAAAATGAGTTAACCACATTTTGAAGAAAAATGTAGTCAAATTCATGTTCATGCACAAGAATTATATTAATGATTATGTCATTTATGAAGTTATATGTTTTGGTAGAAATAAAGTATAAGTTTGATAAGTTGTTTGTAATTTTTAATACAAACACCAAGTTTTAACATAATTTCATGTGAATCAATTCTACTGTAAGATGGAGTTACACACTACAAAGTGTTTTGATTTATGTATTTCGTATATATTGGGACTTTAAATTTGGAGACATTATGGAATATTGTTGAGGAAGATAATGTTTTATACATTATAGAATAAAAAAAATTCCACCAAGTGAGGTACATTTAATTATTTTAATTACATAATAAAAATTGATTTGAAAAATGGGGTGCATTAAAATTTTTGGGAACTCGGAATGGGTAAACTATAATAGTGATTTTTGGATTTTGGATACTTTCCCCCCATAAATTCCATTTATATCTACTAAAAACGAAATAATAAAATTAATATAGTTGTATAAGTACTTGAGAAAAGGATAATTTTGGGGTAGAGGAAATATGAAATGAAGTATGAGTCACTACTTGTAGTGTGGTTTATTTTTGATAGAACTCTAGTACTCTAAAAGAATGTATAAGAAGAACACACTGTATGGAGTAGAGAATAAGTGATAGAGAATTTTAAACTAGTTGAGTTAGAAATTTTCAAATAGGTATTAATAAATTAAAGAAAGGGGGTGTCGGCCAGGATCCAAATTTTCATAGACTAAAGGAGAAGAAACAATATGACGATAAAACTAGAAGGACTAAATTACTTAATGTATTGAGTAACTGTAAACCATTGTGTTTCAAACTACATCACCAGAAAAGATTTAATGATTTTGGTTTGTGCAATAAATTCTAGCTAAAATATATTATTGGATATGTTCTTGAATAGTAATTGTGAGAAACCATTATATAGATTATTAGAAACTAGGAACTAGGTGAAATGACAAAAGCTGAGTTACATGTGATTTTATTAAAGACATTTCAATTTTTGAAGTTTCTCTATTGTAAGGAAGAATATTATATTTGTGGGTGTAGAGGTATCCCAACCAAACCTGCAGATCTACTTCAAATGGTCAAAGGGAAGAAATAATTACCATGAGGAGGTGAAGAATATGATATTCTTATTGAATATGCCTTCTCTCATTTAATATATTAGTAATTTGTCACCAGAGTAGTATGGTGATTATAGATTTATAAGACAATTTGAACTTGTTTTCAGGATAACCTAAATCCATCCACTAATATTGGGTGCTTATAATATTAGTATTTTTTTTTCTCAATTGTATTTTTACTCAAAAAGAAATTAGGATTCCCCCATTGGGGCTGATCCGTGTGAAAAAACAAGTTTTCTCTTATTATTTAGCATATTTTTTGAACGTTTTTGTGTGGTTTGGGAACAATTTGTGAAATATTCCCATCTAAATAGGTGAAATTCATGAAACCCAAAAAAGGGTTTAGAAACTAAAAACTATTGGTTTTTTAAGTGGAATTTCTAAAAACATGATACTCCCTATCTATTTCTTACATGGTCTATACAGAATAAAGATTTTAATTAAAGAATAGGTTTCCTCTGATTAGATCTTTTTTATTAATAAATTTTCAATCATAAAAAAGTAACTCTTTTGGGATTCAAAAAATTTATGCTAGTTATTTTTATCTACTCAAATGAAGTGAAAATATGATATAAAGGAGCCTCAAATAGAAACATTTATTTACTCCATGTTGAATCAAATATTTATGTTTTAGTAAATATATTATTGTTGACCCAAAAAAAATTATGAAAGATAACTTATTATATTTTTAATCAAATCAATTGTATTTTAGTGTTACATGACCAGTGAAACACAAATTGAACAGTAGACCACCTTAATTTGATTATCCACAACTTATATTTGATTTATTTGAATATATAACATTTTTTATTTTTATAAAAATATTTAAATTATTGGTTAAAATTTCTATTATTTAATAATATTATCAATTTTATGATCCCTATGCAAAAATTTTCATACATGACTGTGTTTTTAACATGAATTATGTGTTAGGTTCTTGAACAACGAATTATCACTTATATTTTCAAAAAGATATAGTGGAAGAGTAAAAAGAAAACTGAAATATGTCAGGTTGTGTTATATCCTTATCACTTGTATTAAATGAATTTTAGCCACAATATATTCAGCATCAGTAGGGGGAAGTGAAACTGAGTGTTTCCTCATGCTAGACTATAAAACTAAAACCTGTTCTATGAAATGGAATGTACTAGTGGTAATTCTATAGTCTTATTTACAACGTACAATGTCAGAATATGAGTGTAGCTTTTATGTATAATTTCTATTCAAAATGAATAAAATAAATCAAGTTATGATGTTACTTTAATATAGTATAGAGTACATAATGAATCATTAATAGTGGTTTCATTTGGATGCACTTAGAACCTCACACAAATACATTCTAAAACCATTTTTTTAGAAAACGTTCCATAATATAAAGTATAATTTTGATCATAGAACTATAAAATTATGTATCAACCGGTTTCACATGGTAATTTCAATCAGGTTCGATCATATTTTTTATCCGAATTCTTATACTTTAATTACATTTAAAACAAATAAGTTTGAGTGAATCTAAAATATATTTATAAATAGTTATAATGATTCTTTTGAATTATTGAGTGATTTTAAAATCATGGAAAAAGTTATGTTCCAACATAATGACCAAATTCAATGAATTTCTTATATTTTTTAAAAATTCATTAGAAATATATTTTCAATTTGATACAAAAAAAATTTATTTACACAAGTTCAAATAACAGTGGTGTATTTTATAACAATTTTTTATAAAAATATTTGTATCATCATTTACCTTAATAATTTTTTTTAAAACAAATGTGACAACCCAAATAATCTTCTAAAAAAATTAAACATAATATTTATATGTATCATTTTAATTGATTCATATTCATAATAATTTTATGAATGAATTTATAAAAAAATTCAATCAAAAAATAAATATTTTCATAAAACTAAAATATTTTCTCAAGTATTAAATTTTTTTATTTAAGGTTCAATTTTATCATTCTAGTATTTGAAATTTATAAAAATGAACTAATTTTGACAATGATCAAAATAAATTTATTTGAAGTATACTTTTTTGTGTTTCTACAAAATAAGATTTATTTTTATGTACGTAGTGAAAAATATCGATTTTTATAAAAACAATCATTTCATTTCAAGTATTTAAAAAGACTCATTCTATTTTAGATTTGATATAAATAATAAATATTCATATATAACTAAAAATAATCCAATTAATTTAATATTAATCATCATTATATTTTATTGTGGTATAAATTTTTTTTTTGTACTTAAAATGACATTTTTCTGAAAACGGTTTTCATTATGGTTTTCATATTTATATTAAAATTAATTTTTCCCCTTCTGGAAATCAATTACGGTAAAAAAAATCAAATATCCATGTGAGAAACTGAGATCATACTAATAGTAATAAACTGATGTTATATATTAGCAAACTATTTGTATATATTATACTGATGGTTTGAATAACCATTTGGTGATATAGTGCGGGTATAGCCCTATACCAACGGTAATTCCTTAACCATTGGTATAGAACAATATAAAATCAGGCATTGAAATGTTTTATTGATAAACATTGGGATAAATATATACCATTGGTTTGTTAATAGTGGTTTTAGGGCCTATTCATTCCAACTATACCTACATTTTAAGAAATGTTGGTATAGACTTCCACCAAGGGTTTTACCAACAGTTTACTAATAAACATTTGTATAAATGACCCAAAAACTATACCCATGGTTTATGAACTATTGGTATAGATTTTATACAACATTCAACATAGAATACCCCACTATTTTTCCCAGAGAATGTCCAAATTCAATACAACATAAAACACCAACTCTGACATTCCATAATAAAAACAATACAATATAACACCACACTAAAAATTGGACTATTCCTTACACAGAATTTATGGAAAATACTACAATACCAAACACAAATAAAAAACACAAAATTAATATAATTCCCTCACAATGAAATACATATAATTATAGTTTTTTCCATACATAAAGAATAAATCACATAATGCACAGAATTCTATTTTTTCTTACCTTCTATTTCCCATAAAATACAAAGAATTTCACTATTTTATATACAATTCATATAATTCCCCCACAATTTTCCAATATTTTACCTTCATATTTAAAAAGGAAAAACAAATCCAAAAATAGTACAATATCATACAAATAATTTTGAAAAACTAATACAACACCTGAAAAGGATAACCATTTCCTTGATTTCACAAAGGATGAGATTTAGTGGGAGATAATATTTCCATGTACTTAAAATATTTCATATATTTATGATTGTTTATAGTGTCCAATTTTGATGATATAATTTTTTTGTTAATTGATATTTCTTATATAACAGGGATACCATCATAGTTTCATGGTTACTTTTCTGAAATTGAAAGCTAGTGTTACCTATAAATTGCACAATATATTGTTGGAGATTCATAAATTGCATAAGATGGATACTTGATTATGGTTTTATTTAGTGGATTTAAATGGATATAGTCAGATTACATTAATAGATGAAACAGTATATCAGATCATTTTTCCCAAAATTGGAGGGGGAGTCATTTAGAGGGGGCTTGAATTATTGGATGGAAACATGGAATAAAAAATTATGAAGATACTGTAGATGGGTGGTGGTCTCATGTTTGTAAGAGGGATGTTAGTGTGATAATCAAAATATAAAACGAGTGTGATTTTATTAGACTCACATTCAATAAAAATTATCAATTGTTATAAATTTTTGTCCTCATTTTGAGTGATTTTCATAGAAAAATGTCAGATCATCATATGTTTACTCAACATATTAAAAACGTGGATGATCTGAGAAGATGGTAAAACACCAAAACCACAGAATTATGATTTCAAGAATATTAATCCAGTTAAATAGATATATAATCATCATTTCAATAGATATTCAATTAGCATAATCATTTGTTAAGTTAGGGGAAGTATGATACAAAATGTTATCAACATGTGGTGTGTTCAATGGAAAGATAAGAAAAGTTCAATTTGAAATATTGAAATTGGAATGATGAGTTATTTGGGTAGGTAAAAGAGGATTCTAAGTGTTTTATTTGTGAAGAATGACTTTTTATACATATAATGGTGTATTTAGTGGTGATCTGGATAATTCATTACTAGTTTTGGTAGGTGAAGCTTCCATTATCCATACAAATGTCTAGATTAGATGAAGGAATTTATGAGGTTAATAAAATTAAAAATTTCAATCATGTAAATACATATAATCCTTATACACAAATACTATATCACCACATGATATCATGTTTAGATTTTTTGACACCCAATGGAAATCCTAATGACATGTGTAAGAGTGAAAGAAAAATAGATGTTATATAGAGGAAATATAATCGTTTTTAGGTGTCCTTTTTGAGATACTGAAGGTAATACATGAGGATATTTCAAGGTCACATTTTATATTCTATGGGTATTTCATTTGATAAACCAGTTAGAAGACATCAACCTCTCAAATCTAGTGAAATCTAAGGGTGAAACAACTTTAATTTCCAATCATAATATGTATATAATTAAATAATAATTTCAAATAATAATTTATTATAAGAAATAGATTATTTTTTATTGTATAAGTGGACTAAGGATATATAAAATTTTATTTAGAGTGTCAATCATGCACTGTTAAATGTTAATACAAAAATAGATAAAGAGATCTATAGTTCACTACAAGAGGTTATCAGTATATATACTAAACTAGTTCATAATATTTATAGTAACTAGTAAGAGGCATTGATGTCAGTTAATGAAGATGAATATTTTTATAATATAATGTTCTTTGAAGTTTAAAGATATGTAAAAAATATTTAATCCTTTTAAAGTAGAACTTCATAAATAACATTGAGGAGATGTGTTTCCACTCTAGTTTTGGAGATGATTTTCCCTCAAAAGGTAATCATTTGGGGAATGAACCCTCTACGAGTTCTAATTATAATTATAGTCATCCCCCAGGGCTTAACATAATTATGGGACACTACTAGAATAATGATTTATCATAACTGACATATATCATATGTTTTTTTGGAGTCTCACTTACTCATATTGGGACTCCAGTTCTATATTGACTCTATTGAATATCACGCAAACCCATACTCCTTATATGACCACTAAACCAAGAATAAAAATGAATATAAGTTTGGAGAAAACTTATGGGACCATTCACCATATAAAATCTATAGAAAACTCTCCCACTATAATGGGTTGAGTCTCCTTTGAAATACTATAATAATAAGAGACGAATAGAACCCCCAGATAATTGGGATTTGAAAGGATAAAAAAGATGACATGATAAACTACAAAAAATGGATACCAATTGTAAGAATTACCTCTAGGATCCTACTTTTATATATAGATAAAAAAAATATTAAAGAGAAGTATAAGAAAGTAGAATAAGGGTATTGGGATACCTTTGTGACTTCTATATTTGATAGGACTAAAAAGAGAGTAGAAGGATAATGTATTTAATAAATAAAAATTTGTTTTTTTAAATAATGTTTCTCAATAAATATAATCAGGTTACCATATACATAATACAACACTATTTGTGCCTAGTGGTCTATTGGGGAGAACCCCTCTATTAAACCCCTCATTGAACTCCCAGTGACCCAATACCTGTATTATTTTTACTACACACCTGACATAGTTATGATATTTCCTTATACATACAAATAAAAATTGAGATAACTAAGATATTATAAACACACCTCCAAATAAATCATCAAGAACCAATATTATTGATCAAGATAATACACAAAAATAACCCTATCTTTAAATAACTCACAATGAATAATGGTAAAATAAAATCTAAATAGACCATATAAATTAGGTAGAACATAACAATTTGATGTAGAAGAATAAACAATGACTTGAATCAACGATGGATTACAGGTGGGAAAGAAGGGTTTGAAAATAGGAGGGGATTTTTCATTTATGTAAAATCAAAATAGAAAAAAAAATTGGGTCATTAAATAAATACGAATGAAAAAAATAAAAGAATGGAGGCAGAAGATATAAATCACTTATAACATACAGATTTAAAGTAGAAGTACAAAAAAATAGTTATTGGGAAGAGGGGTTCTCATGATGGGAATAATGAGAACTCTCGTTTAGGGAATAATGAGGGCTGATTAGGATCTTGATATTTGTGGTATTCTATACAAATGTTTCAAAAAACTGTTGGGATCATTGTTTCATTCATAACTAAACGTTTTAAAAAAAACCATTTTGAAATGTGGGGGTAGTCATGCCATATCCCAGAATTTTTAGAAAACAATTTGTGAAAGTGTTGTTAAGAATTCCGTATCCCAACGGTTTTGAAACCATTGGGAAAAAACTTTATAAAAAGTCCTATACAAATTTTTCTAATCAAACCATTGGTATATGTACACTATCCAAATATATTGTCTAAACTGTTAGGACATGGGTGTTTTTATAGGAGGGATCTCCAGTAGTGTATTTTTAATTATTAGGCTCTATTTTTTTAGTTAAAATTTCATTTTTGATCATTATAAATAGTATGTTTGGTAAGACCTTATTCTCATAGTAATGATTAAAAGAGTTAACTAGGGAGTTAATACTTTTTTATCAGGTTTAAAAAATAAAAAAACATGATTATATTTAATTATGTGATTTTATTTATACTTGTAATTATACTATTATGACTAGGTTTAGATTTTTGGTACCATGTAAAGCAGCTACTGGTGTCAAATAGAATCAGATCATGTTCGAGTCAGGCCACACTCTAAATTATCTTCGGGTCTATGGCATGCAGGTGATGGGTAGGGAACATGATATGCATGGTTTAGAAACCACATATAACGTATTACTAAAATACTATTTTTGTGAACAGGTATGTCTTAGGGGTACCGTGTAACATGGCCACTACCTGGAAGTAGAACTGGCTCATGATCTTGTCCAGCTACACTCAAAATCACCTAGGGGCATGTGGCACGTAAGTTGTTGGTTGGTCCTAAGACAAGCATTGTGTGGTGGTCAACTATACCTCATTACCCAAATAACATGTTTTTTAGTCTGGGTATTACTCAAGTAGTATAGTATCATCGTAATCCTACATCAGGCCCGGGTTCAAATCCAGGTGGGAGAGAATTTCGGTTGTCAAGTGGTGATGCAGGCATGATAGAGACTGGCGGTGATGTTGGCATGACGCAGGCAAATGGTGACGTAGTCACAATTCAGGCATGATTCTAGAATTTTCCTTCAAGGAAGTTTGTGTTCATTTGTTCCATTTAATGGGCTTTATACCCAATGGGCCTACTGGCTAGGTACTAAATAAATAAGTCTTGATGGTTGGGCAATCCCTTTGGGGGCTATGGCCAACCATTCTAGCATGTGTGTGTGGTCCGTGTGAGTTTAATGTAATTTTACCCCCAAGATGATAACATATATATTATTTTAATATCTTTTAGTAATTATAACTTTCTACCACCTCCCTTTTATAATTACATAAAATATATTTATTAATTTAAATATTTATCGTTGTGTCGGCACCCTCACATAAAAATAGGCACCTCCTCTCCACCATTATTAAAAATATTTTAGATCTCTATATTATCCAATTATAACAAATTTATCTTCAAAACTCTCCTATCGATGTCATATATGTCACTTTCTTTCCAAAAAACCAACTTAATAAGGCTTACAGTGTAATCCAATGGAGGTTTTCCAATGAAAGCTATAAATCTAAATCAAGTGTTTTATTTAAATTTCTTATTCTACCTTTGTAAAATATTGGTTAACCATACAGAAATAATTACATTATTATCATCCATATAATGATGTTTTATTAATATTATGGTATAACCCATTCACCTTACTTCTAATCCTATGGGAAATGAAAGCATCGTTTGTTCGTATGTGTAGAAAACCACCTACACAAAGCGATGTGTTTTATTTTTCTTCACTAGATCATTTGGACGGTTAATATTATTTAAAATATTTAATATATAAATATATATATTATTTAGAATATAATTTTTATTTTTAAAGATAATATCATACTAAAATTATTTCTCAACCATCTGTTGGAAAACTATATCGTCAATTGTACATACCTTTGGACTACCACCACCATGAAATGATGTGATTCATTTTTCATTTCACCATACAAGGGTTTTTATAAGGATTAATTTAAATATTAAATATTAAATTTAAATAATATTTGTTATTTTTGAAAATTATAAAATAATTCAATTTCTTTCTTTTCTTCCTTGTAGAAAAATAAAAACATCAGTCATGTGTACGTATGAACTATTGTCACTATAAAACAATGTGGTTAAATTTTCAAGACCTCCTCACATGGTTAGTTTTAAAATTAAATCTAATTTAAAAATATGATAATTCTAAATGTATTTATATTATGTAACAACCAAAACATTTTACCATGGTCAATGCATTGTTGTTTTTTTGAACTCATAAATTGAACGTCCTCAAAACATCAAACATGAACTTAACTATTTTAGTTACTAAATAAAACATGGTAATTAATTAAATAAAAGGAATAATATAAATTGATAAATATGAAAAAAGTCTATTAATTAATTATAAAAATAATATAATTTTATTAATCTGGTGTATATATATATGAATAAAATGTGACGGGACTTTAGTTGTATGACTTATTTTATAAATCATGTTTTAAAGTTTTCCATTCAACTCTTTTTCATCAATTTCATGGTTATTTTAACCATTTGAAGAAAGATATTAATATGAATAGAATATTATAAATTTTAATTTTAAACTATTTTATATTTTCATTTGAAAGGTTAAAAATTTGAATCAATTCAATTTTTTCAATATTGGTTATTTTTTACTTTTTAAAAAAGCTCAAAAAACATTTTTAAGTACGTATGACTAGTCTGACTTTTCCTATCATAATGGCCAATATTCATTATCAATACTCCTATAAATGATAGCATATTTTATCAAAAGAGATTATATTACCATACACCTAGGAATATTTCTTTTCTGTTACAGTTTTTAGAAGAAATATATATATATTCATTTTCAGTTTTGAGGGATAATCAAAAGTGAATTTATTTTTGGGTTCAAATAATTTTGTCAATGATTTTATGAAGAAAAGGTGATATCAAAATAATATTGTGTTTTTGTTCAAGAAAATATCATTATAGTTTATGATGTACATAAATTATTTAGCTATTGACGAAGGGTGGGCTTGATATAGGTCTCTAATTCATTGGGTAGTGATTCGGTCTTCAGTGGAAAACTGTGGGGGATAGACAGGTTAGTTAAACCTATGAAATTAACTCATATTTTTTTTTCTATAATGATTTAAACATGATTGAATAGGAAATATGAATATGATTCTCTAAGATACATATATTATTCTTTCAAAAATTGTGTTTATTCATATCATTTGATTTAATAAGGCGATGCGTCTTTATGAACTTGTATAGGAGAAACGTTTTTTAATAAATTTTATCGTGAGTTACCATGTGACTAAATATGCCTTCATAGTTTTCTAATTAATAATAATGGGTTCTCAAGAAAATCATAATAGTTATTTTTCCATATAGGTAAATTTTTTGTTTATGTTCATGATGTTTTATTAGGAAGAAGGTAAATATTTTCATTGATTTTTATGTTTTCACTATAAAATGGTATTCATTTATTTTTATGTCTATTACTAATATTTTTGTGCTCCATTCACATTTTAAAATGTATTTATGGATCAAACGTTTATTAAAAACTATACCAATTTCAAACATTCCATAGTGTAATTTTCTTGAGTAAAGACAAGTGTCCTCAATAAATTAGGTTTTAAATGTAAGGACATGTTTTTTAGAAAAAATGTAGTGTAATGAGGAGTATACTTTAATATGTTATAATTTCCTAATTATGTAAATACTAAACCTAAAAGATAATGGGAATATAGAAATGTAAAATATTATCTTTTAAAATAATATTTATGTGATGTTAAGACAATTTTTCATTATAGATGGTATTATACAATGGTTTATATACTGTAATAGGCTATGATAATTCTAAAGGGGACACTTAATAGATTCATATTTATGATTTTATTATCATGAGATATATTTTGATGATTACCATGTATCCTTATATAATTAATGTCTTTAGAATGGTTTTCTACATTGTAAATAGGGAAGCTAAAATAAAAATGAATTAATAGGATAATAAACATAAAATTATCAACATGGAATGAAAGGAAAAAATATTTGTTTCCACTATTAACTTAGTTTGACATGGATATTAATAGTTTCACCCACGAAAGAGAGTAACTATATTTTTTATTGAGAAAAATGCCAATAGTATATCATTTCAATAAACGAACCCATCCAATGTTTAGTGTATTTTTAAAACTGGTAAAAGATAACAGATTGTTAAATTCATAGGATAAGATATTTAATTATTTGGGATATATGAAAAAAAAAATTCTACTAATTTATTATTTTTTGTGTGAATTGGGACTCTGAATTTATTTTTGTAATAATTATAGGGAACAAATGACCTTGATTCCATATATTTCATGGTGTTTAATTATATTTTTCCACATAATTATTTTCTAAATATTATTTTTCATAAAATGAAAAATTAATTTATTTAATTAATGAAAAATAAACAACACTTCACACCCTCTTATGAAGAAAAGTGTTCCAAAATTTCCAAGCACACACCAAATTGTTTCTTATGTCATGAGAGTAAAGTTAATTGATTTTATAGAATTATTAAACCATATTAATAAAAAGTATTAAACCCTTGTGAATTTTAATTTTATAAGGTCTGTATTCCTGGTGATGAGAATGTTGACATTATGTTTTCTGAAACATACATTCTATATGAAAAGAGGAGTAATAAATAGCCGAAGTAGTAATTAAAGGATAATAATTCAACAAAAAAATTCTTTTGTTAATCCCTCAAATACACCCAATATAGTAAAATAAATTTTAATGAATGTTTAATTGAATTAAGAATGTTTTAAAGATGTGTTAACCTCGTTCATTTGGCTCATGGATACAACAAAAAAGAGTTATGTTCAATCCAGTAGTCAAAAAATAGCTAGTTATTTAGTGGTAAGATGTTTTAATTTTAATGAGAAAGGCTATTCAGTTACCACATGTCTGATGTTAATTAATAAATTGGGGAATCACCACGATTAGAAATATAAATATGATTCAAATTATTTTTCTAGTAATATAACAGTTATAAGACTCTCTGATAAACTGGTGACAAGTACATTACATCTATATTCAGATAATGCCAATAACATTCCGAATTTTGGATTTACACATTTATTTCTATTTACGAAATTGTCAAGTAAAATGAAAATATTTTCCCAAGAAATGAATTCAAAAAATTTGGAAAAAAAAATTTGTGGTAGTATAAAGGGAACCAGAATTTATATAAATATATATATTATCATCAATATTAGGGTTTTTCAAAGAACCCTTTTTATATTTCCTAATATAGAGTTTGATGTTATTTTGTATATGGATTGACAAGTGGTTATCATTTTAAAATATACAATAGAGATAAATAAAATATTTTCTATTATGATTTTCAATTTGTATATGGTAATGAATTATAACGTTTTATACAATAATAATAAGTTGGAAAAATGATAAAATATGGAACTGGAAGTTTTTATAGAAATATTGTTGTAAATAAAGGAAAAAGTCAAATTAGTGATATTCCTACTGTCAGTAAATATCTGTATGTATCTCATGATTCTTTTTTGGATTTTATTCCTTTATAAAGGTTTGAATTTACTATTTATATAGTTCTTCTTGCTAAAACATCTTCAAAACCCTCTAATAGAATGCCTCTAGTAAAAAATTTGGAATTGAAAAGGCAGTTAAAGAGTTTTTTTATAAATGTTTCAATCTCCCTAGAAATTAACCTTAGGGTTATAATTTTGTATTTGTTAAAATTAAGGTTAGTTCTATGAGACTTTTCTTTCAACAAAGAGTGCTATATAACATCACTATTTAGAATAAGTATTTTTTTCCAGACATCGATGACTTGTTTTATCATCCCCACAGTTCTCATTATTTTTTAATGATTTATCTATTCTTCTAGTGTCATTATATGAAGGTGAAGGAGTAATATATTATAATGAAAATATTTTACCCTATGTATGGGAATTATGAATTTGTAGTTATACCATTCAGGAAAAAAAATACCTACTATATTAACGGATTTTATGAATAGGGTTTTCCATGAGTACTTGGATAATGTTTTATAGTTTTCACTATTGATAGTATGTTTTTCGCTAAATTGTTCTAGGAACATAAGAAATATCTAAGGATTGTTCTAAATAATTTTAAAATAAATTTCATAGAAAATTTAGTAAATGTAAACTTTGGTAATAGTAATTTTTATTCATTGGATACGTTGTTTTCAATGATTAAATAATAATTTATCCTACTAAAAACTATAATGGTGGAAAATTGGAAAAGGCCATAGAAAGTTACATTAGTTTGATTTTTTTTTGATTAGTGGGTTTCTAATGTGGTTTATTAAAAAATTATATTTCTTATGTAGCATACTAGGTACATTTTAAAAGGATTAAAATTTATTCTGATAATGAAATGTGGTGAAAATTTTCATCCATTGAAAATAAAATTTGTTAGTTATCCAATTTTATACTCAAAAACAAGAAATAGTGAACTTTTTATCTATAATGAAACATATTTAAATCTAGTATGTAGTTCATTAATGCACGATGATCATTTAATTACATATTCTTCATGTTTAAAAAAACACCATTAGAAGAATTATCCTACACCTAATATTTAACTTGAAACAAAGTTTTCTTAAATGAAAAATTTGTATGCATATTTTATATGTGGTAAAAATTGAAATATTTTCTGAACATTAATTTTTAAATTATATATTCAACACAAAATAGTTGAACAAGAGGTAGATAATAAGTATGGAAATCATAAAATATTATGGTTTCTTGATTTAAAATCATCCAAGTAAAAAAATAAGGTAGTTGCTGTTTCGGGTTGAAAAGATAATGCATCACTATCCATGGTATTTTTAGAACATGATCTATTGGTCCCTGATTTAATGATATTTTTTCATGAAATTGTGAATGAAAGAACTCCCTCCCTTTTGGTTAGGTGTCTCTATAGTTTTCTTTCTTAGAGAAAATTAAGCATTCTCATAAGGAAGATCGTGATTTATATGAAATGGTAGATTTAGAAAAGAAGGGTATATTTCCTGAATTTAAAATTTTATAATGACGGTGTTATGTGTTCTTAGACGAGTTTTATGTCCTATGAGATTCCCATTTGAACATTGAACTACTCAGTGAAGTTAAAATCTCTCCATTTCTTGTTCATCCTAGAATCTATAATATGTATAGATTACTTGGAGAATATTATTACTATGGTTGAATAAATATATTAATTTATGATTTTACTAAGAAATGATTTACTTTTCAACAGGTTAAATATTTTTTAAAACTGATAAATCATATTATTCAGATTTTCGAATGACTAAATGGTAATGGAAAAATCTATCAGTAGATTTCATGGTGGGAATGCTAAAAAATTATTCATGTTAATTTTATGATATATGTTATTGTTGATATATTAACTAAATCAATGAATTTTTTTCTAATTAGAGATATTACTTCTTTGGTAAACTTAATAGATTTTTTCTAATGGGATAATCAGATTACATGGAGCCCCTCTATCAATTGTTTCTCATCGTGACCCTAGATTTATGTCGAATATTTGGAATGGACTCCAAAACTCATTTGTTACTAAGATAAATATTTATAAGGCTGTGAATCCTCAATCTGATAGAAAGTCAGAGAAAAAAATTCAAATGTCATATGATATAATTTGGGAATTATATTTGGATTATTAATAGATTTGGTATTACTATATTTCAATATTAAAATTATCCTATAATAACATATTCAATCAAATATATAGATGGAACATTTTTAGGCATTATATGAAAATCAATTTCAATATTCACAAAGATGGCATAAATTCAGTGATGTAAAGTTATTAATCCCATATATGGTATAAGTAATGTTGTTAAAATAAATATGATTCAACCCCATGTGAGGAAGTCTCAAAGAAACAAGAAATGTTTTAAAGATTATCATATTAAAGATCTCTTGTTTGAGGTAAGAGATCATGTATTTCAAAATGTATCTATATGTCAAAATATAAAGTTGTTTGGTTATAAAATGAATGTTGAGCCCAAGATTCTTTGTACCCTAAAATATTTTGTATTAATAGGGGTCATTTTCTTAATGTGTATCCTTACATATGATCTTATCTCATGTTTGATATGCGTTTCAGGTTTTTGTGAATAGGTAATATGTAACTCGGTAATCTTAGGTATTGATCCATGAGATCAGGTTGATGGAATAGAATATTTATTCTGAGGAAAAGATATATAAGATTCAAGATCACTGACACATGGTACATTTAAATACTGTTATTCTCTAGGAAATTTTTTATGTAAAATTCTCTAGATTGAGGAAGCAACATGGGAATCAGAAAATGATATGAGGAAAAAATATCCTCAATTAGTTATATAATGAATAAAACTGCGAGGGAGCTATTTCATTAAGGGGAGACTGTGATAACAAAAAATTTACTAGAAATAAATACATCTTATGATTTATAAATATTTATTTTTATATATTTATATTCATCATATAATTATAAATGAATATAAAATTTTTCAATACAAAAAGAGATAGTTTTATTTAACAAAATTATTTCATATGTATTACACTGTTTTTTAAGTTATATTTCACGATTTTGGATTTTAAATTTTATAATAATTACTTAATATTGGAAATCCTCAAACCAAATTTAGAATCAAATTAATTTTTACTATTTTTTAGGATAAATTGATTTTTGGGTGAATAATGAAAAATATTTATTTTTATTTCAACTATAAATTATTCTAATCTGTAAAAATTCCCACTTTATTATGAATTTTTTTATTTGAACTTAATGAAATTTTAATAAAAAATCCAATTAAAATTATAAAAAAAATCATTATAATAGATTTTGATATAAAGTTAAATTTTTTTATAAAAGGGATTTTTTCTAAAACTATTTTCATTATGATTTTATTATTTATATTAAAATACATTATTACCACTTATATATTTCTAAAATGTTATATAGGATTTAATATCTATAATCATCAGTTTAAAATTTGGTAATATGTTTAATTTCGTTTTTGGTCAACATAAATAGTATCCTTGGAAAACATTTGACACCTTGGTAATGGTTAATAGAGTTAGTGAGGGTGTTAAAACAAAAATAAGTGGTTTAAGATATGCTAAATATTATTATAAGACCAATTATTTTTAGTTCATTTCAAATAATCCACATACTTCCTTCAAAATATTTCACTTTTGTTCTATTGTACTTTGAAAAATAAATAAAATACATTTTAAAAAATAATGTATTTACATGTTTGTCACTCAAGTCAATTATAGAAGGAAAATTCTTATACTCATTTCATCACAAACTTTGGGAAACCTATATTTTCCAATACATACCAAAATACATTACCAAAAATCATCCCCATATCATATTTGAATTTTTCTCAAAAAAATACCAAAATTAAAAGACTTAATTTGTAAACTAATGTCGGTTTCTTAAAGAAGAGTTATATTTCATAAAAGAGGGTTTCATGATTATTTTTTATAAAAACAACTTCAAATATTAATTCATCTTTATAAAATAATAACATAATTATCTTACATGCTTTGAAATTCAAGTACAATTTTAGAGTAGTACGTTTTACCCCCTTTTCTATTCAATGGGAAAATAAAATCTCAATCATGTGTGCATGGGGACTATAATGTCTAAAAAGCAATGGGATTCATTTTTTTCACCAGATCATATAGATAGTCAAAATTCTGGATTAAATGACTAAAAATTATATTTATAAAAAAATTATGATTCTATAAAGAAAATAAATTACATACATTATTTCTCAAGTATCTATTTGAAACTGATAATGTTGCTCATGTTTCTATATGGACTACAACCTCTGTGATGTGATGTTATCCCTTTTTCATATAAAACATATAAGTATAGTCTAGAATATATAATTAATGAATAAATATGGCATCTATAACATAAATTTTACTCTATTAAATTAAAATATTTCCTAGTTTATTTCATTTCTACACAGTAGATAAATTAAAAGGTCGGTTGTGTTTACATTTTAATTACCATATCCATAAAATTAAGTGGATCATTTTTCATGAATTACATAAATGGTTATTTTTAAAATGTTTATTTAATGAATAAATATGATAGTTATATAATTTTTAATATTTTGGAACCATAACCCCTTTGACCACCGTCAACACACTAGTGTTGTTTTTGATCTAAAAATCCATAAATCCTCAAAACAACCAGTGTGAACTTAACCATTTTAGTGACTAAAATAAACATGGAATCAATTTAAATATAGTAAATAATGAAAATATAATAAATGTAAAAAATTTTATCAATAGAATATAAAATTTATATAAATTTTTAACTCAGGAGGATATACATACAAATGAAATGAGTTGGACTTGAGGTAAGGGACATCATTTTAATAGTCATGTTTTAATGTTTTACTTAAAAATATTTTTATTCCATCTAGAGGCTATTTTAAAAATCTTAAATAATTTTATTATGATTCTAAATTTTTTGAGAATGTTTATTTTTGACATAATTTTTTTATAGGGAAATGTTAATATAAATAAATATTAATAATTTTTTTATATGGGTTATTTTTAACTTTTTTCAAAACTAAAAAAAGAATTGTTTTTCAAAAAATTGGGTTTAACAACATTTCCCCTTACTCATATATTTTATTCATTATAAATATTACCATATAAGATAACCTGGTTTTTCAAACAATATATTATTCCAAATCTTATCAAAAAATTCATTTTTAAGAGCTATTAACTGAAATTGATATTTCTCTATAATGTTTTTATGAAATTTATTGTGCTTTTAATTCTTTTTTGAAATTATTTTTTGAATGGTTTTATGATAAAAAATTGAAATATTAATAAATTTTACTCAAGATAATATACTTTATCATTGTATATGATTACGTTGATCTCTGTATAGATTATAAAGAAAGGTGTTCTCTTTAATGCTTTTGGGAATGATTTAGTATTTGAAGGTGAAAGAAGATGTATACGACCAAGTTAGTTACTCTTATAGAATTTTTTAGGATTAATTTATTATTACTAGGGTTAAGAATTTTTTAATCAGTTTTAAGAATATAAATCACCGATATACCTGTATTATTCTTACAAAAAAAATTTATGGAAATAATTTTTTTTCATGAGGTAAGAAATGTTTACAAAAATTTAATGGTTTTATTTAAAACATTATATATTCATGAGATCCCACATTCCTCTTGATACCTTAAAGGATTTACTATTATAATCAAAGGGTTATCAAATGTTTAATTTGATAAAATTTCAAATTTCAAATTTTTTAATTTTTTATTTATTTTTACAATTTTTTCTAGGAAGAAGGGAAAGTTTTAACATGGTTTAAAGTTTTTACTCTACTACTGGTGAGCCCTTTCTTATTTATATTGTTGAAATTTTTGTGCCCATCCAATAATTTTAAATATTCATAATAGAACCTTAGGATTATTAATAATTATAAAAAAAAAATCTTTCCTTATTGGAATCATTATAAAAGAAGAAAATGTCTCTTTAATGCAACATGTATTTAAACATTAACCCCACTTTTAATGGAAAAAAACAATATTTTATTTAAGTTTTCCCATAGATATGTAATGTTTTTTAATAATTTTCTAAAACATTAAACATTAAAGATAATGTTAATTTAAATAATGTTAAATCCTATCTTTTAATATCATATTAATTTATTTTTTAAGTAACTTTTATTTCTTGAAAATATAGTGTGTTTATTATTCCTATATATCATGGTTTGTTTTTACTGAATAGAGTGATTTGGTATGTTTTAATATATGATTTTAAATATTTAACTTTAATATAATGGGTTTTTTCAATATAAACATCCTCCTAAAATCATACATTTAAGATATCACTTTTCCCATCCATACAAAATAATGTTAAATTCAAATGTGTTTTGAAGGACAATTATATTTTGATAGATTCATGTATAGATACCTATGAAAAAACACACCATAGCCTATTTCTTATACCTAATTATAAAATTTAGTAATAATTTATTCATTATTATTTATTATAATTCCATTATCACTGCACTTATTTTTAAATACCCATTTTCATCCAATCACTATAAATTTTTTAGGAAACTTAACGAGAGTCCAAGCATGATTATTTTCAAATAGATTAAGAAAATTATTCATTCCCCTATTAAAACATTCATCAACTAAGGAATAATTTCCCATTTTATCCTCAAATTTGGATATAAATTCAGGGTGTTCATTTTTATTTCTTAAAAAACTTCTTGGTTTGAATATTTTTCTTACACCACTAAAACTATTTTTAATATGATGGGTCCTTAAGTTCGCATGGTTCTTTAGATTAGTGGTAATTTGATCCTCAATAATTGGTTATAGATCTTCAATATAAATAATTTCAAGATATTAATATTTGATTGATGTCAAAATTAGGGCATTTATATAAAATAGTTGTCAATTAGTTTCCAATTAACATACATGAGGATTTTCAAAAAAACCCTTCAATAGATTAATTTCAATAGATTTTAAATCTCATTAAAATATGCATGAATAATATTTTCAATATATTTGATTATTTACTAAAATCTATATAATCATTACTAATTATATAATAAGATATAAAAATTCATTAATTATTGTTAATATCAAATTTTTTAAATTGACCTTTAGTATTCGTAATAAATATTTTCCTTCCAAACAATATAGAGAATGAATGATTAAGATTTATTCTAATCCAGAAATCATAGAAAGTTTTCTTAAGAAATAACCAAACCAAAAAAAATTATATATTAGTAATTAATACTCATTTACCGATTCAAAAAATGATAGGTAGTACAATATATACTTTTATTATTTCTCGTAATTCTAAAAACAATTTTATTTATTCATTCAACTACACAATTTTTTATGGAGTTATTCACTCTAAAATGGTATGAATAATATCTTTACTAGTATGAAATGTTTAAAAATCAAAATTTAAAGTCTTATTTTAATGATTACTTTATAATATAATCAAGGGTAGATTTATATTATATTTAGAGTAACAATTATGGTTTTTTAAATGATAATCTTCTTTGTATTTAAATGTGGGAAAATAAAACTAGAGTTTCATCATCCACTAAAAAAAATAGTATTTTCCTAAAATAATTAAAATTTATGTAAGACTGAACAAATCCCTATTTAGTGGATTTCACACTTTGAGTGTCGATACTTTACACATAGGTGTAAAACAATAATTATGTTTGATAACAAATGGATAAGGATACTTGACTCTAGTAAAACAAATAAATAAAAATATTTAATTTCTTTCAAACAAGGTAACTTATGATTTCTTCATTATTATATGTCAAGTGTGTATAAATTTTCAGGCCTATGAGTTAGTAGAATAAAAAAAGCATCCATATTTTAATTGGTACATTTTTCATTCCAGAAATTATGAAGGTAACCCGCATTTCATTATTGATTAATACTAATAAGGAACTTTTTATGTTCTAATAAAAATAAAAATAGAAAATAATGATTTTCTATGAATGTAAAGATTAATGATTTCGATTATTTCAACTTCTTCACTCTATCTAAATGTGACCCATCCTTTATTAAACTATTTTTTTATTCCCAAAGTTGGTTTTCTCCGTATACCTATTTTGAGAACAACCAATATACATGTATAATTTATTTCACATATTAGTAATCATACAATTTTCCTGAAAACAATAAAACTAACAACATGATTCTAAAACATTGTCAGCTTTTTTCACAATAGAAAATTAAATTTCTACCCAAATATATGATGTTTTACAGCTAAAAAATATTCATAAATGAAAAATCTTTGAAAAATTATATTGTAATCAGTTTAAAGAATAATATTTTTCCACGTGAACCTACCCCCACCAATGATATTTTGTTTAAAAGGGTTCACTATTAAGTCTATATTAGTTTGGTATGAAATTTTATTCATAAAAACTAAATAATATTTCATTACAAGTTATAGAGGGTTAAATGTTTCTATAAATTTTCTCAAAAAATTATCCGATTGAAGTAAAATCAGATAGAATTTTCTTCAAACTACTAAATTTACAATTAATTTGAATAAATAAACATTAATCTTATTAAATTGATCTTGAACTAGACTTCGAATTAAATTTTGAGTAATGTTTAGAAACTTCCTATGTTAGTTTCAAAATTCATTACTTGGACATAAAAATATTTTCCTCATCACAAAAATAGTTGTTTTTTACATTTTATTTATTTTATTCAATACTTACATATCCAATCATTTCACAAAAAAATAGGTATATAATCAACATCATTAGAGAAATTTTATTTTCCATCATCTGATGCATTGTCACGTTCATCATCTTAGGGAATTGAATAATCATCCACATATATGTAAGTAAATTTATAATCTAGTGTTATGTTTCTCACAGATTCTGAAATTACCAAAGTCATAAATCACTTTTCACGTTATAGGGTTTTTAATAGAAATCAAAAAACATTTGACTATCACTTCCACTATATTCTAATAAACCATTAAAAGTAGTATCACCTTCACTCACACTCTTGGTGTCCAAGGTTTTCAATCTTTTTTGACCTCTAATAATTGAATAATTCATAGAATTTTGATATATCTTCATCAATTTTGGACTGTCTAGTCTAATATAGATTTTTATCATGAATTCATGGAAACTTGAATCTGGAGATTTCATTTTGTAATTTGTATACTTTCTTCTTTCATATTAGTATATAGAAAAATAATTTTCGACAATTTTTCATATTCTTCTAGAAATTTTGGAAACTTAATTCAAATTTTCTTCTGAAATTATTTTATTTAAATGAATATATTCATTCATTGAAACATTTCATATAGAAAATTTATCAAAAGAATTAAAAGAACATAATATTTAATTACCAGAGTTAACTGAAAAAACTAATCCATTCATCCTTTTTTTTCTTTTCATCATCAATAATCTATATTCTTCCGTATTTTATTAATGTGTAATTCAAATCATCTAGAATAATCTTATATAAATGATTCATATCAGGGATTGTTACTATATTCTTATCTTAATACTTCAACATAAAGTCAATAAATTTCTCATTTAAATGATCTATAGTAAATTGTTTCTCATCGAATAATTCAAAATTATTCATATCATCATAATTTATTTTTATTAATAGCGGGTGCGGAGAAACAAAGAGAAGAAACAAATCCTGAAGAGAGAAACTAAGGAAGTCTGAAATAGGGAAGACTAAGAATGTCCCTTTTAATAAAATCAGCCCCATTGGTTTTTTTCTACCTGTTGTGTGTGGGAACACCTCCACCATGCTAGGGAACTACATTGATGCCAAGTAATCCACATCCTTATTCCCCTCCATCCATGTATGTGGCACACTAATGTTATTGGTGAGAATAGTCCTACATTTTATAATGGCATAGCAGCATCAGAAAAAGAGAAACACCACACCCTTTAAAGGCAACATGAACTATTAAAGAGTCAGTTTCAACTTCGAATATCTCCAACCCCTTTTGTATTCTAATTCTGAGGCCTATGAGAAAGACCATGTCCTATACTTGGAGGGAAGTGCCATGGACTAGTTTGGCTGAATAGGATAAGTACACTGATCCATTGGCATCATGAAGCACTTTTCCGCCACACATGTTACCTTGTATACAAGACCAGTCTGTGTTAGGTTTCAAGCCCCCGGACGAAGGTCGCCACCTGACACAATTTCCAGTCATATTGCAGGAAGGAAACCCCACCCTAGTTCCTACCTAAAAAGATGAATAATACCTAATAATCCACTCTCAAGATATGAATTTGAGTTTCTAATGGATTATAAGTTTAAAAATGTATAACTTATAACTTATTCTAAATTATGATTGATGTATCACAAAAACATATCAGACTCTAGATATATTTTTTCCTTTACATAATAAGGTATTGTGAAATATATGATTTTCCTAATATTATATCTTTTATTTAGTAGAAAAACTCACAAATTATTTTTATATATCATTATAACTTCAATTTATGATGAGAAAATATTCAAAACCATCATTACTGATAAAATATGTCATACGATCATGGAAATATTCATAATCTTCTCTATTAAATATTAGTTTCCTATTTGAATATAATTTTTCCAGGGTTACAATTGAAATTCATACCATAACAAACATAATAGTGTATTTTATCAACAACCCAATTAGTGTTTTATGTAAAAACAAAAACATTTCCAGTAAACCAATATGAAACAAAAAATTAGATTAATTTTATATGGAAAAATAAATGGAAACCAATAATAGGTATTAGTAAAAATGTCATATTCTTTGAACCAAGTAGAAATTTACTTCGATACCAGGTGTGGTTTTAAGATAATTGTGGCAGAAACAATACAAGAGGGGTGTATATTTTTATTAATAAAAGTAAAATAATTCTAGAAGCTCTAAAATTTTATAATGATATAAAATATTATCTTCCAATAAAGTTACAAATTATCAATGTATTTTAAATGGAATCCGAAATAAATAAAATTAAAAATTAAAAAATATATAAAGGTTAATAAAAATTAAAATTATAAAAGTTTTCAAAATGTTCTAGGAATATCAACCCATATTTTAAAAACCAATGAAAATTTATTACATAATATAAATTTCATTATCCATAAGTAGTAAGGAGTTTTTTAATTTTAAAATTTGTTTACCAACTTTTATATATATCTGATGATCTATTTTATTTTCCTCAAAATAACATGACTATATCCATAGAATGGTTCAAAATATTAATATCTCTAGTAGCCCATGATTTAGATTATCAAATACTATATCCTAATAATTCATCACTATAAGAATATAAACTAATAGTGGTAGTTTTTTCATTTTTCAATAGTTTAAACAACCATTATATTGTTCTAGGATGGTTTCCACAAACTGTCAATAATGTTTGCATTGGTATCCAAATTAGGTTAGTTTGTTTCCTATTGTAGTTTTTTCATGGAAACATTGTAGAACCTTAATTTATAAGTGGTTTGTTTGTTTTCCTGGTGGTTTTTCCTCCCAGAAAATGGAAAAGAGAAAGTATCTAATTAAATAGATTCTATCCACTCACCTTTTTTGGAGGGGAAACATCCACTAAAACCAAAAAACTATCAATAAAACAAACTTAATCCTTATATATATTTGTTTTAAACTACCTCTAGGTAATAATTTTTCATATATATTTGTAGTTTCAACCACATCTATATATTTATTTTCAAGAAAATATAGCTATAGAATATGCAGCCCCAGAACATCCGAAAAAGACTCAAATGTGAAAATACAAAAAAATAATAATTGTAATAATAGCATAATAGAAAATTTAATAATCACAAAAAAATCATTATTCAACTTAAAACGCAATATTTCTATCCCATGTGAATTAACTAATCATTCCATTGGAACCATTATCTAAAATAACATTTTTATCAACCAATGGGTGGATCCACCACATTATAAAATTACACTGTAATATAATTAAAATGTGTAAATCCAATTTTATGAAAAAAATAAACCCAAGTATTATCTTCCAAACCAGTTGTATAGAATTTATAAAAGACTATCCATGTCCATTGTGATGCTGGTACAATTTTTTGTTCACCAATGTATCATTTTTATCTTGGTTTGTATAAAATAAAATATTTTTTTGGTTGAATATTTTGAATTTCATTGTCTATATTAATTGGGAGTTCTATTTATAGACTATAATGTTTCATGTGTTAAAAATTAGTTGATTTTATAATGTATAATTTCTTATATCATGGAGGATTCTAGTGATGCAGCCCTTTGAGTGTTTGAATGTGTAATTAGATGGAAGAATGAGACATATATGTATTTAGCAAAACAGAAATTCATCATATAAAGAATATATTGATTATTCCATAGATTTTAATGAGTTTTATTGATGTATTTACTTGATTTATGTATCAAGGATGAATTTATCTAATGTTTGAGTTTCTCAAATTGATACAATTTAGTTAGTTCCCCTGAGAAATATATATTGTGATAGAACATCATAAGAGAAGAAGTTCAATTTTTTGATGGATCAATTTCAAAATATTGTATAAATTCCATGGAAGATTGGTAGTGTTTATTATTTATAACTTGTGTTATCAATCAAATTTTGAATTAGGATTAGTGAAATTGGGGCTCTCATCCCTTAAAATTTTAAAGGGGATCAGGTGGCATGTTATTGAACGCTCATGAATGTTATAATAGTTGTTTTGTCTAGGTTTGGAATGGAATAATGAATAATGGATGGTCCAAAATATCAAATAGGTAATAAAAGATGATTTTAGAAATGAAATGTGATTCATATTTGTGGATAAATGCTTTTTATTTATTATTGATATGTTTTAAGCTCTAGATGATACATCTATGTGGGGTAATTTCAATTTAAATAGGTAGATTTCAATAATATGGTGTTTAGAAAAAAGTTATCATGAGATCATATGAATGAGTGGAATAAAGGATACAAATATTTGGTTTCTATATGTTTTTTCAGAATAGAATGGTAGCGAGTGTGGTCTTCAGATGTAGTGATATACATTCAATCTCTATGATGAATTAAGTAAATAATAAAAACATGAATATATTGGATCAAATCATATGATCTATTATAATTAAGCATACGTTAATAAATAATAATTCTAATGAATGAATTGGACTATAATATTGGTCCATTAGAAAATAGATCAAAGATCAATGTGATGTTTTCGAAATAGAGATATATGTATTAACCATTAATTTGAGGATAGAAACTAAGAACATTTAATTGGATTCACATATCGAAATATTTTTTCTTAGGTAATGTCATATAAAGATACTCTTGAAGTCCAAAGGTTTGGAATTTATTTCATTATTGTCATCAAAGTCTTGGATAAGTTAACCACTACTGTGTTAAAACCTTATCTCGATATCCCATGTCTATAGAACATGAGTCTTTGTAATGGTAGTGATAAAAAAATATTTCATTAATCACTATTTGTAATATATTCATAATATGATCAGATCAATATAAAGAAAATTTTATTTACAGAGGTGGACTGTTTAAATATTGATAATAGGATGGATGAAGTGGTATAAATGTAAATTTTTTCTATGGTTCTCAATATAATAAAATGATTGTATGGAGTGAGACTGTGAACATGGTATGTGAAAAAAAAACAGTTATAGGACTTCAACAATGTTGGAGGATCAAAACTACGTGTGTATTTCTTTTTGATGGAAATTTTCTACATTTTCAACTTGAGGGATTTAGGAACTCAATAAATTTTCATATCATAATTATGGATATCCTGGGATGTGTTTCTTCAATGGGACACTACACCAAATTGAATTAAAATCATCAAGTGTATGTATTTGTGTATAGATACTCCTCAAACTCAAATGGTCATGCACTAACCATGGTCCTTAGGGAAATCCCATACGTAAGATTCATGTGCATTGTTTTCCAAAATAAAAATTTTCATGCAAAGATAAACATAGAAATTTTAAAACAATTCATTATAATGATTCTTCTGAAAAATAAATGTTAAATTCCAAACCACTTAAAATTTAAAAAAAGAAATAATTCTTCCATATTTAATATAAGAGTGGCAGGAGGTGACATGATTCATCATCTACAAAAACATCTCAAGGAAAATAAATCATTAGGTAAACTTTGTAATAAAATATATAAAATGAATCAATGATGTAGGTTTTCATGCAATATATGGGAAATAAAAATATCCCTACTAGAAACCACAATATAGTTTATACATCAGCATATTGTTATTATGTTGTAATAAGTTTAATCAAACATCGTCTAAAAATCCAAAGTTAACACGAATCACTACTTGATGAATTTTTATTAACACCCTCTACATCTCCATCTTCACTCTTTGATCCCATCACCTACAGTAAAATTATAGAAAAATTAAATTGTGTTGTATATTTAAATTTATAATTCAAAAAAATAACATAATGTGTGATAAATGATTTTGAAGTTTGGTGACCAACCTTATCACTACTATAATACAAGGAAATATCACAAGGGAAGATATGGTTTTCCTTCTAATATAATTCAATCAAAAATGTATTTTAGGCAATGACATTTTCATCTTACATCTTTATATGTTCCCCCATCATCCTGAATTACTCTTTTCATTGCAGAAAAATCCCTATGGTCTTCTCAGGGTAGTGAGTGACTAAATCTCGGGGTTTATTATGCAACAATCCTCAGTGGCCTAACAAATACCACATATATTAATAGTCATAATCACATCTCGTTGAGGTGACCAAGGTGCTTCTTTACATGGACCTGACAAATGGGATTATCCTAGGAGACTAGGAAGAACTTGATAGGATTAGAATCCAATAGTTCTTTTATTTTTACCTGTAAATCAAATATCAATATAATTATAAGTAATACATATTAAATTAGTGAAAACTAACAATAATTTGTTATATTGAGAAAGGAATTCATACCATGTCTTCTTTGGTGGGCCTATGAATAAATCCCATCTGATTTTGTATCAACATCCAACCAAATTTCGGTTCTGGAGATATAGTGCCCTAAATATTTTGGATACATCAAAAAAAGATAAATCCATAATTTAATATATAAAATATATAATTCACTCTTATAAATATTTAAACTAAAGAAAATATTTCCAGAGTCAATATATTTTTAGAAAAACACTTTGACATAATAGTGTGTTGGTTGATTTTTATTAACTCTACATGATTTATTTCTCCATGAAACATCATAAAATAAATAACATGTATCTTATTAGTAATGTATGAGACTTCATCTCATTGTCATATTAATTTATATATCTAAAATAATATTAATATAGTAGTATTTATTTCTATACCATATGATTCTCATGATGATGACCTTAAAAAACCTTTCACTGCTCTCTATGTACCCCTTAGGGTAACTTATCATAAAACTTCTGAGTTGTCAAAAAATCCTCAGGGAATTTATTAAAAAAATTACATTTAAAATTCTTCCATTTATTACCCAAAATTTTCAATTTCCACTTACATGAGATTGGATCTAAAGTGGTAAAGTGGAATAACATATGTACATAGAGTTTAATTATAATGATATTAGTATTTAATGATATAATTACATTCAATTACACCATAATGTGTTAAAATTTATTTTATTATGTAATAAAATACATCATTTTTATATGATTAAAGAACATGACTTCAATCATTACAGGTAATGGGAAGGGTAACAAGCTCTGCTACTAGTTAGGCCTGAAATCTGGCAAAATAATCTTGTGGCATCATCTATGGGGATAAAATATAATAAAATGGGAAAAATATCTTTATTTCATTCAGATTCTAGAATTATGAAGTATTCATATATCTTGACATAGTATCATTGTTGTCATATTTAATGAGATAATAGTTAGTTTCATAATAAAATGAAATATCCTTATTAACATTAAAAAAATTTCCCTATAATTGTCAACCCCCAATATCCTCATGATGAAATAGGCATAATGTCATTTTCCTTCACTACTGAACCATCCAAATGGGGAGGCATTCTCTCATATACTAATGGGATTGATAATGAGGGTGTTCCAGATATTGATGGAATGGAGGGTGTGAGAGATGCTGAAGTGGACAGGCAGAAGGTGTCTCAAATTATATAGATAGGTATACTGAGGGATCATTATAAATTGTTTCAGTCAAGGGTACATCAACTCTGAGTGATCTAGGATCTGAGAAAGTCTTCTTCCTTTTCATTCCTATCATTTAAAAAAATAAAATTAACATCGGAGAAACTGTTTTAAAAAACAATAAGAAAAAAATACAAATGATAGCATATGAACAGTAAAAAAACAATATATATATACTTATGATAATGAAATACTTCACATATAACATAATTGGTTGATAAATTTATTGGATTAATGTACATAAAATCATTTTTACTACATTCATGTGATTCTACATCTCCATAATTACTCCATCTAATTCATCTTCTATTATAATACTAATATTTTTAATATCACGATGAAAAGAAAAGATTTTTTCTAATTGTTTATGGGATTCAATTTTAGATAAAAAATAATTCAATTAATCATGCATATCATATGAGTCTCTTTGTTTTATGTGAACAACTACACTCAATCATTCATCCATGGAATCTTATACAAAATATACCCTTTTTCTCTTATGATTATAAGATTTAAAAATCATGTAATTACAAGTCATCTGCATCCATCATGTAGAGGAAGTTCACATAAGTATATTTCATGGAATCACTTTTAATACCCCTAGAAATATTGACCCACTTTAATTTGAAAAAAACAACTGAAAATTTCTATTGTAGTTTAATTTTATATTATTCTTTAATTTTCCAATGTATATGAATTTGGTGACATTAAATATATCAATATTATATGTTTTCAAACCTTCTTGATTTACTGTACAAAATTTAATGTCATTTACCTTGTAAGAATCAAATTTTATAGCCTATTTTAGAGGACTTGAAGCTAGAAACTTCAAATATTCATACAACTCGGCCAGAGTATCAGTATTCACGATATGGAAATAGTAATATGTATTACTATATTTAAAAAAATGTGTCAACCTAATATCCATATTTATTTCATTATTTTTAAACATACATGAATTAAGAAAACCATTCTACAAGCTTTTAATTAGCATATTTTTTTATATATTTATCATTTCATGATCATACTATCAAACATCATTTTTTTGTACCAAGATCTATTAAATAAATAAAACTACAATTTCACTATTCATCTTTATATATCTATGTTCCTGTAATAATTCAATTTTTTTAGTTTAACATTTGAGATCCTACCAACTGATCGGCAAATAAATTTAAATGTTTTTTATTTTCAATGTATTTGAAATTGAGAATATGTGTCATAAACATTTCCAACATAGTTCAATCAGGTCCCATTATTATCCAAGTGTCATAAAAAATGTAAGACACTCCTCTTCTAAATATCTTAAAAAATTGAGCCTTCATATTGAGATTGTTTTTCAATTATAATTTCAAAATTCCAAGACATATGTGAAATAATGTAAATGAAATATAATTTTGTAATTATTGAAGTTGAAAAAAATACATAAGATTAAAAACACAAAAATAATGTACCTCTAAATTGGATACATCCATCGATAATGTATGGGGCCTCCTAATTCAGCTTTCTCGACCAAATGCGTAGTTTAATGCATTGTGACAGTAAAATAGATTTCAGAAAAATAATCACTTTTGTATAAACTCACAATGAAAATATATCCTAAAGGTTTTCTACATCATATTCTTTTATAGTTTTCTCACATACTTTTCTAAACAATGTGAAAAATTGGAGTAAAACTGTAATGATCTTATAAGGTAATCATCTATGCAATTCCAATGTTAATATATATTGTAAAAAAAATATCAGAATCTCAGATTTTCAATCCATGTAACCTATGATGGTTTAATTTAACTCACCTTGATATGTAACTTGAATACCAATAATATACATTAACCTTCTTTAAAATTCAATGTAATGTAACTTCATTCCTATTTTTTATTAAATAAATTGTCATACCATACATTCCATTCTCCCCTGTCAACAGATCTTGCTTTATTTCCAGTGATTCAAAGTAATTTCTAGCATTGAGATGGTCAATTAAATTTTCATTCTCATTAAAAAATATGGAGATCAAATTGTAAAAAACATTATACTCAATATTCATAACATAAAGATTATTCCATAGAAAATTAAATTCCCAATACATAATATTGAAGAGTATAATTTCTTTCGTACATTTATGTGATCTAATTTCACTTGGTGATTCACTACGAACTCATTTCAAAATTTCATTCAAATGATGTGCCTTCCCAAATTCAATTTCAATAATTACATGTTTGGAAAATATTTGAGAATATTTACAAAACATTTGAGGTGGTCAATGACCAATAGAACTTTTGAATTGTTACTTTTTCAATATAAATCTATGACATCCATCCACAAATCCTAGATGACACAATAAGATTAATTTTTACTATATGATAGTTATTAGGGCACAAAATTAATGTTAAAAATAGGAAAATAAAAATCCATGTAATTGTTACAACCAAATAATTTCTAAAGACGAGGTACGTCACTGGTGATCCAAATTAGTATAGTGTGAATTTTACATTTTTCAAGAAGATCCATAATATGTCTCAACATCATTACTCCACAAGTCCTGTAATTATTCAATTAGTGGTTGTAAGTGTACATAAATTTCATTTCCAAGAATTTTTTTTAGTATTAATCATGGAAATTATAAAACATGATTGTTTCATACATATATATTGAGGTATATTAAAAAGCATTAAAAAACATGTCAAATTCAATCCATGGTGATCAAAGTACCAAATAGGTAGAATCTATCTATAACCACTCCCAATCACACATTACTTGGATCAGATGTAAAATATATATTTAATGAATCAAATTTATTCCATGATTTTGAATCACATGGATGTGTAATTAATCCATCATTCTTATTATCAATATAATCCCAATACATTTGCATGGTGGTTTTGGATGACATGAATAATATTTATAAATGAGGCATCAAATAAAAGTAAGACAAAACCATTAAAGGTGTGTGATTTTTCTTATTCTTCAATATAGTATATTGATTAAAAAATCCAACATCACTCATTAACTGCCATCTAGAAGAAGAAAAATTTTGGTAGCCCAATCTGCTTGAAGCCTCTCCTTAATAATGAATACAAATATTGGAAAACCAAGTATTTTTATTAAATTCATCAGTAGCTTTTTAACAAATATTTTTATATCATAAGAAGACCTAGGGGTCATATCATTAAGGAATGCATCACACAACAACTCAAATATATAGGATATATCCTTATTGGTATTTTTATATGATATTAATTCAGAATAAAATAATTTTTTCAATATTTCAAACCGACACTATAAAACTGTTGATTTATATTTTCAAATAAATCATTGAACTCATTTTTTAATTAGTGAAGTTTTCTGTTGCATTAGTCTCCAAATAATCATTTGGAGGATCAAATGATATGTTACAATCTTGATCTTGTTTTCCTATAGCCCAAAAAATATCACTTGTGTATTTGGTATTTTTATCACCCTCAATTAGTTGTTCTGATATGTTTTTTTGTTGATGTTTTTGTCTGGATATGATGAAATAATATGTTTTTTATTTTATTTTCCATTTTAGACAATTTTGGGATCTCATTATATTGATTGAAATCAGTTCTCAAACTTTCTATAATTTTTACATTATCCATTCCAAATACTACACAAATATTGAAAAGGTAATTGCATCAATATCAAGTGTCCATAAACATATTGTCACTTCAACTATATTATACAATTACATTTAGGGCATTAACATATTCATTTACTATTAAAATATCAATTCGATATTGAAAAAACTAATATATTCCCAAATCCATTACATAATGGGGTGTGCTCTTTAGTATTGTGATCCAACTTTTATCCATATATATCATGATGTGCACACACATTACTAAAAAAACCTAAAACATATAAGTATTACTCTATAGTAAAAGAGATAAATAGAAGTGAAAAAATCATAACAAAAGTAGTTATAAGAAGTGTCAAATAAATACTAATAAAGTAAAAGTAAAAAAGATAAAATCAATCATTGATGCTATAATGAAATATAGAATAAAGATAAAAATAATACAATCATTAATAAAATAACATTTCAATTGTTATTTGAGAATAATTTATCAAATTGCAAATTGAAACCCAATTTATAAATATAAATATTTCCATAAAATCACTATTAAATAAAATCCCCCACCCTTTACAGAATGTTAATTTGTGCAAGAATAAATTTTTCAATGATATGATAATCCATATATGATAGTAGGAGAAAAAAATAAGAAAATACATTAATATTTATAAGAGCAGTTAAATAAAATAAAAATCCATATACAATTCAGTTTCAAAATAAATATAATTTTTATTTGTTGAAAAAAATTAATGAAAGAAAAAAAAAATTATCATTAAACATTATCGGATAAAAATAATAGTATTAATGAGACAATATAGTACATTAAATGCTCATAAACATCTCTTTCGGGTTTGATACAATCCTATCTGTATACACAAATGTATACTTCCTTGGCCTCCTTGAGAGTGAATGCTTATATCTATAGTGAAATCATAACTATGGGCACAAGTGGAATTAAATCAATATAATATTATACTTATACCTATAACTCCCACTTATATACCAAATTATTCCCAAAAATGTTACTAATTCCAAACATCATAAGATTAAACAAAATATTTATATGACTGCCATGCCCCACAAGTAAATACTTGTATAGAAATAAATATTTTCATATCAAAATATTACTATCTCAAATCATATGATTCCAAAATTATATATTTGATAAAAAGTGGAAAATATAAAGGGTGAAATAAAATAATATCCCCATTACGTCAAGACTAACAATGTTAAAAAACAAAATTTATACCCAAGATATCATTATCTTGAAATATATAATAATTCATATAATAAATTATGGTTATAATTATTATATAATAAAATATATTAGTTCTATATAGAATCCATTAAATTTATATTGAATATTTTTAAAGAATAATTTATATATATCATACATGTAATACCCAAATGAAAAGAGACTAATTTCTAAAATTGAGAAAGTGAAACACCTATATAAATCAATGCAGATAGTTTAATAAAGTGTTTTATCTAGGATAAGTCAATTTAAAATTTTTATCCTTTGATAGTTAGGTAAAAAAATATAAATGTATGGAATTGACTACCCTAGACCAATGGAAATAGTAAAATTACTTTAAATAAAATTATATTAAGTATATAGAGTGATCATTGAATCCATAAATAATAAATCCTTAAAAATATAACATAACCTACATACTATGAAGAAAAATATACAAATTTCTACCATATACCTTTTGTTGGGGATGGCTTATGGAAGAAGACATGTAGGTGGTGAGGGTAAGGGAAAGGGAAAGGGAGGATGATGGGAAACTACATATCTAGTAAGAGTGAGGGCTGTTGGGGATTAGGTGAAATGAAATTAGTGGAAATGGAGAGGGTAAAGGGGGCTTAGGAAAAAACAAATCATTGATGACGGATTGGGATTAGTGGGGCTAAGTGGGAATTAGAGCACCGATAATGTCTAGAACCAGTGAGGGAGGAAATGAAAAAATATCCCAGTGAGTGGGGAAAGACAAAGGTGGAGAGGATTCAGGTAGTGGGTGGTCAGGGAGAGTGGGGAGATACATGGGAGAGGAGTGTAAAGACTAAGGGGATAAAGGGAATTTTTTTATAAATGGATAAAATTTAGTCGTGGTTTTGAAAATAATTCTCCTGAATTCTTGTAATTTTTTTAACATGAGATTATTAAATCTCCACTAGATATCAATTTAGTTTAGTTCTATAATCCCTCGACACACATGTTGGTAGCATACTTCACACATCAGAAACTTTTTCTTCCTTTCTTGAGTCCCTCAATCTCAATGACCAGAAACAAAATTATTAAAAAAGACAAAATAAAACATTTTTAAGGAAAAACTATCACATTGGAATCTCTTAACTAAAATTATTAGTAATAAAAATTTCACTATTTATATATTCCCTCAAATAAATAACAAATTTTAATATTTTATAAAAACTAGACAATTTCTTATAATTGATTAATGTCTCTTTTCATCGTGATTTATCTTATTGTTTAGGAATTTGTGGCGTAATTTACATATAAAATTGTAACCGACTCCAAAATTTGAATTCTATAGTATATATGATAAGTTTAACTTCAATGGAAGATTAATATTCATCTATTGATGATCTTATCTTAGATCATCATATTCAGATGGATTCATTTCAGATATTCTATTTTTTCACATATCAAGTGAATATATTCTTTTTTACAATTCATATTAATAGATTATAATATTAAGGACATAGAAATTTTTTAAATTATAAATTTAGTTCCACTTACCAAAAGAAACAAAAAACAAGATTCAATTTATATCTTATTCTAAAAATGTGAATTTTAATTTTCCAAAAAATGAAGAACTATATTAATCAACTAAATACATATAAAAAAGTAAAAAGAAATAGTTAACGAACCTTTTAAATAGTATAATAAATATAGAACAATACCCAATAGATGTTATTGTTCAGAGTGATAAATACTATGATAAATCTGTAGGTTTTATTTCTATAAATTAAGAAAGTAAATATTTTGAAGAATATGATTTGGATACGTCCCTTGGTGAATTTAAAAATGAAATTATGGATTATAGTAAAAGTTCCATAAATAATTTGTTTTATATAGGTTTTAAATATCAAAGATCTAATTTATCAAATACTCACTTTGAAAGAGATACTGATGCGATGGAATATGCATTGGTCGAAAATATGAGTAGCTACAACACTCTCACAATACATGTGAAAGATAAATAAAAATTATTTGTGACTTAATAATCAATTAAATAAATATTACATCATTTTAAAGGAATAATAAATTCATCTCATATTAATAAAAGATTAAGAAATTTTTAGTTTTAGTGTTTTTATACACTAGTACATAATCAACTATTTTGGGTGAATATTCAATAGCTCCCAAAAACATTCTCCAAATTTGATACCCCACTATATCAATATTATATAATTCCCTTCATCATAACTAAGGGATATTGAAGGAAAAAAGTGTGATCTTATATGTTTATTAATAGTAAACCTATGTGACATCAATTAATGATTATAAATAATCATAAGAATATTATAATAATATAACAACTTAATTAAGTTACATAATGTTTATAAATAAAATAAAATATCTAAAATTATGATTGATGGAATAAGGCATTACAATAACATTAGATACGATTCATAAGAGTGAAAAACATAAAATAGTCTTGATCCATAAAAGCATAACATAGGGATAGAAATATGAAATAAAATTGGGGAATAAAAATTATAATAGAAATGATATTTCAAGCTATCCCACCTAGACACACTCATATAATAGGCATGGGATAACAATTATTGTACCTTCTTGGTATTGGTATTACTACCCATTAACCCTTGGGCTTGGACAAACCACCTTTATATGCTTGGGCTTGGTCTTACGAAATATGTACCCTAACAAACTCTCATTTACCCTTATAATCTCATTATATATAATCATCATCGATTCATTAAATTTATTTGACAAACCTAAATTATTAAATAATAATAAAACATTCTAATATATTCTAAAAGAACAAACAAACAGTCATCATCTCTTCATATCTTAATTTACTAGTAGCATTGAAATGTGTTTCTTAAAATAATAATTAAACAATTATCATTATAATCCATTTTAAGGAAATAATTTGGATAGTATCATAATAACATTTTCCAATGTATCCTAAAGAACATGAAATTCTGTTGACATAGAAAAAAACACCCTTTTATGTCAATTAGTTAAATCACTTCAAAAAAAGAAGTGGAAATAGCCCTTCGGAAATAATTGAAATCCCCTTAAAAATATTTTGGATAAAATCCAATACATTGATCATGATAATTTATATAAATAAGTATCCCATAAATTTTTTTTAAAAACAAATTTTATGGAACAAATATTTTTTCAAAAATTCATTATGAATTCATAGACACTGATAAATTATTTCTTGAAAACACTACCCATTAAAACCCCATTTAAAATAAATAATTATTTATTTTAAAATACAATAGAAAATATTTAAAAATATAATATTATTTCCTCGTATATAAATCCATTCATAACAATCATGATTTCATTATGGGATTGGAATGATACTCTTTCGGCATTGGTAACTATTGAGGAAAAGCCCCTTAGGAAGAGATAATTTGAGAAGTATTATTAAATAACGTTAATTATATTACAATAATATTAAAATATAAATCCATAATAATTATATAGTATATAACAAAATTTAATGGGAATATAAAAAGTGTATTTCAATAAAGAAAAATAAAAAAAGGGAAAACCTTACAACATTAGTATCTTTAGAATCATAATACTATGAGAGATTGAACTTGATATAGATTTTAATTTCCATTAAATTTCATGTATGTGTGATGAAACATACATAGAAAACTATATACACATAACTATAGAAAAAAGTGGTGAATATGGAATATTTTAATGATAAAAAATATTTCTCTGAGAAACCCTAACATTTTTATCCTAACCTCTACAAAAGGTATTACAGCTAAAAATAATAAAAATTACCATATTTAGGAAAAAATTTAGAACATTATTTTTATCTAATAACATTCATATTCATCGATTATAATCATCCACTACAAATGTATTAGTATGTTTTGGATTGTGTTCATCATCAGATGTTATAAATTATGATTGTTTGACATTGGCTTTGTAATAGAGTTATTTATCTCAATAATTTGAAACATATTTCAACATAAATATATTATAAAATTTATTTAGATAATTTTTCTGTAATTTTTTTCCATCCTTATGTTCACTTGATGCAAAAAAAAGTTTATGTTTCTTTAGAATGAGGTGCATGATGAAATATATAAAGTAAATTTAATAATATTGAAGGATTACTGTAAAATAGTTATTAATTTTATATAATCATCTGTGAAAAAATATTCAAGATATTTATTAAACCTTAATATCATTTATATAAAAACATATTACAAACATATATGTATAGACATGATTTAAAAGGAACACGGTGCTCTATTGAAGTAATAGTCCACATGCACACACGAACAACATTTTCATTTTTCATTAAATTCAAATGTAGAATATATTCATTTATCTTATCATAATATTAACAAAAATATAATTATAATATATATATATATTACCCCATTTATATTTTAATTTAAAGAAGTAATAAAAATTCAGACATGCCACTCATGGAGGTAGTAGTTCGTAGATAATAGAAACAACGTTATAATTTTTCTAATCGATGAGAGTGTAATTTATAATTAATGTCACATAGATATAGAAAAAATAGAATACTAATTAATGTGATGTTATTATATTATAATTATACAATATTATTTTTGTTATAATAATAATACTTAAATATATATAAATGAATATTTTTGATTGGTAATTTTACCATACTCTTATGAATAACTCCTTCAAAAACTTGATTATGCCTTTTATGGTTTGAATATTGAGGAAAAAATATATAAATCTTCTCTAAAAAATATGGGAATGGATTTTTTAAAAGTTTCATGTGATAATAGATTTTTTACTGTATAAAATTTCAGAGTATATGAATCAATTTATAAGTGAATAGAGTCAATTTTTTATACATATAGATAAATTATTTTTAGTTTCATGAAACCTTTATAATAAAGTTTCACCAAAAGTAGAAACAGAGTATAGAGGATGTTTTTAGGTTGATAAATTACTCAACCAATCACTTGGAGAAATTTTTTTCACATGTTTCAATTCTTTTTCCCTTTATTTTTGTCCAATTATGATTTTGACTATACCACAATAATTATTTTTCACATAAATAATTTATTTTTTTTACATAAAAATTTTAGGTTCCTTATTAAATAATTTGGGCTCCATTATTATTAATATGTAATCCATTTTATTATTTTTAATAATAAAATTGTTTAAAAAATTATAAAATATTTTATAGATAATGAATTAAACAAATATAACATCAGTTATAAAATGTAAAATATTTGATTGTAAATTATAAACAATTGTTTTTAATGAATAATTAAAATTATTAATTACATATTTTATTACTAAATTTTTTTTAAAAAATTTATATCCATGACTATATCTAAATTACTTTACAAAAAACTCAGTATTTTTAAAAATGATATTTTGTACTATTTAGTTAAAAGTCGAGCATTTTAGTAAAATTATGAAAATTAATCCTAATCAATAATTGTTCAGATTAATCTTCCAATTATATTTCAGAATTTTTATAAATTTTTATAAATAAAACATACAATATAAATGGGCGGTGAGAGTGAAAAGTACTTAATTTGAGATATAGAACGCTCTCTTGAAGTATTTCTTCAGAATGGAAGACTTATTAGAATATATTATGAAACAAAACATTAGTGGTTGAAAGGGTATTCTAAGTGAATAAAAAATATATTGTTTCAAGAGAAAACCATGTTTTTTAAGTTGTATTGAATGGGTGGTGAGAGGACCCTTTTATAAGTAGTGAGAATTGAATTCTTGTAAATATAACTCATTTTTAAAAAAAACATGTTAAAAAATAAAGTTGCTCCAAAAATAGTAAATAATTTATTTGGGAATGAGATATGGTCAATTTTCTCTTAACCACCCATTTAGAAAACATTTTTTAACAAGATTGAATCCCTTTACCCCTAGATCTATTACCTTAACTATTTTTAAATTTTATCATGGTCACTGGTTTTTACCCAGGTAATTCACTATTAGTAACAAGAAATAGCCCTTATATCATAATTTAAACCAACTGACTCCAAATATGAAATCGATTTTATCGTATAAAATATAACTTTGTATGAAAATTTAATTTTAACATCAACATAGGTAATGGGAAAAAACATATTTTAGAATAAATGCATTTTTATGATTTCAATTTTATGTATAAAGTAAAATTATCCATGCCTTTGATTACCATGATATGAATTGTTTTATTATACAAAAAAACTTTATTTAGATTTTATAGAATGTATTAACATAATTTCAACTAAAAAATATTTAATTAAAAGGAAATACTGATAATAGCTATATTTTTTAGAAATTATTACTTATGTGTATAAAATGTAAAATACGGGATTAAAAAAATTCAGAATAGAATTTATGAAATATATATTTTAAATAATTAAATAAATATTTTAGCCATTAAAAGGTCTTATATACTTTTTTTCCTTTCTGATGTAAAGGTCATAAAATTTACAGTTTTGGTAAAACAATTATGTTTATCTAGTCAACTAAAAATTAAATATTTTACAAAATTATGAAAAATTAACCTTAAAAATAAATTATTATAAGAAATTAAAATAATGAAGTTTATTTTGTGAAATTAAAAATCTTAAATTTATTAATTTATATTTTAAATAAATTAAAAATAAATTAAAAATATTTCCATTGAAAAATTACCTCTTTATCCTTTAAGTATTCTTAGTACTATTTCGTACCAATTCCTATCTAAACTAACTTTATTTTTTTAATTAATGTACTAAAATATCATAAAATACCAAAATAATTAAGTTAATATATTAAGATAAAATACAAAAAAATTGTAAAATAATTATTTGAGGAAGAATATTAGTTTTTTGTATGAAATAATATTAGTTATTTAACCTCTAAATGTAATAAATTTTATATTATACATATTATTTTATTTAATTAGGGTTTTTTATTCATAAACATTTCATAATAATATACATATAATAATTCATACCATATTTTAATTTGATTTTTCAAGTGTATAAATCATTCAATCATATCATAAAATTAATGATAAATATAGTCCAACAAATCTTGTGGTTACAAATAATATTCCCACAAACATCTATTAGAAAGTAGTTATATAATTTAGATAAAATTCTTATACCATTATAAGTTCTCACTTATATTTCAATACCTAATATTTGAGGTGCTAATGGGATACCATTAGATAATTCTTCAGATATAAAAGGGTGAGTATTAGCTAAATTGAACTAAATACCCAAAATTATCAGCTTGATGATAACTTTATTTTACACCAATTCATTATCATGACTTATTTTGTATTTTTGATCACATAGGCCTCCCATTTTTCCATTCTCTTAAGAGGCTACTTGCATTGATAATAGACATTATACCACAATTGTTTAATTTTTTCGAATAATAGCCGTACTCTTTACAACTGAAGCATTGGAGTGTAGGAGGTATATATTTTTAAGCTCTCTTTTTACCCATGTCTCCTTGAAATTCATGTGCATGATAAAAATACTTTCCTGATAAGAATATTTTTACTATACCATTGAGAAAATTTCCCTCATGCATCTTTCCACACTTTTGGAAGGAACAGATATTAAATTAGTTTCCGTCAAGTGTTATAGTATTCAAACAGCATTGAAAATCCTTTTTTCTCTTCCTATTTCTAAAAAAATACAATAATAGGAGTCCCAAATATTAATTTATATTGTGATATCACATTTTATGGTTTATTAAAACCTATTAGGTCTCTTATAGTCAATACATTACTCTTACATGTCCTTAAGACAATAAAATATCATTCAATTTATCTTTCAATGTTGAAGATATAAGTAGAAGCCTACCTTTTAAGTCTGGTGAAATTTTCCTCTTGGGTATTATTTTATTACTCATCCTTCTATATTAGTTCCTCGAATTAAATATCTATTTTATTTTGAATAATTCGATGAATATATTAATGGAAGAATATCTTCTTAAACTATTCAATGTTTATGGATATAATTTCTTTCTCTTTCTATATATTCTTGACAAGATTACACCATTAAGAATATTCAACTACCAAATTATAAAAATCTAAAATAACCTTATAATGGTTCAGGAATTGTAGGATAGAAAATAAATTTTCTATATAATTAACCAATTTATAAATAACAAGTGGACTATATGGCCCATTGAAGAAGGGTGGACATTGTTATATGATGGAATTGATAGTAAATTTCTCATTCTTAGAGAATTCTGGTTCTCAACCTAATTTTCATTATTATTCACATTTTTATAAATTTGGGTAAGCATTTTCATGAGTTTTTTCACCCCATGTCAATTCCCATTTTTTTATCATTGGGGAAATCACCGAATTATCCTTATCACCAACGACTAACATAGGACCTCGCGGTTTCATCCACTGATTAGAAGCAAAAAACTAGTGAGATTATCATGAATCAATAATTAGTGTGATCAATCATATGATAAAACTAATTATTATTAAAATATAATAAATTAAGACACCTTCTTATCAACCCATATCATTTTATGATTAAACAAAATAATATATTCAAATAACACATAACGGTTCAGAAAAATATTGTTAATTAACTATAGAATGTCAGATATTTCTGTCAAACTCTTTGATCTGTTAGCCCTATATTTAATACACCATATTATGATTGAGTTAATACCCAACCATCTTTTTATTTTTATTACCCTCGGGTATATTTTTGTCAGGTCATTTATCCACTTTTCAATATTCATACAAGAATATAATTTCATGGAAGCCACATATTTTATATTTTCCAAATTTTTTGAATATTTTATATATTTAGACTTATCCATCATATTATCATTATGGTTTTATAGACCTAATACCCAAAATAAATACACCATGGTCTAATAAAAAAATAAATGGACCCATTTATGACTCAGAGAAATATTACATCATTTTATAAGATTATTTAATACATCTCACAAAAATAAATTCCCAAGATCCTCTAAGGTTTAGTGTGTCTAGAGACAGGATACATAATCAACTTATTTGAAAACAATATTCAATATCTCCAATAAAAAAATCTTCATATGTTGTATTATTCTATAGTAATATTAATTAATACCATGCATTATAAACTGGGTAAAAGTAAAAATTATTATGGGTGATCTCATATTCTTAGTAAGGGGTAAAATCGGTGACATCAACAAAAGATCATAAGTGTCTATAAGATGATCAATAGTATGTGATAACTTAATCATTTTACACAATGTTAATACAAAGATACATAGATCATTAATCATGAGTCCACGAAAAAGGAATCAACATAACATAATAACTGAGTAATATGATTTTAGGAAATCAATGAATCATGATCCATAGAAGATTAATCTATGTATAAATATATTATCTAAGGGTACGAAATAAATTGATCCTTAATTATCATATATCAAGGCCACCGACCACATAATTCTATACATTGTAATCTCAGTATAAAAACATATTTACCATATTATGCTTGGTTATACCACATATATAACCTTGGGCTTGGGAATTCCATCTATGTACCCGTGGTCTTGGGATTACCACCCATATATCCTTGGTATTTGGATAACCTTTCGTTTTCCCTTTTGATATCATGAAATAAAATAATTACCAATGTATTTAAGAAATTTAATCGAAAAAACCTGTAATATTATAGTAAAATATTCATATTTTATCCATAAAAACTTACAAATATTAATCATTTCATCATATCTTAATTAATCCATGTCAAAAAAATTAAATTTCTTCAAAAATTAATTAAAAAAATATCATCATAATCCATCCAAAGAGATAAGGTGGGTAGTATGATAACAAACTATTCCAAGTATAAATAAAGGACGTAGAAGATTATTGGAAATGATTAATTAACCCTTTTATATAATTCTAGAACAAAGTTACATTCATAAAATATATTTAAAAGGGTATAAAAACATAGAAGACATGTTTTTTAAAAAAGAAATCTTCTGTAATCTCTTATAAAATAAAAAATTATTTTGATAAAATTAAATAACAACTGATCGAGAGAACCTGATATGGTTTTCAATTCTCAATAATTACATTATAGTCATATTAAAAATCCATCCATGAGAATTATATGCACCACACAATAAAATAAGTAGTCTACAATTCATATCTCGATGAGGAAAAATTGAGATGAGGAAACCCTTACAACATTAGTATCACATAAATTGTAATTACATTACATATATAACTTGATATAGATTTTTAAATCCATTTAACTTCATATAATTATGATCAAAAAATATAGTGGGTATTATATACACCTCAAAATATAAAACAAGTGGAAAATATGGAATATGTCTCAAAGAAATAAAAGTGAGATGGGAAGCTCAGATCTTTTTCTCCTGAATTTCACAAAATTTGTTTAATGTAATATATAGTTAACAACAACATCTTTATTAATTATTTCATATATATATATATATATATTAATTTTTTTGATCAGAAATTCATATCTATATTCGTATATATAAAATTTTATATTCCTCAATTATAATCATTCATTATCAATGTATTAGTTATTTAATGATAATTTCCAACATCAGATATTGGTAATTATGATTTTTTTCATACATGTTTTTTAATATAGATGATGAAACACATTCATTGAAACGAATTTCATCATTAATATATTATAAAACCTATTTTAATCTATATTTTTAAATGATTTAATCATCCCCATGTTTACTTGATGGAAATTATGGCCATGGTTTGGGAAAATGGGATACGTGAATATTTCGAGTAATATAATGAAATTAATTTATTACATTAAAATTATTTTTAATTTTTATGTAATATATTCAGAACTATATTTAAAATTTATATTAAATTTTAATAACATATATATTAATAAAATTTAATTTAGAAGTATCTACATAAGGTGGTGATAAAAAATGGAACACATCACTCCATGGAGTCGATAGTTTACACGTAAATGGTTATATAAATATGATTTTAAAAAATACATGATATTTTTCAAATGGTATTTTGTATTATTCACCTAAAAATCAATCTTTTTATAAAAATAACAAAAATGTATCCACAGGAAATATTATATTTTTCAATACAAAAATAAATTACCATTTTTTAAATCAATTTTGACATTTATATAAAAATAGTTATATATGTATATATAATATTTCCAATAAACATAATGATTTCAAGGAAAAAAATTTATTTATCGAAGAATAATTAATGTAGTGCCTATTATATTTATATAATTGGATATTAAGAAATATTTTTTATTTAGTAGTCTTGTCATTTCATAAATTTTTAATGGTAATATATCATTTTTAACATACATTTTCACAATTCATGCATATCAATCAATCAAACACCTCTATATAATTTTTGATAAACATATTCAAAAAACTAATGGTGTTACCAAATATTTCAAATTTTACTTGCAAATAATTTTTTTCTTGTGAATATTTTAAATTAGTTTGTTGTGAGAAATAAGTATTTGAGAGTATTTCTTTGGGGGAGTTACAAAAATTGGATAATCATCGTGAATTCACTATGGATGTCAAGTAAAACTTACAAGAAATGAAATAAAAGAAGTTTACAGATATTAAAAATTATCTATAGAAGAAAAGAAAAATTAATATATACCATGTTGGAAATTTATATAGTGATTGAAAAGAGATTTTGGGTTTATTGGAAGATAAAAATTTCACTCTCGACCTAAAGATTCAAGATTTGAAAATGAAAATAAGTAATCTAGACCATGAAAATTACAAACATAAAGATAATATAACTACCATCGCCCAAAATTAAAATGAGATTATAGCTTTTACAAAGAGTCTAAATGTTGGTAAATAGTGTCCAGATCATATTGAGATGGATCCACCTCCAGGTCCTAAAAAATGTATCCCACAAACCTATTCATTTTGTTTACACTAAGTCTGTTTTTACTAAAAAAATATCAGAAAAGGATAAATTCTATAAAATTTAATACTTTAAAAATCATGAGAAACCGAACACAAAATCAATTTTTGATTTGATAATTTACAAAAAAATCCCCCTCCCCCTGCACACACACAAATGGATCACAAAAGATTGGTGTTCAAATCCAAAAATTTTATGGAACAAAATCATGATAGATTGAAAATAATGTGATTAAAATTTCATTAGTTGTTATATGTTGGTACATATTTAGGGTTTATCATAGGTATATTAATTTCTAGTATCATATATGAGATTTTTTTAATTAGATTATCCATGAAGTAAGAGGAGAAAATATAATGTATAAAAGAAACAAGATATAATGAAATTTGTCTCACATAATGGAAGAAATATATCATGAAATAACATATTTGAATCAATGGAAACACTATTTCAGTTTTGATAGATATAAGTTCATTTTTATGATAAATAATTTTATAACCGTACTAAGTATCATCCATATACTGAAGAAATGATATATTCACAAAAATAGGGGTTAGTGCAGGAAAGTGGATCTTTCCTTGGAATGAAAAATATAAAGAGAAATAATCTCAATAATGTAATTATGAATGATTAATAGGATATTAAACCTATGGGATTGAATTGATTATATTTTTGGTAAGAGATTACAAAATATTCAAAACCTGGTTCACTCATAAGTAACTAAAATTGGTTGTCCAAAAGGCCTCATGTGTGCCTCCTCGTATGCCAGGGGCTTTCAAGTAGCATAGAGGATATAAAGTGGTAAAGTAGTGGGACTATACCATTATATTTGGTGTAATAGAGAGATATAACTATTGGATAAATGGAGAAATCATAATAACAACTGAAAATATAATATAAAACATACAAATTAAATAAGTAGTCATCAACGGTATTATTGAGTACCATATGAAAAATGAAGTAATATTATGTCTCTAATAATAAAGGAATAGGAAACATTGATCTAGAAAAACATACATATAGGTATATCAAAATAAAAAAAAGGAAAAAAATAAAATCTCTAGATGGCATCATGATCTACATCTTAGTCCTTTTATTTTCTACTCCCAAGATTTAACAAGTCATCTATTGATAATGAGGTGTTTCCCCTTGTCCCTAATTTCATTCATGAAGTCTATATTGGTACCGATCAGCAGCCTGAACGGGGTGTGAGATATACCAATTAGGCCACCACCAATTGTTTTTACACAACTCTAGCCATTTAAAAACAACTCCATGACATAGTCACCACATGAATATATTTCACATAAAAAAAATTGGGTTTTTCCCCAAGAAAAACTAATTCACACCATGTAAGTGATATTTTTAGTCTAATTCATGTCATGAATTAGTTTTGAAACCATGATAAATCCCTCTTATATGTTCTTCCAATAAAAAAACCAAATGGCCTAATGGTGTAGAATTAAGGTCTAAGACAATAAGGTAAACACACAAAGGGTTTAACATAAATTTAATGTATCCATACCTCATATTTATGAGTCGATATTTTACAGTCTTTCCCTATAAATAAACACATCCATGAGTATCCCTTCTAAATTTGGTAAAGATTCTTCTAAGAATAACACCCACCACAATGCATTAACATCAGCCTCTCTCCAAAGCGTCATCATATACATGGTTTTGATTCTATAGAATCCAAAATAAAAAAACAAACCTTCCTAAATGAAACTTCGATCTCCCCTCAAGGATGTGAATAGTTTTCTCCTCATTAGATGCATGTAAATATAATTCAACCTCATCGGGATGGATGATGTGAGACAAATATGAATAGTGATGATATAGCTGAGAAATGTTGAACACGTCATTTATAGATTTTTATATCTCAAGGAGTGTTAACCAATATTCCACTAATACGACCCTCTTTAAATCAACAAAAGGTCTAAAAAATGGGGTGAAATATTATCTTTCCAATAAAACAACAATGCCACAGTCTAGTCAAAGAATGTTAGAATACCTTGTCTCTACTCTCAAACTCATGAGGTCATAAACAGTAATCATCATATAAATTATTCCTAGACTATCCCATATATATCACTTCATCATATCATGAACCTTCTCTAAAGTAACCTAAATGAGATGCGGTCCAACTATTAATACCTCCCATTCCTCTAACCATCGTAGAGGTGTTCGAAATGGCCTACCGTATAAGGGATCACAATGAGAGATCAGTATAGTAACCTGGACAATGTTATTATAAGAAAACTCGATAAGAGGTTTATGTTTCTTCCAAGAACCATTGAAATCTTGGACAGACACTCCATGAATTTCCTCTAAAACCAATATCTTATGCTCATAGTGTTATGACCCATTCCCTCCAAAGATACCCCTCTTGGGATGGAAATGACGAAAGAGAGAAAATGGCACATGTGTCCATCCTTCAGTAGTCCCAGGGGTGGTGACCAACACCAAGGGTTTAAAATCTAACAAATAGAAGGCATTTCCATTTTTATAGTGAAATAGATCAAGACAAAAGATGTATGAACCTCAAAACAACTAGAAGAAATATATACATATATATATAGAAAATCCATCCCACAATCATTTTTAAAGTAAAATTTCTGGAAATACAATAAAAATATCCAAAGTAAATTCCAAAATAAAAACTAAGAAGTGACACAACAACTGTACCCAATGTCTGAGATAGTAATGTCTGTCATAGTACCTGTAATCTCCCTAAAAACATGAAAATAGTTTAATATATGAATGGTGAGTATACTTGTATACTGAGTAGGAAAATACAAAGTCCCTTGTGCATAATTCGATAAGCATACTAATTCCCCAACGAGAAAATAGAAAACCATGAAGCACCTAACAAGGAATACTATCCAGCCCAACCTCACCAAGTAACACTCACCAAATAATTCATGTTGATAAATTTAAAGTACAACACAAATCATTATTTGGGTACCTTGCACCACTTCCCACTAGTTAACTTATCATCCATAACAGTGAACACCCTGACACAACTACGCTCTTACACAAGCCCAAATTCCAAAACCTAGCCACTTTCACCTAGTCCACATACCACATCAAATCCTTCCCACACACACCTAGGCCACAAACCCATAACATCCAACCCACTAACACCTACACCACAAATCAAAACCTCATCCATAATACACTTAGTAAAGTCTAACATATATCGTCCGGAAGATACATTGTAAGCACACCTCACCCGAAAACATCTGGTCGTCACAACGCCACCGCAATGTCCTAGAAGAGTCTAGGGATACTAATTCCTGGAAGATGGAGTAAAAAAAGCCAAAAACCCATCCATCTATCCTCCCACTATGATATTTGGAAAGGACACCCACCACTAATAACAATGTGGGTGTTTAGCACATAGTGATAAAAATGAGTGGGGTGTGTATAGAAAACACAAGGAACTTAAAGTATATATATTGGTACTAAACACTAAGCCCAACATATGGGTTTTCAAAACATACCAGCCCACACAATACTACCTGTGCTGCAAACTCTAAATGCACAACCACACAGACAGCCGTAATCCCAATTCGTAACCCCTATAAAATCAATTTCACTGGTTGTCAGTCTTTATTTGACATATCATCAGTTCATTCCATCTCTACCTGGGAAAATACAAAACACATGACAGGAAATAGCCACACAGTAATCCATAACACACAAGGAAGAAAGACCAATTTAAAACAACCCACTGCATACTCCCATGGGACATCCGTCCAACCACAACCACCAATATTCTTCAAAGTCATGTCACCTTGTCCTTCCTATCAATAAGAAAACCCTCAATAAAACTCATTAAAATAATATTTGACAGCCCCTCTGCATAACAACACCACACCCAGAAACAAAACACAACATGACTAGAAACTCCAACCATGTTGGTTAACCACTTCCCAGATTCAGTCCCACTACATAACAATTCCATGAATTCCATATTCAAAAAATATCTAAAATCAAGATTTCATTACACTTCATGTACCTTCCCATACACAGAGCCACACTCCCAGATGAATCATCACATGACTAGCAAAAAAAACTATGTCAAACAGAACCATACACAGCACACACCCACACCAAACAACAAAGTGTATTTATATTTAGAAACCTTCGTTCTCGAATTCCACATTGATAAAACTTGTGTTATCATAGAAAAATTTTTATATCAAGGAATCCATTTAATTAAAGAAATATATGTGATTAATCAGTATCCATATTTTCATCAATTCAATGGAGGATAAAAAATATGTGTAAAGTATCACTTGTCTGCAAGAAAAGACCACCAATGGCTATTATTTTCAAAAGGACACTTCCCATGACTCCTAACAGTGATCAAAGAAAATAGGTAAAACAAACGAGCATAATATAATCCCTCATTTTCTTTATTAAATTGGTTTCAACCATACCCATAAGAAGAAATAAGTACTCCTAACGCACATGATGCATAATGAAAAAGGAGATGAAGGAATTCCTACCTGGAACAACATATGATCCACAATTCCTCATTGCACATAAAATAGGCGGTGCATGAGAGTGGTAAGAAAGACTCCAAGAAAAATGGTTCCCCGACACTAGTATAGATGTATCTTTTTAAAGAAAAAAGGATATGGTTGCATGAATATTGAAATGAAACACACATGGAGGAGATGTTCATTCATTAGAAGATCTAGATCCTATATCAATGAAAGAAAAAATTAAAAAGTCATTAAAATTATGATCATGATTAATAATATGTGGTTTGACTATTTCAATGTTTTGGGGGCATTAAAATATTAAAGATATAATGAATATCATTTTAAATTCCTTCATAAATGTTCAAACAAGGTTTTAAACTCGAATTATGTAAAATATTCCTTAGAGGGGAAAAACTATGAAAACTGGAAAAAAGCTGGAAATGACTCACTAATGGGTGAATAATTATGGGTGAGTCAGTGATGGGTGATTCACTGATGGGTGAGTCACTGACATGAGTCAGCGACGTGGTTCACCGACACAACTCTATGACTATGAAACACTGACATGAGCCACTAGGGTGACCCACAGACAGTGAGTCACAAACATGACTCACTGATGCCTGGCCTACCAATACCTAACCTACTGACGCCTTGAACTACTAACACGTGACCTATCGATGTTTGACACACTAATGTTGGACCTACCGACTCCCTGACATTATGACTACTTGAGTCACAAGGGCCCTAATCAACCAATGCCCTGAGTCACTAAGGCCCTATGTCACTAAAGCCCTGACCAACCGATGCCTTAACCTACCATTGCCTTGAGTCACCGATGCCTTGACTCACCGATAGGGAAGTTAATTTTTTTTGTAAAACTCTTGAAATGAGTGAATGAGGCCTTCACAAACACCCCAAACAATTTATTTTCACTAAGTAATAGATCAGTGAGGTATGGTCCATTACATTAGGTAACTCTCAAACTATTCTCACCCTTGAGAGTTTAAAACCAAACCTAGTAAAAAGTGGGGTCTAAAAACCACCCCATAAGTTGCATTTCAAGGATAAACCACCCTATGTTGTTCGAAAGATGGTGTGAACCCTCAACATCCAATAAAATATCCTCCCACATCTTTAAACCCAAATATACACAAGATAAAAAACACAAGAACCAACCTTACAAACACATGAATTAGGGAGGTCCTTCCCCCATGATAGGATACTATCTATTCTAGGAAACATAGACTCTTGAGAATAGGTTTAATCGCATCTCAATTAATTCGTTTTTATTATGAATTGGGTCTTACCCTCCAAATGGATAGGACATTATCATACATTACATAACAAGGAAACTACATGTCTTATAAACATCCTTAGAGTATTACATTAGAAATCAAAACACAAAATAAAAAATCAAAACAAATCTAGGTACAAGGCGCGCATCTGTGCTTTTCCCCCCCAATTACTCTCTTCCATGCCGCCATAGCTCCACTACACACAAACAAAGGATATGGTCCATCCATGTAGAACCTTTTCATGCCAACCATAGATCTCAATTGGATTCTCCAAAAATGTCACCTCGTCCTCGATATCCAAATTTCCCCAGTTAATGAAACGGTTTTCATCGTGAAGATATCGACGAAGCTGAGAGATTTGAAAGACATCGTGGACCCTCTCCAATTTTGGTGGAAATTTCAACTGGTATGCCACTTCTCCAACATGCCCCCACACATCAATGGGCCTAATGAACCAAAAAAATAATACCCCCTCTACTGAATCATTGCTTCCCAAATTGAGGGGAAACACTCAAGAACACATGGTCTCAAACCATGAACAACAACAACCACCTCCTATGATTAGAATACAACTTATGTTTGTCCTATGATTCCTTCATTTTCTCAAAAACAACCAGAACCCTCTCAGTCATACTCTACACCACGTCTAGACCAAAAAAAACTACCTCCCCAACTTCTATCAAACGTAAACATGAATGAAACGACCTTTCGTATAAAGCTTAAAATAGATACATGATAATGGTAGTGCGATAGACATTGTTATAAGAAGAGTTTACAAAGGGATAATTTCATACCTAAGACCCACAAAAATCCCAGACGCATGATCGTTTCATGTCCTACAATATATGGATGTTCCTCTCTATCTTTCCATCTGTCTGAGGGTTGAATGCGGTGTTATTATGTAACTGAGTTCCAAAAGCATGTTAGAATCCCCTAAAAACTTGTGAGGTAAAAAGTAAGTTCTGATCTGAGATAACGGATCTCAAAACTCCATACATCCACACCCCCTCATCCACATACTTTCTCGCCAAGTTAGCTATTGTGGTAGTCTTCTTAATCACTATGAAGTGAGACAATTTCATCAGCAGATCCACATTTACATGTATTTCATCACTTTCACTCTAAGACCAAGGTAGGAATATAATGAAATACCTTGATATTTCATCCCACTTCCACTCATGTACATCTTGGGGTTGTAACAAACAACCAGGAACACGGTTCTCAACCTTCACCTATTGTCACACTCAGCACATTGCGACAAACTCTGCCACCACTTTCTTCATCCCAGGACACTAGAAATGTTCTCTCAATCTATCATACATTTTGAAAACTCTTGACTGTACTTATATGGGTGATTCATGAAAATAACTAAGAACTACCAGGAGAATCACCACTAGAAGAAAGGTCATCCCATGCAACATCATATGATTATGACCATCTTATGAACATCCATCTAAAGCATCACCTTGGTCAATGCGATTAGGCATCACATCCACCTATGAGTGTTCCCACTGAGACTCTTCTACTAGATTCCAGAGTGATCAATGCACCATCATTTTAAATAGATTTCCTCTGCCTTCATCCATTAAAGAATCTAAGTTAAAGGAAGTCAACTCCTCTATCATCTCCTATGAATATGTATATTACCAAACAACCTCCTTCTGCCACTTCCTGATCCAAGAATTGGCCACAATATTCCCCTTTCATGATGTGTAAGAGATCTCGAAGTCATAAACCTAGAAAAAATCCATCCACCTCTGTTGTCTCAAGTTCAGATCTCTCTAGGAAAATATGTACCTCAAAATCTTGTGATCCGTAAAAACCACAAATCCTAATCCAATGAGGTAATGGTGCCACAACATTATAGAGAACATGATCGCCGCTAGCTCTAAGTCATTGGTGGCAAGGTTATGTTCATGGGGACATAACTACCTAGACATATAATATATGACTCCTCCCTATTAAATTAGCACACATCACATTCCTAGGTGAGAATCATTATAAACACTTTGAAAATCATACCCTCCTCCGGAAACCGGTGCCCTGAAGAATATCCCATTTAGGTAGCTGAAATCTTCATAACATAGCTCACCCCACATTTTGGCCTATTCCATTTTGGTTATAGTCATAAAAAAAGTTTTTTCTCGATAGAGATCAGGTAAAAAAATCTTATAATAGCCTACCAGACCAAGAAAACTAAAAACTAATGCCACATTTTTAGGTGTTATCCTAGAAAAAATTCCTCGACCCTTCATAGGTCCACTACAGCACTCTACTAAGACAAATTGTGCCCATGTAAGTGGACCTCCCATGTCCAAAATCATCACTTGGATAACCTTCTGAAGAGCTGGTGGTGTTGAACGAAGTCTAGAAAATTCCTAACATATGATGTATGCTCCTCCTATATCCTCAAGTAGATCAAGATGTATTCGATGAATATAATGATGAAACGGCCCATGTACTTTTGAAAGATATAGTTCATTAGTCCCATGAATGCGGCTGCTGCGTTCGCTACACAAAATTTCCAAACCACGAACTCGAAGTGCCCATACCTACACTAGAAATAAATATTCCGGATATCGTCCTACATAACCCTCAAATAGTGATATCTATAACACAAATCAATCTTATAAAATATAATTTCTCCCCTAAGCTAGTTGAAAAAATCGTCTATTCTTAGGATAGGATAATAGTTCTTAACTGTCACCTGATTCAACCTCTGGTATTCTATACACAACCTCAGACCACCTTCTTCCTTCTATAAGAACAATACCAGTGCACCACAAAAAGTCAAATAAGACTGGATAAAGTCTATCATCATCATATCTTCAGTCTGAATCCTTATATCCCACAACATAGAGGGCTTCATTCAATAATGATCCATCAAAATCCTAGAAGCATCGGGCCACAAGTCTATCCTGAACTCAACAACACGTCAAGAGTGTGGAGTCACACCTGCATTAGAAAAATCACCAAAGAACTCACCAACAACTCTAGGAATCCCCACCATCTCATAATTCCTCGATTCTACTCACAGCTCATCCAACAAGGAAAGAATACGATCTACACTCTGGGTTCCCAAAAGACAACTCCACACAACAACAAAAACCACATGTCCTTCATCCATGTATAAATAAAATACTCTCATATTGAAGTAGACGATGAATGTATGCATGGAAAAAACTAGTCGATTCCATGGATGAAATATTATATCCACATTTGTAGAATAAAGATATCCCGAATGGACTACTGCATCCCCAAAATTAGTCTACCACCCTAAAACAAATCAAGCTTTTTGGTCTGACCTCTGAACAATGTACTAAACACCAGGGGCACAAAAGGTATCTCTATGTCTATTCCTAGAGCATGGGAAATACTAGGTGCAAACAAGGAGTGATATGAACCTGAATAAAATAATATTCAAAAAATAGTACTAAAAATGTTAATCATACCTCAAATAACCACTTGGCCTGATGGAATTTCTACCTCCAAAACATGTAATTGGAAACACACCAGTCCTTTTTCCCTCTATTTTCTACTGCCTCCTCGACAATGTCTGGGTCAAGGTCATTGAGGAATTCTCTAAAGTTGGCCTCCTCCTACTTTTTCTCCACTCAGTGGATCGGGATCCTTCCATCCCTACTAATAAAATGTTCTGTCCAGCAACTTCTATTGAGGCAGGTTTTGAACATGCCCAATGCCACCATATAGAGCTCGAACTACGCACTGAATCTAATGGTACGGGAGGCCTCCACAATTGAAACACCTCTATCACAAGACTATGGGAAAATCTTAATAATTGATGTTCATAATTGAAACTACTAAGGTCGACTCTGTGAGAGGTGATACATAGAAGGCCCTAGCACTATAAACCTACTACTGAGAGCATTCCCCTTTAAAGAACTCCGTAAGCTACCCCATTGCTGTAAACCACCTTACTATTGAATCCTTTCCATACCTCTGCCTTCTTCTGAATGTCTAGGTATATCGGAAAATTTTAGGGACTAAATATGTGATGGAGGTAAGGATTGTGTGCCTCCTCCAAGAATCTCACCCAAGTATCCTCATACAGAAAGAGATACAGTCCAAATATAAAAAGATCCTTGAACTTGATACCCAGTTCTCATACCAACATACTCCCATGATAGAGCGAGACTAGCTCTTATCACTTCTCATACATCATGGTCAAAGAAAGGAATTCTTCTCGGAACTCTTTATCAAAATTAACACATAGAACATCTGCCTCCTTCTTCTCCCCCCAAATATAGATTCCACCACTATCATGTAGCTCGTTTCATCTCACTAACAACCAATAGAACCTAGTACTCCTTCAGATCCGGGATCATTTTGAAGGTGATCTCATGATCCTAGATCCATCCATCTGTCACCATGCCCAACTCACATCCCCTTTACTTTCCTAGATTCTATGGTTTGAAGGCACATAACGTTCTCTTCCATTGGTTTTCCTTCTCCTCTTGATCAGCCATCCATTTATTAGTTGAATCGGCCTCCAAATCCTCTATTGCCTAACCCACTCATGGATGATGATTGGGTTCCATAACTAAATGGTAAACAAGGAACTCTTAAGCCTAATTAGTATGGAATTTTATTTAAGAATCATTTAAACATTTTATTATTAGACTTCCAAAAATACCCAACTAAAATAAGACCACAAGTCATCATGTTGTAGGTACCTTTCTCAGGGCCTCTGCCCTAAAAATGGTGTACCCTCACTTGGTTGTTCAGTAAGATCAGAGTCCTTGCACATGATCACATGGGGCCCACAAATCCCAAAATCTTAGAAAGACTTTCCTAGACGATGTCACACACCAAGATCACCTGATGCAATTTTCCTACCATCTCATGCAGTCCTTACTCTGCTTAACTCCAAACTTCATACTATATATCAACTATCACCTCTAATACCATTCATTCATTACACCCTCCCTCTAAAGATAAACTTCCTGGTATGGAAATGAAGAAATGAAAATAATGACCCCTGAGTCCCACCTTATGTACTCCCTTGGGTAGGGTCCATCACAAAGGTTATAAAATATCACAAATATAAGTCATTAAACATTTTATAGTAACCAATATCGGGAGATAAGATGTATCAACCTCAAAAAACTCATAGACATATATATGTAAAATAATAAAATATCCATATGATAATCCTGTTTAATGTAAAACTAGTAGAAATAAAATAAAAATATCAAAAGTAAATACAAAAATAAAAACTCTGTAGTGACACAGAAACTATCCCCAATGTTTAATCTAGTAATGTGTATCATGGTCCGCATAATCTCCCTGGATACCTAAATACAATTTTATATATGTAGGATAAGCATAAAACTACACTCATTAAGAAAATCCAAAGTCTCTCGTGCACAAGTAGAAAATCATACTAATTACCCTTTGAGAAAACAACCAACCCAGAACCACCTAATAAGGTATACTATCCACCCCAACCTCACAAAGGCACACCCACTAAATAACACAAGTTAATTGAAGTAAATTACTAAAAACATCAATATTTGGGTACCATGCATAGCTTCCCATTTGTTAACCACATATTTATAATGGAGAACGTCTTGATACTACCATTCTCTTCTACAAACCGAACTGTCACAACCTTCTCGCACATCCCACCTGTAGACACATATTCCACAACCCCATCTCATCACACCCACTGAAACCTAGGATAAAAAACACACCATCATCCCAATGACACATAGTAAATTACAACAAGTCTCATCTCGAAGACACATAGGAAAAACACCACACATGTAGATGCATGGGCCTCAAAACTGCACCACAATCTGCCTGATGATTCTATGACTAACTATGCCTAGAAGAGAGAGCATAAAAGAGCCAATAACTAGCCATCAATCCTCCCACTGGGATTTTGGGAAAGGAAACCATCTCCGAATAACAATGGGTTGTTCATAACGTAGTGTTCAACATGTGTGCGGTGCATATAGAAATAAAAAAAACTAAAATTATATATATAGGTACCAAACACTTTGGCCAACCTATGGGATTTCAAAACAAACTAACCCACACAAAACTACCCTTGTTCATACATCTAAATTCAGAACCACGCTAAAATACATAAACCTAATTAATAACCCCCATCTAATTCATTGAATCAGCATTCATTTTTAATTTAATAACCCACTTATTCATTCCATCTCTACCCGAGAAACAAGAACATCATAAGAAACAGACACACAGTTCGCCACAACACACCAGGAAGAAGGACCAAGGAAAATAACCCATTGCACAATCCCCTTGAACATCCATCCATCCACTACCACCATAATTCTTCAAATTCATATTGTTGTGTCCTTCCTCCCAAAAAAAAACCCCCACAACTTACCTCATCACAACCACACCCAGAAGCCATGCTATATAGAAAAACAACAACCAGTAATGTATACATAGCATAACCCGAAACTACAACCACACTGCTCAACCACTACCCATATCCAGTCCCACAGTATAACAAGTTCATCCATTCTACATTCAAACAATCCCTCTACCTGAGATTTTGTTACACTACTCATACAACCCCGTACACACAACCAGAATCCTAGCCACAACATCACAACACCAGCAAAAACACCAGATCGAACATAACCATACAGAGCACACAACTACACTAAACAAGAAGTTTTATTCAGATTTAACAACCATCGATCATTAGTTACACTTTGATAAAATAGGGGTTATCCCAGAACTATATTGATCATTCGTTATCTATTTAATTACTGGATATATGTGATTAATCAAGTTTTTATATTTTTATCCATTCAAAAAAGGATCAACAACATGTATAAATCATCAATAATGCACAAGAAAAGAACACCAATGGCCATGATATTCAGAGGGATAATACCCATACCATTAACAATATGGATCAAATAAAATAGATAAATAAATTAACATCATTAAAATCATATTTTCTATCATTAATCTTGGTTAAATTGGATTCAACCCTATACACAAGATGAATTCATCACACCCACCTCGTATGATGCACAATTAAAAGAGAGACAAATTAATTCTAACCAGGAACAAAAAAGGATCAATAATTCCTCATTATTCCAAAAATAGGGGCACACATGTAGCAAGAGAGTCTCCAAGGAAAACCGGATCTGTGGTTGTAACACAGATGTGACTCCGCTGGGAATAATGGCTCTTGTCACATGAACAGACAACAAAAACATATAGGGTGGAGAAAATATTGGCTTAGGATAGCCAGATACTATATTAACAAAATAACTGTTTCAAAATTCATTAAAAGTTGGATCATTATTAATATTTCATAGTTTGACTACTTAAAAGTTCCAAGAGTGTTAAGATATTAAATATATAATTAATACCTTTTTAAATGCCTTCATAAATGCTAAAATATGGTTTTAAAATTGATTTACGTCAAATTAAACTTAAGAAGAATGAAAATGGTAAAATTGAAAAAATACAGAAATGAATTTCCAATGGGTGAGTCACAGACATGAGTCAGTGACAGTGAGTCACCAATGTGATTCACTGAATCGACTCACCAACACAAGAATCTAATGTGACCCACTGATTTTGTGTCACTAACATGACTCACCGATGCCTGACCTACCGATCACCTACCTAATAATGCTTAACCAACCGATTCCCCAATATACGGATGCCCGACATATCAACGCCTGACCTACCGATGCTTGACATACCAAAACCCTGACCTTCAGACGCTCAGACCTACTGATATCCAAATTCACCAAATCCCTGAGTCACTGATTCTATAAATCACTGACGCCCTGACTTACCAATGCTCTGACCTACCAATGACCTGACCTACCGATACCCTAAGTCACCAACACTCGGACTCACTGAAAGGGAAGAATATTTTGGTTAAATCTGGAAAAGAGTCACCAAGGCCCCCGGGAACACCTCAAACACTGGATTTTCACACTGGATTGGACTGGGGAGGTCTGAGCCATTACATGTAATACCCTTCAGTTTGAGTTTGGAATGTTTTACTCAAAATTACTTGGTTTCATAATTCTCTCTACATCCATGTCCAAAACTAATAAGTAAAATGAGTATCCATTCTGGATACAATATTTTGTGTAACTCTAGGAATTCAGATAATTTCCAAGACATAGAGCATACCAAGCTCATCAATTGAAAATTTCTCCTTGATAATTAAAAAGCGACAGAACATTTTGTTCCCATCAATGATCAACATTGATGTGTTATCTATTATAGGTAATATTTTTATTCTAGTAACAAATTAAATGGTGGAATTATCCCATTTCCACACAGGAATGGGAAATAGTGGAAAAATATCTACTGGTCACTGGTGTTCTTCTTTATTCTACTGATAGTTGAAACACCTTTCATCAAAGACAGTTATCTCCCTTTTTAATAGAAGGCCACTAATAATAGTGACATAGATATTAAAAAATATTTTTAAGACCTTTTTGAACTTCTAAAATAGTTTTCTATTATTCTCACATAATTTCCTCCATGATTTTTGTATGATACCTTATAAATCCATAGATGTAAAAAACCTTATCCTACTCAACGATTTCACATGGTGGTAGGTCCTCGCCTGAAATGCTCTCCCTTCGGACTAAGTCCAAGGGATATGAAAAATCCAATATCCTCACTCCACCCATAGAGGTCACAAATAATTATATCATGTTAGGATGCCTATTATAAGGACCCTGACCCTAGAATCCTAGAGATGATGCCATAATTTATTACAATGGTATAATATATAAGGAATTCAAATCTCAAAGGACCGAGTATTTTACATTCATTGGAAACTAAATAAAAAAATAAATTTTACATTAAAACTTGAAATGAAAAACAACATATAAACTCCACATGAAAATTCCAAAAATTTATAGATTATCCCTGGAAGTCATTCATAATATACATCTTCAAATCCTAAGTAAAAAATAAAACATATGAATGGGGTGAGGTCCTATGCTTAGTAAGGGTAAAAAATAAAGAAGAATATATTATAAAAACTAATGAGTAATTTTGAATAACTAAAAAACATGCCAATAAAAAATAATCATTTTCATAATATGGTAGGAATAAAATATGTATATAATTACAAATAAAAAATCACATGAAACATAACCATGGATATTCTACTAGTCAAATAATGACATTATTTATCAATTAATTATATCTTAATGAGGTAATCCATAATTCCTTACATCATAAGCATATCATAAAGCCCTAATCTAATAATTATATATAATCAGTAAAGGCTCGACCAAAACACATTCTAGTTTGTCTCATAAGACATATCATTCCATCGAGGGGCTATATTCGGACCAGCCCATCACTTACTAAGTCCAATACATTCAAGATTTTTTGAACCATCAATTTAAATGATATTTTTAAATCAAAGTGTCTAATACCACATTGATATATTTTAATAAAAATTATAGAAGAATATACTCTTATAAAATCATTAATTATTTCTTGATTAAAATACACTTTTACTTTATAAAGATGAGTTATTTTGGAAAATCAATTTTATTTTTAACAAAATAAAATTGTATACTTAAATATAACAAAAAATAAAAGTTAAGAAAAATTAAATTCTGTTTGCGGCATAAATTAATTAAACTTATACTGAAAACATGTAAAAATTGTTTGTAAGAAACATTAGAAATAGCCTACTTCATTGCGATTTAAGAGAAAATATAATATTATCTAAAGTGGAAAAAGGATTAGTTGTTTACATAAAATAATAAATTAAATAATATATTTAATCATGATAAAACATATTTTTAAAAAATATTAGTTTCTTAAAAAGAATATGGAGTGCCCATGAAAATGGGTATGAAATTGGGATATTCTCTTAAATCGGGTATGATTATCGGGATGAATAGAAAATGGAACCTTATAAAACATGTAATCCCCCATTAAATAAAGATAAACTAATCAGAATACTTTATTTTTGAAAATATGTACAGAATTTATAATGTTTATGTAAAAATAAATAATAATTATATTGGAATTAAGATAGAGAAAGCTGAACTTGAATGAAAATGGAGGTTCAGGAAGAAGTGATTATCATCTTGTAATAAATATAAATGTTTGTCCCATTAAATTAATGACCATAAAATGAAAAATTTAATAACATGAAGATATTATACATCAATGGGAATTAAATATACACCACACACAATAAATAGTTATAAATAAGCCATATATCATAGAAATGGAAGTGATATTAGACAACCCTTATTGAGGTGAATTAAAGGAAGATAACCAGCATTTGGATTTTATAATGTATATTTTGAATTAAGAGGAATAAATTACCTTGGAACTTTTTGAGGTGAATTTTGAAATTGATAGGTATGTGTTTTCCCCCTCTACATATAGATCCTTCTCTACAAGCGACTTCTGCAGGGTAGCAATATCTCAAGCTTCTCGTGACAGTTGGAATGATCTGATTTAGTGTGACAAAATAACTACTAAAATTAACATTATAACCATAAGGATAAGGAATTGAGCCAACCCTAACAACTATAATATTAGGAGATATGGTATATACCTAGTTTTGAGATTCTGTTATTGTAGAACTCTTAAGAAAGAGAACTCGCATCACCTTTTCTTTGAAGGGGAATGGGCGTTCACCAACTAGAATTTATTTCAAAGTTTCATGACCTTATCCTCTACGAATATTATTTATGTTTACTTACTGGAATTCTAGTTTCATGGTGTTGGTAACACAGGGTTAGAGAGAATATCTATGGTTCTGGTGCTTAACATTGGGTGCTAGTTCTTATGGAAAGCACAAAATAAGGCACAACCCGAAGTTATATGTACTACTGAGAGAGCATTAACCATAAGGTCTAAAACTATACTGCTTGGAAGGGTACCTTTTTTATAACTGTAGGGATTCCCCTCCACTCCATCCAATACAGGTGCATATTTTTCATGTTCATACTGTTGTTGTCGGATCAAGGGGCCGTTGGGTCTGATGGATCCATCCCATCAGCGGGATCATGCTAAATACAGATGGATCGTGTATATGTTGTGTCATAAAAGGTGGATTTGGTGCTTGATTATAGTTTCTTATTAATACTAATGTTTAATTAACACATTGGTAGTGAGAACTCCATATAGGTGGAAGGGAATGCAATTCTAATTGAGCTAGATTTCTGCAGCCAAAGGTCCATCACACATATTGAAATGGAAACCGATTCCCGCATTCTCTAAAACTAACTACTAGGTAAAGTATTGATTCCTTGTTTCATTTATTATAATGTCTTAATTTGTATGCATTTACTTAGCAACAATATCCAAGTGTTCCACACCTGGTGTGAGGTAATCAGACTGCAAATCATCTTCCCTCTTTGACTCTCTATGTTTCCTGTATTTTATATTTTTTTAGTATTGATTCGTTAACCCTAGAGGGGTAAATATAATTAGATTGGATTCCCTTAGACTCCATTAATTTATATCTTCATATTATGATTGTCAATTTTTCGTATTTTCATTATTTTCCTGGTTTAAAAAATAAATACAGATGATGATGGTATGAGAAAACCCTTATCTTAAGTCTAAAAAGATTCTAAATATATAAATAACATGTTGGAAAATAAAATTAGATTAAATAATAATTTAATTCAGAACCTATTCATGATTTATTTTATTTATTATAATTTTATTAAGTTCATTTATGTCCTTTTTTAATATTTATAAGAAACAATTTCATCATTCTAAAGTGTCCATTTCCTTGGTTTTTATGATTGGTTGACTTGTATACATGTACAAAAGATCCAGTGAAATGGGAATAGATAGCCAATATTTAAGTTATATTTTATTTATTAACACCTATAAGATTAAATTTTTATGTAATTCATATAGTTTCTTGGTTTGAGGGTGAATCATTAGACAAACGATAATGGTAATCATTTAGATTATTTTGTTGATTTTTGGATCATCACAAAATAGTTTTATTATATTAATTAATATCATGTATATATAATGGTTACAAAAAATTAAATAGGTTGTAATTAATATATTATAATATTTTGTAATAATAAAAATGGTTTCATGACATGAATGGATGGTGGAATTGAAAAAAAGAAAACACGTCCTCCATGAAGGCGATAAATCAGCACCTCACAAATGATGTTTTCTTCATTAGAATAATAGTAAGAAGAGTAAAGAATTTATGATGGATTATTATTTAAACATAATAAAATTACAGTATATAAACGATATTGGAGTTAGCATGTCACTTTGGGATTGGTAGTTAAGGAAAATATAAGAAAATAAAATAACATGAAATGAAATATAATGAAAATAGAGGAGGGATTTACATCTTGAGCTTTTTCTCTATGAGAACCTTTTTAAGAAAAATGGATTGGAATTTTATTCAATATATATACACCTAGAAAAGTGGGGATAGGGTTTCTGATTATTTGGAAGAAATCATAAAATATTCAAGGCTTTAGAGGTATGAGGAGAAGGGGTGGTGAGAGGCGGTATTTATAGTTGATGAGAGGGGTGTTCTCTCATTATTATATCCATTAATTAATTATTTTGGATAAAGACTGTGAATTTTTATATAATTATCACTAAATTTACTAGAATAAATATGGTTGGTTCTAGATTATAGGATTATATCATCACTATATCTTCTACGACACAACAAATCATGTAACTGTTAAATGCCGTAAATTTCTGTATTTCACTATTCACCAAAAAATTAAACTATTTTAGACAAATAAGTAAAATTCCCCATATTATTTTTTTAATATTTAAGATTAAAAAATTAACTTCATTTTATGAAAATAATTTCCCAAATATGATAAATTTAATTTTTTAAAAACATCTTTTATTCGAAAAATACCAATTTTAAAGTTATAACTATTTTCATTACACTTTGTAAAATTAATAAAGGTCTCACAAAATTATATTATAATAATAAGAAGAAAAAATATTAATTTATGAATATATTTTACGCAAATAAAATTTATTTTAAATTAATATATTAATTATAAAATTGTATATAACATTTATCTTTCACAAAAATAATAACACATAATGTATCATTTTAAAAAAAATTATTACATATTCAATTATAAAAATATACCATATTTTCATTTATAAGTTTAATATGTTTTATTTATAATTTAATAGGGTGGGTAATTTTTCTAAAGGACACATTTATGTTGCTAACTTTCACATTATTATTCCAACAGTCACATTACTATTCATCAAAAATGAATCATAACAGAAAAATACCCAAAATTTTAAGAACGTAAATTTTGATATTAGTATTTCAAAAATAAGTCTTATAAGGTCAAATATGATTTATAAGTTTCTCACAATTTATATTTAAAACATGTTATCCATTAAAAGATGGTAAAAATGCGTTTTAAAATATATACCTTTTATGTGTAAAATTTGACTTATTAATTTTTTATGGCTCTAAAAATATTTTGGATTAATGTTAAAATATTTGACTCAATATATAAAATATACAATTCATTAATATCCATTACAAATTTTTTATAATAAAATGTCACTATGGGCATTAAAATAGTGTTTATAAAAACACAACATTTTTATTCCATTGGTTTTCATTGTTAATTACTTTTTAACCAATAAATTAATTTTATAAAACTATTTAATCTATATTTTCATAATTTAAATAATATAATTCATTCCCACCATTCCCAAAATCAAAGAGACAACTATAATAAGTAAATAATATTATTTAATCATTATTCAATCTCGTGTGTTATCGAAGAAGATAAATTTAAAAGGGGGAATATCATAAAATCATGTATTGTTACACCTATGATGGTTTTAAACGTGTAAATAAATCTTAGATAATAGATTAATTGGTTTTAAATCACTACTATCCTCCTTCACTACTTGTGTCTAAGTGTTCCTACTCATGGAAGCTACCACTGCATTATTATTCCAAAGCATATAATCAATATAAATATCAAAATACTACTAGTATTCAACCCATCATTACAGCCAAAGATTCATATCACATTATATAAATATATAAATTAATATTTTTGGATTAGTATATACTACAAAAAATACTCTCCGTGAAAGAAAATCCTCCAATAACACAAGGTCTAGTCCATGGCTACCATCTCGAGATCGTGCATCATATAATTCATCTAAAATGGTCTCAAATGATGTGACTTATATTATAGGAATTGATATTCTTACATTAGTATGGGTCATTTCCTAATACCTCATGAATTATAAAAAAACTTAGTGATTCTACCCATCTCTGGTAGAACCAAGATCATCACTGAATTTATTATTACATTCATCTCCTAAAAGGCTACCCTATGGGATTTTGACCAAATGATTTTGACACCCTTATCTGTCATGCTCATAAAAGGTTTCTCATGTCATTAAAGGTCTTGAATAATGTGAATTTAATAGTATGGTATCCCCAGTTAAATCCATGTAGAATATATGTTCATGGGTCTCATCCAAGAAACCATGAAATGCACATTCCCTAGGTCAAGCGAAAATCCATCCCCTAAAATAAGGTGACCCAATAAGTTAACCTTGTTTATCCAAAAGTGAAATTTACTAAGAATAACATATATTTGGTACACCCATAGTTCATTTAGTGTGATCTTATGATGTTTGACATGGTCATGTCTTGATTGAGTGTACACTAAGATATCAAACACTAATACCTCCAAAAATGAATCGAGATAAAAGTGGAAAACTTGATTCATCAAAAGCATAAAAATATATGAAGTGTTTGTAATACTGAAAAATATAACAAGATACTTATAAAAACCATATATGAAACAAAATTATGTACGAGGTACGTCTTAAGGTGTAACTCATACATGATTATAAGGTGACAACAAATCAATATTATATAAAAATATGGCTCCTCAAAGATGTTCAAATAGGTCTTACATATGAGGAAATGTATACTAGTTCTAGATAGTAATCTAGTTCAACTGATAGAAATCAAAAAATAACCTAAGCATACCATCCCCCTTCTTGGAAAAAAGTATAAGTGAATTTCACGGTAAAGTACTAGGATATATAAAAACCCTTAGCTTCCAAATCCTCTAACTGCCTCTAGAGCTTCTGTAACTCAGTAATAGTAATTCTATTAAGAGTAATGGGTATCAGTGCTACTCAAGGAACTTTTTTAATTGAAAAATAGACCACTCGATAAAATATTAATCCAATAAATGAATATGGAAATACATCCCCACGATTATCTACTATGGGAGGAAAATCATCCTGACACATTCCTGGATCATCCATATAAATACTATCAATTTGGGTTGTCACTACACCAATCCCAAAATGATCTAGCCTAAATCTACATTCGATGTCATTCCACTCACCCATGGGAACTTTTATACCTCCCTTTAGGTATGATAATGATTCCATTCAGTGATGATAGTCCACATAAGTGTGATATGGGACAAACAAGTCCATCCTAAGAATAGAATTGATTCCCCTAATCCCAAGGATGAAGAGGTACTATAATAAATAATGAATTCCTATATCAAAGTTAATTATATTCACCGTAACACACACTCTGATCAAATTCCATATAAATAATCAAGTATCATTTTTTCACATAAGTAATGAATCCCAATCCCATTTCTTCCCACAGCTTCCATAGAGAAAAAAAGTGAAAAACAACCATATCAATATGGTATGATACTAGAGTAGAAGATACCAAATTCATGCCTCTCACTATAGATGGGTTATAACCCAATTCTCTAGGTATAGGATACATTAAAAAAATGTTCTTATCCACGGCCTTGTACTATAACCTGACTACCCAAAGAAAGGTTGCTCAGCCTTTGCTGCATATCCTATGTCTGGCCTCCTTAACCACCACCACCTCTTTGGCCTGGATAGCTAGTGGTAGTACAAGTTCTGGCTAGATGTGGATCTATTGTTCCTTCACTAGAAGAAAAATTTGGTATAGATCCACTCCCTATAATAACTACTAAAAAGGTTTTATAGAATCTCTAAATATGACCCATCATAGAGAAATACTGTCACTTGACTGAGTCTTAATCCCACTGAGATTTTACATGATCATGCATTCCACATAGATTCCATGTAGTTGAGCTACATGAATTGGTACTCTGGCTTCCACTAATCAGTTGACAATCCCCCAGATGACATTTCCTACCACTACATGACTACTTACCCATGTCAGTGTGGGACTAATTTTCACAACACCATATACATCCGTAAAATTATGATAATTAATAAGGTCTTGTTTTATAATTCCTAATACAATTTTAAAACAGAAAAACATTTACCTAAGACCAGATGGAATATCTAATCCCATCATAGAAATTTCTTACTCAATATATCACATCAATTGTGAATGCTGGTGATCAAAACTGTTTCTCATTAATGAAAGATGAAAAATATATAACTGATATGTATCATTTCTCTAGATGTTGAAACTACCTATCTATGTCATCTCTCAACATATATAGAATCAAATAGTGAAATAAAGTATCCAAAAATCTATCTATACCATATATTGATGCTAGTATACATTTGTAATAACATCACATCAATTCATAGAAAAACCATGATGAATATAAGTAGTGATCAAGACCCTCCTCTCTGGAGGCATCTCAAAAAGCATGAAGATAGATAAAATGGGATCTTTCCATGTATCATTGGCATATATGACACTATCCCTTGAAAACGAGGGAGGGTGAAACTACTGAAACCCTCATCTTTACTCTTCCATAGTAGGGAAGAGCTACATAGATCCTTGAATAGTCTTCATAAAGAAATGATAACCTTATCAAATCTAGGCATCATAACCTATTTTAGGTATAACTGGAGGTCCCACAGGTGGCACTACTATAAGGTTAGATCTCACCACCTCACTTGCATGGTCATCACCAACTTTCTAGCACTCAATTCTGGGTTTTTATGTGGGCATAGATCTAAATTTTGTAAACACATGACTTAGATAATATTCAACAATGATCAAATCGTAGATACAAGACTAATATTTGTATAATCCAACCTATAAAAGAGTCCCACCACTATTCCGGCTCATAAATGTAGTTCTAGGAAATGTAAATAACTAATATAGGTCACTCTAGATACATCCTACTACTCACTAATAAGTTCGGTTCTAGGTCAATATATCTATTTCATATCAAGGTTCTAGTTTATAGTGCATTAATTGTGATTTATAGGAGAAAATTACCTTTTATATGTAATTAAAATATCTATTTAACAGAAACCACTTTCATTTAAACACAAATATCAATAGTTTTAAAATATTTCATTATGTTTATCCATATATATATATATGTATATATAGATGGTCTGAGTAAAATTCATCTACCATTCCCATGATATAAATTACAATAATTTTTAATTTTCAAATGGTATTACATGTAACTTAACCTAGGATTTTAATATGGTTCAATTAGGTGGATCACCATCAAATTTTATAGAGGTATACACAATCCTTAAATTCCATTTTGAATGAATTTAATTTAAACTATGTAATTTTTTAGCTTGTGTAACCATTGGTTTATTTCTCAAACCCAATATAATTGTAAAACTAAAGTTTTATCATAATAATATCTGGGAAAACCCCATTTAGGTTGATGAAGACACTTTAATTTTTCCAATTATTTATACTTTTAAGAATCTTTAGTACAATATCTAACATAACTATCATGTCACAAGGAATATGAAAAAATAATACACATTGTTTGTAAACATGGCATGAAGGAATGAAAGACATATAAATTATCATGTGCTTAAATGGATTCATGAGACAAAACTTCTATTCTATGAAAAATCAAGGGTAAAAATAAATTCCACAAAAATAATTAAAACCATAATCCATGTGCATCACACAATGGTTAAATTAGTACAACCACGAAAGGAATAATATAGAACAACATATACCTTCCCATATAATTTGGACTTTTTCCCATAAATGTGTTTTCTACTCTAAATCATAGTCTTATTAACATGTCCTGACACATAATAGTCTCTTTTATAATAACCCAAACTGTAAGAAAAATAAATAAATCCAATATAGAAATTTTAAACATCCCAAAATGTTTTTACCCATAATTAATCGAATATGGTTGGCCACAAGGCCTCAAGGTTACCTCCCAGTACACCAAAAACTTCAAACTAGTTTCTAGAGTCTACGGTGGTATTATGTGGAGACTATACCCTCATAATTAGAGTCACAAAGTGGTATAATTAGTGGATAAATGGTATAATTATAATATAAAAAAAATTAAAAGATAAATATTGAAGATGAAATAAATAGTCATCAACAGAAATATTAACTACCATGTTCGAAATGATGTAATGTAATAATTCTAAATAAAAATGAACAAAAAAACCTGGTAGTAGGGTCATATAAATAAAATTTAATCGAAAGTACCCAAATACCAATATACTATCTTCAAATAGAATCGTGATTCATACCTATGTCCTTTGTTTCCCCACTCCCATGCTATAATAAATCCGGAATCGAAAAATGGGACCCTTCCCCAGCCACTACCTACATCCATGAAGTCTATCTAGATACTAATAGGATGTATGAATAAGGTTTCAGTTATACCTAGTAGTGCACCACCAATGGTGTCTACAAAAATACATTTTTTAAGTACAAATTAAATATTTTGTAGGTATAATATTTATCAATGATGTAAAATGAATAATGTAACAACCAAGATGGACTAGGCTCCTCTTCGATTCTAGGCTGACTATATCTTCTTTGGACTGAGCTGGAAATGTCTCTGAACCCCATCCATAATTTATATATATTTTTATTTAAGAAAATAAAATGAACAGATATACATTCAATTTCATGGACATCAGTCATCATTCCCATGTGTCCACTTAGTATTTCAATATTTCATTAGTCTTAGATCTCTAAAAAAATTATAAAAATAAAGACAACAAAAATAAAATTATTTTTCGGTGAGACTAGGGAATCCATAACCTCAACATTTGAGCCAAATCACAGTAATAACTCATGTAATGTGGCTATAAGGGTCTGAGTTCCATACAAGGGGTACACCCAAGCTATTCCACAATAAAAGATTCTAATTGAGTCTATAGGGAACATCTATAGTAATACTAGGGTAAGCATGACGCAACCCAATGGGATGAATCCATGGGGTCACAATCCTATAGGCATCAATGTAAATTCAGGGAGTGTATCCAAAAAATTATAATATCTAGATTATAAATAAGTGAATCATTACTAAAAAATGGGGGCATTCACATAATAAGAAAAGAACTAAATTCTATGGCGAGTATCTCTCTTGGAAATAGGAATAATGATTTCGGTGGAATCTATAGAGTACTCAAGGAATTCCTTCCATAATCCATGTAAATCTCAAATCAAATCAATCTTATAACCGGAAATGGGTCTATAACAAAGGCACCGTGTATGTGAATATGAATTGTATCATTGGACCTATAACAATCAGGCCAACTTACCACTTCCTTTTAATTCATATCATTATAATGCACCTTTATTAACAATCCTGGGAGAATTACTTAAGAAAATTAACTATTTATTTACTAACCATTATGAGGGATTTTAAAAGATAATGAAAATTAATGACCAAGGTTAAACCAACAGTTTCTTATATTGAAAACAAATTTTCATGATTTAAACATCCTATAAATTATTATATGGGTTTTCCACTATGGTTAATAATATTCCCACTATTCTTTTTTTATTATTCAGTGGTTAAAACCCAATGGAATCATGTTAACATTGAATACGAAGTAAAATTAGATTATTATTGGAAAAAAATGGGATGATCATAGGAGTGAAAGATATAACGATATGATGAATCATTTTTCCGAAAAAATGATTTAAAATCTACACCTTAACCAACCCTAAAACTCACCAATCAAGACAGTGATAGATTTTTCTAAGAGCATGAGTGATTGAGACCATGGATGAATAAAGGGTTTACTTCTATCATCTATGAAATATGGAATGAGACCCCTAGGAATGTGACTCAATGGAATGGAAAAATTCATTATATGAAGAAAAAAAGGTAATAAATAAAATAATTATTGAGGAAAAAATAATATTACAATGGAAGGATATAAAATTAATCTAAGGGAACCAATTATTGTTCTTTGTCTTAAATTAGGGGAATCAGGGAAATATCCTACTAAATCCCATCTTCTATAGGTCAGCCCACATACCAAGGAATCTCCTATGTTAAAATTAAATTGTTGAATTATATATATATAAAAAACAATAAAATAAATTTTTGAATTATTTTTATCAATGGTATTTCAGTTATAATTATTATAAAATAACTAATTATTTTGTTAAATGTTATAATCATATATTTCATCATTAACTTAAGAGTCCTAGATACCATTATAGGTTTTTGATTTTGAGGTTTCTCATAAGGTCAAACTCTTAAACCCACCTATGAGAACCTAATTTATTTAATGAGGGGACAATTAAAAAAATGAAATTCAAAAATATAAACTTTTTATTAGATAGAGAATGTGAAATTAAAAAATTATCTTAATGAACCCATGAAATAAATTTCTTTAAATTTTATCTCTTTGTTGTCTTGTGGAACACACAAACTAGAGTCTAAATGTAATAAAAAATTGTATACCATTATAACCTAGCCATTAAATTGGTGGGTATGATTAGTCCTAAATATATTATAAAAATTATGGTTATATATTTGTTAGTAATAAAAAAATTATTTAAAAGTAAAGAATATGTTTTGTAAAAATGTTTGTTTTTCCAAAAGATAATTTAGTAGTTTTTTGTGCACATGATTAAAAATGGATTCATACCAATTTTGAAAAATTTATTTGATAAAAATAACCTCAATTTTATATTAAAATTTTAAAAAATATAGTATGATTGTTTTTTAAAAAATTTCATAAATGTTTTACTTTTTAATGAATATTGCAAACTACTAAATTTTAAATGAAATCCACATTTTAATTTAAATTATTTGTGATGATAAATTATATTTTAAATTTATTTATATAAAAATTAGGTCACTCATATATCAACTAATTCAATTTATGTCATTGGAATAATTTTTATATTGAATTTTTATCTAAAAACGTTATAAAATTCTGAATATTTTCTCTTTGAAAACCAACATTCTCATCATTCCTATCAGATTAATTTTAAATTATTTTTTTCACTTCTATGAATGGAAATTTTAAATTATGATTCCATGTTCTGAAAAAGAATAATTATTATTTTATTTTAATTAAAAATTAATTTTTGACCATAATTAATAGTGAAAAAAGAATCAAAATCTAAAACAGTTAAGATATAATGGGTTTACATGAGGTTAAACAAAGAGGATAATGGTTTAAATAACCTAACCACTTTTATAAAATATATTTTATAGACATATATAGACATTATCATATGTGTTTTTAGATACTACTCCATTTTTGACACTATTTTCATGTGAAGAACAATGGTAAACCATTTTGCTTCCATGAATTTTGAGTGTGCCACTAACCTCACTTATAGAAGGCCCCCCTCTCCAATCTTATTCACTTCTTCAGACACTTTTTTTCAATATTCCCCACCAAATCACTTCCAAAAATTCATCCTATAATCCTAGAAGCCATATTTTTTTCATAAATCCTACATAATAATTATTTTTTTGCAAAACGGGAGTGGATACATGAGTAAGTGGTAACATTCTTTAATAAAAATTTTTATTTTATATCTTACACAACCTCATTAAATTATAATTCAGCCAAGATGATATAATAAACTCAGTATATTATATATAATAATATTTTATTTTGTAAATGGAATTAACTAATACCATACCAGATTCTATCAAATTAGTTATGAAATAATTATTCAAGTGTACGATAGAGTACCACCTCATGAACCGTTGTCATTCGTTCTTCCATTACCAGAACTCACAGTTGGGTATGATGATTCAAATAATGTATATATATTATATTTAAAACATAATTATACATTTTAACACATTATATCATATATCCTTTATTTACTTTCAATTATAAAAGAGATACGACAATGTCCCTCATGTGTACAATGAACTTCAACATCGATAAGTGATGTGATTCACTTTTCACTAACACATTACATGGAAGGTAATATGGATAAATTTAATGAATATATGTGATATAAATGAAATTATTATGATATTAAGGAAATATTTATCATTTTTAAAAAATTATATATCATTTTATTTCTTACCATTTCACTCATGTAAAGATGATAAAATATTTCAAGTACCTGTGGATTATCGCCTTCATGAAACGATGTGACTCCCTTTTCGTTACTAAAAAACATTGATGATTGTCACGACCCATCCTCGGGGCCCGTGTCGTCACTACCCTAAGCCCGCCTTCCATAGGCCAGGGGCTGGCGACTAGCACTAAAGGCGTAAAATCCAGATAACTGGGAAGGCATTGCCTCTATAAAAGAAAACAAGCACCCCAGAGTACAAGCAGAAAAAGTAAAAACTAAGTAAAACCTGAGTACAACAGTAAGTGCGGAAAGTAAAAAGGGGCCGGAAATACAAGCCCAACTGTAAAGTACAACTCGAAAGGGAAAACAGCAACTGAAAAGTAAAGCTGCTACGCCGAGGTGTCCACTGGAAATCCCACCTGAAGGGTGGGTACAGATAGCTCCTCTGCTCCTCAGGTCCGGCCGTCCGCTCCGAGTATGTCCGCCCAGTGGTCCACCTTCGGGTACCGCCTCGTCATCACGTCCACCTCTGGGTACCGTCTCGTCGTGAGGTCCTCCTCCAGGTACCATCTCGTTGTATATTCCACCTCCAGGTACCGTCCAGTCCTCGAACACTCGGCCTCTGTCAGCACTGCCTGTCGTCTGCAACCAACACAACGAGGTGCGGGCATAGCTCGTACAGGGGTGAGTATAACGATACTCAGTATAGTTCCCGAGACTTTCAAGGTCTCACTAAACCAACAAGGATAACCACAAAGAAGATCTCAACAGATAACCTCTACTTAGGTATATGCCCATACATATACCTAAGTTATCAAGTAACCCATCTCAATCATGAAGAAACACAAGGATTGTGAAATAAATGGATAACCACTACCCGGGTATATGCCCATACATATACCTAAGTTAGCAAGTGACCCATATCAATCATGAGGTAAACACAAGGTCAAAAGTCTCAGCTCAAACCAGTATTTTCATTATCGAAATCGTAACTGCTGAAGAGCTCCGTCTCTGGAGTGTACAGTGGTCCTGTCACGACTCCGAGGTACTGCTCACTAACCTAAGACTGCTGAAGAACTCCACCCATCGAGTACTGCGGGCCAGCTGCTACAACCAAGCGCTCCCATGTGCCGCTACAACCAAGCGCACCTCTGTCGTGGGTCTGCCGCTACAACCATGCGCTCCCATGTGCCGCTACAACCAAGCGCACCTCTGTCGTGGGTCTGCCGCTACAACCAAGCGCTCCCATGTGACGCTACAACCAAGCGCACCTCTGTAACACACTGAGTCGTTCGATCAGCAGTCTTCGGGTCTCAGCCAGCTACACGGTCTCCGTACTCCCGCACGCTCGTCACTGGGAGGGTCCACTCCATGAGCTACAGGTCGATACTCCAAGTATCTCAAAGTCCCACGAAGAAGTATCTCAAAGGACCGCCACGTCATAGGGGTCTCAACGCAACAGAAGGCGCGTCAATCGGACGCCCGGTCTGTGAGTTATTAGCCTTTTCGTCTTAGGGGCCCGGTTGGTTTCGTGAGCGAACCAAGCCCGGACGTATCTCAACTGTACCCCGAACTCTCATAGGGTAAACTCATAGAGACCGTTTCTCAACGCGATCACCAACGCCGCTGACGGTTCGTCAAACGCACGTTCTGTTAGAAAGATATCAGCTTTTCCGTTCCAGGGGCCCGGTTGGATTTCGGTGTGATCTAACCCGGCCACTATCCATCTACATCCAAAACTCGGGCGGAGGATGCCAAAAGTTCCGTATTGTCAATAGGAACGCAACGCAACAGACGACGCGTCAATCGGACGCCTGGTCTGGAAGTTATTGGCTTTTCCGTCTCACACCCACCCTGGGAAACTTCCCATGAGGTCACCCATCCCGATCACTACTCTAGGCCAAGCACGCTTAACTATGGAGTTTTAACCACGTAGCCTCCCGAAAAGGAAGATGTACCTTGAGTATAGTATACCGAAACGACCGTCTCGATCCAAGGATCGTGTTGCCGCTGACGGCGAGTCGTTTGGAGGCCCGTAGCCCAATATACGGGCATTTGACCAAAAGTGGCCCGAAACTGGGGGTCTGGGCCCGGGCCGACCCGGCCCGAACCCCCTGGTCTGACCCGGTCCGGCTGGACCCGGCCCGGTCGGCGGCGCGACCCGGCCGGCGGTGCGGCCAGCGCGTCATTCGGGTGTCGCGCGCGGGGGGCAAAGCCCCCCCCCCCCCCCTTTGTGAAACCGCGGCCCCTTAATTGGGGCCGCTTGAAGACCCGGCCGTGGGAATTAATTCCCCCGGTCTCCACTGCCCGGCCGGCCCGCACTGGCCGGCCGGTTTCGCCACCAAGGACCGGCGACGGTCGATCCTTCCTTCGCCGACACCGGCGGACCGGTGCCGGCCGCCGGTCATCTTGCTCCGCCGCGGCCCGGAACCGGCCGCGGCCTATGCCATTCGGCGCGATGCGATAGCATCACTTCCCTCTGCCGCGGCCCCGCTCCGGCCGCGGCGCCTTTGACTTTCTTCGACGCGACGCGACGACATCACGTTCTTGGATTTCATTCCACGGTGCGGCGCGACGGCGCCGCGCGTATCTTCCGCAATAAATCTTGTGGTGCAACGGCACCACGTTTTCTCGTATCATCCTCAAGATACCATCACGAAAAACAAAGGAGGAGGGTCGGCCGTGTTTGTGCGGTCCGACCCCCTCGCGTTATTCAATAACAAAAAGGATTTTAATCCACGAGTATAACCAAGGTTGTATTCACGAAGAATTAAATAAATAAACCCCTACCTCGATTCAGATACGGTGCACGTCAACAACCCGCGGAAGACGAGCGTCACGGAGGTCGGGCGTCGCGGGGAAAGAACGTCGACTCCGTTGTCGTCGAGGTGCGTTCGAAGGGGAAACGTCGTTGGAAGAAGACGTCGCGTTCTTCGGTGGAGATGTTCTTCGTTGGAGGTGTTCTTCGCGTTCTTCGTCGATGTTGAAGAAGAAGAAGACTTACCCTTTTCTCTCCAAAGTCTCCACCACAAGAACAACTAACCCCAAAATAAAATAGTCCTCCCACTTATTTTATTAACCCAATATAGGTTTTGAATTTCAAGAGTTTGAAAATTCAAAACCCATATTTAACTCACTTAAGTTATTAACATAAGATGTTATAAAATTAAGGAGGTGTTAAGTTATCAAAACTTAAATGGGGGGGTTTAGAGGGGTTAGGAAAGTTGAGGAATTTAAAGAGGTGGGGAGGGGTTTGTGTGGGCCCCACCCTTTCAAATATCCACACATGGGAAGTTGGATGGATGTGGGCCCACCACCAACTTCCCTTGGGAGAAGTTAACAACTTAACATGAAATAAAATTGATTTAACAATTTTATTCACTTTTTTAATAAAACCCCAAAAAAATTAACTTCTTCTCCCTCACAAACGCAACTACGGTAAAGGTTCCCTTAACTGATTACCGGCGTTGCGAGTTCATCGGTGCAATCGGATTTCAATTCCGAGCTCCGGTTCAAAAGATAGAAATTCCCGCTCGCTCGTTCACTGAACGTACCCGAGCCAAACTTCAGAAATTAATTCCGGGCACACCGGGCCTCGGAATCAGGCGCCGTCAGTAATTGTGTTCTTGTAAAATTCCAAAAAAAATTAAGAAAAAAAATTTCCTTGAAATTTCTGGGTCGTTACATTACTCCCACCTTAGGGCTTTACGTCCCCGTAAAGCTTCAATAAAAACTAGGGTCACAAAAGCGGTACAGAGCACGCATCTGAGCCTTCAGCTCCCATGTGCTTACCTGGAGCTTCCGTACTTCCAATGAAAGTGCACCCGAGGAATCGATCATCCTCGTAGGAGCTGCTCCTGTTGATCCTCGGTCCCCACTGGAACCTCCGTGAAAGACATCACATTGCCATCATCCAGCTCCTCATGGTCGATGATATGCGCAGGGTCGAGCACGTATCCCCTCAGTTGAGATACGTGGAAGTCATCGTGCACCTGGTGCAACTGCGGTGAATGGGTCAAGCGGTAAACCACCCCGCCTACCCAGATGGGGACCTAAGAAGGTCCGCTGAACCCTGGAGATAACTTGCCGCCTTGGCCACATCTCTGTAAACCTTGTCGAGGTGAGACCCGTATAAGAACGTGGTCGCCATCCTCAAACTCCATATGTTTCCAATTCCTGTTAGAATTGGAACTCAAACGACTGCTGCCACGAGGGTATGGTTTGCCGATTCAAGAGTGATCGGTCGCACCCTCCTGTGAAAGAGTTTATCCCGTGCTGCCTGGGGTTTCCTTTTCACTGACCAAGGAAAACCCATCCCGACGTTTTCCTAAAACCGTCAATTTGAGTATAAAAAGTTATTTCCCATTCCATACTCAAACTAACGTCGTAAGGCCTCGACGCTGCCACCAAGAGATTCCAACCGAAACTCTCGCCTCGAAGGTCTGACCACACCATCGACGTAAGTGTGATTATCGAGTCTCCTCCCACGGTTTCTCCAGACGTGACGGTCAAGTCCACGGCTTACCGGAAACTCTAGGTCTGGAACAAGATTTGTGAAAGCAAGGAATGATTCACATCGACGTCCGTTACTACAGCAACTAGTAGTGGACACAGACCGTCCCTTGAATCATTTCTAGAGCCACTGGGTCACACTCCTTGACCGCATGCAGCCGCATTCTTCCACCGCCCTCCAGCTCCCTGAGCATGGTGGGGATAACTAAGGGGGTGGTTGTACCATGTTAGGATGTACACCACCTCATGCTGCTCTCCTAGCTCTGCCTCCACGTCTAATGCTTCGTAGACTCATCTCTCCTTTAAGCTTCCTCTTCTTAACACGCCCGAGTCTCTATGACTGGCACCGGTTTCCTGTTTCTTACTGCACTGAGCAGTCTTCATCCTCTCTTGGATGTCCTGGACCACCTTTAGTCTCACAAGAGCTGCTATGATTTCTTCTTTGCCGATAAGAGAAACCTGGTCTCATCCCCTGGATGAACCACATTCGTTGCCTAATACAGTCAATCGTGACATGAATGATGCATTCATTCCATGGATGACATCATAAGGCCTCGACGTATCTACTAAGAGATCCAACTGTCACTCTCGCCTCCAAGGGTTGAGTCACACTTTCGGCATCAGTGTGAGGTCACTGGGTCCCCTCCAGTGGAAATCTCGAAAGTGAGGGTCAAGTCAACAGTTTAACCGGGACCACTCAGTATCAACCAAACAAAAGGACAGGAAAGCAAACAAAGATAAGTGTCTTTTTATTATTGCAGCTCATAGTACAAAGACACGAATACAAAGAAACATGGAACTAGAAGTACAAAGGACGTATCCACTAGTTCCTCTCCTGCCCACCTGCTCTCAGAGCTCTACTGCCTTGTCCACTGCTCGGCTGTTACTCAAGCACTCGCTGCTGCTTCTGTCTCAGTGGCTCCTCCAACACCTGTTGATCAATCGTACGAGGAGTCGGACAGTCACGTGCCAGGTGACACTTTCCGCCGCAGGAGTAACATTGTCCGTTTCTGGCACACCTGGCTCTGACCCCACCTCGGGTGCCCCGCATCACCGGTCCTAAAACTCGAGATCGTCCAACAGCTAGGCCGGTCCTCCTGGACCTCTGCATCATCTGTCTACTGCCCACAGATGACTCGGATACTGATCGAAAAGCACGCGACAAAGGCAGAATCTCCTGTACACGCTCAGGGTGTAGAGATACTGGCATAAACTCCACCCTGAAGAAGGTCTCGAAGTCTTCCCATGCGAAGGACATCCCATCGCAAAACTGAAACAAGTGGCTCCACCACCTGCCTGCTGCTGCCTGAAGAAGGCTGGCAGCAAAGATCACCATGAAGTGTTCCGGCGTCCCCACTAGCATGAAGACTCCCACCACAGCCTCCAGCCAATCCTCAGCTGCCTGCGGGTCCGTCTCTCCCTGGAACCTGGGTGGCCTCTGGCGCTGGAACTCGTGCAGCACACTCAAGTGGCGTGCATCGCCTACTGCTGGGGCTGGTGGCATCGGTGGCCCAACGGGTAGCAGTACCGCTGGTGCCTCCGCTGGTGCCTCAACTGGGATAGGGCCCTGTACTGAGGCCTCGTCGCTCGGCGGGCTGTCAGTATGTACCACTCTCGGGGCTCTAGCTGGTCGTCCGTGAAAAGGCATTCTGAAAGAAACATCGTGACACGGTCAAACGTTTATACCTGGTGAGCTGACCTGGTTTGAGCTGTTTTAAGGGAAAACCTTTGAAAACAGACACGCAATTAGTGTTTTCATGCACAAAGTCAGAAATCAGTTGTCAGGGTCCTGGTGTATGGATACGTCGGCCGCCCGCACCAACACTGGACTCCCTGAACTGAAAACCACACTCAGTACTCTCAACACTATTGCTTCACAGAAAGAAACATCAGAGTTATAAGTTCTGCAGTAGAACGAAACTCCTTTGATACCAATTTGTCACGACCCGTCCTCGGGGCCCGTGCCGTGACTACCCCAAGCCCACCTTCCATTGGCCAGGGGCTGGCGACTAGTACCAAAGGCGTAAAATCCAGATAACTGGGAAGGCATTGCCTTTATAAAAGAAAACAAGCACCACAGAGTACAAGTGGAAAAAGTAAAAACTAAGTAAAAACTGAGTACAACAGTAAGTGCGGAAAGTAAAAATGGTCCGGAAATACAAGTCCAACTGTAAAGTACAACTTGAAAGGGAAAACAGCAACTGAAAAGTAAAGCTGCTACGCTGAGCTGTCCACTGGAAATCCCACCTGAAGGGTGGGTATAGATAGCTCCTCTGCTCCTCAGGTCCGGCCGTCCGCTCCGAGTATGTCTACCCAGTGGTCCACCTTCGGGTACCGCCTCGTCATCACGTCCACCTCTGGGTACCGTCTCGTCGTGAGGTCCTCCTCCAGGTACCATCTCGTTGTATAGTCCACCTCCAAGTACCGTCCAGTCCTCGAACACTCGGCCTCTGTCAGCACTGCCCGTCGTCTGCAACCAACACAACGAGGTGCGGGCATAGCCCGTGCAGGGGTGAGTATAACGATACTCAGTAGGGACCCCGATACCTTCAAGGTCTCACTAAACCAACAAGGATAACCACAAAGAAGATCTCAACAGATAACCTCTACTTAGGTATATGCCCATACATATACCTAAGTTATCAAGTAACGCATCTCAATCATGAGGAAACACAAGGATTGTAAAATCAATGGATAACTACTACCTGAGTATATGACCATATATATACCTAAGTTAGCAAGTGACACATCTCAATCATGAGGTAAACACAAGGTAAAAAGTCTCATCTCAAACCAGTATTTTCATTATCGAAACCGTAACTGCTGAAGAGCTCCGTCTCTGGAGTGTACAGTGGTCCTGTCACGACTCCGAGGTACTGCTCACTAACCTAAGACTACTGAAGAACTCCACCCATCGAGTACTGCGGGCCAGCTGCTACAACCAAGCGCTCACATGTGCCGCTACAACCAAGCGCACCTCTGTCGTGGGTCTGCCGCTACAACCAAGCGCTCCCATGTGCCGCTACAACCAAGCGCACCTCTGTCGTGGGTCTGCCGCTACAACCAAGCGCTCCCATGTGCCGCTACAACCAAGCGCACCTCTGTCGTGGGTCTGCCGCAACAACCAAGCGCTCCCATGTGCCGCTACAACCAAACGCACCTCTGTAACACACCGAGTCGTTCGATCAGCAGTCGTCGGGTCTCAGCCAGCTACACGGTCTCCGTACTCCGCACGCTCGTCACTGGGAGGGTCCACTCCACGAGCTACAGGTCGATACTCCAAGTATCTCAAAGTCCCACGAAGAAGTATCTCAAAGGACCGCCACGTCATAGGGGTCTCAACGCAACAGACGGCGCGTCAATCGGACGCCCGGTCTGTGAGTTATTAGCCTTTTCGTCCCAGGGGCCCGGTTGGTTTCGTGAGCGAACCAAGCCCGGACGTATCTCAACTGTACCCCGAACTCTCATAGGGTAAACTCATGGAGACCGTTTCTCAACGCGATCACCAACACCGCTGATGGTTCGTCAAACACACGTTCTGTTAGAAAGATATCAGCTTTTCCGTTCCAGGGGCCCGGTTGGATTTCGGTGCGATCCAACCCGGCCACTATCCATCTACATCCAAAACTCGGGTGGAGGATGCCAAAAGTTCCGTATCGTCAATAGGAACGCAACACAATAGACGACGCGTCAATCGGACGCCTGGTCTGGAAGTTATTGGCTTTTCCGTCTCACACCCACCCTGGGAAACTTCCCAGGAGGTCACCCATCCCGATCACTACTCTAGGCCAAGCACGCTTAACTATGTAGTTTTAACCACGTAGCCTCCCGAAACGGAAGATGTACCTTGAGTATAGTATACCGAAACGACCGTCTCGATCCAAGGATCGTGTTGCCGCTGACGGCGAGTCGTTTGGAGGCCCGTAGCCCAATATACGGGCATTTGACCAAAAGTGGTCCGAAACTGGGGGTCTGGGCCCGGGACGACCCGGCCCGACCCCCCCTGGTCCGACCCGGTCCGGATGGACCCGGCCCGGCCGGCGGCGCGACCAGGCCGGCGGTGCGGCCAGCGCGCCATTCGGGTGCCGCGCGCGGGGGGCAAAGCCCCCCCCCCCCTTTGTGAAACCGCGACCCCTTAATTGGGGCTGCTTGAAGACCCGGCCGTGGGAATTAATTCCCCCGGTCTCCACTGCCCGGCCGGCCCGCACTGGCCGGCCGGTTTCGCCACCAAGGACCGGCGACGGCCGATCCTTCCTTCGCCGACACCGGCGGCCCGGTGCCGGCCGCCGGTTATCTTGCTCCGCCGCGGCCCGGAACCGGCCGGGGCCTATGCCATTCGGCGCGATGCGACGGCATCACTTCCCTCCGCCGCGGCCCCACTCCGGCCGCGGCGCCTTTGACATTCTTCGACGCGACGCGACGGCATCACGTTCTTGGATTTCATTCCACGGTGCGGCGCGACGGCGCCGCGCGTATCTTCCGCAATAAATATTGTGGTGCAACGGCACCACGTTTTCTCGTATCATCCTCAAGATACCATCACGAAAAACAAAGGATGAGGGTCGGCCGTGTTTTTGCGGTCCGACCCCCTCGCGTTATTCAATAACAAAAAGGGTTTTAATCCACGATTATCACCAAGTTTGTATTCACGAACAATTAAATAAATAAACCCCTACCTCGATTCAGATACGGTGCACGTCAACAACCCGCGGAAGACGAGCGTCACGGAGGTCGGGCGTCGCGGGGAAAGAACGTCGACTCCGTTGTCGTCGAGGTGCGTTCGAAGGGGAAACGTCGTTGGAAGAAGACGTCGCGTTCTTCGGTGGAGATGTTCTTCGTTGGAGGTGTTCTTCGCGTTCTTCGTCGATGTTGAAGAAGAAGAAGACTTACCCTTTTCTCTCCCAAGTCTCCACCACAAGAACAACTAACCCCAAAATAAAATAATCCTCCCACTTATTTTATTAACCCAATATAGGTTTTGAATTTCAAGAGTTTGAAAATTCAAAACCCATATTTAACTCACTTAAGTTATTAACATAAGATGTTATAAACTTAAGAAGGTGTTAAGTTATCAAAACTTAAATGGGGGCGTTTCGAGGGGTTAGGAAAGTTAAGGAATTTGAAGAGGTGGGGAGGGGTTTGTGTGGGCCCCACCCTTTCAAATATCCACACATGGGAAGTTGGATGGATGTGGGCCCACCACCAACTTTCCTTGGGAGAAGTTAACAACTTAACATGAAATAAAATTGATTTAACAATTTTATTCACTTTTTTAATAAAACCCCCAAAAAATTAACTTCTTCTCCCGCACAAACGCAACTACGGTAAAGGTTCCCTTAAGCGATTACCGGCGTTGCGAGTTCATCGGTGCAATCAGATTTCAATTCCGAGCATCGGTTCAAAAGATAGAAATTCCCGCTCGCTCATTCACTGAACGTACCTGAGCCAAACTTCGGAAATTAATTCCGGGCACACCGGGCCTCGGAATCAGGCGCCGTTAGAAACTGCGTTCTTGTAAAATTCCAAAGAAAATTAAGAAAAAAATTTCCTTGAAATTTCCGGGTCTTTAAAATGATATACATAAATTAGTTTATTTAATGAAATAATATGTTATTTATGGTATTATTATCATTATAATAGCATAAAATATTACTTATATTCTTTTCATAATGATGATTTAATAATGAAAACATTACTCATTCTAACGTACGACCTACCGTCTCTATGATCGTAACATACTTCTCATAACCATATTTCAAGATTTTTCTTCAAAGTAACATCAATATATAAATATGATAATTGTATAAATATTATTACTTTAGATGATATTTAAATTTATAATATTCACAATATCAGGATCTTTTATAAAAAAACATAAATGAGAAAACAATGCAATTAAAACTCAAAACAATAAAAATAATGAAATATTATTAATGATCATATGATAAGATTTTATAAAAAGATAATATAAAATATTATAAATATTATTAGGGTTCTATTATAATATAATAACATTTTTAAAACCAAAATACAGTAGGTTAAATGATTTCCAACCAAAAGGGAGTGTGAGATAAGGTATTTCGAATCAATTTTCCTTCATTGAGAAATATTTTAATGTTCTGCACATAATTTAATTTAAATATTTAATATACTGAACCTTAGACGTATAATATCTTGATTAATTAAAAATTCCCAGTATTTAAAATTTAAATTTGAATTATTACATCCAAGGAAACTTGACTTAAAAGTTAGAAAGTGGTAAATTATTTCACAACTCAATTTATTTCTATTGGATTATACTACATCTCTGTAGTCTTTTATATTCTAATATTATATGTGTAATGAATCTTGATAATATTATATTGTATTTAAAATTCATTTATGTGTATTTAAATTGGTTACACATAATCTATTCATTGATTAATTCTCAATTCGACATTCTGATTTTCGTAAGGGTTTAGTTCAAATTATAATTATAATTAGAAATATTTCAACTTGAATTTCCATTTTAGAAAATTATATGATAAATGTTTAATAAAACCTTCAATTTTCTACTACACTGGTTATTTAGGATATTTTTAAGTTATAGTGTCATGTTTTTCAACACGTTAAAACTTATAATTATTGATAAACTTTTTTTATGAAAATCGGACTTCATTTCTCTCTTTGGTTGGAAATATATTTTCTTCAAAAACCATGATTTATAAAAATATATTCAAAATTATTTTTTCAAATTTAAGAAATGATTTATTATTGGATGTTTTACCCTTTTTAAATTTTTTCAAAACACAATCACCAGAATATTCATGTAAATTTCCATAATATGTACCATTAGGATTTACCTAAAATTTGGAAGGAATTTTATAATAATATACTCTACATGTATGAAATTTACTTCTGTCTTGACAACAAAAATCTTCAAAACATCTTTTCGGAATATAAAATATTATTTTAAAATAAAATATTTATCAGAAAAATTTGTGAACTTTTATTTTTAAAAATATTTAAAAAATATAAAATGTTATTTTTTAATAATGTTTTTAATGAACATCTATGGTATTCCCTTTTCATAAATAGAAAAAAACATTATTATTATTTGTATATGATTGATTGAAACTATCGTTATAATTTTTATAAATGGATTGAGATCATTTTAAACCTGTAAGGTATTGATATTCACATCCTTGTTTAAATCTTTTTTCATTAGATTTCCTATGAAATATTACCATACCTATGATCATTGGACATTACATTTCACCTAAATTTATATATTATTTATCAAGGATATATTTATATTTGATACCATATATCGCATCTACATAAGGAATTCTACATTAAAAGTTATATTCTTTTCTTGGATAGTAGAGGACATTGTTCATGAATTAAACTGATCAGTCGATATATGAATAATTATTTTGAAAATAAGACATTGTTGGGACCAAGATATAGATAATACCTTAATGCATTGGTAGGTATCATGTGACCAATCAGTCATATATCCTTAGTTAAATGGGTTTCTGGTGAATACCAACCCTTCAATTTTAAAATATTGTGATGGAATATATTGATGGTAGTGGTTTCATGATATGAGAGATCATGATGTATGATAATTAATAATTTCATTCATTGATAATTTACTTATTTTTATCCATGAAATTTTCACCATGATATCATCTATGATTTCATTGTCATGCTTTTTATTAAATGATATATGTTTTCAGTTTTTACCTTCCCATATTGATTATGATTTATCAAATTATGATATTTAAGTTATTTATTAAATAGAATGTGTGTTAATACATTAACAATACAATATATATTATACTTTATTTATTTATTTCTTTTTTATTGTACTTAACCCTTACTGCAAATTTGAGCTCACGCTTATTTTTTTCCTAGGAATCCATGATGTATAAAATGCTTGATATTCAATGATATTTTAAAGACAATAATTTTATTCTCAAAAAATATTTAAATTTGTGTTTTAAAATATGTTTTGGGAATAATATATATATCTAGGTTAAAAAAACTTATAAAATATTTGGAACATCGTAATATCACTCCATGTATCTTATGTGAATGTAATAAACCAAACATAGGATTCGAGCTAACAGGGTAAGGTTCACTACATAGATTCCTTTATTTATTCTCATATTGCTCTATAATTCTAGACTTTGTAACTAATTAATATATATTATTTATAAATCATTAAGAATATTCTCATTCTATCATTTATCTGTAGACTTTATAGTTATATCAGATTCTTGGGTTATTCTTTTCATTGGTTCTATGCATTTGTATTTTAACAATTGTAGTTGTTTATTGAGAAATATAATGAATTTTAGGAAAATATTTATATAATTCTTTCACCTTCCACAATCATCTTCAATAAACTTTGAGTTTCCTATCTTTGACAACCTCTCTTGAAAATTTTATTCTTCAACATTGATTTTTATCCCTAAACTAATCAAATTATCCTTATCTTGGATTTATTCTTTCATTATTGATTCAATATTTCCTTTAACATATTAATATTAATCATCACCATAAATGTTCCTTGATATTTCCTTTCCTACTATAATATAATCATCTATGCTTGCGTCGAACTTGCTTTTGAATAATCCTCTCATATGAAAATTGATCAACTTACATCTTTTTTCATCCCCATGGAAGACATTTTTCTATTTATTATACTATTTTTTACATATCTATTTATTAGACTAAAATTTAAATATATTGGTATAAACCACAACACTTTACTAAAGTGGTCATATTTATTTAAAAAGTCGCAAATTCTTTCGTGTGATTCAAAATTTTTCTTGGATAACATATTTTAATATTTTTTGTTATCCATTCTTTTTTCCAATATATTTCTTATTTGATTTCGATATAACACCCATTAGATATTCCTTCTCTGGACTGTATAAAATGAAATTTTTTTACAATATTATGTTCCCATATTACTAAACATCCAACTGAAATAACATACTCTAATGAATAACTTTCTCTTCAATTTAGTATTAATCTATCCAAATTTCTTAATATGTTTTTTTTAAGTTTATTCACAAATCTTGTGTTATATTTGAGATCATTATATTATTGTACATACATACATACACCTTTGAAACATCAGTGGGTTTATCCCTTTTTTTATCAAACACATTTTTTTATATTATTGCTTTAGTTATTACATTTAGTTAAAATAGAACTAATACTGGTAACTTTAACTAGATTATGGGATACCTTATTCTATGATCTTTTTAATGGTTGATCAAGGGATGATGGAAATATATTATAGAAAAATTTGAATATTTTTATTGTAAAAACATTTTTCATATTTTCTCGGGGAATCACTCCACTTTTTAGGTATCTGTAAGAATCTACTTGTGCTTTTACATTTTTTAATTATAATTCCCACTAAAGTCATCTTATATTGAGGGTGTTATTTTAATCCTAAAAATTCAATACTATTTCTTATAAATCCTTATTATTCTTGTAAATTTAAAACTTATTCATTTCATTTACCTCATGAAATAGGGTATCCTGTTTTTTATCTTCCTTCATTTTACTTTAATTTTGGAATCATTAAAACTTTTGGAGACTTTATGTAATTTCTTAAATTCAATGACCAGTTATTTAATAACACTTTCTATAACATTTTTTTTCACATAAAATTCTTTTTTGTTTTTTATAAATAAAATAATATATATTATTTAAATTTGAAAAAACTTGTTCCTTGGTTTTTATTTCCTCTAGGAGGATGTTTCAGTTGCAAACTTATTTAACTACTGCTTCATCCATTTTATTAAATTCCTTCTCTAGTTGTAACTTTTTTTCTTTTTTAACCTTGACGTGAAAGAATATGTATAAAAAAATTTCAATAGAAACCTATTTTTTGTAATTTTAAACTTCATAATAAAAACACTCAGTTATTCATTTAATAAATATTATCTATAACATTAGTTTAATTCATCTTATAAATTATAATGACATTTATCCTAAAATTTACTACTCTGATTATATTTAACTATTGGTTGTTCATATTCAATTAAGTAACCTTTTAATATTAACGGACTATGTTTCTTTCCATTTCTCAGTGTCTTTTCATTGATATATACATTTAATGTAATATAAATTGAAACACTTTCTTCCTTATGAGGAACTTATATTTCAAATATTACCATAATTAAATTACGATAAAACACTGAGGAATAAAAAATTTGATCGAATCATTAGGATTCAAGAAATCCAATAACAATTGAAACTTCTTATAGCTTCTATGAAGACATAATATATATGGGATGAATTATGTACCAGTAAAATTTTTACCAAATCCCAAATCTTCTTTAAATCGTTCACTCCATTTAGTTTTCAACCTCTATTGTCTGTTATGATAATAATGTATCAATTACATTTTCTAAGATATATATGTAACGACATGAGATTTTGGACCCTTTAAATTAAAAATATCTTAGATAGCTTTCTTCACATGTAATTCCGAATGAATGTGACATTCGAAAAAAACTATGAAATGAAAAAAATAGAAGAATAATATAATCTGTATCTAAAAAAGTTAAGAACCATTTAAAATATTTTTATTTTATTATTTTCATTCATTAATATTTAGAAAAATGATTTCTCAATGGCCATTGAAAAAATAGTATTGATATTTTCATAATAAATTAAATTGAAGATATTTAATATTTTATTATATAGGTAAAAATTGTATTAATAAAATATTATGTCAATACTAATTTATTATAAATAATATTAATGACTATAAAGGTTTAAAAAGGGTTATTTTTCATTCATATAGTATTTCATTATATCTGTCATTTTCAATGAAATAAATTAAAAAATTATAATTTGAATTTTATTAAGCCCATAATTCTTTAATTTATAATGTAAAATATATCTTGGGATTAATATTTTTTTTTTCATAAATAGTTGATTTTTATTTGAACAGTGATAAATACATTTGTTACTAACATTATAAATTTTCTAACTTTATCATTATATGAGAAATATATAGAAGATTTAAAAAACATTTAATAATTTAAATATTTATTTAAGAAGTAAAACTACGTGTTTTAAAATATAATTTTGAACTTATAAAACCCCTCAACAGTATTTTATAACACATGTTAAATTTGACTCAAATTTAAAAATGGTACTTGATCATTTCATTTATTTTAACATTTTAATGGTGACATTATATTTTTTATTTTTAATTAACACAAACAAATTAATTTATTAGTATAATATATATATACATATATATAATTTCAATTACATAGATAAATTTATACTAACTATAAATTTTATGACTTAAAACAAATATTTTTTAAAAATGGGTTTTACGTGTTACATGATAAAATATTAAAATTAAATTTTGAAAAATTTAAAATTTTTATTTTGTAAAATGATATTAATATTTTATATAAATATGATAATCTTATATAAAATATAAAATTTTTTTTCATAAAAGTATGACTAAAATAATTACAATCATTTACCAAAATAATGTTAAAATCATATTTTCAAATATTTCTTTTATTTACATTGTTTAATTTTATATAAAGAAATAAATTAATCCCTTACAAAAAATTATCCATAATATAATTTTTAAACTCATATATCAATACATTAACACACATTAAATTGGTAATCAGTAATAAATAATATTAAAAACATTTAATTAAAAAACCGTAGTTTTCTAAATAATTGTTTTACAATATATTAATTTTTTAATTTAAAACATAATTTTATATTATTTTTAAATTTAATTAGACTAATTAATGGTTAATTTTAGGTTAAAAAACAATGAAAATTAATATGTGTTATTTTATATTTTTAGTAAAACATATTTTACTTAGTTAAAAACTAGTTGTCTAGGTAAAAATGAAAACTATAAAGTGTAAACTCATAATGGTAAGTGACTTGAGACATGTTAATAACATGTGATAAAATGGGTGTTAGAGTCTTCATAGACCTTATATCACCCAAAAATTCATCATTTATCACATTTAGATCTATTGACACTTTAATAGTATTATTCCATTATTTAAATGTAATGGGTTCTCCCAAAATTTCCCTTCTCATTACTAATAAATAGAGAATAGTTTGACAACTTCATACCACACATTTTACATTGAATATATTACGGAAAAACTGAAATTTTTCCTCTCTATGTATTCTATTTTTTTAAATAAATCCCCTTTTAACATTAGTTATCCTATGACCTTTATTTCCAAGGAGACATTCGTGATAAATTCCAGGGTCCCAATGTGAGTATTACTTAATCCTTAACTTTTTTTATTAATATTTATTTTCATACCTATCTTAACCATAGTAATATAATGACCTCAATATAATTATTATACATATTTTTTTATATTGATTAAAAAAATTTATTTATTCCTTCTCACCCACTTAGAAAAACAAAATAATGTTGATTGTGTGTTTTTACGAACTACCGCAAAAACAACACGACATCTTCTATTTTTAACCCCTACATATATTACCTAGATATAAATTTGGAATTAATGAAACAATTTGAAATATATAATATAATTATGATTATGAAGATATAAATTATAATCCACGATCATAAAGACTAATTATTTAGTAAATGAAATCGTTATTTTTGCATTTTATAGACTATCAACTCCAAGAAGTAGTGTTTTTATTGATTCAAATTGATTTTCATTTTTTATCCAAACTTATAAAAAATATAGTACTAAAAAATTCAAATATAAAGAATATCATTATTTTTATTTTCTAATGATAATATACACTTCCTTAAAGTTACTCACCAATCGAGTTATAGCGTGTTCTAGTTTGAATTTGTTTAACAAAAAACATGAATGACATTATAAAACTATATGATAGATAACTATATGAAACTAAATTTTAGTATTTCTATAATTTAATGAGAAAATTTTGATTTTTATGGTTCCAAAAATATTATATCAAATATTTAACTTGTAATTAAAATATCATCATTGATCGCTAAAATTATCGAAATAAGACGACATAAAATCAATTTCCACAAAGCATAACTAAAGAACTTATGAAACAGGATGGGAAATATAAAAATAATTACAAGTTATATATTATATTTTCTTAAATTATATATGAATTATGAATATCAAATCAAATAATGAGTATATTAATTTTCTTCATAAATCATTCACAATGAAATTTAAGCTTCTTACATATAATGGTATAAATAAGATATAACTATCTAAAATATGCATAAAAATGATCAAAAATGAAGTATATATGTGTTAATGTATATTAATATGGTTTTAAAATATAATTTTAATTATTTAATATTTATTATTTATTACCTTGGAGTGAATTTGACTAAGAGGTGAAATGAGGTATGGGTTTCTAATTTGAAGTTTAATTTCATGTGACATATTTCTTAGTGTACACCATTTTTTCATTAGTATGGGGTATCTACATACCATTAATAAATTTGATCAATTTCCTATCAATATTTCTGCTATTTAAAGCATATTTTTAAATCAATTATTTTAATGTGTACTGATGTAAATGTTATTCAATATATAACAGATTTCTGGACTCAAATTATTTCTCATATAGTAAAAGATTTTCGTGATTATTTTGATATTTTAAAACCATTTTATCTTTATATTTCCATTTTAGAATAATAATATCAATTTTTAAAAGCAGAAGAAGTATAGTTTAGTTGCAATCATTTTCTTTGATAAAATATCTTTTAAAAGAAAATTCTTACATTTGTAAGAATTTCTATCATTATTTCCAATGGATATTCCTCCTCGATATCCATATTTTCTATCCAGCCAAAGTTTTACACTATTTCTAAGAAATAAAACATTTATTAATTCATGGGATACAATTACATTTCATTATCAATTTTCAAATGGATATTTTATTTACCTAAATATGATGTCAGTTTTTTATAATATTGTTTCAAAATATAAAAAGTGTTTACATAAAAGGGATATATTCCCTATATTTTAATCTACCTTTTCTGTACCCAACCTTTATGTATTTTTCAATACCCTTTTATTTGAGATTTTCATTAAAATTAAATTCTAAATATATCTCAAAAAATTTCATTCCAATATCCTTGAAAATTAATTTTCAATATAATAAATATAATTTTTTACAAAAACAATCTTTATTAGAATATGAAAATAATCCTATTTTAAAAAAAATCAAAAAATCATATTTTCTATCCATTTGAAACCTATTTATTATTTTTTTAGAAATTAAATGACTTTCTAATTATTCTTTTAATATTATTTAAACTTTTTCCTGTGAAAAGGGTCATCTTTATCACTATTTTCAAAGTCAAATTCTATTATTCTTAGAAAATTTATTATTTACCATCCTATATAATTCTTTACCAATGTTTTCAAAAATTAGAAACAATTAATATCTATAAGAAAAATGATCTAATACATTTTTTGTTTACTAATCACCGATTATTTAAGAATTTTTGTCAAAATAATTTCATTTATGAATACTCAATATTTATTTCTATTGATTTAATGGTGTTCACCAAGATTTCATATGTCGATTGTTAGGGGAATTTATTGGATGAACAGTATACCCTTTTCTTAAATAGTGAAAATTCCATAAACTAAACTGAATGGTATCTACCTAAATATTTTTTTAGTATTACTAAATATCTATTTATATTCGTTCGATCTATCATGTTACGTGATGTAATTATAAATTATTTCCTTATAATATTTCATATGAAAAGGGGTATGAATCCAATTTTCCATCCATTGATTATTTATAAGATGAAAGATTCCTTATGGCACAAATATGTAATAACTATGATGGTTGGTGTCCTATATCACCCTCATATTCATTATTTTAAGTTAATATCTCAAGAGATAGTTAAGAAATGTACATAATGAAGCTATTTACATAGACTTCGGCATAATGAGTTTACCCACATTTTAGGCATCTACATAACAAGATTCTTCGCATAAGAATGCGCTGAATTAGATTTATCACAGGGTTTCCTTTGATTATGATTATGTTTTATTTCTATGTTCTTTTTCATTTTATCCCAAATTTCAAAAATGTCTTTCATTTATATGTTTCATTCAGTGTTTGTGACTTGTTTTTTTAGATATTATGCACTTTAATTCTATTCCATCCCATATTCCATGCTTTATAATCTATTAGTTGTTGTGATTTACTTTATTATGCATCCTAATTATACCATTTTTCTCATATTACTGTCACTTATGATCTTTCATTTTAATCACTTATGATAAAATTACTGGTCATCTGATATCATCCCTTTCTTATGTATCAATTTTCCTAGTTTATTAAAAAAATTAATATGTATGATGTTCCAGGAAGAGTATCTTGTGTAGTTAATTTTGTGGAGATATTCAAGACTTGTAAGGGATTAAGGTGTTTTTTATAAAATGGGAACAATTTTTATTGGATGAAAAAACATAGATTTTGTTAGTCAATATTTTGTGTTAATTCTACAAAAAACCATAAACCTAAATGATAGTTGGGGTGTATTATAATGAAATATTTCTTAATCCATGTAATTATGTGATGGTCAAATATTTTGGGATTCATTTTTTGTATCAATATAGGGTTAGATAGATTTATTGGTTATGATTTTACTTGAGGATAATATAAGTGTTGATAAGTTAAGGAAGAACATAATTTCAAATGTATAGATAACAATTTAGGGTTTTGGAGGTAATATTTTATATTTTAGGGAATAAGACAATAAAAATTTAGAATGTATAAGTGATAATTCTAAATATAGTACACCAACCTAAGAGTTTGGTGATGTTTTGTGAATATTTTTTTATAAGAATTGGCATCCATATCTAGATATTATACGTGTATGGCGGATTTTTCATAGATGTATCTACGTGTAATATCCCAGAAAAGTCTGTATTTTGTACCAAGGCAATAATCACCACATGAACAAAAATGAATCATAACTGCACATAACGTGGGACTCTCCTAGAGGATTTCCCTCGTAAAATTCCAATTATATTTATGAACCATTATGAAGGATTTAAATTATTTTTTCTAGAAAAAATAATATATAATAAATACATAAAACATTGATTAAAACGTAGAGATTTATTAGTTAAGGTAATAAGCAATTGATATGTTATAACATATATAGATATTTTTACTATATTTGAGAGAATTGAATTCAATGATTTTTGGGTTTAGAATATTGTAAGAAATTTCATGATAATTTTGGGACAACTCTTTTTGGGACTATAATAAAAAGTATAATAGGACTTAATGTAATTAAAATTATATTGAAAAAAGTATAAAAGGATAAAATGAATGTGTAATTAGAAAATGTATCTAAGGATTGGATTTTTATATTCATATGATCATTGAATATTATTTTATTGATAACTATTTTTGGTATTAGTATTTGGTTAAAACTCACTCGTGAAAATGAAGATGTGAAATATATGTTTCTAGAAACCAATATGTGTTATAACTTGGAATGTTTTCAAAATAAATTTGTTTATAATTTTATTATAAACTATTATGGTAGAAAATTTAATTTTTATCATCTTACCTAAGGTTCTGAGGTAGATTTCATAATAAAAATTAAATCTCTAAACACTTAGCTAATTTCATTAGTGACCGATATTTGTCGACAATATTAAATTATATTCTAAGAGTTATAAGGATTACATGAAAAATATAAGGTTTTTTCTTAATTGTAATATCCTTTAAGGTTTGTAAACAAATATTAAATAGTATAAATAACCTTGAAAAGTTATTTTATGAGAATGATATATCTTTTGGTATAATTATATAAGAACACATGATTGATGGGTGGATAATTATTAGGTTTAATATATAATTAATATTGATATAATATAGGTTTGAATGGTTTTGGAAATTTAACTTAGACGGTATTGGTATCCTTGGTATTGATAATTGATTAATGAAAAAAATTTCAATGTTTTACGCATTTTTAGGATTTTAGTATATATTAGTTACTTTGTTATTTTATGACTTAGTTGTTATTTCCATTTAAGCATTGAATATAAAGACATTTTTTTAATGAATATTTTATTTCACTTTAGTTTAGTATATTGAAGATTCAAATGATTTTTGGACTAGAATGTTGTGAAGAATAAATGATTTGGGAATATAAATACTTTGGTATATGACTGTATAAATTATTAATGTTGTTTGAGGAAAGATAAGTAACTTAATAAAGCATGTGAAAGAAAGTTATTTGTCATATTAGAATTTATATCTTGAATGTTAAATATTATAAATAATTTCACGACTGACATTAACTAGTGAGTAATTATTAAAATTTTGAATAATTAATTTCTTTATGGAGGGTGAATGAATTAACACATGATATTAGACCCTTTAAATTAATACTATGTTTTATTGTTTGGGTTTCATGAATCATTGAACTAATAAAATACCTTACTAAAATGAAAGGTAATATATTAATATTATGTGATTAATATTATCATTTTTAAATAAAATTAAAATAATTAACCAAACTAATGAAATATTAATATTTTTCATTTATTTATATATAAAGAAATAGGGATGACTTTCAAAAGACATTTTTTTATAAAATATGGATTTTATTTTAATTTGATAAATTAAATTAATTGCATTTTAAGGTTTTTTATAATAGGAAATTTTATATTATAAAATATCATATCAAAATTAAGTTATTTAGAAACAAGATGAGTGATACATGATGTTTAAAAAGATCATTTTTCAATAGAAATAATTTTCCTCATATCTTCTATTTTCATTTAAATAACTAAATATATAAATTTTATAATTTTGAATTCTTAAAAATAATTTCAATTTTGAATTTATAATGTCAAAATTAGATAATAGTAAATATTTTTATTTTTCTAAAATAATTGATTTTTATGTGAATAGTGAAAAATACTGTTTTTAAAAAAAATTAAATTATAAGACTTTATCAACATATGAGTAAGTAATAAATCTTTATAAAAAATTTTAATTAATTTAATTTTAATTTACTAAATAAAAATATGTATTTCAGAATATTATTATTAATATATAAAATTTATGTTCAATATTTTACAACGTAAGTTACATTTCATTCTAATTAAAAATCTATTTATGGTGTTTTTTTAATTAAAAATTTTATTGGTGACATTCTATTTATGATTAATTTTTAATAAAAATAACTCTTAGGTTTTAAAATATTATAATTTATATTAATAAAGTTAGATAAATTATTAAATTTATTCCCCATATTAATTTCCACCATAAAATGCTCTTTTTTAAAACAAAACATTGTGTTATTTGTGTTAAGATTAGAGTTCCCTTTTATATCCATTAGATGTTTTATTTGATAAAATAATTATAAAATTTTATATCAAAATTTTCTATTTATTTTATATTTTCAATTTATAATTTTAGGAATAAAAATAAGATTAGTTGGATTAATGATAAATATTGTTATAATTATAAAACAATTATTTTTAAATAATTGCTTTATTAACATTTTTTCATTTATATCTAATAAAATGAATTATTAACTTCAAAAAAATCTCTATAATATAATTTATAGATCCATATATAAATTTATTAATGGAACTTCAATTGAAAATTCATAATAAATTAATTTAAGGACACATAATGGTAAAAAATCATTTTTATACAAAATAAGTTTTTTATATATTAATTGTTTTATTTTAAAATATTAATATAAATTTTTTAGAAATTTTATGTGATTTAAAACTTTTAGAATAAGATTAATAAAACACATATTTTTTATTATTTTTTATTTTATTATATTGGAAAAAATATACTACCTAACTAAAAAACTATTTACTTAGGTAAAAATGAAAAAGGTAAAATGTAAAAAAATCAAATGATAAATGACTTGAAATAAGTTTAAAAAATATGTTAAAATGAGTGATATAAGCTTTATAAACCTTTTTTAACCCCCATTATCCATAATTTATCAGTTTTTGAGACCTTGACCCTTTAATAATGTCATTCCATTATTGAAAGGTAATGGGTAATGCCAAAATTTCAATGATCTTCACTTATAAAAGGAGAACACTTACAACAATTCATGCCACACATAATCAAGATAATTTATTCCATAAACTCTATAATTTTTTTTATACTGGAATTAACTTCATTTACGATAGTCACTGGTTACCATAAGTTTTCCAAACACCTTCATTTCAAAGGATACTTGCAAGAAAAAGATCGACATCTAAAAATGTGTATTACCTAATACTAAACATTTTATTATTAATCTTTATCTTCAAAACTTATAAGAACCATATAATAATAATTAAATGATTATAATTAGCATACTGATGAATTATTATATTAAATCATCAACAATTATTTATTCATTTTCATCCATATAGAAAAAAATGACGGTGATTGTGTTTTTGTGCATACTACCGCTTCCATAAAGTGATGTCTTTTGGTTTCCACTAAAGCCTCTATAATAAGGATATAAGGATAGAAATGAAGAATAAATTTGACATAAATAATATAATTATTATTATTAGGGAAAAAATTATAATATACCTTCCTTCGTAATCCCTACCTAGAAAATAAATATATTAATTGTGTGTTGTGCAGACCACTGCCTCCGTGAAGTAACGTTTTATTTCTTCATTATAATAACTATTGATACCAAATTCGTAATATATGATTCATAAATATAAAAACAACAAAATAATATCATCATTTATCAATTATAATGTTATTATAAACTTTTTTATGCACACTCAACTATCAAGTTATAGAGTGTTAATGTTTTGTCCGGTTTAACCACCTGTTAAATAATTCTATGGAGCCCAATAATAGATGACTATGGTAATTAAAATGTAAATATTACAAGAATTTCAAAAGTAAATTATTTTTTTTATGATTATGGAAGGTTTTAATTATTTATCTAAACTATCAATAAAAAATAGTTAATGATCTCTAAAATTTTCTAAATTATCTAACACTCCTTCCATTTTCACGCTACAGAACTAAATTACTTATGGAATGAGATATGTGATTTATAAATTGATTTTATTTGTCTATTACATCACCCTAAATGATCTATTAATGATGATATTGGTATCAAATAATTGTTTCCATAATTGATACCATAAATCTTACATGAAATAATTAAATCTACTCACATTCAATGGTAAAAATAACATACAAATAACTAACATATTCATAATAAATGATCATAACTGAGGTATATAAAAGAAAATGTATGTGAATAAGGTTATTAAATATAATATTAAAATATTTATGTTTTTATAGAGTATCATAGAGTGAATTTTACTAAGTGGGGAATCAAGGTAATGGTTTATTGTCTCAAATATAAATTATTTAAACCTATTTATTCATATATTGATTTTTTTAATTGTATATTTACTAAACATTTAATATTTTTCATCATGATCCTTTAATTATAAATTTTATATAATGTATAATTTTAAATCATATGCTTTAATGTGTTTTCATTTAGAACTCACAAGATACGAAATAGATTTCATGACACAAATTTCATTTCCCTGAGACATTAATTCTCTACATGGTAATAATTTTCCAGGACCACTTCATCTTTACATTTCCTTTTTCAAATAGTAATTTCTTTGATTATCAGGGTATATTACATCATTTTAGGGGTTTCATCTTCTTTTATTAAACACGTTTTCAAATAAATGTTTTGAATTTGTAAGAATATTTTTTTATTTTTGACAATTCTTACAGAAGTAATCTTTCTATTCTTTTTATAATTGACTTTTCAATAGAAACAACTGAATTTTTCTCTCATATTTTCATTATAAAAATAAAAAATGAATCATATTTTTTGAAATTTTTATAATGCATAGATTTCCTATAATTTTTAAACTTATTGACCAGTTTACTACAAAGTATATTATTTTTCCATTATTCTATGGGTTTTATTTAAATTGATTGTTTAGGAAAAGGTTCATTTCCAAAATGATTTTGAAAATAAAATTTAACTATTCATCTAATTTTGTTATGTATTCATATAATTATCTACCTAATATTACACTAATGAGATAAATTTAATATCTATCAGATAAATGATCTATTATGGATATTAAATTTTCTAGTGATTGAATTTTTAGGAATTTTCTTCCAAATCCATTCCTTTGTTAACACTCAATATTTTTTCTATCAATTTTTTTTGTTCTATTAGGAACCATGCATCGATTGATTTGAGAAATTTCTATCTAAACTATAAAAAATTTATGTATATGGGGTAAATATCATTAACATTATTGAATGGAATATGACTAGAAATTTATTTGGTATCATTTGTAAAAAAATTATATTCTATGAATGTTTCATGTTTTATAATGGGATTATGAATGTTTCCATTATACATTTTCATTTAAATGTGATATGAAACCCATTAAATTCTATAGGATATTGATTATTTAATTTATTTCTTAAGGAATGAATATATATGACTTATGATGGGTGGTTTATTATATCTTGCTTAAATGAGTTGGTTTAATTTTATTTCTCATGAGATATTCAGGAATGGACATTATTATTTTTTACACAAGCATAGGAATAACGAGTTTTCTCACATTTTTAAGTGAGGATATAATTAGTTTCCTTACACTGGTATGGGAAGAATGAGATTTCTCAAATATCATATTATTCTTATTATTATGTTATCTTTTTATTTTTTATTTCTATACATTACTATGATTCCTTTCATTTCATGTTATAGTTCATTCCTTTTTATTTTTCTTTTCTAACATATTATACACATTCATTTTATATTCTTCCTTAATCCCTAAATTATGATATATTAATTATTAAGTAAAATGTTCATATTTATCCTAATTATACCATCATTATAATCTTTTTATCACCTATTATATATGATTTTTTATCACTTATGTGTACCCTCATTAAACATATGGGAAAACTCATTCTTATCATTACATTTCAGCATGTTATAAAAAACATATGTGATGTGTATAGAAAATTATCTTGTGTGAATAATTTTTTGAAATTCTAAACGAATTGTTATGGATTAAGAAATTTCTAATACAGTGGAAAAATCATTAGTCGAAGAAAAATGGTTTTTGTTAGATAATGATTTTTTTTTATTTCCCAAAAAAAATTCTTTTAAAAGATCATGTGAATGTATTTTAATAAAATATTTATTAATTTATTTAATTTTGAGATAGACGTGTTTATGGGTATTTATAAAATACACAACATGAAATATATGAAATAATGGGAATGGTATAATTTTTTACAATGTTTAAACGCAAAGAAACGTAGTCCTTATTGTGTCTAGGTTTTACCATGTCAAAAAATACAATAATAATTTTATATCCTATTATAGTGGTTATGGGAATTTATCCACTAGAAACCGTTATCCTCATATTACAAAAGTCATTATTAATTATATTACTCTGATTCATAAGAATAGTATCCCATAAGATCTTTATATTATCATCACACCAATCTTAAAAAACATACATACTTTTTATGATGATCTTATTTCATTATAGTATGTTACAAAACCAATATAACAATTTCTTCTTCCTCACCTAGAGCCTTTGAATTTCTTTAGATATTCAAGAACAATTTCATCCAATTCGATCTAATTTTCATATTATCCTTCCAAAATCCTTATCAAATTTTTTTATTTACTTCACCTGACTTAAAATATAATATATTTTATGGATAAATAATATTATATTGAATTTCATACACAAAAATATACTCTTATTTTTTGAGTAAATGTGATCAGTAAAACCAGATATAATTTTTATTTTTCTTTAATACCAGAAGATCTTCTTACTTTAATACTGTATCAAGTTATTCTTCTCTTTGAGATATATTATAGTTCTAATAAGAGGGTTAATTATTTTTTATTACCACTTACTCTCTACCTATCTATCTTTCAGTAACTCCTTATATTTCCCAATGTAAGATAAATTTTCTTTTTTCCTGTATACGGTGATTTATAAAGTGATTCCTGAGTCACTTTATCACTCCCTCTCTCTCCTTTTTATACATGTTATACCATCTTATCATATCATAAATTTTCAATATATTTAATATAAAATATCTACCAAATTATCATATAATTACACCTTAGTTTTTCTCAAAAACACCATCTTTTCCCCAATTGTAAAGGAATATCGTCCTTTTGAACTTTCTTATCTCCAATAAAATAGAAGGAATACCCTTTTAATTTCACTACCCATTTTAAATTTGAAGTATGCATCATCAACATATCTCTATTATAGTTCCAATATTTTCTTCCCAAAATCATATTTTCAAAGCCTCAAAATATAATTCACCTCAACCTTCATCTAATAGATTTTAAACACTATATGTAGAAACCATTATGATAAATACTCCTTTAATAGTTCATCAATGACATGAACTTTCTCTTCTCACTCCAGTATTCAAAATTCATTAATATAACCATTCATCTATCAATTTTATAACATTCAAACCACTGTAGATATCTCTTTTCAATATTTTGAGAAATTTTATTTTCCATGATTATTAGATTAAAAATTGACTAATTTTAATGGGATTCTCACAAAAAAAAGGTTCATCATCCATTATAATTTATGCTAGATGAATATTAATGTCATTTAGGTGGATTCTTCCTTTATCACCCAAATTTTCTGGGATATACATATTGACATTTATTAGGGAATAATACAACCAACACAACCCCTTTATCAATTCAACATGAATTAAACAAATCTGCATGTTTTTATTTAAATTATAATATGGAGGTCATTTGTCCTAAAGTGAGATACTGACTTCTCTCACATCATAAAAAATATTCATAAGATATGGAATGAGAATTTTTTATAAAAGATATATTTCAAGTATTTTAAAATATTTTTTGCCACTAGTAAAGTAACTACCTAATCCTTTTTACAAAAATATATCATCTTTTAGGATGGATATTAAATTAATTTCATAAGCACGTACTCGAGGTCCATAATAGTTTAGTGAATTTAGAGACTATAAGAACAATCTCGTTTTATTCATGAAGGAACATCATTATCTCCCCCAAATATCTCCTCATAGATTACTCCCCTCATGCATTACCTACCGAAAACATACTTCATAAACGTGAAAAGGAAATATAAGAAAGTTTGATATCAGATTCTTAGTAATGGTAAACATAGAATATATAAATCCATGATTATATAAAATAATAAGAAAACTGTAAGGGTATTTTACCATGAACATAACATAGTAATCTCATGAAAACTTATCAAACAACATAAAAAAGAGTAATGTCATCAAATATTGTCACTTCAAAAAACATGGTTCATAAGAGTGAAAACCCATCATAAATAAAACATTAACCATAATAACATTTCATAAAAGTGTAGAAACAACAAAAATATAAGAAATAAATTTTATATTTCATGGATAATAACAAATACCATAAGCATAGTGGATCATGACTTATCACATATTTCTCATTATAGATCAGGATGCACATGTATTAAATAATTGATTATGGCTCACATGTTTCCCATAGATGATCAAGATACACTGGTTTCCCATATTTGAACAAACCGATAAACTTATTTCCAATTATTATTTCATCAGATATAAATTTTTAATAATTCATTATAGAGTGATATAGGTCCCACTCATCTCAAAAGGAAAATCATACTTATGTGTGACATAATATCATAAAACATTCATCATAACATAACATCATAACCCATGTAAAAAATGTATTTTGTTAATATATCATCAATTCACCATACCATAACCTAAGAAAAATTAATGGCTCTTATAGATATTACAACTATATAATAATTAATCATTCAATTAAAGAATAAGGATGGTATCATTAAAGTTTATTCCCAGTAAGGAATACGTAACATCAAAGGATGCCATCTTATATGGAAAATGATTTTGAAATATTACATGGAAATTTTTTTAAGTAATATAGTATTTCCAATTTAAAAAAAACTTTTTAAATGATAAAATATTTTAAAAATTATTTTCTTTAAGAATAATCTTTGATACTTATAAATAAATATTTAAAATCATTTATAACATTTAATATGGAAAATAACAAATAACTAAAATAACTTTTAAAAATAAAAATTAATATAAAAAAATTGGAAATGATTTAATTTGATAATAAAATTTGAAAATTATAAAGGAATCTATAAAAACAAGTAGTTTTGAATTATTTTGGAAAATAGAATTCCTGTTTTTTATGTCAAAACAACGATTAGTTTTAAATTTTTCATAAAATCCAAATGGGTGTTGTTTGGAAAATAACATAAAGATTACATTTGAAACATTATGTGATGTTTAAAATTTAGGTAATAATTACCTTATTAAATAAATGGGATAATTTTGAAAACATTTTTGAAAAAAATTCTAGAAAACAGGGTTTGGGAAGAAAATGTGTTTTTGACTAAAGAGAGAAATAAAGGCAATTTTTCTGAAAAAATAAATTTCAACGATTTAGTATATAAAAAGAAGAAAATGATGAGAAAACGTTTATTCCCATTAAATTACAATATGAGAAGAAATTAAATTATTTATTTAGTGATATATAATAATATTCCATTATTGTAAGTATAATCATGAACAATCATGATAAATGATGAGATTATAACATAAAACCCTTACCACTTCGGTTACATTGAATCATAAGACCCGTGAAAGAATAAAATTAAAAAAACTAATAATATAATGATAATAAATAAATTAATTATATTTTATGTATAAGGACCTTCATATAAACCTAAAAAAATAATATAGGTTAATAACATAAAATTTTTCTCAATTAAAGAAAAACTGAGACAAAAATCACTTACCGATTGGGTATATTTTGAAGTGTAAACCCCATAAATTATATATCATAATTTATATTTATAAATCCAAATATATTATTTATAATAGTAATAAAATTAATTCATGTTAATTACATACACTACATAAAATAATTTTCTGGTTAATAAGGCATGTTTCCCAAAGAAGTCAAAAAGATAAACCGAATTCTCATTCCATAAGGCACAAATTCCTTCATACACACTCAAACATTCTGTATAATATATATAAGCTTATTATAAATACATTAAATTAGAATAATTATATATATATGATACCTTATATGATTTATTTTTCACATTTTTTTAATGATTAATTAATAATTCCATGATAATGTTATGTTTTTGGTAATATCTACTTTGTGTTTTGTATATGTTTTGATGTGTAATTTTTGTTCCTATAACATTAATCATGGTTATATTCTATCTATAATGTTACAAATGATATATATATAATATTAATAATATTTTAATATATAGTAATCCATAAAATTTATAGACAAGAAATTAACTACACTATTCATTAAGATGGTAGGCCTTACGTACACACAGAAATTGTTTCCATTTAATCAACAACTGAAATGAAATAAAGGTAAAAAATATATTACCCTTAAAAAATAATTTTTATTTAATATATATCACATATTTTTATATAAACTTTTTCCTATTACCTTCTATTAAAAATTTATGTGAATTACAAATCACATCACTTCATGAGGTGGTAGTCCACCATATAAAAGAACGACGTTATCATATTCACATAGAATAGAAAATAAGATGAAATATGTGAAAACATGATTAAAAAAAATTACTAATAATATAAATATCTTATTTAAATAATAAATCCATCATGATATCCATCCATGAGATGTGGTGAGGGAAAATGAATAATATCAATTCATGAGATTGTAGTTCGTTGTTCACACAAATGATGATTTCGTATCCAATTTTATTGAAGTGAATATGGATTCTGTTTATGGAATTAACATAATAAAATATCAAGATATTTAATATACATATTTTATTGTTTATTCATGGTTTTAATATTAATTTTAATTAGGTGGATAAGGTATTAAAATAAAATTCTTGGTTAGGGACATTACCTCTTTTTCGGGCAACATATATTTTTTTGCACAAAAATGCTTATTAATATGGATTTACAGCCAAAATAAGTCTTATAGGATTAGTGGATAAATATAGGTAAGTGATATTTTAAGTTATTGGCTGAACTACTTGATTTTAATGTGTAAGTATAAGGGGAGATGGGTGGGTTTTTATAAGTGAGGTGAGTGGCACAGCTGTAATTTTGGAAAAGAAAATTATGTACCCACATATTTCAAAATCCACAACACCAGATAATTGGAAACTATAAAACCTATAAGAAGTTAGGTCTAATTATGTCCATAAAATGGGTTTTGGACATGTTCTATGCCATTTTTAACCCTTATCCTTTTAGTTTAACCCTCAGTATACCCATTTTTATCTTAACCATGATAAACAGTTTTAACTTCTTTTACAATTTATTATGGTAATTAATTTTTTTACCTTATTATATAATATAAAATATTATGATTCCAATTATGTAATACACAATTAAAAATTACTTAAAATTTAAATGGAAATGATAATTTAAAATTAATCCCACAGATATAATGAGAAAGCATTTTCTAAAGAGAAAATGTTAAAATGTTTAAGCGTTTTTATATAAAAATTCAATATGAAATTTATTCTAATTAAATAAATTGAATTAAAATGTATATAATTAAATTAATTTTACCATTAAATAATTTTAAAAAAAATTAGGGTTTTAAATACTTTTAAAAAAAATGAAATTCTAAAAAAAATGTTGTATTTCAGACTATTATTCGAAAAACAACCTCCTAAAATTTTATAAAAAATTCACCCTAATATGATTTAAATATGATGATTTAAAAAATTAATTTATTTTTATAAAATACATTTTCAAAAAGTTCAATTAGTTAATTTTAAAATAACAATGAAAAATTTGACAAAATTTCGTTACATAAAAATATATTTTTATTCGTAAATTTTTATTTATTCTTATCACATGTAAAGGAAAAATATAAGAAGAATGTGAAACATTTGATTTAATATATAATATATACATATAATTAAATTCATTCACCAAAAGTGATTAATTTAATTTATTTATGTAACACATGTTTGTTTTTATAAAAATAGATTTACAGAATATTTTTATTTGTTTAATTTAAATTGTTTTTATTTTCATTTAAAAAATATTTTTTTATAATGAATTAGTTTTATAGACATGTGTAGAACATATATTTTCACAAGAAATCATCACATTAACACCCTCCATTCCAATTTCCAGTTGATTAATATTTTATTAAATAAAAAAAATTAATAGCATGAAATGTTTTGTTAGAACTTAGTGTTTTGTGTAACTAAAGCTAATATCAGTGTTTCATTTAAAAAAAATATCAAAAAATTACATTTTCTTGAAAAACTTATTTCGTATAATATTAGGGTGTAACATTTTTACCCCATTAAAAATGAATTTCACCCTCTAAATTCATCACATTGGTGACAACAGTAAAGGATTCTTATGAATCATCACATCCTCAAGTTACCACATAACATCCTGAAGCTGGTGGTTTCACACAAAAACAAATTCACCTAGTGAGTGGTCTTTTTTCATAGAAATTTGTCCATACTATCTTGAACCTCCATAGATTATTTATCATAAGAATTATAATCTTCCATTAGTAAAGCCTCTATGTATAGTACAAGTTATGGATCAGGTATGTACTCCCTCATGAAGGATAGATGGAACACATCGTGAACGTAAGAGAGGTTTGGTGTAAGCACTGAGTGATAATATATGGTCACAATATGGGTAATAATATCACAGAGACCGATATACCTAGGTCATATTTTCCCCTTCTTTCCTCCTTTGAGTAATTCAAAGAAAAATATTCTCACAAACATAAAATTCAATTTCACAAATATGATTATCATTAAAAATAATTGTTAAATTTTTTCTCACTATACTTGTTTTTGAATGGATCAACCCTTATTTTTTATATCATCATCTTCCTCAGGTCCCAATAGAATTATTTTTGCAATATCAATCCAGTATGTTGAATTTATAAAATTATTTCCATAAATTTATTTATAAGGATCAATCTAAATGCTCAATTGAAAACTATTTTGGTAATAAAAATAAACTATAGGAAGCTGTTTACCACAACCACATCTAAAATTCAATGAACAAGATCCTAGTATATCCTATACGTTATAAACTGGCCTATAATATTTTCCATCAATCTGAGGATAATATTCAGTACTGAAACAAAACTCTATATCGTGATCTTGTTAAATACTTCCCAAAAAATGAATGTAAAGATCATATCCTGATTAGGTATAATTTATTATAGTGCTCCTAGGAATATTTCCACTTCTTTATTATATATTCTAGAAAGAGGATCAAGATATAAGTATTCTATGATAGCGAAGAAGTCTGATAACATTATATGGTGATTAAATACAACCCATAATTACCTCAACAACAAAAATAACATAAAAATTAAAGGTAACTAGTACTATTAATCACATATGCAATAAATGAAAATTCATTCCACCATCAATATTTTTTCAACTAAAACATATACAAACCATGGGGTTTTATTTCCATAAATTACATTAAAATTGTGTTAATTATTTATAAACTCACGTAACAGAAATCATGGGAGGATTTGGTTCATTCATATATCGATAGAATATAAAATGTAATATAATTAATCTGGAATCCATATAGAGGGATATAACCACAAGAAATTTCACTAAATATAATTCAATAATATTTTCATGAGGATTTTCAATTCAAAATCAGATATAAAATTACTCACTAATGATGGGAGTTTAAAATTTCCCTAATTATGATGATTAACTTCTTACATTGTGATTTTATAAGGTTTTTTTTCCTTTATCTTAAGAGGTTTTCGTGGTTTATCATCCACATTAGACCTTATATTGGGGCATAGATTTTCATAATTCCCAAAAACCGTGCACTGGAAACACTGGACTATGGGTGGTAAATTAGTTGGATTCCTCTTCTCATCCAATATATTAACCATACCATTAATAAAATTTCAAGATTCATGGGATTTATGACCCACCATTCAACATTTAAATTACCTCCCAATTCTATTCAAGCTATTTCATTCATTCTTCATTCCATGTTTTTTTGCATGCTTATGGTGGTAATTTCATTCCACTATTTCAGTTTTTCTGAGACTCAATCTTACTTTTCTTATCAAAACTCTATGAATTGTGGAAATGTCTAATTTTCATTAATACCTTCAGTTCACAAAGATTGAATTATTCATATCTACTAAATTCTCATAGAGACAAGCTCTTTTAATGACTTGGTTTTAATAATCAAAAGAATCAATCAATTTTTCAATTAGTGTGGATGATTAAATGAAAATAATACAACAAAAGTCTTGTAAAATTAGCTTAATGGGTACCAATAGATTCTTCACCATTTTTCTTAAAATTAAGGAATTATTTTTCCATATCTATTCATAGAATAAAAAGGGAATAATTAATATAAAATATCCCCTTGAACCATTTTTATTCCATAGATTCAATTTCTTTTTATTCCCTCATCATATTATTAATATTCCACAATAGATATTCTTATATGTCCATATGTTAAAAAGGGAAAATGATTTTTTTTATAATCTGAACACCCGAGAATGGAAAGGGTCCTCTCACTGGTTCTGAACCATTATTCAGCAACTGGTGGATCAAGAGAAACATTGAAAGAATGTAGATGTTTCCCTATAAAGGACTAAATATCACATTCTTTCCACATTCTCTAATTTGATAGTTCATTGTGCTTGAGATATTAAGAAAGTTGTGGGAGCATAGAAACAATATTTTTCATTCCATCTCCAATAACATTTTCTACTTCAAGGTAATTATTACATCATTTTCCATCACATTAGCTATTACCATGGTTATTTTGGGTTCTATACATTGACTAAAACCAAAATACATTGCATTATACAAACTAATAATAGCAAAAAAATAACATAATCATGAAAATTTACATAATGATATATAAATTCTAAAACCTTATTTTTAATATATGACACCTTAGGATAAACCTAGTTTATTCATTGTATTAATTTAAATCCATTCTAATGGTGTGTAAAGAATTTGTGAATTTATATATCATACCCGTGAGGAGTGTAATAATAGGTGTGTAGTGGGGACCATTTTCATTCAATTAGTGATGATTCAGTCTAACTCAATGTGTCATCTTTCAATTTATTACCCTAAGGTACCTTTCTGACCTATCCACATCTATTTTTATTATCCCAACTGTGATTTAATTACATAGACACCCCGTACAATATCCTTCAAAAAAATTCTAGGATATTTAATTATAAATAGAATTGTCCTTAAACATATCCTCAGTGATATATCTAGACATATCAATAGAAATTTATTTAGGTATCTAACTAATTTTTTCTCATCCTATTTTCTATAGGTTACCTAAAACTTTTCAATGATACCGACTATAATGACATGGTCTTTTAATACATAAATATCACATCTTTTTAGACGAATATTCAATAAATTTCAAAAACAAATGACCGAGGAGATCAATAGTTCTTTTTCTTTCAAGACTAGAAAAATAATTTTACTATTTTATGAATGAACTTAATCATCTTCCCAAATGATATTCTCATAGAGTAATCCTATTAGGAATAAATTATGTAAAATATTATTCATAACCCATAGAAAAATAAGAAAGGTTGAGATCAGATAATCTATAATCATAAACACAATAGCTACCAATATATTATCATAAGAAATCGTAAAAAAATAAGGGTATGCGATCATGATCCTAATATAGCATGTTCATCCTCAACCTATAATAGATCAAAAAAATGGAACATCCAATAAAAATTTATCATTTCAAAAAAAATTCCAATAATAGTGGGAAGTCATCATAAATAAATCATTAACCACAAAACCATTAATTAAAATTGTGGACCCATCATAAACATTGAAAATCAATTTCATATGTCAGGGATAACTATATATACAAAAAATATAGTAGATCAAGACTTATCACATGTTTCCAATTTTAGATTAGGACACACCTGTTTCCTAATTTTGGATCAAGAAGCACATGTTTCTCACAGTGGATTGGGATGCCTAGGTTTCCCATAGTGGATAAATACAATAAAATTGTTTCTCTTTGTTATATCAAGGTATAAAATTATTTACACAATGAATTGGATGAAGATACAGTTACCACCCAAATTATAATGAAAACCAAATATTTTGTTCTATAATGTCATAATATACTCATAATATCATCTCGTCATAACCCGTGTAAGAAAAATATATTTAATAAACATTTCATGAATTCACTAAATCTTAATCCATGAGAAATAAATGGGTTTCATAAAATTGTTTCAAAATAGACATTAATTTTTCATAAACACAAGAAGGATGCTTTGGTTCAATATTATACCTAAGAAATCATAAGTAACATCAAAGGATGTCATCTTAGTTGGAAAATGATTCTGAAACATCTCTTGGAATATTCCTTGAGGAATATATCCTCACCATAATAAAAAAACCTTTTAAAACAAAAAATATTTTAAAAATTAATTTTCATTTAAAATAACCCAATAAACATATAATGAAATATTTAATAATCATTTAAAACCTTTATTAAGGAAAAAACTTATTTTTAATAACTTTTATTTAAAAAATAAAAAAATAAAAATAATTTTATTTCAAAATAGAATATAATATTTATTAATGAATATTTAAAACTAATGAGTTTTTTTTAGTATGATGGAAAATATCATTCATGTCGTATACATTAATACAAATAATCCTTTCACATTTACGGTAAAATTCAATGAGACATTGTTTGGAAAATGAAACAATGATTATATTTAAAAATTAAATAGGTGATAGATGTTTAAAAATATAATTAAAAAATAATTTATATAATTATAAAAAAAATTTAAATTATTTTTAGATAATAGTGTTTTGGAATAAAAAGTGGGTTCAAGTGAAGGCTGAAACAAAGATGGCTTTTCCTAAAAATACTCTTTTGAACTATTGAGTACATAAAAGGAAGAAAATTAATGGAAAAAAATTATTTTCTTGAAATAAACATATGATAATAAAATAAAAGTGTTTATAGAGTGATATATAATAATTTTTTACCATTTTAATCATAATCTAGATCAATCCTGATAAATGAATAGATTGTGACATAAAATCCATACCACTTTGGTAACATTGAATAGTAATCCCAATTAAATAATAACATAAAATAAAACTCATAATGTTATTAGAATATATAAATTCATGATATTATATTTCAAACGGTCTGTATATATGTCTCATAAAATAAGATATGATTATAACATGACATATGCCTCAAATAAGGAAAATTGAGACAAAAATGTCTTATCCCTTTAGTAATATTTTAACCAAAAAACCATGAAAGAGGGATACTAAAATGGATATTTAAATATTTATATTTTTATTTTGGGTAATTCTAAAATTTATTAATGTTAATTAAAAAAATTCATAAATTAAATAGGTTGCAAAGATGGCATGTGTCACATAGAAGTAATAACGTGAAATAGAAATGGCTTACCAAAAGCCTCGAATTCCATCATACATGATTGAAACTATTGTATAAAAGATATAAGTTAATTGTATATCTATTAAATTAAAATATTTATATATTTCTTACCTTATATTATTTAATTATGAATTTTTATTACATTTTTATTAACATTTTTATTTTATAGTCATGTTTCCAGTCATAATTACATTGATTTCGTTTATCCTTTGATTTGGTATTTTTTGTCCTATTAATTTGATCACAGTTATATTATCTCATTAATTATAACCATTAAATAAGTATCATATATATTAATTATATATGTATTTACTGTTATCCATAAAATTTAGAGATAGAAAATGAAATAAACTGTACATGGAGAAGGTATGTCATACGTATGCTTAAACATTGTTTCCATTTTGTAGATAGATGTAATAAAAGAAAGGTAAATAATATATTAAATTTGTAGAATAAATTTTATTTCTTATATATCAAATGTTTTTATTTAAATATATTCTTATTAATTCCTTGAAAATCATATGTGAAGAACGAATCACATCGCTTTGTGGGGCAGTAGTCCACCATACACACAAATGTCGTTATTATGTACCCATGGAATGGAAAGTAAGAATTTGTACGTCATATAAGGATTAAAAATTATTAATAATACCACTAATATCTAATATATGAAATAAATCCATCATTATATCTTGTTTTGAGAGGTAGTGATGGAAACTAAGTAACATCAGTTCACAAGATGGTAGTCTGTTGTGCATATGAATGATGATTTTGTATCCCATTTGATTGAAATAGAAATTGATTTAGGATATTTAATTAAGATAACAAAATATATGCATGTGAAATATAATTAGGTTATTATATCATAATGGTTAAAGAATAATTGAATGATTTAGATGATGAAATAAAATAATAACTTCTGATGGTGATGTTACCTCTTCTTTGGACAACTTCTTTAGGTTAGAAAAAATGGATTATTAGGATGTATTTATAATAAATCCAGGGAATTTAGGATTATATGATAGAATAAAGTAATTTATTTTCATTTTTATTGGCCAAACCAATGGGTTTTGGAAGTGTGAAGATGGTTGGGGATATGGTGTCCTTTTATAAGTGAGGTGAGTGACACACCTGAAATTTTTATAAACAAAAATGTTTAACCACATTTTTTAGATTAAAAAATGCCCCATAATAGTAAATTAACAAAAATTAAAGATATAAGATCCACATATTTCAATAAAATTAATTCTGGGAACATTTTGGACTTTTTTCACTCAAATATTTTTAGTTCGACCCCGGGTAAACTCTTTTTTACCTCAACCACGATTAATAATTTTTTTCTATTTGAATATTAAAAAAATTTAAATTGAACTTATTAGAATATAAAAATTATTTTGATTAAAAATATTAATTCAAATTTATTGAATTATGTTCACTTGAGTTGGAAATTTTAATTTAAAATTAATCATCCGGAAATGATTAGAAAGTTATTTTACAAAGAGAATATTTTCAATATGATAAACAGTTTTTATCCATATTTGATATGAAATTATTTAAAATAAACTAAATTGGATTAACCTAAGTAAATTTTAAATTTATGGTTTAAAAAATTAATTTCATATTTTCAAATACATTTTCTATAATTAGAAAATATTAATGTGAAAATAATTATACAAAAGGTGATTAATCTTCTTTTGAGAAAAAATACAGTTTTAAGTGTAAAAATGGATTTTATTCTTATATCTTATCTATAAAAAATAGATAACTTTTAAACATTTTATAGAATAAAAAATATATAAATTTTTATAAAATCAATAATAAAAAGTTCTTTTCTAAATTTTTGGCAGGTAAATTTCAACTGTGTGCTTTAAATAGTTTCTCAGAAAAATATTTTTATTATTTTCATATATCTTCTTCCATTTATAATTTTTTTCATAAAATTATTTATTTTATTCACATATTTAAACCATATATTTTATAATTTAGTTAATACTATTTATACATTCTATTCTAATGACTACTCTATTTTTATCATACTAAATAATAATATTTTTATAATATTTGAAGTTTCATTAAAACTCAATGTTGTGTGTAAAGAATGATAAACGTAGTATTGTGTGCTAAAAAATTATAAAAAAGGTTATATTTTTCTAAAAAATATATATTCCAAAAAATGTTGAGTTGTTACTAATAATTATAAACATATAGTATTTTCTACATCTGCATTCACTTCCATTCCAATGGTTCTCTCCCAAATTCCCATGGGCAAATTAAAGACCCAAAAAAGTATTTCATAATATATACAATGTGGTAAATATGGATTGGTGAATATCAGGGGTGTATATTTTGGTTGAATTTATATGAACATATTATATATTAGACATTCTCTAGTTTAGGCTAAAAATTATCTAAGATCCCCGATTTCATGGTTTAGATTCCCATTGGTCACTATAAAGTTCTCTCACCACCATTCTTGGATAGAACAAATATTCATCAATGTTTACAATATTATGTAACATCAGGTGTGGGAATCCTTTCCTATGAGCGTTTTTTTTTCAATCAGCAATATCTGGGAAAAAGGGTGTGCCTATATAGCATCTACCCAGTTGGATTTGTGAAGGAGGAACTCATTATACATCACACCAATTATTGGTACTCAAAAGATTTATTACACATCCCATAGAATTATTCCCCCACCACTTTGTGCCATAATGAAAAAATTTCTATATGGGCACTCCAATAGCTCAAAAACATATTAATGAAGAAATTATTATTATACAAAAATGTATGTGATATTCATATGTCATCATATATTAGTTCCCTTTTAATTAATCCTTCAAAATCAATACATATTAATTCAAACAAGTATACCCACATAAAATTATGGTTAAATCAACCACTCAAGAAATTTTCTACCAAGTGTTTCACCATTTAAGTTTGTCAATGGATACCTGGTGATATATGGAGTTATAATAATGATTCTAGGTTCCAATTCATAAGTATGAACATATAGAATTAATGTTTAATGTCACATGATATAAATTGGGTTAATTGGGGATTATTTGACAAATGATTCCATTGATGAGGCATTCACCACTTCCAAACACATATAATTAGTGAACCGATAATCCAAAAGGTTTTCATTTGGTCTTGGGATTCCTACATCTATTATAATTCCATTTTCGTATATTAGTAAAAAATCATAAAATTGGTATATTTAGAGATGTCCTAAATGAATCTTCTTGAGAGATGACATGTGTGGCTTACGCTATTGAATATAACCTATCTCAAAATCACTAATATTTTGTTTAATGTGAGAATTCACTAATTCATCAAGAAATATGTTTGAATATTAATCCATTTTCAATTACTTGTTCAAAAAATTGTTACTTAAATATTTAGAAAGTGTACGATTACAAATATTCATTTGGAAATATAGGAATGGAGCATAGAACAAAAATGAATTAAAAAAATCATGAAGTATAAAATTTATCCCATATCATTTTAAACCAAGTCACATATCCTACACTATTTGGAAGATATCCTGATGTGTCATAGTGTAGGTTCCATGAGTGTTTCCCCAAGGTTATTACTCATAAACAAGATCCCATCCTAGAATGATGATGCATCAGAAAATCATAGCCACCCAAACATACCTGGAGAACTGTCCATGCTAAATTCACTAAGGTGGGAGGATATAGATTAAATATTTGGGACTCACTCAGATGAATCATTTTCATTATGAATGTGTTACCCTATAATTATATAGTGTAACCACAGCACCATAATATCCCATATCAATTCAGGACACATTAGTAGTTCAGGGTGGGAATACCATTATCGAACCATCTATTTGTATGCCCTATGACTTTACTAGAATGTGACCACCCTATCTAACCTTGGAATCAACTCTCCCTCAAGAAACCTTCACAATAAGTTCTCAACTTCCTATTAAATTGAACTTATTTATCCTCATGGAATCTAATTCTAGGGGAAATTTTTTAGTTTTTAAATTTTATCTATCACCAGTCTCTATAAAACTATTAAACTTTTTCCAAATTCGTGATTAAATACATGATTCCTATCCAACTCACACTAGCTCTCCTGGGGAACAGATTTCTCATCCCTAGTCACCCAGTTAAAAAATATCATGAAACCATGGAAAATCATCCACTATATGAACCTCGTGTTCCCTTATCACTATGAAACCACATATTTTGTTCCTTTCTAAGTGTCTATCACACTCATATACGTATCACACCTGACATGTTGTTCCATCATGTCTTATTACCTGTATATTCGGTGACTATGTTCTGTTGTGAACCACTCAACCACTGTTCCATTATTTCTTGTACATCACGCAAGTGCATATATGAATCAAGTATTGTGTTTGGGTTATTTCCAGAGGTTTTCATACTGGTTCAAAATGATTTGACACCTAGATTAGAACAGACACACATAATATAATCTAAGATCAATATATATTCCAAACCATACTGACATTTTCAAAAAATCTACCACAAGTTTATTTTTAAGGAAACACTTGTGATAATTAAGGTAAAATTCATCTACTACAATCATCCAATGTTTTTTGACCTAAAAACCTTTAAAAATACCTTTTACCCTATACCTCATTTAGATTGTGGAAGAGGATACCTATGTGTATTGACATGTAGAAATTAAGCTCTCATGTCTCTTATACCTCTAGGGGACACACAAGGGATCCCTTTTCTCAAGTCTCTTCAAGGAAAATACTGGGGTTCCAATTCCCCATCTAAAGCCTCACTATGGAACCATTTTTCATAAGCCATAAATTTTTTCCTACACTAAATTTATCCCTTATGGTTTCATTGATTATTACAAATGGATTTATACCCATACTAGAATGTATACCTAGGTTCTCTAATTACATTAATATCCTAAATCTTCTAAATTCAATATTTTTTCTAAGTAGCACAAAAGGCCTTGTTAATACAGTATAATTTATGTCAAAACCCCCCAAAATCCTATTTTACTAGAGCATCCTCAATGGTCATCTGATATGCATGACTTTGTAATTTTCCTTATTCATGTGCCCCCTTTTATCAAGTATTACCATGATAGTGGGAATTTAACATCCCATAATACATATCCAACTAGTTTTTTTTAATTAGAATGATCCTAAAAGTATAATTAATCATGTATTCTCTCTGATAATGATGATTTTATCATTCGGAAAATATGTACTTTTCAACGATCAAATAATTCATCTTGACCACCCAAAACTATCTCTAATGACTATCAAGTATCCTGTCAGCCTCAATGTATTTAATTAATGAGTTAAATATGAAAATATTCCAATAATAATTTAAATGAATCAACTTAATTTTACCTGATTGATCTATCAGGTCAACCCAGAAGGTACTTCTCATGAATATGTCCAACACCAACCTGTTACTAAGAATCAATGTTAAATTTTACATTCCTCATGACTCTGAACTAAAAATAATAATTCTAAGTCACATGACCTTAAAATAAAAAAGATAATTTTGTAAAAATACCTTAAGATAAAAATCATCAGTTATGGATAAATGATCTTAAAAGAACCATGATATTCCCTATATCATGGCCCTAAGAGATATATTATTCCTTGTAAAATGTAATTGAATTATATGGATTTTTATTCCCATTATAAGGATATATAAAAATATCATTTCATCGTGATAATATAAACTCCACCACACCATCAGTGTAACACCCCAAGATTTTATGAAAAATATTATTTTTAATTTCATTAATGTCTTGTGTTATATGCTACACCAAAAGGATCTTGTACAACACACATCCCTGACATGGCATGCATTACACGCAAGCGCAACCTTCCACGATAGTGTGTGTTGTACGCAATACCGAGTTTCGCTAAACAATGATATGTTATATAAACTAGCCGTTATGAATAGAAATACCCACTTTTTGTATAGCGACCCAGCCTTTTCTTACATTACTATTACATCATTTCAAAGATAGACAACATAATAGTATTACACATGGAGGATCCAGAGGTTTAGTGTCTTGGGAAAACTAGGACCACATATAACAAATACAACATCAAGTATAAACATTCATTTAATTTCATCTTCTCTAGCTTCTTATTGGCACTTGTCCTCTCCTTAGTACATGTAGCCACCTGAGGATATACATCAAAAGGGGTGAGCTAAAAGCCCAGTAAGAGGATAGATAAGAACAATGTATCATGGGGTGAGCATAATCATGACATAAGAAGAAGATCTTGAACATGAGAGGAGCATAAACAATAAACTTGAAATGTGGCAAAGCATAAAAATGAAACATCATGTCTTAGTGGTTAACTACCACACATAATTGTGAACAAATCTAGCATCATGTTCACGCATAATTTCACATTTACTCATGAGATTCATCACTTTACCCAATGCATTGGAGCGCTATATAATTCCGGGCGCACCCGTCACATTTAAACATTCATATTGCGCTATATAATTCCGGGCGCACCCGTCACATCATAACATTATCATTATCATGCTTTCCACAAAGAACACATATCAAACATGTACATAAATAACCCATGGAAAGGAATGGGTTTCATCTCATAATAACACATTCATAAGCTTTGGGTTCCCAAAAGAAAGAGGGAACAACATACTTGATATAAGAACCATCAACCTTGAATGAGAGGTAAAAGGTGAGATCTTGAAAGAAGAGTTCTTTTGGAAAACATTTTGATGGACATAAAAACCAGTGACAAACATTTATATCCCAGAAAGGTAAAGGAAAATATGAACAAAATACCATTGAGGAGTAACCATATCAAAAATGGAGTGAAAGAGGGAGAACCCAAAGAAAGAAAATTGGGTTCGAGATTTCCCCTTACCTTGTACTCGAATGCCTCCTTCTCTTTAATGTCCTGTATAATGACATTATATTCATTAATTAGAAATTCCAGAACCTTTTATACATTAATAGGGTTCATTCTGGTTTTATTATTTCATATTATGTTCCTTTGGATGACTTATAGAGTTTAAAAACATTGATCGGGGATGTTCGTTTTTATGGTTTTCTTGAGCGGTCCACTTGTATTCTTAATTTTATGTTTGGGTAGATCATGGTTAGACATCCAGAACTGATATTACATGTAATTAATGATATTACAGAAGCTTGAATGATTTTATAATGAGTTATATTAGATCCAAGTGTACGAATCATTAGATAAAAATTTAATGATGGTTATTTGGGTTAATTTGAGCGGTTTTTGGATCACAACGATCTTGTTTTAACATTTATCTTAGTAATAAGGCCATAGGTTATTTACAGAACTTAAAATAGAACATAATACATATAAAACATTCTGGTTCAACCATAAAAATGGTTTCATGACCAGATTTAAGGTATAAATGGAAGAAGAGAGCATGTTGTTTTTGAAGGTGATAAATTATCACCACATGAACAACGTTCTCTTTAATAAAATAAAAGGAAGGGGGAAAGGGTGAGGGGTGATATAATATAACATTAGAATCATAATATTAAAGTATATATATAATACTGGATTTACAGAACAATTTGGAAGAAGATAGATAGAGGGAGATCAAGAAAGGAACTTGAACTTGAAAGGAAATTAAAGGAGAAGAGGGAGAGAAATCACCTTTTGGATCCTCCCCTTGAGAACCTCCTTAAGGGCCTATGCTTGGTCTTTTGATGAGACCAGAAGCTCTAGGACGTGGAGGAGAGGCTAGGGAAGATGATTGGGCAGATCTTAGACAATTCTTGAAGCTTGAGAGGTGTGGTTTGGCAAGAGGAGGGGGAGGGCTTATTTATACATGAAGAGGGAGGTGTTTTTGGCATAAAATATTAAATAAAATAATATATCATAAGTTAGAATTGTAATAGTAGTTTTTTGACATCCTAAATTATATATTAATATAATAAAATTAGTTTTAGGCTTTAAATCTTCTTTATAATTCGAATTCATTAATTTATTAAAAGGAAAGTGAAAGAAAGAGAAAAAGACACTTTAAGAAATCACCTTTTGACTTTAGGGTTTGGAAAGTTCATTTTAGGTTTGAGAATTGGATTAATTGTTTTTTAAGAAACCATTTATGAAATTTAATATGTTTTGGCCGAAAATAAAGTTCTAGAATGTTTATGTCATCATTACATCATTAACGATGCAATTTAGTGTACACCGATTATGCGAAAAACTGTATTTTTTTACTATTCACCCGAAAATTGAAGTATTTCAGAATAAACCCAAAAATTTACCCCTACCATTTTTGGACATGTAGAATACAAAAATGATTTCCATTTTTCAAAAATAATTTTTTAAATATTATTAATTTAATATTTAATTAAAATCATAATTTACTTAATAAAACAGTTTTTAAAATTAAAACTGATTTTGTAGTTCTTTTAAAAATTAAGTAGGGTCTTATAAAATTATGTAAAAACTATTAGACTTTAATTAAATAATTTATGAATATATTTCAGGAAAATAAATATTCTTTTATATTAATTAATTAATTATAATTAATCATTTGTGATTTATAAAATATCAAAAATGTTTACTAAGGTCAAATTATCACTTTCTATGATGTCTAAATTTTATTTTATTATTCATAGGTAATGTTACTCTTATTTACTATTCATAAGGTTCATATTACTATTCATAAGGGTATGTTACTATTCATAAGGGTAGGTTACTATTCACCAAAAATTATTTTTGTTTCATTAGACTCCAAAAACTATCTTGAGAACAACCGTGTATGCCGGATTTTTAAAATTCCAAACATAGGGGTGACAAAATTATGTTTAAAGGTAACTTATCACTTAGTAGTTCATTATTTTGTGTTTTTATGACATAGAAAAAGAAGGGAATTTTCTATTGAAAAACTTTGGGTCGTTACATTCTTCCCCCCTTAAGAAATTTCGCCCCCGAAATTTCTCTTTACACAAACAGGTGAGGGTACTTCTCCTTCATTGCCTCTTCCGGTTCCCAACTTGCTTCCTCAAACTATTGGTTCCTCCACAACACTTTGACAAGGCGGGTTGTCTTGTTGCGTAGAACCTTATCAATTTGGTCCAGAATTTTTACCGGCTGCTCCTCGTATGAGAGATCATCTTCCAACTGTACCACCTCTGAGTTTAGTACATGTGAGGTGTCTGGAATTTACTTCCTCAGTAGTGATACGTGAAACACGTCATGAACTTGAGCCATATTCGGTGGAAGTGCCAGACGATAGGTCACGGCTCCTATACGATCAAGGATCTCAAAGGGGCCAATGTACCTTGGGCTTAGCTTCCCTTTCTTCCCAAATCGCATGACTCTCTTCCATGGAGATATTCGAAGGAAGACTTTATCTCCAACGTCAAACTCCAATTCCCTTCGACGATTGTCAGCATAGCTCTTTTGCCGACTTTGAGCAGCTTTGATATGTTTTTGGATGACTTGAACCTTCTCTGTCATCTCTTGAACAAGATCGGGACCGAGTAGTTTTCATTCTCCAACTTCATCCCAACAGGTTGGAGTTCTACATCGCTTCCCATAAAGAGCTTCATACGGAGCCATCTGAATACTCGAGTGGAAGCTATTGTTGTATGAGAACTCAACCAATGGAAGGTGCTGATCCCATCGCCCTTTGAATTAAAGAGAGCACGATCTTAGCATATCTTCAAGTGTCTGAATAGTCCTTTCAGACTGGCCATCAGTTTGGGGGTGATAGGCCGTGCTGAAGTTTAATTCAGTACTCAAAGCATGTTGAAGGCTCCTCCAAAATTTAGAAGTGAACCTTGGATCACGGTCAGAGACAATCGAGAGTGGAACACCGTGCAACTTGACTACTTCCTTCACATATATCCTTGCAAGTTTTTCAAGTGAGAGGTCTTCCCGAATAGCGATAAAATGGGCAGTCTTGGTGAGTCGGTCAACCACAACCCATATCGCATTATTTCCTCTCGACGTTTTCGGGAGGCCCATGACAAAGTCCATAGTGACATTTTCCCATTTCCACATGGGTATAGGAAATGGATGCATCACACCTTTGGAATTTTTCCGCTCAGCTTTAACTTGCTGACATACCAAGCACCTTGATATATATTTTGCAATCTCCTTCTTCATGTTATCCCACCAGAAGTGTTCTCGGAGATCACGATACATCTTGATACTTCCAGGATGAATAGAGAAAGTTGAGCTATGTGCATTATCCAACAGCTCCTTCTTTAATCCGGGTGATGAAGGCACACAAAGCCGCGTTCCAAACCGAATCACACCATCATCGTCGATATGGAACTCTTGCAGCTTTCCTTCCTTTACTGCATTCACCCTCTTTTGTATCTCCACATCATCCCTTTGTGCTTCCTTGATCTTCTGTTGGATGGATGGTTGCACAATCATTTGGGCAAGGTAGGATGTATCCCCTGCCCTTACGATTCCCAAATCCATCCTTTGCATATCCAAGAAGATAGGGTCTTTCTCAATCCTCAACATGGATAGAGTAGCAGGTTCTTTCCTGCTTAGAGCATCAGCTACCTTGTTCGCCTTTCCAGGATGATAGTGAATAGAGCAATCGTAATCCTTGATTAGCTCTAACCATCTCCTTTGACGCATGTTGAGCTCCTTTTGTGTGAATATATACTTTAGGCTCTTGTGGTCGGTGTATATGTCACACTTCTCACCATAAAGGTAGTGCCGCCAGATTTTCAAAGCAAAAATCACAACTTCCAGCTCTAGATCATGCGTCGGGTAGTTCTGCTCATGGATCTTCAACTGTCGTGAGGCGTAGGCTATCACATTATCATTTTGCATGAGTACACAACCCAAGCCTTTCTTTGAAGCATCACTGTATATCACAAAACATTCTCCACTTTTCGGTAGTGTGAGTACAGGTGCAGTGATTAGCCTTCTCTTTAGCTCTTTGAAGCTTCCCTCACATTCATCCGTCCAGACATACTTTACCCCTTTCCTTGTTAACTTAGTTAGCGGGCTTGACAATCGTGAGAAGTTTCTCACAAAACATCGGTAGTACCCAGCTAATCCAAGAAAACTACGGATTTATGTGACACTAGAGGGCCTGGGCCATTCTTCAATTGCCTTTGTCTTTGAAGGGTCCACAGAAATTCCCTCGCTTGTGATCACATGTCCCAAGAATGTGACTTGATTCATCCAAAAGTCACACTTGCTGAACTTGGCGTACAACTTCTCCTTTATCAATGTCGCCAACACAAGTCTTAGATGTTCTTCATGTTCCTCCTTGCTCTTGGAGTAAATGGGAATATCATCAATAAACACTACCACAAATTTGTCGAGGTAATGTCTAAAGACTCTATTCATCAAATCCATGAAGATTTCAGGGGCATTAGTAAGTCTAAAGGGCATCACCAAAAACTCATAGTGCCCATACCTTGTACGGAAGGCAGTCTTCTGAATATCTTCCTTCTTCACCTTTACTTGATGATATCCAGAACGAAGATCCACCTTTGAGAAGTATTGAGCTCCTCTTAACTGATCGAACAAGTCATCAATCCTTGGGAGAGGATACTTGTTCTTTATGGTGATCTTGTTGAGTTCCCGATAATCCATACACAACCGCATGGTTCCATCCTTCTTCTTCACAAAGAGCACTGGCGCACCCCAAGGTGATGCACTAGGGCGTATGAACCCTTTGTCCAGATGCTCTTGCAGGTGCTTCTTTAACTCCTCCAGTTCGATAGGAGCCATCCTATAGGGGCACTTTGACATAGGAGTAGCTCCGGGTACGAGTTCAATTGAGAACTATACCTCACGATCCGGGGGAATTCCGGGTAACTCTTCGGGAAATACATCGATGTATTCCCTTACGATGGGCATTTCCTCAAGGTTGGAACTTTCCTTCGACTCAAACATTTGGGAGAGGTATGATTTTTTATAGGGAATCATCACCCACACCATTGAAGGATTTCTCAAAGGAGATTCATGATCTTCCTTGCATTTGTAGAGGAGCATGGGATGGTTCGGAATACGAAAACATATTTCCTTTTCCCGACAGTTGATATGTGCTCTATATAATGAGAGCCAATCCATTCCCATTATAGTGTCGAATTCCACCAAGGGAAGTATTACGAGATTTGCCGAAAGAATTTTCCCACATACGTCAATAGGAGAATAATCAAACACTTGGGTTGCAATGATTGCACCACTTGGTGTTTTTACAGATATCTCTACTTAAAGGTTTCGGGGCTTCGATTCTATAGTTCTAGCAAACTTGCAAGATATAAAGGAATGCGTAGAACCAGAATCAAATAAGACTTTTGCCATTCTTGAGTGAATAGGAAGTGTACCTTGTACGACTTCATTATCATGTTCCACCTCCGCAGTAGTGATGGCATAAGTCTTCCCTTGTTCCTTTAGCTTTGGTGGTTGTTGGCGCAGATTACCCTCGAAAGCTCGAGGTTTAGTGCACTGGTTTGAATAGTGCCCTAGCTCCTTACAGTTGTAGAATTGAACCACGAGTGGTTCTCTACTTTCATCGGCTACATTATCCTTCCTTTTCATGTCTCTTCGACACTCGTGAGCTAGGTGTCCATCTTTCCCACACTTGAAGCATTTCCCCGTCCCATTGAGGCAGTTCCCATTGTGCAACTTCCCACATTTTCAGCAAGTGGGTCGTTGTGTTTTCTTCCCATCTTTATCACTAGATCCACCAGCTTGAAACTCCATCTTTCTTTTCCTATCACCATAGCCATGGGACCATTCTCCAAACTCCATCTCCACTTTGAGAGCACACCGAACAACTTCTTCATAACTCCCAATGTCTCGAATTGCAAGAGCTTTTCGAAGATGTGGTTTTAATCCACTAAAGAATCTATCAATTTTTCTATCATTGATGATAACAAAACCCGAAGCATACCTTGCGAGCCTTGTGAAATTTGCTTCATAGGTTGTGACAGATTCTCCTTCTTTTTGCTTGAGCTCTATGAATTCTCTCTCCATCTTCGTGCGAAGAGTTCATGGGAAGTACTTATTAAGAAACATTATCTTAAAGTCTTCCCATTCCATCTCTTCAATTTCATCCCTTGGCTTGGTGTTCTTAATCAAAGCCCACCATTGATCAGCTTCTCCATCTAGACGATAAACGGCTAGAGTCACCTTTTCTGTCTCGGAACAGTGAAGAACAGAAAATATCTTCTCCATGGAGTTGACCCACTGTTCCGCAACTAGTGGATCGGAAGATCCACAAAACGTCGGTGGTCGTTGCCGCATAAAACTTTCGATAGCTAGCTGCTCCCTCTTTGGTGAAGGAGGACGTTCACCATTATTATGGTTATTATTCATAACCCGGGATAATTGGGTAAGCATCGTCATGAAGTTTTGAACTCCACCCCCAAAATCATTGGGGACGTCGTTCGGGCAATCGTTGCATTGGCCTTCGCAAGAGCTGTTGGCCTGATTTCTCCTGGTTCCCACCATTTTCTAAAATAGAAAAGGTTAGAACAAAACATAAGTAAACAAGTCATGAATAACTTATCCTTTTAAACAATTAAACCAAAAACATAACATATGGTATCCCTAGGTAAATATCCTTGTGTGCATATTTGTACTTAGTCTCATGCTAGAGGTTTTCTTTAGGGTTCACTAATCCTAATTCCCAAATTAACTAAACCTGTCCTCTGATACCAACTATAGAGACCCAGCCTTTTCTTACATTACTATTACATCATTTCAAAGATAGACAACATAATAGTATTACACATGGAGGATCCAGAGGTTTAGTGTCTTGGGAAAACTAGGACCACATATAACAAATACAACATCAAGCATAAACATTCATTTAATTTCATCTTCTCTAGCTTCTTATTGGCACTTGTCCTCTCCTTAGTACATGTAGCCACCTGAGGATATACATCAAAAGGGGTGAGCTAAAAGCCCAGTAAGAGGATAGAAAAGAACAATGTATCATGGGGCGAGCATAATCATGACATAAGAAGAAGATCTTGAACATGAGAGGAGCATAAACAATAAACTTGAAATGTGGAAAAACATAAAAATGAAACATCATGTCTTAGTGGTTAACTACCACACATAATTGTGAACAAAGATATCATCATGTTCACACATAATTTCACATTTACTCATGAGATTCATCACTTTACCCAATGCATTGGAGCGCTATATAATTCCGGGCGCACCCGTCACATTTAAAAATTCATATTGCGCTATATAATTCCGGGCGCACCCGTCACATCATAACATTATCATTATCATGCTTGCCACAAAGAACACATATCAAACATGTACATAAATAACCCATGGAAAGGAATGGGTTTCATCTCATAATAACACATTCATAAGCTTTGGGTTCCCAAAAGAAAGAGGGAACAACATACTTGATATAAGAACCATCAACCTTGAATGAGAGGTAAAAGGTGAGATCTTGAAAGAAGAGTTCTTTTGGAAAACATTTTGATGGACATAAAAACCAGTGACAAACATTTATATCCCAGAAACGTAAATTAAAAGATGAAAAAAAGACCTTTGAGGAGTAACCATATCAAAAATGGAGTGAAAGAGGGAGAACCCAAAGGAAGAAAATTGGGTTCGAGATTTCCCCTTACCTTGTACTCGAATGCCTCCTTCTCTTTAATGTCCTGTATAATGACATTATATTCATTAATTAGAAATTCCAGAACCTTTTATACATTAATAGGGTTCATTCTGGTTTTATTATTTCGTATTATGTTCTTTTGGATGACTTATAGAGTTTAAAAACATTGATCGGGGATGTTCGTTTTTATGGTTTTCTTGAGCGGTCCACTTGTATTCTTAATTTTATGTTTGGGTAGATCATGGTTAAACATCCAGAACAGTTATTACATGTAATTAATGATATTACAGAATCTTGAATGATTTTATAATGAGTTATATTAGATCCAAGTGTACGAATCATTAGATAAAAATTTAATGATGGTTATTTGGGTTAATTTGAGCGGTTTTTGGATCACAACGATCTTGTTTTAACATTTATCTTAGTAATAAGGACATAGGTTATTTACAAAACTTAAAATAGAACATAATACATATAAAACATTCTAGTTCAACGATAAAAATGGTTTCATGACCAGATTTAAGGTATAAATGGAAGAAGAGAGCATGTTGTTTTGGAAGGTGATAAATTATCACCACATGAACAACGTTCTCTTTAATAAAATAAAAGGAAGGGGGAAAGGGTGAGGGGTGATATAATATAACATTAGAATCATAATATTAAAGTATATATATAATACTGGATTTACAGAACAATTTGGAAGAATATAGATAGAGGGAGATCAAGAAAGGAACTTGAACTTGAAAGGAAATTAAAGGAGAAGAGGGAGAGAAATCACCTTTTGGATCCTCCCCTTGAGAACCTCCTTAAGGGCCTAAGCTTGGTCTTTTGATGAGACCAGAAGCTCTAGGACGTGGAGGAGAGGCTAGGGAAGATGATTGGGCAGAGCTTAGACAATTCTTGAAGCTTCAGAGGTGTGGTTTGGCAAGAGGAGGGGGAGGGCTTATTTATACATGAGGAGGGAGGTGTTTTTGGCATAAAATATTAAATAAAATAATATATCATAAGTTAGAATTGTAATAGTAGTTTTTTGACATCCTAAATTATATATTAATATAATAAAATCAGTTTTAGGCTTTAACTCTTCTTTATAATTCGAATTCATTAATTTATTAAAAGGAAAGTGAAAGAAAGAGAAAAAGACACTTTAAGAAATCACCTTTTGACTTTAGGGTTTGGAAAGTTCATTTTAGGTTTGAGAATTGGATTTATTGTGTTTTAAGAAACCATTTATGAAATTTAATATGTTTTGGCCGAAAATAAAGTTCTAGAATGTTTATGTCATCATTACATCATTAACGATGCAATTTAGTGTACACCGATTATGCGAAAAACTGTATTTTTTTACTATTCACCCGAAAATTGAAGTATTTCAGAATAAACCCAAAAATTTACCCCTACCATTTTTCGACATGTAGAATAAAAAAATGATTTCCATTTTTCAAAAATAATTTTCTAAATATTATTAATTTAATATTTAATTAAAATCATAATTTACTTAAAAAACAGTTTTTAAAATTAAAACTGATTTTGTAGTTCTTTTAAAAATTACGTTGGGTCTTATAAAATTATCTAAAAACTATTAGACTTTAATTCAATTATTTATGAATATATTTCAGGAAAATAAATATTCTTTTAAATTAATTAATTAATTATAATTAATCATTTGTGATTTATAAAATATCAAAAATGTTTACTAAGGTCAAATTATCACTTTCTATGATGTCTAAATTTTATTTTATTATTCATAGGTAATGTTACTCTTATTTACTATTCATAAGGTTCATATTACTATTCATAAGGGTATGTTACTATTCATAAGGGTAGGTTACTATTCACCAAAAATTATTTTTGTTTCATTAGACTCCAAAAACTATCTTGAGAACAACCGTGTATGCCGGATTTTTAAAATTCCAAACATAGGGGTGACAAAATTATGTTTAAAGGTAACTTATCACTTAGTAGTTCATTATTTTGTGTTTTTATGACATAGAAAAAGAAGGGAATTTTCTATTGAAAAACTTTGGGTCATTACATTTTGAAATTTTATAAATTTTATCTTTCAAAATAGAAATTATTTTTGGATTCATAATATCGAAATTAGCTTAGGGTGAAATTTTGGTATTTTTCTTAAAACATTCAATTTTTGATGAATAGTGAAAACACTGGGTTACTATTCAAAACCCGACTTTTTATTTAAATATTTATATATTTTATTTAAATTTATTTTAGGTCAAAATAGATACATAATACCTATATAAGTTCAATTTAAGTCATATGATTCATTTTATAATAATTTTAGATATAAAAAAATTTTATTGAACTTTTCACCGTCTTTTACCCACCTCCTAGGAGAATTTGAAAATTCACATAAAACGTAATTTTACCACTCTTGTGAGTGGAATTTCGAAAATCCGAGAGACATGGTCAATATCAAGGACTAAAATGTGGTTCAAAGAGATGAAAATAATTTTAGCTGAATAGTAACTTTTTATTTTTTTTACCACGATTAAAAGTAAATAGGGTAATTAAGGGTAAAAATGATATTATTATTACCCTAAAACATATCCTAATTTTATTCCTAAAAATCTATTGTTTGGCCAAATGACATAGATAAGGTTATATATATTAATAATAAACAACTTCAGGTTCATTTGGCTTGTTATAGTAAGTTTATTAATCTTATACTGTAAGAAAACAAGAAGACACTGTAAAAGAAAAATTATTTAACTTATAGTTAAATATAAATGATAAGGTTAAAATAGAAACCTAAACTTGTCTAAATTCTATTTGATGAGAGGATTTCGACCCATCCCCACCTTAGCTTCGAAATAACTTAATTTGGATCTATTAAAAACCGAATATTAATTTATAATAAAATAATATTTTTAGATATTCCAAAGGTGCCCCTCTCCTCCCTTATAAAAGGGCACCTCCTCCCTCTCTTCCTCACACCACTTTGAGCCTTCAAGCTCGGCCAACCCCTGAAAATTTCTCTTCTCCACTTCCCTAGAAACATCCTAAAGATTTTGGTCTTCTTCAAAGACCAATCTTAGTTCCCTAAGAGGAGGTTTCAAAAGGGCGTGTCGAAAGAAGAGGAGGTTCAGAAACGTACGAAGCATAACGGACCAAAGGTAAGGGGTAATTTTTGCAAATCTCATTTTTATCCGAGATTGCTTATTCGTAAGTATTTACTGGGGTTATTGATATCATCCATGACCATGTTTTATAAAAGTGTTTTCATGTATGTTTAAAGTCCTTTTTACCCATTTTTAAATTTTACAACATGTTATGAATGGAATCTTATTTTTTTACCATACGTGGTACTTTTTGATGTTTCCGACAAAATTACGAGAAAAATGTTATTGTTAACTTATACGGTGTGAATGTATTTTTACGGTTTCATAACGCCTCATTTTCATAAAGCATCCACATCAAGTTTTCATGATTATTTTCAATAAAACCCTTTTCTTTTAAAAGTGCATGACATTTTTTTTAAAAGAAAATGATTTTGAAGAAGAAAGGATATTTTTCCCAAGAATTCATTTCAAGTGTTTTATCAAAACAATTTTCCATCTAAGATGACTTTATTTCGTATGTATGTTTCATGTATAATGTCTCTATGATTTACATGGTTTCACTTTTCTTAGTATGAAATGATATCCATTTCTTTTATATGGATTATGTGATGATGGGATGAAATTTATGAAACCCATTTTATTTATTGGGTTATTATGAATGATGTATGTTTATTTTGTGGCACAAGTAAGAATGATTTCATTATGAGATTGGTGGGACCTATATCTCCCTCCAATGAATTGGGTAATGTTTTATATCTCATGAGATTGACATGGTTGAAATGGTAAGTTAATCTGGTTCAGTGTTATAGGACTGAAACGAGGAGTGAACTCGATTCAGAAAGGGACTTTGTCCACTAAGATGGTCTGGAATCAATGCCTTGGCTACTATGGAAATCATAACATGTTCTTAATGGTTTCCACAATTACATGTTTTATTCCCATTATATTTTATCATGATTGATGTTCCCTTATGATATATGCCTTACGCACTTCCAAGATTCATGTCTTTGCTCAAGATTTTGACGTTTAGATTTTATATTTGTGTTTTTTCATTCAAATGTTTATGGATTGTTTTATGTTCTCTATGTTTACCCTTACTTGGCTCTTGAGCTCACCCCTTTTATGTTTTCTTTTCCCTAGGATATAAATAAATGTTTTAGGTAAGAAAAAAAGTGGAATATCTGTATGGGATATGTTGAAGATCTTTCACCACGATTAGAATATTATATTCCGAGTTTCCAAAGACACTAAACTATTACAGTCCTTGTGTGTTGTTTTTGTTATGTACTAAGTATTCCGTAAAAGTAATGTAATTTCCATGTACGTCACGATTTGGGTCTCTATAATCAACATCACTAAATAGATATAAATTCAAGACTTCCTGATAAATAATAGTTTTATTTCAAAATCAGCCACTAGTGTGGAATAAATAGATAACCTATAATACATATATTTTTCTCATAAATTTAGGTTATAAATCAATTAATTTCACAAGAAGTATAATTTATATTTATATATGGGAAATTTCACAAACATGTTTTAAATCTATAAGATACTATAATTCTAAATAAAACCCTACTTTTTGGATTGATTCAATATCTCATCAATTTTATTTCTATGTGTAATACCCAAATCAATGTTAATTAACATTAATGAATGTATCAATTTGTAAAGAAGACAAACAACATGAAAATTTTTGGAACATTAGAAATAATATTATGTTGATCCACATTCTTCACTGAAACTGATAAGCCTTTAGGGACCCCCTTGCAAGTACATATAATGTAACATGGTCCAAAATAATTAATTAAGTTGTATTCTCCTTGTTTCTCATGTTGTGTTGTTTCAATATAAATAACTCAATAGTCATTGGTTCTCAAAATATTTGATAGAATAAGTGTAAGTTATATATCATCTCATAAACAATCCAAGTCAATACTTTATGTAATCTAGCATGTTAAACTTAATCAAACAATTAATTTGAATGTACACAAAAGTATACATTTCTAATTTCAACTTAACATTAGTGTGAATATCTAAAAATTCATATATATCGTTAATATGTTTTGACCATTGAATAACTACTCAAGGACACAAATCCCTAAAAAATATTATAGGATTTCAGATTGAGAAAACTACTGACCTATTTACCTAATATGTGTGATGTATTTTCAACCCACACTTTAGTTTTATATATATTTTCACAATTCATTTACAAATTTGTATCTAATTATTGATCAATTGGGAAAATATTATTTATAAATTACTCAAAATAATTTCATATTAGGTTACCTGTGATGTGGAATTATACAATTCCAAAGTAATAAAATCATTAACCCTAACCAAAAAATAAATATATATGGTTACACTAAAGTTTCACAGTCCTTTTATAAATTTACCTTGGAAACAAGTTAACACTCTTCTATAACACTTTAATTATCCATGATCATAGTCAATGAAATTAATCTTCTAACAAAGAAGACTTATCTAGAATTAATTTTTAAAATATATGATTTTCAAACAAATCATTTAAAAATCCATTTCACCATCATGTATAATAATTATTTTAAATACATAAAACAATTATGTATTTCGTATCCCTTAATTCTGGCATGATGGATAAATACAAAATTTATTCTTAGACCAAGAAAAATAACAACAATAAATCTAAAAACACACATTAATTGGTTAAGTAACTAGTTCACATATCCTTACATCCCGATAACTCATGGTTCGTAGTAAATAGGTTATATATTCTTTTTAAAAAAATTATCATCAATTATTACACCACTTATATCCACACATATGACCTAAAAGTACCAAACTAGTATAAGTTTTAAGATATCTGCCTTACCAGCCACACATCAACGACACCATGGTTATATTGGAAGGAACTTAATACTCAGGTTCATACCACTGATCACCAAATACTATAAATAAATGCTAAAGGATTTTAAAATACTACTTAGGTATTTTTTTCCATTATCCAATCTTGAGAAATCACAGCCATATTTTTTCATTAATTTTGGAATAAAGTATCCATTTATTTGATATAACTAACTTGTAAGACAAAGGAATGATATTGAAGTGGAAATATCCCATAATATAAAAATATGATATGTGGAAAATATTTTTAACACACACACAACATTTAAAACAAATCCAATATATGTCTAAGTGTGTAAAACATAAAAAGTGTTGATGTTTTGGCTTTCCAAAATAATATCCCTAAAATAATTCATTTAATGAGTTCTATATGCTTCTTTAAAAACTTTATGAGTGATCCAATCATTGGTAACTACTCAAATGTTGATCCCCTACCATGAATATGGTCTCAAATAGTGAAATAGTTTTTTATTAACCCTTGTAACATAATATAGAAACCCCCCATCCACCAAGTTGGGAGAGTAGGGGGTGAGAACAAAAATGAGATGGATATCCCCAAGACTTCATACTAACCCATAAATGAGGAAACCAATAATGATTTTACAAATATTTAATAAAAATTACCCTAATCCCCTGAAATTTTATAAAATATTTGAAAATATATAAAATTTTATCCAAAACCTAATATTTAAAATCACACATATCAAAACACATGAAAAATTACATCATTTACAAAAACAAATGCCCAAACACCTTATCCATAAAAAAAACCTGATTAAGACTCTAAGTTTATAAGTAAAAAAGAACCAAAGATGGTAACTAAAAATCATTAGTTGACTATCTACCCTACCATTTTCAAATATCCTTGGAAAACTGATAAGGCACCTATACGTAATTTGGAATTAATATTTTTTTCTATGAAAAAAGGAACCTTCACTCAGGTATGAATTTAAACTCATGTTTGGGCCCTCACCCATAAATACCACCAATATCAATCGCAATATCAAATCCATTTAACCTAATGAAATAAATAAATAAAAAAACCATTCCAAGAAAAACGTTTATATTCCTCCCAAAAAATTTTATGTAGTCACAGGGGGATTATAAAATCACCCTTTTCTAATTTCCTTAATTTAAAAAAATAACTTTTAAAAAATCATTCCAATCACATAATTAAATAATTTTAAATCTATAAATTATTAATTAAAATCCAATATCTATTCTCATGTTATATTTCATAAAATACATTATAAGAGAATCCACCTACCCTGACATGATGATCACATAAAATCACATTAATAAAATCAATACCATTTATCCCATTATCCTTCTCGACCAAATAGAACCAAAACAATTATTCATCACTAGACTCTATATTTTTTCAATACCCTAAATATTTGGGGTTTTACCAAGAAAAAACCAAGAAAAACACATTAGAATTGATATAGAGGTCACTTACTTTCAATCAAAACTCTAACCACCCAAGGATCCAAGTGATAAATATTTTAAAGGGAGAGATGAATATAAGATTTACACGATAGTTAAAAAGAAATAATATCTATATGAAATAGTGATTTAATTAGGTTAAAATCATAAAAATAAAGTAAAAATAAAAGGAAAGGATAAATTTTAGTGAATAAAAAACTTCACTTCATGGTATTGATAACCATGTTGAGATAAAGAATTACATACTATAATGATAATATCAACATGAATTGTTTAAAATCACAGTTCAATAGAATATGTAATCAATCATTCATTGTACACTATATTCACTATATTGGTTTTCATACACTTCTTTGTATTATGTGTAGTCCCTTTATAATGTATCTACCCCAAAAAAACCTCCAAAAACCTCTAAAATATAACAATGTTACCACATAACCCCATTAATTCAATATATCTCAAATATATTAGTTATATTCCTAAAATGAGTGCCCTTATCTTAAATAAATTCTGACTATATGACACACAATCTATGGGTGAACCCAATATCTAGTTTCAGGGTCTTCTCTGTTAGTTTTGATTTGATATCCTATAAACCCAAAAAGGTTGGTTGGATTAAATGTATATAATTATGAAATTAAAATATTACTTTCTATGTCTCTTTGGAAATATAATATTTAAATGATCATACATACTATTTTAAATAATTTTAAATGCCAAAATGAGAATTATTCATTAATAATGATTGGTGGCACGGTCCGCAAATTGTGCTCCCATTCATGGAAATGTCAAGGCCAACAAAAATAATATAAATATTTGAGGAATTCTGTTTATGATTTTATCAATATTTAGTTGATAATGTATTGGGTTTTTGTTTGTTTTTACAAAAAAAATAGGTGTTATGGACACTAATGAAAAGGATGTTAAGAATGGATGAAATGGACATTATAAATCTTGAAACACAAACACAATGTGTCTGAATTATTCATAGCTTGTCAGTAAGAGGATAGAACACCCCATGAGAATAAAAAATGTCCTAAAAAATATAGAATGTGAATCTATGATACATGTTATGTAAAAAGTAAACACCACTTCCCACTCAAAGATCAAGTAGTGAAGATGTAGAATGTCTTGAAATGACTACACATCAGAAAATGACATAATATCCTCAAATCCAGAAGATATGGTCCATGAAAATTTCTAGATAAAAGATACATGGAAATATCTTTGAATGGAGACTATAAGAAGTGAATAATTTAGTCATTGTTTAATTCATTGTCAACTTATATATAGAAAATGGACAACCACTGGAAGGATGGACTGTCATCTCATTTTTCAATATCTGTTCTATTATTTTTTCATCAATTTATCTTCCCTTTGTTTTATAGTCAATTATTTTTTATTATTTTATAAAATCCAAGTTCCATTTAATTTTTTTCATCAATTATTTTTTTCTTCATATTTTCATTCTATTTTGACGATCATTTCCACTTAGTGTTTTCATTTGACATAAAAATAATTCAATGTTCTTTATCATTTTACTTTTTAAGTGTGTGTTTGAATGATTGCTTTTATTATTATAATTATAAAATTATTTATTATATATTCCCCAATTGTGAAATTCTATAATTTCGTTTTTTCATTGGCCTTCTAATCATGTCCATGATAATATCTCTTCTTCATATTAGTACCATCTGGTGTGGCTAAATAGCCTAGGGTAATGGTCAATAGTAAGGATTTTTATGATCTTAATGAATCTCTAAACTAAAACTTGGTAACCCTATGGTTAGAAATTATGCTAAGAAATAACTATTTACTCAATTGTTTTATGGAAACCATACCATAAGATGTTAAAATGAAAGAACCTAACATTATTTTAGATGATCAGGCTATGACCACTAGCTTGTGAAACTTTCCGCCATAGAAGCTAACATCAATTCATCTTGGTTTTTATCTATATACACACTATGTAATATTTTCCTCTTGTATAGAACTAATTGTTTTGACCACAATCAATTAGTGATCAATGCACTTTTTCAGCCTATGCCACTGGTCTATCATGATTTAAGAAGAATATTTTTTTTACATTAAGCACTGGGATTTACCATGATTCTGATCATCATTATAAATATAAAACCGATCTCAATAGCATTAATTGAATCCCAACCCCAAATAAATTCATGGGGACTCCTACATAAATTGTTTTGATGTTAATGGTTACGAATCAATCATCTTTGCCTGCGGGTTGAACCCCACACTACTAGTCTACACTAACATTGTATAAATTGTTATTATGGATTACATAAATTTATAATATGATCATAACCTGTGTGAAATAAATGGAATGTTCAGGATAATAAAAATTGTGTGTCATATTTTGGGATGCAAAATTATTGGTTATAAATAGAATCCTTTTCTAAAATCTTAGGATTAACTCACTCATCCCCCATTTACCTTTTAATTTTTTTCTTCATTTTTTCAAACATAATTGTGTCCTTGTCTCTCTTATTCCTAGTGCATGCATCAATAACCAATAACTCATTCAAGGAGAATCAATGCTCAGGAATAGGTCACATTCATTCTTGAACTTTAATGCTATATTTTTTCACACTTTCATCTATGTGTGGCTGACCACAGTAATCCCGAAGGCCCCAACCCTTCAAACATGCAATATATTCCCCCTGAACTATACAAAAAGAAACACTTTCTATAGGATCACTCCATCTTCGATTGCATATTTCACCTTTCAATGGTGAGGTACCCATAATTTTTTATCTTTTTTTATGCACATACATTCTAAATCATGCATGGACTCACCAACATGAATCAGAATATGGGCTAGTTCAGAAGACATTAGAGAAATGATCCTCGTGACCATATCTCAAATTTCATATAATGTAGTGATAACATTCACAACTAGGGAGTTCCTGGTGAGGAAATAAGATTGTGAGTCTTAATATTATCCCTTTGATAATGATCTGAGGATTTTCTAAATATAAAAGATATTGTGTTAATCACAGCTTCATATAAACTAGACAATAATTTTCTAGATAAGTATTTCAAACCAATAAAAACTTGGATGTTCTGGAATTACATCCTTAACTATTACTATATAGATGGAGAGTCAACATTTGGAGTCTTGGGATCAATTTAAGGATTTTTTTTGAAAGCTCCACCATCATGGAATTGACATGGGGATTTAGATGAAAACATTCTACCAAGGACTCAAGCCAGTAGCTTGCACAGTTGTAGATGTTGCAGCTGATGGTGGGATATTGATCAAAATGACCAATGTAAGATGAGTGCTTCTAGATGAGGTCTCTTTCAATTCTAGTATTTGGTAGAGTGATTGAGGACTGCCTCAGCATGTAATCCCCTAAGAATAAGAATAAACTTTTATAACCGCATAAGAATATTATCATACTTGGAATCTAGAATCCACTTAGCTACCTACTACATCACCACCCCTAGACTACTTATGATAGAGATTCAATCCTGAAAATGTGCATAGGTCAATACTCATAAAAATATTGTAAGGAAGTAATAGATGAACCACAAATCCATGATTTAAATTATGTTAATTACAATCAACAATGAAATCAATTCCTAAAATATAGTACTACTATCAAAAAAATCTGTCTCAACAGCTTCCCATTGGTAATCAAGGGTACTATCAATTTATTAGTTGTCAAGCATCATCAAGTAACGAAGGACCACCTAGATACTCAACAATTAATATAGTTCCTCAACTACCACAAAAAGTAGCCCAAAAACCTTTCACTCCTTGATCCAAACAACAATTTGAATTGGCTCTACAAATACAACAATGACCATCCCCATTTCATTAGTTAAGACTATTGAATTTTATTAAAAAAATTATAAAAATAATTTCATAGGATGAAAACCCAAGAAGCAAAATGAAAAATCAATGGGCGGCACTCTGAAACTTTGAAACCAAAATGGGTCAAATATCGAAGTCTTTATCAGATAGAATACCAGGTACGCTACCTGAATATACATAAACATGCCAAAATAAGAATCCAAGGATATTGTATTAAGAGGACAAAAAGTTTTGGATTTTTAGAAACACTACGGATACAAATAAAATAAGACTACAAATCCCAAGAAATATACAATAATCATTAAATAGGATAACAATGAAAGCATGGCTATAAATAATCCTGAAAAATATGGAATCAAAACCTCATAGAAAAGATAAAACTTAACGGACACCTAATGAATAAATTTACAAGGAACCACTATCCTAAAACCCACATTTCCCATTCATGTAACGAATGATTTAAGTTAAATTTAAGTTTTGTGTATGAAATTTTCAGAAATGTTCAATCAATTTCATATCAACATCACATTTACTGAATCTATTTTACAAAATCCATTCCTATTCAAAATAATTAAGGGAACATATCCATAAAAATTGAAATATGGAATAAATGGTAGTCATTTCCCTAAATGAAGAATTTTCTACCATTTTTTATAAGGATCTTCTATAAAAGCTGTGAGACTATGGATGTTTCTAAATCTCATTCATTATAGGGTCATTAAAATTTAGAATATCTACATGTAACTTCAGATCTAGCATTAACCTCATGTCAATCAGTGCATTCCACAAGTTGGGAATCAAAAAATTAATTAAAACAAGAGTGGAACATCAATTGGATAACTGGTCATTAATGTCTCCTTGATGACTTCTTAATGATGACATAGTCAATGTCCTCAAATTATTTTTTCCAGCAGACTTTCTCATGATCAACAAGGAAGAAGAATGATATGTTCATATTTTTAGGGCCATCCATTACTATACGCCATAAAGGAATTAATTGATGTGAATCATGTGAGAGTATTATTCAATGTTTGTGATTAAGAAGGTTTGTTTGACCTAGTGAAAGCATTTAAACAAGAAGATGATTCTTTTGAATATCATGATATATTTGTCACTAAAGAGAAGAATGACTACATGACCATTGAGGAATATAGTGACATTATTTATCCTATTGAAAATAATAATTATTTCTATGAGTAATTTAACTATATAGAATAACTAATAAGGGAAATTATCCCGTTATTCCCTCCCTCTGATATCCAGCTATAAATGCTAGAGATGAAACCTCTCCCCATAACACTCCTGTTTTTATTAATATAGATAATAGATGCATTTCAAATAATCATCAGCTAATAACTAACATACATAAGAAGAATGTTTCATATAATCCCTAACAATATATTAATTAATGTAACTACCCAAGTATTTATACAACTATACTTTATCATTTAGATTAATATTTATGAATAAGACATTAATTTTACGTTAAAGTGGATGATTTTTCCAATATTGTACTGGTCACGCAACAATAGGTTTACCTATGTTAAAATAATGATTCATTTTTTCCCTAATTTATTAAAAATGGAAAAAAATCAATTGTATATAAAGGATGTGTTTTTATGAAAACCTATTAGAAATAGATTAATTGTGTTTATAAAATGATATCAGTATTTCTGTATTTTTATTTGATGAAACATTTATGGTATATATTCAATTTATTATTTTCAATTCATCTTATATGTTTTATAGAAATGACATAGGAACAAACTCAATTTTTCAGATAAAATAATTATTTTTCTAAAAATGAAATTTTACTGCCTTTTGATGGAGATTCCATTTTAAATATATTTTTTCACTTTTATACTTTATATTTGACACAAAAATAAAATTCTTTTATAGAATCATTAAATTAAAATTTAATTTATAATAATATTTGATGGTTTCTGATAACCATCATATTTTGATGAATAATAAAAATACGATAAATTTTAATTCAAAACAACTTTTTCCATCAAGATAATTAATATGGTTAAATCATATTATTTAATGGTTTTAAAGTACAAATAGGAAAAAAATTATTAATTTATTACAATTTGTTTCATTATAAAAAATTTAACTTTTAAATTTTATATAAACACATGTCAATCTTTTGATCAATCTTACTTCTTAAAAAACCACTATTTGGTTTTCAGAATGAGATTTAAATTTAAATTTATTTATGAAAATTATTTTTCATGAATTTTGAAAAATGGATTCCATATTTTGATTTATAAGTTTAAAATTGTGTAAATAGTTACATTTTATTTTTGGACATTATGAATAGAAACATCATTAATTATTTTATTCACCATGGTTACAAGATAAATCAAAAAAATAAACATAAAAAATAATATTATAATAATATTAAACTACCCTAAAATATGTCTGAATACTATTGGATGAGATATCTCTGACCATGGGCATCCTTGAGTCGATTTGAGGACCTCATGGAGACAGATGGGTTTGAAAATTTCATTTTATAAAAATTAATTTAATGTAAAGAGATATATAACATAAACAGGTATCTTTTACAAAACAAAATTTTATATGAGGTAATATATATGATATATTCAATCATAAATAGTAATTATAATTATAAACATATTCATTATATCATGATATTTTATTTATAATTTTTTGACATCAAATAAATAAATTTAATTATGACCCAATGATGATGCAATGATTGCTTCATTAAAAAGGATTCAAATAAATGATATTATAAATATTTAATAAATGTAATTTTTTTATTTGGATAAAATATAAAAATCATATGGATGATATGGACTAATTATCTTTAAGGTGATGTATTTTTTTCTAAATAATCACATTTTTATGAATTGGTAAAAAAAGTCATGTATGAATAGTGTCCAAAATTGACATAATTCGTAACTTATAATATAATATATCTTATTAAATGATATTGAATTTAGAAAAATCCAATATTCGTCCAAATTGTTGGTCTTATTAGAAATATGTTAAAAATCACCTTTTTGGGTTGTTTTAAATGATATGTCAATTACATTAACTGAAAATTTGTAAATAACATGATATCACAGTAAGATCAAAGAGGGTAAAATAAGTGTTAAACCAAAAAGATAAGTTTAAACAAATATTAAAAATGGATAAAAATTATTGGATTATGGTTATTAGAACCAAAATTATCTTATCTTATAATTAAATGATATTTGGACCATTTCTAATCAAAATTGAATTTATAATAAATTAATATTTCTAGACTTTCCAAAAGTGCCCCTACTCCCTCTTATAAAAAGCCAGCACCTCTACCCACATAAATCACACCCCAAAATCACTTTGGATTATCCAAATTATGATAAAATAATCTCCCAATGTCCCCCCCCCATCCTCCTAGAATCTTTACCTTGGGCATAAGGCAATTCAAGAAATCAATTAGGCTCGAATTAAACGAAGTTACCCGATTTGGAGGTAACGTCTTCTCTCAAGTTCCTTTACTTTATTTTCCTTCTCCACTCCCTATTCTCTTTTTATTATTTTATAAAAAAAAATACATCAATATCCTCAGTATTATATGATTTATTTATGAGAAATATTCTAACTAAACTTACACACATCTCAATCTAATTGATATGAACATACTGTTTCGATGTATGGTGAAACACTACCCCACTAAAAGATGATTATTCAATTTCCACCTACCAACTATCATGGTGTCCATTATGATGGAAATATATTTATATATGATATATAATATATTTATTTTGTATCTATGCTTCTTTAATTTTTATTTATAGCATACCTTTAAACATTCCATAATGTGTAAATAAGATAATTTCATTTGAGTAAGTGTGGATTATCGCCTACTCAAAGTGATATAACTCGTTCATACGATAAATGGAACTTATAAAGGATGGAGTTAGTGTAATTATGTAACATATATAACATATTATATTAAAATGGAATTAAAATATACCTATGTATCATTTATTTTTCATTTTTTTAATATGAGAAATAAATGAAAGTAGTGTTCATGAGTACGTACGACCTACAATCTCCATGAATAGTACATTTCATTTATTATCTCCAAATGTTTTGCACTATTATAAATACATATATAATCGATATATTGTATATTTAAATCATGAATATTGTTCTGGGAATGATTTACTTTTGACAACATGGATAATTTATATCAAAACATGTTCATCGACAAAATGATTGATATGAAATTAAATAATTATGTAATATTTATAACATGATGATAAGTAATATAAAATGAAAAATAAACATGAAAAGGTTTTAAAGATAGAAGAAATTAACATATTTTTATTGTTCAGAAATAACAGGGAGCATACGTGATGATTCATACTCAATGTACGAGACTTCATCTCAATCTCCTTTCATCGAGGCATAATTTTATAATATACTCCTATTTCTTTTATATGGTGTATAATAAAACACGTTAATTTTTAATTTCATTCAATGGGAATCTTTTTTCATTGAATCATTTTACAAAATTAAAAAATTAATGTTTTCAATGTATGGAGTGACAACATCCTCTTTGCCACTGTAATCGTTATTTGATATTTGGCTTCGTCTATAATCCATAATGTTATTAAAGGAAAAGAAATCCCTTACACCATTTTTTGGGTTTTTCATATTGAAAATGGTATTTGAAATATATTGAGTATTTAAATATCATGAAATGATTTCTTGTGATTCTAATGAAATTTTAGTAGTTAAATGATGATATTTTCAAAATTTTAGGTGTTATGATTATATTATGGTACTTGGACATTTGATGGTTGGTTATGTGATAAACCATTGATGGTTGGTAATGAGATAAACCAAATTATGGGTTGTTACATGATAAACCAAGGACAGGGAGTTATGTTATAACCTACAATTCATTAGGTATGGAATTTGGTCATATGGCTATTCAATTTATTAATATTTGTGGGAGTCGACCGTATGGTTATTTCCATTAAGTATGTTTATGCCATAAGTTAAATCTATATGTTATATATTCTCTTTCTATGGGATTTATGGAAATATTTTGGTTAAAAATATGGGAAATTTTCTTATATTTAGTGAAGTTTTTTTCTACTTCTTAATGGTGAAAATTATTACTTTGTGATAAAGATCTCAAAGTTTACTTGTTTTCACAAGACTAATAGTTTTAATTCATTATGTATACATTACTAAGATTTTTATGCTCATCCAATACTTTGAAATGTTTTTCACATGACCAAAAGAAGAATAAAGTCAAGGATGGGATCAAGGAAAAGGTATAATGTTAAAAAATGAAACGATGTCATGTTTCTTTTTAAAGATTTTTTTTTACAAAAAAAGGATAGTGAGTAGAATTGTCTACTTATAATATTCAAGATGTTAGGTATAAGTTATAACCTAATTACCAAATGCTCTAAACCTAAAAAGATCCTTGATTTAAATTAATGTAAAATTATTGACTTAAATCAACATAATGAAATGTTCAAGACAGAGGCCTTATATAAATAAATATCATGGGGTGTGGTTGATAACCAAAGAAACAGCCCAATAATCTTTACCCATAAGATTTTACTAAATAAGGTACGAACCCAAGATTCCATCCCTACTAGTGGATCAACCCATTGATGAAAGAGGTTGTTAGGAAACAATTACTAAAAATTATACCGGATCAAATAAATTTTTCAATACATTATTGGTTCTGGGTGAGTCTGCTATAGGTCATTCCAAAGAAATCCGTCTTCATGATTTTGAAAAAAGATGTAGATGAACTGATCTCAAATAGAACAATCATTGGATGGTGAGATTGTGTGGATTGTATATATTTAAATATATCATCCCTAAAATATAATTTCCACCTTCCTTTCATAGATAAAATGTTTGAGTGACTTATAGGACATGAATTATAATGTTTCCTTGATAGATATTCATGATACAGTCAAATTGCAATTGATCTAGCTAATTACTATAAAACTACATTCATATGTAAATTCTATAAATTATCCTACAAAAACAAGACTTTTAGTATGTTTAATTTCCTCTAAAACTTACAATGTTTCCTGAAACATATATTACATGATATAGAGGATGAATAAATTGATGTCTTTATGTGTGATTTTTTATGTTATGGATGATCTATAGAGGTGTAGTTAATTAATCTAGAATTAGTCATGTAATTTTGTGAAGAAAAGTACCTAGTTTTAAATTGGGAGAAATGAGAATTCATGGTCCAAGTAGGAATAGTCCTTAGAAAAAACAAATCTCAACGATAAGCATGGAATTTGATCCATAAAATATCAAATTGACCAAAGACTTAATTTATCCTTCAATTGTAAGGCATATGGTGATTTTTAGGCCATATAGAATACTATCGCTGGATCATAAAAGACTTTTTGAAAGAAGCCTTACCTTTGAGACACCTACTATTGATGGATATTACATTTTAGTTCCCTGATCAGTGTTAGTGAGCATTTAACATTTTACAATCGGACCAGGTGGGTGCTCTTGTAATCATTTTACCATTTTAGGAAAAAGACTTCAATCTAATGTGTGGTGCCAGTGACTTTGTTGTAGGGGTTGTTTTAGGAATGTGATTTGAAAACATTGTTTTTACCCACCTACCATTCCAGTCACACAATGAATGATTCTTCGGTAAACTATACATATACAGGTATTGAACTCTTATCAGTATTCAATTCTTTCAAAACATTTTTCTCATAACATTTTTTCAAGGTGATTGTCTTAATTAACCCTTATTTCCATAAATATTTATTAAGTAAAAGTGATTCCAAAAATATTATTGATATGGTAGATCCTATTTTTTTAATAGTTTTAAATCATCATAAAGAAAACCAAATGGAATTATAACATTTTTGGTGATCATCTATCTATACATCCACTTCTAATCATTTAGTATGATGATAATATGTCCATAAAGGTTGACTTCTTCAATAAAACTATTTTCATTATAAACATAAAGGAAAACCTATGGTTTTCCAACATTGCAACTTATATTTCCATGGAATCACTCTAAAAAATCCTATCCTAACATCAAAGGAACATATTTATAGTTGAAGTCTCACAATAATACTGGGATGAGCTGGTAATTTTTAAGCATTATGTTAGTGTCCTAATTCGGTGATTCATCCTATAAGATGAGAAATAATGTGTTCTCATCATGTGTCATACATCACCAAATAGAATGAACTATGGACCCAAATGAACATTGGAAAAATTAGACAAATGATCTTTTTTGTCCCACAATACAACAATATTTCAGAAGCATTTTTTATATATGTTATTTGTGTCGATGAATTACTTCTATTGAAAAAAAACTAAATTCCAAAAAAACTAATCCTAGAAGTAAAAATACTCAATGTTTAAGGAATATATTTTATGGGTCCATTAATAAATTCACATGTAACGTTTTATATAATGGTTATCATTGATTTCATCTTGAAATGTGTAAAGGATGAATCAACCACTCATGAAACAAAAAACATGTCATGAAATAATGTCAAGAAATTTTATTTTCAAGATTCATATTCCACAAGTTACATATAAAATATATAGTCACTCAATAAACCAATAATGTATTCAATGTACTACTTGAGAAGTATGGAATATGGGATAATATATGAATTCCCCCCCAACAACAAACAAGTGGTCAAGTTGAATTTTCAAACAGGGAAATAAAATAAAACATATATTAAATTGTGAGAATAACTCAAATAGAATGGAACCTCATATTATATGATGCACACTTTGCACATCGCATAGCATATAAATCACCCATTTTGATTTATAAAGAAAAAACAAAGAACTGTCATGACAAGTTCATCACACAATGAGTCTAAAAATAAGGGAATAAGGTCTCATTGTTCAATTACCAATTGAATCCATCACCAAGGTTACGTAAATCTTGATGGTCAAGACCCTTCAATGTCAAATTGATATTCCCTGATGAGACCATTGAAATTAAAAAGGTATAGAACCATACTTTGAACAAAATTCCTAATGATTTATAATATAAAAAGAACCATTCTGGTTGTCTATTATCATGTTGAAATCTATCTATGAAATATTGTGTCTAGAAATTGACATTAAATGATGTGTTGACTATGAAAAAACACATGATAGGTAATATAGGGTAGAGTGAAACCTATGAAATATTAGGTCCTACTACTGGAAAATGCCTTATGTCTGGCTCACAAAGAGGCATGATTACCAAACATCATGTTGTGGAATATTTAAAAAATGTGTAAGTATCAAAACCTAGAAAAAAATAATGCACTTTCACATAATGTAATAATTATAATATGTGAAATTTTATGGGTATTTCATATTTTTTGAACCTTGGGTTCAGGATGCATGAACCTTGGGCTCTTAATGCGTGACACCCCCACCCCCGATGATCAACCTTATGTGCGACTTGCCCACTGTTTCACCTATCATATTCTATTTTCACGCCTTTCCTAATCCTTCCTTGATCTCCTCTCTATCCTTATCTCTAATACCCCTTCCCCAGATAATCACATCACATCCCAAGTGGCTCACATGAATACATCACACACCTCTCTTGTTTATCACATGTCTGAGCATGGGGATCCACTTCCTATCGAGCATCATATGGGTTCCCCAAATCCATCACCCTCTAATTCATCCTCATAAACCACAAATTCTTCCTATGTAGTTTCTCCATCCACTATATAGTCACATTCAACCTCTTGTGGTTTATAGGGAACTTGCAATCCCCACCTCCACCCCATATTTTACATGTCCACTCTCGAACAGCAAGTCTGATTGTCCAAGCTTAAGGAAAATCTTATGTGCTCCAAAAATATATTGGATATTTTCATACTTGCGTAGATCTGGATCAACCAGGAGATCATCCACTCCCTTTATAGACTGCACTAATCTCCCATTATCATCAAGTTCGAGGAAAACAATAGGGATGTTTCAACTGAGCTCTTGTACACATTCGAGTTTTCCATCAATAAGTTAACCTTTTTACTAAGTTAAAGACCCCATGAACACACCCTTGGTGAGTTTTACATTGGGATCATCCTCTATTCCTCTAAATTTATCACCTCCCTGGTCATTTTGACTCTTTCTCTCAAGCCAAGAAATTCATATGTATCACATTTTTGGAAGTCGATCACTCGGGACCCTCATAACTTCCATGATCCTCGAACTATGATGTCTACCCACATAAGAGGTGTTACACTCCAGATCCTTCATAGATCTTTGATGCATTCTTGGATTTCTCATGAAGAGGGTCACAAGGGTGTGAGATATATGGGAATCTTCAATATCACCTCATCCATGGGTGGTCTACCCATCAACATGGCATCTCTGTTTGAATTTATTTTAAGTCACATGTAATGAATACTTGAGAAACACTGATGGTGGGACACTTAATCATCCATAAATCTAGGAAACTTAGCATTTTGAATGTCACCATTCCCCTCACTTTCGTATCCCTTATGAAGTCGATTGACTGTCTCCTTATCCAAAATATTGGTATACTAGTAAAGGACATCAACATCTACCAGTGGGTGCTAGTATATGTTATGTGCACTTATGAGGAAACGTTACACTATTTATCCAACCCTAGACCATCCTCTACCCCCACCTCATCCCCTTATCCTTCCTCCTCCACCTCAATGCATACAATCACCACTACCTTCCTCAACCCATCACAAAAACCATACCTAACCCTTATGCCACTCATTTCCATTCTTCATCCACCAAAACCATTCCCACACCATCACCCGCACCATCCTACCCTATAGATCTCTGGACCATTCTCCAGAATTTTCAAAAGAACCTGTATTAGATATGGCCCCAATGGGACATCCAATTCATTTGAAACCCATTTTTATTTACCCCTACCCCACCACCAGATCCTACTACATTTCATCCACCACCGGCTGTGGACTCTACATCTTAATTTATATCTCCCACAACTGACACCTCATTCGACCTTCCCCCAGAGCCCATCAACCCTACAGACCAGAAATCCTTTCTTTTAGAGAATTTAGAGTGTGGAACGGTCCAATATATCCCACTATCTACTAAGGTATTTTTCATAAAACGTTAGTCTAGAAACATAGCCACCATAAGGAATAACATATTTCCTCCACCATCAACTGAGATATCTTCTTATACTATAGACCCATCAGAGGTCTTTATTGATCCTATGTATCTTTCCATAAAGGACAGAGATATGGGGGGACAGATCATGAAACCCATTGTTCAGGAGGTTACTTCATATACTGTGGCCATATAAAGTGAACCTGATGCATATTTTCCCCTTTTACCCCTCCCTATCTATACTTTTTCATGGACTTTTTTTGTTCCCGATGTATCCATGATTCCCCATATTACACCATTTAAACATTTATAGATAATATACACCTTTTTCACTCCCACGTAAGATTTAAAATTCCATTTTTATTTACACATTATTATAGACATTTAATGATCTTATGACTCTTATGTGGTTATTGTTGTTCTTGTCCCACAACCATATGCACTCCTACATCAGATGTATTAGATTTTGGATAACATCGGGTGATAGCTTGAGGATCTCTCCCTAAAGATTCATTATCATCATGGGACAACACCACAACGGTCACGGATGTTATTACTTCAACCCTAAGATTCATGCTCAGTATTAACTTGAGTTGGTTAATCCCTACAATCATCCATATTATCTTTATGACCCCACCACCAGTTCTTGTAAGAGGTAGGGAACTTCTTAATATATCCATGACATTGACAGATCATTTTCCCATCTATATAGTTGATGAGGTATTTTGGTATCATATTCAAAAAGGAAACATATATGTTGGTTTCTTTATTTTTTATTAGCATAATTTGATCTTTTATTCTTTTTTAATATCATTATTGTTCACAATTAATCCTTGAAATACACTTCACTCACACTACACTATTTATCTATTAATCTTTATCTTGGTTTTGATTTAATGGACCTTCCATTTTTCTTCTTCCATCCAGTTTTATTTTTGTGGACAAATATTTTATCTAATGTATAATTTTTCTTTATCAAATGTTTTTTAGGAAATCCAAACTCCCCTGATAATCTAAAATATTTCCCCTGGAATTTTAATCAATACAGGTAGCTCTTGATTCCCTTATTTCTATTTCATGTTTTAATTTCATTTTTTATGCATCTACTAATATCTCTCCAATAATTCATTCCAGAACCATGTCCACATTGTCTCATTTTATATGTGGGGGACTCTTTCTTGAAATCTACAATCGAAACACTTGGATTATTGTTTTTTTTCACTTTTCCAACAAAACTTTTTCAATTAAATCATGCTTTAAACCTAAAAACATATAATTCTATTTTAAATAAAATACAAATATGGGTTAGAAATTACTTAAATCTGTGATTTATTCCTATATATATAGTCAACATGATTTTTGAGTTTAGTACGTCAATTCAAATTCTCTATTTTTTCAATTTCTTTTACCGACTTACAATTAGATAATATACCTAGAGTGATTTCCAGTTACTTTTTTTACTCCCATTCCTAAGAGGATTCTAAACTAGATAATATTCATTTCGAGACACTTGGGGAATGTAAAGCTATAAGAACATTCATTGTTAACTTAATGGGGATATGACAGGAAAAATACTATATCAAAATGATTGAAACAATTTTTAAGAAACAATTTTTTTGAGATACACCTATACATATTTACTTCATTATCCCATAGTAGCAATGCATGACTAGTTTAGGATTCACTTACCTAAAGCGGATTATCCCTTACTACCATGATCTTTGTATTACACTTGATTACCATTTAAATGAGTGTGGATGAATTTTCACTATTGATGGAAATGAAATGTTGTTTATTAAGAGATGTATGGAGGTACTTTCAAGAGACTCATATGTTGTTATCCATGATTACATTTTGTATTTTATACACCTATCATGTTCCTTTGAAAAATATATAGAAACAAAAATAAAATGATATTGGGTTGTGTATTAGAAATTACAAAAATCAACATTTCTAGACAAATGAATCTGATGATGGATCATATGGGGATAGGGGATATATGTGAGATATGACCTGAACATGACTTTTTAAAATCTTATAAAAATAAATAGAAAGTGATTATGTAATTTTTTATAATTAATTTTTATATTCATGAATCCACTTTGAGATATTTGTGCATAAAAATTTTATCTAAGATAAGTCTCTCCAATACACTATCATGATTTTTAGGCTCTATAAATTAGATATAACCCTCCTCTAGAGCCTGATTTTTTTTACTTTCCCACCTTCCCTTAACCTTGGAGACATTTGAGCCCTATTGATGAATCCATCATGATTGATGCTGTATTTTTATTTGAAAATTAGATATGTTAAAACAAATTAATTCATGTGGTTAGTAACGTGTATTCAGGGTATGATCATAACACTTGTATATTTTATCGTGAGTGATCATAAAAAAATTTAGTGAGGTAAATTAAAATTTTGGGTGTACTATTCAAGAAATAGATATGAAACTGTAGTCAAAGGAATAAAAAATTTGTATAAAAACTGAACTATGAGGCATGAATGGTTTTATCTATAGGATTGATTCTAGTTGACAGACTTTTTCTAATCACTCTTAGTTATATTTCACTTCTTGGAATTCATGTTTCAAGATTAATTTTTTTAGGTTTTTGAAATCATTATTGAGATATTTTTCTGTGATGGTAATAAACTGTTCATGTTTAGTGGAATTTTACAAGGTTGATTTATATATATCATTTGTATTAATTGTTTTATGACTATATCAAGCTTTATTTAATAATTCACCGGGTATGTGTTTATTTTTTTATAAAAGATATGTCTAATAGTCAAAAGTAAAACCTATTAAAAATGGATGAAAATGGAATCTACACAACAGGAATCACATACATGACATATATGAATCATTCACATCATATCTGTTAGAGGATGGAATAGCCAGTGATAATTTATTACACATGAAAAGAATAAATTATTTGAATCTCAAATAAATTTCATATAAACTTGAAATCCCATTTTCTTCTCAAAGTACAAGTCATAAAGATTTAGCATGTTGTGAAATGACAGAAAATTTTGAAATGATATGATATATTTGGATCCTGAATATTTAGTATATAAGAGTCACTAGATACAAGATACACATAAAAGTATTTCTATTTATATCATATAAAGTGATTAATTTACACATCATGAAATTATATGTATATTTATGTAATGAATTTGGATAGTTGTGGGATGGATAGATTATAGGAACATTTTTATCTTATTATTCTCTCAATTACTACCCTTTTTCTACTCCCTTTTATAGATAGTAAATTCATTTTTCTTATTCAATAAAATCCAACAACTGTATTTCGCTCAACATTTATTATTCATCCTTTTCATCTCTTCTTTAAATTTCAATAACCATTTTTCATTATCAGTTCAATTAGACATTGAACTTGTTCAATGTTCTTAATCATTTACCATATTACGTGTTTGATTGATTGATAAAATTTTCTAATTGAAAACTTGTTTATTCTATATTCCAAAATTGTGAAATGGTATATTTCCATTGTTTTATCATTCTTCCAATAATTTCATTCATTTTTTATCTACTTTTGATTAGTATCATAATTTCCGGTTAATCCACTTAGGTCAAGGGTTAGGAATAAGTGTTTTATAGATGGTAATGAATATATAAATCAAAACATTGTAACCCAAAGGCTATAAATAAGGGAATAAATAAATGTTTACCCAATTATTTTATGAAAACCTTTCCATGGGAAGTTTAAATGAATGAACCTAATGTAATTGGAGTTGAGTAGGCTTTGACCATTATCCTATAACACTTTCATTCGTAGAATCTAATATCAATTCATCTAGTTTTTTAATAATATTTTGACCCAGTAATAGTTTCGTTTTGGATAGATATAATTGGTTTTACAAAAATCAATTATTGATTTATACACAACTTTGCATCCGAATTTCTAAAACTATCATAATTTAAACCCGAGATTATATTTTTACTTGAATCCTTAAAATTGAACAGGATCCTTATCTTATTCCTTAATCTAAAACCAATCTTAGTAGCTTTAATCGAATCCCAAACCCAAATCAATTCATGGGGACTCTTGAATAAAGGGTTAAAAGTCACTGGTAACTTATCATTCAAATTTTCCCATTGGTTGAACCTCGCACTAAAACTCTACTACGCCATTATTGAATATGTAGTTTGGGATAATATAAATTTATAATATGATCACCCCCTCCCCATACAAATTAAATGATGCACGTGGGCACATGAAAAAACAATTACTTCTACAATATATAATCCCAATATTCTAAAATCAATATACACTAAAATATGAGGATTTGTATCTATCAATGTATGATATGAAAATAAATTTAAAGATACACAACAATAAAATCTATCTTTTCTTTATATTTCATACAAGGAATAAAACATTAATACCCATATTAATAATTCCTTTCTTCATTAAAAACCCATATAAATAATTCTTTTAGGATAATTAAATAATATAAAATCCTCTATTATAATAATTTAGGCATTAGGGATTGAAAATGACTATTAATCCATTATTCCAGATTATTTTCTTCAATCATAAAAACTATTACCCATGAATTTTTTTTGAAAAATAACAATTCCAACAAAAAATTATGTTACGAATTCCTTAAAAATATATTATAAATAATTTTACAATCTCAAATAAACCATTTTTAACTCAAATTCATCCTTTCTTTCAAAAAAAAGGTTATGCTTCCCAAAAAGGGAAAAATTTTAGAATTTCATTTTCAACCAAACAAGTAAATAACCAATTCAGAATACATAAAATCAATAATACCACATAAAATAAAAAAATTAATTAAAAATTATCAATAATTATATTATTACTAAATATTTCCAATTAAATCAAACCCTAAACAATAATTTCACTAAATAATGTTCCTAACATATATAAAATAGATTCAACAAAAACAAATGAGTCATAAACATAAAAGTCACGTATAATAAAATGTATTTTAAATAATTTATCAAACTCGAAAAGTTTCAACCCAAATTTCAAAAATAAATTATTCATTTCTAAATACATTTTTATTTAAATAAAACCATAGTTGAATCAAAAAAACTATTTTAAAAATAAACTCTTTTTTATTGAAATAAAATACACGATAAACAAAATGAAAAATTTGAAGTTAGTCCAAATAATTCCTAAAATATTATATTTAAATAAGTTTACATTTCGTAAATGAATATGTAACACCCAAAAAACTTTAACTAAGATGAAAATCATATATCAACCTAATATTTGTAAGATTATAAGATAACTCTTGTAAAATAAAATACAACCACTTAAAAGTTCATAATTATTTTAAGATAAATTAACAAATATCAAATTTGAATAGAAATCTAACCAGCCTATTAAAGTTGTAAATCACCAAACTCGTAGATTCAATATCTATTATATAAACACAAAAAAAAATTATAAAAAATTTAAAAATTACTCAATTTCAAATTACTCAGTACGATTATCTCAAAAATGACTAGCTAGAGAAAAACATCCAAAATAATAGTTTAACTATCAATTGTATATTTAAATATTTCTATAAATACCCCAAACAGCCTATGGTATAAATAATATAAGAGTTTATTGAAAAATATTTCCATTATATTTTTATAGAGGCATTACTCCACTAGAATGAATCAAATGTGGATAAATAGATCATACTAGGGTTTTATGATTATTTAAGAAAAGAGAATATCACTCTTATAATAGGATCAGATATATTTAAAAACAATATTGAGTGGTATTCATGGAAGTGGTGTAAGAGGTTCCATAAAAACCCATATGTCTTGTTCATGTGTGGAATTATCAATACAATGTATTAGTTTGATTTCATCAAGGATGACTAATAATTGTTGTGTAACTTGTTTTTAGGGATTTACTTGGTAATGAGATTATATTTAGGCTATCCATAGATATTGTGATCGACATCATAGATTGGGTTCAGGAAAAATGTATATTGTAGTTTAGATGATGAACTAAATTTAAAAAAGTCAATTGAGGGTATGTGATTTTATTTAACAAATTCTACGTTATCTAATGCCCTTATTGATATTTGTTCAACCCATTATATTATTAATATTTATTTGGAATTATATCTATATTTGGGCCAAGAATTTAAACTGTGTGTGTTAACTACTGATAATACTTTGGCTAAGATGAACAATATTACCCAAAAAAATTAAATGTTTTATCATTATGAGTCATTATTGACATATTTTTGTTTTAATTTTCGTGTACAAAGATAAAATTAATTTAATTATGAGTATTGACTAGATTACTATTTTATGATTATATATAGATTATTATAATCAATATGACAGATTTTCCTCTCATACGGGTGAACATTACATTTTTTAGGTGAATAAGATTTACATTAATGTCATATAGTACATGATCTAACAAAATTAATCCTATCTTCCCAATTGGTGAATATGAAGATTGGATTGGTAGATAAATATGATAATAATTTTCACACCAATTATTGACCATTTTCCATATTTTATTTCAATATAATTTTGGTTTTTCCACAGGACATGGGTGTTCGATTTATTATTGGCATGTTATATGAAACCAATATAATATAAATTCCTCTTTATCGTATTTCACTTGATGGTTTTTTAAATAATATCTAATCAAAGGATTTAGCTATGGAAGTTATTATTATATATATAATTTTTAATTAGGATGCTCTAATGTTATATTCAAAAAAGGAAGATTAAATATCATTGATATTTATGGATTATTATAAGTTAAATGAGAGGATGATGCAAAATAAAGTAAACAATTCTTATTAATGATAATTAATTTTCTCAAATTATTGTATCTTTTTGGTATTAAAATATTATTATGTGATCCAGTTATCATAAACCAAGTGTACGGGTTGAGTAAATTCTGAAGAAAAATCCATGGACTTGTTATAAAATCTATGAATATTTAGTGATAATAGTCATATTAATGAATGATTACGCGTTATTTATGGACCTAATTAATTAAATAACTCATCATTATCTTGATTCATTTGGATTGTTCCACATTTATATTGGTGTACTTTATTTTATAGTAGTAACATCTATGAGAATATAAAAAATATACTAGAAAAATTTTAAGAGCATTAGTTATATGAATAATTACTAAATGTATACTTTTTTATTTTGAAAGTGAAATTTAAAATCTAGTTATTATCATAAGATGTAATTATGATGCATCCATAAAATTATTTAATGGTTATTTCATTGGTTTTAAAAATAATGTGTTCAAGATTATATTTCTTTCTGGGTATCGCAAGATATTATTGATTCTTCATTAATGACTTATCAAAACTAATTGAACCACCAGTATGATTAACCAAGAAGTGAATGATGTTTTATGGGATGTATAATTTAAAGTATCATTTAAATGAATTAATGTGAGATTTATATGAATATTTATTCTTATCATTGCTAATTCATTTAAGAAGTATGTTTCATTTTTTGATGTATCAGGTCTAGGGATAAAATTTGTAATGATATAGGAAGATTGGGATTGGGATTGTGGTTCTCTGTAGCATAGTCAACATGGTAATAATATGATGATATAATATTTAAAGTTATTAGTATTAGTGATGTTATATCAATATCATCACTACCAATTTAGTGATCAGTTTTTTGTCTACACTTATCAAAAAACCGTGAACTACATCTTTATCTAAAGAGATTTTATTTTTTTGAATGTATGGTGGGTAGTGTTTTTTGTTTTTGTGGGGATGAACCAACTCCACAGGAAATGGTAATTAAAAACTAGAAATTATTTTCCATAAGACCCAACCATTATTTTAAATTTTATGAATCATAAATGAAGAAGAAAATTCTCTTTTTATTTAAGGTGTTTTATCAATATTTAAACTAGATTGATGAAGATCACTAAGAAATAAAACACCCCTCTTCTAATGGTAATCCATGGGTGTTATAAATATCCCAAAACTTGAGAAGGAATTTCATTATGATAGTGTCTATTAGAACATGTAGTTAATGATAAGAAAAAAAGATCTTCAATTTTGGTAATTTCATACAATATCAAAAATAATTCACCTGTGACACATTCCTCTAAGATCAAACCTATGTATATATACTCCAAGGAAAAATATTGTATATTTAAAGGTATTATAAATATTCACCTATACTTCAAAATTATACATAAATTCCCCCATGATTTAAACTATTTTATAATATATTATTTAATCCTAACATTAATTATTCTTAATATTTAAACAATCAGTACAGATGTTTGAACATCATTAAATATGACAATATGATGTTTTATCCAATTATGATTGCTTAAATTGGGATAAAAAATGATTAACATTTATAATTATATTATTTATGCACTTGAATCCATAGAATCTTGACATAGTGAACTAACTAATGAATGGTTATATGAAAAACTAAACACAACATTGTCATTACAACAGTAAGTGGTTTTATTTTAGTGAAAATTTCTATTATCCTAAATCTTGCACTAAATCCTCATAGACATAGTTTAATTCCACCTTATTCCACGTCATATTTAAAAAAATAAAAAAAATCCCAATCTCTATTTTTATATCCCATAAAAAAATACTTTTAGAGAAAATATCACTAATTATCATTATATGATATATAGAATATAACAACTTGTGAAAATCGATCAAAAACTATTTTTTAAAATTACAAAAAAAACTTTTTTATAATCTCTCAAAGTTTTTTATTACAAAAATATTGAAAAACATAATATTTATTCACATAACAACAAATTTTGGCCCCATGTACATTTTTGTAATTGAAAACAATAATGAATCATATATTCCAAAAATACAATAATTGGGCAGCCTCTTATAAGAAATAAATGGTACTCAAGATATAAAATGATTTTGTCTTATATTTATTAAACATATCTATCTTTATATTTGTGTACACTATCTATATCATATACAATGTACATAGTTATATAATCCATTTTCCCAAGATATAAAGTGCCAATAAGGCACAGATTGTGTTACTGTGAAATAAAAAAACATATAAATTATTTATTATCTGAGTACATTTTGTCCAAATAGATGAAAGAATCATATCTCATTCACATAAATAGATGATAACATCACATAACCACATTCAAGTAGACTAGCACATAAAAGTTAACATAGATTGGTAAAACCATACAATTCCTCAGCTCATCCAAATCAAGGGCCCCAGTGCAATACCCAACATATGAGAGGACAAATCTTACTTGGTTAAGCCTCAATAGGTTAAATGATTAAAAAAATACCCCACAACCACCTAATTATATATGCCTTAGGTATTTAATAATAAAAATATCAAATTATGAAGGTTATCCTTCTTTGTATCTTATGAATTCAATGTGATATATTCACCCTTATCATACCAAATATAGTGTGTAAAAATATCCCCAAGTTATACTTAGTGGTTTATAAGAAATACATAAAATTTTTACCCCATGAGTGAATTTATTCTGCCACTATAAAACCCAGCTCATGTTAATCTTTATCTATAATCAGAACCATTATTATTTAATTAGGAAAATTTATTATATATAACTCAATGTCATAATTTTTTTAGTTAAATCATGATTTCACTTCATTTAATATATGAATCCCACATGAAGGAATGAAAAAGTAGAGGTTCTTTTTACATAGCATTGTATATTTAATATTTTCTTAAGCAATGTTAATATTACTAAAAAAATTATAGACATGTGTGAATATAATCATAACCCTTACGATACTCTACTAGAGAGACCTTATATTTATTGAATTCATAAGGATTTACTAAGATCATTACATCATTATGTAATTCATCTCTCTTTCTACGTGACTATATCTTAAATCCTCCCACTATACACATTTAGTGGTTTAACATCTATAAAAAAATTATTAGTGATGATATTATGATTTATAATCAGCAAGTTTAAATTATTAATCATAAAATTTAGAATTTATTACTTTATAACATCTAATTTTAAGATTCTAATAACTTAAGTTTTCATAAATACTTAGAAAACATACTATGTTAATCAAAATAATCATGGAACCTTTACATTCAAACTTATCTTTAATATCATTTGGTAAAAAAATATAAGTATTCTTAATATTGTCGTTCTACAACAACATATCCTGATTTTATTTTAGGATATAAAGTTACATTCACATTGAATTAAATTTGTATAATCATTAATTAATAGTATTTTAAAATATTAATCATAATAACACTTTCTTTTTATAGATATTATTTTCTCTAGAATATATTTCTAAAATGAAAAAAAACTTTCTATAAATAAATAAAACGTATTTTATTTAGTTATAATATTTTACACAAAAAATATAAAACAATGAAATATATAGAATTCTATGTGTTTAAATAAATATTCTAAAAACATATAATTCATTAAAGTTTTTCACTCTTGGGTGGTGGGAACGCTTTCACTAATATTTTCACAAATTACATCTAAAAAATACATTTAACCAAGTCAAAATTCATTTTTTCACAATTTTGAAAACATCAAGATTAATTTTATCACATGTTTGAAAACATCAAGATCAATTAAATATAATTCATTAAATTATTTCAATCTTGGGGGGTGGGAATGCTTTCACTCTTTGGTGGTGGGAACGCTTTCACTCTTGGGTGGTGGGAACGCTTTATCACATGTTTGAAAACATCAAGATCCATTAATTAATATAACCTCATTTTCAAAGTCATGTATATTTTCAACAATTATAAAATATATTTTTGACATTTCATACACTTTAAAATAGAAATATTTAATTCTATTACATTAATACATCACATTTTCTCGCCATGGAGATTCTAAGAAACCTGCAACTATTTAGGATAATTTCGCACCCAAAATCTATTCTATATATATTTGAAACATTTTTCCTCATTCCTAACACCTCCTTTATTTTTCAATGGCCTTGGATGACTATTAGACCCTCCAATATAGTTTATTGGGGTTAATCATTTTCCGTTTTTTAGTTCCATCAAAACACTTTAACCTAGACCTCAAATGACCAATATATGTATCCTCGGTATATTTATAAGATTAAATACACTTTTATTTAACTCATATATATTGTAATAAACAAAACAATTGGTAAATGTTTTTGAAAATTATTGTAGAATTGGTTCCATTCGTCAATCAAACCTCAAAGTTGACAATATCTTCTCTAAGTAATTTGTGTTCCCAATTACATTATGGACTAAAAATATGATTTTGATATTGTAAATTAAGGAAGATAATTACATATAATCCATAAATTATATAATTAAACATCAAAATTCTTTTTTTATTCATCTTCCCCAATATAAGATTAGGAAAGGGTTTCTCAGACATTTAAATCATATCTTCTTACTTAATAACTATTCTTATGATTCTATGTTATTATAGTATGTTTTTCCAGTATGAATTTATTTTTTAGAGTTATTATATTAATGTAAAAGGAAAATAATATTATTTTTTATCTACTATAAAAAACATCCATATGAGAATCATGTCTTTCAATTATTTAATAAATACTTTTATTAATTTTTATCTAACTAGAATGATAATCCATATTAATATACATGATATCCATTATTGGGAGAATATTTTTAATTCACTATGATTTGTTTTATCTTTATTTTCATTTCATAACTATTTTTTTGGACTCTGATATCAATCATATCACATATGAATCATGGATATTTGAGTTGATAAATCCTTTCCCATGTCCTTTAATTATAATTTCCCATATCTATTAAGTTTTTTATCTAATATTTAGTGTTTTATAATTATGTAAAACATAATACTTGTAATAGGATATGGTTAACTAACATTAAAATTCATCCACATCCAATATTTCTTACAAAATATAATCCATGATCACCTAGATTTATCATAATCTTAATGATTTAGATGATATATTTATTAAAATTTTATTTCTTTAGAAACGCTCAAAAACTCATAATTTTTAAGGGGTTTTAAAATTTTACCATCCTTTCTTAAGTATTTATTTCATTTATATATGATTAAAAAAATTATTTTGTATGTTATGAGACTAAATTAATATGTTTGAAACATATTAATGTATGTCACTTTCCAGATTTTTATTACATACCCTAAATAAAATCTTGTTATATCTACATATATCCATGTTCATCTCATAAAATAAGATAGATGAAATGCTTTCATGTAATGGTTCATAATCTTATGAAAAAAATACCTAAATTAGAAAGAAAAAACTTACCAATAGTCAACCACACTTTTCGACATATATCATAATCTCCTAGTATAGTGAGACATTTTCCCCAATTTCCCTTAATACATATTTTAATATTTAAGAGTAATTCCAATACTAATATAATATTAACACATAACATAAAATAATAATAAATTAACAATACTAATGAGTTCATAAAAAAATGCAGTCTTATCTAAGCATAACTATATTTTAAATTGTACATAGACAATAGCTTCATATATTCCTGGTATGGAATTTATAATAATCAGTTTAACATTTTAAACTTAATAATAAATTAATTTATCATATAAACACTTTATATTATTTGGGGGTTGTCTTAGTGTTAAGCACCCCGTAATCATATATGAAAAATGGGGGTTTAAAACCCATAGGGTGCAGGTACTCTAGTAGTACAATAGCAGTAATGTGGTAGTAGAGGCACTGTAGCAATGGTGGAACTATAGCAATTGCGGGAAATGTAGCAGCAGGTCATTGTAGCGGTGGTAGGATACTGTAGCAATGGATGGTACTGTGCGATACTATAACAGGCAGGTACTATAGAAGTATTATTCACCGAATGGGCCTTGGTCCAAAAATTTGGGCCTACGGTCCATGTAATGGGAAAAAATGCCCACTAGGCTTTCATGCTATGTAATGGGTCTCCATTTACCCAGTTAAAAGAGGTATTTTATTTTCTTTAATAATAAATGAGGCTTTAGCCCCGAACTTAAAAAATATAAACACTTTATATTCCTAAATTAAATAAAGTATGGAATAATCAAAAAATAAATACTTTATAAATTTAGACATGGAATATAAATTAATAAACCTTTCATAAATAAATATTTAGAAACACTTTATAATTATATAAAATTTTGTGTACTTTCCATAGATAAATAAACAAGAACCAAAGTGAAATATATAATATAATCATTTAACATTGAATTCAATAAAAACATATTCATATTTAAAATATATGTTATTTGGGAAAATATAAACCATTTATATTCCATATAAATATTTTGTATTTTATATAAAAAGTTTAAATTATTTAAATATTTAATATTTCATTTCAATTATACCTCTTTGAATGGTTTTCATAAATCTCAATGTAATTCCTTTTAATATAATGTTTTTTAAAATTTATATAATATTTTTTATTTATCCTTATTTTATGATCTATAAGTACATTATAATTTATAAATAATATATAAATATGAATTTAAAAATGAATCCAATTAACCAAAATAAATCCAGGCTTGAACATGAGAATTTTTTTTATAATTTTATGAAAAATAATTTTCCTTTCTAAAAAATAAACTATATTTTTTTTACTATAAAAAATTTTAGGGTTATTCACATAGAATAACAACTTCAAAATAAATCACATAATTTCTTTTGAGGTAATACCTTTTAGGAAAAGGATTAAAAAGTAAAAATTTAGAAACCATAATATGATTGTGTTTAATGATGTTAGGATTTTCATTTGTAAATATCATTCCCATACAAACCATCATTATTTTTATAATTTTTCATGACATGATAAATTATTTTTTTATAATTATTTTTTTATTTGAAACATTTTTTAATATTTTCTTAAAGTCATTAACTAATTTTTTAAATTCAAAATAACACATGTTGTGGCTCATAAAACCGAGTTGGTTCTATTTTATTTCATAAATCATGGTAATTCTATTTATACTACACTTGATTATGGGAATATTTATTTTTTCCATATGCATCATCAATTGAAAATATTAATATGAATGATTTAAAATGGGTTGCAATAACTATAGAGAAGGAGGACCATAGCCCACATATTAAGATATAAAACATGACATCTATATGAACATATCAAGATACTTAATTGCCTTAAATATTTAGATTACAAAATTCATAGATAAAAAATTAATCTCTAGGGTAGACTATTAAAATCAGAAATGTTTTTATGAGTCAATAAAACCTGAGGAAATATAAATTTTTATGAATTCTAAATCAAGAATTCTATAATATTTGATATTTAAATTTTATTTTCAAGGATATTGATTTATCTTTGTGAATTTAACCTAATATTTAATATTTAAATGTAATTTAAGAAGATTGGATATAAAATAAGGAGGTGATGCATCGTCTAAAAAATTCATTAGATGCCAGCGGTTTTCCAATGGAATTACTGAGTGTATCCAATTCTATATTCAATGGAAGATAAGGACTTCAGTAGAAAATTGTATATAGTGTTTGGTTGGAATTTTATAAAATTTAATGAAATATAAATTTTTCAAAAACCTTTTTAACTCCCCCTAACCCCGCAAAATTTGGTTTTGAACTATGAATTTAGATGATCCCTACACTCCCCCTTCCTCTTCTCTATTTACACGGATCTCATATCACAATATCTTACATGATCAACATGTCATATTTTATATTGTTATTTTATGTCAATGAATTACGTTAGCCTTATGATTATTTAAATTATTTATTCTTGTTGTGTATGTTTCTATAGAAATACTTATACAGATAATTTGTATATGGTTTATGAATTTTAGTAGATGAAATATTAACTAGTTGGAGATACTAAATATTCTAACTCTGCTAAGTACTATTTTGGTGTTCACTTGTATATATTAATCCATGTTTTTGGTGTTTTATGTGTAATGGAATTTTATTTCCCTTAGGTTTTGGTTTGGGTATTCTAAATAGGGACCAAAGTTGTTTAAAATGTCATACTCAGTTTGAAATATCCTACTAGTTTTGGGATGACTATTATATTCTAACATTAGTGAATTTGGAATTCCCGTTGTCTTTTCCACCAAGTAGATAATGTACCAGTTATGTATTACATACCATGAACAGATATAAAGTATTATGTTATATAAAAAATAAATAATTTTGGACTCATTTAGGCTAGTAATAATTTATATAGGATTATTCCTTGTTGTTGATTAGTGGAGTGATTTTCTATCTTCAAGGATTTTGAGAATTTAACCTATAAGTGAGAATAGGACCTCAAGTTTTCAAATTGAGAAGAACAAATATAATGAGTATTTCTACATATTATGTTGAAGGACTTCTATAATACTTTAGTGGATTGTATTTTTATGATGGTTTTGATTCATGAGATTTATCAATAGACCAATGTAAGGTGTTGATTTTTACTTAAATTTTTCTAAAATAGAAACAATTAGCCTTAGGGAATTGGCCTCAAGGGAGTACCTAAGGTGAATTTTAATCTTGAGTGAATACATAGGTTATGGTTATGTTGTAAGATAATAATGACGATAGGAAACCAAATTTTCTTAGTTAATTGTGTGACTAGGAAGTTTCCCTTATGAACATTGGTCATTATGGTAGAATAGAAGACTCAAAGATTCTTATGGAAAAATTATGTAAATCCTTTTGGCATGTAATTTTAATTTAATGATGGATACGAGATATTGATATTGAGTAGGGACCAAAATAGTTTGGAATAAATCGAGTTATAAATATGTCTTCAGTTATTCAATGGATGATTGGATAAATTGTTAAGATATAGGATACTGGATTAGCTTGGTGAGTGAGATAGCGGTTGAGATCAATGGATTGGGGTGTGTGTAGATGTTATAATTTTTCGAATACTCAAGATTTTATGGATTTATCATTCTCTTAAAGTGATATTTTCATATTCTTATTATGATGGGATTTATAGCCCAGTGATTTGTTTTATATATAGTGAGGTGTGACCCAATTATGTTTTTTTTGATGGTTTTTAAAATCCAATTTCATGTTTTAGAAATTTTAAATTTCGAGCCATCTTAATTTTATAGTGATTTCTACTTTTTGGCATATAGAAACATTATTATGGGTGTCATTTTCAACCAGAAGATTTTTTCAAAAAGTAGGATTTTAATCCCAGTTTTGTTTTCTATAGAATGATGATTTATGATATGGTGACAAATTACATAGTGGGGTAGTTGTAAACCATTTCAATTCCAAGATTCACCATTCTATAAAATCTATTGAATGATATATCTTAATCATCAGTAGTGGGAATATTAGGTGAGGTTATGTATTCTGTTTCATTTCATAGCATATAATTATCTAAATTATTTAAGTTCTTGAATTTTCTTATAGATTTATTTATTTTCACCGTCAAATTTTGGTATATTATGGAATTTATTTTGGGAACCAATGGTGGTAAAATATGTAGTTTCATTCCCACACCCTTTATGTTGATCAACACATAATTGTTTTTATTTTATTTTTTGATTTTTGAGATCTTTTACTTTTATTTTCATTTGATTTTAAATAGATTGATTTATTCTTCGATTTCCATTAATTTTGGTATTTATTATAATAAAGGATAAATTCATGGGTTTTAATTAATTAAATTAATTATATAAATATTTTGTCAAAAACATATATTAATTGTTGAGTGACTATTGATTTTCAGTTGAAAATGTTGTTTCGGAGGATTAAATGGTAATTTTGGATGGTTTGGTGACATTAAAAAAAATTACTAAGTACTATGGATGATTAAATCAAGGGAAATCATCCATAAAATATTAAATATAAAAAATGTAATGTTTTTTGGAATTATATATATGGGGTCTTGGCTTATATGGGATTAAACATGAGACAAAAGGCTGTGTAAAATTTACACATGATCAAATAACATACAATATCTCAGGAAATGTGTGATTTTCTAAGGAGAAGGGTTACCTTACCTACTTCATAGGATTAACCAACTGAGTATATATTCTAGGTTTATTTAAATTAATTTAATCCACCTTGAAAATAAATGATAATCATGGATTAAAAATCATTTTGTATAACCCCAAGGAAGAGACTCTATTTTAGATTCAATTTTATATTCTAAGGAAAAAGTATGAAAAATTTATACATGTTATAGATGGGTGAGATTTAATACATAACTATTAAGGATATGTAAGAATCATTAATTAGAACAAGAGATATGTGGGGGATACCCCACTTAATTTTTTTGGTATTGGAGTCATTCAAAATGTCTATTTTAAGTATTTTTCTATGATCTTGGAGTTTAATTAAGTAACATATAGAATCTCACAACCCATGTAAAAATCAATATGATTCATGTAAATAGAAATTCGTACCATGTCATATTAAAGACATGCAAATTTAGGTGAATGTCCACAAATAAATTCATACATATGAATATGCAAAATCTTTTAACTAACTATTGAAAAATAAATATTTATTTCTAGTGACTTTAGGGATCAAAATTTAGAGAATCCAATTAATTCAATAAATTTTCCATGAATTAAAACTAAATACAATTCAATAAATATTATAAGGATTTCTCAGTGCACTAAGTTACAAACATTTTGAGATATAAAAACCTAAATAATTATGGAATAGTTTCCAACCAATCATATTATTATAACCAGAATCATTGTTCACTCAGGAAATACCTAAGGAAGGTTCTAAACCTTCTTTAAAATCCATTGGTCAATGAAAATTCCATGTTGAAACTAAATGGTTAATGAGGGGACAATGATAATATTCAATTATTACTATTTCTCTGAAGCAGCTAATGGAACATCTAAATGGAATGTGATCCCTAAGATATAAAAAAATTGGTTGTGATAAAAATAATGCTTTAACCATTAAAGTAATATTCATTACCAAGAGATAGAGTTAATTGATATTTTAAAAATATCTTGGAGTTATTTTTGTACTTAAGAGATACTTGAGAACATTCATTCATCTATATAAAAAGGCATGGAATTCACTTATCAGGAGATGGTTTCTCATAATCCATTTCTACTTTCTATGTAACTGTGGTGATATCATTTTATACCTTTTTGGAAGAGCTGATTATATATCTCCCACCCCTACTACTAATTAAGTTCAATAAATTAATGTATATTTATACCTTATTAAATAATGTTGTAATATATCTTGTTGAATTACATATTAGGTTATTTTCTTTATACTATGTATTTAAATTTATTTCCCTTTCTCTTTGTTTGTTTTACAAACATTCCCCTATTTTATCCTCACTTATCAACTACTGGATAGTAATGGGGTAATTTTGGAGTGATTAGGGATCCATGATCACCATTTAAGATAAATATAGAGTATACAGTGATCATTCTATACATCAATTTAAGATTAAAAAACTAATAGAGGGATATTGATTGAGATATTGTACAATTGGTGAGAGGGAAGTAGAGTAGTTAACTAAAAAATATGATTTAATAAAAAGGGAGAGGAAAAATCCATGGTGAAGTCACAATTCTCCCACTGATTTTTCAACTTGATTTCACATACAATCAAGAAAAAACACTTAGTAGATTTTTTCTACTAACTGAAAAAAATATAGAAAAGAAACACTAAGTATGTATTTATCTTCATGAGACATCCTTAGTCACATAACTTTACTACATTTTCAATAGTTTACAATTTGATATTTATAGACCATAACAGGACTGTTACGTCAAAAAATTAGAATTTTTTTTCAGGGTGTAAATCCAATATTATCTTTTTTCAATTTATATTTTACTACTGGAATATTTTCATCAAAAGAATAGATAATCTTCCAATCACCTATTTTGTTTTGAAACATAGGTTCAGAAAACAATTGAATGATCTAGAAATATGAGAATCATATGACACTTGGTTAAAAAATTTGTCAACATCTCATTAATATAATCTACACCCTAATAATCTATTTATTCTAGAGATTCATTAAATAGTGATAACATGGAAGTGATTATAAAAAATTGAATAAACTTAGAAAAAAGTGTGTTCAAAATTATAATTATTAAAAAATAATCAACCAAATTTTAACTTAAATGCGTTCTATCTAAAATCGTACCAAGTTCCGTAGTTTAGTTTGGGAAGATCCCACCAATCATTTAAAATATTTTGGTATTGTAGGAATCACTTTAAATCACAAATTAATTTCAGAGCCATTTCATTTGGACTCGCCATGGATAGTCTATAACACTTTCCTCATAATCATATATTTTCACTCTTATAATCTGTTGAGCATGTGCTTTCTTAAAATGTGGTTTCTGGGTATTTTTACTTATGGTATGGGGAAGTGGTAATGATACGTGATTCTTATTGTATATAATTGTTGTTTCTAGTGGTTTAGGAACAATTAAATCTATGATTCTTATCCCTATAGTAGAAATTCTATCATCTATAAAACTAAATACCTAATTATTGATCTCATAATATTCTTCAATAAATTTTTAGAATCCATTTCGCTATGCCTTCTTTGTACTTCACCATTCTACCATCACCTGATTCATTATCCTATGGGTCGATGGATATGTTGTAACCCTCATCCTCATGGCCTCAGTCTCAACATGTCAATATTATATGTTATTTTACATTTGAGTGGAGGGGGAGTTTTTTTAGAATATCATGGCTCAGTCATCATTTATTTAATGTCTTTTCTTTAGTAGTGGTAATTCCCTCTAGGACCAAGAAAAGTTAATGTGTATATGCCATCTCTTGTCCATAATAATGAATATCAATCTCACTATGTTAAATAAAATACTCTATCATCCTCTAAAAATTCCACTTAGGGAACGGTACAACCTCCTAAACTATATATTACCTCATCAGAAGGTGATTGGGACTCAACAACAACAACATGGTTTTTAATCCCACCTAGAGATGAGAAGAAAATGTGTTAGAGATCAATTCCTAGTATATCATCTAATTTTCCCATATCACCTACTTCTAAAATTTTATTTCCTTTCCCTTGAAGGGTGTTTCCTTTGTAATGGGTGATTCAGTTAGCTTAAATCACTTTAGACCCCCCCTAAACTGGAGCTTCTCTTTTGTCAAATGTTTTCATCATACCTCATTTTTTTCATTCAAACCTTAGTAAAAATAAAAATTCAATTGGCTCATTGAAAAATATTTAATTACATTCATGTAGTTGATAGAGATGATCTCCCATAATTCTCATGAGTTTGGCATAAAGACTCCCGATAAAGGTGTCAAACGAGGAAAAATGATCTAAATCACCATTACCCAAAATTATAATTTATGGAATAAAATCTATTAAGATATAATTTACACTACAAAGTAAGTGAATAACAATCCACACCACCGGGATTATTACAAGTTCATAAATCTATAAGGGACTACAATTATTACTTGCCCTATGTGTAAGACACATAAATTTATGATGTTATACACTAAATAAATTTACAAAAAAATAGAGGGAAGAATTGTTTTCAAATAGTATTAAATATTTTAGTTGGGATTGGGTATTCATCCATGAAAAATTCCAACATTCCAAAAGACAGACTATCCACCACCATTCTAACACGTAGGGAACAGATCACATCCATTAAAATGATAACAAAAAAAATGGTTGAATCAATATACATCCACAAAATACATTATAAGACCATTTTTTAATTTAAATGGTAATAAATAAACTAATCGTATATTCCATGGTTTTGATGTTAATCAATTTTAAAATAAATTTGGAAAAATATTACTATAATAAACACAGTCTTAGAAAATTCCTCCTACAAAGTGAAATGTATGTCACATTTATTTGAGAAGTAATTGGGAGGTAATGTGTGGTGAGGAGCCACCGTTGGAAGCTAAATCTAAAACTGGACCAATTAGAGAGGAATATGAAACTATATAGAATCAAACGGAGGCACCTATCAAGATATAGACCATCGAAAATAAAAAAAAGAATGGAAAAATAGAGGATCTATCTTAACCATTATAATTATTCCCTTTAATAATGGTTCCACTAAGCAATTATAGAGAAAAATCCATGTTAAAAGAGGTTGTTAAAATAGTTCATAAGGTGAAGATAAATATCATTCCAATTAATACAATTACCTAAATCTAAATTTATGATAAATTTCATAAAGATTTGTCTACTAACATAAAAATGAAACATGGAAATGAAAGTGTAATCCTACATAGGAAAGTATCTACCTTAATCACACCAAAATTACCAAACAAATTTTAGGATCCATGTTCATTCACAATTCACTACACTACAGGGACATTTACCATAAAAAATTCTTTATATTATTCAGGTTCATCAACTAATTTCATGACTCACATAGTTCATTCTTTCTTACAAGTAGTAGAAGTTATGCTAACCTGATTGGTAGTTCAAAAATCCATCAATTCCACTGCTTATCATATTGAAGTTTTTGATGATGTCCTGGTAAGGGTGAAAGGGGCGATGTTCCCTAACAGTTTCTATATCATGAATGTGTATGAAGAAAATAGAAATCATTATTCCCCTATAATCATAGTAAGGATATTCCTAAAAATTTAAAATTCCCTTATTAATTTTAATTAATGGATTATTTATTTGGGATTTTTTGAAGACACTATTAATTTAAACATCATGGATTCTATAAAATTTACTAAAGAAGAGAAGTATTTTTTTGAAATTTCTCACTATGGAAACTATTCATACATAGATGGTGAAAGTTTTAATTTATAGTAAATCCTTAATTTCTAACCATGTTTAATATCACTAAAACACTTGGATAACATTTACTTTTAAGATGAATTTAATATAGAAACAAAATTGTTTAAAACCCATTTCGAAGAAAAGATAGATGAATAGTTGTATGCTGGTCTATATTATTAATTTAGATATGTCACTATGTTTTTATCTCTTTACATGATGGTATCAAATTTTCATGAAATTGGGATAACACCATTATTATAAAAACCTCCCAAATTTGAATTAAAATTATTACCGTTAAATTTAAAATATTCAAGTCTGTTGGATCATTATAATAATATTTCCATGGTTCCTATTAACATAGACTCAAAAAATAAACAAAAATACTAAACATTTTTAAACACAAATCAAAATTAAAAAGATGAAAACTAGGATACTTTCATAGTATTAAATTTATTATTTTGGTGCTCCAAATAATTCATGAGGATGATTCAGGACTAGTACGGTGACCTTATAGAAGAATAAACCCAAATATAATTGAAGTTGTTAAAATATTTGTCGAAAAACAATTTTAATATTCTATTATTTTGGTAATATTTTCCTCTTAATGAGTAAGAAACATCCAAATTTTCCAAAAAAATTGAAAAACCCCATTATAAGGAATTAAGGTTATGAATTACTTCCCACTTGGATTCAAAATACTTTGTCCTTATGTAATGAATATAGAAATCAAAACCATGTAAGCTGGAAAGACCACATCATAATAGTCTTTGTATATAAAATTACCAAATAATGATATAAGAAGGTTCACTTGTATTTTATTGATGATTTATCTAGTTATTTTCTTGTCCTCATTTCATAGGAAGGTTGTGAAAGAACTTAGTTGTCTTATACCTATAGTACATTTTCTTACTATAGGATTCCTTTTTCATTTTGACACACCCTTCATATGTTCCAATTCTAAATGTAAATTATATTTTCATATCTTCTTTAATGTTTCATAGAAGTATTTTTTATGAGATTATATTTTATTGAGACTATATTGAAAGTTTCCTTCAGGGTATGGAAAATTTACAAATGGATTATAAAAATAATTTGGAACTAATTTTTTATAAATTTAACATTATCATGAAAATAATTATTTTTCAAGGACATGTGATTTCTTAATATGGAATTAAAGTGAACAATGTTATGTTATATCTCATCTCGCTGATATCATACCCCACCACTTTAGAACATGTCATGTCATTTTGAGGTCCAGAAGTGTTCTACAGTAGGTTTATTATAAACATTAGGAAAATTGAATCATCTCTAACTGATATTCATAAAACATATATTGAATATTTTTCCAATGAATCATAAATAAAATATCATAAAAAATGAATTAGGGCCTATCCACATACCTTATCATCATACCACTATCTAGGGATATATATTTTTATGTGTTATGTAACTTGACAAACTAAGTAGTAGAAGAAGTTATATCCTAGATGATTAATAGAAACAAAAACGTTATAGAATATGTTTCACAAACATTGAACTTATTTTTTTGTATTTTTTTCTTTTCTTTTCAATTTAATGGTCATAAACAAGGCAGATAACTCATATTAATTACATAAATAATGATAAGAATTGTTTTCTATTCTTTTTTCACTTGAAAATTTTCATTTATATTTTCATGGAAGTAATGTAATAATATACTCTAGCCATGATACTCTCAAATACATGATGAATAAATCTTACTAAAAAAAGTCTAGTTTGATGGATGCATCTTCACTAAGAATTCAATATGAAAATTAGGAACAAAAAAAGTTTTTCAAAACATAGTTATAGAAAATATGAGTAGAATTTTCCTTAATAATAATGTTGACATACCTCAAAAAACACTATATAATTTATACCCTAATGAGAATATGTATGGAACCATTATTATGGTTTCATAGTTTACATATATATTATATTACAGGGTAACATCAATGATCCCTTCCTTCTTCATTAAAAATAAATTCTTGAATTTTATGACTAATTTGAGGTTATATATATTAGAGGAGAATTAATTATGGGGTATATATAGTGACTGGATAATAAGGAGGTGTATATAAAATGAGTATGTATAATTTATTCATCAATTGTTTCACAGACTTGTATGCACATTCCATTCCTCTATTCATATCTTGAAAATTAATAAAGGATATAATTTACTCACCTGCACTTTACAAAGATTCTCATAAGTTTTCTAAGTCCTATAAAATTCTATATTTCACTAAATGGATATACAAAAAACGAAATTTGTTGAAAATATTATACTTTTTATAAAATATTAATGTATTGGGATTAGACTTTATGGGATATTTTATGTTTATTTTTTATTTATCTAAAATCTCATGGAAGTGTATTCATTCTCAAAATTTATTAATTCCAAATCTATAAGAACTTATGAATCCTATGTTCTTATAAAAATAATCAAATAACCCTCTTTTAGGTTTGGAATATCTCAAGAAATCACCAGTGATCATGGCACAAATACATTTAAGTGATGTATGGAATTAATCATGAAAATATATGGAATAAAACATAAGACTTCAACTATGAACCACCCACTGATGAGAAGACAACATGAGGTCACTTAGTGAGAAGAAAATATGAATATAGAAAATTTAGCATTACCTTATTAGAATTATTAGAGAAATAAACATGATGATTAAATTTGAGAATATATAATTATATTCAAAACCCTCGAAGATGTGTCTCCATAAATAATTATTTCTGATAATAATTTTCACAAACCTATTTCACTACAATACTAATCATATATATATATAAATAATGATAACATTGAAATGATAATTGCTATTGAGATGATGATGTTTCAAATGATCGGTATTGATGAGCTGTGGAGAAAATATTTTGAAAACACCTTACACTAAATTTAAAGACCTTGATATACCCATGGGTGAATTATTTTAAAATTGGACTTCCAAGTTGTTAATAACTTGTTACTATTTTCCTCACAACTAAAAATAATTTTATTCAACCTGTTTCCATGTGTACTGGGCTATTAACTATGATAACTGAATTTATAAATTGATACATTTGACATAAAAATATTATAATTATAGAATCCTTTCAAGGTTAATCGGTAGAAAATGAAAATGTTTAGTGAATATTTATATAAATACCCATAGAGAAGTCATCTATCCTCCCTTCTACATGTTGATAATTACAACTTTTTGTCTCATCCCTTTACACTTTTGGTTCACTCTCATACAATGTCTATTACAAATTATTCAGGATGATAAAAAACATTGATGGTATTTTATTGGATAAGTTTGGGAGAGGGTACAAGTTTGGTAAGAATATAAATAGGTTTCTTTGATTTTAATTATTTATTTGTATTTAGGGAATTGAACCGAAATAAGAATATGATTTTATAAAAGTTTTACTCCAATCAATAAAAAATAAACATGTTAAATTATAACCATCAAAATCTTTGTTTTAAATTAGTGAAATTATTGTTGATGGAAAATACTTTAGTGGAATAAATAAATTGAAATATGTGAAAAATGAAATTTTGAACATAATATTGGGTAATTTTTCCATTTTAAAATAGAATACGTAAGGGATACTACCCCAAATACCATCAATTTTGTCTTCTAAAATAGTGGTAAATTTTTAATTAATATACCACAATAAGCTATGATATAATTAGGTATCATTATTGTGAGCGAATGTACAATACATTAACAAATTGAATAAATTATTAACACAAGCCATTGCATAAAAAGTTTAAAAAAGTATGGAGGCTAATTTGAAAAAAAGGATAGATTATGTTGAGGAGAATATTAAACCTATGTGAATAATAAATTAATTGACTAATAATATTTTCATTTAGGTTGTCTCAAAGAATTTTTTAATGGACCAGTGTTATGGGGAGTTCCTGAGAGAGGGATAAATGAAGGATACAATTATTCAAACAAAATTCCATTCATTTTTATTATTTTAACAATCATGGAACAAAGAATCTTATTTGGGAAGAAGTGGGATCATTATGGACATGAGGATAATTTCTTTTTAAAGGTCAGGGTAGTGATCAAACCACAATATTTTATTTTTATTTTTTTTTGGATTTTTTTAGTTTTAAGCATTATAATAAATTAATTTTAAATAAATCGATTGATTCATATATTCCAATTTATTTTTTTGTTTATTATAGAAAGAAAACAAATTGAGTTTTAATTGATTATATTTCATATATAATTATTTGGAATAAATCCTACATAAATTTTAGACATTTTATAGAATTTTAGATGAAAGTTGAGTTTTGGATGATTAACTAGTTATTTTAAAAGGTTTTATGACAATAAAAAATTATTCCTAAATCCTATAAAATTTTAAATCAAGGCGTATGTGGAAACATACTATTAAATAAAACAACTAGAATATTTATTATATTCACACTCCAGGATCCAACATTGCATGTGAATAACTTTTTTACAAGGGGATTATATCTGATTAACTAGTACTCAAGTAAGATTCACCAGTCCTTCAATGTAAATTTATCCAAGGATTTGTGTGTGGGAAACTCTATAGATTCACTACTAAATTGGAATGTATAGAAAATTATTCATGTTTTGGGAATTAAAATTAATACAATCTATCTTTTATATAAGAAATTATATTGTGTGGAATCTCAAATGTGAATAACCCATTGAAGAGCCTTCTCAAAAGATTCATTCCACCAAAATGAGAATCACAAAATAATAACTCTAGAAACATTGAAAATAATCAATATTAAATAAATAACACCTATGTATAAGTGAGAGTAATTCTTTCAAACTTGATATACGTAATGGATACTTTGTTACATAGTAATTGTGATAGAGTCATATAAATTAGTTCATATAAGAATCACTATATAAGTTGGCTATTGTGTTGGGTAAAAGAAGGATATCATAGATCATGTTAAAATCAAGAAAAGTTTAACAAGTTGAAATCAACCACATTTCATATTAAATACACAATATGTCAAGTGATTTTATTTGGTGAAATATCTATGTATCAATGAACCACATCACTCACCTGCCTATAGAAAATTAAATCACATATTATAAAGATACATGGGATTGATAAATAGGTAATTAAATTAAGGAAATATTTATTCATTAAAATATCACCAAACATGACTGAATAAATAAAATTGGGTGTCATTGATTCCAAATTCCTTAAGATATTCATGACATGAAGTAACAAATGAAAATATAATAGATTGAAGCCACTCTTATTATCAAGAATAAAATATTATTTCACTTAAGAAAATACAAAAAAAATTATGATAAATTCTAACAACGAAATTGATAATGGGAAGTAACACATGGATCCCAAATAAATAATGAGATAACCATGAGAATATTTTGTTATAAATGTTTCACCAAATCAGGCAACGAACTTTTAGATGGTATGAGAACCTAAAGAAAGAAGAATTCATTTGGGGTTAAGGGAATTAATTGTATACTTAAGGAAAATCATGTATGGGATAGGTGGTGACAATGAAAAATTTTAAACTCAATTATAGAGGACATTCATTCATTAATAGTTACCTATGAACATTAATTCTTATTTTGGAAATTGTATAATTCATTAGATAGGGGACTAGTTGTTTTCACAATTTTTATATTTGTTTTGAAGCTCAAGTGATGGAATTTTTCACCTCTTATAATTGATCTAAGGATATTTCACTCACCCATACCACCGATGAATTAAAATACATTCATGTTTATTTCACCCTTTTTTTAATATTGTTAGAATCTAGTTGAATACATGAACCCGTATGACATTTTTTTATTTTGTTTATTCCAATTCACTTCCCTTCCTCTTGCTTTGGTTTTCATAAAAATTATAATGGCCCGTATTTTTAATGCATAGATACTATATCTAAAGAGAATAATGTTCATTACATAATTTAAAAAGCCATGCCAAACCCATATAGGTTTAGTGTCTTTGTAAATATGAAAAAAAAAATTATTCATAAAAACTCAACATCTTTTCCCACTTATTCCATCATAACAAGAACCCTTTATAAAAATATTACCTAATACCTTTCTTCATATCCTATGAAAAAACATAAGAAATAAGTTATCTCATATAATTAGTCAGGGTTTAATGGGAGATAACATGAGCAAAAGGTTATAATAATAATAAAATAACTTTTTAAAAGTATGTCCAACAGATCAAAAATCATAAAAACAATTCTTGGAATAAATCATAGAAGGTCAAGAAGAATCAAATAAAATAACCCATGAGAGCATAACACAAGACATAGAATTGTGGAAAACACATAAGTATAGAAAATAATTTTTATATTAGTCAAGGTTCATTGATAAACCCATCACAATGGACAAAGTATATTATCAAACTAGGTTTACTCTCTATTCAAGCCCTATATTTCCGAACCGAGTTCACTCCTCGTTCAGGTTCTGTATGTATCGTGATATATAAATATTTACCTAACGCAATGTATGGACATAAATTTCTCACCCATCACATAAGGAAGACTACAAATATATGTGTCACATAAACACAAATCATTCATTAAATCAGAACCCATGGAAATAAATGGGATTCATAAACACAATTCCATTTCAACGTGTCCCATAAAAAGGGAATGGGTTTCATAAGTATAATTACATAATAAATATTAAAAAAATAGAAATAATAGGGACAATATCCTTGAAAAAATATCACAAAAAACAATAATTAACATCAAACAATTTTATCATAGTGGATATTAAATATGGGAGATCACATTAAATACTCAATTAAGAAAATAACTTTTCTATTTTGAAAAAAAAATTTCTTAAAAGTATATTTAGTTTAAAATGAAAAATTTTTCTTTGAAAATAACCTTATAATATTTTAAGAGAAGCTTTTATCTATTAAGGATTCATGAAAGTAGAAAAATCCCTACATATTGTATAAGTTAAAAAAACATTCCTTTCATAATTTTTTGGAAAATCCACAAAGTTCTTTTTTTGAAAATTATAAAAAGATTCATTTTTAATCATTTAGTAAATTTTCACACATTGTTAAAAATGGCATTAAAATTTGTAGAATAATAGTAAAAAAAATTGAATTTTTTTTTCAAAAACATGGACATTGATGATAAATATTCCCCAAGAGATACTTACATTTAAATAGTCACAAATAATAATGAGATTGTAAAATTCACTCTTCATATTGGTTTGATTATATTTTTATATATCTGAACCTCCTTAATAATGGTTTAATGATTGTTATAAATTTATAAAAAATTAATATTTGTACTTATAATATTATATATGATCATGTTAATTCATCTTATGAACAATTTGTTAATAATATTTCGTTATTACCCTTCATTCGGGTGTTAACTGCTCCATTTTTCTATATAAAACTTATCTTATAAGTCTCAGTTCTTGTGCATAAGATATAGTTCCATAATATCCTGAATTAATTTAAAGTAATATATATCATATTTGTTAATAATATATATTTATATAATCATGAATTAATTTTGAACAAGTAAAATGAATCGTATCATGTTATCGATATAGTAGGTAGTACGTATTCACGAGCGATGTTATGATTACATTGCTGGTGAATATTAAGAAATAAGATGTTATAATAATATCCAGAATAAATATAATCTTATAATTATCATACATATATATATATTTATATTATTTCCATCATTATACCCATCTAAATATTGTGGTGATGAAAAACTGATTACACCATAGCGTGGAGAAGGTAAGCTGTATATACGGACGCGAGGTGCTTTCATTTTTCATAGGATAGATAAATGGCGGAATATGGTTGTTTCATAATTATAAAAAAATCTTATTATATGTTTTATACTTTATTTATTAATTTATAATTGAAACAACACATAAATAGGAATTATAATAATAGATAATCTAGAAATATTCAATAAAAACGATTAACCTTTCTTCAAAGAACAACCTTTAGATATCAACTTTGGAACACTAGAGTTGGTATTTTGATAAAACCAGAAACACTATAATGTGTATTGGAAAGTTAAGAAGAGAAATTTTATGAAAATGGTTGATATTAAATGTTCAATTTTATGTCAATAAGTGAGGGAGTATGCATCCTTTTATAATATAGCTGAGTAGTACTATTGAAATTTAAAAATCTATTAATTTATAATAAATTCTATCTCAATACAAATATATCCAAAATGAAATGTATTTGAATATAATATGATATAATTTTATAATATAATCAAAAAATAGATTTTAGACATGTTTTGGTTTTATTTTAAACCTTTTAATTTTTATTAACCCTTGGTTGCCTTTTTTAAATTTTAACTAAAGTAGCCATTTTTTCAAAATTAAAATGACATAATTTTTTCTTATGAGACGTAAATTAGGATGTAATTGAAAAATATAAAATATTTCACACCATTATGTAATTATTTTGTATCTTTAAATATGTTTTAGGATTTATAAATGATTTAGTAAAATATTATTTTGATAAAATATCAATAGTGTAAATTTTGATACTATTCATTTTTTGGATGTTTAAAAAAATCAAGATGAAATGTTAACATTGAATAAAATATTTTATTATATAATTGATAAGTTAAAACATCTACCTTAGAATTTTTTAATTATTTAATATAATTTTATGTTCATTAAAAAAATTAAAATACCATGACAAAGTTAAATATTATATATTTCATAATAATATTTATAGTGTAATATATATACTAAGTAACCCAATATTAAAAATGATATAGTATATAAAACATGTATGTGTCATATTTAAATTTTTATTAAATAAATTATATTAAATATCATAATCACCTATAATTTTCCCAAATAGTAAAAAAATATCATGAAATTTTGTTTATTAAGTTAAAAATTTACATTTATATTCATACATAAAATACCTTTTTCAAACATGGACACAAAAAACTATATCTAAAACAAGGAAAGTTGCATTTTGTGACTTTATATTATTTAAATATTATAGAATTCATTTTCATGTAAATGTGTCAATTAAAGAAGATAATTTCGATCCATGTGAATTATGGATCGACTTATATTAATAAAATAAATTTTTTGAATATTTTTTCATGTGTCAGGGACATTTTATTTTCATCATAATTTTATTTTTAACCAAAATTGGAATATTTACTCATTACCATGGTAACAAAATTTATTTAGATTACATTACACATTGGTCAAAAATAAAAGACTCATATTCACCAAATACAGACCTTAAGAATAAAAATTTTAGATCCATTTTTTAAGTTATAGACACAAATGTAGAAAAATTTAATTTAAAATAAAAATGTAAAATTCCTTGAGAAATAGTTTTTCATAAAAATGTCATATTAATACAAAAAATGCTTTTATAATACATTCATGTATAAAATCTTTTCAAAAAATATCTTTGAGTTATTTAAAATTAAAAATAACAAATTAAGGATTAAAACTAATCCAAAACATCATTTGACCTTCAAAATAATTTAAAAGAAAATATTGTTTTTAATAAAAACCAGTATTTTCACTATTAAAAAAAAAAATATTTTCATAAAAACAATTTAAGATAATTTTGATGTGCTGAAATTCAGAATTTAAATTCATTTTTTGAAATCCATTTTCTAGAAAATATAAAAATTACGATTCATTCATAAAAAGACGAAAATAACATTTTTCAATAAAACATGTTTTTATGAATAAAGTTATCTTGCGAAAATTATGTGATTATTTTCTAAGCACTCACTAATAAATACATATTGAGTATGGGATTTATATTAATTTCATAAATGTGTTTTTCATATTTATTTCCTAAAATTTAACCACTGGGTTATAACTATCATTTATTTGTGTCTCTTGTTTCGTATGAACACACAGTTTCATGCAATGCAAGCTATTTATAAATTAAAATTATTTTAAGATAAATACTTATTAAAATATTAGGGTGTTACACACACCCCCTTTACTATACTCACTAATAATTTAGTATATTATGTTTGGGATGAATGGGGAGTGATCGGGGATACTTGATCACATTTTAATATTTAAGATATTTTATATAGTGATCATTTAAAATTTCTATTGAGAATTAACACACTAGGGGAGGGATAATGGATTAAATCTTGGTTAATTAGTTAAATGGTACGTTATTAGTTATTTGAGAAAATTATGATTTATTAGTAAATTGTGAGGGAATATCAAGGTGAGGACACATTTCTCCCTAGGATTTTATAACACTCTTTCACTTTCACTCAAACACATGCATATGGATCTCTAATTTTCACAGTAAATTGAACCCACACACCCAAAAGAAATATTGGGCATGTATTCCTCTTTAAAATACAACTTGAGTCACACGACTTTACTTCAATTCCACAGGGTTTAATTTTTTTCTCTTGACCAACCCAATATAGTTGTGTCACATGTACATTATTGTGGATATGGAAACCATATTTATGAGATAAATTTTTGAGAACATGTTACACATATGGTTAAGATATAGTATCTTGAGGGGATTGGTTGAAGGAACTGAACTGTGTCCTAAAGTATTATAGTTATATTAATTTTTAATATTTTCAATATGATCATATGACATTAAAATACTTTTATTTTATGTGTTGTATAAATTTCATTATTCATTTTGATAGAGAAATGATAGATATTTTATTTGGATATTGTTTAGTTTTTTTTAAATTAAATTTATTCATATTATGATTCTTGTCATGTATGATGTTGAATTATTTATCTATTATTAACTACTATGATATTGAAAGTATAATCTCTATAATGATGATCATATACACACGATGTGAGCTTGTTTCCTCTATAATACTATGAGGTGTTCCAAATATCATATGACACCACATGAATATGTCATGGTTAATATGACCCAATTCAGGGAATTACAAGTGGTATCAATGCATTGGTTTTCTCTTTTTATGATTTTAGTTATGGTACGGGAGATAAAAATAGTTAAAACTTAGGATGACCATCATGAATATGGTTTATGAACAACTTCTTGCTAAAAGGTACAATTTATTAGGGTGTGGGGTTGGTTTATTGGTTTTACCTACTACAGTATATAGTTTATTAAAGTGTGATATTTTAGTTACTGTTCTATTGTTTTATTCTTGGTTTTTTGTAACTATTTGGCATACATTCTTCATAACTAATGTTTTAATCATCTATCAATTCATTTGACACACATTTATTTATAATTCATGATATCATTTTCACTCAGAACACATAATTTTTGTTCGACTAAAAAATTATTTTCATTCCCAAAAAATAATAAAAATTCATCTACATTTTTATCATGAAATTTCACACACCTAGGGATAACATTCATAGGAAACATTTCCTTTTATGGTAGTGTGGTGGTGAGAACCATTTTCCAGGAATTGGATATTGATTTCATCCATTGATGTAAAAAGTTTCCTATATCATTAAAATCATTTTTATGGGTATTTAATGAACATTTTGGCCTCTAAAACGCTTAGTATAGGGTAAACTAGTAATATATTGTCCTATTTCAATTTTCGTTTTTCGATTCTAATACTCATGGTTCTAAAAATAACGTACAATTAAAAATCTATACCCATTTGAATGTTGTAATTTTACGATTGGGTTTTCTCATATTCTATGAGATTTTCTAAGTCCTCTAAAACCACCGTCATGGATACATGAATTCTAAGAAATTTTTCCCAATCCTGAAAAACCCATATGTATATGTGCACTCTACGTAGCATTCCCCACTTGTCTATATGACTTTCACATCCAACATGTGTTTGCAAGTCACGTATATGCACAACACTTTAATATTAAATCACCATCACCCATGGACCTATATTTTCTAATAAATTGGATCCTTAGGATCCTCCATGTTCCTATTAACAATACGATCCTAAAAGAAATGAGTATCTCATTCTCTCTATTTTATTGAAAATTTATATTGAATTTCATCTTTATTTTCTTATCAAAACCATGTGACTAATGGGTAACTCCAATCTCAATTTCCACATTGACAAAGAAATTCAATAATTTATTTATACCCAATGAAGATTATTGTTGATAACTCACTTCATCCAATTAGTTTTAACCGACTAAAGAATCGATCATCCTTAATTTAAGGTTGGATTATAATACATGAATAGTACCTCAAAAGTCTAATAAAATTTACCTCATATATACCAATGGATTCAAAAACTTTCTACCTTATCTCTCTGAATTCCGTCTAAATTTTATATGAATAATATAAAGAAAATACTTATTGAAAAATAAACTCTTGAAATCATCCCACTCCATGAATTCCATTTATTCTTATTTCGACATATTCTTGATAATATTTTTCCATTGATTTTCTTCTCCTTCCATATGATTCATAGATAAAATAAATTTTTCATTATATAAAACTTGAGAATAGAAAATATAATTTCAATGGTACTAATTTTTTTTAAAGAAACTAGTGGATTAGTGGACTCAATAAAAGAAATTTGAGGATTCTTATTGAATGTCTCTTTATAATATCCCTCCCTCTTTTTCTTGTTTTTATGTATATCTTGATTCATTTCTTGAAAATGTAATGTTAGGGTAGAAAAAAAAATTTCATTCTACTCCCATTACTTTTGGTTTGTTAGGAGGACAATTATAAATTTTCCATCACATTAATCAATGAAATAAATTTTTTTGGTTCTATACTTTTATTAAAACCATAAATCATATATGAAAAAAAAAATTGCAGTCGGAAGACATATTGTCATTATAAAACATTTATAGGTTTTTTAAATCATGACAAAATATTTTAAATATATAACACCTTAGGTTAGACCTAGGTCATTCAGGATCATTATCTATTAAAATTATCTATTATAGTTTACAGAAAAAATAAAAATTTACCAAATAATATACCCATAGAGATTCAAACTAGGTGAATAGTTAGGTGGAATTCAACATGCACTAGAATGATGTATGAGGTGTACTAGAACAACTATTTTAATAGTTATTACCCCAAGATACAGTTGTTCTAAAACCATGTCCACTTGTACAATCCAAAAAAGAATATTTTTCAAAGAAACCCACACTACATTATTTACCATAACATAGTATGGTCTCATATACATATAATTGTCTTAATGATTGTTATTTAATTGTTCTAATTCCAGTTTCCAAAGGTAACTAAGACTTATTTAAAAAAATAGTGACCTATACATTTAACACATACATATTTAATCTTAATATATGATAATTGATTACACAATAAAAATATTAATCCCTAATATTATATCTCAAGTGAATTTAAAAACATAGATACATAAAAAACTAGTACATAAGTGAACTACATCACCTCCTAGTTTTTTCATCCTAACAGGAACCCTTCTATGACATATAACACATAATACCTTTATTCATAACCTTGGGAAAGAAAACATAAAAGACAGTGATCTCGAATTCTCAATAAGGGTAAAAAGGAGATATATTAGTGATAAATTAAATACAACATGATAATAAGTTTATAATAACATGGAAATAACATTATAAAACTATATCTTGAAATTCATAGATGAAATTCTTGAAACATGGCCTAAATAATGATTGTTCTTATGACCATAATCATGAAGGGATAAAATAACATAATCTATGAGTTGAAAAAATTCAAAAGACCTAACTTTTTGGAATATGAATAAAAATTTAAAATTATTTCTCTAATAGAAAATTATTATTGATGAGACTATCATAGTGGATTGGTTTCACTCCTCAAAATATCCTAATAGTCAAGGTTAACTCCCAAGACAGACATACTAGATATAATCCCTTACTAAACTAGGATCACATCCCATTCCAATCATATTTATCTCATAATATATACCACTTTACACAATTAATATGAAGGATATATAATTCATGTCCTACTAATCACATAAGGAAATTCATACAGATGTGTGACAAAAAATCATAAAACAATCATCATGTCATTATAACATAACGTTTGGAAGGAAAACATGATTCATAAATATCATTCCATCATAATCATAAAACATATATAAGAATAATAAGGAAGATATCATTTAAACCAATCCCTATTAAAGATTAGTAAATATCCAATGATTCTATCTTATATGAAAAATGCTTCTACAAGATCACATGGAACAATTCTTAAGTAAAATTCCATTTTTATTTCGATTCAACTTATCTAGATATTTCCCAAGTATAAAATAAAATATTTTATCCAAAAATAAACTAGCATAATTTTGAATTTATCTTCAATTCATTAATCATCCATGATGGTATAAAATTTTTTTTATGTTCTATGGGATAAAACAAATATTCCCTTCCCAATATTGTTAAAATTTTAGAACAACCTCATTTAGAAAATGGAAAATAGATTCCATTTAAATAATTTTTAAAAAATTACAGAATGGGAAAATGACTTTAAATACCCATTTTCGTATAGTAAAAACATTCTTGAAAACATTTTTTTGAAAACATAGACATGGAAGAGAAAGGATTTTCGAGTGAAGGGATAAATAAATTTTATTTCCATTCAAAACATTATTTTCTTCTCTTGAGTACATCAAGGTATATAAAAGTAAATCATGTATTCAAGAAAAATAAAAATAGTAGAATAAAATTCATCAGACTCTTGATATTTAGATCATTAAATTTAATCATTAGAAGAATAATAAAAAATAATCTCAATAAATATTTATATTATAACATAAAACCCTAACATTAGGTCTAAATTCTTCTATATGTGTTCCAATCTTTTTTATAATAAAAATAGATTGATTATAAATATATAAAATAATTATAACAATATATATCGAAACAAATTTGATTAATTATAACCTTTTATTACAAATTAATTAACAATTATTTATTAAAATCATTATTCTGGGTGATAGATGCATCATTTTTCATCTAAGTTTTGGTTAGGTGATTGTGTTCCATCTAAATTGATCATAGTCCCATTACCTACATAAATATATTCAAAATATAAATATCATATAAATCTAATTATATTCACCTATAAAAAGTTTCTATAGAAAAATAAATTTCACCATTCCTTGACATGATAGGTGTGATATTATAGTTTTATATGTATAATTATATCACAAATTTAATATATATACATTTAATTTATCATAATATCTATATTTGAGAGGAGGTGATGGAAAACGAATCAAATTGGTTAATGAGGTGGTAGTTTATCTTCCACGTGATCAATAGTTTTATTTACCAATTGATAGAATGTGAGATAGATATATTATATTAAATAAACATAATAACATATAATAAGATGGAAGATAATTTTGTTATTATTTAGGAACTATTTAATAACATTTTATGTATGTATAAGAAGATATAAAATCATAATTTCTTTTTGATTACTATAACTCTTCACCAGACAACCACTTTTGGTTTATACATAAAGCCTTCCTAGGATGGTTTTCTGATCAAAATAGGGACTCAAATTAAATGGTCGGTGTGTAATTAAATGATATTTGTACACATTACAAATACCAAGTACCTATTGAATGGTGTAAAGGATATGAGAGGTGTGTCATTTTATAAGTGGGGGAGAAGACCCACTCCGAGTTAAAAAAAGAATATAGAATATTAATGTATTATTCCAAATAATGGACCCAAAATAGAATATTAAAAAATATTAGATGATATTGGTTAAAAATATGGAAATAAAATATAATCTATATTTTTTTAAGAAATTTTAACCACTGACTCTTTAGTTTACCTCTTAGGTAAACCATTATTTACATTAATTGTGGTAGCATATGTTTACTATTCACTAAAACCAAAAATTAAGTTGACCCTATTAACTAATGTTAACTATTATGATTAACAATACATAATCTATTATACCAAATAAAATACATATAATCAGTATAATTTAATTTAAAATTAAACTCACAAATTTGATGAAAAGCAGTTTCCCAAGGAAAAAGTTTTCTTAAGTATAAAAATTATTTACTTCAAAATTTAGTGTAGAAGTGATTCTAATAACCTATATTCAATTAATAATAATTTAATTAATCTAATTATTCTTTTAAAAATATTTTAAACAAAATTTATGTTTTTAAATCTATTAAATGAAAATACAATTATTAATAAAAATCAGTATTGTTCACTTTTAATCCAAAAATTAAACTTTTTAAAAAATTATTAAAAAATAACTCTAAGATAATTTGAAAAGTATTATTTAAAAAATGAATTTATTTTTGTAAAATAAATTTTTTAATGGAGTAAAAAGTAATATCAAAATTAATTCACAAAACCTTAAAAGGTCTATATTTAGAAAAATGGACTTTTTCAGAATAAAATGGATTTATTCAGATGACATTCCAAGAAAAAATATTTGATGAGTTATAAAAAAATTATTGAATATATAATATATAAATTTCATAAAAATAATTAACCAATATATATTAATTTAATTTAATAATATAAAAACACATTACCAACATAAAAATAAATTTTCATAAGAACATAAATTTTTTACTATATTATGATTTTTATTTTCATTTATAATCAATTGATAACCAATGAATTTATTTTATAAATTTATAAACCAAAAAATTTCCATAATTTTTTTTATATTCATACCCTCCAATTAAACGTATGGGTTAAAATGGGAGACAATATTATGGTTCATTTAAACTCAAGTTTATCGGTATCACAAGCTATATAATATATTAGAGTTATTTAAATCTAAGTATATCATAAAATCTCAGGGTGTTTATTTATGTCTCCCGTAAAACAAAATTTTGCCTCAAAGTATTACTACTCTAATACAAAAAAATTATGATATTTTCCTCATCATATCCTTGGGTTACCACAGAGCTTCATTGATTTTTTGACTCCTCTAGATAACATTAACCAGAAAAGTAGTGTCATTCCAAACCACATTATCTCTATGATACAAGGATTATACTGGTTTTTATTCAAAAGAAATATCATTATCTAGTCATATGACCATTGATTTTAGTATATCTGATGGATCAGTTATGTTCTTTAACAAGATTGATATATAGAGGACATTATAAAATTTATAGTGGATTGGTCAAAGTCTTAAGTGACAAATTACCATCCCTAATCGGTCAAAATTATTAAAAAGGAAAATAAACCTATTGATTAGCATTACTTTATTCCTAAATATCATGAACATATTACATGGATAAATTCGAAGAAACACATTCTCACCAACTTCAAAATATAGATCACACCAATGATTATTAACATATGTTTTATATTGAATTTGATATGCCTTGATATGGAGTTGAATGGATCATACTTTCACTATCATTTCTTTAGCTCTCTTAGGTATCTATATATTTATTACTACCACTATCATTTTATTCCCACTATATTTCTACAATTCTTCGATGGAGGTTTTCATGAGGATTCATATTAATTCTTGATTGGAATCTATTTTTGTAAGAAAACTCAACTAGAGGAAGGGGTTCATCCCAACCACCTTTCAAATCCTTAGAATAAGATCTTAGCCTATTCTCAAGGTTTGAATAGTTCTATCAGATAGAATATCTACTTGAGAAATGTAAGAAATAATGAAACTCAACATTATATCTAGATCCTACTATAGAATTTTCCAAATGGAATCACATTATATTTATAGTGTCAACACATTGTGTGGAATGTTTCCATGGTTATGTCATACATTATGACACTAAATTTATAATATCTTAAATGAATATTAATCATGGAAAATTATTGACCTCTAAATAGTTGATCAAAAAAGTCATCAATATAAGGTATAAGATATTTCTTCTTAATTGTCATCTTGTTCTGTTTTTGATAATCCATGCAATGTCGCATAAGCCAATATTTCTTCTAATAGACAATTTCACCATCAGGTGACACCCTATTGTGAATAAATTCCATCTCAAGGTTCTCATGGATTTTTTTCTTCAATTATTTCTACTCTTTCAGTGTTATTCCATATTGGGTATTCTAAATATGTGTACTACTAGGTATGAGTTCTATTGAAAAATATAATTTTTGATTCTATATAAAACATGGAAACTATTTTGGAAGGACATCAAAAAACTCTCGAACAATATGAATATCATTTATTTTGAGCTTATACCTAGCCATATGAGTTTAAAAACACCTTTAAATATTAATAAACACCTAAAAATTGATTTGATTTCCATTGGATGCTCATATTTATAAATTCATTAATAGAGAATCATAGGTTCATTAAAAATATCAAAAATGACTTACCATACTTAGAAATTAATGTAGGATTTATGTATATAAATCCTATGCATGACTAATATAACATTAAATTCAACCAAATGGAGAGTTTAGTGATTTTTAGGAAGAACATTTCCATAAAAATTAACGAGAGAATAATCATATAATTGAGAAGTGATCATTGTGTCACTATGGGTTTTCACTTCTAGTTAAACATATAATTATTATAATGGAATTTGGATCACATATGAATTTTAATTATAAATAAAATAGTGGTTAGATCTATTGTTTGATAAGACATTCTAGGTTCTTGAGTGTACGGTAAGTGTACATTTCACAACATTGTTATTGCACCCCTCATCAGAAATAGTGATCACATTATATTTCCATTTTTATTTGGGTTTGAAGGTTGATAAAGTCTCTCATCATTACTTACCATCATATTTTAGAAATGGTTAGAAAAATTCCCATAATCCTTTCATTTGAAACCCTAGAGTGTGGGTGGGGAATTATGTGGATATTTCTATATATTCAGATTATTAGCTAACTCCTTCCCATCGCTTTAGTATTTAATATCTCAGTAGACTTTATTTCAACACTTAAAACATTTACCAGTCCACTTAACATAATTTCCTCCATGTTTTCTTCCAAACTTTGAGCCTAGACGAAGACTCTTCAAATTCTCTATATGGTTTTATTAATTTCCTTTGGATTCCATATTTATTTCTTATAAAAACCATGATATTGATGGGTAAATTTATTCCCAATTTCAACTGTTATAAAATATAGAACTATTTATTCATAACTATTGAATTTACATATGTATAATTTCATTCAGAGACTTATTTATAAGTCACTAAATAATTTATCAACCATACTTTTAGGTTATATGATAATACCAAAATTATAGATCACAAGTCTAGTATAATTTTCTCATAAATACCAATGGATTCTTAATTTTATTACTTTATCACATAGAATTCCATCTATATTTTTGTATAAATAATTTGAGGAATGTAATTACTAAAAAAATATCCCAATATCCAATCCCACTATATGGAGTTAATTTCATCCCATTTCCTTGACTTCTATATAAGAGTCTACCATTGATATACTTCACCTTCTAAATGATAGATTGATAAAATGAATTTTACGTGGTCCAAACAATGGAGAATGGAAAATATATTTTAAATGGTACTGATCCATTTATAATAAACCAGTGGATCATTAGACCTAGAAAAATATGGTGGATTTTTCCCATGAAAGGACTCTACATAACGTTGCTCCCCTATGTTATCTTATAAATATCATTATGATTCACATATATCGTAATTTTTCTACAAATATTAATAATATTTTCCATTTTAGATCCCATAAAATTTTTATTCTCAAGAACAAAAACAGTTCATTTCCCATAAAATTCATCATTAATATAGATTCTTCCAATTTCATGCATTGATAAAAAAACATAGTGTGGGAAAAAATAATCATAGTTGAGAGTCATGTAATCATTAAAAATAATTAATATGATGTTTAAATTACAACACCCTATTTTCTAACTATGACACCTTAGGATTTATGAAGGTCATTAATAATAATTATCTATTCAAATAATCCATGATTTTTTATAAATAAAATTTAAAATAACCTAAGAATATCACCAAATAGTGTCAGACCATATTCACAGTAAGAGAACACTCACCATGCACTATAATGATGGATGAGATATACATGACCAATTATTTTTAGGTTTATTACATCATGATTCATCTATTGTAAAATTTTCTCCACTTGTAATATCCAGACAATGATGTTTTCCTAGAAACACCACACTCCTTTGTTTAGCAAAACCTAGTATGGTATCTTATAATTATGATTATTCAAAGAGTTCATAGTAATGTATTCTATTAGATGTTTCCAAAGGTAATTAAACCTTACTCAAATACCATTTATATTATCCCACAATTTTTATACATAGATATCACAAATTAATAGATGATAATTCATTACATAACATGATGATCCACAATATAATCACACGTGTGAATTTCCTCGGGAAAATGGATATATAAACAACTAATTCGTAATTGAATTGCATAATATCCCACCATATTATTCATAACTAGCACAATATTAGAAATATCATACAAAATACATTTCTTTATAACCTATGTAAAGGACACATAAGAAAGAGTGAGTGATGAGGTTCAATAAGGCTAAATAAGTGAGATATTAATGATCACTTAAACGTTACATTAGAATAAGTCTATGATAAAATGAGAATAAAATTTGAATTCAATATCCTACATAAAATAGATCATAATCTTGTATCTTTTCATAAAGCTTAGTAGTTCATAAGACATGAATCGTGAAGGCAACGAATAACACAATCCAAAGGAAAAAAATATTTATAATACATAATTTTGTGGAATACACATTATAATACAAAATCTTTTACTAAGTATTAAAGTGAAATATTGATTAAATAATAGTGGATTGGGTTCAATCCCCAAACAATTAATGTAGTCAATGATCACTTTCAAGACTATCATAGTGGAAATACTCCCTTAATAAACTTGGCCCACTCCCCATCACTATCATATTTACCTCATTATATATCCTTCTTTACCGAATACAATAGAGGGTTATGTTGTGTTGGGCCCCTAAATTAGAAAATGAAAATCATACATATGTGTTCCACAATGTCATAAAACATTCATCTTATCATCATAATATAACTCTTACAAAGAAAACAGGTGTTATAAACATATTTTTATCATAATCATAACCCATATAGAAAAATAAGTGATGTTATAGTATTGGAATACATCGCCATTAAGTTTTAAGAAACATAACAGTATTCCCTATTAGATTTATAAATATTTTAAAAAACACAAGTAACATTTCTTTAGGATAATAACCTTTTAATTTTAAAATAAATTATTTAAAATTTTAACAAATATTAAAGGAAATATTTTCATTGAAAATAACCTTTAAAAACTATAACTTAAGCTAAAATGAAATTATTAGTTATAATGGTAGTAAAATTTTTTAGGTTTTATACCACAAAACAAAGATTCCTTTCACATTTGTTTGCAAAAAGTAAAATATAACCCATTTAGTAAATGACAAGGATATTTATTTTACACCAATTTTAAAATAGGAAAACAGGCATAAAAGTGAATTTTAACAATAATATCAAACTAATAAAAACATTCTTGAAGACATTTTTAGAAAACGTGGGTATGAAATCCATTCTATTTTTACAGAAGATATAAATAAAGTTGATTTTCCTTAAAAATTTATTTTTATCTCATGAGTAATTAAAGAGTTAAAAATGTAAGGAAAGTGTGTAATCTCATGAAATAAAATGTTTATAATAAAATTCATGATATTATTGAGAATTATATCCTAAAATTTCATCATCTAAAGAATAATCTAAAACAATCCATATAAAAAAGTGATTATAAAATTAAAATATTACATTGGGATTCAATTAATTGATACATGTTAGAATCTATTTAAATGTAAATATATATTTATTAAACATATATTCCAAAACCATACTCATATATATATATGATAACATATAATAAAACTTATAATCTTTTATTACTCTTTTATTAACAATTCTTTCTTAAAATCTCTCTTTTGGGTGATAACTTGTTCGTTTTTCATGTAAGTTTTGGTTTGATTGTTTTGGTACTTGTACATTGATCATGGTTTCATCACCTCTAGAATATAAATAATTATAAAAATATTATATATATACATATATATATCCTCTATTATTCATCATGTAACATCCAAACATTTCTGGATATGTCTCGTGTTCATTTCTATGTACTAATTTACCCTTAATTTGTTTAAACCTGTGTTAAGATTGTGAAAATTTAGAGAAAACTGTGTAGTTTCCAGCAAGAAATTTTTCTAACCTTTTTGATCAAGAGGATACAGTGAATGGTTCGTCCAAATCAATCAATCTACCACCACAAATCGTGCACTCTCAAACAAAGGGGGTTTCCATGGTTGGCAAACGGTTTGTAAAACTATGTTAAATTTAGGATTAACTGTGCACCCCAAGAGTAGGGTCACATGGTTAAAATTAACGGTCTGGAAAATGCTTCCCTTCCACCTAGGAAAGCATGAAATTCAGTTTTAAGCCCCCCCCCCCCAAATTACTTAAATTCCTTAACCATCATGTTTTTATTCATATTCTTATTGTCTTGACCAAATATGATTTCATTTGGTCCTAGAGTCTCCAAATTGGATTCCAAACCTCCAAAAACCTATTTCATAATGAATTGAAGATCTATTTGAAGAACATCAACCTATTTGGTAAGTGATTTATTCTCTAATTGGTTTCCTCTATCTTAAATATCTCTTTCCTGGTGAAGGGGGAGATTTTTCGTCAATTAGAATTTGGTTTAGATATAGGTTTTTATGGTCCATATATTTTTCTATCTTGATCCTATGTTTTAATTATAGATCATTCATTTATTTATTTTATCAATAATTCTACACTAAATTTAAGGTTTTGATTTTGGGAATTTTTTTCAATGATCTAGAGGTAGGTATTATACTTCCAAACTCCTTTAAAAAATATTATAATTCGGTGTATAATTTTCTGATGTTGAAATTTAAAATTTTGGATTTTTCATTCTTAAATTTATTTAATTTATTGATTCCTTGGAGATTGTTAAAGCCTTTATAGAACTCATTAATCCCAGTGATGGTTTTCAAACTGGACGTGATAAAAATCCATGGGGTGTGCTGATAAAATTTAAATGACAATTTTTTAATTATGAGTGGTTGATCAATGGGATTATGAAAATGGTTGATAAATGAATTTATGAAATTAGCTAAATAGTTGATTAAGAAAATGGTTGAAAAACTTTTTATAAATGTGAAACCATGAGATGTGATATTCATGGATAAGTTGTGGGATAGGTAATTTTTCTCTAAATACCCATGGGATGTTGGACTACTTCCCTAGGACCATAAGATATATTAATTTATTTCATGTGATCACTGAGTTGTGGGACATAGACTGCTTCTCAAATTTCCCTTGGGGTTCTACAATACTTCTATAGGTCCACAACGTATGAATATAAAATTAAAAATTAAATGATTAATAAAATATCGTGATGAAATGAAATGTGATATCTATTTAGTGAATGGATCAATATCTTTCACGGGCCAAACCAGGTACTATGGGTTTGGGCGTCACCTTGATCTTGGAGTACTATGTGGTTATTTAAAGACTATTAAATGTGAAATTTGTTTACTTTATAATTTATTCCTTATTCTTCATATAAAATTCATATACTTTTATAGAATGGATATTTTTTTAGATTTCGGTGGTGGTGCATTACATAGTTGTACTCACACCCTACCCAGTCTTCCTAATAGGTACCCAAATTTAATTCATATTTGTAGGACTTGATATGGTAAAGATAACTATATTAATGGTTGAGTTGGAATTAGGGATGGAGAACAGATAAGGGAACCTTATATGTTGTCGGGTCCCATTAGGAGACTTAATTGTCTCTCATTTTGGGTTCCCATTAGACACTTAACACTAATTAAGGCCTAAAATATCTACATCTTTGTCTAATGGTCCTTTATCTATGTTTTGGGATTATTATGTGATGTAGGAATTTACTAATTATGAAATTATCTTGAATATTTTTTATTTTCTTTTGGATTTGGTTTTACACTTATGTAATTCCTTGATAAATAGGTTATATTACCCACACATTTATTATTAGGCCCTTGCTCAAAATCGGTAGACTCTAGAATACAAGGAGGTGAGCTTGAGGTCATTTAGAAAACATTATCGTGGCACCGGCTTGTAGCACCAAAATTGGGATGTCACAAAGTAGTATAAAAATATTTTCATTTTATTTTTAGTTTTATTAAAATTTAGGGAAGGTAGAATGAATACATGGATGATTTGGGCCCTCTTCATGAGCTCGTTCATGGTAGATGTTAACCCATGTATACAGAAAACCCAAGTATCCAGGGTGGGAATTATTGTTATACAAGTTTTTTGTGATAGTTGGATGTTATTTCACCATGGATGTTGTACTTGTTTCCTGATATTATTGTTTTCCGATTATTTAATATTGCCTCAGTATAGAATAGAAGTTAAATATATATGCATCAATCTTGGAACTCATTATTTTGTGTGACATTCATCATTTTAGGGACACACAGAGAATCAATTTTTGGTATGTGGTTCAAATGAATTGATTTTACTTATTAGAGAAGTTTAAAAATGAAATGAGGCCTAATAAAAAAATTGTAAATTGTGCTAAAATTAGTAATTTAAAATGGAGAAAATGAGTTTCTAATATGAAACCATGAAATATGAAATTAGTTTACCATATGTTATTCATGACCCAAAGGGGGTATGATTTAAGGTGGTAATATTTCATTGGTATAGACAGTGTGGTTGAGTATAGGTAAGTAATTTTATATCTTTATGTGAATTCCTCTTACATAAATGTGATAATTTTGTGTTATGTGTCCTAAGACATGTGTTTTTAATTATAGATACATGCTACCATGATGAATTTTATTAATAGAATGATAGGTGGAAGTGGAAGGGAATGTGCCTCCAGTAGTAGAACATAAGTATATAATAGTTCTGGGTGAAGGATTGGGATATATATTTCATGAGAACATTTCTTGATTTATGCAGTTCATGAATTAAGACCCATGGAAGGTTATGCTGAATATGTTTGAACTGACACGAAAGTTCGAGTTGCAGTACCCTCTAACATTTAACTGAGAGGGTGGACCCTAGGCAATTATGTTCTGGATTGATTCTATCAAAATTAACCTTGATCATTTATAGAATCTTGTAAAGAAAGTGGTCAATTTTTCATCTTATAAATCATGTGGTTAAGAAAAAAATTTGTGGGATATTCCCTCTTGGGATGAGCATCTAGATGGCATGGTATGGAGTGAGTTCGAAAGGGAATTTTATAGAGAAATTTTACCCATAGACACTAAGGTAGAAGAAATCACTAGTGCTTATGTGGTTGGCCTATGGGAGTATATTTGTGATGGTTTAGGTTGTTCTATTCACTAATTTTCATCACATATTCCATGAATTGGAAGGAGAAGAGTCAACTGTTGTGAAAAAAATTAGGATAAACTTAATTGGGATATTGAGTCCCATTTTAACATTTTTTTATTGAATAAGTTTACTAAGATTGTTAATCATGCTCTCATTTCAAAATGGAACCTGTTGGATGATACTAGTGAAATGTTGGTTATTTATTTTGGACAACCAGAAGGTATGTATTCCAAGAGTAGGAAGCATCTAAAATAAAACACCATCCATGGAAATAGAAAACATAGTGTATAGGTGGAGGAGTAGTTACAGAGATTTGTATCCAAGTATATTTCCACCATTGTGGTAGGTCGAGACACATTCATAGCCAGTTTCCATGACCACAAGTGGAGTTTAGAGACTATAGAAGGATGGGTAACATACAAATGTATTAAAGAAACCCTTGACAGATGGGTAGTGATGGAGGATCTATACTGAATCAATGTCCACAAAGGGGGAATTCAACCCCCAAATCATTCTAGCAGTTGGAGTTCTTCTAGATGTGGTGATTGAGGTAGAGGATGTGGTAAATTATGAAAGAAACACTAGTATCGAAATAGTAGTTGTATATTGGGGACTTAGACCGAAAAATAGGGTAGAGGGACATAAGAGATTCTTGCAGTCCATACATTACATGTGGATAGAGTGGTTGGGACATTGATAGCAACATGTAATATTTTTGGAGATTTTATGATTTCTAGTTCGTTATTTGATATAAGAGACTTTGATTATTATATTTCTTCTCAACCTTTGAATGGTTTGATTCTGAAGTTGTTGTTTTTTAGTGGGGTTATAATGATCGACACAACATTCATACTGCGGTCAAGGGATATTTATTTATGTAATTAGTGTTCTCTCGAGGTTGGGGAGTATCATTCATATTGGGATCTTTACATACTTTACATATCTGGTTTTTACTTGATGTTGTATATGGATTGGATGGTATCGTACAATGCTCACATTGATTGTTACCACATGAAAGTGGCCATTATGTGTCCTTCTGGAATCAATTATGTTCATTGTGGTGAGTTGGATATCCATGAAGTTCATGTAGGTTAGGTTCATCACCAACTAAGGTATCTCACAACCCATATTTCAAGTTGTTTTCTAGATGATGGGGTGAAGCATAATGTCTTTCCACTCATTGTGGACCAACTCCAGGATAAATTTCCCAGGTACTTCTTAAGACTACCACCTAAGATGGATGTTGATCTTACAACTCAGATCCTGACTTGAGCTGAACCAATTTCCATTCCACCATATATAATTGAACTAATAGATCTTCAAGAACTTAAGAAATATGTGTATGAATTTATGTATAAGGTATTTATCCATCCACGTACATCACCTTGGGGTTCTCTAATCTTTTCTTCTAATAATTATAATGGGATTTCGTGTCTTTTGGTTGATTAATGGAAGTTAAATTGGATGATAGTGAATAACCAATATCCTCTTCCATAAATTGAAGATATATTTTACAAGTTGAATGTTTCATGTGCTCTATCCAATGTTGACTTCTGGTTGGGGTATAATCAGTTTAGACTTTGAACTTTTAATATACCATGGACTGATTTCGGAAGAAGGTATGGAATTCACAACTATTTCATGATTCTTTTCAAGATGATTAATTATCTAACAATGTTTACAACCTTGATGAACTAAATATTTCACCAATAACTAGATCGTTGTTTGGTTGCTTTTTGGATGATATCTTGGTGTACTCAAAAACTCATGAGGATCATTCCCAACATTTTGAAATCAACTTATGTACACTAAGAGAGAACTGGATATACACCATGTTATCAAAGTGTCAAATCTATATTGACATGGTAAATTTTTTGGGTCACATAATCTCTAAGGAATGCGTGTCAGTGTATCCGAATAATTTTCAATTAGTGGTTTCTTGGGATCAGCCCAACAAAATTGATATCTATATCTTTAAGGGTTAAGTAGTATATTATTATAGGTTCATCCTATAATTTCTCTATTTTTCAGCACCACTTTGAGGATTGAACAAGAATAAGATCACGTTTTAAATTTTTATATCATATGATAATTCTTTCCAAGAGATGAAGAAGCATTTGACGCTGCACTGATTTTGAGACTACCTGATCTGGGTGAAGAGCATACAGTGTTTTTTTGATGCATATCTAATCAGACATGGATCTATTTTGATGCCAGGATATCATCATGTAGAATATAGTCCACTTTAGTTGAGACAACAACAAAGTAATTACCCTACATAAAATCTCCAATTAGTTTTGGTGGTTTATACATTAATTTTTTGGAAACATTAATAGTTTGGAGAAAAGTTTACTATGTATATCAAATGTAAAATCCTAATGTACATCTCCTCATAGTGATGTTTGAATATATAAAATAGGATATGGTTTGATTATATGTATTCATTTCATTTTGTGTTTGGCTATTCACTAGAGAAGGGAATGAATGTTGTTGACACCTTGAGTAGCAATACATAGACTCAGATATTTAAAGAGACCAATTATTAGTAGGGAATGATGTCCTTGGTGTATGAGAATCATGTTGAGGGTTAGGAGGTCCATGTGTATTTGACCCTCATATCTTTATCCATTGACTGCACACTCATTAAACATATCATAAAGAGGTAATATATGCAATATGAGTGTTTTTTCTTTCAAGGGGATCCTTGAAGGTGGGGTGTCACCTTTCGATTGAGCTATAGATGTGAATGAGTTCATCTATGTCCGGAATCATGTTTTTGTTCTAATGAGTATTCACAAGGAGATGATGTAGGAGTTTCATGCCTCAATGTGAGAATTTCATCCTATTTTTACCAAAATTTACCAAAATCTACATAGATAATATTGGTGGTCTAGAATTAATTTTTTGATTAAAGGTTTCATGACATGATGTTACACTTATTGGTACGTAATGGTCGACCATCAATGACTTTGTGGTTAACTGCAGTTGTTTCCTATTCTATAATATAAGTGGGGTGATGTAACCATGGACTTCATGGTGGTTATTCAAAGGATCCCACAAAAGAATTATGATATATGTGTGATTGTGGACCAATTGATGAAAGTATCTTATTTCCTTCATATCTGATAGACTTTTTTAGTGATTTAGTTGGGGGATATGTGCATTTAAGAGATTCCCATTCATGAAATGGTACCCAAGATTATTGTTTCAAATCATGATCCACACTTAAATTTGTACTTTTGAAAGGGATTACAGAGGGTGTTGGGTACCATGTTATTTCTGAGTAGATCCTTTTACCCACTGACAGATGGGTAGTCAGAAAATACTATTTAGGTGATAGGGGACATGTTGTTAGAACGTATCCTAGAATTTTATGGTTCTTAGGAGAATAACATAGATATATTTGAGTTCTACAATAAAAATTTATTAGCATACTATTCATATGGAACCATATGAGGCACTTTATGGTAGGCCATGAAGACCAACTATTTGTTAGATAGAGTAAGGCTAATTAGAGTTATTGGGATCGAGTCTCAAACTGGAAATATCAGAGTAGGTCCAGTTAATTTAGAAAAAAAATTCTATGGATCAGAGTATGAAAACTTTTTTCTCTGATCAATTTTGATGAAACCATGAGTTTAGAGTGGGTGATCATATATTCCTTCAGTTGTCACAAAGACTGGGTCACCACAAGATTCATAGGAAAGAAATGTTATCTATCTGGTTATCTAGAACTTTTGTGATTGTAGAGATAATCATATTGGTGGAATACTAGTTTGATATTCTATAGAGGTATAGTTCTATGAATGATATTTCCCACATGTCATAGCTACATCATTATCACCTCGAATCCTCTCATGTTATAAATTTTGATGTTTTTGAGCTTCATTATAATACATCCTTTAAGAAGAATCTGGTTTGGGTTATGGATCATAGTGAAAAAGTGTGGCGGGGAAAGATTGTGCTGATATTATGAGTATTATAGAAGAATGTTCTGGTTTATAAGGAATCATTGGAGAGGTAAATAGATATACGGTCTCATTTACCAAACCTTTTAGCCTCATAATATTAGAAATTATTGGGAGGTTAGCTTGAAGATAAGTTGTTATAAGGTAGGATGATTGAATGATTCTGACTTGTTTAGAGATGTATCTTCCTCATTTTCAGGTACTATTTTAACTGTTGTGGTTATAAATCTATTAAATTTTTTGGGGGTTATTTTGGATGAAGTTATATAAATTTGAAAGCCCATGGAGATGTCTAAATATGGAAGATGGTTTGGGAAAACTGTTCAGTTTTACCTGGGAAACCGTTTGACCTTATTGGGTCCATAGTAGGTGGTGCACAGTTTTTCCAAATAATGCATCTTCCCTTGTCTAAATGGGGACCCACAACTAGAGGAAATTTTCACATTCAGTGTATACTTTTTTAAATCATGTTCCACTTAGAAGAAACCATGCACCCAATGAGTAGGGGCGTGTGGTTATTAAAACTGTGGTTACGGGTTCAAAACTCTCTAAAAATATAATTAAAATTCTTGATACCCCCAGTTTTTATTTCTAATCCACCCAGTGTAACAAAATATGGTATTTGTAGGTCCTGGATGCTCTAAAAAGTATTATAAGGCTCCACAAACCTCTATCTTAAAAAAGAAAAGATTCATTTGAACAACCGACCCCTCGTTGGTAAGTGATTTCTTCCATATTTGGTTTTCTCTCTCTTCTATCTCACTTTCTCGATGAAGAGGGATGATTTTTCTACCATGGTATTTTGGTTTAGATCTTGGTTTTCATGTATCATGTTTTATTATATCTTGATCATAGGTTTTGATCTTAAATATTTTGTTCCATTGTGTTTTTTTATCATTATACACTGAATTGGGGGTTCTGCTTTGTTGGGAATTAATCAGTGATCTTGAGGTGGGTTGTCTAATAAAAAATTCAAATTTCTTATATTATAATACGGTGTATTATTTTGTGCAATTTAAATTTCCATGTTGGAAAATTTTATTCTTAAATTTATATAATTAGTTAATTCCATTGAGATCGTTAATCCCTTAGTGGATCTCATTGGACCCATTAATGATTTTGAGACCTGTCTTGATGGAAACCCATGGGGTGTGCTGATATAATTCAAATTATGATTTAAGAATTATGAATGGTTGATACATGTGATTGTGAATATAGTTGATAAATTAATTTATGAAATTGGATGAATAATGTATTATGGAACTTGTAGATAAATGGGTTATATATGTGGAACCATGATTTGGAATATTTGTGATAGAGTTCTAGGTCAAGGAATGTTACTCTTAATACCCATGGGGTTCCATATTAATGCTCCAGGACCCTGAGATATACATATTTATAGCATGTGATCACTGAGTTTTGGGATAGGGATTTATACTCCAAATACCTATAGCTTTCTAGAATGATTATCTAGGCCCCCAATGTGGGAATGTAAAATTGGATATTTAAGGATTAATGAAAGATCATAATAGAATGTAATATTATATCCATTTTGTTGATGGTTAAAAATTCAGTATCGGCCAAAGATGGTATTACCGGTTCAGGAGTCACCATGAACCTGGGGGCCTATGTAGTTATTTGAAAAATATTAAATGTGAAAACTATCTACTTTATCATTTATTCCTTAATCATTATAAAACTATATACACTGTTATAGAATGAATATTATTTCAGTTGTTGTTGGTGGTTTCCAACTTATTTTTACTCACACCCTACTTGGGATGCCACATTGGTACCTGAATAGACACCTTTTTTGCATGATATGAAAAGGGAAAGCACCATATGTTTGATGGTTGAGTCCGGATTCATGATGGATCATTTATAAGTGAGCATGACATGTTTCTAGGACCTTCTTGGGATATGTTATTGTGTCTTATTTTGGTTATCCATTAGACACTTGACACTTATTATGTCATGTATTATCCATAACTTCGGTTAATGGTAATTCATACATGTTTTGGGATTGTTATGTAATGTTGGTGTTTATTTATTATGGAATTATTCTGGTTATGCTTTGTTATCATTTGGTTATTTTTACGGATTTCCATTATCATGCTTCTTTGATAAATATTTTCACGCCATATCCCTATAATCCCAAAGATGGTGCCTCACATTATTATATTGGAATGATTAAAAGAAATCAAATCCCATATGATTGATCAGTTTATCATTTTTATAAAACCATATTATATATATCATAAAAATATTTTATTCGAAAAATAAAATAAACTGTAAAAAAGTGAAATCTATGTATCCTTGAGACTCATTCCAATAATTCATCTCCATATCATGGGGCAAAGAAAAAAAATAAAAGTGATATCAAATGTTCATTAAGGGTTATGTATAGTGGAAACAATCAAGAATAAATAAAAATAATAAACATGGAAAGGTAAATAACTAAGAACACATTCCATTTACATAATTGGATAAGTAAAAAATCAATATATAAAGGTAAATGACTAAAAAACATCCCAATTAATCAATAATATTAGCGTAATATGGATAGAAAAAAACATGATCAATAAAGCCATATAAATTATCACATGATCTTGAAACTCAACCATATATATTTCATCGAATATAATAATCACATGTAATATCAATAATTATGGAATTCATAATGATGAATTCTTGAACTGTCATGATTTATCCTCAATATAGTTACTTTCAATATCTATCCTTCGGGAAATTTATTTCTATGGGTAGAAACCCATCTAATTTAGATAATTGATTCCCCTCATGAGACTGCTAATGTATAAATGGGGTTATATTATCTTTTCCACCACCTAAGTACTATATTTGTAAAAAAATCCTCATATATCAATTTAAATCATAAACAATTTTTCTTATCATGTATTTGTTTAGAGTAAATGATACAGATTTATCAATATATCTCCAATAATTCATATAAGTTTCAAATTAAACACGATTTGTAAACATGGTATACATTTTAAGATATAATAATTTCCAATATACAATAATATGGATACTAAAATTAAATATAATTTCTAACAAAAATTGATTACAATATATTGATTTATTTCAAGAGAAATATAATAATCACAAAACAAAATTTGATTGAATGATAAATTTTTCCACATTTAAATTTTCTATTAAACTCCCTTGGACGATCTAATTCAAGTTTAAACATAAAATACAATATATTATTAATGAATCATGATATAAAATTTCATGGTTTATTATATATAATGCCCAAACTAAATGAGTAATAATTATGACATAATTCTCATAGAAGTTAAAGTGAGACTAGGAATTCCTTTAACTTTCTCTCCCATTGGTTGAATGATCCATAAACTCTAGTATAATGGTTTAAATATAGTTTTTAAATTATAAAATAACCATGTCAATATTTATTAAATCATATATTATCCTTTTATAATATATCCTTACCCATTGTTTAATATTTTTTAATTGTTTTATTATATTTATAATATATTTATATAATAACTCTAAAAAATCAAAATATAATTTATCAATATAAATTTGTTTGATGAACAATCATTTTTAATTAAAATTCAATATTTTCACTATTCACCAAAATATGAAACTTCTTAGAAAAATATCCAAAAACAACCTAAGATAATATTGAAATTACTCATTCAAAAGTGAAGTTTATTTTAAAAATAATATTTTTAAAAGTGTAAAAATTTACTTTTAAGATATGTGGGCCCTTAAAAGGAAGAAAAACATCCATTAAAAAAATACATCTTTTAAACATAAATATGTATTTATTCTTATTCAATTCCTATAGAATATATTGGATGAATGTAAAAAAATAATTGAATATAATATATATAAATTCCATTAATATCATCTACTAATAGTAATTAATTTAATTTTTTAATTTAAAATTATTTTTGGAAATAAAAATAGTTTTTTATAATAATATTCCCTTTATATTCAATTAGTTTTTACATTCATTGCTAATTAATTGGTAACAAGTGAATTCAGCCATATGTTTTCATAGTTTTTTAAATAATATTAATAATCACCAATGTAATGTCTATTACTATAATTTCATTTTATATAATGAAATTAATAGTATTAATTGAGACTCAGTCTTTTGTTTAACGCAAGCTATCAAAGAAAGTCCTCATTGTGTGTAATGAAAGCTAACTCAATGTTGCGTGCATTAAAATCTATATAATAGATTATATTTGTTTAAAAATTTAAATATATTGTAAAGTATTGGGATTTTATATTCTCTTCTATGCTTCATGTTTCATTTCATGCACGTCATTGAAAAAATATTATTCTTTTAGAATTTTCAGGGTGTTATAAAGAGATCATAGTACACTCACGTTGTATATTAGAACCTCCATGATTGTCGAAATCATGTACAATATTTGGGGGCATGCATGAGTTAATCTATAAATTCATTTTATGGCACCAACATGTGTCTCTCAGGTTGGGAAGTTACACATAAATTAATTTAATAGATAAATAATGAATTTCACTCTTCATGGAGATGGTTAGTCTTACGTGTGCCTGAACTTTGTTTTTATTTTTAGATAGAAGAAACAAAATAAAGTTAAACAGTAATTTTCATTCCAAATAACATTTTTATATTATATATATATATTATATATATTCCTTAGATATATCCTTTTTAAAATTCATTTTAAAATAATCTAAAAAACAGATCATACCACTTCTTCGATGTGATATTCCAATCATAAGCATGAGTTATATTATCATTTTCCAAAAGTAAAAAAGGAATGAAGTTAGATGTAATATTGTAATTAAAAAATTATAATAATATCATAAATAATATATATATATATCTCTCTCTCTTTGTGTGTGTGTGTTAAATCTATCATTATATCTAGTCATGAGAGGCAGTGATGGAAAACTAATTACATCATTTCGTGAGACGGTATTCTATCGTACACATGATCGAGGGTTTTGTTTCTTATATTCTGGAATATGATATAGATATAGATTCTTACAATAACATAATTAAAAATATGTATATATAAGATATGTTTTTATTTTTTAATCATGGTTTATGATAATTCTAAGGATGTTTAATAATAAATATAATGAAAATGTATGGTTAAAAACTATATTCCTTCTTTGGAAAAACTCTTTTGGTGTATACCAAAATCCTTCCTAGGACGGTTTTATAATCAAACCAAGGACTCAAAGTCATGTTGAGGGATGTAATTATTTGATATGGATTGATAATGGCTAAACCAAATGGTTCATAATGTGTGAAAAAGAGAGGGAAGGGGGTATCCTTTTATGAGTGAGGGAGAGGACCCACTTAGAATTTTTGAAATGAATAAAATATATTAATATATTATTCCAAAAAAAATGGATTAAGAATTTTGTAATATTGGATATCATATGAGATATAGTCTAAATTTTTTAATCTAATATAAATAGACAAGTGTTTAAGTTATTATAAAACATATCTCTTTAGTTTAACAACTCATAAACATCTTTTAACCTTAATTATGGTAACAAATCATTATTATTAATTAAGAAATAAAGGTAGAATTATTAAAACATATTAATTATTTAGATTCAAAATAAGTAAACTATTTTAAAAATAATAATTCATATAATGGGTGGTATTTAACTTAAATTAAACCGGCCAAAATGACGAAAAGCTATTTTCCACATAAAAATATAATTAACTAAAAAAATTAAAAAAAATATCAATATAAAATTTATACCGATGTCATGAATTACATTAATAATAATATTTTAGAATTAATTTTACTTTTAAAACCATTTTTAAAAAAGGTAAATATTTAAATTTGTTAAATGAAAATATAATTTTTAGTAAAAAATGTTATTTTTAAATATTCCTCAAAAAAATAATATTTTCATAGATTATAAAAAATCACCCTCAGATAATTTTGAAATTATAATTTTAAAAAGTATTTTATATCATAAAATATATTTTTTAAAATTAAAAAAAAAGTAAATTAAGTGAGAAAAATATGATGAAACCTCTTTTTAAAAAAATATATTTTTTAAGCATAAAAATTAATTTATTCCTATTTCATTACTTGAAAAAATATTAGATGAATAATAAAAATAATTATTGAATATATAATATAACAATTTTCTTAAAATCATTCATCGATAGTGATTAATTTGTTTTATTATGAAAAAAACACATTGTGCACTTAAAAATTTTAAGAAAAAATATTTATTTACGTTTATATGATTTTTAATTTTATTGATAATAAATTTATATCCATTTAATTTATTTTATACATGCGTAAAACATATAATTTTTATAATTTACTTAGTCATATTCATTTTCTCTAATTTTTTAGATAGTTCCTAATGGAATGCTATATTACGGTATATTTAGACTTAGGATTGTGAATAATAGAAGATATCAAAGAGTTTAAATTTTTTAAAAAATAAATGTATCCTAAAATCCTAGGTTGTTACATGTTTCAGGATTTAATTATATATTTTGGTAGTACTTTTGAGGATTATTTGAATATGGTTATATTTTAATATAATAAGATTCCCTATGATTTTTTAGATTTTGTTGTTCTAGTCATAGTATAGAACGCCTTTTAGATCACCTCTGTGTCTGATAATTATTTGAGAACCATCATTTCTTGGGATTGTGTTATATAGGTTATTATGTACATATCACAGTTGATTATGAAATAATTGAAAAACTCCTAAAAATTTGTAATCTTTTTTAAACTATAAGCACCTACAATTAGAGTACTACATTAATGATGGAGAATTACTATCAGTGACACCTTTATTGGGACACTATATATATGGAAAGTAAAGGAAGAAATTTCAAATGATTTTATAATCTTTTTATATTTTCAAACACATTATGTGGTGTTATATCTATTGGCCTTACTAGATTAATATAAATTCATGAAATTTATGAAATGTGTTAGCTATAAATATGTAATCATGATCCTTATTACATCATTAAAAACGATGAGATGGATTTGATACCGGAAACACCATTTATAGAAAAACTAATGATTGTTATAGATTATCATTAGAGAATTATAGCAGAAAATACATTGAAACTATATCATGTATTGTGATATCATGCAAAGAATTAAGAGAATATGTAGGATTAATAATCTTACATATGTTCTTAGTGGTATGATTTTTAAATTGATATACTCATTTACACTTCTCAAAGATGAAAACATTTATCATAGAAAGTTTAAAATGACTTTGGGTTTTTAAAAAATTTAACTTTTTTTCTCTACATAATATATGGATATGTATTTATGGACACATAATAAAATTTTAAATTATGATGGATCTAATATTGGTAAAACACGCTATATATGTATCTTCTGTGTCTTTAAAAAGATCTGTCTGGTATAATATTTTGAAAGAACCACACTGTAAAACCTCATCGGAAGAAAGTTCAACATTGTGCAGGTAGTGACTATAGCCACAGTGATGTGGGAAGAAATTAATAGGAGTATGTACTCATTTGGGATCTCCTCTAGTGGTTCCTCTTTTTAATAGATATTGTTTTGTCTCTTTCTTGAAGTCTAACAATATATGATGTTCCTTGATGATCATCAGGGGAAATTGGGGTTATAACATGTCGATTAAATCAATTTATACTGATGGATTTTTAAGTTATCAAAAATTAAAAAAAAAATATTCACACTGAGGACTTACGAATATTCAACTTCTTTTATAGGCAGAGCCACATATATATATGTCAAATGTGTCAAGGGACTTTCTAAAGTTACCCATATTGTATCTACCAAACTTTTTTTAGACCATTGTAGATAATGAAATAATTGATGTTATAATCTAGTATTTGATGGTAGTTAAATTAATTGGTCAAATCATTTCACCCATACTCATCAAAAATTTTGATATCTAAATGGGAATAGAGGTACTTCTCTATAGAAGTAATGAAAAATCCCAAGACATGATCATTTATGAAAAAAATTATTCTTACCATTTTTATAGTTTTGATGGTTTTCCTCATTCATAATATCATATATATTTTTATTAGAATTCCAGTATAGTTTTTATTGTCTAATAGGATTAACTACATAACATTTGTAGGGTTCATGGTTATAAGTTTGAACCAGTGATGGTGTTAGAGTGACAGTTATAGTTTCCAATTTTATAGTCTTCATATGTTGTGTTAGTGATGTTGGTTGAGTGTTTTCTTTGAAGTGATAAAGGGTATCAGCTATCCATTATTCCACTATATAAAACACTCAAACCCCACTAGAATACTTTAGATAAATGAGAACCATTTTCAACTTATCTTTTCATTTATCTATAAATATCTCCATTGAATATTTATTTGATATATGTGTATACAATGAGTTTTTAAAAAACTTCCATTTAGCAATGTAGTTTGTGAACCTCTCATTTTCCAATTGCCCAAAAATTTAGAGGTCATGAATTATTGAATTCTTGGGCATTGAGATGAATTGATCGAGGATCTATTTTTAATATCATCCCATTTTTTATGGATTTAGGTAAAATATTATTGTAAAACAAGAATTTAGATCCTTATAATGCTTATTAATATTATCAGATATTTTTCACTTCTTTATCTTCAAGTGTTTCAAACAATAGACTATGCTAAGATACCAAGTGAAATGGGTGTTTCTTCAAATCTACTAAGCTATTAAATATTGAGAAGATGGGATTTATAGTTTTATATTGAATAAGGATAAAAATATAACCACTCAGTGTATGGTTTCCTCTATGAATGCACTATCACATGTTGGCCTTCCAAATCTTTCATTCTATTTTTAAGATACTCGATAAGATATTATGATACCATCACTTGAGAAAATATTTGAGTATTCTTATTATACATTGTTTTGTATTAATGTATTCAATGTACTTGTGTATATAAACTAACCATAGTTAACCAAAAATGAATTTTTTAACACTATATGATATAGAAAATATTCTCCTAAGAAATAAATTCAATGTGTTCGATATGTTACAATGCACACAACACAAATCTTAAGTGAATAGTGATTTAATAAAATTAAAAAAAAGTAATATATTACATGAAAATTAAATGAACAATAATGTTTAAAATAAATAAATAATTATAATAATTAATATTTTCATTATTCTTGGAAAAATTAAAATAATTTATTTAGAATCATTTTTCATATGTATAAATTTTATGTAAATTTCTATTATTTTGAGTATTAAACCTATAGAATATTATTTTTTAAACATTTATAATAATTAATTTTTCTTAATATATATATCTACAAATAGTTATTAAAAATAATAAAATTGTTTTAAGGTAAAATGATAAATGTTTTAGAAAATTATTTTTATTGTCTGGAATTTAGTTTACATAAATAAATTAATTTAAACACTATTTATCAATTATTTAAATAAATTTTAATAATATAGTTTTTTTAAAATATATTAACATTTATCTACTGTTTTTTTGTAGGTATGGAATGATAAAAAATAATTTCTATGATAAAAGATATATTTTTCCAAAAAATTGTTTTTGTAGATTTTTTGCACGAAAAATAGGATTAATTTTTCCCACCTTTATGAATTGAATCCAAAAAGTGGATTACATATTAGGAATACGAATAATAAACATTTTCTATTAATATAAACAAACATTTTATCCATAATGAATAGTTACCATGGTAAAAATATTATAAACAAGGTAAGGTTTAAAAGTCATAACAAGGGGGTTAAACTAAGAGATATGGCTTCAAATATCTTTAAAATATTTTAAAACCTATTTTTTAGTTAACTTTGATGTTTTTGTATACAATATTTGGGAATTTGGACTTTTGGATTCACTTTCCCAAGAAAATGATGTTATATGATTTTAAAGTTAATGGTATTTATAAGGGTGTTTCTCACCTCCCTTACAAATAACACCTCCTCCTCCAAATTATCCACACCACTTGAGATACTTAGTTTGATCATGGTGTACCAAAATTAATCGAAAAATACCCAGCCCTTTTTATATATATTATTTTTTTCTCAAATGACCCATCAAATAATCATTTATGTGAATTCAAAGGATATTATCCAAAGAATAAGAATATCTTTTTACCATCATTTTTCAAGTTTTTTTCTTTTAAACCTCTACCATATCCTATAGAACAAAATTAACATAATAACATCTTTTTATTTTCTATATTTAAACTTTTTTATATTAATTCTATAATTTTATTTATTTCTTTTTCAAACTAATTTAAAGTGAAAGTGATCATCATCTGTATGTGGAAAACCACCTTTATAATGCTATGTAATTAATTTTTCATCACCATCTCTCAAGGATGGTTATAGATATTTATTTAATGAATATATATAATATTTATGATATAGTTATGATTATTTAAATATAAATTGTTATTTACCTTATTTTACAACTATTAATGAATAAATTTTCTATTTAATAATTTATTAGGATTCTAGAATCATGATAAATTATCAAGTATGGAAACATCAAACTGAAACATACATGGAAAGTTGAATAGTTATCACCAAAATAGAAATTTTAATGGAGAATTGTTAATAAATGGGTGTCGGAAATTCTAAAGGAATGATATATATTAATATATTTATTAATATAGTTATATAATATATGTATTATATTTTTATATTTTTTATAAAGTATGTTATAGTGTGAATGAAGTAATTTAGTACTTGAGGTAATGGTTTATGTTTCAATGTTAATTTTTATAGGGACTTTTTTTGATTGAATATCATTTAAAGGAATTATATGTGTTTTAACTCTTAAAAACAATAAATTTTATTCAATACTACTTATTTCTAGTATTTTCATGTGTGATTTCAATTTTCACCTTATTTTTGTACTCCAAATTTTGAGAATAATGTTTTTAATAAAACAAAATCATACCTCTCCTTTATTATCTAGAATCATTTTCCTCTATATCTATATTCTTCAAAATTATTTTATTTATGTATTTAATTTCACTAAAATGTTAGATAATATATTTTATACTATATTTTAATTTATTTAAAAATTATTAAAAGTTATATTTTTAAATATTTTCCATATAAATAACTTTTTAATTTCGTTACAAAAGTGTGAAATGAAAAGGATATTTTATCTTGTTTTTTGAACCATATTTTTAATGATTCTAAAAAATTGAATTTCATCAGTGTCAATGCCATTTGTGGATTTATATTTTATATTTGGGTAAAAATTATAATAAAATATCATTCTTGCTATAAATAAAATATAATTAAATTTTCTGGTCAGGGGACTTGACCCCGCGACCATGTCCTAAACCCCAACCCACTCGTACCACCCCAGCTGAGCATATGGGGATAAGGATTTTTGTAATTCACTCGAAATATTAACTTTTGATACCATGTACTTTATTAATTCGGATGTCTTATCATGATGATATTATAGGTATGTTTTCTGGAAAATAATTTATTTCTTGTAGTTTCATTATGTTTTGAAGGAATAAGGAATGCTCTTTTGTTCTTATGGAACAAAAATAATAGGTTTATTATTATATGATATATGGGTCCATAATATCCCTCTAAAACATTGGGTAATGTTTTATATCTCGTTATATCAAACTTAAATGGGTTGTTTGTCGAATTCCAAGAGGGTACATAGATTCTAAGCCCAATCCTATGTGTACATGGATGGTTACCCCAATACCAAATAAGTATGTTAGTGGTTATCCCAAGCCTATTATGTGATGAATGTCTTTGTGGGTAGTTTTGAAATAATATCTATATTCACATACTTATGCCACACTTTTTTCATATTCTTAATCCTACGTTTATATCTAATGGTTTATGATAATTTAATGTTATTCACTCCTATGGCTTATGTATTATGTTTTTCAAATACATTATTCCATGACTCGTGATTTGAGATTTACGTATTTGGGTATGAAATTTAGGTACAGTGATTATGTTCTAATGAACTTATGATTATATGATTCTCACTTATGATATATGATTAATGTTTTCTATGTTAAAACTTATTTATTATCTAAGCCCACTCCTTCTTATATTTCATTTTCACCAGGTAATTATGAAGGGTATTGAGTAAGAAGATTCAATAATGTACTACATATGAAGAATATTTGTGATAGATAATAAACAATGTTCAAAAATAAGTTGACACTATATCTAGTCTATAAGGAAACTAAACCTTTAGGGTTATATAAAATGAGTTATTGTAATTTTTAAGGAATATTCAACTAAAATAGTGTAGTACTAATTTAAGTTACTCTTAGGTTTCCTTAGTTTGTATCGATGTTGGGGTTAGTTATTTTTTTGGTTAGGATTAGAAAACATTAGTGAGAAAAATATATATAATTTTAAATTTAAGAAATATAATAACTTTTTGGTAAAGTATATATTGTGCAGTTTCCTAGAAATTGAATCCAATTCTAGATTTTAACAAGTTGATGCATGCCCTAGTATAAATTCACCTAGGGTAAATAACCCTAAAAATGTTGGTTGTGATTAACTATATATTCTCCTGGTGCAATTTAAATATTCATTACTACACACCTAGATTGACACTATTAGGGGATATGATGTGGTTAATTCATATTCTATTTATGAACCATTATGGGGAATTTTAATATTGTTTAGTTATAATTTCTAATGGGAAATGACCACAAAAAATGTCGACTGAAACGTAGATTATCATGGGTTGATAAGAAAGTTCCTTAAATTAAAAAATCGCATGAATGATTTCATTATTATATTATTTTTCAACCAGATTATTCAATCTGGATAATCACATTATACTTTTTTTAGTCAATGGGTATAACAAGGAGAAAATAGTTGGTGTAATGTAAAATTTGATGATCATCTTAATGAGCAACAAAATAGTATGGGAGTTTGGAATAAAAACATGTGACAACAGTCGACTAGATTTTAATATCTATTAACAAAAAATCAAACTATCTTTAGATCCTAAATGCACTAATGAAAGAGTGGTCATAACGGAGGTCATCACAGCCCTCAAAATTTTATTTATAAACCTACACTAGTATAGTAGTGAAGGGTCGAACCCAAGGGAAGGTAGGTGAGTTATTAAATGTTTTTTAAACTAAAAACCTCCCTGTTTTCACCAGCATATTAAACATCATAAATGACCTTTTTTAGCTTTTTATAACTATTTTTTTAGAGATAGTGATTATAAAAACCAGATCTAAAAAGGGATAAATAATATTACTAAATCATTGATAACTAAAAGAAAATATTAACTAATACATAGCTATAAATAAAAAGGAGCTAAGATTAACAATTTTCTACTAAATTCGAAACTTGACTGTTAAAACGATAAATCTCCACTGAAATTAATTGAATAAATACTATAAATTGGTTGATATATCTTCATCTCTAGAAGACACATCTAATAGATGTATGAATTTTAGAGTTCTCCACACTAATGATCATCGACTGTTAAAAATTTGAAAAAGAATACCGTTGAAATAAAACAAGCTGTAAAACTCCAACAGTAATGAAATTTACACTTAAATAATATTATAATCAAGTTAAATCTCTCTGATTGATCTTAAAGCTATGAATTTTATTACAGGAAGGTGTGAACAGTTTAATTTAACATCAGAATTGATCTCGTAGATCAATTCTGATGTTAAACAAAGAGGATATGAAAATTTTAATGGATAAACCAACCACGCTTAAAGCTCTCGAGCTAGAAATTCAGCCTATGTTCATAATGTAATATAGCATTGAAAGCATCCAAAAACCAAGTACAAGTATTAAATAAAGGAGTAGGAAGAACTCCCCAAGTGATGCTCTGCCTTCAGGCTTCTTTGTCTCCAGCTCGACTCCATAGTTTCTCTTTGAAATCATTACTATAGACAAATGTTAAGTGGAATCAGAATGAGAGTCCTCCCAGGATCATCTCTCCAAAGGTGTGTTCATGGAATGAATGAGAATCCTCCCCCAAATTTTTTTTCTTTCACATCCTTTAATATCCATTATCATTTTCTGCACATCACCCCTGTTTTCTACCAACTTAAAATATCTTTCACTTATGCACCATACATGTGCAGTTTTTCTATGATCGATATGTTGTGCTATCTTTTCTCTTCTAACTAACTACCTGCAGGTTAGTTAAGTGAAAATGGATATTTTCTAGGATTTGGTGTGAACATGAACAAGTTTTCGACTCCACTGTGAACCAGCATAGCTAAAACAAAATAAAATATTTAAAACACAATGAAATGTAAATAATAGTTACTTTTAAAAATCTAATGTTATAATACATATTAAAAAGATAACTAAAGATAATTAATAAAAATATTAATTGATAATTATTATTAAATATTAATATTAAGTTTATTACATTAATATTAAATATTGATTTAAATTAAATTATTAAGTTTCTAAGTTATTTAATTACTGTCAGTATTATTAATTAACTGTAAGTATAACTTTATTGAATTATTAAATTAGAATAATATAAATTACTTTATAAATTTAATTATTATATTTATTCTGTTTAAATTAAATTATTATTAAATTGTAAATATATTTATTTTAGTTAATAATTAATTTTATTAGTAAATAGTTATTTTATATATTTAAATTTTATAAATTCTTATAAGTTTGTCCTATATTTTATTTTATAACTTATCTATTTATTAATATTATAATAGTTAAATATTATAATTTGTATTTATTATTGAAATAAAAGATTAATTTAAATTATTCATTTATATTTTGTTTTATATTATTGTTTTTTTATATTCTATTCTCCACCCCCCCAAATTCTACACACAAGCGGGGGATCTTTGGTTCCTTCTCTATGAAGGAGAAGTGGTGGCTCCGTTTCTTCCTGAAGAATAGGTGATGGTCCACCTCGGTTCACAGCAGCATAGAGGATACTCCTCCTCACAGTGGAATCTTCAGTGGTAGGTGACACAGCTCCTAGTTGCTGGTAATGGTTTGTTTCAGCGTTGTCAACAACATCCAGATCTGTAGCAGTGTCATCCTTATATTCTTGTTTGACTTCGGTGTGGGCAGTTGACTTCTCTTCTCTCTGCTCTTCCTCAATGGTGAAAGGTGAATCTTCATCTCTTATGAATCTCCTAGTTTTTTTATGATGGATTTCAGGTTCTATACACATCCAGGAGACACAACTCATTGTTTCAATTCAAGATCCACAGTGAGAACCCTCTTCTCTGCAAATTCGGTTGGCTTCTCTATTTCTTCACAGCGACGCAACAATGGTGGGAAACAACGCTAAGTTCGGCCTCCTCCTTAACCCAGTGGTGGTTAGAGCTCATGGCACATCTCCTCCTTCTCCATATCTGAAAAATAGTTGTGATAGTGTTGATTTGGTTCTGTGATGAATTTGTGAGCTTGAAGATGAGAAGAGGTGTGGATGAGCGGTCCCAATTGGAAGAAGAATAGAGAGAGGCAGGGGTTGAGGCACTGGTTTGGGTGAAACCATGAGGATACGGTGCACAAGGAATCGATGTCTGAGGATACAGTGCATGAATGTGTTGTGGCACCACAACAAGGATGAAATAGTGTGGTAGGAAAACTGGGTTTCGGTGTGAGGGAGTTACAGTATGAAAGAAACGACGGTAGGGGATGACGTTCTGGAAAGGGTTGATATAGTGCCAGCGCAAGACAATGTGGTGGTAAAGCTAAGGAATCATGACGAGAGTCAATATGGCACCGTAATTGAGTAAAATGGTGTCACCGCAACACTAAAAGCAAAAAGAAGAGTAAAATAAATTTAAACATAAATATAATCTGTACAAAATAATTAATTAAAACTAAAAATTAATTAATACAATTGAAAAATTAATTACATAGTAAACTAAAATAATCTTATAAAACCATTTATACTTATGTTAAATTATTATTAACTTTAGTTTGTAAAACATAAATTGTTGCTAAATTAATACTAAAATTTAAAATCAACTATATTATTAGAAGATAATATAAAATTTAAAAATTTATAAAACAAAATTTAAATTATTTATTATAGTTACCATCTTAAATTAAATTAATTAAGGTAAACCGTGAGTTATTTTTTCATTAAATAATTAATTTAATAAATGAAATTAAATTAAAGAAATTTAATAAATGAAATAAGTTTATAATATTAAATTTATAACTTATGAATTTGTTAAAAGAAAAATAATATTTAGACTATGTTATTTTAATTAATAAATATTTAATACATAATATGTTAAATTGACAACTAAGTAATTTAAAAGTAATTAAAGATAATAATTAATTAACTAACAAAAAAGTAAAATTATTAAATATAAAGGCAAAAATCACCAAACTAAATAAAAATTTATTAGACTATAAAATTAAAGTAAGATATAAATTAATTATTTATAGGCTAAAAATACAATTTTATCACAAAAATTGATTAAATAATAGATTTAACTATAAAAATAAAAATGGGTACTGATTTAGGAAAAAGTGTAATAATGATTAAATAAATCAAAAAAATTACTTAATTAGATTTGTAAAAACATGTGTTTTTAAGGCCACATCAAATTCCCCCACACTTTATAATTGTTTTCCACAAAAAAAATACTATTCATTACTATTATAAAAAAACATAAGTATATTATTCATGATACTGCTCAAAATGTAACATGTTTAGAAATTTCAACAGAGGACTTCAAGACTGCCATTAGGCTTTTGAAAAGTTAACTCAAATCAAGTTATGCATTAAACAATCTCTTTTAGAAATCAAGAAAGCAAAGAACCATATATTAATGAAATTTTCCTACCTCATATGTGAATTTCCTTAGTGACTAATTTAAATCCAAACTCATGTTCTAATTCCAAGAGTGAAAAGTGGTAAAATATCAGTGGAATTAAAAACATAACTGAGGAACCTTATTCTTTGACTTTTATCATAGGTTCCAAAAATAAATATAGACTTTTTTATGAACCTCTTTATTGATACAACCTAAATGACTCCCATATCAAGGAATTGTCCCCTTCTTTATTTGGAATTTATCATTCACCTCACCTTAATGAACTATTTTTTGAACCTAGACACTTTATTTAATTTTTTCTAAGCCATGTATCATTGTGCTGAGAACTGTGCATATGCACTTATTCAAAGTGTACAGAAGACTTATAGTAAATAGAAACGTACCTAGCATGTAGGGTCTCAGAGAATCATCATGGGATCCCAAATTCCCAAATTACTCCAGTTTCAAAATATTTTTATGAAAATAATTTACATTGTCTCACTAAGGTGATTACTTTAATAATTAAAAGAAAAATGAATCCCCAGGGATCAAAATCAAAATTCCAATTCCAATGTTTATGATCATAACTCCACTAACTGGTTACCCATATCACTGTCAAAAGTTGTTCCAAAACCAAATTTCCATTAATTCACTAAACAATATCACTCATCAATCATCCAACCATATAAATTTTAGATTTAAAGTGGTACTTAACAACCCATCAGGCATCACCCTAAGGCCAGAACCATTTCAAGAAAGAATTAATCCTGAAATTTTGCAAGATTTTTGAAAATAATTAACCTTTTTTTAACAAAAATACAGAAGTGGAAATGGGAATTTATGAGCATAAAATTAAGCACAGTTTACAACAGTCAAGAATTGACCCCCTCCCCCACACTTAAAACCCAAATTTTTTCCCAACGTGGAATTCCAAATATGGATAAGAACAATTAATCAACTAAGGTTCAAAAGAGATTTTGTATTTCAGTTGAATTATGATATGTATAAAGGGTCTCTTTGAAGTTCAAAAGTATTGTTTTCCACAAATATTATTTTACATCATTTTTACAAGAAAGTACATACATTAACATTAAAGTCTAAAAATAAATATTTTCATGAAATTTCAAATAGTTGCATGTAAGTTGTGGGTGAAGAGTGAATTGGGTGTAATGAAATTCAGAAAACAAGATTAAATCGGATGTTCAATTAAGCATAAAGATAACATTCCTAACACCCCTTAGCAAAATGGATTTAACAGGAACACAAGAACCAACCTACATGTATCCCAGAAACCTTATTTCATGCACTGTATGGGTTTCTGAAATAAATGGAATTCAATTCTAAGCAAAGGAAAACATTAAGATTTTTTTTGTACAGTAATTTGACATGTGCAGAAAAATTTTATAGCAAAGTGATAAGAAGTGGTATTTTTTTAAGTATGCAAGACATGTAGCAGATTTTTTCTAAAGCATTAAGGATCAGAAAAATGAAACAAAAATTAACAATAAGGTACTTCTCTGTGGTAAATTTTTTTATTAGTCTTCCAACTATGAAATTACACTTCTCCATGAAACCAATAGTTGAATCCTAAAAATTAGATCATGTAATCCTAGTATAAAAAACAAACGAAGACAGAGCTTATAGAACGTATCAAAGCAGCACTTTATTAAAATTAAAACAAGAATATAAAAAAAAGTAAACACAAAAGAAAAAACATTGGTTAACTCCCATGAAGAACTGAATTTAGAGTATTCATTTAGAATTTATTTAATCATATTTTTTTTGTTTTTTATTGAAAAAGAACAAAACCATGGGTTTCATCCTATGCGGTGCAATATTTATAGTCCCCATGTGGACTCGCCTAGAAAATAATTGTAGTCACTATGTGGATTTGGTTTCCTTAATAAGAACCACCACATGTTTTTGGCCCATTTTTTAATAAGGAAATTAAATTTTTGGGAACCAAAACTTTTTAAAACTGAAACTAAACTCTCATATCCTGAATTAACCCATAAGAAATCCCCTTTGATAGTGATGAACATGGTTCTAAAAACTACCAGAATTGTTTCATATATTACACATTTAAGTTTTTTAGGAAGAGAAAATAAATTAGGTGCCTCAAATAATATGAACTTATTCTCATGGATATCTATATCAACATCAACACTAACAGATTGACATTCATTGGTGAAAATGGGTAAATTCTGATGATAAGTTCAAAACAGGATTCGATAAACTGCTTAGCAGAATCATGTACAATGGAACTCAAGAAAAAATCCCCTTTTAAACTACAATCAGCATCAGGATATTATTTTTCTCTTTACTCAGTTGAGGATAGAAGTGATAGATAGGGAAGATAATTTATTTTATCACTATTTAATGATTTATTTTTGAAAAAGTTATAAATCTATTACAAAATATCCTCATCTATCAACTCAAAATAAACATATACTACCTCTAAAAAACCAATTATACATAATTCAAGTGTGTTATGAACCCCTTTTTCATGTTCAAGTTCAAAATACTCATTTCCCAAAATAGGGTTTGTAGTTTTTTCCAGAAAGCTCAAATCAGGGGAAGAAATGTTCAACTCAGCATCAATAAATTAAAATTCCAAATTGTTAAAACTCAAACAGTTTTCCCCAAGAAAGACAAAACTACTTTCAATTTAGTATACTGTGTTTCAGAAAAGTGATTACTATGTAAACAAGGAAGTGAAATATCATCAATCAACTTTTCCTCAAAAAACACTACCTCAACTTCTTCAACCAACAGCATTTCAGAAATTATTGAGTTTATAGTTTTGAAACATAGAAGAGTGATTTTCAATTCTGGTATAAAAATATCAGATTTCATGTTATCCAGTTTAATGTTCTCATTCAGAGTGTTTCCCATTTCCAGTTCAGGTTTAGTATTCAAAAAGTTAGAATAATTGAGTGAAGTGTTTTTAAAATTAAAAATTTCATTCTCAAATATCTCTTCTACCCGAGTGACTTCATTCTCAAAAATTCTAAAACAATGAGCCTTTTCAAAAGTAGGGATCATTAAAATAACTGGGCATTTTTTTTCAAACTATTTTAAATCATTTTCAAAATTCTAAAACTCAACTCCTTTAAATTTATTTATTTGATTTCCAATGACGAGTTCTTTGTTTAATTAGTTGGTTATTTCATGATTTGGTTCAACTGTTTTAGATTCTTCAAAGTAAATGGTTTGTTGCCAAGTTTCTGATTTACTTTCTTTTTCAATATGATTTTAAAATATTTCAAAAACACTTTCCTCTTCATTCACATAAAATTATTATTGTTTGTTGAACCTTTTTTGTAACTATAATAGAATCTTTTCTAATATTTTTAGACATTGATCTTTCTCTTGAGTGTATTTAGTTTGAATTTCATCGGTTTTATTAAACCAGGAATCCCAACAATCAACCCTAAAAACCAATTTGGTTTCAATAAATTCAAGTTTAGTTTGGAATTCAGGATTAAACTCATGTTTTTCATTATATTAAATGTAACCATCTTATTGTGGCTGGTTATACACACACTTCCAGGCAGTATGTCCATAATAGCCACAACAAAAACGATGAGGCCCTGGTTGATACCATTTCTCATTGACTTCCATTTTTTAACTAAAAACAGGAGACATTAAGCACATAAATTTTAACAGTAAATGAAAATTTAAATGTTCAAAAAAATCAATAGGTTCCCGTTAACATTTTTCTAAATCAGATTTTTATATATTCTTTTTTATTTTTTATTATTTTTTTATTTTTCTAACCCTATTCTCTTAGTGCATTCCTTCCCCAGAAACTCTGCCAAATTTTGGTGAGAATAGATGTCACGACCCGCCTTCACAAAAAAGGACGGAAGGGTCAGCATATTGCTAGGCCCTTCCTTTTTTAAGTTGAAGGAGAGATAATGACCCCCCGAGACCCGCCTTCAATAGGTCCCGGAGTGGCGACTAGCACCAAGGGTATAGAAATTTCTCACAAATGGAAGGCATTACACCTTTTTGTTTTATAAGATCGAGAGTTGAGATGATGAAACTCAACAACACCAAGAAGAAAAGAGAAGTAAAACCAAAATAAATAAACCATTCCCACATGAATATTCTAAAAGTAAATCCACAAAGTACAAAGGGTGACTACAAAGGTAAGTACCAAAGAGGAAAAAACAGCAACTGCAACTGCCCCAAAAGTCTGATCTAGTAAGGTCATGTGTGATCCCCGAAGTCCTCTTGGAAACCTGAAATTAGTTTTATATACGTAGGGTGAGCATACAAGTACACTCAGTAGGTAAAACCAAATAATCTTGTGCACAAGTGGGGGAACGTGCTAAAGTCCTGTGACAAAAGGAGAAAACCAAACACCTATCAAGGTAAACCATCCACCCCAGGCCTCACTAAGGCACACTCCCCAAATAACACAAGTCAAGTAATATATATATTAAGATCACATAGATGTTTGGGTACCCCGCGCCACTTTCCCACTGGTTATTGAGACATCCTACGCATCGGACCAATCCCGCCATTCTCACCGCAGTCCCACTGCCACACTCACCCGCACACACCTGGGCCACAACCACACGCAGTCCCACTGCCGTAATCCCGCCCAAAACCACCTGGGCCACAACTGTCACATGTAACCATGCCTGCAAACAACTAGGCCAGAACAACCACCACCACGCCCGAAGACACCTGGGCTAGAAAATCAACTGCCACGCCCGAAGACACCTGGGCCTCATCCCGAAGACACTTGGGAAACCACCTGCCGCACACACCTGGCCAACCACCACACCACCCCGCCCGAAGGTTCTTGGGCTAATAATGGACCTCAGTCCATCACAGCCTGCCCAGAGATGCTTGGCCTATCCTGGAAAGGGAGCAGAAAAGGAGCTAATAACCAGCCACTAAGAATAGTGTTGGGAAAAACACCCTCCCCATGAAATGGGGGTGTTTGGCAGTAAGTGCTCAACTTGGGTGGGTTGCGAATAAGAAACACAAAGCTGAAAGTATATATATATATAGGTAAAAAGCACTCACCCAAGCTAGGTTTTTCTTCAGACAGCCTACAGATCACAACAGCACTCAAGTCCGAGTCACGACTCACGCTAACAACCCATTTTTCCCCTTTATTATTTCATGTTCAGTAATAATGTTTATGTTTAAGAACTATTGGGAAACTGGTAGACATAGGAATAAGTCCATGAAGGTGAAAAATCAAGAAACAACCATAACTTCCATACCCGGTTCTCAACAACAGAGGATTCCACCCCAATTCTTGATATAAACAAGTATCCACCCGGTCTTAAAACTCATAACCACCGAAGCCGCATCAACAGGGGATCCCATCCCCCAATTTTACATAACCACCAAGGGTATAAAAGAACAGGGGATCCCATCCCCTCCCGTATATCCATCAATCGACTCGTAAAAGAAAACCACCAAAACACTGCCACCAACACTATGAACGGCCAAACCTGTATTTTCAGATTTAAAATATTTTACATGTTCCATGATTTCAATTCCATTTTGACCGGGGTTAGCACAGAAGGGATTGATCTTGGTGCTTTCAATTTATTCAGCCGGATATACGTGATTAACCAATTTCCCAGCAGGAGTTCACATTTACAAAAAAAGCCATTTAAAACATCAGCGGGGTTTATTAGTTCACAAACAACGACCACCAACGGCCTCAATTTTCAGAAGGCATAAGCCAGCACAACTCAACAAGATGGTCATAAAATAAACAGCATCAAAAATATAGGATAGCATCAACAATCACAGTCCCCCCCTTTCTTTATAGAATTCGTTCATTATCTTTAATTAGGTCTGGTTTATCCAATTCTACGGAACAAAAGCACACCCACCCGCATGATACACCAAAGAGAGAGGCAAAGGAGAAATTTCCCTACCTGTTGGATCAACGATCTAGGCTGAGGCCAGGGGAGGAAGTTCACGGATAGTGATTCGGCTCGCCTGAACGAAAATTGCTTCGTCTATCAATGCTTAGGCCGGGCGTGGAATTTTATAGATAACGATGCGCCCGATGCACCAGAATCTATTTGTGAAGAGCCACGTTCGGGGAAAGGAGGAACCACGGATAACCCTTATTTTATAAGATCTGTGGATGGTTGAGGTGAGAAAGCGAAACCACGTAAGGCGCGGGGGACGTGGGTTGATCACGCGGCTCCACTCGTCATTAAAGGGTCGTGTGGTTTAAACTGACTCATTAATTGATTAAGTATTTAATTAAAACTATTATGCACGTTACATGCCTTTAAAACACGCTCAAACATGTCAAAATAGGGTTTGAAACCCTATTTGCGCAAAAGGGAGCGCTACTGGAAATAACCCGCGGGGTAGGCCAAAGCCACCGGTAGCGGAGAGCTACCGGTGGGTGACAGCTACCGGTAGGCCGAGCTACCGGTAGGCTGCAGCTACTGGTAGGTCCATCTACCGGTAGGCTACAGCTACCGGTAGGCCGAGCCACTGGTAGACAGAGCTACCGGTAGGCTACGACCACCGGTAGACCGGGCTACCAGTAGACAGAGATACCAGTAGGCTGCGGCCACCGGTAGACCGAGCTACCGGTAGGCCTGCTACCGGTAGGCTAAGGCTATCGGTAGGCCTACACCAGCATGATTCCCAGACCCGAAAACCCAAAAAGAGATTTTCACAAAGTAATGGACTACAAAAACTGAGTCCATTACATCAGATACCTCTTAAATGATTCTCGTCCTCAAGAATCAAAACAAAACCAGAAGTGAAGAGAGGGTCCGAACAACCACCTCGAAAGATACCTCTTAGGAGAGAACCCATGCTAACAAAAACATTTCCCCGCCAAGAACCAAGCAACATACCATGCCAAACTGCCCGGGCATGTGGGTTTGGGAGTTTCCTTCCCCATGTCAAGATATTATCGGCTTTGGGCGGCAATGGCTCGCCCGCACGGGTTTAATCGCATCCACCATAATGCATCTTGATTAGGGGTTGGTTTCTCTCCTCCCCCATAGCCAGGGATTTTCACAGACAAACAGAGGAAAGAAACCAGTACATTTCATAGCCAAAAGACAAAACGTTCTACCACAATAGGTACAACAAGGAGAAAAACTCAAAACAACCATGGGTACTGGGTACGCATATGTGCTTCCCTCTCCCACGTACTCTCCTCAATCCCACCATGTCTACAAAACACGCGAACCAAGGGAATGGTTCACCCACGAAGCACCTTCTCCTTGCGATCCTCGATCATCACTGGTCTCTCCACAAAGGTCACGTCGTCCTCGATGTCCAGCTCACCCCAATCAAGGACGTGTGAATCGTCATACATATACCGATGGAGCTGGGACACATGGAAGACACCATGTATTCTCAGTAGCGGCGGTGGAAACGCTAGCTGGTAAGCCACCTCGCCAACCCGCCGCAATACTTCGAAGGGTCCGATGAACCTAGGGGAAAGCTTACTCCCCTTGTCGAACCTCCGCTTCCCACGCCAAGGGGAGACCTTCAAGAATATGTGGTCCCCATCCTAAAACTACAAGGGCCTCCTCCTGGTATTAGAATACGACTTCTGTCTGTCCTGGGATGCCTTCATCCTTTCCCATATGAGCTGAACCTTCTCTGTTGTGTTCTGCACCACCTCCGGGCAAAGGATGCCTGCCTCTCCTACTTCGGCCCAACACATAGGTGAACGGCATGGCCTCCCATACAGGGCTTCAAACGGGGCCATTCCAATGGTAGAGTGATAGTTATTATTGTAAGAAAACTCTAACAGGGGAAAGTGTCACACCCATGATCCTCCTGAGTCCAGAACACATGCCCATAGCATATCCTCCATGTTTTGGATAGTGCGCTCTGTTTTTCCATCTGTCTGGGGATGGAAAGCAGTGCTAAGGCATAACTGGGTGCCAAATGCATGCTTCAATCCTCTCCAGACTTGCAAGGTAAACCGTGCATCCCTATCTAAGACTATAGAACTCGGAACTCCATGCAAGCACACCACCTCGTCCACGTACTTTCGTGCCAAAGCGTCCACAGTACTCAACTCCCTGATTTCCAGAAAGTGAGACGATTTCGTTAACCTATCCACTACTACCCAGATGGTGTCGTACCCTCCTCGGACCTTGGGTAGTCCGGTGATGAAATCCATCAATATGTCATCCCACTTTCCACTCGGGGACATCTAGAGGCTGCAGTAGGCCGCCTGGAACTCGGTGTTCAGCCTTCACTTGCTGACACACTAAGCACTTGGCCACAAACTCTTCCACTGCTCGCTTAACTCCAGGACACCAAAACTGCCTCTTCAAACCCTGGTACATCATGGAAACTCCTGGGTGTACCGCCAGGGGTGAGTTGTGGAACTCACTGAGAACCTTGCCGCGCATCGCCTCTGTGAAAAATAACCTTTTCTGGAAAAGCATCCAGTTCTGACCATCCTCTGTCCATCCTTCCGGAGCATTGCCCTGGTCAACCCAGTCACGCATCACTTCGCACTCTAGGACTCCCCACTGAGACTCCTCCATCTGTCGAAATAGAGATGACTGCACTATCATCTGATATAGGCAGTCTCTACCACTATCCATCCTCGCATCCAGGTATAAGGAGGCCAACTCCTCCATGGCCTTCCAGGAGTCCGCTGACTCTTGGACTAGATCTTTATGCGTCCTCCTGCTCAAGGCATTGGCCACCACGTTTCCCTTGCCATCAGTATAAGAGATCTAGAAGTCGTAATCCTAGAGGAACTCCACCCATCTCCACTGGTGCAAGTTTAAGTCCCGCTGGGAGAACATATACCTCAAGCTTTTGTGATCTGTGAAGACCACAAAGCGTTCCCCAATGAGATTGTGCCGCCATAACTTTAGCGCAAAAACAGCCGCTGCAAGCTCCAGGTCGTGGGTGGCGTAATTATGCTCATGGGAACGCTGCTGCCTGGACCCAAAATAGATCACACCTTGTCGCTGCATCAACATGCATCACAGGCCCTGTCCTGATGCATCACAGAATACCTCATAGGCCACCTCTTCTTCTGGTAATCTCAGCACTGGGGCACTGACCAACTTCTCCTTCAGATAGCTGAACGATGAATGGAACTGCTCACTCCATACGAAAGCCTGGTCCTTCTTGGTTAGAGCCTTCAAAGGGGCCGCAACTCGGAAGAAGTTGGGTACGAATCTCTGGTAGTAACCTGCCAGCCCAAGGAAACTACGGACCTCTGCCACATTCTTGGGTGCTGCCCAAGAAACAACTACCTCAACTTTTGACGGGTCCACCGCTACCCCCTGCTCGGACACCACGTGCCTGAGGAAGTTCACTTCTCGTGTCCAGAACTTGCATTTTGACAACTTCTTATAGAGTTGGTTCTGTCGGAGGACCTCCAAAACTGTCCTCAAGTGATCTGTGTGGTCCTCCTCCAATCTAAAGTAGACCAGGATGTCGTCGATGAACACTGCCACAAATCGATCCAGGTATTCCCGGAAGATGGAGTTCATAAGCCCCATGAACACAGCCGGGGCGTTCGTAACGCCGAAGGGCATGACTACGAACTCGAAGTGTCCATACCTGCACCTGAACGCTGTCTTTGGGATGTCTCTCTCCTTCACCCTCATCTGGTGGTACCCAGACCACAGGTCGATCGTCGAGAACCATCCTGCCCCTTTCAGTTGGTCAAAAGGATCATTTATCCTCGGAAGAGGGTAGCGATTCTTGATCTTCACCTGATTCAGCCTTCTGTAGTCTATGCACAACCTGAGACCACCATCTGCCTTCTTTGAAAACAAGAACGGAGCACCCCACAGTGACGCACTCGGTCGAACATAACCTCTCTTCATCAGATCCACAATCTGTATCCGCAACTCCCATAGCTCCGAAGGTGCCATCCGGTAAGGAGCCATCGAGATTAGATGAGCGTCGGGTTGCGGGTCTATCCCGAACTCGGTATCACGTCAAGGGGGTAGAGTCATCACCTCATTAGGAAAGATGTCCATAAACTCACGGACGATCTCTGGCACTTCAACCATTTCAGCATCTACTGATTCCACTATCACCTCGGTCAACAAGGAGAGGAGAGGTTCCTCTCTCCTGTTTCACTTCGGACTGATCCACTCGCCGGTGAAGGTAACACACCTGCTGTCCAAGTCTGAGAACACCACCCTTCTTCGAAAATAGTTGATGATGGTGCACACAGAAAATTGCCAGTCGATGCCTAGGATGACATCGTATGGCTGAATCTGTAGCAGATGAAGAACCCTAACCGACTGATGTGGCCCTATCATCAGTCTACATCCCCGACAAACAAACAACAAGTTGGTCTGACCTCCAACTGGTGTGCTCAACACAAGGGGCACTGGAAGTCTCTCTGAATCTACAACCAAGGAATGGGCTAGGCTGGGTGCAACAAAGGAGTGCGAAGCTCCGGTATCGAACAAGGCATAAGCAAGAGTGTTAAATAGACTGATCATACCTCAAACAACCTCTGGCCCTGCTGGAACTGCTGCCTCTGCGGCGTGTAACTGTCCACACCCAGCTCCCCTGCCTCTCGGTTGTTGGCCACCTCCCCGACCACGCCCTGTTCGAGGTCCCTGTGGAGCGCCCTGAGGTCGGCCTCCTCCTCCTACGTCTTCCCTCGGAGGAGCGGGAGCTCGCTGTCCCTGCTGCTGCTACTGGAATGGTCTGGCTGGAAGGTGCTACTGGGTCAGGTGTTGGGGATGACTACCACTACTGTACTGTACCCGGTCGGGGCACTGACTCCGGTGATGCCAAGGGCTCCCACAGATGAAGCACCACGGTACCAGACCCATAGGAAAAGGGTGAGGGCCCAAGGATCGAAACTGAAACTGATTCGGCCTTCTCCCTGCTGGTCGGAACCTAGAGGGTCCTGACACTGGAGGCCTGGTGCTCACGGCCTTCCCCTTCGATGGTCCCAACTGGATCCCCTCTCATGACACTCCTCCTAGAGCATGCATCCTCTCCACCACTTCGGCCTTCTTTCGGACCTCCAAGTACGTCGGCAGGGTGAAGGGGGTAATAGCATACTGGAGGGAGGGTCGGTGCGCCTCCTCTAAACGTCTTTCCTGACACTCCTCATTGGGAAAGAGGTCTGGAGAAAAACGTAGGAGGTCCTTGAACTTGATCCCTATATCCCTCACGGACATACTCCCCTGCTGGAGGGAGAGTCGTTCCTGCATCTTTTCTGCCTTCATCGTCGAGGAGAAGAATTCTGCCTGGAACTCCCTCTCAAAATCCACCCAAGACACCTCAGACTCTCTCCTCTCCCCCAGGTAAAGCATCCACCACTGACGTGTCGCTCCCCGCATCTGGCTAACGACCAGAGGAACCTAGTACTCGTTCGGGGCCTGAATTTGGCCGAAAGATATAACTATCTCCTCTAGTCAGCTTTCCGTCTTCATATCGGAGGTGCTGCCCTCATACTTCTCGAGGGCCTGTCGCTGGAAGGCTCAAAGAGTCTTCTGCCACTGGTCTTCCTCTTCCTCTGGATCAGCTCTCTACCGATCGGCCAAAGTAGTCTTCGGGGCCTCGATCGCCTGTACCACACGTGGTCGCCTTCTAGGTTCCATAGCTGCAAGGTAAACAAGGAATGCCTAAGCCCAAGTAGTGCAGAATACTGTTCTTAAAACTTCTTAAAAATTAATTTATTCTTAGTCCCCAAGACATCCTAGAAACACATGAACACAAGTCATTATGATGCATGTACCTTTCCTAGGGTCTCTACCCTGCAATCAGTGTGGCCTCACTTAGTCGTTCGGTAGGTCCAGGGTCCTTGCATCGGATCACGGGGGGGCCTAAAATCCCGTGTCCTAGCCGGTCTTCCCTAGCCTAATTCACGCGCCAAGGTCACCCAACACTGTTGCCTTACCATCCCATGCAATCCTCACTGTGCCTAACTCCAGACTCCATCCTATCTCTCAACCTCCCTCTGATACCATTTTTTCACGGCCCACCTTCATCAAAAAGGAGGGAAGGGTTAGCAGATTGTCAGTCCCTTCCTTATTTAAGTTGAAGGAGATAAAATGACCCCCAAGACCCGCCTTCAATAGGTCCCGGAGTGGAGACTAGCACCAAGGGTATAGAAATTTCTCACAAATGGAAGGAATTGCCCCTTTTTGTTTTATAAGATCGATAGATGAGATGATGAAACTCAACAACACCAAGAAGAAAAGAGAAGTAAAACCAAAAGAAATAAATCATTCACACATGAATGTTCTAAAAGTAATGCCACAAAGTACAAAAGGGCGACTACAAAGTTAAGTACCAAAGAAGAAAAAACAGCAACTGCAACTGCCCCAATAGTCCGAGCTAGTAAGGTCCTGCGTGATCACCGAAGTCCTCCTCGAAACCCGAAAGAAGTTTTATATACGTAGGGTGAGAATACAAGTACACTCAGTAGGGAAAACCAAATACTCTAATGAACAAGTGGTGGAACATGGTAAGGTCCCGTGAGAAAAGGAGTAAACCAAACACCTATCAAGGTAAACCATCCACCCCAGGCCTCACCAAAGCACACTCCCCAAATAACGCAAGTCAAGTAATATATATATTGAGAGAACATCGATGTTTGGGTACCCCACGCCACTTTCCCACTGGTTATTGAGACGTCCTACGCATCGGACCAATCACGCCATTATCACCGCAGTCCCACTGCCACACCCACCCACACAAACCTGGGCCACAACCACACGCAGTCCCACTGCCATAATCCCGCCCGCACACACCTGGGCCAAAACTGTCACACGTAACCATGCCCGCAAACACCTAGGCCAGAATAACCACCACCACGCCCGAAGACACCTGGGCTTGAAAATCAACTGCCACGCCCGAAGACACCTGGGCCTCATCCCGAAGACACTTGGGAAACCACCTGCCTCACACACCTGGACAACCACCACACCACACCGCCCGAAGGTTCTTGGGCTAATAACGGACCACGGGCCATCATATCATGCCCGAAGATACTTGGGCTATCAGGGAAAGGGAGCCGAAAAGGAGCTAATAACCAGCCACTAAGAATAGTGTTGGGAAAAACACCCTTCCCATGAAATGGTGGTGTTCAGCACTAAGTGCTCAACTTGGGTGGGGCGCGAATACGAAACACAAAGCTACAAGTATATATATATATATATAGGTAAAAAGCACTCATCCAATCTAGGTTTTTCTTCAGACAGCCTATAGATCACAACAACACTCAAGTCCGAGTCACGACTCACGCTAACAACCCATTTTTCCCCTTTCTTATTTAACGTCCAGTAATAATGTTTATGTTTAAGCACTACTGGGAAACTAGTAGGCATAGGCATAAGTCCATGAAGGTGAACAATCAAGCAACAACCATAAAGTTCATACCCGGTTCTCAACAACAGAGGATCCCACCCCAATTTGTGATATAAAAAAGTATCCACCCAGTCTTAAAACTCACAACCACCGAAGCCGCATCAACAGGGGATCACATCCCCCAATTTCACACAACCATCGAGGGTCTAAAAAACATGGGATCCCATCCCCTCCCACATCTCCAGCAATCGACTCGTAAAAGAAAACCACCAAAACACTGTCAGCAACACTAAGCAAGGCCAAGCCTGTATTTTCAGATTTAAAAGATTTTACACGTTCCATGATTTCAATTCCATTTTGACCGGGGTTAGCACAGAAGGGATTGATCCTGGTGCTTTCAATTTATTTAGCCGGATATACGTGATTAACCAATTTCACAGCAGGAGTTCACATTTACAAACAAGCAATTTAAAACATCAGCAGGGTTCATTAGTGCACAAACAACGACCACCAACGGCCTCGATTTTTAGAAGGCATAAGCCATCACAAATCAACAAGATGGTCATAAAATAAACAACATCAAAAAAATAGGATAGCATCAACGATCACAGCCCCCCCCCCCCCCTTCTTTATAGAATTCGTTCATTATCTTTAATTAGGTCTGGTTTATCCAATTCTACGGAACAAAAGCAAGCCCACCCGCATGATACACCAAAGAGAGAGGCAAAATAGAAATTTCCATACCTGTTGGATCAACGATCTAAGCTGAGGCCGGGGGAGGAAGTTCACGGATAGTGATTCGGCTTGCCTGAATGAAAATCGCTTCGTCTATCAATGCTTAGGCCCGGCGCGAAATTTTACGGATAACTATGCGCCCGATGCATCAGAAGCTGTTTGTGAAGAGCCACAATCGGGGAAAGGAGAAACCACGACTAACCCTTATTTTATAATAGTTGCGTACAGTTGAGGTGAGAACGTGAAACCGCGTAAGGCGTGGGGTTCGTGGGTTGATCACGCGGCTCCACTCGTCATTAAAGGGTCTGGTGGTTTAAACTGACTCGTTAATTGATTAAGTATTTAATTATAACTATTATGTGTGTTACAGGCCTTTAAAACACGCTCAAACATGTCAAAATAGGGTTTCAAACCCTATTTTTGCAAAAGGGAGCGCTACTGGAAATAACCCGTGGGGTAGGCTAGAGCCACTGGTAGCTGAGAGCTACTGGTGGGTGATAGCTACTGGTAGGCTAAGCTACCGGTAGGCTGCAGCTACCGATAGGCCGAGCTACCGGTAGGCTGCAGCTACCGGTAGGCCGAGCTACAGGTAGACAGAGCTACCGGTAGGCTGCAGCCACCGGTAGACCGAGCTACCGGTAGACAGAGCTACCGGTAGGCTGCAGCCACCGGTAGACCGAGCTACTGGTAGGCCTGCTACCGGTAGGCTAAGGCTACCGGTAGGCCTACACCACCGTGCTTCCCAGACCCGAAAACCCAAAACGTGATTTTCACAAAGTAATGGACCCCAAAAACCCAGGCCATTACACTAGAGGTCTTCATGGCCCTCAATATATTATTTATAAAACTACATTAGAATAGTAGTGAAGGGCTGAACCCAAGGGGAGGTGGGTGAGATATTCAAAGGTTTTTAAACTAAAAACCTCACTGTTGTCAGCAGTGAAGTAAACATCTTAAATGTCTTTTTTATCCTTTTATTTTTGTATATTTTTTTATAGATAATTATTATGAAAACACGATAGACAAATATATTAATCATATTACTAAATAATTGATAACTAAAAGAAAATAGTAACTAATACATAGCTGTAAGGACAAAGGTGCTAAGATTAATAATATTCTTGGAAATTATACACTTGATGGTTAAAAGGAAAACTATCAAGTGAAATTAATTGAATCACATGTTTGAAATTGGTTTATATATCTTCCACACTAGAAGACACATAAAACAAAGGTATGAATTTTATATTTTGTCACTCTAAAGATCATAAACTGTTAAAAAGCTTGAAAGAGAATACCTTTGAAAAAACTCACTGTAAAACTCCAATTGTAATAACATTTATGCTTCAACAATATGATGATCAAGTTGAATCTCACTGGTTGATCTTGAAGCTATGAATTTTATTATAGGAAGGTTTGAATAGTTTAATTTAAAATTTTAACTTATCTCACCGATCAATTCTGATTTCAAGAAAAGTGGAAGGGAAAAAATTAATGAATAAACCAACCTAGATTGAAGATCTTGAGCTAGTAATTTAGCCTATGTTTATAATGAAACCTATCATTGTAAACAACCAAAAATAGAGTAAAAGGATTAAAGAAAAGAGAAGCAAGAACTTCATAAGTGATGCTCTACCTTCATGCTCTATAGTCTCCAACTCAAATCCATAGTTGCTCCTGGAATTCTTCGCTCTCAAAAAATGTCGTATGGAATCCGAATGAGAGTATTCCTTGGATTTTCTCTCCAATAGTGTGTTCATAAAATGAATGAGTGTCCTCCCTCAAATTATACTACTTTCTCTCCCTTTAATATCCACTATCATTTGTAGCACGTCACCCTTATTTTCCAATAACTTCAAATATCCTTCACTTATGCACCGTACACGTGCATTTTTTTCATGACAGACATGTTGCTCTAGATTTTCCCTTTTAACAAACTACCTGCGAGTTAGTTAAGTGAAACTGGACTCTTTTTTGGATTTTGTGTGAACCTACACATGTTCTTGACACCACTGTGAAACTTCACAGCTAAAAAAAATAAAATAGTTAAAACATGAAGGAATTTAAATAATAGTTTTTTAAAGTATAATGTTATAATACTTATTAAAAATTTAACTACAATTAATTAATAAAAATTTTAATTTAATTTTTTTAATATTATTATTATGTTTATTAATTTATATTTAAATATTTAATTAAATTAAATTATTATGTTTCTAATTTATTTAATTAGTGTAAGTATTATAAATAAATAGTTAGTATAAGTTAATTAAATTCTAAAATTATATTAATAACATTTAATTTATTAATTTAATTATTATATTTATTATTTTGAAATTAAATTATAATTAAAGTGTTAATATATTTATTTTAGTTATTAAATAATTTTATTGATTAATTATTATTGTTAATGTCTTAATTTTATAAATTCCTATTATTTTGTCTTATATTTTATTTTATAACTTATATATTTATTAATATTATAATAGTTATATATAATGATAGTTTTTTATTTTTGAAATAAAAGTTTCATTTAGATTAATAATTAATAATTTCTTTTAAATTATTATTGAATTTGTTTTTTTTTGTTTTCTTAATATTATATTCTCCTCCACCCCCCCCCCCCCAAATTTGGCACACATGGGGGTCTTTGGTTCGTTCTCCATGAAGGAGAAGTGGAGACTCTGTTTCTTACCGAATAATAGGTGATGGTCCGCCTCAATTCACATCGGCAATGTGACTTCTCCTCCTCAAGGTAGAATCAGTGGCGTTAGGTGACACAGCTCCTAGTGGCTTGAAATGGTTCATTTTGGCATTGTTGATGGCATCAAGATCTGCAGTAGCCACATCCTTCTCTTCTTGTTCAACACTGGTACAGGCAGCAGACTTCTTCTCTCATTTCCCTTTCTGAACGGAATGAGGTGGCTCCGCATATCCTACAATTATCCCAGTTTTTTCTAATATTGGATTCCAGGTTGTAGGCACATATAGGAAACATGGCTCTTTGTTTCAATTCCAGATACATTTTAAAAACCCTCTTCCCTGCAAATGTGGTCGGCGGCTCCTTTTTTCACCACGACGTAGCAATGGCGGACAACATGGCTCAGTTCAGACTCCTCTTTAACCCAATGAAGGAGCGAGATCGCAGCACACCTCTTCATTCTCTATATCTGAAAACGAGTTTTGATAGGGTTGAATTAGTTCTACACTGAATTTGTGTGCTTAAAGAAGAGAAGTTGTGCAGATGAACGGTTCCAATTGGAAGAATAAGAGAGAGATGTAGGGGGTTGAGGAACTAGTTTGGGTGAAGCTATGGGGATACGGTGCATAAAGAGTCAGTATCTAAGGATACAGTGTGTGAAGTTGTTGTGGCACCATGACAAGGTTGAAAAGTGTGGTAGGAAAGCTTGGAAGCAGTGTGAGGGAGTTACGATATAAAGGAAACATTGACCGAGGATATTGTGACGGAAAGGGTTGATACGGTTCCACTATAAGACCAAGCGGTGGAAAAACAAAGGAAACATGAGGAGAGTCATTGTGACACATCAAAAGAGAAAAATGGTGTCACCGCAACACTGCAAAACAAACAGAAGAGTAAAATAAATAAAAACATAAATAGAATCTGAAAAAAAATAATTAATTAAAGCTAAAAATTAATTAAAACAATTGAAAATTTAATTACCTTATAAACATTAATAATCTTATAAAACCATTTAGACTTATGTTAAATTATTATTAACTTTAATTTTTAAAACAAAAATTGTTACTAAAATAAAACTAAAATTAAAAAGGAAACTAAATTTTTAAATGTCAATATAAATTTTAAACATTTATAAAAGAAAGATAAATTATGTATAATTATTACTGTATCAAATTAAATTAACTAATGTTAACAGTTAGTTATTTTTTTGTTCAATAATTATGTAAATTAATGAAATTAAATTAATAAAATTTAATAAATGAAATAAGTTTATAATCTTAAATTTATAACTAATGAATTTTTTAAAAGACAATAAAAATTAGATTATTTTATTTTAATTAATAAATATTTAATACATATGATGTTAAATTAAAAACTAAGTAATGTAAAAGTAATTAAAGGGATTAATTTATTAATTGATAAAAAGTCGAATTATTATATATAAAGGCAAAAATCACCGAACTAAATAAAAATTTATTAAAATATAAAATTAATGTAAGATATAAATTAATTATTTAGAGGCTAAAAATAGAATTTTAATTACAAAAATTGATTAAATAACAGATTTAATTATAAAAATGAAAATTTGCACTTATTTAAAAAAAAGTGTAATAATAATTAAACAAATCTATAAAAATTACTTAATTAGATGTGGAAAATCATTTTTTTAAGTCCATGTCAAAGAGAATCTCGTTATTGAGTCCCTTATGTGACAGCCTCCACCTCCTTTGTTATCTCCTCTAATCCATATATTATTGAGAAACGGATCAATGATATATAAAATTTATTATCTATTATTCAATTCCCAAACCATGAGAAGGTTATTTTGGTTCTGTTTCATTTCTATAATGAAGCTAATCAATAGTGTAATGTTATCAAGAATATAAATAATGATGAGGAAATTAAATCATTGAACCTGGAATAGTTAAAGAATATATTTCCCAATAAGTATATTCATCAACACATTCACACTAAAATAGATAAATAATTCCCTGAACTAAATAAAATTCACAATGAATCCATAATTACATATAGGGAAAATTTTACTAGACCTGCAATGAATGCTTCAGGATTGGTGATTGACACTTAATGTAAAATAGATTGATTATTTAGTGGATTAAGATGAAGTCTTTAAAATTCATTGGTCATAAAATTATTTGTTAGTTATGAATAATTTTTTAATGTTCATCAAGGTATAAATAGAGGCTTGAGACTACAATTATCCTAAAAGTTTTTGGTATAAGAAATGAATGATGAAATTTTGAGGAAATTATAATTATTAAACCCAGGGAGGAAAAATATATAATCTTACTTCATACAAAAAACATGAAAGATGCATGGGGTAAATTACCATAAGTTAATTGCTAACTGTTTCAAGTATAGAAAAGGAGGATATCTAAAATGAATGTCAAAGAGGCATGAAAAGACAATTAATAATGAGAAAAAACATCAATAAAATGATCCACCCAAACTCCAATGTAACAATTTCAAGGATTTCGAATATTATTCCATTCATTTAAAGAATACAATGTTTAATAATGAATGTTTAAATAACCTACTAACCCAATGTAAAAAATGGAATTCCTATAAAATAACAACTTTTGAATTCGGTCATGAGAACGAATTGGTGAAAATTATACTTATCATCCACTATATAACATTAAATGTATTATTTACTTTAGTTTCCTCCAAAAAATTTAGATCTAAATAATTTTCTTAGAGTTTTACATCACAACCTTTATGGTTAGATAATGATTTATCGATGAAAATCCATAATGGTAAAATTATTACATCTCAAGTATATATATTTTCTCTAATAGAACTATGTGGGAATTTTATTCCTACAAATATTATTATTATCCATATAATTGAATTTATTGTGATTTTGGTAGTGGATTGTATCTCTATATATAGAGTCATTATCAATTGGAAATAAAGGTATGTCAAATTTGATATTCTGAAAAAAAAACCTAATATCATATATCAGTGTGATGATGAATATGAAAAATCGATGGAAATTACATTAATTATATAGGTTTTAATACTTATTCATGAGGGTAATTTGTCAAAAATCTTTGAGGAGAAACACAACATTGAATATTTTATTATCATTTGGGGATATGTTGATGTATTTCATAAATAGTTTCTTTGTTTTCCTGTAAATCCTGAAGTTTAGTTTTCAATAAAATGTATATATGGTGTTATGCCTATTTCAATGAATCCTTATAATATGGTCCCAATTGAGATGAAAGAATTGGATAAGAAACTATAGTAAAATCTAGAATTGAGTTTTATTTTCCCTTATAAGTAATCATGGGGTGGACCTATTATTGTTGCTAAGAATAAATAGTGATTAATGCTTCCTTCTATTTATTATCAAAAAAACAAAAAAAATTGTCACAACCAAGTATCAGATATCCCTCATTGATTAATTTTATGATCAATTAAAAATTGATTAATACAATTCCAATATATATCTTCAATATGGATATCATCATTTGTGGTCCAACGGAAGGATATGTCCTATATAGACTTCTATACTGTAATAAACCTGACCTAAATGCCACCTAAACCAATACCTGAACCGTTCTTCCACAAGGTTTGAAGCATATTCCCAATCACCCTCAAACGCGAGATTAGTGTCATGGTATCAAAAGTGAAAATGTGGGAGTGATTTTGTATTTATGAAAATAATGATCAAAAAATATTCTAATTGTGAACCTGATTTGGGGATTGCTTACATTGGATGACCATGCTAAGATCAAATAGAGTATATAAAAATAAATACCCAAAAAACATGGAATAATAATTGTAAATAATATAATAATATTTTTATAACAATTTCATCATATAAAAACCCATTTTATAAAAATATTTTAAAACCAAAATTAAGAAAAAAAAACTAGATCAAATAGGTGTATATTGAGGATGATACACCACAATAATTAGTCAGTCAAACAAACTCAAGTTAAAAAACACATCATTTCTATGTGACTCTAAATTAACCTCAATAACAAAAATATCACCCACTTCCCAATTGAAAGATGTAACAAACGAACCATTAAGATATAACCTAAAACCTACAAAAAACATGAAGATTATATATCCACCAACATGAGTATGTAGTTCGTGAGATAATGGACAGTAAGAATCTACCATGAGACTATAAAATATTGTTCCTAGAGAAACGTATTCCACTAGTTTGAAAATAATTGTAAAAAAATTCAATTTCAAAAAAAAACCCAAAGAAACAAATAGTTCCTTATATAATTTATTTTAATAAACACTTTAATAAAACATAACATAAATATGGAATACCGTGGAATTGACTTTTAAAAAACATCTATTACCTTTTCCAAAAATACACATTTTAAAAACATAAAAGTTAACCCACCTTAATTTTATTAAAAATGTCCCATTTGAAAAAAAAATCATCATATAGGTTAATAAAACTTTTTAACTAAATATTTCACAATGATCACATTCAAATAAACTGCATCTTTGAATTTTTAAAACATAACGAATACACGCTCTACAATAGTATTAGAATAGGATAACCATAATAAAATGAAATTATGGTAAAATTCATAAAAAATGATATGAATAACAAAAGGAAATATTTAATACAGTAATTATTCCCAGTAAAAAATAACCAATACATAAATATAGTCTTAAAAAAATAATTAAGCCAATTTCATGCTAATAAATAATAAATAGTTTTTATATATGATACATAAAATGAGTTAATAACCTAGGGACTAATGGTGATATAATTTCATGTGAAAATGTGGGACTAACTACTAGTGTGTTAAAGATCACATAACACGTCACTCGAATCACTTTAAATAATATCATCAGTGACAACCTCATATAAAATTCATAACATTCTATTAGGGGATACTATATAGTTTATAAATCTTAAATAAAAAAGATAACATTCCTTGAATAACCACTTAGGATTGTGGGTTCCTTATTCTATAGCTAACGGAGGTGAACCACTATCAATCCAACATTTCTCACCTAAAAACATAATTCCTGAAGGAAATATAGCCCGATAATCAAATAATTTCCACCTCTAATTTCCCCCTTCAATAATTATCCACAATTTAAGTGACATATTAATGAATCATAATTCATATAACTATAAAACATAAACCCATGAATACATAAAATAAAAATATGGGGCCCACCTAGGGTGTAACATCAATAAATGAAAAAACACAACCCAGGGTTCTAACCAAGACTTATATATATACACGAAAATGATATACTTTGGGAATCCCACATAAAACTCATTTAAAACACAAATATAATTCCAAGGTAAATCACACATAACACCAAAGAATAATTTTTTCCCAAGTGAGTATTGAATTTATTGTCAATGGGTTCTATATGTGTTTACTGTGGTCATGATAATAGTCAGAGGATTTTTATGAATACATGAAAAATAATTAAGAGTCAATCCTGATAAAGAATCCATGTAAGTCTATAAGATGATTGGAATGGACTATACGTTTTCTGAGGAGAAGTTGAAAAAGTTCGAGGAATGTCTAGGATTATAAAGATACAATTAATAGATTTTGTTGTGTTGGAAAATACTGTGACATAGGATAATATTTTTAAGTGACTGTATCTATATAGAAGAATAAAAATCCTAACAAGATAATTATTCATATCTACATTAAACAGTGTAGCCAAATATTGTTGTGTATGAAAAGTGAAACATGTAGGGGAATTCAATCATTGTGAGGGATTCACATAGGTGTTTCAAAATTATTTAAGGTATTATATTATTATGTATTGGGTGAGATTTTTAGAATCTTAGATACTGAAAAATTGAATGTATACATGGTTGACATGCATCAGTCCATCAACATGAAGATGTTAAATACTTTTTAAGAAGTGACATTTATGGAGTAACTAATGTCATGATATTTATGATCAGGGAAATAATTAAAATAATGAGTCTTTGGGGGTATTAATAGAATATTTTAATGAGAATTAAAATGAGGAATAAATTTGGAAATCAATTGAATAGATTAAATATAATAAAATTTCACCTACTTCTAAATATCAATGAGTTTCTAACTATGAATGGAAATATTTTATGGGAAATAATTCTGATTATAAATATATACATATTGTGAAAGAAGAAAAATATATAAAATAGGATAAGAATTGAGAACTCACATACAAATTAAAAATATATTTTTTAAGAGTTTTATGCATCCCTATCCAAGAGAGAATATGGTGGGATGAAACATGGATCCCCTGAAAGAGGCATAATTGAGTGTTCAAATAATATTAAGAGAATTTATATCGCACAAATTTGAAAGGATTCATGAGGCCAATGCTATTGTTCAAGTACATTATAGAGTTCTTGAGAAAACATAATCTTATAGGCTCATGGATATTTTCTGTATAGATAACATGGATTCAATACTATTACAAGATTAACACAGAAAGTAAAGGAGCTTGTAATTTGGTAGAATAACCAGTTATTGAAGAGGGTTGGGACTAGGGAGTATAACTAGTCAAGTAAGATAATGTGACTAGGGGGTACAAAAAATCATGATATTATAGACTCTAGATACCTTTTTAATTGATAAAAAATTATAATAGAGAATCCATGTTAGGGTGGACGACCATCATGTCAAGGAGTAGGCCTTTCATCAGAACCTTTAAAATATTATGTGTAATTATGTTTCATATTTTTTACGTAATGGTGAGGCTATGATAAATAATTGAGTGGATTAATAACATTACTAGGTTAAATAGGCTAGGTTAAAAATGGAATAAATCATAAAAAAATAGATCACTGATTCTTCCCCTCCCCCATCTCACTAATCCAATCGATCTGGGAGTAATAATGGCTTCATAGTGTAGGTTCCCTCTAATACATAAATAGATAATTATGAGAGATTTAGAATATTTACTCTATCAATAGACAACTTTTTCACATATTTAGTGGTAATAATTATCATATATATAGGAACCGGATGTTACCCTACCTTTTATCACTTATCCTAGAATTGAGAGATCATTCAATATTTGGGTTTGAACTAATTACCGATGGGGCGAGTAAAAATAGGAATATTGGGTTATATGGAAGGGCTCAAAAAATATCCTAATGTCTCTATTATAGATAGTATCCAAAAATATTATGGGTCTCTAGAATACTAAGAAAATCTTTGGGATATGTTGATAAGTAGTTATGAAGGTAATCTAAAATTCAATGAATCAAAACATTAAGTTTGGATGATCCAATTTGATGACATTTTATTAGATGATGATGAATATATTTATTATTATTTGACATGGTAAAATGGAATTTTGAGAAATGTTTGGTGTTTCGGTGACAATCTATAGGATTCTATCAATTCTAAAAAACTAATGATGATTTTTATAGAACCATCTGATTTAAAAATATCAGTCTTAGAAAAGATAATATAAGAGAATTATGAACTAAAAAACACAATCAAATATTATGAGATTATAAGTTCACATACCCTCATAAATAAGGAAAAAATGAAATGGCTTTTAAACCACTAGAAAAGTAAAAAAAATATAAGAATATGATGAGGAATATAAATACTCAAATACTAAAGTTGAAAAAGATTTCAATCATATTTATTCTCCTTTATCAAAGATATTCCAGAAGGTTAATTGGAAATAAAAAGTTTATAATCTTACTATACGTTATAATTATTAAAATTTTGGTCATATTTCTAATTATTTTCCAAATAAAAAAGATTTAATAATCGAAATCATATGCGGATGGTGAGAATACACAAAAAAGAATAACAAGATGTTAAAAATTAAAATAATACGTTTTATTAGCTAGAAACAAATGATGAAACATCTAGAAATTTAAATAATGCAGTCACTCTTCTTTTTCATGTTGATAAAACATCTAATTCATCAATAAATGACTATAATGAAATATAAATGATATAAATTAAATAGGATTTGAAATAAAAATTCTAATTATATGGGTGACAGATATAATACCACATGAAATAAAATAAGAATCTTGAGAAATAATGAAAAAATGTGGATGAAGAGAATAAATAGTATATCAAAATGGATATGTCATACATTTATGTGATCAAGAAAAACTATCCTTGAATGGTTTAATATAAAAATATTATCATAGATATCAAGTAGGAACTCATTGAAAAGGAATAATAACATGTAGAGACACATTGTATACGAATCATATTATATCATGAGTTGATCAAAGATAGAGAATACATTATTAAGGCTACTAGTATAAATGTATAATCCTCTCAAATAAATGACAAGAAAATTTCTCATGAACAAGTTAAATATACACATAATCAAGTTCAAAGTAGACCCTTTTTATCCAATAGTACAGATATGAAAATCAAATATAGGGATTTTTTTACCAAGAAAACTAAATGTAAATTTTAAAAATTAAACTAATGGAAGAGTATACCAGGAAGGTTTTATCTCCGTATGAAAATCAAAAAAATAAAAGGATATTAGTGATAAAACATTAATAGAAAAAACATTCATTTTTTTATAGGTATTGTGGTACGCATGGAAAAATGGATGATTCTTGTTAGTTAAATATGTATTTATCATAACAGAGGTATAAACCAAGGGTTAGTTTTAATGATAATCATATGAAAAAATCTCATCAGATTAAACATTGGAGCAGACCTAAATTACAACACCCTACTCAAAAAAATTCATATTTTCGAAGAAAATTTTCATAGATGAATTCTGGATGGTCATAAGGTTAAGGTATATAAGAAAATATTCAAAAGAGAGGTTCTTAATTCCATTAATGGAAATATATTTCAAAATAAAAAAAATTAAGTCATGTGATGATTTGGAGTAAAATTATAATTTCAATAAATTGTTCCTAATTTTTTATCCAAATCGATTGTAATTGGCTAAAGATTTATTTGAATACCAAAAAATTATTGAGTCTAGAGGAAAGAAATTGGACATAGAATATTGCACAAAAATTGAATATAATTAATCAAAAATATGAAACATTAATATCAAGAAGACTAAGGTGGGAAAATATATTTCCAACAATGAATAAGTTTAATATAATAAAGCAGATAATAAAATAGATGAGACACAAAATAAAAATAATAGTCTAGAGAAATATTCCTATAACAACATTAGAAGATAGAAAAGGACATGGTTCTATTGAATCTCTCATCTTGAAAGTTTTATGTTAGAGAAATATAGTTTTCTCCTGATTTCTTATTGTCTTATGTTTTTTACACTAAGATGAACTGAATTAATAGATAATATTGAGATTTGTAAATAGTGTACAACAAGGAAGATAATATTATCATATAGTATTTCTAAAGAACAAAACACCATAATTAAGAAAAATTGTGCATAACTTTACTGGAAGAAAACTGACAAGGAAGCCATCAATAATCACTTTCTAGTAAACATAATGGTTGAACCCTTCTTGAGGAGATAAATAGTTTCTATGTATGATATCATATTCAATGTATTTTATAGAAAACATGTTCAACCTTGATTATACATCTTGTTTTATACACTATGATAACCTACGTGGACTTATAGTAGAATAATAAAAGACTATTAGCTAGGAAAAAAGTATGGTATTATCCTTCTCTCAAATTTTAAGTTGGGAGAAGAGAATGAGTGTTCCTTGAAATGAATCAAGAGACATGATAATAATAAAAAACTAATATTTAAATTTTTATTATAAATAAGGGGGAGGATAAATAATTCATCCAAGAACACATATTGGAATTGTGTAATCATAGTAATTCCAACAAATTCTAAGTGAATGATTATTATTCCCAAGTGAGTATTTCATTTGTTGAATATAGTTTTAATATGTGTTTAGTGTGGCGATGATGATTCTTGGAGAAGATTTATTAATATATTTTAAATAATTGTGTTTAATTATTGATAAAGAATCCATGTAATTCTATAATATGGTAGGGATGACCTAGAATTCTACAGATGAGGATCTGATACTGTTTTAGTTAACTCTATAATTATGCAGATTTATATAAGGGAATATTTTTGGTATATAAATCTAGTGACATAGGAAAATCTATGAAAGAAAATTATGACTTGAAGAAAAATATAGAGATCTAAATATATATATATATAATTGAATGGAGCTTCATATATGAAGTTAACAACATAGCCAAATATTGTTTGATAGCCAGACTAAACTGCATTTCTAAATACTATTGTATAATATAAGTGAAATGTGTAGTGGAATTCAAGCCAAATATGGGATACATTTAGGTGCTTAAAAATGAAAAAAAGGTATTAAATACATATATACAGGGTGAAATGTTCATAATCCAAAATTCTATTAAAATACATGGTCTAAATAGAAGATATATAGGAGGTCTTGCCCATAGTGATCTCAGGTGATTTTTAATAATAAATATTTGAGGAGTTTCTAAGATTGTGAAATATGTTTTAATGATAATTCAAAAAATTAATTAATAAAAAAATATTTTTATTTATTTAAATATAAGAATATTTCAACTTCAATTAAAGATCAAGTAGTTTTCAAATACAAATGGAAACTAGTTATGAGAAATATTTCTGATTATATTTATATATTTTGATTGAAAGAATAAAAAAAATAGAGAAGAAAGTAATAATTAATGTCTCACTTACAATGTGTGATGGTATTTCTGAGAGTTTCGTATATAAATTATCCCAGAGAGAAGAGGTTGAGTCAAATTTATGACTCCATGAATGATATAGACCTACGTGTTTGAAGAAGATTAGGAGAATCCAAATCACACAAGATGTAGAAGTTGTCTCAAGACCAACACTACAGGTGCAGTTTTTGAGGTAGTACACATGTAATCCTTAATAGACAAGATCATGGAGAAATTTTAATTTGAATAAAGATGAGTACTTTTTATTACTAAATTGACAAAGAACGAAAATGATCTTGTAACTGGGGGTATAACTAGTTATTTAATAGGCTTGGGACTTGAGATTATAACTAATTGAGCAAGATAAGGTGATTGGGGGTATAAAAAATAATTATCCTTTGGACTCAGGTGACAACTTCATTTGAAAATAATATTATAATAGAGAATCAATGTTGGGAAAAAACCAACCTCAAAAGAAATAAGTCATTTAGATGAATGTTCTAAAAAATTTGGTAATACACTTTCTTATTACAACACATGAATGTGATGATATAAGAAATCATTGAGTGGGTAGATAAATTTAACCAGCCTAAGAGGTTATCTTAACAAGGGAAGAGCTTGTAAAAGGAATGATAAAACTCATTCACTCCCTACCGCACTCATTAACCCAATGGATCTGGGACTAACAAAAATTTGGGTAACAACTTTGGAAATCCTCTGTAAAAAAAGTATCTACTAGAAAACACAACATCCAAATTAGTGCATTATCATTTTCAAATCAATAAAGGTTCCATTAAAGAAATCAAACCAAGAGGACACACACAAACATTTAAATTAAACATTCAAATACTTAAAATCAATGGAACACTTTCTTCATATACATAATCTTATTTACATTAATAAAGTGTCCCTCTTAAAAATCTAAATTGAATGAAATCCCCATGAACCAAACATTTTACTCATATAAACACAATAATTTAATTTTATGAAATGCCTTAATTTCATGAAATTTCATTTGAAAACAAAGTACCATTGAACTAGAAAAATTACACATTTTTTCAAAGTAAAAAATCCATAAAATTTGGAAAAAAATTTATTATCCAAAAAAAATTATCATATAGATCATTAACATAGTACAAAAACACTTCTAAGTTATCAAAAAACCAAATAAATTTTTAAAAAAGGAAAAATAATGGAAACACCAACCTAATGTTAGGTAATCATGTCACCTTGGATGGAAATGACCAAACTATGCCTCATGAAATGGCCTACAACATTTAGAAAGCAAAATCCCTAATTAAGAACAACCCTAGACACAAAAATAGACCAACAATGGTCCTTGATATTAGAGAATGAGGTAAATAATGGAAGAACCCCAAAAAATAATAAAAGAGAATATCTTACCTTTTGATTTGGTTGGAAATAAGACAATAAATCATGAACAACCCACTATATAGGGGATTTGAAGGTGTGTAATAGACCTTGGGAGGAACTAAATATGAGGGGAATGAATTGCTAAGATTTTTGGGGAATCCCCAATTAATAAAATGAGAAAGGAATATAATTCTTAAACCTAAATAGGTCACATGTAAGTCTCGCAGAGCTTACCAAAACTGTGTAGACTATGTGATTTCAACTATCCTAAAATTGTATTGTTTATAAAATTTCCACTGAATGGTTTCCCAATTTTTTAACTTAACTATGTAGTATAGTAAAAGCATAAAATATTCAAAATTTTAACCCTGAGACACACTGAACACAAGGGGTAAATTGACTAAATAAACAAAACCAAGAATGTGACTTTTTAGGGAGTCACACATATGAGGTATGGAAACAATGAATTTATAGTGATGAAATTTATACTTATAAATTCCCCAACAAACATTATTAATATAATTAATATAGTCTTCATATATTATCATAATCAGTTTTTGGTGGTATTTATATATGATAATCTCATATATTCGAAGTGAAAGAAAGATAATGAAGATTATTTGAGTACCAGTGCTGACACAATACTATTATGGATAATGTTTATTGATGTATAGTTATGCAATACAAAATGGTTCAATTTGTGTCTTTATGAAAAATGACATGGTTTTAGAATATTCTAAATGGAAATTAAAGTTTCATGAGTAAAATTTCCAACTTTATGATTTTGATCTAGTAGTGGAAATTTTATCATGAAAATACGGTGGTATTTCCATTAAGGTGAAAGGTGTGATATATATGCTAATCATAAAACATTGATGTATATATTCACATAAAAATATTTGAATAAGTTTTAAAAGATATTGTTGGTATTGATTAAGTATTACAACTATACAATATATTATAACCCTGGGAAGGAAAACAAGGTTGTTGATGTTATTAGTTGGAAGGACCATCTGAGATTCTTCTTGATAAGTATTTAAAAGGATAAAATAAATATGTATTTACAAAGTATATACCTTAAAATCAATAAGGAAGAGAGTAATATTATCTTTGACTGGTTATTTTTCATTCATCTATTAAAGTGAATAATAAAGGGGAATAGAATGAGGATTCTGAAATATAAAAAAAGGTAAGTTTTATTCTATAATTCAACCATGACCATGAAGAACTAATAAGGTCTGTGACTTAGATATTTTTCCCTTAAATACCATATTTGAATAAGGAGTAATTAGATAAAGTACATAGCTCATAATTCTTTGTCTATCCTAGACATATGAAGATATAAATATATCCGAAAAAATTATTTCTAGTGAGAAAATTAGGAAAGCGATATTTCTTAATATGTATATTAGTGTATGGAATGTTAAAAAGTTATGGTTAATTATAATAATTCTAAGGTTATGATGAAAACATTTAAAATACCAATAATGAAATTGAAAAACATATCATAGATTTTAGTTAAAGACTCCCTAAGAAATCTAAAGGCCATAATTCCATTTGGTTTATAATTAATTTTTTTGAACATAGTGAATTTAATTGATATTATATAATATTTATCACTCATACAACTAACAAGGACATACATTAAGAAATAAACTAGGATAAAACAAGTAATAATCCTAATTATATGTAGTCAATATTTGAGGTTTGTATTGATGTTTAAGCAAATTATTCAGTAATCAGTTAATATGGAGTTGATCTTTGATATTTCATATCATCCCTAGAAATACGGTGATTCTAAAAAGTATCATTCAAACCTTAGAAGATATGTATATAGTTTTCATTATATATTTCAAAGTATGTTTGGGATAAATACTATCCTCTATTAAAATTTTCATACCATAGTGTATTTAACTTGAGTATTCATATGTCTCTTTATGAATCCCTTGTTCAAAAAAAATGTTGAAACTATAACATTATGGGATGAAGTTAGAGAATATAATCTTTTAGGATCTAATCTAGATTAAAAAATGATACTGAATCTTAGATCTATTTATTATTATATTAGGGTAACTCGTAGGAAATAGAAACATTATGATGAAATTTATTAGTGTGATATAGAGTTCACAGTTGGTGATAAGGTATTACTATGAATTTCTCTTAAGAATAAAATTGTAAAATTAATAAAGAATGGTAATTTGATGCCTATATATATGACACCTTGAGATTATCGATCATAATGGATTAGTAGATTACCACTTACAACATCCAATGAAAATATATCAATTTAATTATTTTTTATTTATATCTCTATGGATTAAGTCCAAACATGATCAATATCATGTACTTAATGCAAGGGTCATATAGTTTGAGAAAGATCATTTGTAAGAGGAATAACTAGAAGGGAATTTGGATCGATGATATTAAGTGTTGTCGAACAATAACACTGAATTGGTTATGTGTTATGGTGGAATATTAAATTTGAGGAATCTACCTAGGAACCCAAGGATTTTATGAGGAAAAAGTACCCTCATTTTCTTCATTAAAGTACTAAAATTTCTTTGAATAAATTCTTATAGGGGGTAGAATGTAACACATTAAGATTAGGGAATTATTATTTTTTCTTAAACAAATTTGATCTATTTGAGAGATTATGATTCACAAAATATTAAAATTATGTGAATAATTATATATTAAGAAAATTATAACACACTTTAATGAAACATAATTTGTAAAATAAATTAGTAATTATAATAAGTTTTTCTTTAATTATAACCAGCTAAATGAAATTGTTTTTGTAATCCTCTTTTATGTATATATATATTTAATATAATTTCTCTTATTTTTAATATTAAACCTATGTAATAGTAATTTTTATTCATTTATTGAAATTAATTATCATGAAAACATTTATTTTAAAATAGTTATATATTTAGATAAAATCATTTTATTGTAAAATAAGATATTTTTCAAAAAGCTATTTTAATTGTGTCAAATGTATTTTACCATAATAAATGAAATTAAAAATTATATATAAATTAATTCAATTAAGGTTTTTGGATAATATAATTGTTAAAATAAATTAATATTAATCTAGTGGTTTTTTCTTGAAATTTAATTATAAAAAAATATACTCAAAGATACATTTCTCAAAAAAATATTCTTGCATATTTTGTGCATGAATATTATATTTAGTTTGTCATTCTATTAGGAATTGATTATTTTAAAATTTATTATGTATTAATAATTATAATAATAAATATTTGGTAATATTTTTAATTTACATTTACCCATAATTAATAATTACCATATTAAAAATATCATTGTTGTGGTAAGGGTTAACAAGAAAAACGAGGAGGTTAAACTAAGTGATATGGATCCAAAATACATAAAAAGTCATAAAAATATAAATTTTTATCATATTAAGTCCATTAATCCACTTATCTTGAAAAATATATCCATTTTGTGACAATTTTCTATGAAAATTACTTTATATTATTTTGAAGTTAAGGGTACTCACAACGGTTCCACTCCCCTCACTTATAAAAGGGAACCACCTATTATAAATTCAATAAACCACTAGAGAAACTTATCTCAAAAACTATTTGTCCAAATAACTTCCCAACTCTACTACCCATGTCTTATAAGTTTTTTTCGTCCCAAAAGACTCTTCTATGAATCCTTAAGGTGTTTTTAAAAAAATATTAACTTAGGAAAATGTATATATTTTTACCGAACATTTTCATGTTTTTTTATTATTAAAACTCATAGAAAAAATACATAACCATATTAACATATTTAGATAAATAGAATTACATTAATAAATTCACTATTAATCATACAACTATTTTCTATATCCTTTCAATGTAATGAAAAATAAAAGAGACCCATTTGAGAATGTGTGGACTTCTACCTCTGAAAAATGTTGTATTTTATTTCACGTCGTCGCACTATAAGGATAGTTATATAGTTTTATTTAATTAATATAAATGATATTTATGATATAATGGATATTTTTAAAATTAAAATTATTATTTTCCATAATTTATTTCTGTTCATTGAAAAATGAAATCATCAATCATGTGTATGTGCAGACTACTACCTCCACAAACTGAGGTAATTTATTTTCCATAGCCCCTTACATGATTGGTTATAAAACTATATATAATAAATAAATATGATATTGGGTAAATTATTAAGACTTTTTAACTAATAATAAGGTTCTATTAATATAGTCTTTTGATTGAAACATTCATAGAATATATAATAATCACTACCCAAATAGTGATTTTAATAAATAATTGATAATAAATGGGGGATAAAAAATTATAAAAGAATTATTTATAGTAATTTATGTATTAACATGATTCTCAAATATATTTATAATAATTTTAAATTTATTATACATGAGGCTAGATTTCATATGAATAAATCAGGGACTTGAGGTAAGGGTTTATGTTTCAATCTCACTTTTAATTAGTGTTGTTTATACTTGAATATAATTTTGGAGAGTTATATAACTTTTATCTCTTAATAGACATATATATTATTCTTTTATATTTTTTTCTTTTATTTATAATAATTATTTACATTTTTTCCAACATTGGAACTCAAAATGGCCCACATAATCTTTCCAAACAATGTTTTCATTATCTATTGTGTAAGCTTGAGAATATTTTCCTTCCATATCCCTATTACTCAAAAAAATTATAGAATATTTAATCTATTGAAAAAATATTTAATAAATTTATCTCATACTAACTTTTACTTTATTTATAAATGATTAAAGGTAATATTTTCAACAATTTTTTATGAATCACTTTTGATATTTATTTTAAAAAGAATAAAACGATTTTTTATAAATATTCCACATGAATAGATTTTTCTTTCATCATGAACATTATTTTTTATCTGTATTCATTTATAATTTATCCTTAATTTTTAAAGAAAATTAAATTCGCATTTGTCTCGTATTTTTTAGTCTTTATAATTTTCCAAAAGAAAAGGATATTTCCACATGTTTTTTAAACCAAGTTTTTAATCCATTTATAAAAGATATTTTTCATATTTATCAACATCCTTTAATAATTGTTATGGTTCACAAGGGATATGATCTTATTATACCATCCACATTATTTATATGAATGGATTATAAAGATGATATTCAATGGAAGCTTTCTTGAATCACCTTTCATTCCCATGGGTTAATTAATTTATGAAATAATGATGAATGATCGTATATCACTATAGTATAAATATGAAAGGATTGTTGCTATGTGATGTTTTCTTACATTGTATACATCCAATGTATTGGAAATTGTTTGATGTATCATGGGTTTGAGGTTACACAATTGGTTCTCTCAATTCCAAGAGGTTACATGGGTGTTTATCCCAAGCTCAAGGGTAAATGTATGGTTATCCAAATCACAAGAAGGTATATATGTGGTTAATCCATGCATATAATATGATGGATTTATTAATGGGAAGAATTTATATATGATTTTAATTCATATGTTTACTCCACACTCTTATATCATATTATTATAAATGTGTTATTCTCTAATGGTTCAAGATTGTTTGATGTTATGATCTCTAATCACCCATGTCTTATGTTATGCCAATGATATATGTCAAGAATCAGGACTTGATAGTTATGTTTGTGGGTATGACCTTTTTATTAAATGATTATAATCTTATACACTTATGGTTTTCCTATACTCACTTTTGATCATTGATTGATCTATCACATGTTTACCCATACTTATAATCTGATATCACTTATTCTTATCTTTTCTCTTCCCCATGTTATTATGAAGGTTATTATGTAAAATTTGTCATGAATTATACCATATATGAAGAAGTTTTTTGGGATATGAAGATTATTTTTAATAAATAAGTTTATTATTGTAACACCCCAAGATTTTATAGTGTGTTATTTCTTCAAAATAATTCAATAACTTTCACTACACGCAACACCAAGTTTAATTTCACCATGACTTACCAAAAAAAATGCCATTAAAAGAGGTCATGAATATCATTAACTACATTTTTAACTTTATATAATCCTTATAATTTTAGAATCCATATTATGAGTTTCTTAGTCATAATGCAAGAACAGATTCATTTTCAGTATTGCACTTTTATCAAATTTTGATAGTGAAACCTTTTTAGATACTATATTTTAAACTTGTTGACTAAATGGGGACATCAAAAATTTAAAATGAAACATCCCAAGCTTCCACGGTACGCTAGCGTGTGTTGTACGCAACACCGAGTTCTAACACACCGTAACCAATCAAACTAGCTATTTTGAATAGTAATACCTACTTTTTGAAGTTATATATATTTTATATTTTAAAATGGACTTCATTTTTGGATTCGGAATATCAAATTTAGCCTAAGGTGAAATTTTGGTACTTTTCGGATAACTTTCATATTTTGATGAATAGTGAAAATTACTAAATTTTAATTAAAAACAACTTTTTTAATCAAAATAATTAATAGTGATAAATTATGAATTTGAGTGGTTTTAAAGTATATTTAGAATATATTTTTACTATTTAATATAATGTTGGTCATTGGACATAATTTTACAATTAAACCGAACAAAAACAAGTGTCAATCTTTTGATAGTTATTATCTCTTATAAACACGCTTTTTGTTTTGACAGCGGGAATTAATTTTAAATTAATTTCTTCCACTTCTGTGTTTTGAATTTAGGAAAATGTATTCCATATTTGGAATCAGGATGTTCAAATTGTGTAAATAGGTAACTTTTATTTTTAGACATTTTGAATAATTACTGCGGTAAATATTTTATTTACCATGGTTAAGGGTAAATCCGGTAAATAAGGGTTAAAAAATAATATTATAATAATACTAAATTACCCTAAAACGTGTCTTAACCCTATTGGTTGATACATGGTCGACCATGGGCATCTCTGTGTCAATTTTGGGACCCCATGGATCCACTTGTAAGTGATAATGACACTTTATTTTAATTAAGTCAAAATGAATACAAAAATGACACAAGCATATATCTTTTAGCAAAACAATTTTTACATAGGGTTATATAAGTTGGATTTTAGATTATAAATATTCATTAGAAATATAAAACGATTTCCTACATAATTATATTTTATTTATAATTTTTAGACGTTAAATCATTTATTTTATTTATGACACAATGATGATGCAGTAATTACTATAATAGTGAAAAATTAAAATAATTGATATTATAAATACCCAAATAAATATAATATGAAACTTTTAATGAATTAAACTAATTTTCTAGGATAATATGATATATTAGGATTGATTTAATTGACTTTTTTAGAAGTAATAAATCTGTTATGAGTTTCACAAAAATCAACTTTTGAATAGTGTCAAAATTGACATAAAAGAGTTCTTAAAAAAAATATTATATTATTATTTGATATTAAATTCATAAAAATCTAAGGTTCGTCCAAGAGACTTATATCATGATAGGTTCATCATTAATGTACCACTTGGGGGTCTCTTGGATGTATATAGTAAGTTTATTAACCATATTATATAAAAATACAAAGAGACATCGTAAAAGTGAAACTAATTAACTTAGAGTTAATACTTAAAGATAAGGTTAATATAAGTACCCAAACCTGTCTAAATTCTATGGGTTGAGTATTTTTCGACCTATCCCCACCTTAACCTTTGAATAATCAACTTTGGAGCCATTAGAAACCGAATATGAATTTATTATAAATTGATATTTTTAGCTTTTCCAAAGGTGCCCCTCACCCCTCTTATAAAAGGGCACTCCTCCTTCCCATTTCTTCACACATTCAAAGCCTTTTGGTTCGGCCTAACTCTGCCCAAATACTCTCCCAACATCCCTCACTACAACCTAGAGGCCTTATTTTGATCAGAAAGCCAACCTAAGGAGCCCTTTTGATCAAATCAAAAGGAAGAACCCGAAGAAGAGGTAATGATTTCACCACCCTTTTCTAAGTTCCTTTCTTCTTCCACTTCTTCTTCCTTTGTTCTTACCATCCTAAAATAATAACTCCAGTATCTCACATATATTGTGATGTTATTATAAATATGGTACAACCATATTCAGTATTCTATCCACCCTTTGAATAACATGTCACCATACGTGCGTACGTACGGCTTACCGTCTCCACGTCGTGGTGTAATTGTTATTCAATATATTATTATGTGGATGGATATAATAATGATGTGTAACTCATGTAAATAATAAATATAACATGTTAATGATTCTGTATATATGATATACCATCCATTTATATATTATTTTAATATCAAAAGAATGATATCGTCGCTCGTGCGTACGTACGGACTACCGTCTCCACGAACGCGATGAGATTCATTCTCCATCGTATCCATTCAAGTATAATTATCATTTTATGATTTAAAAATGATGTTTAAGGACTTGATATAATTCTGGATATGAATAATATACAACAAACATGGCTTATGTAACAAAACATATAAAAGAAAATGAGTAAGTTAGCACCCGAAACGACGATAATTCTATGATATTATTAACAAATCAATGTTAAAAGATCACATATGATATCATATTAATATATATGATTCTTGTATAATTTAATAACAATTATTTCACCATTATACAGGAGGTTAACCTACCCCAACCAAGGAAAAATACAAGGTAAGGGTTATTTCACAATCTCTTCATTATCCGAGGTTGTTTATATGTAATAATCTACTGGGATCTCTTTATCATCCACATCCATGTTTCTTAAATATGTATTTCAAAACATTTTTACTATTTACTAGAATATGAGTTAAAGTCATTTATACCCTTTTTGACTTTTATAAGTGTTTTATAAAGGAATCTTTCCGTCGTTTTCAAAACAAGGTCCCTTTTAACCTTTTCAACAGAATTAAGGTAAGAATGTTTTTTTAACTTATACGGCGGGTGCGGCTATTTTCCGCCGTTATAAATTCTTCAAAGCTTCCCTTACAAGCTTATAAGATTATTTTCAATGAAAATGTTTTATTTTATATGGATCTTAAATGATTTCAAAATAAAAAGGAGATATTTCTTTAAAAAGAATTTTGATTTCATCTATGTCAACATCCTTTGATGGATTTTAAGATTATTTGAAGTTGATTTATTATGATACAAAACCTCTATATTGTATTGAAGGTTTTGTGATATGTTTGACTGTGGATGTGCTATTTTTATACCATTCATAGTTTATGGTGAATGTATTGACATTTCGTATGCTAGTTTTAATACGAATGTTTATGTTATATTTAAACCTTTTCATATGGGAATGAATTGGACTTAATATGTGACGGGTGGAGCCCGCTATAGCTCCTCGATGCATCGGTAGGTCTCATGAGACAAACTAGTGTCTTGGCACAAGGCCTTGACAAAATCTTATTTATAGTCTTGGCACGAGGCCTTGGCTATGTGGTTATGATAGTCTGGCATTATGCATTCCATCATTATGAAAGTGGTTATTGATTTTTCATGTGATTATTCGATTAGTAGAATAACCATGTGAATAAGTAAATGTCATTATTTCATTTTATTTATGCCATACTATGTTGAAAGTTCATGTTTTAAAGGCTTTTGTTTTAGTTATACATTGCCTTAAATGTTTATTCTTATTTATGAAAGTTTCCGCTATATTGTTATCCTTACTGGGCATTTGAGCTCACCCCTTTTCTATGTTTTATTTTTCCCAGGAAGTGAAGAAGTAAATTATGAATGACCTGCAGGGATATTATGTGGGGATATGAGTGTGGATTATGGAGACAATATGTTGTTGTAGTAGTTTTTCGTTTAATGATGTAATGTAAACCTTATGAATATATCTAGTGTTTCCAAGGCTACTAAACCAATCGGTCTTTCGAGATTTGATCATTCTTTTGATCATGACAATGTTATGTAATAATGCACCGACTCTGGGTAACTAGGGTCGGGGCGTTACAATTATGCATCTTTTCTCTAAATAATCTAAAAGTGTATGGTTCCTAGACATGTTTTATTGTGATATTTAATGATTAGTCAACTAAAATGAAGTACTATTTATAGAGATGATATTCAGGTCACCTTATCTTTTCTAAAATAGGGTTTATTGTTTCCCAAATGTAAGAAATTACTAATAAGAAATTGATTTTGTAATTAGGTGGATAATCTTATTTTAACTCAGTTAAACTAGATGTATAAACTCTACCATTTTCATTTGAATAATTTTTTATTTTTTAAGAGGATCATCTAGAGGATAGAATACTGATTCAACCTAGGAATTTCACTTGAAATTTTTTTCCTCTATATGGTTCGACATTAATCCACTTCAATTTTTTTATTTCAACTTCACACTAAGAAATTTTTTGTCTAGTAGAGATGAATTCCACCCTTTTGAGTAGTGTATTGGTGTTGAGTATAGTCACACTTTTTCCTTTTTCCTTAATAGTCTATTACTGATTGGGTTGAATTTTTATATTAGGAGGATCTCCATGATCTTTTATCTACCTTTGATGTCGTGTGTCAACACCTTTTATTTCATATTCCCAAATAACTATGGGGTTTGTACTAATGAAGTTTTTTAAAGAAAATATAATGATACGAATGAAATCCCAATTTACATTGTAACACGCTGACCCAAGACACCTAGAGTTGGTGCATTAAACATGGTGTGTATGTTTTTTTTATATCAATGAAATGATGATAATTTTCATATCATGTTCCATACAGAGGATCTTTTCAGTTTAGTTTCTAGAAAACCTGACACAATTGATACTTTTCTTCTACCGAACGAGATAGATACAACAAAGTAGCCACCATTTAGAATAACTCAAATCTACTAAACCTATCAAAAAAATTAAAACATAGGGTGAGCACAATATTGCCCAGTAAGCGGGTTTATAAATAACATTTCAAATAAAAACTTTTTGAAAATATTACTTTTAAAATAATCATAATACATTTTATTAAATGAAAACTAAAATACATGTATCAGTCATTAATAATTTTACATGATTAATTGTAATAATTTTTAATGAAAATTAAAAGGATATGAATGAAACACTTTTCAATAATATGTATACTTGTATAAAAATCTTAGTTTACTGCATATAAATCATGATTAAATCAAACTATACTAAGTGTGACATGCAGGGGTGAAGTTATAGAATTTACACCAAAAAGCAATACGTGATTAGATTTGCGCATAAAATAATAAAATTAATTTCTTTCTTCATAAATTTCATATCATAAAATGACAGGTAAACTACTGGAATTTGTATAAAATTTCAGAAGATGAGTGATGAATAAACATTATGCCATGTGCATTTACTCTTTCTGATACTCATCAGTAAGGCCTCTTAACCAACGATATTCTACTAGTTGAATAATCACTTGTTTAGTCATATTCTAACACATTATGAAGGAATTTATATTTCCAGACTATGTCATGGCCTCATGTTAAGACCATAAACTTTTTGTAAAGGCCTCGTGCCAAGACCATCATCTTTACAAGACCTTGTACCCTAACCAAATTTGTCTCATTAGACCTACCGATGCATCGAGTGGATATAGCGGGCCTCACTCGTCATATAACAAGTCTAATACATCCATCATATGTCTAGTAAGGTCTCATATTTAATGTTCCACATACCACATTGAATATTTAATATCTTATTTCATATAATAATGGTGTCCCAAACCACGTTGAATATTTCATTTCTTATTCCATATTATTCAAGGTGTCACATACCACTTTGAATAATTAAGTTCTTATATCATAAATTATCTTGAAATGTTAGTTAAAATTCAGAATACTTTAATAATAATTTTCTCAAATACATGCATGGACTAATAAATATTCTTTTTTCATGTGATAAAAACTTAAAAACATAAGTAATGAATAGATGGGGTATGTCACATAAAATTATAACTTATTAATTTTAAAATCATTGATTAATGGAAATGAATAATTAATAGAAATACATTCCATTTATTACTTAGATAAAATTTTAGTGAACATGAAAATAGATTAAATCATAATTTTGATTAACTAACAGCAATCACTGTAGCAGGTTCATCATGTAATAAATCCTTAAGTAAGCATAACATGATAACATGATTCTACACATCCTTTTATCCTATAATATATTTTTATGTATTATTTAATACATGTATACATAAACACATATTGCTTTAGAAAACTAAAAAATAATACTTATTAAAAGATTACAAGTATTAATTGCATCAAAACATTAATTAAATTCTGATAACCATCACTTGAAATTAATCTTTTGAAATCATTTTTGTATATAAATTGTATATACATATAATTATGTAAAACGATTTTTCATTTCAAAAACAAAACAAAATATTCCCTTAATAAGATTATACATAGGAAAACCTATAGAAAAAAATTATAGATCCCCTTATGATATATTTAAAATATATTGGGATTGAAATATACACACATATATGAATATAAACAAAGTGTAGATTCAGTTTTTCAAAAAAAAAAAATTCAAAATATCCCCTTGATTAAATGAAAATTTTCATCATTCGAAGAGAATAAAACAGAAAATGTCTTATATATATTACGTATTCACACATATATGTGTATATATGAGTTAATTGATCACACGCAATGCTAAATAAAAACCATTACAAGTGTTAACCAAATTAAAACATTTGTTAAACACTGAAAAACAGTGTTTAAAAATCTAGAAAAGGTTTAGTATGGAAAATCATATATACATGTTTGAATATATATATATATATATACAGAGGGTGTATATATAGATTTTCACAAGGTGGAAAGAGAATAAAAATATCATACTTTAACTCAAGAATGAGGCGGAGTTGAGCAGAGGTCACAGGCGGTTTGGGAGGAACAAAACTCATAAGGTTTTGTGTGCCAAGTGAGTTTATATAATATGTATATAGAAAATGTATATATTTTTTTATAACCCATGGATCAAACCTGAAATTATAGAAAAATAGTCAAGTAGAGACATAAATAGGATACGAAAACCACCCTAATCAAAGAAAAACTTAAGTAAAACAGTCGTCTGACAATGTGTGTGTATATATATATATAAAATAGGAAACATTCAATGAAACCAAAAAGGTTCGGTTTTAAAATAAAAATGGCATGTCGGTGCTGTGGAAAATGAGAAAGAAATAGATTAGTGGATGGATAAAGGTGGACTTATAAGTTGGAGGAGAATAATAGAGGATAGCAATGATGGAACGGACTAGTGAGAGAAATGTGATGCGAGGAAGACAAAGAAGACCCGATGAGGTAGAAAATAAGTGGATGTTCATTATCAATTCGAGATTGATTAGACATCTAGAAATGTTTTTCAGTTTTAAAAATGGATGGACGAGGGAGATTACATCTCAATTTGATCAGATAGCTATGGAGAATCAAGGAGGAAGAGCCGCAGTGGTAGGATTCGAAACCACGGCCGAATCGTGTGGTCTTGATTCTGAGCGATAAGATCAGATGGTGGAGAAATGATCCCCACTAAAAATTTTCATCCCACTTCAAAATAAAAGAGAAAATGAGACCTCAATATTGGCCACAGAAATCCAAAACCCACCAAATAACTCCCTCTCCCCCTCCAGGGTACCACCCATACCGGTTCACCTCAGAGGGTGTGCTCTACATCCACCCTCTACTGTTGTGCCACCCCACATGGTGGTGCACTGTCTCAGTCCCTCACGCTCATGGGGGTGCACATTCCTAGGCATGCGAGAGGCCCCTCTAATTGCTGGCTGGATCTTGCTAGCTGGCTGGCTGGGGAGTCTTGGCCATCCACGGTGGGAGCTATGGCCTTAAGGACTAGCCTTCCAGGCTGTCCTCAGCCTAGATCACACTAATTTTTTAATCAGCATTTTTTTAACTTATTTTTAAAATAAAAAATAAAAGTGATTAATAAAATCACTGTTTGTTATGTAAAAATTGGTATATATAATAAATAAATATAATATTAATTTAGTTAACACCAAAACCGAATAATCATATAAAATCATTCTACCCATACTAAGATTAATTATTTCTTATATTTTCATGAATTTTTCATTTTAAAACATTAAGTTTAAAAGTATAATTTCATTAAACATATCCTTCCAGTCATGGTTATAATACTTATAGAACCCAAATGAAAATTATATCTTTAATTAAAACTCTGTCATTATTTAACTAGGGATATAAATTTAATATATTTTAAAACATTTGAAATACATATTATACTTATATATATTGAATACTAAAAATAAATATTTATAACACCCAAGAGCTATAGAATTATTTGATCGTTACTAGAACCAACGGTCAACATCAGGCTCCAATGGTTAAAAACAGTCATACTCAACTTCAAGGGTTTATAAATACTTTTTTAGAGTGTTTTAAACTTCAAAACTATATCGTCTTATAAGGATGGTTTTATACATCCCTCTTACTCTCAGCACTCCATCCATTCTTCTAGACATTTCGTTCTTTATTACGGTAAGTCCAAGGGAGGATGGATACATGCATGGTCTCACTGTGGTGTTAGGACGTCTTCTAGTGGTGCTTCTCAGATTTTCCATTAGTTTTCTAGGCCAGTTATGTTCTTTTGGATTTGTTGAAATGTAACGTTTTAGTTTTTAATAAAATATGTAATGTTTTTATTTTTCAAATATTGTTTTGGATAGTACTAAAATTAATAAAAGGAAAACAATTAAAACAATTAAAACATTTTTATTACATATAAAATTTGTTTGGGACATCACATGAATCAGAGTAATACAAGTATTTATTGACATCAAAATATCTCTTATGATATAGATTGTAACCCTCCTATTTTTCTTTTCTAGAATATCATTTTTTTATCCATTTTATGGATTTTACATCTCCTTTAAATACCCCCATTTATAAAAGTGAAAGGATATTTATGGATAGTTTTTTTAGTGAATTGCATATAACATACACAAAAAAATAACCCAAATATAGGGTTTGAGTCATAAATTATCAATAGGAAAATATAGAGAGGTATTTTCTATAGGGATACCCAAGCCATGATAACACTGAACTACTCAAACGAGGTGCTAAAAATTACCCCAACCCAATGGGTTGGGATTTACCCTATTATACTAAAATTTTAGTTGTGTTCCTTTTAATACATGTTTATTTGAGTGGGGGTAGTGTTTAAAACCCTCATATATTGTAAAATATATTTTTTCAAGATAGTTTAATCTTTTTTATATTTTTCATTTCACACAACACGGAAAATAGTTTATTTTTTCTATTAAATGAAAATTTTTGGCTTGTGCTATTTGTAGCACCAAGTTAACATGTACTACACACAACATAACTTTTTACATGCTCTACACAGAATAATGAGGTCAGAATAAATTACATGAAATATAGAATTTCCCTAATGACATACATAACATGCAAGACCAAGTGTTTCCAAAATATAATAAATTATTAAAAATATTATTATTTAATATAATGAGATATAACCTAGAAGTAATTTGACAGTTTTGAATAGTATTAAATAACTTATGAAAATATTTTGTTAATGAAAATGTAATATGAATTCATAGATGTTTTACACTATTAAATCAAATTAATTAAAATTAGTGAGTTAAATTAATGTAATATAATTTTTATATATTCAATAAAATATATCTGATATTAATACAATATGTTTTACAGACATATGAGAAGAATAAACAAAATTTTATATTTTAAACCCCATACTTTTATTATGTGATTTTACTACATTTTAATAGAGAACCCATTTCAAATACATTTTTTAGAAATTTATAGGTTTAATATTTCCAAATAAACTTCATATTTTAAATCATAATATAATAATTATCCTAGGGTAATTTTTTTGTATTTTTCTATGAAGTTCCATTTATTAATGAATAGTGAAAATATTGAATTGTTTCTCTAAACTGCTTTTTCATATAATTTATTTATAGGGTTAAATTACATTTTAAATTAATTTAAATGTATATTTAGATCTTATTTTTATCAATCCACACAATTTGGGTCATTTTTATCAATTTCACAATAAAATTGATCATAAAATCATAGAAAACTATTGAACGTTTTTACTTTAAAAACCAGTATTTCCAACCCAACTGTGGATTAAATTTAAATTAATTTTCTCTTCTTCTGTGATTGATATTTGGAAAATTGGACTATATATTTTTAATTATAATAATTTATAATGTATAACTATTTCAACTTAGTTTTTGACCACATATATTCGTGTATGTAATTACAATTTGTTATATAGATTAAGGTAAACTTCGGCTTAAATAAGGAAAAAACCTCAAACTTAAGGGTCTAAATGACCAAAAAAATTAAAAATTCAATATTATGGCCATATTTATACCATATAATCTTGTTTCTAGACTGTTTACTTTTATCGGATCCACTTTATAGGGAAAAAATGTGGATGAAATTCTATTTCTAAAAATTTACAACTGTCACTCCTCGTCTACTATAAAAGGCCTCCTCTCCTTCCACATTCTAACACCTCAAAAAACACATTGGATCAACCTAGATCTGAAAAAATTATCTCATATAAATATCTCCCATAATCCTAAAATTCTCCTTTAAGGAAAAAATAAATTCAAGGAAGACCATCGGTGCAAACCAAAAGGCCTTTCTCGAATAAGAGGTAACATTCTTCATCACGTTCATTTATGTTATTTACTTTATCCACCCCCTCGACCCATATTATTAAATTAATGTATAAGAAAACATTTATCCTAAAAATAATTGGATGTTTTTATGAATTTTTTTCCTACACATTCTCATACTTCCATCTAATGGGTCACGAATATATTGTTTACGTGTACGGCGAACTACCGCCTCACGGAAAGATGATTGTTCATTTTTCCATTACCACCTATCATAGTGTTAATTATGATGTAAAATCCATTTATATACGTTATATATTATATTTATTATTTCTTAAATATTATTTAACCCTTTTACAACACATATCTTTATAATTTCTATTTGCTGTATATATGATAGTTTTGTTTGAGGAAGTGTGGACTACCACCCCCACAAAGAGATGTGGTTCATTCAAAAAATACATGGAATGTGTTAAGGATTCATTTAGTGAACCTATATGATATATATTAAAAAATAAATGTTCTTTAATTATATTATATAAGTATATACATGTACATATATGTCATTTTATTTCTTTCCTTCAATATGTAAATGTAAGCAACGTTCATTCATATGTATAACATACTGTCTCCATTAACAGTGTATTTCATTCCATAATTCAGTAGATAATTATAATAAAAGTATAATAAATATTAATTTTATTTATATCATGGTTTACATTATGGGAATTATGATATACGTATAAGTATCAATTATAAAACAAATTAAGACATATGTAAAATGAAAACGAATATTATCTGAAGTGTAACCTTAACATAGAATTATTGGAAATAGGGTAATATAATGTCACAATAAAACTAAATATGGTATTATATGTATGAACATATTTCTTTAAAATCTGTTTAATAAGAATATATTTATTATACATGAGGTTATTACGAGTATGAAGAGATTCAAGACACAAGGTAAGGTAATTTTATATCACTTTTTATTTCTGTGAGATACATGATTTATTCACCACCCATTCCTTTTTTGTGGTTTATATACTGAACAAGTATTTTTTCAATGTGTATTTTAATTAAATTAATTGGTATTTAAATATTCATTATTTTATCATCATTTCATGGTATTAATGTTTCAAAATTTACCAAATCAGTAAGATATTTTTTTTCCAATTTTCCTTCTTTAAGACACTTATTTTGTTATGAACCTATATTTGTTCATGAGGTTTATATACAAGAATTTAAATTTCATATCATGAGTATACTTATTTTCATGGAATTTTAAACTTCATAAATTTCCTATTCTTACCTGAGGAGTATAGTTCAAAGTTACCAAGTGGTAAGTGTTTATTGAAACAATCTCATAACTTTTTGAAATTGTTTATGTTTATGCTTCCTTTGATGGAATATTATGATGCATCTCTTATGAAATATCATTAAATTTATTTTACTATGGTTATTCATGATATATTAATGTATTGAAACCATTTTTCCACTCATTGGTACATAAGATAGTCAAGAAAGTTTTTTCTTAAGAATTATTGACTTTACCCTCTCTTTGATTATAAATCCTTGTTCCTTCATAACCATATTTACTAAACATGGATTAGAAGAATATTCTTAAATTATCCTATAATATTACAATAAATTTTTATTCTTTTTTCCAATGTTTTCAAAGGAATATTAATGTCTCTTTCTAAACAAAAAAAATTCTATCCTTTTTACCATAAAAAATGAATGTACATTTTACCTTTAATAAATGTACAGATTTACCTGCCATCATTTGTTTGAATATTCATTTTCTTGTTTCAAAGGTTAATTTTTAATAAAGTAAATTTTAAAAGTAATTTTCAATCAAATGGCTTCAAAAAAATAAATATTTCATTATAATAATGAAAAACGTTTTTCAAGGAAAGTGTTTATCAAGAAGATTTCTAATATTCTTTTATAAGTTTATGAGAAAATACAATTCAAAAAAATTTCATAATTATTTCCTAAGTTTAAAAGGGAAAAATTTTAAAAATATTTCAAGTGTTATTTATATGTTTTCAATGCATTTTTAAATTAAATGGTTTTTTAAAGGGTTTATGTTTTAAATATCATTTTGAAAGAAGAATGGATATTTTTCTCATGAAATGTATTCAAAATATTTTTCCAAGTTATTTTACATATAGAGTGAAATCTATTTATATTACTCATGACCTTCTAGTAGATGATCTAAATGTTCCATTCATATTATTTCTCTTAAGTTTATATGTTTTTATTGAATGATGTTTATTAAATTCTTTCCTCTTTCATAGGTTATATGTTTTTTAAATTTTATCCTCTTACATGGGTTTTATGATTGTTAAATCCACTTCTTTTCCTGGATTATGAATTAATAAATTTATTATGAAACCTTTCTATTTTTATATGTTATGATATTATAAAATTTTAATGATACTGATTTCATTTCATGTGTTATGATATTACGTTTATGAAACCAATCTATTTTTATGGGTCATGATATGATGAATGTTTTATTTTGTGCCACCTCTATGAATGTTTTTATCATGATATATCCCTTAAATTAGTTGTGAAATGATAAATTTTTTATGATCTCAAAGGATACATGGGTGGGTATCAGAAGCCCGGAAAAGTGGGTATACAGGATGACTTCTCAAGCCTGAAATAAGAGGGTACATGGAAGGAAATACTAGGAATGAATCAGGAGGATATGAAAGAGGGAATCCAAAACCCAAATTAGGTACATGGTTGATTATCCCAAGCCTAATTTTCTACGAAGCTCTGGGTAGGTATCCTAGACATAAGATTTTGTATTCTTATGTGTTTTCCACAATTTTATGTTTTATCCCTATGTGATTATTTTATGGATTATCTTCTTTATTTTTTTATGATTTAGGTCTTATGAACTACCATGATTTATTCTATGATTCATGTTTATATTCTTTGATATGCAAGGTATGATCTTATATTTTTATGATCATGTTTCCCTTCCCCTATTCTCATGTTTAGGCTTACGACACTCTCTTTTTACCCTTGCGGTGTATCTGATCTCACAAATTTGTATGTGTAATTCCAATGGTTATTTGGATATGTATTAAGTATGATGTTTCTAATAAGGGTTATAGTAATAAAGAAACTATATGTAGATAATGTTTCTTACTTATGAACTAGTTTTTTTGTTTCAATATTTCCAAACGCATTAAACTAATACAGTATTTGGTCATATCTTTGTGAAATTTTTTATGTATTCTTTTAATGTTATGTAATGTATATGTACATTAATACTTGATTCATATAGTTTACATCAGACTTAAGGTTTATAAAACCTTTGGATACTTTGATAATAAAGCTTTATTGAGGTCCCTAGGTATACTTATTAAGATATTTCAAGGTATGTCTCTAACAATAAATACAATATTTTTTTAATGTTTTGGAAACATTTTCTAGAATTTTGGTAACAGATAGAGTGAGTGTTTTCCATGAAATACTTACATGTCTGGATACAACAAGTGGATGAAGCACCGGTATATATGTACCTAGTAGTAACAACTCTGAAAATATGTTTTAGGTCTGACTCGGGATAATCTAGTACATGACAACAGGTCTTGCTGCACACCTAGTTTGACACTCCTAGGGATAATGCTTTGAAAATTCATAAAATCTTCACAACCTACCATGAAGTATGTAAATGAATGATGACAATGAGTAACCAAGGATAAACCTAATGTGTTTTTTATTAAAAATTATGTGTTGTGATTTAGACATCCTATAATTAATTTTTCATGATTATATTGTTTTTTATATGATATGTGTTTCTCACCCTATGCTTTACAGTTTTAGTCAACAGAGAAACATGAAAGAACATAGTTAACATTGAACGTTTCAAATTTAGAAAATACTGGAATTGTGTAAATTGATTTCCCAAGTGGAAATATCTTAAATATAATCCGGAAGGTGGTATGAGTATTGGTTATACTTCAAATGATAAAGATACCACCAATCACATAGGAAAGGTATGTGATGTTCTTATAGTATTGTTCACAATAAATAAATGAAAAATCATTAGATTGAGGTTGAGGGACCTTAAGACATGATTAATATTTCATATTCTATGAAATACATATTAAGGAATAAATTTATGAAGCTAGAGTAATGGTTTAATAAAAAATAAGGATTAATGAAGTATTTATATTTTATAATTCAAAGATTACGTTATATAAATCATGAAATATATATGTATTTTAGTATAATTTTTCATTTTAAATTTAAAGGGATATGTTTAATGGGTATGAATACATACAAAATTGATATTTTGAATAAGGTAAGTCAACCCTTAATGTGATCAAGAAGTTTATAAAATTGTGTTTATCTTGGATAAAGAGATGATGGATTTGGATAATGTAAATTGTGTATCACTGATCACATAGTATACAATTAATGATTTGTTGAAAAAGTAGTCTATTTCATCATGGATTATGTTTACAACACCATTTATTTAAATAATATAACTTGTGACCTTTTAAATAAGGAAGAAATCATGTTTTCAAAAATTATTTATGTTATTTGGTGTTATTACCATGTTTGAATAGAATATATGATGAGGGTATTAACATGTTTTGAATATGACAACCATTAGATACATTGTAATAAATGGGAGATCAATATTAAGCTTATTTCAGAGCCTTATTTATAATATCTTGGATTTTAATCTTCTATAAGGATTATAAGGTTAATCAAACAATGAAAGATTAAGTTAAAGTTTTGATGGAGTATTCATGTGTTAAGGTTTTATTTAAAACCATAATTAAAAGGTATTTACTGATTAAAATTATTTGACGTATTTTTATTATATTTTCCTAATTAAATTAGTGTTATTTTATAAAAGGACATAATTTATGTCGGGTGACATCCAATAAATTCCAAAAACACAATGAGTCTTGAACTCATGACCGAAGGACGATAATGATTTCACCCTTACTAATGGCGTACGTAATGTCCTCATTAATGTATAGTTATTTTGATGGATAAATATTAATGATTAATTTGTAGTGTTTATTTTTATGTTTATATATTAATTCATATTGATTCTTAAGTATATTTAGAGACAAATTGTTAGAGTTTTACTTTTTTTAAGGTCCATAATATTTTTTGAGAATATATTATATTACTTTATGCAACAAAGTTATGTTTTGTACATTATTTCTATGAGGTAATGGATGATTTCAAAAATGATCAATGCAAAAATAAGAATGATATTTTTTATATAAATATATCAATAATTACTCAACATTATAAAAGTGATCAATAAAAAGAAAATTATCCTAATACCTTAAATTTTTGGTGAACTAATTCCCTATTAAATCATCACATATTTTTTACTTTGTTCCCCTCAACTATTCATTAATTATTCAATTGTTTTTTATTGATGACCTCAATAAATCCCTATAAACATTTATGATTTTCCTCAAAGCCCATGTTTTCAATTTCCACATATGTTCTCATATGTTAAAACTTAGTTATATGTAATTTTGGGTCACATCTATATTTTCAACATTTCCTTTTTTAATGGAAGTTTTAAGATTCATTTTTACAATATGGGTTTCTATAAAAGGAACTTAAAATTATTAAACATTTGATAACCCAGAATAATTTATATAGAGAAATTAATTTTATAGGGTGTAGAATTTAACACCCCTAGATTTTATGATTTTATTTGTTATTTAATTTAATCTTTTTGGTATTTGCTATTTCACAAAACACTACAAATAGTTTAGTTTTTCATTTAAATAATTATTTTTGGTTTTCATTATACGCAACACCAAGTTTTCTATCACTACATGAAAAATAAATTTTATCATTCCCTATATGGAATAGTGAGGTTATCTTACATTGCGTGCAAGATTTATTTTACCTAATGGCTTGCGTAACATGCATGACCGAGTGTTACCAGTCTTTAATATATTATTAAAAATATTTTTATTTAATTTAATGAGATATAACCTAGTTGTTAAGTTGAAGGTTTTTAATAGTATTAACTAGATTATTAAATTATTTTATTTACACAAATATAAATGTAATTTATATTTACCAATTAATTAGAAATGAATATGAAATCGGATTGAATATAAAGGAAACAAATATTGTTTTTATGATCAAAAAACTTTTTAACCCTAATAACACAAATTAATTATAATTTTTGAGTGATAATAATGTAATATATTTGTTATATATTCAAAAAAGTATTTTTTTTATATTCATCCAATAGATTTTATAGGCATAAGAAAACAATAAATCAAATTTTATGCTTAAAACCCTATATTTTTTTATGTCATTTTTACCGTCTTTTAATGGAGAATTAATATTAAATAGATTTTTTGGAAATTTTCTAGATTTAATATATTAAAATAATATTTATATTTTAATATTGGATATAATAATTAAGTGATCAAAATTTTTGGTATTTTCCTTTGAAGTTTCATATTTTAATGAATAGTGAAAAAAATACAGAATTTTAGATCAAAACTGATTTTTCATTTTATTTATTTATAAGGGTAAATTATATTTTTAATATATTTAAAAGATAAATTTGATAAAAATATTATCAAACAAACCAATGTGGGTTATTTAAATTGATTTCACTTTGAAATTCAATATAAAAACAATGTAATCTTTTGAACATTGTTACTTCGCAAACCTGTATTGTCGACCCGACTATAGAATTATGTTTAAATTAATTTATTCCAATTCTGTGATTGGAATTTGGAAATATTATTTCAATATTTATAAACATAAAAATTTCTATTTTATAATAAGGTAAAATTAGTTTTTTATGAAAAATATTAATGAAAGTAATTTAAATTAATTGCATTGATTGAGGTAAAATTAATCTTAACTGGATACTAAACCTTTAACTTAAAGGACTAAATGAAATAAGAACTTTTCCAAACTCACTTTTTTGGACTTATATAAACCATATAATAACTTTTAAAACCGTTTTATCGTTATTTTATCCACATTCCCTGAGAAAACTTGGGTGGAATTCTTTTTCCCAAAATTTACAGAAGTGTCTCCCCTCCTCCACTATAAAAGTCATCCTCTACTCCCAATTTATCACACCTTTCTAGACACTTTGGCTCAAAAAATATCTTTAAAAATATATACTAAAAATAAATATTCTCATTATATGATCCTCCCAATGTGCTTAATAAATCTGAGGAAGAATATTTGTTCAAAACAAGAGGAGTTGGCCGAATAAGAGGTATCATTTTTCCCCATGTTCTTTTATGTTATTTCCATTATCCATCCCATAAAATTTAATAATTACATTACATAATAAAAATACTCTCATCTATATACTATTATTATGTTATTCTAATGTTTCAACCTAAACTTGCACACACTTCCCTCTAATGTGTAACGAACATACTGTTTATGTGTATGGTGAACAACCACCTCACGGAACGAAGATTGTTCATTTTTCTATTACCACCTCACATGGTTAAATTTATGATGAAAAATCTATTTATATATGTTATATATTATAATCATTAAGTCTTTAACATTTTTAATCTTCTTACAACAAATATCATTATACTTTCCATTTGGTGTAAATATGATAATTTCGTTTGAGAGAGTGTGGATTACCGCCCCCTTAAAGTGATTTGATTCATTAACACACTACATGGAATGTGTTAACGATATGTTTGGTGAAATTACATTATATATATTACATAATAATTCTAGTTTAATGATATTATATACATATATACAGATACATATGTCTTATTTTCTTTCTTTCTTTCAATATGTTAATAAAATTGAAGCAACGTCTATGCATTTGTACAGTCTACCATCTCCAGGAATGGTGTATTCCATTTCATACTTCTATAGATTATTATAATACACATATAATGAATATTAATTAAATTTATATCATGTTTTATATTCGTTAAATCATGATATATTTATAAGTACAAATGATAATACAAATTTAGACCTATGTGAAAAACAAAGAGAATATTACCCGAAGTGTAACCTTAACATATAACTCTCAACAGTTGGATAATATAAAATCATAATAAAAAAATATCATATTGGAAAAATTAATATAATTCTTTAAAATATTCATACTAAAATTATATTTATTATACATGAGGTTCTTATAAGTTTGAAGAGATTCAAGACACAAAATAAGGAAATTTCATCACTTTTTATTTTCATGAGATATATTTTTTATTCACCCTCATTCCTTTTGTGTGGTTTGTATACATATAATTAATTTATTCTCAAATTATTTTAATTTAATTTATTGGTATAAAAATATACATTATATTCTGATTATTTCATGGGTTAATATTTCAAAAGACACCAAATCAGTTAGACAATTTTTCTCAATTAGACTTCTTTGAGACCCATATTCTTTTATGCCCATGTTTTTTTCCATGAGGTTTATATACTACCTTTGAAATTTTAAATAATTAATAAACTTATTTTCAAGATATTTTATGCTTTATTTAAATTCATTTTAATACATGGGTATTATGGTTCAAAATTTCCAAGTGGTAGGATTTTATTGAAACAATCTCATCGCTTTTCAAAATTATTTATGATTATGCTTCCTTTGATTCAATATTATGACCTTCTCTTAATAAATATCATGAATTTTATTCTCCATTATTTATTCTTGATATATTCATTTAGTGGTACCATATTTCACTCTTTGGTAAATAATATAGAAAAGAAATTGTTTCATTGGAAAGCCCGACATTACCCTCTCTTCAGTCAAAATTTTGTCTCCCTTCAAAACCATATTTTCAAAAAAATATTCCTATAAATTAAATTAAATTTTTTCGATTTTCTTATTTTACTAATTTTTTCAAAGGAATTTTCTTATTTATTTTATGAATAAAGAAATTTATGAAACTTTCTACAGTGAAAAAGGAATGATCATTCTACCTCACATGAAATGTACGGATTTACCTGCCACTATTTCTTTGATGCTACCGTTTCATGTTTAAAAGGTTAATTTTTTAGAAAATTATTTTTAAAATTAATTTCCAATGAAATGTTTTTCAAAAATATTTTCAATATTGTTTTTTAATTTTTTAAATTATTTTTCAAGTAATGTGTTTTCAAAATGGTTTTTAAGATTCATTTATATGTTTTTAGAAAAAATGGTTTTCAAAAATTTTTCAAGATTATTTTATAAATTTTCAATGGAAAAGGTTCTCATAGTGATTTTTAGTGTTTTTTATATGTTTTCAATTCATTTTCAAAGAAAAATGTTTTCAAAATGGTTTATATTTTAACAATTATTTTCAAAGAAGAATGGATATTTTCCTCAAGAAATATATTCAGAATATATTTCCATGTTATTTTCCATATAAGAAGAAATTTGTTGATTTTACACATGAACTTCTATTTTATGACCCAAAGTAACTATTAAAATTATTTCTATAAATTTTTTATTTTTTTAATGAATGATTTTTATGAAACTCGTTCCTCTTTCATGGGTTATATTATTTTGAAACTCATTCCTCTTCCAGGGAATGTATTATTTTGAAACCCACTTCTTTTCAGTGGTTATGGATTCAAGAACTAATTAAGAACCATATCTCTTTGCGTAGGTTATGATGTGTTGAAATATTATTGATACTTATTTCGTTTCATGGGATATGATTTGATTTTTATAAAACCTATCAATTTTTCTAGCATGATATAGATGCATCATGCTCTCTAAAAACACATTATGGGAGATTTTTACCATTGGTAGTGGATCCATTTTCATAAAGTTCACTTATCTCATGTTTTAAGATTAATTTGTTTTTCTAGAATCTAGATGCAGGATCCCATCGATCGATCTCTATCATTTTTTGTACCTCTTTGTTACCTTTAGTGCATTACAGTTTTTCTTGATTGACAAATTAGTATACCCAACACTTGGGATTAAATCATGGTTTGAGGTGATGATACAATATACTTCCTTATTAAGATAAACCTATTGAAAAATGGATTACATCAAATGAATCATCACAAATTCACCCCATAATTTAATATATACGCATATTTATAATACTCCTATATTATTTATAGAATCGTCTTGAGTCCATTCATGAAAAATTATTATATATGCTCATGTTATTTAGATAACATGTGGATCTAGGACACTAGAAATGAATCGAAATCCACATAAATACATAATTCATCCAATACCATGAGTTTCTCAACATATCTTTCATAGAGTAAGAATATAGACTTTAGGTGATGAAATATCAGCCACAAATTTCAATGATTATGGGGTGTGTGCTCCTATTTTGATATCTAATGGATAACATAATTAGGTTTGTCTATAGTACCAAACATGTTTGGTATATTATCATAACGGGGACTCTATGGAGAACCCAAAGAGTTTATGATCTATGATGTTCCATGTGCAGGACATTTGTAATGGTTTATTTTCTAATTGATACCATGGGTAGGACCTTAAATTTTAGGTATAATGCCCTGACCAAAATCACTCAATAGTAACCCAGCTGGAGTCCTATAATCCCTCAATTATTACTCTTTATATTCAATAGGCTTCCAACCTATGATAAGAATCTAATAATAATGATTGGGAGACTATATAATCAAAATTTATACCATAAATAAAAATATATTGTCAAGCATCGTTAAACAAATATAGGAAAAGTACACATAGATCAATAACACATCATGATATAAAAAATGAACAATGAATATCAAATATTCATGCATCCCAATAATTTTCCCACTAGGATAACTAAAAATACAAATAAATAGAAGGAAAAAAATTTAAATTGAGAATCCACTACAACCCTAAACCTAACCTTAACAACTTCCCAAACCTTATTAAGATTCTCTAGACCAATCCACTCTGAACCCTTTGACCTAAAAGTCAAAAAAATATGGTTTTCATGATCACCAGGTTTCTAATACAGGGTATGAGAAATAAATCTTTTTAGGGTCTCAAAACGTCCCCCTAATATAATTTATCACATACAAGTGTATATCAGAGGAAATAAAATACATAAATACAACATCATAAAAGCTTGTATTTATGGTTATCATGTGATAACCTGGACACTGTGACACCCAACCATACATGGATCATCAAAAATTTACAAAAGAAGTTACCTCATGCCATAAACCATGACACATACCATATAAATAATGATAAGGTATCTTACCATTCGACTACAAATACCCTCTCACTTAGGGTAGGTTCATATCAAACCTTAGTTTCATTATACAATGTATTGACCTATACCATCTTACTAATGGTATGGATCCACTTCCACATCCTAGAAAATATCACTTAACTAAGGGAAAATACCATATCACTTGGAGAAAGGAATAAAATCCCATCCCATTACACATCACATCAACCATTTATATCTCACTCAGGGTGGGTATCCTGATCACAACATGTACCAATACCCTCTCACTCAAGGCAGTCCTTGTCATCACACTATCACTCAAAGAGATTCCAAACATCCAATCCCACCATCAAAATTAAATCACTCTAAACACATACATATAGTAAAAATACTTTCAACAAATCCCATCCCACATTCACACTACCATCTCACATTTTTAGACACCAAACATCAGCCAGACCCTCATACCATCCCAAAATAATATGCCCAATTCATAAGTTGACAGTCATCTCTCATAACCAAGTGTTTTATATTTAATCACACATCATCATACACATATCCACAAATGATAAATATAAAAACCAAGACCTAGCATGAAATCAATAATATTAAACTCATCAGAATCACCATCCCTCTTATAAGTATATTCATGAGGTTTGTCAAATATAACTCAATCTATTCTAATATATACCAACCTCATACTCAATTCCCAGAGTAAACTCTCATCCTGCAAACACAATATGACCTTGGCCTCAAGACAATGTTTTAATTCACCTTCCAATAACTATATCTAAACCCAGTATCGCTAGCTAATGACTGTCCTGATCAAACTTTTACTAATCCCTTTGAAAATCCATTTTCAATCCACAAATATAGTTATCATTACCCCCACATGGGTTTTATCTAAAATCACCCTTATTAGATATCTCAAGTCCATCAATTTGGGGATACCCTCCTTGGTACACTATATCTCGACTCAGATGAATTGACTAGATTGTCACATGCACCAACTCTTTAATCCATATGCAAAAGGGTATTTCAAATCATGTGTGATATGTACATGCATCTCAAAACTCATCCCTATACATATGCCCCTATTCCCTAAAACACTAGCCTTATGAAATAATACCTATGAAATTCACTATTCACCACATGACCATGACCTACCCTGGTACTCTCACATACTCACATAGCATCCACGCCACCATATATTCAAGTATTTGGTTTATTCTTAAAATAAAAACATGTAATGGACCACTTTATATTGCTATAGGTCGCTCAAAGCCTCCCACTTCCTTCACCAAGGGTTCACTTAGTCACTATACATTATAAAAAACCCTAAAAATCAAGCAAGAACATACAATCATGCATCGACAAGAATATGGATATGTATCATAGTAACTACGTACCTCTTTTCTAATTTATCATTAAAATATAACCCATAACTATCCCAAAAATTCCACACCAACATCCTAAGCCCCTATATCAATAAACAAAATTCAAAAATAAATTAAAAACCATTTAAAATGAATTACACCATTAGTTATAACAATTATAATTACATAATTAAATTAGATTGAAATGGTATAATTCTCAATAAACTCATCTAGTGGCTTCCACCCACCAAATCCATGAAAAAAAATACATAAAAGGTTTATGATGTGACAAAAACACCTCTATATACAAAATATCTTTCACCCACAACATAATCAATCATAAATTTAACCCAATTGAATTTAATTCCTTAAATAAAATTAGAGGGATGTGTAACATAATAAAAATGATGAACGGATGTATAAGTATCTCTTTTTGGGACTTCCTCTATGAACTACCTAGAAAATTCCCTTTGTTCAAGATGAATTAACTAGGATCATAAATAATCATCTCCCAAGCCCTAGTTCAAAGAAATCAGAAATAAAGGGAATCCAACATGGAAGAAAAATGTCTGAATAAAGAGTATAAAATCACCTCCAATCATCAGGGAAAAACCTCACAAATTTCCCATCATCAAGGGGGGATTCAACAAGGATGAGAGTGGGAAAGAAGGGGGAACGATTGGACATAATGACCATTCATAATCATCCCCCACATAAAACCCTAGGGAGATGAACAATTAAATTATTTCCATATACACTCTAAAAAATGTCCCAAATCACTACCAGGTATCTGGTTAGGCTTTACAGAGTAGACAGTGGTGGTAAATGGTGTATTATCACCTAGAAAGTATATTGGGTATCTAGTGCCTCCATATTAGGTAGATGATGGTCCCCTACTATAATTTCAGCAAGAGGGTCACCCTAACCCTAATTTTTAACTCTTTTAATCATTCATACTACCTTTTGAGCCTCAAACAACACCATGAAACACCTCTTAAGGGTGTACAAATTCCTACATTTATAATAAAAATTTGAATTCTCAAATCATCCCAACTCCAAAAATAAAATTTTAAATTCCCCATTAATTTCACTTTCATATAATTATGTGGTTCGTTATAAAATCCCCAATATAAGGATTATCATCCATGAGAATCACACAAGAATATATCAAAAAAATCCAATCTATTGATCAGAATCTGATACCACTCCGTATTTTCTTTTTTGAACATAATCATATTCCTATACACCATCTGATAATTGATCTCAGATATACTATCATTGGTCCATAAATAACCAATAAAATTATCAAGGAATCTAATCAAATTTAAAATTATATACCTGATTTTATATTTACCCTATTACATTGAATTTCATAAGAAAATACCTGTTGGTCCCCTAGTTGACCACTCCTGGAAATGCTAGAACCGAAATACAATGCAATAGAATTAATCTTGATCAAATGTATTAGTTAATATAGGTAATATAAAATCATCCAAATGCCAAAAATAATTTATGAACCTAACCCATGTTGTAATTCTATGATTGGTTCCCCAAATAAATAAATTTATCATCATAATCCACCGATGAAAATCAATGTAACCAATATCCAATGTGCTCTCAAATCATACAAAATTCCTCCCAAAAAATGATACTGAAACCTGAACTCCAACTAAAGATACATAATAATTATTGATATGGTATTTAAAAATGAAATATAATAAATCAGATCTACCATCACACTTGTTTCTTAATGTCATCTCGACCATCCAACAACTGGCTTTACATCATTTACAACTCTTCCAACATGAGGGTCATACACTGGTGACTAATAAGATATTCCCTACCATTATAGTATCCTTATCATTAGGATTAAATATATATGAGGATGGTGAATTTTTAATTATATGTTAATATGAGATGAAAAATAGTAATTCCACCTAGTAAATGATCTCAAAATAATTTTTCGATGAACTGATTTACCTCAAAATAGGGTGTTTACTAAAGCTCTAAAAAATGGTGAAATTTTGAGATGATAGTATTTTTAAGAATATTTTAAAATTTATTACATAAATATCAATTATTTAATTTATGAGAACTTAAATATCATCTAAATAAATCCCCATATAGAAATTATGAATTCATGGTGGATTCAATGATGGGTGGTTTTACCTAGGTGAGGTGATGACCTAGTTCATGTTTTTCGTTCTAAGGTTGAACAACTAAATGACGTTTCATTTTAACTTTATATTTTATTCTTCTCCACTCCCCATATTTTATCCCTTACATGATTATTTGGATGGGTTAACTTCTTTCATGCACTATTTACAAAGGGAGATAGGGAAGGATGTAAAGGGAAGTGCGTCAGGCTTCCTCTAAGGAGTATGATCAAGATGAAGTAGTTATATAATGCATATTTGGGCTCAAATATTTAAAATTTTCACCATGAGGTAAAACTATTTGTTATTTTTTATATTTTACAATTTTAATTAATTTTTTTAATGTTTTATTATATTATATGAACTACAACGGTCGATTTATGTCCCCTTGAGAATTGATTTGGGGAGAAACTGGTGTTTTAGGAAATTGATAGGGGAATTTTATTTCAGAAACCCAATAACACTACATGTAGTTTATAAAAAAACAGTGTGGGTTATTCTCTATGACTAAAGATAGAAGATGGGTATGACATAGTCTATTGAACATGAAGACACATTGTAGAGGAAAACATGGTGTGTGATGAAATACTCATCCAAATACCTCATGTGGGCTGCATGGCATGTAATGTAAATAGTTATACCCTATCTGTGATACATGGATATATGACATATAAAATATTTGGCTAGATGTCATATGGGGAACATGGAAAGTACACCATGTTAGAGGCACAACATTCAGGGTTAGTAAACTCCATGTATATGGGAGGTACACACTTTGATGGGTAGAGATACAACCTATGAGTAAGGAGTTGGGAGTAAATAGTTTGAATATTGAGGTACACGCTATATATTATACCCCTAAATGGGTTTTTCTTATTTTCATTCCCTAAAGCTGCAATTTGACAAATAAGGATTCCATTTTTATTATTTTTCTATTTATAACATGAGGATGGAATCCTCTTGGTATTTTGAGGCATTTAAGATTTTATTTGGGGCTCATGAGATATAGAGGTGAGAATTTTACTCCAAGATGATGGGTGAAGATTTATCCTATGGGTGACAGGATATGAGACTGAGGTGAGGGTTGTGATATTGATTAGAAGAAATGGAAAAACAATTCCATGGTTCTTTTTATGAGATTTTATGGATGCTCCTAAATACATAAAACCTTGTTAGGATGCAATATTGGATGAGGTTGTATACAAGACTATTTACACTTTTGGTCATTGATATCTTATGACCTATGAAAGCACCATGTGATATTGGATATTTCCTACCATAAAAATATAGATACTGGTTTGGAATTATAGAACCCTATAATAAAATATCTAATAGAGGAACGGATATCAGTGGTGTGGGAAAAGTGTCAGTGGCACAATGATGGTCTAAAAATTATTAGCTTTAGTGGCTATGTGGGTAACAATATGTGGTTTCAGAAATGGGGAAAGTTGCCAAAGGACTACACCCTAGACTAAATCTGATGAGCTTATGGGATTATCTACAACGCCAGGTTTTCCACTGTATTTTTTTAATTGTTTAATGATACACGATGATAGGAAAAAATTTGGCTAACCTAGAGGGAGACTTTTAGTATTTAAAAAGATAATTTTTGACCTCCTTAGAGAGGGGTCGGTTTTGAAACATAGTGTGGGTGCTAATTCCATGACATCATGTTTCATGATATTAAAAGTATCGAATTAATTCTCAAATATAGAACCTAATTTTATCATAATATTTCAGATTGAAAATTTATTTTTGGATATTATATGTGTTTCCTAGGAGGGATTGTGTCCCCCTAGGTTTCCAAATGCTTTTTTCCTTAGGTAGGGTGTGTCTTCCCCCTAGGATTCCAGATGATGTGTTTTTTAGATGGGGATTTAATTCCAACATGTTTCTTGAATATTTTTTTCTAGGAGGAGAATTTATTTCCTTGGGTTTAAAAATTATATGTTTTTTAGGATATAATTATCTACCCAACATTCTAGAAGAGTTTATTATATTTCCTATTGGGGTTTGCATATTCCCCCAAATTCTAGATGATTTTTTTTGTGCTTAAAGACAACATGCACATGATGAAGTATATTTTTTTAATCATAGGTGGAATTTTAGAACCTAGAGATTTGTGGAGATTTATTTAATTGTTTTTTTTAGGTTATTATTCAACAAGTCTGGAAATATCTCTTGTACATTCAGTTTTTTATGAAGATAGATGATAGGTATTTCACCAAGTGTGGCCTACTGAGAATTTTTTTTCTAACACCCTAAATGATATCCCTAGTATAAATTAAAAACTTATTTCTACTTTTAGTATGATCATGGGATTTTCAATGTATACAGAAGAGGCCTTTTGTTACATGATCATACTAGAGAAACATGATAAGGATTTAGAGACTAGGTTTAAGGCATGTCTAAGGAAAGTAAGCAGGTGAAATTTTATTTTTATTTCCTCAACAAGATATATATGTGATCTACCTTATTGACTATCAGTTGATTTATTCCATTATGATTATGTGTCTATATGACTATATACTTATAAATTTAAATTTTATATAGAATGTTATGTTTTTTCTTCTATGAACTCTAATATTTTGTAGGTATTATGTTTAGTTATTGTATTTTCTGTAACACTCTGAGATTTTACAAGAATTATTCTTTTTAATTTCAATGATGTCTTTTGTTATATGATTCACCAAGATTATCTTGCACTATACGCAACACCATATTAGCTTCTAGTATACGCAACACTATTATTGGCTTGTGATGCACAAAATTTCAAGTTCTTTCGAATAAAAGTCATTTTACACAACACTATGTATAGATTTATATCAATGTATAATTGAACTATATTTTAAGTAAGTTATACGCAACACCAAAGAAAGATTTCCCTCTATACAACCCTTACTTGGCTTGCACTACACGCAAGAGTGACCTTCCTCAATAGCGTGTATTGTACACAATACCGAGTTTCACTAAACATTGATATATTGTTATAATATTATTATGAACTAGCTGTTATGAATAGTATTAACCGCATTTTGAATTTTATAACATTATAGTTCATCTTACACATTTTCTGGAACGAGTTATGAGAACAAAATCAATTTTTTGAATAAAATAATTCCTTTTCAAAAAATACAGTTTTTCCACCTTTTGATGGAACACCCACTTTAAATATAGTTTTTGACACATTTATATGTTACATTTGATGAAATAAAATTATTAATTTCAATAAGGATATAAAAATATACTTTGAATAATTTTTTAATATTTTTCTGCAAACTTTCATATTTTGATGAATAGTAAAAATACGCTAAATTTTAATTAAAAACAAATTTTTTCATTGAGATAATTTATATGGTTAAATTATAATATTGAATGTTTTTAAAGTATAAATTGAATATATTTTTACCATTTAATATAATTTGAGTCATTATCATTAATTTTACATTGAATTCATGGGTAAAAACATTTCAATCTTTGACAATGTTTTAACTTTTAAAACCTGTTTTCTTAACAACGGGATTAATTTCAAATTAATTACTACAAATTTAGTGTTCTGAATTTTGAAAAATGGATTCCATATTTGGATTCATGGGGTCAAAATTATGTTAATAGGTTACTTTTTTTTATGTTATGAATAGTAACTATGGTAATTTTTATTTACTACAGTTAAAGGTAAATCGGGTAATTAAGGGTAAAAATAAGATTATAAGATTACCATAAGAACTGAAAAAATTCTATTGGATGAATAAAATTAGACCCATATCATTTAAGGGTCATAATAGATTAATTTTATGGACTTTTGACCATGAAAATGACAAAATTATTATTAAAACCAAAGAAAGTGACAACATGTCACTCTCTTATATCTTATAAGTGTAATAATTTTACTTTAGTGATAAATCTCATAAAAAATCGAATATAAATAGTATCCATAAATTTAAGAAAATTATGTAAATAATGATAATTTATTTATAATTTTTAGGGATTAAATAATTATCATTAATGATGAGACAATAGTGATGTATAAATTAGTTAATTGAATGAAATATCAAATAAATTGTTTTTAAAATATTAAAATAAATATTATATGAACTAATTAATGTCCTCCACAAATTCTCTACATTAATATGACATGTTAGAATTATATTAAATATTTTGGTTCGAATATATCCTCGGTGTGGATTTTATTATAATTCAAATAAATCAATAGTGTCAAAATTGTCACTCTTGTTATTTTATAAAACTAACATATTATAAAAATGATTAGAAATCACAAAAATATTTAAAAATCATAAATTGAAATTTATATGTTCTAAAATGTCATAAAATATCCAATTATGGACAATTCGAAACACATAAGTAATTATTTATTACAATTTAAATTTTAGAATATTATTACCACAACTAAATTTAAGTAGATTAAATAAGGATAAATCAAGTTGAAAAGGTTTAAAATAAATTACCAACATGTCTAAATCTTATTGTTTGATGATATTACAACCATATATCATCTAAGCATCTAATCTGAGTCATTTTTTGAAGTTTTTTAAGTGGTTTTTGAGTTTATTATAAATGAATATATTAGAGGTTTCCAAAAGTGCCCCTCTCCTCTCATTTAAAAGGGCACCACCTCCCTATCCTACTCACACCATTTTGAGCCTTCATGCTCGGCCAAACCCTGCCAATTTCTCTTCTTCGCTTCCTTAAAAACATACTAGAGGTCCTGGTCTTCTTCAAAGACCAACTTTAGTTCCCTAAGAGAAGGTTTAGAAGAGGCGCGTCAAAGAAAATGTAATATCCGTTAATGATTCTTTCAAGTTCATTTCTTATTCTACTTCCTCCTCTTTTATTGTTTAATAATAAATTAATAACATAAGTATCAATCATATACTGATATGTTATTGTAAATATTAACCAACCCTATTTCACCTTCTATCCATCCTACGAAAAACAAAATCCCCGCACGTGCATACGTACGGAATACCGTCTTCACGTCGTGGTGTAATCACTTTTTCCATCACCACCTTACTTGGATGGGTATAATGGTGATAAATAACTATATATGGTTATTATAACATGATACTAATTCTGATATATAATATCATCCAATCTAATTCCATTCTATAATTATGGGAACAATATCATCCCTCGTGCGTACGTATGGATTACCGTCTCCATGACCTGATGAGATTCATTCTCCAAGTTAACCATTCAAGAATAATTATAAAGTATATAAATTAAAAAATAATGAAATATGTGACATATAAACGATACTGGATTTATGTATATGTTATTTACTTACTTCCATTCAATTTAATATGGAATCAAAAATAGCATTCATGCATACGTACGGCCTACCGTCTCCATTAACGGTGTATTTCATTCCATTTATCGATCTATTATATATAGGTATATTCTGAATATATTTTATATATAAGTCATGTTTTGCATTTTGGAAGTAATTAATCATGATCTAAGTAATCATATTAATTATTACAAGTCAAAATACAGATGATAAATGAGTTGATTTTACCCAAAATGATTCTTTTACATGGAATTGAAAAATGAACGGGTAATATAAAGTCTTAAGAGTATCATATATGATATTATAAATATTATTATTGTAAAGTCCCCAAATTTAACTAAAATGTAAATTACATTACCTTTTTGTAATACTTAATATATAACAAAAACCAACACTCAAGGACCATAATATTTTAGTTTCTTTGGAAACTCAGAACATAATCTTCAAATCATGGTGAAAGATCTCCAACATCTCCCATAAAGATCTTCCCCTTTTGTTTTCTTACCTAAAAACTTTCTTTATATTCTGGGGAAAATAAAACATATAAAGGGTGAGCTCAAATTCTCAATTAGGGTAATCATAGAGAAAATAAAACAAACCATATACATTTGAACTTAAAAACATGAACATAATGTTTAAACGTAATCATGAGAAATGAAATAAAACATGGTATTACGTAAAGCATAGATCATAATGGAACATCAATCAAGATAAAATAGCATGGGAATAAAACATGTAATTTTGGAAAACCATTAATCACATGATATGATTTCCATAGTAACCAAGGCATTGCTGCCAAGATCATCCTAGTGGACAAAGTCCCTTACAGAATCGATTTTACTCCTCGTTCCAGTCCTGTATCACTGAACTGGATTAACTTACCATTCCAGCCCTGTCTATCTCATGAGATATAAATATTTATCCAATTAACTGTAGGTAGATATAGGTCCCACCCATCTCATAATTAAATCATTCTTACTTGTTCCACAAAATAAACATAAATCATTCATCATAACCCAAAGTGTAAAATGGGTTTCATAAACATCATCCCATCATAAAATAATCCATATAAATGAAATGGATATCATTTCATAATAAGAAAAGTCAAACCATGTAAATAATAGAGACATTATACTTTAAACATAAACATATGAAATAATTTCATCTTATATGGAAAATGGTTTTGTTAAAACACTAAAAATTAGTTCTTGAGGAAAATATCCTTTCTTCTTAAAAATCATTTTCTTTTCCCAAAATGCCATGCAATTTTAAAAGGAAATAATTTTTTTGAAAATATTCATGAAATATTTTAGAGTAAGATTCATTAAAATAAGTCATTATTAAAACATAAAAATCCTTTCATGCTATAAAAGTTAAAAAAACATTATCCTCGTACTTTTGTTCGAAAAGTTAAAAATTCCCTCGTATGGTAAACAAAAGAGATATTCCTTCCATAACACAAATTAAAAGTCAAAGATGGGTAAACATTACATTAAACATACATTTAATTATATTAAACACATTATGAAAAACATTTTATGGGCATGGATAAAAAATATAACCCCAATAAATACTTATGTATATGCAATCTCGGATAAAAATGAGATTTGTAAAATTATCTCTTACCTTATGTCCAATTACTTATATATGTGTATGAGACTCTTGTATAGTGGGTTTAAACATATTATTAACTTTTAATATAACCATAATAATATTTATGATATCATATATGATTCACTTATGACTTTGAATTACCCGTTCTTTAATAAATACCATGTTAAAGCCATGTTTTGGGTACAATCGTTTCATTTATCGTACATGTTTCGACTTGTTGTTATTGATATTATTACATATATCCTGATTTACATAATTCCAGAATGTAAAACATGATTTATATATAATTTATATTCAGAATATAAATATAAATTTTATATATCATAAAATGGAAAGAAATACAACATTCATGGAGACGGTAGGTCGTACGTACGCATGAACATTGTTTTCGTTTCCTTATTAAATTGAATAGAATTAATTAAATGAAACATATATGTACATAAATCAAGTATCATTATTATTTAATGATTATTTATTATATATACTTTATAATCATACTTTAATGGTTCATCATGGAGAATGAATCTCATCGCGTTCGTGGAGACGGTAGTCCGAACGGATGCACGAATGACGATATCATTTTTTTGATATTAAAATCATACATAATTGGATGGTATATCATCTATAAAGAATATTAATAAATTTATATTTATTATTTATATAATTTATACTAATTATTATACACATTTAAAGGATGAAATGTTTGAATAACAAACTACACCACGATGTGGAGACGGTAAGCCGTACATATGCACGTGTGGTGACTTTTTCATTCATAGGAGGGATAAAATAACTAATATTGATGAACCATTTTTATAATAACATTAAATTATATATAATATACTAGATTTATTATTTTATAATTCAAAAAAAAGAAGTAGGAAGTGGAAGAAGAATGGAACTTGAAATAGGTGGTGAGACATTTACCTCTTCCCCGGGTTCTTCCTTTTGATTTGATCAAAAGGGCTCCTTAAGATGGATTTCTGACTAAATTAAGTCCCCTAGGATGAATTTAGGATAGTTTAGAGTGTAGTTTTTAAAAGTTTGGTCGATCCAAATGGCTAAAAAGGTGTGAATTATAGTGAAGGGGGTGCCATTTTATAAGAGGCGTGAGGGGCACCTTAGGAAAAACATAAAATATTATTTTATAATAAAGTCATAATCAGTTTTTAATGGCTCCAAAGAGACTTATTTAGATGATATGGTGATTATGGGTCTAAATCATCTTAACAAATAGGTTTTAGAAAAGTTTATGTTACCATTTTCACCTTATCATTTAGATTTAACTCTAAGTTAAATAATTTAACGTTTACCATGTCTTCTTGTATTCTTACAATATATCTTTAATAAACATACTATAAACTGCCAATAAATCCCCAATTGGTTCATTAATGTCATATATATTAATATATAAGTCTTTTGGACAAAACCTATAATTTTAGTACCATTATATCAATTAATAATATAATATTTGTTTTAAAAACTCTTTTATGTCAATTTTGACACTATTTGGTATTTTGTTTTTTATAAATTCATAACAGCATTATTACATAGAAAAGAATTCACCTAAACAACCCTAATATGTTATATTAACCTATAAAATTATTTTAATTCTTAAAAAGTCTCAAATTAAAATTAATTGGGTATTTATAATATCAATTATGTTAATATTTCATTAATAAGGTAATTACTAAATCATCATTGTGTCATGAATAAATTATATTATTTAATGTCTAAAAATAAAAATAAACTTCCATTATGTAGGAAATATTCTTATCTTTATAATGAATATTTATAGTCGAATTTATCTTATGTATAACCCTATATTAAAAATGTTTTATTTATTAAACATTGATTTTAACTATTTTAAATCTTCTTTAAATAAAATAATAATAAATGTTCTAATCTAATCCAAGAGGACCTAAAGGATCATATTTTATTCCTAAGGTTGTTTTTGGTCGAATTAAACTTATCCAATAGAATTATGACAAGTTTTAGGATAATAATAATATCATTTTTACCCTTAATTACCCTATTTACTTTTAATCGTGGTAAATAAAAGTAAAAAGTTATTATTCACCAAAAAATTACTTTTATCTTATTGAACCACATTTTACTTACTAATATCAATAGTGTCTCTCATATTTTAGAAATTCAACTCACAAAAGCGATGAAATTAAGTTTTATTTAAATTTTCAAATGCTCTTAGGAGGTGGGTAAAAGACAGTGAAATGTTCAAGAAAATTTTTATATATCTAAATTTTTTATAAAATGACTCCAATGAATTACATTGAACATATATATGTATTATGTAGCTATTTTATCCAAAAATAAATTAAAAATAAATGATTATTTAAATATAAAGTCAGTTTGAACCAATAACTCAGTGTTTTCACTATTTATCAAAAATTGAATGTTTTTAGAGAAATACAAAAAATTCACCCTAGGCTTATTACGATATTCCAAATCCAAAAATGAAGTCCATTTTGAATGATAAAATTTATAAAATTTCAAAAAGTGGGTATTACTATTCATAACATCTAGTTTATATAATTTTTTAATAACATATCATTGTTTAGTAAAACCCTGGATTGTGTACTACACACGCTCCCGAGGAAGGTCGTGATTACATGTAATGAAATAAAAGTAAGGGATGCGTGTAGTGCATGCTCCCTTTGGTGTTGCTTATAACATAATAAAAAATTATTTTATTTTTACATTAAGAAAAATCTATACTTAATGTTGCATAGAATAAATTACACAAAACAAACTTGAAATTGTGTGTAACACAAGCCAAGAATAGTGTTGCAGATACTGCAAGCTAATACGGTGTTTCGTATAGTACAAGCTAATCTTGGTGTACAATAGAAAAAATCAAAGAAATTAAAAATAATATATATCATAAAATCTGAGGGTGTTACATTCTACCCCCCTTAAAATGAATTTCACCCTCAAAATTCATCAGGGTTATAAGTGGTTTACTACAAGAAAGTTAATAGAAACCCACATCGTAAAAAGGAATACCAAAACTTATCTTTAAAAACTAAAGTGTGAAACGTAACGGTTATCCCAATTAACTAATCACTGGGTTTCCACATAAGATATTGTAGGTAAAAATATATATATGGAAGAGAAATCTAACCATCAAGTTCTAATGGAGAGTGGTAGAGAACATGGCTAGGAAAAAATCCAACAATCACAATGCAAAAAATTGGTGATGAACCAAGGTTCCATATGATTCATCATATATGAGGGAAATAGGAAAACATTTTTCGTTTTCAAGATCATTTCACTAATGTTAAGGAATTTTTGAATTAAAATAAATACTTACATAATTTTGGTACAATCTCACTGTTGTTCGTGCCTTGAACAATTTCCACTTCATCTCTTAAAGAAATGATGTTGAATTTGTCTTCCGTGAAGTGTTATCGGATCATGTGATAGAATGATTGGTCATTCCATCTGTCTCAAACATAAGGTTAGCAATAGTTATATACACAAGTCCATCTATGGGGAGATTAATCGTATATGGTTCCAAAAATGGATGTATACTTCATCTATCATAACACTTAAAAAAATTAAACTAATTTATACAAACCAAGGACATCATGTAGGTTAATGGTGGGTGATAAAGGCATGTCGCACTTCGGTTGTGGTTTTGATTCCCGTAACCTTGTTCGACGCGATGGGTTGTCGCCCGACCTACGGGTTGTCCTTTCACTAAAACTATACTATTTTATCAAAAAGCTCTAGCCTTAAACAATACTATCTGATGTCCAACCTAATTCATTATAATATTTATGCTTATCAAAAATAATTCTGTCCAATCTCATATTATAATGAAAAATATTACCAGAGAGGTCATATAACAAGAATGTCAATACCATCATTTATCCCCTATATATCATAAGATATATCTTACTGATCACATTAAAAACATGTGAATGCCTTAATCATGTATTCTTACCATAGCACCTTAGTGAAAACATGAATGATGTCAAACGTTAACTATTTCTACATACCAAAATCCCAAAATTTCTATATACTCACGCCATGATGTCACTTTGTCCTTATATCACTCATGATCTTGTTAATACTATCATTTTCTCTATATCCCATCATTATGCGCATATCATCGTCTTTCCAAAAATATTGGAATAACCTTTCATGGTTACCAGAACCATTCAACATATACTTTCAAATACTTTAGCAAAAACAATAGTGTAACAATCCTTAGATCTGTCTGTATTCCAAAGTACCATTATCTATACAACATAACTCTTGATAAACATAAATCATTCCACTACCTTCATAAACCATTGACCAAGCTTCAACAATTCTTTCATCTCATAAATCATTTGTAGTCTCTTCATTATCATCAACATAAATACAACCCATATAACAATGATGATTACCTTCATGATAATTTCCCTTAGGGAATTGGTTTTCAGAATGCCCGTACATTTGACATTTAAAACATTTAACCATTGTTGATGTCTTTGAAAAACCATTATCCTTGTGCATGGTGTTAACTGAACATTTTCCTTTGCAATTACTGGCTTTGTGTCCTTCTTTTCCACACCCAATGAATCTTCTATTTCCTTTGAAACATTCTACTTGATTCCTCTTCCCACATGATTTACATGGGGGAAATTGAACTTTCTTTCCTCTATGATCATCTTGAAACTCCATCTTTCTCTTATTAGCTGAGTTAGGAATCTTACTAAAGTTGAGATTATTGATCATATTATGAGATTGTTGATTGGGCATAATAATGATATTTGGACTTCCAAATCCCATTTCATTTGGTTTCTCATTAAGAATATCATTCCATTGTCCATCATATCCTCCATTATCATGAATCTTCATATTTCCAACCATTTTCTAAAACCCAAAAAGAATAGTGTGTGTGGAAAACTCATACTAGGGAAAAAACATAATAAAGGGGGATTACCTTCAATATCTAACATCTTAGGATTAATTCTAAGATCGTTACCATAATCTAGGACAATAACCTATACTTATACTTAACCTTAGAGACATCCCTAGACATGCCTTGGAAATATCTCTAGGGATCTCACTAAAGTTTTCAATTCCTAGTTTCTAAAGGTTAACTAAACCTTTCCTCTGATACCAACTATAGAGACCCCAAACATGACATACATGGACATTACATTACTTTTGAAGAATACTTAATACCTAACAAAAACCAAAACTCAAGGACCGTAATATTTTAGTGTCTTTGGATACTTGGAACATAATCTTCTAATCATGGTGAAAGATCTTCAACATCTCCCATAAAGATCTTCATCTTTTGTTTTCTTACCTAAAAACTTTCTTTATATCTTGGGGAAAAGAAAACATATAAATTTTGAGCTGAAGTTCTCATTAAGGGTAAGCATGGAGAAAATAAAACAAACCATATACATTTGATCTTAAAAACATGAACATAACGTTTAAACATCAAAATCTAGAGAAATGAAATAAAACATGGCAGTACATAAGGCAAAGATCATAATGAAACATCAATCCTGATAAAATAGCATGGGAATAAAACATGTAATTTTGTAAAACCATTAATCACATGCTATGATTTCCATAGTATTAAAGGCATTGCTGTCAAGACCATCCTAGTGGACAAACTCTCTTACTAAATTGAGTTCACTCCTTGTTTTAGTCCTGTATCACTAAACAAGATTAACTTACCATTCCAGCCCTGTCTATCTCATGAGATATAAATCTTTAACCAATGCATTGTAGGGAGATATAGGTCACACTCATCTCATAATGAAATCATTTTTACTTGTGCCATAAAATTAACATAAATCATTCATCATAACCCAAAGAGTAAAATGGGTTTCATAAACATCATCCTATCATAACATAATCCATATAAAACAAATGGATATCATTTCATCATAAGAATAGTGAAACCATGTAAATCATAGAGAAATTATACTTTAAACATACATATATGAAATAATTTCATCTTAGATGGAAAATGGTTTTGATAAAACACTTGCAATGAATTCTTGAAGAAAATATTCTTACTTCTTCAAAATCATTTTCTTTTCACAAAATGTCATAAAATTTTAAAATAAAAGTATATTGTTTAAAATATTGAAGACATATTGTAGTGTAAACTTAAATAAAATAAGGCATTATGAAACCGTAAAAATCCGTTCATACCGTATAAGTTAAAAAAACATTCTCCTCGTAATTTTGTCGGAAAAGTCAAAAAGTTCCTCGTAAGGTAAACAAAAGAAAGATTCCTTCCATAACACAATGTAAAAGTAAAATAGGGGTGAACATGACATTAACAATACATGGAAGAATATTAAACACTTTATGAAAATCATTTTATGGGAATGGATGAAAAATATAACCCCAGTAAATACTTACTTATAAGCAATCTCGGATAAAAATGAGATTTGCAAAATTATCCCTTACCTTGTGTCCAATTTCTTCCATATGTGTTCGAGACTCCTTTATAGTGGGTTTAAAAATATTATTAACTTGTAACATAACCATAATAATATCTACGATATCATATATGATTCACTTATGACTTTATATTACCCGTTCTTTTGTAAATACCATGTTAAACCGTGTTTCGGGTAAAATCGTTTCATTTATCATATGTGTTTCGACTTGTTTTTATTTATATTATTATTTATATCCTGATTTACTTAATTACAGAATTTAAAACATGATTTATATATAATATATATTCAGAATATAAATTTATATATGATAGATCGTTAAATGGAATGAAATACACCGTTCATGTAGGTGGTAGGTCATACGTACGCATGAACACTGTTTTCGTTTCCTTATTGAATTGACTGGAATTCATTAAATGAAACATATATGTACATAAATCCAGTATCATTATTATTTAATTATTATTTATTATATATGTGTTATAATCATACTTTAATGGTTAATCATGGAGAATGAATCTCATCGCGTTCATGGAGACGGTAGTCCGTACGTACGCACAAGCGACGATGTCATTCTTTTCATGTTAAAATCATATATAATTCGATGATATATCATATATATAGAATTTTAATAATGTTATATTTATTATTTATATCATTTATAATTATAATTATACCCATCCAAATGATGAAATGTTTGAATAACAAACTACACCACGACGTGGAGACGATAAGCCGTACGTACACAAGTGTGGTGACGTTTTCCTTCATAGGATGGATAAAATAACTAATATGGTTGTACCATTTTTATAATAAAATTAAATTATAAAAAATATACTGGAATTATTATTTTATAATTGAAACAACAATGGAGGAGGAAGTTGAAGAAGAATGGAACTTGAAATAGGTGGTGAGACACTTACCTTTTCTTCGGGTTCTTCCTTTTGATTTGATCAAAAGGGCACCTTAAGATGGATTTCTGACTAAAGTAAGGCCTATAGAATGAAGGTAGGATAGTTTAGAGGGTATTTGGTAAGCGTTTGTCCGATCCAAAGTTCTTAAAATGTATGAATTAGAGTGAAGGGGTAGTTCCCTTTTATAATAGGGGTGAGGGACCCCTTAGGGAAAACGTAAAATATTATTTTATAATAAAGTCATATTCGGTATTAATGGCTCCAAAGTGACTTATTTCGAGGATAGGGTGAGTATGGGTCTAATTCATCTCAACCAATAGGTTTTACACCAGTTTAATTTACCATTTTAACCTTATCATTTATATTTAACTCTAAGTTAAATAATTTAACTCTTACCGTGTCTTCTTGTATTCTTACACTATTTGTTTAATAAACTTACTATAAACTGTGAATCGAACCCCAATTGGTTCATTAATGTCATAAATATTATTATAAAAGTTTCTTGACCGATCCTTAGATTTTTAGTACCATTATAACTAATAATAATATAATATTTTCTTTGAAAACTTTTTTATGTTAATTTTGACAATATTAGGTATTTTGTTTTTTCTAAATTCATAACAACATTATTATTTCAAAAACAATTCACCTAACCAACCCTAATATGTTATATTAACCTATAAAATTAGTTTAGTTCATAAAAATTCTCAAATTAGATTTATTTTGGTATTTATAATATCAATTATGTTAATATTTCATTAATAAGGTAATTTCGGCATCATCATTGTGTCATAAATAAATTAAATTATTTAATGTCTAAGAACTATATAAAAAATTTCATTAACTTTTTATCTTTATAATGAATATTTATAGTCGAATTTATCTTATTTATAACCCTATATTAAAAATTGTTTAGTTATTACACTTTGATTTTAACTATTTTAACTCTTCTTCAAATAAAATAATAATAAATGTTCTAATCTAATCCAAGTGGACCTAAAGGGTCATATTTTATTCCTAAGGTTTTTTTGGGTCAAATTACACTTATCCAATAGAATTATTACATGTTTTACAGTAATAATAATATCATTTTTACCCTTAATTACCCTATTTACTTTTAACCGTGGTAAAAAAAAGTAAAAAGTTACTATTCACCAAAAATTATTTTTATTTTTATTGAACCACATTTTACATACTCATATAAACCATGTAAATACCCGTAAAATTCAAGGGAAATTTTTTCTAAATTTTCATTGGGATTTTACAAGAACGCAGTTTCTTAAGGCACCTGATTCTGAGGCCCGGTGTGCCCGGAATTAATTTCTGAAGTTAGGCTTGGGTACGTTGAGTGAACGAATGAGTGGATTTTTCTATCTTTTGAACCGGTTCTCGGAATCGAATTCTGAGGGAACCGATGGAAACGCAGCACTGGTAATTGCATAAGATCACGTTTTTTGGGGTTGCATTTGCTCGGGAGAAGATGTTAAAAATTGTGGAAAGTAAAAAATAAAATTGAGCTACAATTTTATTTCTTTAAAAGTGGTTATATCCTTTGGTGGAAGTTAGGGAACTACCCATGAGAGGTTAAGAGGGTGGTAGGGCCCACACGAGACCCTAACCCCCTTGATCTTCCCATAACCCCCTTGACCTTCCATAACTCACCTCCCACTTTAATTTTGTAACTCTCAAATAGAAACCCCATTTTTAAGTAGAGTCAACTCTTAATTGTGTAGGTTTTTCAAGTAGTTAATTCTTGGATTCGTTTGAATTTTAAATGATTTCCTTTGGCTTGTGAGTTAATTAAATAAGGATAAGTCTTATTTCGTGGGAGAATAGTTGATGCTGCGAAAGGATTTGAAGAGAATGATCTATTATTTGAAGAAATTCTTCCTTCTTGAAGAACGCGAAGAACGCAACACTCCGAGTAATAACGTGGACACCAAAGAGCGGCGACGTACCCCTTTCTTCCTTCTCTGTGACAAGAGGGGATACGTCACATCTTGAGTACACTTGGGAGACGTTGGGCCTTCCAAGACCATCGACAAAGAATGCTTCTCGGTCTCCATCAAAGGAGGAGACACCGCCGTGGGAAAATCACAAACGACGACGTCACCTTCCGACGTCAAGGAACGACGCTACCTCTCCACAGATCCATCGAGAGATCAAGTCATGAGGTAGGGGTTTTATGCGTTTCTATTTCTTGATTACTTCCGTCATTTTCTTCCTTTCAAATTAAACCACCTATTATCGTAATAACGGGAGGAGGTCGGACCGCACGAACATGGCCGACACTCCTCCCCTTTTGGGTTGTTGATATTGATGTGGTACAGGCAAGGAAATGCGGTGCCGAACCACCACGCGAAAATTGTTAAAGGAAGGGCGGAGAAGTGCGGCGCCGTCGCACCGCGCCGTTGGAAACAAACTAATCCGTGGCGCCGTCACGCCGCGCCGTAGAAGATGAACAAAGGACGTGACGTCGTCACGCCGCGCCGAAGGACATCAGAAGAACTGCGGCCGGAGCGGGGCGGCGGTGGAAGGGTGCGGCGTCGTCGTGCCGCGCCGGACGAACCAAGGCCGCGGCCGGTTCCGGGTCGCGGCTATGCAGGGGAACCGGCGGCCGGTACCAGGTCGCCGGCGTCAGAGCAAGGGGACCGGCCTTGCCGGTCCCATGGGGGAAAAAGCCAGCCAGCCGAAGCGGGCCGGCCGGACCATGGAAGAACCGGGTGTCCGAGACCCCCGGCTGGCCGGACGTGAACGGCCCCATTAAGGGGTGGCGGTTTCCTCACGCGGGGGCAGCGCGCCCCCCGCCAGCAGCGCTCGGCCATGACAGACGCGCCGGTCGCCTTGCCACCCGGCCAGCGCCAGCGTGCCTAGTGCGCCGGGCCGAGCCGCCGGGCCGGGCCGTGCCCAAGCGGGCCGGACCCGGACCCAGTTCGGGCCGACCTTGGGGGTACCAGGTCGGGTCGGACCGAGCCCGAACCCCTTAATATCGAACCTCTTCTGGTTGGTTGCTCATAACGTGAGCTACGGGCCTCCGATCGATGCACCGTCAGTTGCTATGCAATCCTTGGATCGAGACGGTCGTTTCCGTATATCGCACTCAAGGTTTCGTGGAACTTTGGGTTCGGTCGGGTTGGTTCGAACATGAAACCAACCGGGCCCTCGGAGCGGAAACGCATATATCTTGAGCTTCGGACGTCCGATTTATGTGCCGTCAACTTTGTTGGATTCCCCTTGAGAATATGGAACTTTTGGAATAATTCGCTCGAGTTTTGGAGGTAGTTGGAGTTTGGCCTGGTTGGATTGTACCCGAAATCCAACGGGGCCCCTAGAACAGAAAAGCTGATATCTTTCAGACCAGACACCCGTTTGACGAACCGTCAGCGGCGTTGGTGGTCACGTTGAGAAACAGTCCCTATGAGTATACCCTATGAGAGTTCGGGGTACAGTTGAGATATGGCCGGGTTGGTTCGCACACGAAACCAACCGGGACCCTGGGACGAAAAGGCTAATAACTCACAGCCGGACGTCCGATTGATGCGCCGTCTATTGCGTTGAGACCCCTATGACAAGGCGGTCCTTTTAGATACTTCTTCGTGGGACTTGTGATACTTGGATTATCGACATGTAGCTCGTGTAGAGGACCCTCCTGGAGGAGCGCATACAGAGTTCGGAGACCGTGTAGCTGGCTGTGACCGATGACTGCTTGTCCGATTCGATTCAGAGTGACTAGCATAACCCAGTGGGGAGCACTACTTTGTGAGGTGGCAGAACCATGGCGGAGGAGCACTACTTTGTGAGGTGGCAGAACCGTGGTACTCGACAGGAGGAGTACCTAGGTAGGCTATGAGCGGGAGCACTACTGTGTGATGTGGCAGATCCATAGCAGTGGAGCACTACTGTGTGAGGTGGCAGACCCGCGGTACTCGACAGGAGGAGTACCTCAGTAGTCTTTGGTTAGTGAGCAGTACCTTGGAGTTGTGACAGGATCACTGGACACTCCAAAGACGGGCTCATCAGTAGTTACGGTTTCGATAATGAAAATCATGGTTTGAGCTGAATCTTTGACCTTTGTGTTTACCTCATGATTGAGAAGGGTCACTTGATAACTTAGGTATATGTATGGGCATATAACTGAGTAGTGGTTATCCGATGATTTCATAATCTTGTGTTTCCTCATGATTGAGATGGGTTACATGATAACTTAGTTATATGTATGGGCATATACCTAAGTAGAGGTTATCTGTTGATATATTCTTTGTGGTTATCCTTGTTGGTTTTAGTGAGACCTTGAGGGTCTCGGGGTCCCTACTGAGTATCATTATACTCACCCCTGCATGGACTATGCCCACACATCGTTGTGTTGGTTGCAGATGACGGGCAGTGCGAACGGAGGCCGAGTGTTCGAGGACTGGACGGTACCCGGAGGTGGACCACCCGACGAGTCAGTATCCGGAGGTGGACTTCACGGTGAGGCGACACTCGGAGGGGGTTGACGAGCAAGAGAATTGAGGAGCTGCTTTATATGTACATACCCTTCAGGTAGGATCTGAGGAGGAGGACCCAGGAGCTTCTTCCTTTCTTCCAGCTGTTGTCTTTTTTAGTTGTAGCTGTATTTCCAGTTGGGTTTGTATTCTGGCCCATTTAATTTTCAGCACATTCTTTTTTACTTAGTGATTTACTTCCGCTTGTACTCTGTGGTGTTTTGTTACTCTTATAAAGGCAATTCTTTCCTAGTTATCGGGATTTACCCCTTTGGTGCTAGTCACCAGCCCTTGGCCTATGGAAGACGGGCTTGGGATAGTCACAGCACGGGCCCCGACGACGGGTCGTGAAAAATTGGTATCAGAGGAGTCGGTTCTACCGCAGAACTTATAACTCTGATATTTTCATTCTGTGAAGCAATATTGTAAAGGGTACCGAGTGTGGTCTTCAGTTCAGGGAGTCTAGTGTTGGTGCGGGCGGCCGACGTATCCATACACCAGGACCCTGACAACTGATTTCTGACTTTGTGCACGAAAACACCGATTGCGTGTCTGTTTCCAGAAGTTTTATTTAAATATCATCTCTAACCAGGTCATCTCACCAGGTATAATCATTTGACCATGTCACGTTGTTTCTTTCAGTATGCCTTTTTACGGACGACCAGCTAGAGCCCAGAGGGATGTGCGTACTGACAGCCTGTCGAGCGACGAGGCTTCGGTACAGGGCACTCTTGCAGCGGAGGCACCAGCGGTACTACCATACGTTGGGGCACCGATTCCACCATCCCCAGCAGTAGGCGATGCAAGACACTTGAGCGCGCTGCACGAGTTCCACCGCCAGGGGCCACCTAGGTTCCGGGGAGAGACGGACCCGCATACAGCTGAGGATTGGCTGGAGGCAGTGGTGAGAGTCTTCAGACTAGTGGGGACGCCTACAGACTTCATGGTGATATTTGCTGCCAGCCTTCTTCAGGAAGCATCAGGCAGGTGGTGGAGCAAGTTGTTCCAGTTTTGCGACGGGATGACCTTCACATGGGAAGACTTAGAGACCTTCTTCAGGGTGGAGTTTGTGCCAGTATCTCTACACCCCGAGCGTGTACATGAGCTTCTGCCTTTGCCGTAGGGTTTTCGGTCAGTAGACGAGTCATCTGTGGGCAGTAGACAGATGATACAGAGGTCCAAGAGGACAAAACCAGCAGATGGACGACCTCGGGTTATAGGATCAGTAGTTTGGGACACCTGGGGAGGAGTCAGGGCCAGGCGTGCCAGAAACGGACAGTGTTTCTCCTGCGGCAGGAAGGGTCACATGGCACGTGACTATCCGACTCCTCGAACAGTCGATCCACCGGCATTGGAGGAGCCACCGAGGCAGAAGCAGTGGCGAGTGCTTGAGCAACATTCGAGCAGTGGACAAGGAAGTAGAGCTCCGGGAGTAGGTGGACAAGAGCGGAACTAGTGGATATGTCCCTTGTACTTCTAGTTCCATGTTGTTGTTGTATTCGTGTCTTTGTACTATGAGCTGCAATAATGAAAAGACACTTATCTTTGTGATGTTTTCTTTCCTGTCCTTTTGTTTAGTTGATACTGAGTGGTCTCGGTTATGACTGTTGACTTGAACCTCACTTCTATGATTTCTACTAGAGGAGACCCAGTGACCTCACACTGATGCCGACAGTGTGACTCAACCCTTGGAGGTGAGATTGACAGTTGGATCTCTTGGTAGTTACGTCGAGGCCTTACGACGTCATCCATGGCATGAATGAATCATGCATGTTAGGATTGACTATATTAGGCAATGGGCGTGGTTCGTCCAGGGGATGAGATCGAGTTTCTCTTTTCGGCAAGGAGAAATTTTAGCAGCTCTTTCAGATCGTCGTCAAAGAAGGTGCAGATCAACTAGGAGCGGATGAAGACTGCACAGTGCAGTAAGAAACAGGAAACTGGCACTAGTCATAGAGACTCAGGGATGTTAAATGTTTCAATAAGTGGAAGCTTTAAGGAAATATGAGTCTGCGAAGTAGCAGACGTGGAGGCAGATCTAGGAGAGCAGCATGTGCTGGTGTACGTTTTAACACACTATAACCACCCACCTTAATTTCCCCCTCCAGGCTCAGGGAGCTGGAGGGAAGGGGAAGAGAGTAGATTCTTGCGGTCAGGGAGAGTGACCCAATGAATCTAAGAATGATTCAAGGGATAGTCTGTATCCACTACTAGCTACAGTAGTAACAGACGTCGATATGAATCATTCCTTCCTTCCACGAATCTTATCCCAAACCTAGAGTTTTTGGTAAGCCGTAGACATGACCCTCATGTCTGGAGACACCTTGGGAGAAGACTCGATAATCACACTTATGCCGACAGTGTGGTCAGACCCTCGAGGCGAGAGTTTTGGTTGGAATCTCTTGGTGGCAGCGTCGAGGTCTTACGACGTTGGTTTGAGTATGGACTAGACAATCACAGTTCATCCACAAATTGACGGTATTAGTAAAAAAAGGTTTTTGGTTTAACTACGACATCGGAATGGGTTTTCCTTAGTCGGCGAAAATGAAACCCCAGTCAGCACAGGATAAACTCATGCACATGAGGGTGCGACCGATCACTCTTGAGTCGGTCAACCTTAACCTCGTGGAAGAATTCGTTTTGAGTTCCAGTTCTAATAGGAATTGGAGACCTCTAGAGTTCGAGGATGATGATCACGTCCTTATACGGGTCTCACCTCGAAGATGTTTACGGAGATGTGGCCAAGGTGGAAATTTATCTCCGAGGTTCAGTGGACCTTCTTAGGTCCTCAGCTGGGTAAGAATGGTGGTTTACTGCTTGACCCATCCACCTCAGTTGCACCAGTTGCACGACGACTTCCACGTATCTCAACTGAGGAGATACGTGCTCGACCCTTCGCATGTCATCGACCATGGGGAGCTGGACAATGGCGATGCGGTGACTTTCATGGAGGTTCCAGTGGGGATCAAGGATCGATAGGAGTGCATCCTACGAGGACGGTCGATTCCTCGGGTGCACTTTCTTTGGCAGTACGGGAACCTCCAGGTAAGCACATGGGAGCAGAACGCTCAGATGCATGCTCAATACCGCTTTTCTGTCCCTGGTCTGTGTTAAAGCTTTATTAAGACGTAAATCCCTGAGGTGGGAGTAATGTAAAGACCCGTAAAATTCAAGGGAAATTTTTTCTAAATTTTATTTGGGATTTTACAAGAACGCATTTTCTGACGATGCCTGATTTCGAGGCCCAATGTGCCCAGAATTAATTTCTGAAGATAGGCTCAGGTACGTTCAGTGAACGAACGAGCGGATTTTTCTAAAATTTGAACCGGTACTTGGAATCAAATTTCGAGGGCACTGAAGGAACCGTTGCTCCGGTAATTACTTAATATCACTTTTTCTGGGGTTGCATTTTCTCAAGAGAAGATGTTAAAAATTGTGGAAAGTAAAAATAAAATTGAGCTACACTTTTATTTCATTAAAAGTGGTTATATCCTTTGGTGGAAGTTAGGGAACTACCCATGAGAGGTTAAGAGGGTGGTGGGGCCCACATGAGACCCTAACCCCCTTGATCTTCCCATAACCCCCTTGACCTTCCATAACTCACCTCCCACTTTAATTTTCTAACTCTCAAAAAGAAACCCCCTTTTTAAATAGAGTCAACTCCTTAATTGTGTAGGTTTTTCAAGTAGTTAATTCTTGGATTCATTTGAATTTTAAATGATTTACATTGGCTTCTGTGTTAATTAAATAAGGCTAAGTCTTATTTCGTGGGATAATAGTTGATGGTGCGAAAGGATTTGAAGAGAAAGCTCTATGCTTTAAAGAACTTCTTCCTTCTTGAGGAACGCGAAGAACGAAACTCTCTGACGAAGAACGCCGACACCAAAGAGCGGCGACGTACCCCTTTCTTCCTTCTCTGCGACAAGAGGGGATACGTCACATCTTGAGTACACTTGGGCGATGTCGGGCCTTCCAAGACCTTCGACGAAGAACGCTTCCCGGTCTCCATCAAAGGAGGAGACACCGCCGTGGGAAAATCGCAAACGACGACGTCACCTTCCAACGTCAACAAACGATTCTACCTCTCCGCAGATCCATCGAGGGATCACGTCATGAGGTAGGGGTTTTAGGCGTTTCTATTTCTTGATTACTTCTATCGTTTTCTTCCTTTCAAATTGAACCGCCTGTTATCGTAATAACGGGAGGAGGTCGGACAGCACGAACACGGCCGACAGTCCTCCACTTTTGGGTTGTTGATATTGATGCGGCACGAGCAAGGCAATGCAGTGTCGAAGCACTGTGCGGAAATTGTTAAAGGAAGGGCGGAGAAGCGCGGCGCTGCCACACCGCGCCGTTGGAAACAAACTAATCGGCGGCACCGTCGCGCCGCGCCATAGAAGATCAACAAAGGACAGGGAACTATCACGCCGCGCCAAAGGACCTCAGAAGCACTGCGGCCGGAGCGGGTCTGCGGCGGAAGGGCGCGGCGCCGTCGCGCCGCGGTGGGTTCCGGGCCGCGGCAATGCAGGGGAACCGGAGGCCGGTACCGGGCCGCCGGCGTCGGAGCAAGGGGACCAGCCTTGCCGGTCCTGTGGCGGTAGAAGCCGGCCGGCCAAAGCGGGCCGGCTAGACCGGGGAAGAACCGGGGGTCCGAGACCCCCGACTGGGCGGACGTGAGCAGCCCCATTAACGGGCCGCGGTTTCCTAACACTGGGAAAGTGTGCCCCCCGCCAGTAGCGCTCGACCATAATAGCCGAGCCGGTAGCCTGGCCACCTGGCCAGCGCCAGCGCACCGGGCCGAGCTGCTGGGTCGGGTCGCGCCGTCCAGGCCGGGCCGGGCCGCGCCCAGGCCGGGCCGCACCGCGCACAGGCCCGGCCGGGCCGCGCCAAGGCTGGGCCGGGCCGCGCTGACCGGGCCGGGTCGCGCCTAAGCAGGCCGGCCCCAGAACCAGTTCGGGCCGACCTTGGAGGTTCCGGGTCAGGTCGGACCGGGCTCGAACCCCTTAATACCAAACCTCTTCTGGTCGGTTGCCCGTAACATGAGCTACGAGCCTCCGATCAACGCATCGTCAGTTGCGATGCGATCATTGGATCGAGACAGTCATTTCGTTATATCACACTCAAGGTTTCGGAGAACATTGTGTTCGTCCGGGTTGGTTCGTAAATGAAACCAATCGGGCCCTCGGAGCGGAAACACTTATATCTTGAGTTCTGAACGTCCAATTGACGTGTCGTCGACTTTGTTGGATTCCCCTTGATGAGACGGAACTTTTGGCGTACTTCGACCGAGGTTTGGATGCAGTTGGTGTATGGCCGGGTTGGATTGTACCCGAAATCCAACCGGGCCCCTAGAACGGAAAAGCTGATATCTTTCAGACCGGACGTCTGTTTGACGAACCATCAACGGCGTTGGTGACCACGTTGAGAAACGGTCCCTATGAGTATACCCTATGAGAGTTCGGGGTACAGTTGAGATACGGCAGGGTTGGTTCGCACACGAAACCAACCGGGCCCCTGGGACGAAAAGGCTAATAACTCACAGACCGGGCGTCCAATTGACGTGTTGTCTGTTGCGTTGAGACCCCTATGACGAGGCGGTACTTTGAGATACTTCTTCGCGGGACTTATGATACTTGTATTATCGACCTGTAGCTCGTGGAGCGGACCCTCCCGGAGACGAGCATATAGAGTTCAGTGACCGTGTAGTTGGCTGTGACCGATGACTACTTGTCTGATTCGATTCAGAGTGACTAGCATAGCCCAGTGGGGAGCACTACTTTGTGAGGTGGCAGACCCATGGCGGAGGAGCACTACTTTGTGAGGTGGCAGACCCGCGGTACTCGACAGGAGGAGTACCTCTGTAGGCTATGAGGGGGAGCACTACTGTGTGAGGTGGCAGACCCATAGCGGTGGAGCACTACTGTGTGAAGTGGAAGACCCGCGGTACTCGACAGGAGGAGTACCTCAGCAGTCTTAGGATAGTGAGCAGTACCTCGAAGTTGTGACAGGATCCTTGTACACTCCAGAGACAAGATCATCAGCAGTTATGGTTTCGATAATGAAAATCCGGGTTTGAGCTGAATCATTGACCTTTGTGTTTACCTCATGATTGAGAAGGGTCACTTGATAACTTAGGTATATGTATGGGCTTATACCTGGGTAGTGGTTATCCGATGATTTCATAATCTTGTGTTTCCTCATGATTGAGATGGGTTACTTGATAACCTAGGTATATGTATGGGCATATACCTAAGTAGAGGTTATCTGTTGAGATCTTCTTTGTGGTTATCCTTGTTGGTTTTAGTGAGACCTTGAGGGTCTCGGGGTCCCTACTAAGTATCGTTATACTCACCCCTGCATGGGATATAACCGCACCTCGTTGTGTTAGTTGCAGATGACGGTCAGTGCTGACGGAGGCTGCGTGTTCGAGGACTGGACGGTACCCAGAGGTGGACCACCCGACGAGTCAGTATTCAGAGGTGGACTTCACAGCGAGACGACACTCAGAGGGGGTTGACGAGCGAGAGCATTGAGGAGCTGCGCTATTTGTACCTACCCTTCAGGTAGGATCTGAGGAGGATGACCCAGGAGCTGCTTCCATTCTTCCAGCTGTTGTCTTTTTCAGTTGTAGCTGTATTTCCAGTTGGGTTTGTATTCTAGCCCATTTACTTTTCAACACTTTCTTTTTACTTAGTGTTTTACTTCCACTTGTACTTTGTGGTGTTTTGTTACATTTATAAAGGCAATGCCTTCCTAGTTATCAGGATTTACGCCTTTGTTGCTAGTCGCCTGCCCCTGGCCTATGGAAGGCGGGCTTGGGATAGTCACGGCACGGGCCCCAAGGACGGGGCGTGACAAATAGTGTCTCTCGGATTTTTGAAATTCAACTCACAGAAGCAGTAAAATTAAGTTTTATGTAAATTTTCAACTTCTCCTAGGAGGTGGGTAAAATACAGTGAAAAGTTCAAGAAAATTTTTATATATCTAAAATTATTATAAAATGACTCCAATAAATTACATTGAAATTATATAGGTATTATGTATCTATTTTGACCTAAAATAAATTAAAAATAAATTATTATTTAAATAAAAAGTCCGTTTTAACCAATAACTCAGTGTTTTCACTACTCATCAAAAATTGGTAGTTTTCATAAAAATACCAAAAATTCACCCTAGGCTAATTTCGATATTCCGAATCCAAAAATGAAGTCCATTTTGAAAGATAAAATTTATAAAATTTCAAAAAGTGGGTATTAATATACATAACGACAAGTTTATATAACATTTTAATAACATATCGTTGTTTAGTGTAACCCGATATTACGTACTACACATGCTATCGAGGAAGGTCACGATTGTGTGTAATGCAAGCCATGTCAGGGCTGTGTGTAGTGAAATATCCCTTTGGTGTTGCGTATAACATAATCAAAACTTATTTCATTTATACATTAAACAAAATCTATACTTAATGTTGTGTAGAATAATTTCCACAAAACGAACTTGAAATTGTGTGTACCACGAGCCAAGAATAGTGTTGCGTATACTGCAAGCTAATACGGTGTTGCGTATAGTACAAGCTAATCTTAGTGTAAAATAAAAGACATCAAATAAATTAAAAGGAATATAGCTCATCAAATCTAGGGTTCTTACAATTATTGTTCTATTACAAGTTAATAATATGTTTAAACCCACTATACAAGATTCTTGGACATATACGGAAGAAATTGGACATAAGTTAAGGGATAATTTTGAAAATCTAATTTTTATCTGAAATTTCTTATACGTAAGTATTTACTGGGGTTATATTTTTCATCCAGGTCCATATTTGTTTTTTCATAAATTGTTTAATATTATTCCATGTATGTTTAATTTCATGTTTACCCCTATTTGACTTTTACATTGTGTTATGGAAGGAATCTTTCTTTTGTTTACCATATGAGGAACTTTTTGACTTTTCTGGAAAAAGTATGAGGTTAATGTTTTTTTAACTTATACGGAATGAGTGGATTTTTACGGTCTCATAATGCCAAATTTTCATGAAGCTTCCCCTACAAGATTTCATGATTATTTTCAATAAAATCATTTTCTTTTAAAATTGAATGGCATTGTGTGAAAAGAAAATGATTTTGAAGAAGAAAGGATATTTTTCTCAAAATTAATTTCAAGTGTTTTCTCAAAAATATTTTCCAACTAAGATGACATTATTTAGTATGATTTTGTTTCTAGTATAACGTCTTTATTATTTCCATGGTTTGATTCTTCTTATGATGAAATGATATCCATTTTTTTATATGGATTATGTTATGATGGGATGATGTTTATGAAACCCATTTTATTCTTTTGGTTATGACGAATGATTATGTTTTGTGGCAGAAGTAAGAATGATTTCATTATGATATGGGTGGTACCTATATCTCACTCCAATGCATTGGGTAAAGATTTATATCTCATGATATAGACATGGCTATAATGGAAAGTGAATCAGGTTCAGTAATACAGGGCTAGAATGGAAAGTAAACCTGTTTCAGTAATGGAATTTATCCACTATGTTGGTCTTGGAAATAATTCCTTGGCTAATATGGAAATCATAACATGTTCTTAATGGTTTTACACCATTACATGTTTTATTCCCATGATATTTTATCATGATTATTGTTTCTTTATGATCTATGCCATATGTACTGCCAATATTTATGTCATCGCTTATGTTCATGTTTTTACGTTCAAATGATTATGGATTGTTTTTGTGTTCTCCAAGTTTACCATTTCTGAGAATTTGAGCTCACCCTTTTTATATTTTCTTTTCCCCAGGATATAAATAAAGTTTTTAGGTAAAAAAAAGAAAAGGGGAAGATATTTATGGACGATGTTGAAGATCTTTCTCAATGATTATAAGATTATGTTCCGAGATTCCAAAGACACTAAACTAATACGGTCTTTGGGCATATATTTTTGTAATATATTAAGTATTCCACAAAAGTAATGTAATTTCTATGTACATAGAGTATGGGTCTCTACATTTGGTATCAGAGATAAGGTTCTGTTAACCTTTGGAAAATAGGATGCGAAAACGTTAATGGAATCCCTAGAGATATTTCTAAGGTGTGTCTCGGGATGTCCCTAAGGATAAGTACATGTATAGGTTATAGTCCTAGAATTACGGTAACGATCTTAGAATTAAACCTAAGATGTTATATATTGAAGGTACTCCCCCATTATTAATTTATTTTCCTAGCATGATTTTTTCCTCTCACACTGTTCTTTTTGGGTTTTATACAATGGATGGAACCCGAAGGATCCGTGTTGATCATTGTAATGGACAATGCAATGATTGTTCTGGCAAAACCCAAATGTGATTGGATATGAAGTGAAAAATATTATTGATATACTTACACAAGCTATGAATCATTTTGGACATCCAAATGAGCAGAGAAGGGAACAATAATCTATTAAGTCCTTCCTAAGGAAACGTCCACCTTCTTTCAGTGGGTCTTATTAACCACTTGTTGCAGAACAATGGATCAGTATCATTGAAAAGATATTTTCCATACTTTTCTGTTCGGAACATGAAAAAGTCATTCTGGCTATTAACCATTTTGAAGGTGAAGTAGACCAGTGGTGGACTCTAATTAATAATATGAGACCCGAATATGAAATTGAATCCATGGAACGGGATGAGTTCAAGAACTTATTTTTCAATAAGTACTTCCCTCGTATTCTTTGAATAAAGATGGAAAAGTAGTTCCTTGAGCTTAAGCAAAAGGATGATGAATCTGTTGGTATATACGAGGCAAATTTTACCAGGCTTGAAAGGTATGCATCAGGATTTATCATCAAACCTGAAAGTACAATTGGTTGATTCTTCAGTGGCTTAAAACAAAATCTTCGAAGGGAATTTTCTATAAGAGACTTCAATAGCTAAGAAGAAATTGTGTGTCATGCTATCAAGGTAGAACCGAAAGTTAGTGTTACATGTCCATCTCATGGTTTTGAAAAAAATGAAAGATGGTGTTCAAGGAAAAATAAAAGAATAATGGTGAAAATAAGTTGAATGTTTATTTATGCTCAAAGTGTGGAAAGAATCATGGTGGAGATTGTCTAAAAGGTACTAGAAAATGTTTCCAGTGTGGAAAATAAGGTCATCGAGCAGTTGAGTGCCAAATTAATGGGATAAAAGTTTTTAATGAAGTGAATAGAGAAAATAATACATAGAATGCTCCACCAACACTTCAATGCTTCAAGTTTAAGGAAATGGGACATTATGCTAATTAATGACCTAATCCAAGGGTTAATGATGATTGATGTGAGAAACCTATTAAGGTAAAGGACAAAGGGAAGTCACATGCGATCACTATTTGTGATTTTGTGTATGAAAATGATGTTGTGGAATGATTAAGTGTTTATGTAATGGGATTTCAGAATAGTATCATGGAATCTCATTTATAGTATCGTGGAATTTTGGAATATTTATGTATTGGTTTTCAATAATTGTATGGTACCGGTAACCATGAAAAGTGATTGAAATATTTTTGGAAAGCAGATGATATGCACATAATGAAGGGATAAGGAGAAAATAATATGTTTGATATTATTAACAAGCTCATGACTGATATAAGGAAAAAATGACACCATGGTTTGAGTATAAATAATTTTTGGGATTTTTGTATTTAGAAATAGTTAACTTTTGGCAGAATTTATGTTTTCAATAAGGTTCTATGGTAATTCGTTTTGCAAGAGAATATAATATTGAGGTATTCACTTGTTTGGAATGCGATCAACAAAATATATATTATGATATATGGGGGATAAATGATGGTATTCACATGATTGGTTTATGAAATTTCTAGTAATCGTTTTCTTTATATTATGAGCCTGGATAGTAGTATTTTGGATAAGCCTAAATATTTGAAATTAATTATGTTGGACATAAGATAATATTTTTTAAGGATGAAACTATTTTTCAATATAATTTATGGAATGTTATAATAGTGTAGTTTTAATGAAAGGAAACATGAAGGACGGGGGACAACCCGTCGCATCGAACAAGGTTGTGGGAATCAAACCCACAAACGAAGTGCGACAGGCCATTATCTCCTACCACTAGCCTATAGGAAGTCCCAGGTTAGTAGAAATTAGTTTTATTTTATTAAGCAGCATGATAGTTGAAGTATAAGTCCATTTTTGGATTCATATACGGATAATCTCACCATAAGATGGACTTATTTATATAAATTTTTCAAACCTTATGTTTAAGACAGATGGAATGACCTATCATTCTATCGCATGATCGGTTAACACTTATGAGAAGACAAATTCAACTTCATTTCTTTAAGATATGAAGAGGAAATTGTTCAAGGCACAAACAACAGTGAGATTGTACCAAAATAAAGTAAGTATTTCTTTTAATTCTTCAACATTTGGGAAATGATCTTGAAAACCAAAAATGTTATCCAAGTGCCCTCATTTCTAATGAATCAGATTGTACCTTAGATCGTCACAAATTTATGTTTTTGTGATAGTTGGATTTTGCATAGCCATGTTCTCTACCACGCTTTATCCAAACATGATGGTTATATTTCTCTTACATATCCATATTTTCACCTATATTCTCCTATGTGTAAACCCAATGATGAGTTACTTTGGGTATCCATTATGTTCCTAATTTTCCTTTTTAAAATGATGATTTATTATTCCTTTTTATGATGTGGGTTTCTATGAAAGGAACTTTCAAGTAGAAAACCATTTATAACCCTGACAAATTTCGAGGGAAAATTTCATTTTAAGGGGGGTAGAATGTAACACCTTGAGATTTTATGAGAATTATTCTTTTTAATTTCTTTGATGTCTTTTTTTGTACGCTTCACCAAGATTAGCTTGCGCTATACACAACACCGTATTATCTTGTAGTATACACGATACTATTATTGGCTTATGATGCACAAAATTTCAAGTTCTTTCGAATAAAATTCATTTTACACAACACTAAGTATAGATTTTGATCACTGTTTAATTGAACTATATTTTTAGTATGTTATACGCAACACCAAAGGAATATTTCCTTACACGTAACCCTGGCATGTCTTGCATTACATGCAAGAGAGACCTTCATCAATAGGGTGTGTTGTACGCAATATAGAGGTTCAGAAAACAACAATATATTGTTATAATATTATTATTAACTACCCGTTATGAATTGTATTAACCGAATTTTTTATTTTATAACATTATAGTTCATCTTACACATTTTTCTGGAATAAGTAATGAGAAAAAAATCAATTTTTTGAATAAAAGAAGTATTTTCCAAAAAATGCAGTTTTGACGCCTTTTGATGTTACACCCAATTTTAATCTAGTTTTGACACATTTATAAGTTCCATTTCACGAAATAAAATTATTTATTTCAATAACTATATAAAAATTTACTTTGGATAATTTTTTTAATATTTTTCTGTTAACTTTCATATTTTGATTAATAGTAAAAATACGCTAAATTTTAATTAAAAAAACATTTTTCATTGAGATAATTTATATGGTTAAACTATAATATTGAATGGATTTAAAGTATAAATAGAATATATTTTTAACATTTAATATAATTTAGGTAATTAGAATTAATTTTACATTGAATTCATGGGTAAAAACATTTCAATCTTTAACAATGTTTTCACTATTAAAACTCATTTTCTTAACAGCAGGATTAATATTAAATTAATTAATACAAATTATATGTTTTTAATTTTTAAAAATGGATTCAATATTTGTATTCAGTGGGTCAAAATTATGTTAATAGGTTTATTTTATTTTATTTTTGTTGGTATGAATAGTAACTACAGAAATTTTTATTTACTAGAGTTAAAGGTAAATCGGGTAATTAAGGGTAAAAATAAGATTCTAAAATTACCCTAAGACATGAAAAAATTATATTGGATGAATAAAAGTCGATCCATATCATTTAAGGGTTGTAATAAATTCATTTAATGGACTTTTTACCATGAAAATGATATAATAATTCTTAAAACCAAAGAAAGTGACAACATGTCACTCTCTTATATCTTATAAGTGTAATAATTTTAATTTAGTGATAAACCTCATAAAACATAGAATATAAATATTATATAAAAATATAATATTATTATATACATAATTATAATTTATTTATAATTTTTATGGATTAAATAATTATCATTAATGATGACACAATAGTGATGTATAAAGTATTTTATTGATTAAAATATCAAACAAATGGTTTTAAAAATATTAAAATAAATATTATATGAACTAATTAATTTTCTCCACAAATTTTATAGATTAATATGACATGTTAGGAGTCTTTTAAATATTTTTGTTCGAATATATACTCTTTATGGATTTTATTTAAATTCAAATAAATGAATAGTGTCAAAATTGACACTATTGGTATTTTATAAAAATAACATCTTATAAAATTGTTTAAAAATCCCAAAAATATTTAAAAATTATAAATTGAAATTTACATGGTCTAAAATGTCATAAAGTATCCAATTATGGAAAATTCAAAACACATAATTAATTATTTATAAAAATTTAAAAATTTAGAATATTATTACCAGAAATAATATTTTAGAGGATTCCAAAAGTGCCCCTCTCCTCTCTTATAAAAGGGAACCTCCTCCCTCTCTTCCTCACACCATTTTGAGCCTTAAAACTCTCCCAAAACCTTCCAATTTCTCTTCTCCACTTCCCTAGAAACATACTAGAGGTCCTGGTCTTCTTCAAAGACCAACTTTAGTGCCCTAAGATGAGGTTTAGAAGAGGTGCGTCAAAGAAGAGGTAATATCCTTTACCGATTCTTTCTAGTTAATTTATTCTTCTAATTCCTTTTATTTTTTTGTTTCATAATAAATTAATAACATAAGTATCACTATATAATGATATTTTATTATAAATATGAACCAACCCTATTTCACCTTTTATCCATCCTACAGAAAATGAAATCACTGCACGTGTGTACGTACAGAATACCGTCTCCACGTCGTGCTATAATCTGTTTTCCCAACACCACCTTAATTGGATGGGTATAATGGTGTAAAGAATAAATATACATGGTCATTATAACATGATACTAATTATGAGATATTATATCATCCACTATAATTCTATTCAATAATTATGGGAACAATATCATTGCTCGTGCGTACATACGGATTACTGCCTCCACGATGCAATGAGATTCATTCTCCAAGTTAACCATTCATGAATGATTATAAAGTATATATGTTAAATAATAATGAAATATATGACATATTTATGATAATGGATTTATGTATATATTATTTACTTACTTCCATTCAATTTAATAAGGAAACGAAAACAGCGTTCATGCGTACGTACGACCTACCGTCTCCATGAACGGTGTGTTTCATTCCATTTATCGATCTATTATATATATGTATATTCTGAATATATTTTTTATATAAATCATGTTTTACATTCTGGAAGTAAGTAAAAATGATCTATTTAACCATATGAATAATTACAAGTCAAAACACGGATGATAAATGAAACGATTTTACCCAAAATGCTGCTTTAACATTGAATTGACAAATGAACAGGTAATATAAAGTCTTAAGTGAATCATATATGATAACATAAATATTATTATGGTTTTTTTACAATTTAATAATATGTTTAAACCCACTATACAGGAGTCTCGGACACATATGGAAGATATTGGACATAACGTAAGGGATAATTTTTCAAATCTCATTTTTATCCGAGATTTCTTATACGTAAGTATTTACTAGGGTCATATTTTTCATCCATGTACATAAATACGTTTTTTATGAAGTGTTTAATATTATTCCATGTATGTTTAAAGTAATTTTTAACCCTATTTGACTTTTACATTGTGTTATGGAAGAAATCATTCTTTTGTTTACCATACGAGGAACTCTTTGACTTTTCCAGCAAAAGTACGAGGAGAATGTTTTTTTAACTTATACGGCATGAACGGATTTTTACGGTTTCATAATGACTAATTTTCATGAAACTTATTATACAACATTTTATGATTATTTTAAACAAAATACATTTCTTTTAAAATTTAATGGCATTTTTTGAAAAGAAAATGATTTTGAAGAAGAAATTATATTTTCCTCAAAATTCATTTCAAGTGTTTTGTCAAAACTATTTTCCATATAAGATGAAATTATTTTGTATGATTATGCTTCAAGTATAATGTATCTATTATTTCCATAGTTTTATTCTTCTTATGATGAAATGATATCCATTTGTTTTATATGGATTATGTTATGATTGGATGATGTTTATGAAACCCATTTTATTCTTTGGGTTAGGATGAATGATTTATGTTTATTTTGTGGCACAAGTAATAATGATTTCATTATGAGATGGGTGGGACCTATATCTCCCCCAAATGCATTGGGTAAATATTTATATCGCATGAGATATACATGGCTGGATTGGCATGTAAATCTGGTTCAGTAATATAGGGTTGGAATGGTAAGTAAACCCGGTTTAATAATGGACTTTGTCCACTACGATGGTCTTGGCACCAATGCCATGGCTACTATGGAAATCATTTCGTGTTCTTAATGGTTTTTCATAATTACTTGTTTTATTCCCATGATATTTTATCATTATTAATGTTCCTTTATGATCTATTCATTATATACATCCAAGATTTATGTCATTGCTTATGTTCATGTTTTTACGTTCAAATGTTTATGGATTGTTTTTATATTCTCAAAGTTTACCCTTAATGAAAATTTGAGCTCACCCTTTTTATTTTTTATTTTCCACATGATATAAATAAATGTTTTCGGTAAGAAAACAAAAGGGGAAGATATTTGTGGGAGATGTTGAAGATCTTTCACCATGATTAAAAGATTATGTTTCGTGTTTCTAAAGACACTAAACTAATACGGTCTTTGGGCATCTGTTTTTGTAATGTATTAAGTATTCCTCAAAAGTAATGTAATTCATATATACATAAAGTATGGGCCTCTACATTTTCATTATTTCTTACTATGATATGAGCATATGGCCTCCCCAGAGTAACACTCTAGACCCTCTCTAATAGTCACCGGTCTTTGGATTATGGGGTGGCACACTTGAGGCCAAGTAACAACTGTCTTTCCAGAAACTGTTGAGTTATCTAAGGTGTTAATACATTATAAAGTGGTATAAAATCACTTTATTTTTTCTTATCAATTTGGGTAATGGTAGATAGATTTTATAGAAATGTGATGGAGCTTTTGATGGACCTCACACTACTGTGTTAAGAAAAAATTGATTGTAATTCTAGGTTACTAGGGATCTAGGATTGATTTTCTTAGATTTCACAATTATTGTTAAGATGTTTATCTAATATGATGTTTTTATTTGGTATTTTTGTTTGTTGAGTCAATAAGTTTACATATGAATTTTTCGTTTATGTTTTGTAAATCACAAGCATTTTCTTAAGAAAAATTCTCTTTATCTAAGAAACATTTTCTTAAAGAAAATTCTCTTTCTCTATGATAAAATTTTTTCATGAAAATTATCTTTCTCTAAAAAACATTTTATTTGTGGACATTAACTTTCTTTGAGAAACACTTTCTTAAGTAAAATTTTCTTTCTCTGATAATTATTTTCTTAAGGAAACTTTTCTTTCTATAAGAATAGTTTTTACTTTACCTTTGGTTTCCAATACCTTATAAAACTTTTTTCTAAATAAATCTAACCATATTTTCCTAAATTTAAAAAAATGATCTTTATCAATAACTCGGAACCATACTGTTCATGAGAATATGATTTCTTTAGAATTTGGAATCCAATTTCTCTAAAATTCAAAATCTGATTTTTCTATAATTAAGAATCAGATTTCTATAGAATTCATAATCTAATTTCTCTAGAACTTTGAGTCTGATTTCATTAGAAATCAAACTCCTATTTTATCAGAAATCAGACTCAAATTCTATTAGAAATAAGAATCCCATTCTCTCAGAAATTAGACTATGATTCTCTTAGAAATCAGACTCTGATTCTCACAGAAATAATTCTCTTTTTTTAATAAAAAAATAGAATATGATTATAAGTCTTGTTAGAATGTAACGTTCAATATTTTTTTAGACTCTAAATTAAACTATCTTAAGAATATGATTAAATTATATTGTTATTGTTATCATATTTCCTTAATGTATTATTTCATTTTATCGGATCCTAAATGTGATAATGATTCATAAGAATGGTAATGTTTTTCATAGTTAGTTATATAAAACAATGTCATCAAACCTATTACAAATTAATCATTTCATGAATGCCACGTATACAGGTCCCTCCAAATTTTGATGGAAATATGACCATGGGAGGAGGAATTTGGCCATTGAGACTTTTCTTATAAATAAATATACATTTGAAATACTTTTAATTTTGTGGAGTTTTTATCAAGAGTTGTTTTTAAAGAATTGAATTCTTGAAGCTCTTAGTTTAAGTGATATGATATGAAATCACATCTCAACTAGCCATGTGCAAATAGTGTGAACAACTTTTTCAAGCTTTGAACAACTTTTTCAACCTGATTAGTCAAAATATGATTTATGTTATCAATAATCGAGGTCTTATGGGGATATGAAGATTGAGGTACTGACTACCTACTTAATTGAGGGATTGTAGGGATAGAAAGATAGATATTATTCTTCATATTGAGGGATACCCTAGTGTGGGTAAGACAGACTTTCATGAAATTATAAATCAAGGGACCTTTATCTTATGTTGTTGGATACCCATCTCATTGAGTTAAAATATTTATTTTTTAGTTTTTACATGTTTCATGTTTTTCTAAATTCCGTTTCATTTAGTTACATATAGAAAGTATAACTTTCTTACCCTTTCTTATTCTTGTAAAAACTCTTATTTTGATTCTATATTCTTTAAGGTAGAATATTTCTTTATGTAAACGTGTTTATGTTTATTTATCATATCTATATTATCAGATCCAAAGAATGTTTGTTTCTATATTCAGAACTAAATAGGGATTGTGAATTATTCTTGTTCAGCATTGTTAAACATATATTTTAATAAGGATAAAAATAAAAGGTTTTAAACCAACAATTCACCCCCCTTCTTGTGATTGAGAAATATACATATTCAATTTAATCCTAAAATTTGTATCAGAGGAGGTATATGAAATAATTATACTTGCATATATGTTTGATTGATCAAAATTTCATAATTATGTTTATTTGTTCATGTTTTTCTAAAACATTTTCCTTATAAACTCATTGTTTGTAATAATTTTCTGTTAACCCATTTTGTGGAAAATAATTTTTTTAAGAATGAAAGGAAAAAATGTTGGACCAATAGATAACTTAATTTTTATCAGACCCCCAATTTTTTATAGAAATTACTATAAATACTAAAGATATATGATGAAGACTATTATTATCAATACTAGTGTGGATAACTTGGTTTTGTTAACTGAAGATTGCAATATTCCTGAAAGGGAAATTAGACAATTCACCAATTATGAAAAACAAGAGTATCAACTTATATTTAAGGTATGAAATACATTATTATGTTCTAGGACTAGGAACATCTATATCCATATTTCATCATGTAAATATTCTAATAGTATCTGGAATAAATTTGAAGTTACACATTTTGGCACATCCAAGGTTATTGAAAAAAGAAGATAAAATCTAAGAGATGACTACAAAGGTTTTGTATTTACTTATGAAGAACCCAAATGTAAAGTTCAAAAAATGTTTATGAAAATTTTCAACATATTAAAATCAAAGGGAGAAAATGGATTAGATGATGAGAAACTTGTAGACAAGATTATTGATATCATGACTTATTATTGGGAATCTAAGAGAACCATTATTAATGACTCAATGACAGTTACTCTAGATGAGATATTCACAACACTTCTACATCATGATAACAGAATTAAAAGGAGATGATGGTAATATTAAGAAGAATAATGGGAGCGCTGCTTTTACAACTACTTATAATAAAAGGAAAGACAAAACCCTTGAAAGAGCTACCAGTTTAAAGTCTACGAAAGTTATTATATCAGACTCAAGTGTTAGCGATCACTCAAAGGATAAACTAGACAATCCTGATCAAAGGATGAACAAGATTGTGGGAAAGAAATATTTCCAATACAAATAAAAAATGAAATAAAGGAAGATAATTCTATACATTCCTTTAAAATAGTCCCTAGTTTTTTCAAGTTACTTGAGAATGAAAAAAGATCAATAATAATCTTGATAAGAAAAATTGTAGAATCTCTATTTAAAAAAGTAGAATTATCATATCTTTCAAAAGATCTTTATTAGAGAACCCTAGATTTTGAAAAAATTTCAAAAAAACATACGGATGAAATTTCTGAATAGGATAAAAATTCTAATTATTTTGAAAAAGTTATTTCCAAGAAAAATGTTTTAGAGACAAATTAAAAGTCTAAGACTAATGAATATGAGGAGAATAATTTAGTCATCAAAATAAAATCTGAAATATTTTCCTTAAAGAAATTTTTGTCAAACATTACTCATGGAAATGATGGTTTTGATAAAATTTATTCACAACTTCATCTACTATATAATAGTTCTGTATTTGGTTATTCTCATTCAAAACCAGTTTTTAGTCACAACTATTTCGTACCTCAAAGTTCTCCTTTTTGAACTAACTGTCAATGTGGCGTACATTGGGAGAAAAGTTTTTATTTTAATAAAACACAATCCTTAGGTTTTCAGAAATATATTTTTTCAAAGAAAATATAGATACATAATATTTTATTTTATAACATTTCAGGATCCAAGAAAGATTATATTCCAAAAGTTTAACTATTTTATTTTTAGGAAAACAAAGGATGTGCCAACAACAATGCATGGTACATTGATAGTGGATGTTCCCAAAACATGAATGGTAACCAAAACTTCATTGAACACATTATTAAGATGAAAATAGTGGAAAATATATGTTCAATTTTAAGATTTATGGAAAAACATTATCTATGTATTAAAAGATAGCTCCATGTATTTTGGATATACCCTACGAAGGAGAGGCAATATTTTTCTCACACTTGTTGCCTGATAAGGAAGGTTCTTTTGACAAAATTAAGGCTATTGAGTGCCTTGGTATTAAGGTAATGGAGATTCCCAAGATGAAACACCTTTCAACAAACCACATATTATTATCCCTTTGGATGAAAGTCTTTTTTATTTTGAGGAAGGAAGATAAGGAATCTATAAAGATATGTGGTGTCTTTATGATGGACTTCTTGGTGAATGTAAGAAAGTTAAACCGCCTTATGTAAATTATTTTAACCATAAAAAAAATAAAAACACCTTCAAATCTCAAATTTTGATTTACCTTGAAATATCCCCAAATATAATTGTGTTATTATCAAACTCCTTCAAAATCCCATGAAAGTCAAAGGCCAAAATCTTTAAGATCATGTTATTAAGTGATGATACCCTGGGAAGACAAAAATAGGCTTCAGTGAAATGTCAGGATAATTATTTGATCTTCCAAAAAATGATGGCCAAGATGCTAGTAGAAAAGGAGAAGTTAGAGAAAGCTCCATTCCAACTCCTAAGAAAATAAAATCCAAAGAGATGGAACCGCAGGAACAAGCACCAGCCACTGAACCAGTATCTGCTCAACCCAAGCCTAAGAATCAAAAGTCCATTTCTAAGGAGGATGTCTCCAAATGGAAAGAGTATAATAAAAATAAGAATTAATTTGAAGTAGTTTTCAGGATATATATTTCCAAGGATAATTCCATAAAAATACAAGAAGTTAAAGAGGTTGAGAAGAATGCTAAATAAAAAAATTTGAAGAAGAAAATGTCAGAAACTGAGATTATCCAAGCCTTTCTAGAGATAATGAGAAGGAATCTGAATAAGTTAAAGTACTAGAATCATTCTTTAAAGAACCCATGATTTCTCCAACACAAGTGGAAACCGAGACTCTAGTACCAGATAAGAGAAAGAAGGATATTTTAGTTCTGAAACCAATAGTAGAAGAAGAAGAGGAGCAGGAGGAAAGTAAAGATGGGTTAAGAATAGTAGAAGAATATAAAAATAAGAAGAGCCCTTATGAAATGTTGTTAATAATAAATTTCCAAGATTCATCCACCAAGATAATTTCACAAAGATAATATATTCATAAAGATAGACATTTCTATGATTAGTTCATCACATTGCCTTAAATTAATGAAATTAGTAATGATAATACTGTTCGACTTTTCGATGAAAAGGTTGGTACAAAAGTTAATGAAAAAAAAGTTGATAATGTTTCTGATAATGGTGTTGATTAAGAAGCTGATGTTGATGATGATAGAATGGTCCAAGCTTTTGATGGAGAGTATGAGACTCAAAATATTGAGACTAAAATCTCTGATAAAGAGATAGTAAAGGAATTTGTTGTCGATACACCTAAGAAATATGTTGTTGAAAAAATAAATAATGATATTTTTGGTACATATAAGAAGAAAGAAGATGAAAAAAATAAATTTTATTCACCAACAGAAGAATCTGTCGTGGAATATTTCTCTTCATTAGGACATGATTTTGTAGTCCACTCTTTGAAGAAGCTTGTGAACACCATCCCTTTCTTTCCTAAAATTGATTCGAGATATCGACTTATTCAATAATCAGTCCATAAAAATACATAATCAACAAACATTATTGTGGAATATTTTATTAAACTCAAAGCTGAGTTCGAGACTTCTCAAAATCAGTTATGATGATCATAGAAGTCATGTAAATAAATAATAAAGTGGTCTAAGATAGTCATAGATGATCATACAATTTTTCATTATTTCACTGGAATAGTAAAGTATTTTATTGATAAATATGATAAATGGATAATGTATCTCTCAACAAGTGTTTAAGAGAAACTGGAGGTAGAGAAAACTAGACTCCAACTAAAAGACCAAAATCTGAATTGCAAACAGATCCATATTGCTATAAATCTAAAAAAGGAGAGGGAAATCCGGGAATAGTTGGCTGACAAACACTAAGTCCAATAAGAATTGATTAAGTCACAATGTAAAATTATTAAGTCCTGGGAAGAAAAAATCAAAGGTCGTTAAAATAAAAAAAAATAGGATCAAGAAGAGTTTCTCAAGAAGATTCTACCTGATCAAATATAGTTGAAGAAGTTAAAGGACACTTTGAAAATTTAGATTCCAAAGGATAAAAAGGGATGAATAATTTTTTCCATATCTGATCTTTTCTTGTAATATCTTTTTTGATAGTTTTTTATCTTAATGACATTTTTTGTCTTTCCATCATTTCATCTTGTATGTTTCCTAACCTATCCAGAACAATTTTTTCCCCACCATTCCTTTTTAAAAATCACAAAGGGGGAGAAAAGAATGTTCAAAAACAATATTAAGTTAATGGAAGATAATATCTAAGTAAAATGTAGTTATTTCTCTAAGAAATACAAGAATAAGATCCTTAAATATTTCATAACCTAAGGTGAGTTAGTCGAATTCACCATGATCCATAAACAAAAAGGGAGATAAGTATTTAATTTAATTTTCAAAAATGAAATCTCATATCCTAATATTCTTTTATAAAAATATGTTTCTGATTTCCTAGAAGGGGGAGATTATTTAGTCAATAAGGTTTCTTGTGAATTTTTTATTTTTTTATGTTTTTGAAATCACAAACTCATTTTCTAATAGAAAATTATAATTCTCTAAGAAATATTTTCTTACTGAAAATTCACTATCTCTAAGAAACATTTTCTTAAAGAAAATTCTCTTTAAATAAGAATGGATTTGACTTCACCTATGGTTTCTAATTCCTTACCTAATTTTTTTTAACTAAATCGAACAATATTTTATTTAATCCAAAAAAAACATATCCTTACCTATAACTTGGAACCTTACAGTTCAGGATAATATAATTTCTCTCGAATTGAGAATCTATTTTCTCTAGAATTCATAATCTGATTTCTATAGAATTTGGAATCTAATTTCACTAAAATTCAGTATCCAATTTTTCTAGAACTGTGAATCTGATTTTATCAAAAATTAGACTTTGATTCTCTCATAAATCAGTCTCTAATTCTCTTAAAAATTAGACATTGATTCCCTCATAAATCAAACTCTGATTCTCTCGGAAATCGAACTTCGATTCTCTCAAAAATCAGAATTCAATTCTCTAATAAATCAAGCTCCAATTCCCTCAAAAATGAGACTTCGATTCTCTTAGAGATAAGACCCTAATTCTCTTTGAAACCAAACTCCAATTTTAATAAAAAAAGTTATAATCTGATTATTAGTTTTCTTAGAATATGATTTTAAATAATTTTTTAGAGTCCAAATTACGCTACCTTTGAAATACATTTAAATTATTTTCTTATAGTTATCATATTTCATTAATATAGAGTTTGATTTTATCAGATCCTAAATTTGATAATGTTTCTTATGTATGGTAATGTTTCTCATAGTTAGTTATATAAAATGATGTCTTCAAACCTGTTACAAACCAACCATTGCATGAATTCCATGTATATAGGTCCTTCTTAAATTTCATGGAAATATGACCTTTGGGGGAGGAATTAGACCATTGATACTTTCCCTATAAATACCCATCCATTTGAAATAAATTTAAGTGTGTATAGATTTTTTCAAGAGATGTTGTTCAAGAATTAAATTCTTGATGTTCTAAGTTGAAGGGATACACTAGGAAAGCTCTACTCAACTTTCCTTTTCTGAATGATATGAACATCTGTTTCTACCTGCTTAGTGTGAATCTGATTGATACTGTTAAAAATCATGGGATTTTGGGTATATTAAGAAAGAGGGGATGATTACCTTATTAATCGAGGGCTTGCGTCGATAACAATATAGAAACGGATATTCATATCAAGGTATTACTCTGGTGTGGGTAAGAAAAACATTGTTGAATTTATAAATCAAGGGACCTTTATCCAAGGTTGTTGTTTACCCTTATCTTTGGGTTAAATTATTTTTTTGTTATATTTTACTTGTTCCAAGTTTGTTTAAATTCTATTTCATTTAGTTACAGATAAAAAGTGTAACTTTCTTACACTTTTTTATTCTTGTACAAAATCTGATTTAGATTCTATATGATTTAAGGTAGAGTTGTTCCTTAAGTAAAATTTTTTAAGATTCTTTATTAGATACATATCATTGGATCCAAAGTAAGTCAGTTTATTTATTAAGAACTAAAGTGGGATTGTAAATTATTCCTTATTAACTTTGTTAAATTTTATATTTTCTCAAGGATAAAAATTAAAGTTTTTAAACCAACAATTCACCCCTCTTGTAATTGAGAAATATATATATTTCATTTTAATCCTAAATTATTATGTTTTTTTCTCATTTCCCATTAGAAGGATTCTAGTGTACATGCATCATATTTGTAACATAGTATTCACATGACAAACTTGTTCTTGTGTGTGATTGATATAATTGAAAATTTGGGTAATCTATTTAAAATTCTATTAATAAATTAATTGGTGTTTTTCTATATATCTTTCTAGTGTAAAACTAATTATCTAAACCATAGTATATTTTTCTGATAAAGGGTCATGTGGATTCTATGTCGGTATGTTCACTTGATAATATATATACAATAAATCTATCAATAGGATGCATTGTGGCACCTAGTTTGTTAGTTTAGGCATTTAATTACATGATACTAGATCTAATAATGAAATAGTGTTGTTTGCGTAATGTTTCAACTACAACCTATATGGTATTTTATCATATATATTCTTAATGTAATTCTACATAATTGAACCATATGACTATGTTATACTCATCATGGATTCTGATGGAGTTATTCCATTATATGATGATGGATGATATTGACGTCCTTGAGAGGGTATCCTTTTATGATAATTCTAAATGGGAATTGGTTACCTATAGTGGGTTGATTAATAGGTATGCCATGCCTCATTTTTTTATTTGTATTTGGGAACCCTAGAGTGGGTTTCTTCAAAACACAATTTTCCTTGTGATATTTTAGATAGTACTAAGAAGTTTTCTTGTGATTTGAGGCTTATGTAAGACATGGCTAATGGGATTTTTGGGATAGCCTAATGCTTTTATATGTGACTCAGGATACTAGATAGAAAAGTAATATGAATGATGGTAACCCGATAGAGGATTTACCTGTAGAGACCTGAAGCTTGACGTACATCGACATTACATTACATTTGCGGAATACTTAGTATATAACAAAAACACACACACAAGGATCATAATAGTTTAGTGTCTTTGGAAACTCTAAATATAATATTCTAATCCTGGTGAAAGATCTTCAACATCTCCCATAAAGATATTCCTATTTTTTTTATACCTAAAACCTTTCTTTATATCCTGAGGAAAAGTAAACATAAAAGGGTGAGCTCAAATGCTCAGTAAGGGTAAACAAAAGAAATATCAATCACATCATATACACAGGCACATAACTTTTGGAAATCTTAACCTGCAAAAGAGATCATAATTTCATAACATGGGATAAATCATGGCAGTGAAATGTAATCACAATAACATGAAACTTTGTGGCATACACACATAATCATAGAGAATCATTTCTTGTTAGTCAAGACTCATTGCCAAGACTATCTTAGTGGACAAAGTCCCTTTCTGAACCGAGTAACCCTCGTTTCAGTCCTTTTTCACTAAACCGGTATAACCTACCGTTCCAGCCATGTCTATCTCATGAGATATAAAATCTTTACCCAATGCATTGGAGGGAGATATAGGTCCCACCCATCTCATAATGATACCATTCTTATGTGTGCCACAAAATCATAAATCATACATCATTGCATAACCCATGTAATACAAATGGGAATCTTAAACATCATGACATCATAAAACAATTCATATAAGATAAAGGAATTCATAAAAATAATTCCATCACAACATAATCAAATCAATGTAATAATAGGGATAAAAAAGGAACCCTTTATTATCTTATATGGAAAATAATTTTGATAAAACACTTGAACTCCATTCTTGTGGAAAATTTCATTTCTTCTTCAAAAACATTTTTCCTTTCTTAACATGCCATACAAATTTAAACTAAAAGAATTGATTTAAAATAAACTTGAAAACTTGTAAAGGATGCTTCTTGGAAATAATGTTTTAAAAATCCATTCATGTCGTATAAGTTAAAAAAACACTCTTCTCGTACTTTTGTCGAAAAAGTCAGAAAAGTACCTCGTACGAAAAACGACAAAAGATTCCTTTCATATATTTTACTAAAAACTCAACGAAGGGTAAAATTGGATAGAAACTATTGTAGAATGATTTAAATATTACATATTGAGGAAACATGGATGTGGATGATAAAATGCACCCCAGTAAATTCCAAAGTATAAACAATCTCGGATAAAAATGAGATTGTGATATTTCCCTTACCTTAGGTCCGACTTGCTTTGTAAGTGTCTGAACCTCCTGTATAATGATTTAAATAATTTTATTGACTTATTCTAGAATCATATTCATTGTTATGATATCATATATGGTTCACTTTTGACTTTATATTACCCGTTCTTTTGTAAATTCCATGTTAAAGAGCATTTTGGGTAAAATTGTTTCATTTGTCGTCCGTGTTTTGACTTGTAATTATTCATATGATTACATAGATCATGATTAATTAATTACAGAATATAAAACATAATTTATATATATATATATATTCAGAATATACATATATATAATAAATCTGTAAATGGAAATAAATACACCGTTCATGGAGACGGTAGACCGTTCGTACGCATGAACGATGTTTTCGTTTCCTTATTGAGTTGAATGGAATTAAGTAGATGACATAAATATATATACACATAAATCTAGTAGATTTATAATGTCATATATTTCATTATTATTTCTTATATATACTTTATAATCATTTTTAAATGGTTAACATGGAGAATGAATCTCATCGCGTCGTGGAGACGATAGTCCGTACGTACGCACGAGCGATGATATCATTTCCATAATTATTGAATTGAATTAGAGTGGATGATACAATATATCAGAATCATTATTATGTTATAATAACTATGTATAGTTATTTTTTACACCATAATACCCATCCATGTAAGGTGTTGATGGAAAAGCAGATTACACCACGGCGTGGAGACGGTATTCCGTACGTATGCACGCGCAGTGATTTCCTTTTTCTGTAGGATGGATAGAAGGTTATTTAGAGTTTTTCATATTTATAATAACATATCAGTGTATGATTGATACTTATTTTATTACTTCATAATGAAACAACCTTAGAAGAATAAGCGGAAGAAGAAATAAAGGTGAAAGAATTGGTAACGGAAATTACCTCTTCTTTGAAGCGCCTCCTTGAGACCTCCTATTAGGGTACCAAAATTGGTCTTTGAGGAAGACCAGAACCTCTAGGATGTTTCTAGGGAAGTGGAGTGGAGAATTTTATAGGGGTTTTCCAATCTTGAAGGCTAAAAGTTGTGTGAGGAAGAGAGGGAGGAGGTTCCCTTTTATAAGGGAGGAGAGGGGCACCTTTGAAATAACTAAAAATATTATTTTATTATAAACTCAAGTTCGGTTTTAAATAGCTCCAAATTGATTTATTTTGATGCTAAGGTGGGGATGGGTCGAAATCCTCTCATCCAATAGAATTTAGACAAGTTTAGGTTCCTATTTTAACCTTATCATTTAGATTTAACATTAAGTTAAATAATTTTGCTTTTACCGTGTCTTCTTGTGTTCTTATACTATAAGGTTAATAAACTTACTATAAGAAGCCAAAATAACCTCAAATTGTTTATTATTAATATATATAACCTTATCTAAGTCATTTGGCTGAACCATAGATTTTTAGGAATAAAATAATAATTAATAATATAGTATTTTTTTTAAAAACTATTTTATGTCAATTTTGCCACTATTTAGTAATTGATTTTTGTGAAAATCATAACAGAATTATAAGTTCGAAAAAAGTTAATTAAATCAATACTAACATGTCATATTAACCTAGAAAATTAGTGAAATGCATAAAATGTCTTAAATTACATTTATTTTGGTATTTATAACATCAATTATGTCAATATTTCATTGATAAGATAATTACTGCATCATCTTGGTGTCATAAATAAATTAAATTATTTGATGTCTAAAAATTACAAATAAAATACCATTATGTACGAAATCTTTTTAGATTCCTAATGAATATTTAAAATTGAATTTATCTTATGTATAAACCTATATTAAACATGTATTAGTAAATAAACTTTGATTTTAACTCTTTTAACCCTTCTTTAAATAAATTAATAATAAATGTCCTAATCTAATCCAAGTGGGCCTAAATGGTCATACTTTATTCCTAAGTTTGTTTTCGGTCGAATTACACTTGTCCAATAGAATTAGGACATGTTTTAGGGTAATAATAATATCATTTCTACCCTTAATTACCCTATTTACTTTTAATCGTGGTAAATAAGAGTAAAAAGTTACTATTCACCAAAAATTATTTTCATCTCAATGAACCACATTTTATATACTGACATCAACCGTGTCTCTCGAATTTTTGAAATTCCACTCACAGAAGCGGTAAAATTAAGTTTTATGAAAAATTCAGTTTTTTTAACTTCCACTTAGTGGTTTCACTATTCATCAAAAATTGAAAGTTTTCAGAAAAATACCAAATATTAGGCCTAAGCTATATTTGATATTATGAACTCAAAAATGATTTCTATTTTACCAAATTCAAAACATATCAGTTGCATTAATTAATTTAAAAATTAATTCCCGTCGTCAAAACAAATAGCGTGTTCTTAAGAGATAATAACTATCAAAAGATTGACATTTGTTTATGTCTGGTTTAAATGTGAAATTACATCCAATGACCAACATTGTATTAAATTGTAAAAATATATTCTAAATATAATTTAAAACCACTCAAATTAATAATTTATCACTATTAATTATTTCGATTGAAAAAGTTGTTTTTAATTAAAATTTAGTAATTTTCACTATTCATCAAAATATGAAAGTTATCCGAAAATCACCAAAATTTCACCCTAAGCTAATTTCGATATTACGAATCCAATAATGAATTCCATTTTGAAAAATAAAATTAAAAAATTTCAAAAGGTGATTATTACTATTCATAACGGCTAGTTTTAATAATATTTTAATAGCATATTGTTGTTTAGTGAAACTCGTTATTGCGTACTACACACGCTATCAAGGAAGGTCGCGATTGCGTGTAATGCAAGGCAAATCAAGGATGCATGTTGTGCAAGCTACTTTTGGCGTAGCGTACAACACAAGACATTAGTGAAATTAAAAATAATATTTTTCATAAAATCTCTCGGTGTTACATTCTACCCCCCTTAAAATGAATTCCGCCCTCGAAATTCGTCAGGGTTATAAATGGTTTACTATTCGAAAGTTTCTTTAATAGAGACCCACATCTTAAAAAGTAATACCAAAACCAATCTTTAAAAATGAAAGTATGAAACGTAACGGTTACCCAAATAAACTAATCACTGGGTTTCCACATAGGTGAAAATATGGATATGGAAGAAAAATCTAACCATCATGTTCTGATGGAGAGTGGTAGAGAACATGGCTATGTAAAATCCAACAATCACAAATCCATAAATTTGTGAAGATCTAAGGTACCATCCGATTAATCAGATATAACAGTACTAGGACAACATTTTTGGTTTTCAAGATCGTTTCCCTAAAGTTGAAGAATTTGAATTAGAATAAATACTTAATTTATTTTGGTACAATCTCACTGTTGTTCGTGCCTTGAACAATTTCCACTTCATCTCTTAAATAAATGAAGTTGAATTTGTTATTCGTGAAGTGTTAGTAGATCATGTGATAGAATGACGGGTCATTCCATCTGTCTCAAACAAAAGGTTACCAAAAGTTATTAAATATACATAATTCATTCTATAGTGAGATTAATCATATATGGTTCCTAAAATGGACTTATACTTCATATATCATACTTCTTAATATAATAAAACTAGTTTCTACTAAATAGGGACTTCCTGTAGGCTAGTGGTAGGCGATAAAGGCCAGTCGCACTTCGATTGTGGGTTCGATTCCCACAGCCTTGTCCGACGCGATGGGCTGTCGCCCGTCCTGCAGGTTGTCGTTTTTCTAAAGCTATATTACTATAACATCCCATCAATAGTATTGAAAAACGTTTTATCCTAACTTATGTCCTACATAATCCATTCTAAGCTTATCTAAAATACTTCGGTCCAAGCTCGTAGTATAAAGAAAATGGTTACTTAAAATGTCACAGAACAATCACGTGAATGCCATCATTTATCCCCCATATATCATAAGATATATCTTGCTGGTTAAATTACAAACATGTAAATACGTTAATCATGTATTCTCTTGAAGAATGAATACCCATTGAACCTTAGTGAAAACATGAATGCAGTTAAAAGTTAACACTTTCCACATACCAAAATCCTCAAAATTCTATATACTCAAACCATGATATCACTTAGTCATTATATCAATCATGAGCTCATGAATACTGTTAAACATTTCATTTTCTCATTTTCCCTTCATTATACGCATATCATCTTATTTCCAAAAATATCTCAATCACTTTGAATACCACATTAGACCAATACATAAATATTCCAATACTCCATGATACAACATTATTTTGGAATCCCATTACATAAAAACTTAATCATTCCACCACATCGTTTCCATATTCAACATTGCCAATAGTGATCGCATGTGACTTCCCTTTGTCCTTTGCCTTAAGCGGTTTCTCATGTCGATCATCACTAACCCTTGGATTAGGGCATTTATTAGCATAATGCCCCATTTCCTTTCACTTGAAGCATTGAAGTGTTGGTGGTGCGTTCTCTGCATTGTTTGCTTTGTTCACATCATTAGAAACCCTTTTCCCATTACTTCGACACTCAGCTGCTCGATGACCTTCTTTTCCACACTTAAAACATTTTCTAGTCCCTTTAAGACAATCTCCACCATGCTTCTTTCCACACTTTGTCCATAAGGAAACTTTCATCTTCTTTTCACCATTATTCTGAGATTTCTCCTTGAACTCCATCTTTCGTTTCTTGTCAAAACCATGAGATTGATATGTAACACAAACTTCCATTTCTACCTTGATAGCACAACGCACAATTTCTTTATAGCTACTGAAGTCTCTTATAGCTAATTCCCTTCAAAGACTTGGTTTTAAGCCACTGAAAAATCGATCAACTTTACTTTTAGGTTGGATGATAATGCCAGATGCATACCTTGCAAGTCTTGTAAAATTCACTTCGTATATACCAACAGATTCATCATCCTTCTGCTTCAGCTCAAGAAACTCCTTTTCCATATTTGTTCGAAGAATACGAGGGAAGTACTTACTGAAAAACAATTTCTTGAACTCGTCTCATTCCATGGACTCAATTTCATCTCTTGGCCTCATATTCTTGATAAGATTCCACCATTTATCAGCTTCACCTTCCAAACGATATACTGCTAAGATGACTTTATCATTCTCAGAACATTGAAGAACTAAAAATATCTTTTCAGTGGTACTGATCCATTATTCAGCAACAAGTGGATCGGAAGACCCACTGAAAGAAGGTAGACGTTGCCTCATGAAGGACTCAATAGAATATTGTTCCCTTCTCTTCTCATTTGGAAGTCCAGAATGATTCATAGCTTGTGTAAGTATAGAAATAAGATTTTTCACTCCATCTCCCATAACATTTGTTTGTTCAGGAGGGCAATCATTGCATTTTCCATTGCATTGATCAACACGGTTCCTTCGGGTTCCAGCCATCGTCTAAAACCCAAAAAGAATAGTGTGAGAGGCAAAAATCATGCTAGGGAAAACAACATAATAAAGGGGGAGTACCTTCAATATCTAACATCTTAGGTTCAATTCTATGATAGTTAGCATAATTATAGTACTATAACCTATACGTATACTTAACCTTAGGGACATCCCTAGACATACCTTAGAAATATCTCTAGGGATCTCACTAACGTTTTCGCATCCTAGTTTCCAAAGGTTGACTAAACCTTTCCTCTAATACCAAATGTAGAGACCCGAAGCTTGACGTACATTGACATTACATTAAATTTGCGGAATACTTAGTATATAACAAAAACACACACACAAGGATCGTAATAGTTTAGTGTCTTTGGAAACTCGGAATATAATCTTCTAATCCTGGTGAAAGATCTTCAACATCTGCCATAAAGATCTTCCGCTTTTTTTTATACCTAAAACCTTTCTTTATATCCTGGGGAAAAGTAAACATAAAAGGGTGAGCTCAAATGCTCAGTAAGGGTAAACAAAAGAAATATCAATCACATCGTATACACAAGCACATAACTTTTGGAAATCTTAACCTGCAAAAGAGATCATAATTTCATAACGTGGGATAAATCATGGCAGTGAAATGTAATCACAATAACATGAAACTTTGTGTCATACACACATAATCATAGAGAATCATTTCTTGTTAGTCAAGACTCATTGCCAAGACTATATTAGTGGACAAAGTCCCTTTCTGAACTGAGTCACCCTCGTTTCAGTCCTGTTTCACTAAACCGGTATAACCTACCGTTCCAGCCATGTCTATCTCATGAGATATAAAATCTTTACCCAATGAATTGGAGGGAGATATAGGTCCCACCCATCTCATAATTATACCATTCTTATGTGTGCCACAAAATCATAAATCATACATCATTGCATAACCCATGTAATACAAATGGGAATCTTAAACATCGTGACATCATAAAACAATTCATATAAGATAAATAAATTCATAAAAATAATTCCATCACAAAATAATCAAATCAATGTAATAATAGGGATAAAAAAGGAACCCTTTATTGTCTTAGATGGAAAATAATTTTGATAAAACACTTGAACTCCATTCTTGAGGAAAATATCCTTTCTTCTTCAAAAACATTTTTCCTTTCTTAACATGTCATACAACTCTAAACTAAAAGAATTGACTAAAAATAAACTTGAAAACTTGTAAATGATGCTTCTTGGAAGTAATGTTTTAAAAATCCATTCATTTTGTATAAGTTAAAAAAACACTCTTCTCGTACTTTTGTCGAAAAAGTCAGAAAAGTACCTCGTACGAAAAATGACAAAATATTCGTTTCATATCTTTTACTAAAAACTCACCGAAGGGTAAAATTGGATATAAACTACTGTATAATGATGTAAATATTACATATTGTGGAAACATGGATGTGGATGATAAAATGCACCCCAGTAAATTCCAAAGTATAAACAATCTCGGATAAAAATGAGATTGTGATATTTCTCTTACCCTAGGTCCGACCTGCTTTGTCAGTGTCCGAACCTCCTGTATAATGATTTAAATAATGTTATTGACTTATTCTAGAATCATATTCATTGTTATGATATCATATATGGTTCACTTATGACTTTATATTACCCGTTCTTTTGTAAATTCCATGTTAAAGAGCGTTTTGGGTAAAATTGTTTCATTTGTCGTCCGTGTTTTGACTTGTAATTATTCATGTGATTACTTAGATCATGATTACTTAATTCCAGAATATAAAACATGATTTATATATATATATATTCAGAATATACATATATATAATAAATCAGTAAATGGAAAGAAATACACCGTTCATGGAGACGTTAGACCGTTCGTACGCATTAACGCTGTTTTCGTTTCCTTATTGTGTTGAATGGAATTAAGTAGATGACATACATATATATACACATAAATCCAGTTGCTTTATAATGTCATATATTTCATTATTATTTCTTATATATACTTTATAATCATTCTTAAATGGTTAACATGGAGAATGAATCTCATCGCGGCGTGGAGACGGTAGTCCGTACATACACACGAGCGATGATATCATTTCCATAATTATTGAATTCAATTGGAGTGGATGATACAATATATCAGAATCATTATTATTTTATAATAACTATGTATAGTTATTTTTTACACCATAATACCCATCTATGTAAGGTGTTGGTGGAAAAGCAGATTACACCACGACGTGGAGATGGTATTTCATACATACGCACGCGCAGTGATTTCCTTTTTCCGTAGGATGGATAGAAGGTTAATTAGAGTTGTTTCATATTTATAATAACATATCAGTATATGAGTTATACTGATGTTATCGATTCATAAAGAAACAACCTTAGAAGAAGAAGTGGAAGAAGAAATAAAGGTGAAAAAATTGGTAACGGAAATTACCTCTTCTTTGAAGCGCCTCCTTGAGACCTCCTCTTAGGGTACCAAATTTGGTCTTTGAGGAATACCATAACCTCTAGGATGTTTCTAGGGAAGTGGAGAGGAGAATTTGACAGGGGTGGCCGAGCTTGAAGGCTAAAAGTTGTGTGAGGAAGAGAGGGAGGAGGTGCCCTTTTATAAGGGAGGAGAGGGGCACCTTTGGAATAACTAAAACTATTATTTTATTATAAAGTCAAGTTCGGTTTTAAATAGCTCCAAATTGATTTATTTCGATGATAAGGTGGGGATGGGTCAAAATACTCTCATCAAATAGAATTTAGACAAGTTTAGGTTCCTATTTTAACCTTATCATTTAGATTTAACATTAAGTTAAATAATTTTACTTTTGTCGTGTCTTCTTGTGTTCTTATACTATAAGGTTAATAAACTTACTATAAGAAGCCAAACTAACCTCAAATTGTTTCTTATTAATATATATAACCTTATCTAAGTCATTTGGCTGAACCATAGATTTTTAAGAATAAAATAACAATTAATAATATAGTATTTTTTTAAAAAAACTATTTTATGTCAATTTTGACACTATTTAGTAATTGATTTTTGTGAAACTCATAACAGAATGATAAGTTCAAAAAAATTTAATTAAATCAATACTAACATGTCATATTAACCTAGAAAATTAGTTAAATGCATAAAAAGTCTTAAATTACATTTATTTTGGTATTTATAACATCAATTATGTCAATATTTCATTGATAAGATAATTACTGCATCATCTTTGTGTCATAAATAAATTAAATTATTTGATGTCTAAAAATTACAAATAAAATACCATTATTTATTAAATCCTTTTATCTTTCTAATGAATATTTACAATTGAATTTATCTTATGTATAACCCTATATTACAAGTGTTTTAGTAAATAAACTTTGATTTTAACTCTTTTAACCCTTCTTTAAATAAATTAATAATAAATGTCTTAATCTAATCCAAGTGAGCCTAAATGGTCATATTTTATTCCTAAGTTTGTTTTTGGTCGAATTAAACTTGTAGAATAGAATTATTACATGTGTTAGGGTAATAATAATATCATTTCTACCCGTAATTACCCTATTTACTTTTAACCGTGGTAAATAAAAGTAAAAAGTTTCTATTCACCAAAAATTATTTTCATATCATTGAACCACATTTTACTTACTGACATCAACCGTGTCTCTATGATTTTTGAAATTCCACTCACAGAAGCGGTAAAATTATGTTTTATGAAAAATTCAGTTTTTTTAACTACCACTTAGTGGTTTCACTATTCATCAAAAATTGAAAGTTTTCAGAAAAATACCAAAAATTAGGCCTAATCTATATTTGATATTATGAACTAAAAAATGATTTCTATTTTACCAAATTCAAAACATATCAGTTGCATTAATTAATTTAAAAATTAATTCTCGTCGTCAAAACAAATAGCGTGTTCTTAAGAGAAAATAACTATCAAAAGATTGACATTTGTTTATGTCTGGTTTAAATGTGAAATTACATCCAATGACCAACATTGTATTAAATTGTAAAAATATATTCTAATTATACTTTAAAACCACTCAAATTAATAATTTATCACTATTAATTATTTCGATTGAAAAATTTGTTTTTAATTAAAATTTAGTAATTTTCACTATTCATCGAAATATGAAAGTTATCCGAAAATCACCAAAATTTCACCCTAAGCTAATTTCGATATTATGAATCCAAAAATGAATTCCATTTTGAAAAATAAAATTACAAAATTTCAAATGGTGGTTATTACTATTCATAACGGCTAGTTTTATTTTAATAGCATATTGTTGTTTAGTGAAACTCGTTATTGCGTACTACACACGCTATCGAGGAAGGTCGTGATTGCGTGTAATGCAAGGCAAATCAAGGATGCGTGTTGTGAAAGATCCTTTTTGTGTAGCGTACAACACAAGACATTAGTGAAATTAAAAAGAATATTTTTCATAAAATCTCGGGGTGTTACATTACCCTTGACTTTTAAGGAAACTATATGCGAAAAGAATGGGTCGTTACCTTGTGTTCTAAGATCAGTACATATGGGTAGCCACTTTATATATGGTATAAGAATATAGATTCCTTGGTATTTCATAATATAAAGAATATAGACTTACTATAGTATTGAGGATTGTTTTAAAGGGAATGTTCAGTAGGATGTTAGGCCCTGTTGATTTTGGGAGTGGTTCCAAATGGGATAGTGGATCATGGTCCAATGTGGTCAGATATTGAATACGTATATCATGGTTAGATGGTTCTAGTTGAAGAATAATCCATGTTTGGTGGGTGATCTTGTGGTTGGCCTTGGAAAAGTTGATTTTTCAGGATAACTGGAAAAAAAATTGGGGAGATTTATGTTATATGAGATTTCTATGATGGGGTTATGGCCTATGGTTTAGGAATGTGATACTGGGATTCATGTGATAGGACTTGAGATGTTCTAATTCGAAATATATGGTAGGGTATCATGGGATGTACTCCTATTTTGGAAATAGAGGTTGTTGAGCACTGTTATAAAGGACAACTCTTGTGTTAGCATGAGGTGTGTGTTAATGGTTTATAAAGTCGATTTCACTTGAAATAGATTAGGGAGCTGGTGTTTTAGGATGGTTGATTATTACTGAATCATGGGATCATGATTTTTATTCTTTGAATAGATAGTACAAGAGTATACACCCATTAGGATCAGTTGAGATCCAGGTAGATCGTGTTGTTTACTCATGGTTCATTGAGTTGTATACTATAAATATTCCCTATGTGGGTTGTGGATTGATGGTTTCAATGAAAGGATTTTGGAAAGAGTTTTTCAAGGTTATTTTGTGATTAAAAAAGAAATGTTTCCACATGTAATAATAGTGACATCAGAGATGGAAGATTCCATCACTTGTTAGGATGGTTGACCATGGATCGGGATGAGTGACACACATGCGATGATGTTACATAGTGAGGTTGCACTAAACTATTAGTATAATGGAATCCATTTATTAGGGAGTACACTAGTGTTCATGAAGTGAATGGAAATCATTATGGATAAATTCTGATGGGTGCTAAGGATGAATTTTTCAGTGATATGTGAATAGGTAGTGATTGATGTTTCATGTTAAAACATGGGTATGAGTTGGGCAGCCATGACAAGTCATTATATATGGTAAAGTATAGAGTGTGGGTTTTGGAGGAATCACCCCCATTTTGATATGGTCATGGTTGTGGTGGGACTGTTTGTTAGAAATTTTAGGTGGTATATGATGTTAGAGTGCAAATGGACCACATTTTACTAGTTTCATAGGTAATACAATGATTGGAGTTTAGATATAGTGTCGAATGGAGGTTTTTCTTTCACATCGATCTTATAATATATTTTATTTGATTTTTGCATATCTTGGATTAATTATATTTTTTTACTGGGAGTGAGATAATAATGGTGCATATGGTTGGTTTAGGATCAAAACATGAAAATACACTGAGTGTCAGGTTTAGACTCTAGTGTTGTTTGAGAAATTTTCGGATTTTTTCAAGAGATAAGGAATTGGGATCAGGTGATGTAAAAGTGTGTTTCTGGGTGTGGATGATTTTTTTAGAGAATAGTTATCTAGAGGAGTTCTAAATTGTGTTATTATGTATAGTTGGGTGTAGTTGTATTGATAGTGCACCGGGGGTATCATTTAACTTCTGAGAGTTTATTTTTTGTAGGAAATTTTGTTGGTGGGAGGAACCATGGATTAAAGACAACCCTTATGAGTTGATTCCTATGGTGGAAATCACATGAGACAATGGTTTAATTGATTGATAAAACCTTAGTGTCTCATTCTAAATTGGTGTGGTGGACCATCGTTTTGGAATTGGGGATGATAATGAGAGACTGGCTTAGTTTCTATGGAATAGTGTACCTTCTATTTGTAATTTTATTGAGGAAGTTTTTTTGTTGTTCAGTTATCGGATGTGGTGATTTGTCAGTTAATTTTTTGATGGGATAGGTTAGGAATGATGATTTAAATACCATTAAGGTTTCTCAGGGAAGATAGGTTCTATAGTGGGGAGGTTATAATGGATCATGTTTATCCAGGTTGTAAAATCCAAGGAGAGTTTTATTTTTTGTTTATAATTTCATATGACAGATAAAATTGTAATTTAACATATTAAAATATCTTGGAATAACATTATAATAATTCCACTAATCTTGGAATGGTATTTTTACCCAATTTCTATAATTTTAGGATATTCTGATATAACTATTTTTTTCATAATATCTTTATATAAATTAAATAAATAATAATAAATATTTATTTGATAATATCAATTTCTCCTAAATGGATCCCTATGTTGAAATTTTTTCTATGTGACAGATTCCATAATAGGCGGCTTTAACTAAGTGATTTGTAAACTTGTTTTCGGTTCGAGGTCACTAGTTAGTCCATAAAACTGGCGTTTATTTTAGTTTATATTTTTTAGTTAATATTTTTCTTCTCACCCTCCACCTATTCCGTCCATTACACACTGAGGAGGAGAGGTTCCCCCCTTACACACACTACCAAGAGATAGAGTCGGATGGGGGGAAGGAAGTTGTGTTAGGTTGGATAAAAATATATATATGTAGATATAAAACTACAATAGGGGAGAATTGTATGTTTAAAAACATTCATTTTTAACATTAAAATAATTTAGTTTAAAAGAGTTCAAAATAATTGAATGCAAAAAAACATCTTATGTATTTAAATAGGAGTCGGACTAGCACTTGGGTATACCTATAATTATATCATAATCATGTTAATTTAGATAATATTATAAATTCACAGGTCCCCAAATAGATGATTAAACCTTATAGAATATATAATTGTAATTAGTTTAAGTTATAATCATAATGATTGAAATATTATTCATGGTGTAACATAGAAAGTATCACTATCACTGTAATTATGATAAACAGAATAGAAAAATGAATATATTAAATAATTCAATATCAATTCCAAATTATAGTGGAATATAAAATACCGGTAGACTAACAAGTAATGCAATTGAATTTAATTGTTTTAACCCAAAGGGAAGGGTATATAGAAACCTTGTATAAAGTTCCCTTGATTTATAATTTCAAGAAAGTATTTCTTACCCTCAATATGGTAGTCCCTTGATACAATGATCAGCTTCTATCTGTCTATCCCTGGTAGCCCAAGATCATGAAGGTGATCAGATCCTTTATTTTCTTATAACTAGAATCTATCAATATGAGGGATCAGATTCTATCTTTCTAGCCTCTCAATCCCTCTATCAATCTGATCAGATCCTATCTTCCTAGCCTCGAAATCCCTCGATTGTAATCACAAAAATCAAATTTTCACAAAGGAAAGTGAAAACAAAAACATTACAAGTTAAAAAGAACAAGTTGTTAACACTTAAAAGATTTGGAGTTCTTGTACATGGTAGTAACATCCGCAGATCTCCCTCACGGTGTGTCATTCAAATATTTTATGTCCATCAAATGACCTAGAATTTATGGGAGATCATCCCAACGGTCATCTTAATCTCCAACGGGTTTTTTATCCATGATTTTTAGGAGTAAATGGACACCTGGAACTTCAAAGGCCATATTTTAATTGAAATCATGACATTTTTTCTTATATACATATATAAATTTTTTCCATTATAATTAAAAAGTTTCCCATATTCAGGAGAGAAAAAAAGTTCAATCTGATATAATGTCAATCTGATGGATTTTTAATTAAATGCATTTACATGTCCTTAATATTTACTTAATGAGTCTGGATATGATGTTACCAATGTCAAATATGATTAAGACTTTTGTTAGTATGAATACAATGTAGAATTTCTTTAAAGTGATTTGTTACGTTGAATCTAATCATAATCAAATTCATGATGATTATGATGATTATAATGTAAATTCATGAATACTTCCAAACTATTAAAAATATAGATAAAGAATATATTTTATTATATAAACATTGTAAAAATAAATTAGATATAAAACTATTTAAATATTTTATTTTTAAGAATGAGTTTTTATTCATAAAAAATGAAAAGAAAAAGTCAAAAAGATACTTTTGACCTGAAAATATCCCCCTTTTTCGAAATAAAAACCATAAAACATAAATGGAAATGTATTTGAAAATTCAAGGTCTAAAATTCATTTTTTGAACTATCATATTCAGAAGTTAACATTTACTTAGCTCCCGTGAGTTTATAACTCTTTTCAATGCAATATTTAATATGTCTAACTCTCCCTTAGGATAATAAATTCCATAAGGTGCATATTCTGTACTTTTTTATGTGATTCTCTCCCTTACTATGGAAAACATATCCCCCTATATATAGTATTTTCTCCTTATGAAATTCTCATATTTATCTAAAACATCCCCCCTTGTGATTTTCAAAGATGACTTGGAATAGACTTTATAGTACCTAAAAATGGTTATAGAAAAAATCTATAAAAACCAATTTAAAGTACTTTATCATCCAAAAGTAGATGAAAGAACATTCTACCAGGAATGGTTGGATGAAATTCGATCAAAAATAAATATGGATGAAAAAGTTATTTACTGAGACTTTCCAAAAAACAAACTGACATTATAGAAAGAGTTTTAAAAAATTCATTCCTTCTTTGGAATGTTTGTTTTTACCAACGGTCTTAGTTTGTTGACCAAATTTCTATCATCTTCAACATTTCAAAAATCTCCTATCGATATTTTTTTTGTTTTTGAGTTTCTTTATCCTTTTCTATTAGATCCAAAATATTTCCATTTGTTCTTTCTTTTTTACCTCTTTAGTTTTAAAATATTCTCCCAAAAAATTGATTATTTCTGATAAAATTTATTAATGACCCGATAAATTAGAAATTCCCTCTTTATAGACATTGATTCTAAAAATATTTTTGATTAAGTTGTTTAGTTTTTTTAATTTTTTTAAAGAATTTGGATATCTTCTACAAGTCACTTTTGAAAGTATCAAGGAACTTTAACTTGTTAGTAATATCTCTTGTTACACTATTGACGGCCAAATCAGTTTCATCAAGGTATTTCTTGATACTTCCAAGATTCAGATCATGTATCTTAAAGTCTTCATTAAATTCTCAATACAATTTCAAGAAAAATCAACTATTTCTAGGGGCCTCGATATTATCATTGAGTTTATGTAAATCTTATTCCACTTTTATCAGCATGTATACCATATATTTTACTTAATCTGAGTATTTAAATTTGTTTTCCATCACCAATTCAACATTTGGTTTATGCCATGGAAAGAATATAATTTTATTCTCAAATCTGGTTAAGGTATAGAAAATAAAATCAACTCCTTGTGTAGTGTAAGTAATTTTTGAATTAGATTATGATTTGATGATTCTTATACTTGTTCCAATTTCCTCTTTTGGTGGTTTTCTTTTATTTTTCCTTGCATCCAGTTTCTGATCCCATTGATCATCTTTCTTCTGATCAAAAATTTTATTGCTTAAATTTAATAATTCTTGATTCCTTTATCTATTTTATTCTGATCCAGCTTCTTGGATGAAGAGATAATTTTCTAAATCAGAGGAGATTTTTTATTCTCCTAACTTACAAACTTTTCAATATGATTTCCTGAGGAAGGTAATTTTTTTCAGGCTAAATAAGATTTTATAGAATGTTTTCCCAAACCGTTCTTCTATTTATTTTCTTCAAAGATCGACTTTTCTTGAATATCATCCCTTTATTCTTCTTATTCTATTTATTATTCTTATTAAAAATTTTATTTTTCTTCTTCTTCTCATTTTCCTTCTTTATCTTCATATATTTCGATCTTCTTGGATATGTTGTCTTATTCCCCAGTTCCTTTCCCTATTATTTCATGAATTTGAGTATCTGACCTCATTTCTTATTTTCCAATAGAAATTTTGAATCCTTTTTATTTGAAATAATAGGCATATACTTGAAATAAAGCAGTTTTTTTTAAAGAAATTCAAGCATCTGTGTAGGGTAACACAATTTTGGATGAGTCTAATTCTACACACATTAATAAATTGTCACATATCTATTATTCTAAAAGCATATTTATTTTATTTATTTGTTATTATAATTTCTCAAATACTTCTATACCATAAAATCTTACAGATACTAATTCTAAAAGGTCGAAACCAAACTATGGTTCACCTTGTTTATGTCTTTTTTTATTTCCCTCTATTCATCGACAATGTCATTTTGGAATTTATTTTATTTTTTTTCTTTCTTTGAAGTAATGGAATTTACCTCTCTTATCTTTTTCTCATATTTCTAAGTTTTATATGATGGAAATTTTTTTTCCTCTAATGAAGAGATCAATGTGTTCTTTAGAAAAAAAATTATACAAGATCAAAAACAAATCTAATTCTTATAATCGTATCTTAACTTATAAAAATAATCATTTCGAACACCAATTTGGATTTCATTTTTATGATTAAATGTATGAGACTATTTTCAATCATTTTGATCATCTGAGTGGGAAACATAATTATTTGTAACTTCCTATATTTTTAAATGAAATTATTCATAATCAGAATAAGGAATCCATCTAGATTTGTATTTATCATATTAACAAGATAATCCCATATGAAAACATCTAATACATAAATAGTATCTCTATCAACTCCAATTGGGAAAAAACAATTCCATCAATGTGGCCAAGACACTATGATCAGGAAAGATATGAGTAACTTTTCTCTGATCATCATTTGTTTTAAAAAGATATTTTCAACTCTTTTATTTTCAAACAAACCCTTAGTCACTAGAAATTTGTCAGATGGGAAGTATGCATCTCCTTCATCTGATATTTTAAGAAATCCACCAACACCTTTTGGTTTCTTCTAATACTTTTTATCATAAATCCCACCTGGAGACATTTTTCTCCATTTTTCTTGTAGAACATAACAGAATCCCAAAATTCAATAACTATATCCATATAAAACAAATAAAAATATAAATCTAGTTGTTCTACACAATGTGATTACCATCCTTGGAACTGGATCATTGTTTTCAATTATGAATCATAATTTTCATAAAAGGATCTGGATACTAACCATTCTCAGATGAAGAAAAAACATTTGTAATCCTATGTTTGATCCATCTTAATTGTACTTGAAAAGGAGGAAGAAGACTTGAAGGAATCGGTGTTTATGATTTTAACTCTGGAGTGATTTGTGATGAAAATATAAGGATAAATTTTGTGGGACAAGGGTTTCTCTCCTATTTATAGAAAAACATGAGAGATGTTTGATCTTCCAAGCTTAATCTGTTGACTGAAATTCAATCATTATAGAATGATGGCTAAGGTTAAACCGAAAAAAAAAGTTTTATTAAAATATAAACACATAAAATTTTAAAAAAATTATCAAATTAGTTGAATATGATAAGGAAAGTAAAACAATTTTGAAAAAAAATATTCACTTTAACAAAAATCAATAGTGAAAATAATTAAATAGTGTTAAAGAATAGTGCATTTCATACTAGAAACCTTGATTTGATAAATTTTTCTTGGTTTTTGAATGAAAAAAGAAATTTAATACATTGTTTTGAAAATCCTATGAAGACTTTTAAAATATTATTTTAATTACGAATGTGAGAAATTTTTCAATTCTGATTGAAAAACTCAATTCCAATTGATATTCAAAATCTATTTATTTTTTTGAAACTTATTGGAAATTCAAATCTGATTCTTTTTCTGAATCTGATTTATAGTTTTAAATTTGAATAATTTTTAAATCATAATCTAAAACAAATTCAAGTTAAAAAATCCAAAAAAGTTTTATAAAACAATTATATATACACCCCCTGGGAAAAGGTGTATATTAATGTAAGGAGATGATTTAATCAATAAGTAGATATGAATGATTACATAAAGTGATCTTTACTAACATATGTTTAATGTATTGATATCTGTCAGAATTTAATGGTTTTTTAATGATATCATCAGTCTGTTAATGCATTCTAATGAATTGTAAAATGATATCTTCTTTATGTGTTGGATACCTAAGAAAGTGATGTCAAAAATCTATGTGTTTTACGTGGGACTGATGTGAAATGTTTTCACATAATGTTATGGAACTGCTATTATCATATAGTATTTCATTTTTTGTATAACTCATTCCATAATCATTGAGTTTGTGTCACGTCCACAACACTTGAGCACAACAACTTCCAGCTACCACATTTTTCGCTTCAATAGTGGAAAGTGATATAAAGTGTTGTTTCTTACAAGACCAAAAAACTAAATAATATCAAGATAAATGGTAGGTTATAGATTAACTTTTTAAATTCATTCATTAACAACCAAATTCAGAAATAAAAAAAATAAATTCAAAATCATATCTAGAAGAATAGAAAAGTCATAATTACGTGGTACATTTAAAATAACTAAAAACTCTTTTTAAAAATTTTAAATGATATTCCGTTGGATTTTTTTGATATCTTGTACATAATCATACTAAAAACATTATGTATGGAAAACATAGTGTTAGGTATAGTAAACTTATAATCATACCTATAAAAGGTTTTTGATCAAATAGTTTCTCAGTTTCATCAAGATCAAGTGTTTTTGTTGTACCATTTGGAGAAAAAATAATTTTAGTATTATCATATCCATTATTTTTAAGAATATATTTGATATACTTATATTAAGATATATAATTGCCATATAGTAATGTAAAGGGCAGTGAATCATTACGTATTCTGCCAAAAATTCAGTTCCATCAAACGGCTTTATCAAAACTATGGCACCAATCATGACGGCACCGTAACGGTGGCACCGATAATTGTGACAATGTGACGGTGGCACCGTAGTGGACGCACCATCACAGTCACATAGCGAAATGGTGGCACCACTTATGGTGGCACCATGGTGGTGGCACTATGAGGGTGGCACCGTGAAAGTGGCACTGTAATGGTTACACCATTACGGTCGAACACCAAAATGGTGACACCGTGAGGGTGGCACCATGATGGTGTCACCGTAGTGGCTAGCACTGTGATAGTGGCACCGTGATCAGGGAACCACATATGGTGTCTCACCAAACAGTCACCAAACTCTGTTTCTTTTTCTAGTTCTGATCCCACAACATATCTTTTAGCAAAGAAGTGTTTTAATACCCCCTTTTAAAGCCATTCAAATCCCATTGATGATATCTAAAATATCCCAAGAGTCAAGTGACCCTTGCCTTACCAAAACATTTTAATTTTTCCTCGGTTCCATACCCTTTTCCAGTACATCCAGTTTAGCCCATGTTACATGTTTTCCTCTATTAAAGGGAAACCCTTTCACTCACAGTCAGTAAAGCCACCTCTTCAATGAGAACTATTAAAAAATAAATTAATTCCATCATGTGAAACCATCCAATCGCATGGTGAAACCACAATCCTTCTTTAAATCTATTCAAGATTTCATATCCTGTAACTCTAGGATCCCGCCTTTTTATCACATGGGAATTCATTCTTCTTCTTGGCTAGTCCCTTTTTCTTTCTTTGGCGCATTTGGAGTCCCCCTTCTGGTGGTTAGTGGTGCGCCTATGCTAGAGACTTTCTTACTCACTCTTGGAGCCAATAAAGTTCCTCCCCGAAAATTCATGCATCCCCAGTTCTTGGCAGGAGAATAAAAAAATCGATCGTTGATCATCTTGTAGGGTTATTCATTCATCTCTCTTTACTATATATCATGTGGGGTGGGTATGATAAGGATCTAATGGGGATGGATAAAACCAAACCTGAAAGAAAATAATAAACTGACTTATAAATAATTAATGGGTGTGTTTTATAATGTTGTTGTACTCTTTCACCTTTTTATATATGTCCTGAATTATATGGTCGCATGCCCACTGAAAATCGTGGTTGTTGGTGGTCCTTTCTTGTACACTAATGAACCTCTTTTTTCTGGATAATTCTGTGATTGAATGGCTGTAACATAAAAACTGGTTAATCATGTAAACTCGGTTGTTTAAATGTATGTTCATTGAATAAAAATACTTGTATGGTCACCCTGGTTAACCAAATGGAAATAAAGGAACATAATTAATGATGTATTGAGTCTGGAAACTCCCTTTATCTGACATGGTTATATGTGTGGTTCTGCTTGATTCTTTTGTGGTGACATGGATGGGGATGGGATCCCTTGATGTGGTGGTGTTGTTGCAGGGTTGTGGATTTGAGGCTGTTTTGGGCCGAATATTGGGGCTTGGTTTGGTTCTAGTAATTCGAGGGATCTCACGGATTTTTTTGTCACTTTACAAGTGAACTGAGTGTGAATACTTAAATTGTTTCATGGTTATTTTCCCTTCCTTGGATTTTGGATATGCCTGTTACTTTCTCGGAAATAATGAATTATTTAAACGGAATCACTTGAATATAATAACAAGAATGGGTTCAATGGGGAATTGTTTTCTTGGAATAATTTTTTCCTTGGTTGTAGTTGTTGTGATTTTTATGAATGAATAGTAAGGAGGGAGTTTGTGTATAGGCTGGTTTGGGAACCCCTAGGTTGGGATGAATTCTTATTTAGCTAGATGTATAATTTTTTTTCTTATTTTCCTTATTTTCTACCCACCGAAGTTGAGCACTTCGAGATGAACACCCTCATTTCATGGGGGAGGTTGTTTTTCAAATACTCTAATGAGTGTTTGGTTATTAGCTCTTTTAATTCTCCCTTTCATGAGTAGCCCAAGACTTTTCGGGAAGGTTGTGATGGGATGAGGTCCATTATAGCCCAAGGTTCTTTGGTCATGGTACATTGTGGTGATTGGACCAGGTGTGTGCAGGCAGGTTGTTTCCGAATTTTCTTTAGGATGAGGCTCAGGTGTCTTCGCGCATGGAAGTAGTTTTTTGGGCCCAGGTGCCTTTGTTCATGGCAGTAGTTTTTCTGGCCCCAGTGTCTGCGGTCATGATAACATGTGGTTGTGGTGGACTGGTTGTTTTTGGCTGTAGATGTGGTTGTGGAAGCCCAGGTATTTAGGGGCAGGGTATGGTAGTGGGACTGTAGTGAGAATGGTGGGAGAGTCTGATGCATAGGATGTCTTCAATAAATAGTTGGAAAGTGGTGTAGGGAACCCAGACATCTAGGTTTTATTGTTCTTACTTTACTTGACTTGCATTATTTGGGGAGTGTTCCTTGGTGAGATTGGGTGGATAGTTTCCTTACTATGTGATTTGGTTATCTACTTCTTCTCACAAAGCATTATAATACCTTCTCACTTGTGCACAAGAGCGTTTGGTTTTCCCTACTGAGTTTACCTGTACACTCACCCTACGTATATGAAACTGCTTTATGGTTTCCAGAAGAACTTTGAGGACCGTGCAGGACCATACTAGTTCAGAATTTGCGACGGTTGATGTTGTTGATTTTATTTTCTTTTGATACTTTCCTATGGAGTTTTATTGTTTTTTTGTAGCCATTATTATTGTAACATGCATATGGGAATGGATTTTTTTGAATTTACTTTTAATTTCAGTTTTGGTGTTGTTTGGGATTTATTATCGTATCATTCGATCCTACTAAATAAAAAATGGTAATTCCTTCCATTTTGTGTGTCATTATATACCCTTGGTGCTATTATCCACTCTGGGGACTATTAAAACTGGTCCTCAAGGGGTTCACTATCTCTCCTTCAACTAAAATAAGAAAGGTTCTAGCATTATGATATCCTTTTCCTCATCTTGGTGAAGGCGGGTCATGATAAAATGGTATCAAAGTAAAGGTTTAGAGATAGGATCGAGTCCAGAGTTAGGAATAGTGAGGATTTCTTGGGATGGTAGGGGAACAGTGTTAGGAAATCATGGCACGTGAAATAGGCCTAGGAAGATCAGTTAGGACATGGGATTTTAGGGTCCCCAATGATCAGATGCAAGGACTCTGGAACTACCAAACAACAAAGTAAGGCTACATTGTTTGTGCTGTAGCGACCCTAGGAAAGGTACATGCATCATAATGAATTGTTTTATTGTGTTTCTTGGGTATTTTGTGGATTTTAAATAAATAAAAAAACTAAAAAAATTAAACGAAATATTCTACACTACTCGGTATTATGAATTATTTATTTACCTCATAGTTATGACACCTAGACGGCAACCACGGGTACTGCGGGAAATCGAGGCCCAAGAGGTAGATTTGGATGATTAGAAGAGGGCCGATTGGGAGGAGGAGGATGACCAGTGTTAGAGGATGCTTTGTACCTTTTAGTTCCATACCCTCAGGATGTATGAGGGTAGCGTCTCAGACATGGAGACAGATAGAAACCCTGAGAAGAGGGTGATAGATTTCTGCTTTATTTGGGCTTCGATGGAATACCAGTTTCTTCTGTCTGTAAGACAGATGCGGGGAGAACTACATTAGGGGTGGACTCTCAACCTTGGGGAGAAGAGGGACGTTGAGGTTCCATGGACTGACATCCAAAAAGAGTTTTGGGTGTAATTTATCTCTTCCACAATGAAGGCGGAGAAGATGTAGGAGCTACTCTCCCTTCAGAAGGGGAGCATGTCAGTGGGGGAGTTGGGGATCAAGTTCAAGGATCTCCTTCGGTTTTCTCCAGACCTTTTTCTAGATGAGGGGTCTTGGGAAAGACATTTAGAGGAGGCACCCTACCCTTCTCTTCAGTATGTTGTTACTCCCTTCACCTTACCGACCTACTTGGAGGTCCAAAAGAAGGCTGAAGTGATGGAGAGGATGCACATGATAGGAGGTGTGCCCTGAGAGGGGATCTATTTGGGATCATCAATGGGTAAAGCTCTTATAAGTAGGTCTCTAGCGTCGGGGACTTTTAGGTTTCGGCTAGTGGGGAGTAGGCCCCAGCAGTTCTAGTTTCGATGTCCTAGTCCTCACCCCTTCTTTACGGGCTCAGGACTGAAATAATTTATTTGAAAAAATCGTGGGAATCTTCAAAATCAGTGCCTGAAACGATCTAGTATAGTGGGGGTGGGCTCCACTGGGAGCAGACGTTGCAAGAGGAGGTCTTCCATAGGGTTCTCCTCAGGGACCTCGACCAGGTCATTATTGGGGAGGAATCTTACAGCTGAGATGCATTGGATCTAGGCATGGGTAGTTGCACGATGCAGAGGTAGTAGTCCAAGAAAGGCTAGAAGCTGATCGAGGTACTATAATCTTGTTTAGCACTCTTACCTATGCCTTGTTTGATTCAGGATCTTAGCACTCCTTTTTTCTTGTATTATATCCCATGCTTTGGGTCTAGACACAGATAGACTTCCCATTCCCCTAGTTTTGAGTATTCCAGTCAGAGATCAGACCAGCTTGTCTCCTATTTTCCGAGGATGTAAACTGATGTTGGGGCCACATCAGTCTAGTGGGGACATTATTTTGTTGAATATGTAGCCATATTATGTCATTTTAGCAATCAACTAGCTATTCTATATATTCTACATTATCGATTTCTTCTGAATAAGGACCATGTTTTCAGATATGGGAGGCCAGTGTGTCTCTTTTGTCGGAGAACGGGGTTTCCAGGAGGACAGCCAGTGAGTGGATCCCCTTATTTGATTATTACCCGAGCTGTTAGAGGATTCAGTAGACTTAGAGATGGTGTAATCTTTGGGGATTGTTAGTGAGTTCATGGATTTATTCCCTAAAGAGGTGGTGACTCTACCCCCTCATTGTGATGTTGAATTCAGGATAGACTTGCAACCGGGTGCCCGTCCGATTTTGATAGCTCCCTATCAGATGTCACCTTCTGAGTTGCATGAGTTACAGATTCATATTCATGATGTGATGAAGAAGGGTTTTGTTCGACCAAGCACATCACCATGGGGTGCTCTAGTCTTGGTCACAAAAAAGGCAGATTGTGGTATCAGGTTGTGCGTAGACTACTGGATATTGAATCATGTAACGTTCAAGAACCATTACCCTCTCTTAAGGATAAATGACCATTTGGACTAGTTGAAGGGGACATGATATTTCTCTAAGATCGACATGCGATTAGGATATCACTAGTTGAGGGTGAAGAAGGGTGAAATATCAAATACTACCTTCAGGTGCTGGTATGGGCAATTTGAGTGTGTGGTAATGTCGTTCAGCATTACGAACGCACCAGCCGTGTTCATAGGGAACATGAACTCCATCTTCCAGGAATATTTGGACTGGTTTGAATTTTTTTTATTGATGACATTCAGATCTACTCAAGAATAGAGGAGGACAATGATGAGCATGTGAGGATTGTTTTAGGGGTCCTTTAATAGCACCAGCTCTACGGAAAGTTGTCCAAGTGAAAGTTCTATACATGAGAGGTGCACTTCCTTGGAAACGTGGTGTCCAAACAGGGGATATTAGTGGACCCATCAAAGGTCAAGGAAGATATTTCATGGACAGTGTCCAAGAATGTGGTAGAGGTTCGTAGTTTACTGGGTTTATCGGGTTACTATTGTAGATTCATGCCAAAATTTTCTTGAGTTTCAAATCCCTTGATAGTCTTGACCAAGAAAGACCGGGCTTTTATATGCATTGATTAGTGCCAGGAATTCTTTAGTTATCTAAAGGGGAAGCTAGTTAGTTCCCCAGTACTAAGGTTTCCAGAAGAAGGAGTGGATTTTGTGGTGTTATGTGATGCTTTAGGCAAAGGCTTGGGGTTTCTGTTTATGAATCAATAGGGGTGATCTCTTATGGGTCTAGGAAGTTACGTCCCTATGAGTGTAACAATTCCACCCATGACTTGGAGCTGATAGTGGTTGTTTTTTCACAATAGTTGCGGAGGCACTACCTCATTGGGGATCCCTTTGTGGTCTTTACGAATCACAAGATCTTTATGTATGTATTCTCCAAGTGGGACCTAAACTAGCAGTAATGGAGGTGGATAGAGTTTCTTCAGGACTACGACATCAAAATTTACTACACCCCGACAAAGGGGAATGTGGTATTCGATGCCTTGATGATGAAGTTCTAGAAGGGTGTGGCTCAAGAATTGGCAGATGCTTGGAAGGTGATGGAGGAGTTGGCTTCCCTAAACACGGATGCAAGGGTAGAGGATGGTATAGGTTGTCTGTTACTGATGATAGTGAAGTCCTATCTATTGAGGTAGTTATAAGAGTCTCAGGGGAGACTTAAAGGCTGAAGTGATGCACGATTGTGTTGTCCAGGGCAATGCTCCCTGAGGATGGTCAAGAGACGAGCATAATCGGTTGTTGTTTCATGGAAAGTTGTTTATCCCCGTGGGAATTCATGAGAGAGTTCTTGTTGAGATCCAAAAATCACCCCTATTGGAACACCCAGGAGTTTTCATGATGTACCAGGGTTTTGAAGGTCAGTTTTGGTGGCCTAGTGTGAAGCAGGTAGGGGCGGAGTATGTGGAAAGGTTCCTAGTGTGTTAGTAGATGAAGGATGAACACCGCATCCTAGGAGGTTTTATGTAGCCTTTAGATATCCTCTAGTGTAAGTGGGACTACATCTCGATGGATTTCATCACAGGACTACCCAGAGTTCAATGGGTTTGTGATTCTATCTGGGTATTAGTAGATCAACTGATGAAATTAGCTCACTTCCGGGCAATCAAGGAGACAAGTGTGATGGATGCCTTAGCACAGAGGTACGTAGACGAGGTGGTGTGGTTGAATGGATTTCTGAGGTCCATAATCTCGGATCGAGATACATGGTTTACCTCCCAAATCTAGAAAGGATTACAATATTCTTTTGGCACCCAGTTATGCCTCAGCACTGCTTTCCACCCCCAGACAGGTGTGCAAACCGATTGCACCATTCAGATGTTCCAGGATATGCTATGGGTCTGTGCAGTGGACTTTGGGGGATCATGGGTATGACTCTTGGATAAGGTATATTTTTCTTAGAATAATATCTATCACCCTACCATTAGCATGGCTCTATTCCAAGATTTGTGTGGGAGGTCATGCCGCTCACCCCTGTGTTGGGAAGTGGTTGGGGAAGCATGTATTCTAGGACTGGAGGTAGTGCAGAGCTTGACAAAGATATTCAGCTTATACGGCAGAGGATTAAGGCAGATCTAGACCAGAAGAAGTCGTATGTTGATCATATAAGAAGACCATTGGAGTACAAGATCAGGGACCACATGATCTTGAATTTATCCCCTCGGCATGGGCAATGGAGGTTCGGTATGGGGAGTAATATTTCTCCTAGGTTTGTCGGACCCTTAAAGTTGATGTGCTGGGTCAGTGAAGTGGCTTATCATCTTGCACTACCACCTCCGCTACTGAGTGTGAACAACATCTTCCATGCCTCTCAACTCTGTTGGTATCTACATGATGATTTGAACATCCTCAATTGGGGGGATATGGATATTGAGAATGAAATGATGTTTATATAGCGAGCAGTGAGGATCGTGGATCCTGAGGATAAGGTGATTTTTAAATGAACCATTCCTTTCGTTCATGTGTTATGGAGGCATGGTGGCCTCGAGGAGAGTACCTGGGAATGTGAGGCACAGATGTGCGCCCAGTACCCAGAGCTGTTTTGAGTTTTGTTCTGTTTTTTTTTGTACTTATTTTTGAGGAAGTGCTTGACCTTGTTAAATATGAGATGGTTTGTGTTCCTTATTATCTATATTTGTTTGAAGAGTCCTGACTATGGGAAGGAGAGGACCTGATCCCTAATCGAGTCTCATTAATGTGGATGCGATTAAACCCATGCATTCGAGTCAGTGCCGCCCAAAACAGATATTATCTTGACATGGGGGAAAGGGACACCCTAATAGATATGTCTAGACAGTGAAAACATTATATTTTTTTTATGGTTACTTGAGGGAGAGGGGTTCCAAGATTTCGATGAGGTTTTCTCCTCGAAGGTATCTTTCGATGTGGTTTTTTGGACCCCTCTTTTTCTTCGGTTCTAGTTTCCATTATTGTGGGTCAGAATTATTTGAGAGGTTTCTAATCTAATGGGTCATGAATGTAATCATTAAGGAGTTATCCAAAACTTCAATTCCATCAAATGGTTCCACATAAGTGGTGCCACCGGTCATGACAGTACCGTAATGGTGGCATTGGTTACAGTGGCACCGTGACGGTGGCACTGTAGTTGTCGGACTATCACGGTTACACACTGAAACGGAGGCACCACATAAAGTGGCACTGTGAGGGTGGTACCGTCATAGTCACACCATCACGATGGCACACCGAAATGGTGTCACCATAACAGCTATCAATGTGATGGTGGTACCGTGAGCATGGCACTGCTTAGGGTGTCTCACCAAATGGTGACCCACCTTTGTTTTCTTTCATTTATGCTCCAGTAACGTATATTTTGGGGTAGAATTGTTTTAATACACCATTTCAAATCCATTTAAATCCCATAAATGATATCTAAAATATCCAGTGAGCCGGGTGAAGCAAGGCTTACAAAAACATGGGGATTTTTTCTCAGTGCCACACCCTTTTCCCTTACTTCCAGTTTCGCCATTGTTACACGTTTTCCTCGGTTTAAGGAAAACCCTTTAACTCATTGTCAGTAAGGCCACCTCTTTGATGAGATTTATTAAATAAAAAATTGATTCCATCATGTGTAACAATCCAACCGCGTAGTGAAACCACAATATACCTTTAAATCCAATCAAGATTTCATATCTCGTGAATCTAGGATCCCTACTTTTTATCGCATGGGAATTTATTCTCCTTCTTGATTGGTCCATTTTTCTTTCCTTGGTGCGTTTGTATTCCCCCTCCCTGAGTCCAGTGGTGTGCCTATAATGGAGCCTTTCATACTCACTGTTGGAGTCCCCGATGTTTATCCCCTACAAGTCACAAATCCCTGGTTCTTGGCGCAAAGAGAAAAAATCTAATAGTTGATCATCCAGGTAGGTTTCTTCTTTCATTTCTCTTTACTATGTATCATGTGGGGTAGGTATGATAATTTTACGAAGGGGATGGGTGAAACCAAACCTCAATGAAGATAATTAATGGACTTTTAAATAATGAAGGGGTATGTTTGATGATGGTGTTGTACTCTTTTACCTCTTCTTATATGTCATGAGTTATATGGGCGTATTCCCACTGAAGATCATGGTTTTTGATGGTCCTTTATTGTGCACTAATGAACTTATATTTTTATGGATAATTTTGGGATTGAATGACTATAACATGGAAACTGGTTAATCTTGTAAACTCGGTTTTTTAAATGGGTGTCTAGTGAATAAGAATCCTTGTACGGTCACCCCGGTTAACCAAACGGAAATAAATGAACTTAATAAATGGTGTGTTGAATCTAGAAACTTCCTTTCTCTGACTTGGTAATATGGGTAGTTCTTCTTGTTTGTTGTGGGATGATGTGGATGGGGATGGGATCTGCTGATATTGTGGTACAGTTGTTGGGTTGTGGATCAAAGGTTGTGTGGGGATGAATGTTGGGTCTTGGTTTGGTTCTAGTACTTCTAGGGATATCAAGGATCCCTTTAGTTATTATAACATTACAAGTGAACCACGTGTGAATGCTTAAAATATTACTGGGTTTTTTTCCCATCTTTGGCCTGTGGTTATTTTTGTTAGTTTCCTGGTAGTGAAGAATTATTTAAACAGAATCACTTGAATATAATAACATGAATGGGATCAATGGGGAATTGTTTTCTTGGATTTATTTGTACCTTGGTTGTAGTTTTTGTTCTTTTTATGAATGAATAGTAATGAGGGTGTTTATGTATGGGCTGGTATTGGAACCCCTAGGTTGGGATAATTGATTGTTTACCTAGATGTATAAATTAGTTCTCATGTTTCTCATTCGTGCCCCACCCAAGTGGAGAACTTCGTGTCGAACACCCCCATTTCATGGGAGAGGGTGTTTTCCCCGAAAATCCTATGAGTGGTTGGTTATTAGCTAATTTTTTTCTCCCTTTCCCAAGTATCCCAAGACTCTTCAGGTAGGTTGTGGTAGAATGAGGTGAATTATAGCCCATTATTCTTTGGGAATGTAACGTTGTGGTGATTATCCCAGGTGTGTGCGGGTAGGTTGTTAACCTAGTGTCTTCGGGATGAGGCCCAAGTGTCTTTGGGTGTGGCAGTAGTTGTCCTGGACCAGGTTTCTCTGGGTGTGGAGGTAGTTGTTCTGGCCCAGGTGTCTGAGGGCATGGTTACATGTGGTTTTGGTGGTAAAGGTGTTTTCAATTGTAGCTATGGTTGATGTAGTCCAGGTGTGTGTGGGTGGGGTATAGGAGTGGGACTGCGGTGGGAATGGCAGGGGAGGTCTGACACATAGGTTGTCTTCAATAAATAGTGGGAAAGTGGTGGAGGTACCAAAACATTTATGTGTTATTACAATTACATTATTGAAATTCATTATTTGGAGAGTGTTCCTTGGTGTAGTTGGGTGGATAGTATCCTTGCTAGGTGCTTTGGTAATCTCCTAATAATCACAAGGCATTAGAATGCCTCCCAACTTGTGCGTGAGATATTTTGGTTTTCCCTACTGAGTATACATGTATACTCACCCAACATATATAAAACTGCTTTTAGGTTTCTAGTAGGACTTCAAGGACCATGCAGGACCATACTAGTTCAGATAATGGGATAGTTAATGTTGTTGCTTTTATTTTCTTTTAGTAATTTCCTTTGGAGTTTTCTTGTTTTTTTTTTGTAGCACTTATTATTGGAATAATCATTTGGGAATGAATTGTTTTGAATTTACTTTTAATTTCAGTTTTTGTGTTGTTTGGAATATATTATCTTATCTCTAGATTCTACTAAATAAAAATGGGTAATGCCTTCCATTTTTTGTGAGATTTTATACCCTTGGAACTATTCACCACAATGAGACCTATTGAAGGCGGGTCTTGGGGGTCATTATCTCTTATTCAACTTGAAGAAGGAAGGGTATGACATTATTTTGTCCCCTCCCTTATCTTGGTGAAGGCAGGTTGTGAACCTTATGGATTTTGGAAAATTTGAAAACCATGAAAAATTGTTAACTTTCCCTTCATAATCATTTTAAACTTATATTTCATAATATTCACAAAAGAATCTATTAAGAAATTTTGAGTTCATCTAAAAATTATTTCATCAACATAAATTTAAACATTCATAATGTTTTTTATTTATTTATAAAAATTGTTGGATCAGTAGTTCCCATAATATAATTTTTTTAATAAAAATCATGTTAATCTGTCATACTGGTCTCTAGGTCCTTATTTAAGACCATATAATGCAATTGTAAGTATGTAAATGTATTCAGGATGTTTTTATCATAAAATCCAGAAAGTTATTTAAAAAAATCCTCTTGAATATATTCCTTATGGAAAGAACACTTTTCATCCATTTGAAAATGTTTGAAATGAAACAATTCTGCAAAGACTAATAGAATATGAATCGACTCAAGTCTAGATATTGGATAATATGTTTTTTCATTGAATATTCCCTCTTGTTGATTATAAACTTTAGAATCAAGTCTTAATTTATTTTTAATTAGTATTCTATTTTTATCACATTTTTTTCTAAAAAAAAATTTACACAAGTTATAGAGGTTTCGTTAGGTCTTTCATCCAAAAGTATAGACTTCGTATCTTTTGGATTATTTTAGTTTATCTTGAATACCTTTAATAAGCTCTTAATTACCTAAACACACACCATGACTTTTAGGTTCAGAATGAGAAATAATTTCTATATTTTCTACTACATTTATTAATGAACTTCTAGTACTTACTAGTTGATTCACATCATCAATGATATTATCAATAGGATTTTTCTTAAGAGAAAATAACTCGGGTTTTGTAAAATATTTTCATCAATATTAGGTAGAGAATATTTCTGAGTGAATAATTTAGAAAAAATATCTTGGGTATTATTTTTTTAAAAGAGTCTTATATCATAGGTTGAGCATTAGTTTTGGAAAACACATCATCAGATATAGGTTGGGATTTCTTAAAAACTAAAGGATTGATTTCGTCAAATTTGACATGTATTGCTTTCTAAAAAAATATAAGAGTTTTTATTAAAAATTCTATATTCCTTATAAGTAGAGTAATATCCTAAGCATATAACATCATCTAATTTGGGTGTAAATTTGTGTAAATAGTCTTTTTTTATTCAAGATGAATACTTTGAATCCAAATACTATGATGTTTGGAACTTTTTGTTTTCTTCATGTCTATAGTTTATAAAGAATTTTATAAATAAAGTATCAAATTAATACTAAACATAAAATATATCATGAAGAACTAAAAGATTCGTCACAAAAAAATTTATCAATTGAGTATTCACTCAACATGGTTCTTGTTATTTTCTTCAGAATATGATTTCTTCATTCAACGACACCATTTTGATGAGGTGTTCTAGGTGCTAAAAAGTTCTGGGTAATGTCTTTCCTACAAAAAATGTTTCAAAATCAAGGCGTATAAATTCTCCAGCATGATCACTATAAATAATTATCATGGGATGGGTTTTCTCCTCCTTCACTCCACTTTTTGGGTGTTTTCAACTATCACTTTTAATGGTAAGTGTAAACCAAAAAAAATCTAACCAAATACAAACCATTTAAAAGTAAAAGAAAACCAAATAAAGACTATTTGGAGATTCCCCTCCCCATCACCTACATCAATAAAAACAATCCCCCACCTTGGCATGGCCACTCGGCTAGCTGTCTCGTGCAGGGATGTACAGGCCCAGTACCAATGGAATGTGTCGTAACCTCTCATTCATCCAATTATGTATGGTTATGCACCTATGGGTTCTTCATACTTTGAAACCACATTTGAGGCTAATCCTCATAGTTTGACTGATGAGTTTCACAATAAAAAACATAACAGAATAATAAGAAAAACTAACAAACTATTACTAATTCAGTTGAAGGCACCATAAAAGTTTCACTAGGAACACTGACTCAATTTCTTTTGGAAAGGTGGTTACCCGAGTCCACTAGTGACAACTTCTTTGCTCATCCCCTCGGGTAGAGGGGAGGAGAATTAGAAATATTCAGGCTAAGGTCCCACAACGGGGGCGGCACCTCAATTCTAGGACTTGATCAATGATTAGAAGAACCAACACCCAAGATAATTAGACCATTGTTAATTTCATTACTATATTATTATCACTAAAGCAAGGTTTTTCTCATATTTAACTTTGGATGAGAAAGTTTTAAAAAAGGAAAAAGGCTTCAAATTTATTTTCTAAAAAATAGACCCAAGTATATCTAGTGTATTCATCAACTAAAACAAATACATAGTAAATTCTTCCAATAATACTTTTCTATAAGACAAAAAATATCCTTGTGCACTAACTGTAAAGCATCAGTAGTTGAGACATACCTAATAGATTTAAATCTTGACCAATATTTCTTTCCATATTGACAGGGTTATCAGATTTTTTGAGGATCAAATCTAGGTTTTTGTATATCTTAACAAGACTTTTGTTATTTAATTTACATAAGTTCCTAAGGATATAGTTTCATAATCTTTTATTCCATATCCAAGATTTATCTTCCATTTCACTTAGTAAAGTTAATTATTGATTCCTAAGGTCTTCTATGTTTAGTTTATAAACATTCTCATGTTGATGGGAAGGAAGAATGAATTTATCCTTTTAATTGTGTACTACACATTTATCATTGTTAAAATTTACAAGGTAACCTTAATCGCATAATTGATTTATGCTTATAATGTTATTATTAAGACCTTTTACAAAAAAACATTTGAAATCAAAAATTTTCCAAGAATAACTATATTACCTACACTAACAATATTTACTTGATCATTGTCTCTGAAGGTAACTATTCCACCATTACTTTCAATAATATTTTCAAAAAATTAATTGTTTCCAATCATATGTCAGGAACAACCACTATCCATGTACGATGTATTCTTATTGTTGGTCATTTTATTCTTTTACTAGAAACAAAACAATTATACTTTTGGAACCCAAACCTTCATATGTCCAGATATTTTAGAAAATAATGTATTTAGAATCCATATTTTTTTTTGAAAAGTGTGCTTTGTGAAATCATAAAGATTATATTTTATTTAAAGAACAATTTTTATACCAGTGTCCCCCACTTTGACATTTTTTTCAAAATGAAGAATTTTTAGGAATAAAATATTTGTTATTAAAAATATTTTTGAATTATTATATCCCATTCATGAACTATAACCATATCGATAGAGTTTTATATATATTTTATCAAATCATTATTTTTTAGTGATAAATATTGATACTAGTTTATTTAATGAAAAAATTTCAAACTATAGTTTTATAACAAAATTCTTATCCATTTCAGTATTAGTTTCAGAAGTGTGTTTTGTTTCTAAAACATTTTTCTCAAAAATTACTTTTTCGAATTATTTTTAAATAATAACCTTCTTAAAATTTTCTTTTTAAATGGTTTTATAAATATATTCATTTTCAAAAGCTTTAATATCAAGGTATTTTTAAAGATCTGTTACTTCGTCAAAAAATTATTTTAATACTTTCTATTTCTTGTTTCTTACTTACTTTACAGTTTTCATTTTCAAGAAATTTTGAAAATATAGATAATTCACCATATGAAGGTATATTATTATCTTTTTTTGAGGAAGATTATTCATCAGAATAAATAAAAAATTTCTCATCAGGATAGTTTCCTTTTAAATATATGTTTTTTTAAAGAATCTCAAGTGTGTACCTTAGCCATATTACATTGAAGTTTAAAATGTATTCTATCATAGATAACAATATTCCTCTATCCAAAATTTTAAGGCTATAAATAATCGTCAGAATAATTTCCTCTACTTGCACTCCATGAGTCAATATCTTTCATTACATTTTTTAATTTTATTTGTAATTCTTTTTCTAATTTCTGTTATAATTCCCTTCATTTCATTCTTTCTTTTCTAACTAAGGAAAATCGAGTATGATATGTCTTGCTCTCTTGCAGTAATAACAAGTAACTTCATAATTTTTTTTCATTTTTATCCTTGTTACTATTATTTCAACAATATTGAAAATATTTCTTTCAACTATATTTTTCATCCTTTGATCATCATTTCCCTACTCATTCATAGATTGTTAAGAATCACTTGAATCTGATTGAGTAACAAAAAATTTCAATATTGATTTAACAACCTTATCAGAAGTTTGATATTTCATTAGATTCAAACAAGAAGTAAAAGCAAGTCCACCACTCTTTATCTTTTCTTTCATAGCAACTCATTTCATCCTACCCTCATACTGTAAAGGAGTTATAAATAAATCACTATGTTTATGATTTTTAATCTTCCTAGACCCGTCAACTGATGTTCTATTTGATTCCAATTCATTGGCCATAATATCAATGATCGTTTCAACAAAAATATCATCATATAATCCTTTTTCATTCATACCTTTTATGTTTTTGAAAATTTTCATAAAACTTTGTTGTAACTTAACAAAAGGTTCACCATAATGAAATTAAAATGATTGATAATTTTTTCTTAGAATAACCCTTCAAGTATAAACAACATTAGATCTTCCAAAATAATTCACCTTTAACTTATTCCGAACACTTTTTGATTCTTCACAAGGGTAAATATTGATATATATTTTTCTTTTCATAGAACTTAATAAATTATTCATATCCTTGTAATTTATCTGATATTCAATATTTTCTTAATAGGTAAAATTTATGATTTCTTTTACAGGAATTTCATATTATCTAGTCTGAAAAAAAGATTATCAACTCCTATTTTGAACCAAAAGTCAATATTTTTTATTCCAATATTCATACTTTATACAATCAAAGATTGGTGGTTTGGTAGGTTCAATATTTTATGTAGAACCATAATTTAATGTTGTCAAATTTTAAAACAAACAAAACCATAATATATTCCTTAATACACATATGTGTAACAAATATTTAAAAACAAAAATGTTGTAATAAGAAATAAATTTAACTTGAAATGGTAAAATAATCTTCAAGTATTTAAACAGTGGAAACCTCATTTGATACCAAATGTGAGTATCAGTATTACAGAGACTTGGCTCTAATTCAAATTTTTTGATCGAAATTTATCTGTAGATAGGAACAACAAGAGGGAGTGTATTGTAAGTTTAAAAACATTTATTTTTATCCTTAAAATAATTTAGTTTAAAATATTTTAAACTAATTTAATTTACAAAACCTCTTATGTATTTATACAGTAATTGAACTGGCATTTGGGTCTAATTATAAAGATATCATAACCCATTTTATTTTGATATTATTACGAAGTCATAGGTCACCAAAGAGATGATTCTACCTTATAGTGTATAGAATTTTAATCAAATTAAGTGATAATCATAACCACAAAAATCATATTCACAGTTTAATACAGAAAGTATCGTTATCAGATAAATTATGATAAACAACATAGAAAAGTTAATATATAAATAAATTCACTTTCTATTCCAAATTACAGAAGAATATAAAAGACTTATAAAGTAAAAAGTAATAAAATTAAATTGAGTTATTTCAACCCGAAGAGAATGGTATCTAGAAACCTTAGACAAAGGTACCTTAATTTAAACATTGTAGAATGCTTATCTTACCCACACTAAGGTAATCACTCGATATGATTATCGGCTTCTATTAGCCTATCCCTGGCTTCCCTCTATCAAGAAGTTGATCAAATAGTCTATCTTCTTATCCCTGGAATCCCTAGATCTGATGGATTAGATACTATGTTTCTATAATTGCATGTCCTCAATAAAGCTAATAATATTTTATCTTCCTAACCTTGTAATCCCTTAATCATAATCACATTAATCAAATTCTCACAAATGAAATCAAACTCAAAAATATTACATGTGAAAACAAATAATTTGTTCAAAATATTAAGCAATGGAGTTCTTGTGCATGGTAGTCAAATCAGCAGGGCTCTCAGACAATGTCTCACTCAACTCTTATATATCTTTCAAATGACATTGTATTTATTGGATTTCATCCCAATGGTCATATTTTATATGATATTTTCATGTGGAATTGGACACATAGAAATTCAATTGTCCCCTTGTAACTGAAAGAATGGCATCATTTTGTTTCATACATATATAAATTTTTACATTAAAATAAAATAGTTTTTTGTATTCATGAGTGAAGCAAAGGACAATTCGATGGACTATCAATCTGATGGATTTACATGTCATTATGATTTTCTTAATGAGTGTATATAATATGGAATCGGTTTGAATGTCGAATGTGATAAAAAAATTATCAATATTAATACAAGATAGAAAGTCTTTTAAAGTGATTTTATAAAGTGAATCCGATCATAATAAGGTTCATACTCATTATGATGATTCTAATGTAAATTCATGAATACGTAAAAACTTTTTGAATTATGGTAAAATAATATTTTTTCTTATGAAAACATTGTAAAAATACATTAGATATAAACATATTTGGAAATTGTATTTTTAAGAATGAGTTTATGATTTCCAAAAAAAAGGAATAAAAAAGTTAAAAAGAAACTTTTAAGTCAACATGTTGTGCTTTTTATGAGTATTGGGATCAGAATGAAATAGTTATAGAATATAGATTTGATCTTTAAGTTTCAAGGATTTCATAATGAGGTAGGATGATATTTGAGTTTTTTATATTTTAGCCTTTTGATTCATACTTTTTATGCATTATTGTGATATATGGACTATTTGAGTTGGTTTATGGCCCATTGAGGTTGATTTGGGAAGAAACTATAGTATTGGAAAATTCATAGGAGATTTTTATTCTGAAAAACCGTTCACACATTGTGTAGTTCAATAACAAAGGTTGTGTTTTCTTTTCTGAGGCTGAAGGTAGAATATGGTACTACATGGTGTGGAGTCCATGAGAACATATCATGATAAAAAACTCAAGGAGTTCTCAAGTACTAGTCTAGACACTCCATGTGGGGGTTCATGTCCTATAAAAAACATGGTCAGTCTCTATGTGTGATATACAGATAAACTCCATGTTGTTTATTTTCCAAGATTTTATTTAGGTCCCATAGCCATATACCATTTATAAGATATATGCTGTGTAAATTTGGTAAAACTAATGTAGGGTGTAGGAATATTCAAGGATGGGGAGAGATAAATTCCCAAAGTAGTGTGTTAGAATTATACATCATGTATATTTTGGTACATGTCGATTATTATTCCGGGGTTTTCCTTGTTTTCCCCTAATGATTGAATTATTATAGAATGTAGTTCATTATGAGTATTTTACCTAAAGAACATGATGTTCAAATACTAATGGGTTTTTTTAGGACATTTAAGAGATGATTTAAGGGTGTATAGATACAATAGATAGATTTTTCCTCTGAGATGTTAGATTGAGAGTGCTCTTATGGGAGGCATGATATGATACCCATGTGAGGTTTTAGAGAATTATTGGATGAATTTTTTTTATATCACCAAGGTCCTTGTTGTGTTATGGTTTTTATATTACCCAATAAGTGGGATTGGGTTATGATGTAAGATTGGATGAGGTTTTGAATGGTCTTCTTAGGACATTGGGTTGGACATTGCCTATAGTTATTGGAAACACCATGTGGTTTTTGACATGAACTTTTATTGATATGTGGAGAGTGATGTTGGTTTGGGGGAATCTAGAGGAAATAATATGGGAAAATTAAGGATTTTGATTAGTATTGTCATGTAAAATTGAAACCATGATGGTCTAGAGAAGATTATCATACCTGGATAGGTGGATAGGGAGGTATCACATGAGATGTGGGTAAATTTACTTATTTATTATAGTCCTAGAGGTGAGCTAATTATCTTGTGAGATTGGAAATAGTGCGCTATTTTTCATTATATACATGTGCTCGGTTGGGGATACTAGATGATGAGATGAATTTTAAATGACATAAAGGGAGATGTTTAGTCTTCATAAAGATGATGTGTGACCACCTTGGAGAGGGTTTATCTTGGTGACTTGTTGTGTAGTGCTAATTCTCTACATTATATATGATGGTATTAATAATGGGGTACAAATTTACAATTATATGAATTAATTTCATTATGGAATTTTTCCACTCCCTTGAGTATTCAAATGTTTCATGTATTTCTTGGGGAGTGATTATCTTCCTTTGGTTTTCTATATGGTTTGATCATTGGGAGGTGAGTGTCTGAACCTAGGTTTCCAAATGATGTTTTTCCTAGTTGGTATGTGTATCCCTAGTTTTCTAGATTATGTTTTTTCTAATAAGGGGGTATCATCCCCTCATATTTCAGATGAAATGTTTTCCTCATTGTTTTGTATCTTTGACCAAGATTTATTTGAGGTTACTTTGTTTCTTGGTTGGGTACTATAATTCCCCCATGTTTTAGAGGATGGTTTCCATGATTAGAGACATTCATCACTAAACAAAGTTGGTTTTTTCAATCATTAGTTGGTCATTAGAACTCTTGGATTGATGGTGTATTATTTATTAATTTTTTTCTATTAATTTTTATTTGGATAAGCTCAGAATATCACATTATCATGTTGACATTTTTACCCTAGAAACAACTTATTTATTACTTGACTAAATGTGTTACTTATTAATTAATTTTTATTATCACATTATTTTTAATCCTCTACATTACATCAATATGTGGTAATTTCATAAGAATATATTTTGGGTAGAAAATTAGTATAAGTTCCTCAGTGTGATGATAACGTAGTGGTACCCTGACATTAATCATAAACCAGTTTCTATAGTGGGTTGATATTTTATAATCGGACAAAGATGATAAGGCTTTCATGGGTAGGAGGGTCATATGAAATTGAGACACCTTATCCTGGCATTCACCTTTGTAAACATCCAACATAAGAGTTTATGAGAATAGAACTATTAAGAAGAAATCTATATTTCCATTTTTATTAGATTTCCCAATATTAGGATGATTTTATTGATCCTTACACTTTAATATTGTCATTAATGTATATTAGGACGCATGTGATTTGATATATTCACAAAAACCCTTCCCACATATTCTCAGGAATAATTGGTATATATTTGGTGTATCATGAGTGATATTTCATTAACGGATAATCCGATAATGATTTACCCCTCTTTTATCGAGATGAAAGTCAGTATATATGACCCTTTAATGGGAATGGATATTTCAAAATAAATTCAAAACCAAGTTCCAAAATAATCATATTCATTTCCAAAAAAAAATTCAAAGAATGAGACATTAATAATATAGGTTTTCAGCACTATCATGTAACCTTATTGGTTTCAAAACTTATGAAAAAAGGATTTTATTACATTGTAAACATTTTTAGGGGATTGGAGGCCATTGTGACATTAACGTATTTGTCCATCGGTTCATTGAAGTGTTTCTAGATTCTTAACTTGGAATTTGGGCAGTTATGCATAATTTCACAAAGAAAGAGACCTAGAGGCTCATACTCTTAGTGTATTATAAATCTCAGTAAAATTATAATAATGAATTTTACATTTTTTGAATAAATAAATATTTATTCTGGTTTAGTTGATCAACGTAATTTAATCAAAATTAATTTTACAAAAAAATTGATTCAAATAATTATTATTATTATTAATATATTTTTTTTGTAATTTTGGAGAATATAATATTTATCATACTAATTGACTAATAATTCCTTAATATTTATTTATTAATCAATTATTAATCATTCAAGGATCAATAAAACAATGGAAAGTGTAATGGGATTAATAGTATGATTAGAAATATTATAAAGGTTGTTTATTTATAAAATTAATTTCATTTTAAATTTCAATCATGTAATAATAATATTATTATTATTATTAAGGGAAAATGGTTCAAATATAAATATTAATGTTATTAAGGGTTTATTATGTAATTTTATAACCCAAAAACTACAATAATAAATATGTAATTATATCACTTTCCTAGAAAAAATTGGTTCTCGCAATGGATAGTGTGATACTCTCTCAATCCCCGAGATATATCAAGAGATCTAGAGTTCTCTACTCTCCTTCACTCTAAATTGAACAAGATAACATCCAATGTTCTTCCTCTCTAGAGAATAATTCTAATCCGGTCAACCACAAATAATTGAAGCGATTTGGATTGTCTATACTATGACCTAGTAATTCTATAAAATTGTTCAGAGGGTGTGGTTCATGTGTGGATCACCGATAGAGGAATTCTTCACTTGAATCATTTAGTGTACTTATCAGACAATGAGATCTATTCCACTAAATTGTCAATGAAGATATAATTATTAGTTGAGGTAATTATACATATACATATTAATTTATTATGAATTACATGCAAAGATCATTCACTTCTGGATCTATTGTTTGATTTTAGTCATGTAATTTGTTTTATTCATTGGAATTTTCATTTTGATCATGTAAAGAAATGATTACATGTTATTTATGAATAAAATATGAGGTTTTATACAAGAAAAGGATATTTACACAATTCTCAGAAGCTACAGTTCATGCACATATTTATGATATAAGATGATAGGTACACCATTGGGGGTTTCCTACTAAGAATATATTTCTTTGACATTACATGATCGCCCTAGTGTTCATGTAAACCTTTTGTTTAAATTAATGTTTGGAAAGGTGTATATAGTACATAGGTTAGAGTCCCTATGTTTCATAATCATGCTAGAGCATCTCAATTGGAATTTTTTGACTTGGATTAAGGAATGGATCATGGATGGTAATAGATCACTTTTTAAATTTATTTTCCCTACTTATATTAAATAGGATTGACCCTTTAGATATTATTTTATGTATACTAGTATGTATTTTTGTCTGTATAATAGTATTCTTCTGCATTTACTTTTTATATATCATGTTATGTTTCATTCTACCACATACTATGATTATTTTTTATGGGAATTGTATGGTTATATTTTTCATTTCCCCTTACTTTAATATGTGGGTATAGTCTCTCCATGGTAACCCCTAGAACCTCATTGATATTCAGAATACCCTAATAGTATGGGGAGGTATTCTTAAGGTCATGTATCAATAATTAGTCTAGAAATTATTGAATTGTTTTTTGGAAACAGGGTAACACACTTTCCTAGATTCAATGATAACTCATCCATGATATTTTCCAAAACTCATCAAAAACAAGGCTTACACCCTCCAAAAATCAATGGTGTACTCCCCATAATATGGACTCTCTAACAATACTCAATGAGAAATGACCAATATGAGTCCCAATATCATGTCCAATTGACACTTTTAAAACCATTTCATCTCACCCTGAACAACCCACAACAAGATCCATGATCAAATTCACATCCCCTATATACTCTAATACAAACATTTACAAATACGCCAATGATATATTATTCATGAATAATGCCTTGGTAGACATACCCCAAACTGAAATATTCCATACCCATCAACCAAACTTAGGACCCCACTAAAAATAACCTCATTTTGTTTCTTAGACTTACCGGTCTGTATATACATCCCATCTTACGATATATTTATCTACTTCTATTCTCATAAAAACATCATTCCACCATTCCCATAGGTACCTATCCAATTTTATTAAGTCATTTTACATCAAGGGTGACTGCATAAATTTAACACACTTTAGTTTTAAATATCACCCCAGAAGATAGGGATAAGGATTACTCACCAACACATCATCATCCATCTCGATATCATCCAAATAAAAATGGGAACATGCTATTATATCACCTAATTTCATAGACTGACTCGTGATTCCATTATTATCCTCTCACATGAAATATGATAACATACCTAATCATTAACCAATACATTCCAATAATGTTAAATATAAAAACTTAGAAGGAATATTAGAGCGGCTTTCCAAAACTAGAGGAATCTCACTCATTCCATTCCACTTTGGCATCACTCTAACTCCACAAGTGTTTACCCATTTTCTTCCAATAATTGATCATATCATCTAGGATCACCTTTCTATCTTAGAAAAGGAATTACTCATAATAAATAGGGATTGGCATCCAAATGATCCTTCCCTTTATACATAACCACGATTCCAAAATCACTCAAACTGATTTATATCCTAAAAAACAAAGTCATACATTATGAATGAATCTTCCTTATAAAGGGTATAAAAATATTTGAAAAAAATACATTATCATTACAAACCATATATCAAGAATACTGCACTTAAATAAAAAAATAACCAAGGCATAAAATTTTTTAACCAACCCACCATGATTTTGAATTCCTAAACAATGTATAGGAATTATGTTGTTATGATAAGATAATGACCAATATAATGATATATGTAACCAATAATAGGAAGAAACTATGTTTCACTTGAGTATAATACCACTAAAATTATATATATATATATATATACTATATAAAGTTATTTTGACACATTAAACAATAGAAACCTCTATAATTAGCCAAACATTAAACACAAAAAAATCACATATATGTCATGGGAATCTTGCATCCTAAATATGATGCATGTATGAAATTATATCTCCACTTAAATCAATGATAAAAACTATAAATACAACATTAAATAAAAACTCCATACTTAAATAAATGTCTCAAATGAAATAAATAAACCATAGAATGGTAATATCATAACCACAGTAACATGTACATCTCATTGGGGAGGTGTTCATGATCCACCATCCTGGAGTCCATCATAAGATATAATGCATACCAAACTTCATTCTACCATTCCCCAAATAGTGATAAAAACATATTATCTGATACGTTTTTAAAATTCCCTAGTTAAATCACTCAATGGTATCCTATAATGAGTTTTAAAAGTCCTTAAACGTGTCTCCCCATATTCTAGTGGCTATCAACTTATAGCGATAGTATAAGAATAATGTTTGGGGAAATATAATCTCAATATGAATAATATTAATAATAATAAACAACCAAACATCATCCAAAAAAATCATCATAGTACACATAAAACAATAACGCATTATGATACAATAAATGAACAATGTTGATCAAAAATTCATACATCGCAATAGGTTTCCCACTTGGCAAAACACATATTGAAATTTAAAAAAAATGCGTAAGGAGGATCCACTAAAACCTCGAACCTCACCTCAACCACATCCAAAAACCAATCCATAATTTTCAACCATATACACTATGAAAGTTATTCCTTAAAAAACAAAACATAATTTATCCACACATTTTAGGGTTCATGTATATGGTGTGATAAATACATCTCATCATGGTCCCTCTAAGAGCCCCAAATATAAACTATAATATTGAAATTGGAAATAAATTAATTATTGTTTTATTTATTCCATTTATTTTATTTACCCAAATTTAATAATTTATTGTCTTTTAGGATTTTTTGGAATTAATGGAATATTTCATTGGGTCTAATGTATATTTATTAAAACTAATGAATTATAATTTTAATTGGTTTATTCAATTTCAGAATTAAATTAATCGATGAATATTGATAATCCTTTTGAGTTATTTTAATGGAAATGAAATTATCTATAGTGGTTAAGGATATTTTTGATATGCATGGAATAAATAAGATATTTGATAGGGGGAGAGGGGAAGAAAGTCGTCAAAGTTTTGGGATGTGTAATATTTAGGTGGATATGTTTAAGGCATTTACCCAAATGAAATATGATAAAAAATGTATTATCAATTTCTATGTTGATGCATGATTTTTTACCATTTTTAATTGAAGACAATCCAAACATGATGTAATTTGTCTGTTTGAAATATTTTTAGAAGTGGAAGTTAGCTTATGTTTTATTTTATACTTAAGATAAATATTGACTTTGATACATGCATAAGATATTTTTGAATTTTTTAAGTTATATATAATATTTTTATGGATCTCATGAAAGTTTTTACTCTTTTAGAAAATTATATCGTCTTATAAATAAGTTTTTCACTATAGATGCAATAAAGTATTAATATTTTATACTTATACAAAGGATTGATATGTAATATTTTCCCCTAAAATGTATGTTTTCTTCAATATGTAATATTTATTCATTCTTGGAAGGATAATACATTAAAAATATCGATGTTCAAAGTCTCTGTAATTATTTTGACTTAAAAAAAATTTGATAGAGATGATACATTAGGTTTTATACTGGGACATGGAAAAGAAAAAAGTCACCTTGCTCAATTAATGTCTAGTCATGATTAAATTCCTCTAAGGACATATTTAATTGAAGTAAATAATATTATTCATTCCATGAAAATATATTTTATGCCATGAATATATGTATTTATCTATGAAAATATTTGTTTCACCATGAGGAGAATATGATGAATTTTCCTACCACTTCCTTTTTAGAGTTTCTTCTGTTTTTTTTAAAACAATTTCCACATAAAGGGATGAAATGAGTTGCGATAAAAAATTTATCTAGAATTCATTATCTAGTGTCTTTAATGGTATGACACAACTATAATTTTTCTTAACATCAACCATGATACTTTTAAACAATCTAAAATCCTTTATTCGGTCACCTGTATTAAATTAGTGGGCATAAGCTAATGATGAACAATGAAGACTATAGAAATAAATTCAATGATGAAGTAAATGATGTTGTTATTGAATGTATACCTTGGGAATATTCTATACATGGAATCATCAATCAACATAGGAAGTGAGAAGATTTTTAAGAATATTAATGGATTTTTTGAGTAAGATGCAGGCACATGAGGATTCAAAAATATAGAGGAGATAGTTTTGAAAAGAATCAAGAGGAAATCTAAGAAGAAATCTAAAATTTTGTGTAAGTAATAAGAAAAAATGAAATATTAATAGAGACTAGAAATGTAAAATAATGAATTAGAAACTCCCTTATAAAAACATATATAAAAAGAAATATCATCCCATACCATTTCCCCCATGATTGGTCCAAACAAATAATATTCTAGATAAATAAATTCAAAATTTAATTTTGGACTCTTTTGAAAAGTTTCAAATTGATATACCATTTCATGAATATCTTAAGTAAAATCTATAATATATTATGTTTATTAAGGAACTTTAAAACCTAAAATAATAACACTTAACATGGATTATAGTGTTAATTTACAGAGAAGTGTTGCATCCCTAATTACACCATAGCTACAGACCAAATTTTAAGATTCAAGGTAATTGTCTATACATTGTAGAATTTTTCCTATGTATTTTATAGATTCCAAGTGAAGTTTATGAGCGTATGTTAAATTAATTCTAAATGTTTTTTATTCTTTATATAAGGGAGATCTCAAACAAAAAAAGAGTGGTTTTTAAACTAGAAATTATAAGCACTACATTCTAAGTTGAAGTATTTGAAGTTGTTTTGGTGAGAGAAAAAAATTTAATTTTCCCACAAAATTTCATTATTTTAAACATACAAGAGGATAATAACCCTACTTAACACCTAGAATCATCAGAATAACATTCATTAAAATATCTAAGACAATCATAAATATTCAAAAAGGTAATCTAATAATAGATTTTGGTGATAACACAATCTATTTTAAAATATTCTATTCCATGAAATTCCCACCCAAATAGAACTCACTTTTCAAACATTCATTCTCTAAATAAACTAAATTCATATGAGTAATATAATTTTTTAAAAAATAATTTTTAATTTTGATAAAAAATTCAAATATAAAAATTCTACTAATAGACATAAATCCATATAAAATACATATGTCATATACTAAAAACATTAATTGAAATAAATAAAATTCATATATTTTCTTTCAAGCCTAATTTCTTCACTTCTATGTTTAATAATGATCAGATAGGAATAATCATGTTATTATTCACTCTGAAGTAAATACATGGGTTGCTATGAATTTTCTAAACCTTTAAGATTGAAAATAATTTTACTTCATGGTATATATGATCATCCCATTAATAGAGTGCTAGAAATAAATAGATCCTCATTGATAGTAGAATCCAATTTAAGAGGTTTAGAAATATTTTTACACTTATACCCAATGGATGGGTCTCCACTGTATAGGCTATGGGGAAATTCCCTAAGAAATGCACTACATTTAACCATTACTCATAAATTTCTTAAATTTTTCAGAAATGGTTTTAGTAACATTTTTTAAAAATAATCTCCATGAATCCCTTCTTTAATTATAGTTTAATGTGTAGAAGTCATCAAATGTTAACCCTTAAAGTTCAAAAGGATTCAAGGGTTCTAAAGGTTCCAAGAGTGTTGATTTTATTGATATTTTCTACTATTATTGGGTTATATCATACTCTACATTAAGCCCCATGCAACCAATGAATCTTCAAAAATGATTGATCATAAATCATATAATAAAATTGAAACATATTATTATCAATCCTTATGATATCCATTATGTCTTATAAAATTTTGTATCCATTTTATACATGAAAATAACAATTTTCATGTTATTCATACTCTAGAACCAATAATATGATACCATTAGATATAGATTATATTATATATATATTTAATGGATTTATGTAATATCTCACATAATATCCCACTTTCATTATGTCCTAAGAGACTTTTTTTAATTCACCTTATATTGTATAATATATAATAACTTGTGAAATAGTATCCCAAACACCTTTGGATGTTTTCAAAAACACTATTGGAATGTTTTCATTAACTTCAGCTTCATTTTACATTGTATGTATTTCCTTTTGAAAACTTTTTATCCAAAATCATTGGGATAAAACTCAAAACACTTTTATAAAAGATCTCTGATTCATACTCAATCATCATATAGTCAACCATACAGTATGATCTGGTGGACCACTGTAGCATGATCTTAGTCAAACACATTTATCTTTATACCTCAATCCCCTTATTGGATCTCATGATAGCATCCAATTTCATACATTCCCTTCATCTAAGACATCAAGTGACTAGGGAGAATAGTGTATGTCAATCCCATATATCTTCCCCAAACATTATAAAATTTCCATGTATAGACTAAGCATGATGATGAATACCTCACAATTCATTCATCTAGTATATGGGTACATCATATGTCCCTCGTCTATATAGATAAATTCCTTACATTTACTTCATAATTATGTCATACATTCATTAAATATATCTCAATAAAGGGTTCAATGTCTTACTCATAACAAGAGAGTAAAATCTCATATAGGATGAGCTCCAGCCTTTGGCATGATCTGCAACATGCCTGACCACCATAGATTAGCTCATCATTAACGGCTTTCATAAGAAAGGTATCAAAGATTAAATGTTCTCATGACAGGTATGTTTACATCCTATTGTATTCGGGAGTCCTATATGAATAATGCATCCCCAATATACTAAATACACAATGCATGTCACTCAATGTGGTATAATTATTGGGTTATTGATGAAAAATAATATTTCCCATGCCACATGAGAAAATTTTGTATCTCATATATGAACCCTACTCCTACTATTATTATCATTTACTCATAATCAATAATACTTAATGATAAACATTGGCTATGAATAAAACAATGTCATAATTTAGAGGTTAATTATCTGACTAAATGTCTAGAAGGCCTTATAATTTTTTCATTTCTATAGACTCCCTTTTAAGGTTTTAGGTGGAACCATATAGTAATAAAATAAATCAGCCCAAGGTCTTAGAGGAATTAATTCCAGACTATAGCTGCTTGAAATAGCCCCTCCCCGAATCCAATACCATGATTTCATCTATCCACCTTCGCATGACTGTTTGGAAAGTTGTCATGTATAAATTAGCACAGGACTGGTACCAATGGAAATTTCCATACCCTCATATTCTTCAAGATTTGATTATCTGTACTATGGTGAATGTTCATGCTCTAAACCCTCATTTGGATCTTGTTCCTTGTAGTGTCATTATGGTTTCTTCAATACAACATGTGGCCCAAAGGCCTTGAGATGGCTTGAAGGACTTATCAACTATGAGGATGAAACACCCTCAATCGCCACACCGACAGGAACACTAGGAAAACGACATATAGATACTAAAAACACATTGAAAAATATTTTATATGTATACCTTAAAGGATGATGTAATAACATCAGAAATCCAACATTCTTCAAAAAAATAAACATCAAGCAAACCAGCGCAGGACCAAACCATAAAAATAGAAAGCGCACCACCGAGAGGGAGAGGAAAATGGCACTAGATAATCCAAAAATTTATAATATAGGAAATTAGAGTAACCAATATGTGAATCGTAGAGTCGACTAGTTAAACTATTATGTGCATCACAAAATCAATTAGAGTAATCGAGACCCAAATCCCAGAGGCATCTGGAGTAGGGAAAATGTGCATCAAAAATCCAAAATCCACTAGAACACTAGATATGGAACCCCCACTAGATCATAGGATAACAAAATTAAGTAAAGTGATTCACCTTTAGATCTGGAACATGAGTCAATGGAAGAAAAACCAGTAGTTCCACTTGAAGCTGATTCAATACATCCAATGCATAAACCAAAAAATAAACCCTATCCACCAGTGATTGAAGCTAGAAGTCGAAGTTTTCCGAAATGATTAAGTATAGATTTCCTTTTATATGATAAATTTATTACTCTTAAACACTTTTGAGAATAATGAAAATAAATCTACAAAAATTCATGAATATCATATCAGATATGAGGAACTGCAAGATTATCCTTATGTTTGTTGAACTTTTATGAGTTTTCTTATCTCATTAAATCATTATATAATTTCTTCCATATCACGATGCAAAAAAATAGTAAAATAATCCCACTAAACTCTTAAATGTCTAACATCTACAAATTAATCTATTTTTAATAATTTTGAGACATAGGAATAACATTCCTAGTATTAAACTCTTTAAACATATTCAATATTTTTAACATCACAACATCTACTGTTATGATGTTAATAACCCTTATTACCTATTGAGAATATTTTAAAGTGCATCATCATCATCCTATGAACCTTTATATCAAAATATTCCCTTAAAATCTATAGTTAACTAATGTAACTCTAAAATTATTTATTTACCACCCTATAAATTTTTTTTTTGAAATCTATAGAAATTCACTAAATTCTTTGACTAGTATAATATTTTATTTCCCAACTTTTACATTATTAAGCTCAAACATACTCGCACTAACCTATTAAAAATATACATTTTTAAGATATCCTAAAAAATAGACAACTACATTTGTATTTAATAAATAACTTTTATCTTCTAAGGAAATAACCCTTATTTCATTTTAGTATGAATATTTAACAAATATATTGTTATTTTAATATCATATATTGTATTCTATGTGTTTTTAAATCTTACGAAAGAATAATGTATTGAATATAAAATAGATAGTGTTGGAATATTTTTCCCTCATACTCTTAGATAAACACTTTACATCATATAAAACCATTTATCGTTATCTTATTTCTCAAAATATTATAGAATTTAGCCTGATATCATCGATGTTTATAAAAAAATAATATTCCATTAATTCAAAAAAAATTGCATGCCCCTATATAGAGTAGAAATGATACAAAAAATACATATTGTTTTAAAGATTGTTCATATCTTTAATTGTACCTTTAATATAGTTTCTTAATAAGACAACTTTATACTCCATTACTTGAAAGAAAAACATCAATAACCAACCTTCAACTCTTTTTTCACTTATGAACTACTTTATATTTAAAAAAAAGTTATATAACATATAGTTCATATCAGAAACCATTCAGAATCAAAGAATTTATTTTTATAACATTAATACATGAAGTGGAATCTAAATGGGGTTTAATAAAAATATTCAAATATCCCTGGTAGTTCCTCTTCCAATGTTCAGGTTTACAATAATTGAAATATTTCCCCTCCTACTTATTCTTTATAAATTCAGGTGGATATGTGGACTCTCTATGGCCTATTTTCTTCTCTCTATATCCAAAATCTTTACCCGTTGTAAATTTTGATATCATAATGTCACTTGATCCGGGACCACCTATGTCCCACTCAGGTATCCTCAGCCTAAGAGGTGAACATATCCCCTCTTTTTCATTGACATACCCAATCATATTGAGTTTATAAGTTGAGACTAAGGTCCTCTTTATCTTTTGAAACCATAGAGAGACTTTGAAACATCCTTCCTCTCATACATATCTTGTCTATAATAGAGTATTTTAGTTTTATACATTCCCATATCAGCATCCATAATCACATCTTACATCTGTAACATAGCTTCCATGGTTATAATATTAATGATTGATACATTGAGTGAATATTTTTGTTTTTAATTTTAATTATTTGGCCCAAAAGGGTCTTCAAGTGAGATATTCCACGAAAGGGGATGTAGAGACCCATACTTGATTTACATAGACATTACATTACTTTTGCGTAATACTTAATATAATACAAAAACCGATGCCCAAAGACCGTATTAGTTTAGTGTGTTTGGAAACTCGGAACATAGTCTTGTAATAATGGTGAAAGATCTTTAACATCTCCCATAAATATCTTCCCTTCTATTTCTTACCTAAAGCCTTTATTTATATCCTTGTGAAAATAAAACATAAAAATGTTGAGCTCAAATACTCACTAAGGGTAAACTTGGAGAACATAAAAACAATCCATAAACATTTCAACGTAAAAACATGAACATAAGTAATGACATAAATCATAGCAATACATAAGGCACAGAACATAAAGGAACATTAATCAGGATAAAATATCAGGGGAATAAAACATGTAATTGTAAAAAACCATTAATCACATGTTATGATTTCCATATTAGCTAAGGCGTCGCTGCCAAGACCATCATAGTGGAAAAATTCCATTACTGAAACGGGTTTACTTTTCGTTCCATCTCTGTATTACTGAACCGGATTCACTTATCGTTCTAGACATTTCTATCTCATGAGATATAAATCATTACCCAATGAATTGGATGGAGATATAGGTCCCACCCATCTCATAATGAAATCATTCTTTTGTGTGCCACAAAATAAACATAAATCATTCATCATAACCCAAATAATAATATGGGTTTCATTAACACCTTCCCATCATAACATAATCCATATAAAATAAATGGATATCATTTCATCATAAGAAAAATGAAACCATGTAAATAATGGATACATTATAATTGAAATATTAACATATTAAATAATGTCATCTTATATGGAAAATTGTTTCGATAAAACACTTGAAAAGAATTCTTGAGAAAAATATCATTTCTTGTTCAAAATAATTTTCTTTTCACAAAATGACATGAAATTTTAAAAGAAAAATATTTTTTTGAAAATAATCCTGAAATCTTGTTGAGTAATCTTCATGAAAATAAGGTGTTATGAAACTGTAAAAATTCATTCATCCCGTATAAGTTAAAAAAACATTCTCCTCGTACTTTTAACGGAAAAGTAAAAAACTACCACGTATGGTAAACAAAAGAAATATTCCTTCCATAACACAAATTAAAACTCAAATATGGGTAAACATGACTTTAAACATACATGTAATAATATTAAACACTTTATGAAAAACATTTTTATGGACATGGATGAAAAATATAACCGCAGTAAATACTTACATATAATAAATATCAGATAAAAATGAGATTTGAAAAATTATCCCATACCTTTTATGGTTGGTGAAATCATACATGTCAAAAAATAAATAAAATTAAATGAATAAAAATCATAAAACATTCATGGGCATCATAAACACCGTACAAAAGAAATAGATGGTGATTAAGGCATATGTCTCACAGAAATAAAAGTGAGACGAAATAATCCCTTAACTTATGTCCAATTTCTTCTGTATGTGTCAGAGACTCATGTATAGTGGGTTTAAACATATAATTGACTTTTAAAAGAACCATAATAAATTTATGATATCATATATGATTTACTTAAGACTTAATATTACCCTTTCATTTGTCAATTCCGTGTTAAAGCAGCGTTTTGCGTAAAATCGTTTCCTTTATCGTCCGTGTTTTGACATTTAATTATACATATGATTACTTAGATCATGATTACTTACTTAAATAATGTAAAAAATAATTTATATATATAATATATTCATAATATACATATATATAATAGATCAATAAATGGAATGAAATACACTGTTCATGGAGACGGTAGGCCGTACGTACGCATGAACCCTATTTTCGTTTCCTTATTAAATTAAATGGAAGTAAGTAAATAACATATACATAAATCCAGAATCATTAATATGTCATATATTTCATTATTATTTAATATATATACTTTATAATAATTTTTTAATGGTTTACTTGGAGAATGAATCTAATCACGTCGTGGAGACGGTAATCCGTACGTACGCATGAGCGATGATATCGTTCCCATAATTATTGAATGGAATTATAGTGGATGATATAATATCTTAGAATTAGTATAATATTATAATAACCATATATAGTTATTATTTACACCATTATACCCATCCAAGTGAGGTGGTGGTGGGAAAACAGATTACACCACAGCGTGTTGACGGTATTTCGTACGTACGCATGCGCGGTGATTTCATTTTCCATAGGATGGATAGAAGTTGAAATAGGTTTGGCTCCTATTTATAATAACATATCCATATATTAGTGATACTGATGTTATTACTTTATTATTAAAGAACAAAAAAAAAGATGAAGTAGAAGAAGAAATTAACTTGAAAGAATCGGTAAAGGATATTACCTCTTCTTCGACATGCCTCTTATAAACCTCCTCTTAGGGCACTAAAGATGGTCTTTTAAGAAGACCAGGACCTATAGTGTGTTTCTAGGAAAGTTTAAAATAGAAATTTTATGGGGATGGTCGGGCTTGACGGCTCAAAATGGTGGAGGGGGAGAGGTAAGAGGTGTCCTTTTACAAGAGAGGAGAGGGGCACCTTTGGAAACATCTAAAATATTAATATATAATAAACTCAAACCCCACTTAAAAACCTCAAAAAATGACTCAAATCCGAATCTTAGATGATATAGGGTTGTAATCTCATCAACCAATAAGATTTATACATGTTGGTAATTTATTTTAAACCTTATCAACTTTATTTCTCCTTATTTAATCTACTTAATTTTATTTGTGGTTATAATATTCTAAATTTTAAATTGTTATAAATAATTACTTATGTGTATTGAATTGTAAATAATTGATTAATTTATGATATTTTACACCATATAAATTTCAATTTATAATTTTTAAATATTTTTGTGATTTTTAAAAAAATTTATAATATGATATTTTTATAAAATAACAATAGTGTCAATTTTTACACTATTCATTCATTTTAATTTAAATAAATTATAAAAAATTAGGATATATTCAAAAAAATATTTACTATACTCCTAACAATTCATATTCATCTAGAAAATTTGTGGAGAACCTTAATTTTTTCATATAATATTTATATTAATATTTTTGAAACCATTTATTTGATATTTCAATCAATAAAATAATTTATACATCACTATTGTGTCATCATTATTTATAATTATTTAATCCCTAAAAATTATAAATAAATTCTCATGATGTAAATAATTTTATTATATTTCTCTAGAATATTTATATTCTATGTTTTATGAGGTTTATCGCTAAATTGAAATTATTACACTTATAAGATATAAGAGAGTGACTTGTTGTCGCTTTCTTTGGTTTTAATAATAATTATATACTTTATTAGTCAAAAGTCCATAAAATTAATCTATTCAGACCCTCAAATTATATTTGTAGACTTTTATTCATCCAATATAATTTTGGGCAGGTCTTAGGGTAATTTTATAATCTTATTTTTACACTTAATTACCTGATTTACCTTTAACTGTAGTAAATAAAAATTACCGTATTTATTATTTATAACATCAAAAAAATAAAAGTAACCTATTAACATAATTTGGACCCAATGAATCCAAATATGGAATCCATTTTTCAAAATTCAAAACACATAAGTTTCAGTAATTAATTTAAAATTATTCATGTTGTTAAGAAAATGGGTTTTTAAAGTTAAAACACTATCAAAGTTTGAAATGTTTTTACCCAAGAATTCAATGTAGAATTAATGATATTGACTTAAATTATATTAAATGGTAAAACTATATTCTATTTATACTTTAAAACCATTAAATATTATAATTTAACCATATAAATTATCTTGATGAAAAAAGTTGTTTTTAATTAAAATTTAGCATATTTTTACTCTTCATCAAAATATGAAAGTTAAGAGAAAAAAATTAAAAAATTATACAAAGTAAATTTTTATATACTTATTGAAATAAATAATTTTATTTTGTCAAATTGAACTTATAAATGTGTCAAAAACTATATTTAATGTGGGTGTGCCATCAAATGGCGGCAAAACTGTATTTTTTTTAAATACTTCTTTTATTCGAAAAATTTATTTTGTTCTCATAACTCATTCGAGAAAATGTGTAAGATGAACTATAATGTTATAAAATTCGAAATGAGATTAATACTATTCATAATGGTTATTTCATAATAATATTATAACAATATATCATTGTTTAGGGAAACTCGATATTGCGTACAACACACGTTATTGAGGTAGGTCTCTCTTGCGTGTAATGTAAGCCAAGCCGGGGTTGCGTGTAGGGAAAGATTCCTTTTGTGTTGCGTATAGAATATTCAAAATATAGTTCAACTATACACTGATCAAAATCTATATTTAGTGTTGTGTAAAATGAATTTTATTCCAAAGAACTTGAAATTTTGTGCATCACAATCCAAGAATAGTGTTGCTTATACTACAAGCTAATATGGTGTGGCATATAGCGAAAGATAATCATGGTGAAGCATAAAACAAAATAAATCAAAGAAATTAAACGGAATATTTATCACAAAATCTCGGGGTGTTACATTCTACCCCCCTTAAATTGAATTTCTCCTTCGAAATTCGTCAGGGTTATAAATGGTTTTCTACTTGAATGTTTCTTTCATAGAAAGCCAAATCGTAAAAAGGAATACTAAATCATCATTTTAAAAAGGAACATTAGAAACATAACGAATACCCAAATTAACTCATCACTAGGTTTCCACATAAGAGAATATAGGTGAAAATATGGATATGGAATAGAAATCTAACCATCATGTTTGGATGAAGATTGGTAGAGAACATGGCTATGAAAAAGACATCAATCACAAAACCATAAATTTGTGATGATCTAAGATACCATCTGATTCATCAGATATGAGGGAATTAGGACAACATTTTTGGTTTTCAAGATCATTTCCCTAATGTTGAAGAATTAAAAGAAATACTTACTTGATTTTGAAACAATCTCACTGTTGTTTGTGCCTCGAAAAATTTCCACTTCATCTCTTAAAGAAATGACGTTGAATTTGTCTTCCGCGATGTGTTAGTAGATCATGCGATAGAATGATAGGTCATTCCATCTTTCTCAAACATAAGGTTAGGAAAAGTTATAAATATAATTACATCTTATGGTGAGATTAACTACATATGATTTCAAGAATGGACTTATATTTCAACTATCATACTTCTTAATAAAATAAAACTAATTTCTACTAACTAGGGACATCTTGTATGCTAGTGGTAGGCGATAAAGGCCTGTCACACTTCGATTGTGGGTTCGATTCCCACAACCTTTTCCGATGCGACGGGTTGTCGCTCGTCCTCTAGGTTGTCCATTTTCTAAAACTACACTATTATAACATCAGTAAATAATATCGAAAAAAATTGTCATTAAAAATATTTTCTTATGTCCAACATAATAAATTTCAAATGTTTAGTCTTATCCAAAATACTTCTATACAAGCTCATAGTATAAAGAAAATTATTACTAGAAATGTCATCAACCAAGCATGTGAATACCATCATTTATCCCCCATATATCATAAGATATATCTTGTTGATCACATCCCAAACATGTGAATACCATAATTTTGTATTCTCTTGAAACATGAATTACCATAGAACCTTATTGAAAACATAAATTCTGTCAAAAGTTAACTATTTCCACATACCAAAATCCCAAAAATTCTTTATACTCAAACCATGATGTCACGTTTTCCTTATATCAGTCATGAGCTCATTAATAATATCAAACATATGATTCTATCCTTATCCCTTCATTATGCGCATATCATCTTCTTTCCAAAAATATTTCAATCACTTTTTTGGTAACCGGTACCATACAATTATTGAAAACCAATACATAGATATTCCAAAATTCCATGATACTATAAATTAGATTCCATGATACTATTTTGAAATCCCATTACATAAACACTTAATCATTCCACAACTTCATTGCCATAATCAACATCATAAATAGTGATCGCATGTGACTTCCCTTTTTTCCTTTGCCTTAAGTGGTTGCTCACATCAATCATCATTAACCCTTGGATTAGGGCATTGATTAGCATAATTCCCAATTTCGTTGAACTAGAAGCATTGAAGTGTTGGTGGAGCGTTCCTTTTAGTCTTTTATCTATTCAAGTCATTAGAAACTTTTTTCCCATTACTTCGGCACTCAGCTGCTCGATAACCTTATTTTCCTCACTTGAAACATTTTCAAGAACCTTTTAGACAATCTCCACCATGCTTCTCTCTACACTTTGAGCATAAAGAAACACTCAGCTTCTTTTCACCATTGTTCTGAGATTTTTCCTTGAACTCCATCTTTCATTTTTTTTTTTCAAAACCATGAGATGGATATGTAACACCAACTTTCAGTTCTACCTTGATATCACAACACACAATTTCTTCATATCTATAGAATTCTCTTATAGCTAATTCCCTTCGAAGACTTGGTTTTGAGCCACTAAAGAATCGATCAATTTTACTTTCAGGTTGGATGATAAACCCAAATGTATACCTTGCAAGCCGTGTAAAATTCTTCTTGTATATACCAACAGATTCATAATCCTTTTTATTATGCTCAAGGAACTCCTTTTCCTTCTTTTTTCAAAGAATACGAGGGAATTACTTATTTAAAAATATGTTCTTTAAGTCATCCAATTCATTGGATTCAATTTCATAATAGGGCCTTGTATTCTTAATTAGAGTCCACAACTGGTCTGCTTCGCCTTCTAACTGGTAAATAGCCAAATTGACTTTTTCATTCTCTGTACAAAGAAGTATGAAAAATATCTTTTCAATGATACTAATCCATTGTTCAACAACAAGTGGATCAGAAGACCCACAGAAAGAAGGTGGTCATTGCCTCATGAAGGACTCAATAGAATATTGCTCCTTTCTCTGCTCATTTGAAAGTCCAGAATGATTGATAGCTTGTGTAAGTATAGAAATAAGATTTTTCACTCCATCCCCCATCACATTTGGTTCTTCGGCAGGACAATCATTGCATTTTCCATTACATTTATCAACATGTTTCCTTCGTGTTCCCACCATCGTCTAAAACCCAAAAAGAACAGTGTGAGAGGAAAAAATAATGTGAGGACAACAGCATAATAAAGGGAGAGTACCTTCAATATATAACATCTTAGGTTTAATTCAAAGATCCTTTACATAATTCTTGGACTATAACCTATACGCATACTTATCCTTAGGGACATCCCTAGACATACCTTAGAAATATCTCTTGGGATTTCACTAAAGTTTTTTCATCCTAGTTTCCAAAGGTTAACATAACCTTCACTCTGATACAAACTATAGAGACCCATACTTGACGTACATAGACATTATATTACTTTTTCATAATACCTAATACATTACAAAAACAGATGCCCAAAGACCGTATTAGTTTAGTGTCTTTGAAAACTCAGAACATAATCTTCTAATCATAGTTAAAGATCTTCAACATCTTCCATAAATATCTTCCCCTTTTATATTCTTACCTAAAACCTTTATTTATATCCTCGTAAAAAAACATAAAAATTGTGATCTCAAATGCTTAGTAAGGGTAAACATGGAGAACAAAAAAACAACCCATAATCATTTGAATGTAAATACATGAATATAAGCAATGACATAAATCTTGGCAGTACATAAGGCACATATCATAAAGGAACATTAATCATGATAAAATATCATGCAAATAAAATATGTAATTGTGTAAAACCATTAAGCACATGTTATGATTTCCATATTAGACAAGGAATTGTTACCAAGACCATCATAGTGTACAAAGTCCATTACTAAACCGGGTTTGCATGTCATTCCAGCCCTATATTACAGAACCGGATTCACTTGTCGTTCCAGCGATGTTTATCTCCTGAGATATAAATCCTTACCCAATTCATTTTAGGGAGATAGAGGTCCCACCCATCTCATAATGAAATTATTCTTTCTTGTTCCAAAAAATAAACATAAATCATTCATCATAAACCAAATAATAATATGGGTGTCATAAACACCATCCCATCATAACATAATCCATATAAAATAAATGGATGTCATTTAATCATTATAAAAAGTAACCCATGTAAATAATAGAGACATTGTACTTGAAATATAAACATATTAAATAATTTCAACTTATATAGAAAATGGTTTTGATAAAACACTTGAAATGAATTCTTGAGGAAAATATCCTTTCTTATTCAAAATCATTTTCTTTCCACAAAATGCCAGGAAATTTTAAAAGAGAAGAATTTTTTTGAAAATAATCATGAAATCTTGTAGAGTAATCTTTATGAAAATAAGGCGTTAGGAAACCGTAAAAATATTTTCATGACGTATAAGTTAAAAAACATTCTCCTCGTACTTTTAATGGAAAAGTCAAAAACTACCACGTATGGTAAAAAAAGAAATTTTCCTTCCATAACACAAAGTAAAAGTCAAATATGGGTAAACCTGACTTTAAACATACATGGAAGAATATTAAACACTTTATGAAAAACATTTTTGTGGACATCGATGAAAATAATAACCCAGTAAATACTTACATATAAGAAATCTCGGATAAAAATGAGATTTTCAAAATTATCCCTTAACTTTTATGATTGTTGAAATCATAATATTCATAAAATAAATAAAATTACATGCATAAAAATCATAAAAAATTCATGGGAAGCATAAACACCATACAAAACAAATAGATGGTGATTAAAGCATATGTCTCATAGAAATAAAAGTGAGACGAAATAATCCCTTACCTTATGTCCAATTTCTTCCGTATGAGTCTGAGACTCTAGTATAGTGGGTTCAAAATTTTTATTAACTTGTAACAGAACCATAATAATATTTTTTATATCATATATGATTCACTTAGGTCTTTATATTACCTGTTCACTTTTCAATTCCATGTTAAAACAGCGTTTTGGGTAAAATCGTTTCATTTATCGTCCGTGTTTTGACTTGTAATTATTCATATGATTACTTAGATCATGATTAATTACTTCCAGAATGTAATACATGATTTAAATATAAAATATATTCATAATATACATATATATAATAGATCTATAAATGAAATGAAATACACCATTCAAGGACACGGTAGGCTGAACGTACGCACGAACGATGTTTTCGTTTCCATATTAAATTGAATAGAAGTAAGTAAATAACATATAAAAAATATAGTATCCTTAATATTTCATATATTTCATGATTGTTTAATATATATACTTAATATTCATTCTTGAATGGTTAACATGGAGAATGAATCTCATCGCGTTGTGGAGACGGTAATCCGTACGTACGCACGAGCAATGATATCATTCCCATAATTATTGAATGGAATTAGAGTGGATGATATAATATCACTGAATTATTATAATTTTATAATAACCATATATAGTTATTATTTACACCATTATACGCATCCAAGTAAGGTGGTGGTGGAAAAACAGATTACACCATGGCGTGGAGACAGTGTTCCGTACGTACGCACGCATGGTGATTTTGTTTTCTGTAGGATGGATAGAAGGTGAAATAGGGTTGGTTCATATTTATAATAAAATATGAGTATATGAGTGATACTGATGTTATTTTATTATTATAAAACAACAAAATAAGAGTAATTAGAAGAAGAAATGAACTTGAACGAATCGGTAAAGGATATTACCTCTTCTTCAATGTGCCTCTTATCAACCACCTCTTAGGGTACTAATGTTGGTCTTCGAAGAATACCAATAGCCCTAGTATGTTTCTAAGGAAGTGGAGAAGATAAATTGGTAGGTTTTGGCAGAGATTTAAGGCTCAAAATGGTGTGACGAGGATAGGGAGGAGTTGTCCTTTTATAAGATTAGAGAGTGCCACTTTTGGAAACATCTAGATTATTAATTTATAATAAAATCAAACCCCATTTAAAAACCTCCAAAAATGACTATAATCCAAATATTAGATGAGATAGGGTTGTAATATCATCAACCAATAAGAATTAGACGTGTTGGTAATTTGTTTTAAACCTTATCAACTTGATTTATCCTTATTTAATCTACTTAATTTTATTTGTGGTAATAATATTCTAAATTTTAAATTGTTATAAATAATTACTTATGTGTTGTGAATTTTCCATAATCGGATACGTTATGACAATTTAGACCATATAAATTTCAATTTATAAATTTCAAATATTTTTGTGATTTGAAAACAATTTTATAATATGTTATATTTATGAAATAACAATAGTGTCAATTTTGACACTATTCATTTAGTTGATTTTAAATAAAATCGAAAAAGAGAATATATTCGAAAAAAAAATTTAATAGAATCCTAAAATGTCATATGAGTCTAAAAAAATTGTGTGTAACATTAATTAGTTCATATAATATTGATTTTAATATTTTTAATACCATTTATTTGATATTTCAAATAATAAAATAAGTGATACATCACTATTGTGTCATAATTAATGTTAATTATTTAATCCCTAAAAATTATAAATAAATTCTCATGATGTATATAATTATATTATATTTCTGTAAACTATTTATATTTGATTTTTTATGAGTTTTATCACTAAATTAAAATTATTACACTTATAAGATACAAGAGAGTGACATGTTGTCACTATCTTTGGTTTTATTAATAATTATATCATTTTCATGGTCAAAATTCCATGAAATGAATCTATTTCGATCCTTAAATGATAATATTTTACTTTTATTAATCAAATAGAATTTTGGTAGGTCTTATGGTAATTTTATAATCTTATTTTCACCATTAATTACCTGATTTACCTTTAACTGTAGTAATTAAACATTTCCATAGTTACTATTCATAACATCAAAAAAATAAAAGTAACCCATTAATATAATTTGGACCCACTGAATCCAAATATGGAATCAATTTTTCAAAATTCGAAACATATAAGTTACAGTAATTAATTTAAAATTAATCATGTTGTTAAGAAAACAGGTTTTAAAACTTAAAACATTGTCGAAGATTGAAATGTTTTTACCCTTGAATTAAATGTAAAATTAATGTTGATGACTTACATTATATTAAATGGTAAAAATATATTCTATTTATAATTTAAAACCATTAAATATTGTAATTTAACCATATAAATTATCTCGATGAATAAAGTTGTTTTTAATTAAAATTTAGCATATTTTTATTATTCATCAAAATATGAAAGTTAACCGAAAAATATTAAAAAATTATCTGAATTAAATTATTATATGATTATTGAAATAAATAATTTTATTTATTCAAATTAAACATATAAATGTGTCAAAAACTAGATTTAAAGTGGTTGCACCATCAAAAGGCAGCGAAACTGCATTTTTTTAAAAATACTTCTTTTATTCGAAAAATTGATTTTATTCTCATACTTCATTCTAGAAAATGTATAAGATGAACTATAATGTTATAAAATTCAAAATGTGGTTAATAATATTCATAACATCTAGTTCATAGTAATATTATAACAATATATCGTTTTTTAGTGAAACTCGGTATTGTGTACAACACACGCTATTGAGGAAGGTCGTTGTTGCGTGTAATGCAAGCCAAGTATGGGTTGAGTGTAGGGAAATATTACTTTGGTGTTTCATATAAAATACTGAAAATATAGTTCAATTATACATTGATAAAAATCTATACTTAGTGTTGTTTAAAATGAATTTTATTCGAAAGAACTTGAAATTTTGTGCCTCACAAGACAAGAATAGTGTTGTGTATACTACAAGATAATACGGTGTTGCATATAGCGCAATCTAATATTTGTGAAGTGTACAAAAAAAGACATCAAATAAATTAAAAATAATAATTCTCATAAAATCTTGGGGTGTTACAGGGGAGGTAAATCAAACATTGTAATATTTTTAAAATTAGAAACATTTTCTTAATTCTCTCAGATACCAAGATGGATTTGACCTCTTAATTATAAGGGTAACTTCATTTTCCTCTTTTTCTGATGAAGATATTATTTGTATTTAATCATACATTTCATATAATTCCAATTGTTTTTTAACCCACCTTATCGGTTTCTATTATGTAAAATATGAGTGAAGATAATTTACAAGAACCATATAGAATTTATACTTGGTTCAACCGAATGGGATTCTCCAAGGAGCATACCATCGAATGTGTGTCGATGCAGAAATTAACCACTATCCTCATTGATTAATGGTAGGTTTTATTCTAGGTCAATCCTAGATGATATTAATTTCCTTGTAATAGTTTTGGGTTTCTCATTATCACCAAAGGAACATTGCATTTCAATTTTTCATTTTCACACTACTCTAATGGGAAAACTAACTATAAGACAGAGAAAACTAAATAATCACACCATTATTTAATTTCACTGAGTGTGGGTTTTTTATTTTGAACATATCATGCGGTCATTTATAAACCAACTGTGAATGTAACCATGTACATAATATTCTTAGTTAGATGATTCTTAATGAAATTATATGATTCATTCTTTCCATAATGATTCTATAATATCGATAACTTTTCAGTGTAGGTCCTAGAATATCATGTTCATTACTACACTATTAATATCTCTTATTTCTTCAACTACCAGATGTGGAACTAAATTTCATCAGCATCTAGTATTTTCTTTGTATTTCACTCACCCTAATTTCCTTATGACAATATATTTCTTATTACTACTTATGGAAGTGGATGTAAACCTTAATACATAGAAGTGAAAACCCATTCTCTATTCAACATGAAAATTATCAAAATAATAGAAGTTTTGATCACATCTCTCTTATTAATTTTATTCTTCTTATAGAAGACTATAATTTCATACATGATCACCTTATATATTTTAAAAATATATAAAACACTTTTATTCTCATAATTATTTATATATTTACCACTTTTAATATCCTCTCATTTTCCTTATTTCCTTCTCTGCTTTTTCATAAAAACAGCATTCCCTATTTTTACAAAAAAAATTATTTTTGGAATATTTTTTCCTACTTTTTATCCAAAAATGCCACCGGAATTTTAATGATATATCATTTTAAAATTTGATAGGTAACATGCTAATTTCTATGGTAGGTAAAATGTAATTCCATAGATAGAAAATAATACTATCAAAATGTGATCTACCAAACAAAATCATATCATTAAACTTCTTCCAAAACATGTATGAAAAATACACTAAAGCTAGTTTTAATATCTCCCATGTTACCACCTTTGTTTCCCATTATGTGAAACATTTTTCATTGATAAATTCATACCAAAAAAATTTATTCATAGTTAATGAAATGTCCCTCAATCATAGAATATAATAAAAATGTGTGAAAAATGTACATCCATGCAATAATAGGAAGAAAGAGGGATTTACCTATGCCTTGTGAATGTTAACACACTGCGGGATGGAGATTCCTAAAAACATTCCCAAGTATTGGGATGTAGTGGTGAGATAATTCCACTATAATTAGGTCATGGATTTAAGGCATTACTAAAAATGGTGAAAAGCCTCAAAACCCATATTTAAGGAACTTTTTTCCACTTTTCCCACTAAAATTACCTATTATTGGAAATATCATTATAAGAGGATTATTTTTCTTAAGATTCCTTGTAAATGGTCATGGATCCAAAATAGACTTATAGATCAAAAGTTATGGTCATTTGAAGTTGGAATTCATTTTAAGAAAATGGAAATTCAATCATGAAGAAAACACTTTATGGATCAGGAGGGTAATTCCTAGACTGAGATATGAATTAATATATTGAAAGATCCTTTTATGAACCATGATATATATTCATGAAACCTTTATCATTTATCATGTGATAATGGTGATTGTGTACCAACCGAATACTTACTTAGTGAGAATCTCGACTATAAGATCCCTTTAAAGAGCCTAGTCCATGATCTCCCTTCATGAAACTCCATCTATAAGCTCCCTTCATGGATCATCATTCAGGAACTCACTTCATGACACCATGTTCATGAACTACCTTTATAGAGTTGATTCAGGTCCACATGGAACCTCAAATTTCTACCCATTTCAGGGAGGCGATTACCTAGAACCACTTATAAATACCCCCATATCCACCTTAAATAAAGATAAATTCATATAGGGGAAACCATTAAAATCTCAATGAAATCAATAGGTACTTCTGAAGCATTAAAGTATATCCTCTAACAAAATAATTCTTCAATGGATAGTTACTGAAGGGCCTTCATGATGGCTATTCCAAGAGGGATAGTCCATGTTCACCCTTCATGAGGAAAGGTAATGGGGATGGCATTGTAACACACAAACACACTGCTAAATTCAAAAAATCAATTGCATGAACCCTCTATGTTTTCATACCCTCACAAACTCACTACATAGATCATCCTCCATGTACTTACTTTATTGACCCTTGACTGTGAAACTCTTATACAAGAACTCATGTGAAAGAACCAGTACAAATACCTATTTTTTATATCCCTTAAAGAAGACACCTCATGAGACTCCTAATTCTTGAACCCTCTCCATTAGGCTCTCTTCCATGATCTCCCTCTACCAATTCATCATGTGTATACCTTGCTCCATAATTCCACCATGTAGAGTCTCCTCTTTGAACTTCCTACTTGAGGCTCTTCTATTAAAACCCCTACATGAGGTACCTTTGAAAGACCCATATGTAGGAACCTGATGGTCAATAAAACTGTAGATTCATTCATACACCTCAGGTTAAGATTAGTGATGAGTTTTTGTCATAATCCTTTGGTCTTGACCAATCTATTCCATCACTAAACCTCAAAAAAAAGTCACACCATGGAAATTTCAAACCTGATGAGACATATTTTATGTTATAATAATTATGTTCCCAAACTTAATCTTATAGAATTTCTTGAGTTCAAATACTTCACATGGATTCCTAAAAACATTTTGATTCAAGATACTTGTCTTGGTTTACTATATTTTCCTTCTCTTATCTATAACACCTGAAAAATACCTTAAATTTAATTACTTACTAGGTTAGGTATCTTAGGGAAGAATTAATGTGTAAGCTCAACTCAGTCTTCGATTATCACCATTTTAAGTCACATTATTCCTACATGGGCATCCATCTTTGTTCAAGCCCAAAATATACATCAAAGAGAATCTATAATACATAAACCCCACTCATTCCCCATTCATGAACTCTCATGCAGTATGGTATATCATTTTTTATATCTTCTTTATCACATAGATCACAGATCATATGGTATTAGACATTTTAATTGATCACCACATTAGAATAATGTGATACATAATAGTTAAAAATAGTGAATACATAGTCCGTCTATTGTCGTGGATCTAAACTATATAGAACACTCTATTACCACACAACATTAAACTACATGGACCATTCTTGCCACATGAACATAAACTGTGAAACTTAAACTATGTGGGATTTTTTCCTTTTCTTGCGGTATACATAGGACATCTATTTTAGGTTTGAACCCCTCATTCACATATACACCATTCCCCAGTGGGACCAGCATAAAATTTATTCCCCAGAATCCTTGAGTTGAGATTCTCCTTTTAGTTTCAACCATATCACTACTACAAAATACCCACTATTCAGTGTTATCCTTCATTAGTGATATGGAAAATCATTGAAAAAGGTTTTATTTATCAATGCTAATAAAAAAACTGATAAAAGGTACAATTTATCATCACTAAAACACACTAATAAATGTTACCCATTATCAGTTTTTTTAGCCATGATAAAGGGTAACCTTTATCATCACTCTTTTTAGAAATGAGAAATGAAACCTTTATCAGTGCTATATTTGTAGTGCTAATAAAGGGTAACCATTATCTGTTCAATTTATATTGCTGATAAAGGCCTATACCATGCTCACGGGTCCCAGGCTAAAATAGTGGACATTTATCTACTTCTTTATATGAGTTTCAACTATATCCAAAGTCCAAAAGCCTGTAGTAGGGATGGAATCCCACATTCACTCTCCACACACCTTTATGCGCTCGAGCATACATGCTCAGACATGCATGGGACATGGCCCAACCTATCCTTCCTATGGACATTCTTTGGGCTTTGGTACACCTATATAAACGTAGGTCGGGTCCTACATGACCCAGCCCACCAGTGTTGGCCAAAACAAACCACAACCCACCACCCGATGCGGGCCACGATCCCAATTTTTTATATAAACCAAAATAATAATAAAATCGACTAAAAATATTGAAAATATTGAAAATATTCAAATAATTGACATAATTTTACAAATAAAAAATAAAAAATATATATTATAAATTTACTAATTAAATAATTATATATAACTTTAATATATATATATATATCCATGTATCTATATAAATTTTAAATATTAATAAACATTATATATTAAAAATAAATATATAAAATTAGTAAATAAAAATAATTAAACAAATAAAAATATAAAATGAATAAATTTAAAAAAATTAATTATTAATAAAAAAATGTATTTAATTTACATATATATATATATACTATAAATATTAATAAATATTATATATTAAATTTAGATATATAAAATGAATAAATTTTAATAATTAAAAAAAGGATAAAAATTAATAAATTAAAAAAATAATAAAATTATTAATGAAAATTATTAATAAAAATGAATAAATTGTATATGTATATATTAATTATTAAAAAATAATAAATAATATATATGTAATATGAATATAGAAAATGAATAAAATATAATAATTAAAAACATATTAATGTATTATTCATTTTTAATGGTTTTTATAAATAATTATTCATTAATATATATTATATTTTTAATATAGAAATATATTAACATATATATATATTTATATTTATATTTATATATCAATATATATTATATTTCCAAAAATATGATTTATATAATAAAAATAAGAATTATTCATACATTAAATAGGTCATATATTTAGTGAAAATTATTTATAAATAAAAAATAATATTAATTAAAATTGTTGACAAATTTTATCTATCAATAGAAATTTAATTGAATGTTAGTTTATTTTTCAATGAAACGTACATGAGATGTGTGTCAAATTTATTTCAAGCCTAAAATATGTAATTAATTCATTTCTATATACAACGCCCACACACATAATATTTATGTAATTTATTCAATTTTTCATATTTTTTATAAAATTATATTTATCAATATATTAAATTTAATATAAATTATGTTTAAAATCCATAATTTTTTCATTTTTTATATTTTAATTCAATATATTCTCTTTATTACATTAATATTTTTTGAATTTGTTCATTTATAATAGTATTTATTAATTAATAATATTAATTTTTTTAAATATTTTTTTAATTCATTCAATTTCAATTTTGTATTGTTCAATATGATATTAATTTTATCCATTTTCAATATTTTTTATACATGTTTATTCATGAATATGTAATTTTTGTAACTTGGTTGTAATTTTTATAATTAATTTGTATTCATTTCCATTTTAAAATATATATATATATATTCATTTTTTATTTTTTTCAAATTATCTATATATTTATTTATAGTTATTAATTTTTTAAAATTATTCATTATTGTTATTATTTATTCATAAAAATTTAATTTTTTAATATGATTTTAATTTGCAAGTTACCTCATGATGATTGTATCACATGCCTATAGGGAAGCAAACCAAGTGATAGATTCCTTGTCGAAGAGAGTAATAATGGACATGAATATGATGTGGTCCTTTAGGGATCCTGGTTATTGTATTGGAATGGTAGGTACTGACATGAGTGGTGAGAATCCCTCACGCTATTTTAAATCCCTCTGTATTTTCTGAACTACTTGTTTTGATTTTTCTTTAATAAATTTTAGGTTCAGGCACACCTGGGTCCTAACCCTTTTTGGTATAGTAAATATATTTAAATAATGAATATATTTAATATATTTATATTCATATTTATATCAATTTAATATATATATATATATATATATATATGACTATAGACAAATTTATAATGATATAAATATATTTATAATTATAAAATAATAATAAGTATATTTAAAAAAAGAAGGCATTTACAATATTTATATTTATTTTTTATATATTTTATATATATATATGTATATATATAATGATATAAATATATAAATAATTATAAATAATTAATTATAAATATATTTATAGACATATCTATTTAAAAATGTATATTTACTATATATGTAAAAGTATATATTTATATTTATAAATAAGAAAATATAATTTAGAAATGTATTTATATAATTATAATTAAATATATTTATATTTAAAAAATTATAAAATAATAATAAATATATTTAAATAATGAATATATTTAATATATTTATATTTAAATTTTTATTTATTTATTAAATATATATATTTATATGGTTATATATAATGACATAAATATATTTATAAATATATTTACAAATATATCTATAATAATTATAATTATATATCCTTACCATCACTAAAAAAAGATAAAGTTTTTTTTTTCAATGCGTATTATTTTAGTACTGATAAAACCTTTCTTTGTTAGTTCTTTTTTGGAAGCACTAATAAAACCATACACGACCTTTTAAAAAGATTCCTAACTGAACTGATTTTCAGCCTGTCATTCATGCTCTCATGGATGTTTATCCCAACTGTCGCTCCCCCTTGATCTTCTATTTGATGAATCAAATCTTAAATTTTAGGTATGTTATTTTTTCTCCTCCTCTCTCACTTCTTACTTGTTCGTGTTCATCGATGTGTGATAGTGTGGATTTTTATTGGCTCTAAAGACTCATGGTTCCATTTTTATGAGCTCTAATGATGAATTCCTCACCATCATTCATCCGCCTCTGATGGTTCCTAATTGTTGGGTCGCTATATTCTTCATTTTACACTACAATGACTCAAACAGGTCCTACTTTGATGACATATGGTTCCTTGTTTGTTTGTCTCCATACTCCTCCTGGTCTTAGAGTCACCCCATTCGTGGATCTCTCTAGCACTACCTTGTACTAGTTCTCATCCACTTCTCCACTGGCTCGGCTTGTTATGGTAGTGTAGGGATCCGGACCCCATAAATATGGTGTCGGTGCCTTGATTTATTATATTGTATATATACACAGGTTCAAATCCTGAAGGACCGATCAGTTTAATAGTTTCTGAGAACTTAATACATACATGATACTCATTTTTTATTGGGAATAGAAAATAAAAAATAATACAAAAAATTAGATAAACGGATTCCTAGAAACTTATTCCAACAACTCTTCTTCATATCCTAAGGAAATGAAACAAAATAACGGTGATCTCAAATGATTAGCAATGGTAATGTAAGATTAAAGATATCATGAATCAATAATTATAATAAACAAGGAATGGTAAATAACTAAACACATATTCCATTCAAATAACTCGAATATCGTGACAAGATAAGGAAGAATCAATATAAAAATTTAAATAACTGAAAAACAATTCATGTAACCAATAAACTGAGAATGAAATGTATTTATAGACAATATAATAGATAAAATAACATGGATAATAATAATAAATAAATTCTAAATTATTTAAATGATTAATTATTGGATATCATGTTTCTTGGGAAAATAATACCTTTACCATCAAGATCTATCTGCAAAACTATTTAAAACTAATCGGTAAAAACCCATCTGATTTTTCCAATTGATTCATCTCTAGATATTATCAATGTATTGAGGGGATATCTATAACTAATTACCACCCATGTATTTCATTTATAAATCATTCATCGTATATCTAATAACTGATTTAATTTGAATACAATGTATTCCTACATCAAGTATATGTATTCTATAATGTAAATGGATTTAATAATATTTCCCTAGTTGATCAAATAACATTCAATGTAAATACTCTATGTTAAAATGTTATACGATTTGGTCAATAATTATATCTATCATACCATCATATGGATATTTTAGACAAATATAATTTTTAATGACAAATTTTAACAAGGAAGTGATTGTTTCAAAATAATATTCACAATAAAAAAGAAAGAGAGATTGCAAAATAACATTCATGACTGGATAATTTTAACGTCAAATCTCCATGAATGAAATAGTTAAAATTAAAACATAAAATACCATGAATTATAAATGAATCATTATATTACATTTAAAATGGTATTATATACACAATAAAAATAATTTAGGTGCATAACATTACAATATGAATCAATGAAAGAAAATTGAGATGAAGTCCCTTATGTCGCGATTGTATTTAGTTGGACATGATTTAACCTCATGTATAATAGGTTTAACAACATTATTAATTTATTCTAGAAAAATAATAGTTTTTATAATATCATATTTTACACTCTTACGACATTTTTTCACCTTCTTTATCAGAATATTTCCTTATATTCATCATTCTCAGTGTTAATGGCCTTATTTTCCACTTCATACATTGTTTGGAATTTTTTGGTTACTGTGGATATTATATAGTTACATCACCTAAGGAAATAATAATCATAAAATAATTATAATATTTATACTTCAATTAATCTTTTAGAACCAACCATTGAATATGGTTATGAGAAATGAAGTACTTTACGATCTGAGAGACAGTAGGTTGTACGTACGTATGAGTAGCGTTTCTATTTTTCAAAAATCATTATAGAAAAAGAAATAAGTAATATTTTATCCTTATAAAATGATATTAATATCATAAATAAAATTTTATTTATTTAAATAATCTTATATATATCATCCATGTGGTGTGGTGATGAATATAGAGCCTCATCGCTTCATGAATCTGGTAGTCCACACTTACACAAACGATGTTTTCATTTTTCAGTGTAATAAATAAAATGATACATTATGTTTAAATAATGAAACAAATTTCATTAAATCATAATTATCTCATTCATATTAATTATATTTATTATATTTATTATTATCACCTTCCATGTTATGCGTCAGTGATAGATGAATCACATCGCATCATGAGGCGTTAGTCCGCCATACACATGAGCGATGTCATTGTATCCCTTTTGAAATGGAAAGTAAAAAAATATAAAATTAGTATAAGGGGGCCTCTGAGTGGTGTCTACCCCCTCTCCCATAGTGTCTAGGGTTTTTCCACTTCTTCCCTCCCCCTCCCCCTCTGGCCTGGATTTACGTGACTTCTTTCCGGTTTCAGTTCAGCGCGAGCGTGTTCTGGCTTCGATGTGGCACATCTGGAATTCGAGGTTTTTCTCTCCGGCTTCTGTTCCTGGTGTCGATGGATTGGTGGTGCCCTGGTGATCGGCTCGGTGTCTTTCCTCTACGTCTTCTGTAACATCGCCATCATGCGTCGGCGTTCAGCCCGGCATCCCTTCCGTCAGCGACATCTTGGCACTGTTCCATTAGATCGGTCCGCTTGGCACTGAGGATGGTTATGGTTTGGGGTTTTTTTGGAGTCTCTTTAGCTGTTCTGGTGAGTTTCCATGGGGTGTTGCATTGATCTGCGGTTCTTCAGATGGGGAGGCTCTGTGTTTCTTCGGATTTTTTTTTTGCAGGGTTTTGATGATTCGGTTCCGTTCGATTTGCTGTGATTTTGTTTTTTTGGTTCCTAGTTTGAAATCGCTGGTTCTTCTCTATATTTTCACACTGATTTTCTTGCCATCATGACTGGCCTTCTTTGGATCAGATGAGGGTTCTTTCATGTCCTGAATGAGAAAATACATTCCCTTCGCGGTGCTTATAGTTCAGAAAGACCGGGATCCTCTCATCGATGGCGTTTCCTTGGCATGTTTGGCGTCGGTGGTGAGGTGTCATGTGGAGTGAGACGAGATTCGACCAGGATAGTCATTGATGGTGGTGACATGGTCTCATGATTGGTGGTGATACAGCTGGATTGATGGCATGGATTTTTCCCAAAGGAGGTTTCAGAGCAGTTGTTTCATCTTCGCAAGGATTTTCGGATTTGGTTGTTTGAGAGGGTATGGCGTCAGCCGTCGGATCGGGCATGTGCTTTGACACATGACACTTTCTTGCTGAACTCTAATGCAAAGGTGGAGTGTTTTATCGTGCTTACATAATGGGGTGGGGCAGACCCATGTTGTTTTCTAGTTTCATTTTCTCTTTTACCCTTGGGTCAGGTGATGTCCTATGTCCATGAAGTCTGGCTTCCCCCCTTATTCCCTTAAAAGGGGCTTATCTTATCTTATAATAAAAAAATTGAAGGCCTCCGGGCCATCGGATGGATTAAAATGGTATAAGTACTAAAAAGATATAATTATGTTATAAATCACATATAAATACTTTATATTCATCTTCATTACCAACAGTGATAGGTGTAGTAAAAATAATAATGAAATCGGTTCATGAGGTGTATGACAACCCTGCTTTTATGAAAAACTTAAACATGATTTTTTACATAAAAAATCACTTGATACAAAAAAGAAGATCGAGAGGCTTAGTGTCTTTGGGGCTTAGGATCATTAAATAAAAACTTAAAAAATTAAATACAACATCTCTATTTAAAACTTTTTTTACATGACCACTACATTCCCTCGTACTTAGCATTGCATGTGATAACCTAAGGACATACATAAGAAAAGGGTGAGCTATAAATCCTAGTAAGGGATTACACTTGGAATAACATGAGGAGTAAAATACATGTTATAAAATAGGTATATCAATAGAGCATAAAATAAACATGAACATAAAGTCATGATAAAGCATGATAATCATAACATGGAAATGTGGCAACAACACTTAACATGGAATTAGCATGAGCCAAGGCCTATTGCACATGGAGCATGAGTAAATCCTCATTGCACATAAAGCACAAGTAAACCCTCATTGCACTTGAATTATCATGAGTCAACACTCATTACACATGATGTATCATGATACTATACTTTACCCAATGCATTGGAGCGCTATAAGGGTGCACCCTTCTTAAACATTTCATTTCATGCATAAGTGTGCCACATGGATCATAAAACATGGATTCATAAAACATAATAATTTATTCCACGATAAAGTAATGTGGAATTAATACATGAAACTTTATAATCAATAAATAAATGTTCATAAAGGTGAATACCCTCGATGGAGAAACGGGCATGGTATTCAATACACAATGGCATTGGCTTAGAAAATCGGTGCAATTTCGGCAGCGTAACGGCATGACATAAGAATTCATAAAAATGGTTGATGAGAGAGAAAGGGGTGTCTCATCATATTTACATGAAATGGATAGTAAGGGGGTCATATAGATACATGTCCAAAAAATTGTAATGGAATTTAAATGGTATTTAATTTTTACCCAAAAAATTGACTGTCTCAGAAAATTATGAAAAAACACCATTTGTACTTTAAAAACTATTTACAATATATAAAAAATGACTAGATATTATATTCATTATTATATATAAAAAAATAATGTACATGAACATAGTACTACTTATTTGTTACATAACCCCTTAAAATAGCCGCATAAGACTTAAGGGTATGGTGTGCGATGGTGACAGACTCTTGGAGTGGCTCGGATAACATCGCTCGAGTGGTAATTTCAATCAACTTCAACTTTTCCCTTAGACAGTCACTTTCGAGCTTGACATGATTAAGCTCAGCTCGGTCTTCGTCATGGGCGAAGCCCAAAGACACCACCTCCTTTCTGAGCTCCGACAAATGGGCTTTGTATGGGGCAATTCTACTGGATGAGGCCATCGCTTCCTTTGTCTGAGTAAATTAGATTTGTTAAAGTCCTATATTTATATTAATCATGTGATAACTGTTCAACGAATATATTAGAAACGGTCAAAATTCTTAACATAAGACCAATGAAGTTGACATTTTATATAAACATAAAGAGACATTTAATTATATCAATAGGGATTTCCATTAATGAAACTTTGGTTCGTTACAATATTCCCCCCTTAATAAATTTCGCCCTCGAAATTTTCCTTTTCCCTCACTAAAACAAATGTGGGTAACTCAGCTTCATCATATCCTCCAATTCCCAAGTCGCTTCTTCAAAATTTTGGTTTCTCCACAACACCTTGACGAGGGGAGTTACCTTATTTCATAGAACTTTTTCTCTAAGATCTAAGATCTTCCTTGGTTTCTCTTCATAAGAAATATCATCTTCCAATTGTACCACCTCAGAAGAGAGTACATGTGAAGGGTCCGGTATGTACTTCCTTAAGAGGGATACATGAAAGACATCATGTACTTTGGCCATGGTAGGTGGAAGTGCTAGTCGATGGGCCACAGCCCCGAAACGATCAAGAATCTCAAAGGGGCCAATGTACCTTGGACTTAACTTCCCTTTCCTTCCAAACCTCATGACCTTCTTCCACGGAGATATGTTTATAAATACCATGTATCCAACTTTAAACTCAAGGTCTCGTCGACGATTGTCTGCATAACTCTTCTGACGACTCTGGGCTACCTTGATATGCTGCTGAATGGTTTTCACCTTCTCCACCATTTCTTCTATCATTTCTGGTCCAAGAAGCATACATTCACCGACCTCATCCCAACATGTCGGTGTTCTACAGCTTTTCCCATATAGGGCTTTATATGGTGCCATTTGGATGCTCGAGTGGAAACTTTTATTATAAGAGAACTCAACCAGAGGAAGACGTTGATCCCATCCTCCTTTAAAGTCAATTGAGAACGCTCTCAACATATCCTAAAGTGTTTGGATAGTCTGCTTGGATTGGCCATCAGTTTGAGGATGATAGGTCGTACTGAAGTTCAGTTCAGTATTCAGAGCATGTTGAATACTCTTCCAAAACTTATAGGTGAATCATGGATCTTGGTCAGACATAATAGATAGTGGTACTCCATGAAACCTTACTACTTCCCTGATATATATCTGTGCCAGTAAACCCAATGAGAAATCCTCTCGAATAGCAATGAAGTTTGCAGTCTTTGTAAGATGACCCACAACAACCCAGATTGCATTATTGCCTTTGGATGTCCTTGGAAGTCCGGTGACAATGTCCATGGTGATGTTCTCACATTTCCATTCTGGTATGGGCAATGGTTGCATCATCCACTTAGACTTCTGCCTCTCTGCCTTCACTTGCTGACACACTAGGCACTTTGATGTATATTCAGTGATCTCCTTCTTCATATTATCCCACCAAAAGTTTTGTCAGAGATCTCGATACATCTTTGTGCTCCCTGGGTGAATAGAGAAATTTGAACTATGTGCATCATCTAAAAGTTCTTTCTTCAGCTCTGGACTTGATGGAACACATAGTATTTTCCAAAACCGCACAATTCCTTCTTCATTAACATTAAACTCTAAGGATTTCCCTTTTTTGATAGTTTCCACTTTTTCATGAATTCCCACATCATCCTTTTGAGCATCCTTTAAGATTTCAAAAAGTGATGGTTGAGCAATCATTTGTGAAAGTATTGATGATGTTCCCTTCTTTATGATTCCCACGTCCATCTTCATCAAGTCTAAGAAGATTGGATCCTTCTCAATTATCATCATTGATAGAATTGTTGGGTCCTTTCTACTTAGGGCATCTGCCGCCTTGTTCACTTTCCCAGGGTGGCAATGTATTGAACAGTCATAATCCATGATGAACTTTATCCATCTTCTCTGGCGCATATTAAGCTCTTTCTGTGTGAATATATATTTAAGACTCTTGTGTTCAGTATATATCTCACATTTCTCTCCATAGAGATAATGCCACCAGATTTTCAAGGCAAAGATCATCGCCGCAAACTCTAGATCATGTGTTGGACAGTTTCTCTCATGGATTTTCAACTGCCTTGAGGAATAGGATATAACTTTATCATTCTGCATCATCACATAGCCTAAGCCCTTCTTTGAAGCATCACTTAAAACAACAAAAAGTTCCCCACTTGTGGGTAAAGTGAGCACGGGCGTAGTGATAAGCCTTCTTTTCAACTCTTTGAAGCTTGCTTCCCATTCATCACTCCAAGAAAACTTTACTCCCTTTAGAGTTAGATTGGTAAGAGGGTTGGACAATCATGAGAAATTTCTCAAAAATCTTTGATAATATCCTACTAACCCCAAGAAGCTATGGATATCCCTTACTGATGTTGGCCTCGACCATCCCTCAGTTGCATCTGTTTTGGAGGGGACCACAGATATCCCATTGTTAGTGATGATATGGCCCAAGAATGAGACCTCCTTCAACCAGAACTCACACTTTATATACTTTTCATAGAGCTTCTCCTTGCGCAAAGTCTCTAATACAGTTTTTAAATGCTCCTCATGATCCTCCTTGGTTTTGGAGTATATTAGAATATCATCTATAAAGTCTTCCACAAATTTGTCAAGGTAATCTCTAAAGACTATATTCATCAAGTCCATGAATATTTCTGGAGCATTGGTGAGTCCGAAAGGCATTACTGTGAATTCATAATGACTGTATCTTGTACGAAAATATGTCTTGGGGACATCTTCCTTCTTCACCCTTACTTGATAATATCCCGACCACAAATCCACCTTGGAGAAGTATTGTGCTCCATGCAGCTGATCAAACAAGTCATCGATTCTTGGGAGAGGATACTTGTTATTTAGCGTGATTTTATTAAGTTCACGATAATCGATTCAAAGATGCATTGACCCATCCTTCTTCTTGATGAAGAGGACTGGTGCACCCCATCGTGAAGCACTTGGGCATATAAACCCTTTATCCAGATTCTCTTGTAGTTGTTTCTTCAGCTCTTCAAGCTCAACAACAGCCATTCTATATGGAGTCTTGGATATTGGTAGTGCCCCAGGTATAAGTTCAATTGAGAAATCAACATCTCTTCTATGAGGAAGACCAGTCAGTTCCTCGGGAAACACTTCAATGAATTCCTTCACAATAGGAATTCCTTCAAGGATGGTTTCTTCCTTGGACTCAATGATTTGAGCCAGATACGTGTTCTCATAAAGTAGTAATATCCATGCTTGAGATGATAGAGCTAAAGGAGATTCATCTTCCTCCTTACACTTGTAAAGAATCGGGGGTCGATTCTCTATATGGAGTGTGATTTCCATCTCCCGAAAATTTATGTTGGCTCTATATAAGGAAATCCAATCCATGAGAAGAATTGAATAAAATTACACTAGATGGAGTATGATGAGGTTCGCCAGGAAATTCAATCCAAAAACTATAACCGGGGAGGACTTATATTCATGGGATGCAATGATTTCCCCATTTGATGTACTCACCGACAACTTTACTTCCATGATTTGTGGTGGTGCTCGTACAATGCATAAAACCTGAATCAAGAAGTACGTTCTCTATTATTGAATGAATAACTAGCGTACCTGTCACCACTTCGTTGTCGGGGTTCACTTCAGCAGAAGTGATGGCAAAAGCTCTTCCTTGCTGCCTTGGAGGTTGTTGGTTGTCTCCAAAAACCCTCGGATGAGGGAACTGATTTGCAAAATGACCTGGTTCTTTTCATTTGTAGCATTGAACAATGTGTTGACGTTCGAATGGAGCATTCCTCTCCTCTATCGCAGCCGTGCGTAATTCTTTCCGACAGTTAACAGCTAGGTTCCCTTCTCTTCCACACCTGAAGCATTTTCTCGTCCCCTTAAGGCAATTTCCAGGGTGCTTCTTTCCGCACTTTTGGCAAGTGGGGTGCTGGATCTTCATAGCACCATTGGATTTATTCATCGGACCACCAGCATTGATGTCCACCTTATGCTTCTTGTCCCCATGATACCCTTGTGATTCCCTGATCTTCATTTTGACCTTGAGGGCACATCGGACAATTTCCTCATAGTTGTCAAAGTCAAGGATCGCTAATCCTTTCTGTAAGCTAGGCTTCAGCCCCCCAAAGAAGCGGTCAACCTTGAATTCGGGGGTAACGACAAAGCCGGAAGCGTATCATGCAAGCCTTGTGAAGATTGACTCATACACTCTAACAGATTATTCATCTTTTTTCTTGAGGTAAAGGAAGTCCCTTTCCATCTTAAGCCCGAGGGTGCGCGGAAAATATTTATCGAAAAACATCTTCCGGAAATCCTTCCATTCCAACCCCTCGATCTCCTCATCATGCTTCATATTTTTGATCAACATCCACCATTGATCAGCTTCACCCTCCATACGATAAGCCGCTAGGAGAACCTTCTCTTGTTCAGAAAATTGTAGGATGGAGAATATCTTTTCAATGGAGTTGATCCATTGTACAGCGATCGTGGGATCAGATGATCCACTAAAAGTAGGAGGCCTTTGTCTCATGAATCTCTCGATAGTGACTTGTTCTTTCTTAGGGGGTGTTGAACATTCCTCTTGACCCGTGATTCTATTTAAAACTTGAGTTATCTGAGAGAGAAGCATGAAAAATTTTGTGATTCCCGCTCCCATTGGATTGGGCATCTCATTAGTAAAGTCATCACACTGATCTTGACAACAGTTGTTAGCCCGATTCCTCCTATTACCGTCTATTGGCTGGAATAAAAGGAATGTTATGGGTAACACATAAAGGGTAATCCAAAGACGAAAGTTTATGACTTATAAATAAATTTTATTTCCTTAACTCCTGAGTCTATAGGCTTCAATCTAGGGTTTTCATGATCTACTTTCTAACCTATATTCTTAGGGGCATTTTTTTAATAAGGGTTCAAAATAAGCTTGTGAATTTATCAAAATATATCCCCCGGGAGTGTCATAACCAAGAGTGCATCAAGGCCCGTTGTCGTGCACCAGTTCTTGTTCGAGTCTTTCTCAAAGCGGTGTTTTTGGGTTTTACCCCTAGGATACATCTGTGCCAGAGCCGCCTCTACCTGCTCGTATCCAGACAGGGACGTATTTGTTTGATAAACCACTTACTCAGTACTTACCAAAACTTTGGGATGTTTTTATTATACTTATTCTTGTATCTAAGGCTTTACTAGGGTTTCCTAATCCCAAAAATAACTAAACCTATCCTTTGATACCAACTATGACAACCCTACTTTTATTACAAACTTAAACATGATTTATTACATAAAACATCACTTGATACAACAAAGAATATCTATAGGCTTAGTTTCTTTGGGGATTAGGCTCATTACATAAAAAATTAAAACATGAAATACACAATCTTTATTGAAAACTTCCTTTACATGACCACTACATTCCCTCATACTTAGCATTGCATGGGATAACCTGATGACATGCATAAGAAAAGGGTGAGCTATAAAGCCCAGTAAGGGAGTACACATGGAATAACATGGGGATCACAATACATGTTAGACAATAGGAATATCAATAAAGAATAAAAGAAACATGAACATAATGGCATGATAAAGCATGATAATCATAGCATGGAAATGTGGCAACGACACTTAACATGGAATTAGCATGAGCCAAGGCTCATTGCACTTGGAGCATGATTAAATCCTCATTGCACATAAAGCGTGACTAAAACATAGTTGCACTTGAATTATCATGGTTCTACACTCATTGCACATGACGTATCATGATACTATAATTTACCCAATGCATTGGAGCGCTATAAGGGCGCACCCTTCTTAAACATTTCATTTCATGCATAAGTGTGCCACATGGATCATAAAACATGGATTCATAAAACATAATCATTTATTCCACGATAAAAGAATGTGAAATTAATACATGAAACTTTATCATCAATAAGTAAATGTGCATAAAGTTGAATACCCTTGATGGAGAAATGGGCATGGTATTCACTACACAATGACATTGGCTTAGAAAATCGGTGCGATTTCAGCAGCGTAATGGTGTGGCATAAGAATTCATAAAAATGGTTGATTAGAGAGAAAGGGGTGCCTCGTCATATTTACATGTAATTTAAAGTAAGGAATTCATATATATACATGTCCCAACAATTTTAATGGAATTTAGATTCATCATACAAAAGTATTTCTTGAATATAAAAGAGGAGAGAGATGTTCCTCTCGGAATTTCGGCATAGTAACGGGTGTACATGGGAAGAATTCAATGAGAGAGAAAGGGGTATCCCATCACTAAAACATAAAGAGGGCAGTATGAGGAAGGTTAAAACCCATACCCCAACATTCATAATTGAAATTAAAAGGGAAAAACAACTTAAAGAAAATTGGACAAAAATGAGAAAGGAAGAAAAAACCCTTACTTGGAAGTGTGCTTCCAAAGGCTAGAGAGGGGCTTGTGAGAGGCTTCTTGGGAGCTTGTGAATCCATGGGAGGATTAAATAGAGAGTAGGGTAGAGGTTGTACAAACTCCAAGGTCTTTGAGTGAGAAGGAAGTGGGAGCTTGGGTGGGTTTATACAGGAAAGTTGAGGGAATTCTTTATTATTTAGGTTTCGGTCCCCTTACATTAAATTAATCCAAACCACAAACCATCTAATGGTTTTTTCCCATGGTTTTTGGAAAAGGGAATAGGAAAACAATATTTTATAATGCCAAAGTCCGAACTTCTTAAAATATTAGGGTTTCTTATGTGGAGGTGAGTCACACTCCCATGGAAATTAATTTAAAAAGGCAAGGTGCTGAATAAGTTTTGAGGGGTCCATTAATGCTTTGAAAAGTAATTCAAACAAACCCAAAATCACATTATTTTAATGGTAAAACATATATTGGCCGAACATAAATATCATAGTATTTTATTACATCACTATTGGGTCATTATGATGTCATAAAACACATTATATATTTTAACGGTATTTAATTTTTACCCAAAAATTTGACTGTCTCAGAAAATTATGAAAAATTTACCGTTGGATAATTTTGACATCCTGATTCCGGAAATAACATTTATTTTATCTCAATAATTGTTTTAATATGTTAATTTTCACTTTTAAAATAAAAACCAATATTTATCGAAAATTCACAGGTTTTGACAGAAATGGCATTCAAACCTTAATAAAAATTTTAATTGCATTCATAAAATTATAAGATCATTTATATTTAATAAAAATTAATTTAATAATATTATTATTATTTTATGAAAATGTTATTTAATTAAAAAATCCCTTAATTTAATAAAATATATTTCTTAATTAAATAATAACTAAAAACTCCCTTTGTACTTTAAAAACTATTTCCAATGTATCAAAAGGACTAGAAATTATATTCATTATTATATACAAAAAAATAATGTACATGAACATAATACTACTTATTTGTTACATAACCCCTTAAAATAGCCGCATAAGACCTAAGGGTAAGGTGTGCGATGGTGACAGACTCTTGGGGTGGCTCGGATAACATCGCCCGTGTGGTAATTTCAATCAACTTCCACTTTTCCCGTAGACGGTCACATTCGAGCTTGACATGATAAAGCTCAGCTTGGGCTTGGTCAATGGAGAAGCCTAAAGACGCCACCTCTTTTCCGATCTCTGACAAATGGGCTTCGTATGGGGAAATTCTACTGGATGAGGTTGTCGCTTCCTTTGTCTGAGTAAATTGGATTTGATAAAGTCTTATATTTAAACTAATCATTTGATCACTGTTCAACGGCTATATTAGCAACGGTCAATATTCTTAACATAAAACCAAAGAATTTTACATTTTATATAAACATAAAGTGACATTAATTAGATCATGAGGGATTTCCATTAATGAAACTTTGGGTCGCTACAAGGTGGTTGTCCACTGTATACACAAATAATAATTTCTTAACCTATCTTGTAGAAGTGTAAATGGTTATAGGAAATTAACATAACACAAAATCATCTGAATATTTTTATTATTCACATGGTATTATATAATAATTAATTATTAACAATTTATTTAGGTGGAGAAACAAATAAAATAAGCAACCTCATTGAAGAAAGTTACCTCTTCTTCGGGTATCCTCATCAGGTTTTCACCAAAGCAATCATATATTGGATTTTTTATATAAATAATGCCTCTATGATGAGATTATTAAATTTTGAATGTGATTTGGGTTGGTATTTCAAAAACAAAAATGGTGTTAAGGTGTTAAGAGTTATGTAAAGGGGTGGCATTTTATAAGTGAGGTGAGTGGCACAACTGTAATTTTTTAAATAAAAGTTGTACCCAAGACTTTTACTTCTCAAAAGTTTCATAAATATATTTTTACTCATAATTATACATGATTAGTATCAAATATATCCATAAAATATACTTTAAACAAGTTTTTAGTCAATTTAACCACTGTCTTTCTAGTTTAAACCCAATAAATCCATTTTTACCTTAATGGTGGTAATTAATTTCATTGGTTTCACTATTAATTTTGGTCAAAAATAAAGTTAAAATTATTATAAAATTTAAATTATAATTATTCCTGATATAGAATCTTTTTTTTAATTCCATTCATCGAAATATAAAATTTTAATTTAAAATTAATCTAATAAACGCGAAGAGAAACTGGTTTTTAAAGGGAAATGTTCAAAAGTTTACATATTTTTTATATCAAAATTCAATATTAGAATTATAATAATTACCTAAATTATATTAATTGATATAAAATTTAATTAATTTTACATTAAAACATATTCAGAATATAATTTAACATTTTTAAATATATAAAAAACAGAAATTTTCAATTAAAATTCAATATTTTTCACAATTCATTGAAAAATAAATCAGTTCGGAAAAATCCAAAAAATTAAACATAAGATAATTTTGATATTTTATATTCAAAAATTAATTTAATTTTATAAAATTAATTATTATAAATTGGTAAAAATAAAATTTATATTATGTGTGCGAAGCGCGACTAAATCATCATTTATAAAAAATAAAGTTTCATTCAAAAAAAATTCTTTTTATATAAAATTGTTATTATATTATTTAAAATAAATAGATAACCATAACGTTAATAATTTACTTATTACTATAAATACCCTATAATTTAATTTCTAGGTTATAATTATTATTTTTAAATAATATTTTAATAGAGTATCTTGTCTATTCCAAGCTATCAAATAGAATTAATTTATTTGAAAATAAATATATCATAAAATTTTGTGATGTTTTATTATCTCATATGGTTGCTCTTTCATGTCATACATGTTATCAAATATAATGTTCATATTTTATAATATTGCGGTGTAATATTTAATCCCCTTAAATAAATTGTTCCCTCCTAATTTCATCTTGATCTTAGTAATCAAGGGTTTGACAATTGAAAATATATTTTTTGAAAACCCATGTTATAATGTGATCTAATAAAAAAATCAATTAATAATAGATAAAGGTAAGTATAAATTACTTATGGAATTACATATCGTAGGTTTCAGAATAGTATAACATAAGTGGGATGTAAAAAAGTTGACATAGAATAACAAACCTACACACAAATAATGATAGAGAGTGATAGAGAACATGGTGAGGATGAAGTTAATAACCAAAAATCCATAAACCAAATGTGAGAAAAAGATCATTGGTATCATAAAAAATGATGATAATATGTTTAAAGTTTTCTTTCAAGATCATTTTCCTATAGTTGAGTAATTGTTTCAATTTAAATAAATTTAATCATATATTATTACTTGAAATATTTTTATTGCATAAGAACAATTTTATCATTTGGATGTGCTTCAATCAATTTCCCCTTCACCTATCACTCTAGGAAATAAGTATCCAAAAATTAATATATTCTCCTGAAGCACTGAAATAAAAATTTAAGATATCATAAGATCCATAAATTAGTAACAGTATATTCTGTTTTTCTTTAATAAAACCAAAATGGTTAGAAAGAGTTTTCTGATTACACCCATTGTTCAACATAATCTCTTCCATAAAATGTTGACCTTATTTATTGTCCGAAATATTTTTGATTGAATTTAGAAGGAAGGTCACAAAATCAATATTATGTTCCCCAAAAAATATAAATTATCTCTTCATGTTACATTAAGAATATTTTAATACCTTGGTCACCATAAAAATTCAATGAAAAAATGAATTCCTCTTAAAATAAAATCTTAGGTGGTCGAATATATTATATAGATCAAAACATGTAACATAATTCTACAAAGATCACATAAACCATAAAATCACCGACCAATTTCTTGTTTATAAATATTATCACAAAAAAATATCGTTCTCATTATTCTCTCAACATAGAGATAAAATAAATGGCTTTCTTCCATTAATCATGTGTTTTCCAAAAATTTCTCTTGCCAAAAAATGACTTTTCTTTGTATCATTAAGATAAAATAATAAATATTAGTGTAATAAAATCCTTATACATTTAATGATTCTTATAATGAAAATATCATCAAAAAATACTTATACAACCTATTTCTTGGATCCAAATACACAAACACATTAATCATTCCACTTCATTAGTATCGATAACATAATCTTGGCCTTGATCACGTAGCTTCTTCTGAGGTATATTTCCTTAATGTGTGGGAAATTCATTTTCATATTGCCCCATTTTCTTATAGTGGAATCATTGTATATTGAAATTTTCATTATTTCCCTTAGAATCATGAGCATGGTGACCTTTCTATATAAATTGGTAGTAAACTACCATTCCCGTTAAGCAAGTACCAAGGTGTTTCTATCCACAATTATGACTTGTATGGATATTATTCTTTCCATTATTCCATTTTTTTCCTTTTTTCTCGGTTTTTGTCTTCTTCTCTTTATTCCATTAGAATCTATAAGACTTGGATAATTATTTCCCTATCTTTATAGAACATAAAATTATTTCATCATATAAAGAAACATTTTGACAGACCATCACACTTCTAATACTTGGCTTGATCCCTTCAAATAAATGGTTAGCCCTATACTCTTTGTAGTGTATATAATCCATAACATACCTAGATGAACATGTAATGGTATATTCGTAATCTACAAAAAATTTCTTCTTCCTTTTAATTTAATCTAATGAACATTCTATATATCTCATTTTATTTATAATGAGGGAAATATTTATTAAGGAATGTGTCCTTAAAATCTTATCATTCCATTAGTTCTCATTACTTTTCCATAATAGTATTTCGGATCAATGACCACTAATGATCAACATATCCATTGAGATAATACAAAAAAAGTGTAACCTTTTTTTCCTTTTCATTACATCCCAAGGATATAAATATGATTTCTAGAAATTCAATACATTGATTGGATACTATTTGATTATTAGTTCCACCATATGATATGGGTTTTTATCACATAAAGTGATATAACATTGAACAAAATCACTTTGTAATTGGTTTATACATCCAGTAAAGTTTATTTCTTATAAATTAATTAAACATACCGAGTATTGCTGGGATATATCAGTTCTAATACCATCTATTTTTTCTTCCTCTTTAAGAAAATCACTACATTGACCATAAGTATTTGTACTCTTCATTCTTGAATGTTTTGTCTCTAAATAATGAAATATACTCGATAAACTCACAATAATATGAATTTTAAATTATAATTTATAATATGAAATATGGTGTAACACATAGAATAAATTAAAAAAATAATCATAATAAACTTTGTTTCTTTAGGGATATCTTTATTTTTAAATCCTTCATAATGGTTTGTAAAGAAAATATAAATTATCCTAAGCATATCCCCTAAGAGTGTCAAACTAGGTTATCATTAAGGTCTATTAATATACACTAGGTAATGATTGATTCAAGTCCAATTCTCCATTTTTATAGTTATTACCCCTAAGTGATTTCGTTCTTGAACCACATCTACTTCAAGTATACAAACATGGATGTATTTCAAGGAAAAACCACATGAAATCTTCCATAAAAACATTATAATTTTACTCTTTACATATAATCAAATTATATAATAAGTTTGTGTTCCATAATCTTTTGTTTTCCTTAATCTAGTTCTGAATGTTTATATTAAATTTTCTCTGATACCAATTTTAGTGACTGTGACCCTAGTAACCTAGAGCTGATGACTTAATTTATTACATAGGCATAGATACCAATGGTAAAATCTAAAGGTAGATATTAGTTTATAAGCATTGCAGTTCCATATACATATATGATAACCATTTTCCATTGGGAATATAAAATAAAAAAAATAATACCTAACAAATTAAAATGAACTCTATCCTCAAAAACACATTTCAATAATTATTCTTCATATCCTAGGGAGAAAAAACCAAATAATGTTGAGATAAAATTATTAGTAATGGTAATGTATACTGGAATCTATAATAAATAAATATGAATAATAAATATGAAATGGTAAATAACATAACATACGTTACATTTAAATAAATTGATTATCATGGTAAGATAAGGTAGAATCAATATGGAAAGGTGAAAAATAGAAGAAAAAAAAGACATGTCATTTAATCAGTAAACTAAGAATTAAAAGAATCCATGTGTAATATCATAGAAACAATCTTGTGTATAAAAATAAATATAACTAAATTATAAATGAAAGAAATTATTAATTTTTATACATCATGTTTCCAATGTTAATGGTACCATTTCCATTAAGATATACGCTCAAGAAATATTAAAACAACTGGGAAAAAATCATCTTTTCTGGTCAACAGATTCTTCTCATTAGACTACCAATTAATTGAAGGGATAAATATAACCAACCCCCATCTATTTCTGTTACAAACTGAGATTTTATGAAATTTAATTTTTAAAAATATTTGATTTCTTTTATGTCTTGCCTTACCTGCAACACCGGCTTAGCTTACGTTACGCGCAACACTATGTTTACATGGAACATCATTTTATTTATATAAGATAATAACCAAGACGTAAAATTAGTTAGTATGAATAGTATTAACTAACTTATGAAAATATATTGTTGATAAGATAAATTTACTAGTTACCTATTAATAAGAAATGAAATTATATAACAATTGAGTATAATGAAAAATATTTTTATTATCATGATCACAAAAGTCATTTTGTATTCAAAATAAAATAAATTAAAATTAGTGAATGGTTTTAATTAAATATATATTTCATATATTCTATACAATATTTTTCATATTCATCCAATAGATTTTACAGTCCTAATATAAGAACAAACTCAATTTTATGCATAAAACCTTATATTTTTCAAAAGGGTAATTTACCACCTTTTAATGGTGAACCCATTTTAAATCTATTTTCTGACACTTTTATATTTTATATTTTAAAAAAATAATGTTATTATTTTAAATTGGAATATAAAAATTTACTTTTGTTTAATTTTATATATTATTTTGATAAGATTTCTATTTTGATTAATAGTAACAAATTATAAATTTTAATTAAAAAAATGCATAAAAAAATTTATACGGTTAAATTATATTTGTGATTGGTTTTAAAGTATAATTATATCAAATTTTTATCATTTAATGTAATATATGTCATTTTCATCTATTTTACATTTAATTTAGATATAAAAATAAATTAAATCTTTTGCTTTTTCTTAACTTTAATAACCATTTTTCTCACCCCGTCAACTGGATTAATATTAAATTAATTACTAAAAATTATGTGTTTGTAATTTTTAAAAATATATTCCATATTTGGAATCATTTTTTCTAAAAAAATAATTTTTTTCATTAATTTTTGGACAATATGAATAGTAACATTGGTATTTTTTATTAACATGGTAAATGCTAAATCGTGTAATTAAGGGTCAAAAATAATATTATAAATAATAAAAATTACCCTGACACTTTTCCTAATTTCATTAGATCTATGGGTTTTTACCAAAATCATTCTTGGGCTGAGATTATATCCTTTTTATTCTAGTTGGATGAAAGTAATACATTTATTATATTTTATATAAAAAAATTTAAAGATTTCATACTCTTATTTTCAATAACTATGCCATTTTCAACATAGGGTTACATATAAGATAAATTATACTATAAATATAAATTTTAAATCTTAATTTTTTATTTATCATGGTAATTTATTTTTAGTCTTTAGTAAATAAATAAATACTATAAAGGATTATTTTATGATGGTAGAATAATCATTTAAAAATGGAAATACCAAATAAATGATATTCAAAATATTAAAATAAATATAGTTTAACATAATTAATGTCATCCATTAATTATATAGATTACTTTGACATGTTATGTATGATTTAATTTTTTTATTATGATATCATATTGATATGATAATTTTAAAAAGACACATAATAAATAGTGTCAAAATTGACACTAATGATATTTTATGAAAGAAATATTTATTAAATTATCTAAACAATATATAAATATTAAATACATAAAAATGGATGATATATAGTCTAAAATATAATAAATTGACCATTTATGGTCCAATTCACAGTTTATATAGAAAAATTACATCCTCTTAACAATAACAACATTTTTACGATAGTTAAAATTAAAATTGGTTAACTAAGGGTTAATAAAAATATATAAGGATTAAAATCACATAAAAACATGTATAAATTTTATTTTATGTTGATATTAGAATACTATATTGTATTATCTTCAAATACACTTCATTTGGGAGGTATTTATATTGACATTCAGTTAGTTATAAATTAATATTGTTTAGATTCCAAAAATACCACTCACCTCAATTATAAAAGGGTCCCTCCTCGCTCACTTCTCTACATCACTTTGAGACTTTAATATCGACCATACATTGGGAATTTGTCTTTAAAATTACCTATCTACATTATATAGGTTTTTTATTCCAAAAGGTCCACCACTAGAGTTTTTTAGAGGAGATCTATAAGAATAGTTCTGAAGAAGAGGTAATCGTTCTAACTAGTCATTATATTTTCGTACTCTTCAATAACTCATATAAATATATGATATATATCGTAAAATATTAAATTGTTTATAAAAATAATTGTAAATTATATTATGGTTATTAACAAACCATTATACATCCCTTTTCTCGTCAAACAAAAAAATGAAAGTATCACTCATGCGTACGTAGGACTTACCGTATCCACGTAGCGATATAATTCATTTCCAATAACCATATTTAATGAGTGAGAATTATGATGGGTTTAAAATTTATATATTATATAAATGATATAATTATACTTATAAAATTATAATTTAATGCCTACCATTTTACCATACATCAAATATTCCTGGAAAATGATAACGTCGCTCCTGTGTAAATATGGATTACCATCTCCATGATGCAATGTGATAGGTAATTCACATATATTCAGAATATATGTAAATAGGATAAAAATTATCAATATATATATTATATATGACATTATAATAATTCTATAATGATAATATATCATAAAATTATCATTATTTTTACATGGAAGGAAAATTAAAATTGCATTCATGTGTTTGTAAGGCCTTCCATATACATGAATAATGTATTTTATTTTCTATATATAACATTTAGGAATAACATTGAATAAAATTATAATGAATATTAATTGGAGATTTACATTATTTTAATCAATAAATATATGAAAAAATCATGATCTATATAAGAGTAATAAGGATGAGAAGCCAAAATTTTAACGAAAAAGGAAGCATATATTACACAAAGTGTAACTCTGACATGGAATTATTAATAAAAGGGTAATATTAAGTAATAAGTAAATCATATATGTAATATATATATATAGGAATATTATTTTATGATATATTTATAAAACAATTATATTTATTGTATAGGAGGTTTTAACATGTGATAATTAAGTCAAGACTTAAGGTGAGATATTTTTGTCTCGCCTTTATTTGTGTGAGACACGTGTCTTATACAATATTTGTTTCTACTACGTGGTGTATATAACACCCATGAATGTCTTCTATGATTCTTATCTATAATATTATGGTAATTTCATTTACATATAATTTTCTTAATTTTATGGGTAACATGATTCTAAAAATAATAAAGTGATGAGTGTTTCTTTCAAAACCTTATCAATATTTGGGATTGTTTTGTTTTAGATATATATTGGGGTATGTTTATCTTCAATGTCCATATATTATAAAAAAGTTTTTTTAAAACATTTAATATTATTTTATGTATTTTTAAATTCATTTTTACCCATTTTTTACTTTTGAATAGAAGTTTGGAAAGGAATCTTATAGTAGTTTTTCAAAAGAGGAACATTGTGGATTTTTCTAAAAAAGTACAAAAGGATGGTTTATTTAAAACATATACTGCATGAATGTAATTTTATGAAATTATGATGACTTAATGATTTGAATAATACATTAAAATAATACTTTATTATTTTCAAATAAAATTTTTTCTTTTGAAAATTATTGACATTATTGTAAAGGAAAGTTTTTTCAGAAAACAAAAGAAAATTTTCCTCAAGAATTTTTTTCACGTGATTTATAAAAAATATTTTCCAAATAAGATAACATTATTTTATGTTACTTATATTTTATAATGGATATTATTCAATTCTACCATTATTATTCCTTTTAATAATTCGTTATGTTTATGATAGAATGACATTTATGTAAATCGTTTATTTTCTATGTGTCATGTTTTGATTAAATGATGTTAATGAAACTCATTTCATTACATGTGTTATGATATTATGAACGATTAATTTTCTTATAGAAAACATATATATGGTTTTCATTATGTGTTGTTTGGGACCTATATCTCCCTCCAATTCATTGGGTAAATATTTATATCTTATTAGAGAGGCATGACTGAAATGGAGAGTCATCTTGGTCCAGTAAAGGAATTTGTTCACTAAGATTGTATTTGGAATAAACCTTGAAATATAATATGGTCACGGTAGTGATACATGAACACCAAAATGGTTTAGGGAGTGAACCAATAATACAAATATGGCATTAGAAGTGATACCTTGACTACTATGGAAATCAATTTATATTCTTCTGTTTCTGAAACAATTCCATGTTTTATTTATATGTTATGCTTTCATAGATTATGCTCATGAAAACCCTAGGATTTATGTCTTATAAAATTTCAATATATATTAAATGGATAATTTATTTGACCTTAAAATGGTATTATTATGTTCTTATACCATTATGTTCATGTTATACATATGTTTCTCTCATGGTTACCCTTACTGAGCATCTAAGCTCTCCCATTATTTTGTTTCTTCTCCCAAAGATACAAAGAATTTTATTAAGTTTGATATGTAAAAAATGGTTTTAGTTATGAAGAAATAGATGGTAGAATAATTATATATGTTATGAATCAGTTGTTTATGTTTTAAAGTTTCAAAAGGAACCAAACTAAAACTTTCTTTGGGTTTGTGTTTGTGTAATGTATGAAATGTTCCCCAAAAACGATGTAATGTCAATTCACATTAATCAAAGGTCATTATAGTTGGTATCAGAGAAAAGTATTAGTCAAAATTTGGAAACTAGGATGATAAAACATTATTGATATCCCTAAATATATTTATAAGTATGTGTCTAGGGATGTCTCTAAGGATGAGTATAAGTATGTTTCATAGTAAAAATATTTTGGTAAAAATCATGAAAAACCTCAGATTAAACCCGAATTTTTTTAGATTCAAATTAAATTACATTTATTATTTGTTTTCCCCACAATGAATAGTTTTACGCACATTATACTCTTATTTTTTTTCAATTGATGGAACTTGAAGGAACTGGGTAAATAATGAATGTAGTGGGAAATGCAACGATTTTTCTCCTGAGCAACCCAGTGTAATGGGTTCTAGAATGAAAAATATTATCATTGTACTCAGAAAAAATATGAATCATTATGGACTTCCAAATTAGAAGAGGAGGGAACAACTTTATGTTGCATCTTTCATGAGGAAATGTCCACCTTATTTTAGTGGGTCATCTGATCCACTTATTGCTGAAAAAAATATTGATTCCGTTGATAATATATTTTCTATCCATCAATATCTAGAATATAAAAAGGTTATTTTTGTTGCTTATCATTTATAAGTAAAAGAAAACCATTTGGGGACTTTAATCAAGAATATGATGAAGCAAAATGAAATCGAATCAATGGATTGGGATGAGTTTAAAAACATTTTCTTTAATATGTATTATATTAATTTTCATTGTACGAAGATGGAGAAAGAGTTGCTTGAGTTAAAGCAAAGGTATTATGAGTCAACTGGTAACATTGAGGATAATTTTAAAAAACATCCAAGGTACACATTTGGAATTATCATCCAACCTAAATGTATGGTGGATAGATTCTTCAATGGATTAATACTAATTATTTGAAGTCCGTTATCAATAAGAGACATAAATAGTAATGATGAGATTGTGACTTTTTCTGTCAAAGTGGAAATAGAGGTTATAGTTACATATAAATCTCATCGTTTTGATATGAAACGAGAGGTGGATATCAAAGAAAAATCTAAAAACCATGTATAAAATAATATTATATTTCCTTTATGTTTAAATTTTTAAAATAAAAATGGTGTAAATTGTTTTAAGGGGACTGGTAGGTGTTTTAAGTGTAGGGAATAAGGTCATTGGGAATTTGACTAATGAAGTGATGGGAAAAAATTATCTAATGATGTTAATAAAGATAAGGGTACAAAGAATGTACCCCCCACACATAAATTTTTCAAGTGTAGGTAAAATGGGAATTATGATAATAGGTTCCAAAATCTTTGAGTTAATTATGATGATCAACATCGGGAAATTCTTAAATCCAAAGATAAATGTAATTATCTTATGATCACTATTAGCGACATGGAGTACAAAAATGATGTGGTGGAATTATTGAATTTTTATGTATTGTAATTAAATAATAATGTTTTCAAAATATATTTATGGTATTATAGAATAATGAAATATCTATGTATTCTTACACTATAGTTTTTACTTAAGTATTTTAAAGCATATGTGGAATGGTATTAGTAACCATGAAAACAAAATTTGGTGTTAAGGTGATTAATGTACGGATAACCCTTAATATGTACCTGATTTTGGGATAATAATAGGATAAAGAGATGTTTGATTATGTGATAAGATAAATGGGATAGTATTTATGACCTTAGAAATATTTCTTAATATGATTATGAGGTGGTTTAAGTATTGAGTTTATAGATTTATGGTATTAAGAATGGTTTAATTTTTGTAATCATGAATGTTTTCACAAAGTTTTTATGGTAATTAAGTAAATTACCATGTTTAAATAGAGTACATGAAAATGGTCTTCACATGTTTTTGTGTGACAATTAAGAGCTAAATGAAGTTTTTTAGGGGATTAATGATGAGTTTTTTTTGAATGTTAGTTACCTTATTTTGAATATTTTTTATTTTAATCCTTTTGATGGAACATAAAGGTAACCATTTATGAAATTGTTCAATGTTTTATGTATTAAAATATTATATCTCCATATGTTAATCTATGCATATTGGAAAACCTATATTAAACTTTTTTTTTGTGATATTAACCTATCTTTATCTGGATATCATGATATGCTAGTGTGTTAGGAATGAAAAATTCACCATTATTTCATGGTATAAGAGATGAAGTTTAAATTGATTATGGTGCAATGAAAGGATGAGATCATGATTCTTCAAGTGATTATTTATTCTCCAAAAAATCATCAACTCTAGGGAAATGAACTTGAAAAAAAATTATCCTAGTACCTTGTTTTCTGATTAATCAAATGTTCCCTTAGTTCATAGTGTATTTATGAATTTTTTATTGTTAAATTTTTCCTATTCATGTTCTTTATCACTCTCCATCAGAATTTTATGGTTTTATTTCTCTTTAATGTCAATTTTTTCACTTTTTTCCTATGTTTTCATATGTGGAAAACTGTTTATGAGTTACTTTGGGTAACCTTTATGTATCAAACATTTCATTTTCAAACAAAGTTTTAATATTAGTTTTTAAAAAGTAGGTCTCTGTGAAAAGAACATTCAAGTATTAAATCATTGATAACCAATAGAAATTGTGAAGGAGAAATTAATTTTAAGGGTGATAAAATAGAACAATCCTAGATTTTTATGAAATATATTTCCTTTTAAATAAAATTTTATTTCTTTTATGTTTTACATTAAATGCAACAACGGCTTAGTTTGTGTTATTTGAAACACTAAGTTTCTAAAAAACATAAATTTATTTAAATAATTTAATAAAATAGATGTAAAATTAGTGGGAATGAATATTATTAACAAAATTATGAAAATATATTCCTTATGAGTTTAATTCATTGGTTACCAGTTAATTAGAAATTAAAATGTATACTAACTGGTTATAACGAAAAATATTTTTATTACCATGATCTTAAAGTCGTTTTGTTTTAATAACAAACCCAATTTTATGCATAAACAAATATTTCTCAAAAAGGTAATTTTACCGCCTCTTAATCGTGAACCTAATTTAAATGAAATTAATGGAACTTTAATATATTATATTTGAAAAAATAAACATATTATTTTAGTGTGTAATATAAAAAAATTATTTGGTTTAATTTTTGGTATTTTCTGATAAGTTTCAGGTTTTTATGAATCGTAAAAAATACTAAATTTTAATTGAAAACAACTTTTTTCGTCAAAATAATTTATAGTGTTGAATCTTATTTTTATTGGTTTTAAATTAAAATTAGGTAAAAAATTTATCATTTAATCTATTTCAGTTCATTTTAATTAAATTTATATTCAATCTATATAAAAAAAATATTTTAATCTTTTGCATGTTTTAACTTTAATAACTTGTTTTCTGACCCTCTCAATGTGATTAATTTAAATTACTTACTGAAAAATATATTTTTTCAATTTTGAAAAATGTAATCCATATTTTTAATCAGTGTGTCCAAATTATGTAAAACAATTCTTTCATTTTTCTATAATATGAATAGATACTTTAGCAATTTTTTATTAACATGGTAGAAGAAAAATCTGGTAATTAAGTGTAAAAAATAATATTATAAATAATATGAAATTACTCTAACGCATTTCCTAATTTCATTAATGAGTGGTTTTCAATTAAAATCATCCTTAACATGATATTATAATCTTTTTATGTAACGTAGATGAGAGTAATACATTTATTATATTTTATTTAAAGAAAAGTAAAAGATGTCATACACATACTTTCAATAATTGTATCATTTTTAATATAGGGTTATATAGAAGAAATATTAGACTATAAATAATAATTTTAAATATAAAATGTTTCCAATTATCATGGTAATTTATTTTTAATAATTATAAAATAAATAAAAACCTTAACGTCTTATTCAATGATGATGCAGTAATCATTTAATTAATAGAAATATCAAATAATTGATACAAAAAATATTTAAATAAATATAATTTGACATAATTAATGTCATACACTAATTTTATGGATTAATTTGAGAGATTATTGATGAATAAGTAAATTCCATTTGAAGATTTCATGTTGTTATGATATTTTTAAAATGGAAAATATTGAATAGTGTCAAAATTGTTATTATTGATATTTTATGAAAGTAATATTTTATTAAATTATATAAAAAACATAAGAATATTAAATTAATACAATTGGATATTATATGATCTAAAAAATAATAAATTTAACATTTATGGTTCAATTTACACTTTATATGTAAAAATTACAGCCTCTTAACTACAAAAACATGGATACCGTATTTAAAATTAAAATTGTTTAACTGAGGTTTAAGAAACAATATAAGGTTTAAAATTACATAAAAACTAGTCCAAAATTTATTAGATGATGATATTAAAAAAACTATATCCTATTATATTCATTTTAATTTAATTTTTGTGGTATTTGGATTGATTTCAAATGTATAATAAATTAATATTTTTAGAGACTCTGAAAGTGCCACGCATCTCAATTATAAAATGGAACCTCCTCCCTTACATCTTCGCAACAATTTTGGAATTGAATCTTGACCAAACCCAAACACTTTATCTCATCCACTTCCATATAAAAATTCTATAGGTTATGGTTCTCCCAAAGGACCAACTCTAGAGTCCTTTAGTTGAGATCTAATAGAGTCATTCTGAAGAAGAGGTAATCACTCTGATCGGTCATTCTCTTTTTAAATTCTTCTACCCCTCCTCTAAATACATGATATATATCACAAAATAATAAATTAATCAACCTAAATATTCTAAATTTTTATTATGATTATGGAAATACAATTATACATTCCATTTCCCATCAAACAAAAAAAATTAAAGTATCGCTTGTGCCTATGTGCGGCTTACCGTCTCCACATAGTGATAAAATTAATTTTCCAGAACCACCTTTTATGAGTGAGAATTATGAAGGTTTTAATATTTATGTATTATATTTATGAAGTAATTATACTTAAGGGATGAAAATTCCATTTCTACCTTTTTACCATCTATATAATATTTTTGGAAAATGATAACATCACTAATGCATACGTATGGATTAACATCTTTATGATGCGAAACGATTTGTTATTCACATATATTTCACATTGATGGTAATAATAACAATTAATTTTATATATTTATATGTTATATAAGAAATAAAAATTATTTGGTAAGAATAATATATCATATACTTTCTTTTCATTTAACCCGGTAAGAAAATGAAAACAGTGTTCATGTGTACATACGGCCTACCATCTCCATGAATAGTGTATTTTATTTTCACTCTCTAACTTTTATGAATTACTATAAATACATATATAATTAATATAAATATTATTTTTATATCTTTATTATAATTTTTTATATGATTAAATCATTATCTATGTAATAGGATCAAGGACAATAAGTCAAAACATGAACGAAAAACAAAGAAGATATTACCCGAAGAAAATTATTAACATGAAATTATTAATAAACATGTAATATTAATTCATAATTAAATAATATATAGAATATATATATATGACTATTATTATGTGGTATATTTATAATAAACTTATATTTATTATACATTAGTTTTTAACATGTGTGAAAGAAGTCGAGACTTAAGATAATGTATTTGTGTCTCACCATTATTTCTTTGAGACACAACTCTTATACAATACATTTTCGTAAAAAGTATATATATACTTATCTTGGATGTCTTTTATGGGTCCTATCCAGAATATTATGGAATTTTCATATACATATAATTTTCATTCTTTCATGGGGAACACGATCCAAATGATTATAAAGACATAAGTATTTATTTCATAATTTCATCAATATTTGGTATTGTTTTTCTTTAAGTCTCTATTTTGAAATATTTATCTTCCATGTCCATTTTTACTAAACAAAATCAAACAATATTTTACCTATTCTCATATGGATTTTTAAAGTCATTTTTACTCGTTTTTTATTTTATTCTACATGATTTTAAAGGAATATTTTTTGAGTTTTTCTGAATGAGAATCTTTGTGACTTTTATAGAAAAAGTATGCAAGGATTATTTTTTAACTTATAGGGAATGAATTTAATTTTCCTCTTTCATGAAACCTTAATTATTTTATGCTTCCCTTACTATCTTATAAGGTTTTTTTCAGAGAAAATTTTCTCATTTAAAATCGCATGACATTTTATGAAAATAAAACGTTTTCAAAGTAGAAAGGTTGTTTTCCTAAATAATAGTTTTCAAGTGATTTATCAAATTCATTTTTTATTAAATATCCATTATTTTATATATAAAAATTACTAGGGATATTTTTTAATGATACAATTTATATTGTTTATAATAATTGTTTATGTTTATGATGGAATGAAATTTAAGAAACACATTTCTTTTCCCTGTGATTTCTTATGATTGAATGATGTTTATGAAACCAATTTCATTCCTTGGGTTCTAATATGATGAGTGATTTATGTTCTTGTGTAACACATATTTATGGTTTTCATTATTTGATACGTAAAACATATATCTCTGTCAAATTTGTTGTGTAAATATTGAAAACTCATGAGACATACACGGATGGAACAGGGAGTGAACTTTGTTCAGTAAAGGACTTTGTCCACAAAGATAGTCTTAGGAGTGAACCTTGACTACAAAGTTGGTTGTGGGAGTTAACCATGACTACCAAGACGGTACTAGTAGTGAATACATACAACTAATATGGCCTTGTAAGTGATTCCTTGACAACTATAGAAATCATTTTATATACTTATGCATTTTCAAATTTCCATGTCTTATTTCTATGTTACTCTTTCATGGAATATACTCTTGATAATTTATGATTTATGTATTATTAACTTCTAATATTTATTAAATAACTCATTTATTTGATATTTCATATGTAGGGCATGATATTAAAATTTTATTCTTATGTTCGCATACCATTATGTTCTGTTTATGCTTACATATCTCCCTTGTTAACCCTTACTGAGCATCTGATCTTACCCTTTCTTATGTTAATCTTCCCTAAGATATAATTAATGTTATTAATTCTAATATATAAAAAAGTATTCTAGTTATGAATAAATAGGTGGGAGAATAAGTATGTGAGTTATGAACCAGCTTTTTATATTTCTAAGTTTCCAAAGGCACTAAACTATTACTGTATTGGGGTATGTGTTTGTGTAATGTATTAAATGTTTGAAAAAATTATGTAATTTTAAAGTATATTAATCCAGGGTCTTTATAATTAAGTCAATGTATAAATAATACCGAATATTTATAATAATAAATTTAATTCACAAAAAAAATATCTATCATTAATTATCCTTATTGCCAAAAGTATACGGATTTATCTATGTTTTTTCAGTTAATCAGATAACTTTCAAAGTAAACATGGTTAGTAAAAATATTGTATGTTTTTTGAAATAATCATATAAATCACAAAATAAAATGGATATTTTATATAAATGTAATTTACGATGAAAAATTACCATAATAAAGTGATTGTTTCAAGACAATGTTAATAATCACAAAAGAAAGTGGTATTGCACAATAACTTTTACCACTTGGTAACTTTCAATTCAAATAATATTCGATTAAATAATTTAAATTGAAACTTTAAATAAAATTAATTATGAATGTTTCAAGATTTTACATGTCAAATAGAAGTATATATACCATATAAAATAAATTAGGTTCATAACATTACAATACGACACAATGAAGAGAAATTGAGACGAATTTCCTCACCTCACACATTTCTTTCATTGAATGTTCTTTAACCACCTATATAATGGTTCTAATAATTTCATTACGTTATAAAAACCATAATAATATTTTTAATATCATATATAATCCTATTATAATATCTTACCACCATTTTATTGATAATATTTCATTATTTTCATTGTTTTTTGGGTTAACCTCCTTGTTTTCTCACTCATGTTGTCTGATGAAAGTTCATATTTTTTTTCATATCATATAGTTCCATAACCTACATAATAATAATAATTAAATAATTATAATATTTATATTCCAATTATACATTTAAATCCAACCTTGAATGATGGTTTTGATAAATGAAGTATGCTATGATCTTGGAGATGGTAAGTCTTTCGTACGCCTCAGTAATGTTTCCATTTTTCAATAATCAATATTAAAAGTAGGTAAGTAATATTTTATATTTTAAAAAATTATATTCATATAAAAAATACCATATTATTTTTTAAATATAATTACATTTATCATCCCTATGGTGTGGTGATGAAAAGAGAGTCACATCACTTCGTGAAGGCAGTAGTCCACACATATACTAACATTGCTATCATTTTTCAATGTAAGAAAAAATGATATTATATTTTTATAATTAAAAATATTTCATTAATATCATAATTATTTCATTTATATCAAATATATTCATTAAATTTATCATTATCTCTTTTCAAGTTATGTGTTAATGAAAGACAAATCACATCCCTTTACGATGTGGCAGTCTGTTGTACCAATGAGCGACGACATTGTATCACATAACGAATATAAAGTAAAAAAATTCATATATGATATAATTAAATCATAATTAATTTTATCTAATAAATATATTATATATACTTTATATCCATCATCATTCCCAACTCTGAGAGGTAGTATAGAAAAATGAATGACATTAGTTCGTGAGGTGGTGGTCCACCGTACAAATGAATGATGATTTTGTAACCCATTTAATAGAATTGTACTTTTTTCGGTCATTACATTAAAATTAAATCATATTATTATATTTAAGATAATAATTTTATTATATCATGATGGTTTTTAAATAATTTAAGTAGGAGGATAAAGCAATAAAATAAAGACGTCTGTTGAAAAATGTTACCTCTTCTTCAGGTATCCTCCTTAGATTTATCCCAAAGAAATTATAGGTTATATTTCTGGCCAAAATAAGGATTATAGGATGATATTATGTAATTTGGGAAGTGATTTTTTTCAGTATTGTTGGAACCAAAATCTTTTTAAGGAGTGAAGAATATTGGACAGGGTTCGTCCTATTATAAGTGAAGTGAGTGGCACACATGTATTTTTTGAAAATAAAATGGTGTACCCACGATATTCACAGGATAAAATGATCCAAAATATAATATTATGTATCCTTATACATAATAAGGTATAAATATTTCAATAAAATATATTTTATACAAGTTTTTAGGTCAATTTAACCCTTATCTTTCTAGTTTAACCCCTTTGTAAATCCATTTTTACCAAAACTATGGAAATTAATTTTTAATGTTTTCAGTATCCATTTTGGTCAATAATAAATTTTACCCTATTAGAAAATATAAATTATTCTCATTCAAAAAGTTGAATCCATTTATCTAAATTCAATTATCATAAGTGTCAAATTTCAATTTAAAATTAAACCTGTAGACGTAACGAGAAGGTGGGTTTTCAAAGAGAAATTGTTTAAAAGTATAAAAAGTGTTTATATAAAAATTAATAATGAAAATTATTATAATGATATAAATTGGATTTATTTATAAAACAGTGAACATATTTTACTTTAAAACTGATTCAAAATATAATTAAACATTATAAGTTACTTAAATAATATGGTGGTTTTTAACTAAAATTCTGCATTTTCACTTTTCATAAAACATGAATCATTTCATAAAAATAATAAAAAATTAAACAAATTTAATTTATATATTATATTTTAAAAAATAAATTCCATTTTATCAAATTAATTTTCTAAGATCAGTAAATTTTAATTAAAAATTACATGCATGATGTGTGACTAAACTGCCTTTTGGAAACAATAACACTTTTTTCAAAAAACATTTTCTTTTAATTTGGATTAGTCTGATTTTACTTATAATCAATAGATTACTATAATTTTAATAATTTATTTATGAAAAATCATACCCTATAATTTAATGGTTAGGTTATAAAGTCCAAGTATAAATAATATTTAAAATATATAATCATGTTTCTTTCAAACTCGGTGGCTCATGCATTGCAAGCTATAAAAGAGATTGAACTATTTAAGAATAAAGATATCAAAAAGTTTGAGAATTTATATTCCCTTATACACTTGGTGTTTCATTTCATACATTATATTAAATGTTATGTTCGTATTTTAGCATCTCAAGGTGTTACGGGTATAGTATAGTTATTGCAACAACTTTATAAATTTTTAAAATGGATGACTAATGTGTGAATGGAATAGAAATTTTATATTTTTTGAAATGTTATGTTAAATTAAAAATGAAATATTATGGATAATAATAAATAAACAATTAAATTGATATATATTAATGATTCCAAAGGATATAAATATAAAAAAAAATAGTGATTTCAATCATTATATGAATTTATGGGCTGTAATAAATAATTAGAATTTTCCACAAATATAAATATATTTTATAACTTATATAGTTAGTAAAATTAAAAATTATTCTTTTAATTAAATGTATATAGTGAATTACTATAATATGTAATGATCGAAACATTGTTTTGTTTTAGAAAAACTTTACAAAATTGAAAATTTATATTCCTTTTATAAAGGATTTAAGATAAGGTTTTTTAATAGAGTTGGATTTTCTTAAAAATATGGTAAGATTAGTAATTTAATTATTCCATAGACAATGACTGCTATTAAATTTTGAAAATTATTTTTATACTATAGATAATATTTCAAGATATTTTTAATATTTCTTGATAAATAATATATCTGTAATAAGGTATGTAATTTTTTCCTACTATGGCTTATATATTCCATGTTCTGATGACATTCTGTTTATGATGTTGTGTTTTGGTTTTTATATTATACTAGTTTTTCATTTTGGTTGCACTTGAACCTACTCTACCCTATTTTCCTATCCCTATAACACATTTCCCTATTTTTCATGATCTTTGTCTTCAAGGATGGCGTCGGATGGTGTTGGGACTCTTATAGATGTGGAATTTTATAAAGTGGAGTTTACCAAGAAGAAAACTACTATATTTCTTCTCTAGTGTAACAAATTTATTTTATTTGTTGAGAGGGTTAGTAAGAGAGTTTATTTCATAGGATACTACCTTTAAGATGGTGTTGAGAAATATAAAATAAATGGTCAGTTAGCATGATAGGGTAAGGGATAAAAATATTTTTATTAGAGTCTAATTTTAAAGTTAAAATTTTATATATATAATATTTTGATTTTAGAATATTTATTTTTTGTAAGGGAAAAATTTTCTCAAAATTATCATTATAAATTTACAAAACCCCCTTTTAGGGGGTTTTCTTTTTAATGATATTATGATTTCAAAATTCAGTTTGGTAAGTTTAAATCATATCAGTTTATGTTTAAAAATCACATATATATCAGGTTTTCATTTCATGTGACTTTTTTAATTAATGTAATGAAAATTCAACTCCCTTTAGTAGATTTTGTATTTATAAAATTCTATGTTCAAGGGGATTTAGTAAAATTTACGTTATTCTCATGTTTATTTTATTATAAATGTTTTAAACTATTTTATTAATTTATATTTATATTTTTCGTGTATATGTCTAAATTTTATGACTTCCATGTATAGTGATTTCAAAAAAATATGTTACCTTTTTATAAAAGATACTTAAATTATCTTTTAAACTATTCATATTATGAAATGAAATGTTTTAAAGAAAGTGTTATAGTTGGTTGTTTCCAGAGTTAAATTATAAATTAGATTTTTAAAGTGAGTCAAAGTAATTATTGTTGAATAAAGTCTCATTTTCATATATCAACCTGATTATTATTATCATATGTAAACAAATTTGTTTCTAATTGAAAATTAGAATGATTAGTTAAGTGTTTATAAATTAAATTTATGGTTACATTTCATTTTTGTAAGTTTTACATATGTTGAAAATTATTTAAGGCTTTTGAAGAAGAACATTTCTTTTTTTCTTTTTTTTATAAGGTTTTCATGGAAATAAATGAGTTTACTTATATTTTTAAAAAAAATATTTTTCTTGTCCCATTTTTGGTATAATTTCTTTATTGGGTGAGTATATATTTTTTTAAAAAATAATTTTATGTTATTACAATTTTAAAATTATTTTATTTTGGGTCCATATACTTGGGTTATGATTTTTTTGTTCATATGAAAATTTTTCGGGTTATTATTTCATTAATTAATATGTTTTTTGGTTTTGGTAATGAATTCTATTCGTTATTATGATGTTTTGGGTTTTAATTTTTTAGGGTTTTGAATTTAGTATAGAATATCTTATATTAACCTATTTGCATGGTATTTGAGGGGTATAAAGTGGTTAAAGTTACTTATGGATTTAAAACTAATAATTCATGTTTGGAAAATGTGTAATATGTTTAAATGGTCATATTGGGTATGAGTTTTCCTAATTGTTCTTATGATTTATGAAAATCACATATTTAGTTGTTGAATTGCAAAGAAATTTAAGGTGATTTATAAAGAAATAAATTGGTAGAATGAGTATTTTTAATTAAAACATGTTTTTAGAAGCTAACTCACACCTTTATAAGAAGGTTTTTAGAGTATTAATTGTCTCATGAAAGTATAAATTTATAATTATGAAATACGGTCATCAACTGCATATTTGCAGGAGATTAATAGATTGCTTGAAAAATGACTTGTTAGTTAAATTATTTATTTTGATTAATCCATGAACAAAATATTATTATTATTTTGAAATATTTTTATAATTAATACTGGTTTTAGTATCAACCATAAAATTAATTAATTTAAAACGCAATTCTCTTGGACACAGACGGGATTACAAGATAGTGGAAGAATTTATAAAGTTTATTTCAATATCTCTGAACCATATATGTGGTATTAATTTTATTATGAATGATAAAAATGTTTTGAATATACATGTGAAGGTTTTGACTACTAGATTTAGGAGAAAGATTATAATGATCTATTTCATTATTAGAGGTGGAATCAAAATATTTTGGATCTCAATGATATGAAATATTTGGTAGCCAATTTTTTTGAAATTTTAATTATTAAAAATCATGTGTGGATTTTTTAATAAAATTAAATTAAGTATTTGGATGCGGTTTAATATTTAAAGTATACCTAAGATTGATAAATCTACTATTTTTTGAAATAGGGGTTCTTTAGTGGGTTATAGAACATATATATTTTTCTGGAATTCCTATAATATATGGTCTTAGAATAATCTATAGAAAAACAGAGTAACATGGAATCCAACTTCACTTTTTTTATCAATAATAGTTACATCTATTTGTTTCTTGAGATTCCAAACTCCATGACCCTATGTCAAAATATAGTGATTACATGGCCTTTATTTTTAGAGGAAAAATATTTTTAAACAAACATAAAAAGTCAAGTAACAATTAAATGAAAAAAAACAAGAATTTCCAAGGTAAGTTTGTCATCCAATAATAAATAATTCGTTTTTCCAATATATTTGTTACCACTATTTTGTCCCACGCAACATCTGATTGAGAACATGGACCAATAGCCACCTCTTTACCCTAGGTTGTTTATTTTCATGTCATCCTTATGTAAAATGATAACTTATTAGGAATCGTAACCAATAACATTCAAATATTGGGTTTCCATTATTGGAATTATTTATATATTTCTCCTTTGATTACGAATATCTTATGTGTATATATTTATTTTTTTCAAAAAATCTTTATTTTATGAACATAATTGGATGAATATGAATTGATAATGGATCCAATCTAATAGTATGAAATAAGAGAATGAATAGGTAGTTAAATATTTCATAATGTTTTTAACAAATTATGTATACAACTGTTCTCAAATCATTAAATGTGTTTATGTTGTTGTTATTCAAGAAACATTCATCTAAAAGAGTTTAAAGAACAATTTATTTGTCATAGAATAGATCATAGCTATAAATGTTGGACTAAACAAAGGGAAAAATTGAACTTTCACAAAAATTAGGATGATGCAGTGGTTTATGGATCATTTGATATGAATACCAGTGTAAATAATGATGAAGATCTTACAAAATGAAAATGAAAATTCAAGATGACCTTCATGATTGTCCAAAGTTGTTTGAAAAGTTAAAGAACTATAGTAAGAGACCAATTTCCACACCCTAAACTCAGATACTCCTTTATTTTGTTCTATATATTGTCTTGTGTACTTGGTCGAGTTTTGGGTTGAGACCCAACTGAAATTTTTAAGGTTTTTAAATTTCCTAGAAGTTTTTATAGGTGTCACATAGTTACCGTATATTTAGAACAAACCTTGCGGCCCAACCAAGCGGCTGGTGCAGGTTGGACAGAACAGACCACACAGCCAGTGTACGGCCATGTGGTAGGTCCTAGGTAATTGTTCTCTATTCCTTCCTTAGGAAGAAGGGTCCACACAGTTACCTCCCTGTTTGGAAAACCATGCGGCCAAACCAAGTGAACGTGACAGGTCATTAAAAACTTGGTTTCTCTCTCCCCCTCTTTCCTCCATCTAACACTAAGTTAGACATCCTCTTAAACATCAATTTTTTCACACCAATGGGTCCCTATACTCCTTCTCCCTGGGATCTCCATCCTTCATGGTGCTTCCTCTTTCATTCTAAGGTAATATTTTAGGGTTTTTGGTCATTCCTCCTCTATTTCTCATCTCCTCTACGGATTTCTCCTTTTTTCTATGGTCATCCCTCTCCTAGATGAACACTAATGATATTTTTGGTGTTTTGTCTTGTTATTCATGGATTATAGGGTTATATGTTTGTTCTTAGAGGCCTAATATTTTATCTTATATGGTTTTTTCACTTTTTCACTCGATTGGTAGGTGTTTCCATGCATTTTCTTTCAATTTCAATACATATGATTTTTGGTATTTTCTTAGTTAATTATTAAAACATTTTTTTCACCATTATTATATTCATTTTTAATTCATGGTATTGTTTTCTTATTGGTATATTTTCCAAAAAAATAGGTCTTTACATTGATCGTGGTTTATTCCCTTGTGTATTTGTGCTATAGGTGACTAATGAAATGTCTATTGAATCTTTTGGGAGAAATTGGTTGGTTGTGTGAGGTTTTATAACTTGAAATGTTTTTTTAAATATATTTTGTTCATGTTTTGGGGTTTTATATGAAAAACATGGTGATTCATTTGATGTGGTTTGGAACTTATTTTTATAAGAGTTTCTCGGTTGTGAACATGTGTTTCATTTTATAAAAGAGTTAAATGGATGGATTTTTTATTTAAAGAAAATGGTGTTTTTGTGAAAATGGGTTTTGAATATTTTGATTGGATTTAGATTTTTCCATTGGATAAAGTCACATCCATGGGTGAACTAGTTCCAAACATGGATGTGAAATAAAATGGAAATGGATCAATATTTTCCAAAATGGGGGAAGTGGTGTTTATTGTGTTTGAAAGTTGTCCAAAATGTGTTCCATATTGTTAGGATCAGTTGTCCTTAATACATGCTTGGGTGAGTGGTTGGATGATATTTCTTATTTTTTGTTGGTAAAATAAGGTTGTCTTGAAGGTAGTTTGAAATCTCGTTTGCTACTTTCATTCATTTTGTGTGTTTTAACTTGAATTCCAAATTAACTTAGGATCATTTCAGTGAATTCTTAGTATAAAGGCATTTTTGTCCCCATTTGTATAAATAGGTTGTTTTATGTTGTGTTGGAAATGGTTTTTATGTTTTTTTGGTAAATGGTAAAATGATGTGAAGTTAAAGGCTAGATTTGAATTTCAAAGAGGCTGTTGGGAAAACCCCTCTTGAGTTTGGTCTCTTTCCCAGTCGGTTAATCATGAGATGGGAGTGTCCTCGATATGGAACATCCTTTGTATTATAGTTATTTTAAGGGAATATACTAACAATGAGGTGGATATGGTGGATCCGGATTGTGTGGTGTGTTTGGTTATATATATGAGACTTGTTTTTTGAATTGTATGGCACACCCCCTTATGAAATAAAACATGAGAACCTAGAAAAGAAAACATGATTACTGAGAAAGATTTATGCACTAGTCTTGGTTATTGTACTAGCTAGTGTCCCTTAGAAGTTGGATAAATGGGTTGATTTCTAGGGGATCAGGCCACTTGACTGTGCCAGGTAGGGCAACGGTCAAGAGTTAGGGCGTTATGATGTCATTGAGTAGGGCATTTCTTTAGGATGAGTCGCATGTATAATATGTTTTGGTTCTCCTCTGAGTTTCTAGGTTTTTTGTGTTCTCCCATTATGAGTACTACTAGACCCATTTCCCTTATTGTGTGGAATTGTATTATTTGCATCTAGTTTTGGTATTTATTTGGAAAATCTGTGGATATGTGGTTGGTTTAAAAAATATTTCTATGTATATGTTTTGAGAGAAGAATCACAAATCCCCTTCTTTTTCCTTCTTATGCATTTTTTTGAATTATGAGGGAAATGGATCATATTTCTTTATTTGAAAATGTGAAGTCTGTGTCTTCGAAAATCTTTTTTATAAATGTATTTCAAACTAGTATTAATGGAATTTTTTTGGGAAAGAAAATGGGTAGGTTATTTTATGGTTTATTATTGAGTTGTAAGCTCAACCCCTATATGTACCACTCAGTTCCGATTAGACCAAGTTATTTTACAGGTTTAGTTTCTTTGTTCAGGTTCTCCCGATTCATCTACTCAGTGTTTGAGAACGTTTGTTCCTATGGTTTGGGTTACCAAAGGGTCACATCGAGATTATATGGTGGCAGCTCAGTTGGTTCATTTTAGTTTCAGTTTTGTATTCTAGTTTCAGCATGATTAGATGTATCTTGTAGGAAATATTTTTATATTATTACTTGAGATTAATTTTATGGCTATCTACATGTTTAGTTTCAATTATTTTATCTCGGTGTCGTAGGGCATAAATCATTCCCACATGTAACTTTTCATGCCTGGAACTAGTTATTAGCCCATGGGGATCAGGAATTCCCTTCGATTCATGTGATGGGATCGTATGGGCATCAGGTTTGATGGAAACCCTACCTTCTTCAAAAAAATGGTATTATAACAAGTTCTTGTTATTCGAGGTTTCTGATAAAGGGATATTAGTACTGTCGAGACTCCATAGGTTCGTGCAGGAAGAGCATTACAAGAACTGTCTCACACTGATCCTTAGATTACCTAGGGTAGTTTGAGATTTGAGTCTTTTTTCTTCAGTTTTTTTGGATTGAGGGGTGAAAATGGGGGTGAATAAGTGTCATGTTGTGCCTAAAATGGAGAAGTGAACCTTTTTGAGTCTAAGTTCCTAGTTCAAGGTCCTCTTAGTTTTATCCCTTAATTGGGGCCTGGATCACTACCATGTTTCCATTTTAGGCATAGATACTATATCCTCATTCTGTTATTTCATTGTTGGTTGTGTTTTGTTTCGGTTTTTGTTGGTGTAATCATGTGTTGAAAATTAAATTGGATTTTTGAAATGGAAAGTGGATTTAAAAATGGAGGTTTTTTCTTCAAATGATTTCAAATTGGTAAAGTGGGTTTTACAATCTAGAGTGTTTTGGTTTTGAGAGTGTGGGTTGGTTGGGACACTTGGAATTTCTTATGGATGTTTTCATTTGTATATGGTACATATAGAAAGTTCATGGAGGCCACTTGTTCATGGATACTGTGGATGTAAATGGATGGACACACATGTAACGGTTCATAGGATTCCAGGGGTGGCGTTTTGGAATCAAATATTTGAATTGGTTTTTCTAAAATGGACTTTAATGGAAAGATGATTTTGTGAGTATGCAATGGAAGAAGGAAGTTTTAAAATTTAAAGGGAAGTTGTGGTGTTAAAAATGGTAATGAATTTTTGGAAATGAATTTTTTCTAAAAAGGATAGTTTTAGTATTTTGAAACTCTCTTAGAAATATAGAAATTATGAAAAATAATATCAAAGTGGATTTTTGAAAGGATTCTTTTGGTTGTTCTTGAGTTTGTTTGTCTTATGAGATGGTTTTTTCATCTTGGTGTTTTCTTTTAATTGAGTTTTGTATTGATACCGTTTTTTGTTTGAGTTTCTAATGTTGCTTATGATTTTACACCTAGAAAGGTTTTTTAGGTTTCTAACAAGACATTCCTAGTTCCTGAGTTTTCTCGGATGCTGTCAATTTTCTGCGGTGTTATAAGTTCATTAAAATCAGGCATATTTGTTGAAGAGGTAGATTGTTTTGTTGGGTTGTTGGGAAATCCCAAGGTCAATGATTTTTGTTCCGTCTTGGATTTTTCTAAGGGTCCAACTCTGGACTAGTGGATGTTGGTTGTCTCATCATAGTTGTAATTTGGGGGTGTAGTGGGTAGTGGTCAAGTCTCACAGAGGTTCCCCAGCTGGCAGAGAGTGCATACCAGAGGAACCTATCGATAAGAATCTACCCTCATTTGTTTTCGTATATGGTTAGTCAGACTTCTTCTAGTGCATCATCGATATGGCTTTCTAGAGCATCCCAAGTTATCATGGTGCTTCTCTATGAAAACATACCACCTTGGTGGTTGTTTGAATAATTGGGAGGATGAAGGAGTTGGGATCAGAGGATATTAGTGAATGACTATGTGGCAAGAGATGCTTCAACCATCAAATCCCCAGCCATAAGTCTTGGTGTGAAGCTAGTGCACAGTCAGGAGTTTTCAATGTATGTGCAGAACCTTGAACCAAGTTTTGTTTTTTGTGATTGGGATTAAAATACCTAAAGTCTCCTTGTTCGATTATTGTCATCGTTGTATGTTCATCCTCATTGTGATGCTGTGATGAACTCATTCTACCATAATCCAAGCTTCTTAATATGATCCAAATGTGGTTTTTAAATCACTTGTATTCCTTGAAAAGTGTCAGTCCTGTGAATTAATGGACCTATTATGGTTTTGAGTTTATTTTCAACTCTTTTCAATAGGTATTTTTTGGGGTTTGTGGAATTGACAAGAAATGTTTCTCAGCCCTTTCTTAATTTTAGTTTCTTTCTCTGATTTTCCTCTAGTGTTGAGATGTTGGATGGGGTGAATAGTTTTCAATTTCAGCAAGGTTTCTATTCACCCTTATGCAGAGGGTATCGGTCCTTATAGGGTATTTCTCCATTCTAGTGTCCCAGAATGCTGGTTTTCCACGTAATAGTTTAAATTGTGATGGTGTATTTTTTTCTATTAGTGTTTATGAAGTGGGTTGAGTTTGGGCTAGGAATTCCCTAGTTCCCGATTGTAGTATGGTTGTTGTTTAGTTTGTGTGAAGAAGTTTAGTAACTTTTGGTTGGGAGTTCCCATGCCCCCCCCCACCTCTTGGGGGTGTTGTGTTCAAGATTCAAGGTCTCTCTGTTCATGTAATTCTTTTGGGGGGGAGAACCCTCTTGTTTTCTCCCCTCAACCCTGGGTCATGGTTCTTCTTGAATCGGTTGGTTGTGACCTATTAAAATAATGGTCTTCCTGGGATTCACGGTTTTTCTTGGTTTTGTCTAGGCATGGACTCAAATTTTGTTAACTATTGTCTTGGTGACTTTCTGGGGGTAGAAATTTTCTATGTTGGGGAGAATTGTCCCACCCCTAACTCAGATTCTATTTTATTTTGTACTTTATCTTGTATTGTGCCCTTTGGTTGAGTATTGGGTTGAGTCCTGGTTTAAATTCTCGAGGTTTTAAGCAGTTCGAGAGTTTTTTCTATGTGTTGCACGGTTATTTCATGGTTAGTAGTAAATGTGTGTCTGGACCATATGGCTTGTGTAGGTTGGACAGAACAAACTGCATGGCCAATGCATGGTTGTGTAGTAGGTCCTAGGTAACTGTGCATTATAGCATTCCTAGTCAAATGGGTCTCATACTTACCGCATGGTTTCAAAAACCGTGCAGACATTTCAGGTCAATAAAAACATGAATTCTCCTTTCCCCTCTCTCCTTTCTTTAATGCTAAATTGGTCCTCATCTTTCCCCTTCATTTTTGGCACACCAAGGCCTTCCAATAACCCTTCTCCCTTGTCTCTCCTTTCTCTCTGGAGATTTCTATTTGATTCCAAGGAAATATTTAACGGTTTTGTCCATTTCTCCTCTATTTCTCCACTTATCCCCCTGTTTCTTTGTTTTTCGTTGGATATCCTTCTCTTAGAAGAACCCTAATGCTAGGTTTTGTTTGTTTTCTTGTGTTTCTTGGATTCTAGGGGTGGAAATTTTTCCATAGATGCCTAATCATTCCTCTTCAAATGTTTCATCACTTTCAAACTCAATCAGTATGAGTTTCCATTACATTTCTATCAATTTAAATTCATATGATGCACAAAATTTCATAACTAATTCTTAAAACATGTTTCTCACCTTTATTATATTCATAGTTAATTCATGGTAGTGTTTTAGTGTTGGTATATTTTTCTAAAAATTGGTCTTGACATGGATCTTGGTTAATAACCTTGTGTATTTGTGCTACAGGTCATTGATGAAATGTCTATTGAACCTTTTGGGACAAATTGGTTGGTTTTATGAGGTTTTAAAATTTGAACCATTTTGTTAAATTAACTTGGGTCATGTTTTTGGGTATTATATGTGAAGCATAGTGATTTACTTTGATGTGTTTTGGCACTTGATTTGAGAGGAGCTTCTTGGTTGTAAACATTTGTTACATTTTATAAAAGAATCAAATGGATTAATTTGGTGTTAAAATCAAATTGTGGTTTTGTGAAAATGGATTTATACTATTTTAAGTGGGTTTAGAGTCTTCCATTGGATGAATTCACATCCATGGGTGCACTAGGTGCACAAATGGATGTGCTACCAAATGAAAATGGCTCCATGTTTTAAAAAAATTGGGGAAGTGGTGTTTCTTGTGTTTAAAAGTGGTCCCAAATTTGGTCCTTATGGTTTGGCTTGGCTGTCCTTGAGAAGTTCTTGGGTGAGTTGTTGGAAGATATGGTCTGTTTTTTGTTTGTAAAATAAGTTTGTATTGTTCGTAGCTTGAAATCTTGTTTGGAACTTTTGTATGATTTGTGAGTTTTAACTTGGCTTCAAAGTGCACTTGTGAACATTTTGGTGAATGCTTGGTATAAAGGAAAGTTTGGACACATTTTTATAAAGAGGATTTTTTATGTTGTTTTGGAAATGTTTTTTAAATATTGTTAATAAATGGTCAAATTTTGTGAAGTTAAACACCCAGTTGGATTTTTGAAAAAGCTATTTGGAAAACCTCTCTTGACTTAGGTCTCTTTCCAAGTCGGTTAATCATTATAATGGAGGGTCCTCTGAATGGGACCTCCTTCATATGTCAATTATTTTAAGGTAGGGGAATAACTTTGAGGTGTCCAAGGTGGTGCCATATTGTGTGGTGTGTTTTTTTATATATATGAGACTTGTTGTTTGAATTGTATGAAACACCCATTGTGAAATATAACATGAGAACCTTGCATTGAAAAGAAGAATATTGAGAACGTTTTCTTCTGTAGTCTAGGTTATTGTAATAGATAGGGTCCCATAGTATGTGGATACTAGGGTTTATTACATTGGTATTGGGCCCCTTGACCAGGACAGGGAGGGAAACAATCAGGTGTTAGGGAGTTATGACGTCGTTGAGTATAGAATGCCTTCAAGATGAGTCACATGTATAGTATGTTCTGGTTCCCCTCTATATTCCTTGGTTTTATGTGTTCTCCTATTACGGGTACTATTAGGCCCATTTCACTTGTTCTGTGGAATCTTATTCTTTGTATCTGGTTCTAGTACGTATATGGAAACAACTGTGAATGTGTGGTTGGTTTAAAATAGAATTCTAAGTATATGTTTTGAGAGAGTAAGCACAACTCCCCATCTTTTTTTCTTCTTATTCATTATTAAGAATTATGGGGGCAATGGATCATATTTGTTTTTCTAAAATGAAAAATGTGTTTGTATAAAAATATAAATTTATAAATTTATTTTAAAATACAATTAATGGAATGTTTTTGGGAAAGTAATGGTATGGATTATTTGGTATTTTCTTACTGAGTTGTATACTCACACCCTACTTGTACCACTCGGTGCTGGTAGGCCCGAGCTATTTGGAAGGCTCAATTTCATTGATTAGGTTCTCATGTTTTTGATACTCCATATTAGAGAAGGGTTAGACTTGTGGTTAGGGTGACCAAATGGTCACAAGGAGATCACATGGGGGTGGGTCAGTTTGTTCCTTTTAGTTTTTGTTCTGTATTCTAGTTTTCATCATGCATAGATGTATCATGCATCCAAGTTTTTTTCTATTATTGTTTGAGATTTATTTTCTGGATATATGTTTGCTATGTTTTATTTATTTCATCCTCATATATGTGGTCTTAAATCATTCCCACTTGTATCTTTTGATGCCTGAAACTACTTGCTAGATCATGAGGATCAGGAATGCCCTTCATGTCATGCAGCAGATCGGTCAGTCGCTGGGTCAGATAGAGACCCAGCCTTGCTTGTGACACCATTGTACTCCAATTTTACTAAATACACAAAATTTTATCTATAATGATGTTATATTACTTGAAATTTGTAAGTGGGTGGAGTGAAAATATATTTATAGAACCACTCGGTCTCCAGAATAATATGATGCCTGAAGAAAATGATCTTCCATATCGAAAATATGATTCTAAATGAATGCTTCATTCAATGGGAATGACCTCTAAAAATACATTTTTTCCCAAATGATTTCATTTTATTTCTCAATAAATATTAATCACTCATAAAATACACCAAGTGCTATGTGAATTGATACAACAAATATTAATCAATTCCTCATAAAGTTGTTGGTAATTTCCTATCATTCCATTATTTGAAAGACTATATAGATGTATAGAAACAATGATACAATTAACGTGGCATGTAGATACAATAATTATAGATGTGAAAAAAAAATCATCCATTAGAGTCTCCTAAGTAGTAGAAAATTGATTATGATTATCCAAAATTTTGAATTAAGATGAGAAACTTAAATCTTTCATTATCTATACACAGATTAAATCCTTTTGGTATAAATAGAAGTACTGAAAGTACATGGAAAGTTATGTTTGTAAATTAAAACTTATTTCCAATATTATACATGAATCACAAATACATTATATTATCTCTGCTGATATCTGGTCCAAAAAAACATGTAATGATATTGGTGTCTATTTGGATTCACTAATTAAAGATGTGAAATTGATGTGGGATATAAGTGTTAAAATGTTTGATGCTCATAGGAGTTAAGAATTCACATTGAAATTGATTTTTTATAGGTTGATAAATGAATTTCCTACTTATGAAAATTTACCAATATTTATAATTAAAGGAATGTTGGGGTGTTCCATTTGTGAAAAATTCACACTCTCAATTTGGTTGAAACATTCTTCTAAGACTATGTTTTTAGAAGATTGTAAATTATTACCTCAATGAAAAAAGTATTGATCCTGGGTGACAACATTCGATGGGAATACCAAACAAGGTAAAACTCAGCCACCACTAAAGGGTAATCAAAAGTTATATAAAGTAAAAAATATTGAATTTTTTAGTAAACCAATTTTTAAAAACCATACAAAAATGAGGCCATAAATATATATCAATTTTTTTAATTATTATGCTCTAATTTTGTGTACATTATAAATTTTCTTGATATCATGTTTGTTGAAAAAAAATATTTGATAGTTTTTTTATAACATTGATAAATTTTCCTCAAAAAATTATTTCATCAAGGCTTGGTTGGATATGAATGACTTAGGGATATGGGAAGGGTTGGCACTACTAATTTGTAAAATTCATAGTTTTCTTCCTCCAGTAGCTTACACTCTATCCTGATAAGAAAATTTTTAATTTTTAATTTTCATTAATGGTGTAAAGGTTCTATTAAAATATTCATAAAATATCAATAATTTCATTTCGATGAAAAATTTTAAGTTACATGAACTAAAATATAATTCCATTTATATTTTGATGCAAGATTTTATGTTCATCGATTTTCATTGCATTCTTCCTAAAAATGTATGATATACATTAACCATAATCTATTTCACTTTAAATTATATATGAAGTAATTTATACTCCCTACAATGTTTAAAATCATTAATAAAGAGTTTGCAGTCATATTATGTGAATTAGATATGTCATTCTCATCATCATTATTTGTTATTGCAATCCACAAGATGTTTCACATGGTTGGAGAGGTTCAAAAATGTGGTTCAATCCATTATAGATGTATATACCCCATCAAATGGTAAATGAATATTTTTAAGGGGTATGTCAAGAATTGAAGTTATAAAAAATTTGTATTTCAGAAAGATATATGGTTGAAATGTTAGTATAATTCTATACCAATTACCTTTCATATGTGGATAGCATCGGTCCCCCAAAGTCTCATCACAGTGGACGCCTTATGGGAAAAGGGATTTCTAGAAGAGATGTTGTTATAATTACCATCATAGAGTGGGAGAAATCTCATCCTTACCATTTACATAATATTTAATATGTTGATCCTTACATAGAATCCCACAAAGAAATTATTTGAAAATTGAATACACCATGATCTTAAGGATGCATATTGAATACACGTGATCAATAGTTTACATGATGGTTTTGAGATCAATTTGTTTTGAGTTATATAGAAATTTTAATTCAATGTTCAAAAACTTTGATGGTTATCTTGAGAACCAAATGAAAATGTCATACCTTATAATAGTATTATAATTAATGTTTATACATTTTATACAATATAAAAAGATTTCCATAGTATTATAAAAATCATTAGAGTTATGCTTGTGGATGAAGCGATACGCATATCTAGTTTTGAGGATAGAAATGCAATTTATGTGAATATTTCATACTTTAGAATCGTCAAAAAAATATACAAGTTGGATTATACAACATTTCAAGTTCCAACGTTCAATTAAAAATGGGATGAAAAAATGATTGCAGTAAAAGTTGAAAAAATGGGCTTCCTGAAGGTGAATTTAAATGTGGGAGGGGAAAAGGATGAGCCATTCAGAATAACGTCACAAAAAGGCAGGTATTTTATATCTCAGATCTAGAAAAAAAAATTGGTCTATTGGTCTATTGGTGACTAAAACAATTGTAGGGCTGGGTTAAAATTCAATCAAGGTTGACCTTTCATTGGGAGATCACAACAATTTCAAAGAAACTCCAATGTAGATAATGTCTTATATGTTATAGGGGACCAAAAAGATGGGATTTGGATTGTCGATAGGGGATAAAAATCACTTCAGCCTTGAAAGAAATAAAATAGGGTTCAATAAGTAAATCAAAGTGTTTTTTATTATAATATTCTTTTCATAATAATATTATATGCTCTCTACTGTATTTATTTAATAAAAAATAAATTTTTCACTACTTAGGGAGACAATGACTTCCATATAGGATGATGTTACCAATATCAAGGTAGAATAATTAGTTAATGTTAAAACTGTACATATTTTAGGGGATCAACACCATGTTAATGAAAAAATAATAAGAAACGTTGCATCATAGTGTCGACTAAAATTATCAAGGAAATAAGTGATGGTATAAAATTTTTGGTAGGCTAGAATCAACACGGCCAACCTATTGACCCCAAAAAGTCAATATTCATTAGTAATGTTGGGGTCACAATTAGGTTGAATGTGATAATTGATATAGATTTGCGATACATTTTCCAACTAGTAAGGAAGGAAAACCTTTATGAATATATAAATGTAATTTTATTATATACATTCCTATTTTTACTGAAAAATCCTATAATGAAACATTGATTTAATTTTCATTCTTACTTACAGAGTTTATTTATTTTAGATGATTTTCATATGAAATATGTCTTAATAGCTACTAGAAAATACCAAAAAAATATTATTGACACTTCTTACCAAGTTTTATATTAGGGATTCTGAGGGGAAAGTAAATCTCCACCCATTGATTAATTATGCACAAATTATAAAGTATGAAACATGGAATGATTTCATAATTCATTGTGATGATAAAATATTTCAGGTTAATTATAATAAATAAAATATTATTTTAAATTATTTATTTCACTAAATTTGATTCAAAATTTTTAATTTATAAAAGATAAAATGAGTGGTGTAATTAAACAGCGTGCATCAAAAGAAATATACCCCTATAACAAAGTTTGGATGTGATATTCTTCAATGGAGAAGGAAATTGTTTGTTTTTAAAGTAAAAAATAAATGTTTTATATGATATTAAAGAAAATATGTTCCTTTTTTATAAAATTATTGATGAATCAAAACATGTATCCACTTCCATCCCACCTCATTTGCCATAGAAGGAGACCTATGTAAATATGAAGGGTAAACTTGTTCATGAAAACAATAGATAAATATTGGAAAATGGGTAATTATTACATAATATAAATTCATTATTATTCATAAAAGTATTACATGAAATATATATTTACATCCATATGTCTTTTATAGTGTTTAAGAAAAAAAAATTGATTGTAAAAGTGCTGAAAGAAAAATAACTTTCTGTTTCTTTGAAGTTGTTAGAACAACATGATCGCATTAGAGGTGTAGGTTTTAAAGTGTCTCCAAAAAAATATTTTTTAGAATATAGGACCGCCAGAAGATACAATCAGATAGTGAAAGGATTGAAAAATTAAATATATTCCTTGAATGAAATATTTTCAGGTCTTTTTTGGAAGACCAGTATATACAAAAGGATCAAGGAGGACTAGTAGTTGAATAAAAAACAGTACATAAAGAACCAAATGTCCCTACTAGATTTGAGCCTAGTCATTACCCTCAACATCATAACTTACCTGAGGTAATAAATTTTTCATTACTCAATCTCTTAAATGTGAATTAAATATCTTTTTATGACATTATGTTACTAAAATTATATAGGTTAAAATTTTATGTAATTAATATCAATAAAAACTCACACACAACCTTACTATGAGGGCTATGATGTATAATATCTCAGGATACATACAAAAAAAAGAGATCCCAAAAGATAAAATGAGATTGGGGATAGAAGTATCTCAAGAGCTGAGAGATGAGTTTTCTCCACCACATGATGATCCGAATATCAAAACAGTTGATGATTATAATGGAACTTTTATAGAAATGTCATCTAATCTTATAAATATACATGAGTTATCTCCTTTTCCCAGTTAAAATTGATGAAAAAGGTTCTAAAGTGATACATTTTATTACAAATAGATAAAATTATGGGAAAATGGAATTTTGGATCAAGATAATCTAGTTAATAGACCATGAAAACAAAAAAGGAATTTTGGGAGTACCTTCTCCCTGTCAGTTCTACTGCAACATAAATTATCATTAAAACTTCTTACAGATACCACATTCAAAAATAGAGATATTTCATACAATCCAAATAAAGAATAAATATTGGGAACTTTCATTATAAATGGGGTTAGTCTCAAGAGAATAAATGAGATTATAAAGTTCAAATGACCAGGAGTCTTAGTTTTGAATACATACAAATGGTAAAATTTCATAATACATCTATAAAAAATGTTCTACTATGTTCATTAAAGTTAATAACTATTCATATTTTATATATTGATTTATATTACTAATATGTAAAGGGAAACCCATACCAATCATTATTTGGATTCATTAATCCCTGTATGGTTTCTACAAAATAAAATTCATCAGATTTGAAAGAAATTGAAAAGGAAAAATATGAGCGCAATGAATCTTTTGAGAAGAAAATAAAAGATGGTAGAATATTTTTTATGACTATAATGTTGTGGTAAAAATCTACTGTCTAATAATATAAAAAATATTTTTAGTGTCTCCATTATTTATTTATTTCTTTTATATAAAGAATTTGATGTTGATCGTAATCAATATGGATACACCAAATATTTGTTTTGGATCCAATGTATGGATTCCCATCAAACAGACCACACATGATGTGAATTTTGAATTTTTAACGCACTCCAATCAATATTTTATATATTAAATTCAAATTATATTGTTTATGTTATTTTTTAATAATATTTTAATATGATATAGAGATATATAAATATAGGCTAAAACATGTTATGAGGTCGGTGACTGAATATAATAATCCTAAAAATTACTCTAAATGGAAACATAAAGAGGTATAAATAGATATATATAATACTAAAACAAATATATCAAAAAAATTATTATTTTGGTCAATGTTTTAATAATATATTATGTAATATAAAAACAGTGATAGTGGATATTAAGTTTTAAAATTTATGAAAGATATCATTTTCCATAAAAAGATAAGAATCCATGTACAGATAATTTCTAAAAGTAATTACAATTTCACTAAAAATATTTATTAATCATTTATTTGTCTATATTTTCTTAGTAATACAATGACTTGTGATAATCTACATACTCAAAAGAAGAATTAAATTTATTTAGAGATGATTGGGTACTGTACACAGTGTCAGAATATTTTTAGACATAAAATTTAGGTGATTACATACTATTTTTGTGATCTCATACAGGATATGATCTTAGGGAAACAATTGGGGTGTGAATCATTACTATCAGATTTTTTTAAAATTATTTTTGATATATTTCTCAAGGATAACTATAATAGAGGAAATTAAATTCTTTAGAAATGAATGAGAAGAATAAATAGTGTCAAAATGTATATTAAGATCATGAATAGGTGACTTCTTAATAATAATTTATTTAATTTTCTCATCAATTTATCTACCTTTTTAGTCAATTTTTTATCATTTTTATTCGATATTTTTTTCCGAAATTTACACATTAGTTCAAATCACATGTCTAATGATAAAAACAAAGAAAAAAATTGTAATTGTTTTAATACTTTAGTATAATGAGATATAATTAATTTTTGACATGTGGTAATTTACCAAACCTCAATCTAAAGCTTGATGTTGTTATCAGGACTCAAAGTGTGCTATTTCAATATAGAGGTTTTATTTTAGTTTAAAACACATTTCACATCACTGAAACCAAGAAAATATGCTCAATTTTTCTTAACATTTTGGGTAGGGATCCAAAATTCATTTTTAAAGTGTAGGAATAGACTACAAGTCAATATGACACTCAATGTGGTTGGTATGACTTTAAGTTTTTGTTTTCAATAAAAATGAGTCATTTTAGTTTTGAACATGTGTCATATTCTCAAAACAAAGAAAATGACCTCAAAAGTTTTACAAAATTTTGGACAAAAATCCATAATTCATTTTTCACATGTAGAAATTGAACACATGTCAATATGACGTGAAATGCGGTCGGTAGGACTAAAAGAACATGTTTTCAAAAAAAAGTGATTTTTTAATATAAAACATGTGTCACATAGAAAAATGAGAAAACCATGTCGAATTATTTTCAAAATATATGAAAATGATCTATAATTAATTTTTGATATATATGAATTGATTGTGCGTCAATCCAACACCTAATGAGGTTTGTATGACTCCAATAGTGTGTTCTCAATAAACAATTGTCATTTTAGTTTAAAAAGTGCTTCAAATTCTCAAAACTAGTAAAATGATCTCATATTTTTATGAAACTTTTATAAAACAATCCATAAGTCATTTGTGACAGGTAGAAATCAATCATACATCAATCTAACACCTAATGTGGTCGTTTTGACTCTAAGTATGAGTTTTGAATATAAAAGTTTCATTTTACTTTAAAATATGCATCATATTATCATATCCTAAAAAATGAGATATATTATTTTGAAACATCAGGACAATGATCTATAATTAATTTTTGATTTATAGTAATTGAATTAATGTTAACATGACAGATGATGTGGTCAATATGACTCGAAGTGTATGTCTTCAATATAAGTTTAATTTTAGTTAATAACATGTATCACATGGCCAAAACCAAGTTAAAGATATCATAGTTTCTTCAAAAATTATTAAAATGATCCATAATTCATTTATAATATGCAGGATTTGACTGCCCATCAATCTAACACGTGATGTGGTTGATATCACTCATACTGGATGTTTTCAATATAAAAGAGTCATTTTAGTTTAAAATGAACATCACATATCAGAAACCATGAAAAAAATATGGAAATATATTAAAACATTATTATAGAAATATATAATTCATTTTTAACAAGTATGAATTGAATTCACATCATTTTGACAATAGATTAGGTTAGTCTGACTAGAAGTGTGAGTTTTCAATAGAGAAGTGTCATTTAATCTTAAAACATGTATCATATAACAAAACTAAGTAAAGAAGATTATATAGTTTTCAAATATTATTAATTTTATCCATAATATATTTATGGTGTGTGGGAATCAACACACATCAATCTAACAAACGATGTGGTCGGTATGACTCAAACTATGTTTTTCTATTATATGGGCCATTTTAGTTTAAAATGAACCTCACATAGACAAAACCAAGATAACGCCCTCAAATTGTTTTCAAAATTTAGGAAAATGGTCCATAATTCATTTTTGACATGTATGAATAAAACTCATATCAGTCTAAAATAGGATGTGGTCAATATGACTCGAAGTGTATGTTTTCAATATAAAGGTGTCATTTTACTATAAAATATGAATCAAATATACAAAACCAAAAAAACATGCTCATATTGCGTTACAACATTTTAAAAATAATAAATAATATATTTTTTAGGTGTATTAATTGACTTCAAGTCAATATGACATCATATATGGCTAGTAAGACTGTAAGTATGTGTTTTTAATATAAACAAATCATTTTAGTTTAAAATGCATGTAACATGCTCAAACCCAATCAAACAATATTATATTTTTTAAAAAATTAGTAAAATTATACATAATTAATTTTTTCTGTATTAATATACCAAAAATCAATCCGAAACCTGATGTGTTCGATATGACTCAAAGTGAATATTTTTAATAAAAAGGTTTCATTTTAGTTTAAAACACACATAAAATAAAAAAACGAGAAAAATAGCTCATACAATTTTCAAAATTTAGTTAAATGGTAATTTATTGATTTTTTATATGTAACAATTTATTTTATCTCAATTTGATACACTATTTTACTGATATGAATCCAAGTGCATGTTTTCAATAAAAAGGTGTCATTTTAGTTTAAAACGTGTGTTATATTGCTAAAACCAATAAAATGATATCATATTGTATAACGAACCAAGTTTGAAGTACATGGACATTAAATTTATTTTATGGAATAATTAATACACTTCCCAAAGATTGTTTTAGTATAGTGTCTTTGTAAACTTTTAACATAATCTTCTATCTTGGTGAAAGATATTCAACATCTCTCAAAATGATCTTCCCCTTTAATTTTCCTACCCAAAAAAAATATTTATATCCCGAGGAAAATAAAATCTAAAAAGGGTGAGTTAAAATGATATGTAAGGGTAAACATTTGGAACGTCAAACAAAACATAAACTTAAGAATGTGAAAATGTGAACATGAATTTTGAATATAAAAATCGTGAGTCATGAAATAAATCACGGCAGTATGTAGGTCATGGGTCATAATGGATCATTAACCATGATAAAATAGAATTATCATAAAACATGGGGTTTTGGAAAATAAATAATCACATAATATATTTCCACAGTATCCAAGGCATTGCTTCAAAAACCATCATAGTGAAAAAAGTACATTACTAAACTTGGTTTACTTGTTGTTCCAGCCATATATTACTAAACCAGATTTACTTTCCATTCCATTCATGGATGTATCAGGAGATAAAAATATCCACCAAATTCATAGAATGGAGATATATTTCCCACCCATCTCATAATTAATTCATTCTTACAGGTGTCATGAAAACATAAAAACATTCACTATAGCATAACCTATGAAATAAAATGGGTTTCTTAAACATTATTACATCATAATTGATATAAACAATAAATTTTTTAAATAAAATTCCATAATAAACAAAATAAAATTATACTAGAAAAAGGGATATAAATATAAAACTATTTAAAGAGTTTCATCTTAGATGGAAAATAATTTTTAGAAAGCAATTGAAATTAATTTTTGAGAAAAATATCCATTCTTCTTCAAAAATATTTTCTTTCCTCAAAATTCCACACAATTTTAGAATAAATAATTTTATATGAAAATAACAATGTAATTTTATAGGATAATATTCAAGTAAATAATTCATTATGAAAGCGTAAAAATATATTCTTACTATACAAGTAAAAAACATTTTTCTCGTACTTTTTCCAGAAAAGTCAAAAAAAAGGACCTCGTACCGAAAACCACAAAATATTCCATTCATACCATTTATGAAGAATTAACCAAGGGGTAAAATTTACATTAAAAAATTATAAAAGGATATAAATAATATTTTCAAATTTATATTTAGGAAACATGGATGTGGATGATAAATATAACCCAGTAAATACTTACGAATAAACAACCTTAGATAAAATGAGATGGGCAAAGTTATCCCTTACCTTAGGTTTGATTTCTCCCATATGTGTCTGAAACTAATGTATGGTGGGTTTAAACATATTATTATCTTTTATAAGAACCATAACAATATTTATGATATCATATACGATTCACTTATGACTTTATATTACCCATTTATTTATCAATTCCATGTTAAAGCAACATTTTGGGTAATAATCGTTTTATTTATCATGTGTGTTTTGAATTGTTATTCTTAATATTATTACTTAGATCATTATTAAATTACTTAAATAATGTAAAACATGATTTATATATAGTAAATATACAGTATATAAATATATATAATAGATAGATAAATGAAATGGAATACACTGTTCATGGGGATGGTAGGTCGTACATACACATGAACACTATTTCTGTTTCCTTATTGAATTGAATGGAATAAAGTAAATGGCATATATATATATACATAAATTTAGTATTTTTGTTATGTAATATAATTCATTATTACTTATTATATATACTTTTAATCATTCCTCAATGGTTAAAGTGGATAATGAATCTCATCGCGTTATTGAGACGGTATGTCGTACGTACGCACGAGTGACGATATCATTCACTTGATGGTTAAATTGTATGGAACTGGATGGTATATTAATTATAACGAATAATTATCATGTTTTTTCATTATTTACAACCATTATACTCATCATTATACCTATAAAAATTAATTATTATTGAATAAATAATTACACCACAGCATAGAGATGGTAAGTTGTACATACGCACGAATGGTGATATTGTTATTCATAGGATGGGTAAAATGAGGTATAAGGTTGTCCAATAATTATAATGACATCTCATAGGATTTTTAGGTGTGATTAAAAGAGAAGTAGAGGTTCCCTTTCATAAGAGAGGGGAGAGGAACCTTTGAAAAGTCTTTAAATATTAATTTATTAGAAATTCAATTTCAGTTTATAATGCCCCCAAACTCGTCTATTTAGAAGATAAGATGATTTTTGGTTAAAATATTATAAAAAAAATAAAATTTAGACTTGTTTTGTTTTATTTTCCACCTTATCATTTCGATTTATCCTTATTTAATCTATTTAATTTTATTTGTGGTAATAATATTCTAAATATTAAATGATAATAAATATTTTCTTATGTGTTGTACATTGTCCATAATTGGATATATTTTGATATTTTAAACCATATAATTTTCACTTCCTAATTTTTAAATATTTTTGTGACTTTTAAATAATTTAATAATATGTTATTTTTATAAAATATCAATCAAGTCAATTTTGACAATATTCAGTTATTTGACCATAAATAAAATCCACAGAGAAGATAAATTCGAACCAAAATATTTAATATACTCCTAACATGTCATATTCACAGAGAACATTAATGGATAAAATTAATTATTTCATATGTTATTTATTTTAATATTTTTAAAACCATTTATCTGATATTTCTATCAATAAAAAATTTTCTACATCATTATTGTGTAATCATTAATGGTAATTATTTAATATCTAAAAATTATAAATAAATTCACCAAATTTATATAATTTCATTATATTTATAGATACTATTTTTTTCAATTTTTTATCATGTTTATCTCTATATTAAAATTATTGTACTTATAAGATATATGAGAGTGACTTGTTGTGACCTTCTTTTGTTTTAATTATAATTACATCACTTTAATGGAATAGAGTCCATTAAATGAATTAATTCTAACTCACAATTGTTATTGGTCTTATTTAATTCATCCAATATGATTTTATTTTTTTAGGGTAATTTTATTATCTTTATTGTATTGTTAGTTATCTTAATTTACCTGATTTACCTTTAATTGTGGTAAATAAACACTATCGAAGTTACTATTCACAATAACCAAAAAAATGAGTAAAATATTCACATAATTTGTACCCACTTATTCAAAATATGTATTCCATTTTTCAGAATTAATAACAAAAAATTGTAAAGATAAATTTAAAATTTATTCCCATTGTTAAAAACCAAAAAAACAGGTTTTTCAGAAGTAACAACTTATCAAAAAATTGTCTGGTATTTTTGTTTAATTTAAATGTGAAATTAATTAAAATGACCATAATTGGATTAAATGAAAAATAATAATCCTATTAAACTTTAAAACCAATTAAAAAATTATATAAATATATAAATAAATGAGACAAAAAAGATAGTTTTGAATTAAAATGCAGTATTTCTTACGATTCATCAAAATATGAATTTCATCTGAAAAATACCAAAATTTGAACCAAGTTAAATTTTGATGTCCCAATTTTAAATAATACATTTATTTTTTCAAATATAATATATAAAAGTATTAAAAACTAGTTTTAAAATAGGTTCTCTATCAAAAGTTGGAAAACTACATTTTCGCAAAAAACTTCTTTGATCAAAAAAATTAAATTTGTTCAAATATCAAGTACTAGAAAATATATAAGATAAATTTTAATGTTATATAAAATTTAAAATGCGGTTAATACTATTCATAACAACTATTTTATATAATCTTTTAAAAATATATCGTTGTTTAGTAAAAATCAGTATTGCAAACAACTCAAGCAATCGAGAAAGGTCGCTCTTGCGTGTAATATAAGACATGTCAATGTTGCGCATAGTGAAAAAATTTTGGTGTTACGTATAACATAATCCTAACATATTTCATTTAAAAATTGAACAAAACCAATACTCAGTGTTGCGTGAAATTAATTCTATAAAAAGAACTTGAAATTGTGTGTAACAGAAGCCAAGCATAGTGTTGTGTATACTGCAAGATAATTCGGTATTGCATATAGTGAAAGCTAATCTTAGTGTAGCGTACAACACAAGATAACAAAGGAATTAAAATTAATATATCCCATAAATTCTTGGGTTGTAACATATTATCTTAAAATTTTAGTAAAATATTTCATAATTCATTTTTCACTTATAGGAATTGACCGCACATCAATCATAGATATGATGTGGTAAATATGACTCTAAGTGCATGTTTTCAATATAAAATTGAATTTCAGTTTAAAAAATGCTCCAAAGATACAAAAATGAGAAAATGATATTGGATTGTTTTCAAACATTATGAAAATGAACGATAATAAATTTTGTATGTGTATTAATTGTCCAAAAATCTATTTAACACGTGATATGGTTGAAATGACTCAGAGAGTGTGTTTTCAATGCAAAAGTGAAATTTTAGTTTAAAAAAACATCAAATAGACCAAACTGATAAAACGATATCATATTGTTTTAAAAAAATAGAAAAATGATTTATAATTTGTTTTTCACATGCAAGAATTAACCACACATCAATTCGACACAAGATCTGGTCGATATGACTCAAATAGTAAAATGATTTGTAATTTGTAGGAATTGACCGCACATCAATTAAACACATGATGTAGGTAATATAACTCAATGTGCATGTTTTCAATAGAAATTTTATATTATAGATTAAAACACACATATAATAGGCCAAACTAATTAAATGAGCTTTTATTTCTTTCGAACTTTTTGAAATTGATCCATAATTCATTTTTCACATATAGGCATTAATCTCACATCAGTCTGACACGTGATGTTATTGATATGACTTGATGTTTGTGTTTTCAATACAAAAGTGACATTTTAGTTTAAAACAAACATCAAATATCCAAAATCATGAAAATGATCTTGGATTGTATTCACATCTTTGGAAAACTGTACATAATTCATTTTTTATTTGTACGAATTGACTACACCTGAATCTAACACATGATGTGACTGATATGAATCAAAGTGTATGTTTTGAATATAAATATTTTATTTTTGTTTAAACTACTTGTCACTAGAGAACCAGTGAAAATGATCTCAGATTTCATTAAAACTTTTGGAAAATGATCCATAATTCATTTTTCATGTGTAATACTTAAACACACATCAATTTAACACATGATGTGGTCATTATGACTTGAATTGAATATTTAAAATAAAAAAGTTCCATTTTTAACACCCAATAAATATTCAAAATTAAGAAAATGAGCATGGATTTTTTTCTTATAGTTTCATCTTCTATTACTCAATAAATCACCTTTTCAATTTTATCATATACTTATTTAGTTAATTTTCACATAGATAATTCTTTTATATGAATAAAAAATGGTGTTACCATTGATGTATTGTTCTCGAAAAGCAATTCCCCTAGAAATGGATCCCATCCATAGTGATTCTGTTATCCACAAAAATGAGATCCAATTCAAGAGAACAATATTTTCAGTGAAATAAGAAAGGGATTGATGTGTAAAAATAAACTACAACTCAATCTGAGACATGGTGTTCATAGTATGACTTAAAATATATGTTTTTAATTTAAAATTATGACCCTATGTTTAATTGTTTTTGTTTATAATACTAGAAACATGAGAATTATTTTTACTTAAAGGATAATCTATTTTCTTGACAGAGGGTTTTTTTGGTTAATAATAACATGACTAGGGGTTGGGGTACAAGATAAAGTAACATTGAATTTTTTGAATTTCTGTGAAGATTTGTACTTACTCATGTAATTGTACCAACAAATCTTCTAAATGTCTATAATAGTGTTTTTTTAATTTTAGTTTTATCATAAATTTTACTTCAATTAAATTTTTAATTTTCTCCTGTATTTTCTCTAATGTTTTCTCTCATAATTTCTATTTTTTTAGTTATTATCGCTACAATGTTAAGTGATTTTAACATCACACTATAAAAATAAGCCCCATTATTAGCACAATAAATATATTTGAAAAGGGTACCCTTTATCAATACTAGAAAAAGTGATGGTAAAGGGAACCTTTATTAATTCTGGAAAAATCATTAATAAATAGATCTTTTATAAGTGCTTTTAGTATCACTAATAATGGGTCCCTTTATCTACACTTTTCCTAGCACTAATAAAATGTACCTTTATAAGCATTAAATAAAATTGAAAATAAATTGGTTACTATATCAGTGCTTTACGTAGCTATGATAAAGTGTACCTTTATTAGTTCATTTCTAGCACTAATAAAAGGATAGGGTATTTAATCACACTCTAATTGTTAGTTATTTTTTGTGCTGAAAAAGATCTATATTGGCACTATTAAAGGCCTTATTTGTATTAGTGTTTGTACCTTGAATCAATTACAACTATTGGTTTATACATGCATACATTGTTTTGATATCGTTTAATTGGTTTCCTAAAATACTTAAAGTATAGATACTCCTCTTCGATCCCATATATGTGCCTCCTATTTGGTGTATGCTAAAACTTAAGTAATAAATATCATATGTGATGAGTATAGGACCTTCTTTTACTAATGAGAATAAGGATAGTTATCTTTCTTAGGGAATGATATAGGGATTCCTTTTTTGATGATCTAGGTATAATCCATAATCCCTCTTGAGATGAGTATGAGATGATCTCATGACCTAACGTACAGAATATAATATTGGAATCCTACCAAGTGTAAGACCAAATAATAAATTCTTCAATTTGGTTTTCACCAAATGGGATAACCAGAATGGGTCTCTCAATCATAAGTACCACACCATCCATTTCTAGAGACATTTCCCATTGTACTCAAATTCGAATGACCTAAAACTACTTAGAATAGGTCATGGTTTCATAAAATTTGAAGTAACCACTAGTGTCATTTTCACATGACCTTAAACGGTGAATAGTTTCCTCTTAAGTGGAACCAAACTATTTGGGTTCGGATTCCCTTTACAGTGACACATAAAAACTCTCTTTCATGTGACTAATCACGAGTTAATAACCCCAACCTCCTCTATATATGGTTAAAATTTATAGAGTTCCAAACTACAACTATAATCTATAGTGTAACTGAATAATAATAGAAAGATAAATATCGTTTAATTCACATAGATGTTCACATCCCCACATGGTTTCAATCATTTCATTAGAATAATGGTAAATATTCTTTCATAGGGATTTGTAAAGGATTTGAGGAAAAATTTAAAACTATAATAGAGTCATATAATAGAAAATAATTCACCAAAAAATAAAGAGATGAAATAAAACTCTCATTGTCTCAACCAAGAAGATTTCAAAACCATCATTGGTAAGAAACCATTGTGACCATCAGCCATTGGAAAGCAAGTCTATAATGGTGTCCATGATAAAACTTCACGGATGAGGGAATAAATTGAGTTTTTTTAAAAATAACTACATGTTAACTATCAATTACAAGAAATTATCTCCAATATCGCTTAAAATAACAAAAAAATCATCACTAAAATCTCACATAAAACTCATCTTGATTTCCTCCACTCAATGCTGGGTGATTCATGAATCAAATTTTATTATTAATAAAATATTGTTGTAATAGTTGTAGGATGACAATTAAAAAAATAAAAAATGGATTACCCTTTAAAAAATTTCATATTTTATCCCTTAATAATTATATAGATCCAAAATCATTCCTACATAAAACCATCCTTACATAGAACCTTAATGATTCTTATAAAAATCATATTTTCCATAAGCAAACCCAAAATAATTTTTACGCTGAGTAAAATGATTGTTATGGAGTCCTATATGATACGTATGTAGACCTGATGATTTTCATACTACTCAACATGATGCTTATATTATTCTTTTATCACTAGATTCATGTTTACATAGAGAAGATAACTCATACATAGGCGGTAATGACCTATATGCAGTTAGTGATGAGTCGTATGAAAATACTAATGATACATACGTAAAAATTTTCATTTTCCATACATTTATATTCTAGATATAATGACTCATATGCGCATATTCAATGACTCATATGTTTCTACTGAATTACTCAAACAGAGACATCAATTATACAAATTTTCAAATACTACTCCAAAAACAAATCTTCCATAAACCTTTACTAACATAATAAAATCTCTTACATCCATCAAGTTATGCACTATTCATACATATATATGATTCATTAAAGATTCCTTCAACTTTATTGTTAAAAATTACGAATCCATATTCACTTTAAATGACTTTCATTTTTCTTATTCAATTTTTTTCTTTACTTCAAATGTTTTTGAATATGATCATCCCCTAATTCCAAGCTCCACCATAAAGACTTTATTTAATAGTTTACTTAACAAATATGACCCTTATGATTACTATAAGGATGAATCCATAATAATCCTCCAAGAATCATTAATTTCATTAATTAACTCCTTATAAATGATCCTTCTAACATAACATATATTTTAAAAAAATCAATTATCTTTCAAATTGTCAAAAAAAATCCAACATTTATCTATTAGGGAATCAATAATATCCCATATAGATTTTTTGAAAATATATCCTAAAATCCGATGATTCATACAAGTCAAAGGCCTCTATGAATTTAACAAAACATTTTTTACTTTTCCAATTTTTCAATGAAATTCAAAATGAGATAACACATATAGATATGTCATGAATGTTTAATACTAATTTTTCATAGACAATCATAGGTAAAAACTTCTTAGTTCTTTCAATTACTTTGATAATAGAATGTTAGAGGGATTATCCAAGACATTATTCTACCCCTAATTTGTAAATTCTTTGTGAAAAAACTCTATTTTTACTTGATATAAATTCTTATCCTTTTTTAATATGCAATTTTCACGCTTTTAACTTAAAAACTCTTTATTTTTTCCTCAATAACTAGTTGATTAAACACACTCTAGAATCTCCAATTCAAATTAATTAACTAAAGAATATGAGTTACTGATTCCACCATATAGAATTTGTGGTCTAAACCGATCCTATAATTCTATTGAGTCGGGGCTTGGTGTAAGAAATAAGAGTCTATGTTAACACCCTCATAGTTATCTATGTCACTAACTTATACTAATAGATCGTTGTGTATTTAGCTATTTATATTTCTAATAAATATTTTAATCTCAATAAAACTCATACAAACCCATTATTATGTAAGAAATAAATCATTGAGTGTGGGAAAAATACCATCTAATGAATTAATCAATAGATATTATAAAAAAAGACTGATAAATCCACTTGAAATCCATTCCATTAAAATTTATTCAGGTTCCTTTTTTCATATATCAGTTTCGACAGAAGTTAAAAACCCATCACTAACTCCCTATGAAATATAGAATCACATTTATTGTAATTTTATTCAATTCTGGGACACCACTTTTTTGGAATAACTCTTCCAGTTCAGCATCTTTTAGTATCCTATAACTATAAATAGTTTATACATTTTTTTTTAAAATAAATAAATAAATATAATGTTGAAACCTTCCACCACTTCCCAACTATTCTATTATGTTAGTGGGTTATTTAAACAAACTTCATATCCTTAAATATTTTTATACAAACCATATTTAAGAATGATACTTTATATTATATCAGATATATCCAAATTCACTGCATTATAACTAGATAAATCTTTTATACATCAGTTTCAATAACAAACTACCTCACTACATGAATAACTCATATTCCTAATACTCTAATGTTTAAAATTCATTATTTTAGATTCCATATTTAATAAAGAAACTACATTCAACTTAATGAAACTTCTTTTCACCATGAATTTATCTTAAAAAGTCCTCAATCCCAAAACATTTTATTTTTGGACACATCTTCCCCATGGATTGTATCTCTTAAAAAATTATACCCTAATTAAAATAAAATTTATAAAATATTCAAAGAATATAGAGAGACTGGTACTTTTCATATTTCTCAATTTAAGGAATATTTTAGGTCTCCATGGATCACTATATTACCTTTATCTTTCACATTTGGAATACATTTTTATATTATAAGTTTTGTTAATAAAATCCAATTATAATTATGCTTCTTTAGGCGTGTTATTTTATAAACAAAACAAGACAAAACCATATCTTCCTTGGCTAACCTCACCATCATGGATTTTTTCCTCCCATAATAGTTGGGTCTTTCAATCTCAAAACCTTCTTATTGTTTGAATGTCCCTGTAAAAATTATTAAAATTTTCCAGAGACTCATTTTCATGCAATACTTCATTTACATGAGCACTACCAATTCAATAAATATGTGAATATCACTATTTATTACAAATATTTTTCTTATATATCCAATAAAACTTTATTTTTGAATTTTATTTTCAATTCCTATTAATATGATTATCTTCATGAGAATATTATTCATTGATATTCTAAAATATATTTCTCAAAAAGAACATATTTGTCTTTTTATATAGGCATATTTACTTCTTTAATCATATCAGGTAATTTCCTAAAATATACACTAGATACTGTATTATCTTAGTATTCCCTTTTTAAATAATAATTGTACCTTATTTTATGTTTATGGTGACTACATTTTTCATACTTTTCTCTAACTTCATAGCAGGAGATTTATTCAAAAGCCTCATGGAAAAATATTGTAATGTGTCTATTACTTTCAAAGAAATATAACATGTCCCATTACTTTTTTGATATCTCATCTATTTGTACTTTCCTTTTGTTCCTTCCTACTTGTATTTATTTCTATCACTACCACAATTTTACCTTTTATTAGTAATTTTGTGGTTCTGTTCTTATTTTCCTTAGAGAGGCTTCATCATATCTTACAAAAGATTTTACTATAGAATGTTTCATTTTGAAAATGATAATATTTTCATGTCTTCCCTATCAAATGTCATAATTCTTCTTCATTTAATTTCCCCAAATAAAGGTTAATAAAATAGTAAGTTTTCATCTTTCTAATATTCATTCTTACCCCTGTAATTTGATTATTCCACTAACTTCTTTTCCAAGGTCAACTCCTCAAATAATTAGATCATTTTTTTTATTTTCAAGATAAGAATATATAATTTATATTCTTACCACTATATATCTCATCCTATAGTTCATGGGAAAGATTTAAAATATATCACAATCATACTTTGTCTTTTTAGTCATTTGAGAAACAAATACTTTAAGGAAAACGTTTTCATGTTCTATCCTTTGTTTCTCTTAAACTGATTCTGATGAGTGTAAGGTAATTTCATTATTCTTATTTTTCACATTCTTAAATTATTTTGAGTTAAAACTCTTCCCCTTGGAATAATCTTTGAGTTTCTCTACTTTTTTGGATATCTTCCCCAAATCTTTAGTATGGGTTTAATTTTTCACCCTCATGTCAGTATCCACTTTAACAAGTATTTGGTTTAAATATTTTATCCTATAAAATTATATTTCCATATATTTGATCAAGATATCCTGAGAATTTTTCCTCTTTTAAACATTAGGTTTTCCTCCTTTAACCGCTGATATAATTCATTGCAAATTGTTTATATTCCACTTTTTTCTACTTAGGATACCCATACCATCGATTGTTCAATTATTAGTATAAATATAAGTATAATCATATATTCCTACAGTATCATTGAATACATTAATATATTCAGAATATGATTCATTCATGCCATTATTCACTAGTTTTTCTGACACCCTACATCTGGATCTCCCATTTCCAATAAATTAATCCACAATGTAAGGTCCATTTTTAGTTGTGATACTTCTTCTAATTTCTTCCATTTTCCATGCCTCAAAATAATTTATATAAAAAAACATTAACTTCACAAATAAACTGGGTCAGTTATGTGAAAAAAAATCTTATAAAAATAACATATGTTTTGTAAAAAATTGTTAGACCAAAAAGGGTCTTCAGGGGTGAGATACCTTCAGAGGGAGTGAATTAGGGTGTGTAAACCTTCCCAAATTAAATAATTTTCCTTAATTATCTCACAGTCCATGGTGATATTGGCCTCTTATCTATAAGGGTTTCTTATTTTTTTCTATTTTTTTGATTTTGATCTAATTAACACATTAATATCCTTTTCATTTACTGGAAATAGTTTCTTAAACCACCCTATCAGTTTCTATTATACTGAATATAAAAGATGAAAAATCACATAAGATATAGTGTATTTTTACATGGTTCAACCTTTGGTCAATGGTGGAGATTAGGATAGGTCACTCCAAACTATGCTCAATCCCTTTACAATGTTTTTGAGTTAACTAAGTGTAAACCAATGATCACTGACTCACACTCACTACTTTTCATAGTGCTCTAATGCGAAAAATAATTATCACATAGGCCAAACTAACCAATCTCAACACAATATAATTGTATCGAGTGTAGTTATTTCCTTTAAAGTTATTATATTCTCCTTTATTGTATGACTATGAATGTTACTATGAATAACATATTATTATTTGGATGATTATTTACGAAATACTAGTATTACTACTATCCAAAATGAGTATGGAATATCTCTATTCTTATAGTAATGTGACTGGAATATCTTAGACTTTTTTCACTGTAGTAATCCTCTCTTCCTTAAACTAACAAAAATTATAGTTAATGTCATCTCATTATAATTCTATGTCAATATTTCACTCACCCTTTCTACTTTTTTACAATATAATTATTCTTCTCTTGTATATTAATGGATTTACACCTTACTTCTTTGCAATATAAAACCTTTTCTTTTATGATATGAAAATGTATCAAATTAATATATGTTTCAATAACCTCTCCCTTTTTTCCGAAGTTATTCTTAAAAAAAGACTATAATTTCATGTGATGTCACTTTAAATATTTCAAAAATATGCAAGGATAATTTATTCTATGTATTATCTTTATATTCATTACCTATTATCTCCTTGTTTTTTATCTACTATCTTTATTAATTTTTCCCAAAAACAGTCTTCCCTCTTTTTAAAAAAATTATTTTGTTCCTATTTATAGATTATTTGTTATACTTATTTTTCCTAAAATAATCACCTACATTTTAATGATAAATAATTTTAAAATGGTATAGGAAAACTTGTTTTTCCTCAACTAGAACTAAAATTATCCTATATAAGGAAAGTATTCCAATCAAAATGGGATCCAACATCCAAAAATTCATCCTTATAATTCATCCCAAACTTGTATTAAAAATACACTAAAATTTTGTTGTAATAGTCTCACATCACCATTTATCTTCCCAGGTTGTGTTACCTATCACCATTAGTTACAAAAAAAATTATCCTCAATCTCACATAAAATAATTGAAACGTTATGGATTACATATCCATTGAAACTTGAAATGATTTCTTCCACTAAAAGATGGTGGATGAATTAACCATACTTTAGGGTTATTAAGATATAACTATAAAATTATTGGATGATTTTCAAGAAAACCACAAATAGGTGATATTTATGTTGATTTTAGACTGTATCCTTTCACCCCTTACACAGATCCACAATTATGCTTATAAAAAACCATACTTAGGCATAACCTAAATAATTTTTACAGAGGAAAAATTTATCCTTACACAAACCCAAAATAATGCATACTCTAAGGAGAATAATCCTTAAAAAGTTCTACATTATACATATATAAACAAAATGATGTTTACATAACTCACCTTGACTCTTGTGTGGAGAATTGATCACCACACAAATTTGGATTTATGATTACACAAAGATAATAACTCATACACAGACACTAATGACCCATATATAGTCCTCTAATGTCCCGAAGGCCTTCATTTTTTATTAGTTTTTGATAATACACCTTTCAAGGGGTGAGTTAGAACCATTAAAAGCCCATAGGTGTAAGTATTACATGACCCGTAGAACTTAGAAGAATTAATTTCCCATACACTTCAAACATTACATACAACCCAGACAAACTACTTGGAACTGCTCCTCCCCAGCATCTTCATCATGAAATCAGCTCTCCACCTTCACATGACTATTCGGCTTGGCTTTCCCATGCATGCACAGGCTTGTCCCAATGGTAGGATAAATACCCTCTCATTCTTACAATCCGTTTAGATTCTGATATGGTGAAAGCTCCTTTCTCATCCTCCTTCTGAATCTTGTTCCTTGTAGGTTTTCGGGTATGAATTTGTGCTTAAGGTGGCCCAAAGGCCATGAGGTGTACCGAAGGCCTAACTAACCTGATGGCCTAGGTGGCCCAAAGGCCTTAAAGGACTCGGGGACCAAATCGGTGGCCCAAATGCCCCAACGGGGGAATATTATAGGTTGCTAAAGTTTCAAACAGTGCCTACTACAGTTCATATGCCATAAGGATGAATCAATAAAAATCCATATTCAAGTTAAATAGATTTCATACACCATGTTAAATGTTTTTCTATGACTTAAAATATGTATGAATATGATCAAACCCATATGTTAAGATCGACAATCAATACATTCTTCAATATCTTCCTTAGAAATAATGTCCCTTGTGATTTCTATAAGGATGAATCAATAAAAATAATCAAACAATCGCCACATTATTTTACTACTTCTTTATCAAGAATCCTTCCAACAAAACATATATTTTCAACAAGTACAATCAGCACTCAAACTGTACAAAAATACAATAAAAAATGAAAGCATGTTAACAGTAATAATTTATATCAGATTGATGAACACCTTCACCAACACAATTCATCTCTGGAAGGGGTTTTTCCAACACAAATAATTTTACCACTTAGAGAAGAACTATTCTCAAGTGTCTATATCAGATATTGAAATTACAGCCATTTAGTTTTTATTATCCATAATATATCTCAAGGTCTATATAGATAATGATGATTAGATTATCTATAATAAAATATTTTATCAAATGGGTATAATGTATTATATTAATTTAATAAGGAATTTAATTAAAAAAATTCTCCCACTAAAATTGGTGGCCTCATACATCAAATCAATTTAGTGATATATGATCTATATTTAACTTTGTAATGATTTTTTTAGGGAATTCCTCTCACCACTTAGTTATTTAGGTTATGAATCATCCCAATCATATCATATATGTTTATTGGATATAAGAGAGAGTAAATATTTCACTAATAAATCATATGGATATAACCAAATGTATTTATATAGTATTCTAAATATTAGGTTTTACTAGCTAAGTGTAACCCAAATCTCAATGTGGGATTTAGTTAACTAACATTTAGGGTTATCCATTTCCACCATTCCTTACAATATAAAATACATGGTCACTATTCTGTGGTAGAACATGACCACTTGAATGATCAAGGTCTTGACATGTTATTCTATAGAATTAATCTCACACTTAGTATTTAAAATGGGTTTTAAAGCTCCATATTATCTCAGTTTATTCCCTTTATGCTTTTATACATCTAAGGATTTAGTTTTAGGTATTCATATTCCTAACACAAAATTAAAATATTCACACCATATTAATGTGTTACTCTTTACACAACCCTCTAGTATATGTTACTAAACAAAAATATAATCCAATCATATTCATACATATCCAAATTCGTATCATCCATATGTTACATGAACTCTTCATGTAAAGGATTAGAATTAAATGAAACTAACAAACTTTAAAAGACTGTGCTGGGAGAAACATATAACCTACCCCAACTTTTAAAAACAAGGAATAAACCACCCGGAAAAGGGTGAGTATGACTCAATGACCCTCTTCCAAAGGAGATGTTACTCAATAGAAAATAAAATTCATGGAAACTCTAGACCCCAATATGTACAAAGCATACTCAATAAATAAATTCATGTTTATAACATTAATAACCAAATGAGTTCAAGGTAGATGAAAACTAAATCTTATTTTATCTTTCCTAGTATGGTATGATAATTTATAACAATTATATTATGTCATAAACTAAATAATTCATAATAATTCATTAAATAAAAAATATATATCTCTGAATAAAATAGGAAAAAATAAATAGAACAATAATTTATGAATATAAATTGAGGAAAAAATATAAAAAATTCATAAAAAAAATTATAAATAGTTTATAATTTATCCCATAGTAAATGTAAATGTTTTACTTTTATTGCCTATATGAATTATTTCTTATTATTTATGCAGAATTGTATTTTAATATATGGATTTTCATAAAATAAAAACATTTTATATTTCAATTTTAATTATATAAAAATTAAATATATATTAAAATTCACAAATTAATCTTTATTTATACATTTGATAGTATAATTTATCAAAACTCATTTGATAAAGTTTTAAACAACTTCCAAAGAAGGTTTCTTTTAATTTTATCATTTCAATTGCCATAAACGTTTCATAATTTTTTGATTATAAATACTTTTTATTTTTCATTATATTTAAATTTATAAAGCCTTAATAAATTATTCCTATAATTATTTATATAAATAATATATATTTAAATTATAAGATATGATATATAAATTTTAAAAATACATTTAAAATTAACATTTAATATTAATTGATTATTTATGATAAATGTTTCAAAACATTTAATTAATTGATCATAAAAATTTAATTATAAATTAATTTATAAAACATTTTTATGAATTAATAAATATTCAAAAACATATTTTTCACAATTTGAATACAATTTATAATAACTAAATTCATATTATAATTCAAAATAACTAAAATCAAATTTTCATCAATGTATTGTATTTTACGATTCATCTGGAATAGTGGAATATGATTGATTTTCTAAAATCACCCACTATCAATTATACTTTATCAATGGTTTTTTATCATCTAAAATAGTATTTTTGTCATATTTAATGAAAAATAGTGATATTTAAAGAGTATTACGATTTTCAATTTTTCTGAAAACAAATTTTGATGTCCAATTATATAATATATAAAATTATATCATAGAATCTTTGAAACCCTAAAAATTTAAAAAATATTATGGATTATTATATCATATATCATATTCCAAAATATCAAACCCTAGACATATTATTATGAATAAAATTTAATAATTTAAATAAAATATACCACATGGTTATAAAAAAATTTAATTTTCTAAAATTTTCATGAATCAAATAGTATCTATTGGATTTTATACCACGGTCTGATATATTAACACTTAATATAACGGTGGAAACACATAGAAATCATAAATGCTATGAAACTATTATTTTTTTAATAGAAAAATGTGAATTTTAATTAATAACACTTGTACCTTTTCCTCCCCACTAATTTTTATTACCTCTATGTTTGATCATGAACACTTAGGAACAATCGTATGATTCTTACCTCGAAGAGGTATCCATAGTTTACTATAAATCAACCATAAATTTTGGATGTGCTCTTTATTTCATTTATAGGATATACTAGTGTCTAGGTAATATATGAGGAGATAAGGGGTTGGGGTAGATTTGGGCAGGGTATAATCCCAACCAAGAGGTTCTCAAAGATTGTCACATCCATGAATGTGGGATATGTATCCTTTATATTGGTAATAACGTAACTCCATGAGCCTTGAACCGTGTCATTCCATTACTCGTACATCTTAAAAACATTCAATGAACTGAATCAGTTATATCATATATACCTAATAGCCACAAATAACTTTATTAATGATAGTTTAATTCATAGAAGGCATAAAATGTTAACCCTTATCATTTGGGTGGCTACAAGGGATATGATAATGATAAGATTATTAATTTTATCGACATTCGACACTATGATTGGATTATATAATACTCCATTACAAGCACCCTTAAACCCATGAAAATTTATATATTATTGATCACCAATCATATATTATGATTGAAATACATTTTTATCAAAACTTGTGCAATCATTTGTATCATGTAAATTAAAATACCCCTTTTATATATGACTAAGTAAATTTTTCTGTTAGTCATACTCTACGACTAATTAAATAACACCCAACATTATAGATTATATATATCATACATACAAATAATTTATTTTTGACATATATCCTTAAATAAATTATGATTTATTTAATTGATTTAACTATTCATTTAAGGATAAAAAGGTTGTTATTTCATATTATATACCATAATTTTTAGAAATTGAGGTGATTAAAAAAATATACATTCATTTTTATACTATCCCCCAAAATATATAATTAAAACATTTAACTCATGATTTAAAGTAAGTGTTTCCATTGAAAGAAACAAGAAACCAGAAATAATTTCAAGGGCCTTTTATTCTAATCAAGAATATATTTTGATAGATGTTTTGATATAAAATGTGAGATATCAAGGCTAAACTTTAGAATAAATTTCTTGAATTATTTCTAAAATATTAATGCATGTAATTATTCTAAAAAATAATGGAAAACATGTTGGAAAACTAAAAGTATACTTAACTCAGTAATGATCTAAGTTTTTTAGAAATAAATTGAGAATTTATTAGAATTTGGAATCATTTACCCAATTTATAATTCCTAGTGGGCCAAACCCACTCACATAAAACCCAAGAAAACTGAACTAAGCATTATAGAGAATGAAAAATTAATAACATAATTCATATACGATTTAAAAATATTTATAGTCGGTATTGAATCTTGAATAATGAATCAATTAATAAGAAAATACAATTCTCTAATTCAATTTTTTGACAAAATTTTAGAGTGATTATTAAGAAAAAAATCACTAAAATTTTCTAGATGGATTTTAAAGACACATTCATGTCTCATAGAACATATGTACCATGAAATGACATCCTTCGCTTCTTCATAAAGTAATTTTTTATATATGAAAATTTGATTTGAATTTTTAAATTCACCCAATATATTTTAAATATTTATCGTATGAATTTAATCTAATATTATTGAGGACTTCATAAAAGTTTCTTTGGATGATAATTGTTTAAAAAATATAGATAAATTTCTAAAAAAATTATTGATAGAAAATATGGATTTTAATTTTAAAATTGAAATTTCATGGTTAAAAGAGGTATTTTTCTTAGGAATGTTATTTCACAACATGGTATTGAGGTTAAAAATTCTAAAATTGAAGTTATAAATTTATTATTCATCCAAAAATTTTTATCTGAGTATTATTGAGATGGGGGAAGTTGATCTAAATTTTTTAATGCTGGGATGAGGATTCTCTTTTCAAACATGAATTTTGTTGTTTTTTGACATAAGACTTTGGTCTATGGGGCATGATTGTTGTTTAATTTCCTTTATGTCATCCAGGGTTTCCCCTCAGCCCTTAAAAGGGGTCTTCAATAATAATAAAAAATTAATTTTTAGTCTGATCCTTTCTAGGATATATAGGATTATATAAAAGTTTCATCAAGTAATTTAATAATATTTCTCTTCTACTATCCATACTAATTTTAAAGGATATGGACTTAATTTTTTCTTATAGTTTAAGGAAATATTTTGATGATCTAAACGTTAAACTAAACACACCACTAGTTATACAAGAAACCAATTGGAATTACCCCTTTTAGCTTCAAGGTGATGCTTTAAACCTTGTTGTTAGAGTAGTGTTGTACTATAAAGTTCACAAAAAAATAATGTCATTTGATATGCTTCAAGTACACTACATATAGCGTAAAATAATTATACCATAACAAAACTTGAGTTTTTAGAAATAATTTTTTATCTAAAAAAATTCAAATCATATTTTCTTTCTACTATGGTGAATGTTTTCTCCGACCATACATCCTTTTGGAACCTGATGAAGACGGAAGATGTAAATCTGAAACTGATAAGATGTATGTTGATGCTCTTTGAATTTGAACTAGATATGAAGGATGAAAGAGGAGCTAAAATCATGTGGCATATCAATTGATCTAGACACCCAACACCACATGGGTAAAAATTCTAGGAAAATAGTACTTTAATGACTTCATCATATATTAAAAACCATATTTGATTAAAGGACAAGTACCATGGAATACTAACAAGTTTAAATAATTAACTTCTCAAGTTCCTTCACATACGAACCCCCAACAAATTTCTATATATAAATTCCATTCATTTTTTTTATGTTTAGGATGCTCTTTTCCACTAAAAAATGGTAATGATAAAATGATTGGTATTTTTCTTCTTGAATGTGAGGTATAATTTTTAATTGAGTGTTCTTATACCTTAGTTTGGGGAGGAAACTTTGGACCTCAAAGAACCACTAAGAAATTTTTAGAATATGAAATTTACAATCCCGTATTATTTAAAGATCCACATGACTATATCAAACAATTTGAGAAATGTTAATTCACTAAGAACAATTCAAATAGATATAAAATACCTCAATGACCAATGATTTTTTATGAAATATTTAAAGTATGGGTATTAGATTTTATAGGAAATTTTTACATTTAATTTTTAAATTTATACATGTTGTTATATATTGATTATGTTTTGAAATCAGTGGAACCCAATTTATTGCACTACTGTTTGTGATATATTTAGGGTTAAGTTTTTGATGATTTTGAATTCCAAAAGAAATCATATATGGCCAAGTCACCCACATTTGTAATTGGATCATAGAATATTGGATGAGAATGTATCGAATGACACATAAAACCTCAAAAACATACCATACTCACACAAAATTATAGTGAACTGATCCTTTTACATATATTACTACATGATTTTAAGCATAATTATTCATCAAATACACACCAATAATCTTAAATTCTAGTGTCTTTGTAATATGAGGTACAAAAGACTTAAAACATTGAAATAAAAAAAAATAACTCTTTATTAATCTTACATAATGAGCTTCTAACTTCCTTTAATCTTCTATATCTACATAGGGTAACCTAGGGAATACATAGACGAAACGGATGAGCTAAAATCCTACTAAGGGGATAAACTTGGAAATAAAGAATAACACTTGAGTTAGAAGGCATAACAATATAACATAAAAGGCATAGAACATAAATAATCATATATTATCATAGCACATAGAACATGGAGAAATATGATCATGTAAACATAAGAAGTGGAAGAAAAATATAATATGACTTAAACATGATTCAAGGATAACTTCCAAGGCTATATCACATGGTGGACAAAGTCCCAAAATGGATTAGGTTTACACGTTAATATCATACATGACATATCGTTAGACTATACTTTACCCAGTTAATTGGATTACGATTTGGGAACACCAATAATAAAATTTTAATGCATATTTGTTCCACATAAAGAATCAAACATAAAGAATATACAAAAGGGTTTCCCATGGAAAGAAATGGGTATCGTAATCATGTCATGAGGTACAACCAAAAGTTTTATTTTAATAGTGTATAATAAATAATGTAATAAAATAATAAATATATATTTATAATAGAAAATAGTCCTATATCATGATAAAGTATATCTAACTAAATTAGAAACATAAAAAAAAATTATTTAGGAAGCTTTAAGAATGTTCCACATACATGTGGATTAAGGGTGAATATTAATAAATATTTAAAGAGGGAAAAGTAATAATTTTTATATAAGACAAAAAATTAACTATGAAATATTTTCAAGATAAATTTTTTGATTTTATAAAAATAAGGGTGTCTTAAAACTTATTATTGAGTTTACTTGAAAATGGGTAAGAAACTGGGAAGTTCCCTTTAATAAAGTGTGCTTCTAGGGGGAATTGAGAAGGGAACCTTTTTAAAAATGTAATTCCCCATTAAAGAATGATTAATTGATCTACATACATATTTTTGGAACATATAAACATAATTTATAATAATTAATTAAAAATAACGAAGATATACAGTGGTGTAAATAAAGAGAAATTGTAACCTAAAGGTAATTTTGAGGTTAAGGGAGATCCCTTACCTTATGTCTGAATGTGGTTTTCACTTGCACTTAATGTCCTTGATAATAAAATTATATTCATTAATAATTTAATTAATAACATATTAATCATATATTTAATTTATTAATTTTTTTTTATTTTCATTCATGGTAATTATAGTCAGCTATAATATTTAATTCTACTGTTTCTAGAGCTTTTATTTTTTTATGCTATGTTCTCTTGAGTATAATTAGGGGAGTTCTTATAAATTGGAATAAAAACTACAGTATTTGGATTATATGATAATAATGAACTTCCATAATTTTAAATAATTATATTTATAATATTTCTTCTATTATATGAGGATAATTCATTTGATAAAATGTTAATGGTAAATTTTTAGGTTATTTTGGTGGTTTTTTGATCATCACAAACTATTTTTGTTTTATTATTTAATATTATGTAGAAATATTAGTTCAATAACATGAAACCAGTTATAATATTTTTTTTAAAATTTATTTTTACCATTTTAATGGTTTTATGATTGGCCTATAAGGCGGTAATTGAAAATGAAAAATCATTGCCCATAAAGGTAGTGAGTCGACACATCATAAATGATGTTTTCGATTTTAAAATAAATACAGAAGAGAATATATTTGATTATGAATATTATTTTAACAAAAAAATTTAGTATATGTTTTAAATCGGAGTTATCATGTCACTTTGGATAGGATATGTGAGGATTTTACATGAAAAGAAACGAAATTAAAATTGAAAGAAAGATGATTTTACCTCGTGAATATCATCTCTTTGAGAACCATTTTAATTCACTTAGGTTTGGTCTTTTATTGTGACTAGATTCTCCTGGAAGTGAGGATATGTCTTGGTAATGTAATTGATCATAATTTAGACAAGTTACAATTATTATATGGTGTGAGGAGAAGAGGTGTTGAGGGGTGGTATTTAAAGGGAATAAGTGTGGTGTTTTAGATTATTTCATTCATTAGTTTACACTTTTGGATAAGGATTATCAATAGTGTTTATACCCATAACTAAATACATTAAAAATAAATTAGAGCTCAATATAATGGTTCTTTCAGCATCCATACAACATCCATGACTCAAAAATTCTTGTATTTAACTTATACCATAAATTATCATATATCCCTATTCAGAAAAATTCAACTATTTTAGAAAAATATCAAATATTCAACCTAACCATTATTCAATATATAGACTTCAAAAATGGAATTCATTTTAATAAAATAATATTCTAAATATGTGTTATTTAATTTTTAAATAAAATAATCATTTATTTCAAAAAAAATCGATGTTAATTTTATATTATATTTTTTAACCCATTGACATTATTACACTTGCTACAATAGAATGTCCTGTGGAATTCACCCAACAACCAGCTCTCCACACCCTAACCCCCACTGCCAACAAAACTATCTATGAGGGGGAATTTTATGAACCATTGAAATTTAAAATAAGGTCTAATTAAATTATCTTATAATTATAATACAACATAACATTGATTTATGAATATATTTTATGGACATAAATTTTCTTTTTAACAATTATATTATTTATAAAATTGCAAATAAACATTTACATTTCACAAAAATAAAAAAATATAACTTATCATTTTAACAAAAAATATTTACTTATTCCATGATATAAATGTAGCAGATTTTCATCTATAAGGTAACTAAATTTTTTTTATAATTTCATAGGTGAGATTTCAATTCTATTGGATGGTTTACTATTCTTCATTGAGACATTAGAATTCCAACGGTTATGTTACTATCCCATTGGTATAGGTTCCTTAATATCTATAAATTTCACTTATTTCATTCTTCATTTAGGATAATAATGCTTCTATTTGTTTCTCTATGTGATGTATGTTTTTTATAATATTTAAAATAATAATAAGAAGGTAAATTTCATTGATAAAATTCTAGAATTTTCCATTCTTTCTTCCTTTTGAAATTTCTACCTCAAAATTTTTTTTACATACTATTTTAGAAACTAGTAGGGGTATTTCTCCTTCATCACCTCCTTTGGTTCCCATGTGGAATCATTATACTTATGATTCCTCTATAACACTTAGACAAGTTGAGTCGTTTTTTCATAGGAATTTGTCACTACACTGCAAGATATTTATTAGATACTCTTTATATGAGTTGTTGTTACCTAGTTGTACCACCTCCAGATTTACTGCATGTGAGGGGTTAGGTATGTACTTCCTCAGAAGAGATACATGGAACACGTCATGAACATGAGCCATATTTGGTGAAATCACAAGTTGTTAATCCAATAATCCTATGTTATCAAGGATATTAAAGGAGACAATTTACTTAGGGATATGCTTCCCATTCTTTCAAAAATGAACGACTCTATTCCATGGTGATTTTTTAATGAAAACTTTGTCTCCAAATTCAAACATAATATCCCTTCGACAGTTTTCATCATATCTCTATTTCCATCTCTGAGAAGTTTCATATGTTTTATGATGGATTTAAACGTATCTTCCATCTCTTGTACTAGATAATTTCTAAGTAGATTTCATTCGCTAACGTTTTCCCAACAAGTTATAGTTCTAAATCACTTCATATACAGAGATTCATATAAATCCTTTGGAATACTCAAGTGAATGATATTGTTAAATGAGAATTCAACTATCAGGAGATGTTGATATCATCCATTTTTAAATTTTCTGGGGAAGAATCTTAACATGTCTTAAATCATATGAATAGTAATTTCATATTTTCTATTAGTTTGCGGGTTATAGGTCATGATAAAATTCAATTCAGTGCTCAAATAATAATGAATACATATCCATAATTTATATGTAAACCTTATATATTTATTATATATGATTGAAAGTGAAACTCTAGATATCCTCACCACTTCCTTCACATATTACATGTAACGTTCTTCATGCGAGAAATCTTCTTGAATATAAATGAATTGGAAAGTCCTGTGAGTCTATCCACCACAAACCAGATTTCGTTATTCAATTTTAAAATTTTCAAGAGACCAGTGAAAAATTCCACAGTTTCATTCTCCCATTTCCATGTGGGTATAGGTAATGGTTTCATCATCCCTTTTTAATTTTATAACTCTCCTTTAACTTACTGATATACCAAACACCTTTTGATATAATGTTCAATCTCCTTGTTCATATTGTCCCACCAAAAGTGTTCTCCAAGATGATGGTACTTCTTGGTACTTCTAGGATGGATTAATAAAGTTGATATAGGCGCATTATTCAGTATATCCTTCTTTATATGAGGTAACATAGGCACATAAAGCCTAATTCCCAACTGAATCAAACTATCATCGAGGTGTAACTCATATAGAATCCTATCCTTTACATCTTTAACCTTATTTTGTATCACTATATCATCAAAATGTGCCTCCTTGATCTTCTCTGCCATAGATGGTTGGGAAATCATATTGGTAAGGTATAATTTATTACTTTTCATTCTGATTTCTAGATCCATACTCTTAATTTCCACAAATATAGGGTCTTTCTAAATCTGCATCATGGATAGAGTAAAAGGTTTGTTTCTACTAAGAGAATCATCTACCTTTCATGCCTTCTCAAGATGATAATTAATAGATAAACAATATTCCTTGAATATATCTAATCATCTCGTTTGATTCATGTTGATATCCTTTTGTGGGAATATATACTGTAGGTTCTTGTGATTAGTATATATGTCACACTTCAAAACATAGAGGTAGTGCCACCTGATTTTCAAAGAAAAAATCATAGATTCTGGATCTATATAATGCATTGGGTAGTTCTTATCATGGATCATAATATGTTATGAGGTATAGACTATCACTTTATCATTCTTCATGAGAACACAACCCAAGCCTTTCTTCGAAGCATCACTGTATATCACAAAAACATCTCCACTTATTGGTAGTGTGAGTGCAGGGGTAGTGATTAGCCTCTTATTAATCTCCTTAAATAATTCCTTATATTATTATATTCATATGTAATTTAACTATATCCATGTTAACTTAATTATTAGGTTATATAGTCTTGATAAATTCCTCACAAAACATTGGTAGTGCCCAGTTATGCCAAGAAAAAAAAGGATCTCCATTACTGATGTAGGCCTAGGCCACTCCTAAATTTCAATTATTTTAGGAGGGTCCAAAAATATTCATTTATTGGTAATAACATGACCCAATAATGATCCTTACTTTATCCATAACTCACATTTACTGCACTTTTCATACAGTTTCTATATTCATAATGTCTCTAACAAAGTATTTAAATGCTCCTCACATTCTTCAATACACTTGGAGTATATCATAATATTATCTATAAATATTACCAAAAAAATTTAGAAGTAATATATAAAAAATCTATTAGATAATTACATGAAAATTGGAAGATAATTAGTTAGTCTGAATGGAATCACTATGAACTCATAGTGTCCATACATCATTTGAAAGGAAATCTTGGGAATATATTCCTTTCTTACCTTCAATAGGTGATATCCCAACCAATGGTCCATATTTGAGAGAAACTTGGATCTATGTAGTTGATCAAACAAGTAATCTATCCAAGGAAGGGGATATTTATTATTTATTAGGATCTTTTGATCTTCAGATAAATGATGTTGATCTATCCTTCATCTTTAGAAAAAGAACGGTGCACCCCATGGTGAAGCACTCAGACGTATGAAACACTTGTCCATATGTTTTTATAACTACATATTAATTTCATCCAAAAAAATGGTGTCCATTCTGTATGGATTTTTTGATATTGGAATTAGTCTAAGAATAATTTCAACGAAGAACTCAAACTCTTGGTTAAGAGGAAGATCCAAAAATTCTTCATGGAACACATTAGTGTAGTCCCTCGCAATGGGAATGTATTCATTTATAATCCTCTCCTTTTTCTTAATCATTTTACATAGATATTCATTCTCATAAGAAAATAATAATTAAAATTTAGATAATGATTACAAATAAGCTTCATCAACCACCTTACACTTGTACGAAATTGGAGGATTCTTCCACAAGTGAATAGTTATCTACCTTTCCTCACAGTTGATGTTAGCTTTATATATAGTTAGTCAATACATGCCCAATATGGAATCAAAATCCACCAAAGGAAGTAAGACAAGATTTTGTTGGAGTTTTAGTCCAAAATAATTAATTGGGGAGAAATTATATAATTTTGATTAAATAATTTCTGCATTTTCTGATCTCAGAGATAACTCGGCCTTCCTATTTTGAGGTGGTGTTTGAACAGATCTACAAAAATTACAAGATCTGAAAGAATTCATAGAACGAAAATAAAATTGTATGATCTCTATTATTGAATTAATAACTAGTATAAATTTCACCACATCATTTTCAAGATCCACATCAATTGTAGTGATTTCATATTCCATTCCTTACTGCCTTGCAGGTTATTATCACGGATTTTCCATCACAACCATATGTTTAGGGAATTGTCTCACATAGTTCTCATGTTATTTGATGTTAAATCACTGAAAACAATCATATTGTTAATCTAAAACTTCTTTTTCTACTTCCTTATTAGTTTTTTTCTTAGTTTAAATTATAATTTATTATATTGGTGCCCACTATTCCACTCTTTAAGAACCTTCTAGTTCCCCTATGATAGTTTTTAGACTACTTCTTCCAACACTTTTTATAAGTGGGGTGTTGGGTTTTATATCCTTCATAATAATTCTCTATTAGGCCTATAGAATAGAATTCCATATTATGTTTCTGTTGGACCTCATGATAAATGATATTTAAATTAATGTAACTCATGGGAAAGAGTTCTTATAAATATTTAGAAATTAGCTACTTTCTTGTGGTTAAAGGGAAAATATTAAAGAGGCTTTAAAGAATGCAAAGGACAATTTATTTATATAAAACCAGAAATGAAAAAATATTTTTTTTGATGAAATAAGAGATTTTATAAAAATAATGGTCTCTTAAAAAAGATTGTGGAGTGTAATTAAAAATGGGTAAGAAATTGAATTGGGTTTTCTTATCTGAAGGAATTGAAAAGGTAACCATTTTAAAAATGTAATTTCCCATCAAATAAGGATGAATTGATCTAGATAAATATTTTTTAAACATATACATAGAATTTATAGGATTTAAATTAGAATAAAAAATAGTTAAATTGTTGTAAGAAAATAGAAACCATAACCTATAGTTAATTTTGAAAATCGGAGACATCCCTTACCTTATGTTGAAATGTGTTATGAACGTGCACTTATTGTAAAATATAATAAAATTTGATTCATTAATAATTTAACTCATAACCACTTAAACATATATTTTTTTTATTAAAAATTTGTTAATCTCATTTATTTCCATTTAGATAAGTTATAATATTTAATTTTTTTGTTTCGGGAGTGTTTGTTTCATTGTTTTATGGTCAGTTCCCTTGAGTATAATTATGGGATTTCCTTGTAAAATGTAATAAAAAATATTGAAGTGGAATTATATGGTAGAAGTTAAATTCAAAAGGTTTAATTAATTCTATATATAATTTGTTTATATTTTATATGGATGATTCATTTGATAAAATGTTAATGATAAACAGTTAGATTATTTTGACGGTTTTTTATCATCCCAAACTAGTTTTATTTTATTATTTAATATTATGGGTAAATGTTAGTTACAAAACATGAAACAAGTTATAATAAACATTTTACAATATTTTTTAACCAGTATAATGGTTTTATGACCAACCTTGAAGGTGGTAATGGAAAATGAAAACTCATCACCCACAAAGGTAATGAATCGACAAATCACGGACATTTTTTTAATTTTTGAAATAAAAGGAGAAGATAAAATATTTTAGGATGAATATATTGTAACATGTCCCAGTGGAACCCATTTAAAAACTCCCAAATCCCACCACCAATAGTCTAGGGGCTTGTTACTAGCACTAAGTTGGCATATCACTGACATGGGAGGCCTTAGCCTAAGTACCTATACACACGCACACATCTTTGAGCCTATACAATAATGAAATGTAAAAACAAATGAATAACCATGCATGCATAAATATAAATAACATAACTACAATATGATATAAATTAAAATAAATGTATAAAGTTACAAATACAAGGTCACCATAAAGAGTTTGTAACACAATTCCATCCTAAAATTAACAGTACCGAGACTAATATCCGAAATCTGTAAGAACACACCTCGGTTGATCCAGTCTCACTAAGAACTATCTGGTCTTGGTTCTCTTAGGACTCTATCCAAATTTCTATCATCTACACAAGTCATGACATGTGTGGGAAAATCCAATGCAGGGTTGAGTATAACAATACTCAGTAGGACACCCCAAAACTAAAAAGCATACAAAAATTGAAAATAGAGTCAAATCTACATACGTATATATCTATAGAACATTTAATAATATTATCTAGAAATACTCAACAAAAACACACAATCTAGTAGTAATTCATAACTATAATATATCATCCCTCATATTACAACTCGAATATTCAAAAAACCACTCATCTGGGAAAACACACTCCAGAGTCTGATAGCACTGATTACGTACATCAGAGAGGTGCTACCCTTTGGGTATCATCATGAGAAAGAAAACACTGACATTCGAAGAGATATGATACATATATGAGGATCACTTCCAAGACCATGGGGTGATACCGAAAAACTCAATCTGGATTAATCCACTAAGTAGAGCAGTGAAACTCACGTAGTGTTGGTCATGAAGATACCAAGAACTCCAACTAGGGTGTGAATATGACTAGAGTGTCTCACTCTCAGACTCTCAGAGGGATTCCAATGACTCTATCTAGGAAGTCATACTAAAAGGATTATTGTCTTATGAGAAGGAGATCATATTATACCAACCTTCTAGGAAAGGATAATGGTAATGAACCATAACGAAACTTTTCTAAGTCACCGAGGAAAATGGATCTTTGCCATGTAAGAAAGAGTACAAGATGTGTAGAAGGGTTACACACCATGTCCCTTGACCCCAGGACCAGCCCATGTAAATGGATCGTGTCATCAAACTATGTCTGTGAAGAAGTACACATCATGTAGGTTTCCCCTGTACATTACCCATGTTCCATTATACACCTTCGTCCTATGTACCAATGTCTATGTACCATTACATGGCTTATCCCCTATACTTGGTCCACCCCATGTTGTGTGGGGGTGTACGCATCATATAGGCAACTGGTGTACTCCACACCATGTCTGTGTACTTCCCCAAGTACACGCAATGTTTTTGGGGAGGGAAAACTTTCAATTTAGTAATAGATGCATGCCATGTGATACTTAACTTTATTTACGAAGCCAAGCTATTGTTTGGGGTGCACACACTATGTATCCCATATGACACGCCATGTGTATCAGGATTTTCCAAAAATCATGTTCTCCCTTCCATGTTCAATCCAGAACCATCATCCTTTGATCCATTGATCATTTTTTTCATGAAATAGAATATCCAAGCTAATCCAAGTCATTCCATCTTTGAAAAATATATTTCATCATCATATCTTCTCACAAAATGGATCAAATATTTATTTTTCATTGTGTGCCGAAGAACGCTAAAAACATGAAATTAGGTATCCATCATCATTTGAATTTCTTAGTCTATGTCTTTGAACCTCTTTAATGTTTATCCAATCCTGTATCTATGATATCAAATCGTTGTGACAAGAAATAAGTGCACAATGATCAATTGATTGGGATTGGTCGAGTCACCGGCCAAACAAAAAATTCCCCCGATGAATGATGAACCGGGATAGGAAAGGACAAGAACAAATCTGACGAAAGGACATTGATATATGTTTGTGTCGATCTCAATTCATTTCCATTACAATGAAAATATAGTAATCAACTTCCATGAATAAATTCTTTTAATAGACCACGCAAAATAATCCCATCCTATAAGTTGATCGAACTGCGGATCAATCTGTTCATGTATTGATTCATGTTCATTATAAAAATAAATAATGGGGAATAAAAATATCAAAACACACATCCCACCTCAATTTACTTTGATTTCTAATGAATAACAATGTGGCATCATTATCACTGAAATGATCTATATAATATGAGGTGTGTTTATAGTCAATCCATGATCTCATAATCATTAATTTGAGTGGGTTATCCATAGCTCTCTTCAATGGTCCTATGATGTCTCCAGGGTTATGTGAATTACACTTTAATTCTATTATGACAATATATTTAAAAAAATTATTTTTTTTCTTCAATAAAAATGAATTAAAATAATATTATTTAATTACTAAGTCATTTCTGCGCCTCTGACAAATTTTCCTCAAATTACCCACACCAACTAATGATAAGTCATATCTAGGGTAAACCTCAAGTTATAAACTCAATGGTGCCCTTGGATTTCTAATCTGATCACCCTTTTAGAATTTATTCTACTTTTTCAAGAAAACTACGCATGTGTGAAATTTAATATATTTAATATATTTTAAACACTTATTATGGGCACATCAGACCACAAAATTATACGTCATCCTAGCACCTGGTTTCTAAAATAATTCATATAATATCCAAAAAAACATGGTAAATCTGAATCATTATATTCTCCCCACCTTGGGATTTTATTAATTAAAAATCCAAAACAATGGCTACTCAAAATGAAGTGTGTACTAAGAACGAATTTGAGTCTCCCAATCTCATGTTCTCTTCTATGTATTATTGTGCTACCACTATACATGCACTCAATGAATCAATCTCCCATGAAGGATCTTCTCCTACCAATCCTTGATCTCCAATAGACACATAGTAATGGTCTCTCCATCCTCGATGTTCATCTCTCCCAAGTCGATAACGTACGATGGGTCATGCACGCACCTCCTCAACTGTGACGCATGGAATAAGTCATGTATGTAGTATAACTGCGGAGGTATAGCTAATAGATATGCAACAATGAAAAATCTAAACAGTATCTAGAAAGAGTCGATGAAACTTGATTATATCTTACCACCCTAGCTAAATCTAAATAATTCACATCGAGGTGAAACCTATTGGAACACATGGTCTCCTTCCTCAAACTCCAATGGATTATATCTCTGATCATCATAAGACTTTTTTTGGCTATGTACAGTATTCATCCTCCCCTTGGTGATAATCACCTTCTCTATTTTAGCTCACACCAACTCTAGTCCCATGAGTGTGGACTCTCCTGTGTTAATCCAATATAGTGGATACCTACAGGGTTTCCCATAAAAGGCATCAAATGGTTCCATAACAATGGTGGAATGGTAGTTGTTGTGGTACACAAACTCCACTAGTGGTTCAAGATCCACCAAACAACAGCCAATGTACAACATTAAAGCTCACAAAATATCCTCTATAACCTAAATGATCAACACCATCTAGACATCTATTTGGGGGTGAAATTATATGCTCAAGAGAAACTGGGTCTCAAAAGCCCCTTTAAATCCCTTCAACAATATGTATGTAAAGCTGAATAATTATTAGAAATAATCATTTATGAGACTCTATAGTGTTGGGCTATCTTCTACAGGTAAAGGCATCTCGGGATCTCTACTGAACTCTCTTCTCATATATCTTGGATGTGGGCCACTTGGTGATTCATCCGATGATTTATTATGTGTAATATTTTCTCTTAAATTTAGGTGGTAATCCTATCCAAAATTCCATATATATATCATCCCACTTCTATTCTGGTACCTCAAGTGGTAGAGCGAACCACACTGGAACTTTGTGTGAAACCTTTAATTTCTGACAAGTAAGGCATCAAGATACAAACTCTACAACTCCCTTCTTCATCTCTGGCCACCAAAACTGATTTTAATGGTCCCGATACATATTTTACACACTTTTATGTACTGAAAAAATTAGACTTATAAAACTATCTTAGAACCACCTCCTACAACATCACCGGTACCATCATATTCCCATTGAGAAGAATTAAGTGCTCCCCACCTTTATAAAATCCTCCATGAGCATGCCCCATGGATATCTAATCACATAGGGTCTCACAGTTTGTATCTGAAAGTTGTTCCTCCCTAACTCGCTACAAGATAAGAGGGTTAATAACCCTCGAATAGAGATAAACTAATCTATATTCATCTAAAATTAATAACTAAAATGGGAAAAATACTCTGATGCTTCAATCAAAAACTGTGAAAAAGATATTTTTCTAAGAGCTTATGCTAATATGTTCCCCTTCGCGGGAGTATTGACAATTTCAAAGTGATGTTCCAAGAGGAACTATAGCTATCACCTATATCTCAAGTTGATATCCTTCTGATACAATATATACTTGAAACTCTTCTGATCAGAGTAAATGATAAACCTCACCCCTATCAGGTAGTGTCACCACACCTTCAAATAAAAGACTGTTTTTTCTAACTCAAGATCATGGGTCATTTATTTCTACTCATATGGTCTCAAATAGCATGAAACATAAGCAATCACCACTTTCCTCTACATTATAACAAACCCAAACCTAATTCTGGATGCATTTTAGAATACTACATACTTGACACCCTCCATCAGTAATCTCAATATGGGAAAGCCTATCAAAATAGGCCTCAACTATTGAAAACATACAAGCACTTATTTTTTCATGAAAAATGATGTCCATTTCAATTCAAAGTTGTAAGGGGTGATGATACTCTGGATAAATCAGGCAGGAATCCCCGGTAATAGTCTACCAACCCAAGGAAGCCATGAACCTCTGTGACGCTCTTAGGTGGCTCCAAATCTAACACCACCTTAACCTTGGTCACGACCACCACCACTCCATCTACTAAGAAAAAGTTCCCTCTAAATTGGACCACCTGAATCCATGACTGGAACATTAAAAGATTTTTTAATTAATTTTCTCTCAAAGTACATCTAAAACCATCCTAATGTGTCTTGTGTGCTCCTCATAGGACACCAAGTACACAAGGGTATCACAGATGAAGACTAATATGAATCCATCTAATTAAGGTTTAAAGTTCTATTTTATGAATCCCATGAAAACTAATGTGGAATTACTCACACCAAAGGGAATCAAAAAGTACTCATAGTGATCATAGAGACATTTGAATTTCGTCGTCGGTATATCCTCAAACCATACATGGACCTGGTGATAGCCATATCTAAGGTGAACCTTTGAGAACCACCATGCCCCTATAAACTGATCAAAGAGTTCGTCAATCTTTGGTTGTGGATACTTGTGATTCACTATCACCTGATTCAAGTGTCGGTAGACCACAAAAAAATTCAAGCTCCCATCTTCCATTTTGGAAAACAAAATTAGGGATTCCCATGGTGAAACACTAGGTCAAACAAATATCTTCCTCAGCAATTCCTCCAACTTCACCCTCATCTTGCAAAAATCTGCAGGTTTAATTTGATATGCTTCCATAGATATCGGTCTCATCACGGAGTGTAGACCAGTTAAGAATTATATCTATTAGTGGTAATGTAAACTTGGAACATATTTGAGGAAGATGTCCTCGTACTCTGCCACCACTCTAGTAAACAGAAAAATCATAACATCCACTACACCAAGGGTTAGGATATCTAACTAATGAGTAATCAGCAGCACCCTCTTATGCATGATTCCATCCAATGATGCCTGGGTTTTTTCACTGATATAAGAAAACCTGGTTGCATCACTATAAACACACTGCACACTTTGCCTAAAATGTAACATCCCCAAATGATAAAGGGTTAATTGACTAAATGATATGAATCATGTCAACAAGGTGCACATTCATTTTCGGGAGTCTATCTGATAAGAACTTCACAGTTAAGAATGCTTGGCCTGGAGTAGTGATCAGAATGGGTGACCCTCTCGGATATTTCCCAGGGTGTGTGTGAGTGAGGACAAAGCACACTGGAAAGAACATGTGTTGGCCTGTGGGGACTGTCATTAGTCAGATGACCTGTTCAGGCATGTGGGTGGACCTTGTGGTGTGCCCCACGTGTCTGTGGGGCAACTGGTGGTACCTGGTAGGCCAGGACCCGACGGCCATATTAAGGCGGGGTGTTTGTGCTGTCACTGGGACCCGGTTGTCACATTTGGTATCTGAGGAGGAACCCATCCTTAAGTGCGGTGCACTGCCTGGGTTGAGATGTAGGGCCCACAACGAGGGCATTGTGCTCTAAAGGGGGGTGATTGTAACATCCCCATATGATAAAGGGTTAAATGACTAAATGATATGACTCATGTCAACAAGGTGAACCTTCCTTTTCGGGAGTCTGTCTGATTAGAACTCCACAGTTAAGCGTGCTTGGCCTGGAGTAGTGATTAGGATAGGTGACCCTCTGGGAAGTTTCTCAGGGTGTGTGTGAGTGAGGACAAAGCACACTAGAATGGACATGTGGTGTGTGTGAGTGAGGACAAAGCACACTGGAAAGGACATGTGTTAGCCTGTAAGGATTGTCATTAGTTAGATGACCTGTTCAGGCATGTGGGTGGACCCTGGGGTGGGCCCCACATGTCTGCGGGGCAACTGGTGGTACGTGGTAGGCCAGGACCCGATGGCCATGTTAAGGCGGGGTGTCTGTGCTGTCACTGGGACCCAGTTGTCACATAAAACATTCAATCTAGGAATTAAATTTAGATAAACAATTCATACCAAGGTTGAAATTGTAAGGCTTTGACACTTCAAAAAAGATATTCCAACTGAAACTCTTTCCTCCAAGATTCGCGTCACACTATCTGCACAAGTGCATGATTACTGAGTCCTCTCTAGTAAAAGTCTCCAAGCATAATGGTTGAGTCAAAAGTTCAACTGGAATCTGTATGTATCGAAAAATACATGTGTTGAGAATGGAATAACAACCTCCTGTGTGTATCAGTAGTACATAGAAAAGACACATATCATACCTCGAATCATTCTCAGAGCCTCTGTTTTGTAATCTTAGACCACATTCATTTATCCCCTCCACTACCCTCCAACTCCTTGATCCTGGCATGGACCACCTTGAGTTGGTGGTGGTAACATATCAAAACATTAAACACCTCCCACTACTCTCCCAGCTCCTCCTCCACCTCCTCTACACTACAGAACTACCTATTCTTATTGTTGTCTCTACCTTGGTGGCACATCTATAGTTTCTCTGTCATCTTTATGGTGGATCATACAATCTCAGGTGAGATGTCCCCTTCCATCACATGAGTAGAACCACCTCTCTTTAGGTTTACTAGACCCACCCTGTGATCCTTGAACTACAGATCATATATCTTGGGACCTCCTCTTAAAATGCCTCCCATTTCTAGGTCCATCGGGCTAATGTTGGCTCCCCTCTTCTAAGGTATCTTCTCCCGCTTTCCCACTTCTAAAAACCATCGATTATATCTACTCATCCAAGAAACTATCAACCACCAAAGATATATTTACCACCTATGCATTGGAAGGAATGCATGGAGGGATAAAACTAGCTCAGATGTCTCTACACAGACCTAATTCAATGGTTCAAGCTTGGAAAAACTAATCTCAATCAATATCTATCGAGTACCTAGTGAGGTTGGTAAACCTTAATTAACACTCATTCTCGGTCATACTTCCCTGTTGGATCTGTAGAAGCTCATGGATAAGTACATCCCTTAGTGTGGCTTGTGAGAAATACTCCAGGAAAATGTGTCTAAACTCTATCAATCAAAGAGTCACCTCATCATTAAACTGGGTCACTAAACCCCACTATCACCCTGCTAAGCCATAATGAATTCTCACTACCAAGATCACCATCTGATTTGACGGTGACTTGAATAGATGGAAAACTCAGGTCCCCACCTCAGGATAGTCATCAGCCTCCTATGGGACAGGCTCGCCTCAGAACCTTAGGGGACTCTATAATTGAAACTCAAGATGTGGGATCATCCTACACACCTAATATTCTAGTAATGTAGGTACCATGTGCTTATATACACATGGTATGGAAAGTTTTCCACCTAGAGGTAACCTCTCGAGAATTGTTCCTCAAATCAATGCATCATCACCGAGGGGATCATCCTCATGATGATGATGTTGAATCCAAGATGGCATACATTGCACAGGCACCCTGAGAGTAAACAATATGTATCGTGATCAATAGGTTTATCTAGAGAGATAATTCAAAAAGAACATGGAAAATCAACCCTTCTCTATTTTATGCACATACCATTTTTTCCAAAAAAAATCAATGTTCTCATGTACCGAGTCAAAAATAAGGTGATCAGAGTCCTGGTGCTGGGATATGTCAGTCGTCGCACCAACACTGGATTCCATGTCCTTAAATCCAAACTCGAAACACTTAATATTAATTCCCTAAACCAATCTCATAGAATAGTAGTTCTGAGGAATATTTGATGGCCTTTGATAGCACTCAGTTATGACCAATCCCAATGGGGCCCATTCCATGACTCCTTAAGACCACCTCTAGTAGGCCAGGGGCCAGTGATTGACATAGAGTATGCATATCACTAACATGTGATGCCATATCTTAAGTACTTGTACACACACACACATCTAATCTTGTACATTTATAAATTTGAAAAACAACTGAACAACCATTAACGAATACATATAAATCTAGTAACCAGTGTATAAAGAACTAAAATAAAAATAGAAAACAAAAAATACAATCCCACCACAGAGTCTAGAACACAAGTCCAACCTGAAAGTGAAGGTACTGGGACTGCTATCTGAAAGTTATAAGGACACACCTCAGTCTATCCATTCTCACTAATCATGGTCCAGTTTTGGTCTTCCTCGGAGTCTATCAAAGGGTTGATCCTCTGCATCAGACACAACATGTGCGGGAAAATCACATACATGAGTGAGTGTAACAATATTCAGTAGGACACCCCAAAACCACAAATGATATAATAATAAAAATGAAATCATAACTATATAGGTATATTTCTATATCATGTATAACATGAATATCCAGATACTCTCAACAAAGACACACAATCTATAGGTAAGTTACAAGCATAGTATTTTAGCTCTAGGATTTCAGCACAAAGATTCCATGAAGCACTCATCTGGTAGAACAAAATCTTGAGTATGATATGATTGATGAAATCTGTCTGAGCGGTACAAATTATAGGGTATTATCATGATATTGAACACGCTGATGTCCAAAGAGATATGATACATAGATGAGGATCACTCCCAAGGCCATAAAGTGATACCAAAAAACTCAATCTAGATTAACCAGATAAGTATAGGATCGACCCTCATGTAAATTTGGTCACTATGATACCAATAACTACACCTAGGTCACAATGATTAATATAGGATCTGACTTCGATCCTCTTTGAGGGTTTCCAATAACTCTATCTATGAAGTCCTAATGAATGTATTGTTGTCCTAGGAGTGTGTCACGACCCAATAATAACCATTAGGGAAAGGATAAGGGGAACAATACCTAATGAAACATGTCTAAGTAACTAAGGATAGGGACTCGAATCCATGTAATAAAGAGTACATGGCATGTATAAGGGTTACACATCATGTCCCATAACCCCAGGTCCTGCATGTGTTAACGGACCATTTTATCAAACTATTTCTGTGTACTAGTACAGACCATATATACATCCCATGTACTCTACCCATGTTCCAATACATGGCTTCATCCCATGTACCCACGTCTATGTACCTGTACACAGCTTATCCCAAGAACCTTTCCCAACCCCTGTCGTGTGGGGGAGTATATGATGTGTAGGCAATCCATGTACACCACCTTGTTTCCATGTACTTCTGAAAATACACATCGTGTATCTGAGGAGGGACCACATGTATTTTACTTATAAACACACACCATACGATACATAACTTCCTTCAAAAACCCTATTATCTTCTTGGGGGGCATACAATATGTAATCCCAGATTAAACACCCTGTGTATTTGGACTTTCTATAAATCATGTTCTTCCTTCTGGGTTTGATCTGGTGCATCATTCCCTCAATCTAGTGATAATTTCACCACAAAATCAAAGATACAAGCTCATCCAATACGTTCAATTATTAAAAAATGGATTTCATCATTAGATTTACTTGCAAAATGGATCAAATCTACATTCTTCATGGTACTTTGAAGAACACTGAAAAAAATGAATTCAGGTATTCACCAACTACTAAATCGCTCTTTATCCATTTTTTCACCTTCATTATGTTGTGATGACCCCGTGTCTATGATATAGGATTTTGAGCCAAGAAACTGGTGTGCAATAATTTATTGATCGGGATTAGTCGAGTCACGGTCCAAACGAATAACGCCAATGATGAATGATGAACCGAGGGATAAAATAACAATAATAATCACGAATAATGGACCTTGATCGATGTATATATTAATAAAAATTCATTGATGTTATAAGTATAATCATTTAATCCACATACATGAATAAATTATCCTCATAAACCCCAAAAAATAAATCCATCCCACAAGATCATTGAATCGTAGATCAATCTGTTCATGGATTGATTCACATTCATCATAAAAATAAAGTACGGGGAATAAAAAAATCAAAACACACAACCTAACTTCATTCTATTTGATCGCTGATGAATAGTGATGTGGTGTCATTGTCTTCAATAAGATACGTCGAATCTAATGTGTGTTTATCATCGATCCCTGATCTCGTCATTGTTCGCCGGAGAGGTTTCTCCAAAGCTCTCTCCAACAGTCCTCCAACATCTCCAGGGTTATGCAGTTAAACTTGGAATTCTATAATAAAAACACATTTAAATATTTTTAATTGTTTTATTAAAAAATGAATTAAAGTAATTTTATTTAATTATTTTATTCATTTCTACACCAATGATGAAGTTTCAAAAAAATGACTTTCACCGACTAATGTTAAGTCGCACCTAAGAAAAACCTCATGTTTTGAGCTTAGTGGTGCCCTTGAATTTATGATCCAAGAAATCATTAAAAGGTATGATACTATTTTCGTAAAATCATGCATTTTTTTATTTATTATATTTAATATGTTTAGAACATTTATTTCGAGCACATCGGGCCTTATAATTTCACGTCATCTCAGTGCCTGGTCTAGAAAATAATCCATGTAATAGCCAGAAATAATACATGAAAAATCAGATACATTATAGAATATAGAATTAACATAATAAAATTTCTATATATGAATGATAATGTAGTTATCATTACATTTTGGATAGTGGAGTTGTGGAGAGGACAAAAAAGAACATAAATTAAAAGAGAAAAAATGAGGGTTTTACCTCATGATTATTATCTCCTTGAGAACTTTTTTAAGGAACTTAGGTTTGTTCTTTTGTTGAGATATGTAGATCTCGAACATGGGTAGGATAATTGTGAAGTCATTTTATTGGAATTTATAAAAGATGCAAGTCTTATATAGTGTGAGAAGAAGAGGTGGTGAGGGGTGGTATTTAAAAGGGAGGGGAGGGGTGTTATTATTATTTTATTAATTAGTTTATTATTTTGGATCAAGAATATCATTAGTATTGATTCTTATCACTATATATACAAAATAATTAAGGATATTTATGCATAATTATGATTTTATCATCCATACCTCATACATGACTAGAAAATTCTTGTATTTAACTTACATAGTAAATTATCGTATTTCACTATTCACCAAAAATTCAACTATTTTAGAAAAATCTCAAATATTAAAAATAAATTTTAATGTTTATATCTCAAAAATGGACCCCATTTTATTAAAATATTATTATAAACTTTAGAAATTTAATTTTTAAATACAATCCTCATTTATTAAAAAGTACTAATTTTAATATTATATATGATTTTATTACCCTTTGAAAAATTAATTAAGGCACTATAAAATTATCTTATAATTATAAAAAAACATAATATTAATTGATGAATCTATTTAATAAAAATAAATATTATTTTAAATCATTTTATTAATTATAAAATTTTAAAAAACATTTACTTTTCACAAAAATACACACACTTAATTTATCATTTTTAAAACAATTATTTACTTATACCATGATATAGATATATTATATTTTCATTTATAAGATGCCTAATTTTTATTTATTGTTTTATAGGGGATTTTACGATTCTATTTCATAGATTTCTATTCCTAATGGTACAATTACTATTCCAACGGTCATGTTACTATTCTATTGGTATAGGTTTTTTGATTTTTACAAATTTCACATAGTTCATTATTTAATTATGATAATAATGTTTCTATTGGTTTATGTATTTTATGTGTTTATTTTACACTATATAACATAATTATAAGACCATAAATTTCATTCATAAAATACCATGTGGTTACAAAAAGGGAAATCTAAAGTTTTCAACCTAGAGTTCACCGGGAATCTAGAGAATACTATTACTCCAAATAGGAATGATTAGAGCCAAAGGATATAAGACACTATATATGCCTATATATCATCCTAAAAACCCATTATAATGAGTCCATATTGGACAATTTGTGGGAAAATTTTCTATTTTCCTACGTAGTTGGAACATGAGGATTTTTTGGAAGTTAAGAAAATGAATATGGATCTATAAAAAATGGAAAGGAACAGAAAATTAAAATTCAATAGTTGGAATAAATTAGAAGGAAATAATCTATGAAAAATTGAATTTAAAAATAAGGAACAATGGTAGAATATGAAAATAAAATTCATCAAAGATAATTTCACCAAGGAGAGAGAGTGATGCTTTACAAATCAATACTAAATCTAATTCGAGGTAAACTTCATTCTAAATAGGAAGGATTGTTTATTATCACTAATTTCAACCCTTTTTGTGTTGTGTAGATTTTAAAATAAGTATATAAAAATCAATTCATTATTAAAGGAAACATGATAGAAAAGTATTTTTTAACTCTAAAAAAATCACCAATAGAGGAAACCACACTCCTCTAACCATTCTACCATTAAAACCACTAATTTGTACCCTTGTTTAACCTTTTTTACTATTATACGGATTTTAAATCAGTTAAATATTATATTTATATTAGAATTAACTATTGAAATTACATCATCAAGTGTGGGGGAAGGTAACCTATATCTTTTAGGAACCATTTTATTTTTTATAAATTTAGATTTTTTAATTTTTTCTTTTTCATATATTTTTATGTTTTTGTTTATTTGTGTGTTTTTTAATAATTATTGATCTAAATTTAATAACCTTATCAATTATGAAACTATGAAATTTTGATAAATTTACTTTATCTTAGAAAATAACAAAAACAAATGTGTAAATGAACTTAATTTCAGATTCAATATTTATGAGATTCATTAAAAGTCCACTAATTTTTAATCGCATACCATGAAATATTGTCCAATATTAAAATAATTTACTTTTGTGGATTATACACTAATTTTATAATTTTCTTTACATTAATCTCATTTATTAAGAGTACCAATCTATTCTTGATTAAATATATTTTTCTATGATTTATAGTTAAAACCTTTAAACAATATGGTATTTGTGTTAAAAATGATTGTAGAATTATTTTCATTTAAAATACCTCTTTACATAATAAATCGTTATTATGGACTACCCTTTATATATAACCCTTATAAGCCCATAGAATCCATGAATTACCTTTTTAAGTAGATTCTTTACCAACCTTAAATCCCATTTGTCCCTGATATGGATGTAATATTATGATCTTAGTCAAAGTCAAGTGTATGGGTGGGTGTTTTTTTACTACTACATAAAATGAGGTTGTTTTTAAAAATAAAGTATCACTCTAATAAGAAATTTTTGAGAAAATAATTACAGAATGGTAATGATAGAAGGAAAATTGTTCTGGAAAAAAATTTCCAGGGAGTTCACACCACTATTTAAATCTCAAAGAATCATCTCTACCTTCAAAATAAAAAATTCTATTGATTTTGAAAATAAGAGTAGGAGGAAAAATTTGTTAAATATAGTTGATTGAAAAATCAATTCTAATCAAGTACTAACTGTGTGACCTCACATGTAAATCAAAAAATATATAGATTACTATTATTAAAGCTGATTGAGTGAGGATTCCATTATTTATTCTAAATTTGTGTGATTAGAGAAATACTTTTAGTGAGGTGGGTATGAATTTCTATGGTAGTACGGAAAAAATTTAAATAAATTGAATGAACCACATAGATAATATAGAAATAACAAAATTAAGGGGTCCGGATAATTTCAGGTTCTTTCATTGTTGATAAATAGGATCATATTGGATCCTTTTTTTAATTTCATATTGGTAATTTTTAAAATATCCAGATATCCAGAAGTCCAAGGTATAAGGGTAGATGAATTTACATGGGTAATAAATTAAATTTATTTTATTGATAATAAGTTGATTTTAAATCCTTTAATTTAATAATGAATTATGTTTTATGATGTTTGGAAATTAAATAAACATATAATTGGATTTTATGTACACTTATTAAAAAGGTTTAATTATACATTTAGTTGATTTATTTATTTTCTAGAATCAAATGAATGATTATATATTGATAATAATTGTTTCGCTATTTTTAAGAAAAATAGGATAGCTACACTAGTGATATATAATTTTACTATTTTTGGAAGGGGTAAGATATTTTTTTGGGAAGAATGGAATATAAATTTAGCAAATTATTGGGATGCATAATATTCTAGAAGAGATATGTAATGTTTTTTCTAGAAGGAAAGATGATATATTTTATATTCTCTACATAAAAGTTGTTGAATAATATTTTAACCCTTTCTAATTGTTGAGGATCTATAAGTAATATAATTTTCTCAATCGTAGTATTTTTCAAAGTAGTGGATAACTTACTTCAGGTTTTATACTTAATAAAAAACACAGTTTTAAAGAATTCAAAGATTTTTTTTCATAACATAGGTGATACATATTATTTTTTTGGGTATTATGTATGGTTTTATAGTTTAGAAAAACTTAGATGATATGTAAATTTTTCTCCATAGATATACAAGATGCGTAATATTTTGTACTTAACCATTGGAGTGATTAATTTTATTTTTATCTAAAATGTAATGTTTTATACCATATATTAGATTTTATAATTTTTATAATGTATAATATATATATTATTTTAGGTAATTATAAAAGATTATTATTATTTTATAATTTGTCAAATTATGAAAGAGATGATATGTGAGGTTTAACACATAAATGAAAAAAAAGGAAGTTTCCTCACAAAATGGAAGTTTAGTTGGTTTTTTATTTCTCATAGCATAGATCAAATAATAAGTAATTAAAATGAATCATGATGTGAAGATATATATTCTGTAATGAATATATATTTTGAAACATAAAGAGATTTTTTGTTCATGGGGAGAATCATATGAAATTCAGTGCCACGGTGATTTTAAAGGTTCATGTATCATGGTAAGTATAGTTTTATTGCAAAGGGAAGAAATTATTATATATTGACAATATCTTTATAATTACATTTAATCCAGTCACTTACATTAATTAAATAACTAAAAAATTTCATGTAATCCACCTATATAATTTTAAACAATCTATGGCCCTTAATTTTTTACCTTCATTGAATCGAATGGGACAACCTAACGTGGAGCACTGATGACCAAGATAAGAAATTTAAATTTTTTATGAAAAATATTGTTTCCACATAGATATCATTTTATGTTTCCTCATAAGGAATCATAACTCAATCAATGAGTAGAGAAGTTTTTGGATAAGTTATATAGATGTTGTTAGTAATAAGAAATCATGGGAGTTTGATCCCCCATGTAATGTTGGTTCCTATCGGTGTGAAGGGGATGAGTTATTTAAAAAGTGGTGAGTGACTTTGAAGATAGTATTTGAGATTAAAGTTCTAGATGAGTTTTTAATGGATTTTTTATTTTTAATTTTATCTATATTTTTCATATTTATTATAACCCTATGAAAAGAGGGTTAAAAACTTTTATTTATCAGGTTTTTGGGGATGGTAACCATTTTTTGTACTTTATTTTGAATATAAATAAGAAATACCTTTTTACTAATTTTTCTCAGTATCATGTGTTGATATTTTTAACTAAATTTGATTGTGTTTAGTTAGCATTTCACATTGTTTTATAATCATGGTGATATTATAATTTCTTTCTATACTCTATCTTGAGTCTATATTATGAAATGAGAAGTGAGTTTGGAAGATGTTTTCAGCAATTAGTGATACTAGTGTAGGAGGCCATAGATATTTTTGATTTAATAAGAGTTCCTTCACTCAATTTGATGTTATTTTAGTACTTTAGTTGGACCCTATTATTTATCTACCACACCCATAGGAAGGAGGATATTTTTTGAAATGATCACTGTTGATTGAAAATAATATTCATTGCCATCCCTTAATGAGAGAGTAATATATTATGAAATATATCATTGATAAAATCAAAATATGATGATTATTCAACATAATACTAGGATATCATAGTAATTTGTTATCAAACCCCAAAACCATTAACCTATATCACCACTATAATCAAAAAATCTATTTTCCTTATAATGAAAATATCTTTTCTAAAACGAAATCAAATCAAAACCATTTTCCTTCATTTTACTAATTGTGATAAAATAAAAATTTCTCCAATGATTGGATACAACTTTTCCTCTCTAAATTAAATTATTTTAAACATTTATAATTAATTCGTTTTTATATCGACCGATGAGATTTTTGTCATGTTTACATATGTATGCATTTGAAAAGTAAATAAAAAATACAACCATATATAATCCTGAGTGTTAGGTAATTTTGTGTTAACTAGGGAACAATAACACTTAACTCTAATAAGATTAACTAGCTCTGAAAGAATAAGTCACCATATTTCACAAACCTCATACCTTACCATTTAAGTAAAGGAATGGTATCATACCATTACACATCCACTACCATCTCACTTAGGTAAATGTTTATATCAAACCTCAATGGAATCATACCAAGTCTCAACCATTTCACCCTTATAAAAGGTTGGGTCCCATAAACACATCCTAGACTAATAACCACTATGCCAGAGTGGTCTATTATATCACCCTCTCACACAAGGAAATGAATAACTTCTATTTCATAGTCACATCACATCAATCTCTTACTTATCACTTAGAATGGGTCTCTCAATCACAACCGATATCAATATCTTCTCACTCATGGTGGTCCCTATGAGAACCCTCTCACTCAAGGTGAGGCCTAATAACTTTTTGAATAGTGAACCATTTAATCATATCTAGAACATGAAAAAATTAACAAACATAGAAATGTATAAAAACACACATGCACACCATCGACTCACATAGTCCGGCCCTAGCCTTCAGTCAGTCCCTCATACCATCCAGACACTATATTCCCAACTCACACCTGATAAATAAGCACTGAATAAAAATCCATGAATCTTGAATCACATTCCATAACACACATAAACTCTAATGGTAAACCCATAAATCAATCTAAAACATGAGGACACAACTTGTTGAACTCATCAGAATTATCATCTCACCTATAAAGGAATACAGTAGGTTCATATGACCAATATTGTTCTCTACTCATCAAAACCAACCCCGCATTCATCACCTCATGCTGATCTCTTGGATCACTAGACCAACCTCACCATTTATCCCATAGGTAGTCCAAATCCACTTCCAATACCTAATTCTATAATTTTTCTATATAATAGAGGATTTTACCAAGCTGAATCACACTATACCCCTTAGTAATCCAATACCAATCCATCAAGATAGTTCCCCCAACCATAACCTAGATCTTATATCATATCATCCTCAAACGATCTATCAAACCCATATCCTTGATTAACACCACCCTAATATGCTACATTTTTCTCTCGATGACTTAACCCACTCATCACATTCACCAAGTCTCCAATCCACCCTTAAGAGGGTACTCCCAATTATGTGTGAGATATACATCAATCTAGCCCGTCATCCCTTGACATAATCCCATCATTCCTAACATAATATCCATAATAAATCCAACATTTTCTATTCACCACTCATCATACACCCAAGACCTACCCCGGTCCTCTCACAAACTTAATCGGCATACATGCCCCATTTTTAAAAATCTATAGGGAAATTCCAAAATAGACAATGTATAAATAATCTATAGTGACCAAAGCTAAATATATGTTTAATTTATGTTGTTTTAGTACTTTAAAAATTACATCTCAAAAAAATAGTCTCATAACCCAAGAATGGAAGGTTTAGTGTCTTTGTAGACTAGATATATAAGTAATTTATTTTAAAATACTTGTTAATAATTATCCATAATTGAGTTGCACTATAATCCATATATACTTCTCATAATTTATATTCAAATAAGAAATGGGTGAGATAAAATTCTCATTAAGGCTAAACATAAGAGGAAAAAATCAAATATAATTAGTGAGTATAAGGTAAGCATACTTCCACAATCAATATATACAAGAAACTTAAACCCAAAAAGGAATAGATAATAAATAATTAAATAAGTCTTGGTATAACATAACACATGAATCAAAAGAGTCGGGAAACACGAATCAATAAATGTGATCCAGGAGATAATAACATAATAACGAGAATAAGAATAAAACAATGAAATCTTTCAAATATAACACATAAATTACTATAAAGAAAAATTAATTTCATGATCCACACCATAGATGACCTCAATTAAAAGAAAGTAAATTTTACTTATGAATACTTACAACATGTCATACAAAATTTTAACAAATTAATTAGATGGAAATAAAAGACCCCAACTTTCTTCATCCAACGTAATAGTTCTACTTAAAAATCATCCACTTATCACATAATAAATATTACTTGTAAATATAATGGGTTTCATAAAATCATAAAATAAAAATCCATCACCTACTATACAATAAAGTACCTATGAAAAGAAAATTTGTTTTATAAATATTTCAAATGAAAATTATTCAATTTTTGAACTATAAAAAACCCATAGAAAGAAAATGGGATTCATAAACTTTTCAAATAGAATCCCTTAAAGAAATCATCAATATTCATAATAATATAAAGTTATTTAAAATAAATTGTTATCTAATAATATTCAATAAATTTATATGTAAATAACATTTAATCAAGATAATAAATCATATGGTATTTACAACATATAGAAAAAGTATATATGATTGTGTAAATAATTTCAACAATAAATTGACATATGAAGTCTAGGTGAAAACATTCCAATCATAGGAAGTAAATGTAGAGTGTTCAAAAAGGAAAAACTTTAGAAGATAGCTTGAATTTATACACAATGTAAAATTAGTAAAGACAAAGAAAGTGATGGATCAAACCTATAAAATATAAGGAAATTACATAATTATTGAAGAGAAATTAGGTGGATGGTTTCATTTTAAGAGTGTCCTAGATCAATTATAAGATATTTCAAATAATAATGACATAGGTGAAAAATAATTTTTTAGAATTTTAGAGAAATTACTTTGGAAGTAAGAAATATCCTCGATCTTTTGAAATCATTTTACAAAAATATTTTATAAAACTAGGAGAAAGATAATTTCTTTTAGAAACCTTAACAATGGGGCGAAACGTTTCGTATAAAATTACAAAGGTGATGGAAATATGTATTAAAATGGTTGAAAAATATTAAAATAGATTTTTGGAAATATTTTTAACATTATTACAAAAAATATGAAGTTATGGGTCCTTCAGAAAGTTATTATAAAAAAATTGAGATAAAAACTATTATTTTAATGGATGAAAACCCTTTTTAAATACTTTGAAATATTTTTTTGAAAATATTTCATATTAAAAAGATTAAAAAACATCCTTTTTAAGAAGTAAATTATAAGGGTCTCTTAAGATAACACATAATTAGGATTCAAATTATAAGGTAGAATATCAGAGGAAAAGTAAAATATGAAAAAGTATGGGAACTATCAATAAAGAGGGTGGGAATTATATCCATAATGATATACATTTGGGAATGAAATTTTATCAAGGTAAAATATATGAATTAAAATGTTATTTTACACAATAAAGGATGATAAAATTTAATTTAAAAACTGTACAGGTGAAAGAAACAAATTTCACATGAAATAAGTTCAAGAGGAAGCATTATAACTCAAAGTATGGTGTAGAGTTAACAAAAACCCTTAAAATATTGAAATTTTTTGAATTGAAATCTATTCAAAAATAGAACATTATAGGGATATTAAAACTCCATAAATGAAATAAATATTTTAAAATACATTAATTAAAATTTTGATACATCAATTTAAAAAACATGGTGTATATTATGAAATATGTCTCAAGGGGTGATATTTTGAGACATGAAACCCATACCTTAATCCCCAGCTTCCACTAAAGTGATTGAGTATCATATTTTAAAAAACTATATTAATTATATATTTTATAACCTTATTAATATATATAAACTTCTAAGAACAAATTTTATAACTATATACAACATGTATATTAGTTATTTATTATTTATTTTCAATATCAGTTGTGAGTAGTCTTGATCATTTTGAACAATTTTTGTAATAATAGTGATGTTCTTCACTAATCTCCCAATGTTAAAAATTACTAGATAAAAAAATATACTATAAATGATGTTTTATAATTATTTATAATTTTATAATTAAATTCAATGGAATTTTTTGTTATGGTTTTTGTAGAATAAATTATTGACAAGCACGTTTTGGTGATTTTTAAAAAATGGATAATGGTATCTTAATTAATGAGTAAAATATTAACTTTAATATTAAATAAAAAAATAAAATCTTAATTTTCTTAATTATATCACATGTTATCGGAAATTAATTTTTCATATTCATCCATTGTATTATTTTATATCATGGTTCAAGCAGGTCGTTAGACTGAACCAAGCATGAGCATACCATAATTGATGGATGGTTATGATAATGAAAGTGGGTGATTTTGGAATAAAATAAATATTATAATATAATATTTATATTATAATGCTAATTTTATTGTTTTTGATCTTTTTTTAAGATATCTTAGTCAATAATAAATAAATTAGATAAAAAATGATATATGTTACTTGGTGAAGGCGGTAGTCTATACAACACACAGTTAACATTTTCATTTCTCATCAAATGATATGGAAAGATAGTGTATTATAATTTATATATTAATAATCATAATTTTATAATATATGTTCCATATATTCCTAAATTTCACTTTTATAATAAATATTGATATCCATAAGTGGAAAAATGGAACTCATCGCTTCGTAGAAAAGGTTGTCCACACAACACATGAATGAAAGTTTCATTTTTCATAATATAAAATGGGAAATGTGGTTAATAGTTATTAATTAGGAATAATAACATTTATTATAATATAATTAATTATTTAATTATATATTCATTGAAAATTTATAGTTTGGAAATTAAGATAGAAAGTAAAAGAATTAGGGAAAAACAATGAATACTCATGTTAAAATATTTGTGTTTTCTTTGGAAGATTCATAAAAAAGAGAGGTATTAATACAATATATTGTGAATAAATTAAAACGTTAAAGGAATAGGGTCAAAATGGAGGTATAATGGGTTTACTTTGTGGTGGAATCCATTTTTTTTGGGTGGTTTTGAAGGGGTGGTGAGGGGCCCCTTTTGTATGTGGTGAGAATAGTAATTTTGTAAATGTTTCAAATAAATATAAAGAGATCATGTGATTCACATATAAATATTAATAAAAAATAGAAATAATGGATTAGGGTGTTAAATTATATCAATCATATCTCAACCATTCAACTATAAATATTTTTTAATCATGTTTCTAAGTCATTTACTGTTAGAATTTTCACTTTTACTATTTTGGTTTCACCGTGGTAACAAACTTTTACCTAATTAATATAATTTTAATGCCAAAAAATAAAATGTAACTTAATAAATATTTAGACATAATTATTCCTAATATTAAATCAAAATTATTATAAAAATATATATGTTTCATAAAACTCAATTTTAACATTAGCACATGTAACATGTAAAACCATGTTTTTAGAAAAAGGAAAATTTTAAGATTAAAAGTTATGTTAATGGTAAATTTATCACTATTTCTAATTTCAATTATATGAATTATTTTTCTAAAAAATAAAGAAATTTTATTTGTATTTCATATAAATAAAAAAATACCAAAATTGTATTTAATTAATATGAATGACCAAAAATAGTTTTTTTTAAAGTTACTTAAGTTATTAAAAATTGGATTTTTAAATTCAAAATTGTGTTTTGAAATGTATATTTTTACTCCTTAAATATATATTTGATCATGAAAAAAATTATTATTTTTTAATTTATACTTTCATCTTGATATTTTCATAAATGATTTGATTTTAATGAAAACTATAATCCTAAAAATTCACCTTAAAATAAATTATTTAATAAAAATTTAAAAAATTAACCCTAAGATAATTTTGAAATTATAAATTCAAAAATGAATTTATTTTTATAAAATTAAAATTATCAATTTTCTAATTTTAGTAATTTAAATGAAAATAAAAAATAAAAACTATTTTTCGTGAAAAGTGCCTCTTAAAACATAAGGTTTCTTTAATATTATTTCATATAAATTTCAACATAATTGAATGTTGAAAAAATAATTTATAAATATAAATATTACATAATATACAAAACTTTTAATGCTGATAAATTTAATTTTTTAAAGTAAAATACAATACCCTTATTAAATATTGTTCTTTAAAAGGGATCCTTTTTAAAAAACCCAATATAGATATATATATTATTGTTTTAATTGATTGTTTTATTTTTATTAAATAATGATTATATTATTTATGTAATATTAATATCTATTGTTTTTTTATTTCAGTTTTGTGTTTGTTTAGTTCCCCATATGACTTAATATATCAAATATATTTTTAATTTAAAGGATCCAAAATATCATATCATTACAACATCACATGTAATAGCTTTAAAATGCTCAATTCTACCCACTTCATTTACATAAGTCACTCTCAGACTCTATACGTTTTACATAAACCTAAAAACTCAATAAGTCTTGCATTAATAATCACATGGAAAACTATTATAGGAACCACCTACATCTTTATGCAATTATCATAATCAAGTCACACTCCTACTATACTAGCCATGACATGCAAACTACATAATACCCTATCCGAAGTTAAAAATATCAATAATTAATTATAAAAAAAATTATTCTTAATTAAAATATTAATTAAAATAAATAAAATTAATTCAAAAAATTAAACCAACATGGAATAATTTCCTAAAAAATCACCGAGCAGCTTCCACCCTCTATAACCACAACCAACGATACATGAAAGGTCCATGGTATGCCTACAACACTTCTATGGAAAAAAATATTTATCACCCAGCATGTGACCAATTATAAATTCAACCCATTTAATTTTAATTTATCAAATTAATTAATAAAATGATATAACTAATGATAAATGACGAATGATTGAATAAGAATATAATTTTGGGAATTCCCCTATAAATTAAACACAATATATCCTTCAACCAAAATGATTCCACCATTGTCTATTATAATTCTCTCTCAAACCCTATCTCAGAGAAAGCACAATTTAGTGATAAAAATGGAAGAATAATAAAGGATGAAGTAATAGTATAATTTTTTATCAAAATTTCATCAAGAAATATCCCAGGTCACCCATTAACAAAGGGTACTTTAATGGAGAATAAGTGGGAGGAAAGGGAGAATGGGTATCCATAAAGGGCCATTCTCAAGCTCCCCGCCCCCTCATTAAAATCCCAAGGTGTTAGATTATGAAATTAAAATCATTAACATTCTATTAAAATCATCCCAGGGTCTCACTGGATGCCTAGTCAGGTTTCACTAGGTACCTGTTCCACTAATGTCCACCTAGGACACCATCATCAGGTGATCGATGGTGGTCCAAGGGTACTTCCCCTTGGAAAGGAAACTAAATATCTTATGCCTTCATACCAGGTACTCGGTGGTCCCTAATAAAATTCTAAAATTATGTCTACCCTAAACCAACTTTATTGTTCCCCCAATCACCTATTCCAATTATTAAGCCTCTAACCACACCAAAAAACACCTCTTTAGGGTGCCCAAACACTATTATTTGTAATCTGAATCCAAATTGTCTAATCCTTACCTACTCTAAAATTGAAATTTAAAATTTATACATACATTAACCAACCCATTATGATGTGGTTTTTTACAGTTGGTATCTATGTTTTCATGGGTAAGACCATTGAAATGAGTGATCTAAGGAGAAACTTCTGAATACATAATATATCATAGTTGGGATATCCTCAGAAGAAGTGGTTATTTTCAATCACTAATAAGGGTTCAATTGAAGTAGTCACAAGAACCTACCTCGATAGGATCTAAGGATTACTTCCCATATAAACCTTGAATAGAACATGGGTTACTATTGGAATATTCCAATGAGTTTCATGTATGTTGATGGAAAAAAATCCAGAGAACTTTTTTGGGGTATTGATGATTGATGGTATCTGGAATTCCCTTTTCCTTGGTTTCTTATCGTAGATAGTTGTGACAATAGAAACTTACACTATGGACTCTCGAGGAATTGAGGCCAAATGGTGATGTAAATAATCATGGTTCATGGGATCCCTCCTAGGAAGATCCATGAAATCAATTGACGTGTGGTTTTTTTCTTCCTATACTTATCATAAACAAATAAGGTAGGTATTTTCTCACTCAAGGATAGGCTTCTGAAGATATCCAATGTGGTGATTAAGGTCACCTTCCTTTACATGCATTTCAATGAGGTGACTACCATCATGGTTTCATCTCATTGAGACTATTATGGGTGTTAGAAAATGTTATAATATTTCCATTGTTTATATATTTCCACCCCATCATGTTGACCAAATGAAAATGTAAGTGATGATTTATCAGCATCATATGTGGATGTTTTAGGGTCATGGAATTCATCACAACATAATTGTAGGAATAAGGTGTCATCAGCTAGTGATTTGAAACCAACCGGGTTGCACCGTTGTTTTCACAATCTTACTTGTGAAGTTTGAAACTTTCTGGTACATTTAATGAATATTTCATTGGAATATTATTATAAATTTGAGGGGAAAACAAAAAAAAATTGAACCCATCTTTATAGTATCATAAGTAGAAATTCTTGGTCACTAACTATCTTTCACATGTAATTGATCACACATCATTTTAACCATTTTCTATGACTATCCAATATTTTTGTTTTCACAAACCAACTTTTCTAAGGATATTAGTTATTAAGGTGAATTAGCAGTTCTTAGGGTGTTGTGCATTAAGATAAAGAGGATAAGTTGTCAAATAATCCCATGAAGGAGGATTTTTTATAGATTATAAATATTTTAAATATTTAATTCATTTTTATAAAATATATCATAGTAATAATAAAAGTTACACTTTTTAAATATGTGATCAATTTATACAATGAATTCATTGAGAACATGTACGATAGGTACTCAATATTTTTCCTCTCTATTTGATTAATTATATTATATTTTAAATACATCTAGTTAATCACATGTAAACTTATCTTAATATATAGAATTGGTAGTTGTTTTGGATTTTTTATCAACCCCATAAATGGGGATTCTTATGTATAATTGTGAAGGGAATCTAAACCCATGTATTTTAGTTCCATTTAATGAGGCATGTCATACCTTTTAATTTCATTTGAAAATAAACAAGGAGGTGCATTTAAATTTTGTACATTTATAACCTATGATGTGACTTTTAAATTCATGTAAACTAGAAATATGGTGTGCCTTTTGAGACTATGTAGCAAGAACCATTATGTATTGTGTTTAGTGGTCAACCAACTTTTCATCAGTCCCTATAAATGGTTTGTTGTGGGACTTATGCAGGATAACTCCTTTTTTATTTAACATAACATATGTGTCAAGTAAAGGTAATTTAGGGTTTACACTAGGTTAGAATATCATTGTACACCTATGGATAATTTAATAGGGCCAATAAGGCTAATTGAATTTGCTGATTAAGAACTAAGTGTAAATAGAGGTGGTTCAAAATATCCAAGATAGGTGAGTTGAGAAAAAAGGATATGAAAATTTACATTGGTTCTCCGAAAGGAGGGATCCTTATTATCTAGGGGATAAATAATTGATTATACTGTATGGACTCTACCAATTAGGGAGAAACATAAATGGGAGGCCCATTATCAAAGGAATACATGATCGGAAGGGGGAATACAACTGCTCCTAAAAACCCAGTCATGTATATCAGGTGTTCATGGTGGAGGCTTGGGTGAATATGGCTTTTCTAGGTTCTGAACTAGGTGTAAGGGTGTCATAGAGGTATTTTGAGTGATGGGGGAGTATGGGCGAATCTTAAACAAGTAGAGTGAATATGGAAATTGGGGTTCCTAGATATAATAATTATTTCAGGGAACATCTCTTTTTCTAGGTAACATGTGTTCCATTTTTAATGGACCCTTGAAGCTAGGTACATCCCAAAATGGAATACCTAGGAAAATGAGAACCCATATATGGATTTTAAGAACTAATCATGTATCCAAAAAAGGAAAAACTATTGGTATCATGAATTCATTCCCTAGTTTATTAGGAGACTCTCTTGTAAGGGATCCTTCTCCTTAGTATTGATGATTAACTGGGTAAATTGGTATATTAGTAAGGTTATCATCATCAAAGTATGAGGTTAAGGGGAATAATTATATGAAAATGAAGGTTATGAAACAAGGTAACCACTCACATCTATCTTATGAACCCAAATACTTTAAATTTGGAGTAAGACCGAGTGCTTAGGATTATGGTGCACCAATGGGTTCTCTAAACACCTTTAAATAAGGTGTATGTGTGTTAACAGATATGAAAATCTTGTGAGACTTAGTGCATGGGAACAAATCATGAGACTGGGGAACTCATGTGTTTCCATTCCTTTAAAATTTTCTGATTATTTTATAGGATTCATGAAGTTTCTCCTTTCATCAAATTTTAGAACTAATGACGTTCGTGGGTAAATTCATTCACATATTCCTTACTTCATAATTTATTTTTTATATTATACTAGATATATATGTTTTTTTTATCTTTTTTTAAATATTCCATGTATATATTCAATTGGTTGTAACACTTTAAATGTAAATAAAAGGTCCAATATATGGATAGTGGTCATTGAGGTAAATCAATCCCACTAAGTTTATTTTTATCCCTCACGTTGGTTGATAGCCTCTGGTGATCCAGGAAAATGCACATGTGGTAAGTGGGGAGTCGGAGTAAATTAAGGGTAATTTTTTAAGTTTTATTACATTGTATACTCCATGAACTTCTATAAATCCCCTCTATAGTCACAGACTAATATCCATGGTAAAAAATATCAATGGTTATATCCCTTCTAGTTCCATGATTATTATATAGACCGTAGTTCCCATGGAAATAGTTCTATGTCTAGCGATAAGTATTTTTTCCTATGACTATATATTTTCTATTTCTAAGGGTTTAATGGATTGTGGAAATAAGGAAACTTGATTATGATCAGGAAAATCCCTTCCCCCAAACAACTCATTATATTAGTCCCTAAATACCTTCATTCATTTTTTTATTTGGTTTCCCCAATCCAAGATATTTAGTCATGTGTCGCAAGGTATACCTCCCTTAATTGTCCATTTAAGCCCTCTATATCCAATCATCTCCCACTGTTGGATGAATTCTACCTCCATCAAACCATCCCTTACTATTCCACCCTCATCGTAGAGTAATATTTCTTATTTATTATTATTTTTAGGATCGCTACTACATTTATAAGATAATTTTGGTTCACACTCTATCCCAATAATTTGATTCTAAAAATTAAAACCACAAAAATGTAAGGTATTTTTTATGGTCTGATTTAGGTTTCAATTTTTACACTTTTATCTTTTTTATTCTTATATAATATCTTTACTAAACAAGTATTTCTTTTTCACAGTGTTAAATATTTTTTATCAAATATTACAGTATATTGTTGTTTATAATATATTTTAATGATTCACTTATAATGAATTAATAATTATAGCATTCTAGGGATTAAAATTTATGTCCATAACATAAAGAAAATAAATTATCAACCAAAAGATGTAGGATATTTTTTAAAAATAGATCTTATGTCAAAAATTATATACACAGTTATAAATTCAATGTCCTAATATACATTGGGTTTAAATTGCACATCTTGTTAATCCTTATAAAATATCTATATGGAAATATAATTGGAACTGTTTGATCCACTATCTAAATTTTCAAATTGTTCTCTAACTATCAATAAAAATTCTTTAACTCCACTATGTTATATTAATGTGTCATTTGACCATTTTTTCTTTTTTTTCTCTTTTTCCTAGGATAGTCCTACAATATTTATGAATTTTATCCAAACATATTGGTGATCAATATCTATTTCTATAACAATATTCATATAGATATTTTTAATGCTCAATTTATAATTTTTATGGTGATTAAAGAATAAAAAATCAATTAATTTATAAAAAATACTTTGTAATTCAATTAAAGAGGCATTGATCAATACCTTTATGGTTTTTATAGTTTACACTTATTTCTTTCTAGTTAAAAAATTATTAGAGGCATTTTATTTTAAATTAATGTGAATTTCCTATATTATTATCTCTTGAAATTTCGGAATGGAACCTTGGATGATCACCTAAAATAATAGATATTGATTCACCGTGATTTCATTTTACATACCTTATATGTTTTTTATAAAATATATAATAAAATATCACTTGTATGAAATTAAAATTTGATGATATTATTAATTTTTTTATTATGATCCATAATTGAATTCAAACTTTATATGGAGAGAATATTGATTAAATACCCATTATAATTTCTATATAGCTATATAGGTTTTGGAAATGGATGAATAACTCAAGTGGGTAATTTTTATTGAGTATTTAAATTAGAGTTTTTTTTTAAATTATTTCCATAACCAATATTATTTTAATAGTCGGATAATATATTATTATTATTTTATTTATTTTTGTAGTATTTAGAATAAATAATAATTCTCAATATATAATATAAGGTGATTTGTTTTCTAAATACTATTTATCGATTTTCTTGAAAACCAATGCATAAAATAAATAATAAGAAATGGTTAATTATTTATTACGTTTTCATAAATTTTTTATTTTTAACATTCTTCAATTTTAATAAAACTATTTTTACACATTTTAATGGATATAATTTCGATATAAAACATTGATCGGATCATCGATTAGTTTTAGAATGAGTTGAAATTATTATTTTTTTCATTTAATAATTATTTAAATGTAGAACTAATTAGATGGATTTTTTATTATATTTAAAGACCATGGTTAACTCAAAATAAGTTAGTTAACATAACACCAAAAAATATTATAAACTAACTATCATTTTTGGATTAATAATAAAAAAATCAAGATGATATTGATTTTAAATCAATAAAAAAATTGTTATGGGGAAATCTATTTATGATTAGTTTGTGTTATTTTATTAAACCAACACTTATTATAGACCAATATATGATGTAATTAAAATGATTATAATGTTTTTGTTTGTTAATCAGAATGATGAAATCTAGTGTTAGAAATTTTATGGTTGATGCAAGTATCCTAGTATACTAGGAATTTGAAAAATGATAAGAATTGAGATTTTAATGTAATTATATCATAGTAAAGTTATGTATGGATTTAGTAAAATTTTTATTGATTATATATTTACCTTTTTTAAGGACTTATTACTTGATGATGATAGTATTCCATAAAATTATTACAAGGAATGATATTTTATTAATAATATTTTATTTTATTCTATTAAAATAAAAACATTCCATTAAGATTATAATGTTTTTTGGAAGAAAATTATATATTTAAATTAGAAATATTAGTGTGGTACATTAATGTATAAGGATGATAAATATGAAACCCAATATTCTATACCTAGGAAATTGATGTCCAACTTTCCATTGATTTTGAGACTTCAAAAATAATTATATAAAAATATAAATAGATATGTGATGGTAAGAAGATGAAAGAAATATACTATTGAAATACAACATTCTATAGATAAATGATCATGAAATAAATTTTAATGGAAACAACTTGGTATTGTAACTGAACCATTAAATGATAAATTCCAATTTTTATGTTATTGATTTAACATGTTTCTCCATATGCATTATTCTAATAGTGAGTGACATTTTTTCATTCACATTTATAACTTTCCACTGCAGATGTGTATGAATAATGAATTCCTTATCACGATTATATTGATATCTATACCCACTTACTACAGAAATGATATTCACATAAACATTAACCATAAATAAAGTTGAAAGAGTTTTGGATTGATAGTGTGTAAGCATAATAAGTATATAGAAAAAATTATTTTATGATACCTATGGAACTTTTATGGATGATAAATGATTTCATTTCTTATGGTATTATTTATTATTAGAGTAAAAAAAGAAAATTATATTTTACAATTTATATAAAAAATAAAAATTCTATGAGATTAAAGTTTCATTAAATTCTCAATATTATAGGCCATCTAATATTTTTATCAATTGAATATCAATACAATAAAAATTTGATACAATTTAATAGTGTTCAATAGAATGAAGAATCATATTAATTTATATTAGAGGATTGTGGCCTTAAAAAACTTTATGATTTGAATTTATTTATCAAAAAATCTCCACCAAATCCCAAAAGGAGAAGGAATATTACTTCAAATTCGAAAAAAAATATAATAAGTAAAAGTATGTTCTATAAAATATGTATCTTTCATCAAATATTTTGTTTTAATTCTTGTACATAAAGCATATTGATAGAAATATATGTAGAATGTTACTTCAAAATCATTAAAATTTAATGGTAAAAATAAAAGATGATTTGTGATCAGGTATTGAATTAATGTATTGGGGTACAAAATCAAGACTTTATCATAATTTAATTACTCAAAAAAAATTCAAGTTTCTTGTTCTTTTTTTGATGAAAATTTCAAAGAAAAAAATTATTTCATGTCCTGTAAATTTTAAAGGTTTCTTATGATTATTCAAGTAACATTTTAAAATTGGTTGATTAATGATAATTCAAACTAAAATCTTTTAAAACTATGATTATCATGTCTTATTATATAAGATTATTCCCACTGATATTAAACATTTTCTATCAAATAATGTGATGGTAATTCTTATTTAGTAATTTAAATTTTATTTAGACCTAATCAAGGGTGTTGTTAATAAATTTCATAAATATTTACATGTCATTCTTTCTGACATGGAAAAAATTCCCTCTGTCTCTTACTATATGTACGTTACATTTTTTGTGAAAATTCCCGTCAAGTTATTGTTTTGTGGTCCTATTTTATCTCATTGGGTGCATCCTTAAAAAAGATTAATTTCTATGATGAAATATTATGTGAGGAATAATAATTATCCGGAATATTCTATTTTGAAAGGTTATTTAGCATAGGAATGCTTGGATTTCTATTCAATATACTTGGGTAATGTCACTATAATATATAATCAGCCACTATGAAATGAAGATGAGTAATATGATCCCATTGAGACTATATATCCATTATTACCCCAAAAAAAGGTGATATTTGGATCATCTTCATTGTGTATGGAAGAGTGAGAAATTAATAATCATATATATATTATTGTTAAATTATGGTTTGTTTGATAGTTATATCATTTCAATTTAAAATTTTTATTTATTTGTAATGAAATATTTTAAATATATTATTTTATATTAATATTTAAATATTTATATAGAAAATATGAAAATTATAAAGTGAACCCACTATTATTTATCATTTAATATGAGGGAACAATTTCATAATAAAGTATTTCATTTGTGGTTAAAATCAAAGGTAACATACTTACTTCAGTTCAAGACTTAATTACTAATATTTAAATAATAATATATGTGGATATATTTATTGTTTAATTTTTTCCAATAGATGATGTAACTCCCAATATGAGGGAATTTTTATTTTGTTTGAATAATGTGGCACGTTAATGTTAACCACAAGTCATAAATATATTCGAATTCAATATAAGTATTTATGTGGAAAATATGGGAAAATGTGATGTTGAAACATTAAGTGCATTAATGGATTGTTACTCTAGTGAATCAGATATGAAACATCATATATAAAATATATATTATAATTGAGTTATAGTGAAAATAATCATGTTAGGTTACTATACTCATGATCAGGTCACAAAAATTAAATGCTTGTAATGAACCAGACCGGGTCAACCTGATACATCACCAATGTTTGCCTTCCATAAATTGAAGATCAACATAACCATAGAAAAAGTCATAAAAATAACTTTGAGTGAGGAAAAAACATAGTACAATTTGGAATAAAGAGTATATTTTTGTGTTACATGTGACATAAATACCAAATCGATAAACCTGAAAGAAAAAAATGAAAATCAAAACGCTGAGTCTCTATGTGACCATTTTTCACCACCAAACTATCCCACTATAAAGGTAAAGAAAAACAAGACAATTCAGTGAACTAAGTGACTCACATCCCATTACTTGAGTCCTAAAAAAACACATCTATAAATTCCCAAAGGAACAAATAGGTTGTGAGAAAAAAACATAGTAATATTTCACCACACAATTTATATATAGTCAAATACCAGAAACATGTTAGCTCTAGATTTAAAATAAAACCAATTTATATAGCAATTTCAAAATAGAATCAATTTTTTGAAGATAATTTGGTTTTAATAAAATCATTTCTTGTCTATATATACTAGGAATGTTATAATTACATCAAAGATAACATAAAAACCTAAACTAAACCATCAATGGATACACCATGAGAAATATAAGTGAGAAGTAGAGAATGAAAGGTACAAACATGTATAAAACCAAGAGTAAATGATAAAGAAAATATTGGTCTCAATCCAATGGGAATACATAAATGGACACATAAAGGAACACTAAGCACTAAATGGAGTATAATGTTAAACAACTGATACTGATTCCTATCACAGTTTGCTGATATCAACCCTCTAGGGGTGTTACAAACACTTAAGTGGAATACATATATTTTCTAATGAACCTAAGATTCCTAATGTGATATGTTTGTCAAAATCCATTTTATAACCGTGATCAAAATTTATAAAACATTTTAATAGTGAATAATCACCACTCCCATGCTTCATAACCCATTTTCGATTCAAAACCACCAATAAATAATTTCATCAAAAAAATAATGTGCACCAAAATATTTTTGAAGAAAACACATTTTAAAAACATGTGTATCATTAAAAAATAAATTTTGATATCAAATCTATCAAATTAATAAAAATAATGGATGCACAATAACTTCTTATAATTTATAAGTTAGAACATTTTTATAGATACACCAACCTCGAGAATGGAGTAAAACTACTCACCTTGGAGAATAGGTATTGTAAATGAGTAGATCAATTCCTCACAATCCTAGATCTATAAGAGAAATCATAAAACCTCTTTGAAACCGAAAAGATTTAGAAACCATTTCTCTATTAAGTTCTATTTAGAAAATATGTAAGGAGATCAAGTGAGGATCAAATAAGAGTAGAGAAAATAGAACGAAAAATGATACATATCTCAAATATATTCATTAATAAAAAAGGAAAACCATCAATAATCCAAGTAAATAATCTTATATAGAATTAAAGAAGGTTTAATTCATTCCAAATAGGGACTGGGAGGTTATTAGATATAAAAAAACAAGGTAGAAGGGTTAAATTCTAAATTTTAGATGATTAATATCATGGATCATGGTTAGGCTGCTTGGTTATAAAAAATGTGCACCAAACATGTGTTTCCTCTTTCCTTTTGAAAAAAAAGGCACCCGGCTACCTATAATAAGGCATGTGGTTGGGGAAAACTATGCTAAAGCTATGTGAAACCTCAAGAAAACCATTCAGACACATTAATATTTTCCTTTGTGAGATTACTGGTTTGATAACTACTCTCAAAACCTGAAAAAATCCCTCAATACTCATAGTTCCACAGCACATGGTTACTTCGTGGTTAGTACTAACCACATTCCTTAATTGTGCACCTATCCTATTTTCTACAAAAATCAAAGTTTGAAAGACCTATTCCCCAAAAAACTCAAAAAACTTCCAAAGGATAAACCAAGATCAAAATAATTCATGTCAATGGCATGAAGGGAATCATAATTCTACCCACTATGATATTTTTATTTCCCTAGAAAGAGACCAGGATTTTAAAATCCCAATAATATAATTCCATCATTTTCTCTTTAACAATTCATACTCCCACATCTTTTGGATATACTATCTCTACTGCCAAAGTACATGTACTAGGGGAATTTCCTTTTTATATATTACCTTATCTCAATGATCGATAATCAGAATCGGTTGCTCAATCATGATGGTGTTAGGCTCAAGATCAACATATTCCCATTCAATAACATGGGAAGGGTTTGGTTGATTCCACCTCATATGTGAAACAAGAAGCACATAAATAATTAATGTGAATAGAGATATAATTTCTAACTGATACACCACCCTTTCAATGTGTTAAATAATCTTGAAGGGTTCAACAAAACTTGGTGCTAACTTGCACTATTTACCCAACCGATAGTGTGCCAAGAGAGGTGAAATATTGAGTAAAACTTGATCACTAACCAAAACATCTATGAGGCAACGAGGGTGGTCCTCATAGTATTTTTTAATAATCTAATTAATCCCAAACCTACAACTGATTATCTGCACATTTTTCATCATCTTCTATAGAATGCTTGATCCAACAAAGTACACCCTAACAATTATACAAAACACAAGGGAAATCACATATGAGGGTCCATATTGAGCAATTCCTAATAACTATTTTTATAGTAAAATTTTACCAGAGGAAAATTATTTTCCCTAGAACCTTCAAAACCAAGCACACATGCATAGAGCATTTCCTATAGAGCATGGATACCTCTTTTAGTATGACTATTTGTTTTTATATGATATTTAATACTTAATTAAAATTAATAAACCATTTTCTATTTTAAATCATTATAAAAACAATATTTAAATTTTGGATCCTTATTATAAACAATTGTATAGGGATCCCAACAAATATTTTCACACTCTTAGACATATAAGTCCCTGAGCTACCATACATTCATTGTCTCTCTCATAGGGAGGAAATGAGCAGTTTTTTTATTTTGATCAATGATCACCCAAATCTTATCCTTCCGACTAAAATCATATGGTAAAACAATAATTAATTCCATATAGTTATCATCACACTTCAATTTTGGAATGGTAATATTTTGAAACCAACTTTTAATCCTCTAGTGCTCCATCGTAATTATCTGGCAAGTAAAGCATGGTGAAACATAGTTCGTAATCAATTTCCTCATCCTCATCCACCAATAATGATGTCTCAAATCATGATACATCTTGGTATTCCCATATTGTATGGACCAACACGACCAGTTCCCACAATCAATCAATTACAATATTAGAGATATAGGAACAACAAAACTTATTCAAAAACACAAAGCACTAATGTGAGATCGGGACCACTCACATGAGGTCTCCCCACAATTAAATATTTCACTAAAGAACTATGATTTTATGTATGAAACGTTCTCAAGACAAACCCACTCATCAAATGATGACTCATACTTTAGTGAAGCTAAGAATAGTAGCCCACCAGCTTCTTACACTCCCAATATGATCTCAATAAATAAAATCATGTGAGACCACTCCTATACTGATTCCTTCAAGCCATGGGTCATTAATTTCCTTCCCAATGCATCAGAACCCACATTTCCTTTCCTAAGAGTTTAATACATATCAAAAACTAAAGTCTGTAGATTCTCAAGTTAGCAACTCTATCACAATTTCAGCACCCTATGAGTAAGATATACTCCAGGATTTTATGATCAAAATATTTTTTCAACCTCTCCCCAAAGAGATAGTTATATCATGTCTTTAGGTAATGAATAAAAAAATTATAAATTAAGGTCATGAGTAGGGTAGTTCTACTCAGGATGGCATAACTGGTGAGGTCTGAAGGACACCACCTACTTTACCTACATCAAGACACACCCCAATCCTACACCCAAAGAATCAAAAAATAAATAATGACTTGAACTTAGTTTTATAATAATAAAAACTATATATTAAGTTAATATCTTATTCATAACCTAAAAAAATTCTCTGAACTTTTTCATTCCATTCAAAATTAACATCCTTATGAGTTAAATCTATCATTAGAGATGTAATATTGGAGAAGTCCTGAAAAAACCTCCAGTAATAACCACCAATACCAAGTAACTCTAAATATCAAATACATTTCTCAGTTGATCACAATACATTACTACCTGAATATTTTTAGGATCCACTAAGATGCCCCTTTGAATATAAAAACTCCCCCCAAAACATCACTTTTTCTATCCAAAATTCATACTTGGAATATTTTCCATAAAATATATGTTTTTAAAAAATTCTAATGTTCATACCCAAATGATTCATGTACTCCCCTAATAACTTGGATTAATCAAAAATATCTTCAACATCATGACTATAAATATTTTAATAACCAATGAATAATCTAGTTCATTAAATCCACAAATACTATAAGAGAATTAGTGACACCATTTGGCATAACCAAAAACTAAAAATGTCTATTTAGGATCCAAAAATATATCTTAGGTATATACTCAAATCGGAATCTCAACTGGTGATAACCCAACCATAGTTCAATATTATAAAAACAAAAATCCCCACTAATTTGGTTAAAAATATCATCAATTTTTGGTAAACAATACATGTTCTTTAAGGTTACCTGATTTATCTTTTAATAATCATTGAAAATTATAAAACACTTATCTTTATTCTTAAAAAATAGGATAGTATAATCCCAAGGATATATTATAAGAAAAATAAGTCCCTTGGATTCAATATCTTCTAGCTAAACTTTAATCCACTTTAACTCTACAGGCGTTATGTGATAATATGGAATAGAAATAAGAATCATACCAAAAAGAAATTCAATAGTAAACTCAACCTATATTTATGGTGGAAACCAAGAAAATCATTAGGAAATAACATTAGGGATAAACTCCCCACTAAAATATTTGTACGGATCTAGAGAGAGTCAATGGAATCAAGGAAAATTTGGAATACCTAGAGTGATATCATTCCAACTTGAATAAAAATAGGCCCCTCTCTCCTTTATCTATAACCCAATCACCTAGAAATATATTAGAGACAATATAAAAATATAATAACAAAACCCAGTGACAACAACAGTTGAATTAGTTCTTAATATTGATCATCCAATCCACGTAAATAACCAACATAAATGGAATAAGATTGAAACACAATGCCATCATGTTAATTAAATTTGAAAATATAAAACAATGTGTAGAAATGGTATCAAATTAATCTATTACCATAAAGGCTGAAATAAAAAATATTCCTCAGACAACAGTTTTCTATAACTTAGATTCCAATAGTGTATACACCACTATATAAATATATTATGTCTCAGCTCCTCCGTAATCCCTTTTAGCTACACGAACATCCCCCTTGGCATGAGGATAAGACCCATCATAACCATTAAGCCTCAATTATAGTAGGTAGAAATTTTACTTTAATTAAAATGTAATATGATTCACATTTTTAATATTTCATGGTACAAAAATTGCAATTTTATAAGATAAATATCGATTTTCAACTTACTTGGTCATATAAGACTTGAACACATTTTCAAAAATTTCCCTTAGAAATAAGATTTTATAAATAAGAAAAAATGCAGTATATAAACTTTTCCCCTTTTGATCAAAATTATTACAAAATACAGTAAAAAATGCATTAACACGGTTAAGGTTAAAATGATGTTTTGCATGTTACATGCGTTTGGGTTAAAATAAAATTTCGAAAAACATAGAATTTTTACCTGATAAATTGAATTTATATTTAAAATAAATATTAACAAATTACATAACAAGTATAATTTTATTTCAGGCTTAAATTATTAATTAATTAAGTTGAAAAACTAATTACACTGGTGAAAACTAACACGGTAAAAGTAAGTAAACTTAGAGGATAAGGATGTAACATGTTTATAAAATGTTACATTAATGTGTTGTCGGTGTGGATAAACATTACCATCCCTATAATATATTATTTATTTATTTTATATTCACTTTGGGTGATAGTGACTTCCCATTATTAAATAGTTTTGGGTATTTACAAAAATTCCACTCATCCTCGACTATAAAATTACACTCCCTCCCCTACCTTATTCAACCCACTAAAGACATTTTGATCAATAAAAAAATAATTCCCCGAAATCCATATACACATTTTTTATGAACCTTTATTTCTAAAATACTAACCTTATTGTCTATAATAAGAGATCCAAATGTGGTTTTTCTAAGAGAAGGTAAACATATTAACAAAGCGCTTTCTTTTTCTTCTTCTTCTACAACCTTCAACTATGTATTAAAACATAAAATATAATAAAACTACTATATAAAATATATTTATATGTTATTATGTTTGTGTAATAATATTTAGGCATCTCCTTCTCCATCAAATGGTAAAAAAACAATTTTACTTGTGTGCGGCGGACTACCGCATCGCAAACTAATGTAATTTTTTTTCCATAACCGAATCACATGGATAGTCATAATGATATAAATAATGAATATATATGATAAATATAAAATTATATTAATTCTAAAAAATTAATTTATCATCCACTTAATTACACTTTTACCCATTAATGTAATTATATCATCACTTGTGCGTACGTACAGCCTACCATCTCCACAAAGCGATGTGATTCATTTTCTATGTCCAACATTCATAAATTTTTATAAAAATGTATTTGAGGATTAAATTTTATATTTATAAAATTTATATATTTCTTGACATTATTTAATTATATCCTATACACAAGAACTGAAACTTTCAAATAAAAACATGCATGAGAAATCAAGGCAATTAAATCCCGAAACAATAGTAATAATATAATTTTATTAATGAATGGGTGGTAAAAAGTAATAAGAGGATAATATATGATATTTTAAATATTAATATGGTTCATTTATCAATTAATAAGGTTCTTAAAACCATTAAACATTATAATAAATCATTTTCAACTAAAGGAAAGTGTGGGGTAAGGGATTAGGTCTCAATTTTCATTTTATTGAGGCATATTTGTAAATATGCACCTCTTCACTTTTATATGGTATATACACTAGAAATTTTATGTATTTAATATTAATAAATATTTATTAATAAAATATTAGGCTTTAATTTATTTTTATTATTTTACGGGATTATAATTTGATAGTTATCAAAGAGGTAAGAATCAATTTGACAATCTCGCTTTCTTTTGGGATTACATTTTCTCTCGTTGAAGGAATATTATCATTTATCCTTTATAATCTATAATAAATTTAATACTTTGGATATTTAATTATTTTAAATATTTTATTACATTCTTTCCTCTAATTTTATAGAGAATATAAAAAAATTAAGACAATAATTGATTTTATTTCTCATAAAATTATATGTATTTTTCTTACACATCCATCTTTTACAAAATAATTTTACAAAAGTAATTTTATTTACTCAGATTATTTATTAATTAAATTTTATTTTATCCTTTAATTTTAAAAATAGGTTAAATTTAATCATAATAAAAAAAATTGAAATTTATTTTTTCAAAAAATAGTCAAAAGGAGTGTTTTTTCAACATATACAACAATAACAGAATTCCCCACCACCATAACTATTTTATGAAATGTATATTCTTAAAAAAAATTCAGTGGTTTTAAAAATAAAAATATATTATCAAATATTATTTAATATTTAAATTCCAACCCATTTATTCATCCAAGGGATGTAATTTTAATACAAAAAAACCTATATTATTAATGAACTAATGCTCACTTCTCATTTATTGATTAATTTTTCGATTACTAAATTTTTCTTGAGATAATAATTTTCTTATAATAATTTTTCAATGTACATTAAATTTATCTTAAACATAAAACTTATTTATATCATGGAGATTATTTTCACCTAAACTCTATAGAATTTAGACATACAGTTTTTACTTTGAAATTTATTTTATTGATCAGCGAAATATTGATATCATGTATTCATTATTCAATAAAGAAATTTATTGATAAGGAATATTTATTCATGATTAAATTAATCATTCAATATATGATGAATTATTTGGAAATGTAATGATGTCTGGGACTGAGAATAATATATCACCTAGATGCATTGATAGGTATTATAAGACAAATAATTTTTTCAAATTAAATGGTTTTTTACAAGTACTTTTAAAATATCTTACAAAATGTATTAATAGTATAGATTTCATAATTTCTTAGACCATGAAGTGAAATATTAATCATTTCCATCATTTAATTTTTTTTATTATTATACATGAGAATATTTCATTGATATTATCCATGGAAGCATATTTTTCTCATGTTACTGATTAAATAGAATGTTTATTCGGTTATTTAACTTTCCACATTAATTATGCATTATCTAATCATGAATGTAAAGTTATTGATTAAATGGAATGTGTTATGAGTTATTTACATTTCCATATTTTTTATGCCTTATTGAATCAGGATGGATCCCAATGTACATAACCCTTACTGAGAATTGATCTCAACTTTTTTTTATTCCCTTTCCCCAAGATATGAGGAATAACTCATTGAATAAATTTAGGTATTCGGAATTTTTTATATTATTATTATTAATATTTTACTACTCATGTAAAATGGGTATAATGTATGTATATGACTCTCCAATACTACTAAACGGATCGGTTCATTGGGATTTGACACCTTTTATCAATGCCTCTATAAAAAAGTAAACACCAGCTCTAGGTTATTAGAGTTGGGGTTCTTATAGTTGGTATTAGAGAATTATTATTATAAAACTTGAGAACAAGATTAAGGAAAAAAAATATTGGGTAATATAACCCTATTTTAGAATTTGAGGATATGTATATAAGAACATCCATAAGTTTTGTAAAGGAAGATATTATGTGTTTTTTCCTTTAAATGCAACTAACAATGATACTATAGTTGGAAATGGTAATATAATTATTTTACCTACGATTAATAACTCTAAAAATGGTGCATTGGGCTTTGATTCGTTAATCATCTAGTGCATGATAATAGGCCTTATTTCTCAACTGTTTTGATACTCCATTGAGAAATTATTTGGAAAATTTAAAAAAAATCAAAACATTATAAAGGATTTTAAAATTAATATGTCCCAAAAGAAACCAAGTTTAAGATTACGAGATTAAAATTACATAATTTTTTATATAAGTTAAGTGTTACACTACATTTTGAATTATATATTATGATTTAAATTTCATAATGTTATGATCTAAAATAGAATATTAATTGTTTATAAATCATTCCAAGAATAAATAAGGGTATCAATAATCATGGAAAATGTTGATATTTCTCTGCTAAGAAAGAAAATATAGCTGTAATTGGACCAAATAATATCCCAGCTATATTAATGAAGCGTTGTCATGATATAAAACATTACCATTACCAAATGGATCAACCTATTTTTCCACAATGAGATTCTTCTATCCTGGATCACTTTACACAATATAAGTCTTTATTATTAAGTATAACTTCCAATCCAATGGTAGTTGATAAATGTATTATGTCCTTTAAAAAGATATGTATGGCCTTGCGATTTAATAAAAAGGAAAAGTTTACACTTATAATGTATTTCCTCAAGGTTGATGTTGATAAATGGTTGTTGTTGATCCAGAATACTGGAGAGGAAAAATTAATAGAACACATGTAATGGGTATATTTTAAAGAAACATTCTTTAAAGGATATTCCCATCATAAGAAACAAACTTAAATAAAGATAAAGTTCATTATCTTAAATAATAAGGTTGAATAACTTGTTGTGGAATATAAGGATACCTTCAAAATAGTATCCATGTATTCTATAGATTAAATAAACAATATTGAAGGAAATATTGATCATTTATTTAGAGGGAATAATCCAATTATTTGAAGGGAATTTTTCTATCAGACTTTTTCATCATATAATAAAATACTTTATAAACCATCAAAAAAGGGAGTGAATTTTTTAAAACATTAATATAAAAGTGAAACCAAGAGAAAATAAAATATATAAACACTAAGAAAAAGGGAATTATTCAAAGAATAATATGAAGATGAAGAAAATTTCATCATTTAAAAATTTTGGAAAGAAATATCTTGGAAAATTCTCAAAAAGCATGTAAGTTTGTTAAAATTCTGATGATAAGGATCTTTTTCATCCTGAATGTAAGGGAATAAAATAGAAAACTATTACCCATCTCATTAGCTATAAATAAATGAATAATTATTAAGAATAAAGTCCCAAGAATCAAGGAAATTGAAAATAGAAAATGATAAAAAGAGAAGGCCATGATTTTGTGATCACTATAGTTGATGTGGAAATACTCAATGATGTGGTGGTATGTACATTAATCATATTCTAAAATATAGTAAAATGTTTATTTGATTCTATATATTCACACTCTTTTATATCTTCATGTTTTCCATGAAAAATAGATAGGTCACTAACACCTTAATAATGGAGTTTTATGTTAAAAATTATAGTGTAAATATCACCACAATAGGGATGTGTCTGGAATTTCCATCTATGATACATAAACATACCCTACTTATAAAATTTATTATCATGCCTATGGTTGACTTTTATATAATTCTTGATATGATCTTGTTTTTAAAATATAATGAAAAAATGTTTTTTAAGGAGAAATAAATTTTGATTTGTGTTGAAGATGTGGAATTCCTTTTTTTTATAGAGAACACTTCATCATTGGAATAATTTCTAGATACACCCCCAATTCCACTTCTGAATAATATTATTAGGAAAGAATATTGATAAAATTCTATTTATAGAAAAGTTAATATTACAATTGATTATTTATTTATTATATAAGAATACATCGATGTATTTACTAAGTAATTACTTTTATATCAACCATATCATGAAGCTGAGTTTTACATTGATTTAATCCCTAAATAAAAATATATGTCAAAGAATCCATATAGATTGTACACTATGAAATTTGTGGAGATGAAGAAAAAACTATAGGATTTATGTGATAAGAGAGTTATATTCCTTATAGTTTCACCTTGGGGAGACCTTTTTCTTTTAATTAATACGAAAAACACATCCATGAGGCTCTGTATTGATTATAGGGAAATCAATGTTATTATAATAAAGAACAAGTATCCTTTTTCTCACATTGATAACTGATTCAATCAACTTCACAGATCTCAAAACTTTTCAAATATTAGACTTTTTTTGGGTATCGTAAATTATTAGTAATGACAGAAGATATTTTGAATAAAACATTTTGAATGAGGTATGGGCATTATGAGTTTACAGTAATTCCATTTGGATTGACTAATGTATTAACCATTTTTATGGATCTAATGAACTAACCATTTTTATAGATCTAATGAACCAATTATTCGAGAAATATCTTGATTATTTTTTTTTGGTATTCATTGAATATATCTTATTGTATTATAAGATATATGTGGACCATGACAATAACTTGCAATTAATAATTGAGACTCTTAAAAGATAAGAGTAATATTAGAAATTTAGAAACTTTGAATTCAATCTTAATGAAGTTTCTTTTCATATCCATATTATCTCCAAGGATAGAATCTCAATTGATACTCTAAAGACAAAGGTATTCATAGATTGTCTTACACCAATAAACATAACCCAGTTACATAGTTTCTTTGGTTTTGATGGTTAATATTGACAACTCTTTCATCATGTTTCCTGATTGGATAACCCATTAACTAAAGCCAAAATGTAAAGGGGTAACATACGTATGGAAAAAGAAATATGGAGAATATTTTGAATAATTGAAGAGGAGATTTTTTAATGATCCAATTGTGACTCAACCATGAAGTAATGATGGGTTTGTGATATATAGTGACATATAGAATAAAAGACATGTTTATTTCCTTATGGAAAATTAAAAAGATTTTGCATATTCATCAAGGCAATTAATGACTCATGAACAGAGATATCCAACCCAAGGTCTCGAGTTAGAAGATTTAAAATTTTTATTGAAGATATGGAGACATTATCTCTGTGGTGAAAGATGTGATATATACATATACCATAAGAGCCTAAAATACAAATTTTCCTAAAAAAATCTCAAAATAAATTAAATATGATATCTATAACTACTAAAGGATTATGATTTATTATTAAACTATGACCCACAAAAATAAAATAAGGTATCATAGGAATTAAGTAGGAAATATCACATAATTATGACCCATAGGAGGATTGAGAGGGATCATATGTTCTTGAATCTAGTAAATATGTATATTTGAATTATTAAGTGAGAGGGAAATTTCCCCTTTTTCAAATGATTATAAAACCATATTTATTGTACAAGATAAAAATTTCTCCATCTAATGATGATATTTTTTAGAAGAAAATTAAATATGTGAATGATGGATTATTATAAGACTTCATTTGTAAATATGAAACACAAAAATTTGGATAAATGTTGTGTATTATATATGTACCGGAGCTATAAATATAATTTTTGGATGTTTCTCATAGCTCAGATTTCTCTATTCACCCAGGTAGCACCATGATATATAGTGATTATAAGTAATATTTTTAGTGGGAAACTTAAAGAGGGAAATTTTTGATCATGTGTCTAGATTTTCAGTTTTCCAGAAAGTAAAGGAAAATAGATAATATCCTAGAGGATCTAGAGATCCTTTTCATATTACTATATCGGAATGAGAATAAATTACTTTGTAATTTTTTATAGGACTAACCAAGACTTATAGAATGAATGATGTAATATGTGTTATTGTTGATAGCCTACCCAAATTTATAATTTTCCTTTTTATAATATAAGATTTTAATATTGAGAAAGCCCCATGATCTATATTAATGAAATTGTAAGACCTCATGGAACACAACTTTAGATTTTTTTAGTTTTAATCTCCATTTTACATTAAAATAATAGATGATTATTCTTAAGGATCTTGATATTCAACTTCATTTCAACATCTCCAACAATCTTCAAACTAATGTAAAAACTAAAAGAAAAATTCAAAAAATGGAAAACATGTTGAGTATAATATATATTAACTTTAATGGTTTGTGGGACCAGTATTTAATGTTGGTATAGTTTTCTTATAAAAGTAGTTTCAATTAAAGTATCCAAATAGCACCATATGAATCATTATATAGAAGGATATTTAATTCTCCAACTTTTTGGAATGAAGTCGATGAAAGGAAACATTTTGAAATAAAAAAAATTAAGATAAAAAAACTCATATTAAATTAACTCATAGAAAAAATATATTTATTCCAATAACCAGAGGAAATATTTGTAATTTCATGTGTGAAATGATTCCTTTTTAAAATTATCTCCATATAAGGGAGTCATAAGGTTAGATAATAAGGTAAAACTGATCCCCATGTACATCTAACCCTTTAAAATTTTAGAAAGAATTGGAGTTGTGGATTTTCTTTTGGAAATTCCAATGAGTACATCTACTGTACATTATATATTCCATATATCATTTTTAAGTAAGTACATGCTAGGCCCATTTCATGTTATCAGCTATAAATAAATTTAATTGGAACATAATCTATCTTAATATAGAGATCCTATCAGGATTCATAATACTAGAAAAAAAGTATTGAGGAATCGAATGACTAAAATGTAAATGTACTTTTCAGAAATAAAAAAAATAGAGGAATCAATGTGGGAATGAGATTATTTTATGAAGAATAACCACCCTTATTTTTTTAGAAGGGATAATCTATAAAAATTATAAGGATAAAAAAATAAAAAGGGAAGAATGTGACACCCGAGCCTTAATTATTGTAGGTGAAAATAATATTTTAATAAAACTGTAATAAAATAAACACTTTAATATTTCATGTCTCTAAAATTAAAATTTTGTAGGATGAATATCAATTTTTAACTTACATAGTAAAAATAATCATACAAAAAAATTTTAAAGTTTCCCAAAGAAAAGCTTTTATGAGCAATCGAAAATATAATATTTAAACTTTACCTGTTTTATTTATAATAATTTATAATAATATTTTAAATTACAATTTTCTTAACTATCAATTTTATATAAATAAATATAATAACATTTGAAGGTAAAAGAAATATTTTTTATAAAAATGTTTATTTTTAAGGAAAATTATTTGTTTAAAAAAAGAAAAATTTATATCCATTTAAATTATTTAAAATAATATTTAATGGTTATTGATATAAATTAAATTAATTGATTATATATATAACTATATTAATTTAAATCCATTTAATTATTATTACAAGTTATATAGTTAATATAAGATCATCTTATTCTTGGAAAATGCATTCCTTGAAAAAACTGGTTTTTCAAAACCTTTTTCAAGATTATTTTAAACTAAATTTTGGAAATTAGGTGAGTTAAATTTGGTAAAATTGATTCTATATTTTTAATAATAATAATTAATATTATTTAATTAGGTATAAATGATATTTTTTTATAATTATTAGTAAAAATATTGAAAATAATAATAAACACAGTTAAGGTTAAAATGAGGTTTTGAGTGTTACATGAATTTGTGTTAAAATTAATTTTACACATGTGTCGAACTTTTATTTAATAAATTTCATTTAATAATTATAAAATTATTTCCAAATTATCTAATTATTCTCATTTTTAAGTCTTAATCGATTCACTACTTTGGATAAAAAAACTTATTACCATAGAGAAAACTAAAATAGTAAAACTAAGTAAATTTAAAGGATAAGGGAGTAACATATTTAAAAAAATATTTGGTGGATATTTGGAACAGTAATAAATTTTTTACACTTCATTATTTATCAATTTTGGAGGCACTTTTGGTGAGGCTTACTTCCCATTATGAATACTTCTAGGGTTTTACAAAAATAACACTCCTCAACTATAAAAAGTAACTCGCTCCCCTCACTTATTCACAACTCTGAAGACATTTTTATCATAAAAAATGACAAAAAAACTCCGAATAATCCTTCTAAACATTATATATGTTATTTTATTACCAAAATAACAACCTTAGGGTCCTTAAGAATAGATCCAAATGAAGTTTCTCTAAGATAAGGTAATCGTTTTAACGAAGATATTTATTTATCATTGTTTTTTACAACCTTCAAATGTATCATAACTATTAAAATATAATGAAATAATTATATCCCATATAATTATATTTTATTAACTTTAGTGAATAATATTTATCCAACTCTTTTTCCATCAAATGGAAAACATAGAAATCTCTTGTGTGTACGACGGACTACCGCCTCGTGAACAGCTGTAATTTATTTTCCATGAACAAATCACCTGGATAGTCATAATGATTGGAATAATGAATATATATGATACATGTTATATTATATTAATTATTTAAAAGTAATATATAAAACAATTACTTACCCATTTACCCATTAAAGGAATGAGATTTTCACTCATGCATACATACGACCTACCATCTCCACGAAGAGATGCAATTCACTTTTCATGTCCAAATTTAATGACTTGTTATGAAAATGTTTTTAATTATTAAATATGATATTTGTAATATAAATATAATTCTATATATGATATAACTATATCAAATACATAATAATTGGAACTTTCACGAAAAATATATGCATGAAAAGATAAGGAAATTAACACCGAAAACAATTGTAATAACAAAATAATGTTAAAGAAAATGTGGAAAAAAAATAAAATATGATCATATATAATATTATAAATATTATTATGAATATTTTTTAAATTAATAATGTTCTTAAAACCATCATATAGGAGGTTAAAGTGAAATCAACTAAAGAGAACTGTGTGGTAATGAATTTCGTTTGAATTTCCATTTCATTGAAACATATTTGTTAATATAAACCTATTAACTTTTATGTGGTGTAAATACTACCCTTTTTATATATATTAAATGAATTATTATTTATTAATGATCTATAATTTTTTTATTCAAGTTTATTTTTTCAAGGGAATACCATTTTAAAGTCACCAGATAGGTAAGAATCTATTTTAGAATCTCATATTTTTTGGATTAATGTTTGTATTGCTAAAGTAATATTATAGTTTATCATTCAAAATCTATAATGATTTTATTATACTATATATACTTAAGTAGTTTACATATTTTATTCCAAATTTTCATCTCCTCGACACAATAATTATAAAAATAAATGTTTAAAATAAAAATCAGTTTTATTTCTCCTAAAATTGAATATATTTTTCTTCCATGTCCCTATTTTTTAAAATTGAATTTAAAAAGTAATTTTATTTACTCAAATTAATTATTATGAAAATATAAATTTATCCTTGAATTTTAAAAAAAATTCTACATTAATATTTTTATTATTTTTCAAAATAGAAATTTTCAACAAAAATTTGAAAGGAATGTTTTTTTAATGTATACGGTGATAAAGAACATCCACATCACCATAACAATTTTAAAGAATGTATCTTATTCTAAAAATTTTAAATGGTTTCTCAAAGAGAACTATTTTATGAAATATTTTTTTTAATATTCCAAATTCATTCCCTTTACTCTTCTAAAGGACATGATTTTATTACAAAAAGAATATATTCCTAATGTACCAGTGATTAAAAACTATTTCTTTATTAATTTTTTTAATGCTAAATTTATATAGATATAATCTCTTTCTTCTGATCATTTTTAATTATAAATTACATTTACATTAAATATACATATTCTTAATATCATGGATATAATTATTTCTGAAACCATATAAAATTTTCTCAAATGGTGTTTCCTTTGAAAGTAATTTGATTGAGTGAGGAAGTATTGATATTTCATATTCAACAATAAATATAGACATTTCACTACTACAAAAATGGGCAAGGGAAGCGCCTCCTTTTATCGTTGCTAAGAAAAAAGTGCTGATAAAGGAACCCTATATCAGATCTAAAATTTTAGCGCTGATAGAGGGATTCTTTATCGGCACTTTTCTAGCACTGATAAATAATTCCTTTATCAGTTCTAGAAAAGCACCGATAAATAATCTCTCTATCAGTGCTAAAATTTTAGCACTGATATAGGGTACCCTTTATATGGTCTTTTTAGCACTGATAAAGTGAGGATTTATCAGCGCTTTTTTAGCAGTGATAAAGCCTCCCTTTATCAGCCCTAAAATTTTAGAGCAGATAAATTTGTAGTCCCATATTTTATAAAATCAGTCGCACAGTATCCTCTATTTATTACACCCTCAATACCTCATGGTGTTGTACCCCTACGACAACTCCCCCCCCCCCCAATCTTCTTGTTGTCAGACCTCCGTCGCTAGCCCTACTCATTTTCCTCCCCCTCAAACCCCTTCTACGGATCCTCCTATTTGCTCGACCCTACTTCTCCTCTCTCTAATTGACCATACTCCCCATGAACCCTACTCCTCCATTTCTTAATGGTTGGAGTCTCCTCACGTGCACCTCCCTCTCTGGAAGTCGTTCCTTCCCCTCTAAGGTGAATTTATTTTCTATTCTTCTCGATTCTCTTCTTGAACTTTCTTCTTAGAAAGGATGTGAAAACAATTATGATTCGGTTTTTGTGTTTTTTTGTTATGGTTTTAATGGTTAATGGTCATACATAGGGCTTTTATATTACCCTCATGTGTTAATTCATGTTTTATTTGAGCATTCTTCTCATTCTTATGAAATAATTTTTAAATATTTAGTTGAGGTTGGGGACATGAAATTTCTCCTTATTTATTATTTTTAAATTATGGAATTATCATTTCATTTTATTTCCAATGGATATATAGTACTGATTAACCTAAATATAATAATGAATTACACTAAAGGAAATTAATGTAAAGAGGGAATTTTTCTTGTGATTTATGAAGTTCCATAATATTTCTAATATATTAATGGATGTATTGGTGTTGTTTCTAAGTGAGTTACTCTTGATATTGTGAAATAAATTTCTTACTACTAATACTATGTTATAATCACCTTTCATAATTTTCTAGTCACTTAAGGTAGGTAAAGAATTGGTTGTATTAAAATCTGTAATTAAAGTGTTATATTTAAACTATAAATTCTACTCCAATATGAATGAATGTTTAAGGGGGAGTTTTTAGTGTGAATTTCTTATATTTTTTCCCTTTCATGCTACTGTTTATGGGTTATTTATCACTATGATTATAAGGGTGATGGTCGATTGATGCGGTTGGGAGCATGTGGTGTGGAAATTAATACGGTAGTTATAGATGGATTATTGTGTGGTTATGATAGTAATGATATAGATATTTAGGTACAAAATAAGTGGATTTATGGATTTTAGAATGTGTTTATTGGTATGTTATGTCATGAAAATTTAGTTGTTATTGGGTGGTGTTATAGTTTCCATTTTTCAGGGAATATGGTTGGAATAAATGAAAATAGTAATGGGTGGTGGGTTTTAAATGACAAATTATGGTTTGTTAAATGATTAATGATAATGATTGGAATAATTATATATAATAAATGGTTAAAGATATAATAAATGATATTAATGATTAATGAATGGATTATAGTGGTTAGTGATTTAAGGATTGGTTTTACATTAAAATGGTTATGATTTGAGATTCATATGGTAATAAAAATTCAAGAAATTATAATATTAAATAAAATAAGAAGATGGTAATGTTGATATGGACGACTATGTGATTTTTTGGGGATTATTTGTGGCATTATATTAGAAGTGGATATAAGAGGGTGGTAGTAACAATGAAATGGTTGACATGGGTGTTTTCAGTGTTAGTTTGGTGTAAACCCTTAGGAAAGCTTTATGTGTGACTATATACTTATTATATTTTCTAATTATTTATTGTTCACCACTACTTGAGTCGAGTAACCTGATTGAAGTTCATATGGTTACTTTGGTTCTGTGTTTTTTTCTCAATATATAGGTAATAGAGGGAAGACATATAGAACCACTCCATATTCCCTTCTCCCCCTTCACACTTAGTATGAGTTGTAATGGCTCACAGTGGGTGCATATATACGACCTATAATGATTTTAGGTTTTGGTGTATATATATTCTTATTGACATGATTATGTGTATTTGGTGTGGATACATAGTGGGGGTTGTTAATTCTAGGAGGAGAGTATGATGTTTGTGCCCTTCTTGTTCACGATATCATACTGTGGTAAGGATGTGATGTGTGGTTGTGATGTGGATATGGTTTTTTAGGTGTTTGGGACATGTGTATGTGTGGATATATGGTTATGATTTTATATAGAAGGGTTTGAAGCATAATACAAATTTTATTAGAGTGTGAGAATGACCAGATTAGTGGGTAAGTGGATGTGGGGAAATTTACTAACATATATTCATTTGATATTATGTTACTATACTTGAATGTTATATTGGGTGAGTGATCCTTGGTGATTTTGGGTGATATATGACTGTATATTGGTGTGTATTAGTTCTATTATTTATTCACTAAGGCATAAATATATTTCATACACATTTTCATTAGAGGTTTTGTAAAGGATCCTACTCAGTATACTTGTATGCTCACCCCTATTTATATAATTATTTTTATAATTTTTTGAAGATGGATTTGGAGACCAAGATGGAAATTACTATCTTGAGGCTAGGAGTTACCTCCAGAGCCACTGGTGTAGGATTTTTTTTTGATATTGTTTTTAGATAACTTTTTTATGTATGAAATACACTTGAATTATGGATTGGGTTTTATTTTATATTATATGGATTTTATAGGTGGTTTATCACTACTCTTGGGATTTATGAGGGAAACACCTCCCATTTCTTTATTTTATACCCTCAATTCTAGTCTCCAACTAATGTACTTTTAGAGGTAGGATTCATAAATTACACTTATTTTCACTGCCATTTAAGGAGCAGTTCCTAGTGGTGGTGAGTTATGATAGTGTGGAATCAAATCATTAGTTGAGAGTAAAGATGGAGTTTGGAATAAGAAACTCATGAGTATTGAATGGGATTATAGGTCAATAACATGGGAGACCATCTATAACTAAAGTGATTATCCCCCCTTTGATTTAAAGTAATTAACTTGACCTTACAAAAAATATTAGGCATGATGATATTGAATGTAGGGCAGAGAACTGGGAGAGGTAGATGTATCACTCTTCATTATTCTTGTATTTGGAAGTCTTGTTTTGTGTATTTGAACCATAAATACTAATATTTAAGATTAAAATAGGGTGTAGATGAATAAATATTGGATGGATGCTAATCATTTGACAATATAGTATCAGAATGGAGTGAAAGAGTTCATCAAGTTTGCAAAAAATCATGCAAAGGATCCCACTCAAATCCTTTTTCCATGTTTACGTTGTTGTTATTCTAGACTAATTACTCCGGAGGAGTTGGAAGAATATTTGATATGACACGGAATAGATCAGAATTATAAATGTTGTAATAAACACGGAGAAAACCCGAATGTAGCTACTAACTGGGATAAAAATGCATTTTATAGATCATCATATATGAATACAAATATGGATAATGAAGAAGACCATATGGAGGATGTGATTACAGATGTCAATGAGATGAAGATCGTATTGAGGAAATGACAAGGACATTTTAAGATGAACTTCGTGATTACCCAAAATTGTTTGAGAAGTTAAAGAGTTTTGCAAAGATGCCATTGTATACTGGTTAAACTAAATATACAACATTGTCTGTTGTACTGAAGTTATATAAATTGAAAGTAGACAACAGGTGGAGTGATGTATGTTTTACGGAACTACTTGCTCTCTTGAATGACATGCTCCCAGAAGATAATGAGCTCCCATGAAGGACATAAGAAGATAAACAAATTCTACGCTCGATGGGTATGATTTCTGAAAGAATACATGCCTGCTCGAAAGACTGTATATTTTTTCTCAAGGATAAAAAATCACTTACAGAATTCCCAATGTGTGTTTCTTATCAACACAACAAAGATGAATCCAGTCATATGAAAGTTGTATGGTACTTTCCAATCATTCCAAGTTTTAGGTGTCTCTATGGAAGTGAAGAAACCGCAAGACAATTGTCGTGGCATGCAGATAAATGAAATAAAGATCTGAAATTACGTCATCCAGCCGACTCTCCTCAATGGAATAAAATTGATCATGAGTATCCTGAATTTGGAAAAGAACCGAGAAACTATCATCTTGCATTATCTATAGATGGAGTGAATCCTTTTGGTTTTCAAACCAGCACTCATAGTATATGGCATGTTATGTTGGTAAATTATAACTTCCCACCCTGGTTATGCATAAAGTGTAAATTCATCATGTTATGTATGATTATATCAGGACCAAAACAACCATGTAAAGATATTGATGTTTATTTGGCTCCTTTGATCGAGGATTTTAAGTTATTGTGGGATTCAGGTGTTGTATTGTTTGATGCTTATAAAAGTGAATACTTCACATTGAGAGTGATGTTTTATTGGACAATAAATGGTTTCCCTGCTTATGGAGATATTTTAGGCTATAGCATTAAAGGATCTCAAGGGTGTCCTGTTTGTGAAGAAGATACAGAATCAATTAGGTTGAAACATTCATATAAATCTTTGTTTCTAGGACATCATAGATTTCAACCTCATTGGCATAAGTATAGATCTTGGATGACATCATTCAATGGAAGTTTAGAACAATGCACAACACTGTCTCCACTAACAGGTGATTAGATATTTGAGAAAGTAAAAGACGTGAACACTGTTTTTGGAAAACCATTTTCGAAAAACCTTACGAAAATAGATTGGAAAAATAGATCATATTTTTTGAATTACCATACTAGAATTGATTATACGTCGGATATTTTCTTGAGGTGATGCTTGTGGAAAAAAATTATGTGACAGTGTTACCGGAATGTTGCTAAATTCCCCTAGAAAAACAAACGATGGAATTAAGGCAAGGTTGGACATGGTTAACAAGAGAATACAAGAAGAGTTGGCTCATATGAAGGGTTAAAATTGAATGTTTCTTCCTCCAACTGCTTACACTCTTTCTATGGATAAGAGATATCAGTTTTGAAACTTCTTCAATGAAGTAATGGTTCCAGAGGGCTATTCATCAAATATAAAAAAAATTGTGTCAATGAATTATCTGAAGTTAAGAGGGTTTAAATCACACGACTACCATGTTTTGATGCAAGATTTAATTCTTATAGCTTTACATTGAATTTTTTTCTAGAATGTTTGTCATACGTTAACCAAAATTTGTTTCTTTTTCAGAGCTATATGTAGCAATGTTTTAGACCCAGAAAAATTGTGAGCTATGGAAAAAGAAATTGGCATCATATTATGTGAATTAAAAATGTTATTCACGCCAATATTCTTTGATATGATGGTTAATTTGATGATTCACTTGGTCAGAGAGATTCGACTTTATAGTCCTCTGCACTATAGATGGATGTACCATGTTGAACGGTGTATAAAGATTTTGGAAGGGTATTTCAAAAATCGAAGTCGGCTAGAGGGTTGTATAGTGGAGTGATATATTGTTGAGAAATCCATTGAATTATGTATCGAATACCTATCTCATGTGGAAAGAATTGATCTCCTGACATCTTGTCACACTGGATGCATTGATGGTGAGGGAATTTCTGGAAGAGATGTTGTGACAATAAGTATTACAAATCGGGAGCAGACCCACCTTTATGTTTTGCATAACAGTTGGGAGGTTTCTCCATATATTGAAACTCACAAAGAAATTCTTAGGAAGTTGAATCTATCATGGGCTGAAAATGGATATCTAATACACAAAATCACAAGTTTATAGGATGGTTTCATGACTATATTTTTAAAGAGTTAGATGAAAATCTGAATTCAATTTCAGAACGGCTTCAATTCCAAGCCACCAGACCAAGTGTGTATGTATTATCTTATAATAGTTATGTAATTAATGGTTATACATTCTATACAGATGAACATGATGAAGATAGTACCATGTAAAATAGTGTAGTTACACTTGTGGCTGAAGCGATGCATGTTTCTGGTAGTAAGGATAGAAATCCAATTTATGAAAATATGTCATACTTTGGCATTATTAAACAAATATGGGAGTTGTATTATACGACATTCCAATTGCTGATTTTTCAATGAAAATGGGTTGACAACAACAGTGGTGTTAAAATAGATGAATGGGGATTTGTGAAAGTTGATTTTAGTAAAGAAGGGAACAAAGATGAACAATTTATAATGGAATCACAAGCAGTTCAAGTTTTTTATGTTCCAGATCCCGCAAACTGAAAGTGGTCGATTGTTCTGTTATCATCCAAAACTACTGAAGGGTCTAATGAAAATTCAGTTGAGGATGATCCTTTCAGTGGTATGTCGAAATACTTTCATAGAGGTCCCAATGCAGATAATGTTTTTTATGTTAGAGGAGACCACAGTGAAGGGATTTGGATAATTGATAGAGGTTTCAAATCACTTCAACCTTTGAAAAAAATAAAGAGAGTTCAATAAACAGGTTATATTTTGTTTGTAATATAGATCTTGTTATCTCATTTTATAATCTTATCATTACTTAATTTATGTAATTTAATTAACTGTTAAACCACTTTTTCAGATAATGACTTATGCACGTTCTGGTGCTCCTAACCTCGAGACTGAACAAATCTCTCAAGCTGATGTTGTTGCGGCTGCTCACAGTGCAGAGCAACAAGAAGTTTCTGAACTTTTTGTTGCTCTTAGTATTGAGGTCCAACAAACATCAGCACATGCCATTGATACCATTTTAGGTGAACATATAGATGATGTTGATATCGATGAAATGGTCAGGGATGAAGGACCGAAGTTGCAGAAAACATAGGTGTGTCGTAGTTTGATAGTGTTAGCCAAAGTTCTTAAAAAGAAAAGCAAATGCATCAAATTTCATGTCGGATGGAATGCACGAGGCCAACATGTGAATCCCAAAAAGGATATGTTTATTAGTTACATTGGAGTTGTCACTCGGCAATGTGTGTCGATTGACATTGATTCATGGCACCATGTTGTGTCCGGGTTGAAGGTTGTGATCTTGAACGAAATTGTTGTAACATTATGATATTATTTTTTTAATTTACTAGAAAATAAAATAATGAAATAGTGTCTTACTTTTCTCAATCTCTTGTAGAGTACATTTATATTATTCACATAATAATTTTGTACTAAGGATTGCAGGAAGGAATCATCGAGGTTTTCAAACTATTTTAACAAAATGTCACCTGAAAGATTCCAAAGGTAAAATAAATCTGCACCCACCACTTTTCTACGCTCACCTAATATCCCAAGAAGCATGGAATGCATTTATTGGTTGTCGTGGGGATGAGAAGTTTTAGGTACATTGTGGGTGATAATACATTGTTTGAGGATACGTGTATTCAACACTTTGATTGTCAATATGTCATTTATGAAACAGACACTCAGTACTGGAAATAAGTAATGTGCATCAAAACCAACATACCCCTATCATAAAGCAAGTATAGGGTACGCTTCACTAGAAAAGAAAATGGTATGTATTTTAAATTTACAGTAATATTGTTAGGTGCCAAGAAAAAACATCATAATTATCTTTCTATATTTATATATAGATTGATGAGTCTAAAACCAAAGACACTTTCATCCCATGTCATGTGCAATGGAAGGAGGCAAGTGTGAATAATGAAGAGAAGCTAGTAGATGAAAACACACAAAAAGTGTGGAAAATATGTGTAAGTATGACACAATGATAAAAATATTTGTTTTAAATTGATATTACATAAAAATATTTAGTTATCTTCCTATATCTGACAGTCATAGGAATGAGCTACTCCTGTAGCGGATGAAGACCTATTATCGACAGCTTTGAAGCGGCCATAAAAATGTGGTAGTGTCAGAGATGCGGAGTTTGGGGTGACACACTGAGTATACTTTGAAGGAAAAAATGGATGATAGAGATGAAAAATTGAAACAAATGAGTGAAAGACTAGAAACTCTTGAAGAACAATTTCAATGGTAGGGAGAGTTCATAGAAACTTTTATGGGTGGGAAGTAAGGAGAAGACACAACTCAGTAACAACCAACACGTAAAGATCTCATCCCACCCCCCACGAGCTTTGAGGAGAGCCATTACCATCAAGGATTTGTCTTAGCCGTGGTAATAAATATTCAAATAATTGTTCCCATGAAATGTGAACCAGAAAAACACTGATACTTTTCCTATATTGATCTTATACAGGGTGATAATGAAGTAATTTATATCTGTCAACACCCAACTATCACCTTATAGCGAGGGTTATAGTGTTCAACATCCCAGAGGACAAGCTTCATAATAGACCACTTCCTAAAGATAAACTGAAAGTGACGATTAATGTAGCACATGAGCCAAATGCAGAGTTACCTATTCCACTTGATTAGGAAGATATTCATACGTTCAAAAAGGTTATTGGGACATTCATTGCATGGCCATCACAACTTGTAAGAGTACATGGGGACAAAGAGCTATTTATTTCCTTTTTTCAAGCTAAACCTTTAACAATTAATGAAAAAAGGGTCTGAACCAATGAATGTTATTGTAGATGGATAAAGGGAAGGGGTGAAAAGAAACATTGTCTTAAAATCATCTAAAGGATCGACCAACTGATCCCAAAGAGCTACTAAAATCACAATAACATCACATGTTCTATATCCAAATTTACTAGCATTGAAGACTCATGTGGATATGAAACTAAGAGATGGTAGTAGGCATATAATGGTTTTTGAAAAGAATATATATGGAGAGGAAAGTCAATATTTAGTTGCCACTGAAAATGTAAATGAGATCCTTGAAAACGGTCGTCTAGGGGTCATGGTCGTAAATTTATATATGAGGTATGTTTTCATGAATTTATTTTCCAAAAGCTGATATAATGTGAAAATTATGACTAAATGCATTTTATATTATTGACAGAAGTATATATGAAAAAAATTAAAATAATTTCCCCATGAGACAAAATTCGGACTCGTTAGTCCTCATACCACATCAACACATCTAACGAAATTAAATCCATCCAAAAAAGGATGAAATTTTGAACAGCTTGCTGAAAACATTTGAAAGAAAGATTGCAGATGATAGACTCTTCCTAATACCAACCATGTAGGAGTAAAACTCTACGATTAAAGCACATATATTATATTTTTATTTCTTTTATTACTTATTCATTTTTGTTTTTTTAGGAAACATTGGCTGTTAATTGCGGTGAACTAGGATACTCCAGAGATTTATTTTCTACATTCAACGCAAGGATATCCAACAAACCGACCGCACATGATGGAGTTTGTGAATCTGTAAGACACAAAATCCTACATTTTAGGTCTAAACATCAAGTAATATAATTTATATTATATTTTACTAAGGATTCTATTATGATAGGGTGGTGTATCATTATCGTCTAAACAAGGAATGAGGACAGGGGCTAAGCATAAGGAGGTGATCAAGTACTATATCTGGACAAATATCCAGGTATATATAAAAAAAATTCACTATCCAAACACATATCAACACAAGTTACTTATTCTACTAATGATAAAAAAAATTGCAGTGTCTAAAACAAACAAATGATGATGATTGCAGTTATTATGTTTGTAAATTTATGAAAGATATCATTTTTCATCAACAAACTAGCATCCCTAAAGAGGTATTTTCAAAAACAACTACTATTTAATTTAAATTATTTATTAATTCTTTATTTATATAATTTCTAGTACTATTATGACTATCGAAAATCCTCATACTCCTAAGACGATATATGTATTTTCATAAATGATTAGCTTGAATACATGAGGGAAGATTGTACACAAATATCCTGAAGATTGGACTTGGGGAAGTGTACAATTGGCGGTCATTTTTTGGAGGGGTTAAGGGATCAAAAGATGAAACTTTTTTGTATGTAAATTTTTGTAGGAAAATTTTAATTATTATTAAATAAAACATCATTTCTCTAATGAGACATTTTCCCATTTTAAAAGGTGAAATTCACCAACAACATGCAAGAATGATGAACCACTTTTTTTGGTCTTTGGATAAGAAAAACCAGTAAAATCTTCAAAATACCTTCATATCCGACCAAATGCATTAAGATTGTGTTGATCCTCTATTAGAACAATCCATGGGTGAATTGGTGACATGTACGAGTCCACCCCGCCTCAATCTGAGGCACGGTACGACTGGTATCACTCAAAGTGTCCCTCTTTTGTTTAAAATAGAGAGAATTTTAAGTGAAAACAAAAACTGGCATACGGAAATCCAACCAAATGCATTTTTATTGTGTAAATATTTTAGTAGAACAATCCATGGGTCACTTGTGATGTGTAAGAGTCAACCATGCCTCAATCTGAGGCACGGTGTGGCCGGTATCACTCAAAGTGTATCTCTTTTGTTTAAAATGGTAAAAAATTTAAATAAAAACAATAACTGACGTACGGAAATCTGACCAAATGCATTTGGATTATGTTGATTCTTTAGGAGAACGATCCATGGGTGCATTGGTGATGTGTACAATCTAACCCCACCTTCATCAAAGGCGCGTTGTGACTAGTATCTATCAAAGTGTCTCTCTTTTGTTTAAAATGGACAATATTTTAATTGAAAACAACAAATGACAAATGGAAACCTGAACAAACGCATCTGGGTTGTGTTTATTCTTTAGGATAATGATCCATGGGTGCATTGGTGACGTGTATGAGTCAACCCCATCACAATATGGGGCATGGCGTGGCCGATATCACTCAAAGTGTCTCTATTTTGTTTAAAATGGTGAGAATTTTAAGTAAAAACAACAATTGTCGTACGTAAATCCGATAAAACACTTTAGGATTATGTTGATCCTTTATGAGGACGATCCATGGGTCATTTTTGACGTGTACGAGTCAATCACGCCCCAATATGAGGCATGGTTTGTCCGGTATCACTCAAAGTGTCTCTCTTTTGTTTAAAATGGACAGAATTTTAAGGGAAAACAACAACTGACGTATGGAAATCAGAACAAATGAATTTGTATTGTTTTGATCCTTTAGGATAAATATCCAAGGGTTTTTTGGGATTGTGTACGAGTCAACCCTGCCTCAATATGAGGCACAGTGTGACCGGTATCACTCAAAGTGTCTCTCTTTTGTTTAAAATGGACAGAATTTTAAGTGAAAACAACAACTGACCTATGGAAATCCAACCAAATGCATTAGGATTATGTTTATTATTTAAAATAAAAATCTATGGGTGTGTTTGTGACATGTAAGAGTCAACCCTACCTCAATATGAGGCATGGTGTGTCCGTTTTCACTAAAAGTGTGTCTCTTTTGTTTAAAATGGATAGAATTTTAAGTGAAAACAAAAATTGACATATGGAAATCCAAACAAACGCTTTTAAATTGTGTTTATCCCTTAAGATAATGATACATGGGTCATTTGTGATGTGTATAATTCAACCATACCTCAATCTGAGTCACAGTGTGGCCGGTATCACTCAAAGTGTCTCTCTTTTATTTAAAATGGACAGAATTTTAAGAGAAAACAACAACTAGCGTATGTAAATCAGACCAAATGCATTCATATTGTCTTGATCATTTAAAATAAATATCCATGGGTTCATTTTTGATGTTTAAAAGTCAACCCCACCTTAATCTGAGGCATGGTCTGACCAGTATCACACAAAGTGTCTCTCTTTTGTTTAAAATGGACAGAATTTTAAGTGAAAACAACAACTAACCTACATAAATATGAACAAACTCATTTATATTGTTATTATTATTTATAATAATGATACATGGGTGAATTGGTGATGTGTAAGAGTCGTCCTTGCCTCAATCTGAGGCACGGTGTGGCCAATATCACGCAAGGTGTCTCTCTTTTGTTTAAAATGGACCGAATTTTAAGAGAAAACAAAAAATGATGTACGAAAATCTGACCAAACACATTCTGATTGTGTTGATATTTTAGGATAACGATCCTTGGGTCATTTGTTATGTGTACGATTCAACCACTCCTCAATCAGAGGTATAGTGTGGCTGATATCACTCAAAGTGTCTCTCTTTTGTTTAAAATGGACATAATTTTAAGTGAAAACAACAACTAACCTATAGAAATCCAGACAAATGCATTATTATTAGGTTCATCCTTTAGTATAATGATCCATGGGTGCATTGGTGACGTGTAAGAATCAACCCCACCTTAATCTAAGGCATGGTGTGGCAGGTATCACACAAAATGTCTCTCTTTTGTTTAAAATGGACAAAATTTTTAGTGAAAACAACAACTGACGTACGGAAATCTAAACAAATGCATTATTATTTTGTAGATTTTTTAGGATAAAAATCCATGGGTCACTTGTGACGTTTATGAGTCAACCACGCCTTAATATGTGGCACGGTCTGGCTGGTATCACTCAAAGTGTCTCTCTTTTCTTTAAAATGGACAGAATTTTAAGTGAAAACAACAACAGACCTAAAAAAATCCAAACAAACAGATTCATATTGTGTTGATACTTTAGGATAAAAATCCATGGGTGCATTGGTGATGTGTAAGAGTCAACCCTGCCTTAATTAAAGGCACGGTGTGGCCGTTATCACTCAAAGTGTCTCTCTTTTGTTTAAAATAGACAGAATTTTAAGTAAAAACAAAAACAGACGTACGGAAATCCAACCAAATGCATTTTGATTGTATTTATCCTTTAGTTGAACTATCCATGGGTCACTTGTGATGTGTAAGTGTCAACCACACCTCAATCTGAGGCGCGGTGTGGCTGGTATGACTCAAAGTGTCTCTCTTTTGTTTATAATGGACATAATTTTAAGTGAAAACAACAACTGACGTATGAAAATAGGACCAAACACATTAGGATTGTGTTTATCCTTTAGTATAATTATCCATGGGTAACTTGTGACATGTATGAGTAAACCACGACTTAATCCGAGTCACGGTGTGGCCGATATCAATCAAAGTGTTTCTCTTTTGTTTAAAACGGACAAAATTTTAAGTGAAAACAAAAAATGACCTATGGAAATCTGACCAAAAGCATTCAGATTGTGTTAATAATTTATAATAATGATCCATGGGTGCGTTGGTGACATGTATGAGTCAACCCCACCTCAATCTGAGGCACAGTGTGACCGGTATCACTCAAAGTGTCTCTCTTTTGTTTAAAATGGAAAGAATTTTAAGTGAAAACAATAACTGACCTATGTAAATTTGACCAAATGCATTTGGATTGTGTTTATTCTTTAATAGAACAATCCATGGGTGCATTGGGTACGTTTACGAGTCAACCTCGCCTCAATTTCGAGGCATGGTGTGGCCTGTATCACTCAAAGTGTCTCTCTTTTGTTTAAAATGGACATAATTTTAAGTGAAAACAAAAATTGACATACCGAAATCCAACCAAACGCATTAATATTGTATTTATCCTTTATTATAAGGATCAATGGGTCATTTTTAATGTTTAAGACTCAACCACGCCTCAATTTGAAGCACGGTGTGGCCGGTATCACTCAAAATGTCTCTCTTTTGTTTAAAATGGACAGAATTTTAAGTGAAAAAAACAAATGACCTACGGAATTATTACCAAACGCATTAGGATTGTGTTTATACTTTAGGATAACGATCCATGGGTGTTTTTTTGATGTGTAATAGTTAACCCAGCCTCAATCTGAGGCACGGTGTGGCCGGTATCACTCAAAGTTTCTCTCTTTTGTTTAAAAGGGACAGAATTTTAAGTGAAAACAAAAACTGACGTATGAAAATCCGACCAAACACATTCATATTATATTGATTCTTTATTATAATGATCCACGGGTCACTTGGGACATGTACAAGTCAACCACTCCTCAATCCGAGGCACGGTGTTCCCGGTATCGCTCAAACTGTCTCTCTTTTGTTTAAAATGGACAGAATTTTAAGTGAAAACAACAATTGACCTATAGAAATCAGACCAAATGCATTTTTGTTATTTTTATCCTTTAGAAGAAAGATCCATGGGTCTGTTTTTTATGTTTAAGATTCATCCCCGCCTCAATTCTAGGCACAGTGTGACTAGTATCACTCAAAGTGTCTCTCTTGGGTTTAAAATATATAGAATTTTAAGATAAAACAACAACTAACTGACAGAAATATGACCAAAAGAATTAATATTATGTTGATCCTTTAGGATAGTGATCCATAGGTTCATTGGTGATGTGTACGAGTCAAACTACCCTCAATCTGTGGCATGGTGTGGCCGGTATCACTCAAAGTGTCTCTCTTTTGTTTAAAATGGACAGAATTTTAAGTGAAAACTAAATTGAGGTATGGAAATCAGACCAAAAACATTCTTATTGTGTTTATATTTTAGTAGAATAATCCATGAGTCACTTGTGATGTGTAAGAGTTAACCCCTCCTCGATCTGAGGCACGGTATGACCGGTATCACTCAAAGTGTCTCTCTTTTGTTTAAAATGGACAGAATTTTAAGTGAAAACAACAAAGGACATACGGAAATATGACCAAAATCATTATGATTTTATTGATCCTTCAGTAGAACGATCCATGGGTCACTTGTGATGTGTACGAGTCAATTATTCCTCAATCTGAGGCATGGTGTGGTCGATATCACTCAAAGTGTCTCTCTTTTGTTTAAAATGGATAGAATTTTAAGTGAAAACATCAACTAGCCTATGTAAATCCAACCAAAAACATTTGGATTATGTTTACTCTTTAGGATAACAATCCATGTGTGCGTTGGTTATGTTTAAAAGTCAACCCCGCCTCAATATGAGGCACGGTGTGACCGGTATCACTCAAAGAGTCTCTCTTTTGTTTAAAATGTATAGAATTTTAAGTGAAAACAACAACTAACCTACAGAATTATGAACAAACTCATTCGGATTGGGTTGATTGTTTAGGATAATGATAAATGGGTGCATTGGTGATGTGTACGAGTCAACCCCACCTCAATCTGAGTCATGGTGTGGCCAGTATCACTCAAAGTGTCTATATTTTGTTAAAAATGGACATAATTTTAAGTGAAAACAACAATTGACATACGGAAATCTGACTAAACTCATTAAGATTATGTTTATACTTTAGGAGAACGATCCATTAGTTGTTTTTGACATGTACGAGTCAACAACACCTTAATTTGAGGCACTGTGTGGCCGGTATCACTCAAAGTGTCTCTCTTTTTGTTTAAAATGGACAGAATTTTAAGTGAAAACAAGAACTAACTTTAGGAAATATGACCAAAAGCATACAGATTGTGTTGATCCTTTAATAAAATGATCAATGGGCGCGTTGGTGACATGTATGAGTCAACCGCACCTTAATCTGAGGCACGGTGGGGCCGTTATCACTCAAAGTGTCTCTCTTTTGTTTAGAATGGACAGAATTTTATGTGAACACAACAACTGACATACGGAAATCTAAAAAAATGCATTCATATTGTGTTGATCCTTTAGTATAATTCTCCATGGGTCACTTGTGACATGTATGAGTCAACCAATTTTCAATCAGAACCACGGTGAGGCCAGTATCACTGAAAGTGTCTCTCTTTAGTTTAAAATGGACGGAATTTTAAGTGAAAACAACAACTGACCTACGGAAATATGATTAAACGCATTCAGATTATGTTGGTCCTTTAGGTTAACAATCCATTGGTGTGTTGGTGATGTGTAGGAGTCAACCCCGCCTCAATCTGAGACACGGTGTGTCTGGTGTCACTCAAAGTGTCTCTCTTTTGTTTAAAATGGAATGAATTTTAAGTGAAAACAACAACTGACATACAAAAATCTGACCAAACGCAATCGGATTATGTTGATCCTTTAGGACAACGATACATAGATCTATGTGTATGATTAAAACCCCCTTGTACACCAACCCACCCCCCTGGACACCCCCATGGATAGCCCCCCCCCCCCCCCACCCCCTGGACACCCACCAACCCCCCTGGACGGCAACCCCACCCCTCTTAGACACCACCCAACCACCTGGACACCCCCCCCCCCACACACACACCACCATGGACAGACCTTCCACCCCACCCACCATGGACCCCCCCCCCCCCCAACCCACTGGATGCCCCCCCCCCACCCCCTAGACGGAAACCCCACCCCTCCTAGACACCACCCAACCACCTGGACACCCCCCCCCCCACACACACACCACCATGGACAGCCCTTCCTCCCCACCCCCAGGGACCTCCCCAACCCACTAGATGGCCCCCCCACCCCCTGGACACCCGCCTAGAAACCCCCCCCAACACCACCACCCTGGACGCCCCCCATCCCTTCTAGACACTACCCCACCACCTGGACACCTCCCCCACCCCCCCACCCCCCCTAGACACTCCCACCCCCATGGACAGCCACCCTCACCCCCTGGACTCCACCCCACCCCCCTTGGACAGCCCCACTGACCCCCTAGACCCCCCACCCACCCACCCCCCTAGACACCACCCCACCCCCTAGACACCCCCACCCCTGGAAAGCCCCCCCCCCCTCACCCTCTATAACCCCCCCCCCCAACACTCTAGACACCAGCCCACCCCCCTGGACACCCCCATAGACAGCCCCCCTGGACATCCCCCCCCCCCTAGAAGCCCCCCCCCCAAACCCCTCGACCCCCACCCACCCCTCCCAGACATCACCCCACCACCAGGACAGCTCCCTCCACCCCATGCCTTAGACACCCCCACCCCCATGGACAGCCCCCCCCCCCCCCCCCCCGGATACCACCCCACCCCCCCTTGGACAACCCCACCAACCTTCTGGACCTCCCCCCCCCCCCACCCCCCACCCAACCTCCTGGACCGCCCCCACCCCCCCATGAACACCCATATTCACTCGGACACCCACATCCCGCCCGGACACCCCCTACCCCCCCTTGGGAATCCACCCCAAACCCCTGAATATCCCCCCCCCCAACCCCCTGAATTCTGAATTGAATTATTTAGGTATTTAATTAACTTATGAATTATGTGTTAATAGTGTATGGGTATACTTGTTTTATGGGTATAATTGGTGTAATTTCCTTATGAATTATGTTTTAATTTTGTTTGGGTATACATGCTGAGATGTTAGATTTTTTGCAGGTCTTGTTTGGGTGTGCTGCTACAGAATTGGGTGTGCTGTTGTAGAATTTTATGTTAAAGCGGACAGGGCATTTATCAGCACTTTTTCAGTGTTGATAAATGATACCTTTATTAGTGCCTTTTTAGCACTGATAAAGGATCTATTTATCATAACTTTTTTAGCACTGATAAAGGGGACTCCCCCTTTATTATAGCTAAGCTTTATAGTGATTTTTTAGCGCTAATAAATCCCTTTTTGAGCGCTGATAAAGGCGGTTTTTTTAGTAGTGTTTATTGATAAGGAATATTCAGTCATAAATTAAATTGATCATTTTATATATGATGAATGGTTTGGACATACTGTTATGGGTGGGGATGATAATTATATATCTCCATAATACATTGGTAGGTATCATGATACAAATCAGTTGGCCAAATTAATTGGGTTTTGACTCATAGTTGTAAAAAATATTATAAAGGGTCTTGAAAGTATAAATTTCATTATTTATGAGATCTTGAAATCCAATATTAATCATTTCCTTCATTTAATTTTTTTTATTTTCCAAGGTTTTATTTCATTTATCTTATCCATTGATGAATGCAGTTCTCAAGTTATTGATTAAATGGAATATATGCTCATCTATTGGTCTTTCCATATTGATTATTCCTTATATAATAATGAAAATAAAGATATTTTTAAATTTTAAATTTTCTTAGTTATTTTCCAATCCATATTTTTTATTCCTCATTGATTTATGAGGGATTCCATTTTATATAACCTTTACTAAGAATTTCAGATCACCCTTATTTTTTCCTTTCCTCACGATATGATCAAGAATTATTTTAATGAGTACAAGAATACCAAAAAATTTACATTAATATGTTTTATATATTATAAACAATATAATATGGGTATCATATATTTATCTGGATCTCCAATACAACTAAACATATTAGTATTTTTATATTTGACCCATTGTATCTATGTAATTATAATAAAGTAAGCATCGGATCTTGGTTACTAGACTTGGGGTTATTACACCCACCACCCTAGGAAGTATCAAAATGAACCTGAAAAAACTTTCTGAGAGTGGACATATCTTTACTTACATGGGACAACATTACCCAAAAATGCTTGATACATCTAAACTGTCTACAATAATGACAAGTTTGGGGTGCTTCTGTATAATTAGGCTTGGTATGACTAGGACTTCCACCGATAAAAATCAACTTGATGATGTCCTAAAAAAGCCTATAGAACTAATCCTAAAGAAAACTATTCTCTTTTGTTATTCCCTTTATGGATAAAAGTCACACCTTGTCAAATAACAATAATAACCGACGCCCCACCAAAACCTATTTTCCAATATATTTCTACCTATTCAATAAAAACTTTATCAACTACATCAAAGAATTTCGGAATACATAAGAGAATCAAAATTGATTGAATATTGACCATCAATTCCATACCAAAATTATGGTCTTTAAGATATTCATTAGTAACATGATTGGGTGATGAGTGCACCAACTTAGTGAAATCGGTGGAATAATTTAATAATTAATTCATCCCTTGATTTAAAATAAATAATTCTCATGTATTTACCATAAGAAAAAATTTAGAATAAAATTTTAGATTGAAGATCATCTTGAAATAATTCTAGGCAATATCATTATGAAGAATAAATTGTACAATGGATTCACATCATATTTTTCTTATTCCATCAACTATATAGGTGTAAAAAACTCACCATAGATTATTCTATATTTTTTAGGAAATGGAAGATCCTTTAGATTCCCTCAAGATAGTATTCAGATTCCAAAATCCATTTTTTACCATCGAAGATGTGTGGATTCTACTCAGTAAATTCCAAGACATGATATTATCATCATCTCTTATTACCCATACATGCCTAACCCAGTGTATGAATAGTGTATATTATATTCCCCGCTAAGGAATTGTCCATTAAATGATTTTCTTGTGGAACATTTACCATAGCTTCCTCACATAGATTCATAGGATCTCTTTTATGAGGTATTTTCTAAACACCATAAAGACAATGACTAATAATTTTTAGAGTAATTCCAAAATAAAATATAAAATTCCTAAATCCAAATAAATTCCATTAAATAATAAGAATTTAAATAATTTATTGATCCCCTAATTGAAATCCAAAACATAAAAATAAATAATAACCTTTTACTAAACACCAAATCTAGTTCATTTAAATAAACTCAAACACCAAGTCATTGCATAGAAAAAATCCCTAACCACCCATGGTAACTCAATTTCAACATGGAAGTGAGATGGATAGGCACCCTCCCACACTTGATAAAAAAATTATGACTATCCTAACTCTTTTATATCATATACCTTGAAATAAACCTAGGTAGTGTCCTAAAACATGGGTCTCAGTAATCCCTCCAATAATATTTTATAATGAAACATCCTGGGTCAACCTAACATGTCACCAAAGTTGTCCCACAATAAGGTAAAGATCAACATAACAAATAGAATATATCTCATGAATAATTTTAAATGAGTAAAACAAAACGAGTTCAAAGTTTAAGGAAGAGTACACATCCATGATACATAAAAAATCAATCCCAAAGGGCTAAACCAAAAATTAAAACAAGATGATCCAAACTATACATATGAACATCTATCACCCCCAAACTTTCCCATGATAAATGTGGTGAAAATTAAGATAATCCTATGAAATACATGACACCCTTACCTTTAATTTATTCCTACAAAACCACACCCTACGTTTTTCCTTTTTATATTTTTAGATGTGGTTTTTCAGGACTCGAGTAAAGCGAAGGGTGTCGTGTAGTTCATAAACTCATCTGGGTTGTTGTTGCCTTTATAGTGGGACAATTTTGTTGTGATAAATGGTCACATGGAGTGTTGTATTTTTTTCTTGAATTGTTTTACTATCAGGTATATCACTTTAATATTGATGTTGTATGTCTTATGGATGTGTAAACTTTTTTTTCTTTTTTTTTCTATTGGTTTTCCTCATTATAAGTTATTTCCTGCCTGAATGGCCTGAAGGCCTTCATTTTTATTGATTTTTGATAATCCCCCTTTCAAGGGATGAGGAGGAACCCTTAAAAGGCTCATAGGCTCAGAGATTACATGGCCCGTAGGCTTAAGATATTACATGAGTCGAAGGTCATAGGGAATTCAACCAGACTATCTACAAGGAATTTCCCCACCCCAGCATCTGCATAGTGATAACAGCTCTCTATTTTTGCATGACCATCTAGCTAGGCTTCCTGTGCAAGCACAGGCTGGTCCTGATGGAATATTCATACCCTCTCATTTTATTAAATCTATTTGGCTCTACTCCAGTCAGTGCACCATCTCTGAATCCTCTTCAGGGGATGTTCCTTTTTTTTGTAGAGTCTCTCTGGGACAACTGCATGTGGCCGGAAGGCCTTGAGGTGGCCAGAAGGCCTTAAAGGTGGCCTGAAAGCCCTACTGATCCAAAGTCATGGGTGGCCTGAAATCCTTAATGACTCCAAGCCCAAACTGGTGGCCCAAAGTGAATAGTTCCAACTGTTATAGTACCGAACAGTAACTGTTACAGTAACTGATATAGTGCCTGCTACAGTACCTGCACAGTGTACAGTTCTACTATAGTTCCTGCATAGTGTACGGTTCTACACAGTAACAGCACAGTGTACAGTTCTTCTACAGTATCTGCTATAGTTCCCAAGAAATATGCCTCAACCTAGTTTTGAACCTGGGCCTCGTGGATGCACTTAAAGATACCTCACCAACTAGGCTCAGGCTCATGTGCTCTATTCTATTCATTAGACTTGTTCTATTGTAATGTTGATTTTAACTTATGGTGGTCCAACTTGGGTGACATGTTAGGTTGAACCATGCTGGTTTGTTACATGCAAGTGGTTTGATTCAATAGAATGGCAAGGAATTCATATAGATTGTTTTGGATTTATGGTGGCTGATATGAAGCATCTTTTTTAGATTTACGTTATATTTATTCTTTCATCACAATCGTGACAAGTGTTTTATGTAACTGGCCATTTAAAATTATTGTGAATTTTGGTCCATGATATATTTTTGATCATGTCATGGATAATATTTATGTTTGGGATAAACCTATATTTATTCTCTAGAATTTTACATATGATGATAATAATTATTTATTTATTAGAGCTGAATGTAAATTGGAAATTATAATGAGAAATGTGTTGTATTAACACAATTAGAAGTATTTAATTTATTGCATAAATAAATAGTATGTATTTAATATTATTTATATTTTTATAAATATATTTTATTCAAAATATATTAAATATTCAAACAAAAGACATGGTTATATGAGCAATGACATTATTAACCAAATACAATATTATTATTAAATTTTTATTTTTAACTACATAAATCCTATCATTAAAAATTTATTTTAAATTTTTTGTTTATATTTTATTTCATATAAATAATTTATTTAATATTATTGATATTTATTATTATCGCATATTACTTCATTGGATTTTTAGGTCATATTATTGGCATGTGAATAGGTATATATAAAAAATAGAGGAAAATGCAATGCATTTGAGACTTTAGGATGACTTTATTAATCACTTTTATGAGTATAGGATTTCTTATCTTTCAACTTTTTCTTTAGTAGAAACCTAAGATAAAAAAAACCAAAAGTTTCATGAAATTTTTCCATACTCTCATATGAACATCTCACTATATCATGAGCAAGTGTATTTAAATTGATTGTATGTTTTTTTCTAATTTTATTTACTTTTCAAAATTCTTCTTTATAACAATCAACATTATCTTTAGTTTTATATTAGGGAAATATTTACTTTGTATAATTAGTGAAATTATGTAAATAAAATCAATTTTAAATGAATGTTATAATTTATAAGTATAAATAGTCGTATATATTAATAAATTATACAATATATAATTAATAATTAGTAAATATGATAAGAAGAAAAAAAGATACAAATTAGAATTATAAGTGGAATTACATGGATAAAATGTAATTACACATTCAAATTACAATTAATATAATCCAAAAAATATATATATGGGAATAAATAATCCAAGTTATAATAAATAATTTTTAAACAAAAAAAAGATGAAAAAACTTACAATTAGTTGTACCAAAATAGAGATATAATCTTTAAAAATAAAATATAAAAATATAAAATAAATTAAAATTATAAAAAGTAATTAAACATGTTAATTATAATTAATGAGTGTATAATTACATAAAAACTAAAATTAAACACAAAAAAATAGAATCAAATGAAAATGGATATAAACTTGATTTAAAATTCTAAAATAAGTTCAATTATCAATAAAAAAAACACGAATAAATATAACATATATTAGCATAGACATGTCAAATAATTGAGGGTGAGAGTTTTTTTGGTGTGGTTGAACCTAACCATAAATGGGATTGAGATATAGGAAATGATTTTTTATTTATTGGTTATTAATGTTGTAACTTTTATAAAGATTTTTATTTATTTTTAACATCATTTATTATTATTATTATTTTGTTTATAATTACATATAAAAACAGTGTTTTTGTCCATTGGTCAAGCTCTATACTAGTTATTCATCATTCAATCTATATTTTGACCTTCATTTGATCTTATTTTGTGGATAAATTACATTTCAAAAATAATAATTTATAGTAGTTAATTTTTCTTAATGAATTATTGGTCATCTATGTTTTAAGGTTTTCTTATTCTGTGTTTTTTATAAATATAAGATTTGGTTTGGTGTCTAAATGTGTTATTGTTTTCAATGAACTAATCCACTTATGTTATCAAATAAAATGGTAATTCATTTCAATATATTTAATAATTTCATGAAAAAAATATATTTTTATAATATGTATTCATAATTAAATATAATAGTATAAATGAATTGGTTTACTTTAAAATGGTTCAAAGCCTGAAAACCCTAGGAAATTGAACATAACTTAATAGGAAAAAATTTAATGGAATAAAACTAAGTTAAGTTGAAAAGAATCTTAACGAACCAAAAAAAAATTAATTTCTTTTAAAGGTTAGGTTCAACATTTTTTCTTTAGATAAATTTAATATGGTTTAATTTCAATTATTTATATTTATTAATTCCATTGAATTTATGGTTTATCAATTTGTTTTTATTTTATTTAAAAAAATTTAGGAACTTTTTTCTTCAACTATGTTCTATTTTTTCGTTTCAATTAATTTTAATTAATTTAATTTAGTATTCCATTATTCTTATCATTACTGAATATTATAATTTATATTTATCAATGGAGATGAATTTTAATTGTTTTTATGATATTATAAAAAAATACATTGAGTATTGAATGTAGTGTACCTCAAACTAGTTTGTTTTATTAAAGAAGGAAAAGAGAAATATAGAAACATAATAAATGGTGAGACCCAAGAAAAAGTTATAAGTATGTTTTTATTTGTATTAATTTGATTAAAATGCATTCTTTATATTTTTATAACTTTAATTAATGAAATATATTACCTATAAAAATATCATGAAGTATTGTCATAAAATGAACCAGACATTCTGGGTAATAGGATCATCAACATTAAGTGTAAGGAGATTAGAATCGATCTAGGGTAATCTATAAACTTATGAGAAGATTTTATCATCTTGATACTAGTATGATATTAGTTTTTAATTAATCAATCATTCAACTATAGTTACCTATATGTAGTTGAATTATTCTATCAAACAAGAAACCAAAAGAGTGGAGGAACAATATTAAAGACACCAAAAGATGATAAATCAATAAATTATGAAATTTGTTTCATCCTTTTCTTATAAATTTCCATCTAAGAGTGAATTAGTGATTAATTCTTGTTTAATCATGATGTATTCTATTTTTTATGATTCCTCTTACTTGGATGCTAATTTGGATGTGGATTATTATGGTGACCTTCATGACTATGATAATAGTGGTGGTATCAGAAATGTTGGTTATGTTAGTTATGGCGATGACCGTGTAGGTGTTTTGTGGGTGATGTTGATATTAAATAGGGTTTTAGTGATTATAGGGAGGGTTCAGATGGAACATCTATTGATTATGAGCATCATAATATGTATAGAATATATTTTCAATCTATGGGGATTATAACTTACCTTTTTATGTATAGTGATGATGTAATGTTATATTTGTGGATTTATTTTAGATAAATTTTAACATTTATAAAGATATGAATGCATAAATTGAAATTTTTATTTTTTTACATGATACCATATAGCCATAGGTACTGACTATGGCTATAAGTAAATATACACAAGAATCACCAATGTATATAGTATTACATCTATAGTCGATGCCCATTTTTATAACCCTAGAGCCATAGGTAGCATATTTCTATAGAAATATGGGCAATGGGAAGGCCAGCCATTGTTATAATATATATCCGCGTTTATCAGGGAATCATCTATAGTCGTTTCCCATTTCCATAGCCCAAATTTCCTAGTATATAATTTTAGGATAGAAAAAATGAATTGGTGGTTCCCATAAAGTTACTACCCAGTCTCAAGCTTGGTGATTGTGTATCCTATGAAATTTTTATACCCTTACTTTCTTGTATAATCTGAATTTACATAAATTCACTTTTTGGTGAAGGTGATGTGGTTGTTTCATATCGAGTATTATAAAAATTATTAGGTTTCCCATGTTCACATAAAAATATACGATTCATTATAAGAGACAAAGTGAGTGAGTGAGTGAGTGAGTGAGTGAGTGTGTGTGTGTTTACTTTAGACTATATTTGTTAAGTTTCATATATTTGAATCATATTTTATTAAATCAAATGCATGAGTTTGAAGGGTTCTCCCTATGTATGGAGAACATTTATATTCTTTTGCGGATATCATATAGGGTATATTTTTCTCACCCCATACTTGCATACTTTGTGTGTGCATACGAATGTTATCGTCTATGATGTAGGTGAGGGTAAGAAATTTTTTAGTAATGATGACCGATAGACATTTTAGATTAACAATATATTAGTGGTGTGTCGATTATTCTTTATACATTGTTATTTTATAGATTTTTATTATTTTATATCATGGTTGGGGAAAAAAAATTCGTTTTGCTCTTCTATAATGGTGAAACCAACTTATTTTATTTACTCTTTTTCCTATATGTATACATGGGTTATTTTTTAGGTTTATTAATGTGTAATATTTTAATGGTTTCCTTATGATGCATGGAAAACATTCATGTAGCTATTAGAATTGTTTTAAAACTATATTAAATAATCAGCTCCACGAAGAATAATTAGGGGTTACTATTATGTGCTCCTTAATAATAAACAGGAGAATCTGTATTATTATACGGGTTATTCATGGAAAAGTCTAGTATATGAATTCCTTATATCAAATTTTCAAAAAATTATTTATCCTTAGGGTTTTTTTCTTTGAGGACCCCCCCCCCCAATTGTTTTTTTAACTCTTGGTACTGGTTATTAATTTCTAAAACTCACAGGTCACAACAAAGATCATGTAAGATTCTAACTCTGGTACTAGCCTGGGTTTTCAATTCAAGGAATCACAATATTGATCTTACCTCAAACAAACGTTGGGACTATAGCCTCCACCTCTTCTATTATCTATAGTATCCCAAAATATGGTACACCACACTACCCACATTAATGCTTTCTGTCTTCTAAATTATAATCAGTTATTGATCCCTCAGGTCATAAAGCACCAAACTTTTTACCACCAACTTCTTTTTCATGCACTAATTGGTCCATTGAGCATTGATTATAATATTTTTTTGGTGTAGAGGACTTAGAAAAATGGAATATTATTTATTAACTCACTATTTGAAATCCTCATCCGTTTTTTATCCTAGAAAAAAGGTTATGCATTCTAATTATATCTAACACAACTGGTTGAATAGAAAACCATCCTTTACCTTACCACAGATGAGAAAGAACACTCAAAACATATAAATTGTGACTACAGAAAAATTTAACACCCAAAAAATTAATGTATCCTAAAATAATTAAAATAATATGATATGTGACTCTTAGCTAATTTCAAACTATAATCAACACTCATTTTATTCATCATTCGACTAAAATATGCTCAATCCAATAACCTCTTTGTAATAATGACATGTTTCATTAACATTGAATATGTAACTAATCACAAGGCATCCATTAACAAGGGATATTAGATCATATATAAACCCAATAAATGTCAATCTTGTAGCTTCTCATTATTTTTCAATTTTCAACAGAAGCCATGTTGTGGTCATCCCTTATACAACACATGTCAAGTTTTTGTAGAAATGAATCTTCATGCATATAGAAGATGAAAATGGTATGTCAATTTCTTCTATAATTTCTCACTTCCTAAGGTTTGGAGATACCTGAAAAACATTACCAAGCTTAGTGATGTGGTGGAAATAACTTCTCATTAGGACTAGGCCATTTATTTTATCCATTATTGACAAAATGATTGTCAAAAGTGTAAAATATTTTTTTATGGTTTTAGACACATTTTGACCTTGAAATCATTTACAAAAATTTCACCTTAATTTCATGATCCAACCCAAAGGATCCCATATAAAAAGTAGTAAGCTGAGAGTGACACCCTAATATCGCCTGCAATAGTCTAGGGGTGAGCTACTAACATTAACTAGGCATATTACATCCATGGGAGTCCTTATATTTAAGTACTTGTATACATGTATGCACCTCCATAAACTAGTATAATATAGAAAGGTAAATAACTAATACTATAATTACATTCATAGAATCCATTCCCACATTATACTATGGAAATAGTGTATATAAATATAAAAGGGTCCAAATAAAATCCCAACAATACTGTAAAGGAGATCGACCTGCTAAAAAAGAGGAAAACTACCAAAAAGAAACTTTCGGATCTATCCATAGCCTTCCTAACCCAAATAAGCTACACCTACTCTGATTCCACCTAGATCTCCATCGAAGGGCCTATCACCTATATAAGAAATGACATGTTTGGGTAGATCTTATATAGGTGTGATTATAAAAAACCCAATAAGAAATCACCAAACACAAAGCATCAAAGATAGAGCTATCTCTAAATAAAAAAATCAAAGAGGATAAACAAGTTTAACCAGGTATTATCAAAGTAAGACTCTAAGTCTCAAGGTGAGTTATGTCCTCACTACTAGCATCAATAGTTTTTTCAAGGCTCCATGGTAACATTCCTAGGAGAGAAATCACCCACTGGGTCACTCTATATAGATGGAACTCATCTTATAGGTCATAATAATTAGGAATATTCATAATGAAGAAATAAATGGATCACATAATATGTCTATACAGAGGTAGGGGATCACGCCTAGGGCCTATAGGGGATACATAAACCTATCTAAGATAACCTTCTATGTAGGGTATTTTAATCTCTGGATGTCGAATACGAGATACCTGACCCAGCCTTGGTAGGATGATGGGAATGATGATCTAAATGTAGGGGTCATAGAGGGATAACTTCTCTAGTACACTGAGGTGATCTTACATCCAATGCTCAAAATGAGATTCCACATTGAACCCTCTTTGGGGAGGACTAAGGAACTCAACCTAGGATTAGGGAACTCACCAACTAAAAGGGAATGAGAGAATGCACCCAAGATAAAACTAAAGTTGTCCTGACTGGATCAGGGGATACAAACGACCCTTAATAGGGTACATAGTGTGTATTACGGACACACATTATTTCATTCTAATTCTTCTTCTATCCATCTTCATGAATGTGTACTCGTATCATGTCCTTGTACTCAGTTTTTTCATGTGCTCACAATTTGTGCCTTTGTACACTGCTCATGTCCTTGTCTGTGTACCCTAGAAGGTATATTCCAAAATGGTGGCCTAGGGTTCACACAGAATATAGACCAAGTACAGATATATGTGATATTTATCCTCTATGAAAACCTAATTCACCACACAAATGGGGGTCCACACTGAGTGTGTTCTTCCAAACTACGCATCATGTGGATCATAATTTTCTTGAATATTTATTTATTCACACATCTTAGATTTTAATTTCTAAAACATATTATCAATCCAAAAAACTCACTTTTAATTCTCAAATGTTCATGGGCCTATCACTTCTCATTACTAATTATTGGATTCCATCCACCCTTTTCTCGGTGGTTTGTTTCTCATCACACCGAGTGTTTCTCATGCATCAAATTCCAACAAACTGAAACACTTTGATCCACATTCAAACTCCCATAATCATCTTAAATCCTTTTGTATGATTAAATAAATGGTGTTGATACCAAAACAGTAATCCACGAAACTTGAGAATGGAATTAATAAATAAATGGGTCGTCGGATAAAATCAAATCACAATCCAATAAAAATTCTAATAAAGAACATTCGAAGAACAAAGATAGAAAGGTATGAAACAAAATATTTTTCATTAAATGAGTATTGTGTTTTTTTTTTGTTATTATTTATAGAGTCCAAATAATGGTAAGGATAAAAAAATTATCAAATTCAAAATAATATCAAATTCTTAATTCTGGAAAAATGAATTAAACAATAGTATTATCAATAAGAATGATCCATGAATTAATTTCTAATTAAATTAATATATGTTCATCAAAAAAATAAACAATGGGGATTAGACCAAAAAAATCCCTGACTTATATTTTATCAATCATTAGAGGATAAAATTTCTTCGATCATTGAAGTTGAAGAACTTACCTCATTCGTAGTTGGCTCTAAAAATTCCCACCTCCACCTATCATCACTCAATAATCCTACAGTGATCCACTAATGGTAACCTCAACAAAATATATAGGGTTATGTGATCAAACCTAGGTTGTCTCCATAATCTTAATTAAAAATATGAGTAATGGGTTCTATAAAATTCATTGATAATAAATTATTTGATTAATTTATTTATCTATTATTTAACCTACGATCACTCTTAAATGAAACATTTGACATGTACAGGAGTTACGTCCCATATAGGTCAAAAAATGCATTATGGAATTAATAGTAATCTCAATTTTTTCATCCAAGGTTCCATTTGGTAGATATTACATTAATTATGAAAAACTATGTCTATGTGATATATGATACTTAATATCCTTTATATATCAATACTGACACTCCATGATGCTCGGAATTCTATATTGACTTCATGCCTTACTCTGAAAATATTATATCAAATATTCAAAATTATCAAATAGAAAAATTGGCATTGTTATATTATCATTACCTTCATAAGTTTTTGTCACAAATATTAAAAACCTAATCAAATAGTTGAGGGAATTGAGCTTGAAAATGGTTCCCCCACTCCTAGGTTCTCACCTAAATATTATCATGCGTCCAATGAGCATGTGCCAATGTAATCACTCATCCCCAAAGGATATTATATTTCTAATATTTGATGGCCACTGGGTACTCTAAAAAGTTAACTCCATTCTCAATGTCCCAATAACCCAAGTCAATAATGTGTAATGGATTGTAACATCCCAGATCTGGGTGTTGGCCAAAGGTGCCCCAAACCCAACAGGTCACATGACCTCGAGCACATTTCCCCAAATGCGAGAGGCTGCTGACTAGAAACGAGGGACAAGGTGTGATTTGGGAAAACTATGCCCTCATTAGAAGAGTATACACAGTGGAATCTAAATAGTAAACAATAGTGGAAGCAATAATACCAAACAGAAATAAATAGTGGAAGGTTGAAAATAAATCCAAAAGAATCAACAATATATATATATATGATTCATGGAATATGTATCTAAGAAAACTTCCAAACAAGTCACAGTGTTGTAAATCAATACAGAAACCAAATTACAAAAGAAACAAGAAAACTCCAGAAGCATCGAAAGCCTCATCTTGGTTATATGCTCTCCATATCCAATATAAATCAAGTAGCTAATGAAGAAGGGTGTTTTACCTTATCTATACCTACAACCATATAATCTTTTTAGTTCCAAAATAATAACCCAATGGGGGTGTGGGAAGAATACTAGTAGGAAACCAACAAAAAGATATGTTCCTAACACTCATTGAATATATATAGCTAGAAATATGGAGGATTAAATCAATAAATTAAGAAGTACTCAAAATTAAAAAATCCAACAATTTTCAATTACATTCATTTTCATTTATTATTCAATTTGTTGAATCATGTGAACCTTGGGATCTATCCTAATCTTTGTATCCCTTGTGTATGTAAAAAAAGAGACATCTCAAAATACCATCTAAAAAATCAAGTAATATTGAGTCCAAGATTGTGCCTTAGCTTGGAAGACTCATCATAGTCATTCAATTATTTAGTAAGGACCCTTTGGGAATGTTATCATAGCCTAATCCACCTGGTATAACATAACAACAATTCATTTAATAAAAACCCTCTTGGAAGATATCTTGGTATAACCCCTTTGGTATAATATAATATCAAACAATTATAAAAAATCACCTAGGAAAGCTCTCACAGTCTAAACCCCATGTTGATAACCACCTAGAAACTATCTCGGTCAATACCCCTAGGTCAACATAATAGTAAAAGATATATAAATGACCCTCACTCAAGTAATCTCTCATAGTCCAATTCCCCTTGTTCAAACTTTCACAATGCATATCACAGGCATCTCATATAATCATAAACTTCATTCTAACAAGGTGAGGCATGGAAAATAAGGAAATCCTAACAGGCATCCATGACCAAATGTCCATCAACAATCAAACAAGGGAAACTCACCCTTGGGGTGTATCGTAACAAGGTATTTAACCTTACAGGTATGCAACAACCCTTTATCAATCAATCAAACTATATCAAGTAATAAACACGGTTAAATTTCAAATTACACAATACATGAAATGTGGGTATGGGGCAATTTAAGCCTATATAATCAGGGCAACACAACAAATGAAAAAACCACCTACCTCCAAGTAATACAATTGATATACTAGAACGTATACCATTGAATCTTCCTAAATTGGTGTAGGTATACAAAATGGTGAAAAACACCCAACCTTGAATAACTCATAAGAGAGGAGGAATTAGGAATAAAGGATCTATAGGAATCAAGAACTCACTGGTGGAATTCTAACGCACCTAAAAATGTCTGAATCAGATCTCAGATGAATAATTGTTGGTTTTATCTTCGTTCATAGTTCACAAGTGATCTTGTACAAATCGTGGGAAGAAGAAATCATTTAAGGACATGAGATGCAACCCTTCTTAGATATATCAATTAAAAATAAAAGTACATACTGTGTTCATTAAAACTACACACCGTGTATCAGCCACAACCTTCCCCCTCACATAAGAGAGTCATCCCAGTCATCACATGGCCATGTACACGGCCATTACACAGTCAGTACATGGCTGTACGTGGCTACTTGGTACAAAACATGCACATGGAAGTACAAGGCATGTACTCAAAAAATCCTCATTTCTTCATTTTTCCTCAAAAAACAGTCTGAAAATAAGTTCTATACCTGAAATGAATATCCGGGTTCTTACAAACTTACCCCCTTAAAGTAATTAATACAATAATTTTCCTTCAAAGGGTGGTAAAGAAGAATATATTAACAACTCCAGAAACTGTGATCGCACGTCAACCTCCATCTCCCAAGTCTCATCCCGCACACGACCATGCTTCCATAGCACCCACACTAGAGGAATAGACCGGCCACAAAGATCCTTCGTGCTACGATCCACTATCTTAATATGGTTATCCTCAAAGGATTCATCCACTTCCAACTCAACCTACTCAGGTTGAAAAACATGAGATGGGTATGAAAAATTAATGTTGTTGTTGAGAAACATAAAAGATGTTGTGTATATCCTATTACCTATGTGGTGACTGCAACTGATAGGAAATTGTCCTGACTCTCTTCAAAACCTCAAACAGCTTAACGTATCTCGGTATAAGTTTCCCTATTCTCTTAATCCTCTAGTTTCCTAACCTCGATGTGACATGTAAAAAATCCTAATATTCAACCTCAAACACCAAAGTTCATATCCATCAATCTACATATGATTTTTGGTGATATTGTGTTGTATTCATCCACTTCTGAATCAGCTACACCTACTTAGTGGTCTCCTAGACATGATGAGGACCCATCATATCTGCCTCTTCTGCCTCCATCCACCATAGGGGTGATCTTCATGGCCTACCATACAAATCCCCAAAAGGTGTCATCTGAATCATTATTTTAGGAAAACTCCACTAGGGGTTTGTGTCTCTCCCAAGAGCCCCCAAAATCTATGACATATACTCTAAGAATTTCCTCCAAAACCTTAATTTTGTGCTTGGGCTATCCATATGTCTAGGGATGGTAATTTTTACTCAGAAGTATATGTATACCCAAATCCCTCTATAGTCCCTAAAAGACACAAGAAGTAAACAGGGTGTCCCAGCCAGAAGAAATAGAGCGACGAACCCCATGAAAATATAATATCTCTCAAATGTACAGCTTTCTAAGCTCATCCGCACTAAAGGTTTTCTTGATCAATATAAAATGTGCAACCTTCATGATTCTATCAAAAACAACCCATACAACTTCATTTCATCAAGGTGACCTCGGTAAACCCATCACGAAATCCATCATGACATAATTCTACTTCCACTCGGGAATAGGTAACTGTTTTAAAAGCCATTTTGGATACTGATACTCTTCCTTCACATGCTGACAGGTGGAACGCCTCATAACAAAACCAACTACATCCCTCTTCATGTCGGTCCACCAATACTGACGATGTAGATCTAGAAACATCTTGGCGACACCAGGATAAAATTCCCATACTAGGGAATGAAAATATTGCTAAAGCTCCTCATGTATGTCTGCTGACACCCATACGCACCCATGAAAACACAAAACCTCATACTCACCTATAGTCCATCCAGGAGTAGGTTCCTTTCATGACACACTCCCCCTTAAGACTAGGACTTTGGAATCTGATAGTTGCTTCATTTTCCTTAGATACATTAGAGTAGAGGTAACAACTATATAAGAAAGAAATGTATGCCCCTATTTTTATTTCACCTCCAAATACATCTTAGAGAACATAGCCATAAGCTTCCACTCACTGATGGCCTCCTAAACTTCCTTTATTTGAGTTCTCTTTCTCAACACATCACCTACTTCTTTGCCTTTCCTAGGTGTGTAGGCAAACTCAAAGTCAAAAGACTGAAGGTACTCAACCCACCATCACTATCCCAAATTTAGACCATGTTGAGTAAAGATATACTTGATGATTTTATGGTCACTGTATACCAAATGATCTGACAAAAGATAATGTCACCAATAGCACAAATCCTGCATAGCTGCAGCCAACTCAAGATCGTGCATCGGGTAATTCCTCTCATGTGGCCTCAACTGCCGAGACCTTTATGCACTCACTCCTTCCCCCTACATAGGCACTACTCCCAACCTAATATCGGATGCATCTTAGTAAATTGTGTAACTCTGGACCTTCTCTGAAAAAATCATTATCAGTGTGGAAGTCAATATCCCTTTCATCTCCTTAAAGGCCAAATCACAGGAATCTGTCCATAAGTACTTTTCACCCTTCTTATTCAGGCCCTCCAGAGGTGCTTGTAAGTGGTAAAAGTCATATATAAATAATATTTAATAACTATCCATCCCCAAAAACTCTTTACCTCAAAGACGTTCTTCAGATACTCCCAAAAAACTATTTCTCTCACCTTTTCTAGGTCTACTAATACTCCTATCTCTAAGATAAAATGACCCAAGAAGTGAAACTTATCCATCAAAAAGTGTAATTTAGAGTGCTTAGAAAATAATTGATGTTTTCTGATTGTACTTAATATGATCTCAATATAGATGGAGTGGTTGTGTATAATGTGAGAGTAAACCAAGATATCATCCAAGAAGACTACCACAGAAGAATCCAAGTAAGGATGGAATACTCGGTTCATCAGTTCCCTAAAAACTATCGGCTTGTTCGTGAGAACGAACGGCATGACCAAATTCCCATACCAACAACACCTACTCAGAAAGGTTGTAAGAGGTATATTTGATGGTCTAACATGAAAATTATGATAACCGCATATCAATTCAATCTTCTAAAACACCAAAGATCATTGAAACTGATCAAAGAGATCATAAATCCTTGACAAGGGATATTTTTTCTTAATCATCAACCGGTTCTGCTTCTAATAATCCACACAAAGTATGATTGTATCGTATTCCTTTTTCACAAAAAGTACTAGATAATCCCAAGGAGAAGTACTGGGTTGGATGAAACACTTCACATGAAACTCATCTAACTTCTTCTTGAGATATTGTAACTTTGGTTTAGAAATCCTATAAAGAGTAATGGACACTGATGCCACTCCTATAACAAGAGAAATATAGAAAACTTCCTCTCTATATTGAGGTAAACCTAAAAATTCATCTTGAAATACATCTCAAATATGAACCACCACTACAGGAAAGTCCATATGTGAAGTCTCATGGTCATCCAGATAAAAACTATCAATCTGGGTTGTAATTCCTCCTAACCCATGATGCTCAAGTCCTACTCTGATCACCTACACATCCCATTCTTCCTTGTGTAGAAAATACCCACCCTCTGGTGATGTGAAACTCTCCCAGCAACGATATAAGTCAATAAAGTCTTTAAAGGAAACCAACCAGTCCATTCCAATAAGGAAATTGAATCATGTCATCTCTAAGACATAGAGGTACCATAAAAAATGACACCCACCAACCTCAAGAGGGAACTCATTACACTGACGTACACTAGTCGTCCTAATCCCCAACGGAGTTTCTAGCATCATAACATCATCATAAGTAAAGATATAGATCCCAAGTCTCTCCATAATGGCAACAGATATAAAACTACGAGAATCCCTTGTGTAAAAAAAGGAAGGATCTAAAACTATGGAAACTAGAATCGTACCTCTAACCATAAAGGGAATGGGATCCTGCTCCTACTTGTTATGTTCCATCGCAAAACTTTGACCTGTACCATGATCATGCGACCCCACCTGGATACCCAAAGATGGTTCACCTAGCTGTTGTTGAGAACCTATTTTAGGTTTACCACTACCGAAACAACCTCCTCAGTCTGACAGACCCCAATTCCATAACCCATGAGAAAATAGTGGCCCAACTCTTGAACATGGATTCATAACCGAAGAAACATAATTTGATATCTCGCTGTGATGCTTCTTAATATCGATCAAAAGAGTACCAACCCTGTATTTTGAACTTCCCTTGGATCACAGCTCCTAACTCCCTTAGATTGCGCTTGGTAATTAGCACTTGACTTACTATAGTAGCCAATGAAGTCATCCTGAAAACAGTCACCTATGATCGGATTTTATACCTAAAAACATCATCAAACCACCTATCCATTGATAACTCATCACCTCCCAAAACATGTGAAAAGAATTGTAGCTCAGTAAATCTAGAGGAGTAATCCATCACTGAATGAGTGGCCTGATCCAAATGCATGAACTCCCAGGCTCGATCGGCCCTAAACATCTCAGGGTAGAAGTAATCATAGAAGGTTCTCTAAAACTCTTCTCAGGCCATATCTTGATGATGTCCTTCTTGATAGATAATATCCCACCATCTCTTAGCAGAATCATGTAGCATGTAAGTTGTGAGCTTCACCCTTCTCTCATGAGGCATATCCAAATGCTCAAAAATATAAATCATGTCCTCCAACCATGACTCTACACCTTATGGTCCTCTATCCCTTGAAAATGTGGGAGGATTCTGCTACTAGAACACCCTCGTGAACTCTTCCATAGTCAGGGTAGGATGTGTTTCTCCATGAAAGGTCTATATCATCCAAATAAAGCCTTCACAGAACTGTGCATCAACACCTGTGTTTGGTATAATAGTTGGTGCCAAGACGTCCATGATGGGAGGATCTGCTGGAAGTCCCTAATCTTCCATTTATAGTGTCTGGTCATTGCCACATACCAGGAAGACAACTGCATGACATCTTGGTGGCATGACTCTTCATGGTCAAGTGCACACATCATTTCAATATTAAAAAATTACAACTTAAAAGTGAAATTATAGAACAGTTGAAGGAAAACATTCAAGTTTTACAAAAGAGGGTTACATGGCATGTAGAACCACTACATAGTGTGTTCCCTTAAGCCTTAACATGGGCATATACCTCATCCAAACTAGTTGTGTAACACCCCATACACACGGCATGTTCCTCAGGAGACATGGTGTGTACTTGAATATCCCATTCTTACCTAAGAAATTCTACCCAGCTAGAACTACACAGTCCTAATAGTGTAACACTGCTCATTGGGGACACTCTAGACATGGCATGTACCAGGAAAGTTACATCCATCTCTGTCATTAGTCACATAGATGGATACACGGTCGATTACCACACGGCATGTACCCCTGGTACACGGCGTGTTCTATGAATGTTTACAAATCCTCATGTCTCTTCCCACACAGTTAGTCCCACTTTCAAGAACTACATGGCATGAACATATGGAATATGTTGTGTAAGTAAGAAAATTCATTTCTTCCAGAATAGAAGAACACATGGCGTGTGTTCATAACATCACAAGTCGCGTTGTCTAAGTTTCCAGACAGTAAGCCTCTGAAACTTCTCCAGAACCATCATAAACATAAAATTCTTCAATGAAATTCTAGGTTTCATTCCATGAGAGGCCATACTCTGAAAAAAATAGATTTTTTCATCCTTATTTTTATCATAACATGACATAATTCAATTAAATTTCAAACATGATCCACCAAATTCCAATCTAATATGACCCATAAAACCTCAGGGACCAAATATTGGAATCTATCCAAATAAAACATTATATACACCATTATCCTTTAAAAATAGAAGGTATTTATATCATAGAATACATCACAACAGCTTTCATATCTAGCACAACATCTATCACAATAGCATAAAATCAGTAATGCGCCATAAATGGCATGACAAGAGTGCATGGAATGTGATCTCTATAAAGTGAATATATGATGCATGAGATGGAATACCCTTATATAATTGGGTCTAAATAGAAATAGAACCACAATTATATCAATCATAATAGAAAAAAAAATCATTGAATCACCCAACAGTGAAATCAAATCATCTTTAACAATTGAAAAACTAGAAGAAATGAAATATTTGAGGTAACTTGGTTTTCCCTATACATGAGTTAGCTAATATTGAGAAAAACTTATAAACAAATACATATTCCTTCCTATATCTGTCAAAAGGATCCAAATATTAAGGCAATACATAAAATAAACTCTTCTGATACCACTTTATAATGTCCCAAATCCAAGTGTCGCCCAAAGGTTCCTGGAACCCAGTTGGTCACATGACCTCAAGCGCATTTCCCCAAATGCAAGAGGCAACAGTCTAGTAGTGAGGGAAAAGGTGTGATTTTGGGTAAACTATTTCATCATTGGTAGGTTATACATAGAAGAATCTAAATAGTAAACAAAAGTGAAAGGAATAATACCAAACAGAAATAAACAACGGAAGACTCAAAGTAAATCCAACAGAAAGCTATATATATATAATACATAGAATATGTGTCTAAGAAAACATCCAGACAAGTCACAATGCTGGAAATCAATATACAAACCAAAGTAAAAAAAGAAACTAGTAGACTCAAATATCATCGCAAGCCTCTGCACGGTCCCATGATCTCCAACTCCAATAACAATTGAGTTCCTGATGAAGAAGAGTTCTTTCCTTTATCTATAACTACAACTATATAATCTATTTGGGTCCAAAAGCATAACCCAAATCGGTTGTGAGATGAATATCTATAGGCAACCACCAAAGATCTATGCCAAACTGTCAGTGAATATATATAGAAAGAAATATGCCAGAATTAAGAAATAAACTTGGAAGTACTCAAAAGTAAACCATATTACAGTTTTCAATTACATTCATTTACATTTATAATTCAATCTTTTTAATCATGAAAACCTTGGGATCTAGCCTAATCTCTGTATCCCCTATGTATGTAAAAAAATTGACTTCTCAAAACACAATCTAAACATTCAAGTAAGACCGAGTCCAAGCTTGTGATTTGGATATGAAGACTCACCACAATCATTCAGTTATTCAATAATAACCCTTTGGTAAATTTATAACAGTATAACCCCCCTGTTCTAACATAACAACAATTAAATTAATAAAGAACCTATAGGAAGATCCGACGGTCTAACCCCTTTGGTCTCATATACTTTCAAACAATTATAAACCAACACCAAGGCAAGCTCTCGCGATCTAAACCCCTAGGTCGACGATCACTTGGAATCTCTCGTAGTCAATACCCCTAGGTCAACATAACAGTAAAACATACATAAATGACCATCCCTTTAGAAGCTATCACAATCCAATTCCCATTGGTCAAACTTTCACAATGCATATCGTTGGCATCTCATATAATCATCAACTCCATCCTAACAAGGTGAGGTATGGAAAACAAAGAAATACTAACAGAAATCTTAGAACGAACAACCATGAACTATCAAACAAGGGAAACACACCCATGGGGTGTCCCGTAATAAGATATCTAACCTTACGCATAAGAAACAACCCTTTATCAATGAATAAAAATATGTAAGGCAATAAATATGGTTAAATTCAAAATCACACAATAACCCAAACATGGGTACGCAACACTTGAAGCCTGTATAATTAAAATACAACACAACATAGGCATAAACCACCTACCTCGATGTTGTCGGATCAGTATACTTGAACATCGTCACTTCAATTGGCCTAAATCGGTGTATATATACAAAATGGTGAAAAATCATCAAACATGAATAACTCAGAAGATAGGAGGAATCAGTGAGAAATTCTCAAGAGGATTCAGAAACCCACCGGTGGGATTACTGTGCACCTGATGGTGCCTCAATCGGAGCTTGGATAGAGATGGGGGATTTGATCTTTGTCTGTCATTTCCAACTGCTCCTGTATGAAACAGGAGAAGAAGAAGTCATTTACATACAAGAGACGTGACCTCGCTCTGATATATCAATTAAAAATAAATATATACCATGTGTTATTTAAATCTACACACCATTTATTATCCTCAACCAGCCACCAACTTAAGCGGGTTAGCCAGGTCATTACTCAGTTATGTACTCAGCCATTACACGGTTAGTAAGTGTTTGTGTGCGGATATAGGGTACATGGCATGTACATGGAAGTACATGGTGTGTACTCAAAAAATACACATTTCTTCTTTTTTCCTCAAAACAACCAGAAAACAAGATCCATACCTGAAATGAAGATCTGGGTTCTTACATAGATCATGCATGTATCTCCTTATTCATTACACATGGAAAAAATCACGCACTCGGTCTAACTATGGTGGTAATTCTAAGAAGTATTCCACCTCATGAAATATTAAGGAACAAATGGTCTCCATAATCAAAAATCAAAGGCCTTTATAGTTAGTCCTCATAAGACTTGTAACAGCTCTAGCCAGTCCTCATCTACTCCTAGATGGTATTTTCATTCTCTTAAATTTCTTGTAATGTGGGCCCATAAGAAGTTTTTCTTATATCTCTATAAAGTACTACGGTGAACTATAGGGTCTCCTATAAATGCCTCAAATGGTGAAATAGAAATGGTATAATGGTAAATTTTTTATGCACAAACTCCACCAGGGGTAGCATATTCACTCAGTTGGAGAAAAAATATGACATTCAAGTTCACATCCCTTCTAAGAACCTCATTGGAATAATCTATATATCCTTCTATCTCAAGTTGGAACATAGTTCTCAACCATACCTACACTCATAAATTTATGGGTACCATCATCCATCCTTTGAAAAATATGGCATTCTCACCACAATTATAAAAACCATTAGAAGAATGTAATATAGATATCTGGTCATGCAAGACCTTACAGTTGATATCTCCAAATTATTATTCATTGATGTGATGTAGAAGTAGTGGGTTAACAACCATTTACTAGATATTCACCACTCCACCCCCATCTATAAAGTTTAACTACAAAGTGGTCAACTTTTCTGTTTCCCTTGACATCACAATGAATGGGATTTTTTACTAAGAGCAGTTATCTCTATGTTTTCTTTCCCAAGAATATAGACTATCTCAAAATCGTAGTCCTATAGAAACTCCATTCATCCCCTCTAACTCAAGTTAAGATATTTTTTTAGATAAGATATAGCTAAGACTATTATCATTGGGATGGGTTATTAATTGATCTCCCATAATAGAATGTCACTAAGAATTTAGGGAAAATATTGTATTTCTAGCTCCAAATCATAGGTTCCAAAATTATGCCCTTGGGGACATATATGAAGAGACCCATAAGTAATCACCACATACCTATATATTATAATGAATCCAAGATTGTCTCTAGAGGCATTTCATAACACCACATATTCATAACACTTCTAAAGAAATCTCAAGTTGAATTTAGTCACCAACCTCTATTGTATCTTCTAAAAATCTCATTGACACTAATTAATTAGCATGAAAGGATGCCACTTTTAGTATAATGAAGGTAGTGTTATCATGATCCTATAGAAATTAGGAACGAATGTCTAATAATATCCTACTGACTCAAGCAATCTCTTCACCTTGGTCGTGCTATTGGTTGGATCTAAAGATAGCACTGCCTTCATCTTTTTTGGGTCCATACTACTCCCTCCTCTAACATAACATGTCCAATTAAGTGGGCACGTCATATCACGAGATAACACTTCAAGTTCTTCCCATAATTCTGGTGCTCCTTGAGTATTTCAAGGACCATCCTCAAATGTATTTCATGCTCCTTGATGTACACGTATTTTACTAACATTTTTTTATAAATTTTTAATTTAATTTTATTTAATTTTTTAATTGCTTATTGTGTTTTTAGTTACTTTTTGTAGTTTTTAATATTTAAGTTATTTTTATTGTTTTTAGTTAATTTTATATTAATATTAGTTATTTATTTTCATTATTTAGTTTTTATTAATTTTTACTTTATTAATGTTTCATATTTTATTTTTTAAAATTATTATTAGTTATTGTTATTATTGTTAGTTTAATAATCCATTATATTAATTTAAGTTATAAATATAATATATAGATTTATATAATTCTACTTAATATTGTTGTTAATACTTTTATTATTATTAAGTTTTTATTATTTTTATTATTATTTTTTCTATTGTCATTTAACTTTTAAGATAATTAGATTTTAAATTTTTGAATTTTAAATTTTATTTCTAAATTTTTATTTTATTTTTTATTTTTTTTCCTCTCCCAACTACCTGCCTTGACCTATTCCCTCTCCCTACTACCTGCCTTGACCTATTCTTTAGACCCTCTCTCCCTCACCTGCTTTCCCTACCCCTTCCCACTCTTTCACCCAAATCCCTCCATCCCCCCAGCCCTATGGCTCACCACTCTCCCTCTCCTCCTCATCACTCGGCTGCCACATCCCCTACTCCCCTCACCTCCACTCACTTTTTTTGTTGTATATCTCCTCCACCCAGTGACAAAACTATGAAGCAGCATCACACCCTTCACCATATATAGTGTATTCTTCTCCCTCTATCCATTAAACATGTATAACAGTTTTTTGGGAGTGATGACATCAATGTGCAAGTGTGCAGGGTTCATTTTTATTCAAAGATTGATGGGTTGTGTGTTTATTCATGCAATAAGAGTGAAAACTGAGCGGATTATTCCTTTTGGTGATGCAATTTTATTTTACATTACTTATCATCTCATTACCACATTCATTTTTATAGTCATGATGTCGGCGTAACCTTATTCGTGTCGGGATGTAGGTCGAGTAATTAAAGTTATGACACATGCCATGTGATGTTTTCATTTTGGGATTAATTGTTAGTTGAATATATTTTAATTTAATTTTTATATGTTTGAATAATTTTTCATTGAATTAATTTTTGAAATTGAAACTGGACATTTTAATAATAAGTTAATTTAGTGTTCTGAGAAAGTGAACCATGATGACTAATTGTAGTGAAAATCGGTGGCACAACATTGTGAGAAATGGGCTATGTCATTTCTCCATTTAGTTTAGTACTTGAACAAGTATCCTAATTTATTTATAACACCATATAATGGGATCTTAAATAAATTAGGAGATATAAAACAAGCATCTAAAAATGATTATATTTTCAAAAGTTGTGATAATTAGGAAAAATAAATATTTAACCACATAAAAGAATATTTTTCATACCTACATAATAGATTAATTATGAATTTATCATCTCTGACACATTTTTTTATTCAGATCTCATCATAATTTTTAATTTCAGTTTACTTTATTTCTTTCTCCTTCTCATCCTTTATTTTAATTAAAATAATAAAAAAACAAAAAATAGGAATTACCTCAACATCTGTCAGTTTGAACATTTTCCAATGAGATATTTTTAGTGAACTAGATTTCGTGCTCTTTGTGGTTCAAACCTTCTTTCCACTTTTACAGTAGCTATTTGGTTATAAAAATTTTCAAATTGGACGTGTTGTGATGTGCATACATAATTTTTGGGTTTTTTTTTCGGGGAGCACGTGAACTTATGGAATTAATAAAGCTTCAAGTATGCCTTACTTTGCGTACTTTTCTCCTAAATGGTGAACACTCATAATTCGGCTTTATCAAAAAATGACCCACCCCTTCATCCAAAACTTTAACATCAAAGAAAAAGGAAAAGATCAAATTGGAACCTATATTAAAAATCAAATGCATCCACCAGAAGAAAGCATTGAGACTCGCATTCCAACGCTTCCTAGTGGACAAGTCCATTGACTTTTCCAAAACTATATCGATAACCAAAGTCCTCAGACTTCTATGAGTCAGGAGTTGTGGCCCAACATAGTTGGAGTTACCATAGGAATAACATGACCCAAAATTCAAGAAACACACTTTGAATTGAAGTCACCCAAGATCAACCTAATACTACAACATGCACAATTTCATGGATTGAGTAGAAAAGACACTTATATGCATGTGAAAAGATTTATCGAAGTATGTGACCCATTTAAATATAATGGGGGTGACCGATGATGTGTTGATCCTGTGAAATTTTGTCCTCATTACAAGGGAAAGCAAAGGACTGGTTAGAAATTCTTGACCCAGAAACATTTTTAACCTAGGAAGTGCTAAGAAGAAAATTTCTTGATAGATATTATACAACAACTCAATATATGAAAAACAAGAGAGACCTCCACTCATTTTCTCAAAGTTAATAATAATCCTTATAAGAAGCTTGGGAAAGATTCAAGTCCTTGTTATGACATTTTCCTCATCATGGGATGAAGTTGGTGAACCGGTTGCAAGATTTCTACTATGGAATTCAACACGAGAGTAAGTCTGCAATAAACACAGCTACTGGAAATGCATTCATGGAAATGGATCCTGATGATCTGTGCACATTAATTTAAAACATGGCAGAACACAGTTTTCAAGGGCCAGAAGATTTTTCAAGAAGAAAAATATGAGTTCATCAAGTTTATTCTCAGACATTCATGGATTCACAATTTTATGCTCTCAACAAGAGGATTGAAAACTTGTCAATAAACCCCCATAATCCAGTCCATGTTGTTCAAGCTTAACAGTTTCCATACTATGGTGGTCCTCAGGATTATCCCATGTTTCCATATAACACTTATAAGACCAATATGTCTGAAGCTAACGTTTTCAGTTAAAATAGTGGAAGTTATTGAAACAGTTATAACACAAACTGGAAAAGAAATACCCAAAATCAAGGTTGGAAGGAACTAGTGGCTACTCAGTCAATGAAATAGAACATGGGTCCACCTAGGTTCCCTACTAGACCTACTTTCATACCCTCCATGAAATAACAAGATTAAGGATCTCAACATAAATACTGACCACCATTTCATCAGCAACAACAGTACAATGAGCAAAAAAAAAATGGAATGTTCCCCTACTGTAATTCAAGGTGAAAAATATTGGTAAGAAACTATAGAAAAGTTTATGATGTATAATCAGTCACATTTTGACTCACAATATATGTAAAACCAAAACTTATAGGCTTCTATGTGCAACATTGAAAATCAAGTCAGTCAGTTAACAACACAAATGCAAAACTAAAAGCAAGGAACTCTACCAAGTAACCCAAGAGTTAACCCAAGAGAAGAGGAAAAATACATCACATTGAGAAGTGGAACACAGTTATTATACCACCAAATGTATGATTCTCACCCAATAGAAGAGATGCCTACACCTTCCCCTGATAATGGTGACTCAACAAACAAATCAATCCAACTTGAAGCTAAAGAGGAGAAAGATCAAAAAAAACTTTCAAAAATTGAGAAGGCACTCCTCCTATGACGTTATGTACATTAGTATATCATCTATGAAGAAAACCATGATATGGACTACAAGGGGATGAAAGATCCAGTTTGTGAGTCCCATGAAAATTTTTGGGCCATTTTTTATGCTAAAAGGAATCACCAAGTACTCATAGTGACCATAGCAGCATCAAAATTACATCTTCAGTAAATCCCCATATCAAACCCATAGCAGGTGATAACCAGGACTGAGGTTAATCTTCAAGAACCATATCACCCCTTTTATCTTCTCAGAGATCTCATGAATGGATACTTATTCATGAAATTCACATGATTCGGGGGATGATAATCAATGCATAACCTCAAACTCTCACCTACCTTCTTAGTGTACAACATTAGGGATGCCCAAGGGAACAATGGGTTTAAAGAATACCTAAATAAATAGATCCTCCAACTACACCTTCAAATATCATAGATCTATGAGTGTCATATAATATGATGGAAAATATATCAGGGTAGCACATAGGTGCAGGTCTATAAATAAGTTATTCTCTTGTTGGGGAGGTAAATCCAAAACATCATTTGAGAGTTGGTCCTGATACTCATCCACTACTAATAAAAACTAAAGGATCATAGTTTCTAAAAATTTAAGATTTATACTATCTATTGTTGATAAATAGGTTGTATCCTCCTTCATATTAACTCATTCAACTCTGCTTGTGTTTCTTTATCACTAATGAATTCAAATATCAACCTACGGGCTCAAATACACCATATCCTGCACCTGAAATAGTCAATATATGCATGTAATTTAGAGAGTCAGTCCATTTTCAGGGTAAAATCATAAGGCCCCATTGTAGCTATTAAGAGATATCATGCAAAGATCTATCTTCCAAGATTCAAGTCAAACTATCAGTAGAATATTATGATAGTAAAACCTACCCTGGTAGTAGTCTCTAATTAAAAAGGTCGAGATAAAGGCTCTGTTAGAATCTCTAAGTCTCCAAAAAGGGATATAGAAAAGAAAAAGTGGAATGTGACCGTTTGTTACAAAACTAAAACTAAACTATAGAAGACACATACCATACTTTGAATCACACAATGAGCCTCTAGGTTATAAGACTTTGTTGATTGCATCTCTCCACGTCCCTGACCACCAGCTCAAAGATCCTAGTGTGGACCGCCTAGGTGTAGTAGGAGTAGAAATGGATCATAATACCAACCACCTATAATAGCTCTCCCATATTTTATTCGTTGACCAAAACCCTGTGTACCTCCCTTATTAAATTGTTGCCTCTTCCATGGTGGCCCATCAATCATATCCATGTCTGCATCACATTGGTTAGAAAATCTAGAATGATATAACCTCACCCCTCATAGGAGTAACATTGCCTCTCCATTAACTAAGTAAAACACCCACGAGATCCTTGAGAGGTTGATCCTCTATCTTGAAACTACCTTAAATTCCCTTTTACACACCTGTATCCCAGATTCTAACATTGACTATCAACAGTTTAGATCTGATCTCTAGAGTTCCCACTACCATAACCAAGAGTCGATAACTTCTCTATTATGAAGCTCTCTAGAACCACAAAAATATATAAAACCCCAATGTAATATGGGATTCAAATAGATACCACTATATCTTTTATATCTTAGTGAAGAAAATGATCAAAATTATGTGCTCAAAAGTATCAATCACAAACCACATCCATGAAATAACATAAGAGGTCAGTGAACCTCGATGTGTAATTTGAAACTATTATGTTTCCCTATTGGAGCTCTAAAATATCCAAGATACACATTTCCTATAAATTTATTGGATAAAACTCCTCTATTAAGAGGCACTGAAACTCTATCTAAGTAATATCTTCCTCATCATGTGTCTATATCACCAAGATCCACCATCAACCTACTAGTCCATGTATAAGGTTCATCGTCAGGACCACCATCTAGTCAAGAGGGGTCCTAATAACATAGAAAGAATGCTCAACATCCTTGATTCAGTCCAAGGATTACTAGGGTTATAACTCACCCCAAAACTTGGGTGGTATATACCTCTATAACTAATGAAGTGTGCTCAACCTATTCACATCATCTATCAGTACTTCCCGAACAATCAGATTCTCAATGAGTGGATGTACTATCAGTAATCCACCCAGATGATCCATATCCTCTACAAATCCCTTTACTAAGGTCTTACTACTAAGAGGGAAAACATCATGGTCCAACTATGAAATCTTATCTAGCTATCATTGTGATGCATCCTGAAATAGTCAAGATACACCATGGTTAAGAGATAATATCTAGGGAGATAACCCAAGAAGGACATATAAACCACAACCCAAATCTATATGATTCATGAAAAAAATTTCTCTAAAAATAGTGTATACATCTACCAAGTAAAAAGTTGGTTATTGGGGTCTTGGTTGATGGATACATCAATTGTTTCACCATCACTAGGTCCCTGGACTGAGATTCAAACTCTAGACACTTTAACATTCTTCATTAGTTCTCAAATCAATCCTCACTACTAGACTACCTCCCAACTCTATTCCTAAGATAGTCTATTATCGGATACCATTCTATCATGAATAGACCTACTAAGGCCTGATTGGATGGTATTAACCTAAGAGTGACACAACAATCCTATATACAATAGTCTAGGGGTAGGCGACTAGCACCAATCAAGCATATCACATGCATGAGAGTCCTTGGCCTAAAGTACCTATACACATGTTCACATCTCCACATACCAGTATAATGAAGAAAGTAAACAATTAATATTGTAAATTCATGCTCATAATATAGTCCCACATCATAATATAGAAAAAGGGTAAATAAATTCAATAGGGGATAAATAAAAGCCCACCAATAGTCATGCCTACTAACAAAAGGGAACAACTACCAAAAATAAACTATAGGATCTGTCTATGGTACATCTGTCCTAGCTAACCTCCACCTACTCGTGGTCCACCTATAACTTCATTGAAATTAATTTCATCTATATAAAACAAGAAATGTGTGGTAAGATCCCATACAGAGCTGAGTATAAACATACTTAGTAAGAAACCATGAAATCAACAAACCCAAAACATCAAAGAGAGAATCATCTCTAAATAAGAAAATAAAAAGGGTAAATAAGTTACACCAGATATTACCCAAGGAAGAATCCAAGTCTCGAGGTAAGTATTTCCCTCTTTTTTTGCCTAGGTATTCTAACTCAATCTCTAAGGTAACATTCATGTGAGAGAAATCACCAATCGGATCTCTCTATGATGATGTCACTCATCTAGAGGACATACTCATCAAGCCCTTTCATAATGAATTAAAAACTAGAACTTACAATACATTGATACATGATTATGGGATCACACCCAGGGTCGATGGGGGATACCTAAACATTTATAGGATAACCCACAAGGAAGAGGACTTCATGCCATGGATATCGAATACGGGATACCTAAATGGACCTAGGGATGATGATGGAAAATAGGATCTGACCCTGGGATTCATGAAGGAATACCTTATCTATTTCACAAAATTGATCATATATCCAATGATCGTGATAGGATGCCACACAACACCCTAATTTTGGTAGAATGATCAAACTCCCCCCAAGAATAGGGGAACTCATCCACTGAAATAGAAAGAGGAAACACACCCAAGATAAAACTAAATAAATACTAAAGGGTTAAAGCGATATAACTAGACCTAAAAGGAGTACACATCAAGTATTAGGGACACATGGGATGTACCTATAAGTTTGTTCATATTCGTTTCCTTGTTTGTGTACTCAACCTATGTTCATGTACTATGTATGTGTTAGTGTACACTACCTATGTCAAATCCCATGTACCCCGGATGGTACACATCAAGAAAATAGCCTATGAATCATATGGAATGTTGACCAAGAACATGGCCATGTGATATTTATCTTACTTGTAAACCCTATTCATCATATGAAATGGGGTCCACATAGCATGTGTTCTTCCAAACTACAAGATGTATAGATTGGAATTTTTCAGAAATTTTAGTTATTCATGGGTCTTTGATTCCCATTGTTGATACCTTTGATTATTACATGAACCTTTCCAATAACACTCAAAACTATTTTGACTCTACCCTTGTGATTTCTAGTGGTTGGATTCTAGACACTCTTTTCTAGGTGGTTTATTTCTCATTGCACTATTTGTCGCTCATGCATCAAATCCCAAGAAAATAAAACTCCTCAATACTCAATTAGACTCCCATCATAATTTTCAATCCACCGTCATATTGAAATACATTATTCTCACACCACAAAAATGATTTGTGGAACTTTGGAATAAGAATTATCAAGAAACAATTTCTCAAATAAAGATGAATCACTGCCTAATAAAAATTACATTGATGAATGTTTGAAGAATAGACAGAGAAAGTCACAAAATAGAAAACTGATAATCAAAAAAGGTCCATTTTTTGATGGAAATCATTTAAAAATATGAATAATGGGGAGGATAATAAAATTATCATAACCAAAATAATATCAAATTCCCTATTCTGTGAAAATGAATTAATCAATGGGTTTATCAACAAGAATGAAGCAATAGTTAATTTCAAATTATTTTTATTTCATGTTCATTAAAAAATATAGAATGGGATTATTCCAAAAAAATAAAATCCCTAACTTTAATTGGATCAATCATTGGATTAGAATATTTTTTGTAAAATATGAAGTTGAATAATTCATTACATTCATCATTAACTCTAAGAATAACCACCTCTGATTGTTTTCTGTCAATAATCCCACAATTGTATGCCAAAGGTATCATCCACCTATGCTTTGTGATTGTGTAGAAAACCCTAGGGTGTGACTATATAATTTATTAAATAGATAAAGATTATATTTCATGAAATTAATATATTATAAATTATTTAATAAATTAATTTTTTTAGTATTTCTCTCAATACTACACTTAAATGAAATTTTCAATGCACACAAAAGTTATGTCATACCCAAGGAAAAACAAACATTATAGAATTAATGGAAGTCACATTTTTTCATCAAAGTCTTTGTTTTAGATATATTCCATTATTTCTAAAAAATATGAAAGTTTCATGTATTATATTTAATATTTCCAATAATAAAATACTAAGGCTCCATGGGGGCTGTAATTCCTTACTAACTCCATGCCTTAATATAAAAATATTATTTGAAATATTAAAAGGTTTGAAACATAAAAAAAGTCATAAACCCTTTGTCTAGGAGTTAAATTTATTTTTCAGGCTTTTATTTGACTTCTTATAGATCCCAAATAGACACTTAGATCAAAAGTTATAAACATTTTAAGTTAGGTTTAATTTTAGCATAAATGAAATGGTGATCCATGAAGAAACTATAAAAACCATATAAACATTACACTGAGAGATCAATGTTTTCATAGGAACTACAAAAATCCATTGCATCTTCAAGATTCCCTTATGTCTAGGGAATCATTTTTTTCATTTATAATAAATTCCCTTACGAGTTCATGATACCCTTGGAGCATATAGTAACCCTATATATTCTTACATATCTATTACATAATTTTAATGTTAAAAAACATAAAAGTATAAAAAAAATTGGATCTAAAGGTTTAGTGTATTTGTAAAATTATAACCATATGTAACATTTAAAAATAAAACATTAAAGTTTATTTAATTTCTTCTTATCAAGCTTCTTAGTGTCCCTTATGTTCTCCTTAGTACAAGTAATCACCTAAGGATATATATCAATGAAAGGGGTGAGATAAAATCCAAGAAAAATGAGAGATAAGAATATGAATCAATATAACACGGGGTAATAATCATCATCGTCATCATAAAATAAAAATGGTATAATTATTATAATCATGATAGGAAGCATTAGATAAAGCCATGGAATATGGAAATTCATAAAATGGAAACATAATGTATTAGTGGTCAACACCACACATAGTTGTGAAAAAATATAGCATCATGTTCAAGAACATTTAAATTTATATCATGGGATTCATTACATTAACCAATTCATTATAGCTCTATATCATTCTGGGAGCACCCATCACATCATAACACATACATGTGATGTATAATTATGGGTGCACCCATCACATCATAACATTTACAATATCATGGATGACCCATAGATTGTATATCAATCATGGACATAAAATAAACCATGGATATGAATGGGTTATAATTAATAAAGAATACATTCATTAATAAACATTGGGGTTCCCAAATGAATTATTTAATATCATATTTGGTATAGGAATCATCAATCTTGAGTGAACAAGAAATAATCTCATGAGAAGTAAAAGATTTATTTTTATAAAGAAGAGTAATTTTGGAAAAGCCTTTGAATTTGTCATATAACCAGATTGGAAACATTTTTATTCCATAAAATAAAGGGTATTAAAAAATAAATGATATTAAAGTAAAAATAAATTAAGATCCATACTAAAAATGGAGTGAAAGAGCGAAACCCCAAAGAAGGGAAATTGGGTTCTAGAATCCCCTAATCTTATTTTCAAAAGCTCTATTCACTTTAACATAATATATAATAAAAGTATCTTCATCAATTAATATAAAAATAACCTCTTATATATGTGTTTTGTTTTTTATAATTTAATAAATTTCATTTATAACCTTTTATATGAGTTATAGAGTTGAATTCCATCGTTTGGGTCTGTTCATTTTCTTGGTTTTCATGATCGTTTCACTTGAATATAAGTATGGAAGTTTATGTAGATTGGATATAATTATCCAAAATTAAAATTGTATGTTATTAATTAACATATATAAGTTTAAGTGGTTATATATATCATTTGGTTAAATTTTATGAGTATTAATCATCAAATAAAAGGTTGGTTATAATAATTTAGATTTTATTGGTTGTTTTTTGAACATCACAAACTAGTTTTGTTACATTATTTTTTATTATGTACATAAGTTTGTTAAATAACATAAAAAGTGTTATCACATAAATTTTACAGTATTTACCAACCATTTTAGTGTTTTTATGAACACCCTTGAAGGATTTAAACTAAAAGGAAAATGCATCATCCACGATGTCGGTAAATTGACACATCACGGGCGATGATTTTATTTTTAAAATAAAAGAGAGAGAGAGAGAGAGAGAGAGAGAGAGAGAGAGAATATTTCGGCTAGATCTTACTTTAACATGATAAAATTATTGTATATATATACTGGAATTATCATTCATATTTTTATGGATTAGGTGAGGAGATAATAAGACAAGAAAATGAAATTAAAATAAAATTAAAGAGGATTTTTCCCCTTAAATTATCCTCTTTGAGAACCACCTTAGGGAACCTAGGTTCGGTATTTTTTTGATACCAAAACCTCCTGAAAGTGGGTAAGGGGATTTGGAAGTGTTTTGGGTAGAATTTTTACCTAACTCAAATCTTGGAATGTGTGAGGAGAAGTGGTAGTGAGGGTGGTATTTATAGGGGAGGAGAGGTGTGTTTTCCCATTATTATATTTATTAGATTACTATTTTGTCTCAAAAATATGAATAGTTTGAGAATTAAAATAAATATATAAAAATAATGAACTATTGTTAGAGATTATTGGGGTTACATCATTGATGACTCAAGGAATGGTGTATTTAAATTATAATGTATATATACCGTAAATTACCGTATTTTACTATTCACTAAAAGATTCAAGTATTTTAGAAAAATCCTAAAAAACACACCACAACCATTTTTCAACATATAGAATTTAAAAATGAACTATATTTTATGAAATTAATTTTCTAAATATGAGAAATTTATTTTTTAATTAAAATCATCATTTATTCAAAAAATACAAATCTTAAAATTATAGTTGATTTTATGACACACTGATAAATTAATTAGGGTCTCATAAAATTATCGTACAAGCATAAGATATCAAATTATTAATTTATGAATAAATTTTATTAAAATAAATTTTATTTTAAATCATTATATTAATCATCAAATTTTAATTACATATTTATGACTTACAAAAACACCAACACTTAATTTATGATTTCTAAAATATTTATTTATAAATATCAAGATAAAAATTTATAAAATTTTCATTTATAAGAAACATAAATTTTATTTATAATTTATTAGTTCAGGTTACAAATTTATTGGATGATTTAAAATTATTAATGGTCACATTACTATTCCAATTGTCATATTAATATTTCATTATTATAGGTTCCTTAGTTTCTAAAAATATCACTTATTTCAATATTTATTTATGAGGGAAACTTTTTTATTAATATTTCTATGATGTTTATGTGTTTTATACCATATAATGTGATTATATGAAGTGAATTTACATTGATAAAATTATGGTTCATTACATTCTTCCCCCTTTTAAATTTTCACCCTCAAAATTTCATTTTTCATAAACAAGTAATGGTACTTCTCCATAATCACATCCTCATGTTCCCAAGTCTCTTATTCATACTTATGATTCCTCCAAAACAATTTTATAAGGTTGGTTTTATTTTCGTGTATAACCTTATCTATATGGTCTATAATATTTACTATATTCTCCTCATAAGAGTTATCATCTTCCAACTGTACCACCTATGAGTTCAGTACATGTGAGCAATCTTGAATGTACTTCCTCAGGTGCGATACAAGGAACATGTGATTAATTTCAGCAATAATTTGTGGCACTAGAAGTCGATATTTCATTTCTCCAATGAGATTAATCATCTCAAAGGGGCCAAAGTACTTTGGTATAAGCATTCTTTTCTTTCCAAACTACATGAATCTTTTTCATAGAGATATTTGATGGAAGACTTTATCTCCAACATCAAAATCCAAGTACCCTTGATGGTTGTCACCATATCTCTCTCTTTGAATCTAAATAGTTTTAATATATTTTTGGATGGATTAAACCTTCTCTATCATATATTTCAATATATTAGTTCCAAGTAGATTTTTTTTTCCAACTTCATCCCAACAGGTTGATGTTTTATAAAACTTTCCATACAGAGATTCATATAGAGACATATGAATACTCATGTGAAATTTGTTGTATTAGAACTTAACCAATGTGATATTTTGATCCCTTTTACCTTTTAATTTCATTAAGAAATATATTATCATGTATTTGATCATTTTAATGGTTATTGAATATTTTGAATCAGTTTGAGGGTGATAGGTCATGATAAATTCAATTCAGTACTCTAAGAATGTTGAATAATTCTTTAGAATTTAGATCTTAATGTGGGATCACGATTACAGGAAATAAAAAGTGGAACCCCATTCAATCACACCACCTACTTGACATATATATTTGTAAGCTAATCAAGTGAAATATCTTCCTGAATAGTGATAAATTGGGGACTCTTTCTGAGATGATCCACAACAACCCATATCGCATTGTTTCCAATAGATGTATTTAGGATACTAGTGATGAAGTTCATGGTGAAATTATACCATTTCCACATGGGTATAGGCCTGAGTTGAATCATCCCTTTGTACTTATTTCACTCTTATTTAACTTTCTAACATATCAAACACCTTGAGATATATTCTGTAATCTTCTTCTTTATTTTATCCCACCATAAGTGTTCTCAAATATCATAGTACATATTGGTAATTCCATGAACGATAGAGAAATTTAAGAAATGTGAATTATCCAATAGATTCATATCTATCATAGGTGATGAAGGTATACAAATCCTAGTTCCAAACCAAATCACACCATCATTATTGATATATAAATATTGAAGCTTCTCTTCCTTTACTACATTCACCTTATTTTGAAGCTCTAGATCACCCCTTTATGCCTCCCTGACCTTCTCTTTAATAGATGGTTAGGAAATCATTTAGGTGAGTTAGGATGTATTCCCTACCATTGGAATTTACAAATTAATCCTTTTCATATCAATGAAGAGAGGGTTTTTGTCTTTATCTACATCATGGATATAGTAGTAGGTTATTTTCTGCTAACAGCATCAGCTACCTTGTTTTCCTTTCTAGGATGATAGTGAATAGAGAAATATTAGTCCTTGTTTAGATCTAACAATATTCTTTGATGAATGTTGATCTCATTTTGTGTGAATATATAATTTAGGCTCTTAAAATTTGTATATATGTCACACTTCTCACTATAGAGGTAGTGCCAATAATTTTCAAAGAAAAAGATCAGACATGCTGGCTCCATATCATGAATTAGGTAATTTTTCTCATGGATCGTCAACTTCCATAAGGTATAGGCTATAACTTTATTATTTTTATCGAGTAAAAATCCAAATCCTATCTTTGAAGCATCACTGTATATCACAAAAATTTCTCCACTTGTTGGCAATGTGAGTATAGGTACAATGATAAGCCTTTTATTTAGCTCTTTGATGCTTTCCTTTCATTATTACATCCAAACATACTTTACCCCTTTCCATGTATACTTAGTTATAGGGATAGAAAATAATTATAAATTTCTCACAAAACATAGATAGAACCCTGCTAATCCCAGAAAATAAAATATTTTTGTGACACTAATGGTTCTGGGCCATTCCTTAGTTAGATTTATTTTTTAGGGGTCCATATAAAATCTCTCATTTACAATCACATGTCCCATGAATGTGACTTGTTGCATCAAAAAGTAACACTTCCTCAACATGGAGTATAGTTTCAAATTCCTTAATGTTTTTTGCACAATCTTAAGATGTTCTTCATGATCCTCCATTCTCTTGGAGTAAATAAGAATATCATCAATAAACGCTACCACAAATTTTTCAAGGTAATGTATAAAGACTATATTCATAAAATCCATGAATATTTCATTGGAATTAGTATGTATGAAGGGTATCACTAGAAACTCTTAGTGCCCAAACCTTTTACAGAAATTATTCTTCTAAAGATATTCCTTATTCACCTCTATCTGATGATATTCAGGATGAAGATCCACCTTTCAGAAGTACGGATCCCCTCATAACTGATTGATTAAGTCATCAGTCCTTAGAATAGGATACTTTTTCTTTATAGTGATCTTGTTGAGCTACTTATAACTAATACATAGCTGTATTGATCCACACTTCTTCTTGTCAATGAGTACTAGTGCACCCCAAGGTGATTCACTATGGTTTATAAAACCTTTGTCCAAGTGCTCTTGTTATAATGAACCTGAATTATTTCAATGTAAATTACCTTATTATAATTATGTTAAATAATATAAACCACATAAAATCACATTTTTAACACAATAAAAACATTATAAAAGATTAATAAATGAAATAAAAGGTATCTATATTAGTTAAGAAGTCGATACTGGTGAAATAGTAACTTGACCGTTGGAATAATAATGTTACTCTCATAAATAGTAAAATAGAAAATTGAATATTAACCAAACCAATGAAAAGAATAAATAAAACTTATCCATATTATAAGTGAAAATATTATATAATTATATCATAGTATTAGTAAATAAATATTTTAAAAATTATTAATTAAGTGTTGGTATTTTTATAAGTTGTAATTATTTAATTAAAGTTTTTGATTAATTTGATAATTTTAAATAAAATTTATTTTCATAAACTTCATTAACAAATTAATATTTTTATTAATTATGATTATAAGATAATTTTAGGAGACCTTATTTAATTTTTCAAAGTGTTATAAATCAGTTATAATTTTAAAATATGTATTTTTTGAGTAAATTATGATTTTAATAAAAAATTAAATTTCTCATATTTAGAAAATTATTTTGTTAAAATTGAGTTCATTTTTTAAGTTTGACCATTTAAAAATGATCAAGGTTAAATTTTGGTATTTTTTTTAAATAATTGAATTTTTTGAAATAGTGAAATACTGCAATTTACAGTATTTGTACATTATAAGTTAAATACACTATTCCTTCAGTCATCCCTGGTGTAAGAACCAAAATAATGAAATACCCTTTATTATATAATTTTTTTGAAGATAATTATCAAATTCTTTGTAGTCTTGAGACAAAATAATTAACTAATAATTAGAATAATGAGAAAACACCTCTCTCCCCAATAATAAATACCACCCCACACCCCCTCTTCTCCTCACACATCTCAAGACTTTATCCTTATCCAAATTTTCCTCAAATATCCTCCCAAGCCCCTCCCTTGTGTCTAGTATCTTTTTTTTTAACAAAATACAAACAACCAATCCACTAAGGAGGTTCTCAAGAAGAAGGAATCAAGAGGTAAAACCCTCTTCCTTTTCTTTTAATTTCTTTTCAAGATCCTTTCTTTTATTGTTCTCTCTTTAAAACCACTCATTAAAATGGTATTATAACTATAATACCTTACATATACTATAATTATATTGTGATAATGGAATATTTCATCATCATCTATCTTTCACCCACCTTTTATACTAAAAATGAAAACAGCATCCTTGATGTGTTAATTTATCGCATTCAAGGATGGTGAAATTTTTAATTTCCATTACCATATTCAAGGATATCCATGAAACCATTTTGATCATTAAAAAATATTATAAAATATTTATTATATCTTATGTAATTTTTTGGAATCATTTTATATGAATGATTTTAATTTATAAAACAAAATAAGTTCGTTGTGATCAGAAACCACCAAAATAAACACAAACAATTATCATTAACTATTTATCAACTAATTAATCCTCATTCCATAAAACCGAATTATATATAAGACCAATTTATCCTCTATAAGATTATTAATAACATATGAGTTCAATTATGGACAATTACCCCAACTTTACGTGACCTTTCATACATGTATTCAACTAAACTGATCATGAAATCAAAGGAAACCAATACTCCCAAACAATTAAATTGAATCTATTAACCCATCCAAAATTCCATAAAATAAATAAATAAATGTAACACCCCAATATTTTATGATATAGATTCTTTTTAATTTCATTGATGTCTTAGGTTTTACACTACATCAAGATTATCTTGCAATATATGCAACACTGTACTAGCTTGTGGTTTACACAATACTATGCTTGGATTTTTTTACACACAATTTCAATTTTTTATATATAATTAGTTTCAAAAAATACCGAGTATAAGTGAAGAACTAAATATTATAACTGAGTCAATATAATGGTGGGTATGAATGGTATAAACTTCCTTAAAAAACTATTTAAATGAAAATTAATGAGTCTATAAAATAATAAAATCACCCATTATGGATTAAATCTAATGTTTAAAAATAATCTTATATTTTTTCTAGGAATGATATAAAAACAAATTCAATTTTTTGACAAAGAAAGTATTTTTCAAAAAAAATCAGTATTGACGCCTTTTGATGGTGCACCGATTTTAAATCTAGTTTTGGACACTTTTATATATTTTATTTAAAAAAACTCTTATTTAGAAGCGGGATTTAAAATTTTTCTTTGTAATAATATTTTATATTTTTATGATAAGTTTTAAATTTTGATGAATAGTAAAATTATAGATACTTTTAATCGAAATAAAATTTTTTCATTAAAATAATTTATTAAATTATATTATATTAATGTATATTTTTAAAGTATAAATATAATATATTTAAATCATTAAATATATTATATGTAATTATCATTAATTTTACCTTGAATTTAGATGTAAAAACATTTCAATCTTTTGCAATATTTTTACTTTTAAAAACTATTTCTCTCATTCTGATAACAGGAATAATTTTAAATTAATTACTTCGACTTTTGTGTTTTAAATTTTGAAAAATGGATTCCATATTTAAAATTAGTAGTCCCAAATTATTTAAATGGATTTATTTTGTTTTTGGACATTATGAAAAGTAACATTGGTAATTTTTTTAATACGGTAAAACGATAAACGGTTAATTAAGGGTAATAACACTATTATAAAATGACCCTAACACTTGTATTAATATCATGGGATGAGTATTTATTGATCTAAATCATAATTGGGTCTAAATGGTTCCTTTTGTAACACAATTGTATGAGATTGTGAGATTTATTTTATTTTATTTAAAGAAAAGTTAAATATATCTCACTCCAATTTTAAAAACCAGACCATTTTTATATAAGGATATAAATAATATAAATATGATTATAAATACTTATTTTAAAGATAAAATATTTTTTATTTACCATGTTAATTTATTTTTAATTTTTAGTAAATATATAATTACCATAATGACTTATACTTTGTTGTTGTACAAATTAATTAATTGATAAGAAATCAATGAAACAATTATTATTAAAATGATAATAACCATAAAAAGACCCAAAACTTTACCAATTATTTTTGTAAGATTATATCCCAACTATAATAATCCAATTTTCGTATTATTGATCATTTGGATTCATATGGAATACATTGTTACACTTAAATTATTTTATTTAAAGTGATGTTAAAGTTGTCACATTCAATATTTAAAAGTATCATATTTTTAATGTTAACTTTTATAAAATATAAATTTTATTTAAAGTATTATTATGAAATATAGTATATTTATTTTCATCATAAAATTTTATTTTTAATTTTTACCCAACAAATAAGTATATTAAATAATTACATATACTGATATAGTAATTATTTTATTAATGGAAATATCAAATTAATGTTATTAAAAATATGAAAATAAATATAATTTGAGGAAAATAATATGTCCAATGATTTTTATATACAATATAGAACCAATAGGTATACAATAAAATAATTTTTTAGATGATAAAATCTTATCTTGATATTTCTAAAAATCCATGAATTGAATAGTGTCAAAATTGACACTATTATTGTTTTGTTAAAAAAATGTTTCTTAAATTATTTAAAAATCATAAAAACTTTATAAAAAATATAATAATTATAATATGGTCTATAAGTATCTAAGGTACTTATTTATGGTCTAATTGACAACAAATAAATTAATATTTTACCTTTCTAATATTGAAATATTTGTTAACTTGATTAAAATTAAATAGAATAACTAAGTGTTAATTAAAATGATGATATTTAAATTGACCTAAAAACTTGTATAAAATAAATTGGTTCATGATATTGTAACACTATATCATCTAATCTTTAAAATTTTGACATTTTGGAGGTTTTTGATTGGGGTTTGATTTTATTGTAAATTAATATTTATGAGGTTTCAAAAAGTTCCCCTAACCTCATTTATAAAGGGGCACATCCTCCCTCACCTATTCACTTCAATTTGAGCCTTCGATATGAGGTAATTTTTAATTTTTCCAAAAAAATTAAGCGAAAAATGTTTTTTATACTTATACAACATCAACACATTATTACACTTTCAAAACGCCTTATTTCTTATGAATCTTACTTTACAAATTTTAAATTTTATTATCAATTAAATTCTTTCTTTTAAAATTCCATGCCATCTTGATAAAAGAAATAATTTTTTATGATGATATGTTATTTTCCTCAAGAATAAATTTCACGTGTTTTATCAAAATTATTTTTCCATATAAGATAATAGTATTTAAATAGGGTTATGTTTATATCCCTATTATTACTATGATTTTATTATGTTTGTGATGGAATGATTTTTATGAAATCCATTTATTTTATATAGATTATTATGGAATGATATTTATAAAACCCATTTGTGTTTCTTGGGTTATGTTATGATAAAGGATTTATGTTTTTGAAGAATGATTTCATTATGAGATGGGTGGGACCTATATATCCTTCTGATGAGTTGGGTAAAGATTTATATCTCATGATATATACATGATTGGAAAGGAATGTAAATATAATTCAATAATATAGGGCGGGAACAAGGAGTGAAATCAGTTCAGTAATGGACTTCGTCCACTATAATGGTCTTGGCAATTATCCTTGTCTAATATGAAAATGATTTTCTATGCTTATTTCTTTTCCACAATTCAATGTTTTATACCAATAGTATTTTATCATGGTTTATATTCCATTATAATTTATGCCTTACCTATTTCCAGGAATTATTTCATAACTCAAGATTTGGTATTCAAAAGATATGTTCATGTTTTTACATTCTTTTGTTTATGTTTTTGTATTATATTTTCCATGATTACCCTTACTAAGAATTTTAGCCCAACCTTTTCATGTGTTTTATTTTCCCCGAGATATAAATAAGGGTTTTAGGTAGGAAAACAAATAGAGAAGATCTTTATAAGAGATGTTTAAGATCTTTCACCAAACTAGAAGAATGTATTCTGAGTTTCCAAACACACTAAAATAACTCAATATTTGGGCATCTATTTGTGTAATGTATTAAGTATTTTTTAAAACAAATTTAATTTCCATGTATGTCAATATTGTGTTGTTATAGTTGGTATTATAGTGAAGGTTTAGTTAACCTTTGGAAACTATGGTTCAAAAAAATTAGTGAGATCCCTAGAGGTATGCCTAAGGATACATGTAGGGACGTCTCTAAGGGAAAGTATAACGATGGTTTATAGTTCTATAATTGTGGTAATGATCATGAATATCCTAGGAATAAACCTAAGATGATAGAGATTGAAGGTACTCCCCCTTGATTATGTTGTTTTCCTAGAATAATTTTTACCACTCACACTAATATTTTTGGGTTTTAGAAAAGGGATGGAAACATGAGGATTCATGTTAATGGATAGTATGATAGAAAATGGAATGATATTACTCATGACCAACCAAATTAAATTGGAGTTTGAAGGCAAAACATCATTATTATTTCTAATCAGAAATCTCATAATATTATCAATAATCTCAACTTTGGTGAGTTTCTAGACTCACTTACTAAGAGAAAGATGGAGTTTCATGGTGATCATAGAGAAAATAAATTTAAATTTTACTCATGTAAATAATGTGGAAAGAGGAATCAATGATAATGTTTCAAAGGAATAAAAATATGATTTGGGTATGGAAAATAAGGACACAAATATAGTCATTGCAAAGGAAAAGGTTTAGTTACCACAGTGGACAAGGATAATTTAATTCCTAAGGCATCATCAATGATTAAATTTTTTAAATGTGAAATGTATCATCATTATACAAATCTATTCCCTAGGGGAGAATATCATGAAGAGAATCAATATGGTCGTATGGGTAGTATTTATGTTTCTACCAATGAAGAGAATACAAATGATATATGAGATGAAAGAAGTATTAAGGAATAAAAAGATGAAGCTCGTTCAATGGTTCAAGAAGATAGTGGAATTATTGCATGATTATCAAGAATAATGTTGTATAAGTAATTTTATAGTACTATGGAATAAAGTAACATCTAAGGATTGTTACACAATTGTTTTTCCTTAAGTATTTGAAAGTATATGTTGAATAGTACTGATAACCATGAAAAGTTATTAAAATATTTTTGGAAAACACATGATATGTGCATAATGATGGGTTAAGTAGATAATGAGATGTTTGATAGTATTAATGACCTCATGACTGATATAAGGAAAAAGTGATATAATGCTTTGAGTACATATAATTTTTGTATTTTTGCTATGTTAACAGAGTTAATTTTTTATAGCTTGCATGTTTTCACAAAGGTTCTATGGTAATTCAAGTAATTACCATGTTTCAAGAGAATACTTGATTGAGGTATTCACATGTTAGCAATGTGACAACCAAGAACTGTCTTATTAGATATCGTATATAAATGCTAATATGATTTAGTTCACCTCTTTCCAAAGTTTCATATTTTTAGATTTTGGAAGGATTGTAAGGTTATCCATTTATGGATAGTATAAGTTATAATCTAGTATAATTTTGTTAGATTAATGTATTATCTCACTATAAGTGGACTTATTCATATTTTACAACCTATGCTATCCTTTTTGTTGAGACATATGGAATGAGCTATTATTCTATTTATAGATCGCATGATCTGCTAACACTTGAAAAATGAAAAATTCAACTTCATTTCTTTGAATAAGAAATGAAGTGGAAATTGGTCGAGGAAATAAAAATGGGGATATTGTACTGAAATCAAGTGATTATTTCTTCTCATGTTCTTCAACTTTAGGTAAAATATCATGGAAACCAAAAAAATTATCTTAGTACCTTCTTATCTGATGAATCAGATGGTCCTTTAAATCATTGCAGATTTATGGATTTCTGGTTGTTAACTTTCTCCAACCATTATTCTCTATCACTCTCCATCAGAACATGATGGTTATATTTTTCTTCCATATCTATGTTTTATCTTCCCCCCTATGTTCTTATATATGGAAACCTAGTGAGTAGTTACTTTGGGTAACCGTAATTTTTCTAACTTTATTTAAAAAAATAATGTTTCATAATTCCTTTTTACAATGTGGGATTCTATAAAAGAAACTTTAAAGTAGTAAACCTTTTATAACCGCAAAAAATTTTGAGGGTGAAATTCTTTTTAAGGGTGTAGAATGTAATACCTAGAGATTTTATGAGATAGATTTTTTTTAATTTCTTTGATGTCTTGTGTTGTACGTTACACCAAGATAATCTTGTGCTATACGCAACACTATATTAGCTTGTGGTAAACGGAACATTATTATTGGATTGTGTTACACACAATTTTTAAGTTCTTTTGACAGAATTCATTTCACACAAGACCGAGTATATGTGAACCACTAAATATTATTACCTATGAATTATAATGGTGGGTATGAATAGTATTAAGTCCCTTCTAAAAAACCATTTAAATAAAAATTAGCGAGTCTATAAAATAAAAAAAAACACTCTTTATTGATTCAATCTAATATATAAAATTCATCTTATATGTTTTCTAGACATGAAATAAGAACAAATTCAATTTTTCAGAAAAAAGAAGTATTTTTCTAAAAATGAAGTATTGTCGCCTTTTCATGGTGCACCCATTGTAAATCTAGTTTTTTAGACTTTTATATATTCTATTTTAAAAAATTCTTCTTTGGAAGTGGGATAAAAAAATCTTTTGATGAAATTTTGTTATTTCTATGATAAGATTTAATTTTTTATGAATAGTAAAATTATACTAAATATTAATTAAAAACAGATTTTTTCATCGAAATAATTTATGTAATTAAATTATATTATTTAATTGTCTTAAATTATAAATAGAATATATTTTTATCATTAAATATAATTTATGTTTTTATCATAAATTTTACATTGAATTCGGATGTAAAAACATTTCAATCTTTTGCAATGTTTTAACTTTTAAAAAATCATTCTCTCTTTTTGATAAAGGAAATAATTTTAAATTAATTACTGCAACTTTTGTGTTTTTAATTTTGAAAAATTGATTCCATATTAGGAATTAGTATGCCCAAATTTTCTAAATTTATTCATTTTATTTGTGTACATTATGAATAGAAACCTTGATAATTTTTATTAATACTGTAAAAGGGTAAAATGAGTAATTAAGTTTAAGAATACTATTATAAAATTACCTAACATTTCTATTAATATCATTGGATGATTATGTTTCGACCTAAATCATTATTGGGTCTAAAGGGTGTTCTCTTAAAACCAATTAGATGATATTAGGACATTTAATCTATTTTATTTAAAGAAAACTCAAATATTCCTTACTAAAATTATAAAACTAAAACATTTATTATATAAGATTATAGAGAATATAATTTTAATTATAAATAATTATTTCAAATATAATTTTTTTTAATTCATCATGGAAATTTATTTGTAATTTTTAGGAAATATATAACTACCATAATGACTTAAACTTTGATGGTATACAAATTAATTAATTGATGACAAATCAATAAAAAAATTATTATTAAAATGCTAATAACCATCAAAAGACCCAAAAACCTTACAAATTATTATTGGTTTAGTATATCTCAACCATAATAGTCAAATGGTATAGTTATTGACCATTTGTATCCATATATAAGTGATTGTGACACTTATATTATTTTATTTAAAGTGATGTTAAAGTTGTCATATTCATAATTTAATAAGTATAATATTTTTAATGTTCAATTTTCTAGAAGATAAATTAAACTAAAAGTATTCTTATGAAATATGGTATATTTATATTCATCATAGTATTTTTTTTATTTTTAAAAAATAGAAAAGTATATTAAATAATTAAGTAAAACTGATGTAGTAATTATTTTATTAATGGAAATATCAAATAAATGTTACTAAAAATATTAAAATAAAAATAAAATAAGATAATTAATAGATAAAATGATTTATATAGATTACCTAGAAACAATATGGATGTAATTAAATAATTATTTTTATGATAACATCTTATATATAAATTTTTAAAAATCCATGAATTGAATAGTGTCAAAATTTACACTATTGCTATTTTGTTAAAACAAAATTTTATTAAATTATTTAAAAATAATAAAACATTTATAAAAATATATAATAATTATTATAGGGTATAAAATGTTTTATGGTACTTATTTATGGTTTAATTTACATCAAATAAATTAATATTTCACCCTTTTAATATTGTAATATTTGTTATCTTAATTAAATTTAAATCGAATAATTAAGTGTTAATTAAAATGATAATGTTTAAATTGATATAAACATATGTATACAATTTATTGGATGATGAGAGTAAAACCCTACATCATCTCATATTCAAAATTGATACATTTTTGAGTTTTTTGAGTGGGGTTTTATTTTATTATAAATTAATATTTATGAGGTTTCCAAAAGTGCCCCTAACCTCAATTATAAAATGGCGCGTCCTCCCTCACATCTTAACATCAATTTAAGCCTTAAATATCAATCATAACCCACCCATTTCCCTTATAAAATTACTTATTTCCATTCTAAAGGTTATGGTCTTCTCAAAATACCAATTCTAATGCCTTTAAGAGGAGATTTATAGCAAGCATGTCGAAGACGAGGTAACCTCCTCTACTGATCATTTCAAATTTCTTTCTTCTTCTACTTCATCTTCATAATTTGTTTCATTATAAAGTAATATCTCTAGAATTAATTATATACTGAGATTTTATTATAATTATGAAACAATCATATTCCACCTTCTATCAATCTTATGAAAAATGAAATGACCATGCATGTGTACGTACGACTTACCGTCTCCACAAAGTGGTGAAATCTATTTTTCACCACCGCATGACTTGGATGGGTATAGTGATTGAAATAATAAATATATATTATTATTAAAACATTATATTAATTATGAAGTATTATACACCATCTTATTCAATACCATTCAACTAATTTAGGAATGATATCATCACTAGTGTATATGTACGGCCTACCATCTCCACGACGCGATGTGATTTATTCTACATCATATCCATTAAATCCTAATTATATAAATGTACCGAATAAAAAAATATGATATATATTATGTTAAAATCATTTTTTAATGATATAATAAGGACCTAATAAGGAGAATCAAAACTTATTCAAAAAAACATGCATGAGAAAATAAAGCAGTTAACACCCAAATAATGAGTAATAATGAAATATTATTACAAAACGGATGATAATATGACCATATATCATATCATAAAAATTAAAATGATTCTGGAATAATTCAATAACATCATTTAAATCATTATACAGGAGATCGGATACATATAATGGATAGCGGACTGAAGTTAAGGGATAATTTTGCAATCTAATTATAATCTGAGATTTTTTATATGTAAGTATTTACGGGGGTATATTTATCATCCACATCCATGTTTCCCAAGTATGTAATATTATTTATTTTCTTCTAAAATATTTTAAAGTAAATTTCACAATTTTTTAAAATTTTACTAAATGGTATGAAAGTAATATTTTTCCATTATTCGATACGAGGTACTTTTTAACATTTTCAGAAAAAGTACAAGAATAATGTTTTTTAACCTATATGACATCAACAGATTCTTATGATTTCATAAATCCTTATTTCCATGAAAATTACTTTATAATATTTCAAGTGTATTTTCAATTAAATTCTTTTATTTTAAAAATTTGCGTCATTTTGAGAAAAGAAATTTTTTTGATGAAGATAGGATATTTTATTCAAGTGTTAATGTCAATTGTTTTATCAAAATTATTTTTCCATATAATAAAACATTCTTTAAATAGGGTTATGTTTATATCCCTATTATTACTATGATTTTATTATGTTTATTATGGAATGATTTTTGAAAAATCCATTTATTTTTTATTGATTATGATTGAATGGTGTTTATGAAACCCATTTTTTTCATTGGGTTATGTTATGATGAATGATTTATGATTTTGTGGAATGATTTCATTATGAGATGGGTGAGTCTTATATCTCCCTCTAATGCATTGGGTAAAGATTTATATATTATGAGATATACATGACTGGAATGGAAAGTAAATCTGATTCAGTAACATAGGGCTGGAATGAGGAGTGAACTTCATTCAGTAATGGACTTTTCCCACTATGATGATCTTGGAAATGAGCCTTGGCTAATATGGAAGTGATTTTATATGCTTATGTGTTTTCCAAAATTCCATGTCTTATTCCAATTATATTTTATCATGGTTCATGTTCCTTTATGATTTATGCCTTACGTACTACCAAGATTTGTTTCATAACTCAATATTTTGATATTTAAAAGTTATGTTTAGGTTGTTACATTCTTATATTTATGTTTGGTTTTACGTTTTCCATTTTTACCCTTACTGAGCATTTGAACTCACCCTTTTCATATGTTTTCTTTCCCCATGATATAAAGAAATGTTTTAGGTAGGAAAAATAATGGAGAAGATCTGTATGGGAGATTTTGAATATCATTCACTATGTTAGAAGAATGTGTTCTAATTTCCCAAATGCATTAAACTAAACCATTCTTTGGGAATCTATTTGTGTAATGTATTAAGTATTCTGCAAAAAAATGTGTTTTCCATGTACGTCAATATTGGGTCATTAGAATAAAGTTATAAAAAATAAAATAAAAGAATGAAGGGTTCTAGACTTATTAATTAATGATTATAATTTGAATATCTTGGACCATATGATCAGGTGAAGAACACCATCAGACTTAAATTAAGGGATTCTACCAGAACCTCTATTATCCCTTTAGGTTATTCTTTTTATCTTTTTATATTAATGAAATTATACTTTAATTTTATGTACATATTATAAATTCTATTTATATGTTCCAAACTCGTGTATCAAGATCCTTTCATCCATCTTTTTTGGGGAAATACATTTTTTTATAATGTTTCCTACTCAATTCTTCCCCATAAGCAAGCTCGATTTAAGGGAGCTTCCCAAATTCTTACCCATTTTCAAGTGAACTCCATAATATATTTTTAGCATCCATTATTTTTCTAAAATCACTAATTTTATGATGAAAACTTTCTTTGTTCACTTCTGGTTTTATATAAAAGATAATTCCATTTTCTACATTAAATGCTCTTTAATATTTTCCTTAAACCGCACTAAAATTTTTTATTTCTGAAGTTTCTTAAACACCATTTTTACATGTATTAACTTAATTTTTCATCACTTATCATGATATATTCCTATTTTCCCTCATTAATGTATGTGTATGATTTAAATCCTTTCTTTCATGAACACTATTTTGATATTCCTTTATGTTATTCGTTTTTTACAATATTATGAAACTTAATTATTACAATGGGTAACCCTTATATTTATGTTTGATTCATTATGTATGATTCTTCATGTAGAAAATATATTTATGACAAGATTATGATGGTTTCACCCAGATAGTGCTCCAATTCTTTATATAGTGGTTAGCTTCATGAGACTTCATGTGCAATGGCCTTGTTGGATAGACTTGACTTGTGCTCCATGTGCAACAATCTTGGTGGTTAACCTTGACTCGTGATCCTTCATGTGAAATGAGCCTTGACTCATGATTATGTCATTTTGTATGTTTTTTTCACATCTCCTATGATACCATGTTTATATATGTGATGTTTACTTATGTATATACATGTCTTTTATGTCATCTTATTATTCCTACTAACCCAAGTGATATACTTTATTCTTATGTTTATTTCCATACTAATATTTTTAACTCATCCCTTTGTTCATGTTATCCCTAGATTATCCTATACATATGTAATAGATCATAGGATGTTAGGAGATCATAATGGATTATAAATAAATAAATTTTTTATTTAGTCCCATGTTTTTAGTTTTATGTACCTAATATTCCAAAGGCACAATACTTTATGATCATTGGCTTGTAATTTGATAGTTAATTATGTTTTAAATCATATAATAATATGTAAAAAAGGCATGGGTCATTATAGTTGGTATCAGAGGAAGGTCTAGTTATTTTTGAATATTCGGAATAGAGAAATTTAGTAATAACCTTAGGTATAAGACTAAGTCTAAGAAAACATCCCTAAATTTTGGTATGTATGGAGTGGGTGTTTTATCAAGAAAATACATCCCTATATGGATACTACAAGTGGAATTGGTTATGGAATACATGTACCATGGAGTAATAACTCTAATTTTAGGTCTGACTCAAGGTAACCTAATACATAGTAATGGGCCTTATTGGGCACTTAGTTTCACACTACTAGGGGATATGATTTGATAAATTCATTAGCACATTATGAACCATTATTAAAGTAAAATATCACATAATTGTATATGTTAGGAAATAAACCTTGGATAACCCAGATTGAAACCTAGGAATCACAAGTTAGGATATCATTTTCCTTTAAAATTTTATCCTTTTTATGTTCAAAGTTTCTTTTTTCATTCTCATTAGCTAAGTATTCAAGCCCCTTATTTTCACTTTCTTTTCTTAGTTAATGGTGGAAAATAGAATAACACGTGCCAATAATAAATATGATAGGCATTGTGATGATTTCCCTAATGATATACCAAAAATAATGGGAATGGGTGCTCAAACCTTCATAACAGTACTTTATCAACTCGCTCAAGTTATGAATAATAAATTGAATCATGTGTAGTTCTCTATTTATCCAAAGAAGGATCAAGTTTTCATTTAATCCTTCATTTGGAAAGGGCATATCATTTTTAATGGATCTTTAATTCCCCTCCTCACAGAACAGTGGATTAACTCTATTGAAAATATATGCTCTGTAATCCAGTGCTTAGAAGAAGATAAAGTTGTGTTAGCGGTCTATCATTTTGATGGGAAAGCTGATCGGTGGTAGACACTAATAAAAAATATGAAGTCCAAGGATGAAATTGATTCCATGGATTGGTAATAATTCAAGAAAAAATCAACAAATATTTTCTCTGAACCCTCCATCTCAATATGGAAATAGGGTTCCTTATACTTAATCAAAAGGAATATGATTCTATCAGGACATATGAAGAAAAATATTCAAGGATTGTAAGATATGACTCTAGATTTTTCATGAACACCGAAATCAAGGTGGATCACTTCTTTTGTGGACTAAAGCTGAGTCTATGAAATGTTTTGGCGAATCGAGACTTAGATAGTTTTGAGTAGATTTTCTGTTGTGCCCTCAAGTTTGAAATGGATATAGGAGAATCTTAGTGGTCTTGTGGGATTGGTGACAAAAAAGCATAAAATATAGTCTAATATGAGTGGATCAGAAAATAAATCCCATGATAGAAAGATGACTGAAAATACCATGTGTCAAAATTGTGGTATCAAGCATCCTGGGAACTGTATAAAGGAAACTACAAAATTATTCAAATGTGTATGAATGGGGAATTTGGCTAATAACTTCTGAAGGGATATGAATAATTCCACTAATGTGGAAGAAAAAAAGAAGTTTCATATCAACACTTATCATGTAGTGTTGTTTTTCAACTGCAAGGAACATGGGAATTTTTTAAACCAATTCCCTAAGCCTAGGGTTTTTTAAGAAAATCAAAAATAACCTCAAATTCAATAATGAAGGTCATATTATATCAATACTTCTGAGGAAGATCCCGATAATGATGTGGTGATAGGTATGTTAGTTATTCATTCAAGAATATAGAACATGCTATTTTTTTGGTTCTACTAATTCTTTCATATCTTAAAATTTTAGTAGAACTTTTCAAAAACCACAACAAAATATGGAGGTTGAGCTATCTATGAGAATAGAAAATGGAAAAATTATTGCATCTAAAATACATAACTCCCCCCTAGATAATTTTATGGAATAAAACTCCTATAAAATCTTGTCTATCTTCCTTTGGTGGAGTTTGATACTATAATAGGCATTTATTTGATATCATTATACAAATCCAACATCAACGGTCAGTAAAGAGAAATCACTCTTCACATCCCTAAGAATCCTTTGATTTTGAAAAATTGTAAGGAGGAGGATGAATATTCTTTAAAATCATTGTCTCAATTGTGGATATTATTGTCTTATGAGAAATCATATATTGCTCAAATTATTGAGGTAAAGGAGATAATCATGCTCAAAGACATGCCCATTGTAAGGGAATACACATATGTATTCCCTGATGAGTTTTCTAGTCTTCCTACAAAATGAGGGGTTGATTTCTCAATTGAACTTATTCTTGGATCTCTTCATATATTAAGGACACTTTATAGAATGTCTCCTATAGATATGTAATATCTAAAACATTGTTAGAGGAGAATCTGGAAAAGGGTTTTATATGTCTGAGTGCTTAACCATGGGGTGCACCAGTTATCTTAATTAAGAAGAAAGATGGAACAATTAGACTCCGCATTGATTTACGTGAGCTCAATAAAATCAACATAAAGAAAAGGTATCTACTTCCTCGGATAGATAACTTGTTTGATCAGCTATGTGGGGATATTTATTTCTATAAGGTGGACCTTTGGTCGAGATATCATCAATTAAATGTTAGTAAGGAAGATATTCCCAAGACAACCTTTCAAAAAAGGTATGGACACTATGAGTTCATAGTGGTTCCTTTCTAAGTCACTAATGCTGAAGCGATTTTCATGGATTTAATGAATAGGGTATTAAGATATTACCTTGAAATGTTTTTGCAAGTATTTATTTATGATATTATGATATACTAAAAAAGAAAGGTGGAACTTGAGGATCATTATAATACTATGATGAAGAATTTGTGAAGGGATAAAATATATGAAAATTAGAGTAAATGTGAGTTCTGTATGAAGGAATTATCATTCTTGGGTCATGTAATCACTAGAAAAGGGAAATATGTGGACCCTTCCAAGACAAATGTAATGGGAACGTGGCCCAAACCAACATCTGTAATGGAGATCCATAGTTTCCTTGACCTAGCTAAGTATTACTGATGATTTTTAAAAAACTTATCATGATTTGTAAACCCAATAAACAATATGACAAAGAGGGCATTAAAGTTTTTATATACTCAAGAATGTGAGTGAAGCTTTACGGAGCTCAAAATAAGCTTATCACTGCACCAGTACTCACACTCCCGACAAGTGGATAACTCTTTGTGGTGTAGAGTGATGCTTCAAAAAATTTCTTAGGATATGTACTGATTAAAAAAGATAAATTAATAGCCTAATCCTCAATGAAGATGAAAATACATGAGAAAAACTATCCAACACATGATCTAGAGTTAGCAGGTGTGATCTTCTCATTGAAAATATGGCGGTATTATCTTTATGGAGAGAAGTGTTAGATATATAATGATCACAAGAGTCTCAAATATCCCTACTAGAAACATAGGCTTTACAAATGGTTGGAAATCATTGGTAAAGGGTAGAAACCCATTGGTATAAACTATACCAATGGTTGTACAAACTTTTGGCTATGGAGTTGTGGGGATAGACATATCCCAATGGTTCTATGAGAACCATTCGGATATAGCAGCAGAATGGATTATATACCAACGGTTTATTGTAACCATTGGTATTGATGTTTACCAATGGTTTAAAAATGTTGGAAATATCAAAATTCATGTCTATAATAATGGTTTTTAAACTGTTGGTATATAATTTTACCAATGGTTCCTCACAAACTGTTGGGAAAAAGTCAAGTAAAGGATCTATACCAATGGTTTGTAAACTGTTGGTATATACTTTTACTAATGGTTTACATGAAACCGTTGGTATATGTTTTCTTTTTACACATATTCCAATGGTTTAAAACCATTTCCATATGATTTATGCACCTATAGTAGTAAGCATGCCTCCCCCCTGTGCACCTAGAGCAATTCACTTCCACCAGTAGGCTTGCCTCCCTGTGTGCACCTACAGCAAACCACACATACCGAATTCATATTGAATTTTACATGTGAACTTGTACCAAATGAAACACACTTACCGAATTCATACATAATTTGGAATACCATAATTTTGTATGAATTCATATAGAATTCATACACATGCAACAATTACCTGCAAGTATTTCCCCATGACACTTAGAGTCACTTTTCATTGTGCACATAAATAGTTATTTTATCGGGGGAAGAATAGCCATTTTAGGATCATACTCCCCTATTTTTCATGTAGGAGTGGAACAAAGAGGGTGTCTAGGGAGGGGGATGTCCAGGGGGTTCAGGGTGTGGTCCAAGGGGTTAGTGGTTGTCCATGGGGGTGGGGGTATCCAGGAGGTGGGGTGGTGACCAGGGGGTGGGGGCTATCCAGGGGGTTGGTGTGTTTTCCAAGGGGGTATGGGTGTCCAGGGGTTGGGGGTGCTCAGGGGGTGGTGGTGTCCAGGGGTGGCGGTTGTCCATGGGGGTGGGGGTGTCCAAGGGGGTGGGGGTGTCCAGGTGGTGGGGTGAAGTCTAGGGGGTGGGGTTGTCCCGGGGGTTGGGGTATGTCCAAGGGGGTAGGGGTGTCAAGGGGGTGGGGGTTCCTAGGGGATAGGGAGGTTGTCCAAGGGGTGGGACAGCCTATGGGGGTGGGGGTGTCCAGAGGGTGGGGGTGTCCAGGGGGTTGCGGTTTGTCCAAGGGGGTAGGCGGTGTTCAGGGGGTTGTCCAAGGGGTATGGGTTGTCCAAGGGGATAGGGGTGTCCAAGGGGTGAGGGTGTCCATGGGTGGGGGTTTTCCAGGGGTGGGGGTTGTCCATGGGGGTGGGGGTCCATGGGTGGGGGTGTCCAGGGGGTGGTGTGGTGTCCAAGGGGGTGGAGTTGTCCAGGGGGTTGGGGTTGTCCATGGGGGTCAGGGTGTCTAGGGGTTGGGGGTGTCCAGAAGGTGGGGTGGTGTCCAGGGGGGTGGGGGAGCTGTCTAGGGGGTTGGGGGTATTTTCCAAGTGGGTAGGGGTGTACAGGGGATGGGGGTTGTATACGGAGTGGGGGGTTATCCATGGGGGTGGGGGTTTCTAGGGGTGGGGGTGTCCAGGTGGTGGGGTGGTGTCCTGGGGGTGGGGGCTATCTAGGGGGTTGGGAGTTGTCCAACGGGGTAGGGGAGTCTAGGGGGTGGGGGTGTCCAAGCGAGTGGGGGCTGTCCAGGGGGGGTTGTCATGGGGGTGGGAGTGTCCAGGGGGTGGGGGTTTTCTGGTGGTGGGGTGGTGTCCAGGGGTGGGGGCTATCCAAGGGAGAAGGGGGGTCCAAGGGATAGGGGTGTCTAGGGGTGGGGGTGTGAAGGGGGTGGAGGGCTATCCGTGGGGGTGGGGTGTTTAGGGGTGGGGTGTCTAGGGGTGGGGGTTTTCTAGGGGGTTGGGGACTATCCAAGGGGTAGGGGTGTCTAGGGGGGTTGTCCAAGGGGGTAGGGGGTGTCCAGGGGGTGGAGGGGTGGGGGTGTCTAGGGCGTGGGGAGGTGTCCCAGGGGGAAGGGGCTATCCAGGGGTGTGGGGGGCATCCATGGGGGTGGGGGTGTCATGGGGGGTGGGGTTGTCCAAGGGGGTAGGGGGTTTCTAGGGGAGTGGAGGTGGTGTCTAGGTGGTGGGGTGGTGTTCAGGGGGTGGGGGTTGTCCAGGGAGTTGGGGTTGTACAAGGGGGTCGGGGGTGTCCATGGGTGGGGTGTCTAGGGAGAGGGGGTGGGGGCTATCGAGGAGGTGGGGGTTGTCCATGGGGGTGGGGGTGTCCCGGGGGTGGGGTTTCTAGGGTGTGGGGGGCTATCCAAGGGGTTGGGGGTCTATCCAAGGGGTTGGGGCTGTCCAAGGGGGTAGGGGTGTCCAGGGGGTTGGGGCTATCCATGGGGTGGGGATGTCCATGGGGCTGGGGGTGTCTAGGGGTTGGGTGTTCAGGTGGTGGGGTGGTATCCAGGGTTGGGGGCTATCCAAGGGGTGGGGGTGTCAGGGGGCGGGGGTGTCCAGGGGTGGGGGTTGTTCATGGGCTGGTGGTGTCCAGGGAGGTGGGGGTTGTCCAGGGGGTTGGGGGATCTCTATGGGGTATGGGTCTAGGTAGTGGGGATGTCTAGGGTATGGGGGGTTGTCCATGGGGGTGGTGTGTCCAGGGGCAAGGGTGTCCAGGAGGGATATCCTGGGTGTTGACAGGATATCCAAGGGGGTATGGGTGTCTAGGGGGGTTGTCCAAGGCGGTAGGGGGTTTCCAGGGGTGGGGGTGTCTGGGGGTGGGGTTCTCATGGGGGTGGGGGTTGTCCATGGGGGTGGGGGTATCTAGTGGGTGGGGTTCCATGTGTTGGGGTGGGTTCGAGGGGGTGGGTAGGGGGTGGGGGTTGTCCCAGGGGTTGGGGGGCTATCCAGGGGGTGGGGGCTGTCCAGGGGGTGGGGCTGTCCTGGGGGTGGGGGTTATCCATGGGGGTGGGGGTGTCCAAGGGTGGGGGTGTATCGGGGGTGGGGTGGTGTCCAGTGGGTGGGGGAAATCCAGGGGGTTTTGAGGGGTTGTCCATGGGTGTAGGGGGTGTCTAGGGGTGCGGGTGTCCAGGGGTGGCGGGTCGTCCAAGTGGGTGTGGGGTCTTTCCAAGGGGGTGGGGAAGTCCAAGGGTGGGGGTGTCCAGGGGGTGGGGGTGTCCAGGGGAGGGGTGAATCAGTCACCTCAAATCATCAAGTCAAGATTTATTATTTATAAATAAAGAAATAAAGATAATGTGACATACCTAATCACACATATATTCAGGAACAACAAATCATCAAACATAAAATGTCATTAATATTAGTTAAAAATGTAATGGATCAATCTATCCCCCATCACCATCACTATAATAAAAATCATCATCAACCTCACCCCTATCTCCATCGTCGTCCCTATCATCATCCCCACCCTCCTCAATGCCCTCCTCTTCACCCTCCTCCTCCGCCTTGCCTCCTCCTCACCCTTTCCATCCTCTACCTCAGCCTCCTCCTCTCCATCGTCTTGACCACCACTAGAACATTCACTGGGTGAACCATATATAGAATGCATCGACGAAATATATTCATCACAAGCTATGTTGGCCTCTGGTGTAAGTGTTGGATGTAAAATTTCCATCAGATTCATAAATGCAGTGTTTGCCCTAGTAGACTGTTTAGCTATCTCTGTAGACCTTTTTTCATCCTTTTATTCCTGTTACTAACCTAGTGGAACTCGGTGGCACTAGAACTCATACCTAAGGAAGTCCAATACCTCATCGTTACTATACTCTTCCTAGGTCGACAATGTACTTTTCCATGGTGCTAATCTACCAACACCAGATTTAATTGATTGTTTGGACCAAAATTATCAGGTACCTGGGCATCAAGGGCCTATAAAGTAGCTTGTTACAAATATAAATAGATAATTAAGTTACAAAATAGAAATTAAAATTTTAATTCAACAAAGTAAAACTTACAATATGCTGTTGAGTCGGTTCATTAACCACACTTTCATCATTCTTCCTTCGACTCGAGCAAAACATTTTTTCTCCAGGCACACGTCCTTCAATATTAAATTTTTTCCTCTATAGTGACATTGAATATAAGAAACCATAATTAAATATAGGTTACCAATAATTAATTTCATAACTAAAATTATATAACAACTTTATCAATTGAATAAATTATGGAGGAAACAATAGAAAGTGCAAGGTGTAAAGAAAAATTATAAACAACTGTTATACCTACTTCCTCTCATGATCTGGAATCATATTACATCCCAATGTGTGGAGGTATTTTTTATCATCAATGTTTTTTTATTTCTTTTGGATGATTCCTAAATAAAATTAAATAATAAAAAATATAGTATTAACAAAAAGCATGAAATTTTTCATTTAAATATCTCAAATGTGATTAATACCTTAAACTGGATAGTCATCCAATGAGTAATCATCAGCTGATACTAATCTATTGGAAAATAATCCACGATAGGGACCACCTCTAATTCTGTGCCTACCCTAGCATGCCATCTAATGTACAACTCATGCTTATAGTCTATCCAAAGATCACCTAAATCCTTTAGACGTATTAGTCATGCACCTTCACCATCGGGGAAATTAAAATGAAGATAACACCAAAATATTAATTCGTATAAATACAAAAAATAATATATTAAATTAAAAACAATAGATTTTTTTACCTATATCTCTGCCCAATCATTATCCTTTACTTCATTTGTAAATTTTTCCTATGAGAGTGGGCTGACAGAAATGATGTTGGAGTATTTGGAAAGTGTCGCCAAAAAACTCCAACTTTGTTGCTCTATTTTTTCAATCATTTGACTATCTTCATTATAGTCAACCATCAATTGCGTGCAGCGGTTCCACACCGCACGCATGTGTGTACGCCCCCCCCCCCCCCCCCCCCCGCCTCATATCATTAGATGTATATGTTATGAAATAAAAGAAATATTTTATAAATACATTTTGTAATGAAAATAAATAATGGTATAAAAATTTCTTAGGTTTCTATAAACATACTTGAGGTAGTATGATCAATGGACACCGTTGGATCTGCAGAAACCAAAGGAACACGCTGTTCAGGTGGAGTGGATCCCAATGAATTCTCCCTAAGGACAGACTCTGTTGGACCAGTAGTCAAGGAAGATGGAATATAGAAACTCGGAGAGAAGGAAGTATATGTAAAAGAATATGGCACAGATGGTTATCCAAATGCTAGATATGGAGTGGGAATCATCATCGAATATAGTAAAGACGGGTGAGGAGACTCAGATGTAAAGGGTGGGAAAACATGGGTGGCCTAAAAATCTTGTGTGTCCCTAACGACACACCAAGATAAAAATGTGGGATATATGGTATGTCAGTGGGAGGGGTAGGGTCTAATCTGGTACACTGACCAGATTTCCTAGCTCTCATACCCCCCCCCCCCTCGTACGAACACCCTGAGTACTGGGACCACTATTAGAATTCTCATCAAATAATTGTTTCCTAAGAGGTGGATCCTGCAAAAATGTTTAAAACATAATTAATCACATGACATTATATATTATTTAAATACATATATTTGAAATAAAATACTCACTAAAGGCACAAGTGGTGGAATGCCCATCTCAGCCATGCGACGATTATTTTCCGTTATCTTTTTTCGTCACCTCTCTTCAATTGGTTGCATTTACTGCATTTAAAAACAAATATGGAAGTAATTATTTTCCTTGTAGATAAAAATACAAATAGTTTAATAGATTTATATATAAGATATAAATATACTCAATTTACTTACTTGATGTTGTCATCTAACAAATCACTGTTGAACAAAAGTGTGCGATGTGCCATATCTCGCCCTTCAATGCTTAATGTCGTCAATGTATATGATCCAAGAATTAATCATGTTTGAGGAAGTGATGGGAAAATGAGTTCAATTTTCTCATACTGTTATTCTTCATTTCTCATTGGTTTGTTCATTCTTGTAGTAAGATCAGAAAAATACATATAGTATAAATCCATACATTCTTGAGACAAGTAACTGTTCATGATATAACCTTTGGGATTATTCTTGTTTCTGACATAAGAATTTAATGTGTACATATTTATTTCAATTGGATACAACCAATGAAAATAAATAGGTCCTCTGAGAAGTAATAAATTTGGAATATGGATAGTCAGATGCAACATGCATGTGAAAAATGATGAAGGAAATTTTTTCTCTAACTCACACAAAATTAATGGGGCATCTACCAAGGGGGTGGGGGTGTCTAGGGGAGGCTATCTAGGGGGTGGGGGTGGTCCAATAAGGGTGGGGGTGTTCAGGGGGGTGGGCGGGTGTCCATGGGGTGGGGTGGAATCCATGGGGGTTGTCCAAGGGGGTGCGGGTGTCCAAGGGTGGGTGGGTGTCCATGGGGTGGGGTGGTATCCATGGGGGTTGTCCAAGGGGGTGCGGGTGTCCAGGGGTGGGGAGCTTTCTAGGGGGTGGGGGTTGTCCTTATGGGTGGGGGTGTCCATGGGTAGGGGTGGGGGTGGGGGTGGGGTGGTGGATGTCCAAGGGTTTGTGGGTGTCCACCCTCAAACTAGGTTCATAGAATCTAATCTCTATCCAATTGTAGCTTGTCTTCAAGCCTATTATATATTACCTAGAAGACTGTTGGTGTAAACTATGAATATCATACATATAAATCACAAAACACCTAATTGTAAACACACCACCAAATATCATATTTGAATCAAATTTTATCTTCCACTCAAAATATCATACCTTAATTATACAAAAACACACCTATTTGTAAACACAACTACAAATTTTAAGCTAGGTATGTGGCTTATTGATGCCTAGAGAGGCTAGATGAGATCTAATTTCAGGCTGTGATACAAGGTGTAAATATAGTACTTTCAATGTTTACAAAATTTTGTGTGCATATAAAATGTTATCATATGTATGTTGTTTAGTCATATGATCCAAGTTTCGATGGTAAACTACTCATGGGAGTATGATCCTTGTTATATCATTAGGTGATATTAAATTGTATGAATGTTAAATTTGTATGAGATCAATATGGATAGTGGATAAGAACCTGAGTGAGATTTCTTTTCAAAGATCACTTCATATTGGAAGGGTATGAGTGAGTGTTGATATGGGACTTCAAGAAAAGTCTTTACATGTGAAAGAAAATATACATTGGTTATATGTGATTCCTATTTTTTGTAGAGTATCAAAGTGGACAAGCCACCCCCCTCCCTGGACAACCCATCCACCCAGCCCTCCCACCCCCACCCCCAAACAAACCCCTGAAGCCCCCTACCTCTCACCCCTGCAGCACCCCCTGGACATCCCACCCCCTGAACACCCCCACTTGGATAGCCACCCCCCATCCCACCTGGACAGCCCCCCCCCCCCCACCTGGACAGCCCACCCCCCTCCCTGGACATCCCACACCCCCCTCCTCCACCTAGACACCCCCCACCCCCCTCAACAACCCACACTCCCTACCCCACAAGGACATCCCACCCCCTAGACATCCCACACCCCTATCCCCCCACTTAGACAGCCTACCATGACCCCCCCCCCCAATATAGCCCACAACCCTCCTTAAACAACTCACACCCCTCCCCGACACCCCTACAGCCCCCTACCCCCCTGCAGCCCCGCTATCCCCCTAGATAACCCACCCCCACCCCCACCCCCACCTGGACAGCCCCCTACCCCCTCTACAGCCCCTCTTAGGGTAATTTGATTTAAACCCATTTTATTAATTAAGAAAGGAAAACCATCATGAATTATCCATTTCATTCAAAACAACCCATTAAATTTATCAAAACATGAAAAATTCAATTTATAAGGCTCTATGGGTCACTTAGATAATGTCATTGGGGAAAGTAGAAATCACCTATGTGGTTAATTCAAATTTAAAAACTGGGCCAAGAACTTATGAGGTGGGGTGGTGTCCGGGGGTGGGGGGTTGTCCAAGGGGGTGGGGGTTGTCCAAGGGGGTGGAGGGTGTCCAGGGGTGGAGGTGTCTAGGGGGTGGGGGTTGTCTAAGGGGGTGGAGGGTGTCCAGGGGGTGGGGGTGTCCAGGGGGTGGGGGCTGTCCAGGGGGTGGGGGTGTCCAATGGGTGGGGGTGTACAGGGGGTGGAGGAGGAGGGGCTGTCTATGGGGGTAAGGGGTGTCCAGGTGGTGGGGTATCCACCGGGTTAAGTGTTGTCCAAGGGGGTGAGGGCTATCCAAGGGTGGTGGGATGTGCAGGGGGGCTATCCAATTTGGGGTATTTAGGGGGTGGGGGAGGGGGTTGTCTAGGGGGTGGGGGAGGTGGGATGTCCATGAGGGGTGAGGGGTGTCTAGGGTGTGGGTTTTTCTAGGGGTGGGGGTTGTCCAATGGGTGGGGGTGTCCAGGGGTGGGGGTTGTCCAAGGGGGGTGGGGGTGTGCAGGGGGGTGGGGGGTTATCCAATGGGGGTGTCCAGGGGTGTGGGGTGGGGCTATTTAGGGGAGTAAATACCCATATAATACCATGAAAATTACCTATACATAATCCAACTAATATCACAATTCCAATCCATCACCCAACCAACATCTAATACATCCTCAAAATCACTACCTTTCCCATTATTCCTTGAACAAAAACTATAAATACAAAATCCAAATCCAATTTCCAACTAAACTAAAGTCCATATAAATTACCATAAAACCCCACTAAAAATAGAAAACCACTTACACCACTACCCCAACCATCCCCAATACCTTCACATGGACCATCCTTATATCCATTACCCACATAGAGACCATATAACTAAACAAACCTTTTACCATATTTGAGTAGGTATGCATCTCACTAGAACCCATTAGTTCATATGGTTTTCAAAATCTACACAGAGAAGGAGTGGCTATGAATACTTCTAATAAAAGTGATTCACACAATAATGACACTTGAAGTGTAGAAAAAAATAGAAAACAAATCAAAGTGTCTGGTAGACCATGCCACAGACCGCACGGAACTCTGGTTTAGGCCCAATCAAGACATAAAACAAAAAAATATGCAGAACATTAAAACTAAGGTACCACTTACTAATTCGAAGCGTATAAATAAAATATTTCTTGATTGAAGATGGATATATATTGTATAAGTAGTTCCACATCCTAGGGTAAATATAGGGCTTCGAGAGAGATTTGTATTAGGGTTGCAATCGCACGAATGGGGAGTGGGGGCCGCAGTGTATTTGGGAGAGACATTTCCCAGCGGTTCTTAAAAATCATTGGGAAAGCTGTTGTTTACCAACGGTTTTAGAAAACAGTTTGTATACATTATATAAATCAAATATTTCCCAACGGTTTGAGTAAAGTGTTGAGAAATATTCATTCTAAAATCAAAATACTAACAGTTTCAACAAACTGTTGGTAAAGGTTTCTCTAAAACCCATATAGCAATGGTTTCTTTAAACTGTTGGAATAAAACCATTGGGAAAACCCAGTGTATATATTCAAATAGAAGCATCTTAATATGAACTAGTGAATTTGGTTATATCTCATCAAGTATTATTAATTCTCAATCCACGACCATCTTGGTAAAGAAAATAAGGTATAAAATTATCTAAGTAGAAAGGATCCTATATATTTATCAATGATGATAATTGAGAAGGATCTAATATTCTAATACCATCGAAGGATGGACATGTGAATCATTAATGAAGGAACATCATCAGTCCTTTCTCAAATTATTATTCAACCATCCCTCATTGAGAAAATAAAGTATTCTCAAATAAATGATGTGTAAATTAAGAAAAAGGTGGAAGTTATCATAGATGGTAAATCCTTATAGTTACAAATGGGTGAAGATGGATGTAAGAACCCGGATCTTCTTTTCAGGTATGTGACCCCCTTGGTTTATGTTTTTATTGGTTTTAAAGTTATGGGATATTCTTGGGAGAGTCGGGGAAACTTGAAATGAAGTTTTGAGGAAAAACGGGGAGCTGCCCGGGCAGTGCACGGTTTGTCTAACCGTGTGTCCAGACAGTGCATATATGGCCCTCAAGGAAGTGGCGACCACACGGTTGTCGAACGGTTAAGGAAAACTGTGCGAAGAGACTGTGTGAGGAGTGTTGGAAAGGCAGTATAGGTCGCACGGTTAGCGCACGGTTTGTCTAACCGTGCGAGAAAACCGTGAGGGCACTTAAATTATATCCTTAAATTGTGGATCTAAGTCTTTTTGCCACTAATTGCCTCGTTTAAGCTCCTAAGAGGCCATAACTTGCGATTACTCTCCCTTGAAGGTTGGAAAACTTCTCCCAAGCATTCCGAAGGCGATCTAAAGGCTTCTCTTGAAAAATCAAAGCCGTATTCTTGAGGTATGTGATCGTTCTCCTTCGTTCATGATCATTTTCTTAGATATACTTAGATATACTTCTCCTCTTCCCTTGGTTTCTTAGATATACAACCGTTATGGGTAAATCTAAGTGTGTGGATGAAAAATTTGATGAGTTTGGGTCTTGATCTTGTTAGGAGAAGGAATCTAAGGCGGGTTCTTATAGAATCAACCCAAGTTTCTTATGTGCTCTTCATTGTTGGGGTTCTCGTCAAAACCTTCGAGGTAGGTGGTTTTATTCCTTACGTTAAATGCCTTTGAGTTTTTGTGCGAAAGTGTCAGATACCCATGTATCGGGTATCACGGGTTAGGGTTTTTATCCTGTAATATTATCTGCCTTAGATTGCTTGTGTGGTTGAGGCTATTATATGAATATCGGTTGCTTGTTTTCATGTCTAAGGATCACACCATGGGTGTTTTCCTTTTTTTGGATGTTTATCTTCGTTTGGCTTAAGTTGCCTGTGAGACAAACCTTGTTACACTGATTTCTTACCTTGATATGAATAATTGCATGTGTTTCCTACAGTTTAAATGTTTTTGATGCATTGTAGCTATTAGCCAACTAGTTTGTTGAACATACTTAAGGCTGCTACGAATCGGTTACGTGCGATTTTTTTTTACTCAGGGTTGTAGGAACCTGGTGTAGCAAGACCATAAGGGGAATTGACGTTGAGTGCTTCCTCAGAGGGCCTGTTTAATTATTACCACTAAGAGACCATAAGGGATATTGACTTTGTGCTCTCTCATAGGGTCTGATAATTATCGAAATGAGACTAAAGGGGGAATTATACGTAATTGCTTCCTCAGAGAGTCTATAGTATCGCTACAAGACCATAGGGGGAATTGACGATAAGTGCTTCCTCAGAGTGTCTTTTCCTTTGTTGAATACTTGACCATAGGGGTCTGCCCGCGTGAGCCATCCAGAGGGTCAGTGTGACAAATTAATGTTGGTTGGTTGTGATGAGTCCACCAAGCCAAAGAACAAGTTTGGGTTTTTACTGGTTGTTGTTAGGTATTCTGTTAGGATACCTATCATGTTACCTGTTATGCCTTTGGATTATATAGCTTTTTTCTAGATTCTTTGGTTGGTGATAAAATGATTGAATTAAATTAATGAATAAATGTGAATGGATTCTTGTAGGATTGTTTACTCAGTGTACTCCTATTTCTCTGTTGCATTTATTTCATTTACTTTTTCTCTATTGCTCACTCACAATAGGGCACAGATCTTGTGGTGGTTGCCTACTGGGATTAGTCTAACACCCTGTTTGGGTCCTGCTTTTCGGCCCAAACAGGTTATATGGTTACAGGTGTGGATAGGGATTGTTTCCCTTCTACCTTAGGTGCTTGATTACTGGTTAGAGCTGGAGAGCATGGGACCAAGCTTAGGCTTGCGATGCTGCTGGAGTTTACTGTTCACTTTTAGTACTTGGGTTTCAGTTTTATTTCAACATGTTGCTTTATTTTATGCTTCCACTGATACATGTACCATGCTGCATCATTTTTATATTATACATTGCTTCTACTATTTGGTTTCAGTTGTTGTATACTATTTACTGCTTCTGCTATTGTTAATTATTTCCTTACACTGCATACTTTACCAAATGAGGGAATAGTTTCCACACTTACTCACCAAGTTCCTCGCTACTAGTCGGCAGCCTCTGGTGTTTGGGGAAATTCACTTGAGGTCATGAGGCAAACCAGGTACAGGGCACCAGTTGAGTGGCTCCGGATTTGGGTCGTTATAAAGTGGTATCATAGGAGTTATCTTTCTTCTCTATTTCCTTACTGTTTGGCGACAATAGACAGGGATAGGAAGGAATGGGTAGTTGGTACTTAACTATGCCCAGGAGTAATTAACTCGTGTATAGGCAAAATCTATATTACCTTGTGATTGTAATTTTTAGTTTTTGAAAGTGTTATAGTGGATTATATTTCACTGTTGGGTGATGCATTTGTTTTGTGTTGTTATAGTTTATATGATTGTCGTTCTATTTTGTTGAAACCCGGTGAGATGAGGGTATGCCATCTCATGCATCATATAGGCACTAGTAGAGAAATCACATATCATGAATTTTACCATTCCATCTAGGGTGCATTAGAAAGTTCATGTTGTTATGATAGATGTCGTGATAGATTATGCATGCTGCTGTGATAGTTTTTGTGATAGAGATACCTGCTATGCTGATAGAGTGTTGTTTATCTTATAGCTTAGTTAGCATGGATGCCAAGATTTGTTCTTAGAGGAGTTACGGGCTCTCAAGGATCTTAATTTGGTAGATCATGGTATTATCATACTATTTATTTGTTATATGCATTGTAATGATGTCAATATTTGATTCGTGGGGAGTATGGGCCCCCACAGATCAAAATTTGACACATAGGTGATGGTTTTCAGTGGATTTCAGTGGTTTTGGGGAGTTTTGTAAGCCTACTGCCCAGAAACCCAGGTAACACGGCGTGTGGACTTATGAACACATGCCATGTGTTCTACTGTTCGGGAAGAACTACTTTACGTGGTTACACGGCATGTACATTGAAGTACACACCGTGTAATTTCATTCCGAGTAATCCATCTGTGTAATTGAATACATGGGTTGAAAAATCTTAGGTACAGCACACCGTGTACATTGTTGACATTCCGTTTAGTTTTGGCCCGTGTACCAACCCGTGTGACTAACAACGCGGATGGGAAAAATCTATAAGAACATGCTGTGTAGATTGGGTTTACACATCCAGTTTGGCCAGTGTACACGCCCAAGTAAAATATTTCTAAAACATGCCATGTATAGAGACTACACGCCGTGTAACCATGTTTTTTCATTCTTAAGAGTTTTTCCTCTTCTATTCCGTTTTCACTCTTTTTAAGTTTGCAAATGTGCTCGTCGTTGATAAAGGTGTGCTTGATCCTGCAGAATTATGCCACCAAGACATCCTCATGTGGCATGTCAAGGGTCTGAAAATGATCGTATTCCAGATATGGAACTGGTAGTTATCTTGGATACTGGTGTGGATAAACATTTCTATGAGGGATTCATGAGGTTCATACAGACCTTTCAGGGAGCTCAGCAACCTTCCCAGTCTATGGCTGATCTTATGCGAGTCTTCCAGCAGCAGCATCCTCCCACGTTCTCTGGGGATGGAGGACCTCAGGCTGCTTAATCATGGTTCAAAGATATGGTTTCTATCTTCAACCATCTCGAGACACCCCCAAACAGAAGAGTGAAGCTCGCAACTTACATGCTGCAAGATTCCACCAAGAGATGGTGGGACGTAGTTTCTCATGCAGGGCGTCAGTAGATAGTTGCTTCGGACGAGTTTCAGCGTACTTTCTACGACTACATCTACCCAGTGACGCTGAGGGCTGACAAAGCCAGAGAGTTCATGAACCTACAGCAGGTTACTCTATCAGTTATGGAGTATTCCTCCCATTTTACTGAGTTACAGCGTTTCACTCCCGTTCTGGGGAATGACGAGCAGCTTTTAGCGAGGAAGTGGAGCAGGGCCTCAGACCAGAGATCATATCACAGGTGAACTTCTTCCAGTTGACTTATATTTCTTTTATAGTCAACCAAGCATTGATCATGGAGAGGAATCTAAGGGATACTAGAGGAGTGATTCGGGGCGGTTCAGCATCCAGTGTCATTACTCTTTCTACTGACAGCAGGAAGCGCCACTGAGAGTCTACATGAGGTGACTCGAGGAAGCAAGATGTTTCTTCAGGTAGCAAGGATGTGTGATATCAATGTGGGAAGGATAGTCAAAAGAATCCACAGTTCCCAAGGGACCCAGTGGAGTGTCGAGCTTGCGGTAAGATGGGTCACCTGCAGCGGTTTTGCAAGGTTCTTCTTCCAGCAGCTAGTGATGGTGGATCTGTTTCGACTACACGTACTGGAGCATGATTACCAATTCCACAGCAGAATGGGGGATGGAGTTCTTCAGGTCGTTTAGGCCTAGGTTGAGGTCGTGGACGCAGTGGTCAGGCTAAGGGACGATTAGCTTAGGGATCTCAGGATGCTGCATAGGGCTGCTGTACAGGCCAAATTTTTGCGGTAGTGCAGACTCATCAAGAGAAGGATCTTGGACCTTCTACAGTTCGAGGTACAATCTTAGTAGCCTCAATTTTATCTTCTGCACTTTTCGATACAGTAGATTCTCATAGCTTTATTTCTATGCACACTATGGAGAGCCTTAGACTTACTATCTTCACCTCTGAGATTATGATGACACTAGACACTCCCTTGGGACATAGAACTGGTAGTGTGTGTCAGTTCAAGGAGTTCTCCCTTGAGGTTGGTGGGTGTAACTTCTTGTGGTATCTTTATATAATAGAGATGATAGGTTATGATGTCATTATCGGAATGTACTAGCTAGTTCCTTTTCAGGCCTTGGTCAATTTCTATCGCCACAGGGTGAGTTTCACATCACCCAAGGGATGACCTTTTCTTCACAAGGGAGAATGGGATATCCAGGAGAGCAGATCTGGACCAGAGCATCATGGGTTGGGAGGTGTTACAGCCCAGATTGAAAGTTTATATCTGGATGATCATGGGACTTCTCAGATGGATTATCCTTCAGTGGTTGATTGTTTTTCGGATGTCTTTCCAGAAGAATTTTCAAGGTTTCCTCCAGAGCGTGAGGTAGACTTATCTATTGAGCTTGTGCCGGGAGCAACACTGGTATCCATACCTCCTTATAGAATGGATATTCCTGAGTTAGAAGAGCCCAAGAAGTAGTTAGAGGATTTGCAGGCAAAGGGTTTTATCTGACCCAGTAATTTTCTTTGGGGTTCGCCTGTTTTATTTGTGAAGAAGGCGGATGGTACTTTACGGCTTTATGGGGATTATCGGAATCTGAACCAGTTGATAGTCAAGAACCACTATCCCTTTCCAAGGATTGAGGATATTTTTTATCAGCTTCAAGGAGCCTGGGTGTTCTCAAAGATCAACTTTAGATCCGACTATCATCAGTTGCATGTCAGACCATCGGATATACCTCTTACAGCCTTTCAGAGCTGGTATGGTCTGTATGAGTATTTGGTGATGTCGTTCGATCTCAAGAACGTTCCAGTAGTTTTCATGTCACTATGGAACAGAGTTTTTCATCCTTACTAGGATTCCTTCGTGGTGGTTTTCGTAGACGATATATTGGTGTACTCTCACACTCGACACGACCATGCTGCCCATCTTGAGATCCTATTGAGTACATTGATAGAGAATCAGTTATATGCTAAGATATTAATGTGCCACTTCTGGATGGACGAGAATCACTTCCTGGGTCATGTCAACTCAGATACAGGATTATTAGTAGACCCAGAGAAGGTGAGATCAGTAGTTACCTGGGAGCAGCTGAAGAATGTCTTCGAGGTACGGAGTTTCTTGGGACTGGTTGGTTACTACAGGTGGTTTATACCGGACTTCTCAAACTTAGAAGCTCCATAGAAGAGCTTGACTAAGAAGGGGGTGAAGTATTTTTGTTCAGAAGCCTACGATTCAACCTTTCAGGAGCTGAAGGGGAGATTAACTTCGGCACCAATTCTAGTTCTGCCAGAGCCCGGTAAGAGTTATACAGTTTTTTGTGATGCATCTGGCATCGTTCTTAGAGTAGTACTTATTCAGGAGGATCGTGTTGTCGCATATGGATCTCAAAAGTTGAGGCCACATGAGAAGAACTATCCAACGCATGACCTGGAGTTGGCTGCAGTTGTTCATGCCTTTCATTGTTGGAGACATTATATTCTGGGAGAGCATTTTGTGGTATATACTGACCACAAGAGCCTCAAGTATATCTTCACGCAGCGTGACTTAAATCTGAGATAGAGGCGGTGGGTCAAGTACTTACAGTCTTTCGACTTTGATCTTGCTTATACGCCTGGAAGAGGCAATGCTGTAGCAGATGCACTGAGCAGGAGGGCTCAGTTACAGGCAATCCAGGAGGCCAGCAGCAGTGGAAGCTTATGGATCTGTTCTTTGAGATTCATTTGGAGGTGCACGACAAACAGGGACAGATGGTTCTTTCTTCTATATTTGTTACCTCTACTCTTCTGGATCGACTTCGAATGAGGAAGATATCAGACTTAGAAGGCCTAGTCCTACAGGAGGGTGTGTCAGGTGGAGACCCTACTCCGGGGTGGATAGTGGGCGATGATGAGGTGTTATGTTTTCCTGGCCGCGTATGGGTTTCAACAGACATACGTGAGGAGCTAATGCGGGAGTTTCATGCTTCAACTTGGGCAGTTCATCCTAGTGTCACAAAGATGTATTGAGACTTACATCGTCAATATTGGTGGCCAGGTATCAAAAAGGATGTGGCTGGTTTTGTTATGCGGTGTTCCACCTGTCAGTAGGTGAAGGTAGAGCATCAGTGACCAGTAGGTATTTTTTAACAGTTACCCTTTCCTGAGTGGAAATGGAATGATGTCGCGATGGATTTCGTGACAGGTTTACCGAGGTCACCTCGAGGGAATGATGTGGTTTGGGTTGTTGTTGACCGGATCATGAAGGTTTCTCATTTCTTAGAGATCAAGGAGACATTCGGTGTGGATGAGCTTGGGAGGTTGTACATTCATGAGGTGGTATGACTTCATGGGGTTCCTAACACTATCGTTTCAGATAGGGATGCCCGTTTTACTTCACATTTCTGGTAGGGGCTATAGAGGGCTTTGGGTACACAGGTACTTCTGAGTACAGCTTACCATCCCCGGACAGATGTCCAGTCAGAGCACACGATTCAGGTGCTGGAGGACATGCTGTGAGCATGTGTCCTTGATTTTGGTGGTTCTTGGGAGAAACATATACCTCTAGTGGAGTTTTCCTATAATAATAGTTTTCAAACAACTATTTATATGGAATCTTATGAGTCTTTGTAACATAAGTCATGCCAATCACCCTTGTGTTGGCTAGAGGTAGGAGAGGTAGCTATGATGGGACCTCATCTTGTTTAGGAGACCAAAGAGTAGGTGGAGTTGATTCGGAAGAGGACGGGTCCTGCACAGTCTCGGCAGTAATCTTAGGATGATCAGCGGAGACGACCTTTGGAATTCAAGGTCGGAGATCAGTTTTTCCTGTGTATTACCCCGAGGTTGGGACATAAGAGGATTAGGAGATAGGGAAAGCTTTCACTGATATACGCCGGGCCATTTGAAGTTATGGAGAGAGTCGGGCTGGTTGCTTATAGGTTGTAGTTACCTCAGCGGTATCGGGATATGCACGACATCTTCCATATTTCTCAGCATTAACAGTATTTCTCAGACCCGTCTCATGTTTTTCAACCCGAGGAGGTTGAGTTGGAGCAGGATGCATCTTTCGAGGAGCATCCTATTAGAATTGTTGATCGTAGTTCCATGGTTCTCCATGGTTAGTCTGTTCCTCTGGTATGGTTGTTATGGCAGCACAAGAGAGTACAAGACAAGACTTGGGAGAGGGAGGCCGATATACGATCACAGTGGCTAGAGTTGTTTGAGGTTTCTTCTTCTACACAATGTTAGAAAATTCGGGGATGAATTTCTTTAATGGGGGAAGTTTTTAAGAACCTTGATCTTCTTTTCAGGTATGTGACCCCCTTGGTTGATGTTTTTCCTGGTTTTAAAGTTAAGGGAGATTCTTGGGAGAGTTGGGGAAACATGAAATAGTGTTTTGAGGCAAAACGGGGAGTTGCAGGGGCGGCGTATGGTTTGTCTAACCATGCATCCAGACCGTGCGTAGCTGGCACTCAAGGCAGTGGAGATCGCAAGGTTGTCGCACGGTTAAGGAAAACCGTGCGAGGAGACTGTGCGAAGAGTGTTGGCAAGGCAGTACAGACCGCACAGTTAGCGCACGGTTTGTCTAACCGTGCGAGAAAACCATGCGGGCACTTAAATTAGATCCTTAAATTGTGGATATAACTCTTTTTTCTTCTAATTGTCTCGTTTAAGCACCTAAGCAACCATAACTCGGGATTACTCTCCCTTGAAGGTTGTAAAACTTCTCCCAAGCGTTACGGAGGTGATCCAAAGTCTTATCTTGGAAAATAAATGCTGGATTCTTGAGTTATTTGATTGTTCTCATTGGTTCTTGATCGTTTTCTTAGATCTACTTAGATATAATTCTCCACTTCCCTCGATTTTTTAGATCTACGCCCGTTATGGGTAGATCAAAGTGTGTGGATTCCAAATTTGATGAGTTTGGGTCTTGATCTTGTTAGGAGAAGGAATATAAGGCGGGTTCTTGGAGAATCAACCCGAGTTTCTTGTGCGTTCTTCGTTGTTGGGGTTTTTGTCAAAACCTTCGAGGTAGGTGGTTTGATTCCTTACGTTAAATGTCTTTGATTTTTTGTGAAAAAGTGTTGGATACCCATGTATTGGGTATCACGGGTTAGCGTTTTGATCCTATAATATTATCTGCCTTAGATTTCTTGTGTGCTTGAGGCTATTAGATGAATACTGATTGCTTGTTTTCATGTCTGAGGATCACACCATGGGTGTCTTCCTTTTTCTGGCTGTTTATCACCGTTTGGCTTAGGTTGCGTGTGAGGAAAACCTTGTTACACTGATTGCCTTCCTTGATATAAATAATTGCATGTGTTTCCTACAATTTAAATGTTTTTGATGCAATTTAGCTATTAACCAAGTAGTTTGTTGAACATACTTAGGGCTCCTATGAATCGGTTATGTATGATTTCTTTTACTCAGGGCTGCGGGAACCTGGTGTAGCAAGACCACAAGGGGAATTGACGTTGAGTGCTTCCTCAGAGAGCATGTTTAATTATTACCACTACGAGACCATAAGGGAGATTGAATGTGTGCTCTCTCAGAGGGTCTGATAATTATCAAATCGAGACTAAAGGGGGAATTAGACGTAAGTGCTTCCTCAGAGAGTCTGTAGTATCTCTTCAAGACCATAGGGGGAATTGATGATGAGTGATTCCTCAGAGTGTCTTTGCCTTTGTTGAATACTTAACCATAGGGGTCTGCCCATGTGAGCCACCCAGAGGGTCAGCGTGATAAATTAATATTGGTTGGTTGTGATGAGTCCACCAAGCCAAAGAACAAGCTTGGGTTTGTACTGCTTGTTGTTAGGTAGTCTGTTGGGATACCTGTTGTGTTACCTGCTATGCCTTTGGATTATAGATATTTTTGCTAGATTATTTGGTTGATTATTAAATGATTGAATTAAATTAATGAATAAATGTGAATGGAGTCTTGTAGGATTTTTTACTTAGTGTACTACTGTTTATCTTCTGCATTTATTTCATTTACTTTTTCTATATTTCTCACTCACAGTAGGGAACAGATATTGTAGTGGTTGCCTTCTGGGATTAGTCTCACACTGGTTAGAGCTGGAGAGCATGGGACCGAGCTTAGGCTTGCGATGCTGCTGGAGTTTACTGTTTAATTTTAGTACTTGGGTTTCAGTTGTATTTCAGCATGTTTCTTTGTTTACTGCTTCCATAGATACATGTATCATGCTGCATCATTTTTATATTATACATTGCTTCTACTATTTGGTTTCAGTTGTTGTATATTGTTTTCTGCTTCCGTTTTTGTTTATTATTTCCTTCTATTGTATACTTTAACAAATGAGGGCATAGTTTCCCCATTGACTCACTAAGGCCCTCGCTGCTAGTCGGATACCTCTGGCATTTGGGGAAATGCACTTGTGTTCATGTGGCGAACCGGGTACGGGGCACCAGTTGAGTGGCTACGGATTCGGGTCATTACAATGGAGTTGTGAGATTTGGGTCATGATTGTGTATACCATCTAATACAAAGATAAATAAGGGGATTTTAAATGATGAACATAGCTCAACCTTCTCTATTAACCAAGAGATAAAAAATATGTATAGATATATTTGAGAGAACTATTTGTGAGACAATATAAATAAAGAGATTGTTGAATATGCATCAAAGTACCCAGTATGTTAGCAAGTGAAGGCTGAAAGGAAAAATTCTAAATGGTTGAGGGAACCATTACCCATACCAACATGGAAAATGGGAAATCATCACCATGGGCCTTGTCCCTGTACTTCCAAAGACATCCAGAGGGAAAATGATATATGGGTATTATAGATCATCTTACAAATACATCACACTTTATCACAATTTGAGAGGACTTCGAATTAGATCAACGTACATGGATATGTATCAAAGATCTAGTAATGATTCATAGAGTACCATTATCGACTCTTTCTGATCGATATTCGATATTCTCCTCAAAGTTCTATAAAATTCCACACATGCTCTAAGCAAAGAGTTATACTTCAGTATGGCCTATCATCCTCAAATTGATGTCCAATATGAGCGAACTATTCAAACACAGGAATACATGTTGAGAGCATGTTATATGGACTTCAAAAGATTATGAGACCATTATCTTCTTCTGGTTGAGTTCTCTTACAACAATAGTTTCCACTCATGCATTTTAATGGAACCATATGAATCCCTTTAGGAGAAAAGGTGAATAACACTGGAATTCTGGGATAAAGTTGGTGGGTGTAAGCTATTAGGACCTGAAATGGTCTAGGAAATGGTTGAAAATTTGAAAACCATTCAGCAGCACATCAAGGAAGCCTAAATTCAAGAAAAAAGAGTTATGTATACAATCGTCAATGGGACCTCGGTTTTATGTTCAGAGGCATGGGATTACTCTTCATATCTCCATGGAAGATGATCATGATATTTGGGTAGAACTGAATGGTAAGTCTCAGGTACATCAGCCCCTTTGAGATTTTTGAACGTGTCAGAGTTGTGGCTTGTCAACTATCACTTCTACCTACAATGTCTCAAGTACAAAATGTATTCCATCTATCCCTCTTAAGGAATCACATACAAGATCCCTCATATGTACTGAATTCATAGGTGGTACATTTGGAAAATTGTCTCCCATATAAAGAGCATCCAGTGAAGATCTTTGATCGTAGAGATAAGGTTCTACACAACAAGACTACTCACCTAGTGAACGTACTATGGCAGAACCATATGTATGAAGAGACAACATGGGAACCGGAGGAAGTGATGAACGAAAAGTAATCACACCTATTTTCAACATTGAATTTAGCATGAAATATTGATGGTCAAATTTCATAAGGGGAGAAGAATTTAATGACCCTGAATTCGTTCAATGGAAATCAACTTTTTATAATTATTTCATATAGTATAACCACATAAAATCACATTTTGATCAGAGTAAAAACTTTATAAATTATTAATGATTGAAATAAAAGTATTTTCTAAGAGTTAGGGAACATATACCAAAAAAATAGTAATTCGACCTTTGGAATAGTAATGTGACACTTTTAAATAGTAAACAAATAAATTTAATAGTAACCTCACTAATGAAAATTATAAGTAAACTTTATCCATAATATAAGTTACAATATGATATAACTATATCATAGTATAAGTAAATAAATATTTAAAAAATTATTAATTAAGTGTTGGTATTTTTTTAATTCATAAATATTTAATTACAATTTTGTGATTAATTTAATAATTTAAAGGAAAATTTATTTTCATAAAATGTATTAATAAATATATATTATGATTTATTATGATTATAAGATAATTTTATGATCCCTTAAATAATTTTTCAAAGTGTTATAAAATCAGTTATAATTTTAAAACCTATATTTTTTGAGTAAATTGTGATTTTAATTAAAAATTAAATTTATTGTATTTTTAAAATTATTTTTGAAAAAAGGAGTTCATTTTTTAATTATACATGTCCAAAAAAAATTAGAGTTAATTTTCAGGATTTTTCTAAAATACTTTAATTTTTTATGAATACTGAAATATGGTAATTTACAGATTTATACATTATAAGTTAAATACACTATTCCTTGAGTCTTCATTGATGTAAGAATATTAATATAAAACTATAATTCAATATTTTAATATTTTTGTTGATAATTCTCAAACCATTCATAGAATTGATACAAAATAATAAATTAATGATTAAAATAATGAGAAAACACCCATCTCCCCCACTATAAATACCACCCATCCACATATCTTCTCTTCACACATATCAATCCTCAATCCTTGTCCAAATTCTGGTCAAATATCATCCCAAGTCCCACTTCCATTTACAAGACCTTTTTTTCTTAACAAAAGACCAAAACCAATCCCCTAAGGAGGTTCTAAAGAAGAAGGAATCAAGAGGTAAAACCTTCATCCTTTTATTTTAATTTCTTTTCAAGTTCCTTTCTTTTATTTTTCTCTCCTCACCTTACCTCATACAAATGGTATGATAAATCCAATAACACACATCTAATAGATTTTTATTATTCTAATGGAATAATTCATCATCATCTCTCTTTACCCCTCCTTTTATACTAAAAATGATAGCATCATATGTGTTGTGTTAATTTATCGCATTCAAGGATGAAAAAGTTTTCAATTTCAATTACCATATTGAAGGTGGGTCATTAAACCATTTTTATGGTTTAACCTAATTATAATATATGTATTATATATTATTTAATGTTCTGGAATCTTTTTATACACGTGATATTAATTTATAAAACCAAATGAGTTTGTTGTGATCAAAAACCTCAAAAATAAAACCAAATGATTATCATTCACTATTTATCTAACGATACATCCTTATTACATTAAAAAATGATATATAAGACCAATTTATCCTTTTTAATATCATTATAAACATATAATTTCAATTCTGTATAATTACACCCACTTTACATGACCATTCGTACATATATACACATAAACCAATCATGAAAACCAAGGAAATCAACGCTCCCAAATGATGAAATTGGATCTCTTAACAAACAAAAAAATACATAAATTAACTCAATAAAGTTATAATAAATAAAATAAAAGTATAAATTTTAAATTAATTATTAATTAATGAATCTAATTTGATTATCAGGGACATTAAGATCAAGTGAAAAACACCTTCGAACTTAAGGTAATAGATTCTACCTCAACCTCCACTATTCCTCTAGTTAAATAATTTTCTATTTTTAACCAAATAAAACTCTATTTTATTTTTATTTTCATATTCTAAATTTTATGTATATATTCCAAAATAATTTATCAAGATCCTTTCATCCTTATGTTTTGGGTATATACATGTTTTTAAAAGGTTCCCTACAGAATTCTTCCTGATAAGCAAGCCCAGTTTAAGGGAACTTCTTGAATTCTAAACCATTTTCAAGTGTGATCCATAATATATTTTAAGACAACCTTATTTTTATAAAATCACTCATTTTATTATGAAAAAATTCTTGGTTATCTTCTTGTTTCATATAAAATATTATTCCCTTTTCTGCTTTAAATGATCTTTAATATTTTCCCTAAACCACACTAAAGTGTTTTATTTATAAAGCTTCTTAAATTACATTTTCACATGTATTTACTTCATTTTGAAATACCTTATCATAATTTATTCCAATTTTACCTTATTAGTGTTCATTTATGATTTAAATCCTCTCTATTATAAACAGCATGATGATATTGCCTGATGTTATGCCTTTTTGAAAAGATTATGATACCCAATTCTTACCATGGGATACCCTTCTGTTTACGTTTGATTCCGTATGTATGATTCTTCATGTGGCACACATATTCATGAACATGTTATGATGGGTGCACATATATATCACTCCAATTCTTTGTTTATTTTTTTGTCTCATGAGACATCATGTGTAACAGTCTTGGTGGTTTGCCTTAACTTGTGCTCTATGTGCAACGGTTTTGGTGGTTAACCTTGACTCAAGCTCCTTCAGGTGAAATGAACCTTGAATCATGCTTATTTATTGTCTTATGTTTTTTCCACACCTATAATTATACCATTATAACATATGTTATTCTTCCTTATGGATATCCATGCCTTTTATTTCATCTTATTATGCCTACTAACCCATGTGTTATGCTTTATTATTATTTTTATTCCATTATTGGGATTTTTAGCTCATCCATTTGTTCATCTTATCCCTTGGTTGTCCTATGAATATTTAAGCGCTCAAAGGAAGTCAAAATCTTATAATGGATGATAAATAAAGAATTTTTTTTATCCCCATGTTTTCAGTTTTATGTACCTAGTCTTCCAAATACGATATACTTTATGATGCTTGGATTGTAATTTTATAGTTAATTATGTTTTTAAATAAAGTGATAAAATGTGAAAATAGCTTGGGTATCTATACTTTTATCTTCATATTTAACTCCTCAAGTTCTATAGGGGCTATCCTATAAGGACATTTTGAGAGAGAAGTATCTTTTAGTATGATTTCTATTGATAACTCTAACTAACTATCCGGGGAAAGTATGGGTAATTCTTCGAGAAATACATCATTGTATTCCATCACAAAAGGAATTTCCCAAAGAATGATACCTTACTTTGACTAAACCATTTGAGAAATTAATTCCACATCACAAGTAATTAACACCCACACAATCAAAGGATTTTTCAAAGGAGATTCAGTATCATCCTTGAATTTGAGCGGATCATGGAATGGTTTAGAATTTGAAAAGGTATTTCTTTTTTCTAGAATTTGATGTGTTCTATATATAACGATAGACAATATATACCTAGTATAGTGTCTAATTCCACCAAGGGAAGCATCATGAGATTTTCTGGAATAATCTTCTCACATACACCAATATGAGAATATTCAAACACATGGGTTGCAATGATTGCACCACAAGGTGTTTTTATGGATATCACTACTTCAATGTTTCGGGGCATCGATTCAACAGCTCTAGAAAACTTACAAGATGTAAAGGAATGCGTAGAATGAGAATAAAATAATAATTTTTCCTTTATTGATTGAATAGGAAGTGTACCTTATAAGACATCATTTTCTCACTCCACTTCAGCAGTAGTGATGGAATAAGCCTTCCCTTACTTATTTATATTTGGTATCTGATCATGTTGATTACCCTCAAGGACTTGAGGTTTTTTTAACTATCTTGCAAAGTTTTGTTACACCCTAAAGTTGAGGCATTGGAGCATGGTTGGTGATCTTCTTTCCTCTATCACATTGTCTATCTACTTTATGTCTCTATGAAATTTATGATCTTGGTGGCCTTCTATACCAAACTTATAACATTTCCTCATTTCTTTTAAGAAGTTATCATAATGATTCTTCCCACATTTTTGACATGTGAGTGTTTGATATTTCTTTCCTCCTTTCTCATTATATCCCCCAGCATGAAACTCTATATTTCATTTCTTATAACCAAAAACAGGGGACCATTCTCCAAACTCTATCTTAACTGTGAGATAACATCGAACAACTTCTTCATAACTACCAAAGTATCATATTGATAGAGCCTTTCGAAGGTTTTTTTAAACCACTAAATAATCTATCAATTTTTCTATCATTGTTGATAACAAAACTCAAAGAGTACCTGACATTCCATATTATATTTTTTGTAAGTCCTGGTAGATTCACCATCCTTTTTCTTCTTCTCTATTAATTATCTCTCTATATTCGTATAAATATTTTGAAGGAAATACTTGTTAAGAATAATTATCATAAAGTCTTCTCACTCTATCTCTTCAATTTCATCTTTCAACTTGGTGTTCTTAATCAATTCCCACCATTAATTGGCCTCTCTATCTAAAAAAAATAGTAAAATTCACCTTCTTTATCTTAGAATAGTGAATCCCAAAAAAGATATTCTATATTTAGTTGACCAAATGTTCCACGATGAGTGGATAAAAATATCCACTAAAATTCAGTGGTAGTTGCCACATAAAACTCTCGATGGAATGTTTATCCCTATTATGTGAATGAAAACGTTCCACATTATTCAATTTATTTCTCATAGTTTGAGAAAACATGATAAGAATCACCCGGAAATTTTGAACTCCACCTCCCAAGGCATTAGGGATGTCATTCGGGCAATCAATGCATTGTACCTTGCATGGTTTGTTGGCATGCTTTCTCTTAGTTCCCACCATTTTATAAAATAGATAAGGTTATAAGAAAAAATAAGTCAGCATGTTATAAAAAATTATTCCTTTATTCAGTTAACTCAAAATGCATATCTTGCGGGATTCCAATGTTTATAATTGTTTCTAAAACAAAGTTTATTGGATGCTTAGCCTCATACTTATAATTTTTCACTAAAGTTATCTAACCCTAAATCCCAAATTGAATAAACTGTGATTTAATGTCAACTATAGTGACCCGTCATTTTATTATAAAACTATTACATCATTTTAAATTCAAACAACATAAAAGTGTTGCACAGCTTGGATTAAAAGGTTTGATGTCTTGGAAAAATTAGAACCATAAAAAACATCTGAAAAATAAAACATAAACATTTATTTAATTTCTTATTCTCATGATTCTTATTGAACCTTGTGTTCTCCTTAGTTCTAGTAATCACCTAAGGATATACATCAAAGAAAGGGGTGAGAAAAAAGCTCAGTAATAGGATAGATAAGAACATGAATCAATATAACATGGGGTCAGAATAATCATCATCATCATAAAATTATAATGGTATCATCATTATAATCATGATAGGAAGCATTAGATAATGGCCTAGAATGTGGCAATGCATAAAATTGAAACATCATGTCTTCATGGTATACACCACACATAGTTTTGAACAAAGCTAGCATCATGTTCATCCATATTTTAGTTTATATCATAACATTAATCACATTATCCAATAAATTGGAGCGCTATCAAATTTTTTGTTCACCCATACTAGCATAACATTTACATGTGCTATATAATTCTGGGTGCACCCATAAAATCATAACATTAACATTATCAGGCATGACACATAGAACATATATCAATCTTGGACATAAAATAACCCATGGATATGAATGGGTTTCATTTAATAAAGAAAACATTAATGAATAAACTTTGGTGTTCCAAAATAAAATAGGTAATATCATACTTGTTATAAGAATCATCAGTCTTGAGTGAAGAAGAAACAATCATAGGAAATTAAAATATGTATTTTTTAAAAGAAGAGTTCTTTCAGAAAAATCTTTGAATTTTTTATAAAACTAGACTAGAAACAAGTATATCCTAGAAAATAAAAGACCATAAAAAATAAATTATATTTAATTAACATTAAAGTAGTATCTATACTAAAAATGGAGTGAAAGAGGGAAATCCCAAAGAAACTAAATTGGTATCAAGAATCCCTTTACCTTATGTCAAAAATCTCTCTTCACCTAAATATTATATATAATAAAATTAGATTCATTAATTACTATGTCCAGAACCTTTTAGAAATGTATTTTTTTATAATTTTATTAATTTAATTTATAGTGTTTTATATGAGTTATAGAGTTCAATTCCACCATTCTAGGGTGTTCATTTTCTTGGTTATCATGATCATTTCACTTGAATTTGTGTTTGTAAGTTTATGTAGATTGGGTATAATTCTAAAAAATTGAAATTATATGTTATTAATGAAAATAAATAGGTTTAAATGGTTATATATATCATTTTGTTAAATTTTATTATGATGAATCATTAGATAAAATCTAAGTGTTAATCATTTGGATTTTTTTCTGGTTTTTCGAACATCACAAACTAGTTTTATTCCATTATTTTTTATTATGTATATAAGTTAGTTACAAAACATAAAAAGGGTTATTTAATTAGTTTTAAATTAAGTACCAACCATTATAGTGGTTTTATTAACATCCTTAAATGAATAAAAGGAAAATTAAAATGCAACGTCCATGATGTTGGTAAATTGACACATCACGGGCAATGATTTCATTTTTAGAATAAAAGAGAGAGAGAGAGAGAGAGAGAGAGAGAGAGAGATTTTGAAGGTGGATATTCCAGTAACATGGTTATATTCTAGTATACAAAATATATAAGAGTTATCATGAATATTTGGACATAGTATTTGAGTACGGAATAATAAAATAAAAAGATATTAAAATAAATTAAAAAGAAAAATAAATTGGATTTTACCTCTTGAATTCTCCTCTTTGAGAACCTCCTTAAGGCACATTTGTTTGTTCTTTTATTGATACTAGAACCTCCTAGATGTGAGAAAATGGATTTGAAAGAGGTTTGGGTAGAATTTGGGTAAGTTTCAAAGCTCAGAAGGTGTGAGGAGAAGAGGTAGTGAGGAGTTGTATTTATAGGGGAGGAGAGGGGTATTTTCTAATTAATATATTCATTGGTTTTCTATTTTGGATCAAAACTATGAATGTTTTGAGAATTATCACAAAATATATTAAAATAATGAATTATAGTTTGATATAATGGTTATTTCATCATTAATGACTCAAGTAATATTGTATTTAACTTCTAATGTATATATACCATAAATTACTGTATTTTACTATTTATTGATAATTCAAGTATTTTAGAAAAGTCCCAAAAAATCACCCTAACCATTTTTCAATGTTTATAATTCACAATTGAACCCAATATTATGAAAATAATTTACTAAATATGATAAATTTATTTTTTAGTTAAAATTACCATTTATTCTAAAAATACTATTTTTAAAATTATAACTGATTTTATGACACTTTGAAAAATTAATTAAGGTCTCATTAAATTATCTTATAATCATAAGATATCAAATTATTAATTTATTTATAAATTTTATAAAAAAAAATTTAAATCATTACATTAATCATAAAATTGTGATTGAATATTTATGACTCACAAAAATACCAACACTTAATTTATCATTTCTAAAATATCTATTTACCAATACCAAGATTTAAATATATTATATTTTAATTTATTAGATGCCCAAATTTTATTTATAATATCTTAGGTGAGGTTACTATTCTATTGGCTGATTTTCTATTCCTAATGGTCATATTACTATTCCAATAGTCAAGTTACTATTTCATCGGTATAGGTTCCTTATTTTTTTGTAAATATCACTTATTTCAATATTTTTTTATAATGGTAAAGTTTTTATTGGGATTTATATGTAATGTATGAGTTTTACATCATATAAGATAATTATAATAAGGGAATTTATATTGATAAAATTATGGCTTCTTACACGATAGGTGTCTCATTTATTATGTGGTGACAAAACTCTTTCATAACCATTTTTCTTGTATGTATCAATTAGAAGTTTGTCCCTTGTGAATGTATAAAATCACTCATGGTTTTCAAGTTTTTTATAGAATAGAGGCATAAATTCTCTAAAACCGCATACTTTATATGTGGTGTTGTTTCCAGGCATTTTGGGTGAGAGGTTACCCTGATTACCTATAAATACCACCCTTATCACACATTTATAGAAGGTGTAAATGTTTGTGGCATAAATACTTATATAAAAATTGCATTATTTTTTAATCCCTTTTTTTTCAAGGTGCTAGAGAATTTCGTTAGTTAAATTCCACCTTGATTCTTGGGGAAGGTGGAAGCCTCATGTATAAATCCTTCATAGGGATTCCTCTTACACATAGAATATTCACAAAAAATGTCTAACTAAGATTCTTTTGGAAGTATTCCCATGTATGTTCTTCAAAGATGGATACCCATGTAATTCTTATGCGGTCAACAGCATTTCAACACCCATAACTTTCATAAACCCAACCCACTCACATAGAATAACAGTCATATTTGAAATTGAGGATAATTATTGGTTTACCTCTTTAGAGTAGTATACTAATATATAAGATTTTACCAAGCATGGACTACTTCTTGAAGGATTCCTTTTATAGGTATTTGAGCCTCCTTTATGAGAAACCAATATTTTTGTATAAACCAAATATTTCACAAGATTATATTATATTATAGCACATGTTGAACCCCTTAAAATGGTATATGTTAAAATAATATATTTCCAAGAATGATAAAATTCAATAAAAATTACTTCTATATGTTTTTTATCAACCTTTTATAGAGAAAAATCATTTCAAATGAACCAAATCTTTCACAGGTCACTAGAAACCTATAGAACATATTTCTTCCTGTAGAAAATTCAACCACCATGTAAGATTTGGTTTAGGGTAACCCCTTTAATGAAAGATTTATTATTTTGGTAGCTCATACATAACCCCTATATATGTACATTAATTTTAGATCATCCTTTTGGTTTCCATAACATCCTTGAGTTGAGATACTCCACTTAGTTTCCAAAAATAAATTGAGTTGAGATCCTCCTATGGATTTCCAAAATTCATTGAGTTGACATACTTTTCTTGGTTTCCTTAAATATCTTGAGTCAAGATAATCCTATTGTTTTCCTAAAGAACATTAAGTCAAGATCCACCTCTTGGTTTTCTTTAAATTTCATGAGTTAAGGTCCTCATCATGGTTTCCCTTGAATTCCTTCTATAGGATCATCTGGAAAAATAATTTAGAGAGGGATTCTTTGACATAAGTCTCACACGAAGCCATTATAGGTACCTTTCACCTAGTAGTACATTCATAAAGACTTTAAACTACATGGAATGCATACCCATATTATTAAACTAAACTACTTTACATGATGGTCTTAGATGCCTGGCCTAAAAAGGTATCATGATGGTTCTCGACACATGGATTTAGAGGCACCATGATAGTTTTGGATGCACAACCTTAAAAGGAACCTTATTGGTCTTTGATACATGAACTTAAGATATTCTTAATCAGTTATGGATGTGTGACATTAATGGTTCCACATTAGTCTTTATCACATATCCTTAAAATTTATGACACGTCTCATTAAATAGAACATAACTACATGGGTTCTGATTCACTTCATAGGGATTCATAGAAATTCCCTTTCATAGGCCCAATCCCTCTATCTCAACACTTCCTACCTCCTTTTACTAGATTCTAATGCCTCCTTATAAAATGAAAAATTTCATAGTTCCCTCTTATATTGATTTAAACTATATATTAACTATATACTTTGATTAAATTAGAGATAGTATAATTATCATGTGTAGTGTTATCTAAGATGAATATTTTTACTCAATAAATTTCACCAGGGGTAATTCATATTGTTATATGTAAGGATTTCTTGAACATATATTAAATATATAATAAAGTTCTAGACAAGACAAAAATACTCATAATTTGATGATCTAACCACTCATCCATTAGTCAAAAAAGGTGTCATCATCACCACCCTAGGTTATTGAGAGACTACCTGCCTTTGGAAAGTGGGTGAGTCAAATGAGACCTAAAATAACCAAAATGGGCTTAATGTGAAGGAAAGATTCGGGAAAAAAATATTGAAACCAATATAAAATACTTTACTCAAGAAATAAGTTGATGTGCCATGAATTATTATTGGTGATACTACACTGATAGGTTTCTAATTCTCCTTCAGAATATAAATAGAATTTTTAATGATTATACTATAATAGATAGGGACTATATACATCCTATGGGAAATTATACAGTTGTGAAAATTTTCATGAACCATAAACCAATAAAACCTTGATCATATGATTATTTCATCATTGCATCTTCCTTAGTTTCAAATACCTAAATTATGTTGTCACCTAACTAGTGCCTACAATAGGAGATGGTGAATACAATGGTATAGGAATACCTCTGTGGAGAGATAATTATAATCTTAAAAACAAATTTCTCTAATATAAAGGGACTAAATCAAAAATTAAAATGCCATGAAGACAAACCCATAGGAAAAATACATCTCCCATCTCAACATCAAAGTTCACTAGGAGTCTCTCCCCATAGAAAGATGATGACTAATTTTTATACGTAGAATAGAGTGAGGAGGAAGTCTCCAATGCCTGGATAGTTATCCAAGAGATTCCCAATAGGGATCCAACAAATTAGGGACATCATAAACATTTATGTATGGCCTTAATGACATAATAATCTACCTTGGAAGTTGTACTAAACCCTATCGTTAATTCTAGGTAACATATAAGGATATACCTATATGGGAAGTTATCCACTACAAATCAAATGTATGTTCACCTCTCATCTATTTCCAATATTCCTAAGGCCCATTGGTATATACAGACGGTATCATGATGAAATTGTAGATCACCATTATCAAGAAGATTTATATTGTGTTAAATATTGAATTGGTGTCAACTTCAACATATCCCACACCAATGAGGGTGGAAATTAACACATATAGAGGCCCTACAGTGGTATCCCATCATATTCAAAATCGAGTAGCATATGGGATTGAGAATTCCGGAAAGTCGTAGTTATAGATTTTGATACCCTAAATATCAAAAACACTAAAAAACTGAAGTCTCTATCAGGAAATGGGATATCTTAAGGATACTTGAAATAATTTGAATAAACAAAAAGGGAGGGTGGTGTGGTGTCACATCTCCTAGGAAGTTTATTTCCCCACTATTTGGTCTGCCCATGTGGTGTGAGAACATCTTTTTAAGACTCTTCACAAGGTCCCTTTAGCCAGTCCATGTTCCAACCATGTGATGTCATATAATCTTTTTCAGATGATTCATGTGGTCCCCTTGCTAGTCGCATGGTTTGACCATATGACATTGAAGTGATCATTTGAGGTGCTCTACATGGTCCCCTTTCCCATCAAATTGTGTGACTATACAGAATCAAGGAATATTTCATCTTATGCTTCGCAGCATCCTTTCACATATTTTTCTCACCCATCGACTCTCTATAGACACATGGAATCACATTGTATCTACCTATTTCAAGAAATCACTAAATTGGGGACACCTATTAATTACCCACTCCCTCTCTAAAAATGTACATAGGAAAACACATTAAGAAAATAGTGAGGTTAAAGTTACATCAATATCATTGGATTCTGAAAATTCTTCTCCAAATAGATAGGTAACCATCAAAATCAACTAGTAATAAAAATTTAAATTCTCCTGAGAAACAAAAGGTTCAAATTTTTTCCCCATGATGGCCTACCCTATAGATTCCTACCACATGGAGTCTGACCACAAAGAGGTTGGACACGTGATGTCCAAGCTCATGATGATTACCACTCAGTGGTTAAGCTAACAAGGGGGTCCACACATAAGCCAAACTAATGGGGGAGAGCACATGAAGACAAGACAACCTCACAAAATAGGGTCCAACCTTATGGAGGATAATCCAAACACATAGAGAATATTCCATGAGTTCAACCTCATAAGACCAACTCTAGAAGATTCCCTTATTTTTTATGGTGCCTCTAAGTTAGGTATCTCACCTTCTTATGGACCTCTACATGAGGTTATTCCAATTTGAAATACCTTCATTTTTTCTTCCATATAAATTAAATCCTTAAAAATAAAAATATTATACCTCATTTGAAGCCACCAGATTCACAGTATTAGTATATGTGTACTGGATTACAGCCCATAAATCATAAAATACTTTTATAAATAGTGTCTATCACACATATTCCCTAAATAATTGGGGTCCCATGTGATTTTCAATTGTAAAATAGCTTGATAATGAGGGCCTTAATCACCGTGATGGGGATGAGAAATCTCTCAATTCAATGATAGATTGATTATACCTTCAATGATCAATGACAAAACGGTAATCCCTCCTAGATTAATCCTCATGTTGTTCTTCTAGGGGTAATACTCCCCCTACCTCCACATCCCACCTAACCTACCAACGGGTAGGAATATGGTAGGATGGTATTCCCACTCGGGTATAAAACACAAGATAGTTTCTATTAGATATTTCATCCACTAGACACGGATCATCTCACCTAGAATCCATAAATCATAATCTCCAATAAAATCAAATTGAACTCACTCATGAAATACACTAGACCTGCTATATCTTGTTTCTCACTATAATATTGACTCATATGGTCTTAGAAATATGATGTTATCATTCCATAAGAATAATTCAGATGCCTCTAATTCAGGATTACTCTCTAAGTGTAAGACTGATAGGCCCAAAGGGTTTCTTTATTTCCTTACAGTTCTAGTCAAAATAAAACATTTATAAAAACTCACACTATGCTAATTAATTAATTAAAATATAATATTATGAAAGTTTTAGGTTGAACCCACAGAGATGTTGAATTAGTTTAATTATGATTTTAAAATAATTTTTTTTGTTAAAAAGTAGAAGAATCATATTGGGGTTTTGGAAACATAATACAAAAATGAAGAATTCAATGAAAAGAAGATTGGTTTGTTTGAAATTGTATTTGAAGGCATATTGGGGTTCTGTAGTTTCAAGGTTCAGATGCAATAAGATTTTTGTGAATTAAATTTATTATACTTATATGGAATATAATTCTAGATGAGGTGGGTTGAAATGTCATGGTATCACCTCCTAAACACGGTAGTCCCCTATTTCCCATTGGTCTGATAATTTAGAGTTATATCAAATTGAGTTTTTCTCGATACCATATTTAAACATAGTTACCCTAAATGTGAAAATGGTAATGCCTCAATTTAGGGTACCAAATACACAATTAAATGTTTCCTTCCGTATTAATTAAACAATGGGCATGATTCAACAAAAATAATGTGATTTAAATTAGATAAATAAATTATAGCAAACCAATACATGAATAAAAATAAGAAAAAGATTCAATGGAACATTACCCAATCAGAAGGATAACCCCAAAATAAGGTAGGTTTTACCCCCTCATCCTATTTATGAGATATTAATATGTAATGAAAGAAATAAAATAATAGATGAAATAAAATTAGAGAGAAAACAGTGGAGGACCCTATAGTAGTGTAGATTCTAGCCCTAGAATTTGGTCTTCAGATTCCTCTTTTGTTTATAGCAGCATGGATGTATATTAATAGACATCAATTGGGATCATGTTTTATTTAGGTCACCATTAATAAGGAGTATAATGGAGTCTTGGGTCTTTCTATTTTGTTTGAGTAGAAGTCTGTAGAGTTAAATTTTTATTGTCCATAGAAAATCTATCAAAAAAATGGATCTGTTTGGAAACTTTAATGGCATGAATTCAATATATGGTATGAAAGTGTTGGGATATCCTATGATTGAGGTTTATTTTCTTTACTCTATATACTACTTTCATGCCTTGAAATTTTTACATGTCTTGTAAGTGTTTCATGATGTGAAATGTCAATTTCAAATGTCAAAAGATTTGTTTTACATATGCTCTTTAGTTTCCACCCATGAGAGTGTTCCATAGGAATCCACTATAATGGGATTCCTTATTTTCCATTTTGAATATGTTTTTTCATTATTCAACTACTTCAAGCTCCATTTTATCTTTACTTTCCCAGTTTCAGGTCATAGGGTGAAGTGTCTTCAGCTAATGATAATCATGTATTTTCCTTCCTTCTAAACATTGGTAGTATCCTTCTATAAGCCACAAAAAAAATGCAAATATTAGAAAGAATATCAATTATATTTTACAAATAAAGGTATTAAAACACTCTAAATTATTTTCATGAAATACACATATATAAATACCACCATACTTGAATTTATACATTTCCTCAAGGATGGAATCTCAATATAATACAATGGATGTTCACCTTACAATGATTTAAATTCAATGTTAAAAAATAAATTTCTTAAACGAGAAATTTAATATTCAAGAATCACACAAGAAAATTCATTAATGCATAATTTTTCAAATAAAAAATCGACCCTGTATTTTACTTTTTCTCTTTTGAAATATCCAAAAATTTTCATTTATCCATTTTTATCTTTCAACTCATTATTAATAAGCATGACATTTAAAATTTACCTCTATTTGAATTTTTCTTCACGTTCTCAGGGTACAATTGAAAATAGAGTTCGACACATATCTCAATAAAATTTCACTTACCATAGGCTTGAAAGGAATTTAACATCTCGACCGTGTAAAGATATAATGATAAATAATCAGGAGGAATTCATCATTTAGGATCAAATGACTCTGAACCTTAAAAAGGTAGGTAAATGATATAAAATAAGTCATGAAAAAAAAGGAGGTTATCTCTGGGGTATTTTCATGATAGTTTAAAAATATCTCAACAAAAGTATCCTCTTTACCTAGGTTATTTTCACGATAGTTTGAAACAACCTCTATTTTTTAAAAAAAAAATTCTCTTGGGAAAAATATCACAGCCACACCCAACTCTAAACGATCTTCTCATGACACTATTTGTAAAAGTTATAATAAGATCACATATTAAGAAAAGGTAATCTTTTAACTTTCCAAGACACAACCCTTATTTATAAGAGGGTGTTAAATAAATACAATGAATATGCTAATCCAAAATCCCATGAAAATTACACCACACTTATCTATTACAAAATGCATATCCTATCCACTGGTCTCCATCAACCCCGCTCTTATTTTTGATAATGATGTAAAATATTTAGAGAAAAGTTGGAAAGGATAAAATGGTCGTGTAACATAGAACTTCCCTAACAAGGTTTTTCTTGAATTCTATGGGACTTAAAAGGGATTAATGTAAGGTGGGTCCCAAGATAAGGGATAAGAAAACAATATGCCTCAATCAAATTAAATGTAAATATTGTGCATCATAACTTCGATAATATCCAAAGAAAGTTTTATAAGATAACATGAACGAGTTTCAAAAACCATATTGTATAAATAAAGGTAAATATCTTGCTCAAAGAATTTATCTTGAATAAGAATCAAGGGGTAGGTCGCGGGGTCATGTACCTGGGCCTGCGCGTTAACTGAAATTTCTTTCATTGCATTGTGTTCTATGATGGTTATTTTAATCAAACATAAATGAAAAATGGTTAGAAAAAATACTCATATAAATACCTATAAATAAGTAAATCAATTAATAAAAATTTATGAAATTCAAGGCAAGGAAAAAATCTCATAAATTTTTTATTTACAAAGATCAGTCAGTATCCTTTTATCAGGATTTTCCAAATCCTAATCCATATACTCATATCCACTAATTCATTTTCCCTATTTTTATCAATAAAATTTTTTGAAAAAATAAATTTAGAAGCATGTCATGGAAAATATCCTAGGCTATTTATGTATCCCAGTTCAGTTGATTGAAGAAAGAATCAATTGAGGGAATGAAATATGTAGTTAAATCTTTAAATAAATTAAATGTGGTGGATATAGTAAAAAAATTCATAATTGAAATTATTACTACCATTTTAATGATTTTTTTAAGATCGGTGTGTAGGTTATTTCTATACTAGATTCATGGAATGTATGTTTTTTACCATGTGAGTCTTGATTTTAATGATGTGAACAAGGTTCATGACATGTATTCATCATGTATCATATATATTATGTTTCCTTTTACTTATTTCCTTATAGGATATTGATGTTCCTACAAATTATAAATAAATAGGTGAAATCAAATGCCATAATTAGTTATTTTTGGTGATTTTGGGTGAGTTTGTGTGCACCTATAAAAATAAAAAATAAACTAATTAAAAATTAAAAAACTCGGTTTGCCTCCCGGAAGTAGTTTTTTTTACCATTGTTGGCTAGACCTTACCGCCTTCATCTTCCACTCACATGATAGTTTTTTAGAAATATTTTATTTTTTGGGGGTCCATAAATGGTATTAGTTGTGAGTTTTCTATATAGGTTATACCCTATCCATATTCTCTAAACTACTTAATTATTCTTCGCGGAAACACTTTCCTGATTTCCAACAAACTAATCCATTATTTCTTACTTAATCCTGAAAAATTAAATAGAAGTTCTTGTATCATCCATACCTATTGGAATTTCTCAAATGTGGTGAAGTTGGTTTCTCCTCTGGTGTCACTGGTCTAACATTTCTACTTTTCTTTCTGATTCTCAGTACTTTTATTTTTAGTATCCTCTTACACAATAAATTTATCTCATGTAAATATTTACTTTAATAGATACCCGAAAATTTTGGTATTTTGACTTATCTAAACTCATTTCTATATCTTATATCATATTTCTTCATCATCCAGTGGATATTGAAACTAAATTTCTCATATCCAATTCTCATGCATATTTCTCCACATTTCACATCTATCAATACTAGCCAAGTGGTCAAAAATGGTCTCCCCTTAATTAGTGGAGTACACTCCATTTATATGTATAGCAATAAGAAGATAATGGGGAAGTATAATTTATTAAATTTTATCAAAATATACTTAATAACCCCTTAGGTTATTTCACTATTGAGTCTTCAAATATAAGGTAAATTCTTGCGGGATATCAATCTCTCTATTCACAGGCTCTTATAAGTGGTGTGTGACATGATTTTGATACTCGCACCTAAGTCATATAATTCCTTTCAAAATTTATTATCCCTGATAAATATAGGAGTCAAAAATTTACCTATATCTCACTACTTATCAGTTAAATCTTTTAATACCACTATTGAGAACTTCTGTGTGATTTGGATGGTGCAGATTTCCTCTTGTTTCTTTTTATTGGTCACTATCACTTTTAATAATTTTTTATAGGTTTTCATTTTTGAGAGAGCCTCTGAAAAAGTAATATTAATATGAAATTTTATAAAATGATCCAAAAATTTACCTTTTTGTATGTTGCACTTCTTTGAGTAATTCAATCTGGAAACAGAAGTCATAGATTGCATTGTGGTGGTTATTCTTCAACTTCTCTTTCTTCTTATTATTCCTTACTATTTTCCATCCCTTCAAATTATTTTTTCATATTTTTGTATCATTCATAATTAAGTATTGTATTTATTGATTTTTTACACTTCTTAGGGTGATGAATTTCATATGTTCACATGTACATACTTCAAGGAATCCAGGTATTACTCCTCTTAGTTTATCACTTGGTTGCTTTGTATTTTGTCCTACTTGGAATTCAAGGTTCTGAATTTCTATTCTCTATTCACTTGAGTCATAATTCAACTCCTTTATTTACATACTATTATCTATTGAATAAGCCAAAATTTCTTTGATATCATCTCTGGTGAAAGTTATGACAGTAAACAAGGTATCCTCTATCATGTGGAACTGGCTTGTGATTGAGAATCCTTAGGGTACTTGGAATCCTGGTTATCACTACTAATATCATTGACTTTGGTTTTGTTTCATCCTCCTCCCCTGAAAATTATTCCCACAATTATAATCATCGTAATTTAATTCTTTGGTATTCGTACCTTAGGGTTTATGTTGATGTCCCATCATTGTTTCTATATTTATAATGAGGTATTTTATATACACTATTATCAAGTCATTATTGTTATTGATCATGTGGATGATTCTTTGTGTCATCCATTCTCCTTTCCATTAGAATATGTTTCACTCCATTTCATCCAATAGGTAATAGATTTCCTCAAGTGATTTCTTCATCAGTGATACTCCAACAGCCACATCCATAATCGACTTGTTTCCATATGAAAGTAACTTAAATAATTATAGGATTAGAATCCATATCTAAATAATAGGAAGTGGAATTTTTGAGTTATGTGTTTTTATGATTACCAATCATAGTAGAGTTATTAAATAGGTTTTTAAGAGAATTATTTTATTAAAAATTAAGAAGAATCGGATGGGGGTTTTAAAAATAGTTTGTATAAATCTATAATCGAAAGCGAAACATATTGGTCTGTCTAAAATGAGATTTGAAGGCATATTGAGGTTTTATAGTTCCAGGGTTCAGGTGAAATTGTATTTTTAATAATTAAATTATTTATCCATGTGTGGCATTAGAGTCAAGACTATGTAGATTCAATGGTCCTGGTAACCCATTAACAAAAAAATCCCATGTTTCCCTTAGTTTGGTAATTTAGTGTTTTACCAAATTGAGTTTGTCTCAATTCCATATTTAAACCGATTTATGATGAATGTGACATTGGTCATGCATCAATTTAAGGTACCTAGTCGGGAAATTAAAAGGTTCCTCCCAAATTAATATACCAATGGTCATGATTAAACAAAAATAAAGGGACTAGAATTGGATAAATAAATTACAGTAAAATAAATACATGAATAAGAATAAGAACTATATCCCACAAAACCTTCCCTCTTCAGCTACAAAACCCAAGAATAGAAAAAATTTAATCCCTAATCCTATTGAGTATAGAGTAAAATGGAAGAAAATAAAAAAAAAAATAAGACAAGAAAGAATCCCATAGAGAATTTAGTGGAGGACCCTACACCTGCATGACTTCTTACTCTAGATTCCAGTCTATGGATTCCTCCCTTGTATGTAGTAGTACAACTCTCTATTTATAAACTTCAATGGGGATCATGTTTTATTTATGTTCCCATTAATATAATCCATAATAGAGGCTAAGATAATTCCATTTTCATATAGAAGTAGTGTGTGGAGTAAAATGTTGAGTCACTATTGAAAATCTAATCAAAAGGCCAAAATTGGATCAGTTTAGAAACTTTCACAGTGTGAATTGGATTCACGACATGAAACAGTCAGGTTATCCACCATTTTTTTTCTTCACTTCATTATCTTTACTAATTTTAGGCCTTTTTAATTTTTATGCATCTTGTAAGTGTTTCAAGAGATGAAAAGTCAATTTTTAATGTTTTAGGATCTTTTTTTCCTTAGTTATTTGGTTTCGACCCCCGGGAGTGTTCCATAGGAATCCTTTGTCTTGGTAGTCCTTCTTCTACATTTTGAATATTTTTTTCCATATTTTTTATCTATTTCAAGCTCTATTATAGCTTTAATTTCCTGGTGTAACATCGTGGCATGAAGAATCCTCATCTCAAGATAATCATCTATTCTATTTCCTTCTCTAAATATTGGTATTATTCTTCCATAAAACAGAGAACAAGTTAAATAGTCAAAATATTGAAAATAATATCAATTTTATTACAAAAAATAAATGTATTAAAACACCCAAAAATATACCCATAAAATACAGGTATCAAAATACCACCATAGTTGAATTTAGACTTGTCCTCAAGGATGGAATCTCAGCATACTATAAAGGAATATTTCCTTACAACGATTTAAATTCAATGTTAATAAAATAAATTGATTAAATGGGAAATCCAATATTTAAGGATCACAGAGGAAGACTCATCAGAAACTCATGTTTTAAATAGAAAAATCAACCAAGTATTTAAATTTTTCTATTTTTAACTATCTAAGACTTTTAGTTTATCCATTTTTATATTTCAATTCATTGTTAATAAGCTTTCAATTTTCAATTTACCTACATTTGAATTTCTTAGAACATCATCAGGGTATAATTGTAAATAAAGTTCAACAAAAAACATAAGAACTTGTCACTTACCAAAGGCATGAAATGAATCTAACATATCTACCAAGTAAATATAGAATCACAAATAATCACGAGGTCTTCATCTTATATGATCAAATGAATATGAGGCTTAAGGAAGGAATTTAAATGATTTAAAATAAGTAAATCTCAAAAAAGAGGTTATCACGAAGATATTTTCCATTCCAGTCACAAATAGCTTAATGAAATTCACCCCTCTCCCCATTATCTCAAATAAGGCATCTAAATAAATGAAATGACATAAATGAAACACCCTATATTATTTTCTTTTCTTTTCAATGGGTTTTTTTCTTGAAATTTTTTCTTTCAATAAATATCATAGCCACCACCAAACCCCAAATTATCTCCTCATGATAATATTTTTAATAGTTATAACAAGATAATTGGTCAATAAATGGTGATTTTTTAATTCCCAAGACATTGTCTTTTTTTAAATAGGGTGTTCAATAAATACAATGAATGTTTCAACCCAAAATTCCATGAAAATCCCCACACACTTATGTTATAAAATGTGTATCTCATCCACCAATTTCCATCTCTCCCACTCTCATTTTTGATAATCATGAAAAATATTTATAGGAAGGCTAGAAAAGAAAAAACAGCAATGTAACACAACTCTTCCCTAACAAGGTCATTCATGTCTTCTATGGGATTTAAAAGGGATTAATGTAATGTGGGTCTCATGATAAGGGATAAATAAAAAATATTCCTTAATCAAATTAAATATCTATTTTACGCAATCATAACTTCAAAAATATGTAAAAAATGTTCTAGAAGAGATCATACCTAATATCCACAAGAAATATACTATATAAAGGATGGAAAATATTAGGCTTATTGGATGTATCAATAATAGGTATGAAGGGTTAGGAAAAATAATCCTCGAAATTCTTATGCATAATTAAATCAATTAAAGTAAATATGTGAAATTAAATGCATGGACGAATCTCAGAAAAATTTAATTTATGAAGATCAACCAATATTCTTAAATAGTTTATGAAGATCAACCAATTTTATTTAGTTGTGGGCATGTAATTATATGTTAAATCATTAAATAAATTAAATGTGGGGAATAAATTATAAAACTTTAGAATTTAAACAATTAATCCCCTTTTAATAGTTTTTTGAACATTTCTATGCTGGTTCTGTTAGCACTGTATTCATGACATTTATATTCTTCTTGATGTGAATTCTTTTATTTTTATGATTTGGATGGGGTAATATATGTGTATTGGTCCTATTGTGTCTTTATTTTTATTCCTTTTAGTTTCTTCCAGCCATGGTATTGATATTCCTATAAATTATAATTAAACTGGAGAAAACCCATTCCATTATCAAAAAACTTTGAATGATTTTGGGGTAAGTTCATGAATGCCTCTAAAAAAATTAAATAAACAAAAATAAAAAATCAAATAACATAGGTTTCCTCCGAAAATAACTTTTATTGACCATCATTGGATCAACTTTACAATCTTTAGATTTATCTCATGTAACGGATGATTGGAAATATTTTACCTATTTAGGGTTTATAAATGGTCTAAGTTTTAACCTCTCTATGTATGTAAGACTCTATTTATCTTCTCGAAATAGCTTAATTCTTACTCTCAGCAGTACTTTCCTAGTTTTCATAGGACCAATCCACCATTTATTCCTTAATACTGAAAAATTAAATGAAATGGCGTGTACCATCCATACCTATTTCTCTTTTTAAAATGTGGTGGATTTGTTCGCTCCTCTAGTGTTAGTGGTCTTACCTTTAAAATCATCATTCTTATTCTTATTACTTTTATTTTTAGTATCCTCTTTCATAATATAAAATAAATCCCATACCTATTTAATTTCAAAGATACCCTCAACTTTGGGTATTTTTTCTTATCAAACCTCATTATATTTTCTTGCAACAAAATTCTTCATCGCCCTATGGATTTTGAAATTGATTGATCATAGAGTTTCTGATTTAAATAATCTTGGTCTAGTGTTTAATAATTTTGTGATCTCTTTCAGCATGTAACGATCCTTGTTTTGAAAACTATAGTTTACTACATTCCCTTAAAGTGGCTTAACAAAAATTTATATTTGGATGGATTGATTATAGCCAACACTCTGGCAGAGCTCTCCAAATTTCATGTCTATCAGTGCTTGACCAGTGGGAATATAATTTGTCAACCTTGATCAAAATATATTCTATGACCCCTTGGGGGTAATTCACTTTTAAGTCTTCTGATATAATGGAAACCCTTGTGGGCTTTGTTATCTCCATTCCTAGGCTCTTATAAGTGGTTCTTGAAAATATGTTGACAATCACACATAATTCACATAAATATTTCCCAAATTTATTAGCTTTAATAAATTTAGGAATCAAAAATCTACCAAGATCTCTTTTCTTATAAGGTGGGTACTTTGATACCACTTTCAATAACTCCAATTTGAGTGGGATGGTTCTAACTTCCTCCATCTTATTCTTATTTCTCACCATCTATTCTAAAATTTTATTGAAGGTTGGAATGTTTGTGAGAACAAATTAAATATAAAGGTTAATACTATTTTTTTTAAATGTTATAAAAATTTACATTTTTGTGTTTTGATCTTATCTTTTCTAGGCTCTTGTATTTAGTTATTTTTCCACTTCATAGGGAGATGAATTTTTTATGTTCACATGGAAATACTTCAGGGCAATCCAAATTTAATCATCTTGGCCTATCTCTATGTTTCTTAGAAACTTCTCCAACTTATCATTTGAAGTTCCAAAGTGCCACCCTCTATTCCCATGAGTCATCCTTAAGCTCTTTTCTTGGTGCACTATGATATTTTTAATAATCCTTAATTTATTTGATAGTATCCCTAAAGGATGTTATGAAATTAGTGAAGTTCTCCACTAATGAGTAGACCTATCTTTTGAGTGAAGTTACGTGGGGTTATTGAAATTTTTGTACTCTCTGATGATATCCTTATCCTTGGTTTTTTTACATCCACCAACACTAAAAATTATTCCCATGATTATAATTAATATAATTGAATTATTTTATATACATACCTTGGTGTTTTTATTATACCATCTTTGTTTCCATATTTTTAGTAATGGATTTCATCTATGCCATTATCTATTCATATTTTTTATTGATCATGTAGATGATTCTTTGTTGCATCCCTTCTCCATAACACTAGAAATTGTTGCTCTCTATTTTGTCCAGTAGTCTATATCATTCCTGAGTTGATTTCTTTATTAGTGATCCTCCAACTACCACATCCTTATTTGACTTATTTCCCAATGTAAGTCCCTTATAGAATGTTTGGATTATAAAACATATCTCAATATAGTGATGGGGGAATTTACGAGTCATGCCTTTGTATCTTTATCACGAAGAGTAGAGGGGTTCAACATCAAATTGACACAAGTTCATACATTTTATCAGGATATCCATAGATTTAGAAGGTTGGAAAAAATAAATTGATAATATTCCTTGAATGATCATTCCATCTAGTGATGGAATGTGTAAGAATGATTTGGATCCTCTCACAACATCAATCTCACAATGAAAATCAGAAGAGGTGAAGTTTTATTGCCTCACTTGAGACATTCTATAATTATAAGGTATCTCTGAGCTCAAAAATGATTCCCTGATGAGGATTCGTTTATTCATGAGGAATTTTGGTGAATAACACATTGTTCAAGATCATCTGTATGATTTCAAGTTTGATCTCAAAGTTATTTTCTTCAATGGGAGGTTCCAAGATACGCAATTGATATCCCAAGTTCAATGGATACCTGTTGTTAGAAAGAGTCAATTTCCATGGTTGTCTTTGAATAACTATTCTAGAAAGTTAATTTATCTTTGTGTCTTACATGGTCATAGTAACTTCTCTCTTTGGTATTTTTTTAGAATCATATTTGATATTGATGAAATCTTTGACTCTTTCCCAAGTCTTATAGTTGTGCATTAATTATTTTTTAATGTAAAAATTGTTACCTAAAATACCTAATGTAAAATAAAGAATATAATATAAAACAATAAATTTAAAATTATCCTAAAAACCAATTTTCAATTATCCCCAACAAACTTTACAGTTTTGACAGGCCTAAAGGGAATCATTATTTCCCTACAGGTCTAATCAAAATTTAAAATTTATAAAAACTCAAACTATGATGCTTAATTAATCAATATATATTATTAGAAAAGTTTGTGGTCAACACCATAAATATATTAAATTATTTTAATTAGGTTTTTAAAATAAATCTATTATATTAAAAATGAAGAAAAATCAAATTTGGGTTTTGTAAATCGTTTTAAGAAATCAAGAATCGATAGAAAATAAGATTAGTTTTTTTGAAATAATATTTTAAGTAATGTTAGGGTTTTTTATTTTGAGGGTTCATGTGAAATTATATTTTTAGAAACTAAATTTATTATCCATGGGGGGTATCATAATTGAGAAAAGTTGGATCCAACGGTCATGGTATCCCATATTTAGCATGGAAATCCATTATTTCACTTGGTCTTATAATTTAGGGTTTTTCCTAATCGATTTTTTCTCGATGCCATTTTAAACTTAGATACCTTCAATGAAAAAAATTTTACGCATCAATTTAGGGTACCTATTTTTACAATTAAAAGTTTCCTTCTATATTAAGAAACCAATCTTCCTAAGGAAACAAAAATAATGTAGTTGGAATTGGATAAATAAATTACATAAAACCAACTACATGAATAAGAATAAAAAATAGATTCAATGGACCCTTCCCCATTTGGATACATAAATCTATAATAAGTTAGGTTTTACCCCCTCATCCTAGTGATGAGAGAGCAATAAGTATGGAAATAAATAAAATATGGCATGAAATAAAACCATAGAGAAATCAGCAGAGGACCCTGTAGTAGTGAAGCTTTTCACCCAAGACTTTGGTCTCTAAATTCCTCCTTTTTTTGAAATAGTGGGGCTCCATATTTATAGACTTAAATGGGGCTCATGTTTAATTTAGGTCTATATTAATATGGGACATTATGGAGGCATTGTTCTTTCCTTTTTGGTTGAGTGGCAGTCTGTGGAATTAAATATTGACTCTCCATTGAAAATTAGTTCAAAAGACCAAAATTGGATCTATTTGGGAAATTTCATGATATTTATTGGATTTATGACATAAAAGTTTTTTGATATCCTACAATTGAGTTTTATTTTCCTCATGATCTGTACTTATTTCACTCCTTGTCAGTTTTACATGTCCTGTAAGTTTTTCGCTACATGAAATGTCAATTTCTAGTGCTAGAAGCTTCATTTTTCCTCTATAGTTTGATTTTGACCCCTAGGACCGTTCCATAGGAATTATTTTTCATGGGGGTACTTTTACAATGTGAAATTAATTTTTCCATATTATTCAATTATTTCAAGTTCCATTGCAGCTTTACTTTCCAAATTTTGCATCACAACGTGAACTGTCTTCAACTCATGATAATCCTTTATTTTTGTTCCTTTTCAGAATATTTGTAGTATCCTTCCATAAATAAGAAAACAAGTTAAATATTCCTAATATTATAAAGAATATAAATTTTATTACACAGATCAATGTATTAAAACACCCTAAAATATATTCATGAAATACATGTATTAAAATACCACCACACTTGAATTCAGACTTGTCATCAAGGATCAAATTTCAACATACTATAAAGGATTTCCACTTTACCATGCTTTAAATTCAATGTTAATAAAATAGATTCACTAAATGGGAAATTGAATATTCAAGCATCATGCATGAAAATTCATCAATGCCTTATTTTTTAAAGAAACAAATCATCCAATTATTTTAGTTTTTCAATTTTAAAATAGCCAATCATTTTAATTTATCCATTTTTATTTTTCAATTCAATATTAAGAAGTAAGTTTTGTAATTTTACTTACTTTTAATTTTTCCACACATTATCAGTGTAAAATTGTAAATACAGTTTGACACACACCACAAGAACATATCACTTAACATAATCTTACAAGGTATCAAACATCTCCACCATGTAATTTCAAAATCCCTAATAATCATGAGGTCTTCATCGTTTAGGAACAAATGACTCTAAGGATTATGGTAGGTGGATAGATGATTTAAATTATGTAAATCTCAAAACATTGGTTATCTCTAAGTTGTTTTTCATGATAGTCAAAAACAACACAATTAAAGTCTTCTCTCTACCTCGTATCTCAATGTAGGATTATGATGAAATCAAATACAATAAATGAAACACCCTCTATTATTTTATTTTATTTTTTATTTTTTTCAAAAGTTATGAGATAGAAAAATCTCAAAACCACTACCCACCCCCAAATGATCTCCTCATGAAAATATTTTTAATAGTTAATCTCACTAGTCAAGAAATGGTGATTTTTGAATTTCCCAAGACATAACCCTATTTTATAAGAGGGTGTGCAATAAATATAATAAATGTGACTTTCCAAAATCTCATTAAATTCACCCACACATTTATCCATTAAAAAATGTATATTTATTCTACTAGTCAATGTCTCTCCCACTATAATTATTGATAATCATGAAAATTATTAATAGGAAGGTTAGAAATGATAAAATGAGAATATAACACAATTATTCCCTAATATGTTTGTTCATGAATTCTATGGGACTTAAAAGGGATTAATCTAAGTTTTGTCTCAAGTTAAGGGCTAAAAGATGTGTCTAAATCATATTAAATGTAGATTTTTTACAATAAGAGATTTGAAAAAATGAAAAGAAAGTTATGGAATAGGAAATTCCCAACTTCCACAAAAAATAAACTATAAATAAAATGAGAAATATTGTGATTAGAAGATGTCTGGGAATTGGAATGAAGATTTGGGATGACTACTAATGGAAATTCCTATGAATAATCAAGTCAATTAACATAAATTTTTTAAATTTAATGAATATACAAATGTGATTAAAATTTGATTTATAATTATTAACCAGTATCCTTAAATAATGATTTTACAAATCCTAATCCACTTGCTCATATATACTAATTCTTTTTCTCATTTTATCATTCAAATATTTTGAAAAAAAAATAAAATTGTGGAATTCGAAGTATCCTAGGTATTTTATGTCTCCTAGTTCAGTTGATTTAAATAATAATCAATTGTAGGCTCTCAATTTCCATTTAAAGATTTAAATAAATTAAATTTAGATAATATGGTATAAAAAATAGAATTAAAACACTTACTCCCCTTTTAATGATTTTTTGAACATGGTTGTATGGATTCTATATATATCATATTCAAATTTTGTATATGTTTTAGGACGTGAATTCTCTGATTTTTATGATGTGAATAGGTTTCATGAATTGTATTTGTCTTGTTTCGTCCTTATCCTACTTCCTTATGCTTTTTATATACCTGGGTCTTTATAGTCTTGAAAATTATAACTAAAAAGGTGAAATACTATGACATAATCAATGAAATTTAAATGATTTTTGGGTGAGTGTGTGTGTGACTCTAAAAATAGTAAATATATAGATAAAATTTCAAAAAACTAAGGTTTCATCTCGAAAGTGATTTGGTTTACCATTATTGGATTGACCTTAGCTCCTTCATCATCAACTTACACGATAAATGATTGGAAAGGTTTTACCTAGTTTGGGTCTATAAATGGTATTAGTTGTAACCAGTATACATAGGTTCAACACTACCCATATTCTATAAAAAGATTAATTATTCCTTTTAAAATAACTTTCCTAAATTCCATCGGATCAGTCACCATTTTTTTATTATTCCTGAAAAATTAAATGGACAGACATGTACCATCCATACCTTTCATCATTTTTTAAAATGTGTTGGATTCGGTCTCTCCTATGGTGTCAGCAGTCTAACACAGTTCTTATTCAAACTAATTGTCTTCTCTTACATCACAGTTCTTCACCACTTGGTGGATATTAAAAATAAATTGATCAAAGTAAACTCTCAGGAATATTTTTCCACTTTTCATATATATTAGTGCTCACCTAAAGGCCAAAAATGGTCTCCCCAAAATTAGTGGAGTTAACTCTGTGTCCATGTCCAAGGCTAAGAAGTCAATGGAGAAGTATAATTATTTGAATTTCATTAGATTATCTTCAATGATCCTTCAAGTAATTTCATTATTGATTATGATAATAGAAGGGGAACACTTATGAGCTTCAATATCTCTCTTACTATGATATTTTAAGTGGTGTATGACATGATTTTTACATTCACACCTATTTCACATAAATATTTTACAAATTTATTAGTTGTGACAAAGATAGGAATTGAAAATCTACCTATATTTCATTACTTATTAGGTAGGTCCTTTGATACCACTGTCAAGCACTTTTATGTGAGTGGGATGGTTCCAATATCTTTCATCTTCTTCTCATTTTTAATGGATCGGACCTCCATGATCCATTAATTAGTCAAAATCCAGTGTTTAGGGCGTTCTAGGAGTCAACAGTATTTCATTTAAAGAGTTTTCTAAATTTACAGTTTTTTCATCAGTAAGTTGAGGGCATCGGTAGATCGAGGTGTCAGTAGGTTAAGGTAATTGGTAGGTAGAGGATTTGGTAAGCCTGGGTGTTGGTCATTCGAAGGAATTAGTAGGTCAAGGCATATGTAGGTTGAGGATGTAGGTATGTCGAGGTGTCAGTAGTTTAGGGCATCTAATGGTCAAGGTGTTAGTAGTTCTAGGTGTCTGTAGGTCGAGGCATAAGTAGGTAAAGGTGTCGGTAGGTCTACGGTGTTAGTAATTTGAGGTTTTGGTAGGTCAAGGAGTCTTTTGGTTGAAGGAATCGATAGGTTAGGGACTTGGTAGGTCAATGCGTCGAAAGGTATGTGTTTCAGTAAATCGAAGGCATCGCTAGGTTAGGGCATCGGTAGGTTAGAGCATCATTAGGTCAAATGAGTCAGTAGGTCAAGGCATTGGTAGGATAGGACATTTGTAGGTCACGAAGTCTGTAGTTTGTCGTGTCTGTAGGTTGAGGCGGCGTTAGGTTGAAGGCATCAAAAGGTCAAAGTCATTAGTGAGTCACGATGTCAGTGAGTCAGGGAATCGGTGAGGCAGCCATCGGTAGGTTGTTTCGGTGGCTCAATGTTGGTGGATCAGTGTTAGCTACTCGCTGTTAGTGGATCTCTATTGTTGGCTTGTTATCAATGACTCACCCATCAGTGACTCAATTCCAATTTTTCTGGTTTTCCCCTCTTACATTTTATTTGACTTAACTCAAGTTTAAAACCTTATTTGTGCATTTATAAAGGAATTTAAATGGTTATAAATTATATTTTTAATATCCTAATACTCTGAGGAATTTAAAACAGTCGAACTATGTGGTCTTTTCCTTGATCTGACTTTAATGGCCCTTGAATACATTTCCCCTTCCATTGATATAGGATCTACCTTTACTAAATTAAGACCGTATATTCTCAATGTGTTTATATTTTCTCTTGTTGTTCCTAGATAATTCCCCTCTCTTAGATTTTTTTGTTGTGTCGTAGCCAAAGATCCAATTCTCTAAGAGTTTTTCTTCTACTCACGTACCCCCTGCTTTGGTGAGAGGAAGAATTTTTGGTCACCTATTATTCCAAGTAGGTATTTCCTTCGTCTCACTTTCAATTGTGCATCATGCGGGGTGGTTATAATGATGTCTCCTTGTTAGAATGGATGAATCAAAATTTAATGAATATAATAAGAAATAATAAATGAGGGGATGGGAAGATCATGGTAATAGTTTTGTTTTATATGTTATCCTTGATCCATGTTGTGAATTTTATGGGTTGTATTCATCTAAAAAACATAGTCGTTGGTGGTGTCTGTTTTTTCACCTATATGATTTTTGAATCACTGCTGCAAGAATTGGAATTTGGTTAATCACATACATTCGGCCGAATAAATGGATTCCCTAGGATAAAGCTTATTCTCTGATAACCCTTATCTTATCAAGTGGATTTAAAGCATGAGTGATTCTAAATCTAAATAAACTTTTCCTCATTGGTGTGGTTGTGTGTTGTGTCTGTGTTGGTAGTGTGGTGTTGTGGATGGGGGTGTGATTGTGTGTATGGGGAGGTACGGGAAGTGTGATGGTATCTTAGGATAATATTTTAGTTGATTGTGGAATGGATAGACTTGTTATGTCATGGAAAATCATATAGGCAGTGGTTGGGAAGCGGGGTTGTAGGACTGTGTTGTGTCATGATTTCTTGTTTTTTGAGTGTTAGAATGGGTTCCCTTAACATTATCTATTGTTTCCTTCTTTGTCTTGGGCAGTGTTTGGAATGGTTATTTTGCCTTAAAATTTTTATAGTGTTTGGAAGTTTCATGGGTAGGGATGGAAATAAATAAATGAATGGATTGATAATGCAAAATGATAATTGGTTAATTAAATGAATTGAGTACGGGTATGTTTCAACTTGAGGCAAGTAGTGAAGTTCCATTAAAGTAAGCTTAATTCGTGGTGGAACATGAATTTTGGGGTAGTCTAAAATGTGGTTTTTAGTGGACTGGTTGTATGTTTTTAAACCAAATGTAACACCCCAAGCTTCTACGATACGCTTCTCTTTGAATAATGCAATAGCGTGTGTTGTACGCAACATTGAGTTCTAACACACCACAACCTATCAAACTAGCCGTTATGAATAGTAATACCCACTTTTTGAAATTTATAAATTTTATTTTTCAAAATGGACTTCATTTTTGGATTCTTAATATTGAAATGAGATTAGTTTTTGGTACTTTTTGGATAACTTTCATATTTTGATGAATAGTGAAAATTACTAAATTTTAATTAAAAACAATTTTTTTTAAACGAAATAATTAATAGTGATAAATTATGAATTTTAGTGGTTTTAAATTATATTTAGAATATATTTTTACCATTTAAAACAATTTTTGTCATTGTACATAATTTCGCAATTAAACCGGACATAAACAAGTGACAATCTTTTGATAGTTATTATCTCTTAAAAACACTCTTTTTGTTTTAACAACGGGAATTAATTTTAAATTAATTTCTGACTCTTATGTGTTTTGAATTTGGAAAAATGGATCCCATATTTGTAATTAGGATATTAAAATTGTGTAAATAGGTAACTTTTATTTTTAGACATTTTGAATAATTACTTTGGCAAATATTTTATTTACCATGGTTAAAGGGTAAATCCGGTAAATATGGGTTAAAAAATAATATTATAATAATAAAACATTACCCTAAAACGTGTCCTAAACTTATTGGTTGATACATTTCCGACCATGGGCATATTTGGGTCGATTTTGGGACCCCATGGAGCCACTTGTAAATGATAGGGACACTTTATTTTAATTAAGTTAAAATAAATAGAAAAATGACATAAGCATATATCTTTTAGAAAAACAATTTTTACATAGGGTTATATATGTTTTATTTTCAACTATAAATATTAATTATAAATATAAAAATATTTCATATATAATGGTATTTTATTTATAATTTTTAGACATTAAATAATTTAATTTATATATGACACAATGGTCATGCAGTAATTACCAAATTAATGAAAAATTAGAATAATTGATATTATAAATACCCAAATAAATGTAATTTGAGACTTTTTATAAATACAAATAATTTTATAGGTAAATATGACATGTTAGGATTGATTTAAGTAACTTTTTTAGAAGTAATCATTCTGTTATGATTTTTTCAAAAATCAATTATTGAATAGTGTCAAAATTGACATAAAAGAGTTTTTTAAATAAATATTATATTATTAATTGATATTAAATTCATAAAAATATAAGGTTCAGCCAAGATACTTATATAATGATATTTGTATTTTTAATGGACCACTTGGGGGTCTCTTGGATGTATATAGTAAGTTTATTAACCATATAATATAAAAATACAAAGAGACATTGTAAAAGTGAAACTAATTAACAAAGAGTTAATACTTAATGATAAGGTTAATATAGTAACCCAAACCTATGTAAATCCTATTGGTTGAGTGTTTATAGACCTATACCTACCTTAAACTTTAAATAATCCACTTTTTAGCCATTAGAAACCGAATATGAATTTATTATAAAATAATATTTCTAGCTTTTCCAAAGGTTCCCCTCACCCCTCTTATAAAAGGGAACTCCCCCTTCTCACTAATTCACACATTCAAAGCCTTTTGGTTCAGACAACCCCTGCCCAAATACTCTCTCAAATCCTCTCAATTCATCATAGAGTCATTTATTTAGTCATAAATACAACCTAAGGAGACCATTTTATCAAATAAAAAGGAAGAACCCGAAGAAGAAGTAATGATTTCACCACCCTTTTTCAAGTTCCTTTCTTCTTCCACTTCTTATTTCTTTTTTATTACCATTCTAAAATAATTAATCCAGTATATTATATATACTTTTATGTTATTATAAACATGGTACAACCATATTTCAGTATTCTATCTATCCTTTTAATGACATGTCACCATACGTGCGTACGTACGGATTACCGTCTCCACGTCGTGGTGTAATTGTTATTCAAAACATTATTATTTAGATGGGTATAATAATGATGTGTAATTCTTGTAAATAATAAATATAACATTATAATTATTCTATATATATGATATAACATCTAATTATATATTATTTTAATATCAAAAGAATGATATTGTCGCTCGTGCGTACGTACGGACTACCGTCTCCATGAACGCGATGAGATTCATTCTCCATCGTATCCATTCAAGTATAATTATCATTTTATGATTTAAAAATAATTTTTAAGGACTTGATATAATTCTGTATATTAATAAGATACAACCTATCCATTACAAACACGTCTTACGTAATAAAACATATAAAAGAAAACAAGTAAGTTAACACTCGAAACGACGATAATACTAAGATATTATTAACAAAGAAATGTTAAGAGATCATATATGATATCATATTAATGTATATGATTCTTGTATAATTTAATAACAATTATTTCTCCATTATACAGGAGGCTAACCTACCCCAACTAAGGAAAAGTACAAGGTAAGGGTTTATTTCACAATTTCTTCATTATCCGAGGTTGTTTATAGGTAATAATCTACTGGGATTTCTTTATCATCCACATCCATGTTTCTTAAAAATGTATTTCAATACATTTTTACTATTTACAATAATATTGGTTAAAGTCATTCATACCCTTGTTTTACTTTTTATAAGAGTTTTATAAAGGAATCTTTCCGTCGTTTTCCAAACATGGTGCTTTTTAACCTTTTCGACAGAATTAAGGTAAGAATGTTTTTTTTAACTTATACGGCGGGTGCGGCTATTTTCCACCATTATAAAATCTTCAAAGCTTCCATTACGAGCTTATAAGAAAATTTTCAAAGAAAATGTTTTATTTTATAATTATGTGACTCTTAAATGATTTTAAAATAGGAAGAGATATTTCTCTAAAAATAGTTTTGATTTCATCTATGTCAACATCCTTTGATGGATTTTAAGTTTATTTGGAGTTGATTTATTATGATACAAAACTTCCATATTTTATTGATGGTTTTCTGATATGTTTGACTGTGGATGTGTTATTTTTTATACCATTCATGGTTTATGAAGAAATTATTGACATTTCGTATGCTAGTTTTAATACGAATGTTTATGTTATGTTTAAACCTGTTCATATGAGGAATACATTGGACTTAATAAGTGACAGGTGGAGCCCGCTATAGCTCCTCGATGCATCGGTAGGTCTCATGAGACAAACTAGTGTCTTGGCACAAGGCCTTGACAAAATATTATTTGTAGTCTTGGCATGAGGCCTTGGCTATGTGGTTATTATAGTCTGGCATTATGCATTCCATCATTATGAAAGTGGTTATTGATATTGCATGTGCTTATTAGATTAGTATAATATCCATGTGAATAAGTAAATGGAATTATTTCATTTTATTTTTGCCATACTATGTTGAAGTTCAAGTTTAAAAGTCTTTTGTTTTAGTTATACATTGCCTTAAATTTTTATTCTTATTTATGAAAGTTTCCGCTATATTGTTATCCTTACTGGGCATTTGATCTCACCCCTTTTCTATGTTTTATTTTTCCCAGGATGTGAAGAAGTAATTTATGAATGACCTACAGGGATAGTATGAGTGGATAAGAGTGTGGACTAGGGAGACTATATTGTTGTAGTTTTCATTTTATGATGTAATGTAAACTTTATTAATGTATCTAGTTATTCCAAGACTACTAAACTAATCGGTATTTAGAGAATTGATCTTTCTTGTGATCATGCCAATGTTATGTAATAATGCACCGAATCTGGGTAACTGTGGTCGGGGCGTCACACCAATAGGATGGGTTGAGTGTTTCGTACCTATATATATAAACTTGTAGTTTCTTATGATTTCTATAAACACCCCACCTATGTTGAGAACTATGTGTCGAACACCCCCATTATTATGGGGGTATCTTTCCCAATATCTCGGTGGGAGGATGCATGGATGGTTACTAACTTTACCTTGATCCCTCTTCTAGGAATTGATTTTATGAGAGTCTTTAGGAAGGATGTAATGGCTTGAGGTTTGATAACAAACTCTTGGTATTGGTTGTGTGGGAGGTGGTTTTTTTCCTAAAAATCTTCAAGATGAAACCCAAGTGTTGTTCGGTGAGACATGTGGTGGTTGTGGCCCAGCTATCTGCGGTAAAGATGTAATGTTTTGTTCCATTCAGATGTGTGCAGGGATATTGTGATAGTGGGGATTGTAAAAGATCATGGTAGCATAAAGACATTTACCATTAAGGATGATCAGTTAACTATTGGAAAGTGTTGCGGGGTACCCAAATATCATTGTGTTTAATACTTTACTTTACTTTACTTGCTATATATGGTGATTATTCCATGGTGACATTGGGGTGGATAGTATACCATGTTAGGTGCTTTTGAGTTTCAGTTGTTTTCTCACAGGGGAATTAGTATGCTTCTCCGACTTTTTCATGGGTAGATTTGGTTTTCCTTATCGAGAATACTTGTATACTCACCCTATGTATATAAAACTATTTTTGGGTTTCCAAGGATATTATGTGGATCGTGTTGGACCTTACTAGATCAGATGTTGGGGATGGTTTTTGTGTCACTACTTTGTTTTATTTTGGTAATTTGGAGTTTTATTTGTATATCTAGCAGTTTTACTTTAAATATGCATGTGGGGTGGATCTTGGTTTCTTTATATATATCGGTCTTAGAGTTTTTTGAGGTTGATACATATTATCTCCTGATCTTTGTTACTATAAAAAGGGTAATTCCTCCCTCTTTTTTGAGATTTATATACCCTTGGTGTTGGTCACCACCCCCTGGTCTATTGGAGGTGGGACTTGGAGGTCATTATCTCTCCTTAATCTTGAGGAAGGAAGGTATCAGCATCTTGTTATCCCTTCCCTCATCTTGAAGAAGGTGGGACATTATGGAATGGTATCAAAGGAGATGGTTGAGAAGAAGGATGGGGTTTGAATTTGGGCATAATGCGGATTCCTTGGGTTAGTAGGGATACAATGTTAGGTGATCTTGGTGTGTGAAATAGGTCAGGGAAGACTTCCTAGGACATGGTATTTTAGGGGCCCTCAGGATATGATGCAAGGACTCTAAGTTTACCGAAAGACCAAGTGAGGATACATTATTTGTGGGGTAGAGACCATAGGAAAGGTATATTCATCATGATTACTCGTGTTCTTGTTTGTCCTGGGAGGTTTTGGAAAATTTAAAAAAAAATCAGTTAAAATGAATACTTAATAAATTCCATACTACTTAGTATTAAGATTTCCTTGTTTTCCTTTCATTTATGGATCCTGAATTTCGTTCATGTGTGGTAAGAGAAATGGAGGGTCAGTAGGGTGACCCAGTTGACCAGAGGAAGATTATCAGTAGAAAAATACACATTGTTCTTTCTAGTGGAAGACTCTGGGAAAGTACATATGAAGTGTCTCATACATGGAGACATAGAGTTGGATCGAGGAGCTTGTGATCACTTTCAGTTTGATCCAGGCTCTGATAGAGTACAGGGTTCCTCTAGCGATGATCCAGATCAGGGCAGTAGCACATCAGTGGTGGATGATTTACCTCGGGGAGAGGAAGGAGACCAATGTTTCATGGGAGGACTTTGCGAAGGAGTTTTTTTGGAATTACATTCTTTCATGATGAAATCCAATATGAGGAAGTAGCTACTCTCCCTATAGAAGGATAGTATGTTAGTGAGGGAATTGGGAATCAAATTAAAGAACCTCTTATGTTTTTATCTAGATCTCTTTATGAATGAGGAGTCTTGGGAGAGGTGCTTAGAGGAGGCACTTCTTCTTTCTCTTCAGTATTTGGTTACTCCCTTCACCCTACCAACATACTTAGAGGTTTAGAATAAGGATGAGGTAGTGGAAATGATGAACTTGTGTGGAGGTCTACCATGAGAGGGAATTCACTCAAGTTCTCAATGGGGGAATACTATTAGTAGCGAGTATATGGTATAAGGGCCTTCTATTTTTGGGCATGTGGAGATATGACACCAACAGTTTCAGTTTCGACCCTCTCATCCTCACCCTTTTCCGAGGGGCCTGGGGAAGAGGTGTTATTCTTTCAGAGCTCGTGTGCACCTCCAGGTATAGTGTCTGACCCAAGCTCAGTATAATGGAGGTGGTCATGTTCGGTTCCCACCTTACTAGGAGTTTCGATCCAGGCCTTTCTAGCAGCAGCGATAGGAGGCCCCTTCTCAATCGAGGGTGGATGGTGCCGGAGGAGGCCAACCTCATGGTGCTCCTTAGGGACCTCAACTATGGAATGGTCGGGGAGGTGGCTAACAACTGAGTGGTAGAGTAGTTGTGCATGTGCACTTTCATGCTATAGAGGTAGCAGTTCTAGTATGGTCATATATCATTCAATGTATGATCATGTCATTTAGTACTCTTGATTTTAACTTGTTTGATTCATGATCTTCTAACTCCTTTGTTCTACCTAGCCTAGCCCATTCTCTAGGATTGTACATAGAGAGACTTTCGGTGCCCCTAGTGTTTAGTACACCATTTAGAGGTCAAACCAGCTTTTTTGATGTTTTTTAGGGAAGTAGACTCATGTAGGGGGCACATAAGTACAGTATGGATATCTATCTACTACAGATGTATCCATACGGTGTTGTCCTTGGAATCTATTGGTTGTACTCTGTGTGTTATATTATCAACTTCTTCTAGATAAGATTAATGTTTTCAGATATGAAAGGCCAGTGTACAGATTTCTTTGGTGAGCGAAGCTATTAGATGGGTAGTCAGTGCATGGAGCCCCTTTTTTCCTTGTTAGCCAAGTTGTGAGTGGTATTGATGGATTCTGAGATGGTGGTGTTTTGGGGAGTTGTCGGAGAGTTTCTAGATTTTTTTCTTTAGGAGGTTTTGACTCTTCCCCATCGTTGTGATGTTGAATTCAGGATATACTTTTAGTCCGGTACTTATTTGATCTCGATGGATCCTCATCATATAGAACCTTCTGAGTTGTGAGAGTTGTAAATTCATATTGAAGATATGATGAATAAGGGTATCTTCCAACTCAGTGTGTCTTTGTGGGGTGCTCTGGTCTTATTTTCGAAGAAGGCAAACTATGGTCGGAGGCTATGCATAGACTATCGGAGACTGAACCAGGTAATAGTTAGAAACTGTTACCCTCTCCCAAGAATAGACAATATTTTTGAACATCTAAGAGAAGAAGTTTGGTTCTCTAAGATTGATCTATGCTCTGGGTATCACTAGTTAAGGGTGAAGGAGGGCGACGTACCAAAGAATGCTTTCAGTTGCAGGTAAGGGAACTTCAAGTTCGTGGTTCTGTACTAAATTGTTACAAATGCACTAAACATTTTCATGGGGATTATTAACTCCATATTTCATGATTTCCTGGACCGTTTCATCATCATATTCCTCAATGACATCCTAATCTACTCAAATTCAGAGGAGGAGCATATTGAGTATCTCAGGATTGTCCTAGAGGTCATTCAGCACCACCAGCTCTACCGAAAGCTATCCGAGTGAATTTTTTTGACATGGGAGGTCCAGCTACTTGGACATGTGGTGTCTCATAAGGCTGTAGAAGTGGATCCATTGAAGTTTGAGGCAGTTGTTTCCTAGGAATCACCTAAGAATGTAGCATATATTCGTAGTTTTCTTGGCCTGGAAGGAAACTACCATAGATTCGTATCTGATTTCTCTTAGGTAGAAGCTCCGTTGAAATATATGACTAGAAAAGTCAATGATTTTTTTAATTCGAGCAGTTCTAGGCAACGTTCACCTATCTAAAGGTAAATTTGGTCAGTGCTTCAGTGCTCAGGATTCCAGAGGAAGGGTTGATGTTCAAAGTGTTTTGTGATGCTTCTCGTCTAAGCTTGGGGTGTGTAATGTTGTTGAAATGGGGAGTTATATCCTATGGGTTTAGTCAGTTATGTCCCCATGAACATAACTATGCCACCCATGATCTAGAACTAGCAGCGGTCATGTTCACATTAAAGTTGTGGTTGCATTACCTCATTTGGGAGTGTTTTGTGGTCTTCACAGATTATAAGATCTTGAGGTATATATTTTCCCAAGGAGACCTAAACTTGTGGAAATAGAGGTGGATGGACTTTCTAATGGATGAAAATATTAAGATCTTCTAAACCTCATGAAAAAGGGAATTTTTTGGCCAATGCTCTGAGCAGGAAGTCGCAGAAGGAAGTGGTTCGGCAATCTGTAGATGCTTGGAGGGTAATGGAGGAGTTGGTTTCCTTTAACATAGATGCAGGAATGGATGGCGGTAGATACGTGATGTGGTACTATTTTTACATAGATTTAGCTCATCTTTTTACTTAATTTTTAATGAATTAATTATTTATTTAATCACTTAATACTAAATAATTGTACTTTTGTATTTTTATAATTAATTTTGTTAATTAATTAATTTTTATAATTAATTATGTATTTTTAGTCATCAAAATAATAATTTTAATCTTACTTTAATTTTCTAATTTAATTATGTCTTATTTAGTTTGGTTAATTCAAATCTTCTTGGCTTTTTAATAAGTTAATATCTATTTTTAAAACAATTATTTAATCGATGTAAGTCTACTTAATTAAGTTAGTTTTTGTTCTAATATTTTATCCTTTAGTTTAGTTACATTAGAATAGGTTAACATTATTAATTAATTTTTTTAGACATCTAGATCATCATTTAAGTAAATAATTTGTGTTTTTAAATTAAGTTAAATAGTTCAATTTTAATTTTATGTGTCCAAATATTTGTTAAATTAATTAATAAGAGTTTTTAAACGTTAATTATATTATTTTATGTATGCAGTTTGATTGTTTATTTTTTTCTATTGGTTTTAGTCTACTGGTGAGGTAGAATATTAATAGCGGTGACTTATAGGGTCACTGATGTTCTTCATTTATACTAACTGCTACTTTGGAATTATTTATTTAGTCATTCTAATTTAAGTCGTTCATAATCTTAGTTTAATAAATATTCAGTTCTTAGCTTAAGTGTTGTCAATTAATATTCTTAGTTGTGGTTTTAATATTTTGAAGTTTAATAAAAATCTTGTTTTAAATTTATGGTATTTAACATTATTTTAATTAATTGTTTTCAGTTTTTTTATTTAGTTTACTTAACATTTAATTTTAATTTTTTTTAAAGGTTACCGTTAGCTCTTAATTTTATACTAGCGGTGACCCTTTTATTTTTGTTGTGCAACGGTGACTATTTTAATTTTAATAGTGACTATTTTTATTTGTAATGGTGACTTGGTTTTTAATTTCTAATGGTGAGTCTTACCTCACCATTACCCATCTTCCCTTTTCCTCACTGTTAGACAATTCCTGCACCTCACTGTTACTTCCTTCCCTCACAGTCACTGATACCCATTCCTCACCCTTACTTTTTCCTCACTGATATCTCTACCAACCGTTGCATTTTTCTACAACCTTACCGTTAGACTTCAATTATTCTTTGTCACTATTTCCCAACTTTCTTGTCCTCACATCCACTGATATCCATTCCTCACCATTTCACCTCTCCAACTCACTCTCGCTTCCCCTGTGCGTTACCCATCCACCATTATTTTTCCCCTGTCATCACATCCCTGCCCTTATCACCGTACTTCATCCATCTCCATTCCTTCTAAGCTCAAACCAAGATCCATTGAAATCAAACATCTAATAGTGTTTCCTTCAACCTTGGTCACACCATCACCGACTTCTACCAACTTAGATCAAGATTAAATCTTCAATCATTCTTACTTCATCAAAACAGATCGCACAGAGAAAAAAAACTAATTAACACCCTGGGTCCATACTTGAAATCCCAAATTAGATCTTTATGAGATGAAGGCATTTCTCAAGAATAGGTGTAGGTTATCTTGCTGGACCTGAGCCACCACAAGCCATTGGTCGGAGAGGCTTAATTTTGGTAGTTTTCGAAGCATCGCACCACCACACTAAAGAAGCGGAAGGGAAGGACCTGGTCACCAGTAGATAAGAGGAGGTCGACACCACTGCTACTTAAGAAGATGCCATGCCATCAAAGCTGAACCGGAGGAGGATCTGAGCCGAGGATCCAGGTCGATGTGAGGTGTCTCCAGGGGAATCGTTGCACTGTGCTCTTGGAGGGAGATCGAGGTGGAGGTTGGCGCTGCTGTGTGAAGAGGCTGCTGTGCCGGGTTGTAGAGGATGAAGAGAAGCACTCCCCCTGATGTACACTGATTTGGGGGAGGGAAGAAGAGATATTAAAAAAATAATAATAATAAAATTAAAGTAAAAAAAGAGTAAAAATAAAGTTAAAGTGAAGTTAAAAGTAAAAGTAAACTTTAGTAAGTTAAATGAATATAATATAATTTGTTAAAGTTATAAGTTAAAACAAATATTATAGATAAATTATAAATTAAAATATAAAACTAAATTAATAATAAATGATAATAATAAATTACTTTTCTTTTAATAGTATAAATTTATAATTAAAAATAATTGTAAGTAAACTATAAAATATACTTTTTAATATAAAAAATATTTAAAACTAAAGTATTAAATTCTAATTACTAAATTAAAATAAACTAATTAATAAATTGATCAATCAATTTAATTTCTTTAAAATTAATTATGATAATGATAATAAAATTATAAATTAATATTATTTAAATTATTATTTTAATAACTTATTTTCTTATGTGGTTAAATTTTAATAACTTTGCTAAAAATGATATAATTAATAACTTGGTAATTATATTTTTTAAATTAATTAAATTAAAAATTTTTTAATAATCTTATGTTTTACCATAGTAATATTATGTGAATAATTTTATAAATAATAATTTTCAACTTAAATATTAATTAATTAGCTTTAGTTAACTTTTGTCTTTGTGTTTTAATTACTTTATCTTTTTTATATCATGTGCAGGTTCATACCAAAGTTAGAAACACGTCCATGTTCACGCAACTAACTCAGCGGAAGTTATTTATGAGGGAAAAACTAGTGCAACGTTCCTTTCGTGAAAAAACGCACATTGTGCAGTGCATTTGTGAAGTTTTTTCAAATTCGGCGGAAGATGTGCGGTGACATGCAGCAGTTGACAGTTGATATTTAAAGCATAGAAAGCAACAAATTAGGGGATATTGTGATATTCATTCCCCAAACACATGAGACTAGAGAGAAGATACCTGGGAGCATCACTAGAGAAGAGCAAGGGTCCGAGGAGCCTGAGAGGAGAGCAGTATTTGGGGAGTACTTCTTCCCTTCATCCTTAAATTGTGTACTCTATTCTTGGATGCTTTTCATTTATTTAATCAATATGATCAAAGGATGAATTTTCTATCTTGACAATTCAATTATATTAGTTAATCTTTTAGTCTTCTTCATTCAGTATACATTTTTTTAGAATCGTAATCAATTGGTGAGATTGATTAATGATTCTCTGTTTTGTTGCTTCACACCTCAATTGTTTTCTTAATTCATTAATTCAAGATCAACTGGTGAGGTAGTTCTTGAATACTTTTTCAAAGAATTAATATCTTTACATCTGGAAATTCAAGGAGAATTTATTTCCAAATGTTATCATTTTATAACAGTCAAGCAGTCTGACTGATTTTGGAGTGGAAAACTCCTAAAGTCAGTCTTTTGTGTGTTGATTTTCATGGAGATGGAGACTTTTCACTTTAATTTCTTGAGGTGTGACTCAATAAAGTGTAGTGGATAATAAATATATTAAACCAGTAGATTCAGATTCTCGAGTATTACTTTTGATATGCTCCTTCGACCCTGCTCCTTTATTTTAGTATTTTGTTCTTTTAGGGTAGTTTTACGGTAGTTCTTAGTTTATTAGTATACTAGTAAATGATTTAGTCTCTTGTCATCATCTTTTATCTTACTTCTCTCTTAAAGAAAAGTACAAAAAAATGGTAAAGTAAAAACAACTAAAAATATACACACTCGCTTCACGGCTGAAAACAGTGGAGTTTAATAAAATTAAAACCTTAAGATTCACTCATCTTTCTTATCTGTGGATCGACCATGCACCACTGATCTAGTTTAGGAGTAATAAATGTAATTTTTAGGGCTTTTACAACCTCCGGCCTCATCAAAATTTGGCGTCGTTTCCAGGGAAGGCATGCACTGAGAGTCTAGGTTTTAAAAAAACAATAAAAAAACATGAAAACAAACATGAAAAAAATATGATTTAGAAAAACTACTTTGAACTAAATCTTCTTCTTTTGCTGTTTTGAGGAAAAAAATCTGCTCAACTGTGCAAACTTTTGTGTTTAAACTCATTTTTTTTTAGTTTAATGGAAATGGAACAACATCATAACTGTAATCAAGTGGGAACATACTGTGTTTGTTGTAGAGATTATGGACATACTGTCTGGCAGTGTGTCTATAACCAGCCACAACCGGATGTTAACATTGAGGAAGATGAAAATTTTGAATTTAATCCTGAATTCCTAGATAAACTAGAATTAATTGAAACCAAACTGGATGCTAGGGAGAATAATTGGAATACTTGTTTTAACCAAACCCATAAAATTCAACTTAGATATTCTCAAGAGAAAGATCAAAGAATCAAAAGATTGGAAAACATGCTCCTGGAATTACAAAAAAATGTTAAAGAACAAGAATAATTTGAAGAAAAATAAAAAGAAAATCTGTATAAAAGATTTGAAAATCAAGTGGAAGAAGAGAGTGATTGTGAAACTGGATAAGAAAACATTTTCTTTGAAAAATCTGAAACTATTGAACAAAACATGGAGATAACCAACTCACTTATTGAAGAACACATTAATGATGATCCCAAAAAGAACATTAATGGTGTAGAGTTGGACAATTCTAAAGATAAATTAAAAAAGATTAAAAAAGATTTCCCATTTATTTTCATCATCCCTTATTTTGATAAAAATCACTGTTTTAGAAGTTTTGAGAAGGAAGTTACTCGGGTAGAAGAGATACTTGAAACTGAATACTTGAATGTTAAAAACTCTTCACCTAATTTTTTTGACATTGTGAATACAGAACCTGAACTGTAAATGGGGAACACTTTGGAAGAAAACACTAAATTGGAAGTTAAAGAATCTAAAATATTTGAACCTCAACTGAATACTTCTCTTCCATGTTTTGAACGTGTAAACCCAATAATTTCTGAACTGTTGTTGGATAATGAGTAAGAGGGAATGATATTTTAAGAAAGGATAAATGATGAGTTCTCATTTCCCTATTCTCATTTTAACCACTTTTCTGAAACTTTATGCAATGAAATGAAAAGTAGTGTTAACTTACTTGAGGAGAATTGTCTTAAGTTGAACATTCTAGAAACCAAACTTATTGAAACTGAATTGTACAATTCTTCTCCTGAAATTGAATTACAACACTCAAAAGACATGGTTTCGGAAAGTGAGCCTTTTGAATTTGAATATGAAAAAGTGGTTGATCACACACTTAATCTAGGAAGAACTGATTTGATAGAAGAAGTAGATGTTCAGTGTGAGTTAACAGATGAGGATCTTTTGGAAGTGATTTACAACATTGTTAGACCCGAACCTATTGGTGATAAAACAAATTATCTTCCCTACCTATCACTTCTATCCTCACATGTGAAGGGTTCTGATCCTTCTCATGATACTGATAATAGCCTAGAGGGAGAATTAGAATTGAGTTCCATTGTACATGATTCTATTCTTCACTCTATTGAATCTCTTCTTGACCCTACTATTCAATATTCCCCCATTTTCAGCCTTGAATTTGAACCTGTTAGTGTTGAGGTTAAGAGAGATAGCTCTGCGATCAATGCTACATCCATTTAAGCACCTAGTTTTATGTTTTCCCTTCAAGTGAATTAAAATCTTGAAAATTTTGAAACAATTCTGGAAGTGAACAGCACTACACCCACTACTGTTAAAGGGTTCTACTTAGGGGTTATTTTAGGAATTGAGAATTCAGTTATGGATGTGTTGAGTCTTGTTGCCCACAAATTTCAACTTTATGTTAAAAATAATTGGGCCAAACACATGTGGTGGTTCCTATTAAGGAAACCCCATCCACCTAGTGACTATGGTTAGTTGCTAGGTGAGTCTGGCTAGGGACTATAAATCTAGCGCTGCATGGGAATAAGCCCATGGTTTTTAGTTTGTTAATAAATAAAAATTGGTAATTAAATAAACTCTAATTTAAGACTTTAAAATAAGTGCTTCATGGGAGTCAACCCATGATCCTTTGTTTACATTTTTGTACTATTTTGTACTGAATAAAATGAATCTTTGCTGCTTACTGTCTGCTATATCTCTGTTGGATTTTTGTTCCTAGTTTTCATGATTTGTGTTTTTAGGATGTTGATGCTATGTAATAATGGATTGGAGTTCCCATGATCATCTTTGGACAATAACTTAATCAGGGAAGTTCTTTAACTTGTTGCATATATTTCGTCTCCTGTTTTTGTTAACAAAATTCTACTACTTTTGTTGCTGCTTACTAAAAATTATACTTACTTTATAAATTCTTCTACATATTTTCAGTAAATCTGCTGCACATCTTGCATATATTAAAAAAAACTTTTTTTGCATGTCACTATGTCGTGCTTTAAAAAATCATGCATGTGGCGCTTGCTGGAAATTCGAATTCATTGATATATACTGAAATAACCATTTACTGCATAAAATTAAGTGTGGGGGGTACATGTTTGCATGTAGTTTTGCTTTTCATTGGAACCAATTAGTATATAGGGTGTTTATCATGCATCTTTCAGTTATATTGAACATCCATTTGAATCATACTTTGTTAAAATGCTTACACCCAATTAATTGTACACCCACACCTTATATACTTCTTTTGAGCTATATTGAAAATCCATCTCACCTTAATGTGTGTGTATGGATATGAACCTATTGATTATTTATTTTTTTGTGGCAAACAATATCTTTGAATTTCATTGAGACCCTTTATACATGTCATAAATCTACTTAATTGAAAATCTGTTTTGAACATTAATTGATTAATTGTTTTTCTCCATATTTAGAAGTCAACTTTGGGGAAAAAGTTGGGTTTTAAGTGTGGGGGAGGGGGACAATTCTTGACTGTGCTAAACTATGCTTTAATGTAAGTCCATAAATCCCCACTTCAATTATAATTTCTTGTAAAAAATGGATAAAATTTTTCAGAAATCTTGTATAATTTTTGAATTTATACTTTATTCAATTTGGTCTTGCCTTTGGACTAGTCCTTGCTGGTAGTTAAGAACTTCTTAGAACCAGAAATTGTTGAGGTCGGATGATTTATGAGTTTTCATTCTTAGTTTTTTTATGGAAATTTGATTTAGGAACTACTTATGGAAGTGATATGGGTACCCTTTTGTGGAATTATGATCATGACCCAAAGGAATTAGAAGTTTGATTCTGATTCTAGGGGCCTCATTCATCTTTTAATTATTCAAAGTTCTTGCTTTAATGAGCCAATGTAAATGATTTTTGATATCAATATTTTGAAACTGGAGTAATTTGGGCATGTGGGATCCCACGGTGAGTCTCTGAGACCCTAGATGATGGGAGCGTTTTTGTTAACTATAAGCCCTCTGTTCACTTTGAATAAGTGTTTATGCACAGTGCTTAGCACAATGATACATGGCTTGGGAAAAATAAATAAAGTGTCTAGGGTCAAAAACGATCTCATTAAGGTGAGGGGAATGATGAACACCATATGAAGAAGGGATCAATTGGTTTTTATGGAAATCATTTAGGTTGTATCATTGAGGTGTTTCACAAAAAAATTAATTATTTTTTGATCCTAGGTGAAAAAGTCAAAGTACAAAGTTCCTTGGTTAAGATCTTAATTCCATTGATATTTTATCTCCTTTCATTCTTGGAATTGGAACCTGAGTTTGGATTGAAATTAGTCACTAAGTTTTGTCACATATGAGGCATGACATCATCATTTCTTGATGATTCATAGCTTCATTAATTACCCTTGAGTATTTGTTTTAGGCAAGATTCATATGAGTAATTAATTTTCTTAAATCCTACTATTATGTTTTGTCCTCTATTTTGAGTGTCGGACATGTTACAGTTTGATTTTAATCATTTATACATTTTACTGTTTTTTCAAAGATAATAAAACATGAAATTATTTGAGGAAAAACAATGCTTAAGTATGGGGAAATTTGATGTGGCTCTATTTTTACATAGTTTTTTCACATCTTTTTACTTAATTTTTAATGATTTAATTAATTATTTAATCAAATTATACTAAAAAATAGTAATTTTTATTTTTATAATTATTTTTGTGAATTAATTAATTTTTATAATTATTTATTTATTTCTAGTCATCAAAATAATAATTTTAATCTTACTTTACTTTTCTAATTTAATTATGTCTTATTCAGTTTGGTTAATTCAAATATGCTTGACTTTTTAATAAGTTAATATCTATTTTTAAAACAATTATTTAATCGATGTAATCATACTTAATTAAGTTAGTTTTTATTCTAATATTTTATCTTTTAATTTAGTTACATTAGAATAGGTTAACATTATTAATTAATTTTTTTAGACATCCTTCTCATTATTTAAGTAAATAATTTGTGTTTTTAAATTAAGTTAAATAGTTCACTTTTAATTTTATGTGTTCAAATAGTTGTTAAATTAATTAATAAGAGTTTTTAAACGTTAATTATATTATTTTATGTATGTAGTTTGATTATTTATTTGTTTTTTATTGGTTTTAGTCTACCGGGGAGGTAGACTATTAATAGCGGTGACTTATAGGGTCACTAATGTTCTTCATTTCTACTCACTGCTACTTTGTAATTATTTATTTAGTCATTCTAATTTAATTCGTTCATAATCTTAGTTTAACAAATATTAAGTTCTTAGCTTAAGTGTTGTCAATTAATAATATTAGTTGTGGTTTTAATATTTTGAAGTTTAATAAAAATCTTGTTTTAAATTTATGGTATTTAACATTATATTAATTAATTATTTTCAGTTTTTTTATTTAGTTTACTTAACATTTAATTTTAATTTTTTTTAAAGGTTACTGTTATCTCTTAATTTTATACTAGCGGTTACCCTTTTATTTTTGTTCTGCAACGATGACTATTTTAATTTTAATTGTGACTATTTTAATTTTAATGGTGATTATTTTTATTTTTAACGGTGACTTGGTTTTTAATTTCTAATGGTGAGTCTTACCTCACCGTTACCCATCTTTCCTTTTCCTCACTGTTAGTAAATTCTCGGACCTCACTCTTACTTCCTGCCCTCACAGTCACTGATACCCATTCCTCACCGTTACTTTTTCCTCACTGATATCTCTACCTACCATTGCATTTTTCTCCAACCTCACCATTAGACTTCAATTAGTATTTGTCACTATTAACCAACTTTCCTGTCCTCACAACCACCGATATCCATTCCTCACCATTTCACCTCTCCAACTCACTCTCGCTTCCCCTACACGTTACCCATCCACCATTATTTTTCCCCTCTCATAACATCCCAGCACTTATCACCATCTTTCATCCATCTCCATTCCTTCTAAGCTCAAACCAAGATCCACTGAAACCACACATCCAATATTGTTGCCTTTAACCTTAGTCACACCATCACCTGCTTCTACTGACTTAGATCAAGATTAAATCTTCAATCGTTCTTACTTCATCAAAACAGATCGCACAGAGAAAAAAAACTAATTAATACCCTGGGCCCCGACTTGAAATCCCAAATTAGATCTTCATGATATGAAGGTATTTCACAAGAAGAGGTGTAGGTCATCTTGCTGGACCTGAGCCACCACAAGCCATTGGTCAGAGAGGATTAATTTTGGTATTTTTTGAAGCATCCCACTACCAAACTAAAGTAGCTGAAGGGAAGGACCCAGTCACCTGTAGCCGAGAGGAGGCCGACACCGCTGCTACTTAAGAAGATGCCACGCCATTGAAGCTGGACAGGAGGAGGAGCTGAGCCGGGGAGCTGGTTCAACATGACGCGTCGTCGGGGGAATCGTTGGACTGTGCTGTTAGAGGGAGATCGAGGTCGAGGTCCGCGCTGCTGTGTGAAGAGGCTGCTGCACCGGGTTTTAGAGGAGGAAGAGAAACACTCCCCCTGATGTGCGCTGATTTGGGGGAGGGAAGAAATATTTGAAACTAAAGTATTAAATTCTAATTACTAAATTAAAATAAACTAATTAATAAATTAATCAAAAAAATTAATTTCTTTAAAAGTAATTATGATAATGATAATAATATTATTAATTAATATTATCAAAATTATTATTTTAATAACTTATTTGCTTATGTTGTTAAATTTTATTAACTTAGTTAAAAATGATAGAATTAATAACTTTGTAATTATATTTATTAACTTAATTAAATTAACAACTTTTTAATAAACTTATGTTTTACCATAGTAATATTATGTGAATTATTTTATAAATAATAATAAAGTAAATAATAATTTTCAACTTAAATATTTATTAATTAACTTTTGTTAACATTTGTCTTTGAGTTTTAACTACTTTATCTTGTTTATATCATGTGCAGGCTCATACCAAAGTTGGAAACACATCCATGTTCACGAAACTAACTCAGCAAAAGTAAGTTACGAGGGAAAAACTAGTGTGACGTGCCAGTCGCGAAAAAACACACATTGGGCAGTGCATTTGTGAAGGGTTTTCAAAGTCGGCGGAAGATGTGCAGTGACATGAAGCAGTTGATAGTTTATATTTAAAGCATAGAAAGAGGTAGATTGGGGGACACTCTGATATTCATTCCACAAACACACGAGACTCAAGAGCAGATACCTGGGAGCAGCACTAGAGATAAGCAAGGTACCGGGGAGCCCGAGAGTAGAGCAGTATTTGGGGGGTACTTATTCCCTTAGTCCTTAAATTTTGTACTATGTTCTTGGATGTTTTTCCTTTCTTTAATCAAGATTATCAAAGGATGAATTGTCTAGCTCGAGAATTCAATACTATTAGTTAATCGTTTAGTCTACTTCATTCACTCTACATTTTTTTAGAATCGTAGTCAATTGGAGAGATTGATCAAGGATTATTTGATTAGTTACTTCACACCTCAATTGTTTTCTTAATTCATTAATTCAATATCAACTGGTGAGGTTGTTCTTGAATACTTTTTTGAATCATTAAGTATTTACATCTGGAAATTCATGGTGAGTTTATTTCCAAATTTTGTCATTTTATAACAGTCAAGCAGTTTGACTGATTTTGGAGTGGCGAACTCCTAAAGTCAGTCTTCTGTGTGTTGTGTTTCCTAGAGAGGGATACTTTTCACTTTTATTTATTGAGGTGTGACTCAATAAAGTGTAGTGGAGAATATATCCATTATACCAGTAGATTCGGATTCTTGAGTATTACTTTTGATATGCTCCTTCGACCCTGCTGCTTTATTTTAGTATTTTGTTCTTTTATGGTTTTTTTACGGTAGTTCTTATTTTGTTAGTATACTAGTAAATGATTTAGTATATATTCATCATCTTTTATCTTACTTATTGCTTAAAGAAAAGTGAAAAAAATTTAAATTAAAAACAACTAAAAATATGCACACTCGCTTCACTGTTGACAATAGTGGAGTATAATAAAATTAAAACCTTAAGATTCACTCATCTGTCTTCTCTGTGGATCGACCATGAACCATTGTGCTAGTTTAGGAGTAATAAATGTAATTTTGAGGGCCATGATGACCTCCATCCTATTCAAGACTATTTATTCCATATGATGGTATAGTCATCTCTGAGGCAAAAGGTTGACGAGTCTTAGTGGGGAGACTCAGAGGCAGAGTTGATGTGTCATCGCACTATCCAGGGTTAATTTTTGAGGGGATGTTTAGAGGATGATCTGAATCTAATCTTTCTCTATGGGAAGATGTTTTTTATAGTGTAAATTCATGATAAAGTTCTCATTGAGTTTTATAGATCATCCCTAGTAGTACACCCAGGAGTTTCAAAGATGTATCGGGTCTTGAGGAAATAATTCTGGTGGCTCGAGAAGAAGTGGGTAGTGGAGGATTTTGTGGAAAAGTGCTTAGTGTGGTAGAAAGTGAAGTATGGGAACCATGTTCCCGGTGGTTTTTTGCAGCCCCTAGATTTCCCTGAGTGAAAGTGGGATGAAATCCCGATGTATTTCATCGTAGGATTACCTAGGGATCAGGGATGATGTGATGCAATTTGGGTAGTAGTGGATCAGTTGACAAAATCGCCACACTTCATAGAAATCAAGGAGTCGAGCGTAGGGGATTCCTTATTATTGAGGTATGTGGATTATGTCATGTGTATGTATGGGGTTCCAAGATCCAAAGTCTCATATTAGGATACACATTTTATTTTGTGATCCTGGAGGGGATTTCAGCATGCCTTTGGTACTCAGTTACACCTGATCAATACTTTCCACCCTTAGACAGATGGACAAATAGAGAGGACCATCCATAGGTTGGATTAAACTTTGATGGCATGTGTTCTATACTTTAGTGGGTATTGAGTGTTATATTTTCCCTTTTTAGAGTTTTCTTACAATAATATATATCACTCATCCATCGGTACAACTCCATTTGAAGCTTTATACGGAAGATCGTGTCGTTCACACTTGTGGTGGAAGGAAGTTGGGGAGGGAGATGTTCTTGTTCCAGATGTGGTGTAGAGTATGATAGATAAGGTTCAGCTTTTCCAGGAGATGATGAAGGTAGAAAAGTACCGGTATAAGTCACATGTCGATCGAAGGAGAATGCCATTGGAGTTTGAGGTTGAGGACCATGTATTCTTGAATTTTTTTCCCTCTACATGGGTAGTGGAGGTTTCGTATAGGGAGTAAGCTTTCTCATAGGTTCATTGGACATTTTGAGGTGTTGGGATGAGTTGGAAAGGTAGAATACCATCTGGTGTTTCCATCATAGTTAGGGAGGGTCCACGACGACTTTCATCTCTCCCAAATTCGTCGGTATCTTCACGATAAATCCCATATAAATTATTGGCGAGATTTACATATAGAGGATGACACGACATTCATGGAGATACCAATAGAGATCTAGTATCAAAGGGAGAAGGTGTTTTGTGGATGGACCATTCCCTTTTTTTGTGTTGTGGAGGCATGGTGACCTCGAGGAGAGTACTTGAGAGTGAGAGGCACAGATTCCTTCCCAGAACCTGGAGTTGTTTTGAGTTTTGGTCATGTTTTTTTCTTTATGATTTAACACTTCAAAACTATTTTCTATGAGATGAGTTGTTTCCTTGTTACGTGGAATACAAAAAAGTCCTGACATAGGAGGAGGATAGTACATGATCCCTAATCAAGACACATTAATGCATATGTGAATAAACCCATTCAGGCGAGTCATTGCAGCCCAAATAAGATAGTGTCTTGATATGGGGGAAAGAAATTACTTTATTCATATGTTTGGGTAGTGTGACTTTTGGTGCCTGTGTGGTATGTATATTGATTCTTGGGATGGAAAATCTTAGAGGAGGTTCTCCTGTATGTTGTGTTTTCATTCCAAAGAGATGCTTTGTCCTTGAGAGGTATCTTACGGGGTGGTTGTTCAAACCCCTCTTTCTTATGGGTTTGGTTTTGAATTCTTGAGGGTGATAATGATGTTATAGGTTTCTATTGTAATGGCTCGGACCTCCAGGGTCCATTACTTTGTCAAAATACAATGTTTAGGGTGTTCTGGGAGGAAACGGTAGCTCATTTCAGGAGTTTTACAAATCTCCATTTTTTCTGTTGGTAGGTCGAGGGTGTCGGTAGGTCAAGGCATTGGTAGGTCGAGGGCATTGGTAGGTCAAGGCATCGGAAGATTAGGGTTTTGGTAGGTCAAAAGAATTTGTAGGTCGAGGTGTCGGTAGGTGGAGGGTGTGAGTAGGTCGAGGCATCAGTAGGTCAGGGCGTCGGTAGGTTAGGGTGTTGGTAGGTCAGGGAATCGGTAGGTCAAGGCATCAGTAGGTTGAGGCATAGGTAGGATGAAGGAATTGGTAGGTCAAGATGTGTGTAGGCCAGTTCGTCAGTAGGTTGGGGCATCGGTAGGATGAAGGCGTCGGTAGGTCACGGGGTCAGTAGGTCAAGGCATTGGTAGTTCAACGGGTCGGTAGGTTGAGGGTGTTGGTAGGTCGAGGTGCCGGTAGGTCCGGGCTTCGGTAGGTCAAATCCCTCGGTAGGCCAGGGCATCAGTATGTTAGGGAATCGGTAGGTCGAGGCATCTATAGGTCGAGTCAGTGGTAGGTTGAGGAATCGGTAGGTTGAGGCATCAGCAGGTCGAGCTTTTGGTAGGTCGACATTATCGGTCTGGGAGGGCGTCATTGAGGCAGGGCATCAGTGAATCAGAGCATCAGTGAGTCAGGTGTATATAGTTCATGTCGGTGGCTTCGCATCGATGGCTCCGCAATAGTATCTTAGAATTATTGACTCACTGTCGATGGCTCGCTGTTAGTGACTCACTGTCAGAGGCTTGTTGTTGGTGACTCACCCATCGGTGACTCTTTTTTATATTTTTTTAGTTTTTCAGTTTCACCCCTCCTACATTTTATTTGATGTAAATCAATTTTAAAGTCTTGTATGGAAATTTATAAAGGAGTTTCAAAGGATATTATTATATCTGAAATATCATAACGCTCTGGGGACATTGAAATAGTCAAACCGCGTGGTCTTGGCCATGATCTGACTTTAGTGGACCTTGAAACCATTTCACATTCTTTTGATATAGGATCTAGCTTTTGTAAGATAATACATTCTATTTTAGTGTGTTTCCATATTCTCTTGGTATGCCTAGAGCATTCCCTTCATGTGGAGTCCTAGGTTGTTCCATAGCCATCAATCCAGTTCTCTTGGTGTTTTCCTGCTACTCATGCACCCACTGTTTTGGCAAGATGAAGAACCATTGCTTGCCTATTATTCCAAGTAGGGATTTCCTTAATCTCTCTTTTAATTTTGTATCATGTGAGGTGGGTATAATGATACCTCATTATGAGAACATCTTAATCAAAATTTAACTAATATAATAAGAATTAACAAATGAGGTTTTGGGAAGATTATGATGATCATTTTGTTTTATATGTTATCCTTTATCCATGTCATGAATTTTATGGGTTGTATTCATCTAAAAATCATGGTCATTGGTGGTCTCTATTTGCGTACTTGTATTATTTTTGAATCACTACTGCAAGAATTAGTATCTGGATAATCATGTACAATCGGTTAAATAAATGGATTCCCTAGGATTAAACTTATTCTATGATAACCTTTCTCTTATCAAGTGGAATTAAAGCACGAGTACTGCTAAATTTGAATAAACATTACCTTGTTGGTGGGGTTCTGTGATATGTGTGGTTATGTTCATCCTTGCATCTATGTTGGTAGTGTGGTGCTATAGATGGGGGTTTGATAGTGTGTATAGGGTTGTACGGGCGGTGTGATGGTATCTCTTGATGAGAGTCTGGTTGATTTTGGAATGGATGGACTTATAATGTACTAGGACTACATTTGGGTAGTGGTTAGGCAGTGAGGCTATATGACTGGGTTGCTTCAGGATTTCATATTTTTGAGTGTTAGAATAGGTTCCCTTACCATTATCCCTTCTTTACTTGTTTGTCTTGAGTAGTGGTTGGAATGGTTGCTTTGCCTTATAATTTTTGCAATGTTTTTTAGTTTCCTAGGTAGGTATGGAAGTAAATGAATGAATGGTTTGATAATACAAAATTTTAATTGTTAAAATGAATTGGTTGGGGGTATGTTTTGAGTTTGGGCTTATAGTGAAGCTACATTCAAGTGATCGGTGTTCGTGTTGGTACGTTCATATAGGGGCAGTAAAAAAGGTGGTTTTTAATAGACCAGTTATATGTTTGGAATCTCATAGGATGGGCTAAGTTTTTGTTACCTATATACATAAACTCATAGTTCCTTATGTTTTCTATTCACACCCCACCTGTGTTGAGAACTATGTGTCGAACACCCCCATTTTGGAGAAGGTGGGTCGTGACATTATTGGTCACTAGCTCTTTAAATAATTTTTTTTAGATAGTAATTTTTTGAGATCCTCTAAAAAGGGAATATTAATATGAAATTTTTTAAAATTTTCCAAAAAATTCTCGTTTTTCATATTAATATTTTCTTGTGAATTTCACTCTGGAAACGAAGGTCTTCTATTTTATTTTGGTAGTTCTTCTTCAAATTATTTTTTAGATTATTATTCCTTGAAATTTTACGTATCTTCAACTACTTTTTCATCTTGTTTTCAATTTCTTTATTCAATCTTGTCTTTAGAGATTTTTCCATAACATAAGGTAATGAAAATTAGATCTTCCCATGAGAATACTTCAGGGAATCCCGATATTAATCCTATTGGTATATCTCCAATTTTCTTAGCAATTTTTCCGACTTGGAATTCTAGATTTTTTAGTTTCTCCCTCTATTTTCTTGAGTCTTCCTTCATCTCCTTTAATGGTGCACTATGATCTTTTGAATAAGCTATAATTTCTTTGATTGATTCCTTAGTGGAAGTTATGAAAGTAGAAAAATTATCCACTATTTTATGGTCCTAGATTGTGAGTGAAGGTCTTTGGTTTGGTTGTGGTCCCATTTTAATATGTTTATATACTTTTCCTTATTTTCTTTCTGGCCACCAACCCTAAAAATTATTCCCCTGATTAAAATCATAACAATTTACTATTTTCTATACGTAAATAGAGGTTGTTATCGTTACTTCATCATTGTGTCCATATTTCTAGTGAGGTATTCCATCTGTGCAGTTATCCATTCATTATTTTTATTGATCATGTGTATGATTCTTCCTTTCATCCCTTCTCCTTCCCACTACAAGTTCTTACTCAGTATTTCAATTAGTATTTTATAGCTCTCCTCAAGTGATTTCTTCATCAGTGATCCTCAAACTATCACATATATAATTGAATTATTTCCCAACACAAGTCCCTTATAGTGTTTTTGGATTAGAATCCATATCTCAATAACATTATGGGGGAATTTATGAGTTATATCATTATATTATTCTCAAATAGGGTGGGGGAATCTCTCTTAAAATTTAAAAAAGTTCTAAATGTTTACCCAGATTTCTATAGATTTAGAAGGTGGGAAGAAGTGAATGAGAAAATTCCTTGTTAGACTATCCCATCTAGTGATGGAATGATCTATAAATCTTTTTATCCACTCATGATCATTATCCTATAATGAAAATCAGAACTAGTGAAGTCTCATTGCATCACTTGAGACATTCTAGAATTGAAAGGTATCACAGAGCTTAATAAAGATTCCAAGATGATTTTTCAGATCTTAATATGGAATTATAGTGAAAATAAAATTATTAAAGTTCTTATATATGATTTTAGGTTTTATCTTGTGGTGATTTTCTATAACAGTAGGTTCTAGGATGCTATGTTTAAATCCTGTGTTTGATGGTCACTCGTATTCAATGAGAGTCTGCAGCCCCATATCTCTTTAAAGAAATCCTCTAGAAACTTGATTGATCTCAACACCCACCATTTTCATAGTAACTTTGATATTTGGTTTTGTTTTAGAATCATATTTTAACTCGATTTCATATTTTCCTTTTTTCTTGAGTGTTATTGTAACACCCCAAGCTTCCACGGTACGTTTCCCTTCGAATAATGCAATAGCGTGTATGCAGCCTCGAGCTCTAACACACACCACAACTAATTAAACTAGCTGTTGTGAATAGTAATACCTACTTTTTGAAATTTGATAAATTTTATTTATCAAAATGGACTTCATTTTCGGATTCGGAATATCGAAATTAGCCTATGTTGAATTTTTAGTATTTTTCTAAGAACTTCTAATTTTTTATTAATAGTGAAAAATACTTAAAAACAACTTTTTTAATCAAAATAATTTATAGTGATAAATTATACTATTTAGTGGTTTTAAAGTATAATTGGGATATATTTTTACCATTTTATCCAATGGTTGTCATTAGAATTAATTTAACATTAAAATTGGACATAAACAATTGCCAATCTTTTGATATAAATTGTTTCTTAAAAACACGCTATTTGTTGTGACAGCGGGAATTAATTATGAAATAAATTAATGCAACTTATATTTTTGGAATTTTGTAAAATAGATATCATTTTTTAAATCGGAATATCAATTATAGCTTAGGGTGAAATTTTGGCCTTATTCTGAAAAACTTCAATTTTTGATGAATAGTGAAACCACTAAGTGGTTGTTAAAAACTGATTTTTCGTTAAAATGAAATATTACCACTTCTGTGATTTGATTTTCAAAAATCCGACATACATGGTTGTCATTAAGAAGTAAAATGTGGTTCAATGTGATTAAAATAATTTTTGGTGAATAGTAACTTTTAAGTTCTTAATCGCGATTAGAGGTAATTAGTGTAGTTTAAGGTAAAAATAATGTTTTAATAATATGAGATGAGCTTGAAACTTGTCCTACTACTATTGGATGAGTAATGTCCGACCAAGACAACCTATGGGTCAACTTGGGGACCCCATGGAGCCACTTTAGTTGGAAAATGACATTAATATATATTTATTTAATGTTAAAATTAAATTGACACAAACATGAGTTTTTTTACTAAAACAGTTTTTAAGTGGGGTTACACAAGTCCAAATTTTGACTATAAATATTCATTAGAAAGCTAAAAGGATTTCCTACATCATAGTATTTTTTTTATAATTTTTAGACATTAAATAAATTAAATTATTTATGACATAATTATGATGCAGCGATGACCTCATTATTTAACGATTTTAATAAAATGAAAAGATAATGTAAAATCCAAGGCTTACACTTGTCCAAAGACTATTGGATGGGTATATTTAGAACCCTTATCACCTTATCCACTAATTATATAAGTGTGGGACCTTTAGAATCCGAAAAAGCATCGTATAATAATGTAACATTTCAAACGTTCCAAAAGAGCCCCTCCTCTCCTCTTATAAAAGGCCCCCACCTCTACCACCTTATTCACACTTTCAAGTCTTTTGGTTCGGCCAACCTCTGCCCAAATACTCTCCCAACTTCTCTCCCTTCATCCTAGAATATTTACTTTAGTCATAAATCCATCCTAAGGAGTCCTTTTGATCAAATCAAAAGGAAGAACCCGAAGAAGAGGTAACATTTTCATCACCCTCTTTCATGTTTCTTTCTTCTTCCACTCCCTCTTTGTTTATTATTTCAATTATAAAATTATAACGCCAGTATATTCTATATACTGTGATGTTATTATAAATATGGAACAACCATATTCAGTATTCTACCCATCATTTGAATGACATGTCACCATACGTGCGTACGTACGGCTTACCGTCTCCACGTCGTGGTGTAATTGTTATTCAATATATTATTATTTAGATGGGTATAATAATGATATGTAATTCATGTAAATAATAAATATAACATGATAATGATTCTGTATATATGATATAATATCCAATTATATATTATTTTAATATCAAAATAATGATATTGTCGCTCGTGCGTACGTACGGACTACCGTCTCCACGAACGCGATGAGATTCATTCTCCGTCGTATCCATTCAAGTATAATTATCATTTGATGATTTAAAAATAATGTTTAAGAACATGATATCATTCTGGATATGAATAATATACAACATATCCATGAAAAACATGACTTACGTAACAAAACATATAAAAGAAAACGAGTAAGTTAACACCCGAAACAACGATAAATCTAAGATATTGTTAACAAAGCAATGTTAAAAGATCATATATGATATCATATGAATGTATATGATTCTTGTATAATTTAATAACAATTATTTCACCATTATACAGGATTTTAACCTACCCCAACCAAGGAAAAGTACAAGGTAAGGGTTTACTTCACAACCTCTTCATTATCCAAGGTTGTTTATACATAATTATCTACTGGGACCTCGTTATCATCCACATCCATGTTTCTTAAAAATATCTTTCAAAAAAAATTTACTATTAAATGAAAAATGGGTTAAATTCATTTATACCCTTATACGTTTTTTAAAAGAATCTTACCGTCGTTTTCCAAACAATGTACTTTTTGACCTCTTTGACAAATTTAAGGTAAGAATGTTTTTTTTACTTATACGGCGGGTGCGGTTATTTTCCGCCATTATAACTTTGTCGAAGCTTCCCTAAAAAGCTTATAAGAATATCTTCAAAGTAAATGTATTATTTTATAATTATGGGACTTTTAAATGATTTCAAAAAGGAGAGATATTTCTCTCAAATAGCTTTGATTTCATCCATGTCAACATCCTTTGATGGGTTTTAAGTTTAATTGAAATTGATTTATGATACAAAACTTACATTGAACATTTTGTGAAATATTTGACTGTGGATGTGTTATTTTTATACCATCCATAGTTTATGGAGAAATTGTTGACATTTCGTATGCTAGTTTTAATATGAATATTTATGTTATGTTTAAGCCTATTCATATGAGGAATGTATTAGACTTAATATGTGACGGGTGGAGCCCGCTATAGCTCCTTGATGCATCGGTAGGTCTCATGAGACAACTAGACGAGGAATTGTCTGAGGCCCTCTCCCAATTTGATTTATGGTTTTGGCCGAGGCCTTAATCATTTTAGACGTCTTGGCCGAGGCCTTGACAAAATGTTTCAGAATGTCCGGAATTATACATTCCCTCATTATGAAAGTGGTTATTGATATTTCATGTGATTATTCGTCTTGTAGAATATCCATGTGAGTAAGTAATGGCATTATTTTATTTTACTTTTGCCATATTATGTTGAAGTTCAAGTTCAATAAGGCTTTTGTTTTAGTTATACATTGCCTTAAATGCTTATGTTTTCTTATGAAAGTTTCCGCTATATTGTTATCCTTACGGAGCATTTGAGCTCACCCCTTTCAATGTTTTATTTTTCCCAGGATGTGAAGAGGTGTATTATGACTGACCTGCAAGAATAGTCAGTGAGGATATGAGTGTGGACTAGGGAGACCATGTTATTGTAGTTTTCATTTTTATGATGTAATGAAATACTTATGAATGTATCTAGTGTTTCCAAGGCTACTAAACTAATCAGTCTTTCGAGACTTGATCTTTTGTGATCATGCCAATGTTATGAAGTAATGCACCGACTCTGGGTAGCTGGGGTCGGGGCGTTACAGTTGGTATCAGAGGCAGTTTAGTACTAACCTTGGAAGCTAGATTTAGATAAACTCTGATTAGAGCACATAGCCCAAAGATGGACTTTGAGGATTAGTATAGAAAAACTTCCTAGAATTTTGGTATTATAGAGATTTTGTGAGTTTTCCAAGCAATACATCCCTGTCTGGATACGAGCAGGTAGAGGCGGCTCTGGCACAGATGTACATAGGGGTAAAACCCGAAAACACCGCTTTGAGCTAGACTCGAACGGGAACTGGTGCACGACAACAGGCCTTGCTGCACTCTTGGTTACGACACTCCCGGGGGATATGCTTAGGATAATTATCATTTTCTTTACAAACCACTATGAAGGGTTATGAGTATATACTTCCTTAAAGGAAACATTTCTTTTTATGATTATGGATTATATCCATAAATAGTTCAATTTATGTAAAGTGTTTTACAAATATGGAATTATGTATTTTATTTCATAAACTAATCTAGTTTATGACATTGTTTAGAAATGGCTCCCAGTGGAAGGAATGGAAACCGTATCAATGCACGCACTCCGTGTAGGGATTTCCCTCCTGCTCAAGATAATTATGTTGGATCTAGTGATACAACTGGTGCTGATCAGCTTCTCACTGTACTGGGACAACTCACGCAGGTTATGAATAATAACCTTACTCGTATGGAGCACCCTGATCCGCAACGTGGAGGATCAATGCTAAACCGTTTCATGAGGCAACAACCACCAACCTTCAATGGGAGTACAAATCCTATAGTAGCTGAGCAATGGATAAATTCCTTAGAGAAAATATTTCATGCCTTGGGGAGTAGTGAAAGGGAGAAAGTTGTCATGGCAGTTTACCGCCTCACTGGAGATGCCGATCAATGGTGGTCACTAATTAAAAACACAAAGGAAGATGATAAATTAATAAACATGGAATGGCAGGAGTTCAAAGAGCTGTTCTTAGAAAAATACTTTCCTCGAGACCATCGAGCGGATATGGAAAGGCAATTTCTGAGTCTGAGGCAGAAGGAGGATGAGAATGTCGCAAAGTATGAGGATAACTTTACAAGGTTAACAAGGTATGCTGCAGATTACATACGTAACCCAAGAAGTAAGACTGATCATTTCTTTGATGGGTTAAAACCATTTCTCCGTCGAGCTTTAGTATCACAAACCTTCTCTTCATACGAAGGTATTGTCTCGTGCGCTATCAAGACGGAAAAGGAATTCTCTAAGTCTTATGACTTTAAATCAAAGCAAGATAAGAAGAGATCCGCTGAAAACTCTGGGAAAGGAAATAAGGAAACAGGGAAGAAGGGTAGAAATGAATTTCCACCCTGTGATAATTGTGGTAGGAAGCACCCTGGTTCCTGTCTAAAAGGAAAAGGAGTATGTTACAAGTGTGGTGAAAAAGGCCACCAAGCTCATGAATGCAAGGGAAAGAAAGCGGCTATCAACATGGAATGCTATAATTGTAGAGAGAAGGGGCATTATGCAAATGAATGTCCTAAGCATCAGGGGAACTTACCTCAGAAGAGTCCAAGGGATCAGGGCCAGGCTTATGCTATCACTACTGCTGAGGTGGAAGCTCCGAAAGACGTGGTGGCAGGTAATTTAATGGTTTCCTCAAGTTTAGCAAATGCATTATTTGATTCTGTATCATCGCATTGTTTCATATCTTCCTAGTTTGCTAAGAAAATTAGATATTTCCAATTTGATTTAACAAGGGAGTTGTCGGTCAAAACCCCTAAAGGAAGTATTGTTGCAACAAAGTTTTGTCGATTAGTTCCCATTAGATCACATAAATGTTCTTTACCTGCTGATCTCATCGTCATACCCAAGATTGAATTTGATATAATCCTCGGTATGGATTGGATTTCAGACCATGATGCAAAAATTTATTATAAGAGGAAAGAGGTTATGATTCTTGATGATGATGATAAGGAACACCTTATCTTTAGAGCAGAATCGTCGCCACATAATTCTTATCTAGATCCACCCCCAATAGCTCAACTAAATTCAATTATTGGGGAGGAAGATAAGGAAATTACTGAGGGTGAGGAAAGGAATATTCAAATAGTGGATGTACCTATTGTGAGAGAATATGTTGATGTGTTTCCGGAAGATTTACCTGGACATCCTCCAGAACAAGAAGTTGAGTTTTCCATTGATTTAATTCCTGGATCAAGGCCCATATCGAAGACCCCTTATAGAATGGCCACTGTGGAATTAGTTGAACTAAAGAAACAACTAGAGGAATTGAGTAATAAGGGATTTATTCTCCCTAGTGTTTCTCCTTGGGGAGCCCCTGTTCTTTTTGTTAAGAAGAAAGATGGATCTATGAGGTTGTGCATCGACTATAGGGAGATCAATGCTATAACAATAAAGAATAAGCATCCCCTACCTCGCATTGATGATTTGTTTGACCAACTGCATGGAGCTCAATACTTTTCAAAGATTGACCTTCGGTCTGGATACCATCAGTTGCGTGTGAAGAAGGAAGACGTTCCAAAGACAGCATTTCGAACAAGGTACGGGCATTACGAGTTTACAGTAATGCCTTTTGGATTGACTAATGCACCCTCTGTTTTCATGGATCTAATGAATAGAGTTTTCAAGGAATATCTTGATGACTTTGTAGTGGTATTTATTGATGATATCTTGGTATACTCCAAAAGCCACGAAGATCATGAAAATCACTTATGCATTATCCTGAAGACTCTTAGAAGACATGAATTATATAGGAAATTTAGCAAGTGTGAATTCTGGATTCAGGGGATTTCTTTTCTTGGCCATATTGTCTCTAAGGATGGAATTTCCGTTGATCCTTCTAAAACCAAGGCAATTCAAGAATGGCCAGCACCGACAAGTATAACTGAGGTACGCAGTTTTATTGGTTTAGCAGGTTATCATCGACGTTTCGTCCAGAATTTTGCCAGATTGGCTAACCCATTGACAAAGATCACACGTAAAGGGATTAAATTTGTCTGGACAAAAGAGTGTGAAGACTGTTTTGAAGAACTAAAGAGAAGATTAGTCAATGCCCCTGTATTGACTCTACCATCGGGGAATGATGGGTTTGTTATTTATAGTGATGAATCGAAGAAAGGACTTGGTTGTGTCCTTATGCAGAATGATAAGGTCATTGCTTATGCGTCACGACAGCTAAAAATTCATGAGCAAAACTATCCTACTCATGATCTTGAGTTAGTAGCTGTGATCTTTTCTTTAAAGATATGGAGACATTACCTCTATGGTGAAAAATGTGAGATTTATACTGATCACAAGAGTTTGAAGTATATTTTCTCACAAAAAGAACTCAACATGAGGCAAAGACGATGGCTTGAACTACTCAAGGATTATGATTGCACGATACATTACCACTCAGGGAAGGCAAACAAGGTGGCAGATGCTTTGAGTAGAAAAGACCATGGAGTTTTGAATGTGATGAGAATTGAAAGGGATCCAATTTTCATGGATCTAGTGAAGATGGACATGGGAATAACTAGGGAAGGTGAAACATCAATGCTTTTTCAAATGGTTTCCAAACCATCATTACTAGAAAGGATTAAGAGTTCTCAGACCAGTGATGGAGGATTTCAGAATAATATTAAAGATGTGAATGATGGAAGATTGAGGGACTTTGTGTATAAGGATGGAATTTTGAAATTCAGGGAGAGACTTTGTGTTCCCGATATACCTGATCTAAAAAGGGAATTGCTGGATGATGCTCATAGTTCCAATTTCTCTATACACCCTGGGAGCACCAAAATGTATAGATATTTGAAGGAACATTTTTGGTGGGACAATATGAAGAGGGAGATTGCTGATTTTGTGTCGAGGTGTATGGTTTGTCAACAAGTGAAAGCTATAAGGCAACATCCGGGTGGAGTATTGCAACCTCTTCCCATACCTGAGTGGAAATGAGATAATATTACGATGGACTTTGTCATGGGACTACCAAAGACTCCTAGAAGGAATGATGCAATATGGGTCATTGTTGATCGTCTTACTAAGTCAGCACATTTTCTGGCTATACGGGAGGATCTACCACTTGAACTTCTAGCAAGATTATATATTAATGAAGTTGTAAGACTTCATGGAGTACCCCTATCGATTGTTTCTGATCGTGATCCTCGTTTTACTTCAAGATTTTAGAAAAGTCTTCAAAAGGCCTTGGATACTGAACTTCGTTTGAGTACTGCCTATCACCCTCAAACAGATGGACAATCAGAATGGACTATTCAAACCTTAGAAGACATGTTGAGATCATGCTCTCTTGACTTTCAGGGTATGTGGGATCAATATTTACCACTGGTAGAATTTTCCTATAACAATAGCTTCCATTCAAGCATTCAGATGGCACCTTATGAAGCATTATACGGAAAGAGATGTCGTACACCAACCTTTTGGGATGACGTTGGTGAAAGAAAACTTGTGGGACCAGAACTGGTGGAAGAAACAATGGAAAAGGTGAAGGTAATCCAAAACCACATCAAATCAGCTCAAAGTAGGCAGAAGAGCTATGCCGATAACAGAAGAAAGGTTTTGGAATTTCAGGTGGGAGATCATGTTTTCCTAAAGGTATCTCCATGGAAGGGAGTTATACGTTTTGGTAAGAAGGGTAAGTTGAGTCCCTGGTACATCAGACCTTTCGAAATTCTAGATCGTATTGGGGCTGTAGCTTATCATTTGGCGATGCCGCCAAATCTCTCCAAAGTTCACGATGTTTTCCACATATCGCTATTGAGAAAATACATGCCTGACCCAACACATGTACTTACCTATGAGGAATTAGAATTGGAACCCGATCTATCTTATTGCGAAGAGCCCATCAGAATTCTTGATGTGAGGGAGCAGGTGCTGAGAAACCGGACGACTCGTCTGGTAAAGGTTTTGTGGAGAAATCATAAAATGGAAGAGGCAATGTGGGAACCTGAGGAACTTATGATGAAGAACCACCCGAGTCTTTTTATGTAGTAATACCCTAGAAATTGCGAGGACACAATTATTTGAAGGATGGGAGAATGTAACACCCCAAGCTTCCACGGTACGTTTCCCTTCGAATAATGCAATAGCGTGTACGCAACCTCGAGCTCTAACACACACCACAACTAATTAAACTAGCCGTTGTGAATAGTAATACCTAATTTTTAAAATTTGATAAATTTAATTTATCAAAATGGACTTCATTTTGGGATTCGGAATATCGAAATTAGCCTATGTTGATTTTTTGGTATTTTTCTAAGAACTTCTAATTTTTTATGAATAGTGAAAAATACATAAAAACAACTTTTTTAATAAAAATAATTTATAGTGAAAAATTATACTATTTAGTGGTTTTAAAGTATAATTGGGATATATTTTTACCATTTTATCTAATGGTGGTCATTATAATTAATTTAACATTAAAATTGGACATAAACAATTGTCAATCTTTTGATATAAATTATTTCTTAAATACACGCTATTTGTTGTGACAGCTGGAATTAATTATGAAATAAATTAATGAAACTTATATTTTTGGAATTTTGTAAAATAGATATCATTTTTGAAATCGGAATATCAATTATAGCTTAGGGTGAAATTTTGGCCTTATTCTGAAAAACTTCAATTTTTGATGAATAGTGAAACCACTAAGTGGTTGTTAAAAACTGATTTTTCGTTAAAATGAAATATTACCACTTCTGTGATTTGATTTTCAAAAATCAGACATACATGGTTGTCATTAATAAGTAAAATGTGGTTCAATGAGATTAAAATAATTTTTGGTGAATAGTAACTTTTAAGTTCTTAATTGCGATTAGAGGTAATTAGTGTAGTTTAAGGTAAACATAATGTTTTAATAATATGAGATGAGCTTGACACTTGTCCTACTCATATTGGATGAGTAATCGACGACCAAGACAACCCATGGGTCAACTTGGGGACCCCATGGAGCCACTTTAGTTGGAAAATGACATTAATATATATTTATTTAATGTTAAAATTAAATTGACACAAACATGAGTTGTTTTACTAAAACAGTTTTTAAGTGGGGTTACACAAGTCCAAATTTTGACTATAAATATTCATTAGAAATCTAAAACGATTTCCTACATCATAGTATTTTTTTTATAATTTTTAGACATTAAATAAATTAAATTATTTATGACATCATTATGATGCAGCGATGACCTCATTATTTAACGATTTTAATAAAATGAAAAGATAATGTAAAATCCAAGGCTTACACTTGTCCAAAGACTATTGGATGGGTATATTTCGAACCCTTATCACCTTATCCACGAATTATACAAGTGTGGGACCTTTAGAATCCGAAAAGGCATTGTATAATAATGTAACATTTCAAACTTTCCAAAAGAGCCCCTCCACTCCTCTTATAAAAGGCCCCCACCTCTACCACCTTATTCACACTTTCAAGCTTTTTGGTTCGGCCAACCTCTGCCCAAATACTCTCCCAACTTCTCTCCCTTCATCCTAGAAGCTTTACTTTAGTCAGAAAGTCATCCTAAGGAGTCCTTTCGATCAAATCAAAAGGAAGAACCCGAAGAAGAGGTAACATTTTCATCACCCTCTTTCATGTTTCTTTCTTATTCCACTCCCTCTTTGTTTATTATTTCAATTCTAAAATTATAACTCCAGTATCTTCTATATACTGTGATGTTATTATAAATATGTAACAACCATATTCAGTATTCTACCCATCATTTGAATGACATGTCACCATACGTGCGTACGTACGGCTTACCGTCTCCACGTCATGGTGTAATTGTTATTCAATATATTATTATTTAGATGGGTATAATAATGATATGTAATTCATGTAATAATAAATATAACATGATAATGATTCTGTATATATGATATACTATCCAATTATATATTATTTTAATATCAAAATAATGATATTGTCGCTCGTGCGTACGTACGGACTACTGTCTCCACGAACGCGATGAGATTCATTCTCTGTCGTATCCATTCAAGTATAATTATCATTTGATGATTTAAAAATAATGTTTAAGGACATGATATCATTCTGGATATGAATAATATACAACCTATCCATGAAAAACATGACTTACGTAACAAAATATATAAAAGAAAACGAGTAAGTTAACACCCGAAACAATGATAAATCTAAGATATTGTTAACAAAGCAATGTTAAAAGATCATATATGATATCATATGAATGTATATGATTCTTGTATAATTTAATAACAATTATTTCACCATTATACAGGAGGTTAACCTACCCCAACCAAGGAAAAGTACAAGGTAAGGGTTTACTTCACAACCTCTTCATTATCCAAGGTTGTTTATACATAATTATCTACTGGGACCTCGTTATCATCCACATCCATGTTTCTTAAAAATGTCTTTCAAAAAATTTTTACTGTTAAATAAAAAATGGGTTAAAGTCATTTATACCCTTATAAATTTTTGAAAGGAATCTTACTGTCGTTTTCCAAACAATGTACTTTTTGACCTCTTTGACAAATTTAAGGTAAGAATGTTTTTTTTACTTATACGGCGGGTGCGGCTATTTTCCGCCATTATAACTTCGTCGAAGCTTCCCTAAAAGCTTATAAGAATATCTTCAAAGTAAATGTATTATTTTATAATTATGGGACTTTTAAATGATTTAAAAAAGGAGAGATATTTCTCTCAAATAGCTTTGATTTCATCCATGTCAACATCCTTTGATGGGTTTTATGTTTAATTGAAATTGATTTATGATACAAAACTTCCATTGAACATTTTGTGAAATATTTGACTGTGGATGTGTTATTTTTATACCATCCATAGTTTATGGAGAAATTGTTGACATTTTGTATGCTAGTTTTAATACGAATATTTATGTTATGTTTAATCCTATTCATATGAGGAATGTATTGGACTTAATATGTGACGGGTGGAGCCCACTATAGCTCCTCGATGCATCGGTAGGTCTCATGAGACAACTAGACGAGGAATTGGCCGAGGCCCTTTCCCAATTTTATTTATGGTTTTGGCCGAGGCCTTAATCATTTTAGACGTCTTGGCTGAGGCCTTGACAAAATGTTTCAGAATGTCCGGCATTATACATTCCCTCATTATGAAAGTGGTTATTGATATTTCATGTGATTATTCGTCTAGTAGAATATCCATGTGAGTAAGTAATGGCATTATTTTATTTTACTTTTTCCATATTATGTTGAAGTTCAAGTTCAATAAGGCTTTTGTTTTAGTTATACATTGCCTTAAATGCTTATGTTTTCTTATGAAATTTTCCGCTATATTGTTATCCTTACGGAGCATTTGAGCTCACCCCTTTCAATGTTTTATTTTTCCCAGGATGTGAAGAGGTGTATTATGACTGACTTGCAATAATAGTCAGTGAGGATATGAGTGTGGACTAGGGAGACCATGTTATTGTAGTTTTCATTTTTATGATGTAATGAAAGACTTATGAATGTATCTAGTGTTTCCAAGGCTACTAAACTAATCGGTCTTTCGAGACTTGATCTTTTGTGATCATGCCAATGTTATGAAGTAATGCACCGACTCTGGGTAGCTGGGGTCGGGGCGTTACAGTTATAGTTGTGCATTAATCTCACCACATTTCACTATTTTATTTCACCGTTACACCATTGAATTAAACTAGTTTTTAAATGAAAATTCCAAATATAATAACAAATTTTACTTAATATTTGATTCAATTAGATTATTTTTAGTACTATTAAAAGATGAAATATTAATTTTTTTGATAAATACATTGCAGAATGTGGTGATTTCGAGGGCCATAGGTGATGTAGAAGGAAAATGAGCCAAACTAGGCAGGATTCCAAGAACGCATGTGGACTCAGTTGCACACCACAAATAATCCATCAATTCAATCAGACTTAAATTTAGTATAATGATCCAAAATTAATTGGGATATTACTCTTATGAATACAACCAATCACAATTCATCCACCAAGGGTCCCAACCGAAATGATCTAAGTAATAGAATATGCTTGAAATCAAAACATATGTTATATATTTTGGTAATATATCCCATTTTATTCAATAAATAGCAACCAAAATTAATAAGAAGATATTAAATAGGTGGGTAAATAACATTTTAGTTTTTTCCAAAGTGGGATAAGTTTTTTTATCTACCAAAAACCATGTTCTAAGTGGTATCTCAAAATATGGGTGCTCAAAACCACCTCCCATTTTGGCTATAAAAGGGAAACTTGGGAAAATCATTTTAAATATTGACTATGAGGAAAGGTGGAAATGTTTTTGAGTCCCAAATTAATCCTCCAATCCATTTTTAGGTTCTTGAGCTCTCTTTTCTTATAGGGAGCGATGATATGAAATTGTAATTCCACACAAGCTTCCTCCTCTTAATTGAGGGATAAACGGTGTCTTTTCATTGTGAGAGAGCTTCAAATATTGTAAAGGGAGTTCAGAAAATTGTTTAGATAATAGTTTCATGTATTTTGGGTTCGAAACCATTTAATTCAGAAGTATCTTACTTCAATTATATTTTTAAATATTTTTTAGATTCAACTGAATGGACTGCTCTTTACTTTTAACTGGTTGGTGTGAAGTTTTGAGTGCGAGACTTATGTTGTTCTGATTGGAAAATATAAGAACCTTTTTATTCCCCAAAAATTTAAAATTTCAATTTAAATTTAGAAATAATTATATAATAAAAGATCTAAACCTTGGTTATATGATTTTTATGTCAAGGATTGATTCTATATGTATTGATATAAAATCTTGGAACGTGATTGGGATTCCAATTAATTTTAACCAAATTTTTACTCCAAACCTAAATTAATATCTGAGAATGACGAGCTTGAAATGTTTGTAGTGAACTCAAAATTACCCCCTTTTCTCATATTTTTTAAAATTAACTTTTTTTTAACAAATAAAATTTTTAAAATCAATTATTTTCTTGTAAAAAGAAAGAATTTAAAGAAAAATAGAGTGGTTTTTTTGAAATCATATTTGAAGGCATGTTGGGGTTTTCTATTTTTTAGGTTCAGATGGAATTGGTTTTTTAGAAATTAAATTTATAGTCCCCATGTGGTATCAAAGTCTAGAAAATTATGATCTAATGGTCTTGGTGTCCCCTCCACAACTCATAAATCCCCTATTTACCTTGGTTTTTAGAAAGGGTTTTTTCAAATTGAGTTTGACTTGATAGCATATTTAAACTTCATTACCCTAAACGCGAAAATGGTCATGTGATAATTTAGGGTTTCCAATTGAACAATTAAAAGGTTACTTCAATATTAATTAACCAATTTTTGTGATCAAACAAATATAAAGGGTTTGGAATTGGATAAATAAATTGTAGAAAACCAAATACATGAATAATAATAAGAAATACATCCAATGGCACCTTCTATATTCAACTACATAACCCTAGAACATGGTGTATTTTACCCCCTCATCCTGGTGGTGAGAGAGAAAGAGGGAATGAATTAAATAAAATAATACATGAAATTAAACTAAAGAGAAAGCAGGGGAGGACCCAACAGTAGAGCAGCTACTTACCTAAGCCGTTGGTATATGGATTCCTCCTTTTTCTGTAGCAGCACAAATCTATATTTATAGAAATAAATGGGGATCAGGTTTCATTTAGGCCTCCATTAATATAGCCCATAATAAATGCTTGGATATTTCCTTTTTGGTTGAATGGTGGTCCATAGAGTTAAATGATAAGTTTCTATTGAAAATCCCATAAAAATCCCAAAATTGGATATATCTAAAACTTTCACATTGTGAATTGGATTCATGATTTTAAAGTGTAATTATATCCTCTAATTGAGTTTTCTTCACTTCATGATCTTTACTACTTTCACGCCTTGTAATTTTTACACATCCTGTAAGTGTTTCACAACATGAAATATCAATTCCCAGTGTCGTATGCTCTGTTTTTCCTCAATTATTCAATTTTAACCCCCGGGGGTGTTCTATATGCATCCTTTTTAATATTATTCCTTATACATTGTGAATATATTTTTGTTCATACTCTTAAACTATTTCAATATACATTACTGCTTTACTTTCCAAGCTTCTCATCATGGTGTGAAGTGTCTTAAACTCTTGATAATCATGTATTTTTGTTCATTTCATAAATATTGGTTTCATCCTTCCATAAATCACAAAAAAGATATAAATAATATAAATATTGGAAATAATATCAATTATATTACAGAAAAAAATGTATTAAAACACCCTAAAATATATGCCTGAAATACATGTATCAAAGCCCCAATCAATTATTCCCTCATTAATAACTTCATCTAAATTTTTTGTTAGTGATCCAAATAAGGGTAGCCCCATATTATTATGACCCAATCAATACTTTTTGTCACATATTTCATGGGAAAAAAAATTATACACATGATGTAAAACTGTATGAAAATTCACCTACCACATGACATTAAACTACATGGAAAAATCCTGTCACATGACCTTAAACGTTTCCACTAAAACATTATTGGATTTTATTCATATTTTTATGGGACGCATAGAATTCTTCACCAAGGATCAAATATGAAATCATCATCCCTTAATTTCCATTCCCATGGGTCTATATTCCTCTTGTGATAAATTAAGTCCATCCCTCACCTGGTTATATTCCGTCAAACCTATCCATCCTTTTCTTTAGATTAATATCCCTTGGAAAACTCTCTTTATTGGGCCATATTATTAATAAAATCATTCCATTTGAGTCTTATTGCATCTTTACTAGGTCCATATTCCTTGAAAACCATCCTCATGAGGCCATATTTCTCATTATATCATCTACATAATTACATTTCCTGGCTATATTCCCATGATCTTGATAATCCCTTTATTCAAGGCCATATTCCCTGGAAATTATTTGTGTTATTCCAAATCCCTGATAAAATAAATTCTCTAGAGAAATGTCCATAAACCCACCCGGTATCATTGTATTTCCTTTGTTATGTCACATTCCTAGTGAAACCAGATCTAGATCGGTGGGACCTATTCTTACTATCCAACCAAAAACATACCACATGGGGATACATTTTTCAAGAGACTAACCTATCCTTATTGGGATATATTCCCATTGTTGTCAACCAAAAAGGGTCAATATTGTGTAATCCCTACACCATCCATTTTTTTCATAATTATCCTATATATCCTAACCTCATGACATAAAATTGTATGGGTTCATCCACGTCCTGTGCCCATAAAAGGTATGAAGTTTCTCATAAAACTATGTGGATTCTAATTCCTATAACAAGGATACATAGCTATCCCTTATCATGTGTTCAATCCCAGTAACATAGATACCAATCACCATCATGGGTGATAGAAAACTCTAGAGCATATTTTTATATGGCCAGAAAAATATAAAAACTATACTAATCATCTCTAATAACTAACATAAAATATATAGAAACCATAATATGAAAAATATTCTCACATAGATGCATGATTTCAACCCATATATTTCACAAGGGTAACCAATTATAGCTCAATAATTTGGTAAGGAATAATGAAAATGGATTAAATCTATAAGAGAGTCCCAAATTATGAAATAATACCCCCCCCCCTCCCTAAAGTGTGTGATGAGCTCAAACCCCCATCCTTTTAACCAATATGCATTATAAATCATTGGTGACAAAAAAAACCTAGTGAACACCAGCCACTAGAAAGAATGTATATATAGTATCTATTTCCATAGACACGGGGTTTGTTGAGTTTTTCTAATTTCTCAAACAAAATCTCATTAGAAACTGATCAAAACAAAATTAGTGAACCTAAAAATGAATAATCAACAACCATTATTAGAATCTCGCAATCTAGAGTCAGATCATTCCATTTTGGGTGAAATAGAAATGGAAAACCTGACATGAATCCTTCAATTAAAAAACTAATCAGGTTACATTAAATGACATCCAATTTTGTTTCACATGTTTCACACAAACAAAAATGGTGAACCCAATGTGAATATTTAATTAAAAATAAACAACTTGGTTACCAAGAATGTTGGGTTTTTTTTCAATGTGTTCTACACAAATAAAAATAGTGAATCCAAATGAATCTTTTACCTATGAAAATTATTGGTAAAATATGAAATTTATTTTGATATTATACTAATCTATGATCTTATATGTGGTATCCTTGATCTACATGTGTATTTTTCCATCGCTCACTTTGACCCAAAGTAATTTAATCTTCATCCACAATCCATTACCATGCTTCATCTACCATAAAGCATGTGACCCCCATGGACAAAGAGAATACATCACCAATTTAGAACCTCCAACACCAATTGAATAATGTGATGGGGATGGAGTACCACCAACAAGGTATTTTTTTGAACATAGAAGCTCCAAATGAGATTCTCAATGAAATAAATCCTCATAGACCACCCCATTATAATAAATCTATAGTAAAGACAGTGGAACCTATCACCACATCTATTTTCTTCAAGATCCTATTCTTGGAAAATGATAATTAATTCATTCATTTTCTTAGGAAGATTGATCAAGAGGTCGATTGTGACCTTAACATAGCTCAACTCCTCAAAATGCCCCCAGAAAACTCTATTATTGCCAACAATGTATGACCACCACCTATTAGTATCTTGATGAGGATTCCACTAAGTTGATCTCTCCACCATTCACTTCGACATGGGCATCTAGGATATATTTTTTGGTGTAGTGAGCTTCCAACCACATAGAGTGGGATCTCATCCATACTTACACTGAATAAGTATACCAACACACAGTGGGAAAAACCCATGAGAAATCCCATATCCTAGTTCTTGCCTATCAACCCTACCAATATACTCCAGAAACACCAAGGGGTCATTCACATATTCCTACCCTTAGACATGAATCCTTCATCATATCCCGGTAGAAAATGGAGGATGGTAGCAGGAATATATTCCCACTTTTATTAAGGAGGGGCATATATTACCCTGGTAACTAAGGAATGAACACAAATTTTAGTTTGCATTGAGGGCGCCCATATGCAAAAAAATTTGGAAATGGATGGAAAAGAATATATCCCTATCGATAGATTACAAATACATCAAATAATCTTGAAAGTGTTAGTAGAAGGTGTTAATTAGTATATCCCAGTGACCACACATGAGAAGTATTATATTATTAATCTTATAGATGTTGAAGAAGATTATTGACATATCTTGTATGCTACTTGATAGTAGGAATATATCCACACTCTTCAATAGAACAATAGTCAGTATATTCTTATGAAAACATAGAAGTGATATAATATTCCCACATTCATCAAAGAGACATGTAAATATAGCCTTCTAGTGGCATAAAACTAGGAACACATTCTTGCTCCCTTTCAGTCTAAAGAAGACTGATGAAATGGATCGGTGGTTAATAAATTTCAGTCACATATTCCAACCCATCCTAAAGTGACTCAATGGTATATTATAAAAGAAAATAATGGATATGACCATATTCTTTTCTAGCACCAAGGATATCATCATCCATATCCATTAATTTCACAAGATTCATTTGGGAATACTCTCATCCAAAGTGGTCACCAGTATTCTTGAAGAAGATCATTTGAGATAAAAACATGTGAAGGGAGGGTATTTAACCATGAGAAATCACATATCCATACACTGATCAGGGCTAATATGCTTTTGTTCTTACAAAACTTATCCATGGTGCCATGAGATTATACCAACTCTTCATCAAAAAATGAGAGAAACTTTATCTGTATAGGTCCTCCCTATGATAATTTGATCAGGAGTTCTAGAGATCCTCCTTATAGAACATGATAATAATGTCCTCCCCTTATTAATTATGTTTCAATAATTATTTTATATTGAGAAGTGATTTAAGGGTTGACTTCAACCATTTCCATAGGCTTAACTACCACCTATGGTGGTTCACATAAATCAATAAAATGAAACACTACCATCTCCAATAAAACACTAGAGAATCATCCAAGGTGTCCAAATTAGTTGTAGGAATATTCCCCCATAGATGATGAATATTTCATGGACATGTGGAAATAAATAGTTTAGAATGGATCCTGGGTATATTATGGACCATTGACACTCCTTAATATGACCTCTCAAAGGTTTTAAAGTATGAATTCATGCCTTACCTACATCAAAAAATTATAAGATACCCTTTATCAACTAAAGGTGAAGCACCTCACTTTCCAGAATTATAGAGACCATATCCAGGTGCTGAACAATATATTTTATTAAATCAAATTTTCTATTTTCTATATAGATAAGAATATGATGTTAGAGAAACACTATGAGAACTCATATCATGATTTATTGATGGTTTAAGATCACTTTGATAGATAATCACCTATACCCCGTCTAGCATGTGTATCAATAGATGGGGTGAGTATAGAGAAGTTCACTTTACTTTATCCCATTGCCAATAAAGATTACCAAAGGATTCATGTAATGTCATTAATATAGAAGAGTTCATGGGACTAAATAATGTGTGTGTCAGTTGTTTAATACAAAAAAAATCCTCCTGCCACTAAGACACAAAATTGTAACAACTAAAGGGAGTGGTCCATTGATAAGATCATGCACCAATATTCCAATAACGTTTTACAAGAATATCAGCTGAGAAATGAAAAGTTTTTAACCATAATACAGCCTATAAAGGTAGTTATTTCACATTATAATCATGAATTTCACTCATCTCACACTCGATTGAAAGTGCACCAAATCAAGAAAACCAAATTGGTAGATGTTAAGGTTGTCATCCAAAAAAATCCAACCCATAGGTCTAGTGGATTTTTAACCACCACAGACACATGGGATCATAAAACCCTTAATGGGTCCAAGATTTACTTATGTCAAAACCAAGTTACCCCATCCCTAAGTTATGGAGAATTTTTTACCCTATCCTCCTAGGAAGTTCTTTTTTTCTAAGTTGACTACTAACATATAGTAGTCAACAACCCCCCCCCCCCACTAATCATTTCATTACACAATGTGCCCCTATCATTTAGATTATGATCAACAAGTATGGTTGGGGAATCCCTCAAGATCACTAACCATAGATCAATTTTGGGGTAACATATGACAAAAAAATGTTAAAACCTATAGAGGTCACAAACCAAAATGACCCCTAATAAAGGGAACCCATGGTAGTACTTTGATGTTCCATTCAAAGAGGGTACTGGGAATGATGATTCACCATATTATTTAGATAAAGATAAAAAAATTATTATTTTCCAATATTAATTGGTGAACATTGTCATTGATTATCTGATATATTATGTATACCAAGACATAAATATCAAGGCACATGACAAAGAAACAATTTCTCAAGATACGGTTCACACCAAAACATATACTAAGGTTGTGTGCACCAAAAATTATAGGTAATAAAAGAACCTAGAAGCTCAAAATATTTAATTATTATCTCCTTGACTCCCTTCAACTAAAGATAAATGAAAAGGTGTTGTTATACCCAAGTTTCCACCTATATAGGTCAAATTTCTCTCCAATAAAGAAAAATTTGCACAACGTGAAGCTAAGATCCACCATCTAAAATGACTTAATGCTGAATTAATTAGGGTAAATGTTCCCACTGAGTATAATATTCAATAATAAGTGAATTATTCTCATCTCACAAGATAAGAAGGTGTTACCCGGTCCATGATAGCAAATATTAAGCACTAGGTTAGTTCTGGGTCTAGTAAACCGGTGTACTTAAACCAGATAAGTAAAGAATACCAAAATTTTCATCCACTGTGATAGAAGTTTCCCTCATTCTGGTAAAGTCACCCAGAAAAATCTCATACAAGGATTCAACAGTTGATGTATATAGGGTGTCCACTTCAAGACTCACCTACTTCCCATGTTCATAGTTTGTCTCAAACATTATTACCACGAATGGGTGGGTGATACTCCTCCTCTACCCAACTTATGAAATCAAATATTTCAAATAATTAATGGAAAAGTAGATCCATTGTATCACCTTTCGTATTTTGTGTTCCAGTGTGGCCCCATGATGGGCACACTTGATGAGGAAGAGGCGACAAAAATCAAATTCTTTATGTAGACTTTGGAGGGTCCATCCTTCCTCTAGTAAAGTATCCTATAAGATAAATATTTCACTAGTTGGGAGGACCTTTATCATAAATTCATTTACCAATTTATCTCTATACTAAGTAATAAAATAGTCATAGACCTATCAAATTTCCAGAAATATAAAAATTATAGGCTCTATGATTCCATCACTAGATGGAAAGGCATGACATACTTACTCAATATCCAACACCTATAGGGTAATATACTAGATATTTTAATAGAAATATCTATGATGATAAATAGTATTTTTTAATTCCATTAAATTACCCAGGTGGATTCTGAGAGTTTGTAGATATAGCATAGCTTTTAGAGGATGCCATTTGTAAAACCAAGGATGAATCTCAGCCTATGCCCATAGCCTAGGTAAAAGTGTTTAGAAAATCAGAAACCATCACTATCATGATTAATCCAGCCCCAATTACTATTGTGGTACCCATGAAATCTCCATATCAATTGATTCCTCCTATAAAGAAGTAATAGTAGTAAAATCCCCCTCACCTAGATGCAAGGAAATACCAACGTCATCCACAATATGAGGACCTAATAAATAAAACCTACTATTTTTTTAAAACATAATATCCTAGGATACTTTATCATAGCCATGGAAAAAGTCTCCTAAATCTATCTAAGGTTGTAAAACCAAATGAAGTTAACCCTAGTGAAAAACCTTACCATTTCCCATTTCACTAGATGTTGATGAACACAACCAAGGACTACTTTATCTTTAACTATATCCTCAAAAAAATGGTTAACATTGGAAAAGTGACATTGGAAAAACCTCCATCACAAGTGGACCACATGTCCATTATCCAAATAGAAGATGGAGATGGCTAGAAAGAAGTTCTAACTAGATGTGAACAAAAGTTTGATAACTAAATGACCCAAAAGATTGATGAGCGGTCTCATGACATCCTCAAGGAATAACTCAATCAAGCAGTTGTGTCCCTATTTCTTACTAAATCATCAAAAAGGACATATTTGAATTCATAATCTAGAGTAAATTAAAACTAGTTAAAGAAAATAAAAAAAATTAATAAGAGGAGTCTCAACCAACAACTAAAACAATCTAAACTCTCATAGATTTCCTACACATATTATTTAGAACACAAAAACCTCCCCAACAATTTAATCCTCATCAAACGAAGAATAACTTTTTGTATCTATTAATATTATACACTTAAAATAACCCTTCTTTGATGAATAATATCTATATAAACCTGAGTTTTCCATATATAACAAGGGTTTTAGAGGAAGAGGCCACAAAAGCTGAGGGAACTGAGGAAGACTCAATCATGAATAAGATCAACTCTCCATCCAATTCCTTGTTAAATAAATATATTCAACCAAAATTCAAGTGAAATCACTTAAGAAGTCCCAACAAGAGCATGAAGGCACCCATGTATTGTAATGTCCCAACCCGGGTTCCACTAAATGGTGCCCTGATCTGGTGGTCACATGGCCTAAAGTAAGCCTCCTCGTATACCAGAGGCTATTAACTAGAAATGGGGTCCTATGGTGTGTCTTTGGGGAGACTATTACTTCATTTCAAAATGTAGAATAGTGGAAATAACCATATCAATCAATAAATAAGTATAATATAAATAAAATAATAGAAGACAAAAGATAAAAATCTATAAGACTATAATAATAAATAGCTAAAAGTAGTCACATGCAATATTATGATCAAGTCATCTCTCTATAAAAAATGAAAGGCAATACAAGGAAATAGTAAACTAGTGAAATACATGTATCAAAAATACCAAAAAGACCAAAAAGGACTATCTCCAACTAGAATCATGATCATAGATCATTCTTGAGCTCCCATGATTCTAGAAAATGATCAAATCAAGCATCGTATAGTGGGAGATTGCCTTAATCCCTACCTATATCCATGAAGTATTTCTGAGTGCCCTACAGTGGGCCAAACAGTGTGTGAGACAACACTCAGTAGGCCACCACCAATAATGTCTATAATAAGTCCAGACTATTTATAAATAATGAAGTAGTGTGAAATATATAACAAGTATAATAGTAATGAAATTAAAGGGTGATCTTGTCCATCCCAGCATGGCTCCCAATAAAAATAGTCAAGCTCCCACAAACAAGGGTATTTGTAACATATATAAATAGGCATGATACTATCCAATCTAATAACTAAAATCAAATTCCCATACTAAGGCTATCTGTAAATCATTGAAAATATACAAAAATTCAATCCATGTAATCAAACTTATAACATCCACAAAGGACACGCCAAGTAATCTAGTTTCATACCATGAAGGGATGGATCCAAGGAATAAAATACCAAGTCATCTTCATCAATTCCAAGGAAAATATTGATGAAAACACGGTAAATACTTAGGTGGAGTCCAAAGAGCATGTCAACAGAGTATGTCCAATGTGGGTCCTAGAAAGAAATATCTAATAATTATTAAGGCCCATGGAATCCTAAATAATCATAATCCAAGGAGTAAACATGTCCAAGGAATCCACTACTATAATCAAGATCCATGTAGTATAAATTTCAATGGAATCTAATGAAATCAGGATCCAAGGATCACATCTAAGGCATCCACTACCATTATCAACTAATAAATAATTTTCATTCCAAACCAAAGATGTATTACAACTGATTAATCATTTTATATATAAACAGTTTATCGATATTAATCATACTAAATAGCATGCAAAGGATTCAACAACCTTCTCTTATCAATTCAATTCAATCTATTCCTTTTATTCACAAATGAAAAGTTAGAACAAGGTGATAACAACCATAATGATAAATCCCAATATTTTAATGAATATCATAATTCAAATTAATTTATATTCTTTAATATATTTTATTATACACAACACTAGTTTTCTCTTTCATTGCACGCAACATTGAGTCTCTTCAATTATGTGTGTTACTCACAAGACCTAGTTTTATGAAACAAAAATATAATATTTAATATGACAGGTATCTCCTATAAATTTGATTGGAATTAATGAATATGGATAATTATATTATGAATATATGGTTTTTTCATGTTTATATAATTAATAATTTGGTGATCAATTAATTAGAAATAAAAATAATGAGTAATTGAATATAAAGGAAGTGAATTTATGAAAAACTATTTTCATAACCAGAATGGGGTTTTTTCTCAATAAATTATATTATTAAATATTAATTAAGGATATTAATAAAATTTTATATTATATATTTAATTAAAATTTTAAATTCATCTAATAAGTTTTATTGAATTAATATAATAGTAAATCCAATTTTAAGTATAAAAAGTTCTATATTTTTAAAAGGCATTTTTACCACCTTTAAATGGTGTACTTGTCCTAAAATTAAATTTTAAAACTTTTATAAATTATATTCAAAAAAATTAAACTTTATTATTGTAATAGGAATATCAAAATTTACTTTGGGTGAATTTTTTGTATTTTTATAAGAAGTTTCTTGTTTTGATGAAAAATTAAATATACTGTATTTTAATTGAAAGTTGAATTTTATTTTAAATAATTTATATTGTTTAATTATATTATTAATTGGTTTTAAAGTATAATTAGAAAAAAATTGTATCGGTTAATCCAATTTAGTTCATTGGATTCAATTTCACATTGAAATTGGATATAAAAATACTTCAAAATTTTGAACTTTTTACTTTAAAAACCCACTTTCTCATTTCATCTACAATATTAATTTTACATTAAATTTCACTACTTATGTGGTTAAAATTTTGAAAAATCAATTGCATATTTGTAATCAAAAAATTTATAATTTATATTAAGTTCAACTTAGTTTTTTACCAAGAATATTAGTGAAAGCAATTAAAATTAATTACAATGAATAAGGTAAATGTTGTGACCCGTCCCAGTGGGGCCTGCGTCGTGACTCCCCAAGCCCGCCTTCAATAGCCCAGGGGTTGGTGACTAGAACCGAGTAGGCATATTACTAACATGGGAGGCATTGCCTAAGTACCTGTACACACATACACATCTCCAAGCCCACAAATGTTGAAATTTAAAAAAACCACTAAGGAACTAAATGCATGCAAACAACTAATCCTAACCAATAGAGTACGATGAAAAGTAGAGTACTGAAGGTAAATTGGTCCAGAATATAGGCCCAAAAAAGAGTCTAAAAACAAAAAAGTACAACCTTTAAACACAAAGAGGTATTAAGACTACTGATCATGGTCGTAGGAACACCTCGGCCTGTAAGGAACTCATAAAGATCGATCATGTCCTGGTCCTCCCTGAACTCTATCAAAAGGCCAATCATCTGCACTAGACATGACACGTGCGAGAAAATATCATGCATGGGTGAGTATAACAATACTCAATAGAGTACTCTAAAAACAAGAAAGCAATACACAAATGAAAGGTACAGTCAGCTCTAAACATTATATGTCTACTAAACATAAAATATTGGAACATAATCCAGATATACTTAAAACCCAGACCCGTAGTCTAGAGACAAGTCACACAACTGCATACCCCCACTAAGAATTGAGTTTGATGATTCCCTGAAGCACTTGTCTAGGGGAACTCACTCCATGAGTCTGATAGTTATGATGACGTCTATCCAAGAAGTATTGTCCATCGGTAAAATTCATGAGATATAGATACACTCATTCTGGGAGAACACACTCCTGAGTAGGGATAGATCACGATACATAGATGAGGATCACTATCAGGGCCTTGGCGGATACCTTGACTCGTCCAGATTCACCTTCTAGGTAGGGTATTGGCACCCTATGGGAATAGTCACGACAATACCTGACTCTACCTAGGGTTAAGAATGGATAGAGGGTCTCTCTCTGGGCCTCTTGAAGGGATACCTAACTCTATCTCAGAAATTCATGCTGAAGGGATCATACTCCTGAAAAAGGAAATGATACCTGACCTCCAGGGGAACGACTAAAAGGGGAAATAACCTGAATGAAACATGTCTCAGATATGGTGGACAAGAATATCAATCCATTTACTTAAAATTACTCCGCATGTATAAAGGTTATATGTTGTGTCCTCTGGCCCTGGGTACTACCCGTGTACAATAGCCTGGGTCACAAGGCTTTTCATATAGAAGAAGATATACACAGTGTATAAGAGAGTGACACACCGTTTTCCTCTATCCGAGGAGGACTCCGTGTACACTTTCCATGTTCTTGTACACGGATTCAACCCATATGTCACAACATGTGTGACCGGTACACAGGGTAACCAATGCAGTCATCCTGGTCTAGCCGTGTGGTGGAGTACATGGCCGTGTACCCAACCCCATGTCCTTGTATCCCCTGGATACATGCTGAGTCCCGTGTAAGGAACCACATGTCTTTTTATTTGGAGAACACATTGTGTCATCACTTCACACACCGCAGAACCCTAGCCGCCACTTAGCCAGACTTACACATCAAGTTCTTCAGGAAACAAGCCGTGTGTTTTAGAAATTCCCAGAATCGTGAACCTCCACCATCACTCCTTGGGTGGATCTATGATCTTCAATTCGCCCATCCATTTACCACAAAACTTGAATATTAAGGTCAACCCAATGTCCTGAAGTCATCACTGTTGTTTTCGGCCTCCGATCGGCCCTGAAAAAGCATATTAATCCACCCAAGAGAAGAATGCTGGAAGAATGGTCACTCCCAATCCGAGTTGATTCGTCATCCGCCATTGTCGTCTCACCTTCGATGAGTCATTGCGATGTCAAGTATTTATTTTAGGATCGTTGCATTGTGAAATGGACGTGCAACGATTTTTTGTTCATCACCCTATGAAGAACTTGAAGCACACGAAGAAAAGAGGAAGGAAAATAAAATCCAACAAACCAAATTGCGGAACGAACCTCCACCATCTTTTGTCAGGGCATAGATCTTCTCCCTTTAGAAGGATTAAATAGGGTGAAACAAATGATAATCCCACAATTATCAAAATCATATTCCTAATTCAAACCCTAAAGAAATGGAAAAATAATACCCTCCCGCAAGAACGTGTGATCTGAAGATCAACATGTTCATGGGTTGATCTGTGTTCATCATTAAATCCAAAAATGGGGAAATGAAGAATTGAAATAACAACCCCTACCTCGATCCAGTTTAAGAATGTTCATCGGGTCACGTTCATTGGTGAGGTTCGTCGAATCCGGGAAGCATCAATCGATCGTGTCGTCATCGTCCTCCAACAGATTCTCCTCCAAAACATCAATGGAAAATCCTCAATTTACTAGCTTATGAATCTAACCCTACGAAATTTCCATAATCATGTACTTATAGGGGAGTATTATTCCGTTGCTCAAAAAGGAAATATTTTAAATAAAATAAATTATTAATTTATTTTATTTTCATTAAAACATCTAAAAACTAACTCTTGCAGCTCACCTGCGCTAGTCGATGTTAGGCCCTTCCTAAGGCAAAGTCTTTGCTTTGAATGAAATGGTGACCTTAGATTTTTTATCCAGATACCCATTTAAAATTTATTCCACTTAATCAGAAAAACTGCTCGCGTGCGCTATTTAAATGTTTAATTTGTTTTCAAACATTTATTCTATGCACTCTAGGCCTCGGAACTGCACGATGTCCAAAGATATGGTCTCTAAATAATTCCATGTAAAATTTAAAAATAATACATGGAAAATCTGAGACATTACATTCTCCCCACCTTGGGTTTTTTCATCCCAGAAAATCCAAAACAAGGTTACTAAAAAAGATGTGGGTACTAGGCACAGATCTGAGCCTTCTGCTCCCATATGATCTCCTGAAGATTCATGTGCTTTCACCAAATGCACACTAATGGAATATATCCACCACAAAGGATCCTCTCCTGTAGATCCTCGATCTCCACAAAGTTCACTACATCCTTGATGTCCATATCTCCCCATTCGATGACATACGATGGGTCATGCACGTACCTCCTTAGTTGCGACACATGGAAGACATCATGTTCCCGGTGAAATTGTAGCAGTATATCTAAATAGTACACAACCTCATCAACTCTATATAGTATCTAAAAAGGTCTAATGAATCTCAGATATAGCTTCCCACCCCAGCCAAATCTCTGCAACCCTCGTCAAGGTGAGACCATAAGGAATACATGGTCCCCTTCCTCGAACTCCACAGGTCACCATCGTCTGTCAGCATAAGACTTATGTCAGCTATGTGCAGTCTTCATCTGCTCTTGGATGATCTGCCCCTTCTCGGTGGTAGGTCGCACCAACCTTGGACCCATGAGTGCTGACTCTCGGGGGTCGCTCCAGCAAAGCGGTGACTGGAAGGGTCTCCTATATAAATCCTTAAACGGTTCCATACCAATGGTTTAGTGGTAGCTGTTATTGTACGAAAACTCCACCAGTGGAAGGTGGTCCTCCCAACTACGACCAGAGTCCAAGATACAGGCCTGCAACATATCCTCGAGAACCTGAATGGTCCTCTTCATCTGACCATCGGTTTGGGGATGTAATGTTGTGCTCAAGCGTAGCTGAGTCCCAAAATCCTCCTACAATCCCTTCCACAACTGGGATGTAAAGAGGGAACGTGATCTGAGACTATCATCGAAGTGACACCATGAAGCTGAACTATCTCATGCACATAGAGGCGTCCCAATATCTCTATGAAACTCTACTCTGTGATAGCTAGGAAGTGGGCCGACTTGGTGAGTCGGTCAATGATCGCCTAGATGGAATAGTGCCCCTTGGACATATGTGGTAATATTTTCATGAATTCCATCGATATTCCATCCCACTTCTGCTCTGTAACTTACAGGGGTGAGCTAATATTGATGGAACCTGGTGCTTATCCTTCACCTGCTGGCACGTAAGGCATCGAGAAACAAACTTCACTACTTCTTTCTTCATGCCTGACCACCAGAACTATCATCAGAGATCCTGGTACATCTTCTCCACTCCAGGATGTACCGCCAAGGGGGATATATGAAACTCCCTCAGGAACTCCTCCCGTGATGCCACTGGTATACCAGTGCGTCCTCTGAAAAGAACTATGTGCTCCCCACCTTTCTAATACCCATGAGGAGAATGTATTATGGATAACTAAGCATGTATAGCCTCATAGTCGACATCCCCAAGTTGTGCCTCCCTAACTTGCTGTAAGAGTGGAAGGGCGACAACTATTGACTGAAGGTAAGTTGTATCCTCACTGTCCATGGAGGATAACTGCAACATGGCTAACTGCTCTATCACCTCGCTCAACAACTGTGAGCTCGACCTTCTACTAAGATCATCTGAAAACTTGTTCCCCTTCCCAGAACTATAGATGATCACAAAATCATATTCCTAGAGTAACTTTATCCAATGCCTCTATCTCGGATTCAGATCCTTCTATGAGAAGATGTACTTGAGGCTCTTGTGGTCAGAGTAGACGATGAATGCCTTTCCCATAAGGTAGTGTCGCCACATATTCAATGCGAAAAATACCAATTATAACTCAAGATCATGGGTTGCATAGTTCTACTCATGTGGCCTAAGATGGCGTGAACCATAATCCATCACTTCTTGTCTCTGCATCAAGACATATCCAAGCATGGTCCCCGATGCATCGCAAAAAGCTATGTACTCGACACCCTCCTCTAGTGATCTCAAGATCAAGGCACTCGTCAAACTCCACCTCAACTGCTCTAAATCTTTCTAGAAGTTCTCTATCCACATGAAGGTTTCCCCATCTTAGTCAAGGTTTTCATTGGTGATGATATTATGGAGAAATCAGAAATGAATCTTAGGTAATATCCTGCCAACCCAAGGATTCTCCACACCTCCATCATGCTCTGAGGTGGCTTCCATGATAACACTGACTCCACCTTGGTTGGGTCCACATCTACTCCATCTTCTAAAATGACAAGCCCTTGAAAGTGGACCTCCTCAATCGAGAATTGGCACTTCGAGAGCTTACTATAAAGTTGGTACTCTCGAAGTACATCAAGAACCATCTGGCGGTGTCTCGCGGGCTCCTCCTCTAATGCAGAGTACACAAGGATGTTGTCGATAAAAACTACTATGAACCAGTCTAAGTACGGTAAGAAGATATGGTTCATTAGTCCCTTGAAAATTGTAGGGATGTCCATCACACCAAAAGGCATCACCAAGTACTCATAGTGTCTGTAGCGGCATCTGAAATCCATATTCGGTATATCCACGTCTCGTACTCAAAAACTGGTGGTAACCGAGCTGATGTTCAACCTTTGAAAACCAATATTCCTTTCTAAGATGTTCAAAGAGGTCATTGATCTTTGGTAGTGGATACTTGTTCTTCACTGTTACCTGGTTCAGGCGCTGGTAATCCATGCACAACCTCAACCTCCCATATACCTTCTTGAAAAACAAAACTGGGGCTTCCAAGGGTGAAATGCTGAGTCTCATGAAACCCTTGTTCTGCAAATCCTCCAACTGCACCCTTAGCTCATGATGTTCTACGGGAGCCATCCAATATGCTGATGAAGAAATCTCTATTGTACCTAGGTGTAAGTCAGTGTAGAAGTCGATTTCCCGGCAGGGAGGTAGTCCTAGAACATCTTCAAGCAAGACATCCTCATACTTCTCCACTACTACTGGGAACTCGAAGCTCACAACATCAACTACTCTGAGGGTGAGGCTAGCCAACTCATGAGTGATCAGTTGTACCCTCCAATGAATGAGACCATTTTGTGCTGCCTGAGTCTCCCTTTCACCTACAAAGGAAAACCTCATCCCATAATTGTGGACATGCTGCACTCTTCTCCTAAAGCAGTCAATATGGGCATGGACTAAGGATAACCAATCCAAACCGATAATGACGTTTTAAGGCCTTGACGCTGCCACCTAGAGGTTCCAACCGAAACTATCACCTCCAAGGGTAACATCACACTATCTTCAAAGGTGCGTGATCATCAAGTCTCCTCCTGTAGGTGTCTCTAAGCGTAAGGATCGAGTCAACGGCTCTATCAGAATCTCAAGGTCTCGCACAATACATGTGGCGAGGAAGGAATTACTGAAACCTGTGTCTAAAAGTATGGCATCTAAGGTAGAGAAGACACAGATCGTACCTCAGATCATCCCTGGAGTCCTTGGGTCGTACTCCTCGACTGCATGTATATGTCCCCACCCCAATCCCCCAGCTCCCCGAGCCTAGTGCGGATCTCCGGGCGGTGGTGGTGAAAGTAGATCGAAGTGTCTACCACCACCCGCAGCTCTCCCTGCTCCTCTGCCATGTCTGTCGCTTGGTAGGTCTTTTTTCTCCACTCTCTACATATACCTTGGTGGTCCATCCACCACCTACCTGTCAGTATATTGACGGGTTAGACAATCACTAGTGAGATGTCCCCTACCGTTGCACGAGTAGCATCGCCTCTCCCTAGGCTGACTGGATCCATCTTGAGATCCCTAGACTACCAAACCCCTATCATGGGTCCTCCTATGATGTATCCCACATCCTGATTCCTATGTCTGACGTCAGCTCCCTTCTGTTGAGGTCTCCACAACTGTCTGCCTGCTGCTGACTGCTGTTGGCTATCTCTGCTTCCCCAAGAATCTCTCGATCACCAAGGCCCACTCGAGCACTCCAGCAGAATTTGGAATGAAAAGAGGCATAACACTAGCTCAAATGTCCCATCATAGACTGTTCTCAGTGGTCTAAGATCTGAAGTACTGATCTCTGACCATATCCATCAAGTACCTAGTGAGGTTGGTGTACCTCGATGAATAGTCATCAACCGTCAAACTTCCATGCTAGAGCTGAAGAATCTCATGGATACACATTTCCCTCAGCGTAACCAGTGATAAATCCTCCCTTAAGATTCACTCAAACTTCATCCATGAAAGAGTCTCCTCAGCGTGAGTCTGTTTGGTCAGACTCCACCATCATCCCGCCAAATCCGGAAGAATTCTCACTCCTAGGAACACCATCTGGTCCACTAGTGTCCTCACGAGATGAAAAAAAATTTACACTGCCTCAAGCCAACCTTCATCCACCTAAGGGTCGGGCTCTATTCAAAACCTGAGGGGTATCTGTATCTGAAACTTAGGGAGCACGCTCAGCATATGACCATCATCGATCGGTACTGCAGGAACCACAGATTGCTCCACTGGTGGTGGTATAATAGGTGCACCACCTAGAGGAAACGCCTAGGGAACCGGTCCCTGTATCGAATCCTTGTCCCAGAGGGGGTCATCCTCGTGATCGTGTTGTTGAATCCTAGTGGGTATATGTCATGGATGCATCCTATAAGGAACAAGATGTACCATGGTCAAAGAGTATATCTGGATAGCTGACACAAAGGACATAGAAAAAACAACCCATTCTAATATAATGCATGTACCAATATCTTATTTCCATGCAACTAGTGTTTTCATGTACAGAGTCGAAAAGTAGGTTATCAGAGTCTTGGTGTATGGATACGTCGGCCTCCCACACCAACATTGGAGTCTCTGTCCTGAAATTCAAGCTCAAAACACTTAACACTATTTCCCCAAACCAATCTCATAGACTCTTGGTTCTAAGGTAGAACCGACCACCTATGATACCACTCTATCATGACCAGTCCTACTAGGGCCCACACCATGTATTCCTAAGCCCGCCTCCAACATACCTGGGGCTGGTGACTAGCACTGAGTAGGCATATTACTAACATGGGATGCATTGCCAAAATACCTATACACACACACACATCTCCAATACCACAAATTCTTAAATGTAAAAAAACCATTAAGGAACAAAATTCATGCATATAACTAATCCCAACCAACATAGTATGATGAAAAGTAGAGTACTAAAAGTAAAAAGGTCTAGAATACAAGCCCACCAAAAACAAGAGTCTGAAAACTAAAAAGTACAACCTCTCAACACAAAGAGGTACTAGGATGACTGCTCGTAGTCATAGGAACACCTCATCCTGTAAGAAACTTAGAAAGCCTAGTCATGTCCTAGTCCACCCAGGGCTCTGTCAAAAGGCTGCTCATCTGCACAAGACACAACGTGTGCGGGCCAAGCCTGTGCAGGGGTGATGATAACAATACTCAGTAGAGGACCCCAAAAACCACAAAGAAATACACAAATAAAAGGTATAGTCATCTCTACATAGTATATTTATACTGAACATATAATAGGTGAACACAATACAGATATACTCAAAACCCAGACCTGTAGTCTAGAGACAAGTCACACAAACGCATACCCCCGCTAGGAATTAAGTTTGAAGATTCCATGAAGCACTCATTCGGGAGAACTCACTCAATGAGTCTGATAGCTCTGATAATGTTCGTCCGAGAAATACTATCCATCGGGAAAAGTCACAAGAGATATATACACTCATTCTGGGATAATACACTCCTGAGTGGTGAAAGATCACGGTACACATATGAGGATCACTACCAGGGCCTTAGCGGATACCGTGACTCATTCGGATTCACCTTCTAGGTAGAGGGTAGATGCCCTTTGGTAATAGTTACGTCAATACCTGACTCTACCTAGGGTCAAGAATGGATAGAGGATATCGCTTCAGGACTCTCAGAGGGATACCTGACTCTATCTCGGAAAGTCCTACTAAAGGGATCATACTCCTAAAAAAGGAAACGATACCTAACATCTAGGGGAAAGATTAAAATAGGCACTAACCCGAACAAAACATGTCCAAGATATGGTGGAAAAGAATATCAAGCCATGTACTAAAAAGTACATGATGTGTAGAAAGGTCACACGTCGTGTCCTCTGACCCTGGGTACATCCCGTGTCCAACTGCCCAGGTCGTAAGGCTTGTTGTGAAGAAGAAGATATAAATGATGTGTAAGAGAGTGACACATCATGTTCCTCTATCTGGGGAGGTCTCCATGTACACTGTCCATGTAACCATAAACAACTTCAACCCATGTGTCACAACCCATGTGACTAGTACACAGCGTAACCCATGCAGCCAGCCTGGTCTGGCCATGTGGTGGAGTACACAGCCATGTACCCCCACCCTGTGTCAGTATATCCCCTGGATACATGTCGAGTCCTGTGTAAGGACCCACACTCCGCGTTCTTTGGAAAACACTTCATTACACCTCTTCACACACCATTGAACCCCTGCCACAACTTAGCCATACCTACATGTTATCTTCTTCAAGAAACATGCTGTGTGTTCTGGAAATTCTCAGAATCGCGAACCTCCACCGTCGCGCCTCGGGTGGAGCATTGATCTTATATATGGAAATTCGTTTTCCAAAAAACATGATGATTAAGGTCTCCTTGACATTCCGAAGTCATCACTATTGTTTTCAGGCCTCCGATAGGACCCGAAAATGTGTATCGATCCACCCACATAAAGAATGCTCGAAGAATGTTGTCTCTCGATCCAAACTGATTCTCCATCCTCCATTGTTTTCGCACCTCTATTGAGTTGTCACAATATCGGGTCTTTAGTTTTGGATCATTGCGTTGTGAAAAAGACACGCAATGATCTGTTGTTCGTCGCCCCATGAAGAACAAGAAGAAAAGAGGAAGGAAAAGAAAATACAACAAAGCAAATTGAGGAATAACATCGTTCATCACAGCGTTGATTCAATTCCGTTAGAAGGATAAAACAGGGAGAAACAAATGATAATCCCATAATTATCATAATCATATTCCCGATTCAAACCCCAAAGAAACATAAAAATAACACCCTCCTACAATAACACGCGATCTACGGATCAACATGTTTGCGCGTTTATCCACGTTCGCAATTAAATCCAAAAATGGCGAAAAGAAATATTTGAAATAACAACCCCTACCTCGATGAGGTTGTAGAACGATCATCGGATAGCATTCATTAGTGAGGTACGTCGAATCCGGGAATCGTTGATCGGTCGCATCATCGTATTCTGCCAATGGGTTCTCCTCAAAAACTTTAATGGAAAATCCTCAATTTGTAGGGTGATGTGGCTAACCCTACGAACTTTCCATAAGCATGTACTTATAGGGGAGGATTAGGTCACTTTGAAAAAAGGAAACATCTAAAATAAAATAAATTATTAATTTATTTTATTCTCATTAAAATTTACAAAAATTATCTCTTGTAGATAACCCACACCGGTCGATGTTAGGCCCCTCCTAAGGCAAAGTCACTGCTCTGAATGTAACGGTGCCCCCAGATTTTTGATCTGGGCACCCATTTAAAAGTTATTCCACTTCTTCAAGAAAACCATTCGTGCATGCTGTTTAGAAGTTTAATTTATTTTCAAACATTTATTACAGGAACTCCGGGCCTCGAAACCGCACGCCGTTGAAAGTTCTGGTCTCAAAATAATTCCATATAATATTTAAAAATAATACATGGAAAATCCAAGACAATATTATAAAAATGAGTTTAATTGGTGGTTAAAAATTAATCCTAAAGCTCCAAATGACCTCGAAACATTTCAAAACCCATTATATGGACATATTTAGAACATATACAAACTTTTATAAATTTTGGTTCATTATTGGAGGCACGCGATGTAAGAGAGACCACCCAATACTGTTTACCTTTTTTTTATTTTCAAGAATGTCACTCCTCCTCCATTATAAAGGGAAAATCATCCCCTCACTTCTTCACACCTCTCAAGAACTTCATATCATCAAAACACTGAAAACATTAGCTAAAAAATACCTTCCCTCATCTTAGAATCCTCCCCTTTATCAAAAATAAAACCAAGTAAGTCCTTTGGTGAAAACCAAAAAAAGTTACCCAACATTCTTCCCTGATAACTTTTGTTTTATTTATTTTTGAACACCTTAAATTATTATTATTCCATGATTATATAATAGAATCAGTATCCTAAATACACTGATATGTTGTAATGTTAATGTTTTGACAAACACCTAAACACACTTCCATCAAATTGGTAATCAAATCATCGTTTGTGTGTAAAGGGAACCACTGCCACACGAAATGATGTCATTCTTTTTTCCTTTACCACCTCTCATAGTTAGGAATCACTACTTAAAACCCATGTTATCAGTGTCGGTATTGATGAGTTCTAGAAAAAAGCTGATAAATGGCATAATTATCAGTAATAAAGAAATCAATGATAAATGTAACCTTTTATCAGAGCTTTTTTTAGCACTGATAAAGGGAACCATTATCAATGCTAAATTTTTAGCGCTGATAAATAATTCTTTCATCAGTAATTTTTTAGTTCTGATAAATGTCCAAATTAATAAAATGAATTAATTAAATAAATTAAAAATAAAAATTGAGTTTATTAAAAAAATATTGAAAATTTTATTAATTAAATAATTATTGATAAAAATGAATAAATTAATTATACATTATTAAGTATTAAACATTTTATTAATTAGTTAATTATGATAATTAATGTTATTAAATTTTATATAATAAATATATAGATATATATTAATGTATATAAATATGATTTATCTATGAAAAAAAATGTATCCACTTTACATTAAATAGTCATATATTTATTGAATAATGGTTTATAATTAAAAATTAATATGAATTAAAAATATTGACTAATTGCATATTACTTGGAATATAATTGAATGTTGCTTGATTTTTCAATTTAACATAGATCAAATCTCTGTTATATTGATTTCACAAATACGTAATTAATGCATTTTTATATATAATGCACACATATAAAACTTATCCACTTTTTCAATATTTTTAAAGTTTACTTATTCTTAATTTAATCAATTTCACTCATTTTTAACATATATTCATGCACTTAAAATTAGATATTCATTAATAATGTTAAAAAAATTATTATAAATATTTATAAATAAATATTTTATAAATGTACATTTACTATATTTATAAATTTATAAATTTATAATTATAAATAAATAAATATTTTTTTTAAAGTATTTACATAATTATAAATAAATAATTATATATATTTAAATAATTATTAAATTTATAATAAATTTCCTTAAATAATGAATATATTTACTATATTTATATATATTTATTAAATATATATATATGTATAATTATATAAATATATATAATAATATAAAAAAAAATTAACATATTTATATAATTATAAATAAGTAATTATAAAATTATAATAAATATATTTAAAAAGGAATATATTTAATCTATTTATATTTATATATATTTATTAAGTATATATGAATATTTACAATTTTTTATTTAAAATTATAATTATAAACCCTTTATCAGTGCTTTTTTCACGCTGATAAAGAGTCCTTTTATCAAAACTTAAGTAATAAGAGCTGATAAAAGTGTCTCATTCTAATTAAGAAACTCTATCCATTTGCGAACTCATTGGGATATCAGAATATTTTCATGGAAGAAACCTGTTGTTGGTGCTCCACCTCGGTGAATCGAACCTCGAATCACACCACTTGACTACCTCTCAAGCATCTCGTCTAACATATGTTGTTTGATTGAAGTTAGGGTTTCCAAAAAAGGTTTTGTATTTTATTAAACCTAGTGAGGTAGATCTTCTAATTTTCTTTGTGCATTTTTTGTTTTGTTTTTGATTTCTTCTTTGATGATGTCATTATTTGTGGTCTGGTGATTGTATACTAGCAAGGCAGGCCTTTTAATTTTCTCAGTTTCCAATTATAATTCAAATCTTGATCTATCATGGAGATTTTATTGTTTCTGGACGCGATTGTGGCACATGGAGTCACATGGATTTTAGTTGGTTTTTTTATTTTGTTCACATTTCCTAAATTGATTGCATAAAGTTATCATACATATTTTTCATTCTTTATTTTATCAATGGTATTCCATAAAAGTGATGTTTTAGAAATTGAAACTGGGAATTTTAAGTGTGATGGAGTTTAAGATAGGTTAATGGATTTATCTTATATTATACTGATTCATAACTTCTTTTTCTAATTATCTAGGTTGGTGTGGGAATCTAATGTATGGATACATCATAGTAGTTTTTATTTAAATTTTCTTTATAATGGTTTAATTTATTTTTTGGTCCAAATCATTTCCACTGTGTTGTTTTTCAGGCCATAGTGCTTCTTTCCAGTCTGAGGGGCGTCGAGAATGTCCCTTGGACACTATCATGGGCCAGCTCAGGTATTTGATATATGGTTGTCTTGGGTTTATTTTTGAAACTACATCTATTGTTAAATGTGTTGTACCTTTTCTAAATAATCCAACTTCTAATGTCTCTACACTTTTTAAAAAAATCTATTTTATTTTTCTTCTTCTTTAGATTAATCCAACATTATTTATAAACCCTTTTAATAAGAATATATGAAATATAATACCTTGATGTTATGTGTTTTTGTTAACTACATTATAATTTTTCATCATTATCCTACTCCCCCTCTCTCGATAATTTATAAAAAAATATCCTTTTGAGAAAACCCCTTTCCTAGTTATACCACTTTTTTTTGCCTATATACCACAATAATATATTTTTATTTATTGCTTTAAAATATAGATTTTTAAGAATTTTTTTCCCTTTTGAGTATTTAAATAACTAATAACAATTTTATTTTCATGTAATCACTTTGATACCAAGCTATATAACATGTAGAAAAATACTATTTCAAGCCTTTTTACTATCAAAAAAGTTTTTATATAATGAATCTCCCACACTCTATGATAGAGGTTGACATTCTATCCACAACATTAGAAAATTTTATTCAATTTTCATTGGGTTTCAACATAGGTTTTCAATATTCCTTTTGAAATCTATAAAACACTTCCCTCACATACATGGATTGGGAAATAAATATCCCATGAATTCCATCATTCACCTATAAACTAACGAAAATGTCGACTCACTAATAATCAACATTTAAACATTAGTTATTATTAATGAAAAAAATTATTATCACCATTAATCTCTTGGAACTCAAAATATTATGTCATCCATAAGGATAAACACATTCAATCTATCTATAAAATTATTTTTTATGTAATGATTATGATCAATTCCTTGTTTTTAAATTAAATTTTTTTTAATAATTCATCTAACCTTCAATACCAAGCTCTTAGTTCTTGTTTAAATTCATACATCAACTCTATCAATTTACAAACATTATTCTCATATTAAATAATGAGAAAAATATATATTTGTTTGATGTAAACTTCTTATTCCTATAATCCATTAGTAAATGCTAATTTTACATCCATTTGGAGTACCTTGAATTTCTTTGGGATGGATCGGTGTGGTGATATGATATCCCAAGAGTCTTTAGATTTTTTAAAATATTGATATAACATTAATTTTAAACATAATAATTCTTTATGTTTCTATATTACTTGTTCTAATACATTTTTATATCTACTAGTTGTTTGAATGGGAGTTTATTATTCTTGTTTATCATATTTGAGTTTCTTATTACTCCTTAATTTCCTATATTATATTTTCATTTTTTTAGGGTATTTAAAAAAGATTAAATGTGGAGTAATTCTTTTCTAAAATTCAATTACCCATTTTCTTCAACATACTGAAATTCCTTGAAATAATCAAATATTGAGTTTCCATTATTATAATTTTCTATAAATTTCAATTTTGATAATGAATATATTATGTTTATTTATTTATATATTGTACAAAATTAATATTTTATGAACTCAATAGTATGGATATTAATCGAAAATGGATTCATGTTTATCGTCTAACAAAAAAATACAAATTATGGAGTTAAAGAGTTCATCATGTTTGCAAGAGTGCATGAGATAACCCATATAAAATCCTTTTTCTATGTTTATGTTATTTTTATTCAAGACAAATTAGTCTGGGTGGGTTGGAAGAACATTTTATTATTCACATAATAGGTCAAATATACAAATTTTTGACTAAACATAGTGAAAAAGCTTAATGTGGACATCGATTGGAATGATACTATGGTTTATGAATCATTTGATATGAATACCTTTGTTAAAGATGATAGAGATCGCATGGAAGAAATGACCATGGAAATTGAAGATGGCCTAAATTATTTTCCAAATTTGTTTGAGGAGTTAAATAGTTATTCCAAAAAAACATTATATACCATTTGTACTAAATAAAAAACATTTTCAGTTGTATTGAAGTTATATAATTTGAAAGCTAGCAGCAGATAGAGTGACACCAGCTTTACAAAACTACATGATCTTCTGAAAGATATGCTACCAAAAGAAAATTAACTACCATGAGGACATATGACACTAAATGAATGTTATGTTTAATGGGCATGATCTCTAAAAAGTACATTCTTGTCCAAATGATTGCATATTGTTTCTCAAGGACCAAAAATCACTCAAAAAATTCCCTAAGTCTTGCGCAAATCGATACAAAAAATGAATCATGTCCTTTGAAATATGTATGGTAATTTATTATCATTCCATGGTTTAGAAGACTATATCGATGTCAAGAAACTGCGAGAAAATTAACATGGAATTCCGATAAAATAATAAAATATGGGAACCTGTGTCATCCAGCAGATTCTCCTTAATAGAAGAAAATATATTACTAGTTTTATGAATTTGGAGATGATCCAAGAAACTTTAGACTTGTGTTATCTATATATGAAATAAATCCTTTTTGTGTATAAATTAATACTCATAGTACATATCCAGTCATGTTGGTAAATTATAACTTGCCTCCATGGTTATATATGAAGCATAAATACATTATGTTTTCTCTGCTTATATTTTGACCAAATCAACCCAATAATGATAGTGATGTCTATTTGGCTCCATTGATCGAAGATCTGAAATTGATGTGGGATACAGGTGTTATAATGTATGATTATTATAGAAGTGAATAATTCACATAGAGATCCATGTTGGATGGAAAAATAAATAATGTCCTCACTTATATAAATTTATCAGGCTATAGCATTAAAGGAATTGTGGGGTGTCCCATTTGTGAAAAACGCACAAACTCAGTTCGGTTGAAATATTCCTCAAAGACTGTGTTTTTAGGAAATTTGAAATTTTTACCTAAATAAAATAAATTTTGATCCGGGATGACAGAATTCAATGGGAATATTGAAAAAGGTACAACACCATCTCTAATAATGGGTGATCAACTGTACAAAAAAAGTAAAAAAATTTGACAATGTTTTCGGTAAACCATTTTTAAAAAACCTTACAAAATCAGGATGGAAGAATAGATCAATTTTTTTTGAATTAACATATTGGAATTGTTTTTATGTCAAATTTTTTTTTGATTTCATGCATGTATAAAAAAAATTATTTTACAATATAATTGGAATGTTACTAAATGTTCCAAGAAAAATGAAATATGGCATCAAGGATATGTTGGACTTGATTGAAATGGGGATAAGGGAAGAGTTGGAACTGGTGAAGGGTCAAAGGCATACTTTTCTTCCTCAAGAATTTTACACTCTATCCAGATAAAAAAAATTCCAATTTTTCATTTTCCTTACTAGTGTAAAAGTTCTATAGGGGTATTCATGAAATATCAAGAATTTTGAAATGGACCTATCCATTATAGAGGTTCAACTATATGGACCTATCCATTATAGATGGATGTACCTCATTGAATGGTATATGAATATTTTGAAATGGTATATCAAGAATCGAAGTCGGACATAAGGTTATATTTCAAAAAGATGTATTGTTCAACAAGATACTAAATTCTACATCAATTACCTATCATATGTTGAAAGCATAGGTCTCCCAAAGTCTCATCATAGCAAACTCATTATAGGAGAATGTATTTTCGAAATATATGTTGTTACAATTACCTTGATAGATCGGGAGAAACCATATCTTTACATATTACATAACAGTGAAGATATTGATCTATACATTGAAGCCCACAAATAAAATCTTAGATATTTGAATCCATAAAAGGTTGAAGGATTCATATCAAATACACATAATCAATAGTTTATAGGATGGTTTATAGATCAAATTTATAAGTATTTATCTAAAAATATGAATTCAATTGTCGAATGACTTCAATGGATATCGAGAAGAAAGATTGAAAATGATATATCTTACATTAGTTTTTTAATAAATGGTTATACATTCTATACAAAATAACATGATGAATTCAGTATGATGCAAAAAAGTTGTGTTACACTTGTGGCTGAAGTGATTCAAATATCTAGTTCCAAGGATAGAAATCCAATTTATGAAAATATGTCATATTTTGGCATTATCGAACAGATATACGAGTTGGAATATACAACATTTCAAGTGCCACTTTTCCGTTGCAAATGGGGTGATAATATCAATGGAGTGAAAGTTGATGAAATGGGATTTGTGAAGGTGAATTTTAGTGTGGATGTGGAAAATTTTGAACCATTTATAATGGCATCACAAGTAGTACAAATATTTTATATCTCTATTACAACAAACAAGAATTAGTTGATTATCCTACTGGTGGCTAAAACAAATATTGAGTCAAATGAAAATTCAATTGAGGATGACCCTTTCATTGGGACATCACAATTAGTTCATGTCATTCCCAATGTAAAAATGTCTTGTACATTATAGGGGACCACAAATAGGGGATTTGGATTCTTGAGAGACGAACAAATCCTTGAAACCTTTAAAAAAATAAATAGGGTTCGATGAGAAGGTAAAAGTTATTTTTAATATACTATGTTTTTCATTATAATATAATATGCTATCTACTGTATTAAAATAATCTCAAATAAATGTTTGACTACCCATGCAGATAATGTCTACTACACATTATGTAAGAACAAACTATAATGAAGGAAACCCTTTGGAAAGATGTAAAGTTAATGTTACGATATAATTTCTCTATTTTACTGAAAAATTATATAATGAAATGTTGATTTAATTTTCATTGTTCTTTGTAGATTTTGTTTATTATAGAATATTTCTTTCCATTTGTCAGGCCTTTGCAAAAAGAGCAATTAAATTGTCTCTACTTAATAACATAGGTAATATTGATATTTTTATCATAAAATCATTGTCCATGGAATTAATGTATTGTTTAATATTTATGTTTAATTTATTTCTTTTTAGTATTACTCACATAATAATTGTTTTCTTATACATGGATTCTATTTTTCAAGTTGGGGTGCTCTGTCTAACTTTCATGCTTCTTCTCCCTCAAAACCATTTCAACCCTATAGTGTTGAATTTATCACTTTCTTTCAAGTTCTCTCTGCTACCTTTATAAGAAGAAAAATGATGCTTACTCTACTCAATTATAGAGGTAATCTTGATGTCTTCATAGTAAAATCGTTTTCCATAGAATTAATGTATTGTTTCATATTTATGTTTAATTTATTTCTTTTCAGTTTTACACAAATAATAATTGTTTTCTTATATAGGTGGATTCTTTTGTTCGAGTAGGGTTTATCTATACAACTTTTATGATTCTTCTCCCTCAAAACCTTTTTCACCCCAACAGTGTTTCATTTATCACTTTCTTTCATGTTCTCCCTACTGCCTTTGTAGGAATATAAACAACACTGCCTCTTCTCAATTACAGAGCAAATATTGATATTTTCATAGTAAAATCATTTTCCATAGAATTAATGCATTATTTCATATTTATGTTTAATTTAGTTTTTTATTATTATTACTCATATAATAATTGTTTTCTTATAAAGGAGGATTATTTTGTTTGATCTGGGGTGCTCTATCCATCTTTCATCGCTTTCTACACCAAAACTTCCACATAATTATTCTCCCTCAAAATATTTCACCATTGTACTATTGACATTTATTATTTCCTTCAGGTTTTTTCTAATTCTCAATCATAGAGGTAATATTGGTATTTTCACAGTAAAATAATTGTTCATAGAATTAATTTATTATTTCATATTTAAATCCTAATAATTTTTTTCTTATATTGGTTGATTATTTTTTTCTAGTTAATGTGGTTTGTTTGAATTTGTCTATGCAGTGTTGGCAGTTCGACAAAGGAAGTCAATAGAAATCATGGTAACATTGATAGTAAGGATTGTATTGAGACTTTGGGATGTGTAGGAATGAGTTATATCTCAATCTGACACACGATGTGACCGGTATAACTCCAAGTAGATCTTTCAGTTTTAAATTGACATTAATTTTTGTAAAAAAGACAATTGTCTCAATGTGTCTGTTATTAGTTTAAAATCAATATTTAGCTTTAAAATGTTTCACTCATTGAAAACCAAGAAAAAACACTCAGATTTTCTTGATAATTTATGGCATTTATTTATAAAACATTTATGATCTGTAGGAATCAGCCTCACATAAAATTGATACATGGTGTGATTCATATGATTCAAAGTGCATGTTTCAAGTTTGAAATGACATTTTAGTAATAAAGACAAGTGACTTACTCAAAACTAAGAAAACATATTAATATTGTTTTGATACTTTAAGACAATAATCCATAAGTGATTTGGAATGTGTATTAATCATCTGCACCTCAATATGATGCATGGTGTGACTCGTGTGACTCGAAATGCATCTTTATTTAAAATTGACATCAATTTTAGTAAAAAAACAAACTAACCAACTCAAAACTAAACAAACACATTCAGATCGTTTTGATACTTTAGAAAAATGATCCATATGTCATTTTTAATGTGTAGGAATCAGTGGCACCTCAATATAATGCATGGTGTGACTGGTATGACTCTAATTGAGTCTTTTCATTTAAAATTGACATCAATTTTAGTAAAATTAAAACTTTCTATTAATTTATTTATTTATATTATTACTAACATAAGAATTGTTTTCTTATACAAGTTTTTTATTTTTCTTTATCATGGGTGGTTTCTTTAGAAATAGCATGAGTCGAGTTGGGATTAAAAGATAAATTAACATTGATGTTTTTGAATGTATGTAATAATTTGTATTTATGTAATTGTATGATCCAATGTATTAAATGTGTATAATATAGTGTTTTTTATTATTTTTATGTTGTAAATTTAATTTCATTTAAACCATATATTGGGACTTGTTTTTTTATATCTTGTGTGTTTCGGGTGCTTTGGTTTGCTATTACAGCACACTGTAGTATGGCCATTTTTCAGTGATTTTAAAAAAACTAATAAAGGTAAACTTTATTAGAACTCATAGAATCACTGATAAAGGTATATTTTATTAGTGCTCATAAATTAACTGATAAAATGTCTTTTATTAGTAAATCTATAAGCACTGATAAATATTCCTTTATCAATGCTTTTATAAGTGCTGATAAATAGTTCCTTAAACAGTGCTAAATTAATGCGCTGATAAATGGTTCCTTTATCAGCACTTTTAAAATTGATAATAAATTTATCATTTATCATTCCTTATTTATTTTTGACAACTAAACCCTTTATCAATGCTTTTTTAGCGCTGATAAAAGACCAGGGCATTTAACCTCGATCAGGTAGTCAGCACTATTCTAGTGCTGAAAAAGGTCCTTTATAGCATTGTTAAAGGATGGTTTTATAGTAGTAAATTATGATGGAAATAATATTTTTATATTATATTTAATATATATATATATGATTTACTAATACTTCTTTAATTATTATATAACACATGCCTTCATGCTTTCCATTTTTTGGGAATACGATAACATCATTTGTGGACATGTGGACTACCGCCTCCTCAAAGCGATGTGATATGTTCACAGCTTACATGGAATGTATTAAGTATAGATTAAATAAAAATATATGTTATACATTACATATAAATAATATTCATGACATGATTATATTTCTATAAATTAATATATCACTTTCTTTCTTACCTTTTTAAACATTGAAAAAGTAATAACATTGTTCATGGATATGTGGACTACCGCCTAATCGAAGCGATATGATTCATCCTTTTTCATCACTACATCACAAGAATAATATATATATAATTATATATAATTAAATAATATGGTATTTATGATATAACTATAATTCTAGAAAGATAAATTTTACATACCTTCTTTCCATAATTAATAATGAAAAATGGGAATGTTACTCACGTGTACGTACGACCTACCCTCTCCATGATCATAACATTGGTTCATTTTTCATAAAAATATTTCTTTTATGATTTTAAAATTATAATTTATGAAAAATGTTATGATAATTTTATTATTATTATTATTTATATGTTTAAATAATGACCTCATTGACCATAGTCAACCTATAAAAGTCATTTTTGACACATAAGCTGAATGTGGTCAAAACATATGACTTAAACATTATAGATTAAGTAATTGAATAAAAATTGTTTATAACTAAAATAAAAGTAATAATAAAATTGGAAAATTTTATAAAGTAGGTAAATAATTAACATAAATTTATTATTTAGGAAGATAGAGGATGAGCATTACAAATTGGGCTCATAGTAGGTATTTCCATCTCACTTTTTACATCTGTGAGATAAATATAATATTCACTTCTTTTTTGTGGTGTATCTACTGCCGTTTAGATATATTATATAATGAATTATTTTACATTCATGGTATTTAAATGTTCCATTTTATTACTATCACTTTTGGTACTTCCAATTCATATTTTACCTCACTTTTAAGGGCTTCATCTCAATTTACATTCCATTGGGATTTATTTGTTATTATGCACCAAATTAATTTTATATGGTATATATACTAAACTATGACATGTTATATATGGAATTTAATTTATTTCATGATATTAAAAGTTTCAATTGATGTTATTATTTGAAATATCTCATGATTCAAAATTTACTCAAGTAGTAAGGGTTTTTCTTATCTTGATTTTATTTATGAGAGATATATTCCATATTCAACAATTATTTTTGTTATGTGGCATATATAATAACCATAAATGTATTTGATTATTATTATCCTTAAATTTTTCTGGGTTTTACATATCTATTTTAGTATCTCTATTTAATGGGATTTGTGGTTTCAAATTTACCAACGCTGTAATGGATTTTTGTCATAATTTTCCTTCCTTGAGATGTTTGTTATGTTATACACCTATCTTCTGTTATGAGGTGTATATTCTGATACATTGACATGCTTTATCATTAATATTCTTATTCTTATGATATTATAAGTTTCATTTAATGTTATTACTTCATGTTTATTATTATTCAAATGTTTCAAAGTGGTATAGGAAACTTTTTCATGTTTAAAGATTATTTTACTCATGAATGATTTTAAGGAACTTTTAGGGGTATTTCAATTAATCAATATAGACAACCATCTTTTTATTTATATTAAACTTAGGATATTTGGTTTTGATACTATCCTCATTCTTTCTTGTATGTATTAATAATTTTTTAAATAGATTGTTATGGAACTCATTTATTTTCCATGGGTTAACCATGTTTCAAAGTGATTATTATGAAAACTATTTCTTTTCTACAAGTTAAAAAATTTTCAAATATATTTTTATGGAACCTATTTCCTTTCCATGGTTTAATCAAATTATGAAAGGTATAATGGTTGTTATTATGAATTTATGATTAAATTAAATCTTTTATGTGTTATTATTTTGTAATGTTTCTTGGACATTTGACGCGTGGGTATGTGATAAACGAATGATGTGTGGTTTCATGATAAACAAGTGATGATTGGTTACACAATAAACCAATTATGGGTGGTTACATTATAAAACAATGATGTTTGTTTCCATTATACTCCTCCAATTCATTGGGTATAGAAGTCAATGATATTGTTTTTCCATTTGTAAGAGTGAAGTGAAAATGATGCCCAAAGTTACATACATGTTTTATCTATGATTTATATGGGTTTATAATGTTTATAATGTATGATATTGATATCTCATGTCTTATGATTATTAATTTTGATGACTCTTTCCTTTTTTCATATTTTATGATCCAGGTATTAAATTTTATGAGTTTTTTTATGATTTTGTCATGCAATTTTATTATTTCATCATACCCTTATGCACTCTTATTCTCATTGATGGCATGAAATTGTTAATTATTATGTTTACCATTATTTATCATATTATCTCACCCTTCGTATGTTTCATTTTCCATAGTTTTTAAAGAGTTATTTTGAAATATTTATGTCTATAAATAAATTCACAAGGATTATGTTTATGATCGAATGTGAAATAATAAAAGTTGCGTTAAATGGGTGAAATGATTATTTTATTCATGAGAATAGTTTATGTAGGAGTTTTCCCTAATTTTATAAACCTATAAACATAAAATTCCCTCTATAATTTAAGTGATCCAAGTTTTTCTTTTTATGTTGTAAGGTTTTTAACAAAACAATTGGGATACAATTATCGGAATTATAACTGGAAATGTAAAGTTTTGGATTTCATCATAGGATCTGAGAGTATGGGTTCTAGGTTATTATAGTTGGTATCAAAGGTTGATTTAAATTACTTTTGATATTAGGATGATTTCATGTGAGGTTAAGTTAATAGTTATGGATACATTTATAGGATTTTAATCTTAAGGTCTATCATAAGTTCAAAGTCTTAGACACCCCATTTGAGGTTTTAAGTAATAAAAAATTGGATGTTATTGATGATGTTTTTGGATATGTTTTTTTTATTGATGTATTTTTAACCCTTAGGATTAAAATGACGTTTTTTTAAGGAGGAATTATTTTTTATGGTTAAAAAAGGGGGACGACCCGTATGTAAAGTCACAACCCGTCACATTCGGTGAGGTAGTGGGGCTTGAACCAGTGAATGAAGGATGAAAAGGGTTTTGTGCTTAACACTAACCTATGTGATGTCCTGGTTATCATGACATTTATATAGGTAAATACTAAGTTTATTTCAAAAATATATGATACTTTATTTGAGGAATAATGGTTTATTTTTCCTAGAAGAATATATGATCAAATACTTATAATATTTGGGTTTCAAACTCATTTACGAAATGTTTGAATAAATTTAAGGATATTAATTTATGGAGTAATTTAGTTTAAAATATGGTTATTATTATTGAACTTTTAATATTAGTGTATCATATAAAGGTTTAGTCATTTTTGAAATTATCTTACCATGAGCTAACCATTTTGGTTTTGGTTAATGTTTAAAGATAGGAGGAATATATTATTATCCCTTCTATGGTCATGTGGTCATTAAAATTATAATTTAGTGCATCAAGTGTGTAAAAATCATCTTTAATACTCACTTTATAGAAAAAAATATGAGATTATAGTAAAATGATGAAATTCACTTGTAAAGTAAGTATATTTCTTTATGTTTTTAGCCTATATGGTTAAATAATTCCTTCAACTTTAGGAAAAGGTTATTGAAATAAAATTTTATCCTATTTCCATATTTTATGATGATACTAATAACCTTTTCTACACCTATTTTTTTGTGGTTTTTTTCATTACTTCCTCTTGAAAACATTCTCTATCACACTCTAATAGTCCATGGGAATTAATTTTTCCTTACAAATCTATATTTTAACTCCCCACCAATGTTCTCCCTAAGTGGAATCCGAGTTATGCATATATTATAGTGAACTTTATGTTTCCCACTTTTCATTTAAAATAGGATTTTTTATTATCCATTTTCACAATTTCAGTTTCAATAAAGGAATTCTAAAAAACCTTTGTTAACCAAGATGAATTTAGAGGGATAAATTCCTTTTAAGGGGTGTACGATATAAAATATTGATATTTTAAAATTTATATTCATTAAAATTAATTTAAATTATCTAACACATTTATTTATATGAAACTCCAATTTTATCCTATGTTTTATAAAATATCTATTCTCTTTGATACCATGTGTTACACGCAAAACCAAGTTTTACGAAACAACAATATAATATTTAATATGATAGATATCACCTAGATATTGGAATTGAAGGAATAAATATGATTAAATAGATTATTAATATATTGTTTAAAAAATTTATAAAATTAATCCTTTGGAAATAATTACATTATAAATGAAAATAAAAACCAATTGAATATAAAGGAAGTGTATTTATTAAAAACTATTTTTATGACCAAAATTAAGTTTTATTTTATTAAATTAAATTAATAATTATTACTAGAAGATATTAATAGAATTTATAAGTTATATATTTAATCAGATTTTTTTAAATTAATTTGATATGTTTGATAGGATTAATATAAGAATAAATCCAATTTTAAACATAAAAAGTTGTATATTTTTAAAAGGCATTTTTACTGCCTTTCATTGGAGCACTTATCTTAAAACTAAATTTTGAAACTTTTATAATTTATATTTTAAAAAATAAAATTCATTTTTTATATCAAAATATAAAAAATTACTTTGTGTGAATTTTTGGTATTTTTCTGAAAAGTTTCATGTTTTGATGAATAGTGAAAAATACTGGATTTTAATTGAAAACTTATTTTTTTTCTAAATAATGATTAGTGTTAAATTATATTAATAATTGGTTTAAAATTATAATTAGATAAATTTTATATCATTTAATATAATTTAGGTCATTGGAATCAATTTCACATTGGAATTAGATATACAAATATTTTAAATCTTTGAGTTTTGTACTTTAAAAACCTACTTTCTCGTTCTATCAGCAGGTTTAATTTTGAATTATATTCTGCCAGATATTTTATTGAAATTTGAAAAAACTGATTTCATATTTTTAAGAATAAAAAATTATAATTTATATTAATTTAAACTTATATTTTACCAAAAAAATATTAGTGAAATAAAATATAATTAATTACAGCAATTAAGGTATAAATGAGTTTACTTAGTGGTTAGACTTTAATCATAAAGGAAAAATGAATTAGAAACTTTTAAAAACCCATTTTATTTTTATATTTTTACTATATATATAATTTTTTAAAATTTTTATTATTATTGGAGTCATGTTATGTAAGGGATACCTCCCAATAGTGTTTACCTTTTTGTATTTATAAGAAGGTCACTCCTCCTCCACTATAAAAGTGAACTCACCCCAACACACACATTTATTCACACCTATAAATATCTTTGGATCATCCAACCCCTACCCCAATAATCTCCCAACATACCTTCCCTAACCCTAAAATCTTTACCTTTTGAAAAAAGCAAACCAAGGAATTCCTTTTGTGCAAACCAAAAGGAGTTACCCAATGTAGAAGTAACATTCTTTAATGAGTACTTTTGTTTTAATTCTTTTTGTACCCATTAAATTGTTATTATTCTATGATTATATAATAAAATAAGTATCCTAAATATACTTATATGTTTTTATGTTAAGATTTTTACCAACACCTATATACACTTCCATCAATTGGGTAATGAAATCACTGTTCGTCTGTACAGTGAACGACCGCCTCACGAAACGATGTCGTTATTTTTTCCTTTACCACTTACCATAGTTGGAACTTATGATAGAAATAATATTTTTATATACTAAATATGGAATTTCTGAAGTATTAATACTTCTGTAATTTTTATATAACACATAGCTTCATGCTTTTGGTTTTTTGGGAATACGATAACATCATTTGTGGATGTGTGGATTACTGTCTCCTCAAAGTGATGTGATATGTTCACAATTTACATGAAATGTATAAATAATGGATTTAATAAAAATATATGATATAAATTATTTTTAAATTATATTAATGACATCTTTATATATCTATAAATATAATATATCACTTTCTTTCTTACCTTTTCACACACAAAAAAGGTAATAACGTCGTTTGTGGATGTGTGGGCTACCATCTCCTCAAAGTGATGTGATTATTCCTTTTTCATCACCACATAAAAATGATATATATAAATATAATAATTAAATAATTAAATAATATTTTAATTATTATATAAAAAATTCAGAAAATACAAATGTTACATACCTTCTTTCCATAATGATCAATGAAAAAAAGGAACTTTACTCACGTGTACATACGGCCTATTGGCTTCATGATCATAATGTTTGTTAATTTTTCTTAAAAATAATTCTTTTATGATTTCAAAAGTATAATATATGTAAAAAAATTTAATTATTTCATTTTTTTTATTATTTATATATTTAAATAATGACCTCACTGACCATAGTCGACTTATCAAAGTCAGTTTTGACACATAAGCCGAATGTGGTCACAACATACGACTTAAATATTGTTGATTATGTAATTTAATATAACTTGTTTATAAGTGAAATTAAAGTAATAATAAACTTTAAAAAAATTATAAAGTAAGTAAATATTTAACATAAGTTTATTATTCAGGGATATAAATGAAAATCATGAAAAATTGGACTCAAGGTAAGCGATTTTCATCTCACTTTTTACATCTATGAGATAAATGTCATATTAACCACTTACTTATTATATGTGGTGTATCTACTTCCATTTTGATATATTATATCATGAATTATTTTATCTTAAGGGTATTTAAGTTTTTCATTTGAGGGTTATTACTTTTAGGGTGTTCGATTCATATGTTACCACAGTTGTAAGGGGTTTCGACTCAATTTACATTCCATTGAGACTTATTTCTTATTATGAACCAAATTAATCTAATATGGTGTATATAATTACCTATGACATGTTATATAATTAATTTAATTTATTTCATGATATTAAAAGTTTCAATTTATTTTATAATTTCACGGATCTCATGATTCAAATGTTACTCAAGTTTTTCTTGTCTCACATTTATTTATCTGAGATATATTCCATATTCACCACTTATTTTTGTTGTGTAGTCTATATAATTTCCATGAATTTATTTTATTATTATTATCCTTAATTTTTTGGGGTTTTATATATCTATTTTAGGATCTCTATTTCATGGGGTTTACATATTAAAAGTTACCAAAGCGGTTATAGATTTTTGTCACAATTTCCCTTCTTTGAGACATTTGTTATATTATACTCCTATCTTCTGTTATGAGGTGTTTATACTATTTATTTGACATTTTATATCATGAATATCCTTACTCTCATGATATTATAAGTTTCCTTTAATTTTATTCCTTCATGTGTCTTATGATTCAAATTTTTTAAAGTGGTATGGGACACTTTGGAATGTTTGAAGATTATTTTCTTCATAAATGTTTTTAATGGCCTTTTAAGGGTATTTAAATTCATAAACATCAACAACCATTGTTTTTTCATATCCTCAACGGGGTATATTTTGTATTTATACCATCCTAATTATTTTTTTCATGGATTAATATTGTTTTAAATAGATTATTATGGAACATGTTTCTTTTCCACAGGTTAACCATGTTTCAAAGTGATCTTTATGAAATCTATTTATCTTCCATATGTTAATAAATTTATGAAAGGGATAATGGTTTTTACAATGATCTTAGGATAAAATTCAAGATTTTATGTTTTATTATTTTGTAATGGTACTTGGAAATTTTATGGGAGGTTATATGATAAACCAATGATGGGTTGTTCCCTAATAAACCCATGATGGGTGGTTCCATGATGAACCAATTATGTGTGATTGTGTGATAAACCAATGACAGGTGGGACCATGATAACCCTCCAATATATTGGGTGTAGAATTCGACTGTATGGTTAGTCCATTTGTAAGATTGATTGTAAGAGTGAAGTGAAAATGATGTCCAAAGTTAAATTCATTTGTTATTTATGCTTGCTATGGGTTTATAATGTTTATAATATAATATATTGACATCACATGGCTAATGATTATTGATTATGATGACTCTTTTCTTGGTCAAGTTTTCATATTTTCTGATCCGGGTATTTATGGGTATGATTTATTACATGATTCACTCATAAAAATTGATTTTATCATTATAAATATATGCACTATTATGCTCATTGATGAAATTCAATTTCTAATGAAATTTTTTACCCTTACTGAGCATATGATCTATCCCATTTTATGTTTCCTTTTCCTTAGGTTTTAAAGAGTTATGTTGAATGATTTACGTCTATAAAGTAATTCAAAAGGATGATTTTTATAACCTAATGTGAAATAATAAAAGATAGGTTAAATGGGATAAATTTTTATTTAAATTCATGTGAATTTTTTATGTAATAGTTTTTTAAAATTATATAAAACTATAAACATAATAATCCCTCATGAATTTAAGTTATACAAGTTTTTTTTTGTAATATTTTTACGGAAAACATTGGTCTACAATTATCAGAATCATAGATAGAAATTTAAAGTATCGAATTTCAACAAGGAATATGTGAGTCTGGGTACTGGGATTTGGGATCTTATACTTAAACAATTCATTAAATTTTCACTAAATATTCCACTAAAATTGGTGATCTCACATGCCCTAAATGGGATGGTGTTACATCATGAAGATACAAGGTCACACCCCATAGATGGCCTAGGTTGGGGATAAAAACCTCAAATGATAATAAAAGTACTAGGCTGGGAACCTTACAAGTTCCAAAAAATTACATAAATATGTTAATTTAATTCTTAGGGCAGTTCTAGAAGGTCCAGCGTGCAACGTAACTACAACAGGGTATATAAAACAACTAGACCTTGATGAAAAGGTATATACCACCTATAATATTTTTTTGGTATAGTAATCCACCAATATTGACCTCTAATTTGGTTCATTTCATGAGAAAAAAGAAGAGCCAATGAAAATCCTAAAAAATGGGAAATTAGATTGCACCAAAATAAGTCCTTCGATATGAAGACAAACGAAGAATGTAACAATATAAACATAGAACTTACCAGCGTGAATCCAACGAGATTAATAGTGTTTGGATCCTAGTATAGATGATGAATCAGGAGAAAAATAAATGATTTTAGATTTAAAGGGAATTCCCAAATCCAAGACTATCCACCAGAATAAAAGGAGGAAAAATAAAAAGGTTTTAAGAATTTTTAAGGGAAATTTGTTAATATCACCCAAAAACTTTGGGTTTCATGGTTTGATCACATGGTTAGAAAAAATTTCCACCAACAATGTGGCCTTATCTTCCTCAAGGGATACCACTCACAGTTCTTTGGCATGGTTTGGAAAATAGTTTGCAAGTCATGCCATAATTCATTGTCCCCAATCACCCATCACATGGTCATGGCGCATGGTTTACCAAACCATGCACTAACTATGAATTTATCCTCTATTAAAAATTTCAGTTGTCTAGCATGGTAATGAACCTTTAGTTGTATAGTTTCCTCAAATATTGTGTTCCTATGCAATCCATTTTCTTTCTACTCAAGCTTTACTAAAACTATGTGGCTTAGTTTCCTTTTAAAAAAAACTAACCCTCCAGGCTCTAAACAAGACCAAAAAACCCCTGAAACTCATATGATCTCATTAGAAACTCACATTAAGTTAAAAGTAAGAAGTTAAAATAAAATTAAAAATATATTTACGTCATTGGAAGACCTAAAATCACACAATATTCCCTCTATAAAGCAATATGTCCCCAAATTTCCCTTCCAATAGTGGTCAATAATAGCCTGAGACTAACTCCAGCCACTAAGTTCATATGTCAGACCCCCATACCCAAGTCTCATCCCATAAATGATCACGCTTCTATAGCACCCATATTAAAGGAACAGACCAACCTAGAATAATTTGGTGCTCCTATCAATGATATGAACTATATACTCTTCAAATGAAACATCTACCTATAGCTCAACATCATATTATTCCAGAGTGTGATATGATTATGAGTGATAATGGAATAGCTGATATACATAGAATTCATCTTGCATGGATCGGTACATCTGAGGTAACTGCAACTTATATGATACTGGTCCGAATCTCTCCAGAATCTTAAATATCCTTATATATCACAGTGAATGATTACCCTATATCCTTATTAGTATATTCCTTGGCCCTAATGAGATAGATAAAAAATACATTATTCCCAAACTCAAACTCCATATGTTTTTTATGTAAATGGTTGTAATATTTTTTTCAAGACTATTCAGTATCCATCTTCTTCGAAGTCAATAAAACCAGCTCAGAAGTCACCTACATGAGATGTGGTTCAAGAAGCACTTTCTCTCTTGTCTCTAAGTATCACATGTGTGATCATCATTCCCTACTATAAAAAGATCCATAAGGTGTCATTTGTATAGTATCTTAATATCTCTTGTTGTAAGTGAACTACACCAGGGGTATATGCCTCCCCAAAGAGCCCCCAAAATAAAGGATGCATGCTCTAAACATTTTCTCTAGAACTCGTGTAGTGCGTACTAACTATCCATCAGTATGAGGGTGGTATATTGTGCTTAGAATCACCTGTATACCCAAATATCTTACAAACGGTACCAAAATAGAGATGTAAACTATTCTTACCTATCTGATACCATGGTCTAAGGAACCTCGAGAAGGCACAAAATCTCACGGATATAAATTTTTCCAACTTCATATAATGAGAAGGTCTCTCTAATTAGAAGGAAATGGGAGACCTTTATGAGCCTATCCGCAATACCCCTCACATAATAACTACCTCAAGGATACCTTGGAAACCAATTCATGAAATCCATTACAACATCTTCCCATTTCCACTCAGAAATGGGTAAATGCTATAAAATAACAACTAGTCGTTGGTGTTCTGTTTTCACTTGTTAACAGGTGGAACACCTCACAAAAAAACTAGATAACACTCATTTCATACTCATCAACCAGTATTGATAGAACAATTCATGATACATATTGGTAAATTCATCATGTAATTCCCAAACTTAGGCACAAAACTCAAGCATCAGATCCTCGCGTATATCTTTATAAACACAAACGCAGCCATATGTGTGTGGAATTTCATCCTCACCAAAGGTCCAACCAATAGGCAGGTCCTCTACTATCACACTCTTGTGTAGTACTAGGCCTTTAGTGTCAGATAATTATCTCATCTTCAATATATATAGAATATTTTATGTCACTTCTAATGAGGAGATAAAGTTTTAGCATTGTCCATATTTCACCTCCAATTGTATCTCTAAGAACGAGACCATAAGCTTTCACTCTCTACTATCCACCTGAGCTTCCCATATCTAAGTCCTCATGATCATTTCATTGATAACTACATATCCCTTCCCTTGATTGTAGGGAATATTGAAATCTAAATACTATAGGTATTTCACCCACCATCATTTCCCAAAATTCAATTCATGATGGGTAAATATATACTTGAGGGTTTTGTGGTCTATGTACACCACAAAACACTCTCTTAGAAAATAATTTTGCCAACAGGGTAAGGAATAAATTACAACTGCAAACTCACGATCATGTGTCATGTAATTCCTCTCATGTGGCATAAAATGATGAGACCTATATATCACGAATCTATACCCCTACATCATAATTGATCCTATCCCAATAATTGATGTATCACAATACATAGTGTAGCTCCGACTCGGTATAGGAATATTAAGATTGGCACTGAATTTAGTATCCCTTCAACTCATGAAAAGATTTATCTCATATATTTTTTCATACAAACTTCACACCCTTCTTAGTAAATCCTCCAAGACGAGATTATAACAGTGAGAAGTCCTCTATGAAATTTTTATAATATCTAGCTAGCCTCAAGAAACTATATATGTCAAATATGTTCTTGGGATGCTCCCAAGAAACTACAGTTCTCACCTTTTATGGGTCAAATGATACTCCAATATCTGAGATAATATGACACAAGAATTGAATATTATCCATCCAAAAGTGGAACTTTCGGATATTAGCATATACCTGATGTTTTCTTAGTGTATTCAAAATAATATCATGACTTTTTTCATGGCCATATTGATTTTGAGAATACACTAAGATATAAACCATGAATACCACCATAAATTAATTCATATAAGGATGGAAAACTCAGTTCATAGGCACCAAAAAAACTATTGGCACATTTGTGAGAGAGAATGAAAAGCCAGATACTCATATAGACCATAACTTCTATAAAATTTTGAACAAGGTATGCCTATAGTTCAAACATGTAATTAGTGATAACCTAACCTAAAATATATCTTTGATAAAAACTAAGCTCCTAAAAGATGGTTGAAGAGATCATATATATATGGTAAGGGATACTAGTTTTTAATTGTCAACTAGTTTAATTTCTAATAATCTACACATAGCCTAAGGTTTCCATATTTTTGTTTTTGCAAAAAGGATCAGGGAACCCCATGGAGAAGTAATGGGTTATATAAACCCTTTTTTCACATATTATAGCTATATTTTGAGCTTTTGGAACTCCGTAGTAGCCATCCTATAAGGAGGAATGGATACCAGTGCATCTCATGGCATAAGCTCAACAGAGAATTGCACCTCTCTCTTAGGAGTTAAACTAAAAAAATCATCCAGGAAGACATACTTGAAATGATCAACCATTGGAAGAAAATTATTCTAATGAAATCCCTAATCATCTAGATACAAAATAGCAATGTGGTATTTTATACCACTAAACCCATGATGTTTGGGTCCAACTCGGCTATCCTATACATCCCATTTACCCTTGTGAATAACAATTCCACCCACCTGTGATGTAAAGATCACCATCCAGCAATAGAAATTGATATAGAATCAATAAGAAACTACCCATTCCATCCTAATTATGGATTAAAACCCTGTCATATCAAGGAAAAAAATATTCCATACGAAGTGACACTCGCCTATTTCAAGGGGTCACTCCCTATACTGGAATAAACCCTCTATTCTGATTTCCAATAGAGTATCAAGTGTCATAATTCCCGCATAAAACTAAACAATGAGCCTGAGTCCCTCCATAATAGGTATAGAGATAATTCTATGATATTCACCAATATACAAAAGATAATACACTAGAGTAGAGTCTACTAAGATCATACCTCTCGCTGTGGGCAGACCATCACTTTGTTCTTCAGGTTTAAGATGTATATACTATATATTTCATGAACCGTAGCCCTATGAAAATTCCTCACTACTCAAAGTAGGAACACTATCCTATCCTGGTACAAATGGTGTATGGATGCCTCTATCATGACCACCACCTCGGCCGGACCTACCAGCACTACCCAATCTACCATCCTAACGTGGAGCTATGAATACTGCTCCTAAACCTAGAGTCTGATTCAATCCCCGTATAATGACCGTTAAAGGGAAGGTCCTATAGAATAGTTTTACATGTATCGTTCTTCTTCATCCTTAGCACTTGACTGTGTCTTGATCACATTTATTCCTTATATGCCCCTATCACCCACACTAAAGATAAAAAACAACACTACCAGCACTAATAGTTTGGATGGTACTCTGTGAAAATCCTACTCTTTATTACAGTTTATAACATGATTTATTACAAAATATTACACATAATACAACCTGTAAGATCAAGAAATCTAGTGTCTTTAACAATTACACACATTAAATACCAACATAAAATATTTGTTACATAGACATTATTGAAGGCTTTCTTAACATGCTCATAATATTCCTTCATTCTTAACACTACATGGGATAACCTAGGAACATATATAAGAAAGGGGTGATCTATAAAGACCTTCAAGGTAATAAACATGGAATAACATGAAGAAACTATTACATATTATAGAATAGAAAATTAAATGGGACATAAAAATGGTGATAAACATGAACATGAACATTAAGGCATGAAAAATCCTGATAACATAAAGGTAACATGGAAATGTGGCAACAAATTTAAACATGGAATCATAAACATAGGTCAAGTCCAACGACAATGAAATGTAAGTGTAAAAATATCATGATATATTAGCTTCACTCACTAATCACTTGCATTACATATCATGAGACTAAAACATTACCCAATGCATTGAATCAATATATAATTCTAGGAACACCAGTGACTTTCATGTCATTCAAAAGCATAAGTGTGCCACATAGATCATACAACATGGAATCTTTTTTAGTCACATTTTTTTCCATGATCAAGGAGTATGAAATAAATACTTTTAATTCCTTAATCAAAGAATTATAAGTTCAAAAATGTGAACACCCTTGATAGGAAACGGTTTTGGGTATTCACTACAGAATTGTTTGGAATGGGAAATCACAGTGAAATTTTCACAACATAATGATAGTACTCAAAGATTAATAAAAACAGTTTAATGATAGAGAAAGGATTATATAATTATTTTTAAATTAAATGGATATTAAGTGGTATTTGTAAAATAATATACCAACATTAGTAATTGTAAATCAAAAACCTAAAATGAAGAATACGGTTGAATAAAGAGAAGGAAAGGATCCCTTACTAAATTTCTCCATGGCAACGGGTGTACAAAAAAGTTAATGGGAGGGATTAATGAGAGTTAAGGGGTTATATCATCACATATAAATAAAAATTTACATAATAGTGATGTATAAAAACATACCCCAAACCTGAAAGAATTGAATTTAAGAGGCGTAACATGAAAGAGGTTCTTGAATAAAAAGTAGAGTGGGGGATCCCTTACCTTGAGAGAGTGATACCAAATGCTTGGGAGTAGATTCTTAAGATCTTAGGGACACATTTTTAGGACACTATGGAGGGGATGGTTGATTAAAGACATGATACAAAGTTTTTTACTAGAGATAATAGGGAGATTTTGTGGGTCTATATAGGAAAAGAAAGGGGAGTTCTTTATTATTTCCTAAACTTTGGTTTTGGACACTATATAATAAAATTACCAAAAATAAAAACCTTCCCATGGTTTTTTCTCATTTATTCCACCAAATATGGTGGTTTTTTATTATTTAAAAATTAAAAAAGGCATAAATTATGAAAATATTACCCTTGGTTATCTGGAGGTGAATCGTATCCTTAAAGAAATGATTTTAAAACCTTAAATATATATTATAGGTTTTGGAGGATTCCTAAAGAATTTATAAAATTAATAAAAAAACATAAAATAACATTATTTTAAAGGGTAAAAATATATTGGTCGTGGATACCATTTATAGTATTTATTAAATAATTTTTTAGTCATTTTGATGTCATAATACACACCGTATATTTATATTGTATTTAATTTTTATCCGAAAATTTGACTGTCTAAAAAATTATGAAAAAATCACTATTGGATAATTTTAATATTTTGATTCCAAAAAAATTGCTTATTTTATCAAAATAATTTTATAAATATGTGAATTTTTATTTTAAAATAATAATTGACTTTTATTAAGAAATGCTAGGTTTTTTACAATAAAATTTTTTGAACCCTTATAATAATTATTTTAGAGTTAATAAAATAATATTATCAATTATAATTAATAAATATAATTTAATGATAATATTTTATTAAAATATATTTTGTTTCAAAAATCATTAATTTTTCAAAAATAATGTTTTCATTGAAATTAAATATTACCCAAAAATATAATCTGTGTTTTATCAAACCGAATCAATATCAAAATTATTTATAAAGTAACAACAATAAAGATAAAATATATTCATTATTCTATAAAATATATATATTCGTATTATTAGGTTCTTAATACATATCCCTTTATTACTCCAAAAAATCCCCTACGGGTAAGGTGCATGATGGTGAGACTATCATGAGGTGGTTTGGTGTACATAGTTTGGTCCATATCCCGATGAGCTAGAAATTCTCTTGTAAATGGTTTCACTCATTCTTAAGTAGTTGGATCTCATCTTGGGCTTGGTCAAGGTAAAATTCTAGTGATGTTGTCTTCTTTAAAAGATTAGATAAATGGTCTTCATAGGGTATGATCCTACTGGTTGAGGCCATAAATTCTTTTTTCTAAGTCAGTTGGATTTTTCAAAACCCTTTATTTATACTAATAATATGTTCAATGTTCAACGGATTCATTATCAAAGGTTATGATTATTAATGTTATTTTAAATCCAATAGGATATAATTACTCAAATAAGTTCATGTGTTTTCTATAACCATAATATATAATAGGTAATTTAATTCAACCACAAATTTAATTTTATTTATAAATGTTCGGTCCATTACATACTAACCTCATGAGAAGTCTCAAAACAAAACTTTTTACAAGATATCATTGAACCACTGGATTAAGAAGTTGATATGCCCTGCTCTTCTCCCCCAGCATCCCCCAGTTTTTATTCAATAATAAGTACCTGATTCATTATCTCAATAATACTTTTCAAATGAAACACATTGACATGTGATCGAAAAAAATTCTTGAGGCATTCCTTGAAGCATCTCACCCTTGATAGCTCATCAGCAAGATAAATTATTGTAAAACACTTAAGTTCTATGAAGTATATTGAATACATCATAATGGTCATCTCTCCCAACTCTAGACACATAAACTAACTATCTCTTTAATCTCTTAGGGTCTCAGTAAATAAGTAATCATAAAACCTCGATTGGAAATTCTTCCAAACCATATCACAAAGTGTATCAGCCAAGTTCAAAACATACCACCAACACTTAGCTACACCCCAAAGCATATATGTGAAAATATTTACTCTCCTCTTAGGATTTGTATCTAGAGGCTCAAAAATAGAAAATATGGTCTTTATTCGTAGCACAAAATCTTATAAAGCACTATCCCTTGAATACGTGGGAGGACGATACTACAAAACCACATGCTTCATCTCTTCTGTAGACAAGGCAGGATATGGGTCACCATAAAAAATTTTCATAAAGAATGGTAAATCTTCACAGGATTGGGAATCAGTACTAGTATCTGGTTAAAGTGATGGTTCTTCAATTGAAACTATAGGAGGATCTATTGGTCACCCATGGCTAACCACCTCTAGAGAATGGTCATCACTACCCACCTAACATATGACTAGAGTTTATCATGGTGGCATGTCTCTAAAATACCAAAAACAATACTCATAATATATTAAATTAGTGACCAAGTCACAAACATAAAATCACAGGATAGGTCAAATCCTTCTTATAAACAAGACACACCCCTCTTCCTGCTCCTGAAACCAGGACTTAGTAAATAGGAACTACCATAAAAACACCAGAGACACTACCTAATTCCCACTCTAAATAAGATTCTAAGTCAAGTTAACTATTTTCACAATTTACATTTCACTTAAATTAATATTTACTTATCAATTTTCTTTAAATGGTTGAACCAAATGGGTCACCACATAAAATTATTAAGGGCCCATACACCTCATGAACCAAAGTGAGATGTCCACTTGATCCAAATCATAACATGTTCTAGTCCATGTGACCAATGTACCATGACTCAATGTTCCATAATTGGTTTCATTGGGTTTATTATATAGCCTATGAAAGAAACAAAAATTTAGTTTACTATATACACTCTAATTACCAAATATTTTTTCCATCCCCCTACACCAATCACTTATCAAACAACTAGTATATCACCCAAGGCATACATAATAATGTCATGAAATCAAGTAATTCATCCTATATGACATGGCTTATACATGGCATGTGAATCCTATAATGTTCCAAAGATGATGCATGAGATGGAATTCCCTCATCTCATTGAGCCAAGTAATAAAGATCAAAAAATCATAATAAATATCAAACCCTATGTGAATCACTACACGGTCGAATCAAATTAGCTATAATAGGAAAAATCTAGAAAATACTAATTTTCATTCTAGGAATTTTGGATTTTTCTAATACATGGGTTAGCCACTCCTAGGAATAGCTCATTTATAAATTCCAACTCATTCGTAATATCATATCTATTGTCTCAAAACATTAAATTTAGAAAATAAAATTAACTTTGATACCACTTTGTAACATCCCATTCCTGGTGCCATTAAAAAGTTCCCCAAGTCAGAGACAGATGGCCTCAAGCGCGCCACCCCATACGTCAGAGGGTTCCAACTATAAGTAAGTTCCTGGGTGTATCTATTTGGATACTATTTTCTCATTTTATAGTTTATCATAGTGGTAATAACCATATTAATAAATAGTGTAATCATAATATAAATCAAAGAATAGAAAACAATAGATAAACATCCAAAACACGATGATAATAAATAGCCAAAATAGATCACATATAATATGATGATCATGTCATGTCTATATAAAACATTTAATTCAATACATGTGAAAAGGAAACCATTATAATACATGTATTGAAATATCAAAAAACAAAAAAGGACTATCTCTAACTAGCATCACGATCATAGTTAGGCCATGTGATTCTCTTCTCCTAATAAACGATCAAATCAAGAATCATATAGTGGGCTCTTTCCCCAGTCCCTATCTAAATACATCAAGTCTTTCCAGGTACCCAATGGAAGTTTGAACGGGGTTTGATATAACACTGAGTAGGGCACCACCAAATGTGTCTATAAAAAAATCTAGTCTGTGTATAAATAAGGAAGTAGTGTGCAATATATCACGGGTATAATAGTAATGAATGTAAATTGTAATTCGGTCGAGACCAACATGGATACCTATAAATAATAGTCAAACTCCCATGAATAATGGTATTTTTAACATAAACAAACATGTGTGACACTATCTGGACAAAATATTTTAATCAAATACCCATATCGGGTCTATTTTTAAAGCATAGAAAAATAAACACAATGGCCATCCATGTAATAAAATGTATTACGTCCAAAATGGACATGTCGTGTTATACAATGTCAGAACAGAGAGGTCCATATCCAAGGTATAAAAGACCAAGGCATCCTCATTGAGTCCCAGGAGCATCTTGATGGAAACACGATAAATACTAGGGTGGAGTCCAAGGAGAATTTCAACAAAGCATGTCCAATGCGAGTCCAAGAAAGTTGGATTAAAGGGGTAGCAAGGCGCATGGAATCCTATGGAATGAGGATCTAAGGATTAAACATGTCCAAGTAATCCACTACTATAATAAAAATCCATGGAGTAGAAATTTCCATGGAATCTAATGGTATCATGATCCAAGGAGCTCATCCAATGCATCCACTAACATTATCAATTCATCAATCATTATCATTCAAAACAAATTATTTCTTCCAACCCATTCACCAATTTCCATATAATTCATTTATCTATTTTAATCATATACAATATAATTAAAAGGAGGCAACCACCTTCTCCTATCAATTCAATTCAATTTTTTTCCTTTCATTCATAAATGAACAAGTAAAATAAGGTGCTAACAACCTTAAACAATCACCAAAATTCTCGCAAAGGGTCCCACTAAATTTGGGAGCTCACATGCACCCAACCGGGTGATATAACATATGGAAGATACAAGGGCACACCCCATAGATGTAATAAGTTATTAATAACAACATCCAATGATAAAAAAGGTACTATGTGGGAAATATAATATGTTCCAAAGAATAATATCAAGACATTCATTTAATTCCTAAGGGTTATCCCGGAAGGACTGGTTTGCAGCCCAATTGTTAGAGGGTATATAAAACAAACATACCATAAAGGAAAGGTATAGAATTCCTACATTATGTTCTAAGTAGAGTAATCATATAGTATTGAGCTCTGATTCAGTCCATATCTAGTGAAAAATGAAGAATAGATTAAAATCCTAAAAATAGGGAAAATTGTCTTACACAAAAATAAATTTTCTAATATGAAGACAAATGAATAACAGCACAAGTTGAATTTATAACATACTCTTTCCAATCTAATGAGATGAACGACGTTAGAATTTAAGTTTAGATGATGAATAATTATAAAACCCTATTATTTTAGCTTTAAAGGGGGATCCCAAATCCAATGATTTACACTATAATGAAAGGAGGAAAAAGTAATAGGTTTTAATGATTTTTAAGAGTAATTTGGTAATTTCACCCAAAAACTATGGGTCACATGGTTTTTTTGCATGGTTGGACAAGTAGTTCACCCTTACTTTTCTTTATGGATACCTCAAATAGATTATATGCATGGTTTGGAAAACCAAGCATAGAAGGTTCCATAATTCATTGTATGTTGTCACCCATTACATGGCCCTGGCTCACGGTAATCCAAATCGTGCGTCGACCATGCATTTATACTCTATTAAAAATTACATGTGGATCACATGGGTGTTCCCCCTAGCTACATGGTTTCTTTAATGTGAATCCCTACTCTGTCCTTGGTCCATCCTCACACAATTTTCTCAAACTTTTCCTCCTGGTTCACATGGTTTCTACTAAACATGCGGGCCAGTTTACTTTTCCAAAAAACAAGGATCTAGGCTCTGAACAAACCCCAGACACACTCAAAAATCTTGTTATATAATTAGAAACTCACATAAGGTCAAACCTAAGGAGTTAAACTAAATTTAAAAAGATCCATATCCCATAGTAAAAACTGGGATCTTACATGGATCCTATAGGAGTTGTCCAAATCCAATTATCTTGGAAGACTAGTTGGAATCCATACAACTTTATGACCCACCCAGGAATGTGGGAAAACTATCTTGACCCAAAATACAAGAATAAAACATTTCATAGAGTTTTATCCAAGAATAAAGGTCATCAGCACCAAATTCCTTGGACTCAAATCCATAGGATAAAGAACAATCCCACATTGAAAATCACTAATCCCTAGTATAAAAGAATGAAATTGAATATATCGGATGTTGTCCCATAAAAAAATTCAATTCTGAATACTCTTCTCTTTTCAAAAAATATCAAGTATTACTTTCTAAATCTCTTCGAAACCCTTAATAATTTGATATTTAAGTCATTTCAGCCAAGGTGTATCTTGTGGAGATCTCCTCAGTATAATATCATACAGTCATATTATTCACAGACCAAGATAAATATGCTACCATTATGGTACATATCAGAAAAATGTATGTGTGATGAAATCTTGAAAATGTTAATATTTATTGCGATATATTTGAAAATGACTCTAAGATAAATCTTATCTACTTACGGATGATCTGATGCTTGGGATATGGAAAGAATGACTTGCCTCCCTAAAACTTTACCATTTAAGTGTATGGAAAAAGAAATAAAAATTCCCCAAGAATGATCAAAATTTAAGCCCATTTTATATATCTTGTGTGTAGATCTAGGTAAATAGTAATCCAGTTGTCCACAGCATCTAATGTTCTATTAATAATTCTATGGGTTCATAGACAAGAGGCTATACTATCATCATACCATCAATTCCAAAACTATTATATCAATGGGAAGGTTAGGGTATTATGTGGTGATGGTGACCCTCTAAATAATTTAAATACTATTATGATGAATAATATTTCTATAAGAGAAAATAAAAGTAGTTGATTATTGAATTTGACACTTAGTTCACTCCTCTGAATGGTTTGGGAGATTCCCAAGAAAACCCTTGAAACTTATTCCATGATTAATATTTATTTCATGTTAATCTAGTAAAGGCAGTAAACCTAGATCTAAGGAGCCACGATAATTTAAATTCATCACTAGACACTTTTTACATTGTAATAGTGGTCTCATCTAGGACAATCTTGTTAGAATGAAATCAGGTTGTACCCAGGGATATTTGCACCACTTATGACAATACCTCAGTCAAACATTCCCCACTCTTGTCTTTGTATCCCCATGATCTCTATGCCTCATTGTCAGGAATGTGAGACACTACCACATCAACTAAAGAGAGAAAATAATTCCCTATATCATCTTCTAAATCCCCAGATATCAATATTTCTTCTATACCTAGTGATAATAGAGAAGTGGTAGAGTATATCCACATGACCCCTAAAAATGATACTCATACATAACCACTCTCCGGACCTAGAAACACATACATGTCATTCAAAGCAGATAAAAATTCCCTTGTATTATCACTTAGTCCTGAAAACATTCCTTTGTCTCCCACTTCTATTGAAATTTAATGAGATTTTGAAGGGGAATATGATCATAGGGATTCCCTTCTAGCATTTGGGGAAGGAATATCTACCGCCACTAATGAGATCAGAAAAATAAATATAGATATAGAAGTGGGACCATGACCCTCATTGTTTAGTTTCACTATGCCTTCTCAAGAGTAGGATATATATATATATATCCTACTTGAAGTAACATTGTTATATGTTTTCCTAGAATTATAAAAATATTCCATAGCTAGATTTTTATGTGTCCATCCATCATCTAGTCTTATAAAACTATCATCATGGCTTCAAGATGTAATTACAAAGGATGCACCTATTTCATATCGTTGAGGTCGAATCCAAAGTTGATAAGCCTCTTAAAGATAAATTAATCCATAAAAACCAGCTCCAAAAATATATTTCCAATATCATCCCCATTAATAAAAGAAAGGTAAAGTTCAAGGTTGTTGGGACCATGTTGGTTAGATAAGGAATTAATAAGAGTTTGCTATTACAGAGTGTTATCTTTTGTGGTCAAAAAAGATAAATCAATTCACTTTGTAAAGGACGTGAAAATCAGAAGATGCTTTAATAATACGTATTTCCCAAATATCATAAGTTAGTAGAGACTTTTATGCAAGACTTATGAAGGAAAGGGGGAGAAATGATGATTCTAGTCATATACAGTTTTTATTGGAAGGAATGGTGTTGCTGGAAGATAGGGAAGTTTCAGTACTTCCCAATGAAACTATGATGATGCTAAAGCTAATATATCAAAGGATATATATCACAATAGTGGAATTCATCATGAATTATAAATAATGGTTATAGAAAGTGGATTTCCATGATCCAAACATTAAAATCTGGCAAAGGAGAGGCCTACATGAAAGATTTGGTTTTTCTCGCAATATTGGTTTTTGTGCGCAAGATTGATGGGAGTTTGGAATCTTGTGTGAAAAGAATGATTTGAGGTCCAAACTTAGAAAAATGGAAAAGGCATGAAGTGTGTGAAATATTCAATTAACTGCCTGAAAGATGAGGTTGGAACGAAATAAACTTACACACCCAATGTGACGTCAAATGTGGTTTTGCGCGATGCGTGACTTACGCGCCCAATGTGACATCGAATGGTGTTTTGAAAGACACGTCAGGATCTTGCACGACACATCGGGGTTTTTGCGCATAGGGGTCAATGAAGTCTATAAATAAGAGGTGAACCCTTCACACTAAAAAATATCTCGACACTTAGAGAAATTCCGAGCTCTAATGTGCAGAAAAATATTAAGAAATGGAGACTGTGCGAAAGAAATAGAGTTTCATGAAAGAAGGAGATGTTTCCTGCAAGAAGAGAGTTGCGCGTAAGATTGAAGTTCCACGCAAAAGTTATTTCATGAAAAAAGTTAAATTTTTCACGTGTGGCATAAAATTTACGTGCAAGACACCTAAAAGGGTGCGTGAAAGATTTGGGGTCTTCACCCGTATTTGGTTGTGTGTAAGATAGTTCTTATTGAATTCTGGGTAAGAAAGTGAAGATTTGTACTTCAAAGAATACACCTGTTCAATTGTAAAGAAGCACTGAAAAACTGTAATTCCATATTTTTGCTAAGAGGGTGCACACACATTTGTTTTTCAAGTGCGATATTAGTGTAAGGGTATATCCTACTCATTGTATTATATATCAAAGGATTATTTTCTAGTGGATTGAGTGGTACAGGATTGTTTTTGTACCATACCAAGGACGCAGCAACTCTTGTTGAGTGGTGAACCTTGTAAATCTTGGGTTCCTGTGGTCGTGTGTGCTCAGCAGAGAATAAACTCTTTAACAAGAGGAAAAGGTTGTTTCAAAAATAAGGAAACATAAAAATAAAAAGATATCACTGATTCACCCCCTCCCCCTCTCAAGGATACTTGGATCTTGACTGGGAACTTCAAAGTTTTTCATAGATTTTATGGATTTTGAATGACACTTCCTAAAGAATGATTTCCTAGTGCTGATCACATAGATATTGATTAATGAAACTGTAGAATTTTAAGACATTTACTTTATAGATGGGTACTCATGTTACAATCACATCATAATGACTCCTATGGATGAGGAATCCAATGGTTTTATATCACCCCAAGGTAAATTATTTTATCAGGTTATTCCCTTAGGATTGAAAAACATTGGGACTACTTATCAATTCACAATGTATTCTATGTTCAATCTATTTCTAGGAAAGATTCATAATGCTATGATGATGATATAGTATTCAAATACTCGTTAATCATATAGTCGACCTTTGAATAGTGTTCAAAAAAATCAGTAGAATAACTTAAAGACAAAACCCCTAAAGTGTTATTTTGAGTTTACATCATGAAATTTCTCAACTTTATAATATGCCATCATTGTAATGAAGTCTATTCTGGAAATATCGATGATATCCTTTTAATTTTTCCTACTAGAAACAATAAATATTTGAGAGATCTTTAGGGACACCTAACCTACACAAAGTGTTTCATAGATAATTTGGATGGTAAATTCCTCTCCTTTATAAATCCAATGAAGGGGGGTTGGTTACTTATGGGTTGAAGAATGTAAATAATATTTTGAAAATATCAAGAGATATATGTTACACCCACCAGTCCTGATGTCATCAGTTGAAGGGTAGAAACCTATCCTATATGGGGGAATCATGGATTGATCACTTTGTTCCCTTCTTACATAGAAAAATTATGTAAGAAAATAAATTAGTCTCAATTATCTCAACTGAACAATACTAGACACCAATACAAGATATTTTGATATCAAGAAGAACTGTCTTACACTAATTTTCATAATGAAAAAGTTGATTCATTTCCTACAACACCATGGGGTAAGACTTATATCTCACATTACTCCACTCAAGTACATCCCCAATCATCTAATATTGACTGAGATACTGGATCAATAAGAGGTTATCCTAAAATAGTTCCATATTCAATTTGTGTCGTAGAAGACAATCAATGGGAAAGCACTAGTAGGTTTTTTCACAACACTCCCTACCCTAAAAAGTACACTAGTGAATACTGATCTCTGGGATGCGGAGTTTAATGTCCCATGTTTTAAGAGCCACTATTAATTTTTTAGATTTCTATAATTCTAAAAAATGTTTATTTATTATTTAAAATAAATTAAAAATATGATTAGAGATTGTTCCATACAAGATATAAACCAAAATAATTTCACTTTATTCAATTATAATGGAACATTACAATTAAGGTGCATAAAACCATGTGTAGCATACAATGGTTTATTACATATCATGGATGATTATATCCACTAAAACTATAAAAATTAAAAGGTGATAATAAATAGAAAAGAATAATATATTTAAAATTAGAATCTCTCTTAGACCACTATCACCTTTAAAAATCACCATTAGTAAAAAACTGTAATGATTAAGAATAACATGAAAGGAGAAATCAAGTTGTGATATCTAAATGAAAACTTTGGAAATAAAACATGTGACTTAGAAGTAAAAATGGAATGCATGATTCTAGAATGCCTATATATGGGAATGAAATTTGACCATTATAAATATGGTAATTAGAAATGCGGTTATTGAGAATATGTTCATTGGATATACATGTATCTAATAGGTATACTAAATATTTGTATTGTTATTATTAAATTTAGACGAACGTAACCCATAATGAAAAAAAAATATAATATTAAAATATTATAAATATAAATATTTATGTGTTACATATTTTATTGGTGTTATTATTATTATTAAAATATGATATGATGTGATGTATTTACAGTATTAAAAAAATATGTTAATATCAATTTATTAGTAAAATTAAATTTTATAATATAAATAATTATTTCTAATGGTATTGGTTAAATCATTTTTAGTATAAAAGTAATATTTTTTAAGAAAATGTTTTATTAAGTGTATTATATTGTATCCAAATAAATTATATTCAAAAAATTTAAAATATTATAATATATAAACTAATATATTGATATTATTTAAATTCTAAATTGATATGAAATAATATTAAGAACACTTACTATTTAAAATGTCATTTTTCAATAAAATTAGTTTATCTTTATATTTTGGGTACCCATTTAAAAACTAAATTTTAGAATTTAAATTTTCTGAAATTAAATTAACTTTTATATTTATAATAACAATACTATCCTAGGATTAATTTTTATATTTTTATAAAATAATTGATTTTTAGGAGAATAGTGAAAAATAAAATTTTTCTAAAACTGTCACTTTTATAACATTATCATAATACAAGAATGTATAAAATGTTTTTGAAAAAATTTATATAAAATATATTTATTTATAAAGTAAAATAAATAATTTAAAAAATACTATAGCTTTTTATAAAACCCATATATATCATTTTGAAAACTTAAGTGATATTTTATGCTAAAAACTATTTTTATTCATTTATATTAAAAATTAGTTTTCATCGCTTGTAGAAATTAAATCTAAAAATATAGATTTAATATTTTAGATTTTCATGTTCATATTATATAATAATTTTAATTACATTTTTAGGTATAAAATTATAATTACTTAAATTAAATTTAATAACCATGACATAGGTGAAAAAAATTATTTTCGGAGAATTATTTTATTAATGTTGTGTAATTTTTATCAAATAAATTAAAATGTTCTATTTTATATAAATACTTCAATATTATTTTCAGACATGTATAAAAATAATTTATCACTCGTTTAATTGGTAATTAATTTTATATAATATTTAGAACACTTAATGTTTAGGATATTGTTTTTCTACAAAAACAATTTTTCTATATTTTATATTTTATTAGTAAAGAGTTAATTTTATATTTCTTATAAATTGTATTTCATTTAATATAGGATAATTTTAGGTTTATAGCATCAAAATTTGGTATTAGTGGTTATCTTTTTATTAGTAAAATATAAATTACCTTTGGTAAAAACTATTTACCAAGGTCAAAACCAAAATGTTGAAGTGTAAAAATATAGTGGTAAAAGACATGAAAAAAGTTTAAAACATGTTTTAAAATGGGTTTTGAAGGATTTATTTATATTATCTCACCCTAAAATTCATTATTTTCTACTTTTGTATCCATTGACCCTTAAATAATGTCATTCCATCATTGAAAAAGTAATTGGTATTTACATGAGTGTCATTTTATACACTTGTAAAAGGGGTTCACTTCCAACAAATCCATCCACACTTTCTAAAGAATTATCTATAAAATAAACTCTACCATATTATCTCATAAAATCTCTCCCCACTTTCTATAATCCTTTTTCTTTTCAAAATACCAATTTATAGAGCCTTGATGTGTTACCTAAGAGAGAACATCCAAAGGGAGAGGTGATATTCTCAACTGATCAATCTCATTTATTTTATTATTCTACCATATAGAACCTAATATATCCATGAAATTATGATAAAATAATTATTAATAATATAATTAAATTTTATTATAATAATTTATTTTCCATTTTCTACCTTCCTCCCAACTATCCTAGAAATGAAAACATCATTTTTGTTACGTGCGGACTACAACCTCTATAAGCGATGTGGCCTATTTTTCAAAACCGCCTTAAATGAATTGTTAAAAAGAGGAATATAGTGAATAAATATGATATTTAAAAAATTATTATTATTCTAAAAATATAAACCAATTCTAAACTCCATTACATTTTATATAAATGAACATATCACTCGTGTGTATGTGTGGGCTACAGCCTCCACAAAAGGTACATATTTCAGTTTTTACTTAGCCTTTTATTCATTATAAAACTCTATTAGAATAAGATTCTTCACCATATCAATATCTAGATAATATCATTATGCTTCTGTAATAATTATATTATTCCAAAATAATAACTTTCTAAACCATAATCACCAATAGAATATACATTGTCCTTATTTGGGTTCGTTTTACCACCTACTTAAACAATGTGATAATATTATATCACGTATTACTATGGAGACTTAACTAATGGTGATATTAAAAATAAATAATAAAATAGTTTTTTTTAATTTTCATTAAAATTTACACTATTATTGAACTTATTATTATTTTACCTACTTTTTTCCGTTAAAATTTCTAAAACAAGCTCATCATTGACTTTGTTATCTTGAATCAAAACAAAAATAATTATAAAATGAAAGTAATAAAATAAAAATAATTATAAAAAATTTATTATACTACCTATAATGATATAGTAACGATGAAATTTTATTATATAAATAATAATTGACACTGCCATTACTAAACTAGTACTAAACACACAATAGAAGATAATAACAACCAATGATGAAAATAAAATATAATCAAATAATAATTTTGTAATATATTATTATAAATTAAGTCTATAAATGGTTATATAAATGTATAAGTTTATTAAATTAGTGATTAAGATAGTTATTTTTGTTATATAGGATGTTAGAGAATTTCCAGCTAAGCGATATTTAAGGTAAAGGGTTTTTCTTGGCTCAACTTCTTTCATAGAGTCATAATGATTATTTTTCAACTGTGGTTATTAGAATATGGTTTTATCCTATTATATGATTTTATTATAACACCTTCCCTTATATTTTCGTGAAAATTTCATTTATTTACTTCTTTCTTCAAAAATATTTATGATGTTAAGAATAGTTCTCATTCTCTCCAAATAAGATTTTTTCTTCCATGTTCATATTCACTATTCCTGCTAATGTTATCCTTACCTATTTTGAAATATAAATATGTTTTTTTATAGATTTTAAAATTTATCTTTGAATCTTTTAAAAAAATATTTATAAATATTTTTATGATGTGTATTTCAAATAAATTATTTTAAAAACATTAAAAAACGATTCATTTTCAAGTTTATATTTTTATCTTCCAATACATATTTCCTATAGAAAACCGTTTTTAAGGACTCCATTATTTAGATTTATTTTAAAGTTGTTTTTCAAAAAAATCATGTTACTTATTGAAAATTATGTTTTTTTAAATTGATTTGTAATTCCATCTCTTTATGATTATGTTAATAAATATTTTCAAAAAGATATTACTCATGAATCCACTTCCATTTTCCAATTTCAAAGATTTAAATCCTATAGAGTTATATTTTATCAATCACCATAAAAAAGATATTATAAATTAATTTTTTTGTTGATTGAACTTATGGTGTCAGCAAATCGAATTCTTGATGTTTTTTATTTGTGATACAATTTGTAAATGTTATAAAACCCATTTTATTTCCATGGGTTATTTATGATATATGAATGATTGATTTCAAGTGGAAGACACATGTATGGATGATTTACTGGATGGATCCTATATATATCTCCAATGAACAATTTGAGGATTTATTAATCTTTAAGAAATAATATTAAGCATGGACATTTTTTAGTTCGCAGCATGAATTTTGAACATTTCATTTGTACACAACAAGAATAATGAACATTTTGTTTGTTCAAAAACCTATATCATGGACTTTTTTTATTCAAAACTTTATAATTTCCCTATTATTTTTTTCCAAATTTAGTTTTAATGTTACGTATCAAGGTAATATTACATTTTTATGTCATTATCCTATGTTTGTGATCCATAGATCATGTTAATTATATCATGATTCCACACTATTTTCCCACAGTATATGTTTCTTTTACACATCCTCATATCATGACTCATGTAAAACTGTTCTAGTTCCATTTTATTTTGATAATATATTTCTTCTCTTCTCATATTTTTTCTTATTCATATGATCTAACCCTTGATGACATGAGGATAATTTTTTTATTACTGGGTGTTTGAGCTCACCCCTTTCTTATATTTACATTCCATAGGTTATAAAGATTATTATAACTTATTATAAGTAAATAAGTGATTCAAATGTGGAACAATTACAGAGGAATGTTCACAAGTGTTGTATAATAATTTTTTATATATATTTATCCCTCAAAGACACTAAACCATCTATTCATGGAATTGTCATAATATTTATGATTTATAATTTTTATCTTATATAAATTATGTGAGATAAATATATGATTATCCTTGGGTCATTGTAATTTTTTTATATAAAGATTTAGTTATTTTTTGGCATTATTTTAGTTATTTTTGGGGATTATGACAAGAGAACATTAGTGAAAACCCTAGGGATAAGTCTAAGGGGTAATTTTAAGTATTATATATCATCCTAAAATTTTGGTGAAGTTTCGAGTATAAAGTTTTACTATAAATTAAATCCCTATTTGGATATTGTAAAGTAGATACAGTTGTGTCATATATTCACCTAGGGGAAATCACCCTGAAAAAAAGTATTATTTAGTATTAGCTAAATATTTACTCAGTACATGATGAGTGGGATTAAAACTACACATCTGGATTGACACTACCAAGGGGTATGCTTCAGTTAATCACATTCTCTTAATTAACCATTACAAAGGATTAAAGGAATACGATTAAGAATTATGACAAAACCTAACCGAGAGAAACTTAGATTGAACCAGGAGTAATTTAGGTCGAACTGAAAGTTAATGTGATGGTTTTAAAGAGTAATACAATTTGTGGTTGAGTTTTTCCTATGATCACTTATAAAAATTATCTTTTGATGTTAATTATTCATCACTCACATTAACCCCTTTTGGTTTTAGTAATGGATAAATCATGAAGGAACTAAGTAAACCATAGATTCCATGGATAATGTGAAGATTTTACTAATGATAAATCTAATGGAATATGAGTTATAGTGATAAAACTTATGATTATGATAAAAAAATATCATGAATTATAATTGATAAAATGAACTTAGTTGAGTTAAAAAAATACACCAAAGAAGATAAGGATAGAGTCTCATAGAAGTTTCAGTGATGAAGATAATGAAGGAAAGAAGATTCAATCTCCTTTATGTCAAAAATGTGGGAAGAGGAACCTAGAGTAATGTCTCAAAGGAACTAGAATATGTTTGATTACTGGTAAAGTAAGTCATAGAGAAACAAGCTTCTAAGTAAAAATGAAGAGTCTAATTAACATGATGGGGGAGAATAATTTTATTCCTAAAGATCCACTAGTAATTTAATGTTTTAGATAATAGAAAATTGGTCACTATGAAAACTAGTGCATTTATCCAAGGGTTAAGATAAAAATAAATACCAACAACCTCATAGATCATTGGGATAATGAATCGCCTGTGCAAAGACTATTATGGAATTGGATAGTGAAGATTAAGTGGTGATAGGTTTTCTTTACTCTAGATTTACAGATTTCTTATTTCCTCTAAGTTTTTATCAACTATTTGTGAATAAAAAATCTTAGTGGAATCGTCATTGTATCAAATGTATATGAATATCCTTCATGGTTTGTGGAATTATGATTCATACAAGACTTATTATACTTCCTTTAGATGAATCTTATGTGATTTGGGAAATGGATTAGCTATCACAACATAGACTTCGTAGAAATGAAATAGAGAGATCATATTTCATATCTCAAATAAACCTATGATCACGTATCACTATAAGGTAGATGATATACTCTCAAGAAAAATTGATTCTATTATATAGGACTTGAACCTAATCATGATCAGTATTTGTCTTAAATGTTCTAGAAGAAACCCTATATTGTGATATGTCTATTATGAAGGAATAGATGACTTTCCTAGACTTACCCAAGTTACTAAGGTTAATACCTCATTAGAAATAAAATCACAAGTCTTGTCAATCTTAGTAATATCCATAAATATTTAATTAGTGTGTATTTATTACAATTACAAGGATGAAATTTATTTAAGGGGGTCTAATTTAATGCCTTGGGTATTAAGATCAATTAATTTTTTTTATATGCCTGTAATTCTAAATAATTTTTCTCTATTTTATCAAAAGAATTAAAAACCTGATTAGTGATTGTGTTATAAAAGATATGAACCTAAATAATGACACTTTATTCAATTATAATGGAATATTATAATGAAGTTACATGAAACCATGGGTCATATACAATGTATTATTACATGTCATGGATGATTACATCAACTAAAACTAAAAAAAGGGACAGTAAATAGAAAATTATAATATTGTTAAAACTAAAAACTCACCTGGACCACTGTCACCTTTAAGAATCACAATTAGTAAAAAAATCTATACAGATAAATCATAACATCCTAGGAGAAATTATGTTTTGTGATATAAAGAAATACTATAGAAATGATAAGTGTGGCATAAGAAGTGAGAATAGAATGCATGATTCTAGTGCATCTATATATTGAAATGGAATATGACCCTTATAAATAAGTTCTTTTAAAATATGGTTATCCAGAATATGATAGTTGAATATACATGTATCCAATTAGTATAATAAATACGTGTATTATTATTAGTAAATTTATAATAAGATAACACACAATAAAATAAAAATATTATATTAAAATATTATATATATATATATATATTATGTATTTTTATTAATAATATTATTATTAAAATAAGATATGATTTATTTATAAAATTAAAATAAATATTTTTAATACAATGGATTAGTAAAACTAAATTTTAGAATATAAATAATTAATTTTAATGGTATTTGTTAAACCATATTTAGTATAAAAGTAATTTTTAAAAAAAATATTAAGTGTTGTATATTTTATCCCAAAAATTTAAATTGAATTTTTTTAAATTATTATATATAAAATAATATATTAACATTATTTAAATTAATAATTGATATAAAATAATATTCATAACACTTAATGTTTAACATGAAGAGGTTAAGCAAAGGATTTGTGTATTGTCTACATAATTGAAGGGCAAGATGAAATGGATGAGGAGACCAGAGGGATTAGATAAGGCCATCCACATTTGGTTATATCTAAACTTGGATAGGATAGTTCTAGAAGTGGGTGGTTCTTATTTTCTATTTTATGATATGGTTGAGTGCATGAACTTTTTTTTAGATCCATAGAATACTAGTTTCATCTAATCCAACCCTTGATATTAAAGATGTATCATGAAAAAACAATTTGGTCCTAGGTCTAATATATGATGACAGTGAGTGAAATATTTTTTCTAGGTTTAATTATACTTGGGCTCACTTTTCAGGCATTTTTATATTTCCAATTTTTTTATCTTTGTGACGGTTCTCACTAAACCCAAAAAGGTGTTTTATTCTGATTAATAAAAATTTAATTTATCAATAAAAGAAATATTTATTTATATTTTGTATTCCCATTTTCAAACTAAATTTTATAATTTTAATTTGAAAAAATTAACTTCAATTTTTTATTTATAATGATAATATTATCCTATGATTAATTTTAAATATTTTTCTGAAGGGATTGATTTTCAGGTGAACAGTGAAAAATAGTGATTTTTCTAAAACTGTCATTTTTATGATATTATAATAATATAAAATGATTTAAATGTTTTTTAATCATTTTTATATAAAATATATATATTTATAAATTAAAATAAATTATTTTAAAATAATATATTGGTTTTATAAAACACATATTTATCATTTTGGAATCTTAAATAATATTTTACTCTAAAAACTATTTCTATTCACTTATATTAAAATTTAGAGTTCATCAATAGAATAAATTAAATCTAAAATAATGGATTTAATATTTTAGATCAACTTGTTCATATTATTTAATAATTCTAATTTCTATTTTAAATATAAAATTATGATTACTAAGATAAAGTTAACAACCATGATATTGGTGAAAGGGTTATTTTCAATGAATTATTTTATTAATGTTGTGTAATTTTTATCAAATAAATGAAAATTATATCTTTTATATAAAGTCTATGATATTATGTTTACACATTTATACAAATATTTTATCCTTCATTAGTTAGAAATTAAAATTATATAAGATTTAGAAAACTTAATGATTAAAACAATATTTTGCTACAAAAAATGTTTTTTTATATATTATATGTTTTAATTTAAAAGATAATTTTCTCATTTCTAGAAATAAAATTAGATTAAATATAGGATAAATTTAGGTTTATATTATCAGAATTTGGTATGAGGGGTTACATTATATTGTTTTAATAAAATATAAACTACCTTGGGTAAGAACTAGTTACCAAGGTAAGACCCAAAAGGCTAAAGTGTAAAAATCTATCGGTAAAATACTTGAAACAAGTTTAAAATATAGGTTGGGGATATCGAATAAGTTCACAGTGGGTGAATAAACATTAAGGTTTATTTATTTGATGGATCATTCACCAATTTTTCAATATGTAAACGTTATAATAAATGAAATTTTTCAATAGGTTATTGATATAGAAATTCCAAAAGCTAGAGTGGTGTTATACATGTTAAACTTATAATTATATTAAATTAAATCAAAAAAAATAACCTCATCTTGGGGTATTAATTTGATAAATATGTTAATCATCTAAAACCCTTTTCTTATTACAATCATTTCCTAGGTAGGACCCAAATTATATCCCCTCTGGTAATGATCCACACATGGTCCTCTCATCTCCGAACAACACCGATTGAATTTCAAGTTCTAGCATGGAAGATCGATCATCTCATGTTCTTTGTCTTGATAACTTTGGGATCCTTCAAGCTTAAAGGATTCTATTTGGTTTTTCTCATTCTTGATAGGCTTATAGAAGGGTGAATCTAGAGAAAAAAAATTTGTGACCAATAATTCTCAATTTCTGATTAACCCTACACAATAGACATACTAATCTATTTATAGATCTAGGGTTAAAGTTAAAATATTATTTTATTTTTAAAAACCCTTAAATATTATAATTATTCTTATTTAAAATCATACCATATAATGTTATTATTATTATTATTTTATGTCATGCACTTACTATCACAATGATAAATATTATTTTACAGGCCTATAAATTAATATTTATCATTGGACACAATCTTGGTCTAATCCTCCTTCTCAGTATTTATTAAATACCAAAATGGATATATAATTAAATATTTATTCATAAATAAATATTCTACTCATATTTTTAAGAATAAATATTTATTAAATATTCAATAAATAAAATAAAAATATTATTTACAATCTGGAAAATAAATATTTAGTAAATATTTGAATAATTAAATAAATTATTTATTAATGAATGAATAAAAAAAATTATCTTGTGAATATTTATAATAAATAATTCCTGAATAAAATTATTCCTTGATCATGAGAAAAATATTTATTAAAATAATTATATTAAAAAATAATTTAATTGAGATTAATATAAAAACTTAGTGTGTGACCCTCTAGGATTATTTATCTTCGGAATTAGGAAAGCTTGCCTAAAGTCCAAGATTGTTGTCTTTACATGGGTCAAGGTACCCTTAATAAATAATTTCAAGTCACACAATTGAAAACTACACATGAATGATTATTGAGTAATATAATCTATTTTTTCACAACAGCACATCCACTAGGTCACACACATGTATCATCAGCCAATGTTATTGATATGTCTTTATTTAACAATATGAAATAAACTCATCAATACACAATGGACATAGTATATTCCTTAGAATTTAAATATCAACTTCCATTAATATGGAAGAGACAAATCCTTCCTCAGTATATTCATTAATAATATATCATTCACGGTGCACCCAATGTACCCTACTTCCTATGAACATATGGTACCACAGTTTTGGTCATTTCATCAAAGTACGCAAGTCGTGAAAAGCATTGATAAAAAAACTTAAATTCTAAGGACCATTACACATACTCATGAATATTAATATCTGATGATATAAAAACATGTGGAATTTCTATAGGTGGGTCTATTACCATAATCTTTCATCATGTATATTGCCAAGCGAAAACTTTATGAGAATAAGTCTCATCATCTTATGAGAATTCACACCTAGAGGTAAAAATTATTTGTGTCACATCATATTATGTTACCCAACTATATAACTATATTTAAGAATAGAAATATTTCAAGGATCTCTTCATAGTGATTAAATACTATGACCTTGTAAATGTGATAGATATTAATGGACTTTATCACATTAAAGTCATGTGGAACAATAAGTAGTGTGTAATAATATATTTTATTAATAGTAAAATATTTGAATATAAATGTAATGCAAACTACAAAAAGTTGATTCTAGGACACTAACTCCAATAGACTTACACTTGAACTAGAGCCAATTGCATGTGAATTTCATTCGATTAGGCCTCACATGATGGTTATATTTCTATTGAGTTAAGGATTTAGTAATGGATTCCTCTACATTATCTTATTTGGAAATTATACTCACTACAACTTCACCTATTTGAGAAAAATAACTCAAATGAGAGATGATACTTATTAAGTATGTTCTTATTCTTTTGATATGACCCTATCTCCTTTACAAGGTTCAAAGTTGTAGTATTATCTCAAGAGGGTGTGATAGAAACATTATATTTAGGTACCATGTCAAGATATTAGAAGAAGTTTCATATCCAAATTACTTATTTAACTTCCTGATAAGATGTAATATACTTGAAATCTATTGTAGAATTTGTGACTATATCTTACTTTGATCTCTTCCAGCTCACAAAAACTCCATTGATAGTGAAGATGTATCCTATCGATGATATCAGATCATCTTTATCAATTTAGAAACTAAAATCTACATATCCACTGATGAATTGTTCATAATCTCCTTTATATACCAAAAATATATCCTTAGTAAACATCAAATACTTGAGTATGGTCTTAACTTTCATCTAATGGAGGTCACCTGGGTCATATTGATATATTCCTACCACACATAAGGAATAGGTGACATATATCCTAGTATATAGAATGGCATAAATGACTAACCTAATCATTGAATCATATGGAATCCTTTCCATATTTTTTCTTTTCTTGTGCGTTAGAGGATGCATTTTCTTAGAAATATAAATTCCATGTGACATTGGAATCAATCCCCTCTTGGATTATTCCGTAGTAAATATCTTCATTAAATTGTCAATATACATACCTTTACTTAGACCAAGTGTCCTCTTGGATCTATCATAATGGATCTTGATCCTAATAATATATGTTTTCTTCTAACTCCTTCATGTAGAAGCATTTATTTAACCATGCTTTGACATATTGTAATGTTGTTATCTCATTTCTAATAAGTATTATGTCATTGATATAAACTATTAGGGAAACAATTTCACTCCCACTAAACTTTTTTTAGAAAAAAATCTCACATCCATTATTTCTGAAACCAATATGTTATGGCTTCATCAAACCAAATTTTACATTACCTAGATGATTTATTTAATCAATAAATTGATCATTTCAATTTTTATAACTTGTTTTCATCCATTATAGTAACAAAACCAACAGGTTTTTTCATATATACATCTTCCAAAAGGTTCATGTTAAGTAAGGTTTCATTGACATACATTTTCCAATTCTCATAGTCATGGAAATCCATAATGTCATGTATAATTCTAATGAATTTTAGTTTAGAAAATAGTGAAAAGGATTTGTTATGGACAATACCTTGATGTTATTTGAACCCTTTTATAATCATTTATTCCTTTTAAATACAAACTTTTCCATCCATGTCCAGTATCTTATTTAATACCAATTAGATGGTCAACTAAAATCTAGACTTGGTTTTGATACAAGAAATTTATTTTATAAGTCGTAGAACCTAGCCACTTGGAAAAATCAAATCCAATTACTTGTTCCTTATTGGTTGTAGGGTCATTATTATCAACTAATAATGAGTTACCATCTATAGTGTCTATAAAAGCACATATTTTTTGTTATATAAGCCCTCTTATACTTCTACTCAAAACTTGTGTCTTCAAAACTTATTATTTTATGGGGTTTTGAGGAATTTTTTCTTATGCTAACTCTTGTGTACCTTGAGCCTAGAATTTATCAAAGTATATCTAACTCAAACTAGAATTTTTAAAGATGTTCTCCCTCTCAAGGAATATGTAATGTCTTTCCCCAATAACCTTTTTGTTTGAGGTTTCCTGTATGTGATATACCCTTATTTCCTTAAGGTATTGTATAAAGCTACACCTTTTTCCTCAGGGTGATATTTTTTTCCCTGAAGAGGAATTAACAAACACTTCACATCCCCACACATGTAAGTATAGAAATCTTGGTTTATTTCCACTCCACAATTGGTATGGAATACCTTATGGAACTTTAGTTTTTCACAAGTTTAGTATTTTTGTTTTGGTCTATAACGCATATCCCTAAAAGGATAATGTATGACTCGCATGACTCATTATTAAAATCAACACATCTAATAGGGTGTGGTTATTCTTTTCTCATACAATGTTTCATTATGGTGTATATAGTGGATTTATTTGGGATAAAATATCAAACTCCTATAAATAATCAAATATATATTAATTAATATATTATCCACCATGGTTTGAGTGTAGTATCTTAATCTTCTTACCAAGATCGTTCACAACTTCATTCTTAAATCATTTGAATCTATCAAAATAATCTCTCTTATACCACATTTATTATACATATCTATATATACCAAAATCGTCAATAAAAGTTATGAAGTATGAGTACCCACCCCTTTCTTCAAATGTAAATGGTACACACACATAAATATAAACTAATTAAATAATCTCCTTATCCCTTTAAGATTTTCCACTAAATAGTCACCTGGTCATTTTTCTTTATAAATATTCATGACATACACCAATTAGTTTTAGTTCAAAGGAATCTAAATATCCATCTTGGTGTAAGTTTATAAACACTTTTCATTTACATGACCTATCGAGTGACTCCATAGTTGGGTATGGTATAAGTCATGTGAAATATATTCATTTAGAGTTCTATTACTTGGTTTCTGTAATCCAAAATATAAATATCATTATTTCAATCTCCCTTTCCATAAAAAATGACATTTTAAAAAATGAAAAACATTTATTACCAAATATGGAAATAAAACCATTTGTATCAATTCTAGATATGGAAATAATATTTTTTGTAATAGATGGAACATAATAAAAATATTTTAAAACCTAGACCATTATCATTGGAAACATAAGGTGGTAGTCCCCAATTTCCATGGTAGCAATTCTAGTTTTTTTTATTCTCATAGATCTACCACCCCTAGTAAAAACACCCAGAATCTACTTGGTACTTATATTTTAATATATATGTGAGCAACACATGTGGTATATAATAACCAATTTATAGAAATAGATATATTTAACTTGATAAAAAATACACCTGAATATTCCCCTTATTCTTTAAGAAGGTAGAATTTTTCTTCCAATGTCCCTTCTTACGACATGCAAAACAGATATCATCATGTTCTCTTTATTCCCCTATATCTTTCTCTTAATTGAATAGAATTTTCAAGAAAATTTGGATTAAGATCTCTCTGAATGGACTTTCCTTTTATTTATTATAAATATTGATGGTTTTTTACACTTAATTTCCTTTTTGACTTATATAAGTAATGTGAGAGGATATGGAAAATACTTCTCAATGTTTTTCATATTGAAATTAAAAAAAAAATCTATAGAATTTATGATTTGGTAATATAAAATGATAACAATGAATAGTTCTTTTGGTAATTTAAACCCTAAAACCTCTAGGTGCTCAATGTAGTCAATTATTTTATTTAAGATACTCCCTACTCGTTCACCTTATCTAATCTTACTCTATAACAGTTCCCTGGTTATCCCAAATTTAGCTCTCTGTTGAAATAGACTACAGAGATTCTACAGACGCTCTAATAATCCATGTCTTCATGTGAATTCATTGGTTTAATAGAAATGGATGAAATAATTAAACAATGAACTTTGACTACATCTCTTAGGTTTTTATCATAGTTATAAAACTCTTCATCACTTTACAAATTAGAAGGTGGATCAAGTAGGGAAGATTATAGCATGTAAGATTTTTGTTCATGGAACAACACAACATGTATGTTTCTAAACCATTCCGAGAAGTCACTTCCACGGATGAGATGGTCATTCTCTAAAATTGATCACAATTATAATGTGATTGAAAAACTTTCCATTATTTTAAAATTTTAAAATATAATATTTTTAGTACTTTACTTGATGACAATTTTATATGAGACATAATGAATTTAATTTTATGAAATCACCTGCTATTTTTTCAAGTTCCAATATCCCTCACCTTTGGACTCGGAATATCTAGATTCATGGAAATTCTAGTGGAAATAATACATATTTAACTCCTCATAAAACAAGTGAGGGATCAATCAATTACTCATAGGTATTTACGTATGCAAGTATTTTCCAACTACGAGCTTGCAACTCCTTTATCTGTTGAGTGGACTCCCCAATCCAGAATCCCTTACTTTGATTTTCTTAACACTTGATGCCAAGTTACACAAATTATATAAAGGGAAAAATATCTTGATGTAAATTGGTTAAGTCAACCCAAAACATTCATAATAAATCCATGAAAAAAGTAAGTGTCTCAATGAGGGTTGGTTAGACATTTAGCTCTATGGTTTTCATTCCAGATCAAGTAATGGAAGGTTTAGTCTGACTTAATATTTAGTTGAGATATTTTATTTTTTATGTGTAAATTTTTATTGTTTTATCCTTTAAATTTCTTTTTAACATTAAGTGGTTTTTTCTTCTGTGATTAACCATGTTTTTATAAAACATTTAAGCATAATCCTTTTATTTGATTTAATCTTTTCATATTAATTCATTTATTTATGTGATTCTGTTTTCGCATCAATAAAATAAATAATTAATATGATATAAATAAATAAATTACCATATCATGATCTTATATAATGGTTGATTTATTGAGAGAATAATAAATCAACCAATTTCCCTAGTGTAAAACTCCTTGTGTCGGTCTTGGAATGAGTTGTAGCATTCTACCTATCCACCTGTATATCACCTAGGTTGGTTTAATCTCAGTTACATCTTGAACATCCTCCATACACCTTGTGATACTCCTTTTATTATATATGTTTATAACACACATTTAGGTGAGGGGAACCAAATTATTGGTTAAGATAAATTACATAAACATCCCTGGACATACAGATCCTACATAATAAAATATGAGGGATGACTAGCAGGCCATCAAACTTAATTTAATAATTAATAATTTAAAAACCAATCACTAAAATCAAATTAAATAAAACCAAAACATACATGGGTCTTTTAAAATCTAATTAATGGTTATACGCATGAAATAAATATTAAAAATTAAACTAGATAGCATTCACTTCAATTCATTATTTATTATTAAGATAAATGTGTTTGTATTAACTAATAAATTAATTAATCAATTAATTATCTTTATCTTAATTATCATATAAATTCTCTTGGATATACCCACCATAAATCCATTCAAGGAAAATAAAATGAAAATACTAATAATCATAAATAATTACAAGATATTTATTGGCCATTTATAAATTCTACAAAACCATTACAATATAGTCAAACACATCTAATGTCAACAATTTAATTGATTTTAAATACTGAAAGTAAGTATTTTAATTTAATCTAATTTTTTATTTTATTGAGTTACTACACAATTTATACTAACGAGCTACATATCGTGTGCCTGAATTACTATTTATCCAAGAAAAATACTTGGGGCTTCAGTGTGTGACTTGACTAGATTACACAAGGTGTACTGATGAGCTATACATTATGTGGTATCGTTTCCATGCACCTAGGATAAATTTATAGGGCTTCAATATATATCTAGGATATATTACACAATGTGTGATAATGAGATTCACGTCGTGTGGTCTTCTTTCCATGTGTTTGTGTAATGTGCCAATTGACTTGGGGTATTCTTCAGATGTGGGAATTAATGAATAACACATCATGTATATCGGCTACATGCCATTTGTTTTATTAATTATCCATGTTGTTAGTATCACATGGTTAGAAACTACATAATTAACTCAAATTTATCCACTAAAACATGTAGATTACATGATGTGTATGCCAACTACATGCCATTTAATCTGAAAAATTGTGTCCCAGGTTGGCTATCTACACATGGTGTTCCATAAATTCACCACTTATAATACCTTTCTTGGTGTGTCATGTATACTGCAGCATGTCAAGGTATAGTGAACTTGGGTACACAGCATGTACTCTATCTATATGTCATGAAACCCAATCTACTGGCTCCAAACTTTGGGACCTTTTTAAGGAATCTATGATCACTCTACATTTGTTCTTGGGCCTTAAGAAAACATGAATCTTAATTTAAGATTACCAAAATATCGAAATCATGTTAATTAAACTTCAAATTAAATAATGAAAAATCTTTAAATGAAATATATAACCACTATTGTACATATCAATCATCTAAATAAATAATTAAAAATTTAAACTTAATCACTTGAATACCAAAAAAAGGTTTCAGACATAGAGGAAGCACCTGGTGGATGAATAACTATTAATTTTTTTAGATTTTATAGATTATTCACTAATTGGGAAAGTTTCCTACATCATGACCAATGAAATTTTTCATCACATATTGACATAGAAATCCTGGAACCCATAGAGTACTTTATGCATGAAAAATTTATAATTAATTTAAATTAGATCTGAATAAAGAATACACTATCTTGGGATATTTCCTTAATTAATATTTTGATCATCCAAAACCATTTTTGGATTACCATAATTACATAGGGAGTAACCAAAGTAGATCCCCTCTAGAGGTGATCCACGCATGGTCCTTTGATCTCTGAATAACACAGATTGAATATCTGATACCAGTGAAACAGATCGATCATCTTGTGTTATTTTCCACGATTTATTTGAGATCCTTTAAGCTTCAATGATTCTCTCTTGTTCTTATCATTCTTGAGATGATGGGTGGAGGAATCTTGAGAGAAATCCATTATTTTAAATGATTCTCAATTCTTTATTAACCCTACATAATAGACATACCAATATATTTATAGAGTTAGAGTTAAGGTAATGATATTATTTAATTGTAAAAAGACCCTTAAATAATATAATTAAACTTATTTGACCCCATTCCATATAATAATATTATTATTATTATTTTAAGGAACATACTAACTATAATAATGGTAAATATTATTTTACCATATTATAAATTAATATTTATCATTGGACATAATATTATTTCACTCCTCCTTGTTGTCATTTATCGAATACCCGAATAAATATTTAATTAAATATTTACTCATAAATAATATTCTATTCATGGTCTGGAAAATAAATATTTATTAAATATTCAATAAATGAAATAAATATTTTATTCACAATATGGAAAATAAATATTTATTAAATATTCCCATAATTAAATATATTATTTATTAATTGATAAATAATTATTTATTACATTGTGAATATTTTATATCAATAATTCCTAAATAAAATTATTCCTTGGTCTTGAGAATAATATTTATTCTAATAATTAAATTCAAATAGAATTTAATTAAGATCAAAGGAAACACATAGTGTGGGATCCTCTAGGCTTCTCTCTCATTGGCATTATGCAGGCTTTCCTAAAGTCCAAGATTACTATCAAGTAATGGGTTGTGGAACCTAATAGACAGAAGTTAATATCACCATGTCTAAAACCACACACAAACTATTATTGTGTAGTATAATCTCTTTGTTATAATATCTCATCAATAAGGTCACACACATGTGTCATTATCCTTTGTTCTTGATATGTCTTCCTTTGACTATCTAAAATAAAATCATCATTACACTATGGCCATAAATTTTAATGTGATGGTTCCATTTCATTTAAAGTGATGAGATATCAAATTCTATTAATATGTAAGGGAAAAATTCTTCCTTTACTAATTCATTAATAACATGTCATTCATGATGCACCCAACATACCCTACTTCCCAAGAACATATGGCTTCTTGGTTTTTATCAATACATCAAAGTATGTGAGTCATAAAAAGAATTAATAATAATATTAAAGTCTAAGGACTATTATACATGCTCAAAGATAGGAATATTTGATAACACATAAACATGAATAATTCCTATAGGAAGTTCAATTATCATGGTCTCCCATCTTGGAGATTAACAAGGGTGAGCTTCACAAGAATAATTCTCATCTTCTTGTGAGTACTCACACCATACAATCAACATTCTATGTGTCGTATCATAGTATATTATTTGATGGTATGATTATATTTAAGAATATCATCCTGGAATTTATGGTTTCTAATCATTTTGGGGAACTATTAAGTCCTTATCGATGTGATATATACTCTTGTAAATTATTACATTAAATTCATGTAGAACAATAAAAAATATATAATAAGATGTTTAATTAATATTCAAATTTTTTAATGTACATGTAATATAAATTACAAATAGTTAGTTCTACAACACCAACTAAAACATAAAACATGTGTGGAAATTAATTTTGGAGGCTTTATTGACCTCATATCACCCTACGGTTCATTATTTCCCAATTTTGGAGTCACTGACCACTGAATAGTATCATTCCATCATTTAAAAAGTAATGGGTGTTTACAAAAGTGTTATTTTATTTTCTTATAAAAGGAGATTAATTACACCACATTTCCAAACCATTTACAAAGAATTATCTCAACCAAAACTCTTCCCTAGACTATCCTAAACTCTCTCCCCACTTTATTGAATCCTTTTTCTTGAAAAGATACCAATCTATTGATCCTTGAGTTATTACCCAAGGGAGAACATCCAAAGGGAGAGGTAATTTTCCCAACTGATCCCTCTCATTTATTTTCTTCTTCCCCCACCTCAAACATACTCTCTTCATGAAATTGTGATAAAATTTTTATTAATAATATGATGAAATTTTATTATACTAATATAATATCTCTTTTCTAGATTCCTCCAAACTATGGGAGAAATGAAAATTTCACTTGTGTTATATGAAAACTATCTCCTCCATAAGAGACATGGTCCATTTATCATAATTTACACACATAACTAACTTAAATGGGGAATATAGTGAATAAATATGGTATTTGAAACATTATTAAGATTATGAAAATATAATCCAATTTGCAACACATTTATATTCAATGTAAATGAATGTATCACATGTGTGTATGTGTGGAAATTTTCCTCCATTAATGTGACATATTCCGTCTCTTTATAAAAATGTTAAGAAGTGTTTTCTAAAATCAATTTTTCATGGATTCACTTCCATTTTCCTATTTAAAAGATATAAATCCTATAGAGTTATGTTTTGTAAATCATCCTAAAAAATATCATAGGAATGACTTTTTTTCGTTGATTGAACTTTTTGTATCTAATTATTGATGTTTTTTATTTGTGATGCCATTTATAAATGTTACAAAACTCATTTTATTTCTATAGGTTATTTATGATATGATGAATGGTTTAAAAGTGGAACACATATATATGGATGATTGATGGGTGGGGTATAATATATCTACCCAATGTATTGGTTAAATATTTATATCTCATGGGATAAGGATGTTAGGTGTGGAAGTTTTGTTTGTTCACATCATGAAGCATAAAAAAAATTATTCACAACATGAATTTTGGAGATTTTTTGTTCTATACATTATAATTTCTCTATGATTCTATTTTTACCAAAGTTATTTGTTATTATATGTCTCAAGGTAATGTTAAATTTACTTATCATAAGTCTATGATTATATTCCATGGATCATGTTTATTATCTCATGATTACACCCTAATTTTCTATGTTTTATATTATTTTTTCATGTCTTACTTCCATAAATCAGGGAAGACTCTTAAGGTTCTATGTTCTTTTAACAAGACATTTATTTTGGATCTATTGATCTAGAACCAGATTTTGTGTACTTTATGATATCCTGAATTCATAGTTTTTAATATTAATAAACTTCTTATCACATCATTATTGTTCTTATGTGTAACATAGTATGTGATAATATCTTAAGAGTAGTTGTCACACTAAAAGGCCATAGCAGTTCCCCACTATTATGAGAAACCAGAAGTGCTATGAAACTATTATTAAATATATGTTATATAGCCAGGTGATATCCTTTTAGGGACACAAATGATATGGGATATCATGAGTGGAGGATCATAAGACAGTGAGGCACCTTCTCATGGTGTAATCCCCTGGTAATATCCAGTGTAGAATATTATTAGAATGAGACCCCCCAATAGAAAATCTATATTTATATGTGTCATTGGATGTTCCTATCTATGGATATGCATATTTATCCATAGAATTTATTATTATTATTGATGAGTATTATAAGTCACGTAATTTTATGTATCGATGAAAACCATGATGACAGATGTTTGTGGAGAGGTAGAATATGTTGGGTGTATCATGAGTAATATTGCATTAATAAATAATGTGACAAAGTATTTTCCCGTTCTATTTTATAAATGAAGTTGATATCTCAATCCCTTTTATGGAACTTACATAGACTAAATAAATCATTGGCCATGGTGTTCTATAGGCAAGTTCGATTTTCAGAAAGTCAAATAAAGTGAAAACAAGCACATAGGTTGATGGAATTAGCGTGCAACATTCTTGATTAGAGATACCATGATAAAGATATTATATGAAAAAGTAAGCATCTCTATGAGGTATTATTTCATTGAGGAATTAAATTCTTTCCCTATGGGTTCCTTATCATGTTTCTAGATGCTAACCTTGGACTTTAGGCTGCTTCACCTAATGCCACTGTGAAAGAGGCGTAGAGGGTCACAAACTAAGTATACCCAGAATATCGGTTAAATAATATATTATTATTTATTATTTAAAAAGATGAATAAATATAATTCATTCTTATGTTTTAATAATTATTCATGTTTGTTTGATCATATTTATTTTTTCACCATTTATTTGAGAGACTATAATATGATCAGAATATTTAATTAATATTTATTTTCTATTTAGTGAATATAATATTTATTTACTTATTAGAAAATTATTCAGTGATATTTTTTTAATAAATAAAAAGTCATTATTAAAGGTCAGACAAATATTTTGGAGGAATGGAGGATTGAGTTTAATAGTCTAGTGAGAAATAATATATATTCAATATTATTTGAATAAATAATATTTAATTTTAATTCACAAGTTAAGAGCATATCGAGAATATAATAATATAATTATTATTATAGACATGGGGTTCCACAATGGATTAAGAGAATAATAAGGGGAACTTATGCAATTATTTATTTCTAACCCTAGAGATATATAAACCCAATTATATTATTTTTAAATAGGTAAAATTTATTTTTTTGGTTGTGGACAATGAATTTGGAGAATCCATTCAAACCTTAGAGAGATCCCTTCACCAAGAATGATCCCAAGAACAGATAGTGATCTTCATCCACCTCCCACTCTCAAGTATTGAAAAATCAAGGATAATTAATTGAAATTTATTCCCCTAGCGATCAAAGGTGAATAACACAGGCAATAGGATATTCTGTTCTAGAACCCGAATATTCCAACAGCAACATTTGAAGATTTGAAAAACATGTGTGGATCACCACTAGAGGGAATTTTCTCCTGATTCCTATGACACAATGACAATATAATAAAGATGTTTTCAGATCTATTAATAAAGAAATAATTCCAACAAGTTAATTCTTTAATTAATTAAATTAATTATAAATAATATGTGATGATCATTACTCTGGTTCTGATGTTTTATTCATTGCTGTTTTCTTTGACTCAATTCCATTGATCACAGTTTTTATCATCATATAGATCATGGATTTATCATCGATCATGAAAAAAATAAAAGTTGTTCACAACCCATCTCACTCTTCCATTGTGCTCGAAACCTATAGTTTCTCCCATGCTTATGTTTTATCTTATGCATATGATCTGACCCTTGTTTGCATGGTGATAATTTTTCCCTTACTGAGCATTTGATCTCACCCCTTTATAATGTTTCTATTCCCCAGTTTAGGAAGATTATTATAACTTATGATAAGTATATAAGGGAGGCTAGTATGTCCCAATTATGGAGGAATTTTCACAAGCGTTATAGAATAAGTTTCTTACATAGATATCACTTAAAGATAATAAACCTTATTCTTGGTATTGTGAGATTATTTATGATTTGTAATGTTTATCTTATGAAAAAGATGTAAGATAAATATATTTTTAGACTTGGGAACTTATAAATATTTTTCCTTATCCATGACACTCCCCATATGTGGGAGATATAATTTAATGGTGCCTCTTGATGTGTGACTGGTAAAATAATGGAAAAATAGAAGATCAATAAAGTTAGTCTAGGGTTAATCTTCATCTCCCTATATATGGTAGTTCAATTTTATTTTATCCTACTGTTAAAAGGCTACACCAACAATGAGGAATATTTCTAAGCTCTCATCGCGGGACAAGAATTATTCCTTTAATTAAAAGTGGCCCATTTTAATTTTAAAGGTGACTCTAATCTGGTAATTAAGAAAATTAATGGTGAATATTCCATTAAGAAGTTAGAGTTGGATCCCCTCCTTGGTTATGAAAGGGGGCTGATGGAAAAATTCCTCATTGATCTAACATTGAATCATGTGCCTCACTCACAGAATTCTCACATAGATATGCTAGTTAACACGGCCATAACCCCAACTGATCTTGAAAAGTATGAGATATTATTCTACATCATGCACCACAATGTGGTATTCATATTCACCATCTGTGACATGGAGTAAATCAATGAATTCAACACTTACCCTTATCATGAAGAGACAATATCCTTGTCAACTAATGTCATTTCTAGATGTATTATCCCTATAATAAACTATCTAAAAACAATATCCTTCAATTGAGTCACATAAATAAGGAGGTGATCATGCGTCAAGTATGAAACTCTATCCTCTATGTTGACCTAAATGAACTAGTGGTAATCTATAAGTGAGGATTTTATGGAGTCCTCCTTGGATGAATTGAAGGAGGATAAACACTTTCTACCATGTAGGAAGTTCATGCAGAATCCTAAAGAGATTGTAAGTTAGGGACCAACCTATCTCTTCAGATGGGGAAACATGGATATTTCTAGATAATAATGATTCGAGGATATATGGAATTACCCATTAGTATAATTACAATTAAATATGTTCCAAATTTATCAATCACCCCTCATAATTTTTTCATATTTCCAAATACTCTTATCTATTTTTTCTTTAGGGAATTTATTTCATGGGTCCTTTTCATGTAGAAATATCTAGGAAGTTAAAGTACATCCTTACTGCAACTGAATTTTTCTCCAAATGGTTCAAGGTTATACCCCTCAATCAATTCAGCACAAATAATATCATTAACTTCATGAAGTCTAACATCATCACCAAATTTAGTGTCCCTCTCATAATATTGATGGAAAATGGCACCAATTTTTGTTCTTCTAATTTAAAAAAGTTGTACTAGGAGAATAACATTGATCTTAACCACTCATACTACAATCATATAGTACCAAATGAATAGATATATGCCTTCCATAAAACTCTATCAAATATAATCTATACAATGGAGGAAAAATACAATAAATCCTATCCATACATGTTTTTGTGTTCCCCACGGGTTTATTGTACTATGACCTGTATTTCCACAAAAGAGACACTATATTTTCTTTTCTATGGAATATAATAAGTGATACCCCTTAAATTTCAACTTAAATAACTCTATATTACTATATATGGACTTCTCACATAAGAGTAAAAAATCCAAAAAGTGGGTGGATGAGTTAGAGATGATCTATGAGAAGAGATTTCACACATTGCATAACCTATAAGTCCATCAAAATCAGATTTTGTGAGCCTTAAATAAGAAATTTTGTCTCCATTCATTCCTATAAGGAGAGATGGTATTGGTTCTCATAGCCCTGATGATTCTAGGGAAGAAGCCTCTAAAGCACAAACCAAAGTGAGAAAGACCTTATGTCATGCACAAGGTCTATTACAATGTGAATACTCCTTAGATACCATGGATGGTAGGCATGTCACACAACCCTCCAATTCAAAGTTTCTATAGAAATGTCTTTCATGATTTCATGATGGTTTACAACATCCTAACTACATGATGTTAAATCACATAGTCTTTATCAATTTCATGTGACCTTAAACTACTTGATACCCTAATAATTATTGCATGACATTAAACTACACACCCCTTGGTCCATTTTTTATGACTTTAAACTACTTGAAATGGTTCCTTATCATATGACCTTAAAATTATTAGCATGATGTCCCCACCATATTATTTTAAACTTTTTGTGGAGTTACACATTGCATGTCCTAGAACAGTACCATACATTGCTCTAATCATTATGACCCTAAACTAAATACCCCCATAAGTCCACTCTTTATTATTCTAAACTTCTCAATGTAGACCACTTTCTGTGACCGAATTTCCCTATATAAGATACAGATATATGTAGGAGTCATGGTCACACAATATGGCTATTCTTAAGGATATAAATGCCAACATTCCTCACATATTATCTCGATCCATGCATGGAATTTATCTCCAAGAACTATATGTGGATTTCTTTCTATCCTTACAGGATATATAGTGATGAATATATTTTTTATTTTAGGCAAAACCCAAAAAAAGGTCCCTCCCCTTTGTAAGAACTTGATCTATATAGGGGTTCATTTAGATTATATGGTTATACTAGAAGACACTAACATCATGGTTTTCTTGAACCATGAACATAAAAATTCCCCTTTCCTCACATATGAACTCTATTTATGCAAGGAATTCCTATTAAATAACTATGTGTGAATTGATCTCTATTATTTAAAGATATATATTGATGCCCAGATCTCCTATCCCGATCCTAGTAAAAAAATCATCAATAATTAATGTCCCATTAAAATTAAGCTTGATCAATATAGAGATTTCACCCGATAAGAACTATGTGTTTCTTTATCCCTTCCCTCACAAGATATATATGGATGTCAAGATATATTATTTTAGGATCATGAAAATTTTCCAACAAAAAGTGAAAGGAAAAAATGACCCTTTCCTCTATATATAAATTAGATCCATGTTGTAAATTATTCTCCAAGAACTATGTGTGGATTGATTCGGACTCTTGTATGATGCATAGTGATGCCCAAGCTCCTTTCCTTGGGCCTTGACACAATTTCACCACTATAAATACTAGTTTAGTATCAATGATACTCCCTATGGGATTAATTTGTTTGGGTTCATATTCCAAATAGATTAAAATTGCTATATCCTATGTATAATCTAGATCTTCATAGGATACCCTGGTGTAAAATTCATTATTCATGAACCTATTTTATGGAAAAATCCCATTTTCCACTACATACAAGCCATATTTATGTACAGACATTTTGATAACTACATGTTTCTTGGTTCCCTCTCTATCGGGATATTTATTTATGCATGGATCTTCTATCCTAGGCCGAAAAACAAACACTAACAAAAAAATCCCTCACTCACCCGAGTGATGTGGGCCTCTTCAGTGATATCTTGTCTTACTGATGGAACTGCATTAAGGTGAGACCCAATTTTTTTTCTACCTTTAATATGAGCTTGATCTATGCAGATATATTTCAATATCTATGTATAGTTTGATTGTTTATCTTTTAGTATATGTAGTGACATCTGGGATCACCTATGTTGGACCCAACCATGGGGTTTTCCAAATACCATGCACTTTCATTTTGGTATAAGGTTCATATTCCCCTATACAATGTAATATTGAACGGAGAAAAGTAACCTCATATAATAATCGTTACATTCATAATAACCCCCAATTATTAACCACAAGACTTTAAAATTATATAGAATTTCATCCTATTAGTATTTTGTTAAATTAAATAGCACTCAGTCTGACCTACATGACCTTAAGCTGCTTATGGTAGCCTAATTTTCATGGAATGAATCACTTTCAAAAGATCCAAATCTATGTAAAAACTCTTTTTGTGTGGTCTCCAACCTTTATCAACCTATGTCGATCTAAAAAATACTCAATATGATAATCACTTCTTGTAAAATGAATAATGTAAATTCCTCCCTACATCTCCATTTATCCTCTTTTATACATTCTTATCCAATGTAGGAGATATCCTAGTCATCCATTATTTCTCACATTTAGCATGACCTGCATGAGCTTAGGGGTCTTGGTGAATCACCCTAGTTGGAATGACTAAGGTGCGCTATAATAAATAGGCAAGGAGTTATGTCCTGGTCACATGACATTAAATTGTGCAATAAAGTATACTTATGACTTGTCAAGTCATTCAAATATGTATATATGAAATACCCCTTATCCTTAAATGAGATCCATATTTGTGTAATATTTTTTCGTGCATTCAACTATAATCACATGAAATTCCAAAATGAAATAACTATATGTGGGTTTATTCCTGTCATATTCGGATATATTAGTGAATCCTAGATCTACTATCCTAGGTTTATCCAAAAGTCCAAAAAAGAATATTTTATCCTACCTTAGTGCTTTGGGCTCGTCTGTGATAACCCATATTTCTGATGGCACATAACTAAGGTGATACTCGGTTTCATTTTCCCCTAAATATGAGCCATACATATACAAGAACGTCTCAATAACTACATGTTTCTTGTAACGCCCCGACCCCAGTTACCCAGAGTCGGTGCATTATTACATAACATTGGCAAGATCACAAGAAAGATCAAATCTCGAAATACCGATTGGTTTAGTAGCCTTGGAAACACTAGATATATTCATAAGTTTTACATTACATCATAAAATGAAAAACTACTACAATAACATAATGTCTCCATAATCCACACTCATATCCCCACATAATATCCCTGCAGGTCATTCATAATTTACTTCTTCACTTCCTGGGAAAAATAAAACATAGAAAAGGGGTGAGCTCAAATGCCCAGTAAGGATAACAATATAACGGAAACTTTCATAAATAAGAATAAACATTTAAGGCAATGTATAACTAAAACAAAAGCCTTTTAAACTTGAACATTTAACATAGTATGGCATAAATAAAATGAAATAATGCCATTTACTTATTCACATGGTTATTCTACTAAACGAATAATCACATGCAAAATCAATAACCACTTTCATAATGATGGAATGCATAATGCCAGACTATCATAACCACATAGCCAAGGCCTCGTGCCAAGACTACAAATAAGATTTTGTCAAGGCCTTGTGCCAAGACACTAGTTTGTCTCATGAGACCTACCGATGCATCGAGGAGCTATAGCAGGCTCCACCCGTCACATATTAAGTCCAATGCATTCCCATATGAAAATGTTTAAATATAACATAAAAATTCGTATTAAAAATAGCATACGAAATGTCAATACTTTCACCATAAACTATGAATGGTATAAAAATAGAACATCCACTGTTAAACATATCACAAAACCTTCAATACAATATAGAAGTTTTGTATCATAATAAATCAACTTCAAATAATCTTAAAATCCATCAAAGGATGTTGACATAGATGAAATCAAAATTCTTTTTAAAGAAATATATACTTTTATTTTGAAATAATTTAAGATCCATATAAAATAAAACATTTTCTTTGAAAATATTCTTATAAGCTTGTAATGGAAGCTTTGAATATTTTATAACGGCGGAAAATAGCCGCACCCGCCGTATAAGTTAAAAAAACATTCTTACCTTAATTCTGTCGAAAAGGTTAAAAAGGACCTTGTTTTGAAAACGACCGAAAGATTCCTTTATAAACCACTTATAAAAGTCAAAAAGGGTATAAATGAATTTAACTCATATTCTAGTAAATAGTAAAAATGTTTTGAAATGCATTTTTAAGAAACATGGATGGGATGATAAAGAGATCCCAGTAGATTATTACGTATAAACAACCTCGGATAATGAAGAGATTGTGAAATAACCCTTACCTTGTACTTTTCCTTGGTTGGGGTAGGTTAACCTCCTTTATAATGGTGAAATATTTGTTATTAAATTATACAAGAATCATATATATTAATATTATATCATATATGATCTTTTAACATTGATTTGTTAATAATATCTTAGAATTATCGTCGTTTCGGGAGTTAACTTACTCATTTTCTTTTATATGTTTTGTTACATAAGCCATGGTTGTTGTATCTTATTCATATCCAGAATGATATCCAGTCCTTAAACATCATTTTTAAATCATCAAATGATAATTATACTTGAATGGATACGATGGAGAATGAATCTCATCGCGTTCGTGGAGACGGTAGTCCGTACGTACGCACGAGCGACAATATCATTCTTTTGATATTAAAATAATATATAAATGGATGGTATATCATATATACAGAATCATTAACATGTTATATTTATTTTTTACATGAGTTACACATCATTATTATACCCATCCAAATAATATTATATTGAATAACAATTACACCACGACGTGGAGACGGTAAGCCGTACGTACGCACGTATGGTGACATGTTATTCAAAGGGTGGATAGAATACTGAATATGATTGTACCATATTTATAATAACATCACAGTATATGTGAGATACTGGAGTTATTATTTTAGAATGGTAAGAACAAAGGAAGAAGAAGTGGAAGAAGAAATGAACTTGGAGAAGGGTGGTGAAATCATTACCTCTTCTTCGGGTTCTTCCTTTTGATTTGATCAAAAGGGCTCCTTAGGTTGGCTTTCTGATCAAACTAAGGCCTCTAGGTTGTATTGAGGGATTTTGGGAGAGTATTTGGGCAGAGTTTGGCGGAACCAAAAGGCTTGGAAGGTGTGAAGAAATGAGAATGAGGAGTGCCCTTTTATAAGAGGGGTGAGGGGCACCTTTGGAAAAGCTAGAAATATTAGTTTATATTAAATTCATATTCGGTTTCTAATGCCTCCAAAGTTGATTATTCAAAGGTTAAGGTGGGAATAGGTCGAAAACCACTCAACCAATAGAATTTAGACAGGTTTGGATACTTATATTAACCTTATCTTTAAGTATTAACTCTAAGTTAATTAGTTTCACTTTTACAATGTCTCTTTGTATTTTTATATAATATGGTTAATAAACTTACTATATACATCCAAGAAACCCTCAAGTGGTACATTAATGATGAACCTATCATAATATAAGTCTCTTGGCCGAACCTTAGATTTTTAGGAATTTAATATCAATTAATAATATAATATTTGTTTAAGAACTCTTTTATGTCAATTTTGACACTATTCAATAGTTGATTTTTGTGAAACTCATAACAGATTGATTACTTCCAACAAAGTCAATTAAATCAATCCTAATATATCATATTATCCTAGAAAATTAGTTTAATTCATTAAAAGTTTCATATTATATTTATTTGGGTATTTATAATATCAATTATTTTAATTTTTCACTATTATAGTAATTACTGCAACATCATTGTGTCATATATAAAATAAATTATTTAATGTCTAAAAATTATAAATAAAATATCATTATGTAGGAAATCTTTTTATATTTCTAATGAATATTTATAATATAAAATCCAACATATATAACCCTATGTAACAATTGTTGTTCTAAAAGATATATGCGTGTGTCATTTTTGTATTTATTTTAACTAAATTAAAATAAAGTGTCATTATCACTTACAAGTGGATCCATGGGGTCCCAAAATAGACCCAAAGATTCCCATGGTCGACCATGTATCAACCAATAGGGTTAAGACACGTTTTAGGGTAATTTAGTATTATTATAATATTATTTTTTTAACCCTTACTTACCGGATTTACCCTTAACCATGGTAAATAAAATATTTACCGCAGTAATTATTCAAAATGTCTAAAAATAAAAGCTACCTATTTACACAATTTGAACATCCTGATTCCAAATATGGAATCCATTTTCCTAAATTCAAAACACAGAAGTGGCAGAAATTAATTTAAAATTAATTCCCGCTGTCAAAACAAAAAGCGTGTTTTTAAGAGATAATAACTATCAAAAGATTGACACTTGTTTATGTTCGGTTTAATTGTAAAATTATGTCCAATGACCAAAATTATATTAAATGGTAAAAATATATTCTAAATATACTTTAAAACCACTCAAATTCATAATTTATCACTATTAATTAGTTTGATTAAAAAAGTTGTTTTTAATTAAAATTTAGTAATTTTCACTATTCATCAAAATATGAAAGTTATCCGAAAAGTACCAAAATTTCACCTTAGGATAAATTCGATATTCCGAATCCAAAAATGAAGTCCATTTCAAAATATAAAATATATATAATTTCAAAATTTAGGTATTACTATTCATAACGGCTAGTTTGATCGGTTGTGGTGTGTGTTAAAACTCGACGTTGCGTACAACACACGCTACTGTTTTATTCAAAGGAAAGCGTACCGTGGAAGCTTGGGATGTTTCATTTTAAATTTTTTGATGTCTCCATTTAGTCAAAAAGTTTAAAATATTGTATTTAAAAAGGTTTCACTATCAAAAGTTGATAAAAGTGCAATACTGAAAATGAATCTGTTCTTGCATTATGACTAAGAAACTCATAATATGGATTCTAAAATTATAAGGATTATATAAAGTTAAAAATGTAGTTAATGCTATTCATGACCTCTTTTAATGGCTTTTTTCTTTGGTAATTCATGTTGCAATTGAACTCGGTGTTGCGTGTAGTGCAAGTTATTGATTTATTTTGAAGAAATAACACACTATGAAATCTTGGGGTGTTACATTCTCCCCTCCTTCAATAAATTACGTCCTCGCAATTTGAAATTGTTCTTCGAAAATAAAAGGTTGAAAATAGATAATATATTTGTGGGAAAACCCACATCGTAAATTGGGTTACTAAAATTTAGTCTTAATATGAGGAAAAGAGAAATGAAAGGGTCACCACCAAATTATGATCTTGATTAGGAGAACATTGGTGGCAATTAGAGACATATAATCGGAGGAAAAACGTAAATATTTATAGGTAGTGATTGAGGTCATCAATCACAAACAAGTGTATAATTGAGGTCCTTAAACTCATCAATCTATGATGATTTGAAGTACCATCGGTTCAACAAAATATAGGGTATTGGGATAACACATTTTTGACGTTTCAAAATATCTTAGTTGAAATCCCACATCGAAAAATGAATTAACGAGGCCTCTATTTAAAATAAAGAGTGGAAAGTATGAAGATTACCGAAAGTAACACATACTAGGGTTCCATGTAGGAAAATATGGATATGAAAGAGAAATCTAACCATCAATTATCTGATGGAGAGTGGTAGAGAACATGGCTATGAAAAGGCCAACAATCCCAAAGCCATAAATTTGTGATGATTTAAGGTACCATCTAGGACAACATTTTTGTTCTAAGTTTCTATTATTAATGTTGAGGAATTTATTTATGAGATTGGATAAGATAATAAGGAGATATACTTACTTTATAATTAGAATTTTACCCATTAATAAATTTCTACCACAAACTCATCTTTCACTCTAAAAGATAATAGAACGTAAATTTTTTTTTTCTATTTATACTATTCGTACAGGGTTCCAAAACAAATGAATTATAATTCATCTACCAGATCTTTTAAAAAAACTACATTATTTAATTCAGGACATCTCGTGGGACAGTGGTAGGTGATACACCCTTGTCGCCCTTCGGTTGCGAGTTCAAGTCTCGCAGCCTTGCCGGACACGACGGGTTGCCGCCCGACCTCCGGGTTGTCCTTTTATGGCAATCCAAAATAATCCAAACTAGAACTATCCAAAATACTTCTGTCTAAACTCACAGTCCAACATTTATAAGGAAGGTAAACATAATATAGATCCTTTTTACCCCGTAATAGAATATGAATACCTTCATCATGTATTCTTTTAATAAACTGAAACATCTTGAATTACCATATTCCTTATTGATTACATTTATGCTCCTCTATTCCATATAGAATGCTGGATATACTTCATCAATCCAAAAATGTTTTAAACCCCAAAAATGATGGAATATACAAATCATTAATCAGTTCCAAGGTAGTCAAGAATATCCAATATTATTTATCCAAAACAATCACATATTATTCCAAAATCACTACCTCAGTATCAGAACTATATTATGGTTTATCATTCTCTCACCCATATATTTTCCAAAAATTATCCTGCTATTGAGTCACTTTTCTTTGTTCCACATAATCTCAAGTCCTTAATGAAATACTACTGCAGTACAATCCTTATATACTCCATAATTATTATAACAAGTACATTGTTGATACAACACTCAATTGACATAATCAACATAAGAACTCTAATCATTCTTCTTCATCTGTGGTAGTATCATAACTTGATTATTATCCAATAGCATCATTTGTGGCATAGTCTGATGACTGGGACATAGGTTCGCGTAGTGTCCAAACTCCTTGCAAATGAAGCATTGTACATTTGAAACCATTTTCTTACCCTTGCAGTCATGTACTTTGTGCCCTTTTCCTCCACACTTATAACAAACTCTCATTCCTTTCAGGCAATTTCCAGGGTGTTTCTTTCCACAGTTACCACATATGGGAAAATTCTTCTTTTCCCTCTTCCCTTTATCCATTTTTCTCTCTTCCATCCTTTTATTCTCTTGCTTCCCTTCAAAGCCATAGGACTCAGTAAACCCTTTACTTATCTTATCAACACATGATATTATTTCTTCATATGATGATAATACATGGGAGACTATTTCTCTTATCAATTCTAGCTTAAAACTATGAAAGATATGATCCTTCCTTCTCTTTGGATCATGTGCATTTCTGGAGTTCTCATTCCTTCTACTGGGCGCCATTTCTATACCATGGCATAAACTAGATCAGTTTATGAATCAAAACACATAATCCCATACTTATAAAACACTTAACATAAATTGAACTATTTATGGATATAATCCATAATCATAAAAATGTTTTCTTTGAGGAAGTATATACTCATAAACCCTTCATAATGATTTGTAAAGAAAATGAGAGTTATCCTAAGCATATCCCCCGGGAGTGTCGTAACCAAGAGTGCAGCAAGGCCCGTTGTCGTGCACCAGTTCCCGTTCGAGTCTAGCTCAAAGCGGTGTTTTCGGGTTTTACCCCTAGGTACATCTGTGCCAGAGCCGCCTCTACCTGCTCGTATCCAGACAGGGATGTATTTCTTGGAAAACTCACAAAATCTCTACAATACCAAAATTATAGGAAGTTCTTCTATACTAATCCTCAAAGTTCATCTTAGGTCTACGTGCTCTAATCAGAGTTTATCTAAATCTAGCTTCCAAAGTTTGTACTAAACTTCCTCTGATACCAACTGTAACGCCCCGACCCCAGTTACCCAGAGTCGGTGCATTATTACATAACATTGGCAAGATCACAAGAAAGATCAAATCTCTAAAGACCGATTGGTTTAGTAGCCTTGGAAACACTAGATATATTCATAAGTTTTACATTACATCATAAAATGAAAAACTACTACAATAACATAATGTCTCCATAATCCACACTCATATCCCCACATAATATCCCTGCAGGTCATTCATAATTTACTTCTTCACTTCCTGGGAAAAATAAAACATAGAAAAGGGGTGAGCTCAAATGCCTAGTAAGGATAATAATATAACGGAAACTTTCATAAATAAGAATAAACATTTAAGGCAATGTATAACTAAAACAAAAGCCTTTTAAACTTGAACATTTAACATAGTATGGAATAAATAAAATGAAATAATGCCATTTACTTATTCACATGGTTATTCTACTAAACGAATAATCACATGCAAAATCAATAACCACTTTCATAATGATGGAATGCATAATGCCAGACTATCATAACCACATAGCCAAGGCCTCGTGCCAAGACTAAAAATAAGATTTTGTCAAGGCCTTGTGCCAAGACACTAGTTTGTCTCATGAGACCTACCGATGCATCGAGGAGCTATAGCGGGCTCCACCCGTCACATATTAAGTCCAATGCATTCCCATATGAAAAGGTTTAAACATAACATAAACATTCGTATTAAAACTAGCATACGAAATGTCAATACTTTCACCATAAACTATGAATGGTATAAAAATATCACATCCACAGTCAAACATATCACAAAACCTTCAATACAATATAGAAGTTTTGTATCATAATAAATCAACTTCAAATAATCTTAAAATCCATCAAAGGATGTTGACATAGATGAAATCAAAATTCTTTTTAAAGAAATATCTCCTTTTATTTTGAAATAATTTAAGATCCATATAAAATAAAACATTTTCTTTGAAAATATTCTTATAAGCTTGTAAGGGAAGCTTTGAAGATTTTATAACGGCAGAAAATAGCCGCACCCGCCGTATAAGTTAAAAAAAACATTCTTACCTTAATTATGTCGAAAAGGTTAAAAAGGACCTTGTTTTGAAAACGACCGAAAGATTCCTTTATAAACCACTTATAAAAGTCAAAAAGGGTATAAATGAATTTAACTCATATTCTAGTAAATAGTAAAAATGTTTTGAAATGCATTTTTAAGAAACATGGATGTGGATGATAAAGAGATCCCAGTAGATTATTACGTATAAACAACCTCGGATAATGAAGAGATTGTGAAATAACCCTTACCTTGTACTTTTCCTTGGTTGGGGTAGGTTAACCTCCTGTATAATTGTGAAATAGTTGTTATTAAATTATACAAGAATCATATATATTAATATGATATCATATATGATCTTTTAACATTGATTTGTTAATAATATCTTAGAATTATCGTCGTTTCGGGAGTTAACTTACTCATTTTATTTTATATGTTTTGTTACATAAGCCATGGTTGTTGTATCTTATTCATATCCAGAATGATATCCAGTCCTTAAACATCATTTTTAAATCATCAAATGATAATTATACTTGAATGGATACGATGGAGAATGAATCTCATCGCGTTCGTGGAGACAGTAGTCCGTACGTACGCACGAGCGACAATATCATTCTTTTGATATTAAAATAATATATAAATGGATGGTATATCATATATACAGAATCATTAACATGTTATATTTATTTTTTACATGAGTTACACATCATTATTATACCAATCCAAATAATATTATATTGAATAACAATTACACCACGACGTGGAGACGGTAAGTCGTACGTACGCACGTATGGTGACATGTTATTCAAAGGGTGGATAGAATACTGAATATGATTGTACCATATTTATAATAACATCACAGTATATGTGAGATACTGGAGTTATTATTTTAGAATGGTAAGAACAAAGGAAGAAGAAGTGGAAGAAGAAATGAACTTGGAGAAGGGTGGTGAAATCATTACCTCTTCTTCGGGTTCTTCCTTTTGATTTGATCAAAAGGGCTCCTTAGGTTGGCTTTCTGATAAAACTAAGGCCTCTAGGTTGTAGTGAGGGATGTTGGGAGAGTATTTGGGCAGAGTTTGGCCGAACCAAAAGGCTTGGAAGGTGTGAAGAAATGAGAATGAGGAGTTCCCTTTTATAAGAGGGGTGAGGGGCACCTTTGGAAAAGCTAGAAATATTAGTTTATATTAAATTCATATTCGGTTTCTAATGCCTCCAAAGTTGATTATTCAAAGGTTAAGGTGGGGATAGGTCTAAAACCACTCAACCAATATAATTTAGACAGGTTTGGGTACTTATATTAACCTTATCTTTAAGTATTAACTCTAAGTTAATTAGTTTCACTTTTACAATGTCTCTTTGTATTTTTATATAATATGGTTAATAAACTTACTATATACATCCAATAGACCCCCAAGTGGTACATTAATGATGAACCTATCATAATATAAGTCTCTTGGCCGAACCTAAGATTTTTAGGAATTTAATATCAATTAATAATATAATATTTGTTTAAGAACTCTTTTATGTCAATTTTGACACTATTCAATAGTTGATTTTTGTGAAACTCATAACAGATTGATTACTTCGAACAAAGTCAATTAAATCAATCCTAATATATAATATTATCCTAGAAAATTAGTTTAATTCATTAAAAGTTTCATATTATATTTATTTGGGTATTTATAATATCTATTATTTTAATTTTTCACTATTATAGTAATTACTGCATCATCATTGTGTCATATATAAAATAAATTATTTAATGTCTAAAAATTATAAATAAAATATCATTATGTAGGAAATCTTTTTAGATTTCTAATTAATATTTATAATCTAAAATCCAACATATATAACCCTATGTAACAATTGTTGTTCTAAAAGATATATGCTTGTGTCATTTTTGTATTTATTTTAACTAAATTAAAATAAAGTGTCGTTATCACTTACAAGTGGATCCATGGGGTTCCAAAATAGACCCAAAGATTCCCATGGTCGACCATGTATCAACCAATAGGGTTAAGACACGTTTTAGGGTAATTTAGTATTATTATAATATTATTTTTTTAACCCTTACTTACCGGATTTACCCTTAACCATGGTAAATAAAATATTTACCGCAGTAATTATTCAAATTGTCTAAAAATAAAAGCTACCTATTTACAAAATTTGAACATCCTGATTCCAAATATGGAATCCATTTTCCTAAATTCAAAACACAGAAGTGGTAGAAATTAATTTAAAATTAATTCCCGCTGTCAAAACAAAAAGCGTGTTTTTAAGAGATAATAACTATCAAAAGATTGACACTTGTTTATGTTCGGTTTAATTGTAAAATTATGTCCAATGACCAAAATTATATTAAATGGTAAAAATATATTCTAAATATACTTTAAAACCACTCAAATTCATAATTTATCACTATTAATTATTTTGATTAAAAAAGTTGTTTTTAATTAAAATTTAGTAATTTTCACTATTCATCAAAATATGAAAGTTATCCGAAAAGTACCAAAATTTCACCTTAGGCTAAATTCGATATTCTGAATCCAAAAATGAAGTCCATTTCAAAATATAAAATATATATAATTTCAAAATTTAGGTATTACTATTCATAACGGCTAGTTTGATCGGTTGTGGTGTGTGTTAAAACTCGACGTTGCGTACAACACACGCTACTGTTTTATTCAAAGGAAAGCATACCGTGGAAGCTTGGGATGTTTCATTTTAAATTTTTTGATGTCTCCATTTAGTCAAAAAGTTTAAAATATTGTATTTAAAAAGGTTTCACTATCAAAAGTTGATAAAAGTGCAATACTGAAAATGAATCTGTTCTTGCATTATGACTAAGAAACTCATAATATGGATTCTAAAATTATAAGGATTATATAAAGTTAAAAATGTAGTTAATGCTATTCATGACCTCTTTTAATGGCTTTTTTTTTTGGTAAGTCATGGTGCAATTAAACTCGGTGTTGCGTGTAGTGCAAGTTATTGATTTATTTTGAAGAAATAACACACTATGAAATCTTGGGGTGTTAAATTTCTTGATCCTATTATGTCAGTATACATAGTGACACCCATATATCCTATCCTAGGCCTAACTTAACTATCAACAAGGATTTCCCCCCACACACACACACCACTACCACCACTACCTTAGTATATGGCACTACCCTGAGGTGAAGTCTACTTCCTTCCCCTATACATGAATCTGATATGTATAGAAGGCACCTCAGAAGAACTATGTATGGATTGATAAAAAATTCTCACCTATGTATAAGATAGATTTATATAGAGACCCCTAGTATAGATTAATTTTCCTGAAATCTTTTACTAAAAATTCCCCTCATCCTAAGTATGAGACAAATCTATATCAGGGCCTTCATCGTGGAATTCTTCATCCAGGACCCCACACACAAAATGATTCTATTTTATTAAATAGATTGATATTACTAAAATTTATTTCCCCATCCTTATGGATTTAATGGTTTGGGATATGATAACCAACCCCAACATCATCTTTCATCTAATATGTGATAGAAAATTCTGATGTGCCTATACAAGAGCTCGACCTGTATAGGGACTATTCTATAAAAACTACATGTGTATTGATTATTATTCTTACAGGATATGTAAGGATGTCAAGATATCCTATCCTGGTCCCACACACGCATTCCATAAAACACCCACTTCATCCTATTTATTGAATCTCTTCATTCATTATGGGTTTCCCTCAAATGGTTTAGCACTAAGATAAAACCATATCATTTTGAATATGATCCAGATCTGTGAACCCCCCCCCCCCCCCGTATAAAAAACTTTATCATGTGAACGTAAACTATATGGAACCTTATTTATTGTCACGTGATGTTAAAAAACAAAATATTTGGGTCTACCATGAATGACCCTAAACTTCTTGAAGTGGTTTTCTCACATAACCCAATTTCCTAGCACAAGTTCTATATCCATGTAAAGGTGCTCAACATGGGATGATTATATAAACAATAATTGGGATAAAATGAACCTTTCTTAATGTTATATCCAAAAATTTATAGAATTCCATTCAATATTATAACTATGCATGGATTGATTCAAATCCACGTAGGATACATAGTGATTCCTGGATCACTTACCCAGTCTTAGCCATAAATCAAAACTAAATTCCCCCTTTACCCACTTATGAGATAGATGTATATATAGAGAATTTAACTTCAAGAACTATGTGTGGAAATATTACTACTCGGGCAGGATATATATCGATTCCTAAATCTTCTATCCTAGGACTAGCTGTGAGTTTTCATCTTACTCAACCTTTTATCTTTGTGTGAGAATAAAATTCATATATAGTTTTCTTGCTTGCATCAAGATGAAAATACCACTCATATATTAGTATTTATACACTATTATGATATCTAGATGATATCACTTATACCACTTTATTCTCACACTAAGTGTGAATCACATGATCTTAGAGGTCATGAAAAATTATTCTAACCATCACAATTGAGATACAACATATACGAACCCGAGTCATGGTCGCATGACTATTGTATATTCTTCATGACCATAATTACTAAAAGTGAATCATTCCATATTCATTAATTTCCCAATATATGATTCAAATCCATATAGGAGAATGTGATATTGGGATATTACATCAGAAAAAAAATCTCTTTTTATCCCCAAATGTTCCCAGTGTTTGGATCCCCAACATTAATAGTTGACTATACATTGATGCATCACCTTGGGTGTAGTTATGAGGTTCCTGGGGTGATAAATAATATATTAAAGAATTAAATTCCCCTCCATTGAATTTTATTGAGATTATTGTAGGGACTATGCATCAAAAATGAACTATGTTTTTCTTGATTCCTATTATTTCAGGATATGTAGTGACACTTGGATTCTCTATCTTAGGCCCGGCCACAAATTTTACTAAAACCTAAACCCATATTAGTATTGGACTCATGGATTTAATTTCCCATTTGTCCTTTGAGAAAAAAATTACCTCTTTTATAATTCATCCAAACAAAAGGCTTCCAACATATGGTCGTTTTTTTTGACATGTACGTGATGATAAAGTGTCCCATGTTTTAGATATTTCATATCTTGTGGTCCCAATGCTGAGATATGGTTGTTTCATCTAACATAAAAGTCATTTATATTTTAATTTACCTGTACATATATACCTAACACATGAATTTAAACTATTTGGTGTGATTTCTTATCTCATGATGTTAAATTTCACGATACCTTAGTCCTTGTTGCATGACATTAAACTGCATGACACATGAGTTCTTATTTCATAATGTTAAACTATATAGAACATCATCTATTTTCACTAATTTCTAAATTACCACAATAAATTAACCATGGTAAAATGATTTTTAGGATTACTTTATCACCTTTTCAGAAAATTCCCTTTCACAAGTCACACTTCATGCCTTAATTGTCTCATATATTCACAAACCTTTCATGGATATCAGTAATGAGTGTATACAACTTCAAGGTACATCCCTTCTTGGATATACATACATGAACCCACTTTTTCCCTTTTATATGAACCCCTAAACAATAATTCCAACCATAAGAATCTACTTCCCAAGAAAAAGGCACTCTAATCTTCTTATGCCCTGACCAACATCACGGAGTAACCCATTATTCAAATGTGTCTAGTGGAAATCCCTTGCATATATGTCCCATGTCATCGCTCATGATCCAAGAACATTGATTCATGATTTATAGTATCATAATACACTCTTAAAAAGATTTTAGAGACTTCTTGGACCTATAATTCTAAGTCGGTTGTTGTAATGCACTTCCCTTTCATTTTCCTTGGTCTGGGAATTATAACCTCAAATTAAGTGCAATACCCATGAGATAATCTATCATATCATTGGGATCATCATTCTTGTTGGGTTTTTCTTTTCTCGTGTTGTATAAACTGTCACACCTTATAATTAAAATTTATATGGCCTTAAACACATGCCCTGGTCAGTTCAAATCTCAAGACCTTAAACTGGTAGTGAAAGAGATTTAGAAATTATCAATCTGAAAACTCATAAAGGGAATCTTGAGAAAATTTTAATTTTTTACTCGCTAATATTTTAACTTTAAATTAATAGTAAAAATTGCATAACAAATACTCATGGATTACAAAATATGTCTCTAGATAAAGTCTATCCATGCTCACTAAACCCCTTGGTTCAGAAAAAAGTTAGAGCAATGATGTATAATATTTCATTACCTTGAAAATGTTTTCATTACATAGTGGTATAGTTGAGTACCATAACCATACTTGAATACCCTTTCCATCGTGAACCTATTTTATTTATAAATTCCTTTATTACCAATAAATTTTTCATGGTTATTAGTAATGAGTGTATTCAACTCCAAGGGAAACATCTGCTTCGATATGCATACATGAACCAATTTGGATAATGTGTATGTAACTAAAAATTCATTATATCAACTCAAGGATTATTCATAAAAAATAAAAGTCCCTCTAATCTCTATATGCCCTGGAACCCTTGCAGTGAAACCCATAGTTCAAATATGTTTAGTGGTTATCCCTATAATGATGCATACCTCATCTCATCATCCTTAATTTGAGCTCCTTGGGTTGTGATTTACTAAGTCTATAATCTAAATATTCATGTGGATTCAACATCCTTGATGTTACACCTTCATGAATCACACCCATTATAAAAGTAAGGATGTGTCACCTCATCCTTGAACATTTTATCAATCCTCAACATATGGCCCTAAACCACGTGACAGAATGGTTTGAGCTTCATGAGCATAAACTAAATTCCCTTATTCATGAGGTTTTCTATCAATACAAATAATATTTTATAATTTATGTTTGGTTTGTCTCACTAATACTACTGGATAGGACACTTCACTTTTCTTTGGTCAAAGTTGTCTGACCTTAAACATCAGTTACAATGGTCTGTTAAATCGAATCCTAGAAAAAAGTTGAGTATATTATTGTTGGACATTTATCTCACACATTTTAAGAAAAATTGACTGTTTGAAAAATAAAAGGCAAAAAACTTGTTAGTATGAAGAGCCGTAAAGGGTGGCTTAAAAAAATACTAGTCATTTACCACTAATTCTCCCCAATATGAGGTCGAGTTAAAAGTTAGGGTGATATAATAAAAGACTCAAAGTATGTGGATCCAATAATATGTCTCAATAAAAAGTAAATATATAGTCATCGGACCCCTTGTCCTAGGAAATGGTTATATAACTCTATCTCTCTTGACACATTGGCATGATTTCAGGGTACTCAAACCCTCTTGAATGTTAGAATTCCCATTCTAAATTCCCCCTTTGTGATCCTTCTCATGTGGAGTCAAATCAATCATCTAAATAGACCAACTATAGTACACAGTGACTTTATTACTACCTATATCCATATGTGATTCACGACCATGAGTAAATAATCTAAATGGAACAAATTTAGTATACATGAAATTTATCCCTACCTATATCCATCTATGATCCATGTCCAAGAGGAAATAATCTAAATGGACCAAATCTAGTGTACGGTGATAGTATTCCTAACTATATCCATATGTGAACCAAGTCTAGGTGAAAATCATACAAATGGAAAAACTTTATTGTATGGTGATGGTATTTCTACCTATATACATCTACGATACATTACCTGGAAGAAATTATCCAAATAGACGAACTCTAGTGTATGGTGATGGTACTTTTTCCTATATCAATCTGTGAGCCACACCCTAGAGGAAAGATAACTAACTCAAGTGTTCAGGGATCATAAATTATATTCTTAATTATAATTCAATAATTCATTGGATTTAAGTTATCTTGATACTATCCTATGAAATTTTTTTAATCTAATATGAATTGGAAGACAAGACAACATAACCAAAAAATAAATTTGAAAAATGACTGAGGAAAATTTATGTTTTCATTCATTAATTTACAAAATGAGGATGATTGTCCACAATTTAGAACATTTCCTTATCATCAAACATAAATAGAGGTCAATTAAAACGATCATTATAGACTTTGTTCAATAAATTTTAGCAATTTAGAAAATACTTAGTGGGAAGTTCTCATTAATTTATGGATATTCATCCGTTTTATGGATTCAACCTTAGATAATGGATGCATTTTCTCAATATGAGTATCCAATTCCTAGATATTTTTTTGTAGGTCTAAAGTTTTATGGTATCTCCAATATCCATTTTTTCACTCTTTCCGCATGAGAATTTAATTCTCAGAGTTATATAGTTTATGCAGCCATATAATCATTAATTCATGGTACTTTAGTAGTAAATTGATTCATCTATTTCATGGAATACTACATAGATTCCACTCTATGGTTAGTATAATAAAAAATGAGTATATATATTTATTGTGATGCTAGTTTCTATCAGGAATTCAGGACTTACTAGATAAGATCATGCAGGGCTCGATAATCAAATTCACCTATACCCAAACCATACAAGAGTTGGCAGAGTCTCTCTACCTTGTCATATAACCCTCTAATTGATACCCTGTAATTCTAGTGAGGACTTCGTGCCAATCCCACCACCTCAACACCTGATCTATAGTGGCAGCTTTGGGATCTATACTTTGATTAGTCACCATCACCAACATATAATATAAAATTAGCTTTGCAAGGGAGGAGGTGGATCTCATAATTGGTACAGAAGAGTCATAAACTTCTTCCCCTAGGTTAGTTCCATCATCTAACTCAGTAAAAGTATTTTCATTAGTAGATCATTAGTTATTATCAAAATATAACCAATATCATCAGTGTGGTTAGTAACTCCGATCACTTTTATTGAGCTGTCCACTTCCATGATGAGATTAGATCATAAATATGAAAACATTTCATGATGTTTGGAGTTATTGGTTATGGGACCCTATGGATTGACAAACTTCCCTGGGATAGTATTAGGAAATAGACTATGAAAATCTTATGTCTTGTCCAACCATATAATGGACTATCTAAGAACCCTATCTAGATATATTTCTACCCACACCTTGGCATAATCCTATGATGAGTTTATTGGGTAACCCATGGATGGAAGTATGATCTTGGAATTCATATCCTCCCATGAAAGTATTATCCAGAGTTGGTATATGATAATAGGATTACACTAGTTCCTGACCCTGGTGAAAAGAAGAAGGGATACCAATTTCAAGCACCTGAATTTTCAAACAAATATGTAGAGGTAAAAGTCTCACAGATAATTAACTCATCCACTTGGTCTTCTAGAACCCTAACTTAGAAAGAATAAATGTTGAATGATCATAAGAGGTATCATTGTCATTATTTAAAATCATTTTAAAGGTGCATCATAGGGAATGAAAGTGAAAAGTAAGTGATTTTATATCATGTTATAAATTTCAATAATACTCAATGACATTGGTCGGAAGCTATCTATATTGACTATCCTAGGGTGGGATATAAAATAAGGAATTATTGTGATAAAGTGGTACTCATAACACCATAAGTGCTCTACCACCCATCCATACAAGAATTAAAATGGACTACAAATTTGGTATGGGGTCCTACCCCATTGTATATACCCCAATATATGGTAGATATAAGTAAGAACCAATACTGAGAGATTAACTATTTTACCTTACACCAACAATGACACCATCATCAGGGTACTAACCTTGAAGCCTAAATAGAAATCGCCCATAGGGAAAATCCATCCACTCAAGAACATATCTAGGAATCCTCCTAAATGAAGAGTGGGGGATACATTTGGATACACCATGTATCCCTAAAAATTATACTATAAAACTTACAACATGGCCTATTATGAATCCTCAATCTTCCTAAACTATTGAGAAATGAATTTTCTTGATCTCCTAACACCAAGTTTCAGTCTGATATGTTAGATACTTCCACCCACCCATTTTCTAAATATGATGATGGAATGGATATTAAGACCCCTTCACAATATTCCATCCACTTTAGTCATATATCTCTCTCCTATGGAAGGGTCTACCCTACCTATTTTGAGGCATTCACCATGGGAATGAACACATCATACATCTCTACAAGAATAAATAAGCCTCTTAGATATTAGATATCCCATAAATTGATCCCTATATCACCATGTCGCATGTGGAAAGTATTGGTTCTTAAACACCAATGGTTGAACAATTTTTGGGAGGATTTTTGGATGAAAATACCATCAGAAATTGGAAGTTCTATACTAACTCAAAAAAATCAACCACCCAAAATTGTTTGGTAAACTATACACAGCTCTGATAAACCCGAAATTATAAGTCATATTTATTAGGAAAAAAACTTGGACACATATCCCACTTGGGGATCCATCCTCCACTGGGATTATCTGGTGATGTAGTGAAAATAGAGACATAATTCTGAGCAATAGGTTTTTGAAACTAATCTTGATTATCATGGATTAGCATAGAGTTTTTCATTATGTATACACACCCCTAAATAGATTCTGGGACAACCTAACAATCAATAGATATTTTTTCCTAGATATAGTCCAAAGAGGATGAAAACCATTTAGAATGTCTATTATGGTCAGGACTAGGAATCATAATGTTATCTATGAGATCAATGTTGCATATGGGTAATCTTTTATATAACTAATTAACCTAGATCTATAATGTGATAAATTAATTTAAGGATTCATTTTGAGAAGCAATGTGATAGAAATAATTGGATATAGTGTTTCTAGTAAGAGAAAGCCTCCTTTCAACTACAGTCACTAAGTCAGACAGACAGATAGGTATAAGATTTATCATTTATAAAAAAAATAGACACGATTTTTTATATTTCAAGAAGAGTATGTTTATGAAAATGAACTAAAAATATATAAAGTAAATAAATCATAGGTTTGATCTCATGAACTGTGAGGTTGACCACACAACCTACAATACTAATAGCAAGAGTATCATAGATTCAATCTTCTATGAGGTTAAACCATGGCCCAAAAATCCAATGAGACTGCCAATGTTGACTAAAAATTCCATGAGGTATACCTCATGGATTGAAAAAAAATATTTGGATCATAGTGCTGACTAAATAGAGGGTAGTATACGAGTATCACTTATCGAGTTAGTGGAGGCTCTAATTTCACAAAAGGTTTTAGTTCACTAGATGATATTTTGAAAGGATTCGAGAGAAAAGGTGAAAATAAAAAGGGCCCTAAAAACATATTTAATGGGGCCCACCACATAGTGAACCGTATGAAGACTACATGGGATATTTTACTTATTTTTAATTGAGTCATTATCATTATAAATGTAACCAATTATGGGGGAAATTATTAAATCCTGAAAAGTTGAAAACACTAAATAATTAAAGGCCAAATAAAGAAAATTGAATATCTTAAGGATTATTTTAAAGAATTTGGAATAAATAAAAAGGGAGGGAACTGTGAGGTTTTTGATAGCATGAAGTTAGTTTTCCCACCACATGGTCAGACTACATGATGTCAAATAATATTTTTAAGATGATCTGTGAGGTCCCATCGACCACTGCATGGTCTGACCATGTAGTGTTGAAGAATATTTTTAAAATAGTCTGCATGGTCCCCTCACCCATCATTTAGTTTGACAATTTGGAATCAGAGTGACCATTCGAGTCACTCTTCATGGTCCCCTTTCCCATTAGGTATTGTGACAATGTAGTGTTGGGGAAGATTTATTCTAACACTCCACAAAATCCTTCCACAAATTTTTCTCACCCACCAACTCTCTATAGATATGTGGAATCACTAGTTATACACCCATTTTTGGAAACCACCAACTCAATGAAACTTATAAATACCCCCACTTCCTCTCCAAAAATAGACATGCGAACACACATAAAAATAATAAAGATAAGATAATGAGATAAATACATTTGATATCTAGAAATTCCTCTCCAAATTAGCAGGTAATCAAAAGGGAAATTCTATCAAGAAACAAAAAAGAGTGTAGACTAACCTCATGATAGACTACCATATAGAAACCTGTAACATGGTGTCCAACCATGAATATTTCAACCACACAGAGGCCAACCACATGGTGGTCAAGAACATGAAGCTGACCATGCAGTAACTAAGTGTTTAAGGCCAACCACACTAAGGCCAAGCCCACAATGTAGACCATGAAAAGGCCAAGCTAGTGGGGGAGACCAAACAAGTCTAAGAAGATCTCATGTAAGTGATTCCAACCTCACAGAGTTTGATTAAACCACATAGATTCTAGTAAATAAGGTTAACCTCATGAGACCCACTTAATTAAATTCCCTTATTTTTTAGGGTGATTTATATTTAGGAAGCCTTCCTTTCTTCAGACCTCTCTATAAGGTCATGAAAAATCAAAATATCTTTATGGGTTTCTTCTATTCAAGTCAAATCCCTAAAAATGCTAAACCCAAACCTCCTCTAAAACCACCAAATACATAGGATCAAGAGATGTTTACTAGTATCCACCCCTTAGATTATATATTCCCTTAATAAATAGTGTCCCCCACATGTATTACCCAAACAATATAGACCCTAGGTGATTTTTAATTATGTATTCCCTTGAGGATGATGATCTTAATTGCATAGGTGGTGGTGGAAACCCACCAAACTCAATGATAGATTGCTTCTCCCTTCAATGATCCATGCCAAGAAGGGAATACCTCTTGGATTAATCCCCTAATAATTCTTATAGGTGGGGCCATAATCCCCCTACTTCCACATCCCAACCTATCTACAAAAAGACATAAATATTGGTGGATGGGCTTACCACTTGGATATAAGACTCAAGATTCTTTCTATTAATGATGTTATCAACTATCCAAGGACACTCACATTGGGAGGCCTTAATGCATAATCCCCATTCAAATAAAATTTAATTACTTCATACAATGCACTTTATTTTCTATCTCTTATTTCTCACATTGATCATGACAAGCATGGGATTAGATATCTATGTTAATCATTTTATAATCATAATCTAAAAGCCTCTAATTTGGGCCTCTTGTTTAGGTTTAATCCATAACAAATTATTCCCCCATTAATTAATTCATATAAATTTTTTCTTAATGATCTATATAAGGGAATAAATATATGTATAAGTCTCAATCAATCCTTTTTTTATGCATCTTTCATGGTATAGACATCTTAGTTCCATGAGATAAAACTGCATAATAACATCTTTTCCATATGCTATTAAACTACATGGTACATTCCTTTCATGTAACCTTAAACGGTTTTACTTGAAATATGTGGGATTTGATTCCTTTTTCAATGACACATATAGAATTCATACCTAAGGTTCAAACTTTACATAATCAGCCCTTCATTTCCACCCTCATGGGGACATATTCCTCATAATATCACTTATGTTCTTCCATCACCGGTTTATATTCCTACAAGCTTAGACATCCTTTTATCTAGGGAAATATCCCCAAGAAAAGAATACTTATTAGTTAATATTCCTAAAAACACCATTACCTATAATTCTTTTCATCCCTTCATTAGGGAAATATTCTCTAGGAAACATCCTCATGTGTCCATATTCCACATGAGATCATCTACACCCTTCCCACACATGAATATATTCCTAAAAGACCAAACATCCCTTTCTTCATGTCCATATTCCTAATAAATTATTATTATCTTTCCATATCTCCAATAAAATAATTCCCATACATAGAGGGACATATTTCCTTAGGGTATCATTATATTTTCTTCGTTAGGTCACATTCCTAGTGCAACCATATCCAACTCAGTGATCCTTATACCTATTATCCAACTGACCATATACCTCACAGGGCCATATTTCCTATGAGACTAACTAATCCTTAGTGCTCCATATTCCTATTAGGGCCAACTATAAATTCATATCCTATTTAAGTTCTACACCATCCATTATTGGGAATCATTTGCCTATATGTCTATATTGTATGACATAAAACTATATGGGTTGTCCCATGTTGCATGACCTTAGAAGGTACAAAGTGTACCATTAATTGGAATTGAACTACATGGGTGTTGATTCCTCTAACAGGGATACATAGGTATCCATTCTCATGGATGTTATCCGAGTACCATATATTCCAATTTCATTCTTGGACATCATTAAACTTCAGTGCAATGAATTTTGTGGGTTTAAAAATGGATAAAATCTAATATGAATTGCTAATAAGTAACATAAATATAGATAACCTATAATACACATAGATTCTCACATAGATGCATGATTTTTACCCATCGGTAGAAAAGGGGTTACTAATTCTATCCTAATAATTTGGGAAGCATTCATGAACATGACTTAAATATATAAGAGAGTTTTCTAGTAGGTGTGATGAGCCCAACCTACCATCCTCTTGACTAAAGTTCATTATGAAGAGTCACTGATAAAAGCACTAGTGACCACCTAACTTTGGAAAGTAGTTTTTTATGATTTTATTTATAGGGATGCAGTGGTTATTGGGTAATTATGGTTCCATGAAGAAAACTCATTAGAAACTGATCAAAAAAATGGTGAACCCAATGTGAATATTTTGAAAACATTATCACCCTATCATAATATATCATTGGACCACTCTGTTTGGGGTGAAATAGAAGCTAAAACATCCAATAGAAAAACCCATCCTATAAGGATAAGGGCATTTTTACCCCTACTTTCATATCAGGTAACATCCATTAGTAATAAATATACCTAAATTATAGATATAACTCCTCTAAGGAAATCTATTTTTCCTATTACAAGTTTCCCAAAATTAAATTTCATAAAATTTTTCCTAAGTGGTGTTATATAATATGATATTATCTAAGAATATACCAAATAGAAAGAATATGCAAATAATTCCACTCAAATAGTGGTATTCAAGGAAGGATAGTATACCCAACATCAATGGAAATCCCATGATTTGGGATCCCTTTCCAATATTCCATTATTGACCACTTTATGGGATAGTTCTAATGAAAAAAGGAAAATGCATAACCACTTCCATAGATCACCCACCACCCAAAGATAATGAGACCATATCAATAGAAGAATAGATTACTAAATTTAATATTATAATAGATAATATTGAGTATATCAATGTTTAATTTCTCAGGGTAAACATACCCCCTAACTATGATCTTCAATCTAAAGTCTCCATACCTACTTCAGCTAATATAATTTTATGGGGTGATATTCGTCCACCAAAAAAGTTAATATTGAGAAACCTCATTGAGTTTAGATCACATTAACTGGCCTATTTTACTATAGTATATATATCAAGAGTTTCCTCTATAGATTAATCATGATTTTGTGGCCTTAAAAATTAATCTGAGGATTGATTAGGAAAGTGAATAATCACTAATTTAAATAATTCAACAATACTAAGATCAAGAATATATTTCGACTCAAGTGTCAACTTAGGCAGTAGTATCCTAGGAATTACTAGATTCTTCTACCACTTTGGTGGAGGATAAAGAAAGTAAAAATGAATTAATATAACAAAATAGAAATATATGTCCTGGATAGGTGGATTTTACTCCTTCAAAAAACTTCAAGAATCCTAACTTCTCAACATTCAATGGAATGGGAGATCCTTAGAAGTATCTCTTCCATTTTTATTCCCAGTGTAGACCAATGTTAAGAACCCCAAAACAAAAAGAGGCATCCAAACTAAAATTATTCATACTTACCTTATAATGTCCCACATTTGTTTGGTATAATAACTTTATAGGTGGGTATATTTAAATATAGTAATATATTTATCAATAATTTACCTACCAATTCAACTCTACGCTAAGGAAGACAACTATCCTTAACCTCTTTAGTTGTAACTGATGAGATAATAAGAGATTTTTATATTTTATCTCAAGATAAAAGGATCTGACATACTCCCTGGAAATTCATATTTCCTAAGAATAATTATCATTGATCTATGTAGAGAACCCATACTATGAGTTTTCAACTACACTCGTCCCCAAAAGTAGCCTAGTGGGTTTTGAGAGTTTGCGACTATAGTATAATTTCTAGAATATTTCATTCAAATAACCACAAAAAAACTTGGTGATTACCACCATTACAACTATAGAGGTATGGAAAAGATAAAATAGAATTTGTTACTCTAAAACTGGTGAAATATTGTATGAAATGAGGTGATATTAAAAACAAAAAACAATAATGTATATTCCTTCCATAATGATCAAGTTCTAGGGTACTTCATCGTTTCTTTAGAGAACATCTCGATCCTGTTATCATAAATCAAGAAGCCAGATAAAGTATGGAAGAATGACCACAAATTACTACATGAATGTGATATGCATGTTTTACATTCTCCTCGAATAATAATAAGTATGTTAAATAGAACTAAATGGAAATATGCAGGAGTTTAATGAATAAATGATCCATAAATCAATGAATTGGGTGTATAACATCATCAAGGCATGATCAAATCAACTATTCATGACCCTAATTCCCTATATAACCAATATTTTATAATATTATAATTATAAACCTCATAATATATGATGTAATCGATATATATGAGATAAATAGAATGAAATGTACCTAAGGATTCCAAAACTATTCCAAAATATCAAGGAATTTTTATCCCAATCATTGGGAGAATGGGAACCATCCCACCATATGAGACCATGGGCATTGTCCCACTAAATGTGACCATGGTAACCATTGCACTAAATGAGTCCATGAGCACCATACAACCAAAATATATCCTCTTATAATGATGAGCATCAATTTTCCTCTATTAATGTTATACATTTATTGAAAAAGCTCCCTCATTAAGAAGTGTTTTGTGAAACAAGAACCTCTACTTCCATTCACATGGTATCATACTAGGTGGAGCTTGGATATAAACCACCTAATTTATAAAAAGGTATTTTTTTCACTTGAAAATGCTTCAAAATTACATCGGTTAGGACATATTAAAAAACATAAATCATACTACCATATGTAAAAATAGAGTATATACCAATTATCGAAGGCGTATCCAGTCATTGGGGTCTTATACTTCCATTATTATCTACCCACATTTCCATTGGGGAATTCAAGGTTGTTTTTATGTCTTGATAATATCATCCCCCTGATGTTTTCAAGTCCATTTTTTCGAAAGAATATATCACTAGATTTCAGTGATAAAATTAAAATATCTAGAAAATAATTACAAATATTCTTTAATAAATAACACTCTTTTGGGATTATTTTTAGGCTAAAGATCTCTATTCACTAGTTATATCCATATAACATCAACCCATTCAATGGATCACCACTATGGTGGGTCATAAAGGATGTCTTCCCCACTGTGATATGTTAGTATCTTGATACATTGGTCATGTTTTCAATGAATTCATCCACCCCACAAGGTTAGGGAATTTTCATATTATTCACCCCCACATTGGGTAGATTCTAAACATCATTTAGCCTTGGTGATCACTGCATAGTCCCCAATATAGTTGGAGTTCTCCATTCTATGGGTGGAACCATAAATTTTCCAATCATAAATAGAATCAAAATATTCCCCTAAATTGATCAAGATTAAGACATTAATTCCCAAATATCAAATTCAATCATGTTACCATAATGATCAAGTAATATGTTCCATACATAGGGAAAATGTTGTCAATCTATAAAAGGAATATGATATACTCCTTCCAACCAAAGTAACTTTATAATAATTTCTCATTTTACATAGAAAATAATTTGATTGAGCTCCCAGGTATTAAGATACCTCAGTAGGCATATTCAAGATACCATGATAATTACTTCCCATACCATTGATTATTAGGTAATTCAATAAATAAGTGATTCATCATTAATAAATGGATTCAGAAGTAGATAAATGAATGGATAATAGATTAAATGACTCCTAAATATATGCTTATTATATGAAAAAATCTTAATAAAAATACACAATGTGTATAAAATAATCAAGTTCATCCATATATAAATGATATAAAAAACAAGGTTTATTTCTTTAAGCATTATCTAGTGTCGGTTTACTTCATATGTTCGTTATAGAATAATTTTCTTAAGATTACAAGAATCAAGAGACCCAAGGTGGATGTTATGAAATATTATCCTAATTATTATACCAATAACCAACTTTTAGGACATATGATAAAATAATTATTTTTCTATAAATATTGGCTCTATAAGCAGATATAAAAATTCCTGATAGAGTTTAATAACCTTGAGACTAATTTGATATGCATGCGAGCCATTCTCACTCTAATAGAAAAGCACCATGACTAAAAATACACATCAAATACAAAGTCCTTACTATATGACTTTAAACTACATAGCTTAAAGTCCTTATGCAATACCCTTAAATACATGAAACGAGGTATTTACCACCAAACCCTAAATTTTATAGTGTATGGTCCATCCAGTGTGGCCTTAAACTACTCTAAGTGGAAATCACAGATGACCTTAAACTAGGTTCTCCCCCATTGAGTAGGGATTATTTCTTTGAAGACCCATTCTATTTTCATTGGGATAGTTGAGAGTTATGTTTAAATCCAATTTTTGTCTTACAAATAATAGGGTTTACATAACCAATGACCAAGATTCCCCCTATTATATCTTGAGACCTCACTTAATTTCTTATGAGGTTTAATTTTCCCCTCCTCTTTAATTTGGGTCTATTCCTTTTACCCAAATAGACTACCTAATAAATGATGGTATAATGACAAATTATTTCAAACCCTTTTATACATCTCCTATTACACCAAACCAACTTTATACCTTTTATTTCTAAACCACTATCAACTAAAACTCCTTGAGTCAATATTCCCCTCTTGGTGAAGTAAAAATCCTTAAGCCAAGATTTTTCTCTTGGAAACCCACAACCTTGAGTTGATATTATCCTTTTGGTTTCCCTTTCATAGTAATTATAAATGGACTCATTGAATAATTTTAATAGACCACCCTATGAATAAATGGTGAATATAACTATTGCCTTTTATCATCAAATACCCCTAGTGAATGTTTTTACTCTAGAAATAGAATCTTCCAAAATCCATGCACTAATTTTCAATGGTGTGGTGGTGGTTTCCCCATTAATAATGGTCAAAATATTCCCAAAATTCATTATTTAATTACCTTTTACATAGAAATTTCAAGACATTATCTACTTCATCTATGTCCCCAGTGTTCAAACAGATCAGAAATATCACTTTGTTTTATTCCCTTATAGATTACAAACACTATTGAAGAGGTTCTAAGTCATATGAGAATAAATTGTGTGACACTTTGGTTAAATATTTGTGACCTTAAACAAAAAGCATCACCATTTCTTGTTTCATGTCCATACAACAAGACTTTAAACCATTCAAAATGTTATGTCCCATATAACCTTAAACTACATAGAGTGGTCCATTCTATGTGACCTAAAATTTTGAAATATCCATCTTACATAAGATATAGATCTAAATAATATTCCACCTTTATAAGATATTTGATGGATATAAAAATATATTCCTACCCTAATGTCATTATTTACATCACCTATGAAAAAAAATGCTCCTTTTTCATAACTATGTATGGATCAATTCTTATTATCATAGGATTTGTATTTATACCTATATATCTTATCCTAGACCCATCCAAAAATCTATTTCCCATCAAATCCTGCACACCACCCATGTGTATGGGTTTTCATCATTCACATCAAGTTTCTTATAATGGCCCTACACCAGGATAAAACCATCCTGTATTAAGAACTATGTGTGGCTTTATTTCTATTATCATACGATATGTAGTGACATATAGATAATTTATCCTTGGGATAGATGTAAATTTTCATCCCATTCAATCATAATTTCGACCTTGGTGTTTGAATCCTACTAATTCATGTTGGTTCGAGACTCTTACCCCATTTCCAGGGTGCCTCTATCATTATATTCTATTTTCTCCTATGTACGAACTATATATATGAAGACTTCCTTGAGGAACCTAACTTAGTAAAAGTTTTATAACCTTAAACTATAATAATTACCTTGTTCTAAGCAACATATCGTTAAAATATGTGCACCATTTTCTACACAAGGTTACTCATATTAGTGATGGGTTCATCATTCATGTCATATCAGTTCTACTATTACCACTAGACATGAAACCTCACTACTAGTTAAAGATATATGGGTTTAAACATTGGCCAACATGATCCATGACATTATGACCCCAAACTACATGAAAAACCCTTTAATACTTCCCACTAGTGTGGGACAATTGATTCATGTCAGGTTTTTTTCTTCCCTTATACTCAAAAAAACTTCAATTTTTACAAATTAGCATGACCTTAAACTAAATCCACTTCTTATATAATCTTTACAACCTTAAAAATTAGTCACCTTATTTTGGTCCAAATTAAAAGATCTTAAACTATAAATGAAATAGATACAAAGTATTTTCAGGCTGAAAACCCCATAAATGGATTCTAGGAAAAAAACAATTATTTACTCACTAATACATTATCATTCATGGATTAAGGAAAAGTTATAGTATAAATAAACGAATGAAAGAAAAATGAAGGGTTCTCAAGATGAAAAAATGTAAAGGGGGTCATGATAAAAATCATTTCTCTACTTACTAATCCATTCCATTTTTGGAATGGTAAAATTTAGATCAAAAAAGGTAAAAATGAGAAAAAAATATTTTATAGACCAACACTTTGCACTAAAAAATCAAGTTATACACACTAGACCCACTGGTCTGGGTATGAGTTAGAGAGAACCCTACTCACTTTTAAAGGACTAATCAAGATCTGTGTGATTAGTGATAGAGGGAGGGGTGAATTAATGATATTTTATTTTTATGTTCTTATTCTTTAAGAAACAATATTCACCATCATTTAGTGAGAATTAACTATAATAGAAAGAAAAAAACAATCACACCCATAGAAACATGAGTATTTATAAGGGTTCACTACTCAATAAGAGTAGTTATTCCTTATAATGGTTTGAAAATAATATAAGATCGTTAAATAACTAGAAAAAAATCCTTGGTGGTTTACAAAAATAAAGGAATATCCCCCACTTACATAACATAGTAGTCCTTTGATAGTGCATGTTCTCCTCACACATATAATATGATAGAACATTTTTTTCAATAATAAATAACCTTCACCAACAAGTTTCAATATATCACCATTGTGTTTACTGAAATTTATACACACTTACCTTCCTGTAAGTTCCTATTATTTCTATTCACTTTCTTGAATAGTTTCAAGAAATAACTTACGTATCTACTTCTTAGTTTGTGCCTATCCATATGATACCCTTTGTCTGATATAATCAGTATCATGTCCTTTGACTGGTATCTTGTATGTCTAATTACTTATTTACCTTGTTCATATGATCACTTATTCACCTTGTTTTTTAGATACCAATTTCTCAGTATCCTATGTTCAATACCAATTTGTTTAGTGTAACTGCACCTGATGCTTAGACACAAGATCTCTCTATCACTTTAATCGACACCTCACTTATTCAAAAAATAACATGGTTGAAACAACTTTAGAAACAATGTTCTCATAGAATCAATTACCCTTTATATAGTTTTAGTTTCTTTGAAAACATAGGGAGAAGTAAAAAAGTTCAAATTTAAGTTTCCTGCTCCAAATTTTAATGTCTTGTTTGAATCATTCTATGTTTGACCACATTCACACCTCCACACAAATAAAATTCAAACTTATTTATAAATACTTTACTTAAAACTTCATGTAAACAGTCTTCAAAACGTCCTAAAATATTGGATAGAATTATTATATTTACTTCATTATTATTTGGGTGTTGAATGTAAATATTAGTATCGTCACATATAACAACTTTAAAAAAACATTGTAAATATTCAAAAAACTGTATCCAGTACTTCTTTGTAGGAACTTCTCTATCTGAAAATCTTCATAATTTTTTTCAGTAATCTTTTCATGTTCTATATATATATATATCTCTTCAATATACTCTATATGATGACTTTATCTGATTACTTTAGTAGGAATCATTGAAATGATGAATGTTATCATAAACTTATATATGATCAATCAGAACTCTAGGTCTGATGGACTCTTTCTAATGATTCGGTAACCTCTATAAAAATACTCATCAGTAGTTATTATGTTAGACTTCATACATCACATCATTTTATCCAACTTCACCCACAACTATTAACAATCCCAAAGGATTGATGTTTTATTTTTTGAAAATAAGTTTAGTCAAGGTTGTTGGAAATAAGGATGTTCTAGGTTGATTAACAACAAGTTTAGTCAAATTTGATGACCAAGATGTGTGTTGGAATCTTAATGAAACAACTTGTATTTTTTGACAATAGTATTGTTGATAACACTTGTTGAAAATGACTAAAGTGTTGAAGTTTTTATTTGGAGATTGGTTGATTCCAAAGATGATGGCTAAGGTATTTTGTTTACATCAATTTTATATAAATTTTAAAAAAGTGATGATTGTTCAAGTGTAGGTGTTCATATACATTCCATAAATGAATTTTATATAGAGTTTTGAGAAATATTATAATCTTTCCAAATTATGCAAGACCATTCCATAGTGGTGGCTATAGTGGACATGTTGAAAAGAAAGTTGGAGGATACCCTATTTTATAGAGATCATTCTCTATGTTTTGTAGGAGATGTTAGAGAGTTTACTACACCATAGTGCATACAGATATACTGTAGAGGATATGTTGGTGGGTAAATCAAAATATTTCCCACATAATATTCACCATGAATATTCCACAATGTTGATGATTATACCCCAATAAAGGATGGAGGATTCAAAAAATAAACAACCTTGGTTTCCTATCCAACCTGATAAACCCTACATGTGTGGTAGTAAGATCGAGTATGCATGGGGACTAGAAAATTCATCTATCCATAGAGGACCCAGGTATTAAGAGAGCATGCACACGGGCAGGTGTGCATGCATTGAAGCAATGTTTCACCTTGTAGGGTGGCAGCATGGAGGATTCTGGGAGCGAACCCTATTACTCGCTATAATTGGGTCATGGGAGGAAATTTATTATATGTCATGGGAATTTATAATTTAAGTATAATGTGTGAATAAAAGTTTATAGTCTACACTACATCCAATAAAACTATAGTATAGAATTATGGATTGATGAATTTTGGAGATACTAGATATTTTGAGGTGTCTATACCACAGAAGAGAAGGCAATGTTGTAATCCCATTATAGAATAATATTTGTACACCACAGCTACACCTTTCACTTTGGGGGGTCAAAATTTTACAAAAGAATAGAATTCATAGATTTTCATTTCCAAATGATACCACACTGTAGTAATGTGTCCATGCCATAGTAATTTTGGTGTAAGAAGCGGTTAGAGAAGATCATGACAGAGATCATGTGAGAGTAATGGAGGAGTTAATGTGTGAAAAGAGTGGATATGGTTAGCTATGGGTGTCTATGACACGATGTACATGCCCCCATAGAAATGAAGTTTTTAAATATTGATGGTTTAACTAAAATGAATGTTTCCACACCATAGCATATGAAAAACAGGTAATACTGCACTACAGCATATACTGCCATGCCACAACCATGTTGTTTTTAGTTTCATTGGAAACAAAAATAAGGGAAGTTATTGATTTGACTCTAGGGTGTACAACTCATATTAAAATTCACATTATGATCACCTTAATTACATGGGACACTTTTCATGATCTTATGCAGAGAAAACTCAATACCAACCATTGGATTGAATGGAGAGATAGGAATTCTTTATTAATCTTCGAATATAAGTTTTATAGAAATATAATTTAATAGAGATCACATTGAAGATCTAATTTTTAGAGTAAGGATAATGTATTGTTCTAGATAAGGGGATAAAATTATTGAATAATTAGGAACCATTGAAGATATATCTAAAGAAGTGAGGTGTTTTTATTCTTACAACAAAGTGAAATATTTCATGGTATTCTAGAAAGAAGTTTATACATCAAGGTGTTTTCATAAAGGTGAAGAAGTATCCTAGAATAACTACATCAAACCATATTCCTTATTTTAAGATGAATTTAGAGGTGATGGATAAGGAAACCATATATCCATAAACTATGAAGGTGATATTTCCACCAACAGTGATCCAATGAAGAAAAATTTTAGGGACTGAACCTTACAAATCATTGATTTTTACTAAATCTTATAAGGTAGTGAGCCAAATAATAGGAGTGACCTAGACCAAGCCTTTATAAGAAGTGATATTCATAGTAATTTTGGTGCATGAATCAAATTTGATTCATGATCCTTGGATGTATCTTAGTGAGGGTGAACTAAGAAAATATTAATTTTTATATTTACTTTATGCATGAACACCAAAATAGATCAAGAAATCTAAATAATATCTAGTTAAAGAGCCTAAAAAGTGACCCTCTAGATTGAGAGATCAAAATACTTAAAGGGAAATTGATAATTTAAAGGAGTGAGAGTTTTTATTTTCATTGACAATGCATATCCTAATTTACCCCCCCCCCCCCTCAGGGTAATCTTAGGCAAAGTATCTTGTTCATGTCTAATAAGGGGTATCAGAGGGATAGGTTCATATTTAGATTTTTTATTTCTATGAATATATCTTTAATTTTGTTGATGATTCCATCAATAGAGAAGGCTCCTTCCTTTGATAAAAATAATTTCTAAGAATTGAAAAAGGATTTCATCTGATTCATGGAATTTTCTCATTGATTTTCTCAATAATTGGTTGAATATGGAATTGTTCTGTTGAGTATACGTGGAGTTATCTTTGAAATAGATCAATGAAAAATTGAAATTCATGATTTGATCAAAGATCCATTAAAATAGGATCATGAGGATGAATTTTACAAAAATATGAATCATTTCAATCTCTCCAAACATAATTATAAGAAATAGGAATATTTCATTGGAAAAGAATAAAATTAAAGTGATAATTTCTTGGTAACAAAAGGAAAAAAAGAAGAATAATAAGAGAAATTAATCCTAGAATCATGTTCTCCAATCGAGTTAAAATATGAACCTGATGTTATTTTTTATTCTAAAACTTTTGTAGAGAAAAGATGTAAAATTTTAGACTCACTCTTGGAGATGAAAAAGATATGTGATTCTGGTGATGAAGAGGCAATGACATTAAATTATTATTCCAAGTAATTCTCATGAAATGATAATAGAGATCAATGGAGTATCATGAAAGGGTTATACTAATAAATTTTACCTCTCTTTTAGAAGGAAATTCCCATGTTTTGCCTATTAAAACCCTCCACACAAGGAAACCCCCCTCCCCACGAAGAGTTCACTATGGGGAGAGCCCCATCTGGGAAGGAGTTGTTGCCAACCGAGATGGAAGAGTGTCCCGGAGGGTGACAACCTGGGCAGTGATGGTCTGTCAAGAAATTTGTCAGCACGGGTGTGTTGCGCCTCATTTTTTCCACCCAGTCAGAATCGGGTGACATGTCAAGGCAAGTGGATCCTGGGGGAGAGGTTCTCCCCAAAATCGGACTCCCAGGGTTCGAACCCTATACCTCCCAAAGAACGGCATTGTTGTACCCCACTCCTTCACCACTATGCCACCGCCAAAGAAGCATGGATTATACTACTCAATGATTAAAGATTTATCCCTGTAAAATAAAATACTAAGAAGAGAAGAATTGGCCATGAATTCAATCAAGAAGAAAATTGGAACAAAGTTGAAGGAGAAAATAAACATGATTGAAAAGATTTCCCAAGAGATCTTGAATAAAATAGCCATGGAGAAGGATTTGAAGGTTATAATCATACCTCTCAAGAACTAAGTTTAAAAAAGGAGACAATCAGGTATATATGTTAATCAAAATATAAAGGTGATATAATACTAGTTTAAATAAAAAATATATGAAAATTAGACAACTTCAGTAGAAGATAAAAATCCCTCCAAAAAACAGCCTTGGAGGAAATAAATATTCCAAATTTGAAATCTAGAATAAAAGAGTTTTTCTAATAAAAATTTGAAATTATAGTTCCAAAAAGTATAAAAACACCAAAGTTATTTTATTTTGGAAGATTTGAGCACATTATTAGTAGATGTTTCAAAGAAAATAATCCAAACAATATTATAAGAACTCTCACAATTCCAACAACTTAAGGATAGACCAAATGAGGTATAATTATTATGGTAAATGTATCATTTGTTCTAAACTCAGTTATATGTAAAGGTATTGAAATTGGAGAAATATATGTAAGTGTAAAGAATCCATAGGGAGACCCTCCACTCCTTTGACTTACAAGGATATTTCTTATCCTAGAAAAAATCCTATTAAGCTGGAAAATAGGCCCAATGTTTTATAGGATGATAATGAGCCTCAAAAAAGGGTGTATTAAGAACTAAAATCTGAGAACACACAATAACTATCTTTTAAGGAATAAAGACAAATATGGATGCAAAATAAATAGGTTGTTCTAGTTATAAATGAGGTGGAATAGAATGTGAATTTGACTCTACCATAGAATTTGTATTCTAAGATGGAACTTTTATCCATCAAGGTATAGGTTTTCTAAAGTGGTCCTACACAAACCAATAAGAGGAAAAAGAGTAATATATAATGGAGAAGAAACCCCGAGGTGATATTCACTAGTTATGAATCTCATAAAGCTACTTTTTTAAATGTGATTGATTACAAAATTGTGGAAAATCTCAAGATAATGAGTGATGAAAATTTTCAAATCCATGAAAATAAGTGTGTAAGAGGTATCACATAAAGTATATTCTTTGAAAATAGGATGATTTGTCCAATTAAAAGTGATGATTAAGAACTTGAATATTTGATTCCATTCCACTCCTGAAATATGGAAAAGGGAAAAGGAAAGATGGAAGGTCATGGGTTGGTTCATCTTAACTATCCCTATTCCTCAACTTGATAAACTTCATAGAACCCCTCTCCTAATATTATTTATTATTTATAACTATTTTTTAAAAGGTTTATAATTAAGGGGGATATATGATCTATTGGGTTGATTGTGCTTAAAAAGAACATGTGACGGGAGCTGAAAAGAATATTTGATAAGGACAAAAATTAAGTGGTTTTATTCCTATTGAATAATATTGTGTGGGAAACAAAATTAGCCAAAAAAATTAAGTTTTAATATATTTTTATTTCTAACACGTGGTTTTGTATTTGGTATCATCTGATTCTTTCATGATATCAAGAATCTTTTGAATTGGAAAAGTTTTTCCAACAAGTGGTACCCCCAATTTGTACACCGACAAGCGGTATCAAAAAATGGTTTTAAGAGACAAAGTCTCAAGGTGAGTTGTGTTAAACATTAAAGGATATAAAACATTATCATGTGTTTTTAAATCCTATGAAGATATGAAAGCATGGATTTCAAATGATTTTATTTGTTTAAAACAAACTACGCTTGCAACAAGTGGAGTCAAATGTTTATCCAGTGGAATCAATTACTTCATCATGTGGTATGTTTCTCACAACCAAGTACTTTAATGTTATGTACTAATAGTTTTTTGTGAATTTATGGACATCATAGGTTTTCTTTTGAAATTTTAAAATCTAAATATTTTATGTGTGTTTCTTAGTATTCATGAGTGACATGGACAACATTGTTGTCTATAAAAACCTGTGTTTCCTAATGATCCCTAGATTTGTAGGATTATAGGATTTATTAACTTGTCAATTTTTGAGTGGTAAATTCACTCAATTAGTCTCCTATGAAAATATAAAATTAAAGGATATTTTATTATATAACTTTTGGTTTTAAAGTTTTTTTCTAATCAATATGTGGTTGATTACAATTAATGAAGTTGTTTTGAAACAAGGGTGGAAATATCTTTAGGTAAAAAAGATATCCCCAATGGGGGAGTTCAGATTTATTTTGATTTTTTACTATGTTTAGTGGGAGATTATGTAAAGATGATTTTCCCTATAATAAGGAGGAGAATAAAGAAAAGTTTATCCCCATATTTGTAGAAGGAGGTTTAGAAAGGCCCATTTCATAAAAAATGACCTTTATATTTCATTGACAATAAGTGAGAGAAGAAGATGCCTTGAGTGGTAGAATACATAATTAATAGGGATAATATGCTACCAAGATAATTCCAAATATTCATTGAATGAGGGGTATCAAAAGTATACTTTGTATTGTCAACAAAATCCAAAGGGGTAGATTGTAATCAATCCCAAAGGATTGATGTTAGATTTATTGAAATTAAGGTTGGTCATGGTTGTTGAAAATAAGTATGGTTAAGGTTTATTTAAAATAGGGTTAGTAAAGGATGATTACTAAGATGTGTATTATCATCTCAATGAATAAAGTTAGATTTTTTGAAAATATAATTATTGACAACACATGTCGAATATGACCAAAGTGTTGAAGTGTTACTTGAGAGATTAGTTGATCAAAAAGATGGTAGAAATGTTATGATGTTGACATTAAGATTTATATAAGTTTTGAAAAAGTTATGATTGGATAAGTGGAGGTTTCCAGGGATATTACATAAGTGAATTTTAGGAATATTGTTTCAAAATAGTGAAATCTATCAAAAATGGTAAAGACTACGCCATAGTGGTGATCATAATGGGAGTGTTGAGAAGGAAGTTGGAGGATACCCCATGCTATAGAGATCATGATCCACACCATAGAGGAGATATTGGAGAGTGGAATATGTTGTAGTGAATCAAGATACACTATAGAGGATATGTTGGAGGATAACTCCAAAAAAATTCCACACCGTAGTCACCCTGACTACACATAAGTGTTTATGGTTACACCATAATAAAGGATGAACAGTGCAAAAAGAAGGCCAACCTTGGTTTCCTAGCCAAGACATATTGTCTCTGAATGTGTGGGAGAAAGACAGTCTATGTAGGGGAACTGAAAAAGTTATATAGCCATGAAAACACCAGGGAGTATGTGATCACACACATGGGTAGTCATGCCCGCATAGAAATAGTGGTCTATGTTATAGTTCGGGAGCATGGAGGAAGGAGGGAGTAGACCCCAATACTCACTATTAGTGAGTCATAGGAGGTGATTTCTTATATGTTGTGGGAATTTATAAGGTAATTCCAATGTGATAATTTAATTTTATGGTCTACATCATTTCCAAAACAACTATGGTGTAGAATTGTGGTTGGAGGAATTTCATATCCATTTGGGATTTTGATGTTTCCATTCAAAAATAGAGAACGTTAAACCATAGTCCCCTTAAATAAGAATATGTAAACTCCAAAAATTCACCTAACACCATAGAGGGTATAAATCATATATAATTAAATAATTAAAATTTTATAATTTCTATAGGATACCACACCATTGTAATGTGTCTATTCCATAGTTAGTTCAATGTGAAAATTGTTTGGAGAAGATAATTTCAGAGATCATGGGAGAGTAATGGATGATTTTTTTCATGAGAAGAGTGTATCTGGTTAACTACAGATGTCCATGTCACAATGTACTTGACCAAATTTTAGTGAATATTGAATTATTTATGGTTTAACCACATTGAAGGTGGTCATGTTGTGGTATATGAAAAATGAGTAATATTACACATCAGTATATATGACCACATCACATCCAGGTTGTTTTAAGATTTATCATAAACTGAAAGAATGTAAGTTACTTATTTGACTCCAAGGTGTCCAAATTGGATTCAAAGACACATTATGATACCATTAATTACATGTTACACTTTTCATGGTCCTAGGAAAGAGAATACTTAATAAAAACTATTGGATTGAATGAAGAGAGAGGAATTCTATTTAAATTTGTCTATAGTAGTTCTAGAGAAATATACCTAAATGGAGATCATATTGAAGATCTGATTTTTGAGGGAATAAGATGGTGTTTGTAACACCCTGACCCAGATTCGAATAATATGGTTCCCTAATCCAATTCATCACAAGACCTCATGCATGACTCCCCATACACCATATATTGCTGACTAACAGTAAGGTTATGGGGTGTGATAGTAGGGAGACTATGCCCTCATATCAGAGTAAGAAAATAGTGGAAATGATTGAATATCATCCATAGTAGTAATAAATAGAGTGTGTAAGTAATTGATATAATGAGTATTTAATAATAAATGGAATGTATTAAAGGACTGAATAGCCATGAAATACACACAACACTGATTTCCCACTAAGACAACCATACATATACAAGATTTAATAAAATAAATAGAAATAAATGTATAAGGCTCTACTATATACACTAATCCATACCACATACCTAATCGACACATAAATTTCTATTTTATCCTTATCAATCTATCTTAGGCCTCATCCCATCCTATGTCTACAACCAAGTGAATGTCTCATTAGGTAACTTAGTGCAATGACGGCCAAAGCAGGGTGTGAGTACAAAACTCAGTAGGGAACCAAAAACATAGTCCCATACCTAGACATTAAAATTAATTGTATGTAAATTTGATCTATTCATAAGGAGAACATAAATAAATATAACTAAAACAATAAATAAAAAATGTAATAAAATAAACCATAGCTGATCCTTGGGTCTGGGATCCTGATTGACCATACCTGCTTTGGCTTAATCCAAAATATCTCTTAACAAGGCATTATCATATATATATATATATATATATATATATATATATATATATATATATATTAATTTTTATAAATATCCCTATAAGTATACATACACAAATATATATGTGATTAATATAAGAAAAGATATAAATAAAAAACCCATAGTCAATCCTTGAGTCTATAATTCCAATCAACAAATACCTACTTTGGATAGCACTAGAAAAGTCTCTAATAAGGCTATGTCATTAAGGGGGGTACATTTCCTAGCACAAAAATCACTCATACACACCTCCAATAAACTCTAATGAAGGATTTTGTGTGCCTAAGAACAATCCTATAAAGATGAAACTACATCAACTATGGCATATTCCAGATGTATCAAGTATCAGACCTATGAGGTCTAGGCATAGGGCCATTGACCAAGGCATTCTATTCAATTCCATTGAGCTCATCCATATCAGAGTCAGTATAATATAGACCTACTAGGTCTAGGATCCAAGTCCATTGACTAAGTCATCCTCCTCGATTCCACAGAGAGCATCCAAAGAAAACTCGGTATAATGTAGAACTACATGGGATAGGATCAAATGTCGTTGACCATGGTGTCCTCCTTGATTCCATTGATAAAATCCATAGAAATATTGGTAGATAGTACCATACCATAAAGTATTGTCATTTATATACCTCAATGTCCCTCATCAGTGTCATGTCGTGATATCCATATACATAAATAAGGCTCAAAAACTATATCCCCGGAAGTAACTCTATAAATCCTTGAAATATACCACATCACATCAGGCTCATTGGCCAAATTCCAGGAATCACCTTTAACAAGAATAGTCTCATCAACAGTAACCATGTTAATGCATAAATAGATAAGTGAGGGTAATTGAACGCCTAAACCCACCACTACTACCATAGCCTCACGGATTGCAAGTTTGGTACAAATTCTAAGGTGACATCGTCTACCATCACTACCCAAACCCAACATATTGGATCAGGGTCAGGGTCAGTCAAACACTGAGGTACCCACTGGGTCCCTCATATCAAAACACTGTAGATGCATCCTATTTTGGATCCATGAAGTGAAGGTAAAAGGAGGTATCCTACAAGATATCCTATAATGGTAAGAAAATAGAGGCATTCGACACAGGATCTTAATAAAGGTACACAGGAAAAGGCATCCTACATGGGACCCAAAATAACAGTGCACATGGGAAGAGACATTCTACATGCGATACTTAGAAGGAGTAAACATGTAGAGGGATCCTAAATGGGATTCCCTAGGTTGGAATGTAAAGTAAATCATCCCTCTTGGGATCCTATGAGTTAAAACATAAGTAAGAGCGTCCTTATTAGGGTCATCACAAGGAATGAGAAGAAGGATGCATCTTGCATGGTGTCATCTAGGGAAGTTATGACAGAACACCTATATTTAGGAAGATTTCTATATATTTTACAAGGTCCATAGATAGGTTCCATAGCCCATCCAAGCTCATCCAAGTCATACTAAACTTTTCTCACAAATATCCCATTAGATTAATTAATTATAATAACATTATAATTAATTACTAAAACTAGAAAATCTATAAATTAAGAAAAACTACTTTATTCAAAAGAGGGATAAAACTCAAAATCTCATTAATCAATCTCATCTCATAGAAATGGTGACCTAATGCTTTCTAGCAATAAATAATATAAAAGGAACCTCAAATCAGGTAAAATTCATAAGAAATTGCATCTAAAAAACCAACCCAACAATTTAATTAAAATCATTTAAGCTTTATAAATTCACCATGATGATATACCTTGATGAATCAGCATGCAGTGAATTATAGATAGCATCTTGGTTTATCCGCTTTATAGGTAGATTGAAAACCCCAACATCGGCATCTGATTCCACCATGATCCTATATAATCAAGACCAAAATTCATAAATGGTTGAACCCAAGTTAGAGTAAAAAGGAGAAGGACATAACAGAGGGTAATAGAGTTGAAGATTTACCTCAATCTTCCTAATTCATCTGACGGCATCTGATTCCGACTGAAAATTAAGGCGAACCACACAAGGTAAGAGGAGGAGAGGTGTGCACTACCGAGGTCATGCAAGAGAATGGAAATGAAAAAAGAGGGGCTTCCCTCTTAAATCCCATAGTTTCAAAAATATCATTTTCCAATTTTTAATGGGTCTCATGGTTTGGTTGCACATTTGGTCAAATTGTGCACCATCCATGAAATTGGAACTGTCTAAGCACCACCCCCACACATGGGTATGGCGCATGATTTAACAGACTGTGCACTATTCATAAAACATGTTTGTAATAAATTCCAGTCACTCACATGGTTTTCCCTAGTCTATCACATAGTCCCCCCAACCCATGTTCCTATACAAACTAATCCACATGGTTTGGTCACATGGTTGACACTAACTATGTGCCAACCATTCACCCTCTGCTACACTTTTTCCAAAACTCTAGTTTCGGGTCCTTCACCCCCAAGACACTCATTAAATCTCCAAGATACAAACCAAGCCTCATTCCAAATCTAAAAACATAATTTAGATACATTCCAACCCTCATAGTTCCATTCGGATTATCTTATCAATATTTGACCCATCTAGTAAACTGAAAATTTATATTCCTTATAAGATTTATAGCTCAGAAAAATAAAGGATCTTACAACCTCCCCACCTCATAACTTATCATCCTATAGAAGCCTAGGTGGATAAAAAAAACATCACCTGGCCTAATTAGGTCATAGATTTCTTTCTAAAATGGTTGTTTTTCATTTCCAAACTCCCAAAGAACCTCCAAGATCCATTTCAAACATATGGTACCTAAGACATCAACACTAGATTCAACACCCAAAACCACCATCAAAACACTAATATGGTACTCACGTGATCTCATCTAACATGAGACACTATCATGTGGTTGTATCTTCTATCATCTAGCCTATGGTGCTCCCTTCCATGGGTATTAAACTAATACAGCCAAAACTGAGCCACAGTACTCCCACCATCATATTCTATTACTATAACATTTTCTAAGTTTCTTAGTAACACTTCCAACACATTTATCAAATTAAATATGAGGGGACTACCATTGGTCCTCAATTTGATCATAATGGTCAAACTAACATTGGACAAGATCAACCTGGTCACACTGAATTCTCCTTAAAAAGTCTCATATGACCCTTGAACTACACCCATATCATCCTGATGGAGCATTAAACATTATACTCTACCAACTGAATCAAACTATTATAGGAATTCCAAGTCAAACTACATCTGGTTGACTGCTCCTAAGAATACTCATCTCCCCTAGCAAACGCATCTTTAAAAATTAGATTACCAAAACCTTATCATAAGGAATATCGAGATTGTTCAAATAATTCTCATCAAATATCATACCTAACTTTTGGTGAATTATCCTAAAAAAATCATCCCCTGATCAAAACCATAGTCATGTTATAGCACTAGTACTAACAGAAACCTAATCCAGCATCCATGGATTGTTAAAAGTTATATTGGGCTTAACACCCACTTCTGGATTTCACCCAAATCCATTATCAAACTTTTACCTTGAATTTATTGAGTTTCCATCCATACATGTTTTATTTATCAAAAAAAATATGATTTCCAAAACCACCATCATATGATTAGTTGTATGGTCCCAAAACCCTCCCACATGAGGTTCATCCTACTGCAAATGAAGTATTTCTCCACACCTTAGGAGCATCCTTTTCATCACCTCAACAAAAAAATGCCTGATTAGTATATCCTATTCCCCATACACTTCTGGATAGAATAACTATCATGGATAAAAACTCTCTCATCCTTGAGTATTAACTCACAACATCCAAGCATCTCCCACTCCCACTTATTGAGAATGGATCCCATGGAAACTATAAAATTTCAAATAAAAAGGGTCACCACCCCAAAATTCATGATGGTTCACTCTCCACTATAATCCTTACCTTATACCACTCCTTGAGTGAAACCTCAATAGGTTCAATCACCAACCATAAAAGATATTTTAAATGAAAATAATCTTGGTGTCTAATCAACACTCTCTTGGCACACTCTGGATGATGTCAAGATATAGGTAATGATGATATCTAACTAGAATTGCAATAAGGTTCTATAAAGAGGTGTTCATAGATCTCCTGATCCATGCTCATAACAAAATAGGACTCACTTTCCTTTAACCAACTCTTAGAACCACATCTCCTGACAATGTGTGTCCAGTTCTAGCCATGAGTCAATCATCTCATGGAACCTGATTTATCCTTAATGTGTCCTTTTCCAAATAGGGTTATTCATCACTTTAACCACAACTTCTAGAAAACTAGGCCTATATAATTTATTTTAAATCATAGATCTTTGACTCGCACATGACCACTCATCGCTTTACATTTTTAATGGTACCATATGTGACCAACGCATACCATTATCATCCAAATCACTCTCCCACGAGTTTTCCATTACAATAACAATCTAACTATTCTACACGAAACATCGATATCATAATATGAAAGCTCCCTTGGAACTCCTCTTCAAAATCAGCACCACACCCATGCCATGAATTATTCCATGGATGCCTTTCATATGGAATCATTCTAACCACGGGCATCTACCCGTGCTATTACAAGCTTCTAAAAATCACCCATTTTTCAATAAGGTCAAGAAATTGAATATTAAGACCCATTGAACTTAGTCTCAAAACAAAATCACCCTAGGTGACTTCTAAAAAATCAAAGGCATCACCATGCCTATATCACAAAAATAGAGCACCTACCATGCATCAATCTCAATAAGAATGTACAATCAAGCTCATTTCCTAGAATGAATCCATAAAACTGGGAAAACCTTCCTTATAGGTTTCCCTTGATCAAGATGAAACATCTACCTACAAGGGTCTAAGCTAAAACTAAGGGAATCTGGGTCTCCCACCTATCCCTATTGATCATGTCTTATAATAGGGTATCTAGGTCTAATCACTTATCCAAAGGTAAAACCTATCCAATGGAGGTAAAAATAACACTGAACTATGAGGTTCATAACTATCAATATCTGCCTACTAGGGCCTTAATACTCACCGAGCATCCTCATAAGGGAGTTACCCTAGATCATCAAGATATAACATAGAAAATAACGATGAACTGACACTCACTGGGCATCCAAATATGGTAATACCTCCTCTAGGTTCCAGTTCACTGTAAACATTTAGGTATCTATTGTCATCGCACTAGAGGATCTGAATAGATAACTATATATGAAGTTCAGTTAATTAAAATATCATAGAAATCCAAATTGGAAACCTCCATGTAAGTTGTTACAAAGCTTCAGTTAACCATGCCTGAAAAGATATACCCACAAGGGGTCTACTAAAAAGGAATCAGTTGTTTTCATCAACCTAAAAGGGTCAAAAATATGGACATAGAATCATCTCAATGATCCATGTTGTACCACACATATGGTTTAGTTAAGTAGAATTTCATTTCAAGCTATACGGGAAAACATCGTATAGTTTTTTACTGGAAATTTAAATAATCAAACCTAGAAACAACACCCCACAATGGGTTCATCCCTGGGAAACATATACCCTATCAACCTTCCAGGGTCACTGCACCTCCCATGCATGAGGAATAATTCATCAACCTCATCATCAAACATATCAGCATCAAACATCTCACCAAAGATCCACATAACCTATCATCAAAAAGAAACATATATATAAGTAGGATCAATTGGGTAGAATTCCACCGAGAACCTATATGGGAAAAAAATATTTAGTTTGTTGTTGAAACATTAAACAATTTTTCTCTATCATCAGTAATAACCATACACTAGCAAGCCTATAACATGTGAATCCTACATGCCAAATATTATGCATGAGATGCCTCTTTCCTTTATCAAACAATAGTCAAAATCAGTCAATGGCCTCTTTATAATGGTTTAAGATCCATAAATATATAATAAATCACAAAATCCACACAACATGTGTTTCTCTTAAAGTGAAAGTAATATAAAACTATAACATCACATATCAAGAATAGAAATCTGATAACCCTAAAAACCTAGACTTATTAGCAAAATAAGTGTTCTCAATGAACCAGTCCAATATGCATCACTAATTTTGAAACATTCCTAATACCACCAAGCCAAAAGGATTTTAAATTTTTATTTATTTTTCCCTTTTTAAACTGTTATGAGGGGTAACCTTACATTGATCGAAATATCAAAGGCACTTAGGTTTAATACATGACTAGAAGGCCCCAAAGACCTAACACCAATAGAAAAAACCCTCTTAAGACTATTTTAATAATTAATCTAAATTAAAACCATGCAATCCAACCCTTTTAGAAATGACTCATGCAGATATGTATGGTGCCTGGTACCAATGGCAGATGTCATACCTTCTCATTCTTCTAATCTAGTATCCCTTCAAAGTTGGGAGCTTCTACTCTAAAGCCCTCATCTGGAACTGTATTATAGGATATTGATTCCCTAAACATTCCAAATACTATTTTATACCATATCCCAAATAGTAATACAACAAGAAAATAAATAGCATGAAAACCAATTTGTAATGTCTGGACTAAGTTTCCACTAATTTTATGCCCTGATTAGGTTTGTCAGAAAACATCAAGCAAGACTCCCCATATTTCTGAGGCTACTGACTAGCAGTAAGGGACAAGTGTGTGACAATGGGGAGACTATTCCCTCATATCAGTGTAATAAAATAGTGTAAATAACCAAATATCATCCATACAAGTAATATACATAGTTTTTAAGAAATGAATATAACAAGGATATAATAATAAATCCAATGTAGTAAAGGCCTAAATGGACACATCATACATATAAGACTAATCACCCACTGGTCTGACCATACATATATAAGGGTAAATAGAATGATTATAAATAAAAGTATAAGGATATAATGGGTACATTGATCCATTCCACATACCCTACCTCTGTATAAATGTATGAGTCTTCCTACTCAATCATTCTTGGGCCTCATCTCATCCTATTCCTGTAACCAAGTGAATGTCTTCTTGATTACTCCAGTGCAATGGAATCCTAAGAAGGGTGTGATTACAAAACTCAGTAGGGCACCACCAGCATGGTCCTGTAGATATCCACTAAAATAAAGTTAATATAAATGTGATCTATTCGTTAGTATAATAGAAATAAAACAAACTAAAACAATGAATATAAAAAATATGTAATAAAATAAACCACAAGTGATCCTTGGGACTGGGATCCTCATCGACCATACCTGCTTTAGTCTAAGACAGGATATCTCTAAATAAGGAATCATCATATATATATATGAACATGTGTATATATACCCATAAATATATATACACAAATATGTATATATATATATATATATATATCTGTGTGTGTGTGTGTGTGTGTGTGTGTGTGTCTGAGTAATATGACAAAAGATATAAATAAAAAAATAACCCACAATCGATCCTTGGGTCTGTAATCCTGATCGATAAATACCTACTTCAGTAAGTGGTGGAAAAGTTAATGAGTAAGCTACATAACCAAGGAGGATAAATGTCCTAGACCAAAGATCACACATTCTCAAATCCAATGACTATAATGAAGGATTTAACGTACTGACAAACAATCCAATAAATATGACACTATAACAACTATGGACTATGTCAGGTGTATCAATTATCAAACCTATGAGGTCCAGGACCAAGGGATATTAACCAAAGTATCCTATTTGATTCCATGGAAATCATCTATAGAAAACTCAATATAATATAGACCTAATAGTTCTAGGATCCAATTCCATTGAATAAGGCATCCTCTTTAAGCCCATAGAGTGAATCCATAGAAAACTCGGTATAATATAGACCTAAATGGGCTAGTGTTTAAGGCCATTGAACAAGGTGTCCTCCTTAAGTCCATGGAGTACATCCATAGAAAATTTGGTAAATAGTTTCATACTATCAGACATTGTCGGTTCTATACCACAATACCCCTCAACGATTTCATACGGTGATATACATATAAATAAATAAATCTCATAAACCAAATCCCAGGAAGTACCTTTGGGAATCCCTAAAATATAAAGCATCAAATCAAAATCATCATCCAAAATATATAAATCACCTATGGAAAACATAACAACATCAACATTAACCATGTGAATACATTAATAAAATATTGAGGGTGGCCAAACACCTCAAACCACCACTACTATCATAGCCTTATATATTACAAGTTCCATTCTAGTTCTAAGATAAAATATGCTACTACCTCTACCCAAACTCGTTGTACTAGCTTGAGTTCAATCAAAAAATAAGGAACCCATTAGATACCTCAGTTAAAAACACTAGAGATGCATATTACTTGGGATCTTTGAAGTGAAGGTAAAAGGATTAATCCTACATAGGGTCCTCTAACGATAAGAAAACATAGGCATCTTACACGGGATCCTCATAAAGGTACATAGGATGAGGCTTCCTACATGTGACCCTCAATAATAGTTCATGTAGGAAGAGGTGTCATACATGGTATCCTTGGAAAGAGTAAATAGGTAGAGGGATCCTACATGGGATTATTTAGGTTAGCATGTAAATTAAGGCATCCCTCTTAGGATCCTCTAAGTCCAAACGCAATTAAGAGTATCCATCTTGGGGCTCTCACAAGGAATAATAAGAAGGGGTAATACTACATGGGATCCTCTAGGTAATATCATACATAGAGGCATCCCATAGGGGACCCTCATCCTCGGTGATATGTTGAACCTAAAGCTAAAGCGCAGGGGTAGTTAGTGACCATTGGTCTTCATCCTTCTAACTACCAAATTAACTAATTTATCTTAATAGTTCATTATGGTAAATCTAAACAGGGGATACACCCTCATGGGAAATAAAAAAATATGCATACACCAAAAACTTTCATAAATACTCTAGGGCAGTAATGATGAACCACCTACCTTTAGGTAGATTTCCATCTATTATCTAAGGGTTGGAAGTAGGTGTTAAGGCTTGTCTAAGCTCTTCCAAGTCATATTGAACCTACCTCACAAATAGAACATCAGAATTAATTAATTATAAAAAATTATAATTAATTAATAAAATGGAAAAATCTATAAATTAAGAAAACCCCACTTTATTCAAAAGGGGGATAAAGCTCAAAAGCTCACTGATCGATCTCATCACACGGAAACGGTGACCTAACGCTTACCAACAACAATCACTACACAAACTACCTTAAATAAGGTAAAATCCATAAGAAATGACATCAAAACAACCACACCAAAAATTTAATTAAACTAATTTAATATTTATAAATTCACTAAGGTGACATGCCTTGATTAATCGGCATGTAGTAAAGTGTAGACATCATCTTAGGTAATCCTCTTCCTAGGAAGAGAAAAAACCCCAACATTAGTATCCATTTACACCATGATCTGGTGGAGTTAGAACCAAAATCCATAACTAGTGTAACCCAAGTTAAAGTAAAAACGTATAAGAATTCAATGTATGGTAACATAGTTGAATATTTACCTCAAACTTCCCAATACATCTAACGGTGTTTGATTCCGACCACAAACAAAGGAGAACTATCCAAGGGAAGAGGAGGAGGAGAGGTGTGTGATTCCTGAGTCACATGAGGGAGAGGAAAGGAAAAAAGAGGGTATTACCTATTAAATACCAAATGGTAAAATATGTCATTCTCTAATTTTTAAGGGGCCATATAGTTTGGCTGCATGATTTGCCAAACAATGGGCTAACCATGTGGTTGGCCTAGTCCAATCACCACTACCAAACATGAGCATGGTACATAGTTTAAAAAACCATGCACCATCCATGTGGCATGTCTAAAATGAATTTAATACACCCACATGATTTTCCCTAGACTATCTCATAGTCTCCCCAACCCATGCGACTATACAAACTAGGATTCACAGTTTGGTCGCACAGTTAACACTAACCATGCACCCTCTACTACACTTTTCCTAAAAATCTATTTTTGGGTCCTGAGCCCCCAAGATTCTCATAAAACGAAAATATATAAACCAAGACTCATTTAACATATAAAATAATAATTTATAGTAATTACAACCTTTATAATTCTATTACAAATCTTCGATAAAGATTTGAACCATCTAGTAAACTGAAAATTCAAATTCCTTCTAAAATTTCTAGCTTGGAAAACATGGGATCTTATAGTGTTATTCCAGATGAGGGGATAAAAGTATTGAATAATTTGAAATCATTGAATACATATACAAATAATAGGTTTTTTTGTGCCTATGGAAAATTGAAGTTGTTCCAGATATTCTATAAAAAATAAGGTGTTGTAACAACGTGTTTTCATATAGGTGAAGAAGTTTCCCAATAGAACAACATCAGAGCAACTACCTTGTTTGAATATACATTCAGAGCTACTAGAAAAGAGATATACATGTCCATAAACTTTCGAGGTGATCCTTTTCATCTACAATGATCCAAAAGAGTAATTTTCAAGGAATTTACCTTTGGGAAGTAGTTATTTTTTTCTAAACTTGTTACGTAGTGAGCCTAGAAATTGGAGTGGCCAAGCCCAAACCTTTATAAAAAATGGGATTTATAGAGATTTTGTATCATGGAACAACATTAATGCATGATCCTTGTATATATACCAGTGAGGGTGAACCAAGTAAATACTCATATCCATATTTACTTTATGGACACAAAAATATATCAAGAAATCTAAAGAATATCCTGTAAAAGAGCCTAACAAGTGACCCTTAAGGTTGAGAATTCAATATCATCAAAGGTAAAGTGATAATTTAAAGAAGTAATATTTTTAATTTTCATTGACAGTGTATAGCCTGATCCCCCCCCCCCACTAATATAATATCATGATAATTCCCATGTTCAAATCTAACAACAACACTTTTTTTGTTTATAAAGAATTTTCGAGGCCTTCAATAACTATTTTTTCCACTGGTCTTATAAAAATTCTTCCTTAAAAAAACTTAATCTAGAATCATTAATATCATTGTCTAAACATGATTTTTGGAACTTTGAAGAATGAAGAAGAATATCCCAATTCTATTTGTCTGGAAAACTCAGTTGTATACCTTTCTAGTTACCTTAGTTCGTTAGTCTCTATCTAATATAACTATGAGTAAAATTGAATAAAAAAAATTTTCCACCATCCATCTATTCACCTTAATCTATTTGACTCATTCTTCTCTATCTGGTATAATTTTATCGGAAACATCATATGGAAGGCTTAACATTGTCAAGTGATTTATGAATTGGAAACAAAAGATAATACTTAAGCAATACTTATTTCTTCTCAACCATCTTTTTTTTAACATAACAACTCCTCAAAACCTATTGGTATTAACAATATATTCCTTTATATTTTGTTTTAAACCAAGGAACATGAATTAATGAATCCCTAAAACTCAACCAATGGATTTCTATCTAAAAAATATTATCCTACATGAGCGAACTCAATATATGAAATAAAAATCCTTGAAAAGCAATACCATGTTGTCCATAAAGTAACTATGCACAATAATTTTCAATTTCTTCAATTCCCACATCATTATAATTGGAACTTATAAGAAACAATTCATTTAACCAATTCAAAAAACTATTAAAATTGTCTGCACAAGATGAAATCATATCTTACCCCTTTTAAAAATTCCCCCTAAATACATGCTCTCCCTTGATAGGTAAACCACATACTAATGGATATATTTATGTTACATATACCCACATATTTGAAAACACTATCCAAATACAAGATCAGATAGGGGAAATATTTCAAATACCTTAAACTTGAAGAGAGTGAGGTTGTACACCCAAAATCAAGCTCAACCTCTAAAATGTTTCCTTCAGCAATGGTTTAGTAAATATATCAGCTCCTTGAATTGTTGTAGGAAAAAAATACAACATTAGTTCATTTCTATCCACATGCTCTTTGATTAAGTGATTTTTAATATCATTGTTCTTGGAATTGGAATGTTGTACTAGATTCTTAGTGATATTTATAACACTTTTATTATAAAAACCTAAGAGAAGGTGAAACTTCACGTCTGAAAACAAATATTTTAGTTATGTCTTTATCCATAATAATTGTGTTTCATCTTGAGTGGTAGCTACATACTTAGATTATTTAGTGCTGAGATTCATTAAATTTTTCTACTTTAAATGGAAACTCACACATCTTTCTCCAAAAAAGAAAACTCCACCATATGTGGATCTTATATTATCAACACAAACTGCCAAATCTACATATGTGCGACCAAAAAATCAATATTTAATGTTTTACCATATTTTAACTGAAAATTAATTATGTATTTAATATAACTAATAATTGTTTTTTCATACCAAATATGAGAATCTTTTAGTGAAACTTAGTACCTAGAATAAAGTGAAATATTATAAACTATATTTGTCCATGAAGATGTTAGATATAGCAGGATTCCAATCACATCTTGTATTCTGTTTTGGGTACATGTTCTCATGTCTCATTATTTTCAATTTGATTAAATTATTTATTCATGGAATCATATCATTATTAATGTTCTAAATATTATTCAAAATATCTTAGCTCAACCTGTGAAAACATTGAGGTGTGTGAAACTTCCCTCAATGTTATTCTTGTAAGAACCTATTTTATATCATCTCCAATGATATTTTGTACCTACACTTGCATCCTAAATCGTTTATGTGATGAAAACACTTTTCCCTTATCACTGGAAATAGATAAATCAATATTTTCATCCTAAACAACTTCAATATAATAACTTATGTTAGAAAATTTATCTTATTGTTTGATTATAGTGACTTTATATTTTATTCTCCTTATATCTGCAGATGACTGTGAAACTTTCTATCAGAATGTTCCAACACTTTCACATCTACAGAGACAAAAATCATTCTAGTTTCCATGTTATAACACATGTATCCAATACCATTAGGAAGGTATCTAAGTAAAATTCCATCAATACCTCTTGGATCAAACTTCTTAAGATTCCCGCCTTTAAATTTGATAATGTAAGGATTTCTAAACACCCTTGGGAATTTTAAACTTTTGTTTTATTTGTATTAAATATCATATAGAGTCATATCAAAGTTTATACTATATAAATAGTGATTCTAAATTTTAATTGCTACTCTAATTTATTTCCTCCAAAACAATTGAGAATTATCATGTTAAATCAATATAGTTTGAGCTATATCAACTAAAATTTCGTTCTTTATTTTAGAAACACCATTTTTCTGTGATTTTTATAGTGCACTAAGACCCTAATGAATGTCATGTTTTTAAAGATAGTATTTAAACTTACCATTTTTTTTTATTCATCACCCTTATCATTTTAAACCTTCTTTATAGAATAACTGCATTCCTTTTAATCACTTCTCCTGAAACTCTTAAACATTTTTAGAGAATCTTATTTATGTTTCAAAAACATAATACATGTGGTGTGAGTAAAATAATCAATAAAGGAAATAAATTACTTATATATTTTTATTGATTGCTTTATCATGGTCCCACATATGCCAGAGCATATAAGCTTCAAGGGATGAGTTGAATATATCTCAACATTCTTATGTAATGACTTTGAAATCTTCCTTTTATGTCATATTTAACAATACAAATAAATTTTTTTATCATTTCATAAATATCAAGAATACTTTCTATCCTTGTTAGATTTATCATATTCCTCTAAACCATATGTCCAATCCTCTTATACCATAATTAATTTTCTTCCATTATTCTCAGATAGCATGAACCCTATACATCACCCACCTAAAACAGATTTCCATTGGTTCATTCTACCCTTTTTACAACTATCCCATATTCAATCCTTTTAACAAAAAATCATCGCTTCTAAACATAACTTTTTTTCCTTTATCAAAGAGCTATGAAATACTAAATAAATTTTATTTCAATCCATCAAAAAATAAAGCACTTTTGGATTTCAATTTTAACTTTCCAATTAAATATTATCTAATTATTTTCATTCTAAATGATTCATCATTTACAAAAGTCATTATCCCTTATTTATAATCTTTCATATTTTCACAACTTCAAATATCCATTCATGTGCGAAGAACACCCACTATCCAATATCCACATTCATTCTACTTTTGTGTCCTTGAGAGTAGTTTCAACCACTAAGGAATTTTATTTACCTTTTCATTCCTTAACATGAGTATTTTGATATATTTCATATAAAATTTTTTAAGATAGTATCATTACAATACATCCTTTAGTAAGATATCTAGGCTAGTAATATCTTTCAAAAATAGTTTTTATATGTTAAAATCTATTTTTAATTTTTCAAATTGTATTTTTTAGGTTTTCTTATTTGAGAGGGTTTAATCCCCCTAAAATTCTACTTCCAATACCTCTAGGACTAATTATACTGTTTTTATTAAACCAGAATATTTTTTTATATTCTCAAAGACTCTATAGTACCAGATGTATCCACATAAATCATATTTTCCTCTGTAACTTACATGTTATCTGGAATTTTTTACTTAATTTACATCTTCGTTATAACCATAAAACTTGGATCCTTATTGTGAACCAAATTTTTAGTAGCCTCCTAAAATTTTATTCTTTAGATTATATTTCTTCTCATCCTTAATAGAGTCTCTAGTTGTAGTAATTTTTGCCTCAGACTTTGATACCTTAGAAATTTTAGAATTTTTTACTCTGTTTTGGATATATATATATTTCTCTTGAATTGAATCATCTTATGAACATTTTCAACCGTATTATTAACCTATGTAGATAATATTTTTTTATCCTTCTAAGGTTTACACTTCTAGGAAATTTTACCAACCTCTAAAACTAAGTTTTGGAAACTTGTTATTCCTTACTTAGCTTTAATGAGTTTTTTTAATAATAATAAATTCTTTATATTTTAACATTATATTTTATTCAAGAATTTATATTTAGTTTTTTATTCATAAAGTAAATTATTCAGATTATTAATACCTTTTACCAACATGGATCATTATTTAAGAAATGATTTCTGATTGTTTGCTGATAAATCTTCTTTCATAAACTTTTTATTCTCTTTTTCTAGTTTAAAAATATTTGATAGACATTATATCAATTATATTTTAAGAATAAAATAAATTTGATCCACCTCTTATTCTTCTTAAAATTCACCAGTTTCATCCCTAGTAATGTTATCATCATTCATATTTTTATTAAGTAACTTCTTAGAAGCATCATCATTGTATTTTTAACTTCTGCTTCACTATCAACTTCTTTCTCACATTTTGAGAAAAGTTCCTATTTTTATATTTATATAACATATTATAATTTCTCATTTAATAAGTTTTTAATTTTTATATCTTCTTATTCATAAGTATTCTTAACTTTACGCCTTCTTGAGAGAACTTCTTGACTTTCCACCTTCTTCATTATTGTCTTAATCTTCCTTTTCTCTTATAAAATTTACGGTGAAATTTACAATGGTTCTACATCCAAAACAATTAAATTGTAAATTTACTCTATACTTCATTATGCTTATTTTCACCTTTCGAGAAAAAAGATACCTAAATTAATCAAATTTTATACTCATATCATCTTCAGTATATGAGTCATTGACTTCTTCTTCGGGAACTTTCTTATAATTTACTTGTATATAAGCTTTGAAAGATATTTCTTGATAGACCTTTTCATTATTATTGATTTCATTTTCTCTTATCATTTCATATGTGATAACAGTGCTATATAAATAATCTATAGAGAGAGTTTTAGGATATTCATCTTCTAAATATGATACCTTAGTATCAAATCTATCATGAATAATTATTATAATATTTTAAACAATAGTTGAATCTTATAACTTATCACAAAAAAATATTATGGTGCTAAAAATTTCGTTAAACCTTGTAAAGAAATCACCAATAGATTCATCATATCCCATTTTTATATCTTCATACTTTAATCTCTGAATTTGTAACTTTTCTTTTTCACTTTCATATTTTCTTCATAAATATTCTTCATCTTATCTCAGGTGATTTTAGTTGTTCCTCTTCCTTTAATCCTCATAATTTAACTTTCAGAGAGTGAGGAAAGTACATCATTTCTATATCACCCATATTTATCTAGATTCTTATTATATACATCTCTTAAGGGATCACCCTTAGTTGGAGGAGTGAAATCATTTTTAGTAGCTTAAATAACTTCATAGCCTAAGAATAAAAGATATAGAGGAATTATGTCCTTATAGATATGATAGTTATTTCCACCAAATATATGAATCTTATTACTATTAATAGAGTTATCAACATCTATAGTAGCCTTACTTTTCTTCAAACTTCACACAAAAAATATTCAATGGAGTAACCTTCCCAATGATACCACATCAAAGGACCAATCAGGATCTATGTGATCACTAATAGGGGGAGGGGTTGAATCAATGATCTTTTTTTTTATATTTTTATTCTTTAATAAACAACCTTTTCCTCTAGTTAGTGAGAATTTAATCTATTGGAAAACAAAAAACAAGCACACCCACAAGAACACGAGTATTTACAAGGTTCACTACTCAATAAGAGTATCTAGTCTTTGGCATGGTTTGAAAATAATCCAAGACCATACGACTACTAGAAAATAATAATTTTGTGTTTTATAGTAATTATGGAATATCCATCACTTGTATAACACTATATCCTTTTGATGGTGAATGTTCTCTACTCAAAGATAATATGACTGGATGATTTTTTCAATAATAAGTAAACATCGCCATTAGGATTAGATATGTTGTCATTATGCTTCTTGAACTTCCTTCACACTTTCCTTCCTATAAGTTCATCTTTTTCCTCTTAAATTTATTTCATAGTAGTGAGAAATAACTTTTTCATCTACTTATTAGTTAGAAAATGTATTTTTGATAACCTTTTTATGGTATAATCATTCTAATATCATTGTTTTGGTATCTTGTACGCATGATCGCTTGTTTACCTTGTTCGTCTGATCACTTATTCGACTTTTTATTCTGATACCAACTGCTAGATATCCTTTGTATAGTACCACATTTTATAGTGTTTTCTTATTTGATACTTCAACACAAGATCTCATAGGCACTTTAGTCGATACCCCGCTTATTCAAAAAAATTCATACCAATGAAAACTTTAGAATCAACCTTATTAGTGCACCTACTCTCCTTTATATAGACATAGTTTATTCAAAAAATTAAGGAGAATAATGAAATTCAAAACTGATTTTCCTTCCCCAAATTTGAATATCCTACTCTAATCATTTTATATTTAACCACTTTCATACCTCCAAATAAATTAGAGTCAATATTATTCATAAAGACTTTCCTTAAGACTTAGTATCAATTTTCTTAAAGCCTTCATAAAATATTGTCCAGAATCATGATCCTTCTTTAATGATTATTGGTGAATTGAACGTACATCTCAACATAATCACATTTAATAAATTTATAAAAACTTTGTAAATATACATAAAAATTGTTCGGTACTTCTTCATATGAACTTATCCATCCAAAAATCTTCATAATTGTTCATCCAGTAATCTTTTCATGTTCCCTCTATCTAAATCTATTTAGGATACTATGTCTGATGAATTCACTTAGAATCCTCTATTTGATAAATTTTCTTTGAAAATTCTATTAGATAAATCATCATTCTTAGACTGATGGAGTCTATATGATGATTTTAAAAACTATATATGAATACTTCTCATTAGTTAGTTTAGTAGACTTCATATTTCATATCTCCCAATCCAACTTCATCCAAAACTTATACAACACTTTTCTTTGTTTGGAAATATTTGTTTACAAATTATATAACTCTTTTTTTCACTAGTCTTACAAACATTATTCCTTTAAACAACATAATCTACAACCATGAAAATATTTGTATAAAAAAGATGTTTGGAACTTTAAATAATATAAAATCATCACCTAATTTAGTTTTTCTAGACAACTCAGTCTGATACCCGTCTTGTTTCCTCAGTCTATTTGTCTTTGTTCGATGTAACTATGAGTAAAATTGGACAAATATAATGTTCCACCTTCCATCTAGTCACCTTATTCTATTCAACTCAACTTTATTTATTTGGTATACATTTTAAAAAAACATCATAAGGATTGACATTTTTATGTGATTTATGAATTGAAAACAAATGAAAACACTTAACTAACCCTTATTTCTTCCCAACCACCTTTTTCTTAACAAAAAAACACCTCAAAACCTCTTAGTCTCAACACAATACATGCACATAAACTCAAAATTTATCATGTATACTAATCATTTGAGACAAGTAAATTTATTTACATTGATCATTCCCTCCCTTTTAGATGATCACATTATTAAGAAATTTTATCATATATCCCTTTTTCCTGAGAAAGTGTTCAATGCATGATGGAATGACCTTCAAGGTGCTTGAAACCTTATTTAAAATAATTTTCTCTATAAATCAACTTCATATCTTTAATGTATGATTCATCACAAAAAAAATTATCTGGTATTCTCTTCTTGGAAAATTCAAAATCCTAGATTCAAGATTCCCTTCATAAAAACCTACAACCTTGAGTTGATATTATAATCTTAGCATCCCAATGACCTTGATTGTATCATCTTAGTTACCCCTTTCATAGAAATTAGTAACAGTGTGATTTACTTATCTAAATAGAACCCCCTATGAATAGTAAATATAATAATTAACTATAATCCACTAAATATCCCATGGAAAATGTTTTTTATCCAAGGGAAAATGTCCCGCTTAACCCCATGCATTATTTCTGTATGGTGTGATGGTGGCCCCTCCATTAAAAATGGTTGATATATTCTCAATTATCATTATATTACATCAAATTTAACATTATTATGTTACAATTTACCCATTCCATAACCCAATTGTTCAATTGGATTTCAATACCCATGATTTTAGGTATTTTTTCATCATAACCATTTTCAAAGAAATATTATGGCATCCTACTATTGTACCCTTTTATATTTGGGTATGTATTTTATATAAATAATAAAATGACTGGAGTTGAGATTCTCCTCTTAGAAACCCGAATTCTTTGAGTCAATATACTCTTCATGGAAACATAAAATCCTTGAGATGAGATTATCTTCTTTGAAAATTCACATTGGTTACATGGACCTCATCGCATAACCCCAAACCACATGAAAAAATGGTCAATATTATAAGAACTTAAATTTTTTAGAGTGTTCTGTTCTCTATGGCATGATTCCCTTATATATGAGTGAGATCAAATCAAGTCTCTAGTTCACATTCGATCTTCTCTAACATCCCTTCACTAAGAAAAAAATATTCTATTTTCCCATGTTTATGAGCTAGATCTATATAGACACCCCTACCCGAAACTATATGTGTCTTTATTCCTATTGTCATGGGATATATAGTGAAATCCAAATCACTTATCTTAAACCAAGTGAAAATTTTCACTTTCACCCAAACTATTTTAGTGTATGTTCTTCACATTCACATTATTTTTTAAATATCATCCATACACTAGGATACTATATATAGAAGTTTGGATCTCTAATTCTAGGTAAATACATAGATTTTCTTCCAATTATGATCCTATATCAGAATAAAAATTAATATATTAATATCTATGTGTCGATTGATTGTTATTCTCATAAGATAAGTAGTAATTCCATAATATACCATCTCAGATTCAGGTGAAACTTACACTTTCATTTCGTTCCCCCTACTATCCTAGTATTTAGGATCACCAATTCACATTGTATTTTCCTCCATTAAAATTGTGCTAGGATACTAAATTCCTTGAGTTAATTATTCCTCTGAAAATCCCAAAAGCCTTAAGTCTATTATTCCTATTATTAAATAATAAGCCTTGATTTTATTATTCCACATGTAAAATCAAATTCCCCAAGTTTATTATTCTTTTTGGAGACCCAAAATCCTTGAGTTTATTATTCATATTAAAAAATAAAAAATCTTGAGTTTATTATTCCTCTTGGAAAATAAAAATCCTCGATTCAATTATTCTTCTTGGTAACCCAAAATCTTGAGTTTATTATTCCTATTGGAATATAAAAATACTTGAGTCAATTATTTTTCTTGGAAAATCAAAATATATGAGTTGAGTATTCCTCTTGGAAAATCAAAAATCCTTAAGTTAATTATTCTACTTAGAAAATCAAAATTCTCGAGTCGAGTATCCATTTTGGAAAATTAAAATTCATGAGTTGATTATTCATTTTACCATACTAAATTCCTTTAGTATATTATTCTTATTGGAAAACAAAAATCCTTGAGTCAATTATTACTCTTCGAAAATCAAAATCCTCAAGTTGAGTATTCCTCTTGATGAATCAAAATCTCCAAGTCAATTATTTTTATTGAAAAACCAAATTCCTCAAGTGAATTATTTCTCTTGGAAAACTAGATGCATTGATTAAATTATTCCCCTACATAAATCAAATACCTTGAGTTTAGAGTGATAATATTCTTGAAGATTCGTCCCTAAGAAATTACCTACTATTCAAAAAATATGGAAAAGTGCTCCATCATACCTTATAATCAGATTCTTTTCATTCTGAATGAATTCAATTCTTAGTTGAGGTATTTTATTAGCATTGAAAATATGTTCAACTAAATTTTTTATGTAACCCATGATATGGTCCACACTCATATAAAACAATCTAATTTTGGGGTAAAAATGCATCTTCATATGTGTATAAGATAAAAATGGGATATTAATGTGCCATATGATTTCTTACTCACTAAGAGATATATATTCCTCATAAGCATTTCCTAGTCAAGTAACATGGTGTTGAGAACCTTTCACTAGTAGTAGGTTTTTTATTTCATCCATTGGTGATGAAAAGGTTATCAAAACCATAAAACCCATTTTCAGGGTCTTATAGACACTTTTAATACTTAAAAACACCTTCTATATGTGAAATCTATAACTAATGGCATATTTTATTTTTCATGATTCGATTTGACTAATTGTGGATCCCAAACGAATACTCGAATAAAAATTTATGGATGTTTTAAGTTGGGATTCATTATATAATAAAGGAAATTGTGACTTGAAAATAAATTATGGGACCACATAAAAATTATATAGAGGTATAACTGATTGTGAAGGAACCATGAAAACACTTCATGGCACCATGAAAACACTTCATGGACACATGATTCCATTGTGTCTCATCTATCATTTATGTTGTAGTGGAAGAAGTCCTTTGTGGTCACATGAAACCCTTGTAGCAGGTATCTCATTTGTGGTGTGGTAACAGAACTCTTTTATAATCACATGAATTTTCTGTACTGATGAGACATTTATCCATTATGAATGAATTAAATCCATTATGGTCCAGCTATTATTTATGGAAAAGAGGCGTAAATTCCTTGAAACCATTTACTTCCTATACAGTGATAGTTCCACAAATTATGGGTGATTTATTACATAGATTACCAATAAATATTTCCCCTAACATTAATTATTAGGAGGATAAATTTTCCATGACATGAAGTTTAAGAGAAAAATAACATCCTTTTTGAAACTCTTCATTTGCACAAGGTATTAGAGAATTTCTTTAGGTAAATTTCTCATCATCACCTAGGGAATGGGGATGTATCCCATTTAAATTCTTCATAATGGTGCCTACTCTACATATAATCTTCATGGTGTGTATAGTGTAATATCCTTTGAAAATTATCCCCACATAGTTTCATTGTGGAGGGATGTCTATGTAATTATTATGTGTTCAATGGCCTTTAAAAAATGAAACCTACCCACTTGAATATAATTTCAATCTTATATGTAATTGGATATTCTTAAATTACATGTTTCCCTCTTACCAATAGTCTACTTCTGGGTAATATTTGAATAAGGATGAACCACTTCATGAAATATTAGTTTTTCAATTATCTGAGTCTTATTTTATGTAAACAAATCCTTTCATATGATCAAATATTTCCTAAGATTCTAGAATAATATAGTTCATGTTTCCCCCTTCATAATGGAATATATCCACATGATATTTTACCAAGGATTAACCACATCATGAAATATTCTTTCTACAAGTATCTAAGACTCCTTTTGTGAAAAAACATCCATTCACATGTAAAAAAACTTTTGTGGTACTATATAATCTAGTATCACATGTTTCCCCCTTTGAAAAAATCCACCACCCCATGAGATTGGGTATAAGGTAAGCCATTTTTTTAAATATTTATCATTTTTTTAGCTAACATACAATCACCTTTAGTTGATATCCTTATAATATCCTAGAAATTTATAGGTTTTTAATTTTCATGATTTAGGTGTTGGATGTTTTCGGATGAGTTTGGAGGAAGATGAGCATTGTTAGATGTAATTTTTTTAGCTGGGGGAAATAGGTCACAATGCGGTTATCCAAGTCATAATGTGAAGAGTTTGATATAGTAGAGTTTTAGATCTATTTTTTATGTGTCATGATGCAAAGGAGGTGTCGCAACCCTGAAGCCTGAGATGTGAGACATGGTGTTTGCATCAGAATCTTGGTCATGGTGTAATGAAATATTGTCACGGATTTAGAGGTTTGAATGTGGTTTCATAAAATTATAGAACATTATATTATGTTAAAAGAACCTTATAAATATTTTTTGACCTTATAATATTTCCTTTGTTGATTCTTGGATCGTGGTGTGGAGGTTTGGTTTACAACAATAGAGTTACCTAGGGGAGGTTGTGAGATTTTATACAAATGGACTTAAAAGTGAGGCCATAGTTATCATGGATTTAAGTCTTGAGGGTTGATTTTATGTATATATATTAGTTTTTATGTAATATAACAACCTTGGGTGTCATGACATAGGGACCTGAAAGTTGATTGTGTTGATTTTCTCCTAGGTGTCATCATGCCTTGGTAACCTTGGTCAAAGCATGAACTTGCTTAATGATATTTATTTGAAAATGGTTGATCATGTTTAATAGGTAATATATATGGGGGATATTTGGTTTTATTCTCAAAGGGTAGTTCAATATTGCTATATCACAGTGTAATGATGGCATGTTGCACCATAACACAGTGTTTTTTCAGCCATGTATAAATTTGATAGCCCCCTTTGAATTCTTTTGGTTTCCTTATAATTATCTTAAACCTTATAAGATATTAAATGTGTGCCCTTGGAGATCTTTGATCCCCCTTTAGCACCTTTTAACCCTTGGATTCATGGAATTGAAAATTCTTCCTTCCAAGGTCAGTTTATTTACTTTTTACCATGGGTTTTCTCTCTGTTCTTTGTCTGGGAAGGTTGTGTCAATAGTGTTTATTTAGTTTTTTTGGACTTGGTTAATGGGCTTGATGGTAATTTTTTTATTCTAGGTTTTTGTGTATTTTCTCATGAGGTTTTTAATTTTTGACCATATAATTCCTTGTTCAGTCATAACGGTTGGTTGAATCATTGGTTGAGGTGGGGTATTTCAGTATTCTCTTATTATTTATGTGAATCTATGGAATTAACATGATATTTATTTCATTAAGTGTATAGTATGGATTGGATTGACAAAGATAATAAATCAGACTAATGAAATTGATGGTGAAGGGATGTTACATGTGTGATTACATGATTATTGGTATTGCTTATAACTTGGTGGTTGATCATTATTATTGTTAAAAATACTTTTTATTATTTTAATGTATATGTATGTGGTGTTTCTAGGATTAAGTGTTTAGAATCACATTTAATAAAAGGTTAAATTTTTAAACCATATAATTAATCGATTGCATGAAATTTTTAATTTTTGTGTTGTCACCCATGTGAGAGACGTTAAACTAATATAAAACTACAATGTGAAAAGGGAATTATAGATATTGTTTAATGTTATTGCTTTATTGTTTTGTTGTGGTTTATTACTATTGTTGTGTTTCCTTTGATGTGAAATTTGTATAAGTGTTTAGGAAATTATTATGGTTAGTTTTTGTCATGGATATCATGGGAGTATGTAGTTGATGTGGAAATGGTAGTGGTAGTTGTTGAAATGCATGGGATGGGATATTATGTGTTTCAAGAGTGATAGAATAGATAGTTGTGTGGAAATATATGATGGATTGTGGTTGGTATGGTAGTCATTTTATTGTATTGTGAGGTGGATTTTTTCATGGTTGGTTGTGTGTTTTGGGGATGGTGTTATAGTTTCCTGGTGGAGATGGAACACGTGATTGGAAATAAAGAATATAGAAATGAGTGTGGGATAAATTTCATAACTATAGTGTTAATAAATAAAATAGAAAGTTATAATTTATAAATAAATATGGGTAATTACTAAGAATGGTTTTTCGATAAATATGGAATTGAGTGAAATGATGAATTCAATATGGATGGTAAATGGAAAATCTATAAATGGTTAAATGGTGTTTTAAGTGGGAATTGTAATCAGTTTTCATAGTTGTTTTTGTGTGGAAATTTGAGATGGTCTATGACATATAAAATGGAAATTATGATGGTGTGTGGTAATGATGGTTTGGTGTTTTTTATGGTGTGATAGTGTTATTTTTTTGTGAACCCTCTAGGATAGAATTAAGTGTGGTTATATAAATAATTATATTTTCTTGTGATTTCATATGAAGCCCAACAAAGTCATATATCCTTAATGATGCCTAAATGTTTTGGGTTTTAGGTTTCTTCCCCAAACATCGAGGTTGGAGAGGGAATGGATGGATAATTACTTTCTCTTCCTTTCTCTATCTTCCATACATGGTATTTCTATGATGGTCATAGGTTGGAATTGTAATTGATTTGATAATGATGGGATGGTGATATGGTATATAGTGGGGGGATGTGGATGGTAGGATTAGGGTGTGAGGTTGATTTATTTCATGTTCACAATACCTTACTAGGATGGGACCATGATGTATGGATAAGATATGGATATTTGTTATATGGATATAATTATAGTTATGGATATTTTTCACAGGTACCAACAAGAATATTGGACCCTATGTGATTTTGGGTGTGGTAGGGATGTGGCCCTTCCCAAATTAGTTATAGCATGATTCTTATGATGGAATGTATATGGAAGGTATGGGATCACAAGGAAATTTTCTATTACGGTGTGAGAGAGGGAGAAACCATTGGGGAAGTGGTGTGATAAATACTCTTACTATATTATTTTATATTATTTTATTATTCTTGAATATGATATTTGGTGTGTAAACCTTGTTGGGGGTGGGTGATAGTTGACCTGGTAGGTGTGTGTTCCCTTTTAAAATGGAATTCCTTTGTGTGGCCTTTTCTAACCCTCCACACATTGAAACCCCCATCCCCCATGAAGAGGTCATTCCCCTGGTAGGTGTGTGTTAGTTCTGATGTTTATTCAATAAATCATTAGTATGCTTTTTTCACATTTACATGAGTAGTCTTAAAAAGGATCTTACTGATTATACATGTATTCTCACCTCTATATATATAAACTATTTTTTTAGGTTTCTAGGGTGAGTGTTGAGAACAAGCTATGCCTTACTAGCTTAAAGCCCTAAACTATGGTTGGAGATACAACCTTAGAAATTTGTTTAGGTTTTAATTTGGGACATCTATTTGCATGATATTTCTTGAAATGTGATTTATTTTGGTATCTTTTTTTTATTTTATATTATAGAATTTATTAGTGTATTTATTATTATGTTCCTAGTATATATGAGGTTGATGTCTCCCATTTTCATTTTTTATACCCTCAATGTTAGTATCCAACCTAGGGAATATTGGAGGAAAGTCTTTGAGGTCACTCTCATCTTCATTGAAGTCCCATGAGGGGTTATTAATGAAGTAATTTCATGAAAATCTAGCATCAAAGATATAGATTAAAGTTAGTATAGAGACTAAATTTAGAAACTTGTGATAATTTCATGGAATTAGTAGGGAAAAAGTGTCAATAAAACCCAATGTGTGATTTAATAAATGAGACCATCTAGGAAACATGTGATTAAGGCCCCCTAAGATCCAAATCAATGATCTTAAGCTCATTTAACACCCTAGTTAAGATAATTTTTATTGTAGGGTTGAGATCTAGGAGAGGTACATGCATCATATTTTTTGTGCTTGTGTTTAAATTGGGGTGATATTAGTGGAAATTAAAATATTTAAAACTAAATTAATATTAAAATAATTCCATGAAACTGGTCTTAGGAGTTTGTTTGTGAATCCAGTTCATGTATGTGATAGGTTATTATAGAGGAGGAATGTGTGTCAAGAGAACATAATGTCTTAGATACTACTCCATCCCTAGTGACTTTTCTAGATGGTTCTAAAAAAGATTCCTATTGGTCACCATCTTCACATGATTCATATTGGTGAGGTTTGGAAGGATGGTCTAGTTTACCATCATAGGAATTATTTGGCTGGGGAGGATGAGTTTTGGAGGAATTCATTATGTCAGTTATAACATCAGGGCTTGGAAAATTATGAGGGGAATGTCTCTAATTTAGAGACATAGTGCTGGCTGGAGAAACTTGAGATCTCCTTCATTTTAATCAGAGCTAGGGAGGAGCTTTGGGTTTCTCTAACTATATTTAAGATGTGTGGGGTATTGATCAAATGGTTTATTTTGTATCTTAGAGAGCGGAAGGATGCTGATGTTTTGTGAGATGATTTTTAGATGTAGTTTCAAGTGGAATTCCTAACATCAACCATGAGGTAAGTAAAGAGGTAGGAGTTTCTCTCCCTTTAGCAAGGTAACCTGGTCATGTGGGAGATTGGGATCAGATTTGATGAGCTCCTTTACTTTTAACCTGATATTTCCCCAGATGAGGAGCTCAGAGAGTGGTATTTGGAGGATTCATTGCATCCATTTATTCAATATGCAGTCACTCTATTTACATTACCAACATATTTTGAGGTATAGAAGAAGGTTGAAGTGATTGAGATGATGTATGTACATCCAAGATCATCTCATGAGGGGAGCCATCAAATATCCCTAGGGATCAGGGATATTGGTGGAGGATCTTCAATGATAGGGAATTTGAGGTTCTAACTTATAGGGGGTTAGTAACATGTCTCACTTCTCAATTATATCGACTTTATAATTATTGAATATCCATTTGGAGATCTGCACCAGTGTTTTTGTTTGTGGGGTACATGATCATTAGTGATGTTAATGCCCAATCATTCTTAGGGCCTATCATGGTATGGGATTTCAGATTCTTTATCATCACCAGCAGTAATTCTCTTTTAGGATATATCACTAGCATGGAAAATAGGATTATGTTCTAGGAAGAGGAGATGGATCTAGTAGAGGTTATCCCTAAAATATTCCCCATCCTTGAGGATATAGGGTTAATCATGAACATGGTGTTGGTCACTAGTAGGATCAGTAAGGTAGAGGATCTAAACATGGAAATTTTTATATAGTGGAGATAGAAGTTCCAGGTGGTCCAAAGCTTTTTTGAGGTATCATTCACCTATCTTATACTCTTAATTTTACCTTGTTTGATTTTTGGGTGTTTCTTTCTTTTATTTATCCCATCTTGGATTGATTATTTGGACTTATGGTAGATTATTTTTGGTTCCCTTGGTGTTGAATACAGCATTTGGAGGTTATAACAGTTTATTTGATATTTTTTGAGGTTGTGAGATGATGATGGGGAAGAAACAGTCATTGGAAGATTTATTTCTACTTCAGATTCAGTCATATGATATCATTCTTATCATGGATTGGTTTTATTATGTGTGTGGGAGAATTTTTTGTTTTAGGGGGGAGAGTTTAATTATATTATGTGGAAGGACAATGTTCATTATTTATTGAATATTGGTATTATTGAATGAGTCATATACATTCAAAGCCTCTATTTTTTTAGCTCGTAGTGATATCATTGGATTTGGTAGATGTGTGGGTGGTATATTTCCCTAGATTTATTGAGGAATTTCCATATGTATTCCACAATTAGGCTATGATTATACCCCCTTGATGTGATATCGAGTTCAAAATAGAGTTACAACCTGGTGCCTCCCTAATCTTGATGGATCCCTAATAGATTTAACCTTCTAAGTTATGGGAGTTAAGGATCCAGATTGATGATTTGATACAGAAGGGATTCATCCTTCCTAGATTATATCCATGGGGTGATCCTATATTATTTTATAATTAGGCATATGGTGTTATTTTTCTATATATAGACTACTAAAAATTGAATCAAATGGATTTCAACAACCTTTATCCCCTTCCAAGGATAGATGAATTGTTTGATTAATGGAAGGGAGACAGGTAGATTTTGAAGATCGATCTACGGTTTGTATATCACCACATGAGGGTGAAGGATGAAGATGTATTGAATATGTATTCTTAGTGTCTCTATGGGAACTTAGAGTTTGTAGTTATGTTTTTTGGTGTCATGATTGCCACAACTTTTTTCATGGGACTCATGAACTCTATTTTTCATGAGTTCTTAGATCAATTTGGGGTAGTGTTCATCAAAAAAATTATTATATACTTGAATACAACATAGTATAATTTTAATTATATTAGTACTATATTATAAGTTATTATTTTCCATCATCACTATGAAAAGTTTTCCAAGTAAAAATTATGAATATATAAGGTGAATTTTATTAGTCATGTGGTGTATTAGCAGGGAACGGTAGTTAATCCTTCTAATATTGAGGTGGTTGTTTCTTGGTCAGCACCCAAGAATGTTTTAGAGTTCCATAGCTTTCTTTAAAAATTCCCAGTCGGAGTATTGTATCATTGATAGGGGGAGGGGTGAATCAGTGATACCCATTTTCTTTTATGTTTCTTTTCAATTGAAATAGCATTTGCCTCTTGTTAAAGATTTCAATTCCCTCCTGAGAAAAAAATCAACACACATCCAAAGGAACACAAAGATTTACAAGGTTCACTATTCAATAATAATAGTTATGTCCTTGGTATAGTTTGTAAATGATTCAATACCATAAAATCTGCTAGAAATCAATCCTCGGATTACAATGAGTAAGATGTACCCTTTCACTCATGTAGCACTATGAAACAATACAACAAGTTAATGTGCATCCTCTTAGCACAATAAGGTAATACAATTTTTTTGTAACAACTCATGTTACCTGCACTTATTTTCAATTCAAAAAATATATTCAATTGAAATAAAATTCATTAATTCCTTACCCAGAAGAAAGGTAATAATCACCTGGACTTTGTTATGAAACATAGAGTCCAATCTTTTTTTAATCTGATTCCTCCGAGTCTAATTCTTACAAAACAATACTCCCAGTTCGATTTTCCGATAGAATACAATAGAGTAGAATCATCACCACTTCAATTTCCGAATACAATTTTCAAGATGGATAGAATACGAATATATCAGCACCACCCAAAACAATTGTCAATCTGAATAGAATTGATCTCTTCTTCTCTCTAGAAACCTGGAGCTTCTCTCTCTTTTGTAGTGAATAGTACAAAACATCCACAAAGTACAATGTACTTGTTTCCCTTTTATAGGTGACCCAAAAAAGTTTAGGCAGTAATCCCAAAACAGTTTCCCACTCACTTAAATTCACCCTAATCTAAATTTCTCCTAAAATCTCAGAGCAATTATGACTTCGTCAATGCTTCTCGGTTCTTCTCAAAACTTCTACAATCTTCACCTCTTCTTCTTCAGACTCCCATTTCAATTGCTGAGACTGATTTCAATTGTTAGGAATACATGTTTCTAATCAACTAAGTCCAATTCCTCATGTCAATTGATGAATATGATTCTTAGAACTGATTTGAATCATAATCTTGTATATAAAAGTTTAGCTCTCCCTTGAAAAATTATTTTGTAATCTTTATTTCTTTTATTTTCTATTTAACCTCTTGAGAAACAATACTTCATTCAAAAACATGTGATTGTATCATGACTACCTTCATGAATTTGAAATCATTGAGCATCAGATTTAGCATCATCTGACTTCAATTGGAAAGTATTGTAACTTTCCATTCATTCCTACTTCTTTCTTTTCATCTCAACCCAAGCATGATCTTTTCTGAATACAAATGTTCTGGATACGGTCATTTCTGGTTATGATCATTCTGGTTATGATCAAATACAATCTAAAAACAATGATATACCCTGATATGATACAATAAAATCTGATAAGGAAGATCTTCTTAGATACGATGCAAAACAATCTGATAACTAAGATCTACCCAGATACAATACAAAAAAAATCTGAATGTGATTCATTCTCAATCAACACCATCTCTTTCTTTTTCTTCAACCTGAATATGATTGTTTTGAAAAAAAATCAGTTTCTCATATTCCATTGGAATCACCACTTCAATCAGAACCACTTTCCATCGGCATCACCTTTCCCATCAGTATCACCCTTTTCATCAGCACCTCCCATTTCATCAGCACCTCCCTTTTCATTGGAACCACCATTTCCATCGACACCACCTTCATCGGAACCAGTTCTTTTACTTTCACCTAGAATCTAATTTTTTTGAAATACAATTGATATAATCTAGATATGATTTTTTTTAAAGAAAATCGATACAATCTAGATGTGATTATTTTCTGATTGTTTTGAAAAACAATTGGTACCACTTCTTTATATCTTCCATCTGGATACGATAAATATGAATATGATTATTTTTTGATTGTTTTGAAAAACAATCAGTACCAGTTCTCTCTCTCTCCCATTTGGATATGATAAATATGAATATGATTCTTTTCTGATTTTTTTGAAAAACAATTGGAATCACTTCTTTCTCTCTACTATATAGATATGATAAACCTGAATACGATTATTTTCTGATTGTTTTGAAAAAAAATTGGTATCGCTCCTTTGTCTATGCCATCCGGATACGATAAACATGAATACAATTATTTTCTGATTGTTTTTAAAAACAATTGGTACCACTTATTTCTCTATTCTATTTGGATACGATAAATCTGAATACGATTCTTTTCTGATTTTTTTGAAAAAAAATCTGAATACAATTATTTTCTAATTGTTTTGAAAAACAATCTAAATACAATTCTTTTCCAATTGGAAGTATCTCTTTCACTCCCCATTTCTTCTATCAAAATTTCACCACAATTTCTAAATACAACTCATGATTTATATGAAATAAAAATCAGTAAAACATCGTCACAATAAATATGGGTCTAATTATTTTCAAAAAAACCCAAAAAAATTATTTCCACAAAACAAAGTGAAGTGATTTCCTTTCTTCAAAACTTACCTTGACAACAAAAGATAAAACTTGAATACAAAACACATTCATAATCAGCTTAATCCTAACAATCTCCCCCATTGGATTTTGTTGTCAACCAAGTTTCATAAATCACTGAACTTTTTGACCTCAAGAAATGTATTACATATCAATAATTATAAGCCTACATGATCTAACTCATTATAGGAAACAAGAATCATTAATATAAAAACCATGTTATCCAAAAAAATGATCATGAAAACCTTTTTATTTTCTCTTTATTTTCTTCATTCTCCCTAGAAAACAATTCAATTTATTTTCCTGCAACCACTCCAAAAAATAGCTAGAATAGTTCACACACTAAACAATACTGAATTCACAGATTACCCACAACTCTCTCTTTTGTGCAATAGATTTATGAAACAAAAAAATTCTCTCCCTTGACAAAACAATCCAAATGTAAGATGAGAGAGTGGAAAGATACACATACCTCAACCTTGATGAGAAAGAGGTTTGAAACCCATGTTCAAACTCATTTTTTAGAATTATTCCTTTGATAAAGTTTTTGTGAAAATATCAAAAACTTTTTCCGATGTTGGAACATACTTCAGATTCAATTAATTCTTCTCCACATGATCTTTGATGAAATGATATTTGATACCAATATGTTTTTAATGAGAATGTTTCACTGGATTCCAAGTGATATTTATTGTACTTTGATTTTCACAACCCAAGAGGAAGGCTAACTTCACTTCTACAAGTAAATCTTCCAATTGTGTTTTCATCTACATAAGTTGAGTGGCGGCTTGAGTAGAAGAAACATACTTAGATTCAGCCTTACTAAGAGTTAATAAATTTTGTTTCTTTGAATGAAAACTAACATAATTATTTCCTAGAAAGAATACACCACTATATGTGGATGTTTTATCATCAACATTTTATGCCCAATCTGCATCTGAATACCCAAATAATTCAATAAAATTTGAGCTATTATATTTTATTCCAAAGTTTGTTGTGCCTTTGATATATCTAAGAATTATTTTTCCAACAAGTAAATGTGATTATTTTGGATCACTTTGAAATATTTCACATAAGGTAACAGCATACACAATGTTAGGTCTTGAGGAAATCAAATACAATAGACTTCCAATAAGCTTATGATACTCTTTTTCATCCACTTTTTTTACTTCTCCATATTTACTCAACTTTGTTCCCACTAAAATGGGTATGGAAACAGGTTTTGAATTTTCCATGCCAAACCTATTGATAAGTTCTTTTTTATACTTTTCTTGGGAGAGAAAAAATGTATTCTTTATTTTGATGGATTTGTAACCCAAGAAAGTATTTCATTTCTCCTAGAATGGAAATTTCAAATACATTCTTCATTTCTTCAGAAAATATTTCATAACTTCGTTCATCATTCCCAGCAAAGATAATATCATCAACATAAACAATTAAAATGAGAGAATACTCTTGAATTTATCTGATGTAAATTTTTCTATCCACTCTTCCTTTGTTAAAATTTATCTTTCTTAATCATGTATCCAATTTAGAATACCATGCCCTCAGAGATTTTTTTAGGACATGCAATGCCCTTTTAAATTTTTACACATAACCTTCATCTTTTCCAATAACAAATCCACAAGTTTTTTCAATATAAACCTCTTCTTCAAGAACACCATTTAGGAATGCAGATTTAACATCCATTTGAAAGATCATGTAGCCTCGTTGTGCAGCAATAGCAAGAAAGATCCTGATTGTTTCAAGTATTTCCACTAGATAAAAGGCTTCATCAAAATCAATACCCTCAATCTGTGAATATCCTTTTCAAACCAATCTTGCTTTTTTTCTTATAACTTCACCTTTTTCATTCAGCTTATTCCGAAAAACCCATTTTGTGTCAATGATGTTTTTGTTTTCAGGCTTGGGTATGAGTTCCCATGTATTATTCTTTTCAATGTGATTCAATTCTTCATTCATGGCTTGAACCCATTCTGGATGCTCAAAATACTCTTTAACATCATTCGGTTCCACTTTTGAATACAAATAAGTATGTGTAATGGAATTGGTTTTTCTTCTTGTTTGAACCTTATAATGCTGATCACCAATTATATTATGTACTTCCAAATGTTTCCTTATCCTTGGATAAGATTTTCTACTGTCTTTCTCATCACTAGAAATAGCTGAGTCTGATTATTTACCTTTATTAGGATTACAATTATTTGTATCCTTATCAGAATTATCTTCTTCAACTTTCTTAACTTCATTGTCTACCTGAACAAGTTTATCTTTCTCATATACTTCAATCACTTTTACATCAACTAAATAAAAAATTATTTTTATTTATTTTTTGACTCATTTGTACCCTATTCCTTCTATAGAATATCCAAGAAATGTTTCATCCTCACCTTTCTACTCAAACTTACCATAGTTTCCACCTTTCTTATTAATAATACAAGGACTCCTGAAAACTTTAAAGTGATTCAAACTTGTATTTTTTCAATAAAAAAATCATAGGGAGTTATTCCTAATTTAGGTTTTTAGAAAAAATGATTCTAAATATAAACAGCAGTACTCATGGCTTGCCTCAAAAAGTAATGAGAAAGGTTATGCTCAAGTAACATGGTTTTTCCCATTTCTACCAGTCTTATGTTCTTTATTTTAGAAACCACATTTTGTTGGGGAGTGTATGGAGAGTTATACTCATGAATAATTCCAAGATTATCAATATAGTCTACAAACTCTTAACTTATGTATTCACTACCATTATCAGTTCTCAACTTCTTCACAGAATACTCACATTCTTTCTCATCTTTTCTTCTGAAACTTTTAAACATTTTCAAAGCATCTGATTTTTGTTTCATATACATAACACAAGTAATGCGAGTAAAATCATCAATGAAAGTAATGAAGTATTTATATCCATGTTTTTATTGTTTTCTCATTGGCCACATATATCATAATAGATCAACTCCATAGGTCGTTTTGAACAAATATCAACTTTCTTATGCATGGAATTTGTAATTTTTTCTTTCTAGCAGATAGTTCAACGCCAATCTCTTCTTATTGGAAAATTAGGAATGTCTTGAACATAGTCACATTTAGATAACTTTATCATGTTTCTATAACACATATTTTTAATCCTTTTATTCCATAATTGATTCTCTTCCACCATACTCATGTAACAAGAGTTTTGTGAATCACCAACCTGAAACAAATTTCCTTTTATACGTTGGCCTCTTCTAACAATCTTTCCATATTCTTCACTCTTTACAAAAAAATCCATATTTAATGAAGACAAACCTTTTACCCTCATCACACAATTTTGAGACACTTATCTGGTTGTGTTTTAGCCCATCAACATAAAATGTTTTCTTAGATTTCATCTTTTCTTTTCCAATAATGGCTGACCCAACACCTTTGATCTTCAATGATTCATCATTACCAAATGTCACTATTACTTCATTATAATCTTTCACACCCTTCAAAGTTGTAAAGTCTCCTGTCATATGATAAGAACACCCACTATCAAGTATCTAGGTTCGTTCTCCTTTCATGGATTTTAATGTAGTTTCAAAAAAAACACATTTTCTCCATTATTTTTATTATTCACCTTCCGCTTTTGAGAAATAATAATCTTTTTCTGAGATTGTAACAAAAAAATACATCCGTTTACAATGTTTCTAGGTTGTTCGCATTTTTTACAAATAGTTTCCAAGGTTTGGAACCTATTTTCAATCTTCGCATCATTCTTTTTAGATTTCTTCAAGACAACCTTCTCATTTTTCTTTCTTTGAGGAGATTGACTCTACCTCAATATCTTCCTTTCATAACCTATGGGATAATAGTAATGTTGTTTATTGAACCAACACATACTTGTTGTGTTCCTGAATCCCCCAAAATACCAGCAATACATATAAAAAGTGTATTTTCCTTTGAAACCTCCATACTGATCAGAATTGTGAAAACATTTCTCAATGATATTCTTTTCACTTTCAATTGGATTCTTATTCTTCTTTTCAGCCTTGATAGGATCATAAGTATTTTAAACTTTTACATATCCAGATAAAACCTTTTCAGAATCGGAATGTTTTATAACATCATAATTCTTCACTTTGACCACATACATAACTTTCCCAGCATTCTTCTTTTCAAGCACAATTCCATTATTCCTATCACCCTTTGAAGGTGTCTTTTATTGAACCTTATTTAGTTTCTCATTATGAGAACATTCACCAACTTTAGTGATAGAGTTTTGGAAACTTAGAATTTTCTTTATCTTCAAAAAGTTTTTGTTGAACAAGTTCGAACTCTTCTTCTTTTTCCTTCAACTTTACTTCCAAATGCACATTATGATTATTTTCATCTTCAAAATACTTCTTCAAATCATCAATCTCTTTAACCAACTTTTCTTTCTCACCATAAAAACATTCTTGGTTTCTTGATCATTCATCTCTCAAATTTTTGTTTTCCCTTTCAAGCCTTCTAATATTTCTCAAACTTTCTTTCAACTCTTCTTTAAAATGCATTTTAAGTTGAGTTTCATATTCTTTAGAACTACTGCTTACAAATTAATTCAATAATAATATTATTTGAATTTTCTTTCTTCATAGCCTTGAAATGAATTTCTTTATCAGCTTTTGTTTTTATCTTCATAGAATTCTCTCTTCTCATTTCATAGGTGATAAGAGTTTTATGTAAATCATCAAGAGATAATGTTTCAGGATCTCAATCTTCCAATGAAGAAACTTTTTAATTGAATTTTTCAGGTAGTATTCTCAATATATTTTTAAAAACTATAGAGTGTTTTAGCTTTTCACTAAGACATATGATAGTAATCACAATTTCATTCACCCTGGTAAATAATTCATCAACAGATTCATGCTCACCCATCTTCAAATATTCATACTTCAATCTCCATATTTGTAACTTTTCCTTCTTCAATTTTGTATCACCTTCGTATATGTTTTCAATTTATCACATATAAATTTAGTTATGGAAACACATTTCACTCTCAAAAATTAAATTTCATAAAGTGATGATAATATAGCATTCTTGGCCCTTCCATCATTCTCAAGAAACTTCTTGTTAACAGGTGTAAGTGGAACACTATCATCAATGGGTGGAAACCCAACTGTTGCAGGTTCAAAATCATCATAAATGATAGAAATAACATATGGCAGCATTCTATATTTCCAGATATGATATTTTCTTTCCATCAAAGACTAAAATATCTTTACTATTCACATAGTTCACGTTCTCCATTAGAAAAGAATAAAGAAGGGAACCTGCCTCTGATACCAATTAAAAATGACCAGTAGGAGTATTGCATCACTAAGAGGGGGAGGGTTGAATCAATGATACCCTTTTTCTTTTATATTTCTTTTAAATTTAAAAAACCTTCACCTTCTATTAAAGATTTCAATTCCCTTCTGAGAAAAAAATCAACACACATCCAAAGGAACATAGAGATTTACAAGGTTAACTATTCAATAATAATAGTTACGTCCTTGGTATAGTTTGGAAATTATCCAATACCATAAAATCCACTAGAAATCAATCCTTCAATTACAATGAGTAGGATGTACCCTTTTACTCATGTAGCACTATGAAACAATACAACTAGTGAATGTGCATCATCTTAGCACAATAAGGTAATACAGTTGTTTTGTAACAACTCATGTTACCTACGATTCTTTTTAATTCAATAAATGTATTCAATTGGAATAAAATTCATTAATTACTTACCCAGAACAAAGGTAAGAACCATCTGGACTTTATTATGAAACACTGAGTTTGATCTTTTTTGAATCTGATTCCTTTGAGTCTGATTATTACAAAACAATACTCCCAGTGTGATTTTCTAATTGAATACAATAGATTAGAATCGGCACCACTTCAATTCCCAAATTCAATTTTAAAGCCAAATAGAATACGAATAAATCAGCACCACCCAAAACAATTGTCAATCTGAATAGAATTGATCTCTTCTTCTCTCTAGAAACCCAAAGCATCTATCTCTTCTGTAGTGAATAGTGAAAAACATCCACAAAGTACAATGTACTTTTTTCCCTTTTATAGGTGAACCAAAAAAAGTTTATGTAAGAATCCCAAAACACTTTCCTGCTCACTTAAATTCACCGAAATCTGAATTTCTCCAAAAATCTCGGAGCAGTTATGACTTCGTCAACGCTTCTCGATTATTCTCGAAACTTCCACAATCTTCACCTCTTCTTCTTAAAACTCCCATTTCAATTTCTGAGACTGATTTCAATTTTTAGGAATACATGGGTTCGATCAACTGATTCGGATTCCTCATGTCGATTGTTGGATACGATTCTCAGAACCGATTTGAATCAGAATCTTGTATATAAAAGTTTATCTCCCCCTCAAAAAATCATTCAACAATATTCAGTTCTTTTATTTTCTCTTAAACCTATTTAGAAACAATACTTCATTAAAAACATGTGATTGTATCATAACTACCTTCATGACTTTTAAATCATTGAGGATCAGCTTTAGAATCATCTGAATTCAAATGGAAATTATTGTAACTTTCCATTCATTCTTACTTCTTTATTTTCATCTCAACCCAAGCATGATCTTTTCTAAATACAAATGGTCTGGATACAATCATCTTGAATAAGATCATTTTCAGTTATGATCATTCTGGTTATGATCAAATACAATCTGAAAACAATGATATTCCCTGATATTAAACAATACAATCCGATAAGGAATATATGATTAGATATGATACAAAACAATATGATAATGAAGTTCTTCCTAGATATGATACAAAATAATCTGAATGTGATTCATTCCCAATAGACACCATCTCTTTCTTTTTATTCTACCCGAATATGATTGTTTTGAAAAAAAATTGGTGTCTCATCTTCCATCAGCATCGCCGCTTCCATCAGAACCACTTTCCATCATCATCACCTTTCCGATCGGTATCACCCGTTTTATCAGCACCTCCCTTTTCATCGGAACCTCCATTTTCATCGTCACCACTATTTCCATCAGCACCACCTTCATCGACACCACTTATTTTACTTTCACCCAGAATCCAATTGTTTTAAAAGACAATTGATACAATCTGGATATGATTGTTTTGAAAGAAAATCGATATAATATGGATGTGATTGTTTTCTGATTATTTTGAAAAAAAATTGGTCCCACTTATTTCTCTCTACCATATGGATACTATAAATCTGAATACGATTATTTTCTGATTTTTTTGAAAAAAAAATTGGTACCACTTATTTATCTCTGCCATCTGAATATGATAAATCTGAATACGATTATTTTATAATTGTATTTAAAAACAATTAGTACCACTTCTTTCACTCTACCATCTGGATATGATAAACCTAAATATGATTATTTTATGCTTGTTTTGAAAAATAATCATTGCCACTTATTTCTCTTTGCCATCAGGATAGGATAAACCTGAATATTATTCTTTTTTGATTGTTTTGAAAAAAAATCAGTACCACTTATTTCTCTTTGTAATCCAGATACAATAAATATGAATACGGTTATTTTATGATAGTTTTGAAAAAAAATATGAATACAATTATTTTTTTATTGTTTTTAAAAATAATTTGAATATAATTCTTTTCCAATTGAAAGTGTCTCTTTCACTCCCCCTTTCTTCTATCAATCTTTCATCACAAGTTCTCAATACAACTCATGATTTATATGAAATAAAAATCAGAAAAGCATCGTCACAATAAACATGGGTCTGATTATTTTTAAAACAAACCCAAAATAATTTTTTCTACAATACAAAGTGAAGTGATTTCCTTTCTTCAAAACTTACCTTGAAAAAAAAAGACAACATTTGAATAAAAAATACCTTCATCATCAGCTTGGTTCTAACATTATTGGTCTCACGGGCTATTACCAAAGGTTTTTGTCTGACTTATCTTGGATTTTGACTCTGTTTATAGCCTTGATTAAGAAGGAATAGTATTTTAAATGGATTTATCAGTGATAGATAGCTTTAAACTACATAAAGGAGAAGTTGATTAGTTCTCTCATCCTTTGATTTCTAGAGGAGGGAGTGATGTTTGAGGTTTTCTACGATTATTATAATCTTATATTGTATTGGGTCTTGATGCAACAAAGGTTAGTGATCTCATAATGGTGTAGGTAGTTACATTCCCATGAGTGTAAATACACCTCCCATAATATCAAGTTGGTAGAAGTGGTGTTTTATCTAATATTATAGAAATATTACCACATTGGTGATCAATTTTCATCCTTCATGGATCAAAGATCCTAAGGTATATATTTTTTATCAATAGGATTTGAATCTGTATTAGTGGAGGTGGATGTATTTCTTATAAGAATATGATTTTTAGAACTTCAACATCCTAGGTAAATGGAATTTAGTTGTTCATGCACTAAGAAGGATATCACAATGAGATGTTATTTAAGAATATGGGAATTCTTGGAGAGTAGCGGAGGATCTTGCAGTGATGCATCTTCATGTAGGGGAGGTTAGTTATTGAGGTTTAATATTATATATGATAGTGAAATCTTCCTTATTATAGTAGGTAGATGAGTCTCTATGGGGATATCCAAAGGTAGAGGTGATGTGAGATTGTGCCTTTCATGGTGATTCTCTTAAGGGTTGGTATGAGTATGTACAGAATCAGATGATGTTTCAATAGAGGTTTTTTATTCCATCAATGGTGTGGGAATAGGTTATTCATGAGTTTCATAGTTTAACTTTAGTGTTTCATCCCATTGTATCCAAGATGAATCATTCTATGAGGAGTCAGTTTTGGTTTTCTAAGATGAAGTGGTCAAGGATGAAGTTCATGTTGTGATATTTAGTATACCACTAGGTGAAGGTAGATTATCATGTTCTCAATGGTTTATTACAATTATTGGATGTCCCTAAGTGTAAGTGGGAGGATATATCGATGGATTTTATCACCATTTTTTCTCAAACCCAATAGGTAATGATGATATTTCGGTGACTAGGTATTGGTTGATGAAGTCGGTTTATTTTCTAGAAATCAAAGAGTCGAGAGTCTTGAATGCTCTTATGGGGAGTATGTGGATGAGATAATAAGGCTTCATAAGGTATAAAGGACCAACATCTTTGGTCAGGATCCTAATATTACTTCATTGGTTTGTGGAGGAATTCAGCATGATTTTGTCACTCAATTATGCCTTAATAGAGCTTTACACCTCCAAATTGATAGGTAAATGGAATAGATAATTCAGACACTAGAGAATATGTTGTGGTCTTGTGTTTTGGATTTCAATATATAATGGGTCAATAAATTTCCCTTATTTGACTTTAATTATACTAATAGTTACCATTATTTCATTGATATATACCCACTCGAGGAATTATATGATAGTCCTTATAGATCTCCTTTATGTTGGACTAAGGTTGGGGAGTTAGTGGTCCTTAGACCTGGTGTGGTGTATAGTTCAAAAAAGAATATTTAAGTGATTTAGGAGTGGGTGAAGGTGATTCATGACCGTTATAAGTCTTATATTGATTGGTGGTGGAAAACTCTATAGTTCTAGACCAATAATCATATATTCTTAAAGTTTTATTATAGTCATGGGTAGTGAATTTTTAACCATGGGAGTAATATGTTTCCTTTGTTCATTGACACTTTTGAGGTGTTGGGGTATGTCAGTGAGGTGGAATATCAGTTGGTACTTCCTCTATAGTTGGACAGGATCTATAATGTCTTCCATGTACCATAGCTTCATCGATATATTCATGATGACTCACATGTCATTGTTGGGGAAGGTTGTATTTTTAGGATGACACAAAATTCCTGGAGAAGCTGATAAATATTCATGATCATTAGGAGAAGGTGTTTTGTGAGTGATTTTTTCCTTTGGTTTTAATTCTATGGAGTCATGGGGGCTTAGAGGAGAGAGCATGGGAACGTAAGTCTTAGATACACACTTAGTATCTTAAACTACATGCCTTATTTTTATTTAATAATTTGGATTTTTTATTTTTGTCCTAGATTGATCTATATGATTTTTTATGGTTGTTTGATTTGGGTTGGTTTTCTTCTATGATGTGTTATGATTTATTTATGGTGTTGTATTATTTTAGGGGTATCTCTGGGGGATTGGTTGGTTGGAATTTTTTGGTTTCTTTTTCATTTTGGTTTTGATTCTCAAGGACAATAATCATTTTATATGTATCTTATGTAATGACCCAGACTTTTCTATCTGATTAAATTATGTGATTTTGGTGTTGGAGGTATCAGGAGAATTTTGGAGGAATATAAGTGGTTTAAATGTTATTTTTTCAACAAGGGGGAGGAGGTTGTGGTATGGTAGTCTAAGTCATGGGGTAAATATTTGGATGTAGTATAAGGGTAGATCTATAGGTGATGTGTCATGATGTGGAGAAGGTGTGGTGGCCCTAAATCCTAATCCATCATAGTTATTTTTTCCACTATAGTCTTGGTTGTGGTGTGGCAGAAGCGTATCATTGTGCATAAGTTTAAAAGGTGGTTTTTGGAAAATTATAGAACCTTACATTCTAGGAAATAAACCTTATGATGTTTTCATGATGATTGTACCTAGAGGAAAATTCTAGTGATTATATCCTTGGTGTCATCATGATATAGAGACCTTTTTCATGGTTAAACCATCCTTGATGATATCTATTTGAATATGATTATCTAATTTTAATAGGGGCAATATATTGGGGATATGTTATGTGATTTTTATAGGAAGGTTTGATATTTCCCCATTGCATCATGACGATGGCATGTTGCATTGCAATGCAGTGTTTTTATGGAAAGGTATAAATATGGAATCCCCTATAAATTCTTTTGGTTTCCTTCAAATTATCTTGAACCTTAGGTAATCACAACCGCATCCTTATAGACCTTGGATCCCCCTTTAGTATCTTTTAACCCTTGGATTCATGGGATTAAAAAGTATTCCTTATAAGGTGAGTGTATCTACTTTTTCCCTTGGTTTTAATCTTTTTTCTTCATCTGAGAAGTTTTTGGAAGTGGTGTGGCTTTGTTTTTTCTAATCTTGGGTCATGGGGTAGATAGGAAGTTTTTCATTATAGGTTGTTGATAATTTTCTCATGAGGTTTTTTCTTTGTGAAAATATCATTCCTTATTCCAGTACAGTGGTTGGTTGAAGTGTCAATTGAAGTAAAGGATTCAATGCCTCTATCATTTTTTATATGTATCTATATAATTAATAAGTTCTTTATTTCATTGGGTGGATAGTATGAGTTTTCTTAATAAATAAAATAAATTAGATTAGTGAAATTAAAGGGAAAGGTTTGTTCGGTATGTGATTACATGATTCTTGGTATTTCTTGTGACTTTATGGCTAACCATTATTATAGATGAAAAAACCTTTTTTATTCTATGGTGTATATGTATGTGTTTTTATTGTGATTAATTGGTTGTAATCACCTTTAATAAAAGGTTAAATACTTAAATATGGCAATGAACCAATTCCATGAAATCTAGAATTTTTTTGTTTTCACCCATGATAGATATTTTAAACTAATATGAAGGAATAATTTGAAAATAGAATTATATATATTGATTAATGTAATTTTTTTCTTGTTTTTTGTTGTATTTTTTTTTTGTTTCCTTTGATGTAAAATGTGTAGAAGTTATTGGGAAATTATTATTGTTGGTTTTTTATTGGATGGTATAGAAGTATGTGGTTGATGTGGAAGTGGTATTGGTGGTTGTTTATGTATGATTTATGGGTTCTTATGTGATGTGGGAGTGATGTAATGGAAGGATTTGTGGAATGAGGTGATAAATTGTGGTTGTTATGATGGTGGTTGTCATGTGTTGTGATATTGATTGTGCAGAGGATGGTTGTGTGATGTGTGGGTAGTGTTATAGTTTATTGGTGGTAATAGACAATGTGATTGGGAATAAAAAATACATAAATAGGTGTGGAATATAATTACATAACCATAATCCATGAAAATAGTGTTAATAAATGAAATGTAAGGGTGGAAGTTGGAATTAAAATTGGGTAATGACTAAGAATAGTTTGTCATTAATTATATAATTGAATGCTATGATGAATGTAATATAGATGGTGAATAGTAAATATGAAAATGGTTAAATTATGTGTTTAATTGGGAATTTTTATCAGTTTTCATAGATTTTTTTGTGTGGAAATTGGAGCTGGTATATGGAATAAGAAATGGCATTGATGGTAGTGCATGGAGGTGATGTTGTTGTGGTTTTGATGGTGTGGAAGTTTTGTTTTTGGTGTGAACCCTCTAGTATGGGCTCAAGTGTGGATATGTATATACTTGTATTTTCTTATGATTTCATACATGCCCCACTCAAGTTATATATTCTTACTAATTCCCAAATGTTTTGAGTTCTGAGTGTGTTCCCTGAACATCCAAGTTGGTGATGGAATGGGCGGTTGACTATTCCCTCTTCCCCACTCTCTCTTCTAGATGTGGTATGGTTGTGATGGAAAAAGGTTGGTCATGTTATTTATGTGATGATAATGGGATGATGATATAATATATATTGGGGGTCTTTCATGATAGGAGATGGTCACAAGGTTCATGTACTTCATGTTCATGATACCTTACTATAAAGGGACCATGATGTGTGGCAGAGATGTGGATACATGGTATATATATGTCAATATGGTTATGGTAGGTTTCCACTAGTTCCAATGAGAATATTATACCCGGTTTGGATTAGGTATGGTAGGGTTTTGGTTCATCCCACATTAGGTGTGACATGATTGGCACAATGGTATGGATAAGGAAGGGATGGGAGAGTTAGGACATTTTTCATTGGGGAAAGAAAGCGACAACCCAATGGGGAAGTGGTGTGAGGTACCATATTGAAAAATTCTTTAATATTATTTTACTATACTTGGATGATATATTTAGTGAGTGATCCTTGGTGAGTATGGGAGATAGTTGACCTGATAGGTTCTTGTTGATTTTGTTTTTTACTAAAGCATTATCATGCTTCTTCTATATTTTCATGAGTGGCTATGAAGAAGATTCTAATGAGTATACATGTATGCACACCCCTATACATATATACTATTTTTCAGGTTTTCAAGTCAATATTGGAGATCAAGTTTTCCCTTACTATCCTAGAGATTGGAGTTGTAATTGGACATGTATAATTAGGAGTTTATTTTTGATTTTTTTGGGAATTGTATTTGTATGACATTTCAGCAATGTGGTTTATTATGGGATATTGATTTTATTTTATTTTATGGATTTTATTATTATATTTATTATTATTATCCTATGATATATGAGAGTAATTTTTTCCATTTTCATTTTTTATACCCTATATGCTAGTCAACAACCTAGAATGTATTAAAGGTGGGCCTTAGGAGTCACTCTCATATTCATTATAGGCCCAGGAGGGGTTCTCATGGGGTAGGGTCATGAAAATCCTAATCTTGGTTTCCTTAAATTCCTAGAGTTGAGATACTCCTCTTGTTTTATTAAAAAAACTTGATTTGTGAAACCTTGAGTCGAGATCCTTCTTTTGGTTTCCCAAAATTCCTTAAGTCGAGATCCTCCTCTTGATTTCTTCAAATGCCTTTAGTCTAGAAACTCCTCTTGGTTTCCTAAAGCACGTTATGTCAAGATCATCTTCTTAGGTTATTTAAATTCCTTGATTCGAGATCCACCTTGGGGTCTTTCAATAATACCTTCACCTTACACATCTACTAGAATAACCCTAAGAAGGACACTTCAGTATAAGTCTCACACCGAACCATTTCTATGCACTTTTCACCGAGTAATAAATTTTTCATGACTTCAAAATTCTCCGAATGGGCCCTTTTCATATAATCTTAGACTAAAATACATGATGGTCTTGGATGCATGACCTTAAATGTAATGCCTCAATATTTTGTAATATATATATATATATATATATATATATATATCTTTTTCTCTAAAATAATAATATATTCAATAGCTTGATCTACATGCAACATCGAACTAAAATGATTCATGTCATATTTATTATTAAGAAAATATAAGAATAATAAAAACTCTAGTAAATGATAAATATTATAATAAATTAGGAAATTAATACAAAATATGATTAAGAACACTTAGAGTTTTAAAAAGTCATTTTTCAATACAAGTTGGTTTTCTTTATAAATATTGAATTTTCATTTAAAAGAAAAATTTATAAATTATAGATTTTTAATTTTATAAAATGAACTTCATTTTTGAATTCCACTTATTAAAATTAGCTTAAGGTGATTTTTTGACATTTTTTCTAAAATGATTGATTTTTAGGTGAATAGTGAAGAAATGCTGATTTTGTTAATATCGTCACTTTTATAACATTATTATAATACAATAATGGCATAAAAGTTTTTGAAACATTTTTATGTAGAAATATATATATCTAAAAATTAAAATAAATCATTTTAAAACACTATGTTGAATGTATAAAACCTGTGTTTAATGTTTTGGAAAAATAAGTAATATTTTACTCTAAAAATTGTTTTTATTTTCTTATATTAAAATTAGTTTTCATCACTTGTAAAAATTAAACCTAAAAAATTTTATTTCATACTTAAAATAAAAATTTAAATAATATTTAATAATTTAAATTTCTTTTTATACATAAAATTATGATTACTAAGATTAAATTTAATCACTGTGATAATGGTAAAATCATTATTTTCAATGTTATTTTATTAATATTGTGTAATTTGTATCTTATAAAATAAATTAATATATTATAAAAAATTATTTTAATATAATTTTTAAACATATTTATAAATATATTATCACTCATTCATTTGGTAATCAATAATAAATAATTTTAAGAACACTTAATCATGAAAACAACATTTTTCCACAAAATTGTTTTTCTATATATTAAATGTATTAATTTAGAAGTTAATTTTATATTATTTAGAAATTTAATTAGACTATATAGAGCATGAATTTAGATTTATAATTTCAAAAAAAAATTATAAGGGTTACCTTATATTTTTAATAAAATATAAACTACTCGGGTAAAAACTAGTTACCAAGATAAAAAACAAAATGGTAGAATGTAAAAAAACACGTACTAAAAGTATTGAAAAAAGTTTAAAACATGTGTTAAAATGAGTGGTGGGGGATTTTTCAAACTTATATCACCCTACACTCTAGTATTTTAAGATTTTGGAGCCATTGAACCTTGAAAAGTTCCATTCCATTATTGAAATTTAATGGGTATTCACAAAAGTGTCATTTTATTCCCTTATAAAAGGGGAACACTTCCACCCCTTCATGTCACCCTTATTATGATAATACATGACTTTATTATACATTAATTCATGATTTATTACATAATAATAAACATAATACAACCCATAAGATCAAAAATTCTAGGGTCTTTGGGAATTAGGTACATAGCATAACATCTTGAACATGGGATATATAAACATTATTGAAAAACTTCCTTAACATGCTCTTAAAAATCATCAGTCCTCTAAAAATTTATGGTATAACCTAGGGATGTATGTCACGACCCATCCTTGAGGTTCCCATGTCATTACTACCAAAAATACTCCTCCAATAGGCCATGGTCTGGCAACTAGCCCTGAGTAGGCATATCCCACAAATGAGAGGAATTTGGCTAAGTACCTATACACACGCGCACATCTCCAAGCCCAAAATGTTGAAAATTAAAAACATTAAGTAAAAAAATGAATGAATACCACTATATCCCAACCAAAAAAGTATGATAGGAAATTAAAGTGTAGTAAAGTACAACTGGGCCATAATACAAGCCCACCAAAAAATAAAGAGGTTGTAACACAAGGCCCTGAAGCTCATCCATAGAAAAACCTACCTAAATGGGAGGTATAGGAACAATTGTCTAAAGATGCAGGATCACACCTCATTTGTATGGTCTCTCTCTAAGAACCACCTGGTTCTAGTTCACCTAGGACTCCGTCAAAGCATTGATGGTCTGCACAAGACAAAACTCGTGTGGGAAAATCCAGTACAGAGGTGAGTAAAAAAATACTCAGTAGAAAACCCCAAAACACAAAGTAAAAGACCACAGAGGAAACATCACGAAGAAGATACCATACAGAAATACCAAAAAGGTAAAACAACACCAAGAAGATATATTCATATCAACATATTTATATTTCTATAGCACATATAACAAGAACATATTGGTATACTCTAAAAGGATTCCAAGACAAAAGGTCTTATCCACTACCTGCTACACTGTTCTGTTCGTATCATGCTCATTCTAGGAGATCTCACTCCTCGATATATCTAATATAAGTACATATAAAATCTCTACCAAAAGTACCCAGGAGAACACTAGGGTCTCAATAAGTTGCATAGTTTCCTTGATACATCCAGTCTCACTAAGACATAGATTTTCGATAACATATGGAATGTTGGTAACACACAGAGTGTCGGTAACACATGGAGTGTCAATAAGTCATGAAGCCCCCAAGTCACCTAGTCACCGAGTCACATCCAAACATCAATCACTAAAAACTTCTTGAAGCACATTCATCAGGACCAGTCACGTAGAATGGAAAAATCTGATCTCAATACATAGATAAGTGTTCAATTACCAGGGCTCACTGGGGGACACTTTCCCCTACTGGAAACATCATCCTAGATAGGGGATTTGTGATCATGTAAATATTGTTCACAAATTCTCTAGAAACCCTATATAATTTACCATAAAGATAAGTGAGGATTGATTGGGCATCTTAGTGAAATACATTCTTCAACCCACTGAGTCAACTATCAAAGTTGGGATGAGACAACTCACTTCAAAATATAGGCCATCCTCTATGATGGGAACGGGATCCTACATCGAAACCTGATAGGAAAATACCAAGGTTGTGATATCAACCTCTTTTTATCCAACTAAAAACCCACCAAACCATATCAAAAGTATCTCCCCATCACAAGGGTCTCAACATAGTAGATGGATCAGCAATCGGATGCTCTATTTAAAAGATATGGCCAATTTAGTGAAAAGGCCTGATCTGGGTCTGGTCCTGGTCCGAAGCAACCCGACCAACCTGACGAGGCCCAGTTCGGATTGAACTATCCTAGCCCACTAGTATTTCTAAACTGCAGCCCAACTCATCTGGTCTAGCCCGTACTCCAGGCCAGTATGTTCACCCACCCCGGTTGCATCCCCTACTAGTCCACGCGGTCTACCCCAACCGCATGGTCTGGTCCACATGGTTCACCCCGACCACATGGGTTGTTCCACGCGGTCTACCCCTACCTCATGGTCTTTGCACCCCATTTACCCATGGAATGCTTTCTCTGCAGGCCTTTAACACGTCTGCCATTTTGGACCTTCAACGTGGCTTCTGTCGCGGGCCTTGAACACAGTCGCCACCACGGGCCATCGGTTCTCCTACGGTGCTCTATTTTTTGAAACAGAGGAATTTCTATGATCCTCAAGTTTCATTCCTCATCACCCAGGGCTTTGATCAATGTCATGACCCATTCCGATGAAAATTCACTCAAACAGCAATATCTCCCAAACCGCTTTGATCTGTCTGTCATCATCGTCGCACCACCATCGTGCCATACCAATCCCAAATATATGATGTCATATAATTTTTCCAAGTATTTAGTATGAAATGATTGATCGATTGCAACATGTCAAGTCATGGTCCAAATGAAGAATGCCCATGAAAAATGAATAATAGGGGGAGAAAAGCACAAAACAACCAATAGGAATGGACCTTGATCAATGTTTGTGTCAATTGTGGTGCATTGTCATTAGAATGAAAATCTAAATACAAGAATAATCACAAGATCATTCTCTCATCAAAACCCTACAAAGGTAAATCCCATCCCGTAACAATGATCGATCCACGAGCCAATTTGTTTGTTGATTGGTCTGCACTAATCGTGGAATTAATGAATGGGGAAAATAAATCAAATCACAAACTCCCTACATCAATTTGGTTCGATCACTGATGAAGAACAGTCATCACATCATTATAGTGGGTGAAGATCCTTCAAATCTAAGGTTCTTTGTTGATTTTTGATCCAAGATCTTCCACCATTCGTCGAGAGAGCTTCATCTATTTGCCTCAAAGGAATTCCAAGGTTATGGCGATAACCCTGAATTCTCTAAAAAATTCATATTAAAAGAAAATGTTTCACTGAATCAAGAATAAAATATTTTTATTAAAATATTTTAATGATATTTACATCCAAAAACTATCTTTCACAACTGGCCCATGCCAGCCAATGTTTGGCCTCACCTAAGGAAAACACCCCCTTTCGAACTCAACGGTGGTCTCAGATTTCCAATATGAGTTATTGATTATGAGTTACTAGGATTTTAAAAATAAAATAATTTTATTTAGTTATTTTATTTATGGTTATGACCTTTTTATATTTTTCTACTGAAGACCCGTGCCGACTAAAGTTAAGTCGCACCTAGGGTAAAGTCACTACTCCAAGCTCAACAGTGCCCTTGGATTTCTAATCTGGGCACCTATTTAAATTTTTTCCACTTTTTTAGAAAATCCACTTGCATATACTATTAAAAACTTAACATTTTTCAATGAATCGTTCAAGGCACACCAGGCATCAGAATCACACATCGTCACAGCTCCTTGTCTCGAAATTTTCCCAAATAATTTCAAAAAATAAATTCAGGAAAATCCGAGTCATTATATTCTCCCCAACTTAGTGATTTATGTCCCCAAAATTCAAAATAAAGGGATGCTCATACAATTGAGGGTATTGAGAATGAATATGATCCTTCCACTCTCATGTGCTCTCCTTTAGATTCTTGTGCTGCCACCGAACACACATAAGAGGATTCAACCACCCATGAAGGATCCCCTTCTACCGATCCTTGATCTCCACCAGGTTCCTATCAAAAGTCACCTCAGTCAATGACGTGTGATGAATCATTCATGTATCTCATCAGTTGAGACACATGGAAGAAGTAGTGTACATGTTCCAACTTCTAGGGTAGATCCAAGCGGTACACCACCTCACTAACTCTATGCAGTATCAGTAAAGGGTTGATGAACCTCAGAGATATCTTGTTGTCCTAGAAAAATATTTGTATCCTATATCGAGGAGAGACCCAAAGGAACACATAGTCTCCCTCCTTGAACTCCAAAGGCATCCATCGCATATCAGCATAAGATTTATGATGGCTCTGTGTAGTCTTCATATGCTCCTAGATGACCTACACCTTCTCTATAGTCGCTTGTACCAACTCTGGGCCCTTGAGAACTGACTCTCCTGGGTCATTCCAACAAAGGTTTCACCTGTAAGGTTTCCTATACAAAGACTTTAATGGTTTCATACCAATGGTGGAGGGGTAGGTTTTGTTGTATGCAAACTCTGCCAGAGGTTGGTGATTTTCCAAACTATATCCAAAACTTAACATGCAAGCCTTTAGCATGTTCTCTAGAGCCTGAATGTCCTGCTCAGTCTGGTCATCCACCTATGAGTGAAATGCTATGATCATGAATAAATAAGTCCCAAAATACTCCTATAATCCCTTCCATAACTAGGAAGTGGAGTATAGATCACGATCTGAAATAATCATCGATAGAACTCTATGAAGCTGAACTATCTCTCGCACGTAGAGGCATCTCAATATCTCTACTGAACTCTACTTCCAGATAGATAGAAAGTGGGCCAAATTAATGAGTCATTCAATGATCACCCATATGGTACTGTTCCCCCTAGACGTACGTGGTAAACCCATAATGAATTCCATTTTCATCCCATCCCACTTTCATCCTGGAACCTCAAGGGGTTGAGTCAAACCCATTGGAACCTGATGCTCAGCCTCCATTTCTTGACAAGGCATCGAGATACAAACTTTACAACTTCCTTCTTCATCCCTAGACACCAAATTGATGTCGGAGGTCCTGGTACATCATTACCACACCTGGATGTAATTCTAAAAGTGGATACATAAAACTACCTAAGAACCTCCTCTCACAACGCCACTAGTATCACCATGCACCCTTTGAAAAAAAACATGCTCCCTGTATTTTGAATGTCAATCAGGGGCATGCCCTATGTACATCTGAGAATGAAAATCCTCACAGTCAGTGTCCCTAATTTGTACCTCCATGAATCACCATAATAGTGGAGGGGTGACAACCATTGACTAAATATAAGCTTCTCCAATTCCATCCTCAATGGATATCTACAATGAGGATAACTGATATGATGCCTCGTTCAGCAAATGCAAGCTAGATCTTCTATTGAGAGTGTCTGCTACCACGTTCCCCTTCCCAAGAGTATAGAAAATCTCCAATTCATATTCCTAGAGTAACTCTATCCATCATCTCTATCTCAAGTTTCAATCCTTCTTATATAAGATATACTTGAGACTCTTATGGTTGAATTAGATGATAAACCTCTCACCCATCAGGTAGTGTCACCACATATTCAATGCAAAGACTACTACTACTAACTCAAGATCATGGGTTGAGTAGTTATTCTTGTGTGATTTCAACTGGATTGAACCATAGGAAATCCCTACTTGCCTCTGTAATAGGACACAACTAAGACTGGTTCCTGATGCATCACAAAACACTACATACTCGACACCCACCTCTAGAAACCTCAAGATGGGATTTCTCATCAAACTCTTTCTCAACCTTACTTGTATCTATTAAAACTTTAGTCTCTAAGATGATATGTCTGAGATTAACAAAGACCACTTAGGGATTCCTAGGGTGGAACATTGGGTATCACTAATCCCTTCCTCTGCAAGTCCTCCAACTGCACCATTTTCTCATGAAGTTCTATGGGAACCATATGATATGATGGTGTAGATATCAGTATCATCCCAGAGTGGTAAACCTATAACATCTTCAAGGAAGATGTATTTAAAATATTTCTCTGTTATAGGAAACTAAGGACTCAAAACATCCACTTCACTAAGGGTTAGGCTAGCTAAGTGAAGAGTAATCGGTCACACCCTCCTATGCGTGAGTTCATCCTGAGCTACAAGGATTTCCCTTTCACTGATAAAAAGAGAAATTGTGTTCTATTATCACAGATGAACCGCACCCTTTTCCTAAAATGATCAATATGATCATGAACTATGGCTACTATTCCATATTGAGAATGACATCGTAAGGCCTCAACGCTACTTCCAAGAGATCCCAACCGTAACTCTCGTCTTTAGGATTCAGGTCACACTGTTGGCACTAGTGTGTGATCATTGGGTCTCCACCAGTAGGAGTCTCTAAATTTGAGGTTAAAGTCAATGATTTAATTGGAATCTCTAAGTATCAAACAATAAAATTGGAAGGAAATGAAAAACACTATCATAATTGTCTATCTACTGTATCTAAAGTAGAAAGACATAGATTGTACCTTGAACTATTCTCAGAGTCTTGGGGTTATAAACCTTAACATCCAATAACTATATCCTCCCCTATCCTCCAGCTCCCTGAGTATGGTATGGACCACCTGGGGGTGTCACTGGTAACATGTCAAAACATTGTCCACCTCATACTACTTCCCCATCTCCTCTTCCACGTCCGTCGCCTAATGGATTTTTCTGTTCCTATCACTGCCTCTTCCTTGGTGGTTCATAAACCACCTCTCTGAATGATGCTTGAATAGTGGGACAATCTCACATGGAATATCCCTTCCCAAGAGAAGCATAGATATGCCTCTTCCTCAGGGAACTAGCACACCCATGGAACTTCTGATGAAACCTCTTGTTATGTGGCTTACGTCATGCACCTACTATCGGTAGGTCCTGCTAACCCTAAATCCTAGGTGATTGGTTCCTCAGAATCCTATGATACACGGTTGGACCCTGTGTATAGTCATCCAGCACCAAAATATTAACCCATGACTCATTCTAGCAAGCTAAATCTACTGGATCCACTGAAGCTGGGTCTACGAACTGATTAGTAGGAGAAAGTGCCACCTGCTAACCATCATTAAGAAAAATTTCTCTGTGACTGGCTACCCTCAGGGAGGCCTCATAAAACATTGGTTCAAAATTCTGATCATAATGTATAAACCTTTATGGATAGTATCATGAATACATCCTATAAGAAAACAAGATGTGTCATGGTTAAAAGTATATACCTAGTGAGATTACTCAAGAAGGACAAGGAAAACACAACCCATTCATATGTGATGCATGTACATTTATTTTTTCCTACAACTAGTGTTTTCATGTGTCGAGTCAAAAATCAGGTTTCCAGAGTCCTGGTGTATGGATACATTAGCTACACACCAAAAATGGAGTCCCTAACCTAAAATCTAAACTCAAAACACTTAACACTGATTCCCCAAACCAATCTCACAGACTCTTGGTTCTAAAGTAGAACTGATCCCCTTTGATATCACTCTATTACAAACCATCTCAGAGGGTCCCATTTCGTGACAAACCCAAGCCCGCCTCCAATAGTCCAGGGGCTGGAGACTAGTTTTGAGTAGGAATATCTCACAAATGGGAGGAATTTTCCTAAGTAAATGTACACACGCACACATGTCCAAGCCCAAAATGCTAAAAAGTAAAAACACTAAGTAAACAAATGCATGCATACCGCTATATCCCAACCAATAGAGTACGACGTGAAAGTAAGGTATAGTAAAGTACAACTGGGAAAGAATACAATTCCACCAAAAAGAAAGAGTTTGTAACAAAAGGTTCTAAAGTTCATCCATAGAAAACCCTACCTAAATGGTAAGTGCAAGAATAGTTGTCTGAATCCATAGGAGCACACCTCAACTGTCTGGTCTCTCTCTAAACACCACATGGTCCTGGTCCACTTAGGACTTTTTCAAAACATCGATGGTCTATATAGTACATGACACGTATAGGCAAATCCCATGTAGGGTTGAGTAAAATAATACTCAATAGGACACCCCGAAACACAAAGTAAAAGACCACAGAGAAAATATCACAAAGAAGATACCACGTAGAAATACCACAAAGGGAAAGCACCACTAAAAAGATATATTCATCTCAATATAGGTATATGAATATATCACATATAATAAGAACATACAAGTATACTTGTAAATTATTCCAAGACGCAAGGTCTCATCCACTGCCAGCTACACGGTTCTGTTCATAGCACGCTCATTCTGGGATATCTCACTCCTCAAGATATCTAATAAAAGTATATAGAAAAGTTATACCAAAAGTACCTAGGAGAACACTATGTTCTCAAAAAGTTATGTAGTTTTCTTGAGACATCCATTCTCTCTAGGAAATAGAGTTTTGATAACACACAAAGTGTATGTAACACATGGAGTGTCAGTAACACGCGGAGTGTTGATATGTCATGAAGCCCCCAAGTCACATAGTCACCGAGTCACAGCCAAACATCAACCACTGAAAACTGACCAAAGTACACTCATCAAGTCTATTCATGTAGAACAGAAATAATCTAATCCCAATACATAGATAAAAGGTCAATACCCAGGGCTCACTGGGGGGAACCTGGCCCTACTGGAAACATCATCCTAGATAGGGGATAGGTGCTCATGTAAATATTGGTCACACCTTATCCAAAAACCCTATCTAAGGTACCATGAAGATAAGTGAGGAATAACCAGTCCTCCCAGTGCGATACATGCTCCAACCCACAGAGTCAACTGTCGAAGCCGATCTGAGACAAATCACATTATAATATGGGTCATCCTCTATGACGGGAATGGGATCTTGGATCGAACCCTCATAGGAAAAGACCAAGGGTATGATCTAAACCTATTTTTATTCAAATAAAATCACACAAAACCATATTAAAAGGACCACCCCATCACAAGGGTCCCAACACCACAGATGGTTTGTCAATAGGATTCTCTGTTTGAAAGATATGGCCAATTTAGTGAAAAGGCCTAATTTGGGTCCGGGTTTGACCCGGCCCGGTCTGGCTCAAACCGCCCTAGCCCGCTGGGCCTACTGGGCCATTGGTTCCATCCCCCTGGGCCGCTAGATTGGCTAAGATCATATGTTCGATTCTGCACTGCTGGCCAGCCAGTGTGACTGACGGGGCCCACCCCAGTCGCGTCCCCTACTAGTACACGCAGTCTACCCCAACCGCATGGCCTCCACATTCACACCTCGTTATTCCATGGCATGTCGCCGCTGCGGACCTTCAATGAGGCTACCACCACATGCCACTGCCTATGCTGGCACACCAGGGGTCCCTTCCTTAAGCCACTGGTGATCCTATTTTCAAAACGGAGGCATGTCTATGATCCTCGGGTCGTGTTCTTTATCACCTTGAGCTTTGATAGATGTCACGATCTATTCTGATGAAAATTCAATCAAACTGAGATATCTCTCAAAATGCTTTGATCCATCCATCTCCATCATCTTCGCACCTACTTTATGTTATGCCAATCCCAGATCTGTGATATCAAATCATTTTTCCAAGGATCGAGTGTGCAACAATTGATCAAGCACAACATGTCGAGTCATGGGACAAATAAAGAATAATTACAACGAATGAAGAATAGGGGAAGAAAAGCATAAAACAACCAAGATAAATGAACCTTTATAAATGTTTGTGCTGATTGTGGTTCATTTTCATTAGAATGAAAATAAAAATCTAATAATAATCATAAGATGATTCTCCCATCAAAACCCCGAAAAGGTAAATCTCATCCTGAAACAATGATCGATCTTTGAGACAATATATTTGTTGATTGGTCTATGTTCTTCATAGATTTCATGAATGGGAAAAATAAATCAAATCACAAACGTCCATCCTTGATTTAGTTTGATCACTGGTGAAGAACAGTCATCTTGTTGTTGTCGTGGGTGAAGATCCTTCGAATCTGAGCTTTGTCATTGATCATTGATCCACGGTCTATTGTTGTTCATTGAGAGAGATCAATCTATTTGCCTGAGAGGAATTCCAAGGTAATGGTGATAACCCTGAATTCTCTTAAAAAATTTACTAAAATAAAATGATTCGCTACGTCAATAATAAAATATTTTTATTAAAATATTTTAATGACGTTTATGTCCAAAAACTATCTTTCACAGCAAGTCCATGCCAGCCGATGTTAGGACTCACTAAGGAAAACACCCCCTTAAAAACTCAATGGTGGTCTCAGATTTCCAATATAAGTTACCGTTTATGAGTTATTAGGATTTTAAAAATAACATTATTTTATTTTATTATTTTATTTACAGTTACACCCTTTTTAGGTTTTTCCACTAAAGACCCACACCAACTAAAGTTAAGTCATTCCTAGGTAAAGCCAATACTCTGAGCTCAATGGTGCCCTCAGATTTCTAACCCAAGAAACCATTTAAAAGTTATTTCACTTTTTTATATAATTTTCATGTTCATGAAATTGAAAACATAACATTTTTTAAAGAATCATTTCAGGTACACCAATCCTTAGAATCACATGTTGTCTCAGTGCCTGATCTCATAATTTTATCAAATAATTTCAAAAAAACAAATTCAGGAAAATTCGAGTCATTTCAACGTACGTAATAAAGGGGTGAGTAAAACCCATTAAGGGAATATAAAATAATCATAACATGAAGAAATTATGACATTTTAGACAATGGGAGTTTAAATGGAACATAAAAGGGATGAGAATCAGAAATATGAATAATGGGGCAAGATATAGAATTGTAACATAAAGGTGACATAGGAAATGTGGAAACAACTTTAAACATAGAATCATAAACATTGTTCAAGGATAACCACCATGATATCATAACATGGTGTAAAAAGTACCATTATGGATTAGTTTCACTCCCAAATCCCTTTAATGACATCTATTGAGACTAAAACATTACCCAATGCATTGGATCACTATATAATTATGGGCACACCCATCTCTTTCATATCATGTACATGCATAAGTGTGTCACATAAAACATTCAACATAAGATCATATTTAATCATATTTAATTACAAGAACAAGTAGTGTAGAATACCTAAATTTATTTCCCTAATAAAAGGAGTATAGTTATTTATAAGTGAACACCCTTTAGTGGAAATATCGATGGTATACGTAATAAAAAGTCTTGGCATGGAAAAATCACAATGAAATTTCAGCAACAAAACGACAGTGCTCAAAGATTTATAAAATGGTTTAATGGGAGAGAAAGGGTTATGTCGTCATTTTGAAATAAAATGGAAAGTAATAGGGACATTTAAAAACATATACCAATATTAGTAATTGGAAATAAAAGACATAAAATGATGAAAATTATTGAATAATTAGAAGAAGGGTATGATCACTTACTAAAGGGATGTTTATAAATTTATGACCGTATAACCAATTGATATTCAAAAGGAAAATTACAAATAAGGTTTGTGAATTGAAATGAGGAGAGAATGGTCCCTTAATTTTGGTATGGAAAATCGAAGGATAATTTCGGCAGTATAATGGGTGTTCATAAAGGTTCATGGGAGATATTAATTTGATTGAAATGGGTATCTCATAACATGTACATAAAAATTGAATTAATATGGATATATAAAAACATACCCAAATAAGTTAAAATGTAAATTAATAGGCACAACATAAAAAGGGTACTTGAATAAAAAGAAGAGAGGGAGATCCCGTACTTTGAGAGGGTGAATCCAAAAGATTTGGAGGAGATTCTTGAGAGCTTCGGGGAACATTTGGAGAACTATAGATAGGTTAGGGAAGATTAAGGACATGATTCATGGTTTTTTAGTGAAGATTAATGGGATATTAGGTGGATTTATATAGGAAAATAGGGGGAGTTCTTTATTATTTCCCAAACATAGGTTTTGGACTCTATAAAATAAAATAATCAAAACCAAAAAACCTTACCATGGGTTTTCCCATGGTTTATATAAAACAGAAGTTTTTTTCATTATTTTATAATTACAAAGTCCTAACTCATTAAAATATTACCCTTGGTGATGTTGAAGTGATTCATGTTCATAAAAAATGATTCTAAACCCTTAAAATATAATATAGGTTTTGGAGAATTTATAAAAACTTTATAAAATTAATAAAATAAGATAAAAATAAAATTATATTAAATTAAAAACATATATTTGGTCATGTATACTATTTATATCATGTATTGTACCACTTTTAGGTCATTATCATGTCATAATACACCTTGTATATTTATATCGTATTTAATTTTTACTCGAAAATTAGATTGTCTCAGAAAATTATGAAAAAAATAACTATTGGATAATTTAAACATGATTATTCAAAAATAATATTTATTTTATCAAAATAATTCTCTAAATATGTGAATTTTCACTATGAAAACAAAAAAAAAGAATTTATTGATAAATAATGGTTTTTTTACAATAACAATTTTTGAACCCTTATAACAATTACATTTGACTTCATAAAACTTATATTATCATTTATAATTATTAAAAATTACTCAATAGTATTATTTTATTAAAATATAATTTATTTTTACAATTCATGAATTCATAAAAAAGGAATATCTTAATTTAAATTGATTATTACACAAAAATACAATTCGTAGATCATCGTATTAAAATCTAATTTTTATCAAAATAATTTCTTAATTGTTTATAAAGAAACAACAAAAAAATATAATCACTATTATATTTAAAATAAAATATACATATTCATCCTATTAGGTTTACTTTATTTATATTCCTTCTTAAATTATTAGTACCCTTAAATAACATATTTTTCTTTTACTGTGGTAATAATATTTACTACAATTACTATTCATATTGTCCAAAAAATTAAGTTTAACTTCTTACCTAATATTAATTACGATGGTTCAAAATATAGAATAAAATTTATTAATATGAAATCACAAATGTGGACTAATTTAACTTAATATAAAACCTCTAAGTGTGATGGAAAGCAGTTTTCTGAAAAATGAATTTTTCAAGGAAAAATGATTTTACTTTAACTTTATATCTAGTAACCTTAATTATATGAATATAAATTCGTAAAGGTAGATATATAACATAAAAAATTGATTTAAATCATTCCTCGTTAGTTTTTCTTTTAATTAATTATAATAGTTAAACATTGTGCACCTTACAACAATTTTCAGGAAAACGGGCTTTGAAGCCTAAAAATAAACTTATTCTAAAATCCGGTATAAATATTATTTAAATGTAATTAATTGGATTAAATATAAATCAAGAATGATTATATTACTTTAAAATAAAATTAAAATAATAATTTTACTTTTATTTTACTTAATTTATCAAAAGAAATGATAGTTTTAAACAAATGGGTATTTTTCACTATTTAATGAAAAATCAACATTTTTTGAAAAATCTAAAAAATTAACCCTAATTTAATTTTTATATGATGATATCAGAAATGGGGTTAATTTTATAAAATAAATTTTATAAATTTTCTAGAAATTAATTATCATATATTTTTTTACAAAAAAAAATAAAAAATATTTTCGAAGAAAATGTATTTTTAAAGAAAAAATAATATTATTAAAAATTAGGTGATTATTTAATAAGAATTTTTAAATATTTTTATTTTTATTTTTAAATTTATATATATATTTCATAAATTTTTTAATCATATTCAAACCCACAAATTTAATAGCTAGGTTATAACAGTCGTATTTTAATAAGATTTGTTTTAGGGTTTGGTGTTGCGTATTACATATGCTATCAAACATAATTTTCTCTTTTAAAAACATAGGGTGTTACATTATTTCCCCCTTTAATAAATTTCATCCTCTAAATTTGAACTTTATCATTATAAGTAATGATTTGACACTTGTAAATATCTTTATTGAAAACCCACATTGTAAAAAGGGTTAATAAAACATCCACTTGAAAAGAGAGAAAGAGAAGTATGAAGGTCATTACATTACTAGGTTTCCGAGAAGTAGAACATTAGTGGGAAGTGAAAATATAGTCATGGAAGAAAACAACTAATTCCCAAGAATCAATATAGAGTGATAGAGAACATGGTTGGGAGAAATTCAATGACCACAAAACCATAAATCTGTGATGGGTGAAAATACCATCAATTCATAATATGAAAACATTTTTGTTTCATGATTATTTTCCAAGAGTTAAGGAATTAGTTTACCACCTATACTAGGAACATAAGTAAATATACTTTATTGACAATTATAATTTCATCCTTTAATCAATCTCCACTCTAGTGTCATCTTTTCCTCCAAATAATGAGTACTCAAGATGAATTTTTTATGCCTGAAGCACTATAATAAGCATATAACATATCACATAATCCACCAAATAATAACAAGATATTTCTCATATCTTTACTAAATCTAAAATGGTCATCATAAATAAGATAATATTGAAAATTAATAAACCTTAATACACTAATCTCTAAAATTCAACAAGAAATCCAAATGGTTTATCATAGATCATTTTTTAAATAAATACTTCTATATCCTAAATAACACAAATAACCACAAAATTAAATAATGTTTTAAATTCAAAGGTTGTATCATACCTTTCATCTTAAACCTACAAAAATATAATAGAATTATTCTTAAATAATCTTTTATATTAAACCTAATGGGTATACCTCAACCCAAATAAAACATCTACCAAAATATCATTAATCACCACAAAATCAAAAAAAAGATTATATCTTGTAATATGTTTTCCCAAAATATCCTTAATCATGCTAAAATTCCATCACATAAGTATTCAAAAGTTATATTGGTTATTTTAAAGATTAGGCTTGGAAAGATCATCCTGAGACTCTTTAGGTTTATCCTAACATAAAAAACCTATTAAGGGTTATCAATCCATCAATAATGTGTTTTCTAAAATATAATTTCATCATTAAATCACTTTTATAGGTTATTGATACTATTAAACATATGTTTCAAATCCTTATAGAAAAAATATTGTAGATTAATCCTTATATGTATCTTGATTCTTATATCCATATTGTCATTGATATACTACTTCTTCAATATAACTCTGAAATACCAATAGATAAACACTTTAATCCTTACACTTAAATGATTTCCATAGCATATGTCCTTAGTCTAGGATTTAACCCTTGGATTAGGGCATTGACTCAGATAATTCCCATATTCTCCACATATAATACATTAAACAATAAAGGGTGTTGTAAGATGTAATTTATTCCCTTTCATTATACTTTTCATTTTTTTAATGGCAACTAGCTATTTTATACCCTATTTTTTCATACTTAAAACACTTTTGAGTTCCTTTGTGGCATTTTCATTAGTGCTTATTTCTACATTTTTGACATGTAAGAAATTGAATATTCTTCCCTTTATCACCTTTATTGGATGAAAATTCTTGATATGTCATCCTCCTTTTCTTTGATTTCTTTGGACATTCAACTATGTGTTGGTTGTTAATTGTGATTTTTGATAGCTGGTTTGGAATAATCACAAGATGTATTGTTTGAGCCTCAATTAATGTTAGATATATAATTTGGTAATTAATCACATTTCTCATCACATTGGTTGTTGAATTTAATCCTCATATTTCCATCCATTGACTAGAATAAAGGTAAAATTAAGGATGATTAATTTAAAACTATTAAACACATAAACAGTAAGAAAATAACATTAAAGGGATAACTTATAAATGAAATTTATTTCTTTACCTTGTGAATTTATAGGCTTCAGTATAATTTATCCATGATCTATTTCCTAACATAGACTCTTATGGTAATTTTTGTTACATTAATAATGGTTCATAATGAGTTTGTGAATTTAGAAAATCATGTCCCCCAAGAGTATCAAACCAGGTGTGCAGCAAGGCCTGTTTTCATACACCAATTATTGATTGATTCTAGATTAATATGGTGTTTCTATGTGTTAATCCTAGTTACATATGTGATAGATACACATCCAATTGTAATATCCTGAAAGGGGTGTATTTTATTTGAAACCACTTAATCTATACTTTACCAAAACATAGGGATGTTTTATTATGTTTAGTATTATCCCTATGACTTTATCTAGATTTTCCTAATCCTAATCCCAAAAAAAACTAAACTTTCCTTTGATACCAACTGTAAAAACTCATGTCTTTATTACACATTAATTTATGATTTATTACATAAGAATACACATAATAAAACCCTAAAGATAAATTAATATAATTTCTTTCAAAATTAAGTACATATAATAACATCTTGAACATTGGATAAATAAACATTATTGAAAAACTTCCTTAACAATCTATTAGAAATCATCGGCCCTCAAAACAGCATGGGATAACCTGGGGACGTACATAAGAAAGGGGAGAGCTATAAAGTCTAGTAAGCGAATATAAAATAAGAATAACATGAATAAAGTATCACATGTTAGACAATGGTAATTTAAATGGAACATAAAATGGTTGAGATTAATAATTATAAATAATGAGACATGGTATAGCATGGTAACCTAAAGGTAAGATGGGAAATGTGGCAAAACTTTAAACATAGCATCATAAACATAGGTCAAGGCTAACCGCCAAAAAATCATAACATGGTGGAAAATATCCCATTATGGATTAGGTTCACTCCCTAATCTCTTACATGATGTATCATGAGACTAAAACATTACCCAATGCATTGGAGATCTATATAATTATGGGCATACCAGTCTCTTTTATATCGAATTTAATTTTTACCCGAAAATTTGACTATCTTGAAAAATTATGAAAAATTCACCCTTGGATAATTTTGATATTATGATTCCAAAAATAATATTTATTTTATAAAAATAATTCTATAAATATTTCAATTGTCAATTTTAAAACAAAAATTGATATTTATTGAAAAATTCCGGTTTTTTGACAATAATAGTTTTTAAACCCTTATAACATTACATTTGACTTCATAAAAAATTATATTATCACTCATAATTGATAAAAATTAATTAACAGTTCTATTTTATTAAGATATAATTTATTTTTAAAATTCATGAATTCATAAAAAATGAATATCTTAATTGAAATTGATTATTACACAAAAATATAATTTGTGTTTTATCATATTAAAATCTATTTTTTATCAAAATCTTTTCATAATTATTTATAAAGAAACAAAAATATATATAATAATTATTATATTTAAAATAAAATATACATATTCATACTATTAGGGTTACTTTTTTTCTAGTCCTTGTTAAATTATTTTTACCCTTAAATAAATCATTTTCATATTACTATAGTAATAAATATTTACTATGGTTACTATTCATATTATCAAAAAATTAAGTTCAACTTATTAAATAATATTAATTAAGGTGATTCAAAATATTGAATACATTTTATCAATATAAAATAAAAAAGGTGGAATAATTTAATTTAATATAAAACCTACTTGTGCGATGGAAAGTGGTTTTTTGATAAATGAATTTTGCATGGAAGATATGATTTTACTTTAACATTATATCTAGTAACCTTTCTTATATGAATATAAATTCATAAATATAGATATATAATTTAAAATTTTAATTTAAATAATTCCTCATTTCTATTTTTTAAATTAATTATAATAGCTAAACATTATGTATTTTAAAATAGTTTTTAGGAAAATATGTTTTTAAGCCTTAAAATAAACTTATTCTAAAATCAAGTATAAAGATGATTTAAATGTAATTAATTAGATTAAATATAAATAAATAATTATTATCATACTTTGAAATCAAATTAAAATAATAATGGGACTTAAAAATTACTTAATTTATCCAAAGAAATGATAGTTTTAAACGAATTGGTATTTTCACTATTAACGAAAAAATTCACATTTTCCAAAAAATCCAAAAATTTCACCCTAATATAATTTTGATATGATGATATCAAAAATGGAGTTCATTTTATCAAATAAATTTTATAAATATTCGATAAATTAATTGTAATATTTTTTTCATAAAAATAAATAAAAAACATTTTTGAAGAAAACGTAATTTTCAAGAATAAAATGAGCCAATGAGCATGTACCCAAGTGGTAGAGGCTCTTTCCTGGCATCCAAAAGACCCAAGATTAAATTTGGGTAAGGTTAATTTTTTGGGTTATTGTATCAGTTACTGTAGCAGGTATTGTGCGGTACTGTAGTAGCCAGAATTATTCATCTGATTTGGGCCTTCGGACCACCGGTTTGGGCCTAGGGGTATCATGGCCTTCGGGCCATAAGTAATTTGGACCACTAAGGGACTTAGGGACATAGGGCCTTTAATCCACCAATGGTCTTTGGTCCACAGGGATTTCAGGCCACAGAGACCAAGAAGTAGCTCGAGTAGACCACATAACAGTAGGCCCATAAGAGGATTCAGAAAAAAGATAACCAGATTGGATGAATGAGATGGTATGGAAAATTCCATCAATACCGGGAACCATGAAACTCTGTATAGGGAAATTCTAGTCGATCATCCATGTGAGGTGGGGATCTAGGAACCTTCAAGATGGCTGGGGAAGGGCTGTTTCAAATGTGTCAGGTCTTGGGCCTTCAAGTTCATTTATTGGGCCTTATACCTCTGGGCCTTAGGGTTATGTATGGGCCTTGTTACTTGGGCCTACAGTTCATGTTTGAGTTCCCCCTCAACCCTTAAAAAGGGAATTATCCAAAAATCAATAAAAATCCAAGGCCTTCGGGCTTTCGGAGTAAGAATAAAATGATATTACTAAAAATTAAGTGATTATTTACTAAGAATTTATAAATATATTTATGTTGAGTTGGAAATTTATATATATATTTCATAAAGTAGTTGATTTTATTCATACCCTCAAATTTAATGGCTAGGTTATAATGGTCGTATTTAAATAATCATCATTTTTTAGGGTTCGGTGTTGTGTATATCATATGTTATCGAACATAATTTTCTCTTTTAAATACTCGGGGGCATTACATTCCTCCCTATTTGATAGATTTCATCCTCTAAATTTGAATTTAATATTGGTAAGAAATATTTTTACACTTGTACATATCTTTATTTAAAACCCACATTGTAAAAGGGGTTAATAAAACATCCCCTTAAAAATAAAGAAAGGGAAGTATGAAGGTTATCACATTCCTATATTTCTGAGTTGGAGAACATTAATGGGAAGTGAAAAATATAGACATGGAAGAAAAAAAATAATACCCAAGAAATGATAGAGAGTGATAGATAGCATGGTTAGGATAAAATCAATGACCACAAAACCATAAATAAGTGATGGGTGAAAAGACTGTCAATTCATAATATGACAGCATTTTTGTTTCACAATTATTTTCCAATAGTTAAGGAATTACTTTACCAACTTGACTAGGAACATAAGGAAATATTTTTTCTTAACAAGTATAATTTAATCTTTTAATAAATTTCCATAATAGTCTTATCTATTCCTCCAAACTATGAGTACTCAAGATGATTTTTTTTCCTGAAGAACTATAATAAGCATCAAACAGATCACATAATCCACCAAAGAATAACAAGTTATTCCTCCTATCTTTAAAAAATCAAAAATGGTTAGAATAAATAAGATAATAATGAAAATTAATAAACCTCAATACATTAATCTCTAAAATTCAACAATAAATACAAATGGTTTATCATATATCATTCCTTAAATAAATACTCATATATCCCAAATAACACAGATAACCTCAACATTAAAGAATTTTTTAACTTCAAAGGTTGTCTCATACCCTTCAAATTAAACCTCCAAAAACATAAGATCATTATTCTAAAATAATCCTTTATATTAATCCTAATGGGTATACCTCAACCCAAATAAAACATGTCCCAAAATATCATTAATCACCTCGAAATCAAAAAAAATTGATCTTGTAATATGTTTTCCCAAAATATCCTTAATCATGCTAAACATCCATCACATAAATCTTAAAAAGTGTTATCGATAATTTTAAAGATTATTATTAGACATATCATCCCAAGACTCTTTAGGTTTATCTCAACATAAACATTGATTTAGGGTTATTAATCCCTCAATCATGTGTTTTCTAAAATATCACTTTATCACTAAATCACTTTTATAGGTTATTGGTATTATTTAACATATGTTTCAAATAATTAAATAAAAACAAATACTGATCAATCCTTATATGTTTCATGATTCTTATATCCATAATTTCATTGATATACTACTTGTTCAACATAAATATCAAATACCAATACATATACACTTTAATCCTTACACTTCAACAATTTCCATATCATATGTCCTTAGTCTAGGATTTAACCCTTGGATTTGGGAATTAACTCAAATAATTATCATATTATCCATGCATAAGACATTAAATAACAATGGGTTTCATAAAATATAATTTATTCCCTTCCATCATACTTTTCATTTTTTTTAATGGAAACTAGCTATTTTTCACCCTATTTTCCACACTTAAAACACCTTTGAGTTCCTTTGTGGCATTTCCCGTGGTTCCTATTTTCCTCATTTTTTACACATATCAAATTGAATCTTCTTTCCTTTATCATATTTATCATATGAACTTACTTGGTACATCATCCTTCTATTCTTTGATTTATTTTTACATTCTACTTTGTTCTAGTTTTTAATTAAGATTTTTGATAGCTGGTTTGACATAATCACAAGATATATTAATTGATCTCCCATCATGTTAAGTATCTCATTTAGGAATTAATAACATTTCCCGTCACATTATTTGTTGACTTAGTTCCTCATATTTTCATCCATTTACTAGGATATAGATAAAATTAAGGATGACTAATTTTAAACTATTAAACACATAACCGAGAAGAAAATAACATTAAAGGGATAACTTATAAATGAAATTTATTTCATTGCCCTGTGAATTTATAGGCTCTAATATAAGTTATATATGATCTATTTCCTAATATAGACTCTTATGGGCATTTATGTTCACTTAATAATGGTTCATAATGAGCTTGTGAATTTACCAAATCATATCCCATAGGAGTGTCAAACCAGGTGTGTAGAAAGGCCTGTTTTCATGCACCAGTTCCCAATCAATTCTAGCTCAATATGGTGTTTTCGGGTGTTACCCCTATGTACATCTGTGTTAGATCCACATCCACTTGTAGTATCTAGATAAGGATGTATTTTATTGTAAACCACTTACTCTATAGTTTACCAATGCATAGGGATATTTTATTATATTTAATCTTATCCCTAAGACTTTTGATATAGTTTACTAATCCTAATCCCAAAATAACTAAAAAAATTGATACCAACTATAAAAACTTGTGTCTTTATTACATATTAATTCCTGATTTATTACATAATAATACAAACAATACGACCCAAAAGATCAACAAGTCTAGTATCTTTGGTAATTAGGTACATAGCATAAAATCTTGAACATGGGATACATAAAAATTATTGAAAAACTTCCTTAACATGATCTTAGAAATCATCAATACTCTAAAATTTCATGTGATAACCTAGGGACGTGCATAAGAAAGGGGTGATCTATAAATCCCAGTAAGGAAATATAAAAAAAGCATAACATGAAGAAAGTATTACATGTTATAAAATGATAATTTAAATGGAAAATAAAAGGGTTGATATTCATAATTATAAATAATGAGGTAAGATATATCATGGTAACATAAAGGAAACATGGGAAATTTAGAAACAAATTTAAACATGGCATCATAAACATTGGCCAAGGCTAACCATCAATACATCATAACATGGTGGAAAAATTCCCATGATGGATTAGGTTTACTCCCTAATCCCTTACATAACATCTCATGAGGATAAAACATCACCCAATTCATTAAATCACTATATAATTTCAGGTTCACGTGTCGCCTTCATATCATGTATGTGCATAAGTGTTTCACATAGAAAATTCAACATAGGATCATATTTCAACATATTTAATTACAAAATCAAGGAGTGTGGAATATATACATTGAATTTCCCAATAAAATGAGTATAGTTATGTCTAGTTGAATAACCTTGAGTGGAAATAGCAATGGTATTCACAATAAAAAGGTTTGGTGTGGAAAAATCATAGTGAAATTTTGGAAACATAACGTCGGTACTTCAAGATTCATAAATTGGTTTAATGAGAGTGAAATGGGTCTCTCATAATTTGTATATAAAATGGAAAGTAATAGGGTCATGGAAAAATAAAAGTTCCCAGTCAGGATGATTGTATCACTTAGAGTGGGAGGGGGTCAATCAGTGATACTTTTTCCATTTTATGTTTTGTTGAAACAATATTCACCTCTTATTAAAGATTCAGTTACCTATTAAAAACAATTCAACCACACATCCAAAGGAACATAATTATTTACAAGGTTCACTATTAAATAACAATGGCTACGTCCTTGGTATGGTTTGGAAGTAATCCAATACCACATAATCCACTAGAAAATAATACCTGGATTACAATTAGTAGGTTATACCCTTACACTCATATAGCACTATGTAAACAATTCCAATAGTGTGTGTGCACCCTCTTAGCACAAATAGGGTAATACAATTATTGTGTAATAACTCATTTTACCTAGGCTTCTTTTCAATTACAGAAATGTATTCAATTGAAAATATTTTTTCAATTTCCTACCTAGAAGAAGGTAAGAACTTTCTATACTTTTTTATGGGAATATCGATCCGATTTTCCTAGGTACGATTTTCCTGGTCTGACTCCTCTGAGTACTATTCTCCAAATACGATTCTTCTCAGTACAATTATTACCAGTACGAAAAATATGGCTTTGATAGAATACGGTCGTAATGAATCGGCACTACTTCTATTACCTTTCTTCCTAGGTCTGGAAAACACAATACATAAATCCCAATCCGATTAATCCATCCCAATATGATAATCAGTTGAATACAATTGACATGCCAAATATGGTAACCAGCTGATTATGATAAAAATTGAGTATGATGATCAACTAAATACAATGTTGTGATCTTGTATATTCTCTTTCACTTCAATCCATCAAAACTTTTTCAACAAAAAATGAATATGGAAACCCTCTTCTTCTCTCTAAAAACTCATAGCTTCTCTCTCATAAATAGTACAACAGTCGTCAAAAAATTACAATGTACTTTTCTCCTTTTATAGGTGACCCTAGAGTGGATTTGGAGGGAATCCCAAAAAAATTTACTTAATAAAATTCAGATTAATCTCAATTTCCCCTAAAATATCGAGTGAATTTTGAATTTGTCAACTCTTCTCAAAAATTCTTGATTCTTCTTCAAACTTCATCTCCTTCTTTAGGATTTCATTTGAATCGCCATTCCAATTTCAATACATGAGTCTGATTTTTCTCAATCCTAATTTTTTAAATAAAAAGATCTGTATTAATTAAAAATAAATGTATGAAGAAATGGATACCACTTATAAATGCTGAATACGATAATTATTTTGGATTTTGAGGTCCCCCTTGATAGTACATTCATCAAACTCCTTCTACTTTTCTCTTAACCCACTTGAGATACAAAACTTCATCTTATCCTCTTCTCTTGACCCAATTGGAAACATACAAAGTAATTCAACCCTTCTGAAATGGTTGACTATATTATTGATCTCATTATATCTATATCTTTTCATCCATTGGCCTCAAGAAATTCATTCTCTAAATACAATTTTCCATAGTATGATCTTTTTTAGGATGATTTTCCTGGATATGCTCATTTCTGTGTACGATCATTCTGGGTATGATATTTTTTCTTTCTTATCCTGAGTAGGATCATCCTAGGTACAAAATGTTTTTTATGCTTCTGATGGATTATTGGATGCTATAGTGAATCGGCAGCATATCTTTCTTCACTTTCACCCAGATATGATCATTTTGAAAACAATCGTCACCACCTATTGTTCTCGTCTCCTTCCAACAAGTTTGTATCACAAGTTAACCAATCAACTTATGATTTGTATAAAATATTAATCAATAAAGCATCGTCGCGTTTAATTAAGCATAGTCATGCATACTCTGATTCTCCATCAAAACAAACACTTCTTTCATATCAAATTTAGAGTGAATCCAATGACAATCAATTCTTCATTAAAATATTCTCCCATTCTAGAACAAAAGAAATTACAATCAGAATCTTTTCTTTCAAACAACTTATCTTCATTACAATATAAATAGTGATTCCAGTTGTTCTGAAAACACGAGTCCGGTTCTTTTGAAACGTGGATCAATATGATTCTCACCAAATACAAAGTGAGGTGATTTCCCTTTCAACTTAAACTTCCTTGAAAAAATAAATCCTTCTTTGATAAAAAAAGTCAACATTTGAAAAAAAAAACCACTTTCATCTTCATCTTGGTCCTAAAAATATCCCCCTTTGGATTTTTTTTGTCAGCCAAGTTTCATAAATCTATAAAAAATTTATCCTCAAGAAATGGATTACTTATCAATAATTCTATGCCTACGTGAGTTAACTCTTTCTAGGAAACAAGAATCATTAATACCAAAACCATGTTATCCAAAAGTAGTGATTATGACAGTATTTTTCTTTTTCCTTCCTCAACTCTTCTTCATCATCTCTTATCCTCTCCTATAAAAACATTACAATTTTTTCCTACAACCACTCTAACAAACAGTTAAAATAGTTCATTCATAGAACAATGCTTAATTCACAGCATACCACAAATCCCCCTTTTTATATGCATCAAATGGATAGATTTATAAAACAATTAATTCTACCCATTAACAACACTATCTAAGGGTAATATGAGATAGGGTACATAAACACATACCTCAACCTTGAATATAAAGAGGTTGGACACCCATGTTCAACCTCAATTTAGAAAATTATTCTTTTGGTAAAGGTTCTGTGAAAATTTCATCAGCTTGTTATGATGTTGGAACATGCTCCAGCTTCAATTTATTCTTCTCCACATGCTCTTTGATGAAATAATATTTTATATCAATATGTCTTGAATGATAATTTTTAACTAGATTCCTGGTGAGATTGATTGTACTTTGATTATCACAACCCAAGAGCAAGGGTAACTTCACTTCAACAAGTAAATATTCCAATTGAGTTTTCATCCACATGAGTTCTGTAGTTGCTTGAGTGGTAGCAACGTAATCATATTTATTCATACTGTGGGTTATTGAATTTTTTTTCTCTGAATTCCAAATAAGACAATTATTTCCCAGAAAGAATACTCAACCAGATTTGGATCTTCTATCATAAATATTTCCTACCTAATCAGCATCTGAATACACAAACAATTCAATAATATCTAAGCTTTCATACCTGATTTTGAATTCTATTGTGCCTTTGATTTATCTGAGAGTTTTTTTTTTCAGAAAGTAAATATGATTATTTTGGAGCACTCTGAAATTTTGAACATGAGGTAACAGCATAAACAATGTCGAGTCTTGAGGCAATCAAATACAACAAACTTCCAATCAACTTTTAAAACTCTCTTTGATCAACTTATTTTCCTTCTCCATCTTTTTTCAACTTTATTCCCATTGAAATTTGTGTGAAAATATGTTTTGAGTTTTCCATGCCAAACCAATTAAGAATTTCTTTAGCATAATTTTCTTTAGAAATAAAAATGTATACCTTCCATTTATGTATTTGTAACCTAAGAAAGTATTTCATTTCCTCTAGTATGGACATTTCAAATACCTTTTTCATTTCTTTAGCAAATCTTTCACAAGATCTTTCATCATCCCCAGCAAAGATAATATCATCAACATAAATAATTACAATGAGGGAATGCTCTTGAATTTCTCTAATGTATAGATTGTTATCCACCCTTCGTTTCTTGAAATTCATCTTCCTTAAGCATGTATCTAATTTGGAATGACATTCCCTTGGAGCTTGTTTTAGGCCATAAGAAGCCTTTCTAAATTTTCACCCATAACTTTCATATTTCTCAACAAAGCCACAAGGTTGTTCAATATAGAATTCCTCTTCAAGATCACCATTCGAGAATGAAGATTTAACATTCATTTAGAATATATTATAGCCTCTTTGTGCAGAAATATCAAGAAAGATTCTGATTATGTCAAGTCTTGAAACTGGAGAAAAGGTTTCATCAAAATCAATACCTTTAATTTGTGAATAATATTTTCATACCAATCTTTCTTTGTTTATTATCACTTCACTTTCTTCATTCATATTGTTCTGGAAAACCCACTTAGTTCTAATAATTTTTTTGTTTTCTGGATTGGGTACGATTTCCCATGTATCATTCTTTTCAATTTGATCCAAATCTTTATTCATGGTCTAAACCCATTCTATATTCTCAAAAGCTTATTTTACATCATTCGGATCCACCTTTGAATATAAAAAACTATGTGTAATAGAATTAGTTGTTCTTCTTGTTTGAACCTTCTGATGTTGATCACCAATTATATTCTGAGCTTACACTTGCTTCCTCAGCCTAGGATGAGATTTTCAAATATCTTCATCATCACTTGAAATAGCTGATTCTGGTTCTTCTTCTTGATTAGGAATACAATTATATGTATCCTTATCAGAATTTTTTTCTTCAACTTTCTCAACTTCCTTTTCTACCTGAATATGTTTTTTCTTTATTACCTCTTTCTATTACTTTCACATCAACAGAATCAACAATTATTTTTGTCTCTTTGTTAAAGCATCTATATCCTCTTCCTTCGAGAGCATAACTAAGAAATATTTCATATTCACCTTTCTTCTCAAACTTCCCATAGTTTCCACCTTTCTTTTTTATAATACATGGACTCCCAAAAACTCTAAAGTGTTTCAAATTTGGAGTTTTTACATAAAAAATCATATGGAGTCATATCTGATTGAGGCCTATAGAAAAAATGGTTTTGGATATAAAAATTATTACTCATGTATTTCCTCCAAAAGTAATGATAAATACCATGTTCAAGTAACATAGTTCTTCACATTTCCACCAAACTTATATTCTTTCTTTCAGCAACCCCATTTTGTTTAGAAGTGTATGGGGAAATATACCCATGCTGAATTTCATGCTTCTCAAGATAACTCTCAAATTCTTAACTTATGTATTCACCAACATTTTCTTTTATCAAATTCTTCACTGAATACTCACATTCTTTCTCATCCTTCCTTATGAAACTCATAAACATTTTCAAAGAATCTGATTTATGTTTCATATATATAACACAAGTAATGCAACTAAAATCATCAATGAAAGTGATAAATTACTTATCTAAATTTGTTGATTTTTTTATCATTGGCCCACAAATATCAGAATGAATCATCTTCATGGGATGTTTTAAACAAATCTCAACTTTTTTATGCACAGCATTTGTAATCTTTCCTTTCTAACAAATAGTGCAACACTAATCTATTCTTCTTGTAAAATCAGGAATGTCTCATACACTATCTATTTTGGATAACTTGATCATGTTTATTTGACACATGTGTCCCAAACTTTTATTCCACAATTTATTCTCTTATACCATACTCATGTAATAATAGTTTTTTATTTCACCAACCTGAAACAAATTTCATTTCGCACGTTGGCCTCTTGTAACAATTTTTCCATCTTCTTCACTTTTCACAACAAACCCATATTTTTTTAAGATAACATTGTTACCCTAATCACAAAATTATGAAACACTTAGCAAATTATTTTTTATCCCATAAACATAAAAATATTTCTTAGATTTCATCTTTTCTTTCCCAATGATGGCTGATTCAACACCTGTAATTTTCAAGGATTCATCATTGACAAATTTCACTGTTCCTTCTTTAAAATATTTCACATTCTTCAACAATTTAAAATCTCAAATCATATGATAAGAACACCCACTTTCAAGAATCCTAGGTTGTTCTCCTTTTGTAGCTTTCAAAGTAGTTTCAACAACAGGATTATTTTCTTCTTCTTTTTCTTTCTTCATATTCGGCTTCTGATAATTGTTAAGAATCTTCTGTTTTGTTGGTAAAAAAACAATACATATTTTTACAAGGTTTCCATGTTTTTCACAACTTTTAAAAATATTTTCCAAAGGTTGGAACCTATTTTTAATTTTTACTTCACCTTTCTCAGGTTTCTTAAAAAAAACCTTCTCAGACTTCTTCTTTTGAGGGAATTGACTCCCCCTCAACCATTTTCTTTCATAACCAATGAAATAATAGTAATGTGTTTTGTTAAACCAACACATATTTTTCATATGTCCAAATCCACCACAATACTATAAATAGACATAAAATGAGTATTTTCCCATGTAACTTCCATACTGGCTAGAATTGTGAAACCATTTCTCATCAATTATTCTCTCTTTATTTTCTACCCCATAAACCTTTCCATTATCAATAGGATTCTTCATATTATTTTTATACATTATATAATTAGAAGTGTTTGAAACTTTTCTAGATCTAAATAAAACATTTTTGGACTAAGTATATTTTATAAATTTTGAATTCTTCACTTTTTCAATCTTGGTCACATACATAACTTTCCCAAATTTCTTCTTTTCATATACAATTCCATCTTTCTTCTCACCCTTTGAAGGTAACTTTTGTTGATCCTTCTTTATTTTCTCATTTCGAGAGCTTTCACCAACTTCAACGATAGATTTTTGGAAACTGTTATTTTTCAATTCAATTTTAGAAAGTTTTTGTTGGAAAAGTTCCAACTCTTCTTCTTTTTCCTTTATATTCACCTCCAGATACTCATTACGATTTTTTTTTTCTTCAAGATATTTCTTCAAATCATCAATATCTTTTACCAGATTTTATTTCTCATCATCAAAACATTCTTGATTTCTTGTTGAAAAGAATTCATCTTCCAACTTTTTTTTTCTTTTCAAGTCTTCTGATCTTTCTCAGACATTCTTTCAATTCTTTTTTCAAATGCATTTTAATTTTAGTTTCTTCTTCTTCAGAACTACTAATTCCAATTATTAATCATTTATTGTTGCAATAAAAGTATTCTCAATACCATACTCAACTTATTTTTTGGATTTAGCATCAATTCCTTCTTCTTCTTCATCTTTAGATAATAAGATTCTTCTTTTGGAGTTGAAGAATTTCCTATCTTTCTATGTGGAATACAATTTTCCTTTATCACCCTATTTCTTCCACAATCTTCTTGGATTTATTTCTAATTCATCATTATCCTCTTCTTTCTTTCTTCTAGGAAAATTACCCGCAAAGTGACCAATGCCTCCACATTCAAAACATTTCAAGGGAAGTTTCCATTTGTATTTCCCTATACCTTTTTTCAATTTTTTAGAAAACAAGGATAAAATATCATCAATATTTTTACATACCTCATTTTCGGAGTCAGAATCACCAACACCATCTTTAATAAGAATCTTCTTTGAATTTTCTTTCTTAGAAGACTTGAAAGACATTTCTCTATCAACTTTTGTTTTGTTTTTCATATCTTTCTCTCTTCTCATTTCATAAGTGATGATAGTGATATGAAAATCATCAAGATAAAATGTTTTTGGATCTCTATATTCCAATAAAGAAACTTTTGCATCAAACTTATCAGGAAGGATTCTCAATATCTTTTCAACAACTGTAGAGTCATATAACTTTTCACAAAGACATCTGATAGTACTCACAATGTCATTTACCCTGGTAAATTATTCCCTAATAGATTCAAGCTCACCCATCTTCAAATATTCATATTTCAATCTCCATATTTGAAGTTTTTCTATATTCACTTTTATATTGGATTCGTATATGTTTTTCAATTTATCCCATATGCCTTTAGTTATTGAAACACCTTTCACTTTTAATAATTCACTTTAAATAAGTGATGATAATATAGTATTATTTTCCCTTCCATCATTCTCAGTATTCTTATTATCAATAGATATAAGAGGATATTTAAAATCAATAGGAGGAAACCCGTCTGTTGCTACTTCAAGAACATTATATCCAATAGACATAAGATAAGGTAGCATTATATCTTTCTAGATATGATAATTCTTTCCGTCTAATATTGGAATACCTTTACAGTTCACACAATTCAAAATCTCTATCGACAAAGAATAAGCGAGGGAAACCTACACTATGCTACCACTTGAAAGTGCCCATCAAGATGATTATATCATTGAGAGGGGGAGGGTTGAATCAATGATACTTTTTTACTTTAATGTTTTCTTGGAAAAACTTTCACAACCTGTTAAAGATTCAATTCCATGCTAAAAATAATTTAACCACACATCTAAAGGAACACAAGTATTTACAAGGTTTGTTATTCAATAAGAATAGCTACATTCTTGGTATGGTTTGGAAGTAATCCAATACCACACAATCCACTAGAAAATAATACCTGGATTACAACGAGTAGGATATACCCTTACACTCATGTAGCACTATGAAAACAATTCCAATAGTGTGTGTGCACCCTCTTAGAAAAAATAGGGTAATACGAAGATTGTGTAACAACTCATGTTACATGTGCTTATTTTAAATTCTAAAAATGTATTCAATTAAAAAAAATTCTTCAATTTCTTACCCAGAAGAAGGTAAGAACTTTCTAGACTTTGTTATGAGAAACTCAGTCCGATTTTCCTGGGTACGATTTTCCCAATCTGATTCCTCCAAGTATGATTCTCCTAATGTGATTCTTTCGATACGATTATTCCCAATACAAAAAATATGGATTTGATATAATACGGTTGAAATGAATCAGCACCACTTCAATTCCCTTTCTTACTCAGTCTAGAAAACCCATTGAAGAAATCACAATCTGATTAATCTATCCTGATACAATAATCAACCAAATACAATGGACAAGACGAATACGGAAACCAGTTGAGTATGATAAACACTAAGTATAATGATCAGCTGAATAAAACATTGTGATCTTATATCTTCTCTTTCACTTCAATCCCTCAAAACTTTTTCAACAAAAAATGAATATGGAAACCCTCTTATTCTCTTTAAAAACTTGAAGCTTCTATCTCATGAATATTACATAAATTATCATAAAAGTAAAATGTACTTTTCACCTTTTACAGGTTACCCTTGAGTGGATTTGGCAGGAATCCCAAAAAAACCTGCTTAATCAAATTCACCTTAATCTCAATTTCCCCTAAAATATCAGGTGAATTTTGACTTTCTCAACTCATCTTGAAACTTCTCAATTCTTCTTCAAACTTCATATTTGTCTTCATAGTTTCATTTGAATCGTCAATTCAATTTAAATACATGATCCAATTTTTCTCAATCCTAATTTCTTCAATACAAAGTTCAGTATTAATTGAAAACAAATGTATGAATAAATGGATACCACTTCTGAATTTTGAATACAATCATTCCATTGAATGTAGAGCTCCCCCTTAATAGTAAATCCACCAAACTCCTTCTCTTTTTCTCTTAACCCACTTGAGATACAAAACTTCATCTTCTCCCCTTCTCTTGAACCATTTGAAAACCTAAAAAGTAATTCAACCCTTTTGAAATGGCTGACTACATTATTGATCTCATTATCTCCTCTTTTCATCCATCAGCCTCAAGAAATTACTTCTCTAAATAAAATTGTCCAGAGTATGATTTTTCTGAGTATGATTTTCCTGGATACGCTCATTTTTTGGTACGATCATTCTAGGTATGAATTTTTTTCTTTATGAGCCTAAGTACATCATCCTGGGTATGAAATGTTTTTATTATTCTGATGGATGATCGAATGATACAGTGAATTGGCAGCATCTCTTTATTCACTTCCACTCATATCAGATCATTTTTAAAACAATTGAAACCACCTCTTGTCCTCACTTCCTTCCAACAAGCTTGTATCATAAGTTCTCCAATAAACTTATGATTTATATGAAATGTGAATCAGCAAAGCATCGCCACATTTCGGACCCAAGGTAGGTATGATCAGAATCTTTTCTTTCAAATAGCTTCTCTTCATTATGATGGACAGAGTGAATCTGATTGTTCAAAAAACAAAATTCTGATTATTTTGAAACATGGATCAATACTATTTTCACCAAATACAAAGTGAGGTTATTTCCCTTTCAACTTAAACTTCCTTGAAAAAACAAAGTCTTCTTTGACAAAAAAAGATGACATTTGAAAACAACCACATTAATCTTCAGCTTGTTCCTAAAAAACATATCAAAACATTAAGAATTGTAAATAAAAGACATAAAATAAAGAAGATGTTTGAATAAAGAGAAAAAGAGGATCTCTTAAAAAATTTCAGTATCGTAACGGCTTTAGTAAAGGTCAAAATGATAGGGGATAAATAACCTTACATTAAAATAACATCAAGTTGAAATTAAAGGTATTTTTATAAATTTAAAACCATATAACAAATTGATATTCAAAATTCTAATTATAAATAAGGTTCGTGAATTGAAAAGAGTAGAGAAAGGTCTCTTACTTTTGATATGGAAAACTGTGGGAAAATTTCAGCAGTATAACGGGTGTTCATAAAGGTTCATGTGAGGGATTAATGAGAGTGAAAGAGGTATATAATCACATGTATATAAAAATTTAAGTAATAGGGATGTATAAAAACATACCCAAACAATTAAAAAAGGAAATTTAGAGGCAAAACATAAATTAGGTGCTCAAATAAAAAGAAGAGAGGGAGATCTCTTACCTTGGTAGGGTGATTCCAAAAGATTGGGAGGAGATTCTTGAGAACTTGGGGGAACATTAGGGTACTATAGATAAGGGAGGGAAAATTAAGGATGTGCTCCATGGTTTTTGAGTGAAGATTAATGAGATCTTTGGTGTTTTATATAGGAAATGATAGGGGAGTTCGTTATTATTTCCCAAACATAGGTTTTAGACTCTATATAATAAAATAATCAAAACCACAAACCTTCTCATGGTTTTTGCCCATGGATTCTACAAAAGAGGGGTGTTTTTAATTATTTTATAAATCCAAGGTCTTAAATCATTAAAATATTACCTTTGGTGATGTGGGAGTCATGTTTATAAAGAAATGATTTTAAAACCTTAAAATATAATATAGGTTTTGGAGGATTCATAGTCTTTATAAAATTAATCAAATAACCTAAAAATTAAATTATTTTAAAGGGGGGACATAGATTTGGTCTTGGATACCATTTATAGAATTTATTACATCACTTTTGGGTCATTATGATGTCATAATACACCCTATATATTTATACCGTATTTAATTTTTACCCAAAATTTTAATTGTCTCGGAAAATTATGAAAAATTCACCATTAGATAATTTTGATGTGTTGATTCCCAAAATAATATTTATTTTATCAAAATAATTCTCTAAATATGTAAATTTTCACATTTAAAACAAAAAATTACATTTATTGAGAAATGTTGGTTTTTTGACAAAAACAGTTTTTTAACACTTATAACAATTACATTTGACTTCATAAAAAATTATATTATAATTTATAATTAATAAAAATTACTTAATAGTATTATTTTATTAAAATGTAATTTATTTTGAAAATCCATGAATTCATCAAAAAATAATATCTTAATTGAAATTGATTATTATACAAAAAATACAATTTGTGTTTTATCGTATCAAAATCTATTTTTTATCAAAATGACTTCTTAATTGTTTATAAAGAAACAATAAAAAATATAATAATTATTATATTGAAAATAAAATATACATATTCATGCTATTGGGGTTACTTTGTTTCTAGTCCTTGTTAAATTATTTTTACCCTTAAATAACCTTTTTTTATTGTGATAATAAATATTTACTACGATTATTATTCATATTGTCCAAAAATTAAGTTGAAATTATTACCTAATATTAATTATGATGATTAAAAATATGGAATCCATTTTATCAATAAAAAATCATAGAGGTGGAATAACTTAATTTAATATAGAACCCGCAAGTGTGATGGAAAGCGGTTTTCTAAAAAATGAATTTTTCAAGGAAAAAATGATTTTACTTTAAATTTATATCTAGAAACCTTCATTATATGAATATCAATTCATAAATATAGATATATAATCTAAAAATTTCATTTGAATCATTTCTCATTTGTGTTTATTTTAATTAATTATAAAAAGTAAACATTATGCATTTTAAAACAGTTTTCAAGAAAATGCGTTTATAAGCCTAAAAATAAACTTATTCTAAAATTCAGTATAAATATGATTTAAATGTAATTTATTAGATTACATATAACTCAAGAATGATTATATTACTTTGGAATACCCACACTTCCAATCCATTTTTTTAATTTTTGAAAATCCACTTTTTGTTACGTGGGAACCTTACATAAACATCCATGTTGAGTCAAGTATACCCCCACAAAAACGAATTTCAAAATTTAAACTGAATCCATCATCACCACCTCGGGACACGTACCACCTCATATCGCACACCCTAACACGAGGCATACCCATCATTCACACCAGTTCACTGTAGATAAAAATCTTTCGGAATCCATCATTACCACTATAAGAAATGATTGTTTTAAACAAATGGGTATATTTCACTATTCCCTAAAAATAAACATTTTCTAAAAAATCCCAAAATTTCACCCTAAGTTAATTTTGATATGATGATATCAAAAATTGAGTTCATTTTAACAAATAAATTTTTCAAATATTGTACGAACTACCGCCTCCATGAAGTAACGTATCCCATTTTTTCATCTAGGTTATTTATTATTTATTAAAATATCTTAAAATATAATTCGCTCGATTGAAATTATTTAAATAATATCATTATGCTTCTACAATAATGATATTATACCAAAATAAACCACTTTCATAAGCATAGTTATTCATTAATTATGGTATGTTCATGTTTGGGTTGGTCTAACCACCTATTTGAACAATGCTATAAAATAATATAATGGATAACTATGAGAAATTAATTACTGATGATATATGATATAAATAAGTAAATAATGATTTTATTTTGGTTCTGGAATGGTAAATTTAATATTAAACTCATTAATTAAGATATCAGTGTTCATTTGTTGAAAATCATTGAAACGTGTCTGTTGCTAATTTTGTCTATAAGAACCATAACTAAAACTATAATAGGATGGAATTATTAATATATAAACTATCATGAAACATCAATTCCAAAACCTTTTATAATCTGGGAATGATGAACTTTGGGAGAAAATGAAGAACAGCGTCGCTATTACGAAACAAGTTCAAAACGATCATGACAACTCAGACCAGATATTGAAAATAAATACTAGCTAACTAATATGAAAGTAGAGAATAATTAAAAATGAAGTTTATAAAGGTTTTTAGATATTAATAAGGTTCTTAAATAGGTGATTAAGATATTTATTTTTGTTACACAGGAGATTCAAGCACATTAGTGGAAGTTAAGAACTGAGGTAATGGTGTTTCGTCTCAATTTCCTTTCTTGGAGACATGTTTTGTTTATACACCTAATTGCATCTAAAAGGTTTGTATAATGTCTATTGGATATATCATATCATGAATTATCTTTTATTCATGGTATTTTAGGTTCAATTTCAAGCCCTCTTTTTATTTAAAACATTTCTTAGGACATAAAGGATTTTGATAACTTAAAACTTATTTCTTTGAGTTATGACATTTCATCTTGAGATTCTTTCTTCTATGTTGGGTTTCTTCCACCCCATGGTTTTATATTGAAATTTAACCTTAACTATTGGGAAAATAATACTTTTGATTCAAATCTTCCACCTCGATGAATTCATTCCCTATAAAAGTATGAAATTTTTAAGAATAATTCCTATTCTCTCTAAGATGTTTTTCCTTCCATGTCTATATTTTCCATTTCCTCCAATGATCTCCTTTATGTTTGGAAACTTGATTATATTTTATCTCATGTGGCCTTCATTTTTTCCTTCTCTTTTCAAAAGTAGTTTTTATTAACCCTTTTTACAATGTGAGTTTTCAACAAATGTATTTTAAAATATTCATAAGGTTCCTCATCCTTTCGAAATCACTTGTTTTATCTTCCAATCCACGTTCTCTTTAGAAATAATTTATGTATTTTTAATGTTTTATTATTGAATATTATTTTTAAACTAAATTTTTTCCATAGTTTTAACTTTACCTTTTCTAAAATGGCTTTTCAAAGTGTCTGTAACTTCTTATTTTATACCAAAGATAAAAGAGTTTTAAAAAAAATTATGGTTTCTCTCATCGTATGGGAATTCTTCTTTACAAAGATTAATTTCCATGCTTTAAAAAAATAAAATGTTTTTAACTCTTGATGATTTTGAAATTAAAAGGAAATATTCTTATATTTTTAAAAAGTAAAAGTTTTATTTTTAAAGGATTTATTAATTTTTAAAAAATGTATTTTAATGGATTTTTTTTTAAGAAATAATTCTTCAGTATTTTTTAAAGAACCTTTATTTTATGAAATTTGTCTTCTGAAAACCCTTTTTGGTTTTAAATGTTAAACTTTAAAATTTTTTATCAAGATCAATGTATTTTTTTTAAATAAAACATTTTAAAGAGTTTTCAACAATTTTAAAAAGGGATGTTTCTTTATGTTTTTTAAAGTGATTTATCCAATAACTTGGAAATGGTGTTTTTCATCTATGTCAACATCGTTGGACATTCCTTTTGTTATAATGGGGATATGTTTTTATGCCACAATCCATCTCCCTTCTCTAGATGGATTATGTAATTTCTAGGAAAAATTTCATTAAATTTGTCTCTTTTTCATGGGTTAATTAAGTTATTTTTGAAGTATGAATGTTTTTATGTTATAATGGCATGTATATGTATGGATGATTATTATTTGATGGGTAGGGTCCTATATTTCCCTCTAATTCAGTGGTTAATAATTTGTATCTTGTGAGATAAAGACCATGTGTGTGAGTGTATTTGTGGTTAGCTATGCTCAAAAAGACTGTGCATGAGTGTATTTGTGGTTATCTATGCTCACAAAGACTATTTGTGAGTGTATTTGCAGTTAGTTGTGCTCAAAAACATTATGCATGAGTGTATTTACGATTATTTATGCTCACAAAGACTTTGTGTGAGTGTGTTTGTGGTTATCTATGCTCACAAATATTGTCTCTGAGTGTATTTGTGGTTATCTATGCTCAAAGAGGCTCTGCATGAGTGTATTTGTGGTTAACTAAGTTCATAGAGATTGTGTGTGTGTTTTCAGTTCATTATGCTCATAAAAACTATGTGCGTTCATAATTGAAAATGGAAATTTTTGCAATGTTATGGATTTTATTGCTTACTCGTATACCACATTTCTATATGAAATTATTATATTATGTTGCATGGTTCATGATTATCATCTCGTATCGCACACTCTTCAGTCATGGTACATGTAATGCCCCGACCCCAGTTACCCAGAGTTGGTGCATTATTTTAATACATTGGCATGATTACAAGGAATCAAGTCCCTAAGGACCAATTAGTTTATCAGTCTTGGAAAAATAGATTACATACGTGAATGTTACATTTGCACTATAATATGTACAAAACAACATAAATAATCTTTATGAACGCCATTATTCCCTTGGCTTAACCCAACATATCAATCACAATACACTTCTTGGAATCCTGGGAAAAATAAAACATAGAATGGGGTGAGCTCAAATGCTCAGTAAGGGTCAGCAATACAGCGGAAACTTTCAAAATAAGCATAAACATTTAAGGCAATGTATAAAACTAAAACAAAAGCCTTTTAAACTTGAACTTCAGCATAATATGGAAGAAATAAAATTAAATAATTTCATTTACTTATTCACATGGATATTCTACTAATCGAATAATCACATGCAATACCACTAACCACTTTCATAATGATGGAATGCATAATGATGAACTTTAATTTCCTTGTCAAGGCCTCGTGCCAAGGCCTAGGGGCTAACTATAACTGGAACCCAACCCGGAGTGCCTCTAATAACCGGACACCAACCCGGAGTGCCTCTAATAACTAGACACCAACCCGGAGTGCCTCTAATAACCGGACACCAACCCGGAGTGCCTCTAATAACCGGACACCAACCCGGAGTGCCTCTAATAACCAGACACCAACCCAAAGGGTCTGCTGTAACCGGACCCCAACCCGGAGCATACTAGTCCAACACATTCATCTTAAGAAGAGGATGAAATATAACATAAACATTCGTATTAAAACTAGCATACAAAATGCCAAAACATTAATCATAAACCATTAATGGCATAAAAATAACTCATACATAGTCAAACATATCAAAAAGTCTTAAATATATTATAGAATATTTGTATCATAATAAATCAACTTCAAACAAGTGTAAAATTTATCAAAGGATGTTGACATAGATGAAATCAAAACTATTTGAGAGAAATATATTTTTTTTTTAAATCATTTAAAAGTCACACAATTTGGAAAATTAGTCATTTAAATACATTTTTGAATCAAAGTGTCCCATACCACTTTCAAACTTTTGAAAGGAATTAACATTTTAAAAACATTCATGTCCATATAAATAAATCTTAAAAAAACATTTTGAATACATGGACATTAATGAGAAAGATTTAGAAGAATAAATATTTAAAACATTTGAAATGATGTTTTAGTAAAAAGTACCTTAAAATAATCCCTTTGAAAACTCTTTCATAAAACAGGGACATGGATAATAAATATGTCCCAGTAGATACTTACATAAAAACAACCTCAGATAATAAAGAGATTGTGAAATTAACCCTTACCAATTTGGTAACTTACGAAACATAAAACCCATGAAAGAGGTATCATACAATGAATAAATAAATACACATAAATTAAACTTTATTACACAGAGAATAAAATTATGGGAAGTACATACACCACACAAAATGTAATAGTGGCGATATGGCATGAATCTCATAGGAATAAGGAGTGAGATAAAAACCTCTTACCTTGCACTTTCCTTTAGATTAGGGTACGTTTAACCTTCTGTACGAAGATCGTAGTATGTTATTAAATTATACCAAAATCATATTAATATTTATGATATCATACATTATTCAATTATGACTTTATATTACCCATTTAATAATAATTTCCATGTTAAATTAACATTTCAGGTAATAATCGCTTTCTTTATCGTACGTGTTTTAACTTGTTACTCTTGGTTGTATCACTTAGATCATGATTTAAATACTTCCAGAATATAAAACATGATAAATATATCATATATATTTTGAATATAAATATTTATAATAGACATATATATGAAATGGAAAACACCGTTTATGGAGATGGTAGTCCGTACGTATGCATAAACGTTGTTTCTGTTTTCATATAGTATTGAACGGAAGTAAGTGAATAAGATATATGTAAGTAAATAAATCCTTATATATATAAATATATATATCTCCAGTAGCATTATTATGTCATATATTACATACTTATTAGTAATATATATTTTTATAATCGTCTATGAATGGTGAACTTGGAAATGAATCTCATCGCGTCGTGGAGACGGTAATCCGTACATAAACACGAGGGAAAATATCATTATTTTGATATTAAAATAATATATAATTGGATGGTATATCATATATACAGAATCCTTATAATTTTATATTTATTATTTACATCAAATACACATCATTATTATACCCATCTAAATAATAATGTATTGAATAACAATTACACCACGACATGGAGACGGTAAGTCGTACGTACGCACGTATAGTGACATGTCATTCAAAGGATGGATAGAATACTGAATATGGTTGTACCATATTTATAATAACATCACATTATATAGTAGATACTGGAGTTATTATTTTAGAATAGAAATAATAAAGAAAGAAGAAGTTGAAGAAGAAAGGAACTTGAAAGAGAGTGGTGAAAACATTACCTCTTTTTCGGGTTCTTCCTTTTGATTTGATCAAAAGTGATCCTTAGGTTGGCTTTATGATCAAACTAAGGCCTCTATGTTGAAGTGAGGGAATTTGAGAGAGTATTTTGGCAGGGGTTGGCTGAACCAAAAGGCTTTTAAGGAGTGAAGAATTGGATAGAAGTTGGCTCCTTTTATAAGGGGGGGGGAGGGGCTCTTTAGGAAAAACTTATAGTATTAATTTATAATAAATTAATATTCAGTTTATAATGGCTCCAAAGTGGATTATTCAAAGCCTAAGGTGGGTATGGGTATAAATAATTTCAACCAATAGATTTTAGACAGGATTTGGTCATTATATTAACCTTATCTTTTAGTTTTAACTCTTGGTTAATTAGTTTGACACTTACCATGTCACTTTGTATTTTTATATTATATAGTTAATAAACTTACTATATACCTCCAAGAGACCCCCAAGTGGTCCATTAATGATACACCTATCATGATAAAAGTCCTTTGGCCGAACCTTAGATATTTAGGAATTTAATATCAATTAATAATATAATATTTGTTTTAAAAACTCTTTTATGTCAATTTTGACACTATTTGGTATTTTATTTTTTTGGAAAGTCATCACAACTTGATTACTTCAAACAAGATACATTTAATTATCCCTAACATGTCATAGTCACCTAGAAAATTCGTGGATGTCATAAAAACTTTGAAATTATATTTATTTTAATATTTATATTACCATTTATTTGATTCTTTCATTAATAAGGTAATTATTGCATCATCATTGTTTCATAAATAAATTTAATTATTTAATGTCTAAAAATTATAATTAAAATATCATTATGTAGGAAATATTTTTATATTTCTAATGAATATTTATAATCGAATTTATCTTATGTATAACCCTATATTAAAAAAGTTTTAGTTTTTAAACTTTGATTTTAACTCTTTTAACTCTTCTTTGAATTAAATAATAATAAATGTCCTAATCTAATCCAAGTGGACCTAAAGGGTCATATTTTATTTCTAAGGTTGTTTTTGGTCGAATTAAACTTATCCAATAGAATTATGACATGTTTCAGGGTGATAATAATAATATCATTTTTACCCTTAATTACCCTATTTACTTTTTACCGTGGTAAATAAAAGTAAAAAAGTTACTATTCACCAAAAATTATTTTATCTTATTGAACCACATTTTACTCCTTGATATTAACCGTGTCTCTTGGATTTTATAAATTCTACTCCCAGAAGCGGTAAAATTAAGTTTTATGTGAATTTACAAATTCTCCTAGGAGGTGGGTAAAAGACAGTGAAAAAGTTCAATAAAATTTTTATATATCTAAAATTATTATAAATTGTCTCCAATGAATTAAATTGAATTTATGTAGATTTTATGTATCTATTTTGACCTAAAATAAATTTAAATAATATAAATAATTATTTAAATAAAAAGTCGGTTTTAAACAGTAACTCAGTGTTTTTTACTATTCATCAAAAAATGAATGTTTTCAAAAAAATACCAAAAATTTACCCTAAGATAATTTTGATATTCCGAATTCAATAATGAAGTATATTTTACCAAATTCAAAACATATAAGTTTCATTTATTAATTTAAAATTAATTCCCGTTGTTAAAACAAAAAGCGTGTTTTTAAGAAACAATAACTATCAAAAGATTGACACTTGTTTATGTCCGGTTTAAATGTGAAATTATGTCCAATGACCAACATTGGATTAAATGGTAAAAATATATACTAAATATAATTTAAAACCACTCAAATTCATAATCTATTACTATTAATTATTTTGATTAAAAAATTTGTTTTTAATTAAAATTTAGTAATTTTCACTATTCATCAAAATATGAAAGTTATCTAAAAAGTACCAAAATTTCACCCTAGGATAATTTCGATATTCTGAATCCAAAAATGAAGTCCATTTTGAGAGATAAAATTTATAAAATTTAAAAAAGTGGGTATTACTATTCATAATGGCTAATTTGATTGGTCGTGGTGTGTGTTAGAACTCGAAGTTGCGTACAACACACGCTGCTGTATTATTCAAAGAGAAGCGTACTGTGGAAGCTAGGGGTGTTACATTCTCCCCTCCAATAAATTGTGTCCTCGCAATTTGATATTGTTTTTCGAAAATAGAGGTCAAAAATAGAAAATATCTTTGTGGTAAAACCCACATCGGAAATTTGGTTAACAAAATTTAGTGTTAATAAGAGGAAAAGAGAAATGAAAAGGTCACCACCAAATTATGATCTCGATTAGGAGAACATTGGTGGCAATTAGAGACATATAATTGGAGGAAAAACGTAAATATTTATAGGTAGTGATTGAGGTCATCAATCACAAACATGTTTAAAATTGAGGTCCTTAAATTCATCAATCTATGATGATTTCAAATACCATCGGTCCAAAAAAACATAAGGTATTAGGATAACACATTTTTGACATTTCAAAATATCCTCGTTAAAATCCCACATCAAAAATGAATTAATGAGGTCTCTATTTAAAATAAAGAGTGTTAAGTATGAATATTACCGAAAATAACACATACTAGGGTTCCATGTAGGAAAATATGGATATGGAAGAGAAATCTAACCATCAATTATCTGATGGAGAATGGTAGAGAACATGGATATGAAAAGGCCAACAATCCCAAAGCCATAAATTAGTGATGATCTAAGGAATCATCTAGGACAACATTTTTGTTCTAAGTTCATTTTCTTAATGTTGGGGAATTTATTTATGAGATTGGCCAAGATCATAAGGATATATACTTACTTTATAATTAGAGTTTTATCCATTAATAAATTTCTACCACAAACTCATCTTTCACTCCAAAACATAATACAACTCAAAAATACTCTATTTATTCTAATCGTATAGGGTTACAAATATAATGAATTTATAATTCACATATCATACCCTTTTAAAAAAAGAAACTACATTATACAATCCAGGGACTTAACGTAGTCCTGTGGTAGGTGATAAATCCCAATCGCACTATGGTTGTGGGTTTGATTCCCGCAGATTTGTCCGACGCGATGGGTTGTCACACGGTCTGCGTGTTATAAAAATCCAAAAATAACCTTTCAAACTTAATCCATTCCAACCTTTAGAATTATCAAAAACACTACTATCCAAACTCACAGTCCAAAATTTACAAGGAAGTTAAACATAATGAGGATCCTTTTTTCCAGGTAATAACATGTGAACGCATTCCTCATATATTCTTTTACAACACTGCAACATCCTGAATTACCAAAATCAACCATCTCTTATTCCAAAATCACTACCTCAATATTAGGACCATATTAAGGTCTATCTTTCCTTCAACCATGTAATTTCCAAAAAATTTAACTCGTTGTGGATTCACTTTTCTTAGTACCATAAAATCTCAAATCCTTAATGAAATAGTACTGCAGTACAATCATTATTTTTTTTCCAGAACATCATTCATACAACACTTAAATGAAATAATTCTAAAATAACAACATAAGAACACTAGTCATTCCTCTTTATCTGTGGTAGTATCATAACTTGATTATTATCCAATAGCATCATTTGCGACATAGTCTGATGACTGGGACATTGGTTCACGTAGTGTCCAAACTCCTTGCAAATGAAGCATTGTACATTTGAAACCTTTTTCTTACACTTTCTGTCACGTAGTTGGTGTCCTTTTTCTCCACACTTATAACATACTCTCATTCCCTTCAATCATTTTCCAAGGTGATTCTTTCCAAAGTTATCACATATGGGAAAACCCTAATTTACCTTTTTCCCTTTATCTGTCCTTCTCTCTACCATCCTTTTCTTCTCTGGATTCCCTTCAAAGCCATAGGACTCTGAGAATTATTTACTTATCTTATCAACACACGATACTATTTCTTCATATGATGATAATACGTGGGAAACTATTTTCCTTCTAAATTCTGGATTAGGACCATGAAAGATATGATCCTTCTTACTCTTTGGATCATACGTATTACTGGAGTTCACATTCCTTCTACTGGGCTTCATTTCTATAAAATAGCATAAACTATGTCAGTTTATGAATTGCAATGAATAATTCCAAACTTGTAAAATACCTAACGAAAATTGAACAGGTTATGGATATAATCCATAATCATAAAAATGTTATCTTTGAGTAAGTATATTCTCATGATCCCTTCATAATGGTTTGTAAAGAAAATGAGAATTATCCTAAGCATATCACCTGGGAGTGTCGTAACCAAGAGTGCAGCAAGCCTCGTTGTCGTTTACCAATTCTCGTTCGAGTCTAGATCAAAGCGGTGTCTTCGGGATTTACCACTAGGTACATTTGTGCCAGAGCCGCCTCTACCTGCTCGTATCTAGACAGGGATGTATTGCTCGGAAAACTCACAAAATCTCTATAATACCAAAATTATAGGAAGTTATTCTATACTAATCCTCAAAGTCTATCTTAGGGTTATGTGATCTAATCAGAGTTTATCTAAATCTAGTTTCCAAGGTTATTGCTAAAATTCCTCTGATACCAACTTTAACGCCCCGACCCCAGTTACACAGAGTTGGTGCATTATTTTAATACATTGGCATGATTACAAGGAATCAAGTCCCGAAGGACCGATTAGTTTATCAGTCTTGGAAAAATAAATTACAAACATGAATGTTACATTTTCACTATAAGACGTACAAAAAAAACATAAATAATCTTTATGAACACCATTATTCCCATGGATTAACCCTGCATATCAATCAAAATACACTTCTTGGAATCCTGGGAAAAATAAAACATAGAAAGGGGTGAGATAAAATGCTCAGTAAGGGTAAACAATATAGCGGAAACTTTCAAAATAAGCATAAACATTTAAGTCAATGTATAAAACTAAAACAAAAGCCTTTTAAACTTGAACTTCAGCATAATATGGCAGAAATAAAATGAAATAATTTCATTTACTTATTCACATGGATATTCTACTAATCGAATAATCACATGCAATATCACTAACCACTTTCATAATGATGGAATGCATAATGCTGAACTTTAATTTCTTTGTCAAGGCCTCGTGCCAAGGCCTAGGGGATAACTATAACCGGAACGCAACCCGGAGTACCTATAATAACCAGACACCAACCCGAAGTGCCTCTAATAACCGGACACCAACCCGAAGTGCCTCTAATAACTGGACACCAATCCGGAGTGCCTCTAATAACCAGACACCAACCCGGAGTGCCTCCAATAACCGGACACCAACCCGGAGTGCCTCTAATAACCGGACACCAACCCGAAGGGTCTCCTGTAATCGGACCCCAACCCGGAGTATATTACTTCAACACATTCATCTTAATAAGAGGATGAAATATAACATAAACATTCGTATTAAAACTAGCATATGAAATTCCAAAACATTAATCATAAACCATTAATGGCATTAAAATAAATCATACATAGTCAAACATATCACAAAACCTTAAATATAATATAGAAGACTTGTATCATAATAAATCAACTTCAAAAAAGTGTAAAATTTATCAAAGGATGTTGACATAGATGAAATCAAAACTATTTGAGAGAAATATCTCTTTTTTTTAAAATCATTTAAATGTCACACAATTTGGAAAAGAAGTCATTTAAAGACATTTTTGAATCAAAGTGTCCCGTACCACTTTGAAACTTTTGAAAGGAATTAAAATTTTAAAAACATTCATGTCCATATAAATAAATCCTAAAAAAACATTTTGAATACATGGACATTAATGAGAAAGATTTAGAAGAATAAATATTTAAAACATTTGTAATGATGTTTTAGTAAAAATTCCCCTAAAATAATCCCTTTGAAAACTCTTTCATAAAACATGGACATGGATAATAAATATGTCCCAGTAGATACTTACGTAAAAACAACCTCAGATAATAAAGAGATTGTGAAATTAACCCTTACCAATTTGGTAACTTACGAAACATACAACCTATGAAAGAGGTATCATACAATGAATACGTAAATACACATAAATTAAAGTGTATTACACAGATAATACAATTATGGTCAGTACATACACCACACAAAATGTAATAGTGGCGATATGGCATGAATCTCATGGGAATAATGAGTGAGATAAAAACCCCTTACCTTGCACTTTCCTTTAGACGAGGGTACGTTTAACCTCCTGTACGAAGATCGTAGTATGTTATTAAATTATACCAAAACCATATTAATATTTATGATATCATACATGATTCATTTATGATTTTATATTACACATTTGATAATAATTTCCATGTTAAATTAACATTTCGGGTAATAATCGCTTTCTTTATCGTACGTGTTTTTACTTGTTACTCTTGGTTGTATCACTTAGATCATGATTTAAATACTTCCAGAATATAAAACATGATAAATATATCATATATATTTAGAATATAAATATGTATAATAGACGTATATATGAAATGGAAAACACCATTTATGGAGACGGTAGTCCGTACGTACGCATAAACGTTGTTTCTGTTTTCATATAGTATTGAACGGAAGTAAGTGAATAAGATATATGTAAGTACATAAATCCTTATATATATAAATATATATATATCCAGTAGAATTATTATGTCATATATTACATAATTATTAGTAATATATATTTTTATAATCGTCGATGAATGGTGAACTTGGAAATGAATCTCATCGCGTCGTGGAGACGGTAATCCGTACGTACACATGAGCGAAAATATCATTCTTTTGATACTAAAATAATATATAATTGGATGTTATATCATATATACATAATCATTATAATTTTATATTTATTATTTACATAAAATACAAATCATTATTATACTCATCCAAATAATAATGTATTGAATAACAATTACACCACGACGTGGAGACGGTAAGTTGTACGTACGCACGTATAGTGACATGTCATTCAAAGGATGGATAGAATACTGAATATAGTTGTACCATATTTATAATAACATCACAGTATATAGGAGATACTAGAGTTATTATTTTATAATAGAAATAACAAAGAAAGAAGAAGTTGAAGAAGAAAGGAACTTGAAAGAGAGTGGTGAAAACATTACCTCTTCTTCGGGTTCTTCCTTTTGATTTGATCAAAAGGGCTCCTTAGGTTGGATTTCTGATCAAACAAAGGCCTCTATGTTGAAGTGAGGGAAGTTGAGAGAGTATTTTGGAAGGGTTTGTTTGAACAAAAAGGCTTTGAAGGAGTGAAAAAATGGATAGAAGTTGGGTCCTTTTATAAGGGGGAGAAGGGGCTCTTTAGGAAAAACTTAAAGTATTAATTTATAATAAATTAATATTTGGTTTCTAATGGATCCAAAGTGGATTATTCAAAGCCTAAGGTGGGTATGGGTATAAATCCGTTCAACCAATAGATTTTAGACAGGTTTGGGTCATTATATTAACCTTATCTTTTAGTTTTAACTCTTGGTTAATTAGTTTGACACTTACCATGTCACTTTGTATTTTTATATTATATAGTTAATAAACTTACTATATACCTCCAAGAGACCCCCAAGTGGTCCATTAATGATAAACCTATCATGATACAAGTCCTTTGGCCGAACCTTATATATTTAGAAAATTAATATCAATTAATAATATAATATTTGTTTTAAAAACTCTTTTATGTCAATTTTGACACTATTTGGTATTTTGTTTTTTTGGAAAGTCATCACAACTTGATTACTTCGAACAAGATACATTGAATTAGCCATAACATGTCATAGTCACCTAGAAAATTCGTGGATGTCATAAAAACTTTGAAATTATATTTATTTTAATATTTATATTACCATTTATTTGATTCTTTCATTAATAAGGTAATTACTGCATCATCATTATTTCATAAATAAATTTAATTATTTAATGTTTAAAAATTATAATTAAAATACCATTATGTAGGAAATCTTTTTAGATTTTTAATGAATATTTTTAATCGAATTTATTTTATGTATAATCCTATATTAAAAATATTTTAGTTATTAAACTTTGATTTTAACTCTTTTAACTCTTCTTTGAATTAAATAATAATAAATGTCCTAATCTAATCCAAATGGACCTAAAGGGTCATATTTTATTTCTAAGGTTGGTTTTGGTCAAATTAAACTTATCCAATAGAATTAAGACATGTGTTAGGGTAATAATAATAATATCATTTTTACCCTTAATTACCCTATTTACTTTTTACCGTGGTAAATAAAAGTAAAAAGTTATTATTCGCCAAAAATTATTTTTATCTTATTAAACCATATTTTACTCCTTGATATTAACTGTGTCTCTCATATTTTCGAAATTCTACTCGCAGAAGCGGTAAAATTAAGTTTTATGTGAATTTACAAATTCTCCTAAGAGGTGGGTAAAAGAAAGTGAAAAAGTTCAATAAAATTTTTATATATCTAAAATTATTATAAACTGCCTCCATTGAATTACATTCAATTTATATAGGTTTTATGTATCTATTTTGACCTAAAATAAATTTAAATAATATAAATAATTATTTAAATAAAAATTTGGTTTTAAACAGTAACTCATTGTTTTTCACTATTCATCAAAAAATGAATGTTTTCAGAAAAATACCAAAAATTTACCCTAAGCTAATTTTGATATTCCAAATTCAATAATGAATTCTATTTTACCAAATTCAAAACATAGAATTTTCATTTATTAATTTTAAATTAATTCTCGTTGTTAAAACAAAAAGCGTGTTTTTAAGAAATAATAACTATCAAAATATTGACACTTGTTTATGTCCGGTTTAAATGTGAAATTATGTCCAATGTCCAACATTGGATTAAATGGTAAAAATATATTCTAAATATAATTTAAAACCACTCAAATTAATAATTTATCACTATTAATTATTTTGATTAAAAAAGTTGTTTTTAATTAAAATTTATTAATTTTCACTATTCATCAAAATATGAAAGTTATCCGAAAAGTACCAAAATTTCACCCTAGGCTAATTTTGATATTCTGAATCCAAAAATGAAGTCCATTTTGAGAGATAAAATTTATAAAATTTCAAAAATTGGGTATTACTATTCATAACGGCAACTTTGATTGGTCGTGGTGTGTGTTAGAACTCGAAGTTGCGTACAACACACGCTACTGTATTATTCAAAGAGAAGCGTATTGTGGAAGCTCGGGGTGTTACTTTCTCCCCTCCAATAAATTGCGTCCTCAAAATTTGATATTGTTTTTCGAAAATAAAGGTTGAAAATAGAAAATATCTTTGTGGGAAAACCCACATCGGAAATTTGGTTAATAAAATTTAGTCTTAATAAGAGGAAAAGAGAAATGAAAGGGTCACCACCAAATTATGATCTTGATTAGGAGAACTTTGGTGGCAATTAGTGACATATAATTGGAGGAAAAACGTAAATATTTATAGGTATTGATTGAGGTCATCAATCACAAACAAGTTTAAAATTGAGGTCCTTAAATTCATCAATCTATGATGATTTAAAATACCACCGGTACAATAAAACATAAGGTATTAGGATAACACATTTTTGACATTTCAAAATATCCTAGTTGAAATCCCACATCGAAAATGAATTAATGAGGTCTCTATTTAAAATAAAGAGTGGGAAGTATGAAGATTACCGAAAATAACACATACTAGGGTTCCATGTAGGAAAATATGGACATGGAAGAGAAATCTAACCATCAATTATCTGATGGAGAGTGGTAGAGAACATGGATATGAAAAGTCCAACAATCCCAAAGCCATAAATTATTGATGATATAAGGAATCATCTAGGACAACATTTTTGTTCTAAGTTCCTTTTCTTAATGTTGGGGAATTTATTTATGAGATTGGATAAGATCATAAGGAAATATACTTACTTTATAATTAGAGTTTTATCCATTAATAAATTTTTACCACAAACTCATCTTTCACTCCAAAACATAATACAACTCAAAAATACTCTATTTATTCTAATCGTATAGGGTTCCAAATATAATGAATTTATAATTCACATATCAGACCCTTTTAAAAAAAGAAACTGCATTATACAATCCAGGGACTTAACATAGTCCTGTGGTAGGTGATAAATCCCAATCGTACTATGGTTGTGGGTTTGATTCCCACAGCTTTGTCCGACGCAATGGGTTGTCACACGGTCTGCGTGTTATAAAAATCCAAAAATAACCTTTCAAACTTAATCCATTCTAACCTTTAGACTTACCAAAACACTACTATCCAAACTCACAGTCCAAAATTTACAAGGAAGCTAAACATAATGAGGATCCTTTTTTCCGGGTAATAACATGTGAACGCCTTCCTCATATATTCTTTTACAACACCGCGACATCCTGAATTACCAAAATCAACCATCTCTTATTCCAAAATCACTACCTCAATATTACGACCATATTAAGGTCTATCTTTCCTTCAACCATGTAATTTCCAAAAAATTTAACTCGTTGTGGATTCACTTTTCTTAGTACCATAAAATCTCAAATCCTTAATGAAATAGTACTACAGTACAATCATTATTTTTTTTCCAGAACATCATTCATACAACACTTAAATGAAATAATTCTAAAATAACAACATAAGAAAACTAGTCATTCCTCTTCATCTATGGTACTATCATAACTTGATTATTATCTAATAGCATCATTTGCGACATAGTCTGATGACTGGGACATTGGTTCGCATAGTGTCCAAACTCCTTGCAGATGAAGCATTGTACATTTGAAAACTTTTTCTTACACTTGCAGTCACGTAGTTGGTGTCCTTTTTCTCTACACTTATAACATACTCTCATTCCCTTCATTCATTTTCCAAGGTGATTCTTTCCACAGTTATCACAAATAGGAAAACCCTAATTTACCTTTTTCCCTTTATCTGTCCTTCTCTCTACCATCCTTTTCTTCTCTGGATTCCCTTCAAATCCATAGGACTCCGAGAATTATTTATTTATCTTATCAACACATGATACTATTTCTTCATATGATTTTAATATGTGGGAGACTATTTCCCTTCTAAATTCTGGATTAGGACCATGAAAGATATGATCCTTCTTACTCTTTGGATCATATGTATTACTGGAGTTCGCGTTCCTTCTACTGGGCACCATTTCTATAAAATAGCATAAACTAGGTCAGTTTATGAATTGCAATGAATAATTCCAAACTTGTAAAATACCTAATGCAAATTGAACAGTTTATGGATATAATCCATAATCATAAAAATGTTATCTTTGAGTAAGTATATACTCATGAGCCCTTCATAATGGATTGTAAAGAAAATGATAATTATCCTAAGCATATCCCTCAGGAGTGTCGTAACCAAGAGTGCAGCAAGGCTCGTTATCGTGCACCAGTTCCCGTTCGAGTCTAGCTCAAAGCGGTGTTTTCGGGTTTTACCCCTAGGTACATCTGGGCCAGAGCCGCCTCTACCTGCCGGTATCCAGACAGGGATGTATTGCTCGGAAAACTCAAAAAATCTCTACAATACAAAAATTCTAGGAAGTTCTTCTATACTAATCCTCAAAGTCTATCTTAGGGTTATGTGCTCTAATTAGAGTTTATCTAAATCTAGTTTCTAAGGTTATTGCTAAACTTCCTCTAATACCAACTGTAACGCCCCGACCCCAGTTACCCATAGTCGGTGCATTATTTTAATACATTGGCATGATTACAAGGTATCAAGTCCCAAAGAACTGATTAGTTTAGCAGTCTTGGAAAAATATATTACATACATGAATGTTACATTTTCACTATAAGACGTGCAAAACAACATAAATAATCTTTATGAACGCCATTATTCCCTTGGATTAACCCTGCATATCAATCACAATACACTTCTTGGAATCCTGGGAAAAATAAAACATAGAAAGGGGTGAGCTCAAATGCTCAGTAAGGGTAAGCAATACAGCAAAAACTTTCAAAATAATCATAAACATTTAAGGCAATATATAAAACTAAAACAAAAGCCTTTTAAACTTGAACTTCAGCATAATATAGCAGAAATAAAATGAAATAATGTCATTTACTTATTCACATGGATATTCTACTAATCGAATAATCAGAAGCAATATCACTAACCACTTCCATAATGATGGAATTCATAATGCTGAACTTTAATTTCTTTGTCAAGGCCTTGTGCCAAGGCCTAGGGGCTAACTATAACCGGAACCCAACTCGGAGTGCCTCTAATAACCGGACACCAACTCGGAGTGCCTCTAATAACCGGACACCAACCTGGAGTGCCTCTAATAACCGAAAACCAACCCGGAGGGTTTGCTGTAACCGGACCCCAACCCGAAGCATACTAGTCCAACACATTCATCTTAAGAAGAGGATAAAATATAACATAAACATTCGTATTAAAACTAGCATAAGAAATGACAAAACATTAATAATAAATCATTAATGGCATAAAAATAACTCATACATAGTCAAACATATCACAAAACCTTAAATATAATATATAAGATTTGTATCATAATAAATCAACTTCAATCAAGTGTAAAATTTATCAGAGGATATTGACATAGATGAAATCAAAACTATTTGAGAGAAATATCTCTTTTTTCTAAATCATTTAAAAGTCACACAATTTGGAAAAGAAGTCATTTAAAGACATTTTTGAATCAAAGTTTCTCATACCACTTTGAAACTTTTGAAAGGAATTAACATTTTAAAAACATTCATGTCCATATAAATAAATCCTAAAAAAAACATTTTGAATACATGGACATTAATGAGAAAGATTTAGAAGAATAAATATTTAAAACATTTGAAATGATGTTTTAGTAAAAAGTCCCTTAAAATAATCCATTTGAAAACTCTTTCATAAAACATGGACATGGATAATAAATATTTCCCAGTATATACTTACGTAAAAACAACCTCAGATAATAAAGAGATTGTGAAATTAACCCTTTCCAATTTGGTAACTTACGAAACATACAACCCATGAAAGAGGTATCATACAATGAATATGTAAATACACATAAATTAAAGTTTATTACACAGAGAATACAATTATGGAAAGTACATACACCACACAAAAGGTAATAGTGACGATATGGCATGAATCTCACAGGAATAAGGAGTGAGATAAAAACCCCTTACCTTGCACTTTCCTTTAGACGAGGGTACGTTTAACCTTTTGTACGAAGATCGTAGTATGTTATTAAATTATACCAAAACCATATTAATATTTATGATATCATACATGATTCATTTATGACTTTATATTACCCATTTAATAATAATTTCCATTTTAAATTAACATTTCAGGTAATAATCGCTTTCTTTATCCTACGTGTTTTAACTTGTTACTCTTGGTCGTATCACTTAGATCATGATTTAAATACTTCCAGAATATAAAACATGATAAATATATCATATATATTTAGAATATAAATATGTATAATAGACATATATATGAAATGGAAAACACCGTTTATGGAGACGGTAGTCCATACGTACGCATAAACGTTGTTTCTGTTTTCATATAGTATTGAACGGAAGTGAGTGAATAAGATATATGTAAGTACATAAATCCTTATATATAAAAACATATATATATCCAGTAGCATTATTATGTCATATATTACATACTTATTAGTGATATATATTTTTATAATCATCGATGAATGGTGAACTTGGAAATGAATCTCATCGCGTCGTGGAGACGGTAATCCGTACGTACACACGAGCGAAAATATCATTCTTTTGATATTAAAATAATATATAATTGGATGGTATATCATATATACAGAATCCTTATAATGTTATATTTATTATTTACATCAAATACACATAATTATTATACCCATCCAAATAATAATGTATTGAATAACAATTACACCACGATGTGGAGACGGTAAGTCGTACATACGCACGTATAGTGACATGTCATTCAAATGATGGATAGAATAATGAATATGGTTGTACCATATTTATAATAACATCACAGTATATAGGAGATACTGGAGTTATTATTTTAGAATGGAAATAACAAAGAAATAAGAAGTTGAAGAAGAAAGGAACTTGAAAGAGAGTGGTGAAAACATTACCTCTTCTTCGGGTTCTTCCTTTTGATTTGATCAAAAGGGCTCCTTAGGTTGGCTTTCTGATCAAACTAAGGCCTCTATGTTAAAGTGAGGGAAGTTTAGAGAGTATTTGGGTAGGTTTTGGCTGAACCAAAAGGCTTTGAAGGTGTGAATAATTGGATAGAAGTTGGGTCCTTTTATAAGAGGGAGAGGGGCTCTTTAGGAAAAATTTAAAGTATTAATTTTTAATAAATTAATATTCAGTTTTTAATGGATCCAAAGTGGATTATTCAAAGCCTAAGGTGGGTATGGGTTGAAATCCTTTCAACCAATAGATTTTAGACAGGTTTGGGTCATTATATTAACCTTATCTTTTAGTTTTAACTCTTGGTTAATTAGTTTGACACTTACCATGTCACTTTATATTTTTATATTATATAGTTAATAAACTTACTATATACCTACAAGAGACCCCCAAGTGGTCCATTAATGATACACCTATCATTATACAAGTCCTTTGGCCGAACCTTAGATATTTAGGAATTTAATATCAATTAATAATATAATATTTGTTTTAAAAACTCTTTTATGTCAATTTTGACACTATTTGGTATTTTGTTTTTTTGGAAAGTCATCACAACTTGATTACTTCGAACAAGATACATGGAATTAGCCCTAACATGTCATAGTCACCTATAAAATTTGTGGATATCATAAAAACTTTGAAATTATATTTATTTTAATATTTATATTACCATTTATTTGATTCTTTCATTAATAAGGTAATTACTGCATCATCATTGTTTCATAAATAAATTTAATTATTTAATGTCTAAAAATTATAATTAAAATACCATTATGTAGGAAATCTTTTTATCTTTCTAATTAATATTTATAATCGAATTTAGCTTATGTATAACCCTATATTAAAAATATTTTAGTTATTAAACTCTGATTTTAACTATTTTAACTCTTCTTTGAATTAAATAATAATAAATGTCCTAATCTAATCCAAGTGGACCTAAAGGGTCATATTTTATTCCTAAGGTTGTTTTTGGTCGAATTAAACTTATCCAATAGAATTAGGACATGTGTTAGGGTAATAATAATATCATTTTTACCCTTAATTACCCTATTTACTTTTTACCGTGGTAAATAAAAATAAAAAGTTACTATTCACCAAAAATTATTTTTATCTTATTGAACCACATTTTACTCCTTGATATTAACCGTGTCTCTCATATTTTCGAAATTCCACTCACAGAAGCGGTAAAATTAAGTTTTATGTGAATTTACAAATTCTCCTAGGAGGTGGGTAAAAAAAGTGAAAAAGTTCAATAAATTTTTTATATATCTAAAATTATTATAAACTGCCTCCAATGAATTACATTGAATTTATATAGGTTTTATGTATCTATTTTGACCTAAAATAAATTTAAATAATATAAATAATTATTTAAATAAAAAGCCGGTTTTAAACAGTAACTCAGTGTTTTTCACTATTCATCAAAAAATGAATGTTTTCAGAAAAATACCAAAAAATTGCCCTAAGCTAATTTTGATATTCCGAATTCAATAATGAATTATATTTTACCAAATTCAAAACATTGAAGTTTCATTTATTAATTTAAATTTAATTCCCGTTGTTAAAACAAAAAGCGTGTTTTTAAGAAACAATAACTATCAAAAGATTGACACTTGTTTATGTCCAGTTTAAATGTGAAATTATGTCCAATGACCAACATTGGATTAAATGTTAAAAATATATTCTAAATATAATTTAAAACCACTCAAATTCATAATTTATCACTATTAATTATTTTTATTAAAAAAGTTGTTTTTAATTAAAATTATGTAATTTTCACTATTCATCAAAATATGAAAGTTATCCGAAAAGTACCAAAATTTCACCCTAGTCTAATTTCGATATTTTGAATCCAAAAATGAAGTCCATTTTGAGATATAAAATTTATAAAATTTCAAAAAGTGGGTATTACTATTCATAATGGCTACTTTGATTGGTCGTGGTGTGTGTTAGAACTCGAAGTTGCGTACAACACGCGCTACTGTATTATTCAAAGAGAAGCGTATTGTGGAAGCTCGGGGTGTTACTATACATTTTTGTTCATTTGAGTTTATATGGCTTTTTATCATGCCTTATAGACAACTCTTATTATTACATGTTTTTTTATAAGATATTTCTCTCATGCTCATTTTTTCTCATATACTTATTGTGAGGAGAGAGGCAGACCCAAATACAAGCCAAAAACCAAACCCCAAATGAGGACCGAATTGATTTATTGATAATAGAAAATGAAATCCATAGCACCAATACAAGAAATGAAAGAAAGGAAAAGAAAGAAAAAGAACATGATATTTAACGTCCTTCGGTCCCGAGGGGACCTATGTGCACGGCAAGAACGCCACCCGGTACGCACGCATTTTATTAATTCTCAAAAGCATAAATAAGATTATAGCATACAGGTTTAAAAAATAGATGAAAGAAGTTACAAATAGTTAAAGCCAAAAATCAAGAAGTAGGAATGTAAAACAACTTACAAAGCCAGATGCATGGGTCCGGCAGTCCAAATCTATTCTTGTTATCGTCTGAAAACCCATAGAGAATCGGTGTGCTCGTATAGGTACTCACCTAGTCTGAAAGAAATCATTCTTCACTCGGGAACTCAGCCACACGTCTTCTCGTTTGAAGGACGTCGTTGTTGGAGCTCCACCAAAAGCAAGACACTAGCGGTGTATACAGGTTGGCAGGCACGGAGAATCACGACCGATAAATCGAGCACTGAAGGCCAGGTTTTAGAACCAGTGGGAGTGTCGAACACATAAGGTGCAAAGGTTTGAGTGAGTTGAAAGGATGGGGTGCATGGGTGATCAATTCCCCTAACACTCATTGCTCCTCAAAACCGCACAACCAACCAACATGCACCATGAGTCACATTTGGAATAGAAACGCCAGTGGCGCATCAATAAGCCAGAATAGATGGACAGATGAGATCAAATGGGCGGTGAAGGCAATCAACGGTCAGGGATAAAGCCAAGTGGATGTCCACCGTGTCACAGGGGCATGGTGGGCGCAAGCTGGTCGAAGGCCAAGGCCCAAAATGAGGAGAGGCCCATGCATAAATTAACATCAACCCAGTATGAAAAAGATCTAGCATAACAATTTGAGCATTTAAAATAATTCTAATCAATTTGCATGCATGGAAACAAAACAATACAATCTATAACGGTAAAATAAAATCAAGGTTAAATTCAATATGAAAAGATAAATTGAATGCCACAATTCAAAAATCTCCACCATTTTCAATTGAATTTAGAAATGTTCTTGCACCTGTGGTTATAGAATAGGAACCAAGTTTAACCCATCTAAACAGAATTTAAACTTAGATAATACCACGGATTTAGTCAAACTTTCCGTTGGGTTTATGTCAGTGTGTATCTTATTGACACACACGATTCCTGATTCTATAATATCTCTAATAAAATATAGTTTGATATCAATATGTTTGGATTTACCATGGCATACTAAGTTCTTAGACAAATTAAGTGAAGACTGGATTTCTAAGTAAATACAAATCGCATAATTAAAAAGATTGAGTTTAGAAGACAGACCTTCAATCCATAGGGCTTCTTTAATTGCCTCAGTCAAGGCAATGTACTCAGATTCTGTGGTTGAAAGAGCAACCACATATTGCATATTGTATTTCCAAGAAATGGAACCATCGCAAGCAGTAAACACATAACCAGTTAAGGAATTATGGGTGTCGATATTTCTAGCATAATCGGTATCAACATACCCAGAAATGATTTCAACAGTATCCATGTTTCTACCATAATATAAAGAAATATTTGAACTACAAGAGGGGTATCTTAAAATCCACTTAAGGGCATGTCAATGTGGCTTCCTAGGTGAATCCATAAATCTACAAAGAGTTCAGATTGCATAGGAAATATCAGGTCTGGTGCAAATCATAGAGTACATAATGCTACCAACAATGTTAGCATAAGAAATTTTAGACATAAAGTAAATATCATATTCAGCAGTAGGTGATTATGTTAAAGAAAGTTTAAAGTGTTATCCAAGAGGCATATTAACAAGTTTGAGTGATTCAAACATATATCTCTTGAGAATCTTTAAAATATAAGCATGTTGAGATAAGTAAAGCAGTTTATTTGGTCTATCTCTAATGATTTCCATCCAATGGCCTGAAGGCCTTTATTTTTTATTGATTTTGATAATCCACCTTTCAAGGGGTGAGGTGGAACCCTTACAATGCTTGTAGGTGTAAGTATTACATGGCCCATAGGCCTTAAAGGAATTCATTTTCTCGTAGGCTTCAAACATTACATACAACCCAGACTAACTACTTGGAACTACTCCTCCCCATCATCTTCATCGTGAAATCAACTCTCCACCTTCGCATGGCTATTTGGCTAGGCATTCTTGTGCATGCATAGGCTTGTCCCGATGGCAGGTGTCATACCCTCTCATTCTTACAATCCATTTAGCTTCTGCGGTGGTGAAAGCTCCTTGCTCATCCTCCTTGTAGAGCTTGTTCTTTATAGGTCATCTAGTTTGCATCTGCACTTAAGGTGGCCCGAAGGCCTTACTGACCCGAAGGCATGGGTGGCCCGAAGGCCTTAAAGGAGTCGGGGACCAAATCGGTGGCCCGAAGGCCCAAACGGTGGCATATTCCCAGCTGCTACAGTGCCAAACAGTCCCTGCTACAGTTCCCGCTACAGTACATGCTGCAGTACCGCACAGTTCCCGCTACAGAACTGCTACAGTAACCCAGAAATAATGTCTCCGCTTGGATTTGATCTCGGGTCTCCCGGATGCACTTACGGAGTCCTTACCAACCAGGCTAAGGCTCGTGTGCATCTCTAATGATTTCAACAGCTAAGATTTGATTAGATGCACCTGAGTCTTTCATTTCAAACTTTCCTCTTAATTTGGATTTTACATCAATGATTAAACACATATATTTAAAAATGATAAGCATGTCATCAACATAAAGCAGTAAGTAAAGCATACAATTTTTAGTTGATTTAAAATAAACACATGCATCGTATTGAATTGTGGAAAATTGGTTATCTAATATGAATGAATCAAATTTCATATACCACTGCCTATAGGCTTATTTTAGGTCATACAAAGATTTATTCAGCAGAAAGACTTGATTAATTTTAAATTGTTTAGAATAACCATCATGAGGTTTCATATAGAGTTCTTTTTAAATCACCGTGTAAGAAGACAGTTTTAACGTCCATTTGTTCAATATGAAGATCATTATAGGCAGCAAAAGCAAGTAAAAGCCTAATGGAAGAATGCTTAACAACAGGGGGAAAGATTTCGGAGTAGTCGATACCTTCTCTTTGAAGGAAACCCTTAGCAACTAACCTTGCTTTGTACTTGATTTTATTTCCCTCGGTGTTGTCTTCTTTTCTTTTATAAATCCATTTGGACCCAATTATCTTAGCATTGGATGGTTTGTTTACAACAGTCCAAGTATGGTTCTTATTTAAAGAATGCATTTCTCCATTCATGGAAGAGACCCACTGCTTTGAGTCTGTAATTTAAGGCTTGCATATAGGTTTGAGGGTCATCATCTATAAGATCTGAGGCCACATGAAAGGCATATGATGTCATGTCATATTAATCAGAGTGATCAGAAGGTCTTGGAACCCTCATTTCTCTGTCTCAGGTTAACTAGTAATCCCTATTAGTGGCATGAGGTTCAGATTCAAAATCTGGACCAGAAGAAGACTCACAATCAACCCCAACAGTGGGTTGTGGTACAGGTGGAGTAGGTTGGACAGCTGCCTCAAAATGAGTTGGAGGCTCATCTTCACCAGCCTGTTTTAAGGCTCGTTCGGTGCTGCTAGATGTGACAAGCTTAGTTTTAGGAGAGGAAGACTCGTGAAAGACAACATCCCTACTTATTATGCACTTTTGGTATCCAGATTTATCCACCTAGAGTTTATACCCCTTAACACCCTCAAGATACCCAACAAAAATGCATTTGAGAGATCTTGGTTCCAATTTATCAGTTTTAACATGGCCATAAGTTGTACAACTGAAGACTCTTAAGTAGGTATAAGAAGGGGGTTTATCATTCCACGATTCTTCATGTGTTTTGAATTTATGGGTAGGGGAAGGACACATATTTATTAGGCAAACAGCAATGTTGATAGCCTCTGTCCAAAATAATTTGGGGAGGCCTGAGCATGCAGGCATGCTCTAGACTTTTTTCTAAGATGGTCATGTTCATCATTTCCGCCATGACATTTTGTTGGGGAGTTTCCCAAACAGTTTTATGCCTTCTCATGCCTTTTAATGCCTTCATATTCACAAAAGTGAATGAATTCAGTGGTTCTCATGGCTTTGATTTTCTTCCCAATTTGGTTTTCAACCAAATTTTTTCATGTTTTAAAAGTTTAGAAAACATCATATTTATTTTTAAGAATATAAATCCAAACATTTCCAGATAAGTCATCTATAAAGGTGACAAATTAAGAGCCTCCACCATGGGAGGTAGTCCTAGCTGGTCCCCAAAGGTCGGAATGGTTATATTCTAAGGGGTTGGTTGCTTTAAAGCTAGACCTACTAAAGGTAACTTTCTTGACCTTTTACATTATATAATCTTCACAAAATGGAAGATTGGAAGGTGTGATGTCACTCAACATCCCCTGGTTGTGGAGTTCTTAAGGCCTTTGGGGTTGACATGCCCCAGTCTTCTTTGTCAAAAGCATAGTATTATCAGTGTTGGTATTGTACACACTACCCAACTACCTTGAATGGGTCTTTCCATTCAAGAAATACAGCCCATTGATTAAAGACCCTTTAAGAATGGTTCGAGAGTCAACTAAGAGGGACTAGTCAATTGACTGTTTAGACTTTACTCATGTTTGAGTTTCCTACATTTGGGCTTAATACGCCCAGGTTTACCACAATGAAAATAAGTTACTTTTCTTTCCTTAGAATCAGATCTAGATTTTAAGTGCTTATTGTTCTTGCTTTTATCTTTAGTGAATTATTTCTTTTTCCCTTTTGATTGATGTCTACCCCTAGTAAATAATCTTTTTGTCGCACTTTTAATTCTAGGTTTAGTGTGTAGTTCTTTAGGAAGAAGAGGTGACTTGACTTCTTTAAGAGTCGGGGAGTCTCGATCATACATCATGGTCTCAACTAAAGTGTTGTAAGTATTATTTAGAGAAATTAAGAGGTTCATTGTCTAATCTTCATCATTAACAGTAGCATCAATATTGGCTAAATCTAACATAATCTTATTAAATTCATCAAGATGGGCTTTCATGGAACTACCAGGTTTCATTTTAAATGTAAAGATGTTTTTTATAAAGCCTACCAACAAATGAAACAATCATACAATTTCTCTAACTTAAGACAAATATCACCAAACACATAAGCAACTTCTCTTAGAACCTTATCACCTAATGAAATCAATAAAGAACTTTAACTAACACATCAGGGGTGGAAATCAAATAGAAACCAGAACTGTACAACAGAAACCAGAAATGTGAGATGGGACAATAGCTTTAAAGAAATATAGCAAGTAAAGCCATGACAAATTAAGAAGGAATAATAGCGTGGAAATCAAATAGAAACCAGAACTGTACAACAGAAGTAGGGATCATAAATCGACATCAAAAGAAAACCAGTATAGACCCAAAAACAAGCATAAAGTCAATTTATTGCTAACATAAAACGAAATCCACATCACCAATACAAGAAATGTAATGAAAAGAAAGAATCACCGTCGTTGGAGCGGCACTAGAAGCAATACACAAACAGTATACACAAGACGACAGACACGAAGAATCATCACCAATAAATCAAACGTATAAGGTAGGGTTTCAAAACCAGCAGGGGTGCGAGGATTTAAATCGTCTCAAGTTGGGCACTTGAACCTGACCCTCAGGTTGGGGTTTTGGACGAAAATGCCCCTGTTATGCTTTTTTGGGGTTAATTCCCATGTAAATTTCCACTAGAAATTTCAAGGCAAATTTCCACTGGAAATTCCTAGGCAAATTTCCATTGGAAATATTTATTGAAAACTTCCACCAGAAATTTCCAATGCTTATTTCTTACACATCATATGTATCCTATTATAAACATATAGTTTATTTTTTCAGTGGGATTTTATAATACAAATTTTCAGTATATGCATATATAATGTATTAATATATAAAAAAGAATGTAAATTTTCCCCGCACATTTTCAATGCAAAGTTTCATTGACAAATTTCACTACACATTTCGACAAGAAAATTGTAGCCCAAATTTCCACATGAATTTCCATAGCACATTTTCAATACATATTTTCCACACATCGTATATTTCCTAATATAAATATACAATGTATTTTTTTAATAAAACTTTATAGTGCAAATTTCCAATAAATGAAAAAAACATTGAAAATTTGATTGTCAAAAAAGCAAATTTTCCGTGCAAATATAGTAATATATAAATAGTGTAATTTTCTAATAAAAACTTGCAATACAAATTTCCAATGTAAATATCCATTGAAAATTTTCGTAGGAAATTTATAGTGGAAGTTTTCATCACTTATAGTTCTAATACAAATCTTACTACTACATAAATAAAAAATATAAATTTTCTTTGGGAATTTATATTGAAAATTTCCACTATAAACCTTTAGTGGAAATTCTCACAGGGAAGTTTTTAGTTCAAATTCCCACTTAAATTTTCAAAGAAATTTTCTATTTAACTTTTATTATTATTGTACTAAAAATTTTATTATAAAAATTCTAAAATAAATGTTTGTTTACATTTTAAGTTCAAATATATTAACACATAAATAATGTATTGAAAATTTGAATTACAAAAATTTACATTGCAATCTTTCACTGGAAATTTGCGCAAACTTTCAATGGAAATTTGTAGTGTAAACTTATACTAAAAATGTTCAATGCAAATATGTTGATACATAAATAAAAAATGTAAACTTTTATTAAAAATGTAAATATGTAATTAAAATATATTGATTAGATTAAAATTTGATGCCACATAAAATCATTTTAGAACATTTAAAAATATCCAACTATAAACCAACGTATCATATTTTTATTTATTTTTATTATTAATATTTTATAATAATAGTTTTTAAATGATTTATATTTAAATTTGTTGTTAATATTTTATAATAATATTTTCAATTAAACATTTTATGGTTATAATTTATTTAAAATCATTTCAAATTTATTAATTTGTTTTAAAAAAATCACTGCATCTAAAAAATGGATCTGCTACCACCCGTTGCTCCTCAAACTACACAAACAGCAAGGGCTGTGGCACATCAGACAACAAGCCAACCGAGCATTGTCACCTTGCCACAGGGGGCGTGGGCAACATGTCAGCCAAAGGCCAATGCCCAAAATGAGAAGGCCCACACGGAAATGAACAGCAGCCCAGCATGCAGAAGATCCGGTGGCCCACACGGAAATGAACAGCAGCCCAGTATGCAGAAGATCCGGTATAACAATAGCGTTTGAAATAACTCTAATTTGTGTAATAAATCTATAATATATCATGTGGCTAGACAGACTGGTGGTGAGATGAGGTGTCAAAAATGGGATAAATAATTGACATATCCAACGAATATAATGACAAACAAATGCCGCGTATTACCTGGGAAGTTGTGAAGTGACTTTAGCCATGTGCAAGGCGATTCAGGGAGTTGTCAATTCATGATTCGAAAGTGCCCTTTAATAAATGTCATTGTGGGGAGAGAAAAAGCAAATGATCCCATAAACACAACTTCCACTAAACCCATTACAGAGTCGCATGGATCCGAAACACACTTGATTAAATAGTAGCCAACCGAAGGAACACAACTGCACTGCGCCACTGGGAATGGAGGGGGCTCCATCCACGGATTATCCCCATTTCCCTGGGCAGCTCCCAGCCTCATACACAATTAAAAGACCACTTTCCAAGACACCAGAAAACCAAAAGGGCGGCGAAATCCTGTTACTGGTTCAAGATCGGTAGATCCAGAGCTAAAGCTGGCCGAACGAGTGGGCTAAATAGGTCAACACCCCGACGAGGGGCGCGTTGGTGTAGGTGGCCGGCTCCGAGTGCTCGTAATCCGACCGCTCGTCCTTGAACCCGTCGTTCTGGTCCGGCCCGCCGACGACTGCGCCGGCGAGGATGTTGGGGTTTGGGCCGGAGGATTCGTAGAAGCCGAAGCCGGCGGAGCAGCCTATCTTGCCGGGGCGGGCCGCCATGGACGGTAGCGATGAGCCCCGGTGGTGGATCCGCTGCGGGTACACTGAGCCGTACCCCACCATGTAGGACATCTTCAAAGGATTATCCCCCAAAATATAATCCACCTGCAGCCCAAAACGAAGAAAAAAACGTCAAAAAGCCATTCATTCGAGGGATTCCGGCATGGATACAGACCTGTTTCTTGGCGAGCGATCGCAAATGCGTCGGGGTGACCACCACGTTCTCCCCACACTGGACCAGGCGGCGGGCGGAGGTCAGATACTTGGCGTATGTCACGAGCAGGAAGGATGTAGAGGTCACATACTGCAAATTGTTGTCGCTCATCGTATGCAGAAGGCCGCCTTCAGCACCATAACCACAGCGGAGGTTAGAAAACAACATTACCAGCAGCAAGAACATATCAAATGTAGCGGAACAGAGCGAGAGATAACCAGGAGTGAACTGAGCAGAGGAGGAGCCGCCCGGGAAAAGGGAGCAGATAAAGTTATCTGAAAGACCCTTGTAGTTGTTCAGAGACTCAACCCTTTGCACCAAAAATGACTGGAACAAACGGACTTCCACACGAATCAGAGAGTCTCGAAAGCTTGGAAGCTGAAAGTGGAAATACGTGAAGAAAAAGAAAAGCAGACCTTCGAGAGAAGGATCCTGGCACCCACATGCTTGTTATCCCACCCAAAAGTCAAGTCTCCCTCGTCCGCGCCGAGCGACTGCTCGTTCTCGTGGATGTAGTTCAGGTAATCCAGACTCCCAGTGGACTTGAACAACCAAGCAGCAGCCCACAACAGCTCATCCTATAAAAAAGATCGATCCAGGACAGTCCACCCACGAACCAGCCACAGAAGAAGATAACGCAGGTTCTTACCTGGTAACCCGAGTAAGAGCAGTAGAAGGGGCACACCATGGGATGCAAATTATCGCTGTAGGACCCTCTGTATTTGTCTGCAAACCAGAACACCTGTGACCCCAGAATCAAACAGAAGAAACCTCAAAGTCTAGCGGGTATCCGTGATGCTAGGTATCGATTCGGCGACGTACCTCGATGGCCCGATTTCTCAGGACCTGGGCATAACGGGGATCGCTCCGCCGGAACACCACAGAGGCGGCCGCGAGGGCTGCTGCCGTCTCTGCTGCTACGTCAGAGCCAGGGCTGCTCGGGTCCACCTTGAGGACCGTCCTGGGAGTATCCATCTCTTCAGGCCTCTCCCAGCAGGCGTGGTCCCTGTTAGCGTCCCCGACCTGAACGTATATGGTGTTCGGGTAGGCAGTGGCTTTGAGGAGGTAATCCGTGGCCCAGCGAATGGCTTCCTGCGCATGAACCAGCTGGGAGTTCATCTTCCCTCCGAACTCGACGACGCTCCATGCCAGCATCGTGGTGGTGAAGGCCATGGGGAAGCCGAACTTCACATTGTCCCCCGCATCGTAGTATCCTCCCACTAAATCCACCTGCAATGTCATTTCATTTTGAATCGGATTTCAAAATCGCGCTAAAACCAGTGAAAACCCCAAATCCACCTGCAATGTCATTTCATTTCGAATCGGCTTTCAAAATCGCACCAAAACCAGTGAAAACCCCCGATTGAAATCGATCCCGCCGATAATGAGGGTAAGGGAGGGAAGCTAGACATAAAAAACACAGAGGCTTCGATTCGAGGAAGATCCGTAATGAAAACGTACGTTCGATAGATGGCCGTCGGTGAGGCCGGAGGTGCGCCTCCACGTTAGACGCTGGTCGCGAGGGATGCTCCCTGACCTTTGGCCTTCATAGAAGAGCAGGGACTTGAAGAGTGCATCGCTGTAGTTGTGTGCTCCAGAGGCAAAATTAAGACGGGCATTGCAGAGAAGCACGGGGCTGGCTGCGAAGAACGAGAGGAAGAACAGAAAGGGAACGGGGGCCGAAACGGAAGAAGCCATCGGAGGGAGGGAAGGTTGGGGGAGGAGGGAACCGGTTGTAGGATTACCGGCGGCCGCGGGACGGTATTTATAAAGGAAAAGCTGCAATCCCGCCTCGGCGTAGGGCCTCGAAGGGCGCCATAATTACGGACACCCCCGGCCTTTAAGGCGTTAATTGTTTTACCTTTAATGATTTGCGATTTTACACGAAACTAACGGCGTCCTATTGGGATTGTTTTTCCGAACGGACATTTTCAAAATCTAAATATAATTGATTTTGATGGGAGCAACTGCGGTTTTTGTACTCTCCAACTGAAAAACGGAAACGCTGTGAATATGTTTTCCATTTAAACTTTACTAAATAAGTGATAATTGTTGCTAAAAAAATATATTATAATTATTTCAAAAAATATTGTTTTACATCAATACAGTGATTCATAAAGCAATCAAAAAAAAGTTGCATTAAATTCATCTTAAATTAAGATGTATTTTTTAAAATAATTGTAATTTTTTGGTTGGAACAATCAATTGTGATTTTTTAAATTCGGCATGAACCATTATCGGTTTTTATCGTATTAAATTCTATTAAATAATGGATCATCTCGTCACATGTATTAAATTCTATTAAATAATGGATCATCCCGTCACATTCTAGGATATTGACACCTGTTTTTTATTCTCACATTGCAATCGGGTAACCAAGAAAGTGAGCGGTGTATTGGTCTTGCATAAAAAAACATGCCGAGATTCTCCCTCTCCGATCAACGAAATCTCATATCTCCAATTTATAATATTATATTATATATTAAACAAATGATAAAAATTGTGATATGTTTTAAAACCGAATATATTTTTAAATGAATTTTTATTTGACTTATATAAAAACTATTATCAAGTTTTTCTAAAAAATAATCAAATAATATGTGTTCTCAATTTATTAATAATTAATATATTTATTAATTATCAATTGTATTATTTGTTATTAATTAATAATATATTATTATGTTATTACTATAATTAATAGTTCTATAACTATTACTTTTAATATATTACGGTGTATTATTAATTATTTACTTATATAATTAATAATATAATATTTATTGTTAATATTAATAATATTTATAGAATTATTATTTCTGAATATTTTTCTAAATTTTTGTTGATATAAAATATTAGTAATTTATTAATAAGTAATATATTTATTAATTATCCATTGTATTAATTATCATTAGTGAATATTACATCATTAAGATATTAATTAATTAATAGTATAACAACTAGTATTTTTAAATTTTTATGTATAAATCTTTGTAAAAATTATGTTGATATAATTATTGTTAATTTATGAATAGATAATGTATTTATTAATTATCAATTGTATTATTTATTATTAATTAATAATATATTATTATGTTAATATGATTAATAGTATTATAACTAATATTTATTGTATAATAATATAAATAAAATGATTTGTATTGAAAAAAATATTTACTAGTTAATAATTATATTATTTTTAATATATTATGATGTATTATTAATTAATTGCTTATATAATAAATAAAATAGTATTTATTGTTAATATTACTGATATTTATAGAATTCATAATAATAATAATAATAATAAATTCTATATGATTATTTATTATGCACAATATGGATAATAATACAAAGAAGTATTAATATAAATAACAAATAATAATAATAATTACTACCAATATAGTTGTTAATATTAAAGTTTCTTAATCATTCGAAAATATTTGTATGAATTTCTAATTATATCAATTTATTATTTTATGCAACAAAATATAATATATTAGTAGGTTTTTAAACAATGTAAAAATAATAATTTAAAAAACATATAACATGTATCAGTCAAATATATGTCAGTGTCATAGGTAGTAATGCGAAACGGGCGGGGCGGGCCAAGCCCGCACGGATTTGAGCCCACGCGGGTTTGTCCGCAAAAGCCCGCATATAATAAGAACAACAAATTTCAAGTCCGCCCCGCCCCGCATAAACCCGCGGGTTGCCCGCAGTCTTACCCACCTTTACAAAACAAAATACTATTTATAATCATTTAAATACTCTATTTTTTATCATTCTTAAAGGTATTTGTGGGGAGAAGTGTGAATTAACAATAACTAGAGCTTTAAAGAATGTGATGGAACATTTTTGTGTGTGTTAATGGTGGCATGCGGTAATGCCGATGTGGTGGTGAACTGTTGCGATAGAAAGTAGGTGAGTGATCGGTGATGGACAATGAATGATAATGTTGGTTGTGTGGTGATGTGAACAACTAAACCAGTGAATGGATGAAGTTTCTCCAGGTAATAATTAGTTTCAGAGGAAGCTATTAGTATTTTCACAAGGTTCTATCCAATTCTCTTAATAACAAAATTAAATTAAATAATAACAAAATTAAATCAACCTAAAAAATATTATGATTATAATAACTCTTATAGAATTGAAACCATGCGCAGGGGTGATGAGTTCCATTTTTTGAGAGATGGGTTGATACACCATGTGAATATGGTTAATAAATACTATATAAATAACATAATATCATATTAAAACAATAAATATATGCTTATTTAAAATTCACATGTGAATAAATGGTGAATTAATATGACCATTACGGTGAGAAATCATATGTCACCGTTTAACCATTATTTTTTATTAAAAAAACTAAAATGTTAAAGAAACATATATTGTAAAAATAATATATTTTTTTTTAAATCAGGCCCGCGGGCAAGCCCGCACCAGCGCGGGCTCAACCCGCATTGCCCCGCACTCTAAACGGTCAAAATTTTCAGGCCCGCCCCGCCCCATATCCGCCCCATACCCGCAAAGCCCGCGGGTCGCGAGCCCGTTTTGCATCGCTAGTCACAGGTGCTCTTCTGTGAAAAAAAAAATCATAAGTCATGTGTTTGACTCCACCTATAGATATTGTTTTTATATTTATATTTCATAATAGAAACTTATACATTTGATTTTCACATAAGAAGGAAGAAAAAACATATCACCGTTCATGCGGGGTCTCCCGTAAAATATTAGCTGGCAGTGACGCATGAGCATGAAGAGCTAAACGAGAGATGCACTCCTATATCTACATCTGGATAAGAATAACGCATCCTGTAATCTGCATCTTATTAATGTGACATATGTTGCATAATGCTCTGTATGTATATGCAAGACATGCAAATCCCCAGCTATATCTCCCTGTTTGTTCCAAATACTCAAATAACAGTAAATACATCAAATGGAAAAATGTAGTTGAATGATTGACAAAGAGCGTGCCCCCAATAAGTCTCAAAATATATACACATGCAAATCTTAGCATGATGATCTCGTTAGCATCATCAACTAGATGGATGAAGTGCTCGTCTATCCATTGCATGCGTAATCGGCTCCCGATGATGGACGTGCCATCGTCCCAGTCCTCAATGCCCAGGAGTATGTGAACTAGATCAAACCAATCCATACCAACTCGGCCCATCATAGTCGCATCATCGATGGGGAGACCCAATATAATGGACACATCCTCAAGTGTAACAGTCATCTCTCCCTCTGGAAAATGAAATGCATGTGTATAAGGTCACAGCCTTAAACATTACATAATCTTGAATTAATTTAATAATTCACATTAAGGATCTTTTCAGGTTTAGAGTTTTAGAGAATTAGGTCATAACTATTACATTACATCTCAAATATTACAAAGCATACACTTCTACTCAATATCCATTTTTTTCATGAAATAAAAACTCTTAAAAGAAAACAAGAATTCTTTTCCTGATATAAATCTTCTTGAATTCTTCCTTTCTCTTACCCTTCCTTGTACCCTGTGAAAAACATTTCAAAAACTTGGGATGAGCATAAAAAGCTCAGTAAATGTTATAAAATAAAGAATGAAAACATTAGTCCATCAAGACATACAAAACATAAGCACTTTAACATATCTCATTAAATCATAAGATTTTTGAATAACACATAGAAATCATAAATCATAAATGCAACTTGTGGTATCCATAACATACTTACATTGTAGCTTTCACAACTACGTAGAGAGTTACGTTTGGAATACCCGTCACAGTATATTCCCTAAATCTCTTAGGAGAAGCATTAATGTTTACCTTCATCATGTTACCAAATGCATTGGAGATCTATCTCGGGCTCACCCGCCCTAGGTTTATCACGGAACCACCCGTATACGTAAAAAATACCCAAGAACCATAACATAATCATAACACATGAACAATCATAAAAGAAAGATAACATTTCCATATTGTAATCACAATATAATATTTCAATATATTGACATAATCAATCCATTCTCAAAACAATTTTCAATACAAAAATACGTAAAAATAGTATATGGTATTTATTTTCCTTTTAAAAACATTACGGTTTGTTAAGGAAGCCAAATATCAAATAATGCTCGCGGCGACAGAAAGGTCATTGTCATCGCGTACATTAAAAAGAAACATTCTTTTTGTCATTTAGTAAAATGCTTCGTAGAGAAAAGATTCTCTTTGAATGAAATTAAAAGTAAAAGGGGTTTATACACCGTATAAAGGAAAGTCGTGTATAAATCAAAGTATGCCTCAATGAATGAAAATTGAGACGAAGTCCCTTACAAAGATCATTTTGTAAATAAAATAGATCGATTATGTGTATTCACTTTAAGTACACATAAGTAATGTATAAATACAATATATGACATCAAAATTTATTTCTTACATAATCATAGCATGACATAATTAAAAGTAGAAGATTAACCCAAGTAATGGAAATTGGGTTAAGAAGTTTCCTAACAACGTCACTTAAAAATTCAGAAAATGAGTTGATGAGAGAGAAAATGGTCTCTCATCACTTGTAAATAAAATTTACAGCAATAAGGATATCAAAGAACATATCCCAACATAAGAAATTGGAAATTTAAAAGACATAACATAAAATAAGTCTTTGATTAAAAGAGTATGGTGAAAGGTTCCTTTACCTCAAGTCCGACTTGAATTATATGTTCCTTGTTCTTCCTGAATAATAAAATTAAGTTAATTTATACTTGATTAAGAACCTTTTTCAAGTATATTATTCTTTTTATATCACTTATTACCTTGCTATAACAATGAGTTAATTATTTGAGTTCATATCGGACATTTTGTCGATGTTCGGAACTTGAGTAAAAAATGAACTTGTTATAATTACAAATTGTCCATGTGGTCAAAATTACATTATCTCCATAATGATATTCATGATTTATATATCATATATATCATATATATTCAGTATATATGTATTTAGAATAGTCCATATCATTTGGATATATGAAAATGAAATGCACCGTTCATGGAGACGGTAAGTCGTACGTGCGCATGAACGCTACTTTCATTTCTATTTCGTATTCAATAGAATGAAAACTTAATGATACATAGGTATATTATAATTCCAGTATAATATAATATATAATTTCATTAACTCCATACTTTATACGTTCCACATATGGCATGAACGAGTCATATCACTTTGAGGGGGTGGTAGTCCGCACTTCCTCAAATGAAATTATCGTATTTACCCATTATGAAAACCATAAAGGTATGATATAAATGAAAAATATAGAATCATAGATAAAAGATAAATATAATATATATCTCATATAAATATAGTTCCATCATAATGTCCACCATGAGAGGCAGTAGGAGATAATTGAACAATCATCGTTTCGTGAGGCAGTAGTTTGTCATCCACAAAAACAATATGTTTGTATCCATTAGATGGAGGTGTGTGGAAGTGTAGTTTGAATAATTCTCATAAAAACAACCTAGTATATTGAATATACTTACATTTTTATAAAATAATGGAATAAATAGAGTTTAGGGGGTTGGAGAAGGAAAATAAAAGAAAAGAACTTGAGAGAAGACGTTACCTTTAAATCGGGTAACTCCCTTTGGTTTGAACCAAAAGGCTCTCTTGAATTGTCTTCTTCCCAAATTAAGGATTCTAGGTGTAAGTTATAGATGTTGGTAGCTTATTTGAGTATAGTTTGGATGAGCCAAGGATATTGAGATGTGTGAGTAATGAGTTAGAGGTGATGACCTTTTATAAGTGGGAGGAGGGGTTCTTTAGAAAAGTTTGAAAGTATTATTTTATTATAAAATTATTTTCAGTTTCAAAAGGTCTAAAACTAATTAAATTCTAAGATAAGATGAATATAAGTATAAATAAAATCATCCAATAATAATTGGATAGGTTTTGGATATTTTTTAATCCTTATCATTTTTATTTAACCCTTTGTTAACTTATTTAACATTTAATATGTATTCTTGTATATTCATACTATATGGTTAATATATTTACTATAAAATTCCAAGGGACCCAAAATAGATCATTAATGACATTTTTATCATCATATATGTCAGTTGGCCGAATATTAGATTTTTAGGACTATTTTATCATTTAATAAAACATTAATTGATTTAAAACTCATTTATGTCAATTTTTATACTATTCATATCATTACTTTTTTAAAAATCCATAAAAACTTGATCGATTCAAAAAAAAACTTAATTAATTCAAATATAACAAGTCATACTCATCCATAATATTCATGGATGGCATACAAAACTTCAAAATAAATTATTTTAATATTTATAATCTCATTTATTTAAAACATTCATTAAAAAGGTAATCACTTCATCATTATCGTGTCATAAATAAATTTATTTATTTGATGTTTAAAAATTATAAATAAAATACCATGATGTAGGAAATATTTTTATCTTTCTAATGACTATTTATAGTCGAAAATAATACTTATATAACCCCGTATAAAAATTGTTTTACTAAAAGATATATGTTTATGTTACATTTTCCTTAACTTTAAATTAATTTTTATAAAGTGTCATTTTCACTTACAAGTGGCTCCATGAGGTCCCAAAATAGACCCAAGGATGCCCATGGTTGGAAATGTATCATCCAATAGGTTTAGTACACTTGTTATAGTAATTTAATATTATTATAATATTATTTTTATGCTTATTTACCAGATTTACCTTTTAATCATGATAAATAAAATATTTACTGAAGTTACTATTCATAATGTCTAAAAATAAAAGTTACCTATTTACAAAATTTGGACCTCCTGATTTCAAATATGGAATCTATTTTTCCAAATTCAAAACACATAAGTTCTAGAAGTTAATTTAAAATTAATTCTCATTGTCAAAACCAAAAAGTGTGTTTTTAAGAAATAATAACTATCAAAAGATTGACATTTGTTTATGTCCAATTTCAAAGTGAAATTACTTCCAATGACCAATATTGGATTAAACGGTAAAAATATAATCCAATTATAGTTTAAAACCACTAAAAATAACAATCTAACTATATAAATAAATTAGATTAAAAGGTAATTTTGAATTAAAATGTAGTATTTTGCACTATTCATAAAAATATGAACTTTATCAGAAAAATACCAAAAAATTTACCCAAAGTAAATTTTGATGTCCCGTTTCTAAATAAGAAGTTTATTTTGTCAAATGGAACATATAAAAGTGACAAAAATGGGATTTAAAAAGGATTTTCCATCAAAAGGTGGTAAATCGACCTTTTAAAGAATATTAGAATATTTCATGATTAAAATTGGATCCATTTTTATTTCAAGACTTTAAAATTTATTGGATAAATGTAAAGACATTTAACAAACATGTATAATCATATTTTAGTTAGTTCTGTTCATTCCCGTCATTACAACGGTTAGACATTAACTACCATTTAAAATAATATTATATTATAATTTTTCAGTATGACTTAGCCTTGTGTGCAACATGAGATTTCAGAGAAACCAATTGTTGTGTGTCGGGTATGCCATTGAATATAACACCCCCATTAAATTAAAATTAATATGTAATTCACAAATATTAATAAATATGAAAATTTCATATTGTTTATTTACCTGGGATGTTACATTCTTCCCCCCTTTTCAGAATTGTGTCCTCGTAATTTTAAAATTGGGCTAAAAAACTTCATTAAAAGTTCCACATTGGAAAAAGAGTCAATGAAACTATCACTTTAAAAGAAAGAAAGAGAAGTACAAAGGTCACCTGAGATAACACATACTAGGATCCCATGTATGAAAACATGGATTTAGAAGAGAAACTAAGTGTCAAGTTCTGATGGAGAGTGATAGAAAACATGACTAAGAGAAAGTTAACAACAAGAAAACCACAAACTTGTGATAGGTTAAATGGTATTTGATTCCCTAGTAGAAAAAGTAAACAAACAACATTTTTTTTGTTTTAAGTTCCCTTTCGTAAAGTTGGAGAATTTATTTATGAGATTGACTAAGAACATAAGGAAATATACTTACTTTTCAAGTAGAGTTTCATCCTTTAATAAGTTTCTACCAAAAAAATCATATTTTCTCCAAATGATGAGCATTCAAGATGACTCTATCACACATGAAGCACTAGAATCAACTTATAGAGAATCACATAATACAAAAAAATATTTCCCATATCTTTAGACATTAACCAAAACCAAAATGTTTAGTACAAGATCAGATAATCCTCAAAAGGATAATCTTTTATAAAAAATAAATACTACTCTTAATCTCTAAAATTGAACAAACAATACCCAAAGTTAAACAAAGACCATTCAATACGCAATTGTCCTTAAAATCCTTCAATATAATCCAAACTAATATTGAAACCCAAAACTTAGAAGGATTTAATCACATAGTTTTCCATGGTAAATCTTAACATTTATCTCCAAATTGAAGGTTCCGGGCGCAGCGGAAGCGCATTGGTGGGTTTTCCCAACTTAATTTTTCGTTAAACAATGTTCAATCCGAGATCCGTCACGATATAAAACGCCAAATCTTCAGAATAGAACGAAGAACGAAAAGAAAAAAGGAAGAGTCCCGGAACCCTTGAGGAGGATCATCATATGTTGATTATAATTAATTTAATTAATGCATAAGAATTACCTCATTGGAATTCTTTCTTCGTTGATGTGTTCGGTCACGATTCGGTGATCCGTCGTTGCGTTGTAGAATCCAAGTGTAGGATTCCTCTAGCGGTGATCCACACGTGTGTCACGTATCTATGGACGTCGCTGAAGGGATCTCCGAGTGCTAGCGCAGAAGAACCTTCGCTTGCGATATCCGCCTTTGACCGCCTTGATCCGGTGGAGGATCTTTCTCTCGTAACTTGAGGGCGTTCTTGGTGGAAAGGGAATTCTCTCTTGGCTTGAGAGTATTTCCAAATCCGTTGTGCACAACCAATGGCACTACAAAATGTTGGGGTTGTGAGGATATTTATAATCATGTTTGAGGTCAATAGAGTTATGACAATAAATAAACGCATTACGCGTTTTATTTATTTCATTAACTCTTATTGAACCCCCCCCCATGTCGAATTATTAATTCCTTGACATGTGCCCACGCTGATTATAATAAATATCATTTAATAAAACAATATTAAATCCTCAAAATCCCAACTGGAAAAACTACACGGCGTGTAATAATTAATACACGGCGTGTACTTTTATTTTCCATTTTCTCCACCAAATTTATTAGACCTTGAGTAATGACTATTTATTTCTTAAATAAATTTAACTGCATTACTCTCTAATAAATATATTATTTCGTCCACAATATATTCTCTCGAATAACTAGTGTCAAAATAAATGCGATCAGACATCCTTAAATAATTATTAAACCACATTCGGGAATAATATTTATTTAACTTGTTAAATTAATATTTAATTGAGATACATGGACACACTTAGTGTGTGACCCTCTAGGCCTCTTTCTCAGTGGCATTAGGCTGAGCCTGCCTAAAGTCCAAGGTTAGCGTCTAGCAACACGCCAAGGAACCCATATAGAAAGAAGTTAACGCCGCAATGATGTGTTACCTCCTACGAACGCTTACCGTGTAATATAATCCCTTTGTCTCGATATCTCCAATCAAGCGGGTTGCATGCTAGTGCCATCAACCCATGTGCTTGATTATTCTTTCTTTGACTTCCTAGAATTGAACTTGCCCATACCTTACCATGGCCATGGATTTATTTAGGCTATATCAATTCCATCAAAAGGCCTGAGATATCTACTTCCGTTATGGAACAGAAGGGAAAAATCCTTTCTCGCATTATCTATTAATGCGGTATTACTCGTGACACACCCAACGTATCCTACCTCGCTGCGAACAGTGTGTCATCACAGTTTTTGTCAATACATCTAAGTGCGCGAGTTGTAGTACCCATTAATAATAATCTTAAAGTCTAAGGATCAATACACACGTCCGTAGATAGGAACATCCAATGACACTATGAAATGTGGATTTCCTACTGGCGGGTCTCATTCTCATAATATCCTCCTGGATATTACCAAGGGCGCACACCATTAGAAGGTGCCTCAAAGTTTTATGAGTCCTCACCCCTAATGACTTGTATTATTTGTGTCCCTCAAATAATATCATCCGGCCATAGAACATACATTCAAGAACAGTGTTATGGCACTTCCGGGTTCTCATCATAGCAGGGATCCACTACGACCCTTTAATGCAACAGCTGTCCTTAGGACATTATCACATGACATGTCACACAGAAGAACAATCAAGATATGATAAGGCTTTTATTTAATGAATAAAGTACAAAGTAGTTGGTTCTAGACCACCAACTCCAACACAAATAACATCTACTCTTAAAGTCTCATACTAAAAACCAATCAACTTAATCACATATTCTCTATGATAGGTTAATCATTTCCATAAATAACCAAAATAGCCACATGTCTACAATAAAAACATATATTCTTCCAAAAAAATTCAACCATTACCCCACAAATGAAATCCCATAGTATTCTATTTTCCTTAGGCGTATAGTGTTCCAAAAGAGAAAACATCTTCAAAAATAACCTTTATCACTTAATCACCAAATCATTTTCCAATACTAATGATATCCTTTTGATAAAACATAAGTTCCCAAAATCAACTTATTATTGATCCATAAATTCATTTAACTAAAATGAATAAGTCATACTAACCAGTAGTTTCACATAGACTAGTGGTAGGTGATGCGCCCTTTTCGCCCTTCGGTTGTGGGTTCGATTCATACAGCCTTGCCGGACGCGATGGGTTGTCACCCATCTGGCGTGTTGTCCCTTTTTATAAAATTCAAAAAATAACCCTAACATGATTTAACCTCAATGGTTGTCTTATACCTCTAATATTCATCCCAACTCATAATAACCTCAATATCTTATTTCATAAAGACTTACATATATTGACATTTTTTTACCTCCATAAAATAACATTATTCCCAAAGAAAGAACATCGTACCTTGATCATGGTGTCCACCTGGTTTCATCGTCATCTTGTTCATGTAGATAGATGGTCCATGCATTGCAATAATGATTTATAGATCCTTCAAAATCATCTGTTTCCTTTATCCAAATACACCTTATACAACTTGGGTCATATGGGTGCTCACAGAAAAATAGTTTTGAAAAATAATCATGTCTGACATATAATTTCAAAACATCTGATAAAACTTTATTTTTATAAAATAGTCAGATCAAGTTTGAGTTGAAACATTTCATCAATGGCCCTTTTAAAATACCATAAGTATGTACTGAAAGACTATAATTTAAAAGCAAGTATAAATATGCTGCTCAAGGGTCTCCTTCTTCAGCACTGTTTTCAAAATCATAATATGCTTCAAAATCTTGTGATAAGGTAAAATATTTGAAAATTCCTTGATAATATTTACCTTTATTGAAATTATGAGAATATTAAGAAAATAGGATTTGATTAAATACAACCCATGATCCAAGATAGTATCAAGGTACAACTAAGATCTTTGATATCTCAAACAATTTATTGCATGTGAGTTGTATGTTATAAAATGTTTCAAAATTGTATGTACACGACTTTGCAATAATTATTGCAAGAAAATCATCAGGAAGAGATAGGAATGTAATTTTAGATCCTCCTCCTTCAATTTTTAACAAACTTTCCTTGATCTGAAAAAGTTACAAAATAAGGATTTAACTTAAGGAGTAGACATAGAGACTAACCATGTGTCTAACAAAAAATCCTAATCCCTAAAGTTGTCTAAACCGACCTTTGATACCAACTATAAGTCCCCAGCCTTAAACATTACATAATCTTGAATTAAGTTAATAATTCACATTAAGGATCTTTTCAGGTTTAGAGTTTTAGAGAATTAGGCCATAACTACTACATTACATCTCAAATATTACAAAGTAGACACTTCTACTCAGTATCCATTTTTTTCACAAAATAAAAAATCTTAAAAGAAAACAAGAATTCTTTTCTTGATATAAATATTCTTGAATCATTTCTTTCTCTTACCCTTTTTTAAACCCTGTGAAAAACATTTCAAAAACTTGGTATGGGCATAAAAAAACTCATTAAGGGTTATAAAATAAAGAATAAAAACATTAGTCCATAAATACATGCAAAACATAAGCACTTTAACATACCTCATGAAATCATAAGATTTATGAATAACACATAGAAATCAAATATCATAAAGGTAACTTGTGGCATCCATAACATACTTACATTGTAGCTTTCATAGCTGCGTAGAGAGTTACGTTTGGAATACCCATCATGGTATATTACCTAAATGTATTAGGAGAAGTATTAATGTTTACATCTGTCATGTTACCTAGTTCATTGGAGATCTATATCAGGCTTACTCACCCTAGGTTTATCACGGAACCACCCATATACATAAACAATGCCCAAGAACCATAACATAATCATAACACATGAACAAGCATAAAGGAAAGACAACATTTCCATATTACAATCACAACATAACATTTCAATATATTGACATAATCAATACATTCTCAAAACCATTTTCAATACCAAAATGTGTAAAAATAGTATATGGTATTTATTTTCCTTTTAAAAACATTATGGCTTGTTAAGGAAGCCAAATATCAAATAATGCTCACGATGGTGGAAAGGTCATTGTCACCGCGTACATTAAAAAGGAATATTATTTTTGTCATTTAGTAAAATTCTTTATAGAGAAAAGATTCCCTTTGAATTAAATTAAAATTAAAAGGGGTTTATACACCGTATAAAGGAAAGTCGTGTATACATCAAAGTATGCCTCAATGAAAGGAGATTGAGACGAAGTCCCTTACAAAGATCATTTAGTAAATAAAATAGATCGATTATGTGTATTCACTATAAGTACACATAAGTAATGTATAAATAAAATATATGGCATCAAAAGTTATTTCTTATATAATCATAGCACTCCATAATTAAAAGTAGAAGATTAACCCAAATAATGGAAATTGGGTTAAGAAGTTCCCTTACGACGTCACTTAAAAATTTAGAAAATGAGTTGATGAGAGAGAAAAGAGTCTTTCATCACTTGGAAATAAAATTTACAGTAACAAGGATATATAAAAATATATCCCAACATAAGAAAATTGAAATTTAAAAGACATAACATAAAATAAATCTTTGACTAAAAGAGTACGATGAAAGGTTCCCTTACCTCAAGTCTGACTTGTCTTGTATGTTCCTTGTTCTTCCTGAATAATAAAATTAAGTTAATTTATAATTTCTTAAGAAAATTTTTCAATTTTATTATTCCTTTTATATCACTTATTACCTTTCTATAACAATTAGTTAATTATTTGAGTTCATATCGGACATTTTGTCAATGTTCAAAACTTGAGTAAAAAATGAACTTGTTATAATTACAAATTATCCATGTGGTAAAAATTACACTATCTAAATAATGATATTCATGATTTATATATCATATATATCATATATATTCAGTATATATGTATTTATAATAGTCCATATCATTTGGATATATGAAAATGAAATGCACCGTTCATGGAGACGGTAAGCCGTACGTACGCATGGACGCTACTTTCATTTCTATTTCGTATTCCATGGAATGAAAACTTAATGATAAATAGGTGTATTATAATTCTAGTATAATATAATATATAATTTCATTAACTACATCCTTTATACATTCCACATATGTCATGAAGGAGTCATATCACTTTGAGGGGGCGGTAGTCTGCACTTCCTCAAATGAAATTATCATATTTACCCATTATGAAAACCATAAAGGTATGCTATAAATGAAAAATACACAAGCATAGAGACAATATAAATATAGTATATATCACATATAAATACAGTTCTATCGTAATGGCCACCATAAGAGGTAGTAATAGATAATTGAACAATCATCATTTTGTGAGGCAGTAGTTCGCTGTCCACAGAAAAAGTATGTTCGTATCCATTAAATGGAGGTGTGTGGAAGTGTAGTTCGAATAATTATCACAAAAAAATCCTAGTTTATTTAAGATACTGGTGTTTTTATAAAATAATGTAATAAAGATATTTTAGGGGGTTGGAGAAGGAAAATAAAAGAAAAGAACTCGAGAGAAGATGTTACCTTTAAATCGGGCAACCCCCTTTGGTTTGAACCAAAAGGCTCTTTTGAATTGCCTTCTTCCCAAAGTAAGGATTATAGGTGGAAGAGAGGAATGTTGGGAGCTTATTTGAGTATAGTTTGGATGATACAAGGGGCTTGAGAGGTGTGAGTAATGGTTTAGAGGTGATGCCTTTTATAAGGGGAGGAGGGGCTCTTTAGGAAAGTTTGAAAGTATTATTTTATTATAAAATTATTTTCGGTTTCAAAAGGTTAAAAACTCATTAAATTCGAATATAAGATGAATATAAGTCGAAATAAAATCATCCAATAAGAATTGGATAGGTTTTGGATATTTTTTAATCCTTATCTTTTTTATTTAACCCTTTGTTAACTTATTTAACATTTAACATGTCTTCTTGTATATTCATACTATATGGTTAATATATTTACTATAAAATTCCAAGCAACCAAAAATAGATCATTAATGAAATTTTTATCATCATATATGTCATTTGTCTGAATATTAGATTTTTAGGACTATTTTATCATTTAATAAAATATTAATTGATTTAAAAACTCATTTATGTCAATTTTTATACTATTCATATCATGGATTTTTTTAAAAATCCATAAAAACTTGATAAATTCAAAAAAACTTCATCAATTCAAATACAACATGTCATAATCCTCCATAAAATTCGTAGATGGCATAAAAAACTTCAAAATAAATTTATTTTGATATTTATAATCTCATTTATTTAAAAAATTCATTAAAAAGGTAATCACTATATCATTATTGTGTCATAAATAAATTTATTTATTTGATTTATAAAAATTATAAATAAAATAACATGATGTAGGAAATATTTTTATCTTTCTAATGACTATTTATAGTTGAAAATATCACTTATATAACCCCATATAAAAATTGTTTTACTAAAAGATATATGTTTATGTTACATTTTCCTTAACTTTAAATTAATTTTTATAAAGTGTCATTTTCACTTACAAGTGGCGCTATTGTAAGAGTCGGTGTCCAAGAACCAACTGGTTTTACTTTGATTACATGGATATTTAATGTATTATTACATATTTTCCATTGTTCTGCATGACTATGATGTAATAATGTCATAGAGTATTTGTTGCATTGATAAGGTCATGACAGTTCCCCGCTATGATGAGAAACTTGAAATGCTATAAACATATTCTTAAATATAGTTATGTGATTTGATGACATACTATTATGGGACACATATCATGCATACATTCAGGTGTGAGTACTCGTAAGCAGATGAGACTTCATCTCATGAAGTTCGCACTTGGTAATCTCCAAGATATGAGATTATGAGAATAAACCCACTAGTAGAAATTCCACATGTTTTAGTGCCATTAGATATTTCTATCTGCGAGCATGTGTAATGGTCCTCAGACTTTAATATTATCGTTAATACGTGTTACGACTCGTACACTTTGATTTACTGATGAAAACAATCACACAGACAGTTGGCGGGAAGTAGGATACGTTGGGTGCGTCACGAGTGACATGTTACTAGTGGATAAGTCGTGGAAGGATTTGTCCCTTCCATTTATAGAAGTAGATATCTCGGCCCTTTGATTGAAATAGAACCGTCACGTGAAATTCCATGGCCATGGGGTAACGATGAGTTTATTTCAGGCAGTCAAAGAACGACGTATCAATTATAAAAGTTGATGACACTATCATGAAACCTACTTGATGAGATATTGCAACAAAGGGATTATATTACATAGTGAGCATTCGTATGTGGATGTCGTTGTTGCGACTTTATGTTCTTTCTCTTGGGTGCCTTGACCTGTTGCTAGACAATACTCTTGGACTTTAGGCAAGCCCGCCTAATGCCAATGGGAAAGAATCCCAGAGGGTCACACACTAAGTGTTTTTGGTGGTCTCGGTTAAATTCTATTTGAATTTAATTAATGAAATAAATATTATTCTCAAGACCGTGGAATAATTTTATTCAATTTAAAATGATCGCATAAATTAAATTAAACATATTTAGTTATTTTATTGAACATTTAATAAATATTTATTTACTAGTTTGTAAATAAAATATTTATTTAAGAGAATAAATTATTTATTTATTTATTTGGGTGTTCAATAAATAGAAGTGGAGTTCGAGAAGACCAAGGTCGGTGTGATAGTAAAATAATTATTTGCAAGATGGTAAATAATTATTTAACTAGTTGGCATAAGTTAAAATAATAATGACGTTGTTATTATTTTGTGACGTGGAATTTTATTTTATAATTCCGTTTTGTACAAGTTGGCGCACCATGAATAATGACGTGGTATTATTATTATGAGCATGGGTTTTCTCTAATTTCATGAATGTATTTAATTGTTACTATGCAATTAAATATTGTAACTAAAATTCCATATATATAAATAGACAAGTAGGCCTATTGTGCCATAGACCACACCACACACCTCATGAATTGAGAATTTTTGAACCAAAAAATTTCTCTCTAGAATCCTATTCTCTCCCCTCTCAAGAACGAGAGACGTTCTTCAAGGCCGAAGAACAAGCGATCAAGAATGACCGACATAAGACACCCGCTTCACCGCGCTAGCACTCAGAGAATGAGCAGTGTGGATCAAAGGCCATCGGGCACGCGTGGATCACCGCTAGAGGGATTCTAGTTTGGATCCCTACAAGCACAACAAGATGACCCGGAAGGGTCATTCCGAATGATCAACATCATCAACGAAGAAAAATACCAAAGATCCAGGTATTATTTTTCTTTATGAAATTAATTATAAACATGATGTGAAAGATCCTCTCTAAAGGTTTAGGGCCTCTTCTCTCTTTATATAAATCTTTGATTATATTCCATGGAAACTGGAGTTAATCATCGTATTGATCCCGGAATAATCATTGATCATGGTAAAAATCAAAGTTGGGTCCCGTCCCAACCATGCTTCCGCTGCGCCCGGAGCCTTCATCCATGGGGTCCCAAAATCGACCCAAGGATTCCCATGGTCGGACATGTATCATCCAATAGGGTTAGGACACCTGTTATGGCAATTTAATATTATTATAATATTATTTTTTACCCTTATTTACCAGATTTACCTTTTAACCATGGTAAATAAAATATTTACTGAAGTTACTATTTATAATGTCTAAAAATAAAAGTTACCAATTTAAAAAATTTGGACCTCTTGATTCCAAATATGGAATCCATTTTTCCATATTCAAAACATATAAGTTACAAAATTTAATTTAAAATTAATTCCCGTTGTCAAAACCAAAAAGCGTGTTTTTAAGAAATAATAACTATCAAAAGATTAACATTTTTTTATGTCCAATTTCAAAGTGAAATTACTTCCAATGACTAATATTGGATTAAACAGTAAAAATATAATCTAATTACACTTTAAAACCAATAAAAATAATAATCTAACTATATAAATAAATTAGATTAAAAGGCGGTTTTGAATTAAAATGTAGTATTTTTCACTATTCATAAAAAATGAACTTTATCAGAAAAATAACAAAAATTTTCCCAAAGTAAATTATGATGTCCCGCTTCTAAATAAGAAGTTTATTTTTTCAAATAGAATATATAAAAGTTACAAAAATTGGATTTAAAAAGGGGTTGCCATCAAAAGGTGGTAAATCAACTTTTTAAAGAATAGTAGAGTATTTCATGCTTAAAATTGGATCCATTCATATTTTAAGCCTCTAAAATTTATTGGATAAATGTAAATACATTTAAAAAACATGTATAATCATATTTTAGTTAGTTTTTTTGTTCCCGCCAATACAACGGCTAGACATTAACTACCATTTAAAATAATATTATATTATTATTTTTTAGTATGACTCAACCTTGTGTGCAACATGAGATTTCAGAGAAACTCATTGTTGCGTGTCAGGTACGCCATCGAACATATCATCCCCTTTAAAGTAAAATTAATATGTAATTCCCAAATATTAATAAATATGAAAATTTCATATTCTTTATTTACCTAGGATGTTACAATGTGTCTTTGGCCTCCATCTATCTACTAGGGCAGCAATGAGCTGATGATCGATGAATGTGAAATCACACATCACTACACCATTGAATCCATCATGATGAATATGAGGGATTATGGTATGAGATGGTGTAACATGATATAAATGGTGAGATCTCCATATACTCAAAGCAGGAACTAGATGGCCCCCCTAAGACTAGTCGTGAAACATGACTATCCTGTAATGTAAGCAATGAAGGTTCAATCATCTCTACATTTGATATCATTGTTACTTGTTATAGTTAATTCAATAAAATTTGTAATTTTTTTAAAAAAACTACAAGAATAAAAATGAGGTAGAAAATTAACATTCATAATTAAGCATTATGATGAAAAATGAGATAAAAAAATAGATGTGACTAATGTTGTTGGCTTATTCCATCAATTTCTTGTTTTAATGATCTCCAATCATGTTTAATTTATTTCTAAATAATTATGTGTATATTGAATGTGATGAAAATCCTGCATAATACAAGTGATTGCATGATATATTCAACCAACTGTGTAATTTCAAGGACAGATTTATAGACAATTCGTTTAAAGGCCGAACCTTTTGATAATCATTTTCATTGTGTGTTTAATTTCTTTATAGTTGAAATATAAAAAAAATCCTTTTGATTTAAACCAAAAATGAAACAAGTCATAGATTAAATGATCTAGAAATGAAACAAGCTAAAAATAAAAGGATCCATTAATGAAAAATCTTGAATATGAAAAATATACACAATCATAATAAAATACATAAACTCAATCAAGGATGATGTGAAGTGGATCCCCTTCCTTCCACTTGGGGACATATTTTATGAGTACGTCATTCTATGTGATAAATGTTGCATCATAGTCCCACTCCCCATTGTTGAGGCTAATCCATATCATTTCTAATATGAGTAGACTTTGACCATCCTCGAGGGTGTAACCTGGTAATATCAAGCACCATAGTCAGTTGATGAGTATGCAATGTAAAATTATGAAATACCACAAATTCTTTTTGATTCAAAAAAAATGTAACAAGCTATAAATGAAAAAAATCAATAAATGAAATAATCCATAAATAAAAAAGATAGACTGCGAAACCTAGTAATATCAGGGACCACAATCGGCTGATCAATAGACAAGGTAATAGTATGAAAATCACTAATAAGCATCCAAGGTGCACCATAATAGTCAACTAGAGTACTCACAAGATACACTGAGTCAGCATAGGGTTGAAATGATATGTTCATCAATGCACAAGCTGCAATGACATGTGCACATGGATATCTCAATGACTGGAAAGAACCACAATCATAACACTTGATTTCTAATACAACTACTAGCACTCAACCACTATTTCCTCTGAGTGGGTCATGGAACTATGTTACCTAAAAGAAGCTCCTTGCCTATCCAAAGGTTTAAACATGAAATGATGATGCATCCTGCATTATCTGATCAATGTCTCTTTGGAATTTCTAATCAAAATGCATTCCATTTTTCATCTTCTAATAAGCCTGTTGGGACCGTTCAATAAAGTACTTCACACATCTATAAAATGTATCATGTACTAACCCTATGATCAATAGTTTATGCACACCCTTGAAGACCCCATTTATTCACTTCACAATATTAGTGGTCATATGGTCATATCTTCTACCTCCATCATATGTCAATGACCATTTTTTCTTTGAAATTCACATCATATAATCATATATATCTCGATTATCCCTTAAAATATTTTCAAGTAGGAGATCAAACTTTCCTTGTTGGGGATCATATGCTGAAACTAGAATAGAATAATGTATTTAAAAAGTTTTTAATTTTTTTTCAAAAAATATAAGTTTAAGAAAACATATCCAACTTGATGATCACCTTCTTTATTAACTCATATCATAAATGCTTATGTACATTATTGGAAATATATCTAATACAATATCGATGATAAGTATTTGGTTCTCACCATGAAACTCCATCACTATTAATGACCTATATAATCACTCAATGATGATCAAATATCAGACCCACTCCCTATCTTTGTGTGACATGAATGCATTTACGAGCCAAAATCCAACTACAAGATTCAAAATTATCCTTTTCAACAATGGAAAATGAAAGTGGTAGAAGAACATGATTATCATTGTGTGTGTCAGCAATAATTAGAACACCTATATACTTACCATAAATAAAAGTTCCACTGACTTGAATGAATTGTTTACAATAAGGAAAAATAGTGATACATGGTCTGAATGTCCAAAACAACCTATAGAACTTCCCCTTTGTTTGATCAACTCAGTGATCTGAGGAGACATACTCAATAGTTTCCAAATGATAAATAACCTGATTGTTGAGATAGAACAATTCCATTAGTTGCAACAACACTGCATATGATTCATCCTAATCACCAAAGACTTTCACAATTGCCTTTTTTTTTGCATTCCAAGCTTCTTTGTGGGATATCTTAAATCTGAACAACTATTGTATTCATTCCTATAAAAGAGACACATGAACTTCCTAACACATTTGTATCATCTCTACAATAATAGTTGATATAAACTCTACATCAATTGAAGAGTGGTCCTACGCTAATCTTGGATGTAAACAAGTATGCGAACCTTTCAATTTAGTTATCTTCCAGCATGAAAAAAATATTATATATTATCTACATTTTAAATTTACATTATGGTCCATATTTTTCACACTTAATGAGATACTTTTTATTCTTGGACTCATCAACCACAAATGATAAATGTCACTCTATGTGGTATTGCTTTTGCGCATTTTTTAAGTCACTTTTACTTTCAAACTCCTACCCAACATATACGGTGTTATCATTTTATGTAGATTTTTTACCTATACTGATAGAGAATTCAGTAGTTGGAGTAATGAGATCCAAATCAAAATGTTGTGCACAAGACATTCCTTCAACCAAGAAAGTCAATAATGTAGGATGATTACCACTGATTTCTTGTTGCTAATCTATCAAAGGAATCTTATAAGGTTCATTCCCCACATAATCCTTGCCTGTATTATCTCTTGTTGCATCATTATATACTTACTCATCAGATAAATTATCATTTATTAAATCAGGAGTCTCAATGGAGATATCCCTAACAGTTCTTTCCATATTTTGATCATCTTCTTCATGATTTGTTTTTATTACCAAAGTCATATGAGGAGAGAATAATTGAGAATGTTGTGAAGGTTCAAATTTAACAGAACTCACATAACATAGCTTTATAGTAGTATGTATCACCTCATCAATATCAAAAATAACTACATATAATTTCATTAAACCATAACTAAATTGTTTATTGAACAATGATTATCCATCCAAACAATCCTCATCATCGAGCAGAGGATACTCAACATGCCATATAAGCTCAAGATATTGAGGATGTCTATATGTAATTGAAGTAACTGATTGATCAACCCTAAGTTTTAAATGACTATGAATCTTCCTATGAACTTCATCCAATGTCGCACATTAACAAATATTTTCTACTCTTGTAGGTGGTAAACTATATCTAAAACCATGATTAGTATAAATTACCTCATCATTATAGTATATTGATGTAGACATGATTACCTATAAAAAATTATTAAAAAATAAGTTATATACTACATCATCAAATGTATAACATGTTTTAATTGGTTATGATTAAATAACTGGGACTTGATATTGAGATGTTTCATATGAATTGATTTATCATAAATTGATAATCCAAACAAAACCTAGGAGGGGCCCCTGGAGCCTCTATTATCTCAAATTTCAGTAACCATTAGCCTCCTTTCATCTATGGTGCAAAAATAGAGCTTCAAACAACAACACCTCTTGTTGAATTCCCTTTTATTATAATGTTACTCACATGAAATTGAGGAGGAATAGGGGTTTGAGATACATAACATTTTTACACATACACATAATTACTTACTTATTTAGAGAGAGGGATGACATGTAGGTAATCAATGAGGAAAAGAAAATGAAATTATTAGAAATTATATAATCGCAAAAAAAAAACATGACATGAAATTTCAAACATTGGTCAGTCGTCTCAAGATCATCCAATTATTACAAATTAAATAATAAGATATAAAAAACATGACATGCAATTTCAAACATACATTAATTGATCATCTCAATATCAGTCACCATACAATAATTCTAACATGTTTTTTTGGATAATAATTATGTTATATATATTGTAAATTTACCAATTACTATATATAATAAATAACACACACACACACATCTATTTATATTCAAATTTTCATAAAGATTTGACACTCTTTATAGGTTGAAAACTATAACTAAAATCTTGATCAATATAAATAATCTCACTATTGATGCATACATGGTTAACTAGAAGGTAAATTTAATAAAATGTTATATATATTTATAATACATCATCAAATGTTTAACATGTTTTAATTAGTTGTAATTAAATAACCGTGACTCGATCTTGATAATTTTTCTAGGGATTAGTTTTTCATTATTTGATAAACCAACCAAAACCTAGGGGGACTCCTAGAGCCTCTATTATCTCAGATTTTAGAAACTATTAGTCTCCTTTCAGTCATGATGTAAAAAATAAAACTTCAACAACAATGCCTCTTGTCAAATACTCTTTTATTACAATGTCACTCACATGAAAGTGAGGGGATCTAAGAGTTTGAGATACATAACATTTTTACACGGACACATAGGTCCTTACATACTTAGAAAGAGGGATGACACATAGGTCATCAACAAGGAAAAGAAAATGAAATCATTACAAATTATATAATCACATACAAAAAAATACATAAAATTTCAATCATACGTTGGTTGGTCATCTCAAGACCAGTCAACACACAACACTCTTAGCATGATTTTTGGGATATTTATTATTTTCTACATATTATAAATTTACCTATAACTGTATCTAATAAATCATAAATATCTATATATATCTATATATTTATATTACCTGCTTTTAAATATCAATATATATATATGTGTGTGCATTTTTTTGTATTTAATGATTGATTTTAAATAAATGCCTAATATAAATTTTCAAATATTGTATTCAAATAATATAACACATATATATGTACATAAATACTGAAATGACACTTCTGCATTGTAATCATTTTCAAATAATATAACATATATAAATAGTTATCTGACGACAGCCTATCTACTATTATATAGAGCAGAGAAAGCTATCTCGATCAAGCAATTGATTACCACTATAGTGTATGATACCATTCTTCTGAACAAAAATCTTATGCATGTCTTGTTTAATACTGTTACATAAAATTATTTTCTTAATTTTTGTGTGGTTCAATAATCAGATTTACACATGGAAATGATTCCCTACACTAAGAGTATCAAGACACCACTAGTTCTATGGGAGTGCATAGGATTCAAGTGCCCAACATGTTCCATTACCACTGACTATGTAATTTCTCTAGGAGTTTACATGACTAAAGATGGATGTTTTTAATTTAATATTTGGAATAGACTGGATGGTAGAATTTAAATCCCATATTGACTATTATTCATAGAAAGTGACATTCACATATTCATATGTAAATCTTGATGTATTCAAGGGGGATTATGATATAAATTAAGGTAGAGCGAGACCTTTAGTCTCATTGGATGGAACCTTCTCTGGTCAGTCAGTAAAAATGACCCTGGGAGCTATAGAAAAAATAAGAAATATGACTCTTCCTGCCATAGTGTATAGATATTAAGATGTCTTTCTGAAAGATTTCTCTAGGTTATCACCTAAGAAATAAATCAAATTTTATATCAATATACTCTTAGGAACAATCCCCATTTCTCTCCTATCACACAGAATGTATCTAGTATAGTTACAGGAATTAAAAGTCCAACTAAAATAATTAAAGAGAAAAGACTTCATCAGACCTAGTACATCGCATTAGGATACACTAGTTTTATTATTAAATAAGTTGGATGGTTATCTTAGATTATGTGTTGATTATCATAAACTAAACTGGGTTTCAATTAAAAATTGATACCCTCTTCCTTGAATTGATGATATATTTGATCGATTAAAGGGATCTAAGCGGTTCTCTAAGATTAAACTTTGATTAAAATATGATTGTATAAGAGTTAGAAAATATGATATTCCGAACAAATCATTTCAGAGTCAATGTGACCATTATGAATTTTTCATCATACCCATTAGTTTGATGAATGAACCTACAATCTTCACGGCCTTGATGAACTATATCTTCTACATGTACCTCGATTCTTTTGTTGTGGTGTTTTTTATGATATTTTGGTTTATTATTTAAGTAGTAATAATCAAGAGTAGCACTTGTAAATTGTACTAATCACATTGAGTGATCACCAATTGTATTCCAAATTTTATAAGTGTGGCTTCTAGATACAAGAAGTCTGTTTCCTCAGGAAATTCATTTCTGAAGAGGGCATATCAGTTGACCCTAGGAAGATTGTAGTAGTCATCTCTTTGAATCCACCAAACAATATCTTTGAGATAAACACCATTCTAGGATTAAAAGACTATTATCATAGGTTTTTTCAAGATTTATTGAGACTTTTTTCCTATGATTACTCTGATGAGAAAGTGTGTTCCATTCACCTAGAATGATGACTGCCATAAATTCCTTATAGTGGTTAGATCTCATCTCAACTCAGCACCCATATCAATCTTTCCAGAACTAGGTCAGGGATATTTGGTATATTTTGATGTATCTGGATCTAGTTTGGGTTGTGTTCTCATGTAGGGAGATCATGTTATGGCCTACATTTTGGGGAAGTTGTGAGCACATGAGAACAACTATCCTATGCATGACCTAAAATTTTCTATAGTTATCCATGCATCAAATACTTGGTATCACTACCTATTTGGAGAAAATTTCATAGTCTTCATCGATCATAATAGTTTGAAATACCTCTTCTCTCAGTGATACTTTAACTTGAATCCTAGAAGATGGATTAAGTACCTCTAGATATTTGATTTTGACTTGGTATGCACACTTGAGAAAGGGAATTTTGTGGTAGATGCATTGAGTTATAAATTGTATGTATAAGTAGTCATGGAAGCTTGTTACCAATGAAAAATAATGAGTGATATTTTTTACATGCATTTTGATTATGCTGAATAGAATGAGAATGAAAATTTCTTCCTAGTTAATTTTATTCTAGGATTGAACGATTTTATAAAAAGGATTAAATATCAATTCCTGATTGCATCACCATTAATTCAAACCTAAATGGTGGGTAAAATTATGATAACTAGACAGAGGATGAAAAATATTTATTACACTTTCAAAACTGAATTGTGTTACCTCAGTAATTATAGGAAAAACTTCTTTCGGTGTATCACAATTTGAAATGGGATATTTATCCAGGTATTCAGAAAATGTACAAGGTAATTAAATTTCATTTCTAATTGTTAGATATGAAATGTAAGATTGTGTATTATGTTATTAATTGTCTAAGTTATCAACAGGTAAAAGGATGAGTATCAACAACTAGTTTGTGTGCTATAATATATGCCTACACCTATATGGATGTGGGAGAAGATTGCCATAGAATTTGTCACCATTCAACTAAGGATGATTTAGAATCACAATGTTATTTGAGTGGTTGTGGATCAACTCACAAAGTCAGAAAACTTTCTCCAATTTAGATAGACCAACATGATTTAGGATTTTTAAAAGTTATATATTAAAGAAGTATTCAAGTTTCATGGAGTTCCAGTTTCGGTCATCTCTGATAGGGATCCTCGATTCACATTTTGATTGTGGTGATCATTGAAATGAGATATCAGAACTAAATTAACCTTAATCATGACATATCATTCTCAAATAGACGGGAAGTCCAAACAAACAATCCATACATTAGAATATATGCTCAGATCTTGTGTCATGGACTTTGGTGGCTCGTAGGGAGATCATATGCCTTTGGTGGAATTATTCTATAATAAAAATTATTAGGTGATGATACATATATCCCCATTCAAGGAATTATATAATAATCCTTGTCATTCTCCACTATGTTGGGTGGAATGACATCAACATCACTGATTGGACTTAGTTTAGTTCATAAGACTACAAAGAAAATCTAGATAATGTGAAAGTGGTTGGCCACGGTTTAGATACAATAGAAATAATATACAAACCATAATCACCAACATTTATCTTTCAATATGGGTGATCAAATATTCTTGAAATTTTCACTAAGACTTGGTCATAGATTCTTGGGAAAGCAAGGGAAGTTAGCTCCATGGTACGTTGGACCATTTGAAATTGTTGAATAGAATGTAAATTTTTCATACCGATTAACCTTACTGTTGAGATTCAGTGTTTTCCATAATGTGTTCCATGTTTCTCAATTAAAGAAGTATCACCCATATCCTAGTCATGTGATCAGTTGGGACCATGTTACTCTTGATCTAGATGTGATGTTTATCCATGTACTAGTTCATATTATGGATAGATAGAAAAATATGTTTCGAGGGAGATCTATTTATTTGGTATGAGAACTATAGCAGCATAGAAATTTCCAATAAAAAATTGGGAAAGAGATAAGTTTATACTAGAGCAATGGAATGAGATTTTCAAAGTTTCCAAAGACCTCTAAATTCCCTTGGAAGGAAATCCCAATGGTGGGGAGAATTTATCACCCTTATTTTGAGGCATGTCATAGTTTTATTCTTCTTATTTTATGTTTGGATTCATTGGGGTAAATTATTGAGAGAGTTTGTATGGTTAAAGAGAAGGAAATATAGAATCTAACTATTATAAAAATTCACACCATGAATGGTTATTCATGACACAAATAATTTTTGTGCAGTTGTCATGAGTAACTTTTAAGGAATAAATGATTTTTGGGAAAAAATTGGTTCATGGCGTGAGATACATTCATAATGTTAAATGGTTTATGGGATTTTAAGTTGGTACAATACAAATTTCAGTATATGTGACATCTAAAAGATTCATGACGTGAATATTGAATTCACACCATGAATCCTGAATTCACATCATGAACCAGGTCATGTATAGGTAGTCTATTTAATTCTCATTCACTATGATTCTCATAAGTATCTCCCCCTTTCCTCTTGACTCCTAGGGTTCCTCTAGTTTTTTTAGTGATCTTTAGCTTCTATACCATATCTTCAACGAATCTTTGAGCATTGGACTTTGGAATCAAAGAGGAATAGAAAACAATCTTAGATATATGGATTCATTGGGGATTGGTTTCTCTAAACAAACCTAAGGTAGGTGGTTTTTCCCTATTTCCACTTTTAGTGGAATTTAAAGCATCTTGGATTTCTTAAATACATCTCTTATGCTTTTGAATGAATTTACCTTGTTGAAGATCTATTGGATTTCTCTCCTACTTGTAGGTTTTTTGAATATGGGTTGCGGGTTTTTCCCATAACGTGTTTGATAAATTGAAAAAGCATTTTCTTAAATGAGATATGGTTTTGGAACATGTTTTATCACAAATGGGTTGGGGTGATGATTAGAAAGTCACATGGTTGGTGTGTGATCATTATTTTATTTTTATGAGGCCTTGTTGAAATAGACTTGGTGCTCAGTGTCAACTAGAAAGGAGCAAGGAAGAATTACCACCAATTGATGGCTTGGCGGAGGATGTATCACTACTTGTGAGCATAGGGATGTCACCCGGCATGCATGGGTGTGCATGTGTGAAAAAATGGATGAAATGCCAAGTTGAAATAAATGAACTAATTCTACTTCTAAAGATGAGAGCTCAACTTTGGTTATATTTCTTTGGAAAACCTGTTCAACTACTTTTGTGAATATTGTGAAAATCGCTTTACCTGCTTTTGATATTCCTCCTGTCCATTTTATAAAACTATGAGATAACATGATTTTGTTCTTAGTGGAGTTTGAGAAAAGTATTTGGGACTTTCCTATTTGATTTTTATACTCACCCCTACATATGCACCTCGGTGCATATATAAACGTTGTTTTTTATGATCCAGGAATTGGATAGGTTTCATACTTTGCTAGTAGAGAACCTTGATAGTCACTGTAATAGTTGGTAGAGTTGGATCTTGGAGATGTTTGTGTCATGGTTTGGAGTGGTGTTAGATTCTTTTACTGATTTAGAGTTTTAGTTTCTATTTTACATTGTTCCATTGTTACTCTGATGTTGGTATTTGATTTATTGGTTATTGTTGATTTTTTCATTATTATCATTGTTTGGTTTGGTTGCATGAATTATCTATAGATATGTCTTTGGTTTTGTTGATATTCTATTTTGTCTTATGATAGTTGTGCATGTGTTAAATATGGTAAATCATTCCACATGTTTAAACCCCTAACATTTATTATCCACCTTTGGTGTTTGGGGAATGGCATCTAAGGTTAGTAGCACCTTCGACCCTGTCTAGGCCAATGGGTTGGGTGGGTATGTTACACTATAATATTTTTGTATATATATGCATTTAAATACATGTAAATAAATATATAAGCTTACAAATAATTATAATTATGTATAAATAAACATATATATATTCAACTATTAATATATACACATATATATAAATACAAATAATTATAAATAAATATAATTATATATATATATATATAAATATATATATATACATACATAAATATATATAAATGCATTTAATTATACAAATATATACTTAAATATATATAAATATATTTATATTTATATGTGTGTATATATATATATATTTATGTTTATATATATTTATGTACTTATAATTATATATATAGAGAGATAGATGTATGTATGTATGTATGTATGTATGTATGTATATATGTATGCATGCATGCATGCATGTATATTTAAATATATATGTTTGTATATTTATACACACACATAAATATATGTAAATGTCTTTAAATATCTGTAAATACATACATAAATATATAAATATCTATTAATATATATATAAATATAAAAACACATATAATTATAAATATATATAAATATGCATATATATATAATTATATATCAATACAAAAATATATATATAAATACATTTAATTCTAAATATATATATATATACACACTTTCTTATATATAATTATATAATTATATATTTACATATATTTACATATAATTTTATTTACATATATTTATATATATTTATATACATTTATATTTTTATGTATTCACATATACATTTCTATTAGGTTGTTAGGCCAATTGGTCATTTGGCTATTAGACCAATTGGTCATTAGGCTGTTAGGCCATTGGTCTATTAGCCCATTAGGCCCTTAGGTCATTAGGCCAATTGACCATTAGACCATTTTAAATAGGTGTTTTGAGCCTTATATTAAAAGGATTAATAACAATGAAACTTAAATTTCAATATGAAAAGCTAAATAAATAACAATATAATTTTAGATATTATTTCTATTCATATTAAAGTATCTGACACTTCTCATGCTTGGTCATTGTAGTGTGTCCCAATGTGTGCAGATGCGTCATTGAATCGTTTTTCTTTTAATTTTTTTCCGAGGTATCCTAAAAACAAAAAATCAATACAATTAATAAGAATTAAATTTTATATACAAACCATTAAAAATTGGCAATACCTTCAACTTTTCACTCTTCCAATATGCGATTATTTTTTGATATTGTGTTGTTGGAAAGTTGGGGAATATGGGTACACCCTCTAAATTAGAACCAACTCTTCTCCTCCAACCAACATATAACTCATGCTAATATGATCACTAGAACTCCCCAAGATCCATCAACCTTGTAACCTTTGCAGCTTCACTGTCGAGAAAGTTAAGTCGACGCTGCAATGAACATGTTAATTCATATAAGTACAATAACAATATATATATGAATTTAATTATTTTTCTTACCCATATCTCCGCCCATGATTTCTCCTTGATGTCATTACCAATACGTCTCCATGAGATTGGTTCCACCAGAATGATGTCGTGGTACTTGGATAAAGTAGACATGAAACCTCTATACTGCCTGACATTTTTTACCTGTCATGTGATTTTCTTCATTATAATCCACCATTATTTATGTTTGGTGATTATAGGATTTCTGCATATGGGTGTGCCCACATCACCTACTAAAATATCCCACTGAATAATATAAAAGAGGGGAAAAGAATAATTAAGTCACACTACAATGGGAAAAAATGGTGTGATGTAATTTGAAACACTTGTAATAAAAAAACCCAATTCAGGTTGCTCAATAGGTTCTAATGGATCCATGGTATGTCCTAGATCAGTAGCCTCTGAAGGATGTGTCTATTCTAATGCATGCTCTGGGTGATCTGTATGCATTGGAGTGGAAGCTGAAGGAATATAATCATCAGATCCTAGATGGGTAGTAGGAAATGGAGGTGGTGTAGGCATGATAGGATATGGGTAGTAGGGTTGGGGATACATAAAAGGATATGGATATGGTAAAGGTGGAAACATCCCTGGAGGCAGTGTAGACATGGTATGAGAAGAAGAGTCTAAATGAGATGATGATGGAGTCATGGGTGGAAACATCCCTGGAGGCTCAAGCAGAGGATGGAAAGGTGTGGTATATGGGGTGTCCGTTGGTGGGTAGGGTGGGAACATGTATAATGAGTGATCCTTCTAGGTCTAAGAGAATCCTTTCTCGTACCCATGCTGGTAGGATAATGAAGAGTCAACTCTAGTGCAACTGTATATCCCTAAAAAAATTGATAAAGAATATGAACATGAAATTATATGTAATGACTAAGAAAAATATTACAATTATTATACTCACCAAGGGAATCAGAGGAGGTAACCTATGCTCATTCATCTATTAATCCACATCAAATAATCGCTTCCTTCAAACTTCTATAGTATTTTTCATATTTTTCATAATAATGAAATGTATATTTTTTAGAAATAGTTTTTAAAAATCGTGCATACAACTTAGAATTCATAGAAGTCATAAACAATTTCATAACATGTTTTAGTGAAAATAATTTAAAAACCAAGTTATTCATTTTTAAAACCCCCTTTTAAACCAGGTTTTTTGAATTGAAATAAATCTAATTAAATTAAACAAAACCAAACAATACTAAAACAAACATATCATTCCAAACTGAAACTAAATTAAAGTAATTATAGTAATAACAACATGATAATCCCATGTCAAGGTAAAATGAATGAATTGTGAACATATATGGTTACTTCTATATATTACCTACCACTACTTCAGGTTCAACATTAACTCTCACAATGGAAAAATTTGAGTCATAAAATGAAATATTTTGGTCAACACCAATGGGGGAATCAATGGTGTCAATTTCATCCCCAACATCATGAAAAATATTTCTTTGGGATTACTTCATTAATGACACTGTAATCAGGTCTCAGGTGATCTTTCAAATAATTTTTTTTAACATTAATGCCAAAATGTATGGTTCATCAGTTTTTAGGAATCGACTCATGTAAATAACTCTAAATCCAAAATCATCAATAAATATACCATGTCACATCATTGAATCAAACCAGTTACATTTCATCACAGTGACTCAAACTTGAGAGTAGTAATCCAATAACAATATTTTCTCAACAACTCCATAATAAGACACATTTTCATATCAGGTCTGACAATCTGATACACTGGTATAACAGTCTGTTGTAGTAGTTAACATAGTGCCATCATTTTGTGTTCTCATTTTCACCACTCAATCAGTTGTAACAAATTTATACCCATTTATTATTAAATATTTTCATTCATGAACCAAATAATTGGGACCAAAATCCAAAACTCTTAATTCTTGAGAAATGGAGTCAACATGTAAACTCAATACCTAAAATAAATATGAATAAAATAATTAAATGAATATCTATATTTTATGTTAATTAAATTAATGGTCATACCTTTGATTTCAACCAAACAAGAAACTCTTGGCTATGCGAAGCCTCTTTCCTTCTCAAAGGCAAAGATCAATGAACTCTACTTATAATTTGTTAATGTTCCATAAATAAAATGATAACAAAAGTTTAATGTATATCTGAAATGACATAGTATGATATAACATATAAAATTTCAAATTACTTACTTGATATAGTCATCAAGAAAACCATAATTAAACAAGACTGTGTGATGTGCCGTATCTCGCTCTTGAAGGCTCGATATAGCTAATGTATATGACCCATGAATTTCTCATGTTTGGGGAAGAGATTAAAATGAGGGTTCAATTTCCCCATACTACTCGTCTTCATTTCTCATTGGTTGGTTATGTCTTTTGCTCACATAAAAAAATACATTGAACAAAAATCCATACATTCTTGAGTCAGATAACCTCTTACAATGTAACCTTTGGGATGATTCTTATTTTGGACATAATATTTCATTATGAACATATTTCTTTTTGTAAGATACATACATTGAAAATAAATGGTTCCTAAAAGAACTGTTTCAGTTGGAAGATGAACTGTTAAATGTAGCATGCAGGTGAAAAATGATGGAGGGAATTTTTTTTCTAGCTCACAAAAAATTAATGGAGCCTCCTACTGCATTTTTATCAAGAAAGATTCTAATAACCTTTTATCACAAAGACCTCTAAAAAAATGGCACAAGTGAATCACTATCACCCTTACATTATTGGATAGAAAATCTTGGTTTGTTATTGGAATCAATTCATGAAGAAATATGTGATAATCATGAGTTTTTAGGGATCTTAGTTTAAAATTCCCTCTATTGAATCATTTAGATATGTTTTCGGAATAGCCATCGGGAACCTTGATATTCTCCAATACTTCTAGAAACTGATTTTTCTTTAAAGGTGTCATCACATAAGAAGCACAAGTAACTTTACATTTGTTTTCACTGATACACACAGGATGCAATTCTAGCAAAAAATCTCAATCCAACAAGTCCTGATGAGATCAGAAGTCATCTTTGGTCCTCCCCTTTATATTTATAATAATTGAAAGAAACATTTTACATATATTTTTCTCAATGTTAATTACGTCTAAAAAATGATGTAATAAATTGGTAGACCAATATCACAACTCAAAAAATATATTTCTCATTTTCCAATCGTAAGTGGATTTAGTGTCAACTTTTTCCCTATTTTTAGATTTTATACGACCTTTCCCTAATGAAAAACTGAAATCTTTCAATTCATTAATCATGCCAGTTATTAAGATACGTTGAGGTGGTTGTTCAGTGTCAACAGTATTATCAAACATCCAATTATTCTTCTTGTATTGATGATCCATTTTCAAGAATCATCGATACCCCATGAAACTAAAATTATGAAGATATTTAAGCATTCTCAATTATGTATTCTTCATATAAATAGGAAATGATAGTTTTTTCTTCATGATCCAACCAGACATCATTTCATAAGTAGGGAAATCATTTATAGTCCATATAAGGGCAGCATGTATCTGAAATATACTTTTGGAAGAAGCTTCGAATGTGCGCACTCCCATATCCCAAAGCTGCTTCAACTCTTTTATTAAAGGTTGCAAATAGATGTCTATATCATTGTCAGGATCAGAAGGTCCATATATTAGGACACTCAAGAAATTTAAAGGTTTTTTCATACACATCCAAGGAGGAAGATTATAAACGTGAATAAAAACTGGCCACGTATTGTGAGCAGTAAGCAGCTGACCAAACAGATTAAAACTATCACAGGATAGACCCAACCTGACATTGCGAACCTCAGCTACAAAATTTGGGATGTTATGGATCGAATTCCCACCATACTAATCTATCTGTAGGATGAACCAACTCATCATTACTTTTAATGGAAAGTTCCATGTGAATTTTTGTGGCACACGAGATGGAATTCCATTTGTATTTTCCTTCCATAGAGATGTACCACATTATTTATAGTCATTAAGGTTAGCTGTTTCCTCCTAAAATAAACAACAATCTTTTGGACAAGCATAAATTTTATTAATAGAAAATCTGATCTGCTTAATTAACTTTTATGCCTTATAATGATTTATCAGAATATCTGCACCATCAGGAAGAAATTCCTTAAAAAAATTTAATAATATAATTAATAGTGGTATTAGAATTTTTATATATGGGTTTTCCATAATATAACCGCATTAAAAATTCCAACCTTTTCATTTTAGCACATTCCTGATATACAGGAGTTTTGACATCATCCATTAAAATTTTCACTCTCTCAACATCATCATCTTTAGTATTTTCCTAATGTGTATTGAAATCATTGTCTTATTGAATTCTTATACTATCTCTCTCTTTATGATGCACAAATGGAAATTGATCAAATATAAAATTCTCTATACCACTTCTTTCTTTCCATTAATGAATAAAAGAATATTTTACCATTTCTTCATTATGATACCAAACATAATAGTCTGTCTTAAATCCATCTTTTGTTATATGGTAGCTAAATTATTCCCAGCTTAACCATGGTCTTCCAACACAATTATAACATGGACACTATATATGACCTCCATCTGAAGCATTGTTAGATGTAAAATCTAAAAAAGTTTCCAAATTCTCTTAAAACTCAGTTGAAATATGATCAGTATGATACATCCAGCTTCTATCCATTATATTACAGGGAAAAAAGTTATGATCCAGTCAATAATATAAACCATAATTACAATTATATCCAAATTCAAATACAAATTAAAAGTATAGTGTATAGGAAATTAAAGAAAACTAATAGGAAACCAAAATTGAATAGAATGCATGATATAAGTGACCATTATAGTATACTCTACTATCCTTCCTAAAAAAGAATAAGTCATGTCATAAGAAAAAACTAAGGTATACACATAGAAGTGATTCCAAAACTCTAGCACACATTTAAGTATCTTTGAAAACCATAACTCACCAATCCAACTGTTAGGAATACGATGACGGTTTAAACCACTTGAACTATATGGTCTATATACATGCTCACTAGATATCACCTCTATATAAATATCCATGATACTGGACAAAGAAAAGAAGATAACATGTGGAACTGTATTTGGAGCTAGGGGAGTGTTAAAACTAAAAGGTGTAATGACCCCCAAAGATAAGTACTTTATCTTCACAGTAGACCATTCTGGGAGGCTTATGTTAAATCAACATGAGAAATCAACCCAACATGGTCATTCCCCCTAAATCAAATCACTCTCCAAAATAATCAAAATGATTTAAAAAAATTCCTCTTTCTAAATTGTGGACCCCCTTATTCAATGTGTTCCAAAACAAAATAAGTGATAAATACCAAGAATTAAACCACCAAAGAGGAAACACCTTTGAAAAAAAATTCAAAAAATAGCCACCTAGTTTAATTACAAAACATTCACATTTTTAATCAATTTAAAACCAACCACTAATGGGATAAATCCTCATCAAGCTAAAAATTCTACTTTTAGAAATCACCAATTTTTTGTAAGAATATTAATGCCGACATAAGTTTTTTTAAAATACCATTGTATCATGATTATGAATCTAATTAACATTAACAAATCTCTTATAATAATATATTTATATTTCATAACATTTCTAACTAGTTTAATACCAAAACACCCCCTACACTTCACATGTTAAAAATAACATGTCTTGAAATACCCTTCAATAGGGTATAATTTCCTTTTCAAGAAAATTACAAATAGTATTAAAAACATATTTCATTTCACAAAAAAACCCTAAGGCATCACATCAAATAAAAAACATTTATGTCATGAAATCCATTTTTCAAACAAACAAATCCATTTTTTTCAACAATGGTATAATCATAACATGACATAAAATAAATTGAGGCATTATGAGAGAAATAACACCTAGTTCCTAGAGAAGACAATAAAATAAATAAAAATAAGGGAAAGAAATATTACCTCTTCTGATGGGTGCAATGTCACCTGAGGAGGAGGGGGGGACGCCAAAGTCACCAAGGAGGGGAGGGGAGGATGCCAAGACGAGGAGGGGTGGGAGGGGAGAGGACAGAACTTGGTCTCAAATGATTAGGGGAGGAGGATCCTGAGCGAGGCTAGCTATATAAAGGGATATACCTGTGGTTTTTAAAAAGATGAGGGTTAGGTTTCTACAGATGGTTTTTAGCCACAGTTTCTCTAAACTATGGGTATATATCCATTGAATTAGAGCCAATTTTCAATAGTGAATGATACTGGAGAAATTTTTGAATTGTAAAAACAATGTTTCTACGAATCAAATATAAGTTATGTTCAAAATGATCAAAATATATTTTTTATAAATATTTTTTTTTGAATTTTCAATCATGTGTTAAACGGGTTGTCATAAAAATTTAGTTTAATAATCCCCAGATACCCTACATGAATGAACCACACATTAATTAGATGTTTGACATGTTTGAAATGATTGAAAGTTTGCTAACATGATTAATATTCATCTTTAACTACAAATAAAGCATACATCATTCATAACTGGACAAACTCATTAAGTTTATCATGAAAATTTAGGAAAATCATTATTTTTGAATTGTGTGAACAAAAAAAATTGTGAATAAAACTTATAGTATCACTACTACAGATGTCATGAACCATCCCGGTGGGGACCGTGACGCAACTCCTCAAGCCCGCCTCCAATAGGTCAGGGGCTGGTGACTAGAATTGAGTAGGCATATTACTAACATGGGAGGCATTGCCTAAGTACCTATACACACATACACATCTCCAAGCCCACAATTGATGAAATGTAAAAAATACACTAAGGAATAAAATGCATGCATACAACTAATCCCAACCAACAGAGTACGATGGAAAGTAGAGAACTGAAAGTAAACTAGGCCAGAATACAAGCCCACCAAAAACAAGAGTATGAAAACTAAAAAGTTCAACCTGTGAACAAAAAGAGGTACTGGGAATACTACTTGTAGCCATAGGAACACCTCGGCTTTTCGGGAACTCAGAAATCGCAGTCCTATCCTGGTCCGCCCTGGACTCCATCAAAAGGATGCTCATCTGCACAAGACACGACACGTGCAGGCAAAGCCCATACAGGGGTGAGTATAACAATACTCAGTAGAGGACCCCGAAAATCACAGAGCAATACACAAAGGAAAGGTACAGTCAGTTCTACTCTATATATTTATACTAAACATATAGCAATAGAAATGAAAACCAGATATACTCAAAACCCAAACCCGCAGTCTAGAGACAAGTTTCACAACTGCATAACCCCGCTAGGTATTCAGTTCGAAGATTACATGAAGAAATGATTTGGGAGAACTCACTCCATGAGTCTGATAACTCTGATGACGTCCGTACGAGAAGTATTGTTCATTGGAAAAATCCACGAGAGATAGATGCACTCATTCTGTGAGAACACACTCCTGAGTGGGGAAAGATCACGATACATAGATGAGGATCACTGTTAGGGCCTTGAAGGATATTGCGACTCATTCGGATTCACTTGCTAGGTAGAGGATAGACACCCTGTGGGAATATTTACATCGATACCTGACTTTAACTAGGGTCAATAATGGATAGAGGATCTCGCTCTGGGCCTCTCGGAGGGATACCTGACTATATCTCAAAAAGTCCTATTGAAGGGATCATACTCTTGAAAAAGGAAACGATACCTAACATCTAGGGGAATGAGAAAAAGGGAAATAACCCAAACAAAGCATGTCCAAGATATAGGGGACAAGAAGATCAAGACATGTACTGAAAAGTACAAGGCATGTAGAAAGGTCACACATCATGTCCTCTGACCCTGGGTACTACCCGTGTACAACGGCTCGTGTCACAAGATTTGTCGTGTAGAAGAAGATATACACAGCATGTAAGGGAGTGACACGCCGTGTTCCTCTATCCAGTGAGGACCCCATGTATTCTGGCCATGTGCCCGTACATAGCTTCAACCTGTATGTTACAACCCGTGTAACTGGTGCACGGGGTAACCCATGCAGCCGGCCTGGTCTGGCTGTGTGGTGGAGTACACAGCTGTGTACTCCACCCCGTGTTCGTGTATTGCCCGAGATACATGGAAAGTCCCACTTAAGGACCCACAATACGTGTTATTTGGAGAACATATCGTGTCATCGCTTCACACATTGCAGAACCCTAGTCGTCGCTGAGCCGGTCCCACACGACATGTTCTTCGGGATACACGTCGTGTTCTTTGGAAATTTCCAGAACTATTGTTCATCATCGTCGCACCTCAAGGATACTCTAATCCTCTATCCAGCCATCCGATCATCGCGATAATCAATATCCAAGGTTGCCCCTCCATGCCATCGATGCTTTGGGAGGTTTTGGACGTTCGATCAGCCCCGAAAACTCATTTCGATCATCCGTGCGAAGAACGCTCAAAGAACGAGAACTCCTGAACCGCGTTGATTCGTCTGCCTCCATCGTTGTTGCACCCACAATAGGTCTTCATGATGTCATATCTTCAATTTGGGATCATTTCATTTTGAAACAGATGCACAACGATCCATTTTTCATAACCCCACGAAGAATGTGAAGAACGCGGGGTTAAAAAGGGAGGAAGAAAAACAATAAACAAAGGAGGAACACACCTCTTCCATCGTTAGTCATGAAGTTGATCTACTCCCATTAATAAATTTAACTACTAAATCAAAAATACAAACCAAAATCATCATAAAATCAATTCCTGAATCAAAACCCTCCCAAAAAAGGAAATTGACACCCTCCTGCAAGAACGCCCGATTTGCGGATCACCCTGTTGGTGGGTTGATCCACGTTCATCATTTAATCCAAGAACGAGGAAGAAAAGAATTGAAATAACAACCATTACCTTGATATGGTTTAAGAAAGATCGTTGCATTGTGTTTGTTGGCGGGGTTCTTCGAATCTAAGATGTGTCGATTGATCATGTCATCGTCGTCCGCCAACGGGTTCTCCTCCCAAGCTCCAAGAGGCTCTCTCTCTCTCTTTCTCAATTAGTAGGGTTATGAGGATAACCCTATGAACTTTCCATAAGTAGGTATTTAAAAGGGAGGAATTAGGTCTCTATGAAAAAAGGAAACTTTTAAATAAAATAAATTATTACTTTATTTTATTTCCATTAAAGCATCCAAAAACTAACTCTCGCAGCTGACCCGTGTTGGTTGATGTTAGGCCACGCCTAAGGTAAAGTTTATACTCTGAATGCAAAAGTGCCCTCAGATTTTTTATCTAATCACCCATTCAAAATTTATTCCACTTTTTTAGGAAAACCGCTCGCGCATGCTGTTTAAAGTTTAAATTAATTCAAATAGTTATTTCGAGAACTCCGGGCCTCAGAATCGCACGCCGTCAAAAGTTCTGGTCTCGAAATAATTCCATACAATATTTAAAAATAATACATGGAAAATCAGAGACATTATATTCTCCCCACCTTGGGGATTTGGGTCCCCAAAAAGCCAAAACAAGAGCTACTCAAAAAGATATGGGTACTGGGCACGGATCTGAGTCTCCCATTCCCACGTGATCTCCTGAAGATTCCTGTGCTGCCACCAAACACACACCAAGGGAATCGATCACCCATGAAGGATCATCTCCTATTGATCCTCGATCTCCACCAGGTAATCATTAAAGGTCGCTTCATCCTCAATGTCTAGCTCACCCCAGTCGATGACGTGCAATGGGTCATGTACGTACCTCATCCGATGCGACATGTGAAAGACATCATGTACCCAGTGAAATTGTGGTAGTAGATCTAAGCGGTACACCACCTTTCAAACCCTGTGTAGTATTTGAAAAGGTCTGATGAACCTCAGAGATAGCTTGTCACCTTGGCCAAATCTCTATAACCCTCGCCAAGGTGAGACCCTAAGGAAGACATGATCCCCTTCCTCGAACTCCAAAGGTATTCGTCGTCTGTCAGCATAAGACTTATGCCAGCTCTGTGTAGTCTTCATTTGCTCTAGGATGATCTGCACCTTCTCGGTGGTAGCTCACACCAACTATAGACCCCTGAGTGCTGACTCTTCAGGGCCAGTCCAGTAAAGTAGTGACCGACAGGGTCTCCCATATAAAGCCTCGAACGGTGCCATACCAATGGTGGAGTGGTAGCTAATATTATACGCAAACTCCACCAGTGGTAGGTGGTCCTCCCAACTGCAACCAAAGTCCAAGATACAGGCCTATAACATATCCTCCAGAACCTGAATAGTCCTCTCTGTCTGACCATATGTCTGGGGATGGAACATTGTGATCAAGCATAGATGAGTTATGAAAGCCTCCTACAATACCTTCCACAACTAGGATGTGAAGCATGCATCTCAACCTGAGACTATTGTCGAAGGGATGCCATGAAGTCGAACTATCTTTTACACATAGAGGCGTCCCAATATCTCTACGAAACTATGATCTCTAATAGCTAGGAAGTGGTCCGACTTGGTGAGTCGTTCAAAAATAACCCAGATGGAATCATGCCCCTTGGATGTCTATGGTAAGCCCATCATAAAGTCCATTGATATTCCATCCCACTTCCACTCTGGTACTTCCAGGGGTGAGCTAATCCCGCTGGAACCTGGTGCTCAGCCTTCACCTGTTGGCACATAAGGCATTGAGAAATTAACTCTGCTACTTCCTTCCTCATGCCTGACCACCAGAACTATCTTTGAATATCCTGGTACATATTCTCCACTCCAGGATGTACCGCCAAGGGGGATGTATGAAACTCCCTCAGGAACTCCTCCCGCAGCACCACTGGTACAACAGCACGTCCTCTAAAAAGAAGTATGTGCTCCCCACCTTGAGAATATCCATCAAGAGGATGTCCTGTGGATAATTGAGCACGTAAAGCCTCACAGTCGACATCCCCAATCTATGCCTCCCTAACTCGTTGTAAGATTGGAGGGGTGACAACCATCGACTAAAGGTAAGCTGCATCCTCTCTGTCCACGAAGGATAACTGCAACGTGGCTAACTACTCTGTCACCTCACTCAACAGTTGCGAGATAAACCATATTCTAAGAGAATCCTTCACCTTTTTCCCCTTCCCAGGAGTATAGATGATCTCAAAATCATAGTCCTGGAGGAACTCTATCCAATTCCTCTATCTCATATTCATATCATTCTGTGAGAAAATGAACTTGAGGCTCTTGTGGTCAGAGTAGATGATGAACTGCTCACCCATAAGGTAGTGTCACCACATATTCAACGTGAAGACTACCATTTCCAACTCAAGATCATGGGTTTTATAGTTCTACTCATGTGGCCTAAGCTAGCACGAACCATAAGCAATCACTGCCTATCTCTGCATCAGGATGCAGCCAAGCCCGGTCCCCGATGCGTCGCAAAAAACTACATACTCAAAACCCTCCTCCGGTAATCTCAAGATTGGGGTGCTCTTCAAATTCTACCTCAAATACTCGAAATCCTACTAGCACTTCTCAATCCACATGAAGGGTTGTCCCTTCCTGGTCAAGGCTGTCATCGGTGCAGATATTCAAGAGAAATCGGGAATGAATCTCCGGTAATATCCTGCTAACCCAAGGAAGCTCTGCACCTTCATAACGCTCTGAGGTGGATCCCATGCTAACACTGCCTCCACCATGACTGGGTCCACAACTACTCCATCTGCTGAAATGAAATGTCTCGGAAAGTGGACCTCCCGAATCCAGAACTGGTACTCTCGGACTACATCCAGAACCATCCGTAGGTGTCTCGTATGCTCCTCCTCTGACGTCGAGTACACAAGGATGTCATCGATGAAGGCCACTATGAACTGGTCCAAGTATGGCTGGAAGATCAGGTTTATAATTCCCATGAACACTGCAGGGGAGTTCGTCATGCCGAAAGGCATCACCAAGTACTCTTAGTGACCGTAGCGGCATCTGAAAGCCATCTTCGGTATATCCTTGTCCCGTACTCGTAACTGGTGGTAACCTGACTGAAGGTCAACCTTTGAGAACCACTATTCCCCTCTCAGCTGGTCGAAGAGGTTGTCGATCCTCGGTATTGGATACTTGTTCTTCAACTTTACCCAGTTCAGGTGCTGGTAATCCACTCAAAACCTCAAACTCCCTTCTACCTTCTTGGCAAAAAAAATTAGGGCCACCCATGGTGAAATTCTAAGTATCATGAAACCCTTGCTCTACAAATCCTCCAACTGCACCCTCATCTTGCAAAGATCTGTAGGAGCCATCTGATATGATGATGAGGAAATCGCTTCTGTCCCAGGGTGTAAGTCGATGCAGAAGTCGATTTCTTGGTGGGGAGGTAGTCCTGGAACATCTTTGGGAAATACATCCTCATACTCCACCACTAATATTGATAATTGGAAGCTCAAAACATCTACTACTCTGAGGGTAAGGCTATCCAACTCATGAGTGATCTGTGTAACCTTCTATGCATGAGCCCATTCTGTGCTGCCTGAGTCTCCCTTTCACCGACAAGGGAAAACCTCATCCCATCATTGTGAACACACCCCACTCTTCACTTAAAATAGTCAATCTAGGCATGGACTGAGGATAAATAATCCATACCGAGAATGATGTCATAAGGCCTCGACGTTTCCACCAAGAGGTTCCAACCAAAAATCTCACCTCCAAGGGTAAGATCACACTGTCTGCAAAGGTGTGTGATCATCGAGTCTCCTCTTGTAGGTGTATCCAAGTGTAAGGATCGAGTCAACAGATCTACCGTAATCTCAAGGTTTCACACAAGACATGTGGTGAGGAAGGAATTACTAGAACCTATGTCTATAAGTATGAAAACTAAGGTAGAGAAGGCACATATCATACCTTGGATCATCCCTAGAGTCCTTGGGTCGTATGCCTCAACTGTATGTAGTTGTCCCTGCCCCTGTCCCCCAGCTCCTTGAGCCTGGTGAGGACCTCCTAGGGGTGGTGGTGGAAGTATATTGAAGCGTCTTCCACCACCTGTAGCTCTCACCACTCCTCTACCATGTCCTTTTCCTGGTGGTTCTGTCTGCTCCACTCTATGCCTCTCCCTCGGTGGTCCATCCACCATCTCCCTGTCATCAGCTCGATGGGTCAGACAATATCTAGTGATTTTTACCCTACCATTGCACAAGTAGCATCACCTCTCCCTAGGCTGACTGGATCCAGCCTAAGAGCCCTGAACTACCAAACCCATTTCCTGGGTCCTCCAGTGACATCTCCCACGTCCTGATCCTTGTGCCTGACGTCGACTCCCTGCTACTGAGGTCTTCGCACCTGTCTGCATGCTGCTGACTTCCGTCGGCTATCTCTACTCCACCAAGAATCTCTTGATCACCAAGTCCTACTCGGGCACTCTATCATAAGTTGGAATGAAAAGAGGCACAACACTAGCTCAAATGTCCCGCTGTAGACCTCACTCGAAGGTCCGAGCTCTGAAGTACTGATCTCTAACCATATCCATCGAGTACTTAGTGAGGTTGGTGAACCTCAATGAATAGTCATCCACTTTCAAACTACCCTATTGGAGTTGAAGAAGCTCCTGGATACGTACTACTCTCAACATAACTGGTGAGAACTCCTCCCTAAAGAGTCGTTCAAACTCTACCTGCGAAAGAGTCTCCTCATCACGAGTCTGTGTGGTCAGACTCCATTATCGTCCCATCGAACCCTGAATAAGGCTTACTCCTAGGATCACCATATAGTCCGTTGGAGTCCTCACGAGATGGAAAACTCTGGCCATAGACTCAAGCCAATCCTTAGCTGCCTGAGGGTCAGGCTCACCTCAGAACCTGAGGGGTCTCTGTCTCTGAAACTCATGGAGTGTGCTCAGCCAGCGTCGCTCGTCTGTCGGTACTGCAGGTACCACGGGCTGATCCATTGGTGGTGGTATAGCAAGTACACCACCTTGAGGTAATGCCTGGGGAATTGGTCCCTGTATCGAAGCCTCTTCACTGAGGGGGTCATCCTCGTGATTGTGCTGCTGAATCCTAGAGGGTATGCGTCGCAGAGGAATCCTGTAAGGAACAAGATGTACCATGGTCAAAGAGTATATCTGGATAGCTGACACAAAGGACATGAAAAAAAATACATTTCTATATGATTCACATACCAGTCTATTATTTCCCCGCAACTAGTTTTTTCATGTACCGAGTCGAAAAGAAGGTTATCAGAGTCCTGGTATATGGATACGTCAGCTGCTTGCACCAACACCGGAGTCTCTGACCTGAAATCCAAGCTCAAAACACTTAACACTATTTCCCCCAACCAATCTCACAGACTCTTGGTTATAAGGTAGAACTGTCCACCTCTGATACCACTCTGTCATGACCCGTCCCAGTGGGGCCCGTGCCACGACTCCCCAAGCCCGGCTCCAATAGGCCAGGGGCTGGTGACTAGAACCGAGTAAGAATATTACTAACATGGGAGGCATTGCCTAAGTACCTAAACACACACACACACACACACACACACACACACACACACATATATATCTAAGCCCACAATTTCTCAAATATAAAAAAACACACTAAGGAATAAAATGCATGCATACAACTAATCCCAACCAATAGAGTACAATGAAAAGTAGAGTACTGAAAGTAAACCAGGACAGAATACAAGCCCACCCAAAACAAGAGTCTGAAAACTAAAAAGTTAAACATGTGAACACAAAGAGATACTGGGACTGCTTCTCATAGCCGTAGGAACACCTTGGTCTGTAGGGAACTTAGAAATCTTGGTCCTATCCTGGTCCACCCTGGACTCCTTGAAAAGGCTACTCGTCTGCACAAGACACGACACTTGCGGGCAAAGCCTGTGAAGTGATGAGTATAACAATAATCAGTAGAGGACCCCAAAAACACAAAGAAATACACAAAGGAAAGGTACAGTTAGCTCTAATCCACATATATCTACTGAACATATAACAAGAGAAATGCAAACCAGATATACTCAAAACCCAAACCCGCAGTCTAGAGACAAGTCGCACAACCGCATACCCACGCTAGGGATTCAGTTTGAAGATTCCACTAAGCACTAATCTAGGATAACTCACTCCACTAGTCTGATAGTTATGATGAAGTCTGTCTGAGAATTACTGTTCATCATAAAAATCCACGAGAGATAGATGCACTCATTCCGGGAGAACACACTCCCGAGTGGGGAAAGATCAAGATACACATATGAGGATCACTGCAAGGGCCTTGGCATACTGCGACTCATCCGAATTCACCTGCTAGGTAGAGGATCAACACCTTATGGGAATAGTCATGTCGATACCTGACTCTAACTAGGGTCAGGAATTGATAGAGGATCTCGCTCCGGGCCTCTTAGAGGGATACCTGACTCTATCTCGGAAAGTTCTGCTGAAGGGATCATAATTCTGAAAAAGGAAACAATACCTGACCTCCAGGGGAACAAGAAAAAGGGAACTAACCCAAACGAAACATGTCCAAGATATAAGGGACAAGAAGATCAACCCATGTACTGAAAAGTACATGGCGTGTAGAAAGGTCACATGCTGTGTCCTCTAACCCTGGGTACTGCCCGCGTACAACGGCCTGTGTTGCAAGACTTGTCATGTAGAAGAAGATATACACAACGTGTAAGAGAGTGACACACCATGTTCCTCTATCCAGTGAGGAATCCGTGTACACTGTTCATGTGCCCATACACAGCTTCAACCTGTGTGTTACAACCCGTGTAACTGGTGCACAAGGTAACCCATGCAGCCAGCCTGGTTTGTCCGTGTGGTGGAGTACACAACCGTGTACTCCACCCCATGTCCGTGTATCGTTTGAGATACATGGAGAGTACTACATAAGGAACCACACACCATGTTCTTCAGAGAACATGTCGTATCATTGATTCGTGCATCACGAAACCCTAGCCGCCGCTGAGCCGGTCCCACATGGAATGTTCTTTGGGATACATGTCGTGTTCTTCATAAATTTATAGAACCGTCGTTCTTTCTCGCCACACCTCAGGGCTCCTCCAATTCTCAATATGGTCATCCAATCGTCATGATAATCAATATCCAAGGTTTCCCCGCCATTCCATCTATGCTTTGGGAGGTTTTGGGCATTCGATCGGCCCCGAAAACTTGTTTCGATCATCCGTGCGAAGAACACTTGAAGAATGATAACTCCTGAACTGCATCGATTAATCTACCACCATCATCGTTGCACCCCTGCTAGGTTGTCACAATGTTGGATCTCTAATTTTGGATCGTTGTGTTGTGAAACAGACGCACAACGATCTATTGTTCATAACCCCTCGAAGAATGTGAAGAATATGGGGTTAAAATGGAGGAAGAAAAACAATAAACAAAGGAAGAACGCACCTCCACCGTCATTTGTCACGACGTTGATCTGATCTCGTTAATATCTTTAACTGGTGAATCAAAAATAAAAACCATGATCATCATAAAATCAATTCCCGAATAAACCCCCCCAAAAGGAAATTGATGCCCTCCCGCAAGAACGCCTGACCCGCGGATTACCCTATTGGTGGGTTGATCCACATTCATTATTTAATCCAAGAATAGGGAAAAAAAGAATTGAAATAACAACCCCTACCTTGATCCAGTTTAAGAACGATCATCACTTCACGTTCGTTGGTGGGGTTCGTCGAATCCTAGATGCGTCGATTGATCGCGTCGTCGCCGTTCGCCAACGGGTTCTCCTCCAATGCTCCAAGAGGCTCTCTCTCTATCAATTCGCAGGGTTATGAGGCTAACCCTGCAAAATTTCCATAAGAAGGTATTTAAAAGGGAGGAATTAAGTCACTGCGCAAAAAGGAAACTTTTAAGTAAAATAAATTATTAGTTTATTTTATTTCCCTTAAAGCGTCCAAAAACTAACTATCACAGCTGACCCGCGCTGGTTGATGTTAGGCCCCACCTAAGGTAAAGTTGCTGCTCTGAACACAATGGTGCCCTCATATTTCTGATCCGAGCACCCATTCAAAAGTTATTACACTTGTTCAGGAAAACTGCCCGCACGCATTGTTTAAAGTTTAAATTAATTCGGACATTTATTATGGGCACTTTGTGCCTTAGAATCGCACGCTGTCAAAACGTATGGTCTCAAAATAATTCCATATAATATTTAAAAATAATACAATGAAAATCTGAGACATTACAATAGATGTGGATTTTAAAATCACTAGAAAAAACATTTATCATCACTTAAAAAGTGTTATTGATCTAAACATTGTTAAATGGGGGGTCTCTTTTATCAGTGCTAATTTTTTTTGATAACGGTCCCTTTTATCAATGCTAAAAAAACATTGATAAAAGGGGTCTTTTATTGGGGATAAAAAAACACGGATAAAAGGAGATTTTTATTAGAGTTTTTTAGCTCTGATAAAAGACCCATTTTATCAATGCAAAAGAAAGCCTTGATAAAAGTAATTTTTTTCTAAAATTTGAATTGTTTGTCTAGCCCTTCCCCTACCCTTTTATCAGTGATAGAGAACATATTTTCCACCCCCGTGTGCCACTGACTTAACCTGGTTTCAAACTTGAGACCCCCCCTCACGGATCCATGTCTTTACCACTATTCTATATTGCTTTGTTTTCTATTTTTTGATACATTTATTTATTTATATATATTTCATCACATTTTTTATCCATATATTTATATATATATTTATATAATTATTTTTAAATACATTTATAAAATATGTCTTGTGTATGTGTTTATAAATACATAAATGCATACATATATATTTATATGTATGTGTGTGTCTATAAATATAATTATATATATATATATTTATTTATTTACGTATATTATATATTAATATTTATATCCATATATTATAATATATAGATAAATATATATCTGTTTGTTAATACACACACAAATATATTTATATATATATAAACATTATATATACATTGTATATGTATATAATTATTCATACATTTTTATTTTAAATAAAATGGATATTATTTTTTATTTAGATATGGTTTAAAAATTTGGAAAGATATTATACATTTAAATATGTTTACATATTTAATTATAAAATTAAATTTTTATGTGTAAACATATACAAAAATGTATATATATGTGCATATATTTAATTATAAATAATAGTACAATATGAAAAATGATAAAATTTGGATGTCAAAAAATCCATATGAGTGTAAGTCTTGAGAATAAATTGAGTCTCAACTAAAAAACATAACAATTTTCCTTTAAATGATGATTAAAATCCATCAAATGTAAAAAAATGTGGGTACCCCGACAAAAAACTCAATTTTGAAGGCCTTGCAGAACTTTTTTAACCCCAAAAAAATGACGACCAAGGTTTCTCTTGGTCACCACAGCGTATATCTTTTCTAAAGATTATATTTGATATGTGGTATAGCTCAAACAAACACCTAGATCAAAAGTTATGATTTTTTGAAGTTCGGGTCATATTTTCAAATTATTTTAGATCATTTATTAATTTATTAATATTTTCAATCTTTAAATTGTTATTAAATGATTATTACTCAATAATAATTAGCAAATTTTTAATTAATATTATTTTATAAACTTTACACTAAATATCTTACATATTAAGTGTGATAACACATTTTTTATTATAGAAATCATATTTTATAAAATATATTATATTTATATCAATATAAATATCTTTATATATTAATATATTATTTTTAATAATATGTATTTTTTATGAAATATACCTTTTATCAGCACTAAGAAAATCGCAGATAAAAGTTGCACTACTACAAATAATACTTTTATCAATGCTAGAAAATGATTTTAATAGCACTAGAAAAGCATTGTTAATCTCAGTAAAGATAAAAGGGGGGTCCCCTTTAACAGCGCTAAAAAGCGCTTATAAAGGGTGTCCTTTATCCATGCTAAAAAAAACGTTGATAAAGTCCCCCCTTTATCTGTGCTATTTTAGCACTGATAAAGGCTCCCTTTATCAACACTATTTTGAGCACTGATAAAAGACAACTTTATTAGCGCTTTAATAGCACATATAAAGGCATAACTGCCTATGATGTGTTGTTTATATAGAAGCACACCCACCAGCAGCACCTACACCTGCACAACACATAAACACCACCTACACAAAACAACACATGCACAATGCACACAAGAACAAAGCAGCGTACATGAGGGTTTGAAAAAAAAATTATATATATATTTCAAACAACGTTTTATATAATTACATTTACAATTACCCAACAAACAGTTAAAAACATTAATTTTTCATCCTTTGAAATCAGTGATCCCCTTTAAAAAATGTTCTCCCATGGTATTAGTTGTCAAAAAAATCATCCCAACTCAAGAAAAATGTTCCACCTATATAATAAAACAAATATTATGTTAGTAATACTATAAATAAATAAATTAAACATTAACATGAAATAATACATTAATAAAATGTCAATTTTTAATAAAAAAGACACATTTGGAGTTATATAGGTCACATTGTGCATCGTATTGAGGTCAGGTTGACTCATACATGTCACAAATGAGTTATGAATCATTTTTCTAAAATATCAAAATATTCTGAATGGGTTTTCTTGGTTTTGAGTATGTCTGTTGTTTTTTACTAAAATTAATATCAAATTTAAATTACATACTAGGATTTATATCAGTCAAATCATTCATCGGATTGAGGTGTGGTTGATTCCTACACATCACAAATGACTCATGGATCATTGTTCTAAAGTATCAAAACAATCCAAAAGGGTTTGCTCAGTTTTCAGTGTGACAGTTGTGTTTTTTTACTGAAATGCCATTTCAAACTGGAAACACCCATTTTGAGTCATACCGGCCGTATCGTGCGTAGTTTTGAGGTGAGACTACTTTATACATGTCACAAAGGAATTACAAATAACTTTTCTAAATTATTAAGACAATTGTAGGGTATTTTCTTGGTTTTCAGTGAGTGAAACATTTTCACCTAAAATGCCAATTTTAAACTGATAATAGACACTTTTAGTCATACTAGTCACATCGTGCATCGTATTGAGGTGTGGTTGATTATTACACATAAAAAATGACTTATTAATCACTGTATTAAAGTATAAAAACAACTTGAATGCGTTTTCTCGATTTTCAGTATGTCACTTGTTCTTTTTTACTTAAATTAATGTCAATTTTAAATAAAAACACATTTGGATTTATACCAGTCACATCATTCGTCAGATTGAAGCATGGTTGATTATTACACATCAAAAATGACTCATGGATCGTTGTTCTAAGGTATCAAAACAATCCAAATGTATTTGCTTGGTTTTCAGTATGTCAGTTATGTTTTTTTACTAAAATATAATTTCAAACTAGAAACACCCTTTTTGAGTCATAATGGTCACATCGTGCATTGATATGATGTGATAATCCTTCATAAATGTCATAAAGGACTTAAGAATCACTATCCTAAATTATGAAGACAATCAGAAATCATTTTCTTGGTTTTTAGTGACACTACTGAAATTCTTGGTATTTGCGACGACTTATTTACGACGGGGCCTCGTCGCAAATAGCCCGTTGCAGAAAACGCCGTCGTAAATACCATTATTTGCGACGGGAAACATCACCGTCGCAAATACCCCTCCGATTATATGCATTATATATACATAAACTTTTTCACGACGGGCTCGTCACAAATAGTTTTTGCGACGGGCCCGTCGTCCAGTTGCCAAAATATATATATATATATATATATAAAATGCTCTACGATGGGCCCATCACAACAAAGTATTTGCGACGGGTAAGTAGTCCCATCACAAATATGTTTTTTAAAAATATTTAGTTAGACTTTTTGCGATGGGGTCCTATCGCAAAAGGTCCCGTCACAAATAATAAATTAATTTTAAAAAAATAAATTTAATAAAACTACTATTAATGAAAAAATAATATTACTATTATTAAAAAAATAAAAAATATTAAAATTCTCATTATTCACAAAAAAAATCATAAATTATTATTATTATTATTATTATTAGTAAATAAATAAACATTAAAAAATTTAATACTAAAAAAATATATTTAATAAAATAATATTAATATTATTAAAATAATAAAAAAATAAAAAATATTAAAATTCTCAATATTCACAAAAAAATATAAAAAAATAAAAAAATATTAAAAATTAAATTATGTAATATTTTCACCGATATAAAAGATAGAAAATGTAAATAATTCATATTACAATGTTAAATTCAAATGTTTTTAACATAAAAAAATCACTGGGGGTCGTCTTCTGGAGGAGCTGGAGGAGCTGAAGGAGATGGTGGAGGAAACTCCATCCTTAAACTACGAGTCAGACGACGCATGTAATCCATCTCCTCATGATGTTGCTGCTGTCATCAATGCATATCCTCCTCATGCTGCTGCTGCTACTGCCATCGACGCATCTGCTCCTTGTGATGTTGCTCCTGCTGCTGGTGCCGTCGACACATCTCTTCTTTCTGCTTCTGTAAAGTCTCTATAAGCTCAGCCTGAGCTCACAACTGCTCCTGATACTGTGAGCCAAAAGATGATGCCTCTCCACGAGCTCCTCTCGAGCTGGACGCTGACATCACAGCAATACCATAATAAGTACCAGGAGTCAAATGAGAGCCGATACCAACTAATCCGCCCTTCTCAAAGACATACTAAGTCGCCTGCTTCCATGCTGCCTTGTCAAAATGGTGCGCATTGGTCTACTCGTTCGTCTCGTCCTGACCCTCAAGTTGTGTCTGAGAGGTCGCAGCCTCATATGACTCCTTCAATTCCAATTTAAAATTAAAATTGTGAAAATATTATATGCAGTTAATTGTCAAACTGAAAAAATAATACTAACCACAATCTGACGCTGGTGATCACCTTTAATCTCTCCAGTGGCTGGATCAATGTACATCCTCCGATAAATGTCAAACTCTGTAATATCAGGATGCTCGACTGCCTACAGAAATATAAAATAGAATGTTTATATTTAAAGTTATATAAAATATTTAAAAAATATACTTACCATATGATCTCTATGAGAACTGAATATACGACTACCAGCTCGATGTGTCACCTCCTGTCTCCCCTGGTTCTGTCGTCCCACTGAAGATCTCCTCTGAAATCCACCACCCAACCAGTGTAAACATAATCCATCCCAAATGTGAGATGAAATGTACTCTGGTCGGTGGGTTCTACATGACTCATCAAATTCTGTCACTCCTTCTTTCTTAATGGTTGTCCTTCTCAAATTGTGCAAAAACTGACGGAAACGGTCACACATAGAAACCTACCATGCCGCATGGATAGCGTCGTGCATGCTATCATCGATAGGATACCATAAAACCTACAAATAATTTATAATATCAAGTTTTTAATAAAATAAATTTCAAAATAAATATTATTTATTTACGTACCATCCAATGATGGAACATGTTGTATTGCACATCAACGAGAATCTGTTCCAATGTGATCCATGGCTGAGAAAAATAATTGCGTAATATAGCTCTCCCCTATCCAATAGATACATGCTCAAAACTGTGAAAAATGAATAAATAATCAAACAATTAGTATATATATAAATAAATTAATGAAATATAACTAAAATATACAGGTTATCATACCTTCGTGTGCGTGGATCAAAATCCAGATGTGGACATCGCTCAAGGATAGGGTCAGAAATCATCATCTGCGCAAGACCGCACCCCCTCCGCGTACCTTCTGAACCACCAGTAGGCTGAGGGTCAGATGATCCCACATCCCCATCATCCAAATGTCGCTCAACCTCCTCTAACTCACGCAATAGATCAGAGTCCATCTGAAACACAAAATGATTGTTATTAGAAAATAGTTGAAAATAACTATTATATATATATATATATATTAGTTATGATTATAACCAACATTTAACTGTGTAAATGTTCATCTTCATCCTCTTCTCCATAGATGTCAATGTCAATGTCTTCATCTTCCTCCTCAACATCATCAATATCCATATGAGATTCAATTTCAACATATCTTGTCATTTCAAATTCATTTGTAACATCATTAACATCTTCATCACCATCGATCCTTAATTGTGGGGTGTCATCATCGATATTCACGTCTCTTTGTGAATCAGATGGGTTTTGAGCAGTCTCTTGAAAAATTTCAATTCCTCCCACTTCAGCGGAACCACATTCAGTTTGAGTAAACTAATTTTCCCGAGATTTCATTTTTATTATGCTCCACCAATTGCTCAAGTATCTTGAAGTAGCACAGTACTTTGCATAATAAATTTGATGTGCCTGTTGAGCCAGTAAAAATAGTTCATTTACTATAAGAAGACTTTTATATTTAATATCGACGATTCCATGAGTCTGATGAACATGAAAGCCTCTCTCAGTATCCAACCACCAACATTTAAACATTGTTATGTAATTCTGTCCTAGATAACACATCTCAATAATTTCATCCAAAATGCCATAAAAGTCAACTTAAGTTTCTCTGTGATGTGATCCTTTCAAGAAAACTCCACTTTTCATTGTTTTTTTTGATTCCCTGTATGCATGTTTGTGAAATCAAAAAACATTCACCACATATGCATTATAAGATTTAACCATTTTGGATGGTGGGTTACTCAATATACACAGTCGCTTATCAATTTTATCAGCATATTGAGACACCTGAAAATTTGTAAAACAATTATCAATATAATAAATAATAAACGGAATTGATATTAAACCATCAATAATTTATGTTACCAGTTTTTGAAACCATTGAGAATTTTTTATTCTGCATTCTTCAAAAGTAGCTGCTGTAATTTGTGGAAGTTGTTTCTTGATATGATTATCATATAACCTAAAAATAAAATAAGTTTAAATACTGTAACATAAATTATAGAATAAGTGATAGAAGAACTCACAGGACAAATGATGTCATTTCTTCACAGTTGAGCAGAACGTATGTATGAGCTCTGTGATGTTCATTATCTGAAAACCATTGTTCATGAACTCCACCGAAACCAATATTTGGCTGATTAAAAACTGTTAATTGATTGATTATTTCATCATTAACATTCCCCTCATTTTTTCCCATGTGATTGTGTTTTGAGGGATATTGAGATTCAAAATAATGAGAGCATAAAAAATCAATTTCATCTTGCAAATAAGCTTCAGTAATTGAGTCTTCAACTGATGCTTTCTTACGTATTTTTTTCTTTAATTTCTGCATGCATCTCTCGAATGGGTACATCCATCAAAACTGTACTGGACCTCTATATTTAGCTTCATGTGGAAAATGTAATTTCAGATGTTCCATTGAGTCAAAGAAAGTCAGTAGAGAGATTTTTTCCAGTTTATATATAATTACAACAACATCTTATTCCAGTTTTCTTAGCACATCGTAGTCTTTTTTTGCTACACAAATGTCTCAAAAAAAATATGATATGTCTGTTATCGAATCCCAAATCATATAATTCAACAAAACTCTAAATCCAATCGGCATAAGTCTTTCCATTATAACATGACAATCATGACTTTTTAATCTAGTAATATAACCATTCTTAACACATCTGCTCAAATTGGAAGCATAGCCATCTGGAAGTCTCAAATCTGTAATCCACTGACAAAATAATAAGCGACTCTCTTGGGACAGTGTATAAGCTGATTTTGGTTTTATTAACCTCTGTGATCTGACATTTTCAAATAGTTCAAGTTCTGGTCACCTGCAAATTTGGGAAAGATCTAATCGTTCCTTTACAGTATCTTTGGTCTTACCTGGTGTATCCAAAATTGTATGAAATAAATTATCAAAATAGTTCTTACCAATATGCATAACATCCAACATATGGTGGACTGACAAATCAGACCAATACGGAAGATCCCAAAAAATGCTCACTACTAGAAATTCAGGCTATAGCCATAGACCTATAGCCACGGTTCTATCTGTCCATGACTATAGCTTGTTTATAGACACAGTTTAATAGGATGACCGTGGCTATTTTTTGGAAACCCTTCATTCTAACCGATCCTCAAACCCTCCCATTCTACGACGAACCCCTCCTACCCTCGTGATTCCTCCTCCCCCGTGATCTCCTCCTCACCGCGCCCTCCTCCTCGCCACGACCTCCTCCTCGCCGCGCCCTCCTCCTCCCCAATGCCTCCTCGGCATTCCCTCCTCATCACCGCGACCCTCCTCCACGACGCCTCCTCGCCGCGACCCTCCTCCTCAACGCCGCTCTTCCGACGCCTCCTTGCTGTGACCCTCCTCCTCACCACGACCCTCCTCCCCGACGCCTCCTCCCCGACGCCTCTCTTCTGACACAAAGGTTGACACCCCCATCGCCCTCCCTGACACCTTTTCACCAACAACCCTCAAAACCCTCGACCCCTCCTCTCCATGATCCTCTTCACCCTGACCCTCCTCCAGCGAAGCTGCTCCGAGCTGCCTCCCCTCCTCCTCCATTCCCGACAGTTCTCCCCCACAACCCTCAACACCAGAGGTAATCCTTTGTCTCTTCCTTCACCCCCATCCACCATTCTTGTTGAATTTTTTAAACCTTAAGTATTTTTAATATTATTCTGCACTTACTCCCATTTCCACACTGATATGCACTGCCATAACCCCTCAATTTACCACACAGTATCCACTAATTTGGGACTTGACCACATCAACCTCCAATAATGTGACCAGTGCAGAATTTTGAAAATGATCTTCTTCTTAGAGTCTCCAACTTCAGTGGGCTGTGTGTGAGGTTCTATAAAAAAGAACACAAAACCAACATGAATTGTCATGCTTAAGTTATAAACTGGATAAAGATGACTTTGTATATTTTTATACAGCAGCTGTGAAGAATCAGAATTGCAGGAGGAGGAAGATAGAGAACAGGGGAACAAGAGAGTGAGAAGAACATTCAAGCAGTCTCTCTTTTCTCCTTTATATAGGTTTTACCTCTTTTAAATTATACCTTTGATATTAGTTTTCAATTTGATCATTATATGTATTGTTTTATTTTGTCTTCTTGTTATATTTTACTCAGTGTCTGCTAATTTTCACCTTGAACACATATATTTGGAAATATGAATATACATGCCATATTACCACTATTAACATCTTCAAATTTACTATATTTTTTATCCTTAATTATTCATCACATGAATCAACTAAATTTGTGAATTTTATACCTTGTAATTAACCCATTAGATTCCTGAGAGAATATAATTATAGTTATATAGTGGAAACACCAATAATAACTCATGGAAAGTGATAATAGACCATCATAATTTTTTCAATGCATGAAGGACATTCTTAATGTAGTTGATAAATCCTATGGTGCTTTCTATTTTCTTTCCATGGATTATGAGTGTTCTAGATCATCATCCCCACATAATTCTTTCCTTCAAGAAAAAAGGTTCATTCCCACCCCACCATTACTTTTAGAGAGGGATATATAATATCATGATTAGGGACCATAACATATGATGCTTTTATGGAATTTTTAGGTGTTAAATTGATGTGTCAATTAAATTACACGATTTCATCCTTTGTATCTTAAATTAGAATTCTTCCATAATTTTCATTATTTTCCACTTTATTATTCATAATTACAATGACTATCTAGAGTTTTGAATTTTTATATCAAAGAAACTATCATCAGTTCACCCATTTTAAAATTTATTCTTTCAATTATTTTAATTTTTTATAGCCCACAAATTATTCCCTGTTTCAACCTCCAACTTTTCCAAAATGTCCATGAAGTTTTATTGAAAAATATAACTCACTATTTTACTATAGCTTGTATTATTTCTTAATTTCTTTATGGGACTTACATGTTGTTTTCACCATCGATATATGGAATCATTACAGGTATTTAGATAATAATAATTTTAACAATCTATTGATTGGTTTAAATTTGATAAATGTTATTCATCTTAAATTAATTATTCCATTGGACAGTGACTAAAATGTTAATGAGTTAATAAATTATTTTATTAGAGAAAATATCACGGAGAGCTCACAAATAGTAACATACATTTTTTTGATTTAGTTAGTTTAAAGGAAGTTGTACTATTTTTTCATTAGTTGGAAAAAATAGGGAATGACCAAAGAAGGTGAGACCAAATTTTAAAAACTTGTAAAATAACTCACTACTAGAAAAATGATCTATAGCCACAAACCTATAGCCACGGTTTAATTAGTCTGTGGCTATAGAGTAAAATATAACTACAGTTATTTGAAAACCATGGAATTATAATAGTTAGAACTACAGCTAAATTGAGTCTGTGGAAATAGTTATTCAATTAGTTTAACTCTATCATGTCTCATCTCCCACCCGCATCCTCCGGCGTCGGGACTCATCTCCCACCCGCATCTCTCCCTCGTCAGGACTCACTCCCACCCACGAAACCTTTCTCCCTTGTCGCCAACTGGTGAATTCTCCCTCGACCGATCCCCATCGGATTCTCCACTCGGTTCGCCCCTCCCTTGCGTGATCCCTCCCATCCCCTTCTTCGCATGTTCGTCTCCTCCTACACCCCCTTCATTGCACGTTCCTCCTCCAATTAGTGAATCAGCAGAACTGAGACCTTCCATGAGTGGGATCCGCATGAGCCAACACCTACACTTTCTGCGAAGATTTTTGCAGTTACTCCTTCACAAAATCTACTCAGGTGAAAGGTAAATCATTCCATGAACCCCCTGTTCATGCCATGAATAGAGCAAAATTTTCTTTTTTACATGGGGGTATTCCCGTTTATTTGAAATCAGGGTGATTTGGGTTTAAAGGGTTTTGGATATTAGGATAAGGCCAGTTCTTGATGGTTCTACCTCACTGTCCCTCCTTTGATCCACCTTGAGAGGGGATCAATTTCTGGAATTATTCGACGATGATTTTGAGTGAGTTATTCCATCCCTTTCATTTTGTTTTGGTTTCCATCCATAGTATACAATTTTAGAAGATTTATGTTTGGGTTTATTGGAAATTTCCACCAAAGGATGGTGGAAATTGTCCCACATGATGGGGATTTTTCCTGGTGTAGATAGAGGATGTCTTGAGATAAAGTCTGTATGTTATTTCATGTTGTGTCATCAAAGGTATGTCACCTGATGATTTTATTTATGGTTTTTAGCTAAATTTACTGAAATCACCTATTAAATAGATACCATTTTTTTTGGATTTTCCCATGACAGTATCGGGTGTATTCCATGGAATCTTCATGTGTGTTTGTTCATGGTTTCGCTGCATTGAGGTAGCCTAGTGATTGATTAAGCATTTATGTCTTTTTGTTTTAAATTATGAAATTAATTATAATCAATATAATTAATTTAATTGGATAAGATAATTAATTATAAAATGTTATAATTGATTATTTGTAATTTCGGGGCTAGATTAGGAGCCTCAGTTGATGCTAGATCTTATACAAGCTTAGAAGGTGGTCATACTTCTTTAAAGGAAATAACTTCAATTAAGGTCAGTGGTTTCTTGGGCATAACCCTTTGGTTTATACAAGATTTATGTGAAATGTGATGTGTGTAGTTTCACCACCTCAAGAGATTAACCTTTATAAATTAATTAATTAGTTTAATTATAATGGAATTCATTTGAATTAAATGTGGAAAGTGCCAAGGTCCATGATGGACCATTGTGAACTGACTATATATCTCGATCGAAGATGTCTAAGAGTATAAGTATAATTTTATGCCTTGAGAAACATGAATCCCATACAAGGTATATAAAAAATAAATTGAATTATATAAGCACAGTGGACCTTAGTCTAGGTTCCTTGGCGACCTTCAAGTGGAGGGATGTGATGAGATATAGTTATTATACCTAGTAGGCCATGAAAGATCCTTAATATTCCTTAAAACCTTCATGCTAGTATAGATGATTGTGGGAAGGTGTTCCTCCCCTAATGAGGTTTAGATACCTTGGTGGGTATAATTTAGCTAAATTGATGATAGGTTTGGTGAGCAGACCGACATAGTGTGATTTGGAAACTGATATAAGAAGGTTTCCATCTCTTTAGATCTTTGCAAGTGAGGCTTTTCTTATGAGTATAGTGAGGTCATGAGATGTTTATGACTATTTCGAGGGACATGATTCCCAGTGGTGGGTGTTGAAATGATAGATGTGAATTTGATAAAGGAATACACATAGGGTTTTCATGCTATAATGTAACCTAGGGAACCCATGAGGGTGCCTTAGTGATTTTGAACCTTGTGAGGGTGCATTCAATAAGGATTATAGATGATTGTAGGTGTCACTTTCGAACCCAAATCAATTTTGTGTGAGCTAGATATGGCATTAGCGATGATGATATAACTTTAACGATGATGATAGGTCATGCGCTTGAGAGGGAAACCCTTGTTTTTTGAGATGAGTTTGAAAAGATTGACAACTTGTATATAATGTGTTATATGAGATATTATGGGATGGACACAATACCCTCAAGGATTTAAGTGGAATACCCAAGAGTTTACCTAGGATTCACCTGTATGGTCAAAATAGGATGCTTGGGATGTGCTCTTAGGCTCTGGACGTTGATCCTGATACAATATGAATGCATTTGGAAATCCCCTTATATTCAATATTTTGGTTTATACAGAATTCCCATGTGTTGGCACCAAAATATTGCACAAAAGGAAGGGACGAAAAAGAAGGCCGACATGCTGCCTCGCGAAGCACCGATGCGAAGCACCCCGAGCATCACGGTCTTGCAAAGCTCCAGAGGAGGTACCTCTCCGCGAACGAATTTGACATTCGCGAGCCCGCCGTGAAGCTCCAGAGGCGGTACCACTCCGTGAACGAATTTGACGTTCGCGAGCCCGCCGCGAAGCTCCAGAGGCGGTACCTCTCCGCGAACCAATTTGACGTTCGCGAGCCCGCCGTGAAGCACCGGAGGCGGTACCTCTCCGTGAATGAATTTGACATTCGCGAGCGCGCCGCGAAGCACCAGAGGCGGCACGGGAGTTCTGCTTCGCGGCACCCCTTGCCTATAAATACTGGGCTCCCCCTGAGTCCCCGAGATGGACAATCCGACCTTTCGGCTTCTCCTCTACCGAATCACAAAGCACCCTTTGCCCCGGAATCATGAGCTTCGTGAGGTACTTCTACTTCGTGTGACGCCTTCGCTTTGTCTCGTTTTGAGCCCCTCTTCTGAGAGGGATGCCCTTTGAGAAGCTCAAGGGCATTCGCGAAGGAGGGGGATTTCCAAGGGAACCCGGGCAGCCGCAGAGCATTTATTCTTCGCGAAACACCCATCCTGTACTAGCAATTCCAATGCTAAGGAAGGATCCCCACACATCGCGAAGCACACTGCTTCGCAGCACCCTGCTTCGCGAGGCACCTCCTCTTTGCGAGGCAGTGCTCCGCGAATACTGTTCCACTTCGCGAAGCACCCTCCACTCACACCTTTTCCCCATGCTAAGTCCAAGGAACTCCTCTTCACGAAGCACACTCCTCTGTTTGGCAATTCCTCTTCCCGTGAGACCCTCCAGGTTTGCACGATGTGATTTCAAAGCCCCACGGACAACACCACTCGTAGCATTGCTTCACATAATGCTTCTTCACATAGGCATGCTAACGACTATAGCTTCTTTGCATAACCACACTAACGTGGACCCCTCGATGGTTCTCTCTACGACCACCCTTTACCACGACCTTACTAGTACCTTCCCTCCCCCAAGGAGAAAAGGGTACCAGTTATGTAAGTCCTAGGGGTGTGGAGTGAACCCACCTCATCTGAGCTGCAGGATGTTAAACTACCAAGCACCACGTCCTCAACACATGACGTTAAACTGTGACCCGACCTCGTGCCTTGCACGAAGGGTCCACCCAGCTCGGGCATTTTTTACGCCACTCATCTCCACGGGAGTGGAATCACTCCCCCCACAAGGGATGATATCCTCCTTCTCGGAGCAGCGTATGTCCATGGGAGAAGGGCAACCAACTTGGTATAATCCCCCTAGCCCCTCTTGCGGAAGGCTGCACCCTTGCATCTCCGTACTTCCCCACTACCAAGGTCGGGGGAGGGCGCGATAGGGAACGAGGCACCTCCCATCATTGGTCCCAAATCTTTCTTTCTCCGCGCTTTTCCGCACTTTGGGCCTCCATCCTGGAGTAAGTCCCAACACCAATGGGCCACCTAACGCGTAATCCCCTCTTCGCTTCTCACAAACGCACCCTTCGTGGCGTGATCGTCAGGTCTCTGTTGTCTCTTGTTTCTCACACCGAGCACGACTCATGTGGGCTTAGAGTAAGCATCGGCCATGACAACACCTCGTCCAGCATGATGTTAAACTGTATGCCCTCATCCAGTACGACGTTAAACTGCACGCCCAACTGAACTATGAGGACTTTGATCCATGTCAAGGTGTGGTACGTAGGAAGCCTCTACGAGGTTCAAGCCCACCACCCGGTCGTTTCGACCTCATTCACGTCGGTTCACCACCGCCCCACATGACATTAAACTGTATTCTATCAACCCTTTGAACTATGAGGACTTTGATCCATGTCAAGGCATGGTACATTGGAAACCTTCCCAAGGTTCAAGCCCACCACTAGTGGACCCCCGGGTCTACTTTCATGTCGGTTCACCGATGAAACCATTTGAACTACGAGGTCTTTGATCCATGTCAAGGAATGGTACGTAGGAAGCCTCCCTGAGGTTCAAGCCCATCCCTCATTGGACCAAGGTCCACCTTCACGTCGGTTCGCTGACGACTTCCACCATCTGAACTACGAGGTCTTTGATCCATGTCAAGGAATGGCATATAGTAAGCCTTACCGAGGTTCAAGCCCACCCATCATTTATTCACGTCGAGTTCATCCTCGTCCCGCATGACATTAAACTGTATTCCAGTCCGACGGCAAGCCGTTGTGACCAACCCGAACTACGAGGACTTTGATCCATGTCAAGGCATGGTACGTAGGAAGCCTCCCTGAGGTTTAATCCCATCTCCCATCGACCAAGGTCCCTTCTTCAAGCCAGTTCGCCGACACCCACCATAAGTGGACCCCTGGGTTCACCTTCACGTCGGTTCGCCGACGAAACCCCTTTGAACTACGTGGTCTTTGATCCATGTCAAGGCATGGTATGTAGGAAGCCTCCCTAAGGTTCAAGCCCACCACACCTTTGCGTTGGTTCGTTGACGCATCGGACCAAGGTCCACCTTCGCGTCGGTTCGCTGACGCATCGGACCAAGGTACACCTTTGCGTTGGTTTGCTGACGCATTGGACCAAGGTCCACCTTCACGTCGGTTCACTGACGCATCGGACCAAGGTCCACCTTCACGTTGGTTCACTGACGACATCCATCGGACCAAGGTCCACCTTCATGCCGGTTCACCGGCACTATCCCGAACTACGCGGACATTGATTCCCTGCCACGGGGATACGTAGGAGGTCTCTTCGAGGCTCAAGCCCAGCTTCACCGTCGCCCTTGCGATGGTCCCTTGCCATTCCCCCCTCCACTTCATTCATCCATTTATCATCCACCCCGATTCTCACTCGGACCGTCATATCCCGGTGAGACTATGTCGGTCCACTCCTCTTCACAGCTACCCATGGGCTGGTCCTGGTATCAGCACCCCTTATAGGGAAATCCCTCAATCCGATCCATTCTAGCTAATGCTCTAATCAGGCTGATCCGTCTCCGCTGGACGTTAAACTCGCGGCATACTCTGTGTTAAACATAGGAAGCTGAGGAAAACCTCAGATATATGTCCATGGAATATAATCCCCCGCGCTTGATGTGGGATGCCTCGGGCTTCCACGCCCTCGAGAAGCCCTATGACCAGGGATAATAGACAGACATGCCAGTTCCCCAGTATCCAGACACGCTATTGATGCCTCGACGTGACTACTTCCCCGACTGAAGGTTGCTGCCCTGACCGGACCCTTTGGAATGTCCCGATAGAAGTAGTGTAATTAACCAGCGTCCATGGAAACATGGCACTGGGAAGAGTTTCATGAAAAACGTATTAAATCTATGAGGGAGACCCGGACTAGGTGACGAGTTCTGAGGAGGAATCCACAGAAGGAAGAACCGACATCCCATCATCCCGTTTTGATCAAGGAGCAGACGTCCCTGAATAAGGAGCGAATGCCGCCCGCCTTTGGAAAGCGTGAATGCGGGGCAACAATGCGGCGCGTCCTCCTCCGCAGACGGATGGATGCACGCTCCTCGGCAAAAGCATCGGAAACAGAAATGGTGAACCCGACGTGAAATTCTTCTCCTCAATGTGGAGATTAGTAGCGTTCGAGACACCAGTAGATTGATGTGTCACCGGATCCAGATATCCGGGGCCGGGTCCCGCCAAGCAAATAGCGGGCCTGGTGTGAAACTCACTGGAAGTTGGGGCAGTGGAACGTGGGGCACTCCGTTCTGCAACATGTTGGCGTGGATCCTTCTTATAGACGTGGAGAATGGAAGGATGATGGGGCACTGGTTGTCAATCCTTTTCCTTGCAGTGCTGATGAGTTGATCCCTTCGTTTCTCAGGAACCAGGTTGCTGTTACGGAGACACGATCACCGCCCGCTCACCTACGTAGGGGCAGGGGAAATGCTGGCACAACCACCCCGCATGGATCCGCTATCGCCACGACGACCTCTACATCCGTGAATATGGGGCGCCCACGTCCCCTCTCCCCATTAGAGATCATCCAGCGAAGGGTGATCATCAAACTTGTACGCAGGTACGAGGAGGAAGGGGTCCTCCCAACTTGGGATATGGCCCGCCTGGACCTAGAGGCATCCAAGCCCCGCCATCAACGCTGCCCTAACAGGCCGCGCAGGGAGCCCTTGCTCCCCACCCCAACGTTCAATCGTTTCAGGAGCCTGTCCCTGGAACTCCTTGATGACTCCTCGCCTTATGCTGATGAGACGGGTGACGTCCGGCTTGGGCCGCTCAGGGTCCCGACCCAAGGGCTCCAGGCAGGGGCTCCCATTCGGCCGCGTTAGCGCCACCGTCCAACTTCGTAGGAAGAGCAGGCAGGCCATGCCCCTGCACCACCTGCGCCAGCTCGTCTGACCCGACGTCAGTGTCAGGCCCAGGCTGAGGACGCTCGCCCAAATACATCGACGTCAATAGCTATAGTGGCCCGAGCCACCACTGACGCACGTCATGGAGTTCCTGCATACACTGAGTAGGGGCACTCCTTCACCCGACCAGGATCAAGGCCCCAGCCGCCCCACGGGCAGGCTGGTTTGACTCTCGGGGTCGCAGGCCCGGGCGATGATTACCGTGAACCAATCCGCGGTGACATCACTCCATACGGAGGTCCTCTCCGTACCACCATTCCACAGAGCGTGGTCTTTCCCTGCTCCGAAGCTCGTCACGGAGGTATGCCTCGTGCTACCCCCATCCCGAAGAAAGACCTGCCCCGCGGCAGTGACGCTCGGCGCGGAAACCTTTCCCACGCCCACTATATAGGGTATGGAGTCCATCCTCCCGCCCTCGACTGCCGATCTGAAGGCACTGTACATCCGGTCCTTCTCCAACGTGGGGGTCCTCCCTACGTCCTCTCTACAATGGGCGAAGGTCCTCCTCGCCCCGACAACTCGAGGAGTGAATTTCAGCCTCACTCCACCCGCATCGACCATGGAGGTCCTCCCCATGCTCCTGCCGATTCCAACAGAGGCTACGCCCACATGGGTGCTGTCCATGGAGGTCCTCCCCATGTACCCTTCGACATTTTCCCTGGTTCCCCTTGCACCCCGGCCACCTCGAGCGGGAGCCCTCTCCGCCACGGCGCCAGCACCGCCCCAAGACTACATATTGGGAATCAACCCTGTCCCGAAGAGCCACCCCGGGGTAGAAGAGCGAGTCGTCACCACCACAATAATAGTCCTGGAAAGGCTCGGGTGGAGATCAAACCTGCCCGCTTCTCAGATTCTAAAGCGGAATGCGACTCAGCGATGGAACCTTCTCCCCGCTCCTCCGTATGAAAGACTGGGGCAGGAACCAGGCGCGTCAGCCTCATTCTCCCAGAATGCGAGGTCCACCGGATTCCCGCCTCCCTCCACAGGTACATCTAGGAGGAAGAAATCAAAGAAATTCTACAGGTCTCGACCGTGCAATCACCACCATTGTCACCAGAAGCGCCCTCTACCTCTACCAGAGATCACAGAGAGCTATTTTGGGGACCAACGGCGGTAGAGCAATGACATGACCTATCGCCGGAAGCCACGAATCCTATGCCGGAAGCTGTGTCTATCAGCCCATCATATCATGATATCGTGGCCAGGTCACCTCACTCTTCAGAGGATGGCCCAGAATTCAGAGGTCAGTCAGCTCATTCGCCATATTCTTCGCCGCCGAGTTTACTATCCCAGAGGTCTGCCTCGGTACTGCTACCGGTCCCTCAGCCACCCCCAGTTGACGAGTGGGAAAATACAGGGCCAGACCCCAAGTCCGAACCCAGGAGCTTCTGGAGAATTCTCGCAGCGGATCACTTCCCGGAGAAGTTCTGGCCGACGGTGGTGCTGAACTTTCGTGCACCAGAGTCCCTTACCCCTGAAGAAGTGGGGTGTTTTTGTCGAACCCTATGGGCGACACACTTCCGCCTTCGTTACGAGTGGGTTATGTACCCCAGAAGTCAAGATCACTTTGAAGAAATTGGCGAGCAATGTCGCCTGATCGATTTGGCCGCACTCCTTGTGGCCCAGCACCCTGAGTCACCAGGTCGTCAGAGTGCCCTTCAACGGAAATGTGTTCAGAGTTTCAAAGTACTCCGCAGAGTCATCAGGGAAGCTACCCCCCATGTGTAAGTCTGTGGTTGGGGACACTATGCCTCTCTCCTCTTCGACCCTATCTGATAGCATCTCGATTCGTTATGCGACATTGAGGACATGCCCTCGAGAGGGGTCATGGTCCACATGGCTGATATAGTCGAAAAGGAAGACGAGATTGAATTTCTTGATGAAGACTTACCCCCCGAGGGTCTACCGCCACTGCTGGACCCATCAGGGAGGGTTACCCGTCAGCAGAGGAACCTTCTAGGCCTCCTTGTGCCCACCGAGTCGCTGGTACTCAGTCGAAATGACGGCAAGGGTAAGGAGCACGTCGGAACTGTCAAGCACTCCGACCCATCTGCCTCTGTGTAGAAAAGGGACGAAGATCCCGAGAAGGCCACGTTACGCCAGCAGCTTGCCGAGCAGAAGAGGCTGGTTGATGAACTCTTGGCTGAGCACACTGCAGAGCGGCGACCCGACTATGGTAATCCCAAGCCGGGGCAGCAGGGGCAGGAACAATTTCCCCCTGGTGAGATGCCTCTGGGAAACCCTGACCATGCTACTTCTGCAGACAGGGAAGAATCCAGAACTTACGGCAAGAGGGCGCGATACGTCTCGCCAAACCCCCCCGAACGACGGGGCAATATGAAGAATCCAGTCTGGGTTCCCCCAGTCGCCCCACAGGTCATTCTGCCAGTCGATCCACGAGCTGCCGAAGCCATCTACCATGTCAAGGAACCTGGAAACGCACTTGTGATTAGGGATCCCTGTCAAGACAGGGACCCCCACCCGGATGATCTTATAGTGGCACTCATAGCCCGCCTCGAAGCGCTGGAAACGCGGTAGGTGGCGGTCCCACCGGATGGCAAACCGTATCCCGTGTGGGTGGGTGATATGCCTACACCCCCAGGTTTTGGGAACCCCACTTTCTCACCCTTCAACGGGACAGGGGACCCACCGCAGCACTTGGATCATTTTTCTTCCAGGTGTGGCCCCATGCTGGGGACCCCGGCCCAGCAAGAAGCCGCCAAGCTCTGATGTTTCGTGCATACATTGGAAGGTCCCTCATTTGTCTGGTATAGCCAGCTCCCTATCGGATCGGTGACCGGTTGGGAGGATCTCTACCGGCAGTTCCTATACCAGTTCAGCTCCACCACACGGAAGACTAGCATTGCAGAACTCTTCAAGTGCAAGCAAAGGCCTGATGAGCGAGTTGTAGATTTCATCGCCCGATGGAAGGGACTTATGTACTCCCTCGATATGACATTGAACCAGGAGAAATTACTAAAGATGTGTGTAGGGAACGTTAAAATAGATCCGGTACCCTCCCTGATTACCCAGAACTACCCTGGAGGGTTCCGAGATTTCTCGGATAAGGCTCAGCGCCTTGAGGAGGCTCTGCAACAGGCTAGTCAGGCACGTTCGTTGCCCCCTATGATCCCATCCAGGAGGATCGCCAGAGCCGAACCCGCCGCGATGGCCCAAATAGAAGCCCCTGGGCAGCTAGAATTACTGCCAGTGACACCATCCCCACAACCCCGCAGAGGTCCTCCACCTCAAGCACAGGCTCCTACCCAGCAGCGACCGCCTCAGAATCGACAGGTTCCCCCGCGCAATGTGCCACCTCCACCTAGGCTAGACAATCAGGCGCCACCTCCTCAGTAGGCCCCTCCGGCCCCTCCGGCCCCTCGTCAGGGCTAGGCCCCCAGGGCCCCCTATCCGGAAAGAAGGTACTAGACTTATTCGTTCAACGAAAATCAGGTCCCTGGCTACTTCGGAAGTGCTCTAGAGCAGGGGATTGTGCGCCTGCCCGAGTGCAGAAGGCCGGCAGAGGCAAATCTCACCGATCACCCCAACTACTGTCTTTATCATCAGATTCTGAGGCACACCCTCAAGCAATGCTATGTGTTTAAAGACTGGCTTCAAGACCAGGTCAACAACAACATAGTCAGGTTGGCCCCGGCACTAGCGCAAGTAGCGGGTGTCTTTGCGGGGTCAGAGATTGGTAGCGACAGCGAAGGCGAGTGGCAACAGGTTCCTAGCCGCGGATCCCGGAAATATGACGATTGGATGGCTCGAAAAACCGTCGTTCGTGCCCATGGTATCATCCGGGTGCACCTAAGGTAGCCGGAACCTTCAGAATACGTAGCCAGTACCTCTTCATCACCTTCACAGTCGACCTCTTCCCAAAAGGGCAAGCAGCGACGACGCAAGAAGAAACGACGCGCTCCACCAGTGTCATCGTCATCCCGCACTCTCGGAGACTTTATGCCCCCTAAAATGGGGATTCCTCCCAAAATCCGACCGGTGGTGGATGACTCATCGAGCGACAGCCAGGGGTACGCTTAGGTTAACACCGTGGAGCTGGTAAAGCCCTATATGACTCTCGATGAGGGGGAACTCCAGGAGAACCTCCCCAACGTTTCCAGCCGACTTCAACGTCAGCGGAACCGCAACCATGCCGGTCATCGAGGTACGTCAGTGGGCACTTTCAGCCAGGCTGTGCATGCTACTGAGACCAGAAAGCAGGCTCAGCGCAGAGCTCAGTACGCACAACCTCATCTGATGTCCTCAGCTCTACCTCCACCACCGTTTGTGCTACTAGATCAGGGAGAGCTGCCTCGTTCGTATCACAGTCAGTCTCGCCCAACTACCGGCCAGCCTCCGATGTCCGATCCTAGTCTGGAGACTACTCTCCAAGCTTCAACTAGTAGGCAGCAGGATGTACCCAGTACTAGCCAACCGCTGATTCAACTGGCAGGACCCGCTATTCCTCCAACTTCCAAACGACCTCCTATAAGCATAGGTTCACATTTGGCACGAAAGTATGATTTCCTGAAGCACCTGGATGGCATTCTGGCAAGGCTTTCTATCCTTGAGGCCCTTCGCCTATCATCTGAAATGCTTGAGGCACTTTCCGAGGTCCTAAGGAGCCCCCTCCAGTTTGAGACAGAGGTAGCAGCTGTAGAAGCCTTCCTTGCTGAGACAATTGAGAATGCTGAATGCCAGGCGGTTATCTCTTTCTCCAGTGAAGATGAGGACCCTCTTATACAGGGGCATATTCTCCCACTGTACATCACTGGCCACTTCAATGGTGTGGAAGTCTGTCGCTGCCTCGTTGACACGGATTCTGGAATCAACCTAATTCCGACTCAGACATTGCGAAAGCTGGGTCTGTCTGAAGGTGATTTAACTCCCTCTGACCTCAGAATCCAGGGGTACGACAGGACCGAGCAAACCCCAGTCGGTAAGATCCACCTGAAGACTCAGTTCGGTGGCTTAATTTCCAGCACCGAGTTCATGGTCGTCTCTCAGGACACCGCCTACAACGTGTTGTTCGGTAGGCCATGGATCCATCTGCATGAAGAGGTCCCTTCATCGTATCACCAGTGCCTCAAATACTCACTCAACGGTCAAGTAGGCATGCTCCAAGGGGATGCGTCTCCTTTCGCCTCTTGTGAGGCCCGCTATCTGGATGCTGATTATTACAAGAGTAAGGATAAGAAAATCCTAGTAAGTGAGGATGAACCCGCCCCGGTCACAAGTGATCCCTGGGCAAGCATGGATGACGCCTACATCCTCCCGATCCACTGATTGGAGACCACGACCCCCGACATGGGGCAATGTTTTGTTGTTTCGGGTACGCAAGGAAGGCGTGTCCCTGTATCCAAGCGACGGCAGAAAATCACCTCGTACTCCTACATCAACCAGGCTCAGGTGATCCCAGAACCTCCTACCCCTGTACGGTACTGGAATGTCAAGCTTATGACAATGGCGGTATGCCATATGTGTCTCTTCCGCTAGGCTGGAATCAACCGACTCAGGCCGACACGTCACCACTGCTTTGATATCATCAAACGTGGCCCCTTAGGCCGAAGGCCAGATGGGATAGGGTCGACTGCCTTCATTGCTATGGTCTCAATGGCGAGTGAGTCTCCTGATATGATGACCACTGCTGCCCAAGCCGGTACCAGCTTCCCCTCAGGTTTTGATAGCCCAGGAGTATCTCCCGTCATGGGAAATCCCCCCACGGGTGGAGAGGAAGACCTGTAGGATGCTCCCCCCCCCGCCGCCTTTGAGGAAGGAGTCTCTACCACGATTGATGAACTGGTACAGGTGAACCTTCGTAGCGAGGCAGATCTGAAACCCGCATTGATCAGTGCAGCCATGTCCCCCGAGGAGCGGCAACAGTACGTAGACTTCCTCAAACAACACCGTGACGTGTTTTCCTGTAGTTACAACGAGATGCCAGGACTAGATCCCCAGGCAGTCGTTCACCGTCTGGGCCTCCCGGCAAACCATCGTGGGTTTAATCAGCCTCCCAGGAAGATGCACCCTTATCATGGTGCTATAGTTGAGGCCGAAGTTGACAAGCTTATCAAAACCAACTTCATTAAGGAATTCTAGTACCCCAAGTGGCTTTCCAACATTGTGCCAGTCAGAAAGAAGAATGGGCAGATCAGAGTCTGCATCAACTTCCGCGACCTTAATCGCCATTGCCCAAAGGATAACTTCCCACTCCCGGTGACGGAGTTATTGATTGATTCCACGGCCGAGTTCCAAGCTCTCTCTTTCATGGATGGGTATTCCAGGTACAACCAGATCTGGATGGCCCCTGAGGACGATGAGTCCACTGCCTTCAGGGCTCCCCAAGGTACCTTTTGCTACCAGGTTATTCCCTTAGGCTTGAAAAATGCAGATACCACTTATTAAAGGGCCATGCATCGCATATTCAAGCTGATTCTCGGGACGCTGGTGGAATGCTACGTAGATGACCTAGTGGTCAAATCATGTCAGTGCCAGGACCATCTCAAAGACCTTGAGAAGGTGTTTGGTTTCCTCCATTCCCATCACCTGAAGTTGAACCCGTTGAAGTGTGCCTTCAGGGTCACCTCTAGGAAGTTTCTAGGATTTGTTGTTAGATACCAAGGTATTGAGATTGACCCAAAGAAGATCAAGGACTTCAGCCAAATTCCTCCCCTGAGCAACATTTGGGAACTTAGAGGCCTCCAAGGCCACTTAGCCTATATACGCCGATTCATCGCGAATCTGGCCGGCAAGTGTAAGCCCTTTTCCCGACTCATGAAGAAGGGCGCCTCCTATGAATGGGATGAGGAGTGTCAGACCGCCTTCAAGGAAATCAAGCAGTATCTACTCCAAGCTTCGGTTTTTATGCCACCCATCTCCGGAAAGCCGCTGGTCCTTTACGTGACCGCCCTGGAAAGATCCCTCAGTGAACTGCTCTCCCATAAGAATAATGAGGGTACTGAGAACAGTCTCTACTATCTTAGTCGCATGCTTCTCGATACGGAGGTCAGATACTCCCCTATTGAAAAGAGCTGCCTTGCGCTCGTCTTCGCCATACAAAAGTTGTGGCATTACCTGCAGCACCATGAGGTACAATTGGTCTCCCGGGTAGACCCAATGAAGTACATCCTGAACCGCCCCATGCTGACTGGCCAACTAGCACGGTGGGCGGTGATTCTCCAGCATTTTGATATCAGGTTCATACCTCAGAAGGCCATTAAGGGACAGGCATTGGCAGACTCTTTAGCTGCCCATCCAACCTCCGCGGATCAATCCCTGGACCTGAATTTTCTTGATGATATGATCCTCTCAGTTGATCATGCCGTCCCATGTTGGAAAATGCATTTCGACGGTGCCTCCCGGAGCCCCACTGGTATGAGGCTCAACGATCCTAAGCTCAACAGAGTGGGCCTAGGTATTGTATTCATTAACCCGGCGCAAGCCATCCTGTCATACTCATTCCTATTGTCAGAAGGTTGTATGGACAACGAGGCAGAGTACCAGGCTCTCATCATTGGCCTCGAGTTGGCCCTTGAGATCGACGTGCCCCATCTACATGTGAAAGTAGATTCCGAGCTGGTAATCAAACAGGTCAATGGTGACTACGTCGTCAGGAATCCGGAGCTTGTACCGTTGCTGGAGTACACCCTCCGCCTAATGGCCCAGTTCTCTTCTCGACCAGAGATTACCCATGTCCCGCGGTCACAGAACGGTCAAGCAGATGCCTTGGATGGCTTATCCGTGTCACTCGCAGAACCCGAGTAAGATGATTTGATCATACATGTGGCACACCAGAGAGTCATTTCCCCCGTCACCCAAGAGGACAATGATGGCCTGCGGGTAAGTCATCTCACCGCTGGACCCTCTACGTCAGGGGTCCCGGGTTCGTCAGACACAGTGGTTGAAGCCACTCCTGAATGGAGGTCACCTTTTGTCAAGTATCTCCAATATGGTCGCCTCCCGGACGACCGGGCCGAGAAAGAGCAAATCCGACGCCGCGCGCTGCAATTTACCCTCCAGAGCGGCCCTAGTCTTGAATAGATCCTTTATAAGCGGAGCTTTGATAGCGTCCTCCTCTGTTGCATTCAAGGAGTAGAGATTCCTCAAGTTATGTAAGAGGCTCACGCCAGTTCCTGTGGCGCCCATCAAGCTGGGCCAAAGCTGTCCCATCAAATCCGGAGGTTGGGGTACTTCTGGCCCTCTATGATCCATGATTGTATCAAGTATGCCAAGAGGTTCCACGCGTGCCAAGTTCACGCCAACTTCCTGCATCGGCCGCCGGAGCCCCTCCACCCCCACCAAGTAATCTTGGCCATTTGCGGTATGGGGACTTGATGTAGTGGGACCATATCCACCGGCAACAACTCGCCAGTGTAGGTTCATCCGGACTGCTACAAATTTCTTTTCCAAGTGGGTAGAGGCAGTCCCACTCAAAGAGGTCAAGGCCCATTCCATCGTTGACTTTGTGAGCTCCAATATTATCCACAGGTTTGGGGTCCCTCACGCCATCCTCACCGATAATGACACCAACTTCCGAGTAGCTGAACTGAAGAAATTGTACGCCAAGTACGACATCCGTTCGAACCATACCTCCCGCTACCACGCACAGGAAAATAGAAAGATCGAGGCGTTCAAAAAAACCCTCTCTAACATTCTGTAGAAGATGGTTGGTCAGAACAAGAAAAGTTGGCCGGACAAGCTCCCCAACACCCTCTGGGCTTATCGGATGACGAATCAAAACTCTACCCAGGTGACCTCATATTCCCTGGTGTATAGGGTTGAGGCCGTCCTACCCATTGAGATCCAGCTTCCATCGTTATGCACTGAAGTCTATGATCACCATACATTAGATGAGGTGGCCAAAATCCGTCTAGCTGAATTAGAAGCACTGGACAAGAACCGGCTTCGTGCCCTGCACAATCTGGAAAGGCGTCAGGATAAGATAGCGAGGGCCTTCAACAAGAAGGTTCGCCTCCGTTCTTTTCTACAGGGAGACCTAGTACTGGCCCTTCGAGCACCAATGATCCCCGGTAGGAAACCGCCCAAGCTAGAACCCAAATGGGAAGGGCCTTATATCATCCATAAGGTTTACCCCAATGGGGCGTACTCCTTGGTGACCACGGATGGTGAGTGCATAACTCCTCCCACCAATGCCAGGTTCCTCAAGCGGTACTTCACCCGATCCTAGAGGGCCCCGCACGACCTTAAACTGTATGGTTATGGTCTAACATGACCTTAAACTGTATGGTCCCACACGACCTTAAACTGTACGTTATGGTCCCGCACGACCTTAAACTGCACCTTATGGTCCAACACGACCTTAAACTGTATGGTCCCGCACGACCTTAAACTGCACGTTATGGTCCAACACGACCTTAAACTATATGGTCCCGCACAACCTTAAACTGCACGTTATGGTCCCGTACAACCTTAAACTGTATGGTTATGGTCTAACATGACCTTAAACTATATGGTCCCGCACGACCTTAAACTGCACGTTATGGTCCCGCACGACCTTAAACTGCACGTTATGGTCTAACACGACCTTAAACTGTATGGTCCCGCATGACATTAAACTGCACGTTATGGTCCCGCACGACCTTAAACTGTATGGTTATGGTCCAACACAACCTTAAACTGTATGGTCCCGCACGATCTTAAACTGCACGTTATGGTCCAACACGACCTTAAACTATATGGTCCCGCACGACCTTAAACTGCATGTTATGGTCCAACACGAATTTAAACTGTATGGTCCCACACGACCTTAAACTGCACGTTATGGTCCCGTACGACCTTAAACTGTATGGTCCCGCACGACCTTAAACTGCACATTATGGTCCCGCATGACCTTAAACTGTATGGTTATGGTCCAACACGACCTTAAACTGTATGGTCCTGCACGACCTTAAACTGCACGTTATGGTCCAACACGACCTTAAACTGTATGGTCCCGCACGACCTTAAACTGCACGTTATGGTCCAACATGACCTTAAACTGTATGGTCCCGTACGACCTTAAACTGCACATTATGGTCCAACACGACCTTAAACTGTATGGTCCCGCACAACCTTAAACTGCACGTTATGGTCCAACACGACCTTAAACTGTATGGTCTTGCACGACCTTAAACTGCACCGCTGTCCTGCAGGACGATAAACTGCAAAATGGTCTGAGCTCTATGAACTTAAACTAAGATCGCCCCCATCCTTACTGTAAGATGTTAAACTACAAGCCAGTCAGGCCTTCCTGACCGAGGCTCAGCCTCAGGCCCCTTGGCCTCCTCGGGCCCCCGACCCCCATCCTTACTGTAAGACGTTAAACTGCAAGCCAGTCAGGCCTTCCTGACCGAGGATCAGCCTCAGGCCCCTTGGCCTCCTCGGGCCCCCGACCCCCATCCTTACTGTAAGACATTAAACTGCAAGCCAGTCAGGCCTTCCTGACTGAGGCTCAGCCTCAGGCCCCTTGGCCTCCTCGGGCCCCGGCCCCCGTCCTTACTGTAAGACGTTAAACTGCAAGCCAGTCAGGCCTTCCTGACCGAGGCTCAGCCTCAGGCCCCTTGGCCTCCTCGTCCCCCCATCCCCCGTCCTTACTGTAAGACGTTGAACTGCAAGCCATTCAGGCCCTCCTGACCGAGGCTCAGCCTTAGGCCCCTTGGCCTCCTCGGGCCCCCGACCCCCATCCTTACTGTAAGACGTTAAACTGCAAGCTAGTAAGGCCTTCCTAACCGAGGCTCAGCCTCAGGACCCTTGGCCTCCTTAGGCCCCTTGGCCTCCTCGGGCCCTCGTCCCCCGTCCTTACTATAAGATGTTAAACTGCAAGCCAGTCAGGCCTTCCTGACCGAGGCTCAGCCTCAGGCCCCTTGGCCTCCTCGGGCCCCCGGCCCCCGTCCTTACTGTAAGACGTTAAACTGCAAGCCAGTCAGGCCTTCCTGACCGAGGCTCAGCCTCAGGCCCCTTGGCCTCCTTAGGCCCCCGGCCCCCGTCCTTACTGTAAGACGTTAAACTGCAAGCCAGTCAGGCCTTCCTGACCGAGGCTCAGCCTCTGGGCCCCTTGGCCTACGTCAACTCTGGCTCTCTAATGGGATTGTATGGTGTAGTGTGGGATTACATCCTCATCCACGTCGGGTTACCCACCGTACCGTACATATACCCAGTTGAGACACATTTCTCGTCCAGAACAATGCTAAACCGCGCTTCAAAAACTACGTGTGGCTTGATTCCCATCTTAATGGGATACGTAGGAATGCTCGGACGCCTCGTCTTGAGCCCAGTCCCAAGATCTTCTCTCCCACTATTCCCACTGGGAATAGTTTCCTTGGAGGGTCCTTGCATAGCGAGGAGTAGGATTTCTTAGCCCCGCTCATATAAGGATTGTAAGGGTTTCCCTATGTGCCCACTCCCATTTTTCTATCCTCCCTCATCCTCATCGCATGACGTTAAACTGCATGGCCTTCAAGAACTATGTATGGCTTGATTCCCATCTTAATGGGATACGTAGGAATGCCCAAACATTTCATCCGTTGGCCCAGCCCAAAATCCAAAATCTTACCCTCGGGTCAAGACATATGGTAGGGTGCACACTTTTTCCCCAACTCAGAACGAGCAAGCCTCAACCCGGCTGCACGTCACCCCTTGGAGATGTTTGCCTCTTTCGTGGATGGATACAACTATGCTTCACCCACTCCTTGACTGGGATTCCATCATTTTTCACACCTGGAAGGACCCCTAAGAACGGCCTGGATACAACGCCCAAGGGCTCTCCTACCGTTACGGGCCAATGCCCCCGAGGGTTTCTAAGCAACAAGCCGATACAAGTCCCGTGTTGCGAATTTATTCAACGGTCGATGCTCATTTGTTGATCCCATATTGGGTCACCATAGGAATTCTGCGTTTAAAACATGGTCAATAGTGTCCTGGATCCTCGGGTCCAACCCGAGATGGCCCAAACATCGAGTGCGGTAACTCGTTCTGCCCTATCCTGAAGCGACAAACTTCCCTCCTGGTGGTGCCAGCAGTCGGGCCCACGACCCCGATTATCTTATAGGAGTGTATGGTGTGGTATAGGATTACGTCCTCTTTCACATCAGGTTACCTTCCATGTCATACACATCCCCGGATGAGATACAGTTATCTCTTTCCCTATCCTTGCTGCAAGACGTTAAACTGCAAGTTAGTCAAGATGTACTGACCGATGCCCAGCCTCATGACTCCCTCACTGAGGCCCAGCCTCAGGACCCTTGGCCTCCTTGGTCCCCTGGCCCTCGTCCTTACTGCAAGATGTTAAACTGCAAGCAGGTCAGGCCTTCATGACCGAGGCCCAACCTCAGGCCCCTTGGCCTCCTTGGGCCCCTAGCCCTCGTCTTTACTGCAAGACGTTAAATTGCAAGCAGGTCAGGCCTTCCTAACTGATGCCTAACCATCAGGCCCCTTGGACTTTTCGGCCCCCCCGGCCCAGGTCCACTCTTGTAGGAGTGTATGGTGTGGTGTGGGATTATGTACTCATTCACGTTGATTTATTTTCTGTACCATACACCTCCCTTGTTTGAGGGTATATTACTCCCCTCCTCATCCCTCATGACATTAAACTACATCTAGAGAACTACGTGTGGCTTGATTCCCATCCTCATGGGATACGTAGGATCACCTGAATGTCTAGGATTCGGGTCCATCCCCATGTCTCGGGAATCTCCATCCCATCTTGGCTCTTTGGCCTACCCTTCTTCCTTGAGGTGATTATGTGGTGTGATGTGGGATTATGTCCTCATTCACGTAGGTCTTGTAATGATCGCGCCATGTACCTCTCCCTCCCGAGCTGTTCCCTCGCCCCTTTTCAGCGGTTCACCAATGTGCCTAAGGGTACTCCGGTTCATTACCTGGAATGCCAAACTTTACTCGGACACATCCGCACCTGCCTTCCAGGCTTTGCGTATCCCTTCATCAGGGCTTCCGTCATCTTTCACACCCGAAGGGACCCCCAAGAACGGCCTGGATACTATGCCCAAGGGCTCTCCTACCATTACGGTCCAACGCCCCCGAGTGTTTCGGACAACAAATCGATAAAATCCCGCGTTGCAAATATGGTCAGCGGTCGATGCTCGTTTGTTGTTCCCACCTCAGGCTAACGCGATAGAGACTGTTTTTTCTGGCATGGTTAACAGTTTTCCTCTATCGCCACGCCAACCCCATTAAGCCCAAAATGTTGGTTACACGATTCACATCCTTCTCCATTATCATCATGTTGAAGTAGAGTCTCGTAACTCTTGGTACTATTCCTCCGTGCACGTCTGCGCGTTGGGGGAACAAGTCGCGTCAAAGGTGTCCTACAGGGCTCTCTTCTGACTCCCCTTTGGTGGACGCCCCAAGTATTGCGATAAGGATTCCCCCCCTTGTTTCCCACACCGAGTTTAACTCACGTGGGATTAGGGATCGGGTTGACGTCTACGCTTACTCGGGAAGTTTTCACCAGCCATGGTCCAAGCTCAATGACCATAAACTAAGATCCTCTCAGAACTATGTTCAGCTTGATTCCCATCCTAATGGGATATGTAGGAACACCCAGACCTCCTGTCTTTGGGTCCGGCTTGAGTTCAGCTAATTCACCTCTCTGGTCCTTCCTTCGGGACCCCGACTACAGGACTGTGTGGCATAGTGTGGGATTATGTCCTCATTCACGTCGGGTTTGCAATAGCTGCACCACACGCACCCCGTTCTAAGAGTTAGCCCTCCTATTCCTTGTCTTTCATGAAATTAAAAGGCACCCTTCAGAACTACGTGTGGCTTGATTCCCATCCTCATGGGATACGTAGGACCACCTGAATGTATAGACTTCGGGTCCAGCCCCACCTCTTAGAGATCTCCCGATCTCCTGGTCACCTAGGCCCCTTGGCTTGTCCCTCTCTAGGAGGGGGATATAAAGGTATGATACAGGGTTTTTGGCACTATGCTCCCTTTTCCCAGGAATCCACCATCTCTTGGACGCCCTCAAGTCGAGTCCCTCGACCCCTTGCAGTGGTTCGCCTATGTGTTAAGAGTACTCTGTTCTAGGACCAAGAGTGTCAGATTCAACTTGGTCAAGTTCCTTCCACTTGTCAAGCTTCGTGTTTCCCTTCATCAGGTCTTCCATTATCTTTCACACCCAGAGGGACCCCCAAGAACAGCATGGATACTATGCCCAAGGGCTCTCCTACCGTTACGGTCCAACGCCCCTGAGGGTTTTCAGACAACAAATTAATACAAATCCCGTGTTGTGAACATGGTCAGTGGTCGATGCTCATTTGTTTGTCCCCATTTCAGGCTAACGTGACAGGATGCTGTGTTGCGAACATGGTCAACAGTAATCCTCTATCGTCATGCCAGCCCCTTCAGTCCTCAAATGTTGGTTGCATGATTCACATAATTTTCCACCCCATCATGTCCAGGTGGAATCTCGACACTTTTGGTGCTATCCCTCAGTGTACCTTTTCATGTCAGGGGGACAAAGCTATAATACGGCACCCTTAGGGGCTCCCAAGGTCTGAGCTCTAAGACCATAAACTAAGATCTCCTCAGAACTACGTTCAGCTTGATTCCCATTCTCATGGGATATGTAGGACCGCCCAAACGTCTCGTCTTCGGGTCCAACCCATTTAGGGAGCTAGTCTCCCCCCTTCTTTTCACCTCTTACCCCCATATAGGCCCCTCGGCCTGAGGTATCCCTTTCGGAGTGGCGTATAGTGTGATGTGGGATCATGTCTCCATCAATTGTGTTTTATAACACTACGCACATTCCCCACTTAGCATCGCCTCTACTACGTCTACGCTGCATGACGATAAAATGCACGCTTGGTCCTATCACACGACCCTAAACTGTGACATTATCGTCCTAGCCGCACGAAGAAAAACAGCACTGCATTGTGATGACCTTGTTATAGAGGACATCACGTTGGGTATTGGTCATATGCCATGCCATTTTTCAACGCCTATCACGGCTTGATCCTTGTGGTGACACCACGACCTACTACTTTAGGCCTATCACTTCACAAAAAAACCACTCACCTTAAAGTACAAACAAGATTTATCAAATTCCGCTTCTTTTAGTGCAAGGACCACGCCCGCACTCCCTTTTTCCCCTGGCACTGGTATCTTACCATGTCACCTTTCAGAACTACATACGGCTTGATTCTCATCCTTATAAGATACGTAGGAGTGCCCTGGAACTTCCCCGCGGGCCCAACCTAACCTTTGTGTTCGGTCCCTCGACTCAAGCATTTCCCCAGAGAACGCATGGTAAGTAGGGCTTAGGTCCTCATTCACGTTAGGTTTTGTTTCCATGTGTCCCCTGCCCCCTTTACCCATTTATGGTCTAAGATCCATCAAGAACTACGTACGGATTGATTCTCATCCTCATGAGATACGTAGGAGAGCCCAGGCACTTCCCCGCAGGCCCAGCCTAACTTTTGCTTTCGGTCCCTTGACCTAAAACCTCTCCCAAGGGGGTCGTGCGAAGTGATATGGGATTATGTCCTCATTCGCGTCGGGTTGTTCACTGCAACGTACACACCCCCTATTCCCATTCATGCCAGGTGTTTGAGTTACTCCACCATGTGCCTCTTATGTTTCCTCCCTCTATCTAATACGTCTCATTGTCGCACTCGGATGTGTTTTGACAAAGCCCGAAGTGTGGAATTTTCATGGGGACATTCCCTTCGTCCCATGAACAAGCTTCGTGAGCTCGCTATTTGGATCCTCATCCTCTTCCACATCCAAAAGGACCCTCGGACGACATGGATACAAGGCTTAAGGGCTCTCCATGGATGCTGGACCTAAGGGCCCTCCAATCGTTTCGGGCCAAAGTCCCTAAGGATCTTTGACAACATTTGCGACATGGTCCCGTGTTTCGAACATGTTTAACGGTCAACCCTCATTTGTTTGTCCCCATTCTAGGATAACGCGATATGGACGCTACGTTTCCGCCACGGTTAACAGTTATCCTCTATCGTCATGCCACCTCCATTGTGATCCAACTCTCGAGCGACACGATTCACACATTTCCACTTCCTCATATTCACGTGGAATTCCAGCATATTTGGCTCTATCTCTTCGTGCATCTAAGTGCGCCACATGGGCGTGTTAATATCATGGGGTTGGTATTCACCAAGCGTCCCTTCACCCTAACCTACCCTTTTCTGTTTTGGGAAATTTCCACCACTACTTCTTGTTTCCCACACCGAGCATGACTCACGTGGGCTTAGTAGTTTTGGCGGGATGTGTACCAACATGGCCAGGCTTCTCATCGTCCCGCATGACGTTAAACTACACTTCCAGAACTACGTATGGCTTGATTACCATCCTCATGGGATACGTAGTGACACCCTGGTATTTTTCCTAGGGTCCAGCCCATAGAAATCATTAATCCCATCATTCCCCTTTCCGCCCCCTGGTCGGACCCCTCGCTAGAGAGGCCCTGTCCCAAAGAAGGAAGGATCCATGACCAAGCCAACGTGCCCATCTGGCGTACTCCCACCACAGTGGTGTAACTACCTAAGTGTTGGATTCTGTTAGGACAAACCATCACTCCATATTCCACGCTTTGTGTGCTCCTTATTCGGACCCTCGTCCCATTTCATGTCTGACGGGACCCCCTAACGGCCTGGTCTCATGCCGAATCGGCTCACCTACCGTCCTGGGCCAACGTTCCGGAAGACTGGTAATGTTTGTAAGGACCCCCTAACAGTATGGATGTTTGACCTATGGTCCACCAACTGTCCTGGGCCAACATCCCGAAGGATTGATCGACAACATTTGTGACATGGTCCCGTGTTTCGAATATGGTCAACGGTCGACCCTAATTTGTTGTCCCCATTACAGTCTAACGCAGTAAGGATACCGCTTCTCCTCCGTGGTTAACGGTTTTCACTTATTGTCACGCCATCCCCACAGTTCTCCGAATCTTGGGCATCGTAATTCACGCTTCCTGTTTCCGTCTGTTCGGACTGATTCTAGTGCCCCTGGTGTTGCACCGTTCGTGCATGAGGGCACGCTGAAGAAACCGTAATTCGGCTATTCTGAAAATTTCCTTCTCCGGTCAAGACTCTCCCATCTTTCGGAAATCCGGACTGGTAATCCAAATCCCGAATGCCCGGAGCATGGTCTCCACTCCTATGTAAGGTGGGACGAGAAGGCAACTATCTCCTGTTTCTCACATCGGACTCGACCCATGTGGGCTTGGGGAATTATCGTCGAACATCCCGAAAACATTGTAGGGATGTAACGAGGCAATTCAAACAGTGTAAATCGTGCGCGCTACGGCATTCAAAATAATGAAGGAAGAAATTGAAGCGCGAAAGTACTAATAAAAGGTTTTTGGTTTGTTACAATACCCAGGGGTCGACTCCCCCCAAGGATGGGTTGACCCCGTCAAAAGAGCGTTGCAGCTCCGCCACCCATTGGCTTGTGGCGTCCAAGGCTTGCTGCCGCCAACTCAGCTCTCGCTCCTCCTCAGCAGCGGCGGGGTGCAGTTCATCAACCTTGGCTCTGGCCCTCTCTACCTCAGCCTGAATGGCAGCCATCATTCCAGAAGCCTACCTCATAAGCTCCTCTGCCTCCGCCAGCTGGGCCTTCAACCGAGATATCAGCTCAGATTGCGCATTAAGAGAGGTTGAGTGCTCATATGCCCAGTTCTGTAGCTGTTGGACCTCGCTTTCAGCCTCCCGAAGCTTCGTGATGCTTGTCGTCTTCCTCCGTTGCCAGCCCATACTGAGCCCACGATCATGCTCCCGGATCTTCTCAGCCATAAGATCTCGGATGAGTGCGTGAGGACGTTGGGCATCCACTCCCCCAGTGCACAGTTCACACAGCCTCGAGAAAAGTATATCCATTTCGTCCAGCAATAGTGCTTGGGGGTGTCCTTGATGAAGCATGTGATCAGCTTCCATGATCGGTGGCAGACTATGTTGCTGTCTTCCTCATCGGAGGTCGTTTCATCCCAGTCTGCACGATTGGCAGGATCGTACGCAGGATACGCCCACAGAAAATCCTCGGTCGGGTCTGCGTCTGGCGTCGAATCTGGCGCGACATCTGGTGTCGAATCCGGCACGACATTTGGCGCCGAAGAAGGCACGACAGGACTAGGACCGGCTGGTCGATCCTCCTTATCGGAGTCCACCTCAATGACCTCAGGCACGACCCTGTTGGTGGTCCCGCCGGTGATGATGTGTGTTGCAGCTCAGGGAGATAGGGGGACTATCGCCACCATCACCGCCATGCCCCTAGGAGGGACGCCACTAGAAATCCCAACTAGTCTTACCGCAGCATCCCACACCAGTTGGAGAACTGTACGACAGAGAGGGACATAAACGTTAGTTGGCATAGTCTACATATGACGACAAGGAAACCGGTAGAGGAAACTTACAGAGATCGACCTCCTGGTGCTGCTCTTGAGCCGATACTGACGGGACCCCGAGGCGAGGCCCTCCGTATACTGTTGGAAGGTCTGTAGATTCTGGAGGAGCCACCTCGGGTGCTCTGGTCCCACCAGATGCGGAACTGGACACAGCCATAGGCGCGGGTTCTGAAGGTCTCGCATCATCACCCGCCGAGGGGCGAGAACAAGGCCTGCGAACAAGTTCCTCCTACATGGCTTAAACATCGGTGAGAAGTCCTTAATGACCCAAGAATGGACCATAAGGAAAGAAGTTCAGAATTATACCTCGAGAGACTCCATGAAATTGTCGGAATCTGAGCCTTGATCTCCGACCTCACCCACCTCCAACGGGCTCCCTCCTCCAGCCTCATCCTCCCGAGAGGAGTCCTCTGACTCTTCCAGCAGGGGGAAGCGCTCCCTCAGATCGGCGACTGATAACTGTGGGGGGACCGTTCGATTCAGCATTACCCTCACCTGGTCTGTCATTGGGTGAGGGACACCACTGGAGTGAACATAATCCTCCATCTCGTCCAAGTATTGCTCTGCCTCCGCCGGAGATGCCATGAAACCAGCCCGGACTGGGCCTATGCCCAGTAACTCCATCCCGAGTCGATTCAAGTGTGCCCATATCTCGGGTGGCCTGAGGAATTTCCGGTTGACATTCCAAATGTCCCAGGCTTCCAGGAAGACGGCATCCTCTACCATGTCGATATGACGCAGCCGCTTCCCCGGAGCCTGAGTGGATATCCTACGAAATCCCCTCGGTGGCCGCCCCTCTGGATGGCCCTGCTCTTCCGAAATCACCGGATCCGCCACTGCTGTCACACCCTCGGCCGGTGTGGGTCTCGCCGCCATGGCAACCCCACCACCGTGAGAGGCCCTAGCTGCCCTCTGACCCCAACCTTGAGATAGAGGAGGCCCACCGTCGCCAACCCGAATAGTTGGCTGCTTTAGAATCTCCCCTGGGTAAGTAGCCTCCCAACTAATGGCATACTCCCTCACCAATCCGAAAGCGGCGGTGGATGAAGGAAATGCAATTCGCATCTTCCCATATTCCCGTGTGAACATGAGGCACAGCTGACTCATCACACACGGGTGCTCCTCATGACGCACCTCCCAGTAGACCTGCGGGGTCAGCCGCTGGAGGCACTGGAACTGCCTCGCAAACCGATGTGGGGTGTACGGTTCGCAGAGTGGATCATGATCCACTCGTGCCAACAAGACTCCGCCTCGAAAGGCCAGGAGGTAAGCCTGGTGTTCTTCCGTTCCCCACCCGTCATCAGCAAGTATCCCCGTCGGAAATGGGAATGGGTGGAAATTAAACTCATCCACCCTCCACACCCGGTTGAGCACCATCGGCACAATTAGTTTGAACGGGAAGCTCCCGACCGCATTTAGGATGGAGGGACGAAAGTTTGATCCTGGCAGAGAAATAGGGTTTGGATACTCATAGATCCCCCTGACGTGCGCCGCAATCCACCCATACAGGAGGTGGAAGGGACCACATATCCTTGGCGGCTTCTTGCCCTCGCTAATGTGCCGCAACATTTTGTACAGCTTGGCGAGCATTGGGATCCCCAGATTGGCCCGCTGCCCCATGGCCAACATGGATGCCATAATAAATGCGCTGGGCCGCACCCCCATGCTTGTATCCCTCATTGGTAGGATCCAACCGCAGATGAGAGCCGCGATGAACGCCACCAACTTGACTATCGGCTGTTGTTCAGTGCTGACACTGAAACCCAAAGTCTTCCAATGGCTATCCTCCAAGACCCGCTAATACAAGTGCTCCTTACCCCGTTGGGACACCCTCAGACAAGTTAGAGGCCTTGAAGGGAACTCTCAATTCTCTGGGAAATTCAGGAAGCATTTGAACAATTTCTTAAAATGGACATCCCTCACTGCCTCCTTGTCCTCTCTAGGGACGAATGCCATCAGCACTGATGCTAGTCGCGACATTTGCTCTGTATCCTCCCACGCACTCATGACGGGGAGGAACTCATCATACATGGCCCCCAAGATCGGAACCCCAGAAATCTGGTGGACATCCCACAGGCTGATGCCCACCTCCCCATAGTGCAGGTGAAAGGTATTGGTCCTAGACGACTATCTGCTCAGCAATTCCAGCATCAGTTTTTTCAGTTGGTAAATGTGGAATTGGGAGGCCCATGCCACCTCATATAACCCCACTCTCCTCAGCTCGGCCCCAAACTCCTCACATGAGGTGCCTACCCAGTAGGCCCAGGCCCAGTCATCAGTAAAGTTACCACCCTGGTGCAGGTCCCACTCATCGGACCATCCTTTCTTCAAGTCCTACAAATCCACCTTCATCATGGTACGGTATAGAGGAGGGGACGTCTCCGGTTGCAGTGGCTTCCCGTCAATATTGTTCACGTGGTTATAGAGACAGTCAGCGGTAACGGGTGTGAAGTCCTCCTGCGCATGACCATCGACCACCCTGAACCATTGGTGCTGACATGGCGTGCTCCTAAACCAGCAAACTGGTTCGTCCTAACTTGCCTCAGGGATGAAGACGTCATCCCTCAATCTGAAGCCATACAATGGCAGCTTCTTACACTACGGATAATTCTTCTGACACTCCGATAGCATATCTGTCAAAGAAACGTGGTCTGAGTGGCTTCGGACCATCTCCCCAAGGCCTGGACAGTTGGCCATCTCATCCCGAATATCGGCATCTACCAGCACCCCCAATATAGCTTCTCGATGGGCCATTTCGGTTCTGGCACTCAGAAAAGAATTTTTCCAGAACGGATCGCGAAGCTGGATCGCGAAGATGGCTCGCGAAGGTTGGTCATGAGACCAAGCCGCGAAGTCTGGCCTAGGACGGAAAACAAGAGTTCGCTTGGTGCGGTTGCGGAGTCAGAGACCCACGGTTTGCCGCGAAGCTCGATTCGCGGAGAGAAAGCGCGGAGTATGCGGAGCTTCGTGAAATTGAGAGTACAAAAAGACAAGGAAATCACGTGAAGAAAAAAGAGGTCGAACCCCCTATTTATAGGCGCCGACCCCAGAGCATCGCGGCACGCCTCGACCGCACGGAGCATCACGGCGCTTCCAGATCCGTGGCCTCGGTCAGCACTGCGGGCCCTCTTTGCGAAGTTGCATCACGAACCGCTGACAATTTTGGTGATTTTCCCTCAGACTTCGACCCTTCACTCTTCGCGGCTCCAAGTCTGAGGGGGGGCATTTGTTGGCACCAAAATATTGCATGAAAGGAAGGGACGAAAAAGAAGGTCGGCACGCTGCCTCGCGAAGTTCTAGAGGCGGTACCTCTCCGCAAACGAATTTGACGTTCGCGAGCCCGCCGCGAAGCTCCAGAGGCGGTACCTCTCCGTGAACGAATTTGACGTTCGCGAGCCCGCCGTGAATCTCCAGAGGCGGTACCTATTTGCAAACTAATTTGACATTCGCGAGGCCGTCGTGAAGCACCATAGGCGGTACCTCTCCGCGAACGAATTTTACGTTCGCGAGCGCGCCACAAAGCACCAGAGGTGGCGCGGGAGTTCTGCTTCGCGGTGCCCCTTGCCTATAAATAATGGGCTCCCCCTGAGTCCCTGAGATGAAAAATCTGACCTTTCGGCTTCTCCTCTCTGGAATCGCGAATCACCCTTTGCCCCAGGAATCATGAGCTCCGCGAGGTACTTCTACTTCGCGTGACGCCTTCGCTTTGTCTCATTTTGATCCCCTCTTCCGAGAGGGATGCCCTTCGTGAAGCTCAAGGGCATTCGCGAAGGAGGGGGATTACCAAGGGAACCCGGGCAGCCACGGAGAATTTATGCTTTGCGAAACATCCATCCTGTACTAGCGATTCCAATGCTAAGGCAGGATCGCCACACATCGCGAAGCACACTACTTCACAGCACCCTGCTTCGCAAGGCACATCCTCTTCGCGAGGCAGTGCTCCGTGAATATTGTTCCACTTCGTGAAGCACCCTCCACTCATACCTTTGCCCCATGCTAAGGCCAAGGCACTCCCCTTCGCGAAGCATGCTCCTCTTCTTGGCAATTCCTCTTCCCGTGTGACCCTCCAGGTTTGCACGATGTGATTTCAAAGCCCCACAGACAACACCACTCGTAGCATTACTTCGCCTATTGCTTCTTCACATAGGCACGCTAACGACTATTGCTTCTTCGCATAGCCATGCTAACGTGGACCCCTCGATGGTTCGCTCTACGCCCCCCCTACCACGGCTTTACTAGTACCTTCCCTCCCCCAAGGAGCAAAGGGTACCAGTTATGTAAGTCCTAGGGGTGTGGAGTGAACCCACCTCGTCTGAGCTGCAGGACGTTAAACTGCCAAGCACCACATCCTCAACACATGGCGTTAAACTTTGACCTGACCTCATGCCTCGCACGAAGGGTCCCCCTAGCTCGGACATTTTTTATGCCACTCGTCTCTACGGGAGTGGAATCACTCCCCCCACAAGGGATGATATCCTCCTTCTCGGAGTAGCGTATGTCCATGGGGGAAGGGCAACCACCTTGGTATAAGCCCCCTATCCCCTCTTGAGGAAGGCTTCACCCCTGCATCTCCGTACTTCCCCACTACCAAGGTCGGGGGAGGGCGCGATAGGGAATGAGGCACCTCCCATCATTGGTCCCAAATCCCTCTTTCGCTGCGCTTTTCCGCACTTTGGTCCTCCATCCTAGAGTAAGTCCCAACACCAATGGGTTGCCTAATGCGTAAGCCCCTCTTCGCTTCTCACGAATGCACCCTTCACGGCGTGATCGTCAGGTCTCTACTGTCTCTTGTTTCTCACACCGAGCACGACTCACGCGGGCTTAGAGTAAGCATTGGCCATGACAACGCCTCATCCAGTATGATGTTAAACTGTATGCCCCCGTCCAGCACGATGTTAAACTGCACGCCCAACCGAACTACGAGGACTTTGATCTATATCAAGGCGTGGTACGTAGGAAGCCTCTAAGAGGTTCAAGCCCACCACCCGGTCGTTCCAACCTCATTCACGTCGGTTCACCACCGTCCCGCATGACATTAAACTGTATTTCATCAACCCTTTAAACTACGAGGACTTTGATCCATGTCAAGGCATGGTACGTAGGAAACCTTCCCAAGGTTCAAGCCCACCACTAGTGGACCCCTGGGTCTACTTTCACATCAGTTCACCAATGAAACCATTTGAACTACGAGGTCTTTGATCCTTGTCAAGGCATGGTATGTAGGAAGCCTCCCCGAGGTTCAAGCCCATCCCTCATTGGACCAAGGTCCACCTTCACGTCGGTTTGCTGACGACTTCCACCATCTGAACTATGAGGTCTTTGATCCATGTCAAGCCATGGTACGTAGGAAGCCTTCCCAAGATTCAAGCCCACCCATCATTTATTCACGTCGAGTTCATCCTCGTCCCGCATGACGTTAAACTGCATTCTAGTCTGACGGCAAGCCGTTGTGACCAACCCTAACTATGAGGACTTTGATCCATGTAAAGGCATGGTACGTAGGAAGCCTCCCTGAGGTTCAAGCCCATCTCCCATCAACCAAGGTCCCTTCTTCAAGTCATTTCGCCGACACCCACCATAAGTGGACCCCCGATTTCACCTTCACGTCGGTTCGCCGATGAAATCCCTTTGAACTACGTGGTCTTTGATCCATTTCAAGGCATGGTACGTAGGAAGCCTCCCTGAGGTTCAAGCCCACCACACCTTCATGTCGGTTCGCTAATGCATTGGACCAAGGTCCACCTTCGCATCGGTTCGCTAACGCATCGGACCAAGGTCCACCTTCGCGTCAGTTCCCTGACGCATCGGACCAAGGTCCACCTTCACGTCGGTTCGCTGACGCATCAGACCAAGGTCCACCTTCATGTTGGTTCGCTGACGACATCCATCGGACCAAGGTCCACCTTTATGCCGGTTCACCGGCACCATCCTAAACTACACGGACTTTGATTCCCTGCCACGGGGATACGTAGGAGGTCTCTTCAAGGCTCAAGCCCTGCTTCACCATCGCCCTTGCGATGGTCCCTTGCCAGTCCCCCCTCCACTTCATTCATCCATATATCATCCACCCCGATTCTCACCCGGACTATCATATCCCGGTGAGACTATGTCAGTCCGCTCCTCTTCACAGCCACCCATGGGCTGGTCCTGGTATCGGCACCCCTTCTAGGGAAATCCCTCAATCCGATCCATTCTAGCTAATGCTCTAATCGGGCTGATCAATCTCCGTTGGACGTTAAACTCGCGGAATACCCTATTTTAAACATTAGAAGCTGAGGAAAACCTCAGATATATTTCCATGGCATATAATCCCCCGTGCTCTATGTGGGATGCCTCGGGCTTCCATGCCCTCGAGAAGCCCTATGACCAAGGATAATAGACAGACATGCCAGTTCCCCAGTATCCAGACACGCTACTGATGCCTCGACGTGACTACTTCCCCGACTGAAGGTTGCTGCCCTGACCGGACCCTTTGGAATGTCCCCACAGAAGCAGTGTAATTAACCAGCGTCCATGGAAACATGGCACTGGGAAGAGTTTCACGAACAACGTATTAAATCTATGAGGGAGACCCGAACTAGGTGACGAATTCTGAGGAGGAATCCGCAGAAGGAAGAACCGACATCCCATCATCTCGTTTCAATCAAGGAGTAGACGTCCCTGAATAAGGAGCAAATGTTGCCCGCCTTTGGAAAGCGGGAATGCGGGGCAACAATGCGGCGCGTCCTCCTCCGCAGACGGACAAATGCGCGCGCCCCGACGAAAGCATCGGAAACACCAGGATATTGGGATTCCATCTTTGGGTCAATATGATTACCTAGGGTCATCCCCCAAGGAATCGATTCTATTGATGATACTACTAGATTTCCTATGCCTATCCCCCTAGGAATCTGTTATATGCTCGATACTATAATATTTCCTAGAACACACTCCTTGGAATTAGGCATGGGATTGATACAATTAGATTTACTAGAATTACCTCCATAAAATTGATGATTTCACCTTATAATACATTTCAATTGGGATCCGTACTAGTGGGAATGATCATGTGACATGCTAAAAAAACTCTGACACTAACCAAAGAAGGTATAACCAATACTGAGTGTCACGTTATAGCCCAAGGATCAATGATGGGTATTTATTTATGCTTCCACAGTTTATTTATTTATTAAACTGAGCATATCATCTACCCATACACTATATTTTCTAGTTATGCATAGTAACCCATTGGTGTTTCTCTACTTTCTTTAACTCAAACACTTCTTGGGTGGCCATGATGCTTGGTAACCTGAGAATAATTCACTAATCGTAGGTTTAGGTTGGGAAGAAGCCTATAGTTTAAATATTGATTGAGATATCTTGGATGATATTGAAAATTGGGATGAGGTGAGGATTGGGGATGATAGTATAACCTTAGTTTAGGATCAGTTCCCTAGTAGGATGGTGATTTACATGTAATTCCTGATATGCGTATATTTGAGAAATTTAGAGTGGGTGTTAGCACATTAGTTGTATTAAGATATTTCAAACAGGAAAAAATAGATGTTTCCCTATGAGCTTTGACCTACATGAGATGTGGTTATTGAGCTAGGTGGGAGGACCTAATTCCCTTGAGATATGACTCAAGATATTGGTTATTTGAGTACTATGCTTGAGATGAGATATGGTATATGATAGTAATCTAATAGAGGCGTTAGCCTGGGATTCTTAGTTCCTTTAGAGACAAAATCATGGGTAGATGATTTAAATTATGATATTGGTGCATTATAGGTACTATCGAGTATGTGGTATAGGCATGGGGATTCTTTAGGCTTACATGATGAAAAGCACTTTAGGCGTTTCAGTATTGAGGTTTGGATTTCAAAGGGAAGGATTGGTAGGATACTTGGCCTGACTGTTTTTGGGTATGAATCCCGATGACGTAGATGATTATGATCCTAAATGGTCTGATATTGGATTGATGGAGTACAAGTATACCCTCAGGGTTCGAGAAGATGCTAGTTGATGGGTGGTTGTGTGATTAGACTTGGAACGGTTGAGATGTTAGGCTTATTGGGGAGCAAGAACTAATATGAGTTTTTGATGAAATTATTTTGACTGAACTCTTATGTTTGTCTACTTCTAAGGCTAGACCTATTTCGATCATGTGGCTTCCTTCGATAATGTTGTAGGCTGCATGGATGCCCCTCTGGTCCCCCCTCTCTTGGGGTGGGGGTAGGATTCATCCCAACTACTCCAGATTCATAGTTATGACCATTATCCCCCTTCATCAACCCTAGCCTTTTGCCCAGCTTCCCAAAATTGAAATTAGCCCTAAAATTCTGTCATGAGATGATGAAATTATTAAGACTGTAGTTTCCCCCTAGAATTTTTAAATTCTTCTTTTCTATTGAATCTCACATTAATGGCTCACTTCGGCAAGAGTCTCCCCTCGATGGAATCCTTTGATAGGTTTATTTTTGATTCATGTGGTTTTCTTGAATGGGTGATTATAGGGATTATAGATCTGTGGAAATTTTTGATTCATTTTTCAACTGAAGATGCCCTTATATCTACCTGATTGAATGCTCCACATGATTTCACTAGCTTAAACTTCTCTATTTTCTATTGGTTTTTCAATTTCAACCTAAAATAGTATCTTCCCTCCATGGTGATTTGGATTTCCGTCCTATCCTACATACCCCATTTCAGAATTTGGTGTTCTTAAATTGTTTGGTAATATATTGGTCACTTCTTATGTACTAATAATCCCACCTTAGCTTTCTTACACCTTGTTTATCCTAAAATATGTGTTGAGCTCGATGTATCAAAGGTACCGATGGATTTTATCTGCATTGATATTGAAGGGAAGCTTTGTTGGAAGAAGCAGGTCTGCTATGAATCTTGGGATGACTTCTATTCATCATGTAGACACATGAGTCATGATCTATCCAACTGCCAGCATGGGGAGAGAGTTTAACATCATGTAGGCCTCTCAATAAGTAACTCATAAATCAAAGTCAGCATAATAAATGATTCTCACTGGAAGGGGGTGAGGTCATTGAAACTATAACTAAGGGTCACATATATCTTTGTTAGTTTAAGGAAAGACTTGGAAAGATCCAAGTGGGATATGCAAGTCATGGGAGAGGCAGAGCCAAGCTCTTCCACTGCTATATTCACCTATTCAGAATCTGTGACTTCTATAAATGGGTGCAAAGGGAAGGATCTTGATGATGGTGTTGTTCTGATCACTACTTTTTGAATTTTGAATTACTGTAGTCTAATTCCATTAGATTCAGTTCATATTTCAACATTCTAGTTTGGTGTTTCTAGTATTATTATAGCTTTTTTTGGGTGAAAAATGTGGCAGAACTGAATTCTCGGAACTTGGATGGAGTTGGGGGGGGGGGGTCTGTCCGGAATAGAATTATCAGAACTTGGATCTTCTAACTGAACAACTTGGGCTTCTTATTTATAGAAGTGCCAATGTCTAGCCCTGTTCTGCAATGAATCTGGTATGTTTCCCCTTCCACACAAATATATTTAGAGGCATATATATAAGAAAATAAAATGGAAATTGGTAGTCTCCCATTTGACAACTGGGTGTTCACCAAAGCCTCATTGCATTTCAAGGGAATTTGGTTAGCTTTTTTATAGTTATAGTCATAGTAATTAGAAACCATTCCCTCCTATTTTTGGCTCAACAGAATGCAGTATTGTGGCACAAATTTTTCAAAAGCTGTGCATGAAGCTAGGGGTGGGGGTTCTTAAATGGAAGTTTCCTTGTTTGATTGAATTATTATATTGGGAATATTTGTTTCAAGAATGATTAATCCTTTAGTTTTAAGGTCTGTTATTTGTATTAATAATTGTAGCATATGATGATTGAGCTGTTGGTTTATTGGTTGGATATGGTTCTATCATGATTAGTGGGTTCATGTTTTTGGACATGTAAATGCTAGGTGGTAGAGTTTTGTTTTGTTTTATTTTTTTTGTGTCTAGTAAATATCAAGGGGCCTGGACACATGTCCAAGGGGTGCAGGGTGGGGGGGGGGGTATGTCCAATAGGGGCGGGCGGTCTACAGTGGAGGGCCTGGACACATGTCCAGGGGGGCAGGGTGGGGGGGGGGTATGTCCAGTAGGGGCAGTCTGCAGTGGGGGGGTCTGTCCAGGGTGGGAGGGGGGGTCTGTCTGGAAGGAGTGGGGGGGGGGGGGCAGTCTGTCCAGGGTGGAAGGGGGGCTGCAGGGGGATAAAGATTCAGAAAATGCGGTAATAAGGCTGGTAAATGGTATTTCCCCAAGGAATCCTCTCATTTCTGAAATGCAGAGGAAAATATTTATGATTCTGGGCATGACCCAATAAAATAGCAGTTACATATCCACGACACAAGCTACCGAGCTATCTTCCTAGCTTTTCATCCCCATAGATTTCATATATACCCTATTTTAGAGGCAGTGGGAAACATGGAGGAATTATCTGCCTATTGATGGGATCTGAAGTTTCCTTCAAGAGAAAGAAATCATTCTGAATTGGTATTGAGAAATTTCCATGCCTTAGAGCATTTCTTACATGAAGCATCCTGATATTGTGTAATCTTACATTCTAGACTTGAAAACACCTACATTTATAGTTTTAAATATATGAACACCCTCACATGGCCAAGCTCCATCACCACTCTTCGTCCACCACATCTCATTGTCAACATGTCTAACTCAAACTCACTTTAGGGGTGTCCATTAATCTCCCCATATTTTCAACAAATCATCTTGGGAAAAGTCCACACATTTTTTCAAAAAATACAACACAACCCAAGGGGTGTCAAATTGCATCACTATACCCTCATATCTTTCATGTTTCCCATCGATAGTGGCACAACCTACTCCATTATGGAATACTCAATAGATATAGAATAATATTACTCCAACGCTTCTGTTGTGTATGTATTGAATGAAATTGGATTTCATTTGAACAAAAAGCCTTTATTAACGATCATGTTATTCAGTATTGGGATTTACATATCAATCTGAATATTCTTTGTTCATTTTTGATTATGGAGTTATGTATCATTTATCATGTACAGTTGACACATTGATCACATATATATAAGAAGTTGTTATATCTCACTATTTTTCATATTATTTACTTACAGGTGGTTACTTATGATGAGGTCGATTCTACCCACCACCATAGGAGGCGGTGAGTTCAACATCGGATTCAGGTAAGGATTCTTCCATTTTTATTCTTTGGCTCAATTTTAATTAGGTTTTTTGTGATTTTTGGGTTCCTTATATTTTCGCAGTGCTTTTTGGATCTTGTTGAGGACAGTGAAGCACCAAATGACTGGGATATCCTCTCAACCTATGGGTATGAGGACTTCTAAAAGTTCATCACAAATCTTGGCTCCTTGGTTCAGTTTGGGCCAGGCTAGGTTTGCTAAGTTATTTTTTATTGGGTTCATTTTTTTGTTTTATGTCAATTTTAACAGGTTCATTTTGTTCGATTTGGGGCTATTCGGTTCAATTAAATTAATTTTAGATCCAATCAGGTATGTTTCATTAGTTTCATTTTTTGCATGATTAATTATTCTTTATTGAAGTTAGTTTTGATTGGTTTGAGTCAGTTTGGTTACATTATTTTTAGTTTGGTTCAGTTTTATCTTTTTCAAAACCATTTGGTTTGGTTCCACTTTACTCAAATTGTCTTGATGATGTTTGATTTAGTTCTAGTTATATTAGTATGTTTTTTATTAGTGTAGTTAATTTGACTGGATTTTTTTGTATAATACCATATATTAGCATGTTTTTGGTTTTCGCAATTCAATTTCCCCGCCTCCTCCCGCTCCCTTCGCTCCTAGCTGAAAGATGCTGCCCTGCGGATGTCGCTGGACCGGGCCAACACGTCGTGGTCACGCCATGGTCACGCTGTGGTAATGCCATGATTTGGCCCTGCTCCAGCCACATCCAGCCCACACCACCCCCTTCCACCTTCATTTCAGCCCGCTGCCACCAACATTCCAGCCCGCAACAGCCCCCCCCCCCCCCTCTGCCACCTTCAAATCAGCTCGCACCGTCCCCCCAGCACCTGCAACCTGCCCCCTTCCACCAGCATTCCAGCCTCCTCCTGCTCCCTTCGTTCCTGGCCGGAAGATGCTGCCCTGCGGATGTCGCTGGACCGGGCCAACATGTCGCGGTCACGCCGCGGTCACGCTACGGTCACGCCGCAGTCACGCTGCGGTCATGTCACGATCACACCACGGTAATGTCGTGATTTGGCCCTACTCTAACCACATCCATCCCACACCAGCCCCCTTCCACCTTCATTTGTATTCTCCTTGGACAAATCTTCCATTATGCTATTTCTTGCCTCTATTTTCACATACAAGCAAGGCTTGTTGGCATGAATCTAAGTTTTTCTCTTTCTTCCGTGATAGAAGAACTGATCCTTTTATATTTAGCACTTGGCTTAGAATTCTTAGGTTTATTACCCAAGGATGTATGAACTGCCTTTGAAAGAGCGCTGTCGTGGGCGTCCTCAAATGATTAGTATGATTTTGGGGTACTTAGGTGCAGCAGAGTGGCTGACCAAGGTCGTCTCTCAAAGGAGGAAATGAATTTAACTACTTATTAGAGGTATTCTAAAAATAAAATAAAAGAGAATAGAATAACTACTTGAAAGGATGGGGGTGTTTTTTTTTTATAGTTTATGAACCTAGAAGAAGTTTTCTGGAAGAAGATTTCATTTTTTTTTGTTTTTAGTTTTGAAATGAAGTTTGATTAAAATGACACAACAAAAAGATGTTTGTTTAGACAATATTTAAAAGACGTAATCGATCTAACTCTACCTCTTCAATAATTTATTAATCATTATCATTTAAATTAATATTAACTTAATTATGATCCCTTAATTTGTTAAATCCCGTACCCTACGAGAATTAACTTTACCACGAAGATTGAAGTGAATTTAACCTTAGGCTAACTTCGGAACATGCAATCGCAACACCCTGCTTTGATTGATGTTCTAAAATTAGCTTATGGTCAGTGGTAAATTAAGGCACATAACCACTCTAGAAATGAGGATTAATTGAGTTTAGGGATTATATTTGAACTCTACAAATTGATCCCGTGTGGTTTTGAATTACCGGTTAAGGTTGCGCTCTCACAGTTCACACAATTCCCGACCTCGCGTGTTTTGTGTTAACTATTAAATTGCTTGCTTAGTTTCATTTAAATTAAAAACTCAATTAATAGATCATAATATGTGAATTAAAGTATCTCATTGATTCAAAATAAATTAATGAAGAAGGATAGAGGTCGATCGATTACTAAAAAGAACTACTCTTTCATGGGTGGTGTAGTCATCGTGGAGACGTTTTGCATAAGCAACGGATTGAAAGGGTAGAACCCAATCTTGTCTCCACTCTTGATTCCAACCCAATTAAGAAGATTAAGATAAGAAGAATAGGGATGAACACAGAATATTATTTGAAGAAAAATTCAAGAAACAAACATGAAAGAAAAGAAATACAAAGAAGAGGTGAGAGAGGAGAGCCTTTTTGGAAGAGAGGTTTGCACAAAGGCTTACTTCTTCCAAGAGTTGTGAGGGGCTCCCAAGAGACACCCTTTCGGCCCCACCTTCCCAAAGCCTCTAACAGCCCTCTCAAAGAGTTAAAAAACCCCTTTTAAATAGAGTTTGTGAGGGCTAGGGATACATAACTTTTTAAGTGTGAAATGAAAAACTCGTCCAAATATTTTATTCCAACTTGAACTGCCCATTTGACCTCCAAAATGCGTGAATTGACCAGCCTTACAGAAGGCGGATTTGTGCCAAATCATGTCCCCGAGCTTTCCTCAAAATTTGGACTCAATCCAAGCCCGTATGTAGACGATATGGCCCAAATACAGAACCCATGTCTATTCTGCCGAGTCCAGCCCACCATTGGATTAATTGATCATTTACTCCATCCAAATGCACTATTTAGCTCTAGTCTCCTGAATGAAAGTTGTATAAAATGAAGTTAGGAACATTTTTACAAAATTTCAAATTCAAATAATAAATATAAAAATATTTATCTTCGAAATACTACAATGCACTATTAAGGGTAAAACTGGAATTTTCACCAAATTTTCAAATGAATGATCAAATCCCAAATATTTTATAAATAAACATATTTAACACAATGTGAGGAAATTATTTCATTTATTATCAATAAAATATTCAATAAAATAGTGTTTTATCAACTCCCCCACACTTACCCTTTTGCACACCTGGGCAAAACCTCATATCAAGTAAACATCAATATCAAATCAAAACCAATTTTAAAACACATATCCTTAAGATCAATAAATTTCACACCAAGAATCAAAAGATATCATGCCTCATAAAAAACCTTATTTCAAGTTCTCCATTTATATCATTCAATATATTTCCACTTCATTTATCCACCCATGCACAAAACACTTACCTCGCTTGAATTTTATCTCATCACTCAAATATCAATTTTTTTTTGCAATGTCTTTCTCATCCAAACTCATAAAAGGGTCACCATAGGCTTGATAGATTCCTACATCGCTACCCGATATGAGTCAAGGACATATGTTTATCATGAGGACTTTTCAGGGTTGTTCTGTGGCTTTCGGTTGGTAGGATTAAGATGTGAAAAACTCTGAGGCTGAATGAGGAGAGCTTGACTCTTTTGAAGCAAAATTGCATTAATCTAATTTTCACTTAAATATGGTCTTCTCTTCAATCCCCATAGTATCAATTCAGCTCCATCATCATGAAAAGTCATGAAAGGTTTACACCATTCATCATTTCAGCATAAAAAATGTCAATCTTCTCAAACATGATTTTCTTGAAAGCTCCAGATGGGCACAGCTTTCCACCTCAATTAGAAGCTCCAGAAAAGGCACAGCTTCACTTGTCATGAAAGCTCCAGAAAAGGCACAGCTTTCAATATAATGACTTTCTTTAGCAGCAAACACATCTCTTCAGAATTTAATTTTCCACCCAAAGTATCACATAATGTGGTGGCACAACACAATACAGCTTCCCCCACACTTAAGCTCAACTAGATTATGCAATTTTACTTCAAGAGTTGGTTGGATAGGGAAAATTGGCTTGTAATGTGGCTTAACCTAACAGGCTGTGCATGGCTTCTAAGGGAAACAAGGATTAAATATTCAAGGTAGGACATTATAAAAAAGGATTCTTTGAAATAGGGGTTTTAGTACCAAACAAATGCCTCAATCATTTAAACACAAGTACCTCAAACCCTCAAGTTTTGACAGGAATAGATCAAATTCTGGTTAAATCAAGCATGGTTTGGTTCTCTCAAGAAGTGAGGTGAATGTAAAGAATATGAAAATAATGGTTTAGAAGCCTCACAGGAAAGTGATTTCAAATATAAAGACAGTGAGATTGGCATGGGATTCAAAATTCAGCGTACTTTTCATGAAATTACTAAATATTGAACTTGAAACAAAGTCATTTCAGTATTCATTTAAGCTTAGTTTCAAGGGGTAAATTGTTTCACTTATTGATATGGATTTAAAAATGGTGATGATAATCATTTCAGTCCAGAAGTTTCAAAAACACACAGAAAATTGTAAAATAAACACACAAAATTTGAAAAACACACATTTTTTTTGAACAGGAAAGCAATTGAAATTACTAAACTAAAAGGTTCCCTCCCCCACACTTAAAATATTGCATTGTCCTCAATGTGAACCTATGAGATGATATATGCACATGAAATGCAGAATTTTTAAATAGGACAAATAATATAAAAGTGAAAGGGTTAGGAACAGCCTGATGTGATCAAGTGATGATGGGGTCATGCAGTGTGATAAAATCCACTGCATCAGTAGGATGTCCCTCAATGTATCTCTTCAAACGTTGCCCATTGACTGTAAAGCTCCTTCCAGTGTCCTCTTGTGTGATCCCCACTGCACCATAAGGAAAAACATTAGACACAATATAAGGACCTAACCATCTGGAACGCAACTTACCAGGCATCAACTTCAGTCGTGAACTATAGAGAAGGACTTTCTCTCCAACATGAAACTCCCTTTGTTGGATCATTTTGTCATGAGCTGCTTTTGATCTTTCCTTGTAGAGCCTTGAGTTCTCATATAATGACAGTCGAATCTCCTCAATCTCTTGAATTTGCAACTTCCTTTGAATTCCAGCTTGGGCCAAATCCATGTTATATTTCTTTATAGCCCAATATGCCCGATGCTCGACTTCCACGGGGAGATGACACGCTTTCCCAAAAACAATCCGAAATGGGGACATACCAATGGGGGTCTTGTATGCTGTCCTATAAGCCCACAATGAATCATCCAAGCGCTTGCTCCAATCCTTCCTATTTGGTTGCACGGTTTTCTCCAAGATTTGTTTCAACTCACGATTTGAAACCTCATCCTGGCCATTTGTTTGGGGGTGGTATGGTGCTGATGTTTTGTGTGTCACCCCATACTTTCGAAGGAGGGAAGCAAAATTCCTATTGCAAAAGTGTGTCCCTTGGTCACTGATGATGGCCTTTGGTACTCCAAACCTGCAAAAAATCTGTGCTTTGACAAAGTCCACAACAACATGAGAATCGTCAGTCCTGGTGGCCTTGGCCTCCACCCATTTACTCGCATAATCAACAGCAACCAAAATATACAAAAATCCAAATGAACTAGGAAAAGGACCCATAAAGTCGATGCCACATACATCAAAAATCTCACAAAATAGTATGGGTTGTTGGGGCATCTCATGTCTCCTAGAAATGTTCCCAGTGTGTTGGCAACGAGAGCATGACTTACAAAACAAATGGGCATCATGGAACAAGCTAGACCAATATAATCCAGAGTCTAAAACCTTCCTAGCTGTTCGTTGGGGTCCAAAGTGTCCACCACATGCAAGTGTATGACAGAATTGAAAAACAGACTCAAACTCATGATCGGGAACACACCTCCTAATGACTTGGTCACTACACATGCGCCAGAGGTACGGATCATCCCACACATAATACCTAGACTCACTTTTTAATTTTTGGATTTGATGCTTCTTCAAATTTACTGGGATTTCAGAGCCAACAATGTAATTAACTAAATCATCATACCAAGGATGCTTACCTGAGATGGTATAGAGATGCTCATCGGGGAAAGTGTCCCAAAGTGGTACCTGGTCCAAGGTGTCACCCTCTAGTGTGTGAGTAAGCCTACTCATGTGGTCTGCCACCAAATTCTCTGACCCCTTCTTGTCCTTTATCTCAAGGTCAAACTCTTGAAGAAGGATCATCCAACGGATAAGTCGTGGCTTTGCATCTGGCTTCTTTAGGAGGTACCTCAAAGCTGCATGGTCAGAAAAAACAACTACTTTAGAGCCCAATAAATATGAACGGAATTTATCTAAAGCAAATATGACAGCAATAAAATCCTTTTCTGTGGTAGTGTAATTTGATTGGGCTGAATCCAGTGTCCTTGATGCATAGGCGATCACATGTGAACGCCCCTCCACCCTCTGAGATAAGACAGCTCCAACCGCGAAGTTGGAGGCATCACACATAAGCTCAAATGGAAGGTCCCACCATGGGGGTTGTATGATTGGTGGAGTGGTCAGACACTTCTTCAGATCATCAAATGATACCCTGCATGAATCATCAAAATTGAAGTCAATATCTTTTTGAAGCAATCGAGATAAGGGTAGAGCGATCTTACTAAAATCTCTGATGAAGCGTCGATAAAATCCAGCATGCCCAAGGAATGATCGAACATCACGCACACATGAAGGATAGAGTAAGGATGAAATAATGTCTACCTTAGATCTATCAACCTATATCCCATGTTTTGACACCACATGCCCTAAGACAATGCCATGCTCTACCATAAAATGACACTTTTCAAAGTTCAGGACCAGATTCTTCTCAATACAATGATTCAACACCTTTCCCAAACTCTTTAGACATTCATCAAATGAGGATCCATACACTGTAAAATCATCCATAAATACCTCCATGCAGGTCTCAATAAAATCAGAAAAAATACTCACCATACATCTCTAGAAGGTACCTGGGGCGTTGCAAAGTCCAAATGGCATCCTCCGGTAGGCAAATGTGCCAAAGGGACAGGTGAATGTAGTCTTCTCCTGATCCTCTGGATCTATAGGAACCTGAAAATATCCAGAAAATCCATCCAAGAAACAATAGTGTGTTTTCCCAGCTAGTCTCTCGAGTATTTGATCAATAAATGGGAGGGGGAAATGGTCCTTGCGAGTCGACTGATTTAGTTTCCTATAATCAATACACACACGCCAACTGTTTTGCACCCTCATTGGAACTAAATCATCTTTCTCATTTTTAACAACAGTAAAACCAGTTTTCTTAGGCACAACCTGAATTGGACTTACCCACTGTGAATCTGAAATAGGAAATATTATACCTGCCTCGAGCAATTTCTCAACTTCCTTTTTAACAACTTCCAGGAGGGTGGGATTGAGTCTCCTTTGTGGTTGTCTCACTGGTTTAGCCCCATCCTCCAAGAGAATCCTATGCATGAAAATGGAGGGGCTAATACCTGATATGTCACCCAATGTCCAACCAATTTCCCTAATGTTATCTCTCAAAAGATTCAAAAGTTTTTCTTCATGTTCAAAAGAGATATTGTTAGAAATTATGACAGGTAATCTATCACCACTGAGCAAGTATGCATATTTGAGATTTGGGGGCAATGGCTTGAGTTCCAATGTAGGTGGGTGATGTATGGATGGAGAAATTGATGCAACAGACATATCTGCACAACGAACATTAGTATCAGAATAAAAATCATCACAATCAGAGAATAAAGCACCAAATCCATCAGCATACTCAATAGCCATGTCATAATCAGAGTTCACATGATCAAAATCAGAATATGATTCCATTTCAAAATCAAATCCAAGAGAGTCTTGTTCCTTAAAAATGGGTGTAGAAGTATTCTTAGACATCAAACTAGAACCAATACTCATAATCTCCCTAAGCATAGGACAATCAAATTCCATGATGTTTTTACTTGGTGGTTCAAAATGGGAGATAACAAAAGCAGAATGGTCCTCTGAGGGGTACTTCATGGAATCCATAACATTAAATATCACAACTTCATCTCCAAACTCCATGGAAAGTGTACCCTCATTGACATTTATGATAGTTTTTGCAGTTTTGAGGAAGGGTCTACCTAAGATAATGGGGGCATGAGAACTTACCTGATCATCCTCCATGTTAAGCACATAGAAGTCTGCTGGAAAGATCATGTCTCTTACCCGAACAAGTACATCCTCAAGAACTCCCACTGGATATGCCGTAGCTCTATTCGCCAATTGCACCACTACTCTTGTTGGATTCAACTCACCAACCTGTAAGGAAGAGAATACAGAGTGAGGCATCACATTTATTGAAGCTCCTAAATCACAAAGAGCATCAGAGAAGTGCAACTCCCCTATGGTACATGGGATGGTGAATGTTTCAGGATCCTTGCACTTTGTTGGCATTGCTAGAGTTGGTGTAATGAGTGTCGAGACATTCCTTCCAAGGTTGATCCTCTCATTCCCCTTGAGCCCTCTTCGATTGGTGCAGAGTTCTTTTAAGAATTTGTCATACCTTGGGATTTGCTTAATGGCTTCAAGTAGAGGAATGTTGATCTCCACACGCTTGAATGTGTCCAAAACCTCCTTTTGCATTGCTTCTTCAGCCATCTTCTTGGTTTGAACAACCCTGTTTGGAAAAGGAAGGGGTTTAGGAGGAACATCATTAATATTTTTCTTACCTTTATCTTTCTCCTTGGATTTCTCATCAGTTGGTATGGAATGCGACTTCTCTAAAGATGAGGTGAATCCCGGTGGAATGGTAGGTGCAGATGTATCTTTAATTTGCTTCCCACTTCTCAATGTGATGGCACTAACATTCCCCTTTGGATTTGGAGTGGGTTGGGAAGGTAGATTTCCAGAATTCTTACTCACAAGTTCATGGAGGGCGGTGGTAATCTGGCTCATTTGAGTCTTCAACTCCCTCAGCTCTGAACTTTGACTCTTCATCTCATTATGTTGATTAAGAACAATTTTCTTCAAAAGATCATCAGTATTAGAATCTACCTTTGGTGGATGATTCCCTTGTTGCTGACTTGTTGATGTTTGAGCTTCAAATATCCTTTGGGGTTGTTGGAAACCCTGCTGGTAAGGCGGAGGCTGCTGGAAGTTTTGTTGAAAGGGTGGCCTTTGTTGTTGTCCAGAGCCATACCTCATGTCCAACTGATCTTTCCACCCTTGGTTGTATGTTGGAGCAAATGAATCAAACTTCTTTTGGGGATATGGTTGTTGTTGCTGCTGAAATGGTCTCCCTGGGAACACTGCTGCACAATCTTCTGTCTCTTGTAGTTGTGGGCAACAGTCAGTTGGGTGGCTTGTCTCAGTGAAAATGCCACATGGCCTTGAAGGAGGGGGTTGGGATGTCTTTTGAGCCAATGCAATCTGCCTCACCATAGTTGTCAATTCTTCTAACTTAGTATCAATCAAATGACTTTCAAGAGAATAAGGACTTACTTGATGTACTCCTCGAACATGTGGTGTACCTCTATTACCGAATTGTTGAGAGTTTTGGTCCATTTTGTCGATCAATGCTCGTGCAGCTACTGGTGTCTTGTCCACCAATGCTCCTCCAGCTGCAGCATCCACCATGCTCCTCTCCATGGGTGTGAGTCCTTCATAGAAGTACTGGATGAGTAATTGCTCACTGATTTGGTGATGTGGGCAGCTTGCACACAACTTCTTGAATCGCTCCCAGTACTCATACATTGACTCCCCTTGGGCTTTCTTGATCCCCGATATCTCCTTTCAAATGGATGTTGTCCTTGATGCTGGAAAAAATCTTTGCAAGAAAATACGTTTCAAATCATTCCAACATGTTACATCTTCAGGTTGCAAATAATACATCCAATCTTTTGCAGCTCCATCAAGTGAGAATGGGAATGCTCTTAATTTAATTTGATCTTCAAAAACATTTCTTGGTTTTAAAGTTGAGAAAACCACATTAAATTCCTTAAGGTGTTTGTTGGGATCCTCATCAGATAAGCCATGAAACTTTGGAAGAAGGTGAATTAATCCAGATTTCAATTCAAAGTCCGATTCGAGATTTGGGTATGCAATACAATTTGGTTGATAGTTAATATCAGGTGCAGCCAATTCTCGAATGGTTCTATTAAGTTCATTTCCATTATTTCTAGCCATTAGTTCCTCTTTTATGTTTGAATTTGAATTGCTTCCAATTTCAATGTTTCCAGAAGAGAGGAATTCACCAACTGGTTGAATATTGAAACTTCCCGTAGATTGAGAATGTCTGATTCGTTCCCTAAGGCTACGTTCAATCTCAGGGTCAAGATCTAAGAGATATCCAGGATTAGTTCGTGTCATAGATCAAATAAAAATGAAAAGAAATAAGGTGGACCATAGTAAAATAAAAATGAGAAGTTTTATTTGATGGTCCAAAGAGAAGTAGAAGAAAATAAAAGAAGAAGAAGAAAAATCAGATTGGGTAAAGAAGGAAGAAAGAAGAGAGGAAGAGAATAAAATGTAAAATAAAATAAATACCTCTAATTGGTTGAAATAATTACTTGCCTCCCCGGCAACGGTGCCAATTTGAAAGAGCGCTGTCATGGGCGCCCTCAAATGATTAGTATGATTTTGGGGTACTTAGGTGCAGCAGAGTGGCTGACCAAGGTCGTCTCTCAAAGGAGGAAGTGAATTTAACTACTTATTAGAGGTATTCTAAAAATAAAATAAAAGAGAATAGAATAACTACTTGGAAGGATGGGGGTGGTTTTTTTTATAGTTTATGAACCTAGAAGAAGTTTGCTGGAAGAAGATTGCATTTTTTTTTGTTTTTAGTTTTGAAATGAAGTTTGATTAAAATGACACAACAAAAAGATGTTTGTTTAGACAATATTTAAAAGACGTAATCGATCTAACTCTACCTCTTCAATCATTTATTAATCATTATCATTTAAATTAATATTCACTTAATTATGATCCCTTAATTTGTTAAATCTCGAACCCTACGAGAATTAACTTTACCACGAAGATTGAAGTGAATTTAACCTTAGGCTAACTTCGGAACATGCAATCGCAACACCCTGCTTTGATTGATGTTCTAAAATTAGCTTATGGTAAGTGGTAAATTAAGGCACATAACCACTATGGAAATGAGGATTAATTGAGTTTAGGGATTATATTTGAACTCTACAAATTGATCCCGTGTGGTTTTGAATTACCGGTTAAGGTTGCGCTCTCACAGTTCACACAATTCCCGACCTCGCGTGTTTTGTGTTAACTATTCAATTGCTTGCTTAGTTTCATTTAAATTAAAAACTCAATTAATATATCATAATATGTGAATTACAGTATCTCATTGATTCAAAATAAATTAATGAAGAAGGATATAGGTCGATCGATTACTAAAAAGAACTACTCTTCCATGGGTGGTGTAGTCATCGTGGAGACGTTTTGCATAAGCAACGGATTGAAAGGGTAGAACACAATCTTGTCTCCACTCTTGATTCCAACCCAATTAATAAGATTAAGATAATAAGAAGAGGGATGAACACAGAATATTATTTGAAGAAAAATTCAAGAAACAAACATGAAAGAAAAGAAATACAAAGAAGAGGTGAGAGAGGAGAGCCTTTTTGGAAGAGAGGTTTGCACAAAGGATTACTTCTTCCAAGAGTTGTGAGGGGCTCCCAAGAGACACCCTTTCAGAAACACCTTCCCAAAGCCTCGACCAGCCCTCTCAAAGAGTTAAAACCCCCTTTAAAAAGAGTTTGTGAGGGCTAGGGATACATAACTTTTTAAGTGTGAAATGAAAAACTCGGCCAAATATTTTATTCCAACTTGCACCGCCCATTTTACCTCCAAAACGCGTGAATTGACCGGCCTTCCAGAAGGATGATTTGTGCCAAATCATGTCCCCGAGCTTTCCTCAAAATTTGGGCTCAATCCAATCCCGTATGTAGACTATATGGCCCAAATACAGAACCCATGTCTATTCTGCTGAGTCCAGCCCACCATTGAATTAATTGATCATTTACTCCATCCAAATGCACTCTTTAGCTATAGTGTCCTGAATGAAAGTTGCATAACATAAAGTTAGGAACACTGTTACAAAATTTAAAATTCAAATAATAAATATAAAAATATTTATCTTCGAAATAATACAATGCACTATTAAGGGTAAAACTGGAATTTTCACCAAATTTTCAAATGAATGATCAAATCCCAAATATTTTATAAATAAACATATTTAACACAATTTGAGTAAATTATTTCATTTATTATCAATAAAATATTCAATAAAATAGTGTTTTATCAGCCTTCTTTAAAAACTTCTTGGGAATAGTGTTTCCAACTTCATTTTTTTAAAATTTTCTAAAGGAAGTTTTCTTACATTTTTCATCATTAGTGGTCTTCATTATCCATTTGTTTTTAACAAATTTTTAGATGATCATGCTCCATTATAGTGACCACACTCAATTAAAATACAATAGCGATCTTAAATCAAGAAGTCACCCAAGTTGAATCATTACATGTTTTTAAGAAAATAAGAGTAGCTACTACACAAACTAATGATGATAATATTACTAACAAAAAGACTCATAATTGTGTCAAAATAAATTTAATTGATCCACTAATTTTTTCACAGTAATATCATGGAGGAATGTGACAGACTATCCTGATAAATCCGTTGTTACTCATGCATATTTATCTATTACCCATGGTTTAAAAACAAATTCTGTACAAATATGGGTGTGATTAAATAATGAGAATCCATCCATATCATCCAATTTGGCTATGAGCATGAATAAAATACTTGGATCTCTAAATAAAGCTCAAGATCATATTTTTTTGTCCAAAAATAGAAAGCAAGAAAAACTAGATATACTACATATAATAGAAAGAGAAGGTGATTTATTTGTCAATAATAGTGATACTAGACATTTGGACAGAAGTATAGTGAATGTTGGCATAATAAAGTCATGATTGATGGAAGTGAAGAGGATGTTGAAATAGAGATGAACTGCCTACACTATGGAAGAATAGTCCAAATCATGGACCATTGAAAATTGTCCATTAACGTCATGACTGATGGAAGTGAGCTAAAGTAACAAATGGAATCAATTCAGGAAAGGAATCATAGAATTAATTTAATTAAAGATATACTAGAAGAAGGAGAGTAATACTGACTTCTAAATAATAGTAATCTAAATAATACCAAAGATATCCTAGAAGAAGAAGTAATACTGGTGCAAGAGGGGGGGTAGGGGCTGGGGGGAGTGGTGTAGGGGGGGATGGGGGAGTGCAAGTGGGGGGGGGGGGGCAGGTGGGGGGGCGCTGGGAGAGTGGTGCTGGGGGGCTGTGGGGGTGATGGTGGGGGGGGGGTGCTGGGGGGCAGTGGGGGTGCAGGTGGGTGGGGGGGCTGAGGGCTGGGGAGGGGTTGGGGGGAGTGGTGTAGTGGGGTGGGGGTGTTTTGGGGTGGGGTGGGGGGGAGTGGTGGGGTGGGGTGGGGTGTGTAAGGGGGCAGTGGGGGGGGGGAGTGGTGCAGGGGGAAGTGGGGGTGTGGGGGGCTGGGGGGGAGTGGTGCAGGGGGACTGGTGCTGGCTAAGGGCAGTGGGGTGGGGGTGTTTTGGGGTGGGGAGGTGGGGGGGGGAACTGGTGCTGGCTGGGGGGCAGTGGGGGTGCAGGTGGGAGGTGGGGTATGCTTCATGGATGTGTTATTTCTATTGTTTATGCATGTACTGATGCAATGATTATTGATATTGTGATTAAAAATGTGTGTGTTTGTAGCTGTTTTGTGTTGACATGACCACCATAAATAGATATGAAAAATGCATACATGTGTAAGTGTAAAGGGGTATATGCAAGTATAAACATATATCTAAGGACCCCCTTGTGCATATTTGGCCATGAAAATATGTACATAGGGGCTAGGTGTCCTTATATATATGTGAAGTTTCATATGCGTGCAAGCAGGAAAAAAAGGAAGATTCAAGTTGTCGTCAAAAGCAGCGCCTTGAGGTTGAGGTAAGTTTCCTCTGCCTAACCCTTTAATTTGAATTCTATAATTGCTCGATTATTTTAAAAACTTGTTTTCATTATTATATAATGTGTATATGCTATTAAAATTGGTTGTGGCTCTTTATAATGACTTTTTCACCTGTTTTACATGATTTCCCTAAGCCTTCAACGTGGCCTAGTAGAAAGTTTCAGCCAACTCAATAAGAGAAAATGAAATTTCCCTCACTTTAGAGATGACAGTGTCCTCATTTTGAGAAAACATCAACCAAGCATTCTCATAAAAATCTAAAACTTAAAGAAAATCTTTGTTTTGATTTCATCAAACACAAAAAACTGGCTTTGAAAACTTGATACTTTCTTTAGTATCATCATTATGAAACACTTGAACCAGAAAAAGACAGAATTTAACCTATTAAAATAAATCCACCTAGGCATGATTCACGGTGTGACCAGGGGTTTCACACCATGAATCCCTACCCCTGGGAATTTCATGGCTTGAACTGAGGTTCACCGCCGGAAATGTTCTATATAGGGGGTTCACCCCTCAACTAAACATAATGGTGCTCCTAACCATATGAATTTTCAACTGAGAATGATCTTCCAACAGTCTATCAACCTGGTAATTGGATTTTGAAAAATGATCTCAATGCGGTTTTCAGCTCACTACATCCAACCCCACGAGAAACACCAGTTCGTTCTCCTCTAGATGAATTTTCCTAAAATTTATTGGTTTCACCCGCTGGTGTGCTATCACATCTCTCAATCAATATTAGATGATTCCCTAAGGTCATATTAAACCCAAGATCCATCGATGTATTGAACACAATCTTGAAGTATATCCTCCAATATATGTATCATCTACTCTTAGTGTCTGTCTATATATTGATGGTACGTTGTGATCGATATTAGATGATTCCCTAAGGTCATATTAAACCCTTTCCAAAAATCATGGAATAATATGTGCATCTCTCTCTGATATAATTCTTAAGGGAACTCCATGATAGTATTAGTCTTCATAGATATAAAACATTCCTATATTTTCTACTAGGTCCATGGACACCAAAACATACACTCGAATTCATCACCCATATTTGTCTCTCTAGGATTCAGAAACCATAGAGGTATGACAGTCTCTCATCAACTATTCACCAAATGATTCAAGAACTATAACTCTAATAAAATTTTAACACATCATCATCAAATAGTGAACAATCAAGTGTCAGTTTACCACTTTCTAGTTGTTCTCGCTCACATTAAACATAGGGTTAAATTCTATACTAACCTTACCCCAACTTATATGAGATGACATGGTAACTAATGGGGAAAAATCAATTGATTCCTGGTCATTAGAATCATCCATACTCCAATTAGCGTACATGATCATAATGTGTTATTGTTCTTCAAAAGTCTTTTAACCAGGTTCCAAGGGGGGAGGGGGCAAGGGGCAGGGGGGTGTGCTGGGTTCTTTTTCAAGGGGTAGGGGTAGGGTTTAGGGGGTGTGCTGGGGGGGCAATGGGCTGGGGGGGAGTGCAGTGGGCTGGGGGGAGGGGAAGTGCAGGGGGCAGGGGGTGTGCAGTGGGTTGGGGGCAGTGCAGTGGGCAGGGGGTGTGTGCAGGGGAGGACAGGGTGAGGGGGCAGGGGTGGTTTTCTGGGGGCAGGGGACAAGGGTGGTTTGCTGGGGGCAGGGGGGCAGGGGTGGTTTGCTGGGGGCAGGGGGGTGTGCAGTGGGCTGGGGGGAAGTGCAGTGGGCAGGGGGTGTGTGCAGGGGACAAGGTGAGGGGGAAGGGGTGGTTTGCTGGGGGTAGGGGGCAGGGGTGTGTGCAGTGGGCTGGGGGGAAGTGCAGTGGGCAGGGGGAGTGCAGGGGGTAGTGCTGGGGAAGGGGGCAGGGGGGTGTGCAGGGGGCAGGGGGGTGTGCTGGGGAAGGGGGCAGTGAGGGGGGCTGTTTTTTTTATGTAATGGGGGGACATATAGACATGGTTTTGAACCGTGGCTATAAGGATATAACCAAGGTTTAAAGCCATGGAAAAGGCCTATAGCCACGGTTTTAAACCATGGCTATATATATTGCCTGGCTTAGGATTCTGCCATGGTTTTAAAACCGTGGCTATAGGGTGTTGCCACGGTTCAAACCGTGGCTATAGGTTTTGCCCTATAGCCACGCCAATACCAACCACAATTTATGAAAACGTGGCTATAACCTATAGACACAGTTTTTAGGTCTATAGACACGGTTCCAAACCGTGGCTATAACCTTATTTTGTAGTAGTGGCTCCGTTTTATCCAATTATGTTCTTCCCCAAAGCCATGAATTTTCTGTTGGTTTACTGTTGGTCCAAATGTGATGGTGGGTAATGAAAAAACAAGTGATTTTAACTCTGTACATGAGATTATCTTTATAGGTTCATCCCTTTCAATTGTACCTTTTCTGAAATGATATTTTTTTCCTCCTAAAAGGATGACTGGTTGGAAGAAATCTACAGTGACAATCAAAATAGAAAGGTTTTTTTCCATTAATGAACATAAAGGATTTTTTTCTTTCATATAGTAAGGACATGATTTCAGACCATGTGTACTCCAACCAAATAACATGCCATATGCCGGAAAGTCACTAATCGTCCACATCAATGCAACTTTTAATATGAAATTTTATTTCGCAGCAACATCATATGTATTAACACCATCACTCCACAATGCATTTAACTCATCAATCAATGGTTTCAAATAAACACCAATATTCTTTTTCAAATGTCCTGGGATTAATAGAGTCAAAAAGATATAAGGCGCCTTCATCAACATCCATGGAGGAAAATTGTACGGAGTTATAAAGACAAGCCAACATGAATACTGACTACCATAAGAACTAAACAGACAGAAACCATCAGTAGAAAGACCCAATCGCACGTTTCGGGCTTCTATAGCAAAAGACTGATGCAGACGATCAAAATGTTTCCATAAATCACCATCATATGGATGATTCAAGCTTTTATGAGTTGAAATCTTGGTTTTGTGCCATGACATCATTGACGTTGTGTTCTAAGACATAAATAAACGCTGCAACCTGGGTGTAAGGGGGAAATATCTCAACTATTTTACTGGAATCGATCTAGACTTCCCTGGTTGAGCTTCTTTATACGTCGATTGTCCACATGTGGGACAACTATCCAATGACTCATTTTCTCCAGAATATAAGATGCAATCATTTGGACAAGCATGAATCTTCCGATAACTAAGGCTCATGTTACGAATCAGCCTCTTGCTCTCATAGTAATTTGCGGGCAACACATTTCCTTCAGGTAAAAGTGTTTTAACCAAAGAAAATATCTGATCAAAACAGTTGTTTGACATTGCATTATCTGATTTAATAGACATAAATTTTGTAACTGCTTCTAATTTTCTTATCTTGCAACCAGGATATAATGCATCCTTAGCAGACCTCAACAACTCATAAAATTTGTATGGTTCCAACTCAGGAGTAAAATCAATATCATTGTGAGTTTCAGTTTGTTGCATAAATGGACCTGCAACATCATGTACTAAATTTTGAAACCATGATGGATCCGGAATCAAGTTATTAGGATCTTCTTTGGAACTTCTTTCACCGTTTTGATACCAAAAAACATAATCTGGTTGAAAACCAAACCGCAAGAGATGTCCCCCAACCTTTTCAAATGAGTCAAACATTCTCAGAGCACATTTTTTACAAGGACACTTAATTGTGCCTTCTGAAACATATCCTGTTTTTGATGATGCAAATGCTAAGAAAGCTTCAACACCCTCAATATATACTGGATTTAAACCAGAACTATTTGGATTTCTGCTCTGATTTATCCAAGCACGATCATCTAATAATGACTAATGTCAACTTCCTTGTTCCATATTTTTCTACATAAAATATAAAATCATCACTGTTTTTGAATAATTTGAAATTATAAAAACACTATCTGAAATTATTACAAATTATTGCTAATTATTCCTAATTATTGCTAATTATTACAAATTATTACAAATTATTACAAATTATTACAAATTATTCCAAATTATTACAAATTATTACAAATTATTACAAATTATTACAAATTATTAGTAATTATTACTAATTATTACTAATTATTACAATTTATTACTAATTATTACTAATTATTACAATTTATTACTAATTTAGCAATACTTAACAATACTTATCAAAATGAAAACTACGTGAATAATGAAAGGAAATTTGGTAATCATCGTTGTGGAGATGATTACAAATTTTCCCTTCATTATCCAAGTAGTTTTCGTTTACTAATTATTACAAATAAAAAAATTATATTATCAATATTTATGAAGAAACAATATTAATATTATTAAAATAATAAAAAAATTATAAAATATTAAAATTATCAATATTCGTAACAGGATTTGCTCTATTCTTAACATGTTCAAATCTCAAAAGGTCGCCAATTGTCAGGTCATGCGCAATAAAAAGTTTGTGTCAGCCATGTCCAATGTAAACTCTATAATTGTACTTGCATGGTTGATCACCTCACAAGTAGTGTTGCAATAGGACAACCAAAGTAATGTCGTTCTCATCCCTAAGAATCATCTCACCCCTTTACATAGATCATTCTTCCTTAAAAATTTGAGGGGATATCAGTATCTTTCCATTAAATTTTCAAGGAAGAATGGTCTATGTAAAGGGTCATGTGAAATAACTCTTATAGATGAGAAGGGCATGACTTGGGTTGTCCTACTGCAACACTACTTGCGAGGTGATCAACCATGCAAGGACAATTATAGAGTTTATATTGGACATGGCTGACACAGACTTTTTATTACGCATGACCTGACAATTGGCGACCCTTTGAGATTTGAACATGTTAAGAGTAGAGCAAAGCCTATTACAAATATTGAAAATTTTAATATTTTATAAATATTTTATTATTTTAATAATATTAAAATTGTTTTTTCATAAATATTGATAATATAATTTTTTATTAGTAATTATTACTAATTATATCTAATTATTACTAATTATTACTAATTATATCTAATTATTACCAATTATTACTAATTATTACTAATTGTTACTAATTATTACTAATTATTACTAATTATTACTAATTATTACTAATTATATCTAATTATTACTAATTATATCTGATTATATCTAATTATTACTAATTATTATTAATAATTACTAATTATTACTAATTATTACTAATTATTACTAATTATTACTAATTATTACTAATTATTACTAATTATATCTAATTATATCTAATTATTACTAATTATTACTAATTATTACTAATTATTACTAATTATTACTAATTATTACTAATTACTACTAATTATTACTAATTAGAACTAATTATTAATAATTATTACTAATTATTAATAATTATTACTAATTATTACTAATTATTACTAATTATTAATAATTATTACTAATTATTACTAATTATTACTAATTATATCTAATTATTACTAATTATATCTAATTATTACTAATTATATCTAATTATTACTAATTATTACTAATTATTACTAATTATTACTAATTATTACCAATTATTACTATTTATTACAAATTATTACTACCTATTACGAATTATTACTAATTATTACGAATTATTACTAATTATTACGAATTATTACTAATTATTACGAATTATTACTAATTATTACTAATTATTACTAATTATTACTAATTATTACTAATTATTACTAATTATTACTAAATATTACTAATTATTACTAATTATTACTAATTATTACTAATTGTTACTAATCATTACTAATTATTACTAATTATATCTAATTATATCTAATTATATCTAATTATTACTAATTATAGCTAATTATAGCTAATTATAGCTAATTATTACTAATTATTACTAATTATTACTAATTATATCTAATTATATCTAATTATATCTAATTATTACTAATTATATCTAATTATATCTAATTATATCTAATTATAGCTAATTATAGCTAATTATAGCTAATTATATCTAATTATATGTAATTATTACTAATTATTACTAATTATTACTAATTATTACTAATTATATCTAATTATATCTAATTATTACTAATTATATCTAATTATATCTAATTATATCTAATTATATCTAATTATATCTAATTATATCTAATTATAACTAATTATATCTAATTATAACTAATTATTACTAATTATTACTAATTATTACTAATTATTACTAATTATTACTAATTATAACTAATTATTACTAATTATTACTAATTATTACTAATTATTTCTAATTATATCTAATTATTACTAATTATTACTAATTATATCTAATTATTACTAATTATATCTAATTATATCTAATTATTACTAATTATATCTAATTATTACTAATTATATCTATTTATATCTATTTATTACTATTTATTACTATTTATATCTATTTATTACTATTTATATCTATTTAATACTATTTATATCTATTTAATACTATTTATATCTATTTAATACTAATTATATCTGTTTATTACTAATTACATCTAATTATTACTAATTATATCTAATTTTAACTAATTATTACTAATTTTAGCTAATTATTACTAATTTTAGCTAATTATTACTAATTATATCTAATTATTACTAATTATATCTAATTATCCCTAATTATATCTAATTATTACTAATTATATCTCATTATTACTAATTAAATCTATTTATTACTAATTATATCCAATTATTACTAATTGTATCTATTTATTACTAATTATTACTAATTATGTCTAATTATTACTAATTATATCTATTTATTACTAATTATTACTAATTATATCTAATTTTAACTAATTATTACTAATTTTAGCTAATTATTACTAATTTTAGCTAATTATTACTAATTATTCCTAATTATTACTAATTTATCTAATTATTACTAATTATTACTAATTATTACTAAATATATCTAATTATTACTAATTATATCTAATTATTACTAATTATATCTATTTATTACTAATTATATCTAATTATATCTAATTATTGCAAATTAACACTAATTATTTATAATTATCACTAACAATATCAATTTCTTACTAAAAATAAATATAAATAAAAATCAATTGAAATCTAATTTAATTACAACTAATAAACAACAATTAAAATTAACATAAAAAAAATAAATAAAATATATAAAAAATAAAATATAAATACCTTAAACTTTGATATTCTGAAGGTATTGGCGCCTTCCAATTGCTCTTGTATAAAAAAATTTCACTAAAAGAATTTTTTTCCCTTAAAACTGAAGAATGAAAAGAGAGGGAGAGGAAAATCTGAGTGGTTTGGGAAAAAACGGGTGGGGGTATATATTGGTTAGATTAGTTGCGACGAGTTTATTTGCGATAGGCTCCGTCGCAAATACCCTCGCCCGTATTAATTACAGTCGGCGGTTAAAAGGGTATTTGCGACGGGGCCCGTCGCAAATAGTTCCTACCGACACTCTTTTTGCGAAGGGACGACACCCCGTCGCAAAAAGCTATTAACCGCCACCGGGTATTTGCGATGGGTACCGTCGCAAATACTCTTGCGCAGTTTGGCGCGCAAGGCGCGCCAAACTATTTGCAACGGGAGACATCTCCCCATTGCAAATAATATTCGCGCGGTTTGGCGCGCAAGTCGTGCCAAACTATTTGCGACGGGATTTATTCTCGTCGCAAATATTGATTTTTCCCGTAGTGTGACCGACACGTTTTGAGCTAAAATGTAAATTTTAAACTATTAACAGACACTTAGTCATACCGATCATACCGTGCATTGAATTGAGATTCAATTGATTTCTAAACATCAAAAATGACTCATGTATCATTGTCATAAAGTATCAAAACAATCCGAATGTGTTTTCTTGGTTTTCTGTAGGTTAGTTGTTCTTTTTACTTAAATTAATGTCATTTTTAAATAAAAAGACACATTTAGATTTATACCAGTCACATCATGCATTGTATTGAGGTGGGGTTTATTCCAACACGTCACAAATGACTCATGGATCATTTTCTTAAATAATCAAAACAATCTGAATGTGTTTGCTCGGTTTTCAGTATGCCAGTTGTGTTTTTTTACTAAAATTAATATCAATTTTAAATAAAAAGAGACACATTGAGTCATACTGAACGCACCATGAGTTAGATTAAGGTGCGGTTGATTCCTACACATCAAAAATGACTTATAGATCATTTCCCTAAAATATAAAAACAATCTGAATGCATTTGCTCAGTTTTTAGTATGTCAGTTGTGTTTTTTTTACTAAAATATCATTTCAAACTGTAAACATGCATTTTGAGTCATACCGGTCGCATCGTGCATCAGTTTAACATGAGACTGCTTCATACACGTCATAAAGAACTTTTGGATATTTTTCCTAAATTATGAAGAAAATCATAGTGATATTTCTTGGTTTTCAGTGAGTGACACGTTTTGAGCTAAAATGTCAATTTTAAACTCATAACGGACACTTTTAGTCATATCGGTCACACCATTCATCGGATTGAGGTGTGGTTGATTCCTACATGTCACAAATGACTTATGGATTGCTATACTAAAGTATAAAGACAATCCTAATATGTTTTCTTAGTTTTCTGTATGTTACTTTTTCTTTTTGCTATATTTATTGTCAATTTATTATAAAAATAAACACTTAAAGTCATAACGATCACATTGTGTGTTGGATTTAGGTGCGGTTGATTCTTACATGTCACAAATGACTTATGGATCATTTTCATAAAGCATCTAAACAATCCTAATGTGTTTGATCAGTTTTCAGTGTGGTAGTTGTTCTTTTTAATAAAAATACTGACAATTTTAAATAAAAATAGACACTTCGAGTCATACCAGTCCCATCTTCATGCTATTTCTACACATTCTTCCGTCAGGTATGCTACCCATTTGTTTCTAAACAAATCTACCTAATCTTGAGAATAAAATTCTTTTCGACAATCATGGTAGTACTGAAAAAATATAAATATGCAAAGGATTAATAAATATTTTAAATGAAATAGTAATTATCTTAAAAAATACCTCTTCAGGGATGCTGGTTTGTTCATGAAATATGATCTCTTTCATAAATTTACAAACATAATAACCACAGTCTTTATCATTTGTTTGTTTCGGGCACTGTAGAAACATTGGGAAAAAAGTATTTTTTTATATGTGTTTGGATAGTGAAGTATTATTATATATACCCTGATTTTTATCCAGTCGTAGTACTTGTGATATTTCTTGTCCTTTACCCCTATGTCATGACTCATTCCCTGGGGCCTGTGCCGTGACATCCCTCAAGCCTGCCTCCCAAAGGCTGGGGGTTGGTGACTGGTGCTGAAGGGGTTAACCTGCAAGTAGGAGGCATTTGCCTGAGTACCTGTACGCGCACGCACACAACCACATCCCAAAGTTGGAAAGGTAAACATGCATAACACTAAACAGCCACTGAGTAAAAGTACAAACTATAGGTCAAATAGGCCAGAATAAAAACCCAACAAAAGATGAACTGAAAACAAAAAAGTACAAGGAAACTATAAAAGTCGTCTGCTGGAAACCCCACCTGATGGGTAAGTGTAGAGTAGCTGCTGGAAGCCGTAAAAGTAAGCCCTGCTTGCCTAGTCTCACTGGGCACCACCAGGTCCTAGGCCACCTAGTCATCCGTCAAGGCGGCGGTCCTCTGCACTAGATACAACACGTGCGGACGAATCCTGTGCAAGGGTGAGTAACAAAATACTTAGTAGGGACCCCAAACCACAAAGGAAAGACCACAAAAAAATTCACAAAGAAAACCATGAAGCATGATCATTAAGTAAGATAGCTCATGCCACATATAATCTAAAGTACAGAAAGCAAGACTATCAGTCGTAACACTGAACACCTTGGACTATTGAGGTACTCATCCCAGATGAGTTTCGTGGGTCTAATGGGTCATATAGAGCCACTTGTAGCTGATCCACACAGGGTCGCTAGGAGCTGATCCACATAGGGTCGCTAGGATCTGATCCACAGAGGGTCGCTAGGAGCTGATCCACAGAGGGTCGCTAGGAGCTGCTCCACATAGGGTCACTAGAAGCTGATCCACACAGGGTCGCTAGGACCGGATCCATACATGGTCACTACGAGCTGATCCACATAGGGTCGCTGCGAGCTGATCCACACAGGGTACTTAGGAGTTGATCCATACAAGGTTTCTATGAGCTGATCCATAGAGGGTTGTTAGCAGCTGATCCACACAGGGTTGCTAGGAGCTGATCCACACAGGGTTTCTAGTCTTCATGTCTCAACCGGCCGTAGGATTCCCATACGTAGTGCGCTTGACTCCGGGAGAATCTACTCCTCAATCCAATAGTCATTTTCCAACTTCTATGAAATTCTCCTTAGAGTGTTCCAAAAAAACCGCATTGTAGAGAGAGTTCCAATGTCGTAAATGGATCGTCAATCGTACGTACAGTTTGAAAGTTATTGGCATCTTTTTGAAAAGGGTTCGGTTGGGTCTGGGTCTAGTTTGACTCGGTTGGACCAACCCAACCTGACCCGGCCCAGAGTCCACCAACCCAACCCAGGTCCGACTCGGATCCGGGCTAGGCCAAGATGCAGATGGAAGTCATGTCTTCTCCTTGCCCCACAGGTTGTTCGTGGGGCCACCTCCTCCACCGCAATCGTTTCATCGCAGCCTTGACACGTGCAACATGGTACCTCCAACGCAGCCAGCTGGCCGCGTCCACCCACCAGTACGGAGGCCGACAACACCTGTTACTTCACTGTAGCTGAGCCGGTCGTGACCTGGTGCGCCACCACCCGCCCGCGGCCGCCGCTACAAACCACCGGGTCTGCTCCGGTGGTATATTCTTCACACTGCTTGCACCTATAGCCTCCTGGGGATTCCATATTCCCTAAGATGGCCTATAATCCTCTTCACCGTCATTTCAAAGATGCATCCATGAGGAAAGAACAAAAATGCACAAGGCGGACGGGGTCAGGCCGTGTTCATGTTGGCCTGCACCCTCTGTGTTATAGGTTTAGAAACATGGGATAAAGGATTGAAGCTCTATCAGAATTTAACCCCAATGTAATCCCGAGAAAAGAGTAACCTCCCGTAAGAACAATCGATCTACGGATCAACCTGTTCGTGGGCTGATCTATGTTCATTGTTTTAGAACGAATAACAGGGAAAACTCAATCACAAAGAAAACCCCTACCTGGGTCATATCATTTTTTGGCGATGAATGGTGTAATTGAGTTTGTTGTTCCGTGATCCTCTATTTACGGTTGTTGGTTGACCGTCATTAGTGACGATCCATTCGAAGGGCGGAAGAAGAACACATACACCATTCGTCGATCCACGATCCAATGTTTGGCGGTCATTGGTGTTCGTCATCATCACCCACCAGAGATCCATAGCAGAACCAGGATTGTGCCAACAATTCTTAATTGTTTTCTCAACCATTAAAGGAAGAAATGTGAAACAACGTTTCAATTATGTTCTGTTATGAATTCATTATGTTGTTTCATTTAATGAAATAGTGTATTCAGTTTTTCTTTACTGGAAAACCGTTGAGCTGCAACGATTTGAAAATTTTGAAAAATAAAATATAATAAGTTTATTTTATTTTAACTATTTCTTTAAAAAGTCCTAAAAAAACTTTTTCCCTTGACCCGCGCCAGTCGAGGTTACGTCTGTTCTAGGAAAATTCAGATGTTCTAAGTTCAACGGTGCCCTTATATTTTTGATTCGAGCACCAGTTTAAAAGTTATAAAAACTCGCTTGCACGTTTATTTAAATGAACTAAAAAAAGTTCAAAATTCTATTCTGAGCTCACTGGGCCTCGGAATCAGGTGTCGTTAGAGCATCTGGTCTCGAAATAATTTCATATAATTAAAAATAATTACAAATAATTTTTGGGACATTACATTACCCCCACCTTTAGGGATTTACATCCCCATAATCTAAAACAAATATAGATGAACAAATGGGGATACTGAGCACGAATCTGAGCCTCTCACTCCCATGTACCCTCTTGAAGATTCTCATGCTGCCACCGAATACGCACCAGAGGAATTGATCATCCATGAAGGACCCACTACCTTTGATCCTCTATCTTCATGGGAAACTCCACAAACTTCTCCCCATCGTCAATCTCCATCTTTCCCTAGTCAATGACATGGGATGGATCATGCACATACCTCCTCAGCTGTGATACGTGAAAAACATCATGCACCCAGTGAATCTATGGGGGAAGAACTAAGCGATATGCCACCTTTCCAGATTTTCTCAAAATCTAAAAAGTTCTGATAAACCTCAAAGATAACTTGTCTCCCCAGCCAAATCTCTGGAATATTCATCAGAGTGAGACCCAAAGGAACACATGGTGTCCCTCCTCGAACTCTAAGGGCCTATTTCTTCTATCCGCATATGATTTATGTTTGCTCTATGCAGTCCTCATCCACTCCTAGATGATCTGTATCTTCTCATTAGTAGCTCACACCAACTCTGGACCCATGAATGCTAACTCTCCTGGGTTTATCTATCATAGAGGTGATCTACATGGCCGCACATACAAGGCATCAAATATTTCCATGACAATGATAGAGTGATATAAGTTTTTGTATGAAAACTACACCAGTGGAAGGTGGTCCTCCCAACTGTGACCAAAATCAAGGATGAAAGCCCAAAACATGTCCTCTAAGGTCTGTATGTTCTGCTCTGTCTGACCATTTGTCTGAGGGTGAAATGTTGTGCTCAAGCTCAGATAAGTCCTGAATGCCTCCTATAATCCCTTCACAGATGGGATGTAAAGAGAGTGTCACGGTCAAAGATGATCATCGAAGGCACCCCATGTAGCCGCACTATCTCCTGGATGTAGAGGTGTCCCAATCCCTCTACCGATCCCTGCTCCCGGATGGGTAGGAAGTGAGCTAACTTGGTGAGTCGTTCAGCGATCACCCAAATAGAATCGTGGCCATTGAACGTGTGTGGTAATTACGTTACAAAGTACATTGAGATATTATCCCACTTCCACTCTGGTACCTCAAGTGGTTATGCCAAGCCTGTTGGAACCTAATACTCAACCTTCACTTACTAACAAGTGAGGCATTTTGAAATGAACTCGGACACTTCTTTCTTCATCCATGGCCACTAGTATTGACGTCATAGATACTGGTATATATTTTCCACTCTATGATGTACCGCTAAGGGGGAGGTATGGAACTCCCTCAAAATCTCCTCTCACAACGCCATTAGTACTACTGTGCACCCTTTGAAAATGATAACGTGCTCTCCACCTATCAAAAATCTATCAAGTGTCTATCCTGTGGTCTATCTTGGAGAACCACATCGCTCCCTTCAGCTGGTCGAAGAGGTCATCAATTCTCGGCAGTGGATATTTGTTCTTCACGATCACCTGGTTAAGGTGCCGAAAGTCTATGCATAGCCTCAAGATCCCCTCTGTCTTTAATTCTTATATGACTTTATATTTTAATAATAGGGGCCTTTGCACCTCATCCTTCTTAAAAAAAAACACTAGGGATGCCCCTAGTGAAATGTTGGGCCTCATGAAGCCCTTCTCCTACAATTCCTCAAGATATACCCTCAACTCACGAAGCTCTGTGGGATCCATCTGATATTCTAGTGTGGATATCAGTGCCATCCTGGGGTACAAGTTGATGCCGAAGTCTACCTTCCTATGAGGAGGTAGTCTCGGAACATCCTTAGGAAAGACAACCTCATACTCATCCACCACTATAGGAATTATTAGACTCCTCTTGTCCAATACACTGAGGGGGAGGCTAGATAACTAGTTAGTGATTGTCTTCATACTCTTCTGATAAAGTTCATCATGTGCTGCAAGAGTTACCTTCTTTCTAGTGAAGGAAAACCTGGTCCCAACCTCGCGGATACACCACACTTTATGCATAAGATAGTCGATCTGAGCATGAACTGTAGATAACTAGTCCATGCCTAAGATGACATCATAAGGCCTCAACGCTGCTAATAGGAGATCCCAGCTAAAGCTCTCACCTCCTAGAGTAAGATCACATTGCCGACACTATTGTGTAATCGTCGAATCTCCTCCCGTAGGAGTCTCTAATCGTAAGGATTGAGCCAACGGATCCACCAGAATATCTAAGCTTTGAACAAGGTTTGTGGTAAGGAAAGAGTGACTGAAACCTGTGTTTATAAGAACTAAATTCAAGGTATATAATACACATATCATACCTCTAATAATCTCCAGAGAGCCGTGGTCGTAGGCCTCCATCACCCGGAATTGGCCTGGCCTCTATCCGCTGGCTCCCTGAACCCATGGTGGACCACCTCGGGGTGGTGGTGGTAGAACCTCAAACCGTCATCCACCGCCTGCCACTTGGCCTACTCCCCCGCCACGTCTTCCACCCCGTAGACCACCTCGCTCGAACCTCTACCGCTATCTCAGTGGCCCTTCGATTTCCTGCTGATCATCTATGCGGCAGGCCGGGCAGTCACGAGCCATGTGCCCCTACCATGTCGCACGAGTAGCACACCCTACTATTCTACTGACCCCCACCACCTTGGTGTCCTCGCACCACCGATCATGTGTCCTGGGGTCGCCCTCTGGATGGTCTGGCCCGCTTGGACCCTACATCATCTGTCGACTTCCCGCCATGGATGACTCGGCCACCTGTCACCCGATGGTAGCTCCCACCGTCGGTGCCTGCTTTACGAGGAAGATCTCTACTAGTAGAGCTCGTTCTAGCACTCCAGCCTGAGTGGGGATGTTGTGGGAAACCATCAACACCTTGATCTCCCATAGGATTCCCTGTTCAAAGGTTTGGGCCCTGAATAAAGGGCCTCGTACCATATCCGTAGAGTAGCGAGAGAGGTATGTAAACCTCATAGAGTACTTAGACATTGACAGGCTGCCCTGCTGTAGGTGAAGTAGCTCCTATATTCACATTGATCGCAAGTTCATGGGGAAGAACTCCTCCCAGAAAAGTCACTTGAAGTCGGTCTAGGAGAGGGTCGCCTCATAATGAGTCTGAATGGTCAAACTCCACCATCTCCCCGCTGAGCCCTACCAAAGGCTCGTAGTTAGAACCGCTATCTGGTCGAGTGGCATCCTCACTAAGCGGAATACCCGTGTCACCACCTCCAGCCAGTCCTAAGAAACCTAAGGATCAATATCTCCCATGAACCTGGGAGGTCTATGTCTCTAAAACTCATGTTGGGAACTGAGCCTATATACGTCCTCTATCGACAATGATGGCAGTAGATGATAACTAATGGGTGGTGGTAACACCGATGCACCACCCGGTGGGGACATCTCTAGAACTAGTCCCTGAACCGATGCCTCATCACTAGGCAGGCTATCCTCACAACCATGTATCATAATCTTGGAAGGCTGTCTGTGTGGAGGCATCCTGAAATAGATAAATATGTACCACAATCAATAGATTATACCTGGTGATCTGACTCTAATTCAAGAGGAACATGTGGAAACACTCAATTCCTATATAATGCATTCAACCAATGTTTTTATTTATAGAGCTAAAAAGTAGAATTCAAGGTCCTTGTGTATGGATATGTCGACCACCGCACCAGCACTGGACTTCTCGAACCTAAAATTAAAACTCGAAACATTTAACATTATTTCCCAAAAACAAAACAACAGACCGCCAGTCCTTGAGGTAGAACTGACCTCCTCTGATACCACTTTGTCATGACCCATCCCCCAAGGCTCATGCCGTGACATCCCCCAATCCTGCCTCCCAAAGGCCAGGGGTTGGCGACTAGCATCGAAGGCGTTAACCTACAAGTGGGTGGAATTTTCTTGAGTACCTATACGCACACACACACACACACAACCATGTCCCAAAGCTAGAAAGGTAAACATGCATGCCACTAAAAAACCACTGAGTAAAAGTACAAACTGTAGGTCAAATAGGCCAGAATACAAACCTCAAAAAAGTTGTTGTCCGCTAAAAACCTTACCTGATGGGTAAGTGTAGAGTAGTTGCTGGAAGCCGTAGAAGTACGTTCTGCCTGCCTGGTCTCACTAGACACCACCGGGTCCTGGGCCACCAAGTCCTCCGTCAAAGCGGTGGTCATCTGAACCAGAAAAATCACTTATGGGCGAAGCCCATGCAGGGGTGAGTAACAAAATACTCAGTAGAGAACCCAAATCACAAAGGAAAGACCATGAAGAAATCCACAAATCAAACCAAGAAGCATGATCATGCAGTAATACAACTCACGCCACGTATAATATAAAGTATAGAAATCAGGACTATCAGTTGTAACACTGAACACCTTGGATTGTTGAGGTACTCATCCCATATGAGTGTCGTGGGTCTGCTAAGTCATGCAAAGAACTTGAATCTAATCCACATAGGGTCACTAGGATCTGATCCACACAGGTTCGCTAAGAACTGGTCCACACAGGGTCACTAAAAGCGGATCCATACAAGGTTACTCAGAGCTGATCCACACAGGGTCGCTAGGAGCTTATCCACACAGGGTCGCTGGGAGCTGATTCACACAGGTTTACTAGGATCTGATCCACACAGGTTCACTACCAACTAATCCACACAAGGTCGCTATGAGCTAATTCACATAGGGTCTCTAGGAGCTGATCCACACAGGATTGCTAGGAGTTGATCCACACAAGGTCACTAGTATTTGGGTCTCATCCAGCCATAGGATTCTCACACATAGCACAATTGATTCTGGGAGAATCAACTCCTAAATTCAATATTCTTATTCCAAATTCCATGAAAGTATCCTTAGAGTATTCCAAAAGAACTTCCTTGTCATGAGGGTTCCAACGCCACAAATGGCTCTTCAATCAGACGTACGATTTGAAATTTATTGGTGTTTTTACGAAAAGGGGCCGGTTGAGTCTGGGTTCAGTCCGACCCAGCCCGAACCGACCTGGAGTCCACCAACCCAGGTCCAACCTGGCCCGTATCCAGCTCGTTCTGGACCATTGGCCGTGGGTCTATCCCACTGGGGCGGCCCACACCCTACCTAGCCTGCCAAGGGTGGGCCGACTCTTACCTGCCCAGGACGCGGCTGGAAGCCACGTCCGCCCCACCTTCCTTGCGGGTCATCCGTGGGGCCACCTCCTCCACTGTGGTCATTTGACCATAGCCTTGCCACATGCAACACGGTACAAGGTTGTATCTATGGAGTCTCTGATGCAGTCGGGTGGCTGCGTCTGCCCGCCGACGGCTCTTACGGCTTCGCCGCGGCCTGATCCAACCACGACCCGCCGTCATGGTGTGTCTCCACCCACCCGCGGCCAACAGCTCCTTCCGCAGACCATCGGGTCCAGTCCAGTGGTTCACTATTCACACCACTTACACCTACGACCTCCAAGGGATTCCATATTCCTTGCGATGGCCCTGAATCCTCCTTGTTGTCATTTCAAATATGTGACCATGAAGAACGCACAAAAATTCACAAAGCGGAGGGGCTCGGGCCTTATTCGTGTCGACTTACACCCTTCGCATTAGAGGTTTAGAAACAAGGGATAATGAATTGAAGTTCTATCACAATTTAACCCCGATTAAATTCCAAGAAAAGAGTACCCTCCCGCAAGAATAAGAGATCCTAGGATCAACCTGTTCGTGGGTTGATCCGCGTTCATTTTTTTAGAATAAGGAACGGGGAAAACTAAAGCACAAAGAAAACCCCTACCTAGGTCAGATCATTCTTTGGTGATGAACGGTGTTGTTGTGTTCACTGTTCCATGATCCTCTGTTTACGATCATTGTTCGATCATCGTTAGTGATGATCCGTTCAAAGGGTGGAAGAAGAACACATATTCCACTCTCCGCTCCACAATTCGATATTTGGCGGTCGTTAGCGTTCATCGTCGTCACCCACCAGAGCTCCAGAGTAGAACTAGGATTGTGCCAAAAATCCTGCGTTGTTTACTCAACCATTAAAGGACGAAACGCAAAACAACATTTCAGTTATGTTCTGTTACGAAGTCATTACATTGTTTCATTTAATGAAACAATGTATTCAATTTTGCTTTGTTGGAAAATATTTGAGCTGCAACGATTTAAAAATTTTAAAAAATAAAATAAAACAATTTTATTTTATTTTTAACTATTTCTTTAAAAAGTATGAAAAAAAATTTCCCTCAACCCACGCTGGTCGATGTTAGGTCTATTCTAGGTGAATCTCGTCATTCTAAGTTCAATGATACCCTCATATTTTTTATCCAAGAACCAATTTAAAAGTTAGAAAAATATGCTCGCACGTTTATTTAAATAAACTAAAAAAAGTTCAAAATTCTATTCTAGGATCACTGGGCATCAGAATCAGGTGTTTTCAAAGTGTCTGCTCTTGAAATAATTCCATATAATTTAGAAAAAAAATTACATGGAATTTCTAGGACATTAGACCCTGGCCTCATTCCATGATGTAGATGATATTCACGCACCACCCTATCATAACAGAATCCTCATTAAAAGATAATATAAATTATATAAATAGATGTTTAAGTCTAAAATATTGTATTTAGTTTATTAAAAATTGAAAAAAACCATTATTTATGGCCGGTTTGTTGGATAACCATGCATTAAATCCAGTAAATAAATCTTCAGAGTGCCCAAATTGACTTTAATGAGCATCCAATGCTGCCTAAATACAAAAAACGGAATAAGTAATGAAAGAAATTAAAATATATTTGATATGATTAAGTTGTGTAGTTTTACCCCTGCATCGTTGGTATTAAGAAGAGTCTGTCATCCATAATTTTGTTGTTAAACGATTTGAGAATGTCTTCCACTATTTCACTCTCTTTCTTAGATTCTATATCTGTTTGTTCAGTAGTGGTGACATGAGGACTAATGAGTCCAAATTTTTGTTCATGGGGAAATTCCTTCAATTTTTTTTCATATATACACCTGAGAAAAATATGAAATGTATTCAGTATAATTATCATAGTATATCAGCTTTTGGAAAATCAAATCAAGAAAACATACCTCATGTATACATTTATAACTGAGTCGCCTAACCAACCATACTCCAGGATTTCAATTACATTGTCAACACTAATGAAATATAGATCTTCCCCGCTGTACATATTTTCATAAAAAATAATTGTGTGAACCCCACCATCTTTCAACTTCATATTAACATGAGTCTACAATGATAATAAATGTAGATATAGAACGGGAGGGTTTAAGGTGATTTCGATAGATCATTTTGATTGGTTGGTTAATCCTTGATATGTTTTTGAGTTTTTCTTTATTTTCACCCCCTTCCCTATGTCCTTCTGGAATAACATTCATCGGTTCAATTTTTTTTCATTAAATGTTAAAGGTTTATCTTGAAAAAAATGGAAATGAATACCTCCTTGTCGGCATGTTTTTTTACAAGATATGACGATCATGTGATGAATGTTCCAAGATCTTGTTAGACCTTATGAATATCTTCATCATTAATTTGAATAGGTAGCTCGGTGCTCAGATCATGGTCTATGTTAATCATCACTTTTACATGACCTGTTGGAAGTGGTCTATTATGTAGCATGACGTTCTGGATATTGAACATCGTAGCCCTCGCTAGAAGGCAATGGGTGGGTGTTGATAGATATAAATCACAGTCATTTCACCCTATATAGTATCAGTACAGGAAAGGTATCAATGTCTAACTGATTCACAATTCACAGAAACAACTGTTAGAATATTGATTACCTCAGATAAGACAAGTTTTTGAGGGAAATGGATCACCTTAAATCTAGTGGTGGGTGGGGTGGGATCTTCTCGCATTGGTTATTCTTGAGTTGTTTCTTCTCTTTTCCCCCTCACCATCATATTTTCCATGAACTCTCTCTGCAATTTCATATGTTCTTCAAAGATAGATATTCTTTCTCTCATAATTTTGATTTTTTCACTTTGATCCTCCTCTTGTTTTTTTTTCTCAAAAAATGTTCAGGGTGTCACCCCAAAACATGCACCTTTGACGTAACCATACTTTTCTAGTTGCTTCAAGGCCACTGAAAGTATGTCTGCATTTGGTTTGGGTGTTACTGATTCCTGTGACTATATTAGATAGAAAATATAAGAAAATAAGTAATCACTGTTATGTAATATCAATTTAAAACAAAACAAATATTTATTATGTCATACTTACACATGTTTACCACACTTTTTGTATGTTTTCATCTATTAGCATCCCGTCTTTATTTACATGTGCCTCCTTCCATAGCACATGGTGTGATATGGAAGTGACATTGGATTTGGATTCATCAATATGCATATAAATAGAGGAACATAGTTATGGTGTTTTTTTATGTCACATAAAAGTATTGCGGTAGATTTAAAATATGTACCAATTTCTTTTCAAGTGAAAAGTACCATGTTCTTACTTTACAGTAGGGATACGTTGGTTTTTCTACTCATTCCTTATTTTTAACACTCATTTGTTGTTTCATAAATAAAAAAATATCAATCAAAGTGATGAATACACGTATCGTCAAACAATGTATTACCAAACACATTGTACCTGAAAAGACTTCTCCTCACGATAGCTAGTAAACGCATCCCATGCTACTTGGGTTATCAAGTATGCATCAATAGAATGTGGGCATAGGTTTATTTTTCCTTCAACGTCTTTAAGATAACATTTCATTAAAATTGTGTGAAATCCTCTATGAATCCTTCCAGAAACCCTTAATACATAGTCCTTATGCGAGTCATCCACTATAAATGCACTCTATAAGGGATGATGAAGAGTAAGTAAATGTTTTATTCTTTTATTTTTTTATTAAATTAAAGAAATGATATATCATAATGTTATCGTGATATCTCCCCACATCAGTGTCTTAAGCTTGGTGACAACATGGTGTCACAACTATACATCAATCGGCATGCATTTCTAAGTGACGATTCCAATGTAACTACTGAACATGGCCTTGTTTGGGTTAACATGTTAGCCCCTCTTATTCCACCCAACCTCATATTTGATGCCTTTCACTTTTTCCTTAAGGTTTTTTTATAACACTTCCAAACTACGATGCTCCTATTTTTTTTACACTGCCAGTGTTTCAGTGCCTATTATTTCCTTAGTTTCAACATCATCAATATGTTCCTTAGGAGTTATAGCATCGGCATATGAAGATGGTGGTTGTACCATTGCACTGAGAGAAGCAGCAGCAACAGGTTGAGAAACCTATTGGTCCTCTGCATTGCGAGTAGCAGTAGGTTGAGAGACCTATTGTGCCTTGGGATTGGGAGCATCATCACATGAAAAATTCATTATCTACATAAGTGGTTCAACATTTAATTTAGATTACATAAAAACATCAATGAATAGATAATAACATAAGGTAAGATGATGTATATTATAAAAAAATATAACCTGATTATTGAACTCTTTTTTTAAGGATAAAGGGATTTGAACCCTCTATCAACTATCTGAATCCCTTCATTGTGGTATCCTATGACAAAAAAAACGCCGTCTACATTGGGATCGTTGTGAAATGATTGTGATGTCTCAATGAAAGGGTTATCCTCTATTGAATTTTCATCTGACCCTTCAGTGGTTTTAGTGGATAACAAAATAATTAAACAGTTTCGGTTTGTGAGATCTAGAACATAAAATACTTGTACTGACTGTGATTCCATTATAAATGGTTCGTCTTTGTACTCCTCCTTATTGAAATCAACTTTCACGAATCCTAAATCATCTATTTTAACATAACTCCTTTTATAAACCCACTTGAATTAAAAAATAAACACTTGGAAGTTTGTATAATCTAACTCCCATATTTGTTTGATGATGCCAAAGTATGGCATATTCACATAAATTGGATTTCTTTCCTTAGCACTGGAAACATGCATCACTTCAGCCACAAGTGTAACAACACTATTCTTTATGGTAATGTCTTCATCATGTTCATTAGTATAGAATGTATAATTTTTAATTACATAAGAATAATAAGATAATATATACACACTTGGTCCTCCTCCTAGCCATCGAATTCATTCTGAAATTGAGTCCAGATTTTCATCTAACTCCTTAAATATATGGTCCCAAAACCATTCTATAAACTTCCAATTATGTGTATTTGATATCCAATTTTTATCCCTTAATAGATTCAAATGCCTAAGAATTTCTTTGTGGGTTTCGACATATGGGTCAACCTCCAAACTGTTATGTAAAATGTAAAGGTGGGTATACTCCTGATATATAATATTGATTGTGACAAGCTCTCTTCCAGAAATTCCTTCAACCTCAATCCACCCAGTGTGATGAGATTTTGGTAGACCAATGCTTTCCACACCAGAAAGGTATTTGGTACAGAATTCAATGGCTTTCTCAGCAGTATATTACTCCATAATACAACCCTTTGGGTGACTTGGATTTTTGACATACCCTTTAAAAATATTCATATACTATTCAATGGGGTACATCCATCTATAGTGTACAGGACCATACAGTCAAATCTCTCTCACCAAGTGAACCATCAAATGAACCATCATATTAAAGAATGTAGGCGGGAAGAACATTTCCAATTCACATAATATGACGGAAATTTCTCTTTCTATACTCGACAATTTCACCGGGTCTATAACTTTGCTGCATATAGCTTTGAAGAAGAAACAGATCTTTGTTAACGTATAACAAACATTCTTGGAAAAAATGCAACGTAAAGCTATAAGAATTAGATCTTGCATCAAAACATGGAATTCATGTGATTTCATACCCTTTAACTTTAAATCGTCCATTGAAATGATGTTCTTGATATTCGATGAATACCCCTCTAGAACCTTTACATCATTTAAGAAGTTGGAAAATTGATATCTCTCCTACCTGTAAAGAGTGTAAGAAACTGGAGGAAGAAAAGTTTATTTGTCACCCTTCAATGGTGTCAAATCTTCTCGTATTCCCATGTCAACCATGTCCAACCTAGCCTTAATTATATTCTTTATTTTTCCAGGTGCATTTAGAAATGTGCTGATAATAATTTCACATACATTTTTTTCAACATGCACAACATCAAGAAAGTGTTTGATGTATAGACAATTCCAGTATGGTAATTAAAAAAATGATCTCTTCTTCCAACTGGTTTTTGTAAGGTTTTTCGAAAACAGTTTACCAAAAGCAGTGTCTACATATTTTACTTTCTCAAATAGTTGATCACCAGTTAGTGAAGATGGTGTTGTACATTCTTCTAAACTTCCATCGAATGACATCGTCCAAGATCGGTACTTATGTCGTCAGGGTAGAAATATGTGATGTCCTATAAAACTGGTTTTCGATGAATGTTTCAACCTAATTGACCATGTACCTTATTCGCAGATAGGACACCCAAAACTTCCTTTAATGCTATATCCTGACAAATTCTTATAAGCAGGAAATTCATTTATCGTCCCATACAATATGACTCTTAACATGAAATCCTCATTTCTATAAGCATCATACAATGTAACACATGAATCCCACAATAATTTCAAATCATCGGTCAATGGATCCAAATAAACATCAATATCATTACTCAGTTGTTTTGGTCCTGATATAAGCATAGATAGCATGATGTGTTTTCATTTCATGCATAACCATAGTGACAAGTTATAATTTACCAACATAATCAGCCATGTACTCTGAGTGATGCTTTGAAAACCAAAAGGGTTTGCTCCGTCTGTAGATAACACAAGACAAAGGTTTCTTGACTCGTTTCCAAAATCAGGGTACTCATGACCAATTCTCTTCCATTGAGGAGAGTATGTTGGGTGACATAGTTTCCCATCTTTATTTCTTCTTCCTGTGTGCCACGTCAATTGTCATGTGGTCTCCTCACTTCCATATAGGTGCCTAAACCTTGGAATGATTGGAAAGTACCATACAACTTTCGTAAGACCATATTCATCTTTCTTGTATCGAGAAGCAACACACTTTGGGAATTATCTAACTGATTTGTGATCCTTTTGAAATAGTATACAATCATTCGAGTAGGTGTGTATTCATTTAGAGATTATACCCATCAAACATAGCATTTGTTTGGAATTGTATGTTCGGATCAATAGCTCATTATCTTTTGGGAGCATGTCATTGAAGAGAGAAAGTAATTCTATAAAACGGGAGTCACTTTATTTGTTGCCTACTTTTAAATTATACAGATTTAGTATGGCTGAGAATGCTGTATATTTAGTGAAACCACCATACAAAGGTGTCTTTGCACTACTCTTTAATTGCTCAAACAATTTTGGGCAATCACGAAATTCATCTTCAAATTTCCTTGTCATTTCTTCAATACAATCTTCATTATCATTCACATATGTAATCATGTCCTCGATACAGTCTTCTTCATTTTTATCACTTGTAATCATATCAGATGATCTATAAAATGAACCGTTATCCCAACCACTAGATACATTCGCTTTTTCCCCGTATTTATTCCAACATTTATAACTTTAATCTATTCTGTGACAGATCAAGTGTTCTTCTAACTCCTCTAGACTAACTTGTCTTGAATAACCACATTGTAAACACGAAAAAAGGATTTGAGAAGGGTCATATGCATGATCTTTTGAAGACTTGATGAACTCTTTCACTCCATCTTCATACTCTATTGTCAAACAATTAGCATCCATCCAGTCTTTATTTATAGCCATCCTATTTGATTTAGTGATATTAATTTTTAACAAAATAAATAGACAAAACATTGATATAAAAATTAACGAAGGCTAAAAATAGTTATAGATTTTAAGTCTCCTTTGAAAACTATTTATAAAATCATAGTTAAAATCCCATTAAAAAACCAACCATTTACACAAATTCCTCTTTAAAATAATATTCCCTTTTTAGAATAAACCAATTAGTTTCAAACACTCTTTCTCAAAACCCCAATTCCTTTTTATAAAAAATTCAAGGAAAATTCATGACTCAATAATGTTAATCATTTAAAATGAGCGACAACCCTCTATATTTTACAAATTTTCATTTAAAACTTCACACACCCCTAGTTAAAATGAAACCAACATTACATATGCTTTCAAAAAATTCACATACCTTTATGAAATCCAATCAAGTGAGTTGAGAAACACTTTGCATGTAACCTAAGTCCATGCAAACAGTATAAATCATTTTAAAGTTATTTAAAATCAAAAAAAGGTATATTTGTCATGACCCGTCCTTGGGGCCCGTGCCGTGACTACCCCAAGCCTGCCTTCCATAGGCCAGGGGCTGGCGACTAGCACCAAGGCATAAATCCCAACAAAAGGGAAGGCATTGACTTTGAAAAGTAAACAAGCACCACAGAGTAAGCAAGCGGAAAAGTAAACACTAAGTAAAACTATAACAAGCTGTGCTGAAAGAAAAAGGGGCCGGAAATACAAGCCCAACTGTAAAGTACAACTGAAAGGAAAAAAACAGCAACTGAAAAGAAAAGCCGCAACGTCGAGCCGTCCTCTGGAAGTCCCACCTGAAGGGTGGGTACAGATAGCCTCCACAGCTCCTTGGTCCAGCCGTCTGCTCCGAGTGCGTCCCGCCCAGTGGACCACCTCCAGGTACCATTCTGCTCCGCACGCCTCCACCACGATCAGCGCTGTCCGTCGTCTGCAACCAACACAACGAAGTGCGGGCATAGCCCGTGTAGGGGTGAGTATAAGCTACTCAGTAGGGACCCCGAGACCCCCGAAGGTCTCCCGAAATCTACAAAGGATAATCCACAAAGGAAAGATACAATCACGAAGTAACAACCGACACTACTTAGGTATATGCCCATACATATACCTAAGTCATCAATTCCCGTTCGGCTCCAACGTCCGAGCCCAAGCACAACCCAGTCCACACAGGAAAGCAAAAACGTATACCCACACAGGATAGCACAACATAATCCACAAAGGAGAGTAAACAGTAATCCACATAGGATAGCTCAACACAATCCACAAAGGAGAGTAAACAGTAAATCCACACAGGATAGCTCAACACAATCCACAAAGGAGAGTAAACACTAATTCCACACAGGATAGCTCAACACAATCCACAAAGGAGAGTAACACAGGATTCAGCTCACACAGGTATACTTCTTGTATGACGATAAAGATGATCACTGATCCATCTAAGTCGTCGGACCCACAAAGGATCGATAGGTAACTAACCCCTGCAATGAACCACACAGGATCGGGCCCACATAGGACCTGTAGGCGCTGGCTCACACAGAACCGTTGAGCGCTGACCCACACAGGATCGGACCCACACAGGATCGGGCCCACACAGGACCTGTAGCACTGATCCATGTAGGATCGCTGAGTGCAGTAGTCGTCGCAGTCCACTGAGGATCTCTGCACAGTCGTCGTCGCAGTCCACTGAGGATCTCGGCATGGTCGTCGCCGCAGTCCACTGAGGATCTCTGCACGGTCGTCGCTGTCGAAGTAGCAGTTGCAGCCAGCTCTAGGGTTCCGCACACAGCAAGCCCGTTCGGGAGGGTCCGCTCCACGAGCCGAGAGGCTGATACATAAACTGACACAAGGTCCTAAGTTGATGTATCCAAAGGTTCTGTATCATCAACAGGAACTCAACGTCGCAGACGGCGCGTCAATCGGACGCCCGGTCTGAGAGTTATTGGCTTTTTCGTACCAGGGGCCCGGTTGGTTTTTAAGGCAAAACCAACCTGACCGTAATCCACCTGCGTCCAAACCTCGGGCAGAGTATGCCAAAAGATCCATCTCACTTAGAGAAATTCAACGAAGTCGACGGCACGTCGATCGGACGTCCGTAGATCAAGATATGTGTGTTTCCGCTCCGAGGGTCCGGTTGGTTTCGTGTACGAACCAATCCGGCCGAACACAAAGTATTCCTAAACCTTGAGTGAGATATACTGAAACGACCGTCTCGATCCAAGTATCGCGTTGCCGCTGACAGCGCATCGTTTGGAGGTCCGTAGCTCAAGTTACGGGCATTTGACCGAAAATGGTCCGAAGACGGGGGTCCGGCCCCGGGCCGACCCGGCCCGACCCCACCCCCCCCTCGGGTCGGCCGAACCGGGTCTCCCAAACTGGGTCGACCCGACCCGGTCCGACCCGGCCAGGGCGCGGCCCGGCTGGTCGGACCGGCCTGGCTCGGTTCGGCCGAGCGGCCGAACGGCCGTGCGCTGCGGGGCGCTGCCCCCGCGGTCTGGAGATGCTGCGGCCCCACGTTGGCCGCGCTGGAGAACTGCGAACGCGGCTTCTGCCGCGTCCCGTGCGGGCGAACTGGACCCGCGCGGCCGCGGGTCCGTTGGCCGGCGACCCGCGCCGCCAGAATCTTCCGCGGGCCACCGGAGTTGCTCCGGTGGTCCGTTTTCCTTCCCGTCTGCACCGGTGCTCCTCCCGGGTTCTGTTCTTCACTGCGGAATCAAAAAATTTCCCTTGCTTCACGATTTTTCGGTCACCCGCCAAATCCGCACAACCACGAAGAACGGCAGAGGGTTGTCGGGCCGTGTTCGTTTGGCCCGCACCCTCCGTGTTAGATAAAAACAACGGGAGAAATAATCCAACACATGAAACAACAATTTTAATAAATTAAAATTGTTCATTTGAATCCGGTTCTTTAATTTAAAGAAACGTTTACGGGAATAAGGGCATTTCCAAAATAAAAATCCCTACCTCGTCAAGTCGTCGCCGCGGGTTCTTCGTGGATTGAGGATCGTCGCGTCATCGCGGTATCCGGCGTCGCGTCGTCGCGAAAGGGGGTCGCGTCGACGAATTCCGAGGTTCAAGAACAAAAATATTTAATTAATAATAATTAAATCTTTCTTGAGTTAAAAACCACAAAGGAAAAATTAAAAGAAATCTGAAACCCTCACCTCAACGAATGATCGAAGGTTCTTGTTGCGGATTAAGGAATGTCGCCGAAGAACGTCGCGGGAGAGGAAACGTCGGCGTCGCGGCACACGGCGTTGCGTCGTCGATTTCCGCGGGTTCGGCGTTCTTCGTCGGAGGCCGGCGTTCTTCGCGTTCTTCGCGTTCTTCACGTTCTTCGCATTTTTTGCAAAGGAGGATGAAGGCTCAAGAACTCTGACAAAACCTCTCAACGAGTAATCCTCCAAATGTCATGTTGGTCTTATTTTATTATTATGCCAACGAACGAAAAAGAGGTAAGTAACGACCCATTAATTCGTAGAATTAATTCAACGAAAGAAACCGCCCATTTAATTCACGAAATAAACCGCCCAATTAAATGGTGCGTTAAGAATTTAAGAAAACGCGTCAGTTGACTTTCATAATGACGGGTTTTCGCGGGTGCGTTACTTAGCGGAAAAGAAACGGTGGGGCTCGTGCGGGCCCCACCTCGAAAATTTCCTACCAAGAGGGTAGGATATTTTTGGATAGTACCCTATCCATTGCAACTCAGTTTAAGTGGCTTTCAAGTGGCTTCAAGAGAAATAAAATAAAGTTTGTTGAACAGATATTTTATTTCTTAACTTTAAGCCCGAAAATTAAAAACCACACCCGAGAAAACGCAACTCCGGAAGAGGCGTTTCTAAGAAAATACCGGCGTTGCGATTTCATCGGTGCCCTCAGAATTCGATTCCGAGCACCGGTTCAAAAGTTAGAAAAACCCGCTCGTCCGTTCACTGAACGTACCCGAGCCAAACTTCGGAAAATGATTCCGGGCACACCGGGCCTCGAAATCAGGTGCCGTCAGAAACTGCGTTCTTGTAAAATTCCAAAGAAAATTAAGAAAAAAAATTTCCTTGAAATTTTCAGGTCTTTACATTACTCCCACCTCAGGGCTTTATGTCCCCATAAAGATACATAAAAACTAGGGAAACAAATGTGGGTACTGAGCACGCATCTGAGCCTCTCGCTCCCATGTGCTCTCCTGGAGGTTCCCGTGCTGCCATCTGATGCGCACTAGAGGAATCGATCATCCACGTAGGACCCACTCCTGTTGATCCTCGATCTCCACCGGGACCTCCGCAAAAGTCACCCCATCATCCATGTCTAGCTCCCTGTAGTCAATGATGTGTGTCGGGTCGTGCACGTATCTCCTCAGCTGAGATACGTGGAAGACGTCGTGCACCTGGTGCAACTGAGGTGGCAGAGCCAGGTGATAAGCCACCTCGCCAAACCTACTGAGGACCTGGAAAGGTCCGATGAAGCGTGGAGACAACTTGCCGCCTCAGCCAAATCTCCGTAAACCACATCGAGGTGAGACCCGCAAGAAGATGTGGTCGCCATCCTCGAACTCTAGTGGCCTCCGCCTCCTGTCAGCATATGACTTCTGCCGGCTCTGAGCTGTCCTCATCCGCTCCTGGATGACCTGTACCTTCTCTGTCGTAGCCCGAACCATCTCTGGTCCCACAAGTGCTGACTCCCCAGGGTCTGTCCAGCACAAAGGAGATCTGCAAGGTCTTCCGTACAACGCCTCGTATGGTGCCATCCCGATGGTGGAGTGGTAGCTGTTGTTGTACGTGAACTCCACCAAGGGTAGGTGGTCCTCCCAGCTGCGACCAAAGTCGAGGAAACATGCGCGGAGCATGTCCTCGAGAGTCTGAATGGTCCTCTCCGTCTGACCATCCGTCTGAGGGTGAAAGGCGGTGCTCAGACGTAGCCGCGTCCCAAACGCCTCCTGCAACCCCTTCCAAAGCCGGGAAGTAAAACGAGTGTCCCGATCGGAGACGATAGTCGATGGCACACCGTGAAGCCATACAATCTCCTGAACATAGAGACGCCCCAAGCTCTCCACTAAGCTCTGCTCTCGGATGGGTAAGAAGTGTGCCGACTTGGTGAGTCAGTCAACAATCACCCAAATGGAGTCGTGACCTCTGGAAGTGCGTGGAAGCCCAGTCACGAAGTCCATAGATATCCCGTCCCACTTCCACTCCAGGACCTCCAAGGGCTGTACCAGGCCTGCTGGTACCTGGTGCTCTGCCTTCACCTGCTGGCAGGTGAGACACCGTGAAACGAACTCTGCCACAACCTTCTTCATGCCCGGCCACCAGTGCTGTCATCTGAGATCCTGGTACATCTTCGCCACTCCAGGATGTACCTCCAAAGGAGAAGTGTGAAACTCTCTCAGCACCTCCTCTCGTAAAGCGACTGGTACCAAGGTACGTCCTCTGAAAAGGACGTCGTGCTCTGCTCCAAGGGAGAAACCATCAGGTGCCTGTCCCGAGGATATCTGTGCACGCCACGTCTCACAGTCAGCATCCTCACGCTATTCCTCTCTGACCCGCTGCAGTAGTGGAGGGTTGACTGTGAGAGACTGAAGGAAGGTTGCTCCATCTCTATCCACGAAGGATATCTGCAAGGCAGCTAGCTGCTCTGTCGCCTCCTCAAGTAGTTGAATGCCTGTCCTCCTGCTGAGGGCATCGGCTACTACGTTCCCCTTCCCAGGAGTATAGACTATCTCAAAGTCATAGTCTTGGAGGAACTCAAGCCATCGCCGCTGTCTCAGGTTTAGGTCCTTCTGAGAGAATATGTACCTGAGACTCTGGTGGTCAGAAAAGACTGTAAAGCGCTCGCCCATCAGATAGTGTTGCCATGTCTTCAGAGCGAAGACCACTGCTGCTAACTCCAGGTCATGGGTAGCGTAGTTCTGCTCATGCGGCCTCAACTGACGTGATCCATAGGCCATCACGGCCCACTACTGCATCAGGACACACCCGAGTCTGGTCCCTGATGCATCGCAATAGACTACATAACCAACTCCCTCCTCAGGCAACCTCAAGATAGGTGCGCTGGTCAATCTCTGCCTCAGCTCCTGGAAGCTCTACTGACATCTGTCTGACCACACGACGGGTTTCCCCTTCTTCGTCAACGCTGAGAGTGGCGCCGCAACTCTGGAGAAGTTCGGCACGAATCTCCGATAGTATCCGGCTAGACCCAAGAAACTACGCACCTCCGTCACGCTCCTAGGTGGCTCCCAAGCTAGCACTGCCTCAATCTTCACGGGATCCACTGCAACTCCCGCCTCAGAAATGACGTGCCCCAATAAGTGGACCTCACGTAATCAGAACTGGCACTTCGAGAGATTTCCATAAAGCTGATGCTCTCGGAGTGTGTCTAGTACAACCCGCAAGTGGTAGGCGTGCTCCTCCTCTGTGGTCGAGTACACCAAAATGTCGTCGATGAAGACCACGACAAATCGATCGAGGTATGGCTGGAAGATCCTGTTCATGAGGCCCATGAACAGTACTGGAGCGTTGGTTATGCCGAATGGCATAACCAAGAACTCATAGTGGCCATACCGACACCTGAAGGTCGTCTTCTGTACGTCCTCGTCTCGAACTCTGAGCTGATGATAGCCTGACCTGAGGTCTATCTTCGAGAACCACTATGCTCCCTTGAGCTGATTGAAGAGGTCATCAATCCTCGGTAGCGGATACTTGTTCCTCACTGTCACCTGGTTCAGGCGACGATAATCGACACACAGTCACAAGCTCCCGTCCGCCTTCTTGGCGAACAAAATCGGCGAAGCCCAGGGTGAAACGCTGGGTCGGATGAACCCCTTGCCCTACAAGTACTCCAACTGTACCCGCAGCTCTCAAAGCTCAGCGGGGGCCATCCGATATGCTGGAGTGGATATCGGGGTTGTCCCGGGGTACAGATCAATATAAAAGTCTACCTCTCTGCGAGGAGGTAGCCCTGGAACGTCGTCGGGGAAGACGTCCACATACTGATCCACCACTGCAGGAAAACTAGGACTCCCCACGTCCACTACTCCAAGGATGAGGCTAGCCAACTGATGAGTGATGGGCTGTCCTCTCCTCTGCGGGAGTCCATCCTGTGTTGCTAAGGCTCCCTTCTCACCGGTGAAGGTGAACCTGCTCCCGTCGGTGCGCACACATCGCACCTTGCGCCTAAAATAGTCAATCTGAGCATGGACTGTAGATAACCAACCCATGCCCAAGATGACGTCGTAAGGCCTCGACGCTGCTACAAGAAGATCCCAGCCAAAGCTCTCACCTCCTAGAGTAATCTCACACTGCCGGCACCAGTGCGTAATCATCGAGTTTGCTCCCGTAGGAGTCTCTAGCCGTAAGGATCGAGCCAACGGCTCTGTCAGAATCTCCGAGCTCTGAACAAGGGCAACGACTATGAAAGAGTGACTCGCTCCTGTGTCTATAAGAACTGCGGCAATGGTGGAATAGACACAGATCGTACCTCGAATCATCTCTGGCGCGCCGTGGTCGTAGGCCTCTGCTGCCTGGAGTTGTGCCTGTCTCTGCCCGCCAGCTCCCTGTGGTCGGGGCGGACCTCCTGGTGGTGCTGGTGGCAGAGCCTCAAAGCGTCGCCCACCACCTGCTGCTCGGCCAGCTCCTCTGCCTCATCCGCCTCCTCCCTGCGGACCACCATGATCGACCCTCTGCCTCTGCTTGGGTGGCCCCTCCACCATCTGCTGCTCCTCGGTACGGCGGGTCGGGCAGTCACGAGCCATGTGGCCCTGCCCGCCGCACGCGTAGCACTGCCTGCCTCTCGGAAGACTGGCTCCTCGCTGTATGCCCCGCACTGCTGAGCCAGTGTCCTGAGGTCGTCTATGAGAGGGTCTGGTCTGCCTAGAACCCTGAGTCATCCGTCGGCTACCTGCTGCCGAAAACTCCGCTATCTGCCGCCCTGCGGTGGGTCTCACTGTGGACTCGGCCAGAAAGCTCTCGATCAGAAGGGCTCTCTCTAGCACTCCTGCCTGGGTCGGGATGCTGAGGGAGATCAGCGATGCCCTGATCTCATGTCTCAATCCCTGCTCGAAGGTCCGGGCCCGGAAGAAGGGGTCCCGTACCATGTCGGTCGAGTAGCGATAAAGATCGGTGAACCTTGCCGCGTACTGGGCGACCGTCAAGCTGCCCTGCCGCAGCTGAAGAAGCTCCTGAATGAGCACCGCACAGAGGGTGGCCGGGACGAACTCTGAGCGGAAGAGGCTCTCGAAGTCCGTCCAGATGAGAGAGGCCTCATCGTGCACCTGGAGCATCAAGCTCCACCATCGTCCCGCTGCTGCGTGCAGTAGGCTCGCCGCGAGGATCACCATGAGGTCTGCTGGTGTCCTCACTAGCCTGAAAACTCGAACGACCGCCTCCAGCCAGTCCTCAGCTGCCTGGGGGTCTGTCTCCCCACGAAACCTGGGTGGTCGCTGGCACTGGAACTCGTACAGAGCTCCGAGGCATCGTGCATCGTCAGCGGTCAGCGCTGGAAGCATCGGGGGCTCGGCAGGTAAAGGTACCGCCGGTGCCTCTACTGTCAATGGGCCCTGTACCGAGGCCTCGTCGCTTGGTGGGCTATCATCGCGCTCTACTCTCGGAACCCTAGCTGGCTGCTGTCGTCGGGCCATCCTGAAAGGAAACAAGTGCTCCATGGTCAGAACAGTATACCTGGTGAGCTGACACAAGTAATCACAAAGAAAACTTGAAACACACATGCAATCATTGTTTTCGTGCATTAAGTCGGAAATCAGAAGTCAGGGTCCTGGTGTACGGATACGTCGGCCGCCGCACCAACACTGGACTCCCTGGACTGATAACCACACCCAATACGCTAAACACTATTGTTTCATATAGAAGAAAGATCAGAGTATGCGGTAGAACTGAACTCCTCTGATACCAATTTGTCACGACCCGTCCTCAGGGCCCATGCCGTGACTACCCCAAGCCCGCCTTCCATAGGCCAGGGGTTGACGACTAGCACCAAGGCGTAAATCCCAACAAAAGGGAAGGCATTGCCTTTGAAAAGTAAACAAGCACCACAGAGTAAGCAAGCAGAAAAGTAAACACTAAATAAAACTATAACAAGCTGTGCTGAAAGAAAAAGGGGCCGGAAACACAAGCTCAACTGTAAAGTACAACTGAAAGGAAAAAAACAGCAACTGAAAAGAAAAGCCGCAGCGTCGAGCCATCCTCTGGAAGTCCCACCTGAAGGGTGGGTACAGATAGCCTCCACAGCTCATTGGTCCAGTCGTCCGCTCTGAGTGCGTCCCGCCCAGTGGACTACCTCCAGGTACCGTCCTGCTCCGCACGCCTCCACCACGATCAGCGTTGTCCGTCGTCTGCAACCAACACAACGAAGTGCGGGCATAACCCGTGCAGGGGTGAGTATAAGCTACTCAGTAGGGACCCTGAGACCCCCGAAGGTCTCCCGAAATCCACAAAGGATAATCCACAAAGGAAAGATACAATCACGAAGTAACAACTGACACTGCTTAGGTATATGCCCATACATATACCTAAGTCATCAATTTCCGTTCGGCTCCAACGTCCGAGCCCAAGCACAACCCAGTCCACACAGGAAAGCAAAAACGTATACCCACACAGGATAGCACAACACAATCCACAAAGGAGAGTAAATAGTAATCCACATAGGATAGCTCAACACAATCCACAAAGGAGAGTAAACAGTAAATCTACACAGGATAGCTCAACACAATCCACAAAGGAGAGTAAACAGTAAATCCACATAGGATAGCTCAACACAATCCACAAAGAAGAGTAACACAGGATTCAGCTCATACAAGTATACTTCTTGTATGACGATAAAGATGATCACTGATCTATCTAAGTTGTCGGACCCACAAAGGATTGATAGGTAACTAACCCCCGCAATGACCCACACAGGATCGGGCCCACACAGGACCTGTAGGCGCTGGCTCACACAGAACCGCTGAGCGCTGACCCACACAGGATCAGACCCACACAGGATCGGGCCCACACAGGACCTGTAGCACTGATCCACGTAGGATCGCTGAGTGCAGTAGTCGTCGCAGTCCACTGAGGATCTCTGCACAGTCGTCGACGCAGTCCACTGAGGATCTCTGCACGGTCGTCGCCGCAGTCCACTGAGGATCTCTGCACGGTCGTCGCTGTCGAAGTAGCAGTCGCAGCCGGCTCTAGGGTTCCGCACACAGCAAGCCCGTTCGGGAGGGTCCGCTCCACGAGCCGAGAGGCTGATACATCAACTGAAACAAGGTCCGAATTTGATGTATTCAAAGGTTCCGTATCGTCAACAGGAACTCAATGTCACAGACGGCGCGTCAATCAGACGCCCAGTCTGAGAGTTATTGGCTTTTTCGTACCAGGGGCCCGGTTGGTTTTTAAGGCAAAACCAACCCGACTGTACTCCACCTGCGTCCAAACCTCGGGCGGAGTATGCCAAAATATCCATCTCACTTAGAGGAATTCAACGAAGTCGGCAGCACGTCGATCGGACGTCCGTAGCTCAAGATATGAGCGTTTCCGCTCCGAGGGCCCGGTTGGTTTCGTGTACAAACCAACCCAGCTGAACTCAAAGTATTCCGAAACCTTGAGTGCGATATACCGAAATGACTGTCTCGATCCAAGGATCGCGTTGCCGCTGACGGCGCGTCGTTTGGAGGCCCGTACCTCAAGTTACGTGCATTTGAACGAAAATGGTCCGAAGACGGGGGGTCCGGCCCCGGGCCGACCCGGCCCGACCCCCCCCCCCTAGGCCGGCCGAACCGGGTCGACCCGACCCGGTCCGGTCCGGCCAGGGCGCGGCCCGACCGGTCGGACCGGCCTGGCTCGGTTCGGCCGAGCGGCCGCACGGCCGTGCGCCGCGGGGCGCTGCCCCCGCGGTCTGGAGATGTCGCGGCCCCGCGTGGGCCGCGCTGGAGAACCGCGTACGCGGCTTCTGCCGCGTCCCGTGCGGGCGAACTGGACCCGCGCGGCCGCGGGTCCGTTGGCCGCCGCCTCCGGCTGTCGGTGCCGCCAGAATCTTCCGCGGGCCACCGGAGTTGCTCCGGTGGTCCGTTTTCCTTCCCGTCTGCGCCGGTGCTCCTCCCGGGTTCCGTTCTTCACTGCAGAATCAACAAACTGCCCTTGCGTCACGATTTTTCCGTCACCCGCCAAATCCGCACAACCACGAAGAACGGAGGAGGGTTGTCGGGCCGTGTTCGTTTGGCCCGCACCCTCCACGTTAGATAAAAACAACGGGAGAAATAATCCAACACATGAAACAACAATTTTAATAAATTAAAATTGTTCATTTGAATCTGGTTCTTTAATTTAAAGAAACGTTTACGGGAATAAGGGCATTTCCAAAATAAAAATCCCTACCTCTTCAAGTCGTCGCCGCGGGTTCTTCGCGGATTGAGGATCGTCACGTCGTCGCGGTATCCGGCGTCGCGTCGTCGCGGAAGGGGGTCGCGTCGACAAACTCCGAGGTTCAAGAACAAAAAGATTTAATTAATAATAATTAAATCTTTCTCGAGTTAAAAACCACAAAGGAAAAATTAAAAGAAATCTGAAACCCTCACCTCAATGGATGATCGAAGGTTCTTGTTGCGGATTAAGGAACGTCGGCGTCGCGGCACACGGTGTTGCGTCGTCGATTTCCACAGGTTCTTCGTTCTTCGTCGGAGGCCGGCGTTCTTCGCGTTCTTCACGTTCTTCGCGTTCTTCGCGAAGGAGGATGAAGGCTCAAGAACTCTGACAAAACCTCTCAATGAGTAATCCTCCAAATGTCGTGTTGGTCTTATTTTATTATTACGCCAACGAACGAAAAAGAGGTAAGTAACGACCCATTAATTCGTAGAATTAATTCAACGAAAGAAACCGCCCATTTAATTCACGAAATAAACCGCCCAATTAAATGGTGCGTTAAGAATTTAATAAAACGCGTCAGTTGACTTTCATAATGACGTGTTTTCGCGGGTGCGTTACTTAGCGGAAAAGAAATGGCGGGGCTCGTGTGGGCCCCACCTCGCAAATATCCTACCAAGAGAGTAGGATATTTTTGGATAGTACCCTATCCGTTGCAACTCAGTTTAAGTGGCTTTCAAGTGGCTTCAAGAGAAATAAAATAAAATTTGTCGAACAAATATTTTATTTCTTAACTTTAAGCCCGAAAATTAAAAACCACACCCGAGAAAACGCAACTCCGGAAGAGGCGTTTCTAAGCAAATACCGGCGCTGCGATTTAATCGGTGCCCTCAGAATTCGATTCCGGACACCGGTTCAAAAGTTAGAAAAACTCACTCGTCCGTTCACTGAACGTACCCGAGCCAAACTTCGGAAAATGATTCCGGGCACACCGGGCCTCGGAATCAGGTGCCGTCAGAAACTGCGTTCTTGTAAAATTTCAAAGAAAATTAAGAAAAAAAATTTGCTTGAAATTTTTGGGTCTTTAAAATATTGAACACATTTTTCAAACACTTTTTTAGTGTATTCCAACAACACCTCATGGAAAGCACCACTATTTCCAAATCTAGGAAAGGATTTGGGAAGTTTCTATTATGTGTTCTCAACTGTCATGACCCATAAGCAGCCACATGACCATCACAAACTGAAACTTTTCAAATCCTGACTCCTGATACATCAGAATATAATCCATACTCATTACCCAACTCATTTATGGTTAAGATTGGTGTTTTTATAAATCTCCCATTAAGATCTTATAAGGATCACTCATGAACATCTAAATACTCATATTAAGCTACAAAACTTAGGTCAGGTCTCGTATAATGCCATGTCTATTTCAATGGTATTATCATAGATGGAAATTTGAAGTTAGTAGTTCATCCCTATCTCATATAATTCAAATCTCATCTTAGAATCATCCACCATCTCACGTAGAGTCTTATCTACTACCATGCCTTATCTAGACCATCAATGTAGGGAGTATAACTAGCCTATGGATACTTGAGCGTTGTTACAAAGGGTAGTGATTAAGAACCCACTCCAGACCAATCACTCGATTCCTAAAAAAATCATAACTCATTCCTGCTAAAATATCCTAAAAGGAAAGTTAAAAGGGAATAAAAATACAAATAACTCCAACATCAACACTAGTGACCCCGATAACTCTCCACATCCCATCGTTCAACCATAGACCAATCCGAGCATCAAGAACAAAACAAAATAGGGCACTGAAAAAGGATATATAAGAGCGTCACACACTACCATCCACCAGTTAATATATAGGGCGTGAGCTAACAAAATTGTATGATTTCATAAAGAATTATCTTTGAATCCCTTCATAATATAGTTCATAAAGGGCTAGTTTGAACATAAGGTATAAATTATATTTTCACATGAATTATAAAACAAGTTTAAAAACAATAAACTTACATATTTTCAAACAACCATCCTTTTTATAATATAAAAACAAGGATGAATAAAAATTTGAAATAAAAATATCAAAAAATGGAAATAGGGCCTTTAAAACCATATAAGACATGTCAAATCATAGTTTATCCCTCTTTTAGAACATTTTCTGAAAAACTCTTTTTCATAAATAATCATAATGAAAATCCATTTTCTTAAATCTCATTTAACAAATAACGAAATTTTTTTATTTTTAAATAAAACTATTTAACCATTTAAATCAAACTATTTGAAAGTAGGAAAATAAACACTCGAAGTGAAACAATGATCATACATAGGCACTATGAAAACAAGAAAACATAATCCAAAAAAAACCAAATGATGGTGCCATATAATAAAAAAAACTAGGGGAATACAATCCATCCAAGAAAATAAATCCTATGAAGTGTCCTAAGAATGATGTAACCATCTTGTGAAACTTCCTAAGACTCATGAATTTGGATCCTGAACTGAAGATGAGGAACCTAGTTCGATACTATTTAACTTGTCATATCCAAGTAGTCTTATATAACTCACTAGGCTCTGTCATAATCAGGGGATCGAAAGAAACCCTGGTCCCTTCAAGTACATTCTAGGGACACTGAAACATCTCAAAAACTCACTCAATCTAACTGGGTCCTTACACTAGGCAGCGCACTCCACACTAGGGATTTCACTTATCTGGATCCCTACTAGTCTCTCAGGACACCCATGACATTTCAATAGTGGAAGTGAGCAAACAATGAAATAATAGATCATCACATAAATATAATTTCAATAATTTGAAATTTAATCTCACCCCACCTCCTACACCCTCACAAGAAACAACCACTTTCACATCCTTTTATAAGTTTCACAATAATCATAAGAATATAAAGAATCCCTCATGGGGTCACGAGCCACAACAGGAACAATAAATGCATGGAGCTCAATTGAGGGTCTCTCGTATTTATAAAATAACTTCCTTTAAATTACTAACTAGGATTTTACAAATGTGTTTGAGAAGCCAATCCATTTTCACCCCATTTGTGAACAACATTTCAAATTTCATCCAAAAACCATTTATCAAAATGCACTAGAAAGTCCATTTGGAAACCCAACCATTTTTTATAAATAAATTTTTTAAATAATAAACCCTTTTATTTTTGAAGGAAATATGTGTTAAGAACTCTTTTATTAAACTTCATTATCCTTTTGAAAACATCTTAATCCACCATGAGAGTTAAGGGTCTGAAAACCATTTAAATATGTTGAAGGTAAATTCCATTTGTTTTGCAAAACATGACTTTAAAATATTGCATATTCACTTTAAAGGAAAAAAATTTATGTCCAAACTTTCAAAATATTTAAATTGCTTTAAAAATCCACTCGGGCCTTTTACAAAACACTTGGCATGTGACATAAGTCTATGCAGACTCTTTAAACCGTTTTAAAGCCAATTGAAACCCAACAAAGTCATAACATAGGATTATAATTTTATAAGAAATCATTTAAAAACATCCAAAAAATTTATAACATGTATTACAGGAGAGTTCCAAAGAAACACCTACCTCACTCAAGCAAAATTGAAGCTAAAACTTGTCAACATTAATGGAGAACACATAAATATGTTTAGTGACATACTACACAATCCCTAACGACATAAATCCTCATCATTAAAAAGCAATTACACTATGCTTTAGTGGCATCACACTTCAAATGCATAGCCGAGTCACACAAAATCAAAGCAAAAAATATGAAGAGGAACATCAACCAACATGCAATTCATTTAGTGCGCAAACAAGGACCACCAACAGCCACAATTTTCACCGGAGCGTTTAGCCCGTACAATTCACAACATACCATCAATATCAAATTATAATTACATGAGAAAAAGAGAAAATAGATAACAAAGAGGAGAAAGCTCACCGACATATGAGAGGCACACAACAGAAGACAGACGTGCGACTGAGGTGTGGCGCACGACGGAGGTGTGGCGCGCAGCAGAGGAGAGGTGCACGGCGACTGGTTCACGCACGGTGGAGGAGACTATTAGGATAGAGGAGACGCACGATGCAGGAGATTGTTAGGGTAGATGAAACTGTTAGAGGCGCACAACGGTGTGGCGCGCGGCGGAGGTGACGACGCACGGTGGAGGTGTGGTTCACGGTTGAGGAGAGGCGGTGGGAGAGGAGGAGTCACGGTGCAGGGGTCAGCTTCCGCGAGAGTTTGAGGGGTGCAAGAATGAAGGAGACTGTTAAGGTTTTTTTATAAAACTCGGTGAACATTTTATCAGCACTAGCTAAAAAGCACTAATAAAGATATGTTTTATCACCACTAAAATAAAAAGCGCTGATAAAACACACCTTTATCAGCACTAAACAAGCGTTGATAAAGATATTACGTTAATAATTTATTTATATTAATATATATATTTATAAAATTATATATATGATAAATATATATATATATATATATATATTTATAAAATTATAATTTAAATAATTATAAAATTATAATAAATATACTTATTATATTTATAATCTTAGAATATATATAATAAATATATTAATTATATATATTTATAAGATTATAGATATATACAACTATATTTCTTCTAATTTTATAATTATTTATATGAATATATTTTTATTTATTATATGAATATATATTTATTTATTATATGAATATATATTTATTTATTGTATGAATATATATTTATCTATAATTATAATTATAAATGAATATATATTCATTTATTTAAATAATTATAAAATTATAACAATTTAATATTTCTAATTTTTATAATTTTATTAATATATATTTAATATATTTATTATAATTATATAATTATTTAAATATATCTGTATTTATTTATAACTATAAATATAAATATTTGTATTTATTTACCAACATTTCTATATATTTATTTAATTATATATAACATTATATATGAAAATAATAAATATATTTTTTATAAAATAATAATTATTTAAATAAATAAATATATTTATATTTATATTTATAACTAATAAATAAATATATATTAATTTGTAATTAAAATTATAATAAATAAATAATTATTTACAGTTGCAATTATAAATATATATATATATACACATATTTAAATAATTATAAAATTATAAAAAATATATTAATAATTTTATAAATATATATAAATATATTTATTATATTTATTTAATTATTTAAATATATCTTCATTTATTTAGAATTATATATATAACTATTTGTATTTATTTATAAATATTTGTATATAATATATATAATTAATATATTTATTATAATTTTTTAATTATTTAAATATATCAATATTCATTTAAGAATTATAATTATATATATAATTATAATATATGTATTTATTGTAATTTTATAATTATTTAAATATATATATAGTTGTAATTATAATTACAAATAAATATATTTAAAAAGTATTTATATATAATTAAAATTTAATAATTATAAATATAATAAGTATATTTATTATTTAAATATACTTAATGTAATTTTATAAGTATTTTTTAGAATACAATAATATATATGGGTAACATGAATTAATCATATACCTAGTAAATATACATAATGAAAAACGAGTCATCAATAGACAACATGAATAATAAGAAAATGTGTACTGTATAAATGAACCTTATGATGCATAACATATGCACACATGATCAATATATTTATTGACCAACTTCATTGGAAGATATATATTTAATAATTAATATAAATATATATATTTAAAAATGTATTTATATATATTAATTATAAATATATTAAATATATTAAATATAAAAAATATAAAAAATATAATAATATAATAAATCTAATAATCTAATAATCTAATAAATCTAATAAATCTAATAAATATGTTTATTATTTAATGAAATTTATTATAATCTTATAATTATTTAAATATAAATATATATATATATATATATATAATTATAATCTTAGAAATACTTTTTTTAAACATTATATATATATATTGAATTATTAAAAAATATATATTAATTATAAACACATGTTTTTTAGTTAATGTATCCAAATAAACATTATTTTTGAATATAAATTATTTAAAACTTTTATCAGTGCTAAGAAAAAGCGTTGATAAAGGTGTACCTTTTATCAGCGTTTTTCTTAGCGCTGATAAAGGATACATGTATCAACGCTTTTATCTAGCACTGATATAACGAGACGCTTCCCTTGTCCTGTTTTGTAGTAGTGTTGCACTGATAAAGAGTGGCGTTGGATAAAACCAAATATGTGGTAGTGCATACTCGAAACGATCAGTAATGTATTTTTAGAATCACATCCATTTTCAAACGAGCATAAAACAATAAAAAAACAAACAAACTAGATTGTTTTTTCATGAAAATTTAGTACAATGATGGTGAAGTAATTTACGCATTGTAGAAACAAACATCCATGAATCTGATGTCCGATATGCTCAAAATGATTGGAATCTCATTTTTAGAATTAAAATTATCATAAGTGCAAAATATGGGTCAAACGATAAAAAATGAACAAACAATCTCAGTTTACGGTGAAATTTTAGGACAATGATTTTCAGATCATTTGTGACTTATATGAACAAAACACCTATGAATCAGATATCTGACGTGCTCAAAATAACTCACAGTAAGTTTCCACAGTTATTATTTATCATTCATTTTAAGTGAAATGGGCTTGGATCTATCACAATAATCTTCCATGGAATTAGTTTATCAAGCCTTTTACCAACCATCAAATGATGGCGGATAATATTATTAACGATGAAGCTAACGTGATCGTTATTTGGCGGTTGTTTAGCGGTCACTAAAATCCTTCGACATTTAATTTTGAAGAGAGTAGTGTGAGAGCTTTGTGTGACATTTTGTGATAGGTGTTTAATGTGATTAGTTTAACATATAACATGGAAAATAAAGTTTGTGATGGCCTATTTGCTAAGGTACCTCTATTATGAAATTCGTACTGGACAATTTTTCCATTCGTGGAGGGGTGGAAGAATCACACTCAATCCTTTATCGGGCAAAGGGATTGGTTTGAATCATCATTGAGAAATATCAGCATTTCTTTAATATCAAGGAATGTTGGAATATCTTGGATTTTAAGAATGACGTTTCTCTTGAAAAATTAATGAATAATAAGTCATCGATAGTAAGAGGAAAAAAATAAATAAAAACATGTAATTGTCGAATAAATCTTAGTTATGGATATTGATGGCGAGGGCGCGTGGATCATGACGTATACTAAATATATATTTGTAATCATTGAGTATTAATTAATCATTATTTATTTAATATTTAAAATTTATGAATTAATTGATATTAACTATTCTTATATGTTTATATATTTATAAATTTGCATACATTTATTTATATATTTGAAATTAGTAACTATTAATTATTAATTATTAAATTATGAATTTATTGATCCTAACTATTAATTGCGCATTACTTACCAATTATTTATTACTCGTTATTAATATTAAATATTAAAATAATAATTACAAGTTATTATTTGTAAATTATTATTTATTACGCACACATAAAAGCAATTGATTATATATTTATATATAATTATATAATTATATATTTACGTGTGTTTATTTATATCTAATTGTATATATTTGCATATATTAATATGGATTTGGAGATATACATATTTATATACATTTATACATATTCACACACAGATATCCCCTTAATTGTTACCAATGAGTAATTCATAACTAATAATTATCAATAAGTATTTACTAATTACTAATTATTAAATAATTTTAATCACGCGTAACTACAAATGCATAATAAATATTCAATAGTTAATTATAACTTATTAATAATTAATAATTTTTATTTTGTAACTTATAAACAATCATGATTAATTATTAAATATGAATTACTATTAAAACATTTATATATTTACATATATTTACGCACATGTAAAATTACGTATATATAATTACATTTGTATAATTATATATAATAACTAATTACAATTTTTTTACTTATATGCAATTACTAAATAATAAACTATATTTAATAGTTTATAATGAATAATTATTAAAAAATTAATAATAATAAATTTCTAATTTCTAATTTTTTATTAGTTATAAAATATTAAATACAAATTATTTAGTATTGATTATTAATTATATGTATATATATTAATTTAATATTATTAATTTTAATATATTTAGAAATGATTTTTTAAAAACCATCGCTAAAATTAAATAAAAAATAAATTTTAGTATTTATCAGTGATTTTCAAAAACCGTTACTAAAAAAACAAAACATAAAATTCAACGATGATTTTCAAAACCACAACTAAATGATATTTTTTTCTACTATGATATTAGATGTCTCAAGCTCATTTTTTGGGATCATTTAGAGCATATTTGTGGCTCGCGGTAGTTCATTTTGCTTATTTTTCAACGTAAATCACAATAAAAGGAGTTTTAAAGCCAAAGGAAAATGTAGTTTTGACTATTTTAATATCTGAGATGCCTTATAAATGGTGAACCGTGCAAATTAGCTTTCAAGGTATAGGAAGTTGTTGAACGATGTTGGAAGATGTTGGGAGAAATCTAAAGGATAGTTTTACAAAGTCAGATATCATTCGCACAATATTGACAATGTTAGACTACAATTGACCTTATTTTACCACATTTGACCATATTTGATTATAATTGAACCAATTTGACTATTATTGACCCCTTTAACCAAGTTTGTCCCTTGTTTGTCTATGATTAATGTTATTTGACAATGCTTGACCCATTTGTGTGCTTTGGATCATGATTGACAAAATTTGTCTGTTTGATTAAAAGTGTTATGAAAGCTTCAAACTGATTTATAAAAACACCTAAAATTTTTATGATGTCATATGATGACATAATCGTATTTTGATGATGCATGAGAACCAGGATTAGATTAGGGGAACTAGTTGAAATTGGGAAGAAATATGACTTCGTTTGACATAAGAGATCTTTGATGTGTGATAAGAGTACAAGGGATGCTATAAGACTAGTATATAGGACATGCTTTTCATGATTGGGATGTTAATTTTAGAAACACTCACAATTATGTAACATCTTGCCCCATCTCATTGGCTTTAGAGAAGGCAGGAACACCACCATTCTTAAGTGACATCCCCAAAACACCAAATGCTGACAATAAATGTCCAGGGCTTAGAAAAATGTAGGAGGATGATTTTCCATTTAAAGATAAAACAATCTAACAACACTAATCAATAAACATCCAATCCTCTAATATGATGCATGAGAAGAAATAATACAAACCAAGGTACAACCCAAAGTAGACAACAATATCAGAGTGACAATGGAAACAAGACAAACAACCGTCAAAACCAAAGGAACAATAAGACCAAAGCCATCAAAAGGCACCATCCCAGACACCATCTGACTAGCTCCAAGCTCCAACTCCACTTGTCATGCCCAATGTATCAAGTTGCATCGCTAGAGAAATATGATACCATCCCCTTTCCTATGTCCTGATAAATAACATCTGCAAATGCACCAAGGTTCACAAACAAGGGGCGAGTATAAACTTAGTAGACATTCCCCAAAGACTTCCCAACTCAAGACACTAGGATAATAATCGGTTAACACAGTTTATATAAAACATTTTAGATGCAGTTAAAACAGTTTATATCAAAACCATAAACACTTTCCAAGGAAAACAATAATAAAGAATTTGAATCATTTCTCATTATTTGGCATACCCATTTTCATGTTTCCACACACACACACACACATGCATGCCAAGTGATAGTTTCATACTCATGAGTGGTCTCTCATCGATTCACCAGGTCGTTACTAGGTGATTAATTTCTAGGTGCCTCAATGGTACACACCCCTTATCCAGGGTTACATCCAAGAAATGAAGGTGCCCTAATGGCACACGCTTCTTATCCCGGGTCGCGTCCAAACAATGAACCCATGCCAACCATGTAGCCCAAACCCCACGCCAAATCACATTTTACATAAAACCAATTCTTTCTTATAAACATTCCATCAAAAAACTTGCATGCATCAATCAATACCATAATTTTAAAAACATCATTTTAAAATTATAAACCAAGAGGGGTTTCTAAAAATCCACCCAATTTCCCAAAATTCCAATTCCATAACTAAAAAGGGGTTTCCATAAATAATCACACATGGTTTTCACAAAAATTTCAAGAAAAAAATTTCTTCAAAACTAAGCCTTCAAGTTTTAAAATGGTGGAGATGAGAAAGAAGCCACTTACCTCTCAATGGACGGTGAAAACAAAGGATGGTACTAAGATATTCTAGATCCGGACTTGGATCTTCTTTCCTTTAATATATTCAAACATATCTCATCAAGATTCCCCTAAAAGAACATAGATCTATACATAATGGACTAGATCTATGGTTTTGAGAGAGAGAAGAAGAGTATATCTAAGAATAATGGGAAATAACAATGACTTACTGAAAAATTATGATCTCCAACGCACTTTGATTTGAAAAAATTTATCTCTGGATTTAAAGGAATCACTAATAAATACTTGGGTGGAAATGAAATTTGAGACCTTGATAGATTAAGGGTTTAATGAGGCTTCTAGGCCTTAATTCAAATTTAAAATGCAAATTTTGGGGCATTAACTGTATGTCGCATAGTTAGGTCGCACGGTTTATCAAACCATGCACCAATCGTGGACATGCCACTGGACAAGCCAAGTAGCTGTATGGTTTGGGCCAAACAGTTTAACAGACTATATGAAAATTGTGTAATGCTACTGTCTCAATCCCATACTCCATATGGTTGGATCACATGATTAGGAAAACTGTGCGCCACCCATGATTTTCCCTCTATTTGCTTTTGTACAGTTTCCTCTAGACACTCGCACAGTTAAGCCAAACTGTATGCTTGTCCAGTGACTCCCAAAAAATGTTACAAAGTTTTCTAGATGTGGTGCACAATTTCTAATAACCACACACAAACTGTGCACTTCTAGAAACACCTCCAAAACATGTTGGAACATCCCCAAACTTCCCAAAACTTAACACAAGAATTGTACATGCTCAAAAAACATAAAACAAAGTTCAAGTACCTGATATAATGGGTGTCAAATTCTTAATACCATTGATATTTCAATACTTGAAAAGTATCCAGTGCAATTCCGGAAGAGATCGGTCCATTGCACTGTCATTTCCTTCTCAAATTCCCATGTATCTTCCTAAACCAGACCATGCTTCCATACAACCCATACTAAACTAATGCTTTTCCAATCTAAGAGATTATCTTTCCTATCCATTATATATATCAGCACATGAGTAACATATCATTTGTTTTAAGATTAATATGGTTCCATTGAATGACATGGTCATGATTAGGTTGATACTTCTTCAGCATAGATACATCAAACATGTTACGTATAGAACAGAACTTTGGTGGCCGTGTTAATTAATAATCCACGTCACCCACATATTAAATTATCTCAAAAGGGCCAATGTACCATGGATGAAACTTTACTTACTTTCCAAAATGACGATTCTCTACCAATGGAGAGATTCTCAAGAAAACACGATTAGCTACCCAAACAATAACGTTCATTGATGATGGTCCACATACAATTTTGATGACTCTAATATGCCACCATTCTCTTTCCGATTATCTAAATATTCTTTATTATCTTATGCATAAATCTAGGTTTGATAAGTGAAGTCTCACTTGTTTCCACCCAAAAAAGTGGAGAATGATAAGGATGACCATACAATTCTTCGAAAGGATTTGTATGCATCGAGACCTAATAACTATTATTATACGAGAACTGAAATAATGGTATATGATCCTCCTATGAGCCTCTAAAATCCATTATATTATCTCTAAGAATGTCTTCCAATGTTTGGATCATCCGATCAGATTGTCAATCTGTTTGCGGAAGATAACTTGTGCTCATGGTCAATTGAGTTCCAAGGGATTGTTGTAAGGACTTCCAAAACTGAGATGTGAACCTGAGGTCCCTGTCAGACACAATAAAAACCAAAACCCCAAGCATATTTACAATTTCAAGAATGTAGAGTTTGGAAAAAAATTGCACTATATTGGATTCACAGATAGGGATGAAGTGAGCCGACTTCATGAGCCGATCCACCACCACCCACATGGAATCGTGTTTTTAAACCATTATTGGAACACCTATCACAAAAATCTAAAGATATTTTTTCCCATTTACACATTGGGATTGGTAAATAATACAACATACCAACTGGCCGTTGGTGCTCTGCCTTGAGCTGCTAACATGTAAGGCATCTCAAAAGAAACTTTTACACTTTAATTTTCATACCATCCCACTAAAATTATTCTCTAAATGATTTATAAATATTATATATTCCTAGGTGAACATCCCATCTCGAATGGTGGTATTCAGAAATAATTTGTTCCTAATATGTTGGAGGAACCACTATCTGATATCTAAAATGCAACATAGATCTCTCATATAGCTTTTATCCCTCAATGGTCTCCCCATCATTGGGTTTTGACCTTATGGTAACATATTTCGGATTAGATTTCTGAGCCTCTTTCACACTATCAACCAAATTAGGAATAAATGAAACTATAAATAAAGTTACAATGTCACCTTGCTCAGCACACTCCATATGCATAACCACCATGACTAACATCAGTTGCCACTTATTTGAAGCTTCTTTAGTTATCTAATTATATTAATTCCTACTTAATGAATCATACATAACATTCCATTTAACTAGTGTGTAAACATAAATTCAAAGTCAAACATTTGAAGATATTACATCTATCTTGGTTGCCTTAAATTAAAATCTCTTTGTGAGAAAATGTGTATCAAGCTCTTATGATATGTAAACACTGTAAATTTCTCAACAAAAAGATAATGGTGCCACATATTAAAATAATGGACTACATAATCCAATTCTAAATCATGCATCGTGTAGTTCTTCTCATGTACCCATAACTCTCATGAGACATAAGCTACAACATGATCTCTCTACATGGGAACCCAACCCAACCCAGATCTTGATGTATAATAATAGAACACATAACTCTATCTTGATCCCAAAAATATCAGAATAGGTGTTGATTTAAGGTGAAAATTAATATATTTTAAAGATTTATAGCACTCATAATTCCATTTGAAGGGAATTATTTTCTTATATAAGCCGTCATTGTTGAGTAAAGACATGAAAAATCTTGAAAAAAGTATCAGTAGTATTCTACTAATCCAAGGAAACTGCATATTTCAAATAAATTATTCTATGGTTTCCAAGAGATAACAAATTCTATATTTTTATGATATATATAAACTAATTTCATTGAAATGAAATGAACAAGGAAATTTACCTCTTGTATCCTGATTCACGCTCAAATTTACCCAAGTTTTTAGGGTTAAGCGGTCGCTTGTAATGTAGCCTGGGTTATCGAATCCTTAGAGACCTATAGACACGCACATTCTAAGGACTGTTTTTGGATATAAAGTGGCCAACTTGGGTTGATTTTAGATGGGTTTAAAGGATCAATAACATATTTAAGTTAATTCAATTTAATATAATGATTTGATCCTAGGTTATCACTCGGGTTGGATTGGATGAATTCCTTTTTTAATGATTTCAATTTCTTATATTTGAGATGGGTTCATTTAAGAAGATTAAACAACATCATCACTTACTGGTTTAATACCTACATAATTTAATACTAATCACCTACACACTTTAAGGATCAAAGTTTTGAGCACTTCAAGGTTAAGGTTCGTATTAGCACTTGAAGTGTGTGGCCTTAAATTCAACAAGGATGAAGAAGTTTAAAGATCTTCAAACAAAATTCTCAATTAAAATAAGTGATTAGAAATTAATGGAGTGAGAAATAACATCCAATCCAGACCCTTTATACTCCCTTGGATCAAACCATACATGTGTTATCCCTCCATTGATGACATGTTCTCAATGGAAGCGTAAAGTAGACTTATGAGGGTGGAATTGAAGAAGTAAAAACAAAAAAATAACGATCACTCCACCGTTGTGTGATAAATTTCACATGGTATGGTGTGAATGAATTCACACCTTGAGGCAAAGATATCAACTTGATATGGAGAAGAACAGAATAAGAGGAAAGGAAGAAATTTTATTAAGAAACTAAGATGAATTGAATAACTTACATGAGAAAGAAATGTGATTACAAACACAAAGCGACAACATACCACTACAATGAAACCAAACACCAAAGATGCCCAAATCCTCTACCACCAATGCCTTAAATAATCATTTTTAAAGCCTTGGGTCGATCATACAATAGTCTAAGTCTCCTCAATTAATTGTGGTATGCCATAAGTGGGTGGAAAGTTGAGGGTGAGTTGATTTTTCCATCCTTGACAAACAATCCGATCCAACTTACATGACTCGACAGATGTGTTGAAAAGAGTATATAGATGGCCTAATTTTGGTGGACCATAGTAGAGAAAAATTAAGATACTGATGTCCTCTGATATCCTGTAAAATTTTAGCCTAAAATTGTTTATTTTTTACGAGATATGATTAAATGCGTGGGATATTTTTCTAGGTTGCAGAATCTGTCACATAATTTTACTTCAAATTGGGTTGCATGAAAATAAATTTAAAACTCCGAATTAGATCTTTTCACTATAGGGTGAAATGTTTTTATTGATTTATTCTATAATCCCACAAAATTTGGGCTTTATTGGGCCTGTATTATGGGCCCCACATTCTCATCAGTGAGCTGGTGTCCAATATGCCTTCTCCAGAATTGTTTCCTTTCATCGCCAAATATTCCAATCATCATTTATGAATACTCCATTGATCACTGAATGAAAAATGTTAATATTGAAGTGTAGATAAATTTCTCAAAATATCAAATTAAAATATGGATAATTATATTCATTAAAATTAGATGAATCATTGGGCCTAAATTGGTGTACATTAGGCATGAAGTGCACAAATGATGAGAATGGATGTTCAAAATTAAAATCCACTAACTCAGGCCCATAAGATCAAAAATGAACATTTAATACCATTAAAATTTAATTAAAATATGTGTTTCTATTGGATAATCACACCCCCAACTTGATATTTGCTAGTCCTGAGAAAAATGTATCTCAACAATATGAAATTCGAATTCCCTTTTCCCAAAACATTTTAATACACAATGATCACCAAAAACCCTTACACCAAACAATCATGAAAACCATCAAAATATTTTAATACAAGATAGTTTCATAAGCAGATATCAATCCCAAGCCCTTTACTTTTTTCAAATTCATCTCCATATTTCATCCAATATCAATTAAGAGTGATGATGTATTGTGCATCACAATAGACATGGGGGTTCATCTTTATTAAGGGAGAAATGATGGAAGCGCTAGGTGGAATCACATTTCAATATTAAGATGAGTATTCAATTTTTTTTGTTGTATTTTTTTTGTTTTTGTTTTTGTTTTTTTGCAATTTTTTCATGGTAATTGAAATTTCACTCAAAAGAGTCAACTCATGTAGCGAGACTTTGCTGATGACTCCCAGGATCAAAGACCTTAGGGAACCAAGTGAAGCCCACATACTCAGGCATCATCTAGAGTTAAATTAGTCAAAAACAAAGTCAAATTACCACAAGTAGAGATAAAATTACTAACTCTGGGCCATACAACTATGAAGTCACAATCCCCAAGTGCCGAAAGCCACACATTAGGTCATTTCATTGCTCTACATGCAAATTTATTGTTTTTATATTTTTTATTAAATACTCATATTAAAACTAAAATGATCACCAATCCTATGCTATTTATTTGGGGGACCCCATGAACTCAAACTAATACCCCACTATCCAAAGGATGTGTGTTGTGATCTTTTTTTTATTTGGATGAAAATATAAACGATTAAATTTCACATTAGACAGCCCCACTTTCCAAAATCTATGCTCATGAAATTATACAAGGATTAAAATTAGAATCAGGGCATGCTAAATTATTTGATATTCAGTTTCAAAGTGTACAATGTCTGTTATCATGTTCAAGCTTAAAGAAAATTTTCCTTCCATTAAGGCACACTTTTTTTTTTCAAATCATTCATTTTTTTGACACAAAAGATTTTTTTTTATTTTATATCCCCCTAACTTAAAATAACACTATCCCCAGTGTTTAAAGAAAAGAAATTTTATAAGGGGGTAGAGGCAGGGATTGGGAGTTCAAAAAGGAAATTGAAAACTAGGATCATGGAATGAAGTCACCTGGTGGTTTAAGTTGTAATTCTTGATACTCCAATTTAGTCCTTTGATATCCATGTCATTTGCAGAGTTCCATAATGGAAAAAGGAAAAACAAACAAACAAACAAACAAAACAATATATATATATATAATAATAACAATAAAAGTAAAATATAAGTATATATACACAAATTAAAGAAAAAGGAAGCACTATAACCTGTAGTTCAGTGGTAGGCGCACTCCCCTGTCTCCCTTCGGTCCCGAGTTTGAGTCCCCGGGGCTTCGCCGATTGTGACGGGGTTTTCCCCATGACCTACGACGTGTCCTTATATATATATATATATATTTTAACCTACAAACCCATAAAAGTAAACTGATGATACATTGTCTTCCTTTTAAATTTCTGGGTAAGGTATTACTCAAGGATCACACCACATGACACAGATGAATATAACGCTCCCCTTTTATACCCATCCATACTCATAATAGAAGAACATGTTAATAGTCCATGGTACTGTCATATGCAGAGTTAAGTATCTTTTTTTAATATAAAATTTATTTATTAATCCTATTTTTTTTAAAAAGATGATTCACAAAGATGAAAACCACGAGTTGCCTCCTGCGCAGTACTTTGGTTTAATGTTGCTAGCTCGACTTAGACCCTCATTTATTTAAGTATTTTCCTCATCTAAGGTTGGTTCACACAAGTTTTCATCAACTTATTTTTTTTGGAATGGTTCAATGAATGGTTTGACTCTATGATCATTAACATTAAAGGTTTTACCATTTGTGGGATCTTGAATTTCTACAGCCCCATGGGGGTACACCTTATGCACTATGTATGGACCTGACCATCTAGACCTCAACTTTTCTGGGTGTAAATGAAATTTAGAACTATACAAAAGAATAGGTTTAACCAGTACAATGTTTTTGGTTTTAATATTTCAAGATTGGTAGGCTTGTACTTTAGCTTTATTGATCCTTGAATTTTCATAAGCCTCCATCCTAAGTTCCTCAAGTTCATTGAGATCTAATTTAATTTCTGTTTCAATCAATGATAGGTCATAATTCATTTTCTTAATTGCCCAAAAGGCCTTATGTTCAATCTCCACTGGAAAATGGCATGCTTTACCATAAACCAACCTATATGGGGACATTCCTAAAATGGTTTTATATACGATTCGATAGGTCCAAAGAGCATCTAAGAGTTTTATCGACCAATATTTCCTATATGGATTAACAATTTTCTCAAGAATTTGTTTGATTTATCGATTGGCTAACTCAACTTGACCATTGGTCTATGGGTGGTAAGCAGTGTTCACTTTGTGAGAAATTCCATACTTGTCCATGAGTGATGATAATGGACGATTTCAAAAATGATTTCCACAATCACTAATGATATCCCTAGGAATTACAAATCTAGAGAAGATGTTTTCTTTTAGGAATCTAATCATAGTTAGATGATCATTAGATTTTGAGGGAATGGACTCAACCCATTTTGATACTTAATAAATAACTAAGATAATGTAAAGATATCCCCTAGAGTTTGGGAAGGGACCCATGAAATCAATTCCCCAACAATCAAATATTTCAACCATTAAGATGGGAGTAAGTGTCATTTTATTCCTTTTTGTGATGGACTCTGCTTGTTGACACCTAGGACAACTTTGAAAAAATGTGTAGGAGTCCCTTAAGAGGGTGGGCCAGAAGATACCACACTGAAGAATCTTAGCATATGTTTTCTTAGAGGAAAAGTGACCTCCACATGCCTCACTGTGACAAAATTTAAGGATGTAATCTTGTTCAGATTCTGGGACACACCTCCTAATGACTTGGTCAGGGCAGAACTTATAGAGGTATGAATCATCAAACACATAGTGCCTAACATTAGAAAGGAATTTACTTCGAGCATGAGTCCCTAAGAATTTTGGAATGACTCCTGTAACTAAGAAGTTGGCTATGTCAACATACTATGGGAAATTACTCATTGAATAAAGGTTCTCATCGGGAAATGAATTATACACAGAAAGTTGATTTGAGTTGTCTTTTAATTCCATCCTAGAGAGATGATCAGCTACAAAATTTTCAACACCCTTTTTATCCTTGATTGTGAGGTAAAATTCTTGTAATAGAAGGACCCACCTAATCAGTCTAGCCTTGGAATCTTGTTTTCGGAAGAGGTATTTTAGTGCAGAATGGTCAGTAAACACAGTGATGGGGGATCCTAAGAGGTAGGACCTAAAATTTTCTAAGGAAAACACAATAGAAAGTAACTCCTTCTCAGTGGCAGTGTAATTGATTTGTGCATCATTTAAGGATTTTCTTTTATAAGCAATGACACATGGATTTTTCTCAGACCATTTTCCTAAGACTGCTCCTACAGCAAAGTCGTCCACATAACACATGAGATCGAAAGGAAGTTTCCAATTTGGAGACTAAATGATAGGTGGAGAGATAAGAGATGACTTGAGTGTAGATAATGATTCCTCACAGCTTTTTGTCCATAAAAATGGAGCATCTTTCACCAATAGAGCACAAAGTGGTTGAGAAATAGAGTTGAAATTCCTAATGAACCTTCTATAGAAACCAGCATGTCCTAAGAAATACCTCAATTCCTTGATAGTTTTGGGTGATGAAAGGTGACGAATGATGTCAACCTTGTCTTTATCAACTTCAATCCCCCTACTCGAGACTATATGGCCAAGGACTAGTCCCTCTTTAACCATGAAATAGAATTTTTCCTAGTTTAGGACTAGATTATTTTCTTCACATCTTGACAAGACTCTCTCCACATTACTCATACATCCCTCAAATGTATCCCCAAACACAAATAATTCATCCATGAAGACCTCTAGAAAATACCCTACCATGTCTGAGAATATTCCCATCATGCATCGCTGGAAGGTTCCAGGGGCATTGCATAACCCGAAGGGTATGCGTTTGAAAGAAAAGGTGCCGAATGGACATGTGAATGTAGTCTTTACTTGATCCTATAGGGAGACCTCAATTTTATTATACCCCGAGTACCCATCTAATAAATAGTATAAGGCGTGACCTGTGACTCTCTCAAGGACTTGGTCAATGAATGGTAAGGGGAAATGGTCCTTGGTAAATGAGTTTAGCTTCCTATAGTCGATGCCGACTCTCCAGCTACTAATCACCCTTTTTGGAATAATTTCTATATCCTTATTGGTTATCACTGTGATTCCTTCCTTCTTAGGAACCACTTCGATCGGGCTCACCCACTCACTCTCAGCTATGAGATAGATGATACCAGCTTTTAACAATTTCAGAAGTTCTTTTCTTACTAACTCCATGAGATTAGGATTGAGTCTCTATTGAGGTTGAAGACATGGATTTGAATCAGATTCTAGAAAAATCCTATGATTCTTGATTAGTGGGATAATCCCAGGAATATCAGACAAGGTCCAACCAATGGATTTCTTATGTTTCCTAAGGACATCTAGAAGTATCCTCTCATGATTGTATTCAAGGGAAGAAGAAATGACAATATGATGTGTGTGATTTTCCTCTAAGAAGGCATACTTGAGTGTAGTAGGAAGTTCCTTAAATTAAAGATCAGGTTGGTTCATAATTTCAGCAGAATATTGGGACATTGAATCAAGATTGATTTTGTTTCCTAGAGTTTTAGATAGAATCAAATCCCCATGTGTAGAAGTTTCATCAACAAGATTGGTTTGATCAGATTTAGAGAAGGAAGTTTTATTGGTCTCCATGAAAGTGGTTTCTTGAAATGTTTCATTGATTTTTGGACCTAAGACTTCATTATAAGACCAATTTGAAAATGATTCAAGCCAAGGAGATAAACTTCCTTCATACGAACAAAGGAAATCAATCTCATCTTGACTTAAACATCCACCAAATATTCCTTGATGTTTTATGGATTCATTATCAATGCTTCCTATCATGTTTACTTCATGAATGTCCTCATAATCCCCTATTTGTGAGCTTGTATTATAGATGTTCAAGTCTAGAATCATGTTTCCAAAAGTGATGGTCATGTTCCCATTTCAGACTCGGATAATAGAGTTGATTGTTGTAAGGAAAGGTTGACCAAGGATGATTGAGGTTTGTTCCTTATTTCCTAAGTTTGGATGGTTGTCAAGTACAATGAAGTCATCAGGGTAGATGAAGTTTTCAACCTTTACCATAACATCCTTTAAAATCCCCTTTGGAACCCTAATACTACGATTAGCAATTTGAATTGTGACAGATGTGGGTTGGAGCTCTTCTAGGCCTAACTAGCAGTACACAACATAGGAGATGATATTGACACTAGCACCTAGGTCACACAAGGCCTTAGAAATTTCTCTCTACTAGTTCAACATTGATGTAAGGGCAACCCGGGTCTTTCAACTTAGGAGGAACGGTCCCTTGAATGGCGGTACTCACATTAGCAACCAAAAGGACTTGGTTTTTATGTGAAAATTCTCTTTTAAAAGTACACAAGTCCTTAAGGTACTTTGAGTAGGAAGGTATGGTTTGTATTGCATTGATAAGGGGAATGTTCAACTTGACTTGTCATAATATTTCCCTCAATGTTTCATTCAATTCAGGATTGGTTTTCCCCCTCATGCATTGAGGAAATGGTGTAGGTTGTGGTTTTGTTTGTTGAAGGGTTGTTTCTTTCACATTGTTATCAGTTTCCTCAGTTTTATCATGTGGTTAATTTGAATTTTAATTAGAGTTTGAAGCTTCACATGGTTTCTGACTTATTTGTTCAGGTTTCTCAATTGATTTCCCACTTCTTAAAACTATCACAGCCTTTAGTTGTTCATGAGTTGTTTGAGTGAAACTTGAATCTCCCCATACTGTTTGTTGTGGAATGGCTTGTGTAGGCATGGGTTCCTTTACAGTTTTGATGGTTTGAAGTTCTTGTTTTAAGGAAGAGACTTCTGAGTTCATCCTTTCTATTTTTTGCATAGTTGTTCTAGTAGGCTTTGTGGAATAGTTTGGTTTGGTGCTTGAAAAGATTGGTTCATCCTAGGGGGATATTTTGGAGGTGGGATGGTTTGTTGAAAATAGACCAGTGTATATTGGTATTGGATAGGTTGGGTTTGGAACTGATTATGGGTTTGGTAGTTATGATGGTGGTAAGGATTTTGTCCCTGTGGTTGGCTAGGTTGTTGGTTATCTTTCCAGCGGAAGCTTGGGTGGTCATTATATCTTGGGTTTAAGGTGTTTTGGTATTGAGGATTTTGAAAGTTCAAATAATTTACTTCCACTAGGAGTCTTCCTAAAAGAACATCCTTGATGGATATAATGGTTGGACAGTTGTCTGTCTTATGGTCATGTTTGTCACAAATTGTGCAAACATGGTCTACAGTTTGGATTTCATGGACTTTCCTAAGGTCTATCTTTTCAACCTTCCTAGAGAGTGCTGCAAGTTTATCCCTACGGATTTCCTCTTATCTAAGTGTATGAATTCTATTAGTTCTTTGTGTCTTTTCAGAATAAGGTGAAGTTTTCCATGTTTGGTTTTGTTAAGCAAGGCTTTCCAGATACTCATAAGCATCATTTGGGGATTTGTTTTTAGAAGTTCCATTACACATCATGTCAATTAATTGTTTATTCCACGGACCCAACCCTTCATAGAAAATTTGAACTTGTTATAGGATTGAAAATCCATGGAGAGGTACCATGTTGAATGTGTCTTTGAACCTTTCATATGTTTCATAAAATGAATCTCCCTCTTTTTCAAAAAAGTTTTGGATGCTCTTTTTAAGTGCAATTGTTTTGTGGTGGGGAAAGTATTTTTTGTAGAATTCTCCTTGTAATTGGTCCCAAGAGTTGATGGATAATGGTCTAAAATTGTATAGCCATTTTTATCTTGATCCTTTAACAAAAAATTAAATATCCTCATCTTAGATGATTCTAGTTGATGTGGGGGACACATGGTTTCTACAATGTCATTGAACTCCTTGACGTGAAGGTAGGGCATCTCGGACTCCATTCCATGGAATGTGGGAAGGTGGTTAAGGACATGTGGTTTAAATATGTAGTTGGAATCTACTAGGTAATTGTGTCTAATTCATTATGGGGCATTGGTTTAAGTAGGTGTGAGATAGTCATTCATGGTTTGATTGACTACATTCCCCAATTTTGGGGCCGCCTCATTTGGATTTCCATTTTGGTTCCCACCTGGGTTTATGAGTTGGTTTCTTTGAAGACATTTAATTGAAATAGGCTCAATTTTTGACTCTAGAGTATTAGGAATATCATGATATAATGTAAAGAGTTCCCTTGGTGTACTTGACTCCCCAACCCCAGGACTATTCACCCTAACTAGATGGTTTGATTGGTCACTAGTGTAGGCAGACATGCGCCAAAAGAAAGAAAAAAAATGAAAAAGGGAAAAGATAAGAGAATTTGGATGAGAATAGAATAAATGAGGAAGAATAGAATGGGTGTTTATACAACTTACTTGGGTCCCTATAAATGGTGCCAAAATTTGATTCACGCTCAAATTTACCCAAGTTTTTAGGGTTTAGCGGTCGCTTGTAGTGTAGCTTGGGTTGTTGAATCCTCAGAGACCTAAGAAGAAACCTATAGACACACACATTATAAGGACTATTTTTGGATATTAAGTGGTCAAATTGGGTTGATTTTAGATGGTTTTAAAGTATCATTAACAGATTTAAGTTAATTCAATTTAAGATAATGAGTTGATCCTAGGTTATTTCTCGGGGTGGATTGGATGAATTCCTTTTTTAATGATTTCAATTTCTTATATTTGAGATGGGTTCATTTAAGAAGATTAAACAACATAACCACTTAATGGTTTAATAACTACATACATTAATACTAATCACCTACACACTTGAAAGATCAAAGTTTTTAGCACTTCAAGGTTAAGGTTCGTATTAGCACTTGAAGTGTGTGGCCTTAAATTCAACAAGGACGAAGAAGTTTAAAGATCTTCAAATGAAATTCTCAATTAAAATAAGTGATTAGACATTAATAGAGTGAGAAATAACATCCAATAAAGAACCTTGATACTCAATTGGATCAAATCATAAGTGTTTTATCCCTCCATTTATGACATGTTCTCAACGGAAGCAGAAAGTAGACTTACGTGGGTGTAATTGAAGAAGTAAAAACAACAAAATAACGATCACTCCACCGTTGTGTGATAAATTTCACAAGGTATGATGTGAATAAATTAACACATTGAGGTAATGGTATCAATGTGATATAGATAAGAATATAATAAGAAGAAATTAGAAACTTTTATTAAGAAACTAAGGTGAATTGAACAACTTACATGAGAAGGAAATGCGATTACAAACACAAGCGACAACATAACACTACAATGAAACCAAACACCAAATATTCCCAAATCCTCCACCACCACTACCTTAAATAAGATTTTTTAAAGCCTTGGGTAGATCCTAAAATAGTCCAAGTCTCCTCAATTAATTTTGGTAGGCCATAAGTGGGTGTAAAGTTGATGGGGATTTGATTTTTCCATCCTTGACAAACAATCCGAGCCAACTTGAATAACTCAACAAATGTGTTAAAAAGAGCATCTAGATGGCCGAATTTTGGTGGTCCATATAATAGAAAAATTAATATATGGATTTCCCCTGATATAATGTAAACTTTCATCCCACAATAGTTTATTTTTTGCGAGATATGATTAAATGTGTGGGATGTTTTTTTGGGCCGCAGAATCTGGCCCATAATTTTATCTCCAAATTGGGCCGCATGAAAATCCATTTAAAACTCCGAATTAGCTCTTTTCACTGTTGAATGAAATGTTACCCTTAATTTTTTATATAATACCACAAAATTTGGGTTTTATTGGGTCTGTATTGTGGGCCCCACATTCTCATCAGTGGGCTGGTGTCCAATCTGCCTTCTCCAGAATTGTTTCCTTTCATCACCAAAGATCCCCATCATCCTTTATGAATCCTCCATTGATCCCTGAATGAAAAATGATCATATTGAAGTTTAGATCCATTTCTCAAAATATAAAATTAAAATATGGATAATTATATTCCTTAAAATTAGATGAATCATTAGGCCTAAATTGGTGTAGATTAGGTATAAAGTGCACAAATGATGAGAATGGATGTTCAAAATTAAAATCCACTAACTCAGGCCCATAAGATAAAAAATGAACATATAATACCATTAAAATGTAATTAACATATGTGTTTTTATTGGATAATCATATCCAAAAATCACACTTTGAAATCTTAGTGTAAAGGCAGTGTGCCCATAAAATACTCAACACTATAGCCAAGTGTTCCTCCTGAGCCACTTTAGTTATAGAATAAACCTAGATATTATCAAAAAACACCACTAAAAAATAATCAAGATACCTCTGAAAATTTTATTCATTAGTTACATAAACATTATTGGTGCATTCTTAAGGCCAAAGAGGCATAACCACATACTCATAATGACTATATATACTTCTGAAGTCTATCTTTAGAATATCCTCCTTTTGAACTCATAGTTGATGATATATCGAATGTAATTAAATTTTAGAGAACCATTGAGATCCCCTCAATTGATCAAAACAATAATCAATGTGTAGAATATGATATCTATTCTTTATCATAACTTTGTTAATATTATGACAATCCACACATATCCTAAGAGTTACATCCATCTTATTTATAAAAAGAACTCATGCTGGCCAAGGGGATGTGCTTAGTCAAACAAACCCTTTAATTTAAAAATATTCAAGATGGACCTTAAATTCCCTCAATTCGATTAGTTACATACTATAATATGGAAGGTAAATTGGACCAGTCTTCATAAGGATAACAATCATAAACTCCAATTCTCTTTTGGGTGGAAACCCTGGGAAATTTTCAGGAAAAACATCAGGAAACTAGTACACTATGGTTAGAAAATATCTATTTTTGATTCCATCAGCTGATGCCAAAGTAACCACTGTAAAATAGTAAGATATAGTAACAACCAATGGTACAAAAGTTCCAACTCTTATTTAATCCACTTCCCAATATCCTTTAAATAGATGTTTAACATCATCTAAAGATAAGAAATTCACTTATTGAGCATAACAATCGATATGGTATTTGTATATCATCAACCAATCCATTCCCAAAATCAAGTTATCAATGAAAGAGAAGTCCCATAACAATTATTCCCCATCGATAGTCATCATAAATACCACACACTCTAAAGCTTAACAATCTTATTGAAAAAGAGGATTTTGTAGTTTCAAAATAGAAGGAACCATCTCAACATGAAAACTCATAAGATCAATAACACAAGAAGCAATAAAATAGTGTGATGTAACCATATCAAACAAGGCCTACATAAGGGTATAATTCACAAGAATCATGCTTCACACAATTTAAGGACCATATTGATCATCCCTGATCAACTGCTCAACACCATATAATTTCTCACTCACTATCCCTTACTCTTTGTTGCCTTTCTAAGATTACATAGCCTGAAGAGTCATGATGTTTCTATAATCACCTTGGATTATTCGATTCTAAGGATGAGAGTTATTATAACAAGAACTTATAGTCAAATAATAAGATGTATGAGAGACTACATTGATGGTTCCGAGCACAATGAAATCATTCATAGGTGGGCGATATATTAAAATTTATTTTAATAATCATTACCTGAAACCAAGAGAAAGGATCTTGCATGTAAAATTTATAATTAATTTATTTAATATTTGAATAAATAAATACCTAGGCTTAGTAAAATTATTCATTGGTGAATGTTGATCATCCAAAAATACCCTTTTGGATTACCTTTATTGTGTTGTGAGGATCTAAGGATAGAATCCCTCTTGTGGTGATCTATATGTGCTCATATGATCTCTGAGTAACACCACTCGATCTCTGGGTGCTAGCGTGGTGAGTCGAATGTCTTGTGTTTTTCATTCTTGATCGTTCATTCTTCAGTATTGAATAAATCTCTCTTGCACTTATCGTTCTTGAGATGGAGAGAGGAGGAGTTGAGAGAGAATTTGTTGTGCGTAAAAATTCTACATTCTCAATTTTTGGATACTCTACACAATAGGCATAATTGTCTATTTATGAAGTTAGGATTTAAGTTAAAATATTTTTTAATTGCATAATAGCAATTAAATAACATTTATTACCTTTAATAAACCCAATGCCACATAATAATAATTATATTATTATTATTTTCTGGTGTGTGTCAACTTGTGTAATAACAAATATTATGTAACTGTATTCTTAATTAATATTTGTCACTGGAATCAGTCTTGGTCCGTTCAAACTCCTATATCATTTATTTAACAAATGAATAAATATTTTATTCATAAATAAATATTTTATTCACAATATAGAGAATAAATATTTATTAAAATATTTAATAAATTAAATAAATATTTTATTCACTTGACGGTGAATAAATATTTTCTTTAATTTACGAGATCAATATAACTTGAATAAAATTATTCATTGGACTTGAGAATAATATTTATTCCATTAATTAAACTCAAATATAATTTAAACGAGATCAACAAAAACACTTAGTGTGTGACCCTCAAGGATTCTTTCTCATTGGCATTGGGTGGGATTTCCCAAAGTCCAAGATTAATCTCTAGCAACGGGTCAAGGCACCCAAGATAAAAAAATTAATGTCAAAAACCACATACAAATGCTCATTGTGTAATATAATTCCTTTTTCACAATATATCATCAAGTAGGTTGCATAACTATGTCACCAACCTATATGCTCAATATGTCTTTATTTGACTATTTGAAATAAACACGTCATTACACTATGGACATGGAATTTAATGCGATGGTTCTATTCCAATCAAAGGGCCAAGATATCATCTTCTATAAATATGGAAGGGAAAAACCCTTCCTTGACTTATTCATTAATGCCATGTCACTCATGACGCACCCAATGTATCCAAATTTACCATGAACTGTTATCGTTATGATTTATGAAATACATCTAAGTACGTGAGTTGTAACATGCATTAATAATAATATTAAATTCTAAATACCATCACACACACTCATAGATAGGAATATCTGATGAAACCAAAATATGCAGAATTCCTACTGGTGGGTATGTTCTCATAATCTACCATATTTGAGATTACCAAGTGAAAACTTCATCAGAATAAGCATTATCTTCTTATGAATACTCATACCTGATAGCCTATGTACTATGTGTCCCATCATAGTACATTATCCAACCTCAAAACATTATTTGATAATATCATCACAGCACATTAAGGTTATCATCATATCGGGAAACTACTATGACCTTATCAATGTGATGTATACTCTAGGAAATTGTTACATTAGAGTCATGTAGAACAACAAACATTATGTAGTAATAATTTTTATTAATATTCAATATATTGAATATTCATGTAATCAAAGCACAAAAAGTTGGTCCTAGGACACCAAATCTAACAAAATTCTACTTGGACTAGAGCCAACTACCTATGAACTTTAGTTCACTAGACCTTACATGATAATCATGTTTCTGCCGAGTCAAGGTTTTTTTCAAGGGTTTTACCACACTGTATTTTATGGAAATACTAATCACTACAAATCCACCTCTCTAAGAAAAATCCTTCAAGATATGATACATTTAAAGTATGTGCTTGATCTGCTGATGTGAACTTTTCTCTTTTGTAAGAGAAATCACTACATTATTATCTCAATAGAGTGTGATAGGATCTTTACTTCTAGGTACCACATAAATTTATTGGATGAAGTTGTGCATCCATACCACTTCTTTAGCTACCTTATAAGCCGCAATATACTCAGACCTTATTGTATAATCTGTAACCATAGCCTACTTTGAGCTCTTATAGCTCACAACACCCCCATTAAAAGTGAATATGTATCCCATTCGCAACTTCATGTCATCTTGATCTCTTTGGAAACTAGAATATGTATATCCTCTAATGAATAGTTCCTCATCTCCTCAATAAACTAGGAACTTATCCTTAGTGTGCCTTAGATACTTAAGGATATTCTTGACTTCCATTCAATGGCGGTCACCTTGATCATCTTGATATCTTCCCACCACACTTAATATGCAGGATACATCTATCCTAGTATATAGCATAACATACATGACTTCCCCAATCACTGATGCATATGGAATACTTGTCATTTTATTTATTTTCTCATGTGTCTAAGGACACATTTTTATAGAAATATGAATTCCATGTGATTCTAGAAACAATCCTCTCTTGTATTATTCCATACTGAATCTATTTAGTATCTTGTTAATGTATATAATTTTACTTAGGCCGAGAAACCTCTTGGATCTATAATGATGGATCTCGATCCCAAGAATATATGCTGCCTCACCCAATTCCTTCATAGAGAATCATTTATTAAACAACACCTTAATAGACTGTAAGACTGGTATTTAATTTCCAATGAGTAATATGTCATCAAAATATACTATTAATAAAATGAATTCACTCTCACTAAACCATTTATAGACACACGACTCACATTCATTATTTATGATACCAAATTCTTTCATCCTTTGGAATCACACACCATTTGGGCTCTGTTATATAGACATATTCTTAAAGGTTCCCATTAAGGAAGGATTTTTTGACATCCATTTCCAAATCTCATAATCATGGAAAGATGCAATGGAAAGTATAATTTAGATAGATTTAAGCATTGAAACTGGTGAAAAGGATTCATCATAGTCAATGCCTTGATGCCGTTCAAACCCTTTTTCAACTAGGTACTGACTTGTCCTTCCATGTCCAGTTTCTTCTTGAATATCAATTTTCAACCAAAGGACTTTAAATCTACTGGATGATCTAAAAAAATCTAGACATGAGTTTGGTACATGGAATCCATTTCAGAATTTATGGCTTCTTTCCACCTAGAAACATCAGTGCCACTTAATTCTTCTTTGTAGGTTATGAGACCAATATTATCAAAAAATAACGACTCACCATCCTTAGTGACTAGAAAACCATACCATTCTAGTTCTCTAACCTATTTAGTACTCCTACATAGTAATCGTGTATTTGGAATTATTTATTCTTCTACAGGGCTTTGTGGATTTTTTTATGTTCCAACTCTTATGTATCTTGAGCCTAGACTTCATCAAATTATATCTCACTCCCACTATCTATTTTAGAGATAAGATCCTCCTTTAGAAATTTGGGACATCTGTCAACCACAACCTTTTTATCTAAAGTATGATGTAGGTAGTATCCATTTTTTTCTTTGGGATATCATATAAAGATACACTTTGTGACTCAAGGTGTAATCTTATTACCTGAAGAGGAATTAACAAATACTTCACTACCCCACACATGTAAGTAAGAAAACACAAGTTTCTTTCGATTCCATAATTGGTATGGTATGCTATCTGTTTCTTTAATTGGAACTCGATTTAGTATATATGATGCTTTTTGTAATGTGTATCCCCAAAAGGATAATGGAATACTCACATGAATTATCATTGATATCATAATGTCCAACAAGGTGTAGTTTCTCCTATCACTTACACCATTCCACTAAGGTGTATAAGGAGGAGTGAGTTGAGATAAAATCACAAAATCTTTTAGATAATAAATGAAAACTTGATTAAGATATTCTCCACCACAATCTAAGTGATTTTTCTTAATCTTATTACTAATATGGTTCTCAACTTAATTCTTGTATTCCTTTAATTTGTCAATAGAATCTTACTTATACCTTATTAAGTAGAGATATCCATATCTACTAAAATCGTCAGTAAAAGTTATGAAGTATGAGTACCCACACCTTGCTTTAAAATTAAATGTTCCACACACATCGGTATGAACTAATTCAAGACTATATTTATACCTTTCACATTTCACACTAAATGGGGATTTGGTCATTTCTCCTTATAAACATGCATAACAAATGCCAAGTGGTTTTAGTTCAAAAGAATCTAAATACACATCCTGATATAATTTATTCAAGCTCTTTTCATTTACATGGCCTAGAAAATAATACCAAAGTTGGGTATGGTATGATTCATGTGAAGTAATTTTGTTATCAATTTTAATTGTTTGGTTTGTATAATTCAACACATAAATATCGTTATTTAAATGTGCCTTAATATAGAAAATTCTATCTTTATAAAAGAAGCAACATTTATTCCCAAATTTGAAAATAAATCCATCAGTATCAAATATAAATATAGAAATAATGTTTTTTAACTAAATGAACATAATAATAACCCTTTAAAACCAAGATCATTATGGTTAGTAATGTGATGTCGTAGTCCTCAATAACTACAATAACAAGTTTATCTATGTTGACTACTCGAAGATCTACCTCCCCTAAGTCAATCTTTCTGAATCTACTTAATTCTTGTATTTTAATACATATGTGAAAACCAAAATCTATATTTAATACCAAATTTTTAGAAATAGATAAATTTCACTTGATAAAAAATGCACCTAAAGCTTCCCCTCACTTCTTTGGGTGGGTGTAGTTTTTCTTTCAGTGGCCCTTCTTGCCACATGTGAAATAGGAAGCATCTTATTCCATTAATTTTCCCTTGATCTTCCTCTTCTTGGAAGGGAATAAAGAAGATTTTTTCTAAAAGATATTCACTTTCCCTTTCTTTTTGTTCACTATAAGGATGTAAGGTTTTTCACACTTCGTATCCTTATCTACTTTTCAAAGAAGAGAAAGAAGATATGGTTGAGACTTCTCAATGTTGTTTATATTAAATTTTCCAACAAAATTGGAGAAGATATGAGGGATTGATGCTATAATGAGTTCAGTTCTCAGTTATTTGGAGATTTTAAACCCTAGAACCTCTAAGCACTAAATGTAGCCAATGATATTGACTCCCTCTCTTAGATTTCTCTGAAATATAACCTTTTAAATCTCAAATTGTTCCTATCTAGCTCTCTCTTGGGAAAGACTATAGAGGTTCTCAAGAATTCTAGACACATACATGTTTTTGTGAGACTTTATTAGTTCACTAGACATCGCTACAACATCAAACTTTGAACATAGACCACGTCACTTAAATGTTTTTCATAAACAAGGAACTCTTTATCACTTACCTCTTTATAGAAAGATAATGCATTGAGGATTCTAGCATGTAAGATTTCTGTTCATGGAATAATACAACTTGAAGTGTCTAGACCACTCCTAGAAGTTACTGCTAGTTAGAAGGTTATCTTTCTCCCATATTGATCATAGGGATAGTGTGTATGATGAACTTGTTATTTTATTCTACTATTAAAAAGTGCATATTATTAGTAATTTTCTTGATTTCCAAATAAGTGAGATATAATAAATTAAATGTTTTATTTATTTATTTATTAAATCTACCACTATTTTATTAAATCTCTATAGCCCTCACCATTGAACTCAGAATGTTTCGTTTCATTAACATTCTAGTGGCAAGGATACCCATTACTTTCCTTAATGATCCGAAATTTGGCCATGAAAACCATAATAAAGTAATTAGGCAAGCGGTCTGGTCAACTGTGGACTTGCATCTCCTTAATCCATTGAGTGCATTCCTCTATCCTGAAATCTTGACTTAGATTTCCTCAAAACTTGCCTCCAAATTTTTATTAAACAGTATTTTGCTATTAAACTCAATATAATTTCAGTTAAGTCAATGAAAAACTCTCATGATAACTCCTCGATAAAAGTAAGTGTCCAAACTTTGTCCATGTACTACACTTCATTCTATGGTTTCATTCCCAATCAAGTAATGTAAGTCTTAGTCTGACTTAATATTTAATTGATAGATTTTCATTTATTATGAATAATTTTTTTATCTTGTTCAATCCTTTACATGTCTTGTTAATATTAAGTAGATGTTACTTAATTAATTAACCATGTTGGATAAAAAATTGATTCATAATTCATTTATTTAATTTCATTCTTTGCACATTAATTTTATTTATGTGATCGTGACCTTGCATCCATAAAATAAATAATTTCATAGACAGAAATAATTAATTAATTAAATGAATCCTTCACGAGCTTTATATAATGGTTAATTTAATGAGAAGACATTAAATCAACCTTTGGCCTAGGGGAAATAACTCCTATTTTTGGTCTTGGAATGAGTTACAACATTCCCCCTATCCAAATATGTATCACTTGGGTTGGCATCATTATGGTTCTATCTTGAACCACCTCCATTTGCCTTGAGATGCTCCATTAATTACAAATATTTATTACTCATATGCAGGTGAGGGAAACCAAAGGATTGGTTAAAGTGGGTTACATAAATATCCTTAGACATATAGGTCCTACATAATATTGTAGGGAGAGATGAATTTCATTCCATCATTTAATTTAATATTAATTAATTAAAAATTATACACTAAATTAAATTAAAACATCCAACACATACAAAGGTCTTGGTCAAGCTCATGAATGGTCATACATGCAATGAATACGCAAAAGTAAATAGCTAGCATTCATTCATTTATTCATTCTATTATTATTTAAGATAAACACACTTGCATTAATTAATTAATTAATTAATTCCCTTTTATCTTAATGATCATCCGATCTTATTTGGAGATAACCATCATTAATGGAATTCATGGAAATAAACGACAGAACCAATAATAACATATTAATTATAATAAATTAATTGAGAATTTAAAAATTATTTAATACTATTATTAAATTTTCAAACACACAACGGTGTGTTAATCAATAAAATAAGGTTTTAATGCTGAAATTCTCAAATTTAATGTAATTTTAATTTTTCCATGAATGGAAGACTACATGGAATGTACATGCAGCTACATGTCATGTACCTCGGTTGTCATATATCCAAGTCACATGCATGTGGATTTGATGTGTTAACTCGAATGGACTACGTGGTGTGTACATGCTAGTTACACACCTTGTATTCGCTTGTCATGTTACAATTTGGCTCAGTCAACATGTGGTGTGAAATAAAATCACGGTGTGTAATTAAGTGCTTGACACATCTAGATACAATGTGCATGGGTATACAGTGTGTGCTCCAACCGCATGCCTTTTAACCCAGTTTTACCGGCCATAGATTTGGTAATTCCCGATGGTATCTCTAGTCATTCTTCATTTTTTCTTAAACCTTTAAGAAAATTAAACACTTAACAAACATGAATAATATGCCGATAACATGTTAATTTAAATAATATTAAAGAATAAATAACTTGAAATGAAAATCTGACCACAATTGTGCACAAATTAACCATCAAATAAATAATTATAAATTTAAATGTGACTAATCTGATACCACTTATTGGTTCTGGTCATAGAGGAAGTGTGCGTATGTGGGAGATATATTAAAATTTCTTTAATAATCACTGCCCAAAATCAAGAGCAAGGATCTTTCACATCAAATTTATAACTAATTTTTTTAATATTTGAAGAAATAAACACATGGGCTTAGAAACATTATTTGTTTGTGAATTTTGATCATCTTAAAGGACCCTTTCAGATTACCATCACTATGCTGTGCAGATCCAAGGATAGAATCCCTCTAGCAGTGATTCACATGTGCTTCTATTATCTCCAACCAACACCACTCAATCTCTGGGTGCTAACGCAGTGAGTTGAATGTCATGTGATGTTCGTTCTTGACCGCTCATTCTTAAGCCTTGAAGAAGTCTCACTTTCACTTCTCATTATTGATAGAGAGAGAGAATGAGGAGTTGATAGATAATTTTTCATGCGAAACAATTCTCTATTCTTAATTTTTAGATACTCTACAAAATAGACATATTCGTCTATTTATAGAGTTAGGATTTAAGTTAAAATATTATTGAATTATATACCAACTATAAAATAACATATATTTTATTTAATAAACCCCATGCCACATAATAATACTTATATTATTATTATTTTGTGGTGCGTGCCAACTTGCACAACAAAAAATATTATTTAATTATTTTTTAATTAATATTTTTCACCGGAATCAGTCTTGGTCCATTAAAACTCCTCTATCATTTATTAAACAACTATATAAATATTTTTTTCATAAATAAATATTTTATTCACAATCTTGTGAATAGATATTTATTAAAATATTCAATAAATAAAATAAATATTTTATTCACATGATGACTAATATATATTTATTTAATTTATGTGATCAATATATATTGAATAAAATTATTCCTTAGACTTGAGAATAATATTTATTCCATTAATTAAACTGAAATATAATTTAATCGAGATCAATGGAAACACTTCGTGTGTGACCCTCTAGGATTATTTCTCGTTGGAACTAGGGAGACTTTCCTAAGTCCAAGATTACTATCTAGCAATAGGTCAAGGCACCCAAGAGAAAGAACTTAATATCACAATGTCAACAACCATATACGAATGCTCACTATGCAATATAATCCATTTGTCATAATATCTCATCAAGCAGGTTGCATAACTGTGTCACCAACCTATATACTCGATATGTCTTTCTTTGACTATCTGAAATAAACACATCGTTACACCATGGTCATAGAAAGAGTTTATTTTTATATATATATTTTGCTTCATGAGACCCACACACCTATGTTTAAATACATTTATACTATTTATGATGATGATGATGCAAGATGGAGACCACATCAAGACAAGGAAATATCCTAGATGATAAGTGAAAACACTGGACCGAAGGTGAGCTATGATATGAGTCAAGATCTAACTTAGATATTATACCCATAGTTCCTGGTTGATCCATTAAGTTTAAATGGATTAACCAATATTAGATACTCAAGATCATTCGGGCAATTTATTTCCTTTATAAAATTTTTATTACTTTATGCATTTTCATGTCTGTGGGAAACACATAAAATAATAAACAGAAAAGAGCATAAAGTCATAATTAATGTATTCTATTAATGCATGTTTAGTTATAATCATGACAGCACAACATGAATATATTTAATAAAAAAGGATTACATTCTTCAAAAATATTAAATACCTCTCAAATAAATATTAAGTCATGAACGCCTTCCATCACTCAAATCTGAACAAAACTAGGTGTACATGGTGCTCGTCAACCAAAGTTGTGGGAAGCCACCTTCTACCAGAGAGTTCTTATGAGAGTGATGAGTTGACTTAATTGATGTTAGCAACAAAGAAGTAGAAAAATAAAGTTTTTTTCAACTTTAGAGGTAAGAATTGAGTAAATGATGTTTATGATTTTTATAAGATGATACTTCACTCATCAAATTAAGGAGTTATGAGTTATTGTGGTTTCCCAGCTTAGTTCCTAGCTTGAAACTCTCTGAGTAGTTATGTAGATAAAGCTTATAGACCATGGGGAGATATTTCAAGGATCCTTTCCACTATAATACTCAAGTGATGGAGTATTCTAAGTCTATTAGTGAGGGATACTAGAGTTTGATAAAATAGTGTGAGATATTGGATGATTAAATTAATCAATAATGTCTAATTAGTAGTAAAGATAAAGTACTAATCTGCTAGATTTTATTTTTGTAGAAAATGGAATGTGATACCATAGACACATTTTGAATAATACTAGAAAAATAAAATTCCCAAAATGACATGAATTTTCAAGATTAGTACATGTACTTTTACAAAGTACTACAATATTAGAAATTCAAGGTGTTAGTGTCCCCACTGCCTATTGATCCACCTTAGGAAGTAAGGGTGTAAATATGCTTATAGGAGACTCATGTAAAATACATTTTATGCTTACATCAAAATGTTATCATCAAAATCCAATGAGATTTGTGGATGCAACATTGGTACATGGACGATTTCACATGTTGTCTCATCTCTGATAAGCTTAGAAAGGGAAAGTGAAGTGATATACGAATGGGCTGATGATTACACTGGATACATATAAATATGAAATATGGATCATGATCTTTCAATACATCTCATTCTCATATCATTATCACTCATTTGATTAAGTTTTTTTAAGATTAAAAAATAAAAAATATGGAGAAAACGATCCATTTCCTTTTGGATAAGGTTCACTAAGATAAATAATAAATTAAAGAAATTATTAGTTCTTATGGTGAAAAAGTCGAAAGACAAGGTGAAATTTACAATGGAAAGTATGAAACCAAATAAAACCTCACAAATTCATTCAAATAATAGAGGTTGATAATCATAAAAGAGGACATTTTCTTCAAATTTCATGAAATAATACTTTTTAATTTTAAATGATGTGAACTAAATTAAAGAATCAAGCAATCACTTCTTCTTCAGGTATATTCATCATTGTACATAATGTTTCTGTCATACTACTTGGGTATTAAAATAAAATATGCCTATCACATATGTGTACTAAAATATAGTAACTAAGTAAGAATGGAAAATTTACAAGAATTAAGGTGTGTTATCCAAGTGGTTGAGAAATGGTGATTCCTAAGTCTGCAATGATAAACACACAACCTCAAATTTCCAAGTTTATTGATTCTTGTTTTAATTTTGTTAAGTATCACCAGAACATTTATCTCATGTGTTTATTGGACACAAGGATAAATTATTCCAATTTTGGAATGAATGTTGTTTGTAGTGTCTAATACTCAACCAATAATTCATTAATATTAGAATCATTTGAAATACTTGAAGAATATAAAATGTAAAATTATAATACCCAGTTGTGTAAAGAATATTCTTTTTTTAGTAAAAATAAAAGTGGATGTCAAGGATATACTCAGTATAATATTTAGACTCTATGGATATAAATACATTTGGTATTATTGAAATATATACTTATTTATTTTAGAAAAACAAACCATTATAAATAAAGGTAAGTCACAAACATTTAATAATTAGTTCATCTAGAGAGTGTGAACTATTCCAAGGCAAAGCTAGTGGTAAATATAATTCATGATATTAATTTAATTTTTTGTAAGTAATATAAAAGTAAAGTAAATAATATGCATGGTTAGAGGATATGAGTTGCTTTATACCTAAGAGTCAAAGAATATATTGACTAATAACTCATTTATTTATATAATGTAGCATGGAGTAATTCTTAAATGCACATTTTCTTATTCACATTAGAGTTATGATGTTTCTAGGGAGGATTGATGTTGAGCCTTACATGTTGACATTGATCAGTAAGAATGTAGTGTGGAGTAATTCCTAAATGTGCATTTCCTTATACACATCATAGCTAGGATGTAAGTAAAAGGAGTATCAATGTTGAAACTAATAAACATTATAGATACTTCCATTATTTTTCAAGACATGCTTCACAAATAGTGGTGTAATCCCATAACCATATGTCAACTACAATGAAAAATGGATATCATATAGGTTATAATATGATATAAATCCATTATGTTATAATAACATTTGTTTATATAGAAAGAGTTTATTAGGATATAAACAAACTTGCATCAATCAAAACACAAAGTGCATCTAAAGTAAGTATCCTAAAGTTTCCTTAGGATATTACAAAAATCCTAAAGATAGAAAAGTTATAGTCAATTGATAGACTATATTTATATAAAAGGGTGAAAATTTCTATTCAATATAGTGGGAGAAATATTGACATAGATTTAGTCAATGTCAGATATGCACAACTAGTGGAAAAGGAACAAGTTCTATAAGAGATTTTGGAAAAGGATTGTTCCAGTGACACATACTGTGTAGGAAGGATAAAACCATGGTGATGGTTTTATATTCACCTTGATCAGTGATACATTATTCATTGAGAGTAATAATTCCAACAAGAAATAAGTATATGGAAATTAGCTATGATTTACAGGATCAATTAAAATTCAATAATGGATCCCATATATACAAGTATAAGGGGATAATTATTTTGAATACTGAAGTCAGTATTCAAGTGAGACAATACATGGAAGGTACAAGTGGGGTACCAATAAGGATAGATTGGTAATATAAAATCATTATGCCTAAATCCCTTAGAATTTTACTTATCATGGCTACTTTATATGATCATTAAATTAGGTATTCGGTGTCGATACCACTAATCTTGGAAGGCATTTAAATGATGCAACCAGAGTGGGTTGGTGACATCATAGAATGCCAATAAGGGGTGAAAGTTACTAAAATACCATTTTGGATTGAAGTAAGCATCAAGATCATATAATATTAACTTGGAATGGATTGAATCCATGTGTCTACAATAGGTTATTGGGTGTACCATGGTTTTCCAATTGAAATATGTTTGGTCATATATGGGAAACAATTATTGGTCATATAGTTGGTTAAGACTAGTATGAAAGTAACCCTACAGACATTGAATTAAATTAACAACCTATGTTATAAGGAACATGATCTATTGAGGTCAATATAATAGTTTCTTGGACCTATTCAATAGTAAATGTGTTAATAAACAATTATAGAGAGAATCATTTACAATGTCACATAGCATAAATCTCTCCAAGAATACATACATGGGGCATAAGAGGAGATTAATGTGGTGAGTAGAATTCCATATGCTTATGTGATAAATCAATCACATATTACATGATATGTACAAGAAATGATATTTCTAGCATATACTCAATGGTAGAAAAATATCAATTATATCTAGGAGAACTGCACATGAAGTTGTCAGAACTATCCAATTGTAATTGAGAGAGTACAAAATATATGTACCCGGTACTTAGAGAAGAAGGGACTCTTTTTTTAAGGGGACATAAACTAGTATTCCTATAGACCAATATGATCTTATATTGTAGTTAGGTACTCATTAAATCTAGTGGTATCCATATCTACAAATACTGAGTGTATTGTGGTAAGGTAGCTAAAGAAGCAATATATAATACACATGGATTTGTTCCAGTTCTTGGAATCACACCTAGTAAGTAATGTTTTATCATATAATAATAATCATATTATTGGTACTATCAAAGATGTCAATTTTTAGAGTGAAAAAAGGGTATATACTCAGGGTTTACATCTCTTGAGGAATCTTACTTAATAAGGTGTGGTCAAAGATAGCAGAATAGACACACAACAGAGATGTGGAAGGACCATGAATAAATCTATAAATCAATAGAAACATGATCTTATCATGTGAGATATAAGAAGCATAGTTAGAAATTTGAATCTAGTGAAAGTGGGAGTGAGTAATAATGGGTTCCCTAGACCCAACTAAATAGTATTTTTTGATTACCATATCATGTATACGATGAGTTATACATGATTCACACTTACCATAATAGTGTTAATATTTATGTGTCTACTATTTATACGATAATGTACAGAGATTAATTATCATATCAAAAGGTTATAGCAGTTCCTAGGATATAATGATAACCTCGAGATATTATGATATTAATATTAGACATATGTATTATAGTCAAGATACATCATACTGATTAGACATAGTTGATGTCTATCTATTAAGTGCTGGGGGTCATAAGAATTGAGACTTCTTATCATAAAGTTTACACTTAGTGATCTCTAGTATATGAGATCATGAGGACTGACATACCAATAGGAACATTATATGTTTTGGGGGTCATTGGAAGTTTTTATATGTGAACATGTGTAATGGTTTCCTTATTTGAGATTATTATCAGTGTAAACTATTTGATTGTGTACTTTGATAAAAGGAAAAAATCATGATAATGAAATCATAGTGAGGTATCTTGAATTGGGTGTATCATTGATAGTATTACATAGATTGATTAATCAAGATATATTTTTTCACTTACGATATGAAGAGATATCTCAAGCTCAGTTGGTTTGGATGGTAGTACCTTTATTAAATCCTTGTCCATGGTGGAAGAAGGTAAGTCCATCTAGTAAGGTTAATGAACAGTAAAGTAAGAAAGGATAATAACACAAAGTTCGCATTCTACTTTATAATATATCATGATTCAAAGAGATTATATTACATGTCATGTGTTTATAGGATGGTTGTCATTGCTATGACTATTATTTATCTATTTAGGGGCCTTAAAGTGTTTTTAGAATCCGCTTATGGTCATTTAATAGTATTCACTACTATCGAGATAATGTCTTAGAGGGTCACACACAATAACACATTTAATAGTATGTCCTATTCTATTAAATAGGTGTATAGGACATGGTGGGTCCCATCATAGGGTCCAAGATGTGTTTGAGAATTAATGATCACCAATGAATAAATAAATTCATTATTATTCAATCATAGAATAATTATTTTGAATTTATTTACTAAAATTATTTATAATGTATTATGTGAATACATGGAAAAATATTACACAAAAAAATATTATTTTAATATTCAAGGTTAATTTAATATTTTGGGAATCAAAATTCAAGTTAATGACTTGGTTTTAACATGTAATATATCTATAATATATTTCAATTAGATGATAAAATGTAAATGATGTTTATGACATAAATAGTTTATCATAACGCATCATTTACTTCTGATTTAGTAGACGTTTTATTTCTGGGGGTTGGGGAACCCATTATAGTTACTATTCATTCATTTGAAATTGAGAGGTTTTATCTACTCCTATATCCAAGAGAGATAAAACTCATGTCCGATCAATTGATCTAAGAACACCTTCATGGATCAAAGGGACAAAATCGATGTGATTTTCATGACATCGAAGGAATCATCAGAGCACCATGATAGCTCCCAGAATTCAATGATCATCATTCTAGTAGATTCTTATAGCATGTGTGGATGATCTAGAAAGGTTTGAGATCAGATCCTTTAATAAATGATTACTGACAATGAGTTTCAGTCAAATATTCCTCTAATTCAAATTTTGTATTTGTTAATTTAATTTTTTTGTGCTTAATAAATTCACATGAGATCCTAAAACCTATAATAGGGCTTAAATCACTAGAGAGGAAGAAGTTTCATCAATCTGGTGATGAAATTTTTTAAATCACCGGTCCACATTCTTCCACAGAACACCCCAATAATAGCACTTTAGGGCATGAATAAACCCCAAGAGATGAAGTACTAGCTATAAATGATCAATAAAATCTCCAAATTCCAATATACACTCGAGGCTATCAAGATGAAGTGTGAAATGTTCAGACTTGAGGTTCCCAACAAGCATTGGTGTAATTCCATGGTGCAGGTGGATTAACACAAGGGCTAGGATTGGAAGGGTTTCAAGCCCCTAAGCAATTATGTCCCAAGTCTCTAGTGATGATGAGGTCATTAGAGTTCCTCTATTTTCCATAGGAAGATCATTTGGTGTCAATATATACCAATCATTTCATGAAGATGGTTTGTTTTTTTCTAGAGTCAGTGATTAAGGATTATCTATAGGCATAGAAATACTTGCACGACTTGGGACAGACATCCGATCACTGGTATACATGCAAAAGATTACCACCTATGATGAGAAAGTAGATAGAAAAATGTTAGTAGAAATGGACATGATGAGAAATATTGGATTTTTTAGATCTTATCTTCCACCTAGTGGCAGCTCTAGTGGTGCATTGGGCAAGAAGAGGAAGTGACATGATAATCGTAGGTGTGGTGGAGGTGGTTCTCAGCAGCGGTACCCCTTTGAACCATCAATAGAATCTAGTAGTGTGCCTTTTACTTACTATCAGTTCTTTAAGGTTGAGCACACCCAATGTTCCTATCATACACCCACAAAGATATGTAATTCTTGTGGACACCAGGTCCATCTATATAGTTTCTTCCAGGCTATTTCTACGCTTCATTATAGTTAGGGATTTTTAGTTCCAAGGACCACCGTGGTGTAGTTAGAAGCTTAAAATCCCACAAGGATATGGCCATAGGCCTCAGGATTGAATCCCCTTCATGTAGTGAATGAGTTTCCGAAAAAGGTTGATGTGGTCCCTATGACAGTGATAGGTTCTATTTTTATTTTATCTTTTATAATTACTGTGTAGGTTTCAGGAATAATGAAAGCACCTTGACTAGGTGTAAAATTAAAATTTCTTTTAATTTTGATTTTATTGAATCTTTGATAGAGGATATTTCATGTTAAATTTGTAACTAATTTATTTATAATCATAAAAAATGAATACTTTGTCAGAGGATCTTTTCTTCAATGAATATATTGTTGATCATCCAGAAACCCTTTTATAGATTACCTTAATTTTTCTTAGAGGATACAAGTGTATAATTCATCTAGAGGTGATCCACACACACTCCTTTGATCTTTGAGTGATGCTAATTAATTTATGGGTGCTACCGTAACAAATCAATTATCTTGGATTGCCTGACTTGATTGATCTTAGATCCTTCAGGCTTGAAGGAGTTCTTATCATTCTTGAGAATATGAGAGGAGGTGTTCAAGGGATAATTCTATTGTGAGAAACACTTCTCAATTCTAGATTAACTATATATAATAAACATAACCATATATTTATAGAGTTAGGTTTTATGTTAAAATATTATTTAATTTCTTATTGGCCCTTAAATAATATTCTTATCTTTAATATACCCCATTCCATATAATACTAATAATAATATTATTATTTTACTGCATGAAATAACTTTCACAATGATAAATATTATTTTACTGGCATGTAAATTAATGTTTTTTACTAGAGACAATCCTGATCTACTTGAACTCCTCAGTATTTACTAAATACCTGAATAAATATTTTATTCACTTAATAAATATTTTATTCACAAACCACCAAATGGATATTTATTAAATGTTCAATAAATAAAATAAAAATTGTATCCAAAATACAATGAATAAATATTTATTAAATATTCATGTAATTAAATAAATTATTTATTTAGTGAATAAATAATTATTTGTTACCTTTCAAATATTATAAAATAATCAAAATTGAGTAAAATTATTCCTCATTCATGAGAATAATCTTTCTTCTAATAATTAAATTCAAATACAATTTAGTTTAGATCTATAGAAACACTTAGTGTGTGACCCTCTATGATTATTTCTAATTGGAATTAGGTAGTTATGCCTGAATTCCAAGATTACTGTTAAGAAACGGGTCAAAGAACCTAAGAGAAAGAACTTATTGTCTTAACATTGAGAACCATATATGAACGCTCATTATGTAATATAATCCCTTTTTCTCAATATCTCATCATGAAAGTTGTACATTTGTGTCATAAACCTATATTCTTGATATGTCTTTCTTTAAATATCTGAAATAAATTTCATTACACCATGGACATGGAATTTAATGTGATAGTTATATTTCAATTAAATGGATGAGATATCAACTTCTATAAAGATGAAAGGGACAAATCCTTCCTTTACTTATTAACTAACAATATGTCATTTGTGAGGCACCCAATATATCCAACTTTTCCATGAACTATTATCCTCATGGGTTACTAAATATATCTAAGTGTGTGATTCATAACAAGAATTAATAATATCCTTAAAGTCTAAGGGCCATTACACATTCTCGTAGATAGAAATATCAAATGACACCAAAACATGCGAAATTACTATTGGCGGGACTATTATAATAATCTCCCAACTTGGATATTACCAAGTTAAAACTTCATGATAAGAAGACTCATCCTCTTATGAGAACTCTCATATGAATATCTACATTCTATGTTCCCTATCACAGTATATTATCCAACTATAGAACTATTTTTAAGAAGATCTTCAAGGCATTTCAAGGTTCTCATCATAGTAGGTAACTACTATTACTATATCAATGCGATAGATACTATAGAAAATTATAACATTAATGTTATGTAGAATAATAATAAATATGTGATAATATATTTATATTAATATTCAATAATTTGAATATTTATATAATATATTGTACAAAGTAGTTAGTTCTTGGGAAATAAATCCTATAAACTCCCACATTCACTAGAACCAATAGTTGATGATTAATTTGTCCTCAAAGGAAAAACATGTTTCTAATGTGTATACAACTACTAGGACTACCATGTTTCCAGGGATAGGGTTGATAAAGCCACATGTTTGTGCAACGAATCTATTTACTTTAACATTACTATCTTGAGAAAATATCTCAAGTAGTTCTATAACTGAGTACCCACCTCTTGTTCCCAAGTCAAAATATTGACATCCTGACTAAATCCATAGTCAAATATTATAAAAAAGGACAAATATATTTCTTTTGGTATAACTCAAAATCAAAATATGATGTTGATAAACTGTTTCTCAATCCGCATCAGAAGTTATAATGTACTCATATATTATAGATATAATAACCACTATCTATAATAATTTTTTATTTCATATTACTTTATCCTTTTATATGATACTATATCAAATTGAACAAAGTGTAGACAATTGTTAAATTATCTTGATTACTAGTATTCTCACTTCTCAAAACACTAATAACACATCTAGTTTTACTTTTCCAAGTACCATTGGATAGTTCCAATTGAAAATCTGTGAAATTATGTTGGAGATATTTGATATTCACCTATTATGCTATATACACTAGTAATATCAAATGTCAGTACATATCATGGAACATGATATGAATTCATACCACTTAATCTTTTGAAATTATTTTAATCTACATAATATATTTCTATGCCCATTCATGTTATATTGGAAGGATTATACAACAACAACAATTCAGTCTTGAATTGTTTCAACTTTTATTTTTCAATACTATGTTAATATATGTACTATGAATAGGTTTTTAAAACTCATATATGTATTATGCTGATATTTTCCCTAGAAAATGGTTTCTAATTTAATTCAAACTTAAAGAAATTTTATTCCTAAGTCTTAAAAAACTTGTAATACACAATAATTGTTTCCATATGTTATCAAAACATTGATCTTGAAAACTTATAGTTCTCCCTCAAACCAGTTAGAGACACATGTCACTCATTAATTTCCAAATGAATATACTATGATCACCATGCATGATTTATTTTATAAATGAATTTATGTAATCTTCATATCATATTGGAATTTATTTATTTCATCGACCCATTTAGTTATATCTAGTAGACACATACCATAGGGTCTTCTTTTGGTCACGTCATATGGATATATTTTGTAAGGATTCCTCTAAATAATATGGACTTCTAGATTAATATCTTAATATGATGATCATAGAAATATGGTTTGATGAGTAAAAATCAATAGTATTTTTCTTATGATGATTGGTGAATATGTTTTTATCATAGAATAAACCTTTCAATAATCTATCATGATATATTGGTACGATCCTGTACCATCCATGCTATGTTTCTCTTGAATACCCACCAGTAGTATCATGCCTTAGAAAAATTCAAAATATAGAATCCCCAACTTTTGATATATGGAGTACATTAATTGAATTTATACATACTTTTAAAACTTAACATATCACTACTTACTATTTTATTTTAAGAATATTTATTCTGTAAGAATAAAATATATGTATCACCCACCATGGTGAACATAAACCTCATCTTTGGTTATAAGTTCCAATGTAGTATGTGTCTCTGGAACTACTCCTCCCACTGATCTTAGTTGAGTATAGAATTCCTACATCATCCCATATGAATCTAGAACCTTAACTCATAGAAGTTAAGTCTAATACCGCTATATTAAAATGTACAGGCTTCCTTTATAAAAATATAGTCAATCTTGACTAAAGGATAATATACTTAGTGACTATAGGATCATTAACTTAGATGCACCTTTGTTTTTTAATGTTTTCTTGTAGTTAAGGAAAACTTTTAAAAAATGGTTCTCAAAAAAAACTTGTAGTAGTGTCCTAATATATTGTTATAATTTATATGATATACATTAGACAATATGATTGGAATATTGTTACTTGTTGCAATTATATTTGCAAAACATGTCTTGAAAGGAATGGATGAAGATTTTCAATATATATAAGACTTATCATTGATCTTCTTTTTACTACCATCATAACATTGATGTATATAAGGAAATGTGAGTTAGGGACAACCTTTAATACATATATATGATCAATTATTACTTATATAAGATGTATTCTATCAAGACAACTTAGAGATTCCTTAATATTTACCAAGCACACTCATTTAATTCACTGGTGATTTCTAAATTTTTTAAAGAAATATCATGAAGTATATAAAATTACCTTTAGATTTATAATAGTTCAATTGGAATTATTAAACTAACTCTAAAATCTTTTTATGTACCTTTATTTATAAAGGTTTCTTTATCTAAAATATGATAATTATTTTTTTTGTATATCCATTATCTTAGCTCAATTAAGACTAAAATTATTTTATGGGTATAAACATGTTAATTAATTTTAGTTTTATTTGAAAAATAATTGTCTTTCCAAAATTAGGTAAGAGTGTTATTTTTTTGTATTTATCATTTATTGTAATGAATATTTGAGATTTAAGAGTTACTGAACTGCTAGTTTGGTATTTAAGTACCATAATAACATTTATTCCCAAATAGAAATAATGGATTTTTGTATAAAGATAGACACTGATATAAATGTTTTGATCACACTTATTAAAAACTTGAATCAATCCAATCTGGCAATGAGAAATAGTGATGTGGCGAACCCAACCTGGATACCCTCTCAAATTACTATCCAACCCAAATTTCCACATTCCCGAAGGGCATTCCTGATTCCCATGGGACATAGATTAACACTCAGGAATCAAACAACAACCAGAGGGAATGATTTCACCTAATATAATATTAAATATGGCACATATACATACAAAAAGAGAGATATAAATAGTAGAAGAGATATATATATTCCATAACTAAAAGAAGATAGTGGAAAAAAAGACCCAAAAGCAGTCGGAACTTCCCAAAAAAACAAATCCATCATAAAAGGACAACTAAAAACCCGAATACTCTACGTGATAGTGTGTGAAAAATCCCACCATCTCACCACTAGCTACCTAGACACAACTGACATAAAACCTCACCACCTCACTATGGTTCCTTGCATCTCCTTGCATTGAAAGGTACACAAAGGTCTATGCACCGCTGAAGGGGTGAACAGGGTGTGAGCTAATAAGATTAGTAGGATCCCACAAAGGTGTTCCATAATACGTCTCTGTACAATAATCTAAATGTGTTAAACTTTATAGAAAAAAGTAATGATAAATAGTTTAATAGTTTTTATATCAAAATCATGGAAAAACATTTAATTTCCACCTTTTCCACATTTCCAAATAAATCTTGGTAAAAAAGTTTCAAAGAATTTCATATGCATCTAAGTATTCATATCAAATAAAATCATGAATTGCATATCATATCAAATCCAATACAAAACAGAAGCATAGGTAACATCATGCCAAGGATCACTACATGTTAGGTTAGTAGACTACTTGCATCACAATCAATGATAAGTGCACAATCAAGTCCTTAGAATTTAGGCCTAAGAAGTAGAGAAACACAACATGATTGAATCCCCCAACAATGTCAATATCAATTCCCTAGAACAACCAGCCTGGGAAATAGAGGAGCAATGAATGATTTAACCCCCAATAATACATGGATTATGGCCCTAATTTATACCTTCCACCTAAGTACCCAAGGATTCCCATGTTCTCTATTTTCCAAACAATTTCATCAAAACCATTATTTGAAAATAATTTAATAAATCTATTTTACAATGATTTAAAAAATACCTTTTCTTTTACCAAAATGTGGGAAATCCATCATTAATCAAAAACCCATTCCACACATACAAAAATCCATAAATCAATCATTCCATTTCATTTATAAAATAGTATATAAAACTAGATCAACATAGTTCATCCAACATAGGCTAGATATGGAACCACTTACATCAAAATTGGGTCGCACACACTTATAACAGAATCTACCAACATAGAATAATGAAAATATTAAAATAGAGGACCTAGAATCAATCCTCACATCTCATAATTGACTCAATAATCAAAATTGTTGGTGGAGAAGACAAGCAACACGTACCTCAAGAAACTCGCGTGTCGCACCACAACCAGCACACGGGTCAGCCTCCAGAAGAAGATATTCCAATGAATATAGAAGGAAATGATAAGAATCAACATGATGGATCAATGGATCTATAAATTCAATGCAATGGAGCAACCATTATTGAATGAAATAAATAATCATAAAGGATTAATAAAACATAGAAATTCCCCACAACCACAAAGATGATCAATCTATGAATGAAATTATTTGGGAGGAGCATAGGTCTCAAAAATATCATTGGATAGATCCTTGGTCGAGAGGTTATAGGGATGAAAGTGAATGAAAGAATAATCACTTATACAACTCTGTAAAAGAAAAACCTATGAGGATTAAATGACATGTAATTCCTTTTTCATCATGTAATCCATGAAACCCAAATATGATGAAAAAACCATCGCCTCGGGTTACAAAAACTTGATTTTACCATTACACAACATTTAATATATTTTAAAGATGTGTAATATTCATGCCTCTTACGGGTTCACGACATCTTCCCGGCACCCACTACATGATTTGTAAACATGTTACATGGCGTGTAAACTTCACACGATGTGTAAGATGTTAGCGCTCTGAACCAAATTCATGACATCTTCCTAATGACTAATACATGGTGTGTAAACACTTTTAAATAAAATGTATATCTCTTACTGATAGCAAAAAACCCAGTTTCTCTTTAAAAACCAAAAACCAACACTATTGTTCTCCAAACTCTAGGAGAACCTTTCAAATACTTTAACACATTTATACTCAAAATCCATTAAAGTAAACAAACATAAATCATAGAACTTTAGTTCATTTTCCCCAACAAATGATATCCATGCTTAAGAGTCCCAAAATACACCCAAATAAAGAGGTAAATTAAAAGAGAGAAGTGAAATACCTAAAACTAGATTATGGGATGTTATAAACTCCCCACCATAAGACTTTTTGTCCTTGGGAATTCATGTGGAAGTATAATACCCAAAAAAGAGGTGAGATCATTTATCCCTCATCAACAAATCATGCTCGCAAGTCTCATGAGAATTTAATATGTGTTTCCATGATACTTTGACCAACAAAATCAAATTTCCATGCAATACTTTCACTTAAGAGTCAATGATCTCCACTGGTAGTTCCACAACAGAAACATCTAGCTCTATCTCAATCTCTTCCCAACTCAGAATGCGAGAGGGACATGGATGGTATTTCCTAAGCTGTGATATGTGGAAAAAATAATTAATACCCATAAAAAAAGCAAAAAATCCAACCAATAAGCATCATTCCCAATCAACTCAGTGATATCAAATGGTTCAATATATCTCAGATCCAACTTTACCTATTTTTTGAGCCTATGATGACCTAATTGAGAAGAAACTTTCAAGAAAACCCAATCACCAAAAGAAAACTCCAACGGAAGATGCCACTGATCTATATAAGGTTTTGTTTGACTGAGAACTATAACCAGATTCCAACATACATTCTAAATCCTTTCCAACATCTCCTGAATAAGACTTGGTCCCACAAAAGAGGTCTCACCCACATCTTTCCAAAAAGAGGTGATTTTCATAGGAGACCATAAAAATCTTCAAAAGGATCCATTCTAATTGAATACTGATAACTATTATTATAATAAAAAACAAACATTCCTAGATATATATACCACGATCCACAAAAATCTAAGACACATGCATGGAGCATATCTTCTAGAATCTGAATACCACACTTCATCAGACCATCTGTCTGTGGATGATAAGTTGTACTTAACCTAAATTGAGTCCTCATCACCTCTTGGAGACTCCTATAGATCCACGAAGTAAATCTAGGACCCCTTTGTGAAACAATTAAATAAGGAACCCCGTGTAACCCTATGACCACTTTCACATACAACTTACCTAGATCTTCAATTTTTATGGTGTCCCTAATTGGAATGAAATGAGCTGACATTGTCAACTGATTAATCACCACTTAGATATAATTCCTCCCTTAATAAGTCTTTGGTAATCTAAAAAAAATTCCATGGATACCTCACACCATTTACAAACTGGAACCAAAAGAATTTGTAGAAAACCAAAAGGTTTTAGATGCTCCGCCTTTATCTATTTGTAGGTGTAATAACAGAACACATAATCAGAAATGTTATGCTTCATACCCGACCACCAGAATCGTTGTCTCATGTTATAATACATATTCTTAGTTCTCAGATAAATGACCCATGATGAACCATGATATTCAAAAAAAACTAAGATCCTCATAGATACTGGGATGACAAACCAATCCCAAAAATAGAGAATACCATCTAAAGAAAGAGATGAATATGAAAAGATCTCCCCACCATATAAGGTTTCTCAAACTCCTATGAGCTCATCATACAACTACTAAATCTATAGAATAGACTCGAGTAGAGATGATGATAACTGAACACTATCTAGAAAAATACCTGAAACATCCTACTGAGTATCTAGATGTAACTGAGTGAAGGGTCCCATTAGGTTCTTCTCTTCCTTTGATTCCAAAACATCCTACGATGGTACTTTCTTGTTGAGTGCATCTACAATGGTATTCCCCTTCCTTGGGGTCTTGAAAATGTTGAAGTCAAATGTATAAAGGTACTACACCCACCACCTCTATCTAATATTCAAGTATTTTTATGAAATATATAGCTTAAACTCTTATGGTCATAAAATACTGTGAACCTCTCCCCAAAAAGATAGTTCCACTGACACTTAAGTGCATGCATAAATGTGAAAACCTCTAAGTCATGAGTGGCATAATTATTCTCATGCTACTAGAGCTAACATGAGCCATAACTCACCATATGGTCATCCTGAATAATCATGAAACCTAAAAAATCACCAGAGGTATCATAGAAAACCTCATATCCATTAATTGGCATAGGTATGATCAGAATATGAGTTGATTCCAGAATTCATTTCAACTCATCAAAAGAAGGCTGACACTTTTTATTCCATATGAATTTTACACCTTTCCTAGTAAGATCATTAAAAGTTGATTCCAACTTTAATAAACTCTTGATGAACCATTGATAATATCCAGCATGACCAAGAAAGCTTTGAATCTCAAAGATGTTTCATTGGTCTTCCTAAGACAATATAGCCTTCACCTTCTTAGGATCAACTAATAAGCCATGTTAAGATAGCATGTTCCCTAATAACTTCAATTAGTGGATCTAGAAATTAAATTTTGAAATATTTACATATAAATGGTGACTCCTTATGATTTCTATGAATAAACTCAAATGGTTCTCATGGTCATTCTTAGATCTTGAATAAACCAAAATATTATCCATGGACACTGCAAAAAAAGTGTCAAGATAATGATAGAATATTTGATTAATTAAATATATAAAAACTATAGGAGAATGTTTTGACACGTTCCTATCGCGGGTTGTGTAAAAAACAAATATAAACTAAGTTAAAATGTATTATAGTTGGTTACCTAGGTTGTCTCCAGAGAGGAGTGCTCAACAATGGTGTTTGTCACTTAAAATAAGAGAAATAAGTGATGTTGTTTTTGAAATTGTTTGATTTGGAAAATACAAGAAAGAAACTAAATAAAGTAAAGTAATTAAGTGAAAGTTTTAAAAAAATGAAAAATGATGTGATTTAAATCAGTGATACGAAATGGTGATCATGTTAGGGTCAGTTTTCCAATTGTAATTCTATCAAAGTTCACTTTACCCAATTCTCTTCTGCTGAATCGTTAAGAGTGAGAATCCACAATCGTTTCTTCTCACTCCCTTGGTCAAATACAAATGTGAGGATAAACCTTACTAAAACATCAGATTTTTCTACTCTCCTTCCAATGTGTAATAGAGTTTTAGAGAATATCCCCAATTATCTTAAGCAATTCTTAATCGGGTCTTGTTTATCCCAAGCAATCAAGAACATTCACTACTCCTCACACACGTACCGGTGATCACCGAGTTCTACACCACTAAATATTGGTCTATTACCTAGATTATAAACAAAAACCTAGTGTAGGGAGATATTTATAATTGACCAAATATAAATAAACAATAGAATCTAAAATCAGATACAATCGTACATGATAATAAAAACTGTTATAAGAAATTGAAACTGATTCTCATAAGAGAAAAGAGGATATTAAAACATTACGTGCAAGAACTCAAGAATTAAAAAAGGGTAAAACTACCCTTCCCCAATCACTCAAAATATCTACCCCACCATGGTAAGGTTAACTGAGTTTAAGTGGGAAGAATAAGTCATTACAAAGCTAAGAAGAACAAAAGAAAGAAATGCAAGAACATAAATTTTGATCCTCCAGAATCTGTCCTCTAGAAGTTTGCCTCTGTTATGCCCACCAGCCAACCGAAACTCATTGAGGTAACTTCTCATAGAATGTTGGAAATGAATTTGGATGTTGACCCTAAAAATTTGAGAGTAATTGGATAGGTTTAAAGAAAGATATAGCCGAATCAATTACCATTACTTTTCCTAGCCTCCAAAAACTGTTTCACCCACTCCACTTGGACGCGCCAAAAAGATGCCTTGATGAGCTTAATATTTTATCAAATTTATTATGAAATGTCCTTTGAATGTAATCTGTATACAACAGCTAGAATAACCTCATTATAAGGTCTTCTTAATGGGATATTGTTGATTTAATTTGGTGGGGTCTATTCTGCCAACCAGACTGAGTTCTCTACTTGGTTGATTTTTTGTGTACCATTGGGTTTCGAATTGGGTCTTGGTCCAGAAGAAAAATTTGAATCCTACGAGCATATGAAGCCTAAAAAAAGGGATTCAATTCAATTGAACGAATATTTTAAAAGTTATTCCCAAAAAACAGAAGCTATATAAAACTGTCAATTTTACAGAATTACCCCATTTTCACATGTAAGCCCAAAATACACCAAAAACACATAAATGATGAAAATACTCTCAAATTGAATAATTGAGAGGGATTAAATAATTGAAAACATATTAATAATATTGAAAATATTAAATCAATCAATTACTCTACACTTTTCACTTGGACTCATGGACAAGTCAGAATCAAAATAAAATCAAAGTAAATTCAAAACACATATCCATGAGATCCACCAATTTGAAAACAAGAAACAAAATATATCATTCCTCCTCAAACTCTATTATTTCATGTTCTTAATTTAAGATAATTCAATAAATTTACTCTTCATTTCTCCTACCATGAACACAAAACACTTAATTAACTTTCATTATCTCTCATCACACAAATTTCAATTTTTTTGCAGTGTCTTTCTCATCCAAACTCATACAAGGGTCACCATAGGCTTGATAAATTCCTACATATCCACCTAATGTGAGTCAAATACATATGTTTATCATGAGGAATTGTAAATGTTGTTATGTGGATTTTGGTTTTTATGATTTAGATATGAAAATTCTGAGGCTGAATGAAGAGGTCTTGGCTCTTTTTGAAGAAAAATTGTGTTACTCTAATTTTCACACAAGTATGGTCTCCTCTTCACTCCCCTTAGTAGAAAATAAGGTCCTTCTTCATGGAATATCAAGGAATGTTAACACAGTTCATCATTTCAACAGAAAACATTTCAATCTTCTCAAATATAACATTTCTTGAAAGCTCTAGAAAAGACACAACTTTCTTTTTTCATTAGAAGCTCCAGAAATACACAACTTCTCTCATCATGAAAGATCCAAAAAAGGCATAGCTTTTAGCAGAATGATTTTTTTTTGTAGAAATAACATATCTTAAACATCTTATTTTCCACCCAAAGTTTCATAAAATGAGCTATCACAACACAATACATCTTCCCCCACACTTAAGTTCAAATAGATCATGCAATTTCACTTCAAGAGCAGGATGGATAGGGAAAATTGGCTTGTAATGCGGCTAACCTAATAGGATGTTCATGGATTCTATGGGATACAAGGATTAAATTTACAATTTAGGTTAGAATGAAAGGTATTATCTTGAAAAGGGGGTTTTCAAACCAAAGAAATGCCTCAATCATTTAAAACACATGTACCCTAAACCCTCAAGTTTTGAAAGGAATAAATCAAATTCTGGTTAAAACAAGCACGGTTTGGTTCTATCAAAAAGTGAGGTGAATGTAAAGAATATGAAAATAATAGGTTCAGAAGCCTCATGGGAATGTGATTTCAAATATAAATACAGTGATATGTGGTATGAGATTCAAAAAACAGAGTATTTTTCATGAAATTACCAAAGAATTGAACTTGAAACAATGTCATTTTCAACATTTATTTAAGCTCAGTTTCATGGAATAAAGTATTTCTCCCATGGACATGGGTTTCAAAAATGTCAAAGATAGTCATTTTAGCACAAAAGTTTCAAAAACACACAAAAATTGAAAAATAAACACACAAAATTTGAAACACACACATTTTTTTTAAAACAAATAGGAAAACAAACAACACATAAAAATCGAAAACTATAAAGGTTCCCTCCCCCCCACTTAAATGATGTAGTGTTCACAATGCATTAAAATAGATTCAACACAAAAGAATATTTGAAATTGAATCACAACAATCAAAAAAATATAAAGGAGAGGTATGACCTGATGGATTTTATAGATAAAAAGGTTAGAGGAGTGTGATCACCTCCATTGGCTCAAATGGCATGGTCCCAAGGAATTTCTTCAACCTGTATCCATTAGCAGTGAATGGATCCTTCGATCCATCCTTCACAATCTGCACAAAACCAAAAGGATATACATGAGTAACTATAAATGGACCTTCCCACCTAGAATGAAGTTTACCTGGCATCATCTTGAGTATCAAATTGAATAACAACACTTTGTCTCCAGGATGAAAGTCTTTTGGTTGGATCAGTTTGTCATTATCCACTCTTGTTCTCTCTTTGTATATCATGGAATTTTCAAATGCTTCCCTTATAATTTCTTCCAGATCCTGTAACTACAATCTTCTCTCTTTCCCAGCACTTTCATGATCCAGATTCATCTTCCTCACAACCCAGTATGCCTTGTGTTCCAATTCCACAGGTAGGTGGCAGCTTTTCCCATAAATCAACCTATAGGGACTCATTCCAATTGGGGTTTTGTAGGCTGTACTATAAGAACATAACGTGTCTTCCAACCTTTGGATCCAATCCTTCCTATTTGGATTAACAGTCTTTTCCAAAATTCCTTTAATTTCTCTCTTAGACACTTCAGCTTGCCCATTAGTCTCTGGATGATAGGGAGTTGATGTTTTATGATGCCCCTTATAATTTTTCAACAAAGACTCCATTATCCTATTTAAAAAGTGATTCCCTTGATCACTGATGATGGCTCTAGGAACTCCAAGCCTACAAAATATGTTAGCCCTGACAAAATCACAAACTTTAGCATCATCAATCCTGGTGGATTTTGCTTGCACCCATTTGGAAATATAATCAACAACAAGAATAATATAAGAATTTCTAAAGGAAATTGGGAAAGTTCCCATAAAATCTATACCCCAAACTTAAAAAATTTCACAAAAATTAAGTGGATTTTGTGGAATTTCTTGTCTCTTTGAAATATTTCCTGTAAACTGACATTTTTCACACAGTTTGAAAAATTCATGAGAATCTTTGAAAAGTGTTGGCCAATAAAGTCCAGATTCTAAAACCTTACTTTCTATCCTTTGAGGTAAAAAGTGGACTCCACAAGATAATGTGTGACAAAACTTAAATATTGATTCAATTTCATTTTTATGCAAAGATCTTCTGATCATTTGGTCATTGAAAATCTTCCAAAGAAATGGATCATCCTAGATGTAATATCTAGATTCAGCTTTCAATTTGTGAATTTGGCGAGAATTTAAATGCGATGAGACCTGAGATGTTACTAGATAATTTACCATTTCAACATACCAAGGCACTTCTCATTTAATCAAGTACAACTACTCTCCTGGAAGGCGATCATTTAGTGGTTTAGTGTATGTAATTTCAACTTCAGCAGTGTTGGGTAGTCTACTTAAGTGATCAGTCACTTGGTTCTCATATCCCTTCTTATCATTGATTTCTATGTTTAACTCCTATAGTAGTAGAATCCATCTCAGTAGCCTTGGTTTTGCTTCTTCCTTCTTCATCAAGTACCTACGAGCTGCATGATCAGAAAACACAATGACTTTAGTTCCAAGCAGATACGATCTAAATCTTTCTAAAGAAAAAAAAACTTCTAAAAACTCTTTTTCTATTGTTGTGTAGTTGAATTGGGCCACATATAAGGTTTTTGAGGCATATTCAATGACTTGTGGCCTACCCTCAATTCTTTGAGAAAGTACTGCTCCAACTTCTTTGTTTGAAGCATCACAGAGTAGCTCGAATGGTTCTTCCCAATTGGGTGGCTACATTACAGGTGGTGTAATCAATCTCATTTCCAAATCATCAAAGGCTTCTCTACATGAACCATTGAAATCAAAATCAGCATCTCTAAAAAGTAATATAGAGATAGGGAGATAAATCTTACTAAAATCTTTGATAAACCTCCTATAGAATCTTGCATGTCCTAAAAATGATCTAACATGTTTCACACAAGTTGGGTAAGGAAAAGAATTTATCACTTCAATTTTTGATTTATAAACTTCAATGACTTTATGAGAAATGACATGCCTAAGGAAAATTACTCTCTCAACCATAAAATGACACTTTTCAAAATTCAAAACAAGATTTTTTTTCAATGCAAGTTTTCAAAACTTTTTCTAGATTTTTCAAATAAAGGTCAAAATAATTTCCAAAAACTGTGAAGTCATCCAAGAAAACCTCCAAGAAATCTTCAATGTGATCAGAAAATATACTTACCATACACCACTGAAATGTACCTATGGCATTACAGAATCCAAATGGAATCCTTTTTTATGAAAAAGTACCGAAAGGACAAGTAAAGGTAGTATTTTCTTGATCCTCGAGAGAAATGGGTACTTGAAAATAACCTGAAAATCTATCCAAAAAGAAATAATGAGTTCTACCCGCCAACCTCTCTAGAATATGGTCAATGAAAGGGATAGGGAAATGATCTTTTTGAGTGACCTAATTCAACTTCCTAAAATCTAGGCATACTCTCCAACTATTCCGAATTCTCACAGGGATTAATTCATTCTTTTCATTCCTCCCAATGGTTTGGCCAGTTTTCTTTGGGACTACATGGATGGGGCTAACCCATTTTGAATATGATATGGGATAGATGATCCCAGTTTCTAAAATCTTCTCAATCTCTTTTTTCACAACCTCCATGAGGGTGGGGTTTATCCTCCTTTGGGGTTGTCTGACAGGTTTGGAATCTCCCTTAATAAAAATTCTATGTGAGAAAATCTTTGGGTTTATTCCTGGGATATCACCTAAGATCCACCCTATTTCTTGGACATTCTCTCTCAAAATCTCAATAAATGATTTTTCATGAGTTTTAGATAGATTATTAGCAATTATTACTGGTAATTTCTCTCCCTCCATAAGGTAAACATATTTTAAATCCTTGGGAGTGGTTTTAATTCTAGATCTGTAGGATGCTCAAGGGATGAAACTAAATTTAGGTTCTCCACATCCAATGGTTTTACATCCTGCACACAATAAATCATATCATCGTCATCATCATTTAACAAATTATCAAAGAAATCATATTTTACCTCTTCTTCCAACAAGAAATTAGAATCTCCAAGAGTTTGGGCATCCATATGTTTGGTGATATTTTTAATGGAAAAATTCTCTCCTAATGATAAAAATTCATGAAACATAACCTATTCTTCAATTAATTCTATTTCATCTTCATGGTAGAGTGAGAAGAGTGAATAATCATCTGATGGGTGTCTCATGGATTCAAACATATTGAAGTGGACAGTGCTGTCTCCAAACTCCATGGTAAGTGTCCCTTCATGGACATTGATGATGGTTTTGGCCATATTTAAGAAAGGTCTCCCCAAAATGATGGGTGAGTGTGATAATATCCTATCATCTTCTATATTCAACACATAAAAGTCAGTAGGGAATAAAAGATCTTTAACTTTTACCAAGACATCCTCTAGAACTCCTGCTGGGAAAACTATGGATCTATTTGAAAGCTGGACCACCACTCTTGTGGTCTTCAAGTCTCCCATCTTCAAATAAGTATATATTGAGTAGGCAATATATTAATTTATTCACCTCAATTTCACAAAGCATTATAGAAATTTAATGAACCAATGGTGCATGGAATAGAAAACATCCCTGGATCTTGACATTTGGTTGGAAATTGTGGTGTGATAAGGACTGAGACACTTCTTCCCAAACTGATCCTCTCATTACCTTGAATTATCATTTTCTTGGTGCAAATATCCTTCAAAAATTTAGCACACTTTGAAATTTTTTTGAGTAATTCAAGCAGAGGTATGTTGATTTCCACTTTCTGGAAGGTGTCTAGAATTTCTTTTTGCAGTGTTTCTTATTGAAACCTCTTTGATTCAATCATCCTTTATGGAAATGGTGGTGGTATATCTTTCTTATCCCTTTGTTTCCTTTGAAATGGTGTTTCTTATTTATTCTTCCTTGTCCTATCCTTATCCTCCTCCTCTTTCTTATATTCTTCCCGATGCATTTTCATAGAATTTTCATCATTTATAACTTCATTCTCTCCCAGATTAGGTATTCTTATTTTAGGTTCAATGGTGGATGGTGGTGGGAGCTATTTTAAACTTCTTATAGTTATAATAATAACATTATATTTTGGGTTTGGGATTGTTTGGGAAAATATTTTACCTGGGTTTTTGGTCAGAAAGTCCATGAGACTTTCAAACTTGTTGGAAAAATCTTTAATAGTGTCTTTCAGTCCTTCAAACTCAGATTTTTGTTGGTTTTGAATTGGAGGTTGTTCATTGGTGGATGGTTTCTCATAGGGTATTTAGATATTGGTTGGTTTTTGGTAATAAGGCTAGTTATAAGATTGTTTCTGTTGAAATGGTGGTGGATTCTGGAACTGATTCTGGAATGGTGGTTGGTTTTGAAACTGGTTTTGGTATGGGGGTCTACCTTGATTCTGCTGATTTAAAAACCCATATTGGACTTGGTTAGGATCTCTTCATCCTTGATTTTTTTGGAACTGTCTTGGATGAAAGGTTGCTGCACATGTTTCCATTCCCTGTATTTCAGAACATTGGTCAGTGAAATGATCAAGTGATGAGCATAAACCACATACCTTAGCTGGCGCTTGTTGGTCAGTAACTTGCTTCAAGGACATATGTCTCACCAAACTAGTAAGCTCTTAAATACTAGTTTCTAATAAGGGTGACGGATGAGAAGTGTGTACCTCATGAATACCTCTTGTTCCAATACATCTTGTTCCAAACTACTGAGAGTTCTGGGAAATCTTCTCAATCAAGCCCTTGGCTTCTTCTGGAAACTTTTCAATCAGTGCACCTCCATATGATGCATCAAGAAGGTTTCTATCATTGTCCAATAGTCCTTGATATAATAATACAATAAAGTGATGTTCCTCAATGGCCTGATGCAGACAGCTGGTACATATTTTCTTAAATCTCTCCTAGTACTCGTAAAGGGTTTCTCCAGATGATTGTCGTATGAAGTAGATTTCCTTCCAAATGGTTGTGCTTCTAGAGGTGGGGAATAATATTTGCATAAAAAATATTACCAGGTCATTATAGTTATGTACATATCCTGGTTGTAGGTTGTACAACCATTCTTTAGTAGCTCCATCCAATGAAAAAGGAAATGAATTCCACTTAACTTGCTCCTTAGTAACTCCATGGGGTCTGAAAGTTGAGAAAACATGTGTGAACTCTTTAATGTGTTTGTTTGGATCTTCACCTACCAAAGCATGAAACTTTGGAAGCAAAGGAATCATATTAGGTTTCATTTCAAAATCATTTTGTAACACTGGCATGACAAGTTGATTGTTTTGATTAAGGAATTGCGGTGGACAGAGGTCTCTAAGAGTTAGGTTTTGATTTTCAGCCATGATGACAGGCTCAGAGTGAACACTATAAGCTCCACTTGAGTCTACAAGGGTAATTTCTTCAAATTCAGATTGAAAATTAATGTTTCTAAGTCCATTCAACAAGGTTCTTTCAATTTCAGGATCTATGGGTAAAGGTTCAATTTTTGAGGTTCTAATCATGCAATTTTGAAGAGAAAAGATGAGAGGAGAGAAAAGACAAGAAAATAAATTTTGGTGATACCTCTTCGGAAACGGCGCCAAGTTTTGACACATTCCTATCATGGGGTGTGGAAAAAAATATAACCTAAGTTAAAATGTATTATAGTGGGTTACCTAGGTTGTCTCCAGAGAGGAGTGCTCAACAATAGTGTTTGTCACTTAAAATAAGAGAAAGAAGTGATGTTGTTTTTGAAATTGTTTGATTTGGAAAATACAAGAAAGAAACTAAATAAAGTAAGTTAATTAAGTGAAAATTTTAAAATAAATTGAATTTTTTTTATTTAAATCAGTGATATGAAATGGTGATCAGGTTAGGGTCAGTTTTCCAATTGTAATTCTATCATAGTTCACTTTACCCAATTCTCTTCTTCTAAATCGTTAAGAGTGATAATCCACAATCGTTTCTTCTCACTCCCTTGGTCAAATAAAAATTTGAGAATAAACCTTACTAAAACCTCAGATTGGTCTACTCTCCTTCCAATGTGTAATATAGTTATAGCGAATACCCCCAATTATCTTAGGCAATTCCCAATCAGGTCTTGTTTATCCCAAGCAATCAAGAACATTCACTACTCCTCACACACGTACCGATGATCACCGAGTACTACACCACTAAATCCTCGTATATTCCATTATTTATAAACTAGAACCTAGTGGAGGGATATATTTATCATATAAAAAATATAAATAAACAACAGAATCTAAAATTAGATACAATTATACATGATAATAAAAACTATTATAAGAAATTGAAACTGATTCGCAGAAGAGAAAAGAGGATATTAAAACATTAAGTCCATGAACTCAAGAATTAAAAAATGGTAAACCTACCCTTCCCCAATCACACAAAATATATACCCCACCATGGTAAGGGTAACTGAGTTTAAGGGGGAAGAAGAATTCATTACAAAGCTAAGAAGAACTAAAGAAAGAAAAGAAAGGACATAAATTTTGATTCTCCAGAATCTATCCTCCAGACGTTTGCCTCTGTTCTGCCCAAAATCCATACGAAACTCACTGAGGTCCCTTCTCATAGAATGTTAGAAATGAAGTTTTCTATAGACCCCAAAAATTTGAGAGTCGTTGGACAGGTTTAAAGAAATATATAACCTAATCAATGACCATTACTTTTCCTGGCTGCCAAAAAATGTTTCACCCACTCCACTTGGACATGCCAAAAAGATGCCTTGATGAGATTAATATTTTATAAAATTTATTTTGAACCATCATTTGAATGTCCTATGTCGACACCATCTAGAATCACCGCATTATAAGGTCGGATGAATGAGACATTGTTGATTTAATGTGGCAGGGTCCATTCTGCCAACCAGACTGAGTTCTCTACTTGATTGATTTTTCTGTACCATCGGATTTCGAATTGGGTCTTGGTCTAAAAGACAAATTAAAATCCCACAAGCATATGAAGCCTAAAAAAGGATTCACTTCAACTGTACCAATATTTTAAAAGTTATGCCCGAAAAACAGAAGCTATATAAAACCGTCAATTTTACAGAATTACCCCATTTTCACATTTAAGCCCAAAATACACCAAAAACACATAAATGATGCAAATACACTCAAATTGAATAATTTAGAGGGATTAAATCATTGAAAACATATTAATAATATTGATAATATTAACTATATAAATTATCTAGACCAAACAACATCACAATATATTCATAATGGCCATAACTACTCCAGAAATCCATCTTTGGTATATCAGAGTCCTGAACTTTGAGATGTTGAAAACATGACTGAAGGTTAATATTAAAAAAACACTTTTACCACTTTAACTGATCAAACAAATCATCTATATGAGGAAAATAATAACTATTGTAAACTGTTACCTCATTCAAACTCTAATAGTCGACACACAATTGAAGTGAACCATCTTCCTTCTTGGAAAAGAGCATAGGAACTGACCAAGGTGAAACACTAGGGAGAACGAAACCTTTCTCCATCTGGTCATATAACTGAATCTTAATATATTTTATATCTTCTAGTTCTATATGATAAAAATGTATCAACATTGAATACATAACTAACACCATGTCAATCATAAACTTCACATCCCACTATAAAGTAATCCTATATAAATCGTTTGGGAAAATGTCAGGAATGTCCCAAACAAAAATGAGAAGTTTAATAATAGAAGAAACTAGGGATCAACTAATACAACAAACATAAAACTCCTGAGATCTGGGCATAAAGGTCCTACATGACCAGGCCTTGGATGATCCTCACCTTGAAACACCGATGAGCTCCCATAGATCATAAGAAATGAGTCACACCAATGATAAAAATCAACATCGACATGATGAGATGAAATCCAATTCATCCTAATGATGATGTTGAATAGATACAAATCAAGAATGAAGAAATCTCAGACTAACTCCACATCAGTTTTCAATAGATAACAAGGACACTAAAACCCCTACTCTTTCCTCTTTCCAAGTAGTGTCACTAACTCCATATAAAAGGATATGAGATCTGTTGTAAGTTTAAGAATATCAAAAAAAAGATAGATATAAATGATTCTGAAGAACTAGTATCAAATGAATAAATTTCCACTAAAGATGAAAAAAGATGGTACCTCTCACTATCGTTGGATTCACATATACATCCATTAGAAAATCATATACTACGTGAAGGTGATTCACTCTTGAGGCCTATGCATGGAGCTCTATAGCCTTTAAAGAATATGAATATTCCATAGTAGCCTTTGGAGATGATGATCCATGAACATAATGAGGCATAGACATAGCTAGATAAAAATGTTGGAGATGACCATAACATCAAAAAATGTGACACATATTTACTAGTGTAGGAAAAGAATACCAGGTGTGTTCTACCTTTCCACACTGATAGGAAGGTAGAGGAACACTGCTAGTTGTAACTAAGGGTGCATATGAGGTCTTCCGATGTGAACCACATCCACCACTCTTGCTATGACCTTTCCACTTCCTCTTTCTTCCATGCGTACCACTAAAATTAGTAGGCCTTTGTATCATGAAGCTCTTGATAGCGACTTGCTCTTTCTTGGGGGGGGGGGGGGTTGAACGTTCCTCTTGACCCATGTTTCTATTCAAAACATGAGTTAGATGAGAGAGAAGCGTGACAAAGTTCGCGATTCCCACTCCCATTGGATTGGGAATCTCATTAGTATAGTCATCACATTGATCTTCACAATGGTTGTTAGCCCGAGTCCTCCTATTACCGGCCATTGGATGGAATAAAAGGAAAGTTAGGGGTAACACATAAAGGGTAATCCAAAGACAAAAGTTGATGACTTATAAATAAAATTTTATTTCCTTAACTCATGAGTCTATAGGCTTCAATCTAGGCTTTTCATGATCTACTTTCTAACATATATTCTTAGGGGAATTTTTTTTAATTCCCTTAATAAGGGTTCATACTAATCTTGTGAATTTATCAAATCATATACCTCGGGAGTTTCGTAACCAAGAGTGCAGCAAGGCCCGTTGTCGTGCACCAGTTCCTGTTCGAGTCTAGCTCAAAGCGGTGTTTTCAAGTTTTACCCCAAGGATACATTTGTGCCAGAGCCGCCTCTACCTGCTCGTATCCAGACAGGGATGTATTTTCTTGATAACCCACTTACTCAATACTCACCAACACTTAGGGGCGTTTTTATTGTACTTATTATTGTATCTAAGGCATTACTAGGGTTTTATAATCCTAATCCCAAAAATAACTAAACCTATCCTCTGATATCAACTATGACAACCCTGCTTTTATTACAAACTTAAACATGATTTATTACATAAAACTTAACTTGATACAACAAAGAAGATCTAGAGGTTTAGTGTCTTTGGGGCTTAGGATCATTACATAAAAACTTAAAACATGAAATATAACATCTTTATTGAAAACTTCCTTTACATGACCACTACATTCCCTCACACTTAACATTGCATGGGATAACCTGAGAACATACATAAGAAAAGGGTGAGCTATAAAGCCCAGTAAGGGAGTACACATGGAATAACATGAGGAGTAAAATACATGTTAGACAATAGGCATATCAATTGAGAATAAGAGAAACATGAACATAAAGGCATGATAAATCATGATAATCATAACATGGAAATGTGGAAACAACACTTAACATGGAATTAGCATGAGCCAAGGCTCATTGCACATGGAGCATGAGTAAATCCTCATTGCACATAAAGCATGAGTAAACCCTAGTTTCCCTTGAATTAGCATGAGTCAACACTCACTGCACATGATATATCATGATACTATATTTTACCCAATGCATTGGAGCGCTATAAGGGCGCACCCTTCTTAAACATTTCATTTCATGAATAAGTGTGCCACGTGGATCATAAAACATTGATTCATAAAACATAATAATTTATTCCATGAAAAAGGAATATGGAATTCATACATGAAACTTTATAATTAATAAGTAAATGTTCATAAAGGTGAATACCCTTGATGGAGAAATGGGCATGGTATTCACTACACAATGGCATTGGCTTAGAAAATCAGTGCCATTTTAGCAGTGTAACGGCGTGACATAAGAATTCATAAAAATGGTTGATGAGAGAGAAAGGGGTGTCTCATAATATTTACATGAAATGGACAGTAAGGGGGTCATATAGATATATTTCCAAACGATTTTAATGGAATTTAGATTCATGATACAAAAGTATTGCTTGAATGTAAAAGAGGAGAGAGAAGTTCCTTTCGGGATTTTGGCATAGTAACGAGTGCACATGAGAGGCATTTAATGAGAAATAAAGGGGTCTCCAACCACTCAAACAATAAGAGGGAAGTATGGGGTAGGTGAGAAACCATACCCCATCATTTATAATTGAAATTAAAAAGGCATAACAATATGACGTAAATTGGACAAAAATGAGAAAGCAAGAAAACATTATTATTGTGTTACACACAATTTCAAGTTCGTTTGATAATAGTCATTCTACGCAAAATTGAGTGTATATATATATATATATATTCAATGTATAAATGAAATATGGTTGGATTCTGTTATATGAAACAACAAAGGAGTCTTGCACAACACGCAACCCTAACCTGGCTTTCATTACACGCAATCCCGACCTTCCTCGATAGCGTGTGTTGTACGCAATATCGGGTTTTACTAAACAACGGTATATTATTATAATATTATTATGAACTAGACATTATGAATAGTATTAACTAAATTTTGAATTTTAAAACATTATTATTCATCTTACACATTTTATAGGACATGGTATAAGAACAAAATAAAATTTTCGGGTAAAATAAGTATTTTTCAAAAAATGCAGTTTTGCCGCCTTTTGATGGCGCACCCACTTTAAATCTAGTTGTTGACATGTTTATAAGTTCAATTTGACAAAAATAAATTCTTCTTTTGAATCAGGATATAAAAATTTACATTGGATAAAGTTTTGATATTTTTCTGATAACTTTCATATTTTAATGAATAGTAAAAACACGCTATATTTTAATTAAAAACAACTTTATTCATCGTAATAACTTATGTGGTTAAATTATAATATTTAATGGTTTTAATGTATAAATATAATATATTTTTACCATTTAATATAATTTATGTCATTAGCATTGATTTTACATTGAATTCATAGGTTAAATCAATTCAATCTTTTGCAATGTTTTAATCATAAACTCGTTTTCATTCGACAACGGGATTAATTTTAATTTAATTTCTGCAACTTATGTGTATTGAATTTGAAAAAATGGATTCCATATTTGGAATCAGTGGGTCAAAATTATGTTAATAGGCTACTTTTTATTTTTGGAAATTATGAATAGTAACTACGGTAAATTTTATTTACCATAGTTAAAGGTAAATCGGGTGATTAAGGGTAAATATAATATTATAAAATTACCCTAACACATGAAAAAATTCTATTGTATGGATAAAATTATACCCATATCACCTAAGGGTCAGATTAGATTCATTTTATGGACTTTTGACCATTAAATAATTTAATTATTATTAAAACCAAAGAAAGTGACAACATGTCACTCCCTTAAATCTTATAAGTATAATAATTTTAATTTAGTGATAAACATCATAAAACTTTGAACATGAATAGTCTCCAGAAATATAATAAAATTATCTACATCATGATAATTTATTTATAATTTTTAAGGATTAAATAATTGTCATTAATGGTGATACATTAATGGTGCAGAAATTATTTATTAAGTGAAAAATCAGTAATATAGTTTTTATTGAAATAATAATACCCATTAAAAGACCCACAAACCTGACCAAAACTTATTGGTAGTGTATATATACACCATAATAATCCAATGACCTAATATATAACCGTTTGGAGTCTTATAAAAGTGATTATGACACTTATATTATTTTATTTTAAATGATGCCAAAGTTGTCACCTTCATAATTTAATAAATATAACAATTTAAATATTGTGATTTTAAGATGATAAATTCTAGTAAAAGTATTATTTTGAAATTTACTAGATTTATCTTCATCATAGGATTTTTTTTATTTTTATGCAACAAATAAGTATATTAAATAATTATACAAAAATTTTGTAGTAATTGTTTTATTAAGAGATAAACCAAATAAATGTTTTTAAAAATAAAAAAAAAATATTATATGAACTATTTAATGTGATCCACTAATTTTATAGATACATATTACCTATTATGAATCTATTAAATCTTTTAGTTCTAACATATCTTCTATATATAGTTTATTTAAATTCAAATAAATGAATAGTGTCAAAATTGACACTATTGTTATTTTATAAAAATAACATATTATAAAATTGTGTAAAAATCAAAAAAATATATACAAATTATAAATTTAAATATATTTGGTCTAAAATGTTATAAATTATCAAATTATGTAAAATTCACAACAAATAAGTAATTATTTGTTATAATTTAAAATTTAGAATGTTATTACCACAAATAAAATTAAATTGATTAAGGCTAAATCAAGTTGATAATGTTTAAAATAATTTCCTAACATGTATAAATTTTATTGGTTGATGATATTAAAACCCTATCTCATCTAATATTTGAATATGAGTCATTTTTGGGGGTTTTTAAGTGGGGTTAGATATATTATAAATTCATATTTTTAAGATTTCCAAAGGTGCCCCTCTCCTCCCTTATAAAAGGGAACCTCCTCCCTCTCTTCCTCACACCACTTTGAGCCTTCAAGCTCGGCCAAACCCTGCCAAATTCTCTTCTCCACTTCCCTAGAAACATCCTAGAGTTCTTGGTCTTCTTCAAAGACCAATTTTAGTGCCCTAAGAGGAGGTCTCAAAGAGGCGCTTCAAAGAAGAGGTAATGTCCGTTACCGATTCTTTCAACTTTATTTATTCTTCCAATTCTTCTTCTTAGTTTGTTTAATTATGAAGTAATAACATCAGTATCAATCATATAATGATATGTTATTATATGTATGAAACAACCCTATTTCACCATCTATCCATCCTACAGAAAATGAAATCACCGCGCGTGCGTACGTACGGAATACCGTCTCCATGCCGTGGTGTAATCTATTTTCCGCCACCACCTTACTTGGATGGGTATAATGGCATAAATAATAACTATATATGACTATTTTAAAGTGATATTTATTCTGTAATAGTATACATACACTCCAATAAAACTTCACTATCATGGGAACGATATCATCACTCGTGCGTACGTACGGAATACCGTCTCCACGACGCGATGAGATTCATTCTCAATGATTAACCATTCATAAATGATTATAAAGTATATATAATAAGTAATAATAAAATATATGACATAATAATGATACTGGATTTATGTATATATATATGTATGTCATCCAATTAATTCCATTCAATTCAATAAGGAAACAAAAACAGCGTTCATTCTTACGTACGACCTACCGTCTCCATGAACGGTGTATTTCTTTCCATTTATCGATCTATTATATATATGTATATTCTGAATATATATTATATATAAATCATGTTTTACATTCTGGATGTAAGTAATCATGATCTAAGTAATCATATGAATAATTACAAGTTAAAACACGAAGGACAAATGAAACGATTTTACCCAAAACGCTACTTTAACATGAATTTACAAAAGAAAGGGTAATATAAAGTCATAAGTGAACCATATATGATATAATAAAAATTAATATGATTCTTTAATAAGTAAATGACATTATTTAAATCATTATACAGGCGGTTTGGATACGTACGAAGCATATTGGACATAAGGTAAGGGATAATTTTGCAAATCTCATTTTTATCCGAGATTGCTTATTCGTAAGTATTTACTGGGGTTATTGTTATCATCCATGTCCATGTTTCCTAAAAATGGTTTCATGTATGTTTAAAGTAATTTTTACCCATTTTGAATTTTACCCCATGGTATGGAAGGAATCTTTATTTTATTTACCCTACAAGGTACTTTTTGACTTTTCCGACAAAAGTACGAGAAGAATGTTCTTTTAACTTATACGGCATGAAAGGATTTTTAGGGTTTTATAAAGCCTTATTTTCATGAAGCTTACTCCAAAATATTTCATGACTATTTTAAACAAAATCCTTTTCTTTTAAAATTACATGACATTTTGTGAAAACAAAATGATTTTGAAGTAGAAAGGATATTTTCCTCAAGAATGGAGTTCAAGTGTTTTATCAAAATTATTTTCAATCTAAGATAATATAGGGTTATGTTTCTATCCCTATTATTACATTGATTTGATTATGTTGTGATGGAATTATTTTTATGAATTCCTCTATCTTATATGAATTGTTTTATGATGTCATGATGTTTAAAAATCCCATTTTTATTACATGGGTTATGCAATGATGTATGATTTATGATTTTGTGGCGCACATAAAAATGGTATAATTATGAGATGGGTGGGACCTATATCTCCCTCCAATGCATTGGGTAAAGATTTATATCTCATGAGATAGACATGGCTGGAACATAAAGTTAAACCAGTTCAGTAATACAGGACTGGAACGAGGAGTGAACTCGATTCAGAAAGGGACTTTGTCCACTAAGATGGTCTTGGCAGCAATGCCTTGGCTACTATGGAAATCATATCATGTGCTTAATGGTTGCCACAATTACATGTTTTATTCCCATGAAATTTTATCATGATTGATGTTCCCTTATGATATATGCCTTATGTACTTCCATGATTCATGTCTTTGCTCAAGATTTTGATGTTTAAACATTATGTTCATGTTTTTTTCAAGTTCAAATGTATATGGTATGTTTTATTTTATCCATGCTTACCCTTACTGAGCATTTGAGCTCACCCTTTTTATGTTTTATTTTCCCCCAGGATTAAAAGAAAGGTTTCAGGTAAGGAAACAAAAATTGGAAGATCATTATGGGATATTTTCAAGATCTTTCACCACGATTAGAAGATTACGTTCTGAGTTTCCAAAGACACTAAACTATTACGGTTCTTGTGTGTCTGTTTTTGTTATGTATTATGTATTCCGCTAAAGTAATGTAATGTCCATGTACATCAAGCTTCGGGCCTCTACAGTTGGTATCAGAGGAAAGGTTTAGTTAACCTTTGGAAACTAGGATGCGAAAACGTTAGTGAGATCCCTAGAGATATTTCTAAGGTATGCCTAGGAATATCCCTAAGGATAAGTATAAGTATAGGATATAGTCCTAGAACTATGGTAACGATCATAGAATTTAACCTAATATGTCAGATATTGAGGGTACTCCCCCTTTACTATGTTGTTTTCCCTATCATGATTTTTGCCTCTCACAGATTTTTTTTTGTGTTTATTCAATGGAGGGAACCAGAAGGAATTCGGTTAACATTGAATCCAATGGAAAAAATGGTGACTATGAGAAACAAAATTGCGTAATGCCTAGAGAGAAAGATATTGTGATTTTTCTGAATCATTCATCGCGATATATGATTAAATAGTTTAAATTTAGTGGTATTCCTAATTCATCAAATAAGAGGAAGGTAGACTTTTATGCATGTTCGCATGTTGAGGAGCATAAAGAAAGGAAGATTGAGATTTATAGAGAAGGGAAGAAGAACCTTGAGGAATACCTCAAATGGAGGGGAAGATGTTATCTGTGTGGAGAAAAAGGGTCATAGAGTGATAGACTGTTATGGAGTTCAATGCCTTATTTGTGGTGAACATGGGCATTACCCAACTCAATGCCCTGACCTGAAAAGTTACTTCTAAATCAAGGAAGGACTTATTCCAGGACAATCATTGAAGAGGATGGACTGAAGTGTTTATGTATTGGTATTCAAGAATAATGTTGTTGAGGTACTTTTATGGTGTATTAGAATATTTTTTGTATTAGTATATTGTGGTTTTCAATAATTTTATGGTACCAGTAACCATGAAAAGTGATTCAAATATTTTGGAAAGAAGATGATATGCGCATAATCAAGGGATAACGAGAAAATGAAATGTTTGATAGTATTCATGAGATTATGATTGATATAAGGACTAAGTGATATTATGGTTTGATTGTATAGATTTTTGGGGATTTTGGTATGTTGAAAGAGTTACCTTTTGACAGTATTCATGTTTTCACTACGGTTCTATGGTAATTTATGTTTCAAGAGAATATATGAATAAGTTATTCTTGTGTTTGGAATGCAACCAATAAGATATATCTTATGATATATGTGGGATAAATGCTTGTATTCACATTCTTGGTAGATAACATTTCTAGTAATTGTTTTCTTTATACTATGAGCCTGGACCGAAGTATTTTAGATAAGCCTAAAGATTGGAATGGATTATGTTAGACATAAGTTAGTATTGTTTAAGGATAGAACTTTTTTTCGATATTATTGATGGGATGTTATAGTAATGTAGTTTTAAAAAAAGGACAACCTGCAGGACGGGCGACAGCCCATCGCGTCGGATAAGGCTTTGGAAATCGAACCCACAACCGAAGTGCGACAGGCCTTTATTGCCTACCACTGGCCTACAGGAAGTCCTTGGTTAGTAGAAACTAGTTTTATTTTATTAATCGGTATGATATATGAAGTATAAGTTCATTTTTGGAACCATATACGATTAATCTAACCATAAGATGGACTTATAACTTTTGCTAACCTTTTGTTTGAAACAGATGAAATGACCCATCATTCTATCACATGATCTCCTAACACTTCACGAATAACAAATTCAACTTCATTTCTTTAAGAGATGAAGTGGAAATTGTTCAAAGAACGAACAAAAGTAAGATTGTACCAAAATCAAGGAAGTATTTCTTCTAATTCAAATTCTTCAACTTTTGGGAAATGATCTTGAAAACCAAAAATGTTTTCCTAGTGCCCTTATATCTGATGAATCATCTGGTACCTTAGATCATCACAAATATATGGTTTTGTGATTGTTGGCTTTTTCATAGCCATGTTCTCTACCACTCTCCATCAGAACATGATGGTTAGATTTCTCTTCCATATCCATGTTTTCACCTATGTTCTCCTACGTGGAAACCTAGTGATGAGTTAATTTAGGTAGCTGTTACGTTTCATACTTTTGTTTTGAAAGTTAAGTTTTGGTATTTCATTTTACGATGTGGGTTTTGATTAAAGAAACTTTCAAGTAGAAAACCATGCATAACCCCGATGAATTTCGAGGGAGAAATTCATTTAAAGGGGGGTAGAATGTAACAACCCGATATTTTATGATAAGTATTCTTTTTAATTTATTTGATGTCATGTATTTTATGCTACAACAATATTATCTTGTGCTATACGTAACACCTTATTAGCTTGCAGTATACGCAATACTATTCTTAGATTGTGTTACACACAATTTCAAGTTCTTTTGATAATAGTCATTCTACGCAACATTGAGTGTGTATATATATATATATATTCAATATATAAATGAAATATGGTAGGATTCTGCTATATGAAACAACAAATGAGTCTTGCACAACACGCAACCCTAACTTGACTTTCATTACACGCAATCGCGACCTTCCTCGATAGCGTGTGTTGTACGCAATACCGGGTTTTACTAAACAACGGTATATTATTATAATATTATTATGAACTAGCCGTTATGAATAGTATTAACTAAATTTTGAATTTTATAACATTATTATTCATCTTACACATTTTCTAAAACATGGTATAATAACAAAATAAAATTTTCGGGTAATATAAGTATTTTTCAAAAAATGCAGTTTTGCCGCCTTTTGATGGCCCACCCACTTTAAATCTAGTTGTTGACATGTTTATAAGTTCAATTTTACAAAATAAAATTCTTCCTTTGAATCAGGATATAAAAATTTACATTGGATAAAGTTTTGATATTTTTCTGATAACTTTCATATTTTAATGAATAGTAAAAACACGCTATATTTTAATTAAAAACAACTTTTTTCATCGTAATAACTTATGTGGTTAAATTATAATATTGAATGGTTTTAAAGTATAAATAGAATATATTTTTACCGTTTAATATAATTTATGTCATTATCATTGATTTTACTTTGAATTCGTAGGTTAAATCAATTCAATCTTTTGCAATGTTTTAATCAAAAACCCGTTTTCATTCGACAACGGGATTAATTTTAATTTAATTTATGCAACTTCTGTGTATTGAATTTGAAAAAATGGATTCTATATTTTGAATCAGTGGGTAAAAATTATGTTAATAGGCTAATTTTTATTTTTTGGAATTATGAATAGTAACTACGGTAAATTTTATTTACCGTAGTTAAAGGTAAATCGGGTGATTAAGGGTAAATATAATATTATAAAATTACCCTAACAAATGAGAAAATTCTATTGGATGGCTAAAAGTATACCCATATCACCTAAGGGTCGGATTAAATTCATTTTATGGACTTTTGACCATGAAAATAATTTAATTATTATTAAAACCATAGAAAGTGACAACATGTCACTCTCTTAAATCTTATAAGTATAATAATTTTAATTTAGTGATAAACATCATAAAACTTTGAACATGAACAGTATCCATAAATCTAATAAAATTATTTGCATCAATATAATTTATTTAGAATTTTTAGGGATTAAATAATTGTCATTAATGGTGATACATTAATGATGCAGAAATTATTTATTAAGTGAACAATCAGTAATATAGTTTCTATTGAAATAATAATACCCATTAAAAGACCCACAAACCTGACCAAAACTTATTGGTAGTGTATATATACACCATAATAATCCAATGACCTAATATATAACCGTTTGAAGTCTTATAAAAGTGATTATGACACTTATATTATTTTATTTTAAATGATGCCAAAGTTGTCACCTTCACAATTTAATAAATATAACAATTTAAATATTGTGATTTTAAGATGATAAATTCTAGTAAAAATATTATTTTGAAATTTAATATATTTAACTTTATCATAGGATTATATTTTTAATTTTTATGCAACAAATAAGTATATTAAATAACTATACAAAAATTTTGTAGTAATTATTTTATTAAGAGATAAACCAAATAAATGGTTTTAAAAATAATAAAATAAATATTATATGAACTATTTAATGTTATCCAATAATTTTATAGATACATATGACATTTTATGAATCTATTAAAGCTTTTATTTTGAACATATCTTCTATATATATTTTATTTAAATTAAAATAAATTAATAGTGTCAAAATTGACACTATTGTTATTTTATAAAAATAACATATTATAAAATTGTGTAAAAATCAAAAAAATATATACAAATTATAATTTTAAATTTATATGGTCTAAAATGTTATAAAGTATCAAATTATGCACAATTCACAACAAATAAGTAATTATTTGTCATAATTTAAAATTTAGAATGTTATTACCACAAATAAAATAAAATTGATTAAGGCTAAATCAAGTTGATAATGTTTAAAATAATTTCCTAACATGTATAAATTTTATTGGTTGATGATATTACAACCCTATCTCATCTAATATTTTAATATGAGTCATTTTTGGAGGTTTTTAAGTGGGTTTAGATTTATTATAAATTAATATTTTTAAGATTTCGAAAGGTGCCCCTCTCCTCCCATATAAAAGGGAACCTCCTACCTCTCTTCCTCAGACCACTTTGAGCCTTCAAGCTCAGCCAACCCCTACCAAATTATCTTCTCCACTTCCCTAGAAACATCCTAGAGGTCCTGGTCTTCTTTAAAGACCAATTTTAGTGCCCTAAGAGGAGGTCTCAATGAGGCGCTTCAAAGAAGAGGTAATGTCCTTTACCGATTCTTTCAACTTTATTTCTTCTTCCACTTATTCTTCTTAGGTTGTTTCATTATGAAGTAATAACATCAGTATCACTCATATACTGATATGTTATTATATGTAAGAAACAACACTATTTCACCATCTATCCATCCTATGGAAAACAAAATCACCGAGCGTGCGTACGTATGGAATACCGTCTCCACGCCGTGGTGTAATCTATTTTACACCACCACCTTAATTGGATGGGTATAATGGTATAAATAATAACTATATATGATTATTGTAAAGTGATATTGATTCTGTAATAGTATACATACACTCTAATAAAACTTCACGATAATGGGAACGATATCATCGCTCGTGCATATGTACGGAATACCGTCTCCACGACGCGATGTGATTCATTCTCAATGATTAACCATTCATAAATGATCATAAAGTATATATGATAAGTAATAATAAAATATATGACATAATAATGATACTGTATTTATTTATATATATATATATGTATGTCATCCAATTAATTCCATTCAATTCAATAAGGAAACAAAAACAGCGTTCATGCATACGTACGGCCTACAGTCTCCATGAACGGTGTATTTCTTTCCATTTATCGATCTATTATATATATGTATATTCTGAATATATATCATATATAAATCATGTTTTAAATTCTGGATGTAAGTAATCATGATCTAAGTAATCATATGAATAATTACAAGTTAAAACACGAACGACAAATGAAACGATTTTACCCAAAACGCTACTTTAACATGAATTTACAAAAGAAAGGGTAATATAAAGGCATAAGTGAACCATATATGATATAATAACAATTAATACGATTCTGTAATAATTCAATGACATTATTTAAATCATTATATAGGAGTTTTGGATACGTACGAAGCATATCGGACCTAAGGTAAGGGATACTTTTGCAAATCTCATTTTTATCCGAGATTGCTTATTCGTAAGTATTTACTGGGGTTATTGTTATCATCCATGTCCATGTTTCCTAAAAATGGTTTCATGTATGTTTAAAGTAATTTTTACCCATTTTGACTTTTACCCCATGGTATGGAAGGAATATTTCTTTTATTTACCCTACAAGGTACTTTTTGACTTTTCCGACAAAAGTACGAGAAGAATGTTTTTTTAACGTATACGGCATGAGATGATTTTTACGGTTTTATAAAGCCTTATTTTCATGAAGCTTCCTCCAAAAGATTTCATGACTATTTTAAACAAAATCCTTTTCTTTTAAAATTACATGACATTTTGTGAAAACAAAATGATTTTGAAGTAGAAAGGATATTTTCCTCAAGAATGGAGTTCAAGTGTTTTATCAAAATTATTTTCCATCTAAGATAATATATGGTTCTGTTTCTATCCCTATTATTACATTGATTTGATTATGTTGTGATGGAATTATTTTTATGAATTCCTTTATCTTATATGAATTGTTTTATGATGTCATGATGTTTAAGAATCCCATTTTTATTACATGGGTTATGCAATGATGTATGATTTATGATTTTGTGGCACACATAATAATGGTATCATTATGAGATGGGTGGGACCTATATCTCCCTCCAATGAATTGGGTAAAGATTTATATCTCATGAGATAGAAATGTCTGGAACGGCAAGTTAAATCGGTTCAGTAATATAGGACTGGAACGAGGAGTGAACTCGATTCAGAAAGGGACTTTGTCCACTAAGATGGTCTTGGCAGCAATGCCTTTTCTACTATGGAAATCATATCATGTGCTTAATGGTTTACACAATTACATGTTTTATTCCCATGCAATTTTATCATGATTGATGTTCCCCTATGATATAAGCCTTACGTGCTTCCATGATTCATGTCTTTGCTCAAGATTTTGATGTTTAAACATTATGTTCATGTTTTTTTCAAGTTCAAATGTATATGGTATGTTTTATTTTATCCATGCTTACCCTTACTGAGCATTTGAGCTCACCCTTTTTATGTTTTATTTTCCCCCAGGATTAAAAGAAAGGTTTCAGGTAAGGAAACAAAAAGTGGAAGATCATTATGGGAGATGTTGAAGATCTTTCACTACGATTAGAAGATTACGTTCCGAGTTTCCAAAGACAATAAACTATTACGGTTCTTATGTGTCTGTTTTTGTTATGTATTATGCATTCTGCTAAAGTAATGTAATGTCCATGTACATCAAGCTTCGGGCCTCTACAGTTGGTATCAGAGGAAAGGTTTAGTTAACCTTTGGAAACTAGGATGCGAAAACGTTAGTGAGATCCCTAGAGATATTTCTAAGGTATGTATAGGGATATCCCTAAGGATAAGTATACGTATAGGATATAGTCCTAGAACTATGGTAAAGATCATAGAATTTAACCTAATATGTCAGATATTGAGGGTACTCCCCCTTTACTATGTTGTTTTCCCTAGCATGATTTTTGCCTCTCATAGATTTTTTTTTTGTGTTTATTAAATGGAGGGAACCAGAAGGAATTCGGTTAACATTGAATCCAATGGACAAAATGGGGACTATGAGAAACAAAATTGCGTAATGCCTAGAGAGAAAGATATTGTGATTTTTCCGAATCATTCATCGCGATATATGATTAACAAGTTGAAATTTAGTGGTATGCCTAATTCATCAAATAAGAGGAAGGTAGACTTTTATGCATGTTCGCATGTTGAGGAGCATAAAGAAAGGAAGATTGAGATTTATAGAGAAGGGAAGAAGAACCTTGAGGAATACCTCAAATGGAGGGGAAGATGTTATCTGTGTGGAGAAAAAGGGTCATAGAGTGATAGACTGTTATGGAGTTCAATGCCTTATTTGTGGTGAACATGGGCATTACCCAACTCAATGCCCTGACCTGAAAAGTTACTTCTAAATCAAGGAAGGACTTATTCCAGGACAATCATTGAAGAGGATGGACTGAAGTGTTTATGTATTGGTATTCAAGAATAATGTTGTTGAGGTACTTTTATGGTGTATTAGAATATTTTTTGTATTAGTATATTGTGGTTTTCAATAATTTTATGGTACCAGTAACCATGAAAAGTGATTCAAATATTTTGGAAAGAGGATGATATGCGCATAATTAAGGGATAACGAGAAAATGAAATGTTTGATAGTATTCATGAGCTTATGATTGATATAAGGACTAAGTGATATTATGGTTCGATTATATAGATTTTTTGGGATTTTGGTATGTGGAAAGAGTTACCTTTTGACAGTATTCATGTTTTCACTAAGGTTCTATGGTAATTTATGTTTCAAGATAATATATGACTAAGGTATTCATGTGTTTGGAATGCAACCAATAAGATATATCTTATGATATATGTGGGATAAATGTTTGTATTCACATTCTTGGTAGATAACCTTTCTAGTAATTGTTTTCTTTATACTATGAGCTCGGAACGAAGTATTTTAGATAAGACTAAAGATTGGAATGGATTATGTTGGACATAAGTTAGTATTGTTTAAGAATAGAACTTTTTTTTGATATTATTGATGGGATGTTATAGTAATGTAGTTTTAAAAAAAGGACAACCTACAGGACGGGCGACAGCCCATCGCGTCTGACAAAGCTGTGGAAATAGAACCCACAACCAAAGTGCGACAGACCTTTATCGCCTACCACTGGCCTACAGGAAGTCCTTGGTTAGTAGAAACTAGTTTTATTTTATTAAGCGGTATGATATATGAAGTATAAGTTCATTTTTGGAACCATATACGATTAATCTAACCATAATATGGACTTATAACTTTTGCTAACCTTTTGTTTGAAACAGATGAAATGACCCATCATTCTATCACATGATCTGCTAACACTTCACGAATAACAAATTCAACTTCATTTCTTTAAGAGATGAAGTGGAAATTGTTCAAAGAACGAACAACAGTATTCATGTTTTCACCTGTGTTCTCCTACGTGGAAACCTAGTGATGAGTTAATTTAGGTAACTGTTACGTTTCATACTTTTGTTTTGAAAGTTAAGTTTTGGTATTTCATTTTACGATGTGGGTTTTAATTAAAGAAACTTTCAAGTAGAAAACCATGCATAACCCCGATGAATTTCGAGGGCGAAATTCATTTTAAGGGGGGTAGAATGTAACAACCCGATATTTTATGATAAGTATTCTTTTTAATTTATTTGATGTCATGTATTTTATGCTACAACAATATTATCTTGTGCTATACGCAACACCTTATTAGCTTGCAGTATACGCAATACTATTCTTAGATTGTGTTACACACAATTTCAAGTTTTTTTGATAATAGTCATTCTACGCAACATTGAGTGTGTGTATATATATATATATATATTCAATGTATAAATGAAATATGGTTGGATTCTGTTATATGAAACAACAAATGAGTCTTTCACAACATGCAACCCTAACTTGACTTTCATTACACGCAATCGCGACCTTCCTCGATAGCGTGTGTTGTACGCAATACCGGGTTTTACTAAACAACGATATATTATTATAATATTATTACGAACTAGCCGTTATGAATAGTATTAACTAAATTTTGAATTTTATAACATTATTATTCATCTTACACATTTTCTAAAACATGGTATAAGAACAAAATAAATTTTTCGGGTAAAATAAGTATTTTTCAAAAAATGCAGTTTTGCCGCCTTTTGATGGCACACCCACTTTAAATCTAGTTGTTGACATGTTTATAAGTTCAATTTGACAAAATAAAATTCTTATTTAGAATCAGGATATAAAAATTTACATTGGATAAAGTTTTGATATTTTTCTGATAACTTTCATATTTTAATGAATAGTAAAAACACGCTATATTTTAATTAAAAACAACTTTTTTCATCGTAATAACTTATGTGTTTAAATTTGTATATTGAATGGTTTTAAAGTATAAATAGAATATATTTTTACCTTTTAATATAATGTATTTCATTAGCATTGATTTTACATTGAATTCGTAGGTTAAATCAATTCAATCTTTTGCAATGTTTTAATCAAAAACCTGTTTTCATTCGACAACGGGATTAATTTTAATTTAATTTCTGCAACTTCTGTGTATTGAATTTGAAAAAATGGATTCTATATTTGGAATCAGTGGGTCAAAATTATGTTAATAGGCTACTTTTTATTTTTTGGAATTATGAATAGTAACTACGGTAAATTTTATTTACCATAATTAAAGGTAAATCGGGCGATTAAGGGTAAATATAATATTATAAAATTACCCTAACACATGAAAAAATTCTATTGGATGGCTAAAAGTATACCCATATCATCTAAGGGTCGGATTAGATTTATTTTATGGACTTTTGACCATGAAAATAATTTAATTATTATTAAAACCAAAGAAAGTGACAACATGTCACTCTCTTAAATCTTATAAGTATAATAATTTTAATTTAGTGATAAACATCATAAAACTTCGAACATGAACAGTCTCCATAAATCTAATAAAATTATCTGCATCAATATAATTTATTTATAATTTTTAGGGATTAAATAATTATCATTAATGGTGATACATTAATGATGCAGAAATTATTTATTAGGTGAAAAATCAGTAATATAGTTTCTATTGAAATAATAATACCCATTAAAAGACCCACAAACCTGACCAAAACTTATTGGTAGTGTATATATACACCATAATCATCCAATGACCTAATATATAACCGTTTTAAGTCTTATAAAAGTGATTATGACACTTATATTATTTTATTTTAAATGATGCCAAAGTTGTCACCTTCATAATTTAATAAATATAACAATTTAAATATTGTGATTTTAAGATGATAAATTCTAGTAAAAATATTATTGTGAAAGGTAATAGATTTAACTTTATCATAGGATTATATTTTTAATTTTTATGCAACAAATAAGTATATTAAATAACTATACAAAAATTTTGTAGTAATTATTTTATTAAGAGATAAACCAAATAAATGGTTTTAAAAATAATAAAATAAATATTATATGAACTATTTAATGTTCTCCAATAATTTTATATATACATATGACATTTTATGAATCTAGTAAAGCTTTTATTTTGAACATATCTTCTATATATATTTTATTTAAATTCAAATAAATGAATAGTGTCAAAATTGACACTATTGTTATTTTATAAAAATAACATATTATAAAACTGTGTAAAAATCACAAAAATATATACAAATTATAATTTTAAATTTATATGGTCTAAAATTTTATAAAGTATCAAATTAAGCACAATTCACAAAAAATAAGTAATTATTTGTTATAATTTAAAATTTAGAATGTTATTACCACAAATAAAATTAAATTGATTAAGGCTAAATCAAGATGATAATGTTTAAAATAATTTCCTAACATGTATAAATTTTATTGGTTGATGATATTACAACCCTATCTCATCTAATATTTGAATATGAGTCATTTTTGGAGGTTTTTAAGTGGGGTTAGATTTATTATAAATTAATATTTTTAAGATTTCCAAAGGTGCCCCTCTCCTCCCTTATAAAAGGGAACCTCCTCCCTCTCTTCCTCAGACCACTTTGAGCCTTCAAGCTCGGCCAAACCCTACCAAATTCTCTTCTCCACTTCCCTAGAAACATCCTAGAGGTCCTGTTCTTCTTCAAATACCAATTTTAGTTCCCTAAGAGGAGGTCTCAAAGAGGCGCTTCAAAGAAGAGGTAATGTCCGTTACCGATTCTTTCAACTTTATTTCTTCTTCCACTTCTTCTTCTTAGGTTGTTTAATTATGAAGTAATAACATCAGTATCACTCATATACTGATATGTTATTATATGTAAGAAACAACACTATTTCACCATCTATCCATCCTATGGAAAACGAAATCACCAAGCGTGCGTACGTACAGAATACCGTCTCCACGCCGTGGTGTAATCTATTTTCAACCACCACCTTAATTGGATGGGTATAATGGTATAAATAATAACTATATATGATTATTGTAAAGTGATATTGATTCTGTAATAGTATACATACACTCCAATAAAACTTCACGATCATGGGAACGATATCATCGCTCGTGCGTACGTACGGAATACCGTCTCCACGACGCGATGTGATTCATTCTCAATGATTAACCATTAATAAATGATTATAAAGTATATATGATAAGTAATAATAAAATATATTACATAATAATGATACTGTATTTATATATATATATATATGTGTATGTCATCCAATTAATTCCATTCAATTCAATAAGAAAACAAAAACAGCGTTCATGCATACGTACGGCCTACCGTCTCTATGAACGGTGTATTTCTTTCCATTTATCGATCTATTATATATATGTATATTATGAATATATATCATATATAAATCATGTTTTAAATTCTGGATGTAAGTAATCATGATCTAAGTAATCATATGAATAATTACAAGTTAAAACACGAACGACAAATGAAACGATTTTACCCAAAACGCTACTTTAACATGAATTTACAAAAGAAAGGGTAATACAAAGGCATAAGTGAACCATATATGATTTAATAACAATTAATATGATTCTGTAATAATTCAATGACATTATTTAAATCATTATACAGGAGTTTTGGATACGTACGAAGCATATCGGATCTAAGGTAAGGGATAATTTTGCAAATCTCATTTTTATCCGAGATTGCTTATTCGTAAGTATTTACTGGGGTTATTGTTATCATCCATGTCCATGTTTCCTAAAAATGGTTTCATGTATGTTTAAAGTACTTTTTACCCATTTTGACTTTTACCCCATGGTATGGAAGGAATATTTCTTTTATTTACCCTACAAGGTACTTGACTTTTCCGACAAAAGTACGAGAAGAATGTTTTTTTTAACGTATACGGCATGAAATGATTTTTACGGTTTTATAAAGCCTTATTTTCATGAATCTTCCTCCAAAATATTTCATGACTATTTTAAACAAAATCCTTTTCTTTTAAAATTACATGACATTTTGTGAAAACAAAATGATTTTGAAGTAGAAAGGATATTTTCCTCAAGAATGGAGTTCAAGTGTTTTATCAAAATTATTTTCCATCTAAGATAATATAGGGTTTTGTTTCTATCCCTATTATTACATTGATTTGATTATGTTGTGATGGAATTATTTTTATGAATTCCTTTATCTTATATGAATTGTTTTATGATGTCATGATGTTTAAGAATCCCATTTTTATTACATGGGTTATGCAATGATGTATGATTTATGATTTTGTGGCACACATAAGAATGGTATCATTATGAGATGGGTGGGACCTATATCTCCCTCCAATTAATTGGGTAAAGATTTATATTTCATGAGATAGACATGGCTGGAACGTTAAGTTAAATCGGTTCAGTAATATATGACTGGAACGAGGAGTGAGCTTGATTCAGAAAGGGACTTTGTCCACTAAGATGGTCTTGGCAGCAATGCCTTTGCTACTATGGAAATCATATCATGTGCTTAATGGTTTCCACAATTACATGTTTTATTCCCATGCAATTTTATCATGATTTATGTTCCCTTATGATATATTCCTTACGTACTTCCATGATTCATGTCTTTGCTCAAGATTTTGATGTTTAAACATTATGTTCATGTTTTTTTCAAGTTCAAATGTATATGGTATGTTTTATTTTATCCATGCTTACCCTTACTGAGCATTTGAGATCACCCTTTTTATGTTTTATTTTCCCCCAAGATTAAAAGAAAGGTTTTACGTAAGGAAACAAAAAGTGGAAGATCTTTATGGGAGATGTTGAAGATCTTTCACCACGATTAGAAGATTACGTTCTGTGTTTCCAAAGACAATAAACTATTACGGTCCTTGTGTGTCTGTTTTTGTTATGTATTAAGTATTTCGCTAAAGTAATGTAATGTCTATGTACGTCAAGATTCGAGCCTCTATAGTTGGTATCAGAGGAAAGGTTTAGTTAACCTTTGGAAACTAGGATGCGAAAACGTTAGTGAGATCCATAGAGATATTTCTAAGGTATGTCTAGGAATATCCCTAAGGATAAATATACATATAGGATATAGTCCTAGAACTATGGTAACAATCATAGAATTTAACCTAAGATGTTAGATATTGAGGGTACTCCCCCTTTACTATGGTGTTTTCTCTAGCATGATTTTTGCCTCTCACAAATTTTTTTTTTGTGTTTTAGTCAATGGAGGGAACCAGAAGGAATTCAGTTAACATTGAATCCAATGGACAAAATGGTGACTATGAGCAAAAAATTTTTGTAATGCCTAGAGAGAAAGATATTGCGATTATGCCGAATCAATCATCGCGATATATGATTAACAAGGTGAAATTTAGTGGTATGCCTAATTCATCAAATAAGAGGAAGGTATACTTTTATGCATGTTCGCATGTTGAGGAGCATAAATAAAGGAAGATTGAGATTTCTAAAGAAGGGAAGAAGAACCTTGAGGAATACCTCAAATGGAGGGGAAGATTTTATCTGTGTGGAGAAAAGGGTCATAGAGTGAAAGACTATTATGGAGTTCAATGGCTTATTTATGGAGAACATGGGAATTACCCAACTCAATGCCCTGACCTAAAAAGTTACTTATAAATCAAGGAAGGACTTATTCCAGGACAATCATTGAAGAGGATGGACTGAAGTGTTTATGTATTGGTATTCAAGAATAATGTTGTTGAGGTAATTTTATGGTGTATTAGAATATTTTTTGTATTAGTATATTGTGGTTTTCAATAATTTTATGGTACCAGTAACCATGAAAAGTGATTCAAATATTTTGGAAAGCAGATGATATGCGCATAATGAAGGGATAACGAGAAAATGAAATGTTTGATAGTATTCATGATCTTATGATTGATATAAGGACTAAGTGATATTATGGTTTGATTATATAGATTTTTTGGGATTTTGGTATGTGGAAAGAGTTACCTTTTGACAGTATTCATGTTTTCACTAAGGTTCTATGGTAATTTAAGTTTCAAGATAATATATGACTAAGGTATTCATGTGTTTGGAATGCAACCAATAAGATATATCTTATGATATATGTGGGATAAATGCTTGTATTCACATTCTTGGTAGATAACCTTTCTAGTAATTGTTTTCTTTATACTATGAGCTTGGACCGAAGTATTTTAGATAAGCCTAAAGATTGGAATGGGTTATGTTGGACATAAGTTAGTATTGTTTAAGGATAGAACTTTTTTTTTGATATTATTGATGGGATGTTATAGTAATGTAGTTTTAAAAAAAGGACAACCTACCGGACGGGCGACAACCCTTTGCGTCTGACAAGGCTGTGGAAATCGAACCCACAACAGAAGTGCGACAGACCTTTATCGCCTACCACTCGCCTACAGGAAGTCCTTGGTTAGTAGAAACTAGTTTTATTTTATTAAGCGGTATAATATATGAAGTATAAGTTCATTTTTGGAACCATATACGATTAATCTAACCATAATATGGACTTATAACTTTTGCTAACCTTTTGTTTGAAATAGATTGAATGACCCATCATTCTATCACATGATCTGCTAACACTTCATGAATAACAAATTCAACTTCATTTCTTTAAGAGATGAAGTGGAAATTGTTCAAAGAACGAACAACAGTGAGATTGTACCAAAATCAAGCAAGTATTTCTTCTAATTCAAATTCTTCAACTTTTGGGAAATGATCTTGAAAACCAAAAATGTTTTCCTAGTGCCCTTATATCCGATGAAACATATGGTACCTTAGATTATCACAAATATATGGCTTTGTGATTGTTGGATTTTTCATAGCCGTGTTCTCTACCACTCTCCATCAGAACATGATGGTTAGATTTCTCTTCCATATCCATGTTTTCACCTGTGTTCTCCTATGTGGAAACCCAGTGATGAGTTAATTTGCATTATACGCAACACTATTCTTAGATTGTGTTACACACAATTTCAAGTTCGTTTGATAATAGTCATTCTACGCAACATTGAGTGTGTGTATATATATATATATATTAAATGTATAAATGAAATATGGTTGGATTATATTATATGAAACACCAAAGGAGTCTTGCACAACACGCAACCCTAACTTGGCTTTCATTACACGCAATCGCGACCTTCCTCGATAGCGTGTGTTATATGCAATTCCGGGTTTTACTAAACAGTGGTATATTATTATAATATTATTATGAACTAGCCGTTAAGAATATTCTTAACTAAAATTTGAATTTTATAACATTATTATTAATCTTACACATTTTCTAGAACATGGTATAAGAACAAAATAATTTTTTCAGGTAAAATAAGTATTTTTCAAAAAATGCAGTTTTGCCGCCTTTTGATGGCACACCCAATTTAAATCTAGTTGTTGACATGTTTATAAGTTAAATTTGACAAAATAAAATTCTTATTTTGAATCAGGATATAAAAATTTACATTCGATAAAGTTTTGATATTTTTCTGATAACTTTCATATTTTAATAAATAGTAAAAACACGCTATATTTTAATTAAAAACAACTTTTTTCATCGTAATAACTTATGTGGTTAAATTATAATATTTAATGGTTTTAAAGTATAAATAGAATATATTTTCACAATTTAATATAAAATATTTCATTAGAATTGATTTTACATTGAATTCGTAGGTTAAATCATTTCAATCTTTTGCAATGTTTTAATCAAAAACCCGTTTTCATTCGACAATGGGATTAATTTTAATTTAATTTCTGAAACTTCTGTGTGTTGAATTTGACAAAATGGATTCCATATTTGGAATCAGTGGGTCAAAATTATGTTAATAGGATACTTTTTATTTTTTGTGAATTATGAATAGTAACTACGGTAAATTTTATTTACCATAGTTAAAGGTAAATCGGGTGATTAAGGGTAAATATAATATTATAAAATTACCCTAACACATTAAAAAATTCTATTGGATGGATAAAAGTATACCCATATCACGTAAGGGTCGGATTAGATTCATTTTATGGACTTTTGACCATGAAAATAGTTTAATTATTATTAAAACCAAAGAAAGTGACAACATGTCACTCTCTTAAATCTTATAAGTATAATAATTTTAATTTAGTGATAAACATCATAAAACTTCAAACATGAATAGTCTCCAGAAAGCTAATAAAATTATCTACATCATGATAATTTATTTAGAATTTTTAGGGATTAAATAATTGTCATTAATGGTGATACATTAATGATGCAGAAATTATTTATTAAGTGAAAAATCAGTAATATAGTTTTTATGACTCCAGAAACACGTTTTTGGCCGCCGCGGTCAAACAGAACCTCCGATTGACGTTCCGTCTACCTGTCCATTTTACAATTCATGCAACGGATGTTGTCGTGCAGTTTCGTGGCATTCGGAGGTCGTTCGGGTGGTTTTGACCCCCCAACGCGCCATTTCAGCGCGCGCCGAGCTGCTGAAAACGACGCATTTGGTCGTGCCGTGCGCACCGCACGTTCTATGGACGTGCCGCCTCCTCTTGCATCTCAAGAAAAATATTCGTATCGTTCTCGTGCGGTTTCAGGTCGTTCGGAGCACGTTTGCTCCGAATTCGACCGCTGCACGCCGTTTTGGTATTTTATGACTCCGGAAACGCGTTTCCGGCCGCCGCGGTCAAATGGAACCTTTGATTGATGTGAAGTCTACCCAACCATTTCACAATTCATGCAACGGATGTTGTCATGCGGTTTCGTGGCATTCAGAGGTCGTTCGTGTGTTTTTGACCCCCCAACGCGCCATTTCAGCGCGCACCGAGCTACTGAAAACGACGCATTCGGTCGTGCCGCGCGCACCGCACGTCCGATGGACGTGCCGCCTCCTTCTGCATCTCAAGAATAATATTCCTATCGTTCTCATGCGGTTTCAGGTCATTCGGAGCACGTTTTCTCCGAATTCGACCGCCACACGCCGTTTTTGTGTTTTATGACTCCAGAAACATGTTTCAGGCCGCCGCGGTCAAACAGAACATCCGATTGACGTTCCGTCTATCCGAAAATTTCACAATTCATGCAACAGATGTTGTCGTGCGGTTTCATGGCATTCAGAGGTCGTTCGGGTGGCTTTAACCCCCAACGCGCCATTTCAGTGTGCGCTGAGCTGCTGAAAACGACGCATTCGGTCGTGCCTCGCGCACCGCACGTCCAATGGATGTGCCGCCTCCTCCTGCATCTCAGGAATAATATTCCTATCGTTCTTGTGCGGTTTCAGGTTTTTTGGAGCACGTTTTCTCTAAATTCGACCGCCGCACGCCGTTTTGGTGTTTTATGACTCCAGAAACGCGTTTCCGGCCACCGCGATCAAACGGTACCTCCGATTGACGTGCTGTCTGCCTGTCCATTTCACAATTCACGCAAAGGATGTTGTCGTGCGGTTTCGTGGCATTCGAAGGTCGTTCGGGTGGTTTTGACCCCCCAACGCGCCATTTCAGTGCGCGCCGCGCTGCTGAAAACGACACATTCGGTCGTGCCGTGTGCACCGCACGTCCGATGGACGTGCCGCCTCCTCCTGCATCTCAGGAATAATATTTATATCGTTCTCATGCAGTTTCAAGTCATTCGGAGCACGTTTTCTCCGAATTCGACCGTCGCACGCCGTTTTGCTGTTTTATGGTGCCGAAAACGTGTTTCCGGCCGCCGCGGTCAAACGGAACCTCCGAATGATGTTCCGTCTAGCCGACCATTTCAGAATTCATGCACCGGCTGTTGTCGTGCGGTTTCGTGGCATTCGGAGGTCGTTCGGGTGGTTTTGACCCCCCAACGCGGCATTTCAGCGCGCGCCGCACTGTTGAAAATGACACATTCGGTCGTGCCGCACACACCGCACATCCTATGGACGTGCCTCCTCCTCCTTCATCTCAGGAATAATATTTATATCATTCTTGTGCGGTTTCAGGTCGTTCGGAGCACGTTTGCTCCGAATTGGACCGTCGCACGCCGTTTTGGTGTTTTGTGGCGCCGGAAACGCGTATCCGGCCGCCGCGGTCAAATGACACCTCTGAATGATGTTCCGTCTAGCCGAACATTTCAAAATTCATGCACCGGATGTTGTCGTACGGTTTCGTGGCATTCGGAGGCTGTTCGGGTGGTTTTGACCCCCCAACGCGCCATTTCAGCGCGCACTGATCTGCTAAAAACGACACATTCGGTCGTGTCGCGCGCACCGCACGTTTGATGGACGTGCCGCCTCCCCCTGCATCTCAGGAATAATATTTCTATAGTTCTCATGCGGTTTCAGGTTGTTCGGAGCACGTTTGCTCCGAATTGGACCGCCGCACGCCGTTTTGGTGTTTTAGGGCACCGGAAACGCGTATCCGGCCGCCGCGGTCAAACAACACCTCCGAATGACGTGATGTCTGGCCGAACATTTCAAAATTCACGCACCAGCTTTTTTCATACGGTTTTGTGGCATTCAGAGGTCATTCGGGTGGTTTTGACCCCCCAACGCGCCATTTTAGCGTGCGCTGAGCTGCTGAAAACGACGCATTCGGTCGTGCTGCTCGCACCGCATGTCCGATGGACGTGCCTCCTCCTCCTGCATCTCAGGAATAATATTCCTATCATTCTCGTGTGGTTTCAGGTTGTTCGGAGCACGTTTGCTCCGAATTTCCCCTGTTCTCTTTCCACCTGGAAGCACCACAAACCGTACAAATATCCAAATGGGCAGTTTCTTTTCTAAACAACATACAGTTGTTTGCACATGCATCTATGGTCTCATATGTAAAACCTAAGTTCTCTGTCAACTTACGAGCATAGTAATATGACTCAGGAATCTTAGCATTGATAGGAAGAACTTTTTTCAATAAAACCAAAAGCATGTCGAATGATGTGTCTGACCAATTATTCAAAGTCTTCAAATGCAACAACTCCATGATAAATGAAAGTTTATTGTAAGAAGTACATCCAGGATATAATTCTGTTTTCTCATCATCAAGTGCTTCATAAAACCTCCTCGAATCACAATCTGCACCAGAGCGAAGATTTATCTCACCGGTCTCAAGATTCTGGATGTCAATGCCTTCAGGATCAAACTCGCGTACCATTTCAGTAAGCATTTCATGCATTGGATCAGTCATCCTTGCATCAACATCCATCTGAGCTGCATCTGTATTTTGACAACGAACATATTCTTCTCCATGATGAGTCCAACTCTTATAATTTTTCAGAAATCCATTAAAGAAATGGTTCTCTCTCACAGTATCTCATGTGAATTGATATCTGTTAGCATATTTTCTACATGGTCAACTAATATAGTCACTTTCAAATCCTCTCGTGAAGTCAATAAACTGCATAATGCCATTGAAATATTCTCTAGACGTTCGATTTGGAAGATCAATACAACTCTTATCCATAATTATATCTGTATAACAAACATTTACACAATACTTATTACATTTACATTTTTCAAATCAACTATATTTAAAATAAATATTAATCATTTGTTTATAAACCATTGATAAAATAATAATTTAACTAAAATCCCATGTTACCTGATTGAGCTACAAACCTGAAAGGGAGGGGAGACAAAGGCGGTGCAGCGAGAGAGAGGAGGCAGTGAAGGGGAGCCGGAGCCAAAGGCGGTGTAGCAAGGGAGGGGACGGGCAGTGGCGGCGGCGAGGAGCTGGAGGAGAGGAGGCGGTGAGGGGACGGGGGACGGGCAGCGGGGGGGGGGGGGGGGGGGGGCTGTCCGGGGTCGGGGGGGGGGGCTATTTGAGGTGCGGGGCGGCATCCGGGGTGCGGGGAGCGGTCCGGGGTGCGAGGAGCGGTCCGGGGTGCGGGGGGGGGGGGGGGGGGGGGGCTGTCCGGGGTGCCGGAGCCGTCCGGAGTGGTGGGGAGAGCTGAGGGGGCGGAGGGCGGATGGCGGAGGCCGGAGGGCGTGCAGCGGGGGAGGCCGGGCGGCGGGGGAGTCCGGGAGGGGGGGGGGAGGGCGGCGTCGGGGGGGGGGGGGGGGGGGGTGACGGGGGGGGGGGGGGAGGAGAGGCCGGGAGGCGGGGGGGAGGGTGGCGACGGGTGGGGGGGGGAGCCGGGTTCGATCGAGAGGGGGGGGGGGGGCAAAAACCCTCGGGTTTTTTTATCAAGGCCAGCGACCGCCAATGGCGGTCGCCCGATTCTGGGGGCTTCAATGCCCCCTTTTCTAGTAGTGCATAGTCTAGTAAATAGTAAAAAAAATTTGAATTACATTTTTAAGAAAACACATATGTGGATGATAAAGAGGTCTCAGTAGATACTTATGTATTAACAACCTCGGAAAAGTAAAGAAATTGTAGAATTAACCTTTACCTTGTACTTTTCCTTTTTTGAGGGTTCGTTAACCACTAGTGTAATAGTTAAATCTTTGTTATAAAATTTTACAAGAATCATATACATAAATATGATATCATATATGATCTTCTAATATTTCTTTGTTAATAATATTTTAGTAGTATCATCGTTTCAGGTGTTAACTAATTCATTTTCCTTTATATGCTTGGTTACGTAAGCTGTGTTTGTTATGGATAGGATGTATTTGATTTATATATAGAATTATATTATGTTAATAAACATTATTTTTAATCATAAAATGAAAATTATTCTTGAATGATTACGATGGGGAATGAATCTCATCGCGTTCGTGGAGACGGTAATCCATACGTACACACGAGCGATAATATCATTATATTGATGGTGAAATAATATGTAATTGGATGGTATATCATATATACATAATCATTAACATGTTATATTTATTATTTACATTAGTTATACTCATTATTATACCCATCCAAATAATGAAGTGTTTGAATAAAAAACTACACCACGATGTGGAGACGGTAAGCTGTACGTACACTCGTATGGTGACTTTGTAATATATAGGATGGATAAAATAAATAATATGGTTATACCATATTAATAATAACATCACAGTATTTATAAGGTACTAGAATTATTATTTTGGTATGGAAACAACAAAGAAATAGGAAGTGGAAGAAGAAAACAATTTGAAAGAGGGCGGTGAAATTATTACCTCTTCTTTGGGTGTTTCCTTTTGAGTTGATCAAAAGGGATCCTTAGGTCGGATTTATGATCAAATTAATGACTCTAGGTTCAATTTAGGGAAGTTGGTAAGGTATTTGGGCAGGGTTTGGCTGAGACAAATGGCTTTGGAGGTGTGAAATTAAGATAAGGGGAATTACCCTTTTTTAAGAGAGGTGAGGGTCACTTTAGCAAAAGCTTGAAATATTATTTTATAATAAAATAATTTTCGGCTTCTAATGGCTCCAAAAAGATTTATTTCGAGGATAAGGTGGGTATGGGTCTAAAATATCTCAAAAAATAGGTTTTATATAGGTTTATGTCACCATATTAACCTTATCTTTTAGATTTAACTCTTAGTTAAATAGTTTGACATTTACCATGTCACTTTGTATTTTTATATTATATGGTTAATAAACTTACTATAAACTGCCAAGAGAACCCCAAGTGGTTCATTATTGATATATATAACATTATCTAAGTCATTTGTCTGAACCTTATATTTTTAGGAATATTATATCAATTAATAATATAGTATTTGTTTTAAAAACTCAATTATGTCAATTTGGACACTATTTAGTATTTGATTTTTTTGAAAGCCATAAAAACTTTATCGCTTTGAATGGAATTTATTTAATCAACCCTAAAATGTAATATTAACATAGAAAATTAGTGGAATTCATCAAAAGTATCAATTTACATTTATTTGGATATTTATAATATCAATTATTTTAATATTTCATTAATAAGTTAATTACTGCATCACCATTGTGTCATAAATAAATCAAATTATCTAATATCTAAAAATTATAAATAAAATATTATTATGTATGAAATATTTTTATATTTCTAATGAATATTTATTGTCTAATTTATCTTATGTGTAACCATATATTAAAAAATGGTTTAGTTATTAAACTTTGAATTTAACACTTTTAACTCTTCTTTAAATAAAATAATAATAAATGTCCTAATCTGATCCATGTGGACCAAAGAGGATCATATTTTATTTCTAAGGATGTTTTTAGTCTAATTACACTTATACAATAGAATTAAGACATGTGTTAGGGTAATTATAATATCATTTTTACCATTAATTTCCCTATTTACTTTTAACCGTGGTAAATAAAAGTCAAAAATTACTATTCACCAAAAATTATTTTCATCTTATTGAACCACATTTTACTTACTGATGTTAACTGTGTCTCTTGGATTTTTAAAATTAAATTCACAGAAGTGGTAAAATTAATTTTTATGTAAATTTTCAAATGCTCCTACAAGGTTGGTAAAAGACGGTAAAAGTTCAATAAAATTTTATATATATAAACTTATTATAAAATGAATCCAATGAATTACATTGAACATATATAGGTGCTATGTATCTATTTTGACCTAAAATAAATTAAAATAAAATAACTAATTACTTAAATAAAAATTTGGTTTTAAACAATAATGCAGTGTTTTTCACAATTCATTAAAAATTGAAAGTTTTCAAAAAAATACAAAAAATTCACCCTAAGTTAATTTTGATATTCCGAATCCAAAAATGAAGCCCATTTTGAAAAATAAAATTTATAAAATTTCAAAAAGTGGGTATTACTATTTATAACGACTAGTTTGATTGGTCGTGGTGTGTTAAAACTCCAAGTTGTGTACAACGCAAGTTACTGCATTATTCAAAGGGGAACGTACCATGGAAGCTTGGGGTGTTAAATTCTCCCCTCCTTAAAATAATTTCGTCCTCAAAATTTCTAGAATATTACATCATAAAAATATTTGGGTGGTTCTTCATCATAAGTTCCTTGGGTTCCCAAGTTGCCTCTTCCATCTTATGATTTATCCATAGAACTTTCACTAGACGAGTCGTCCAGTTTCTCAACACTTGGTGTGCGACATCTCTTTCATATAATGCTTCATATGGTGCCATCTGAATACCTGAAAGGAAGCTATTGTTTTAGTAAAATTCTACCATAGGTAAATACTGATCCCACATACTTAGAAAGTCAAGTGAGCAAAATCTCAACATGTCTTCTAAGGTTTGAATAGTTCGTTCTGATTGTCCATCAGTTTGAGGGTGGTAGGTAGTGCTCAAACAAACTTATGTATCGAAGTCCATCTAAAGACTTTTCCATAATCAAGATGTAAAATGGGGATCACGGTCAGAAACAATCGATAGGGGTGCTATATGAAGTCTTAAAACTTCATTAATATATGGTCTTGCTAGACGTTCAAGTGGAAAATCTTCTCTTATAGAAAGAAAATGTGTTGACTTGGTAAGACGATCAATAATGACCCATATTGCATCATTCCTTCTAGGTGTCTTTGGTAGTCCCATGAAAAAGTCTATCGTAATATCATCCCATTTCCACTAAGGTATGGGAAGAGGATGCATGATTCCTTTAGGATGTTGTCTTCCAGCTTTCACTTGTTGACAAACCATACATCTTAACACATAATCAGTAATCTCTCCCTTCATGTTGTCCCACCAAAAATGTTCCTTAAAATCTCTATACATCTTGGTGCTCCCAAGGTGTATAGAGAGATTGGATCTATAATCATCTTCCAACAATTCCCATTTTTAGATCAGGTATATCGGTTACACAAAGTCTCTTCCCAAATTTTAAAATTTCATCTTCATATACAAATTCACTTAATCTCCCATCATTTATAGCTTTAATCTTCTTTTGAAACTCCTCATCATCAGTTTGAGAACTTTTTATCCTTTATATTAAATATGTTTTGGCAACCATTTGAAAAATTATTGATGTTTTACCTTCCATGGTTATTCCCATATCCATCTTCACCAGATCCATGAAAATAGGATCCCTTTCAACTCTCATCTTGTTCAAAACTCCATGATCCTTTCGGCTCAAAGCATCTTCTACCTTATTTTCCTTCCCCAGGTGGTAGTTTATAATGAAATAATAATCTTTCAGAAGTTCAAGCCATCTCCTTTGCCTCATGTTGAGTTATTTTTGTGATAAAATATACTTCAAACTCTTGTGATTAGTATAAATCTCAAAATTTTCACCACAGAGATAGTATCTCTATATCTTCAAAGCAAAGATTACAGATGCTAACTCCAGATCATGTGAGGGATAGTTTTTATCATGAATATTTAGCTGTCGTGATGCATAGGCAATAACTCTATCATTCTACATAAGGAAAAAACCAAGTCCTTTCTTTGAAGCATCACTATAAATAACAAACTCATTATTCCCTGATAGTAGAGTCAAAATATGAGAATTGAATAATCTTCACTTAAGTTCTTCAAAACATTCTTCACACTCTTTTTTTCAAACAAATTTAACCCCTTTATGTGTGAGCTTGTTTAATGGGTTTGCCAACCAGACATAATTCTGGACGAAATGTCGATAACAACCTACTAAACCAATAAAACTACGTACCTAAGTTATACTCATCAGTGATGGCCATTATTGGATTGCCTTGGTATTTAAAGGATCAACATAGATTTCATCCTTAGAGTTATTATGGCCAAGAAAAGAAATCTCTTGAATCCAGAATTCACACTTGCTAAACTTCCCATATAATTCATTTCTTCTGAGGGTTTTCAGAATAGTACGCAAGTGATTTTCATGATCTTCATATATTTTTTATTATACCAATATATCATCAATAAATATCACTAAAAATCCATCAATATATTCCTTGAATACTCTATTAATTAGATCCATGAAGATATAGGGTCCATTAGTCAATTCAAAAGGCATTACTGTAAACTCGTAATGACCATACCTGGTTCGAAATGCTGTTTTTGGAATGTCTTCCTTATTCACTCACAACTGATGGTATCCAGATCGAAGCTCAATCTTTGAAAAATATTTAGATCCGTGAATTTGGTCAAATAAATCATCAATAAATGGTATGGGATACTTGTTCTTTATTGTTATAACACTGATCTCCCTGTAGTCAATGCACAACCTCAAAGATCCATATTTCTTCTTAACGAAAAGGACATGGGATCCCCATGGAGAAACACTGGGGTGAATAAATCCTTTATTACTCAATTCCTCTAGTTGTTTCTTTAGTTTCACAAATTCCACAGTGGCCATTCTATAAGGGGTCTTTGATATGGGCCTTGAACCAAGAATTAAATCAATGGAAAACTCAATTTCTTGTTCTGGAGGATGTCTAGGTAAATCCTCTAGAAACACATCAACATATTCTTGTATAATAGGTACGTCCTCTATCCAAACATTCTTTTCCTCACCCATAATTATTTCATTCTCTTTCTCCCTAATAATTGAATTTAGTAAATCTACTGGGGTGGATCTAGATAAGAATTTGGTGGTGATGTTTCTACTCTAAAGATATGGTACTTCTTATCATCATCGAAATTTGTAACCTTCTTCTTCCTAGAATAAATTTTTGCATCATGGTCCGAAAGCCAATCCATTCTGAGGATTATATCAAAATCAATCATCGATATGACAATGAGATCAAAAGATAAAGAAAATTTATTTTCCCTAATGGGAACAGATTCACAAAACTTTATTGTGATGATATTTCCCTTAGGAGTTTTGACAGACAACTCCCTTGTTAAGTCAAATTGAAAATATCTAATTTTCTTAGAAAACTGGGAAGATATGAAACAATACAATGATCCAGAATCAAATAAAGCATTGGCTAAACATGAGGAAACCATTAAATTACCTACCACCACATCTTTCGGAGCTTCAACCTTAGCAGTAGTGATCTCATAAGCTTGGATTTTCTCCCTTGTCCTTTTCTGAGGTAATATCCCTTGGCACTTAGGACATTCATTTTTATAATGAACCTTTTCTCGACAATTGTAGCATTTAACTTTGACAACCACTTTCTTTCCCTTACAATCACGAGCTTGGTGGCCATTTTTACCACACTTGTAATAGACTCGCATTCCCTTCAAATAAGTACCAGGGTGTTTCTTCCCATGTTTACTGCAAGATGGATATTCAACTTTTCCCTTCTTCCCCTTATTTCCATTTCCAGAGTGTTCAGCCGATCTCTTCTTCTCTTGATTTTCTTTAAATTCGTAAGACTTAGAGAATTCCTTTTCTGTCTTAATAACTCATGAGACAATATCTTCATATGATGAGAAAGATTGTGATACTAATGCTCTATGGAGAAATGGTTTTAACCCATCAAAGAATCGATCAATCTTACTCATTGGGTTATGTATATAATCTGTTTCATGCCTTGCTAACCTTGTAAAGTTAGCCTCATACTTTTCGACATTCTCATCCTCCTTTTGCCTCAGACTTAGAAATTGTCTTTCCATATCCACTCAAAGGTCACAAGGAAAGTATTTTTCTAAGAAAATATCTTTAAACTCCCTCCATTCCATACTTGATACTTATTCATCCTCCCTTGTGTTTTGAATTAATGACCACCATTGATCTGCATCTCCCGTGAGGCGATAAACTGTCATGACAACTTTTTCCCTTTCACTACTCCCCAAAGCATGAAATATATTCTCTAAAGAACTTATCCATTGCTCTGATACAAATGGATTTTTAGTCCCATTGAATATTGGTGGTTGTTTCCTCATGAATCGGTCTAACATTGATCCTCCACGTTGTGGATCAGGGTGCTCCATATGGGTATGATTTTTATTCATAACCTAAGGGAGTTGTCCCAATATGGTGATAAGCTGATCAGTACCAGTTGCATCACCAGCTCCACTATAATTATCTTGAGTAGGAGGGCAGTCCCTACATAGATTATGTGCATTGATACGGTTTCCATTCCTTCCACTAGGTTCAATTTCTAAACAATGGCATACGATAGATTATTTTATGAATCGCAATACATAATTCCAAACCTGTAAAGCACTTTACATAAATTGAAAAGTTTATGGATATAATCCATAATCATAAAAAAAATGTTTTCTTTTAGGAGGTATATACTTATAAATCCTTTATAATGGTTTGTAAAGAAAATGTGAATTATTCTAAGCATATCCCCCAGGAGTGTTGTAACCAAGAGTGCAGCAATGCTCGTTTTCATATACCAGGATACCCCGGGTCAAGCCTGAAACTCCTTGTCAGGGTTTTCACTCCTAGCTAAATCTATGCTAGAGCCTCCTCTACCTGCTCGTATCCAAACAGGGATGTATTTATTGAAAAAAAATAGAATCTTTACACTACAAAAATTTTATGAAGTTCTTCTATACTAATCCTCAAAGTCTATCTTAGGGTAATGTCCTCTAATCAAGGTTTATCTAAATCTAGTTTCCATGGTTTGTACTAAACTTCCTATGATACCAATTGTAATGCCCTGACCCCAGTTACCCAGAGTCGGTGCATTATTACATAACATTGGCATGATCACAAGGGATAAAATCCTGAAAGACCGACCAGTTTAGTATCCTTTTAAGTACTAGATACATTCATAAGTTTTACATTACATTATAAAATGAAAAACAACAACAACATTGTCTCCATTGACCACATTCATATCCCTTAGACTATCCCTATGGGTCAATCATAATATACTTCTTCACATCCTGAAAAAAAAAACATAGAAATGGGTGAGCTCAGATGCTTGGTAAAGATAACAATATAGTGGAAACTTTCATAAACAAGCATAAACATTTAAGGCAATGTATAAGACTAAAAAACATGCCTTTTAAACTTAAACTTCATCATAATATGGCAAAGATAAATCAAATAATGTCATTTACTTATTCACATGGATATTCTAATAGTTGAATAATCACATGTAATATCAATATCCAATTTCATAATGTTGGAATGTATAATGCTAGACTTCATAACCACATAGTCAAGGCCTTGTGTGAAGACTAAAAATAAGATTGTGTCAAGGCCTTGTGCCAAGACACTAGTTTGTCTCAGGAGACCTACTGATGCATCGAGGAGCAATAGTGGGCTCCACCTGTCACTTACTAAGTCCAATGCATTCCTCATATGAAAAGGTTTAAACATAACATTAACATTCGTATTAAAACTAGCATACGAAATGTCAATAATTTATCCATAAACCAAAAATATTGTAAAAATAACACATCCACGGTAAAACATATCACAAAAACTTCAATACAATATTTGATATTTGTATCATAATAAATCAACTTAAAAAAAGCTTAAAATCCATTAAACGATGTTGACATAGATGAAATCGAAACTTTTTTAGAGAAATATATCTTTCTATTTTGAAATCATTTAAAAGTAATATAATTATAAAAAAAATATTTATTTTGAAAATATTCTTATAATATTGTATGGGAATCTTCAACGATGTTATAACGGTATAAAATAGCTGCACCCGCCGTATAAGTTAAAAAAAGGCATTCTTGCCTTAATTTTTTCGAAAAGGTCATAAAGTACCTTGTTTGGAAAAGGATGGAAGGATTCATTTAAAAAAATATAAGGTCAAATAAGAGTATAAATGACTTAAACCCATAGTCTAGTAAATAGTAAAAATGTTTTGAATTAAATTTTTAATAAAACACAGATGTGGATGATAAAGAGGTCCCAATAGATACTTACTTATTAACAACCTCAGATAAGTAAAGAGATGGTAGAATTAACCATTACCTTGTAATTTTTCTTGGTCAAGGGTATGTTAACCTCATGTATAATAGTTAAATAATTGTTATTAAATTATACAAGAATCATATACAAAAATATGATATCATATATGATCTTCTAATATTGCTTTGTTAATAATATTTTAGTAGTATCATCGTTTCAGGTGTTAACTGATTCGTTTTCCTTTATATGATTGGTTACGTAAGCCCTATTTGTTATGGATAAGATGTATTTGATTAATATACAGAATAATATTATGTTCATAAACATTATTTTTAATCATAAAATGAAAATTATTCTTGAATGATTACGATGGGGAATGAATCTCATCGCATTCGTGGAGACGGTAATCCGTACGTACGCATGAGCAACAATATCATTATATTGATGGTGAAATAGTATGTAATTAGATGATATATCATATATAAAGAATAATTAACATGTTATATTTATTATTTACATCATTTATACTCATTATTATACTCATCCAAATAATGATGTGTTTGAATAATAAACTACACCACGACGTGGAGACGGTAAGCCGTACGTACACACGTATGGTGACTTTGTCATTTATAGGATGGATAAAATAACAAGTATGGTTGTAACATATTTATAATAACATCACAGTATGTATAAGGTATTGGAGTTATTATTTTTTTATGGAAAAAACAAATAAAGAGGAAGTGGAAGAAGAAAAGAACTTGAAAGAGGGTGGTGAAATTATTACCTCTTCTTCGGGCGTTTCCTTTTGAGTTGATAAAAAGGGCCCCTTGGGTCTGCTTTCTAATCAAAGTAATGACTATAGTTTTAATTTAGATAAGTTGGAAAGGTATTTGGGCAATGTTTGGCCGAGCCAAATGGCTTTGGATGTGTGAAATTAAGAGAAGGGGAAGTACCCTTTTATAAGAGAGGTGAGGGTCACTTTAGGAAAAGCTTGAAATATTATTTTATAATAAAATCATTTTCGGTTTATAATGGCTCAAAAATGATTTATTTCCAGGATAAGGTAAGTATGGGTCAAAAAAATCTCATAAAATATGTTTTAGACAGTTTTATGTCACTATATTAACCTTATATTTTAGATTTAACTCTTAGTTAAATAGTTTGACATTTACCATGTCTCTTTGTATTTTTATATTATATAGTTAATAAACTTACTATAAACTACCAAGAGAACCCCTAGTGGTTAATTATTGATATATATAACCTTATATAAGTCCTTTGGCCAAACCTTATATTTTTAGGAATACTATATCAATTAATAATATAGTATTTATTTTAAAAACTCAATTATGTCAATTTTGACACTTTATTTTTTGATTTTTTTGAAAGCCATAAAAACTTTATCACTTCAAATAAAATTTATTTAATCAACCCTAACATGTAATATTAACCTATAAAATTATTTTAATTCATCATAAGTCTCAATTTACATTTATTTGGATATTTATAATATCAATTATTTTAATATTTCATTAAAAAGGTAATTAATGCATCATCATTGTGTCATAAATAAATTAAATTATTTAATGTATAAAAATTATAAATAAAATACCATTATGTAGGAAATATTTTTATCTTTATAATAAATATTTATAGTATAATTTATCTTATCTGTAACCCTATATTAAAAATGGTTTTGTTATTAATATTTGAATTTAACACTTTTAACTCTTCTTTAAATAAAATAATAATAAATGTCCTAATCTAATCCAAGTGGAACAAATAGAATCATATTTTATTCCTAAGTTTGTTTTTTGTCGAATTAAAATTATCCAATAGAATTAGGACATGTTTTAGGGTAATTATAATATCATTTTTATTCTTAATTACCCTATTTACTTTTAACTGTGGTAAATAAAAGTCAAAAGTTACTATTCACCAAAAAATGTTTTCATCTTATTGAACCAAATTTTACTTACTGATGTTAACTATGTATCTCATATTTTTGAAATTCAACTCACAGAAGTGGTAAAATTAAGTTTTAGGCAAATTTTCAAATGCTCCTAGAAGGTAGGTAAAAGACGGTAAAAAGTTCAATAAAATTTTATATATCTAAACTTATTATAAAATGACTCCAATGAATTAAATTGAACATATATAGGTATTATGTATATATTTTGACCTAAAATAAATTAAAATAAAATAACTAATTACTTAAATAAAAATTCAGTTTTAAACAATAACGCATTGTTTTTCACTATTCATCAAAAATTGAAAGTTTTCAGAAAAATACCAAAAATTCACCCTAAGCTAATTTTGATATTCAGAATACAAAAATGAAGTCCATTTTGAAAAATAAAATTTATAAAATTTTAAAAGTGGGTATTAGTATTCATAATGGCTAGTTTGATTGGTTGTGGTGTGTTAAAACTCCAAGTTGCGTACAATGCATGCTACTATATTATTCAAAGGGAAACATACCATGGAAGCTTGGGGTGTTACATATTTATAATCAGTTTCATCTAGATACATAGAAATATGATTTAGGTATGGTTATAACTAGTGATCAGTTATTATCATCTCTCTATGAGTCTATTTTATATCGCTCGTAGTAGGATGATTAGTTCAGAGGAATCATGTAAATCTTTTATAGTGGGGATATCATTTCAAATTGGTCTCTCCCTTATGATTGTATTCTCCACTTTGAGAATTGATTTTTCAACCCATAATCCATGAGTAATTCATTATTTCATTACTTTCATAGTTCATCATGGTTCATTCACACCGACACTACAAGGATGTATTATGAAACGAGACTGTGTTCCTAGTGGCCAGGTATGAAGTGTGACATTGCTGATTATGTGTCTTGTTGTTACACCTACCAGTAGATAAAGGAATATTATCTGAAACCTTATGGTCCTTTCTATCCTCTTTCGGTGCCAATTTGGAAATAGGATGAGGTGTCCATGGACTTTATTATTGGATTGCCATAACTACCTAAGGGAAGAATGTTATATGGGTATTGGTTGATCAGTTGAAAAATAAATTTGTTTTATACTAATCAGGGACACAACTAAAGTTAAAGATATGGGTAAGCTATATGTGTAGGAGATCATGATGTTTTATAGTGTTCCCCCTACCATTGTCTTGGATAAGGATATCATGTTTGCTTCTATATTCTGTAAGAGTTTTCAGGAGGTGATGAGGAATTGGGTCGGGTTGAGTATAACTTGTAATCTATAGATAGATGGCCAAATAGAGAATTTTATTCATATCCTGGATGATATGATCAGTGCACGTGTCTTAGATTTCTGAGGATTGTGGTTCATCCATTTGGGATTAGTTGAGTCTATGTATAACAATAGTTATCAAACATCGATCAGAATGGATCCACTTGAGTCTTTGTATAGTCACCCATGTAGGTCACCTATTTATTGGGAAAATGTGGCTGAAACATCTCTTGTGATACCAAGTATCATTCAATATACCTTAGTTAGGATTCAAGATATACATTTATTCTTAGTTATAGCTTAGAGTAAAAAAATCATATGTGGATCATTGGTGTTATACTTCAGAGTTTTCCATTGGTGATCAGGTTTGCTTGAATATTTCTCCTCAGTTGGGTCATTGTTGTCTTAGAAAATAGGGGAAGATGGCTCCAAGATATATTGGACCATTTGAGATCACTGAGCAACTTGGAAAGTTTTCTTATTGATTGTAATTTCTAGTTCATTTGATAGGAATAGTTGATGTTTTTCATATATCTCATCTCCGAAAGTACCATCCCAATCCTTCCCATGTTTTGAGCTGGGAAGCAATTTAGTTGGAGCTAGATGTTTATGTTATGGAGAATACAGTGAATATTATTGATTCTTTGGTGAAGGTCATGTGTGAGAAGTCTATTCAGTTATTCAATGTGTTATGTAAGAATAGATCATATTCTCACAAAACTTGGGAGCATGAATCATTGATGAGGGAGAACTGACCTCACCTATTTCCAAATCATTCTTCTTCCACATGACTTCCCAGGGATGTAAGTTCTATAGTGGTAACATTGCAACATACTAGTAAAATGTATTCTCTCTATTTATGTTTAAGTGGTTTACTTTGGGTTTGTAGGGTGTCAGATGAAATTTGGATTTTTTTACAAAACTTGGGATGGGCACTCCCTACAGGACACATTCATTCAATGAATATGATTCACAAAAAAATCTATTTCTAGGAAGATTCCATGAATTCCATTCAGATTATGAAAATAGTTCAGGCCATGAAACATGTTCACATTGTGGAATCATTGATCCGGTTCTTTTAGCTGAGAGGACATGTTTTTTGGAATACATGAAACTCGAGAGATTCACGTAATGAATCCTGGATTCATGATGTGAATAATTCATGAATTATAGGTTTTTATGAACTATAATATTGAATCCTAATTCATTCATTTTTCTACTCCCTACCTTAAACCCTAGGTGTTTCCCATGTGATTTTAGGTGGTTCCTTCCCTTTCAGATCACTTCGTTTGGTTCTTTGATCTTCTTTGTAGTTGGTCTCTATTCTTTTCTTAGGTGTTCCATTCTCCTTTTTTCTTCTTCATTACTATTGGGTTTTTATGGTGGTATTGTGATGCATTTATAGAGTTGGCGATCATGTGATAATGTTTGTTTGATTCCTTCTAGATTTGTTTCCTAATCTATATTCTTTTCCTTCTGCTATTGTTGTGTGAGTTTTATCATGGTTAGTGCATGGCCTGAGTTTTAGGTAAGTATTTCCTTGACTATCCTAGGTTAAATGAACCTTGAAAGATATTAATTTGTTTAATGGTTTTCTAAATTAATTGGAATGATTTATTGCTTTGTGTGTGTAAAGAAGTTTTTGAGAAAAGATGGGTTTCCCCTTATTATATAAAAGAAATTTTTTTTCAAATCATTATGAAATGGATTGTGAAAAGTGGTTTTTAAATCATGTTTTTGATGGAAATTTTTGTTTTTAAAAGTATTCTAAAACTTGATAAACCATTTGAAATGATTTGGTAAATGTAGCACAAGGGAGACCTTGGGTACTTAGGTGGAAGGTGTAGTATTGGACCTTGTCTATTAGTATTGTCGAGGGGTCACTTTCTACGGTGTTTCAATCCTCCCTAGACACATTTCATATGTTCTAGGGACTTGATATTGACACAATTGGGGGTTCCCTTGTGGCATCCTGCCTTTTTATAACATAACTTTCATTACATTACACAAAATTGAGGATCTTTAAGGTTTAGTGTCTTGGAAACAAGGAACATAATACATGAAAACAACATAAAAAATTCTTCTTAAACACTTGAAAGGATTCTCCTTAAGTTCATCCTAGGTTCATTACTGCATCTCAAAACCTGGGGACATACATCAAAAGAAAGGGTGAGCAGAAGGCCAAGTAAGGAAAACAAGAGAAACATTTTACATGTGAACTTGAGATACTTCCATAAGGTAATGAAAAGAACTTTAAGGCAAGAGAAAGAAATCATGAGGCATATCATAATAAAAATAATTTTTTTCATAACTTAAATATGTGGATACAACATTTAATATTAACAATCATTTCTGTTTCACCAAGGTCCATCCCCAAGGTGTCATTAAAAATTACCAAGGTTATTTACCAAGGCGTCGTTAAAAATAGTCATCTCTAGAGATTAAGTCTTTACCCAATGCATTGGAGCGCTATCAGGGCTCACCCTTTACATGTATTTATTATCATGTGATCCACATATATCATCATCAATCATTTCATAAACAACCCATATAGAAAAAATTAATGGGTTTCATTTCATAATCATAACGTTTAAAAACTGCTTTAAAGACATGATCTTTACATCACTTTAAACCCACGAAAAGGGAGAGCGGGTCTCATATATGTAAATCCCAGAATTTAAAATAGAAAAACTTGGTATATATGTGAATAAACCTATATAAGAGAGAGCTTTGAGTATTCACTTAATAAAATAAAAGAAGTTTAGAAAAAGAGAGAGACATTTTGAGACGGAAATTCTGCAGCATAACAGCTATGTTTCGGGGTTTTATAAAAACATTGAAAAGAGAGGGGACATGGGTCAAACAATCATAATGACCCATAAAACAGTAGAGGGACCTAATATAAAGGATATATGAACATGGTAATGAAATTTTAAGGTCATAACATTTGAAATGAAAAACATGGAAGGAAGACAAAAATTAGATTTCTATTATAAAAATCTGGCAACCTAACGACGTCACTTAAACTTCAACCAAAAATGAATTGACAAGATCAAAATAGGGTATCTCATCATATGAACATAATATTTCAATATGATAGATATATATATCATACCCCAACATAATTAAAAAGGAACTTGAAAGACTTGACATGAAAGAGATTACTTGAAAAGAAAGAGAGAGGTCAGATCCCTTACCTTAAACGTAACTCTAAAAACTCAATGGTTGGGACCTTGAGAGGCTTGAGGGAACCTTGGGAGGACTCATTGAGAGTTAAGGAGACCATAAATTCATTGAGGATAGTTTTTTAGTCGAATAGATGAGAGGATGTCTTGGTATTTATAGGGAAAGTGAGGGGACAAGGCATTAATGGCCAAGGGACACCTCATTGGTGGTATTGGAAAAACGATGGGCTTGCCCATGGTATTTGCCCATGGTATTGGCCACTTGGGACACCTCACACAATAATTCATCCCCTTTAGTCGACCATCCCTTAAAATATCTCATGAAATCATCATGACACAGTTATGATGTCATTTAACATACCGAAACCCTAAAACTGCATTTTTACTATTCACTGAAATTTTATCTTTCTCAGAAAAATCCCAAAAAATTATCATAACATAATATCGATGCTCTGAGTTCAAAAATAAAGTCCATTTTATAAAAGTAATTTTCTAAATATTTTTAATTAAATTTTTAAATGAAAAACACTATTCACTTGAAAAACTAATACTTGATTAATAATTTATGAAACCGTTATTTAAACATTTTATTGAATCACATTACTTTATCAAGGTGTCTAAATTATATTAAAACTTTCTTTAAGTGAGATTACTAATCCATATGGTCACATTACTAATCCTAAGCATAAAATCACTATTCATAATTTACTATTCATCAAAAATTAAGTTGATCTTATTAGACTCCAAATTCCTTACTGAACACTTTTGCAGAAGACCATTTTTTGAAAATCATTACACATCATTAATTATTTAAGGTTTACATAAATATTTTAAAATATTCCTTTTTTCAAAATTCATCAATAAAATAAATCCTAAAATTATCCGGACATTTTAAATTTCACAAACATCAGTAAAGGAAGAAATCTCAATTTATTCATCCCAAAGGATTACACAAAGAAGCTACGGTCTCGTCACATAGCCCCTTATAACACCAGCATATGACCTAAGTGTAAGGTGTGTTATGGTGAGAGAATCTAAGGGAAGCTCAGATAACATTGCCCTAGTAGTAATCTCTACTAACTTAAACTTCTCCCGCATGTGTTTCCATTCAAGCTTGACACGCTGGAGTTTGGCTTGGGCTTGGTCCAAAGCGAAGCCCAAAGATGCCACCTCCTTCCCAAGCTCTGATAAGTGGGCTTCATAAGGTTCGAGTCTACTGGATGAAGCCATCGACTCCCCTTTCTTCATTAACCATTAACATCTCTATTAAATCGTTCAGAGTAAGTTAATATACTATTCAAAAAGTTTGGGTCGTTACATTCTTCCCCCCTTAAGAAATTTGGTCACCGAAATTTTATAATTGAGGCCTACTCGAAAAGGTGAGAGTACTTTTTCTTCATTGTTTCCTCAGGATCCCAAGTCGATTCTTCATACTTATGATTTTTCCACAATACTTTCAAAAGGTGGGTAGTCTTGTTTCGTAGAACCTTTTCTCTACGGTCTAAGATCTCCACTGGCTGCTTGTAACGCCCCGACCCCAGTTACCCGGAGTCGGTGCATTACTTCGTAACATTGGCATGATCACAAAAGATCAAGTCTCGAAAGACCGATTAGTTTAGTAGCCTTGGAAACACTAGATACATTCATAAGTCTTACATTACATCATAAAGTGAAAACTACAATAACAAAGTCTCCATAGTCCACACTCATATCCTCTTCTGACTATCCCTAAAGGTCATTCATAAAATACTTCTTCACGTCCTGGAAAATATGAAAACATTGAAAGGGGTGAGCTTAGATGCTCAGTAAGGATAACAATATAGCGGAAGCTTTCATAAATAAACATAAACATTTAAGGCAATGTATAACTAAAACAAAATCCTTTTAAACAGGAACTTCAACATAATATGGCAAAAGTAAAATGAGATAATGCCATTTACTTCTTCACATGGATATTCTACTGGTCGAATAATCACATGCAATATCAATAACTACTTTCATAATGATGGAATGCATAATGCCAGACTATCATAACCACGTAGCCAAGGCCTCGTGCCAAGTCTACAATAAGATTTTGTCAAGGTCTCGTGCCAAGACACTAGTTTGTCTCATGAGACCTACCGATGCATTGAGGATCTGTAGCGGGCTCCACCCATCACTTATTAAGTCCAATGCATTCCTCATATGAATAGGTTTAAACATATCATAAACTATAACATAATCGTATCACATAAAACATGCATAAAGGAATAATAACATTTCCACATTTCAATCACAAGATATCAATACAACACATTGATATAATAAAAACACTTTCAAAACCATTTTCAATACCAAAATAAAATAAAGTTAAAACTTTGTATTTACTTTTCATTAAAAAAAGTTATGGCTTGTAGAGGAAGCTGAAACACAAATAATGGTCACGGCGGCGGAGAAGTCATTGTCGCCGCATACGTAAGGCAAAAACATTCCTTTTGTCATTTAGTGAAAATGCTTCGTTTAAAAAGATTCCTTTTGAATAAAAGTAAAATTCAAATGGGTTTATACACCGTATAAAAGAAAGTTGTGTATAAAACAAAATATGTCTCAATGAAAGGAGATTGAGACGAAGTCCCTTACAAAGATCATTTTTTTTAAATAAAGTAGATATATTATGTGTATTCACTATAAGTACACATAAATAAAGTGAAAATACAAGATAGTACATAATAATATCATGAAGTAATTTGAAAGTAGGAGATTAACCCAAAGAATGGAAATTGGGTTAAGAAGTTCCCTTACCTTGCCTCCTGTCTTGACTCGACCGTTCTTTAACCTCATGAATAATAAACTAGAGTTAATATCTACTTTCTTAAGAACATTTTTCAAGTTCATTATCCCTTTTATATCACTTATTACAATGTTACAAAAATTATGTAGTCATTTAAGTTAATAATGGACGTTTTGTCGATCGTTGGTACTTGAGTCAAAAATAAACTTCTTATAATTACAAGTTGTTCATGTGGTGAAATATCCATTATATCCAGAATTATATTCATCATTTATATGTAACATAAATCATATATAATAACATTAAATCCATCCTTTATACATCCCACATATGGCATTAACGAATCAAATCACTTTGAGGGGGCGGTAGTCCGCACTTCCTAAAATGAAGATATCGCGTTTACCCATAATAGAAATAATAAAGGTATGCCATAAAAAAATACAGAACCTTAAGTAAAACATAAACATACTATATATTATTTATAAATATAGTGACATCTTAATGTCCACCTTTGAAGGTGTTATATGAGTGTTGAACAATCATCGTTTCGTGAGGCAGAAATTCGCCATCCACAGAAACAATATGTTATTTAACCATTAGATGTAGGTGTGTGTAATTGTAGCTCGAATACTTCTTATAAAAACAACCTAGTATATTGAGGATACTGGTTTTGTTACAAAATAAATGAATAAAAAGATTTTATGGGGTTGGATAAGCAAAATAAAACAAAATAACATAAGTGAAGACATTACCTTAAAATCGGGTAACTCTTTTGATTTCAGCCAAAGGCTTCCATGGGAAGAATTCTGCCCAAAGTGAGGCTTCTAGGAGTAAGGTAGGGAATTTGGGAGAGTATTTGGGCAGAGGTTGGCCGACCCAAAAGGCTTTGAAAGTGTGAGTAAGGTGGTAGTGGTGGGGGCCTTTTATAAGTGGAGAGGAGGGGCACTTTTGGAAAGTAATGAAATGTTACTTTATTATATAACGAGTTTCGGATTTTAAAGGTCCCACACTTATATAATTCGAGGATAAGGTGATAAGGGTTATAAATATACTAATCCAATAGGTTTTTGACAAGTGTAAGCCTTGGATTTTACATTATCTTTTCATTTTATTTAAATATTTAATTAATGAGGTAATTGCGGCATCATCATGGTGTCGTAAATAATTTAATTTATTTAATGTCTAAAAATTATAAAACAATTATCATGATGTAGGAAATATTTTTATATTTCTAATTAATATTTATAGTAAAAAATATGACTTGTATAACCCCATTTAAAAATTGTTTTAGTAAAACAACTTATGTTTGTGACATTTTTGTTTTAACTTTAAATAAAAGTTATTTATGTCATTTTCCTACCAAAGTGGATCCATGGGGTCCCCAAGTTGACTCATGTATTTTCTTGGTCGACCATGACTCATCCAATAGAGTTAGGACAAGTGTAAAGGTCATTTCATATTTTTATAGTACCATTTTTACCTTAAATTTCACTAATTACCTTTAATCGCGATTAATTAAACTTAAAAGTCACTATTCAACAAAAAAAATTATTTTAATCCAATTGAACCACATTTTACTTACTAATGACAACCATGTATGTTGGATTTTTGAAAATCAAATCACAGAAGTGGTAATATTTCATTTATACGAAAAATCAGTTATTTAACTACCACTTTGTGGTTTCACTATTCATCAAAAATTGAAGTTTTTCAGAACAATGCCAAAATTTCACCCTAAGCTATAATTGATATTCCAAATTCAAAAATGATGTCTATTTTATTAAATTCCAAACATATAATTTGCATTGATTAATTTTATAATTAATTCCCACTGTCACAACAAATATCGTGTTTTTAAGAAACAATATATATCAAAAGATTGACAATTGTTTATGTCCAATTTCAAAGTGAAATCAATTATAATGAACACCATTGGATAAAATGGTAAAAATATATTCTAATTATACTTTAAAACCACTCAATAGTATAACTTATCACTATAAATTTTTTGATTAAAAAATTTGTTTTAAGTATTTTTTACTATTTATAAAAATTTGGAAGTTCTCAGAAAATTACAAAAAATTCAACATAGGCTAATTTCGACATTCCGAATCCAAAAATGAAGTCCATTTGGAAAGATAAAATTTATAAAATTTCAAAAATTAGGTATTACTATTCATAACGGCTACTTTGATTGGTTGTGGTGTGTGTTAGAACTCGAAGTTGCGTACAACACACGCTACTGTATTATTCAAAGAGAAGTGTATCGTGGAAGCTTGGGGTGTTACACTGCTCCTCATAAGAGAGGTAATGTTCTAGTTGTACCACCTCTGGGTTCAGTACATGTGAAGGGTCGGGTATGTACTTCCTCAAGAGAGATACATGGAAGACATTGTGAACTTGAGCTAGGTTCGGTGGAAGTGCTAGACGATAGGCCACTGCTCCTATGCGATCAAGGATTTCATAGGGGCCAATGTACCTAGGGATAAGCTTCCCTTTCTTCCCAAACAGCATGACTCTCTTCCATGGAGAAATTCAAAGGAAGACTTTGTCTCCAACACCAAATTCCAAGTCCCTTTGACGATTATCAGCATAGCTCTTCTGCCGACTCTGAGCAGCCTTTATGTGTTGTTGGATGGCATGAACTTGTTCTGTCATCTCTTGAACAAGATCAGGCCCAAGAAGCTTTCTCTCACCAGTTTAATCCCAACAAGTAGGAGTTCTACATCGCTTTCCATACAGAGTTTCATAGGGTGCCATATGAATACTCGAATGGAAGCTGTTGTTATAGGAGAACTCAACTAATGGGAGGTGTTGATCCCATCCACCTTTAAATTCCATTGAGCATAATATCAGCATGTCTTCGAGTGTATGAATAGTCCTTTCAGATTGGCCATCATTTTGAGGATGATAGGCCGTACTAAAATTCAATTCAGTCTTCAGAGCATTTTGAAGACTTCTCCAGAATTTTGATGTGAATCTTGGATCACGATCAGACACGATGGATAGTGGTACCCCATGTAGCCTTACCACTTCCTTTACGTATATCTTGGCAAGTTGATCCAAAGAGAAATCTTCCCAAATAGAGATAAAATGGGCGATCTTGGTGAGACGGTCCACAATAACCCATATCTCATTATTTCCTTTGGATGTTTTCGGGAGACCAGTTACAAAGTCCATAGTGATATTATCCCACTTCCATACTGGTATGGGTAGCGGTTGTAATACCCCTTTAGGAAGTTGTCGTTCTGCCTTTACTTGTTGACACACCAGGCACCTTGTAGTTTAATTAGCAATCCCCCTCTTCATGTTATCCCACTAATAATGATCACGAAGGTCTCTATACATTTCAGTGCTTCCCGGATGTATAGAGAAAGTAGAGCTATGAGCTTCATCCATCAGTTCTTTCTTTATCTCCGGAATATATTGAACACATAGTCTTGTACAAAATTTCAATACGCCTTCTTGATCAATATTGAAATTAGGGAACTTCCCATCCTTTACAGACTCAAACTTCTCCTGCAGAAAAGGATCTTATTTTTGAGCCTTCTTGATCTTCTCTGGTAATGAAGGTTGAGAAATCATTTGGGATAAGGTTGATGATGTCCCTTCCCTTACAATTCCCACGTCCAGTTTTACTAGATATTTAATCAAGGGATCTCCTATGATCCTCATTGTTTCCAGAACAACAGGATCTTTCCTTCTTAACACATCCGTGACTTTTTTTTCTCTTCCAGGGTGATAATTAATTGAACAATCATAGTCTTTAATAAGATCCAACCATCTCCTTTGTCTCATGTTCAATTATTTCTGCGTGAAAATACAATTTAAGCTTTGGTGGTCGGTGTATATATCACATTTCTCCCCATAAAGATAGTGCCTCCATATCTTTAGAGCAAAAACAACCGCCGCTAGCTCTAGATCATGCGTAGGATAATTCTGCTCATGAATCTTCAACTGTCGAGATGCATAAGCAATTACCTTGTCATTTTGTATGAGGACGCACCCAAGCCATTTCAGAGATGCATCGCTAAAAATAACGAATCCTTCTCCGATAGAGGGTAGTGTTAACACAGGTGCAGTAACCAATATCTTCTTCAGCTCTTGGAAACTTTCCTCGCATTCCTTTGTCCAGATGAATTTAACCCCTTTTCGAGTCAACTTGGTTAGTGGATTAGAAATCCGTGAAAAGTTTTTCACAGACCTCTGATAATATCCCGCTAAACCAAGGAAACTACGAATCTTAGTTACTGTTGTGGGTTGAGGACACTTCTACACAACCATTGTCTTTGAAGGGTCAAACAAGATTCCTTCATTGGTTACAATGTGCCCCAAGAAAGCCACTTGTTACAACAAAACTCACACTTGCTGAACTTTCCAAAGAGTCTCTCCTTCCGCAGAGTTTTCAAAATAACCCTCAGATGATCTTCATGCTCCTCACGAATTTTTGAATATATCAAAATATCGTCAATAAAAACTACCACAAAGTTATCAAGGTAGTCCTTAAATACTCTATTCATCAAATCCATGAAAATAACAGGAGCATTAGTCAAGACGAAGGGCATAACAGTAAACTCATAATGTCCATATCTTGATCGGAAGGCAGCCTTTGGAATATCTTCCTTCTTCACCCTTAGTTGATGATAACCAGATTGAAGGTCAATCTTGGAGAAGAATTGAGCCCCATGAAGTTGGTCAAATAAATCATCAATTCTTGGAATAGGGTATCTTTTCTTCACTGTGATCCTATTCAGTTCTCTATAATCAATTCATAGCCGCATTGATCCATCCTTCTTCTTCACAAAGAGAACTGGTGCTCTCCACGGAGACACACTCGGTCAGATAAAACCCTTCTCCAACAAGTCTTGGAGTTGTTTCTTTAACTCTTTTAGCTCCACATTTTCCATTCTATACGGGGTCTTTGATATCGGTTGAGATCCAGGTACGAGTTCAATGGGGAACTCTACCTCTCTTTCTGGGGGAGGTCCAGGTAACTCCTTAGGAAATACATCCATGTATTCCTGAACAATCAGAACATATTCTATTTGTATACTCCCTTTTCCTTCTTCATCATCACCGATTAACTCCATAAATAAATCTATAGGAGGTGCTTCTAGATAGGGATCAGTTCGGGATATCTCTCCTTGGAAGATAATTGTAGGTCATTCATTCAAGACTACTGAGATTTCCTTACTTCTGCGTTTTATCTTAGCATTATACTTTGAGAGTCATTCCATCCCTAGTATAACGTCGAATTCCAACATGGGAATGACTACTAGATTTGTGATAAGATTGTGCTCACTGAAGTAACACTAGTGCAGAAAACGTTTTTTACGTCGGTTATTTTTCATTTTTTACGTCAGTTTCTAGCCGACGTTAATACGGGCGACGTTATAAATAACATTTTTGACATCAGTTATTTAAAAACCGATGTCAAAATCATAAAATCGCGATGTTTATGACGTCGGTTATTTTAGAACCGATGTGATAAATAAAATGGGAAGGGTTTATCACGTTGGTTATTTAACAACCGACGTGATAAAAGGCCTGGAAAATGGTTTATCACGTCGGTTCCTAAAAAACTGACGTGATAAAAGGACGGGGAAATGGTCTATCACGTCGATTATGAAAGAACCGACGTGATAAAATGGGGGGCGCGGGGTTTATCACGTCGGTTATTATAGAACCGTCGTGATAAACCGGGGGGTGGTTATCACGTCGGTTATTAAACAACCGACGTGATAAACCGGGGGGGCGGAGCGTTTATCACGTCATTTTTTTAATAACCGACATGATAAACTGGGGGAGGGGGTTTATCACGTCGATTATTCTATAACCACCGTGATAAACCAGGGTGAGGGGGGTTTATCACATCGGTTATTATATAACCACCGTGATAAACCAGGGGGAGGGGGGTTTAGCACGTCGGTTATTAAATAACCAACGTGATAACCTGAGGGGAGGGGGTTTATCACATCGGTTATTAAATAACCAACGTGATAAACCATTTTGTAGGCCTTTTACCACGTCGGTTATTAAATAACCAATGTGATAAACCATTTCCCAGGAGTTTTACAATGTCGGTTATTAAATAACCGACGTGATAAACCATTTTCCAGGCCTTTTATCACGTCGGTTATTAGATAACCGACGTGATAAACCATTTCCCAGGCCTTTTACCAGGTCGGTTATTAAATAACCGACATGATAAACCCAATTTTTTTTAAAATTGAATGCAGTCATCTGCTCTCCACCAGAATCAACCAGAAAACAAATCAAGAAATTGTACCACAAAAACAGAAGTAGATCAAAATTAAGCATGTACATTGATAACATATAAAACTTACCCCCTAGAAAGCCCCCACCCTCATGTATACCCCATGGACAGCCCTCCCCCACCCCGTTGGAGCCCTCACCCTCATGTATACCCCCTGGACAGCCCTTCCCCACCCCATTGGAGCTCCCACCCTCATGTATACCCCTTGGACTGCCCTCCCCCACCCCATTGGAGCCCCCACCACACTCCTGGACTGCCCCCCGACCCCCGGACAGCCCCAAACACCCCTCGACAACCCCCCACCCACCTGAACAGCACCCCCTCACCCCCTCACCCCACTTGACAGCCCCCACCACACCCCTGGACAACCCCCCCACCCTCATGTATACCCCCCACCCCTGGACAACACTCCCACACCCCTGGACCGCCTTCCCATACCCCTGGACAACCCTTCCACCCCCCTGGACTGTCCCCCACCCCACCGAACAGCCCTCCCAGACCGCTGGAAACCCCCCAACCCAACTGAACACACCCCCACACCCTTGGAACCCCTCCCCCACATACCCAAATCCATACCAGAAAAACCATCATAAGTAAACCAAAACAAGAAGCAGAGCGAAATTAAACATTCACTTATATAACATTCAAAACTTACACTGTCAACTTCAAAAAAAAACTAAATCCAACCTAAACAACTACCAAATACACAATTACAACGACAATATTCAAAATTACATTTTACATTACAAACAACTAAAAGTCAATCAAACCTGTAAAATAATTTGACCACTCCACTTGTAAGTGTTTGATGTCTTCAGCAGTATAGGGTTTAGGGTCATCAAAAAGCTACAAATGAAAAAGAAAGTAGTTAACGTGTATAATGAATAAATCAAATTGAAATATTATGGCAAATTTTAAGAGGAAATCGTACCAGGTCAAAATTCACAACTGTCCCAGTTGTTATTATTTCATACATAAACCTTAACATATAATATCCGCATTCGATGAGGCCTTTTTGTTCATGACAATTCTGTTTTAATGAGTGTAAATTCAATATATTATTTTTATGTAATAAATCAAAAAGTACAAATTATAAATGGATATTTACCTTTGCATTTACATATTTGATCTTTGCACCTCTTTTCTTTGTCTTTTTTCGAAAGTAGGCCCATGCACTGTTAGAAAATAATACTAATGGGGTAAATTTAAAATTCATTATAATATATAAAACTATTGAGAAATTGAGACTTACTTTTCCAATATATTCTTAAAACTATCCCGCACATCACCATGGACAGAGCATATCCAATAAAGGGCTTTCTCCCTTGGGCAAAAAACACCTAACATCCAATGATTACTGATAAAAGGAAATTTGACGTTAGTGTTTTTTTATGTTAAAAGATAATTAACTCTTTGAGATAAATGTGTTTCATACCTCTCACAAAAAGGCATCATCCAACATTGTGTGATTATATTCTTTTCAAATCTTTTAGCAATATAAATCATTCTTTGTTCCTCATTCAATGCACATGCTTCAGGGGAAATCAATTGAGGGTCCATGAATCCATATACTGCTGTCAACTCCTTCCTCTCACAAATTTTATAAAGATACCTAATACAAAACATAAATAAGTATACATTTTTAATAAATATAATGCAGGGAAAAGGTGTTAAGACTTACATGGAAAAAATTTGCACCACGTTGATGCCCAACTTATCTCCAATAACAAGCTCCATGATATCAGTTTTTATAATACCCACTCTTATTTAACATCCACAAACATGATCTTCCATTGGAAAATCATAATAACCCGACAACAAATGTGAATATCTTGACAATCTGTCAAGACCATTTGAATTTGTATCTGATGTCATAGCCATTTATCTTTTTTGTTGTCTAGATAGTATTTCTTTACCTTTGAAGTATTCCTGTAAAAAAAATTGAAAAATATATTATTTTTCAAATGATAAAACAAATTTAATAAAAAAAATAAAATAAAAGATATAACATTCATACCTCTATGGTAATGAGTCGAAGAATTATGGATGGCCAAATTAAAAAATGGCCGATACTCTGTCCAACTGTCGCCACCTCATCTGTAGGTATTGGTACCCTAGCTGATCTATCTATAATATCCTGTATAGTGACCCTCTGATTCTCTACCTCTAATTTTTGATGATGAATTGTATCTCCTATAAAATATACCAACCCATATGATACTATATGATGTTGAGAATCATCAACATACAACTCACAATAAGTAGGAAGCTGCGGCAGAGGTGTAGGATGAAAAATGGGGTCCGCAGGCTGTGGTGGGGGAGTGGGAGCTACTGGCAGAGGTGGAGGATAAATAATGGGGTCTACAGGGGGAGGTGGAGGAGTGGGAGCTGCAGTCTGAAATTGTCTTTTCATTTCTGCAAACATAGACTACACCGACTCTCTAATCTTGTCCTCCATCGTCGCATTAATATTATGAACTTCAGCCTCCAAGGATTCTATTTTTTTTATAACCCCCCTCAATGTTAGAAGTTGAAGAACGTGGAAACACTTTTCTTACCGATACACCTTCCGGATATCCTCTTACACGACCAGGATGTTCGGGCCTTCCCAATGCTGCAAATAAAATATCTTCCCTCCCAGTAGCTGTAAATGTCCCCTCTAAACTCTGCTCCTCAAGAGAGTCCTGTATTAATTAATTGAAAATTTCTGTAATGATTGAAATTATATGAAGAAAATAGTTAACTTAAATAAATAAAATAGATATCTTACAATCCTCTCAGCTACGATTCTCGATTCTTTCGAAAGATATTGCCCTTTTTTCCCTTCCGAGCTCTCTTCCATTTTTCATGTCTAGATGGAGGGGATAGAGGGGCCACCTCTCCAGAGATTGAAGACTCAGCTCTTAGTTGTTGAAATTTTTCCGCCATCATTTGTTCTTCTAATAATGCATACCCTCCCCAGGATAAACAATGAGGGTATACATTTTTAGATTGGATCTCCTGATGAGCTTTCCTTGTTTGCTGTAATTTAAGAATAAGAAATCATTAACAAAACATTAATAAAATCATTTATATAAGAAAGTTTATAAAAGTTTACATTGCCCTTACCAGAAATGACTCTTTTCTTTTACTTTCAAAAAACCATCTCCATGTGTCTTCATCTATAAAAGGAAATATACGACACGGATTGTCATGACTCCTATGACCAAAAATGAAATCAAATGAGAGGGTTGATTTGAAATCCCTCCATCTCCTGGCAGCCAACGATAAGCATTTCTTCCTGACTCCTCCAGTGTCAGGAATATCAAATGTCATCTGATAAAGAAGAGGTTAAAAATATTATATATACTAGAAACATTAAAATAATAGTCAAACAATGAAAAAAGATATTACCAAAATCGTCTCCCACAACTGAGAGATAATCGCTTTATCCACACTTCTCCAATCATCATACAGAATGCTTAATTTTCTCTTAGCCTGAGTTGCTACAAAACTCTTAAAATCTTTTGCATTCAGACCTCTAGGAATATCATCATCATCAAACTCAACGACTATCCTCTGATCCTGCGTACGGGCAAGTGATAATTTTGGTAAACGTGTGCACCCACGTTTACCAACCTTTGAACTCTTTGTCGTAATAAGAGCATGTGAATGTTCATCCCCAGAGTTATGACTAGCAATATGCTCCTCTCCAGAATCATGTGGTTGATCATCTGAATGATCTGTCATTATCCTTCACATAAAAAAAACAAACGTCAGTTCACAAATATACAAATTCAAATATTTTAATACTACTGTAATCAGAAAATAGAAAAGTGTACTAAGTTACATAATAGTAAACATTGGTAATATGGTAAGCATGTTAAACAATGGTAAAGATGGTAAAGATGGTAAAGATGGTAAATATGGTCAAGATGGTAAACATGGTAAAAATGGTAAACCTGGTAAACATGGTAAACATGGTAAATTAATTTTCAGTGAACAAAAATAATAGATATATAATTCATGTAATGGTTATAAACATGATAAAGTAAACTAAACAAACTTAAAACAAACAAAAACATATACTTATTTTGTTTTAAAACATGTTTTAATAAATTAAAAACTTACAATATCTAACATTTATGGAAAAAATAAATGTAAACAAGAAATAAACATATGTTACCTGTAATTTTAGGAATGTACAAATGGATTGTTTTCCCAAATTCCTTCGTCGTGATCGATCCTTATGGCACAAACTATGTCTTCAACATGATCATCATTATGTTCTGTTAATCTTTCCATGGAAGTAGGGATCTCACATAAATCAACATATTCATAAACTTCATCCTCACCAACATATTGTTTTTTCCCTTGTAAAACAACAGCCCACTGCATATCTGATTGATCTACTACATAGAAAATTTGTTTTGCATGTGTTGCCATTATAAAAGAATCAGCTGTGTCTTCCAATCTATTCAGATTAACAAGTGTCATTCCAAATTCATCGTGTCTGACACTGTTGTTACCGTTAAACCATTTACAGTTAAAAATGGGAACTTTAATTTTAAAGTAATCAACCACCCATATGTCTTCAATCACTCCATAATATGAACTTGATGCAGAAATTGGGTTTTTGTCCTTAGCACTCTAAAAATGCATTGCTTCTGCAAACACCAATACACCACTATTCTGAACTGCACTTCTGTTGTCCTGAGCTTTCATATGAAATGTATAACCATTAATGTCATAACCGGACCATGTTATCACATATAATCATGGACCACCCACTATCCATTTGAATGTCTCTGATACATCTGATCTACCAAGCAAAGTCTTTTTAATCCATGACAAAAAAGTTCTGTTGTGCTCATTCAAAATACACATTTCTTTCTTCTTTGGATGACATTGTTTCAACTCATTAATATGCAATGTGATATACGGTTGAGCATCAGCTATGTTATTCAAGATGTATGATTCTAACTTCTTCATCTGTTCAGCTGACAATGATTTGACTTTCAAGCCATGAATCCCCTTTCCCTCATTATTAACTCGTTCATGGCGAGATGGAGGCAAAACTATGTGTTACGCCGCAGCCAAGTAACTCGTACAAAACTCTGCTACCTCCTCAGAAATATAATTTTCAATAATGGAGGCTTTAGGTCGATATATATTTTTAACATACCCCTTTAATATTTTCATATACCTTTCAAAAGGATACATCCAACGAAGATATACAGGTCTACAAAGCTTTATTTCTCGAACCAAATGAATCATTAAATGCACCATTATATCAAAAAAATTAGGAGGAAAATACATTTCCAATTGACAAAGTATAAAAATTGCATCCTTTTCCAAAATTTTCAAAGAATTCACATCAATCACCTTGTTACAAATTGAATTGAAAAAATAACACAACTTCATTATAGTCTTTCGGACACGAATGGGAAATATTCCACGCAATGCAACTGGTAGAATTTGTTGCATCATGACGTGACAATCATGTGATTTCATACCTATCAACTTCAAGTCCTTCAATGAGACAAAATTTTTTACATTAGAATAATAACCTTGAGGCACTTTGGTATCATGAAGACACTGACAGAAGCTAATTTTCTCCCTCTTCGATAATGTATGACAAGCCGGGGGAAGAAATGTCCGTCTTCCTTTAGGAGTGGGAGCTAACTCCAAACGTATTCCCATTGATAGTAAGTCTAATCTTGCATTCAAACCATCTTTAGTCTTTCCTTTAATATCTAACAATGTTCCAATCAAAGAATCACAGATATTCTTCTCCATGTGCGTGACATCAATATTATGTTTAACTTCATGATACCTCCAATACGGTAGCTCAAAAAAATCGACCTTTTCTTCCAAATATGTCTATCATTACCAGATTTCTGTGTCTTTCCCAATGTCACATCAAGGTTTTTCACCCTCTCAAAATACAGATCAGGGAATAAAGGTTTTGGAGTAGTATCAAATTCTTGTGAGCCATTGAATGCCTTTTTTAGTCTTCTATAAGGGTGTTCCATAGGCAAAAACTTTCGATGACCCATGTACACTGTTTTCCTCCCATGATGCAATTGAAAATATGACGTCTGTTGTTCGCAAATTGGACATGCTTTATGCCCTTTAACCCTGTATCCAGACAAATTTCCATACACTGGGAAGTCATTTATAGTGAACAGAAGCACTGTATGCAGTTGAAAATATTCCATTTTATAATAATCATACACCCTAATACCATCTGCTCATAACAGTTTCAAATCATCAATCAATGGTGACAAGTAAACATCAATATCATTACCGGGTTGCTTTGGACCAGAGATCATTATACTCAACATGACATATTTGCGCTTCATAAAAACTTCAGGAGAGAGGTTGTAAATTACCAATAAAACAGGCCATGAACTATGTGTGCTACTGAGGGTTCGGTATGGATTCATTCCATCTGTGTACAACCCTAGTATGAGATTTCTAATTTCATTTCCAAATGTAGAATATTGCGCATCAATTTTCTTCAATTGTGGAAAATCAGCTGGATGACGTATTTTTCCATCACATACCCGCTCTTCATCAGGCCATCTTAACCTTTTTGCATCATGTGAATTAGCAAATAAGTGTTTGAAATGATTAATTATAGGAAGATACCAAAATACCTTTGAAGGGAGCTTTGTAATCTCTACACCAGTCTGTGATTTTTCTTTCACCTTATACCATGATGTCCCACATTTAGGAAAATCTGACAGAAATTCATATTCCTTCCTATATATAATGCAGTCATTCGAACAGGCATGTATTTTCTTGTATCCCAATCCCATCGGGCATAATATTTTCTTGGCTTTGTAATGTGAATCTGGAAGATCGTTATCTTTTGGAAGAATGTCTTTCATCAATTGTAGAAGCTCTGTAAAACTTTTGTCACTCCATCCATGTATCGCCTTCAGGTTAATCAATCTTAACACCCCCGACAAAACCGTAAAATCTGCACAACCAGGATATAATGGTTTTTCAGCATCACCATATAGACGCGCAACTGTCGGTTCTATCTCAATTTTTTCAGCTACAATATCGCGAATCATTTCTTCAATTCCATCAGAGTTACCATCTTGCGAATCATCATCATCAGTGACATTCCATCTAGTTTCACCATACCAAATCCAAGGGCTGTAACTCGGATTAAAACCATGACAAATCAGATGATCTTTTATCTCTCTACTTTTCAACTTCTTCATATTCAAACATTTCAGACATGGACAGAAAAAAATGTCACTGCTTGGAACATTTTGTTTTGCAAATTTCAAAAAGGCATCAACACCTTCCTCAAATTCATTGCTCATTTGATGTGCCATAATCCAACTTTGACTCATTATTACCTATAACAAATATCAACAAAAAATATATTTTTTTAAGATAAGAAAAATATATGTTTATATGAAAAAAATCATAATTTGAATGTAAAACAATTTAAAATATAAAACAAATCTATGGGTATTTAAGAAAATATGCTCGAATATTATTTTTAAAACAAAATATAGTTAGATATAACAGTTTTAAATTTCATTGAATCAAAGAAAACCATGTCGCCTACATAGTTGATAGAAAATTGGAGAAAATGGAGTAAACCTGAGAATCACCCCCACCCCCCGGACAACCCCCAAAACCCTCTGGACAGGCCCCCACCCCCTTGGATAGACCCCACTCCCACCCACCCCCTTGGACCACCCCTGGACACCAACCAACCCTCCGGACAGCCCCCACCCCTCTAGACAGCACCCCCCACCCCACCTGGACACCACCCCCCATCCCTACCCCTTCAACACCCCCCTGGACACCACCCAACCCTCTGGACAACCCCCCACCCCCAAACAACCCCAAAACCCTCTGGACAGGCCCCCACCCCCGTGGACAGCCACTCACACCCAACCACCCCCTTGGACACCCCCCCTGGACACCACCCGTTTCCACATCTTTGATATAACATATTTTTTTTTAAAAACATGACATTATTAAAAACATTTCATGAAATATGATGAAGAGTCCAATCGTATTTCTTATGAAATTTTTCTTACTAGAAAGGGTATTAGTATTGGATAGAATAATAAATAAAGTGGCATAAAACAGCAATATAATCCTAAAAAATGCATATATAATCCAGCGTAAATATTTTAATAAATATGTTTGTAATCAACCATCAAATCCAAAAGGTGTATGAGAGAACAATTAGAGAAAAACTGGCAATGAGATATCATAGTCATTGAGGGGGGATGGTGTCAAAGGAAACACAAAATCAAATGAACCGAGACCACTTTATGAAGTAATCCATGAAAAAGAAAAACCTACATCAAATAAAATCGTGAAACATCAAAAAACAAACAGATACCCATTTGAAATAGAATCTAGTATAGTCCTATAAGACAAATTGGATGCACGATATTTCTGTGACATTTAGATTTTTTAAAGGGATATAATGATGTTTAATACTTCCCATAAGGGTGAAATTATAAGGGAGTTTAGTGTCTTCTAAAAATACAAAGTGGGTAAAAGTGAATTTGTTTCCATTAAAGAAAACAAATGGTTTATCATAGATTTATTAGACTCTATGAGGGTGAATGATAAATATTTATTTTATTATGTTCCATTATAACTCATGTGTAAATATTTATTTCAGTTCAATTAATGAATGATAAATGGTTTACATTAATGGTTTTTGTTTTCTAAAAAAATGACATCTTCAATATGGATGATTGATTCCTATTCTATGATAAGACACTCAACAAGGATGATTCACTATATATGATGATAATTACTTTTAATTCTCTAATCACATAAACATTATTGGTTATCCAACTACAAAATTGTTAGATGAACCTGAGCGTTAAATGAAATATAGGATAAAAGGAATGGATGAATCAACCATACCTCAAATTTATTTTTGATAATGAAATTCAAACCGGTCAAAATAGGAAATATTCCAAATCTTTCCTTAATCGCGCCATAGTCCTTCAATAAATAACCCCAAATATGTTTCCAACATAGGAGGATTTTGAGTCATTAAATGCAAGGTAATATATCAAAATTTGTTTTATAAAGAAATACAAAAACAAGACACTCAAGATAAAAATGAATGTCCGGTGCCAACGATATTAAAAAAGATGTAATAGGGTTCGAAATGGAAGAATCTAACCTAGTTTAAACAAAAAAATCGCAAAACATAAATATAGAATATCCGGGAAAAAATGAACAAAATAAATTCGTGGAATGCTTACTTGAGTGTTGTGAGTTGAGATGATAGATCCGAGGAGACTAAAGATGATAAACGATGAAGCCAAAATGAGTTTAACGCAGGTCGATCGATGAACTGATTAGGGTTTACCGCACGAGAGAGACGATCCAGCAGAGTGTCGATCGAAAAAACGTAAATGACAGTCCATGGGGCTTAAAATTTTTAAATGTTTTATAACGTCGGTTATATAATAACCGACGTTATAAACTATTTTTTAAATTTATAACGTTGGTTATTTGAAAACCGACGTAAAAAACCCCCCGCGCTTTGGTTTTCTACGTCGGTTATAAAATAACCGACGTAAAACACTCGTAGATAATGAGTTTTTTACGTTGGTTATTTTATAACCGACATAAAAAACCAAAGCGCGGGGGGTTTTTTACGTCGTTTATTTTATAACCAACGTAAAAAACCCGTAGATAACTCGTTTTTTACATCGGTTATTTGAAAACCGACGTAAAACACCCCCCGCGCTTTGGTTTTTTACGTCGGTTATAAAATAACCGACGTAAAAAACCCATAGATATCTTGTTCTTTACGTCGGTTATTTTATAACTGATGTAAAAAAAACCCCCGCGCTTTGGTGTTTTACGTCAGTTATAAAATAACCGACGTAAAAAACTCGTAGATATCACGTTTTTTACGTCGGTTATAAAATAACCGACGTAAAAAACCCGTAGATAACTCGTTTCTTACGTCGGTTATCAATTAACCAACATAAAAAAAACCCCCGCACTTTGGTTTTTTACGTCAGTTATAAAATAACCGACGTAAAAAATGAACACGTGCGATTTATAACATCGGTTATTAAAATAACCGACGTTAAAAAGCTACTCAACGCATTTGTTATGTCTGTTATTAAATAACCGACGTAAAAAACCACGTTTCACAGATTCTCACATCGGTTATATATAACCGACGTAAAAAATGGTGACGTAAATAACATTTTCTGCACTAGTGTAAACACTAGAGTCTCTAAACACTGTTGATGCATGGATAATCCCACTTGGAGTCTTGACTGACAATTCTACCTCATGCAGTTCAGGGATTGATTCTATATTCTTTGCAAACTTGGAGGAAATAAAGGAATGCGTAGAACTAGAATCAAACAAAGTACTTGCTAGTTTTGAGAGGACAACAAGAGTACCTGCTACCACGTCGTTTAGAACTTCAACTTCAGTTGTTGTGATAGAAAAAGCACGACCTTTCTCCCTTGGCCTTTGCTGAGGTTGATGGTGATTCCCCTCTAGTACCCTTGGATTTGGACAGTGATCAGCAAAGTTCCCAAGTTTTCCACACTTGAAGAATTTGACTTCGGGTAGGGCCGGAACCATCTTTCCTCTATCGTCAGTATTGGGGAGTTGAGGCTTCACCTCACTACGACAATTCCGAGCAACATGGCCTCCTCTTCTGCACCTGTAGCACTTTCCACTTATGATCAAGCAGTGCCCCGGATTCTTCTTCCCACATTTATTGCATGTGGTAAGTTGTATTTTCTTTCCACCTCTTCCCTGATCAAAAGTCTTCCCTAAACTGGGCTCCAATTATCTCTTCTTTTCATTTGATTTATGAGACCACTATGTATCACCAAACTCTAGCTCGACTTTATTTGCACTCCGCATGATCTCCTCGTAGCTGTCGTAGTCCCGGTTGGCTAGATTATTCCGCAGATGAGGTCTCAGTCCACCGAAAAATCTATCAACCTTCCCACTTTGATCCATGAAAAAGCTAGAGGTATATCTTGAAAGTCGGGTGAAGTTCATCTCATAGCTTCTGATAGATTTGTTCTCCTTCTGCTTCAGCTCGAGAAACTCTTTCTCTATTATCGTTCTCATGGAACGAAGGAAATACTTTTTAAAGAATATTCCCTGGAACTCTTCCCACTCCATAGCTTCCATCTCTCCTCTAGGCTTTGTGTTTTTGACCAGTGATCACCACTGATCAGCTTCTCCCTCTAGGCGGTAAACAACAAGGGTGACTTTTTCTTGTTCCGAACAAAGGAGTACAGAAAAGATCTTTTCAATGGAGCTTATCCATTATTCCGCAACCAATGGGTCAGTAGATACACTGAATTTTGGTGGTCATTGACGCATGAAGGACTCAACAGAGTGTTGTTCCCTTCATGGTGAGATCAGCCTCTCAGCTTGATTTAAGTTATTACTCATAACTTGAGTCAGTTGGTTCATCATTCGCATGAATGTTTCCATTCCGGCTTCCATCAGAGGGTCGTCATCACATGGTGCATTGCGGTCACCATATGCACGGTTCCTCCTATTTCCCGCCATTTTCTAAAAGGATAAAACCTTAGTGAGAAACTTATTTCATTTATGAATCTTTTAAATAAGACTTCATGCTTAGACAATTACATTTCTCTATAATTCCTTCATAATGATTCACAAAAATCTTGTGATTAACCAAACATATCCCCCGGGAGTGTCGTAACCAAGAGTGCAGCAAGGCTCGTTATCATGCACCAGTTCCCATTCGAGTCTAGCTCAAAGCGGTGTTTTTGGGTTTTACCCCTATGTACATCTGTGCCAGAGCCGCCTCTACCTGCTTGTATCCAGACAGGGATGTATTTGTTTGATAAACCACTTACTCAATACTTAAAAAAATACCAGAAATTTTTCCTATATTTAAACTTTTCTATAGGGTTCTTCCTAAAGTTTTTATATCCTAATTTCCAAAAATAACTAAACCATCCTTTGATACCAACTGTGGCATCCCGCCTTTTTATGACATAACTTTCATTACATTACACAAAACTGAGGATCTTTAAGGTTTAGTGTCTTGGAAACAAGGAACATAATACATGAAAACAACATAAACATTCTTCTCAAAAACTTGAAAGGCCTCTCCTTAAGTTCATCCTAGGTTCATTACTGCATCTCATAACCTGGGGACATACATCAAAATAAAGGGTGAGCAGAAGACCCAGTAAGGGAAACAAGAGAAACATTTTACATGTGAACTTGAGATACTTCAATAAGGTCATGAAAAGAACTGTAAGGCATGAGGAAGAAATCATGAGGCATATCATAATAAAAATAAGGTTTTTCATAACTTGAAGATGTGGCTACAACATTTAATATTGACAATAATTTCTATTTCACCAAGGTCCATCCCCAAGGTGTCATTAAAAATTACCAAGGTTATTTACCAAGGCGTCGTTAAAAATAGTCATCTCTAGAGATTAAGTCTTTACCCAATGCATTGGAGTGCTATCAGGGCGTACCCTTGACATGAATTTATTATCATGTGAGCCACATATATCATCATCAATCATTTCATAAACAACCCATATATAAAAAAGGAATGGGTTTCATTTCATAATCATAACGTTTAAAAACTGCTTTAAAACCATGATCTTTACATCACTTTAAACCCACAAAAAGGGAGAGCGGGTATCATGTATGTAAATCCCAGAATTTAAAATAATACAACTTGGTATATATGTGAATACCCCTACAGAAGATAGAGATTTGAGTATTCACTTAATAAAATAAAATAACTTTAGGAAAAGAGAGATACATTTTGAGATGGAAATTCTGCAGCATAATGGCTATGTTTCGGGGTTTTAGAAAACATTGAAAAGAGAGAGGACATGGGTAAAACAATCATAAATGACCCATAAAACAGTATAGGGACTGAATATGAAGGATATATGAACATGGTAATGAAATTTTAAGGACATACCATTTGAAATGAAAAACATGGAAGGAAGACAAAAATTAGATTTCTCTTATGAAAATCCGGCAGCCTAACGGCGTCACTTAAACTTCAACCAAAAATGATTTGACAAGATCAAAATAGGTTCTATCATCATATGAAAATAATAGTTCAATATGATATATATATATATATAATACCCCAAAATAATTAAAAAGTAACTTGAAAGACTTGACATGAAAGAGATTACTTGAAAAGAAAGAGAGAGGTCAGATCCCTTACCTTAAACGTAACTCTTAAAACTCAATGGTTGGGACCTTGAGAGGATTGAGGGAACCTTGGGAGGAATCCTTGGGAGGTAAGGAGACTATAACTTCGTTGAGAATGGTTTTGGAGTCGAATGGATGAGAGGATGGCTTCGTATTTATAGGGAAAGTGAGGGGACAAGGCATTAATGGCCAAGGGACACCTCATTGGTGGTATTGGAAAAACCGTGGGCTTGCCCATGGTATTTGCCCATGGTATTGGCAACTTGGGACACTTCACATAATAATTTATCCCCTTTAGTTGACCATCCCTTAAAATATCTCATGTCATCATCATGACATAGTTATGATGTTATTTAACATACTGAAACCCTAAAACTGCATTTTTACTATTCACTGAAAATTCATCTTTCTCGGAAAAATCCCAAAAAATTACCATAAAATAATATCGATGCTCTGAGTTCAAAAATAAAGTCCATTTTATAAAAATAATTTTTTAAATATTTTTAATGAAATTTTTAAATAAAAAATACTATTCATCCGAAAAACTAATACTTGATTAATAATTTATGAAACCGTTATTTAACCATTTTATTGAATCACATTACTTAATCAAGGTGTCTAAATTATATTAAAACTTTCTTTAAGTGAGATTACTAATCCATTTGATCACATTACTAATCCTAAGCGTAAAATCACTATTCATAATTTACTATTCATCAAAAATTAAGTTGATCTTATTATACTCAAAATTCCTTACTAAAAACATTTGTAGAAGACTATTTTTTGAAAATCATTACACATCATTAATTATTTAAGGTTTAAATAAATATTTTAAAATATTTCTTTTTTCAAAATTCATCAATAAAATACATCCTAAAATTATCCGGACATTTGAAATTTCACAAACATCACTAAAGGAAGAAATCTCAATTTATTCATCCCAAATGATTACACAAAGAAGCTACGGTCTCATCACATAGCCCCTTATAACACCAGCATATGACCTAAGTGTAAGGTGTGTTATGGTGAGAGAATCTGAGGGAGGCTCAGATAACATTTCCCTAGTAGTAATCTCTACTAACTTGAACTTCTCCCGCAGGCATTTTCGTTCAAGCTTGACATGCTGGAGTTCGTCTTGGGCTTGGTCCAAAGCAAAGCCCAAAGATGCCACCTCCATCCCAAGCTCTGATAAGTGGGCTTCATAAGGTTCGAGTCTACTGGATGAAGCCATCGACTCCTCTTTCTGCATTAACCATTAACATCTCTATTAAATCGTTAAGAGTAAGTTAATATACTATTCAAAAAGTTTGGGTCGTTACATCACTCATGGGGTGTTCTTCTGTTCCTTATTCCTTGTGTCCTAAGTAATTGAGTGTGAACTATTCATGTTGATGGTATGAGTAGTCTAGATAACCTAACCTATTGTGATCCTAGGTGTGTTTAACATGGTTCTTTGGTTTTCTTAGTTTTTCATTCGATATACATGCTTTGAATTATGAATTCATTATTTGAAATGTGCTTTGAAACTATTTTTTCCTGGATTGTTTTAAACTATAGAAAAGGGGTAAAATTGTTTACCATGATTTTGATATAAAATTGTTCAAATACTTATCATGCCATGTTTTCTTATAGTTTAGAATATATGGATTTTTGTATAGAGACTTTATATGGAACACCTGGGTGAGATCTTACTGATCCTGTTAGATCACACCCTACACACCCATTCAGTGGAGTGTAAACCTTGTATTGTCTTTTGATGTAGGAAAAGAAAAGACACCACAGTGTGGTGGTGATATTTTTTCCAGTGTGTAGATGGTGGTGAGATAGTGGGATGTTTCCTCCTTATCACATGGAGAAACTATTTTTTTTGTATTTTGTTTGTTAGAATTATACCTTGGAGTTTGTTTTGATTCTTTTGAGTTGTACTGCTACCATTATTTCCACTATTTATGAAATATATCATTATGGTTTTTCTTTTTTTTGTCTCATTCTACTGTGTATATGTTCCATGTATCCTATTTCAGGTTTGCTTAAATAATTTTTTCTAGTTCTTGTTTGTTTTTTTGGGGTTAGTCATCACACGTGGGGATTGGGAATGCCCTTCAATTCAGTGATGAATAGGTTTGTCTTATAGATTTGAGGGAATCCCAGGCCTGTTCATTAAAATAGAGATGACATTTATTTTATTAGTACACATACCCTAAATTAGGATAAAAATGTTGAATTGAATATTCATGTTATTATCTTGAAGATACTATTAAATATGAACAAATAATTTTATTTCATTTCCTAAACTAAATGATAATATTTGTTGAAAAAGATTTATCTCATTCCCCAAAGTGAATGAAAATATACATGATTTTATTTTAAATAAAGTTTGAGGTGAATATGATGTTTTGTGGATGATCATTGTGCTATGTTTATTTATGACAAATAATAATAATATAACCACCAAAAGTGTTTTGACAACAATAAACATTTAAATAAAATAATGAATTTTAATAATGAATATAAAGTAATAAATCCCTTAAAGATGATATAAAAATAGTATCCTTTTACATTATATTAAAATATATCTCCATTTATCAATTATTTCTCTTATCGCAACAATATTAAATAAAGTAATTATCATTTACCATGTTCTTATGGATTATTAATATCATCTCATATAATTAATTCTCTATTATCCCCTAAAGTAAATATTATTCATTTTATAGTTCATATATGAGATAACAAAACTACATAACCATTATAACCCAATATATATTATGAAAATAATTTTACCACCTAAAGTGGTTAAACAATGATTATCATAATAAATAAAATTAGTAATTAATTAATTACCTAATTTGAATGTAGTTTTAATTAAATTATTTTATTTCTTGAAGAGAATGAAATTATTCATGAAAAATTATCTTATTTATGACACTCATATGTATATTTTATCATGAATATTTGAGAGTTTATAGTTTTTAATCAAATTATTTCTCCATTATTTGGAAAAGTAAAAATTATTCTATGAATTATAAATTTTTATGGAGATGATGTGTGTGTTATGAATCTAAAAAATTCTTCTACATTATTTCCTGCTAACACATTCACCAAATTAAAAATATGTTGGGGATAATATTCTAAGTATATGTATTGTGAAATAATATTTGGATTGTAAGTTCCAATATATACAATAATCTGATTAGTGATGATCCTAACCTTTTATGATTATATTATGAATTCATCAACCACCATAAGTAGAAATTATAATACAAAATATGAGCATGAACAATGGAAGATATAGAAGATATTATATATGAATATCTTGAAGAAAAATAATTATAAATATTATTTTGATTAAATGAGTTAAAAGTACTCATATATGAGTTAGTATATTTCCCAAGTACATTTATCAGTAGAGAAAATCAATTAACAGCTCAAAAATGGAAAATATATTCCTATATGGTAGTAAAAATTATTAATGATTTTTTATTTTTGAAGTCTTGCTAACGAGCCCATACCCGAGTGGTAAGGGCTCCTGCTTCGCATCCAAGAGACCCGGGTTCAAAACCGGGTGGAGGCGAATTTCCAGATACTGTAGCAGTCGCTGTAACAGCACTGTAGCAGTCAATGGAGCAGTCACTGTAGCAGTACTGTAGTAGTACTGTAGCAGGTACTATTCGGTACTATAGTAGCCGGAACTATTCACCCGATTTGGGCCTTCGAGCCACCGGTTTGGGCCTACGGGTCTCTAGGGCCTTCGGGTCATAAAAGTCCTTCGGGCCACAGGGGATTCAGGTCATGTAGACCATGGAGTAGCCCAGTTCACATAGAACAGGCCCCCGAAGAGGATCAGAGCAATAGGAGTAGCAGCCACCAGATGCAGAGCTAACCGGATTGGAAGAATGAGAGGGTATGGCAGCCGCCATCGGGACCAGGCACCATGCAGCTTTGTACGGGGCAATGCTAGCCGATCAGCAATGCAAGGTGGGGAGCTAAGGAGATCAATGATGCAAGACGCTGGGGAGGGGAAGTTCTAGTGGGTTAGTCCTACGGGTCATGTAATGGGCATGGTATGCCTCTGGGCCTTCGGGTCAATGATTGCGGGTCATGTCGGGCCTTGTGCCTTGGGCCTACAGGTCATGTACGGATTCCCCTTCAACCCTTAAAAGGGGGATTATCTATAATGAAATAAAAAGAAGGCCTTCGGGCCATTAAGCCAAAGTCTTGATGAGATATATCAGTAGTGTTCTTGAAAAATAACATTATATAGAGACATTGGATAAATGAGATACTTTGATATGTAACAAGCATTCATAAAAAGTGAATATATAGATTTTTCTATGTACAATAAAATCGATAATGGTAAAAGAAAAGTTTAATGATACTAGAACTTTAAAATATATGACATGATTTTTTAGGAAATACATGATAAATTATATTGAAATATATTAATTCAAGTATACATTAGCATCAATTTGTTGATAACATAGTAGATAAACATCAGTGGGAGAATGGTGAATTTATTTAATAGATGCATGTCTACTAAATTATAAAAGAATTAATTATTATTAGGTTATTATGAATTCCCAATGTATAATAATTTAACATGATTTACTAATTATTAAGGTACTTATTTTTGAGGTAAAAAATTTATATCATTATCAGTTATTTTGGAAATGAATTTCCCATATATTTATGAAGAACAAATTATGGGGTATATATGGTCACACCCACCTATATCATGTGATCCATTTAAATACTATATGAAATATGTATCTACAAAATGGTCACATGTTATATTATATTTTGGTGAGTATACATTGCATGTTATTCATGTAGATTAAAATAAATATTGAGCATCGCATACTATATATAAAATGGCCATGCAGAACTATTTACAAGATGCTTCACAGCACTTACATGAATGTAAGGTGTTAAAAATAAATAGTTTGACTATATACACTATAATTGTAGTTGAACTAATTATATAAAATCAATTTTCATCATGATTTTAAAGCAATAAATATATTTTCACTTGAATAGGAAAATTAATATATCAACATCATTATATCTTTTTAGATATTTTCCATGAAGTGACATTAGTACCATATAAATTATAAGATCTGAATCAATGTTATTGATGATAAATTTAAATATTTGAATGATTTAAAAACTCATCAATGGAAATATATTTTTATAAATGTATAAAGGCATTAAAGTAACTTATGATATGTTCAACATATAAAGTTTTGGGTTGATTATCCAAAATACCAATGAAGGAACCCAGGGAACAGTAAAAGCGTGAAAAATACGTAATTTAAAATTTTGATTTTGGATTAAAGTTAAAAAAACTATATCCAAAAAACTTCATTCTTGGATTTATCAAAGGATTGAATTCAATTCAATTTAATCATGAAAAATAATATTGAATGAAAGCATAAATGATACCTTGTTTGTTTGAAATTTACAGTTTGATTTTCTCACCATCAGTGTGTCATGGATCAAATGATCAAATTTAGGAATCATATATATCATACAAACATTAAAAATAGCTCTTAGATAATCAATCTATGACTCCTAGGTGCTATCATGGGAAATAAAATATATTTATGACATCTCTTCGATCATGTAAAGAATGTGGACTTGATCAAGAAAGAGGGGTCGATCCGACCTTGTTATTATTTTATAATCTCTCTATGAGAGATTGAGAGGAGAGTAGAAGAGATGTTATATCTATAATTAGTCTTAATGGTGCATCTCACAATGAAGGAAGCTAAAATGATCATTTATACCTAGGTTATGCTTTCCAAAATTGCACTTTAGTACCACGAAAGTAATAACCTTCATTTTAGAAATTTATTCACACTTATGATTTATTAATAAACTAGTCATAAATGTCACAAATATTTTATCACTAACTTGTAACACTTTTAGATGTTATATATTAAAATAAAAACCTTTAACTCGGCAAGTAATCTCCCCAAATAATTTAACAAACCTTAAACGTGTTATGTTCATTCGAAAAAATATATTTTCTCATATTCAATTTTATGATCAATCAACTTATGAATACCTTGAGAAATAAATTAAATAATCATTATTATATACTTGAATAATATAATTGAATTGTTTTTACTCATAATATATCACACTTGTATAATCACTGACCCCCATATATGGGGCCCACTTCATTCTAAACTTCTATTCATCTGAATATGTGAAACATGTGGATATACATAGTGTGTGACCCTCTAGGACCTTATATAGATAGTAGTGATTCCAACCTATAGATTAAGAGTTGAGTCTATAAACCCATCATGTACCCTATGGAGATAAATAATGTCATAGCTATGACTACCTCCTACAAACATGCTTTGTGTAATATAATCTATTTGTCTTGCTTTATCTCATAAACCAAGATGCACACTCATGTCATTATACTTTTTAATTTTTATATATTTGATGTCCTTTTTGCATGGGATTAGATTCGTGTACCGTAGTCATATATTTAATTAGGAAACTACCATCTTGGTTAACCTGGTCCCATAAGATATCTTTTTCTCAACTCAAAAGTGACAAATTCTATCTTGATCATTCAACTAATGTCATACCACCAATGATGCGCCCAATAGAAGCTATCTCACCATGACTTCAATGTCATGGTTTTTTCCTTGAACAAATTACATGATCAAATTGTGCACATTGATAATGATTTCAAATCTAGATACCAATACACGTGATCATAGACAGGAACAACCAATGAAACTTGAAACATGTGGTGTTCCTATTGGAGGGTTAGTCCTCATGATCTCATCTACTCAAGATCACTAAATTAAAACTTTATGAGAAGAAGTCTCAATGATTATGAATATCCAACACCTGATAGTCATACATCATCTATGTCTAGTCTTTGTGATATATCTACACCATAGGACATACATTTAAGAATAATTTAGTATCTCAATGTTATGAATCGAATCTGGACGCCATGAAAACTAGCACCCGACACGGTCCGCAACAAGGCCCGAAGGGAATTCCTGATCCCCACAGGCTGGAGAAAGTGACCAGGTATCATAAAATGAAAATTAGGAACAATTTACCTGAGTTTATAAACATAAAATGACAAACAAATCCAATAAAACCAATATGAATTTTTCAAAAAAAACCATATTTTACAAAATTTCATAACTGAATTACATGGGTTAAAACAACTCTCAAAGACTATAACAAAGGTAAAAAACCAAAAAAGACATCCCAAGAACCTCCTCATGGAAAGAGGCAGCTCCCTCAAGCCATCTCCATAACACTTCATCATGAAGGACCGCTAAAAACCCGAACCATTGACACAAAAGTTGTACCCAAACCTGCGACAAAAAAAATAACCAAGTCTACTTACACCCAAAGGTGTAAATAGGGGTTGATCCAAATCCTAGTAGGATACCACCACCAAGATATTCCAGGTGATAAACACTCAATGACAAAAATATTGCAAGTTTTCATAAACATGGAATGCTAATAATAATTTTAGAGAGATGTGATTTTGAATAAGAATAGTTTTCAAGTGGGCTATTTTAAAGAATCAATACTTTTAAATAAAATAACAAAGCTAGTGAATTTTTCAGACCAACATAACATATGCCTATGGTAATCATAAATCATCCAATGAGCATAATAAATAAGAAAAAACCCCTAGGTACTAGCTCGCTGTGGGTCCCAGGTACCTCGTATCTCAGTGAAAGTAACAATCGCTATATTTGTTCTTGTGCACACAAGCCACTAATAGGGAGCATACCCATAACCTAGTGGTTCTCCAACATCATCATAATCATCATAGTTTAGTTAGTGTTGTCATAGTCAAACTTTATATGTGAAACTGAGTCCAAACCCCATGGGATAAATAGCATACTAGTACGCGTCCACCCACCTAGATACTCGAGTTTCTCTCTTGTGCTCAAGTAAGTTCAACAAGCCATGAAATATAATTTTTACATGTAAATACCAATTCCAAATCACAAATTAACCAAACATCCCACATACATGTCACATAAAACACCTTTAACAATAAAAAATCATTTTACACATCATACTCACACAAAACAGCCCACAAATGTGTTTTTCACCTTTCTCACAATTTGATAAAATATTTGAGAAATTTATAAAACTTTCTAAAAATTTTTGACATCTTAAATCACCTATTTACCTTTCGAAAATTAATTTTTAAATGAATACAATCACCAAAATAGTACCTGTACTTCACTTTCCCACTTTTTTAAACTTGCTAAATCATTTTTGATTTTCATAAAACAAACCCAAGGGGTATAACCATGTTTTGCACACAAAACCCATTTCAAAACCCTCTTTAAAAGACAAAATCAGACTAATACCACTTCAAAACATAATTGGAAGCCCTTGAAACATTTATTAAACCACTCTAAAGTGATATAAAATTACCTCAAATAATACCAGAAAAGATACACATGAAAAACACACATTTTCATAAAACACTTTCAAGGAGTATAACACGGTTTTACACATAAAACCCATTCAAAATACCCCTTCCAAGGAACACATGACATTAAGGAATTAAAAAACCATAATTTTCATCTCCTTTCAACAACTAATAAATAAATTTAACATTTTATAAAACTACCACAAAAGATATCACATGAGTTACATTTGAAAAGTAGACAACTCCAAACAAAAATGTAACTTTAACACTAAATGCTTTACTAATGCTACCAAAAATGGTTTTATCACCACACCCAAAATCTTAGGAACATGTTAAATTAATAAACCAAGAAGGAATAGTCATAAATATTTTCTTACACATGGAATCACCTTCTTAAAGTGTCGAAACCCTCAAATCTTGGTGCGAAACTTCAACCGCACCACAACTGCACCACGAGATCAATCAAGCCCTAGACCATAAGATTTCACCAAAAATATTCAAGGTTAACCATAGTTATGAAACCTAGATTCTGGAAATTTTAAAACTTCATGTAAAAATCAAAGGAAGATCGAAGAAACCAAGAAGGAATTTACTTACTTGAAAGATCTTGAGGTTTCTCCACCAAATCCTCCATCAAAAATGAGTTCTGTTAGAGGTTTAAAGATCATGGATGCCTCCCATGGATGCTAGGGTTGAATGGGAGAATAATGGGGAGGATTAGTTTACTTTTGGGAGGGAAATTGGAATTTCAAAAATATTTCTAATGACCTGGACACCTTGCATGGTTTGGTTGCATGGTTTAGTAAACCATGCAGCCAAACCGTGCAGCCTGTTCTGGCCACTAAAAAAGTGATGTTTTTACTCTAATTTCAGTGGGTTACAATGGGAAAACCAAGGTTTAAAGATAGGCCAAGGATAGGGGAGAAACGGTCCCAAAATAAACCATCCTTTTCACCCCAAAACTCATCCAACTCAAGGGTACAAACCACCTAATAAAACTTACCACACAAGTGGTGCCACAAGGAGTGTCACTAATCCAACTCCAAAACACCACAACCTCACACCATCTATTTGAAAAAGTAGGAGGAAAATTACCATAAAATAACCCAAGAATATGGTCATAGATCAAGAACACAAAAGACACCAAAATTTCAAACTCGGAACACCCAGAAACTAAGAGAAAGCTAAAAACCGAAAGAGGATTTGAATCAAAACATGGAATTGAAAATCTGGGTGTGAAAATTATCCCCACTATAAATATTTCCACCCAGGAAAATCCACATTAAGGTCAAAGAAACAACCAAACCCAATTGAAAAACCAATATGTACTCATTTCCCAAGCTTCGCCCCCAAAGGCCAAAACACCTCCACTGATCAATTAAGGAAGGAATACTCTCACAAACTAAAACTTACATCACTTTCTTGAAATGATCAAGAACATTCAGACTTTATCCCAAAATAAAACTCCTCAAACACTATCTGAACAAGACTCAAGAAATTTACCCAAATGAACAACCACATCGAACAAGGTTACATTTACCTTACATTAACAAAACTGTTGGGTGATCTCCAATCCCAATGTTTACCACAGGAAGATGTTGGTATTTAGATTGATCTGAATGATACAACCTTCCTCCAAGCCAATACCAAGTAAAAATATGAGTTACTAGTATGATGGGGACACAAATAGTCTCCCCACCATAAGATACAACCTAAGTTTTTCCTGATATAGAATCAGGACAGTGACAGGGGGAGGCCCAAACGGACTCCCCGATACAAGGGGTAGACTCCCATTAGACCTTTCCAAAATAACTTACATAAAACTCATTGTGGGTCTCCCCACCATAATAACCAACCATATTAACCGACCAAAATGGGCTGAAACAAGAAGACTAAAAAATTTAAAGTGTTGGCACGACCGCACAGTTAGTCTGCACAGTTTGGGAAACCGTGCGCTAATTGTGGGGATCATTCTGTCTACATGGATTTCTGGAACACGGTCACTACTAATCATGAAAAAACCATATGATCAACCTGTCTATCCAAATATCCATCCATACTCCAAAGAATCATTTTAAACCAAAGGGGTAAATAAGGACACTGGGTGATAACATGGGCACGAGGCCCTCCACCTGTTTCCACTGAACGGGAACAACATAAGCAAGATTATGACACCAGAGGTTTAAAAAATTCCCATATTTCATTTTGAGGATAGTACTTTGTTAAAAGGTTTGAATGACCTTGGGATTTCCCCTAACTACATGCCATCTTCACTCTAAGACCTATGGTTGTAGCTCAAATGATTGAATATCTTTGGCCCCGTAGTTAGGATTTAGAAACTCCCTAAACGAAACTTTTCCTTTCAGTGTCATGAAAACTATACCTAGATCCCATATGGGTTCACCAAGACATAACAAATTCCATAATCACTTTACCCTAACCCAAAAATTCACTGAAATAAGGGATCATAAGATGCACACACATCACACCTTATTTATTTGGATGAGAAACAACAGAAGGAAAAGACACATATAAACACATTCCCCTAAAATAGAGGATTTTGATGTTTTCTTCCAAAGAATTTATACTCCCAACATAATAGAGACTCTCAAAGGATTGAACGACCTTCACCTTTACATTAAAATGAGAACTTGACATCACAAGGCCTCACCGAACATGACCATTGTGACTAATAGAAACAATAAATTGAGAGGGACCTTATGCAACATCCCCAAATATCACACAATTCCATAAAGTGGTCATAACAGCCTCTCATGACCAGATTTTCCACACTGGTAGTTTAACATGAACCCCTGCTTTAAAGAGACTATAAAGTACCCAGAGGCCCTCTTAGACACCATCCACACGGACAACCCTATGCATGTGTGAGGCCCATGGGGCACCATTGGTGGGTACGCTAACCAATGAATCTTTTATTTTCAAAGAGATGATTTTAAAGAAAAACATGAAGTCTTGATGGATGGTTTGGGTGGTGTGTCTTATTTGTTTTTAGAAATGTTGTTTTTGTGGGATGTTTTGAGTCCAAGAACACCTCTTGTTTGAACGGTGTTTTGGGTTTGTGTTTCTTTGGTGAGTTGGGTTGAAGGAATGGTTATTAATCTCTTCTAAGAAATGTTTCAGGATGCCTTTATGGTAGTTCCCTTCATATTTTTGGATCTGGTTTGTGGCATGTTTTAACCAATGGACAATCTTGGTTGGGTCCTTCGATTCTCTCGTTGGATAAGGTACGCCCCCATTAAGGGTTAGTGCACAACTTAAGTACAACCTAGATTGTTTCGCCATTGGAAAATCCTCTAGTTAATCAATATAAGGAATATTTTTCTCAATATTTTTAGATTGACTCTACACCCTTTCCTTTCTTGGTTTTTTGGATCTTCTTTTAGCAAGAGTGTGCTCGTGGAAGGTTGAAAGAGAGCTTATTTTGTAAAGTTACATGATTCATCGAAGGTGGAAGTAGTATGTTTTCGTGCCACACCAGGAACCCTCCTCATATCCACCCCAGAACTCATCCAGTGGTTCCATTAACCATCCATCATCCCATATAATCCCATGGATGTGGTCACTCATGGAAATAACAAATATTAAAACAAAAATCCTTTCCACTTTTAAAAACCAAAACAATCAACCAATACTTTCTTTTTCTCAAGACCGCTAACCACGAAATCAAAATCCCAATTTACAGCTTACAAAACTTTTCAGAAAAGTGCAACCTTTCAGATAAGAACTCACTTTAAATTCATTCACATCAATTTCAAAACATCTCATCCCAATATAACACATTTCAATAGTTTAGAAAAATCTATTGGGAACACTTTTTCAAAACCAACTTTAACATAGTTCCTTCTTTCAAAAGAAGTGTCAACACACCATTTTCCATTTCAAAACAATTCTGAAAATTCAGTTCCACCATTTCACAAATCAAACCATTCCCTCTATTATAAAACCATTTCAAAAAAATTACACTTCTTAAAACCAAGTCATTTTTTTCTTTAAAACCAAACTTCTAATATTTCAAGACTAAATAACAGAAGACAATGCGAGGGGAAACTAGTTTCGGTGGGTGAATTAGACATATGGTTAGAATACATACACCAATCACATCACCTTTACAAAGAGTGTTCTAAGGAAATATCCTTAGCACCACATGGATTTCTAGGTCCTGTGAGCTCACTAAGACCATTAACCCAACTCTCTTTTCATTTCCTCTAATCATAATCAAACCAAGAAAACCAAAGGACTCAGATAAATCCAAACTTCCCCTGTTGAATCTAATCCCATCATGAGGTGTGCTAGTTAGGAACACTACCCATAACTGGAATGTCAAGTCCCAAAAATCCTAGCTTCATACTATCCCGACATTTCCTTAGATAACATAACCCAAAGAGAGCAAACCTCCTTTGATACCATTTTGTCACGAACCGAATCTGGAAGCCATGAAAACCGGCACCCGACATAGTCTGTGACATGGCCCAAAGTGCGTTCCTAATCCGCATAGGCTGGAAAAAGTGTCTGGATATCATGAAATTAAAATTGGGAATGATTTACCTGAGTTTATAAACATACAATGGCAAACAAATCCAACAAAATCAATTTGGATTTTTCAAAAAAAAAACATCTTTTACAAAATTTCAGAACTGAATTACATGGTTTAAAACAACTCTCAAAGACTATAAAGAAATGTAAAAAACCAAAAAAGATATCCCAAGAACCTCCTCATGTCAAGAGGCACCACCCTCAATCCATCTCCACAACACTTCATCATGAAGGACCACTAAAAACCCAAACCATTGGCACAAAAGTTGTACCCAAACCTGCGATAAAAAAAATAACCAAGTCTACTTACACCCAAATGTGTAAGTAGGGTGTCATCCAAAGCCCAGTAGGATAACACCACCAAGTGATTCCATGTGATAAACATTCAATGACTAAAATATTTCAAGTTTTCATAAACATGGAATGCTAATAATAATTAAAGAGAGATGCAATTTTGAATAAGAACAGTTTTCAAGTGGTCTATTTTAAAGAATAAACACTTTTAAATAAAATACAAAATCTAATTATTTTTCCAACCCAGCATACTGTATGTAAATGGTAATAATAAATTATCAAATGTGCACAAGAAACAGGAAATAACCCCTAGGCACTAGCGCACAGTGGGTCCTAGGTACCTCGTATCTCGGTGAAAGTAACCATCACAATATATATTCTCCTATACACAAGCCACTAGTAGTGAGCACACCCATAACCTAGTGGTTCCCCATCATCATCATAGTTTAGTTAGTGTTGTCATCATCAAACTTTCTATGTGAAACTGAGGCCAAACCCCACAGGATCACTAGCATACTAGTACACGTCTACCGACTTAGATACCCAAGTTTCCCTCTTGTGCTCAAACAAGTTCAACAAGCCATGAAATATAATTTGACCATGTAAATACCACTTACACATCACACATTCACCAAAACAGCGCACATACATGTCACATAAAACTCCTTTCACAAGAAAAATTCATTTTCCACATCATACTCACACAAAACAGCCCACAAACGTTTTTCGCACCTTTCTCTCAATTTGATAAAACATTTCCTTAATTTATAAAACATTCTAAAAAATTTTGAAATCTTAAATCACCTATTTACCTTTCAAAAATCCATCTTAAGTGAATATAATCACCAAAATAGTACATGAACATCACTTTCCCACATTGTTAAACTCGCTAAATCATTTTCTATTTTCATGAAACAAACCCAAGGGGTATAACTATCTTTTTCACACAAAACCCAATTCAAAACCCTCTTTCAAGGCCAAAATCACACCAATACCACTCCAAAATAGAATTTTAAGCCCTTGAAACATTTATTAAACCACTCTTAAGTGCTATAAAATTACCTCAGATAACACCACAAAAGATACACATGAAAAACACACATTTTCATAAAACACTTTCAAAGAGTATAACATAGTTTTACAAATAAAACTCATTCAAAATCACCCTTAAAAGGACCAAATGATACTAAGGAATTAAAAACCATAATTTTTATCCCCTTTAAATAACTAATAAATCAATTTAATTTTTTATAAAACTACTACAAAAGATATCACATGAGTTACATTTTAAAAGTACACAACTTAAAACAAAAATGTAACATTAACACTAAATGATTTTCTAATGCTGCCAAAAATGGTTTTCACACCACACCCAACATATTAGGAGCATGATAAATTAATAAACCAAGACGTCTAACCCATCAATAATTTATTACACATGGAATCTCCTACCAAAAGTTTTGAAACCCTCAAATCTTGGTGCGAAAGTTCAACCGCACCACCGCCGCACCACAAGGAAGATAAATTGAGCTCTAGACCATAATATTACACCAAAAATAATCAAGGTTAAACCCTGGGTAAGAACCCTAGATTTTTGAAATTTTAGAACTTTATTAAAGAGGAAATCAAACCAATGGAAGATGGAAGAAACCAAGAGGGAAATTACTTACTTGAAAGATCTTGAGGTTTCTCCACCAAATCCTCCATAAAAAATGAGTTCCATTGGAGGTGTGAAGAGCTTGGAGGCCTCCCATGGCTGCTAGGGTTTAATTGGAGAATAATGGGGTGTATTAGGTTTATTTATGGGAGGGAAATTTTGGAATTTTAAAAATATTTTTAATGACCTAGACACCTTGCACGGTTTGGCTGCACGGTTTAGTTAATCGTGCAGCCAAACCACGCGGCCAGTTCTGTCCACCCAAAAAGTGATGTTTTTCCACCAATTTCAAGGGGGTACAAGGGGGAAACCAAGGGGGAAATATATGACAAGTATAGGGGAGAAAAGTTCCCAAATGAAACCATCCTTTTCACCCCAAAACTCATCCAACTCAAGGGTACAAACCACCTCAACAACTTACCCTACAAGTGGTGCCATAAGGAGTGTCACTAATACAACTCCAAAACACCACAACCTCACACCATACCTTTGAAAAAAAGAAGAGTACAATTACCATACAATACCCCCAAGACTAAGGTCATAGATCAAGAACACAAGAGACAAAAAAATCAAACCTTGAACACCTGGAAACCAAGAGAAAGCTAAGAATCGAAAGAGGTTTTGAATCAAAACATGGAATTGAAAATTTGGGTGTAACAATTCTCCCCACCATAAATATTTTCACCCCCATAAATCCATAGTAAGGATAAAGAAACAACCAAACCCAACTAAGAATCCAAGATTTACTCCTTTCCCAAGCTTCCCCCCCAAAGGCCAAAACACCTCCAGTGATCAATTAAGGAAAGAGTACTCTCACAAACCAAAACTTACATCACTTTCCTGAAATGATCAAGAACATTTAGAATTTATCCCAAAATAAAACTCCTAAAGCAATATATTAACAATACTCAAGAAATTTACCCCAACGAACAACCACATCGAACGAGGTTACACTTACCTTACATTAACTAAACCGTTGGGTGATCTCCATTACCAACATTTACCCAAGGAAGATGTTGGTAGTTATATTTATCTGAACTAGAATAACTACCACCAAGACAAGACCAAGGAAAAAATATGAGTTAATAGTATTGGGGACACAAATAGGCTCCCCACCATAAGAGACAACCTAAGTTTTTCTCTAGATAGAATCAGGACACTGATATGGGGAGGCCCGAACGGACTCCCTGGTACTAGTGGTAGACTTCCATTAGACCTTTCCAAAAGAACTTACATAAAACTCATAGTGGGTCTCCCCAAAATAATATCAAACCATCTTAAATGACCCGAATGGGTCGGAACAAGAAGACCCTAAAATTTAAAAGTGTTGGCACGGTTGCATGGTTTGTCTGCACAGTTTGGGAAACTGTGCGCTTAACATGGGGATCATTCTATCTACATGGATTCCTAGAACACAGTCACTAATAATTGTGCACAAAACCTGTGCTCAACCTATCTAGACAAATTTCCATCCATAATACAAAAACTCAATGGAAACCAAAGGGGAAAATAATGACACTGAGTGATAACATGGGCACGAGGCCCTCCACCTCTTTCCACCGAACGAGAACAACATAATAAAGATGATGAAACCATAGGTTTAAACTCCTCCCATATTTCATACTGAGTATATAACTTTGCACAAGGGTTTGAACAACCCTGGTATTTCCCCTAACTATGTGCCAGCTTCACTCCGAGACCTATGGCTGGAGCTCAAATGATTGAATCATCTTTGGCCTCATAGTTAGAATTTAGAAACCCCCTAAAGGGAACTTTTCCTTTTGGTTCCATGAAAACTATACCCTAATCCCAGATGGGTTCACCAAGACATAACACATTCCAAACTCACTTTACCTTAACCCGACATTTCACTGAAATAAGGGCTCATAAGATGAAAACATGTCACACCTTATTTCTTTGGATGAGAAAAAATAGAAGGAAAAGACACATATAAAAACTTTCCCCTAAAATATAGGATTTTGAAGTTTGTTTCTAAGGAATACATACTCCCAACATAATAGAGACTCCCATAGGATTTCCCAACCTTCACCTTTATAGTCAAATGATCACACAACATCACAAGGAATAACCGAACATGACCATTGCAACTGATAGAAAAAATAAATTAAGAGGGACCTTATGTAACATCCCTAAATATCACATGATTTCAGAAAGTGTACATAACTACCTCTCATGGACATATTTTCCACACTAGTAGTTTAACATGAACCCCTGCTTCAAAGAGACTACAAAGGACCCAGAGGCCATATTAGACACCATCCACAGAGACAACCCCAAATAACTTCCACCTTCAACTAATCAGGTAACTTAAGAAACTAATGTATCTGTCAACCTTCCATGAGCACTCTCCCACTATAAGAGGATACAAAAAACCAAGAAAGAAAAGGGTGTAGACTCAATCTACAAATCTTGAGAAAAATATTCCTTATATTGATCAACTAGATGATTTTCTAATGGCGAAACAATCTGGGTTTCACTTCAGTTGTGCACTTACCCTTAATGGGGGAGTACCTTATCCAATGAGAGAATCCAAGGACCCAACCAAGATTGTCCATTAGTTAAAACATTTCAAAAACCAGATCAAAATATATGAAGGGAACCACATAAAAGGTATCTTGAAAAATTTATAAGAAGAGATCACTAACCAGTCCTTCAACCCAACTCACCAAAGAAACACAAACCCAAAACACCATTCAAACAAGAGGGGTTCTTGGACTCAAAACATCCCACAACAATAACATTTACAAAAACACTTAAGACACACCACCCCAAACCAGTCATCAAGACGTCATGTTTTCCTTTAAAATAATCTCTTTGAAAATAAATGATTCGGTGGTTAGTGTACCCACCAATGGTACCCCATGGGCCTCACACATGCATGTTTTCATGCCACACCAGGAACCCTCCTCATATCCATCACGAAACTCATCCAGTCATTCCATTAACCATTCATCATCCCATATAAAACCATTCATGTGGTCACTCATGGAAATACTTAATATTAAAACAAAAATTCTTTCCACTTTTCAAAACCAAAATAATCAACCAATACTTATTTTTTCTAATGACCACTAACCACGAAATCAAAATCTCAATTTATAGCTTACAAAACTTTTCAGAAAGGCACAACCATTCATATAAGAACTCATTTCAATTCATTCACATAAATTTTAAAACATCTCATCCCATTAAAACACCTTTAAATGGTTTAGAAAACTCTATTGGGAACACCTTTTCAAAACCAACTTTAACATAGTTCATGCTTTTAAAAGTGGTGTAAACACACCATTTTCCTTTTCATAAAAATTTTAAAAATTTAGTTTTACCACTTACCAAATCAAACCATTCCCTATTTATTATAAAACCATTTCACAAAAACTTTATGCTTCTTAAAACCATGTCATTTTTTCTTTAAAATCAAACTTCCAAGATTTCAAAACTAAAGGACACAAGATAGAGCGATGGGAAACTAGTTTTGGTGGGTGACTTGGAAATATGGTTGGTGACCATACTCCAATCACTTAACTATCACAAATAGTGTTATAGGGAAATATCCCCAGCTCTACATGGATTTCCAGGCCCTGTGAGCTCACTGATACCGTTAAACCAACTCTCTTTTCATTTCCCCTAATCATCATCAAACCAAGAAAACCAAAGGACTCAGATAAATCCTGACTTCCACTAGTGACCTGAATCCTATCATGAGGATTTCTGGTTAGGTACACTACCCATAAACAGAATGTCAAGTCCTGATAATCCTAGCTTCATTCTATCCCGACTCTTCCCCAGATAATATAACCCAAAGACAGTGAACCTCCTTTGATACCATTTAGTCACGAACTAAATCTGGTTCCCATGAAAACTGGCACCCGGCACAGTCCGCGACAAGGACCGAAGGGCGTTCCCAACCCCACGGGCTGGAACAAGTTCCTGGGTATCATAAAATGAAAATTGGTAATTATTTAACTGAGTTTATAAACATATAACGACAAAACAAATCCAATAAAACCAATATGGATTTTTCAAACAAAACCATCTTTTACAAAATTTTAGAACTTAATTACATGGTTTAAAAAAACTCTCAAATACTATAACATAGTTAAAAAACCAAAAAATATGACCCAATAACCTCCTCATGGCATGAGGCACCGCCCCTAAGCAATCTCTACAACACTTCATCATAAAGGACCGCTAAAAACCCGAACCATTGGCACAAAAGCTGTACCCAAACCTGAAACAAAAAAATAACCAAGTCTACTTACACCCAAAGGTGTAATTATGGTGTGATCCAAAGCCTATTAGGATAACACTACCAAGGGATTAAATGTGATAAACATTTAATGAAGAAAAACTTTCAAGTTTTCATAAACATGGAATGCTAATAAGAATTTTAGAGAGATGAAATTTTGAATAAGAACAGTTATCAAGTAGGCTATTTTAAAGAATCAACACTTTTAAATAAAACACCAAACCTACTGAATTTTCCAGACCAACATACCATATTCCGACAGTAAGCATAAATCATCCAATGAGCACAATCAATGGAAAATAACTCTTAGGCACTAGCTCGTTTTGGGTCCCCGGTACCTCGTAACTCGGTAAAAGTAACCATCATAATATTCATTCTCCTGCACATGAGACACTAGTAGGGAGAATACCCATAACCTAGTGGTTACCCATCATCATCATAGTTTAGTTAGTGTTGTCAGCTTCAAACTTGCTATGTGAAACTGAGGTTAAACCCCACAAGATCACTAGCATACTAGTACACGTCCACCCACCTAGATACCCAGGTTTCCCTCTTATGCTCAAACAAGTTAAAAAATCCATGAGATATAATTTGAACATGTAAATACCACTTCCACATCACACATTCACTAAATATTGCACATAAATGTCACATAAAACTACTTTCACAAGAAAAATTCATTTTCCATGCCATACTCACACAAAACAGCCCACAAACGTGTTTCTCACCTTTCTTGCAATTTGATAAAACATTTCATCAATTTAAAAAACATTCTAAAATTTTTTGACATCTTAAATCACATATTTACATTTCAAAAATCCATTTTAAGTGAATGCAATCACCAAAATTACATGTACATCACTTTCCCAATTTGTTAAACTCGCTAAATCATTTTCAATTTTCATAAAACAAACCCAAGGGGTATAACCATGTTTTGCACACAAAACCCATTTCAAAACCCTATTTCAAGGACAAAATAACACCAATACCACTCCAAAATATAATTGTAAGCCCTTGAAAAATTTATTAAATGACTCTCAAGTGCTATAAAATTACCTCAAATAATTCCACAGCAGATACACATGAAAAACACACATTTTCATAAAACACTTTCAAAGAGTATAACACGGTTTTACACATAAAACCAATTCAAAATCCCCCTTCCAAGGACTACATGACACTAAGGCATTAAAAACCAGAATTTTTATCCCATTTCAACAACTAATAAGTTAATTTAATATTTTATAAAACTACCACAAAAGATATAACATGAGTTACATTTGAAAAGTACACAACTTCAAATAAAAATGTAACTTTAAAACTAAATAATTTTCTAATGCTACCAAAAATGGTTTTCACACCACACCCAACAAATTAAGAACATGCTAAATTAATAAACCAATCGGGCTAACACGTCAATAATATCTTACACAAGGAATCACCTACCGAAAGTGTCGAAACCCTCAAATCCTGGGGCGAAACATCAACCACACCATCACCACACCACAAGGAAGATAAATCAATCCCTAGAACATAATATTCCACCAAAAATACTCAAGGTTAAACCCTAGGTAAGAAACCTAGCTTCTGGACATTTTATAACTTCATGAAAGAGGAAGGGAAACCAAAGGAAGATGTAAGAAACCAAGAAGGAATTTACTTACTTGAAATATCTTGAGGTTTCTCCACCAAATACTCCATAAAAATGAGTTCCATGGGAGGTTTGAAGATCTTAGAGGCATCAAATGGCTGATAGGGTAGAATGGGAGAAGAATGGGGTGGATTAGGTTTATCTCTGGGAGAGAAAATTTGTAATTTCAAAAATATTTTTAATGAACTGAACACCTTTCACGGTTTGGATGCACGGTTTTGTAAACCGTGTGGCCAAATCATTCGGCCTGTTCTGGACACCCAAAAAATGATTCTTTTCCTCTAATTTCAGGGGGTAAAAGGGGGAAAACCAAGGAAAAAAGATAGACCAAGGATAGAGGGGAAAAGGTCCCAAAATAAACCATCCTTTTCACCCTAAAACCCATCAAACTCAAGGGTACAAATCACCTCAACATCATACCCCACAAGTGGTGCCACAAGGATTGTCACTACACCAAATCCAAAACTCCACAAACTAACACTATAAATTTGAAAAAATAGGATTCCAAGTACCATAAAATACCCCCAAGACTAATTCCATAGATCAATAACACAAGAGACACCAAAATTTCAAACTCAGAACACCCGGAAACCAAGAGAAAGCTAAGAACCAAAAAAGGATTTGAATCGAAACATGGAATTGAAAATTTGGGTGTGAAAATTCTCCCCACAATAAATCTTTACACCCCTTTAAATCCAAACTAAGGACAAAGAAACAACCAAAACCAACTGAGAAACCAATATGTACTCCTTTCCCAAGCTTCACCCCCAAAGGCCAAAACACCTCTAGTGATCAATTAAGGAAGGAATATTCTCACAAACCAAAACTTACATCACTTTCCTAAAATGATCAAGAAAGTTCAGACTTTATCCCAAAATAAAACTTCTCAAACACTATCTGAACAAGACTCAAGCTATTTACCCAAATAAGAAACCACATCGAACAAGGTTACACTTACCATACATTAATTAAATCGTTGGGTGATCTCCAATACCAACGTTTACCTCAGGAAGATATTGGTAATTAGATTTCTCTAAAAGAGACTACCTACCACCAAGCCAAGACCAAGTAAAAATATGATTTACTAATATGGGGGGACAAAAATAGGCTCCCCACCATAAGAGACAACCAAAGTTTTTCCTGAGATAAAATTAGGACTCTGATAGGGGGAGGCCCGAATGGACTCCCCGGAACAAGGGATAGACTACCATTAGAATTTTCCAAAATAACTTACATAAAACTCATAGTGGGTCTATTAAATATAATAACCAACCATATTAACCTACCAGAATGGTCCAGAATAAGAAGAAATCAAAATTTAATGTGTTGGCACGGCTGCATGGTTAGTCCATACAGTTTGGGAAACCGTGCGCTAACCGTGGGGATCATTCTGTCTACATGGCTTCCTAGGACGGAGTCAATACTAATCATGCACAAACTATGTGCTCAACCTTTCTAGCCAAATTTCCATCCATACTCCAAAAACTCAATGTAAATCATAAGGGAAAATAATGACACTGGGAGATAACATGGGCACGAGGCCCTCCACCTCTTTCAACATAATTGGAACAACAAAAGCAAGATAACGACACTAGAGGTTTAAACTATTCATGTATTTCATATTTAAAATAGGACTTTGTACAAGGGTTTTAAAGACCCTAGGATTTCCCTTAAATACGTGTCAACTTCACTCTGAGATCTATGGCTGGAGCTCAAATGATTGAAGCATCTTTGGCCTCATAGTTTGGATTTAGAAACCCCATAAACAAAACTTTTCCTTTCGGTGCCATGAAAACTATACCCTAATACCAGATGGGTTCAACAAGAAATAACACATTCCATACTCACTTTACCCTAACCCAATATTTCACTGAAACAAGGGCTCAGAAGATACACACACATCACAACTTGTTTCTTTGTATGAGAAACAACAGAAGAAACACACATATAAACACATTCACCTAAAATAGAGGATTTTGAAGATTTTTCCAAGGAAGACATGATCCCAACATAATAGATACTCTCAAAGGATTTCATGACCTTCACCTTTACAGTAAAATGATCACATGACATCATAAGGCATCACCGAACATGACCATTGCAACTGATAGAAACAATACATTGGGAGGCACCTTATGCAACATCCCCAAATACCACACGATTCCAGAAAGTGGGAATAACAGCATATCATGAATAGATTTGCCACATTGGTAGTTTAATGTGAACCCCAACTTCGATGAGACTACAAAGGAGCCATAGGCCCTCTTAGACACCATCCACACAGACAACCTCATACTACTTCCACCTTCGATGAATCAGGTAACTTAAGAAACTAATGTATCTTTCAACCTTCCACGAGCACTCTACCCTAACAAGAGGATTCACAAAACCAAGAAAGAAAAGTGTGTAGAATAAATCTACAAATCTTGAGAAAAACATTCCTTATATTGATTAATTGTAGGATTTTCCAATGATGAAACAATTCGGGTTACACTTCATTTGTGCACTAACCCTTAATAGGGGTGTACCTTATCCAACAAGAGAATCCAAGGACCCAACCAAGATAGTCCATTGGTTAAAACATGCCACAAACCAGATCCAAACATATGAAGGGAACCAACATAAAGGCATCTCGAAATTTCTCAGAAGAGATCACTAACCAGTCCTTCAACCCAACTCACCAAAGAAACACAAACCTAAAACACCATTCAAAGAAGATGGGTTCTTGGACTCAAAACTTCCCACAACAACTAAATTTCCAAAAACACATAAGACACACCACCCCAAGACAATTATCAAGATATCATTTTTCCTTTAAAATCATCTCTTTGAAAATAAATTATTTAGTGGTTAGAATACCCACTAATGGTACCCCATGGGCCTCACACATGAATGTTTTCGTGCCACACCAGAAACCCTCCTCATATCCATCCCGACACTCATCCAGTCGTGTCATTAACCATACATCATCCCATATAACCCCATGCATGTGGTCTATCATGGAAATACCAAAGATTAAAACAAAAATTCTTTCCACTTTTCAAAACCAAAACAATCAACCAATACTTCCTTTTTCTCAAGACCGCTAACCATGAAATCAAAATCCCGATTTACAACTAACAAAAATTTTCAGAAAGGCATAACCATTCAGATAATAACTCACTTCCAATTCATTCACATCAATTTCAAAAAATATTTTCCTATTAAAACACCTTTCAATAGTTTAGAAAACTCTATTTGGAACACTTTTTCAAAACCAACTTTAACATAGTTCCTGCTTTCAAAAGAGGTTTAAACACACCATTTTCCATTTCAAAAAAATTCTGAAAATTCCATTCCACCATTTCACAAATCAAACCATTCCCTATTTATTAAAAAATCAATTCCCAAAAACTTTACGCTTCTTAAAACAAAGTCATTTTTTTATTTAAAACCAAACTTCCATGATTTCAAAACTAAAGGACACAAGACAATGTGAGGGGAAACTAGTTTCGGTGGGTGACTTGGACATATGGCTGGAAGCCATATGATAATAACTTCACCATCATAAAGAGTGTTCTAGGGAAATATACCTGACTCTACATAGCTTTCCAGGACCTGTAATCTCACTGTGACTGTTAACCCAACTCTCTTTTCATTTACCCTAATCATCATCAAACCAAGAAAACCAAAGGACTCAGATAAATCCCGACTTCCCCTGGTGACTTGAAACCCATCATGAGCTGTGATGGATTGGCACACTACCCATAACTAGAATTTTAAGTCCCTATAATCCTAGATTCATAGTATCCTCACTCTTCCCCAGATAACATAACCCAAAGAGAGCGAACCTCCTTTGGTACCATTTTGTCACGAACCGAATCTGGTCGCCATGAAAACTAGCACCCGACACGGTTCTAGACAAGTCCTAAAGGGAGTTACCAATCCCCATGGGCTGGAACAAGTTCCTAGGAATCATAAAATGAAAATTAGGAACAATTTACCTGAGTTTATAAACATACAATGGAAAGAAATACAATAAAACCAATTTGTATTTTTCAAAAAAAAAATCAACTTTTACAAAAATTTTGAATTTAATTACATGGTTTAAAAAAGCTATCAAAGACTATAACAAAGTTAAAAACCCAAAAAAGATTTCCCAAAAACCTCCTCAGGGAAAGAGGCACCACCTCCAAGCCATCTCCACAACACTTCGTCATGAAGGGCCGCTAAAAACCCAAACCATTGGCACACAATTTGTACCCAAACCTGCGACAAATAAATAACCAAGTCTACTTACACCCAAAGGTGTAAGTAGGGTGTGAGACAAAGCCCAGTAGGATACGTCCACCAATATATTTCATGTGATAAACATTCAACGACAAAAATCTTGCAAGTTTCCGTAATCATGGAATGCTAATAATAATTTTATAGAGATGCAATTTTGAATAAGAACTATTTTCAAGTGGGATATTTTAAAGAATCAACACTTTTAAATAAAATACCAAACCTCCTGAATTTTCCAACCCAACATACCGTATTCTGATGATAATAATAAATCATCCAATGGGACAAGCAACAGGAAATAACCCCTAGGCACTAGCTCGCTGTGGGTCCCAGGTTTCTCGTATCTCGGTGAAAGTAACCATCACAAAATGAGCTCTCCTACACGCGAGCCACTAGTAGGGAGAATACTCACAACCTAGTGGTTCCCCATCATCTTCATTGTTTAGTTAGTGTTTTCAGCATGAAACTTTCTACATGAAACTGAGGCCAAACCCCACCAGATCACTAGCATGCTAGTACACGTCCACCCACCTAAATACTTGAGTTTCCCTCTTATGCTCAAAAAAGTTCAACAAGCCATGAAATATAATTTTAACATGTAAATACCACTTACACATCACACATTCACAAACCAAACCATATACATGTCACATAAAGATCTTTTCATAAGCAAAGTTCATTTTCCACATCATACTTACACAAAACAACCCACAAACGTGTTTCACACCTTTCTTGCAATTTGATAAAACATTTGATCAATTTATAAAATATTCTAAATTTTTTTGACATCTTAAATCACCTCTTTACCTTTAAAAATCCATCTTAGGTTAATACAATCACCAAAATAGTACATATACATCACTTTCCCACTTTGTTAAACTCGCTAAATCATTTTCAATTTTCATAAAACAGACCCAAGGGATATAACCAAGTTTGGCACACAAAACCCATATCAAACCCCTATTTCAAGGCCAAAATCACACCAATACCACTCCAAAACATAGTTTTCATCTTTTTTAACATTTATTAAACCACTCTCAAGTGCTTTAAAATAACATCAAATAATACCACAAAAGATACACATGAAAAACACACATTTTCATAAAACACTTTCAAGAAGTATAACATAGTTTTACACATAAAACCCATTCAAAATCCCTCTTATAAGGCCCACATGACACTAAGGAATTAACAAACTAGAATTTTCAGCCACTTTCAATAACTAATAAATCAATTTCATCTTTTATAAAACTACCACAAAATATATCACATGAGTTACATTTGAAAAGTACACAACTTTAAACGAAAATGTAACTTTAACACTAAATGATTTTCTAATGCTACCAAAAAATGGTTTTTGCACCACACCCAACATATTAGGAACATAATAAATTAATAAACTAAGAATTATAACTCATCAATAATTGATTACACATGGAATAACCTACCGAAAGTGTTGAAACCCTCAAATATTGGTGCGAAACTTCAACCACACCACTGCTGCACCACAAGGAAGATAAATTGAGAACTAGACGATAATATTTCCCCAAAAAACTCAAGTTTAAACCCTAGGTACGAACCCTAGATTTTTAAATTTTATAACTTCACTAAATAGGAAAGTAAACCAAAGGAATATGGAAGAAACCAAGAAGGAATTTACTTAAAAGATCCTAAGGTTTCTCCACCAAATCCTCCATAAAAAATGAGTTCCATGGGAGGTTGGAAGAGCTTGGAGGAATCCCATTACTGCTAGGGTATAATGGTAGAATAATGGGGTGGATTATGTTTATTTCTGGGAGGGAAAAATTGGAATTTCAAAAATATTTTTAATGACCTCGACACGTTGCATGGTTTAGTAAATCATGCGGCCAAACCGTGCGGCCTGTTCTGGCCACCAAAAAACTGATGTTTTCCCTCCAATTTTAGTGGGGACCAAGGGGAAAAAATAGGACATGTATAGAGAAGAAAAGTTCCCAAAAAAACCATCCTTTTCACCCCAAAACTCATCCTACTCAAGGGTACAAATCACCTCAACAACTTACCCCACAAGTGGTGCCACAAGGAGTGTCACTAATCCAACTCCCAAACACCACAAACTCACATCATAAATTTAAAAAAATAGAAGTCAATTACCATAAAATACCCCCAAAGACTAATTTCATAGATCAAGAACACAAGAGACAGCAAAATTTCAAACCCAGAACACCCGGAAACCAAGAGAAAGCTAAGACCCGAAAGAGGATTTGAATCAAAACATGGAATTGAAGATCTGGGTATGACACTCAAGGTTTTAATTATATCTAGGAACTATTATAACCTTTTGATGGCATGTAATGTAAGGAAATTACCATGTAAATAGTGGATGCAAAACTATCAACGCTATTATAGTACGAATAAAACCATGTATATATCAAACTGTATACATGTAATGGTAATCAAAGTACATAAAGGAGTTGAGTCTAGGGTACCCACTCAAAACAACCAAGACTATTTAATACTACTGATATTATTGTAAAAAAATATTTTTCCTTATATATTTGGATATTTACAAATGTTTATATTATTTCTAATTAATGTTGTCACAATTTATTGACTACAACATCTATATATGAATCCCCTAAGGGTTTTAAATGCCCAAAGCATATTCAAAATTATTAATGTTTCACCCAATCTGATAAATTAAATAGTGAAATAAAAAAATGTATTTAATGTATCTATATTAAGATAATGAAGAATATAAAATTGAATTTATCACCCCATGGTTTGTATAAATCATTGTATTCATCATATCATTAATATTTTTTTAAATACATCAATACTCATGATGATTTTTTTAAAATTAATGAATTATTTGATCATGAAATAATAAAAAATATCCATGTATTTTGAATTAATATTCTAGAATATGAAATCATAAATTTTTGGATGATTTTACATATTCATGAAAATAACCTTAATCATTAAATCTCTTACTTCCAAGAGTGATATATTTCATACACGATGGGTCAATAGAGAATTTAATTTTTCCAAAAGGATTTAATATAAATGAACATTTTATTTATCCTTGAAGTATATGCATGTATATGTACATATGTACCTCAAAAATAACAAGTAATAATATTATGATGTAAGGTAATGTTCTCCCGTATTCATTGAAATCTAAATGGTGTAAATTATAATTATTAAAAAATTAAAAATTGGATGTTTTGGTCATGTATTGATCATGGAAATTCTATAAGTTAAATGATAGAGTGATGACCATTATGAGATGGATATGTAACTATTGTTCCATTTTCCCTTGGATAGGTTTTTCCTGTTAGTTTTCTTGATAAGATTTTTAATGGGATCATTCATTATTACCTATGGTATTTGTAACACCCCATACCTCCTAATTGTCTTGAGAAGAGGAAAAATGCTACAAGACATAGGTGAGACCCCCAAGACACCAAAGGTTGGAAATAAATTCCAAAATCTTAAGAGAATGTTGGGGTAATATTTTCCCTAAGAACCTGCACAACCTGTAAAGAAAGAAACCACATCCATGAAAAACTAAATGATGTATAAACAAAAAAATTCACAACTCAATAAAATCCTAATAAATGAACAAAAACCAGGGCATAATAAAAAAGAAATAAAGGTGCAAGGATAAGACTCTAAATATAAAGACATTGTAAACAAAGTGGCACCATCCTAGACCAAGATGCAGACACTTCCTAGCTCAAGCTTCATAAACCAAACCATGATGTTAAGGAACACCACTAGAGAAGTATGAAACATGACCCTTCCATGTATCTCAGTAGACGACATATGCAAACATACCAATGTTACCAAATTGGGTTTGAGTATATCACTCAATAGGATTTACCCAAAGACTTCCCAACACATTCCATTAGGATAAGAATAGGTTAGCACATTTTTTATAAAAAAGATGAAGAGAAGATAAATAGTTTATATCAAAACCATAATTAACTTTCATGTAAAACATTAAATAAATATTTTCAAAAAAATTCTTAATATTTAGAATAATCATTCCAATTTTACACCCATTCACATAGATGATGCATGTAACCATATACCTCACTATACTTTCAAGTGGTGAGTCAACTTGTCACCATGACATCACTTGGTGACCCAATTTGATGGCGGTACTTCTGACCATGATTCATCCCAAGTTTATCATTAATTGATGGTGGTACTTCCGACCATTACTTATCCCATATGAACATGAACACACACTAACACCCGTACAAAAAATTACCAATAAAACATTTATTTAACCTCGAATGGTCCCAAATACCATGGTTATAGCTTTCCTTGTTTCCCCAATCATCGATGTCCAAGTTTTAGTGCTAATTTTAAGAAAACATAGTCATTGACATCAAAAATAAAGTCTTGTGATGATTATCAGCATACGATTTCTGTATATTTTGAGTTATATCCATCCACTTTCAGATCATCTAAATTTTCTCTATAGTATCATAAACAATAATAGGACCAATAAAAGATGTATCTACTATTTCCACCTAACAAAAAGGAGAAAAACAAGTTTGTACATACAAAGCCTTAAACGTTGGAATTTGTATTGTCTCCTGATAACTATTTTTATAGGAGAATTCAACCAAAGGCATATGATCCTCTAATGAACAACCGAATTCCATGATACATGATCTAATAATATCCTCCAATGTATGAATATTTTGTTTTGACTATCCATATATATATGGTTGATATGTTGTGCCCATAGTAAATTGACTTCCAAGATCCTACTGTAACGATCTCCAAAATCGAGAAGTAAGACGGAAATCTCTGTTAGATGCAATTGAAGCTGTAACTCCATATAATCTGACTACTTCTCAAATATACACTTTTTATAAGTCCTCCTCTATATTGTATTCTCTAATAGGTTTAAAGTGTGCCAACATTCTAAGTTGATCTATTACTACCCACATAACATCATGTTTCTATAATATTATCAGTAGTCCTAGGACAAAATACATTGTAATCTACTCCCACTTCCATATAGGTTTAGGAATATTATATATCATACCATTTGGAATTTTATGCTCGGGTTTTACCTATTGTAAATTTAGGAATTTCATCACATAATCTGCAATATTACATTTCATACATGTCTGTAAAAAATGTACCTCCATTGCCTGGTGAATTTTCTAAATACCTAGATGAACGACCCATTTCAAATGGTGGTATTCTAAAAGGAACTATTCATGACAAGGATATGGAATTGTAATTTGATTTGAAATTATAACATATAGTTTGAATCTTCTATCAATTCATTGTAAATTTCCCTACATTCAGGTTTGACCTAATTGAGATACAATTAAAATTTGATATCTAAGCTTATTTTACCAACTTTATCAAATCTAGAACAAGGATTACTGGATAGAAAACTATATAATCATCCTTTACAGCACAATATAAATTCATATCAACAATCATTCTCATTAACTACCACTGGTCATGATCTTATTAGATCACTTCATTATACGATTTCCAAATCAATGCATCTGCTATAGAATTCCCTTTTCTAGGTGTGTATATTAAGTCAAAATCAAACATTTGGAGGCACTCCACCCATCTTCATTGCCTTAAGTTCATGTATTGCTGAGAAAATATGCATTTAAATTTCTTATGTTCAGTAAAAAATGTGAAATTTTCCCCAAATAGGTAATGCCACAAAGTCCTTAAGGCAAGCACAGATGCAGCTAATTTTGAGTCGGGTATAAGATAATTATTCTTATGTACTCATAACTAAATCAAACCATAGGCCACAACATAGTCTCCCTATATGAGAACACAACCAAGACTAGATCCAAATACATCACAATATACCACATAATTGTTACCTAGTTTTGGAAATATTAGGATGGGATTCGACATGATATGAGTCTTAAGTTCCAAAATTAATTTCTAAAATTCATCATTCTATATGAATAGAACACCTTTCATTGTCAGAGTAGACATGGGAGAATCAATTCTTGAGAAATAATGAATGAAGTAGTGATAATAACATAATAATCCTAGAAAACCTCATACCTCAAAAACATTATTTGGTGTCTACCAAGAAAATACTTCTTCTATCTTAATTGGTTCAACTGATATTCTTTATTTGGAAATTACATGCCTGAGGAAACATACTTCTTGGATCTATAAGTCGCATTTTAAAAACTTATCATACAAATGATGTTCACACAATGCAATCAGTAAAATTTTCAAGTGATCCTTGTGTCTATTCCTTTTTTGAGAGTATACCAGTATATCATCAACAAATACAATAAAAAAAGAGTCAAGATACCTATGAAAGATACGGTTCATCAAAACCATTAAAACTATCTGTGAATTTATCATAATAAAATGCATGATGATATATTCATAATGGCCACAGCGAATCTAAAATTTTGTCTTCAGAATATCCTCTTTTCTGACACCAAGTGAAGGATATCCTTAGTGTAGGTAAATTTTAGAGAACCACTTGGATCCCTTTAATTGATCAAACATATAATCTATTCACGTAAGACGATACCAATTTTTAATCATCAATGTATTCAGCTTATGATAATCAACACATAAGAAGAGTGTATCATTTTATTTCTTTAAAAATAAAACTAGTATAGCCCAAGGTGATGCACTATTCCAGATAAAGCCATTACTATCCAACTCTTATAGCCATATTTTCAATTCCCATAAATAAGTTGGATACATTATGTAAGATGGTGAAGAAATAATCCTTGTTCATGGGAGTAGGTAAATAGTAAATTTTATTTCCCTTTTAGATGGTAATCTAAATAAATTGTTTGGAAAAATATTTGGGTATCAATCCACGATTTCATAAAGAGTCTCATTACCTATTTCATCAAATACACTCCATGTAATTACTGTTAACTGGCTAGAAATTATTCCATCAACTGCCACTAAAGGTCATGTTCTGCCTATATTTATATACCAATTCCCCTTGAAAAGGTGAAAGATCACATATGGGGATGTAAATTTTACCTACCATTTGTAGTAGTCTATATGGACTCTAAATCCCATCATCTAGTCCATACAAAAGATTAAATAAAAAACATTCATCTCTAGAACCATAAACTTCTAGGGAAATTACACTGCATTAATGGTAATGAAACATGATAGGCATTTAAATCCCATATATTCCCACCATACAAAGGGTGTTTTGATACTCATAATATGAGGCATCATTTATATGTAAAATAGAAATTGTTTAACCATATAATAATCAATTAAATAATGTGATGCACCAGTATCAAAACCCACCCTTTTGAAATCACATCAAACGGGGGTTTTCCAAATAAATTTCCACAAGATATTTCCAACAAGCATGAACATAGTTTATAAAAGATTAATCAAACAAGTTCCAGAATGGTTGGGTGAGAGAGAATCCACCTAACTCAATTGAATTTGTGCGAAGGATCTTAAACAATTATTTGGATCAACCTCTTCCTTTAGCTCCTCTATCAAAACCCAAAAAATCCTCATTACCAAAAATTTAAACCCATAGATCTAGTCCCACCCATCTATCTAGGTTTCCAAGAGAAACAAAACAAGGAGATCCAAAATGAGAAATAAGGAGGAGACCTTAACCTTTTATTTCCCAAAAAACACTCAAAGATTCATTTCCAAAGATGTTCGAATACCAAAAATCATCAAAAATCACCTAGGGGATCCCTGGAAATCAAGAGGGAGAAGTGAATTATGAATGAGAAATATTACACCCATAGACTAGGTAAAGCTGGTCAGGCTTGACAATTTCATGATGTGAAAGGGTTTCATGTTGTGAATTCTGAAAGAGTCCACTTATGCTGATATTTGTGTTGCCTCAACTTCTTTTTCATGAGAAATAAATTTCACAATGTGAATGATTTTCACATCTTGCATAGCCCAAGAAAAACCATTCATGCTTTGAAATGTTTCATGGCATCTTACCCAAAAAATCAAAATGTGAAACCCTTTCAGGATGTGAATGTTTTTTGTAGAAATTTCCAGTAGCCAGACCTTAATCTATAATCCTCTTATACCAACAAACACTTCCATTTAAACATTACAATTACTTCAAATATAAAGGAACATGCATAAAGAGATAGTGTACCTCAAATTGGGGGTGTGATAATATTTTTATCATGTATCAAAGATGTAATTAAATAATAATATTAATTGATGTCCTAAAGACATAATTAAATGATATCATCAGGGGGAGTTGGGAACACTACACTTTTTCTACATTTATTAGGTTTTTTCCATTAGATTTTCCCATTAAGGTTTTTAATGAGGCTGAATGACATGGAATTGAATTACTTTGGTTCCACTTACTTTTCCCACAAGGCACTTCCACAGATCACACAATATACAATGATGACTTTTATTAGTGCTAAACAGAAAGCACTAATAAAAGTGGAACATTTATTAGTACTAGATAAAAATGCTGATAAAGGTCACTTTTACTGGCACTAAAAAAATGTTGAAAAAATTATACCATTTATCAGCTCATTTTTTAGTGCTGATAAAGGTTCCTTATTATTGGTGCTTTTCTAGCACTAAAAAAATATTTTTATAACTTCTAATAAAAAATATTATCTATATATATATAATATTATCATATGTATATTTTAAAATCAATGTTTAATTATATATATTAATTAAAAATGTATATAATTAATATTGATACAATATATTAATTATATTTTAATAATTTAAACAATTATATAAATATAAATGAATATTTATTATTGATATGTGATAGTTGAATTTATATATTTATATCCATTTCTATATATGGGATGTACATATATGCATGTGTATGTGTATATATAGGACATGTGTATATATATGTATGGAACATTCTATTTATATTTTTAATATTATGTCACATTTAATGTCTATTTTTTTATTTTTAATATAATATTTTTGGAATTTATTCAATTTTTAATATTTATACATATTTATTTACAAGTATTATTTATAATATGTCTTAAATTTTATTATTAGTATTTAGTCAATTTTATTTAATTAAATTGTAATATTTTTAAAATGTTTGAAATTTACACAATTAAGTTATTTAAATGCATTTTTAATATTTTACTTATTTTTGTACGTGTTTACAATCTATGTAGTTAATATTATGAATTCATTTTTTAAAATATTTTTTCTATTAAATTTTATTTATTCATTTTTAATATTATTTCATTTAATATTATTTATTCATTTTTAATATTTATTGATTTTTATATTTGGTGGAATTTAATCATTTTATAAAATTTAAATACATATATATATTTACTATGTAATATTTTCAATATGTTTTTAATTTATATGAATAATATTTATTCATTTTTATTTATTAAGTTTTAACATTTAAAATATTTTTTAAATTTATATAATTAATCTATTTAAATAAGCGTTTTAATAATTTTTTAATTTAAATAGTTAATATTTTTTAAATTTATTTAGCTTTATTTATTCATTTTTAACAATATTTTATTTTTTTTATTTATTTTTTTTTATTAATTTTTAATATTTTTGGAATTTATACATTTTTTAGAATTTATACATATTTATTTAATAAGTTTTAATATTTTCAATATGTTTTTAATTTATATGATTAATATTTATTCAATTTTATTTATTAAGTTTTAATATTTTTAGTATATTGGAAATTTATATAATTGATTCTTATAAATTTATTTTAATTTTAATATTCTTATAGTTAATATAATATTAATTTAAATAATTTTTTTATTTATATAATTAATAATAATTATTTATTCATTTTTATGTCTCTGTAATTGATGTAGTTAATGCTGCGAATTTACTTTTTTAAATATTTTTGTAATTTATTCATTTTAATTTATTCATTTTTAAAATCCTTTCATTTAATGTTATTTATTCAATTTTAATATTTATTAATTTTTAATATTTTTAAGATTTATTCCTTTTTCAATATTTATTTATACATAATTATTTATTAAGTCTTAATATTCTCAATATGTTTTCAATTTATATGATTAATATTCATTCAATTTTATTTATTAAGTTGTAATATTTTTAAAATGTTTGAAATCTATATAATTAATTCATTTAAATGAATTTTTTATATATTCATTAATATTGTAAAATATTTTTTACTTTTTTATAATTTATACATATTTAATATATATTCATTTATTATTTTTTATTTTATTAATAAAAAAAATCTTTATCGGTGCTATAACTATAATGCTGATAAATATAGGTTTTATCAGTACTTTTAAGAACTGATAAAGAGATGTTTTATCGGCACTTAATTATTTAGCATTGATAAAACAGATCTTTATCAGGGATTTTTGGAAAGCACTGATAAAACCCTCCTTAATCTTTTATATTCAACCCTAACAAAGCTTTCTCTTTTGTGTCGTTCAAGCTCTTGTGAAAATCTACCTCTACCACCGCTCCCTCTCAAAATTCTAGGATGAATCGATCCTCTCAAAACTTAAGGTATGTGATTATTTCTACTCCTATTTAATTGATCTTATATCACTCGATCCGCATGCTCATCACCTTCATGTCTTTCAAGATCCTCTTTAATCGATCCTAAAACTTTCCTTATATCCATTACCTTAAAAATAGATTTATTTTCTTAGATAGGTTGAGAACATCATGGTGCAATCCAAAATCCTTGAGAAATTTATTTCCACTACCTTAACAGCTCATTTGGTAGTGGTGATTTGGGGAGAAAGGAAACAAAATAGAATGATTCGAACTCATTTTCCCTATTTGGTGAGGTTATGTTGGATAGAGAGAAATCCTTTATGGAGAAACCTAGAGAAATCATTTTATCATCGATTGAAGATTTCAAATCACCCCAAAATCTAGAAGATTTGGAAGGAAACAAATGAAACAATGCTACTTTTTTCAAATTTTCTATATTACCCCTCTTTATATTTTATTTTATTGAATCTATACCCTTATCTTGTACCCAATTTATTTAAAAATATATTTGTTTCATTTAACATAAATTTTTTATGTGTGGCCTTTCTTTTCATTGTGTTCTTGCTCTTGGACCCGCTTGCATTCATTCTGATCACCATTAGATTTCTTTAAGTCGTCATTTTGATCTTTTTTCTAATTTAATTTATCAGTTCATCCAATTGAGATAGACCTGCACTTTTATTCATCAAACCCCAATTAAATTCAAGAGTTTCTTCAAACATTGGGTTCTCAAGGCCATGTGATTGGCCCTTATCAACATTTTCATCATTTGAAAAAATATCAACTTTGGTTCCTAAGAATCCTATCACTAAAAAACCACTTGCCTCGCCACAGAACAAGTGAAGAAATGAATGAACATCAACTCCTCTCTCTTATTGATTTTAATCACTCACTAATTTTTCTAGATCTTGTCTATCTATTTAATCATATAATATATCATCAAATTAATCATACATGAGATCTTCTTTTTTCAAATTTCTCACTCTAATTTCATAGAGCTCCCGGATGAATGATAATGTGGATGAAAGGACCATTTTTTCATTGTAAAAGTTGGTTCAACTTATCGTGTAAGGTGGTGATTTCAAATGATGTGTATATAAGGTTTTTATAGTGTACAAATGGTAATCTGCTCTAAGTTACATGTATGCTTCATGCTCTCATGAATTAAGATCAAATAATTCTACCCATTTTCTTCCATTAACAAGAAGAATAACCCTAATCCTTTTTATATTTTCATTATCATGAACATCTATGATCGGATTCCATTACTAGGTAGAAGATTCCCAATCAAATCCTCCCTCCTATTGTACTCCCACCTAGAAAATTTACAGAAACCATTTTTGATCTCTATGTTTTGCAATATATGAAAATTTAATTATATTATTTGTAACTTTATAGACTCTACACATTAATTTACTTCAATGATTTCCATCACTACAAAACAATCTCAATACACATCATTCGACTCTTATTATCTTAGAACAATGGACTCATATAGCTTAAATGATTCTTTAAGAATGAGATTTTAGGAATTATAAGATCATTATTTTGTATATTTATTTATTTTTTTCATTATCATGAACATCTATGATTGGTATTTTGAAACACAAACTGCTAACCAAATTTTCAATTAAAAATTTATTCTTGTAAGAATAATACAAAAAAGTGATCATGAACAATAGAAAGTTTCATATCATTATTAATTAGGGTAATTTATCTAATATTTCATTCATAGTTTCCTAGTTCTAAAAATTTTCACTCATAATAATTACTTTCCCCTACTAACTCTATTGAGGATTCCTTCCTCTTTCATTATAATCTCAGTTCCAATTAATAAGTGGGACTTTATTTTCAGTGTGTTCTTTCTCTTTGACCCAATTTCTACTCTGAGATTTTACAGACGTTAGTTCTCTTTATTGGTTCCATTAATACTAACATTTTTTTTAGGTTATCCTAGGTAGTTGATCTTATACTCTAATCATTATTTTTATATGATTATTTTTTCTTACCCCACTAGGACACTCCTTCAACTTGTGTTTAAGTTGATTTTTCATTTTTTCCCCAATAAGAATTTTCATTGATGTTCTTTTATGCCTAATCTCAACCATGTGAATTGTTTAAATTTAAATCATTCTTGAAACCTCAATTAGATTTTTCTTCAGTTTTTTCAGTAGCTTGATAACCCCACCCAGAGACTTATGGTTCATAGGATTAAAATTCAAGATTTTCTTCAAACTTTGGGTTCTCAAGACCATGTGATTGATCCCTATCAACATTGTCATCATCTAACAAAAATCCTTTTCATCTCTTAAGAATATTTTCATTGAAACCCCACCTAACCCACCATGTACCAAGTGAAGAAATTAATAAACATAAACTCCTCCCTCTTGTTTTATTCCCACCTATAAATGTTATAGAAACCATCCTTGATCTATGTGTTTTGAAATAGATAAAAATTTAATTATATTCTTTGTAACTTAATAGATATCACACATTCCATTCCTTCAATGATTTCCACTACTGCAAAACAATATCAATGCACATCATTTAGATATTATTATCTTATAAAAATAGCTTCATGGTTCTTAAATGATTCTTTAATAATGGCCTTTTATGGGTTCTAAGCTCATAATTTTTTTATATTTATTTATTTTGTTAAATATATATATCACTAAATCAAATAGAATGGATATGAATCTAAAATTGATGGATTCAAATCGTATGAAAAAAGAGTATGAGGATGGGGTGAAATTGTTCATCAAGGTTGCAAAAGATCATGCATATGACCCTTCTCAAATTCTTTTTCAGTGTTTACACTATTTTTATTCAAGACTAATTAGTCTAGAGGAGTTGGAAGAACACTTTATCTATCACAGAATAGATTGAAGTTATAAATTTTGGACTAAAGATGGGTAAAAAGTTAATATAGCTAGTGAATGAGATAACACTTCATTTTATGGATCATCTAATATAATTACAAGTGTGAACAATGAAGAAGATTGTATCAAGGATGTGATTGCAGGTGTAAAAAATGATAAAGATCGCATTGATGAAATGAAAATGATAGTTGAATATAAACTTCATGATTTTACAAAATCATTTTAGAAGTTAAAGAGTTGTAAAAAGATGCCATTTTATGTTGGTTGTACTAAAAAAATATATCATTTTAATCCATAATAAAGCTATATAATATAAAATCTAGCAGCATATTTAGTGATGTCGGTTTTACTGAACTACTTAATCTCTTGAGTGATATGATCCCGAAGGATAATGAGTTTCCTTGTCATACATATGATGTTAAAAGAATGCTATGTTCAATGGGTATGATATATAAAATAATGCATGTCTGTACAAATGAATGAATATTATTTTTCAAGGATGGTGAATAATTTAAAAAATGCCAAGTGTGGTGTTTCTTAATACAAGAAATATTAATCAATTCCTAAAAATTTTGAATGCTACTTTCAAATCATTCCAAGGTTTAGGATCCTATATGGAAGTGAGGATACTTCAAGGAAATTGACGTGACTTGTAGATACAAGAAATAAATATGGGAAACTTTGTCACCTAAAATACTCCTTAGTGGAAGAAAATTGATCATGAGTATCTTGAATTTGGAAACAATATTAGAAACCATCATCTTTCATTATATATAGATGGAGTGGATCCTTTTTGTTTTCAAATTAGAACTCATAGTACATGGTTGGTTATGTTGGTAAATTATAAATCGCTACCATTGTTATGCATGAAATGAAAATACATTATGTTATGTCTACTTATATCAGGACTAAAACAATTGGGTAATGATATTGATGATTATTTGGATCCATCGATCGAAGATTTGAAATTATTGTGGGATTCAGGTGCTACATTGTATGATTCTTATAGAAATGAATATTTCACATTAAGATCCATGTTTTATAGGATGATAAATGAATTTTTTGCTTATGAAAATTTTTTAGTATAAAATATTAAAGGAACTCAAGAGAGTTCCATTTATGATCAAGGTATACATTCAATTAGGTTGAAACATTCATCAAATATTGTGTTTCTAGGAAATCACATATTTTTACCCCAGTGACATAAATACCAATCTTGGATGACATAATTTTATGGGAGTTCAAAAGAATTTACAACACCATATCCACTAATAGGTGGTCAAATATTGAGAATGTAAAATACATGGACACTACTTTTGTTAAACCTTTTTTAAAAACTGTTACAAAAACTTATTGGAAAAAGAGATCATATTTTTTTGAATTATTATACTATAATTTTTTATACATCATGCATTTTATTGATGTATTTTATGTGGAAAAAATGTATGTGGTGGTGTTATTTTCATGCTTCTAAATCCACTCAAAAAAATAAAGGATAGAATTAAGGATAGGTTGGACATGATTGACATGGGGATATATAAAGATTTGGCACTAATGGAGAGTGAAAAAAAAACTTTTCTTCCTCCTACTACTTACACTCTTTACAGATAAGATAAATATAATTTTTGTAAATTATTTAATGATGTAAAGTTCTATATGGGTATTCATAAAATATCAAGAATATCATGTCAATGAATAATTTAAAGTTAAAGGGTCTGAAATCATATAACTATCATTTTTTTATGCAAGATCTGATGTTTGTAGCTTTAAATTTCATTTTTCCCAATAATTTATGTCATACATTATCCAAGATTTGTTTCTTTTTCAAAGCTATATGCATTAAAGTTATATACCCAGTGAAATTTTTAAATAAGGAAAAGGAAATAACTATCATATTATGTGAATTGGCGATGTTCTTATCACTGACATTATTTGATATAATGGTTCAATTTATGGTTCACTTGGTTAGAGTTATTCGACTATGTGGTCCTATACATTATAGATGGATGTACCCCATTGAATGGTATATGAATATTTTTAAAGGGTATGTCAAAAATTGAATTCATCTAGAAGGTTGTACCATGTAGTGATGTATTGTTGAGGAATCCATTAAATTTTGCACTGACTACTTGTCCAATATGGAAAGCATTAGTTTACTAAAATCTCATCACACTGGGTGTCTTGTGGGTGAAGGAATTTCTAGAATAGATGTTGTCAAAAATAATATTATAGAGTAGTAATAAGCTCAACTTTATGTTTTTCATAATAATTTAGAGGATGTGCCATATGTTTAGACCCATAAAGTAATTCTCGGAAATTTGAATCCATCAAGGTCTGAAAGTTGGATATCAAATACACATAATCAATAGTTTATAGGAGGGATTTGAGACCATATTTTTAAAGAGTCAACTTCAAATCCTGATTCAATTTTCAAAACATCTTCAATGGCTAGCTAGAGGACCAAGTGTTCACATATTATCTTATAATGGTTATATGTTCTATAATAATTAACATGATGAATGTAATACCATGAAAAATAGTGGAGTTTCACTTATGGATGAAGTGATTCATGTATTAGGTACCAAGAAAAAAATCCAATTTATGAGAATATTTTGTACTATGGCATCATCAAACAAATATGGGGGTTGGATTTAAAACATTACAAGTGCTGATTTTTCAGTGGAAGTGGGTTGATAAAAGTAGTGTAGTTAAAATAGATGAATTGGGATTCATAAAAGTGTATTTTACTAAGGGTAAAAAGACAGACCATTTATAATGGCATCACATGAAGTATAAGTATTTTATGTTTCAGATCCTACAAACTGAAAGTGGTCAATTATTCTGTTATCAACCAAAACAACTAAAGGGTCAGATTTCAATTCAACTGAGGATGACCTTTTTATTGGGACATCGTAATCATTTAATAGTGGTCCCAATGTAGACGAGGTCTTGTATGTCAAATGATACAATAATTTTTAGTACCAAGATGATGATGAAGGTGATTGTTTTCAAGTGTTGTCTTTTGTTGTCAATAAAGTATTTTTGAAGAAATGAAATGACCTCTATTTTTATTTAGTTAAAAATAGGACTGAAAAATTTTTTTCAAAAAAAAAATTGGACTCACTTTGTTTAAGAAATTTCATCGTGTCAAGAAGAATATATTTGGAAGAAAAGGTTTTGATCGGACACACCTTGGGTCCAGAATAGTAAAAGATTGTAATGAGGTATTGATTGTAATTGGATTCAGAATAGATCTGATAAAAATGTGATGATGCTTTACTGATTTTTATTTTACATAAATCTTAAGTTGATTGGAGAACTTATGATGCAAGTATGATGGAAGAAAGGGGAAAATAGGTGTTCCTGATTGTACCTAGATTAATCGGATCTGGGTGGAAGAGAAGAAAGAGATACTGCTGATTGTATTCAAATTAATTGAATCTGGATTTAAAGAAAAAGGGTGTTAAAAATCATATATAGTCTAATCATTCTCAGAATGATCATAGCTAGGAGAATCATACTCATCCTGATCATATTCAAGGAAATATAACTCATAAAGATCATACTCTAGACAACTTTATTCAGGTTGTGAAGGAAAGAAAGAAGCTGGAAAGAATGGAAAGTTAGGATACTTTCCATAATAAATCTAATGATGTTGAAGCAGTTTTCAAATGAATTAAAATTCATGAATGGATTCATAATATAAGCACATATTTTTAAATAAAGTAAGTTTCTAAAGTTGGAGCTATTGATACATGTCTATCATATTCTCCATACCTTCATACTCATGCAAAAAAAATTAACAAGACCAATGGAAAATGAATTGAGCTGAGGCTAATGAAAATTGTAATGATAGAGATCGATCAAAAATGTAGTCAACCATTTTAAAAGGGGTTAAATTAATTTGTTCTCTTTTCAAATGAATCAAGAGAATTATTAAATAATAGAGATGGATGTGTTATTGAGGGGGATCTTGAAATTCAAAGAGTATTTTGTTTTTCTCCATTTGGCACAGAGCATTGTTTTGAGAAAATAATATTCAATAATTGAAATTAGACTGGAGATTGAAAATAAAGTTTTAAGAATAGTTAAAGATTGTAAAATAATAGAGAAGATTTGAGAAGATTTTACTAAGTCATAAATGCACCCGAAATTTAAGTGAAATAAAGATTTGGTGGAATTTGATTAAGTTGGAAAGATTTTGGGATTCCTGTCAAAAACATCCATGGGTCACCTATATAAGGTGAGTGTACTTTGCACTTTTTTCAGATAGATGTACTATTCACTACAGAATAGAGAGAAGCTTTGAGTTTTTAGCTGGAAGAATAAATTTTTGTATTCACATTTTTTGAAGAAGTTTTGATGGAGAAGTAAAAGGAGAATAGATAATATCACAATGTTGTATTCAACTAATCATCGTATTCAATGATTATTGTATTTAGTTGTTTACCATATTCAGCTTGTCAATCGTATTCATCTTATCATCATATTAGTCTGAATAATAAGATAGGTAGAATTGTGCCTGCAATAATCGTACTGGGAGAATCAAACCGGTGAAAGTTGTACTGGGGAAAATTGTACCAGGAAGAATCGGACTGGGAAAAACGTACTAGGAAAATCAGACTGAGTTTTCCTTAACAAAATGTAGAAAGTTCTTATCATCTTCTAGTTTAAAAATTGAATATTTTTTTTAAAAGAATACATTTTTTTAAATTGAAAAAAATAATAGTCAACCTAAGTTATTACACAAACTTTGTATTACCCTATTTGTGCTAAGAGGGTGCACACATACTTTTGGATTGTCTTCAAAGTACTACATGAGTGAAAGGACATATCCTACTCATTATAATACAAGGATTTTTTTCTAGTGGATTTTTTGGTATTGTATTATCTCTAAACCATACCAAGGACATAGCTATTTGTATTGAATAGTGAACCTTATAAATACTTGTGTTCTTACAGATATGTGTTTGAATTGTTTTTAGTAGAAGATAAAATATTTAATAGGAGGAAAAGTTTTTTTCAATTTAAAGGGAACATAAAAGAAAAATTATCACTGATTTATCCCCTCCCCCTCTTAGTGATACAATTATCCTTACTAGGATCTTGCAAGTGGAATCAGAGTCGAAGGTTTCCTTAGCTTACTCTTTGCTAATGTAGAATTTGAATTGTGTGAACAGTAAAGGTATTTCGGTCTTCGATGGAAATAATTATCATATCTGGAAATATAGAATATTGTCTTATCTTATGTCTATTAGATATGATGTTCTTGAAGCTAAAACATATGGGTTTCCTCCTATTGATTTTAAATCACCTATTACATCTATTGATAAGAAGAATTTGGAGAGTGATGGGAGGGACAAGAATGTTATATTATCATCACTTTTTGAAAGTGAATTCCTGAGGGTGAAAGGTTTTTTCCATAACCAAAGGTATATGGGATAAATTGAAAAACATATATGAAGGTAATACAAAAGTAAAGAAGGAAAAACTTCAAATATAGAGATTGAAGTATGAAGACTTAATGATGGGTGAGTATGAATCTATTGGGGACTTCTTTACTAGGGTAAATAACATTGTTAGTACTATCATATGTCTTGGTGAAAAGTTATATGATTCTATAGTTGTTGAAAAGATTTTGAGAATCCTTCTTGATAAGTTTGATGCAAAATTTTCTTCATTGGAAGACATAGATTCCAAAACATTATCTATTGATGACCTATATAGCACTCTCATCACTTATGAAATTATAAGGGAGAAATCTATAAAGAAAAAAAACAAAGTTTGATATATAAATGTATTTCAAGGCTATGAAAAAAGGAAAGTCAGAGAAGATTATTATTGAAGATAGAGCTGGTGAATCTGATTCTGAAAATGAGGTATGTAAAAAATTTTATGAAATTTTATCCTTGCTTTCTAAAAATGTGAGAAGAGGTACATGGAAATACAAAGGGAAACTTCCCTTGAAATGTTTTGAATGTAGATTCATTGGTCACTTTACGGCCAATTACCCTCAAATAAATAAAGAATAAGATAGTGGTGAAGAATAAATAAAGATAAGAAGATCATGGAAGAAATAGGTTGATAAAGGAAAATCATATTCCACGGGGAAAGATAGAAAATTATTCAAATCCAAAAGAAGAAGTTTCTTATCTAAATATGAATAAGAAGAAGGAATTTATTCTAAATCTGAAAAATCAATTGAGTATGGTATTGAGAATACATTTATTACAACAGTGGATGATGAAGAATTTAGAAGCATTAATTCTGAAGAAGAAACTCAACTTGAAATTCATTTGAAAGAAGAGTTGAAATAATTCACGAGGAAGATAAGAAGGATTGAAAAGAATGACAAGAAGTTGGAAGATGAATGTTCCTCAATAAGAAATCAAGAATGTTTATCTAATGAGAAAGTAAAGCTGGTGAAAAAAATTGATGTTTTAAGAAGTATCTTAAATAATAAAATAATCGTAATGAGCATTTGGAAGTAAAGTTGAATGAAAAATAAGAAGAGTTGGAACTTGTCCAACAAAAACTTTATAAACCTGAAGAGAAATGTACAAGTTTCAAATAAATCTATTATTTAAGTTGGTGAAATTTATCATATTGAGAAACTTGAGAAGGTTCAACAAAATTTACCTTTAAATATTAAGAGTAAGGATGGAATTTTTTTAGAAAATAATAAAGATGAGAAAGTTATACATGTGTCCAAGACCAACAAAGTTGGGAATTTAGAAGTTTCAAAATACCCTAAGTCTAAAAATGTTTCAAAACATTCTAAATCTAAAAATATTTCCAATACTTCTAGATTCGATAAAGTTGAAAAGAAAAGGAAGACTCTGATTGGTAATGGAATGGTTATTGGTTCAGAAAATAAAGACAAGAATGTTCCTGAGAAATGTATTCACAATTCTGGTCAATATAGAAGTTTCAGAGCCAAATACTCTTTCTATATATATTGCTGGTATTATGGTGGATTTTGACATACTGAAAATATGTGTTGGTTCATGCAATAACATTACTATAATTCCATAGTTTATGAAAGTAAAAGGTTTATGGGGAGTCAATCTTCATAGAGAAAGAATTCTGAGAGGATTGTTATGAAGAAACCTGAAAAGGTTAGAGTAAAGATTGAAAATAGGTTCCAAACATTTGAAACTACTTGTGAAAGATGTTATCAACCTTGCCTCGTGGTGAACGATGGGGTCGTGGGGAAGAAACGTGCGCTACCCAATGGTTGATTAGAGAAGCTTGGGTTCTACTTAATCACTCACATCGGATACACCATTTTCACCTCGAAACGTCCAACGATTCCATATCTAGAAATGCATGGACCTGATTTCCAAAGGCAGGCGTTCACTGGGTGGTTTGACTAGCGATGCTTAAGAACTCACATTGGTCAAGAGGATGGGAAGTCGGGCTCATCGCACCCTTTGGGGGGGGGGATTATTTCCTATTCCGGGACTATCTTATAGATTTAAGAAGTATTCATATGTTTGCGAATCTTTGGTTTATACCCAAGCATAGTATCCATGGATTTCTCCTGGTTGGAAATGGTCAGCTGGACGCAGGGGTTCGGAATCATTTATGCCCGAGGTTTACCATCCCTCATTGGATTAATGACCTCGAGGAGTCTGGACTCATTGAGGCGTCACTAGGAGTGGTGTGGTGAACCAACGTGAAGATAGTCAGATCGAACAGTTGTTGGGCTTAAACCTTATGGAGGCTTCCTATGTACCCTGCCTAGGAGACAGGGATCAAAGTCCTCGTAGTTCGCATAGGAGTGTCGGAGAGCCGACGTGGATGTGGACCCGGGGGTCCGATGGTGATCGAGCTTGAACCTCATGGAGGATTCCTACGTATCCCTGTGGTAGGGAATCAAAGTCCTCATAGTTTGTATTAGCTTGGGGCTTACACTCTGAGGAGTCCCATAAGAGGATTTCATGGTCGATGCTTACTCTAAGCCCACGTGAGTCATGCTCGGTGTAGGAAACAAGAGGCAGCAGGGACCAGATGATCACGTCGCAAAAGATGCGTCCGTGGGAAGTGGAGTGGGGCTTACGCATAGAGGTGGCCCATAAAGTCAGGGCTTACTCCGAGGTGGATGCTCAGGGTGAAAAAGCGTAGCGGGAGAGGAAATTCGCCCCAAAGAAGGATGGAGCATCACCCTTCCCTGCTACGCCCTTCCTTGGGTATGGCCGTGGGGAAGTACGGAGGTGCATGGGGGATTCATTCTGATGGGTATCCTACCACCCCCCGAGGAGGGGATAAGCGCCCCAGTCTTAACAAGTGGAGGGGTAGAAAGGGGGCTCCCAAGCTCGGACTCTGCATTACCGTGGGAATGTGAACCTAGGAATGCTTCGGGAATCCACTCAAGGGATGGGGCAACCCCTTCGCCCCTGCTTACCGTGGGTATGTGAACTCAAAACGGCATGCTGATGTGCCTGAAGGTTACATCACATGGGTCTAGTGGCTTTGTTGGAGGCCTCGGCTCGGGGCTGATGAATTGGACAATGAGGGGGGTGCGGAGGATCAGGCCAGACTGGGAGGATTTTATCCAGTTCGGGGAATGGGAACTCCAAAGGATCTCGGGGGCCACACAGGTGTATGAGTGGTGGTTACCTTCACGTAGGGAGGTTCTACGTGGCTGGAGAGGCCGTCCGCGAACCAGGGTGGTCCGCGGACTGATGGGAATCCCATGAACCAGGGTGGTTCGCAGACTGGCGGGCATCCTGTGAACCAGGGTGGTTCGTGGACTGACAGGCATCCCGTGAACCATGGTGGTTTGCGGGTTCGGGTTCGGCCCGTGTACCATGGTGGTATGCGGAGGGATCTATGTGAGCAGTGGCGGCCGAGGGCGGCGCCGGTCAGGGGTTCGTCGGTCTGGGCTTCGGCCGCGAAGGAGGGTACTACACAGTGTGATGGATCGGAAAAGGGGCATAAACTCCCTGGTCCGCGGGGAGTGCATCTATGGAGGGGTCATGGTTCGCAGTCTTCTTTTCTTTGTTATTTTAAGTTCGTGGTTCACCAAGTTATTATGAATTTTCAGTTCCTTATTAATTCGCTTATAACTTTATACTTGTTCTGGTTCGCGGACTGGAACTTTGTGGTTTGCGAAATCCTAAGCTCCTTATTTCGAAATCCTTCCACCCAAATCTGGTCGATCTCTCTGAATCCTCCCTTTCTCTTCCCCCTTGGTCTCCTTTTATAGAGTGGGGAAAGAGATGTATCTGGGGTCATGCAACACATTTTGCGGAGTCCCATTACTGAAAACCCGGTTTAAAGATGACTTGGTCAATCCTCAACTCGTGGGGGGCATTGAACCCCCCCCCCCCCCCCTCGCAAACCAAACGAGCTCGGAGAGTGCTTCGCGACCGCGTAGGGTTTCGCCTCCATTCTGCGAATGACAGCGGATGTGGTCCAGGCCGGTCGACGCGGTTCGCGGCTGGGGTAGTTCGTGATGGTGGACCGGTTTAGTGCCCATCCTACTTCGCGCCCGCAGAGGATCTCTGCCTCCATTCCGCGAACGACAGCGGTCCGCGGAGGGAGTGCTTCATGAAACTGGTCGTGTGGCGTTACCGTTGGACCGGTCCACGGACCGGTTCATCTTGGGCTATCCTTTGAGTATTTCCCCACCTTTCTCAATTCTTTTGGAGGAAAATTGGGTGGAATCTCCCTTTGATTAAAGGGGACTATCATTCTCTTTTGCAGATTTTTCAGGACCCTACAAATGCCCCCCATCAGAATGGGGTCCGATCAGAACGAAGAGGAGGCCATTTCGATGTAGAGTGGTCCTAAAACTTGGATGGTTTGCAGTAGGGGAGTGGACCCAATAGGGGACCACACCTATAAATAAAGGGGCCCTTCCTTTGCCTTTTACTGGATTCTTTGCGAAACCAGAGCTCTCTCACTTTTTTTCTCTGCGTGCTCGTTCCTTTGCGAAACGCCTTGTCCGTGAACTAGCTATCACTTTCTGCAAACCATTCCTCCTTTGTGGTTTCCTTCATCTGCAGATCAATCTCCCAACCACAAACCAATACTCTTAATTAATTAAAAAGTAAGTCATGATGGGCCGCGGAGGAAATTGCTTTGCGGTTTTGATGGTCCGCGGACTGAAATCTTCCAGACTTTGAAAATTTATTAAGTCTTACGAATCTAATTATTTAAATCCGGGATTAAGATTCTGTAGAGAAACCTCGTTTGCGGTTTTCTGGCCAACACTTCGTGGGCCAGGGTACCGCGGACTGCTTCCGTGCAGGTTTGGTTCGTGGGATGCAGTCATCATGAACCACCTTTTGAGGCCTGCTAGGGGACCTTTCTATGAAGGCTCCTTGACTGAATACTTAGCCTTATATTTGGTATTTTTGTCTGGATTTTATTATTCCGGACTAACCATTTTTTGGCTTTCATAATGCAGGGAGAAAATATGGTTCCCCCTCGTCGTGCACCCAAGCCCGCTACTGAGCCTCTCCAGATTGGTTTAGGGAGACGTCTAACTATGATTCATAGAGTTGAGAGCATCAAAGAGGACCCTAGTCGGTCCATCATTCCCGACGATGGTGTCTTGAAGGACTTTCTCTCTCCTGAGCTCTTGGGTTATCCACTATCAAATCGACTTCCGCTTTACATTTCTGGTCTTCAAGACGACGTCTCTATCCCTCCTACCTTATCAGGTCTTCCATATCCTTTCTTGGAAGCGTTACCAAAGTGTGTTCAGGCGAACCTTACCCCATTGGGGGAGATAACCTATGATTCTGATCTAAAAGACACTTTCATTTTGAGAGGCTTTGTTTTGACCCAAAGCGATCAGTGCACTCAAGACTTCTCTCAAGAAGTTGTCTTCAAGAATTATCCCTCTATTGTTAACCTTTCTCGAGTGGATCCTGATGCGGGGTGGATTCCTAGGTGGGATCTTTGTTCTGGTGGTATTTTCTCAAATGATTGGGCTTGGGCCTTCTGGTTCCATCATCATTGTTGGGAATCTCCCGAGTCACTAGAAGCAGTCAATATGTACTCCACAGTTTGATCATCCCAGTTCGCTGTTTACCCCCCATCTTTGATCTTGCCTGACCTGCTCAGTCAATGGTGTTCAAGCACTAATACTTTCTACCTAGCCCATGGTGAAGTTGGCATTAGCTTGTGGGTCATCTGGCAATTTGGAGGGCTTCCGATCATAGGTGAGATGTATGACGAGTTTTTTCTCACTCCTGACGCATGGGACGACGTTGAACAAGTGCCTTCGTTGGTAAGGGATCTGCTGGTTATGGCGGAGCGGTCACTGGGTCAGGCCTTGCATGCCCGCTCTCTTATTCCCTATAGCACCTATATAGGGTTATTTCTGAACATCATTGGTCCTGTGCTGAATATCAAGCGCCCTAGGACTCATCCTTCTCAACAGTCACAAACCATCTCAGGTTCCTACTGGGCAGTTCTGGAAGCGGGCGACTACCTCTCATGGGGTTATGAGGTGTGCCCCAGTGTGCCGCCTATGCTCAGGCTAGCAGTTCTGTTTGCTATGTTTTTTAGTGGGTGGATATTCCCTTCTTGGGACATCAACCCGGGCGTCAGAGCTTGCACCTTTATGATGGCAGTTGAGTTGGCAGAGGGCCGCCCAGTGAACTTGGTCATGCCCACTTTGGCTCGCATTTACAAACTACTGAGCCACATGTAGGCGGGCGGGCCACCCTACCATCTGAGTGGTCCATTTCAATTATTATACGGCTAGATAGAGAATCATTGTCGCTGTTATGAGTATTTCCATAACACAGTCATCCTGCTTCCTACCTTTCGGCCTACCCTGCTCGATATAGCTAGGGTTCGTTTGAAGTCCTTCAATTCTAATGAAATCATCGAGCTTCTGAGTGACTTATCCCAGTTTTCTTTCACTCCCTACCCTACTCCTTCCGGCTTCATGGTTGACAACCATAGGGGGATCCTGGAGGAGCATTCTTACATGATTTCACTATGGGATGGGTTTCTATCTGCACGGATTGATGGGGTTTCTTTGTGTGAGTTGTATGCACCCCCCATCGTTTCTCCCGCCAGTTTGGGTGTATGCAACTCCTTGTTTCCCTGCCCCCTCCTCGGGCTTGAGGACTGCACCCGGCCACTCTCCGTCAATGGTGGTTGATGCTGATGTGGGAGGGATCTGACACAAGCATTCTCTTGCTTGGAATAGGAGCGGTTGCCAACCTATCCTTGGAGTACAAAAGAATGTGGGTAAAACATTATCCCAATGGAATCCTAGGGAAGGATGTATGGAAGGTTTACAAATCAGGAGTCATCGCGGAGATTGTGCCTACCGCACCCTCCTCATCGGCTCTGAGGGAGGACCAACTGATAGCTCGTCGGTCAAAGCGACTCAGGTGATTTCCCTCTCCCAGCCCCTCTGCGGCCGAAGTTCAGATGGACCCAACCTTCTTGGACTTGGATGAGGATGACCCTGTGGCTTCGGGTCCTAACTAGACAATTTCTAAAGTTTTACTGGCTGATACCGAACTCAGCAACTTGATTCCCAAGCCCGAATCGGGGTTAGAAGCTTCAGACCTTCCAGCTTCGGAACCATCTTCTGGCGTGCACATGTCTGTGCTGATCACAATGCCAGACTTCGTTCACGTGCTATCTAGTGAGGATACCAAATATCCTAGTGTCATGGCGTACCACCAAGTAGTGCGCAGGTGGTCCTGTCACTGGATTTGCGAGATTTTTGCCGAAACTCCTCTAGCTGAGATGGCAACTAAAACCGAAGCTCTCCGACAACTCTTCTTGGGTTTGGGGTCAGGTGGCTTTGACTATCGGTAGTTTCATTCTCTCGCTTGCTAGGTTTTCATGGCCCAAGAGGAAGTTTCCACTAATGAACGCAAACTTGATCACCTCACTGCCTCTCATTGTGGGGACCAAGCCCTAGAGGAAGCCATGATAAAGCTCCATCTGCTGATAGCACAGGAGGTGAGCTCTCGAGATCAGGCGGTCCTCCTATCCTTCGAGTTGCATGAATTTGAAGTACGGTCAGCAATGCTGAGGGATCAATTGTCGACTATGACTGGTTGCCTAGAAGTCACCAGGAAAGGGATCAACGATCTCCAAATAACATTGGAGCATACTCGTTCGATGGCCGAGGTTGAGTCCAGGGAGAAGGTCGTGCTGGAGCAGACTTGCAACAATCTTCACCGCACGGTTGTCGATCTGATGGAGAGAGTGAGCCAGGCTCCTTTATGACTATTAGAGCCATTCTTGTACACTCTTTTTTTCTTACCCCTCTCTTTTTTTTGTGAGGGAGAGACCCCAACTTGTGGACGTCCTCCCCCTTTTTTTTCAAACGGAATACAATCTATGTCAATATTTTATTGCTGTAAAATTTGATTGTTTACTAGAACAATTATTGCGTAAATAACAACTCACTGAATCAGAATTAATCATAATTCAGGAAAAAAAACTCTAACTTTTTCCTAGACCATGGGATCCAGCAAGCATAGTTTGACTATTGCTAGGGTTTTGTAGAAAAACCCCACAAACTTTTTGTCTTTTCTTTTAATACCCTAATTGTTCCTGGGACCATTTAGTGTGGACCCAGTGGGTATGACCCAACTTTTTCTTAGGTCTCCCTTTTCGGGTTTTCAGCCTAATAGGATTTGTGCCTCTTTTTGTGAGCGGTTTAAAGTCCCACCGTCAAGACTATCATTACTGATGTTTTAGGTCGAACAGATTTGACCTGATATGGTGGGGTGAGGGCCCCAATGAGGTTTGGTTAATCAAAAGATGTCTCTATACCCTTCAGACGCATGTGGGGAGTATGTTTAGATTTGAACGACATTCAGGGCATGTTTTAAGGCATGGGAGTCGTATCGGCGTATAGAGGTAGGAGGATCATCGCCTAAGGAAATATTGCCTTTGGTAAACGGGCCAGGGGAGATCAATATGCAGAGCTGATGAGGGCATGGTATGCATAGTCATACAGAGATTTCCTTAAGTCAATGACTCTCTATTTTTGATGGCCTGAGGACTTCATGGAAGTCAGGCTTATGGAAGCCACCATGGGTGGCTTGGGGAATTATGAAAACCACCAGGGTTGGCTTGGAAAGGGTGTGTGACGTCTAAAAGGGTTTGAGAACATCTGTATCAATTAAGAGTGTGGACACAGGGTCCCCATCCTATGCATTTATCAAGCATAAAAGAGGGTTGGATCTTGGCGCAGTTTAAAGTCATGCAGCTAGGACATCATCTGGAATAGAACGGCTTCTCCTGGTTCTTAGTAATCTCATCAGATATGTTCCGTCATATTCAGGAAGGGTTGTGAAAGAGGTTGGTAAACTATATCTCATAGGGTTTCTGAATCCTGGGATGGACATGAGGGCTCAAGGTCCAAGAGGAATATGGAGAGAAGCATTGCCTAAGAAAATATTGCCTTTGGTAGACGGGCCAGGGGCGATCAATATCCAGAGCCGCTAAGGGAATGGTATGCATAGTCATGAAAAGGTGTCCTTGGTTCAATGATTAAATTCTCCCGATAGCCAAGAAACTTCAAGGAAGTTGAAATTCGGGACCACCAGGGGTGATTTATGAGAGTTCGGCTTTTTCTGAGTACATAGTATGGTTTATGAGGAGAGGGTGTCTGGATACGGGAGAAACATCGATGATAAATTTCCCGAGAATGGGTGAATTCATCCCTTCTCATACTGGTGTGAGATGGTGGTTTGTGCAAGTCTGACCTGTGCACTGAGAGACAGAGAAAAGCCTCTATTCCTTACTAAACCCATGACAGGTTTGGCCATGCAGTTTAACGTCATGCGGTAAGGAAGGCTTCTGTGCAGTTTAACGTCATGCGGTAAAGATGAGGATCATTATTAAAGGATGTTGTGCAGTTTAACGTCATGCAGCGAGGATGGGTGGCATTTTTTCCGATGTTGTGCAGTTTAACGTCGTGCCGCGAGGACAGGGGAATATTTAAATTTCGTGCATTTTAACGTCATGCGACAAGGACGGGGGTAATTTTTTAAACCAGTAAAAATTCTTGTAATTAGAGGAATCTCCATGAATTTTTAATGCTTGGTCTTTGTAGATTTATTCCAGGCGGCCAAGATGTTCCGTGTAGTTTAACATCATGCGGTAAGGATATAGTTTCAAAGGCCACTCTTGATCAAAATATAACTGGGCTTGAACATCTCATCATGTTCAAGACATGGAGAGGGGTTGATTGGTGTAAATTGTGGTTCCGGGGCTTCTTGGATCAGGATAAATGATATGGGGTCTCTGAGGCCGGTTGGCATACAGAGCTAGGAAGAGTACCGCCTGAGGAAATATTTCCTTTGGTAGATCGGCCAGGGGCTATCAATATGCAGAGTCACTGAGGGCATGGTATTCATAGTCATGGAAAGTTTTCCACAGTTCAATAACTTTACACTTCCGATGGTCTTGAATGGTTATGAGGATCCGCAATTTTCTGCGCCACAGAGTCTGTTATCTGGTAAGAAAATATCTGGACATGTCGGGCATATTCGGCCCTGGTTGCTGTTAAATCTTAGAGAGCTCCCTGCGTTGATTTATCTTGCGTGTGGGGGTACACCTTCACTCCATGTAGTTTAACGTTGTGTGGTAAGGACGAAGTACTCCTAGTTTAGTAGTCATAGAGTTTAGACCATTGGGTGGCTATTACTGCAGTCACTTGAAGGATAACTGAGTTACCACACTCTGATATACTCTGAACAGGGTGGGGGATGAAGGTTGTAAACTGCAACTCTGAGGTTTCCCGGATCAGGAGATGTGGTGTGGGGGCTCTAAGGCCGATAAGCGTATGGAGATAAGAAGAGTACCACCCAAGGAAATATTGCCTTTGATAGATGAGCCAGGGACTATCAATATGCAGAGCCGCTGAGGGCATTGTATGCATAGTCATGCAAAGGTGTCCCCGAGGCAATGAATTTCCACTTCCGATGGCCATGAATGATTATGAAAACCCGAGATTGCTCACAGTACAGAGTTCAGAATGTGGGGATAATGGGGTCCGAGCATACAAGAAACATCTTCACTACAATTTTCCGTTGAGTCAAAGTAGCCTAGCCCTGGATTGATGTTCTTTGATGCAGGTCGTCATGTGAACCATGGGCAGATACATAGGTTAACCAGGTAGGGATACCCTGGAAACGTTTGGATGTGAAAAAAAGGGGGGTGAACTTGTAAACCAATGTGCCATAAATTTCTGGATCGGGAGATATGATATGGGGACTCTGAGGCCGGTAAGCGTACGGAGCTAGGAAGAGTATCGGCTGAGGAAATCTTGCCTTTGGAAGACGGGACAGGGGATATCAATATGCAGAGCCACTGAGGGCATGGTATGCATAGTCATGCAAAGGTGTCCTCGGGTCTATGACTTTCCACTTCCGATGGCTATGAATGATTATGAAGATCCATAATTACCCAGGCTGTGGAGTCTGATGTATGGAGAGGATGCATCCAAATGCACAAGGAGTATTTTCATCAAGATTTTTCATATATCTTGGGTGGGTCGTGATGAAGTTCGTGCATCTTTAACGTCGTGCAGTGAGAATGACTTCCGTGCAGTTTAACATCTTGCGGTAAGGACGACTTCTATGTAGTTTAACGTCACGCGGTAAGGACGAGGAATACACCTCGTGCAGGTCTGGTCTGTACACGAGGGAAAAGGTAATTTTTAACCTCTTATCCGTGCAATTTAACGTTTTTCGGTGAGGATGAGGAGTACACCCCATACAGGTCTGGTCCATACACGGGGTAAAAGGGCATTTTTAACCTCTCATCCGTGCAGTTTAACGTCATGCGGTGAGGATGACTTCCATACAGTTTAATGTCATGCGGTAAGGATGAAAAATACCCCCTGTGCAGGTCTAGTTCATATACAGGGGAAAAGGGAATTTTTAACTTTCATTTGGGGACGTCTAGGCCAGAGTGGGGGACCCTGGCGTCACTACGTATCCTATGAGGGCAGGAATCAAGCCACACGTAGTTCTTTCCTGAATACACCCCGTGCAGTTCTGGTCCTAACACGGGGGGAAGGGGCATTTTTTTTAAAAGGCTAGTCCAGGATACAGAATCTGGGCGTCACTACGTATCTCGTGAGGGCAGGAATCAAGCCTTACGTAGTTCTTTTGGGAAACACACCCCATGTGGGTCTGGTCTGTACGGGGGAAGGGGGTATTTTTGGCTTCATTTGAGGTGGTTGGGCCAGGGTGTGGAATTTTGGCGTCACTACGTATCCTGCAAGGGCAGGAATCAAGCCTTACGTAGTTCTATTAAAGGATTACACCCCGTGCATTGTTGGTCCATACATGGGGGAAGGGGACATTTTTTTTAATTTTATTCCATTTGGGAGTGTCTGGACCAGGGTAGGGGATCCCGGTGTCACTACGTATCCTGCGAAGGCAGGAATCAAGCCGTACGTAGTTCTCTTAAATACAATACACCCCATGTAGGTCTAGTCCATACATTGGGGGAGAGGTAATTTTTAAAACTTATTGTCCGTGCATTTTAACGTCGTGCGGTGAGGATGAAATACTCATAGTTTAAGGTCATAGAGTTTGGACTGTTGGGTTCTTGGCATTTTAACGTCCTACAGCTCGGATGATAACTGCTTTTAGTTATGCTGGTGAGGACGGAATACTCTAAGTTTAGGGTCATAGAGTTTGGACCGTTGAGTGCTTGGCAGTTTAACGTCCTACATCTCGGACGATAACTTCTTTTAATTGTCTATGCGAGATACTTCTTCAGGAATCTCGCATTTGTAGGAGCGGTGGTGAATTGCCCGTCCATGGAGATTAGGGCATATGATCCATTGGAGTAGACCTTTTGTATAACATAAGGCCACTCCCACTTGGGCTCCAGCTTTGGAGGTTTCTTTCCGAGTATCATCGGGGTCTGGAGGACCAACACCAATTTTCCCTCCAAGAAGGACTGAAGACAGACCTTTTTATTGAAGGCTCGAGCAATCTAGTTCTGGTATACTTCCAGATGGTGCAAAGTGTGCAACCGCTTCTCTTCCAGCTGCTCCAATTCACCTAGCCACTTTTCTGATCACTCGTCATTGGATAGCTGATCACAAATGGCAACACAGAGCGAGGGTAATTGGAGCTCAATGGGCAGGACCGCTTCTGTTTCTTATACTAATGAGTATGGAGTATCCTGAGTAGCGGTGCGGATTGTGGTTCGATAAGCCCACAATTCATGGAGGAGTTTATATGGCCATTACTTCTTATCTTTGTCCACCATTTTCTGTAGAATGTTGGAAAGGGTCCTGTTGAAAGCCTCTATCTGTCTGTTGGCCGCTATGTGGTAGCAGGATGAGTGGTTAGCCTTGATACCGTACTCTTGGTATAATTTCTCCAATTCAGCAGAGCAGAAGTTGGTGTCGTTATCTGTCATTATGGTATGAGGGACACCAAATCTGGTGATGATATTGGTTTTCACAAAGCTGACAATGCTTCTTGCCTCTACTTCCTTAAGGGGTACAACTTATGCCCATTTGGAAAAGAAGTCAGTTTCCATGAGGATATACTTCAGTTGTTTGGCTATGGCGGGAGGATATGGTCCCACGACATCCATTCCCCAGATGGAAAATGGCCAGGAGTACTTGTCCTGATAAACTAACTCTAGGGGTTGGTGTATGAAGTTGGAATGAACTTGTAATGAATGGCATTTTGCGGTAAAGCGCTCACAATATCATGCCACTGTGGGCCAATAGTACCCAAGCCTTCGAACCTGATGGGAAAGCTTGGACCTTGACTGATGTGCTTCACATACTCTGGCATGCACTTCAGTCATGATGGCAGTGGTTTCTTCTCCATCAATGCATATGAGGAGGATTCCGTCGAGGCCTCGTTTATAGAGGACCTCTTGCTGACCTGTGCTTCCATATAGGACAAAGTTGATTGCCCTTCTCCATATTTTCTCTCGTTCTGCCCTGTATGATGGAAGTTCTCCCCATTGAAGGTATTTTACAATGGGGGTCATCCATCGGTGGTGGGAGTATATGGCTCAGGGACAGGACTGACTTCGTGGATTTCCTCCATCTTGGTCTGGACAAACGGCAAGACCATTCAGCGGTGATCAATACTGATGACTGTTTCATCCCAGTCTGGGTCAGCTAGGGTTGTGGCTGCATTAGCTAATGTGTCAGCCTGGGCATTCTGAGACCGGGGAATATAGGTCAATGTTTGTTCTGTGGATAATTCTACCATTAACCCTCATACATGGTAAAACAGGGGAATCATCTCTGAGTCACCATTTACCTTAAGGTGACGTACTTGTGCCTGGAGTGCGAGTTCCAGGCCTACAATGAGGGCTTGATATTTTGCTTCATTGTTTATACATCCCTCTGATAGGAGGAAAGAATATGGAAAGACTACCTTTTCTAGGTACATGAGTATTATCCCCAAGCCCACCTTGTTAAATTTGGGGTTTTCCATCCTCTTCCCGGTTGGGCTTTGGGATGCGCCATTAAAGTACATTTCCCATGTTGGGAGATCCTCTTGAACTGCAAAGATGCCTTCATCGATTAGCTCGATGTCCGGTGTGGCGGTCCCTGTTTAAGGGTGCTCTGCCAAAAAATCTGCTAACGCCTAGCCTTTGATGGCCTTCTGAGGCACAAACCGGATGTCAAATTGTTGCAGGATGACTGCCCATCGGGATAGGTGCTCAGACAGCATTGGGCGGCTGAGGATGTACTTTAGCGGGTTATTACGCAAGACCAAATGGACTTCATGATGCTGTAGATAATGTCATAACTTTTTAACTGCGAAGACCAAGGCCAAACAACTCTTCTCGGTGTTTGAGTATCGAGTCTCAGCATCAATCATGGTTCAACTGAGGTAATAGAGACTGTTTTCACTGCCGGTGTCATTATTTTGCACGAGAAAGGCTCCTAGTGACCGCTCTAGGGTCGTCACGTATAGGATGAGAGGTCTTCCTTCAACTGGAGGCATGAGCACCGACGGGCTTAAGAGGTACCTCTTTAGGCTATTGAACGCCTCTTGGCAGTCATCTGTCCATTGGTATGCGACTCCCTTCTTCATTAACCTGGTAAAGGGAAAACATTTGCCTACCAGGTTGGCTATGAACCGCCTGATATTGGTCAAGTGTCCTTGGAATCCCCTCAATTAGGTGAGATTTCGGGGAGGTGGCAGGCCAAAGATAGCCTTTGTCTTTTTCAGGTCGACTTCGATGCCACAATGGTGTACGACGAAGACAAGAAATTTCCCTGAGGTAACCCTGAAGGTGAATTTCCAGGGATTCATCTTTAGACTATATTGTCGAAGTTTTTTGAAGATGGTCTCAAGATTTGATAGGTGATCTGAGCATTGTCTGGATTTGACCACCAAGTCATCCACATAGCACTCGAAAAATCTCCCCAGGAATGGTTTGAAGATACGATGCATTGCGCACTGATATGTGGTGCCAGTGTTCTTGAGACCAAAGGGCATGACCCTATAGAAGAATACTCCTTGTGGAGCCCTGAAGATAGTGGATTCTTTGTCTTCTTGGTCCATCCTAATTTGATTATACCCAGAATAGTCATCCATGAAGGATAGAGCCTCATACCCGGTCGTTGCATCGATTAACAACTCGGGGATCGGGACCGGGAAATCATATTTTGGACAACGCCGATTGAGATCTCTGAAATCAATGCAGACGTGGATTTTTCTGTTCTTTTTCTTGATGGGGATGATGTTGGCCAACCAGATGGGGTACTGTACCTCCTGAATGAATCCTACTTTAATGAGCTTATCAACTTCAGCCTCTATTTTGGCAGCATGCGAGGGGTGTGTCCTTCTGGCAGCCTGTTTATAGCCCTGGTGGTCTTCTAGAAGACCTAGGTGGTGCGTTTCCACTTCGAGATTGAGTCCCGGCATTTTTGTGTAATTCTAGGCAAATACATCCCGATGTTGCCTCAAGAAAGAGGTATATACCTCGTGCTCCTCGGGGGACATGGCTGCACTAATGAGAGTAGGCCTCGGATCTTCCCCAGTACCCAAGTTTATTTCCCTGAGCTTGTCCACTGTGGTGGAGATACCTTCCTCAAATGCGAGAGGTGCATCCCAGAGATCTTCCTCATCTTCTTCTCCCAAATACTTATATTCTTGATCTGATGGGGGGAGAGTTTCCGGCCCAGGCTCTCGGGGGTTTGGGGGCGAGGCATTGTGGGCATCCCCGATCGAGTATTCGTCCCCAGATTGTGGGTTGGCAGACGTTCCTACATTGTCACACTTGGTTGTTATGGCTGAAGTCATGAAGACAGCTGAGTATGTGTCCGAACTTGAATCCCTGCTCTCAACGTGGTTGATGGGTAGTACGTAGTCTCTACCAAGCTATCTGAGGGGGTTGTCAGGAACCATTTCCATACCATTTGGAGCGGGGATCCAGTTGACACCATCATTCAAAGGTTTCTTCCTCTTTTTCTCATAAAACCCGACATCAATATATTGTGACTCTGAGAGCTCGAAATGGGCCTTGTCAGCGTGCAATGTCCCACTTTTCCCATTGACGCAATACTTAATACACTGGTGGTAGGATAAAGGAACATTCATGTGCTTATGGATCCATGGCCTTCCCAGTAGGGCATTGAATGTTGTGTTCTGTCAGACCACCAGGAATTCTGAGTAGGCCACAAGGTCACCAAAATGGGTCTTTAGAATAATTTGTCCCATTGTCTTCTACTCACTCTTGTCATAACCCAACAGAGTTGTGGTTGAGGGTATTAAATCATCCTCACAGTGGCCCAGCTTAAAGAGTGTCCGTAGGGGAAGGAGGTTAACTCCAGAGCCGTATCCAATAAAGACTTTTCGGATTTCAACGTCATTTAGTGTACCAGACACATATAGTGACTTGATGCGTCCTTGCATGATGGAATCTTCATCCTGATTGGTGAAGGAAATCACCGCATTTCATTCAGCCGAGCCAGTCTCCGTCCGATAAATCTCAGCGGAAGCTACCTCGGCTTGAAACTCCTGGGGGATGAGCAGGGATTCTATAAGTTCCTTCCTGAGGTCTTTTGACAAACTCAAGGAATCCAGGATCGATAGTTTGGCTGGTATAGATGCCAGCTGCTTAAGGATATCGTATTTCTGCTCTAGCGGCCAACGCTTCTCCATTGGAGGGAGAGTTTTAGCGGGAAGATTGGGAGTTGGAATACATGATGAGGAGGGACCAACTATGGGGTCAGATGCCGATGATGTCCCTAGGTTCTGGGGACTCGGCCCGGCTGGTCTGTTTGTGCGCACTAGGCGGCTTGACACTTGTTCCTCCTCTGATGGGTACCGCAGAATGAGGGGGGCAGAGTGGACACTTGTGGAGGTGTAGGGATATCCTTTCTCCCACTGAGTCCATTGAAGGGCTCTCCCATGGGTTTCTGTGATATTGACAGTTTGGGCCGAGGTCCAACCATAGGGTTGGTTTCAACCGCGACTGCACCTTCCCTGATATCCCCTACCTCTGCGATTCCTCGTTCTGGCTCCTCATGTTGGGAACTCGGGTTCATAACCATACCCTTCGTCAGGGAACGATTCCATAAGATGGATGACATTGATGGAACCAAAGATTGGCTCTTCATCCTCTGACAGGTCAACCTGGTCAGTTGTCCCCGATGGTGCTGTTTGATTGGTCGGTGCTCATGGTGCCAAATTCGAGGGCATGAAATCTGATAGCATCGGGGCTAACTTTGGCCTCGTCACAGACTTATCCTATTGTGCTTGTCTCCTCCCTCTTTGATTACTCCTGGATGACCGGCTCGTAGAGGGTTGTGAGGCCGATATTGTCGGCTGTGCAGCATCAGGGGCCTGTTGGTGGCAACACCGGCTGTTGTAGTTGAGCTCGTAGTATGCCCTAGGCTCGATTAATAGTCTTCTGAGTCATCAAGTTATCAAACTTCTACCCCTTCTTGCTGGTGACTTCCTGCCACCCCTCCCCTTTGTTGGAGTTGATGGTAGAAATATATGTCACATGCGCCGGTGGTGGTCCCAGCTCGACCTGCCTGGAGTTTACCATCCTTTGAAAGAGGTCCTTGAAAACGAAGCATTCCTGAATATTATGCCCCAACATTCGATGGTAGGTACATTAGTCTGGCCTGTCATCGCAGCTGACTTCTTCGGGTTTACTCGGCTCCGGGAGGCGGAGAAAGTTGCAATTCATGGCAGCGATGAAGTAGTCGCGGACTTGGTCCTCTTGGAATGAGTATACTTTATGTCTTTGTTCCTCAAACTGGTTCGTCTTTGAACCTTTATGATCGTCCCGCCTGGGCAGAGGTGGCCGCTGATATATAGGGGGTCCTTGACGATTTGGTGGAGGCCTGAGCGGTGGAGCAAGCACAGGGGCTGGCTTGAGCGTGACAGAGGATGCCTCAGCTCTAACTATTCACTTTTTAGGAGCCTGCGAGGCTATTCAGGACTTCAAATTGGTCTGCTGTAGGGAGTCCTTGATTCTCTAGGCAATGGCCGAGAGATGGCAGAAGCCAGTGGTGCACTCCATTGGTATGAGCAGAGTTCGCAGCTCATCTCAAATATTGTCGATGCATATGGTGAGAAACTCATCTTGAGGCATTTTCCTCTTTAGAGAGTAGGTTAGACCTTTCCATCTGGCGATGAAATCCAAGACCCTCTCGTTTTCCCTCTACTTGTAGTTCATGAGGTCGCTGACTGTTGTTTTAGGCAACGTCGAGCTGAAGTGGAAGAGGAACTGCTGCTGAAGGTCTTCCCAGCTTTTTATTGACTGGGTTGGCAGACTCGTATACCAGAAGAAGGCAGATCCTTACAAGATCCATACAAAGCATCTGATTTTCACTATTTCTTGTTGTTCCAGAGTTCCCATCATAGGGTCGCAATAAGACTCATAGTGCATCAAGTTTTGTTCCGGATTGCCTGACCCATTGAAAATAGGGAATACAGGGCTCCCAAAATTGGGTGGAGAAGGCGTGTTGCTCACCCAATCTGGGTAGGGCTTCCGCTCTGGCTGTATCGGAGTGCGTCAACCTTCCATTGCTTCCAATCGAGCCGTTAGTTCCTCGATGGTGTTGTTGAGACCCTGGTTTACATCCTATTGGGCCCGGTCCTGGGCAGGTGTAGCCCGAAGCATTTCTTGAGGATCCAGCTCAGTTGGCACTAGGGGTGCATGTGCCGTTTGTGACACCTTCGGAGGGTTTAGACATACTCTCTCTGGTTGCTTCCTGAATGGAGAGAAGTCTTGGTATTCATCCAGATCCACATTTAGGTAGTTGGACGGGTCGGGTGCCTCGTTGGACGGGAGCCCTGGCCGTGCTTTGTTTTCTGGGGAAAACCTTGGTCTTTGAGGTGCACTTACTAGGAGCGCATGGTGTAGCTCCTCTTGGGATGTGCTTTCAATAAGACGGTTCCTCTGGAGTAGCTCGGCGTTAAGCCGTCTTAATTATTTCATTTCCTCTTCCTGTTGAGCGAACCTCTCTTCGAGCGTGAGTGGCTCGTCTTTATCGAGAGACAGAGGCGGGTTAAGGGTGACCAGTCCTTTGTTCTTATCCTTGTTGGAAGCTCTCAGGGTGAGTAGAGGAAGGTTAGCTAAAGGGGCGGCCATATTCAGGGCGGCCCTTTGGTTCCGGGTGTACACACCTGGTGGTTCGTTGTGGGTTGCAGCCTGACCGGAACCATCATCTCCTGATCCATCCGGATTTGCATCATCTTAGTCGTTACCAGTGGGGTTAGCCTCTATGGTGTTGATGGATGAATATCGCGGGGTGGAGAAGATTTCATCTTCCAAATAGGAAGAGGATCTCCCGCGTCTCTTATTGTCCTTCCTTTTCATGTCCCGGGATGTCCTTTGGACCCCTTGACGAAGGGTGATGCGGAGAGTTCTTTGATGTGCCCTTACGGTACGCCTCCCTCTTGGAGGGGATGATGATTATGACAACGGGATAGGGCAGGAACCTCCTCTTTTGACTGTCCTCCCTAGATGAGAGAATACTGATTCCCGTGGGAGAGGTTAGTGTTGAGGAGGTAATAATGCCCCCAGCTCTGAGGGCTGGGGTTGGATCCGTTCCTTGGACGTTGAGTCTCTTCCCATTTTTATTGGTCTTCCAGGGGAATTTGTTGTTAAAAATACCCCCAGCCCTGTAGGCTAGGGTTGACCCTGGATTGCGGCGGTGGATGCTGCTATCGCGACTTGCCTGATCTCACGTGCCCCCATTCGGGGGTGAACTGGGTTTGGTGCCGAGTTCTTCCATGAATCAATCCCTTCTTGGGAGGTAGGCAATGACCACTGATTGGCCTATCTTAGACGAGAGGCATGTTGTATACTCTCGGTGGCCTGATTCAAGAGTTCTTGAATGGCTTTTTCCCGTCAGGCATGATGCTTCTGGGACTTACTCAAGGCCTGACTCTATTGGGTGTGTTGCCTTTCGCGAATAGAGAGACCACTCGATTTCCGTCTTGACGTGATGACGTTGCAAGACACCATGCCGAATGGGTTTTTCTGGGTGGGGAGTGGAGTAAAATGCAGAGCTCCATGTTCCCCCCATCCCATGATATGGACTCCCATCAGAGCATCACCGATGAGGTGACGCAACTGGTGCAGCACACGGAGGCAGGCTATCTCCATGTTTCCTTTGCGCCTCTCGGTCGGGTCACTGTTGTCGTGACGATAGAAGAGTTTCTAGGTCAATGTGACATAGGAGGTCTCCTATTATCTTGACGTGGTCTACATACCCGTCGTAGAGCAGGAATCTTGATTTCATCCGGTGTAGGGTTGTCCATATATTGTGGCGGATGTTGTACACACATTCTTTCGACAACTCTCTGGGTATGTCGAACTGAGAGGTGGCCGTGGGCCAAAACATAACTGGTATATCATCCCTGGACAGTCATTTCCTCAGGTGCAACATGTCGGCATACTCCTCCTCTAGTGATTCCTCTACCTGTCAGCCCAACTGAGATGCTCCCTTATGGGGTGGTTGGAGACCGTGGGACCGGTAGGTATTGAATTGTCATGTGGGCGATTCTGAGGTGGTTCGGAAGATGAACGTGGCCCCAGAACATCTCCCGATTGAAGAAGGGTGTCGTTAGCAATTGATTGGGAATCTGACAAGATTGATCCCATCCTTCAGAGTGCCTCAGCGTACGAGGGATTTTCTGTGCTTGATTCGGCAGAGGGAGGACCTTCTTGTCGATATGATATGTCATCGCAGGGAGGGACTTTGCAATGACAGTTGTAATAGCGAGGACTACCATTACTGCTTGACGCCTCACTACATAAAGGAATTTTGCAGTGCATACCCTGGGGAGGACCTCCAAGGCATGTCGCAGCAAGGGGAGGACCTTCTGGCTACGTATCATTGTTACGGGGAGGTCCTTCACAACAACTGTCATCATGGTGGGGATGACCATCATGGTTTGATGTTCAATGTGTATCCTGGGGAGGACCTTCAAGACACACTGCGACAAGGAGAGGACCTTCTTGTTTCTTGGGGCCACTATAGGGAGGACCTTCAAAAAGGCGGTCGTGGTGGCAAGGACTACCATCACGGCTGTTACAATGGTGAGGACTACCATTACAGCTGTCGTAGGGAGAATATCTGTGGGGTACACCCTGGGGAGGGCCTTCAGAATTTACCGCAACAGGGGGAGGGCCTTCTCATTGCTTGACGTCTCTACGGGGAGTACCTCCATTACCAGGGTGGCGAGGACTACCACCATGATCTGATGCCCGGTTGCGCGGAGTGTCATTGCAACGTAACCCATGGGGAGGACCTTCAGGGAAGGCTATGACAAGGGGAGGGCCTTCTTGTCGTGATGAGATGTCACTGCGGGGAGGGCCTCTGTAGTTGCGACTATGATAGCGAGGACTACTATCATAATCTGTGGTCCCACTGCTTAGAGTGTGTTTGCAGCATATACCCCGGGGAGGACCTTCAGGGTGGACCGCAGTAAGTGGAGGGCCTTCTTGCTGCTCGATCTTCTGGTCACGCTGAGGGTTACCATGACTTGCATCAAAAGAGAGGCTCTTATGACCGATCGTCATATGCCCGCAGGGGAGGCCCCCACGGGTGCTCTGGGGAGGACATTCAGAGCTGCTGGTAGCGAGATTGTGGGGAGGACCTTCACAACTGCTACTGCCACTCCGATAATATGGTAATGGGTGGGCAGGGTTCTGAGCCTTCGATGTGCTCTTAGCGGTGTTGGGAACCCCAGCTTCCGGCAGAGCGGAGTCATGAACCCGCTCTTTATTTTCTGGCTGCCTTCGGCGCATTCGAGGCACTTTCTTGTGGGAAGCAGGGACCGTCTACTATTGACAATGGACTTCACCTTTGGTTCCCTGTCTAATTGGGTATCGTGATTCTACCGGGATATGCCGACGAACATCTTGACTTTTATCAGGGATATATGCCTGCTCTGGAGCATCCACCGTGATGGACGGGTGTCCCCTAGTTGGAACGAGTGAAGCTGCTTGATCCGGTTTCCCTTGCATCGTGGAATATAGCTGGAAACCCTCCTGGGTGGAAGAAAGTATGCAGATCTACTCCGAGGCTGCTATCTCGTCTCTTAGATGAGTCGCCTCAATTGGGGAGACGGGATCACGGGCCCGAGTCCTTGCTGTTGCCACTAATGCAATTACATTCGGGAAAGTCTACAAGATATGGTCTGGGATCGATACCTGCTCCTCCATAATTTCCAGGATATGCAGAGAGACATCTTTGGATGGAATGGGTATGAAGGCTCATTTCAGTATCGGAGCAGGAATATTTTTCTCCGGTCCTCCGGTGGTCAGTGGGTACTGACAATTCTCCTGTGTTGGGGCAGGTGAACGAATCTACCCCTGGGCCGGGATATGCCAGTTTATCTCTCTGTTTGCCGCCACATCGGGATAGTGAACTTTACTTGCATCAACAGGGAGTTGGCCCTACATATATTGGTTTCCCACCCTATCAAGTTAGTGGCCTTTGTTGGCAGGGAGACGTGCCCGCCTATTAATTTCCACCACATCTGAATGACGGGCTTTGTTGATCACCATCATGTCAGGATGGTAGGCGTCAAGAGGAACTGATAGGAGCTGGTCCTGCATACATTGGGTTGCCACCATGTTGGGTTGGTGGGCTTCATGACCCTGGGCAGGGAGAGGTGCCTGCCCGGTAAGTATCGTCCTGTGTGAGCGACAGGCTTGACGGAGCTCGGTGGGGATGCACGCCTGCTCATATGATATCGCCATGTCTGGACGGCAGGCCGCCATGTCTGGATGGTGGGCTTTGGAGAAGCGAACAGGTGTGTGTGCATGTTCGTGATGCGTCTCTGTGACTAGGTAGCAGAGCTCCTCCTTGGGGACAAGGGTGATGATCGGTCCCTGGTTGTAAGTTTTCCACCCTCACCGGGCGGTCCGAGGGGCCGGTGCTTGGGGAGCGTGGGCCTGGATCCTCGGGGCTACATCCTCCTAAGCGTGAGGATGTTGAGTCGCGGCGTGACCACGATGATGTCTTCTGGTGGGGGCCATGGATCGGAACCCCCGTTCAGCGGGGATGAAGTCATCAGCGTCGACCTTATCTGCCTCCCTAAGATAAGGGAGGTACGCATTGTCCCGTTACAGGGATAGAATCCTGAAATGGTTGGAGACAGCAACAGGGGCTATCTGGATCTGCCTTTGCGGCCGCTGCTGGGTAGGCGACCGGCGAGTCCTGGCGGATTGGAGGGCATGCATGGCCACCTCCACCGTTGGGAGAGTACCATTCACGTGGTACTCTCGGATCAGTGCATCCGAGACCCAGCGTTGAAGACACTGGGTAGGTGACGGGGTCCTCCATTGGTGAGGAAGTCTGGTCATTTAATTTTTGAAAGCAGGCGCCTGAGAGTTCCTTCGTGACGCCATTGGATCGAAGGGAGTTCTAAGTGGTACCTATAAAACATTTTAACAAATACAAACAGAAAACCCGTCAAAGCAGCATCTCATGACCCCATGTGTAATTAATGACCTTTCTTGGCCCTCCTTGAGAGTATAAGGGGGAACAGGGTGGGATTAGGTTAAATCTGTCATGCTTGGTTAAATATTCACATCGTATTCACCATTTTTTGTCTCACAGAGCACGACAGGGTCGTGGGGAAGAAACATGCGCTACCCCACGGTTGATTAGAGAAGCTTGGGTTCTGCTTAATCACTCACATCAGATACACCATTTTCTCCTCGAAACGCCCAACAGTTCCATATCTAGTAATGCGTGGACCTGCTTTCCAAAGGCAGAAGTTCACTGGGTGGTTTGACCAGTGACTCTTAAGAACTCACATTGGTCGAGAGGATGGAAATTCAGGATCATCGCACCCTTTTTGGGGGGAATTATTGCCTGTTATAGGACTCTATTATAGATTTAATGTGTATTCATATGTTCACTAATCTTTGGTTTATACTCAAGTATAGTATCCATAGATTTCTCCTGGTTGGTAATGGTCAGCTGGATGCAGGGGTTCAGAATCATTTATGCCTGAGCTTTACCATCCCTCATTGGATTAATGACCCCGAGGATTCTGGACTCATTGAGGCGGCACTAGGAGTGGTGCGGTGAACCAACGTGAAGATAGTCGGATCGACCGGTTGTTGGGCTTGAACCTTAGGGAGGATTCCTATGTACCCTACCTAGGAGACAGGGATCAAAGTCCTCATAGTTCACATAGGAGTTTCGGAGAGCCGATGTGGATGTGGACCCGGGGGTCCGATGGTGATCAGGCTTGAACCTTATGGAGGCTTCCTACATATCCCTGTGGTAAGGAATCAAAGTCCTCGTAGTTCGCATTAGCTTTGGGCTTACACTCTGAAGAGGACCAGAGTAATGGATTGGGGCTTACACTCTGAGGAGGCCCATAAGAGGATGTCATGGTCGATGATTACTCTAAGACCATGTGATTCATGCTCGGTGTGGGAAACAAGAGGCAGCAAGGACCAGACGATCACATCACGAAAGGTGCGTCTGTGGGAAGTGGAGTGGAGATTATGCATAGAGACGCCCCATAAATTCGGGGCTTACATCGAGGTGGATGCCCGGGGAAACAAAGCGCAGCGGGAGAGGGACTTGACCCCAAAGAAGGACAGAGCATCACCCTACCCCGCTACGCCCTTCCTTGGGAATGTCCATGGGGAAGTACGGAGGTGAATGGGGGCTTCCTTCTGATGGGTATCCTGCCACTCCCTGAGGATGGGAGAATCACCCCAGTCCTAACAAGTGGAGGGGCAGAAAGGGGGATCCCGGGCTCGGACTTCGCATTACCGTGGGAATGTGAACCCAGGAATGCTTCGGGAATCCACTCAAGGGCTAGGGAAACCCCTTCACCCCTGCCTACCATGGGTATATGAACTCAAAACGGCGCGATGATGCACCTGAAGGTTACATCACACGGGTCTGGTGGCTCTGGTGGAGGCTTCGGCTCGGTGCCGATGAATGGGCCAATGAGGGGGGTGCAGAGGATCAGGCCGGACTGGGAGGATTTTATCCGGCTCGGGGAATGGGAACTCCAAAGGATCTCAGGTGCCACACACATGTATGAGTGGTGGTGCCCTTCACGTAGGGAGGTGCTATGCGGCTGGAGAGGTCGTCCGCGAACCAGGGTGGTTCGTGGACTAATGGGCATCCCGCGAACCAGGGTGGTTTGCGGCTTCGGGTTCGGCCCATATACCAGGGTGGTATGCGTAGGGATCCATGCGAGTAGCGGTGGCCGAGGGCGGCGCTAGTCAGGGGTTCTTCGGTCGGGGCTTCGCTTGCGTAGGAGGGTGCTACGCAGTGCGTCGGATCGGAAAAGGGGCATAAACTCTCTGGTCCATGGGGAGTGCATCTGCGGAGGGGCCATGGTTCACGGTATTCTTTTCTTTGTTATTTTAAGTTCGCAGTTCACCAAGTTATTATGCATTTTTGGTTCCTTATTAATTCTCTTCTAGCTTCATACCTGTTCTGGTTCGTAGACTGGAACTTCGCGGTTTGAGAAATCCTAAGCTCCTTCCTTCAAAATCCTTCCACCCAAATCTGGTCGATCTCTCTAAATCCTCCCTTTCTCTTCCCCCTTGGTCTCCTTTTATAGAGTGGGGAAAGAGATGTATCTGTGGTCATGAGGCACCTTTTGCGGAGGCCCATGACCGAAAACCTAGTTTACGGATGACTTGGTCAATCCGCAACTCGCGGGGGGCATTGAATGCACCCCCTCGCGAACCAAATGAGCTCAGGGGGTGCTTCGCGGCCGCACAGGGTTCCACCTCCATTCCGCGAATTACATCGGATACGGTCTGATCCAGTCGACGCGGTTCGCGGCTGGGGTAGTTCGTGATGGTGGACTGGTCTGGCGCCCGTCCTGCTTCGCACCCGCGGAGGATCTCCGCCTCCATTCCGCGAACGACAGCGGTCCGCGGAGGTAGTGCTTCGCGGAACTGGTTGTGTGGCATTATCGTTGGACCGGTCTGCGGACCGGTTCATCTTGGGCCATCCTTTGAGTATTTCCCCACATTTCCCAATTATTTTGGGGGGAAATTGGGTATAATCTCCCTTGGAATAAAGGGGATTCTCATTCTCCTTTGTAGATTTTTCAAGACCCTACAAACCTGGACACCTTGAAAAAGGATGTCTTGTATTGTTACTAGCACAAAAAAGTTCCTTAAAAATTCTCAAAAGCTGGAGGTGAAGAAAGAAAATAAAGTAGAGAAAACTCTTATTGTTGAAACTGCATTGAAAGTAACAAAAGGAGAACAACCTTGGATTCTTGATAGTTGGTGTTCTTATCATATGATAGGAGATTTGAAATTTTTTATGAATGTGAAAGAATTTAATGAAGAAACAGTGATATTTGGCAATGATTAATCCCTAAAAATTAAAGGTGTTAGATGAGTTATCATTGGGAAAGAAAAGATGAAATCCAAGAAAACTTTGTATGTTGATGGGATGAACCATAATTTTCTAAGTATTTCAAATTTTTTTGATGAGGGTAAAAATGTTATCTTCAGAAAAGATGGGTTTGTTTTGAAAAGTGAGGAAGATTGAAATATTGTTATAAGAGGACAACAGTCAAAAGGAAAATTGTTTCAAGTTGGTGAAATACAAAACTCTTGTTACATAAGTATGGTGGAAGAGAATCAATTGTGGAATAAAATTTTGGGATATATGGTTCAAAGAAACATGAGAAATTTATTTAAAATAAATATTGTTTGAGACATTCCTAAATTTCCAAGAAGAAGAGATTGGTGTTGGGTGATTTTTCAGAAAGGAATGATTAAAAACTTAGTGCATAAGAAAGTTGAGATTTTTCAAGATAACCCCTAGAGATGATTCATTCTGATATCTATGGTCCAATGAGAAAACAATAAAAAAATGGAGATAAGTATTTCATTACTTTTATTGTTTATTTTACTCACATTACTTGTGTTATTAATATGAAGCATAAATCGGATGATTTGAAAATGCTTAAAAGTTTCAGAAGGAAAACAAAGAAAGAATACGAGTATTCAGTGAAGAAGTTGAGAACAAACAATGGTGGTGAATACAGAAGTGATGAATTTAAAAGTTATCTTAAGAAGAGTGGAATTTGGCATGAGTATTATTTCCTATACACTCCTTAACAAAATGGAGTTTCTGAAAGAAATAATTGAAGTTTGATGGAAATGGGAAGAACCATGTTTCTTGAGCATGGATTTTATCATTACTTTTGGAGGCAAGCCATGAGTACTGTTGTTTATATTTAGAACTATTATTTCTATAGGCCTCATTCAGATATTCCTCCATATGAATTATTTTATGGAAAAACTCCAAGTTTGAAACACTTTAAATTTTTTTGTGAGTTCATGTATTATAAAGAAGAAAGGTGCAAACTATTGAAAGTTTGAGCAGAAATGTGAATATGGAATATTTCTTGAATATTCTCTAGAAGGAAGAGGATATAGATTATTCAACAAAGAAATAGGAATAATTTTTGATTTAGCTGATGTGAAAGTAATTGAAAAGTAAGAACAAGATGAACATACTCAGGAAGATGAGAAGGTTGAGCAAGATTGATTTGAAAAAAAAATCTGATAAGGATATAGACAATTGTAATCCTACACAAGAAGAAGAATTAGACTCATCTATTTCCAGTGATAAAGAAGATACTCAAAAATATCATCCTAGGTTGAGGAAGCAAGTGGAAGATCGTAACATTATTGGTGATAAGCATCAGAAGGTTCAAACCAGAAGAACAACCAATTCCATTACACACACTTCTTTGTATAAAAAAGTGGAGCTAAATAATGTAAAAGAAGATTTTGAGCATCCGTAATGGGTTCAATCCATGAATAAAGAGTTGGATAAAATTTAAAAAGAATGATACATGGGAACTCATACCCAAGATAGAAAAAAAAACATCATTGGTACAAAATGGGTTTCTGGAACAAGCTGGATGAAGAAGGTTAAGTAATAAGAAAAAAAAGCAAGATTGGTTTGAAAAGGGTTTTCAAAAATTGAAGGTATTGATTTTGATGAAACCTTTACTTTGGTGTCAAGGTTATAAATAATAATAATATTTCTTGCTATTTTTCTACAACGAGGTTACAATATATTTCAAATGGATATCAAATCTGTATTCTTGAATGGTGATATTGATGAGGAAGTTTATATTGAAAAACCTTGTGGATTTATTTTTGGGAAAGATGAAAGTTATGTGTACAGATTGAAAAATGCCTTGTATGGAATAAAATAAGATCTGAAGGCGTGTTATTCCAAATTTTATATATGCTTAAGGAAGGTGAGTTTTAAGAAAGGAAGAGTGGATAACAATATTTACATCAGAGAAAGTCAAGAGTATTCTCCCTCATTATAATTGTTTATGTTGATGAAATTATCTTTGCTGGGAATGATGAAAGAAGTTGTAAAAGGTTTGCTGAAGAAATGAAAAAGGTATTTGAAATTTCCATGGTGTGGAAATGAAATACTCTCTTGGGTTACAAATACAACAATGGAAGGAATACATTTTTATTTCTCTATAAAAATTATGCTAAGGATGTTTTTAAGAGGTTCAGAACGGAAAACTCAAAACCTATTTCCACATTGATATCAGTGGAAACAAATTTTTCTAAATATATAGAAGGAAAAGAAGTTGATCAGAAATAATTTCAAAAGCTGATTGTATTTTTTTTGTATTTTACCACCTTAAGACCCGATATTGTTTATGTTGTTACCTTATGTAAAATATTTCAAAGTTATCAAAAAGAATAATATTTACTTGATGGAAAAATAATTCTCATATACATCAAAGGCATAACATAATTCAGAATTAAATATAATATCTTAGATAATAATGATTTTTTGGGGTATTCAGATACTAATTGGGAAAGAAATGTTGATGATAGAATATCCAAATCTGGTCGAGTATTCTTTCTGGGAAAGAATTTTGTTAGTTGGAATTCAAAGAAATATAAACTAGTAACTCTCATTATGGTTGAATCTAAGTATGTTTCCATCACTCAAGACACTACTCAACTTATGTGGATGAAAAATCAATTGGAAGATTTACTTGTTGAAGTGAAGTTACCCTTACTCTTAGGTTGTGATAATCAAAGTACAATCAATCTCACTCGGAATCCAGTTCAACATTCTCATTAAAAAAATATTGATATCAAATATCATTTCATTAAAGAGCATGTGGAGAAGAATGAATTGAAGCTGGAATATGTTCCAACATCGAAACAAGTTTCTGAAATTTTCACAAAACCTTTACCGAAAGAATCTTTCTCAAAATTGAGGTTGAACATGGGGGTTCCAACCTATTTATCATCAAGTTTGAGGTACGTGTTCTTATTCCCCCTCTCATCTTACCTTTGCATTGTATTGTCAAGGAGAGAATTGTTTCATAAATCAACCCTTTTGTATTTCATATAAAAAGAGGGATTTTTGGGTAAGTTGTGTCTTCAACATTGTATTATAAGTGAACTATTATAACTATTTGTTGGGGTGGTTTTAGGAAACAAATTGTATTATTTTCTAGGAAATTATAAGAGTTGAGGAAGAAATATGAAGAAGGTTTTCATAATCACTACTTTTGGAAATCATGATTTTACTATCAATAATTATTATTTCCTATAATTAGTTAGCTCATGTAGGCTTATAATTGTTGACAAGTGATCCATTTCTTGAGGATACAAAGTTTAGTGATTTATGAAAATTGTTTGACAACAAAATCCAAAGGGGGAGATTGTTAGGACCAAGCTAATGATGAAGGTGATTATTTTCAAGTGTTGTCTTTTGTTATCAAGAAATTTTGTTTGAAGAAAAAAATCACCTCACTTTGTATTTAGTTGAAAATAATACTCACAAATTGTTTTCAGGAAAAAAAATTGGACTCACTTTGTTTAAGAAAGTTCATATCAAGAAAATTTTGTATGGAAGAAAAGGTTTTGATCAGACTCACCTTGGACTCACTTTACTGATTTGTATTTCACATAAATCGTAATTTGATTGGAGAACTTATGATGTAATCATGATGGAAGAAAGGGGAAAATAGGTGTTCTTGATCAGACCCAGATTAATTGGATCTGGGTGGTATAGAAGAAAGAGATGTTATTGATTGTATTTAGATTAATCAGATCTAGATGGAAAGAAAAAGGGTGATGAAAATTGTGTCCAAGTTAATCATAATCAGAATGATTCAACCCAAGAAAATCATACTCAGCCAGATTATATTCAGGGAAATCGTACTCAGAAAGATCATACTCTAGACAATCATACTCAGGCTGTGAAGGAAAGAATGAAGCTAGAAAGAATGAAGAGTTACGATACTTTCCATTATAAATCTGACGATGCTAAAGTTGTTCTCAAATGAATTCAAAGTCATGAAGGGATTCATGATACAATAACAAGTTTTTAAATAAAGTAAGTTTCTAAAGTTGAAGCTATTGATACCAGTCTATCATATTTTTCATACCATCGTACTCAAGAAGAATTGTTTTTAAAAATTACCCATGGAAAAGGAATTGAATTGAGGCCGATGTAAATCATAAAGATAGAGATCGGTCAACAATGTAGTCAACCATTTTAAAAGGGGTTTAATTACTTTGTTATCTTTTCAAATTAATCAAGAGAATTTCTTAAGAAAAGATATGGATGTGTTGTCTAGGGGGATCTTGGAATTCAAAGAGTATTTTGTTTTTCTTTATTTGGTACAGAGCATTGTTTTGAGAAAATCGGATTTAGGAATTGAAATTGGAATGGTGATTTAAAATAAAGTCTAAAGAAGAGATAGATATTTTATAATAATCAGGAATATTCGAGAAGAGTTGACTAAGTCATAAATGCACCTGAAATTTAAGTGAAATCAATATTTGGTGCAATTTGATTAAGCGGGAAAGATTTTGGGATTCCCACTAAAACCATCCCTTGTTCACCTATATAAGGTGAGTATACTTTTCACTTTTTTATGATGGATGTAGTATTCACTAAAGAAGATAGATAATGTATATTTTTTTAGAGATATGAAGAATTTTCCATATTCACTTTTATTAAAGATGTTTTGACGGAGAAGTTAAAGGATAAGAGACAAGATCGCAATATTGTATTCAGCTGATCATTGTATTCAGTGATTATTGCATTAAATTTTTTACCATATTTATCTTTTCAATTGTATTTATCTTATCATCATATTGGGATGAATAATGATATTGTGAGAATTGTACCTGAAAGAATCGTACTAGAAGAATCGTACCGGTGAAAATCATACTGGGAAGAATCGTACCATGAAAAAATGGACTGGAAAAAACATACTGGGGAAATCATATTGAGTTTTCCTTAACAAATTCCATGAAGTTCTTATTGTCTTCTAGGTAATAAATTAAAGAATTTTTTTTCAAAGAAAATTTTTGTTTAAATTGAAAATAATTATAGGCAACATGAGTTGTTACATAAACTTTGTATTACCCCATTTGTGATAAGTGTGTACACAAGTACTTTTGTATTGTCCTCAAAGTACTAGACAAGTGAAAGGTCATATCCTACTCGTTGTAATCCAAGGATTGTTTTCTAGTGGATTTTTTGGTATTGAATTATCTTCAAACCATACCAAGGATGTAGCTATTCATATTGAATAGTGAACCTTGTAAACTTGTGTTTATTTGGATGTGTGTTTGAATTGTTTTCAGTGGGGAATATAATCTTTAACAAGAGGCGAAGGTTGTTTCAATTACTAGGGAACATAAAAGAAAAAGTATCACTAATTCACACCCTCACCCTCTCGGTGATATAATTATCTTGACTGGGTGCTTACAATAATGAGGGGATTTGGATACTCGATAGACGGTTTAAATCCATTCAACCTTTAAAAAAAGATTTCAATAATCAAGTTATATTTTTTTTGTAATATACATTGTGTTACCTCGTATTATTATATGTTCACTATTTCATTTATGTAATCTAAATTAAAATTTCAACCACTTTTGTAGATAATAACTTCTTCATATGTCTATGCCCTCAATCCAAATGAGTAATAGGTTTCTCAACATGTTTATGCTCCCAATATAGAGGAACAATGAGCTTCTACAATTCCAATGCTACCAATCTAAAGGAAAAAAGTATTGATGATGTTGATGCTGAGGAAATGGTCGATGGTGAACAACCTGTGTCATAGAAAAAATAGGAGTGTTGTAGTGTAATAGTGTAAACAAAAATTATTAAGGAAAGAGAAAAAAAATTATCAAATTTAAGGTTGGATGGAACGCATGTGGATAGCCTATTAACCCAAACATTTCCATGTTTAATAGTTACATTAGTTTCACCAATATAATTCACATTTAGTTTGATGTAGATTCATGGAACAATGTTATGGCCACACTTAAGGCATTAATTTGGGAAGAGATTATGGTAACATTATGATATACTTTCTTTAGTTTACTAAAATGAAAAACAATGAAACATTGATTTACTCTTCATTATCCCTTGAAGAGTGCATTTATAATAGATGAATGTCAAATGAAATTTTTATTAATGCTCACTAGAAAGGTTCATAGAGGCTTTCGGAAAATTATTATTAAATATCATCTCAAAGATGTTGAAGAGAAAATAAATCCACACCCACCACAAATATATGCACACCTCATAAACCAACTAATGTGGAATGTGTTTATTAGTCTTTATAAGGAAATAAATTTTTAGTTACATTGTTATTGGTAATAAATTGCTTGAAAATATATGTATTAATCACTTTGATTAAGAATTGTTAATTTATAAAACAGAAATTGAATGATGATGTAAGAACTCGGACCTTCTTTTCAGGTATTCTTTCATTTTCTGGTTGTTTTTGAGAAAAAGAGGATTTTCTAAAAATTTCTGAAGTACACACCATGTACTTTATGAGTACATGTCGTGTACTATGTTGCCACAGGAGGTCATGTTCTGGCCATGTAATGGCCACACACACAGCCATGTGGGGGTGACTTAGAGGCCACTTAAAGCGGAGTACGGAAACGGAAAGTACACGCCATGTAATTCCAAAGTACACGTCATGTACTTTCTTTTTTTTCATTAAACATATCGGGGTTGTGTCTTATCACCATAAACATATTCTTCTAGGTTTCATTCGGTCGAGAGCTCTCTTATAGCCGTGATCTTCCTCTGATCCCCCAACCAAGCATCCGATCTCCGATTCGACCGTCGTTGATTGCGTTTGGATCGCATGGGTAAGATCTCTCTTCTGCTTGAGCGTCATTTCATGATTCCTCCTCTTTCTCAAGATATCCTCTATTGAAAGTTTTAGATTTTTTTATAGATCTTCGGCGTTCTAAGGTGATTCAAGCCCTGAGATTCATGTATAGCAATCTCCCAACGCTGAGGTAGGTGGTTTGTGCCTTTCCATTGAAAGTCTTTGTGTAATATGTGCAATTTTGACCAATACCCTTGAATGTGGTATTTCCTATTTACCGTTTTACCCTTGATAATTGTATGTCATGCTAGTATGCCTGAGTAAAGGTTATTTGGATACGAATAGGGTTGATTGCTAGGATTTGGATGTGGTTGCCCATGCATGTTCTGTTTATGACCGTTTGGTCCTGTTGGCCTGTTAGGCTTCCTTGATGTTCTTCCCATTCCTAGTACTATAGAATGGAGTGTTTATTGTTATCTGACATGCTTGATCTACTGTAGATTGCTAGCCAAGTAGTTCTAGAGGTTTACTTTGGCCGTATTGCACTACTATGCTCGTTTGACTTACACAGGGCCTTGGGAACCTGGTGTAGTAGACTATAAGGGGGAATTAACCGTGTGAGCTTCCTCAGAGAGTCTTTAACCATTGTTGACTATAATTGGAATAGACCGTGTGAGCTTCCTTAGAGAGTCAAAGATCACTTTAGACTATAAGGGTAATTGACCGTGTGAGTTTCCTCAGAGAGTCTTTAACCATTGTTGACTATAAGGGGAATTGACCGTGTGAGCTTCCTCATAGAGTCTTTAAACCACTTTTTCCTATAAGGGGAATTTACTGTGTGAGCTTCCTCAAAGAGCCATTTATCACTTAGACTATAAGGGTAATTGACCGTGTGAGATTCCTCAGAGAGTCCTTGTATATTCTTATAGTGGGATTAGAGAGGAAAGGTTGTGTGTACTTCATAGAGGGTTACCTGTTTTGATTTTAGCTGCTTATTGGATATGTGGAATTGAATGCTTTGAAACTATGGAATTATTTACTGCTCTTTTACTTACCTCTTACCATATTTACTCACTGACTATTAGGTATAGATCTTTGAGTGGTTTTCTACTAGGATTTATTCTCACACCCTATTTAGGTCATGCTTTTGGGCCCAAACAGATTTCTTTGTTGCAGGTATGGATAAGGGAAAGCACCCTTCTACTTCAGGTTCTTGATTGACTGTAGAGTTAGAGAGCATGAGACCAAGCTATGGCTTACTATTCTAAGGAGTTATTTATCTATTTTCTTTCCTAATTTGGTTTAGTACTATTATTATTCCAAAATTGTGATTTGTTTGGCTACTTTCCTAGACATATGTATCATGCATCATTTATATATGTGCGCCAGTTGTTTCTTACTTTCAGTCTTCTATTATTTACTCTTATATGGATTATTACTGCTTTTGATATTTCATATTGTTTTCTTCTACTGTGTTACTCTTCCAATAAGGGCATAGTTTCCTCACTATAACACCCAAGGCCCTCACTGCTAGTCGGCAGCCTATGACATTCGGGGAAATTTGCTTGAAGCTATGTGACCAACTAGGTACGGAGCGCCTCTGAGTGGCTTCCGGAACCGGGGCATTACAAAGTGGTATCAGAGGAATTATTTTCTCTTGAATTACTGTTTGGAGCCTTTAGCCAGGGATAGGAAGGAATAGGTACTTGTTAATAAGCTATGTCTGGGAGTAGCTAACCTGTGTACAGGGAAAAGACAATCTACCTCGTTTATTATAATTTTTATGGTTTTTCAAGTTACAGTTGTTTTGATTTTCACCATTGGGTGACTCACATGTTTTGTGTTATTACTGTGGATGTTATTGAGGTTCTATTTCTGTTTCAACCTGATGAGATGAGGGTATGCCATCTCATGCATCATATAGGCACTTGATAGAAATCACATGTCATTCATTTTTGCAATGCCTTTTAGGGTGCGTTAGCGATTGCATGTTGTTGTGATAGATGTTGTGCTAGATATGTATGTTGTTGTGATAGTTGCATTGATAGATACCTACTACTTGATAGGATATTGAATTTGTGTAAGGTTTGTATGAATAAACGCCAAATTTTGGTTCCTGAGGTGTTATGGGCCCTCATGGACCAGAATTTGGTGGATCATTGCCTTGTTTATGCTTGTTATAACATGTATAAGATGCCAAGATTTGATTCTCGGGGAGTATGGGCCCTCAAGGATCGGGATTTGGTACTTTAATGTTCATTTAAGTGTTTTTCTGGGCTCCAGAGTAGTTTTTGAGGCTTAATGTCTGGAAAAACCCAGAATACATGCAGTGTAGTTTTGGCTACATTCCATGTGTTCTTCTATTTGGGAAGAAACTTTTTTTCTTAAGTACACATTGTATACCGTATGTACATTCCATGTAGTCTCTAGTCATGTCATAGGCCCTGTGGGTAGAGACATGGGATAGGGAAATCCTGGAGTGAACACACTGTGTACCATTCATACATGTCGTGTTGTGTTGACCCTGTGTCCACCTGTGTGACTAATGACACGGATGGATAACAACTTAAGTTATACACGCCATGTCAGCCTTGAACACGCCTTGTAGTGTAACCCAGGTACCCAGTCGTGTCACCAACAACACGGGTCGGTGTTATCCTTTCTAGTACATATCGTGTCTATCTTAAACACATCATGTAGTCTTGTCTTAGGAGATCCGCGTGGCTTAACCATGTAGAAGGACTCTGGTAGGGGAAGAGGATTCAATCACACACCGTGTGTGAGGACAACACACTGTGTGTTGGGGCGTTACACAATCAGTGTTGGTAGAAGTACACGCCACATGAATGGATTAAGGGAACATGTCATGTTGGAACTATACACACTATGTAGTCGTGTTTTGAACAACTTGAAGGCTTTATTTCTCCTGTTTCCTCTCTACACTTATAGTTTTCAGTCCTTGATAATCTTGATCTAATGTGTGTGCTTGACCTTTCAAAGTCATGCCACCGAGACTTCCTCTGGTTATACGCCAGTTGTCAGACGGTGATCAGACACCGGATATGGCTGATCAGGGACTTCCTGTAGATCCTCCAGTTTTGCTAGTTTTGGCACCAGCCGTTATACCTAACATAGGTGCTAATGCACAATTCAGAGAGGGTTTCATAAGGATGATGCAGACCTTTCAGGGACTGCAACCTCCTGCCCTGTCGATGGCAGAATTGACTTGGGTCTTTCAGCAGAAGCATCCTCCTACTTTCTCAGGGGATGGTGGATCCCAGACTGTAGAGTCATGGATAGAAGCCATGCTGATGATCTTTGAGCATCTGGATATATATCCAGAGAGGAGGGTGAATCTCGCTACGTACATGCTCCGAGACTCCTCCAAGAGGTGGTGGGATGTGGTCACACAGGTGGGACACCAGCAGAATATGGCTTGGGATGAGTTTCAGGGCATCTTCTATGATTACTTATATTTGGATACCTTGAGGGCCGATCGAGCCCAAGAATTCATGAGTTTGGAGCAGGGTAATCTTTCTGTTTTGGAGTATTCCTCTTGATTCACCGAGCTGCAGTGCTTTACACCCTTTCTAGGGGGAGATGATTTGTTCCTTGCACGGAAGTTTGAGAATGGTCTCAGGCAGGTTATCCATTCTCAGGTGAATATCTTCAGGTTGACTTTGATATCCTCTATAGTCAACCAGGTGCTGATCACTGAACATAATCTGAGGGATTATAGAGTTGTGAGCCAAGGAAGCTCGACATCTAGAGTTATTATACCTCCTATAGATAGTAGGAAGTGTCGCCGGGAGATTGCACATGGAGATCTGAGTAGGCGGGATGCATCTTATGGTAGCCAAGTGGTGTGCTACTAGTGCGGTAGGAGCGAGCATATGAGGCCACATTTCCCGAGATACCCAGTAGAGTGCTGATCTTGCAGAAAGATGGGTCACCTTCAGCATTTCTTTCAGGTCTTCTCACCAGCAGCTGGTGACAGGGGTTCTTCTATGACTCCTCGTTTAGGAGCAGTGCCACCAGTTTCTCACCAGTCTGGGAACTGGAGTTCTTCTGGATGTTCAGGTCGAGGTGGAGGTCATGGACGTGGTAGCCAACCACTAGTCTTTTAGGGACAACAGGGTGGACCAGCTCAGAGTGGTCAGGCAGGGTCGTAGGTCCGTGGTACAGGCCAGACTTTTGCAGTGGAGCAGACCCAGTAGGAGCAGGATCCCAGAACTTCTACAGTTTGAGGTAAGATCTTTGTAGCCTCAATTTTAGCTTCTTCTCTTTTTGATACAGGGGCTTCCCATAGCATTATATATGTTTCTGTTGCGTAGATCCTTAGTCTCTGTATCTTTTCTTCTGCTGATATCATGACGCTAGACACTCCGTTGGGGACTAGAACGGTGAGTGTACGTCAGTGCAAGGAGTTCCCTCTAGAGGTTGGTGGGAGTCAGTTTTATGGGACCTCTATGTCCTAGATATGATGGGCTATGATGTCATTATCAGAATGGACTGGTTAGTTCCCTTCCAGGCAGTCATCGATTTCTATCGCCGTAGGGTGAATTTCACATCACCAGAGGGTGGATCTTTTCTTCATAAGGGCGGTTGGGATGTGCAGGCGAGCAGAGCGGGACTCGAGCATCATGGGTTAGGAGTTACATCCCATATTGCTAGTCTATATCTGGATGACCATGGGATTTCACAGATGGACTTTCCTCCAGTGGTGGATAGTTTTAGAGATGTCTTTCCAGAAGTCTTTTCAGGTTTTCCTCTAGAGCATGAGGTATAATTTTCTATTGAGCTTATGCTAGGGGCAGCACCAGTGTCCATTCATTCTTATAGTATGGCTACATTAGAGTTACAGGAGCTCAAGAAATAGTTGGAGGAGTTACAGACAAAGTGTTTCCGCTAACCCAGTACTTCTCCTTGGGTTTCTCCTATCCTGTTTGCAAAGAAGGAAGATGGTACCCTCATGCTTTGTGTGGATTATCAGAAGATGAACCAGTTGATGGTCAAGAACTGATATCATTTTCCAAGGATTTATGATCTCTTCGATCATCTTTAAGGATCTCGGGTGTTCTTGAAGATTGACTTGAGCTCTGGTTACCATCAATTGCACGTTAGACCATCAGATATAACTCTTATAGCCTTTTGAAGCAGGTATGGTCTATACGAGTATGTGGTTATGTCGTTCAGTCTCACGAATGTGCCTACAGTTTTCATGGCACTGATGAACCGGGTGTTCCATTTATACTTGGATTCTTTCATGGTGGTCTTCGTGGACAATATCTTGGTGTACTCTCATACTCAACACGACCATGCTACCCATCTTGAGATCATTCTGAGTACACTAAGAGAGCATCAATTATATGATAACCTCTAAAAATTCCACTTTTGGATGGATCAGATTCACTTCTTGGGTCACTTTATCTCAAAGACAAGAGTATCAGTCGACCCAGAGAAAGTGAGAGCAGTAGTTTCTTGGGAGAATCCGAAGAATGTCTTTGAGGTATGAAGTTTCCTAGGGCTAGCTGGGTACTAAAAACGCTTAATATAGGAATTTTCATGCTTAGCAGCACCACTGATGGGTTTGACTAAGAAGGGTGCAAGGTTTTTGTGGTCATATTCTTGTGAGTCAGGCTTTCAGGGGCTGAAAGGGAGACTAACTTCAGCATCGATACTAGTCTTGATAGATTCAGGAAAGATCTATACTGTTTACTATGATGCATTAGGTATTGGGCTGGGAGCTGTGCTTATGCAGGGAGAAGGATTCTTTGCGTACGGGTCTCGGCAGTTGAGGCCACATGAGTGGAATTACTTAACACATGATCTCGAGTTGGCAGCAGTTGTCCATGTCTTACGCTGTTGGAGACATTATCTACCGGGAGAGCATTTTGTGGTTTTCACCAACCATAAGAGTCTCAAGTACATCTTCACTCAGTGTGATATGAATTTAAGATAACGAAGGTGGGTTGAGTATCTTCAATCCTTTGATTTCAAGCTTGCTTATATGCCTGGCAAAGGCAACGCAGTAGCTGATGCACTGAGCAGGAGGAATCAGATACAGGAAGTTCAAGAGGCCAGTAGTGAGTGGTAACTTATGGATCTCTTCTCTGAGATGCATTTGGAGGTACACGACAGACAGGGGCAGACGTTTATTTCTTCTATATTTGTTACCTCTACTCTTCTTGATTGAGTGAGAATGAGGTAGATATCAGATTCAGAAGTCCTAGTACTATGGGAGAGCGTGTCAGGAGAGGACCCTATTCCTGGATGGACCATAGGGGAGGACGATATCTTGCATTTCTAGGGGCGCGTATGGGTTCCAGTAGATATACACGAGGAGTTGATGCGGGACTTTTATTCCTCAGTTTGGGAAGTTCATCCTAGCATCACCAAGATGTATCATGATCTACACTGCCAGTATTGGTGACCAGGCATGAAGAGAGATGTTTCTGGTTTTGTCATGAGGTGTTCCACCTATCAGGAGGTGAGGGTGGGGCATCAACGACCAGTAGGGATTTTACAATAGTTACCCATTCTCGAGTGGAAGTGGAATGATGTCGTGATGGATTTCATGACTGGTTTTCTGAGGTCACCTCAAGGGAATGATGCAGTTTGGGTTGTCATTGACAGACTCACAAAGGTTTCTCACTTCTTGTCGATCAAGGAGACCTTCAGTGTTGATAAGCTCGGGCGGTTGTACATTCGAGAGATTGTGCACTTACATGGAGTTCCACACTCCATTTTTTCGGATAGAGATTCACATTTTACTTCTCGGGTTTAGCAGGGGCTTCAGAAGGCGTTGGGTACATAGGTACTTTTGAGTACAGCTTACCACCCCCAGAAAGATGGCAAATCTGAGCGTATGATTCAGGTGCTTGAGGATATGATACAAGCATGCATTCTCGATTTTGAAGGTTCTTGGGAGAAGCACATACCACTTGTGGGGTTTTCCTATAATAATAGTTTTCAAGAAACTATTCAGATGACACCTTATGAGGCTTTATACAGTAGGACATGCCGATCACCCTTATATTGGCTGGAGGCAGGAGAGGCAGCTTTGCTGGGACCTCATCTTGTTCAGGAGACCACAAAGCAGATAGAGTTAATTCAGAAGAGGATGGCTACTGCACAGTCTCAACAGAAGTCTTATGCTGATCAGCAGAGATGACCTCTGGAGTTCGAGGTCAGGGATCAGGTTTTCCTGCGTGTCACACCAAGGTTGGGGCATAGAAGAATTATGAGATAGGGTAAGATTTCATCGAGGTATGTAGGGCTGTTTGAGTTTGTGGAGAGATTTGGGTCGGTTTCCTATCGGTTGTAGTTACCCCAAAGGTACCGGGCTATGCATGATGTTTTTCACATTTCTCAGCTCCGACGTTACTTTTCATACCTGTCTCGTGTCTTTCAACCTGAGGAGGTAGAGCTCGAATTGGATGTGTCATTTGAAGAGCATCCTATTTGGATTGTTGATCATAGTATGAAGGTTCTCTGTGGTCGGTCTTTTCCTCTGGTATGGGTGTTATGGAAACACGAGCGAGTATAGGATGAGACTTAGGAGAGGGAGGCCGATGTATGAGCACAGAGGCCAAAGCTGTTCGGGGTTTCTTCTTCTACGTCGTGCTAGAGAAATTCGGGGATGAATTTCTTTAAGGAGGGAAGTTTGTAAGAACTCGGACCTTATTTTCAGGTATGTTTTCCTTTTCTGGTTGTTTTTTAGAAAAATAGGATTTTCTGTAAATTTATGAAGTACAAGTTGTGTACTTTATGAGTACATGCCATGTACTGTGTTGCCTCAGAAGGCTGTGTGCTGGCCGTGTAATGGCCGCACACACGGCCGTATGGGGGTGACTTGGAGGCCGCCTAAAGCGGAGTACGGAAATGGAAAGTACACTCCATGTACTTCCAAAGTACATGCCATGTACTTTCTTTTTTTTCATTAAATTTATCGGGGTCACATCTCATTGCCAGAAACGTCTTCTTCTGGGTTTCTTTCGGCCAAGGGCTCCCGTATGGCCACGATCTTCCTCTGAGCCCCCGACCGAGTATCCGATCTCCGATTTGACTGTTGTCGATTGCATTGGGATCACCTTGGTAAGCTCTCTCTTCTTCTTGAGCGTCATTTCATGATTCCTCCTCTTTCTTAAGATATCCTCAGTTGAACATTTTAGACGTTTTTGTAGATCTTCAGCGTTCTAAGGTGATTCAAGCCCTGAGATTCACGTATAGCGATCTCCCAACTCTGAGGTAGGTGGTTTGTGCCTTTTTGTTGAAAGTCTTTGTGTAATATGTGCAATTTTGACCAATACCCTTGAACGGGGTATTATGTGTTTACTGTTTTACCCTTGTTAATTTCCTGTCATGCTAGTATGCCTGATTAGAGGTTATTTGGATACAAATAGGTTTGATTTCTATGATTTGCATGTGGTTTCCCATGCTTGTTCTATTTATGATTGTTTGGTCTTGTTGGCCTGTTAGGCTTCCTTGATGTTCTTCCCATTCCTAGTACTATAGGATGGAGTGTTTATTGTTATCTAACATGCTTGATCTACTGTAGACTATTAGCCAAGTAGTTCTAGAGGTTTAATTTGGCCGTATTGCACTGCTATGCTCATTTGACTTACACAGGGTCGTGGGAACCTGGCGTAGTAGACTATAAGGGGGAATTGACCATGCGAGCTTCCTCATAGAGTCTTTAACCATTGTTGAATATAAGGGGAATTGACTGTGTGAGATTCCTTAGAGAGTCATAGATCACTTTAGAATATAAGAGGAATTGACCGTGTGAGATTCCTCAGAGAGTCTTTAACCATTGTTTACTATAAGGGGAATTGACCGTGTGAGCTTCCTCATAGAGTCTTTAAACCACTTTTGGATATAAGGGGAATTGACTATGTGAGATTCCTCAGAGATCCATTTATCACTTAGACTATAAGGGGAATTGACCGTGTGAGCTTCCTCAGAGAGTCCTTGTATATTCATATAGCGGGACCAGTGGGGATAGGTTGTGTGTACTTCCCAAAGGGTTACCTATTTTGATTTTAGCTTCTTATTGGATATGTGGAATTGAATGCTTTGAAACTGTGGAATTTTTTACTACTCTTTTACTTACCTCTTTCCATATTTACTCACTGACTATTAGGCACAGATCTTTGGGTGGTCTCCTACTGAGATTTAGTCTCACACCTTGTTTGGGTCATGCTTTTGGGCCCAAACATATTGCTTTGTTGTAGGTATAGATAAGGGCAATCACCCTTCTACTTCAGGTTCTTGATTGACTGTAGAGCTCGAGATCATGGGACCAAGATATGGCTTGCGATGCTGAGGAGCTGTTTATCTATTTTCTTTAGTACTTTGGTTTAGTACTATTTTTATTCTAGCATTATGATTTTTTTGGATTCTTTCTTAGACATATGTATCATGTATCATTTATATATGTGCTCTAGTTGTTTCTTACTTTCAGTCTTCCGCCGTTTACTCTTGTATGGATTATTACTGCTTCCGCTATTTCATATTGTTTTCTTCTGTTGTGTTACTCTGCCAATGAGGGCATAGTTTCCCCACTATCACACCCAAGGCCCTCGCTGTTAGTCAGCAGCCTCTGGCATTCGGGGAAATGCACTTGAGGCTATGTGATCAACCGGGTACGGGGCGCCTCTGGGTGGCTTCCGGAACCGGGACGTTACAACTAAAAATAACAAACATTCAGTAAAACCAACATACCCCTTCTATAAAGTAAGGATGGGGTATGCTTCAATTAGAAAAAAAGGTATGTATTTTAAATATATAGTTATACTTTTATGTGACATGAAAAAACAACATAATTATGTTCCTTTGTTTATATATAGATTGATTAATCAAAATCCAAATCCACTTCTATCCCACATCTTGTGTTGTAAAAGAGGATCGTGTAAATAAAGATGAGTTACTAATAGATAAAAACACACAAAAATTATGAGAAGCATGTGTAAGTATGACATAATAAAAAATTATTTAAATTGGTATTACATAATAATGATTACTTATTTTTCTATATTTTTTATCTGAATTAGACACAATAATCATCATCATATGTACCAAATGAACGGTTACTATCAGTGGCCTTAAAATGGCTAGAACAGTATGGTCATGTCAGTTGTGCAGGTTTTGGGGTGTCACCTTAAACATATTTTTGAGAAAAGAAATGAACAGTGGGATAAAGATAAGAAAATGGAAGATATGCATAAATGATTAACTTCTCTAGAATAAAAACTCAAATAGAAGTTTGAGTTATTATAAAATGTTATAATAAGGAATAAAATTGAAGAAACAACACAACAAAAACCACTATATAAAGACCCCCCCCCCTCCACCCACTAGCTTGAAGGTGAGTCGTTCTCCTCAAAGTGTTGTCTTAAAATAGGTAATCAATTTTTCATAATTTTTCTATGAAATGTGACTCAAGAATACACTGATACCTTTCATGTACTGATATTCTATAGGGTGAAAATGATTATGATTTATATTTATCAGCACCCACCCATCGCCTTACTATGAGAGGTAACATATATAATATCCAAGGAGATAATTTATACAACAAAAAACTTCCAATAGGTTATGTGAGAGTGAAGATTCACATAGATCAAGATCCATGCGCCAAGAAACCTGTTCCACTTGATGATCTGGGTATTCATATGGTCGATCTCACTATTAGAACTTTCATAGAATGGCCATTTGATATTGTAAAAATACTTGTCGATAAGGAGGTATTCCTTTCTAATTTATTTTTTATGTAAAACCTTTAACGATTAATGAAAAAAGTAATGAATCAATTAATGCTATTACAGATAGAGAAAGTGAAGGGGTGAAATAGAATATCAAATAAAAATGATCTAAAGGATCAATCACTAATCAAAAAGATCTTCAGAAAGTACCTTTACCCCACCCATTTAACTTCTGCATTAACAAACATTAAAGGTTCATTTGGATACAACGTTAAAAATTGGTGATATTACCATATTTTATTTTGAAGAACAAATATACAAAGAGGCTATTACATATTATATTGGTCTTAAGAATGTAAATCAAATCCTCAATCATGAATGGATCAGGGTCTCGGTTGTAAATGTATACATGAGGTTTTTTTTAATAATTTGTTTTTCCTATAGATGATCTACTATGTTAATTATGACTAAATACTATTCATATTTTTTCAGGCATATATATCATTACTATTTGAAGGGAAACCCCTATGAACATAAATTTGGAATCATTAGTCCTCATGTCACTTCTACACAACAATTCTCATTACAACCAAAACAATATAAAGTAATAGTAGAAAAAATGGTCGCAATGTTTGAAAGAAAACTTATAGAAGATACACTCTTCCTAATACCCATGATACATGGGTAAAAATCTACAATTTAATCATGTAAAATATATTTTCATTTTTTCATTACCTGTTCCTTTTTTTTAGGTAGTATTGGTTACTCATTGAAATCAATTTAGATACTCCAAATATTTATTTTCTAGATTTAATGCATGGATACCCAAAAAACCAACCACACGTGATGACGTTTATCAATTTGTAATACACTACATGCAATATTTTACAAATAAACTTCAAGTTATTCATTTGATATTATGTTTTAATGAAAATTTTATTATGATTGGGTGGTGTTTAAATATCGTCAAAATCATGGCATGAGGACAGTCTATGAGCCCAAAAAGTCTATCGACTTCTACAACTGGATAAGTATTAGGGTATATATAATAAGATTTCACTATAAAAACATATATCAAAACAAATTTCTTATTTTTTTCATTGTTTCTGTAGTTCTAAAATAACTAATGGAAAAGATTTTGGTTATTATGTTTGTAAATTTATGAAAGATATCATATTCCATCAACAAACTAGCATCCTCAAAGAGGTATTTTTTATGATAATTATGATTCCATTTAAAAAATTTATTTATAATTTGTTTATTTATATTTTTCTAGTACTACTAGGACTGTTGATAGTCCTCATATTCAAAGGTGGAAATATATTTTTTTAGAAATGAATGGGCATAATATATGGTGTTAGAATGTATATAAAAATCATGATGAGGAAACATCCTAATACTTATTTAGTTAATTTTATTATCATTTTATATAATTTTTTAGTTAAATTACTTATCATTTTATCTGATACTTATTTTGTTAATTTTCACAGAGATTGTGAAGAAATGAATTTGTATACAATTATTTTTTCTGCGACCATTTTGTGCTCTATTAAGAGCAAAAAATGATCGGAGAAAAAAATAGAATAAGTCTTCAATAAGGATGATGCACTCATGTACTATGATCATGCCCTTAATAAGGATGATTCACTCATGATGATACACTTTTATTTTTATTATTTAATGTATCTAGTATTTCAAGTTATCAAACAATAATATTGTTAGATAACCCGGAATGTTGAATGCGTTTCAGAATAAAAATACATGGTGTGATGTGTAGAAATTGGCCACACCTCAATATAATAAATGGTATTCCCATTATGACTCCGTTTTTATGGTTTTAGTTTAAAATTTTCATTTTTGTTCAAAATACACATTACATACTCAAAACCAATTAAACACGTTCTGATTTTTTTGATACTTTAAGAAAATGATTCATAAGTCATTTGTGATGTGTAGGAATCTGCCACACTTGAGTCCAATACATGGTGTGCCCGGTATGACTCGAAGTGTATGTTTCTATTTTAAAATTTACACATTAGTTCAAAAAACACATCACCTGCTCAAAACCAAAAAAATAGATTTTTTTGTAACACCCCAGTATTTTGTTTTATAATTTTAAATGCATTAAGTTGTGAAAAATAATAATTTAAAATTAAGTGTTTTAATTAATAATAATACTTATAAATAATTATAATTTATATCTTTCAAATTAATTAATTAATGTTCTAAAAAAACAAATATTATTTTACACTATTATTTTGCGTAAAATAATATTTTAATATAAATATATGTATTTGATCAGTAGATTATTTAATTAAATATTTTCAAAATAATATATATATATATATATATATATTGACTATTATAATTATTTTTATAAATACTAAATTGTGTTACGAATATATTCACTATTAATATAGCACCCCAAGATTTTATGGAATGTTCTACTTAAATAATTTCAATTCATTAGATAGCTTATATGCACACAACCTTGAGTCACTATGAAACAAAACTTTTTTATAACCTAGCCAATTAACATAATTTCACTTCTTCTATGATTTGAATTTCGAAAAATGGACATACACAGTTGCGTTCAACAAGTTATTTAGAGTCGTATAAGATCAAATTAATTTTTGGTGGATAGTAACTTACCCTTATGAATAGAAATGTTACCATTATGAATAGTAATATGACCCTTATGAATAGTAAGCTCACCCATGAAAGTATAAATAAAATTTTGGCTTCTTATAAATGAAAGTAAATATTTTAAAAGTTAATAATTAAGTGTTGGTATTTTTGTGAGCAATAGATATTTAATTACAATTTTATAATTAATAAATTTATTTAAAAGAAAATTTATTTTCAAAAAACGTATTTCTAAATCCATATTTTGTTTTCCTATGATTTTATGATAATATAATGAGACCTTAGATAATTTTTAGGGTGTTATAAAATCAGTTATAATTTTAAAATCTGTATTTTTTGAGTAAATAATAATTTTAATTAAAATTTAAATTTCTAATATTTAGAAAATTATTTTTTTAAAATAGAGTTTATTTTTGGATTCTACACGTCAAAAAATGGTTTGGGTGAATTTTTGGGATTTTTTTGAAATACTTGAATTGTTAGTTAATAGTAAAATGTGGTAATTTACGGTATAATAAATTATAAGATAAATACACTATTCCTTGATTCATGGATGATTTAAGAAACCATTATTTCGAACTCACATACACTTATTACTATTTTTTCTCATAAGAATCAATACTATTGCTTGTCTTGAGAAAAATAATAAAATAATGAATAAAATATTGAGAAATCACTCCTCTCCTCCACTATAAAAACCACCCCTCACTCCCTCTTCTATTCACTCCACTAAGACTTGAAGCTTCTCAAATTTCTGCCCAAATAATATTCCCTATTCCATCCCCACATACAAGAGCCCTTGGTCTTTCCAAAATATCAAAACCCTTTCCCTTAAAGAGGTTCTCAAGGAGGTTATTTCAAGAGGTAAAATCCACTTCCTTTTTCTTTTAATTTCATTTCAAGTTCCTTTATTTTATTATCCTATCCTCACCTCCTCTATGCAAATGATAATAATAACTCTAGTGCCATATATATAATATAATTATATCATGTTAATGTAAGATACATCACCAATCTTCTTTCTCTCCCTCTTTTATTTTAAAAACAAAATCACAGTCCGGGAGGTGCCGATTTACAACCTTCATGGACGATGAAATTTCATACTTTAATTTATTCTCCAAGACTGGTCATAAAACTATTTATATGGTTGATAAAAATTATAAAATATTTATTATACATTATGTAATTATTCTGGAACCATCATTTATAAATGACATTAAATAATAGAACAAAACTAGTTCGTAATAATTGAAATACCGCCAAAATAATCTAAATGATTCTCATTAATGTTTCATCTAATAACTCATCCTCATACAATATAAAAATGAATTATATGACCATTTATTATTATTTATGTTTATTAGTATCATATAAAATCAATTCTTGAGAATTATATTCATTCTACATGAACTCCATTACTTATAAACAAGCGAACTGATTATGAAGACCAAGAAAATGAACACTCCAGAATGATGAAATTTGATCTTATAACTTATCAATAAGGACATAAATGAACTTAATAAAACTATAATGAATCAAATATATGTATATATGGTTATTAATTAATTTATTTATTTAATTTTATTATCTGGGACATTAAGGTCAAGTACAAAACATGTCCGGACATAAGGTAAGGGTTATCTAATATCACTTCCATTTTTGTGAGATATTCCTTATTCACCGCTATTTCTTGTGTATGATATATGTATACTAACCATTGATGTGTAATATCATGAATCACTTTATTTTAATGGTATTTAATGTATCATTTTATGATTATTAATTTTGGGTCATATGATTCGATTAATTACAGTGGAAAGACATTCCACCCGAACCTTCATTTTTTCCTTCGGGTTATTCCTTCACTATCCTTACCCAAATGTAAAGCTTATTTATTTTTGGGTAAATATTATATATTCAATTTTTATGTTCTAAAATCATATATTTATATCATTTCATCTTTCTTTTATGGTGATTATATGTTTTAAAATAGTTCCTTTCTTAATTCTTCCTAATAAACAAGCCTGATTCAATGGAACTTCTCAAATTCTTACACATTTTCAAGTGCACTATATAATATATTTTAAGGCATAATTGTTTTTTTTAAATCAAAAATTTTATCATGAAAAACTATCTTGGTTAATTTATGGTTTTATTAAAACAAATATTCCCTTCCTCTTTAAAATCTCTTTAATATTTCCTTAAACTGCACTAAAGTGTTTTATTTCTAAAGCTTCTTTAAAAACTCTTTTTACATGATTTCACTTTAGTGGGACAAAATTTATGCCTAAAATATAATTTTAATGCCTTTCTCTTTTTTTCTGGGATATACATGTTTAAAATCAGATTTCATGACAAATACAAATGATTTTCCAAAAAAACTCTTCTTTATAAAGTAAAAAGAATTTTTCTCATCTCACTTTAACTTTTATGATATATATGAAATATTCGCCAATTATTACTTACGTGTGGTGTATGTAATTACCTTTGATATATCATATAAATAGTCTCCTTATTCTCATGATATTCTAAGGGATTATGGTTTTAATGTTTCAAGGTTGTATGGTATATTTTAGAATGTTTAAGGATTATTTCCTCAAGAATTTTTCAATGGTATCATTTAAATGTATCTTTGTATATGCCAACGTCCTTTGTTGAATATTTTAATTCATTGAGGTTTATCTCTTATTATATCATCTGCAATATTTTGTTTAAGGGTTTCTAATTATTTTGAATGAGGATGTGATATCTTGATTTCATTCACCATATTTCTCCAAATGGTTAGTAATTATGTTTATAAATTGGGGGAAGTTATTTACATGAAATATGCATATGATGTTTATGTATAAACCCATTAATATGAGGAATTAATTGAACTTATAAATTGATGGGTGGAACCGCTACAGCCCCTCGATGCATCTGTAGGTCTCGTGAGACAAAATAGATATAGACTCGGCCAAGGCCTTGCCCATTTTCAGATATGATTTTGGTATAGGCCTTAATCATTTTCAGATGTCTTGGCCGAGGCCTTGATAGTATGTTTTAGAATGTTAGACATATGAATTTACCTCATTATGAAACTGTTAATTTATAGTACATGTGGTTATTCGACCAGTAGAATACTCATGGTTATGTTTATTATGGCATTATTTATTCATCTCTTATTCCTGTCATGTTTTACTCAAGTTTATTTTTTAAAGGCATGTGTTTTTAGTTATTCACCATGTCTAATGTTTGTGTTTATTATACCTTCCTCTATATTGGTTACCCTTAATGAGCATCTGATCTCACCCCTTTCTCATGTTTTATTTCCCCCAGGTTGCGAAGATGAATAATATGAATGACTTGGAGGGACAATCTAAGAGTTATGGATGTTTCCAATGGAAATGCTATATTATTTTTCCTTTCAAGTTGTAATGTTGAACTTATGTATTTATCTGGTTTTTAAAATCTATTAAACAATTCGGTCCTTCAGGATGCATCTTCCTTGTTTATATGCCAATGTAATGAAATAAGGCACCGGCTCTGGGCAATTTGGGTTAGGGCGTTACTATTTTTATACTTTAGTACAATGATCCATAAGTTATTTGTGATGTGTGGGAATCAACTACACATCAATATGATGTGCGGTGTGACTGATATGACTCCAAGTGTGTATTTTTATTTAAAATTTATATTTTAGTTCAAAACACACATCACATCCTAAAACTTGAGAAAACTCATTTGGATTGTTTTGATACTTTAGTAAAAAGATACATAAGTAATCTTTTATGTGTAGGAATCAACCACACCTAAATCTAATACACAATGTGTCTGTTATGACTCAAAGTGTTCATTATCAGTTTAAAATTGACATTTTAGTTCAAAACGTGGCACTCACTAAAAATAAAGAAAATAAACTCGTATTTTTTGATATTTTTTTAAAATTATTCATAAGTCAATTGTGACGTGTGGGAATCAATATCACGTCAAACCAACACACTATGTGACCGGTATGACTCAAAGTGCATTTTTCAGTTTAAATTGACATTTTATTAAAAAGGACATGTGACATGCTCAAAACCAAGAAAATGCATTCATATTATTTTGATACTTTAGTAAAATGATCCTTAATTCATTTTTGATGTGCAAGAATCAACCACACACCAATCTATATGACCAGTATGACTTTAATGTGTCTTTTTTTAAAATTGACATCTTAGTTCAAAACACAAGTCACATATTCAAAACCAAACAAACACATTTGGATTGTTTTGATAATTTAGAAAAATGATCCATAAGTCACTTGTGATATGTAATAATTAGATGCACCTCAATCTGATACATGGTGTGACCATTATGACTCAATGTGTCTGTTATCAGTTTAAAATTTTCATTTTAATTCAAAATGCATGTCACTCATTGAAAACCAAGAAAACACACTTGTATTATCTTGATACTTTAGGAAAATTATTCATAAGTCAATTTTGATGTATAGGAATTAGTCTAACATCAAAACGGCATATGATGTGATCAGTATGACTCAAAGTGCATGTTTTCAGTTTAAATTGAAATTTTAGAAAAAAAGAAACATGACGTACTCAAAACCAATAAAAATCATTTGGATTATTTTGATACTTTAGGAAAACAATCCTTGAGTCATTTTTTGCGTATAGGAATCAACCGCACATAAATATGATGCATGGTGTGTCCGGTATGACTCTAAGTGTGTCTTTTTATTTTAAATTGAAATTTTAGTTAAAAACACATGTCACATAATCAAAATTGAGAAAACAAATTCAGATTATTTTTTACTTTATAAAAACCATCCATAAGTCATTCTACACCTCAATCTAATACACGGTGTGCCTGGTATGTCTCAAACTATCCGTTATCAGTTTAAAATTGTAATTTTAGTTCAAAACATGTGTCACTCACTAATAACTAAACAAACAGACTCGGACTATCTTGATACTTTAGAAAAATGATTCATAAGTCAATTATGATGTGTAAGAATTATTCTCACATCAAACTGACACAGATGTGACTTGTATGACTGAAAGTGCGTGTTTTTAGTATAAATTAACATTTTAATAAAAAAATATGTGACAAACTCAAAACTGAGAAAATAAAGTCAGATTGTTTTGATACTTTAGGACAATGATCTTTAAGTCATTTTTGATGTATAGGAATCAACTGTGTGTCAATCCAATGCACGATGTGACTAGTATGACCTCAAGTGTATATTTTTATTTAAAATTTACATTTTAGTTCAAAATGTTGAAATAGTGGGTGCCCTAGACCCAACTATTCAATGATTTTGATTACCATATTGTGTATACAATTAGTTATACATGATGTCATCTTACCATTATAGTGTATAATTTTTTGCATCCACTATTGAAATGGTAATGTCCAAAGATTAATTGTTGTATCGAAAGGTTATAGCAAATCCCAAGCTATAATGAGAACCTCTAGATACTAGGACATTAATCTTAAATATATGTTCTATAGTCTAGATACATCTTAATGATTGAAAATAGTATATGTTTGAATATTAGGAGTTGGGGGCTCATAAGCATTAAGACTTCTTCTCATGAAGTTCACACTTGGTGATCTCTAGTAGTGAGATCATGAGGACAGACCTACCAATTGGAACACCATATGTTTTGGGTGACATTATATGTTCCTATCTACGATCATGTGTAATGGTCTCCTGAATTGAGATCATTACCAATGCATGTCATTTGATTGCAAACTTTGATGCAAGATGAAAACTATGTAAATGAATTCGTGGCGAGGTAGTTTATGTTGGGTGTGTCATTGGTGGCATGACATTTGTTGAATAGTTAAGAAAGGATTTTTCACTTTCGGGTGATGGAAGTAATATATATCTCAGTTCATGTTTATAAGGATGGTAGTACCTTTATAAGTCCATGGCCATGGCAGTCAAAGGTAAATCCGTCCAGTTAAATCAATAAACAATAAAGCAAGAAAAAGGGTGATGGCACATGAGTGCGTCCTGCTTTATGAGATATTACAGAAAAAAAAAAGATTATATTACAGAGTGCATGTTTGTAGGTTGGTTGTTGCTGTTGTGAAAATTCTTATCTCTTCAGGGGCCATTATGGGCTGTTAGATCCCGTTCTTGGTCTATAAATACTATTCACTACTATCGAGATAAGGTCCTAGAGGATCACACACAATAGCGTATTCAAAAATTTACCCTATTCAATTGAATATGAGTTTTGGACATGGTGGGGCCCGCAACTGGGGTTCAGAATTTGTCCAAGGAAAAATGATCACCAATGCAATAAATAAATTAATATTATTCAAGTTTAGAATAATGAGTATTGAATTTATTTATTAAATGTATTTACGAATTTTAAGTAAATACATAAAAAAAAATATTAATTGACAAATATTAAATATATTCAAGGTTTAATTAATATTTATGGGAATGAAGAATCAAGTTTTGGACTCAATTATTATCATGTAATATATTTAATATATTACAAGTAAATGATAATAATATCTATGACTCAGATAAGTAGTCATAATATGTCGTTAATAGTGCATTGATTATTTAGGGGTCAGGTTGGCATTTCCAGGTAATTACATGACACTATAAATATAAGTGGAGAGGAGATTTCCAAATACTATTCATGGCACTTCTCTCTCTTCTCCTCTCTCCTGTGATCTAGAGAGAGAGGCTCTGGATCTATGGAGCATGGATCATGAACTCTCTCAGGTATCGCTAGCAAAGCGATATGGTGATCAGTGGAGTGTCGAATACGTTGTCGAAATTCCACGCTAGCACCCGGATTATGACGAACGGTGCTCCCACTGATTCCTTGAAGTGTGAGTGGACGATCTATAGGAATTCGACTTCGGATTCTTTGAGCAGCGATCGCCAACGACGAGCAGACGTTGTGCGCGGCTTCGTATTAAACCATGTATTTTTACGGTTTATTTTTGTGCTTAAACCCCTTCACGTGTGGTCCTCACCTTTGATTGGGCTTCCCTTCACCGATGTCGAAAATATTACGTCGATCGTTGGGGGAATTTTTTTAAAATCCCACCTGTTTAGGGCTTCCACTGCACGCCTGGTTCCAACAAGTGGTATCAGAGGGACGTGTGTTGATTTTAAGCCAAGTATAAATTAAATTTGTATTAAATTTAAAGAAGGGCATCATTACGGTCCCAACGCCGCAGACGGAATCCGAATTGGACATCGGATGGCCAGTCTGCAGCCATCTGAAGTTTTGAATTCGGATTCGATGTTGAATTCCGATGGTGTTTCGTATTTCGATCGGAAATCTTGTGGCCGAAATGCTCACCGGAATATCAATTTTGATTTGATATTAATTTCATAAAAATTAATTGAATTATTATTATAATAATAAAATTATTTGGTTTTAATATAATATTAATATTATTATTATTATATTATTATTATTATTCCAAAGGCTAATATTTAGCTTGAAGAAAAATTTGTAAAAGGGGTGGGGGAGACCTGCAAAGGAGGTCACACAAAAAAAAATAAGACCTGCTTTAGCTGGTCACCGAAAAAAAACAAAGAAAAAAATGGGAAAGGGGGTGACCTACATGTGCAAGTCATGAAAAAAACCCCAGGGGCCGCCTCTTCCCTTCCCGAAGCGGCGCCCAGCCATGGCCAAACCCCGGATGCGCTGCACCAGGGCAGCCTACCTCAGGCGCCCCGCCCCGCGCTGCTCCGTTGCGCACCAGGCCGGAATACCAAGCGATGCACCTGGTGCCTCCGGCCACCTCTCCCTGAGTCGCCCGCACAAGGCTTCCCACCACCCTGCTGCCGCCCTCTGCCCTTATACTCGTAGCGCATTAGCCGGCCATCACCCCATGCAATGGGCACAGGCGCTGCTTCTCGCTCGAGATGCACAGTCCCTAGCCCCACGTTGCCTGCCGCAGACCAGGCGCACTAGGCCGACACCTCGCTGGCCACTTCACGCACCGGCGACCTCGGTCGCCTCCACCCCACGTCGCACCGGCACCGCGTGCGGTCTCCCTCTCTAGAGGAACTGCTCCACACAGGGCTGCCTCCTCCTTCTGTTGTCACAGCAGCTCCCCGCTCAAGCCAAGCCACCTCCCAATTACCCCTCCTCCGTCCCGGCAGGCCGCTAGGCTGGCGACACCGCGTAGGTCGGTCGTCACCTCCCTACTGCAGGCGTAGGCCAGCTCCCTTCTAGGCTCGGTAAAGACCCATATTTTCCATGTAATTTTTTTTAATTATATGGAATTATTACGAGTCTGCAAAAATTGATGGTACATGATTATGAGGCCCGGTGTGCCCAGAATGAATTTCTGAACTTTTTTTAAGGTACGTTCAGTAAACGCGTGAATGACGTTTTCTAACTTTCGAACTGGTGCTCGGATTAAACATCTGAGGGCACCGTTGAATCCGTAGCGTCGGGATTCGCTTAAGGGAGGCTTCACTTTGACCGCAGTAGGTCTGGAGAAAAAGATAGATTTTGGACTTTTTATAAGAGAATAAATAAAATAACTTTGTTATTTTATTCTTTCTTTACCTCTAACAAACAAGCGGCAACATGGGACCAGCGACGTGTCAAGCCATTAAATGTCTTGACCTTTCAAATCCTAAGTAACGGCGTCATTGGGAATTAGGAAGGTTCCTAATAAATGAACCCTCATAAATCTCACGAGCGTTAGACACCCTGCCCCTCTTCTATTTATATGGAGCTTGGGGAGAGGTATCGGCACTGCTTCACCAAACAACTAAGTGATGATAAAGTGTCACGACGCAAAACCCTTGGAGGATGGAGCCGGTTCCAATGGGCGGAGACAAGTGACACCAAACCACGAATCGAAGGACGACGTACGAGCGGTGTCATTGGACGCTTATTGCGGGAAAGATGAACACTGACCCACTTCCTCAATCGCGGGTGTTCTCCATCGTTCTTGAGGTAGGGTTTACTTTTGGTTATAGTTTCAAGAGTTGTTGAATCTTATTCCAACCAATTGTTATTAAGCTAACGCGGAGGGCACATGCCAAACGAACAAGGCTTGGTCCCTCCGCTATCTTGATTAATTTATGCATTCTTCAAGGGGCGATTCTTCAGGATAGAAAGAACCCAATTTTGATGGGCTAGAAGTGACGGTGAAGTCCCGAGAAGTTCAACGATGCCTTTGGAAGGAAAAATGGTCCACCGAAGCTCACTCGGTGACCTGCAGAAGGCCGCCGACACGGCGGTACCGGCAATCGGCGCTGGCGGGGAACAAGGCGGCAGCTGGAATCGGCCGACCGTGAAGGAGGAGACGGCGCACCCACGCCGCTGGAGGAACCGGTCGCGGCTCTCCAGCCGTGGTGGTCAGAGGAGGCGGTTGGCACACCGGGCAGCTGCGGAAGAGGAGGGTTGTGCGACCTGCGCATCGTCGGAGGACGCGGGTCGCGGGTCGTCAGCTACGACAGACTAGAGGAGGCGGCCGACACACCGGCCGACTGTGGGTGGCAGAGCAGCGCGCTGTCACACGCCACTGGAGATAGTGGCCGGCCACGACGGGAGGCAGGACCCACTCCAGCGGGTCCTGTATGCCACCTGGCGGCGCCACGTGGCGTCGCTGCTGCGGAGGAAACCGAACGGCCCTCACGGTCGTTCTGGAAAACTGGGGTCACTCCCCTGGGTCGTGGCTAGGTCGGGCCCTGCCACAACGGGCTGCTCCACCCAGTTGTGGGCCGCACCTCACGCGGCCGGGCCGGACCGCGGCCCAGCAGGCTGAACCCGCCGCGACCCCGCCCAATCGGGTCGGGTCAACTCGAACCCAACCAAACCCAGTTCCTCTTAAAGGGACATAACTTGTGAACCGAGCTTCCATTTGACAAACCATCTATGGATTTGGGACCCTTGGAGTGAGATGGTCTTTTTGGTATACTCCACTTGAGTTTTTGAGAAAGTTGGAGTATGGCCGGGTTGGATCAAACTCGAATCTAACCGGGCCCTCAGAACTAAAACACTTATAACTCACAGACCGTACGTCCGATTGACGCACCGTCTGTCTCATTGGAACCCTTACAACATGGCGGTACTTTGGGTTACTCCTTTGTGTAGATTATAGGTGGTTGTGGTACGACTGATATCTTGAGGGGTAGATTCTATGGAGCTCGAGCGCACTGAGTGCGGGGAATCCTGTTGCTGGATGTAACGTGAAGAAAGAACATCGATCCTAAGTGGGTCAGCATCTAACGATCCTTTTTGGGTCAACATATATGAGATCCTTTGTGGATCAGTGCTCAGTGATCATGTGTGGGTCAGTGCATACCGATCCTGTGTGGGTCAGATCCTATGTAGATCAGTGGGGGTTATTACCTATCGGTCCTGTGTGGGTCAGCAGTAGTGCCTCTTAACATAATAATATGATCTAGCTTACAACTAATCATCTGTACTTATGTACTTAAGTTATACCTGATTGTGATCCGAGTCTTTTACCTTCGAGGTGTTATCTTTGTGGTGTTACCTATGTGGTGCTTTTAGCTTCGTAGTGTTACTTGTGTGGTACTTCTACCTTCGTGGTGTTGTCTTCGTGGTGTTACATGTGTGGTACTTCTACCTTCGTGGTGTTGTCTTTGTGGTGTTACCTATGTGGTACTTCTATCATCGTGGTGTTACATGTGTGGTACTTCTACCTTTGTGGTGTTACCTTTGTGGTTTTCTTCCCTCATGTATGAGATGAGTATATCTTGATAACTTAGGTATATGTATGGGCATATACCGAAGTAGAGTTGATGTCTATCGCTTCGTTCTTGAGATGGAAGTCTTGCTTTGTGGTTTTTCCTTTGTGGAACTCTGGGAGACCTACAGGGGTCTCAGGGTCCCTACTGAGTATCGTTATACTCACCCTTGCACAGGCTACGTCCACACCTTGTTGTGTCCTGTGCAGATGACGAACAACATTGATCAAGGCTAGGGGATCCAGGACTGGACGGTGCTTGGAGGTGGACCATTTGGCGTGATGTGACACAGGGACTACTGATCATGAGCTATACCTACCCTTCAGGTAGGATCCTCAGTGGATTATCCAGGAGCTATTTTTCACTTTTCAGTTGTATTTTTTACCTTCATTTGTACTTGTACTTTTTAGTTGGGCTTGTATTCCGACCTCTTTACTTTCAACACACTTTTACTACAGCAGTTTACTTCGTGGTTGCTTCTTGTTGCGTTCTTGGACTGTGTGTCTATACAGGTTAAAAAGGCAATGTCTTTCCGTTTTAGGGATCCACCTTTCCTATGCTAATCGTCAGCCCCTGGCCAATGGAAGGCGGGCTTGGGGTAGTCACGGCACGGGCCCTGAGGGACGGGTCGTGGTAGGATAAAACCCCGACCGTCGTTTGGTCTTCATATCATAAGTTAATCGTCTGCACAATACGGGTATGCCCTGAAACAGGTCCAAGAAGGTTGGCCTAGCTCAGGATAGGTTTGAGTGAACATGCCCGGCGAAGAACGCCACTGTACGGGGGTCGGAATAGCCCGAACTGGTCCTGTGCAGGTTCACCCCGACCCGCAAAGGCCCTGCCCGGGTTCTTGGGGCCCGGTTACTTTAAATTTAATCAAAAATTAATTAATATAATTGATTTAATTATTGATAATTAAATTAATTAAATGTTAATTTTTTGGATTAATTATTAATGCGGCATAATTAATTTAATAGGGAGATTAATTAAATTAATTAATTAATTTAATTTTTAGTTTTACAGTTAAATTAATTAATCGGGACCGAACGACGACATTTGTTGAATTAAAATTAGAGTGAAATTTTAATTCAATAAATAATTCCCTAAAAATTATTTTAATGCAAGTTTAATTTTTAGTTCTGCATTTAATTCATATATGCAAGTTAATGCGTATTCTGATCATGAGCTAGAGACCGACCGATGTATGTCTGGTGCATTTTATTTAATTATTTATTTAATTTATTTAATTATTGAATGCCAGTTTGTAATAATTAGTTTAATTAAATAAAAGATGATCTACATGTCGTCTCAAGTGTCATTATATGTATAAGGGCCTACGCGCCCATTGTAGGGGTTGTATTTTATACCCCGAGACCCCCTCACCTGCATGCGAGTACAGTTGTATAATGACGAGATGAGGTATGACGCACTTCATGCCAAGTGACGGCGACGCACCAGACAGGAGTTGGATACATTGGATGAGAAAATGTTTCTATTCAAGTTACAAGCCACACGACTAAAGGTATTGTCCCTAGGGTCTCGGTTGGTCCTTTATTCACTCAACGGATCAATGATTAGAACCGGCTCATGATCAGTTGTTCATTTTGTTTTGCATGGTTTATTATTTTTGTGCATGTGTAGTTTATTGTGCGATCACATAGTATAATAAACAATAATGCAAGATAAAATGAACGTGTGATGTGATAATTTTTCTATTTCATGCATGATCATATGTGAGTGCAATCACATAGTACATGCTTATAAAAATAGAAAATGATTTCTTTTATCATACTAAAAATAATAAAACCCTCAAAGATATATTAAGTAATAACAGCCTTTCGTTGCTCAAATTTAGACAAAACCTTCTGTTTGAGGTGTCGGTCATGCCATAGCTAAGGGTGCCTCTTACTACCGAGGAGTCCTTATAAGAATGATGTGTTGACTTAACTAAAATTGCAGCAAAGGAATAATCATAGATAGCTTGTTGTAAATTTAGAGGCAAGCCTTGAGTAAATCAAGTTCTGATTTTAGAAGCTGGGACCTCACTCAAAAGATCAAAGAACTGCAAGTTAAAGCGGTCAGCCATCCAAAATCCTACCTCGAACCCTCCAAGTAGTGGCGTACCCATATAGCTTGTAGACTTTGAGGGGTGGTTCCGGGATCCTTGCCACTAGAATAATCTAGCGATAGAGTATTCTAATTCTATCATAGAGGGTTCATAGAATTCAATAAAATAGTGGGAGACATTAAATTATTTAAGTAATTAATCAAAAATGTCTAAACCAGTAATCCAGATAAAAGACACTAATCTGCTAAAATTCATTTTTGTAGAAAAATGGAAAGTTATACCACGAGTTTAAAAACTGTGATAAATATTGGACAGGGTCAATGTTCACATTGGCAAGAGTATCCCAAGAATAATACAGGCACTTGCACATAGTATTATGATATAGGAAATTCAAGATGTCAGTGTCCCCAACACTGTTTAATTACCTCAAGAAGTGAGGGTGAAACTGCTTACAGGAGACTAATGTATAATGTATATAATAATTATATCATTATGATTTAATCAATGTCTGGTGTCAGTTGTAGTTGCTACACTGGGACATAGATGATATAACATGAAGTCTTAGCTTCAAGATATTTGCAAGGAGAAAGCGAAGCAATGATATAAATAAGGCGATGTTACACTGGCATGTGTAAAGTGAAAGATTGATCATGATCTTTAAATGGATCCCTTTCTTATATCATTTTCACCCCTTTACTCAAACTTCGTTTTAAGTTAAAAAATGAACAAGTATTGATTAAATGCTCCATTACCAATTTAGGTAAGGTTCTCCAAGTGAATAAGAATATCAAAGACAGTTTTATCTTTAATTCTTATGGAGAATAAATTAAAAGGCAATGCAAAAAGGCCAAAAATTCAAACAATTCCAATAACACATTCGCGATGTCTTGATGAGGTATTAACAAAGGTTGTTTGCATTTCATATTATAAAATAATACTATGGAAGTTTAAAAGCAATAAACTAATTTAAAGAAGAAAGTTACTGCTTCTGCGTCAAGCATATTCATTAATGTAATGTTTCCTTTTTACTAATTGGGTATTTAATACTATATGATTTTATGTGTATTTAAATACAGCTACCAAGTAAGTATAGAAACCTTACTAGAAGTCAGGTGTATTCTCCAAGTGGCTGTGAAAGGATGATACCTAGGCCAGTGGTGAGAAGTACACGACTTCTTAATTTCCAAGTGAAAGATTTGTGTTGAACTAATATTGAGTATAACCACAAACATTAATCTCATGTGTTCTTGGACACATGGAGACATTCTTTCAGATTCTAGAATGAATGTTGTTTTTGGTAAACTCAATCACTAGTTCAGTAATACATGAATCATAGGCAATTATTGATGAATATAAATGTAAGACTTATACCCAGTTGTGAGAAGATAATTCTTTGTCAATCTATACTAAAATTTGAAGTCATGAATATACCAAGTATGGTATTTAGGCTTGGCATAGCTAAATACTCTAGGTATTATCGATGTCTTTAGTTTGGACAAAAGAGCCTTTAGAAATAAAGGTATGTCACAAATATTTTGGAAATAGTTCAACAAGTAAGCATGAACTATTCCAAGTATAATATAGAGGTATATATAATTCATAAGATTCATTTAAGTAATTAAGGAATAATAAAGTGAAGTATATGCATGGTCATGAGATATGAGTTTCTTTGGGTTAGGATACCAAAGAATATCTCGACCAAACATTCATCGATCATGATAATGTAGCATGGAGAAATTCCTAAACGCACATTACCTTATCGACATCACGACATTGATGTTAATGAGTAGGATTGATGATGGAGTCTTACATATCAACATTGATCAACAAACATGTAGCGTGGAGCAATTCCTAAACGCATATGTTATACATCAAAATTTTGATGTAAGTAGTATCAATGTTGCAACTTGCAGAAACTTCTATTATATTTCATGAAATGATTTGCAGATAATGACAATATCCCACAACCATATGCCAACTATAATGGATATCATATGAGTCATGGTATGATGTAAATCCATTATGTCATAACAACATGTGTTTGCATGCAAAGGGTTTGGACATAAACAAACTTGCATCAAGTACAAACACAATGTGCATCTATTGTAAATTATCCTAACAGTTGCTTAGGATTCTAAATAAATCCCTATCATAGAAAAGATATAGTCAAGTGATAGACTACATTCTATAAGAGGGTCCACGTCTCTATTAGAGATAGTGGGAGCTATATTGACTTGTGTTTAGTCAATGCTCAAGATACAAAAATAGTTGGCATAGGAAATAGTTCCACAAGCGCATGTGAAACAGAGGATGTTCCAGAGACACATTGCATAGGAAGGATAAAACCATGGTAATGATATTATATTCACCACAAATGGTGATCTATTATTCAATGTGAATAATATTTCCTACAAGTAAGCAGTATATGAAAATTAACTAAAATTGATAAGAGCAACTAAAATTCAATTAATGGATTCCATGTATCAAAGTGCAAAGGGGGTTATTATTTTGAATATTGCAGTGGGTATTCAAGTGAGTTGATACATGGATGGTACAAGCATAGTACCAATAAGGTTTTATTGGTTTCACCAAGTCGTTATGCCTAAATCTGTTAGAATTTTACTTGTCATAGCTAATATCTATGATCAAATTATTTAGCATTAGATGTCATGACCACCAATCATGGATGGTGTCTATATGACACAACCATAAAGGGATGGTCACGTCACAGAATGCTAATAAAGGTTGCAAGTTATTGAAATCCGATTTAGGATTAAAGTAAGAAACATGATCATAGAATATACATTTGCAACAAATTTTTTCCATGTGTCTACGAGAGATTAGTGGGAGCGTCAATGTTTTCCAAGAAAAATATGTTCAACAACATATGGAAAACAAACACTGGTCTTACAGTTAGTTAAGACCAAAATGAAATTTATTCTTCAGTGATTAACTTAAAGTAACAACCTAAGTTTTAGGGAACAGGATCTACTGAGGTAGATCTATAGGTTGCTTGGTCCTAGTCAATCGTACATATAGTGACATTGTATTGAAAAAAAATACAAGTTGGAACAATTTAAGAGATGGATTGTTGCCTATGTCATGGAGCATAATATCTTCAGGTTGACATGTCCGGGACATGGGAAGAGATAAACGTGTTGAGTTGAGATCCATACGTCAAAGCAATGGATCAATCATGTATGCTATGATATGTAAAAGTACTGATATTGTCAACGTATATTTTACAGTAAGAAAATATCAGTTATATCCAGGAACACTGGATGGGATGTAGTCAGAACTATCTAATTGTACTTCGGAAAGTACAAAAGATATGTACCTGGTAAATGGAGAAGAAAGAGTACTAGTTTTCAGGGGAGATAAACTAGTCTTCCATAGATCAATGTGACATATTATTGTAGTTAGGCTAAAGAAGATGAGTGAGACAAGCTCATAAAATCCGGCGGTAGCCATACCTACAAAGATCGAGTACGTTGCAGCTTCTAAGACAGCTAAGAAGTAATAAAATACAATGATTTGTTCTAGTTATTGGAATCACACTTGGTAAGAAAAGTATTATCATAATGTAAATTATGATATTCTTACTAGCCAAGATGTCAAGTTATGAAAGTGGACAAAAGGGATATACTCGAGATACCATCTCTTGAGAAGTTTTACTCAATGAGATGAAGTCGCTATAACAGAAGAGCCACGTGGCGGAACTGTGGCGGACCCAATAATTAATGTCATTACTCAGTAGAAACATGATGCTCATCATGTGAGTAGCTAACAAGTTTAGTTAGCAAGTTGGCTCTAGTGCAAGCGGAAGTGTTGAAAATGTGGGTGCCCTAGACCTAACTATTCAGTTATTTTGATTACCATATCGTGTATACAATTAGCTATACATGATGTCATCTTACCATTATAGTGTAGACTTTTCTACGTCCACTATTGAAATGGTAATGTCCAAAGATTAATTGTCGTATCGAAAGGTTATAGCTGATCTCAGACTATAATGAGAACCTATAGATACTATGACATTAATCTTAAATATATGTTTTATTGTCTAGATACATCTTACTGATTGGACACGGTAGATGTTTGACTATCAAGTGTTGGGGTCTCATAAGTATTGAGACTTCTTCTCATGAAGTTCGCACTTGGTGATCTCTAGTAGTGAGATTATGAGGACTGGCCTACCAATAGGAACACCACATGTTTCAGGTGTCATTGGATGTTCCTATCTATGATCATGCGTAATGGTCTCCTAACTTGAGATCGTTACCAATGTATGTCATTTGATTGCATACTTTGATGGAATATGAAAACCATGGTAATGAAGTCGTGGCAAGGTAGTTTGTGTTGGGTGCGTCATTGGTGGCATGGCATTGGTTGAATAGTCAAGAAAGGATTTGTCGCTTCTGGGTTATGGAAGTAATATATATCTTAGGCCATGTTGATAAGGATGACAGTACCTTTATAAGACCATGACCATGATAGTCGAAGGTAAATCTGTCCAGTTAAATCAACAAACAATAAAGCAAGGAAAAGGGCAATGACACCTGAGTGTGTCCTACTTTATGAGATATTACAGACAAAGAGATTATATTACACAGTGCGTGTTCGTAGGTTGGTTGTCGTTGTTGTGACAGTCCTTATCTCGTCAGGGGTCATGATGGATTGCTAGATCCCGCTCTTGGTCTGTGAATACTATTCACTACTGTCGAGATAAGGGCATGGAGGCTCACACACAATAACGTATTCAAGAATCTGCCCTATTCAGTTGAATATGAGTTTGGACATGGTGGGCCCCACCACTGGGGTCTGGGATTTATCCAAGGAAAAACGATCACCAATGCAATAAATAAATTCAAATTATTCAAGTTTAGAATAATGAGTATTGAATTTATTTATTAAATGTATTTACGAGTTTTAAGTAAATATATGAAAAAATATTAATTGACGAATATTAAATATATTCAAGATTCAATTAATATTTATGGGAACGACGAGTTAAGTTTTGAAATCAATTATTATCATGTAATATATTTAATATATTACAAGTAAATGATAATAATATTTATGACTCAAATAAGTAGTCATATTATGTCGTTAATAGTGCGTTGATTATTCAGGGGACGGGTTGGCATTTTCGGGTAATTACATGACACTATAAATATAAGAGGAGAGGAGATTTCCGAATACTATTCATTAAACTTCTCTCTCTTCTCCTCTCTCCCATGATCTAGAGAGAGAGGCTCTGGATCCAATGAGCATGGATCAAGCACTCTCTCAGGTATCGCTAGCAAAGCGATGCAGTGATCGTTGGAGCGTCGAATGCGTCGTCGCAATTCCGCGCTAGCACCCGGATTATGACGAACGGTGCTCCCACTGATTCCTTGAAGTGTGAGTGGACGATCTAGAGGAATTCGACTTCGGATTTTTCGAGCAGTGATCGGCAACGACGAGCAGACGTCGTACGCGACTTTGGATTAAACCATGTATTTTTACGGTTTATTTGTGTGCTTAAAACCCTTCACACGTGGTCCTTGGCTTTGACTGAGCTTCTCTTCACTGACGTCGATGAGATTATATCGATCGTCAGTGGGATTTTTTTTAAAATCCCACCTGTTTGGGGCTTCTGCTGCATGCCCAATTCCAACACAAAACGCTTGTCACATACTTAAAAATGAGAAAACGCATTCAGATTGTTTTGGTACTTTAGGAGAACGATTCATAATTCATCTGTGATGTGGAGGAATTAATCGCACCTTAATCTGATACACAATGTGTCCAGTATGACTCAAAGTGTCTGTTATAAGTTTAAAATTGACATTTTAGTTCAAAACGTGTGTCACTCACTGAAAACCAAGAAAACACAATTGGATTGTCTTAATACTTTAGGAAAACAATTTATAAGTCTATTGTGACGTGTAGGAATCAGTCTCACATCAAACCAACACACGATGTGACCGCTATGACTCAAAGTGCGTGTTTTCAGTTTAAATTGGCATTTTAGTAAAAAAAGATATGCGATGTACTCAAAACCAAGAAAACGCATTCAGATTGTTTTGAAACTTTAGTATAATGATCTTTAAGTCATTTATGTCATGTAGGAATCAACTGCACATCAATCTAACGCACGGTGTGACCGGTATGACTCCAGGTGTGTCTTTTTATTTAAAATTGACATTTTAGTTCAAAAAAAGTGTTACATACCAAAAAATGGAGCAAACACGTTCAAATTATTTTGATATTTTAGGAAAATGATCCATAAGTTATTTGTGATATATAGGAATGATCCACACCTCAATCTAATACACGGTGTGTCCGGTATGACTTAAAGTGTGTTATCAGTTTAAAATTAATATTTTCGTTCAAACGTGTGTCACTCACTGAAAACTGAACAAACACACTCGAATGGTCTCAATACTTTAGGACAGCAATTCATAAGTCAATTGTGACCTGTATAAATTAGTTTTAAGTCAAATCGACCCACGATATGACCGGTATGACTCAAAGTGTGTGTTTTCAGTTTAAATTGACATTTTAGTAAAAAGGACATGTGACATACTCAAAATTGAGAAAACACATTCAGATTGTTTTGATACTTTAGGATAATGATTTTTAAGTCATTTGTGATGTGTAAGAATAATCTCACATCAATCTGACGCATTGTGTGACCGCTATGGCTTCAAGTGTGTCTTTTTATTTAAAATTGACATTTTAGTTCAAAACATATGTCACATATTCAAAACCGAGCAAACGTATTTGGATTGTCTTGATGTTTTAGGACAACGGTTCAAAAGCCAAATATGATGTGTAGGAATCAATCTCACATCAAATCAACACATGATGTGACTTGTATAACTAAAAGTGTGTTTTTAGTTTAAATTGACATTTTATCAACATATTGTTTCATATTTATATTTAATTTATTTCTTTATATTATTACTAACATAAGAATTGTTTTTTATGCAGGTGTACACTTGTGCTCGTGTCGTAATGGTTTTTTCGGCAATTGGTAGCATGATCGAGCTCTTTTGAGAGGGGGTTGGGGACCAAAGACAATGAAATATTGATATTTTTTAATGTTTGTGATAAATTGTACTTACCAATGTAATTGTACATAACCAATATATTTGAAATGCCTATAATATAGTGTTTTTTTATCGTATTTGTGATTTAAATTTAATTACAATTAAATTCTCTATTTGGTGTTGTAGTGTGGTGTAATTTTAGCAGCACTGTAGTAGCATGACCTTTATTAGCGCTATTTTTAGCGTTGTTAAAAGTCATTGACTTTAAGGACGCTTACGATAACAGCGTTTTTTAGCATTGATAAAACCTTTTTTGCACGTTGTTAAAGGGTGGATATGCAGTAGTGAGGTTTTTTAAATTGAAGATAATATAAGATTACATGGAATTATAACATCTAAAGAGAAGTGTTAAGAAATATTAACTTGTGGATGTTGTAATGATAATGATGACGACGACTCCAAGGTTCCCAACAAAACGCTTCATATGACCTTTTGGTTTCTCTAACCTTTGGAATTCCAATCGTTGAATTAGATATGGTAGAGATTAGTTTTAAGTGTTGGATCATATCACATCTACTCTATATATATGACTATGTTTTAATGAAATAGGTGACCTTTTTGGGTTTTATATCATGTTTCTTTTGGTTTTTTGTTTTTATCTTATATTTGTATTTTCATTTGTCATCATCGTCGTCATAATAATATTTGATATTTGATGCATGATTCTTGTTTCGAAATTTATTGCTTCAATCAATGATCATGAATTTAACAACATGTGTTTATTTATTTAGATGTTTGATTTTTCGAACGCATGATGCGGTTGGATTTTTTTTAGCCACGTGTATTGTGTTTTTTTGAGCTTCGGCATAGAGGTAGAGTTCGATTTTTCTTTGGATTTAGCGGTTAATCTCCTTTTAAAAAAATTATATATCAATTGAAATTCTTAAAAATTATGCATTTTATGATATTTTAAAATTATGGTTTTTTTTTACTAATGGATGTAGTTATATAAAAATGTTAAAAGAACTGTAACTTTAATATTTACAACCATAGTTGTTTACATTTATAAGGAGCTCTGAAATTATTTATAATTATAATTACATCTATAAGTTATTTTTATCCAATAACAGATTTAAGGTTTTAAAGTGAAATTAATTCCATAATTAGGACATTCCGTGTCATTTTCTAAATTTATTTAAATTCAAAATCAGATTATTATTATTTTTGGTATTTTTCAAATTTGAAGTTCCTGGGTAGAATTAATATATTTATTCTTTATAAAATTCATTTTTTTATGCGGGAAGAGAATAAAAGCATTTTGAATAGAAAAATATTTTAATCTTTATATTTTGATTATTTTACCATGAGCAGGGCTCTTTTGGTGCAATGAATTGAGAAAAATAAAGAGGGGGAGAAGCGTAAATGATCCCTAAACAGTAAAAAAATAATTAAATTATTATTATTATATATGTATATTTTTTACCACATTTCATTGTGTAATTTCCAATCATACCAAACAAATCATCACATATTTATTTTCCAAAGGTTTTTTTAGAAGAAAGCGGAGACTGGGATTAAAATCGTCACTTTTCCAAAAAGTTTTTTTATTTGTGGAATTTTAAGTTAGTCTAAATAAATGAAATGTATAAAAAATAATTAATTAATCGATCAAGATGATTGAAGTCAAGGAAAATAATTGAAATATAATCATCATGTGTGGGGTGCCGTGGTGGATAATGAACGCACATGGGTGGTTGTATTATTATAATTCTCTTTTTAATCAAATTTATTGTATTTAGAATTAATTAATATCAAACAATTATTGGGTTTTCAGCCACACAAACGCCATGATAAATAATTATTTAAAAAATATATTAATAATAATTTAAAAGTAATTAATGTTAATAGTTGTTTTATATTTACGTAGTAATAAATATTGAATTTTAAAATGTAATGTATATTAATAATAATTTTAAATTGTAATAATTATTAGTAACTAATTATTTGCAGCTTATTACAATGAACTTTAAATAATTAAATAGTAATTATTTTTAATAATTATTATTAATTATCACATAAATAATAATTAATAAATTGATTTCTAATTATAACTTAAATAATATATATTTATTAATAAATATTATTAGATAATTAATATTTTTTATTTATTTTTATTAAATAGTTTAAATCATTAATACTTATTATAAATAAATAATAAATATTGTTATTGACGTTATTATTAATTAGTTTTATTTATATACTAATTATTAATGACCTACTTATTACAATTAGTTATAATTAATTAATTACTAATTATTCTTAACTGTTATTAATTAATAACTATTACTTATGAATTGTTTTGAAGAAAAAAACGAATTTCAAAATAATTATAGTAATTATAAAAAAAAATTATTTGTATGTATTTGAATTTTTTTATATAAATAAATTTCTTGCTTAAAAAAATGTAGTAAAAATGAAAATATATACATTAAAATTATTGATATTAATTATAATTTCAATGTTCTATGAAAGTGTATTCTTTTGAAATATATTTATGACATTTAATTAGTTGACTAATGTTTATATAATAATTTGAACATTATCAATAATATAGAGCACTCAGTATCATCTCAAATAATTTATGTCAATAGAAAACATTAAATCAATAATTGCAATTATTTTTCATCAATGTCTATGATGAGGTATCTTCCCACCTGAAGTGTGAATGAGACGCCCGTATTGAGATCATTGACCTCTGTGATGTGGTGAAGTCTAATGATCTGGAGGGGGACTTTCCTTAGGTATATAAACTTTGACCATTTGGTGCTATATTCATGAATCATCGGGGGGAGGTGTCATCGGGATGTTGAGATGTGCACATGATCCTTCTCCCACTGCATAAGTGGAATGACCTTACATTTGATGAGAGAGCCATGTACCTTGTGAAGGCCCAATCATAAAAGATGAAGACATGGGAAATGACTCATGATACAAGCTTGAATATGCTATACTGGGCAAAAATTGTGGATATGGTGACAACATAAATGGATCTCATGGTTGCTGGTACACATATCCACAATCGGCTAAGGCTAATCTGCTGGACGTGTTGCCCCTCCCCGTGGAGTAAGTGAGGCCTCGCGTGCAGCCTGACATGGTCTACGTCGCCATCATTGTGACTCGTCAACATCACCAGCTGCTAGAGGAGGTTCATGAGTAGGAACCTAATCTCCCCAAAGTGGACGATCGAATATACTATCGTGTAGAACACGATACGTTGACATCATGTCTTGTGTTGTAGCATGATACGCTGCCTGACTAAATACCTCGTCCTCCTCAGAATCAGACATGTGGATAATATGTTATATTCGAGTATGCTATAACCAACAAACTAATGTAATGTTATTAACTTACTAGATCCTGGAGCCCTCTACTGCGTGGTGTAAGATACAATATAAACTTCAGTCTATGCCATAACACATACCCAAGATGTTGTAATAGATGAAATCATATTGTAGGAAGCTGGTCTAATATACCCCATTAGTGTAGTATGCAGGTTGTTGGTCTAATATTCCCCAGTACGGTAGTCATGAAATCTGAAACGATAGACAACATTTGTTAAAATATTTTGTTACTAATTTCTAAAAATGATAATATTATGAAATTGATAAATCAACAAAAAAATGTATATACTTACATTGGTAGATAGTAGACTATCCAACATGAGATGGTATGCATCCAAATTGTGTCTTAGTTTCCTGATGAAATGGTGTGCCTAACTCCACATATAACACATAACATAGAAAATGATAAACAATAAGCAAACAAGTATAATATCTCATATTAGCATTCGAAAACAATAAAGACGAGTGATCATATCAGTGTTCACACGGAGCATCATGCAACACATCTATGGGCAGCTTCAAACCAGCAATAATAGGGGCTATGGGAGGATACACTCCCATGCCCACATCTAAATGAGGATGATAGATCCCAGAAAACCATCATGACCTGATCGATATGCAGTGCATAGAGCTCTATATGTGCATGCCAAGCACATGGATGCCCAGCTATATCTCCCAATTAAATCAACATTCTCAAATAGCTCCAAATGCATCATGTGAACATGCATACTAGAGTGATCAACGTACACTGTCCCTCCAATGAGCCATAATATTATGCACGAGCGTGACACATGACAGTATGCTCATCAGCATCAACATGTAAATGTGCGAAGTGATGGTCAAGCTAGCTCATAAACAGAGAACTGTCACTTGTAGTAGTATTGTCTCCCATATTGTATTGACCTAACAATTGTTGTACAAGCTCAGGAGAATCTCTACAGGGGGTCCCAAAACTGCAGCACCTTGGATGAGAAGTCCAAGTACAACCGCCACATCCTCTAGGGTGATGGTCATCTATCCTTCAATCAAGTCGAATGAGTGAGTCTTAGGTCTTCATCTTACAGTGAAGGCAACAAGGATGCAATGATCAACAAATGCAAAATCTGATATAACAACGCCATAAAAGCCAACACATCGTAGGTATGGTACAATAGTAGTCGGAGACATAATGTTATGATAATGGTGTGCCCTACGAACCCTAACCCGTAGAACCTCACTGTAACACCCCAAGATTTTATGGTATGTCTCTTTAAAAAAAATTAATCTCTTCAATTGCCTACTTTGCATGGAACACCGAAATTAAACGAACTCCAAAATATTATTATTTTAACACGACCATTATAACCTAATTGTTAAATTGATGAAAATGAATAGTATTAAACACGTTATAAAATATATAATTGTCTAAATAATTGTTAATATATTAATTAATACACTGTGAATATGATTATAATTTTTAGTAAAGTCATTTTATATTTCAAATATATGTTTTCTTCAAAAAAGCGATTTTTATTGCTTTCTATTATAAAATAAATATAATTAATTTTGACACTTTTAGAAATTTTATTTGATAAAATGAACATCTTTTTTGGATTCAAAATGTCAAAATTACCTTCAGATGAATTTTTGATAATTTTTTGAAAAGTTTAATTTTTCAATGAATAGTAAAAAATACAGATTTTTATAAAACCTTCATTTTTTAATATTTAAAAGTCATTTTATGATTTTAAATTGATCTCAAAGTAACTTAAGTACTTTTTAGTTAGATATAATCTAATTATTTACATTTAAACAATATTTATACGTTATTTTGGTATAAGGAATTAAAAAACACATTTTTCCAAAAAATGATTTTTCATTGCATTTTAATGGTTTAATTTTAAATTCAGTTTTCTAGCTTCTATGTTTTGTATTTTTAAAAATGGATTCCATATTTTGAATTAGGATATAAGTTCATTTTCATTTTTAGGCATAAAAAAATTATCGTGGTAAAAAAAGATTTACCGCAGTATATGTAAAATTTTGCAGCGGGTTAAAGTTAAAAGTTTAAAATACCTAAAAACTAGAAAATTAAATGGGTGGGTGATGTGTTACCCAACCTTAAATATCCTTTAAAACATTAATTATCATCCAAATTCACTGGAATCAATGTCATCCAAATGTGGTTGACATTAAATCCAGAAAAATCATTATTTAATCACTTAAAACCACCCCTCAAGTATAAATACCACCCATCACCACCCCATTTCCCATAAAAATCTTTGAAACTATTCAAATCTCTACCAAACCCTCTACTCCCTACTCTCCCCATGTCCAAGTGTTGTTGGTCTCACCAAATGGACCAATTCCATGTTTCTTAAGGGGTCTTTCAAGGAGGTGATATTGAAGAGGTAACTTTCTCAAACCACCTCTCTTAATTTTTTTATTCTTCTACCTTCTCCTCACCTCATTCATCCATAAAAGCATAATAACTCCAGTATCATGTATATAATAGAATATTATATTTTTAATGGAATATCTTCTATACACCCCTTTTTTTATCACCCTTTATTCAAATAAACAAAACCATTGTCCAAATTATGGCGGTTAACCGTCTCTGTGAATAATGATTTTATTCATTTTCCATTACCACCTTTAAGGTTGGCCATAAAAGTATAATTCTAGTTAAATTAGATCTTAATAGGTATATTATAACCTATTTCATGTCATGGAACTAATATATAGATAAAATAATAAATAAAACAAAACTAATTCGTGATGGTCGGAAAAACCGCCAAAATAAACTAAACTTTTATCATTAATGTCTTATCAAATGAATCATCCTCATTCCAGAAATAAAAATGATGTCACGACCCATCCCCCGGCGCCCGTGCCGTGACTACCCCGAGCCCGCCTTCCATAGGCCAGGGGCTGGCGACTAGCACCAAAGGCGCAATTCCCTAAAACTGGGAAGACATTGCCTTTATATAGAGTAACCTCACACAACAAAGTACGAGTTGAAAGCAAAACACTAAGTAAAGCTGTATACAAAAGAGTGCTGAAAAAGTAAAGGGGGCCGAAAATACAAGCCCAACAGGAAAGTACAAGTACAACTGAAAAGCAAGTACAACTGAAGAAAAATAAAGCAACCACAAGGCCGTCCTCCGGGGTTCCTACCTGAAGGGTAGGTACAGATGGTCTCCTCAGCACTCCACGTCCGTCAGTCTCCTTCATGCACCGACTCGTCGTAAGGTCCACCTCCGGGTACCATCCAGTCCTGCTACTCAGCCTTAATCAGCGCTGTCCATTGTCTGCATCCAACACAACGAGGTGCGGGCATAGCCCATGCATGGGTGAGTATAACAATACTCAGTAGGGACACCGAGATCCTCAAATTCTCACAAAATCCAACAAGGATAAACCACAAAGTATGAAATCAACAGATAACCCCACTTAGGTATATGCTCACACATATACCTAAGTTATCAAGTAATCCATCTCAATCACGAGGAAACACAAGAGTTACTCAGCTCACACAGGTATACAACTTTTGTAGAGTGATAGAGATATCAGATGTAGTCACTGAATCATCTAAGCCGTCAGACCCACACAGGATCCAGGACCAGCGGTTGGAACTGTTGGACCCACACAGGATCCGGGAACAGTAGTCGAAGCTGTCGGATCCACACAGGATCCAGGACCAGCTAAGCTGTCGGACCCACACAGGATCCATGACCAGTTATTCTGTCGAACCCACACAGGATCCAGAAACAGAAGTCAGTGCTGTCGGACCCACATAGGATCCAGGACCAGCAATTAGAACTATCAAACCCACACAGGATCCAAGAACAGTAGTCAGAGCACAGCCAACCACAGGGTTTCCACAAGCATGCTTGATTCCGGGAGGGTATGCTCCTAAAGATAAGAGTCGATACATCAAATGCCTTATAGACCCTAGTTTATGTATCTCGAAGTTCCATCTCTTCAAAAGGAACACAACATGACAGACAGTGCGTCAATCAGACGCCCGGTCTGAGAGTTATTGACATTTCCATTCTGAGGGTTCGGTTGGATTTAGGTTCAATCTAACCTGACCATACCCCAACTGCGTCTAAACCTCAAGTGGGGTATTCCAAAAGAACTGTATCGCTCCAAGATTTCCGTCTCTGCAGACGGTTCATCAATCGGACACCAGTAGCCCAAGTTATGGGCGAAAAGGTGAAAACAGGCCAAAATGGGTCCGGGTCCGGTCCGGACCAGTCGGGCCGACCCGGCCCGACCCGGGTCTGAACTGAGGTCCGAACCGGTCCGTGGGGGCATCCCGACCCACGCTGGGTCCGGCCCGGCAGCCCACGCTGGCGGCGCACATGGCTGGCGGCCCGTGGGGTCCGCCCTAGCCGCGCCAGGGGGGAGGCCGCATGCCCCCTGTTAACCCAAACAACATAGCCATTCGGGTGGGAGGAAAACCGGTGCCAGGTGGCACCGGTCCGCGTCATGCTGCACCCGCGGTGGGTCCTGCTCCTCCCGGCTGGCTGAGCAGCCAGCCGACTCCCGCGCGGCGCCTGATGCGCCGCGCCTCCTTCGGCGACCTGGCGGCTCGGGCCGCCGAACCTCTTTACAGCCGGGCTCGAGCCGGCCGCTGCTGCACTGCCGCGGCCAGGGGCCATGACCCTCCTTCGATCCACCGCGCGACGCCAGTTGCGCCGAGCCTTCTCGGTCGACCCGGCGGCTTGAGCCACCGGTTTCTTTCGCGGCCGACCTTACACCAGCCGCCGATGCACCGCCGCGGCCAGGGGCCACAGCTTCTCCTCTAGCGGCGCGGTTGCGCTGCTGCCACCACATGTTGACGCACGTCGGTTCCATCTGCTGGTGTTCTTTCCGCGGGTCACCAGACGAGCTCTGGTGGCCCGATTCTCGTTCTGGAATAAGTCGCACTCCCCTTGGGTCGTTGCCTTCGATCCACAGTCATCGTTTATGAGAGTCGCACATTACAGTCTCATGCCGCGATTAGCGTTAAAATCCACAAAGAAGGTGGAGGGGTCGGGCCGTGTTTGTTCGGCCCATGCCCTCTGCGTTAGGGTGATATCAAGCGACTTCGAATTCTAAACCATGAAAGAAAACGAATAATGAGGAACAAAAACAAAGTTCGAACCCCTACCTCGTATCGTTCATTGGTGGTGACGAGGAGGAAGTGTGGACGTCGTTCGTCATAGGTGAGGATGTCTCACTTTGGGAGGAAATCCTGAGGAAAAGGCTGAAGAAGGTCGGCGTTCTTCGTTGGCGTTCTTCGTCGGAGAGCCTTTCCTCGTTGGCGTTCAATCTCCAAGAGCTCCTATTCTCCTTAATCCTCCTTTCCAACAAATGAATAGCCACCTGAAATAATAGATTATGTGGTCTATTATGTTCGTTGACATAAATTCAAAATGAGGCATTTAATTAATTGATGTGTCTTAATTAATTAAATTGGGTGGGTTGGCACCATTAAGTGTAGAGGAGATCAAGAGGCCCCCCCTAATTAATGAGGGGAGTTCTAGAGGCTTCCAACTCGGGTGGTCCCCACCAAATTAATCCTCACAAGGGAGGTTGAGTTCGGGTGGGCCCCACCACCATAACCTCTCAAGGGAGGTTAAGGTGTGGCGGTCCCCACCTCCAACCTCTATATGGTGGTTATAACAAAAATAAAATAAAATAAGTCATGCACTTATTTTATTTTATTATTCCACGTAAAACCCAAAAACTATCTTTGATTCCCGACTATTTTCCATCGAGGTGAAAGTCTTCTTAAGTGAATACCGGTGCTGCGAGTTCAACAATGCCCTTAGATTTCAATTCTGAGAACCGGTTCAAAAGTTATAAAATCCCGCTCGTACGTTTACTGAACATACTCGAACAAAACTTCAGAAATTGATTTCAGGCACACCAGGCCTTGGAATCACACGCCGTCAGTTCTCACAGACTCGTAAAATTCCCATGTATTTAAGAAAAAAATTTTCCATGGAAATTTCGGGTCTTTATATTCTCCCCACCTCAAGTCTTTACGTCTCCGTAAGCTACAACTCGAACTAAGGGAACAAGTGGGGGTACTGAGCACGCATCTGAGCCTCCCGCTCCCATGTGCTCTCCTAGAGGTTCCCATGCTGCCAGCGTACGCGCACCAGAGGTATTGACCGTCCACGTATGACCCGTTCCTGTCGATCCTCAATATCCACTGGCACCTTTGTGAAAGTCTCCCCATCATCAATGTACAACTCTCCTTGGTCGATGATGTGAGAATGGTCGTGCACGTATCTTCTTAGCTGAGATACGTGGAAGACGTTGTGCACCCGGTGCAACTGAGGTGGAAGAGCTAAGCGGTAAGCCACCTCACCTACTCTGTTGAGGACATGGAAAGGTCTGATGAACCTCAGAGATAACTTGCCGCCTCGACCAAATCTCCGTAAACCTCGTCAGGGTGAGACCCGTAGAAAGATGTGGTCACCATCCTCGAACTCTAGAGGTCTCCATCTCCTGTCAGCATACGACTTCTGCCTGCTCTGTGCAATCTTCATCCGCTCCTAGATGATCTAAACCTTCTCTGTGGTAGCTCATACCATCTCTGGTCCCACTAGTGCTGACTCCCCTGGGTCTGTCCAGCACAGTGGTGATCTGCAAGGTCGACCATACAAGGCCTCAAAAGGTGCAATCCCAATGGTGGAGTGATAGCTGTTGTTGTATGCAAACTCCACCAAAGGTAAGTGATCCTCCTAGTTGCGACTGAAGTTGATGACACAAGCACAAAGCATGTCCTCAAGGGTCTGAATGGTCCACTCATTCTGACCATCCGTCTGAGGATGGAAGGTGGTGCTCGGACGAATCTGCGTCCCGAAAGCCTCCTGCAACCCCTTCCATAGCCGGGAAGTAATCTGTGCATCACGATCAGAGACAATAGAATAAGGTACTCCATGAGGCCACACAATCTCCTGCACATAGAGGCATCCCAAGCTCTCTACTGAACCCTGCTCTCTGATCGGTAGGAAGTGATCCGACTTGGTGAGTCGGTTGACGATCACCCAAATCGAGTCGTGACCTCTGGATGTACATGGAAGACCCTTCACAAAGTCCATGAATGTCCCATTCCACTTCCACTCTAGGACCTCTAAAGGCTGAACCAAGCCTGCTAATACATGGTGCTCCATCTTCACTTGCTGACAAGTGAGGTATCGAGAGAAAAACTCTGCTACCACCTTCTTCATACCTGGACACCAGTGTTATAGTCTGAGGTCCTGATACATCTTCTCCACTCCTGGATGTACCGCTAAATGGGATGTGTGAAACTCCCTCAACACTTCCTCCTAAAGTGGCACTGGTACCATAGTACATCATCTATGAAGAAGATGACATGCTCCCCACCTTTAGAAAATCCATCAGGTGCCTGCCCTGTGGATATCTAAGCACGTCGTGTCTCGTAGTCAGTGTCTCCATGCTGTGCTTCCCTGACTCGTTGAAGGAGTGGGGGAGTGACCGTGAGAGACTAAAGAAAAGCTTCTCCGTTTCTATCCACAAAGGATATCTGTAAAGCATCCAGCTGCTCTATCGCCTCTCCTAGCAGCTGTATACCAAATCTCCTATTGAGCGCATCCACAAAAACATTCCCCTTCCCAGGAGTATAGACTATATCGAAGTCATAGTCCTAGAGGAACTCAAGCCATCGCCACTGTCTCAGGTTTAGGTCCTTCTGGGAGAAAATATACCTAAGACTCTTGTGATCAGAGTACACAGTAAAAGGTTCTCCCATTAGATAGTGTTGACACATCTCCAAGGCGAAGACCACTGCTGATAACTCTAGGTTATGGGTAGCATAGTTTTTCTCCTGCTGTCTCAGCTGTTGAGAACCATATGTGATCACTGCTCACTCCTGCATCAGGACACACCCGAGTCCGGTCCCTGATGCGTCATAGTAGACTACGTATCCTATGCCTTCCTCTGGAAGCCTCAAGATGGGGGCACTAGTCACCCTCTTCCTCAGCTCCTGAAATCTCTTCTGGCATCTCTCCGACCACACAAAGGGTTTCCCATTCTTCTTCAAGGCTGATAGGGGTGCTGCAACTCTGGAGAAGTCTGGAACGAATCTCCGGTAATAACCAGCCAATCCTAGGAAACTCCGTACCTCCGTCACACTCCTGGGTGGCTCCCAAGCAAGTACTTCCTCAATCTTTGCTGGATCCACTGCAACTCCAGCCTCCGAGATGACATGTCCTAGAAAGTGAACCTATCGGATCCAAAACTGGCACTTCGAGAGCTTACCATAAAGCCGATGCTCTCAGAGTGTGTCCATTACTACCTGTAAATGGTAGGCATGCTCCTCCTCAGTATTCGAGTAGATCAGTATGTCATCGATGAAAATTACGACAAAGTGATCGAGGTATGGCTGGAAGATCCTGTCCATGAGTCCCATGAACACTGCTGGAGCGTTGGTTATGCTGAAGGGAATAACCAAGAACTCATAGTGGCCGTACCGACACCTGAATACCGTCTTCTGCACATCCTCATTTCGAACTCTGAGTTGGTGATAACCTGATCTGAGGTCTATCTTCGAGAACCATCGAGCTCCCTTTAGCTGATCAAAGAGGTCGTCAATCTTCAGAAGTGGGTACTTGTTCTTCACGGTCACCTGGTTCAGGCGACGGTAGTCGACACAAAGCCTCAAGCTCCCATCCTCCTTCTTGGCGAACAGAATTGGGGATGCCCAGGGAGAAACACTGGGCCGGATGAATCCCTTCCCCTGCATGTCCTCCAGTTGTACCCGCAGCTCATGAAGCTCAGCGGGAGCCATCTGATATGCTGGTGTAGATATCGGTGCCGTCCTGAGGTACATGTCAATATAGAAGTCCACCTCTCTGTGAGGAGGTAGATCCGGGACATCGTCAGGGAAAACATCCACGTACTGGTCCACCACTACAGGATAACTCGGAATCTCCACATCAACTACTCCGAGGGTAAGGTAGGTCAACTGATGAGTGATCGGCTGCACCCTCCTCTGAGTAAGTCCGTACTGTGCTACAAAGGATCCCTTCTCGCCGGTGAAGGTGAACCTAGTCCCATCCGTGCAGACACACCACACTTTGCACCTAATACAGTCTATCTGAGCATGAACTATAGATAACCAGTCCATACCCAAGATAACGTCATAAGGCCTCGACGCTACTACTAGGAGATCCTAGTCGAAGCTCTCACCTCCTAGAGTAAGCTCGCACTACCAGCACCATAGCGTAATCTTCGAATCAGCTCCTATAGAATACTCTAGCTATAAGGATCGAACTAATGGCTCATTCAGAATCTCCGAGCTCTGAACGAAGGATGTGGCACTAAAAGAGTGACTGACACCTGTGTCTATAAGAACTGAAGCTAAGGTGGAGTAGACATAGATCATAGCTCATATCATCTTCAGAGTGCCATGGTTGTAGGCCTCAGCTGCCTAGAGATGAGCTCTCCCCTGTCCACCTACTCCCTGCGGTCAGGGTGGACATCCTGGTGGTGGTGGCGGTAACACCTCGAATCTTCACCCACCGGCAGCTGCTCGACCAGCTCCTCTGCCACGTCCGCCTGCGCCCTACAGATCACCTCGATCAAATCTATATCTCTGCTTGGGTGGTTCTTCGACTGTCTCTTGATCGTCAGTACGGCGGGTTAGACAGTCACAAGCCATGTGACCCTGGCCACCGCAAGAGTAACATTGACCGCTCTTAGCATGACTGGCTCTGTCTCATGTGCCTTGCACAACTGAACCCATATTCTGAGGTCGTCCATCGGATGGCCTGGTCCGCTTGGACCTCTGCGACATCTGTCTACTGCCATCTGCAAAAGACTCCGCTGCATGTCGACCAGTGATGGGTCTCGCTGCTAGTGACTGCTCATTAAAGAAACTCTTTACTAGGAGGGCTCTCTCTAACACCCCCACCTGCGTCGGGACGATGAGGGAGATCATCGAAGATTTGATCTATCACCTGATCCCCTACTCGAAGGTTCGAGCCCTGAAGAATGGGTCCCGCACCATATCTGTGGAGTAGTGTGAGAGGTCGGTGAACCTCACTGAGTACTGTGCCACTATCATGCTGCCCTGCTGCAAATGAAGTAGCTCCTGTATCTACACTGCACGTAGGGTGGCTGAGAAAAACTCTGCCCGAAATAGGCTCTCTAAGTCTACCCAGATTAGTTTCACCTCGTCATGAACCTAGAGAATCACACTCCACCATCTGTCTGCTGCTTCCTATAGAAGGCTGGCAGTAAGAATCACCATGAAGTCTGTTGGTGTCCCTACCAGTCTGAAGACTCTCACCACAGCCTCTAGCCAATCCTCAACTGCCTGCGGGTCCGTCTCTCCCCTGAAACTGGGTGGCCTCTGGCGCTGGAACTCGTGCAACGTGCTTAGGTGGCGTGCACTCTCTGCTGCCGGGGTTGGTGGCATCAGTGGCCCAATGAGTAGTGGTACCGCTGGAGCCTCCACTGTGATAGGGCCCTGCACCGAGGCCTCGTCGCTCGGTGGGTTTCCATCTCTTACAACTCTCGGAACCTTGACTGGCTGTCTGCGTGAAGGAATCCTGAAAAGAAACAGGTGCGCCATGGTCAATAAGTTATATCTGGTGAGGTGACTCAAATAGATCACAAAGAAAAATCTTGAAACACACACACAATTAGTGTTTTCATGCACTGAGTCGGAAATCAGAAGTCAGGGTCCTGGTGTATGGATACGTCGGCCGCCGCACCAACACTAGACTCCCTGAACTGAGAACCACACTCAGTACCCTTAACACTATTGCTTCATAGAAAAGAAATATTAGAGTCCTAAGTTCTACGGTAGAACCAACTCCTCTGATACCAATTTGTCACGACCCGTCCCCCAGGGCCTGTGCCGTGAATACCCCAAGCCTGCCTTCCATAGGCCAGAGGCTGGTGACTAGCACCAAAGGCATAATTCCCGAAAACTAGGATGCAGGGGCTGGTGACTAGCACCAAAGGCATAATTCCCTAAAACTAGGATGTAGGGGCTGGTGACTAGCACCAAAGGCATAATTCCCTAAAACTAGGATGCCATTGAATTTATATAGAATAACCTCACACAATAGAGTATGAGATGAAAACAAAACACTAAGTAAAGTTGTATACAAAAGAGTGCTGAAAAAGTAAAGGGGATGGAAATACAAGCCCAACAGGAAAGTACAAGTACAACTAAAAAGAAAGTACAACTGAAGAAAAGTAAAGCAGCCACAAGGTCGTCCTCCGGGGTTCTTACCTAAAGGGTAGGTACAAATGGTCTCCACAGCACTTCACGTCCATCAGTCTCCTCCGTGCACCGACTCGTCGTAAAGTCCACCTATGGGTATCGTCCGGTCCTACTACTCAACGTCAGTCAACGCTGTCTGTCGTCTTCATCCAACACAACGTGGTGTGGGCATAGCCCGTGTAGGGGTGAGTATAAAAATACTCAGTAGGGACACCGAGACCCTCAAGGTCTCACAAAATCCAATAAGGATAAACCACAAAATATGAAATCAACAGATAACCCCACTTAGGTATATGCCCATATATATACCTAAGTTATCAAGTAATCCATCTCAATCATGAGGAAACAAAAGAGTTACTGACTCATCTCACATAGGTATACAACTTTTGTAGAGTGATAAAGATGATCAGATGTAGCCACTGAATCATCTAAGCTGTCAGACCCACACAGGATCCAGGACCAACTATTTTGTCAAACCCACACAGGATCCAGGAACAAAAGTCAGTGTTGTCGGACCGACACAGGATCCAGGACTAGCAGTTATAACTGTTGGACCCACACAAGATCCAGGAACAGTAGTCAGAGCGTATCCAGCCACAGGGTTTCCACAAGCTTGCTTGATTCCAGGAGGGTCTGATCCTCAAGCTAAGAGTCGATACATCAACTGCCTCATAGACCCAAGTTGATGTATCCCAAAGTTCCATCTCGTCAAAAGGAACACAATGCGACAGACGGTGTGTTAATCAGATGCCCGGTCTGAGAGTTATTGACATTTTCGTTCTAAGGGCCCGGTTGGATTTAGGTTCAATCCAACCCGACTGTACCCTAAATATGGCTAAAACTCAAGTGGGGTATTTCTAAAGAACCATATCGCTCTAAGCTTTCCGTCGTTGCAGACGGTTCGTCAATCAGACACCCGTATCCCAAGTTATGGGTAAAAAGGTGAAAACATGCCAAAAATGGGTCCGGGTCCAGTCCGGCCCAGTCGGACTGACCCGGCCCGACCTGGGTCCAGACTGGGGTCCGACCTGGTCCGCAGGACCGACCCCATCCGCGGGTCTGACCCGGTCCGCGGGTCCGACCCAGTCCGCGGGTCCGACCCAGTCCGTGGGGGCCGCCCACGCGGCCCAGCCCGCGCTGGGTCTGGCCCGGCGGCCCACGCTGGCGGCCCATGCGGCTGGCGGCCAGTGGGGTCTGCCCTAGCCCTGTACAGGGGAGGCCGCGTGCCCTCTGAGAACCCGAATTACATAGCCGTTTGGTTTGGAGGAAAACCGACGCCAGGTGATGCCGGTCCGCATCACGCGGGACCCGCGGTGGGTCCCGCACCTCCCGGATGGCCGAGCAGCCAGCCGACTCCCGCGTGGTGCCGGATGCGTTCCGCCTCCACTGACGACCCGATGGCTCGGGTCGCCAGACCTCTTCGTGGCTGGGCTCGATCCGGCCGCTGCTGCACTGCCGCGGCCAGGGGCCGCGACCCTCCTTCGATCCACGACGCGGTGCTGGTTGCGCCGCGCCTTCCCCATTGACCTGACGACTTGAGCTGCCGGTTTCTTTCACGGCCAGCCTTGCGCCAGCCGCCGATGCACCTCTGTGGCCAGGGGACGCAGCTTCTCCTCCGGTGGCACGGTTGCGCCGCCACCACCACACGTTGACGCACGTCGGTTCCATCCGTCGGTGTTCTTTCCACGGGTCACCAAACAAGTTCTGGTGTCCCGATTTTCATTCTAAAAGAAGTCGCTCCCTCTTCGGTTCATTGCCTTCGATCCACAGTCATCATTGATGAGAGTCGCACATTCCAGTCTCATGCCGTGATTAGCGTCAAACACAAAGAAGGCGGAGGGGTCGGGCCGTGTTTGTTCAGTCCGCGCCCTCCACGTTAGGGTGACATCAAGCGGCTTCGAATTCTAAACCACGATGGAAAACAAAGAACGAGGAACAAAAACAAAGTTCGAACCCCTACCCCGTATCGTTCGTTGGAGGTGACGAGGAGGAAGTATGGATGCCGTTCGTCGCAGGTGAGGATGTCCCACTTTGGGAGGAAATCCCGAGGAAAAGGGTGAAGAAGGTTGGCGTTCTTCGTTGGCGTTCTTCGTTGGAGAGCCTTTCCTCATTGGTGTTCAATCTCCAAGAGATCCTCTTCTCCTCAATTCTCCTTTACAAAAAATGAATAGCCCCCCTGAAATAATAGATTATGTGGTCTATTATGTTCGTTGACATAAATTCAAAATGAGGCATTTAATTAATTGATGTGGCTTAATTAATTAAATGGGGTGGGTTGGCACCATTAAGTGTAGAGGTGATCAAGAGCCCCCCCTCATTAATGAGGGGAGTTCTAGAGGCTTCCAACTCCGGTGGTCCCCACCAAATTAATCCTCACAAGGGAGGTTGAGTTCGGGTGGGCCCCACCACCATAACCTCTCATGGGAGGTTAAGGTGTGGCAGTCCCCACCTCCAACCTATACATGGTGGTTATAACAAAAATAAAATAAAATAAGTCATGCACTTATTTTATTTTATTATTCCATGTAAAACCCAAAAACTATCTTTGATTCCCGACCATTTTCCGTCGAGGAGAAAGTCTTCTTAAGCGAATACCGGCGCTGCGAGTTCAACGGTGCCCTCAGATTTCAATTCCGAGCACCGTTTCAAAAGTTATAAAATTCCACTTGTATGTTTATTGAACGTACCCGAAAAAAACTTCAGAAATTGATTCTGGGCACACCGGGCCTCAGAATCATGCGCCGTCAGTTCTCACAGACTCGTAAAATTCCCAAGTATTTAAGAAAAAATTTTTCCACAGAAATTCTGGGTCTTTAAAAATGATATATGAGACCATTTAAAATTCTATAAGTTCATAAATATCATTTCATTTCTCTTATAGAGTTTTATTTAAATTTGACAAGAAAATCCATAATTATACACAAATGAACCGACCATGAAACCATGAAACGAAAGCACCCAAAACAATGAAAATAATGAAATATTATTAATGAAAGGGTTATAATATATTATAAAAGTATTATATAAGGTATTATAAATATGAATATAGTTTTATAATAAATTAATAACATTCTTTAAACCATTATACAGGAGGTTAAAGTGTGAAAAATGAAAGGGAAGCGTGAGGTAAGGGTTTATCATATCATTTTTATTTCTATGATATATATGCCTTATTCACCACTTATTTATTTTGTGTGGTGTATATACTACCCTTTGATATATCATATCATTAATATAGTTGTATTCATGGTATTCAATGTTTCATTTTATAATTATTACTTTTATGGGGCATACGATTCGACTGATTACAAATCGATAAGATATTTCTTAACTCAATTTCCATCCATTAGGTTAAACTTATACTTAATTGATTAGTCCTTGTTAATATTATGTGTGAGATTTATTTTGATTATATTATGTTTTATTTCCACTTGTTTTATTTGGATTTAAATTAGATACACATAATCTATTCATTTGATCAATGCTCACTTTAATGATATGATATTTATAAGGTAATTTCTTTTAAAAATTATCTTTTTAACGTTCCCCTTAAAAATATATTTTTCTTTCATGTCCATGTTTTATAAAATTGTTTCCATTTTTTTAATATTCTATTATGATTTTTAAAGTCATTTTTACTCATGTGTCACTTTTTACAAAACGTTTTGAAAGGATTCTTTTTTTTTTTCATTTTCTAAACAAGGTTCTTTGTGACTTTTCTGACAAAAATATGGAAGAAATAGTTTTTTAACTTATAAGACATGAGAGGATTTTCTCACCATCATTAATCTTTAATGATTTAATGCTTCCTTTACAATATTACAAGGTTATTTTTAAAGAATTTTTTTTCTTTTATAATTATGTGGCTCTTTAAAAATAAATTACTTGAAAATAGGAATGTTATTTTTTTCAAGAATTATTTCAAGTGATCTTTCTAAATTATTTTCCATGTAAGATAACATTATTTGATGCTAATTATTCTTTAATGGGGATATTATTCAAGGATAATATCATTATTTTTTATGGTTGGTTTATGTTTGTGATGGAATGATGTTTATAAAACCTGTTTCTTTTATATAGGTTATGATAAGATGAAATGTTTATGAAACCCAATTTTTTTCATGGGTTTTGATATGATGAATGATTTATGTTATTATGGAACACATATATATGGTTTTAATTATGTGATGGGTAAAACCTATATCACCCTCCAATTCATTAGGTATATCTTTATATCTCCTGAGATAAAAATGAGAAACAAGTCGATGGGCTTGATCCACTAGGAGAAACAGGTGTGTCCTGATCCATTATGGAAAATAGGTGTATCCTGATCCACTATGGGAAACAGGTGTGTCCTAATCCCCTACAGAAAATAGGTGTCTCTTGATCCACTATGTTGATGACCGTAGTTAAACTTGACATATGAAATGATTTTCTATATTCATGATGGCGCCACACTTTTATGACATGAGATTATGAATCATTATTGATTTACAATGATTTCTCACTCTTATGTTCCATGTTTTCTGAAATGACAATGTTTATTCCATGAATAATGTTTATGATCTATGATAGGTTGGGTATAAACTTCATAAGTTATTTTTATGATCACATGACCTTATTATTATCTTATGATTTCATATGATCATGGATTAATATTTCTTATGTTTATCCTTATTAAGCATATGAGATCAATCTATCTTATGTTTCCTTCCCCAGGCGATGAGGAAAGGCTTAAGTAGGGTATTCCTAAGAAGAGTACTACGTGAAAAGATATTTGTGGAAGATGTTGAAGATAATTTATAAAATATTAATATTGTATATCTAATCTCCAAAGACTCTAAACCTTTACGATTCTGGCATGGATAATATTATTATGTATTGAATATTCATCTATTTAGATGTAATATCTATGTATAAAAATATTGGGTCATTATAGTTGGTATCAGAGCAGAGTTTAGACAATATTTTGAGATTAGGGTTAGAAAAATTTTATGAAAACCCTAGGGACATGACTAAGTATAGGATAAAATCCTAAAGTTTTGATAACGATCATGAATGACCACAGTTAAACCTAAGGTGTCATAAAAGAAGGTGTAATAATTTAGATATTCTATAAATGATTTGTTAAAATTATGTGGTTACCCACTATGATTATTGTTTCTCACACTATGATTTTTTGAGTTCTAGAAAATGGCTGGAACCAGGAGGATTCATGTTAATGGTGAATGTGATGGAAAATGGAATGATCTTCCTTATGACCAACCAAATGAAATGGGAGTCAAAAGGTGAAACCTTGTTATTATTATTAATCATAAATCTCATAATATGATCAATAATCTCAACTTTGGGGAGTTTTTTGACTCATCTAATAAGAGAAATATAGAGTTACATGGTGACCCCATAGGAAAGAAAGTTCAATTTTCCTTATGTAAAGCATGTGGGAAGATGCATTAAGGTGAATGTTTCAAAGGAACCAGAAGATGTTTTGGGCGTGGAAAATAGGTACACAAATAAAGTAATTGAAAATGAAAAGTGAAATATTTAGTTAATGCACTGGACGAGAATAATGGTATTCCTAAGGAATCACCAATAGTTAAATGTTTTAAATGTGGAATGTATTGTGATTATGAAAATTGATGCCCTCAAGGAAAACCTCATGAAGAGAATCAGAAAGGTTGTATGAGTAATGATTATATTGTTGATGATGAAGAAACTATGAATGACATATGAGATGGAAAAAGTGTTAAGGAATAAAACGAAGAATCTTAGTTAATGGTTTAAGAAAGAAGTGGAATGATTGAGCGTTTATGTATTGGGATTCAAGAATAATGTTATATAAGTAATTTTATGGTATTATGGAATAATTAAACATATAAGGATTGTTCTGCTATTGTTTTCCTTAAGTATTTGAAAGTATATTTTGAATGGTACTGGTAATCATGAAAGACGATTGAGGTGGAAAGGTGATATTTTTTTAGAACACATGATTAAGGGAAAGACAACCCTTAATATGTGGACGATGCTGGGATAATAATGAAATAACAAGATGTTGGATTGTGATAAAATAAATGGGATATTATTGATGACCTTGTAACTGATTAGTAATATAATAACAAGGTGGTTTATGGATTGAGTTTATATAATTTTTAGATTTTTGGTATGAGGAAAGAGTTAATTTTTGAAAGCATTAATGTTTTCACTAAAGTTTTATAGTAATTTAGGTTATTAACATGTTTCAAGAGGATACATGATAATGATATATAAATGTTTGTTGTGTGAAAATTAAGAGCTACATAAAGTTGATTGGGGGATTAATTTTAGTGACATTCATTCGAAAGTTTTTAATTTTAATCTTTCATAAGGTTGATAAGGGTAACCATTTATGAAATTGGTTATGTTGAACTTTGGATATAGTTTTAGAGATTAATGAATTAATTAACCATATAAATATTTATGTGTATTGGATAACCAATGATAACCATTATGTTATAATGATAACTAGAGACAAAAGTAATGACTTTTATTCTCATTATTGATCTTATGATCTTCTAGTTCTTTAGGCATTACAATTTTAACTTCATTTCTTAGAGTAAGAAATGAAATAGAAATTGATCAATGCATAACCAAAGAATGGGATTGTACTTATGAGATGAAATAAACTAAGTATATCTTCTCAAAGGATTTTGAAACAAAATATTATACTATTATCATCATTTCTAATGATATCAATGACCTTTTTTAGACCTATTTGGTCTATAGATTTATGGTCATTAACCTTATCTTGACCATGTTCTCTATCATTCTCTCTCAGAACTTGATAGTTAGAATTCTCTTCCATGTCTATATTTTCACTTACCACTAATGTTATTTAAATCAGAATCCTATTTTTGTGGTGACCTTTACCTTTTACTTTCCCTCCTTTTAATAATAAGTTTTATTGAGCCTTTTTATGATATGGGTTTCCCACAAAGGAATTTTCAAATATCCACCTTTGATTTTCGAAGTAAAATTTCAAATTATGAGGGCACAATTTTTTGAAGTTCATGATCATATTGGTATGGTATCTTATCGATTGGTGCTTCCATTGAATATCTCTCAAGTTCATTATGTGTTCCATATATCTCTCCCGAGGAAGTACATACCTGACCCTTCACATGTACTAACCTTAGTGGTTATACTGCCAAAGCAAGATATTTCTTATAAAGAGAAACCGATAGAGATTATAAATCATAGAGATAAAACTCTACAAAACAAGATGACTCACTTGGTTAATGTTTTGTGAAAAAACCACCAATTTGAGGAAGTTATGTGGGAACCATAGGAGGTGATGGGGCAGAGGTATCCTCATCTATTTATATTCGAGTAACAAATTTTGAGGAAAAAATTCATCTTAAGGGGGTGGGGGGGGGGTAGAATTTAACACCCCAAGATTTTATGGTATGTCTCTTTAAAAAAAAACTAATCTCTTCGATTACTTACTTTTCACAGAACACCGAGCTTAAATGAACTCCGAAATATTATTATTTTAATACGACCATTGTAACTGAGTTGTTAAATTGGTGGGAATGAATAATATTAACTACATTATGAAATATATAATTTTATAACTCATTTTAATGTATTAATTAATTCTTTTTAATATTAACATAAATTTTAGTAATTTCATTTTACTCTTTAAATATATGTTTTCTTCAAAAAAGTGATTTTTATTGCTTTTTATGAGAAAATAAATATAATTATTTTTTAAAACTTTTAGAAAATATATTTTATAAAATGAAAATAATTTTTGTATTCATCATTTAAAAATTATCTTAGTACGAATTTATGATAATTTTCTGAAAAATTTAATTTTTCAGTGAATAGTAAAAAAATACCGATTTTTATAAAAACCTCATTTTTTTATATTTAAAAGTCAATTTATGATTTTAAATTGATATAAAAGTTACTTAATTACTTTTTAGTTATATATAATCTAATTAATTACATTATAAAAATATTTATACCTTATTTTAGTATAATTACATTTTTGGGATTTAAAAACACATTTTTCCAAGAAAACTATTTTTTATTGTGTTTTGACGGTTTAATTCTAAATGTAATTTTGAAACTTTTGTATTTTTAATTTTTAAAAATGGATTCCATATTTTGAATCAAGGGATCCAAATTAGTCTATAAGGTTATTTTCATTTTTAGGCATAAAAAATTTCTTGTTGTAAAAAAAGATTTATCGCAGTATAGATAAAATAATGCAATAGATTAAAGTTAAAAGGTAAGAGTTTAAAATAGATAAAAAATACAACATTAAATGGGTAGTTGATGTGTTTATTGACCTTAACCATAAATTAAAACATTAATTACCATCTAAATTCATTAGAATTAATGCCACCCAAATGTGGTTGGATTTAAATGTAAAAAAATCACTATTTAATCACTTAACCCCCCCAAGTATAAATACCACTCACCACCCCCTTTATCCTCAAAATCCTTGAAGATATACAAATATTTTCCAAACCCTCTCCTCCCCACTCTACCTACTTTTATGTGCTACTGGTCTCACCCAAATACCAATTCCAAGTTCCTTAACGAGCCCTTCAAGGAGGTGATATTCAAGAGGTAACTTTCTCAAACCACTTATCTAAATTTCCTTTATTCTTGTACCTTCTCCAAACCTCATTCATACATAAAATCATAATAAATCCAGTATCATTTATACAATATAATTTTATATTTATATATACCCACCCCTTTTCTTATTGCATCTTTTTTAAAGAAACGAAATCATTGTCCAAATTATGGAGGTTAACTACCTCCGTGAATAATGATTTTGTTCGTTTTCCATTACCACCTTCAAGGATAGTCATAAAATCATTATTATGGTTAAATAATATCTTAATAGCTATATTATAACCAATTTCATATTCTGGAACTAATATATAGACATAATAATAAATAAAATAAAACTAGATCGTGATGGTAAGAAAAACCGCTAAAATAAACCAAACATTTATCATTAACGTCTTATCAAATGCATCATCATAATACCAGAAATAAAAATGATATATGAAACCATTTAAACTTTTTTAAGTGTATGAATACCATTTAATTTCAATTTTTCCATTTGATAATAAAATCCAAAATTATACATTAATAAACCAACTATAAAACCATGAAACCATGAAACAAATGCACCTGAAATAATTAAAATAATGAAATCTTATTAAGGATAGAGAGGTAATATGTTATAAAAGTATAATATAAGGTATTATAAATATTTATATTGTTATTTAATGGATTAATAACATCATTTAAACCATTATACATGTGGTTAAAGTACCAAAAATAAAAGGAAATTGTGAGGTAAAGGTTTCTCATCTCACTTTTATTGCTATGTGATATATGACTTATTTACCAATTATATATTTTGGGTGATGTATATAATACCCTTTGATATATAATATCTGGAATATAATTATCTTCATGGTATTTAATGTTTCATTTGATAATTATTACTTTTATGGGGCATACGATTCAACTGATTACAATGTGGTAAGAGATTTCTTAACTCAATTTACATTCATTGAGTTAAACTTATACTTAATTGATTATTACATGTTAAGATTATGTGTGAGATGGATTTTGATTATATTATTTTATATTTATAGTTTTTTATGTAGATTTATAATTGATACACATAATAAATTCATTTGATTAATTCTCACTTTAATGATATGATATTTATAGGGGAATTTATTTTAAAAATTAGCTTTTTAGAGTTTCCCATAAAACTCAATTTTTCTTTAATTTCTTTGTTTTATAAAATTTATTCTGAAAATGTTTTTATTATTCTCTTATGATTGTTTAAATTCATTTTTACTCATGTTTCAATTTTTTAAAAATGATTTAAAAGGATTCTTTTTTTTGCTTTCTAAATAAGGTTCTTTGTGACTTTTCCAAAAAAAATACGGAAGTAATGTTTTTTTAACTTATACAGCATGATTGGATTTTCTTGAAATCATGAAAAGTTAATGATTTAATATTTCCTTTACAATATTATAAGTTTATTTTCAAAGAAATTTTTTCCTTTATAATTGTGTGTCTCTTTAAAAAGATATTATTTAAAAATGAAAATTTTATTTTTTTCAAGAATTATTTCAAGTGAAATTTCAAAATTATTTTCCATATAATATAACATTATTTGATGTTACTTATGCTTTACTAATGATATTATTAAAGGATATTATCTTTATTATTTTTATGGTTGGTTTATGTTTATGATGGAATGATGTTTATGAAACCTTTTTCTTTTCTATGGGTTATGATATGATGAAATGTTTATGAAACCCAATTTATTTTCATGGGTTATGATATGATGAATGATTTATGTTCTTATGGAACACATATGTATGGTTTTCATTATGTAAAAGGTGATACTTATATCTCCCTCCAATGTATTTGGTAAAGTTTTATATCTCATGAGATAATAATAGGAATCAAGTCTATAAGATTGATATACTAGGGTAAATAGGTGTATCCTGATCCACTATGGGAAATAGGTGCATCCTGATCCACTATGGGAAATAGGTGAGTCATAATCTAATATGGGAAATAGTTGTGTCATGATACACTATATTTATGGTTTTGGTAGTTAGACTTTCCATATGAAATGGTTTTATATATTTATGATGGTGCCACACTTTTATGACACGAGCTTATGAATCATTATTGATTTATGATTATTTCTCACTATTTTGGTCTATATTTTCTGAAATGATAATTTTATTCCATAAATCATGTTTATGATATCTGAAAGGTTGGGTATGAACTTCATAAGTTATGTTCATGATCACATAAACATATTCTTATCTTATTAGTTCATATGATCATGTATTGATATCTCCTATGTTTATCCTTCCTAAGCATCTGAGCTCACCCTTTCTTATGTTTCCTTCTTCAGGCGAGGAAGAAAGGTTTTGGTAGGTTATACCTAAGAAGAAACTATATGAGAAGATCTTTGTGGAATATGTTAAATATATTTCATAAAATAAGAATATTATATATCTAATATCCAAATACACTAAACCTTTAAGGTTATAGCATGGTTACTATTGTTATGTATTGAATATTAATCTATTTAGATGTAATATCCATGTATGAAAATATCAGGTCATTATACTCACGGCCTACTAACACATCATGTGAAACATGTTTCTATGACTCAATGGGTAGAGTAATATCTTATATCTCTACACATAAAATTGAAATAACTATTAAGTAACTGTAAAAATATAAATATAATGTTATGCTTAGTAGAATTTTATGGTTATTATAATGTAGGATATGAAAATTATGTTAACACCCTTTTCTCTTTCTTAAGTTGATAACATGGATTGATATTTTTTTATCACAGTGTGTATTGTACATAATTACATATGCATTATTCTTGAAAACTTAGTTTTATCATTTTCCATTGATATTTTTCATGATTCCTTTTAAACACTTTACATGTTGACTTAGATCATTACTTTTATCATAATTATAATATTTTGAACAAAAATTAAAAGAGTTATAAGAAACACATTTATTATACTTAAATAATCACTAGATTTTATTGATTATTTTTAGAAGGTTGATTTTCAAATTTATATGCAATACATTTTCAGAAGGGTGATTTTCAATCACTGAAACTTTTACAAAACCAACCAAAAAGTTGACCTGAGGTTTGACCCTAATCCAATTTTAAACACTTAGGGAATTAAATTATTTGTATGAAATACATAATCATTGCTGAGTGTTAGAACTAGATACACCCTTAGGGGGGGGGGGGGGGTGAATCAGGGTGACAAATAAATTTGAAATTTTCTCTGTAGTTTGGTTAACTTTATTTTAGGATCTTATTCCCACATTAGAAGGAACTATGTTCAAACTATCGATTGATTACTCCTTCCTATAGACCACAAATAACGATAAAAAAATATACTGGAAATTAAAACATCCATGAGACATAAGGATTTTTACTTGATTCACCATAAATGGATAGTCCAAGGAGCATATGCTGATGTTCCGTCAGTCATATCAGAGCCCACTGAGATTCACTAGTTTAAAGGGAAAAAATGATTTGGAAATATTCACTCTATACTAGGTTCTCTTCCTTTAAAATATTTAGGGTTTGGACACTCCCAACCCAAGACACACTACCTCTTCCTTTCCTTCATGCACTATATTGATGAAGGTACTTCCACAGTTGGAAACATAAGGCTTTGTCCCTAATTATCATGAGATTATTCTTACATCATATTCCTAATTTTATGCTATTTGAATTCATTATTAAAATGGATGATCAACACATTCTGTTCCCAAAAATTATTCTTTCATGAAACTCTTTCTTTCATGAAACCCCTTCTTTTATAAAACTCATAATTTCGTGAAACTATGATCTTACAAGATATAACACATGAAACTTTCTCAAGGATATTAATCCATTCTAGTTAAACCTTTAGGAAAAATGAAGTTTTACACAAACTATGTATTCAATGAACTTAGTGATTTGTGGAACTTTTCTCGTGGAACTCAGTGGTTCACATAACTCATTCTCATAAATTAATACATTGGTGAATTTAGAGCATTTTTCTATCAATAATCTCACTTAGATAATTATTTCTCTTCATCATCCTTTCTTCTTCAGGTATCAGGTATTTATAATAAAATACCAACCCTTCACATAAGTTAGAATCTTTTCCTTCATGTAACCTCAATTCATGAAACTCTCCTCATTATCCTTTATTTATGAACCTTTTCCTCATGAAAATTACCTATTTCTTGGTACCTTTTATTCACCAATGTAAATTTGTTCTTGGAAATATTACACACCCAAAAAACATGTTGTCTTTGATACTCCAATATATACCTATTCAAAAAACTCATATCTTTCACGAGTCTTTAGATTTTTCCAAAATTTCTTATATTATCTTTACATAAAAATTATTTCACAAAACTACCACAATTTTGTACAAACATCCATATTTCATGAAACTCATGCCCTTGTTTTGAAATAATTATCTATCTTTGAGACCATTAATTTTTAAAAACTTTGATCTCCCTTTATAATTTTTCACCCAAAATTTTGGCAGACATTAGAAGATGACACAATAATAAGCTCCTCTTCACGGATTCTGAATTCATACTTTGTGCTTCTCTACTTGGATGGGCTATTATTTATTCAAAACATACATATAATACCATATGATTGAGATGATAGTTAATTAAATGTATTCGAAAAAACATAACAATATGTGAAACTTCATCCAGGTAAAAATAATTCTACACTAGAATCATTCTGTTGCATTTATCCTTTAACATCCAGATATCACATTGGTGCTCTAACTATCTTCACCTGAGCCAGAAATGATCACTCACTATGGATTAAGTGATGAACTTCACAACCTAATTCCCTTAACTCAGTATATTCAAAAACTTTGTAGATATTGAACCAGTTCCTTCTTCCTATTCAAGCATAACTTATGATCATAACTTACAAATATGCAATTTATATCCTCTAGTAATTTCTCTTAACTTCACTTTCCTAGACTAGATAATATCTATATGTCTTCAATATATTCCCTATTCTATAAATTCTCATCACCATTCCAATACTCTAATCACACTATATAACATTATGATTGAAAACAAATCCAACACCAAACATAGGTTTGGGTCTAACATTCCCCCCCTTTTGATTTTGTTGTCAATATTATCATAAATCCATCCTCTATCAGATACTCCAAACATTTCATGGATATGAATTTATGGTTTCTCATTCTCCTCACTGATGACTTTTCTCTCCCCCTTTTAAATCAAAATGAATAAGGTCATATGAAACTAGATTTATTATTCAGGTTCTCTTCCCCTTTGGGTCATCATATATTCCTTTTGTGTCATATCCCCCTTCTACATCCTGACTAATAGAGAGTAATTGAACACAAATTTCATTTAAGTATCCTCCCCTTTCATTATAAAGTCCACAAGGGATTTCTTCATAAAAAAAACTACTCACATTAATCAATAATCTACATTTAATAGATTTACAATGCGATTAAGAAACCCATAGGGGATCATAATTCTCTTTAAATTATGGTAAAAAATAGTTATATAGAGATTTTCTCAACCTTTGAGATCTATATTTAACTTCTGACACTATCTATCAATTTCTACATGAAGACATTTCTATTCTTACCAGCTTTAAAGATTGGAAAAATATTTTTATTATAGTTTCATGCTTTTGATAAAATTTAAGCAAGTGAAATTACCACCTGACATTGAGTCATTGAAAAATCCTCTATGCACGGTAAGTCATAACTTTTTATAGGAAATAAGAGTTTAATACAACAAAAACCATTGTTATCCATCTCAATAAATTACTTACATAGATTATAGCGATGTAAATTTATTTATTTTGAAGAACATCCTCTGATCTCAATCACACTAACACTAAAAAGTCACTAAATAAGAAATTAAGAACAAGTGTGTGAGACATACCACATGTTAAACCAAATAACACCACTTGTTAAAGATAACCTCATGGTACCACATGGTATGCATGTTCTTAAATTCATTATAGGAATCCTTTATTGGATAAGGATAAATAGTCTAGAGTGATTTCCACTAGCTCTCCCTAAATATATCTAGCTTTGGATTGATACCACTTATTGATACCAATAATTAATCTACTGCTAAATGTTGAATTCCTCTTCAGAAAGGGGAGACCAATTAATGAGAACACTATATATTTTCTAGCAGCATCCGGGTATTCTGAAAAAATTTCATCAAATCCACATTTTTAGAAAAAAAGATAAACATAAAATACATGAATGTTACTGCTTCTCCACCAATATATATTTTCTTAGCAGTCAAATACCACTTGAACTAAGGCCACCAATGGTTGAATATTCATTGTGAATTGGTACCACTAGACTATTCAAATATAGCTTTGACAAATCTTAAGTTTCACATCAATCTATTCATCATATGATCATCCGTTTCTATAGCATGCTACTTTCAGATATATTTTTGAAAAATAGAGTGGTTGTTTGACACCACTTGTTGAATCTGACACCATATGAGAATTTCAAGTATTCTGATTTGTCTTATCTCATGTATCTCTATTTAGCTTATGCACCTGTTCCCTTTCATCACATACACACCCCATTTATTATATATCCCCCTTAATCCTATACCACTTAAAACATATATTATAAATAGTTAAATACATGGGGAGATGGGTAACATAGTAATACTCAATAATAGTGTTACAGTCGATCCATATGGACCAACCCTTTGATATTTTCTTACAAATCACTATACTCTATCTATTTTTTTTATAAATTTTTAGCCAAATCCAACTGATCTATCCATATAATTAGACATTTTTTACACACATGCTCAGTCTTCTTTCTGTATGTAGGTTTTATAGTCTTTAAATTTTTCATAATTGTGGGTTTGAACCCACTCATATAGATTTTATTCTTTAAAACACCACATGTATGGATTTTTTTAATTATTCTTTCTCAGATCAGGAGTCTTCCCATTGGTCATATTCACATGCTTCTTCCTCCATTATAGGCATATTCCACTAGCCTTCATTTCTCATATTGAGATATTTCATGTAAGTTTACCAAGGCTCTATTTTTATTATCTCTCTATAATAACCATGTAAGGTACCTCAACATTTTTCATTTTAGGTGAGTCTTTCTTTAGGTGTATAACCATCTTACTCAGAACTGGAGTAGTATTCCCCTTCCCTTTCTATATTTTCTTCCTTTCTAATCAAGAGGGATGATGCAAGTTCATCATGATAGATTCTTGGTGAACCTTGTGTTTAGATCCACATTTTCCCTCAAAAATAGTGTACCTGTTTTTCTATATTAACATGTCTCTTATTAGAATAAGATCTTTACTTATATGCCATAGGAGTGGAGGATCTACTTATGACATATTTTTCCTTCCATGTGTCCTTCTAGATATACCGTATTTCTATATGACCAATATTAGAGCATATAAAATATCTTCTATGATAGTCATACCTCATATGGATATAAATCTATTAAGATGTAGACACAACAATTTTCCTTCCACTATTGGGATTTTGAGCTTCAACACGCATGCTCATGATGTGACAAATTACTCCACATAAGTAGCACTTTATTTTCTATTTTCACTAATAGTGATTTCTTTTGGATTTGGCATAACTCTTACCATTATTTTAAATTTTAAGATTTATATCATTGAAATATTTTCTTGTTGTGGATGTTTGGGAGATAATTTTTACCATATAAATTTCTTTTTATATAATGATCTTTACTTCAATCTCCCTGACCTTTTGTTCTTTATCTTTTAGATAAGCTTCCAAATCCTTCAATCTAGTTCTAGCTTTATTTACAGTTTTTATACTCACTTTTAGAAGTGTTTTGAGAGGTATTAAACTTTATTTCAACTCATTTTTATGACCATTTTCCATTTTATATTTTTTAAAATTTCTTCAAGAATATCATTATGTTATTTAATTTTAACACCCATCTTATATATGTTAACATTCAGGGTCACCTAAACTATTTTCAACCTCTAATTATCTATACACAAATCTTTTAAGATTTTATAGTTCACTTCCAGAATGATCTACCACTGATCCACCTTATCTTGTAAGGGTTAGATCTCTTCTTGATCATGGAAAACACTATCTATGAGTTTATGACTATACATTGTATCCAAATCATCCTTCTCAAAGTTCTCATCACATGTGAGTGGTTCATCTTCACCAAAAAGCCATCGAAAATTGTTTCTAAAACTTAAAATCCTTAAATAGATCCTTAAAGTTTATCCTTTAAAGAATTTCATCCTCAAGTGACTCAATATTTTTCTCTTGTTCTTTAGCATAATCATTCAAACATTCAATCACCATGGATTTCTCTTCAGTCTTCAACTTGTGATTCACTAATTTTTTAAAATTTACTTGATCAAGCATCTCCTTTCCTAGTCTGTAATTTTATACTTCAAGTCCATTAAAATATTATATAGATTCATTCAACAAAATATCAACCTTTCAATTTTTCACTATTTAACTATATAGTTCCTCAAGAGAACCTTCCAGTTCTACCTGTAGGTCAACCACACCCTTTGGTTCTTTATTTTTAAGAGAGAAATTTACACTTCCATATTTACAAGAAAATTATACAATATGGTAAAAATAAGATGAAATAATTGAGTTAGAATCATTTTCCTCAATTTTTATATCAGATTTCCCTGGAGTTTTTTTTCATCTTATTACCTTTCATCATATAGAACTCTCCTTGATAATTTTTATAATAGTATTTTGATGTGGACTTCAAAACCTTATTTTCATCCATTTATTTACCATAAATAGTTTCTAGGGATTTCCACATTTCAATAGAAAAAATGTTTGTATAAGACCCCTAAAATTTAAGTTTATTCAAATTTGTTATTAATTAAAATAATTTTTATTTTTGTATACAAATATATATTGATAAATTTTTATTTTAGATAAAAAATAATATTTAATGCACCTAACTGTTATAATTGATAAAATTTATGTGAAATTTCATGTATTTTTGTGAATTATCATGTATTTTAGATATTTATATAATCAAATAAAAAACATTATAATTAATACATATAAAAGTGCATTACTGTTATCATTTATATTTTATTTTATTTTTTTAACACAAAAATAAAATAAAATGATAACAGTAATGCACTTTTATATTCTTATATGTATAAATATCTAAAATACATGATGATTCACATAAATTACATGAAAATTCACATAAATTTTATCAATTATAATAGCCAGGCACATTAAATATTATTATTTTTATCTAAAATAATAATTTATCAATATATATTTGTATACAAAAATAAAAATTAATTAAATTAATAATTTTTTTTGAATAAAATTAAATTTTAGGGGTCTTATATGGACATTTTTTGTATTTTAAAAACATTTTATGTTAATTTTTATCAATTATAAGATGTTTTTAAATACAAAAAGTGTTCTTATAAGACCCTTAAAATTTAAGGTTATTAAAATTTGTTATTAATTATTATTTTAGATAAATTATTAATTTGTTATTAATTAAATTAATTTTTCTATCCACTCACTATGCTTTATCAAGTTGGAATCACTTTTGATATACTTTATAATCTCTTCAGTAGAAGTCTGAAGAAATATTAACATTTCTTTCCACCATCCATCAAAGTTAGTTCCATTAAAAAATGGAAGCTTTATCATATAATCCCTTTTCACAAATCCAAACACTAATTCAATGGTTTAACACTAATTCCGAACCTTTTCCCTTTGATTCCACTTGTTGGAACTAGATACACCCTGAGGTGGAGGATTAGAGTGATGGATAAATTTATATTTTTCTCTATAGTCTAGTAAACTTTCTTTTAGGATCTTGATCCCAAATTGGAAGAAAAAATGTTCAAATTTTCACTTGATTAATCCTTCGTATAAAAATCATGGAGGGATAAAAAAATATATTGGAATGTAAAACATCCACGAGAGATGGATATTTTTACTTGGTTCACCACAAAGGGCTTGTCCAAGGAGCATATGCTGATGTTGTGTATATCATACCAGATTCTAATAATATTAATGAGTTTGGTGGATAAAAATTATTCAACAATAATCACTCTTTCCTAGGCTCATTACCTTTAGAAAATTCAGGGTTTGGACAATCCATACCCAAGGCACACTACCTCTTCATCACCTCTACACACCACATTGATGAAGGTACTACCATATTTTATAGTCTTGTAGGTATCCTTATTATATTGTAATCATAAGTCTCTATCCATGATTATCACAGTAATCTATATTAATTATAGTCCATATTTTATTCTCTTTTAATTCAATATTAAAATAGATGATTAATATTTTTTGTTCACTTAACTTATACTTTTTCAAAACTCTTTCTTTTACGAAACTCCTAATCTCGAAAAAATCCTTCTTTAATGAAACTATGATCTTATAAGTTCTAAAACATGAACATTTATCAAGACTATTCATTCATATAAGTTAAATCTTTATGAGAAAATAAGGTTTTTGTAAATAGTGTGTTCATGGAACTTAGTTATTCATAGAAGTTTACTCATGAAACTCAATGGTTCACATAACTCATTCCTGTAACTTCAAAATTTGGTGAATTTAGAGAGTTTTTCTCTCAGGAATCTTCCTAATAAAAGTCTATATATTCCTCCTAATTTCTCCATCAAGGATTAGGTATTTATAGTCAAATAGCTACCATTCATGTAATTTGGTAACCTTTCCTTCACATAACTTCAATTCATGAAATTGTCCCCAATATTCTTCATTCATGAAACATTGCCTCACTAAACTTCCCAATTTAATAGTGCCTTCTATTTTACAATGTAAATAAATTTGTGAAACACTAAGATTCCCAAAAATCATATCTCCTTCAATTCTCCAATGTAATCATGAAACTATGATCTTTCATGAGTTTGCAGACTTTGCCAAATTTTCTTCCATCGTCTTCACACAACATTCTTTTGTAACACTACAACACTTTTTCACAAACATCCATATTTTTTAAAACTCATGCATTTGATCTAAAATAATTATTTATATTTTATAAATTAAATTTCATGAATCTTTGATCTCCCTCCAAAATTTTGTATCCAAAATTTTGGCAAGCACTAGGAAACAACACAACCATAAGCCATCTTCTTGGATTATGAATTCATGATTTGTGCTTCTATGCTTGGTTGTGCCCTTATTTATTTAAAAAATAAATATAGGAACAACTTATCAATATGAGGGTTAAGTCCATGTCTTCTAGAAAACACAACAGTATGTGAAACTTCATCTAGGTGAGAATAATTACACACTAGAATCATTCTATTATATTCATCCTTCTGTAGGTTCCAAGGGAAGTGGAAGCATATGATGGGAAGTTTTCAAAAATGATTTTTTCATGATCGATGATAAATCCAAGATCTAAATAATGATAAATTCCAAGATCAATAGAATTTAATCAAAGAAAACAGACAAGGGAAATCACGCTGGAACTAGAGGGATGATTATCAAATATTATTTATAATTAATTTAAATAAATAAATAATTACATTTGTTGGAATTATTTCTTCATTGATGGATATAGTAATAGATCTATGATGCACCACGTTACATTGTAGGAATTAAGTGCACATTCTCTCTAGCGGTGATCCACACACGTTTCCACAAATCTCTAAACGTTACAGGAGTAATGTCTAGGTGCCATCATAAAAGATCCTCGTGCTTTCATCATATGACTTTGATCGCTATTATAATTCATTCCAAAGCATTCTCTTTGATCTGGTGGAGGAAGGCTGCTCTCCATCCTTGGGAGAATTCTTAGATAAGAGAGATCTGTAGGGCTTGAGAGGATTCTATAATTCCATTATGTACAACCAAGACAAATGAATTGGATTAATGAGAAAATAGCATAACTGGGTTTATATATTATTAGGGTTAAAATAAAATAATTACATAAGTGACCTTAATTATTTATTTAATCCTAGATAATCCTCATATCAAATAATAATAATATCATTATTTCTCGACATCTGCTTAACTTGAGAATTATAATTAAATATTATTTAATCAAATAATATTCAATATTTATTATTTCTTACTGGACCTAAAAACCCAGTCTTCCATTCCTCCATAATATTTATCGGACCTTGAATAATGACTATTTATTTATTAAATAAATATTTCTACATTATTCACTAATAAATAAATAAATATTATATTTACTAAATAGAAAATAAATATTTATATGAGATAAATAATATATGAATAATCATTAAACCATGTATTAGAATAATATTTATTCAACCTGTTAAATAATAAATAATAATATATATTATTTAACTAAGATTTTGGATACACTTAGTGTGTGAACCTCTAGGCCTATTTCTCAGTGGCATTAGGCGAAGCTACCTAAAGTCCAAGGTTAAAATCTAGAAAAATTATAAGGCACCCATAGAGAAAGAAGTTAACGTTTTAATGACATTTTACCTCATACATATACTTAATGTGTAATACAATCCCTTTATCATGATATCTCAAATCAAGCAGGTTGAATGTCAGTGCCATCAAACCATGTGTTTGATGTATCTTTCTTCGACTTCTTGAAATTTGAATTTTCCTATAGAACACCATGGATATGGATTTATTTAGGCTATATCATTTCCATCAAAGGGACTGGGATATTAACTTCTGTTAAATAACATAAGGGATAAATCCTTTATTTCATTATTCATTATTGAAATATTACTCGTGACACACCCAATGTATCATACTTTACCGTGAACATCTGTCATCATAGTTTTTGTCAATACATTTAAGTGTGTGACTCATAATAATCCTTAATAACAATTTTAAATTCTAAAGACAAATATGCATGTCCTTAAATAGTAACAATCAATTACATTTATAAATTTGGATTTCCTACTGGCGGGTCTCATTATCATAATATCCTACTATATATTACCAAGGGCGTACACCATCAGAAGGTTCCTCAAAGTCCTATGAGTCTTCACCCTTTATAGCATGCATAATTTGTGTCCTTAAAATGATATCATCTGGCTATAGAACATATATTCAAGAATAGTTTCATAACACTTTCAGGCTCTCATGATAGTGGGGAACTGCTATGACCTTTTAGTGTGACAACAACTCTTAGGACATTATCACATACTATGTCACATATAAGAACAATCATGAGGTGATAAGTAGATTATTAATATTCAAAACCATGAATGAAAGTTATTATAAAGTATACAAAAGTTGGTTCTAGGGAACCAACTCTAACAGACTCCCACTTAAACTAGAGACAACTGATAACAACCTTCAGTCTGATAACTCTCACATGATACTCATACTTATACTAAGATAAGACTTTAGTCAAGGGGTCCAACATGTTCTATTCTGAGGGTACTATGCTTACTGCAACTTCATCCATCTGATAGGAATCCCTCAAGATGCGATATTTTTGGAGTATGTGCTTTGTTCGTTGGTGTGACCTTGTCTCTTTTGCAAGATCCACCACTGTAGTATTATCACAATACAATGTGACAGAGTCTTTATTTCTAGGTACCATATAAATATTTTGGAAAATGTTCCAAATAAAAATGGCTTCCTTGGATGCATCAAAAGACGCTATATACTCGGACTCCACTTTAAAATCAGTGACAAATGGCTGCTTTGAACTCTTCCAGCCCACTGATCCTCCATTGGTACAAAAGACATATCCTAATTGTGACTTCAGATCATCTAGATATGTTTAAAAGATAGCATCAATATAACCCCTTATGACCAACTCCTCATCTCCTCCATACATCAAGAACATATCCTCAATTCTTCTAAGATACTTAAATATAGACTTAACAACAGTCCAATGCTGTTCTCTTGGATCTGCTTGATATCTACCTACCATGCTCAATATATAGGAAACATAAAGTCTAGTACATAAAATTTCATACATGATTGATATTATCACCGATTCATATAAGATCTTACTCATTCTCTATTTCTCTTATTGTGTCTGAGGACAAATTTTATTAGAAATATGTAAACCATGTGACATTGGAACCAATACCCTATTGGATTTTCCATACTAAATATATTTAGTATCTAGTCGATATATGTGCTTTGACTTAGTCCAAGAAGCCTCTTGGATCTATCATGAATGATCTTGATCCCTATAATGTAGGCTACTTCACTTAAATCCTTGATGGAGAAACACTTGTTTAACCAATCCTTAACTGACTATAAGACTGGTATGTTTCTTCCAATAAGTAATATGTCATCAATATATAATAATAGGATAAAAAATGAATTTCCACTAAACCTCTTGTAAACACACGACTCACATTTTTTCTTAATGAAACAAAATTCTTTTATGGTTTCATCAAATCAAATGTTCTATGACCTAGATGCTTGCTTCAATCTATAAATGGATTTGTGCAATTTTTAAATCTTCTTAGCATCACCTGGAGTAAAAACCCCTTCTAGTTGTGTCATATATACATATTCATAAAGGTTTCCATTAATAATTGATGTTTTTATATCCATCTTCCAAATATCATGGTCATGGTAAGCTGCTATAACAAGTGGAATTCTAATAGATTTAAACATGGAAACTAGAGAAAAGGTTTCATAGTAGTCAATTCCTTGATATTGTTTAAACCCTTTTACGCTAGTCTTTCTTTATAGGTATTAATTTACCTTCAATGTCCACTTTCCTCTTGAATACCCATTTTCATTCAATAGGATTTACATCAACTGGTGCATCGACTAGAACCAAACTTGGTTCTGATACATGGAATCTAATTCAGAATTCATGGTTTCTTTCCATCTTAAAGCTTCTAAGATTTCTACTACCTCCTTTTAGGATATAGGTTCATCATTATAAACCAATAATGATTCACCATCCTCAGTGACTAGAAAACCATATCTCTCTAGTTATCTTACATCTCTTATGCTCCTATACAGTACTTATGTTTCATAAACTACTTCTTCCATGGGGACCTATGGAATATATTCCTATTCTAACTCTTGTGTATCTTGAGCATCAACTTCATATAAGTAAATATTTCTCCCACTATCATTTTTGAGGATGCTATCCATCTAAAGAAAGACGACTTGTCTGGCGATAATCACTTTCCTATATGAGGGGCTGTATAGGCAGTATCCCTTGTTTCCTTAGGATACCCTATAAAGATATACTTTGTACCCTAGTATGCTATTTTGTTTCCCGATAAGGCCTTAACATATTCCTCATAACCCCATACATATGTATGAGACAAAATGGGTATCTTTCCACTCCATAGCTCGAAGGTAATTCCATTTTCCACTTTATTTGGAACTTGGTTTAATGCATATGACTTAGTTTGTAATGAATATCCCCAAAAGGATAATGAAATATCTTCATGACTCATAATTGACCTTACATGTATAATAAGGTACAATTACTCCTTTCACTAATACCATTCCACTATGGTGTATAAGGTGGAGTGAGTTGAGATAGAATCCCAAACTCCCATAAAAATTTAATGAACTATTGGTTAAGATATTCACCACCTCAATCTTATCGAAGCTTCTTCACCTTCTTACCAAGTTGATTCTACACTTCATTCTTGAATTACTTGAATTTCTCAAAGTACTCGTACTTATACCTCATCAAGTAGATATATCCATACCTACTCAAGTAATTAGTAAAAGTTATGAAGTAATAATATTCACCTCTAGATTCTATTGGAAATGGTCCACACACATTAGTGTGTACTAATCCTAGAAGTTCTATGGCCCTTTTACCATGTCTACCAAATGATGGTTTGGTCATTTTTATTTGTAAACAAGCATGAAATTTTTTAAGTGGTTTTAGCATAGAAGAGTATAAATAGTCATCTTGAAAGAGATTTTTCAAACACTTCTCATTTATATGACCAAGATGGTGATGCCAAAGTTGGGTGTTGTATGAGTCATGTGAACATGATTCATTATCAATTTCTAACACTTGGTTTTCATAATTTAATACATAAATACCATTATTTAAATGCGACATACCATAAAAATGTTGTACTTATAAAAGAAACAACTTTTATTTACAAATTTGATAATAAACCAACATGTATCTAGGCATGATACATAGATTATATTTTTTTAACTATAGGTACATAATAAAAATCTTTCAAAAACAAAATCATTCCTATTAGAAATGAGAAGTGGTAGTCACTAATGGCCATAACATCCAACCTTGTACCATTAGAATCTCTCAGATATACCTCTATTCTGAAAATATTTCAAAATATACTTGGTTCCTACATTTGGATATACATGTGAGCCCCACAAGATGTATCTAATACCCAATGTGTATATATTTAAAGATTAAACTCAATAAAGAACACAACTTTAGCTTCCCCTTACTTCTGGGTGCAGTTCTTCCAGTCGCCTGACTTGCCACATGAAAAACATACCACCTATTTTTTTTACCTTGAATTTGGATCTTATTCTTTTTTTAAGGACAGTGCTAAGGAGATTTATACTTTTTATAATTCTTGGGCCCCTTTTCCATGTTCTTCGTTTTTTTATTCCCCATAAGGACTGCGGTTTGTCACACCCCATGTCCTTATCCACTTTTCAAATCAAAGTAATAAGTTCTAAAAGAATATTTTCATTATTAATCATATTGTAATTAATAATAAATCTGGAGAAGGTCTTAGGAAGTAATGAAATTATGATATCTATACATAGATCATCTGTGAATTTAATTATTAAGACATCCAAGCATTCAATATAGCCAATAAGCTTGACTACATGAGGCTTAGCTGGTGTAAACTCTCAAAGATTATTTGTAAACAAAGAACTGGAGATCTCGTACCTCTCTTGTCCCACATTCTCTTGATAGAGATCCCAAAGGTGAGACAACATTCTATAAGAATCTATATCCTTATATTGATTCAAAAGCTCATTGGACATGGTTGATAGCATGAAAAAATGAATATCTTTAGCATCATTCAGATGTTTCCCAATAGAGACAATTCTTCACCACTTGCCTCATTACCAGGCACAACTGGAAAAAGTTATTCCAACACATACAATTTCCTTTCATTGCGAAGGATGACACATAGGCACCTTTTCCATTATTAGAAATTTTTGCTGGTGAGAATGTTATCCTTCTTAAGTATGGATCACAATGATATGTTTAGATTCATTTTATTTTCATTTATAAAAAATAAGATAAGCATAATTTTGGTACTTTATCTGATAAAATTTAGACAAATAAATAAATATTATATTTATTAGTCTCTCACTATTTTGTCAAAACCCAATAGCCCTCACCACTCGCTTCAAAATATCCTGTTGTTTGAAAATTATAGTGGAAAATATCCATATTACCCTTCTCATTACCCTAACTTGGGTTGGTTAAGCAACTTGAATGGTTTTAGGTAGGCATTACAAATGTCAATTGCATTAACTCACAGTTCCTTGATCCACTGAGTGGACCCCCCTATCTTGAAATCCTTAAAAAGGATTTCCTCAACCTTTTCTTTTTAGTTACACCAATTCCTACTTTGGAACTCAACCCTTGATGTAAAAAAAGTTAAGTCAACCCAAAAATACAAGTTATAATTCCCCAATAATTGAAAGCACCCTAACTTGGGTTGGTAAAGCACTTTGAACCATGGTTCAATTTTAACCGAAGTAATGGAAGACTATACCGAATTAATATTTTAATGAGGGATTTTATCATTTTATGCATAAATTTCCAATTATTATTTTTATCACATGATTGTTAATATTAAGTGGGTTTACTTAAGTGATTAACCATGTCTTAGATAATATTTAAACATAATCTAGTTTATTTTAGTTTCATCTTGCATGCTCATTAATTCATTAATTATATGTTCGTGAAAATACATCCATAATTAAATAACCATGAAACCTGAAGAAATAAAATATTAAAGGGTATGATTATGAGCTTATATTAATGGTTAGTTTATATAGCGGTTGATAAACCAACTGCTGACCTAGGGGAAAACACCTCAAACCGATTAAGATTTATGTTATAGAATTCCACCTATCCACCTATGTATCTCCCTAGATTGTTTTTACCTTAGCTTCAAACTTGAACTACCTACACTAGATTGGGAGCACCATTCTTTACAAATGCCTTTTAACTTACATGTAGGTGAGGGGAAAAATAATTTTACATAAAATAGACCATGAGCACAAAAACCCTACATAATAAGAGGAGAGAAGGCACACATTCTAACAATTTAATTTAGTAATAAATTAAATGAAACCAATCACATACAAAGGTCTGGTTTAGCTCATGATCATCCACATGTATGCAACAAATTGCATATTTAATAAAACTAGAATTCAATTCTTAATCATTCTTATTTAAGATAAATCATGTTTGAATTAATTAATTATTATATTTAATTAATCAATTCATTTATCTTAATTCTAATCCAAATTTACTGGAGATTCTCATTCATTATAATTTTAAACAAATTAAATAAATTCATTTAAAATTAACTATGTACATAAATGTACCTTAGAGGAAACCGAGTGAATACTTGTTCGATTCCACCCAACATGTATTATACTCATATAAAATTTTATTCTTGTGACATATAGAATACATGACTTATCATGTACTTTAACAATATGTAATTTATGGATGATTACACAATTTACATGATTTTTCAGTCACGTGTTATGCTTCAATGCACGTAGAGTAACAACTTGTAATATGACTCATACATGATATGAAGATCTGAACATTACACAGATATTAATTAAAAACACACACACACACACATATATTAAAACCTATCACATGATATGTCCTATATTTATGACCACACACAAGTACATGTATTAAGGTTACATAATATAATAAATAAATTTTAAATCTTCATAACTTGGTATAAGTACATGGAGTGTGAATTCGAGTTACACGGCATGTACATCTCTCACCGTATATACAAGGTACACATATAAGGACTTAGATAATGAATCATACCTCAGAAACTAGAGTACACAACATATACAATGGGATACATGCCGTGTGATCTCTAAATTACATGGTCACTAGTTAGGTAGGTCGTGTATTGAAATACATGGCCCCTCTTTGACTCAAAGGGTCTATACACCATGTATATGGTCTACACGGCTTGTAATCTAGTAGATCTTGTTCCATTATGTTTTGGTCAACAAGTAGTGAATTTAAAGTGTGTAATTAATGCATAATCTTGAGTTAATTTTCAAATAAATTCCAATGCATTGAACATGACTACACAACATGTAACTCTGGTTACATGGAGTGTAGTCCTGTGTTGTCTATCCAAAAACCTTGGCACCTCTAGATGAGTTTATATATTTTATTTTAATCATAAAATTATTTATCTCAATTAGATTTATGAGAAATTAAGAAGGAAAAAGTAGATCTAGTGATTCAGATTAAAATAATGATTAAACTTGAATTGAAAAACTAAATTAAAAATGTGTAAATTACCAATGATCTTTAATAAATTATAAATAATTAATCAACCACTCTGATACCACTTATAAGTTCTAGGCATAACAGAAGCATGCGATGGGCGGTTCCCAACATTGTTTTTGTCATGATTGATGATCAATCTGAGTTCTAAATGATGATAATTGCTAAGATCTATGAAATTGAATCAAAGAAAACAGACAAGGGAAATCATATCGAAACCAGAGGGGGGATCATCACAAATTATTTACAATTAATTTAATTAAATATTGAATTAACTTTGTTGTAATTATTTCTTCATTGATGGATCTGGGAACAAATATATGATGCACCATCGTTGCGTTGTAGGAATCAAGTGCAGATTCTCTCTAGCGGTGATCCACACATGTTCCATGAATCTCTATACTTCGCTGATGGAATTTCTAGGTGTTATCAGGGAAAATATTTAAGCTTTCATTTTCCAACTTTGATCACTACAAGAACCGATTTCAAAGTATTCTCTTTGATCTAGTAAAGGAAGGTTGCTCTTCATTCTTGGGAGCGTTCTTGGAGAATGGAGACCTCTAGGGCTTGAGAGGATTCTCCAATTCTGTTGTGCATAACCAAGACAAATGAATTGTATTAATGAGAAAATAACATAACTAGTTTTATATATTGATAGGGTTAAAATAAAATAAATTCACAAGTACCCTCAATTATTTATTTAATCTTAGAAAAACCCCATGTCAAATAATAATAATAATATCATTATTTCTTGATATGTGCTTAACTTGTGAATTGTAATTAATTATTATTTAATAAAATAATATTTAATATTTATTATTTCTCACTGGACCTAGAAACTCAGTATGCTATTCCTCTATAATATTTATTGGACCTTGAATAATGACTATTTATTTATTAAATAAATATCACTACATTATTAGCCAATAAATAAATAAATATTGTATTTACTAAATAAAAAATAAATATTTATATATGATCATGCATACATGAATAATTATTAAACCATGTATGGGAATAATATTTATTCACCCTGTTAAATAATAAATAATAATATATATTATTTAATTGATATTTTGGATACACTTGGTGTGTGACCCTATAATCCTTTTTCTTAGTGGCATTAGGTGAAGCAGCCTAAAATCCAAGGTTTGCATCTAAAAATACGCTAAGGCACCCATAGAGAAATAATCTAATTCCACGATGACATATTACCTCATAGGGATGATTATTGTGTCATATAATTCCTTTATCATAATATCTCAAATCAAGCAGGTTGCAAGCCAGTGCCATCAACCCATGTGCTCTATGTCTCTTTCTTTGACTTCCCAAAATTTAAACTTGACTATAGAACACCATGTCCATAGATTTATTTAGGATATATCATTTCCATCAAAGGGACTAAGATATTAACTTCCATTAAAGAACATAAGGTATAAATCCTTTCTCGCATTATTCATTAATGCAATATTACACGTGACACACCCAATGTATCCAACTTCGTCATGAACATATGTCATCATGGTTTTCTTCAATACATCTAAGTGCATAACTCATAATAATCATTAGTAATAATATTAAAGTCTAATGACCAATACACATGTCTATAGATAGAAATATCCAATGACACATATAAATGTGGATTTCTTACTAGCGAGTCTCATTCTCATAATATCCTACTAGATATTACAAAGGGAGTACACCATGAGAATGTGACTCGAAGTTTACGAGTCTCCACCCATGATTTACTGTATAATTTTTTCCCTCAAATGATATCATCTGGCTATAGAACATAAATTAAAGAATAGTGTCATATCACTTCCGGGTTCTCATCGTAGTGGGGAAATACTATGACCTTTTAGTGCGACAGCTACTCTTAGGACATTATTACATACCGTGTCACATAGAAGAATAATCATGATATGATAAGTAGTTTATTAATATTAAAAAATAGGAATAAAAGTTATCATAAAGTACATAGAATTTGGTTCTAGGGCAAAAATTCCAACACCTTCAATATCTAGATATCACATTGGTGCTCTTCCAATCTTCACCTGAGCCAAAAATAGTCACCCACTGTGGATTGAGTGATAAAATTTATAACATAATCCCCTAAAATAAATCTATTTAGAAACTTTATAGATATTAAATTGGATCCTTATTCTTATTCAAGTATAACTACAGATAATAAATTCCAGATATGCAATTGATATCTCATAGAAATTTCTCTTCACTTTATTCTCTAGAAATGGGCATTATCTACATGTATTCAATATCTTCGCTATTCCAGCAATGATCATTGCCATTAAAATACTTTTCTTATACTTTATAGCACTATGATTTACAAAAAATTGAAAAATAAATATAGGTTTGAGTCTAATATTGAGAATAAGAACTCATTCCATCAATGTTTGGGTGTCACATCTTGTTATGAAATTCCCTATGACATATACTATATCTCAGATACTAGACTTGTTCTTGAGGAAAATATATATCATTATGAATACTAATGAACTTTAGTCTACCTCGTGGTTGCAACCTATTGATTTCATGTGTCATTGCAGGTTGATCGTTAGGCATTGAGAAATGTCAAAACTCCCTAATATGCATCCATGGTCCACTATAACATTTAGTAATAACATCAAGAAGGTACATTGGATAAACATATGGTTCCAATGATATGTTCATAGAGGTACATGAAGTAATGATTTCCACACATAGAAACAACAATTTTGGGAAGTTTCCATAATCACAATGCCTTGTGTCCAATAATACCACCAATACTTGACTACTGTTACCTGTGATGGGGTCTTGAAACTCTATCATTTTGAATTGAATTACTCCCAAATTTAATGTTCATACTTTAAAAGAATAATATTCATCAATGTTACTTTCAATATCTCACTAAAATTTTCATTCGTACCATAGACCCTAATGAATCTCACCAGTAGTCTATCTTCCTCTTTTTATGAAGTACCTTACACAATGATAAAATAGCTCCTGAACTAAGAAAATTTTTATTAACTTATGAAGACCCTTTGAGACACAATTGATGCACTCTACAATTTTTGTGGTCATGTGTCTATACCTCTTCCCCCCATTATATACTGATGTTTATTTCTCTTTTAGAGTTCGCATCATGTAGTCATACACTCCCTAATTAACCCTATGATTTCATTTCAATCGATTCTCAAATATTTGCTAATTCAACTCATATTCTATATGAAAGTGATCATATTACATATAAATTAATATTATCATTATGTTTATATAGTAAAAAATAAGAAACATATTTCATACCAAGCTTCATGATAGCCTTCTTCATAGCTTTACCATGAAAAGTCTTTTTCACATTGCTGGAAATGTGTCTAATACAATATCAATGATGTGAATTTAGGGATCTTTATGTAAAAAGATCTGCATTGATTACCTCATTGATCAACTGATGATGATTAGATATCAAACATACACCCCAAATTCAAGTGAAATAGTTTCTAGAACATTCAAAAAACCAACTCCAAATTTAGAGGTGTATGATTACCATCTTGGGTTACCAAAATCAGTAATACACTAGTGTAAGTTCCAAATAAAAACATTCCCTAAATATGTATAAAATATTTTCAGAAATTAAATGTGACATTACATGGAATGAATACCTAAAACAACTAATGAAATTTAACATGAGAAGGATTAAATCAATTATCACGTGGAACATGTTCATTCGTATCAAAGTGGAAGGCAAGTTGATTATTTTACCTAAATATTAGAAATAATTATGGAAACACTTGATAAGAGTCATCCTAATCATTATAAACTTCAACAATTTCCTTCTGTTTTCCCTCCATGCCTTTCTATAGGAAATCATGTTCCCAAAATGTTTTTGTATTCTCTCATGCACAAGGGCTACAGGAACATCTTGGAAGTTCCTGACCATCTTGACAATAATAGATGACACAAAGTAAAATACAATGATGTATATTATCGTGTTAGGTTAGGTTTCAAACAAGTATGAGATTACTCAATATTAGAAATTCTCTACCATCCAAGAGAAATGTTAGTAATCTACCTCAAGAAAAATCAATAATAATCACTGTATTTCTCACATTGTATGATGTATTTTGCTTGGTTTGACTCCTGAACTAAATATCTACAGTGTATCTCAATATGAAATCATTTAAATATACTTTTCAGGGAATCTTTTATTAGAAAATATCTTCCAAAGTATATTTTTTTATCCATTAAACCAAATCCATCCTTTATAACTCTAGGAAACTCGGTCATAGGTGTGATAATACTCCAATTGAATTCATAAAAACATGACATATCTTCCAACCAAGATGCACAGATTGGTGGATGATTTATCATGAATTGAGGCTGATGTACAAGTATTACATTTATATAAACTCCTTCCCTAAATTCTCCATCACCCCCTCATTATCACTATTTTATCCTTTCGTTTTATCATTAGACACTTCCTCATCATCAAAATTCTCTTTCATCATATCTTTGTTATCAGTTTGTCTATATTCTTCTACATGATATGGAATAGTTTCATATTATTTAGATAGACCTTCATAGATGAAAATTGTAAGTATCTTTAATCGTACAATAATAGGCTATTCCTGGATATATCTCTATCAAAGAATTATCATACATTTAGATAAATAATATTGTTTCTTTTAACCAATCCCCATCATTATCCAATGGATAAACTAGATCCCATAACCTATCCTAGGATTGAAAATTTCTATAGATAATAGACCAGATCTCCTAATCATTTCTTAGATTTAATTGAATATAAATTCTTTCTTGAAGTTCTCTTAGGGTAGTATAATCACTTATAGTAACCACTGGTGTTGATTTTTTACTATTTAAAGCTCATTGATTGGTTTGAATAACTTCTTTGCACCAGTAGACATTGACATACATGATTTTCTATGTGAAAAAAATAGTTTGTGATCATGATTCCAATACTGTAAAAAATATTCACTATGTGGAATAATCATGTAGGGTTGACCATGAAATAATTGTGTGAAGTTATTTTAGGATACAAAGATATATTTAGAAGTTAAATATTTTATAAAGAGTATATGAATCATCCAAATACGATCCCCTAGGAGTGTCAAACCAAGTTTACATTTATGTCTCTTTGTTGTTCACTGAGTTCCAATTGAGTTAATACCCAATAAATCTCTTTTATGGTTATTACCCCTAGGTACATCTGTGCTAGATCCCACATCCACTTATAGTATCCAGACATGGATTTTATTTCTTATAATACCACACAATCTTTACTTTACCAAAATTTTAGAATGTTTTATTATATTTAGACTTATCTATAATGTTTTCAATATTGTTTTTTAATTCAAATATTAATATTCCTAAAGGTATCTAATGATATTAATTAGTGTGACTTTGGTGGAGTAAAGATAATGCGATTAACCAAAACATATCCCCTAGGAGTGTCAAACTAGGTGTGTAGTTATGGATCTTTATATTGCACCAGGGGATGATAAAGTTAATACCCAATCCACCTTTTTTGAGGTTATTACCCTTAGGTACATCTGTTCCAGAGCCTGCATTCAATTTTAGTATCCAGATAGGTATTTCATTACTCAAAAACCACTCAATCTTTAGATTTCCAATTTTTTTGAATGTTTTCTTATGTTTAAACTTATCCCTAATTTTTTGTGGTCCAAATTTTAATATTCATAAAGGTATCTAAAGATATTAATTAGTGTGAGTTTGGTGGATTAAAGAGAGTTTTATTAGCCAAGGTTTACCCCCAAGTGTTTCAAACTGGGTGTGTAGTTATAACACTTTGTCTTGCACCGAGTGACAGTTGAATTAATATCCAATACACCCTTTTTTAAGGATACTACACCTGGGTGCATCTATGACAGAGCCCACATACACTTATTTTTATCCATAAAAGGGTGCTATTTCTCAAAAAACAACACAATATTTACTTTATTAATTGATTTATGAACAATATTCACCCTGGGGAATAATCGTATAGGGTTAAAAGTGGAAGAAGTGTGATGTTATTTAATGGAATTGAAGTTAGTAAATAAGTTCTCCTAATTAGAAGTAACTAATATAATAATTTTTAGTTAATTTTTATTAATTAAGTTAGTAATTAATTAATTAATAGTTAATTAATAGTTAATGAATATCTAGGTATTTAATAAATTAATATTTAATTAAAAATTAACCATTAGTTAATTAATAGTTAACTTATATTTAATTAATAGTAGTCACTCATTAATTAATATTTAGTTAATGATTATTTACTCATTAGTTAATTATTAGTCAGTCATTAGTTTAGAATTAGTTAAAGATTAGGTAATCATTAGTTAATTAAAAGTTATTTAATATTTAATCATTAGTTAATTAATTGTTAGTTAAGAGTTAATAGTTAGAATTATTAGTTAATCATTAGTTAATCCTAAGTTAATCATTAGTTAATCATTCATTAATTAAATAATATTTAATCATTAGTTAATGAATATTTAATCCTTACTTAATGAATATTTAATCATTATTTAATTAATAGTTAACTAATAGTTAACTACTAGTTGATTACTAGTTAATTAAAAGTTAACTATTAGTTAATTATTGGTTATTTATATGTTAATAATTAGTTAATAATTAGTTAATCATTAATTAATTAATATTTAATCCTTAGTTAATGAATATTAATGAATAATTAATCAATAGTTAATAAGTAGTTAATTATTAGTTATTTATTAGTTAATAATTAGTTATTAATTAGAGAACCATTAGTTAATTAAGATTTCAACATTAGTTAATGAATATTAATTAATAACTAATCATTATTTAATTATTATTTAATTATTAATTAATTTTTAGTTTATTATTAGTTACTTATTAGTTAATCACTAGTTAATAATTAGTTCATTACCAGTTTATAAATATTTAATCATTAGTTAATTAATATTAGTGAATATTTATTTAATAAATAATATGTAATTAATTATTTGTTAATTAGTACTTAATTATTAGTAATTAATTATCATTTATTTATTTATTAGTTAATAATGATTAGTTAATTATCTATTAGTAAATAATTATTTTTTACTACTTATTATAAACTAATAAATGATCTTAAATAATAATAAGTTCTTAATAATTATTATACTATCAACTATGACTAATTATTAAATAATTACTAAATAGCCATCATTAAATTATAATTAATTACTCACTATTATTAAATAATATTTACAAATTACATCTAATTAACCAAATAACTAATAAAATAAAATAATTAGAATAAAATAAAAACTACACAACTAAATAAATAAATAAAATTTAAATAAATTATAAAAAATACCTTTAAATGAAGCTTCATAAAAAATTTACTTCTCTAAGGCCACCAAGAGAGTCGTCGACTTCAACATTGGGGAATAGATCAAAAATCGGGATAAATTGAGAGAGAGAGGGATCTAAAATAGAGGAGGTTTAGAGAGAGGATAGATTTTTGGATGAGGGGGGGGGGGTTTATAGGGGTGGAGGTGAAAGGAATTTCTCCTCTAAATATATTTCACCTTTTATTAATAAAAAGGAGTTGGGTGTGATAACACATTTCACCTAATAAAAAGAAAAAGGTATTGTGAGCATCAACACCTTTTCCCCATCATCAATTTGAGGTGAAGGCGTTGATGCTCTCAATGCCTTTTGTATTTATTTGAAAGTCATTTTCAGCATCAATACCTTTCAGGCTTAGTTATAATTTTTTTAAACCTATACCAATTTTTAATATATATATTTTTAAGAAACCCACCTCCTATTATGAAACCTTAGTTGAGAGTCTCCCACTCGCATGAAACATGAGAGGATCACTGCCTCTCATCTTCCTCCTTCCCCAATGATAACTGGTTGGTCCGATCACCAATTTCCTAAACCATTGTTCACCTCTATTTACCTCCCTTGACATTCGCTACCCAATTCCATCCTTATGGTGAAATACCTGTTAAAATTTATAAAGAATATCTGAACACTGCTACCAACCGATGCCTCTCTCCACCTCATCTCCACCCACCATGTCAGCTTCACTCATTAGCCTAGCCTGGCCTACTCCCCCTCTAGTGTCATGCTCCCCTACCAGTGAGGCTTATTTTTTGTTCATTTTTTATAAACAATTGTATTTATTATTATTAGTGACACTTTTTTTATTACTAATTTTTGTGTAAAATTTTAGATATAATTCAAATTGTGGGATTGTGGGTACTTTGTGGTTCTAATTTTTAATTCTTCCATAGATAATTAATCACATTTTTTTGTTCATTTAATTTTATAAGTAACTAATTTTTGGATTGTATTGATTATTTGATTGATCAAATTTTATTATAGTAAATTTTAGTTTTCATTTACCGAATAATTTAATGTTTTATTTTTAAATTTTAAGATTTTATATAATTGCATCTAAAATCTTGATGTCAGTTGATAAACTTTTAACTTTATGTTTCTCTAATTTTAGGTGTTAATTATTTTGGTTGATTTATAATTATATCTTTATTTTTTTTAGTGAATTTTTCACTAAAAAAATTATTTAGAATATTTTGTTTTTTGAAAACAACTACTGACTTTAAATATTCCATACCTATGAAAGAGTTAATTTTTGTGTAGTTTATCAGAAATAATATGAATCGTAGACTCATAGGTGGTTCATACCTCTAAATTTTGATTCATACATAGGTAATTAATCACATATTTTTACTTCATTTACTTTTATAATTAACTGATTTTAAAATCATATTGATTATTTGATTAATAAAATTTTTATATAATAAATTATGATTTTTATTTACATAATAATTTAATGTTTTATTGTTAATTTTTATGCTTTTATATAATCATTTCAATTTTTTTGAATATAGTTGATAAACATTTAAGTTCATATTTTTCTAATATCATGTATTAAATGTTTTGATTGATTTATAAATCTTGCTTCATGTTTTAGTTAAATTTTAAATATAATAATTTAATATTAAATATGAGAGGATCAGTCAGGATATGTGTGGTCACTAGGGTGGAGTGAATCAGTGGTCTATATTTTTATGTCTTCTTATTTTAAAACAACCTTGATCTTTGGATAGAGTAAAGAATTTTCTAAAACACAACATGCAAGCACACCCAAATGAACACATGAATTTACAAGGTTCGCTACAAAATAAGAGTAGATAGTCCTTGGTATGATTTTTAAATAATCTAAGATCACACAGTCCCCTAAAAATTAATCCTTTATGGTTTTCAGCAAGATGAGTATACCCGTCACTTGCATTTCACTATATTCGATTGACATTTCATGTCCTCCTTGCATAGATAATATGATAAAAAAATTTCACAAAAATAAAATGAACCTTCACCAACAAGCTTAGAAAAGTATTCATTACATTGCTTGAATTATTCACACATTCGTCATGCAAGTTAGATCTTCTCATTCTTAGATTTCTTTCACAATAGTGAGTAATAACTACACCTCATCTTCTTATATATATATATATATATTCATATCACTTTTTTCACACACACATCTACCAATATAAAAAAACTATTCAAAAATATATCATACAGTGATGATTATTTTTTTATTTCTTCATTATTCAAATATTTATGATACCACATAAATACTTTTGAATTCAAATTACCATAATTCTTGAATATGGTTTTTACCATAACTTCCATAAGAATTAGCTTCCATAACTAATTCTAACTGCATTAAAACATAAAAAATTATAATGACCTATTTGTTCTCATTTAAACCTGCAATTTATCTACATTGAATCCCTATATATGCATCAACACAAGCATTATATAGTGATGGGATCACACCAACTTCAATCTTGGAATTCTTCCTCTTAAATACCATTGAAACCATACCTCATTCTTTCCATGGTAATTGGGCAGTCCACCATATGCAATTAACATGCATATATGAATGCATGCAATCTGATGTGTCATCCTTAATTCATGGCATAAGACTTGACACAAAAACTTCTTCCAATTTTCCTTCAAACAAAATCTGAAACCTCTTATTGAAGGTGAATTTCATGATCAACTCATCCAAACTCCATTCTTCTTTACATGAAAATTAATATAACAACACATCTTTACCTTTATCTTTTATTTAGTGTATTAGAACTATTACATTATATATCTTCTTTCTTATAACTTTTTTATTTATCCAATAGTTCCTTTGTAGGGATCATGATAGTAATTATCATGATATTTAACCATTATTAGATCACATCACTTTTCATTTCTAGATATAATTCACAGTATCTCCATCTATTGTGGGACTCATGATTGCTCTTGTTTCTTTATGTGGAAGCTCATTACAACATGCCATCACTCAAACCCTTCATACAATAATACTATTACAATGTACTGTCTCATAGCCCTTCATAAAGTCAGACTACTCCAACATGTAGTCAGACGACCCTTCATACAGTCTCACTATTCCAATGTGTGGTCGCACGAACCTTCATACAGTTTCATAATTCCAATGTGTAGTCATACGATCATTTATATGGTTGCATAATTCCAATGTGTGGTCACATGAAACTTCATGTGGTCACACTACTCTCAATTCATGGTCACAATACATATCATATGGTCTCATTGCTCTAATGCATGGTCGTAATCCTTCACGATGTATAGTTTCAAGACTCCAATGCACAATTTCACCACACAACACACTGTCGCATACCTTCAATTCAGAGAATTTCAGTGATTCATTCTTATCATAGCTTAAAAATTTATGTGTTGAGAATAAAATTCAACACCATAATCAATTCCACTTAATGTGTGCCATCTTCTTCACCTATTTTACTAATCAAACAATAATTTGATACTTTTTAGTCTCAATAATCTCCCATTTGGATTTTGTTATCAACCAATGAATATAAATCACCAAATCTCTGAAACAAAAGATGTGGATCACTATCCAGTAATTATAATCCCATATTAGAAATATTTTTTTAGTAAATAAGAATAATTGAACAAAAATTCCATTTTTTCTATAAAACAATAATAAAAAATAATTTTGAACTTCTTTCTTCATCACATCCTCACAATAGAATCTAACTTTAACCTATAAATAATAGTTCCAGTATCCACTTCAACAAACTATTAAAACAGTTCACACATGTAGAAATCATAACTTACCCCATTTAAGCCCACCTACATATATACTCTCCCTTGATAGGTAAAACACATATCAATGGATATATTTATGTTGTCATAATTTCTCCCTACTTGATTACAATATACAAAGATAAGGTGATATAGGGGATAGTAAACACACAGCTTATCCTTGAATAGGGTGAGGTTGAACACCAAAATTCAAAATTAGATTCTAAAATGTTTATTTAGATAATGTCTTGGTGAAAACATAAAAAATATACTATTTTGTTAGAAAAAAATCCAACTTCAATTCATTTATCTCCACATGCTCCTAGAATGTTGAGCAAGATTATTTGAAAAATTTACAGCACTCTGATTATCACATCCAAGAAGTGGCAACATCACTCTAGATTTCAAGTATTCTAATAGTGTATTAATCCACATTAACTGAGTTATGGAATGGTTTTTAGCCACATATTATTTTTAAATTATGTTTAAAATCACTAATTTCTACTTCTTAGTATGCCAACACACACACACACACCTTTCACCCAAAAATAAAACTCCACCTAAAGTGGATCTTCTATCATCAACACAACCTACCCAATCTGTGTAAGCATAACTAAAAAGACCAATATTTCATATGATATCATATTTCAACCTAAAATCTATTATGCCTTTAATATATTTTATAATTATTTTTCCAACCACAATATGATACTCTTTTTTTTTTCACTTTGTTACCCAAAAAAAAGTGTAACGACATACACTAAATATGGTCTTGAATCTATAAGATATACCATGATTCCAATTAAATTCCCAAATTATTTAGTATCAATATCCTTTCCTTTATCATATTTTTGAAACTTTTTTCCCATTGAAATGGGTTTGGAAATTGGCCTCGAATCTTTTATTCTAAACCATTTTAAGAGTTTGTTAGCATACTTTTCTTGAGAAAGAAAAATGTCTCCATTATTTTGAGTGATTTGAAATCCAAGAAAGTATTTCATATTGCCTAAAATAGAAATTTTAAATAAATTATTTATCTCATTATAAAAACTCTCACACATATTTTCATCATTTCCAGTTAATATACTTCCATCTATATAAACAATAACAAAAATATATACCACTTTTTTATTTTTGATGGAGAGATTATTATTTACTCTTCCATTTTTGAAATTAAATTTATTCAAAAAAGTATCCATATTAGAATACCAAGACATCGAATATTGTTTCAAACCATATAAATCCTTATTTAACTTGAAAGTATATTTTTCATCTTTACCAAGCAAGAAACCACATGGTTGATCAATATAAACCTCCTCTTCCAACTCACTATTTAGGAAATAAGAGTTAACATCCATTTCTAATATATTTTATTTACATTGTGTATCAATAAAAATAAATATTCTAATAGTTTCAAGACTTGAAACTAGTGCAAAGTTATCATAAAAATACACTCCTTTAACTTTATAATATCCTTTAAAAATAAGTTTTTATTTATTTCTCACCACTTTATCTTTTTCATTCAATTTGTTTCAGAACACCTAATTTTTCCTGATGACATTATTTTCTTTTGGATTGGGTTACAACTCCCAAGTTTCATTTTTCAATATATCATGTAATTTTTAATTCATATAATTAACCCATTCTTGATGTTCCATTTCTTCTTCAATATCTCCTGGATCAACTTGTGAAAACAAAGAGGCATGTTCTGTCCATATTGTTCTTCTGTGTTGAACCTATTGACCTTGATTTCGAATGATATTTTTTCTCTCCACTTTCTCACTGAACCTTGTATGAGAATAATTCAATTTTACCTCATCACTTGAAATGACTGAATCAATATCTCTATCCTTTACAACTTATACATCATCACATCTGTCATAAAAATTATCACATTGTTTGATAGAAACAACCTCATCTTCTCTTCCTATTATATCTGTAGTTGAATATGAGACCTTTATATCATAATGTTATAGAGATTTAATACTATAATAAAAAAAAATTATTCTAGTTTCCTTGTTATAGCATCTATTTCCACTACCATTTTTAGGGTATCCAAATAAAATGCCATCAACACCTCTTTTTTCAAATTTCCCATGATTTTCACCTTTGATTTTGATAATATAGGGGCTTAAAAATACCCTTAAGTACTTAAAACGTAGGTTATTATTATAAAAAATATCATATAGATACATGTTGAAGTTTTTTATGTAGAGTAAGTGATTTTGAATTTGGAATTCTATACCAATATATTTTCTCTAAAAGAATTGAGAAGTATCATGTTCAATCAACATGGTTCGAGCCATCTTAACGAAGCTTCTATTATTTATTTTAGGCACATCATTTTATTATTGTGTGTATGGTGAACTAAGATCATTATGAATACCATGATTTTAAAGATAATGTTAAAAAATTCTATTTTTATACTCAAAACCATTATTAGTTCAGATCCTCTACATAAAGCAGTCACATTATTTCTTAGCACTTATCCTGAAATGTTGAAACATTTTGAGAGCCTATAATATATATTTTAAAAACACAATACATGTAATATGATTGAAATAATAAATAAAGAAAATAAAATACTTATAGTCATTTTTATTACATTTTCATGGTCCCATATACGTTATAACGAATAATCTCAAAGGGATGAGATGCATGCATCTCAACCTTCTTGTATGAAGAATTTGAAAATTTTCCTTTTTGGCAATCGAAACAACACCAATATACACTTCTTATAATATATAGGACATCTATAAAACTTAATATATGTGTCAATTTATTCATGTTTCTTTGGAACATATTTTCAAGCCTTCTATTATATAATCAATTTTCCTTCTTCATATTTAGATAACATGAATTCTCTACATCACCAACCTGAAACAGGTTTTCCTTGGTTCACTATCCTCTTGTCATAAATTCTCCATATTAAATAATTTTCATGATAAAATAATATATTTTGAACATAACCTCATTTTATTCATCACAAATCTATGAATCACACAATATATTATGTCTTATTTCATAAAAAAATAAGGAACTTCAAGATTCTAGCTTTTCTTTTCAATACAAGAATATCTAATGCCTTTGATTTTGAGAGAATAATCATTTCTAAAAGTCATAGTTACTTATTTTTATTATTTAATATTCTTTACCAGATTAAAATATCTAGTAATTTATAAAGAAAACCCACTATCCAAGATTCAAGGTCATTATCCTTTTGTATCCATGAGCGCAGTCTCAACTACAAGTGCATTTTCTTTTCCCTTTAATTCCTTCTCCTGTTGATTTTGCGTTTTTTATTAAAACTTTTCTAGGATGGTAGGATCACGGGACATTATTTTTCAAGGTTTCTAGATCAATCTCACTTATCAAATAGAGTTTCAAGAAGTTTGAATCTATTCAAAATCTTCAAATTAGATTTTTTAGAATGTTGTTGCACCTGTATTATTTGAGTGGGCTGAACACCCCTCTTATTCTATCTCCAATACCTCATGAATCCATTATAGTGTTTATTATTGAACCAAAACATCTTTAGTTTATGCATAAATCTGTTGAGAAAATTATTTTTTTCAACAATACATAATAATGTTATTTAAAGGGGGAGATTATTGAAAATAATATTCTGTCTCTTTATGATAATTTTGATGCTCACAAATACCCTTAATTATTTTCTAATGATTTTATTTAGTATTTTGCTGGAATTTATTAATTTATTTTACTCTTGAAATAACGAGAATTTATTACTTATTCGGGAACTGTTTTAGCAAATTCTAGAAACACTGTTCATACCTTACTTATTCGGGATCTGATTTAGCATGTTCTGGAATCAATGTTCATACCCTACATGGATAAACATAGCGTACAGATAAAAAGCGTGTATACTTTTTGAGATAAGAGAAAAGTATGGTTAATCAACCATAGGTTATCAGAAAAGTATGGAAGAAGAACCTTACGTTAGGAAGGAACCTTACATTTGGATTATCAATAAAGTATGGAAGGAGAACCGTATGTAAGTACTAAACAGTACGTTTGTTTCTCAAAAGTATGGTTCATCGAACTTACTTTTGTAAACAACCATACGTTCTTTGAATGGATCTTTTATCTTTCGTCTGAGAGTTGAAGAAAAAGTATGGATGATCAACTCTACATTTATGATCAACCTTACATTCGAAGAAAGTAACATGAACCCTATGTTTATGTTCAACCTTATGTTGTCAACCCTACGTTTGGAGGCCACGTCATCAACCTTACGTTTGGCGTCAGCAAGTTTGAAAGATGATATTTTTATGCAACGGTCAGCTAGCTGATTGTTAGGAAGATTTCAAGTAATATTTAAAGTCGATTTTAAAATATGACTTTGACTGATTCAAAACTGTTTTATCAATGTATTAATGATCGAATTAAAAAGAGATTTTTATGCCGAGTCTTCAGGGAAGTTATGACTACTCTGTAAATTCAAATTTTTGAATATCGCAATTCAAAAGGTGACTTTTATGGATCTAAATGTGCAGGGGTTATGCTAGGATTTATTATATATGTTTTATCTGAAACACCAGGCACAAGAGGGTGGTGATCAATCTATTATTCAAAAAGGTGGAAAATAGAGACTGCTAAAAGCACTCAGTTCTGCTGATTCAAAAGGAGCGTCAAAGCTCTGTTTATTTAAGAAGAAGGAACTCGATAGAAGATTCACTTATTCTACATAAAATATCTACTGTGGATCTACTACTGCTGAATTTATGAATTATATCTCTATATCTACTACAACCGGATCGACTCAGAACTGCTTCGACTTGAAAATCAATATTTCTAGAGACGACGATCCATATGCTGTCAATTGAATTCTGTTGCAATTCTGAAGATCAACTGAAAAAGTTCTTTCTAAAATTATTTTTATCTTGAGTAACTAGCTTCTTGCACTAAGCTAAGTAGGTTCGTGTTTGAACCAGAAGGCTTTGTTAGCCTGAAAATTGTAAAGGTGTCAACTGCCTGTTTTTCAATTGTTGGAAGCTCTGTGGAAAAGAGGACTAGATAGTGAAAATCACCAAGCTCGTGGAGTTGAGTGTTGGTGGAGTGGACTAGGGGAATTCTGTTCCCTGAACCACTATACATCTATGTGTCCATGCTTTTACTTATTCCACTGCATGATAAAATATGATAAAGCATAGATGACAGAACTCATTCAATCGAAGAGTTAAAGAAAAATCTGAAAGACACAATTCACCCCCCTCTTGTGTATAATATGTATATTCAAGATCCAACAATTTGTATCAGAGGTGGAGCTTCTGATAGAGCCTTAACAAGCTATAAACATTTAAAGATTATACAACAGAGCGTCATGACTGATACAAGAGATGGAATGTCTATGGTCAGAGCACCGTACTTCAATGGAGAAAACTATGGATGCTGGAAGTCTCGAATGATCATCTATTTGAAAAATCTTGGATATAGAGTCTATTCTAAGATTTTGAATCCTTATGAAATTTATGAAAAGCCTGAGACATGGAGTGATGCTACATAGGTTGAGTATGATATGAATTCGAAGGCTATGAATGCAATCGTCTGCTGTCTAGGACCAGATGAATTTAATAGAGTATCTTAGTGCCCGACAACATATGAGATGTGGCAAACAATAGCTGTGGTGTATGAAGGAACAGACAATATGAGACAAATGAGATATGAAACTTCCAAATTGAAATTTGATACTTTCAGAATGTTTGAAGGTGAAAGCATTACCCAAATGAATGGGAGATCGAGATAAATTGTCAATAATATAATAGATCTAGGAGAACCTATCAAGTAGGATGATCAAGCATTAAAAGTACTGAGGGTACTTCCTACTTGATGAAATGGTATCTCTGCTACAATCAGACAATCAAAACCTGTCAAAAATCTAACCATGATAGAATTGATTGGTACACTGATGATGTACGAAGCTGAAATGCAAGATGAGGCAAATGAGCATAAAGACCACATCAAAAATGATGATACTTCCTTGAAGGTAACTTCACAACAAAAGAATAGAAAGATGAAGAACAAAGAATTCAAAGCTAAATCAGAGAGCTCTGACCATCAAACTCAGATGAAGAACTAGCTCAGCTAGCCAAAAAATATAGAAAATTCTACAGTAAGAAAAGAGACTTCAAAAAATCCTTTAAGATAGATAATAAGGAAGTAAGATGCTATGAATGTAAGAACATGGGGCATATCAGACAAGATTGACCACAATTGAAAGATGAAAAGAATAATAAATTCTTCAAAAGAAATGACTATGAGTATAAAGACAAGAAAGCTATGAAAGCCACTTGGAGTGTATCTGAAGACTCCAGTATCTCTCTTGAATCAATCTCAGAGAAAGAAGAAGTCAATCTAAAAGCAAACATGTGTTTCATGGTAGAAACCGATGAGGTACACTCATATTACTCCTTTGACTGAAATAATGAACCAAATTCTGAATTAATCAACACAAATAAAAAACTTGCAGCTTATTGTAATATGCTTGAAGAAAGATATGACTCACTATTTAAGAAACATAAGTCACTAAAGAACATACATAAAGATGTTTCAGATGAAAGAGATACAATTCTGAAACAACATAAGGAATTAACTGATAAATACAATTCTATTAACACTAACTATATTAATTTTGAATCAAGAATAAAAACACTACAGGATGAAGTAGAATCTTAAAAACAAGCTGTATTGGTTTTTACAAAAGGAGAAAATTCATTAAATGAAATTCTTGGAAAAACTGTCATTAAAAAGGAGAGATTTGGAATTGGAAGTAAAGGAGAAAAACCTAAGCTATATAAAAATTATTTTGTTCCAAGCTCTAAAAGGGTTAATTGTAACTTTTGTGGGACAAAGGGACATATAGCTAAAAACTCTTTCCTAATACAACCTCAAATTTATGGTTTTAAGAAAGACTATTTTTTAAAAGACTTATATGATTCAGCTGATTTTAAAAGAACAAAGCAAATCTGGATACCCAGATCATTTCTAGCTAAACCCCCTGGACCCAACAGAATATCGGTACCAAAGCAATTTGTTTGAATGTATTTACATGTAGTAGGTCACCAAAGTAGAAAAGATATATGGTACATGGACTGTGGTTGCTCAAGACATATGAGTGGAAACTCATTGAACTTTTCTTCACTCACTCAAATGGAAGGAGGACTTGTCACATTTGGTGACAATGACAAAGGAAAAATCATTAGCATTGGAACTGTTGGAGATCCAAAAGTAGACTAAATTAACAAAGTACTTTATGTACAAGTATTAAAACACAACCTGATAAGTATCTCTCAACTTTGTGATGATGAATATACTGTTGATTTTACTAACAATTGTTGTACTGTTTCTAAAGATAAACTGTTTAAATTTAAGACACCAAGAACTGATAATGTCTATACTTTGGATTTAAATTCCTTGTGTAAAGAACAAGTAAACTGCTTGACTGCTAAAGTAAGTGAATATTGGATCTAGAATAGAAGACTTGAACATTTCAATGTATATTTTTTACATAAATTATCTAAGAAACATCTGGTTTTGATTTTCCTAGTCTCAAATTTGAAAGTGACATATTATGTGATGCATGCCAACTTGGAAAGTAACACAAATCATCATTAAAATATGTTAATAAAGTTACTACAACTAAACCTCTATAACTTATCCATATGGATTTGTTTGGACCTTCCATAGTAGCAAGCTTAGCTGGTAAATTATATGTTTATGTATTAGTTGATGATTATTCTAGATTTACTTGGATTTTCTTTTTGAAATTTAAAAATGAAGATTTTACTTTATTTAAAAGTTTCTGCAAATCTATTCAAAATGAAAAAGGTTTTAATATAATCTCATTGAGAAGTGATCATGGTGGAGAATTTGAGAATCAGGAATTTAATTCCTTTTTCTCAAACATGGGTATTAAACATACCTTCTCTGCACCAAGAACACCTCAACAGAATGAGATTGTAGAAAGAAGAAATAGAACAATTAAAAAAATGGCTAGAACTATGTTAAACAAATATAGCCTACCTATATATTTTTGGGCAGAAGCTGTAAATACAGCATGCTATATAATTAATAGAGTTTTAATTAGACCTATTTTGAAAAAGACACCCTATGAACTATGGAATAACAGAAAACCTAAAGTAAATTACTTTAAAGTTTTTGGATGCAAGTTTTACATCTTGAACACCAAATATAATCTTGGTAAGTTCGATCCAAAATCTGATGAAGGTATTTTCTTAAGATATTCATCTACCTCCAAAGATTATAAAATATATAATAAAAAGTCAAGTATTATTGAAGAATTAGTTCATGTGAAGTTTGATGAATCTGATCCCTTTGAGAAAAGGACATATCAAATGGATGAACCTGACTCTAATGATAACACGAGACTTGAGAACTTAAAGAATGATTTTGAAAATGATATAAAATAAATTTAGTCCAGTTCAGAGGAACATGATACAGAAGAACCTTTAAATGTATTTCCTATAAATTATAGAACCCTATTGTGTAGGTGACTTAGAGATTGGTATTCAAACTAGAAGAAACTTAGGAAACCTAGTGGAATTATCTTCCTTCCTATCCCAACAAGAACCCAAGACTATAGAAGAAGCTTTAGATGATGAAATATGGGTAATAGCAATGCAAAATGAATTAAACTAGTTTAAAAGAAATGAAGTTTGGGAATTAGTGGAAAGACCTAAGAATTATCCAGTAATAGGAACCAAATGGGTCTTTAGAAATAAACAGGATGACCAAGGCACAATAACTAGAAATAAAGCAAGATTAGTAGCTAAAGGATATAATCAAGAAGAAGGAATAGATTATGATGATACTTTTGCACCTGTAACTAGGTTATAAGCCATTAGAATCCTTTTAGCCTATACATCTTATATGAATTTTAAATTATTTCAAATGGATGTTAAATCTGCCTTTTTAAATGGTTATTTAATGGACGAAGTTTATGTTGAGCAACCTCCTGGTTTTGAAAACTCTCAAAAACCTGATTCTATTTTTAAACTCACTAAAGATCTTTATGGCCTTAAATAAGCACCTAGATCTTGGTATGAAAGATTAAGTTCTTTTTGTTTGAAAAATGACTTTACTGTTGAATTGGTAGATCTAACACTCTTTAAGAAAACTGTGAAAAATAATATTTTATTGGTTCAAATTTATGTTGATGATGTAATTCTTGGATCAACCAATAAAACTTTTTGTCATGAATTTTGAAAATTAATGAAATAATAATTTGAAATGAGTATGATGGGAGAATTAAATTTCTTTTTGGGTCTTCAAATATTTCAAAAATATTTTGGAAATGTTTTAAATCAAAGAAAATACATTACTGATTTACTTAATAAATTTGGACTTGAAAACAACAAGCCATTTGCAACTCCTATGTGTACTAATATAAAACTTGATTTGGATGAAATTGGGAAATCAATTGACAACAAGTTATATAGAGGTATGATTGGTAGTTTGTTATATCTTACTGCTAGTAGGCCAGATATAATGTATTCAGTATGTCTTTGTGCTAGATTTCAATCAAATCCCAAAGAATCTCATTTAACTGCTGTCAAAAGAATTTTTAGATATTTAAAAGGAACTATTTTTCAATCTCTACTTTATCCTAAAACTTATGATTTTAATTTGATTTCATATTCAGATGCTAAATTTGGAAGTTTTAGATTAGATAGAAAAAGCATATCAGGAACATGTCACTTTTTAGGAAAGTCTTTAGTGTCATGGTCTAGTAAGAAACAACATTCAGTTGCCATGTCAACAGATGAGGTAGAATATGTTTCTGCTGGCAGTTTCTGTGCAGAAGTGTTGTGAATGAAAAACACTCTTATGGAATTTGTATTGAATTTTAATAATACACCTATTTTATGTGATAATACAAGTGCAATTAATATTTCAAAAAATCCTATAAGTCATTCTTGAACTAAGCACTTTGATATAAGGCATCACTTTTTAAGGGATCATGTTATTAAAAAGGATATATTTTTAGAATTTATAAATACAGAAATTCAATTAGCATATATTTTTACTAAACCACTTCCCACTGTAAGGTTTTATTTTATTAAGGGGGAGCTAGGTTTATTTAATTTTAAATAATTTTTTTAATGCTATTTATTTAATTTTATTTAATTTTTCAATTTTTTTTGTTTTTGAACACTATTTAAGATTTTTTATGATGAAATTCGTCGTATTCAAAATTTATTTTTTTTTAAAATAAATGTAATGATTAGTTATTACACGGGAATCAAGGCTGTTAGAGCCCTTTCGAATTCGAAACCATTTCTTTTCCCCAACAAAACCCTTTCGAACCCCAAAATTGCATACTGTTGCACACCCCTGATCTTCGAATCTTCAAACCCTAAAATCTTCGAACCTTTAGAAATCTACTCAGAATTGGAAAAGACCAAGAGAGAAGATGAACACGAGAGTAGTGACGCGAAGAAGCAAAAGATAGTTGGATGAAAATTTTTGTAAAGTTATAGATCTGGAATGGCTGTTCGAGACGAATCTGATGCTAAAAATTATTTATCTTTTCAAAACCTTGAGTAAACTTTCAATAGTGAAAGGTTTGAGTTTTTTTATGAGGAGGAAATGTGTCATTTCTTCATATCTGTACAGTTTCTTCTAGGAGATACTGAGGACAATATGATGGCTATGATAGAGGATCGGGATTTCTCAATCTCGTCAGTAGAAATTGGTCAGATTCTCAACTGCCCTCATGAGGGAGTTTTTCATTTTGATTTGAAAAACATAGGATATGCTGTGCATAAATCTGAGGACATTATGTCCTTTTTTTTTGGAACATCTACTATTAGGAAAATGTTGGTGAAAGATTTAAAACCGGATCAGAAGATCCTAGTTAAATTTGTTCAGACTGGAATAACTCCCAGAATGGCAGAAATGGAAAAGATTTTGTACCCTGATATGTACATAATGTATATTCTATTAAGTGATATCAAATTAAACTTCCCAAGGTACATGGTAAGGTACCTCAATTACTGTTGTCAAAGTGATGCCCAGATGAACTTTTACCCCTTCGGTTGATTTATTTCTAAACTATTATTCAAGAAGGATACGGTGAGACTGGTGGATGCCAGAGTTCATTGTCATCACAATAATGTATTCAATGCTGGAACTCTAAGAAAAATTGGCTATTTCTGGAGCACCATTAAAGGAAAACTTTTGCCAGTAGGAGCTGAGGATGACTCAGAGAGTGCTCAGGCTCAACCTGCTAAGTCCAAGGAGGGACAAGATTAATCAAGATTCAGCACTGTGGCAAGAAGGATCTAATTTGAAGTGGTAGATGCTGAGGAAGAAATAAGTCAGGAGGGACTTCAATCTCAAAGAACTAGACTTGTTAATGAGGAAATTACTTCCCCTGCATTGGCAACAACAGAAGATTTATTTTCTTATACTTTTTTAAGAGAAGATGCTATTGATAAGTCCATGGAAGATGTTAGTGAAAGGACAACACTAGTAGAGGGATCATGATTTCAAGAAGAAGCTCAAAGGGAGACTCAGGAACAGATTGTAGCTGATGTTGAAGTTACACTTCAACAGAAACAAGATAAGGAGGCAGAGCCTAGTGAGGAAGTGGCCAGACCTCAGAAAACTCGTGAAAATATTGTTCTTGAAATTATAGTGGAAGACAAAGATGCTGATGTTTGTGATGAACATCTCCCTGATGCTCCAATAGAGGTACTTCAAGAGGATTTTTCTATGGAGGAGTTTTAGGACTCCAAGGAAAAATCAGTGGACCAACCCACTCAGGACAAAGAGAAAGAAAAATCTGATGCTGACTCAATACCTTTGGTACTGCTGCATCATCCAGATCCTGAGAATGAAAATCAAGCACAGGGTGCCTCTGATTTAAGGAAGAAAAAAGTTGAATAACTGTACAAAAAGGTGTCTCAGTTGGAATCTGAGAATGTCACTCTGCAAAATTCCTTAGACTTATAACAATCGAGATTTCAAAAGCTGAAGGAGAGTACAATCTCAAGGAAAGAATTTGAAATGTTTAAAGAGGATATACTGAATGCAGTTTTCAAGTTAAAATATGAAATGTTTATGAAGTCAGATTTATTAGATCTAAAATTGTTTATAGAGAACCAATTTTCATTAGTTGAAAATGGTGATGTTAGTGGATCAGGTACTTTGCCTGATTTAATCAGAAGATTTCAAGCTATCACAGCCGTGATGAGAAACATGAATGACAAGCTGCAAGATCTTTAATGCAACAATGCTCCATTATCAGTGTTGCTGGACAATCAGAAATTTTTAGTGGATCAACTGACATCTAGTGAGCCACCAATCAGAACACTGTTAAATCAGATGTCAGAGAAGCTGTCAGTGTTTATAGAAAAATAGGAAATGATGCATGAGTTTTTCAGGGTTAATTCAATCGAGGATATTCATATGACTCATGAGAACAAAGATATCATTATCAAACTTATATATGGAATGATGAAGAGACTCGGGGAATAGTTTACAGAAATCAAGTCTGCAATCCAGAAGAGATAGAACCTATTGACTACCTTTCCCAAACCTTGATTCCTGTGTATATCATTGTCATGTACATACTGCTATTTTTGAATGAAAATTTACTCTATTGTTTATTTGTTTCTTTCTCTATTTGTTTATTACTGTTTTACGTTAACATATGCCAGTATATCAGATTACCTTACTATTAAACAGTTAATTAAAGTATTTACTAATGTTCAGTACCACATCAATCTGCATTCTATTCCATATTTTATCTATCTTTTTGATATCACAAAAAGGGGGAGAACTTTTGATAAACACTACATTTTTTAAGTATATTTTTGGGAGAAATTTGGTTTTACATTTATCTTATTGGGGGAGAAATTAAAAATTGATAAATTTAAGGAAAAATTAATATTGTATTTATCTTTTCAAAATTTCAAAACTATATGTAATTACTTTTGTAAGTTGATTTCATTAATTATTTTATGGGTTTTTTGATCATAAAAAAGGGGGAGATTATTAAGGAAAGTGTTGTTTCAATAATACATAATAGTGTTATTTAAAGGGGTAGATTATTGAAAATAATACTCTATCTCTTTATGATAATTTTGATGCTCACAAATACCCTTAATTATTTTCTAATGATTTTATTTAGTATTTTTCAAGAATTTATTAATTTATTTTACTCTTGAAATAACTAGAATTTATTACTTATTCGGGAACTGTTTTAGCGCATTCTAGAAACACTGTTCATACCTTACTTATTCAGGATCTGCTTTAGCATGTTCTGGAATCACTGTTCATACCCTACGTGGATAAACATAGCGTACAGATGAAAAGCATGTATACTTTTTGAGATAAGAGAAAAGTATGGTTAATCAACCATATGTTATCAGCAAAGTATGGAAGAAGAACCTTATGTTAGGAAGGAACCTTACGTTTGGGTTATCAACAAAGTATGGAAGGAGAACCGTACGTAAGTACTAAACGTTACGTTTGTTTCTCAAAAGTATGGTTCATCAACCTTACTTTTGTAAACAATCATACGTTCTTTGAATGGATCTTTTATCTTTCATCTGAGAGTTGAAGAAAAAGTATGGATGATCAACCCTAAATTTATGATCAACCTTACGTTTGAAGAAAGTAACATGAACCCTATGTTTATGTTCAACCTTACGTTGTCAACCCTACATTTTGAGGCCACATCATCAACCTTACGTTTGGTGTCAAAAATTTTGAAAGAGGATATTTTTATGCAACGGTCAGCAAGCTGATTGTTAGGAGGATTTCAAGCTGGATTTAAAGTCAATTTTAAAATATGACTTTGACTGATTCAAAGATATTTTATCAATGGATTAAAGATCAAATTAAAAGGATCTTTTTATGACGAATCTTCAGGGAAGTTACGACTACTCTGTAAATTTAAATTTTTGAATATCCCAAATCAAAAGGCGACTTTTATGGATCAAAATGTGCAGGGGATATGCTCGGCTTTATTATATATGTTTTCTCTGAAACACCAGACACAAGAGGGTTGTGATCAATCTATTATTCAAAAAGGTGGAAAACAGAGACAACTAAAAGCACTAAGTTCTTCTGATTCAAAAGGAGCATCAAAGCTCTGTTTATTTAAGAAGAAGGAACTCGATAGAAGATTCACTTGTTCTACATCAAATATATACTATAGATCTACTACTGCTGAAGTTGTGAATTATATCTCTATATCTACTGCAACTAGATCTACTCAAAACTGCTTCGACTTGAAAATCAGTATTTCTAGAGACGATGATCCATCTACTGTCTATTGCATTCTGTTTCAATTGTGAAGATCAATTGGAAAAGTTCTTTCTAAAATTCTTTTTATCTTGAGTAACCAGCTTCTCGTACTAAACCGAGTAGGTTCGTGTTTAAACCAGAAGGCTTTGTTAGCCTGAAAATTTTAAAGGTGTCAACTGCCTGTTTTTCAATTGTTGGAAGGTCTGTGGAAAAGAGAACTAGATAGTGAAAATCACCAAGCTTGTCGAGTTGAGCGTTGGTGGAGTGGACTAGGGTCATTCTGTTCCCCGAACCACTATACATCTATGTGTCCCTGATTTTACTTATTCCACTACATGATCAAATATGATAAAGCATAGAGGGTAGAACTCGTTCAGTCGAAGAGTTAGCAAAAAATATTAAAGACACAATTCACCCCCCCTCTTGTGTATAATCTGTATATTCAATATCCAACAAAATCCTCCATTTATCTAGTAATATCCAAACAATCTTATTTTTCTTTTTTATCATTCATGCTGTTTAGAATGTGTAATTGTATTCCAATATATTTTTGACCATAAACCTTTGATCCTTTTTATAAACCAATTTTTTTAGACTCTTGACATATTCTTATTCATATTAGGATTCTTCTCAACCTTAAAAATTTCTTCAGTTGTAGAAGTTTTTTCTTTGAATTTTTATTTCAAAAAAATTACAGATGTTTGGAATTCATTTGTTTTAGCTACATACATGCTTCTATTGACTTTTTTCTTATTATGAACATCTTCAACCTTGTTATTAACCTTTGAGGATTATATTTGTTGATTCTTCTAAGATTTACACTCTTTAGAGATTTTAACAACTTTTGGAATTGAATTTTAGAAGTTTGATATTCTTTATTTAGCTTCAACTAGTTTTTGTTGTACAAGGTCAAATTATTTCTCCTTCTCCCTCGTATTTTCTTCAAGATTGACGTTGAGGTCTCCCTCTTCATCAAGTAACTAATCCATGTTTTTAATCTCTTTTAACAATAAATTTTTTTCTTCATTATGAAATATTTATTGGTTGTTAACATGTTGGCTAAATTTATTTAACTTATTTTTCTCATTCTCAAGATCTATAAATTTTAAGATACATTATTTCAATAATATTTCTAGCATGAAATATAACTCAGTTTCCTCTTATTACTTTTCTACTTCTATCACTAGAAAAATTTTCATCATTAACCTTTTTAGTAAGTAAATTCTAAGCACCTTCATCACTAAAATTTTCATCTTCCACTTATTTTTCACTATCATCATTTTTCTCACATTTGGAAAAAAATTATCTTTTTATATTTATAGAAATTATTATTATTTTTCTTTGAATAGAAATTTTATTTTTCTACCTTATTTCTCAGTGGTCTTGTTGGCCTTCATTCCTCTTTATCACTATCTTCATCTTTCTTCAGTATTGGGAAATTTTATGAAAAATATCTAATAGAACCATAATTAAAGCACTTCAATATTAACTTTACTTTATACTTCCCTGTGCATATTTTCACATTTATAAAAAAAGTCATGAATTTATCAAAATCCATGATCACTTAATCTTCTAAATAAAAATAAAAATCCATTTTATCTATAATAAAATTCTTTTACTTTTATTTCTTTATTTCTTTAAAAGATATTTCATGATCAATATTTTCCTTTATTTTGATAAAATTTTCTTTTCACATCTCATAAGTAATAAGAATACTATGAAAATAATCCAGAGAGATACTTTTTGGATCTTTATCTTCCAAAGATGAAACTTTGGCATAAAATATATTAATAATAATTCTTAATATCTTTTCAACAACTATTGAGACATCCAATTTATCTCTAAGGATTATTAATGTGCTTAAAATATCATTATCCCCTGTGAATAACTAACCAATAGGTTCATCATATCCTATTTTCAAATCATTATAACTCAATCTACAAATTTGTAAATTTTCTTTCTTCACTTTCATGTTTCATTCAAAAATATTCTTTAACTTATATTAGATTCCTTTACCATTCCTAATTCTTTTAAGCCATAGAAATCAAATTTATAAGATAGAGGAAATAATTTCATATCTTGATCATTCACCATTTTAAAGATTCCTATTGTCTGTAGCTATTAAGGGAGTACCCTTAATAGTGGGAGTGAAACCATCTGTAGCAGTTTCCATAACTTTATAGCCAATGGATAACAGATAGGATAACATTATATCCTTCTAGATATAATAGTTCTTCCCATTGAAGATAGTAATCCCCTTACTATTAACTGAGTTCCAAACATCCTTGTAATCCTTCTTATTCCTCAACCATTAAATAGACTAGAGTCAATGTATTTTTCTAGATATCAAACCCATTGAGATGACTAGTCATGATCCATGTGACCACTAAGAGGGGGGAGGTGAATCAGTGGTCTTCCTTTTTATATTTTATTCCTTTAAAAAAACCTTTATATATGGTTAGAGAGTAATGAATATACTGAAACACAACATACAAGAACATTCACATGATTATAAGGATTTAAAAGGTTCCCTACTCAATAAGATTATATATTCCTTAGAATGATCTATAAATAATATAAGATCACACAGTACACTATAAATTTGTCCTTTGTAGTTTATAACTAGTAGGGTATATACATCACTTATATTGCACTATATTATATTGATAGTGCATGTTCTCCTTCCATATATAATATAATATAACAAAATTTCACAATGGTGGAATGAACCTTCATAAATAGGCTTCAACATGCCACCACTATGATACTTGAATTATTCACACTTATCTTATATAAGTCAGATATTATCCTTATTTTATTTCTTCCACAACAATGAGAAATAACCACACCTCATATTCTTTCTCTCTATACCCATCTCACTTTTTCACACACACATATACCAAGATATAATAACTATAGAAAAATATATCATTCGATGATGATTACCTTTCTCTTTATTCATTATTTAAATATTTAGGAAAATTAATAAATAAATTTGAATTAAAATTACTAGAATTATAGGATCTGATATTCACCATAAATTCCATAAGAAACCACTTCCATAACTGATTATAACTACATCAAAACATGAAAAATAATCACTAACTCTTCATTCTCCTTTAAACTTTCATTTCCTTCATTTTAAATCCCTACATATGTATCATTACAATCACTGTACAATGATATGATACTGTGGAATTTAATCCTTCCATTCTTCCTCTTAAATACTAAAGTTATAGAGTATTGAATAACAACTGAGGGGGGGGGGGTTGAATCAGTTGTTCAATTTTTATAAGTTTCCATAATGTTTAAAACTTAACCCCTGAAACCTATTAAATTTCATATCATTATCATATTTTTGTAAATACTCATGCATGGAAAACTAGTAAAGTAAGTAAAAAACATGAGATTTAAAAGGTTCGGCCTTAGTGTGAGAACCTACATCCCTTCTATAGCTACTCCCACTGGTCTATAAAAATTCACTATTATGAAGAAGTGAATACAACTTGTGCCAAATCTAGTTAGACACATTATATCTCCTAATAGGAATGATTCTACTAACTAATGTTAGTTTACAAAGTTTTCTTATAAAACATTTAACCAAAAAAAAGTAAAACAACTGTGTTTAATATTAACCACAAAAGTTCCTAGCTCTGATGACCTTGAATTTTATGGCCTTCAGTCCGATAAACCCAATTTGATTGACTTAGTACGATCAACTCAGTATGATCTTCCCTTTCTCAATGAACTTTCCAAACTATTCTCAAAAACTTAATCCAATCTTCCTAAGTATGATCAACTTAGTACCATCTTCTCAAAATGATGTTTCTCAGTACCATAAAAAAAACAACATATGTACAATCTTCTAATGAGATATCTATCTTAAAGGAAATTTCACTCGAAATATTCAGTGCTCCTCCTTTTATGCTTACTTGAAAAGTTGCAAAGTAAAAATGTACTATACTTCTATTTATAAGAATCCCAAAATGATAAAGGTGGGAAAATAAAAAGTGTTTATTACTTAATCAAATTCAAAAAATCCAAGATCTATGCATATTTTAATTTTAAGTTTGACCACTTCAACTCTTCATAAATCTTATGAAATATTATTGAGTTTTCTCTGTAATCAGCCTTCTCAGACTTCATAAAATTTCTCTAATCCAATAGAACCTCCTGAGCTCATTACGATGAACTTATTCATCCTAATAAGATGGAATTTCATGGATCATTATGAAGGCATCCTTCATACAATTTCTTATATTGATCAGATTTCTTGAACCACTACATCAAAATATTTATTAGTATGAAACATTCATTCAATGGATCAATGTCTATTCCTGGTCTGGTGGATCAGTATCAAAATTGAACTCATCCTTTTACCTTTTATCAAGTAAGCATAACATTTTTATAATCTTCATACTCTCATAACTCATCTCTGTCAGATGGATTAGTGTTAACAACTCTGGTTACACTGATGTTTTTCATATGATGGCGACTTTACTCAGATACTCTTCAAAATTTATCATCTTTACTCAGATAGGCTTCTGATAATTTTTTTTCTGATACTTCTCTAACCAATATTTTATGTCCAGGTCTTTGAAACCAATAAAAACTATTCAGAGAACTTCAATAGACTCCATTCTTCAAAAGCTTTTATCATGAGACTTTATCATGATTTATGGGAACTTCATGACCAGCAAAGAATTGTATGACTTCAGGTTAGAAATTATGAAAAAATTCTAACTCATGAATTAAATTTCTTAAAACATCTTATTCATCAACATAATGACTTCTTCACTCAGCAACTTAGGAATTTCTAACTCAACAACTTCTTTCTTTCTATGATTATGAAAAATGAAAACTTCCAGCAATAAAAAATCTCTACCACTGATTCATTTGGATCTGATGATATGTATATTTTTTCTATTAGTCTGACTAACTCCACAACTTCTAACTTTCTAAACAACTCTGATTCAGATTAATCTTGAACTTCATGCTGATGGATCTAAGTCTAATGATGTGTCTAATCAATAACTTTATAGAACTTCCAACTTCTATCTTTCTTACAAATTATGCTTCCGGTACTACTCAGTCCAAAAGCATGAGTCTAGAAAATAAATTTCTCAAATATAATAACTTTTCTCCCCCTTTATGTTTGTCTTCTAACATTCAACAAATTTCATCTTTCTTATGAAAAACCATTACGATGGACTGGTTCCGATCCTGAAGAAAAAAAACTTTCTTTCACAAAAAAGGTTAGTTATCAACAAATATAAAAAATTTGTCAAAAAAAAAGTCACAAAGGCTCTCTAATCCCCCCTTTGTATTTTTTGACCACACTCATTAACCACCTTTTTAACTCTTATAAATTTTCCCAACTCAACTTTTGTAAACAAATCAAGTTTTTTAACTTTTACCAAAACACATCCTTTCTCAAAAGAGTGTGTCTTGACACCAAAATACTAGATAAAGTCATGTTTTTTAAGGAATTAAATCCCTTAATGACAAGAAAATGGATAAAGTAATGTTTTTGAAGGAATTAAATCCCTTGATGACAAGAAAGTTTTGTGGCCATGTAAAGATAAAATCCCCCAACCTTTTTTCTTTTCTCACTTTTCTTTTTTATCTCCCCCTTCCCCCCATTATCTAATATCCAAATCTTCAAATTCAAAAAATAAAGATAAGAAAAAACTTCTTACAAAGTAAAAAGTTGTTACTTTATATCCCCCTTTGTCAAAAAAATCCAAAGCATGGTGGGGGACTTCCTTATGAGATTTAAGAAGTCCTTAGAGGAGGTTGAACATGAAGTTTCAGCCTCAACTCAATAAACATTTTTTTGCATTACCTTTGTAAAGATATCATCATTTTGATACTCCATTGAGATATATTCTATCAAAACATCTTTAGTAACAACTTTCTATTTTATAAAGTGAAATTTTTTATAAATTTGTTTTGATCTTGAATATTGGATAATATTTTTAAAAATATCAATTGAAATTTTATTATCAAAAAGTATCTTCAATCGTTTAGAAAATTTTACTTTCAAGTCTTCTAGTTAAACTTTCATTCACAAAATTTGAGTATAGTATTGAGTATCTGCAAGATATTTGGATTTAGATGTGCTTAAAATTACTAAACTTTGTCTCTTACTATGCCAACTCACACAAAATTCACCCAAGAAAAATGTTCCTCTCAAGGTTCATTTTCTATCATTACAATATACATACCAATCAACATCAGTATAACCATGAAACATCATCTCATGATTTATTTTATATAACATCCCATGTGAATGTGTTCCTTTGACATATCTCACAATTCTTTTTTCTGCTAATATATATGATTCTTTTGGATTACTTTGATACCTAAAATAGAAACTCACAACATTAATAATATCAGGCCTTAAGGTTATAAGGTAAAGTAGACTTTTTATCAGCTTCTGAAAGTCTTTTTGATTTACAAATTTTTTGGACTAATCTTTACTCAACTTTTTTCTCAGAGATATAGGAGTAAAAACTTATATGGATTCTTCCATGCCAAAATTTTGTAAAAATTCCCATAATATTTTTCTTGATACAGGAAAATGTAATTTTCTTTTTATTGAACTTGTAAATCAATAAAGTAAGTTAATTATCCCAATATTGATATTTCAAAATTCATATTTATTTATTTAGAAAATGTTTTACAAACATCTTCTATATCCCCATAAAAAATTATATAATCCATATAAACAATTATAATTCGAGTTTCAGAGTCAAAAAATTTTATATATAAGTTTCCATTAACTTTTCCTTTAGAAAAATTCAATCTTATCAAAAAAATTTCAAGATTATAATACCATACACATGGAGATTATTTCATCCCATAAAAAGATTTCTTCAATTTACAAAATTTTTTTACATCCTCATCAAGTAGAAACCCACAAGGTTGTTCAATGTAAATTTCTTAGTCAATTTATCCATTGAGAAATGATGAATTTACATCCATATGATATACTCTATAATTTTGGTGAGTAGTCATTGCTAGAAATATTCAGATTGTTTTTAACCTTGTAATGGAGACAAATTTTTCATCAAAATTCACACCTTCCACCTATGCATAACCTTTAAAAACAAGCCTAGTTTTTTTTCTTGAAACTTCTCCATGTTTATTCAAATTTTTTCTGTAAACCCAATTTTTTATAGTAACATTTTTACCTTTTATATATGGAACAAGTTCCCGTGTTTAATTTTTATCAATCTGATCCAACTCTTCATTCATATCATCCAACTGTTATTTGTGTTTAATATATTCTGAAACCAATTCTAGTTCAAATTTAGAGATAAGTGAAGTTTGATTATTTAATGCCAACTTTATTATGGTTTGAATTAGTGCCTTATGATTTATAATAATGTTTTTGGACTCAAAATATTTTTTTAAGGTAGGAACTTTCAATGTTTCTTTGCCAGCTAAACTTTCCTCATCACACAATTCTATAGAATATTAGTAAGGATGTTTTGACTCACTTTCACTATCATTAGAAATCTGTTGTTTATCCTCCTCATAATTCTAAAAAAACTTGTAAACAAATTTTTATTTTCAATTACTTTCACATCATATTAGTCCACTAGCCATTGTAACCATATGTTCCTACATTTTTAACTTCTTCAATTGGGTGAATAACCTAGAAAAATTAATTCCTCATATTTCTCATAAAACTTTACCAGATCTAGATTTTTTATTTTTAGTAAACATATAATTCCAAAAATTTTAAGTACTTCAATGAAGGTTTTTTGTTATACCACATTTCATAATAAGTCATGTTGGTTTCCAGTTTCAAAAAGCATCTATTTTCAACATGTACAATAGTAATAATAGCTTCTTTACAATAGAACTTTGAAATTTTGTATTATACTAACATACTTATTCCCATTTCCACCAAACTTCAATTATCTATTTCGACTAATCCATCTTTTTTAGAGTATAGGGAGAACTATACTGATATTTTATGCCATTCTTTCTCAGATAAGTTTTAAAAGTATTTCTTTTGAATTTTTTACCATTATGTTTTTCTCAACTTCTTTATATAGACCCCTATTTATTTCTTAACTTATTTTCTAAAAGATCTGAAGATTTACACAGCCTATAAGTTATGTTTCATAAAAATGATGTTTTTCATCTGAGTAAAATCATCAATAAAAGTGATGAAGTATAAATATAATTTTTTTGATTGATTTCTCATCGGTCCACATAAATTGAAATGAATAATTTCAATAGGTCTGGTGGATTGAATCTCTACTCTATTATGACTTTTATTAGTCACCTTCCATTTTTTACAAGTTACATAAACATCATCATCTATTCTTTTCAATTCTAGAAAATAATGGAAAACATCAACTTTTGAAAGTTTGCTCATATTTTTCTGCCCAAGGTTCCAAATTCTTATATTCCAAAAATTATTTTCATCTTCATATCTCTAGTAACATGAGTTATAAAACTATTCTATTTGGAAGAGATTCCCATTGGTTCTTTATCATTTTGTAATAACTTTTCCATATTTCACACTTTTGATAACAAAAGAATCTTTTTTTAAGATCACTTCTTTTTTTTTCATCAGAAAGTTGACTTATACTAAGTAAGTTATGTTTTAACCCATCAAAATATAAAACTTCCTTAGATTTTAACTTTCCTTCTTCAATCTCAACTATTCTGATTCTTTTGATTTTTAAGGAACTATCATTACTAAAGGTAACTTCTCCTCCATCATGAATTTAAACATGTTTCAAGATTTTTATATCACCTATCATAGGTGAAGAACAACCACTATCAAATATCCATGGTTTGTTCCTTTTACCTTCTTTCAAATCTATCTCAACAATAAAAGATTTTTCCTCAACTTTCTTCTTTCCAAATTCTTTATCTTTTATACCATAAGAAACTTGTTCTATAATAAGTGTCATACATATTATATCATGATGATCAGCATGATCACATCTTCCAAAAACTTCTTCTAGACATTAAAATTGATTTTTCTTGGAATTTTTCTTATATATTTTGTTTTTCCTTTTCTAAATTCCTATAAGTTAGTAAAGTTACTCATACTTTTTCCACCTTTGATTTCTCTTTTTTCAAACCATCTTTCAAAAAATGAAAAGTTATACAAAAAATTATAAGCTGTGTGCACATAAATTCTGCAACACCAGAAATAACCTTCAAATCTTGATTTTATAAAGAAGAAATATATTTATCTGTAGAAAATTTTTTGAGGTTTATAACTTCTTTATTATCTATCATAACTTAGGATGTAGACCATATTTCCTTCTGAGTGAGTTTTAAACTTTGTAAATGTGTTAGGTTTCTCATATATTTTTTCCACCCAAGATTTCCTAACACCTTTTCTAGAACCTTAAATTTTAGAAGAATCAGATGAAACATTATTTTAGTGATTGATTATTTCACCCGATTCTTTTTTTGAGCCTTCTCAGTAACTTTAAAATTATCAAATTTTACTTCTAATGCTTTGTTGAGGTTTTCATTAATCTTCCTCAAGGTATTTGTAGACTCAAAAAATGTTTTTATTGAAACTTGTTAACTTCTTATTCCTTATTTTCCAGCTTTTTACTAAGATCTCTAAGCATCTTTCCCTATTCAACAATTTGAAGTTTGTAACTTAATATCTCCTAGATGTATTCTTCCTCCTACTCGATGGCATATTTTATTCCTTTATCAAATTACTCACAATATTTATTCATTACTCTGATTTATTTATTAATAGTTCTATTTTACTCAAGTCATGAAAAAAGTTCTATTATGAGTTGATACTCTCTATATGATTCTTCACCTCCTTCACCATCTGAGGAATTTTTCGTTTTCTAATCTTTTTCAATAATGGTTCTGATTTTTTTTGAACTCTTATATTCAAAGAATTATTATTAGTTGAGCCCAATTCAACTTTATTAATCAACATACTTCTTTTTTTTCCTGTAAACTTCTTCTTATATTTTTTGGATTATTTTTCTTCTTTATCATTTTTGTTCCACTTCTTCCATCAAGGATTTTCACCAGAATCCTCTCGATATTCACCAAATTTCTTTTTTGGGGAAATTCATAGAATTTGTTTTGATTCCACCACACTTAAAAAATTTTAGAGGAAGTTTACCTTAATAATTTCCTCTTACTATTTTATTTTTCTTATATATTATAGACATAATTTTTTCATTCAAATCATCATCCTCTTTATCTTCAGAGTCACGAGGATCAAGATATTCAATATCTTATATTTTCATTTTTTATGGATTCAAAATACATTTCATATTTCATATTCTTTTTTTAACATTGGATATTTAATCATTTCATAAAAAAATAAAGTTATGCAATTCATTAAGAGATAAATCATCCTTATCTTTTAAAGAGGAAATTTTAGAATCAAACATGTTTGTAAATTTCCTCATAAGTTTATTCAAAATTGTAGAATCTTCTTGGACATATCCAAATACTTTGATTTTTCAAACAATTTCATTTAATTTTGTGAAGTATTCATAAATAGTTTCTTCATATCTCTTTCTAATGTCTTCATACTTAATACACCATATTTTTATCTTTTCTTCTTTTACTTTAGAATTCCCTTAAAAAATAATTTCCATCTTGTGCCACATACTCTTTAAAGTTTTTAGACCCATTACCTTCATCTAAAAATTTTCTTATAAGGACTTGAGGATATCATTTCTATCCTTTCCATCAACTTTTATATTTCTATTATTAGAAAAATTCATCAAGGAATCCTTCTCAATAGGTAAAAAAAAATTTAGTAGCATCAACAACTTCCAAGAAAAGAGATAGGAGATAAGGAATCATCCTATTTTCCATCCATAATAATTTTTTACATCAAATGTAGGAATTTCTATACTATTGAAAAAATTGATATTATTCATGATAAGTATTATAAAAGGGACCTTTGATCTGATACCAATTTAAGTTCCAAAGGATCAAATAAAAAAAGAGGGGGGGGGGGTGAATCAGTTGTTCACTTTTTAAAAGTTTCAATAATTTTTAAAACTTAACCCCTTTAAATTTTTAAAGTTCATATGCTTACCATATTTTTTTTAAATACTCATGCATGAAAAATAGGAAATAAAGTAAATTAGACAAGATTTAAAATGTTTATCCTCAGTGTGAGAACCTATATCCTTTCCATATCCACTCCCACAGTTTTATGGAAATTAAATATTATGAAGAAGTGAATACAACTTATTCCAACTCCCACTAGACACCTTCTATCTCCCGATAGGAATGATTATACTGACTCCCATCAGTTTACAAAGTTTTATTATAAAACAATTGATCTAAAACCAAAGTAAAATGAATTTGTTCAATTTTCTCCACAAAAGTTCCTGGGTATGATGAACATGAATCCAATGACATTTAGTTTAATGAACCTAGTCTGATTCACTTCTCAAACTCTTCTAAAAAACTCAGTCTGATCTCCCTCAATCTGATCAAATTGATACAATCTTATTAAAATGATGTTTCTTAGTATGGTAAACAAAATAATAGTTATATGATATTCTAATGAGATCTTCATCTAAATGGAACTTTTACTCAAAATTTCCAGCACTCCACCTTTTCCACTTATGTGAAAAGTTTCCAAGTACATATGCACTCTGCTTCTATTTATAGGCATCCTAGAATGGAAAATGTGGGAAACTGAAAAAATTTCCTGCTCACTCAAATTCAAAAACTCTGAGATCTATGCATATTTGAATTTCAATTTTGATCACTTCAAATATTCATAAATCTTTCAAAATATTCTTGAGACTTCACTATAATCAGCCTTATCGTACTTCACAACCTTTATTTAGTCTAATGTAACCTCCTTAGATCATTATGATGAAATTCGTTAGCTCAGTATGATGGAACTTCCTCAGATCATTATGAAAGCATACTTCATACAATTTATTGCACCGATTAGATTTCTTAAACCAATGAATAAAAATATTTATCAGTGTGAAACATTCATATGATGAATTAGTGTCTATTCATAGTTCGGTGGATCAGTATCAAAATTGAACTCACTCATTTTCCATTCTCAAGTAAGCACAACTCCTTTAGAATCTCAATACTTTCATAACTCATCTCTATCTGATGGATCAGTTTCAATAACCCTAGTTATTTTTATGTTCTATATTCGATGGAGAATTTACTTAGATACTCTTTAAACTTTATCAACTTTACTCAGACAGGATTCTGAAAATTTTTATGTCTGGTACTTATACATATGATATTATGTTTCTAGGTCTTTATAACTAAGGAAAACTATTTAGAGAGCTTTAAAAACCGTCATTATTCAAAATATTTTATCATGAGACTTTATCATGATTTATGAGAACTCCATGACCGTAAAATCATCATATGAATTTAAGTTAGAAAGTATGAAAACTTTCTGACTCCTAACTTCACTTTCTTAAAATATTATCTTTATAAACTTTATGACTTATTCAATCAACAACTTATAACTTTCTAACATAGCAACTTATTTCATTCTCTAATTACAAAAAAGGAAAACTTCTAGGAATCAACAATTTCTGCCTTTGATTATTTTGGATCCGATGATATTTATATTTGTTTTATCTGCTTGAATTACTCCAAAACTTTTTTATTTTTAACCAAAAATGGGTCTGATAAATATTGAACTTCATGCCGATGGATCCGAGTCTAATGGCACATCCAATCAAAAACTTTATATAACTTCTAGATTTCATATTTCTTACGCCTTATACATCCATTACTACTCATTATGAAAGCCTGTGTCTGGAAAAAACTATCTCAAAGTAAAAACTTTTCTCCCCCTTTATGTTTGGGTGAGAACAATCAGAAAATTTTATATTTCTTACAAAAAGTAATTACAATGAACTATGTCTAATACTGAAAACAAAAACATTATTTTAGAAAAAAGGTTAGTTGTAAAAAAATACAATTTTTTAAAAAAATAACAAAGGTTCTTCAAATACTATAGAAACTATACCAAATTATTCCCATGATAATTTCATAATCCACCAGATGAAATTAAAATGTGTACATGCGTGCATGAAATATGATGTGTCATACTTCATTCACAACATTAGACATTTTGTGAAACCTTCATCCACTTTCTGTTCAAAAATAATTGAACACCTTTTCTTGAATGTGAACTTCACAACTAACTCATCCAAAATTCCTTCTTCTTCCTGTGAAAACAACTATACACAACACATCTTTCCCTTCATTTTTTCTTTAGTGCACTTGTATATTTTCACTGGATCCCTCTTCTTTATTCTACATTCTATCTTCATAAAAAAGTTCCCTTTCAAGGATCATGATAGTAATTATTATGATATTTAAACATTAGTAGATAAACCCATTTTGTATCAACATATATAATTCATGCCAGCTCCATCCACAATGTGACTCAAAATTGATCTTCCTTCTTCATACGGTAGCTCATTACAATGTGCAATTGATCAATTCCAACATGCATTCAATCACCCCATTCATACAATAGAACTATTGCAACATGTGGTCATGCGAACCTTCATACGATCACACTATTCTAATGTGGGGTTGCACAACCTATCCTACAGTCACACTATTACAACTGGTGGTTGCATTACCCTTTATACAGTCACCCAATTCCATCATGTGGTTGTATGACCCTTCATACGATCGCATAATTCTAGGATACGATTTCATGACTCTTCACATGGTCACACTACTATTAATGCATGGTTTCACCACATAACGTATGTCCACACTACTCCACCACATAGTTTCATGCCTTAAAGATGTATAGTTTCATGCCTATAATGCATGGTCACACCACATAATGCTCAGTCACATGCCTTAAATTGATTGAAGGCCAATGATATCTTCTTGTTATATATTAAATATTTATGTGTTTAAAACAAAAGAAAACACAACAATAAATTCCAATTACTACACACTAGTTTCTTCACCTATTTTACTAATCATCCAATAATTTGAAACATCTTTGTCTCAAAAAAATAGAATAAAAAATAATTAGTTGGAATATGTTATTTTTTATTTTTGAAAAACGTTTGATTACTTTAAATATCTTATAATTATGAACAAATATAATTATTTGATTTATAGTTTTTTTATTTATAATAACTACAATGAATAGAGTTAAAAATTCCAGATATTGAAATAGAAAAATCAACCAAATAAGGAATTAAATGAAAAAATCAATGATAGGTTAAATTTCTATTCTATTTATAGTAAAAATTGAAAAATAGGATATATGAAACCAAATTAATTAGAAATCAGTGGATGAAAATGTTTTTTAAGGGAGTGAAAAATCTATAGAACAATTAATGACTAATTTTTTTGATATTATAAATAAATAATTATTATAGAAACATAAAAAATGGTGCAACAAATTAAAATTAGAATGATGATAATGGAAATAATATTCAAATGATTCAAAATCATAGATATGAAGCTATGATTGACATTTAAAAAGATGTGAATATGAATTATGATATAGGATTGTGGGGAATTATTCATGATGCTCAGAGTATTTTTTTGGTTTAACATAGTCTAATTAAGATATTAAAATAAAATGATGCATTTCCTAAGAAAGTTTATCATGGGAGGCACTTTACTTCTAATCATTATTTTATTTACCTTATTAACAGTGAGTACCATGAAAGGAAGTGTATTTTATATTATAATGAGTTGGAAAAGGTCTTTTTATTTTTATTTTAAATTATTTAATTCCCAAATGAAGGTATGTGATTTGGAATATGGAGGAAGTAATGATTGTAATAAATTTCCAACAAAGCTTAGAGAGCATGAAAAAATTTTAGAAAACATTGATAATGTTGTGATATGGATTGACCTAAAAAATGGGCTTGAATAAAGTAAAATAGTTGATAATGGAATTAGATTTTTAATTAAGAATGAAAGTGTAAATTGGAATATGTTACTTATAAAAAATCATTTGATTTGTGTAAAAACCCAGATCTTCTTTTTGGGTATGTTTTTCGTTTTTTGGTTGTTTTTGAGAAAAAGTGGTAAATCTGGAAATTTTCAAAGTACACGCCGTGTAATTTATGAGTACACGCCATGTACTGCGATTACGCTAGAAGCTGTGTGCTAGCCGTGTCATGGACACACACACGAACATGTAGGGGTGACATGGAGGCAGATTAAAGCGGAGTACAGAAAAGGTGAGTACATGTTGTGTACTCCAAAAGTACACGCTGTGTACTTTATTTTTTTTTCATTAAATGCACCGAGGTCACATCTGACGGACATAAACCACTACTTCTAGGTTTCGTTCATCCGAGAGCACGGGACATCCACAAAATTTCTCTAAGCCCCTGAGCCTCTATTCGTTCTCCGAATCAACAGCCGTCTATTGCATTGGAACCGCAGCGGTAAGATTTTCCTTCTTCTTAAGTTTCATTCCATGATTCCTCATCATTCTCAAGTTATCGTGGGTTGAACGTTTTAGACGTTTTTGTAGATCTATGATGTTATAAGGAGATTCAAGCCTCGTGTTTCAAGTATATCGATCTACTAGCACCAAGGTAGGTGGTTTGTGCCTTTCCGTTGAAATTCCGTGAATATTATGTGCAAATTCCACCAATACCCTTGAACGAGGTATTGCTTGTTTACCGTTTTACCCCTGTGATATACCTACCTTGATTGTATGCTTGTGTAGAGGATGTTTGATTATGAATATGATTGAATTTCTGTGCTTTGGATGTTTTTACCATGCATGTTCTATTTATGACCATTAAGTCACGTTAGCCAGTTTGGCTACTTTGCCTGTTTTCCATACCAGTTGCTGTAGGATGGAGGGTTTGAATCCTAACATGCTTGTTACTCTTTAGATTGGTTATCTAAGTGTTTATATAGGTTTACTTTTGCCATATTGCATTACTATGATGTTATCCTACACAGGGCCGTGAGAACCTGGTGTAGTAGACTATAAGGGGATAGACCGAGTGAGCTTTCTCAGAAAGTCTTTGAGCATTAGGCTACAGGGGGTAGACTGTGTGAGCTTCCTTAGAGATCCTAGGATTACTTTGGGCTATAAGGTAATAGACTGTGTGAGCTTCCTCAGAGAGTCTGTGACTGCTTAAACTATACGGGGATAGAACGTGTGAGCTTTCTCAGAGAGTCTCTGTTTTACTTTGAATCACCTTGATATCCTAGACTATACGAGGGATTGACTCTGTGAGCTTCCCCAGAGAGTCTTTGTACGACTTGGGCTATAAGGGGAATTGAACGAGTGTGCTTCCTCAGAGAGTCTGTGACCTTGGGTCTATAAGGGGAATTGACTATGTGATCTTCCTCAGAGAGTCCCTAACTACCTTAGACAATAAGGGGAATTGACCGAGTGAGATTTCTTAGAGAGTCTTATAATTTCCGTATGACCAAACCAGAGGGGTCAGGCTGAGTGTACTGCCCAGAGGGTTGTTTTTTACTTGTTAGGTAGGACCAGAGGGGATAACTATGAGTACTTCCCAGAGGGTTACCTATTTGTGCTTAGATGCTTGATAGCTGTTTCTTGATATTGGAACTGTGGATTGTTTACTGTTTAGTATGTTCCTGTTACTGCTTTCTGTACTTTTTACTTTCCATATATTCACTGACTGTTAGGCACAGATCTTTGGGTAGTTGTCCACTGGGATTTAGTCTCACACCCTGTTTGGGTCATGCTTTTGGGCCCAAACAGATTATATTGTTGAAGGTATAGATAAGGGCAAGCGCCCTTCGACTTCAGGTACATGACTTGCTATGGAGATGGAGAGCATGGGACCAAGCTTAGGCTTGCGATGCTGAGGAGCTGTTTATCTTTTCTTCTGTACTTGTTTTAGTACTATTTTATTTCCAGCATTGTGACTTGTTTGGCTTCTTTTCTAGACATATGTATCATGCATCATATATCTATGTGCTCCTGTTGTTGATCTCCTTTAGTCTTTCATTGTTCACTTGTGTATGGATTATTACTGCTTCCACTATTGTTATTTATTTTCTCTTCTGCTGTGTTACTCTGCCAATGAGGGAATAATTTCCCCACTATCACACCCAAGGCCCTCGCTGCTAGTCGGCAGCCTTTGGCATTTGGGGAAATAGGCTTGAGGCCATGTGACCAACTGGGTACAGGGAACCTCTGGGTGGCTCTCAGAACTGGGATGTTACAAGTTGTGATGGTACTTGCAAAAAATAACCTACTATTTCAGAGAAAAAATGAGAAGAGTTATGAGAAGGATAAATATTTTTTTTATAATTTTTTTCCAAATTTGATCTCATTATGCAAGATCATCTTCACTATATTGTTTATAAATAAGTTTAGAATCATTATCTTAGCTATAAAATTTATAATGAATTGATAATATTTTTGGGGGAATGTCATTAAATGAAAAATATTAAAGAAGATAAGAATAGAAAGATATTTTTTGATTATCCATGATTATAATCTAGGTAAAATTCATAAATAAAAAATATTTTCTATTATAAGATGTGTGAATTTTGAGGATAAAATTAAAGTCAATGTGGAATAGTTTTTTCTTTACTTTGTAAATGTTGATGACACATCTGGTATTTAGTTTTTCAAGTCACTTGAAGATTCTTTGGATGATCATAAACTTAAAATTGGTGAAATAATAGGTAAAGGTTATTATAATGGATATAATACGAAACATAAACATAATGGTGTCTAGAAAAGGATACCTTATAAAAATCATAGAGTATTTTATACCCCATGTGGATCTCATAGATTCAATCTTGTTATATGTTACATGAAAAAATATAGTATAAAGGTGGGATCATTTTTTTCATATGTGAAAAAGATTCATACATTATTTTTTGTCTCAAAAAATAATTGAGTTGTTCTAAGGACTTATGTGAATGGTTTTACATTGAAACAATTATCGATAATTCATTGAGGAAGTCACATTGAAAGTATTAGAGCTATAATAAGGAATGCACCAGAGTTAATAAATGCATTGATTTAAATTTTAAATTTGTCAAAACATGATGATGTTGTGATGCTAGAGGCTAAAAGATTATGTTGTAATGATTTATATAATTTTAAATTCTTTATTAGTTTATGCATTTGGTACACAATATTACATAAAGTCAACCATGTTAGTAAAATTATTCAAAGGGAAGAGATGGACATAAAAGATGAAAATACATAAATAAGAGAGTTTATTTTTTCCTTGATGAGATTAGAATAGAGAGGTTTAAATATTTAATGAATGAAGTGAAAGAAATTGTACTTGAAGTTGGTATTAATCCCATATTTGATGAAAATAGAGTTCTTTTTAGGAAGAAAAAATTTGATGAATATGTTGAATATGATACTATTATACATTTATCTATAAATATAAAATTTATAGAAACTTATTTTATTCAAATTACAGATCAATATCTCGTGTTATTGAGAGATTCTTTTATGAAATTTCAATAATTTGAAGCAATATTTGTCTTTTTGAAGGAAATTTTAGAAATATTTTCAAATAATAATTTATAGATCATTTCATCGAATTTCAGATTTTTTGAGACATAATGAACATGATGATTTTTTGTGTAGATGATTTATTTCAAGAGATAAAACATTTAAAGTTTATATTTCTAAGAAGACTGATAAAATCAATTGATATCCTTGATTTTATTAAGAATTATTGGAAAGTTTGGGTATTTCCAATGATGTAACAACCCCAAATCTAGTAACACGACATCTATATTTATCATATTACATTGACACAAGATATAAGAGATCACATCCCATAATATATAACAGTTTCGTAGTCTTGATACATTAGATACATACATGATTCTCACATTACATATGAAAACATGAAATACAATTTAAATTCTGGTGATAACATTGTTATTTATTCTAGTATACATTTGAAAATAATTCAAATTTCACTTATTTATGCCCTAGATATATAAAAAATAAATGGGTAAGATCATATGCTCAATAAGGGAAAGCATATGACGAAAGCTACCATAGAATAAATAAGGAATGAATAATATGGAAGAGATAAACTATTATCAAATATGCCATATAAATAATATTATGAAAGATAAATATATCCCTGGATAATATAGGAACATAAATTGTCACCTGTATAACAATAAATAGTTTCATAATAATATAATGCATAACTTCGAACATCATAATCTTACCCTCAAGGCCTTGTTCCAAGACATCATATAAAAATTGGTAAGGCATACACCGAATATCCAAGATAGTTTATCTAATGATACCTACCAATGCATCAAGGGGATATCAAATATCAGGACCCACATATCACTTACTAAGTAAAATTCATTCATCCTATGAAATGAGTGAATACACAATACAATACATAATAAAAAATTCTTAGTGATAAACATATGTATTTGAAAACTAGCATTTAGAATGTTAATATTTCCCCCAGTCAATAAACAAAACAACATGATCATAATCCATACAAGAAATTAAGGTGGATAGTATCATTAGAGTACATCCCTAATGAAGCATAAACATCTATAAAGTATGTTTACATAGATGAAATGACACCTTTATAAAGAAATTATAAATTTTCTTTAAAAGCAAGAATAAATATCCTTTTATTTTGAAAATATTATAAAAATTAAAATTCCTATAATAATGGAAACATGATTTTATTTAAGAAACTATGGAAACTTGTAGAGGAATATTTTTAATGAATAATGACTATAATGGTGTAAAAGAAGGTCATGCAGTACATGCTAAAAATATATTCTTTTCCCACTTTATTAAGAAGTAAAAAAGGCTTTTACATAAAATGTTAAAAAATTAATTTTAAATATTTGAATAGTATTTAAAAGTTAAATTAAATTAACCATAATAAATCATTGAATTATATAAAATAAAATACATGAAGTAAAAAAATAATATGGATATGAACCAAAAATAAAAATAAGGTCATATTTTCTTAAAAGTTTTTCTTTGATAGTTTTGTATACCAAAATGAGGTAAAATAGAGAGAATAATTGAAAACCCTATAAATAACCAAAGGATATGAAAATATAAAGTGTTTAGAAGACAAATAACATATAATTTTCCCCTAATAGAAATTAAAATATAAATAATCCTGATAATAAGTGAGTTGAAATATAAACCCTTACCATAAATTACCACTTGGCCAGATGCATTTCAATATCATATTCTTTGAGTATATTATTCTATATCAAACCTTAAGCCTTCTTAAGATGGTATTTTGGTGAGACCATAACCTCTAGAATGTGTGGAGGAGATTAAGAGAGGGATTTGGTAAGATATGGGTCAATATAGAGTGATCAAAGTGTGTAAAGAAGTAAGGGGTGAAGAGATCCTTTTATAAGTGAGAGGAGTGACACTCTTGTAGATATAATTTATTAATATAAAAATGGATGTCATTATTAAGGAAAGCGTCACCTAAATTGACAATTAATGTTGAAAAGATTATTTGAGGTTTCAAAATACCTTATTTATCCATTTAATGACAAGGTTTTGTGATATTTAGTGACTTTCCTATTGATTAAACATTTTTACCTAAATTTAAACTTTATCATATTGATTTTTTTACCGTGGTAACTTGTTTTTTGACTAAAAATGAAAATGAAAAAATATATATTTTTTAAATTATAATTCAAAAAATGTAATCCATTTTCCAAGTTTAAATTTCCAGAACTGAAAAAAAATAATTATAATATAATTATACACAATTCATAAAAGCAATTTTTTGAAAAAAGATTTTTTATTTGAGAAAATGAATTTATACTTATTTAGGATAGAGACTCTTGAGTAGTGGTTCTTAAAATGAATTTATTGGATTATTATTAAAAAAATGAAGGTTATTTTATATAATAACTATTCCAAAACCAAATTCCACCTTCTAACCTCACTATTAACTGAAAAGATCCAAAAATAGTTTTTTATTAGATAAAAATATAACTTTGGTTCTAAAAACTCATGAATGAGTTTCCAAATTCAAGATAATACTATTAAATTCTTTATTTTTCTCCAAAAAAATATTTTTTTGAGAGAATTGTTTTATATATTTTTAAACCATGCTTAAATCATAATGATTTCATGAAAGTTATGGTATTTATAAAATCTATATTTTTCACTATTCAATTAAAAATAAATTATTTCATTTTTTTAAAAAAAATTCACCCTAAGATAAAATTGACCTTATGAACTCAAAAATAATATCAATTTTATCAAATTAAAATTTTAAAATTTATAAATTTTACTTGTAAATATAATTACGAACTATTTCTATTATAATGAAAAAATAATAATATGTGCATTGGACAATAGTTTAGGTATATAGTGTTTACCAATTATATAAGGGTCCCTATTATTAAATTACCCCCTTAAATAATTTATTCCTAAAAATTTGGATACATGTCATCTCATAAAAAAATGTGGGTAATCCTTCTTCATAGCTTCTTTAGGCTCACATGTTTCCTCCTATAGTTTGAGATCTCTCCAATGGAATTTCACCATCCAAGTTGTCCGATTCTGAAATACTTGTTCTATAGTGTCAAGAATTTGGATAGGATAATCATTATAAGACAATTCACGTTCTAATTATATTCCCTCAAAGGTGAGTACAAGCATTGTATTTGACATGCATTTCCTTGATAATGAAACATAGAAGATGTCGTGTACTTTAGTGAGGTTGGGTGGCATAGCCAATCGATAAGACACAAATTTGATTCTTACTAAAATTTAAAATTAACTATTGTATCTTGGGATAAATTTACCAATTTAATTTAACATTACAACTCCCATCCATAGAGACACCTTTAAGAATACATGATCCCCCACTTTAAATTCGAAGTATTTCCTTCAATTATCAATATAACTCTTTTTTCTACTTTGGGATGCTTTGATATGATTATGAATAACCCATAATTTTATAGTTATCACATCAAAAAGTTCTAGGCATACTATCTTCCTTTATCTAACATCTTCACAACCAGTTTGTGTATGAAATATATTCCTATAAAATGCTTCATATAGTGCCTTATGGATGTTTAAATGGAATCTATTATTGTATTAAAATTATAATAAAGGTATATATTTATCCCACATACCTTGAAAATCAAAAGGGCACGACCTCATCATGTATTTTAATGTATTAATAGTCCTTTATACTACCCATCAGTTTGAGGATGATAGGCAATGATAAAAATTATCTCAGTATTGAGATATTTCTAAAGACTCTTCCAAAATTTCTATGTGAACAAAGGGTCATGATTAGATAAGATTGATAAAGGCACACCATGGAGTTTCATGACTTCATTAATATAGATCCAAGAAAGGTACTCAAGAATTAGGTATTACCTTACCACTAAGAAATGTGAAGACTTGATAAGGTGATCAATAATGAACCATATAGAATCATTTATCCAAGGAGACTTCAGAATTCCAATGAAAAATTCCATTATAACATTTTCCCACTTCCATATTGGTATAGGAAGAGGTTTTAAGACTCCCTTAGGATGTTTTCCTTAACCTTTTACTTAATGGAAAACCAAACATATAGACACATGTTCTGTAATTTCACACTTTATACCATCCCACTATAAATGTTCTCTTAAATCCCTATATATATTTATTCTATGAGGGTTTATAGAGAAAACTTCAGCTATGTGCCTCATCTATAAGATTCCTCTTTTGTTATGGTACAGATGGAACACATAATCTCTTTCCAAAATTCAACACTCCATCTTTATAGATTAAGTCTTTCAATTTACCTTTATTCATCACGTTAATATTTGTTTGTAATTCCTTATCATCCTATTTAGTCATCTCTACCATTTTTAGTCAATATGGTTTAACAATTTCTTGGAAAAGGAATAATGTTTCCTTGTTCCTAAAAATTACCATATCAAACTATACAAAATCCCTGAATATAGGATCATTGTTAATCCTTATCATAGTTATAACTCCATGGTACCTCCTACTAAACCCATTAAACACCTTTTTTTCCTTCCTAGGGTGGTAATGTTTTGAGAAATTATAGTCTTTTAGTAGTTCTAACCATCTTCTTTGAATCACGTTGAGATATTTCTAAGAGAAGAGGTACTTAAACATTTTTTTGGTTTGTATATATGTCACATATTTTTCAATAGAGATAGTGCCTCTATATATTCAAGGAAAATATTTTATCTACCTACTAAATATCATCAGTTGGATAGTTCTATTCATGGATTTTAAATTACCTTGATTCATAAGCAACTACTCTATCATTTTGAATAAGGGCACAACCCAATCATTTATTTTATGCATTATTATATATTATAAATCCTTCCTTTCCCAATGGTAAAATCAATACCGAGGCACTAACCAATATCTTATTTATCTTCTTAAAAACTTTATCCACATTCCCTTAAATTTTGAATTTAACCCCTTTATGTGTCAACTTGTTTAAAATTTTTTCCAATTTGGAATTTTTTTGAACTAGGTAGCATTAATAACTTTCTAAACCAAGAAAACTATGTATCTAAATTATATTCATCAGTGCGGGTCATTCTTTGACTATATTTATCTTTGAAAGATAAAAAATTCTACCCTTGGAGACAATATGGTCAGGAAAAGAAACTTCCTAGAGCTAAAATTCACACTTACTAAATTTCCCATATATTTCCTTTTCTATGAGATTCTCAAGATTTATTCACAAATAATTATCATTCTCTTCATGTATTTTAGATTATATAAAAATATAATCAATGAATACCATTATGAAGTTATCAAGATAATTCCTCCATTAATTATATCCTTAAAAACATAAGGTGATTAGTCAATTAAAATGGAATTACAATGAACTTATAATGTCTATACCTTATATATAATCTCATATTTGGTATATCATCCTTTTTCACCCTTAATTAATGATACACAAGATGAAGATTGATTTCTAAAAAATATTTATCTACTTAAAGTTAATAAAATAAATAATTAATGCATGGAAAATGATACTTATTTTTTATAGTAATTTCATTTATATCCCTATAATTGATTCAAAACATTATGGACCCATCCTTATTTTTCACAAATAGGATAATGGTTCCCTTAGGTGAAACACTAGGATGCATGCATCCATTTTCACACAACTACTATAGCTGTTTCTTCAACTCTACCAATTTAACTAGTTCCATTCTATAGGGAGTATTAGATATCATTTTTTCATTAGGTACAAGTTCAATTGAAAACTAAACTTTACACTCAAGCGGATGTCCTGGTAATTTTTCTAGAAATAAATCAATGTATTCTTGAATAATAGGTACATCCTATATCCTTAGTATTTCTATCCCATCTATTGATAGTGTTTTCACCTCCTATTATCCCATAATTTCATTAACGCAATCTACTATAGGTGGATCCATAAAAGATTTATATAATTAAGTCACTCCCTTACAAATAAGGGATTCTCTTCCCCCTTTATAAATAGTAATCTTTTTCTATCAGAAATATATTCTTTTATTCTATTTTGAAAGCCAATCCATACTCAGTATTATATAAAATTCAATCATAAGTCTGATAATAAAGTCTACAACTAGGAATATCTATGTATCTAAATAGATATCTCTTGATACATCCTTGTTCCATTAAGATTCCCACCGAGGGTCTTGATTAACAACTATTTTCTTAGAGTGTTGGGGGATGATTTAATGTTCTCAGCAAACACTGAATAAAAATTACTTATATTATTATTCAGTCACTTTTTTGAGGAAAAAGTGAGAAACCATACATGACGTCACAGACTTAAAAACATTCAAACCACCATGATACAAAAATTTAAGAGCAAACAACTCATTCAATCCTACACAGAAGAGATCCTACCCAACATCATAAACATTAAATTAGTTTCTCCTACTCATCGCTTTACGGAAAGAAGTCCCACACATGAATTCACAGGAATGGAACCAATGGAAAAGACATACCCTCTCAAACATCCAAATCCGAAAGAAAAAACCATGAGAAAACCTCTACTCTGAACGCCATCTGAAGTAATTCCTGTAAGAGAATAGTTGAATTGACTCTCAAACCGAAAATTGCAGGCCACAAACATACAATATTTGAACCGATCTCCAACCATGAATCATCGTAAAACCATTCACCACCATCCCATAATCACCATAAAAAAATGACCGTCGAGGATCACATCTTGGATGCCTAACAACACCAGAAAGTGCCCCACTGTAATGATTCCACTATCCAACCTTCATCTCCATATCATCAAGCAAATCAGAGGGGAAGGTGCTCCAAGACATGAAATGTCAGGCCAACGCCACATAGGTCTAGAAGTCCCAGAAAATGCACCAGAGTAGTTCCACTAGGGAGGGGAACCAAGTCGACCTGAACCAGAAGCACCACTCTGGGCTGAAACCGAGTAGGTCTAGACAGAGGAATAAGCCACACCGAATGTCGAGTCAAATGAACTCATGAAATCAGGGGAGAGGGAAAGCATCATGAATCGAGAGAAGGGCCATGTGGGCGATGTCAACACCACAAGATCAACCATAGGAAACTGACAAAAAAGCAATGTGAACCAGATGCCAATGCGAACAAACCCCGAAATAAAAACATCACCAAAAAAACTGAACCAGAGTACCTCCCCCCTCTGAGCCTTGCTAGAGATGATGTTGAACCACCCAAGAAGACACCCAACCACTCTATCCTCGGTCCATCCAAGAACCAGAAATCCCAAAGACAGAGACACCTCTAGATGCCAAACCTTCACCGACGCTCCTCCCCCAGGCCAGCCAAGATCCAGCTGAGACCTACACTAACATTTCACCCACAGGCCACTTGAGATATATACCTCCTGTAGTCGAAGATGCCACCAGATGCTGAGGACAATGAAGGAACTCCACCCCCAGGCCATCCGAGGCCCAGAAAACCTAAATCCAGAAGTGACGCCTGAAACTAGAGCCAATAGCGACACTCCACACCCAGGCCATCCAAGATCCAGAACACCGAAGTTAAAGGCACCACAACCGGAGCAAGACGCCAGATCTGACAATGCACCATTAAAATATCCATAGGAGGAAAATTATGCGACTCAAGGTCACACTAGAGGAGGGGAGGAGGAAACCATGAAGAAGGAACCCTAGCCTCCATGTTGGGGGGTGACACACTGCTCTGAGGCTGATCGCTTCTCAGTAAATACACAATATATAAAAGAGTGTGTATATCTAGAATCAAATAAATTATTAGGTAACTTTGAGTTTATGATCAAAATATCATATATTACATTATTTAGAACTTCAATATCAGATTTAGTGATCAAATAAGTTTATCCTTTTTCTTTTCAAAGGTAAATTATATTGAATCTTATGGAATTTGTTTGAATAGTGCCCCATATATTTATAATTGAATCATTAGACATTGGTGATTTCTTTCTTTAACTTGTATTCATGAGATTTATGGAATTTCTCTCAATTCTTGATGCAAAATCCAATTTCCTTTAACCATGTTACATGGTGTTTATTTCCAAAACTATTACATGTTGGAAATTTCATCCTTCCCTTCTTCCCCTTTGCATTATTTATTTTTACACAGTGCTCAAACAATTGATTATTCTCTTAATTTCCCTATAAATATAATTATTTGAAAATTATTTCTTTATATTATTGAAAATTGATACCACATCCTCTTATACTGAATTTTTTTGAGAGACTAATGTCCTTATAATTCCAGGTTTTTACCCATCAAATAAATGATCAATCTTTCTTCTTAGATTACATAAATAATTCACATCATGAGTTTATAATCTTATAAATTTAGCTTTATATTAAGCAACATTTTATTCTTCCTTTTACCTTAGATTGAAGAATGTTATTTCTATATCATCTCATTACTCAGGAGTAAATTATTTTTCAAATAATATATCCTTAAAAATTTTCTATTCTATACTCTCTATCAACTTTTGAATCCTTAGGGTTTCGGGTTAATGACCACCATTGATCAACATATCCCTTTAGATGATAAACAACTATGATAAAATTTTCCATTTCACTACTTCTCAAATTAATAAATATATTCTACATGGACTTGATAAATTTATCATCTACTACTACATTAGTAGTCCCATTGAATGATAGAGGATTTCATCACATGAAATAGTCTAACATTGTTACACCATATTGGGGATTAGTAGATTACTTCACATGGTAAAGGTTATTGGTCATGACCTGAGTAAAATAACCTAATATAGTTATAATATTATCATCTCCAGCATCATCTTCATTGAATTCATTAACTTTATCATGAGGGAAATCCCTACGCAGTTTATGGGTGTAGATACAATTTCCATTCCTTTCGCTAAAATCTATTTCTAAATAGTATCATATACTAGATTAGCTTACAATACAATGAATATTGAATCATATATTATGATTCCTATATATATAAAGTATTCTATAAGAGTTATATTGAATATATTAAGGCTTATCATAATTTTCCCACTATGTTATACTATATTCTTATAGACCTAGTTCCCAAGTTTTTTGTTAAACTTTCATTGATACCAAATGAGACAACCTTAAATCTAGTAACCCAGAGATGATGTTTACTATATTACATTAGCATAAGATATAGGAGATAAAATCCCATAGTATATAATAGTTTATTCATATTGAGGGACTATATAAATACACGATCCTCACATTAGATACGAAAAATACGAAATAGAACTCAAATTACCATGAAAACATTATTATTTATTCTAGTATATACCTAAAAATCAATCAAAGTTCACTTTTGGGTAACCTGAGGATAAGAAAAAAAATAAATGGATGAGATCAGATTCTTAGTAAAGGAATGTGTACAATAAAACCCATCATATAATAAATAAGGAATGAATAATATGACATAAATAAACAATAATCAAGCCATACAATTAATATCATGAAAGAGAAATATATACATGGATGGCATAATAACATAAATATTCATATGTATAACAATAAGTGGATTAAAAATTATAAAATGAATAATTTCAAACACCATAATCTTATCATCAAGGTCTCATTCCAACACATTATACATAAATTGGTAATGCATATTTGAAATACCCAAACTATTTTGTCTCATGAGACTTACCAATGCATGAAGGGGTTATCTAATATCAGACACTAATCATCACTTACCATGCCCAATTATTTAATCATACGAAAGGAGTGAATAATAAATATGACACATAATCAATATCCTTTAGTGATAAACATCTATATTTGAAAACTAGAATAAAAGATGTTAATATTCTCCCCAATCAATAAATAGACCAACACGATCATAAGCCATCTTGAAAAATATTGTGGATGGTATAATTAGATAATATCCACATTTAAGCATAATAATATTTAAAATATGTTTAAATAGATGAACAAACACCTTTATAATGACATTAGAAACTCTCTTTGAAAATAATAATAAATATTCTTTTATTTTGAAAACATTTTAAAAATAAAAGTTCCTAGAATAATAGGAATAATATTTTCTTTAAAAAATCATGGAAACTTTTAGAGTAATATTTATAATGAATAATGAATCTAATGGTAGAAAATGTGTTCATGCAGTAAATGTTAAAAAACATTTTTTACCACTTTTGTAAAAAGTAAAAAAATTACTTCTATGGAAAGTATTAAAAAATCATTTTAAAAATTTGTATACAATGTCAAAGTTAACTTAAATTGAAATAAAGAAATAAATAATTTGTAAAAAATAAAATAATCAAAGAAAAATAAATAATATGGATATGGAAGAGAAATATTCCCAACCAAAAATAAAAATAAGGTTTGTTTTTCTTAAAATATTTATTTCGATGGTTTTGAGTACCCAAAAGTGGTCAAATAGAAAGAAGAATTGAAAACCTCAAAAATAACAGGAGGATAAGAAAATACATGGGGTTTAGAAGAGAAATAACCTTAAATTTCCCCATAATTGGAATCAAAACATAAAAAATCTTGATAATAATTTAGATTTCAACATAAAACCTTACCTTTAATTCCTGCTTGGTCGAAAGCATTCCAAACTCCTCTTCACTGATTATATTACTTTGAATTACACCTTAAGCCTTATAAGGATAGTATTTTGGTGATATCAAGACCTCTAGGACTTGGGGAAGAGAGTTAGATATGTATTTGGGAAAATATTGGTCAAGATAGAGTGCTCAAAATGTGTAGAGAAGTGAGTGGGTGGGGGGATCCTTTTATAAGTGAGAGGAGTAAAACTCTTGTAAATATTGTTTCTTAATATAAAAGGGATATTATTATTAAGTAAAGTGTCACATAAATTTAAAATTAAATTGGGAAAGATTTTTTTAGGTTTTAAAAGCCCTTATGTACCCATTTAATGATGAGGTTTCGTGATATTTTTTGACTTACCACTTGATTAAACATTTTCACCACAATTTAAGCTTTACCATGGTGAGTAATTTTTACCTTGGTAACTTATTTTTATGACCCAAAAAGAAATTGACATTATAATTTTTTTTGGAAATGCTGATTTCAAATACAGAACTAATTTTCTAAGATTAAAATTTTAAAATTGGTAGAAATTAATTCTAATATAACTGTACACAATTCATAAAAACCATTTTTAGGAAACAATATTTTTATGTGAAAAAATGGATTTGTACTTATTTAGGCCAAAGAATATTGAGAAGAGGTGTTTACCATGAAATTATTGGATTATTATTAAAAAAATTAAGGTTATTTGACATTATAACCATTCCAAAACCTTATGAAACCTTCCAACCACACTATTAAATGAAAAGATCCAAAAATAGTTTTTTATTAGAGGAAAATATAATTTTGGTTCAAAAAAATTCAAGGATGGTATTCCAAATTTAGCCTAATATTTTTAAATGATTTATTTTACTCTATAAACACTTATTTGGTTGATCTAAAGGTTTTATGTATTTTTAAGTCATGCTTATATCATAATGATGCCATAAAAGTTATGGTATTTGTAAAATTAGTATTTTTCACTATTCAATTAAAAATCATTTATTTTAGAAAAATATTAAAAATTATCCCTAATCTAAATCTTAACTTTTTAATGGAAAAAATATATCCATTTTATTAAATTCAAATTATAAAATTTATAAATTCTACTTTTAAATATAACCATGAACTATTTCTATTATAATGATAAAATAATAGGATTTACATTGGTTCATAGGTGTTTGCCTATTATAGGAGGATCCAAGGAATTAAAATTTCATGAGTGAGATATATATATTTTACTATACCTATTATAGTTGTATCAAGTGTGAGATGGTATGTGAGTATGATATACTATATAATACCAAATGTAGGATCAAATATAATAATGAGATGCTCAAATACAAGAGGGGGGGGGGGGGGTGAATTGTAATTTTAAAAAATCCCTAAGGAAATTTTGCATAACCAAAATTCACAACACCTCTAAGTTCTAATAACTTGTTTGATTATAGAAAAGTTATTCCAAAAATGAAACTTAACAAAAGTTTACACCAACTAAGATTCTACATTATAGCAAATAGAATCTAACTAAATCATAGTACAAGTATGAGGAAGTATAAGAAAGTTATACTTTCCTCAATAATACAAAATGCAGAGGAAAACTTGAAACAATACTAGTAATAAGTAGTAAATCTTTTAACCCAAAGAGAAGGGTATCCAACAACCTTGGATAAAGGTCCCTTGATTTATACTTTCAAGAAAGTCTGTCTTACCCACACCAGGGTAAGCCCTCGATATGAAGATCGAAGTCTGTCTTGCTATCCCCACAAGCCCTCAACTATCAGGTAGTCGACACCTCTGTCTTCTTATCCCCGTAAGCCCTCGATTGTACACAACAACAATCGGAGTCGCATGAAGCAAGTCTACACGAATCAAAGTTTGAACAAGCTGTTCAAAATTTCTGCACGAAGCTTGAGAGTTTATAAGAGCCTCTCTCTCTAGAAATCACTTCAACAACATGTAAGCACAGATGTCAAAGATGTTGTCAAGTGTTGTTTCTTCTTTTCAAATGAGCTCTTATTTATAGGCACAACTCCAACGGTCGGCTCCCTCCTCCAACAGTCATATTTATCCTTCAATTTCAGAGGGACCTGTACATGTGTCACTCAAACAACGGTTAGTTGATAACTGAAAGAACGACATCGTTTTATAAAAGAACAAGTGAAATCATAACCAAAAACTGATAGTTGGAATGTAAGCAAGTATAGAAGTTTGGAATGAAAGTAAATGAATTCGAATTCTATAATACAAGATTATTTGGATTCTATTTATCTGAATAATTCGGAGTCGAACTTTATACAAGTTCGTATCCATAATTCGTAATCAGAATTCACAATCAGAATTTGTAATGAGAATTCGTAATCATAATTCATTATCAGAATTCGTAATGTGAATTCGTAATCAAAATTCGTAATCAGAATTCATCATCAGAATTCATAATGAGAATTCTTAATCAGAATTCATCATCAGAATTCGTAATGAGAATTCGTAATCAGAATTTTTAATGAGAATTTGTAATCAGAATTCATCATCAGAATTCATAGTTAGAACTTTATATAAGTTCGTAATCAGAATTCAGATTTGAACTTCATAAAAGTTCATAATAGGGAATTTGGAGTAGAACTTCATAAAATTTCTTAACAGGAATTCGAATCCTAAAATAGAATGCTTCATATCTAAGTATTATATGATTCTGAGGTTTTAGATATGAATCCAATTTTTATACTTAAGAAAAATATTGACATGAACAATGAAAACAAGGTAAGGGTAAATTTCCTTTGGGAAGGAAATTTTCCTTATGGAAGTAAAACAAGGGTAAAATGAGTTTTTCCTTGAAATAAGGTGTTTGTGATTTTCAAAACAATAAGGAATGGTAAAGTCATAAGGATACCTTAATGAATTAATAATATCCCCCTTTTCAAGAAGGAATGGAAAAGTCATAAGGAAAACCTTTTTGACTCAACATCAAGGGTTGAAGCTTTTCTAAGTTAAATTTGATGAAAACATATCTTCAAACAACCATGTCACAAGAGAGATTATGTGTATTGGATATGATTTCAATTGAAAATATTTTTTTTGGAAAATTTTTATTATAATGAGTTGATTAAATAATTTTGTTCAATAAATTTAAGGAGAAGTGTTTTTATTTGAACAATATTGTACTTGTTGGTGTGTGAGTATAATATATTTTGGTAAATATTTATGTGGAAAAATGGTGTGAAGATTGGGGTATTGTTGTTGTGCCTTCATTAGGATAAAGTATAGGATAGTTTCATTTGTATTTGTTTTGAATAATTTTAAAGAGAAGAGTGAACTTATAATGAATATTTATTGTGATAAATGTTGATTTTTTTAATTTATGGCTTTTATTTCTTCTAAACATTGGAAAGTCTACTGGTTTAGGTAACTAACATTGGATTTCTTGAATACCAGAGTGTTTTTTCATTTCATATTACTACCTTACTAATGTTTGGAAAGTTAGTTGTTTATCATGTTTAGGTTGTTAATTTCATGTTGGAGTATGGAGGCTTATGATTTTAGTGTGTTTTTGTGCCTTCATTTATAGCTGTATGGTTCCACCACCTTGCTTTTGGTAAACTTAGATAAACTAAGGTGCAACACCACATCAACATATCCTAGACTATAACCTTTGTCAACATATCTATTGGATTCTAATCTCCTTCTATCTTCCACAGATCTAGCACTCCATCCTCCAAAAAATCATTGATAAAGTGATACTTTAGCAAAATGTGCTTCATCCTTAAATAAAAAATCATATTTTTTGGATAAGTGAATCACAATTTTTGAGTAAAAAATTGAAATCCATAATCTATACTCCTTTAGAGATCTTTTATTATTCACTTTATCAAGATTATGCTCTTCTTAGATTTTTTCAATGCAATATATCCATAAAAGATCAGTCAGAGGAAATCCCCTTACCATTTATTAAAATAAAAGAAAAGTACAAAAAACATGCATAACAAACCAGAAAAGATGATTACATATCATAAAAGTCATACCCGTTACCACATCCATGATAGATCACTTCCTCTATAGTGGTTGATTCCCATTCCGAGATTTCATAGTGCTTTAGGATCATGGATTACTTCCTTCTTAGGTTCAATTTCTCTAAAGATATCAACTCCTTCGAAGATTGCTTGATATAGGACCCTGTGGAAATCGGCCTCATAAAATCAGAGTAGTATTTACTCAACCTTTTGTTGATTGTGAAAAACTCCTCATTTCCAAACTTATTATTCCTATCCTTGACAACATCACTATAGGAAGGGCTAACCATACCACTATGATTTTCCTTGTCACTGTCTGAGACGTCCCCCCATTTACCAAAGACAATCACAACTTGGTGACCATCAGTCACCTTCCAGTCCTGCTCATGTCTCCTGTTACAATTAATTGTGGCCAAACATTGTGGTTGATCCACAAACTCATGACCAACATTAACCTCCTTCTACAATGAAACTTTTAAAACAAGCTTCATCTTGTTACCTTCCTTCATTTGAGAACTATCCTCCACATGAGATATTTATTCATGCTACAGATCTTGAAATCGGTTTCAAGTGGAAACCACAATCTTAAATCTATCATTAGGTTGTAACTTCAAACTAGGATCCTTAATATCCAGACAAGGAAGAGTTTCATCATTGATTTTCCCACCAAAAACCGAATTCAAGGACATTTCACCCTATTTCAGCCTAGCATTATCATATCAAACATCTTCCTTGCTAAAAAAACACTGCTCAGGTCCACTTTCCCCATGATTTGATGAAACCTCTATAGGACCTGTCACTCCAGTATTTTCTCCTTGTCCAGTGCCACCTCCAGGATTAGATGCATCCATAACAGCATGATTCACACCAGCTCCTAAGGTAAGGTCCCACTTTGTCCTCTCAAACACTGCAGTAACTATCAGATTATCCGGTACCCATGCCTATTTTTCAAAGGCCAAGACACCCAATCCAGTTCCAAACTTATCAACATCAATGATCTTCTGTCCCTAGCTAGGGACCTTACCAATCCTCTTCACCGAAGCAGAAATGGATTCACATTTATCATCCAGATTACCCAGCCGGTGGAAGATCGGACAATAATCAACCCATGATTCAATGACAACAGCTTGCCTCCATCAGAACTCCTCCACTACCATAATACATATCCATTCAACTAGAGTCTTTGAAGCATCCACCTCAACACAGAGGCACAGATTAATTGGATGACTCACCGAAGAAGTGTGGGCATCAAAATAGATAAATAGACCCACTAATATCCCTAAGATATGAATTATTGATGGATTTTAAAATTACAATGGAAGGTGAGGAAGGATTACCCAGGTCGTGATGGGGGGTGAGTCCTAATTAATACAAAGGTCAAATACCAACAGAGAAGGAAGAACTTGCATCCATTGCATTGACAAGGAGCTCTGGACCATGCATGGATTAAATCATCCTTTGAATCAAAGCGTATCATCAGATGACCTTTTTCAATCAAACCCACCACTGCACGATCTTGCAAGTCCCAATTACTAAACACGAAGTGGTCGAATTCATCAACCAAAGGCCTTATGTAAAGACCCATAATATTCAAGGATTTTTTTTTTGGAATTTTACAAGAATGCAGTTTCTGACGGCACCTGATTCCGAGGCCCGGTGTGCCCGGAATCATTTTCCAAAGTTTGGTTCGGGTACGTTCAGTGAATGAACGACCGGGTTTTTCTAACTTTTGAACCGGTGCTCGGAATCAAATTCTGAGGGCACCGATGGAATCGCAGCGCCGTTATTTGCTTAGAAACGCCTTTTCTGGAGTTGCGTTTGCTCGGGTGTGGTTTCTAATTTTTTTTGGGGTTAAGTTAAGAAAATAAAATAAAGTGGTGCGAAAACTTTATTTTATTTCTCTTAAAGCCACTTAAAGCCACTTAAGCTAAGTTGAAGTGGATAGGGTGGAACCCAAAATATCCTACCCTCTTGGTAGGATATTTGTGAGGTGGGGCCCGCACAAGCCCCACCGTTTCTTTTCCCCTAAGTAACGCACCCGCGAAAACTCCTCTTTCATGAAAGTCAACTTGTGCATTTTCTAAACTCTTAATGATCCTATTAATTGGACAGTTATGACGTTACCATTAATTCACCGAATTAATGGTTCGTTTCTTAACTTGTTTTTCAAATTTTTGGCATGGAATAAAATAAGACCAACACACATTTTTCTTGTGGGTGGCTTGTTGAGAGGATTTAGAGAAACTATAAGTTCTTCATCCTCCTGCGCGAAGAACGCGAAGAAAACGAAGAATGCGAAGGCGAAGAAGAACGTCGAACCCTCGGAGATCGATGAAGCGACGCTGTGTTCCGCGATGCCGACAATTCTCCTTCCGCGACGCTTCTTCCGCGACGTTTCTTCCCCACAACAATCTCCGATCATCAACTGCTTGAGGTAAGGGATTACGGTTCTCTAATTCTTTGTGGATTTATCCTCAACATGGGTTTAAAATGTGCAATTAAATCTGTGTGTTTTCTTTAACCCTTGGAGATCGTCTACGCGACGCCCCCTTCCGCGACGCGATGATCCTCTTCTTCCGCGACAGTCATTTCCGCGAAGAACTCACGTCCGAAGACAATGACGAGGAAGGGGTTTGTTTTATTTAAATCTCTGTGATTTTATACCCACGGCGTTTGATTAAACTTTTTTTTTGTTGTGAGACTTTTAAAACCGCTAACGCGGTGGGTGCGGACTAACGAACAAGTCCGAACCCACCGCCCCTTTCGTTCTTGGTGTGTGAAACGAAGGACGTCGACAAAGCAGGCCGCACGGGCGACGCGAGGTCCTCGTAGTGAAGGACAGACCCCGGGAGGACCTTTGGCGAAGACGACGTGAATTTCTGACCACCGGAGCTCGTCCGGGGGTCCGTGGAGCGAACCGCCGGCGCTTCACGCCGGCATGGCGGTGCTGGAGGCGGAAGGCGGCGGCGCCCGGTGTGCCGCCGTGGAGAACCACCGCGGCTGAAGCTGTGGCGGTAGTAGCGCGGTCCCGCGACCGCACGGGACCGGAGGAGCACGGGATGCGGCGGCCCGGCCACGTCCGCTGGCAAGGGCGGCCCACGCGGGGCCGCAGTTCCTTCACGCGGGGGCAGTGCGCCCCCGCACCGCTCGGCCGTAACCGGCCGAGCCGACCACTTGGCGACCGGGCCATGACCGCACTGGCCGGGTTGGACCTGGACCCGGGTTGGGTCACCTTGGTTCGGGCCGACCCAGGGGGGGTTGGGCTGGGTCGGTCCGGGCCCCGACCCCCCGTTTTCGGACCTTTTCGGTCTTTTGACCATATCATGGGATACGGGCCTCCGATCGACGTACCGTCAGCGGCGATGTGATCCTTGTACTGAGACGGTCGTTTTGACATATCACACTCAAGGTTTCGGAGTACTTTGGGTTTGACCGGGTTGGTTCGTACACGAAACCAACTGGGCCCTCGGAGCGGAAACGCTCAAATCTTGAACTCCGGACGTCCGATTGATGTGCCGTCAACTTTTTTGGATTCCTCTAAACGATACGGATCTTTTAGCTTACTCCGATTGAGGTTTGGATGCAGGTGGAGTACGGTTGGGTTGGTTTTTCCTTAAAAACCAACCGGGCCCCTGGGACGAAAAAGCCAATAACTCTCAGACCGGGCGTCCGATTGACGCGCCGTCTGCGACGTTGAGTTCCTGTTGTCGATACAGAACTTTTGGATACATCAACTCTGGACTATGTGTCAGTTGATGTATCAGCCTCTCGGCTCATGGAGCGGACCCTCTCGAACGAGCTTGCTGTGTGCGGGAACCCTAGAGCTGGATGGGACTGTGACTGTGACGACGACGACTGTGCAGAGATCCTCAGTGGATTCGACGACGACGATTTCAGCACTCAACGATCCTACGTGGGTCAGTGCTATAGATCATTTGTGGGTCAGCTCTCAACGGTCCTGTGTGGGCCAGCGCCTACAGATCTTGTGTTGGTCCGATCCTGTGTGGGTCTTTGCGGGGATTAGTTACCTATCGATCCTTTGTGGGTCAGATTATTTGTGGGTCATTGTGGGGGTTAGTTACCTATCGATCCTTTGTGGGTCAGATCCTTTATGGGTCATTGCAGGGGTTAGTACCTATCGATCCTTTGTGGGTCCGATGACTTAGATGATTCAGTGGCAATATCTGATCATCTCTATCGTCATACAAAGAAGTATTACTGTGTGAGCTGAATCCTATTTTGCTTTCCTATGTGGATTGTGTTGAGCTATCCTCTGTGGATTTACGTTTTGCTTTCCTGTGTGGACTGGGTTGTACTTAGGCTCAGATGTTGGAGCCGAATGAGAATAGATGACTTAGGTATATGTATGGGCATATACCTAATAAATGTCGGATGTTACTTCGTGATTGTATCTTTCCTTTGTGGATTATCCTTTGTGGATTCTGGGAGACCTTCGGGGGTCTCGAGGTCCCTACTGAGTAGCTTATACTCACCCCTACATGGGCTATGCCCGAACTACATTGTGTTGGTTGCAGACGACAGACAACGCTGATCGTGGTTGAGGCTTGCGGAGCAAAACGATACTTGGAGGTGGACCACTGGGCGGGACGTACTCAGAGCGGTCGGCTAGACCCAAGGAGCAGTGGAGGCTATCTGTACCCACCCTTCAGTTGGGATTTCCAGTATACAGCTCGATGTTGTAGGTTTACTTTTCAGTTGCAGTTTTCCCTTCCAGTTGTACTTTACTTTCAGTTTGGGTTTGTATACTGGCCCACTTTCTTTTCTGCACTCACTATTGTACTCAGTTTTTACTTAGTGTTTACTTCTGCCTGCTTGCTCTGTGGTGTTTGTGGTTTACTTTACAAAGGTAATGCCTTCCCTTTTTACTGGGATTTACGCCTTGGTGCTAGTCGCCAGCCCCTGGCCTATGGAAGGAGGGCTTGGGGTAGTCACGGCACGGGCCCTGAGGATGGATCGTGACAAATTGGTATCAGAGGAGTTCGGTTCTACCGCAGAACTTGGGACTCTGATCTTTTTCTATGTGAAGCAATAGTGTTAAGCGTATTGGGTGTGGTTATCAGTCCAGGGAGTCCAGTGTTGGTGCGGCGGCCGACGTATCCATACACCAGGACCCTGACTTCTGATTTCCGACTTAATGCACGAAAACATTGATTGCATGTGTGTTTCAAGTTTTCTTTATGATTACTTTATGTCAGCTCACCAGGTATACTTTTTTGACCTTGGCGCACCTGTTTCTTTTTAGGATGGCCCCACGACAACAGCCAGCTAGGGTTCTGAGAGTTGAGTGTGACGACAGCCCGCTGAGCGACGAGGCCTCGGTATAGGGCCCTTTGACAGCTGAGGCACCGGCGGTACCTCTACCCGCCGAGCCACTGATGCTTCCAGCCCCAGCCGCTGACGATGCACGTCCCCTTAGTGCACTGCTTGAGTTCCAGCACCAGCGACCGCCCAGGTTCCTTGGGGAAACAGACCCCCAGGCAGCCGAGGACTGACTGGAGGTAGTGGTACGAGTTTTTTGATTAGTGAGGACACCAGCAGACCTCATGGTCATCCTCGCAGCGAGCCTACTGCACGCGAAAGCGGGCCGATGGTGGAGCTTGATGCTCCAGGTGCACGATGAGGCATCTCTTCTCTGGACAGACTTTGAGAGCCTCTTCCGCTCAGAGTTTGTCCCAGCCACCCTACATGCGGTGCGCATCCAGGAGCTTTTTCAGCTGCGGCAGGGCAGCTTGATGGTCGCCCAGTACTCGGCGAGATTTACCGATCTCTCGCGCTACTCGACAGACATGGTACGAGACCCATGCTTCCGTGCCCGGACCTTTGAGCATGGATTGAGACACGAGATAAGGGCATCGCTGATCTCTCTCAGCATTCCGAATCAGGAAAGAGTACTGGAGCGATCCCTTTTGATTGAGAGCTTTCTTGCTGAGCCTTCTTCAGTAGCGAGACCTACCGTGGGGTGGCACGTAGAAGAGTCATCTGTAGCAGGCAGTCGACGGATGACTCATGGGTCCAGGCAGACCAGAACCTCACACAGATGACCTCAGGACACTGGCTCAGCAGTGCGGGGCACACAACGAGGAGCCAGTCTTTCGAGAGGCAGGCAGTGCTAAACATGCGGCGGGCAGGGCCACATGGCTCGTGACTGCCCGACCCACCATGCCGAGGAGCAACAGATGGTTGAGGGGCCACCCAGGAAGAGGAAGAGGGTCAACCGTGGCAGTCCGCAGGGAGCATGCAGATGAGGAATAGGAGTTGGCCGAGCAGCAGGTGGTGGGCGACGCTTTGAGGCTCTACCACCACCACCACCAGGAGGTCCACCCCGGCCACAGGGAGCTGGCGGGCAGAGACAGGCACAACTCCAGACAGCGGAGGCCTATGACCACGGCGCGCCCGAGATGATTCGAGGTACTATCTGTGTCTATTCCACCCTTGCTGCAGTTCTTATAGACACAGGAGTGAGTCACTCTTTCATAGCCGCTGCCCTAGTTCGGAGCTTAGAGATTCCGACAGAGCCGTTGGCTCGATCCTTACGGCTAGAGACTCCTATGGGAGCAGACTCGACGATTACGCACTGGTGCCGGTAGTGTGAGATTACTCTAGGAGGTGAGAGCTTCGGCTGGGATCTTCTTGTAGCGGCGTCGAGGCTTTACAACGTCATATTGGGCATGGATTGGTTATCTACAGTCCATGCACAGATTGACTGTATTAGGTGCAAGGTGCGATGTGTACGCACCGACGGGAACAGGTTCACCTTCACCGGAGAGAAGGGAGCCTTTGCAGCACAGGATAGACTTCCGCAGAGGAGAGGACATCCCATCACTCATCAGTTGGCTAGCCTCATCCTAGGAGTAGTTAACGTGCAGATTCCTAGTTTTGCTGCAGTAGTGGATCAGTATGCGGACGTCCTTCCCGACGACGTTCCAGGACTACCTCCTCGCAGAGAGGTAGACTTTTATATTGATCTGTACCCCGGGACAACCCCAATATCCACTCCAGCATATCGGATGGATCCAGCCGAGCTTCGAGAGCTACAGGTATAGTTGGAGGACTTGTAGGGCAAGGGATTCATCCGACCCAGTGTTTCACCCTGGGCTTCCCTGATATTGTTTGCCAAGAAGGCGGACGAGATCTTGCAACTTTGTGTCGACTATCGTCGCCTGAACCAGGTGACAATGAGGAACAAGTATCCGATACCGAGAATTTATGACCTCTTCAATCAGCTCAAGGGAGCACGGTGGTTCTCAAAGATAGACCTCAGGTCAGGCTATCATCAGCTCAGAGTTCGGGACGAGGACGTGCAGAAGATGGTCTTCAGATGTCGGTATGGACACTATGAGTTCTTGGTTATGCCATTTGGCGTAACCAATGCTCCAGCGGTGTTCATGGGCCTCATGAATAGGATATTTCAGCCATACCTCGATCGATTTGTTGTGGTCTTCATCGACGGCATTTTGATATACTCGACGACTAAGGAGTAGCACGCCTACCACTTGCGAGTTGTACTAGACACACTCTGAGAGCACCAGCTTTATGGAAAGCTCTCGAAGTGTCAGTTCTAGATATGTGAGGTCCACTTCTTGGGACATGTTATCTCTGAGGTGGGAGTTTTAGTGGATCCTGCGAAGATCGAGGCAGTGCTAGCTTGGGAGCCACCCAAGAGCGTGACGGAGGTGCGAAGTTTCTTGGGACTAGCTGGATACTATCAGAGATTTGTGCCAGACTTCTCCAGATTTGCGGCACCACTCTCAGCTCTTACGAAGAAGGGGAAACCCTTTATGTGGTCAGAGAGATGTCAGTAGAGCTTCCTGAAGCTGAGATAGAGATTGACCAGCGCACCTATCTTGAGGTTGCATGAGGAGGGTGTAGGGTACGTAGTCTACTACGATGCATTAGGGACCGGACTCGGATGTGTCCTCATGCAGAAGCAGGCAGTGATCGCCTATGGATCATGTCAGTTGAGGCCGCATGAGTAGAACTATGCTACCAATGACCTGGAGTTAGCAACAGTGGTCTTCGCTCTAAAGACATGGCGACACTATCTGATGGGCGAGTGCTTTTCAGTCTTTTCTGACCATCAGAGTCTCAGGAACATCTTTTCTCAGAAGGACCTGAACCTGAGACAGCGGCAATGAATCGAGTTCCTCTAGGACTATGACTTTGAGATAGTCTATACTCCTGGGAAGGGGAACGTGGTAGCCGATGCTCTCAGCAGGAGGACGGGCATTCAGCTACTTGAGGAGGCGACAGAACAGCTATCCTCCTTGCAGATATCCTTCGTGGATAGAGATGGAGTAGCCTTCCTTCAGTCTCTCACAGTTTCTCCTCCACTACTATAGCAGGTCAGAGAGGCAAAGCGTGGGGACGCTGACTGTGAGACGCAACGTGCACATATATCCTCAGGTCAGGCACTTGATGGTTTCTACCTTGGAGTAGAGCACGACATCCTTTTCAGAGGACGTACCTTGGTACTAGTTGCTTTTACTGGAGGAGGTGCTGAGAGAGTTTCACACTTCTCCTTTGGTGGTACATCCTGGAGTGGCGAAGATGTACCAGGATCTCAGATGATAGAACTGGTGGCCGGGCATGAATAAGGCTGTGGCAGATTTCGTTTCTCGATGCCTCACCTGCCAGCAGGTGAAGGCGGAGCACCAGGTACCAGCAGTCTTGGTACATCCCTTGGAGGTCCCAGAGTGGAAGTGGGATGGGATATCTATGGACTTCGTGACTAGACTTCCACGCACTTCCAGATGTCACGACTCTATTTGGGTGATTGTCGACCGACTCACCAAGTCGGCTCACTTATTACCCATCAGAGAGCAGGGCTCAGTGGAGAGCTTGAGATGTCTCTACGTTCAGAAGATTGTACAGCTTCACAGTGTGCCATCATCCATCGTCTCCAATCGAGATGATCGATTTACTTCCCGACTTTAGAAGGGGTTACAGGAGGCGTTTGGGACGCAGCTACGTCTGAGCACCGCCTTTCACCCTCAGACGGATGGTCAGATGGAGAGGACCATTCAGACTCTCGAGGACATGCTCCGCGAATGTGTTATCGACTTTGGTCATAGCTGGGAGGACCACCTACCCTTTGTGGAGTTTGCGTACAACAACAGCTACCACTCCACCATTGGGATGGCACCATACGAGGCGTTGTATGGCCGACCTTGTAGATCTCCTTTGTGCTGGATAGACCCTGGTGAGTCAGCACTTGTGGGACCAGAGATGGTCCGGGCCATGACAGAGAAGGTCCAGGTCATCTAGGAGCGGATGAGGACAACTCAGAGCCGGTATAAGTCTTATGCTGACAGGAGGCGGAGGCCACTAGAGTTCGAGGATGGAGACCACGTCTTCTTGCGTGTCTCACCTCGACGTGGTTTACGGAGATTTGGCCGAGGCGGAAAGTTGTCTCCACGCTTCATCAGACCATTCCGGGTCCTCAGCAGGATTGGCGAGGTGGCTTATCGACTGGCTCTACCACCTCAGTTGCACCGGGTGCACAACGTCTTCCACGTATCTCAGCTGAGGAGATAGATGCATGACCCGAAACATATCATTGACCATGGGGAGCTAGACGTTGATGATGGGGCAACTTTTGTGGAGGTCCCGGTGGAGATCGAGGATCGACAGGAGCGGGTCCTACGTGGATGGTCGATTCCTCTAGTGCGCATCAGATGGCAGCACGGGAACCTCCAGGAGAGCACTTGGGAGTGGGAGGCTCAGATTCATGCTCAGTAACCGCATTTGTTTCCCTAGTTTATGATGTATCTTTACAGGGACGTAAATCCCTGAGGTGGGAGTGATGTAAAGACCCGTAAAATTCAAGGAAATTTTTTTTTCTTAATTTTCTTTGGAATTTTACGAGAATGCAGTTTCTGACGGCACCTGATTCCGAGGCCCGGTGTGCCCGAAATCATTTTCCGAAGTTTGGATCGGGTACGTTCAGTGAACGAATGAGTGGGTTTTTCTAACTTTTGAACTGGTGCTCAGAATCTAATTTTGAGGGCACATATGGAATCGCAGCGCTGGTATTTTCTTATAAACGCCTTTTCCGGAGTTGCGTTTGCTCAGGTGTGGTTTTTAATTTTTTTTGGGGTTAAGTTAAGAAAATAAAATAAAGTGGTGCGACAAATTTATTTTATTTCTCTTAAAGCCACTTAAAGACACTTAAGATAAGTTGAAGTGGATAGGGTGGAACCCAAAATATCCTACCCTCTTGCTAGGATATTTGTGAGGTGGGTCCCACATGATCACCACCGTTTCTTTTCCCCTAAGTAATGCACCCGCGAAAACTACTCTTTAATGAAAGTCAACTGGTGCATTTTATAAACTCTTAATGCTCCAATTAATTGGACAGTTAAGACGTTACCATTAATTCACCAAATTAATGGTTCGTTTCTTAACTTGTTTTTCAAATTGTTGGCATGGAATAAAATAAGACCAACACACGTTTTGCTTGTGGGTGGCTTGTTGAGAGGATTTGGAGAAACTCTAAGTTCTTCATCCTCCTTCGCGAAGAACGCAAAGAATGCAAAGAAAGCGAAGAACGCGAAGGCGACGAAGAATGTTGAACCCTCAGAGATCGATGACGTGACACCGTGTTCCACGACACTGATGATTCTCCTTCCGCGATGCTTCTTCCTCGATGTTTCTTCCCTAAAACAATCTCCGATCATCAACTGCTTGAGGTAAGGGATTACGGTTCTCTAATTCTTTGTGGATTTATCCTCAACATGGGTTTAAAACATGAAATTAAATCTATGTGTTTTCTTTAACCCTCGGAGATCGTCAATGCGACGCCGTGTATCGCGACGACGCGATTCCCCCTTCCGTGACGTGATGATCCTCTTCTTCCGCGACAGTCATTTCCCTAAAGAACTCACGTCTGACGACAATGACGAGGTAGGGGTTTGTTTTATTTAAATCTCTATGATTTTATACCCACGACGTTTGATTAAACTTTTTTTGTGAGACTTTTAAAACCACTAACGCGGTGGGTGCGTACTAACGAACAAGTTTGAACCCACCGCCCCTTTTGTTCTTGGTGTGCGAAATGGCGGATGTCGACAAAGAAGGACGCACGGGCGATGCGGGGTCCTCGTAGTGAAGGATGGACCCCGAGAGGACCTTTGGCGAAGACGGCGTGAATTTCCGACCACCGGAGCTCGACTGGTGGTCCGCGGAGCAAACTGCCGACACGCCACGCCGGAACGGCGGCGGAAGGCGGCGGCGGAAGGATGCGGCGCCCGGTGCGCTGCCGTGGAGAACCGCTACGGATGAAGCCACGGCGGCAGCAGTGTAGTCCCGCGACCGCGCGAGATTGGAGGAGCACAGGACGCGGCGGCCCGGCCGCGTCCGCTGGCAAGGGCGGCCCCACGCGGGGCCGTGGTTCCTTCACGCGGGGGCAGCGCGCCCCCCGCACCGCTCAGCCGTAACCGGCCGAGCCGACCGCCTGGCGACCGGGCCGGGCCACCCAGCCCGTGCCGGTCCACGCCGGCCTAGTTGGACCTAGACCTGGGTCGGGTCACCCCGGTTCGTGCCGACCCCGGGGGGGGGGGGGGGGGGGGGGGTTGGTCCGGGTCGGTCCGGACCCAGACCCCCCGTTTTCGAACCTTTTCGGTCTTTTGCCCGTATCTTGGGCTACGGGCCTCCGATCGACATACCGTTAGCGGCGATGCAATACTTGGACCAAGACGGCCGTTTTGACATATCACACTCAAGGTTTCAGAGTACTTTGGGTTTGGCCAGGTTGGTTTGTACACGAAACCAACCGGGCCCTCGGAGCGGAAACGCTCAAATCTTGAACTCCGGACGCCCGATTGACGTGCCGTCAACTTTGTTGGATTCCTCTAAGTGAGACGGATCTTTTGGCTTACTCCGACTGAGGTTTGGATGCAAGTGGAGTATGGTCGGGTTGGTTTTGCCTTAAAAACCAACCGGGCCCCTGGGACGAAAAAGCCAATAACTCTCAGACCAGGCGTCCGATTGATGCGCCGTCTGCGACGTTGAGTTCCTGTTGTCGATACGGAACTTATGGATACATCAACTCTGGACTATGTGTCAGTTGATGTATCAGCCTCTCGGCTCATGGAGCGGACCCTCCCGAATGAGCTTGCTTTGTACGGGAACCATAGAGATGGCTGCGACTGCGAATGTGACGACGACGACTGTGTAGAGATCCTCAGTGGATTCGATGGCGATGACTTCAGCACTCAGCGATCCTACGTGGGTCAGTGCTACAGATCCTTTGTGGGTCCGATCCTGTGTGGGTCAGCGCTCAGCGGTCCTGTGTGGGCCAACACCTACAGATCCTGTGTGGGTCCGATCCTGTGTGGGTCTTTGCGGGGGTTAGTTACCTATCGATCCTTTGTGGGTCAGATCCTTTGTGGGTCATTGCGGGGGTTAGTTACCTATTGATCCTTTGTGGGTCAGATCCTTTTTGGGTCAATGTGGGGGTTAGTACCTATCTATCCTTTGTGGGTCTGACGGCTTAGATGATTCAGTGGAAATATCTGATCATCTCTATCGTCATACAAAGAAGTATTCCTGTGTGAGCTGAATCCTGTTTTTCTTTCCTATGTGGATTGTGTTGAGCTATCCTGTGTGGATTTACGTTTTGCTTTCCTGTGTGGACTGGGTTGTACTTGGGCTCGGATGTTGGAGCCGAACGAGAATAGATGACTTTGGTATATGTATGGGTATATACCTAAGCAATGTCGGATGTTACTTCGTGATTGTATCTTTCCTTTGTGGATTATCCTTTGTGGATTCTGGGAGACCTTCGGGGGTCTCGGGGTCCCTACTGAGTAGCTTATACTCACCCCTACACGGGCTATGCCCGCACTACGTTGTGTTGGTTGCAGATGACGGACAACGCTGATTGTGGTTGAGGCTTGCGGAGCAGGACGGTACCTGGAGGTGGACCACTGGGCGGGACGTACTCGGAGCGGTCGGCTGGACCCGAGGAGAAGTGGAGGCTATATGTACCCACCCTTTAGGTGGGATTTCCAGTGGACAGCTCGATGTTGCAGCTTTACTTTTCAGTTGCTGTTTTCCCTTCCAGTTGTACTTTACTTTCAGTTTGGGTTTGTATACTGGCCCACTTGCTTTTCCGCACTTACTGTTGTACTCAGTTTTTACTTAGTGTTCACTTCTTCCTGCTTGCTCTGTGGTGTTTGTGGTTTAATTTACAAAGGCAATGCCTTTCCTTTTTACCGGGATTTACGCCTTGGTGCTAGTCGCCAGCCCCTGGCCTATGGAAGATGGGCTTGGGGTAGTCACGGCACGGGCCCCGAGGACGGGTCGTGACACCTTAGATGGTTGAAGCGAGCCACCAGGGTTAAATCCAGGAAAATCAGAGCCTTATATAATTCCAACAATGAAATAGAGAGCTGAGGTTCCCCAAGATGAAGATCTGAAACCTTCGGGCTTAAAGATATCGACTGGAAGTCAGGGAGAAAGATAGGGTTAGAGAAGGGTACAAATTCCTCCGGTGTAGGATTTGGTATATACCTTCTGATAACTCCCAGTACTTGTGAAATGTATAGTAGAGTAAAAACTATGTCTTGGACTAGGCTTCTAACTACTAATGTATAGGGAGTATTTCCAATTACTCTACCTATACTTATTATAATGGTGCCTTCTCCTTTTTTTAATTTTAAATGTCTTACTAAGGGAGTGGTTATAGGTTTCACCTCACTCACACCAAATCACCCCTCCACCTTTTGGATATAGTCTATTTGGATCAATTATAAAGTACTTACATCTCAGACTATCCTCATCCCTAACATATGTTTAGTTGGGATGAGATCCTTCAACTCAAATCTTCTAAACAATTCAAATTTCATCTCATTAACCCTATCCTTAACTTGACTAACACTAATACAAATTAGGCCTTTAATAGCACAAAATGGTCTTTATTAGTGCTAGATAAGTGCTAACTACCAGATCAAGATTAAAATATCTAGGATTTTATCAACACTAAAAAAATACTAATAAAGGGATGCTTTATCAGTTGTTTTAGAAGCACTGATAAAAGAAAACATTAATCATCACTTTTATTTAACATTGATAAAGTGGAATACTATAATATACTATTAACATACACTATAGCATCAGTGTAGTGTTCTGTAACAACACACTACAACACCACAATAAATCAACAAAATCAAGTACCAATATAGAATTTAAATGAAATAAAATTTAAATAAAATAAAATAAAAAAACTACATTATAAAAATTTCAAACATTGGTTTATACAATTACATAAGTACAAATTATTACATACATTCAAAAAAATGTTCCTTTATCTTTTGATCTTGACCCTGACTCATGCTATTTCCAAACTAACCAACTCTGCTCGAGAAAAATAAAGAACCTATATAAGAAAAAAATTCTTATGTTAGTAATAATAAAAATAAATAAATTAACAGAAAGTGTAAATTTTAAACTAAACTTTGAGTCATACCAGGAACACTGTGTTTCAGATTGATTTGTGGTTGATTCATTCATGTCATGAAATTTATTTTTTGTCTTCAAGAATTATATCTATGAAAATAAAATAAATAATTATAAGATAAAAATTATAAGTAAATTAATTTTTTAATATAAGATAGAATTATATAAAACAATCTAGGATCATTGACTCGGTTTTGGCAATGTGATGTGTGTTTTAAACTAAAATGAAACATATATATTGTAAAGTCACACTTGAAGTCATACCAGTCACACCATGAATTGGATTTAAGGAGGATGATTCCTAAATTTACCAAAATACTTATGGATTTTTTTTCTAAATTATCAAGACTATCTTAATGCATTTGATCAGTTTTGAGTATATCACTTGTATTTTTTTACTAAAATGTCGTTTTAAATTAGAAACATGAACTTTGAGACATAGAAGTCACATCATGTGTCAGTTTGATGTGATTCTAATTCTTATACATAAAAATGACTTTGAATAATTTTCCAAAATTATAAAGATAATCCGAGTGAGTTTTCTTGGTTTTCAATGCATGGATCTTTTTGAACTAAAATGTCAATTTTAAACTAATAACAGACACTTTGAGTCGTACTAGGCACATCATGTATCATATTGAGGTGTGGATGATTCCTACATGTCACAAATGACTTATGAATCATTTTCATATAGTATAAAAATAATCAAGATGTGTTTTATCAGTTTTGAGTATGTTAATTGTCTTTGTTACTAAAATTAATATCAATTTTAAATAAAAATATGATCTTGGAGTCATACTGATCACAAAGTGCATCATATTGAAATGAGAATGATTCATACACATCCAGAATTGGTTATTTATTGTTTTCCTAAAGTATAAAAATAATCCTAATGTTTTTATTGGTTTTGAGAATGTCACTTTTCTTTTTTAGTAAAATGTCATTTTAAACTTGAGACACACACTTTGAGTCATACCGATCACATAATTTGTTGGTTTGATATGAGATTTATTCCTACACATAAAAAATGACTTATTAATCATTATAATAAATTATTAAGATAATACAAGTGTGTTTGCTCATTTTTTAATGAGTGAGACTTTTTGAACTAAAATGTCAATTTTAAACTAATAAAGAACACATTGAGTCATAATGGTCACATTGTGTATCAGATTGACGTGTGGATGATTACTATAAATAAAAAATGACTTATGAATAATTTTATTAAATTATTAAAACAATCATAATTATTTTTCTCAGTTTTGAGTATTTTAGTTGTCTTTTTTACTAAAATTAATGTCAATTTTAAATAAAAAGATGCACTTGGAGTCATACGGGTCACACCATGCATCGGATTGAGGTGAGGCTGATTAATACACATACAAATAACATATATATTATTTTAATAAAGTATCAAAATAATATTAATGTGTTTTATTGGTTTTGAGTATGTCATTTATCTTTTTTAATATAATTATTATCAATTTTAAATAAAAAGATGCACTTGGAGTCATATCTATAATGTACCAGAATTTTCGTATATTTTTTTTTATATATAAAATTATTATGAGGCCGTGAAATCTGATGGGGTGCGATTATGAGGCTCGGAGTGCCCTGAATGATCCATCAAAGTTTTGTTATGCTTTAATCAGAGCACATAATAAATTTTTTTGAAAAAATGGAATAACTCATAAACAGTTGGACGAATCAGAAATCTTAGGGCACCATTGCATTCAGAATGGAAGGTTTACCCTAGGCGCAACTTAAGTTTGGTTGGTGCAAGCCTCCTATGAGAAAACCCAAAAATGGAATAATTGTAAATAAAATAATTAAATAAATTATTTTATTTTTCAAATGCTTATAACTCACAAATGGTAACTCAGATTGAAAATCCGAGAGAACCAATGAACTCGTGAGGGTATGATTTATTTAGGAAGATACTAACTTTAGCCGGCACAGGCCACCAGTGAAAGTTAGTTTTTGGCCGTAAATAAAATAATTAAGTGACAATTATTTTTTTGTAAAATTTGTTACTTTTAAACGGTATCTCAGATTGGAAATACGAGAGTACCGTTGGGTTTTTTGGGGCTTGTTTCACTTAGGAAAATCCAAAACTCGACCAACGTAGGTCGAGGGTGATTGTTATTAATTTTACAAACTTTTTTTTTGGGTACGTTTAGTAAACGTGCGAGTGGCATTTTCTAACTTTTGAACCGGTGCTTGGATTAAAAATCCAAGAGCATCGTTGAATCCATAGTGCTGGGTTTCACTTAAGGGAGACTTTACTTTGACCATAGTAGGTCTGGAGAAGAAATTATTTTTTTGTGACTTTTAAAAGGAAATGAAATAAAATAATCTCACTATTTTTTTTTGTTTTTCCACCAACAGACAAGCGGTAGCATGAGACCAGCGGCGAGTCAAGGCATTAAATGGCTTGACCCTTCAAATAAAGAGTAAAAACATTTGGAATTTAGGAAGGTTCCTATTAAATGAACCTTCATAAATTCCATGGTCGTTACTTACCCTCCCCCTCTCCTATTTATATGGATCTTGGGGGGAGGAATTGGCACAACTTCACCAAGAGACGAAGGTATGGTAAAGTGCCGCGATACCCAAAACTAGGAGGAAGGAGCCGGTTCCAGTGGGCAGTGAGGAGAAACCCCAAACCACGAACCAAAAAATGATGATCGAGCGACGTCATTGGCAGATTGTTGCGGGACGATGAATGCGTACACTTCCTTAAACGCGGATGCTCTCCAACGAACTTGAGGTAGGGGTTATTTCATTTGTGTATTTTTGATTTCCTCTTCCCCGTCCATGAATTTATACGAAGAACACGGGTCAACCAACTAATGGTTTGACCTGTGATTCTTTAGTTTCGGGAGGTCGTTGCGGGGTAACTTATAGGGAATGTTGATTTATACCCCTTATCCCGTTCTTGACGTTTATCTTGATTTAAGAACAATTATTCCGCTTGCTACCATTCTAACACGGAGGGTGCGGGCCAAACGAACATGGCCAAACCTCTCTGCAACCTTTGTGGTTTTGATGTGTCTTTCATGGTGGAGTAGGATGGCATCCAGTGCCGGTGATTGGCACCGGTGGGACTCGGAAGCGGCGACCAACACCACGGCTGGCCGCAAAGATGGTGGCGGCACAACCACGCCGCCGGAGAAGAGCCGTGGCCCATTGGTCACGGAGGAGCAAGGGAGGTGGATGACACCCTGTCCGGCCACACGAAGGGGACAGAAGTTCATGTCCAAGCCTCCCATCATGCAGGATCCGCGACCTTGTGACGCGACGGCGAAGGGAGGGCAGCCGGCCGAGCTGGCCGCCATAGACAACATGGTGCGTGACCATGACACACGAGGAAGAGGCTGGCTATCTGGCCAGTCGTTGGCTGCCGCTCTGCGGGCCTCCGCACCGCTGGACTCCTAGTTGGCCAGGTTGGGATGGTCATTCCGACCGGGTCGGATAGAACCCAAACCAACTTCGACCCATTTTCTCTCTTTCGGTCATATCTTGATCTTTGGGTGTCCGTTTGATGAACCATCTACGGTTCCAGAAATGTTGGATCGAGGAAATCCTTTTGGTATACCCCACTTAAGTTTTGGATAAATTTGGGGTATGTCCAGGTTGGATCGAACACAAATCCAACTGGGCCCTTGGGACTAAAAGGCCAATACCTTACAGACCGGGCATCCTATTGACACACCGTCTATTGCGTTGAGACCCCTTTTACGTGTAGGTCCTTTGGGATACTTCTTCATGGAACTTCCTATTAGTTGGAGTATCAACCTTTTGCTTGAGGAGAGGATCCTCCCAGAATCAAGTGATCTTATTGCAGGAATCCTGTAGCTAGCTGTAACATGAGAAAAGGGATTCTATGTGGGTCTGTGCTTGGGATCCTTTGTGGGTCTGTGTTTGAGAGTCTCACTTGGATCCTCTATAAGAATCCACATGGGACTACTCTAGGATTCTACGTGGGTCTGCTATACTAGGATCCTTTGTGGGCTTGATGATGTACTAGGATCCTATGTGGGTCTGATTATTTGGGATCCTACATGGGTCTGATGATTTAGGATCCTACGTGGGTCTGCCTCTTAACAGAGTAAAATGATTCATTAGTTACATATAATCATATTTGCTACCACACATAAGTTATACCTGGTGTGAGCTTAGTCCTTACCTTCATGGTGATACCTTTGTGGTATTCTTCTGTGTGGCATACTTGTGTGGTACTTTCCTTCGTGGTGATACCTTTTCGGTATTCTTCTCTGTGGCGTTACCTTTATAGTACTTACCTTTATGATGATACCTCTTTGGTATTCTTCTGCATGGCATACCTATGTGGTACTTTCCTTCATGGTGATACCTTTGTGGTATTATTCTGTGTGGCATTACCTTTGTGGTACTTACCTTTTTGGTGATACTTTTGTGGTATTCTTCTATGTGGCGTACCTATGTGGTAATTTCCTTCATGGTGATACCTTTGTGCTATTATTATATGTGGTGTTACCTTTGTGGTACTTACCTTTGTGGTGTTACCTTCATGGTATTCTTTCCTTCATGGAATAGTTGAGCTTTGAGCTAATGAGTTGGGCCTTGTGATTCCTCAGGAATGATATGGGTATACTTGATCACTTAGGTATATGTATGGGCATATACCTAAGTAGGGTTGACAGTTGTTTCCATGCTTTGTGGTTTATCCCTTGTGGGTTATGTGAGACCTTCGAGGGTCTCAGGGTCCCTACTGAGTATCATTATACTCACCCCTGCACAGGCTACGCCCACACCTTGTTGTGTTTGGTGTAAACGATGGACAACGCTGACAGAGGATGAGGGTACCAGGACTGGAGGTAGCTCGGAGGTGGACATTAGACGAGGCGTACCGTAGTGAAGACTGTTCGAGAGCTGTACCTACCCTTCAGGTAGGATCCTTGGTGGGAGTTCATAGGAGCTATTTCAGTTTACTTATACTTTCAGTTTTCTTGTACTTTCCAGTTGGGCTTGTATTCTGGCCCCTTTTTCTTACTGTACACACTCTTTTTACTATACAGTTTACTTGTGCTTGTATCTTTCTATGTGCTTGGTTGTGTGTGTTTATAGGTTATAAAGGCAATGCATTCCTGGTTTTAGGGAATATGCCTTTCGGTGCTAGTCTCCAGCCCCTGGCCTATAGATGGCATGCTTTGGGTAGTCACAACACGGGCCCCGAGGGACGGGTCGTGACAATATCGGTCACATCGTGCATCGGATTGAGGTTAATATGATTCCTAAATGTAAAAAATTTAATTATGGATCTTTTTTCTAAAGTATAAAAACAATACTATTGAGTTTTCTAGATTTTGAGTGTGTAAATTTTCTTTTTTACTAAAATTAATGCAAATTTTAAATAAAAAGATGCACCTGAAGCCATATCGGTCACATTGTGCATCGTATTGAGGTGAGACTGACTTTTACACATCCCAAATGACATATGGATCGTTTTACTAAATTATAAAAATAATATGAATGTTTTTATTGATTTTGAGTATATCAGTTGTCTTTTTAACTAAAATTAATGTCAATTTTAAATAAAATGATGCACTTAGAGTCATAACGGTCACACCGTACAACATATTGAGGTGAATCTGATTAATATGTGTCAAAAATGACTTATGGATCATTTTAATAAAGTATAAAAACAATCTTAATGTATTTGATCAGTTTTGAGTATGTCAGTTTTCTTTTTTTACTAAAATTAATGTCAATTTTATATAAAAAGACACACTTGGAGTCATACCGGTCACACTGTGTTTTTGATTCAGGTGAATATGATTCCTACATGTCAAATATTACTTATGGATAATTTTACTAATGTATAAAAACAATCCAAATGAATTTTATTGGTTTTGAGCATGGTAGTTTTCATTTTTACTAAAATTAATGTCAATTTTAAATAAAAAGATGCACTTGGAGTCATAACAGTCCCACCATGAATCATATTGAGGTGTGACTAATTCCTAAACATTCAAAATGACTTATGTATTATTTTAATAAATTATTAAAATAATCCTAATGTGTTTTCTTGGTTTTGAGTAAGTCACTTGTCTTTTTAACTAAAACGTCATTTTAAACTAGAAACATGCACCTTGAGTCATTATGGCCACATAATGTGTCAGTTTGATGTGAGAATAATTCATACATGTAAAAAATGACTTATAAATCATTTTACTAAATTATCAATAAATTATGGTCATGTTTTCTTATTTTTCAAGGAGTGAAACTTTTTGAACTAAAATGTCAATTTTAAACTCATAACGGGAACTTTGATTCATTTGAGGAACATAATGTATAAGATTGAGGTGAAGATGATTCCAAAATGTTAAAAATGAATTATATATCTTTTTACTAAATTATCAAAACAATCATAAAGTATTTTTTTAGTTTTGAGTTTGTCAGTTGTCTTTTTTACTAAAATTAATGTACATTTTAAATAAAAAGGCACACTTGGAGTTATAACGGTCACACCATGCATATGATTGATCTTTGGATGATTTATAAACATCCAAAATGAATTATTGACTATTTTATTAAAGTATAAAAAATAATAAAAATGCGTTTTCTCAGTTTTGAGTATTCCAGTTTTCTTTTTTACTAAAATTAATGTCAATTTTAAATAAAAATATACAGTTGGAGTCACACTTGTCACACCATACATCAGATTTAGATGTAGATGATTCATACTTATACAAAATGAATTATATATTGTTTTAATAAAGTATCAAAACAATATGAATGTGTTTTCTTGGTTTTGAGTACATCACTTTTCTTTTTTACTAAATTTAATATCAATTTTAAATAAAAAGACGCACTTAGAGTCATACTGGTCACACTATGAATCATGTTTAGGTGAAACTTTTTTAAACATTAAAATATGACCTATGGATTGTTTTAATAAAGTATCAAAAGCAATTATAGTGCGTTTTATTGGTTTTGTGTTTGTCAGTTGTCATTTTTACTAAAATTAATGTCAATTTTATATAAAAAGACACACTTGGAGTCATACCGGTCACACCATGCATCAGATTGAGATGAATATGATTCATACATGTCCCAAATGACTTATGTATCATTTTACTAAAGTATTAAAACAATATGAGTGCATTTTATTGGTTTTGAGTATGTCACTATTCATTTTTACTAAAATATCATTTTAAATTGTAAATACATACTTTGAGGCATACCGGTCACATCGTGTGTCAGTTTGATGTGAGTCTGATTCCTACACATAAAAAACGACTTATTAGTAATTTTACCAAATCATCAATATAATCCAAGTATGTTTTATTTATTTTCATTGAGTGAAACATTTTGTAATAAAATTTCAATTTTAAACTGATAACGGACACTTTGTGTCATCTCAGGCACATCGCGTATCAGATTGAGGTGCGACTGATTTATACAAGTCAAAAATTACTTATGGATCATTTTACTAAATTATAAAAACAATATGAATGTTTTTTATCAGTTTTGAGTTTTTCAGTTATCTTTTTTACTAAATTTAATGTCAATTTTAAATAAAAATAAGCACTTAGAGTCATACCAGTCACACTATGTGTCAGATTGAGGTGTGGATGATTCCTACATGTCCCAAATTCTTCAAGAATCCCAAATTCCAATGTTACCCTGCTTCCAATTATTTTTCTTTATAAACATTATAACATTGCATATTGTTCATTGAACTGCGGTTTTGGTAGTTTGACAAATAAAGTTAATGGAAATCATGATAACATTGTAAGAAAGGAATATGTTATCTCATTTTTGGATTGTTATAGACATTTTAAAGAAAAATATGATTTCGAAAAAGACATGTAAAAAAATCTAAATAAGTATTAGGTAAAAATAACAATGATATTAACTTATAAATAATAGATAAAGTTATGGAAAAATTAATTAAATAAGTAGTGTGAATTCACCTTTTCATGATGATTGTAAACATTCTCAACCCATTTACTTATTGTAATTATCTCAGCTATAGGCCCAAATTCCAATCTCTCACGAGCATGAGCAGCTTCGAACAAACCACCTCAACTAATACAAAAGAATATACCTATATAAGAAAACAATTATTATGTGAGTAAAAATAAATAGAAATAAATTAAATATAAATATGAAACAATAAATTAATTCTATGGACAATGATTTTACTATGAAAACATCAATATTACCTTTTTGATTGAGTAGAGTTAGCATAATTTCTCTTCCTGCAAATTTAGTGGATGGAAATTGAAGTAAAGTGATAAATTACAACACTACATGGGTGAAAAGGTTTTGTGGGAGAAAGATTCTATAGAAGCGTTGGTTCACAAAGGCATGAAAATGGATGAAAATATTCTAAAATAAAAAATCTATGAAAATATGACTTCCCAAAACTTCTTTGAAATAAATAAATAAATAAGTATTAGATAAAAATTATAAGGAAATTAACTTATGAATAATAGATAAAATGATGAAAAAATTAATTAAATAAATAGTAGGAATTCACCTTTTCTTGATGAATTTATTAATTCTTGACCCATTTCCTTGTTTTCGTTATCTTAGTTACAGCCCCGAAGTCTAATCTCTCATGATCATGAGCAGCTTTGAATAAACCACCCCAACCCAAACAAAATAATCTACCTGTATAAGAAAACAATTCTTATGTGAGTAGTACTAAAAGAAATAAATTAAACATAAATATAAAAAAATAAATTATTTCTATGGATAATTATTTTACTATAAAAACATAAATATTACCTCTATGATTTAGTAGAGGTAGCATAGTTTCTCTTCCTACAAAGACAGTGGAGGGAACTTGAAGGAAAGTGATAAATACCAACACTATATGGGAGAAAAGGTTTTAAGGGAGAAGGATTCTATAGAAGGTTTAATGTATAAAGTCATGAAAGATGGATATAAATATTCTAAAATAATTGAACTCTGAAAGTAATAGTGAACATTAAGTCAACATTTCATTATATAAATTTTCAGTAAAATAGGGAACATATATCATAACATTAACATTACATCTTCCCAAAGGGTTTCCTTCATTAAATTCTGTTCTTCCACAGGATTGGTAACATCATCTTGTATAGAAGACATTGTCTGCATGAGTAGTCAAACATTTAAGTTAGATTATGTTTATGTATTAGAGAACATATAATATTATGAGAAAAAACATAGTATATTAAAAAATAATTTTACCTTATTATTGAACTTTCTTTCCCTTTTTAAAGGTTTTATGGATTTGGATCCTTTATTTAGAATACAAATCCCTTATTTGTGGTCCCCTATTACATACAAGACATTTTCTACATTGGGATCACCATGAACTGATTGTGATCTTCTAATGAAAGGGTCATCCTTGATTTAATTTTCGTCTAACCCAACAATTTTTTAGTCACCAATAGACCAATTCTTGTTTCCTAGATCTGAGACATAAAATAATTGCACTTCTTATCATTCTATTATGAACAACTCATCTTTTCCCCCTTCCATACTGAAATTTACCTTTATGAATCCCATTTCATCAACTTTTATTGAACTCCTATTATCAACCCATTTGAAATAAAAAATTGAAACTTGAAATGTTTTATAATCCAAATTGTATATCTGTTTGATAGTTCCAAAATATGACATATTTTCATAAATTAGATTTCTATCCTTGGAACCAGTTATGTGGATCGCTTCCATCACAAGTGTAACACCACTGTTTTTCATCATACTTCAGTCATCATTATATTTTGTATATAACATATAACCATTGATTATAAAACAATTTTAAGATATAATATTTTCATTTAGTCCCTGGGGTAGACATCAAAGTTGTTTGACAATTGGTTTTGTATTTTTAGATGACTTCTTAAAAATTTGATCTGAGAACCATCCTATAAATTGTTGAGTATGTATATTTGTTATCCACCCTTTTTCACTTGATGTATTCAAATCTATAAGAATTTATTTATGGGATTAAACGTATGGGTCAATGTATTCACTATTATGTTAAATTTAAAGGTGCATTTGTTCTCACTTTGTGAAGGTAGTTGTAACAACATCTCTTTTGGAAATCCCTTCTCCCATAAGGTGTCTGCTATGATGAGACTTTAGGAGATTGATGCTATTAATATGTGATATTCAATTGGTATATAATTCAATATATTCTTCAGTAATATATTATTCTACAATACAAACTTTTAGAGTACATCAATTCTTGACATACCCTTTCAAAATCTTCATATACCATTCAATGGGTTACATCCATCTATAATGGAGAGAAACACATAGTTGAACCTCTCTAACCAAGTGAACCATAAGGTGGACCATTATATCAAATAATTATGGTGGGAAGAACATATCTAATTCACATAATATGAATGAAACCTCCCTATTCATGATTGAAATCTTTTTCAGCTCTATAACTTTACAGTATATGTCTTTGAAAAAGAAGCAGAGTATGGTTAATGTATGCTGTACTTTTTTAAGAAGAATGTAACATAAAGTAACATGCATAAAATATTATATAAAAAGATGACATTCATGTGATTTTAGTTCCTTTAACTTCAAATTAGTCATTGACACGACATTCTTGATATTTGATGAATACCCCTATGGAACTTTTACACTATTAAAAAAAAGAAAAAATTGCAAATTTTCCTGTCAGGATAGATTGTAAGCTACGAGAGGAAGAAAAGTATGCCCTTTACCCTCCATTAGTTCCAATTATCCCCTTATCCCCATGTCAATCACATCCAACCTACCCCATATTCCATCTTTTTTTCCCAAAACAGTTAGTAACATCCCAATAACACTATAAAATTCATTTTTTCCTACATGCATGACATCAAGAATTTTTTTGATGTACAAACAATTCCAATATGGTAATTCAAAGAAAATTGATATCTTCTTCCAATATAATTTTTTAAGGTTTTTGAAAAATGGTTTACCAAAAGAAGTGTCAATATGTTTTACTTTATCAAACAATTGATCACCTATTAGCAGAGACAATGTTGTACCTTGTTCAATATTCCCACCAAATGCTGTCATCTAGGATTAGTATTTATGCCATTGAGGTATAGATTTTTTATTTCCTAAAAACACAGACTTTTAGGAATGTTTTAACTAACCTAAGTGTGTGATTTTTTCACAAATGGGACACCCCAAAATTCCTTTAATGTTATAGATTGATAATTTTTTATAAGAGAGGAAGTCATTTATCATCCCACACAACATGGCCCTCAATGTGAATTATTCACTTCTATGAGAATCATACTTTCTAACACTTGTATCCCACATCAGTTTCAGATCTTTTATCAATGGATCCAAATAGACATTGATATCATTACTGTGTTACTTTGGTCTAGATACAATGAGAGACAACATAATTTATTTGCGGTTCATGCATCACCACGGTGGAAAGTTATAATTTACCAACATGATGGGAAATTTAATGTGAGTACTACTATATACACCAAAAGTATTTATCCCATCTGTAGATAACATGAGAAAAAATTTTCTGAACTCATTTATAAATTTAGGGTACTCGTAATCAATTTTCTTCCACTGAAGATAATCTAATGGATGACTTAGGTTCCCATATTTAATTCTTGAAACCATATGCCCTATAAATTGTCTCATGGTTTCTTGACATCCATATAGTCTTCTAAACTATGGAATGATAGGAAAGTACCATACAAATTTATAAGGACTTGATTCATTTTTCTTGTATCGATCTGCACCACCCTTAGGGAAATTTATGAGTGATTCATGGTCCATGTGAAACAATATGAAATCATTTGTACATGCATTTTATTTTTTAGAAATCATACCCATTGAATGTAGAAAATGTTTAGTATTATATGTTTGACATGTTAGTTCATTTTATTCGGTAGCATATCATTCAGGAGACCAAGTATTTATGTAAAGGATAGTGTCACTCCATCTGCTACTATCTTTCAAATTATATAACTTCAATACAACTGTCAATGATGTGTATTTAGTATAATTGGTCTAAAATGGTTTTTCAGAAAAACTCTTTAACTTCTCAAACAACTTTGGACAATTAAAAAGGTCATCCTCAATTTCAATTATCTTTTCTTCCATGCGATATCCATCATTTTTTACATTTTTCTCATACCAAATGGTCCATAAACCATAGTATCATCCCAATTGGTGTGAAAATTAAGTTTTAACTATTTTTAGTCTAATATTTATTGCTTTAATCTATTCTGTGACAAATCAAATGTTCTTAAAAATATTCAGGACTAATTTTTCTTGAATAAAAAAATGTAAACATGAACAAAGGATTTGAGAAGGGTAATATACATGATCTATTAAATACTTAATGAACTATTTAACTCCATATTCACACTATTTTTTCAAACAATTATGGTGCATCCATTTTCGGTTTATGTCCATCCTATTGAGTTCATAAAATATTCATTTTTAAAATGAATAAATAAATACACATACCGTATTTATTATCAAAGGTGAAATTTATAGATAGTTCTAATAAGGGAAACCTAAAATTTGATTATTTCAAATAATTTCTATATGTTTTGAAGAAAATTTGTAATTGAAATTAAGAAAATAATTACTCCACTATGGTATGTGTTATCATTTGAATTCAACCAAAGGTGAAAGTTATAGACAATTGTCATCCTCATCAGGCCATCTCTCAAACAGTTATCATTACATTTTGTTGTTTGAAACTCATCCTCCATCTCTTGTGGACATGCACCTATGTTTCTTTAAATACTCTAAGAAGTAATCATTAATGAGATGACTACTACTTAGAGTATTATAATCAATATAAAAGAGACGAGGTATGAGTCTCAAGAAAAAAATTACAACAATAACCATCCGGGAGATATAGATAATAAGGATGATAGTTTTACTCCACTATGTTCTCTAAAAGGGGTAATGCCTCCCATTTATGAGAATTAAACCATTAAAACTAATTATTAACTTGTGGCCTGTTGAAGGTGAGATTCGGGGGGCATACACAATCTTGTATGTGATTCAAGGGGTTTCAGTGGGGACATGTTATGATATATGAATCCTTGGGACCTATATGAATTATATATCTATAGAAGATATCCCACATTTAATACTTTAAATTCTCTAAATAAGACTAGTCATACCTCTATTAAAATGATCTATCAAGTATTTCTTAAATCCCCTAAACAAATTAAAATATAATACAGGCAATTAAGGAGTAATAATAAACCCAAATATGAGAAATAAGAATAATCAACTCTCATTCCATCAACTTGAAGATACAAAAATGTATTGATAAAAAATTTAATAAATAAAGAGTTATTTCATATACATGGATGGTAATCAGAGATTCCTAAGGGTTGAACCAATACATGTACACTTAATATGATGAATACCTAAAAATAATTTCTAATAATTATTCCAACATATATAAAATTTGATAACCTCTATTTTATTTTTTAGAACAACTGATGTAACAACCTAAGGAATTATTACATTTAATATTAATGGTATATAAAATATTTGAAAACATCTCAAAATTATAATTTCAATTTAAATTAAAAATTGATAAAGAATTGGAAAAATAATTTTAGGAAAATAATATACCTAATATCGATAAATGTATTAAATATATCAAAATTCTTAGTTGATAAATTGATTCAAGAATTATGTCTAGATAGGTTGAAAAAAAAGAATTATTTTCAAATAGATGAAGAGTAGGCTTTATAAGAAAATTTTATTTTCATGGCCATTATGGGTTCTATGGTGTTTTTTGGAACATAGTATACATGTTTTTCCTAATGAGATAAAAATAGTAATTATAGAAGATATAAAGGTTTTATGTTAATGGGGAGATGAGCCACTCTTAAAAAATAGTTTCAAAGTGAGATGAATCCTCATAAGTAAAATTGGATGATGAATTTCAAACATTGAATGAACTCTATTGAAATTATGACAAATTAAATGGCTGTATGAAGGATTGTAAAGATTTTATAAAAACATAGATGAAGGTTACAAAGAGTTTTAACCAAATGAATATACTTGTAACATACAAGTAAATGAATGAACATTGGGGGAGTATCCTTAGGGGTTATAAAAATTTATAGTTCCCATAAGGATGGATATGTGAGATTTCCCAATCCTTGGCCATATCTTTATCCCTGGGAATATATCTTCCTCCTCATCCTTTATATAGCAAGTTATTAGCATGATTTGGATAGAAATAACCCCACTAAAACTTTGGGTGATTAGTTTAACCTATGGATACATCACAAAGGATGGATTCCTTTGGATTCCTATATGGTATATTCAAAAAACCACTATGATGAATGTATTAGTAAATTTACTTTAGTAAAAGGTATGCATGTGTTCTTTATTTTTTTAAGCATGGATTCTATTACAATCATGGTAGATCTTGGGAGTGAGGTTTCTTATTATTTTTAGTGTGTTGATTAAGTGTAAATCGATCCTTATAAACCCATCAAGGTCAACTAACAACCAACATCACCAAGGATCACTCACTAAATCTATATAAAAGGTATAGTAATATAGTATAGAAGGAATAAATTTTAATGAAACCCCACAACCACTTTCCCATTGATTTGGTCAGTCACACACCTCAATGGGTATTGATAAGGTTACCAAACTTGTGTGGTGATGTGTTTAAAATATCATTAAAATATTGATGATATAATAATACACACAATACCAAACTAAGGGTTAAATCACAATTATATTTTCCTTCATTACCATGAATTTCTTAATCCACATCACCCAAATACCTTGAACTAATAAACGCTACCAAACTACTTGACATCTGTACTTGACTACAAACCATCCACACACAACTTTATCGACTTACCATTTAATCGCTTCATTTTTAAATTCTATATTCACCATTATTATCCACATTATATTCATTTATCCACTTTTCAATTTCAATTCATCTATTTTTCCTTATTCATATTCATTATAATCTTCACATGTTTTATTTCAACCAAAATTTCAAATTAGTTCATTAATTAACCCATTGCTCACTACTTTCCAGTCCATTACCCATCATTAATTTTATTCATATGACCATGTTCCATGATACCTAGAAACTAAGACTCAATCCCAAAAACCCCTCATAATATCACATCAATAACCACACTGTCCCATACCAACAGGCACTACACCCATTCCATCTCTGTTATAATAGCTACAAACGTCCCCTTTATGGATCAACCAGCTATACCCCTACCATAATGATAAAAACACATCATCAACTAAAACCCCACCATCTCATCCATATCATTACAACATCCCAAAACCAACCTTCACAAACCAAAACAAGAACAACCTGAACCCTATTAAAAAAGAACACAAAAAATAGTGATTTACAATAGTAAACATGGAAGTAAACCACTCTAAATAGTAACTTATTAATCATACTTCAATATTATTTTAGAACCGTATATATAATCAATGAGTGAGGAGGAGGAGAAAATAATATACCTTGGATTGAATCTTTGAATCGTCCAAAAAAAGGTAGAGATATCGCCAAACCTAAAATTCATTCGAGCCTTGGATTTGTTTGACCCTTGAATCGTTCAAGATATGGATTCAAGCCTTTGAATTGTTAAAGCCTTGATTTAAGATTGGATTCAATGACAAGGAACACCTACTATAGATGGCTTCCATGTAAAGCTTCAGATATCGTGACTAGTTAGCGATTAGTTAGGGTTTTTTAAAATAGACCAAGACACTTTTATCATCACTTCCAAAAAAGTGTTGACAAATATACCTTTTATTTGTGATAAATTAATAAATTCTGATAAAGATAAATTTTATCAGTGTTAAAACTTTAGTGTTCATAAAGAATTTATAATTTATAAATATTTTTTTGTAAATATATTTATATAATTATATATGTTTAATAAATATATATAATTATAAATATAGTAAATATATTCATTATTTAAATATATTTATTATAATTTTATAACTATTTATTTATAAATATATAAATAATTTTTTTAAAATAATATATATATATATATATTTATAATTATATAAATACTTTAAAAAACAATATTAATTTATTTATAATTATAAATATATAAATGTATTGATATAATAAATATATATTTATAATTATATTTATTTATAAATATTTATTTACAAATGTATTTTTAACATTATTGATGAATATTTAATCTTAAGTGCATGTATGTTAAAAATGAGTGAAATTGAATAATTAAAAATGACTACACTTTAACAATATTGAAAAAATGGATAAGTTTTATTAATTAAATATAAATTATTAAAACAAATATGGATATATATTAAAATAAAGATGAAAACATATTGAAAATATTAAAACATAGTAAATTAATATATATAAATAATTAATAGAAAGTGATTAAATTCACACAAAAAAATATTAAAAATGAATCAGTATACCTAACTATAATAAAATTAAGAATAAATAAATAAATTTTACCAATTAAATACATGATATATTAAATGTATCATGTCATAATGAAATTATAAAATGAATACTAAAATTTTAATAAATTACATAAATATTACGTGTATTTGTTTCTATATAATATTTCATTACTTAAATATTTGTGTGTGCGCGTTGTATATAAAAATGAATTAATTATGTATATATGTATGTGAAATCAATATAACACACGTTTGATACATGTTCAATTGAAAAATCAAATGGCATTCAATTATGTCCATTACTCGATAAAATTAGTGAGTATTTTTAATTCATATTAATTTTTAATTATAAACCATTTTTCAAAAAATATATGGCTTATTTAATATAAAGCATAAATATTTTTTATTATATAAATAATATTTATATAAATTTATATATATCTATATATATTTAATATATACTATTTATTAATATTATCAATAATTATTTAATTAATAAAATGTTTCATATTTTTATTAATTTACATATTTTTAATTTTTATTTGTTTTATTTTTATTTTAAAAATATATCAATATATTTAATATATACTATTTATTAGTAATTATAATTTATATATACTATATTCAATGTATTTATTTTTGTCTAAAATTATTTAATTAATAATTTTTTTGATATTTTTTAATAAACTCATTTCTATTTTTTATTTATTTAATTATTTAATTTTATTTAGGACCTTTATCAATGCTAAAATCATGATAAAGGATACCTTTATCAGTTCTAAAAATAAAGTGTTGATAAATGGTATCCTTTATTAGTGATAAAAATAAAGCACTGATAAAGGGTACCTTTTATCAATGCTTAAAAAACACTGATAAATGTCAATGTTTTTAAAAGTCTATTTTGTAGTAGTATAACAATACTCATCCCATCAACCCTTTCCTATACTGGACCAATAATCAAATCATTAAAATAGATAAGTAAGATGATGAAACTCTTATCCTCTCATGCCTTTCGATAATAAAAATGGTCAACATTGCTCCAAATGAACTTTTGCTACACCATGATGTCATTAAACTTATTATCACACAACCTAATGTATATTTCAAACCATAAAGGATCCTATTTTACTTTCAAACAAGATCTTGGTTCTGATGATCCATGTAACCAACTGGATGCTCCATATAGATCTCCTTATCTAAGTCCCCATGAAAAAATGATGTCTTAATGCCTGGCTATTCTAGATATAACCCCATCATGGAAACCATACTAAGTACTATCTAGATAGTCTTATGTTATACTATTGATGAAAATATATTTGAGAAGTATAAACCTTCTATTTATTGAAACCCTTTCATGACTAGTTGTGCCTATTACCTCAATCTACTATCTGATTCCTCCTTCACATGATGCAACCATTTGTTATAAAATACTTTCTTCACATGATGCATTTCTATCAACTCCCATGTTTAGGAAACCTAGAGGGAATAAATTTAATTCATTATTGATAACTTACACTAATTTTAGATTTCACATTTCTAGCCTCTTCCAGTCTCTTGGGTCCCCCTTCACCCATTAGAAGCAACCAATGTAGATCACTTCTAAACCTCTTCACTTAATGCCTTTCTCTAGTAGATTTCCATAACTCCCTCTATAGACTATGACCTTCTAATACTTCAACTCCCAAATATATATATTATAGATCTATTTCTTTAGAAACACTATGCCAATATTCCACTATCCTTGAGATTTTTTGTATAATTGGCCTTGAAAACATCATCAGAACTTGAATTTCATCAGCTATAAATTCTAGATATCCTGGTGTTCCTAATATTTATGTACTTATTGAATTCTCTAGAATATTTATAATTTTAGGACATCCATTCATTTAAAATTCATCCATAATAGATACTTTTCACTCGTCAACATTTTCTGCTAAGTTATGATCCTTCCATATGATATCTTCATTGAATATGACGTTTTAACTTCTGATAACCTTCCAAAGGATGTTGTCCTACAGTCAAAAACGAAACTCCTCATCAACATATCCTACAAAGTAACATACTTGAGACTTATCCTCATTATTTTTCCTATCCTTGGCATCAACATGGATATATAAAATAATGTCAAATAATTTGAGATGGGTTAAGTACACCTTCCTTCGAGACCAATAGAATTCTAGTAAATATTACCCTAATAGAGAAGAGGGATATATATTGATCAATTATGCCAAAAAATTCACCATTTCCATTCAAAACACCTTGAGGAAACCCATGTGAATTATCATACTCCTTTCTATTTCAACTAATGTATGATTCATCATATTCATGACTTTATTATGTTCTGAATAACCAAATATGATCTTCTCAAACTATACTCCCTTTCTCCAGAAGAATATTTGGAACTATATACTCCCATACACCCCATCATTATCAGGTCATAGGAACTTAACCTTGAAATTGATATCCTTTTCCACCATGGATCTTCATTAGATGGAATATCCATACACCTCATACTTGTTATTGAGAAAGAACACCCACACTTTTCATGTCACATCATTGATGATGGTTACATAGAACAATGAACATCCATGATAATGAGCCAGAGATGGCCCCCATATATCAATATGCACCAACTATAGTTTTTGGTTCTTTAGTAATTTACTTTTAGTTTATAAGGACACCTTACAAAACTTTCCATAGATACAATCTTCTCATTTAACATACTCCATATTACCAATCTCCAACATACCTTTAAAAGTAAGGATTTTAATCCCTTTCTTACTCAAGTGACCCGATGTTAATGCCATAACTTTATAGAAGTTACTTATCTAATATAAATTATACCTTATGATACTCTCATGAGGTACACTATCATATCCTTCACTCCTTTTTCCTCAACCATTGAACCATGTGGAATCTTCCATGTACCATCTATTAATGTTGTATAAAATCATATATCATTTAATTATCAAATAGAAATTAGTTTTTTCCTTAATCTCTATATGTATCACATTACCTTCCACTAGATAAAAATGATTTTTTTTGTGATAAAAGAGATTCCACCCTTTCCCAAAATCTCAAGATTCCAATCATCGACAAGATAAACCTTTTCATATATTTCAGTAGTATAGTTCATTATACTCTCTCTCTATCTCTATAATATTGAGTATAAATAATCTTTAGAGTCTATAATCCATGACTCAAGTGAAATAATGATATTCAATAATAGAAAAATTATATTTTTTGATACACGATTTATAGATTCACTTATAGAGTTCACTCTACACACATTGAAATCATTCTTCAGGTGGTCTTTAATCCCAAAATGCCAATACATGGGACCTCTTTTCTTCAAGCTTCACTTTCTCTAATTTATTATTTATTTATTTTTCCTTTAACCTTTCCTTGTTATGAGCCACCATATTCCTTTTTCATTATAATCATTAAAAAAAGATACCTGAATCTTCTTCTGATGAAGTTCCTCATTTAAGATCAGGTCTCTGACACCCCTAACACTAGATCAGTATTACTTCTACAATTTCTCACCACATTAACCATTATATCCCAATAATTAAGAAGGGATGATAGAAACAAAAACATCAACTCCATATCTCTAAATATTACCTTCGCTAACTCTAAATGACTCCTTATCATGCTGAATTAGTTGATGTGATCTACTGATGGTTTACCTATTGAATTACACATGTTAAAGAACCACTCCAAGAGGAATACCTTATTTATTGTTGTTGGCTTCTCATATATGTCAGTGAGGGTATGCATAAGTTCCAATGCCGTTTTTACTTATTGAATATTATAATATGTGTTTTGGGATAATGAAATCCATAAAAAATCTTATTATTTCCCCCTCCTTTGTCAACCCTCTTTCTTCATTATTTTCATCATGGTACTCATCAACTATAGATCAAGATTATTATGTAGTATACAGTACTCTATCTATATTATCAAGAACCCAAAATACATACTTTCAAACTTCTCCACCTAGACATTACCCTAATCAAACACTATTTCTCCATAAATTAATGAAGTATAGCTAAATTCCCAAACATGTAAGAGGGATTATAAATTTCTTACTGAAAACTATCTTATAAGGAAAAGGGTGGAATTATTCTATTGATCTAATATCTAAACCACCTTCCTCAGGGTTTGACAGTATGAATATCCTCCAAATTTTTTTTATACCACATTTTAGGATCTTATATATCTTCAAGTAAACCACCATAAGATTTATACTTAAATATACAAGGTATTTTCAAAGTATTGAGAGTTGATCCCGTACTACAGTGACCAAACCTTTGAAGACAAACAGGCCCAAATTACCTCACTACAACACTAACCATTTTGAATGAAAACCGTGAAGAATAATCAGAATACAATTATTGAAAGAATAAAAGAAAAAAAAAATTATATTTCTTAAATGTGAGAATGCTTCATTACTTTGATTAAGGAAACAAAGTATAATTATAATGTCTTGATTAATACCAATCCACCAATCACAAGTAATCCACACTACTAAATAAAATAGAGTCCATCCAGTGATTATGGTTGTTATATCTTCCAATCATCATGGGAGTGCCTTCATGTAGCCCCTATCTTTACATTTATATTTCCACTTGGTGAAATATTTCTATATCCTCAAATCCCCCAATCCATACACTATGCACCTTCATGAAAATACTACATGTTTTCCCTTGTGTTTTCCACACTTCCTCCACCAAGATGAGTTGAGAGGTAATTTTAAATTCTATCAAATAACTGCATCTACTAATTAGTGTAACTACAGACCATCTAGTATGAAACTTTTATTATTCCACTTAATAGACACATTGACCATAGTCGATGCCTCTCCACCACCGTTGTCCAAACCATTAGAAATTAAACTAATAGAATTTATCGTTATACTAGATCTAATGACTTGGATGGAAATGGTTTTGACAGAAAAGCCTAATAGTATAATCAATAAGACCACACACAATTATTTTATATTCAAGTTTTATTTATTTTTGGACCATTTATAAAAATTAATGTGGTACCCACATATATTAATCTTTTTTTTGATTTTTTTGGATACTCATTGAAAATAATAGGAAAAATTAATGCACTGCCACTGCACTAAGTCATTTAATTACTTCTCATGTGTTCACCCAATGATGATGATTTAAGTATAATTAACTAAAATATCAATTTTATTAAATTTTAAAATAAATAAATATAGTGGTCTTAATGTCTTGAAATATATTTATCATTATTTTAAAAGTATGGATATTTTCAATGCTTAAAATGACAATATGATTTTATTGACATTAAAAAGCACTGATAAAAGGGAAATTTTATCAGCACTAAGTTATCATTGATAAATATTGGTCTTTATAAATTATTTTTTAGTGATCATATAATATATAGTCCTTCTCATTGATAATTTTTTACATAGAGAAATACTCTAAAAGCACCTAAAAAAACCTCAGACACAACTATCATTCCTTCTATAAGAGCCAGCCTAGGAATCACCCCACCACACTTCATTTACATTCCATCATCACTATAAAATTTTAAATTAATTGGCACATAGAGGGATTTAAACCCACACTAAACTTGATAGTCCAGATGGGATAAAAAGGGCTTATCAAGCCTATTTTTTTTGCCCAAAAATTGAATAAGCATATTCTCAAAGCCTGATTAATAATAGGGCCTAGTTCGAGCTTTAAAATGTGACATTGTACGTGACATTATCGACCTGGTTATTTATATTATAATTATATTTTAAAAAAACTACAATAGTTTTCAATTATTATTTCAAATTAGTTATTATTATATATAAATTTTATATAATTTAATAATATTTTAAGGTTCGATTAAGAAATGGGTAGAAAAATTTTAATTAGTCCTTTAATTGGGAATTTTTTTCAAGTCCTGCACTATAAAATTTTCTACTATTTTCAATGAGTTATTTTTGACGGGGTTCCTTCATAAATTACCCATTACAGAAAGTGGAATTGTAAATAGTATTTTTTGCGATGACCCATTGTAAATAATATGATCCATTTTTTAAAAAATTTATTTGAGACAGAGGCCCTTCATGTCATAAATAACCTAAAAAGTAAAAAAATAAAAAAATAAAAAAAAATAATTAAAAAATAATACAAATAATATAACAAATATTCATAATAATATAAATACGCACTATATAGAACTGTAAATATATTAATTAATAAAAATATTACAAAAAATATGTACATTAAAATGTTAAAAAAATAAATAAATCACTAAGGTGTAGGGGTAATCTGGAGGAGGTGGTGGAGTGATTTCCATCCCTAATGCATGAGTTATACATTGCATATACTCTATCGTATACTCGTGCTGTTGATCCTACCATCGACACATATCCTCCTATTATTGTTGTTACTATCGATGTATCTCCTCATTCTCCCAACACATTGTCTTTATTATCTCACTATGAGATCACAATTGCTCCTCGTACTGTGCAACAAATGATGAAGATGACTCTCCAAGAGCTCCCCTATCTAACAACTATATGTGAAAATCTATTCAAAAATTGAATAAATAACCAAACAATTAGTATATAAATAAATTAATGAAAATTAATGAAAAATAACTATAATACACAACTAAAAATAATTCTGCATGTGTGAATAAAACTCAAGATGTGGACGTCACTCGGGGATAGGTTTAGAAATCATCAATCTTGTAAGACCACTACCTCTTCGAGTTGCTGCTGAACCGCTGACAGTTTGAGGTTTAGATGATATTGCATCATGTTCGTCACCAGGTAGTGAAGACTCCTCCAACTCATGAAATAGATCAAATAAATTCTCATCGGCCATCTAAAACAGGAAATTAATATTGTTAGAGAATATTTGGAAATAAGTGTTATATATAGATATATATTATATATGATTATAACCACCATTTAACTGTACCAGTTTTCATCTCTATCCTCATGTCATCAACAAATCACCTTATCCTACTACTTCTCTTGCCATCAACACATCACATCTTGTCTGACTCAGTTTTGAAAATCTAATGAAAAATTTGGACATTGATGAAAAAAATTGGCCATTTCAAATCACCTAGAGATTGAAAATTATATGATTTACTAAAAAGATGTAAATAATATATTTTACAACCTTTAGGTGACGAAACTAATTTATGCCAACCATATCTAAATTTTTCATTACAACAATTTATGCCAACCATGTCATGTGATCAATGCATATTCTTCTTCTTCTACTACAACTGTTGTCATCGACGCATCGTATCACATCTATCCTGGTTTTGGCGACCAAATGAAAAAATTGGGCTGGGTTGGCACAAGTTGGTCATTTCTAATCACCTAAAGATTTTAAATTCTATGATTTACACATTAATATTAAATTTTAATATATTTTATTACTTTATATTAAATTATCCAAAAAATTAATAGTAATTAGTGGTAGTCAGATATAATTACAGCTAATTACCGCTAATTTTTGCTATAATTTAATATAAAGAAATAAAATATATTCTATATTACTAAAAAGGCATAAATCAAAGATTTTACAGTCTTTAGGTGATGAAACCAATTTATGTCAACCGTGCCCAAATTTTTCATCGCACCAATTTATACCAATCATGTCCAAATTTTTCATTATTGATCACCAGTAAATTGACTACCAATTTCATTTTCATTTTTTCTAGTAATTTAAACTAAAAATATTAAACATTACTAAGTATCACTAATTAAAATTATTTTTTAATAATTAAATTGATTTAATGTTATTTTTTTAATAATTATCACAAATATTTAATAATTATAGTGATTTGCTGCTAATTTTTACTAATTAATGATAATTATTTCTAATTATTAAAAATTATACAGGTTTGCTACTACTATTTACTAATTTTTACTAATTATCACTATTTTTAAATTTTTTTAGTCATTACTAATAATTTTTACTAATTTTTATTAACTACCACTTATTATTAATAATTATTACTAATTATTACTAATTATTACAATTTATTACTAATTATTACTAATTATTACTAATTATTACTAATTATTACTAATTATTACTAATTATTACTACTATTAATTAACAATTACTATTATTTATTACTAATTATTACTAATTATTATAAATTATTACTATTTATTAGTAATTATTACAATTTATTACAATTTATTACTAATTATTACTAATTATTACTATTAATTACTATTTATTAATAATTATAACTATTTACTACAATTTATTACTACTCATTACAATTTATTACTATTTATTAGTAATTATTATAATTTATGTCAACCATGTATGTTTAAATTTATTATTTCTCATGGCTAAAAATTAACGACCTATTTTATTTTCACTTTACTAGTAATTTATAATAATTTCTATTATTTTATAGCGATTTTTAGTGAAATGTTTAAAATTTGTACCAATCAACCATAATTTATATTAATTTATACTAATTGCCACTAATTATTACAAATTACCAATAATTATTTCTAAATACCACTAATCAATATTATTTTTTTTATAACAATTAATAATAACTAATACTAATAATTACTAATTAAAACTAATTAATACAAATTACTACAAATTATCACAAATTATTACTAATTATTACTAATTATTACTAATTTTTATTAGTTTATAACAATTTTTTACTAATTATCTCTAATTATAACTAATTACTGCTAACTATTACTACTTAATGAAAATTATAATTAATTACTGCTAATTATAGCTAATTATTTCTAATTTCCACTTATTATTACTATTTTTATTAGTTTATATCAATTTTTACTAATTACCACTAATTTTTAATAATTATATTTATTTGTCACTAATTTTTACTAATTACCGCTAATTAATACCAATTTCCTCTAATTTTTACCAATTATCACTAATTAATACTAATTACCACTAACGTTTAATAATTATATTGATTTATCACTAATTTTTACTATTTACCGCAAATTAATACTAATTATCGCTATTTTTTTAGTAATTACCATTATTTTTAACTAATTTCTTCTAATTTTTACTAATTTCCTCTAATTTTTACTAATTATCGCTAATTATTAGTAATTATTGCAAATTATTACTAATTACTACTAATTATTACTAATTACTTCTAATTAACACCAATTATTACTATTTTTTATTAATTTATAACAACTTTTTACTAATTACTATTTATTTTTTATAATTATATTGATATATCGCTAAATTTTACTAATTACCGCTAATTAATACTAATTACCGTTACTTTTTACTAATTGTTGTTAATTTTTACTAGTTACTACTATTTTTTAGCAATTACCATTAATTTTTACTAATTACCACTAATTTTTTCTAATTATTGGTAATTTATACTAATTACAACTATTTTTACTAATTACTACTAATTATTACTAATTACTGCTAATTATTACTAATTACCACAAATTATTATTAATTACTGCTAATTATCTCTTATTATTACTAAATTTTATTAGTTTATGACATATTTTTACTAATTACCACAAATTAGTACTAATTACCACTAATTATAACTAATTATTGCCATTTTTTACTAATTATTGCTAAATACCACTTATTATTACTAATTTTATTAGTTTCTAACAATTTTTTATTAATTACCACAAATTTTTAATAATTATTTTGATTTATCGCTAATTTTTACTAATTACTGCTAATTAATACTAATTACTGCTAATTACAGCTAATTACCACTAATTATAGCTAATTGCCACTAATTTTTACTAATTACTGCTAATTTTTACTAATTACCACTAATTTTTACTAATTACAGCTAAATACCACTTATTATTACTATTTTTTTATTAGTTTATAACAATTTTTAACTAATTACTGGCTAATTATCACTAGTTTTTCCTAATTACCGCTAATTTTTCTTAATTACCGCTAATTATAGCTAATTTTCGCTAAGTTTTATTAATTACCGCTATTTATTACTAATTAACGCTATTTAATACGATTTAACGCTCTTTATTACTATTTACCTCTAATTATTACTATTTACTACTAATTATAACTAATTACCATTACTTATTACTAATTACTGCTAATTATTACTAATTACCACTATTTATTACTAATTATTACTAATTATTACTAATTATTACTAATTATTGCTAATTATTACAGATTATTACTAATTATTACTGTTTTTTACTATTTATTAATATTGATTACTATTTATTACTCTTTATTACTATTTATTACAATTTATTACTAATTATTAGTAATTATGACTAATTATTACTAATTATTACTATTTATTATTAATTATTATTAATTATTAGTAATTATTACTAATTAGTAGTAATTATTACTAATTATTACTAATTACCGCTATTTATTCCTATTTATTATAAATTATTACGAATTATTACTAATTATTAGTATTTAGTATTATTTATTAATATTTAATTCTATTTATTATAATTTATTACTAATTATTATTTATTACTGCTAATTACCATTAATTAACGCTAATTATTACTATTTATTACAATTTATTACTAATTATTACTGTTTATTAGTATTTAATACAAATTAATTCTAATTAATGCTAATTAATAATAATTACACATAATTATTATTAATTAATGATAATTGAACCAAATTATTACAAATTAATGCTATTTACTTTTAAATGAAAACATTAAATCTTAATGAAACAACATATTTGTACAAATAAATAATTCAAAAAACTATCTAATTCTCATTTAATTTAATTATCGCTAATTAATAATAATAATAATAATAATTATAAAATAAAATGAATTAATTAAAAAATAAATGTGACAAATAAATACCTTAAAATTTAATCTTTCGTTGGATGCAAGTCTTGAAAATTGCTCCGCTGTAAAATATAAAACCTTGAAAAAACTGAAGAGAGAAATATGATAGCAGAGAAGCAAAGAGGAGTTAAGAGAACTTTGAAATGAGAAGAAATCAGATGGGGGTATATATAGGTTAAATCATTTGTGATGGGAAGCCCGTCGCAAATAGTTAGGTGGTTATTAGTTGTGGTGGCGGTAAAAAATAGTATTTACGATGAGTCCTGTCACAAATACTATCACACCGACAGATTATTTGCGACGAACCATCACATATATTATTTTTAGCGATAGGTCTTGTCACAAATAGTTAGATGATTATTAATTGAGGTGGTGGTGAATGATAATATTTGTGACAGTACCCATCGCAAATAATGTTCTACCGAAATATTATTTGCGATGGGGATCCTCCCTCATTGCAAATAACAGGAACCCAGGAAGAGTATTTGCGACTGGGGTTTAGCCCCCCATCACAAATACTCTTCTTGCAATAAGGCACGCAAGGCACACCAAAGGTATTTCCGACAAACTGTTGCAAATACCTCTTGTTTTTGGACTATTTGTGATGGGTCAAAATTGTCACGAACCAGCCCGGGTACCTTGGTAACCTAATAAGCGAGCCGTCCCTGACATCACCCGAAGGGCATTCCCGATCCCCACTGGCTGGCGACTAGCACCCGACATCATACAACATACAAGTGGGAACAATTTCTGCCACAAGAATACAAAAGCCAAAGATATGAGACAATATGCACATCAATAGGAAAACTCCACTTAGAGTAAAAGTGTAACACCCCAAGATTTCATAGTACGTTATCTCTTCAAAGAAATTCAATAACTTGCGCTACACGCAACACCGAGTTCGAGCGCACCACGACTTACCAAACTAGCCATTCAAAAAGCGGTTATGAATAGAATTAACTGAATTTTGAATTTTATATACTCCATATAATTTTAGAATCCATATTATTTGTTTCTTAGACATAATATAAAAACAAATTCATTTTTTTTCAAATAAAAGAAGTATTTTTCAAAAAATGCAATTTTACTGCCTTTTAATGGAGAACCTTTTTTAAAACCAATATTTGACACTTTTATATATTCAATTTAATGAAATTAAATTATTCTTTAGAAGCGGGATATAAAAATTTAGTTTGGATAAATTTTTGATACTTTTTTGATAACTTTCATATTTTGATGAATAGTGAATAATACTAAATTTTAATTGAAAACAAAATTTTAAATCGAAATAATTTATAGTGTTAAATTATACATTAGGGTGGTTTTAAAGTATCATTAGATTATATTTTTATCATTTAATATAATTTAGGTCATTGGATGTAATTTCACATTTAAACTGGACATAAACAAGTATCAATCTTTTGATAATTATTGTTTCATAAAAACACGCTTTTTGTTTTGAAAACGGTAATTAATTTTAAATTAATTTCTTCCACGTGTATGTTTTGAATTTGGAAAAATAGATTCCATATTTGGAATCAAGAGGTCCAAATCATGTAAATAGATAACTTTTTTTAGACATTATGAATAATTACTTCAATAAATATTTTATTTACCGTGGTTAAAGGGTAAATCTGGTAAATAAGGGTAAGAAAATATTATTATAATAATATTAAATTACCCTAACACGTGTCCTTTTCCTATTGGTTGATAAATGTCCAACCATGGGCATCTTTGGGTCGATTTTGGTACTACGTGGAGCCACTTGAGATTAATAATGACACTTTATATTAAATAATTTAAAGTAAAGACAAAAATGACATAAACATATATCTTTTAGTAAATTTTTTTACAAGGGGTTATATAAGTTATCTTTTCAACAATAAATATTCATTTGAAATCTAAAAATATTTCCTACATCATGGTATTTTTTTTATAATTTTTAGACATAAAATAAATAAAATTATCTATGACACAATAATGATACAATGTTTACCTCATTAATGAATGATTTAAATAAATGAGATTATAAAAATTAAAACAATATCCAAACCCTATCCAATTCTTATTGAATGATTTTATTACAAACATGAGTCATCTTATCTTTGACTTTAATGAGTTTTGGACCTTTAGAAACCAAAAATAATTATATAATAAAATAACATTTTCAAACTTTCCTAAAGAACCCCTCCCCCCTTATAAAAAGCCCTCACCTCTTACCCATTTCTCACACCTCTCAAGCCCCTTGTCTCATCCAAACTCTGCCCAATTAGGCTCCCTACATCCCTCTCTTCCTCTTATAAGCCTTACCTTAGAAAAAAGTCACTTCAAGGAAGCCTTTTTTGGTTCGAACCAAAGGGAGTTACCCGATTTAAAGGTAACATCTCCTCTTAAGTTATTTTATTTTATTTTATTTCTCCAACCCCCTAAACTCTATGTATTACTTTCTTTTATAACAACACCAGTATCCTCAATATACTAGGTTTTTGTTATGAAAAGGATTTTAACTACACTTACACACACCTCAATCGAATAGGTATATAACATAATGTTTCTATGGACGGCGAACTACTGCTTCTCGAAATGATGATTTTTCAATATTCTACTAGCACCTATTATGGTGGCCATTATGATGGCACTATAATTATATACGATATTTATGATATTTATTTTATCTATAATCTTATGTAATTCTATTTTATATCATAACTTTATTCATTTCATGTGGTATATATACGATGATTTAATTTGAAGAAGTGCAGGCTACCGCCCCCTGAAAGTGATTTGACTCATTCATACCATACATGGAATGTATAAAGGATGGTGTTAATGAACTTACATAACATATATAAAATATTATATTATACTGGAATAATAATATACCTATGTATCATTTGGTCTTCTTTCCTTAAAAAAATGAAATGGAAGTAGCGTTCGTGCGTACGTACGGATTACCGTCTCCACGAAGGCGATGAGATTAATTCCCCATCATAACCAATCAAGAATAATTTTTATTTGATTGTTAAAAATAATGTTTAAGAACATTATATCATTCTGGATATGAATCAAATACATCCTATCCATAATAAACATGACTTACGTAACAAAACATATAAAGGAAAATGAATCAGTTAACACCCGAAACAATGATGCTACTAAAATATTATTAACAAAGAAATATTATAAGATCATATATGATATCATATTTATGTATGTGGTTCTTGTATAATTTAATAACAATTATTTAACTATTATACAGGAGGTTAACATACCCTCTACCAAAGAAAAGTACAAGGTAAGGGTTAATTCCTCAATCTAATTATTATTCGAGATTGTTTATGTGTAAGTATTTACTGGAACATATTTATTATCCATGTCCATGTTAGATAAAGGAGTTTTCAAAAGGATTATTTTTAAGGGACTCTTCAACTAAAATATCATTTTAACGGTTTAAATATTTATTCTTCTAAATCATTATAATTAATTTCCATGTTTTCAAAATGGTTTTTAAAGGATTTATTTATATGGACATGAATGTTTTTAAATGTTAATTCTTTCAAAAGTTTAAAAGTGGTATGGGACACTTTGATTAAAAAATGTATTTTAAATGGCTTCCTTTATAAATTGTGTGACTTTTAAATGTTTTCATGAAAAATGAATATTTCTCTCAAAGAGTTTTACTAATCATTTTCAACTATGACAACATCATTTTGGATATTATTCTTGATTGAGGTTGATTTATTATAAATACAATCTTCAATATTGTATTGAATGAGTTATGATGTGATTGACTGTGAATGTTCTATTTTTATACCATTCATGTTTTATGGTTAAAGTATTGACATTTTTCATGATAGTTTTAATACGAATGTTTATGTTATGTTTCAACATTTTCATATGAGGAATTCATTGGACTTAGTAAGTGAGGGGTGGAGCCCTCTATAACTCCTCGATGCATCGGTAGGTCTCATGAGACAAACTTGTGTCTTGGCACAAGGCCTTGACAAAATCTTATTTGTAGTCTTGCCACGAGGCCTTGACTATGTGGTTATGATATCCGACATTATGCATTCTATCATTATGTAATTAGCTATTGATATTAAATGTGATTATTTGACTAGTATAATATCCATGTGAATAAGTAAATGGAATTATTTGATTTATCTTTTCCATAGTATGCTGAAGTTTAAGTTTAAAAGGCCTTTGTTTTAGTTTTATACATTTCCTTAAGTGTTTATGCTTATTTATGAAATATTCTGCTATATTTTTATCCTTACTGAGCATTTTAAATCACCCCTTTCTATGTTTTATTTTTCCAAGGATGCGAAGAAGTATATTATGACTGACCTGTAGGGATACTCTATGGGATATGAATGTGGTTAATGGAGACAATTTTGTTGTTGTTGTTCATTTTATAATGTAATGTAATGTTCATGTATGTAATCTATTTTCCAAGACTGCTAAACTGATTGGTCCTTCGAGACTTGATTCCTTATAATTGTGCCAATGTATTAAAATAATGCACCGAATCTGGGTAACTGGGGTCGGGGTGTTACAAAAGTACCAGAATACAGAGAGGCATAAAATCCAAAATACTAAAACCCAAAGTAATAAACAGGGAAACAACCCCTAGGTCTCTAATGACATAACTCCCCACATCCAAAGCTCAACAACTAGATCCACCCATAAGAGATCTATTCCCTTTGCTTGAGCCTGGAAAGAGAAAGTCTATAAACACCCAAAGACAAAATTAGGGTGTGAGCCTAAGCCCAATAGGATACCACCAAAGATTCCATAACAAATTCCAAATATAGATTTTTCAAATAAAAGCTTTCAATTTTTCAGAATAAATAGGTTTGACAATTCAAAAACATATTTATACAAAACATGCTATACAATTTCAAAATAATGGAAAATATATTCAAATCACATGATTTTATTTACAAGAGATTAATTATTTCTAAAATAATGACTTAAGTGAAACATTTATATAAAACTATTAATATAAATTTAGTAGGCATGTAAATTAGTTCCAACAAACATTAGCATACATTTATGTCTAAAATATAAATAAACAAACGAGAAACACAATCATTTTCCAAAAAGTATGATATTATTAACTAGTTATAGGATTCCGAACTCTCTATGTGAACTCAGAAAACTATGTATACACACATCCCTATGAAACTGGCCAAAGTATACTCATCACTAACCCATCGGGGATGTGACCCACCAAAAGTATGTTTTAGAACATTATCATAGCGTAGAGTGTATCCAAATAACTCATTAACTACCTAAGGCTTGCATGCCCTCTTACATTATGGGTGTACTATTTTAAGACTACTTAAAAATAAGATCAATCTCATTCTTCTATTTTAAAAATACCAATTTCTTTCCATTTAAAAGAAAAATAGGTTTTATTAAAAAATGCATCTTTTTCACAAGATAAAAGCACTAGGTTTCTATCAAAACATTTTTAATCCATTTTCACCATTTTGAAATCCATTAAAAAGACATTCCATCATTACACAATTTTTTTCCACAATTAAATTCAACAATTTAATTAAAATAATTTCCATCATATCCACAATTTAAATTAAACAATTTAAATCATTTAATAAGCATACCCAAATCAATGGAATTGAGGGTTTTCCAAATTTTCATGCCAAAACCGTTTCAAATATCCTGATTCACTGGAATCGGATTTTTATCTATTAAATTGAAATAAAATTTTGAGCAATTGAATTTAAATCAAAAATTAAAATAAATCAATCAATACAAGGATAATCAATTTGGTTAACCAGGATGGAACAACCAACCTCAAGGTCATCGATGTCAGCTGCAATGATAAACCATAATGTGTGGTTCAATACACCTCCTCACAGCTTTATTGTCGTAAGGGTCGACACACCAAAGTTTGATGTTCTTCAAGGGGTCCTAGAACCAAAACATATATATTATTTTATAAGAAAGTAAAATACTACATACGATTACATTTTCTCTATCTTGGACAATATCTGGATTATAGTTTTATGTTAACACATGAAATCATAGGAAATATCCATAAAAATAATTATAAACCACATTAGATAATTCAATCCCTCTATTTTATTTCACAAGAAAATAAAATATTACATGCGATTACATTTTCTCTCTCCTAGACAATCTTTAGATTATCGTTTTTTGTTAACACATGAAATCAAAGAAATATACATAAAAATAATTATAAACCCCATTCGATAATTATATCCCTCTATTTTATTTCACAAGGAAATAAAATATTACATGTGATTACATTTTCTCTCTCATGGATAATATTTGGATTATCGTTTTATGTTAATGTATGTGTTTGAAATTATCCTTCAATAGTTCATGAAATTAGATATTGATAATTTTATATTTAATAAAATTATCTTTAACTTAAAAATTAATTATAAAAAATGTATATCTAAATAACTATATATATATATATATATCTTTTTACAATTAAAAATTACTGAAAATACAGTATTTCCCAACGGTTTAGAACCATTGGGAAAGGCTGCAGAACCGTTGGTATATGTTATACCAACGGTTCTGCAAACCATAGAGAAGTAATCTGCTGGGAAAGCTTTTCCCAATGGTTTATAGTGAACCACTGGGATAGGGTGGAGAAAAATTACCCCATCCCAACAGTTTTTCCAAACCGTTGGGAAAGCTTTTCCCAACGGTTTACAAGCGTTGGGATAGGGTGGAGAAAAATTACCCTATCCCAAATGTTCTGCCAAACCACTGGGAAAGTTTTTCCCAAAGGTTTGGCCAAACCGTTGGAAAAAACCGAAGGTATCCTCTTTCCCAATGGTTTCTAAACCATTGGGAAAAGTGTTTTACCAACGGTTCATGGAACCGTTGGTAAAACAGAACCCATAGATGCTATGCCAACGGTTTCAAACTGTTGGAATATCCTATGCTGGGCAAATTGCACAGCAGCTCTGCAATTTGCCCAACAGGTCTCCAATTTGCCAACTAGGTCTCATTTTGTTGGTTCCCTCTCATTTTTATTCCAATTATTGTACCTAAAATAAACTAACACATACACATACAATTATTGTACCTGCAATAACCAACTAACACATACATATAGAGAAAAAATTCATACACATTTAAAATATAATGATGGAACTATACACATCCATAATTAAATTAGAATTCATAACGTAATTATAAACATACATAATTCATTTAGATTTCAATTTAAAATTTAGATGATAATTATATGTGGAATCCGGAAGTCAATTCATAATTTGATCAGTTTTTTGTATACCATATATTTTTACCTAAAATGATGTCCATTTTAAACAAAATACATACACCTGGAGTGCTACTGGCCACACCATGCCTCGGATTGAGGCGGGGTTGACTCGTACACGTCACATATGACCCATGGATCATTGTGCTAAAGTATCAACACAATATGAATGCGTTTGGTCAGTTTTCCATATGCCAATTGATTTTTTCAATTAAAATGACGTCCTTTTGAAACAATAGGCAGACGCTTTGAGTGGTGCTGGCCACACTACATCTCAGATTGAGGCGAGGTTGATTCGTACATGTCAAATATGACCCATGGATCGTTCTCCTAAAGTTTCAACGGAAAATGAATGTGTTTGGTCGGTTTTCCGTATGTACTTAAAATGTTGTCCATTTTAAACAAAAGAGAGCCACTTAGAGTGATTTAGGTCACAATGTGCCTCCTATTAAGGCAAGGTTGAATCGTAAACATCACATATGACTCATGGATTGTTGGGCTAAAGTATCGACACAATTCGAATGGGTTTGGTCAGTTTTCCGTATGGCAGTTGATGTTTTTCACTTAAAATGACGTCCTTTTGAAACAAAAGACAGACACTTTGAGTGGTGGCAGCCACACCGTGCCTCAGATTGAGACTGGGTTGACTCGTACAGGTCACATATGAACCATGAATCATTATGTTAAAGTATCGACACAATCCAAATGCGTTTGGTCGGTTTTTCGTATGCCAATTGATGTTTTTCAATTAAAATGACGTCTTTTTAAAAACAAAAGGCAGACACTTTGAGTGGTTCCGGCCACACTACATCTCAGATTGAGACGGGGTTGATTCTTACACGTCACATATGACCCATGAATCGTTCTCCTAAAGTTTTTACAGAAACTGAATGCATTTGGTCAGTTTTCTGTATGTACTTAAAATGTTGTCCATTTTAAAAAAAAGAGAGCCACTTAGAGTGATTCTGGCCACACCATGCCTCCGATGAAGGTGGGGTTGACTCGTACATATCACATATGACCCATGGATCATTGTTATAAAGTATCGACACAATCTGAATGTGTTTGGTCAGTTTTTCGTATGCCAGTTGATGTTTTTCACTTAAAATGACGTCCTTTTGAAACAAAAGACAGACACTTTGAGTGGTGGTGGCCACAACGCGCCTCGGATTGAATAAAGGTTGACTCTTACACGTCAAATATGACCCATGGATCATTGTGTTAAAGTATCTACACAATCCGAATGCATTTGGTTAGTTTTTCGTATGCCAGTTGATGTTTTTCAATTAAAATGACGTCCTTTTGAAACAAAAGGCAGACACTTTGAGTGGTGTCGGCCACACCACATCTCAAATTGAGGCGGGATTGATTCTTACATGTCACATATGACCCATGAATCGTTCTCCTAATGTTTCAATGGAAACCGAATGCGTTTGGTCAGTTTTACGTATGTACTTAAAATGTTATCCATTTTAAACAAAAGAGAGCCACTTAGAGTGATTTCGGCCACAATGTGCCTCAGATTAAGGTGGGGTTGAATTTTAAACGTCACATATGACCCATGGATCGTTGTTCTAAAGTATAGACACAATCCAAATGCTTTTGGTCGCTTTTCCTTATGCTAGTTGATATTTTTCACTTAAAATGACGTCCTTTTGAAACAAAAGACATAAACTTTGAGTGGTGGCGGCCACACTGTACCTTGGATTGATGCAACATTGACTCTTAAACCTCACATATGATCCATGGATCGTTGTGAGAAAGTATTGACACAATCTTAATGTGTTTGGTCGGTTTTCCGTATTCCACATGATGTTTTTCAATTAAAATGACGTCCTTTTGAAACAAAAGGCAGAAACTTTGAGTGGTGGCGGCCAAACCGCACCTTGTATTGAGACGGGGTTGAATCGTACACGTCACATATGACCCATGGATTGTTTTTCTAAAGTATTGACACAATCTAAATGCGTTTGGTCAGTTTTTCTAATGCCAGTTGATGTTTTTCAATTAAAATGACGTCCTTTTGAAAAAAAGGCAGACACTTTGAGTAGTGCCAGCCACAACGCATCTCAAATTGAGGCAGGGTTGATTCTTACACATCACATATGAACCATGAATCATTCTCCTAAAGTTTCAAAAGAAAATGAATGCGTTTGGTCAGTTTTCCATATGTACTTAAAATGTTGTCCATTTTAAACAAAAGAGAGCCACTTAGAGTGATTCTGGCCACACCATGCCTCTAATTAAGGTAGGGTTGACTCATACACATCAAATATGACCCATGGATAGTTTTTCTAAAGTATCGACACAATATGAATGCGTTTGGTCAGTTTTCCGTATGCTAGTTGATGTTTTTCACTTAAAATGACGTCCTTTTGAAACAAAAGACAGACACTTTGAGTGGTGGCGGCCACACCGTGCCTCTAATTAAGGCGGGGTTGACTCTTACACGTCATATATGACCCATGGATCGTTGTTCTAAAGTATCGACACAATCCGAATGATTTTGGTCAGTTTTCCATATGCCAGTTGATGTTTTTTAATTAAAATGACGTCCTTTTGAAACAAAAGGCAGACACTTTGAGTGGTGCCAGCCACACCGCGCCTTAGATTGAGGTGTGGTTGACTCTTACACGTCACATATGACCCATGTATCATTATTCTAAAGTTTCAACGGAAACCAAATGTGTTTGGTCGGTTTTCCGTATGTACTTAAAATGTTGTCCATTTTAAACAAAAGAGAGCCACTTAGAGTGATTCCGGCCACACCGGGCCTCAGATTAAGGCAGGGTTGACTCGTACATGTCACATATGACCCATGTATCGTTGTACTAATGTATCGACACAATTCTAATGTGTTTGGTCCGTTTTCCGTATGCCAGTTGATATTTTTCACTTAAAATGACGTCCTTTTGAAACAAAAGATAGACACTTTGAGTTGTGGAGGCCACACCGCACCTTTTATTGAGGCTAGATTGACTCGTACACGTCACATATTACCCATGGATCATTGTTCTAAATTATCAACACAATCTGAATGCGTTTGGTCGGTTTTCCATATTCCAGTTGATGTTTTTCAATTAAAATGACGTCCTTTTGAAACAAAAGGCAGACACTTTGAGTGGTGGCGGCCACACCACACCTCTAATTGAGGCGGGGTTGACTCTCACACGTCACATGTGACCCATGGATCATTGTTCTAAAGTATCGACAGAATCTGAATGCGTTTGGTCAGTTTTCTGTATGCCAGTTGATGTTTTTCAATTAAAATGACGTCCTTTTGAAACAAAAGGCATACACTTTGAGTGGTGCTGGACACACCACGTCTCAGATTGAGGCGAGGTTGATTCTTACACATCACATATGACCCATGAATCGTTCTCCTAAAGTTTCAATGGAAACTAAATGTGTTTGGTTGGTTTTCCGTATGTACTTAAAATGTTGTCCATTTTAAACAAAAGAGAGCCACTTAGAGTGATTATGGTCACACCGTGCCTCTGATTAAGACATGGTTGACTCGTACACATCACATATGACCCATGGATTGTTGTGATAATGTATCGACACAATCCGAACGCGTTTGGTCGGTTTTCCGTATGCCAGTTGATGTTTTTCACTTAAAATGACGTCCTTTTGAAACAAAAGACAGATACTTTGCATTGTGGTGGACACACCGCGCCTCGTATTGAGGCGGGGTTGACTTGTACACATCCCATATGACCCATGGATCATTTTTCTAAAGTATAGACACAATCCGAATGCGTTTGGTAGGTTTTCCGTGTCCCAGTTGATGTTTTTCAATTAAAATGACGTCCTTTTGAAACAAAAGGCAGACACTTTTAGTGGTGTCGACCACACCATGCCTCAGATTGAGGAGGGGTTGACTCATACACGTCACATATGACCCATGAATCATTGTGCTAATGTATCGACACAATCCGAATGCGTTTGGTCACTTTTGCGTATGCCAGTTGATGTTTTTCAATTAAAATGACGTTCTTTTAAAACAAAGGGAAGACACTTTGAGTGGTGCCGGCCACACTGCATCTCATATTGAGGTGGGGTTGATTCATATAGGTCACATATGACCCATGAATCTTTCTCCTAAAGTTTTAACGGAAACCAAATGCGTTTGGTTAGTTTTCCGTATGTACTTAAAATGTTGTCCATTTTAAACAAAAGAGAGCCATTTAGAGTGATTTTGGCCACACCGTGCCTCAGATTAAGGTGGGGTTGACTCGTACACGTCACATATGACCCATGGATCGTTGTTCTAAAGTATCAACACAATCCGAATGCGTTTGATCACTTTTTCGTATGCCAGTTGATATTTTTCACTTAAAATGACGTCCTTTTGAAACAAAAGACAGAAACTTTGAGTGGTGGCGGCCACACCACGCCTTGGATTGAGGTGGTGTTGACTCTTACATGTCACATATGACCCATGGATCGTTGTTCTAAAGTATCGACACAATCCAAATGCGTCTGCCCATTTTCCGTATGCCAGTAGATGTTTTTCAATTAAAATGACGTCCTTTTGAAACAAAAGGCAGACACTTTGAGTGGTGGTGGCTACATCGCACCTCAGATTGAGGCAGGGTTGACTCGTACACATCACATATGACCCATGGATCGTTGTGCTAATGTATCGACAAAATCCTAATGCGTTTGGTTAGTTTTCCATATGACGGTTGATGTTTTTCAATTAAAATGACGTCCTTTTAAAACAGAAGACAAACACTTTGAGTGGTGCCGGCCACACCATGTCTCAGATTGAGGCAGGGTTGATTCTTACACGTCACATATTACTGATTAATCTTTCTCCTAAAGTTTCAACAGAAACCGAATGCATTTGGTCGGTTTTCCATATGTACTTAAAATGTTGTCCATTTTTAGCAAAATAGTGCCACTTAGAGTGATTCCGGTCATACTGTGCCTCAGATTAAGGCGGGGTTAACTCGTAAACATCACATATGATCCATGGATCGTTTTTCTAAAGTATCGACACAATCCTAATGCGTTTGGTTGGTTTTCCGTATGCGAGTTGATGTTTTTCACTTTAAATGACGTCCTTTTGAAACAAAAGACAGAAAATTTGAGTTGTGGCGGCCACACCGCGCCTCTAATTGATGTGGGGTTGACTCGAACATGTCACATATGACCCATGGATAGTTTTTCTAATGTATCGACATAATCTGAATGCGTTTGGTTGGTTTTCCATATACGAGTTGATGTTTTTCAATTAAAATGATGTCCTTTTGAAACAAAAGGCAGACACTTTGAGTGGTGCCAGCCACACCATGCCTCGGATTGAGGCGGGGTTGACTCATACACGTCACATATGACCCATGGATCGTTGTGAAAATGTATCAACACAATGAAAATGCATTTGGTCGCTTTTCCGTATGCGAGTTGTTGTTTTTCAATTAAAATGACGTCCTTTTGAAACAAAAGGTAGACACTTTGAGTGGTGTCGGCCACACCGCGTCTCAGATTGAGGCGGGGTTGATTCGTAAACGTCACATATGACCCATGAATCATTCTCCTAAATTTTCAATGGATACCAAATGTGTTTGGTCAGTTTTCCGTATGTACTTAAAATGTTGTCCATTTTAAATGAAAGAGAGACATTTAGAGTGATTTCATCCACACTGTGCCTCAGATTAAGGCGGGGTTGACTCGTACATGTCACATATGACCCATGGATCATTGTTCTAAAGTATCAACACAATCCGAATGCGTTTGGTCACTTTTCTGTATGCCAGTTGATATTTTTCACTTAAAATGACGTCCTTTTGAAACAAAAGACAGATACTTTGAGTGGTGGAGGCCGCACCGCGCCTCGGATTGAGGCGGGGTTGACTTGTAAACGTCACATATGACCCATGGATCGTTTTTCTAAAGTATTGACACAATCCGAATGTGTTTTTCGGTTTTCCGTATGCCAGTTGATGTTTTTCAATTAAAATGACGTCCTTTTGAAACAAAAGGCAGACACTTTGAGTGGTGGCGGTCACACTGCACCTTGGATTGTGGTGGGGTTGACTCATACACATCACATATGACCCATGGATCATTTTTCTAATGTATTGACACAATCTGAATGCGTTTGGTCGGTTTTCCGTATGCCAGTTGATGTTTTTCAGTTAAAAAGACGTCCTTTTGAAACAGAAGACATACACTTTGAGTGGTTCCGGCCACACTGTGTCTCAGATTGAGGCGGGGTTTATTTGTACACATCACATATGACCCATGAATCGTTCTCCTAATGTTTCAATGGAGACCAAATGCGTTTGGTCAGTTTTCCGTATGTACTTAAAATGTTGTCCATTTTAAGCAAAAGAGAGCCACTTAGAGTGATTCTGGCCACACCATGCCTCAGATTAAGGCAGGGTTGACTCGTACACGTCACATATGACCCATGGATCATTGTTCTAAAGTATCGACACAATCCTAATGCTTTTAGTTGGTTTTCCGTATGTCAGTTGATGTTTTGCACTTAAAATGACGTCCTTTTGAAACAAAAGACAGACACTTTGAGTAGTGGCGGCCACACCACACCTCCGATTGAGGTGGGGTTGACTCGTACATGTCACATATGACCCATGTATCATTGTGATAAAGTATCAACACAATACGAATGCAGTTGGTCAGTTTTCTGTATGCCAATTGATGTTTTTCAATTAAAATGACATCCTTTTGAAACAAAAGGCAGACACTTTGAGTGGTGGCAGCCACACCGCGCCTCGGATTGAGGCGGAGTTGATTCATACACGTCAAATATGACCCATGGATCGTTCTACTAAAGTTTCAATGGAAAATAGATGTGTTTGGTCATTTTTCCATATGTACTTAAAATGTTGTCCATTTTATGAGAATCCTCATGTGTCTATTAGTGGAATGGTATTTACTTTAAATCTTGTGGACATTTATATAAAATATTTTTATATCATTCTTAGTATGGATTAGATATTAGTTTATAATGCTATGAAACATTTTAGATCTAACAATGTCATGGCCAATGAATACATCTCTTTTATAACATACCAAGAATATATGATATTGATTGGATGTGTAAATGTGATTTACATTGATTATCATGATGAAAATAAATCAAATATATATTATAGATTTTCTAGTATTAAATAAAATCAAGGAGGGTGGGGGGGATATCCGGTGGGGCTGTCCGGTGGGTGTCCGGGGGGCTGTCCGGGGACCAAGGAGGAGGGTGGGGGGGGGGGGGGGGGTTGTCCGGGGGGCTGTCCGGGGGGTGTTCGGGGGGTTGTCCAGGGTTCAAGGAGGAGGGTGGGGGGGGGGGGGGGCTGTCTGGGGGGCTGTTTGGGGGGATGTCCGGAGGGCTGTATGGGGTCTAGGGAGGAGGGTGGGGGGCCTGTCCGGGGGGCTGTTTAGGGGGCTGTCTGGGGGCTGTCTGGGGGTGTTTGGGGGGTTGTCCGGGGTCCAAGGAAGAGGGTGGGGGGTTGTCTAGGGGATGTCTGGGGGGATGTCCGGGGGGTTGTCCAGGGTCTAGGGAGGAGGGTGGGGGGGCTGTCCGGGGGGCTGTTTGGGGGGCTGTCTCGGGGCTGTCTGGGGGTGTTTGGGGGGTTCTCCCGGGTCCAAGGAAGAAGGTGGGGGGGGGGGGGGGGCTGTTCGGGGGGCTGTCTGGGGGCAGTCTGGGGGGCAGTCTGGGGTCCCGGGAGGAGGGTGGGGGGGGGGGGGATGTCCGGGGGGCTATTCGGGGGGATGTCCAGGGGCTGTCCGGGGGGGTGTTCGGGGGGTTATCCGAGGTCCAAGGAAGAGGGGGGGGGGGCTGTCCGGGGGGCTGTCTGGGGGGCTGTCCGGCGGGGCTGTCTGGGGTCCAGGGAGGAGGGTGGGGGGTTGTCCAGGGTCCATGAAGGAGGGGGGTTCCCAAACACACAACCACTAAAAGACAACAACATCCATAAAAACAGATAATATATAAAAATAACTCAACTTCAATACTATACTACGAGTCTAGATAAAACCAATAACTAGAATAGATTAAATATCAAATATCAGTAATATCAGTAAAAAATGTAATGGATCAACTTGTCCCACATCACCATCACCATCATCACCATCATCATCACCCTCTTCCTCATCCCCATCATCATCCTCTCCCTCCTCGCCCTCGCCCTCCTCCTCACCCTCGCCCTCCTCCTCACCCTCGCCACCCACCTCACCCTCCTCCTCTCCCTCCTCTTTCACATCAGACTCCTTGCCATCATCATCATCAAGCTAGACATTTTCTTGACCACCACTAGAACTTCCACCTAATTCACCATATATAGAATGTATTGATGACATATACTCATCAAAATCTGGGCTGGCCTCTGCTGGAAGTGTGGGACGTAGAACTTCAATAAATTTCATAAACGCACTATTTTCCCTAATAGACTGTTCTTCTATCTCTGTGGACCTTTTCTTAGCCTGTTCTACCTGTTCCCTAACTTACTGCTGCTCGGTGGAACTACAGCTCATACCTGAGGAGGGCCAATACCTCGTCGGGGCTATCCTAGGTCAGCAGCATACTTTACCAGAATGCTCCTCTCCCAACACCTGATGTAAGTGATCTGTTGGCCCAAAATTGTCTGGTTATTGGGCATAGAGGGCCTCTAATGCAGCCTATTACAAATATAAATATATCATTAAGTTACAAAAATAGATATTAAAATATAAATTCAACAGATTAAAACTTACAATATGCTGCTGAGTCGCTTCGTTGATGGCACTTCCATCATTTTTCCGTCTACTCGAGCAAACCAGTTTTTCTAGAGGCACACATCCTTCAATATTTTGTATTTGTGTCTACAATGACATTGAAAACTAAAGTTATAAGAAAACTTTAGCAAACTATTAAATAATTGAGGAAAAAAAGAAAGTGTAAGTCGTAAAGAAAACTTATAAACAATTGTCATACCTGCTTCCTCTCATGATCAGGCATTGTAGTGTGTCCCAGTGTGTGGAGGTATTTTTTGCATCAATGTTATTTTTATTTTTTCCAGATTATTCCTAAATAAAATTTGAAAATGCAACAGATAGTATTAATGAAAAACATGAAAGTTATTATTTAAATACCTCAAATGTTATTAATACCTTAAACTGGGTACTTGTCCAATGAGTAATCATCTGATGATATTGCTCTATAGGACAATCATCCACCACTGGTACCGTCTCTAACTTAGTGCCAACTCTAGAAACCCATCCAATATACAACTCATGCTTGTAGGCTCTCTAAAGCACGCCTAAATCCTTTAGACCTTCTGGTTGTGCACCCTCACCATCGGGAAAATTAAATCGATGCTGAAATCAAAATATTAATTCATATAAATACAAAAATAATTCATGGAATTAAATAGAACATATTTTTTTACCCATATCTCTACCCAAGATCTATCCTTGACCTCATGTTGAAAATTTCTCCATGATAGCGGGCTGATGGGAATGATGTCAGAGTATTTGGAAAGCGTCTCCAAAAAACTCTGACATTGTTGTCCTATTTTCTCAACCATTTGGTTGTATTCATTATAATCCACCATAACCTGTGTGCTGCGGTTCCACACCAAACTCATGCGTGTACGCCTCCACCCACGCCTCCTGTCAGTATATGTATCTGTCATGAAAGAAAAACAAATATTTTATCAAAACATGTTATAATGAAAATAAATATTGCTATAAAAATTTGTTAGGGTTCTATAAATATACCTGTGCCGGTATGATTGCTGAGTGCCACTTGATCTACATAAATTGATGGAACACCCTGTGGTGGAACAGGAGTCGAAGATGATGGAATATAGAAGCTCAGAGTGACAAAAGTAGAAGGAAAAGAAGATGAGACAGCTGTCTGAACAGATGCTAACTGGGGAGTGGGAATCATCATGGGATGTGAAAATGATGGGCCAGAAGATGCTGAAGGTAGAGAAAACATGAGAGACCTAAATATCCCGTGTGTCCCTAATGACACACCGAGATCAGAATGTGGGAAGGATGACATGTTAGTGGGAGGGGCAGGGTCTAGTCGGGTATGCGCAACTGCTCGTCCACCTCTGGTACGAACCCTCCTCGTACCACCAGCCTGAGTACTAGGACCAGTACTAGGCTCCTCATTGAATAATTGTTGACGTATAGGTGGATCCTACAAAAATGTTTACAAAAAAATTAATCACATGACATTATATATTCTTTAAATATATCAATTTGAAATAAAGTACTCACTACAGGCACTAATGATGGAATTCCCAACTCCATCATTCGATGACTGCTCTCCATCATTTTTTTCCTTCGTCTCTCTTCAATTGGCTTCATTTCCTGCTTTTTAAAACAAATATGTAATTAATTAGAAAAAGAAAACTAATGTGTAACCCAAAAAACTAAATATATGAGGGAATAGGGGATTCATTGGTAATTTAGCTATCAATTGTTTTAGAAGAGCTTGAATGGATTTAATAAATCATGAAATTTTTAATGTTCACCAAGTTAGAAATATTTTTTGACTATGTTTGAATACAGTTCAATTCCAAATTAGAAAATTCAATTCAAATAAAACTGCAACCAATAAACATTGAAAATTCACATAATGGTCAAGTAAGCTATCAATTGTTTTAGAAGAGATTGAATGGATTTAATAATTCATACAAGTTTTAATGTTCACCAAGTTAGAAATATTGTTTGACTATGTTTGAATACAGTTCAATTCCAAATTAGAAAATGCAATTCAAATAAAAATTCAACCAATAAACATTAAAAATTCACATAACGGTCAAGTCAGCTATCAATTGTTTTAGAAGATCTTGAATGGATTTAATAAATCATACAAGTTGTAATGTTAACCAAGTTAGAAATATTGTTTGACTATGTTTGAATACATTTCAATTCCAAATTAGAAAACGAAATTCAAATAAAAATGCAACCAATAAACATTGAAAATTTACATAACGGTAAAGTCAACTATCAATTGTTTTAGAAGAGCTTGAATGGATTTAATAAATCATACAAGTTGTAATGTTCACCAAGTTAGAAATATTTTTTGACTATGTTTGAATACAGTTCAATTCCAAATTAGAAAATGAAATTCAAATAAAACTGCAACCAATAAACATTGAAAATTCACATAACGGTCATGTCAGCTAAAAAATATTTGTGATCAATACTAAATCAATTTGAATATTACCAACCTTAACAACCCAACTTGAGGTAAACCAAATAATTGAGAACATGGATGAATGATTCTATATATTTTCAACCACAACTTCAGGTTCACAATCAACTCTAACAATTGATCTATTTGAGTTATCAAAACAAATAAATGGATTTGTTCCAATGGCACTTGGGACAGTGTCAATTCCATCATCACCATCATAAAAAATATGTCTTGGAATTACTTCAACTATGACACCAAATTCAGGTTGATGTTGGTATTTGACATAAAAAACTTGTTTAGCCATTGATGCCAACACATATGGTTCTTCGGTAGCAAGAGTACGATTCATATTAATTACTCGAAATCCACAATCATCAATAAATGTGCCATGTCTCATCATCGAATCAAACCAATGACATTTCATCATTGTGACTCGTCTATGAGAGTAATAATCCAATATTATTATTTTCTCAACAACTCAATAATAACCCACATTTTCAAATCGCAGTCTACTATCTGATGCACTGGCATAACAATCTGTTGTGGTAGTAACCATAACACCATCATGTTGTGTTCTCATGTTCTTTTCTTGTTCAGTGATAATAAATTTGTAACGATTGATAAAAATTGATTTACAGTCACGAACCATGATATTAGGACCAAAAGCCAAAGCTCTTATTTCCTCAGAGATAGAGTCAACAGAAAAACTCAATACCTGCAATATAAATGACTATTAAACTTAATTAAATATTGATATAATTATTTTAAACATTATTTTTTTATACCTTCAATTTTAACCAAGAAGAAAACTCTTTGCTATGCAAAGTCTCTCTCCTTATCAAAGATAAATAACGATGCTTCCTATTTATCATTGTTTTATGTTCCCTGTAGATAAAAAATATGAATAGTTTAACAGATATATATGTAAGATATACATAATCAGTTTAGTTACCTGATATAGTCATCGAACAAATCACAATTGAACAAAACTATGCGATGTGCCATCTCCCACTCTTCATGGCTTAATGTCTTCAATGTATGTGATCCAGGAATTCCTCATGTTTGAGGAAGTGATTGAAAACTGGGTTCAATTTTCTCATACTGTTCTTCTATATTTCTCATTGGTCTGTTTAATCTTGTAGTAAGATCAGAAAAATACATCGAGCAGAAATCCATACATTCTTGAGCCAAGTAACCGTTCACAATAGAACCTTCGGGATGATTTCTGTTTCGGACATAAGACTTTAATTTGAACATATTTTTTTCAGTTGGATACATCCAATGAAAAGAAACAGGTCCTCCGAGAAGTATTTCATTGGGAATATGGATAGTCAGATGCAACATGCATGTGAAAAATGATGGAGGAAATATTTTCTCTAACTCACAAAAAATTAATGGGGTATCTGTCAACATTTTTTTCAAGAAAGACTTGGACAACTTCTTAGCACAAGGATCTCTAAACAAATTCCACAATCAAATAACAACCACCCTTACATTATTGGACAAAAGATGATAGATTGCTATTGGAAGCAATTAATGCAGTAGAACATGATAATCACGAGTCTTTAAAATTTTTAGCTTCAACTCTCTTCTATTGACCCGTTTAGATATGTTGGTTGAATAGCCATCAGGAAATCTAATAGTCTCTAATACTTCCATAAATTGTTTTTTTCCATAGGTGTCATCACATAAGAAGCACATGGAAGTTTCCATTTATTTTCACTGATATGCACAGGATGTAATTCTGGTCTGATGCCCCAATCCACCAAGTCACGCCGAGATTGTAAATCATCTTTTTTCTTCCCCTTGAGATTTAGAATAAACGAAAGCAACATTTCACATATATTCTTTTCAATATGCATTATGTCTAATCAATGTTGTAACAAATTGGTTGACAAATAAGGAAAATCAAAAATGATACTCCTCTTCCTCCAATTGTAACAGGTTTTAGTGGAAACATTCTTTCTCTTTCTAGATTTCATTTGACCCTTCCCGAAAGAAAAACTGAAATCTTTCAATTCATTAAGCACGTCAGTTCCAGACATACACTGAGGTGGATCATCGGTCTCTATAGTATTATCAAATCTTTGACGATTCATTCTATACGGATGATCCTTTGGCAAGAATAATCGATGTCCCATAAAACTGAAACTACAACAATGTTTCAGTCTTCTGGATCTTGTATTCTTCATACAAACTGGACATGACAATTTTCCCTTCGTGCTCCATCCAGACATCATTACATAAGCCGGAAAATCATTGATCGTCCACATATGCACAACACACATATGAAATATGTCTTTAAAACATGCATCGTATGTGAGCACACCCACATCCCAAAGAAGTTTCAACTCTTTTATTAAAGGTTGTATGTAGACATCAATATCAATGCCAGGATCAGAAGGACCAAATATGAGTATACTCATGAAAGTGAAAGGTTTTTTCATACACAACCATGGGGGAAGATTATAAATGTGTATAAAAACTGGCCATGTGCTGGAGTCTGGGGATCAATGGAATGTTCCACATTACTTTCTGTGGAACTCGGGATGGTGTTCCATCAGATTTTGACTTCCAGTGGGATATGCCACATTTTATACAATCATTTCGTTCAGTAGTTTCCTCCCAAAATAAACTGCAATCTTTCGGGCAAGCATGAATTTTGTTTCTTGAAAATCCAAGTTCCTAAACTAACTTCCATGCCATATAGTGATTTGAGGGAATATCTGCATCATCTGGAAGTAAATCTTTCAAGAGGGTAAGAATGTAATCGATTGCTATATTAGAAATCCCATACATAGTTTTCCCATGAAACAATCAAATTAAAAATTCCATATTTTTCATTTTATTGCATTGTTGATATACTGGAGTTGTGGCAGCATCATTCAATTTTTTCACCCTATCAATATCATAATTTTAACTAGATGCATCAGTTGTGCTCATATCGAAGTCTTCTTGAGTTTAAATCCTTTCTTTTTTATGATGACGAATAAACAGAAATGGGTCATCCAACAAATTATCCATTCCAGTATTTTCATTTTGATCATCACCAATTTGAGATTTCATTTTCTCCGCATTGTGATACCATACAAAGTAGTTTGCTTGAAAACCATTTTTGGTTATGTGGTAGCTGACTTCTTCACAGCTCAACCAAGGTCTACCAACACAATTGGAACATGGGCAGTGTATGTGACCACTATCTGAAGCATTGTGAAATGCAAAATCTATAAAGCTCTCCAAATTGTTTTGAAAATCGCTTGAGATCCGATCGGTTTCATACATCCAACTTCTTTCCATTCTGTAAAAAGAATTTATATAAGTCATTTTTTCATAAACAATTCAATAGGATTGAACTTTAATAGAAAATACATTTAAGTAAATGATAAAGGAAGAATTTTCTAGTCGATGTAGTGAACTATTAAAATAATGTAAAGAACAAGTACTCATAAATTAAATTAAAATTTATTTATATTAATTTTCATTAGGTCTATAAGAGGCACATGCCTCAGTTCCCATCATGTGTTATAGGCATCCAAAATCATTCACTCATGTTTAATAACTAATTATTGACACCTGGCCATACCTTTCATTACCCAATTACTTCCCCAAGTCAAGCGCACCCCATGGGTGAATAAATTTTAGGCTTCTACACTAATAGGTTGTTCATGACCTGTAAAAAGATTTAATTTCATTAAGTATAGACAAAAACATTTATTTTTAAATTTGAAATTATTAATAAAGTATGTCAATGATAATAACATTACTGAATTAAACTTGTGACTTATCTAACATTTTTATGGCTGTCTATACATGCCAGAATGGGTAGTGAAAAACACCCCACCCTCATAAAAGTGAGTATTGGACAAGGACACATAATATACAACATACAATGAGAACCATATTTAGTTGACCCTAAAGTTATATTGGTACAGTCATCTTGGGGGAAATTGAATATATGATCCTGGTTAACTGATGAATTCAAAAGCTTGAATTCCATATGTTGGACACTATCTAAGGTAAGAAATCATGTGAGGATGGGTTTACATCATTCAATTTCTTATATGCTAGTGATAATTAAGGCTTAAATTAATGACTTGAGTTCACTGATACCATGTAAACCGTTATACACACGATGTGAACCCTTATTCACACCATATGAACCCTTATACCATATCACCATTATTACAACCATTAATAAGAACTTATTAAATAACATCACTTGTTAAAGATAGTCAAATTGAACACAAATAAATAATAATATTGGATATATCAATTAAAATGAAGTCATACTATCTTACATCCTAAATGACCACCCACAACCACGATTAATGACTACAAATCTCCCCTTTCAGCCAAATCAAAAGTGAAAACAAAAACACATAGTTGTAGAAAAAAACTTCATTTGTGTGAAGAATAATAATCTCATGGTCCTCATGATATTTGAACCACGCAGTCATGATTTTCGAGATGAACTTGTATCCATGAAACCATATGAGAAACACGATTCAATACATGCATTTTTTTGATTTTCCCAAGCATTTTGAGGAACCCCAAATCAGTGAAAATGGTCATTGTTTTTTAAAAAGGTGATTGAATAACACATGTATGATGTCGAAGGTAGAATGATTAATGGTTATATTAGAAAAACTAATATTCACTAATATTGAAAATTTTACATTCTATGAATTAGTTTCATGAAGAAGGAAGAAGTACTAATTAGGGACCACATACTATTTGGCAAAGTTCAAGAAGATACTCCATATGTTCTATTGTGCAAAGGATAAGTGAACAGTGTTTCATTATATATATATATAGATTTTGATAGAAACATGATTCATACTTGTTATGTAATACACATAGTGTACAAAAATTAAGATGAACAAGATCTTCATGTTTGGCATGATCTTAATGAAAGGAGTGATTTTCATGAAATAATATCAATAAATATGACAAACAATTTCTTATTAGTTCATATACATGAAGCTATAATATTTTAAGTAGATTAAAAAAAACTATGAATCTTTAAAATTAGAACACAATAAAGAGACAACATGCCCTTATAAATATAAATGTGTAAGGAAAAAAGTAATTGGACATACACCAATATAGGGATTTGAGTACAAAATTCGTAGAACAATCATAAAATTTTACAAAAACCCTAAAAATTGGGAATAACGAAATCGTTTAGAATGGAAGGATATTCTTCATAAGAGGTGTAACTATTTCCTTGACAAAATATGGAAGGAGTCTAATCTGGTAGCTGTTGATTCGAGGGAATATGTGGGGATTCGGAAGTGCTTCTGCCAAGGAATCGCTTCTGGAGATGAGCAGAAGGGTTCTGGAATCATGGGGAGGCTGCTGCCTGAATTTGGAGAATTTGGGGCTTTTTTTCCCAATGGTTTTTAAAAACCATTGGGAAAAGTCAATATTTCCCAACAATTTTATTAAACCATTGGGAAAACTAAAATTTTCCCCATCTTTCCCAACGGTTTCCTCAAATCGTTGGGAAAAGTGATTTTTTCCCAACTTTTCCCAACGGTTTCATAAAACTGTTGGGAAAAGTCAGTTGTTCAAGGTCTTTACCAATGGTTTATGAAAACTGCTGGTAAAGATAACATATACCAATGGTTCTTTGAACCGTTGGTATACAAGTGTTGGGAAAAGTCCCCTTTCTAGTAGTTAAAATAGATAACATTAGATAATTTTAATAAATTATCCCAAGTGTGTTTATCAATATATATATATATATATCATTTGATAATTAATTATCTTTTATAATCTAAATAATTACCGTGTGATAATTTTGAACAATTATTCATTTAATAATTGGATGAAATTATCATTTGTTAAATCATCCTAATTATTTTTTTAAAATTTCACCAAATTATTCATTGCTTGATAATTCTTTCTGATTATCCTTTCTTTTAACATGATTATATTCTCAAAAAAAATTATTGAGGTAATTATCATCAGATAATTACCTACAATTATCCCCATTAATTATATTAGATAATTATTTACATATCTCCCAACAATTTTGAGAAATAAAAATTTGATAATTATCATCGGATTTTTCACATAAATATTCATTGATAATTTGGGTTTCATCATTATATTATTCAACCATTTTATTAAAAAATACCTCACTAATTTTTGAAAAAAACTCATGTAACATAAGTTTTATCATTTTATTTTATTTCAACCATTTTTTAATTTTTAGAATAAAGATAAAAAGAGTAAAAAATACAAGAAAAATGACACCTGTTTCTCCATGGTAGCTCACATTGGCAAAAGGAAGAAGAACCATGTGGAAGAAGAAACTATAGTTGATCCCCGAAGACCTACTAAATGCGTGAAAGGAAGTTTGGGGTGGATTTAAATTGATGAGATCCACAAAAAATAGGAGACGATGGGGTATATGAACCCAAAATCAGATAATTTAAAACTCAAATTTAAAACACCCAATTTAATCCAAGATTCAACTAGAAATTTACCCTCATGAAGGAGTTGCAAGTGAAACAGATTAAAACAGTGATGATTTAGAAGCTTTCAGGTGAATCAATCAGTTGAAAATGGAGTTTCAGTGCGTGGAGAAGATGAAGCAGCGTGAAAGGGGAGATTGGATAGTGAAAAATGTTTCTTTTTAATAATTAAATTAAATCAATTAATTATTTAACAAAAAAAAATCTCAAACATCGGTTAAAACATAAATTTTATTACCCACCTCGGGTAAAAATCTCGTTCCGGACCCAATGGTGGTCTCATATTTCTCAAATGATGAAATATTTAAGATATATTAAAGATTTATTAATTAAAAATCCTAATAAATAATTAATAAAAATAAAAGGGGTTATTTTTTAGAGCGAGACATCCAAACATCCGACGCTTACAAATGTTATACCCCATCTAGGGTAAACCCCTCATTTTGGACTCATCAGCGATCTCAGATTTTCCATAAGACGCATAGTTTGGGAGATATCTAATTATTTTAATAAAATAATATATTAAATATTATTTAATAACTTAAACTCATGAGCGAGCAATCCAAATGTCTAGCGCCATCGAATGTTATACCTCTCCTAGGGTAAACACCATATTTCAGACATAACTGTGGTCTCAGATTTCTCAAATGATGCACCATATTGGAGTTATTAAAATATTTTGAATTAAAAGTGTACTCTTAATATATTCTATTTAATAATTTTATTCTGTCTTCGCCAAGCCTTTTTGGGCCTCAGAATCATGCACCAAATTAGTGTGGAACCCAAAAACTATTCAATTGAATATTCCAAGATGTTAACTGGTAGTTAAGGCCTTTAATACACATATCATAAATTCACTGATAAATCTTTTTTGTAACTTAAAAAATTAATAATTTAACATAAAAGGATTTAGGAATACCCAAAAACAGTAATGGGATGTTACAAAAATTCATATCACAAATAGTATTTTTTGACAGACTATTTGCGACAGGTCGCACTCCCACCACAAATAGTCAAAATTCCCATATTGCTGATTAATAAATGGGTTAGGCTTGGAATGGCCTTGAAATAACCAATTAATAAATGGGCTGATTTTTTTAGGTCCGAACCCAATAGGCCCGACCCATGTACTGGTCTACTCGACCCTACTTGAAGAAGCATCTGATTGGGATATATATATATATTTAAATTGACACACACACACACACACACACTTAAATGCATATGGATTCAAATAAAATAATTAAATAAATATATGTTTATTTATATATTTATATATTTACATGCACACACACACATTTAGATACATACATACATACATACATACATACATACATACATACATACATACATACATACATACATACATACATACATACATACATACATACATACATACATACATACATACATACATACATACATACATACATACATACATACATACATACATACATACATACATACATACATACATACATGCAAGCATATATATATATATATTTGAATATATATTTATATAATGTATTTATATATAAATAGTAAAATACATATATGTTTATTTTTATATTTACACACACATGCATAAATACATACATATATATATACATACATACATACATATTTATCATGCATTCATAAATATATTTATTGTATTTATTTTTTATATATATTTATGCATGCATGAATATATGTATATATATTTACATAAATATTTACACACACACAAACACACGTATCTAAATACATTTATATATGTATAATGTATTTATATATTTAAAATATATTTATATAATGTATATAAATACATTATAAAATAAAATTATTAATTAATGTAAATTTAATAATATATATTTGTATAAATTATGTAAATTAAATTGAAAATATATTTATAATTTAATATGATTTATATATTTAAATATTCATTTCATATATAAATACATTTCAATATATTTATATATTTATTTGTATATACTTCATATTTATATATTTTATAATATAGATATATAATTGTAACTATACATATGAATATATATGTATATATATATATATATATATATATAAACACACAATGATTGTTATTTAAATAATTATTGCTGGAACCCAGTTTATTCAAGAGGAGATTGATGGATCAAAAATGATATTGGTGAAGCATGATCAAAAGTGGCTGTTTAACACCTGTCACCTGAATACCCAGACCACAGTCAGATCACGATGCCACAAAACCTCAGGCGCATGCTTCAATCAACATAAGTTGGTGCAAATGTTGGTGGTTGACTAACGTATATGTGGGAGTGGATTTTCATAACCCATCCCCACTAAAAATCACTTCCAAGCATATAGTAAATATGAGAGTGTCCCCCAAAACTCACCTATAATAGGCTATGGGTTAGAGACTAGAAATGAGAGTATAATCACACATAAATGGAATGTATTACTCTCATGACCCTGGGAACATGGTATAAAACACCCATCAAATAAATATAATACAAAATAAAACCAATTCACAATTCAAGTAAATTCCACACATAGATAAGGTCTCTAAAATAAAAATACCAAAATTCAACTCCTATGGTAGTGACAACAACACCGATCATGAACTCCTTGAGTTGGTATGATCGAACTCAATAACAAACTCCAACTTAGAGACCTTTAAAATAGATTTATATATATATGGGTGAGCGTAGAAGTATAATAAGTAATATCCTACCAAAAACTTCTTATATAAATATGAAATAATTATATTAATTCCTCAGTGAATAAACATCAAAACTATCATGCACCATGGCTAGTAAACTATCACCCAACCTCACTAAGAATCACTTAGTAAATACCGCATACAAGTATAGTAATAGAGTATCAAAAGAACATATATTAAGAAGATACACCACAACCACTTCCCGAAAAATCGAGTCACTTCTATGCTCTAAATAGATTATTTCTTGAAACTCCTATCCCCTTTATGTAACCACATATTCTCATCATAACACAACCATATACCAAATACCATATCCACATCACAACTACACATTATATCCTTGTCACAAGAGGGTATCATGAACATGAATCATATTAACCTCATTCCATCCTCCTACCATGAATGACCACCACAATGTATTGTCATCAAAGCCAGAATCCATATTAGACAACATATATATACTATAACTTTGACCCATTATTATATAAATCCAAGACTTTCACACATATTTTTACATTATTTCTAAATATAAATATCCATTAATACAACACAAGGACTATAAAGGCCTAATGTCTTTATAAGACTAGGTTTATAATATATAAAATTAAACTAAAACTTAGAATCCTTACTTTATTCTCTATAGTGAGATATTAAAATCCATTCTAGCTCCTAAATATATATAAGATAACCTGGGGAATATATGAAAGAAATGAGTGATCTAAAAAGTCTAGTAAGGGAATAAACATTATAAGAAAGCATAAAATGTGAGTAAAAGGTATAGAATGATACTATAAAATAGAATGAACATGAGTAATCAAATGAAAACATAATGTAAATAAAATGAAATCATAAGATCAGGTCATGAGATGAAATGTTGCAGAAACATCAAACATGACATAAGAAAAATTCAAGGATTGATACCAAGAAAACATCACATGGTGGACATAGTTCCATAAAATATTAATTTCATTCACTAACCCCATACATGATGTATCATAAGACTAGAACATTACCCAATGCATTAGAGGGATATATAATTATGGAACCACCCATCAAATTTATTTTATATACATGTATATGCATTCCACATAAAGAAATAAATTACAATCCATAAACATAAGAATTACCCATGGAAATAAAATGGGTTACATAATCTTTCCTTATATCATAATCAAAGGGAATTTCATAATGAAGGTATTTGGGAAATGACAATAAGTCATGTATTACCCCATAAAATTAATGGAATATAATCTAGGTATACATGTGGGGGAAATATATACATAATTTAGAATCATTTCATAACATTATATATTTTTGTCATTGATGAATAGAAATACCTTTAATATGATTAAATATTATCTTTTAAAAAATAACCTTTCCATTTTGAAAATAACTTTTGAAAAAAAATTCAAATTATATTGTGGAAATGCGTTTCTTTGAAAATATCCTTAGAAACTTATGAAGGAATTTTCAATGAAAATAATGGCCATAAAAGTGGAAAATACCCTTTATGTCATACATGTTAAAATTACGATTGCTTTTAATATTTTTGATAAAATTTTAAAAGTACCTTTTTTGTAAAAATAGTAATGTGCCTTTTAAACCATTTTTAAAGAGTTATAAATGGGTTAAAATTACTTAAAACAATTATAGAACAATATTGAAAATATATAAAGAAAACACTTTAAATAAAACATGGACATGGTTGAGAAAGGGTTTTCAGCTGAAGAGAGAAATAAATTTGATTTTACTTAAACAAATTATAAATATTTAAGTAAAAAAGAGAGTAAAATGGTACTATTACTTGGAAATTTCATGAATAAATATAGGTGAATAAAATGGAAGGTTTTTAGGCAATGATAAAATAATTTCTAACAATGGAAATTCAATCATAAATAATATCGATGAGATTGAAACATAAAACCATACCGCTTTGGTAAATTTTGAATCATAAACCCCATTAATGAAGGAAATGAATTATAAATTAAAATTACATGAAGTATAAGGATTCATAATATAATATGTAAAGGGTCATTATATACACCATATAAAAGAAACTAGGTGCATAAAAGATCATGTGTCTCAAAGAAGGAAGTTTTGGGACAAAACCCTTAAAAGGTTTGTATCATTGAGGCAAGAGTTAATACATGAGGTGATTATGTGTAAAAAATATATATACACACAAATATAGATTGAAATAAATCATAAATTAATCTAATTTCATTTCACACATAATCATGTTATGATATAATCAATGAAGGAGACATATAACCCAATGAATGAAAATTGAGTTAACAAACCCCTTACCTCACACTTCCCTTTATTTGAGAACTATTTAACCTCATGTATAGTGGTTTTCAAGATGTTATTAAATTATTAAATAATAATAATAATATTTATAATATAATATTTGATCCATTTTATAACATCGTATCACCCATTCATTAACAATCTTTTATCATCCCTATTGTTTCAGGGTTTAATTGTCTTATTTTATCATGCATGTTTCATCATGAAATTTACAAATATCAAACATAAGATATAGTTAAATAATATAAAACATGATATTAGTATTATAAATATAATTATTTTTATTATATAGATATTTATAATCATTATTGAATTCTTAACATGGAGAATGAATCATATCACTTTGTGGGGATGGTAGGCTGTACGTACGCATTAGCGACATTATCATTTTTTAATGGGTTAAAGGGTAAATAATTGGATTTTATATTAATTTTATATAATAAATATCATTTCATATATATCATATATATTCATTAAATTTATCCTTTAGTACGTTCCATGTAAAGAGTCAGTGAAAAATGGACCACATCGCTTCGTGAGACGGTAGTCCGCCTTACACATGAACAACATTATCATTTATTCAATAGATGATAAGGTAAGAAATTATATGAAATATTTATTTTTAATAATTATTAATATTTAATTAATATCATATATAAATATAAAATTAATCATTATTACCTTTCATTTGAATTATAAATGAAAAAAATCACTTTGTTTTGTGAGGCGGTGGTCTACAGTACACCAGAACGACAATATCGTATTCTCTAAGGAAAAGTAAGATAATATATGTGATAATATAATTTAAAAAGTGTAATAATATAATAAATATAATATATAAATATTAAATATATTATTATATCTATCCATTAGAAGTGGTGGTGGAAAACAAATTATATCGGTTCGCGAGGTGGTAGTCCACCGTACATATGATCGACAATTTCATTTTACATTTGAGAGAGGAAGAGATAGTTTTAGGTAATTAATATAACATAAAAAAATATAGGTACATTTAATATAATGATTTTATTATATCACCATGGTTTAATAACAATTTAAGGTGGTGGAATAAGAAATAAAATAAAATGCTCGGTTAAGGACATTACCTCCTCTTCAGACAACTTCTTTAGGTTTACACAAAAATACTTTATAAGTTGGATTTATTATAAAAAAGTATTATTTGATTATTTTAGGGAATTAAATAATTTATTTGCGCATGGATTGACATAAAAAGTGGGGTTTGAAAGTCTGAAGAGGAGAGGAGAGGGGGTGGTATTTTATAAGTGGGGGAGAGGACACACTTGGAATTTTTGAAAATAAAGAAATCTAACCACATTTTTTATCATGAAAAGAGAATAAAAAGAATAATTTTTTTAGAAATTTATAAGATATTAGGTATAAATATTACCATAAAATATGAATTAGACAAGTTTTGGGTCATTTTAAACTCTTACTTTTTAGTTTAACCCTGGTAAACCCGTTTGTACCTTAACCACAATAAATAAGTTTTACTATTTTTACTATTAATTATGGTAAAAAATTAAGTTTAACTTATTAGATAATGTAAATTATGATTATTAAAAATATTTAATACATTATTAAAAATTAAAATCACATAAGTGGTATAATTAATTTAAAAATTAAACCCACATACGTGTCGAAAAAATGGTTTTCCAAAACAAAAACTTTCAAAAGTTTAAATTTATTATATTAAAATTCAATATGAAATTGATTAAAATGAAATAATATATATTAATAAATATATAATTTAAATAAATTTAATTTTAAAACCACATTAAAATAAAATGGGGTTTTTAAATTTATTAAATGTAAATGAATTTTTCAATAAAAATCAGTATTTTTCATTATTCTTCAAAGAATGAAACTATTCAAAAAAATCTAAAAATTTAACCCTAATATAATTATAATATTAATATTTCAAAAATGAAGTTAATTTTTTAAATAAATATTATACAATTGGTAAAAAAATTATTTATATTATTTTCTCATAGAAAGAAGTCAAAATAATTTTTTGATGAAAATATATTTTTGAAAACTAAATCAACTTTGCATAAAATTGAGTGATTAGTTAATAAGAATTTAAAAATTAAATTATATCAAGTGGGAAATTTATATACATTTTATAAATTATTTTATCCTTTTCATATCCTCCAATTTAATGGAAATTTTTTGTGTGATTGAAGCACTAAAATTAACTTTTAAGGGATCACATAATCCCCAAAAGAATAACTAGCTATTCCTCATGTCTTTACTAAAACCAAATAAGTTAGAAAAATTTATCCAATATAATACATTAATCTCTAATACCATAATAGTAACTCTTAAAGTTCAAATTAATCCATTCCATAAGTGGTTATCATTAAAACCCTTGAACATACATATTCAAAAAATGTAATAGTGTTATTCCAAAATAATCCTTTATATTAAACCAAAAGTTTATATATATCTTAAACTAATAAAAGGTTTTCCAAAATACCAATAATCACCAAAAAATACTAAAAATTTAAAAATATTTAATCCTCTAATATTCTTACCAAAATCAGCATAATATTTATCCACCAAAATGTTTATTTGAAAAAAAAATCATACTAACTAGTACATCACATAGGCTAGTGGTAGGCGCAACACCCTTATTTCCCTTCAGTTTTGGGTTCAAGACCTACTACATACGCAGATGAGATATGTTATCACCCAAAATATCAATTATCCTTTTTCTAAAACAATATTTATATAATTACTATAACATTCCCAAATATATGATGAACATCTTCAAAATAACATTAATCATCAAATCAGTTTGTAACTACTAAGGTTTTCTATATTGCTTATTTTTCCCACAAAATCAAATAATCTTAATGAAATATTATTACCTTAACATTAATGATTAGAAAAAACCTAAAGGTTACCAATACCATTAAACTAATGTTCACAAAATATGAAGTCATTCTTCCTCAAATAACTTTTTTAATAAAACCCATACTATACCCAAGGGTTATATTATCATAAATATCTCCCAAAATAATATTAATCATATTATAATTCCATAATATAAAACCAAAAAATGGGTACATATGAATTTAAAATTATGATCATCTTAAGACTTATTAACCCAATACACATTAGGTTTAACCTAGGTCATCCATAGTTACCATATATTCAAATCCTTTATGACGGTTCATTAAGAGTTTGTGAATTTAAAAATTATATCCCCCAGGAGTGTCAAACCAAGTATGTATAAAGGATAGTTTCCATGTACTAGGAAATGCTCAAGTCCAGTCCTACATACCTTTTTTAGAGTTTTTACCACTAGGTACATCTTTTCCAGAACCACATCCACTTGTAGTATCCAGACAGGGTTGTAATTTTTTGGAAACTACTCACTCTAAACTTCACTAAAATTATTATATATTTTCATATACATAGACTTATCCTTATAATTGTCCTCATACTTATCCTTATACTTATTCCTAGGGTTCTCACTAAGATTTTCTCATAGTAGTTTCCTAATTTTAACTAAACCTTTCCTATCAAACCAACTATAATGACCCAATCCTTTTACACATATTATTACATGATTTATAAACATAAATATCCATTAATACAACATAAGGATTTTAAAGTCATAGTGTATTTGGAAGGCTGGGTTCATAATACATAAAACAAAACTAAAACATGAAATCCTTATTTTATTCTCCATATTGAGATTCTAAAATACATTTGAGCTCCTAAATATATATAGGATAAACTAGAGAATACATGAAATAAATGAGAAATCTAACCAAAGGAATGCATTAAAGAAATGGGTGAGCTAAAAACCCCAATAAGGGAATAAACATGATAAGGAATCATAACATACGAGTGAAAGGTATAACATGATATCATAAAATAGAAGACAAACTAATAATCATGTGGAAACATAACTTAAAGAATATGGTATCATAAGATCATGAAATCATAGTAAATGTGGCAGTAACATAAAACATGACATAATACCAAGTCAATGATAATTACCCATACAACATCACATGCTAGAAAGAGTCCCATAATGGATTACATTCACTCACTAATACCATAAATTAAATCTCATGAGATGAAAACATTACCTAATGAATTAGAAAGATATATAATTTTGATCCCATGGGTCACATACATTTTATGTATATGCATATGAATTCCATATAAGGAAATCAATCATAAGGTATAAACATAATAATTACCCATGGAAAGAAAATGGGTTAAATAATCTGGCCTCATATCACAATCAAAATAAATTTCATAATAAATTCATTTAAAAAATGAGAATAAGGCTTGTGTTACCCCATAAAAGGAAGGTAGAGTAAGTTATTTATTCATGTGGGGGAAATATATATAGAATTTAGAATCTTTCCATAAAAATAAATGTTTTTTTCATTAATGAATAGAAACACCTTTAAAAAGATTAAAAAATTTACTGAAGAAAATAAAAATTCTATTTTTAAAATAACTTTTTAAAAACTAAAATTCAAAAAATATTGAGGAAATAATTTTATTTGAAAATATACTTGTAATATTATAAATTAATACTCAAGTAAAATAATGTGCATAATAGAAGAAAATAACATTCATGATGTATATGCCAAAATAAATATTCCTTTCACATTTTTGGTAAAAGTTAAAAAGAACCTTGTTCGAAAAAACGATAGGGATATCTCTTTTAAAACATTTTTTAAAAATTAAATATTGGGTAAAAATGGATATAAAAAATCATATAATAATATTTAAAACATTTTTTTAAAAGCACTTTAATGAAAACATAGAGACGGAAGAGAAATGGTTTTTGACTGAAGAGAGAAGTAAAGTCAATTTTCCTTAAAATCTTTTTTGAACATTTTTAAGAAAAAAAAAGATATAAATGAAACCATTTTTTTGAAAATTTCATGAATAATAAAAGGAGAATAAAATGGAAGTTTTTTATTAGGTAATGATTAAATAATTTCCAATAAGTTAAATTTAAGCATATATAATCTTGATGAGATTGAAACATAAACCCTTACCACTTTTGTAATTTTTGAATCATAACCACCATGAATGAAGGAAATAAATTACAACTCAAAATACCATGAATTATAAAGGATTAATTATATATCATGAAAAGGTTCAGTATATACACCATATAAAAAAAGTTAGGTTCATAAAATAACATGTGTCTTAAAGAAGGAAGTTTTGAAGAAAATCACTTACAAAGTGCGAATCATTGTTGTGAGAGTTAATCCATGAGGTTATTATGTGTAAAAAATGTATATCCACTAATATAAGTGTAAATAAATCATAAATTAATCAAATTTTACTTCACAAATAATCTTGACATTATATAATCAACGAAGTGGAAGTATAACCTAAGGAATTGAAATTGAGTTAAGAAACCCCTTACCTCACGCTTCTCTTTAGTTGAAAACTATTCAAAATCTTATATAGTGGTTTTAAACATGTTATTAACTTACAATATAATAATATTAATATTTATAATATCATATATGATCCATTTTATAATATCGTATCACCCGTTCATCAACAATCTTTCATCATCACTATTATTTCTGGTGTTAATTGTCTTGTTTTCTCATGCATTTTTTACCATGAAATTTACTGATATAGAACATAGGATATAGTTAAATAATATACATAATTATATTAATATTATAAATATAATTTTTTAATTAGATAAATCTTTATAATCAATATTAAATTCATCACATAGAGAATGAATCACATCGCTTAGTGGAGACATTAGAGTATACACATGCACAAGCGACGTTATGATTTACTTAAAGGTTGAAAGGGTAAGGAAGTGGATTATATATTAATTTTTAAAAGTAAATATAATGTCATATATATCTCATATAATTATTAAATTTATCTTGTATTACCTTCTATATTAATATTTAGTGAAAAATGAATCACATCACTTCATAAGGCAGTAGTTCGTCGTTCACACGAATGGCGTTGTCATTTATTCACTGGATAATAAGGTAATAAAGTATATGATATATTTATTTTTTAATAACAATTATTATTTCATTAATATTATATATAAAAACTAAATTAATCCTTATTACCTTCTATGTAAAGTGTATGGGAAAAATGAATCACATCACTTCACGAGGCGGTTGTCTGATGTACACATGAGAAACATTATTGTATTCTCTAAAAGATGGAAAGTAAAAGGTATATATGATATTATAATTCCATAAGTATAATTATATCATAAATATCACATATAAAAATTAAATAAATTATTATATCTAACTGTGATAAGTGTTTATGGAAAATTATTTATGTTGGTTCGTGAGGCTGTTGTCTACCGAACACATGATCAATAATTCCATTTCTCATTTTGAGAGAGGGGGAGATGGTAGTAGGTAATGTAATTAAAATAAAAAATATTTAAATATATGTATATAATTATATTATTATATCATCATGGTTTAATAATATTTTAAGGATTTATAAGAAGAATAAAAAAATAAAACGCTCAGTTAAGGTCATTACCTCTTCTTTGAACAACTTCTTTAGGTTTGCACCAAAATCCTTTCTAGGTTGGATTTCAGATAAAAAAGACTTATATAATGAGGGGAGTAAAATAATAAAGTTATATGGGAAGGTGTTTTATAAAACAATTGGTTTTTTAAGTGTGAATAGAAGATGATATTGTGCAGACTTTTATAAGTGGGGGAGATAACACATTTGGAATTTTTTAAAAGAAAGAATTCTACCCACATTTTTCTCATGTCAAAATGATAAAAAAATGGACCATTTAAAAATATAATAAATTATAAGGTCTAAATATGATCATAAAATATTAATTATACAAGTTTTAGGTCATTTAAACCCTTGTCTTTTTAGTTGAATCCCCCAGTGAACCCGTTTTTACCTTTACCGTGGTAAATAATTTTTACTATTTTCATTATTTATTATGATCACAAATTAAATTGGCCTTATTAGATAATATAAATTATAATTATTCCAAATATTGAATTTATTTTTATAAATTGAACTCACATAATTGTTATAATTTATTTTTAAAATTAAACCCACAGGCAGGTCGAAAAAATGGGTATCCAAAAGAAAAACTTTCAAAACATTTAAAAGATTTTTATATCTAAATTCAATATGAAATTGATTAAAATGAAATAATTTGGATTAATAAATATATAATTTAAATAATTATACTTTTAAATCAAAAATTTAATAAACCTAGGATTGTAAATTCTTTAAATGAAAAGATAATTTTCAATAAAAATCAATATTTTTAACTATTCATCAAAAAATGAATTTTTTCAGAAAAATATAAAAAATTAACCCTAATATAATTATGATATTTTTATTTCAAAAATTTATATAATTTTGTTAAATATCTTTAATAAAAGTGGTAAAAAATATAATTATATTATTTTCTCACAGAAAACAGTAAAAATCATTTTTTTTGAATAAAACGCATTTTCGATAAATAAAACGACTTTACATAAAATTGAGTGATTAGTTAATAAGAATTTATAAATAAAATTATATTGGATATAAATTAATATTAATTTTATGAATTAGTTAATACTATTTATACCTTCTAATTTAACAGTTAGTTTATAACAGTCTTATACAAAGTATAATGTTAATTGTATATACAAACTCATTAAAACATGGTGTTTCATTTCATGTATGCTATCAAACACAATTATATTATTTTAAAATATCAGGTAATTAAATTTATAGGTTATATATATATATATACACAGCTAAACCTTAGGCCATCATAGGCTTTCTATATCTAGAAGAGAGACTGAGGAATAAGGAGTAGTTAGCCATATATTCTCCTTAAAACCCGGATGTTGGGGAAGACACCCAAAACCTGAAACCATATTGATATCGGTAAGGTTAACCAATTTGGGTGGTGTAATGTAAAAAATTATAATAAAATCCAATGTATATATAGGAACACAAAGAGAAACCTAAGGGTTTACAGAAAACCAACACCACCTTCACCCACAACAGCCACTACATCATTACCACCACTTACTTAAAAACACCACCTTCACTATGTCATGACCATTTATATCTATCCAAATAATAAAAACATATAAATATCACTAATTTACTTTTTAATAACATCATTAATTTATATATTCATTGTTTCCAACTACACCATGCTTGTGTAATTTTATTTATTCCAACCACTATTCCTCACTTTATAAATTTTGTTATACCAATTAATATTTTACACCAGCCACCCCAAATATATTATTTAATGAAAAAAATCATTATCATTAAATAATTTTATAATAACCTTATATTTTCTTACCAACCATTATTATTCATTTAAAACGCACAATTTATTAATTTTAGGATGTTTTCCCTTTCGATCGTCATTAATCCCAACCATGTTTCATGCCACCAAGAAACTATAACACAACCACACAACCTATTCATAATAACACATTAAACTTCACACTATCACAATCCAATTATCACCAAAACAACCCCAAATATATACATTTTCTTAGATTACCATCCATTTTATCACTACAAAACTATGACAATAATTGAACTTCCACCACCACAAACACACAGAAAAATCACTCCCATTACCGAATACCAAAATCCATAACTAGGAACACATCATAAATAACATAGAAAAATATTTGTAACAACAAAATTCACACTACAAACAACATCAATCAATTAACATTTTTATCACACCATCATATTAATTTGAAATCTCAAGTATAAGAAAAATCCTTATCACTCCCAAGTTCCGTGATACCAATTTATTACCAATTTTAAATGATTATCTAGTTATAGAAGTTAAATCAAACAATTTAATGGAAACTAATAGGGTTTAAAAAATAGAAATATAAATAAACAATTATCAACATATACTAATAAAATGAATTTATATAAAAATCATTTAATTAACCTATTTTCCCTTTAATTTCATTGGTCTAATTAATTATATTTATTAGGTCAATCCATACCATCCACCTAATAAAAAAACACAATAATAATACCATAATTGAACATAAATAAGGAAGTATAATTCTAAAATCACTTACTTCAATCGAAGATTTGAAGTTAATAATGTAATATCAAGAATAATCAGATGATCACACTTCTAGGAACCTGCTAGTGAAACCCACAAAAACTATTCTCATAAAATCCCACATAAACAAAATTACCTAACATCACTGAAACCAAATAAACCATGCTAACATAACCTTCCCAAAAACATAAAACCTAGAAATAATGAAAATAAGTGGAGAAGAGATCACCTTTGATAATAGGGAGTCAATATCAAGAAGTCAAGATCTAAAATGAATCAAAGGGTGGATAAAGATCTTTGAAGACAAACCAATGATTACCTAGGGTTCAAATAAGAAAATAGGAGATAATTCAATATAGAAGACAAATTTATAATAAACATGGAAAAATTCCATCATTGTGTAAAGTTTATGATCATTCCATAGTGATGGTTTGATATATAAATCACAATGTGATATCCCTTAAATTTCTAGGGTAAAAAAACCTTAAAATTAATATCATTAAAGAAGTTCATGATGTAACCAAGGTGGTCATACCACAACACTAAAACTCATAAGGACCATGTTATAATCCTTGAAATTATCCCTTTAAACTCAACACACCCCAAACAAAATCATGGCACAAAAAAATAGTCCATGATAGAACATACCTTAGATAGGGATATCCAAGAAAATTTATCAAACATTAGTCTATAGTGTGATGAGAATAATCATAGAGTAGTGCCCATCATGTAATATTAGATTAATAGATATCATCTAAGATTAACTAATGGACTCTATGCATAAGATTAATCCATTGAACTTCACACCATAATCAACATGCACAATGTCATAACTGGAATGCCACTCTAAGGAAGAGAAACATTGAAATCTCTTGAATCCCCCAACATTACTATATAAAAACAACACCAAAACCCAAATCTTTATAGTGAGACACCCCATACAACAAAAAACCCTAGACACTGGATAATGGGTCATGAAACAGTATGTTAGGCCATTCCACAACACATCCCAATAGTTGAAATTTTATCTATAACTCTATTTTACTTACTCTAGCCATATCCCAAAACCTCAAGCACCCAAATGAAGAAAAGTAATGATTTAAGAAATACCAGTTCATTACATTAGATACCCTATGAAATGATTATCAACCTTGAGAATCAAAATCAAACCCAGAATAAATATAACAACCACATAGACCAGAAACCCCTTGGAGATATCTCTCAAATAAGAATGACACAACAACCAAAACATAACACAACACAAGGATAAAAATCCCCAATAAAATCAACATAAAATTAAGTACCTCTACATTAATAAAAATAATGTTCAAAGAATATCAAGATATAGACCATGCGTGTGCATTCCAATGTACACTCCTCCAAGACACCATGTATATACAAGACACCAACCAAGGGAATGAAACATCCACACAAAACCTTCTCTCAATGATCTTGAATCTCAAAATAATTCTACATGAATGTTTCATCACCTCAACATCTAAATCACCATAATAAATAAAGTGAGATTCACCGTGAAGATACCAATGCAGTTGTGACACATGGAATATATCATGGATTTTATGCAACTATAGACGAATGGCTAATCGGTACACTACCTAACCAATATATTCCAACACCATGAAATTAATTAAGAATCAAGTATAAAAATTACTTGAATTCCCAAACCTATTCTTCCCATGATGAGGATAATACTTTTGAACTACATGATAATCAAACTCAAACTCTATAGGTGTCCTCCTTATATCCACATAAGACTTTTGGTGGTCTTGCACCACATTAGTCTGCTAATAAATCATTTGAACCTTTTCGATCATGCTATAAACCACATCTGATCCAAGGACTACCGACTCCCCAATCTCACTTTGACACATTAGAGTCATAAAAGGATGTATATACAATGCCTTAAATGGATCCATGCTAATGGAAGAGTGGTATCTATTATTAAAGGTAAACTCAAAAAAGGTAGGCTCTTAACCCATGAACCTTAGAAAACCTAAACTCATGCATGAAACATATTCTCTAGTATTTTAATGGACTACTTCATTCTACCATCTATTTGAGGATGCAATGAAATATTAAGTAATATCTATGATCCAAAATCTTGCTGCAATACTCTCTAGGAACATGAGAAAAAATTAGGATCCAAATCAAAGATAATAATCCTTAGAACCCCATGAAGATTCACTACCTCATCCATTAACTTCCGTAGGAACATCTAATGGTCAAAAACAAAATCCAAGAATATAATCCTATACCTTTTTCTACTATCAAACTAAGAACAATATCCCAAACTCTTCCATTGACCACTTAATCCCTGACCACTAGATTTGGATCCTCATGGCATAATACATCTTGGATATACCTAAATACACAACCAAGTATGATCTAAGAAACTCATGAATAATAATCTCTCACATCATTTTTAGGATGAAAAAATTCTCACAAAACAACACCTGATCTCAATCATCTTCTAACCATCGCTTAAGAAGATCACCATAAAAGACACAATCTTGAAAAACCTATACCTTTGAGTCGCACCATGAATACTTCCCCTTATGTTATAATATGGATGATTTTACTATCATATGGTATAAGAAACCTCTACCGTCTAACTTATCCACATAAAGATTCATTTAAAAAATCTCCCACATCACTCTCCATGCATCACCAAACTCCTGAGAGGCACCTACTCATGAATTTCTACCTAGAACATCAACAACTACATTTCCTTTTCTTGGGGTATAGGAGATCTCAAATTTATATTCTTATAAGAAATCCATCCACTTCCACTAACATAGATTTTGACACTGTTGAGATAATATATGTAAAACTCTTATGATCTATAAAAATCATAAACCATTCAATAGTGAGGTAATGTAATACCAAATTTAGATCAAACATCCCAACTAATAACTCAAGATCATGGGTGGAATTGTTACACTCATGAGGATGTAACTAAATAGACCCATATGAGATCACTGACCTATACTACATAAAAAAACATTGATTCAAGATGAGAATCATTATAAAAAACCTCAAACAATATTTATTTCTCAAGAAATTGAAGTACATGAGAATTGATCAACATATCCTTATGGTATTAGAAATTTTTTTGACAATAATAATTCCATATAAAGTCTTGACCATTCATAGTTAAGAATATTTTAGGGGCCTCAATCTAAGATAAATTAGAAATGAACCTCTAATAAGAGCTTATAATAATAAGGAAAATTATGAACCTCTATGGAATTATTAGGTACTTCTAAAGAAAAAACTGCTTTGTTATTTGTAGTATCGACTGATACTCCTTGCCTCTAAACAACTTTAATAAGAGAACACACATCTCATGTCTAAAAATTTCACTTGGAGAGCTTCGTATAGAGTAAATACTATAAATTAATTCCCATAACGGTCCTATGATGCTCTGCATGATCCTATTTTAACTTCTCATATACATGTATTTCATCAATAAACACTACTAAAAACTAATCTTGGAACTCATAGAACATAGAGTTCATAATTTACATGAAAATATTTGGGATTTTTATAACACCAGACAATATAACCAAAACTATAAGTCTCTATAATGACACTAAAAGATAGACTTTGGGATATACTCCTCATTCAACCTATTCTGAAAATATATAGAAGGATGATCAGTCATTAGAAATCAAATGGATCCCTTAAACTAATCAAATAAAACCTCTTTTCTTGGAAGGGGATAACAATTTTTTATTTCCACATAGTTTAACTACTAGCAGTCTATATATAATCTCAAAATACCATTCTCCTTCTTGGTGAATAACACTAGAGAAACCCAAGAAAAAACTCTAGGCTAGATGAAACCCTTCTATATCAGATCATCAATTTGAATCCTCAACTATTATAACTTACAAGTCTCCATATGATATGGATCCACCAAAATCAAAGAGCCACTAGTTTGGAAATCTATCACAAACTCGATATCATGTAGAGGGGGTAGTGTCACAATCTATTTAGAAAAAACATCTAAAAACTCCTCAAAAACACTAAAAAAACCCCAATTATTGAACCTACACCAAGAATAACATCAAATTTGATAGCTAAAAAGATATGGGATCAAAATTAATATGATCCATATAATGATCCTACTCATCAATGACCACCACTCGCTATCCTTTAAAACTCTCCTCTAGAAGAAATAAATGACCACATGTATAGAGTATAACAAATCCATGCTATGAATGACATCATATGATTAGATCTATAGTAGGAAGAAATATCATAATGGCTGATGCATCCCTATTATCAACTCACAAATTCAACACACATCAAGAAATCTAGAAAAAAATACAATTGGTGTAGTCAACATGAGAGTCATTGGAAGCCTCTCTACCTCGAGTCCCAAGGAATATACCAAGGTAGGGTAAATAAAAAATATTAAGCTACAAAATAAAATAAAAATTTTTTTGGTAGAAGATAATAAAGTGGTACGTCAAATGATCTTTGGGCTACATGGTGCTAGAAACTATATGCCATGCAATTGGTTGTTCCCTAATTTTCTACCTCACTAGAACAACTGATGACTATCTCCACAACTATGATCTTATCTATACCTATAATGACATGGGTCTTCATGGAATTATACTCTAAAAGATATATCTCCCCTTTGCTGACCAAAATACAGATGACCCTACTATTGATAAGGTGTTGAGAAAACTACTGCTAAGGCTACACCAAAAGTTGACTCCTTAGAACATGCTTGCCAATGAGAATGGTCAGGAATTATAAATGAAAATGGTCATGGACTCTATAAGAAAACCAAACTAGAATAGAGATGTCAATAGAGGCATGAGAATTAAAAAACCCTAAAGAAGCATGAATAAGGCTTCTAATATATAATACTTGGTTTTCAAAAGCTTAACTGCCTCAAAATCCAAGATTATCTATCTACATCTTAGCTTAGAAAATTTTGATGACTCCCCTCTTGAGAAGACCCTGATCATGTATAAATTCTATGAATCACCTTTTTCTTAGCCAACACCTCTAGATATTTATGAATTTTAAATGGTGTGAACTAAAGCAGAATAATGGGATACAGTGCCTCCTTAAAACAACATGATTTGGACTCCTCATTTGAGAAATGTGTAGGGAAAAAGAAGAATATATTTGAACTAAATTCTGATACCCCACATGCTTATACTTCATAGATAGAGAGAAACAAGATTCTACCACCTAGACACCTTCGTCATCAAAGAAATAAATGCTACAAAAAACTACACCTATAAATCATCCCATGAAATAGCCAACTCCTCACACTCCCAAAGTAACAAAATATACAACTAACATTGAGATACTATCTACTAAATGATAACCAACGGTATCTAATAATTTCTCCTAACATGGATCAAACTAAAGGAAATCTATAACTCCTACAACTTTTTCTTCATCCCATAATCAGAGAAACCCCCCTAAAACTTTTACAAGAATTGGAACTGAAACTCACATAGTTTATTCCTATAAAACTCATCCTCATTAGTCCGGTCATCTATTATATGGTCAATGGGTCTATCCATCTGTAAGTCAATAACTGAAACCACATGTGGGTGATGACCATTATCCATCTCTACAAGAGAAAAAAGAAACTCCTTAGCTTAGGAACATGAATTTTATTTAAGATCATTTATTTAAGTTCATTATTAATTTCCAAGAATCATGAAAATTCAAACACAAGTGTAATCAAGAATGATTCATATACCTTCACTAGGTGTCTAAGCTATAATCTACACCATCTTGCCTAAAATATTTTATAATCTTAAGGTCCTTGCATCGCATCACATGAGGATCTAAATACCAATGCGTTTGTCAGCCTCTCTTTCCACATCACATGATAGGTTCAATCAATATAGTTTCCCTTACAAAACCATGTAGTCCTCACTAGTTCTTAACTCTAATATCCATTTTATATATTAATGATAGCTCTGATACTACTCTATCCAGACTAGACTGTTGTAATAGTGGGTTCCCTAGGCCCAAATTGAATAGTAATTTTGATTACCATATCATTTACATAGTTAGGTATACATGATTTAAACTTACCATTTTAGTGTAGATATTTATACATCCACTATTTAATGGTAATTTCCATTGATTAATTTCTATTATAAAAATGTTACAGCAGATCCCAGGCTATAATGAGAACCTTGAGATACTATGACATTAATATTAAACAAGAGTCATATGGTCTAGAAACATCATAATGAGTGGTCACAATTGATGTTTGAAAATTAGGTGTTGGGGGATCAAAATTATTGAAACTTCCTCTCATGAATTTATCACTTGGTGATCTCTAATAATAAGTTCTTGAGTACATACACTTCAATAGGAACACCACATGTTTTGGGGTTCATTAGTTGTTCCTATCTATAGACATGTGTATTGGTCTCTGGAATTGATATCATTACCAGTGTGTTCTATTTGATCACATACTTTTATGCAAGGAGAGAAACATGATAATGAAGTTGTGGTGAGGTAGATTGTGTTGGGTGCATCATTGGTGGTATGACATTGGTTGAACGGTCAAGGAAAGATTTATCACTTTTGTGTTGAGGAAGTAATATATCTTGGGCCTTATTGATCAGGATGGTAGTACCTTTATAAATCCTTATCCAAGGTAGTTGAAAGGTAAATCCATCTGGTTAGATCAATAAATAATAAAGAAAGAAAAGGGAGATGATACAAGTTTGCATCATGCTTTATAAGATATCTAAAGACAAATAGATTATATTACAGAGTATGTGTCTGTAGGTTGGTTGTCATTTCTGTGACTTTATTTATCTCTTTAGGGACCTTGGGGGGTTTCTAGGTCCTAATCTTGATCTTTGGAAACTATTCACTATTATTGAGACATGGTCCTAGAAGGCCATATACAATATCATATTCAAGAATCCACCCTATTATGTTGAATAGGTAAATCAGACATGGTGGTCCCAACAACATGGTTTGAGTGTTGTCAAAGTTATCAACCATCGATAAATAAATAAATTCTTATTATTAAAGTAAAGAATAATTGGGTTGAATTTATTTATTTGAAGTGTTTACATGTTAAGTAAATATAATAAATCATATTAGTTGAATTAATATTATTTTAATATTTCACATTCATTTAGTATTAAGCAGGAATTACGAGTTGAGTTAATGAATCAGGTTTATCGCATAATATATTTAATATATATTACAATTATGTGATAAAATATAAATAATATTTATGACATAGTTTATTTCATCAATATTATTTATTTATTTATTATTTAGTGGACATTTATTTCTGGGGGTCGGGGAACCCTTTTTGGGTAATCCACTCTCCCACTATATAAACTGGAGAGGTGAAGCTCTTGGGTGTTCTATTCATTCGTCAGAAATGAGAGACTATCTCTCCTCCCACTTTCTAGAGAGATAAATATTATATTTAAGCACTGATCCAAGCATGCATTCAGCGGATTGATGAAAATAGATCATGGTGATCGTCACGACTCCAAATAACTCATTAGAACTCTGATATAACACCCAGATTATGATGAATGGCAAGCCTATAGATTCCTTAAGAATGTGTGGATGATCTAGTGGGATTTAGATTCAAATCCTTCAAGAAATGATCACCGAAAATGATCTGAATTCATCTGTGCTTCAGTTTCAAATAAGGTATGTGTTTGATTTTAATTTTTTTCTTAATTTAATTTATGCCAGATCCTAGGACTGTACCGGGGCTCGGATCGTCGGAGAAGACAAGTATTGTCATCCCAAAGATGAAGATTTTAAAATTACACGCCCCAAAGCTTCTTCTGCGACGTCAATAACTTCAATTGATATTATGGGAATGTGTTAATTATCTGAGCCAAGGAAAAATTAAGTTGCATCAAAATTAAGTAGTGGGTAATAATTATATACCAACTCTGCTGACGATGAGTCAATCTAATGTTTGATGGACAAGTTACGACCACCCTATTTTTTTAACATGAATTGATTTCATAAATCTAGGTATTAATTATGAAAGTATTTAACTATATCCATTATGCGAAACCATCGACGAGGGCGGTTCGAGTGACCTTCTTTTTTCAGTCACCATTTTAACTTATGGTGGTGAAATAGTGGCCAAAATAGTAATTTCCAGCCACCCACATTATCCACCATATTATCAAATATTTAATATTATAATAATATTAATAGTAATAATTTGGGTTTAGTGGATGTGGATAATTCCACATATGAAACAAAAAAATGGGAAATGGTTTCCCCTGTTGTCTTGACCAAAAAATGAAAAAAGGATAATTTGAAAGTTGGGAGGGTGGAACCTCTATTTTTGGTTGTCCCTTTATCCCGAGTAGGTCACCGTGTCAGTTTAATTCTCTAGTTTGAGCCGTACACTAAAGCTAGTGCCACCCTCCTGTCGAAAAATGCCCCTCTTGCTGCTGTCGCAGCTGTCTCACGTAGCACCCGTGGCCGCCACCTGGTGAAGTCACCTGATGCTTGGTGAGGTCCCCGACCGAGCCGCACCTCCATGGTGCTCCTCTATCCACTAGATCCACTGCTATCTATCACCGATGACCACATATCCTCCATCAATAAGGCACCTTCCTGGATCACCAGAGGCCTCCTCCCAAATCTGGGTTCCCCTCATCATCGTCGCCACCAATAAGACTGATCGGCTTCGTGCCACCTCATCTACGTGTGATGGTGCCTCCCTCTGTCAGATCTATACTGACCAATGTTTTGCAACACCAGTGATCCCACACTTCACTGGCCACCACCATGGGCTACCTTGATCACACCAGCTCACTACCTCCTGTGGATTATAACCATCTTCTGACCGGTTGTGTACCAATGAGCTGCCCAGACTCTACCCCAGTCACATGCAAACCCCATGTTGAACCGTGCTCCTTCACTTCATAAGTGAGGTACATCCTTACAATTACTTTTGAGTTATTTAGGACTCGAATCAGCCCAAAAATGGCCTGGGTGGGTCTGCCCAACCTGTAACAGGTCTCAGAAGACATATGGGGCCCAAAAAATCCATGCAAGGGTTTTTTACAGTCTGAAATGTGTTTTCACGGGTTCAGTACAACCTTCTTTGGGTCTATTTTAGGTTTCAATACCCAATAATAATTAAATTTATCAAAATAAATAAATAAATAAATTTAATTTAAATAATAAATTAAATTAATTAAAATTAATTTTGGTTTTAAATTTTAATTCCCAGGATAAAATTAATTTAATTTTTAGTGTTAAAATTAATTTAATTAATGGATAGAATGTGAATTAAATAAATTATTTTAATTTTTAATTAATTTAATTTATTTAATATCCCTTATATTTAATTTATTGTAATTTAATTTTTATCTTGCTTAAATTTATACCGACTGATCTTGAGTACTTGACCGACCTATGTATCACAAAATTTATTTAATTAATTATTTAACTACATGTGATGTTTGTAATTAATTAATATAGATGGTCTGCACACCGTGTATTATTTTTTGATCAATATGTATAAGGGCCTACGTGTCCAAATTTATCTAATGTACTTGCACCCCTAGTTCCCCTTGCCTGCACACCAGTATATTTGTACTTTGATGTGGATGATGTATGACATAGACCCTTTACAAGACTAGTCAGGTAGTTTATTTCCTTTATGAATTTATTCATTATTCTATGCATTTTATAACAGTTGTAAAATGCATAAAATAATAAATAATAAAATGCATAAAGAAGCAATATTTTTTTCTATTAATTTTAATTTGTATGTCTGAAAACATAGTATGAAAAATATTATTATAAATGGATTACATTCATCGAGAGATAAATAACAAAAAACCCTCAACTAAATGTTAAGTTATTAAACTCCTTCCATCATTCAAATTTGAACAAAACCAGGTGTTCGGGGTGCTTGTCAACCAAAGTTAAGGGTTCCTCTTACTACCAGAGAGTTATTATGAGAGTGATGGGTTGATTTAACTAAAGTTTTATCAAAGAAGTATCCAATTCTAGATTTTTGTAATTTTAGAGGCAATTGTTGATAAAATAAAGTTTATGATTTTAGAATCTAGGACTTCACTCAACTGATCAAAGAACCATAGGTTAATGAGGTTGGCCAGTCAAAAATCTTCCTTGATCTCTCTGTGTAGTGGTGTAGCTAAATATTGTAGACTATGAGGGGAGGTTCAAGGATTCTTGCCACTAGAATACTCATGCGATAGGGTATCCCAATTCTAGTAAATATTTTTCTTGTAATTTGATAAAAGAGTGGGACACATTTAAATATTAATCAATAATGTCAAAACAGTAATCAAGATAATATTACAATTTGCTAGTATTTATTTTTTTTGTAGAAAATGGAAAGTAATACAACAAGAAACAATGAAATAATATTGGATAAAGTAAATGTCCAAACTAGAATGAATTTACAAATGTAGCATAAGCGCTTGCGTACACTACTCAAATGTTTGTTGCAGTTACAACATCATGACATGGATGATATAACATGTAGTCTCATATCTGAGAAGTTTATGAGGGGAAAGTGAAACGAGATATGAATGGGTGATAACTACACTGGTCATGTGTAAATTGAAAGGAAGATAATGATCTTTTACTGAATCCCATTATAATATCATTTTCACCCATTTACTTTAGTTTATTTGAGGATTTACAAATGAATAGAATGGAGTAAACACTTATTTAATTTTTTAGGTAAGGTTCTCCTAGTAATATGAATATTTAAGATTAGTTAATATTTTGTTCTTATGGTGAACAAGTTGAAATACAATATAATAAGGCCATTAGAAAGGATGATTCCCAAGGGACCTTCACAACATCCTTCAATGAAATGAGGTCAGTTATTAAACAGGATGTTATTTGCTTCGTATAACATGAAATAAATTCAATGGAAGTCAAATACAATAAACTAAATTAAAGAAGCAAGTACCTGCTTCTTCCTCAGATATATTCATCAATATAAAATTTAATGTTCCAATAATACTTATTGAGCATTAAATAAAACATTCCTTTCACATTTTTGCATTAAAATACAATAACGAAGTAAGTAATAGAAACATTAAAAGAAGTAATGTGTATTCTCCAAGTAGTTGAGAAAGGGTGATTCTGAGGTCTATAGTGAGAAACACATAACTTCTAATTTCCAAGTTAAAAATTCAAGTAGAAATGTTATAGAGTATAACCAAAAACATTTATCTCACATGTCCTTTGGATATACAGAGACATTATTCGAATTTCAGGAATAAATATTGTTTATGGAGTTTCATACTCAACCAATAGCTTAGTGATACTTGAATCATAGGCAATACATGATGAATATAAAATGTAAGAATTAATTACCTAGTTGTGGAAAGATAATTCTTTGTTAAGAAAAACTAAAAGTGGACATCAAGTATATACCCAATTTGGTATTTAGACTCATTATAGACAATAAAATTTGGTATTATCAACATTTATACATTTAGTTTTGGATAAATAGATCTTTAAAAATAAGGGTATGCTATTAATCATTTTGAATTAGTTCAACCTGAGAGAATGAACCATTAAAAGGGTAAGCTAGTGGTAAATATAATCTATAATAATCCTTTAAGTAATTAAGGAATGAGAAAGTGAAGTATGGAATTTTCATGTTTAGAATATATGATTTTCTTTGAGCTGACATGCCGAAGAATATCTTGACCAAGCATTTATCGATCAATATAATGTAGCATGAAGTAATTCCTAAATTCACATTACTTTATATGCAACACGACATTGATGCTTATAATGAGGATCAATGATAAGTCTTACATGTTAACATTGATCAATAAAATGTATCATGGAGCAATTCCTAAATGCACATTTTATACATTGGAGTCATGATGTAAGTAGTATCAATGTTGCCACTTGCAGAAATTTCCATTATATTTCAACATGTGATTTGAAAATAATGGTGATATCCCATAACCATATGCCAACTAAAATGACAAATGTATATCACATGATTCATAGTATGATGTAAATCACTTATTTAATGAGATATGTATCTAATTTCAAAGAGTTTATTAGGATATAAATAGACTTGCATCAAGATAAACACATTGTGCATATAATTAATTATCCTAATGGTTCCTTTGGATATTACATAAATCTCTAAGATAGAAAAGTGGTAGTCAAGTGATAGACTACATTTTTATATAAGTGCGAACATCTCTATTAGAGATAGTGTGAGATGGATTGACTTGGGTTTAATCAATCCTTGAGATGCACATGTAGTTGGCATAGGAACTAGGTTCCATAAATTCATGAGGAACATGAATGTTCCAGAGACACATACTAAGTAGGAAGGATAAAACCATAGTGATGATTTTATATTCACCACGGCAGGTGATACATTATTCATTGAGAATAATAATTCCTACATGTAGGTAGTATATGAAAACTAGCTAAAATTGACAAGGTCAATTAAAATTCAATAATGGATTCTATGTATCAAAGTGAAAAGGGGATTTTTATATTAAATATTATGGTGGGTTTTCAAGTGATTTGATACATGGATGGTACACATGTGGTATAAAAAAGTTTTGATTGATTATACCAAGTCAGTATGTCTAAATCCATTAGAATTTTACTTGTTATAGCTACTTTCTATGATCATTTAATTGGAAATTGGATGTCAAGACCAACTTTCATGGATAGTGTCTATATGATGAGAATATAAAGGATTGTAGACATCATAGAATGACAATAAGAGTAAAAGTTACGTAAACACAGTTTAAGATTAAAGTAAGAATATAAATTATAGAATATTCATTTGAGATGAATATTTTCCTTGTTTCTACTAGAGGTTAGTGGGAGCGCTATTATTTTCCAAATATGGAAAACAAATGTAGGTATTATAGTTAGTTAAGACCAGGATGAAGTAATTCCTCCATATATTATCTTAAATTAACAACCTAAGTTCTATGGAGAAATATCTACCATGGTAGATCTAATAGTTTCTTAGACCTTTTCGATCATACATATATTGACATTGTATTGAAAAATACAAGCTGGAACAATTCAAGAGAATAATTGTTGCCAGTGTCACATGGAATAAATCTATCAAAGTTGACATTCATTGGCATAGGAGGATATTAAGTGGTGAATTAAGTTCCATATATTTAATGATGGATCAATCACATATACCATGATATGTACAAGAAATGACATTGAAAACATATAATTTATAGTAGGAAAATATCATTTTTTTCTTGGAGAACTAAATGTAAATCAGTGAGAACCATTTTATTGTACTTGGGAAATTAAAAAAGATATGTACCTAGTAATTAGAGAAGAAGGGATAATAATTTTTTGGGGAAACAAACTAGTCTTCTTTATATCAATGTGACCTAAAATCATAGTTAGTCTAAGATGATGAGTGAGAAAATCTCATAAAATCTAGCGGTAGCCATACCTACAAAAAACTAAGTATGCTAAAGCTTTTAAGGCAGCTAATAATCAGTTATTAAATGTAACAATTTTTTCCAGTTCTTGGAATCACATATACCAAGTAAAGTTTTTTCATAATGTTAATTATATTACTGGTAATAGCCAAGATTTCAAGTTTTGACAGTGGACAAAAGGAATATACTTGGGCTTATCATATCTTGAGAAGCTTTACTCAAGGAGATGGGGTTATACATAGCAGAATAACCACACAAAAAAACATGGAAGAACTAACAACTAAATCCATGACTCAACACAAACATTATCTTTATCATGTGAGAGCTAACAAGGATAGTTAGAAAGATGTCTCTAGTGCAAGTGGGATTTTTGTAATAGTGGGTGCCCTAGACCCAACATGAACAATAATTGTGATTATGATATCATGTTTATAATTAGATACACATGATGTACACTTACCATTATAATGAAGATATTTCTACATCTATTATTTAATGGTAATGTCCATAGATTAATTGTCATAGAAAAAGGTTATAGCAGATCCCAAACTATAATGATAACCTTGAGATACTATGAAATTAATCTTAAACAAAGTTTATATGGTCTAGATACATCATTGTAATTAGAAATAGTTGATGTTTGACTATCAAGTGCTAGGGGATTATAATCATTGATACTTATTCTCATGAATTTCACACTTGGTTATCTCTATTAGTAAGATCATGAGGGAAAACCCACCAATAGGAGAACCACATGTTTTGGGTGTCATTGGTTGTTCCTATTTATGAACATTTGTATTGGTTTCTTGTCATGATATCATTATCAGTGTGTTCCATATGATCACATAATTTGACACAAGAAAAAAACCATGATAATGAAATCATGTAGAGGTACCTTGTGTTGGGTGCTTCATTGGTGGTATGACATTGGTTGAATGGTTAATAAAGGATTTGTCACTTCCAGGTTGAGAAAGTAATACATCTCAAGTCTTATTGATCATGATGTTAGTAACTTTATAAATCCTTATCCAAGGTAGTTTAAAGGTAAATCCATCTGGTTAGATCAACAAGTAACAAATCAAGAAAAGTGAAATGACACAAGTGTGTGTCCTTCTTTATGAGATATCTAAATACAAAGAGATTATATTATAAAGTATGTGTCTGTAGGTTGGTTGTTATTTCTATGAATTTCTTTATCTCTTTAGGGGCCTTGATGAGTTTCTAGACGCCACTCAGTATGTGTATACTATTCACTACTATCAAGATAAGGGCATAAAGGGTCACACATAATAGCGTATTCAATAATCCGCCCTATTATGTTGAATAGGTAAATCAGAAATGGTAGTCCCCACAATGGATCCCGAGTGTTATCAAAATTATAGGTCAATGATAAATAAATAAATACTTATTATTCATTTAAAGAATAATTGAGTTGAATTTATTTATTAAAAGTGTTTACAAAGTAAATATGAGAAATAGTATTATTCAAAAAATATTATTTTAATATTCCAGGTTCGTTTAATATTAAATGGGAATTAAGAATCGAGTTAATGACTTAGGTTTATCATGTAATATATTTAATATATATTAGAAGTTTGTGACAAAATATAAAGAATATTTATGATGTAGTTTAGTTCATCAAAATTATTTATTTATTTCTTATTTAGTGGGCGTTTCATTTTGGGAGACGGGGAATCCTTTCTAGGTAATCTACTCACCCACTATATAAGTAGGAGAGGAGAAATTTTTTGGTGTTCTATTCATTAACCAGGAATGATAGATTAGATTATCTATCATTCAAATTTAAAGGGAGGGACAACTTCTCTTCGAGTTCCAATCCAAGCATGCCTTTGATGGATCAATGTCAATAGATCATGGTGATTTTTTGCAATGCTGAATGACTCATCAAAACCCAATTCTAGCACCCAGATTACAATGAACGGTTAGAGCATAGATTATTAGTGAATGTGTGGAGAATATAGATGTATTTGGATTTAGATACTTTGAGAAATGATTGCTGATGATGATCTACAGTCGTCTGTGCTTCAGTTTTGAAAAAGTTATGTGTTTGATTTTAATTTTTGTGCTATGTTTAATTTATGTGAGATCCTAGAACTGTATTGGGGCTTAGATCGCCAAAGATGAAAAGTCTCGTCATTCAAATGATGATTTTTTTTAAATCTCTAGTCCATTAACTTTTAATGTGACCCCAGTACCTTCATGGGCCCCATTTAGAACCCCTCATAATCTTACATTAAAGGTGAGAGTGACCCCCCAAAGCTTACATCCAGGAGGTCATGTGTTAGAGACTAGTACTAAGAGTATAATCACACATAAATGGGAGGAATTACCATTTTAATACTAGGAACATGATATAAATCACCAATAAATTATATATAATATAAAATATATACAATCCACAATGTATTTAAATTTCACACTTAAAAAAGATCCCTAAAACAAAAAAAAACAAAAAATGAAGCTCTTATGGCAGTGAAAACAACACTAGTAATAGCCTCTTATAGCTATCATGATCTAGCTCTATCCCTAAATCTAGTAGGATCCAATTTATAATTGATGTTGGTATTGAATTTGTTATTAACGAATGGATTTTTTTTTATAATTTTTATCAACTATGAATTGCATCTAATTGAGGAATTAGTGATGTTAGATTCACTATCAACCTAAGCTATACAATAAAGATAAAAATTAATTTGGGGTTATCATTGGAAAATCAAAAGATTTATCTAAATATTTCCCACATTAAGAATTATTTCTTAGTAAAGGTAAGAAACTGGAAGGTTTACAAAGCATCCCATTTTTAAAAGTTTCCAAAATGGAAGAGTAATGGATGATTAATAAAGTGAATCATGTCTATTATGGTTTAATATGGATTTATAGTAGTTTTCAAGAAGTTTTGAGATATCTATAATAAAATATAGAAGAAATATGGACCCATGTAGGATTATGTAGAAGTTTCTATGTCTATATGAAATTAATTGAAATTTTTGGATGCTTTGTAAGGTGAATCCAAGTATCCAAAGAATTACATATCATTAATTAGATTTTCTAAAATGAATGTAACATTAACTTGGTACTGAGGGAGCTATGAAAGATTGGATACATGTTTTTGAAAGCTGTGTAAGAATAAGGATAAATTTATAATTTTTTTGAGATTAACACCTCATATCAAATTCTCACGTAATAATGAAACCAAAGAATCAAATCACATTCTATATTAGAATAAAAGTAATATTAGAAATGATATATCAGAATAATTCACCCATTCTTAAGACTATGTAAGGAGAGGTTAAGGGATCTGGATCTCATATGTTATTAAATTGGAGCTATGATATAATTAAACATGTCATGCCTCAATCACTATGATATGAATATGTTTTAATTAGAATAAAATATCACTAATCCAGTATGTGTATGGTGAATATATGATCTCATTTGTTAAACTCACTATATATGATTAATTTGAGATGAATATATTTGGATAGTGAGAATAAATTATCCAATAAATTGAATGGTTAATGAAATAAAGATTTAAATTGAAAAATTATGAGAAAAACTAAAATGATAATCTTATTTATAAAATCATAGAGACTTTGAATGGAGATATATGGAAGATTCCTAAAATATTTATTTCTATATTTAAGGTGTTAAAGGATTTATGTTGTTAGATATGGTTTCGACCAGATATCACAATTAATTCAGATGCACCACACTATAATAAATGTATATGGAAAATAATAATAATCCCAATAGGAATCTTTCACTATGGAAATAAGGATGTAATATTTCAATACTTTACTTTAGTGGAAGCTTGTGCCATGAAGGGCTGGAATATTTCATAATGAACCGAAGAAAGGAGGTTCCCAAGGATTTCACCAAAAGTTGTTTTTAGGGTAATATATATAAAATTCGCAGGTCTCTATATACACACAAAAATAGAGAATGTCTTGTTTTGGGGGTAATTGATGTGGTAGATGTTTAAGTTTGAGGAAAATGGGGATCTTTTCATGATGTTAATTCTCACACCGTTAAGAATTTGAGCCAATAGGTATCATATTCTATTGAATTTAGACTATAATTCACTTTCTTTAATTTTCAAATATATTTTAGGTTTATATATTTAGAGAGTAAGGTCATAAATCTTATATAACATACCTATATATATACACGTAGTGGACACTTCTACCCAGTATCCATTTTTCCAACTAATTTTTTTTGAATTTTTTTCTTTTCAAGACATATCTTCAAAAATTTGATCTTGACCTCATATTTTTCTATACTCATCTTTAAATCCCCTTGAAAAACGTTTTAAAATGTGGGATTAGAAAAATATATTAGTAAGGGATATAAAAAGAAGAAATCCATTGGTCGAGTGAAAAAAATGAAAACCCATGAAATGATTATATTCACTTAATTGATCATTGAGATAATTAAATAAATACTTTTCAAATGAAAAATAATCACACCTTTTTCTCAAGGAAAACCATTAAAAACCATAAGAATCAAATAAAAACCCGTTTTGGGCACTTAGAGCATCACATTCATAACCCATTTTAAACCCGTGTAAGAAATAACTGCGGCCCCATTAAATCCAGAGGAGTAAACCTTTAGTAACTCCCTAATTATTGACTCAAAATAAAAGGTACATTAACCAATGAATTGGAGTGCTATTTTATAACACCCATCATATAATCTATAATGGGATCACCCGATGCTATCTATGTGCATCCAACGTATAAGCTGTATATGGTGCACATATGCGCTATAATGTGGATCAAACCTTCGTAAAAGTTATATCAGGTCGACCTGTTTCACATATAATTTTAAATCCCATATAAAACATTTTATTCTTATACTTTTACATCATAAAACATTTTAAAAAAACTTTTAAACCCATTTGAAAAACACTTTTGTATTTTAAAATACCATTTTCTTTAAAAAATATTTAATTCTGAAAATAAACAAAAAAAAGGGAAAGATGTTTTTTATTTAAAGAAAAAAAGAAATATTTTAAATAATCTAACATCAGATTAAATCAAAGGATTTCATCTTATGCGGAAAATTATTTTGAAAAATCAATTTGAACATTTCTTATGGAAAATATCCTTTCTATTTTTAAATCACTTATTTAAAAAAAGTGAGCAAATATAATGGAATAAATTTTACCTAAAAAAATTTATCAAATTATAAAGTAATATTAAATGAAACGATTTGTTATGATAGTGGTAAAATACATTCATGTATTATAAGTTAAAAAAACATTCTTTTTACATGATTTAATAAAAGGTTAAAAAGTACATCATTCAGAAAATGATAAGAAGATTCCTTTAAAAATATTTTGTAAAAATTTAAACATGCATTAAAATGAATTTAAAAAATAATAGGATAAAATTAAAAGCCTTATTTAAAACATTTTTTTAGAAAATATGGATATGGAAGAAAAATAGAGTTTTAAGGGAAACATTAAAACTTAATTTTTAAAAGAAAATCTCTTATCTTGAGTTTGAATCATCACACACATTATTTATCTTCCCAAATAATGTACTTAGGTTAATTATTTAATTGATTAAGAAACTTTTTTAAATTTATTATTCTTTTTATTTTATCTCTTACCATGATATATTTAATTATTTAATTAATTAAATTACCATGGGCTGTTTTGATGATATTTGTTTCATAAGTCCAAAAAATGACTTCAGCAGGTTGGCTACGGTCAAAGAGGAAATTATTCCAACATATATAGAATAATATTAATGAAATAATTATCATATTTATAAATTAATAATACTTTTAAAACCAATTATAAAATATTCTTACGAAAAATTAACTATATGAAAATCATTGAGACAATAGGTCATATGTACACGCGAGTATCATTCTCATTTTTCAGTGATTATTATGGAAAGAAGGTAAGTATTTATCTTTATATAATTATAAAATATCAAAATTATTATATTATTTATTTAAATATACTTATATATATCATCCATTTGATGTGTTTATGAAAAACGAATCACATCGCTTCGTGTAGTTGGAAGTCCACCCGTATGCACGAACAATGTTATAGTTTTTCAGTGAATATATTGGTAAGAAAGTGAATGATATATTATATTTTAGGAATAATATTTATTTAATTAATATAATATATAAATATTTATTCCATAATTATAATCCATCTATGAGATATGGTGATGGGAAACAAATTACATCAGTTCATGAGGCAGTAGTCCACCGTACACCCAAATGATGGCTTTGTTTCCCATTTGATGGAAGAAGTGATTGATATAGGTTTAGAAATTAAAATAAAAACACTTAATTATATTTAATATAATATTTTTATTAAATATAAATTTTTAATGAATATTTTATAGAGGTGTAAGAATAAATAAAATAAAGATGCACCTGTTTGGGGAACTGTGCAACACTGTAGTAGGTACTGTAGCATGCACTGTTTGGCACTGTAGCAACTGAGAATTTGCCTCTATTTGGGACTTCGGGCCACTGATTTGGTCCTTAAGTCCTTTAAGGCCTTCAGGACACCCAAGCCTTTGGGACAGTAAGTCCTTTGGGCCACCCCAAGGCCTTCAGGCCACCTTTAGTGTAGATGAAAACCAGACAACCTACAAGGAACAAGCTCTATAAGAGGATGGACAAGGAGCTTTCACCACAGCAGAAGCTACAAGGATTACAAGAATGAGAGGGTATGACACCAGCCATCAGGACAAGCCTGTTCATGAATGGGATAGCCTATCCTAACAGCCATGCGAAGGTGGAGAGCTAATTTCACAATGAAGATGCTGGGAGGAGCAGTTCCAAAGAGTTTGTCTAGGTTGTATGTAATGTTTGATGCCCATGGTCAATGAATTTCTCTAAGGCCTATATGTCCATGTAATACTTATGATTACAGGAATTTAAGGGTTACACCTCACCACTTTAAAGGTGGATTATCAAAAATTAATAAAAAATGAAGGCCTTCAGGCCATTGGATGGATGTGCACCCTTGGAATTTCTCAAAATACTAAATTTATAAAAATTTATTTTCAATTAAAAATGGATCCAAAAATAATTTATTTATAATATAAGATTATTATAGATTTAAATAATCTCATAAAATAAAACTTATACAAGTTTTGATTACATTTTTACCCTTATATTTTTATTTTAACACCTCATTAACCCTATTCACACTTACTATCACAACCCAAATTCTTACGTTTTGAGAGTCAATATAGTTACTATAAATGAAAAAGCTTCCCATAAATAGACCATACTTGATATTATAAACTTTATAATAATAAATTGGCATAATATAATATTTTTAAGAATTTTATATCATTTAATAAAATATTATTTATTAAAAATATTATAAATGTCAATTTTTAGAACTATTCATTACTTTGATTTTAATAACAATAATACAAGAAGTAAAATTAAAAAAGTATATTTTATTATATCCCTAACATGTAAAATTATATAAATTTTTATTTTATAAATATTTTATTGATATAAATATTTTAAAAAATATTTATATCAACAAAATTCATTTATCATATTAATTATCTCAAATTATATTTCTTTTAATATTTTTATTATCATTTATTTGATTTTTCAATTAATTGAATAATTACTACATCAACGTTATTTAAATATTTAAGGTAATTATTTATTCACTAAAAATTTAAAATAAATTACCATTATGAATATAAACCCTTTATATTTTATATTAATATTTATGAACAAATTTATCTTATGTTTATCCCCATATTAAAAAATATTATATTTATTAAAAATAAGTGTGTGAAATTTTTGTCTTTTCTTGAAATAAAATATTATAAAGGTTATAATCACATATAAATGGGAAGAATGACATATAAAAAAATATTGGATGATTATGGATGAAATTAAATCATCTAATAAAATTTATTCAAGTGTTATTTTCATTTTTTAGTCCTTATAATTTTATTATTAACATTAATGAATAGATTTACCCTTTACTGCGGTAACAAAACTTTTAAAGTTACTATTCATATTGACTGAAAATATAAGTGAACTATTTACCAAATTTGGAACCAATGATTCAAAATAAGAAATCCATTTTAAAAATTCAAAATAAATAAGTGGGATAATTTAACTTAAAATTAAATGGATAAAACATAACAATAAAATATTTTTTTTTATGAATTTTCTCTTTTAAATATAAAATGTTTTTATATTAAAATCAATTATAAAATTATTTTAAAAAACCATAATTTGTTCATTATAAATAAAAAATAACAAATTAAATTGTAAAACTAATCAAAAATAGAATTTTTGTTATAAATAATTTAAAATATATTAATGTTTTTAAAAGAAAATCAGCATTTTTCAAAAATATTCTCAAACATAATCCTAAGATAATTTTGACATGATCAATTAAAAAATGAAATTAATTTTTGCAAATAAATTTTATAAAATTTTAAAAAACCGAATTATAATATTCACTTCTAAAAATAAATAAACCCCCTTTTTAAGAAAAATTATTTTTAAAGAAAAATTGATTTTACTAAAAACAAGTGTTATTTATAAAAATTTATTTGAGAGAGTAGAAATGAGTAGGACTATTATATATTTATTAATCTGGTTAATTCTATCTATTTCCACCAATTTAATGGATAAGTTATAATGTTCACATTTAAATAATAATAATTCTTTTTTTAAGATCAATGTTTATTATTTTATATGCTATCAGAAATAGTATTTCTTTTTAAAATATCTGGTTATTACATTCCCCCCATTTAATAAATTTAATCCATGATATTTGAACTTAGGTTCTCTAACTTGGGTTTGTCTTTTCAAAACACCTTTATTAAAACCCACATCATAAAAAGGGTTAGTAAAACTTCCTCTTGAAAAGATAGAAAGGTAAAGATAAAGGTCATCTAGAATAACACATAATAATTTTCCAAATAGGAGAACATTAGTGGGAAGTGAAAACATGTATATGTAAGAACAACCTATCTCCTAAGGAATGATATAGAGTGATAGAGAGCATGGTCAAGAGAATGCTAACCATCATAAAACCTTATATCTTTGATGGTTTAAAAGGCCATTGGTTTCTTGATAAGAAAAGTATACAGATAATGTTTTTATTTCAGGATAATTTTCTTATAGTTGTGGAATTAATTTATAATATATACTAGAATCATATGGAAACACACTTTTTTTAATAAGGATTTCATATTTTAATCAATTTCCACTACAAACTCTTCCTTTTTTTTCCAAACGATGAGTATTCAAGATGTTTTTTATGCTTGAAGCACTAGAATATTATTCTAATGGATTACATAGGCTATAAAATGTTAACAAGATATTAATATTATCTTTAGACATTTAAAAAAAGGTTATGAACAGAAAATATAATTTCCAAAATGAATAAACCTTTATAAGAAGGAAAATTACTTTAATTTCCAAAATTCAATAGTAATATCCAAAGTTCAATATAGATAATTCAATAAATAAATATCATAAAATTAATAAAAATATTATAGACTAAGATTAAAACCTAAAAAATCGAAGGATTTGATCCCACAATATTCCAAGATTTATTTAAAATTTCTCTCCAAAAAACAGCATTCACTCTTAATGTCTCATTCCAAAAAAATGTAATTTCCCTAATAACATAATATCCAAGATATTATAATCATTTAAATAAATAACCTAAATCACCATAAAACCATGTTAAAATAATATATGTTTCCAAAATATAATTCAACATTTATTACTCAAATAAAATCCTATAATATTCTATTTATCTTAATTAAATTAGGTTACCAAAATAGTGAACTTATTCCACAATAACATTAATCACATAATCACCAAACCAATTATCAATATCATAGTTACTTATAAGATAATTTATGTGTTTCAAAAATAAAATTAACCTTTATTTTTTATAAATATTAAATAAATAAAATCAATGACATACTGAATAGTCCATCACATCGTCCAGTGGTAGGCGATTCACCCTTATCGCCTTTCAATTGTGGGTTCAAGCCTCATGGACTTTTCGAATGTGATGTGTTTTCACCTGACCTAAGGGTTGTCCATTTTATAAAACTATATTAATATAAACCAAATAAAATTCTTAGAAATGTGGTAAACATCTTAAATATAACTATCATAATATATTAAACATTAGAGAAATGTTTTAACATCAAAGATTATCTTATACCTTTCATTTTACATCCCCAAAAATGTAATTACCCATAATTAACTCAAAATCAAAGATCATATAAACCATAAAGGATATCCATAAACTTAAACTTATGTCCAAAAAATTAAAATATCATTCTTACTCAAATATATTTTTCACATGGTAAACATAAGGGTTAAATATGCCTCAAACATTTATCAATACTAATTAAACATCTCCCAAAGTTCTACCATCATTAAAAGAGTATTAATTATTTTAAACTTATGATCTTCCTTAAATATACCATAACTATTGAATCCATTATATTTAAAGATATTAATAATTCATTATTCTAGATAATCCATATTATTTCTTAATATTTCCTTCCTAAAAAAATGAATCATGTATTAAGATTAAAAAATGTACAAACTTAAGCTAAGAAATAATTCCTACCTTTTTAATATCATTCAAAGTTTCCTCATATTCAACTATAATGGAATTAGGAATTGCTAAAAATTTATCTGTATATTTATAATGATCCTTTTCTTTATATTTCTACCAAGGTCATAGATTTTCATAATAAACAATCTACTAATATATAAAAAATTTAATTAATAAATTAGGAATAAATTCTTTCCCCTTTATGGAGTCAATTGAATAGTTCCTTTCTCCTTTGAAAATTATTGCTTTATGACCTGATTTACTAAATATTAAATATCTTCCTACTATTTTAATATACATTACTAGGTGATTATTTCCACATTTATGTCACATAGTTTCTTTGAACATTTTTAACTTTATGACCTTTAAAACTTGAAATTCCAAGGATCTTAATTTCTCTCTCATCTAATGAGTTAGGAGAATCACCTAAGTTCATGTTGTTAATCATAACTTCTGATAGATATTTAAGAATAACCACAAGAGTTATCACTATAGATACCATTATATTTGGTTTCTCATTCATAAGAAAATTACATTTTATGTTCACATCCATTGTTAGTTTGGTTCCTGCTAGATCCAACCACTTACTAAAATAAAGATATTTAATGTGATCATATCAATAAAATCATAATAAACCTTCTTATAAAGATTAAAAACACTAATATATCCTTAACCATTCTATCCAAAATAACCATTATTCTCCCCAAAACAATTTTATTTGTGGTTATAGAGGACTTTTAACATATTTTAAAATAACATCATAACCTCTAATGTTATCTAAACCCTACTCTTATACCAACTATAAGGAACCTTCCATAAACATTACAAATTATAGTGAATTTAGACTATAATTCACTTTATTACATTCCCAAAAATAGTTTAGGCTAATAGATTTATAGATTTAGGTCACAACTCTTACAAAAAAACCCACATATATATAAAGTGGAAACATATACTCGGTATCCATTTTCACAACAAAAAAACTTTTAAAAAGATTTTTTTTTCTTTTGATGACATATCTTCACAAATTTTATCTTTATCTCATCATTTTTCATATTCATCATTAAATCCCTATGAAAAACATCTTAAAATGTGGGATGAGCGTAAACAGTTTAGTAAGGGACATAAAAATAAGAAATCCATTTCCCCAGTTAAAAACATGAAAACCCATTAAATGATTAAATTAAACTTGTTTATCTTTGATGGAATGAAATAAATAATTTCCACATAAAAAACACAAACAATTTTTTCTCAAATAAAACCATTAAAACCCATAGAAATCAAATAAAAACCCATTTTAGAAACTTAGAGCATCACATTCATAACCCATTTTAAACCCGTGTAAAAAATAATCACATCCCAGTTTAATAAGAAGAAGAAACCATTAAATAACTCCATACTTCAAGTATAAAAATACAAGGTATATTAACTAATTCGTTAGAGTTCTATTTGGACATTACAATCATATAAGTTATAACAGGATCACCCCGCACCATCTGGGCACACCCAATGTATAAGATGTATTGGGATCACCTATGAGCTATAATGGGGCATAGCCTTTCATATAAGCTATATCGGGCTCACACATTTCACATATAATGATTTTGTTCCATATAAAACATTTTAATCTTAACTATTTTCATAAAAAACATTTGAAAAACTCTTTTAAACTCATATAAAAAGCAATTTTTCATATAAAAATTACATTTTATTTAAAAAAATTTAATACTAAAATAATGAGGAAAAGGGAAAGTGGGGTTTTATTTGAAGAAAAAATAAAATATCATAAATAATATAACATCAAATAACATCAAAGGATTTCATCTTATAAGAAAAATGATTTTGAAAAATCACTTGGAACATTTCTTATGGAAAATAACCTTTGTATATTTAAATCACATATTTAACTATACTATGAAATTATAAAGGAAAAAAATTTTATCTAAAGAGAACTTTATAAACATATAAAGGAATTTTTAAAGTAAATATTAGTCATGATCCTGGTAAAATATGCTCATGTTTTATAATTTAAAAAACATTCCTTTCACAATATTGAATTAATTATTAAAAAGTACCTCGTTCGGAAAATTTTAATAAGATTACTTTCAAACATTTTTTTAAAAGTAAAACATGGGTAAAAATAAATTCTAAAAATCATAGGATAAAATTAAAAACCATATATAAAACATTTTTAGATTATTTGTATGTGGAATAAAAAGCATGTTTTAAGAAAAACATTAAAAGATAATTTTTAAAAGAAAGTCCCTTACCTTGAGTCTGACTTGTCACGTACGTTCTTTACATTCCTGAATAATAAACTCAGGTTAATTATTTAATTAATTAAGAAAAATTTTATGTTTTATTATTCATTTTATTTTATCTCTTACCTTATAATATTTAATTATTTAATTAATTAAATTCCCATTAGATGATTTTATGATATTTGTTTCATAAGTCCAAAAATGAATTCGGTAGGTTAAATATGGTCAAAGAGGTCATTATTACACCATATAAATAATATTAATCATTATATAATTATAATTTTCATACATAAATCATACTTTTAAAACCAATCATAAAATATAGTTGTGAAAAATTAACTATGTCACAATCATGGAGAGGGTATGCTGTATATACGTAGGAGCAATACTTCCATTTTTCAATGATCATTATGGAAATATGGTAAATATTATTTTATATTTAAATAATTATCATAAAATAATAATCACAATATTAATTCTTAATATATATATATCATCTATGTGAAGTGGCAATGAAAAACGAGTCACATCACTTCGTGGAGGTGATAATCCACACGTATGCACGAATGATGTTATTATTTTTCAGTTAATAGAAATGTATAAAGGTAAATGATATAATATATTTTTAGAATGAAGGATATGTAATGAATAAAATATATAAACAATAATTGCATCATTATAATCTATCCATTCGATATGGTGATGGAAAATGAATTACATCGTTTCGTGAGGCAGTTGTCCGCGGTACACATGAACAATGGTTTCATTTCCAATTTGATAGGAGAGGAGATGGATATAGGTCATTACATTAATATAAAACAACTAAGTATATGTAATATACTGGTGTTATTATATAGTCCTGGTTACATAATCTTTTGAGTAGGTGTATGATAAAATAAAATAGAAATGATCGATTGAAAAGGATACCTCTTCTTCGGGAAACCTCTTTTTCATAAGACACTAAGACCAATAAGATTGGTTTTATGAAATATATAATGCCAATATAACGAGGTTATAGATTTTAGTAATTTATTTGGGTTGTTATTGGCCAAACAAAAGGATTTTTTATGTGTGAAGTAAAGGGAAGAAGAGATGCCCTTTTACAAGAGAGGGGAGGGGCACTCTTGTAATTTCGAAAAATAATAAATTAATAAAAATTAATATTCTATTAATAATGGATATAAACTGATTTATTTAAAATATTGGATGGGTATGGATAATAATCAGCTCATCTAATATAAATTATAATTTTTTTATCACATTTTTACCCTTATATTTTTCTTTTAACAGCTCATTGAACCCTTTCACACTTATCATGACAACCAATATTTGTACACTTTAAGAGTTAATATAAATTGAAAAAGGAATCATAAATAGGCTATTATTGATATTATAATACATATCCTAATAAATTTTCAGAATCTAATTTTTTTAATAATTTCATATTATTTAATAAATTATTATTCATTATAAAATATTATTAAGTTCAATTTTTGGAACTACTTATTACTTTGATTTTAATAAAATCAAGATAAGAAGTAAAATAAAAACCAAATATTTTATTATATCCTCAAAATTTAATGTTAATTTATAAATTTTTGTGTTATATTTTATTATCTCAAATTATATTTCTTTTAAAATTTTAATATCTTTTTTTTATATTAATTTAATAATTACCAGGTCAACGTTGTGTAAATATTTAAGTTAATTATTTATTCAATAAAAAATAAAAAATTACTATAATGAAGTTAATACTTTTATATTTTATAATAATATTTATAACAAAATATATCTTTTGTCTATCACTATTTTAGAAATATTATAGTTATTGAATACAAGAGTGGGATATTTTTGACTTTTCATGTAACAAAATATTATAATGATTATAATCACATAAAATGGAAACAAAAGAAAATATAACAGAATCTTGGATGAGTACAGATAAAATTTAGTCAGGTTTTATGGTTATTTTCTTGTACTTATAGTTTTATTTTTAACCTATATTAACCAATTTACCCTCTACCGTGGTAACAAAAATTACTAAGGTTGCTATTCATATTGATAAAAAATAAAAGGGAGATATTTCAAAAATATTTACCCAGTGATTAAAAATATTGAATCCATTTTTCAAAGTTGAAAACACATATGTGATATAATTTAATTTAAAATTAATCATCAAAATTCAATGAAAAATGTTTTTATTTAAAAAATGGTCTTTTTAAATATAAAATGTTTTTACACTAAATACAAGTATAAAATTCAATTCAAAACCTATAATTGGGTCATTATAAATAAAAAGGGACAAGTTAAATTTCAAAAATAATCCAAAGTAGAATTTTACTTTATAAATACTTTAAAATAAATTAATGTTTTCAATTAAAAATCAATATTTTTTTCTATTCACTAAAAAATCTATCTTTTCAGAAAATTATCAAAAAGTTTATAATAAGATAATTTTGACATTATTAAATAAAAAATTAAAATAAAAAATTAACATAAAATTTCTAAAATTTTGAAAAATTAATTATAATATTCACTCATAAAAAAGAAAGAAAACCCATTTTTGAAGAAAATGTATTTTTTAAGAATAAAATGATTCTACTAAAAAATGGGTGATTATTTAAAAAGAATTATTTAATACATTATAAATGAGTATTACAATCATATATTTGATAATATCTTTAATATTATTCCTTCACACCAATTTAAAATCTTGGTTATAATGGTCACATTTAAATAATAATAATTCATTGTCCTTTTAAACTCAGTGTTGTGATTGTTGTATGCTATCAAAAATAGTATTTCTTTTTAAAATATATGGATATTATTGTTTTAATATTATAAATATCCTATATTTCATATTGGAAGTTAAATATTTTCCTGGGTGACTTTGAATTTAATTTGAAGGAAATTGTAGATGAATTTTCCCTTAATAATCTTAGATAACTAAAGATATTTATTGAGGGAAACATTGATACTTTCTCCTGGAATAAAGAAACATAAATTCAAGAAAATAGAATTTTGGAGATACCAATCTATATAAATAATATAGATTACTATTGTGAATAAAAGGGGGAAACATTGACATATACTGAAAAATGAGAGATGAAAAATCGATGGACAAATGAAATATTAGATAAGAGAGGAATTACATAAGGAATATATGAAGAATATTGAATGAAGTTTATAACTCACTAAAGATATTTGAAAAGTATAAGAAAAAAGGTTATTCCTTGATGACTCATCAAGTAAAGCGAATTTGTGATCATGGTAATGTTCAAAATCTATTTTTAAATAGGAGAAGCAATATGGAAATCAAAGAATGACTATCTACACTCAGTGAATCAACAACAACAATGATGATGTTCTTATATTATCTTGTATTCGAATGTTTCTAACTTTGTTAAGAAGTGAGAATTAATATAGGAGTGAGAGAGTAACCTTAATAAGGCAAGTAACCTTAGTCTTGGAGTTCCCTAACCTAAACCCACCACTAAAAGTGTTTTAGTGGATTCTGGTACATCAACACACTACCATTTTTTAATCTTTGTATTATCCTAGTATGGGCGAACCATGTAAAATAATTGTGTATTTTGGGCATTCATTACTTAATTTATAGAACACATAAATATGTCTCAATTTAATAAGTAATCATTGATCGAATTGGATTTAAATATAGATAAACAAACTAATTATAAGACTGTTATCCTAATAAGTACTTAAGCACGAACTTACTAATAATGATGTTGAAATATTTTAGAGAGGTGAGAGTTGAATAATAATTGATTAAATTATAACAATTTTAATACCTTGATTCACCCCTCTTAGGTATCTCTCACTATGAACCCTTATAGACATAACAAGTTGTATCAGAGTATAGGTTCTTTTTGTTATATTTATTTTGTTATGAATAGAACTAATTGTTTTTTATAATTAAGTTTTTTTCCAACATTACAATCTTTCAATGACATGGAAAAGGGAAAGCATTTGGAGAGGAAGTAGAACCGCAAAAGACTCCCATATAATGGAAATGTTATTAGTGATTGTGAGATTTAGATATGGGATTCCAATATCTTTTGAAAGGATGGTATGAATAATTATGATTTTGAATCCATTATTTATTCAATGATGCAGTAGTATTTGTAGATGAGCCTAATTTCATGGATGGTGTAGTATCTACTAATTATGATGAGATATCAAGAAATCCAAAAGTGGAATCAATCCATTTTTATAATATATAGATCTAGGACTACAAGAATAATTCATGAGTTTAAATAAGGATAATAGTTCACATGTGACCCATGTTGGAGGAGTAAATATTGAGATTAAAAAGTTAAAAATACTAAATGTCTAAATGGAATATTCTCAAAGTGAAAGAACAAAGTGAAATTCTAGATAATATTTCCTATTTATTATAGGATTAAATGTCTAAAGAGAATATTCTCAAGGAGTACATGAACGATTAACTTTATTTAAGAAGAAATAAAATCTATCCACTTGAAGATGATATGATCATGGTCAAAAAATCAAGTGGAATAACTAAAAGATGAGGGTGAAACAATTTAAAATGATTCTTTACATTTTTTTATTTTTTATACTTTTATAGAATATAGTGAGATAAATATCATGTATGCTAAATCATAGTATAATCATAAAATAATCCAAATGTCACAAAAGTTGTATTTCAATAGAAAACCCAACATTATAAATAATGGAACCCATTAGAATTTAGAGATGAAGAAAATCATGGGAATTTAAAAGAAAAGGGAAAATAGTGGATATAATGAAAATATACTCAAGAAGTTTCCTATAAGAGGTTCTAACAAACATATTATCTTCAGTAGGAGATATGAAGACATGTAATTTTATTAAGAAATGTAAGGAAATATTTTTTTCTTTTTATATGAAGCATTGACAAATATTTCTTACTATGGATTAGATGTAAGTTTGGAAAAATATATTTACCAACCACAACAATGAGGGTATGGGTTTTATTATAATAAATTTGAACATGATAATCATCTCTATAGTGGAGATATAAGGAGAAGTTCAACTGGTGTAAAAGGATAAAACTAACAAGAATTAAATAAAAAATCTATTTTTTCAAGAAATAGATTTCACAGGATGATTAAATAATATCACCATGCTAAAAGTGGATTGAAGAGGAGTTTTAAATCTTTTATCCTAAAAAATATTTCTTGGAAAGATAAAAAGAGGATTTGGAAAAGTGATAGGTTTCCAAAAGATTCTCATATGAAATAAATACACCAAGTAAATGTATATGTTGATAAATATAACAAATCATAAAGGAATAAACAGGAAAAGAAGATGATTTGTAAAGGGAAAGTCCAATCAGTGATGTGTCAAGAGATCCTTATTGGAGAGAGGATCCAAGGAGTAAAATCTTGTGATCTGGAGTGTAAAGAAAAGATAAAGCTCAAGGAAAATTAATAGAAGTTGGATTATATAAAAACCATTTTAGATTTAAATTTGGATTCCTAATTGAAGGATAATTGAAAATCTATTGTAACATCCTGGTTCCAAAAGCCACCCAATGGTGCCTCGTACCCGGTTGGTCACATGGCCTCAAGAGCATTTACCCAAATGCTAGAGGCTACTGACTAGCAGTGAGGGCCTTGGGTGTGATTGTGGGGAAACTATGCCCTCATTGGCAGAGTAACAAAACAAAAGTAAAATAGATAACAATAGAGGAATCAGTAAAGACATGCAATAAGTAAACAACGAAAGTAATAAAAAACTGGAGCACATATATAATGATGCATGATACCTATGTCTAAGAAAAAATACAAACACATCACAATGTTGAAATACAATACTAAACCAAAGTACAAGAAAATAGTAAAAAAATCCTCAGCATCGGAAGCCTCAGCTTGGTCCCATGCTCTCCAGATCTGTAGAAATCAAGTACCTGAAGTAAAAGGGTGCTTGCCCTTATCTATGCCCTTAAAAATATAATCTGTTTGGGCCTAAAAGCATAACCAAAATAGGGTGTGAGACTAAATATCAGTAGGAAACTACCAAGATATCTTTTCCTAACAGTTAGTGAATATATATGGAATACAATAAAAAAAAGAAGCAGTAAACAAGGAAGTACTGAACCGTAAACATTCCTTCAATTTCAAAGCATTAAAACACCACATATCAAGTAAGTAGACAATCAAAAATAGGTAACCCTCTAGGAAGTACTCCCAGCCTAACCCCTCTGGTCCAAGAAAAACAAATACAAGCAACCCTCTGGGAAGTACACACTGTTTAACCCCTATGCTTTAGATTTAGCACAAACTCTATAAGGAATCAATCACCATCAATTCGCCCTTTAGTCTCGTATCGATAACTAAAAGGTGCTCTAGGGAAGAAATCAACGTCTAATTCCCCCTATGTTCTCTATCAAGGAACTAAAGACACTCTGAGGGATCACTTACGTCCATCCCCCCCTATGGTCTCACAACGTAATAGTAAAACAGACACTCTAAAGAATCCCTCAACGTCCATTCTCTCTATGGTCTACTGCACTAGGTTCTCAAGGACCTATTTAATTTAATCGTGCACGACGATACATGGAATCCAATGTAAACCTCAAGAAATACTTGTCTAAACAATATAAAACATATCATATCATGTCAGATAATAATCACTCCATCCTAACAACACTAGAAATGGAAATCAAGCAGCCTAACAGGCTAAGCAAGACCAAACATTCATAAACAATAAAAGCATGAGCAAGAAATCTATATCATAACAATTAACCCTATTCACATTCAATTGACCTCTACTCAAGCGTATAAATCATAGAAATAAATAACAGGGTCAAAACCATAAACACAAAATACCCTGATAAAGGGTATTGGGAACTTTTGCACATATAACTTAAATACTATCTATAGAAAGGCTCAAACCACCTACCTCGACGTCGTGAGATCAATATACATGAACCTAAAACCTTGAATCAACCTAGAATGCTGTAGATCTACAAAAACATCTAAAACGCTCAGCTGAGGATAACTTGAGAAATATTAGGAATCAGGAAACAAAGATCGAGAAGAAGGAAGAGCTTACCGAGGCGATCCCAACGCAATTAACGGTGGTCAAATCAGAGAATGGATTCTCAATCGGGGGCTCAAAGAAGATCCACGGCCATACTGACACTCTTGGATGAATAATAAGAAGAAGAAGCATGTTCTTTCTGTCAGATGTGACCCCAATCCATTTAATGAAAGAAAGAAAGTACACAGTGTGTACTTTTGCTTACTGGCCCCCGCATAAGGTGGTGTCCAGGTCACCACACATAGTTGTGTGATTAGCTTTTACATGGCCAACACACGACTACCTGTGGTAAAAAAGTACACAACGTGTACTTCAATTTTTTTTGAAACTCTTCTTTTTATAAAAAACACCAGAAAAGATAAAAAAATACCTGAAAAAAAGATCCAGGTTCTTAAAAACTTCCCCCCTTAAAGAAATTCTCCCCCAAATTTCCCTAGCAAGGCGGCATAGAAAAAGAATCCTTGAAAAGCTCTGGCCGCTATGATTGTACATCAGCCTCCCTCTCCCAGGTCTCATCCTGTACTCGACCGTACTGCCATAGCACTCGTACCAAAAGAACATACTGACCATGGAGGACTTTCATACTTCGATCAGCATTCTGGATAGGATGCTCCTTAAACAAGGTGTCCACCTCTAACTCAACGTCCTCAGGTTGAAAAACATGATATGGGTCTGAGTAGTAACATCGAAGCTGAGAAACACGGAAGACGTCATGCATAGACCAGTACCTCTGAGGTAACTGAAACAGATAGGAGACCAGACCAACTCTCTCCAACACCTCAAACGACCTGACGTACCTTAGTGAAAGCTTACCCTATCTCCTAATCCTCCTATGTACCAACCTCAGTGTGACATGCAGGAAAACCTGATCCCCAACCTCGAACTTTAGAGGTCATCTCTGTCAATCAACATAAGACTTCTATTGAGACCGTGTAGTATCCATACTCTCCCGAATCAACTCTATATACTCTATGGTATCTTGGACAAGACGTGGTCCCAGCATAGCTACCTCTCCTACCTCTAGCCAGCATAAGGGTGATCGACATGGCCTACCATACAAAGCTTTATAAGGTTCCATCTGAATAGTTTCTTTAAAACTATTATTATAGGCAAACTCCAAAAGAGTTATGTGCTTCTCCCATGAACCTACAAAATCTAGGATGCTTGCTCGAAGTATGTCCTTATAAGCACTAGAATCATATGCTCTAATTGTCCATCTATATGGGGATGGTATGCCGTACGCAGAAGTACCTGTGTACCCAAAGCCCTTTGAAGTCCCTGCTAGACCTCATAAGTAAAATAGGAGTCCCTTTCAGAAACAATGGAGTGTGGAACTCCATGTAAATGTACAATCTCTCGAATGTACAACCTTCCCATCTCGTCAAAAATGAAGGTCTCCTTGATCAGTAAGAAGTGAGAAACCTTTTTGAGTCAGTAAATGATAACCCACACTGCATCATTCCCTCGAGGCGACCTCGGTAAACCTGTGACGAAATCCATCACAACATCATTCCACTTCCACTTGGGAATGGGTAACTACTAAAAAAGTCCTACTGGTCACAGATGCTTCACCTTTACCCGATGACATGTGGAACACCTCATGACGAAACTATCAACATCTCTCTTCATACCTGGACACCAAAACTGATAGTGTAGATCACGACATATCTTCGTGACACCAGGATGAACTTCCCAACCTGAAGAATGAAAGTCTCACATAATCTCCCCGCGTATGTCCACTGGCACCCATACACGCCCATGGAAACACAATATCTTATCCTCACCTATTGTCCATCTAGGAATAGGGTTATCTCCTAACACATTTTCCCATAGGACCAGGCCTTCTAAATCTGATAGCTTCCTCATTATCACAAGATCAAGTAGAGTAGAGGTAACTTCTATAGAAGATAAGAAAGTCTGCCCCTACCTGTCGTGCACCTCTAGATGCATCTTAGAGAACAAAGCCATAATTTTCCACTCCCTGCTAGCCTCCTGAACTGCCTGTATCTAAGTCCTCTTACTCAACACATTAGCCACGACGTTGCCCTTACCAAGCTTATAAGAAATCTCAAAGTCAAAGGACTGGAGGCACTCAATCCACCTTCTCTATCTCAAATTTAGATCACGCTGAGTGAAGATATACTTGAGACTCTTGTGGTTAGTGAAAACCAAAAAATGCTCTCCCATAAGATAATGTCTCCAATAGCGTAAAGCATGAACGACTGAAACCAGCTCAAGATCGTGCATCGGGTAGTTCCTCTCATGTGTCCTAAACTACTGAGACCCGTACGCAACAACCCCTTCACCTTGCATAAGCACTGCTCCCTTCCTGATACCTGATGCATTACAGTAAACAGTATAACTCTTGCCTGACTCTGGAAACACTAGTATTGGTGCTGAAGTCAACCACCCTTTCAGTTCTTGAAAGGCTAACTCGAAAGAAACTAACCACAAGTACTTCACACCGTTCTTAGTCAAGCCCGTAAATGACACTGATAAGCATGAAAGTCCTGTATAAAATGCCTGTAGTACCCATACAACCCTAGAAAACTTTGTACCTCAAAGAAATTCATCAGCTTCTCCAAGGAAACTACTGCTCTCACTTTCTTTGAGTCAACTGATACTCCTGTCTCTGAGATAACATGACCAAAAAAGTGAATTTGGTCCATCCAAAAGTGAAATTTTGAGATCTTAGCATATAATTGATGCTCTCTCAGTGTACTCAAAATGATATCAAGATGTGTGGCATTGTCGTGTCGAGTGTTAGAGTACACCAAGATATCGTCCATGAAGACTACCACAAAATAATCCAAGTATGGATGGAACAATCAGTTCACCAGTGCCATGACAACTACAGGTGTGTTCATGAGACTGAATGACATAACCACACTCGTATAGACCATACCTGCTTTGAAATTCTGTAATAGGTACATCTGATGGTCTAACGTGAAATTGATGGAAACCAGATCTCAAGTCAATCTTTGAGAACACCCGGACTCCTCAAAGTTGATTAAAGAGACCATCAATCCCCAAAAAGGGATATCAGTTCTTGATCATCAACTGGTTAAACCTCCAATAATCCACACAAAATTTGAGGGTACTGTCCCACTTCTTTGAAAACAGGATAGGCGAACCCCAAGTAGAAGTACTGGGTTAAATGAAACCCTTTGCCCGAAACTCCTCCAACTGCCTCTTGAGCTCCTGTAACTCTGGTGTAGCCATCCTATAAGGAGGAATGGACACCGGTGTCACTCCTGGAACAAGAAAAATAGAAAATTTCACCTCTCGCTCCAGAGGAAAACCTAAAAAGTCCTCTGGGAAGACATCCTTGAAACGATCCACCACTAGAGGAAATTCCATCTATGAAATCCCTTGGTCATACAGATAAAGACTAGAAATATGGGCTGTAACTCCTCCCAACCCATGATGCTTGGGTCCTGCTCTGCTCGCCTTGACATCCCATTCACCCTTTTGAAGAAACGATCCACCATCTGGTGATATGAAACTCACCCTATGGTGATAGAGAAAAATAACTGCCTGGAAGGAAACTAACCAATCTATTCCAAGAATGACATCATAGCTTGTCATCTCTAGAACATAAAGGTCCCATAATAAGTGACACCCACCAACCTCTAGAGGGAACTGCTTGTGCTGTCTTACACTAACTGTTCTTGTCCCCAACGGAGTGTCTAGAGTCAAGATATCAGCAGAAGAAAAGATATAGAGTCCAGTAATCTCCACAATGACAATAGATATAAAACTATGGGAAGCCCCTGTATCGAAAAGAGAAGAAGCTAAAATTGAGGCAACTAGGATCGTACATCGAATTTTAGAGGGTCTGGGATTCTTTTCCTGCTGGGTCTACTCCATCGCAAAAGTCTATCCTGCACCACGAACCTGTGACCCTTCCTGACCACCTTGAGCGGATCCACCCTGTTGTTGCTGAAAGTCTGGTGACTGGCTACCACGACCATGGCCTCCACCTCAACTTGAATGAAAAGAAGAACTCCAGTTCCCTGACTAATGAGAAACTGGTGGTGTTTCTACTAAATAAAGAGTCATAGAAGAACCCCTGTCACCAGCTGCTAGAGAGAAGAACTAATAGAAGCGCAGAAGATGACCCATCTTACCACATGATCGACACTACACTGGGTCTCTCGGGCAATGTGACCTCGTATTCCAGTTCTTACTGCACTGTTAGCACACCACCTAGCTACGAGAAAAGGTGTCCTGCCTCCTCGGATCCCTATGCGTAGACTCCCTGTGGCACTACCTACTGTAAGTAGGAGGGATACCAAATTTGGATGTCAAGCCACCCTGGCTCAAAACTCCAGAATTCCTCAGATTTTGCTTCATGATCAATGCCTAGTTGACTATAGAAGTGATGGAAGTTAACCTAGAGATGTTCACCTGAGATCAGATGTTGTTCCTAAGACCATCCTCAAACTTCATTTCTAGAAATAACTCATCACCTCTTGGAATAAGCGTGAAGTGTTGTAGCACTCTGAAGTGAGAAGAATACTCTATAACATAAAGAGTACCCTGCTCCAGACTCATGAACTCTTAGGCTTGATCGGCCCTCAAGGTCTCCGGGTAGAATTAGTCATAAAAGGAATGCTGGAAATCATCCCAAACCATAACCTATTGGCGTCCCACATGATAGGTCACATCCATACATCTCTTGGAAGATTCCCGAAGCATATACGTAGCAAGTTTCACCATCCTCTCTGGAGGCATCTCCAGATGCTTGAAGATAGATACCATGACTTGTACCCATGACTCTGCAGCCTGTGGTCCTCCTTCCCCTGTGAAGGTGGGAGAATGATACTGCTAGAAAACCCGTGTCAACTCTGCCATAGAAGGGGCAAGATGTGGTACTCCTCGGAAGGTCTATAAGAACCTCATGAATCCCTATCAGAATAGTGCATCGACACCTGTATCTGGGATAATGGTTGGTGCCAAGACTGGCACAACTAGAGGATCTATTGGTAGTCCCTAATCATCCATATATGGTGTTTGATCACTACCCTGTAACTGGAGGACAAACAGAGGATGTCTTAGTGGCCTGAATCTGCAAGTTCAAGTGCACACCTTAGATCAAGATTAACAAGGACTAAAACATAGAAGTTTGAGAAGGGAGCAAGAGAAAGAAATCATTCAAGTTTTTTAAAACATGGATACATGATGTGTATAATACCTACATGATGGTTCCCTTAAGCCTTCAAATGGGCGTGTAATTCTGCCAACCCAGGCCATGTTACACCCCATACACACAGTATGTTGTCCTAATACACGGTTAGTACTTAAATCCTCTTCCCCTGATCGAGTTCTTCTACACGGTTAAGCCTCACGGTTCTCCTAGAATAAGGCTACATGGCGTGTTAGTCCTAGAAAAAACATGTACAAGACGAACTTCACTAAACCGTGTTGTTAGTCACACGACTGGTTACACGGCTCACTCTACACGACGTGTGAAAGGTTAACACGATGTGTATATCTTAAGATCTCATCCATCTGTGTCATTAGTCACACATGTGTACAAAAGGTCTACACAACATGACATGTACAATCGGTACACGGTGTGTTCCCCAAAAGATTTCTCAACCCCGTGTCTCTGCCCACACAGCCAGTGACACGGTTAGAGACTACACAACGTGTACATATAATACACGGCGTGTAGTCAAGGAAAATAGTTTCTTCCCGAACAGAAGGACACATGGAATGTATTCATCATTACAATCCATGTATTCTGGGTTTTTCTGGAAAGTTAGCCTCTAAAACTACTCTGGAACCCAGAAAAACACTGAAACGAACATTAAAGTTCCAAATTATGATCTGTGAGGGCCCATACTCCACGCAAATCAAATATTGGAATCTCATACAGGTCATAAACCAGGATAAAAGTGCAATGATCCACCAAATTTCAGTCCATGAGGCCCCATAAAACCTCAAGAACCAAAGTTTGGAATTCATTCAAACAAAGACTTACACAATTCAACACCCTATTAAAAGAAGGTATTTTATCAAGGCATATATCACAACAACATGCATATCTAGCACAAAATCTATCACAACAACATTCAATCACTAATTCACCCTAAATGTCATGGAAAGAATGCATGACATGTGATTTCTAACAGGTTTCTATATGATACAAGATATGGAATACCCCCATCTCATCAGGTTGCAATATAAATAGAACCTCAATAATATAAATAATAACAACACAAAACTTGTGAGTAACCCAACAGTGAAATAAAATCAACTTTAAAATTGAAAAACCAGAAAAATTACAATAACGAGGTAGATTGGATTTTCCCTGTACATAGGTTAACTACTCATAGGAACAACTTATTACCAAGTACCTATTCATTCCTATCCCTGGCTATAGGATCCAAATAGTAAGTCAAGAAGAAAAGAATTCCTCTGATACCACTTTGTAATGTCCCGGTTCTGGAAGCCGCCCAGAGGTGCCCCGTACCCGGTTGGTAACATGGCATCAAGTGAATTTCCCTGAACTCCAGAGGCTACCGACTAGTAGAGAGGGCCTTGGGTGTGATAATGGGGAAACTATGCCCTCATTTGCAGAGTAACACAACAAAAGTAAAACAGATAACAATAACAGAATCAGTAAAGACATGCAATAAGTAAACAACAAAAGTAATAAACAACTGGAGAACATATATAACGATTCATGAAAGATATGTCTAGGAAAATAGCTAAACACATCACAATGATGAAATATAGTACTGAACCAAAGTACAAGAAAATAGTAAATAACTCCTCAACATCGCAAGCCTTAGCTTAGTCCTATGATCTCCAGCTTCGCAACAATCAAGTACCTGAAGTAGAAGGGAGCTTTTCCTTATCTATACCTGCAACAATATAATCAGTTTGGGCCTAAAAGCATAACCCAAATAGGGTGTGAGACTAAATCTTAGTAGGCAACCACCAAGATATCTGTGGATAATAGTCAACAAATATATATGGTAGAAAATAAGAAAAAGAAGTAGTAAACAAGGAAGTACTCAACAATAAACATTCCTACAGTTTCAAAGCATTCAAAAACCACATATCAATTAAGCAGATAATCACAAACAGGTAACCCTCTGGGAAGTACTCACATCCTAACTCCTTTGGTCCAACCAAAATAAACACTAGCAACCCTCTGGGAAGTACACACAGTCTAACCCCTCTGGTTAAGCTTTAGCACATACTCTCTGAGGAATCACTCACTATTAATTCCCCCTTTAGTCTCGTATCAGTAACTAAAAGGTTCTCTGGGGAAGCACTCAACGTCCAATTCCCCCTGTGGCTCACATTGAGGAACTATAGACACTCTGAGGGAGCACTTCCGTCCATCCCCCCTATGGTCTCTCAACATAATAGTAAAACATACACTCTGGAGAAGCCCTCATTCTCCATTCTCCCAATGGTCTACTACACCGGGTCCTCACGGCCCAATGTAAGTCAATCGTGCACAACGATACATGGCATCCAATTTAAACCTCAATAATTAATTGGCTAAACAATCTACAATATATCATATCATTTCAGATAATAATCACCCCATCCTAACAACACTAGGAATGGAAAGCAAGAAGCCTAACAGGCTAATCAAGACAAAACAGTCATAAACAATACAAGCATGAGCAAGACATCCATAACATAGCAATTAAACCTATTCACATTCAATTTACCTCTACTCATGCATTTAAATCATAACAGGAAATAACATGGTCAAATCCATAAACACACAATACCCTGATCAAGGGAATTGGACACTTTTGCACATATAACTCAAATACTATCTACAGAAAGGCACAAACCACATACCTCAGTGTCGTGAGATCGATATACACGAACCTCATGCCTTGAATTGACCTAGAACGATGTAGATCTACAAAAAATGTCTAAAACGTTTAACCAAGGATAACTTTAGAAAGAGGAGGAACAAGGAAATAGAGATCTAGAAGAAGTAATAGCTTACTATGGTGATCCCAATGCAATCGACGGTGGTCGAATCAGAGAATAGATGCTCGATCGGGGGCTTGGATAAAATCCACAGCTGTACGGATGCTATCAGACGAAGAAGGTGAAGAATAAGCGTGTTATGTTCATCAAATGCGACCCCGATCCATTTAATGAAAAAAATGAATGTACAAGGCATGTACTTTAGAAGTAGACTGTGTGTGCTTGGCCTTACTGGCCCCTACATCAGGAAGTCTCTAGGTCACCACACACGGCTGTGTTCTCAGCCGTTACATGGCCAGCACATGGCTTCATACAACAAAAGAGTACACAAAATTTACTTATAAGTACATGATGTGTACTTATAAGTACACGGTGTGTACTTCAAAAATTTCCAAAAACTCCTCTTTTGCTTTAAAACACCAAAAAAGAGGAAAATATATCTGAAAAAAAGATCTGGGTTCTTACATCAATGGTCTATAGTAACAAACTATCTTATTAAAATTGAGTAAATTATAATAAACCCTTTCCCATTGTATTTAAATACTATTATTTATATTATTACAGGTTCTGGGGGATATATGATCCATGGGGAGATTTTATTGAAGAATGAAATTGATATGAGGCATGAATCAAAGTTCCAATTGATATTTGAGAAATATAAGTGGATTACTACCCTTATATGATCTTTGTATGGATTACTCATCTAAATATTATTTCTTTGAGACATATCTTGTTTCATACACATACATTCTTTTATAAGATGTATATTCTACATATTTAGATATTATATAATAAATTAATATTTTACCATGGTATTTAATATTATTTTTTAAGTTCTCTATTTCATGATATATTGATTCAAATGTTATAAAAGTTGCAAGGGTTTTCATGCTCTCAATTTCAATTCTTTGATACATAATGTTTTGCACCATAATTTATTTTATATTGTGTAATTAATTCCTAATGAATGTTTTTTAACATATTATTTCATATAAATTATGTGTTTTATAGAATCATGCTACATTCCTTCATTCAATGGATGTTTTAATCAAGCATTACCCAAGTTGCAAGGGTTTCTTTTTACAAACATCTTTCTTTGAGACATGTTTCGATTGATTCACCAATATTAATTTATATAGTGTATAAAATTAATATTGGAATATAATATCACAACTAGTTTTATGATATTTTATGTTCCTTCTTATGGTCTTTATTTCAAATGGTTTTTGATTTTAAAATTATGTAAAATATTTTTTCTTTAAAAAAATTGTTTTAAAGTTTTTAAAGTATTTTAACCAAAATCTTTCTACATGTTATTTATCTTATGTAAATAGTGTTATTCTCTAAGAATAAAATAATTTATAAAGTTATTTTTCAGGATATTTTTAATTAATTTAATATTTTCAAAGGGAAATTTCATAACATTTATCACATAGGTCACTTTTTACTACCTTTACAAAATTTGGAAAAGAATGTTTATTTTTAACATTTATGAAATAAATGAATGTTCCCACAATCATAAATATTATTTTATTTTAAGATTAATTTTTAATTTTCCCTGGTTATTTTCATGGAAAATCATTTTCTCAACATTTTGGGATTTTTTTAAAATATCAAAAGAAAAAGATATATTTTCCATTATTTTCAAGGAATTTTTTTTAAATATTATTATAAATAATTTTTTCATCTATATAAACATATTTTAAATATTCTTATATTTCTTTGGTGATATGATCTAATGATACCATAAAACTATTTTCTCTATATATTTTATGATTTTCATGAAACCAATTTATTTTCCATTGGAAAATCAAGTTATAAAATAATGTAAGATCTTGTTATAATATTTATGATGAAGATGAAGGTTTCCATGTGTTACATTCATGTATGGTACTTATAAATTACTAATTATAATGGGTGATCTTGACATATATCATTATGAATAGTGATCCTGATGTATATTATATGATGGGTGAGACCAATAAATCGCTCTAATGCATTGGATAATGTTTCTTGTATTTAAAGGAAATAAACATGGAGTTAAGTGGGTAGGTTTATTCAATAGATTTAATTGGGATATGTTTATTACTATGATGAATGAACATAGTGGATGAAGGTATTTTTCCAAGATACCAACATGTTTTCTCTATGATTTATATGGTCCCTTTGATCATGATTGACATCTCATGGATAATAATTATTAATTATTACGATTCTTTATATTTTTAAATAATAATGCCATGTCACATGTTAAAAGATCTAGGTTTTTATGGGTATGAATTCTGTTATATAATTCGTGAAATTTGGATATGTTCTCAAACCCTTATACTCATCTTATTATTATTAAGTATATTCAATTGTTAATGTATATGTTTACACTTATAAAAAATTTGAGCTCACCCTTATTACATTTATTTTCTCCAAGTTATAAATAAATATATTAAGTAGGATATGTCTATAAGGGTTTTATATGGGTGATGATGAAAATTATTTTAGAATAATAAAATTTTGGTACATTTAAAAAAATTCCACTTAAAGAAATGGGTAATGTTATATAAGAGTTTATCATAATATTCTAAAACTCTAAACCTAAAATGTCCTTGAGTATATAAGTTATCCAATATTTCACATTTATTATGTATGTTTTGGATGACTAAAATTGGTTCATGATCATTCGTATCAATGATAGAAATGTAAAGATTATGCTTAATCACAATATCTGGGAGTGTGGGTTTATGACTATTATAGTTGGTATCAAATAAGGGTTTTGATAAATTTTAAGGTTATTATTTTTTTGTTGAGGTTATATTAATAGTTATGGATACTATCATGGGTTTCTAATTTTTTGGATGCTTTTATGTCTAATGGATAAGATTCACTTTTTATGGTAATAGGTGATTATATCTTAATGTGATTTGTACCTTTTATAGTGTTTTAGGAAGGATACTTAATTGAGGTAATTATATTATATTGGATATTCTGTTAACCTTGATGGTTGAAAAGTTATTTTTTTCCAAGTTAATATTTTTAAATATATTTTAGATCAAGCTAAGGATAACCTTTGAGGTTAGTACCCAATATTGTTTTTTTTTATTTTGGAAAAGTTCTCTATATTTTATGATCCTTTAGCGATTCAATTTATTTTGGTAAAACTATATTTTTAAGAGTTTCAGGGTTTAACAATTTATGGAATGATCAAAGTTAAACCTTAGGTGTTATTATTGAATTATTGTTGATTAATGTTTTAAATATTAATATAAAAGATAATTTAGGTATTATTATATAATGTGCTAACCATTTTGGTTTTAGTAAGTACATTTCCAAATGTTCTCAGTCCAGATGGTAAAGAAATTACTCAAATCTAGGAAAAAATATTGAAATAAAATTTTTATTCAATTACCTTATTTTATGATGAATGGATGATATTATTAATTCATAAATTATTTATAGTTCTTAATGCATTTAATTTATCTTGATCATTATATTTCTTGTTAAAAATGTTATCTAGCAGTCCCCATCATTATTTAGACATTAATTTTCCCATTTATGTATATATTTTTACTTCCACTACTATTACCCTATTTGGAAACATAATTATGTTTCATTACAATTAACCTTCATATTTTACTTTTCCTATTTTCAAAATTATGTCATATTAACCATTTTTTATGATATGAGTCTTTGAAAAAGGTATTTTCAAATGTTAAACACTTGATTACCGAAATCAAGATAAAATTATGAGGGTAAAATTTATTAATGATGGGGAGAATTTAACACCCCAATGTACCAATATTTATTTGTACTGTATTCAAATATTATATTTTATATCTGGTGAAACATGAAACATTTAACTAAAATGAACCATGATAATTTTGCAGAAATAAAATATTATAATGAAAGATAAACACCAATACATTATGTGGTTATGATATGAAACTACATAGAGAAATGTACAAGTGGATTAAATGAAAAAATATATAAAAATACAATAAATATAAAATATCTATCCTCATGGTTCACCTTTAATATTTTTTCCCAACTGAAACTATAGAAATAAGGAAAAGAATTATTAATACAATAGACATGATGTGAGAGAAATAAATGAATAAATTTTGGTGAAGCATGTAAGGATATATATAGAAATGTAATATGACCATTATATAGATGTCTATTTAACACTTATATTATATATATATGTAAATTATATATATATACATTAGTTATATTTAAATTCAATTGGTTTTAAATGAATATAAAATATTTTTAAGGTAAAAGAGATAATTTTCATAAAACTGTTTTTATATGCATATTGTATTTTTATCTTAATAGATTAAATTAATCACTGTTAATAAATGATTATAATCATATAATTAGGTTATATATTAAATTTAATTATTTAAAATTCATTTAATTGTTTTTATTTGGAAAGTAATGTGGATGAAGTAATTTTATGCTTTATGAAGATGTTTTCTTGAAAAATGGTTTCTTTTGCCATTGTGAGGAAATATTATAATTAATTTATAAAAATTTAGAAATTTTATTTTATAAAAAGGATATATATTTGGAAATAATTATATAAAAATAATCTTAGGATGAAATTTTGGGGTTAGTTTTTAAAAAGTTTAAATTTTCAGTGAATAATAAAAATATACCGATTTTATGGAAAATTATCTCTTCCATTAAAGAAATTAAAATGTACCATTTTGTTTTTAATTAATTTTAATATTTTATTAGTTTATCTTTATTAAAAAAACCCATTAATTTTATTTTAATTAATAATATTCTTAATTTTTTTATAAAAATATTTTCATACGTAAAAATTCATTTTTATGGAAAACAATTTTCCATAACATTTTGCAAGTTTGTTTTAAATGTAATTTTTACCAATAGTAGGAACTCAAATTGATAAAATGGATTCAATGTTTGGAATCACAATTTACAAATTTTTAAATGATGCCATTTTAATTTTTGTTCATTATGAAGAAAAACTTTGGTAAAAGTCTCGTTACCTCGATAAAAGTTAAAACGGGTTAAAAGGGTTAAAACTAAAACGTTAAGGGTTAAAAAGACCATAAAATTTTATAAATACTATTAAATGGTCATTATTGGACCCTATATAATTTTAGATTCAATTATGTGTCATTTTGATCCATTTTAATTAAGAAATACTTCAATATATTTTATTCTTTTTTAAAAATTTGAAGTGTGTCCTTTCCCCACTTATAAAAAGACATCACCTCATATCTTCTATACACACTTAAATATCCTCTTATAACAACCAATAAGTTCCCAATACCATTAATAAAATCCATAAATACTTCCTAGAGGTCATATTTTTATCTTAAAACCATTATAAGAAGTCTTTTAAGTATGAACATATGGAGGTTGTTTGAAGAGGTGTATAGTTCTTAACCGAGTATTTTATTTTTTATTTCCGCTTTTAACTCCTACAAAACTATCTTATCCACTGTGATATAATAAAAAAAATATCTAAAATAAACTAAAATGTTATTATATTTATGGTATAACCATTTTTCGTCTCCTTTTATAACTTATGGGAAATGGAAACATCAATTGTGCGTACGTGTGACTACTACCTCGATGAAGTGATATGTTTCATTTTCCACCACCTCTTTCCATTTATGTTTATAATGATGGATTTAATTCATATATATTATATTAATGAAATAAATATCATTTTTGGAAGATAATATATCATCTATTTACTTACCCTTCCATCTAATGTAAAAAGATAATGTTGTTCGTGAGTACGTGTGGATTACCACCACCATGAAGCGATGAAATCCATTTTTCATATATTAATTTCATGGATTGATTTGAAATTTAATTTAATGTATAAAAATTAAAATTAATTCGTGATTATTTTTCTTCATATTATGGAACAATTGAACCTTTGACCACGGTCAATCCACCAAATTAATTTTGCAATTGTGAAAGGAATGTCCGGAAAAGCACCCGACATGAACTTAAATATTTATGTAATTATTTATTTTATTTAAATAAAATAAATAAATGATTTAATTATAAATTAATAAACCCATAAAAGGATCTTAAAAATTAAATATTTAATATATTTTTATTATATATTACTTTAAGGACATACATTACAAGTTTGGACTTTAGGTAAAGGGTTTCTTAATTCAATTTATACTCATTGGGTTATACCTCTACTTAATCGACAATGTTATGTTAATATTATGTGTGAAATGATCTAAAATTTTATTATGTTTTATTTACACTTTTTTTTTGTTTTAAAATTTTTATACATAATCACTTCATTTATAAATTCTAACTTCAATGATACAATTTTTGTAAGGATTACTCATCTCAATATTTTTTCTTTGAGACATGTCCTGTATTATCCACCTAAATAATTTTATAATATATATATGATAACTATTGGGATAATATATCATGAATGAATATTTTATCATGTTATTTTAATTTCCTTTTAATCCATCTATTTTATGAGATATTGATTCAAATGTCATAAAATTTTCAAGGGTTTTCATGGTTTCGATTTCAATAATTTCATACATAATTTATGTTATGCACCATGATTAATTTTATATGGTGTAATTACTTCCCCATGAATTAATTTTAACATATTATTTCAAATAATATTTTGATTTTATAGAATCATGTTATGTTCCTTCATTCAATGGATTTTTATTCAAGTATTACGTAAGTTTCAAGGGTTTTTGTCACAAACTTCCTTCTTTGAGACATGTTTTGATTGATGCGCCTATATTTATTTATATGGTTTATACAATGGATATTAAAATATAGTATAATGAATCTTTCTATACTCATGGTATTTTATTTTCATTCTTATGTTCATTATTTCAAATGGTTTTTAGTTTTAAAATTCCATAAAAGGGGTTTTCTTTAAAAATGTTATTTTAGAGTTTTTAAAGAATTTGAACCAAAATATTCCTCAATGTTATTTATATTATTCAAATAATATTATTTTATAAATATAAATTATTTCCTAAATTTATTTTCCATGATTTTAACATTATTTGAAATGTTTTTAAAAGCAAAATTCTTAACATTTTCCGCAAGGGTCACATTTGACTCTCTTCACAATAGTTTGAAAAGAATGATTATTTTTAAAGTTTATGAAAAAAATAATTTTCCCTATTCCATATCTATTATTTTTGTAAAATTTTACTTTAAAATTTTACATGTCTATTTTCATGTAAATTAATTCTCTCAATAGTTTGGGTTTTTTAAAGATAACTAAAGAAAAGTGTTATTTTCGCTTATTTTAAATGAAATGTTTTTAAATGTTATTTTAAATGTATATTTCATCTATAGTAACATATTTTAAAGATTATTATTTTTGTGGAGGATATAATCTAATTTTACCATCCACATATTTTCTTTAGATGTTTTATGATTATCAGGAAACCCATTTCTTTTCCTTGGATAAATCAAGTTATAAGGAATGAAAGATGTTGTTAAAATACTGATAATGAAAATTCAAGCTTCTTTATGTTATATTGATTTATGGAAATGTAAATTATTGATGATGATGGGTGAGATAGATACAAATTATATGATGGTTGACCCTGGCATAGCTCTTAAATGCATTGATTAATTTTCCTTGTTTCTAAAGGCAAGAACGATAGAGTTAATCAGTGAGGTTTTTTCAATGGATTTAAATTAGAGCCAATTATTGTTAACATGAGTGAAAACATATGATGAAGATAATGTTCCAAGGTAACAACAAATTTTTTATATATTATTTCTATATGTTTTTATGCTTCCTTTCATAAATATTGAGATCCCGTGGCTTATGATTGTTGATTCTGATGACTATTGACTTTTTCAAATCATTATTCAATGTCACATATTTAATGATCCCAGTTTTTATGGGCATGAATTTTATATATAATGAATGCAATTTTAGTATTTTTTAACAACTATATTTTCATTTTATACTTATTGAAGATAATCATTTTTAAATTCCTATATTTACCTTAATGAAGAATTTAAGGTCACACTTCTCTTGTTACTTTTACTTAGGTTACAAATAAATTTGCCAAGAAAGATATTTCTAGAAGAGTTTTATGTGGGCGATGATAAATAATTAATTTGGAGTAAGAAAATATAGATACAATGGAAAAAATACCCATTTAAATACATGGGTAATGTTATGTAAGTGTTTGTACTAATTTTCTAAAAATATAAATCTCAAAGGACCTTGGGTATGTAAGTGATTCAATATTTTAAAATGATGTTTTAAGTTTTTTAGGATTGAAATTAGGTCATGGTTATTATAATCAAAGCCAAAAATGTATGTATATTATATTTTAAACATCAAATCCGAGAGTGTGGGTTTGGGGATGTTATACCGAATGATCTAGGTATTAACTGAGAAAGTTTATGGAATAATAGTTTACTCAAGAATACCCATTATTATTTTGTAGTAAGTAGTGAACATGAAAAATTAATTCATTAATATAAGTCAATTTTATCAAATGGGATAATAAGTTCTAGAATATTTATGGAAAGGGAAATAACCAAAAGTTATCCACATAAAAATATTTACAAGTATTTCTTATATCCATGTCGATTCTAAGGTCAGATTCAAACTCGAGTCCATGTCTAAGATATGTTTCCTTATGGGATATAACAATGAATAATTTAGATTTTGGATTTGGAATGGTGAAAAATGAAAATTCATTAGAAGTTGGGATGTTTTATTTAATATTGAGAATTTTATATAGAAGGACTAGAAATTTTATGAAATGGATGTTGAGATTAAGGAATCAATTGATAAAATATAAGTTTATCAGAATGGGAATTATTAATGACCATAAGTTTTGAAAACTCATATGAAAGCAGTGTAAGTTTATATGTGATACTTTTGAAGGATATATGATAGAGATATAGGGCTTCTGAAGCTTGATTGGGAGTACTCAAATTTAGGAATTCTGAAGTCAATGTATTAAAAGATACATCACTAGAAAGAGTTGAGTTATAATTTATAGTATAGAGATCTACCAGAATTTGAAAATTGGTTTAGATGTTTGGAGTTAAATTGAAATTATTTCTTATTGTAGATGAAGTTTATTTAGAAATCTCGGATGAGGAAACCACTCTTAGTGACTTCAGATAGTGAGATCATACAATGATAGAATTGGCGTGTTCATTAGATACCAATGAAACATGGGATCAGACTGACTTTCTATATGGGAATATATATCATGAGAATAAGTGAGGGTTTCATTTAAAGGATGGAGAAAACTGAAAGAAAAGGTATAATGCGGACTCGTGGTGAATGGATTTAAATAGAAGGAGGGAATTATCTTGTTTGAAATTTTATCACCCATAGTAAAGCACGATACTATTTGAAGAATGTGGAGTATGGTTTTATTTTGTTATCTACATCTAGAGAATATGAATGTAAGGATACTTTCCTTAATGTAAATTTGGAGGAAGATATTGACATGAATAAACTGATGGTTTTTGAGGATAATAAGAATAAAAAATTTGTGTATAAGATAAAGAAATCTATTTATGGATTGACATAGGTTCCAAGGTATTATAATCATAAATTTAATGAATTTATGAATAAAAAATATTCTACTATGAGAAACATAAATATTTTTTTCTACCCAAAGGCGTGGGATAACGATATATTCATCATAGTTCTCTTATATGTGGATTACAAGTTGCTAACTAGTTAGAATATTAATTGGATTAATTATATAAGGAGTGAATTGAACTAATGATTCTAGATGAAATATATTTTATAGGATAAGAAGATTTTGGGAATGAAGATATAGAGTGATTAGAGATCTTAGACTTTTGTTCTATCTTAAAGGGACTATATCAAGAAGATAATTGAGTGGTTTGGGTAGTTTGGATATAATTAAATTTCTAATAAAATTTCTGAACACTTAAAATTTTCAATGGAGAAAGAACCTAAAAAGAAATATGAGGTCATTTTTAAGGAAAATGTTTCATTTTCATTAGCCATTGGAAGTATGATGTATTCCATGATATATACTCAACTGTAAATTTTATTTTTAATCTGAGTAGTGAGTAAATTCACGTTGAATATAGGAATGTAACACTTGGAGAATATAAAATGGATTATATTATAATTGGAGTGATCAAAAGTTATAACCTTCTACTTTGGTGAGGAAAATCCATTGCAATATTTTATTAATGTGGAATTTGTGGGAGATTCAGACACCCATGATAAAAACACTAGTTTTTTGTTTCCATATGGAGGGAAAACCATCAGCTAGATGTGACATCTATAACCAGTGGTTAAATTTTTCAAATTGGAAGAAGTGTTTATTACTTAAATGGAAGCTTGGAAGGAGATGATACAGTTTTGGCATCCATTGGAGGATCTCGGAAAGATTTAGAAGAATGAAGTGTTATTATATGTCAATCTAAGTGTAATCCATTCAGATTAAAATATGATATTCCATTAATGGATGAAACATATCAAACTAAAATAATACATCATCTAAAACATTATGTAGGATTGAGTATTTGAGTTTTAAATGATAGTTGGAACTCAAAATCCAATGGAAATGATTCCTAATTCTCAAGTACATGAAATTATGAGGAAATATCATGACTAAATGAGATTTGGGTGAACGCACACAGAATTGAGAACATTAACTATTATTTTATGGAAGTGAAAATTGTTTTTCATGCGAGTGTATTGGAGGGTTTAGAGATGTTTCCTTAAGTAGTGTTCAAGTGAAGGATTTTTGGGAGTGTGAATCCGATTTTGGTTCACTATAAAAAATGGATTAGATGTTAGAGAGTTGAATGATACATCATCCATGTGCTCATATAGTGATAACAATACCTCTCAAATGATAGCGGGGGGGGGGGGGGGGTGATTGGATGATGGTATCATCCAATGATCATGTGAACTGGTGATGATTTGGATAGAGAAAAAAAACTTCTACAAGTGTATATTAGGTATTTTAATGGGACAAGTAGTTAGATTCCAAGTGTTATTGGTGATAAAAATCCACCATTCCTAATGGGGAGACTCTTGTAAAGATAGGAGGCTAGTGAAATTGGATTGACTGAGTAGATAATTACTTAAAAGGGGAGTGGTGATCTTTTTCACAATAATATGAATAGTGATTTAGGCTAATGAAAATATCATTGAATTATAGAGTATTTAATCTCTATAATTAATCCTTACTTACTATTTTTTTCATTTGAAGTGTAATTCTTGCAACTTCCAATAGTAATGGTAAAATTAGCAATGTTTCTCCAATGGATGTATGATATATTTTCTGAACTACAAGAATTATTATTTCCTTTCCTCTATTATTTTTCCTTGAGTGTTTATGAGGTGTGATTTTACATGAGTGTGTGTGAGGGTCAAATTATTACAGTGAGTTGGGTATGATTCTTCTTATATTTTGGTATACTAATCCAAGTGCACACTTTCAGACCACCTGTTTTTCACTTCATGGAATCATCTAGTGGTTTTGTATTTAGTAATTAGATTTTGGGGTAGATTTCCAACATTTAATTTATCTATAAAAGAAATTTATTAGTAATAGGGATATAAATAATATAGGGGGAGAATCCAAATATATATGTTTAAACCAATGAAGGGGAGATATATTATTTAGGGAGAGCATGTTTTTAAGGGGAATTATTAAAAGGAATTTTTTTTTGAATTCATAATGTATATTGGTGAATCATATGAGTTGTTCTATCATTTTTATTGAGCATGTGTGTAATAATTTATTATACAAAAATTCAAGGAATAGCTCAGAGAAGTGGAAGAAGAGTTATTTTAAGAAGTATTTCTCCGTTGGTATTAAGAGTTGTGAAGTAGTGGATGTGAGTCACATAAATGAAAATATGATATTATTATTCAATGTAAATAATTATTATATAGAGTTCACTCACATAATATTATAATTACTAAATGATGATCCATTGCTAAATTTTCTATATTTAAAAAGTTATTTATGCTCATTAGTTGATAAAAAAATATGAAGGGAGAGATTTTTGTGACCAAGAAATGGTTAACCAAGATATTGGGACCAGAGATTATTGTGATATTTAGGATATTGTTTAGATACTGGGGAATTTTGTTTATTTCAGTAACTAAAGTAGAATATATGACATCATTTTTTCTTATGAAAAGGAATAAGTGATGCAAATAGAATAGAGTGAATATGTTTTTGGTTTTTTTTCAATACTTAAATCATGTTAAAACTCACATAAAATAATGTTTAAAATGCGAGGAGAAGAATATTTGTAAGTTTGAAGGTTTTTAACAATAATTCTATAAGTAGTTGGATGAAATTTGGTGATGTTTGGTGTTGAGTAGAACTGGTTTTGAAAAATGGTAATGCAACCCATCTGTATGGTTTTTTGATACATAAGATTAAATATTCAGTACATAATATTATATTTATGATGCATAAGATAATTTATTCAATATATAAGGTCAAATATGTGGTATTCTAGAGTAAATATTTAATACATATGGTTTTTGGATACATAAAATTTATTACCTCATAAGTAAGGTTTCTTAATTTTCCAAAAAAAATTGCATGATAGAGAGAAAAAAGTCAAAGAATAACTAATTGAAAATTGTCTCATTTTTCATAAAAGAATTATAGGGAATAAAATATCAACAAAAAAAGTATATAAAACATATTAAAGGTGGATAATAAGTATTAGATGATTTTCAACCTCACATTTGAATAAAAATAAGCTAATAGGTAGTTGAATATAGTTACTTATTTTAATTTCTATTTTAAAATTAAAATTTGAAGAGGGAAAAAGTGAATCTATTGTGTAAGACAAGGAACAATAATATTGGATTATTTTTAATAGATAAAAAGTAGATAATTTAATATATAAGATCTTAAGATAAGAGGATGTAAAAAAAGAATAATGCACTTGATGTTTGTGTGTAGCAATATTGTTCATCACGCCATTGTTTGTGTGCATGTTGAAGAAGTTTGGGATATGTAACACCTATACTATATTAAATAAGTTTGGTAGAACTATACATTATATGTAGAAAATAAATTTAGTGTAATAAGAAAAATACCTACCTCATCAAAGAATAAGGAAACAATATAATTTTTTGGAAGACTTTTCACGAGGAAAATGTGTAGATATTCTTTTATTATGATTCATGGATATAAATAACTCATTATATCCACATGGTGATTCTAGTGGACCACATTATCTTGGGTTTTTACAGATCATTCCAAAGACATATATACTTCTTTTGGGTAGTGAACCTTATACATAGGGTGCTTATTGTTTGTTTTTTTCTTAACATGTGAGAAGTTTATTAGTGAGATCATTCAATCTAATAAGTGATAAAGTTTGGTTTTATAGAAAATTTTAAAAAGAAAAATTAGAGATTATTTATTTATTCACCCCATCCCAGTGAACTAACACTATACACTGGGTCCATTTCAAATGGTATTATAAAATCCATATTCTATTTGAAGATAATTTATGTTGTTTAGTGTTTAGAGAAATAATTTCTTCTATGATTTATGTTTTTAATTTTTAATTTTTTGTATTGAATATGGATCAAATTAATTAAATAAAAAATAAGGGGATTCTCACTTTTGATAGGGAAAATTACTATGTTTGGAAATATTAAATGGTATCCCATATTCTACTAATTAGTATGGTTGCTTTGGAGGCTACAACCAATTGTTTTATTCATTATAATTAAGGTTCTATTATGATAGGATTGGGTAAAAATAATTTACTAAATTGGTTTTATCCTCAGAATCGAATTTTTCATCTCTTTTAGAAAATGAGTTTCTAAAAGTAAAAGTGATTTTGAGATAAAATTACATTTAGGATAAATTAGAAAAAAATCAGTGAAGGTATTGTGAGAATGAATCAAGTGATGCCATATCTTTTTTGGTCGAAATATGAAGAACTAAAAATAAGTGATGATGAAATATTGGATTAATTCCTCCCTCATGTTAATGAAATTGTGAGATCTAGAAGTGGTTTTTTTGAGAAGTTGAAAGACTCTACAATTTATGAAAATATTCCATATATCTTTCTAGATAGATTTTATGTAAGTGTTTCAACACACGAAGACCATAATATGGATACACTTCTATTGGGTGACTTTCATAGAATCTTAATTATTATAAAATGAGGAAAATAAGTTTTTTAAAGAAGAATAGTACAACTGATGGGGAAATTTTCTTTAATCATTTGAAACAAGATAACAATAAGAAATAAGTAGTTTGGAATGAATATTATTCAGATAAAGATGAAGATATTGAAATGAAATTTGAAAAAAAAATTCCATTATTTTTAAGAAGTTTGAGGAATGGAAAATGAAATATTTAGAGAAATATAAAATTTCTGTGTTTAAAATGTGAAGCTATTGGATATTTAATAGAAAATTTTAAAAAATTGAAATAAGATGAAGATAATAAAGATAGGCATGAGAATCCAAGTATATTCTGAAAGTTGAAATCATTAAAACTTGAAAAATAAAAGTTTTCTCAAAATGTGAAAGGTAATATTATATCAAATCTCAATAATAGAAATTTATTATCAAAATTTGAAGATGATTATATTAGTTATAATGATGAATATGTTGAGACTTCTAGTGAAGTTGATGAAAAATTGCTAATTACAAAAGTGAATAAGTAAGATTTCACTAGTGATAAAAGTAATAATTCTACAAGTGAGAAAGAAATAAAAATTAATTTCATGTTGAAGTGATATTTCAAGTATTTTTTATCAAATATATTAGAATTAGAGAAGGTGAATAAAAATTTAAATAAATATAATCAATCTTGAAGTAATAATGATTTAATTCATACAGTAAAGGAATCAAAACCGATGAATAATATTGATAACCTAAAGACGTTTCTCTATGAGGATAAATATTTAAATGTTGACATGGAATATATGGTTAATAAAAAGGTGTAAGATATTATTTTTTTAAAAAAATTAATATAAAATAAAGAGGAAATTAAAAAAATTGAAATTTAACTCTATAAATTTAGTGGATAAAGTTAGGTAAATATAAATGGATAAGATTATAGAAAAATTTTAAGTTTCAAATAATGATGAAATTAAAGTATTTCAAAAAATATAATATTTATAGGTTAACAAAATTATTTAATTTTTTGGTGAAAATAATGATTTAAAGTCTCATGTGAAGAAATAAAAATGTATGGAAAAATAAGATTATTATCAAATGTTTGATAATTTTTGGAATAGAAACTCCAATATAAAAATAAATAAAGACATGAAAAATTAAAATAATTTGTATATAGTGGAGAGGAAATTAAGTCTAAATCAGAAACGACTCTCTTGGCCCCCTCTAAGAACACACACCTTGTGACCCTGTGATTTCAATTTTTTTTGACAATTGGATTGAGTCTGACCATCTTGGTATGCTCGGTTCTTGCTTCATATTTGTCTATAAACACTCCAAAATCCCACCTATTCACCTATTATATGGAATTTTGTATTTCTAGGATGGGTTGTATCCCTCCCTTTTCTTTGGACCTATGCAATCTGGATGCTTGATGAATGGAATTCTCCTCAGAATGTCTGAGCTGACACCTCTTCTGATGATCCATGAAATTATGATCGAGGTGATACAATTGTTCTCTATGGAAAAATCCGTGAAACTAAATTTTTTAGGTGGTTACATTGACACTACTTTTTACTATCATCGATGGATGCTGGTGGCCTTCTTCGTCTTAAAGCGCCCTTCCCTTCTGGATTTTCAGGCCTCTGTTACCTCCTAGACTGTATTCTTGCCAACCCGAGTGTCATTTCTCCATTGGAAGTTATTTTTAATGGTGATCGGTTCTAGAGAATATTTTTTATAGTCTTGGTATCATTATTCTTTATTTTTTCAAAAGTGTAGGTTCTCCCTCTATTGGTGGTCCATATATGTCCACTCTATTCAGGACTCCCCCAGGCAATGGTTTGGATCGATCTTCCCAGTCTTCCTCTAACTTTTCTTAATATCTATTTATGGCAAGGAATCGAAGATGCTCTTAAGTCATTTTTATGTTCATATGACTGTTCTATCTGATTTATGGACTCTTCTGTAGCTCATATCTACATTGATATGGACTTGCACGAGCCCCTTCCACCTCTTATCCTTCTTTATACAAGTGGATCAGTCTTCTAGTGGCATTGTATTTTTTACTCCTCTCTGGGTCACTTATTCTTGGTTTTCCATCTCTAAGGAAATTATATATAAGACTATAGGTGGTCCCCTGTTTTCCCCAAGGTTCCTCCACTAGTGTTTTCCACCACTCTAGATTTGTTAGAGTAGAGGAGTTACATGCATGGTGTTTTATCTTCGATTGGTTTGGATTTTATTGCTATTGTGTGCAGGCCAGTCTCTTCCCCACATAAACCCATAGTGTTTATTTCTTCTATTGTCGATATTCCACCACTTGAAACTCCTTATCCTCTAGTTAAGGAAGATTCGTGCATGGATCTATTGGTGTTCAGGTTGAGGTACGATTCTATTTCCTTGGAGTTTGTGGCATTCTCTCTGCATTCATCCCCTTAAGATTATAGCTCCTTTCCCTATTGTGATAAGTATGCAGTTCCTTCTTTAATTCCACTAGAGGGTTCAATAGCAATGCACCTTGGACCCTCATACATATATCTCATTTATCTTTCCAATTATTTCCATATTTTTTCCATCTCTCAGCATCTTTCAACACAATTGGAGGCTCCTCTAGTGTTTGGTAGAGTGAGGTCGTCTCCCTCTAGTGGTGTTCGTACTTGTTCTCAATCCAAAAGTCAAATGATCAGATTTTGGTCACATTCAAGTTATTTCAAAGTTCCAAACTCCAATATTATGAGTTTTTTCTCTCAATTATTTCTTTCATGGTTTTGGAATTCCTAGGGTTTAGACACCTGAGAAAAGACATATTTTCTCAGTTCTAAGTTTTTCTATTATTGAGTGTCCCTTATTTATATTCTGGAACTTAATATTGATCCATCTAAGATCTTAGAATTTGATCAGAATATGGAAATTCAGGACTTCCTACATGAATATCCTCATAATATTCAATTTTTTATTTTTTGTAAGAGTTTTATTTCAGTAGATATGGTTGCCACATTAGAATAGTTCATTATATTTAATGTCAAATCTAGTTCGTTGTCTTGATTTCTTTCTTTTGTTTATGCCAAATGTGACTCTCTAGAAAGGGATATCTTGTGGATTAATATTGTATCCTTCAAAACATAAAACTCACCTTGCTTTTTTGGAGGCAAATTTAGTGTCAATTTGGATGCCTCAAAAAAGAAAGGGGGAGAGGTTCACTCAAGGAAGGCTCAACAAGACCTTGATAGCTTGGTCTATCACCCAAATCTTGTGGACATGGGCTTTAGAGGTGACTAATTCATATGGTGTAACTACTAGAAAAGGTCAAGGTGTATGTGGTGTATCTTGGAAATATTTTTGGATAATATTAATGACATCTCTATCTATATTAATTATAGTATCCTATCTTGATCAGGCTCTCTCTAATCACTATCCACTTCTCATTAAGCTCATAGTATAGAGAGATGGGTGCATGCACTTATTCTTCTCCAACTGGTGGATCTTTGATCCTAGTTTCCTTACTTAAGTGCAGGTTTCGTGGGATCAACCCATGTAAGGTCGATTTTGGGTTCATCTACACAATATGATTAGGTTCTTGAAGGGAATCTTATAAACCTAGAATAATAGGAATCCCTCCTACTAGAAAGGCTGTAATCTCTCTCAGAAAACATTTCTATGCTTGAGTCGTAGATTGAGGATGGATGGTATGAAGTTATTTTTGAATATATTGTGCAAAAAAATCCAACTATCGGAGATACTGCTGATGTAGGATAGAGAGGCTCGAGCTCTGTCCCTTACTACATGACTCAAAGAGAGAGATCATATTACGACATATTTTCAATACTATATTGTAAGATCCTTGAATTTTCTAGAGAAATATCAAGTGTGTTTCCAGGTATGTTTTTTGTTTATTAAGTACCTTTGGGATGGGGTATGACCTAGGGTGTGTTTGGGTGAAGTTTCTAAGAAATTTGGAAGACATGGGTTGTGCATGGTTTGTGCACGATTTGGCCAAACCATGCACAAGATAACAGTGAAAACAATTGAAGTCACCACAATTAGCACACGATTTTCCTAACCATGCGCCAACAAGACATGCGGGAAGTGGAAGATCACAAGTTTGGTGCACATTTTGGCCCAACCGTGCGACCTCCTAAGCGAAACCATGCTCGCAACCCAATTTATTTAGAAAATTGGTTTTAAAACAACAAGAACCCTTGAAACCTATCAATTTCAACCTAGGATCTGGATTGACAATTTCTAGGTGTTCTCAAAGACTTCCTGAGGGATTCCTAGGTGATCTGAACACCATTCATTGAGATCGAAAGCTTGGATTAAAGATCCACTCTCCTCTCAGTAAGTGGATTTCATCCCATTTCTTTTCTTATTCTTTCTATTATCTTTTCTAGAACTTTTCATGGAAGACATACCCCATTTTAATGGATCTAAGCCTATGAGTTGAGATCTAGATCTAGAATTTTCTATCTAGATCTATATTTGCAATACCTTGATGCATTTGATCTTAATTTTGGATTTACAGATTTAAATACGGAGCTTGATCAAAAATGTTGTGCTGCTCAGATTTTGGGGATTTCTGTTGGGATATAGTTTTTCAATAAACTAAGGTAGGTGGTCTAAATAGAACCCCCATAGTTGTGTTTTTGATATGTGTGTGAGTTTATGATCTTCTAGATTCTCTTGATGATTGATTTCATAAATTGGAGTAATTAGGAATATGGAATTGAACTGATTTTTCCTCAATGATTAGTTGAGAATTGAATCACGGAACAAACAATGGGGGTTTCCAAAATAGATATTTTAGATATTTTTTATGTCTTGAGATATTTTAATTGAGATATTGAATTTATTGTGTTAAGATAATTAATTGGTGGTAATTAATTATGAAATGATGTTTGGAAATGAAAGATAATTAATTATGAGAATTAATTATGGACCATGATGTTGACCAAAGATAATTAATTATGAGAATTAGTTATGTGAAATGATGTGGGCTATGGAAGATAATTAATTGTGAGAATTAATTATGTGTCATGATGTTGATCAAAGATAATTAATTATGATAATTAATTATGAAAAGTTGAGATTTGATATGGATAATTGATTGGGAAGAATTAATTATGGAATCAGAATGGTATTGATTGATTAATTTATTGAATAATTAATTAATGGGTTATGCGCTTAGTTAATTGTTGAATTAACTAATGTCCTTTTAAATGTTTAACTAATCATTGGATTATTAAATGAATAAAGTGGAAAATTCTTGTGAATTAAAGAATGATTAAATGATTGATATTTTGAGGTTCTAGGCATGATGACCAACAATGAATGGGATTTTCTGGTGCTAGACATGGCGTTCTAGACCGATTAGAAGTTGGGACTTGGACATAGAGTTCCTCCCCAATAGTTATCCAAGATTGATATTATGGGGTGCTGGGCATGATGACCTACACCGAATGAGAAAAGGAGTTCTAGGCATGACGACCTATAGTCAATGAGATTTGTGGTGTTAGGCATGATGACCTATACCAAATGAATGATAATAATGAATGATGATCACTATTGGAAATATGATCTATACCAACGGTTTTGGGCAAACCGTTGGTATAGTTCACTAATTTGGATCTATACCAATTTTTTGGCCAAAACCATTGGTATAAGTCACTTATATAGACCTAGACCAATAGTTTTGGACAAACCGTTGGTATAGGGGGGACCTATACCAACGGTTTGGCCAAACTGTTGGTCTAGGGTCCCTATAATGGCCCTATACCAATGCTTTTGGCCAAACCGTTGGTGTAGGTACCAAAATCAAATAACCTATACCAACGGTTCTCAAAACCATTGGTATAGGTCTATACCAATAGTTTTGAGAATCATTGGTATAGGTACATGTATTTTTAATGGAATCTTCTTATAGCAGACATTAAATAAATCAAAATTTAAAATACTTATGATAATACATATATATTTTTGAAATTATGTTTACAAAAGTAAGTTAGGTTAGTGGTTAGGTCGTTCATTCACAAACAGGAGGTGCTGGGATCAAAACCAACTAGATAATTATTTTTTGAATTACATATACTAACAGTTTGTGGAACCGTTGGTATAGATTTTCATTATACTTATACCAACAGTTTTCAAAACTATTTGTATTGGTCTATACCAACGGTTTTCCCAAAACCTTTGATATAGACCTATCCTCACGGCTTACTTGGAAATAGTTCTCCAAACCATTGGTATAGCCTATACCAACTGTTTGGAGGCCTATACCAATAGTTCCAAACCATTGGTATAGGGTATTTTTCTAGTAGTGGATTCAATTGAGATTTGGGGTTCTAGGCATGATGACCAACACCAAATGATTAATGATATTGATTGATGATTCAAATGGGAAACATGAATTGAAATTGGCCTAATGTGTTGATTTGAAATTAAATGACAATGTGATAATTGTTTAAATTATGAATTGTATTTATTTATTCATAAAATTGCATGAACTATATTTTGATTAGACTTGTTTTAGATACCATTGGTGGTGGCCTACTGAGTTATACTCACACCCTATTTGGGCTGCCTGGTCGGCACCTGAGTAGACTTTTTTTTACAGGACATGATAAGGGAAAGGCCATGGGATAGGTTGTTGTTTGGGATTGAAGCATGGGAGAGGGAACCAGATGTGGTTCGGGACCCTATTTGAAGTCGTTGTGTCTTTAATTTGTGTTGCAGTATAGATACTTGACATTTTCATTGTCATAACATGATTTACCTTTCATTTGAGTATTGTATTTTCTTGTTTTGGTTATCATATGAGATGGATTTTTTGTGTATTTATACGATTCTGCACTCAGTTTTTGTTATTTAATTTAGTTGGTGTTTTATTATGATAAACAATGGTAAAATCTCTCCAAGAGTAACTTACCATACCCTCGCTACTAGTCAGCACCCTCTGACATATGGGAAGGTGTGCTTTATGGCATGTGACAAATTGTATTGAGGCACCATTCAGTGGTTCCTGGGTCAGGACGTCACAAAGTGGTATCAGAAGGCTTTTTTGTGTGTATTGTTTTGGGAAAGGTAGACATGAAACTAGGAAGATTAGAGGCCTGTTAATGAGCTCGTTCATGGTAGTTTCAAACCCACGTATAAGGGAAAATCTGAGTACTTAGGGTGGGATTGTTGTGATTACTGTTTGTTGTTACCTTTGGATATTATTTCACCTTGGGTGACACACTTGTGGTGTGATGTGATATTTGTTTTGAAAAATTGTTGAATTTTTATTTTTGGCCTAACAAGGCCTGATACTTGAGTCTACATGAATCATTCTAGGAACTCAGGGTTATTGTGACATGCATCATTCTAGGAACTCAGCGGAAAATTGGTTATGGGTAAGTTGTTGAACTTGAATTGTTTTTCTTGTTGTCAGATTGAAATAGTGATGCAAGATGAGAATAAATGGGTGTCTAATGAGAACCTTGATTATTGAATTGAGTATAAGAAATTAATTAATTATTGAACTAATTAATTTGATATAATGTGATTAATTAATGGTTGGATTAATTAATGATAATTAATGTACCCTTGTTAACTAATACATAGAAGTAGGATAATTAAGGGTAGTGATAAGACCTCAGTGTTGACTGTGTGGCAAGAAAAAGAGAGAAAAGACTTGTGGAAACTGGTTGTGTTAGTTTCTCCTCTTATGTAAATGTTATAAGGTTGCGTTATGATACCTAAGACATGTGTTTTTATTTATAGAGATATGCCTCAACAATGCTTTTTGAGGGAGTGACTGAGGGTTATAGCCCAAAATAAACTTCTAGATAGAGAGCTTGAGGCACCATTGGTGCAAGCTAAGGAAGAAGGGGAACCGTTCCGATAGAAATTTTCTCATTTTATGCTATTTATGGAGAGAGACTCTGGGCAGGTTCAAACAAAATATATGAGTTGACAAAGGAGATTTAACTACATCACCCTCATACTTTTACTGGAGAGGGTGGACCCATTGGAGATGAATTTTGTTTTAAATCCATAGAGACAATACTTGACCATTTGTAGACTTCAGATGATAGGAGGGTCCACTTGGATGCTTATATACTACATGGTTTAACAAAGCACTTGTGGGACATTTAGGTTTGATCTGGATAGACTAATGATATGTTATGGAAGGAATTTCTAGGGAAGTTATTGGAGAACTTCTATCCACAGACTCTAAGACAAGGGAATGCTTTAGAGTTTATAGTGTTTTGCTCCAAATTTGGTGGTAGATGAGGGTTCTTCTATACAAAAATTTCAGAGCGAACTTAAGTGTGAAATTAAGTCCTAGGTGAATATCATTAGGCTAAAGAAGTTCTCAGAAGTGGTTATTCAGTATCTCATTTCAGAGGGTAACCTAAAAGAGGATTCCAGTACTGGATAGGTAGCTATCATTGGATGATAAGAGAATGTTCCTTTAGAGGGAAGGAAGTTCCGCTACAAGAATCTTAGTCAGGATAGTGGAAAGCAAGGTGGATAGTCAGGAGGAATAGTTGCACCAGATCTTACTCTCGTGTTTTGGCACTTGTGCGGTAGGAAGGGACACTACCATACACATTGTACTCAACCCCCACTGGAGTTATGATTTTGTGGAAAGATGGGTCACCTACATAAGTTCTGTAGGAATCAGTGACAACCTAGTGCTAAGGGAGTATCTGCTCAGAGTTAGGGTGTGGGAAGGGGTCTTCTACACCATATAGGTATGGTAGTTGGAGTTTTACTGAGAGAGACGGTATAGGCAGTGAATGTGGTGCTTCAGGGAATGAACATCCATATTAGTAGAGTGGTTCTACTCAGGGGAGTTAGACGACACCACAGGGAAGAGGGGTAGGACAGTTACATGCAATGGAGCCAATACTTGTGGAGAGTGAGGTTGGTCCATCGACAATGAGAGGTAGTGTTCTAGTTGCTTCTAATTTAGCTAGTTCCTTGTTTGATACTGGTTCCTCTCATTTATTTATATATGCAAAAAAAATTTTATGGACTGAGCTTGGAGGTGGAGTATGTATGCGAGATGATGAATATTGATACACTATTAGGAACATGGACTAGGGATATCTGTTTATGCAAGGGATGTTTTCTAGAGATCAGAGAGTATTGTTTTCTTTAGGATATATATGTCCTTGATATAATGGGCTTCAACCTAATTATGGATATGGACTGGCTAGTCGCATACCAATCCCACATAGATTGTTACCGTAGGAGAGTGAACTTTGTATCTTCTTAGGGTGACCAATATCACTAATGAAAATATAGCCTTTATTAGTGCTATAAAAGTGAATTTACAATGCTAAAAAAGTGCTAATAATCGAGGTGAATATGGGGGGGGGGTCCCCTTTAATAGTGCTAAAAAAAGGGCTGATAAAAGGGGTCTTTTATTAGTTCTAAAAAAGCACTGATAAATGGGTCATTTATCAGTGTTTTTTTAGCACTTTTAAAGGACCCCTTTTATCAGTGCTTATTTAAAATCACTGATAAAATTTTAAAAACATAAAGAAAAATTTAAAAAATATTTCTGCATATTGGGGTGGAGCCTTAACAACGCTTGAAGCCACCTTAAACAGTGCCCCCACCCCCAGTATACATGCCCCCTACCCACACACCCCAGCCGCCACCCCAACCCTTTAACAACGCTAGTAGCAATTCCACCCGCACGCATGACCTGCCTCCCCTGGATTTGAACCCAAGAACTCTTTTCTGAGCGCCTAAGCCTTTACCACTCCACCATATTGCTTTTCTCTCCATTTAATAATATACCTATTTATTTATATATATATAGTTATATTTACTCATACATTAATATATATTTATATTAACATATATATATATATATTTATATTAACACATATATATATATATATATTAATATATATATATTTAGTTATATTAATATATTTATATATATATATTAATATATATTTACATATATATATATATATATATATTTATATGTACATATATATACATATATAGTTATATTTGTATATTTATATATTTATATATTTATTCATATATTAATATATATTTTTATCTATTTATTTATATATATTTATATTTTTTATCCATATATTTATTCATATATTAATAAATATTTATTTATAAGATCACTTTTAAATACATTTATAAAATATTTTTTTGTGTGTGCTTATAAATAAATAAATACATATATACAACACACACACACATATATTATATGTGTATCTATAAGTATAATAATACGTATTTATACATATTTACAAATATTATATATTAATATGTGCATACATATTTTTAGAATATATAAATAATATATATCGGTTTTTCAATCCAAACACACAAAAATACACACACACACAAACAAACACATCATATAGGTATATAAATATTAAAATATTTGTATTTTAAATAAGAAGGATATTATTTTTTTATTTAGATAAGACTTATATATTGAAAAATATACTTTATATGTAAATAGGTTTAATTATTAATTTATGAAATTAAATTTTTATGAGTGAATATATAAAAATTATTTATATATTTTTATATAACTGATTATAAATAAAATTAAATTATAAAAACGATAAAATTTCCAATCCATAATATCAATATAAATGTAACCCCTTATAATAAATTCATCCCCAAGTGAAAAGGGTCAAAAATACCCCTTGAAACGAGGCTGAAATTACATTGAATGGTAAATAATTTGGGTATCTGAACTAAAAACATAGTTTTGGAGGCCTTTTGGGACTTATTTGGCCTCTAAAAGGTTCCCTTCAGTCATTATCTTTTTAATATCATCAAAGGATTTGATTTGATATAATTTAGAGATCAAACAGACACCTGGATCAAAAGTTATGGTCGTTTGAAGTTTGAGTTATGTTTTCAACTTATTTTAGATCTTTTATTAATTTTTGATTTTTTGGGTCTTCAAATTGTTATTAAATGATTACTAATTGATGATAATTAAAAAAATATCAATTAATAACTTTTTTTAGGATATTTTATAATCCATTTTTACAATATATTATATATATTAAGTGGAAATGTTTATTTATACTTATCAAAAACATATTTAAAAAATATATATTATATTTATATCAATATAAATATACTTATATATTTATATATCAATATATTATTTTTTTATTAAATACAATTTTTTTTTAAAATATACCCTCTATTAGCGTTAGGGAAGAAAGCGCTCATAAAGCCCCCCTTTATCAGCACTACTAAAAAAAGTGCTGATAAAGGGCGTCCCCTTTAACAGCGCTAAAAAAAGCATTGATAAATGGGGTGCCTTTATCAGCACTGATAAAGGGACACTTTTAACATTACTTTTTTAGCGTAGTTAAAATTACCCTTTATCAGTGATTTTTTTAGCCCTAATAAAGGCACCCCTTTATTAGTGCTATTAAAGGGTGACACTGCAGAAACCCAATTTTGTGGTAGTGTATGTTCTTCATGGAGAATGTAATATCCATCCAGGCATAGTTGAGCCAATTATTAAACAGCTGGGAGAGCTCACGACCCAAGTTTCTAGTCTTTTCCAGGATGATGGGAGTGGTAGGCAAGACTTCCTTCCACTATTAGAAGAACTGTTTTAGGATATATTTCATAAATACTTTTTTTGGTTTCCACCCAAGAGAGATGTGGAATTCACTATTGAACTCATGCTGAGGGCTGAGCTGGTATCTATACTAGCTTACTGAATGGAACCGACTGAGCTTCAAGATCTCAAAACGCAGTTGGAAGAGTTAGATGATAAAGGGTTTATCCTTCCAAGTACGTCACCTTGGGGATCACCTATTTTGTTTGCAAAGAAGGCCGATAGGAGTTTACGTTTGTGTGTCAATTACTGGAATTTGAATAAAATTACTTTGAAGAACCTATATCCTCTTCCTCGTATCGATAATCTGTTTGACTAGCAGAAAGGGGATTGTATATTCTCAAAGATCAATATGAGATTAGGGTATCATTAGGTGAGAGTTCAAACTTCTGATATACTAAGAACTACTTTCAGGAGCAGTTATAGCCATTATGAGTTTTTTGTAATTCCATTTGGGTTGAAAAATTGTCTAGTAGTGTCTATGGCACTGATGAACATGAAATTTCATCCATACTTAGATTAGTGTGTTGTGGTGTATGTGGACGAAATCTTTGCGTACTCTAAGTCTCATGACGATCATGCCTAACATGTTGACATCGTCTTGGGTACACTGAGAAATAATATGCTATATGCCAAGCTATCTAAATTTCAGTTTTGTATTGACAAGGTACACTTTTTAGGGTACATCATCTCGGAAGAAGGTGTGGTAGTGGACTTAGAAAAAGTGCAAGTATCGATATCTTGGGAGCAGCCCAAGAATGTTTATGATATCCAATGATTTTTGGGATTAGTTGGTTTTTTCATGGTGTTAGTGTAGGACTTTCCCATTGGACATCACCACTTACTATTTTGATGAAGAAAAAGTTAATGTTTGTTTGGACAGAAGTATGCGAGAATTATTTCTAGGATTTGAAGAAACACTTGACATCAACACCAACTTTGATCTTACCTTAGTCAAGTTAGTAGTACACGGTGTATTGCGATGATTCTATGGTCGTACTCGGAGCTCTGTTGATGCAAGGGGATAGAGTCATTTCTTACGGGTCTCGGCAGTTGGGGCCACATAAATGGTATTAACCTATGCATGACCTCATGTTGGCAACAATGGTTTATGCTCTTATGTTTTGGCAACACTATCTTTTGGATGAAAATTTTATAGTTTTTACAGATCACAAAAGTTTGAAGTATATCTTTTCATAGAGTGATTTGAATATTTGGTAGTGAATATGGGTAAAGTATATTCAGTCCTTCGATTTTGAACTGTCATATACACCTGAAAAGGGAAATAGTGTGGCTGATGCATTGATCGGGAAGTCTCATACTCAGTTGGTACATGAGTCGAGTACAGAGTGGAAGATGATGGCATTGCTAGAATAAATGAATGCATTTGTTCAGGAGAGTTAGGAGAGGATGAATTTGGTTTCTATGGCAGTGGAATATACACTCTTTAGATGGATCAGGGACATACAGTATGGGGATCTAGAGTGTTTAGCCTTGAGGGAAAGCCTTGAAGGTGGGGAGTCACCTTCAGACTAGATAATATATGAGGATGAGATCATCTATGTGAAAAATCAGGTTGTTGTTATACAAGAGTAACTAATGTGAGAATTTCATGCTTCAAGGTGGGCGATACATCCTGGGGTGAAAAAAATGTACTGTGGCCTATGATGATATTTTTGGTGGCTAGCCATGAAAAATGAGATAGCAGGGTTCATAACTAGATGTTTCACCTATTAGCAGGTGAAGGTAGAACATCAATGACTTTGAGGCCTATTATAACCGTTACCTATTCCAGAATAGAAGTGGGATGATGTGATTATAGATTTCATTGTAGGACTTCCACTGAATCTTAGGAAGAATGATTCTATTTTGGTCATTGTAGATCGAATAACGAAGGTATCACACTTCTTTCCTATTAGGGAAACCTTTACAGTAGAGCAGTTGGGAGAGCTGTATGTGAGAGATATTGTTCGTTTTCATGGGGTGCCATGAACTATAGTTTCAGATCGTGATTCACCCTTTACTTCATGCTTCTATAAGGTCTTATAAATGGAGAATACCATACAGGTGTTAGAGGATATATTGCGAGCATGTGTGCTTCAATTTGGTTGTTCTTGGGAGAAACACTTGGATTTAGTGGAGTTTGCCTATAACAACATTTATCATGAAACTATACAGATGACACCGTACGAGACACTTTATGGTAGATCTTTTAGATCACTGCTATATTGGTTAGAGGTGGGTGAGTCAGAGCTGTTGGGAACGAGTCTTGTTTAGGAGACATTGGTGTAGGTGCCGTTGATTCAGAAATGTATGGATATGGCTTAGAGTAGACAGAAGTCATATGCTGATAGGTGAAGATGACCCCTAGAGTTTATATAGATTTTTCATGTATTCCTTCGGGTGTCACAAATATTGGCTCACCAAAGGATATGAAGGTAGTGCAAGTTAGGGCCTTGGTTTGTGGGTCTATTTGAGGTGCTGGAGGGAATCTTACCGGTGGCATACCGATTAGAACTTCTGCATAAATTCAGCACTATGCATGATGTTTTCCTTGTGTCACAACTAAAGTGGTATCATCTCGACCCTTCTCATGCAATTTATGTGGAAGAGGTTGACCTCAAGATAGATGTGTCCTTTGAGGATCATCTGATACGTGTGCTAGGTCATAGTGAGAATGTGTTATGGGGAAAGACCATGCCATTAGTTCATGTGTTATGGAAAAAATGGAAGTTTCCAAGAGGAAACATGGGAACATGAAGTAGATATAAGGGATCAATGGCCCAATATTTTTGGTCCAAAATCTTTGAGAAGTTTGGGAGTGCAGATTGAGGATCAGCTGTTATAAGGTGGGGAGATTTTAAGATCCCGGCATTTTTTGGAGCATTCTAGGGTGTGTTTTCAGATAATTTTTTTTGTATATTAAGTACCTTTGATATGTGGTATGACCTGGGGTGTTTTTGGGTTAAGTTTCTAAGGAATTTGAAAGACATGGGGTTCTGCACAGTTTGGTCGAACTGTGCAAAAGATAACCATGCAGACAGTGGAAGTCGGCATGGTTGGAACATAGTTTTCCTAACAGTGCGCCAACAAGCTGTGCGGGCAGTGGAAGACCTCATGAATGGCACATGGTTTGGCCTAACCATGCAGCCTCTGAGATGAAACCATTCACGCGACCCAGTTTATTTTGAGAATTGGTTTTAAAAACACCCAAAACCCAAAAACCTCTCTATTTCAATCTAGGCTTGAGTTTGAAAATTTCTACGTGTTTCCAGAGCCTTTAGGGGATTCCAAGGTGATCTGAACACCATTATTTGAGATCAAAATCCTGGATTGAAGATCTATTCTCCTTCTAGTAAGTGGATTTCATCCCATTTCTTCTCATGTTATTTCTCTTATTTTTTCTAGATCTTTTCATGGATGATCTCCCCCATTTTTGTAGATCTAAACCTATGAGTTGAGGTTAAGATCTAGGATTGTAGATCTAGATTTAGATTTTCAAGATCTTGATGCCTTTGATCTTAATTTTGGATTTAGGGATTTAGATCTGGAGCTTGATCGATGATGTTGTGCCACTCAGATTTTGGGGATTTATGTTGGGATAACTTCTATAAATAAACTGAGGTAGGTTGTCTAAATTGAACTACCATAGTTGTGGTTTTGATATGTGTATGAGTTTATGATTTTCTATATTCTCTTGATGATTTATTTCCTAAATTAGAGTAACTTGGAATGTGGAATTGAATTGAGTTTTCCTTGTTGATTAATTGAGAATTGATTCACGAAACAAATGAAGGGGGGTTGCCCAAATAGATATTTTGGAGATTTTTTATGGATTGAAATATTTAATAGATTGTGTTAAGATAATTAATTGGGGGGAATTAATTATGAATTGATGTTTGGCTATGAAAGATAATTAATTTTGAGAATTAATTATAGGCCACGATGTTGACCAAAGATAATTAATTGTGATAATTAATTATGTGAAATGATGTTGGATATGAAAGATAATTAATTGTGAGAATTAATTATGTGTCATTATGTTTATCAAAGATAATTAATTTTGAGAATTAATTATGAAAAGTTTAGATTTGACATGGATAATTAATTGTGAATAATTAATTATGGAATGATAATGGTATTGATTGATTAATTAATTGATGAATTAATTAATGGGTTATGTGCCTAGTTAATTATTGAATTAACTAATGGAATTTTCAATGTTTAACTAATATTTGGATTAGTAAATGAATAATGTGGAAAATTCTTGTGAATTAAATACTGATTAAATTGATGAGATTTTGGGGTGCTAGGCATGACAACCTACACCGAATGAGATTTTTTGGTGCTAGACATGGCATTCTAGACTGATTAGAAGTTGGGACTTAGACATTGCAGTCCTCCCCAATAGTTATCCAAGCTTGAGATTACGGGGTTCTAGGCATGGATATCTACATTAAATGTGAAAAGGATTGCGAGGCATGATGACCTACACTCAACGAGATTGGAAGTGCTAGGCATGGAAACCTACACCAAATGAATGGTAATAATGAATGATGATTCAACTAAGATTTTGGGTGCTACGCATGAAGACCTACACCAAATGATTAATGATATTTATTGATGATTCAAATGAGAAACATGAATTGAAATTGACCTAATGTGTTGATTTAATAGTAAATAATAATGTGATAATTGTTTGAATTATGCATTGTATTTATTTATTCGTAAAACTACATGCACAATCGTTTGACTGGAGTTGTTTTAGACACATTTGGTGGTGGACTACTGATTTGTACTCACACCCTATTCAGGCTACCAGATCAGCACCTGAGTATCCTTTTTTGTTTTAGGAAGTGATAAGGGAAAGGCCCTGGGATAGGTTCTTGTATGGGATTGGATCATGGGAGAGGGAACCAAACATGGTTCGGGACCCGCTTTAGAGTTGTTTTGTCTTTAATTTGAGTTTCATTGTAGACACTTAATAATTTCATTATCATAACACGTTTTACCTTTCCGTTGAGTATTGTATTTTTATGTTTTGGTTGTTATATGAAATTGATTTTTTCTTTTTATTTACACAATTCCACAATTGGTTATTTTTATTTTATTCCATTGGTGTTTTAATCTGATAAAAGAGGGTGTAGTCTCACCAAGACTGACTTACCTGAACCTTGCTGATAGTCAGCACCATCTAGTGTATGAGGAGGTGTTCTGGAAGGCATGTGGAAAACCTGCTCGAGGAACTGTTCAGTGGCTCCTGGGTTGGAACATTATATCTATCAAGGAGAAGAGCTGCATGATCACTCTGAATATTTGTATAGAGGATGGATCGTATACCAATTATCCTAATGTTTTTTGAGGTATATCCAAGACATTAATTAAACTATTTCTTGTTGATGTTAACCCTTTCACACATATGGGTTTTCTGAGAGGCTGCTAAAGTGTTTTTGATGCCATTCCAAGCATGGTGACTAATATTAATAAATCTCTTATTAGTGGTGTCCCTCATGATAGTGATATTTTTTCAGATGTAAAGTGTTTCCATCTAGAGAGATATCATAGTTCAGACTGCTTATTGGGATCCTTCAATGTGCCCTCCTAGGACTTATTGAAGAAACATCTCATCGAGGCCATCCATGACTGCTTTTGTGGTGGTGGTATCTCTTGGGTGGATTGTGCTACAACCCTAGTTCTTATTCCAAAGATAAAGGATCCATCTACACTTTTCCCCTTTTCTCCTAATTAGTATGTTAAATTTTACCAACAAAGTATTAGCCTAAATTCTCAATAAAATGTTGTTTACCCTTCTTCACAATTGGATATCCAGGGAACAACACAGTTTCATCAAGGGATGCTCTATTAAGGATTCCATTATTATATCACAATAAATGATAAGGGATGTCAAATTAGGTCATTGATCTCTTTTCCAGGTGCTATATCTCTACATGGATTGAAATTTCCTTTTTTGGGTAGGAAGTATGGTTTCTAAAGATTAGTCACGTGGTTGAGGAAATGGGATCCACTCTCCACAATATTATTCATTTTTCATAAGATTCCATCAATAAATATTTATTTTAGAGTCTTCAAAATGGATTAATTTTTTATTTTTGATGAAGGGGTGTTTATACTAGTTTTTCAGATCTCCTTTATATAGATGACAAGGTCTTTTTTTGTGAATAGAAATAGAATATCCCTCTAGGTTTTTAATAAGGTCATAGAGGAGTACTGTATATAGAGTGACTAAATTATTAAATGTGATAAGGGTAACATCCTTCTTCGTTACTCATTTTCTCCGATTTATGCTAATACGATCTAAGACTCTTTAGGAATTCAAAAGAGGTGATTTCCTATAAAGTATCTTGGATCCCCCATCTCACTCGGAAGAATTCACATTCATCACTTTTATGGTTTAGTCGACAAGATATACAAACAATTTAAAAATTGGAAAAACCACTTTATTTATTTTGGTGGAAGGATGAATTTTGTTAATTTCATTCTTACTTTCATCCCAATGCATGTTCTCTTGGTCAATAAGGTTTCCCAGGTGATTATTTGGAAGATTGGAAACATCATGTTGTCTTTCATTTGGGATTCCCACTCCAATGGGAGGTGTCATTGGGATTTTTGGGTTAGAACATATAGGTCCTGGGATGAAGGTGGGATCAACCTAAGGGATGCCATAAGTAAGATATATATAATGCAATCCAAGCTGGCTTAGGAAGTAGTTGAAGGTATAAATATTTGGGGTAGATAATTAAAAAAAAAGTTGGGAGGAATTGAGGCATTCAATGGTGAGGTTTTCTAGTTTTTTGGAATTCTTTCCATGCTAAAATACTTGTTATTCTTGAAAATTTTCATTTGATCATTGGATATGGAGAGATCAGTTTATGAAGCAACAACTAGGTTGGAGTTGTGACATGATTTTTGAGGTGTTTGATCATAGATTTTTTATTTTAAAATTCTAATAATTATCCTTCATTTATTAATTTTTTTACCACCAATAGTGAGAACTTTTCCAAAATATTCATATGAATGACAAACATTACCTATGTGATTTCATGGGTTCCTCATATGTTGTTTTCTCAGTGAAATCATATCATTTGGTTTTGCATGGAAACATGGTAGAAGATGATTGGGGTAGCATTATTTGGTGGAAAGAAATTACTCCTAAGTTAAACTTTTTGATTTGGTGGATTTAGAACCATTCACTTCCAATGGATGAGGAGATCAAGAACAAGGATATCAGGTTTTCTTCAATGTACCCCTATTTCATGAATCCAAACAAGGGGTTTACTACTCATATTTTCTTTAAAAGAAACTTGGAAACTTCTACAAAGAGTGTGTTTTATTTTTTTACTGGTCTTAAATCCAAAATTCTCAATATAAATGGGTTCCTCCATCTTTGGTTTAATGGGGAGACTAGAATAATCCTAAAAAATAAATTGAGGGTGCTTCTCATGATGGTTGGATACTAGTGCTTATGGGAAGTAAGAACAAAAGCCTATCATGAGGGCGATTTTGACTTAAGTCCCTACCCGATGGCCAGAACTAGAAGCCTTATGGTTGAGATGACCCCTCTTATTAAGAAGTGAGAGCTTTATCCATCACTCAAAAGCATTATTCATATTCGATACCCCCACTATCTATGAAATGTATGTCTACTCAGGGACACATGATCTGCAAGGTCCCTCCTTCCAACAACATCAAGCTTAATGTTGATGGGTCCTATTGTACCAGGTTCATGATATGCCGAGGTATTGTACGAGACCCTAATGTCTTGGTGATTATCATATTCAATTCATCCTATGGTCATGGTGAATCTATTATAGTTGTGTCTTGTTCCATGTCTGATGGGATGGAAATGTACAGAAGGGAAAAATCTATTTTTCTATACTTGATATTAAATCTATGATCATCCTTCGCTCACTCCAAGGTAGGATCATTGTTCGTTAGTCTATCACTTATTTCATTCACAGAATTAAAAACTTAATCAATGAACTCACTACCTAAATTTACACATGTTGATAAGGGAACAAGATAGATGATTATTTGGAAACTGGTGTCAATTCAGATAGTAATCATACTTACTTTTCTAGTATTGGTTCTATTCCTTCTAGATGCATGAACATTATCAGGGGTGATTATCTTGGGTTAATTCACTTATTTCCCTATGTAATTTATTATCTATTTTGTTTTTATTAGTAAAATATGATATTTTGTGTTAAAATAAGAATGCTTTTCGAGTCTATCAAAATTATAGTTTGCAAAAAAGATCCAAAATTAATGGTCAATAAACAGAATAATTACCTGTATCAACATTTGGAAAAGATGTTTTTTAGGGGAAAGTATGCATTTTATAGACACTAAAATAATTTTAGATAATATGGAAACTTTTAAAATAGATTATGGTTTAATTACCCATATTTATATGAGCTAATAGAATTTAATAGATACAGTTTTGGATAGATTCAACCCACTCAATGAAGAAAAATTCAAAAACATTTTATAAAATTTGGTTTGAAGGATGGGAGTAAGTTTCAATCAATGAAATAATTTTATGGAATGTGTTACCAAATAAGTCACTTTTCTAAATAATGTATCACTATTCTACCTACCCAACATGTATGAATTGTAATACTCAAAAATATCAGAAGAATAATGAAAAATAAATGGAAACAATATTTATTTAAGTGGAGTCCTCTCATTATGCTTCAAAGAAGAGTTCCAATAACTTCAAAAGATGAAGTTATCATAAAAAATATTTGGTAAGAATTATTAAATCTCCAAATTAAATAATTTTTTATCCAAATTCATTATTTCATCAAGATATGGAAATTATAGTGGTTGTTCCTCAAGTGGTAGAGTGAGGATACATTCATTATAATAATGAAATATAAGTAGTTGAGTAGTGAAGTAAACATGAGGAAAGAAGAAGAGGTTTAATGAAGTAGTGGTGATGAGTAACATGAATATGAAATGAATTTAATGTTGAAGATATAAATTAAGTAGAGAATCAATATGTTTTTTAAGTTAGAGAAATAAAGATGGAGAATTAATAATTCACCCAATATGGTTGAATTGGATAAGGATAAATTCATAAAGAAGGAAGCTGATTCGACATTAAGTGTCAAAGAAGTAACATAATCACCATGGAAAAGAATAAAATTAAAGTGTAAAAAAAATAATATTTAAAATGAGAAGGAACTTGAATATCTCAAAGTGGGCATGCTGGATAAAGAGAATTATTTAAAAAAAATCATATATAAATTTTCAAATTATAAGCATGGAGTTTGATATTTCATGAAGTAAGATATATATGTTGTGGATGAAGTGTGAATTAAATATTATTCTATGAAATAAGGATCTAAAAAGATGATTCATAAATATTATCGATTCATTAGAGAAAATTTTAAATCACAAAAAAGGTTAGAAGAGTGAAGAGAAGCATACAAGAGAAGACATTTTATAATCATCTTTATTATGGTTAGTCTAACATTGGATGTAAGTATTATATTGTGTGTGTAAAGAGAAGAGATCAAGAGAAATTTATAAAATTAATATAAATATGAATAAAGTATCCCAATTTTATAGTTCTTAAAATGGAATTCATGAAATCTTACATTATAATAAATATCATAGGAGTACTTCCATAAGATAAACTAGTGGTTCAGAAAAAATGTTTACCTCATACGATCATTATTGGTTTTATAAAGGATAAAAGAATATGATGAGTTTTTTTTTGGTTTTTATTAAACACATTTTAGTCTATATGGAGATTTGAAGGCACACATATATGAAGATATATTCCTAGAAAACAAAGTCCAAAAAGATGCTATTCAAGAAGACTTTAATAAAGTATACAAGAGATGTGACCAATAGGTTCATAACCCCAAAGAGTGTCCTGTAATCCTATTTCCCTATTAAATCAAAAAACATAAGCCAAAAATATTTTATATAAGTGATAGTATAAGGAAATCTATAGAGAAGAATATTCCTCATAAGAAGAACATGGAATTTTTTAAGGATCCCTTAGATATTATTGAAACTAATAATGGTGGAAAAACTTATTTACTCAAAAAGAAATATGATTTCATGATATAAAATAGAATATATGAGAAAATTGTTTAATAAGGAGGTGATCTGTGAAAACTTAGGTACTTATAAAATAATTTGTTTTCATTCTAGAATTAAATAGTTAAATTCATTTTGAATCTTTAATGAAATAAGTGGTTTTTTTTAATAATTAAAGAATATATCTCAATAGATTATTAACCTCAAATACGAGAGTATAAATAAAATTTATTTATCTTTTAAGTGTAATCATGATATATTTATATCATGGAATAAGTAAATAAATGTTTCAGAGATGATAATTTTTTTTTGTATTTTTGTAAATCTTTAATTACAATTTTATAATTAATGTAATTATTTAAAATAAAATATATTTTTATAAAATAGATTCATAAATTAATATTTATTTGACTTATTATTATGGGATAATCTTATGAGACATTAATTAATTTTTCAAAGTGTGAAAAATTAGTTATAAATTTTATAACTATATTTTTCAAATTAATGATGATTTTAATTAAAAATTAAATTTATCATATTAAGAAAATTATTTTCATATTATAGAGTTAATTTTTTAATTTTACACATTAAAAAATTATTATGGTTAATATTTCATATTTGCCTAAAATAATTGATTTTTTTGGTGAATAGCAAAATACAGTAATTTATGGTTTATATACTTTATAAGTTAAATACAATATTCCTAGAGTAGTTTATTATGTAATAAATATAATCTCAAACTCCCATGAATTATTTTAATTTATTTAGTGATAATTTTAAAACTATTTATTTTCTTGAGATAGAATAATAAACTAATTTATAAAATAATAAGAAAACACCCCTCTCCTCCACTATAAATACCATCCCCCACCACCTCTTCTCCTCATAGATCAAAGACTTGTAGTTTATTTAATTTCTACCCAATGACCTTCCCAAGCCCCTTTCCCACATAAAATACCTACTGGTATCACCAAAAGACCAAAACCAAGTGCCTTAAGGAGGTTCTCAAGGAGGATAATTCAAGAGGTAAAATCCTCTTTAATTTTCTTTAATTTTATTTTCAACTTTTTTTCTTTTCTTATTCTCTACTAAAATCCAATAATCCAAGTGAAATTATGAATCCATTATATAAAATATACTATAATTTTATTTTATTAATGGAACATCCATAATCAAACTTCTCATATTCCCCTCTTATCCTAGAATATGAAAGCAATGTCCGTGGCATGTCGATTTACCACCTTCGTGGATGTCGAATTTTCATTTTGTTTTACCTCATTCAATACTGGTCATAAAAAAATTACTATGGTTAAAAAATATTTTACTATACATAATTTAATTTATATAATATTTTGGAACCAAAATATAAACATGATATCAATTAAAATGATATAAGTTCTTGATGGTTGTAAAAGCTACCAAATTAAATTAAATAATTTTCATTAATGTTTTATCTAATGAATCATCGTCATATAAAATAATGATATATAGTATCATTTAAAATTTTAAAAACATATTAATACCATTTCATTCAACTTTTGTAGTTTTTTATCCATTAAAAAATAAAATCTATAATTAACCAACCATGGAAACCATGAAATAAACACACCTAAAATAATGAAAATAACCAAATATTATCATTAAATGGGTGATTTTTTTTAAAAGATCATATAAGGTATTATGGAAATGAATATTTTTCTTTAATATATTAATAACAATCTTTAAACCATTACAAAGGAGGTTTAAATAAGTTTGAAGTAAAAAGAACCTAAGGTAAGATACTTTTATTTAAAAATCCTCTTTTAAATATTAATTTTCAAAAAATTAATAAGGAATGTTTTTATGATGCAAATATTCATGTTTTATGTTTATGTTCTGGTTTTTTGGGAATTTTTTATGTTAAAGGGTGGTACCTGTATCTACATCCAATGCATTGGTTATGTTTATGTGGGAGGCCGACTATATGGTTACTCCAAGTTTAATTGTGATGGTCACACCATTGGATAACTGTAAGGGTTACATTATAAGGTAGTCGTGAGGGTTACATTGAAAGGTATCAATAAGGGTTAGAAATCATATGGTATATGTGAGGGTTATAATATTAAGTAGGTAATTCCTGAAGTTACCTTTATTGTTTTTTTTATGTTTTACATGTTTTATGGGAATCTCATGTTTTCACAAAGTTACTATATGATACATTATGGGTGAGAAGTATGTATTTGTGAAAATTATTTCATATGTTTATTATTATTCATATAATAATGGTTTCTCATAGTATTTTTATGTAATTCATTATGTTTTTTGTTATCATCCTATGTTTTGAATTGTTTTTCATAAGGTTTAATTATGGATTAGAGAAAAGAAGAATCCAAGCTGAATATTGTGATGATTTTTCATGAAAATATTTCATCTTTTATTTAAAAAATTTATATTATAGAAGAAATTGATATTTTTTTTATTAACCACTTTGTATTCTTATGGGTTAATATTTATTAATTATTCATTAATTTTATTAATCTCTAAATTTAAAATATCTTTGGGAATGTAAGGAAGTGAATTCTAAAAGAATTTACTAGATTATGTAATGTTTAAGGCTAGGTTCTTATAATTGGTATCACAACATGGTTTAGATAACATTAGGAGTTTGGATGATGTTAATAGAGTATCATATATTATTTTTACCTTATGTTTGTGTTGAAATAATATAACATTTAAATATTACCTTGTTACTTTATCTAAGATATGTCTATTCATAATGGTTTTATGGGGAAAAAATAGGGAATATTGTCACGACTCGTCCCCCGAGGGCCCTGCTATGACTACCCCAAGCCCAACTTCTATAGGCTAGGGGCCGAAGACTAGCACTATAAAGTCATATCCCTAAAACCAGGAAAGAAATTTCCTCTAAACCAGTAAACTCGCCAAAACCAAGAACACAACAAGATACAAGCACAAGGTAAACTATAAAGTAAAAAGGGTGTGTAAAAAAAGAAAATGGGCCAGAATACAAGCCCAACTAGAAAGTAGAAGTAAAACTGAAAAAGAAAAACTCTTGTGAACACCATCTAAGGACCCTACCCGAAGTGTAGGTACAACTCTCGAACATCTGTCCTTGTGGATCGTCTCGTCTAATGTCCACCTTCGATTGGCCTCTAGTCTGGTACCCTCGACCGCGATCAGTGTTGTCCGTCGTCTATACAAGACACAGCAAGGTGTGGGCATATCCCGTGTAGGGGTGAGTATAACGATACTCAGTAGGGACCTCAAGAACCTTGTAGGTCTCCTAGAGTTCCACAAAGGAAAAAACACAAAGCAGAAAGCAATAGTCATCAAGACTTCTTAGGTATATGGCCATACATATACCTAAGTTATCAAGATATACAAAGGAAACCCCACGAAGGTAGTAGTACCACAAAGGTGACACTAAGAAGATAGAACTACCACCCAGGTACACCATAAAGATAAATACCATAAAGGTAAGAACTCAACCCACACCAGGTTTTCAGTGAAGTATAGAAGTACAGATGATTATTCGTGAAGATAAATCATCTTATTATATCAAGACGCACTGCTACTGACCATACAAAGTCTGACCCACACAGGATCAATTGGTAATAACCCCTGCAATAACCCACATAGGATCCAACCTACCCGGATTAGATAGGTACTAACTCCCATAATGACGCACACAAGATCTGACCCACACAGGATCGGTATGCGCTGACCCACAAAGGATCGCTGAGCACTGACCCACAAATGATCTGACCCACACAAGATTGGTATGAACTGACCCACATAGGATCACTTTGCGCTGATCCACACAGGATCTTACCCACACAGGATCGGTGCTAACCCACAGAGTTTCGCTCGGTACTAACCTCTATATAATCTGTCTCCAACCTCCGCCTCACTGCTAGCCACTGGATTCCCGCTAATAGCACGTTTTGGATAACCGCTCCTCAAGCCATCGGTCATACCTCAACTACAAATAATTTCCAAGAAGAATTATTCCAAAGGTCCGCCATGTCATAAGGGACCCAACGCAACTGATGACGCGTCGATTGGATGCCTGGTCTGTAAGTTATTAGTATTTCCGCTCCGGGGGCTCGGTTGGATTCGAGATTCAAACCAACCCGGCCATACTCATACTTTATCCAAACCTCAAGTGGAGTATACCCAAAGGGTCATCTCGATACAAGGATCCAAACACGGTAGACAGTTTGTCCAACAGACGCCTGATTCTCAAGTTACAGCTAAAAAGAGATATCTCGATCCGGATGATCCCAGGTCCGGTCCAACCCGACCCGACTCAGACTGGGCCGACCAGACCCAGTTTGGGCCTACCCGACCCAGTCCATGTCCGTCCCTGATAGGATGGGTAGTGATCCAGCCCGGCCCAGCCCGCTGGGTGGCCCGCGGTGCAGCCTGCGGTCGGGTGGCCCGCCATGGCAGGGTCTTCCCTAACCGCAACCCAGGGGGGAGGCCCCCCGGTATTTTGAATGGCCCGATGGCCTTTTGGTTACCCTACTAGCACGTGGGACCACTCTACATGACAAGGCTGGTCGGTTTTCCGGCCGGTTCTCCTCCCAGCGTTGCGGTTACGTGCCATTGCTCTACCTGCGGCCATCTGAGTGCCGACTTCCCTCTGGCCTCCGCTGCGGCCAAGTGGCCGAGTGCCGGCTGCCCTCCAACCTCCACCATGACCTCCTATTGTGGCGGGGTGGATGTGCACTGCTGCTCCTCCACACGACCGGCCACATGCCGAACGCCACCCTGCTCCGCTGCAGCGGACGGGCCACAACCTCCTGCTCAACTGGCAGTGCGGACGCATGCCGCCCCACCTCCTCATGGCCAGCTGGCATGCCAGACACTGTCTTCTCACCACTGTGACTGACAAGTCTCGGTATCCTTCAATGACGCAGTTACATCGCCACCGTCATCGTGGCTCGCGAAGAACACATCGAGAATAAAAATTGCAGAAGGATCGGGCTGTGTTTATTCAACCCCCACCCCCCGCGTTAAGTCGGTAGCAGATGGTTCAAAGATTGAAACAATAATTAATCATGAAGAATAAATAAAAAGAAAAAATTCCCCTATGTTAACATTCATTGGTGGCGGCATGAGGAAGGAGATGAACTTGATGAAGTCGCCAATGTCTGTCACTCCCACAACAGGCTCCAAAGTCGGTTCCTCATTCTTGATACGTAGAACATTCTTCATTTGATAGGTTCTCCATTTTTAGGGTGTTTCTCCAAAGGCTCTCCTTTTTCAATACTTTTTCCTACAAGAGGTGTGGTGCCAAATTAATAAGTTAATATTAATGTTGGAACATCATTGGGTAGATTCCAATAGTTATAAAAAATAACTCTTAATTAACAAGTTGATTCATTAATTCAGAATTAATGAATCCTATTAATTAAATAGGATTTTGGTAACACATTTTTTGTAACTAGGCATTTAGTGCCCAATATTAAATGCTTGAACACCATTGTGTGGTCCCCACCTTCATGATTCAAATGGGAGGGTTTAAAAATAAAATAAAAGTAATTATTTTATTTTATTACGTCTTAAACTCTCCAATGAAAAATATGAAAAACTAACTTCTATCCTCAACCTACTACGGTCAAGGTGAAGGTCTCCTAAAGAGAATATCAGTACTTTGAGTTCAAAAGTGTCCTCAGATTTCAATTCTGAGCACCAGTTCAAAAGTTACAAAATGACGCTCGCACATTTACTGAACGTACTTGAAAAAAAATTCAAAAATTTTTTTCGGGCACACCGGGCCTCGAAATCACATGATGTCATATTTTTGCGGACTCATAATATTCCCATATAATTAAAAAAAACTTTAAATGGAAAAATCCGGGTCTTTACATTCTTCCCACATCAGGGATTTGTGTCCCCAGAATCCACAACACAAACTAGGGAAACAAATGGGGGTACTGAGTATGAATCTAAGCCTCCCTCTCCCATGTGATCTAATGGAGGTTCCCGTGTTACTAGCATATGCACACCAGAGGTATCGACTGCCCATGAAGGACCCACTCCTGTTGATCCTCAATCTCCACTGGAACCTCTGAAAACATCACCCCATCATTGATGTCCAGCTCACACTAGTCAATGATGTGTGAAGGATCATGTACCTATATCCTCAGCTGGGATACATGGAAAACATCGTTCCCCTGGTGCAACTGAGGTGGAAGAGCTAAGTGGTAAGCCACCTTGTGAACTCTGCTGAGGACTTGAAAGGGTCCAATGAACCTCATAGATAACTTGTCACCCCAGCCAAATCTCTGCAAACCTCATCGAGGTGAGACCCATAGAAATATGTAGTCACTATACTAGAACTCCATAGGTCTGTGTCTCTTGTCCGCATAAAACTTATACCTGCTCTGTGCAGTCTTCATCCACTCCTAGATGATCTGCACCTTCTCCATGGTGGCCCGTACCATCTCTGGTCTCACGAGTGCTGACTCCCCTAGGTCAGTCCAGCACAGAGGTGATATGTAAGGTCGACTGTACAAAGCCTTTAATGGTGCCATACCAATGGTGGAGTGGTAGCTGTTGTTGTATGTGAACTACACCTAAGGCAAGTGATCCTCCCAACTGCGGCCAAAATCATGTATGCAATCACATAGCATGTCCTCGAGGGTCTGAATGGTCCGCTCTATCTAAGAATCCGTTTGAGGATGGAAGGCGGTGCTCAACCAAAGCTGTGTCCCAAACGCTTCCTACAACCCCTTCCATAGAATGGAAGTGAAACATGAATCACGATTAGAGACAATCAGAGATGGAACTCCATGAAGATGTACAATCTTTTTTATGTAGATGCATCCCAAGCTCTCTAGTGATCTATACTCTCTGATAGGTAGGAAGTGGGCTGACTTGGTGAGTCTATCAATGATCACCCAGATGGAATCATGCCCCTTGGACCTGAAAGGAAGTCTTATAACAAAGTCCTTGGAGATTCCATCCCACTTCCACTCTGGAACCTCTAGTGTCTAAACTAAGCCTATTGGAACCTGATTCTTTGCCTTCACTTGCTGACATGTGAGGAAACGTGAGACTAACTCTATACCACTTTCTTCATTCCCAGCCACTATTGCTGATGCCGAAGGTCCTGGTACATCTTTTCCACTCCTGGATGTACCGCTAGAGGGGATGTATGGAAATCCCTAAAAAATTCCTCTCGTAGCCCCATCGGTACCACAGTACGCCCTCTAAAGAGGATGACGTGCTCCCCACCTTCAGAAAATCCATCAGGTGCCTGTCCTATGGATATTTGAACACATATATCCTTGTAGTTAGTGTTCTCAAGATGCGCCTTCCTGACTCGTTGAAGGAGTGGTGGAGTGACTGTCAGAGACTAAAGATAAGCTACTCCATCTCGATCCATATAAGATATCCACAAAGCGGCTAGCTGCTCTGTTGCCTCACTCAGCAACTGTAAACCAGATCTCCTATTGAGTGCATCTGTTACTACGTTCCCCTTACCAAGAGTATAGACTATCTTAAAGTCATAGTCCTGGAGGAACCCAATTAAATGCCACTATTTCAGGTTTAGGTCCTTTTGAGAGAAGATATACCTGAGACTATTGTGATTAGAGTTGACTATAAAATGTTCACCCATCAAGTAATGTCACCACATCTTCAAGGTTAAGACCACTGCTGCTAACTCCAAGTCATGGGTAGTGTAGTTCTACTCATGTTGTCTCAACTGTCAAGAACCATATGCAATCACTGCTCACTCTTGCATCAGGACACATCCATGTCCAGTCCCGGATGCATCATAGTAGACGACGTACCCAAGGCCTTTCTTCGGTAGCCTCAATATGGGAGCACTCTTCAGTCTCTGCCTCAGCTCTTAGAAACTCTGCTGCCATCTATCCGACCACACAAAGGGTTTCCCCTTCTTTTTCAATGTTGATAAGGGTTATGCAAGTCTGGAAATATCAGGCACAAACCTTCGTTAGTAACCGGCCAAACCTAGGAAACTCCGCACTTCCCTCGCACCCTTGGGTGGCTCCCAAGGAAGTACAACCTCAATCTTAGCTAGATCCACTGCAACTATAGCCTCTGAGATGACGTGTCCCAAGAAGTGAACCTCTTAGATTCAAAAATTGCACTTTGAGAGCTTACTATAAAGATTTTGCTCTTAGAGCGTGTCCAGAACTATCTGCAGATGATAAGTATGCTCCTCCTCCATCACTGAGTATATAAGGATGTTGTTGATGAAGACTACTACAAAGTGATCAAGGTATGGATGGGAGATCCTATTCATGAGTTCCATGAACACTGCTGGGGTGTTGTTCATGTTGAACGGCATAACCAGGGACTCATAGTGGCTTTACTGATATCTAAAGGCCATCTTCTGCACATCCTCATCTAGTTCCCCGAGCTGGTGATAGCCTGATCTGAGGTCTATCTTCAAAAACCATCGTGCTTCATTCCGTTGATCAAATAGATCATAAATCCTCAAGAGTGGGTACTTGTTCTTCACGGTCACCTGGTTCTGGCACCAATAGTCCACCCAGAGTCTCAAAATCCAGTTCGATTTCTTGGCAAATAAATTCTGGGCTGCCCAAGGAGAAACACTATGCCTAATGAACCCCTTTCCCTACAAGTCCTCCAGCTGTACTCGCAGCTCTCGCAACTCTATGAGAGGCATTCAATATGCTAGTGTAGATATTAGTGACGTCCCATAGTTCAAGTAGATGTAGAAGTCCACCTCTCTGCAATGAGTAGACCCAAAACATCATCAGGGAAAACATCAGCATACTGGTCCACCACTACAAGATAACGCAGACTCTCAACATCAACTGCTCCAAGGGTAAGGCAAGCCAACTGATGTGTGATCTGTTGCACCCTCCTTCAGGTAAGTCCATCCTATGCTGCAAAGGTTCCCTTCTTGCCGGTGAAGGAAAACCTAGTCCCATCTGTGTGGACACACAACACTTTGCACCTAATATAGTCAATCTGAGCATGGAATGTAGATAACCAGTCCATACCCAAGATGACGTCGTAAGGCCTCGACGCCGCTATAAGAAGATCTCATCCAAAGCTTTTTCCTCCTAGAGTAATCTCACACTTCCGACACCAGTGTGTAATTGTCGAATCCACTCACGTATGAGTCTCTAGTCGTAAGGATCGAGCCAATAGCTCCACTAAAATCTCCGAGATCTGAACGAGGGACATGGTAAAAAATGAGTGAATGACGCTTGTGTCTATAAGTACTGTATCTAGGGTGGAGTAGACATAGATAGTACCATGTATCATCTCTGTAGTGCCGTGGTAATAGGACTCAGCTGCCTGAAGCTGAGCTCATCCCTATCCTCCTGCTCCCTATGGTCGGGGTGGACCTCGTGGCGGTGGCGGCAGTAGAACCTCATATCGCCACCCACCGCCGACTGCAGGACCTGCTCCTCTGCCACATCCTCCTCCTGCATGCAGACCACCTGAATCAAATCTTCACCTCTGCCCTGGCGGTCCTTTGAACATCTTCTTATCATCTGTACAATGGGTCAGGCTATCACGAGGCATATAACGCTGCCCGCCGCATGAGTAACACTCCCTATCCTTCATCTTTTTTACTCTGTCTTGAGAGACCCGCACCACCGACCCTGTATCCTACGGTTGTCCACCTGTAGGTATCTTCCTCTTAGACCTCTGTGTCATCTATCTGATGCCAGCTGCTGAGAAATCACTAAAGCTCTAATATCTCGTTTGAGCCTTTGCTCGAAGGTCCGAGCCCTGAAGAAATGGTCCCACACCATGTCAGTGGAGTAGAGTGAGAGGTTGGTGAACCTCACTGGACACTGAGCCGCAGTCATGATACTCTGCTGTAAGTGGAGAATCTATTTTATACTCACTGAGCATAAGTTTTTTGGGATGAAATCTGCCCTGAAAAGGCACTTGAAGTCTTCCCAGACGAGAGTCACCTCATCGTGAACTTGGAGCATCAAGCTCCACCATCTACCCACTACTTCCTGAAGAAGACTGGCGACAAGGATCACTATGAGATTATCTAGTGTTCCTACCAGTCGAAAACTCTAACCATGGACTCCAGCCAGTCCTCAGCTGCCTGTGGATCCATCTCACCCCAGAACCTCGGTGGCCTCTATCACTGAAACTCATGGAACGCGCTCAAGTGGCGTGCACCCTCTGTTGTTGGGGCTGGTGGCATCTGCTTCCCAATGGGTAGTGGTGCAATCGGTACACCACCTGATGGTACAACTGCCATAAGGGGGCCCTGCACCGAAGCCTCATCGCTCAATAGGATTTCATGACGTACTATGCTCGGAACCCTGGCTGGCTGTCAGCATTGAGGCATCCTAAATAGAAACAAGTGCACCATGGTCATTAAGTTATACCTAGTGAGATGATTCAAAGTGATCACAAAGAAAACTTTTCAAAAACACACACGCAATTTTTGTTTTTGTGCACTGAGTCAGAAATCTGAAGTTAGGGTCCTCGTGTATGGATACGTCGACCACCACACCAATGCTAGACTCCCCGAACTGAAAACCACCCTCATAACACTTAACACTATTGCCACACATAAAAGATCAGAGTCATAGTTCTTCAGTAGAATAGAACTCCTCTAATACCAATTTTTCACAACTCGTCCCCCAGGGCCTGTGTCATGACTAACCCAAGCCCGCCTTCCAGAGGCCAGGGGTTGGCGACTAGCACTGGAAAGGAATATCCCTAAAACTGGGAAGTCATTGAATCTAAACCAGTAAACTCACCCAAACCAAGCACACAACAAGATACAAGAACAAGGTAAACTATAAAGTAAACAGGGTGTGTACATAAATTAAAGTGGCCAGAATACAAGCCCAACAGGAAAGTGAAAGTAAAAATGAAAAAGAGAAACTCCTACGAACAACTGCAAAGGGCCCTACCTGAAGGGTTGGTACAACTCTCGAATGTTCGTCCCTGCGGATCGTCTCATTTAATTTCCACCTTTGATCAGCCTCTAGTCTAGTACCCTCAACCTTGATCAGCGCTATCCGTCATCTGCACAAGTCATGACACGGTGTGGGCGTTGCCCCTACAAGGGAGAGTATAACGATACTCAGTATAGACCTCAAGACCCTCGTAGCTCTCCTAGAGTTCCAAAGAAGAAAAACCACAAAGCACAAAGCAGCATTCATCAACACTTCTGAGATATATGCCCATATATATACCTAAGTTATCAAGATATACAAAGGTAACACCACAAAGGTAGCAGTACCACACAGGTAACACCACAAAGGTAGAAGTACCACATAGGTACACCATGAAGATAAATACCTTAAGGGTAAGGACACAGCTCACACCAAGTTTTCAGTGAATTATTGAAGTGCAGATGATTAATCGCGAAGCTAGATCATCTTATTCTATCAAGAGGAACTACTTCTGACCATACGGAGTTTGACCCAAACATGATCAATGGGTACTAACCCCCACAATAACCCACACAGGATCCAACCTGCCTAGAGTCAATAGGTACTAACCCCCACAATGACCCACAAAGGATCTGACCCACACAGGATTGGTATGCGCTGACCCACACAGGATCGCTGAGCGCGGACCCACACAGGATCTGACCCACATAGGATAGGTATGCACTGACCCACACAGGTTCGCTGAGCACTAACCCACACAAGATCTGACCCATAAAAGATCGGCGTGGACCCACACAGGATCGTTTGGTACTAACCTTCATATGATCTGTATCCAACCTCCACCTCACTACCAGCCACCAGATTCCCATTAATAGCATGTATGGGAGAACCAATCCTCAATCCATTGGTCATACATCAACTACCACAAAGATCCACGAAGAAGTATCCCAAAGGTCCATCACATCATAAGGGAACGAATGAAACTGACGACGCGTCAATTAGACGCCCGATCTGTAAGTTATTAGCGTTTCTTTCTGAGGACAAGGTTGGATTCAGGGTTCGATCCAACCTGTCTATACTACAACTTCATCCAAAACTCAAGTGGATTATACCAAAAGGACCGTCTCGATCCAATGATCCCAACTCCATAGATGGTTCATCAAATAGATGCCTGATTCTCAAGTTACAGTAAAAAAGACTTATTTGGGTTGGGATGGGCCCAAGTTCGGTCTGACTTGGTCCGACCCGACCCAGTTCGGGTCACGCAGACCAGGTCTGGGTTCGGCCTGGAGGGGCAGGGACGTGGTCCGACCCGACCTGCGAGGGTGGCCCGTCCTAGCCCATTGGGCACGACCTGCTAGGTGGCCCGCGTGCATCCCACAATTAGGTGGCTTGCCATGGCAGGGTACCCCCTAGCTGCAGCCCAGGGGGGAGCCCCCTCCCCCCCCAGTATTTCGAATGACTCGATGGCTGTTCGGTCTCCCTGCTGGCACGTAGGACTTCTCGACATGATGAGGCCGACCGGTTCTCCTCCCAGAGGCACGGTTGCACGCTGCTGCTACACCCGTGGTTGGTCGAGTGCCAGCCGCCCTCCAACCTCTACTACGGCCAAGCGACCACGACCTCCTGCTCCGGCGGTGCAGATGCGTGCCATCGGTCCACCGCACAGTTGGCTGGATGTCGGCTGACACCTTGCTCTGCTGTGGCCGACGAACCCCAGCCTCCTTCTCAACCGGCGGTCTGGACGCGCGCCACCCCACCTCATCGCAGCCCGCCGATGTGCTGGCTGTTGTCTTCTCACCACTACAGCCGATGGGTCTCGGTCTTCTTCAAAAGTGCGGTTGCGATTCCGTCATCATCGCATCCCGTGAAGAACATGTTGAGAATAATAATTATAGAGGGATCGGGCTGTGTTCATTAGGCCCTCACCCTCCACGTTAAGTCCGTAGCAGGTCGTTCAAAGATTAAAACAATAATTCATCATGAAGAATAAAATAAAAAAAACAAATTCTCCTACCTTGAAATTCGTTGGTGGAAGCACGAGGAATGATATGAAGTTGATGAAGTCACCAACATCCATTTCTCCCACAAGAAGCAGCAATGTTAGTTCCTCATTCTGGATCCGGAGAACATTCTCCATTGGAGAGGTTCTTTGTTTGGAGGGTGTTTCTATAAAGGCTCTCCTTTTCCAATACTTTTCCCGGTGAGAGGTGTGGTTCCAAATTAACAAGTTCATATTTAATTTTGGCACATCAATGGGGAGATTCCAAGATTTATTAAAAATAACACTTAATTAACAAGTTGATTTATTAATTCAGAATTAATAAATCCTATTAATTAAGGAGGATTTTGGTTACAAATTTTGTGTAACCATGAATTTAATGACCAAAATTAAATGCTAGACCACCCTCATGTGGTCTCCCCCTTCATGATTCAAATGGGTGGGTTTAAAAATAAAATAAAAGTAATTATTTTCATTTATTATTTGTCTATCCCTCCCACAAAAAATCCAAAAAACTAACTTCAACCCTCGACCTACTACGATCGAGGTGAAGGTCTCGTTAAGTGAATATCAGTGCTGCAAGTTCAACGGTGTCCTTAGATTTCAATTCCAAGCACTAATTCAAAAGTTACAAAACGCCGCTTTCACATTTACGGAACGTACCCCCAAAAAAGTTCAAAAATTCATTCCAGGAACACCGGGCCTCAGAATCACACACCGTCAAATTTTTTGAAGACTTGTAGTATTCCCATATAATTAAAAAAAATAAATGAAAAAATCCGAGTCTTTATAAAGATAAAGTTTGAAGGAACAAAGAAGATGACATCTTTTTGAATCCACAACCTGGAATGGTGGGAATTGGAACTGAGTAGTTTTTTATAGTGATGGATCAGTTGAAGCAGACTATAAATGGTGGTGGCATCCATGAAAGAGAACAAATAGTGCTACCATAATAGAACATGATGATTGTGGAACATTTTTTGAGGAAAAAACCTCATTCTTTCATTGGATCTTTTGACATAGTGGTGGAGGAATGGTGGATTAAAAAACTTTAAAAGATATTTTATGTCATGGGGTGTTCAGATAATCAAAAGGATAGTCTTTATATATTCATTTTAAAGTTGAAACCGACTAGTGGTGGTCAATGGTCAATAATATTAGGGATAATGAGGATATTGATGCATTGTAATGGGTTGAATTTAAGAAAATTTCCTTCAAAAATATTTTCCTAAGGTAGTTTTACTTAAGATGGAAAATAAATTCCATGAATTGAAATAAAAAGATGAAGATTCTGTGGCTGTTTATGAATCAAACTTAACTTGATTGGAAATGTATGCTCCAAATCTTATTCGGTATCTTGATAGTGAAATCAATCATTTTTACTTAGGATTGAAGCTAATATAATGAAGGGTATTAGCCTCCAAAGAATTCAAAATTAATGAATAACTTGTTAGAAGTTCTGAGAGGGTAGAAATGGGGTTTTCTGGTGATCACGTGTACTTTGAAAACAATAAGAAGAATAGGTCTAGATGGACAGTAATGGGTAATAATCAATAAAAAAATCAGAAGGTAATAAAATTCAGTTTCTAGTTTATAGGAAGTGTGGTGAAAAGAAACCTAGAGAATGCATCAACAAAACAGGGAAGTGTTTTTGATGTGGTACGTTTGAACTTATGGCCCAAGATTGCAGTGAAAAAGATCTTAGTTTTGGTACATTTAATTTTGATAAAAAACAGTAAAGTGTTTTAAATGTGTTATATGGATAATTAGGCAAATACGTACCCAAAAGAAGGTCTAAATGATAGAAAACATCCAGATTATAAGAAAAAAAGTGTTGTGAAATATTTTGTGACTATATTAGTAGATATTGGTCCATCCAATGAAGTTGTATCTGGTATACCATTTGTTTACTCAGATTTTTCTAATGTCTTGTTTAATATGGGGTCTACACATTCATTTATTTATGATAATGTTTTTGGTGAATTAGAAATTTGACCTCAAGAAATGAAACTAGATCTTATGTTTAAAACACTAGGGGGAATATTAAAAAAATTCATTATAAGAATCTTTATGTTGTAGTCTGTGGAAAGACATTACCTGAAAACCATGTTGTTTCTCCCTTAGTGGGGTTTGATATTATTCTAGGTACGCATTGGATTTATGTTTATCATGATAAGATTGATTGTAGAGATAAATAAGTTATTTTTTATAAATAGTTTCAGTTTTTATACAAGAAGGAAAACATTCCATTGATAATATATCAGGAAGTTGAAAAACTTTTAAAAGATGAAAATGAAATTTATTTTCTCATATTTTTGAAAACAAGGGAACTATTTAGATTAATTATCTGTAAGTGGTAAATTAATATTTTGATTTTTTCCTAATGAGTTTTCTTATATTATACTTGATTCGGGGGTTGAATTTATTATTAACTTAGTTCCTCATTCTAATCCAATTTCAAAATACCATTATAGAATGGATCAAGTTGAACTTATAGAATTAAAAAAGTATTTACAAGAGTTTCTTGATAAAGGTTTCATTTGTCATATCACTTTACCAAGGGGAGCTCCAGTTTTGTTTGTTAAAAAAATATGGTTCTATGAGGCTTTTGATTGAATATAGAGTTTTTATTAACATTACTATTAATAATAATTATTGATTACCTTATATAGATAACTTTTTTAACTTGATCTTGGGAGCTCAGTATTTTTACAAGATCGAATTGAGTTCTAGTTAAGGTGAAGAATGATGACATCCTAAAAATAGTGTAATTAACTAGATATGAGTATTATGAGATTATTGTTATGACCTTTGGTTTCAAAAATTCCCCTGCTATATTTATGGATCTTATAAATAGAATATTCCATGAAAATTTGGAAAAGTTTGTTATTGTTTTTATTTATGATATTTTGGTCTTTTTCAAAAAGTTATTATGATCATGAAAAACATTTAAGGATTGTGCTGAAAACACTAAAATAAAATAAGTTATATGTGAAATTGAGAAAATGTGATTTTTGGTTGCAACATATTTCTTTTCTTGGGAAATTTGAAAATAAATATTACATAATAATTAAAACCACCAAAACAAAAGTAGTTGATTAATAGATAAGACCTAAAAATGTTTCTGAGATTCATAGTTTTCTTGGATTAGTAGGCTATTATTGATGGTTTGTTAAAAACTTTGCATGACTATCTATTCCACTAACTTAGTTAACATAAAAGGGGTTAAATTTATTTGGATAGAAGGCTATGATATTTATTTTTAGGAACTAAAAATAATATTGGTGACTGGTCCAGTTTTATGCCTTCCTTCTAGAAATGGTGAGTTTTTCATCTACAGTGATTCTTCATTCAAGGTACTTGGATGCGTTATGATGCAAAATAATTAGGTAATTGTTTATGCTTCAATACGACTAAAAACTCATGAGTTAAATTATCATACAAATGATTTGGAATTAACAGATATGGTTTTTTTCTTTAAAAATTTGGATACATCATTTATATGGAGCGAAATATGAAATATACACTGACCATAGAAGTTTAAAGTATATATTCAGCTAGAAGTAATTGAACATAAGGTAGATAAGATGGATTGAACTGATAAAGTATTATAATTTCAAGATCAACTACCATCCTGGAAAAGTAAACAAATTGGAAGATTACTTGAGTTGAAAAAATCATTCTACATTAACCATGTGATGTTTAGAACAAGACCCCTTGATTAATTATTTGATGAATTTTGGATTAGAAGTTTTTAGGGAAAGAAATTCATTTTCATTGTTTCAGGTGTTAGTGTAGTCATATCTCTTAGAAAGAATTATGAAAGTGTATAAGGAATACCATGAGTTCCAAAAAAAGGTAGAATTGGTATAAAAGGGTAGGTTTCTATAATTTAACATTGATAAATATCATGTCGTAATATTTGGAAAGAGATTTTGCATGCCTTGTGATTCCTAGATGTAGAAAGACTTGTTAAGTTAAGATCATAGTTCTTCATCTTCAGTTCATCCTTTAAGCACTAATTTGAATAAAGACCTTGGGGAGTATTAATGGTGGGATTAAATAATAAGAGATATTGTGGATTTTATAATGAAATGTTTGACTTTTAAATTGGTTAAAGTAGATAAAAAACTACCAAAGGGGATGCTTTAGGGTTTTCCAGTACCTTAGTGGAAATGGGAAAATATATCCACGAGCTACATGGTGGGATTACCAAGTACTTCTCAAGGTAATAATACAATTTGGGTTATTATTGATCTGCAAACTAAATCTTCACATTTTATTTTTATTCAGTACACTCTTTCTCTATATCAACTTTATTGACTATACCTCAAAGAGATTTTTAGGTTACATGGTGTTCCTTTCTCTATTGTATCTGACCATGATTTCAGGTTCACTTATAACTTTTGGAAAGGCCTTTAGAAGTTATTGGGTATAAAATGAAATCTTATCACTGCCTTTTCATACTCAATCTGATAGACATACCAAGCGAACAATTCAGACCATGGAGGATATGCTTTGATCATATTCAATGAATTACTAGGGAAGTTGGGATAAATATATTTATTTAGTTGAGTTTTATTACAACAACAGTTTTCATTCCAACATATAAATGACACCTTTTTAGGAATTATATGGAAAGAGGTGTCAAACTCAGGAATTTTGGGATAAATTTGGGGAAAGGAAGTTTATGGGACTAGAAATACTAAAGGAAGTGGATGAAAAAGTGAATATAATCCAACAACACATGAGGATAGATCAATGTAGGCATAAAATTTATACATATAATAGTAAGAAATATATTTCCTTCAAGGTAGATGATTATCTTTTCCTTAAAATCACTCCATGGAAACGTGTTATGCATTTTGGTAAGAAAGTGAAGATAAGTTTATGATTCAATGTACCATATGAAATCCTAGATAAAGTTGGACCACTTTCCTACTGAGTAGGCTTGCCTCCAAATTTATCTCAGGTACAAAATGTTTTTCATGTTTCGATTTTATGGAAGTACATGAAAGATTCATCTCATGTTTTGAGCCCAGAAGTAGTTTAGTTAGAAAAGAACATTTCTTATGAAGATAAACCTATTTAGATTCTTTATAATAGAGAGAAAGTATTTTGGAATATGGTAATTCACCAGGTTAAGGTTTTTTTGGAGAAACCACATGGTTGGAGAAGTAACATGGGAATATGAAAATGACAGAAGGGAAAGGTATCCTCACTTGTTTAATAAGTAAATAAAAATTGTGAGGTCCTAATTTCTAGATTCTAGGGATATTGTGACAACCTAGGTACTTATAAAATGATTTGTTTTCATTATGGAGTTAAATAGTTAAATTCATTATAAATTTATAATGAAATAAGTGGTATTTATAAAAATTAAGAAATCTATACTAATAGAATAGTAACATTACATATGAGAGTATAAATAATTTTTTTTAATTTTATAAGTGCAATCATGATATATTTATATCATGGAATAATTAAATAATTTTTTTGAAAATGATAAACTAAGTGTTGGTATTTTTGTAAGTCATAAATATTTAATTATAATTTTATAATTAATATAATTTTTTAAAAGAAAATTTATTTTCATAAAATAGATTCATAAATTAATATTTTGTTTTATTATGATTATAAGATAATTTTATTAGACCTTAATTGTTTTTTCAATGTATCATAAAATTAGTTATAATTTTAAAATCATCATTTTTTGAAAAATGACGATTTTAATTAAAAATTAAATTTATCATATAAAAAAATTATTTTTATAAAATGGATTTCAATTTTGAATTATACATGTCAAAAAATAGTTTTGGTGAATTTTTGGGATTTTTCTAAAATACTTGAATTTTTAGTGAATAGTAAAATATGGTAATTTACAGTATATATACATTATAAGTTAAATACACTATCCCTTGAGTCATTGATGATGTGATTAACATAATATAGAACTATCATTAATTATCTTAATATATTTTGTGATAATTCTCAAACTATTGATAGTATTGATGCAAAATAATAAACTAGTGTACAAAATAATGGGAAAACACCCCTCTTATCCATTATAAATACCACCCCTCACCACCTCTTCTAATTACATATCAAAGCCTTGTATATTGTTTAATTTCCACCCAATTCCTTTCCTAATCCCCATACCCACTTTCAAGATCTGATGGTATCATCAAAAGGTCAAAACCAAAGGCCTTAAGAAGGTTCTCAAGGAGAAGAATTAAAAAGGTAAAATCCTCTTTCATTTTCTTTCATTTTTTTCATTTTATTTTTAATTTTTTTCTTTTTGTTATTAACTCCTCACCTACCATCATAAAAGTGGAATTATGACTATATTATTGTACATATACTATGATTTTTTTATGCTTATAGAATATCCATCATCAAAACTCTTCTATTCTACTATTATTATAGAAAATGAATGCAGTGTCCATGACATGTCAATTCACTACCTTCATGGATGAAGAATTTTCCTTTTATTTTACCACCTTAAAGTATGGTCATAAAATAGTTATTAATGTTAAATAATATTTTATTATACATAATATAAGTTATAGTTTTCCCAATCTAATATATAAACATGATATTAAATAAAATGATATAAGTGCTTGATGGTTGTAAAAGCTACAACAATAAATTAAATAATTTTCATTAAAGTTTTATCTAATGAATCATCCTAATATTAGAAAACAAAATTATATATATCATTTAAAATTTTGGAAACATATTAATACCATTTCATTACTCTTTTAGAGTTTTTCATCCATTCGACTAGAAAATCCATAATGAACCAACAATGGAAACAAAGAAATAAACGCACCCGAAATAATGAAAATTAAAAAATATTATCATTAAATGGGAGGAAAGTTTTTATAAAAAATCATATAAGGTATTATATATATTAATATAGTTATTTAATATGTTAATAACACTCTTTTATCCATTATACAAGTGGTTTGAACATGTTTGAAGTAAGACAAACCCGAGGTAAGGGACTTTAAAAAAAAACTCTTTTAAATTTCTATTCTCAAAGAATTCAAAATGAATGTCTAATGATGAAATTATTCATGTTTTATGATTTTGTTCTGATTTTTTGTGATTTTTTTATGATGAAGGGTGGGACCTATATATTCCTCAAATGCAATGAGTATGTTTACATTGTAGGTTGATTATATGGTTACTTTAATTATATTTGCGATGGTTACACCATAAGTTAGTTGTGAGGTTTAAATCACAAGGTAGCTGTGAGAGTCACATTGTAAGGTATCCATGATAGTTACAAATCATATGGTAGCTACACAGGTTATAATATTAAGTAACTAATTCCCCATGTTACCTTTATACGTTTATTTATGTTTTCTATGTTTAATGGGAATCTCATGTTTTCAAAAAGTAAATATATGATACTTTATGGGTAAGAAATATGTATTTGTGAAAATTATTTCATATGTTTATAAGTATTTATGGAAAAATGGTTTCTATCCTTTTTTAATGTCCTTTATTGAGATTTTTATGGTCATACCAAGTTTACAAAATTTTTTCACAGGATTTAAGGATGGTTAAGAGAAAAGAAGAAGCCAAGACGAATACTATGAATATTTTTCATGAAAAGATATCTGATTTTATTAAAAACTTTTGTATTATGGAAAAAATGGATACTATTTAAGTAGTACCCACTTTTTATTCTTGTGGGTTTATATGTATAAATTATGTCCTAATTTTCTAAAACTCTATACTGAAAATATATTTGTGAATGTAAGGAATATAATTCTAAAAGTATTTACTAGATTATGTGGTGTTTATGTCTAGGTCCTTATATGATAATAGTTTTGGAAATTGGTTTCAATGCTCAGAAAATAAAGAAGAAAACAAAATTTACAATAAATAGTATTTGTGATGTCATATTACTAAAGTGTTTAAGATAAAGAGTTATCCGAATATAAAATGGAAATCAAAAAATAATTTGTCTGATCAAAGTGGTTATCATTCAAAGGTGAATTTTACTATAAATACATTGAGGTTGAAGAATAAATTTTAGTATTAACTCATGAAAGGCTAAGGTATAGTGAAACATTCCTTTGTGTCACTGGTTCTTTTGATATTTGTTGTTGGGGGTGTTGACGGTGGGTAATAAAAAAATCCCTTTATGTTATTCCCTTAATGTATTTGACATGTTAATAAAAGTGGGAGTATTACTAAAAGGGAGAAAACCAATATTAGGGGAGAATATATTGATATATGTTTAACATAATGGAAAATATATCTCTTATTTATGGGGAGAATGTATTTAGAGAGAGTTTTAAAAATGTTAAAGCTATAATTTAAGCACGAGTGTTGTTGAATTTTATGAACATTTATAATGTATTTTCTAAACATGTGAAAAGAATTTTTTTACATAGGTTTAAGGAAAGTTGAAGAAGAGTTGTTTCAGGAATTTATTCTCAGTTGGTATCAAGAGTTTTGAAGAAGTAAATGTAAGTTAATTTAAGGGGAATCATGATATTATTAATCATTTTTTTATTTACTACATCGATTTCTATAAAATAGTATTAGAAATATTGAATTTTTATTCATTTCTAAGCGTTTAATGTTTAAAAAGTGATTCATGTTCAATTGTTGAAAAAAAAGATACAACGTGGGAGAATTTTGTAATTTAAAGATGGTTATGGGAGATGTTGAGATTAATAATTTTTTTTGATCATGAGATGACTTTTTATATTTAGGGAAATTTTCTGAGATTGTGAATTGAAGAAGAATATCTTACATTATAGTTTTTGTTAAAGTTATGAAGATATTTAAAGAAAATTAAGTAAATATGTTTTGTTTTATATTTTTCTTTCAATATAAAAATCATGTTAAAACTCAAATAATATAAAGTTTATCATGTGATTAGAAGGAAATTTGGATGTCTGTAAGTGTTTGAAAGAATATTGAGGTGTTTGGATGAAGTCCTGAGATGTTTAGTACAAGGAATAATTAGGTCTAAAAGATGGTAAAACACTTCATATTTATGGTTTTTTAGTATGTATGATTAAATATTCATTATGTAAGATTAAATATGTGATACATAAGATTATTAAAACAGGTGCAATTTATTAATGAATGAAAGAAAGAAGGCTACAACAATCTGAAAGAGGGAGACATATTACAATCTTTCTCGTAATGAGGAATCGAGTCGTCAGGAAAAGCATCCAACCAGGTAATGGCCTGATTGACTCCAATATTGGCCATACTATCCGCAACCATGTTTGCTTCACGGAACACATGTGTAACAATGTAGGAGAGATCTGCAAGCAAGGTAAGGCATTTCAGCCATCTAGAGGTAAGTGGCCATGCGAGGTGCACCACCCCTTTCCAAATAGCTTGGACCACAGTGGTAGAGTCGCATTCAATCCAGATCTTGTTCCAACCTTTTTTCTTGGCATAATATTTGGCATGTATGATGCCCAACATTTCAGCTTCCAAGGCCGATGCTGTACCGCATCCGCTGTAGAAGCAGCCAAGGCATCTGCCAAGAAAGTCTCTGAAGATGGCGCCGCATCCTGCCGGTCCCGGGTTACCCCTAGAAGCTCCATCAACATTTACTTTGATCCAGCCTGGAAACGGGGCTTGCCAGAAGACCTCAAAGGTACGTCGAGGTTGTCTGTAGGACCCCACAATCCGAAGGCGGCGAAGGATCTCGAAATCACCAACGGAATTGTCACAATGATCCTTCTGAAGCAAGGCGGCATCCTTGATGGCAGTAAGAATACATATTTTACCTGCATTGAGATTGAAAGATCAGTTATTGTGAATATAATTATTACGGCCAAACCAGATCACATGTAAAAGTTCTGCCACCGCAGCCAAATAGAGGTTCCTGATTTGTTTGGAAAAATCCCCATTCACACATTGTTGGAGTTGAGAGTTTATAGTGCTAGGGAGAGTCCATCTGCAACCAAAAATGTTAGAAATGTAATTCTAGAGAGCTGCAGCTGTAGCACAAGATAAAAACAGATGGTTAGCATCCTCACGGTGTTGATTGCACATATAACATTTAGAACATAGAGAAATACCAAAAGTTTGAAGGCATATATTAGTAGGGACTCTATTATGCCCAACATGCCAAATGAGGGTGAGGCGCGAGGGCCTAATCCAAGGCTTATTAAATTTTTTTAACCAAGTAATATTAGAAACAGAATCATTAAAATTTTGATTATAGAAACGTTTCGAATCAAGAACACCATTAGCAGCAGGTTCCCAGATAAGAAAATCATCAGTGTTAGAGAAAGAATAGTTGCCAATAATGTGCCTGATATTGTCCGGAAGGGTGATGTCATTATCGTTGACAACCTCTCTTATAGTGGAAGTGGTGTTCTCAGGAAGAGTGGTGGGCGTAAACATAGAGATTAAAGGAATACCAGTCTAGTTATCGGTCCAAAAATTCAAGGAGGAATCAGCACTAACAATCCACCTAGAGTTGTTCATTATTTTGATAAAAGAGCGTCTAATAGAAGGCCATATGGAAGAAGTGATGTAGCCCAGGTTACCATTTCGAAGTTTGGTGACAAATCTCTTCTTAAGAAAGACTAAGGAGTCAGAGTTGCTGTGAATCAGGTTCCAAGTCATTCGAACTTGTAAAGAATCATTAAAAAGCTTAATATTCTTGATACCAAGGCCACCTTTATCCAAAGGTTTACAACAAGTGGACCAGGGAATGGTGACAAGCTTTCTTTCAATCGTGCTGCCTGTCCAGACAAAGTTTTTGATGCAAACATTGATTTTTTTGAGAAGGATGGCGGGCCAGCTATAGACCATCATCGAGTAGACCATCTTGGAAACAATAGTTGACTTAACAAGGCAGACTCTACCAGCCATAGAGAGAGATTTCCCCTTCGAAGCAGATAGTTGATTGATAATTTGGCCAACAATCTCGTGAAAATAGCTGGATTTAGGTCTCCCCCAGAAGATAGGGACCCCAAGATAGGTGAAGGGGAAAGAACCTTCTTTTATTCCTAGGTAGTCAATGATATGTTTTTTTCTATTGGAGTTGAAGTTTTTTCCAAAGAAAACAAAGGATTTATTCCAACCAATCGCTTGTCCCGAAACATCCTCATAATGTGCCAGCGCACTTTTGAGGTTTCGAATGTTCCTCATATCACCCTTTAAGAATAAGATAATATCGTCAGCGTATAAAAGATGAGTAGGGACATTATTATTTCTAGAAGCCTGGATAGGATCAATTTTGTTTTGATTAGTGAGGCTCGTTAAAAGTCTACTTAAGTAATCCTCGGCAATAGAAAAAAGAATGGCAGAAAGGGGGTCACCTTGCCTAACCCCTTTGGAGCATTTGAAGTAACATTTAGGAGCCCCATTGACTAGCACTGATATGGTAGCAGATCCGAGTAAGGTATGGATCATGTTAATAAAAGAGTCATTAAACCCAAAGCTTTTGAGAACCTTTAGAATAAAGTTCCAGTCCATAGTGTCAAAATATTTCCTGATGTCCAGCTTAATGGCAACACTACCTCCTCTAGTGACTTTGTTCAGAAGATTTGTACATTCTGAGGCAAGGCAGATACAAGATTGAATGGTTCTCCCTTTGATAAAACCAAATTGGTTCCAAGAAACAATTCTGTTTGTAATGAGAGTGAGCCTGTTGGCAATCAGCTTAGAAATCACTTTATAGAGAGTGTTGATGAGAGCAATAGGGCGGAAGAGGTGAATCTCAGCAGCATTTTCCACTTTAGGAATAAGGGTGAGGAATTGGGCATTAATCCCATGAGGAAGAACACCGTTGGAGAAGAAGGATTTAACTAGATTACAAACGTCCAATTGGATGAGGTCCCAGTATTGCTGGAAAAAACCATTGTTAAAACCATCAGGAACCGGGGCACTATCAGGATTAAGACTGAAAACAGTGGCTTTGATTTCATGGTCCATAGGGATGCTTAAAAGATGATTATTTTCCTCAATCGTGACCAAATTAGGGATGATGTCAGGAAGAAGATCTTTACACATCATCGGACCATTAAAAAGATTTTGATAATAATCAACAACATGATTAGCAATGGCATCCTCTGTGTCAAGGAGAATGTCATCCACCCTGAGGAAGTTGAGGGGTCTACATATTTTTCTAATTCTTTGGAGAGAATTGTAAAATTTTGTATTTCTATCTCCATCAGTAAGCCATTTGGTTTTAAATATCTGTTTTCTCATGTTATCTTTGAGTTTAAGAAGAGAGTTAAGCTGCAGGGAAATGGAAGTTTCCTCTTGTGAGTCAAGGGAGAAGTCAGAGTAAGTATTGGAGCTCTGCATACTTCTGAGATTGGTCTCCAAAGAGGAAATGTCAGCATCAAGATGTTTAGTTCTAGCTCGGCACCAGGTCTTGAGTTGCTGTTTGAGAAGTTTTAATTTAGCAATGCAGGCAAAAGGATCTTTTTGATTCCTCATGCCATCCCAGAAGTCTTTAATCAGGTTAGTACATTCTGGGACCGCAGTCCAAGCATTATTAAATTTAAAGGGGAGGGGAGAGAAAGAACCCTTGGAAAGAAAGGTGACAAGAACAGGATGGTGATCCGAGTTGATCTTGGGTAAGGTAATGCTAGAAATGGAATCCCATTTATCAAGGGCTGCAACGTTAGTGAAAGCTCTGTCAAGTTTACTGGCAACTGTTCTATTGAGGAACTTCCTGTACCAAGTATACTTAGCACCAGAGAGAGTAATTTCAATAAGATTACAATCCTCAATGGTGGCTTTGAATTCTCTAGAGGAGATGTTCGAGTGTGACGTGCCAATCTTCCCCCCTGGGAGGAGAATGGCATTAAAATCCCCGATCACAATCCAGGGATCCTGTATAGAAGTAGAAAGGGAACGAATGTCATTACAGAGGGGTCTACGATCTTGATATCTATTTTTTGCATAAACCATAGTGCAAACAAACTGAATACCAGCAAAAGAGAAGGTACAAGTAGACATTTGAGTAGAGGTTTTTACAACATTGATAGACTGTAGAGAAGAATGACTGAAAATCCAGAGAGAGTCTGTGGAAGAACCATCCTTGCAAGCGTCAAGGAAATTATAACCTAAAGGGCACAAATGCAAGTGTTTTGAGGAAAAATTGATTTTCGGCTCAGCAATGGCAACAAGTTTTGGTTTATGAGTTGAAATAAATCTTTTAAGGACAATAAAAGTGTCAGAGTTGGCTAAACCCTGACAGTTCCAAAACAGACAATTCATTTAAACCCGCGTTTAGAGCTAGAGCTCCCTTTTTTTGATCCACTCGAGCCCTTATTCCTTACTGACCTTCTAGGTCCGTGAGGGGGTGAAGAGTTAAGTTGCTTACCCTGCTTTTTCTTAGCAGGCAAAATAGAGTCGTTTGGCAAAGCATCAGCAACAATATTTGTAGTCAAGTGAGGCATTATGCAGTCTTCTTGTATCTGAGCAGGTGCGAGGGCCTCATGGGTGCTTGCAGGGGCAGTTATATTCACTGCAACTGCTTGATCATTTAAGACTGTCATAGAGTCTGCCCGCACCTGCTTTGAGGAAACAAAAATTGATTTGTTGGAGTTGGAGTCTGAATGTAACACGGACTCCGTTGAGTGAGACACTGGTTGTTCAGTTTGGGCTTTTGGTTCTGTTAGTTGAACCATGGAATAAGGAAGTGCTCCCACTGGCATTAAAGGATCCATGTCAGTAGTGGAAGGGGGTAAAGGGGTACCTGCAACCGGGAAACCGATGCCTGCAACCTCATTTACCTTGTAAATCTCAGTCTGGATACCCTCAAGTGCATGGTTGACAACCTGTGTCTCACCTTGCTTGATGTCCTGGCGCTCATCAGACGTAGCTTTCATCAGTTCCAAATCAACTGCTTCACAGTCCGATTGCAATCGATTTTTAGTTTCCAGAATACCAATGTCATCGCCTAAGGCGCAGCTAGTGTTATTACTGTTCCGAATCAGCGAGCAATCCCGAGGCTTCACGGCTAATGGAACTGCTTCTTCTTCCTCAACCAGATCAGACCACTTGATACCCGAGGACTCTGCCATATGCGGTAATTTTTTAACCCATTTCTCTGCCTTTTTTATGGAATTTTCTTGCATTTCAGCAATGATGGGTTGATCTCTTCTGTTTCGGCGAACTTGAGTCCACCCATCTTCTCTTGGCTATTTATCACGAGACCGCACCTTCATCACGTGGAAATTCAGAAGTGAATGGCCTACGATTTTACAGAGATCACAAAAGGGCGGACGCCATTCATACTGCAGCCGAACGTCTGATTTGTAGTCATTTGCGATAAAAGAAATTGAATCAGGCAGTTTGTTCTGTAGATCAACTTCGACCATCACCCTTGCGTAAAGTCCGAGCTCGGCATTAACCGTCCGATGATCAATTTTCAGAGGAGTCCCGATGCAAGAGGCGATGTCATTTAAGATTTTAGGGTTCCAAAAGAATAAATTCAATCCATGAAAGCGTACCCAGATCTGAGCCGATGTGTTTCTGTGAGTATGAGGATTAAAAGTAACATCCCATTCTGAGATACGAAGGAGCCCCGGTTTCAACTGAATATGGCCGGTACTCCAGACTCGATCAAGCTCCTCTTGCGAGCTGAGGAGCATAGGGAAATATCCATGCCCAATCGAAACACGTTTCAAGGTATTGAAACCCCATACGTGCGAGATTCTCGATTTGAGTTCCGACGCTGGCCATGGCTTGTCACCTTGCAGGTAAGAGATTCGTCCCAACACCGAAAGCTTAAAAATTTGTGAACGTTGCTTCAAAGCTTCTGGATCCGCCTCCACCATGAGTCGGCCATCATCTAACTTCTTGCAGATTAGTAAGGTTTATTAATTTTACAAAACATTGATTATAATGGACAAAAAAGTCAAATATTAAATACTTGAAAATTGAATTGTTACTCAGGGATGACTCAAAGGGTATCAAAACTCAATACAAAAAGTATCTAAAATAAATCAAAGGTGACTAATAAGGATGGGATGTTTCAAGGGATTATATTTGAATAAAAAGAAGTTAAGAATTTGTTAAAGTTACTTGTTGAATTTTGAATTTGGATTTCAAATTTGAAGAGGAAAAGTTGTTTTTAGTTCATAATATAAGGAACATTGGTCATGAATGATTTAAATATATATAAAAGATGATTGAGAAGAATTGATGAGACGAGGGTGTAGAAGAAGAAGAGTATTCATAATGTTTATGTGTTGGGAGAGTGTTCTTTACAGTATTGTTTGTGTGTGTGTTAAAGAATTATGAAATAAGTCACACCTCTTATATATTGAATAAGTGTAGGATAAATTTACATTTTTAGGATAAAATCTAATCTGTGGAAGAAAGAAAATCTCAACCTCGTTGAAGAACAAGACATCAATGCCATTTGTTATGGGAATTTCTATGAGATACAATTATTGAAATTCTTGTATTATGAGTCTTGGATATAAGTTACTCATTGTAACCATATTGTGATTCTAGTTTAATTTTTGATATTTAGTTTTTCCATATCATTACAAGGATGTAGCTATTTTTTTATTATATAACCTTTAACATTGTGTATTATTTTTTTATTCACTTTCCTCGATGCGTGGGAAGTTCAGCAGTAATATTGTTCACTCTAATAAGTGATGGTGGGTTATTTTATAAGAAATAATAAATGGGAAAATGAAATATTTTTTAATGACCCCCCTCTCAGTGAACCCAAACTATATATTGGGTTTATATGAATTTTCCACTTTAGCAACCACATACCCAAGAAACTAAACTTCATGTATATATAATGGTCACTTTGATAGCTTAATATACCGTTGATGTTCATTAGTAGTCTCTAGGATGATAAAAGTATTGTAACCATTATCATATAAATATTTATAATAGATAAGGATATAATCCAAAAAACCATGATGAACAATTCTAAGAATCGATTAAATATACTATTCATTAATACCATTAACACTACTATATCATTAGTCACACTAAAATACATTATCGAGTACTTATAATTTCTATACAAATTTCAAAAATTATTTTTTATAAATTTTATTAGTTTCACTCAAAGAAGATGATATATGGAATGAAAATCAATACCAAAGAAATACTTTATAACCTTTAACTAATAAAATAGATCTTTAATTTTAGGAATAAAATATCAATTCTTAATTGTTGTCTCAATTATATTCTAGTATTCTACATAAAGATGTAGACTCCCATCAACCTTCTTAGAAAAAAGAAATAGAGAACCACAAGTAGAAGTACTCAGTCAAAAGAAATATTTAGCCTTTATCTACTCTAATTTAGTCTTCAATTCCCTAAATTCAATTAGAGTTATTTGGTATGGAGGAAAAGAGATAGGTTTGGTTTATGGTAGTAAATAAATAGTAACATACAATTCCCGTTGAGGAGGAAAGTATAAATAATATTTAGGAACACACTTGGATATAGATCCACATCCAGGGGTAAAACCTATCACCCATAACATTAAATGAACCAAGGATAATACTATCCATATCGGTTGTAATTTATGCTAACTATTAATAATTAGGACCTTCTCAACTATCATGGAAATATAACCCATAATAGAGGATATGTTGAATACCAACATGTGAGAGGAAGGATACTATATGATTATAGTAATCAATGCAATATTAGAACTACTTTAGCAATTACATCCCCATAATGATATACAAGGATCCTATATTTAGAATAATTAGATCTTAGAGATGATAAAAATATTCCACTAATAATAAACACAATAAAATTTATTTATTAGATCAAATTTTCTCCCTAGATGAGTATCAAGACTTATAAAAGATGTTGATAATTCCAATTTATGTGCAAGAATATAAGCCAATTGATCAAAAATTAAAGAATACAAAGAAACTATATCTAACAAATAACAAACTATAGGATACCAAAATAGTTCCTATAATAGTATAAACCCCTTATCGATCTCCATATTTGATTAATGTATAAAATATAACCTACTTACTCCCTCATGACGACCCTGAGGCACAAATACCTACTCGGTAGACTACACAATAACCAATTGTCTTAGATTACTATGTCTACCTTTCAAAAATGACCTTCTAGAAGGCGGTTAGATACCTATTTTAGACTATTTCACTAACTAATTATATAATTACTGGGTCAGTTGAGATCATTATATGGCACTCTTAGATAAAACCCACTTGAAGTATCTTTGAATGTGGCCATATTGGCCAAAAAATGCAATTGATTCACTTAAAAGGTACAATTAGGCTTGATATGACTTGAATGACTATACTGATGAAAATAAATATCAGGCCTTAACATTAATGTATTTCACCATTTCCTTTGATTCCCTGGTGAGAGTCACCTCTGTTAATTTCTTCCGATCATTGCTTTTGGATACTGTAAGTGATATAACCCTAGGTATAAGTATACAATTAACTACCTATAATAGAAAATCCTTTTGATCATATCTCAATAGGTATATCACTAATTTCATGTTTTGAAAATTTAAATAAACTAAAAATAGTTATTTGAGTCTAAAATTTCCTATTTAAACCCATTTAAAATTATCTCATCTTTGAATCCTCATCCCTTATTATATATGGGGTGAAGTGAAGTAGATAATTAAATATAATGGTGCACTACATAATGGACATCAAAACACATATTAAGTATATGGATTATCAATACTTCACATAGAGTATCATGTAAAAAATTATTGAAGAACATATCCTTAATGTTATTCTAAGTATGGTCTATGTCTCTTTTATAATTGTGCAAAACATCCCACCATTCGTGATCTACCTATTGTAATAAGAAGTTGGATAGTACTACTTAGTGTCTCTACTAGTTAAATGATCTAAAAAATATAATTTAGGTGAGAGATACACAACTCAACTTCTTGAGGAGATATATCACCCCTAAATATTATGTGATAATGGAATTTAAAATCATTCATAACATCTATGTTTTTGGGATCCCATTGAGGAGCTCCATGAACAATGGATTGATGTAGTTGAGATATCCCTTTAAGAAATTTGGGATTAACCATAGGTTGATATATAATTTTATACTTATCCACCCATTATTTCAGAGTATGATGTGGTCATTTGGGTGACATACTCAATAATAAGGTGTAGGAAAACATAAAAAACCTTCTCCACTAATGACAGGAAACTCAATGTTCATGATTTCACAAATAATGTTTGGTATAATCCCATTTCTCTCTCCTTTAATTTTATTACCTTTTATGAAAATAGTTTTCATTATAAAAAATCTATTTAATTTTTTTTCAATAATTAAAAATATCATTTATAATAAAAAAAATCATGATCTAAATATAACACAGAAGGAACTAACTATAAAAAATGTCATTGAAAGGTTTAGAAAATAAATGAATCAATTGTTGATCCATATTAAATTATCCATGACCAATATATATATAGAAAAACCCTATATATTTATTATTAATGATCTAGTTAATATTATTCATATATTGGACATATTAATAATATAAACATACAAATGATATCCTCAAGTATGGTATAACTCCATGCACATTGCTACCTATTAACACCTATAAATACACATGAAATTTAGGAATATATGACTAACTCAAAAAGAAAATTATTGATTATAGAATACCATTGGAAAATAAGGATTACACACAAATTATGATATATATATATATATATATATATATTTGTTACTTCTTATTTCCTGAATGTAAAATCTTCTAGATGCTCTAAAAAACTAAACCCTTGATCTTTTAGTGCAAGATTTGATACCATTTTTTAAAATACATGAAGAAAATACACAAATTTCCCCTATATCACATAGTCACAACACCTTAGGTACACCTATTGTGTTCCAGAGTATGGCATAAATGCCATGAGTTGAATAACACATATGTTGGAGATGGTTTCCCCTCAAATATGAAAGAATTACTATATCAATTTCATTCCCATATATAGTATGAACCACATTAATCACTGGTCTTAATGAGTGTATAAGATATTTACTAATGGAAAAAAGTGAGTAAAAGAACCATAATAAATGATATAGTGATATAAAAATGCATCAAATACAACCCATAAAATATAAGTTACTAGATAAAAAAGTCAATTTATATAAAGTAAAAATAAAATGTGGTCCAGAGAACCAAAAGTGGGAGTTATATGACATTAACTCCATTATAATAATCCAAGAATAAACCATGTAAAAACAACCTTATCATCCACCAAAAGGCCTAAAAGACACCATCTATGCTACCAAATCAAAGTGTAATTAACTAATATTCGGGGGTTTCTTTCCCTTGATTTAACTCTATTCAAATACATCAATACATGTCCCAAAGAGTTCTGTGTAGGGTGTGAGTATACCATAACTAGTAGTTTTTTGACACCTTCTGTTTATCCAATTGTCATAAACTAGAGTTTATGTAAATACCTCAACCCTTGTATCCTAATGTCAGAGATTGCTTTATTACATTAGTAATCGATATAAGCGATTACATCCTAAGTAACAAAGGGTTTAGTCATATTTGTAATCTAGATACATACTTGAATCTTACATTACAATTGAAAACGTAAAATACAATAAATTATTTTCTTTGATAAGACCATTATTCACTATAGAATATCCTTTTATATCAATAATTAAACACATATTGGAATCCTGGGGAAAAGAAACATAAGAAAATGGTGAGCTCTAATGATGAGTAAGGGCATGCATATAATGTAATATATTGTGAATAAATTAGTAATAAAAAATATAGTAATGTAAATTAATAAAACACATTCTATTTAATCAATGACATATAAAAAACAATAACATGGAAGGAATAAATTATGATCAAATAATTCCATAAAAATAATCAGATGATCTTGAATATTATCCATGTATATTATAACAAATCAAATAATAATATGGAAATCAATAAATAATATCATAATTAGGTAATTTATAATTAAATACATCATAAACATACAATCAAGGTCATATTCCAAGACATCTTATATAAATGGGTAAGGCCTCGACCAAATACCCAAGCTTGTTTATCTCATGGGACCCATCGATGCATCGAGGGGATATGCTGTTCTGAGCCCTACCGATAACTTAATAATTCCAATGCATTACTAATATGAATATGGAGAAACATAATTAATGTAAAAATTTTATTGAAAAACTAGCATATGATATGTTAATAATTTTCCCAAACATTAAATATAATCACTATTTATCAAGAGTAATATGGATAATGGTATCAAAATAGAACATCTCCAGGTAGAATAATCATAATCCATCTAGATAAATAATATGGAATGTGTCATTAAAACATATTACCAATGAATAATAAGTTAAATAAGGTTTTTTTCATTTATTAATAAAAATACCATAAAAATTTCATTAAAAACATTCTTGTGGGAAATATAATTTTCACTTTGAAAAACACTTTCCAAAACTAAAAATTTCTAAAATGTTATGAAAAAAATTATTTTAAAATAGTAATGTAAAATTTTAAATTAATCATAAAATAAATGAGTTTTCATGATGATAGGTAATTCTGTACGTGTCATATAATTTAAAAAAACATTCCTTTCACATTGTTGTAAAAAAATCAAAAGTACCTCATTCAAAAATAAAAAAGACGATTCATTTCAATTTTCTAAAAGTAAAATATGGATAAAAATTTATTAAATAAATCATTAAGAGAAGGTTAAAACATTTTTGAATTTTTTTAGAAAACATGGATATGGAAGAAAATTATTTTTGACTGAAGGGAGATTTTAGGTCAGCTTTTCTTGAAAGCATTTTCACAGTCATTTTAAGTACCAAAGAGACATAAAACTATACTTTTATTTGAAAGGTTCATGAATAACCATACGAGAAGAAAATTAATTATATTTCTCATATATATATATATATCACAATATTTAATCATTGGAAACTTAATCACACACAATCCTAATAAACGACGAGATTGTAATCATAAAACCCCTACCATTTTGGTAAATTTTGAATCATATAACCCGTAAAAGAAATAACTTATAATGTTACTTTTAATATAATTAAGATAAATATATTCATGATATAAAATTTAATGTGGGTAGTATATACCCCACACAAATGGAATAAGTGGTGAATATGGCATATGTCTCATGGAAGTAAAAGTAAGATGGGAAAACTTTACCACAGGTCTGATTTCTTTCATACGTGATGGAAAATCCTTTATAATAAATATATATTTCTCCTAAATATGTTAAATAACCATAATAATATATTTCATACAATATATTATTTTCTTATAACTTTTTTATCACCTGTTTATAAATAATTCTTCGTTCAAAACCACTATTTCGGGTAATAATTGCTTCTTTTTCCACATATATTTTGGTTTGGTAGTTTTAGTCCTTGTACTTAGATCATAGTTACATAATATATATAATTTTAATTATTATATAAATATCATATATATTAATTGTATATGTATTTACAGTAATCCATAAAATTTTTATAGAAAAAAGAATTACATCATTCATGGAGATGGTTGGTCGTACATATGCATGAATGTCCTTTCCATTTTTAATGAACGGAAGGAAATAAAGGTCTCTAATATATAAAATTTAAAAAATAAATATTATATAATAAATATTATATAAATTCATTAAATATTTTCTTATTAGCTTTCACAAAAAATAAAATGAAAAACGTTTCACACTGCTTTGTGGAGGCATTAATCCCCCCACACACACAAGTGACACTATTGTTTTCCAATAGATTGGAAGGTATGAATGTAGATGTGATATTATAATTTTATAATTATATTTTTTTCTTAAATATCATATATAAATATTAAATATGTTATTACATATCTTCATGAGAGGCGGTGGTGTAAAACAAATGACATCGATTCATGCTGCGGTAATCTATCGAACACACAATCAACAGTTTCATTTACCATTTGATAAAAGAGAATATATATATAGGTAATTAAAATTATATAACAAATTTTTATTATATTTTATATATTATTGTTATTATTTCATAATATTTTTAGAGTATCTCAAGGAGGTGGAAAAATAAATAAAATAAAAATGCCCGGTTAAGAATGATACCTCTTCTTCGAAAAACCTCTTTAGGATAACACCAAAAGTAGTAATAGGAGGGTTTAATAATAAAAAAATAATTTTATTAATTAGATAGGGAATTAATTAAGGTATTGGGGTAGTTATTTTCTGAACAAAAGATATTTCTAATTCTTAATAGGAGAGGAAAGGGGGTGCCCATTTAGAAGTGGTGTGGAAGGAGACACTTAGAATTTTTGAAAAGAATAAATAGAACCCATATTTTTATCAGGAAAAAAGACTAAAAATGTATAATTATAAAACCATATATGATATAAGGTATAAAAATATGCATAAAATAGATTATATACACGTTATTAGATCATTTAAACACTTAGCATTTTAGTATAACCCTTGATAAACTTGTTTTAACCATAATCTCAGTAATTAATTTTTACTATTTTTAGTATTAATTATGACCATTAATTAATTTGAAATTATTATATTATATTAATTATTATTATTAAAAATATGTAATACTTTTTTCTAAATTCAATTCATTTAATTGGAAAAATTTAATTTAAAATAATACTCATTGATGTGATGAAAAAACTGTTTTCTAAAGGAAAAGTTTTCAAATGTATAATTTTTTTTATCAAAAGTAAAAATAAAATTTATTAAAATGTATTAAATTGGATAATATATAATATTATTTAACTGAATTTAAAATTAATTTTTTTAAATAAAATATAACCTGTAAATTCTTTAAACAAAAATGCATTTTTGAATAAAAAATTAGTATTTTTTTACTATTCATCAAAAAATTAATCTTTTTAGATATTATAAAAAGTTCACTCTAAGTTAGTTTTGAGATTATTATTTTAAAAATTTTGTTCCTTTTTTCAAATATAATTTTTAAGAGTGGTGAAAATTAGTTTTATAAATTGTACAAAATGTGATAAAATTGTTTTTAGAAGAATACAATATTTAAGTATAAAACTAGATATGTTCTTTTCCCATACCAAAACAATATTAGATTAATTATAAAAAATTTAATTGAATATTTAATATTTAAATTTCATTAAAAAAATTCACCAATTTTAATTGATTTATTTTATCAAGATAAAAACACATTAAACACATAGAAATATTTTTTAGGAAAACATTTCCTCTAATTTCAAATGAATTTTATTTATTTTTTATTTAAAATAAATTAATAACCAATAAATTTATTATACAAACTTGTAATCCATAGAAATTTTATATTTTAGTTGTTCATATGAATACCCCTTAATTTAAAATCTAGGTTATAACTATCACGTTTAAATAATATAATTTATATCAAGGTTTATTTAAACTCTGGTTTGTGTGTATGATAAGCTATTGAAGGGAGTAAATTTATTTGAAAAAAATATTCCATGAAATCTTTGGGTGTTACATTATATCCCCATTAAAATTAATTTATCCCTTGAAATTACACCACTATGATACAAAAAACTAAGGATAATTCTGCCTCATCATGTCCTCAGGTTCTCAGATAGCTTCCTTAAATTGGTGGTTTTTTCAAAAAACTTTGACAAGGTTAGTGATATTTTTTGTATCAATTTATACCTATGAGGAATAATTTAAACCAATTTATCTTTATAGGAATTTTCATGATCTAGTAGAATAACCTATGAGTTTAGTTACTGTGAAGGATCAAGTATTTACTTCATGAGGAGTGATATATGAAACACATTGCGTACTTGAGATAAGTTTGGTGAAATATTCAAATGAAAAGCTACTATCCTAACTCAATCAAGAATTTAAAAGGGGACAATATACATAGGGATAAAATAAATTTTATTCCAAAATCTTACAACCTTATTTCTTGGATAAATTGGTTGAAACACCTTCTCACCAACATCAAACTACGTATCTTGTTGACAATAATCAATATAAATTTTCTATCAAATTTGATCCTCCTTGATTTCTTGTTGAATGGATTTGACTTTTTTCCATTTCCTTAGTTATATCAGGTACCAATACATTTATTTATCCAACTTCATCCCAACACATTGATGTTCTACACTTATTTCCACAGAAGGATTCATAAGGATCCGTCTGAATTCTCTTGTGAATGCTATTGTTGTTAGAAAACTAAATTAGAGGAATATGTTGATCCCAACAATATTTAAAATCCATATAATAAGATCTTATCATATCCTATAGTGTTTTAATTATTAATTTAGAGTTAATATCTGTATGAGGATGATATATAGTAATGAAACTGAATTTCATATCAAGAGCTTTATAAATACTTTCCAAAAACTTCAAGGAAAACCTCATATCCTGATTAGATGCAATATAATGTTGTATTCTATGAAACATTACCACTTAATTAATCTATAATCAAGAAATATGATCAATATATAAGTATTTTTTGATGGAAATTAAGTTTTCTCACTTTGTAAGAATATGAACTACAACCCATATTGAATTACTACCTTTTGATGTTTTGGGGTGTCTAATAATAAAATCACTAGTGATGTTTTCCAATTTCTATTCTAGTAAGGGAAATGGTTTTAACATCCACTTAAAAATTGGTCTCTCATCCTTAACTTATTGGAATCATAAGAACTAATTTAAAAATTATATAATATCTCTCTTCATTCTGTCTCACTAGAAATAGTTTTTGAAATATCTATACATTTGTGTACATCTGGTATGAATAAAGAATGATGAAATATATGCATTAGACAACATCTCCTTATTTAGATTTGGTATGTATGGGACACATACATGGTTCCAAAACCTTATCATTTTTTCATAATTGAGTTTAAAATTAGAAACATTTCTCATCTTCTATAGAAGCTCCACTTCTTTCTTCTATGCCTATTGAATCCTCAAATGGATTTATGGATAAACATTCATTTGAGAAAGGTATGATTATTCCTCTTACTTCAAGATTTATAGATCCATCATTTGAATATCTAGAAATATTTTATCTTTTGTGATCCTCATTATAGAAAATATAGCATTTTCCTTCTGACTTAGAGCATCATCCACCTTATATTCCTTCCCATAGTTGTAATGTAATGAGAAATCATGATATTTAATTATCTATAATGATCTTCTCTATTACAAGTTCTTCTATTTTCTTATCAATATATACTTTAAATTTTTTTGATGAATTTATATATCAAATCTTTTCCCATAATGATAATTCCTCCATATCTTTAATGAAAAAATTACAATAGCTAACACCAAATCAGGGGTTGGATAATTTTTATTATGAAATTTCAATTTCCATGGGGCATAATCTATCACTATATCATTATTCATGATGATTTATACAATTTCCTTCTTAGATGAATCACTAAATATTACAAAACCTTTACCATTATAGGGTTATATAAGCACAATTGTGATGACTAACCTACACTTCAATTCATTGAAAGTTTCCTCATATTAATTTTTCTAATGGAAATTGGGATCCATTTTGAGTTAAATCGGTGATTGGGTTATAAATATATGATAAATTATCCAAAATGCATCGATAATATCCATAAAAACCCAGAAATCTATGGATATTAATATGTGTGGTTGGCCTGGGCCATTTCTCGATAACTCATATCATTGAAATATCCACCGATATACCCTCACATGAGATTCTATGACCCTAGTGTGAATATTTTCAAAGCCAAAATTCATACTTGGTAAATTTTTCATACAAAATTTCCTTACATAGGGTATTTAGTGAAATTATCAAATGATCCTCATGATCTTCCTTTCTCTTTTAATATATATGAATATCATCTATAAAGACTACCATAAAGTGATTAAGGTAATCTCTAAATAATTTATTCATTAAATACATGAATATAATGGAGGAATTTATTGGACCAAATGGAATCACTAAAAATTAATAGTGTCTATACCTTGTAAGGAAGGGTATCTTTGGTATGTCTTTATTTCTGACCCTCAAATTATTGTACCTAGACCGACGATCGATTTTGGGAAAGTTCTAAGCTCTTAATTATTGATCAAACAAATCATTGATATGGGGTAGATGATACTTGTTCCTAATAGTGATCTTATTATTTTATTTATAATCAATTAAAATTCATTTTGATCCATCTTTATTCTCAATAAAAAGAATTTGTGACCCTAAGGTTATACACTTAGAAAATGAATCCATTGTCAAGATTATACTAGAGTTGCTTCTTAAATTCCTAAAACTTAATTGGGATCATTCTATGTGGAATCATTGAAATATTTTTAGTACCATGTATTAGTTGTATTGAAAACTCAACTTCATGATTAAGTGGGATACTAGGAAACACTTTTTTAAAGGCATATAAAACTCATGTAAAATAAAAATATCTTTGAAATCAAGTTTTTTTACAATTATCTGATATAAAAACCCCTTTTAAAATGGAATTATGACCCATATAGTGGATGTGATTTCCATGAGAGGTTCATATTTATTTTCACATTGAAAGAAAATTAAATTTTTGTTTATAATATCAAACATTACTTCACTTTCTTTTCAATTGATGTTTGATTTATTTATATAAAGTCAATACATTCCTAGGATAAAATCAAATTCAAACAGAGGAAGAATAAAAATATTTAATGGAAGAAAATTCCCACAAGCATCAATTGGGGATAAATCATAGACATGAGATGAAATCATTTTACCATTAGGGGTTTTCACTACTAACTCAACATCAAATAATTGAGGTGGTGATGCAATTACCTTAAAAAAATTTAGACATAAAAGAGTTAGTATAACTAGAATCAAATATAATATTTTTAATCTTGGAGTGAATGTTAAGTGTACCACCACATCATTAGGAAATTACACATCAGTTGTAGTAATTACATATTCTTGATCATCTCCCCTTGGATTCATTTTTGGTAAGTTCCTTTAACGTTTGGGGAATTGGTTAGAATAGTTCCCGATATCATTATAGTTATATAAATATATATTGAGTATAAGGACCCAACCCTAAAACATTACATAATCTTGAATTAAATGGATAATTCACATTGAGTATCTTTTCAGTCTTAGAGTTTTATAGAATTAAGCTATAACTATTACATTAAATCTCAAAAATTACAAAGTAGGCACTTATACTTAGTTTTTATTTTTTTCATAAAATAAAATCTCTTGAAAAAAGCGACATGTCTAGTTCCATGTTTTAGATAGCATTAAATTTTATTGATTCCATCTTTGACCCTATTCATCTTTAAGTCTTGTGATAAACATTTAAAAACTAGGGATGAGCATAAAAAGATCAGTAAGGGTTATAAAATAAATAAGAAAAACATTAGTCCATAAAAAGATAAGCTTTTTAACATACCTCATGAAATCATAAGATATATCTATAACACATAGTAATTACAAATCATAAAGGTAATTTGTTGCATCCATAACATACTTACGTTGTAGCTTTCACAGCCACATAGGGAGTTACATTTGGAATACCCATCACAGTATATTACCTAAATCTATTAGGAGAAAAATTTATGTTTACCTCCATTATGCTACCCAATGCATTAGAGAGCTATCTCAGGCTCACCCACCCTAGGTTTATCACGAAACCACCCTAATAGGTAACAATGCCCAAGAACCATAACATATTCATAATTCATAAAACAAATATAAAGGAAAGATAACATTTGAAAATTTCAATCACAATATATAATTTAAATATATTAGCATTAAAAATCCATTATCAAAACCATTTTCAATAAAAAAATAAATAAAACAGTATATGGTATTTAATTTCCTTTTAAAAACATTATTGCTTGTTAAAGAAGACAAAGATCAAATAATACTCACGATGACGGAAAAGGTCGTTGTCACCACTTATGTTAAAAAGAAACATTATTTTTTTTCCTTTAGTAAAACCCTTTGTTGAAAAAAATTCCCTTTGAATGAAATGAAAAGTACAATATTTTTGTACACTGTATAAAAGAAAGTCTTGTATAAAACAAAATATACCTCAATGAAAAGAGATTAAGACGAAGTCCCTTACAAAGAACATTTTGTAAATAAAATAGATCGATTATGTGTATTCACTATAAGAACACATAAATAAATCATAAATAGATGATAATATATAAAAATTAATTTCTCACATAATCAAAGAATGACATAAATAAGAAATATAAGATCAACCCAAAGAAGGGGAATTGGGTTAAGAAGTTCTTATACCTCATGCTCGAATTTACTGATTCGTTCTTTAATATCATTAATAATAAACTAAAGTTAATTTATACATGTTTAAGAAACTTTTTCAAGTTTATTATTCCTTTTATATCACTTATTTCCATGTTATAAACATTATGTAATCATTTAAGTTAATCATGATAGTTTTGTCGATATTTGGTACTTGAGTAAAAAATGAACTCCTTGTAATTAAAGTTGTCCATGTGGTCAAAAGTACATTATCTACAGAATGATATTAATTATTTAGATATCATATATATCATATATATCTAGTATATATATATGTATTTATAATAGTACAAAACATTTGGAGATAAGAAATGAAATTCACCATTCATGGAGATGGTAAACAGTACGTACACATGAATGGTACTTTCATTTATATTTCTTATTTAATAGAATAAAAACACTATGATACAGCGGTATTTTATAATTCCAGTATAATATAATAAATAATTTAATTAACTCCATCCTTTATACACTCCATGTATGGCATGAATGAGTCATAACACTTTAAGGGGGCGGTTGTCCGCACTTCCTCAAATGAAATTATCACGTTTACCCATTATGGAAATCATAAAGGTATGATATAAATGAAAAATACAGAAGTATAGAGATAATATAAATATGATATATATCAAATATAAATATAGTTCAATCATAATGGCCACCATGAGAGGCGGTTGGAGATATTTGAACAATCATCGTTTCGTGAGGCAGTAGTTCACCGTCCACAAAAACAGAATGTTCGTATCCATTATATGGAGGTGTGTGAAAATGTAGTTAGAATAATTCTCATAAAAACAATCTATTATATTGATTATATTGGTGTTTTTATAATATAAAATAATAAAAATAATTTAGGGGGTTGGAGAAGTAAAATAAAAGAAAATAACTTAGGAGAAGACGTTACCTTTGAATAGAGTATCTTCTTTTGGTTTGAACCAAAAGGATTTCTTGAAGTTACTTATGCATAAGGTAAGGCATCTAGGTGGAATATAGGGATATTGAGAGATTATTTGGGTAGATTTTTCATGATATAATGGTCTTGAGAGGTGTGAGTAATGGGTTAGAGGTGAGAGATTTTTATATGGGGGAGGAGGGGCTCTTTAGGAATGTTTGAAAATATTATTTTATTATATAATGATTTTCAGTTTCTAAAGGTCCAAAACTCATTAAAGTAAAATATAAGAGGACTCATGTTCGAAATAAAATCATCAAATAAGAATTGTAAATGTTTTGGATATTGTTTTAATTTTTATAATCTTATTTATTTGAATAATTCATTAATGAGGTAAACACTGGATCAATATCGTGTTATAAATAATTTTATTTATTTGATGCCTAAAAATTATAAAAAAATACAATGATGTAGGAAATATTTTTATTTTTTAACTGAATATTTACAATTTAAGAGATAACTTATATAACCTCATGTAAAAATTTAATTACTAAAAGATATATGTTTATATCATTTTTGTCTTTACTTTAAATTAATTAATATAAAGTGTCATTATCACTTCCAAGTAGCTCCATGGGGTCCCAAAATAGAGCCAAGGATGCCCATGGTCGAAAATGTATCAACCAATAGGATTAGGACACAATTTAGTGTAATTTGATATTATTATAATATTATATTTTGACCCTTATTTACCATATTTTCCCTTTTACCATGGTAAATAAAATATTTACCGAAGTAAATATTCAAAATGTCTAAAAATAAAAGTTCCATATTTACACAATTTGGACCTCTTGATTCCAAATATGGAATACATTTTTTTAAATTCAAAACACAGAAGTGTCAGAAATTAATTTAAAATTAATTCCCGCTTTCAAAAAAGCGTGTTTTTATGAAATAATAACTATCAAAATATTGACACTTGTTTTTGTCCAATTTCAAAGTGAAATTACATGCAATGACCAAAATTGGATTAAATTGAAATAATATAATATAATTATACTTTAAAATTAATTAAAAATATAATCTAACCTTATAAATAAATTATATTAAAAGGCAGTTTTGAATTAAAATATAGTATTTTTCACTATTAATTAAAAAATGAACATTATCAAAAAATACCAAATTTTCATCCAAAGTAAATTTTGATTTCTCGATTCTAAAGAATAATTTTATTTTGTTAATGAGAACATATAAAAGTGAAAAAAACAAGATTTAAAAATGGTTCGTCTTTAAAAGGTGGTAAATCGTCCTTTTAAGGAATATTAGAGTATTTATGATTAAAATTGGATTATTTATTATTTTAATCCTCTAAAATTTATTGGATAAATGTGAAAACATTTAACAAACATGTATATTCATAATGTATCTAGTTCTGTTCATTCCCTCCATTACAATGGCTAGACGTTACCTACCATTTAAAATAATATTATATTATTATTTTTCATTATGACCCAATGTTGTGTGCAACGTAAGATTTCAAAGAAACCCGTTTTTTCATATTGGGTATGCCATCAAACATAACATCCTTTTAAAATTACATTAATATTTAATTCAAAAATATTAATAAATATAAAAATGTAGTATTCTTTATTTACTTGGGATGTTACATCCTTCCCCCCTTTTAGAAATTGTGTCCTCGCAGTTTTTATTTACTTATCAAATAAGTGGGGGTATTTATCCCTCATAGAATTTTTAGATTCCCATGTTTCCTCTTCAACCATATGGATTTTCCACAAAACCTTTACCTGATGAATTACCTTATTCCGCAACACTTGCTCTCTATGGTCAAGAATCTGACCTTGTTATTCCTCGTAAGAGAGATTCTCTTCCAAATAAACTACCTGTGGGCTCAAAACATGAGATGGACCTGGAATATACTTTTTCAACATTGAAACATGAAAAAAATTGTGTACCTGGGATAAACTTGGAGGTAAATCCACTTTGTAGGAAATTGATACAACATTATCCAGGATTTCATAGGGTCATATGAATCTCAGACTCAACTTTACCTTTTTTCCAGAATGCATCACACTTTTCCATGGAGAAACTTTGAGAAATACATGATTACCTACCTCAAAAGAAATATCCTTCCTCTAGTTATCTGCATAACGTTTCTGCTTGCTCTGATCTGTTCTCATATGCTGCTGAATCAACTAAACATTTTCTTCCTTCTCTTCTACCAATTTTGGTCCCATCAATTTCCTTTCACCTACTTCATTAAAAAAAGTTGGAGCTCGATACTGCTTCCCAAATAATGCCTCAAATGGATCCATCTTTATACTAGAATTAAAACTATTATTATTAGAAAATTAAACCAAAAAAATTTGTTAGCCCCAATTTCCTTGGTAATCTATTGAACAAGCTTATAGAATATCCTCCAAGGTCTGAATTGTTTATTCTGACTTCCCATACGATTGAGGATGAAAATCTAAACTAAAATTTAATTCAGTACCCAACAACTTCTGAATGCCTTTCCAAAAGTTAGAAGTAAACCTGGGATCACGATCAGATACAATGGAGAGGGGAAATCCATGTAACCTGACCATCTCTTTAACATACAACCGAGATAGTTGATCTAATGACAAAGTATATTGAATTGGAAGGAAATGAGAAGATTTAGTCAATCGATCAAAAATAACCTTGATTAAATTGTTACCTCGATATCTCTTTTATAATCCCAAAACAAAGTCCATATATTTATATTTTCCAATTTCCAATCTGGCACTGGTAAAGGTTAAAGCATCCCTTTTGGTAACTGTTGCTCTACTTTAACATGATGAAAAGTCAAAACCTTCATAGTAATGTCAGAAATATCTATTTTCATTCCATCACACCAGTAATACTCCCAAAGATCTACATACATCTTCGTACTACCAGTATGGACTGAAAATGGAGAACTATGAGTTTCACGTAGCAATTCATTATTCAACTGTGAATCACAAGGCACACATAATATTTTCCCAAACCTTAGAATACAATCATTATCAATGTTAAAATCATGAAACTTTCCCTTCTGAACCAACTCTATCTTTTTTTTTGCAACTAACTGTCTTTCTTCTATGCTTTCTTAATTCTGTATGATAGGGATGATTTCACTTACACCTGAAACAAAACATAGGAATTTCTTACACCAAAAACTTCTATGACAAAATTCATAAAATCATTAATCAATGAATCTTATTCCAAACATAACATGGTTAATATAGAATTACTCTATCGACTCAAAGCATCAACCACTTTATTTGATTTTCCTAGATGGTAATGAATCATGAAATCATAATCCTTGATTAATTCAATCCATCTTATTTGTCTCATGTTCAATTCTTTTTGAGTGAATATATAATTAAAAAATTTATGGTCAGTATATATTTCAAAATTTACTCCATATAGATGGCGCCTCCAAAATTTTAAAGAAAAAAATATAGCAGCTAATTCTAAATCATGTGTAGGGTAATTTGACTCATGAGGTTTCAACTGATGTGAAGCATAAGCAATTACCTGATCATTTTTCATAAAGACACAACCATGTTCTTTCAACAAAGAATCACAGTAGATTACAAACTTACCGTTTCTGGAAGGTAGTACCAAAATAAGAGCATTCACCAATCTTGTTTTCCATTCCTGAAAAAAATCATCATATTATTTTGTCCAAATGAACTTAACACCTTTTTGAGTTAAATTAGTCATTGGGCAAGATAACCATGAAAAAGTTTCAACAAAACTCCATTAATAACATACCAAACCAATAAAAATACGAATCTCAGTCATATTTGTGAGTCTTGTCCATTATTCAACAAATTTTGTTTTAGAAGGATCAACAATTATTCCATTTTTTGAAACAATGTGACCAAGGAATGAAATTTGTTGTAACCAAAACTCACACTTGCTAAATTTTCGAAACAGTTTCTTTTTTATTTTAAGGGTTGCAAAATAACCCTTAAATGACTTTCATACACCTATTTTTTTTTAAAATGGACAAAAATATCATCAATAAACACAACTAACATTTATCAACTGAGTCGACTGAGCCACCACAGAAACAAACTATTCAGTTCTGATTCTGACCATCTCAGGATGCTGATATGGAAGTTAATTTCCATCTATATGCCTTCCTAGCACAGCTGATCTGTTTCCTCTATGAAAAAACATTATAAATAGAGAAATATCTTAGGTGAATCTACATAGAAATCTGTAAATTCTATATCATTTCAATCTTACCATAATTTAATTTATGGATATTAATTTAACAATATTTTAACTCCTAAAGTTGTTTAAACCTACCTCTGATATGAACTATAATGTCCAGGATTATAAAACTTACATAATATTGAATTAAATGGATAATTCACAATGAGGATATTTTTAGTTTTAGAGTTTTAGAGAATTAGGTCATAGCTATTACATTACATCTCAATAATTACAAAGTAGACACTTCTACTCATTTTCAATTTTTTTAATAAAATAAAAACTCTTAAGAAAAGAGTTGTTATGACCCCCTCCTTAGAAGGTGTACCCCTCCTAGGTTGGCAATGTGAGAAGAGAGATAATGACCCCTGAGTCCCACCACCAGTAAGCCCTGGGTTGTCGACTAGCACCAAGGGTATAATAAACACACAAATGAGAGACATTAACCTCTAAGAGAAAAAATGCAAAAGAGAGAGATAAGATAGAAACCAACCAACTCCAAATAATACTGAAATATAAATGAAATAACAGTTACTCATATTTAATGTCATGAAAAACTACTAAAACTGGAAGGGGAAAACTCTAAGTACCCAAGATAAAGTAAAAAATAGCAGCGACCACGAAGCCTGAATAGCTCCTGCAACCCTAGGCTAGTAAAAACCAGCCGGATCTATAACCTTCTCCAAGTGACCTAAAAAATACTTTATATATACATAGGGTGATTATAATAGTATACTCAGTAGGATCCCCACCAGATCCTCTCATGAAAAAGTAAAGAAATCATGATAAAGCATAGTGAATATCAAGTGAAACTAACTCGTCACCTAAATAGGTATACTAAGTTCCCAAACTCACCATGGATACTCTCACCAAGTATCGCATACAAGAGTATATAATATAATAAATAATATCAAGGGTACCCCTATACTACTTCCCCACTGGTTTTCCACTTTGCCCCAAAATCGCACGACCTATGCATCTCTCTCCAAAAAGGCTTGCCCACATACACCTAGGAAAAGTACCACAACATAAACCTCGTGCAAAAAAACCACCACGTCCACACATGAAAAGTAACCAGGTAGTTTTTGGGAGCCACCACAGCTCACATAACGTATATCATACGTCATAAATTATACTTCCAGCCATCAAAGCCCATACTCTGAGTAAGGATCCTCAAGACATCACAACCTATACACGTTATACCTATAGTGGTCTACAGAGAACTATATCCAGAACATATGTGTGTGAATAACCAAAAGAAATTACAACCCTCTACACACATATATGTGGAAAATTAACCACTGTGCCTACCAGCACAAGTAACTACCAAGAGAAGAGAGCAGGGCCAAAGGGGGTGGTCAGCCATCCACCCCCCCATCGGAATGTTGGGGAAAACACCCCTAGGGATCAAAATCTCTGGGGTGTTAGTTTCCCTAACTGACGGGGTGGAGTATCATAAAGAAACACAAAAAGTACAGAATATACTATAGCTCAAAACCACACTATGGGCATAAACTAGTCTTAGACTCAACTGCAGCTAACATATCTCAGACTCCCGACTTCCACTTCTAAGACTACATATCGTATAAGCACACAACCATTTAAAGAGATTTATTACATTACTTTATTATATTTTTATCAGTTTCACTTTACATTAATTAATTTTTTAAACATTAATTAAATGGTGACAATTCCACATTAAATTTCATTAGCATCACACCCAAAGTCCACTATCCTCAGCATTGCATCCCACCAAGCTCCAACCCCATAGGTTAACATCATTATTCAATTATTTATTTATACTATTACTTTCCCTTAATTCTAGGAATTATAGAAAAACATTATAAAATACTAAATACAAGGGGTTCAACAGGGTGAGTAGATGAACTAACTATTGAGTCTTTTCAACCTATAGCAAGAGCATAGAACCATCCTCCCTCAGGACGTTAAACACAGAAAGCACATGACATACCCCACATGTCTTCACCCCTTTTGGAAGGAGGGTAATAAAAACTAGCTGCCTTGAGCAGTGGGGAATGTAAAGAAGATAAAAAACCAATAAGAATCAACAAGAATCAAAACATTCACATCTAACCCATTTCATTATCCCTGGTGTCCTCCCTGATACCCACATGCATAAACCAATGCATCTCACCACTCTTGGCATTAACTGCTTCCACAAACAGTAGGCCTCATTTCCCCCACATATCACAACAACTATCCAAGATCACATCACAATACAAGCAGTAGAAAAACAAACATCATATCAATTGGGCTCCTGGCCCTTAAAAAAGAAAGAGGGTAACCCAGAACCCTACAAAGAATTATCTTTTATCAAACAACCAGTTCTTTAATCCATCTTTGATTAACCGATTTATTATTTGTAGGTTCTAACTTTGGGAAACCTAAAGAGTAAGCTATCATAAAAAATTAAACATGTTTACTGCACCAATTTTATTAACATCAAAATTACAACAAGAAGAACCAGATTCATTTACATTCCTCTTTACCTTTAGCCAAAAAATTATCAATTAATTTTGGATTTACATTCTTTACCAAGTTCCATAAAGAATGAAAGGATAAAAAACAAAATCATAGATATCACACTATCTACAAAAACAATAGGCAATAACATACGATCGATATCAATTTATTTATCTGGTTCAAATATTTATTATGTCAATTCCATTGTGATATAGTGGGATAAAACATGATAACTATATAGTTGCATGTAAAATAAAATAGAAACAACAAATCCCCTACCTCAAATAGTTTTTGGAATTCTTTATATGAGAACAGGACACACAATGGGTTATGATCTCCTCCCCCCATGACAACTTATATCGAAGATTGATCAATACTGCTTGGTTGCATCAAAATAGAGTGGAACCAATCCAAGGAGAAAATTTTATTGTGCAACACCTATGAGATGGAATGAAAGTTTTGAGCATCTCACATCTGAGAACAAGGAGGAAGAACTTGGGAGGAAGATATATTGTCCCTTTAGAGGATTTAACAGAGAAGTGGTTTAAGATACACTAGATTTTCCATTAAAAGCGGATCACATTGAACCACCCGGTTTGACCAAGTTAAATCATCCAGAGACTTAGGGAAATTAATATAGGAGTTATGGACTCTAAATTGGCTTAGAGTCCTTAAAACGAGTCTTTAAAATTCATTTTATGTCAAAATAAATGTTAAAGCAGTGAAACTGTAGGAAGCTAGAAACATTGTCCATGAACTCAAAATTTGGAAATAGAAAAACACTGTTCTTGAACCTCACCATTGAAACCTCACTGTTAGAACCTCACTATTCTGGAAACACTATTTATGAACCTCACCGTTGAAACCTCATCATTTTGGAAAAAATATTCATGAACCTCACCATTGAGACCTCACTGTTGGAACCTCACTATTCTGGAAACACTTTTCATGAACCTCACCATTGAAACCTCAGTGTTGGAACCTCACTGTTCTAGAAACACTGTTCATGAATCTCACCGTTGGAACCTCACCATTCTGGAAACACTGTTCATGAAACTCACCGTTGAAACGTCACTGTTGGAACCTCATCGTTTTGGAAACACTATTCATGAATTTCACCATTGAAACCTCACCGTTCTAGAAACACTATTCATGAACTCAAAATTTGGAAAATGAAGGAGGTTACCCTTGGAACCTCACCATTATGGAAACACTATTCATGAACTTGAAATTTGGAAAAGGAAATAGTTTACCATTGGAACCTCACCATTATATAATCTCTATTCATGAACTCAAAATTTGAAAAAGGAAAGAGGTTACCAATGGAACCACACCATTCTGGATACACTATTCATTAACTCAAAATTTGGCAAAGGAAAGAGAGGTTACCATTGGACCTCACCATTGGCACTCTTCACATAAGCCTACCGATGACACTGTTCACATAAGGCTACCATTGTACTGTTTACCTAAGGATACCGTTTCACTATTAACCTAAGGCTATCGTCGTACTGTTGAAGAAACTGGAAATTTGGAAAAGGGTTGGGGATAAGTCACCTTGACCTCCAAAAACACCTCAAACACCAGATCTTCACAAAGGAATGCACCATAGAGGTCCAGTCCATTACATCAGATACCTCTCAAAACATTCTCATCCTCGAGAATTGAAAACCAATCTAAAAGAAAACAGAAAAGAATTTTGAACAACAACCCATCAAGATGCCTCTAAAAAGAGATCAAACCACAAGAAGCAACCAAAGATAGCCATATTATAAACACTAAAGGTCTATAGCCACAAAGAGAACATCGTTACATGAAAGAGTTAAACATCCAATAACTGTGGGTACTGAGCACATATCTGTGACTAATGTTCCCAGGTACTCTCCTCCATGCCATTGTGTCACCACAAGACACAAACCAAGTGGATAGAATGCCCGCGCAACACCTTCTCTTTGTGGTCTTGGATCTCCGTAGGTCGCTCCTCAAAGGTCGCATCATCATCAACATCGATCTCTCCCCAATCGATGATGTGAGAGTCATCATGAAGATAACAATGGAGCTGCGACACATGAAAAACATCATGTATCCATCTCATCTATGGGGGAAGTTCTACTCGATACACCACAACTCTAATATGATCTAACACCTCGAAAGGCCCAACAAACCAGGGAGAAATCTTACTCCCATTACCAAACCTTTGCTGCCCATGACGGGGGGTCACCTTCAGAAACACGTGGTCCCCAACATCAAACTCTAAGGGTCACCTCCTTTAATCGGCATATGATTTATGACGATCCTGTGCTGTCTTCTTCCTCTCATGAATCACTTGAACCATCTCTATTGCATTCTACCCTAGTTCCAGTTCGAGAATTGCTGAATATCCAACCTCATTCCAGCAAAAAGGAGAATGAAAAGGTTGGCCATACAAATCTTCAAATGGTTCCATACCGATGGTGGAGTGAAAACTATTTTTGTAATAGAACTCCACCAAGGGTAAGTGCCTCATCCATGAACCTCCAAAATTCAGGACACAAGAGTCTAATATGCCTTCAAGAGTCTGTATGGATCGCTCTGTCTGACCAACAGTTTGAGGATGAAAAGTAGTGCCAATGCATAGTTGAGAACTAAAAGCATGATGGAGACCTATCCACACCCTTGAGGTAAAATGAGTATTTAGATCGGAAATGATCGTCCTTGGGACTCCATGAAGTCTCACCACTTCTTCCAGATACTGCCTCTACAAAACTTCTTCTGAGCATTAATCTTTGATCTCTATGAAGTAGGATGATTTTGTTAAACGATCCATTACCACCCAAATAGTGTCATGTCCTCCATGAGCTTGAGGTAAACCTGTAAGAAATTCCATTTAGATTTCCTCCCACTTCCAGTGAGGAACATCTAATAGATGTAGTAGACCACCAGGAACACGGTGTCCTAACTTCACCTTCTGGAGGACCAAACATCGAGACACAAACTCTACAACTGTACGATTCAGCCCAAGCCACTGAAACTGGCATATCAAGGCTTGATATATTTTTATCACGTCAAGATGAACCTCTAAAGAAGAACTATGAAACTATCTGAGAATCGTATCTTACGTTGTCAAAGGAACAAATATCCTTCCATGATATAACACTTGGTGTTGTTTATCCTTAGACCAAGCATTAAGGGTCTCACCACAAACAACTCAGTCTCTCCAAAACTTCACCTCTAGATCCCCTAATCGGGACTCTTCCACATGCCTCCTGAAGCAATCCACGATAGCCACCACTGAATTCAAATAATCCATGCCAAATATGAAATCATATGGTTGTATCTTTAAACATAAGAAATTTCAGTAAGAGAGGTGCTTCCCCTGCACTATCTCACAGTCTCTAAATATTTCAAATAAGTCAGCTTGACCTCCAACTGGTGTAGTCAACCCCAAGGGAACAAGAATCCTCTCCACCTCATGTCCCAAATCATTGACAAGGGTAGGTGATATGAAGGAGTGTGTCACTCCTGAATCAAACAAGGCATATACCAAGGTAGAAAATAGGCAAAGGGTACCTCTAACGACGTCTGGCTCACCTAGAGCTGGAATCGCTAAAGCATGAAGTTGACCAAGACCTCCTCCACGACCTCTCTAACCCTGATGATGACCACCACCATGACTGCGCTCTTCTATATAAGGATGGGGAGGGTCATGTGGCAGTCCTATGCATTCCCCATCTACCCTATGTTGATCTAAAGCTGGTGTAATCTGCTACTTCTACCTCGGCTGGAACTTCCTCAATTGAAGAACCTGAATTGGAACACCTAGGGAACGATAAATATTCTAAAAGGTCGGGAACTCTAGATACTAATGACCTCAAACACCATAAGAAAAACAAGTGTCTGATCCCTTGGCACAGGCCTGAGAGCTTCCTCCCCAGGAGAAAAATATTCTAAGGGCTAGGACCAACCCACGACCAAATGGAAATTCTTCTGCCCTAAAAACTGGGAACCCCGGAACACAACTCTGCTTCATGAGGAATCATGAAAACTCCCCTCTCATGATGATCCAGTTCTAGAAAATTTCCTATCGATGACCTCTTCCCTATCCAAAACCTCAATATATGTTTTCTGCATAAATGGGGTGACTTGACACTAGATCTCTAGATGTAAATCCTCCTTGAAATGCCTTGCCCTGGCCTCCTCATCTGGACACAGTTCCAAATCATATCATAAAAGGTTCTTGAAATGGATTCCAAACTCTCACACATTAGAGCTCCCCTGTCAAAGGGTAAGAAGCTCATGGCGACTAGATGCATTTGCAGTCAAAGAAAGAAATTCAACTCTAAAATTTTCTCAAAACTCCTCCCATGATATCGCCGACTCCTCACAATCCCTGAGGAACAAGAACCACCACTACATCGCTTCTCCACGTAGCGTCGTCACAACCAAGGAAACCAAGTGATCCTTTCGAGAACAGATTTAACTAAAGCCAATATGGACCTCCTCCAACCAGTATTCCATGACTGCATCTGAAACGGATCCCTCGTAGTTTTGTAGAATCTAGCACTGGAACTCTTAGAGTGTCCTCCTATAAGTGTGATCATTGTCAACCTCTATCATGCAACGATCTACTGCCACAACCTACTTGACATATTCTATGAAAACCTGACGAGGACATCAACCTAGAGCCATACCATTAAAATAAAAAACAATTAGAGCTCCTAAAATTAGAATATAGAAGACTCAACATTAATTCACTAATTTTCTTCTTTTATTCATTTTAGGTTACCCAACACCATGGTAGACCCATTAAAACACATGAATAAAGAATAATGATGAATGATACTTTCCTAGGTCTCTACCCTACAACTAGTATCACCTCATTTAGTAGCCATTGTAAACTTAAAGGTCCATACATCAGATCATAGGGGGAGCTAAACGCCTATGTCTCAGCCAGTCTCCAACATTTACCTCACTTTCTAAACTTGATTGACATTGTTTCCATACCAACCCATGCAACCTGACATGCACCTAACTCCAAACTCCATCCTATCCCTCAACCATAGCCTCTAATACCACTCTATCACCTAAACAGGTATACTAAGTTCCCACCCTCACCATGGCTACTCTCACCATGTATCGCATACAGGAGTATATAATATAATAAAGAATATCAAGGGTACCCCACTACTACTTCCTCACTAGTTTGCTACTTTGCCCCAACGTCACACGTCCTAATCACCTCTCTTCAAAAAGGCTTGACCACAAACACCCAAGTGAAGTAGACCAACATGCACCTCATGCAAAAAAACCAACACGTCCACACATGAAAAGTAACCAAGTAGTTTATAGTAGCCACCACTACTCACATAACATGTATCATATGTCAGACATTATACCTCAATCCATTACAGAACATAATCCGAGTAAGGATCCTCAAGCCGTCACAACCTATACATGTTATACCTACAGTAGTCCATAGGGGACTATATGCAGAATATATGTGTGTGAATAAAAAAAAGCCATTATAGCCCCCTACAGATATATATGTGGATAACTAACCGCTCTGCCTACCAGCACATGTAACTACCAAGAGAAGAGAGCAGGGATAAAGGGTGTAGTCATCCATCTATCCTCCCACCAGAATGTTGGGGAAAATTCCCCCCTGAGGCTTAGAACCCCTGGGGTGTCATTTTACATAACAAATAGGGTGGTGTAGCGTAAAGAAAGACAAAAAGTACAAAATATACTATAGCTCACAACCATACTATGGGAATATCCTAGTCTTAGACTCAATTGCAGCTAATGTCTCTTGGGCTCCTGGCTCCCAATTCTAAAAATAGGTATCCTATAAGCACACAACCATTTAAAGCAATTTATTACATTACTTCATTCCCTTTTTATCAGTTTCAATTTACGTTAATTAATTCTTTAAACATTAATTAATGAGTAATAATTCCACATTAAATTTCATTAGCATCACACCCAAAGTACGTTTTCCTCGGCATTGCATCCCACCAAGCTCTAACCCCATGGGTCAACATAATTTTTCAATTATTTATTTATACTATTACTTTCTTATATTTCCAATAATTCTAGAAAAACATTCTAAGATACTAAACACAAGGGGATCAACACGGTGAGTAGATGGACTGCCCGTCGAGTCTTTGCTGTCAATTGTAGGAGCATAGACCCATCCTCCCTCAGGATGCTAAACACAGAAAGCACGTGACATACCCCCACGTCTTCACCCCTTTTGGGAGGAGGGTAAGAAAAACTAGCTGCCTTGAGCAGTGGGGAATTTAAATAAGATAAACAACCAATAAGAATCATAAAGCATCCAAACATTCACATCCTACCCGTTTCATCATCCCTGGTGTCCTCCCTAACTCCCACATGCATAAAATGATGCATCTGGCCACTCTAGGACTTAACTGCTGCCACAAACTGTAGGCCTCCCTACCCCCACATATCACAATAGCTATCCAGGCTCACATCAAAACACAAGAAGAAGGAAAACAAACATCATATCAATTGGGATCTTGGCCCTTAAACAAGAAAAAGGGTAACTCAGAACCCTAAAAATAATTATCTTTTATCAAACAACAAGTTCTTTAATCCATCTTGGATTAACCAATTTATTATTCGTAGGTTCCAAATTTGGGAAACCTAAATAGTAAGCTATCACAAATAATTAAACATGTTTACTGCACCCATTTGATTAACCTAAAAATTACAACAAGAAGAACCAGATTCATTCATGCCTCTTTATCTTTAGCCAAACAATTATCAATTAATTTCAACTTTACATTGTTTACCATATTCCATCAAGAATGAAAAGATAAACAAAGAAATCATAGATATCACACTATATAGCAAAAAAAGAGGCAATAACATACGATCAATATCTATTTATTTATATAGTTCAAATATTTATTATGTCAATTCCACTGTGATCTAATGGTATAAAACATGCTAACTATATAGTTGAACGTAAAATAAAAGAGAAGGAATGAATCCCCTTACACAAACGGTTATTGATATTCTTTTTATGAGAACGAGCCACACAATGGGTTATGATCTCCTCCTCCCATGATAACTTATATCGAAGATTGATCTTTACTGCTTGGTTTTATCAAAATAGAGTGGAACTAATCCAAGGAGGAATGTTTGATTATGCTAGACCTATGAGATGGAATAAACGGTTTGAGCGTCTCACAGCCGAGAACAAGGTGGAAGAACTAGGGAGTAAGATATATCATCCATCTAGAAGATTTAATGGAGCAGTGGTTTAAGATTCGTTGGAATTTTTATTAAAAGTGGATCTCATTGAACCACGCAGTTTAACCAAGTAAAAGCATCCCGAGCCTTAGGGAAATTTATATAGGAGTTATGGCCATTTAATAGACCTTAGAGTCTTTAAAACGAGGCTTTAAAATGCATTTTTATTTCAAAGGAAATGTTAAAGTGATGAAATTGTAAGATGCTAGAAACACTGTTCACGAACTCAAAATTCAACAAAGAAAAACACTGTTCATGAACCCCTCCATTTAAACCTCACCATTGGAACCTCACCGTTTTGGAAACACTGTTTATGAACCTCACCATTCTGAAAACACTATTCATGAACATCACTGTTGAAAACTAACCATTGGAATCTCACCGTTCTGAAAACACTGTTCATGAACCTCACCTTTGAAACCTCACTGTTTTAACCTCACCATTCTAGAAACACTGTTTATGAACCTCACTGTTGAAACCACACCATTGGAACCTCACCGTTCTGGGAAAACTTTCCATTAACCTCAACATTGAAACCTCACCATTCTGGAAACACTATTCTTGAACCTCACTGTTGAAACCTCACCATTTGAACCTCACCGTTCTGAAAACACTTTTCATGAACCTCACCATTTGAAAACTCATCTTTGGAACTTCACCGTTCTAGAAACACTATTCCTGAACTCAAAATTTGGAAAAGGAAATAGGTTACCGTTGGTACCTCACCATTTTGGAAACAATATTCATGAACATGAAAGTTGGACAAGGAAATAGGTTACCGTTGGAACCTCATTGTTCTAGAAACACTGTTCATAAACTCAAAATTTGGAAAAGGAAAGAGGTTACCATCGAAATCTCTCAATTCTGGAAACATTATTAATGAACTCAAAATTTGGAAAAGGAAAGAGAGGTTACCATTGGACCTCACCATTGGCACTATTCACATAAGCCTACTGATGACACTGTTCACATAAGGCTATCGTTGAACTATTCACCTAAGGCTACCATTTCACTATTCACCTACGACTACCATCGTAATATTCAAAAAATTAGAAATTTGGAAAATTATTGGGGTTAAGTCACCTTGACCTCTCAGAACACCTCAGACACCTGATTTTTACAATGTAACGGACCATAGAGGTCTGGGTCATTACAAGAGTCATGTCTATTTCCATGCTTTAGACAACATGACTTTTCCTCAATTCAATCCTTGACACTATTCATCATTAAGTCCTGTGGAAAATATTTAAAAACATAGGATGAGCATAAAAATCTCAGTAAGGGTTATAAAATAAAGAAAGAAAACATTAGTCCATAAAAATATAATCTTTCTAACATACCTCATGAAATAATAAGATTTATGAATAACACATAGTAATCACAAATCATAAAGGTAACTTGTGGCATCCATAACATACTTACGTTGTAGCTTTCACAGCCATGTAGGGAGTTACATTTGGAATTCCAATCACAGTATATTCTCTAAATCTCTTTGGATAAACATTCACGTTTACCTCATTCATATTACCCAATGAATTTGAAAGCTATCTCAGGCTCACCCGCTCTAGGTTTATCACAGAACCACCCGTATATGTAACATTGCCCAAGAACCATAACATATTCATAACACATAATACAAATATAAAGGAAAGATAAAATTTCCACATTTCAATCAAAAAATATCATTTAAATATATTGAAATAACAAATCCATTATCAAAACCATTTTTAATACTGAAATATGTAAAAGAGTATATGGTATTTATTTTTCTTTTAAAAATATTATGGCTTGTTATGGAAACCAATGATCAAATAATTCTCGCAGAAACCGAAAAGTTCATTGTCACAACCTACGTTAAAAATTAATATTATTATTTTTCATTTAGTAAAATGCATCATAAAAAGAGATTCCATTTTAACGAAATTGAAAGTCAATGGTGTTTATACACTGTATAAAAGAAAGTCGTGTATAAAACAAAATATGCCTCAATGAAAGGAGATTGAGACAAAGTCCCATACAAAGATAATTTTGTAAATAAATTAGATCGATTATGTGTATTCACTATAAGGACACATAAATAAAGTATAAATACATGATAAGATATAAATATTAATTTCTCACATAATCAAAGAAAAACATAAATAAGAAAGATAGTATCAACCCAAAGAATGGGAATTGGGTTAAGAAGTTCCCTTACCTCGTGTCCGACTTGACATGTTCATTCTTAAATCTCCTGAATAATAAACTAAAGTTAATTTATACTTGATTAAGAATATTTTTAAAGTTTATTATTACTTTTATATCACTTATTACCATGTTATAAACATTATGTAATCATTTAAGTTAATAATGGTCATTTTTCCGATATTTGGTTCTTGAGTAAAAAATGAACTCTTTATAATTAAAAGATTCCCATGTGGTCAAAAGTACACTTTATACAGAATGATAATCACAATTTATATATCATATATATCATATATATCCATTATATATATATATATTTATAATAGTACACAACATTTTGAGATAATAAATGAAATGAACCGTTCATGGAGACGGTATGCCGTACGTACGCTTGGACGCCACTTTCATTTCTATTTCATATTTAATGGAATGAAAAAATAAATATACATAGTTATATTATAATTTTAGTATAAAATCATGTATAATTTCATTAACTTCATCCTTTATATGTTTCGTGTATGGCATGAATGAGTCATATCACTTTGAGGGGGCGGTAGTCCGCACTTCCTCAAATGAAATTATCATGATTACCCATTATGGAAATCATAAAGGTATGATATAAATGAAAAATACAAAAGTATAGAGATAATATAAATATAATATATATCACATATAAATACAGTTACATCATAATGGCCACCATGAGATGGGGTTGGAGATATTTGAACAATCATCGTTTTGTGAGGCAGTAGTTTGTCGTCCACAGAAACAGTATGTTCGTATCCATTAGATGGAGTTTTGTGGAAGTTTAGTTATAATAATTCTCATAAAAACAACCTAGTATATTTAGGATACTTTTTTTGTTATAAAATAATGGAATAAAAATATTTTAGGAGGTTGGAGAAGTAAAATAAAATAAAATAACTTAAGAGAAGGCATTACCTTCAAATCAGGTATCTCTGTTTGGTTTGAGCTGAAAGGATTTCTTGAAGGGTCTTCTACCTAAGGTAAGGCATCTAGGTTGAATAGAGGGATCTTTAGAGATTATTTTTGTAGATTTTGAACAAAACAATAGGCTTAATAGGTGTGAGTAATGGGTTAGAGATGATGGATTTTTATAGGGGGAGGAGGGGCTCTTTATGAAAGTTTGAAAATATTATTTTATTATATAATGGTTTTTGGTTTCTAAAGGTCTAAAACTCATTGTAGTAGAATATACGATGACCCATGTTCTAAATAAAATCTTCCAATAATAATTGGATATGTTTTGGATATTGTTTTAATTTTCATAATCTTATTTATTTGAATCATTCATTAATGAGGTAAACACTCCATCATTATTGTGTCATAAATAATTTTATTTATTTGATGTCTATTTTTTTAAAAAATACTATGATGTAAGAAATATTTTTAGCTTTAAAATTAATACTTATAGTAGAAGTGATAAATTAAATAACCCCATGTAAAAATTGATTTAATAAAAGATATATGTTTTTTTTCATTTTTGTCAGTACTTTAAATTAATTAATATAAAGTGTCATTATCACTCCCAAGTGGATCCATGGGGTCCCAAAATCGACCCAAGGATTCCCATGGTCAGAAATTTATCAACCAAGAGGATTAGAAAACATGTTAGGGTAATTTAATATTATTATAATATTATTTTGTTGACCCTTATTTACTAGATTTACCCTTTTACCATGGTAAATAAAATATTAACCGAAGTAAATATTCTTAATGTCTAAAAATAAAAGTTACATAATTACACAATTTGGACCACTTGATTCTAAATATGGAATTAATTTTTCCAAATTTAAAATATAGAAGTGGCATAAATTAAATTGAAATTAATTCCCATTTTCAATAGAAAAAGTGTGTTTTTAAGAAATAATAACTATCAAAAGTTTGACTCTTGTTATTGTCCAATTTAAAAAGTGAAGTTATTTCCAATGACCAACATTGGATTAAATGGTAAAAAATAAAATAATTACACTTTAAAAACAATTAAAAATATAATATAACGTTATAAAAAATTATATTTTAAGGTAGTTTTGAATTAAAATACAGTATTTTACACTATTCATTAAAAAAATGAAGATGATCAGAAAAATACCAAAATTTCATCCAAATTAAATTTTTATTTCTCGATTGTAAATAATAATTTTATTCTATACAATAGAACATATAAAAGTGACAAAAACTATATTTAAAAACGGTTCTCCATCAAAAGGTGATAAATTGGCCTTTTAATTAATATTAGAGTATTTATGCTTAAAATCAAATTCATTCTTATTTTTAGCCTCTAAAATTTATTGGATAAATATATTTTTTTAATAAACATGTATATTAATATTTTAGTTAGTTCTGTTCATTCCAGCTATTACAATGGCTAGGCGTTAAATACCATTTAAAATAATATTATATTATTATTTTTCAGTATGACCCAATTTTGTGTGCAACATAAGATTTCAAAGAAACCCATTGTTGCGTATCAGGTACACTATCAAACATATAATCCCCTTTAAAAAAAATTAATATTTTATTCAGAAATATTAATTAATATGAAAATGTATTATTCTTTATTTACTTGGGATGTTACATTGAGGGATTTTCCCTTACCCTTTTAATCATGATCATGATGCCCTTTTTCTCCACACTTTAAGAATAGTACTTTTCCTTTTAGTCATATACCTAATTCATTCTTTCTATAAGTATCACATGTCAGGAAAATCCCCATTATCTTCTTCCTCTTATCCATTATTTTCTCTATCACCCTCTTATTCTCTTGATTTGTTTCGAAGCCATAAGACCTAGATAATTCATTATCTATCTTGAAATCCCATGATACTATATCCTCATATGATGAGAATGGTTGACAGAATAGTTCCCTTTGAAGGATTGGATTATGCACATCAAAGAAATGGTAAATATTAATATTTTAATTACCTACATAGTCCACATTTTGACTTTAAACCTTGTAATATTGGCTATATACTTATGAAAATTTTCCTCTTTCTTTTGTCTCAAACTCGAGAATTGCCTCTCTATATCTCTTCATTTTTTTGTGAGGAAAATATTTTTCCATGAAAGGTTACTTAAAATCCTTCCATCTTGTTCTCTTTATTTCCTCCTCATCCTTAGTATTCTAAATCAACGACCACAATTAATCTTTATCCCCTGAGAGATGATAAATTTCCATGAAAACCTTCTCCCTTTTATTCTTTCCCAGAGAGAGAAATATCTTCTCTAATGAACTTATCTATTTCTATGCTATAAATAGATTTTCAATCCCGTTGAATGATAGATGATACTAACAGATAAAGCGGTGTAACATTGTTTCATTGCATTGTGGATCAATAGGATGCTCCATATAGGTAAGGTCCTTGGTTATAACCCAAGTTATTTCCCCAATATGGTTATAATTTTGTTAGTTATTACTATAGATCTAGATCAATATTCATTATATTTCAAAGGAGATAAATCCTTATTTGGAGCATATACATTGATACAATTTCCATCCCTTCTATTTGGATCCATTTCTAAAAAATGACTTACACTAGATTAGAACATAAAATTATAATGTATAATCCCAAAAATAGTGAAAAAATAACATAAATTGAAACATTTATGTAAAAATAACCTCATAGTTATAAACATGGGTTCTTTGGGAATATTTTCAAAGCATAAAAGTATTGTTAAATCATTTATAATGGGTTTTAAAGAAAATTTTAATTAACCTAAGCATATCCCTCAGGAGTTCCAAACAAGGTGTGTAGCAAGGACCATGGTCATGAACTAGGAGATGATCAAGTCAAATCCCAATGCACACTTTTTAGATTTATTTCCCCTAGGTAAATTAGTTCCAGAGCCGCATCCACTTGTAGTATCTAGAAAGGGATGTATTTTTAAGAAAGCCCATAAAATATTTTCCTCACCAAAACTTTAGTATGTTATTCTATACCTATTCTCAAAGTCTATCATAGGGTTATATTCGCTAAAATATGTTTTCCTAAATCTAGTTCCAACTAAAATTTCTTTAATACCAACTATAAAGACCCCAACCCTAGTAGCTAAAATTTGGTATTTGGTTTGTTACAAAGTCACTGGATATAAGTGATTGTATCCTATAGGAATGAATAGTCTAGTAGTCTTGATAAACTAGATACACACTTGAATATCAAATTAAAATTGAAAACATAAAATGAAAAATAATATTTTCTTTGATAATACCATTATCCCCTTTTGAATATCCATACATATCAATCATAAAACACATCTTGGAATCCTGAGGAAAATAAATATAAGAAATGGGTGATCATTAATGCTCTATAAGGGTATGACTATATCAAAATCTATCATGAACAAATAAGTCAAAATAAATATTTAAATATAAATAACTAATAAACGTGAAATTTAATCAATAGCTTGAACATGAAGAATAATATGGTTGGAATAAATGATAATCAAATAATGAAATATAAATAATCACATGCGCTTGAAACATATCCATGAATATTATAACTAATAGAATAATCAAACGCACATAAAAAACAAATATCATAATTTTGTAAATCATAAATATACCTTAAAGTTCTTATTCTAGGACATATTATATAAATGGTTAGGCCTCGGCTTAATACCCAAGCTAGTTTTCCCAATGATACCTTCCATTTCATCGAGGGGATATGTAATTCTAGGCCCAACCCATCACTTAATAAGTCTAATAAATTTTTCATATGAAAGGTTAGAATAATAATCAATGTAAACATTTATATTGAAAAAATAGATTATGATATGTCAATAATTTTCCCAATCAATAAAAATAATTATAAACCATCCAGATTAATATGAAGAATGGTATAAAAATAGAAAATCTCCAGTAAAACTGATCATAAAACATATAGAGAAATAATAGGGATGGTATCATTATAATATATTCCTAATTGAACATATGTAAAAAGTGGGTTGTTATCATTTATGAATTCAAATACCAAAAAAAATTCATTAAAAATGTTCTTGAGGAAAATATGTTTTTCACTTTTAAAAATAACTTTATAAAACTAAAAAATTATAGAATATTAGGGATAAGAATTTCATTTAAAATAATCATATAAACTTGTAATGTAATATTCAAAGTATTGACTGTTCATGATGGTGGGTATTTCTATACATACCATATAAGTTAAAAAATATTCCTTTCAAACAATTGTAAAAAAGTGAAAAAGATCCTTATTTAAAAAAAGAAATAATATTTCTTTCAAAACATTTTATAAAAAGTAAAATATGGGTTAAAATGTCTTAAATAAATGATTTCAAGAAGGTTAATTTTTTTTGGAAATAATTTTTTGAAAATATAGATATGGAAGAAAAATATTTTTGACCGAAGAGAGATATAAGGTTAGATTTTCTTTAAAAAAATTTGTCAATAATTTTAAGTAACAAGGATAGTAAAAACGGTACAATTATTGTAAAATATTATGAATAAATAGAGGATAATAAATTCAATCAATTTATTGATAGATATTTCATAATATTTCATCATAAAAAACTAAATTATAAACAATATCAATAAAAAATTAGATTGTTATTGTAAAAACCTTACCACTTTGGTAACTTTTGAATTGAAAGACCCATGAAACAAATAACTTAAAATTAAACTTTTAATACCATGAATATAAAGAGATAAATGATATAAAATTTAAAATGGATAGTAGATAAAACTCCCAAAAGGAATAAGTGGTGAATATGGAATGTGTCTCATAAAAGTAAACGTGAGAAGAGAAACCCTTTTTCCAGGTCTAATTTCCTTCGTAAATAATTAATATTGATTTATTATAAATATATTTTATAAAAATTATCATATATATAATAAAATATTTTATTTTCTATTAAATTTTATCACTCATTTATTAATAATTTTTTATTAAATATCACTGTTTTTGGTAACAACTTATTCATTTTTTCACATATGTTTTGTTTAGGAAGTATAATTCATTGTAATTAGATCATGGTTACATAATAAAAAAACATTAATAATGATATAAATACCATACATATTCATATTATATGTTTTTATAGCATTCAATAAAAATTATATAGAAAAATTAATTACCCCATTCTTAGTGACGGTTGGTCATACATATGCATGAATGTTGTTACTTTTAAAAAAAATGAAATGAAACAAAGGTAAATAATATTTCATCTCTAAATAATAATTATTATATCTTATATATAATATTAATTAATTAAATATATAATTATTAAAATCCATGAAAACATAAAATGAAAAACATTTCACATCAATTAATTGAGGCAGTAGTCCATATGTATGCATGAGGGACATTAACCTTTTCCAATAGATTAGAAGGTAAGAATTTAGATTTAATATTATAATTTTAGAAGTATAATTATGTCATAACTATCATATATGAACATTAAATACATAATTACATCCATCTGTGAGAGGGTTTGATGTAAAACTAATGACATTGGTTTGCAAGGCAGTAGTCTGCAATACATAGGATCGACGATTTTGTTTCCCATTTGATGGAAGAAGAAGTGGATATAGTTTATAAAATTAAAATAATAACATATAATTAAAAGTTAATATTTTTTATTATTTAATAACATTTGGAGAAAATATTAAGTAGGTTGATGAATAAATAAAATAAAATTCTCTATTAAGAACAATACCTCCTTTTTGGGAAACCTCTTCAGGTTTTTACCAAAATTATTCTTGAGAGGGTTTATTTATAAAAAAGGAATCTAGGACATGGGTATTTGAGTAAAGAAGGGATTAAGGAAGTTATTATATATACCAAATGTCTTTTTATGTGTTATTTGGAGATGATTTAGAGTTATATTTTATTAGTGGGGGGAAGGATACACTAGGAATTTTTGGAAATAATAAATTATACCCATTTTCTCTCAAGAAATAAGGATAAAAAATAGATAATTATTTAACCTTATATGATATAAGTTCTAAATGTTTTGATAAAATAGAAATTATACATGTTTTTAGATCATTTTAACGCTTATCTATTTAGTTTAACCCCCGGTAAATCTGTTTTAACATTAACCACACTAACTATTTTTTCTTTTTTACCATTAATTATATAAAAAAGATAAGTTCAACTTATTATATAATATTAATTATGATTATTAAAAATATGGAATTAAATTTTCCAAATTTAATTTATATGATTGGAAAATTTTAATTTAAAATTAAATCTGTATATGCGATGAAAAAATGGGTTTCCAACAGATTTTTTTTCAAAAGTATAAAAAGATTTTATATCCCAATTGAAAATATAATTGATAAAAATGAACTAAATTGTATTAGAAATAATATAATTGAACTATATTTACTTTTAATACATTTTTAGAACTAAATAGAACTTTTAAATTCATAAAAAAAGTACAGTTTCAACAAAGAATATGTATTTTTAACTATTCATAAAAAAATTAATATTTTTAGGAAATATTAAAAAATTAAAAATTATATATTTTTGGAATAATGATTTAAAAATTTAATTTCAATTTTTTATATTCAATTTTTTTAGAAAATAATTTTAAAAATAAGTGTGCAAAATCCGATTAAACCATTTTCTAGAAGAATATAGTTTTTAAGAATTAAATTGGATTTATTATTTTCCCATGTCTAGAAAAAAAATTAAATGAATGATAAAAGATTTAATTGAATATATGTTATATAAATTTTAGTTTATTTATTTTATAATAGTAATTAATTTAATTCATCAAGATAAAATTACATTGTACACATAAAATTTTTTTTTCAAGAAAACACTTCTTCTACTTTCAAATGACTTATTTTCTTTCAATGCAATAGATTACCAATGAATTTATTGTATAAATATTCCACACATATAATATTAATATTTTATTTATTACTATTAATACCAACTAATTTAACATAAAGGTTATAATGGTCATGTTTAACAAATATTATTTATTTCATGGTTCGTTTAAACTCAAGTTTTCATATATCATAAGATATTGAATAGATTAAATTTATTTGAGAAAAATATTTCATAAAATATTGGGGTGTTACAATTTATATTAAAACAATATAGGTCTATAAAATTCTTATCAAACCATTTAACATGTATATCCATGATAATAAAAATTTTACTATACCAAGTGGGTCCATACCTAACATTCCTACTTAAAGCCTTGGATTATAATTTGTAACATAATATAGAGCCATCCTAAAAAAGATATGTTGAGAACACATATATATAAGACACACATGTATATAAATATTCAAATATATATATATATATATATATATATATATATATATATATATATTCATGCATGCGTGTGTGTACCTAGTTCAGGCCAAAAGACCTTTCCTGAGGAAAGGGATTCATGTATATATATCTAGGACACTCTCATAAATCGTCCCTTTGGGAATAAGGAATGATATATAACAAGTTAGGGAATTTGATTTCCATCCCATAATATCTACATATTCCTTAACATGTATATGAAAACAAAATAAAATATAAAATAGTACACATATTTTTAAACGAGCCTAATATGACTGGTAGACTAAATAAAATGCCACATGTCATGCGTGGAAAGAAAATTAGAAACAATAAGTTGATAATTTTAAAAGACAACAATATATATGAAAAATATTATGTAATTTTATTTTGTTTTACATAACAATAAAAATAATAATGGTAGAAAAAAGTATAATTAGGAATACTACTTATCAAATCATATTCACAGAATTCTAATAGGGAAAAGAAAAATAAATTCTTTCCAAAAAAATTATTTTATTTTATCAAGTCATATTTTTAAAATATTCACCAATAATGAAATTTATTAACATTGGGTCTACTTAGCCCCATGCCACTTCTAGGTTATCTCTTTATGAGTGTGATAGGAATAAGGGTTTCAAATATTGAAAAAAAATACAATAGGTTCTATTGAGGTCCAATGGATGTTATTATTCCACCAATTACATGTTTAGACTAACCTAGACCAAGTATAGAATTTGGTCTTACACTATTTTAATTAGAAGAAAGAAAATATTGAATGTATCCTGACACACTTACCACTAATTTTCATAAGTAGAATAATTATAATAGTTATACAAGGAGAGATAAAAAGAAATTAGAAGGTATCATAAGCCCTAGATCCGAATAATGTAGTATTGTACCTACTAACATGATGAAAAAAGAATAACATATGAAGATAAGAGGTGGAATACACCTTTACCGAGCCATAGATGAACTCCTACAATCAACTGAAGGTGATCAACCAAAGGATGGAAGGTGGATTCATAAGGATGAGAGGGAGATAGAGGAGAGATCCCAAGATTATTAAAAGTCATACAAAATAAGGTAAATCCTGAGGTTTAGGAATTTTTGGGATTAAATTCTTACGATAAAGGACCCTTTTACCGCTAGATATAATAAAAACACTCTTAGAATTATTGGGTACCTAGTTTAGGTCCATTGGGTACCCATTAAGTCTAATAGTTTCTTGGTAGCCATTAGGCTTCCACCAGGTATGTGTTACTAGACCAATAGGTAGATGATGACACTAAAAAACCTTGGGGGACTTTAATTATTCATTTATCCACCTCAACCACTCTAATTCTTCTTAAAACTTCAAAATTACCTCAAAATTCACTTGAATAGGAATTTGATAATTGATATTAAAGGGAAATAATGACTAGTAAGGTTAGGGTATTTATATATTATGATTTTTATAAATATGTCATATTTATTAAATTTTATCATTAATGAAGTTTCAAGAGGTTTGGTAAATTTCATATGATATTTGGATCTAATTTACTATATAATAAAATAACCATACTAAAATATTAACAGTTATTCCATGTTAATTATTAGTGGATTTTGTTTACCCAGGGAATTCATATTGCAATGTGAAGTAACAATACTATTCTATAATGAAGATATAGACTGAAGATAAGGTGTCACACTATTTTTTATTCCCTTGAATTTACACTATAAAGGGAGACTAGAATGAAGAAGGAATCCTATATAAATATCAATCATAAAAAACGAATATATATTGTTTCATGATTCTTGGAAAGCTATGAAGAATGTTTTGAGGTTGGTTATTGTGATATGGGATCTATGATCCAGTTGAAGGCTTTATTTTGGTGGAATATATGATAATTTTTAATAATAAATTACATTATTTTGTAACATATGGACTTGTATAATATCTTAGATACTCAAACTAATGATTTAAAGAAGTTCAAAATCATATCAATCTTTTATTTTTAGTTAGATCATTTAACCGAAGGCTCTTACTTCATAATAGTACCTGTGATAACATGATGAACTAAATAATATAGAATTGTAAATGTTTGATTATTTTTTAAATGTTATAATTTTTTATTGGATTATGAAAATTTTAATGTGACAATGATATATGTTTTCAAAGGATACTCAGATGGAGAAATCTGGTATATAAATAAAAAGGAATTTTGGGAGAATATTTGCATAGTTTTTAAAAATAAATATAAGAACTATGAAAGAATGGAGGGAAAATGTTATTGAATAATAATAGGAGAGAATTATTATAGATTTTGAACTCTTGTGAGAGATAATATAAAGACTGAGTATATCACAAAATATTTGGTTTTGATCATATTATTAATGTAAAACACCCATTATATATTGGTGTTTTGAATATTTTTTTATATTACTTATGAGTGATATTACTATTTACTTTCCTTGTGGTTCTTTCTTGAATCAGTGAGTGGATAGGTAGAAAGAATAAAAAAAATCATGGTATTTATTGTAATATGATGTAAAAAAACTCAATCATGATAATGATTTAGTTTTCTTTCTTTTTCACATCAACACAGCATCAATGTATGGTCCTTAGATATAACCCTTTTAGGTGAACCAAAAAAATACATATTTCAATAAATTTACATTTCATTTTTAGATATTTTGGATATATTGTATAAGGTAAATAATTTGTGCGTTCTAACCTATAACAAGGAAAATATTCATTTAGTTTGAGAAATTAGACAACCTAATTCACCCCCTCTCAGGGTATTTTGGTCCTTGTAGTTTAAACAAGTGGTATTCAATCCAATAGTTTAATTCATGAAGTATCTATCACAAGTAGATATTTAAAATTTATAATTCCATAAAAATTAAGCTATTTTAATTTTTTATGGTTAGAATTATAAAATTTGGAATAATCACATGGTATATTAGCTAATATCTCTTGGACTCAATTTTTTCACCATTTCTATACATGGAATATAAACAAGTAATCATATAGTTATGTATTTGAATGAAATAGGTAAGATGATTCTCATCATTGATGGTAAGGAATAAAATTTATTAACTTGATCAATCTAAAATGAAATTTACATAAATGTGATGGGATTTAAACCTAGTAAATCAATATGGTACAAATTTTCCAAAAAACTTATTAAAGAGACAAGATGTGAAAGTACTGAATTATAAATTTGATGGTTTGATGATGCATCTAAATGAAAAAATTAATAGATTCTTGAAATATGGTATTTAAGTTGTTGATATATTCATTTAATTGGGGATGGGATAATTTGTGTTAATATTATAAAGAATACCCTATAGATATTACCACCTTTTTATAATCTAATAGTTCTAGAAGATGTAGAAAGAGACTTGGTGGGGTCTTCACTTATTGATTTGAAGAGAAGTTTGGTTTCTTATAAGATGTTTGTGAAACAAGAAGGGTTAAGATCCCATCATCCATAGAGTTAAAATATAAAGTAATAGGGAAACATGGAATCAATTATATTGAAGATTTATTATAATATATGAGTGATGAATTTTTATCATTCATTACTAAGAAGGTTAATCAAGGAAAATTAATACTTGAGGGGAAAATACCATTGGATGGTTTAAAGTGTGGAAATGTTGGGCACCAATTAGTGAGGTTTTGAAAGATGATTGATATGATAATGGTGGAATATATTACTGACTAAATTGGTAAAAGAAACTCCCCGTTAGATTAAATATAAAATATGAAAATTAGTTTGTAAAGAAGTTTCAATAAAAGTGCTTGGTTTACAATGAAGAATAAAACCATATGGTGATAAACTCAAGATTGTGATAAAAAGTAATCTAAAATAGATGAAGTATATCAAAAGAAAGAATTTTTTTATCTAAAGTTAAAACTTAAAGGTACAGTTGATGAATTGGATATTTAAAGGAATAAGAAGAAAATTTGTGAACCACTAAAGGATTACTCTGAATATTTTAACAAACCCAAAGTCAAAATTATATTATTAGATATGGTCTTTGAAGATCATGATTTTTTGAAAGAAAAATCTAGATAATTTTTATATTTTAATATAAAATTTAAATATTTAATATCTATAGGAAGAGAAGGTGACCTTGATTAAAAGGTTTGATAATGAGTTTAAATTTAGATGTACTAAGAAGAAACTTTAATTTGAATTTTTTTCTAATGGATATATTTAGGAATGATCGAAAATATGTATAGCGGGTTCTAAAATATGTTTGAAATAAAAAGGTATAATAACAAGTGAAAATATGTAATTGAATTGGTGTTTAAATTTTCCAAAACTTACATAGCTAGATCAATTATTTATGGAATGAAAACATTTGGAGGTAACTCACTGTCATCACAGGGTATTTCAAAAACTCTATTGAAAGTTATTGAACATTTGGAGTGAACATAAAGAGATATTACTCATAATTAAGTTGAAATTTTCTTGTTACATAGGTCAAAATATGAATTATTTTGATGATTTGGGGATTTATATAAAATTATAATCATTTAGAAGTTAGCTAAGAATAATGAGAACATATCATATATCTCAAAAAATATTTTTTGTGGATATTAATTTTGTATCTCTAATTTTTATTTTAAAGTTTATGATTATAAAAAAATAAATAATGAAAATAAAATTGTTAAAAATTCAAGAGATTAAGAAGGATAATAATGAATTCAATTTGATTAGGAAAAAAATTATCCTTATTAGAAGAAAAAGAATATTGTATCACTACATATTCTAAAATGAATAAAGTGAGTCCCATTCTTGTCTCAACTCAAATAAGAGTGTCATATAAGGAAAATAAGAATAAACATAAGCATATTTTGATTAAAATCATGTGAATAATTTATTTTGGGTGTTTATCCCCTGGATCCAATAAAATTATATCTAGATAACATGAAGGGATGTATGGCTGAAACAATTAATTTTGGAAATAATGAGACTTTAAATATGTGGAGAAGTGGTAAAATGAGGCTCGTTGGAGATGAGTACAATAAAATATAAGTACTCTATAGTTATGGGATTTAATATATAATCGTGAATGTAAGGTAACATTAAAATTAAAGACTCAATGTAACAATAAATTATAAGGTTTAAATAATCAAAGGGAAAGATGAGAAATCATTAATGCAACGATGAAATAAAAATGAAAATATGTATCAAGAAAAAAGTAGAAAAACACATGTTTCATCCTAGAGGAGAAGGATAATAACTTTTTGAATTGATAATTTAACCAAATTAATCAATAAATCATGTAAAATATCTTAAATATTAATTACGTTGTTGATATTATCAACTTGAAACAAGATGGATATAGTAAATATGATTCAAATGTTGAGGAAAGATAGTTAAAAATACTTATAGTCTAAAGAAGAAATGAGCTTTAATCTTTCTTGATCTGGTTCACTCCAATGTGTATGGTACTATAACCCTTGTTGGAAAATTAGGAGGAAGATAAATTATCTTGTTTGTAATGATTACAATGGTATGAGTTTCATAATTCTTAGGAAAACTTAGATTAAAGTGATTGAATTTATCAAAATTCACCAAATGTGAGATAAAAATTAAATAGTAGGGCAATGGTTATTTTGTGATCTAGTAATGGTATGCAGTATATTTACATTAAGGTTAAAAATTTTACAGTTATATATAGAATAAATCTTGCGTTGTCATTATTAATAAATCCCTAAAAATATGATTTTTTGAAAGGTGAAATTGAATAGAAAATAATATAGATAAGACACTACAAATTAAGAGAAATATTTTAATAATTAGAGGAATGTGGTGGTGTAGGTGGAATTTTACATACAAAACTAGGATATTTTATATATTTGTGATATGATAACTCTATATGAGATGTATTGTGGAATAAAACCAACTCTAAAATACTTTAGAATATTTGTGAGATAATTTTTTATTTAAAACAAATAAAGAACTCAAAGAAAATATGGTGATGTGGCTGATGATAGACCATTTCATGATAACCCAGCTAAGATTAAATCTTCCTAGTGTTTTTATAAGATACTCCAAATTTTTTTATAAAGTTATTATGTTATGTTTATTTAAAAAAAGGATACAAATAAATATAAGAATTCAAGTTTAGATGAAATCTAAGTATAAGAAGATAACTCTGACGAAAATTGTGAAGAAACTGAAAAATCACCTCATTAGAAAGACTCAAAGGATGAATGGAAATTAGAAATCCGTGATTAAAAGAGTCAACTGATGACTCAAATAAGGAAAAGGAGAGCTGAAATTGATAAATCTATTATTAGTGGTGATAATTAATCTTTAACACAAACATTGTGAATGGGAAGTATCAATAATACTACTTAGTTAGAATAAGTTGTTCTTCATTTGAAAAAGTGATAATATATAAATAAGGATCAAATCAATGAATGATGATCTTGACCAAATAGAGAAGAGTCAAACAAGATATATTATAAAGAGGCTAAATGATTAAAACATCATAAGTAAAAAATAAGTGTTCAATAATTAACATGAAAAGCATTAGAATTTGATTTAACATAAATATAGGTTGCTATGAAAAGAAGTTCTCCAAACAAGGGAATATATATTGAGGATACATATACACCAATGGTTAAATTTGAGTTTTTTGAACTATTATTTGTGTTTAATATATATCAAATTGATGTGATGAAATCATTTTTTATTTGAGTTCTTAAGGATAGCGTCTATATTTTTCAATTGATGTAATTTCAAATTAGTAGTGATGACGGAAGGGTATACCGTTTAAAAAGGATCTATTTGTTGTAAAGTAAGCACTAAAATATTTTATTTATCATTTTGATTCATATCATAAGAAGATTTATTTTGATAAATGTTCTTCTGATCACAAAACTATATAAAATACTTTAATTAATAAAAATTTACTGAACTTGTGTATATTTAATACATCATTTTTGGAATAAAAAATAAGGAATTAGTGGAAAAGTTTATAAATTATATGGGATTTCAGTTTCAATTTTCAATGATAGGTGAACTCACTTATTTTCTCAGGAAATAAGCCTATTAAAATGGATATTATACCATTATTTTTCATGTTTTATATATAATATTTAAAACTATTTTGAACTCTAATAACTATTAGAACCAAAATTTAGAATCATGAATATAGAGAATCTATATATAAAACATTGTATTAAAGAATGAATGAAATGTTATTTTTATTGATAACAATAAGAATAGTTATACAACATGAAACTTATCCCGCTTCAATGTTTCAAAGAAATAGAAAAGAATAAAATATCACTTCTGTAAAAAGAATATTTTTTAAGTTCAATGTGCCCCTGATTATGGATTGGGATTTGGTTTCATAAAATACTAATAATTTATTTTATATTCAAATGAATATTATATAAAGATTTTTAGAAAATTCAAAAGAAAAAGATTTTTTATGAAGATCAAATGTGTTATTTGGATTAGAAAAAACTAAAAAACACTTAGTTTGACTCAATTGAAGCATAGTATATCTCGACATTAATGGATTTTAGTTTTTTGATTTATGTAAGAAAATAATTGAAGAATATTAATGAGAAATCAAATATGTTTATAGTGATATTGTTTGATATAAAATGATATTGAACTTAAAAAGAACCTCTTACATCATTTACACATGAATAATATTGATTTAAGTAATGACTTTATCAATGAAATGGTATAACATGGAGTTTTCAAGGGAGAGCATAATTAAAAAATATACAAGTGGAGTATATATTCACAAAACTATTGGCCACATTAGTACTTGAGAAATATCAATTGAATCTTGGTGTAAAACCAACTCTCAAAGATTAATAAGGTTTATCTTATCCCCTTATTGATATGAATTTATCTTCTAACGTGGATTATCATGTATGAAAATAATTTTTCACATTGGTTTTTTTTAAAAGGTGAGAAAGTTTAGTGAAAAAATTATAAATTAACAATTTGACATAGTGAATAATTCCCATATTAATGGGGATAAATATAATCTCTAAGGGGATTCATTTTGGTATAAGAAGAATTGGGAGATACAATAAATTGTGACTATCATTAAGGGAATTTTGAAAATAAAGTAATTTATGAAAATAAAGTTGTTAATATAGTTAAATATTCATGATAAGAATAAATGTATCCCTATAAATCCTATTTTATACATTGTATATTTCTCACATAGACTTATAGTAATAACAAAACTTGGTTATATTTTTTTAATTTTACTAGTGTATGGATTCTTGAATTTCACTTAAGATTATCAAAAAACCCAAAAGGGGATATTGTTGAACCCTAGGTTATTCAAGATGATATCATTAGATAAAAAGAGTATATTGGTAAAACATGATTAAAATGGTTATGTTTAAATAATTTTTTTTTCATATTTATTGGATTATATCATTGATGTAGCCTAGAATAAGTTTAGTTAATTTTCAAGGCGATTTGTAGTTAATTTAGTGAAAAAGAAAAAAATTAGACCATAATATTTATGGTCATACTATAATAATTATTGGAAAATTTTAGTTAAATATAGGATTAATATTATATTTTGAAATAATAATACAATGGTTCAATGAGGATGTTGACTAAAGATATATTGAAACACTATTTTTGTGACTTATAACTCATACCGAAATAGGTGAATATAATTAAAAATAAATTCTAGTTAAATATCCATAACGAAATAATGGATATATTATATATCATGGTGCATGAAATGGTTTGAAGAAGGTTGGAAGAGTAGATATTGTGACTTAGGAGCCATGGTTCCATTTATAACCATAATTTAGTGGAAGATATGATATTATGCTATAAGAACTTTCATTATTCTATAACGTATAGATTCAGATAATATCTTATATACTAGATATTATTATTTTAAGAAGTTAAAAGTCATATCCAGACGATGTTTTCATTTGGATCTAGAAATTAAATGATATTACACTATAATTTTACCCCTTATTCCATGATTTAAGAGATTTTAAATCAATATTTATGTTCTCGTATTTTTAAAATATGGGAATCTTTTCTTTGATAATGTGAAATTTAACTTGACCATGATGGATATATTTGGTGGAAAATAAAATAAAGGATTCTGGTATACAAAAATGGAGGAATTTATATAAAATTTTGGAGATATTAAAATATTAAAGAAGATATAACATAAGAAAAAATGATAGTAATATATTGAGAGAGAAATATTAATAATATGTAATTCATGTAAGATTTTCTATAAAGAGTGAGTATGTTCTTGAAAATTTGGATTTGATCAAGAAGACTAATTGGAAGAGAAATTCCACTTATGGAATTGTTATTTACATATTCTTTCTAAATTCAGTAGTGACTTTTCTGTTGAATTTAATTATATCTCTATCTTGAATTAGTGAGTGGATAATTATAAAGAGGGAGTGACCCTTAATATTGGTAGTTAGTTAATCAAAAAACCTGTTAATCTAGATAGAATATTAGTGATTTCCTTGGCACATCAACACATTGTTTATGTATGCTCCTTGTATGTTTCTCTTTTGGATGAAATAAATAAAATCATTATATCAAAAAATTTTGTTTTCATATTTCGATTTTGTGGATGATTTTTTTAAGTGATAAGTTTAATTTTTCCTCTCTATCATATGGTAAAGTCTATTTTATGTGAGAAGTTGGAAAGTCTAATTCACCCCCTCTTAGGGTGTTTTTGAAATTGTGCTTGCAATAATTTTAAATAAGTTCAAATATATAAATATTTAAAATAATATAATTTATATAAATATAAATATTAATTGTTATATAAATAATATCTAATTATATATATTATATATTTATATCAATTTAAAGTCTGTCTTTTCCTCTTTATTTTTAAAATTATTAATATTGAGATTCATACTTTTTAAGAGATTTATGAAAGTACCAGAACTAATAAATTATTAATCCCATGTTGCATTTATTTTCAATCAACAAATATGTGGACAACATGGTGATGCCTGAAGAATTTTTTTCAATTCATCTAATAAAATTGGATGTAATGCATGGAAAATTCTCCTAGTAAATCAGATGATTGTTGAAGAGATATTAATTTACAAGACTTGTTTCATTGTTTTCACTTAGTTTACTACAAAATAAAGAAGATGAAGTAATTTAAATAAGTAATTTCATGAATTATAATTTAATATGACCGTGAAATTTACTATTTTCATGAAGTAAAGAAGATAAATTATGGTTTCCATAAAAAATGATTTTATTATTTCATGAGAATTTAAGATAAGTTAACATAAAAATGTTTTTATATTTTATTATAGAATAATTAATGAGGAATAGTATATGATTATTAAGTGGTTTAAAATTTGGATTGAAATATTATTTGAGTTTTGGTTGGATAAATCTTATGATATGGCTTCCCTAAAAATTAGGCCAACCACACAAGGGAAAGGAGCTAACTTAACCCCACACCATGGGAGAGGGAATCTCAACCACATAGGGGAGACAAATAACAAGACTTACATGGAGGTAGTAGAGGTTGGGTCCATTTATATGGCCCACATAAGAACATGAAAGAAGATGAACATGGGCCATGTATAGGCCCATTAAGATTAGGGACACCACAAGGGAAGTAAGGAAAAAAGGAAGAGGATGGGAGTAGAACCTATACTCACTTTTTCGAACTAAAATAGAAAAGGTTATTGATATACCGAGGTAACCAAATCAAATTAGTTCTATGTATGATATCATGCTGTGGTAACTATTTATCCATCTTAAAAAATATGAACATTACCACAACCACTTGATCAAATGAAGATGAGCTGTCCAATCAAGTGACATACATCGTCTTTATCACACTTTGGAAGGCATCTATAGTGCATTATAATTACACCTTTGATGACCCACAGATATCATGGAAGAACATTCACAAATCCAAATGATGGCCATGATAATATCCCATGATCTTAGTGCATACAAGATACATGCCAAAAAATAGTTCCAATGAAAACTATCATGCATGAACCAGATATCCTGAGCTGTATCCTTGCTTCATGAAGTCGAGTTATTTAGAAGAATTTAAAGGAAATATTTAAAGAATAAGTATGATCAGAATATAAAATCCATGAAATTACACTAGAATTCATTGAATAATGAAATTCAGGAGATCCCTAGTCTTTAGACATTTGAAGAAGGGGGTGAGTCACTAGTGACTATGATCCATTAGTATTTCATTAGAATATGAAAAATAGAGAGCCTGCTATTTCTTAGGTATTTTTAAATTCATACATGTAGAAGATAATCATTATTAATCAAAATTAAAAGTGAAAAATAAATTTTATACATAAATACATTGCATAGATACATACAGAGTAAGTCGTAGAGGCTGTCTTCTACATGAGAAGAAATAAATAATCTGAGTCTCTCTGGTAATTGAGATCACATGAGAATTGGTTGTGTGCATGCTTACATGAATACATTTATGGTGATCCATGAAGGCCAATGCTGTGTGAATTAGAAGGAATAACTGAAATCATTGGATACTCCTAATGTTTACATGAAAGTATCCACAACTGATCATAGATCCTTGTGAACAGAATGAAATACCCAACCAGGTATTTTGAATATTCATTAAAATAAGTACCCATAGTTTCTAGGTTATTTAATTTGAGAAATATAATTCCTAAGGACCATTAAGGTATTAATATTTCAAATATGAAATTAATTTTTTTATTTTAAACACATTTATATGATGGATTTTAAATAATGGAATAATAGACACCCATTCCCCACAATATTGTGTATAAATATGCTCATACAGGTGCTAAAAAATAAATTAAACAATTTCAATACCCTTTAATATACCTTTCATCGATTGGGTAATAAGAATTTTATTTATGATCAAAAGTTGGGTGATTCTTGATGAAAGCGATCACATGAACCCAAGAATTTGAAGAGAAGTCTCAATAATAAATTTAATAAAGTTATTGAATAAGTTTATAAGAAAGAGCTACCAAATTTCTTCTATAGGAATACAATTGATGAACTAGAGGGATTCTAGTATAAAAAAATAGATATTTTTGGAATATATCATAATTGATGATATTTAGTATAAAGAACATTAGTGGGATTCCAGTCTATAAATCCCTTCTAGAGATAGAAAACATAAATGATTAGTGATTTAAAATTATATGTGTTTTGTATATTATGAATTTTGGGAGATTTTCTATTCTTGCAATCATATTTCTTTACTATTGTGAATCCATGTTGTAAAATCTGGCCAACATGGAAAGAAGTATGTATTTATACCAAACATTGTAAATCCTTATGTTTTGTTCCTTTTTCTTATAAAATTATTCTAGTAGAGGGTAAGTAACATCAGAAGAATAGATCAAGGATTTGATTGTCCATCGAGGTTGAATTAAAATGGAAAAATTTGTAAAAAAGAAAAGTAATCACTAATTTTCCCTTCCCCTCTTAGTAATTTCAAAATGATACGGGAACAACATTTAGTATCAAAGGAGGTTCTCTCTATTAAGATTGAACCTTTGATGGAGAACTAATGATAGAGAGTTTGAATTTAGTCAATAGTAGAGAATTTACTTTCTTATATGATAAGAACTATTATGGATGGAAGAACCAAATTATTCTATATATTCTTTCACAAGTACATAATGTTATTGATGTAAATAATTGGTTTTATCCCACCTAAAATAGATGACCTCATGACACATTATGATAAGAAAAATATGGAAGTAGTTGGGAAAGATAGAAATTCTATTTTTTCATCCTTATCTGATAATGTGTTCACTAAAGTGATGGTACTAAAAAAATCCAAGAAAATGTTTGATAAACTCCAGAATACATATAAAGAGAATGTAAAGATCAAGAATCCAAACTAAAGATATAGAGAGATATGTTTGAAGACATCCAAATGTTTAATGATGAGACTATTGATGACTACGTTTCTTATGTAAATGAGATTCAAAGTCATATCAGGTGTTTTGAAGATACATTGTAAGATTCCTCTTTTATTAAGAAATTGATGCATAAATTTAGTGATGGATTTTATTCAAATACTTATACCCTAGAAGAAGTTGGATATTTATCTCTTGATGAGTTACATAATACACTTCTTAAATATGAGAGGATATAATCTGTTATGTAAAAAAATAAAGAAAATGAGGAAATGGATTTACAAGAAATGAAAAGTATCAATCTAAAGGAAAATAGAGATGAACCATCATCAGACTCTAATGAGGATGATGTAAGTGATACAAATTATAAAAGAATAATGGCCTTTATTTAAAAAAAATTAATTACAGGAAAAGGAAAATTTAAATTCTTTATTCCTTTAAAGTTCCTTAACTATGTTCAAATTGAAAATTTTTTAATTCATTGTGCAAATTAATAATTTTATGATTCTAAGACTGACGATAAAGATGAAAAATACACTAAAAAAAGATTTAGAAAAGGTTATGTTGGAATGAAAAATTTGTTTTCAATGACGTAAAAGATAAATCTTATGGGTAGGATATTTGATGATGATTCTTAAATAGGGATTGTATCTGAAGATAAAGTTTCAAATAAAAATAATAAAACCTTAATAGCCTAAGTTTATATATATATATAAATTCTTCAAGTACTGATGAAATAGAAGAAGACAGAAACTATGAGTAAATGCTAAGATATGAACTTGAAGCATGTGTCAATCAAAAAATTATCTCAAGAAATGAATAAGATTGATAAATAAAACAAGAAATTAACTATAGAAAATAATTAGTAATGAAAAGTTCTTATTGATCCATAAAATGTGAAATTAATCAAAAGATAAGAATCCATTGTTAATTAGATCAAAAAATACAAATTAAATTTTTTTGAACAAGATAAGATGACACGAGTTACTGAAGAGATGTTAACTACTAGAGAAGAATATTTCTCTGAGACAAAAGCCATATGTGTCATGGTTCAACATGAGTAGAATTAGGATAGAGTTTATTTCAATAAATGTATTGAAATCAAGGGAGAAATTTCTATGTTTGGAGGGAAGAAAGGTAAAAGTGAACTTAATCATTTTGATGTATATGTTTATTATAAAAATACAAGTCTAAAATCTAAAGTTTAGGAAGTGGAATTTTTTCCTAGGACACAACCCCCCAGGAAATGAATGGATCATTCTGCAAAAAGGCAAAAAAACAAAAATCTGTATTCTTTTGGAACCTATATAAGTGAAAAATGTTTCTAGGATTTTGTTATTATATTGGTATTCATTGTCACAATTCCTATTCTTACTGGTTCGACATGTACTTACCATAAATGAAGAAATAATTAGGGGGATGGGGTTCAGTGAGAATTTAAGTACAAAATATAATTTAAAACAACCCATAAACATATATCACCATAACTCTCTATATGAAAAAATTTATAATGTGGAAGATGTTTTTGGTTGATGTAGTTTATAATGTCACAAGAATGAGGTGTGCATGAAAATACTAGAAGGATAGGATTCCAATGTTTCTAAAAGAGAAGTGGTTTAAAAAGAAAACTAGTGGATAGTCATGTGAAGAAGTTGAGAAGACTGAGAATGACAAGAACTATTGATTAGTTGTTCAGAAAAAAAAATTTAAATTGGATAAATATTTAAAAGAGGATTATAAACTTCCTAAATATAAATAAAATAATGTTGTCTTAGAAAATGAAGATAAAGTTTATTAGAAGTTATCCACAATTGTAAGTATAAAGATTCAAAATACTAAAGTTGAAAATGTTATTCAACACAATGAAAAAGTTTAGAATGAGGATAGTAAAATAAATGAGACTCATTACAAAAGGAATATTCCAATGAAATTATCCTATACTGAGATTAGAATAAAAGAATAGACTAGATTGAGATAAATCTCTTAGTTTGGATGTTTTTTCTGGGAAACTAAGAAGTTCATCCTTATGACCCATTATGTGTTATAAGCTAACATGAAAAGAAATGAAGGCAGAGTGTTTCCCATCATGGAGTTCATTAATTTCCATGCTGATGATAATGTCAATTCCTTAAGTGGATAAACATTTATATTGAATCAATAAAACATGTGAAAAACTCAACTATTAAGTTTAAGGTATGTTAATGACACTTTCATCCTTTATTATTATTTTTTATCAAACCAATTAAGGGTTGTGCTTGATTTATGTTAAGATGAGACAATTGGGGATCTTTATATTTTTACTTTGAACTTTCTAATGTTTTAGTTTATGTATATGTATTATTTATCATTTTATTGATAAATATTTTTTCTTACAACCCCTAATATGGGAATTGAGAATTTTTAAGCATAATTTCACATGAATAGGTTTTCTAGATAAATTAGACAAATTTGAATGTATCACTCTTGTTTTCTACACCAGGTTATTCTACATAGACTTAGAGTTGATTAACTAAAGGCTATTTCCTAAAATAACCATTTGGTATCAGCCCTATATTAGAAGTTATAAATATATTTTCATATAAGGAAGGAGATCATTTTTTTTGAGAAAAATATGAGACGAGAAGACCTCAGATTTATCATTTGTATTTGATTAAAAATATAGGGGAGAAAGTTTGACCACGCATATTTAATTTAAAATATATGAAGTGATATTGAAAACAAAATATAAATGTGAATATTTTTCAGCCCATATTTCATTTTTTGTTAATAAGTCAATATCTGGATGATGTGGTGATGATTGAAGAATTTTTATGGATTCATCTAATGACATTGGTTGTTATACTTGGACCATTATCCTTATAAATCTTATTATTGTTAAAGTGATCTTAATTTCTAAGACTTTTTTCATTATTAAAACTTTTTTACTATAAAATAAAGATGTTTAAGTCAATGAAAAAAGTAATTTCATGAAGTATAATTGGAGATGACCATGAAAATGATTATTTTAATGAAGTAAAGAAGAGTAATTATTGTTTCCTTACAAGAATAATTTATTATTTCATAAGGATTTAAGAGATGTCCATGTAAAAATGTTGTTACATTTTACATGAAGAACATGTAAGGAGAAAGAGGATATGTTTCTGATGTGTTTTGGTAATTATCATTACATATTATTTGTGTTTTTGTTGTATGACTCTTATAATGCGGTTTAACAAAAAATTAAGCCTGCCACACATGAGAATGGAGCAAGCTCAACCCCACACTATTGGAGGAGGAACCTCAACCATGCAAGGAAGCCATATCATAGTCCCAACATGAAGGTAGTAGATGGTGGTCCGATGTATATAGCTTATAGAAGCGCATAAAATAATGTGTGCATGGGATGTGTATAAACTCGTTAAGGTGGGCCACCCCACAAATGAGGAATCATGGCAAGGAAGAGGTTGGGAAAGAACCCTTTACACGCATCTACCCACTAAAAGAGAACATTTTGTTGATATAATAAAATAATGATGATACTCTAGTCTAATGTGGGATTGTGTATTTTGGGAAGAATTCATTTATATTAAAAAATTTAGAGATTACCATGGACACTCGATTAAATCAATCTGATCCTTCCAATTGAGGGAGCTGTGTTGAATTTATCCCATGATTAAAGGAACAAAAAATACACCATAATTCAACTATTAACGAGCTTTGGATCTCATGTCCAAACATTCAAAAACCCGTCCAATGGCTACAATGATCTCCCATGATCTAGGTGAGTTCAAGATACATGTTTCCCATGGTTTTAATGAAAATTGTTATGTAAGAACCATAGATCCTGAGTCATAATGTTACAATATGAAGTAGGGTTTTTCAAATGAAGTTAAATTAATTTTTTTTGCCTAGGTATAATCAAAATAACAAATTCATGTTGCTATACTTGCATACATCGAATGAAGGAAAATAGAAATCTAGATTCTTTGAAAATTTGAAATAGGTGGCGAGTTAGTGATTATTATGAGAAATATGTATTTATTTAACATAAAAACGAGATACTTAACTCTATTGGGTGATTGAGATTTCAGGATAATGAGTTTCATATATGCATGCACTCATGTATGGTGATCCATGAAGGTTTATGACATGTAAAGAATAAGGAATACCTAGAATGTTCATGTTTTCTTCATGTTTGCATGTATGGAGCCTCGTCTGATCACTTAGCCATGTGATAAGAATGAAATAAAAAACTACATATTTTTAATATACATGAATATAAAAACCCACTATTTATGGGGTATTAAATTTTAGAAAAATAATACCTAAGAAAAATTCATGTATTAATATTTCAAGGTGGAAATCAAATGTTCCATTATAAACACATTTAAATAATGGATTTTAAATCATGGAATAATAGATACCTATGCACCACAATATTTTTCATAAATATGTGCATGATGGCGATGAGAAATAAATACAACAATTTAAATACCCATTTTCAGTCCTGTCATCCACTGCATAAGAAGAATTTTGTTAGTGAGCCAAATCCAGGTTATTCTTGAAGAATGTCATCATGTAAACCTAAAAATTGGAAGATAAGTCTCAAGAAAAAAATTGCTGATGTTTTTGAAGAAGTTCACAGTAAATGAGAAACCAAAATTATTGTAGAGGAAGACTATTGAAGAACTGGTGGGATCCTAGTATAAATAATCAGATCTTTTTGGAAGATAGCTCAACTCATAAGATATAGTTTATATAACATTGGTGGGATGCCAATATAAAGATCCTGTTAGGATATGGACTATATAAATTATTTTTTATCAAGAATTATAAGAGTTTTTTTCTATTAGTAAATTTTAGAGATTTTCTATTCTTGTAATCACATTAATTTCGTTGGAATACATTCTATAAAATATAACTGACAAGGAAAGGAGTATGTCTTTTTACCAAAACTTGAAAGTCCTTGCGTTCCATTTCTATGTTTTACAACATTATTTAAGGAGAGTCTAAATAAGAAAAGAAGAGTAGATCAAGGATTTTACTGGACACATAAGTTGAATTAAAAAGGAATAATTTGTGAAAATGAAATGGATCAATGATTCACCCCTCTCCCTCTCACAGATCTCATTCTGATCTGGTCAGAACACAAAGGTATATCATTTTTCAATATTGTAAAAAATTAGTGTAAATAAATGATTTTTTATTAGCTCTAATAAAACTAGTGTTAAAAGTGTGTTTAAAAATTTCTCAAAATGACGATATATCTTAATTATATTTACATTATCACCAAACTCTCAATCCCTTTTCTTTGTTCAATTCATTTACCCAACATGACACAAATAGTCACTTACAAATCATAAACCACTGGTTAACTCTTCGTCAAATATACTCTCGATTATAGCGATGGAAATCTATATCTTACTCTAACATCTATAGGAAACAACCAAGATGGTCTCTAATATTTACCTTGAATCCCCCTCTTTATACAAGATAAAAAATAACCTCAATGAGAGACTAACTTCATCTCATTTTTCTATATGTATAGTGCTGGGGTAATTTTGAAACCCATCTTTTCATAATTTTTCAATGAATTAGAGTGAAAATTAGATTATTTCACACACACACACACACACACATATATATATGTATGTATGTAGTTACTAGATAACTATTTTTTTCATTTTTATCTTGAATTTAATTTTATAAAATAATATTTTTTAGTTTTTTTGAACTTGAAATTTATGATATGGGGTTTTATATTATATTGAAAATGTTAGAAAAAAGTAGGATAATAGTTATTGATAAAGTAAGATAAGTGTTCTATTTCATAGGAGAAAATAATAATTTTAAAGTAATCTAGATGTGTATTTTTGGCTCAGAAATGTACCTATAATATATTTAGTTAAACAAATCATTTATATATCATTTGTATTTGGAGGCTAATATGGAAACTAATTTTCAAATTACAGATTTTTGGACAAATTCGATTAATTAATTATTTATCCATTTTTTGAGAAGGTTTTATATATGTAAATTTCACTTAAATAAAATATTTTGTTATTATGATCATATATTATTGTGACATAGAAATATATTTTTATCATGGCATTATTTTTTAGCATAAATTTTATATTATTAGTCTCTATAGATTATCCCCCATCTTCATTATACAATATTCTATCTATATATAATTAATTTGTGATAAGTTTTTTTTCTATATATTATTACATAAAAAATATATTTTCCCCTTATTTAACAACTTGATTCATGAATTAAATATCTAGTATCAATGGTATTGGACTATGATTTTATGTTTTTTATATCTAAAATGTTTTGTAGAGAAATATATTATATAAAATAGTCTTATAAACATTGATGAAATTGTTTATATTGGAGGTTAATATATTTTTTGTGTATGTAAAATATGTTTTAGAGTTGTGTTTGATGCTTGAGTATTTGAGCCAAAAAACTTAATTTTTTGGGTGTGGAACTTCCCATAATACAAATAGCCATAGAAAATGTTATGCACTCGTGATTTTCTTGGGATCTATATTTTGACCTTGATAGGAATTGATCTATATTCTGTAGATGATTTTTATATCATGTGTATGCAATAGTCATCTAATTAATGTTATGTCTATGGTGGTTATAGAATAAAATGTTTTAAGTTTAATATTTTATGTATTTCTTAACTCCCTTTCTATTAACTTTACCCAATGTACTAGTAATGTAGATGATACATAATTTCCTTCAAATTTTATAGTTAAAATAAAATTTTTCATTAGATTACTTCTTATTTTTTTGGATAGATAAATGATTAAGGGATTAATATGATTAGGATTTTCATAATTGATAGAGATGGGGAGATAAATCGGTATTTTAAGACAATGGTTATTAGGGTATCATTGAAAGAAGGTTGAGAGAGAAATAAAATAGGTATTATATCTCAATGATAAAAAGTGGAAGGAAATAAAAATAAGGGAAGAATAAGTGGAGTCAAAGCTGGATCTAAAAGAATTTTGTGGAGTTAAGAGATCCAAATTATTTATGGGAGTTCCCACGATCACTGATATATTTTCTTTACTCAATATTTGTTAAAATAATAAGTTATTTTATCATTGTATTTTGATAAATACTGTTATGATATATATTTAAAGGTGCAGAAACTATGAGATGTGTGTACGAACCTTGGGCAAGCCTCTGGAAGAATTACTCTCTCTCTTAAAGATCACATTATTTTCTTTTTTTAACAAGTAAGGCAGTGAAATTTTGAAGTGGGAAAAGGAATCCCACCCATAAAATTAGTCATTTAGTTTCAGGTCCTCAGATACACCATGGAGTTGGTATTACTTCAGATGAGTCTAAGGGATCCTCAACAATAATGTGGAATGAATATAGTTTCAAAATTTTATCACAATAAGATAAATGATTATTATTCATTTTGTGTATACATTGTTTCAGTTATTAATCATGGTAGAATGTGTGTTTATGGGTTTCCTATTTTTTACACTATGTTGATTAAGTGTTTATTAGTCTTAAAAACCCATAAGTGGAATTCGAGTCATTCCATGATCATTGATTCTATAAATAATGTTCGAAAATTAAATTATTTGTGTTTCATATTGAATTCGTATTGAATATCCTTAAATAAAAATGGGAATTTGAACTATGAAATATTTATCTATATAAGATATCATTAAAAACATATGAAACTAACCTTATATTATACTACAATGTATGTTAGGAAATGTGATATATTATGTGATGATATATTGTAACACATTGGGTTTTTGTGTATCATAGCGTATAAAATTATTAGATGTATGTGGTGATAATGATGAATGCATTTAGAAAAATAGAGTATTTTATCCTTGGAATGACACCAGTGCCCATCATCAGATACATATATATGTCTTGTATAATTAAAAATATGCTATGGAATATCATAATTCATTCCACAATTAGATTAATTTTATATGTTCCACCTTTGACGTGAGTTCATTACTACATAGAAACCTATTATAGGCTGAAACTTTTGAGTTATTCATGTGTTTGATTAATATATCATAATTTTTTGGAGTGGCTAATTAATACCACATAGAAGCTTATTGTAACACAAAAATTCTAAAGATGGACTCCGACACTTACACATGACTTCATTCACTAAATTAATTTTTCATAAGGTTCCTATCATAATATTCGACTTAAATTGAACTATATTTATTTCATGAAACCATTTTTTGAGTCAAAAACTAAATATTATAAGTATAAAATATGGTTTATCGAGCAATAAGTGTCATAGCACTATAATAATACCAATCATAGCTTATGATCCTACTCCTTTCATTAAAAATGACATACTAAAAAAATGTTATTTTTCTATATTTCAATTAAGAAATTATTTTTATGTTTTATAAAATGTTTATAAATCATAATACAATGAATTTAGTATATTAATTAATTTATTAATGGGTTTATAAATTAATTAACAATAATTTTTTTATAATTTGTTGATTAAATATTTATGGAACATTTACTAAATAAATATTCCATAATATTAATTGTAATATTAAAATATATTTTTAGAATTATATGACATGACTTATAGTTTAGATATAAAAAGATTATATTTCATTTAAAATCATATATTTAAAGTAAACTACATATTAAAGATAATATGAAGGAGTTTATATTAGGGAAAAAGTTTATATTTATTTAATTATGTAATATTCATAATGGATGGATAAATTATAAAATGATTAATTTTTTTATTATTCATAAATTATTTATCTCATGTTTAAATATTTGAATTTTTCATTTATTTATATTTTTCCCATTTTAATTAGCCATGGATATAATTTTTATGTTATGAATATATGTATTCTTTAGTTTAAAGAGTTAAACCACTTCTATAATTTTTCATACATGTATCTAAGGGGTTTAATGCTAGGTATGATAATTTATTTAGTTTTCTTCTACCTTGACATTTTCTTGTGCTAGATAATGAAAATTATATTAGAGTTCAGTTATGATATGTAAATATTTTGTATTATAATTAGGATGAGATTGTAATCTATTTTTAGTAAAGTATCCCTAGGTAGAGGGACGTCAGGTCAGACTAGTCACTATTTTGAAGGCTTATGCCCTACCTAGAAAATTTTCGATTAGATATCCCCCATTCCAAGAATAATATTGTGACGACTGTTGAATTAATATTATTATAACACTTTATATGAAAGGGTTACATATACCTTATATATGGTATGTATTTAGATATGTATAAATATATTTGAATTTTAAGTTAGGTTGATGATATAGGCTCTGAGTTTTGTAAATAGTTACACATCAATATGGATTAGAAATATTGATTTGATTGAATGAATACTATTCCAAAACTAAATCACTAGAATAATTCATACATTTAAATGGTGTAATATGAGATATTATGGTGATATTAAATCAAAATTACAAATATGAAGTGTTTGATTCCTTCTAATGTGAACATTTGTTAACACCTTGATCATGCAACTAGTTAGGTTTTCACCAAATTATGATTCCCTTGGATTATGTTATGCAAGGAATTCATGTAATGATGTAATGATAATTTTTTTTAAGAAATTTCTTATTGTTTTCCATAGGTTATACTTAGACAAAAAACCAAAAGATTTAGGATACTAGTGGAATGGTGTTGAGTTTATATCGATGACGTATTAGAAAAATAACTATCTACTCAACCATCCATGTAATAATCTGGTATTATTTTCAGGTACTTATATTCTTTTTTGACCTTTTTTTTGGACTTTTATCAAGTCACTTTGGTTAAAATTTTATAGAATTTAAAGTTTTATGGGCCTTGATAATGCTAGTTCCACGGTTAGGGAAAATTGTACAGGTCTTCCTAGGAAACTGTGCAATCTATTTTAGTGTTCTAGAGGAGGGTGCCCAGTTTAGTGGATAGTTAGTCCAAAACATGTGAACATATTCCCAAAACTCTAAAACATGAGTAATAATAATTTTTATTGGTTAGAACATGGTTTTTCACACTATGAATCCAAAATATTTTAATCCTCTAGTAACTCTAAAGGGGTGAACAATTGGTGTATTGTTTGTTATGTCATGCAACAAAATTGCTCGGTTTAAATTAATTAATTGTAATTTTTATTTTAAGACACAATAAAACTAATATTGGGATCATTTTTCATCTAGTGGAATAAGATCTTGACCTAGGATACTCTTATTGGATATTTTTGTATATTACTTTCCGCACAATGTTTGATTTTGATGGATCCTTGTGTGTTGGATCTAATGTTACAAAAGAATTATTTGTTTCTTCATTTTTATTCTAGATATTCACCACTATCCTTAAAAAGAACCCTAAAACTAGACCGTTGTGGTTAGATATAAGGGTTGTGACATAATCATTTTTTGTTTGATATATATCCATTATGGAATCAAGGGTTATTTTCTTGGTCTCTAATCCTCTTGGAGTGTTCTTTTGGAATTATGGTGGTAAGTGATACCTTTCATTTCCTTTTTTCTTGAAATTGATAATTTGGGGATTCTTAATTGATAATTATTTAATTAGGTTCTTTACTTAATTCACAATATCCATGGTTCATCTTGGATTTTATTTTTTAAATAGGGGTTGTTATTCCCTGTAATTCAAGGTAAGTGGTTTTATGATTTAGATTATTAATACAAACCATGTTTTCTAATCCTTGAATTTGGTTTCTAGAATGGTTGAAATGAATGATTTTTTGATCTATCTTGAAAATATAATTTAAAATGAATATAAAGGTATGACTTATAAAATATGGTGGTTTTGATAACATTCATGAAAAAGTATCTCTCCCTTGTTATAGTCAATAGAAATGGTTTAAAGAATGATTTATATGTTTTTAGAGATGAAATTACCTTTGAATGATTTTAAATAGTAAAAAAAATATTATCCACAATGAAGAAAGGATCCATCCTTAGGGATGAACTCTTTCCCCCAAGACTTGTTCTTCTAGGGTAATGTGTGCACCATATTTCCTAAGTTATTGAAATGATCCACTCTCAAGATTAAAATCTTACCCCTAGATTATTATGATTGGGAAATGTGAACAATAGGTGACCTACCAATCATACAAAATATACCAGGAACCAAATTTATCTAGATTAGGTGTTGACATAAGGTAACGTTTCACTTAATGTTTTCCTTGAAATGTATGTTTAGAATATTTATGGGAATTATTTAAAAACCTGGTTATTTTTCTATTTTATAAACTATAAAAACGGATTAATTTCCATTTTTTATTTCATATTGTGAAAAACCATATCTAATTCCATGTATTTACTTCTTTGATAATAATTAGTTTATTCTATAAAGTATAATTATGAAACACTTGGTGGGATCCAACTAGGATAATTTGTTTCACACCCTACACACACCTTTGGGTGTTTGTAGAACTTTTTTAGTTAGATTTATATAGAGTCAAGGGGATGCAGAGTGGAAATGGGTTTTATTGTTAGAGGGGCATGTGATTTGGGAGGTGGATATATGTCATGTGGAGATTTGGTTTTGTAGGTCTTTGTTCTTTGGTTTGGAATTGTGGATTTTGGACACCCAAATTGTCTTACATTATCATCTTTCCCATTGTGGTTATTGTATTGATATACTAAATTCTCCTTTTTTATAATGGAAAAATTATTCCTAAATGTAGTTCGTTATGCCCAGGCGCTTGTCTCTAGCATGTGAATATTGGGAATGCCCTTTGTTATATGTTTCAAGATGAGCTCAAGTTTTAAATGGTGGGGTAAATCTGGACTGGTTTAGGAAAAATTGCTATGAAAGGGAGGTTTTTTATTTATGCTGTCAGTATACATTTTGACATGTCTTGGTATATATGATATAGGAATTTGGGGAATTAAGGGATTTTTTGTAAGTGATTTCCTATCCATCTATCATTGTGGAGAGCCTTAAATTACCATTAGTGGTTGGGAAATGTAACTTTTGGTATTTAGAATGTTTTGATTGCATAATTTATTTTTATATATCTCATTATAATTTAGTTTGACATTTTTTTTATTTTAAATAGGAATTTATTATTGGATCTCATATACTAGAGTCTTTATGTTTGTTGATATGTAGTACCATGCCCCTAGAAGACTTCCAAGGATTGTTCTGGAAGATTCTAAACCCTCTAGTTGATCAAAATCTCATCGAAGAATTTTTACACATAGTTTAATCTATGGAACAAGGTTTTTTTAACTTCCCCTATCTAATATATAGAGGTGTAACCTTGAATGGATAAGGATAATAATCAAACCCAAGAGATTATTATTCATAAACCAATATCCTTCCATGGAAAAATTAATCCTTTGGAGGTGAAATATTGGTTAGAAAAAATTAAAAGGATATTTTAATTTATTGATAAACCTAATTCCATAAAGTTGAGGTGTTCTATAATTAATCTTAAATGCATAACTAGAATGCATTGGAACTCAATTATTATAGAAAAGAATCAAAATGGCTTGAATTCTTTGGACTTTGAATATATCTTTTTTGAGTAATTAAACATGACATCTACAACCTTAGAAAATTATATAGAGTTCGTCAATCCTGATAAATGGAATCAAATAGTGATAAAGTATCAAAATCTCTTCATTGCACTCCAATTTTTCTTTTTTGAGGCTGTTTTTAATGAGAAGATGAAGTCTCAGAGGTTTTATATGACTCTTTGTCCTGATATTTACTCTCAAGTCTTAACATTCAATCTAACCACCTATGTTGAAGTGGTGGACAAGGTACTGATGGAAGAGACTGACCTGGTAGGTATGATATAGATGATTGGGGTTCTTATTATCTACAATGGTAGATCTAGTAGCTATTTTAAAGTAAGAGAAAGTGAAGAAAGTTTTGAATAGAAAATATTGGTGGTGATTCTTAGAAAACCTCTTCTTAAACCATCATCAGTGGACAATGACTTAACTTTTTATTAGTGTGCCCAGTTGAGGAACAAAAATAATTTTTCTTCCATGACTCCAAATTCATTATATAATTATGGAAACTATAGTCACCTGAAAATATTTTTTCATTATATTTCATCTCTGCACTTTGGAAAAAACTGGTTTAAACCTAGAAGATATGTGGTAAAATTATATACTTTATGAACAATGGGTTTCAATATATAGGTCTCTAGAATGAAGTAGTTACATATAGTGGAAGATTATATATTGTAAGTGGATGAAGGTACTACAACTATGATAATAATGATAAGGGTATTTGATATCCCTATTTATCTTTATTTATGTGTGAAATTGATATAGTTTGTAATTTTATGGTTATCATCTTGAACATCTTCGATGTTATTTTTAGGATGGACTAGTTAATTGCTCATAAGGATCAGATCAATTTTTATCATCAATTGGTGTATTTTATTTACACCAATAGGAACCTCCATATATTTTAAGGTGATTCAGACTTGTAGTCTAATCAAGAGTGACCTCTCTTTCTAGAGATTAGTATATTGTTGTCTTGGTATGAAGTTTAACTAGGGTAATAATATTTAAATATTTTGATTACTATGATAGTTGGTGAGTTTATTAAGGTGTTTCTAGATGAATTTTCTGGGTTTCCTATAGAGAGGGAGGTATTGTTCTCCATTGACTTTGTGTAAGGAACTTAATCTACATTTATTCCATCATACCACATGGATCTAGTTGAATTGAAAGAGTTTAAAATTTAGGTAGATTATTTGAGATCCAAGGTATTTATACAACTATGTATGTCACATTGTGAATCCCCTATCCCCTTCACCAATAAATATATTGTAACTCTCTTCTTATGTATTGATTATTGAAAGTTCAATCATTTAACATTTAAAAATAAATATCCATTTCCCCACATTAATGGATTTTTCGATCATTTCAAAAAAGATTGGTTTTCTAAAATTGATTATTGGGTTGGTTATCACCATTTTAGAAAAAAGAGTTGGATATTCCAAATATCACATTTATAAATATGTATTTCCATTTTTGGTATCTCATGAAAAATTTTGGACTAAATAATTCTCATACTGTCTTCATGGCACCGATGAACTTGATTATTCACCCATATCTTGACCTTTTTTCATGGTGTTAATTGATGAAATACAAGTGTGATCTAAGACCAAATAAGTTCATATGGTTTACTTGAGGCATGTTACAAGAATATTAAGGGATCCCCACATATATGTTATTTTTCAAAATTCCAATTATAGATAAATTTTTTTTGTTCTTTTAATAATTGTTCTCAGAACGTGGTATCTTAGTTGATCCTAAAAAGGTAAAAACTATCATTTCAATGGAATAACCACAAAACATATTTGGTAATTGAAGCTCCATAGGTCTGAAAGGATATTATCAGTGGTTCCAAAATGATTTCTCAAAATTCTCTTCACCTCTGATTGGTCTCACCTAGAAAGGGGTAAAGTTATTAGGGGACTCGAAGTGTCAAACATCCTTTGATGAAATAATGTGTTGCTTGACCTCAACACCAATTATGACACTACCAAAGGCTAGATAGGGATATTTAGTCTATTATGATGATTTGGGTTAAAATTTGGGACGATTATTTACACAAGGAGATCTTGTGGCGGCCTATGGATCACATTTGATTAAACCCCATGAGTGAAATTATCCTACTGATGATTTGGAACTTTATGTTATTGTGAATGCCCTTAAAATTTGGTGTCACTATCCTTATAGGAAAATGTTTATAATTTAATATTACTATAAAATTTAGAGTTACATATTTTCTCAAAAATATTTGAACCTCCAACAGAGACGATGGGTGGAATACTTGTAGTAATTTTACATTGATACTACCTACAATCTAGGAAAGTGTAATGTGGTTGTAGATCCTCTCAGCAGGAAGTTTTCTTCTAAGTCTATTAAAGAATAAAAGTATGAGTGGGTTTTTTTGTACTATTTTCTCATATTCACCTAATAGTCAAGGAAGAGATGTCTGTTAATATTTTTATTGTGTTCATTTGACATGTTATCTCCTTGAGATGATTCTCCAATAGAAGAAATGAGATAAGGAGTTATGGAATGTCAGATATTATTTATATGGTTGGGGACCATCAATGATTAATCTCTCTCCATGGATAGTATCCTTTTCTTTAAAAACATGTATGCAATTCCATTGATGATGAGGAAGGACATGTTTTGAGAATGTCATCAATATTTGTGGGACATCATCCCTAGATCTAAAAAGATGTCTTATGACATGGAGCATCAATTTTATTGTCTAGGAAATAAACAATACATAGTTAAATTTGTATCTCAATATGATATATTTTAAAAAATTAAGGCTAAGAACCAAAATTCATCTGGTATACTTCAGCCAATTCCTTTTCCAACATAGAAATGGATTGGAATATTAATGGATTTACTTTTTATCTTGCCATATAATACCGATGTTAAGAATTATATTTTGGAATTGATTGATTAGTTTACCACATTGACACATTTTATACTAGTTCAGAAATCCCAAAATTGGAAGACTTGGGGAAATTTTATGTGTAGGATATTGTAAGGTTCCAAGAAATTATTATAGCCATTATCTCAACCAAGGACCATTGCATTACGTCAAGGTTTTGGAATGGTTCCTAGGTGGTGATGGGGGATCGAGTTTAGTAGAGAATGGAATATCATCCCTATAAGGATGTGAAAATAGAAAGGGATAACTAAATTCTAGAATATATGATTTGTGCCAATGTCTTAAACTTCATAGGTTCTTGGGATAACCAATAAGTGCTGGTTGAGTTTTCTTATAATAATAGTTACCAGTCATACATTATGATGACACCAATCGAAGCTTTATATCATTAACCTTAAAACTCACCTCTCTGTTGGTTTGAGGTTGGTGAAGCTTCCTTGATAGGACTAATCTTGTTTCTAGAAACAATGACAATAATCTAGTTGATTCATAAAAATTTAATGGTGGATAAAATAAGGTACAGATATTATGATAATTTCTATCATCATTCTTTTAATTTTTCGATCGGTGACTAGGTATTCTTGAAACTCTCCCCCTAGTTGGGTCATTGATGTCTTGGAAGATAAAAACATATTTATACTATGTTTGAGAGACCACTTGTGACCATTGAATGACTTGGAAAGGTAGAATATAACATGAATATACCACCTTAGTTGCCTTTGATCCAAAATGTATTCCTTGTGTATCAACTCAAAAAGTATCAGCCTGATCCATCTAATGTTCTGAATTAGGAAGACCTCAATATAGAACCAGATATGTATGTGACTGACCAACCATTTTTAGCTGTTTACTCTCAAGTGAAGGTACTACATGAAAATTACATATTGTTTTTTTGATTTATATGGTATCATAGGTCAGAATTTCATGAGGTAGGGAGTAGGAGTCTATAATGTGGTATCATTGACCATACCTCTTTGTGGATCAACCTTATTCAACCTTTATTTTAGGGGGGGGGGTGTAGAAATCAATATTGTGGGTAGATTTCTTAGAACCCAGTATTATATTTAAGTACTTGCATACTTTTTTTTATGATCATTGTTTTTGGGATTTTCTTGAGTTACTTTTGGTGAAAGTTTTGTGTGTTTAGAGTTTTCTAGGCCTGTGCATGGTTAGGTAGATAATTAGATAAAACTGTACGTTTCTTCCTAAGAAATTGTTAAAACCTACTCTATATTTTCATAGGATGGTGCATGTTTTGGTTCATAGTTTGTGCAAGATATGAACAATCAACTTAAAACTATAAAAAATGATATAGAGGGTTGGAAAATAGTTTTTCAAACTGTTTTTCCAAACTGTGTGACTACTGCAATAGCCTAAATAATGGTTCACGGTTGGTGCAAGATCTATTAAACCATGCAACCAAACCATAAGATACAAATTTGTTAATATGAATTTTTATTTTATGATCTTATTTCCTCTAATTAGACCCATTTTTATTTTGGATGAATAGGATCACACCCTAGGAGACCTATCTTAGGGATTTTTGGGATTCCTAGCCTCCCAATGTTTGATTCTGATGGATCCTTGGGTGTTGGATCTAGAGTTTCAAAGGCATGACTAGGTTCTTAATTACTATTTTCAATTTTATCCTTTATAATTTAATATTATATTAGATCAGGGATATTCATGATTGATATAAGGGTCATGAAATAATATATTTAGGGTTATTATAGTTCTTTCATGGAATCAAGGGATATGTTCTGGATCTCCAATCCTCTTGGTAGGTTGTGTGATAGTTGAAGTGGTAAGGGATCCATTTGGTTTCCTTTGTTCAAGAAAGTGATAATTTAGAGACTCTTGTTTTGGAATTAATTATTTATGGTCTTTATTCAACTATAAAGATCCTTGGTTCATCTAGGATTGTGGTTTAATTATGAGGGTTGTTATTATAAGTGTTTCAAGGAAGGCGGTTTTATGATTTGGCTTTCTTCTACTAACTTTTTTTCCCATTCTTGAATTTGGTTTCTAAAATGAATTGAAAACATGATTTATGGATTTAACTTGAAATTTATTTTTTAAATGAATTTAAAGGCATGTATTTTTAAATATGGTGGTTTTAATAATGTTCATGAAAATGAATCACTCCGTTAGTTTTGTTAATGGAAATGGTTTTAAAACACGATTTATATGGTTTCAAATATGAAATTTCTTTTGTAATATTATGATATAGAAAAATTAACTATTATCAATGATGTGGTAGGGAGATGTCCTTAAGGATTAAATCCTCCACCCTAGACCTATTCTTCTAGGGGAATGTGTGCACCATGTTTTCTAATTTGGGGCACAAAACCTCTCTTAGGTGTGAACTCTTATCCCCCTATCATATTCTGCTAGTTTAATGTTCATACAAGGTGGCATACAATCATATAAAATATATTAGGCACCTCACTGTCTTATAGTTTATGTAAACCTAAGGTACAGTTTTTCTTATTGTTATCTATGAAATATAGGTTTAGAATGTTTATGGAAATGTTTTGAAAATTGGGTTATTTGTATGTTTTATAAACTATGAATGGTGTGAATTTCCATTTTTTATATCACATTGTGAAAAACTAAAACTCATTATTTATCTTAAATTCTTTGAGAATAACACATACAATCAAGTTTTTTTAATTATTAAAACCACTTTATGGGTAAGTGAGAACCAAATTAAAAATTGCATATTGCCACCAGAACATGCCCCATAGAGAAGTTCAAAACAACATACCAAAAAGACCACGTGCACCAACCAAATAGCATTCCAAATTTCTACCACAATAGAACCAATTCAAAATTTGAAAACAAAAGATGAAAAACCATTAACCACTATGGGACCAAACCACTTCGAACCCCCTCTAATACCATCGACACATCACAAACCTAATCACCTCGATCCATTCACCGCCATAATGAACATATCGTCACCTAAATCACTACAATCAATGCACAATGCACCGTCCTCATCGGTGAGACCCATTAGAAACCATCGAATTCGAACCATCATCGTTGTCATTAAGTGACTCCCATCATCGAAGAGTTGCTGCCACCATTCCACCACAACTCCAAACATTGATGACAAGAACATTGCCTCGCCACCATCGAACGATAATTTTCACTATCACCTCCCAAAGCTGCCCACTCAAACTCACTTCCCAAAGAAACTTGAACACCACTACGCAATTTCACTTAGAGAGAATGGGGGAAGCGTAGCTTCATAGAAGAGAAAAAAATGGGCTTTCGTAGGATAAAATAGTGGCAAGACCATCATTGACTGAGAGATCTCAATCCAGGGACTTTACCACTACCCTCCATGCTGCATCACAAAAAACCCAACTATTCCGACACCACATCTAATGAAAAACTAAAAATAGAAAAATGAAAAGCCCCAACAGAAGACAACCCTAAATCACCAAGAGATAGGAATTAAGAATGGGATAAGAAACCGATGATGAAATTGGGAGAAGGATATCGGAGGATGAAACCCTAGATGGAGACCGGGGGATGAAACCCTAAATATAGGAGACCAACAAAGGATGCTCAATCACCAAACAACATACCAAAACCTCGGTATGCCCTCCACTCCAAATATGACCTGGATAGGAGAGGTGGAAGTCATGGCCAGAGCTTAGTAAGGTACCTAAGAAGGCCATTATAAAGTCAAGGGAGGAGAAATTGGTAGAGGGTACTATGAACCATCAAAAGAAAAAAGGGAGAGGACCTAGAGAAAGTGAATCCCAAAAAAAAGTGCGCTGAGAGAACATCATAACTAGAGAAAATCCTAAGAGGAAGGGGAAGAAGGCAGAGTGCTGATAGCGCTGGGATCACCGGGGGAATGCAGAGCCAAACGTAGTAAGCTTCTTTGAGATTAATGGGTCTAATTTATAAATTATTCTTATGAAAAACTTTGTGGGATCCTATTGGGATTGTTTTTCCCACACCCAAGATACATATTTGTTTGTATATAGACATTGTTTGTTTTTATATAGGAAAAGGTAAGAAACCACAGGGTGGAAGTGATTTTTCTCATTAGTAGGATGTGTGAGTATGTGGGAAGATACATGTCACCTGAATTTTTGATTTTGTAGTTATTTTTTCTTTGGTTTGGTTTTATGGTTTTGTGGAACACCATTTTTATTACTTTTTTATCTTTTTCATTTTGGTTATTGTATTGGCATAAAAAATTCCATATTTTATAATGGAAAATAATTCAAAAATTTAGTTCTCAATTCTTGAGTGCTTATCTTCAGCCAATGGGAATTAGGAATTCCATTTCATCCATGTTTAGACCATCTTGGGTTTTATTTAGTTATCTAAATTGTGTTGGTTCATGACAATACAAGAGTTATATTTGATATGATTGGAGTAATAGATTTCATAAATATCTAAGTTGTGATGTTGACACAAAATTGGATTCATTTCTTAGTGAAATAATTATCTTGGACCACTAATGGATATGAAGAATTTAAAAGGAGTTATAATGTTAGTGGGGGCACATTTAATAAAATTCCTTATTAAATAAATGCAAAACTTAATACTCATTTTATAAAAGTTTCTGTCATAGATATCCAAAATCTTCATAATCTAATATTCATTGATATCAATCCTAAGGAAAGAATAATCTTAAAGTAAGAAAATTATTAGAATATTATAAATATTATGAATTATTATTATGTTAGGATAAAATACACTCTAGGATAGAGAAACCCTTCAAAAGTAAAAAACTATTGATGTTTTTCAATATGGGAATTTAGAGAATCATAGAACGATTCAATCAAGGTTTGAAAATAGATAGATGAAAATTATCTAAAGGAATTTTAGTTTGTGCTCATATATTCAATATGACTGGACATGTTAATGACTTTAAGATACTGAAGGTTTTATTAAGACTTATTTTGGATCTAGAATTTATCTGGTTGTGATCATTTTAAGTGTTTTGAAAATATAAATTAGTTTTAATAAAATTATACATGATATTATCAATATGTTGATTATATATGAACTAGGGGATGTGATGCCCAAGTTATGGTGTTGTATTGATAGTATAAGTGGGTAAAATTTTAAAACCTAAGAAGAAAATTTAGCTAGAGAGTCAACTAATGTTTCTTCAAATACATATTCAAGGTCATTTAATCCTATATTTATCAAATATGGGGGTAATATTTCTGTAAGATGTAATCTCCTATAGTAACTATTGGGGTTTAATAAGCTACCTGGATATTCCATGTTAAGTATTAGTTTCATAGAAACAAATTCTTATCTATTAAAGGGTAAGTGGAACCAAATAAATACTTCAGAAATGTTGTGAGTATACAAGATTTAAATATCAATATAATAATTGATGAATCTTGATATTGTATTCAAATGATGAGGAAAAGGGTTGATTAATCATGGAGTTGAATACAAAGAAATACTTCAAGATTAGATGGATCTCAATAAAGGAGGTGTATTTTTATCTCAATTTTTTATATGATAAAATAAATTTAATTTTAATAAGAGTTTTCATAAAAAATATGAGACGATAGTTATACATATGGTTATGATTGGATGCAATTATATAATAAGTTTTAGAAGAAGATAAAGTTAAAATGTTTAATCCTAGATTAAACAATTTATCCACATGTTAGTTAAAATATGTTGGACTTTTTCCACCAACATAAGTGGAAGATTTTAAATAATAAATTATTATTTTCAATAAATTTTTCTAAACAATTAGAATACCATATATCATATAGAAACAACACTGTATTTGTTAAATATTCCCACTAAAGGAAATAAGTGTTATTTCCTGACACAAAAATGGTTTTTGTATCATATCATGATAATATAAAAATAATATACAATCCAAGATACTATTGAGAGTTTCTTTTTCACATTGAAGAGTTCAAATTCAATAAATAAAGGATTATTGTAGTTTGAATTCAAAGTGAATGTAACTTTATCCTGAAATTTTTTGGCCGTGTTAGTAAAATATTAATGTTAGTAGTTTATTTATTTACCAAAATATTTTATGGGAAAATTGATGGAATAGGTTCCAACAATGAAGAGAATGATGCACATATAAATAATTCTATGTTGATAATAGAAGATATTTATATCATTACATTCGATATTGTGAATTTGAGGCATGTGAGTTCTTTTTGAAACTAGTTTAAGATTGTGAATATGATTGATAAATTTCTCAATTATTCAAACCATAATTATTCATATATGATACTAAATAAAGTGTTTAATCATTGTTTTTTATCATAAGGTCACAAAGAGATATGGAAGGAATTATATAGAGATGTAATGTGCTTAAGAAAACTTTAAAAGTACACCAAACATAAGGTTGTTCCGAAAGTCTATCATATGTGATATAATGATTCAAAATTTTTTGTATGGTTTCGTTAATTTTCTTAAAATGGTTGAAGAATAAAATATTTATCATGTTATAGTAAAATAAAATATCCACTTCATTATTAATTTACTTTGGATATATATATGTATGTATATATATCATATACTAAAAAGAAAATTGAACTCTAAAAGTAAGTTTATGAGTAATAACCAACCGATTTTATTCAAATATTATTACAGGTTATGACGAAATTTTAAGGTTATTGTGAGTAGTATTCTTGCATCAATATAAAAAATATTTTCAGGGGTCACAAAATAGGTTTTGTGAAATGGATTACCCATGGAGTATTCAACATAGAGTGTCATACGCTATGTATTTGGTATACTAGGGGTTCTTGGTTTATATTTGGAGTCCCTAATACCTAAGGTTGGTGGGTTACATAGCATGATAACCTTTATACTTTGATACCTTTATTACACAATCCTTGAGGCTTAGCTAATCCGGTAGTGGTTGGGTATGATATTGATCATTTCTTTAGTTAGAGTTTAACTGATAAGATATTTTTGCGTCATTTGATGAGTATAAAATATGAGCCCTCGATTGAGATAGATTGAAAAAATTTACGGTTCTACTAAAATAAGAGATATGATGTGGTAATATATTAGATAAGGGGTATGTGATGTTCTCATCCATAAATTTGAATGACATGTGATTTATTCATAGATCTAGTTAGTCTATACATGGGGAATTAAGAACATATGAAAAGATTATATTGGATTGACATACTCTGTGTTGCATGGTCACTTGATATCTTAGAAAAAGGGATCATATGATAATTAATAATTGCATATGAGGAAACTGGTGGACATAGGTATAAAGATACATGTGTTTGATAGAGATCATGCTAGATCTTTATGTAGCTTGAGTAGTACTTTATCTTTTCTAAAGGCCTTTCTTTACTTCTAATTATGAATTTATGATTTCTCACTACTTTTTTTATTTATTATTTTTAGAAATGATACTTTCATGGTTATGTGTGAACCTAATATAAGTTGTAAGTCTAAAAATCAGAGATACCCATTTCAATAAACCAAGTTCAAATTTTAAAAAATCCAAAGAAAAACTATAATACAGTTGAGGTAGGTGACCATGGAGGGAATTAGAGATATGTAATGGAGCCCAAAGAATATCATCCCTCTCATCCATGTTCCTTGGTCCCCCATTATTGAAATAATTGTTATCCAAATTTACTACTTATCAACAGATCCACACTATGACTATCAAATCAATGTTATGATAAGGACTTCATTGATAGAGAGTTTTAGTTACTGAAGGGAAATTACTCCCGAGATCCATGACCATAACATGAGAACAACTCCATCATTAGATCTGTAAGAATACACCTCTAGGTTATGATCTAGGACACCTAGATCTTGATAACTAACTAAAGATTCATCTTTGCTGTAACCATAAAATTCCACACAACCTCATCCCACTCATAAATCTACCACAATGAGACATCACAAATCGTTTATAGGAGAAGAAAACATAAAATAATACACCAACCAAATACCCTATAAGTATATTGGGAAAGAGGGATGAAGAACTAAAAAATAGACACCAAGTCTCAATGAACTCTACCAAAAGTCCTAGATACTAAAATAATTAACCATACTACACTTGGGAACCAGATCCAAAGATTTCATGAATGAAACAAGGAGATAAAAAATCACTTACCCTAAAAGGGTGAACCATACAAAACTCCACCTAAATAGTCCCAAGCCAAAATGAGAGCTACTATGTCAGACCAATTTGGGGTCTAAATTGAAGGATAAGTTACAAGATTAGAGAGAAATGAGAACTATCTTCAACTATGATCGCAATCCCAAAAGCAAACTCATCAAACAAAAAGTACCAAAACAAGGGTGATCAAAGAAACTGAAGTAGAGATCCTCTATTAAAGTTCCTAGTTTACAAAGGAACCATAATATTTTACCAAAATGGGGTCTATCATGATAGGATTGGAAAAAAGAGTACAGGTTAAGGAATAATGATTCTTGGAATACAAAGCACCTTTGACTGGAAAAAATAAATGATGTGGAAGGAAATTAAAACATAAAAAATAGAAATAAATAACTTACAAATACATAAAGTAGAATAATGAATATGGTTTCCACTATCATAAAATGGAAATAAAACAAACAAGAAATAAAGTAGGCAATAAACATAAGAGCAATGTAAAGTAGAATCACAGTGGTGGGAAGAACAAAAACAACATGCGGTGAAAAGAAGCAAAAAAATAAGATACTATGAGGAGGAAAGACAAAAACATGTGCCATTAGGATCAAGGTAGGGTGAGTAAAAATTATATCATGAGAGAAGTAAGTAATGAGAGGAAAATAATAATCACCGAGAGATAATACTAATGAGTGAAATTTGAAATCCATAATTTTGGATTTCATATTTATAATCAATTCTATAAAGGCTCATGGGGTTATAGATTTTTATTTACTGAAGGGGGATTGATTTTTACATAGAGAGATAATATAATGAGTTTAAAGTTAATAAAAAAAGAGTTTTTGATGAATATTTACAAGGTAATACACATGATGAAATACAATATGTATTAATGATATCTTTACAAAAGTGTTTTATAAGATATCCAAAATATGTTTTGGAAATGGTTTAAAAAATTATTTTAATGATAAAATATAAGGTGGAATGAAATTTTTTTTGATAAGATTTAGTGCAAGTGGGGGATTTTTAGAGATATACCCTAAATCATTTATTAGACATGTTGATATAATCATGTTTTAGGGTATTCCAGGATTGTATTCAAGGAATACTTTATTACTATATGTTATAATTTTTTAAAAAGAAGGATAAGTGATATCATGCCACTTAAAATTAATTATTAATGAGTTAAAATTTGAATATCAACCACCTAAACTATCATTTAGGTTTCATTAAATGAAATTTATGATATACTAGTAATGGCTGATAGTTATAATAGTTGTAACTGAAAGAATTAAATGAATATAGAATAAAGAAAGTGTTGTAAGTTTTTTGGTGCAAGGTACATGATTATTATTTATTTTATTTATACAAGGTTTGGTTATCAAGATTTTTAAATCTTGGTTTAATGAGTTTATTTTTGTTTCCACTATGTTGATCAAGTATTAATCAATTCAAAGAAACCTATAATGTTATTTTGGTAGTGTTAACTTAGAAAGAAAGTAATATGAGTTTTTGAAAAGTATTATTTCCTTTACCCAATGCTTGTAAAAATTTATGTTTAAACCATAACATATGAAATTTGGCTTAAACTAATTTCTTTAAAAATTAAAGAAATCTATTTTAAGAAGGATTTACAGTAATGTAAAATTTTACAGTTAAAATGAATCATAGGGCCTCTATAAGGATTTATTCAGATGATTTTATAAAATAATCCTTTATCTTAAAAATATTAATGTAAAATTAGATGATAGGATTTGAAAATTATTTTTCTGTTATATATTGATTATTCCTTCATGAGTTTTAATGAGATAATAATATATGGTAAGGAAACATTAACTATATAATACATATATGTATCTTTGTGTTCTATAGAACTTCAAATGAATTAATAAAGTAAACTTGAGGGAGAGGTGTTAATAACCAAGTTAAAAACTGAAAATAGAAAAAATTAAAAGAAATAAAAAAGGAAGAGTTGATTTAAATTAAGAGAAAGACAATTTAGATGTTACCTATTCCATAAGGAGGGAATTAAAATTAAAATTAACCTAATAAATTAATTTTTGTCTCATATATAGTATGATAGTGATGATTTAAAATTAAATATTTAAAATGGGTATAATAGTGTAGAAGACATATGTATATACAAATGTAGTATGAAATGTTAATGAGTTACAAATATTGGTTTCTATTTTCAATATATCCTATTAAAAATGGTTTATAAACAATATAAAGATGGGAGAAGGAAATAAAATAATGGAAAATAATGAAACATGCATGAATCATTAGTAATATTGATATAATGTGTAGTGACATATGTCTTCAAATGTCAATATAATTGAACTAAACTAGGATTTAAGTAATCTATAGTAGGGGACATTTTTCATTTTTGGCATTGAATATGAAATTGGACGTTATTCGTTGATATTATAATTTTATATATATTTATTTTAAGGTTTTGTAATAGGATCGAAGGTTAAAGTGTTGTTTAGGTGGTGGAGAGATGTAGTTTTGAATTATAGAGGCCCATGGGTACTCGATGTAGGATCGAAATATAGATGTAGATGCTCAATTACAAGAGGGTTGGATTGTATGTTTAAAAACTTTCATTTTAACCTTAATAAAATCTAAGTTTAACAAAGTTAAACAAGGTTAATGCACCAACCATCTTTGTTTCTTAAAAAAGGTATAATTGGAAGGTCCCAGGTCCAATTATAAAGAACCTATATTTAAACAAGTTTATCATAAAGAAACTTAATAAAGTTTATCTAAGGGAAATATTCTACCTTAAAGAGTATACAATCTTATTTATTAGAGTATACAAGTATAATAAAGTATAATAACGTTATACTTTCTTTCTTTAACACAATACATTGAAATTAAAACTGGAAACAAGAAGAAGTAAACAAGTAAGAAATCTTTTAACCCAAAGAGAATAGTATCAAACAAACTTGAATGAAGGTACCTTGATTTATACTTTCAAGAAAGTCTGTCTTACCCACACTAGGGTAATCCCTCAATATGAATATTTGAATCTATCTTGCTATCTCTACGATCCCTCAAAATTTAAGGTAGTCGACACCTCTGTATTCATATCTCTAGTTTTCCTAAAGCTTGAAGGTCGTTAGCACCTCTGTATTCCTATCCCCGATACACAACAACATTATAAGTCACACTAGGTTGAACATGTAGTTCATGACTGAACAAGATATTCATAGATCACACAAATAATGAGAGTTTCTCTCTCTATAAATACCTTCACATAATTTCTCTATGTATCAACACATTTTATGATTTCTTCAAATGGATAGGGTATTTATTATTGAAAATCCTAATAGTTATCTCCTCCTCCCACGACCATATTTTTCTTCAATTTTGGAGGGAACTGGACACATATCACTCAGACAACGGTCGGTTAAAAGCAAACAGTATGACATCATTTCAATAAAACATAATCATGTGTAAGGAATTACAACATGTAAGAAAAAAATTATTATGTTTATGTAAACTAGGATCTGATAAAATGAAACACTACTTTAAGGGAATGAGGTAACTGTAAGAAAATCATTTAATCAAATTCTTAAGGAATTGAGAATCAGAGTCTAAAAATATGAACAATTTGATTCTAAAATAATATATATTCAGTGTTTGAATTCTGAATAATTTGGAATCTGATTTATGGTAAAATTCGAATCTGATTTATAATGATTTTGGAGTCTAGAAAAAATGAGTGTTTGGAGTATAGTTTCTTGATAATTTGGATTATGAATTTTAGAGGATTCAGAGTTTGAATTTCAAAGAATTTGGAGTCTGAATTTCAGAGAATTCAGAGTCCGAATTTCAGAGAATCTAGAGTCTTAATTTCAAATAATTTAGAGTCTGAATTTCAGATAATCGGGAGTCTGAATTTTTGAGAATTTAGAGTTTGAATTTCATAGAAGTTAGAGTATGAATTTCATAGAATTCAGAGTCTATGAAATTAGAAGGCTATAAGATAGGTAAGGATCCAATTTGTTTCTTTAGAAAAAAATGGTTTGACTTGGTTTGAGAAGACATAAAATAATTCATTGAAAACCAAAGGTAAGGATGAAAATTTTCTTAGAGAAAGAATGTTTTCCTTAAGTAAATAATTCTTAGAGAAAGATAAATATTCTTAAGAAATGTGATTGTGATTTTCAAAACCTAAAGGAATTGAATAGTCATCTGGATACTTATTAACTAAAAACTTGATATTCGCCCACTAGGTACCCGATGAGGTGAGGAAAAAGGTGGGTGAACTAGTGGAACCATCAATCACACATCAGAGTTATATCTGGTACTTAGTAGGTTTATATTTAGTGCTTCTAGATTTTAATTTATTAATTTAATTTATTTTTAAAATAAAAATGTAACACTTTACTAACTTCACTCATTCTATCCAAATAAGGGGTGATCTAACACCCTCACTCTTCTTATCCCCTCTCTTTACATCTACTATAACACTCAATTTCAATGTGATCATCATTAAAGTAGTGTATTTAGAGTCCCCAGGGATATTATCTTATCCCACTCCCTTTTATTTAATGATTCTCACAATATCTTTCTCTATTCCATCTAAAATACTTATTTTGAGACTTTTTCTTTTCTTATTTTATTTAGGGTGCTCATAGACAAATAAACCAGTGATTTTGATTGATCTTACTTTTAATAGTAAATAGAGGTGATCCCTTTCATTTCCCATGATTTATATGATATTTCCATATATGGAACGATTGAGAGCTAGTATAGGCTAGTGCATCAAATCCAATATTTGGATGATAGGTTTTGTGTTAATTGTGAGATATTGTGAAGGGTCTCTTGATACATAAATTTTTTCATTTCTTGAAACATATTTTGAATTCATCAATTTACTTATGTGATTATACATTTTGGGTGAATCCATAGTTGGAATTAAGACCCTTAATGTGTTCTTATTTCTAAATTGAGATTTTTATAGTCTTTTATGGTCTAGTAAAATAGTGTTTGATGCTATATTATAGGTGTTGAGATCTATTTTAGTGAAAATTAAAATTAAATAGGATACTTCTAATAAAAATATGTTCATTTTTGAAATAAATATTTCTATTTAATGTGTTTTTAAATGAATGGTGTCTTAGGTCCTTGTTTACTCATATGTTCACTCTAGTGTGGGTTTTTTCAATTCATGGATGGCCATGGAGAGGTTGATTAGTAAGGATAGATATTGAAATTGTAACAACCCGAGATTTTATAAAATATATTAGTTTTGATTCCTTTCATATCTTATGTTGTACGCTACACCAAGATTATCTTGCGTTATACGCAACATCGTATTAGCTTGCAATATACGCAACACTAATCTTGGATCGTGTTACACACAATTTCATGTTTTTTTATAGTAGTTATTCTACAAAACATTGAGTATATATATATATTAAATATATTCTGTTATACGCAACAACAAAGGAGTCGTGCACTACACAGAACCCTGACTTGGCTTGCATTACATGCAATCACAACCTTCCTCGATAGCGTGTGTAGTACGCAATACCAGGTTTCACTAAACAACGATATATTGTTATAATATTATTATGAACCATCAATTATGAATAGTATTAACTAAATTTTGAATTTTATTACATTATTATTCATCTTACACATTTTCTAGAACATGGTATAAGAACAAAATAAATTTTTCGGGTAAAATAAGTATTTTTCAAAAAATGCAGTTTTTCCACCTTTTAATGGCGCGCCCACTTTAAATCTAGTTTTTGACATGTTTATAAGTTCAATTTTACAAAATAAACTTCTTATTTTGAATCATGATATAAAAATTTACATTGGATGAAGTTTTGATATTTTTATGATAACTTTCATATTTTAATGAATAGTAAAAACACGCTATATTTTAATTAAAAACAACTTTTTTCATCATAATAATTTATGTGGTTAAATTGTAATGTTGAATGGTTTTAAAGTATAAATAGAATATATTTTTACCATTTAATATAATTTATGTCATTAGCATTGATTTTACCTTGAATTCGTAGGTTAAATCAATTCAATCTTTTGCAATGTTTTAAACAAAAACCCGTTTTCTTTCGACAACGAGATTAATTTTAATTTAATTTATGCATATTTTGTGTATTGAATTTGGAAAAATTGATTCCATATTTGGAATCAGTGGTTCCAAATTATGTTATTAAGCTACTTTTTATTTTTGGGCTTTATGAATAGTAACTACGGTGAATTTTATTCACCCTAGTTAAAGGAAAATCGGGTAATTAAGGATAAATATAAGATTATAAAATTAACCTAACACCTACCAAAATCCTATTGGATGACTAAATGCCGACCCATATCACCTGAGGTTCATATTATAATCATTTAATAGACTTCTTCCATGAAAATAATTTAATTATTATTAAAACCAAAAAAGTGACAACATGTCACTCTCTTAAATCTTATAAGTATATTAATTTTAATTTAGTGATAAACTTCATGAAACTTAGAAAATGAATAGTCTCCAGAAATATAATGCAATTATCTACATCATATGAATTTATTTTTAATTTTTAGGGATTAAATAATTAGCATTAATTGTGACACAATAGTGATGCAGAAATTGTTTATCTAGTGAAAAATCAATAATATAGTTTTTATTAAACTAATAGTGATAATAAAAGTCACAAAACCCTCACCAAAACTTATTGGTCATGTAAATATATACCATAATAATCAAATGGTATAATATTTGACCATTTGGAGCCTTATAAAAGTGATTATGACACTTATATTATTTTATTTTAAATGATGCCAAAGTTGTCACCTTCATAATTTAATAAATATAACAATTTAAATATTGTGATTTTAAGATGATAAATTATACTAAAAGTATTATTGTGAAAGGTAATAGATTTATCTTCATCATAGGATTTTATTTTTACTTTTTATGCAACAAATACGTATATTAAATAATTATACAAAAATACTGTAGTAATTATTTTATTAAGTGATAAACCAAATAAATGGTTTTAAAAATAATAAAATAAATATTATATGAACTATTAAATGTGCTACACTAATTTTATAGATACATATGACCTTTTATGAATCTATTAATGCTTTTATTTTAAACATATATTCTGTATATATTTTATTTAAATTCAAATAAATGAATAGTGTCAAAATTGACACTATTGTTATTTTATAAAAATAACATATTATAAAATTGTTTACAAATCACAAAAATATTTAAAAATTATAAATTTAAATTTATATGGTCTAAAATGTTATAAATTATCCAATGATGGACAATTCACAACAAATAAGTAAATATTTGTTATAATTTAAAATTTAGAATGTTATTACCACAAATAAAATTAAATTGATTAAATAAAGATAAATCAAGTTGATAATGTATAAAATAAATTCATAACATGTCTAAATTTTATTTTTTGATGATATTACAACCCTATATCATCTAATATTCTAATATGAGTCATTTTTGGAGGTTTTTAAGTAGTATTAGATTTATTATAAATTTAAATTTTTAAGATTTCCAAAGGTACCCCTCTCCTCCCTTATAAAAGGGAACCTCCTCCCTCTCTTCCTCACACCACTTTGAGCCTTAATGCTCGGAAAAACCCTGAAATATTCTCTTCTCCAGTTCCCTATAACATTATATAGGTCATGGTCTTCTCTAAAGACCAATTTTAGTAACCTAAGAGGAGGTTTCAAAGAGGCGTGTCAATGAAGAGGTAATATCCGTTACCGATTCTTTCAATTTTCTTTCTTCTTCAACTTCTTCTTATTTATTTGTTTCATTATGAAGTAATAAAATAAGTATCCCTAATATACTGATATATTATTATAAATTTGAAAAAACCATATTTCACCTTCTATCGATCCTACGGAAAACAAAATCACCGCGCATGCATACGTACGGAATACCGTCTCCACGTCGTGGTGTAATCTGTTTTTCCACCAACACCTTACATGGATGGGTATAATTTTGTAAAGAATAACTATATATGGTTATTATAACATCATAAAGATTCTGATATATTATACCATCCACTCCAATTCTATAATTATGGGAACGATTTCATCGCTCGTGCGTACGTACAGACTGCCGTCTCCACGACGCGATGAGATTCATTCTCCATTTTAACCATACATGAATGATCATAAAGTTTATATAATGAATAAAATGAAATATATGAAATAATAATTCTATTGTATTTATGTATATATATATATATAAGTCATCTATTTAGTTTCATTCAATTCAATAAGGAAACAAAAACAACGTTCATGCGTACGTACAGCCTACTGTCTCCATGAACGGTGTATTTCATTCCTTTTATAGATCTATAATATATATGTATATGATGAATATATATTATATATAAACCATGTTTTAAATTCTGGAATTATGTAAATAATTATACAAGTAATAATATCAAGAACGACAAGTCAAAACACATACGATAAATGAAATGATTTTACCCAAAACGCTAGTTTAACATGGAATTTACAAAAGAACGGGTAATATAAAGTCATAAGTGAAACATATATGATATCATAACAATGATTATGATTATGTAATAAGTCAATTACATTATTTAAATCATTATATAGTAAGTTCAGATCCATACGAGGCATATCAGACCTAAGGTAAGGGATAATTTTGCAAATCTCATTTTTATCCGAGATAGCTTATACGTAAGTATTTACTGGGGTTATATTTATCATCCATGTATAAGTTTTATAAAAATGATTTCATGTATGTTTAAATTCCTTTTTAAAAATATTTGAATTTTACTACATGGTATGTAAGGAATCTTTTTTTACCATACGATGTACTTTTTGACTTTTCCAGCAAAAGCACGAGAAGAATGTTTTAACTTATACAGCCCGAACAGATTTTTATGGTTTGATAACGCCTTATTTTCAAGAAGCTTAAGCTACAAGATTTCATGATTATTTTCAAAAAAATCGTTTTCTTTTAAAATTTCATGGCATTTTTTGAAAATAAAATGATTTTGAAGAAGAAAAGATATTTTCCTTAAGGATTCATTTCAAGTGTTTTATCAAAACAATTTTCCATCTAAAATGACATTATTTAATATGATTATGTTTCAAGTATAATGTCTCCATTAAGAAAATGTTTTGATTATTCTTATGATGAAATGATATCCATTTTTTTATATATGGATTATGTTATGATGGCATGATGTTTAAGAATCCCATTCTATTACATGGGTTATGCTATGACGTATGATTTATGATTTTGTGGCACACGAAAGAATGATTTCATTATGAGATGGGTGGGACCTATATCTCCCTCCAATGTATTGGGTAAAGAACTATATCTCATGAGATAGACATGGCTGGAATGGTAAGTTAATCCGGTTCAGAGTTACAGGACTGAAACGAGGAGTGAACTCGATTCAGAAAGGTACTTTGTCCACTAAGATGGTCTTGGAAACAATGCCTTGGCTACTATGGAAATCATAACATGTGCTGAATGGTTTCCAGAATTACATGTTTTATTCCCATTATATTTTATCATGGTTTATGCTCCATTATGATATATTCCTTACGTACTTCCACGATTTATGTCTTTGCTCAAGATTTTGATGTTTAAATTTCATGTTCAAGTTTTTTCTTTCAAATGTTTATGGATTGTTTTATGTTATCTATGTTTGCCCTTACTGATCATTTGAACTCACCCTTTTTATGTTTTATTTTCCCCAGGAAATAAAGAAAGGTTTTAGGTAAGGAAACAAAAATGGGAAGATTTTTATGGGAGTTATTGAAGATATTTCAACAAGATTAGAAGTTTATATACAGAGTTTCCAAAGACACTAAACTACTACGGTCCTTGTGTGTCTATTTTTGTTATGTATTAAGTATTCCGAAAAAGTAATGTAATGTATATCTACATCAAGCTTCAGGACTCTACAGAAATGGTATATTGGTATGGTGAAGGCCTCAATCCCATGGGTAGAGTGTCTTAAAAAGAATGGTCTATGAATTCTGATATTTAGTATGGCCTTTAGAGGCTCTTGAGTATTGATCTATGGAGAGATTTACATATATATTTCAGTTTTTTAAAATCAAAATTTGAGTTATGAAACCTTAAAACCATAGGTAAGAATGGTTTTATGATTTTGGATTCCTTATATTTTATTAAATAAATATGGATATTTATGTCTTATATGGTGACCTTTCTAGAGACAGAGATCCCTTATCATGAGTTAAATCGTTGTTTTATTGTGGAAAAAAACATAATATAGAGAGAAACATGAACATAAAATGGATTAATCATAAAAAATTGGTTGTTTAAAATGTTTTTTAAAAGTAAATTAAATAATATATGTTTGGTTTATGGTTTGAAATGATTTTTCCTGATATCTTTTACACGATTCCCTATTATTATTAATTTTAGTAGATCATGTTATATGTCATTATTTTCTATGTATATGGATATTTTTATGAAAATAGAAGTTCTATGTTATTATTTAAATAGAAATTGGGAACTATTTTCTTGATTTCACACCCTATATGTAATTTATTATGATTATAATAAATGATTTACTCACACAATGTAGTTATTAATGACTTATAAATATTTTGGGAATGGAGCTTATACAAGTTCACTAATTATATGGTAATGATAATGTAATTTTTTATTATATACATGATATAGATTGGTAGGTATTATTTTTTACTATTTTTGTAGGTATTTGATTCTTCTATAATAGTTGGGTATATGTAATTTATCTATCCATTAATATAGGAAATCTATCTCCCATTATACTATTTATATGGGTATATGTAGTGGCCATGAAATTACATACCACTTTTTTATGTGTGTGAACATGTTGTGTTGACAATAGATATAACATACCATACCTTTTTTTTCTATAAAATCATAACACTTTTGTTTCCTTAATAAAGGCTTATTTATATTTTCCTCTCCTTGTTTTTGAGTTGATCCATGTTTGGTTAAAGTATTTTGGGCCTTGAAAAAATTGTGTAAGATTTTTTTTTCTTTTTGGTAGACTTTCTGGCCAAATCAAGGCACCATAACATGGAATAAGTGGCTATTCCATGACACCACCATGGAGTTGGGTCCACTTTATGGTACAAGGGGTTGCGCCATAGTGGTTCTATTAGATGGAGGTTGTTTTGTATCCTTTTCCACGAGGGACTGGTTTGGGAGGTTGTACCATAGTTTAATATACCACTCCAAAGATCATTTTTCCATGCCAATTTTAGATAGATGGTCCAACCCTTGGTCTTTGGGGGTTAAAACTCTTAACATGAAATTACGAAATTCATTTAAGGAGTTCATTTTTATTTTAAAAGGTATATAATGAAGGTGTTTATCTTATGGAATGTTTAATAACAGATACCCTAAAAAGAAATTATCTTCATCTTCAATATTCCATTGTTCTAGAGCTCCAAAGAACTACTGAAAGTTATTCCATGCCAAAATGAACATCCTTACACCCGAGAAGTTCAGTTTTAAAAGAGGTTCCATGTCGGGGAGTTCCTCCTTGCACCTTAGAGGTTGTTTTTAGTGTTTTTATGCCAAATTAACCTGAACTATACTATGGTAGTTGAATTTTCACCATGTTAGTTTTTTCCTATACACCTCAATGCAACAGTACATGAATTACACCTTAGATACTCCCAATTTTCTAGATATCCTTTTCATTTTTGTGTTTTTTCTAGAAAAGGCATTCCTCCCAATAAAACATGGAGAATTCTGTTAAAAAAATAATCCTTGGGTAAGTATGGGTTCTACCTAATGAGTTGTTTCTCATTTTCTAGACCTAGAACCCATGTCATGGATAATTGGAACTGATTATAGGAGTCCTTGGGGGGAAATCATGTTCTGATTATTTTGTGAACATGGTTTGAGTTTTAATGTCTTTGATTATCCTTGATGTTGAAAATAATGAGGCAGGATATTTGTTACCTATTGGGGATTTTGATACAAATATTGCCTTATTATAATTTATGTGTTGGCATAATTTATAACCATACATAACTTATGATCACATGTGGGTGTGTGTATCCTATGAGACTTTTTATGATATTGTTTTCCTGATAATTTCTAGAGATTATTTTACAAAGTTTGATTTTGATTCACATGTCATTATATGATGATACTATATTTCACATGATGTTATTCTATGTTTATGATATAAATTTTTGTGTATTTCCTTTCATTTAGAGGATTTGTTTTTGGCACACATGACAAGAGACCATTGTAGTATTGTTATTCCTTAGTGGGGGAGTGATCATGATGTGAGATAATGTCAATGGAGGAGCATGTTATAGTTATTGATAGGACATATCTCGATGAATTGAGTATTCTGAGGAAACATGCTAATACCGAGTGCCTTGTGTATTCTGAGTAGCCTATTGAATCGATGCCTTCTAGATTCTGAGTAGCTTTTCAACTCTATGAATTATTTATTCCAGGTAGCATGACCACTCACCAACTTATTGATTTTGAGTGGGAAGTAGGAAACGCTAGATTTAAATAAATTTTCAATGACTCTTGATCATCATTATAACATGGATATGAGGTTAGTATGATTGATGATTTATGGAAGATTGGTTAGCACATGACTGCTCAGTTTTGGATTGTATAATTTAATGTTTTAGATGAATTTATTATATTCATGTCGTACACCATTTATAATTTATCACACATGGTTAAGGATGCATCAGTGGTTTCCTATCGAGTCTTATAGTCACACCCTACTCATGAATTTTTGTGTTCTTATATATTTCATTACTAGAGACTTGATGAAGGGAAAATGACCTATGGAGGAAGAATGACCCGAGGAGCAAGGAGTTACCAGTAGGATATAACATACTCTAGAGGATACACATTTTATTTATTTGTTATCTATACTTATTAATGTGCTTTAGATTTCCATTATTGTCATTATTTATTACTTTTATGGTATGTATGACACTTTCCATCTATTATTTCTTCATGATTACTTTGATTATTAAGTGTACTATTTATTATTATTATATTTTTAATGACATGATACCGAGGGTATTGTCTCCACACTGGTGAACTTAGAGGCTTTCTACTAGTCAGAAACCTCTTGCATATAGGGAGGTGCACATGAGGTGACATGAACATCTAGATCATAACTAGTGGTGTAGGTTGGTAAATTTCAAAAACAAATACAAACACCAAGATTTATTTACTTTTTTATTCACCTTTCCTTGATCTGGGATAACATAGATAGGATATAGAATTTTTGAGACTCATGTTGTTGAACCATGAATGCGCCTGCACAACATAGTATAGTAGAACTCCAAATTCTTATAAATCGAGGAAAATTATGTTTTTCTATCATTATCAATAGAATTAACCTTGGTAGATTCACATGATGTTGATACATTATTTAAAGGATAATTGGGAACATTCATTCATCATGACTAGGAATGAAGTTTTACATTACATATATATACCATTATTGTGGTGCATATTAATTCCATAATTAAATACCCTGATATGTGCCATATATTCAAAATAGTTTTTCCTGTGTGAAATATCTATGTTTCCATATTTTCATGATATATCTTTATTGGAATTAATTATTTGAATTGAGAATGTTTCTATAATTGTGTATATACAAATACTGTGATTAATGTGCAAGGATGGAAGCCAGTGTTAGTGTGAGGAGGAGAATGCCTTAGGTTCTTGTGTAGACTCCTAGGAGAAACTTGTATTATACCTTCGACTAGTTTTGTACTTTTTTAAATGTTCTAAGTGAATTAGGTTTTTAGTTATTTTACCTTAAAGATGTATGATGAAATAACCACCTGAGTTATCCCAGGATGCTCATGTTCCACCACCTGTGGTATAAGGGGATGTAACTCAGCACACTTATGTACTGTCATATGTGACCTAGGATGCAAATCCCTTTTAGGTAGGATAATTTTTAATAGTGCATGTCCCAAGTAGATCCACTCAGTGGACCTTCAAAGATCATGATCAGGTTTTTCAGCTCCAGTATCCTCTGGCATTATAGGTTACTGGTGCCCTTCATGATATAGAGAATTGAATAGAATTTATAGAGATCATTTTTGAGATAGTCCAGACTCTTAAAGAGGGTCACATGATCCTAGAGACCTTCATGTTATAGGTTCCTTCAAGGAGATGTTGTACTACTATGAGTCAGTTTGGTTGATGAGAGGGTCTTACATGGGTGAACATCAAGGATTTGTTTCTCAAGCCGTAATTTCCAGACATGATGAAGCTAGACCATGACCAAGAGTTTATAGAAGCATGGTAGGATCCCATGACTATCTCTACATATTCTACTTGATTTATAGATTTACTTCTCTTTGCCTTATTATTAGCTGGGAACAAGACGTAGAAGGATCAAAAGGTTGAGATATGCCCTCGATTAGAGATCATACATCAGGTTAGGGGTTTTGGACTGATAATGTATACATAGGTTCTTCACAAGGCCCTAGAATTTGAAAAGGGGGTATAGGATGAAAAGGAAAATGGATTACGCCCATCCAATAGTGGTCTAGTGACTGAGCGTTGTCTCACTACTATGAGAGTTTATTCTAGATAAAGGAATAGAATAACTAAAGATATGTAGTAGAGAACCAAAATTTAGGTGGATTAGAGTGCAGCTTCATCATCCCCCTCAATAGGCATTCCATAGTTCTTTAACTATGCAAAAGTTTAAAACTATCATAGCTTATATACAACACCTTATATCTTGTGTTGGTAGTGTAAAAAACTAGGGAATCTTCAATAAAATTTCTCTAGGGATTTGAGGTTGAGGTTCCATAGTGGTGGGGGTCAAAAATGATCTTCAAACCAGGTATCCATCCTCGGTTCTCAATATCAGACTCATATGGTTTGATGAAAACCTATTGTGACGTGCAGTAAAATATAATCTTTATAATTTCTTAGTGTAGCATGATTGATGAACATGGTTGCCTCAATTAAGAAGATTCATAGTTTATCCTCTTACTATTTCTTATTCACCTAAAACAAATGATTTTTTGTGTTTTTATTATTTTTATAAAGAAATGAGAAATTGATGGAAAATAGAATGAAAATCTACCAAACATGTGATGAAAATAGAATGAGGGTTATAAAAGAAAGTGATTGGTCTTTAGGTTTTGTTTTGGGTTCCTTCATTATTCACATTGGTTGTTTAAATTTATTTTCATTTTTCAATTCCAAAATCTCATACATAAACTAATATTATATTATTTTTTGGTTGTAGAATATTGAATTTCTAAGAATTATTAATTTCACCTCCTACTATAATTAAGGTTGATGTTAAAAATCAACTGAGAGTGTGGAACCTTTCTATACCTGGCTCTATTATATGTTGTTCGTCCAATAAATATCTTAACTCCATCATATGAAGATATTTATGCTCAAAGTAAGGGAGGAAAAATATATAAATAAAACCATTTAAGTGGATTTGAGAACTTTTTCATTGTGTAAAATATCCACACCCATACACTTCACCCTCATCCACCAAAATAAGATCAAAACATTTAAGAATTGAAATCATAAAATCTAGGAAATAATTAAACTCCCATAATTACAATCCTTGGTTCAGTCTTCCATTTTTAGAATTAATAGGTCACAGTTGAAGAAGAGATAAAAAATAAGAGAGGGAGAGAGAGATATAAGGAAAAAATAGAGAAATCACTTTGAATTAAAATATAATAACTTACAATATTAAAATAAACATAATAAAATGTATTGTAGAAATTAAATAGAGATACACCCAAAATCTGATCCTTGTGTTCCCCCTCTCTAATGTGTGGCCTCTCCATCTTGTTTATAGAGGGAGGAATCCCTTCTATATCTGTTTCACTCTTCAATATCTTCTTTTTTGTATCTAGTCAATGTTTCTTTTTATTTTATCATCAAGGTATATCTATTTTAAATCGGGGTGTTCAATTTATGAAGATAGTGTGAATTCCAAATTCATAGTGTAACAAATATATGGCTTATACCCACTTCATATCTACCCTAAGGCCTTCTTCCTCATATTTATTGTCCTTCAACTTTTTATCTTTCAAAGGAATCCATTTTCAACATGGATTCCTCATTTTTAATCTAAGTGAGAAAATTCCAATTCTGATATTATGAAAACTGCAATCGTATATGTATTTATGGTTATGGTTTTCATGTATATATTTTCACCATGGCTCATGTAGCTATATCCATCATGGGTCACATAATATAATCTCTAGTATGGATCACGTATCCATTTTCTCCATGTATTAATGTGTCTATTTCCTTTTTTTATATATATCCATTTTATGCATGGGATCACATAATTGATTCTCTCTAAGGATTTATGTTTATGAGTTTATGTGGGTTGTGATGTACTCAATTTTGTGAAATGCAGAGTTGATGTATATCTTTAACTGCATAGTTATTTCTTCAATGTAGTGATGATGCAAAGACATTGGGTGACTCTGAAGCTTCATATGTTCGTTATAGTGGCCGTGTTGTATCCCTTTCAATAATCTCGAGAATCATTCTTTATTAAATAGTGTATCAATAGTGTCACTTGAGGATTCTATAGCGATCTATCGTGATCCCCATCTTCAGAAGTGGTGTTTCAAATCAAGTCTAAGTTTTCCAGTAGGTGTCCATTGCACCTCCAACTAGTGAATATGGTGGCACGCTTCATCAAGTAGTGAGACTGACATTAAGGAAATGTCTGAGGTAAGAGAACTATAGATGATTCGTAATGAGACCATTTTGATCGGTAATAAATAGAACAAATAGAAAATTTGTCCCATATCAAGTTTCATCATGTTAAGGTAATTTTTTACAATAGATCCCCTATCACCATGGTAAAAAACACCATAGTTGCAGGGAATCATCACCCACTAACACACCCATATACTTTCACAGGACCTTACCGACACGCACATGCCCATATGGGCCTTGGACCACACTCTTACATGCATGTTCCTCCTTGTGCAACCTGAATTCACCCACCACTTGGGTTGGCCTTCCCTAAGGACTTTCTTGGTTAGTATAACCATATTAAGCTATCCATCTAGCATGCAGGCTTGAGGTTAAGGGTCAGATCATCTGTCCGTTTTTTAAGGAAAATAATTCAAACACTTAGTGAAATACCAACCGAATTTCATAAATAGAATAAACTTCTAGAATGAAACATTTATAGACATTTTTATCTATATTAACTATCCAACTGTGAATTTGTCTTTTTTAATAAACAAATGAAATATATGAGACTTCCATTGATCTTTTTAAAAATAATCTAAAATTATTTGAATTAATTCATGAAAATATTAGTGTATCAAATATCCCAACACTTGAACTAGGATTCTCCTCAAGCATAAAAACATAACATTTAATCAGAAAAATTACATGTTACCTATGGTTAAATCTTAAAGAAATTAAATAAAATTATTATCAATGATAAAACAAATTTTCAAGTTCTGTTTAAAACATAAATTTTAATAATCATATTCAAAGAAATAATCAATCCAATAATTTTACTTTATTCCTTTTGAAAATGGAGGAACTTCTCCTTTTATTCATTAAGTATTCCAAATTTATTATAGTTAAACATTTCATGTCATGATCTATCTTTTTACTCATCACTAATGATAAAAATTCAAGTATATTTGTGCTTGTATCATGAGTACATTCTCTTTTTCTATAGGCTTTAAAATTAACTACCATCACTAATTTTTAAAGACAAAAGTAACATGAAATCACGAGGACATGAAATATTTAATATAGGGATTTTGAACCTTATTCTTGGTAGTATTTAATGTGAAAAAAATTGAGGGTCAAATATGAGATTAAATCTAACATATAAAGAATGATATCAAAAGAACATTTGAATGAAAATTCCACCTTAAAGTAAAAAACTCCCACTTCCCAAGATCAAAGTAGGGTTATTATCAATGATAACATAATGAATTAATTTCTCCTTGATTTTTTATATATTTTTTCCTTTTAATTTTCATTAATTTTTTTTTTCCAAAATACATTTTTCAGAATTTTTTTTTTAATTTTTTAAATTCATGCTTAGAATAAACCTCAAAATCACCACCTAATGACATATGATAAAACTAATCAGTCTAATAATAGCAGTTTCTGATTCTTACAAAAAACTACCCATTCACTTTTATAATTTTTGTTAGGAAGGGAAATTAAAAAGTATGATGAATGAATCATAAAACTTTCTCAATACCCAAAATATCATCCCACAATTTTTCCTTATAATTTAGTGAATCATTATACCATGAATTTTCTCACCCCACATTTTAACTTTAAAATATTATAAAAAATACTTAGAGGAGGATAGGAATGAATTTAAATCGCTTGAAATGTTGTTCATTATGAATAAGGTCATTAATGGTCTCTATTGGATAATCAAGTATCAATATATAATGTCGTATCAAGGGTAATAGATAATCAATAAATATTCCTCAATCATTTAAAATGTGTATTTGAAGAGTCATAGTTTTGAAAATTTCCAAAACAAGTTCTTGAGGGTGACATTCCCCAAGATTGTTCAGGAAATAAGCTCAAGATATAATAAAAAGTATTTATTGTAGAAATAATCTCAGTAGTGGAAGATTTAATTTGGAAAAATCAAAATTGAAATGAATAATAATAATAAACTAGGATATAATAATTTTATAAATTCAATGTGTGAAAAATGGTAGGTAAATTTCATTTACATGAATCAACTAATTCCTCCAAATCATGATTTATCAATTTAATATCCGTGATTCATTCTAATAGTTCAATTATCCATAATAATAATTCAATATAATTTTTATTGAAATATAATACATGGAATTTTAGGGTTTTTAAGAAACTCATGTCTCCTAGATAAGTCTATTAAAGAAATAATTCTAAGTACGAGCATACAATTTCCATTTTTCAGCTTAATAAAGAATTTCTAAAAAAACAGAGGGAGTTTAAAATATAAAGAGTGTAATAACCCTTTTATCATGATGCTTCAAACTTGTTTTCTACTTTGATGTTTGGGGGCTTCTAGGTTCCATTATGGTCCTACAAAAGTAAATCAACCAATTAATAATAATAACAATGTCATTAAAACTCAAAAATAATGAAGCGATTGGGATGTATTATAAACTAATTCCTTTGAATAAAATTAGAAATACTAGAAATAAAGTAAAGATAAATATTGATTTAATACCCTAAGTAGGACCTTGATTTTTACATCCTCTAGAAGGGTAGTTTTAGCTATAATCCATAATTTGTTGGTGGGTGGATCTTTTTTGATTTGAACCACCACATGTGGCTTTTCCTAGCTTGCACTTACTCTTTGTCGGTGAGGAGTCAATGGATAGAGTAAAATGGATCCAAACCCTTCACAATTAGGTATATATTTCATGGAGGTGGTAGGATGAAGTATAGGCCATAATTATTCTTGTTTTCTACTTGTAAAACCTCCTATTCTTTTTTTCCATGTTTTTTCTCAATGTGGGATGAATCATTTAAATTTTAAAAGGGGGTTTAGTATATAATTTTAGTTGGGCATAATTTAAACATGTAGAATGAAAATAAAAATTATCCCTTTTATTATGGGTATAATTTACCTTATTTTTCTCTATCAAGGTCACTTGGAACTCATCATGGGATTCTTCAAATTCATGTTTAACAATATCAAGGAGCTTTACCTCACACATGTTCTAGAAATTTTCTAGATCTTTTTGATCCCCCCACTCAGCTCAACAGACTTGTATTCCTCATCATGGATCCACTCAATATCATTATGGATAGTTTGATTTGATTTTATAGATGGTTGGGTTGTGGATAAACCTCAAGTGTGACCATAAATTCATGGATATATTTTTGAAAAATTAGGTAGCTCCAATGGTGAATCCCTTATGGACTTTAGTCTTTGATATTTAGTTTGGAATTTATTGGCTATGTCTGTGAATTCTTGTGGTTAGAGTCCTATCTCTTGGCCACCCAATATCTTTTAAAACAATTACATGAGATCATTAGCCCATTGTTGGAGGTCTTCCTTAGCATTATGGACCAAATTCTCTTGGTCATACTCCCAATATTATTTATTGCATGCCTAATAATATTATAATTTTTGATACATCATGGGATAAATATTTTTAAAATATTTTTTAAAGCAATGAAGACTATTTAAAAGTTTAAAATAAAAATAAAATAAAAAACTATTTGGATCTCTAAAAATAGTGCCCAGTTTGGATCAAAACCTATCATAGGGTGTGGAAAAATATACTATTTATAATTTTTTAGTGTAGGAAAATAGATGACCATGGCTGTATCACTTTAGGAGCTTCATAGTTTATTCACTTACTAATTCTAATTTACCTAAAACTACTAATTTTTTGATTTTTTATTATTTTCATAAAATAATAAAAATGATATGGAAAAGAGAATGAAAATATACCTAACATGAAATGAAAATGTAAAGGGGGTAAGAAAAGAAAGTGATTTTCTTTTAGGTTTGGTTTCTAGTTTCTTCATGTTTCATGTAGGTTATTTAAATTCAATTTGGTAGTACAATTATGAAATATCATGTATGAACTTCTATTATTTAATTTATTGGTTTTGTAATATTGAATTTATAGACAATATTAATTTCACCTCATCCTATAATCATGGTTGATGACACACTTCAATCGAGTGTGTGACACCTTTGAGGACCAGGCTCAATCATATTCCATGTCATCCATTAAAAATATAAGCTCCATCATGTGAATAAATTTTTGGTTCAATGGAAGAGAGGGATAACATATAAATAAAATCATAGGATTGAATTCGAGATCCGTGTCTTGGTGAGAAATCACCACACCCATAAAATTCACCATTATCCACTATAAATGTATTAAAAAATTTAATAATTGAAAGTATAAAATTTAGGAAACACCTATCCACCCTTATGGTCGAGCCTTAGGTCAGTCATTCATTATAAAAAGTAATAGGTCATAGTAGAAGAAGAGATATAAGAAGAGAAGAATTGAGAGATAGATAAAGAGAGATATAGAGAATGAATTCATCGAAAGTGGTGTTTCAATTTGATTCCTAGTATTCTAGTGGGTGGCCATGGTGTCTCTAATGAGTGAAATGGAAGGAGGAATCATTGAGTAAAAACATAAACATCATGGAAATATAGAAGGTAGAAGGATCAAATTTGAGGTGTGATAGTTCCATTTCATTTAGTATTGAACAATTCCCATGGATGATTTTTTTTGAAATGTATTTCAATGCTAACAGGCACTTATTTGTCATAGATATTATGTCATCATGACCCAAATCACCATGGTTTCCATGTGATTTCCTCTCTATCTCATTTTCACATTCTTGTCTCTTGGGATGGCCTTACCTTGGGCCTTACTTGGTCGACTGGCCCATACTAGGCTATCCATGTGGATTATAGGCTTATGGTTGAGGGCCTTCTCAACTGGATAATTTTTTTACATGAATATAATTCAATACCGTAGTGAAATACCAAAAACAATTCATAAAAATAATCAAACTCACATATTGCAACATGTCCTTACATGTGTATATATATTAATTATCTAAATTTAAAGTCCCATATTTTAATAAATCAATAAAATATATGTCATTTTTATTTAAATCCATTTAAAATCATTTAATTTTTTTTCTAATATTTTCCATGAAAATATAGTGCATCACTGGTCATCACCTTTGGGATATTGCCATGTAGCTAAGGTAGGTGATGTGTATGCTATGGATCATACTCCTATAGAATGAATAGAGGGACCATATTCTATTCAAGGTATAATTATGATCACCTCTAATCTATATTGCACCTTATTCAATATTGGTGCTTCCCATCGTTTCATTTTTGCACAAGTAGTTGTTGTACTTGACCCACCCATCAAGTTATCCTATGAGGAAGTGCCCTTTAATACACTATTATAAATGAGAGTGGTCCATCTTTTTTGGTTCTTAGAGTGACCATTAGTCATTATCAACTGTGGACATCTGTGGGAATTCATGATTATGGAGATGATGACTTTTTAGGTGATTCTCAACATGGAATGACAAACCATCTTCTAAGATCACAATAATTACTATCATATATGGGTTCCATTTACCTCATTTAAGAGAGATAGATACAAGATGATGGGATAATGGTAACTATGAGTTGGAATAGTTATACATGACTTGAGTTAGCTTAGGATGATCAAGACAAAGATTGTGGTATTGGATCTTTCAATGGGATTTGTGAAAACACCATTGAATCTTCCTTTAATTGTGGATATCTATTAGGATATCTTTTCAGATGACTTCACAAATCCTGCTCCTGATAGAGGAGTTGAATTTGATATTGATTTCATGCCATGGGTGCATCATATTTTGATAAATTCATATCAAATGGTGCCAATTGAGATAAAAGAGATCTATGTGCAATATGATGATTTGGAGGGGAAGGGATTTATCAGGATAGGTACTTCACTATGGGGTACACCTACGTTGTTCTTCAAGAAGGTGAATGGTGAACTTCGACTCTTATTTGATTATCATAAGATGAATTAGGTGATAGTGAGGAACAAATAAGCTTTTCCCAATATCAATGACACTCTTGGTTAGTTAAGGGGAGAATAGTGGTTCTCCCAGTTTGATATTCAATTGGCTTATTACAAGTAGCAATTTAGAGAGGAGGAAAGTCTGAAGATGGTATTTCAGAGTTATTATGTCCTCTAAGAGTGCTTGGATATTCCTTTCAGAGTAATGAAAATGCCAAAAATATTCATGGACCTCATAAACAAGATATTCCACCCCTATTAGACTCTTTCATATTAGTTTTCATTGTTGATGTCCATATCTATTCTCTAATTCTAGATAAGAATGTTAAGAATCTTAATATAGTCCTGAGTACCTATCATGCACATTGACTTTTCACCAAGATCTCTAATTGTGACTTATGGATTTGGGAGGAGAAATTTAGAGTACATGATATGTATAAGAATGGTGTTTTCATAGACCAATATAAATTTTAGATATTCATGTCTTAGACACATCCCTAAAACATGTTTGATATTAGGATATTTATGTTTTTAGCAAGATATTTCAGATTTTTTATCCAGGACTTCTCTCGACTATCAGCACCCATGAAAACAATGAAAATTAATAGATTATAGTTCCAATGTAAATATTCATTTATTAGTATAAAGAAGAAGTTTAACATAGATCCATTACTAATAATACCTAATCTAGGGATCATTTATTCTATATATTTTGATTCATAATGTGTTGGTTTAGTATAAGTGCAGATATAGTGGGAGTAGGTAGTAGCTTATGGGTCCCATCAAATATGACCCCATGAAGAGAACTACCCTACTCATGATGTAGAGATCGTATCGGTGGTCCATGATTTGATGTGTTTATGACACTATCTATTTGTTGAGGGTTTTTTGTGTATATTTACCATAATATCCTTCATTATAAATTCAAATAGAATCTGAGAGAGAGGCACTGGGTTGAGTATCTGTAGATGTTTGAATTAGGTATGGTTTATGCACTGGGGAAAGGTAACTTCATTTTAGATTCTCTAAGCCATAAGACACATGTGGATAAGGATCTTGGTGAGAAGAATTTATAAGAGAAGTGGAACTTGATGAGATTGTTGGATAACTAAAGGGTGGATGCTTCTGTGGGTCAGTGATCGATGAATTGTGCTCTATTGGTTACCACATCTTCTCTGGTGGACTGGGTAATAGTTGTAAAAGATTCAAAACCAAAGTGTATTGAGATGATAGAACCAGTAGTTGGATGTTATCTGATACCTTAGTGTACTTTGATAGATGACTATGTGATCCTTATTTATGGGAGAGTGGTATTCCTTGATTATATCAGAGAGGATCTGATGAGAGACTTATATACCATGATATGGGTGGAAGATCTTGGTGTGGTAAAGATATACCATGAGTTTAGGAGATAATTCTGGTTTCTCAGGATGAAGAGGGACCTTGGTGAGATTGTATCATGATTCCCTCTCTACTAGAGGATAAAGGCCAAGCACTAGTGTGTTGATGGGTTTCTCCAGCCATTTTCAATACCCATGTGGAAGTGGGATGAAATCACGCTGAACTTTGTGATGAGGTTACCCAGGACCAAAAGGAGTTTTGTTGATTTTTAGTTAATTTTTGATTGTCTAACTAAACATTAATAGTTTTTACAAATCAGAGAGACTCACTCGATGAGAATAATTTATATCCATGAGATAATACACTTGTATGGGGTTACGCTGAGCATAGTTTTAGACATAGATTTATGTTTTAAATTGTAGTTTTGGTAGGTCTTATATAAGGACACATGGACTAAGATGAGATTGAGAATAACAAAACATTCTCATAAAGAAGGATTGTCTGAGTTAATGAGATCAATATTAGAGGATATGCATTCAGATTGAGTTCTAGATTTCAGTGTAGCATGGTATGATCATCTTTCCTTGGTTGAATTTTTGAATAAAAAATGTACCTTGATTTAATTTAGATGGAACCATATGAGGTTCTTTATGGGAGGCTATGTCGTTCATATCTTTTTCGGAATGTGGTTGGTGAGACAATGGTTGTGGGGCTCAGTTTTTTCTAGGATTCCTCTGAGAGTGTCCATTTGACTCAAAAGAGGTTTATCACCACTTAGAGAAGATAAAGATATTATGATGATAGTAGGAGGGAACCTTTAGAGTTCACTATATGTGATCGAATTTTTTTAGAGTGACGCTTTAGTTAGTCCACCAATGTATGAGGTAGAAAGGAAAGATAGATCTATGTTTTTTGGACCCTTTGAGATAAAAAATCAGAAGGGATAGTGGAATACTATATGGACATTCTTTCTCATTACCATGTTATACACAATGCATTTCTTGTGTCATAGATATGAAGGTAAATGGATGATCCAACATATTTCATCTACTGTGAGGCCATTGATTTGGAGCCTAATTCATTTTATGTGGATTATCTAGTATGGATAATGAGATAGAGTGAGAAAGTCCTCTGAGGGAAGGTAGTACCACTTGTATATATTTTGTGGAAACATGGGTGGATCTAGGAGGAGACAAGGGAGTGGGAGGATAACATTCAAGATTAGTGGCCTAATTTGTTTGAGTAGGAATTCTAGAGACGATTCTCAAGGATGAGAACACTTTTATAGAGGTAGAATTTCAAAATTATAGAATATTTTTTCCTTATTGAAATCATTGTTTCTCTTTTTTTGATTTGAAACATGTTTGGGTAAAGTATTATGGGACTAGATAATCATGTGGAAGATTTTATGTGTTTTTTTGTCATTTAAGGAAAAATAAAGGGAACCAATATAAAGAAGATGTGGCTACACTTCAAAACCATTGTGGCATTGAGGTCACTCTATAGTGGAAGGGGTTTTACCGTAGTGGTGATATTCTAAGGAAGTTGTACTGTAGCATTTTCAATGGGGGACTAGTTTGGGATGCTGCACTATAGTGTCGTAGACCACACCACAAATATTTTTTTTATGTTAGTTTTAGATAGAGTGTATATCCTTTGATCTTCAGAAGTTAAAATTCTTAATATTCTATTAGGCAATTCAATTTGGGAATTCATTTTAGTCTCTTGAGGGATTTAATGAAGGGTTTTTCATGTTGAATAGTTTACGAAGGATCCCCTAAAAAGAGCTCATATTCTTCTTAACTCCTTTATTATTCCTACACTCTAAAGGAATGGTTAAAGTGACTCCACACCATAGTTATTGTCCTTATGATATATATTAAATCAAATTTCAAATAGGTTCCATGACACAGTATTCCTCTTTGCATAAGAGTGGTCAATTTTGGGTGTTTTCCATGCCATTGTACCCTGATCTACTACATAGTGTAAGACTCTATTTCTTGGTGGTTGTTTCCAGTATGTCTCCTCACCATAGTACCTTTCTTGCATTATTAATCCTCCCTATATTATGGATATCCTTGTTCCTTTGCGTTTTTTTCTAGAAAATACATTCACATTTCTGTCAATAGAACTTAAAGTCTTCTACTGATGATGGTAAATCTCGAGTAATAATTGGTTCTACCCTAACTTACCCTAGAAACCATGTCATGGTGGATTAGAAGTGGTTCTAGGACTCCTTGGCGTACGACCATGTTTTGGTTTGTGTGATGATGTTGTTTGGGTGATGGAACCTTTGAAAAACCTTGACATTGATGTTGAAAATCACGAGTTTGGAAGTTCCTTACCTCTTGGGGATTTTTTACATGTGTTTCAATGTTATAATTTATGTGTTAGAATAATTGATAAACATACTTAACTTTTGATCCCATGAGGTGGTGTGTATAGCCTGTGATACCCATTATGATATTGTTCCCATGAAAATTTATATATTATATTTTACCATGTTTGATGTGTATTCACATGTCATTATGTGATAATACTATCTCATGACATAGTCTTACGTTTGTTAACATGCTATACCTTTTTTCTGTATTATATTTATATTAGAGGATTTATGTTTGGTATATATGATAGGTGACCATTGTGGTATTTTTATCCCTTCAAGGGGGAGTGTGCACGATGAGTGAAAATGATGATGGTGGATTATGATAGCATTGTGGTATGGATATAATTCAATTACTTGAGGATTCAAAGGAATTCTGCTCATACTCGATGCCTTGTGGATTCTGAGTATCCCATTGTCTCAATTCCTTGTGGATTCCGAGTAGCTTGTCAACTCAATGCCTTGAGGATTCCATATAGAATGACCAATCGACACCTTGTGGATTTAGTGTGGAACTCTGATTACCTTGTGGATAGATTATTATAATTTTTGATGAATCATGATTATCATTCTAGTATAGATTTGAATCAAGTATGACTAAGGTTTTTTTGCATCTTGGTTAGCTCTTAATTACTTGGTTTTGGATTGTATAATTTTATGAATTTTATGCAATAATTATATCCATAGAATAAATCCATTATACTTGAGAAAAAATGGTTATGTATTTATTTGTGGTGTCATACTAAGTCTCATACTCACACCATACATAGGATTTTTCTAATACTTATATATTTAATGACAAGATACCATAAATGGTCCTATGGTGGAAGATATAGAAAAGGAGAATAGTGCTACTAGTGGACGAGGATGAGCTCTAGAGGACTCGATATTTATTCCTTTATCATATGTAATTATTAATGTGTTTTTTATTTCTACTACGAGAGTTGTTTATTACTTGTATGATATATATGCATCTCTCAATATATTTTTTCTTCATGATTACTCTGATTATTTAATATCTTGTTTGTTATTGTTATCCACTTGATGACATGATATTGATGGTATAGTCTCCCCACTAACGGACTTATACAATCTATTCTAGTCAGCAACCTCTTTCCTAAATGGAGGCTCACAAGAGGTCATGTGACCTCCTGGATTGGACTTGGTGGTTCATGTTTGGTTGTTACATATTCTATCTTGGATGATCCATGGTGTTCCTCGACCACTATTTTTGTAATTGATTATTTATTGTGAGCATGATGTTTCATAAAGGATGGAATGTTACATGGTGGGAAGGATATCCCATGTTGAATAGGTACCATCAATGTACAAATGTTTTTTGATTTACATATTATTTAGTTATGGATTCCTAGAATGGATCGATGTAGGTTTGAATCCTCTTAGTAGAATGAGAGTTATCAATTATTAGTATAACTAGTTTATGATTTTTTTACTAAAACATTATTTCTTTCATATTTTAAATTTCTATCTCCTACCATGTCATATATGCACTTATATATGTAATTTATTTTTTAGGGACACTATTGGTGATGGCCTATAGACTTTTGTACTCACGCCAAACATGTGAATCTTAGTGCATATTCAGCCTCATATATTTCATTTTACATATGGGTAGGTACATATTTGGGATGAATAATCATAAACATAAAGTGTAGTTATCAAATATTATTTTTAGTTGGTTTGGTCTAGGAGTGAAGCATGGGAGACTAATTTTTCTAGACTAGATTTTTGGATTATCACTACCTCATTTTTTAGTAGTTAAGTTATTCATTTTATTATTTATTTGGGATATTTTAACACTTTATAGATTTTATATTATGATGTTTTTATTTTTAATTCATATATATATATATATTATATTAATAGACTGGTTAAATAGGTACTCCCAGGTGCATTGGTTATTTTTTATTTTTGTAAATGTATGGTATAATTATAATTTATGTTGTATTTTTTGTAGAATTTGGTATTAACATGGTTGTTATAGTTAAATACGATAAATAGTTACCAAAATAGAACCATAAACCCTCACTACTAATCTCTACCATTTGTGATCGGGGAATTCACTTAGCATAAAAGGGGTTCAGTTCTAGTATAGTTTGAGTATATGAGTCGGGTTGTTATTGAAGGGATTTATTGTGATGTATAAAATCCAAAACATGGAAGAAAAATAAGCCCAAAACACCATTAATCCCATACTTTAACTATATGTTTGGAATAAATAATAAAATAAAGAGAAACATGTATATGTTTTACCCTAATGATTTGACATATCAAACTTTCTTACAAGCTTTATCGAGATCAAAAATTGGAAATCAAAGGAACCTTTATTTCTAGGGAATCCATAGATTCGAGTAATCTAGTGATTCTCAAGAAGGAACTCAATAAACACCATTTTTTTATAGAACCTTGTTTAAATAGATGAGATAAATATGATCCCAACATTTACCTAGCTAATATGTTTTGAAACATTTCTAGGAATTCCCATAAAAATCCCAAACTAAGATCCAACTTATATAGCCATAAATGGAGACACTTTAGATGCCAAACATTTTGCCATATTAAATGGATATTTTTATAAATTATTTATAACTTACAACTAGTGAAATTATTAACTATTCATTTATAATTAATTGTTAAATGTTTAAACTATTAATTTGGGACTTTCAAACTCTTATAATAATCATAATATTATAATGAAATCAAGGATGATAGTATAATTGGATATTATAGTAGATCCATGTGACATAATGTATTACAAAAAATTCAGTGAAGAGCTCTATGGAATGGTGACAATCACCACACTGTGGTATATCCCAAGACAGAATATGAATTGGTTTAAACCAACATGATATGGGGGTTCTTTTAGTGAAAAATTCCAAAAATCTCCCACTTACACAAAAACCTCAAAGACTTAGTTCACTTTCTACTTGTGTTACATAATAAGATATAACTTGTGAAACCATATCCAAAACTAATTTTTTATATCATTCTGAAAATTTTATTATACATTTTCATCTTATACTACATTATATGTAACACATTATGAAAATAAACTCAATAACTCTTGTTGATATCCTATAAAAAACTTTTGGGGTAGATCTCTAAGTATTATAAACTTTATCCACATTAAACTTAACATAAAATAAAACCCCATGATCTATTGAATAACTGTTGCACTTTGGAATCTTATCCTTACTTTTCAACTATTTTAACAAAGTATTCAAATATATCTGCTTCAAAATATCTAATGTCACGATTTTAATGACATCAATTTTTTAATTAAAACACTTTATAGGTTCATCATTATCATCATTCTTCTAACTTTTCAAAAAAAATTCCTTTTTGATCATTTGGTAACTAATATAATTCATAACATTATTCTTTACCAAAATATCCTCATCTATTTTAGGATATAAAATGACTTTCACTTCGTTATGGAAACTAAATGTAACTATTTGAATTTTTTAAGAACATACAATAATATTTTAAGATATTAAGTGACATTCACTTTGAATTTTATTTGTTTAATATTTTATTTTTGTTCTTTATATTCTCTTAGTCCAAAATTTAATCTCACTATCTTATTAAAGACTATATTTACTTCAAAACATCATGTTATGATATCAAAAATTATTTTCATTTAGAAAATAATAATTATTTACAGTTAACTAGAATATTTAACCAATAAATTAATAAGAAACATATCTGATATGGTATCATATGTGCTTGAATAAATTTTCTAAAAAGAAGATTATTATTCAATAATATTCTATTATAAGGTGGTGGGAACTCTATCCCTCATATTTAAAAAAAATATTGGATAATCTCTTTTCTCCCAGATAAACTCCTTTAATTCTTGTCGCCTTCTCTAAAATTTTATAGAATATTAATGAATTATTAAAATTGTATATCAATGACCATAATCACATACTTTTCATAAAAAAACAAATTCTCTTATCATATACCAAAAATAAAATGAAAATAGAAATCCATTATTTAGATCAATATAACTTATAAAATTCCTTATAAAACTCTATATTTTTGTAACCCATTTATTCATAATATGAATACAAACCATAAGGATCATCAATTATTTCATTTATTTTTAACTCTACTATATTTATGACATTTATAAAATATAAATTTTGTTTCATATTCACTTTAAAATCAAATGGTTTATTCTATAACATTAATAAATTACATGGAATCTCGATGGAGTTTCTCAACCCCTTATAGTATTTCAAACAATTCACATAGAAACTTATTCCTTCATTCATAACATATTCTTTCGGTTTCATAGACCTTAAATGGATTCTCTATTTTTTTGACTTTTAAACCAAAATTTATTTTGTTGGTTTCAAATTTTACCCATGTTTTCTATAAACACAACACTAGAACCTGTAAATCACATGTCATGATCATTTATCATAAAAATATTATTAAAATAGGATAAAATTTTATTTATTTAGTCCACATTTTCATAACATTTACAACAATGATTTAATGTAATTTCTTTAACCAGAATAAGCCTTAAATGAAACCTTCAACCACTTCAAGTCCTTGATGTTCCCAATTATATTGAGTGTTTGCGAATAAAATATTGTTAATTTGGAAATTTTTAATTTAAATAATGTATTTGGAATATTATTTGAATCAATATATTCTTATCATCGGCATATAGATCCACTTGTTGAATAGTTTTTGCATTTATCTCTCATATAATGAATTTCTCTAACTCATCGATATTTCTTCACTAATTTAGAAAATTTATTAAGTTCCTATACTAGTATAGGAAGTTTTTTTTATTAGTATACTCTTTTTAAATTATTGATATCAAAGTAATATTTGTTTATTATTCTATTATATATAAAATAGAATCTTTTATCATATGAGTATCATGTTTTACATTCATTTAATAATTTTATTAAATATACAACCACTAAAATGATGACCCTTTTTAAATAAAACAAATCAATTAGTGGGACAAAATATATATTTTACTAAGTAATGAGTCCAATTTAGTGTTCATCTCACAACATGGTTATTTAGGTAGGGCATAATTCCAATCATTTCTGATATGAATCACCTTTAGTTGAAAGGGTAACTCCTTGTATAATCCTTCATATGGATAAACTAAACAATATTATAATAGTATACTATAGAATAAGATTTTATATCTAAATGTAACTAAAAACTAATGCAAAAAATAAAGAAACTAACTCTTAGGGTCACCCTATTACATTATTACCTTACAAAATATAATCTATCGACACACAAAAATAGTAAAAAACAACATGGTTTTATGATTTAAGTCTTTACAAGTTTATTCTTTAGAAGAAATTTGACACTTAATATTTTAAAATGGATTCAATATCACCATTATACCTTATGTATTACCTTTAAATGTATCTATACTTATACTAATTCAGTTTGGAATCTCTATTCCATTCTCCAAATTAATAAGTTAAAACCACATTAACACTTAATATTTATATTAATTATGAATAACAAAAATTCATGGTAGAAGTAAACTAAACCAATTATCAAACCTAGAATATAAATTATTAAATTCATGTGTGATTATTTAAAGAATCAGTTTAACATCTTAAACTAAATCATACATTTATTCATAATATAAATAATTTTTATCCATTAATAATAAATAATGGGAATTTAAATAGATGAAAAATTTATATATTAAAACATGAGATAGATATTTATGAAACATTAATAAATAAATTATAAACACCTCATAATTTTATTTGGAATCAATAAACATAGAAAAGTCACTTTTATCCAATTCTGATTTTTATATTGTCATTTAAATGGTTCTAATATTAACTTATTTATATTTTTGAATTGTGTGAAATTGATGAATATTTTTATCATCAAATAATGAAAAATTCATAAATTATTTAATCATTTACTTAAATTAGTCGTTTTAGAATAATACCACTCATATAAAAATTTTACATTTAGATTAATGATCTTGTCATAAATCTATATAAATACATTTATATTTCACCTTATTATAACCATGTATGTTAATATTAAACCTATATAATATCAACCAAAATGTTTTGGTATGATTTAAATCCCCCATTAGAAAAAACATGGGCCCTATGACCCTCAACTGAAGAAGTTTTTTATAATTTAAATGAAAAATTAGTTTTCTTTAAAATTATATTCAACACTACATTCACTATGATGTGGTCTCCATGACGGTGGAAACATTTTTAAGGAATTACATGATCATTTTATAATTAATTTTAGGATCAACAATCCATTTTACTAATTCAATTATAAGGAGGATTCCATTTTGGGCTGGACATTCTATGTTAGAAATAGATTGGACAATATTGGGATGATCCTCATTTTGAAGGCTACCATATAATAGATATAGACTAAACATGGGGTATAGAATCATCACAAGAAACTCTATTTTTCATTATTTTTTATTGATTATGAAAATTTATATTTCTATAGGGTTATTAAATGGATTGTAACAACACCAATAATAAAGTTTTTTATAAACTTTATGTCATTATCCTTTAATTTGAAGAATTAAAATTGGTATTTTTTTTGGGATATGTCATGGTCTCTATATTTCAAAAACCAAAACACTGATTTCGGCATCGACCACGATGAAATACTTGGAAAATTTTCTTTTTTACAATTTATTTCACCCATTAAAAAGTAAAATAAACCATTGATATATCTATTATAATACTACTTAACAATTTTAGACGGATATATAAAATTCAAAACATATAGTAAGAATAACTCCAAAACACCCTTAACCCAAAATCTAACTATACATTTGGAATGAATAGTACACCATTTGACAACCTATATGCATTTTTATTTGATAATATTGGATGTATAGGATTCACATGATATTTAACAAGGTAAAAAATGAGAAGTCAAAGGAACCATACCTCTAAGCATACCCATGGATTTTGGGAATCTCATGATTCTCAAGAAGAACTCTTCTTACACCTTTGTCTTATAGAACCATATTTAAATTCACATGGTAAATGATATGTTGAGTGTAAATCAACCATGTATTTTTTCTATATTTGTATGCCTTATAATTCCAAAATTAATAACAAAGATCTAACTTATATATTCATTAATAGAGACACTTTAGACACTAATTTTGTTTCTTTATTAAATAGATCATTTGATACATGATTTTTGAGTTATAACTTTTGTAACTCTTGTCTCTTTATTTATGAGTAATACATTTAGGTTTAAAAAATTAATTTGGGACTTTTAAAATATTTTAATCATCATTATATAATGATATAACTGAGAATGATAACATGAAGTAGGATAATATGGCAGAGCCATGTGATATCACATTTCACAAAAATTATCAGGAAGATCACAATGATGTGGTGAAACTAATAAAAACATGGTATATCACTGGTTAGACCCTACTATGGTATAAACACCCTTTCCATGTTGGATTATTTAGTACATAATTACAATAGCAACAAGTTTTATAAGAGTGGTTTTTTGTTTTTTTGAGATATTATTTTTATAGAAAGAAACTTTGTCTATCAGGACTTTAAAGTAACCTATTTGTGGTGGAATATAAAATTATTACGGATGACTATGTAATTATTTATAGGAATTAGTGAGGATTTTGTTAATGTATCATTATCATTACATTGTGACACCGGATAGGCATTAAAGGACTCAACTGTGAACTGTTTTTTGGTATTAATGCATGCATCTTTTGTATAGAAGAACAAAAGAAAATATAAATTTTATATTTATTATGACTATTATATGTAAATAAATTTAATTAATTAGATATAACATAAAATCTAATTATTTTTTTTTGAATAACTTATTTTAAGTGACATATTTAAATAGATTCATTGACATGCATGTTTAAAATATTATTGATGATTTATGTTCTTTGATCCCTCAGTTATTTTAATTGGTGATTGTCTTATATTTAGAAATACAAGGATATTTATTGTTTATATATTTATAGAAATGAATATATATTTTTGTTTTATTAATTGATATGATGTTAGTTGTGATTTATTATTATTATGTTTGAGTATAAAATTTTGGTTTCTCAAGATGTAAAGAAAATATTTTTTTATTTAGTAAAATGTTTTGACGTATTCATTGTAAGGATTTTTTTATATTAAAATTATTTTGGAATATTTAAAAAAATATTATAATTTTTTATAAATCTCATGGTTTTGAATAAAAATGAATTATCAAATATGATTAATTTTATTATATGATATATAGTTTTAAAATTTAAAATATGGATCTATTTTCCATGAGACATAACAATTATGATTTGATCCCAATTCTAGATTATGATATATGGTCTCATGTCATTCTTATAATTTTTTATTACTGGTTACTATTAGTTACCTTTGATAGGTAAGTTTCCTTGAGTGTGTATGGGGTGTATGCATTGGTGGTAATTGTGAGGGTTAATTAATGAGTGAGAGGTAGATGTCTTGGATGTTTGACCTAATTATTAAGAAATAAATGAAGGACTAATGAGGTCAAAATCATTATGAAAATATCAAATAAGGTAATTTGGTAAATAATCTTGTATTTTTGCTGGACTTATTTTGTTTAATAAACTATAAGTATGAGTTTTTATCATAATAGGTTTGGTGGAAAATGTAATAAACCAGGGTAAGTATCTTTAGGTAATAAAAAAACCTTTGGTAGTGTTGTAAAGGTAATCACATGGATATAAATTATTATATTAGGTTATATATGAACTCAAGGAACTATTCCATATAACTCTTTATACTAGGATTAAAGATTATGTAATGTTTAAAATGGATTAAAGATAACCAAATTCATTCTCAAATGAATTGGTGTTCTTGGATTTTACTTGAATCCTTTTTAGTTTTCATATTATAAAGTAACTCTTGTGAGTAATGAATGATCTAGAGTAATAAATAGTTAGTGTAAGATCAAGATGGATGAATTATATAGAAAAACATTATTCTATGAGATATAATGTTCAATGATATTACATCTTGGAAGCTTTTATAAGGTATTGAAGAATAATATCTTGATCGGTAAGTGACAAATTCATTATTGATTCTTAAGAGTTTTTTCCTTCTTGATATGCTGGGAATGAAACAATCTCTTGAGCCTTAGTCCATTGAAAAGGATAATTATAATCTATTATAAGTACACATAGTTATCTTTATTGTAGACACATACCCATAGGTGGCTAATAGGTATTTTTTTGGGATAAAAGATGATTCTTTACCTCTTATGACTATTTGAAACATTTTTAGAGGTTGTAAAAACCAATAATTCTTGTATAAACCTTTTGAATCAGGGTATTTATTCTTTAATATTCATATAATATAGAATTATGGAATTTTTATAAACCTAGTTTCATAAATAATTGAAAGAGTATTATATATTCCATGTTATAGGTCTTGTTGATATTTGAGAATCTAGGTGGATAAAAATATTATTCATTGTGTAAAGGTGGAAAAAATTTATCGAAACCCTATAAATTAATGGTAATATCATGGAATAGGTTAATAGAGTTATTATATATACAACTCATGGATTTAAATGATGATGTATTTTTATACTTAAAATTCATTGATCCTAAAAGAATGAAGATAAGGATGATCAAAAAGTGGTGTGAACACCATTAATTGTTATGATATGTTGTTTTTCAATGGTAAAGTATTCTGTATATTGTGGATAACGTACTAGGTTAACAACAATCAGTGGAAGTGAGTTTTTTATTCCAAATACTGGGTGAAATAAGAGTTTATGATACTCAATTGGGTATAATATTATGGCTGAAAAATAAGACACCAATTCCGTAGATGAATTTTGAATTCAATGATGATATAAAACAAGGGGTGTTGTATGTAACTATCAAATGAAGTTGGTATGTTTTGTAGTTAAATGGTATATTATTTTAGAATCATGTTAGTGAATTTATTATGTTAGTGAGTAACTATGTTCCCTAGGAGAGTGTAGTGGTTGTATTAATCAATTATTAAACTATCTGATGCACTGAATTTGAAGCTGAAGTTGAGAATTAGGTATAGATATTTAGTAAGTGTTTATTTTATATTTGGTGATATGTGATAGGGATTAGTCCAATGACATTGATTTGTATGTGTTTAACACTAGTGATTGGGTTTCTATGAATGTCACAAAATTCATGCATCATTTTTGATTGAGTAATTATTGGTGTATTAGTGTATAAGAATTTAATGAATTGGAGAAGAATTAATTTGAAATAGTATTAGTTGATTCTTATTATATGTGTTAAACTCGGATGAAGTTAGTTTTTATCAAATAAATTTCTCATGATGTGAATAATGGGTATTATAGTTTAGAGAAATAAACTTCAATAAGAAAGGTAGTTCTCAAAAATAAGCATGTTGTATGCCTGCATTTTTTGAGTTTGAGAATTTGGTGTGAATTTTGAATCAAATAATTGAGTCGAATATAAAAAACTATTATAAGAACTTATTTTATAGGAGAAGTTATATTGTGGAGAGTTTACTATGAACCATTTCTTTAAATGTTGGCATAACACAACTAAACTAGGATCTAGATAATCTGAAGTAGGATTTATTTTTCATTTTGAGAATTGGAAATGAAATTATTTAATAGAGGATGATATTATATGTGTTATCATATATTTTAAAGGTTTTATTGCTTGATCAAAGGTTCTGGTGATGGTTAGGTAATGTGTCCATGTAGTTATAAACTACAGAGGCCACTGGGTACCCAGTATAAACTCACCTGGTAGTTGGTGATGTGGAGTAGAAAGAGGGAGCCTAGAAGGATCCATAAGAACCTATTATACTTATAACATATACTTGGAATAATTTTATTAAATTTATTTAAAAATTAGTTAAAATTATATTTGAAATCAAAATGTAATACTTTACTCACGTTACACATCCCAATCGAACCAGGTAGAACCCAACTCCCTTACCCACTTTCTCCCTCAGTCGTAGTTTGACCATCAATTGATCAATGGATTTTGAGTCCTATTAGTGGGTATCTCCTCTAACTACAATTTGTTTTACACTTTCAATCAATATATCTCACTCTACTATCGAAAATCCATGTTTTTTTTGGTTTTTTGGTTCTTTGATTTTAAGTTTTTAATGATAAATCAAATGGTAATATTTTCAATTTTGTTTTTTATAGTCAACAATAGGCATCCCCAATAATTTTTTTGTAGTTTATATACATTTTTCTTCTATGGGGGTGACAATGATCATGGGAATATGGGTTAATGTGATCCCAGATTTGGATGTTAGAAATTTTGGTAATTGTGAATGATCATAAATGATCGATTATGGCCTAAATTATTATGATACTTAGGAATCATTTTTAATTTAAAATTTCTGATCTATAATTATTGTATGGTTAAATTTATAGAGATGGTGATCCCTTTTCATGAGTTATATAATTGTATTATCATTGATAAAGTAATATAATTGAGTGATATATAAAAATAAAATGGATTGATATTTTAATCGTGGTTCTTTAAATAATTTTTTTATAAAAATAAAAAGGATATATGTTATGTTTATGGTTTTAAATGACTTCACAATTTGTTCATGAAACATTCATCATACTTAAATATTATTACTTATTTGTTCTTTGAATATTTTATTTCATTATTTTCCTTATATATTTTTTTTATGTTTTTAAATACATGTTCAATGTTATGTTTTAGAGAATATTTGAGCACATTTTTAAGATTTCATACCATTTATATGGTTAATTCTAATTATATCAAATCTTGTAGTAACATTTTCTAGTTTTCAATAGATTATTATGATTGTGGGAAAATATTTTCTGTTGGTTCACTACTCTATATATAGTTATTCATTTTGAATTGATTTTTATATTGTTGATATAGAGTGAGGATTAATATTTTAAATTATGTTTGTTAGCCCTTGATACTTGGACAATGTTTGGGCTTGGGTACTCTAACTAACCATGGATATGGGAAATCTAGATGCCCTTTATTTTATTTATATGAATTTAGGAAATGTCCATGAAATCACAGACCATCTAATTATATATGTATCCACAATGTTCTGGTAGTAGATGTGGAGTACCCTACCATCTATTCTATATGGGATATGCTATTGAATTCCCCAACAATTATTTGTGTAACATGTTATTTATTGGGGGAAATAAGTTCCATAAAGTATAGGATATTACCTAGTGTATAGGATGTACCATAGTGGATAGAAACCATTGGTGTATATATTTCTATTAGCATTCATATTATTCAATTATAAATTCTGATAATGGATTAAGGTAGACTTGGATTATCTTGGTGGGATGAGATTTATTTATTTCAAATATTACTAATATCGAATGTATTCCAATATTAATTTATGGTATTTTGTTTTATATTTGTATCCAATACCTTGTCACGTCATACATGAACTTTCATATATAAAGTATTTTGTTAATGACACCATTAATGGTGGGATACTGAGTTTTGTACTCACACATTGTAACTGAATCATGATGCACATACAAATTTATATATTTCATTTTAGGTAGAAGAAGGTATATATTTGGGATGTATGATTTGATACTTGAAGATTTTATTTTAATGGATGTTTCTTAGTAGGTTTGTTCTAGAATTAAATAATAAAATACTACATTTTCTGGATGATATTTTTGGATTATCTCTATATCCATTTATTTTAGTGGTCATCATATTATGGACATGGTCTATTTTATCATTATATTGTTCAAATAATATGATGTTTTGTTTTTCATTCATATAGATGGTTGTTTTTATGTTAATTCACAACAAAATTTTTATCCACGGTATATATGTTATCTTATTTATTTTTGGGAATGTCTATCATACAGACAAGTCCTTCCCAGTTTTAGAAGAATTCAACATTAAATTAGTTTTTCTATTAGAGAGGTAAAATCAATCCCTAAAGAGAACCTTAGGCCCTCAGTGCTAGTCACCCACCCCTAGAAATGAATGAAAGAATATGGGGTAGTTGTCTTCCTGTTAAGGTATTTGGGTTAGGTTACGACAAAAATATTTAAATATTTTATGGTTCTATACAAATCTTTTAAAATGCAAGATGTGTGTCTAATGCTAAGTGAAATTTGATTACTCTTAGTATATATAAAATTTATTGACATCAATTATATTTAAGGAAGGTTTAATTAGTCCTGCAAAATGTTCTCTTAATATGATTATAGGATACTTTAAAAATTAGATTTTACTTCATAAATAGATGTACATACATGTTAGAACTACAAATAATCATTGTTTTCACTAAAAATTTAAATCTCTAATGATAAAAAATATTTTTACAAGCTAGTTATAGGGTTTAATTGATAAGGAAAAACAAGGGTTATAGAAAAATATTATGAAACTAGAGATTCTATTTTATAATTTAAAAAAAAAACAAAAAAGGTTAGGTTTTATTAGATCAAATACATTTTCAAAAAATATCTTGTACTATAGTCAGGAAAATTTATCGGGTCAAAATAAAGTATCATCTCATAGTGTGGGAATATGTTTCATATCAATTATTGATTAATAATATATGAAATTATTTTTATATAATTTGAAAAATAAATTTGATATTTTTTTAATTTTTTAAAGTATGTAAATCAATTATTTAAAACTAATCGTGAAGAAAAGTTAAAATACCAAGAATAGATAACGAGTTAGAGTATTTTACAAGGGAGTTTTTATAATTTTTAAAATTAAGGAGTATTAAAAACACCAAAGACTACTAGAGATACTCCCTAAATGATAAAATATAATAAATGATTAATTGAACTTTAATAGAGAGAATAATAATCATGTTATACTATTCTAGATTGTATAATTTTATTAGGTAGAATCTATCACAAATTTACCCATTTTATTAATGTGTTTTATTTATTTCGGATTAATTTTAAAATGTCCAAATAAAGTTTTAGTTGTAAACTATCTTATTATGAATACATTGGGAACCTTGAGTTTGCAACCTTTTGATGGAGGTGGTTGAAAACCTCATAAAAATAATATTTAAAATTAGAAATGTATTTTTTTAGAGGGCCTAGGTTATCTATCAAGGATTATTTCCTACAATCTATGATATTTTATGTTATTTTTTTTATATTTTATGTATTATAATGTAAAGAAATAAGTAATGAATTATGTTTCGGTTTGTTTTGATGAAAAATAATCAAAATAAGGTACGAATAAAATAATAGTGTGAGATTTTTTTTACCTTTTAGACATTTTTCTTAATTGATTACATCATAGTCCATAAAATTATTAGTTTATAAATTTAATCTTATCCAATGAATGAAATTCATGATCAAATATTCATCACCTTTTGTTGATTTTAATTTTGAGTATAAATAAAATATGATCATTGTTCACCAATCCTCTTTTGTGGTGTGAACTAGTAATACCACTTTGAAATCTCTAAGTGATTCTATGAAGCCTTAGATCCCTATACTCAATAAAATTACCAATGAAGAGATATTATTTAGGAATTTAATACTCAAGAGTTAACCCTAAGAAATATGAATATAATCACATCCTATCAAATTATTGGATTACTTCATTCAAACATGTCTAAAACAATCTTGAAGATGAAATTAAATGTACAAAAAAAATACAAGAATAAGTGAAAATAAAAAAGTAATAATGAATATAAATAATCATAAATATCAATTTTTAAAGAAAATTTATACATAGATCAATAATATAATAAATATATATAATGAAGAATAATAAATCAAGAATAAACTCAATTTTTCATTTTTTGGATCAATTACATTGTAATTTTATTCCTCTATTTTAAGAGTTTAATGAAAAAAATGAGGAATGAATATTGGAAGACTATAACATTCACAATTTCAATCCTCTTTATATCTCAAAAGACCTTCTATTTTATATGTAACATAAATATATTACTCAATATTCCCCTATCGTTATGGGATTACCCCACATATACATGATTTTTCCATGTGTTTAAGTGAACCTTTAAGATACCCACATTCCAACTCAAACACACCCACTCCAATAATAAGATCAAATTCACATTATCATCACTATAATATTATCTTTCCATATCCAAGGAAAAATTTTCAACTTTGTTATGTTATTACCCATTTCAAATAGATATTCAGTTTGATGTATTTTTATTCTCCTTTAGGATCTTCTTTACTACCTAGATTTGGGACACTGATCCTCTTTTTTCATACATCACCTTATTCAATTATACAATGATCATAAAAAAAGTGATTTTAACTACAAATTATCTATGTACATACTAATATTCAGCTATTTCCCAGAATTAACCATGGAATGCCACATCCATGATTTTATTTAAAATACCATCAAATTTTTTATAGAAGTTGAGTTTTAAAGAGTGAATGATATTGGAAGTTTCAAATATAGATACATTACTTATAGTTGTATAATTGAATTGGTTTATCATGATACAGAAAAACATTTTTAAGTCCTCTGGTTGATCTATTATCAATGAAATATAATTTTATTTTCATAAATATTTATAATACTTTTCATTAGTTACATTATCCTCCATGTGGAAATTTTATTCTTTTAGATTGGATTTAATCTTCTCAAATATCTCTTTGTTGAATTGAATCACATGTTTCTATTATAGGGTTTGATATAATAGTTCTCATGTATAATTATCTCCACGCTTTCAATCACCAAATGTCACATATATCGATATATAAATATTCTAAATCAATGATCAAGATTAATTACCCAAAACCTCTTATAGTTGTGATGACATGAATTAAACTCTTTTACTAATTTGGAACAAAAAAAACTATATAATAATGTGTGGAGTTTTTATCAACAAATTAAGGCACAACTGTTGTCATAAAATATCAAAAAATTATTTAAATCTACTGAATATTAATTTTTGTTTATATTTTTTAAATTAATTTAAAATACACATAAATTCATAAAATTATTGGCTAACGTGGATATTTATTAAAAATGGTATGCACCTACTCAAAAAAAATTTATTGATATTTTTGTGTTAAAACATGATGTTTATTCATATTAAATGGAATTTATGAGTTTATTAAATAATTTAATAGGATATCATACAATGTTGATTTTTTATAAAAAGTAAACAACTACCCACTAAGAAATGAGTCATTATATGGTACTTCATATGGAATTTGTACCTCTGATGTGTGGTTTAATATACTCATGTGGTCAACCATATAGGTTTTTGTCCTCATATTATCCTTTATCTCTATATTAAACTCTTAATGAAACAAATTCTATCTCACAAGCCTAGGAATTGCATTAGCATTTTTCAGTAGATATTTTAAGGATACATGTTCATAGAAAATTGTAAATTTAGTTCGTAACTAATATGACTGAAATTTATAATTAAAGAAAAATTATAATGGAACTCTTTCTCTATGATGGTATAGTTTACGTGAGTTGTATCTAATGTCTTTGATGTCTAATATATCACATGTGAATTTATTTCTAGCTTCTATGAGAGTATTTCCTTAGAAATACTATTGGATACATCACGCATCATGTTAAAGAGGAGGTCCCATTATGGTGTATTAATGTTAGGTGGGGTAGTTATAACTCATTGAAGTTCATAAAACTGTTTTCTATGAGATATATCAGACACAAACTAAATATCTTTTTAAAGTAATCTAGGTAATAGTAAAACAAACTTATTGAAATCTTTTATAAACCTTATATAAAATCCTACAAAGACTGAGAATGGTTTCTCATGTTTAACAAAAAGGGGTTATGCCAAAGATATAATGATTCAAATATTAGATATATCATTATCAATGTCATGTTTTGAAATCACTTGTTCTAAAAAAATTCCATGATCAGTCATAATGGGTCATTTTTAAAGGGTTAAATAAGATTTTTCTTAATTTATAATTGTTAAAATTACTTTAATTTAAAAATAATTGGTAAAAATATGTTCCATAAACTATTTAATCAATAATAAATTCTTCCATGAAATGTTTAATGAAATCATAAAATAGAATAACTATATAAATTTTGTAGGTAACCGAGATAGTGCATAATCCAAATTGAATTTACCTATAAAAAACATATTAAATATGTACATTAAGGTTTTTTTTATTATGATCCTTCAAATATATATGAAGAAAAAAGTATATAGATAATCTATGCAAAAATAAATAATGTATTTTCTTTGAAAATATCTATAGAATTTATTTTACGAATGAGATTCCAAAGTGGAATATTATTTTCACATTGTTTATATTTATATAAGAGTAAACAATGTATAACTATTTTCATACTCATAGAAACTAGTTCATTCCCATCATTATTATCTAAGATTTTTCTTAATATTTTGATTATAAGTTAATTTGGTCTTACCCACTGTGAATCAAAAATGGGGTCTCTAATTTATACCTCTAAAACATTTTCTGCTTCTTTCTTAACAACCACATGAAATACAATGTTCAATATTTTTTGAGTATTCTTAACAAGTTTATTATTATTTTATATAAATAATTTTTATATAAAAATAAGTTTACTGTGGAATATAATTCCACTTAAAATTTATCATACCTTATCAATTTTTTCATTTAAAATATTTATTAGTTGAGTTTATTAATTGGGAATTAGGTTGTTTACATTGTTTATAAGAAAACTCTCATTACTAATTAGGTATCATATATAAATTTTGAGGTCAGATACTTCCATTGCAGGTTAGGTGGATTTTTAAGAATGAAAAAATTAGTTTCAATAATTTTATAAATCCATATTTCATATAAATAATTTAAAGTGTCAATATTAATTTTATCTATAAATATAAAATAATCTCAATCATAAAATATTTTTATCCTAACATCATTTGACTATTGACCATAATAAAACCTTTTAATTCCAAATCATCTTCCAATATAGTCCATTTTTTCCTAAAAATGTTTGAATATATAATATTAGTTCCAAAATATAGTATTTTATAAAATAAATCATTACTTATATTTAAAAAAGATTATTTTTCAAAATTTGAAACTATAAAAATATAGTATTCCTATAGAGTAAATTTACTTGATTCTAAAATGTTAAATTATAAAATTCTATATACAAATTCCTTTAATAATGTACATTCTTGCACAATAATTAATGTATTTTATTTTTTAAGTACATCTTTCTACATATAACTGTTATATGATAGTTATATCTTTCTTATTATATATTAAAAATAGAAAAATGTATAATAAAGATTATGATCCTTTCAATTATAGATAATCCATTCATACACCAAATAAAAAATTAGTGGATTTGTTGACTAGTTATAACACCACTTTTATTAGTTTATGTTTTATTATATAATGAGAATAATATATAGGCTATTGTTTAACACTCAATAATTTTGGGTCGATTTCCAACAAGGTTTATTCATAGAATCAGAAACACTTAATGGATCATATATCCATGATAGATCATCAGATTGATTTAACAAGAAAGGTGGCCATTGGGGACTTATCCAATGATGATTAAGAGCTTAAATTGGTCAATTAGTTGGGAGGTTAGGATAATCATGACCTTTTTGGTGGAATTATTGCTTACTATGGGAATCTCTTACATATTTTATACATATTCATGAACACCTTTTTAATTAAAAGTATGGAACCCATCACTACTATGTATTAATAATTAATTATAGAAAAGTATTTTTGGAAACCATATGTCTATATATGAGGTTCTCCATCAATGGAACCATATGTATGGGTCCTAGGTCCTCCCTCTTGGGTATGCTTATTATTTTATGATTCTAGATTTAAGTGACACAATTGGGTGATTTTGAATTTATCATTATCTTATGACATGGGAGTTACTTTAATATAGAGATAAGGCCAATTAGTTGGGTTTTATACATATCCTCAAAAGAATAATAAGAACCCACATAGTTTGATGACACTTTATGGGACACTTTATACATTTTAGGGTCACGTGTCAAGGACCAAACTATAAAGTTTAATTATATGAAACAAGGAAGTCTAGGAAAAGGTATCCTAGTAAAGTTTGGTGTGGGACTTCCTCTGAAATGGATTTTTTTGGTTTATATAGAAGAGTGTATGGCTCTGTGATGGTGTCCCTCACCAGAAACATGGGGTGATGAGGATGCGATGACATGAACCTAGAAGTAATAAACTTTACCAGGTAAGGGAATGATCATTTTGGGAATATATTAAAATAATAATTATTATGGAGGGACTTGTAAGGATCATGGACCTCCTGATTGGATATTATCTAACAGGGAATATGGACCAGAAAAGAATAGGGTATGTTCTGGGTGTTGGGATGGAACCTCAAAGAGGGTTCTTATATATCCCATTTGTATAGGAATCAAATCCCATGTAGTTTGGATTTTGGGGCTTATAACTATAGAGGGGGCCCAATTGAGGGCACTTGATTGTGCTATTGACATGATAACTTCTAACCCCTAAGACATCATGAGTCATACTCAATGTTAGAAACTATAGGAAGTGGATGATATGAAATTTCATACAATATCCTTCATTCAATGGTGGATGAAGAAAATGGCATGGAAGGTGGGACATATCCCACAAGAAATACTAGTGTTTTATTATAAGAGAGAATACCATTTAACCACCCCATGCAATATGCATAATAGGGGAAGAGGGTGAGGATAAATATAAAAATATGGGCTTTCCATATGATTTTTTTCACATTTCAGGAAATAGATGTCTCCACATGGCCCGACAAGCCATGTGACACAATCCCTAAGGAATGGATCCCCATTACTATGATAATGAATGATCATGAACATTCTAAGGACCCCTCATAACAAGGAGGTTAAATGAAGTACTTCCTTTAATAAGAGAATTTATGATTGAATGGACACTCTGGTTTTTCCTATACATTGATCATATGTATATGGAGTCATTGCAGGAGGTCTTGTATTAAAACCCCTTAGGTGGGGGAGCAAGATAAAAGGGTTCATTGCCATAAGATATGTGAAATTTAGGCTCAGAAGGGTGCATTTCCCAGGTGATTATTGGGAGAGTTAGAGGGACCCTCACCCTGGTGATACTTGGGTGACCTGGATTTGGATTTTCCAAGGTGATACCTCATCAAAATGGGAGGAAACTCATGTAAGTATTACTTAAGAGAACATAGAAAAATAAAAAATTAGAAACTAGACATGGGTGAGGCCTTGCTTGGACTTCCAAGGGTATCCTTAGTTGATTCTATAAGGGTCTCGCACAATTCCTAAGTCAGGGAAGTTTATTAAACCCTAGTAATATTATACTAGGTGGAAGTGTCTCCTCACAAAGGTCTTTGATATTTTAGACCTTGGAGGAAATATAATCCCTATACTTACATTAATTCCTCATAATTTTGATGTTTGGAGAGATACTTTAGGGGTTTTGTTGAATTAGGTGAAGGACTTGGGAGATAAGAGCTTCAGACTATATTCTCATCTTATAGTCAGGTAAAGTAATGTGCCCAAGGGTCCAATTTATAGAAAATATTATAACCCTGGTCAAAGGAGATGTTTCACGCAGGTGAGTCGTGTAGGTTATCCATGCTTGCTGGTCATGCAAGTCATCTCATGTATGTTTCTCTGTGTTGGTTCTCCATGCTCGCTACTCCTTGTAGTTTGTCTTTGTAGGTTGTCCCTGAAAAATGGGACTTGTATGTGATGAGAAAAGAGTTTCATGATGGATCTATTCGATATCTCAAATTTTGATATAAAAACATCTTAACTTCTAACTGCTATAAATTTTGATATGTATGTCTACTTGGGTTCTGTGAACAGTAAAATTGAAGACCGTGAAGTGAAATACACCACTAGTTATGGTGTATAAACCCTATAATGGGGTTTCAAAATGAAAAAAATGCATAGATAAGAAAATAAAAGTGGGTTTTAAGGTTTCAAGACCTTTTTATCAATAATTAGATAAAACACAAGGTCTACTTCTAGAGAGAGGTTATCACCACTACTCCACCAGATTTTATAACATTTTTAATGAATCATGGTGGCTTGGTGTGTGAATAATCTTGAGGCACAAGTAAATATAAATTTATTATTCCTATATAATAGATACACATTTCTACTCAAACTCAAAATGTGTTGTCTAAGTGATGATAATATCACGGGTCTTACTGAAAAGAATGTATCATAATTTATTTATGCCAAAAAGTGTGACATAATATTTATTATAGAACCAAATTCATATAAAGAACCATTTAAAATGAACTTCTTTATATAGTGAGTACCTGTTAAAATCCTTTTATTTTGTAATTTTATAGGCATATTGGGAGTGATCATTGATGATACATGACTTCTTAGTCTCACTGTCTCATTATCTTCAAGTATTTTATTCTTTATACATAATTTTTTTTATAATATAGCAGACCCTTGAATATTTTCAATTACATACATTTATGGTATGTCGATATCTATCTTATTTAATTTATTGGGAATATCTCCCTATAGTGATTATATAGTAACCTTCTTAGATTAAATCATCTAAAAAGAGAATACCTATCAAATGGTAGGTAAATCATTTTTATATTATTATATTCTTTTTATTTTCATTATTTATCCCACTCTTAGATTATTATTTTATTTAATTAAAATATTAAAATATGTGAATTTCTCTTTATATTCTTGGGTTATTATTAGTGTACATTTTTTCTTGGGTGTTTCTTTTCCTTATTGAACCTTTTTTACATGTTATAAAGTGATCACACTGAAATTAATTTTTGGGTCTGGTTAGGTCAAGATATAATTTCACTTGATCCTTGGTTCATAATCTCATTTAAATCTATGAAAATATCTTCCCTATGAGTTTTCTTATCTTAATAACATTTTTCAATTAATGAATATTAGAATGTTATTTTGATTGTAATATTCATTGGGGTTTTTAACTAGTTGAGGGTTGATCATTAAACTTCTTCTATTTTTATAGTGATGACTGATAACTCTTTTAATATCCTTTTTGGAATGGTAGTATTTACTTGGATGTTGATTTTTTTGTTTGTGATATCTATTCATTTAATTAGAAAGGTACCTGCACCCTCTGTTGTACACTATTTGTCGGTATGTATTACTTTAAAAAACTCCCACATAACATTCTTGTTCTTTTAATTGTGGTAAAAATTAGTATAGTGTTCTTATAAAGTAAAAAACCCTCAACTATAATATTTTTTGGATTATTATTTCTTTTGGTTGGGTATAATATATCTATTTATGGTGGTTTGTTCATAAATATTGGAACAATATAATAGTGAGTTGGTAGAATTTACTTGAGGTAATCCTTTGGTACCTTTTTCCTTGTACCAAATTTTTGTTAGTTCTGAAAAATAATTTTTATCAGTGCCCTCGATTAAAATTGAATTTTTTTAATTAATAGAAATCTTAATGATGCATCAAATATGTATTTATCTCTATCAACTATTCCTTTATATAAGGATAAATTGAAATGATATTCCTCTATTTTTTTAGGAAATCTTGAACAATCTTTGGTGAACATCTCTTTATACCAATTCAAAACTTCTCTAGTAAATTGTATAATTTCATATATTTCATTCCTTATTATAGTGATTCTATATTTTTAAATAAATTTGGAATTAAAATAAATTTAACCTCATATAAATATATAGAATATATTATTTTTACTCTATATAACTATTTTTTATTATCTTATTCTAATGAGAATGAAATTCCATCAATTTTACCTTTTCCTTAACTACTCTTTTAGGATTCATTATTGAAAATATTATAAATTTATTTTAATTATTACGTAGATATTACTTAGATATTGAAACATAGAAATAATTTTAATGATTCTATGATTAAATTAAAAGTCATATTCGAATTCCATATAGGATGTAAAGAGCCAACCCTATTCAACAAACCACATCATATGGGTTGGCCCGCTATAAGGACTAAGGTGTGTTCTCAATTTTCCAGGTTTAGTGACTAGTGATAGGGTACCGATGCTAACACAGTGGGAATGATTTAATTCTCATAGTCCAATAAAACATGTCTAGAATTACATCTATAAATCCAAAATGACCCATCCATAGATAGTAATTCCACATAATTAAATAAACAAATAAAATAATATAAAAAATTCCAAATACAGTATAAGAAAAAATAATAATAATCTATAACTAGGATTAAAATATAATTAAATTAAGAAAACCTAGATGTTAAATAAATAAATATGAGAGTAAAAATATACCACATTCCAGATTGGCCAATATAAAACTAAAAATTCCTAAAATAACAAAATCCATAAGATCCTAAAAACACTAAGTCAAGATGATACCATGTGGCCCTTGGACACCACATGAAGATGATATAATATCAAGGTAAATTGATATGAGAAGAAACTCTATTTCCATTCTATATATCATAAATAACTATTTTTTACATGCCCAATAGAATATGCAGGGTGTGATCCAAGGTAATTGGGATTCCACCATGAATCCATATACCACTTTTTAGAGTGAGAACCATCGGTTTTAGATGGAAAACATTATTTTAGAAATCATTAACTTGAATTATTTTATTTTAAATCCTTTGTTTTTTCATAAAAAAATCAATGAAGATGAATAACATGGAAGAAATAATCAAAAAAATATAACTGAGGTAAATAATATGTAACCAACACGATCATAATCCAACAATATATGGATTAGAAGCATTGAAATATCACAAAAAGAACAAAATATATTTGAAAAGTCAGGGGTATTTAAACTACCTGCTCAAGGTTTCTAGAACTCTCTCATATAACACTAGATGTGAAATGTGATCCAAAACAAGTAGTATAACCATGGGCCTCTCAACATATTATTGAAAATAACCTCTAGCTAAATCATGCCTAAGGCTAGGGAAGAACCCATTCCAAAACCACTCACATAGGGTGTCTCACGTGAAACCCATTATCAAATCCATAACAACATGCAATTTACAAAGTGTAGGAATCTTGTTATTACCAAAATAAGTTTTTCAAAGACCCTTTTTAAATGGATTTTGAACCCAGTTCCCCTTTAGTTTTTTTATCAAACACATTCAAGGAAAAAAATATATTTCTTTTAGAGAAATCCTTGATTTTTTCTCCCAAAACTAACTATGTGAAAAGAAAACCATACATAAAATCCTCAAGAAGTGTTTTAAAACATAACCCATGGATAAAACCCAAAGAAAAACTTAAGGACAAAGGTAGACCAAAGTAAAAGTTTGAGTATGTAGAGACACCAACATCAAAATCAATGAAACATCATCACCTTTACCAAATATCTTGAGGTGTGAATAGGGATAATGGCTGACCTAACCATCAAATTAATCCATAAAAACTCTGACCTAGACCAGATATTTGGATCTCTACAGTCATTATGGTTATAGGGATGATATAAAAATAAAATATCATGGGGTAATAAAAATAAATGAGAATAAATTTCAAAAAGACGTTCTTAATTCAATATATTCTCCTAAGAATACAATAAAAACCACTAAGGTGTAACACCCCAAGTTTCTATGGTACGCTTCTCTTTGAATAATGCAATAGTGTGTGTTGTACGCAACATCGAGTTCTAACACACCACAACCAATCAAACTAGCCGTAAAGAATTGTAATACCCACTTTTTGAAATTTATAAATTTTATTTTTCAAAATGGACTTCATTTTTGGATTTGGAATACCGAAATTATCCAGGGTTAATTTTTGGTATTTTTCTGAAAAACTTCATTTTTTGATGAATAGTGAAACCACTAAGTGGTAGTTAAAAAACTGAATTTTTCATAAAACTTAATTTTACCGCTTCTGTGAGTGGAATTTCGAAAATCCAAGAGACAGAGTTAATATCAAGGAGTAAAACTTGGTTCAATGAGATGAAAATAATTTTTTGTGAATAGTAACTTTTTACTTTTATTTACCACGGTTAAAAGTAAATAGGGTAATTAAGGGTAAAAATAATATTAATATTACCCTAACACATGTAATAATTCTATTGGACAAGTGTATCTTGACCAAAAACAACCTTAGGGATAAAATATTATCATTTAGGTCCACTTGGATTAGATTAGGACATTTATTATTATTTAATTCAAAGAAGAGTTAAAAGAGTTAAAATCAAACTTTATTTACTAAAACATTTTTAATATAGAGTTATACATAAGATAAATTAGATTGTAAATATTCATTAGAAATACTAAAATATTTCCTACATAATGATATTTTATTTATAATTTTAAACATTAAATAATTTTATTTATTTATTACACAATGATGATGTAGTAATTACCATAATAGTGAAAAATTAAAATAATTAATATTATAAATACCCAAATAAATATAATTTGAGACTTTTTATGAATTAAAATAGTTTTTTAGGTTAATATGACATGTTATTATTGATTTAATATACTTTTTTAGAGGTGATAATTCTGTTATGATTTTCACAAAAATCAATTTTCCAAATAGTGTCAAAATTGACATAAAAGAGTTTTTAAAACAAATATTATATTATTAATTGATATTCAATTCCTAAAAATCTATGGTTTGGCCAGGAGACTTATATAATGATAGGTGTATCATTAATGGACCACTTGGGGGTCTCTTGGAGGTATATAGTAAGTTTATTAACTATATTATATAAAAATACAAAGTGACATGGTAAGTGTCAAACTAATTAACTAAGAGTTAAAACTAAAAGATAAGGTTAATATAACGACCCAAACCAGTCTAAATTCTTTTGTATGAGTGGTTTTCGACCCATACAAACCTTAACCTTTAAATAATCCACTTTGGAGCCATTAGAAACTGAATATGAATTTATTATAAAATAATATTTCAAAATTTTGCAAAGGTGCCCCTCACCCATCTTATAAATGGGCACTCCCCCTACTCATTAATTTACACCTTAAAAGCCTTTTGGTTCGGCCATACCCTGCCCAAATACTCTCTAAACCTCACTCACTACAACCTAAAGGCATTATTTTGATCATAAATCTAACCTAAGGATCCCTTTTGATCAAATCAAAAGAAAGAACCCGAAGAAGAGGTAATGTTTTCACCACCCTTTTTCAAATTAATTTCTTCTTCAACTTATTATTTCTTTGTTATTACCATTCTAAAATAATGAATCCATTATCTCCTATATAATGTAATATTATTATAAATATGGTACAACAATATTCAGTATTCTATCCATCATTTGAATGACATGTCACCATACGTGCGTACGTACGGCTTACCATCTCCACGTCGTGGTGTAATTGTTATTCAATATATTATTATTTTGATGGATATAATAATGATTTTTAATTCATGTAAATAATAAATATAACATTATAATGATTCTATATATATTATATACCATCCAATTATATATTATTTTAATATCAAAAGAATGATATTGTCGCTCGTGCGTACGTACGGACTACCGTCTCCACGAACGCGATGAGATTCATTCTCCATCGTATCCATACAAGTATAATAATCATTTGATGATTTAAAAATAATGTTTAAGGACTTGAAATCATTATGGATATTAATAATAAACAACCTATCCATGACAAACACCGCTTACATAACAAAACATATAAAATAAAATGAGTAAGTTAACACCCAAAACAACAATAATACTAAGATATTATTAACAAAGAAATGTTAAAAGATCATATATGATATCATATTAATGTATATTATTCTTGTATAATTTAATAACAATTATTTAACCATTATAAAGGAGGTTAACCTACCCCCAACCAAGGAAAATTACAAGGTAAGGGTTTATTTCACAATCTCTTCATTATCCGAGATGTTTATGCGTAATAATCTACTGGGACTTCATTATCATCTAGATACATGTTTCTTACAAATGTATTGAAAAACATTTTTTTACTATTTTCTAGAATATGGGTTAAAGTCTTTTATACCCTTGTTTGACTTTTTATAAGAGGTTTATAAAGGAGTCTTTCTGTCATTTTCCAAACAATGTCCTTTTTAACCTTTTCGACAGAATTAAGGTAAGAATGTTTTTTTTAACTTATACGGCGGGTGCGGCTATTTTCCGTCGTTATAAAATCATTGAAGCTTCCCTTACAAGCTTATAAGAATATTTTCAAAGAAAATGTTTTATTTTATAAATATATGACTCTTAAATTATTTTTAAATAGGAAGAATTATTTCTCTAAAAAGAGTATTGATTTCATCTATTTCAATATCCTTTGATGAATTTTAAGCTTATTTGAAGTTGATTTATTATGATACAAAACTTCAATATTGTATTTAAGCTTTTTTGATATGTTTGACTGTGGATGTGTTATTTTTATACCATTCATGGTTTATGGAGGAAGTATTGACATTTTGTATGCTAGTTTTAATACGAATGTTTATGTTATGTTTAAACTTGTTCATATGAGGAATGCATTGGATTAATATGTTACGAGTGTAGCCCTCTATATCTCCTTTATGCATCGGTAGGTCTCATGAGACAAACTAGTGTCTCGTTACAAGGCCCTGACAAAATCTTATTTTTAGTCTTGGCACGAGGCCATGGTTATGTGGTTATGATAGTCTGGAATTATGCATTCCATAATTATGAAAGTGGTTATTGATATTGCATGTGATTATTCGATTAGTAGAATATTCAAGTGAATAAGTAAATGGAAATTATTTCATTTTATTTTTTCCATGATATGTTGAAGTTCAAGTTTAAAAGGCTTTTTTAGTTATACATTGCCTTAAATGCTTATTCTTATTTATGAAAGTTTCCGCTATATTGTTATCCTTACTGGGCATTTGAGCTCACCCCTTTGATATGTTTTATTTTTCCCAAGATATGAAGTAGTAAATTATGAATGACCTGTAGGGATAGTATGAGGGGATAAGAGTGTGGACTATGGAGACTATATTGTTGTAGTTTTCATTTTTATGATGGAATGTAAAACTTTATGAATATATCTAGTGTTTTAAAGGCTACTTAACTAATCGGTCTTTCGAGATTTGATCTTTCTTTTGATCATGCCAATGTTATGTATTAAGGCACCGACTCTGGGTAACTGGAGTCAGGGTGTTACAGTTGGTATCAGAGGAAGTTTAGTACAAACCTTGGAAGCTAGATTTATATAAAATCTGATTAGAGCACATAGATTTAAGATGGGCTTTGAGGATTAGTATAGAAGAAATTCCTATAATTTTGGTATTATAGAGATTTTTTGAGTTTTTCGAGAAATACATCCCTGTCTGGATACGAGCAGGTAGAGGCGGATCTGGAATGATGTACCTACGGGTAAAACCCGAAAACACCGCTTTAAGCTAGACTCAAACGGGAACTGGTGCACTACAACAGGACTTGCTGCACTCTTGGTTGCGACACTCCCGGGGGATATGCTTTGGATAACTCTCATTTTCTTTAAAAATAATTATTAAGGGTTTATGAATATATACTTTCTCAAAGAAAACATTTTTATGATTATGAATTGTCTTCATAAATAGTTCAATTTATGTTAAGTGTTTTATAAGTATGGAATTATGTATTTTGATTCATAAACTGATCATGTTTATGCCATTGTTTAGAAATGGCCCCTAGTGGAAGAAATGGAAACCGTATCAATGTATGCACTCCATGTAGGGATTTCCCTCCTGCTCAAGATAATTATAGTGGAGCTGGTGATGCAACTGGTGCCGATCAGCTAATCACCATACTGGGACAAGTCACTCAGGTTATGAATAATAACCTTACCCGTATGGAGCACCTTGATCCACATCATGGAGGATAAATGTTAGATCGATTCATGAGGAAACAACCACCAATGTTCAATAGAAGTAAGAATACCTTAGTAGCTGAGCAATGGATAAATTCTCTAGAGAAAATATTTCAGGCTTTGGGGAGTAGTGAAAGGGAAAAAGTTATCATGGCAGTTTACCACCTCACTAGAGATACTGATCAATGGTGGTCATTGATTCAAAACATGAAGTAATATGATGAAGTATCAAATATGGAATGGAGGGAGTTCAAAGATATGTTTTTAGAAAAATAATTTCCTTGTGACAATCAAGAAGATATAGAAAGACAATTTCTGAGTCTGAGACAAAATTAGGATGAGAATTTTGCAAAGTATGAGGCTAACTTTCCACAGTTTTCAAGGTTTTCTGGAGACTATATACGTAACCCAAGAAGTAAGATTGATCGTTTCTTTGATGGGTTAAAACCATTTCTCTGTCGAGAATTAGTCTCACAATCCTTCTCATCATACGAAGACATTGTTTCATGTGCTATCAAGACAAAAAAGGAATTATTTAAGTCTTATGACTTTAAAGAAAAGCAAGAGAAGAAGAGATCTACTGATCAATATGGGAAAGGAAATAAGGGGAAGAAGGGAAAGGTTTAATATCCATCTTGTGGTAAATGTGGGAAGAAACCCCATGGTACTTGTTTGAAGGGAATGGGTGTCTGTTACAAGTGTCATGAAAAAGGCAACCAAGCTCATGATTGCAAAGGGAAGAAGGAAGCTACCAATTTTCATTGCTACAATTGCATGGAGATGGGACATTATGCAAATGAATGTCCTAAGCGTCAGTGGAACTTACCTCAGAAAAGGCCAGGGGATCAAGGCCAAGCTTATGATATCACTATTGCTGAGGTAGAAGCTCCAAAAGATGTGGTGATAGGTAATTTAATGGTTTCCTCAAGTTTATAAAATGCATTATTTGATTCTGGATCATCTCATTGTTTCATATCTTCCCAATTTGCTAAGAAAATTAGATATTTCCAATTTTATTTAACAAGGGAGTTGTCAGTTAAAACTACTAAGGGAAGTATCATTGCAACAAAGTTTTGTGAATCAGTCCCCATTAAGGCACATAAATGTTCTTTATCTACTGATCTCATCATCATACCTATGATTGAGTTTGATATAATCCTCAGTATGTACTGGCTTTCAGACCATGATGCGAAGATTTATTGCAAGAAGAAAGAGGTTACAATTTTTGATGATGATGATAAGGAACACCATATCTTTAGAGCAGAATCTTCACCACCTAATTCTTATCTATATCCACCCCCAGTATCTAAAATAAAATTCAATTATTGGGGAGGAAGAGAATGAAATGACTATGGGTGAGGAAAGGAATGTTCAAATAGAGGATGTACCTGTTGTGAAAGAATATGTAGATGTGTTTCCTGACGATTTACCTAGACATCCTCCAGAACGAGAAGTTGAGTTTTCCATTGATTTAATTCCTAGATCAAGGCCTATATCAAATACCCCTTATAGAATGGCCACTATATAATTAGTTGAAATAAAGAAACAACTAGAGGAATTGAGTAATGAGGGATTTATTCACCCTAGTGTTTCTCCATGGGGATCCCTAGTTCTTTTTGTTAAAAAGAAATATAGATCTATGAGGTTATGTATCGACTACAGGGAGATCAATGCTATAACAATAAAGAACAAGTATCCCCTACCTTGAATTGATGATTTATTTGACCAATTGCATGGAGCTCAATACTTTTCAAATTTTGACCTTCTATCTGGATACCATCAGTTGTGTGTGAATAAAGAAGACATTCCGAATACAGTATTTCGAACCAGGTACGAGCATTACAATATTACAGTAATGCCTTTTGGATTGACTAATGCACCCTCTGTATTCATGGATCTGATGAATAGAGTTTTCAAGGAATATCTCGATGAATTTGTGGTGGTATTTATTGATGATATCTTGGTATACTCCAAAAGCTATGAAGATCATGAAAATCACTTGCGCATTATCCTAAAGACTCTGAGAAGATATGAATTATATGGGAAGTTTAGCGAGTTTGAATTCTGGCTTTAGGAGATTTCTTTTATTGTCCATATTGTATCTAAGGATGTAATCTCTTTTGATCCTTCTATGACCAAGGCAATCCATGAATGGCCTGCACCGACGAGTATAACTGAGTTACATTGTTTTATTGGTTTAACAGGTTATTATCGACATTTCGTCCAGAATTTTTCCCGGTTGGATAACCCATTAACAAAGATCACACGTAAAGGGGTTAAATTTGTTTGGAAAAAATAGTGTGAAGAATGTTTTGAAGAATTGAAGAGAAGATTATTCAATGCTCCTATATTGACTCTACCATCAGGGAATGAAGGGTTCATTATTTATAGTGATGCATCGAAGAAAGGACTTGGTTGTGTCCTTATGCAGAATGATAGGGTTATTTCCTATGCATCATGACAGTTGAAATATCATGAGAAAAAATATCCTACTCATGGTCTCGAGTTAGCAGCTGTGATCTTTGCTTTGAAGATATGGAGGCACTACCTATATGGTGAAAAAATGTGAGATTTATACTGATCACAAGAGTTTGAAGTATATTTTCTCACAAAAAGAACTCAACATGAGGAAAAGGAGATGGCTTGAATTACTCAAGGATTATGATTGTAGGATACACTACTACCTGGGGAAAGCAAACAAGGTGGCAGATGCTTTGAGCAGAAAAAATCATGGAGTTTTGAACAATATGAGAATTGAAAGGGATCCAATTTTCATGGATTTAGTGAAGATGGACATGGGAATAACCAGGGAAGGTGAAACATCAATGCTTTTTTAAATGGTTTCCAAACCATATTTACTAGAAAAGATTAAGAGTTCTGAGTCCGATGATGAAGAATTTTGAAAGAAGATTAAAGATGTGAATGATGGGAGATTGAGAGACTTTTTGTCTAAAGAAGGAATTTTGAAATTCAGGAAGAGACTTTGTGTTCCCGATATACCAGATCAAAAAAGGGAATTGCTGGATGATTCTCATAGTTCCAATTTCTCTATACACCCTGGGAGCACCAAAATGTATAGAGATTTGAATGAATATTTTTGGTGGGACAACATGAATAGGGGGATTGCCGATTTTGTGTCAAGATGTATGGTTTGTCAACAAGTGAAAGCTGGAAGGCAACAGCCTAGTGGAGTATTGCAACCTCATCCCATACTTGATTGGAAATGGGATAATATCATTATGGACTTTGTCATGGGACTACCAAAGACTCCTAGAAGGAACAATGAAATATGGGTTATTGTTGATCATCTTAACAAGTCAGCACATTTTCTTGCTATAAGAGAAGATCTTCCACTAGAACGTCTAGCAAGATTATATATTGATGAAGTTGTGAGACTTCATGGAGTACCCCTATCGATTGTTTCTGATCATGATCGCCGTTTTACTTCAAGATTCTGGAAAAGTCTTCAGAAAGCCTTGGATACTGAACTTCATTTGAGCACTGCCTACCACCCTCAAACAGATGGATAATCAGAATGAACTATTCAAACCTTGGAAGACATGTTGAGATCCTGCTCACTTGACTTTCAGGGTATGTGGGATCATTATTTAACTCTGGAATAATTTTCCTATAATAATAGATTCCATTTGAGTATTCATATGGCACCATATGAAGCGTTATATGGAAAGAGATGTCGCACACCGACCTGTTGGGATGACGTTGGTGAAAGAAAACTCGTAGGCCCAGAACTGGTGGATGAAACGATGGAAAATGTGAAGGTAATCCAAAACCACATCAAAGCATTTCAAAGTAGGCAGAAGAGATATGCCGATAATCGAAGGAAGGATTTGGAATTTCAAGTCGGTGATCATGTTTTCCTGAAGGTATCTCCATGGAAGGGATTCATACGTTTTGCTAAGAAAGGTAATTTGAGTCCCAGGTACATCGGGCCTTTCGAAATTCTAGAACAAATTGGGGCTGTAGCTTACCGATTGGCAATGCCGCCAAGTCTCTTCAAAGTTCACGATGTGTTCCACATATATCTGTTGAGGAAATACATGCCTGACCCAACGCATGTACTCACCTATGAGGAAATAGAACTGGAACCCGATCTGTCTTATTGCGAAGATCCCATCAGGATTCTTGATATGAGAGAACAAGTGATGAGAAACCGGACGACTTGTCTGGTAAAATTTCTATGGAGAAACCATAAGATGGAAGAGGTAACGTGGGAACCCGAGGAACTTATGATGAAGAACCAACCGAGTCTTTTCATGCGGTAGTATTCTAGAAATTTAGTGGATGAAATTATTTGGAGGGTAGAATATAACACCCCAAGCTTCTACGGTACGCTTCTCTATGAATAATGCAATAGCGTGTGTTGTACGCAACATCGAGTTCTAACACACCACAACCAATCAAACTAGCCGTTATGAATAGTAATACCCACGTTTTGAAATTTATAAATTTTATTTTTTTAAATGGACTTCATTTTTGTATTCGGAATACCAAAATTAGCCTAGGGTGAATTTTTGGTATTTTTCTGAGAAACTTCATTTTTTGATGAATAGTGAAACCACTAAGTGGTAGTTAAAAAACTGAATTTTTCATAAAACTTAATTTTACCGCTTCTGTGAGTGGAATTTAGAAAATCCGAGAGACACAGTTAACATGAAGGAGTAAAATGTGGTTCAATGAGATGAAAATAATTTTTGGTGAATAATAACTTTTTACTTTTATTTACCACGGTTAAAAGTAAATAGGGTAATTAAGGGTAAAAATAATATTAATATTACCCTAAAACATGCCTAATTCTATTGGAAAAGTGTATCTAGACCAAAAACAACCTTAGGGATAAAATATTATCATTTAGGTTCACTTGGATTAGATTAGGACATTTATTATTATTTAATTCAAAGAAGAGTTAAAAGAGTTAAAATCAAAGTTTATTTACTAAAACATTTTTAATATAGAGTAATACATAAGATAAAATCGATTGTAAATATTCATTATAAAGATAAGAAGATTTCATACATAATTATATTTTATTTATAATTTTAGACATTAAATAATATAAATACCTAAATAAATATAATTTGAGACTTTTTATGAATTAAACTAATTTTCTAGGTTAATATGAAATGTCAGGATTTATTTAATTAACTTTTTTAGAAGTAATAATTCTTTTATGATTTTCACAAAAATCAATTTTCCAAATTGTGTCAAAATTGACATAAAAGAGTTTTTAAAACAAATGTTATATTATTAATTGATATTCAATTCCTAAAAATCTAAGGTTCGGCCAAGAGACTTATATCATGATAGGTGTATCATTAATGGACCACTTGGGGGTATCTTGGAGGTATATAGTATGTTTATTAACTATATAATATAAAAATACAAAGTGACATGGTAAGTGTCAAACTATATAACTAAGAGTTAAAACTAAAAGACAAGGTTAATATAATGACCAAAACCTTTCTAAAGTCTATTGGTTGAGTGTTTTTCAACCCATCCCTACATTAACCTTTAAATAATATACTTTGGAGCCATTAGAAACCGAATATAAATTTATTATAAAATAATATGTCTAGCTTTTCCAAAGGTGCCCCTCACCCCTCTTATAAAATGGAACTCCCCCTTCTCATTAATTAAAACCTTTAAAGCCTTTTGGTTCGGCCAAACCCTACCCAAATACTCTATAAACTTCCCTAAATACAACCTAAAGGCCTTAGTTTAATCAGAAAGCCAACCTAAGGAGCCATTTTGATCAAATCAAAAGGAAGAACCCGAAGAAGAGGTAATGTTTTCACCACCCTTTTTCAAAGTCATTTCTTTTTAAACTTCTTCTTTCTTTGTTATTACCATTATAAAATAATGAATACAGTATCTCCTATATACTGTATTATTATTATAAATATGGTACAACCATATTCCATATTCTATCCATCCTTTGAATGACATGTCACCATACGTGCGTACGTACGGCTTACCATCTCCATGTCGTGGTGTAATTGTTATTCAATACATTATTATTTGGATGGGTATTATAATGATTTTTAATTCATGTAAATAATAAATATAACATTATAATGATTTTTCTTATATGATATACCATCCAATTTTATATTATTTTAATATCAAAAGAATGATATTGTCTCTTGTGCGTACGTACGGACTACCGTCTCCACGAACGCGATGAGATTCATTCTCCATCGTATCTATTAAAGTATAATTATCATTTGATGATTTAAAAATAATTTTTAAGGACTTGTTATCATTCTATATATGAATAAGATACAACCTATCCATGAAAAACACGACTTACATTACAAAAAATATAAAAGAAAACGAGTAAGTTAACACCCGAAACAACAATAATACTAAGATATTATTAACAAAGCAATGTTAAAAGATCATATATGATATCATATTAATGTATATGATTCTTTTATAATTTAATAACAATTATTTCACCATTATAAAGGAGTTTAACCTACCCCAAACCAAGGAAAAGTACAAGGTAAGAGTTTAAATCACAACCTCTTTATTATCCGAGGTTTTTTATACGTAATAATCTACTGGGACATCTTTATCATCCACATCCATATTTCTTAAAAATGTATTTCAATTTTTTTACTATTTACTAGAATATGGGTTAAGTAATTTATACCCTTGTTTGAATTTTTATATGAGGTTTATAAAGGAATATTTCCGTCATTTTCTAAACAAGGTCCTTTTTAACCTTTTCGACATAATTAAGGTAAGAAAGTTTTTTTTAACTTATATGGCAGGTGCAGATATTCTCTACTATTATAAAATCGTTGAAGCTTCCCTAACAATCTTATAAGAATATTTTCAAAGAAAATGTTTTATTTTATAAATATATGACTCTTAAATTATTTTAAAATATAAAGATTTATTTCTCTAAAAAGAGTTTTGATTTCATATATGTCAACATACTTTGATGGATTTTAAGCTTATTTGAAGTTGATTTATTATAATACAAAACTTCTATATTGTATTTAAGGTTTTGTGATATGTTTGACTGTGGATGTGTTATTTTTATACCATTCATGGTTTATGGAGGCAGTGTTGATATTTTGTATGTTAGTTTTAATACGAATGTTTATGTTATGTTTAAACTTGTTCATATGAGGAATGCATTGGACTTAATATGTGACGGGTGGAGCCCGCTATAGCTCCTCGATGCATTGGTAGGTCTAATGAGACAAAATAGTGTCTTGGAACAAGGCCTTGACAAAATCATATTTGTATTCTTGGCACGAGGCCTTGGCTATGTGGTTATGATAGTCTGGCATTATGCATTCCATCATTATGAAAGTGGTTATTGATATTGCATGTGATTATTCGATTAGTACAATATCCATGCGAATAAGTAAATGGAAATTATTTCATTTTTTTCCATGCTATGTTGAAGTTCAAGTTTAAAAGGCTTTTTTTAGTTATACATTGACTGAAATGTTTATTCTTATTTATGAAAGTTTCCACTATATTGTTCTCCTTACTGGGCATTTGAGCTCACCCCTTTTCTATGTTTTTTTTCCCAGGATATGAAGAAGTAAATTATAAATGACCTTCAGGGATAGTATGACTGGATAAGAGTGTGGGCTATGGAGACTATGTTGTTGTAGTTTTCATTTTTATGATGTAATTTAAAACTTTATGAATATATCTAGTGTTTACAAGGCTACTAAACTAATCGGTCTTTCGAGATTTGATCATTCTTGTTATCATGCCAATGTTATGTAATAAGGCATTGACTCTGGGTAACTGGGGTCAGGGCGTTACAAAGGAACATGATGGGAAAATGATTCATAGTTAAGGGGACCTAGTTTGAATGAGTGGAGGAAATAAAGGAACCTCATGGTTAAAAATCCGAGGGTTTATTTTAATAATTCACATTTTTTAATAAAATAAGATGGGACCAATGGTTTGGCCCCACAGTTTTCCTAACCGCATGCTAACAACGTAGACCACATATCTTCATCTGTTTTATTCAAATGGTTTCCTATAAGGTCCCACACAATTTGTCTAACCATGTAGTGAATTATAAAAATGACTTTGGAATCCCTCACCACTTTATGAAAGGTTTGGTACACAATTACTCTTAACTATTTTGAAACCATGAAAACCATCCATTTTATTCAAAATACATATTTTCAACCCCAAAAATCTTGGAAACTCCCAAAATATGATTGAAATAAAGGAAGACTCAAATAAAATATATAATGGTGATCTGAAAAGTTACAAAATTGTCCCAACCATGCCACTTATATTCCCATATGATGTTTTCAAATTTCTTTATAAAAAATGAGATTAAGTTAATGCTCTCACACTAATGCCTCATGCTCCCAAGTCTCATTTATATTTCATCCATTATAAAAAAATACACAAACTAAAGAAATTGATTAACCTTGTAGAATTATAACATGGTGATAAAATATACGAACAAGACACTCAACAATAAAGGTGTCAGGTTCTTAATCCAGACTCACCCATTCCACTACTTGATATGAGTCTTGATGGTAGTAATTTAGTTGGAAAACATGGAACACATCATGAGTTTAGGTGATTTAGAATGGAAAGGCCAACCATTATTCTTAATTTTTATGGTATTCCATGATCTCTAAAGCATTGAAATTATAAAAAATCAATTTAACCTTCTTCCCTAAATGAAATTTTCCTTTATAAAGAGAGAAATTAATAAATAGTAGATCAACTACATAAAACTCCAGTGGATATTGATGATGGTCAATATAAAATTTCTAGTGACTTTGGCTATAAAAATCATTTTATAATTCACATGGACCTTTATTTTAGTCTCTTTAATGATACTAGGCCCCAACAATGAATGCACTCCTAGCATAGATCATCAAAGAGGGGACTAACACAATCATCCATATAGTACCTTGTAGGGATCCATATTTATTAAGGTTTAGTAGATGTTATTATAAGGAATATCATCTAAAAAATTATTCTCCCATTAGCCACTAAAGTCAAAGACAAAATCTTGAAGCATATCCTAAAAAATATAGTTATCCCACTGTATCGTTTCATCTGTCATTGGATGTTAATACATACTATATTTAATCTAAGAACCAAAATACTTCTCAAGTACCTTTCTAAAATGGTATTTCATGAAAGGATCTCAGTTCAAAATGATCACTAAAGGCACACAAGGAAGACGAAAAGCTTATTGAATGTGATTATTCTCATACTATTCAATTATTGTTGACCACTTAATAGTAATGTAATTTTATTATTTTGTTAACTAATCAATAATAACACATATATCATTCTTTTCAGTGGGAGACCATGGTTATCCAATAATAGATCCTAAGAAGATATCATCCCATTTCTATACTGAGGTATGGATAGGTTGTAACAACTCCGATAGCTTATAGTGCTCATCTTTGATTATTTGGAAAGTTAATAATTAAGATACAAAATAAACAACTTCTAAATTAATCACAACCCATCAATATCAATTTTTTAGATAATAGAAAATATTTTTAGTCCCCAGATGAAGGACCTATGTAGAGTGGTGACTACCATTATCACCTCCTGCATCAAAGGAAAGGGGACTACTAACTACTTTTGAAGAGAGAGGATACTGTTAAGTGACCATGATAAATAACACGAGGTCTCCCCACTGTTTAATATTCCTACAACCCACTGAAAGTCACAGTCTGTCTTCTACCAAAAGTAAATATGGAAATCAATAGAGGAGTTGATCTGTATACTAGTAAAAAATCACCGATTCATCCTCCTCCTCCACTTCTAGATGAAGTTGATAAAAGATTATCATTATACCCCTTTATTACCAAGATTATATCACTATATGAGTAGAAATTTTCTTGTTCATCTTGTCATCTACCACTTTCCCCATTCCAAGAGTATAATCCACATCTAAATTCAAGATTCTATAGTTACTCTATATATCATCTCTATTTGACATTCATATCCATCTAGGTAAAGATATTATTTAAAATTTTATTATCATAATATGCTATTAACTTCCCCTAAAAGAGGTAGTCAATTTATGTCTTAGTAGAATGCATTTCCACCATTATTTCAAGATCATGAGTGGGTTGTTATTTTCGTGAGGGTTTAACTAATGTGATACGTAGTATTCCATGTGCTCATCATGCATCTACACACACCTCAACCTCTTTATTAAAGCATAAAAACTCACAATACAACTCATTAATAGTTATGGGAATATAAAAACATGTACTGAAGTCAACCACACTTTTGTCTCCTAAGGGACTGGGCTAATGACCATGGATTTAGAGGCTTTTCCTCTTCATGGATATTTATTTCAAGGATTTTAAGGGGATTTGGATTCTTTAAGATTTTGAGGGGGATTAGGGAAGGGGACCCAATCTCTCCAAATATATTTATTCTTGCATAGGAAGATATTATTAAGAATATCAAGCTCGACATATTGGAGGGAAAGATAAAACCTTTCATCAATAGGCATAAGAATGGATTGGTCTGTTACCTTATGAAATCTGATGACATGATATTTTTCATAAATGGAAGTAAAATATATATTAGATTGTTCAACAAGATTATGGAATCCTATGGAAATGTAGTGGAAAAACATTATGGCTTTTAGAGGAAGAAACTATCAAATAATAGTCATAGTGAGAGAAAAGTCAGTGTCATTGAATGTTTTAAAAGAATAATTCCTTATGTAATTTTGTAAAATACTTCATGGAAAGAGATTCCTTTAAAAAATATTTGATTATAATTCAAATTCAAATGGGTTAATTATACACTATATAAAATATGGTGGTGTATATTATTGAAATATGCCTTAATGAAAGGATATTAGGACAAAGTCCCTTACCATGATCCCGAATCATCACGTACAATATTTATATTCCGGAATAATAAACATAGATTAATTTATACCTAATTTTTAACCACTTAAAAGTTTATTATTTCTTTTATATGACTTATTACAATGTTATAAATATTACATAATTATTTAAGTTCATATCGGATGTTTTGTAAATATTTGGTATTTGAGTTGAAAATGAACTTGTTCTGATATAAATTTTCCATGTGGTCATAATTAAATCATCTCCAGAATATTATTCATGAAATCATTATTATAAATATACATAAATTATACCTTTAAATAAAACCATGAAGTGTGGTTATGGAAAATGAACAATGTTATAATAATGGAGATGGTAGACCGTATATACGTATGAGTAACATTTTCCATTTTTCATTAATTGTTATGGTAAGAATTTAAGTATCATTTTATCTTTCCATAATGATCATAAAATTATTAATATAATATTAATATTTTAAATAAACTTTTTTATATCATACAAGTGATATCACAAATAAAAACGAGTCACATCGCTTCGTGGAGGTGATAGTTTACTTGTACGCGCGAACAATGCTATCATTTTTATGAGCATGAAAATTAAGATATATAATTGATATATATTTATCATATAATGATGAATATTTCCTTAATATCACATATGAACATTAATTACATTATTATAAGCAGTCTTGATAGACTGTTATGAAAAATGAATTAGATCGATTCGTGGAAGTGATAATTCAAACATACACATGAATGATAAATTTCTTTCTAAATTGATGGAAGTGGAGATAGATCTAGATGTGATATTAAAATAATAAAATCATAGTATATTTAGGACACTGTATTTATTATCTCATCATGGTTGCAGGATATTTTATGTAATTACAAGAGGAAATAAAATTTGAAATACTTAAAGAAAATGATACCTCTTCTTCAGTTGATCAACCATGACGAACAATTTAACTCCTAAAAGAAGGCTGTTATACCAAAAATAAGGCCTCAATAACATGGGGAGGGATTCCAAAAAGGGTTTTGGATAGATCTGGGATGAACGAAAAGGCTTTGTAAGTGTGAGTCTTAGAGAAGATAGGGTACCTTTTGATATGAGAGGTGAGAGGCACCCTTGGAAACACTTAAAATATTAGATTAATATAAATTATTTCTTTCATCAAAATGATTACAACATGAAATATATCTAAGATAAGACAAAAATAGTTCTAAATCATCTCATACAATACTTTTTATACATGTATTAGTTTTTATTTTAAACCTTATCTCTTTAGTTTACCCTTAATTATTCTCTTTTAATTTTAATTGTGGTGACAACATTTTAAATATTAAGATACTATAAATTTTACTTATATGAGGAATATTTACAATAATTGGGCACTTAATTAGCTTATAAAACTTATAATAATAACTTTTTGATTTTAAAATATTTTTAGGATTTTTAAATAATTTAATAAATTATTTTTTTATAAAATATCAATGATTTCAATTTTTACACTATTCATTTTATTGAAATTAAATAAAATACAACAGAGAGATATATACTAGACAAATCATTTAATAGATTTATTACTTGTAATATTCACCTAGAAAATTCATGGATTACATAAATTATGTCATATAATATTTATTTTAATATTTATAATATAATTTAGTTGATTCTTTCATTAATAAGGCAAACACTGTATTGTCATTGTGTCATAATTAAATTTAATTATTTAATGCCTAAAAATTATTAATAAAATAACATGATGTATATATTTTTTTATATTTATATTTTCTATTTATATTCTAATATATTACTTATATGACCTCATATTAATTTTTTTTATTAATAAGAGTAATGTTTATGCTAATGTTTCCTTTACATTAAATTAAAAGTTATAAATGTCATATTCACACCCATGTGGATTCAAGAAGAGAAATTTGTATCCCTCAGGTTTTCATGATTAGTCATAACTCATAAAATAAGATTAAGAAAAGTTTTAGGGTAGTTTTATATTATTATAATATCATTTTTATGGTTATTTACCTGATTTACCCTTTAACCGTGGTAAATAAAATACTAAAGTTACTATTCAGACAATATTATTTTTATCCTATCAAACCAAAATTTTTATACTGATTACAACCATGTATGTTAGTTTTTGAAAATTCATTTCACAGTAGTGGAAAAATTAATTTTCAAATTAATCCCGTTGTCGGAATGAGAAAATGGGTTTTAAAAATGTAAAAACCATCAAAAGAATGAAATGTGTTTATATAAAATTTCAAGGTGAAATTACTTCTAATGGAAAAAATTATATTAAATTATAAAAAATAATTTAATTATACTTTAAAAAAATTAAAAGGATTATCTAACTATATAAATAAATTAGATGATAATGCATTTTTGAATTAAAATGCAGTATTTTTCACTATTTATTAAAATATGAATTTGATCAGAAAAATAATTTTTTTACCAAAGTAAATTTTTATGTCCTTATTCTATAGAAGAAGTTTATTTTTTAAAATTAAACATATAAAATTCAAAAAAAAAATATTTAAAAAGGGTTCTCCATCAAAAGGTGGTAAAGCTAACTTTTAAAAATATTAGAGTATTTTTTGCTTAGGATTAGATTTATTTAAATTTCAATCCTAAAAAATTTATTATAAGGAAGTAAAAACATTTAATAAACTTGTTTAAAAATAATATAGTTAGTTCTGTTCATTTCCTCCAATATAACAACTAAGCGTTAACTACCATTTAAAATAATAATATTAATAATGTGTTATTTTTTGGTATATCTCAATCTTGTGTGCAACATAAGATTTTGGAGAAACCCGTTGTTGCGTTTTGAGTATTCTATTGAACACGGTGTTCACTTTCAAGTAAACTTAATATCTAATTCATATATATTAATGGATATTAAAAAGTATTAACAATATACTCTAAACTCACCATAAATGGACCACTATTGATATAAAAAACCATTTATAGTGGATTTTTATTCATATCTATTAATCTTTTATACCCGTTAAGGGTTTGTAATGTTGTTATAAAATAAAAATCCACCATAAATGGTCCACTATTGATATCATTAACAATATACCATCCATTTATAAGAGTCTAATATTTTGATGAATTTTAATTCATTTAATAAAATATTATTTTTAAAAAATATCATCAATTTCAATTTTAGAAATATTTATCTTCTTTGAAGTTAATAATGTCATGAAAATCAAGGAATTATAATACAATGCATAAAACCTCTATAATATGTGATGTTTATCTAGAAAATTTGTGGGTCACATTAATTATTTCAAATTATACTACATTAAACATTTTAAATATCGTTTATTTTATTAATTGAATAATTACTGCAGTTGGGGTGGTGCCTTAGGGGTAAACCCAACAATCATGCATCCAAATGACCTAGGTTCAAAACTAGGTAGGAGAGATTTATTGAGTTACTATATCAGTGAAATATAGCTACAAAATACCAGTAGAAGAAATTTAGTGGTATTGGGAACTTTATAAAGTATTGTAGGGGTGACAATACTTTAGCAACCCAAGTATTTTAGCAGTATTTTTCACCAAACGGGCCTTAGGGTCAAAAAATGGGATATTGGGACTCGATTTAGGGATTTCAAGCCCTAGTTCCTTCAGGACATGTTCATAGGAGACTTGGTCATGGGACAATAGGATCTGTATTGGGTCTCCCTATACCCATATATAAAGTGGTCTTTCAATTCATGATAAAAAGATTCTTTGAACCAAAATTTAAAAAATAAAAATAAATTTAATAATTACAACGATAGCATTTTGTAATTATTTAAAGTAATTATTTATTCACTAAAAATTAAAAATAAATTACCATGATTAATATAAATAATTTATATTTCATACGAATATTTATAACTAAAAATATTCTATAGTTATCGTTATGTTAAAAATATTATAGTTACTAAAACAAGAGTGTGACATTATTTAATTTTCATTATATAAAAATTATATTGATTATCATCACATATAAGATGAAAGTAGACAAAATATTGAAAATTTGGGTCAATATAGATGAAATATACTCATCTAATAAAAGTTAGAAATGTTTTAGGGTCATTTATAGTCCATATCATTTTATTTCTTACATTAATTATCTAATTTACCTTATACTGTGGTGAAAAAAATTACTAAGGTTTTATTTATGTTAACTAAAAAAGAAATGATATACCAAATCTATACCCACTAATTCTAAATATGGAATCCATTTTTCACAATACAAAATATAAAAGTAAATTTTTTTATTTAATATTAATTTAGTAAAACACATTGAAAAACAGTTTTTTTAGAAAAATTAACTTTTTAATTATAAATTTATTTTATAGTAAATTAAAGATAAAATGTATTTTAAAATAGCACAACATGATTTTTTTAAATAAAAAGTACCTAATTAAATTATAAAAATAATCAGAAATATAACTTTACTTTATAAATACTTTAAAATAAAGTACGGTTTTCAATAAAAATTAGTATTTTTAAACATTCATTGAATAATAAAACTTTTCAAAAAAATACAAAATTCACCACAAGATTGCTTTGATATACTGATTTTAAAAATGATATCCTTCTTATAAAATAAAATTTCTAAAATTTCCCTGAAATAATTATCTTATTTTCTCACAAAAGAAAATATTTTTTTTATGAAAACACATTTTTGATGAATAATATGACTTTATTAAAAATTGGGTGCTTACTTACTAAGAATTAATTAGTAAATTTCTATTTATGAGAAAGTTTTTATATATTTGAAAAATTAGATAATCCTATAAATAACCACCAATTTAACGACTATTTTATAATAGTGATATTAATATTTATCCATTCATTTAATATTAGTGTTGCATATATTGTAATCTATCAAATAAAGTAATGTGTTAAAATCTAGGGATATTAAACACCACCTTTAGATCATCCCTTCTAACACATAATTCATAGATTCTAAATTTAACATCTCAATGGTTTGGATGAATTATAAAATGTATTCGATCTTTTTTAACCATTTTTCTAGTTCATGGTACCCTCAGTCACTCTAAAACTTATGAGGATTCTACTTTGTAAACTCTTGGGTATGATCCATTGATCATACCTACCTAGGATCAAAACTATTCTAAATAGACTAAATGGTTTTGATCACTAGTTATATAATATTGGAGTCTATATGAGGATTTTATGATAGAGTGTTCTCCATATTTTTCTCTCTCCGATTCTTAGAGGTCCTTCTAGAAAGCATGATATAAAAAAATAAAAAACAAGAGTCCAGTAAATATGTTATTCTTTTAAAAATTAAACCAATAAAAATAACTTAGGAAATCATCCCAAAACATGAAATAGAAATAAACCATAAAATCACTCATATAAAAAATCAACCTACATGAATCCATTTCATCTTAGGTAACCCGAGGTCTAACATAGTGAAGAGATATTCATGCACTTCCCTACACCCCTGCTCATCTCCACAAAATATAACTATATAATACCAAAATCCTCAAATATAAAAAGGGGATATTATATCATTTTATAAAGAACTAATCTAGGTCAAATTTCCAAATCCCCTGGGTTGGCCTGATATAAAACCCGAGGTTTGTTACTCATCACCATGGGCCAATGACTAGTGTTTTGGTACCAATGTTAACTCAATGGGAAACATGTCACCCTCACAGTCCAATAAAACATTCCTAGGATTCCACCTATAAATATGTAATTACCCATCCATAGATTGGATGTCAATTTAATCAAATAAATATATATAATAACATAAAACACGCTATAAGAACAAAAAAACATGCCAAAAAGTGTATAAGTAACAATAATAACATTAATTCATAAAAATAAAAAATGTTACTAAATTAAGAAAAAAAAAATCACATAAATAAACATGAGAGTAAAAATATACCCCCAATTAAGTTAGCCAATACATGGCTAAAAAATTACCAAAATATCGAGATTTATAGGATCCCAAAAATGCCCAGTCAAGCTGCCTCCATGTGGCCATATGCCACCACAAGACTCAAACCATAGAAGGAAACATAACAACAAGGTGTCCAATTATGAGAATAAACTCTTTTTTCCATTAGCTATATCATGTAGAAACATGTATTTATATTCCTTATATCACAATTAGGGTGTGGGGAAAATCTTGGTAGGACACCACCATGGATATAGATACCACTTTTCATAGTGAAAATCATTGGTTCTAGTTTTAAAACCTTATCTTTAAAATCAATACTTTGAAAATGTTTTTTAATCCATTGGTTTTTCTTATAATAATACATGTTGAAAAATAACATATAAAACATAATTACAAAATATTAATGGTGGAATCATGTAATAACCAACATGATAATAATAGAACAATATATGGGCAAAAATAAATGATGCATGACAATAATCACAAAATATATAAGCAATATGGGGAGCTATGACCTACGATATTGAGGTGTATATAACTCACTTAAAAAATAATAATTGGGAAATCTGATACCAAAAAACTTGTTCAACTAATGGCATCTTGGGGGTCACCAAAAATGACCACTATCAAGAACCTACTGAAGGCTAGGGTAATGACCGTATGAAAACCACACACATAATGTATCACATACGCAACCCAAAATTACATCCACAACAACATGTAAAGACCATTGTCAAGGAATAAAGTTCTAACCAAAAATTATATTTCAAAATACCTAATTAAATACTTTTTGAGAAAAAGTTTCGTGGAAACATTTTATCAAACACAACAAATACCTAAAGAATATTGGTTTTAAAGAAATGTATGGAAAATATAATTTTTTACAACACCAACCAAATAAACACGAAACCCACCCATAAAACAAATCTAGATGTGTTTTAAAAATTAAAAAATGGATAAAACTAAAGGTAAAAATCATGAAAAATTTAATAAAAAGGAATATCCTTGGCATTTAGAGAATTATACCAAAAAATTGATGAAACATCACTAACATCACAAGACATCATAAGGATTGAAGACGATGGAGCTGAAGTAATTGAAACATAAAAGGAATACATAAAAACCCCAACCAAAACCATAGATTCATACCTCCATAGTCATTATGTTCATATAAATGAGAGAGAAATAGGGGATAATGTTATAAGATGAATAAAAGAGTTGAAAATCCAAGAAAACATGGTTATACCTCAAGATATTCACCAAATAATAAAAGGAGAACCATTATGAAACAAGGGGGGAAATGGATTCATGATAAGGGGACCTGTAACGACCCAATGTTTTTAATGGAAATTACCTTCATATAAATATTCGATAAAATCACATAATAATGAACTACTGAGTGATAAGTGAGATTTAAACATAAGTTTGTCACTTCTGTGTTTGGAATTTCGAAAATCCGGCATACACGGTTGTGTTCAAGATGTTTTTTTTTGGAGTCTAATAAAAATAATAATACTTTTTGGTGAATAGTAACCTACCCTAATGAATATTAACATACCCTTATGAATAGTGATATACCATAATGAATAGTAACCTTACTTATGGTGTTATAAAAATAATATTCGTGTTGGAAGTTCGATATACCTATTGTTTAGAATGAGTTAATCAATGCTTTAAAGCTGGTTTTGATAATAAATTATTATTTTAATTAAATATTAAAATAATCATATTTAGAAAATTATTTTTGAAAAATGGACTTAATTTTTGGATTCTACACGTCGAAAAATGGTTGGGGTAAATTTTTGGTATTTTTCTGATATACTTGAATTTTTTATGAATAGTGAAATACCGTAATTTACAAAAATAAGCTAAATAAGCTAATTATAGAGTCATATTTGATGTTATACTGATGTAAGCTCACTTTTTTCGGGATTACAATAGAAAATTAATATACTTTGTCATTCAAGACTCACTATTCCTTGTCTTGTGGGGAAATAATAATCTAATGAATTTTATATTAAGGAAACCCCTCTCTCCTCCACTATAAATACCCTCTCTCCGTACCTCTTTCTCTCACACCACTCAAGCCTTGTTCCTAGCCAAATTTCTGCCCAAATACCCTACCAAGCTCCTTCCCCAAGTCCAAGGCTTTCTTGTCTTTCCAAAAGACCAAAACCAAGGCCCCTAAGAGGAGTCTCAAAGAGAGGAGATCACATGGTAAGAGCCCTCTTTTGTTTTCAAGTGTTTTGTTTTCATTTTCTTTCTTTCCTTATACCCTCTTCCCCTTCCCTTATCCAAAAGGGCATGAAATCTCCAGAATCTCATATATTCTGGATTCTAATCATGTTAATTGAAAATTTCAAGCATCATACTTCTCCTCCTCTCCCTCACGTTTTAGAATTAAACATCGTCCGTGATGGGTCAAATTACCAAAATCATGGATAATGTGTTTTCAAATTCTCTTATCATTTTTATTCTGTTCATGAAACCATTTATGTTATGGTTGAACCAGATTATTATATATGTTATATGTCCTATTTAAGATTCTGTAAGCCTCATAAACTCATTATATAAAACAATAATACAAAACAAGTCAATTATGGGAAAAATCGTTAAAGTTAATTCAAGTGTTTATCATTAATGTTTAATGTAAAGGTTCTATTTTACTCTAATTAACCAAATTAACATTGTAACCATGTAACCTACTAGATGTCCAATAATGTTATAACTTCAATTCTTGACAACCACTTTCATCTTACAATTTATATGAACCTAAATACAATTGAACCGATCATTAAAACAAATGAAACAAATGGACCCGAACAATGAAATTGAACCTTGTAATCAACCAAGATGGGTATAAATGAACTTAAAAAGGTTATAATGAATCTTTTACTTTTAGATATGGTTCTGGAACTATTGATTAATAAACCTAATTTGAATTTTCAGGTCATTAATATCAAGTGGAGAACACCAACGGGCCTAAGGTAAGGGATCCTCTCAATTTCACTTTTATTCAAGATTGTTCACTATGTTAAGACATGTTGTGTGTAATTATTAATTATGGGATATGATTTTGTACCTCCCCCATACTGACATCCTTATGTATAAGTGATGAGAATTCCCTTTCCTCTGTCACTAATCCCCCTCAAGTACTCCCAATACAATGCCGATAATCCGTAAAGAATTCTACCCGAACCTCTTTTATTCCTTCAGGTTGTCTTATTTACCTTCCTACCAAAATGATGTTATCTTATATTTTCTTGTTTATAATATAAATTTTTTGTACACGTTCCAAGTCTATTTATCAAGACACTTTCCTCGCTTTCTTTCGGGGATATGCATGATTTTAAGTGATTCTCTCCTCATTACTTCCCGATAAGTGAACCTGTTTTAAGGGAACTTCCCGAATTCTTTCCTATTATAAAGTGTACTCTAACCTTTGTTTTAAGTCACATTTGTGCTTATAAAATAAGTATTGTTATTATGAAAACCCTCCTGGTTTACATCTGGTTTTATAAAAAATATTACGCTGCTTTTCGTTTTAAGAGATATTCGATGTTTTCTTAAACCACACTAAAACGTTTTGACTCAAAGATTCATAAAAACTATTTTTACCTGTTATCACTTTAGTTTGTTATCTCTTATAATGATTTATGACTTTATAGGTTATTAATGTATATTTACTATTTAATTCCTTTCTTTCATGGACACTTGTATGTTACGCTCCTATTTATTATGCCTAATGACGCGATTGTGTGCCCATTTCTTTCCTTGGGTACTCTATCACGACCCGTCCTTGGGGCCTGTGCCCTGAATTCCCCAAGCCCACCTCCCATAGGCCAGGGGCTGGCAACTAGCACCAAAGGTGTAAATCCCAATAAATGGGAAGGCATTTCCTTTATAAAAGTAACTAAACACCACAGAGTACAAGCGGAAGTAAAACACTAAGTACAAAAAAGAAGTGCTGAAAGTAACTGGTCCAGAATACAAACCCAAAAGAAAGTAAAACTACAACTGAACAAAGTACAACAGAAAAAGACAACAGCTGGAAGAAGGAAGTAGCTCCTGGGTCGTCCTCCTCGGATCCTACCTGAAGGGTAAGTACAGATAGCGCAGCTCCTGGTCGTCCACCACGGATCCTACCTGAAGGGTAGGTACAGATAGCCTCCTCCACGCCCTCGTCCGTCAACCTCCTCTGGGAGTCGTCACGTCGTGCAGTCCACCTCCGGGTACTGACTCGTCGTGTAGTCCACCTCCAGGTACTGACCAGTCCTCAGACGCTCGGCCTCCATCAGCACTGCCCGTCGTCTGCAACCAACACAACGAGGTGCGGGCATAACCCGTGTAGGGGTGAGTATAAAGATACTCAGTAGGGACCCCGAGACCCTCAAGGTCTCACTAAACCAACAAGGATAACCACAAGAAGATCTCAACAGATAACCTCTACTTAGATATATGCCCATACATATATCTAAGTTATCAAGTAACCCATCTCAATCATGAGGAAACACAAGGATTGTGAAATCAACGGATAACCACTACCCAGGTATATGCCCATAGATATACCTAAGTTATCAAGTGACCCATCTCAATCATGAGGTAAACACAAAGATCAAAAGTCTCAGCTCAAACCAGGATTTTCATTATCGAAACCATAACTACTGGAGAGCTCCGTCTTTGGAGGGTACATTGGTACTGTCATGACTCTGAGGTACTGCTCACTAACCTAAAACTGCTGAGGTACTCCTCCTGTCGAGTACCGTGGGCCTTCCACCTCACACAGTAGTGCTTCCCGCCGGGGTCTGCCACCCAACACAGTAGTGCTCCCCCCTCATCGCCTACAGAGGTACTCCTCCTGTCGAGTACCGCGGGTCTTCCACCTCACATAGTAGTGATCCTCCACTGTGGGTCTGCCACCTCACAAATTAGTACTCCCCACTGGGCTACGTAAGTCACTCCGAATCGAATCAGACAAGCAGTCTTCAGGTCTTTGCTGGCTACACGGTCTCCGTACTCCGTACGATCGTCTCTGGGAGGGTCCGCTCCACGAGCTACAAGTTGATACTCCAAGTATCTCAAGGTCCCACGAAGAAGTATCTCAAAGGGCTGCCTCGTCACAGGGGTCTCAACGCAACAGACGGCGCGTCAATCGGACACCCGGTCTGTGAGTTATTAGCCTTTTCGTCTCAAGGGGCCCGGTTCGTTTCGTGAGTGAACCAACCCCGGCCGTATCTCAACTGTACCCCGAACTCTCATAGGGTAAGCTCGTAGGGACCGTTTCTCAACGTGATCACCAACGCCGCTGACGGTTCGTCAAACGGACGTCCAGTCAGAAAGGTATCATCTTTTCCGTTCCAGGGGCCCGGTTGGATTTTGGAGTGATCCAATCCGGCCACTATCCAACTGCATCCAAAACTCAGGTGGAGGATGCCAAAAGTTCAATATCGTCAACAGGAACACAACGAGACAGACGGCGCGTCAATCGGACGCCCGGTCTGTGAGTTATTGGGTTTTTCGTTCGAGGAGCCCGGTTGGTTTCGTGAGCGAACCAACCCGACCGCACTCCGACGACATCCAAACCCCGAGCGGAGTAAGCCAAAAGATCCGTCTCACTTAGAGGAAACCATCAAAGATGACGGCACGTCAATCGGACATCCGTAGCTCAAGATATGAGCGTTTCCGCTCCAAGGGCCCGGTTGGTTTCGTGTACGAACAACCCGACCGAACCTAAAGTTCTCCGAAACCTTGAGTGCGATATACCAAAACGACCGACTCGATCCATGGATCGTTGTTCCGCTAACGGCGCGTCGTTTGGAGGCCCGTAGCTCAAGTTACAAGCATTTGACCGAAAACGGTCCGAAGACGGGGGGTCCGGGTCCGGGCCGACCCGGCCCGACCCCCCCTTGGGTCGGCCGAACCGGGTTGGCCCGGCCCGGCCCGGCCAGGGGCGGTCCGGCTCGGCTCGGACGAGCGGCCGACGCGGAGGGAGCCGCCGCCCCGCGTGACACTGCCGCGGCACCCGCGGGGTGTCGGCCAGACAGCCGGACGCGGCTGAAGTCGCGTCCCGAGTGACGCGGGGGGAGCCGCAGCCCCCACGTGACACCCCCGTGACACTCGCAGGGTGTCTCCCTGGCGACCGGACGCAGCTTCAGCCGCATCCCGCGCGCGCCGGACCCGCACGGCCGCTGGTCCGCGAGCGTCGCCGCCGCGGCCGGTGCCGCGGCGGTCTCGTCCGGCGGCGCACCGGGCGCCGCCGCCGGCTTCCGCGGGCCGCAGGAGTCGCTCCGGTGGCCCGTTTTCCTTCCCGTCTGCGCCGTTCCTCCTCTCGGGTTCCGTTCTTCACTGCGGAACCATCAAACTACCCTTGCGTCACGTTCCGTCGTCGCCCGTCAAATCCGCACAATCTTGAAGAACGGCGGAGGGTTGTCGGGCCCTGTTCGTTTGGCCCGCACCCTCCGCGTTAGATATAAACAATGGTAGAATTTTTTATTCCACACAGGAAACATCAATTTTAATAAATTAAAATTGTTCATACGAATCCGGTTCTTTAACTTTTTAAGAAAAATTTACGGGAATATAAAAAGCGGTAATTCCAAAATAACTCCCTACCTCGTAGTCGTCGTCGTACGCACGTTCTTCGTAGATTTGCTCGTCGCGGAAGGAGGGGATCTTCGTGTCGTCGCGGAAGGGCGTCACGTTGTCGCGGAATCCGGCGTTGAGTCGGCGAACTCAACGGACCAAGAAACAACAGATTTAATTTAATTATATAAAATTAAATTCGTGTTTTTTTAAAAAAAACACAAGGGAGATTTAAGAGAATCCCGAAGTCTGTTACCTCAAACATTTGATTGAAGATTTCGTTGCAGAGGAAGAGACGTCGCAGAAGAACGTTGCAGGAAGGGAACGTCGGCGTCGCGGAACACGTCGTCGCGTCGTCGACTCTTCGTCGGAGGCCGGCGTTCTTCGCGTTTTTCGCGTTCTTCGTGTTCTTCGCGAAGGAGGATGAAGGCTCAAGAACTCAGACAAAACCTCTCAAAGAGAATCCTCCAAAAAGACTTGTTGGTCTTATTTTATTATTATGCCAACAAACAAAAAATGGGTAAGTAACGACCCATCTATTCGTTGAATTAATTCAACGAAAGAAACTGCCCATTTAATTCACGAATAAACCGACCAATTAAATGGTGCATTAAGGATTTAAGAAAACGCGTCAGTTGACTTTCATAAAGACAGATTTTTGCGGGTGCGTTACTTAGCGGAAAGAAATGGCGGGGCTCGTGCGGGCCCACCTCAAAAATATCCTACCAAGGGGGTAGGATATTTCTGGATAGCACCCTATTCGTTTTAACTCAGTTTAAGTGGCTTTCAAGTGGCTTAAGTGAAATAAAATAAAGTAGGTCGCACAATTTATTTTATTTCTTAACTTTAAGCCCAAAAAAATAAAAACCACACCCGAGAAAACACAACTTTGGAAGAGGAGTTTCTAAGCAATTACCGGCACTGCAATTCCATCGGTGCCCTCAGAATTCGATTCCGAGCACCGGTTCAAAAGTTAGAAAAAGCCGCTCGTCCGTTCATTGAACGTACCCGAGCCAAACTTCGGAAATTGATTCCAGGCACACCGGGCCTCAGAATCAGGCGCCGTCAGAAACTGCATTCTTTTAAAATTCCAAAGAAAATTAAGAAAAAAATTTCCTTGGAATTTACGGGTCTTTACATTACTCCCACCACAGGACTTTACGTCCCCGTAAAGCTTCACCACAAACTTAGGGAAACAAAGGCGGTACTGAGCATGCATCTAAGCCTTCCCCTCCCATGTGCTCACCTGGAGGTTCCCGTGCTGCCAAAGAAAGTGCACAAGAGGAATCGACCGTCCTCATAGGATCCGCTCCTGTCGATCCTTGATCCCCACCGGAACTTCCATAGAAGTCACCTCATCGCCACAGTCCTGCTCCCCATGGTCGATGATATGCGGAGGGTCGAGCACGTATCTCCTCAGTTGGAATATTTGGAAAACGTCGTGCACCTAGTGCAACTGAAGTGGATTGGTCAAGCGGTAAACCACCTTGCCTACCCAGCTGAGGACCTAGAAAGGTCCGTTGAACCTCAGAGATAACTTGCCTCCCTAGACACATCTCTGTAAACCTCGTCGAGGTGAGACTTGTATAATGACGTGGTGGTCATCCTCAAACTCTAGAGGCCTCCAAGCCTATCAGTATAAGGCTTCTATCGGCCCTTTTCCATCCTCATCTGCTCTTGGATGACTTGGAACTTCTCTAGTCTCACAAGAGCTGCTATGATTTCTTCTTTTCCGATAAGAGAAATCCGGTCTCATCCCCTGGATGGACCACATTCGTTGCCTAATACAGTCAATCCTGATATGAATGATGCATTCATGTCATGGATGATGTCGTAAGGCCTCGACATAACTACCAAGAGATCCAACTATCACTCTCGCCTCCAAGGGTTGAGTCACACTGTCGGCATCAGTGTGTGGTCACTAGGTCTCCTTCAGTAGAAAACTCGAAAGTGAGGGTCAAGTCAACATTCTTAACTGGGACCACTCTGTATCAACCAAACAAAAGGACAGGAAAGAAAACAAAGATAAGTGTCTTTTTATTATTGCAGCTCATAGTATAGGACACAAAGCAACTACAGACAAACATCAACAAAACCAGAAGCAACAGGATCAATAGCCTCCAGGTTGGAAGCTAGTCCCGCTCCAGTCCATCTGCTTCCGGAGTTCCAAGAACATATGCCTCAGCTGCCTGAAGCTGAGCTCTCCTATGTCCTCCTATCCCCTGCGGTCAGGGTGGGCCTCCTGGTGGTGGTGGTGGCAACATCCCGAAGCATCGTCCACCTCCAGCTGCACGACCAGCTCCTCTGCCATGGCCGCCTGCTCCTTGCAGTCTGCCCTGATCGAACCTATGCCTCTGCCTCAGAGGTTCTTCATTTAACTGCTCGTCATCTGCATGGCGGGTCGGACAGTCACGTGCTATGTGACCAATTCCGCCGCAGGAGTAACACTTCATGGCAGGTCCGGCTCTATCACTTCCCTTGGTGCCTCGCACTACCGATCCTGAGTCACGCGGTCGACCACCAGTAGGTCTGGTCCTCTTGGACCCCTGCGTCATCTGTCTACTGTCCGCTACAGAAGACTCTGCCGCATGCCGGCTAGTGGTGGGTCCTGCTGCTGGAGACTGCTCAGCATGGAAACTCTCCACTAAGAGGGCTCGCTCCAACACTCCTGTCTACGTGGGAATGTTGTGCGATACAACCGAAGCTATGATCTCCCGCCTGATCCCCTGCTCGAAGGTTCGGGCCCTGAAGAACAGGTCCCATACCATATCTGTGGAGTAGCGCGAGAGGTCTGTGAACCTCGCTGAGTACTGTGCCACTGACATGCTGCCCTGTCGCAGCTGAAGTAACTCCTATATACGCACCGCTCGAAGGGTGGCTGGTAAAAACTCTTCCCGGAACAGGCTCTCGAAGTCTAACCATAGAATTGTCGCCTCGTCATGCATCTGAAGCATCAGGCTCCACCATATGCCTGATGCTGCTTGAAGAAGGCTGGTAGCAAGGATCACCATGAAATCTGTCGGCATCCCCACTAGCCTGAAGACTCTCACCACAGCCTCCAGCCAATCCTCAACCACCTGCAGGTCCATCCCTCCCTGAAACATGGGTGGCCTCTGGCGCTGGAACTCATGCAGTGCGCTCAAGCGACGTGCATCCTCTGCTGCTGGGGCTGGTGGCATCGGTGGCCCAACGGGTAGTAGTACCGCTGGTGCCTCAACTGGGATAGGGCCCTGTACTGAGGCCTCGTCGCTTGGCGGGCTTTCAGTACGCACCACTCTCGGGGCTCTAGCTGGTCGTCCACGGGGAGGAATCCTGAAATAAACAACGTGACATGGTCAAAATATTATACCTGGTGAGCTGACCTGGTTTGAGCTGTCATTTAAATAAAACTTCTGGAAAACACACACTCAATCAGTGTTTTCGTGCACAAAGTCGGAAATCAGTTGTCAGGGACCTGGTGTATGGATACGTTGGCCGCCCGCACCAACACTGGACTCCCTGAACTGAAAACCACACTCGGTACCCTTAACACTATTGCTTCACAGAAAGAAAGATCAGAGTCTGCGGTAGAACCGACAACCTTTGATACCAATTGTCACGACCCATCCTTGGGGCCCATGCCGTGACTACCCCAAGCCCGCCTTCCATAGGCCAGGGGGTGGCGACTAGCACCAAAGGCGTAAATCCCGTTAACAGGGAAGGAATTGCCTTTATAAAAGTAACTAAACACCACATAGTACAAGCGGAACTAAAACACTAAGTACAAAAAAAGAAGTTCTGAAAGTAAATGGGCCAGAATACAAACCCAAAAGAAAGTACAACTACAACTGAACAAAGTACAACAGAAAAAGACAACAGCTGGAAGAAGGAAGCAGCTCCTGGGTCGTCCTCCTCGGATCCTACCTGAAGGGTAGGTACAGATAGCGCAGCTCCTGGTCGTCCACCACGGATCCTACCTGAAGGGTAAGTATAGATAGCCTCCTCCACGATCTCGTCCGTCAACCTCCTCTGTGAGTCGTCACATCGTGTAGTCCACCTCTGGGTACTGACTCGTCGTGTAGTCCACCTCTGGGTACCGACCAGTCCTCGGACGCTCGGCCTCCGTCAGCACTGCCCGTCGTCTGCAACCAACACAACGAGGTGCGGGCATAGCCCGTGCAGGGGTGAGTATAAAGATACTCAGTAGGGACCCTGAGACCCTCAAAGTCTCACTAAACCAACAAGGATAACCACAAGAAGATCTCAACAGATAACCTCTACTTAGATATATGCCCATACATATATCTAAGTTATCAAGTAACCATCTCAATCATGAGGAAACACAAGGATTGTGAAATCAACGGATAACCATTACCCAGGTATATGCCCATACATATACCTAAGTTATCAAGTGACCCATCTCAATCATGAGGTAAACACAAAGATCAAAAGTCTCAGCTCAAACCATTATTTTCATTATCAAAACCGTAACTGCTGGAGAGCTCCGTCTCTGGAGTGTACAGTGGTACTATCACGACTCTGAGGTACTGCACACTAACCTAAGACTACTGAGGTACTCCTCCTGCCGAGTACCGCGGGCCTTCCACCTCACACAGTAGTGCTTCCCGCCGGGGTCTGCCACCCAACATAGTAGTGCTCCCCCCTCATAGCCTACAGAGGTACTCCTCCTCTCGAGTACCGCGGGTCTGCCACCTCACATAGTAGTGCTCCTCTGCTGTGGGTCTTCCACCTCACAAAGTAGTGCTCCCCACTGGGCTACGTAAGTCACTCCAAATCGAATCGGACAAGCAGTCTTCAGGTCTTTGCCAGCTACACGGTCTCCGTACTCCGTACGCTCTTCTCTGGGAGGGTCCGCTACACGAGCTACAAGTCGATACTCCAAGTATCTCAAGGTCCCAGGAAGAAGTATCTCAAAGGCCCGCCTCGTCACAGGGGTCTCAACGCAATAGACGGCGCGTTAATCGGACGCCCGGTCTGTGAGTTATTAGCCTTTTTGTCCCAGGGGGCCCGATTGGTTTCGTGAGCGAACCAACCCCGACCGTATCTCAACTATACCCCGAACTCTCATAGGGTAAGATCATAAGGACCGTTTCTCAACGTGATCACCAACGCCGCTGACGGTTCGTCAAACAGACGTCCAGTTAGAAAGGTATCAGCTTTTCCATTCCAGGGGCCCGGTTGGATTTTGGTGCGATCCAAACCGGCCACTATCCAACTACATCCAAAACTCGGGCGGAGGATGCCAAAAGTTCCGTATCGTCAACAGGAACGCAACAAGAATGACGGCGCGTCAATCAGATGCCCGGTCTGTGAGTTATTGGCTTTTTCGTTCCAGGGGCCCGGTTGGTTTCGTGAGAGAACCAACCCGACCGCACCCCGACGACATCCAAACCTCGAGCGGAGTATGCCAAAATATCCGTCTCACTTAGAGGAAACCATCAAAGCTTACGGCACGTCAATCGGACGTCCGTAGCTCATTATATGAGCGTTTCCACTCCAAGGGCCCGGTTGGTTTCGTGTACGAACCAACGAGGCCGAACCCAAAGTTCTCCAAAACCTTGAGTGCAATACACCGAAACGACCATATCGATCCAAGGATCTCATTTCCGCTGACGACGCGTCGTTTGGAGGCCCGTAGCTCAAGTTACGGGCATTTGACCGAAAACGGTCCGAAGACGGGGGGGTCCGAGTCCGGGCCGACCCGGCCCGACCCCCCCCTTGGGTCGGCCGAACCGGGTCGACCCGACCCGGTCCGACCGGGTGGGCCCGGCCCGGCCAGGGCCAGTCCGGCTCGGCTCGACCGAGCGGCCGAGCGGTCGACGCGGGGGGAGCCGCCGCCTCGCGTGACACCCCCGCGGCACCCGCGGGGTGTCGGCCAGACAGCCGGACGCGGCTGAAGCCGCGTCCCGAGAGACGCGGGGGGGAGCCGCCGCCCCCGCGTGACACCCCCGCGACACCCGCGGGGTGTCTCCCTGGCGACCGGACGCGGCTTCAGCCGGGTCCCGCGCGCGCCGGACTCGCGCGGTCGCGGGTCCGCGAGCGGCGCCGCTGCTGCCGGCGTCGCGGCGGTCTCGTCCGGCGGCGCGCCGGGTGCCGCCGCCTCCGGGCGCCGGCGCCGCCGTGCCAGCGACCCGCATCGCCGCCGGCTTCCGCGGGCCGCCGGAGTCGCTTCGGTGGCCCGTTTTCCTTCTCTTCTGCGCCGTTTCTCCTCCCGAGTTCCGTTCTTCACTGCGGAACCATAAAACTGCCCTTGCGTCACGTTCCGTCGTCGCCCATCAAATCCGCACAATCACGAAGAACGGAGGAGGGTTGTCGGGCCGTGTTCGTTTGGCCCGCACCCTCCGCGTTAGATATAAACACGGGAGAATTTTTTATTCCACACAGGAAACATCAATTTTAATAAATTAAAATTTTTCATACAAATCCGGTTCTTTAACTTTTTAAAGAAACATTTACGGGAATATAAAAATGGGTAATTCCAAAATAACTCCCTACCTCGTAGTCGTCGTCATACGCACGTTCTTTGTGGATTTGCTCATCGCGGAAGGAGGGGATCGTCGCGTCGTCGTGGAAGGACGTCGCGTCGTCGCGGAATCCGGCGTTGAGTCGGCGAACTCAACGGACCAAGAAACAACAGATTTAATTTAATTATATAAAATTAAATCCATGTTTTGTTAAAAAAAACACAGGGGAGATTTAAGAGAATCTCGAAGTCTCTTACCTCAAACAGTTGATCGAAGATTTCGTTTCCGAGGAAGAGACATCGCAGAAGAACGTTGCAGGAAGGGAACGTCGGCGTCGCGGAACGCGGCGTCGCGTCGTCGATTTCCGCGGGATCGGCGTTCTTCGTCGGAGGCCGGCGTTCTTCGCGTTCTTTGCGTTCTTCGCGTTCTTCGTGAAGGAGGATGAAGGCTCAAGAACTCAGACAAAACCTCTCAACGAGAATCCTCCAAAAAGGCTTGTTGGTCTTATTTTATTATTACGCCAACAAACGAAAAAGGGGTAAGTAACGACCCATCAATTTGTTGAATTAATTCAATGAAAGAAACTGCCCATTTAATTCACGAATAAACCGCCCAATTAAATGGTTCGTTAAGGATTTAAGAAAACACGTCAGTTGACTTTCATAAAGATGGGTTTTTGCGGGTGCCTTACTTAGCGGAAAGAAACGGCAGGGCTCGTGCGGGCCCACCTCACAAATATCTGACCAAGGGGGTAGGATATTTCTGGATAGCACCCTATCCGTTTTAACTCAGTTTAAGTGGCTTTCAAGTGGCTTCAAGTGGCTTAAGTGAAATAAAATAAAGTTGTTCGCACAATTTATTTTATTTCTTAACTTTAAGCCCAAAAAAATAAAAACCACACCCGAGCAAACGTAACTCTGGAAGAGGCGTTTCTAAGCAATTACTGGCGCTGCGATTCCATCAGTGCCCTCAGAATTCGATTCCGAGCACCGGTTCAAATGTTAGAAAAACCCGCTCATCCGTTCACTGAACGTACCCAAGCCAAACTTCGGAAATTGATTCCGGGCACACCGGGCCTCGGAATCAGGCGCCGTCAGAAACTGTGTTCTTGTAAAATTCCAAAGAAAATTAAGAAAAAAATTTCCTTGGAATTTACGGGTCTTTACATACTCTTATGTTTATGTATGATTGAGGTTCTTTATGTGGAAAGCATATACATGAATAAGCTTAGATGGGTGCACCCAGATAGCACTCCAATGCATTGGTTAAATTTAATGTCACATGATAATATTATGGGAAAATGGTATGGGCGGTCAGCCTTGGGTTGTGCTACTATGGGAAATGAGATTGGTGGTTAGCCTTGACTCTTACTAAAGTCTTGTTTAAAGTTGCTGCCACCTCTCTATGAAAATATTCTTATATAATATCATGCTTATATGATCCCAGTATTATTTTATCCCATGTCTTTTTGATCCCATGTTTATATGTTATGATTCCATATATTCCATTCTTCCAATATCATTATGTCAAGCCTCCTAACTCATGTGATTAAAGTTTATTCTTATGTTCTTTCCCTTACTGGGATTTTTAGCTCATCCCTTTGTTCATGTGTTCCCCAGGGTACCCTATGAAGATTTAAGGGCTCAAAGGAAGTTAGGAGATCATTATGAAGGTTAAATAAATAAGTGTTTTGTTTAGCCCATGTTTTATATTATATGTACCTAGTCTTCCAAGACACTAGACTTAACGATATTTGGCTTGTAATTTGATGATGAATTATGTTTAAAATCCTGAAATGTTTTGTGTAAAAGGCTAGGGTCACTATAGTTGGTATCAGAGTATGGTCTAGTTATTTTTGGAGATTAGGTATAGAGCACCTTAGTGAGAACCTTAAGGATGAGACAAAGTATTAGAAAACATTCCCAAATTTTGGTGAGTATTGAGTAAGTGGTTTATCAAGAAAATACATCCCTGTCTGGATACGAGCAGGTAGAGGCGGCTCTGGAACAAATGTATCTTAGGGGTAAAACCCGAAAACACTGCTTTGAGCTAGACTCGAATGGGAACTGGTGCACGAAAATGGGCCTTGCGGCACTCTTGGTTACGACACTCCCGAGGGATATGCTTTGGTAGATTCATAAGCTAAGTATAATCCATTATTAGGGGAAAAACTCCATAAGAATATAAGTTAATAAATAAATTGAAGATAACCTAGCTATAAACCTATGGAATCACAAGTCAGGATATACTTATTCTTTATATGTTTATCCTTTGATGTTCAATGTTTCCTTTCTATGCTCAATAGAAAAGTATTCAAGACCTCTAATTATATTCCCTTTTTCTTAGTTAATGGAGGGAAATAGAAGAACACGTTCCCACAAACAATGTGATAGGAAATGTGATGATTGCCATAATTACATGCCTGATGTGATGAAAGTGGCTGCTCAAAACTTCATGGAAGTACTTGCTCAGCTGGCACGAGTTATGAATAATAACTTGAATCAGGTGGAACGTCCCCATCCTGCAAGGAAAGAGAAATTTTCCGTAGAATAATTCATGCGGCAAAGGCCTCCCATGTTTAGTGGATCTTCTGATCCCCTCCTCGCAGAACAATGGATTAACTCCATTGAAAAGATATTCACCGTCCTCTAGTGCTCGGAAGAAGAGAAGTTGGTACTGGCAGTCTATCATTTTTATGGGGAATCTGATCATTGGTGGACACTGATCAAGAATAAAAAGTCCCAAGAGGAAATCGATTCCATAGATAGGAAGGAATTAAAGAGGATTTTTTTCAACAAATATTTTCCTCGAACCCTCCATCTCAAGATGGAAAGAGAATTCCTTGGACTCAAGTAGAGGGAAGATGAGTCCATCGGGGCGTATGAAGAAAACTTTACCAGGCTTTCAAGGTACACCTCTGGATTTTTCATGAACACCGAAAGCAAGGTGGATCGCTTCTTTAGCGGACTAAAGCCGAGTATACGAAAATTGTTGGAGATTCAATACTTTGACATCAATGAGGAGATTATCTGTTGTGACCTCAAGGTTGAAATGGAGATTAGAGACTCTCAGTGGTCTCATGGGCCCAATGACAAGAAGTGGAATATGGAAAACAACATGGGTGGTCCATCAAACAAATCCCATGATGGGAAGAATCCAAACTTTCCCATTTGCAAAAATTTTGGGTAGAAGCATCCTGGTAACTGTCTGAAGGGAACCAGGAATTGATTCAAATGCGGAAAGTTTGGTCATCTGGCCAAGAACTGCCGAAGGGATATGAAAAATCCCGCTAATGATGAAGAAGAAAGTAAGGTTCAGATCAACACTCAGCCTATAGTGCAGTGTTATAACTGCAGGGAGCTTGGGCATTATGTGACCAATTTCCCTAAGCCGAGGGTTGTCGGAGGAAAACAACAACAATCTCAAAGGCAACAAGGAAGGGATTATTATATTACTACTACTGAGGTGGAGCTGGAAAATGATGTGGGGATAGGTACGCTTGTTATTCATTCAAGAATAGCGAACATACTATTTGATTCTGGTTCTACGCATTCTTTCATATCTTGCAAGTTTAGTAGAACTATTCAAACACCACCTCAAAATTTGGATGAAAAGTTATCTGTGAGAACAGAGAATGGTGAAATTATTGCATCCATGGTTTATAAATCCTCCCCAGTTAATTTTTTTGGACTGAACCTCCCAAAAAATCTTTTGATACTTCCTTTAGTGGAATTTGATGCTATCTTGGGCATGGATTGGATATCTTTCTACAAGGCCAACATAAACATCTAGGAAAGGGAGATTACCCTTCACATCCCAAAGCATCCTCCGATTATTTTCAAGTGCAAAGAGGAAGATGAGTATTCTTTAGAATCTTTGTCTCAAGTTTGGATATTGCTTCCTTATGAGCATGCATATCTAGCTCAAACGATTGAGACAAAAGAGAGAATCATGCTTAAAGACATGCCCATCATGAGGGATTACACTGATGTATTCCCTAAGGAGTTGCCTGGTCTTCCTCCTGATTGAGAGGTTGAGTTATCAATTGAACTTATCCTTGGATCTCTGCGAATCTCAAAGACACTTTACAGAATGGCCACCGTAGAGCTGGAAGAGCTGAAAAAGTTGTTACAGGAGAATATGGAGAAGGGTTTTATACGCCCGAGTGCTTCACCATGGGGTTCTCCAGTCCTATTCATCAAGAAGAAGGATGGATCAATGCGCCTCTTCATTGATTATAGTGAGCTTAATAAAATCACAAAAAAAAAACTTGTATCCCCATCCATGGATAGATGACACTTTCGATCGGCTACTTGGGTCTAGTTATTTCTCTAAGGTGGACCTTCAGTAAGGATATCACCAACTAAAGGTGAGGAAAGAAGATATTCCCAAGACTGCCTTTCGAATGAGGTATGAACACTATGATATCATAGTGATTCCCTTCAGACTCACTAATTCTCCAACAATTTTCATGGATTTAATGAATAGAGTCTTTAGAGATTACCTCGACAAATTTGTGGTAGTCTTTATTGATGATATTCTGATATACTCCAAGAGCCAGGAGGAACATGAGGATCATTTGGAAACTGTGTTAAAGACTTTGCGAAGGGAGAAATTGTATGCAAAGTATAGTAAATGTGAGTTCTGGATGGAGGAAGTATCATTCTTGGGGCATGTTATCATCAGCAAAGGGATATCTATGGACCCTTCCAAGACGAAGGCAATTGAAGAGTGGCCCAGACCAACTTATGTAACAGAGATCCGCAACTTTTTGGTTCTAGCTGGGTATTATCGATGATTCGTGAAGAACATTTCATGATTGTCAAACCCAATGACCAAGTTGACACAGAAGGGAGTAATGTTTTTCTGGACACGGGAGTGTGAAGAATGTTTCAAGGAGTTGAAAAAGAGGCTTATCACTACGCTAGTACTCACACTCCCTACCAGTGGGGAAATAATTGTTGTGTATAATGATGCTTCTAAGAAGGGATTAGGCTATGTGCTGATGAAAAATGATAAAATGATAGCCTATGCCTCATGGCTTCTCAAAATCCATGAGAAAAAATATCCAACGCATGATCTAGAGTTAGCGGCTGTGATCTTTGCCTTGAAAATCTAGAGGCATTATCTCGATGGGGAGAAATGCGAGATATATACTGACCACAAGACTCTCAGGTATATATTCACACATAAAGAGCTTAATATGCGCCAACGAAGATGGATAGAGCTCATCATGGATTATAACTGCTCAATCCACTACCATCCTGGTAAGGCAAACAGAGTGGCAGATGCTCTAAGTAGAAAGGATCCTTCATCTTTATCAATGATGAGAATTGAAAAAGATCCGATCTTTTTAGATTTTCAAAGCATAGACATGGTAATCATTAAGGGAGGAACATCATCAATCCTTTCTCAAATGATTTCTTAACCATCCCTCTTGGAGAAAATAAATTTTTCTCAAAGAAATGATGTAGAAATTCAGTAAAGGTTGGAAGCTGTTAAAAATGGGAAATCCTTTAATTTCAAAATTGATGAGGAAGGAGTTGTAAGATTTGGTACATGATTATGTGTACCATATGATCCAGAGATAAAGAAAGAGCTATTGAATGATGCACATAGCTCGACCTTCTTTATCTATTGTGGGAGTACCAAAATGTATCGTGATCTCAGAGAACACTTCTGGTGGTATAACATGAAGAGGGAGATTGCGAAATATATATCAATGTGCTTGGTATGTTAGCAAGTTAAAGGTTAGCGAAAATAGTCCAAAGGTATGATGCAGCTATTGACTATACCCATATGGAAATGGGAAAGAGTTACTGTGGACTTTGTCATGGGTCACCCGACGACGTTGAAGGTAAATGATGCGATATGGGTTGTGGTTGACCGACTCACTAAGACATCCCATTTCATCACTATTCAGGAAGATCTATTGGTTGAAAAACATGCAAAGATATATGTTAAGGAAGTGGTGAGACTGCATGGTATTCGACTCTCAATTGTCTCTGACCGCGATCCAAGGTTCACATCTAAATTCTGGAAGAGTCTTCAACATGTTTTGGGTGTTGAATTAAATTTCAGCATGACCAATCATCCCCAAACTGATGGCCAGTCTGAAAGAACTATTCAGACGCTAGAAGATATGCTTAGATCCATCTCTCTAGAATTCAAAGGTGGATGGGATTAGCATCTCCCATTGGTTGTGTTCTCATAAAACAATAGATTCCACTCGATTATTCAGATGGCTCCATATGAAGCTCTGTATGGAAAGAAATGTACAACTCTAACCTGTTGGGATGAATTTGGAGAAAGAAAGCTACTTGGACCTCATCTTGTTAAAGAGATGACAGAGAAGGTTCAAGTCATCCAGAAACACATCAAAGCTGCTCAGAGTCGGAAAAAGAGGTATGCTGACAACCGTCGAAGGGATTTATACTTTGACATTGCAGATAAAGTCTTCCTTAAAATATCTCCATGGAAGAGAGTCATGCGATTCAGGAAGAAAGGGAAGCTAAGCCCAAGGTATCTTGGCCCCTTTGAGATCCTTGACCGCATAGGATCCATGGCCTATAGGCTTGCACTTCCACCGAATATGGCTTGATTTCATGATGGTTTTCATGTATCACTATTGAGGAAGTACATACCTGATCCATCACATGTACTAAACTGAGAGGTGCTGCAGCTGGAAGACGATCTCTCCTATGAGGAGCAGCCAGTAAAGATTCTGGATCAGAAAGATAAGGTTATACGCAACAAGACAACCCATATTGTCAAAGTGTTGTGGAGGAACCATATGTTTGAGGAATCAACATGGGAGCTGGATGAATCAATGAAGGAATATTACCCACATCTGTTTTTGGCCTAGAATGTATAATGAAATTTCGAGGGCGAAATTTCTTAAGGGGGGAAGAATGTAACGATCCAATGTTTTTAATGGAAATTACCTTCTTATAAATATTCAATAAAATCACATAATAATGAACTACTAATTGATAAGTGACCTTTAAACATAAGTTTGTCACTTCTATGTTTGGAATTTAAAAATTTGGCATACACGGTTGTGTTCAAGATGTTTTTTTGGAGTCTAATTAAAAAATATTTTTTGGTGAATAGTAACCTACCCTAATGAATAGTAACATACCCTTATGAATAGTGATATACCCTAATGAATAGTAACCTTACCTATGGTGGTATAAAAATAATATTCATGTTGGAAGTTCGATATAACTATAGTTTAGAATGAGTTAATGAATGCTTTAAAGGTGGTTTTGATAATAAATTATTATTTTATTTAAATATTAAAATAATCATATTTAGAAAATTATTTTTGAAAAATGGACTTCATTTTCGGATTCTACACGTTGAAAAATGGTTGGGGTAAATTTTTGTGATTTTTCTGAAATACTTGAATTTTTGATGAATAGTGAAATACCGTAATTTATAAAAATAAGCTAAATAAGCTAATTATAGAGTCATGTATGACGTTCTTCTGATGTAAGCCCACTTGGTTTGGGATTATATTATAAAATTAATGTACACGGTCATTCAAGACTCACTATTCCTTGTCTTGTGGGGAAATAATAAACTAATGAATTTTATATTAAAGAAACCCCTCTCTGCTCCACTATAAATACCCTCTTTCATTACCTCTTTCCCTGAAACCTCTCAATCCTTGTTCCTAGCCGAATTTCAACCAAAATAACCTCCCAAGATCCTTACCCACGTCCAAGGCTTACTGGTTTTTTCAAAAGACCAAAACCAAAGCCCCTAAGAGGAGTCTCAAAGAGAGGAGATCAAAGGGTAAGAGCCCTCTTTTGTTTTCAAGTGTTTTGTTTTCATTTTCTTTCTTTCCTTATACCCTCTTACCTTTCCCTTATCCAAAAGGGAATGAAAGATCTAGAATCTCATATATTATGGATGCTAATAATGTTTATGGAAAATTTCAAGCATCATACTTCTCCTCCTCTACCTCACGTTCTAGAATTAAACATCATCCGTGATGGGTCAAATTACCGACATCATGGATAACTTGTTTTCAAATTCTCTTATCATTTTGATTCTGATAATGAAACCATTTATGTTATGTTTGAACCAGATTATTATATATGTTATATTTGCTATTTAAGGTTCTGTAATACTCATACACTCATGATATAAAACAATAACACAAACCAAGTCAATTATGGGAAAAATCGTTAAAGTTAATTCAAGTGTTTATCATTAATGTTTAATGTAAAGGTTCTATTTCACTATAAATTACAAAATTAATTTTGTAACCATGTAACCTACTGGATGTCCAATAATTTTATAACTTTAATTCTGGACAACCACTTTCATCTTACAATTTATTTCAACCTAAATACAATTGAACCGATCATTAAAACAAATGAAACAAATGGTCTCGAACAATGAAATTGAACCTCGTAATCAACCAAGATGGGTATAAATGAACATAAAAAGGTTATACTGAATCTTTTAATTTTATATATGGTTCTGGAACTATTGATTAATAAACTTAATTTGACTATTCAGGTCATTAATATCAAGTGGAGAACACCAATGAGCCTAAGGTAAGGGATCCTCTCAATTTCACTCTTATTCAAGATTGTTCACTATGTTAAGACATGTTGTGTGTAATTATTAACTATGGGGTATGATTTACCACCTCCCCCATAATGCCATATTTATGTATAATTGATGATAATTCTCTTTACTCTCTCACTAAGCCCCCTCAAGTACTCCTGATACCATGCCGATAATCCGTAAATAATTCTACTTGAACCTCTTTTATACCTTCAGGTTGTCTTATATACCTTGCTACCAAAATGATGTTATCTTATCTTTTCTTGTGAATACTATAAATGTTTTTGACATGTTCCAAGTCTATTTATCAAGACTCTTTCATCACTTTCTTTTGGGGATATTCATGATTTTAAGTGATTCTCTCCTCATTACTTCCCGATAAGTGAACCCGTTTTAAGGGAACTTCCTGAATTCTTTCCTATTATCAAGTGTACTCTACCCTCTGTTTTAAATCACATTTGTCCTTATAAAATCAGTCTTTTTATTATGAAAAACCTCCTGTTTTACTTCTTGTTTTATAAAAAATATTATACAGCTTTTCGTTTTAAGAGATATTCGATGTTTACTTAAACCACACTAAAACATTTTGACTCAAAGATTCCTAAAAACTATTTTTACATGTTATCACTTCAGTTTGTTATATTTTGTCATGATTTATGACTTTATACATTATTAATGTCTATTTATTATTTAATTTCTTTCTTTCATGTATGATTGTATGTTACGCCCCTTTTTGTTATGCTTCATGACGTGACTGTGTGGTCATTTCTTTCCTTGGATACTCTTATGTTTATGTATGATTGAGGTTCTTTATGTGGAAAGAATATACATGAATAAGCTTAGATGGGTGCGCCCTGATAGCGCTCCAATGCATTGGGTAAAGTTAATGTCTCATGATAAGATTATCGGAAAAAGGTCCGGGCGGTTATCCTTGGCTTGTGCTACTATGGGAAACAAGATTGGCTGTTAGCCTTGACCGAACTAAAGTCTTGTTCAAATTTGCTGCTAGCTCTCTATGAAACTATTCTTATATTATCTCATTCTTATATGATCCCATGATTATTTTATCCCATGTTTTTACGATCCCATGTTTATATGTTATGATTTCATATGTTCCTTGCTTCCAATATCATTATGTCAAGCCTCCTAACTCATGTGATTAAAGTTTAATCTTATGTTATTTCTATTACTGGGCTTTTTAGATCATCCATTTGTTCATGTGTTTCCCAGGGTACCCTATAAAGATGTAAGGGCTCAAAGGAAGTTTGGAGCTTATTATGAAGATTAAATAAAGAAGTGTTTTTAGCACATGTTTTATGTTATCTGTACCTAGTCTTCCAAGACACTAGACTTAACAATCCTTGGATTGTACTCTGATGATGAATTATGTTTAAAATCATGAAATGTTATGTGTAAAAGTCTAGGGTCACTATCGGACCTAGTTCAAATGGGGGTGAAAATGAGGGAGTTTGAGGGTAAAATATTTATTATGAGAGTTTTGTAATTTTACATTTTTTAATAAAATAGAAAATGACCAACAATTTGGATGTACAGTTTTTCAAACTTTGTGCCAACCATATGGATCACCCCTTTTCACTAATTTGAGTTTCTCATTTTCCTAGAATGTTTTGAATGGTTTAGATAATCATTCTGAGACCATAAAAACTAGATCAGGAATACCTCACCACAATCTACCCTTTTTCTTGCATGGTTACTCATAATCTTGTGCCAACTATGTACACTAGATAGTTTTTCAAAAAATTAAAATTTTCAATATCAAACTCTAAGAAACTAAAAAAAGTTAAAAATATAATTATTTTCAAATAAAATCTGTACTAGTGAGATGGTGGGTGTCACAATTCTCCCTAACATGCCACTTTTCCCCTTAGAAGTTCCTTAGAGCTCATCATTTGAAATGTGGATAGGCTACTACTCTCACATTAGTAACTCACAATAGTGACTCACACTCCCAAGTCACATGGAAATACCAAAAATTATTCAGTGTCAAACAAAATAAAGGAATCAATTTACGTCATAAAATATGGGTATAGTGATCTAGAATATGTATAGGCTACTCAACCATAAATTTTTTGGGTTCAAGGTCTAGTCTCTCCTATTTAACCATGTGATATGGTATAGGATGCTACTTATTTATTTGGTAAACATAGAACACATCATGAATTAAAGTTATATGGGAGGGAAAGGCTAATTGATATACCATATTTCCAATATTATACATGATCTTTAATGTCCTGACATAATGAAACATCATTTTACCCTAATTCCATAAACAATGGTGCCAGAATTGATGAGATAATTTAATAAAGAAATAATCTATTTAAATTATGATACAGAAGATAATGTTTTGTGTAATCTTTTTGGTGACTTTTATATATAAAAAAACCATTCAAAATTATCAATACCTTTCTCATAATCTCTTGGATAATACTTGTGCCCAATAATAATCACTCCCCAAGATCAGAACAACATAGAGGGGACCAAAATGACCATTCATACATGGAATCAAATGAATCCATATTTATCAAGTCATTATTTCATTAATTATATGAAAATTAAAAAAATTAAAAAAATTAAAAATTCTTCTCTAATGAGCCACTAAATCTAATGACACAAGATTGAAGTATATCATTCAGAATTGGGATAGGATGCTATTTCTAGACATGTTTTGTTAGATAGTAGTCCATGTTAAATATCAAATACAAATTCAAATCATCATAAATCATCTTCTAAAAAAATAATTTGAAATATGGGTTTCGTTCCGAAATGATCTTATAAGGAAAACTTTGAATCTAAAAATCTTTTTGGATATAGAGATGCCTAAGGTCTTCCACTCTTACTAACTATTTAATAGGAATGCAGTGGGATTATTTGTTAACTGATCAATAATCACACACATTTAATTCTTACTAATAATAAATAATATCAATATGATAATAACATCCATACAGATCTCATAACACTTCCATATAGGGATAGGTAAGGGTTGAGATAACCTAACTAGACACTGGTTATCATCTTTGATTATCTAAAACGTGAGGTATCTATATAAAAAATCAAAAAATTCTTTCTTAGTCATGCGCCACCAATATCTATGTTTTGGATCATATAACATATTGGTTATCCTCAGGTGAATTTTAAAGACATAGTGGTGACTAATACACACCACTTCCTACATCAAATTAAAAGGGATTATCAACCATTTCTAAAAATATAGGATGTTATTTGGAGCCCAAGATAAATTTAATGAGTTCTCTGCACCATTTAAGATTTCACTGATCTACTAGTAGTAATGGTCCAATTCCCTATCGAGGGAAATATTTTCATTAAAAATCTAATTGATCTATATATTAGTCAAAATCACTAATTCAACCACCCATAAACTTCCATATAAAATTGAGTGAACATGATCATTAGACACCATTCTTCCCCAAACTATCTCTACCTAATTTGGTAATTTCATTCCCTCTATATCCAATACCACATTAAAATTTCTAATAGAATAATCCAAATAAAATAAAAAGTTTGGAGTTAATATACCCATCCCTTTTATCTGATATTTAAATCTCTATAGGTGAATATATACTTTATAATTTTGTTATCAAAATCCAATGTGAAATTCTATCTGAAGAAATAGTGGTGATATGTTTTTAGGTAATGCATTACCACCACCAACTCAACATCATTAGTTGAGATTTTATCTTCATGAGGAATAAACTAACATGATCCAATTTCTAAAACATTATCATCCTACATCATCATAAACCCTAACCCTATTTCTAAAGCATCTTAGTACACAAAATAACTCATGCACTGATTCAGGAGGGTCAAAAATAGGAGCTGGTGTCGACCTCAATCTTAGATCCTCAAAACACTCTTTTCATTTCTCATTCCATTTAAATTTCACACCATTCCAGAACATAGTTGTCAAAGAATAATCTAACTAAGAGAAATGCAACATGAAATTAATTTAATATCCTTTTAATCCCAATAAACTCCAGATATTGAATACATTCTTGGGTCACTCCCAAGATATAAAAAATTGGATGTTCTTCAGGTCTAATAAAATACCTCTTTTAGATACTATGTGACACAATAATTTTAACTAATATATCTAGAATATGAATTTGTACAACATTTAAAATCGATGGTGGCCTCTCAAGGATCCCAAAACTGTATCCAAATGGACCTCATGATCCTACTTCTTCTTAGATTAAACCAAGATATCTTTAATAAATATCACAAAAAATAATTCAAGATACTTATATAAAATTTATTTTATGAAGGACATAAATACTTTAGGGAAATTATTGAGTTTGAACAACAAAAACACATACTCAAAATGACCACATCGCCTCTAGAAGGTAGTCTTGGGAATGTATATATCCCTTAAATTCAGCCAATGCTACCCCAACAATAATTCTATATTTTAAAACCACTGGGTTCCCTTGATATATTCAAATAAATCATCACTCTATGGAAACAAATACTTATTCTTAATCATCACTTTATTAAGATTTTGGTTGTTAATGTAAAAGGGAAGGTAACCATATGCTTTATTTGTGAATAGAATCAGTAATACCCATTATGGAAGACTAATGATAATGAACCATTTTTCTCTTGGCCTTCTAGTTGAACATTATAATCCTTCAACTATGTAGGGACCATTAGGTTGGATGGGAAAGAGATTTGGCCCATTTAGGGAAGTAGGTTAATTGGAAGATCTATATCCCAAGGGGGTGAAATATTAGAAAAATCCACAATGAGGACTAAGAGGTAACTATTCACCACTAACATAATCTAGTCACTTGAGTCACATTAAATTACATCAATAAGAAGTTTATAAAACTAACATTCCCCAATATAGGGATAATCAGACCTGCATTACTTGACCTAGGTTCCCACTAATCCTGAAACGCATGGGGTTTCCCATCAAGAGAGAGAAATATGAACTTTTGGTGGTAATATTTAATCCAATATTTAATGATCACCATCCAATCCATGTTGAATATAATATCAAAGATGTAAATATCCAAATCTAGGAATTCTAAAACAATCTTAGCATAGATGACACTCACATAAAACTCAGAGAACTTAAAAATATAATCTCTCCTATTTCCCAATGGAGTGGTGATATCGATAACATAAGACATCAACTAATATCAGAATCCCTTGGAATCAATCATCTTAGATGGGAAAAATTAATGTGAAACAACTATATCAAATAATTCTCACGCCATGGATGACGCAATAGACACCATAACTTTAATTGGCATCGGTCCTACCTATTATTCATTGGGATAATACTATTCCATATATAAGAACCTATAATTAATCCCACTCCAAGATTTATTGGTGAGAAGATAGTCTCCTATAACATAGGAATGATATATCACACCTTTAGATTCATCTAATTGTTCCTAGGAACCCCTAATATGATTGTAACCGAGTTAACTTCCCAAGGAAGGGTATTGAAAATATAGCTGAAAATGACCTAGGCATCCAAACTAGTGGAAGTTCCACTTGGTATTGTCTTTTTCGTCACACTAATTACAAAAAACATGTATTCCCTTTAAGGAATCCATATGAATAGGATCATAGGGGAACCACACTCTCCTGCTACTACCCCATTGTAACTCCTTATTCTTCCTCTTGTTCCCAGAAGAGAAACTTTTGATCCCACCAATGGCCACCAAGGAACGACTCATACTATTCATCCTTAAAATATATTCCCTGGCCATAAATTCCTTTTATACCACTTCACTATATATATGGAAACACAAAATAATAATCATGGTGCTAAATTTATACTTTAATCCCATCTCAAAATGATACACCATCAATTATTCGCTTATAAGGAGCTCAAGTGAGAGATGTACCAAATCAAAAAACTAATTATAATATTTTATCATAGAATTATCACCCAACTAAAAAAATCAAAAACTCCCTTAATTTTTACACTATTTGAGTATTTGGGTAAAATTACTTATTAAATATCTTCTTGAACTGGGTACACCAAATATCATAATAGTTCATAGAAATCTCTATTGATTCCCATCACCTTTGGTTCATCCCTTACAATAGATAAGTCTCAGAACACACATTTGATGTCTTATGGGTTTGGAGGAATTAGAAGATATGTTCAATATTTTATAACTGTTAATCTAGTTCTTAGGGATCCTCCTAACCCCAAAACATAGGTAAATTATTCTTTGTGAACTCTTGGGCATGATTTTTTTACTATAGTTTCCATGGATTACTGCTCTTCAAAAGAGACCAAATGGATCTGATAACTAAATCAATGATATGAGATTCTATGAGAGGATTAGCTGATAGAGTGTTCATGGTGGATTCCTCCTTCTAATTCTTTGAGGTCATTTTAGGTGTCATGATCTAAAAACATAAAACAAAAGAATCCCAATAGTACATAATTCATTTAAAAAAGAATAAAATAAAAATACTATGAGAATCCTCCTAAAAAATGAAATAGAAATAAGTAATTTATAAAATATCAAATTACTCATAACAAAAATCAATCAACAAAAATCTTGATCACCCCTAGTAACACGAGGTCTGATAAAAGGAATAGATATCTTGGAGCTCCCTCACACCCTCAATAGTGTCCCAGTGATCCTATTGTATGCTAACATAATATAATAATAATAGGAGGTTCTATGATACCATTTTGTATTTAAAAACCAGGTTTAACCTACTATGATACCTAGGATGGCCTACTATAAGTCCTAAGGCACATTCCCACTCTCCACAGGTTGATTACTAGTGTTGGGGTACCAATTCTAACTTGGTGGGAGTGATTTCACCCTTAAAGTCCAATAAAAATTCATAACATTACATATAGAAATCCAATATTACCCATCCATAGATTGAATGTATATGCCCTCAAATAAATAGATAAACTAATGTAGAACATTCTAAATAGAGTATATGTTATAACAACAATAATAATCCATAACCAATATCAAAATTGTACTAAAACAAGAAAACCCAAACATCACCGAAATTAACATGGGATTCAAAAATATCCCTTAGATTAATTGACCTATACATAAATAAAAAATTCTGAAAATATAAAAACAAAGAGTATATTTAAAATTCACATTCACAGGGCTTCCATATGGTCCTAGACCATGACCAGTCTCATACAATGTAAGGCAACATAACTTCAAGGTCACCTGCTATGAGAAGAAACTCATTTACCCTTCCAAGCATCAAATAGAACCATGTTTTTGTATGCCTAATGGAATATGTAGGTTGTGTGGAATATCCTATTAGTGTACTAAAATGAATTTATATACCACTTTTCATAGTTCAAACCATTGGTTTTGAAAACATTATTTCAAAAATCATTACTTTGAAACATCTTTTTAAATCCTTCATATTTTTATAAAACAACCCATTGAGATTAATAAGATGAGAAATTTATAGAAAAATATAACCAAGGGGGAAAGAGGTAACCAATGTGATCATAATAAAATAATATATATGAAACAAGTAATTTAATTTGATAATAAGCACAAAATATGTGTGCAATATGAGGGAGATCTGACCTAATATCTCGAGGTCTCTAGTATATACTCGTGGAACATTATCCAACCTATGTGATCCTAAATAATTATTTTAACCCAATTCCTCTCAAGGACTCACTATAAAGGACCTATATATCACCAATTTCTAATTCTAGGGGATAACCTTTTACAAAAATATACACCCAAGGTCTCCCATGTGTAAACCATAATCATATTCACAATAAGTTGTAAACCTCATAGTAATAGAGTCATAATCTATCCAAAATCCCCTTTAAGAATCCTTATTTAAATACATTTTAAACCAAATTTACATTTTAAACATTTTATATAATATTTTCATGTAATAAAATATATTTTCATTAGTGAAATCCATGAAAAATATAAATTTGGACAACAACTAAAAAATACATACAAAAGAAAAACACATAAAATCCCTCAATAAGTGTTTTATAATACAAAAAATCGATAAAATCAAAGGAAAAACTTAATAATAGAGGTTGGATAAAGTGAAAGTCCTGGTATGTGGATACATCTACCTTGAATGTGACGAAACATCTCTACCGTCAGAACACAACATAAGGAGTGAATTAGAATTATCCTCACTAATATAAACATGAATAGAACCCATAAAAACCCAAAAATAAACCCCACCTTTAGACCTCCATAGTTACTAGGGTTATAGGTATGAGAGGGAAATAGAAGATCATGGGAGAAAAGGAATAAATGATAGAAATGTTCAATAAAATACAACATTATCGCAATATTCTTTCCCAATAATCCAAAGAGAATTGAAAAGTAAAAAATGGGAAAAGGATTCATGAATGGGTTTTTATTTTGAATAAGTTGAGGAAATTAATTATTTTGAGGGTTAAAAATGAAGGGAATCATTTTATTAATTTCTCATTTTTTAGAAAAACAAGCCATGTTTGATGGTCTAACCTCACAATTATCCAATCCAGGCGAGTCACCCCTCTTCATTAACATGAGTTTCACATTAACTTGAAATTTCTCAAAAAATTTGGATTGCTATGCAGTGACCAAGAAAAATAGATCTATAATCCCTCACCCTCATATACATGATTTTTTTTTATAAATAATCTTTTTCCTTCCATGGATTCGAAATATTTTTAAATATATTTTTAGAGGTAGTAGCTAAGATGGAATGCTATTCCTAGGCTTGGTGTGCACAAAATTAATTTTATAAAAATATTAAATATAATTTATATTGTTCATGAATATATTATTAAAAAAATGGGATAACATTTGAACGGAATATCTAATTATATATTTGAGACCATATTTGAGTCAAGAACATGGTGTTTAACCTCGACATGACATAATATGAGTCATCATTGGGAGTTTGGACTCCTCGCCCATTGGCGATGTGTTCAGTGTGATAATTTAGTAATAAATAAATTAATTTATTTGTTTCAAAAAAATGTATAACTATATAAGATCTATGTTAGGCTAAATTCTCCATGATATCCATATAAACCATGGGAAAAATCTAGATATATTCCACCCTCCTCCATTGGAAAATATCATCAGATGATGATGAAACTTTAGATCAAAGTAGATCGGGATACAAGAAATGAAACAAAAACTGTCAATCATTGGAGGGATATTTCTTCATTGTCGATTGATCCATAATCAATTTAGGAAAAATGAATTGGTGTTTTATTCCCTTTTGATTAAATTGTTGAGACGATCCATTATTGTTTTTGGATGTACACCAATTGTTGGAAAATTTCATTCCCCCAGGTAGATAAATTAAATAAATTTCAATTTTTTATAACTCTGGATGCCCATTCTTGATTATTTTACAATAATTATTGGTCTATTTTGGTTAATTCAATGTTCTTGTGGTTTCACCCCTTGTTTCTTTGTGTTCGTCACTGATTGGACCCTGAAGTCCCAATTCGACAATTTTTGGGTGGTACCATGCCTAATCAGACCCCCGTATTTATAGTGGTTTTGTGAAAAATAATGGATCAGTGATACAAGACTAGATCTGGGAATCTTTCAGGGTGTGGACGGTTATTTTGATGCTTTTGGGATTGAGAAATTAATAGTGCAAGGAGTGTAGGTGCATGGAACATGTGGCAAAACCCACAATGAATCACCATAGCTGATTTCTGGAAAATGAAGTCCAAAAATCAAGATTCATGGATTGATTATCTCATCCCAGATGAATTCATGGTGAGATCAATAGTGGCATGGAAATATTCAAGGCTTGAAGATCAGATTTTATGTTTTGGAGAAAACTAGACTATACACCATATTTAAAGATGAACAGATGATGTGTATCCCCCCTTAGGGGTGGTGGCTAGGGTTTCAGAAGAGTTAAGAATGACATGGTTTGTAAGTGTCCTACAAACTGTGTACCCCTTCACTAGATGGGAACCTATGTGAAGGATGACACGGGTGGGAAACCATGTGGAAGTAAAAGTCCAGGAAAACATTTGGGTACTCCAGTACATGGTCACAGTGTCTGGTACACAGAAACAAGGTTCTATGCATGGACATGACAATCAGGATACAGCCCAGTCCTAATTATGATGAACCCACAATGTAGTGAACCTACATGGCATGTACTACTACATGGGATAGAGCCATGTTCCTTCCAGGGACACGCCTAGGTGGTAGTGTGGGACCAGATTCCATGTGGATCCCCTCACACGTTGTGTACCCCTAGTTATTTTTTGATAAGAATTCAATCGATCTTATCTATTTTGTTTTAACTCATATTTTGACTCATGATTAGTCTATATAGAGTGCTAATCTGTGTAGAATATAATGGTTCACTCGTTTTCATATTTGTAGTTATGACATGAATTATTTTGGGAATAACACTTGATAATGAAATTCTTGACAATGATAGTGATCATGAAGGATCACCAGGACCTTTTCGAGCGATACCCTTTAACCGGGACGTGCAATGGAGTTCCATGGTTTTCTTTTTGAGTTGACCCTGCAGTAGAGCTGGGCAGTGGTGTCCTATATGGATACTGAGTTGAAACTTTGGCAGAGCTGTATAGTGGCATCCTCAATGGACACCGAGTTTACCCTCTAACAGGGATGGACAATGCCATCCTCAATGGATACCATCTTGACCCTATATTATAGCTATATAGTAGCATCATCGATGGATATAACATTGTCCTTACAACATATATAGTCATTTAATCCTCAATAGATACCAAGTTGACCCTCTAGTATATCCAGGCAGTGACATCCTAGATGGATACTAAGTTTCCCTCTAGCATAGATAGGTTGTGTCCTTCTCAATGTCTTATAAGGTGGACCCACATGATGTACTAGGGAATGGGTTTCTCTCATTTGGGATTATTTTTTTTGAGTATATATATATTCTTTTCTATCCACCCCTTGGATTTGGTTACTCTCCTACCAGGAGAGGCAAAGATGCATGGGGTATTCCATGTGATTTCCATGTTTAACTCCTCATTTTTGGATAATTATACTCACCTACTATTGGTGGATAAGTCTTGATGAGTAGTTAATCTCCTTGTCATTTTAGCCCTTTGTGTGTGTATGCATTTACTTTCACTCTCTTTTTGGGTTGATCTATTCTCCTTGACTATATCTTGAATCTAATGTATCTTTATTCTAGTCTTATCTATTACTAATACCCCCTTTTAGCTTTGTGGATGTCCTAATGGGTATGTATATACTCACCAGAGCATGGGATTTTCCCACACATGTTGTGTCTTATGTAAAATATGGACAATTCAACCATGAATTTAGATGAGCTTAGAGATACTGGGTTCTTGGACCACGTACAATGGTTGTAGCTTTTGATTAAGGAGCTAGACTCTATCATCTATTTAATTTTCTAGTTTTGTCAGGTTGGGATATATACCTAGTTGGACGTGTGTTTTTTCCTTTACTTTTAGTTTACACTACCATATATTTGTACCATCTAAAGGTTCATGAATTCTTGGTTTCCATTATAGTAGTGTTTCATATTTCAATCTCTCCCTCTGATCTTTTTCATCAAGATAATTATGTGTGTGCATACAGGTACTTAGGAAAAGGGCTCACAATGTTAGTTATGCCTTCAACACTCGTCTCCAGCCCCTAGACTATGTAATCAGTCTTAGGGTAGCTGTGGTTCATGTCTGAGCTTGGTCAAGGTTGTGATAGATTTGTATTAGAGGTCATTCGATCCTTGGGTTGTCAATTTGAATAATCTCTTTATAAGGATTTTGGTTGGGTTTAGGGATATAGTACTGAAGTGTATTGAGTTTGTATCTCATTCCATTGAATCTAGTGATGGTATGACAACTAACATATTCATTCATCAGGACATTTACTAAGTGCTTTTCTACTCGTCATGTGAGAAATTTTTTATAAGTATCAATGGTACATGAATAATATATGATTAATTATTTGAAAACACTTCTTAACTCATCTCCCCATTATTTATACATATTCTCATATTACCACAGTACTCCTTGATAACTTTTATGATGAATATATGATGGCAGCCAACTAGGATTCTAGGTTTAGTTCATGACGAAAACCCAATGAGTGATGGGGCCTCAGTTCAAGGTCTATCCCGCTACCTCCTTCTCTAGGTAGCCAGGTAGTAGCACCTCCCCTCTTTGAGTAGCAGATCATTCTAGTAGAGTAGGATGAGGATGCGTGTATTCTTAGCATTCTCCGCAAGTTCCAACAACAGTGGAAGATCAGGTTATATGGTGAGCTAGATCCTCATGTAGTAGTGGATTGGCTAGAGTCATTGGTATGTATCTTCAAGTTTGTTTGAACCCTAAACAATCAGGTGGTGGTTCTGGTATCTAACTTTTCTATAGAGCACCTAGGCACTGGTGGAGCCTTATTTCTAAGATTCATGATGATTTAACACTCTTTTGGACCTAATTTTAGTAGATGTTCTATGTGGTGTACTACCCCTCCTTCTTGCACTCAGTTTGGATTCTGAAGCTTTTGGATATGCATTAGGGGGGATTATGGTGGATGAGTATGTAGTGTGGTTCCCAAAACATACCCAGTACTCCCAATACATGATCCATGATGGATACTTATGAGAACATAAGTTAGATTAGGGAATCCACACAGAGATATGTGCCATCGTAGTTCCCTTGTGAATCCCCACATATACCAGGGTGATTGAGTGGGAAATGGTGATAGAGTGATTTCTATCAGACGGACTATAGGAAGTTGGTGTTGGTAGTGGGAATCATAGAGTTGAGTTGTTTTTACCAGCTATTAGACATGAGTTGGTGGGATCTTGGCATAGGGATCCCTTTCATGATTAGGATTAGGCAAGAGGTTGTGTTGTGCATGGACAATGTAGACCACTATGGTATCCCATAGAGGGGTGCTTCTTTTCTTGTGATGGGTGAGGTCACATTCCACGAGACTCGTCAACCAAACCTATTGAACATCACAGATTGATAGATGAAGGATTTCCATGGAAGAGGTAGCTCCATGATCTGGGATATCCTAGGCTAGGGCAGGTTGGTCCCCAAGGAGACAGAGCTAGCATAGGATCATGAGGATCTATGAGCGGTGTATTTAATTTTGATATCCTTCCACCACCACCACTTGGTGGCCTATGTCAGGCTCAGAGAGTTGGTGTATGGGGTCATGGAAAACTGTAGTCTTTGGATGTTTATGATCTCACAGTGTACAAGATAATTTGAGGCATGATATGTGTGGTTTTTTACTCTTGAATAAGTATTAACATACACATGTTCCATTAATTTTTTTTCTCTATACTCCCAGTGAAAGATCTGGAGCTCCCAATTGATGTACTAGCCGAGAAACTTCATCCTAAGGTTCCTATAGGGAACACTTATTTTTTATCATTCATTTTCCAATAGTGTGATCTATCACTTAGAAGATATAGGTTCACATGGTACCTTTTGGTATTCATCCCGGAACCCTATAATGTCATCATGGGAAAGGATTACCTATTCAGAGTCCAATAAAATATTGAATGTCACTGTAGACTAGTTATATGCCTAGAAACTGATGGGACAAGATTCCCATTTTTTGGTGAGAGAGATCTCATATAAGAGAAAGTGGGTTATGTGATCCGTATGATATAAACTATCCCCATCATTTTGTGAGCATATCCCTTGGTTTAGAAGGCTCTTCATTCATCTTGATTCCTTCAGTTGTGTAGGATTACATGGATGTGTTTTCCATGGATATTCCAGGAGTACATCCATGGTGAGATATAGAGTTTTTCATTGAATTTCATTCTTTTATGACTATGATACCTTCTTTAGCATATCATATAGCCCCTTCCAAGCTTTGGAAGCTGCAGTTGCGGTTAGAGGACCTTTGAGAGAAATCTTTCTTCAGACCTAGTGTGTCACCATGGGGAGCTCCAGTCTTGTTCATGAAAAATCTAGGCATGATATTATAGATTTGTGTAGATTATCATCACCTAAACCAGGACACGATAAATAACAAGTACCCAATCATAATGATTTAAAACATATTTGAAAAGTTTTGAGGCATGAAAAGGTTCTCGAAGATTGATATTAGGCCCATATACCACCGACTGAGGGTTCATGATGTTGATATTCTAAAGATGGAATTTTGATGTATCTACAAACACTCTGGGTTTCTATTGATTACCTTTGGTGTGATAAATTACCCTCCCATGTATATGAATTTAATGAACTAGGTTTTATAGTCATACTTAGACCAGTTTTTTATTGTGTCCATCGTTGACATACTTGTCTACTTTTCATTAGAGGAGGATCTTATAGAGCACATGAGAATGATACTAGATTTTTTTTGAGAGCACCAAATTTACAGAAATATCTCTAATTGATAGTTCTGGATTCAAGTGGTTCACATTCTGGGTCATGTAATTGATGAAAATGGTTTTGCAGTGGATCCAGTGAAGATCGATGCAGTGATTTCTTGGGATGCACGCAAGAGTATGTTAAGGGTGAAAATATTTCTTGTGGTGGAGGGGTACTAAAAGAGTTTTCTAGTATAATTATCCAAAATCACAGCCCCTTCGACTACCCTAACATGGAAAGTGTAGTAGTTTAACGGGTCTGAGTAGTGCGAGAAGTCCTTTGATGAGTTGAAGATGATGCTGACGATTTATCTAGTGTTGAGACTATTAGAGGAAGTCATGGTGTTGGTAGTGTGTTTAAATGAATTATATGTTGGGATTAGTTTCATGTTGATGAAATGATAGGAAGTTATCGCAAATAGGTTAAGGTAGTTGAGACCCCATGATCAGAACTTTGGGACTCATGACCTAGAGCTAGTAGCTGTAATATTCTCCATGAGGATGTGGATACACTACCATCTAGGGGAGCGCTTTATGGTTTACTAAGACCACCAGAGACTTAGGTAAATCTTCAGATAGAGAGACCTAATCCTGCGACAATGATTCTGGTTGGAGTTCTTACATGAAAATAAATTCAAGATAGTCAATACCCTAGGGATGTGAAATGTTGTAGAATATTCCCTTAGCATGAATTCATAGGCTCGCTTGGTGCATGGGGATTTAGAGGAGTTAGCTTCCCTACAACTGACCCGGGTGGAGCAAGAGGGTACAACTTTTCTGTAGTCGATGGTGTTGACTCATTCGCTTCTTCTGTATGTGAGATAGTCCGAGCTGGGTGACATCAATTGTGAGGTCTTATATGAATACATATCCATATACGCTGTGCACTATATAGGTGTTGGAGGATATGTTCAGAACATATGTGTTAGACTTTAGATGGAGTTGGGAGGATCACCTACCATTGGTAGAGTTTACTTACAACAACAACTACCACTCTACCATCCGCATGGATCCATTTGAGTTCATTTACAGGAGACCCTGTAGGTCAAACTTGTGTAGTATAAATATTGGAGAAACATATCTTGTGGGCCAGGAGATGGTTCATGTGACAAAAGATAAAGTTTAGATCATCTCTGAATGGATGAGGAAAACCCAAAGCAGACGAAAATATCACACATATCTCTATTGTATTCCCTTGGATTTTGAGCATGAGACTATGATTTCCTAAGAGTATCTCCATGCTGAAGTTTTAGGAGGTTTGGACAAGGAGGTAAGTAATCCCAAAGTTTTATCGGCCCATTCAAGATCATATAGAAGGTTGGTGTAGTTTCATACCACCTCATCCAACCCCCATAGCTAGAGCATTTAAGAACCCGATTTTCTATTAGGTATGGACACTTTAATTTTCAGTCTAATTCTTTATTTTTGACCTAATATGAATGCCTAATGAGTTAGAAAAGGTTTTAGGGGTGATTGAGGTTTGTTCAAAGCCTAAAACCCATTTTTTGGAAACAATAGGCCCGGTGTATGGTTTAGAGTAAACCATGTAGGGAGGCTACAAAGTTAGGGAAAACTGTGTGGATGGAATGGATTTTTGGATAGAGCCTTACCACATGGTTGGTGTGTGGTTTCTCAGACCATGCGTCCTAACTGTGCGAGTGCCCTTTTTTCACAGGTACTTGTGCATGGTTTGTGCAGGGTTTGTCAAACCGAGTAGACAAACCGTGCCCAGGCTAATTTCTTGGTAAAATGACCATTTTCCCTTCCTGATATAATTAAGCCTCCTCCTTCCTCCTAATCTAAATTCATACTAGACTATCCTGTATTTCTCCTCATTTGGGGATTTTTAAGGCATAATCCAGAGATTAAAATATATCAATCATCAGAGATCTGATCGAGCTTCTGGTCATCACGTAGGATGCACAATGATAAGTACTCGATTCTATTTGAGCCTTTCTTATTCTCTTTTGATCTCGACCTAGTTATCGAGGTGTGAGAGTTTTTTCATTTTTCTCAGATCTACTCTTATCTATGATGAATCAGAGGCTAATATCAGTGGAGGAGAGTCATACGACCTAAAGGTGGGTGTTATTTACTCATCCCTAAAGATCATTTATTTTGGAATTTTTTATTTGGGGCCCACCGATCTCATCGGGTGTCGTTTATAGAATTTATATTCAATGTTTATAATCATTAGAACCATATGGTTATGATATTTTCAAAACTTTGACTACTTATTGGTGGATACACCCACAACACCCAACATCCCATATCAGATAATATTCCATAGTTGTGTTTTTAGTGTTTTGACACTTGTGAGCCCTCATTCAAATATGCTTAAACTTGACCACACTAATGGTAGGACTCCTTATAATAAATTAAAATTGTGTCATGTATTGGTGAATGTAAAGTACCATGTCACTTTTACTTGACACACCCAAGGTAAGTGCTTCAAATTTGATAATTAAATGTGACTTGAAAATTGGAATGTATACTTAGTATATGATTTTTATAAATTAAATGTGAATTAATAATAGGTTTCATGTCCATAACACCCATTACATGTTTATGGAAGGTAGCAGAGTGAACCTTTCTTTTTGAAAATTTATTAAATGGATTAAATGAATGGTTTCATTTTTCTTTTCCTTGTTATACTAATGAATGGAAAAGCCTGAACCAAATGGAATTATTGATAAATTAAGACTTAAATAAAAGTTTTCATTCCCAATTATCCTTGACACACTACTTAGAGGTAATTAATTTAACTGTAAGAAATATTATATGACATAAATATCAATTATGACTATCTTGACTCGAGCTCTCCTTGGATTCCATAGGGAATGCTTTGATCACTCGAGAACCCCATTCCGATTCAAGGATACAACTTACTTAGGTTGAAACCTACCTAAAACCCGATCCTTGTCAAACAATGGATTCCCGATATAACTCCATATGATCCCTTAAATATTATTATAGGATTCCTTGGATGCACTCCTTGGATCCAACATATACAAGTAGGTTACATGGTTAAAGACCATTGGACCAAGTCATTTCTTAGCCCCATTTTACCTTGCATAAACTCATTATACTCGGTAGGCATCTTATTGTGGAATTACTTGGACTATGCTCGTTCGATTACACTCTTACCCCTCAGCTAAGCTATAATCATTACTAACTTGGCAACCCTTATAGTCTACATTTCCTTGGTTATTTACTTGGAGCTTCATTTTTAAATATCTTTACAGGTTTCCTTGTACATGTTGTAACCTTCACCATTGATAATGTGTGATTTATTTATAAACTTCAAACAATCGAATAATTAATTGGTTATATGTTTAGATACCGACTAGGGGCTGAAGTAGGTACTTGGTTATTTAATTAAATTGTACTATTTTACTTTATATATGCATGCTTGCATGGTATTAATTTTTTGTTACATGAGTTTGAGGTTATAGACATCATTGGTGGTGGCCAACTGAGATTTATCTCACACCCTCTCTAGGAACTGTTTAGTACCTAGAGTATATTACATTAATGAAAGTGTTGATAAAGGGAAGCATATGGCTTCAAACACTTGATTTCTTGCATTATTGGATGGATCTTGAGAGTAGATGACCCGACCAGAGCTCAGGATGCTTGGGATTGTATTTTTATTTTATTTATACTTTTATGGAATAGGTTATGCTAGCTGTCTTGTATCCCTGTTTTTTAGTTTTCTAGATACATGATATATCATCATCATTTGTTGTATGTTATTCCTATTATTTTAGTTATTATTTCTATTGTCCCAATTTCCATTTTGCCTTCTATTTACTTATATTGCTTTCTCTATTTACCTCTTTTTATATCAATCTGTTGTGTTCTACTCTGGTAATGAGGGCATAGTCTCCCCACAGACACACCCTAGTCCCTCGCTACTAGTCGATAGCCTCTGGAATTTGGGGAGATGCACCTAAGGACATATGGCCCAATAGGCTTGGGGAACCCATTAAGTGGCATCTGGGTCCTGTACGTCACAAAGTTGTATTAGAGGAATTTATTTTCTTACTCTACTATTGAGATACAATATATTATAGATTTTTAATGCTTGTAACATGGTCATAAGCCATGATTGGGCATCATGAACCCATGTTTGGGGTAAAATCCAAGTTGACTAAAATAAAAGTGTTGTTTGGTTTTTCCTATTACAGTTTACATTATTTAACAATTGGGTGACACACATTGTGTGCGGAGTTATTGTTTATTCTTCTGATTGAGAATTTGTTTTATCCTTTTCCATATGAGATGAGGGAAATTAGAATTGTTACATGCAACATATAGGTACCTAGAATCCTCATGTCATGCATATCACCATGCCATATAGGTGAATTTCACCACTTTCATTTCATGATGTGCCTATGATTGTTGAGTGGTGTTGTGATAGTTATCTTATGCTTATATTACTTTTGGTTTCAATTGAGTGATTTCCAATCTCAATTCATGATGTGTATGAGCTCTCATGGGTTGTGATGAGTAATTTATCACGTCAATCCATTATTCTTTAAATAAATGAGTTTCATTTTCATTGATGAGGTGTATGGGCACTGATTCAATGGGAATATATATCCATTAAAAATTGAAACATGACTTATAATATGAAATGGTTTCATATATTTATCCAGCCTTGTCATGTTTACGGAAGGTAATAAAGTGAACCTGGAAATTAAAATTAATATGAAATGAAACTTATACACGAGCACTTACCGATGCTTGGCTGTCTAGGTGGGTAGTTGGCGTAGTATGCCTTAAGTAGTGATTTTTCTTACATTCAGATTCTTTTAGTGATGTTTTCTATCTACTTAAAGTTTGTTATGAGGCATGTGCTGTGAATTTTTATACCAATGACACCACGACATCCAAGTATCGTATTCCATATGATTGGCGATGACCATGATTCAGACATGGTGGGACCTAAGCCTCCAGTCTTATCTTCAGGAGTTCTACTTGAAGAATCACCTATTAGACCTGAATTGGGCACTAATGCTAAATTTAGTGATGGTTACCTACGTTCAATTCATCCCATGAATGGTGCTCCATGAGTTTCACATTTGATTGCTAATCTGACTCATGAGTTCTAGAAGTAGCAACCTCTTACCTTCTCAGGGGATGGCAGTCCACTGGTTGCAGAGTCTTATCTAGAGGCCACCCTATCTACCATTGATCATATAGATATGCCTCCCGAGTGGAGTTTCAAAATATCTACTTACATGTTGTGTGATTCATCCAACCGCTAGTGGGATTTGATTACCCAGGGTAGTTGTCATCGGGGCATGTTATGGGTTGATTTCTAGACTACCTTATATTATCAGTTGTTTAATTAGATGCTAAGAGATGATAGATCTAGAGAGATCATGAATATTGAATAGGGTTCTATGGTAGGTTATGGAATATTCAGTATGTTTCATCATGTTACAACACATTTCACCACTTCTATATGGTGATGAGATTTCATGTTCTAGATGCTTTGAGGATGGGCTTGTGTAAACCATTCATACAAAGCTAGATGTCTTTTGTCTGCATACTTTTTCTGAAATATTCAATCAATCTATTATCAAAAAATGCATCTTGAGGGACATAAATAATATCGATCATAGAGGATAAGCGTAGTTGTAGGCCAGTAGTTCTCCCAATGGTAGGAAATGTTCTTTTGAGGTTTCTTTTCAGGGTAGTGACAACTACATTACCCATTTTGTTAAGTCAATGGTGTTTCATCAGTGTGAATGATGGGGGAATCTGAAACCTCAATGTGATAGAGACCCACTAGATTGCAAAGATTATGGTCATATGGGGCATGTTTAGAAATTATTCTAGACCTATCCACTAGTTTTTATTAGAAAAGGATCTATTCTATCTCCACCTTCAATAATGGGTTCTTTTGCACCCCATCAGGTGGGGAGTTGGAGTTGCACCTGTAGGATAGTTTGAGGAGGAGGTCATGTACCTGTTATCCAAACCATGATCACTAGAAGAGCCAATAGAGTAGTTATGATCATGGTAGTCCAGCTATTGCACATGGTCGTGGATCATGTCAGTTGCACACACTACAATTGATATATGAGGATCATGTTGCAGGACCATCTACAATACGCAGTACTATTCTAGAGACATCTAATATATTATCTACTTTATTTGATATAGGTGCTTTAAACTCATTTATCTATGTATCTATCATGTATATTGTCAGACTAAAGATATAGTATTATTGTGGTGTAATTACCATAGATACATTGTTAGGAGTGCGGTCTAAGGGAATATGCTAATATAGAGACTGTCCCATTTAGGTACCCTTTCTTATGTAACCTCTTTGTTCTCAAGATGATATGATTTTATTTCATTATTAGGATAGATTAGTTGGTTTAATATAATGATTTTGTAGAATTCTACCACTAAAAGGTATCATTTACATCACTAGAGAGAAACCTTTATTTATATAAGGTTGAATGGGATGTATAGGCTGGTAAAGAAAGTCTAGAGCATCATGGGATTGGTGGAGTGACTTCCTAGATTGAAAATATCTTCATGTGGGATTAGGTTTTATGAAAATATGATTTACCTCCAGTAGTGGATCATTTTAAGGACGTCTTTCCCAATGATTTTTTCTGGCTTACCTCCTGAGAGATAGGTATGGTTTACAACTGATCTTGTTCTTGGAGAAGCTGCATTTTTTGTTCTTCTATATAGGATAGAACCTACAGAGCATCAGGATCTCAAGAAAAATTTAGAGCATTTAGAGTCCAAAGGATTTATATGGACCAATACATCCTGTTGGGGTTCTCCCCTTCTTTTCTCTAAGAAGGTAGATAGAACCTTACATCTATGTGCAGATTATAGATGGTTGAACCATCTTACGGTCAGTAACTGGTATCCACTGCCTTGAATAGATGATCTCTTTTGAATAGATATTAGGATAAAAGGTCTTATTTTAGATTTTCTTAAGACCAGGTTATTATAATGTGCATGTAAGGACATCATACATACCTAATATAGCTTTCTATAGATGGTATGGTCTATATGAGTACCTAGTTATGTTGTTTCATCTTATGAGTACACCCATCATTTTCATGGATATAATGAATAGGGTGTTCCACCCCTATCAAGATTTTTTTTATAGTCTTTGTGGATGACATCTTCTTGTATTCTCACACTCTTAACAACCATGAAAAACATTTTGAGATCGCTCTGAGTACGCTGAGAGAGCTTCAAACTTTTCCCAAGATTTCTATGTTCCAATTATAGATCAAAAAATTTAATTTATTGGATCATATAATATCATAATTAGGTGTATATTTTGTCCTAGAAAAGGTTAGTACTATAGTTTACTAGGAGAATAATAAGAACTTGTTTGAAATACAGAGTTTCTTCAGGTTGGATGGACATTACAAGAGTTTAATACAGGACTTATCCCTCCTAGTTCACCTATTACAAGTCTTACAAATAAGGGTGTAAAGCTCCTATGGTTGGACGCATGTGATAAATCCTTCCAGGAGCTAAAGGGGTTTCTCGTATCATCACCTATTCTGACTCTGATATATCCAGGTAGAGGTTATATCATCATCTATAATGCATCAAGCATTAGCCTAGGAGTAGTGCTGATGCAGGAGGATTGAGTCATTGCGTATGGATATCGGAATTTGAGGCCTCATGATAGAAACTTCCTAATGCACAACCTTGATCTAGAATCAGCTGTCCATGCCTTACGTTACTAGAGACACTATCTGTTAGGCGATATCTCTGTGGTGTACACAAACTATGAGAGTCTCAAATATATCTTTACTCAGCATGACGTGAACCTAAAAAATAGGATATAGGTCGAATATCTAAAATCCTTTGAATTTGACCTTTCCTATTCTCCTGGGAATAAAAATATGGTTGCAAATGTGTTGAGTTGGAAAACATAGGCCTAGACCGCACGTGAAGATAGTGATGAATGGGAATGGATGTCCCTCTTCTCTAAGATACATCTTTATTTTCTTGAATTTCATGAGTAGTATTACCTCTATTCCTTAATAATTACCTCTTAACTCCTTGATAAGGTGAATTGTATAAAATTTTCAAATCCTAAAGGCTTAGTTCTCCATGAGAGTATATCAGGAGATAAACTTCATATTCGTTGGTCCATTAATGGAGATGATATACTACGCATAAATGGACATGTCTCGGTTCCAACATATATTATATTGGAGTTAATGCAGAAGTATAATGATTCTTAGTGGACATTTTATCCAGTTATATCCATGATGTATTGAGATATGAGATACCATTATTGGTGGCCTAGGATGAGGTGTTTTATAGAAGGCTTTATCACTAGGTGTTCCACCTATCGGCAGGTGAATGTGGAGAACCAAAGACCTATAATATTGTTACAACCACTTTGAATCCTAGAATGGAAATGGAAAGATGTTGCAATAGATTTTTAGTAAGTTTACCTAGGTCTCCATGAGGTAAATAAGTTTTGTGGGCTGTCATTTATAGACTGAAAAAAGTGTCTCACTTCATTCCAATTGAATAGACTTTCTCAGATTATGATTTGGGGAGACTGTATGTCCATGAAATAATATGGATACATGGGGTCCCTCCTACTATCGTTTAAGATAGGGACTCTCAGTTTATATCATGGTTCTGGAATGAATTGTAGAAGTAAATGGGAATATATATGCTTCTAATAATATATTTTCACCCTCAGACTGATGGGAATTTGGAACAAAAAATATTGGTTCTCAAGCATATTCTCTGATCATGTGTCCTTGATTTCAGTGATTTTTAGGAGAAACATATCCCTCTCATTGAGTTCACCTTTAATAATAGCTTCCAAACCACAATTAAGATGGATCCTTTTGAGGCCCTATATGTTAGGTCATGTCATTCACCCCTGTACTGGCTGGTGACATGTGAGGGAGCCCTACTTGGTCCTTGTCTCACACATGAGATTTTATAGTAGGTTCAGCTAATCAGGAAGCGTATGACTACTACTCATTCTAGAAATAAATATTATGTTGATCATCATCAACAACCTCAAGAGTTCAAGGTTAGGGATCATGTTTTCTGTCATGCATTTCCTAGTTTAGGTAATTGATGGTTATAGAAGAAAGGTAAGCTATCTCTTCGTTACATCGGTCCATTTGAGATTCTAGAGAGAGTCAGCCCAGTAGCCTATCAGTTGCTACTACCTCAAGGGTACCATGTCATGCACAATGTGTTCCAAGTTTCATAGCTTTGCTAGTATCACACCACACCAACACATATGTTTGATCCCAAGTAAGTTTAGTTAGATGCCAATTTTACCTTTGAGGATTATCCAGAATGCATCATTGACCATAGAATGAAGGATCTACGAGGCTAGTCTGTTCCTCTAGTACTGGTGTTATGGCAGCATGACTGTGTGTAGGATGAGACTTGGGAGAGGGAAGTTGAAATACTTTCTCAGTATCCAGAGTTGTTCTCATATAGTTTTTTCTCCACCCTTGGAAGGTGAACTCGTGGACGTGTTATTTTAATGTTGAAGATGTAAGAACATGGTTTTTCAATTAGATATAGATCCTTTACTTTTCAATATAATACATTATTCTTGACTGAATATGGATGTTGAATGAGTTAGCAATGTTCTCAGGGGTGTCTGGGGATTGTTTAGAGCCCAAAACCCATTTTTTTGGAAGAAATATTCCTAGCACATAGTTTATAGTAAACCATGTGGGGAGGCCACACTATTATGGAAGATCATACATGTGGAATTCCTTTTTGGACAGAGCCTTACCGCATAATTAGCACATAGTTTCTCATACCGTGTGGCCTAACCATGTGAGTGGCATTTTCTCTCAGGTACTCATACATGTTTTCCAAACAACTTTTCAATCTATGTGGACAAACTTTGTAATGGATATTTTTTGGGTAAAATGACTATTTTTCCTGAATGATATAATTAAGCCTCCTCCTTCCTATTAATCCAAATTCCTGTGGGATTATCCATGATTTCTCTCCATTTGGAGATTTTGGAAGGGTAGGATAGGGATTGAAATATCTCCATAATCCAAGATATGACCGGGCTTCCGTTCATCATGTTGGATGCACAACGGTAAGTACTCAAGTTTGTTTGAGCCTTTATTCTTCTCTATTTCTCTCGACCTGGTTATCGAGGTGTGAGAATTTCCTCCCTTTTTTTAGATCTACTCCTTTATAACTCGAATAAAAGGCTAATATCTGAGTAGGAAGGTTATACGACCATAATGTGGGTGGTCTATATCTTATCCGTCAAGTTCATTGATTTTGGAATTTGTCGTGTGGGGACCGCCGATCTCATCAGGTGATATTTATATAATTTATATTCCATTATTATAATAATTTTAACCATATGGTTATGGTATTTTACAATATGTGATTACTTTTTGGTGGTTAGGACCACAATTAACAACAACATCCCATGTATGATGATATGCCATAGTTGAGTTTTTAGTGTTTTGACACTTTTGAGCCCTTGTTCGGATGTTCTCAAGCATGAAAACACTAAAGGTGGGACTAATTATAATAAATTCATGTTGTACCATGTAATGGTGAATAGATAGTACCATTTCACTTCCACTTGACCCACCTAAGGTAAGTGATTTAAATTTTATTGTTAAATGTGAAAGGGAAATTGGAAAGTATACTATGTATATGAGTTAACCCAATTAAATGTTAAAGAATAATAGGTTCCATGTCTATATCACCCCTTCCATGTTTATGGAAGGTATCAGAGTGAACATTGAATATTGAAAATTCTTTAAATGAATTAAATGAATGTTTTCATTCTACTTGGACTTGTCACACTAATGAATAGAAAGGATTGAACCAAATGGAACTATTGATAAATTATAATTTAAATAAAATATTAAATTCTCAATTAGTCTCTTCACCCTAATAAAAGGTAATTAATTGATCCATATGAAATATTATAATTCATCAATATCAAATAGGGGTGGATTTTCTCAAGCTTTCTTTGGATTCAATAGGGAATGAATTGAGTACTTCAGAACCCCATTCCAATTCAAGGATACAACTTACTTAGGTTAACAACCACCTAAAACCTGATCCTTGTATAACCATAGATGCCCAGTATGGCACCATAAGACCCCCTTGAATATTATTTTAGGATACCTTGGATACAATCGTTAGACCTATCATTGACAAGTAGGTTCCATAGTTAAAGCGTGTTGGTCCAAGTCATTACATAGCCGTTTTTACATTGGATGAACTCCTTGAAATAGGTATGCAAGTAATTTTGGAATTACTTGGATAGTGGTCCATGGATCATACTCTTACCCATTTTCCAGGATGTATTCATTACTATGTTAATGTCTGTTGAGGTCTAGTTCACCTTGGTTATTACCTTGGGAAATGATTTTTAAATATCTTTACAGGTTTCCTTGTGCATCTTTGAACCTTCACCATTGATATTTTGTGATTTATTTGTAAACTAGAAATAATAAAATAATGAATTTGTTATATGTTTAGACACCAGCCACAAGATAAAGTAGGTACTTCATAATTTAGTAACATTAAACTTTTTTACTTTATATATTCGTGATTGCACACTATTACATTTCCATCACACAAGCCATAGGTTATATACATCATAGGTGGTGTTCCACTGATATTTATCTCACACCCTTCGTAGGCACCGTTTGATACCCATAATATATTACACAAATGAAGGTGTTGATAAAAGGAAGCCTATGACTTCAAAACTTTTATTTATTTCTGTTTACGATGTCTCTTGATAGCAGATGACTAAGCTGGATATCTAGATTCTTGGTATGGTATTTTTATTTTTTTGAACATATTATGCCTGATATCTTATATAAATTTTTTCTAGTTTTATAGATTCATGAAAAATCAATATTAGTTGTTGTATGTTATTCATGTTATTTCAGTTATTATTGTTGTTGTACATATTTACACCGTGTCTTAAATGTACTTACATTTCTTTTTCTCTTTACCTTTGTTTAAATCTATATACTATGATACACTATGGTAATGAATTCATAGTCTTCCCACAGACACACCCTAGGCCCTCACAGCTAGTTGCAAGCCTCTGAAGTTTAGAGAGATTTTCTTGAGGCCATGTGGTCCAATGGGCTCGGGGCACCCATTAAGTTTCGTTCGGGTCTAGGATGTCATAGAGTGGGTGCATGACATATTTCATGTGTCATAGAGAAGACACTACGTGTATGACCCCATGCACTTTATCGACTGGAGAATGTTGGAAATCAAGGATGGATCTACATTTTTGGAGAACCTGGTGGAAACCAAGTATTGATCAAAGCAGGCCCTATGTGGATAGATCAGCCCCATTGTTCACATGATGTGGTAGCATATAGATGTGCGATAGAGTCACTGAGAGTGGGAGATCCAAATTTTGGATCAGTATACGAACTTGTTTGGTTAGTTATTTTCTTTTTAGGGAACAAAAATATTGAAGGAGGGAATGATATAGAGGTCTAGTTTTTTACTTGTAAGACTTTGAAATAATATATATATATACAGATTTAATATGTAATAAAAAATTATATTCTGAACCTCCTTGTGCACAAAATTAATTTTATAAAAATATTAAATATATTTTATTTTGTGCGCATGAAGATTCTTAAAGAAAATAGTGTAAATATTAAACAGATGTTTGAATTAGAAATACGAGACCACTGTTGAGTTTTGAATATGGTGTTTAACCAAGGCACAACATAAAATAAGTTGGCATGGAGGATTCAGACTCCTCAATCATTTGTGGTTTGTTCAGTGAGTTAATTAATTAATAAAAAAATTAATTCATTTTTTTTTCAATGTAATGGATAAAACTATAAGATATATATATAAATAATTTCACTATGTTTATCCATATAAACCCTGGGATAAATCATGATTGTTTCCTCCCTCCTCTATTAGAGAATCTCATCAAAATATGATTAAAATTCAGATCAAAGTAGATCACTATGTAACGAATGCAACAACTCTTCTCAATCATTGGTGGGATTGTTATTCATTTAAGATCAATCTATAACTGAGGTATGAATTTTAAATTGTAATTTTATGTCATTTTTAATAAATTTTTGAGAATATCCAACAATTGTTTTGGGTTTGCACCAATTTTTAGGAAAATTGCATGTGCTTGGGTTCGGAAACTAATTAAATTTGAATTGTTTTATAACCCTGGATTCATATTCCTGATCATTGGATAAGAACTGTTTTTCAATTATATTTAATCATTTTTTTGTTCTTTTAACTCTTTTTTATTCATTCTAGTAATCATATGGACCTTGAGGTCCCATTTTGAATGTTTTTGGGTGGTACCGAGCCTGATCAGACCCCCAGATTCATAGCTATTTCACGAACAAGAATGGATTAGGGACCTAAGACTAAATTTGAGAAAATTGAAACGCATGGAATGTTTATTTGATGTTTTGGGATCAAGAAATAAATGCTTGGAGGAATTTTGGTGTTCATAACACACAATGAAACCCATGAAAAACCACCAGAGCCGATTTCAGGAGAACAGAGAAAGGAAAGTGTGATTCACGGCCAAATTCGATTATCCTAGATGGATTTGAGATGATATATTTGATGTCATGGAAAAATTTAATTAGTAAAGATCATGTCTAAAGTTCTTGTGGAAACCTAACTACACATTATGTTCAAAGATTAACACACATTGTATAACACCCTAAAAACGATGGCTAGGGTTTCAAAAAATTTATGGATGAAACATTGTGTATCTATCCTACACGGCATGTAGTCATTCATTGAATTGAAAGATATGTGGATGATCACAAGGGGAGGAATATTTATGGAAGTAAATGTATTGGCACACATCTATGTAATCAAGTACATGAACACAATGTCCGGAACACAAACATGATGACCAGGACACGACCCAATCCCAGTTAGCTTGGACACGCTGTGTAGTCCACCTACAAGGAGTGTACCACTACATGGGATGGAGTCATGTGCCATATAGGGAGACAAAAAAGCAGTGGATTTGGACCACATGACATGTGGGTCCCCTCACACTCCACATACCCCTAGTTTCATTTTAAGGAAACTTCATTCTACTCTATTTCCTTCATTTGAACATAGATTTTGGCTCTTGAGTAGGATATATTGAGTATTTTTATGTATAATGGTTACCACATTTTAATATTTGGAGTTATGATGTGAAATGTTTTGACATGGATCATGATAATGAAACACCCAATGATGGCAGTGATCATGCGGGATCACCAGGACCTTTCCATGTGGTACCCCCTTTTAGGGATAAGCAGTAGAGTTATTCAATGTCCTTTTTGAGTAGTCCCTATTACAGAGTTTGGAAGTGGAATCCTTGAGGGATATCATGTGAACCCTCCAATGGAGATGAGCATTGGTGTCCTTGATGGATACCATGTTGACCCTCTAACATGGGTGGGTAGTGGAATCCTCAATGGATAAGGAGTGGAAAAACAACATAATTGGTAAGTTTCAACCTTGATAGATACCAAGTTAACCCTCCATCATTGCAAGGAAGTGGCATCCTCAACTGACACTAATTTGACCATCCAGGATAGATGGGCAGTGGCATCCTCAACGGATACTGAGTTGAACCTCCAGCATAGCTAGGTAGTGGAATCCTCGATGAATACTAATTTGACCCTCCAGCATAGCTAGATAGCGGAATCCTCAACAAATTATAGAGTGGAACCACCCTAAAATTAGGGGGCATGGTTCCTCTACTTCGATATTATGACCACTTGAATGTGTGGAAAAGTGATGAGGCATGGTTAGACTTGGAAAATTAATTCTAGGAAGACGAGTGAGATGCTGGGCATCATTGATGAAGTTTTGGAACTATTGGATACTTTTCTTCATAGGTAGAGCTGTGAGATGGAGATCCCCTTACTCTCTCATTTGGGTTTCTTTTTATAGAGAATAAATATTATTCAATATCCACCACTCATATTTGGTTACTCTCCTTCTAGGAGATATGAAGATGCATGGGGTTTGTCACATGCTTTCTATGTTTAGATTCTCATGGTTGGATGAAACTAATCTCCAGGTATTTGTGGTGAAGACTCAATGGGTAGTTTATATAATCCCATTGTTTAGCTCCTTATGTATGTATGAGTTTACATTCAGGATCTTTTTGGGTTGAGCTATTCTCTATGACTATATCTTCCATATACTATCTTTATATTCCTTTTTTTCTCTTACTACTCACCCTTTATCTTTGAGGGTTTCCTAATGGGTATTTATATACTCACCAATGCATGGGATTTACCCATACGTGTTGTGTGTTATACTGATTATAGATAGGTCTACCTTGATTTTAGATGTTATTAGGGACACTAGGTTCTTAGGCAATGTACGGTGGTCGTAGCTTCAGATTCAATAGATGGGCTCTCTCAATTGTTTACTTTTCCTGTCTTTTTTCAGGTTAGGATATATAACTAGTTGGGCATGTATTTTTTCCCTTTTATTTTAATTTAAACTATCTTACTTTTGTACTATCAAGAGATTCATGCATGCTTGGTTTAATTTATAGTACCATTTCCTCTTTTAGTCTTTCCTTATATAATTTTTCATCAAGATGGTTGTGTGTGTGCGTACAGGTGCATAGGTAGGCGCCTCCCAATGTTAGTTATTCCTTGAGTTCTTGTCACTAGCATCTGACCTATGGAGGTGGGATTGGGGTAGTTTTATCTCAAGCCAGAGTTTGGTTCGGTTCATGATTGTCATATGGTTACTCCAAACCATTCACTAAGCATGTGTACCAGTTATTTTTTCCCAAATTTTATGTTTTCATCCATGAACACCCGATAACTCCAAAAATATTTATAAATAAAAGAAAACTCAAATAAAATATGAACCGGGGAACCGATGGATGTCACATATGCTAACTGAGTATTTTTATAAATTATTATTGATGAAAAAATGCTTCTTTAAATGTTTGATCTATATTTTTAATATTCCCAACCATGTTTTATAAGTGTTTTCAAGAATTAGTGGTGTTATGTTTTGTAAGTACGTGGTTGTGTGTTGAATTTTTTTATTTTAAATAGAATTTGAATATAAATAAATTTACATAAGGATTTAGTGATCCATGGTTAAAGTTGTACATGGTTACTATATATGGGAACCAAATTTGGTGAATGATTCATGATATTGATTTATATGGAATTAGAGTTTAAGGATTGATATGAATGATTAGGATTGGAATTATTGAATCCCTATAGTGTTTACATGGAATAAATGTGAATATAAACCTTGATAATGAATCCACTTATGATTTTAAAAAGAAAACTATGTTCAATAGCATATACGACATGAAACAATGAGCCTAAAAGAACCACAAAATATTATTGTTTATACATGACCATTATATTATAGTTGTTAAATTATAAGGATTGAATAGTATTAAAAAAATTATAAAATATATATAAATATCCCATTCAATATAAATTTAGTTATATATTCTTTGTAAATAATCACTCAAATTTAGTAAAATAATTATATATTTTAAAACATTTTTTTAAAAATAATTTTTGTTAGCATTTTGTGAGAAAATATTATAATTAATTTGGGAAAATTATAGAAATTTTATTTTATAAAATGAAAATAATTTTTGAAATAATCATAAAAAAATAAATAGGTTTAAATCTTTGTTTTTTTTCTAAAATGGTTTATTTTTTTATTTAATACTATCAATTATCAATTTTTCAAATACTGCCATTTTTTTCCATTTTTCGAAATTAATTTAAAGTACCATTATATTTTTGGATTTGGTATTAAAGTGACATATGAAACATGTTTTTAGAATAATCTACTTATGTTCATTTGAATTATCAATTTTTAGGATTTTGTGTATAAGTTTATTTTTATGCTTAAAACGTATTTTTCTGAAAACTTTTTTTAAGCGCATAATGTTTATCCATTTTAATTAATTAAATTAACCCTTAATCAAGAAAAATTTAGATAAAATGTATAAATTATACATCTATATTTATGAATATAAATACATATAATTATTATTACCAGTCGTAGAGTTAATGTAAGACCATATTATTCCTAAAAAATTAATTTATTTAAAAAACATTTTTTTGACACATTTTGTGGGATAATTATATTAAATTAAATTATTCCACTTGTGCTAATTGAATTTGAAAAAATTTATTAATTAATTGGAATTATAAAAATTAATATTTAGTAATAATGTCAACATAAATTTTTCCATAATGAATAGTAAAAATATTAAAAAATAGTCATGACAGTAAAAGTTTAGATTGGGTTAACATATGTTAAAACTAATGAGAAAAAATGTTTGATTTTTTATAGAGGTTATCCATTACATTGCAATACATATTGGTGTAGAAATACTAAAACTTTTATGAATTGATAAAGTATTTAGATATAGTGTGTTTCTCATCCTAATAATAAATAGTAATATTGGTCTGAATGTGGGAGATTATATGTTAGGGAGCATGTACCTATAGTGTTTGATTCCAAACCAAATATATTTTGATGTGTTTTACTCATTGAATATTCTATATCCATATCCTTATTTGATAAAGGTGCCTATTATTATTTTATATTGAGGTGAACCAACCTTAATATACATATATATTACATCATTGTGTATAAATAGTCATTACATCTCATAATAAATCACACCCTAGAACCAATTCATTTAATGTATTTTAAATTAAGTACATACAAAAATTAATTTACAAGACTGGGAATATTTCAGAATAGTCTCACCACACTAGAATCCCTTCTATACATATCATATCTTATACTATTATTTAAAACCTAAGGAATGGGATCATAATAATCGGGTAAAGTCAAATACTTAGTACCAGGTGGACATAAGATATTTAAATGAAAGATCATATGTGGTCATATGATGAATATGTTTGTATGAGAACATAATCATAGTTCATGAACATAGTATAAGAAAACCATACACAATAAAATATATATACAAAAAATATGATTCATGGAATATATATATTGGAATATCATAAGAAATCACTATATGAGTGTGGAAACATTATTCAATTACCCTGAACTATAAAAATAGAACATAATAATATCTTTCAAAATGAAATTATGGTGAAAAAATAAGAGGAAAAACCATTTCTAATGTTAAATGTCACTTCACAGACCATCATCACATAGCAGACAAAGTCTCATAGGGGATTGGGATTACTCCCCAGTTTTTGAGTTAGATACTAATAAGATATATGGGTTTACCCAATTCATTGGAGGGATATATAATTTTGACCCCAAAAATCAATTGAAAGATATATTGGGATAGGTTTTTTAGTTCACTCTATGTTCCCAATAATATAACTATATATAAAGATCTACCCAATAAATCGGAGGGATATATATTTCTGAGAACCTATTTTTTATATTTAAAATCCATACATATGTTTTGTAATCACTCCAGGTTTTTTTGATGAGTCCTTTTAATATTATTATGCATATATCTGGATTCTTCTTTGGAGTTAGTGCGATGATTGGGGGTATGAGATCCTGATAATCAATATATTAAAATTTTTATTATATTTTAAAGCATCTACATGAATCAATTTTTTATAAATTGTTTTACTATTATTTTAGACCTTGGATTTGAAATCTGGGACCCAAATTGGTTCTGGAATGTGGTTTTACCATATTTGCAACATAAAGTTGGTTGGCACCCAAAGTTTGGTTGAGGATACCATTGGCAGATATGTTAATTGAATTAATTAATTAAATTTATTTATTTACTTAATAAACTTAAAAGTAAACCTCTCTCTGTAAATTAATTATTATAAGAAATCACTAGGGTTGCCCGCGTAGCCTGAATAGAATTTTAGAGGAGAAGAGTTCTTCTTTTTCATTTGAAATATCAGGGACATGAATCAATGAACTGATCGAGGTGCATGATGACATGGATGATGAATGTAGTGGAATTTATTCTTTATCACTAGAAAACATAATATTCCCCAGTTATTTATCCATAATCAAGGTAGGTCTCATAATTCTATGGTTTCTCCCTTATTTGATTACTAAGAATGTATTTTTGAATATATGGTTAATTTATCTTTGATATCATGAATTTCCTAAATAATATTAATTCTTATTGAAGTTATATTGTCAAATTTATTCATTTGGACACGATTTACCCCTGTTTTACCTACCTTGTGATTATTTTCTATAATCACATCATCCATTGAAGGATTCACCTCATTATTGTGATTTTCCATTATAGTTTATCATGTTATTATTATTTTTCATATGGGGACATGATTCAACATTGACGGGGTGGAATAGAGCATGGCCAAACCCCCTAATTCACGGTGGTTGAGAAAATGATGTATGGATTGATGGTTTTAAGACAGATAAAGGTTTTATGTAGGATGTGGGAGATGAGTTCATTGATTCGGGTTCCAGGGCGGTGATAGAACGCATGAAAACTTCGCATGGGTGATCAGATTTTGTATTTTCGGCCATTGGAGGGTGAAGATCAATGTTTACTGATGAACTATTAGATTTTAGGTGATAAATCACTAAGGACTATGGAATATATGGAAGATTGAGAAATCACATAAATAAAGGGATTTACTACTTATGAAAACCCAGACTTTACATCATGTAATCCAAAAGAACTTACATCGTGTAGTCCTAGGCAGTGATAGATTAAAGAAGAGATAAATATCACATACCATGTATGGAGATATATAAGCTATGTGAACTGGTTCAAGTGGCTAGTTTTGTACTCCCATAGTACAGGGGCATAAAAATGGCTAGGGAATTGGGCACAACCATGTACTTAGACACAACAAAGGTACATGGCCATGAACGGTGTATATAGGCATGGTTCAAGAGGACACATGCATGCCTCGAGTTACTAAGATACATCTTGTAGCACATGTACATGTCATATAGTAATACTTGGAAACCCATGTCATGTCCATGGAAGATATTTACTAGGTGAAGAGTTAAGTCCACATGCTATGTGACCCCATGTACACATAGTTCAATTCTCCCAGGAACTTATACCTTATGTATCTATTTCAAGAAAACTCGGATTTTGGGAAACAAGAATCCTATCTTAAGTAGTTTTCCATTTAAAATGTGATGGAAAACATCATAGTAGATTTTGATAAATGAAGTTAGTTATTATGAGCATGATTCTTATTCAAGAGATAGTTGACGAATAACATTGATTGAGAAGGATCATCAAAGATATAATGGGGTAGAAACCCCCTTATTTCACCAGGTTGCATGTCCCTCCTTCTCTCTACACATGTTTATTACCCCAATACCACTAGGGATCAAGTCCTCTAACTATTGAGTGGAACCCCCCTGTTGTACTAGGGCACGAGTCCTTGATTTGCTGAGTATCACCCCCTGATGGACTAGGGTGCAGGTCCTCTATCTACTAAGCAGTACCCCACTATTGCAATAGGGTGTGGTTTATCTATTAGAAATATCCCCTTGATTATGTAGCATAGAAGAACGTTTAGGTCCTCCACACAGTTTCTTGTACGAACACACATGATGTTGGGCATCAATTATAGACCTTTAGAGTTGTCAATAGACACCTAATCCTTAGTTAGGGTATAGAGATAGAGACCCACTATCTATCTTGTTTGGATTTATTTATGAGCAAATATCATGGGGTTTTCCCCTATGTTTATGGGTTGATGTGACTCATATATTATCTTTTTATTACTCTTTTTATAGTCTTTATGGAATCCTACTAGATATGTATACAGTCACACCTGAATAAGAATTTCCTACACATGTCATGTCTTATGAAGGCAATAGGAATATTGGTGGTGTCTTTAGTGGAGTATAGTAACACATGGGTGAATTAACATTTTCTTTCCTACATAGATATTAAGAGTCAGACACTCTCCGTTTTTCCCTTCTTTAATTTTTTGTTAGGTTGGGACTTCATTTCTGATTAGGTTTGTATTTTCCACCTTTATTCCTAGGTTTTATATATTTTTACTCTGATGTATTACATAGAGTTTATTTCATGCATGGTTATAATATGGACTTTTTTGTCCTTTATTATTTATTTGTGCTATTTCATTTAGATGGTTATTTTTGTGCAGATAGGTATATGAGGACCATGAATCCCATTTTAGTTAGGCCTTATCGAACCATGTCATCCTCTCCAAGACTATTGTAAGTGTCCTTGGGATGCTAGATCTTTCTTGTCACTGATTAGGGGGAACGATGGGTTTATTTGTGAAATATTCATATCAAAGTAGTTCATCCTCAGCTTAGTGTTGGAGTTGGACCCATGGTGAGGATTATTTGGAAACATAGGGAAATGATTTTGGAGTGTCTCAAGTGAAGATTTCAGGCCAGTGAATTCAGTACTAGTGATGAAGTTGACATATCCATAAACCAAAAATCTGACTACAATATTTTCAACTCAGTATTCCAAGGAATTGGTTGTAGGGAACCATTTTTATATACATCATATAGCATTGAGTCATTTGATTTTACCTCTTGAGTCAGCTCAACATATATATGATCGTCTAACCATGGAACATCATGATCAATTTAAGGAAATATCTAATAAGACAACCATCCATGACACCAATACTTGTTTGGGATGATGATAAGTTGAGTGATGATGCTTGATTTCTGGGGATATCCCATGGGGTGTTTCCTCTAAGCATGTAGGGAGTAGTTCCACCACATTAAAAGCAACACATATCACTAGTGGTTCAGAATAAGGATGTCCATAGTCTTAACATGCTATGTGAGTACCAGTGTAAGAGAATATTGAGGTTACATTAAGATTCAAATCCTTTGGAAGTATAGTACTATATTGAGCTGGTGATCTAAGAATTCATACCTCTTTGAATGTTGATTGATCAAATGGTTGCACTGATAGATAATCTTTTCCATGAAGTAGTGGGGTGATGGTGGAGTCTGGTCACACGAACCCATGATGAGACATTGTTCTCATGGATGGACTTCATGTATCAATTTTTCAATGAATATAATGCATCTTTCTTGAACTTTTCTTAGATTAAAGAGCCTAATGATCTACAACTTGGTGATATGTTGGTTGTTGAGTACATGATGAGGTTGAATGATCTAACACATTACTCCCTGAATATGGTATGATATGGATTATTTCAGTCACATATGTCCGAGTAGGGCCTCCACAGATGCATCTGTGCCCACACAATCTCTATGTGCATATCATCATATTCTAGAGTTCTAGAGAGGGATCAATCTATAGATATCTCCCTAGCAGAGGGACCCTGAGTGACTCAATCCACTTGTGGAAATCATGGGGATGAGCCTTCTAAAACAGTTAGCAGGTGTTAGTCACTAGGGTCTCATCATAGGAGAATAACCAATGGTAGGACTTGGGAATATAGATCTATGTATCATAGATTTCATAGATAATCTTTTTATCTTGGTGATGGGTGGTGCTATTCTGACCATGGGTGAGGTGACATAGAACATGGCTTGTTGACTCATCATGCCAAGGAGGTAAAACATGTGTTGGATAGACTATCATGGTAGAGACAACATAATGATCTGGAATCTCCCAAGAATGTCTAGGGAAGTCCCCAAGGAGTTGGTGTTAGTAGAGGGACAAGGGTAGCTATAGAAGGAGGAGCTCCCGGTGGATAGACACTATGAGATACTTCCACGACCAATGCCAGGTGGCTGACACTAAGCTTTGAGAGATATCATTTTAGGTCACTGGTAGGTGAAAGCTATGAATGGATATGGCTAGGCTCCACATGATGTGATTCAAGGTATGATATATTTATTTTCTAATCTTGAACCAATATTGGTATACACATTTTTGATAAATTATTATTGTTGGATTTATCCCTTATGCAAGAGATAGACCTTATTGTTGATATTCTAGTTAACATTTATGACTAGTGGTTCATATGGGAAGTGATTCATCTAAATTTCATATATTCTAGAAGTGTGAGCTAGTAATTAGTGGAGACAATTTCTCATGAAACATCTTGGTTTTCATAATGAAACCCTATGACATCATCTTGGGTATGGACAAATTATCTTTGTTGTGATTCCAGATCAATTGTTATTGCTAGTACGTTAGATTTATTTATACATATGGGATGATATTCTCTTTTGTGGGTGAGATAGATCTCACATCTGAGTGAGTAGGTCTTGTGAGAAGAAATTTGAAACCCATTTCCCATAATTTGGAGAGTTTATCCCTTGGGGTTATAGGATTTTTAGTTATCTATCTTCCTTCAGTAGTGGAGGATTACAAGGATGCTTTCCTTGAAGCTGTTCTGAGACTAGATACATTATGGGTGGTGGAATTTTTCATCAAATTTCACCCCAGGGCCTCAATGATATCTTCTTAGAAATATATGATGGCCCCTATTGAGCTTCAGAAGACGGGGGTTCATTTGGAGGACATGTGAGAGAAATGTTTTATTAGACCAAGTGTATCCTCCTTGGTATCTTCAATTTGTTTTGGGAAAATGGAGGAAGGGATATTGAGGCTTTATACTGATAATCAACAGATGAATAAGGTAATGATACTAAACAAGAACACCCTATCATTGATATATAACCTATGACACTAATTGATAGGTGCGTGTTTTTTTCACAATGATCCATATCAGGTATGAATACCTCTAGTTGAGGTATTGCAAGGATGTTATTTGGAAGATGAAATTATGATGTCACTATGGACACTACGAGTTCCTAGTGATACCATTCGGTGTGATGAATTCCCCACTCTAATTATGGATCTTATGAAATATATTTTCCAGCAATACATGGAACAATTTGGGGGTTTCTTTATAGATGACAAACACATTTACTCTGCATCAGAGGAAAAGCATATAGAGAATCATAGGTTGGTCATAGATGTAATTCAATAGCACTATATTTATGGGAATATTATAATGTGATATTTTTATATCCATGAGGTTCACTTTTTTGGGCATGTAATCTCTAAGCATTGTTTGGATTTAGACTTGGTGAAGTAGGATGTGGTTCTTTCTTAGGAACCACAAAAGACTGTTATAGTTGTGTTTAGTTTCCTTGGGTTTTTAGGGTAATAAAGAAGGTTCATGTTGGGATTATCTAATATTTCATCCCCTTTGACCACCTTGACATAGAAAAGGTATCCATTTAACTTGGATATGTAGTGTTAGAGAGCCTTTGAGGACTTGAGGATGTGGTTCTCCAGTAATCCAATGTTTGGACTACCAGATGATGGTGTGAAGTTTGCTGTGTTTTTGAATAACTCCAGATATAGTCTCTGTTTCATGTTGATAAAGTGGTAGAAAATGATCACATATTGTTCAAGGTAGTTGAGACACTAGGAGTAGAAAAATGTATCTCATGATCCAATGTTTCAGTTGTAGTATTCACTCAGAAGATGTGGAGGTACTATGTTCTGGGTGAGAATTGTTTTGTTTACTCAAACCACTGGGGTCATAGGTACATCTTAACATAGAAATATATTAACCTAAAACAGATGTGTTAGTTTTATTTCCTATCAGACTATTACATTGAGATAGTCTGTACTCATGAGAGGGAAAAAATGGTGGAAGATTCCATTATTATGAAGTCATTTTCTCACTTAGTGGAGGAAGTGTTTGAGTAGTTAACATCATTGAGACTGGCCCTGATAGAGGATAGAGGAGTGTGTTTTCTTTAGAAGATGGTGGTGAATCCTACATTTATTTGGCATCTTAGAGATACTCAGTTTATAAACATTTACTACGAGGTTCTACATGACTAGATATCCACTAGAGATAAACTAGATGGATATTTTGAAGGAGAGGAAAACACTGTCCTTTTCCAAGGATGGATGGTGGTTCTATTCACATTGTGAGAGTTGGTGACGAGGGAGATTAAAATTACCTATTGTATTTATATAATGATGTGGAGAATATCTTAAAGGAAATTCAGTGATAGTTTTGGTGGGATGGAAAATGAAGATCATTTTCAAGTTTGACTACTGGTGTCTCACATGTCTGTAGATAATGTCTTAACACCAGGTTACAACATGTATTACATAGCCTATTAAAATCCAAAAGTTGAAATGGGATGGAATATATGTGGAATTTTTTATTGGGATTACATGGAAAAAGTTATTCCATGATACTATCTAGGTGATTATTTACAAAATTATAATATTAGTTCACTTTAATCCCATTTAAGAGAAGATCTCAGTAGATAGTCTATGGTTGTTGTATGTCTGTGAGACTACCTTAATTCAGAGGTTTACCCTCAAAAATCATATCTAATTATGGTGATTAGTTAACATCCTCATTTTATAGAGTCTTATAGGAGGGAAATGGTTCCTAGTTGAGGATGAGTATGAAATTTAACCCTGAGATATACAGGAAGACCAAGTAGACTATCTTGGTGCTGGAGGATATATTGTGAGCCTATGTGTTAGACTTAATTTAGAGTTTGGAGGATCAAATTACATTGGTAGAATTTTCTTATAAATTTTTTTAATACTCTATTTTCGATAAGGAACCATTCAAGTCCCTTTATGGCTGACCCTACAGGTCACCCTTGGGCTAGATTGATATTGTAGAGGCTGTTATTATTGGGATAAATATGGTTTAGGTTATGATGAATAAGGTTTATGTGATCTTCAAGCACATGAGGACATTCTAGATTTTATATAAATCATATGTAGAAAGAAAAAATAGGACCTTAGAGGTCAATTAGGGAGACCATGTTTTCCTAATCATATCCCCATGATGAGGATTGAAGTTATTTTTCAAGGGAATAAATCTATCCTTGAAGATCATTAGGTCATTCGAGATCCTATTGAGGGTTAGTGAGGTTTCTTACTACTTATCCATTCCACCATACTCAGATCAAGTGCATGATGTCCTCTATGTTTCTTTGCTGAGGAGATATCTCCATGATCCTACACATGTTATTGAATGGTGTGCGATAGCCATTGGGTATGGATCCACCTTCAATAAGTAACATATGGTGACTGAGGATTGCTAGAGAATACCCGGCATGGATGGACTATACCATTGATTTGTGTATTTTGGAAACAAGAGAGAGTCTGAAAGATATCCTGAGAGCGTGATAGTTAGATACTAACACAGTACCCTTGCCTTTTATTTTTATATCTTATTTTTAGTATGAAAATAATTGATGTAAAGGTGATTTAATGAATCTAATTTTGTGGTAAAATTCCATTGAATAGTTTAATGAATATATCTAGAATTTTCCTCAATGTTGTCATGATGATTGTGTGTCTTGAGACACAAAAATTAATATATTAATAGTATTAAAATATTTTATTGCACCCACATGCACCATTTTGGTATAAATGGTTTCCCCATTATTGGGTACCAAAAATGGAATATCTGAGAGCATGGCTTATTCTAGAATGTGAGGCTTACCCAAGGAGTAACCTAATGTTGTTCGGTGTCAGAAAATTAATTGATGAAACTGTTGGTGGGTATGTTAAGTAAATTAATTAATTTAATAAATTAATTAATTTAACAACCCCAAACACAACCCTATATCTATAAGTACCCAAATATATAAAGTCAGTAGGTTTAGCCACATAACCATTAGATGATTTGAGAGTGGGAGATACGTTCTTTATTAGCATCGAAAAACTTGAGGGCACTGATTGAATATATGGATTGACATAGACCGTGATACAAAAGTAAAGTGTAGAGAATCACCTTCTTCATCTCTATTGGACATGTTATTTACCAATGATTAATCCATAATTGAGATAGGACTCATTGTTTTATGTTTTCTTCCCTTTTTGATTGTTGGGAATGGATTATTGATTATATACTTAATTTGTCTTCTATCATGTGAATTGATTGAATCATATTAAATCTTGTTGAATCTAGGCAATAAATTTTATTCATTGTTCCATAATTCGCCCCTATTTTCCCCTCATGATCATTTTCCATGATCACATTGGGAAACAATGTATATCCACAATTTTTTTATTTTATCCCACTGTTCTTCACAGTATTCACCATTGGTCCATGGGGTCTTGTTTCAATATTAATGTGATGGGTTTGATCATGATAAAACCCAAGGATTCATGGATGTTTCAAAAACATATTGTTCAACAGTTTATGGATAAATCAAGGGACAATGCGAGATACAAGGAATGAATTCATAGATTTGGGGTCTGGATCTATGATGGGAGGCATGAAGAATTCTCATGGGTGATCAGATTTCTAATATCTGACCACCATAGGATAGAGATCAATGTTTGGCGATGGAAACATCGATTCTATGTTGTCAAATTCTATGCATTTTGGTATAAATGGGAAACCAAAAAACTATGTGATGACCAAGATTTACTACCTGCAAAAACCCCGACTACACTATGTGTAGTCCATAAATACACACTCCATGTAATTCCTCAGCTGTGTCGGCTAGGGTTTTCTATGGAGATAAATATCCCACACTATGAATAGAGATATACATTCCATGTGACTTAGTACTAGATTCTTGGTGTGTACTCCGGTAGTACATGGGCACAGACATGACCATAAACCGAGGAAAAACCAATCACACAGGCATGTCGTTGTACTCAAACATGTCTAGGGTACACATACATGACTAGTGTACATGATCTTGGGAAGGGAGGAAATGGAAAAACTTCATGTGGATGAAACAATTAATGTACCACCTATACATTTCATATACTATGAAATGGATTCACAAGCTATGTCCAAGGAGAAGAAGACCACACGACAAGGAAATGTCACACACGATGTGACCCCATGTATAAATTATTTACTTCTCCCAAGAAATTATTACATCTGTATATATTTATTTAGAACTCATATATTAGCTCTCTAGTAGCCTATTATTAGTATTATTTTTTATATAAATAAATAGAATCCATCATATTGTATTTTTTGATATGATGTGAGGTGTTGTGAGAATGACGACTCTCTAAGAAACACTTGAATGATATGAGTGATCACGAAAGATCATTATAGAGAATTTGGGGTTAGAAACCACAAAATCACACCTAAGTGCAGCTACCCTATGATCTCTACATAGTTTTAGTGGAACCCCCATTAACACAAAATTGTAGGTGGTATACCTATCTATTTTCATCCCCTATAACAAAAGGGAGAAATTCCTATATTTACGAGTGGCACTCTTTTGATACACTTGGGTGAGAGTCCTCTATAAACTGAGTGGAACCCCGTACCATAGTAGAGTATGGGTAAAATATTTCATGTTATACCCTATTTAATATGAAGCATAGTGGAGAGGTGAGGTTTCTTCACATGGTTTCTTGTACGGAAACTGTAACCCCACAAAATTCTAAAGTAAGAACCTTATATTCGATAGTATGCATGACACATGACACTAATCACGTAAGGGAATACGATACCCATATACTTTAAAATATATTAAATATTTAAAATAGATTCTATATATTTTATATATTTCAGTTCATTCCACATTGAGTTAGAATACGTTACATGCAAAAGAAACCTTCTTCGATGGCTAGCGTTACACGACATACCGAGTTTTATCGAACAATAATATATTATTAAAATATTGATATTTAATATAACAAGATAAAAACTATCCATTATGAATAGTATTAAATAAAAAATGAAAACATATGTTTTTCACAACTAATTCATTAGTAATGAATTAATTAGAAATGAGTATAATAACCAATTGAATATGAAGGGAATATTTTATAGAAAAATGTTTTTATGCTCAAAAAATTGTTTTAAACTAATAAATTAAATAAATTACAATTAGTGAGTGATATTAATATAATATAAATATAATATATTCAATATAATATTTATTTATATTAATCTAATATATTTTATAATAACAAACTCAATATTACACCTAAAATACAATATTTTGATAAAGTTAGATTTGTCACCTTTTGATGACGAACCCATTTTAAATTAAATTTTTTAACCTTCTATAAATTTAATACATAAAAAAAATTCTTCTTTGAAATAGAAACATTAAAATTAGGTTTGAGTGAATTTTTTATATTTATGTATTATATGTCGTTTTTTAATGAATATTGAAAAATAGTGAATTTTATTTCCAAACTACTTTTTAATTTATCTTATTTATAATGATAAATTATATATTAAGTTAGTTTTAAATAATAATTAGGGAATATTTTTATCAATTAATCCAATTTTGGTCATTTTAATCAATTTCACTTTGAAATTGACTATAAAAACAAAGCAAACTTTTGGATGTTTTTACCTTAAAACCCATATTATCATCCCATACGCGGGATTAAATTTAAACAAATTTCATCCTATTATATGATTTTAATTTATAAAAAAAGATTCCATATTTAGGATAAATATAGTTTATAATTTCTAATATAGTAAATTTAGTTTTTGATCAAAAATATTTGTGAAAGTAATTAAAATTAATTACAATGATTATGGTAAAATAAAGCTTAATAAGGGACTAAGACTTAATATTAAGGGCCCAAATAACCTATAAAATTGTCCAAGATCCATTTTATAGACATATGTTGACCCTATAGTCTCTTTTTTTCCCATTATTGGAACCAATTTCAATGTGGAAAATGTTTAAGGAATTTCTTTTTCAAAATATTAGAAGAGTGCCACTCCAATATAGAAAGTCATCCTCTCCTCCCACTACATCACACCTCTAAAGCTACTTTAACATGACCAATATCAACCCAAATAGATAATCCACATACCTCCCCAATTCATTGAATCATATTATTTGGTATATATCCATCCACGGAATCCATTTCTTATAAATAAAAAGAAGTTACCCAATTAAGAGGTAACATCATCTCTCAAGCTCTCTAGTTTGATTTCCATTATCCACTCTTAAAATATCCTTATTATATTATTATATAAAAAATGTTTCATAAATATACTATTATGTTGTTTTGTGAAGGGTTATACCTACACTTACACACACTTTAATATAATGGAAAACCAACATACTATTTAAGTGTACTGTGAACTACCACCTCATGAAATGATAAGTTTCATCTTTTCCTTTATCGCCTCTAATGCTGGAAATTATTATAGAAACTATATTCAAAGATGATATATACGATACCTATAATTTTATTATTATTATGTAATTATTTTATAAAACATATCTCTATACATTAAATTTTGTGTAAATATGACAACATCATCTGTTGATGTGTGGACTACCTCCCCCTCAAAGAGACATGAATCATTTACTCTATACATGGAATGTATAAAAAGGGTTTTAGTAAAACTATATAACGTATATAACATATATATGATACTAAAATTATAATATACATTTGTATAATTAACTTTATATTATTTTAAATACAATAAAGAAATGAAAGTATCGTTAATGTGTACATACGACCTATTATCTCCATGAATGATGAACTTAATTTCTTATCTTCAAATATTATAGACTATTCTAAATATATATGTACTGAATCTATAAAATAATTAATTAATTTTTTAATTTCTTTAAATTATAAAATCATGATCTATTTAATAATACAAATAAGTAACAAGTCAATACATAGTTGATAAAACCAGGAATCGACACCTGAAATAGTTAAAATAATGAAAGAGAGTTAACAAATAGGTAATTTTTTTTTATAAAAGTTAATATAAGATATTATAAACATGATTATGGTTTTTGTATAAGTTAGTAAGATATTTTAAACCACTATACGGGAGGATATATACCACCCAACAAAAATAATGTTAAGGTAAGAGATTATTGTCTTACTTTTCTTTCCGTGAGGCATATGACATAAACACAACTTACTTATTTTATGTAGTGTATCTAACACCCCTTTTTATAAATTATGTCATGAATAATATTTATTCATGGAATGGAAAAAATTACTTCATGGGAATTTTGATTTAAAATTTTCAAGTGGTATGGGACACTATGGGATGTTTAAATATAATTTTCTACAAATTTTTTCTTTATGATTATTTTTGAAATCTCACTTTATTTTTTGATTGTTGACATTATCTTGAAACAATCATTTTATTGTTATCAATTTTCTAAGGAAATTACCTTGAATATCCATATTATTAAAAAATGGTTATTATTATTCCTTAAACTGTATTTCATTTTACATATGGTGTTCACATTGATAGTTATTTTATTAACTAGAGAATTATTGATAAATCGGCATCTTCTATTCAATACTGATACATTTTCATAAGGAAGAATTTTTACTCAATATATGTGGAATTATTTTGAAATTAAATACATGGGTTGGGGATCATTTAATTCAAGCACTATGGGTTGGGGGTGGTTAATGCAAGCCCCTTGACACATAGATAGTCTCATAATATGAATTAGTTGGCCAAATCATAATAGTTAAACTGCCTCTTAATGGTCAAGGTATCATGTGCCTATGAAACATGGAATCCATTAATTAAGAATTTAATTTATTAAGAATTTAGTTATTATTTATCCTTGATATTTGTCATCTATATAACTATGAATGTATTTCATTTTCAGTTCATTTATTTAATGGCATGTGTTTCCAGTTTCTTACCATGAGAAATTGATATTGACTTACCTAGTTATTTTAATGTCATGTGTTATCATATTTTTACCTTTACATGTTAATTTATTTCCATTAAATTATTATTTATTTTTCTTAACTTACCCTTACGGAGAATTTGAGATCACATTTATTATGTTTCTTATACCCAGGTTATGTAGAAGAATCTTCGAATAAACATCCAAGGATGTAGTTTATTTCATTTTATTATATATCATGTTTTTATTTTTTATTTCCTAATATATTATCGGTATCTTGTATGTAATTTGGTCTTCCAAGAATGCTATAATGATTGATCATTTATGATTCGATTCCTTGTAATCATGCCACTATAATAAAATAATGTACCAGCTCTGGGCCTCTGGGGTTTGGGCATTAGAGATGATTTCAAAAGACGTTTAGAGGAAACATTGGAAAATTGATTTTGAAAACATATATTATGGATAAAAACCTTAATATAGAAATTGTAGATAATTATGCATGTACATCAAAGAATTTTGGTATTGTAGTGATTATGTGGGTATTCCTAGAAATACATCCCTCCTTAGATACTACAAGTGGATGTAGTTCTGACACAGATGTACCTAGGGTTAAAAACTCTAACTAGGTGTCCCAGGCATGACTCAGGGTAACCCGGTACATGACAAAAAGCCTTACATTTCACCTTCTTTAACACTCCCATGGTATTCACTTAGGACAAATCACATTCTTTTTAACAACCATTATGAAGGATTTAAATGTAAGCATGCCCTAAAAGTAACTGAAGTTATGATTTGTGATGATTTTATGTTGAGTTTTATACCATATTTGGAATTATACATCATGTTATGATTTAACCAAGTATATTTAATTATTTAGAAATGGCGTATAACAGAAGGAAAGAGAAGACCACCAATTCAAGTAACCCACATATTAAGAAGGATCATATCTTTTATGGTCTTAAGCCAACATTTTTAAGGTAAGTAGTGTCCCAAGTATTATCTTAAAATGAGGAAACAATATTATATGAAAAAGATATAGGTAAATAATTCTAAAAGTCCTATGAATTTTAAGGTAATAAAGATAAGAAGATGATGGTAGAGAAAAAGATGGATACAGGGAAGAAGGGAAAGAAGGATTTTACCACATGTGAAAACTGTGGAAAGAATAACTCTAGTAAATGATGGAAGAGAGTGGTAGTTCCTTAAATGTTTGGAAATAAAGGCCACAATGTTTTTTTTAATGTTTAAGAAAAAGGATTCCAATGTACAATGCTTCAAAGGCAAGGTGATAAGACACTATGCAAATCAAAGTCTCAGGAATCAAAGTAATATACCCCAAATGATGCTATTGGATAATGATCAAGTTATGCTACTATAAAGATGATGAGAAATGATTTATATGACTACTAAAAAATTATTTAATTTGAATTTTTTGTCATCAGTGTACTAGTTTTAAGAATAATGGAATATATGAATATTGTACTAAAGTACTTTTTTCAATGAGGATTTGATATCATATGCAGAATGGTACTAATAAAATTTATTTAGTAAAAAGATAATTTTTTGGGAAACACGTGTTTGAGGGAAGTAAAAACATTAATATGTTCTAGATTTTGAGATAATGATGAAGGAATGATTAATTTGGAAAAGTGATGACTACCTTGGAATTGATTAATGACTTATCAAAAATTGGTCTATGCTATCATTTATAGAGTTTAAAACACCTTTTAATTTAATTAATATATCAAATAACATGTTTCTTACATAAGTAATAAATAAGAATTCATGTTTCCTATAAGGTATTATGGTAATTCATGTTATTAGCATATTTCAAGAGGATACATGATAAAGTTAGTCACTTGTTTGGAATGTGAAAATTTATAAATACTTCATGTTGATTAAAGGATAATGATAAGTTCATCATGGATATTTAGTAACCATATTTATAAAGTGTTGGATCCTAATCTTTTGTAAATGTTAACCATTTATGGAATGGTTTGTGTTGAACCTTGGATTTGGTTTTAGAGATTGATGTATTATATCATTATGTGACGAATCTTGTTCTAAGAGATAAACTAGAAATAGTTCAAGGAATTAATAAAGGATAATATTGTTCATATTGAACTGTACCAAGTATGTGTATTTAATTATATTCTTAGAGAGTGTAAGAATTGACCAACTTCAGGAAAAGTTATCCTGAAACAAAAAATGTGGTCCTAGTACCTTTATTTAGGATAAATCAAATGACCCCTTAAATCATCATGGATTTATCGCATTGGGATTTATAACTTTCTATTAATCATAGTCTCTAATACTCTCTATCAAAACATTATCGTTAGATTTTTACTCTGTATCAATGTTTCCATTTTCGACCTATGTTCTCATACTAGGGAACCTATTTACGTGACCATTGTACTTCAATTTTTCTCCTATTAAGAAGATTTTTTATTAACCCTATTTACGATATGGGTCTTTCAACAATAGTTTATTTTCAGTCCTTATATTACCAAAATGAAGTTTAAATTGTGAGGATGTAATTTATTTATGGTGGGGATAATGTAACACCCCTAAATTCTAAAGGAAGAACCTTGTATTCGATATTGTTCATGATGCACGACACCAAGCATTTAAGGGAATACAATACCATTATACTTTAAAATATATTTACTATTTTAAGAATATTTGATATATTATATATATTTAAATTCATACCACACCAATTTATTTTGCATTACAATCCAAAGAAACCTTATTCAATGGCTTGCTTTACAAGCAAGACTGAGTTTTACCGAAAAATAATCCTTTATTAAAATATTATTATTTAATATAATAAGATATAAACTAACCATTATGAATAGTATTAACTAAATAATGAAAATATATAGTTTTCACAACTAAATAATTGGTAAAAAATTAATTATAAATGAGTATAAGAACCAATTGAATATAAAGAGAATATTTTATAGAAAACTATTTTTATGCTCCAAAAGTTTTTTTAACATAATAAATTAAAGTAATTAAAATTAGTGAGTGATAATAATGTAACATAAATATTATATTTTCATTGTAATATTTCTTATATTAATATATTATATTTCATAAGTATAAGAAAAGAAAAAACACAATATTAAAAAAATACTATATTTTTATAAGAGTAGTTTTGCTTCTTTTTAATGATGAAACCATTTTAAATGAAATTGTTAAACTTTCTATAAATTTAATTCACAAAAACTTCTTATTTGAAATATAAGTATTAAAATTATTTTTCAGTGAATTTTTTATATTTCTCTATTAGGATTTATTATTTAATAAATAGTGAAAAATAGTGAATTTTAGTTCAAAACAGTTTTTTCATATTATTTATTTATATGGTTAAAATATATTTTAAATTTGTTTTAGATTTTAATTATATAATATTATTATCAATTAGTAATTTTTAGGTCATTAAAATCAATTTCACTTTGAAATTGAATATAAAAACATAGCAAACTTTTGGTTGTTTTTACTTTAAAAAACCACATTGTAATCCCGTTTGCGGGATTAAATTCAAATTAATTACTACCACTTATGTGATTGAAATTTGAAAACAAAATATTTAATTTTTGGAATCGGAATAATTTATAATTTCTAATAATTTCTTGTTATTTTTTTCCAAAAATATTAGTGAAATTATTTATAATTATTAACAATGATTAAGGTAAAATTATGCTTAATAAGTGACTAAACCTTCATATTAAGGGCCCAAATGACCTATAAAATTTTGCAAGAGACATTTTATGGACATATATAGACCTTATTTTTACTATGCATATATGTTGGTCCGTTATTGGATCCAATTGAAATGTTAAAAATGTGTATGGAATTCCTTTATCAAAATATTACAAGAGTGTCACTCCTCCTCCACTATAAAAGGCCTCCTCTCCTCCCACTTCTCCACACCTCTCAAGACAATTTGGTTCGACCATGGTCCGAAAACATAGCTCTTAAATATACCATCCCTCATCCTAGAAGCTTACCCTCCATAATATAAACATCCAAGTAATCTGTTTTGTACAAACCAAATGAAGTTACTCGATTAAGAGGTAGTGTCTTCTATCAATCTCTCTTGTTTAATTTCCATTAACCACACCATAAAAAAATATGTTCTAAAAAAATACTAAATATACTAGTATTTTTTTATTTTAAGAGTTATATGTAAACTTACACACACTTTCATCTAATCGATAATGAACATACTGTTTACGTGTACGACGAATTACCGCCTCACAAAACGATGATAGTTCATTTTTCCTTTATCGCCTCTCATGGTGGCCAATATGGTGTAAAATATATTTATTTATGATATATTTTATATTTATAATATATTTATTCTACCTTAATTTTTTATAACACATACCTCTATACATTCAATTTTGTGTAAATACAATAACATCGTTTGTTGAAGTGTGTACTACCGCCCGCTCAAAGCGATGTGACTCGTTCACATTATTCATGGGATGCATAAAGGATTTTTTTAATAAAGCTATGTAAAATATATAACAAAAATATGATACTAGAATTATAATATACATATGTATAATTTAATTTTCATTCTTTTTATTATAACAAAGAAATAAATGTTGCGTTCATGTATACTTACAACCAACCGTCTCCATGAACGGTGCACTTCAGTTGTTATCTCCAAATATTATGGACTATTATAAATACATATGTAATGAATATATAATATAATTATACCATGGTTTAAATTCTGGATATGATGAAATCATGATTTATGTAATAGTAACAAAAAGTTACAAGTCACAACATACATGAAGAAAACTGGGCAATTGACACCCGAAATAGTTAAAATAATGAAAGAGTGTAAACAAACGGGTAATAAAATATTATTAGAAGTTAATATATGATATTATCAACATGTTTGTGGTTCTAGTAAAAGTTAGTAACATATTTTAAACCTCCATACAGAAGGATAAAGGCTACATAACAAAATGAAGGTTAAGGTAATTGATTCTTGATTTAATTTTCTTTCGGTGAGGCATACACCATATACACCATTACATATTTTTTGTAGTGTATATACTACCAATTTTGATACATTATATCATTAATACTTTTTATTAATGGTACTAAAAAATTTCCTTCATGTTAATTATGATTTAAATGTTTCAATTAGTATGGGACACTTTGATATATTTAAAAATAATTTTCCGAAAATTTTTTCTTAATGATTATCTTTGAAGTCTCACTTTTGTGATTGTTAACGTTATCTCAAAACAATCACTTTATTGTAATATTTTTCATTGGAAATTTATTTTAATATATATATTCTTAAACAATTGATATTCTTATTTCCTAAACTATATATCATTTTACATATGGTATTCACTTTGATAGTCATTTGAATAACTAGGGAATTGTTAATAAATCATTATCTTCATTTCAATACAGATATATTTTGAAATGGCATAATGTTTATTAAATATATGTGAAATTATTTGGACATACAATACATGGGTTGGGGGCGGTTTAAGACAATCCGTTTGGGTAGGGTACCAGTTAATGCATGCCCCTCAATGCATTAATAGTATCATGAGATGAATTAGTTGGACAAATCAAAATAGGTACATTGTCTTTTGACGGAAAAGGTATTATTTTACTTTGAAACACGGAATCTAAAAATTAATAATTTCCTTTATTGAGAATTAATTTATTTTTTATCCCTCATATTTTTAGGGATATTCCTATGGATTCATTGTTTTTTCAGTTTAATGATTTAATGGTATGCGTTTTCAGTTTCTTTCCTTTCCATTTTGATATTGCCTTACCTAGTTATTAGAATGGAATGGGTTATCAAATTTTTACCTTACCTTGTTAATTTATTTATATTTATTTATTATCTATTTCATTTTACTTATCATTATTGAGTATTTTTCTCACCCAGATTATGTTTCCTTTCCCCCAGTTAGGAAAAATATTTCTTTGAATAAGCTTTTAAGGATGTAGTTTATTTAATCTTATTATATATCATGTTTTTATTTTCAATTTCTGAATATATTATAGGCATCATGTATGTAATATATGTTTCTAATACTATTAAAATAATTGGTCCTTAAATATTTTATTCTTTATAATCATGCAAATGTATTAAAATAATGCACCAGCTCCTAGATGCTGAGGTCAGGGTGTTACAGAAATATAAGATGTTGGTAATTTGAGATTGAAATTTTGAGCTAACTGGTATAATCATCACCTTAGTCAGGATGTGGGTATGGAAATCCTCTTTCTCTAACATTTGAGTTTCATTTTGAGAATATATCAAGGGTTCTTTTCCCACCTAATTTTTGTTTAGGTGAGATCTTCTGACCTTTATATTTCTTCTTTTATGGTTTTTGGGGAATCATACTGGGTATGTATATACACACACCCATACATCAGATTTTAACATGCACAAATTATATTATTAATATGATGAGAAAATTAGTGGTGAATTTGATGGGGAATAGTGATACATGCTTTTATTGACCACATTTGGTGGTCATAAACAATGATCAGTTGCTAGACTCTTTCATTTTACAACTTATTTCATTTTTTGTTAGGTTGTGACTTCATTTCTAGATTTGTGGGTATTATACCCCATTACGAATTTGTTTTATATTTTTGTAAACTTATTTATTCCCTAGAGTTTATTTCATGCATGGTTATGCTCCATATATTGCAGTCATTTATTTTTTCTCTTCACCTTTTCATGGATATTGTTTTTTTCATCCATAGAAGTATATTTAGATAAATATTCCCATTTAAATTATGTATTATTAGTTTTTTTCTCCACCACTGATCCTATTAGAGGTGGTGTTGGGATGTCATACTCAACTTGTTTCCATCTAGGCAGGCATCAATGGGTCAGGCCGTGACATTTGTACCACATGAAAACATTCACAATTCATGAATAAATAAATCAAAACCTCTTAAATAAATGATTTTCATAAAAATTCACTCAGGATAAAATCCATACAGGGAAACAAGGTGAATGGTATCTTTATGTCTTATCACTAGAGGAGCATAAAATGAATATAGGATATTAAAAGAGATGAAAAAAAATTCTAAGTGCATTATTATTATTCATTGAAAAATGAAAAAAAATCATTAATTTAAAATTAAATAATTTTTAATTTTTTTTAAGAAAAAATATGAGAATGTGAGTAATTTTTTATTTGTAAAGCCAAGAAATCATTAAAAGTGAACTTTTTAAAGAAAATCAATGAAAATGGTAGGCAAAAGAGACTATGAAAAAAATGTTAAAAATATTCCTCCAAAACCTTTTTATATATTTTAAATCTTAATATAAAATGACCTTATGTAATCATAGATTTAGTTTTAAGGGAATCAATAAAAACAGAATAAAAATATTTTCATAGAGGAGAATGATTTGCGACAAAAAAGAAGAGACATGCACGAATTTACTAACAAGAATATTTTCTATTAAATTGTCAACCAAAGGATGATAAAATAGTAATATGGCATTTAAATTCTTGAAATAAAAAAGGATAATAAAATATACACGACTATAGAGATAAATAATAAATAATTTTACCCTAATAGAAATTTAGTTATAGATAATCTTGAATTCTATGTGAGAATTGAAAAGTAACCCTTACATCAATGTATCATCTGGTTGTACATGCTCTAACATTTTGTATAATAAATTTTAGTTTATTATTAATTATACAATACATATAATTACATTTATTTTACATTATATAATTTAATTATAATTTATTATAACCCATTTATTAGTCATTAATTGTTAAAATAACTACGTGGGTGTTAATTAATCTATTTTTTCTATGCTAACTTTGGTAGAGATATTCTAATCCATTCTAATTGATCAAGTTTTCATCACATATATAATGGTCATAGAGGTAATATATGTGTTTTTATTATAGTTTTGTAGTCCAATATTCATTTTATGGAAGTTAGGGTGATGGTTTATTTTGAGTGGTTGAAATCAATTTTTTGTGAATATTTATTCGATAAAAATAATTAATTTTGTTAATGAATGTACTTATTAAAATTATAGTGCTATAAAAATATGTTAAATAAATAAAAATTATAACATATTTAAAGTATTTAAATTTTCTTAATCCTTCAAGATATAAACATTCTAACATAATTCCTATAGGTGATAAAAACCACTCAAATAACAACATGCTATAACAACAAACCAAGTAAGAACATAGAGTTATTGTAACATATCACACCCCCAGACAACTTATAAGTTATTGGACTAGTGGTTTCTACTATACCTCAGGTCCACCTCCCTATATAGCAGAGGATACTATCCAGCTGTGAGGGTAAGATAAGATACCTTTGGGAGACTATAACCGTGGTTTAGAGTTTAATAACCATGGAAATAAGGTAAAATAAATACATCACATATCACCATAGGATAACATCGTATCAATTTCCAAAAAGTAAACAATAACCATGAAATATTAAAAAATTATTCTACTATATAGTCATATTTCGTTCATATCATCATTCATATACAATAATTACAAATGTGGGTAAAATGAAAAGTACGCACAAAAACATGACTGAAATTGGCTTGATCAGTGACTAAAAACCCATCCTTAATTTCTATCATAGAATGAAATCACACATTGTTCATAGGTTTCTTTCCCTTTTCGTTACATGCATCCATAAAATCTACTCAGGTACCAAATTTTATCATGAGCTTGGTGTGAGTTTGACTCAGTATTCCACCACCAATGACATCCATAAATAATAAAATTTAAATAGTAAATATATGAAATGGTTCCATATATATATAAATTATATAAATTAAAATATTAAATAAGTAAAAAACTCTTAACTTATGATCCATGGGGACACTCGAGTCCATACCCACCTCCTTTGGTTTGTGTTTGATGTCACTAAGCATGTCGCAGAGACCATGTCAACCAAAACCAATATCTACTGAGGGTAATATACTCATCCCTGGTCTCAACCAACATTCATGTGTAACATATAAATACAAGGGTCCCTAGTGTCCTCCTTAGGTATATATTTACCCCAAATTTAACCATTAAAGGACGATTCATATGTCACACCACCGAAAAGTATAATATAACCAAGGAATAAATCATTATTTTTATGATACAATATAAACCCTTAAAATTACAAGGGTTAAACTAAAATTATTATTTCAAATTAATTCATTCTTCCATTATCAATGAACACTCAAGAAACCATTAAACATTATAAAACTATAATCCCATTTTAAGGAACACTAAAAATGGGAAAACAATATTCCATTTTAAAATACCACATTAAAATACCAAACCTAATCACCAACATAAAAAACATCCCTATTTTCAAGGGTATAGTTCAAGTGGCCTAATCATAATTTACATATACCACAATCCATCTCTTTTTTTATAAGAAATATTTTTTGAGTTTTAGAGTATACCAAATACTTGGTTTAAGGATTAAAAAAAATAGATCAATCTCAAAAACAGTCTTGAAGCATATCTATATAAATTAAGAAAAAATAATGTGACTATAAGAAAATACTTAGAGGCCACATAACTTAGTCCAAGAGGATTATATAATACCAAAACCAAAAATTGTTTCGTCTTAGAATATAAGGAAATTATATAGTATATAAATGACCTAAAAATATGTTATATGAGCTCATCATGACAAAACACCACTCCAAAATGAATAAAAACAGGAATATGTGGAATTGGAATCAATTAAATTCCAAAGGTTTCCAATTTCAAGTGAAGACACTCGAAATAGGAAAGAATTAAGAGTGAAAAACTAAAATACAATGGATAAAAGAGTGGCATGAGAAAGAGGGAGTTCTTGGCATTAAGGATCCCAAAATTGATTGAAAAGAGTAAATGGTGGTAAGGGAAAACTTTTAATTTTTCACCATTTTAAAGGGGCGCACGATTTAGTCCCATGGTTTGAAAAACCATTTTCCAAGTGTGCTAATTTCAATATTCAGAACCTTCCATTTTTCATGGTTTAGAAATCATGTTCCAACCATGAAAAATGACTCTATATACATTCTCAGGGTTTCCCATAGCTCTATGCATGATTTACCAAATGGTGACCATTTACATTTCATGCTTCATGGTTGGGGGCATGGTTAGAAATTACTATTCCTAACCATGAGCCATAAGATATAACTCTAAAACCTTTTCTTTGGATCCATGAACAATTTTTTCACTCTGGAAACTTTTTTATATTCTAAAAACATTCTTAAGTAATATAATACATGTGGGTTTTCAAAACATTAAAAAAGAACATATATCAAGAAATTTAAGGATGTGGTAAATACCCCACTATAAAAATAACTCTTCCTAGAACAGAATACCCAAGAATTACAAGGCCTCCTTGATTAAAAACTATGACCATTAGGAACAGAGATAATATTTCACCTCCCATGTATCCTATTGGATACACTCATATTGATATATCACATGAACCAATGTTATAGTCTTCCCATGGAGGGCCTTTTTATATGGTCAATGGTACTCATGGTGCATTCATAAAAGGAGGCATCAAACTCTTAATCAACATCATCAACATTGATAACATGAGACTGGATGTGATAATACCATCCAATTTGAGAGACATGTAACACATTATACATAATTTCATACCTCTGTGAGATATATTTTCAAGAAGTCATGGGGATAAATATCTCCATGATATCAAATTACCAAGGGAAACTTGATGCAGAATTTCCTTTCCTCTTAATCAAATGATTTCATTTCCATGGTGACACATGTAAGATGACCCAATCACCCACCTTACACTCTTTGGTATATCATCTACAGTCATCATATTACCTCTTCCTTCTCTGAGTGGTGTCTAACTACTTCATGAACAACTATGTCTACAAAGATGTCTTTGATACTAAGCTTTCCCTAGAATCACTAGACCACATGCTTCCAACCATTATAGGGGAGATCATTATAGACATCCATATAAGGCCTTTAATGAATCCATCTCAATAGATCTATAATAGTTAATTTTTTTAAGATAACTCTTCCATGAATTGATGACTTTCCCAAGAACCTGTAAAATCAAGGAAACAGTCCCAAATCACGTCCTCTAACAAATAAATAGTATGCTCTAATTTCCCATGAATATGCGGTGGATTATTTATGCTTAGATGGACTTGTATTTCTAATTTATTTTTAATCCTCTATAATAATATCAAGTCAAAGCATACATCTCTCTATGATATGATTATATATGGTTGTCCTTGTAGGTGTACTACTTTAGAGACATATAATTTACCAATCTCATCAACTATGGAGGAATCCTTGATAGAGAATAAGTGGGACACCTTCGTCAGGAGATCAACGATAACCAAAATGGAATCATTTCAATGAGGAATCCTTGGTAGCCTCATTAAAAAAATCTATTGACACATTTTCTAACTTACACTCAGGGATAGGAAATGATGTGAGAAGATGAGAAGGATGTTGATGCTTGGACTTCACCTATCGATAGGCTAAACATCATGAAGTAAAACCATATCTATCTTCCTTCATTTTGGTCCATCACTATTTCGTACATACATCATGATACATCTTTGTCATACTAGGATGAAAAACCCATCTTTTGGAATGAAAATCCATCATCAAATCCTTATATATTCTCATGGAGACCACCAATTAGCCTCATAAATATGGAATATCATCTTCATCTAAGTACCACTCAAGAGGGGGACCCCACCTAAAATATTGTCCCTAATTACTAGATATTTGGAATCTAATTAGAGGATACCTTTCATCTTGTTAATGAGTGAGGATTTAATAGAGAGGGAATCAGATATCACCTTGGACTAGTATTCTTGGATATCCAAAAATATATTTATGAAAACATTAAAATGATATTCCATTTAGAAAATAACACCTAGACCACTTAAAACTGAGTTTTCCTACTCAAAGTAACTACAACTACATTCCCCCTATCAGTGTTATACATGAAAACTAATATTTTAATACATTTTAAATCATGATTTATCACATAAATATGGAATTAATAAATCCCCATAAGATAATGAGGCCATGTTTATTTGATAAATTAGTTAAATAGAACATTAAATTTTATCATGGGTACAACAAAATCATTTAGAAAGTCAGAAACATTCCCTTATATTCCTTGGATATTCTAAAACTACATGGGATATCCTAGGGATGTACATACGAAATGGTTGATCCATAAATCCCAATAAGGGAATAAAAAAACATATAATAAGGTAAATTGGTACATGTGATCCAATATGAATATCAATGTAACATATTATTGGTGAGAATCATAATCTTGAGAAACGCGACATGATATAATATGATAACATACATGTAACATAAGAATGTGGAAGCACTATAAAACATGAAATCATAAACATAATTCAAGGATAATCATCAAGGCTTCATAAGATAGAATTCTTAGGATAACCTACCATGAAACATAAATGGAATATCATGAGATAAAAACATTACAAAATACGTTGGAGGGATATATAATTTCGTTCCAACCCATCACTTTCATATCTTGTACATGAACAAGTGTGCCACATATATCATATGAAATAAGGATGAGTTTTATAAATTTTATCCCAATTAATAAGTAGTTTGGTATCATACATGTAAATACCTAATCCATGAAGGATAGGTACAACAAGGAGGATGCCTTTGAGTGGTAATGGTGATTGGTATTCATTACAAAAATGATTAGCATGTAAAATCATATCATAATTTCAGCAGCATAACGGGTGCACATAAAGGTTTTTAGAAAGTGTGAATGAGAGTGAAAGGAGTATCTCATTACATGGTTACATAAATATATTAATAGGTATATATTAAATCATATCTCAATATTTATAATTGTAAAATCAAAAGGCATGACACAAAAAAGGTTCATGAATTAATGGGAGAATGAGGGGATCCCTTACTTCAATATTATAATGGATGAGATAATGATTACAATGAGAGGGGATAAAATATATACCATTTAGGACATCAAATAGTAAATAAATAGATATTTCTAAATTCATTAAAACATAATCAATTGAGATTCAAAAGGCTAAATTTAAAGAAGGTTCTTTGATGGAAAAGAAGAGAGAGAGAGAGTTATACATTAACATGAGAGGGTACAATTTATATATCAGAAGGAGCTAATTAATATATTGGGGGAACCATATGAGGGATCTATAAATGGATTAGAAGAGTAAATTCATGATATGAGTGTATTGATGGAATAATAATGGGAGTTTGTCTGGGTTTATACAACAAAAGAGAGAATAATTCTTTAATAATTTATATACATTGGTTTTGGACTCTATATGACAATGTAATCAAAGAAAAAAATGTCACATGGTTTATGCCTATGGCTTCGTCAATGAGTAGTGATTTTAATTATTTTATAAGTATAAGAATCTACCAAATTAAAATAATGACCTTGGTGATGTGGAAGTGAGTCATGTTTATAAGGAATTGATTAAAAACCAAAAAATATCATATAGGTTTGGAGGATACAATAAGGGTTTCTAAAATTTATAAAATAACCTAAGAAATACATTATTTTAAATGGAAAAAATAATTTTGGATGTGCATGATCATTATATTATTTATTACACCACTTTGAGGATTCTATGATGTCATAATACACATTGTATATTTATACCGTATTTAATTTTGACCCATCAATTTGACTATCTCTAAAAGTTTTGAAAAAATATCTCTTTTATAACTCATACATTCTGATTTTAAAAATAATATTTATTTTATCCAAATAATTTTCCTAATATGGGGATTTTTTATTATAAATCAAACTTCCACATTTATTGAAAAATATATGTTTTTTTGACAATAATAGTTTTCTAATCCTTATAAAATTTCTTTATTTACTATATAAAAAAATTATCACTTATAATTTATATATATTATTAAATTATAATACTTTATTATAAAATAATTTGTTTAAAAAATTATTTATTTCATTAAAATACAGTCTTGATTGAAACAATATATTTCCCAAAAAATATAATTGGTATTTCATCATATTAAAATCCAATTTTTATCAAACTTATTGTTTAATAATTATAAAGTAATAATAAAATGTAAAATATAATCTTTATTTTATTTTAAAAATATAAAAATTCAAAATTTTAGGGTATAATTATATATCCCTTTTTGACACCATTGAATTTTATAAGGGAAAGGTGTGTGATGGTGATATTTTCTAGGTGTGGTTTGGCGTATATGGGGTGGGTGATGATATTGATGTGCTTTAACTTTTTACATAATTTTTTATCATGCCTTTGTTATTGAATCTACGCTTGGGATTTGTCAAAGGAAAATACCAGTGATGAAATCTTCCCCAGAAGCTCTGATAAATTGGTTTTGTAGGATATGATCCTACAAGTCGAGGCCATTAATTCCTTTTTCTGTGTCAATTAGAATTTATAACAAACCTTAATATGTATTAATAATACTATCACTTTATAATGGATATACTATCAATGATTATGATCCTTAATGATATTTCAAATATGACAAGGTATAACTTATATCGGTCCAAAATAATAAAATTAGTGAAAGTGTTTTTTATAACAATATTTCTTAAAAATAAATTTTCCTATTTAAAAAGGGAATTTTATTTATAAAATATTGGTTTGTTACATTATTCCCCAATCAGAGATTTATCCCTCAAAATTTTTATTTCACAGAGTAAAATAGATGAGTGTACTTTTGTTTAATTACCTCTTTTGGTTCCTATGTGGCTTCCTCTAACTTGTTGTTCCACCACATCACTTTGACTAGGAGAGTTGTCATATTTCATAGAACATTGTCTCTATGATCTAAAATATTTACAAGCTTCTCCTAAAATGAATGATTATTCTACAATTTTACTACATATGGATTCATTACATGTGAGGGTCCTAGTATGTACTTCCTCAAGAGGGATACATGGAATATATCATATAATTTAGAAACGTTATGTAAGAGTACTAGTCTATAGGCCAATGATCCATTGCGATCAAGGATCTCAAAGGGATAGTTGTATCTAGGAATAAGCTTAACCTTCTTCCAAAACCTCATAAATTTCATCCACTGTGATATATAAAGGAACACATTATCTCCGACCCCAAACTCCAGGTCTCGTGAAAGACTCTATGAACAACTTTTTTATTGAATTTTTCAACTATACAGAACACGAAATATACAATGATAGCCTTTATTAGTGCTATATTTTTTTTGATTAAGGTATAATTTATCAGTGATAAAAGAAACTCTGATAAATTGTACCTTTTATCAATGCTAAAAAAGCGCTTATAAAATTAACCATTTATTGGAGCTAAAAAAATCGCTAATAAAGGATTACCTTTACCAATGATTTTTTAGCGCCGATATTGGGTACCTTTATATACACTTAATTTGGAGTATTGATAAAAGGTAACCATTATCTATACCATTTCTATCACTGGTAAAGTTCCTAATCGCACGTGTGAGTACCCCATCAAAATAACGGATGCCTGAAAGCTTTTTTATATATGATTTCACCTTATCTACACCTCAGATGCTTGTAATAGGGATGGGATCCGATATTCTCTCTCCAAATATATGCATATGGGAACATAGAACCATTAATCCCTTGCTCACCCTAACCATCATCCCACTCGACCCATCATCCCCCACTCACATGGTTTTATAAACTACCAGACCCACCCATAGATCCATTTTTATTATAAGCCAATAAAAATAAAAAAACAACAAGTATTAAAAAATTTAAAAAATTTAAAAAATTAAACAAAAAAAATTGAAAATGAATAAATTTAAAAAAACATTAAAAAAATTACTAATTAGAGAATTATTAATAACTTATATATATATAAATTATTAATGTTAATAAATAATACATATTATATATATACAATTAATATATTAAAAAAACTATTAATTAAACACTTATTCATAAAAATGAATAAATTTAATGCATATAGATAAATTAATTATAAACAGTAATGAATAATATATATCAAGTATAAATACAGAAAAGATGGGAAGATGGGGGTCGGGTGGATCTCTTGTGGGAATTACATAGCAATCAAGAGGTCTTGGGAGTCCAAGAACCCATGACCTTTCATTGAGACCTCAAAATTTAAATTCTGGCAGGGGGAATCCTCACTAGCCCAGTTCCGAAGGTGGGTTCTTCAAGGGATATGAAGGATGTCACTTCTTCCATGAAAGATTCCACGATTAAGGGAAATTGAAATTTAAGATTTTACTCTCTCAAATAGTGGGTCTGAGATCTTATTATTTACCACTCACATCCTTGCAAATCAGAATGTGGTTTCCAAAAGGCTCAATATTTGTATGCTTTCTATCTTTTCTATGGTTTTTTCCTTTGGGATCGAAACCATGGAATGTGGATGAAGTTTTACCTCAACTTGTGAATAGGTGGGGTTTTGATGACTATAAAATTATTCAACTATAACAAGTGTAATTTCACATTCACTTACCATATGTGAAAATTAAATGGAAATATTCGAGGTTTGGATCGATATATTTTTGACCGATTATGATTTTTATTCAAGAAGGGGATGCCAAATTTAATCTCTTTACTATAAAAAATAGTATAGATCCAATCTAGTTAAATTTGTTTTGTTTGAACTCGATTATCTGGATCTAATGATTATATTCGACATCACCTCCTCGGTTGGTATTCCTATCAATATGGGCAAAGCCACAGAGGAATCTGGATTTGGATACATTTGAATGATACTCGTTAAGGTTTATTTTTCTACCAATCTTACTAAAAAATCACTCTCTTGACTCATAATGATGATCTTGATATAAATATCATATATGAGAAGCCACCTTCTTCTTATTTCAGATGCAATATGACTAGGAATTTAAAGTGGAAGTTCCATTGGTATGTTTTTTTCTCCATTATCTATGAGAGGTTATATATTGGAAAGCTGTAGGAAACTGGATAAGGTTTAATTTTCTATTGAGGAGTCTGATTGGAAGAATATTAGTAATGGAAATGATAGATTTAATGTTGACAATACTGGTCCCTCTTATTCTAATGAAATGTCCCTAAAGGGGGAAGCAGATAGTGATCCTATGGGTGTGGACATGAAGCCACTTGGAGTTCCATATGAATCTGGTCAGTAGGTTGGTAACTCTTTTTTTAATATCAATCAATGCTATTGATAGGATGGGAAACACACATGCGAGTCTTTTTATTCTATGAGAATGTTTTCAAATGATGTTGTTCCCCAGTGTGTCATATCAAAGGAAACTCATTCACAGCATGAAGGGAATGGTTTCATTGTGTAGCTAGTAGCCGTGGATATCTTAGGACATGTTCTAAGGGAATATAGTTATATGAAATCTTATTTTTAATAGAACATTGATCATTATCCAGACATTCAAAAATTATTCTATTATTGAGGAATGTCCGGTAAATGGGGTGATGTCTCAGATGATGGAAGTGATAAAGCGAAAAAAATAGTTTTATTGGACACCACTCGTCTTCATTCAACAGGTATAGATGACTCTATTTATTTTAAGGATTCTATTACCAATGGAGAGGGAAAGATGGAAAGTGTTTAATTTTTTACTTCGGATCCTCCAAAAAGTTGGTTGCTAAAGGATTTTTCCAACCTTCTATGGAATGTGTCTTACAGATCAACTTCCTAAGTATCAAATATCAAGCTCACTCCATAGAAAAAAATCTCCAATGAAGTGACCCTTAACATCCTCAATCAAGGTAACTCATAATCAGAGTGGTAAACTAGTGATGATGCAGATGAATCAGACTATGAGTATGGCAATGATCCAACATTTTATGATCATTAAACTACTTTTCTGGACAAGGGCATGTCTCTTTGTGTAACCCCTTCAGTTATCTTGTTATATTGTAATATTTTTTTTAATAAATGGCCAAGAGAATAGGTCTATCGCTAGACCTTCTTTGCATATATATATAAAATGAATAAAATGGAATAATTAAAAATATATTAATGTATTTTACATTTTAATGGTTTTTACAGATAATTATTCATTAATATAATAAATATTTTTAATATAGAAATCGATTCACACACACACACACACTCACATATATATTAATATGTATAATATTTCCTAAAATATGATTTATATAATAAAAAGTATTTATGCGTACATTAAATAAGTCATATATTTAGTGAAAAATGATTTATAATTAAAAAGTAATATTAATTAAAAATACTGGCTACTTGTATCGATTAATAGACATTTAATTGAATGTCGATTCTCTTTCCAATTTAACATATATCAAACGTTTGTTACATTTATTTCACGCATACATATACATATTTACTTCATTTTTATATATAATGAGCACACACACACACAAAATATTTATATAACTTATTGAAATTTTAATATTCATTTTAGAATTATATTTATTAACATAATATATTTAATATATAATATGTTTCTAATTTTTAAATTTTATCATTATTTATATTTTTATTCAATATATACTATTTATTTATTTTTCATAATTTTTTCTTTAAAATTTATACATTTAAAATTTTATTTACTCATTAATAATCTTATATGTTTTTATTCTATTTTTAATTTATTCATTTTCAATTTTTTGTTGTTCAATATGTTTGAAATTTTATACATATTTCAGAATTTATTTATAAATGTTTATTCATTAAAATTTAGTTTTTTTAATATGGTTGTATTTTATGTAATAAATATGTATTATTAACAAATATAAATATTAATTTTATTTTTTAAAATTTACTATATTATTGATAACATGTATTCATTTTTTAAATTTATTTGTTCTTTTTATTATTTATTTCATTAATATATGTTTTAAATTATATTCAATTATTGAATTTAACATATATCATAAATGTATATAAATATATGTATAGAATAATTTCATACATACAAATGTTTATGTAATTAATGAAATCTTATGTAGAAACACATGAAGCAAAAATTTATATAATTTATTTAAATTTTAATATTCATTTTAAAACATCATTTACTAACATAATATATTTAAAATATTATGTATTAATTAGTAAATTATATTTATTTATTTTAAATATAATTATATCTAGTAATATTTATTCATTTTTAATAATTTTTATTTTTAAATTTTCATGGAATTTAACCATTTTCTAAAATTCATTTATACATATTTAATGGATTTTTTATATTTTTTTAATTTTTATTCATCATAATTTAAATACATATCCATATTTTAGTTTTTTAATAATTTTTATAATTAATTAAATTTATCTATTCTTTCCATATTTTTATAGTCAACATATTTTTAATTATTCTATTTCACCATTTTTTTTCATTCATTCATTTAAGATTATATATTGATTAATAATGTTAAAAATATTTTTCTGAATAAATATTTATAAATGTATATTTATTATATTTATAAAATTATATATTTTTCGTTATAAGTAAAAAAATATATTTTTTTTAAAATGTATTTATATAATTATATATAAATAGTTTTAGAATTATAATAAATATATTTAAATTATGAATACATTTACTGTATTTATATTTATATTGATATATACTTATTAAATATATATCTAATTGTATAAATATATATAATGATATAAATATATTTATAATCAAAAAATTATAATAAATATATTTAAATAATTAATATGTTTACCATATTAATATTAATATTTATTTATTAAATATATATAATGATATAAATATAATTATAATTACAAATAATTAATTATAAATATATATATTTATAAATTTAAATATACTATATTTATAAAATTATATATTTTTAATTATGAATAAATAAATTGAATTTTTTAAAGAGTATTTATATGATTAAAGATAAATAATTACATATTTAAATAATTAAAAATTTTAAATATATATATAAATAATGAATATATTTAATATATTTGTATATATATATATATATATTATATAATTATATAAATATATATAATGATATGAATATATATAATGATATATATATATATATATATATATATATTAGGTGCTTCGGTGTACAATTACATTAAATACACACACTACATACACAGGATGGAAGGACAGACTATAGAACACTAATCAACCCTTATTTATTCAGTACATAACCCGAGGACCAAGTGGGAATAAATCTCATTACATGGCCCAAACAAGAAAAAACTGGTCTGAAGGCACAATGCAACGTCATGCATGTGTCACTATCTGTAAATTAATAAAAATTTATTTTTTATAAATAATTTAAATAATTATTAATAAATAATTATATATTTAAATTATTATAAAATTATAGTAAATATATTTAAATGATGAATATATTTACTGTTTTTATGTTTATATTTCTATAAATTTATTATATACATATATATAATTATATAAATATACAAAATGATATAAATATATATACCGATATAAATATATTTATAATTATAATTTATAATAAATATATTTAAATCATGAATATATTTAGGATAATTATATTTATATCAATTTATTTCATATATATATATGTATATAATTATATATATATAATGATATAAATATATTTATAATTATAAAATAAATATTTATATTTATATTTACAAATATATTTACAAATATATTTACCTATAAATGTTTATTTACTATATTTATAAAATTATATATTTATAATTAAAAATAAATAAATAAATAAATATATTTATTTACAAAATATTTATATAATTATAATTAAAAAATTATATTTATAAGTTATATTAAAATTGTAATAAATATATTGAAATAATTTATATAATTAATATATTTATATATATTTATTAAAAATGCATATAATTAAATCAATATATATAATTATATAAATACATTTATAAATATATATAAATATTTAGCCATCTTTATCAATGCTAATGTTTTAATGCAGATAAAGACATCTTTCATCAGCACTTTTTTAGTACTGATGAATATATATCTTTATAAGCACTACAAAGGGATGATAAAAGATGTCTTTATCAGTGCTAAAAGTTTAAAACTGATAAAGATCAATTTTTTCAGAGCTAAATTGGCGCTCATAAAGAGATCTATTATCAACGCTTATTTTTTTTGCGCTGGTAAAACACCTCATTATGAGTGATTTTTTTTGGAAGCACTAATGAAACCCTCACCAATATTGTAAAGATAATCCAAACCACACTGATTTTAGTCATTCCATTCAATCTCTCCTAGAAGTCTAGTCCATCATCGCTCTCCATAAGCCCTATCTCAGAAATATGAAGCCTCAAATTTAAGGTATGTTATTTTCTTCTCCTCCTCTCTCATTGCTTGCTTGTTTAGGTTCAGAGATGGGTGATAGTGTGAAATTATCTTTGATCGATGGTCTCATGGTTCCATGATTAGAAGCTATGTCAATGAATTTTCCACCATCATTAATCCTCTTCTGGTGGTTCCCTATTTGCAGGTCTCTGCTTTCTTGATTTTACCCCAATACAACTCGCGTAGGTCCTACCCAGTTCACATATTGTGTATTTGATTTTTTTGGGGCAAGCCCACTCCACAACCATTGGATTCCTCATTCTTTTAGTTTTACACCGTTTGAGGAGATCTCTAGATCTACCCCGTATAGATTATCCTTCAATTTTCCATTGTCTAGGCTTGATACTATATAGTTTGGCCACTACCTCATGGTGGAAGAGAATATCTCTTACCAATTTATTATGGTTCTAATATATTTTATTAGATATTTCACATATTCTATCTTAGACCAAATTTCACTAAAGTTTTCTTTATTATCTTCTGATGCTCAGAGAATAAAATTTACTTTTACATATTTAGAGAAGATACTTTTATATATCCTTAATCTTGAAAATTTTTACCATTACATATTATATATTAATTACATTTATGTATTTTAAAATTAAACATTTTTTCAGGTTGAAAATTTATATGAGTTGATTTTTTGAATTTTAATATTATAAATGTTTAAGATATTATAGGGATGTATGAACAAGTTCATTTAGTTTGTAATTTTAAGGAAGCCCAAGGCCTCTCACAATAGTTATGAGTAATTGTAGAAGGTAATTTTTAAAAATATTGTTTTAGATTTATAAAATTCCTTTTTTTAAAGATTGTTTTGAAATTTATTTCTAGAATGTGTTTTTCAAATATATATATATATATGAAATTAATTTTTTAATAAAAGTAATAAAGTTTATTAATTCTTGTATTTCCTTATTTAAAAGATAAAATCGTGGATTACATTGAGTTAATTTATTTTTAATGAAGGGATACCGGAATGGTTAGAAGTATTTTTGTGTTATATATATGAATTTTGGTAGTTTGATAAAATATACAATTGATTTAAAAATTAAGAATACCATGATTATTTATAAACATATAAAATTCAATTTAAAATTTCAATGGAAATAGAAGTGTGAATAAATAATAAATAAGATTGTTGCTATTGTGAAACATTAATGAATCTATTAATGTATTTTTAATCATTCTCTATTAAGAGATACACGTTCTCCTAAAAAAGAATCATAATCTAAAAATTATTGATTCAACTATGTGTTGTCAAATGTATTAATATTTTAATATATTTTTTGTTTCTATTTTAAGTGCTCACTTCAAGTGAAAAGTGTATGGGATAATGTTTCAGTTACTTTTACTCAGTTATTAGATCCTTAAGAAAATTATCTAAAGGCCATTTATAATATTCGTAATGGATATCATGGTAACATATCTTGGAACAATTTTTATAGTTTTAACTTCATGGACTCAGCTGTGAGATCACATAAAAAGTGATATGAATAAATATCATCAAGAATTCGATGGGTGCTAAGAGATTTTACTATGGAATATTATTTATAGTTATAAACCACTATAAAAACCACTTTTCATAATATTTTTTTATAATTTTTTTTATAATCTAAATAAAATTTAAAGTATGAAACTAAACCAATATGAAAAGGAGAGTTTTTATATATTTAACATATTAAATTAGTTAGTTCACCACCGCCCACTAGAGTGTTTTTCTATGATAGCATTTTAATAAAATTTCAGTAGTGAAATAGTAAAGAATCATTGAGAAAGGATATAATGATGAGGATTTAAAGGTGGAATAATATTAGTAAGATAAATATATGACATAAAAATATATTTATTTAAGTCTATTCTTGGTTGATATTCACTTTTTATTAATGTTTGAAATCAATAATAGCGGTTTTGATTGAGAAAATTACATTGGTTAAGAAATATTCTATTTTAGAAGAGTGAATGGATAACCACTACTCATTTTTAATCTATATAATGATTCTAGAGGAATGTGTGAACATGGGTTTTATCTAATAATTCGAAGGATATAGCCACCAATTTTTAGTTGTGAACCTTTTGAAAATACACAATCAATTATCATTAAATTATTTAGATATCAAAAGAAAAAATTTAAGAGGAAATTATATAGTATAAATGATAGTTAATGAAAAAATATTTATTTAAAAAATCCCTTAACTAATTAGAAAAAATATTAAGGGTTATATTGTCAACTACTAATGAATTATCCTTTCAATAAGATATAGATTCATGAATAGAAAAATATTATTGGTTGATTCAAATTAAAATAGATAATGGTCAACCATAAAATGAATTATATCCCTTTATTGGGATGCATGGATATATTATTATTTTCCATATGATATTTAAAAATTAATCTAAAAAAATAAAAAATAAGAAAATCATAGGTTTGTATAGAGAAATAAAACTATATATGAGATGTAATTTTATAAATATTTATAATGTTTTTTTAAAAATTACAAAGAACTATAAATTAGAGTTCATTATGTTTTAAGATATATATAAACACCCCAGTTATAAGATAAGAATGTAATATTTTTTGAATGATATGGAATATATTTTCATAGAAAATGGTACAAAAATCTGGTGGAATATATATAAGGAATAAAATTAGGCAAAATAGATGAACAAGATAAATGAAAATATTTAAGAACTTAACTAGGATATTTATATCATTGTTCATAAAAAATTACCAATTTGGTTATTAATGTAAAAATATTGATGCAAGTATGAAAATTATGAATTTATAAAATGGGTGACTAATGTGTTGATGGAATGGAAAATTTTATCTTCCTTGAAATTTTATGGTTAATAAAAAAGAGAATATTATTGATATTACTACATGAATAATTAATATGATATATGTTAACGATGCCAAAGGATTTGAATAAAAATAGAAAAAAAAGTGTTCAATCATTATATAAATTTACATATTGTGATAAAGAACTAAATTTTAGTGGCTAATAGAATAATTATATTTGTTGGAATTCTTATAATACATGGTCTAGAATAATCTATAGAAAAAGAGTGTAACATGGAATCCAACTTCACTTCTTTCATTCATAATACTTTTATCCATCATTTTCATGAAATTCATTGCTCCTTCAACTTGTGTCAAAATTTTGTGATTTCATAACATTTTATGTTTAGAGAAAAGATATTTTTAAAAAAATTTAGAAATTCATGTCACAATTAAATATAAAGAAGGATACAATAATTTCCAAGGGAATTATTCAATCCAATAATAATGAATTTTTTTCCCAATATATTTATTAGTGATGATTATATTAATATATGTATGTAAGTGATTAAATTGAGTAAAAAAGCCATTTCATTAGCATTTTTAATAAGATATTTTATAATTATACATGAAATAATGATTTGAAATCCCTTTATTTATAATGTAAATTATATTAATAACCTGATAAATGGGAATAAATGAGAGATGAAACACTTATGATTTAAGTGGCTAAATATCATTGGTTTGATTTCATAATTAAAGGAAATAAGGATCATGTGTTGATTGATACTTTTCAATGGTTAAATGTCCCATATGATTTCAATTAATCACTCCTTTTTAAAATATATTTGAATTAATTGTATATGAAAATTGTTTACTGATTGGTGAAAATGACTTTATGTTTCCCCCTCCTTTAATGTTCTACTTATACTATCAATGAAACACCACCTGAACCACCATATACCATGTGAAGAAATGAATAAATATCAAATCCTCACACTTATTATAATCTCACCTAGAATGGTTATAGGAAGCATCCTATAATTACCACATATTTTCCCACAGAACATAAAATCAATAACCTATACCAAAAACCACACTTTACACTATTATTTTTCTTTTCATGTTAGTATTTTGTAAAATGATAAATTGGTCAGAATCATAAATCATAATATTCAAATGATGAGTTCCCCTTATTAGAATTATCTATAACTTTATCCTTTTATTATGAATATATTTTATTTATTTATTATAAAAAATAAATACTTTGTGAACCTAATATGATGAATATGAATTAAAAATGTATTCATGCTAATTCAATGACAAAAAGTGTTCAATAAATTATGAAAACAACCCTTCTTAAGTCATTCATCCTGGTTTAAATTGTTTTTTTCAAGAAAGATCATTCTGGAAGAGTTAGAATAAAATTTTATTTCTCATAAAATAGATAAGTTCTATAAATGTTATAATAAACACAGGGAATACTAAACATACACACCTATAGGGATGTTATTATAGTGTATGAATAATTTTATATGAATACCAGTGTAAGTAACAATGGATATAATATGGAAGAAATAAAAATTTAAATTGAATATAACCTTCCTTGTTGTAAAAATTTGTTTGAGAATTTAAATAAATGTGCTGAGATACAATTTTATATCAGCTGTACTAAATACAAAACATTTTCAGCTATATTGAAGTCATATAATTTAAAATATGATAGTATATGGAGAGACACCAACTTTATCAAAATGATTGTTCTCTTGAATGACATGTAACTATAGAAATAATGTTCATTATTTAACATATAATACTAAACGAATTCTATGATTAGTGGACATGATATCTAAAACATACATTCTTTTGAAAATGATTACATATTGTCTTACAAAGACCATGAATCACTCATAAAATGACCGAAGTGTGGTATAGATCTATATTAGAATGATTAATAAATTACATCAAAATATGTATGGTACTTTCTTATCATTCATCTATTTTGAAGACTACATAGATGTTAGGAAATCACAGAAAAATTTAACAAGGAATTCAGATACAATAATTAATTATGGGAAAATGTGTTATTTAGTAGACACTCCTTAGTGTAAAAAATATTATGAGTATCTTGAATTTAAAAATGAGCCATGATACATCCATCTTTCATTATTTACAGATGGAATAAATCCTTTTACTGTAAAGAGTAGTACTTACAGTACATAACTAGTCATGTTTGTAGATTATAACTTTCCTCCATGCTTATGCTTGAAGTAAAAATACATTATATTGTCTTTACTTATATATGGACCCAAAAAACCTAGTAATGATATTGATTTCTATTTTTATCAACTGATTGAAGATGAAAAATTGATGTGGGATAGAGGTATTGTAATTTATTATTCTCATAATAATGATGAATTCACACTGTGGACCTTGTTGTATGGGATGATAAATGAATTTTTTATGGGAATTTTTCATGATATACCATTAAATAAATGCTAGGGTTCCCAATTTGTGAGTAATACATGCACTTAGTTATGTTGAAAAATTATTTAAAAATAGTTTTTTTAGGACATCCTAAATTTTTACCTCAATGATATAAATACTGATCATTGATGAAAAAATTCAATGGGAATAATAAAAAAGGCACAAAACCATCTCCACTAATGGGTGACCAACTGTTTGATAAAGTGAAAGATATTGACACTATTTTTGTATACCATTTTTTAAAATCCATACAAAATCATGTTGGAAAAAGAGATCAATATATTTTAATTACCAAATTGAAATTGTTTTTATGTCAAACTTTTACTTGATGTCATGCATGTAGAGAGAAATTTATTTGATTGTGTAATTGGAATATTTCTTAATGTTACTAAAAAATATTGGAATCAAAAAAAGGTTTGACAATATTAACATGGGGATAAGGTAAGAGTTGGAACTTGTGAATGGTTAAGGGTGAAATTTTCTTCCTCCACCAAGATTACACTCTATCCAGATAGAAAAACATTCAATTTTTCATTTTTCTAAATGACATAAAATTTCTAGAGGGTTATTCCTCAAATATAATAAATGTCATGTAAGTGACTGATTTGAAGTTATAGGAACTAAAATCACATAAATATCATTTTTAATGCAAGATTTATTATTGGGTTCTTTACATTGAATTCTACTCAAAATGTATGACATACATTAACCAGAATTTGATTCTTTTTCAAAGCCATATGCAGGAGAGTTATAGACCCAATGAATTTTCCAATCATAAATATTGATGTTGCAGCTATATTATGTGAATTATATATTTTCTTCCCACTATCATTCTTCGATACAATGGTCCACCTAATGATTCACTTGGTTTGAGAGGTTCAAATCTATGGTCATGTCCATTACAAATAGATGTACCAAATTTAATGGTTTATAATGATTTTGAAATGGTATTTCCCAAATTGAATTCAGCTGGAATGTTATATTATAGAACTATATATTGTTGAATAATATTTTGAATTATATACCAATTATCTATCAGATGTTGACAGCATCAATATCCTAATGTCTTGTTACAATGGAAATCTTAGGTATGAAGTTATTTCTAAAAGATATATTGCTACAATTACCATCATAGAGTGGGAGAAAGAACACCTTTACATTTTGTATAATAGTAAATATGTTGATCCATATAGTGAATCCCACAAATAAATTATTAGAGATTTGAATCCATCAAGGGATAAAGTATGGATATCAAATACACATAATAAATAGTTTAAAGGATGGTTTTGATACCATATTTTTAAAGAGTTATTTGAAAATACAAATTCAACTATCGAATGAATTTAATGGCTTTCTAGGGGACCAGATGAAAATGTCATATCTGTAACACCCCAATCTTCCACGGTATACATCTCTTTGAATAGCGTGTGTTGTACGCAACACTGAGTTCATGTACACCACGACTTACCAAACTAGCCGTTCAAAATAGGTTATGAATAGTATTAACTAAATTTTAAATATTATATTTTCCTTATAATTTTAATCCATATTACGAGTTTCTAAGACATGATTTATAAACAAATTCATTTTTTTCAGATAAAAGAAGTATTTTTCAAAAAATGAAAATTTACCGCCTTTTAATGGAAAATCCTTTTTAAAACCAATATTTGAAACTTTTATATATTCAATTTGACAAAATGAAATTCTTATTTTGAATCGGGACATAATAATTTAGTATCAATAATGATTCGGTGTCTTTCTGATAACTTTCATATTTGGGTAAATAGTGAAAAAATACTATATTTTAACTGAAAACAACTTTTTTAATCAAAATAATTTATATTGTTAAATTATACATTTTAATGGTTTGGAAGTATAAATATATTATATTTTTACAATTTAATCCAATGATAGTCATTTTATTTAATTTCACCTTGAAATTGGACATAAACAAGTGTCAAACTTTTGATAGTTATTATTTCTTAAAAATACGACTTTTGGTTTCGAAAGCGAGAATCAATTTTAAATTAATAAATGAAACTTTTATGTTTTTAATTTGGTAAAATAGACTTCATTTTTTGATTTGGAATAATGAAATTATCCTAGGGTGAAATTTTGGTACTTTTCAGATAACTTTTATATTTTGATGAATAGTAAAAATTACTAAATTTTAATTAAAAAAAACTTTTTTAATCAAAATAATTAATAGTGATAAATTATGAATTTGAGTGGTTTTAAATTATATTTAAATTATAATTTTACCATGTAATACAATGTGGTTCATTGAACATAATTTCACATTTAAACCAGAGATAAACAAGTGCCAATCTTTTGATAGTTATTATCTCTTAAAAACACGTCTTTTGTTTTAACAACAGAAATTAATTTTAAATTAATTTCTGCCACTTCTGTGTTTTGAATTTGGAAAAATGGATTACATATTTGGAATCAGGATTTTCATATTGTGTGAATAGGTAACTTTTATTTTTAGACATTTTGAATAATTACTGCGGTAAATATTTTATTTACCATGGTTAAGGGTAAATCCAATAAATAAGGGTTAAAATTTAATATTATAATAATACTAAATTACACTAAAACGTGTCCTAGCCTTATTTTTTGATACATTTTCGACCATAGGAATATTTCGGTCGATTGTGGGACCCCATGGAGCCACTTGTAGGTGATAGGGACACTTTATTTTAATTAAGTTAAAATGATTACAAAAATGACACAAGCATATATCATTTAGAAAAACAATTTTTACATATGGTTATATATGTTGGATATTAGACTATAAATATTAAATATAAAGATACAAATATTTCCTACATAATTATATTTTATTTATAATTTTTAGACATTAAATAAGTTAATTTATTTATGACAAAATGGTGATGGAGTAATTACCATAATGGTGAAAAATTAGAATAATTGATATTATAAATACCCAAATAAATAAAATTTGAGACTTTTATATAATTAAAATAATTTTCTAGATTAATATGACATATTAGGATTTATTTAATTAAATTATTTCGAAGTAATCATTCTGTTATGCGTTTCACAAAAATCAACTATTGAATAGTGTCACAATTGACATAAAAGAGTTCTTAAAACAAATATTATATTATTAATTGATATTAAATTTTTAAAAATCTAAGGTTTGTCCAAGAGACTTATATCATGTTATGTGTATCATTAATGGACCACTTGGGGGTCTCTTGGATGTATATGGTATGTTTATTAACCATATAATATAAAAATACAAAGAGACATTTTAAAAGTGAAACTAATTAACTAAGAGTTAATACTTAAAGATTAGGTTAATATAATGAACCAAACCAGTATAAACTCTATTGGTTGAGTGGTTTTCGACCCATCCCCAACTTAACCTTTAAATAATCAATTTTGGAGCTATTAGAAACCGAATATGATTTTATTAAAATTAATATTTCTAGCTTTTCCAAAGGTGCCCCTCACCCCTCTCATAAAAGGGCACTCCTCCTTCTATTTTCTTCACACCTTCAAAGCCATTTGGTTCAGCCGGACCCAGCCCAAATACTCTCTCAACTTCCCTCACTACAAACTAGAGACCTTATTTTGATCATAAAGCCATCCTATGAAGCCCTTTTGATCAAATCAAAAGGAAGAACCCGAAGAAGAGGTAATGTTTTCACCACCCCTTTTCAAGTTCCATTCTTCTTACACTTATTCTTTCTTTGTTATTACCATTATAAAATAATAACTCTAGTATCATATATATTCTGTGATGTTATTATAAATATGGTACAACCATATTCAGTATTCTATCCACCCTTTGAATAACATGTCACCATACGTGCGTACGTACGGCTTACCGTCTCCACGTCGTGGTGTAATTGTTATTCAATATATTATTATTTGGATGAGTATAATAATGATGTGTAACTCATGTAAATAATAAATATAACATGATAATGATTCTTTATATATAATATACCATCCAATTATATATTATTATAATCTCAAAAGAATGATATTGTCGCTCGTGCATACGTATGGACTACCGTCTCCACGAACGCGATGAGATTAATTTTCCATCGTATCCATTCAAGTATAATTCTCATTTGATGATTAAAAATAATATTTAAGGACTTGATATCATTCTAGATATGAATAATATACATCACATTAATAACAAATATGGCTCACATAAAAAAGAATATAAAGTAAAATGAACCCGTTAACACCCAAAATGACAATAATTCTAAGATATTATTAACAAATCAATGTTAAAAGATCATATATGATATCATATTAATGCATATGATTCTTGTATAATTAAATAACAATTATTTCACCATTATACAGGAGGTTAACCTACCGTCGACCAAGGAAAAAGTACAAAGTAAGGGGTTTCTACTCTCACTTTTAATTTCGCGAGATTTCCATTATTCACCACTTATTTATTGCATGTGGTGTGTGTACTGCCCATGATTGTATTCATTGTGTAATATACTCTAATTTATGGATATTTAAATCATCATTGTATGATCCTTCTTTCATGGGTGTATGTTTCGTATGTTACCAAATTGATAAGGGAATTCGATATTTCAATTTCCACTCATTCGGCTTTACGCATACTTCATTGATTATTTTACTCCAAGATTATGTGTTGAATTACTATTCATTTTCTTATGTCATATTTTACACTCCCCTTTCTGTGGATATACTTTTGATACACATAATCACTCCATTGATAAATTCTCAAGTGATCGGTATGAACTTGATAAGAGTAATTTTAACTCAATCTCCATTTGTTGAGATAAATATCCAATTCATTGGTGTAGTTTTTACAAGAATATGTGTGAATGTCATCTGATTGATTTACACTAAATATAAAATCATATTGAGTGTATTTATATTTTTCACACATAATTATGTTGTTGATTTATCCTTAACCTAAGGATATGGTCTATATGAGAGATTTCATCTCAATTTAAATTCCATTGAGACTTCTTTGTTGTTATACACCAAATAACTTTTATGTGGTGTATATAATGTACTTTGACATAGTATATCATGAATCCATTTATTCTCGTGATATTACAAATTTTAATTACCTCAATTATTTGTATTCAAGAGTCTCTCTTTTGGTTAGAATATCTAACTAAAATACCATTTTTAAATGTTTTAAAGACTTATTCTTCTAAATATTTCTCATTAATGTCCATGTTTTATAAAATAGTTTTAAGGATTTATTTATATGGAAATTAATGTTTTAAAATTAAAACTCCTTTTAAAATTTTCAAAGTGGTACGGGACACTTTGATTCAAAAATCTATTTTTAAATGGCTTCTTGACAAATAGTGTGACTTTTAAATGATTTAAAGAAAAAGGGGGATATTTCTCTCAAATAGTTTTGATGATTATTTTCATCTATGTAAAAATTCTTAATTATTCTTGATTTAGGTTAATGTGATACAATACAATATTCCATATTGTATCTAATGAGTTATGTTTGACTGTGGATGTGCTATTTTTTATACCATTCCTGGTTTGTGGTGAAAGTATTGACATTACGTATGCTAGTTTTAATATGAATGTGTATGTTATGTTTAAACCTTTTCATATGGGAATGCATTGGACTTAATATGTGATGGGTGGAGCCTGCTATAGCACCTCGATGCATCGGTGGGTCTCATGAGACAAATTAGTGTCTTGGCACAAGGCCTTGGAAAAATCTTATTTGTAGTCTTGGCACGAGGCCTTGGCTATGTGGTTATGATAGTCTGGCATTATGCATTCCATCATTATGAAAGTGGTTATTGATATTTCATGTGATTGTTAGACTAGTAGAATATCCATGTGAATAAGTAAATGGCATTATTTCATTTTATCTTTGCCATATTATGCTGATGTTCAAGTTTAAAAGGCTTTTTTTTAATTATAAATTTTCTTAAGTGTTTATACTTATCTATGAAAGCTTCTGCTATAATGTTATCCTTACTAAGCATCTGAGCTCACCCCTTTCAATGTTTTATTTTTTCCAGGATTATGAAGAAGTAATTCATGAATGACCTGCAGGGATAGTATGAGGGGATATGAAGACAAGATGTTTTTTTATGATGTAATGTAAAATTTTATGAATGTATCTAGTGTTTCCAAGGCTACTAAACTAATCAGTATTTCGAGATTTGATACTTCTTGTGATCATGCCAATGTTATGTAATAATGCACCGACTCTAGGTAACTAGGGTTGGGGCGTTACAGTTGGTATCAGAGGAAGTTTAGTACAAACCTTGGAAACTAGATTTAGATAAACTCTGATTAGAGCACGTAGACCTAAGATGAACTTTGAGGATTAGTATAGAAGAACTTCCTAGAATTTTGGTATTGTAGAGATTTTGTGAGTTTTCTGAGAAATACATCCCTGTCTAGATACAAGCAGGTAGAGGCGGCTCTGGCATAGATTTACCTTGGGGTAAAACCTTAAAACACCGCTTTGAGCTAGACTCGAACGGGAACTGGTGTACGACAACGGGCCTTGCTGCACTCTTGGTTACGACACTCTCGGGAGATATGCTTAGGATAATTTACATTTTCCTTAAAAAACAATTTAAGTAATATATATATAAGATGAGAGTAAATGACCTTGGTTAATCCTAATATGTTTCAAATTGAGAATATGGTGACATGTTAATCTCTAAATGATTTTACGACTACTGTTACTCACACAATGCTTTCTGGTTTTAGTCAATGGCTGGATTCCAAGGATGTCATAGTGACTTTGAGAATGATGTACAAGGTGGGAATGGTGGTGGCAGTGAGCAACAAAATTGAATGTTGATAGGCATAAAAGATATCATCTTTATGCCAAATCAGTTTTCCAAAAATATGATCAACAACATATATATTAACCAACTCCCAGACTCAACAAGGATGAGAAAGGTGATGAATGATAAGAGCTCCAGTAATGGAGACCATGGAGAAAAGAACCCTCAATTTCCATCATGCAAGAAATGTGGTAGGAGACACCCGGGAAAGTGTCTCAATGGGACCAAGAAATGCTTTATGTGTGGGAAGTAAGGACATAAAGTGAAGAATTGCCGAAGAAAAATGAAGAGTATTATGGAAAAAGATAAAAATGGTCCCAAGAGTCCATTTACAGTCATTTTCCGTAAATGTATGGGACCTGGCCATTACCCGAGTGAATGCCCTATTCTATAGGATATTTTCTTGGTCAAAGAAGAAGCTATGTGGAAATAAATGGTTGGAGAAATGTTTAAAAAGTTTTAGTGCTCCTTATTGATGGGTTTACTTTGGAATAATTTTCTCTTGTATTTGTAACCCTACAGTTTGACATGTGAGAATGATATTTGAGGAAGAATTACCTCTTCTCTTGTGGATATAGTTATAAATAACCATTTGGTTTTATATGATCATTGGGTTTGAGACAATTATTAGTTATTATAATTTGGGTGGAAAATGCAAGGTATGAGATAAGATTTGCGGTTAAATTATGTTATGGTTATTTTGAGGAATTTATCTCATTTTGGTAATGTTATAAAGCATAGTTTTTGAAAAGGACAACACGTAGACCACATGAAAACCCGTCGCGTCGAACAAAGTTGTGGGAATCGAACCCACAACAAAAGTGAGATTGGGATTTATCGCCTACCACTGGACTACGTGAATTCCCTGGTTAGTGTGACTATTATTTTTAGTTAAATGATTTTATTGATCAATAAGATGTTGATTTGGGTTCTTATGTCTTATCAAATGATTACCCTTAGTATAGGAAAATGATTTTGTGATTAAGTGATAGATGTTATTTCGGAAGTTGTTCGCTTTTTTGTGAACACTATATGCCCAAGGAAAATAAAATAGTATGGGATTTCATTTGAGGAGTAATGGTGGATTTTTATCTATGTTTTTATTATGGATTTATAGTTATTTGGGTTGTTTATGGAAATGATTAGGTTAATTACATTTAAGTATGTGACTTTAAGAGTATTTCATGTCATTTGGAGATACAATTTAACGTGGAAGACTACATTCTTATAAGTTGTGAGTTTCAATATTAGTTTGGATTATATTGAAGGATTTTAAGGACAATTTATTATTGAATGGTATTTATTTAACTTTGGGATATTGTTGGTTTAATTTTGGAAATTAATATTAGTGTTTATTTCTCTCAAGGAATATCCTTTTGGGGGATCATTAAATCTTTTAATAACCATTTTGGTTTTGATTAATCTCTAAAGACAAGTTAAATATATAGTTTATCCTACACGGATCATGTATTTCTATAGAAGTTTATTCTAGCTCTTTTATTGTGACCATGTCTTCTTGAATACTCATTGTTCAAAAAAATATGTTAGTGGTAAAAAGTTATTAAATAATGAAACTCTACTTAAAAATTAAGTATATCTCTTTATATTCTTAGTCAATATCATAAATGAATTCCTCATCCTTATGTAATGTAACTTAAAACAAAAAAATGTTGTCCGTTTACTTTCCAGCTAGGAGACTAATGGTCGTTTATCCCAACACAAGTGTGTGGCTTTCTTATTGTTAACTTTCTCCTGATCATGATTTCTATCCCTCTCTATCAGAACTTGACACTTAGTTTATCATCCATATCCATGTTTTTCTACATGGAATCCGAGTATGGGTTATCATGGTTGACCTTTATACCTCTCTTTATTTCATTTAAAGTGATAGTTTTATTGACTCTTTTTCCGATGTAGGACTTTCCATTCTCAGGCCGAATTTTTTAAAATTGCGAGGACGCAATTTATTGAAGGAGGGGTGAATGTAACACCCCAATCTTCCACAGTATACATCTCTTTGAATAGCGTGTGTTGTACGCAACACTGAGTTCATGTACACCACGACTTACCAAACTAGCCGTTCAAAAGAGGTTATGAATAATATTAACTAAATTATAAATATTATATTATCCTTATAATTTTAATCCATATTATGAGTTTCTAAGACATGATTTATAAACAAATTCATTTTTTTCAGATAAAAGAAGTATTTTTCAAAAAATGAAAATTTACCACCTTTTAATGGCGAAGCCTTTTTAAAACCAATATATGAAACTTTTATATATTCAATTTGACAAAATTAAATTCTTCTTTAGAATCGGGACATAATAATTTAGAATCAATAATGTTTTGGTGTCTTTCTGATAACTTTCATATTTGGGTAAATAGTGAAAAATACTATATTTTAACTGAAAACAACTTTTTTAATAAAAAAAATTTATATTGTTAAATTATACATTTTAATGTTTTGGAAGTATAAATAGATTATATTTTTACAATTTAATCCAATTATGGTCATTTTAAGTAATTTCACCTTGAAGTTGGACATAAACAAGTGTCAAACGTTTGATAGTTATTATTTCTTAAAAATACGCCTTTTGGTTTCCAAAGTGGGAATCAATTTTAAATTAATAAATGAAACTTTTATGTTTTGAATTTGGTAAAATAGACTTCATTTTTTGATTCGGAATAACGAAATTATCCTAGGGTTAAATTTTGGTACTTTTTGGATAACTTTTATATTTTGATGAATAGTAAAAATTACTAAATTTTAATTAAAAAAAACTTTTTTAATCGAAATAATTAATAGTGATAAATTATGAATTTGAGTGGTTTTAAATTATATTTAAAATATATGTTTACCATGTAATACAATGTGGGTCATTGAACATAATTTCACATTTAAACCAGACATAAACAAGTGCCAATCTTTTGATAGTTATTATCTCTTAAAAACACGCTTTTTTGTTTTAACAACGGAAATTAATTTTAAATTAATTTCTTCCACTTCTGTGTTTTGAATTTCTAAAATTGGATTCCATATTTGGAATCAGTATGTTCATATTGTGTGAATAGGTAACTTTTATTTTTAGACATTTTGAACAATCACTGCGGTAAATATTTTATTTACCATGGTTAAGGGTAAATCCAGTAAATAAGGGTTAAAAAATAATATTATAATAATACTAAATTACCGTAAAACGTGTCCTAGACTTATTGGTTGATACATGATCGACCATAGGAATCTTTGGGTCGATTTGGGGACCCCATGGAGCCACTTGTAGGTGATAGGGACACTTTATTTTAATTAAGTTAAAATGATTACAAAAATGACACAAGCATATATCTTTTAGAAAAACAATTTTTACATATGTTTATATATGTTGTATTTTATACTATAAATATTAATTATAAAGATAAAAAGATTTCATACATAATTATATTTTATTTATAATTTTAGAGATTAAATAAGTTAATTTATTTATGACACAATGGTGATGCAGTAATTACCATAATAGTGAAAAATTAGAATAATTGATATTATAAATACGCAAATATATATAATTTGAGACTTTTATTGAATTAAACTAATTTTCTAGGTTAATATGACATATTAGGATTGATATAATTAACTTTTTTTGAAGTAATCATTCTGTTATGTGTTTCAAAAAAAATAAACTATTGAATAGTGTCAAAATTGACATAAAAGAGTTCTTAAAACAAATATTATATTATTAATTGATATTAAATTACTAAAAATATAAGGTTCGTCCAAGAGACATATATCATATTAGGAGTATCCTTAATGGACAACTTGGGGGTCACTTGGATATATATGGTAAGTTTATTAACCATATAATATAAAAATACAAAGAGACATTGTAAAAGTGAAACTAATTAACTAAGTGTTAATACTTAAAGATAAGGTTAATATAATGACCCAAAACTATCTAAATTCTATTGGTTGAGTGGATTTAGACCCATCCCCATATCAAACTTTTAATAATCAACTTTGGAGCTATTAGAAACCGAATATGAATTAATTATCAATTAATATTTCTAGCTTTTCGAAAGGTGCCCCTCACCCCTCTTATAAAAGGGCACTCCTACTTCTCTTTTCTTAAAACCTTCAAAGCCTTTTGGTTCAGCCAAACCCTGCCAAAATACTCTCTCAAATTCACTCACTACAACCCATAGACCTTATTTTGATCAGAAAGCCATCCTAAGAATCCCTTTTGATCAAATCAAAAGGAAGAACCCGAAGAAAAGGTAATGTTTTCACCACCCCATTTCAAGTTCCTTTCTTATTCCACTTCTTCTTTCTTTGTTATTACCACTCTAAAATAATAACTCCAGTATCATATATATGCTGTGATGTTATTATAAATATGGTACAACCATATTCAGTATTTTATCCACCCTTTGAATAACATGTCACCATATGTGCGTACGTACGGCTTACCGTCTCCACGTCGTGGTGTAATTGTTATTCAATATATTATTATTTGGATGGGTATAATAATGTTTTGTAACTCATGTAAATAATAAATATAACATGATAATGATTCTGTATATATAATATACCATCCAATTATATATTATTTTAATATCAAAAGAATGATATTGTCGCTCGTGCGTACGTACAGACTACCGTCTCCACGAACGCGATGAGATTCATTTTCCATCGTATCCATTCAAGTATAATTCTCATTTGATGATTAAAAATAATATTTAAGGACTTGATATCATTCTAGATATGAATAATATACATCCCATTAATAAAAAATATGTCTCACATAATAAAGAATATAATGTAAAATGAACACGTTAACACCCAAAATGACAATAATTCTAAGATATTATTAACAAATCAATGTTAAAAGATCATATATGATATCATATTAATTCATATGATTCTTTTATAATTAAATAACAATTATTTCACCATTATAGAGGAGGTTAACCTACCGTCGACCAAGGAAAAAGTACAAAGTAAGGGGTTTCTAGTATCACTTTTAATTTCGTGAGATTTCCATTATTCACCACTTATTTATTGCATGTGGTGTGTGTACTTCACATGATTGTATTCATTGTGTAATATACTATAATTTATGGATATTTACATCATCATTGTATGATCCTTCTTTCATGGGTGTATGTTTCGTATGTTACCAAATTGATAAGGGAATTTGATATTTCAATTTCCACTCATTCGGCTTTACGCATACTTCATTGATTATTTTACTCCATGATTATGTGTGGAATTACTATTCATTTTCTTATGTCATATTTTCCACTCCCCTTTCCGTGGATATACTTTTTATAGACATAATCACTCCATTGATAAATTCTCAAGTGATCGGTATGAACTTGATAAGAGTAATTTTAACTCAACCTCCATTTGTTGAGTTAAATATCCAATTAATTGGTGTTGTTTTTACAAGAATATGTGTGAATGTCATCTGATTGATTTACACTAAATATCCAATAATATTAAGTGTATTTATATTTTTCACACATAATTATGTCATTGATTTATCCTTAACCTAAGGATACAGTCTTTATGAGAGATTTCATCTCAATTTAAATTCCATTGAGACTTCTTTGTTGTTATACACCAAATCACTTTTTTGTGGTGTATATAATGTACTTTGACATAGTATATCATGAATCCCTTTATTCTCATGATATTAAAAATTATGATTACCTCAATTATTTGTATTCAAGAGTCTCTCTTTTGGTTAGAATCTCTAACTAAAATACCATTTTTAAATGTTTTAAAGACTTATTCTTCTAAATCTTTCTCATTAATGTCCATGTTTTAAAAAATGGTTTTAAGGATTTATTTACATTGACATTAAAGTTTTAAAATTAAAACTCCTTTTAAAAGTTTCAAAGTGGTATGGGACACTTTGATTCAAAAATCTATTTTTAAATGGCTTCTTGACAAATAGTGTGACTTTTAAATGATTTCAAGAAAAAGGGGGTTATTTCTCCCAAATACTTTTGATGATTATTTTCATCTATGTAAAAATCCTTCATTATTCTTGATTTAGGTTAATGTGAAACAATACAATCTTCCATATTGTATTGAATGAGTTATGTTTGACTGTAGATGTGCTATTTTTTATACCATTCATGGTTTGTGGTGAAAGTATTGACATTTCGTATTCAAGTTTTAATATGAATGTGTATGTTATGTTTAAACCTTTTCATATGGGAATGAATTGGACTTAATATGTGACGGGTGGAGCCCGCTATAGCTCCTCGATGCATCGGTAGGTCTCATGAGACAAATTAGTGTCTTGGCACAAGGCCTTGGCAAAATCTTATTTTTAGTCTTGGCACGAGGCCTTGGCTATGTGGTTATGATAGTCTGGCATTATGCATTCCATCATTATGAAAGTTGTTATTGATATTGCATGTGATTGTTCAACTAGTAGAATATCCATGTGAATAAGAAAATGGAATTATTTCATTTTATCTTTGCCATATTATGCTGAATTTCAAGTTTAAAAGGATTTTGTTTTAATTATAAATTTCCTTAAGTGTTTATGCTTATCTATGAAAGCTTCTGCCATAATTTTATCATTACTGAGCATCTGAGCTCACCCCTTTCAATGTTTTATTTTTCCCAGGATTATGAAGAAGTAATTCATGAATGACCTGCAGGGATAGTATGAGGGGATATGAAGACAAGATGTTTTGTTTATGATGTAATGTAAAATTTTATGAATGTATCTAGTGTTTCCAAGGCTACTAAACTAATCGGTATTTCGAGATTTAATACTTCTTGTGATGATGCCAATGTTATGTAATAATGCACCGACTCTAGGTAACTAGGGTTGGGGCGTTACAATATCTTACATTGGTTTTGTAATATATGGTTATACGTTCTTTAAAAAGTAGTATTATGACTGTTTTATGATGAAAACAGTGGAGTTACGGTTATGGTGGAAGAAATTAACATATCTAGTTTTAAGGATAAAAATCCAATTTTTGTGAATAGTTAATATTTGAGCATTATCAAACAGAAATATGACTAGAATTATATCAAATTTTAGCTTTTGATCTTTTTTTTAAAATGGGTTGACTATAGGAGTGTAATAAATATTGATGAAATTGGATTTATGATAGTGAATTTTCATGTGGAATGGGAAAAGGAAGATCAATTCACAATGGCATAAAAAGTGGTTAATGTATTTTATTACATAGATATAACAAACAAGAATTGGTAAATTATCCTAATAAAAACTAAAAAAACCATAGGGTTAAATGAAAATTCAATTGATGATGAACCTTTCATTGGGTGATCATAATATTTTTGTGGTTGTCACAATGTAGAAAATGTCTAGTATGGTAGAGTGTACTACAAAGAGGGGATTTAGATTCTCAATAGAGCTTCCAAATCCCTTAAACCTTTAAAACCAAGAAGGTCAGTGCAATGAGAAGGTTAATTTTTTTCTAATATACTATGATTTTACTCATAATATTATGTGTTCTATAATATATTCACATAGTCTGAATTAAAAATTTAACTACTCATACAGATATTGTATTCCTCTCGTGAAAATGTAACCAATCTTGGGGAGCAACAAGTTGTTGATGTTGAAACTATATAATTATTAGGTAATCACCAACATGTCAGTGAAAGAAACAATAATGGAACAACATCATAGTGTTAACTAAAATTATCAAGGGAAGAATTAAGGGTATAAAATTTTAGGTTGAATGCAATCAACTTGGCCAACCTATTGACCCAAATAAGTTAGTGTTCAATAACTCTATTGTGGTCAAAATGAGGATAAATAGGATAATTGATATTTATTTTTGGTTTCATGTTTAGACTGTAACAAAGTAAACCATTTGGGATGATATAAAGGTAATATAACGATAGACTTTCTCTATTTTATTGAAAAACTACATAAAAAAATTTTGATTTAATTTTCATTATTCCTTGAAAATTTAATTGAATTTATATTATTTTCATAATAAATATGACTTAATGGCTATTGGAAAATCACAAATAGGCTTCTAGACTCTTCTTACCAAGTATAATCTTTTGGATGCTGAGGGAAAGTAAATCCCCAGCCACCAGTTACTTATAAACACATTATAATGTAGGAAACATGAAATAGTTTAATTAGTTGTTGTAATGATAAATAATTTAAAGTGCATTGTATTCTATAATATATTATTTAACAATATTTATTTTATCCTATTTCACTCAAAATTGTTAATTTATGAAATAGAAAACGAGTTGTGAAAATAAACCATTTGCATCAAAACCAATGTACCCCTATCAAAAAGAAAGGATGGGGTATAATTAACTAGAGAATAAATTGGTATGTATTTTAAATATAAAATAAATGTTTTATGCTATATAAAACAAAATATATTCCTTTTTTTATATTCATATTAATGAATAGAAATATGAAGGCACTTCCATCCCATGTCATGTGCTATAGAAGGAGGCCCATCTAAATATGGAGGTAAAAATAGTTGACAAAAACACAAAATAATTATGGGAAACATGTATAATTATTGAATAATAGTAACCCATTATTATTTATAATATTATTACATAAAAATATATTTTTATTTTTATATGATTTTTATATGGTTTAGACACATAAATAGGCATTGACTGTACAAAAATAAAAACTACATTCATTTTCTTTCATGTCGCTGGAATAATTTGGTCATGTTATAGGTGTAGGTTTTGGAGTGTCCCCTCAAACATATTTCACAAATAAAAAATATCAAGAAGATACATATCAGAAAATTAAAGGATATCATGATCAAATAGATTCTTTTCCATATATTATTATTTAATCCAGTTTAGTAGACCAATATATGAAAAATGACCAAAGAGAACTTATAGTGGAAAAAATATCAACACATTAATAAACAAATCACCCTACTAGATTTGAGGAAAGTCATTCCACTCAATTTCATGCCTTAATTGAGGTAATACATTTTGACATTACTCTTTATCCTAAATGTAAATCAAATAAATTATGAAAACATTATATTAACAAAATTATATAGGCTATAGTTGTATATTATTTATATTTATAAACACCCACACACAACCATATTGCAAGTTGTATAATCTATAATTTCCCAAGAAACAAGATACTCAGTAATAAACACCCAAAAGAACACATGAGAGAGGGGATTGTGGTAGCTCAAGATTCAAGTGTTGGGTTTCTTATTCCACATGATGATCCAAATATTAGAATGATCAATGATGATTTTTTAACTTTTATATCATGGATGTCTAATCTTATAAAGATTCATGAAGTATGTCCTTAAAAACTTTTTTCAAATTAAAAACCTATAATAACTAAAGAAAAAAGGTTTGAAGTGAGGTATGGTTATAGAGAGTGATAAAATAGTAGGGAAATGGAATGTTAGATCAATAAAATCTAGTAAATCAATCAAGAAAACAAAAATACCTTCCAAGAGTACCCTATACACTCTAATTCTATTACAACATCTATTATCATTACAAATTTATATAGACAACACATTTAAAGAAGGATATGTGTCCTATATTCCATATGAAGAATAAATATTTAGAACATTCATTATCATTTCAGTTGGTATCAAGAGTATAAATTCAATTCATTAATTTGACTCACTAGGAGTCTCAGTTACGAGTACATAAATAAGGTACATTTTCATAATACATCTATACAAAATAATTTCAAATATGTCCATTAAATTTAATAAATAGTTAATATTTTCTATAGGTATTTATAATAACTCTATATAAATTAAAACCCCTGTGAATCATGATATATATTCATTAATCCTAGTATCATTTCTACAGATGACATTAAATTTGAATAAAATGAAATTAATAAGAAAAACTACAAGATAAATAAGGAATTTGAGAAAAAATTAATAGATTCCATAATCTTTTTTATGCCTACAATGGAGAGGTAAAACTATGAAATATAATCATATAAAATATGTTTTTTATTAATTATTTTTTGGAAGAGTTTATGCTAATTCCAATCAATAGGATACCCAAAATATTTATTTATTTTTTACCCAATTCATAGATATCCATCAAAACCACAATCCATGATGTTTATTGTTCATTTTTAATGCACTTAAATCAACATTTTATAAATAAAATTTAAATTTTATGTTTTAGTCTATGTTTTTAAAATAATTTTGTTATGATAGGGAATTCACTAAATATAGGCCAAATCATGGTATGAAGTTGGTTATTGAATATAATAATCCAATGTATTTCTTAATATGGGAATAGATTAAGGTATATATAGAAATTTTTAACAACAAAAAAATTTAAAAATTAATTAATTATTTCGATTAATGTTTATACAGTATCTGGAAAAATATTACTGCAATGACTGTGGATATTATGGTGAATAATTTAGGAAAGATATCATAAACTAGCAAAAGTATAGAATCCTCAAAGAGGTTATTTCTGAAGTAATTACAATTTCACTGAAAATCATTACTAATCATTTTTTCTCTATATTTTATCAGTACTACCAAGACTGCTAAAAATATAAAAACTCAAAAGAAGTATATTTGTTTATAGATCAGTGGGCCGTGTACTTGGGGTCGGAATATTTTCCCTCATCAAATTTAGGTGATTGCCTACTTTGTTTGTGATAAAATGTTATCTATAAACTTATAAATATATTTTGGGTTCAAATAATTAGTATCATAGTGCTTATATATTATTTATGATCAATTTCTAATGGATTAGTATAATGGAGGTAATCAATTTTTATAGAAACAAATGGGAAGAATACACGGTGTTAGAATATTTACATGAATCATGAAGAGGTAACTTCCTACTAATTATTTAGTTAATTTTATTATCATTATATCTAAATTTTTAGTTAATTTTCTTATCATTTTTATTTAATGCTTATTTTGTTAAATTTACACATTAGTTCAAAACACACATCACTGCTAAAAATTGAGAAAACAAGATTAGATTGTTTTCAAACATTATGAAATTGATCCATATTTCATTTTTCATATTTAAGAATTTACCACATTCCTATACGACACACAATGAGTTTTTATGACCTGAAATATGTGTTTTCAATATAAAAGGGATATGTTAATTTAAAATGCATGTCATATAGCCAAAACCAAGAAAATGAGCATAGATTGTTTTCAATATTTGGAAAAAAAAATCCTAAATTCATTTTTCACTTATAGTAATGGACCACAAATCAATCTAACACTTGATGTGGCTAGTATGAATCATAGTATGTGTTTTTAATACAAAAGTGTAATTTTATTTTAACATACACATCCAATAGTCAAAACTGAGGAAACAAGTTTGTATTGTTTTCAAACATTAGAAAAAAGATCCAAAATTCATTTTTAATGTCCTATAATCTAGCTCATACCAATTTGATACATAAAGAATTCTATATGACACAAAGTGTGTGTTTTTAATAAAAAGTTCCTTTTTAGTTTAAAACAAACATTAAATAGAAGAAACTGGGAAAATAAACTAGGATTATCTTCAAAATTTTGTAAAAATATCCGTAATATATTTCTAACATGTTAGAATTGTGTGCATATAAATTCGACATATATTATTGTTGGTATGACTCAAAGTGCAGGTTTTCAATATAAAAGTGTCTTTTTAGTTTAAAAAGTTATTGCATAGCCAAATCTGATCAAATGATATCATGTTATTTTAAAACATTAGGAAAATTATCTATAATATTTTTTTAAATAGGATTTGATCACATGTCAATATAACACACGATGTGGTTGGTGTGACTCAAAGTGCATGTTTTCAAAATAAGTTTCATTTTAGTTTAAAACGCACCTCACATAGTGAAAACTGAGAAGACAAGATCGAATTGTTTTCAAAAGGTTAGAAAATGGTCGATAATTCAATTTTCATGTATAGGAATTGACTGCACACAAATATAACACACGATGTCGTATGTATGACACAGAGTACATGTTTTCAATATAGAAGTGTCGTTTTAGTTTAAAACACACATGCCATATCAAAAAATGAGAAAATGAGCACCAAATATTTTTAAACTTTAGAATCATGATCGGTAATATATTTTTGAAGTGTAGGAGTTGACTACACATCAATCTGACACATGATGTGATTGGTATGAATCCATGTGCATGTTTCCAATATAAAAGATCAATTCCATTTTAAAATGTATATGACATTGTCAAAACCAAGAGAAGTAGCATGCATTGTTTAAATTTTTTTGTAAAATGATCCATTATATATATTTGATGTCAAGGAATTGACCAAATGTTAATCTTACACATGATGTGGTCAGTACGACATGATGTTCATGTTTTCCATATAGAATGTTTATTTTAGTTTAAAACACTCATCATCAAGAAAAAAACCAGAAAGTTAGATTAGATAGTTTTCAAACATTAGTAAAATGATCCAAAAAATATTTATGATATATAGGATTCAACCACATGTCAATCTGACACACAATGTGATAAGTACGAATCAATGTACAGGTTTCAATATAAGTTCAATTTTAGTTTAAAACTCACCACACAAATCTAAAAGCAAGAAAAAAAGATTTTATTATTTTCAAATTTTAGGAAAATAATCCATAATACATTTTAGACATGTAAAAATAAACCGTACTTCCATCCAACACGTGATGCGGTTGGTATGACTCAAAGTATGTGTTTTCTATATAGAAGTGTCATTTTAGTTTAAAACACATATCACATAGTAAAAACCAAGAAAACATGATTGGATTGTTTTAAAATAACAGAAAAATGATCCATAATATATTTTTCACATATAGAAATTGACCACATGTCAATATTTCACATGATGTGGTCGGTATGACTCAAAGTGCATGTTTTTAATATAACTGTCATTTTAGTTTAAAAAACTCATCACATAGACAAAACATGGAAAAAGTGATTGGATTGTTTTTAAATTTAATAATAATTATCCATAATACATTTTTGACATGTAGGAATAAACTGCAAATCAATCCAAAAGATGATGTGGTCATTATGGCTCGAAGTAAAAGTTTTCAATATAAAAGTTTCATTTTAATTTAAAATGTGTATCACATATCCAAAACCATTTAAAGGAGATCACATTTTTTTCATGATTTTTTACAATGACCAATAATTAATTTTTTTATGTATAAATTAACTGCATGTCAACATGACACACAATGTGGTCGTTATGACTTTAAGTATGTGTTTTTAATATAAGTGTTCTTTTAGTTTAAGATGCATCTCACATAGTCAAAACTGAGAAAATAAGCACATATTATTTTAATTTTTTTGAAAAACAATCCATAATATATTTCTAATGTGTAGGAATTTACTACACATCAATCAGACAGATGATGTGGTTGGTATGACTCTAAGTGCATATTTTCAATTTAAAAGTCCCATTTTAGTTTAAAACATGTATCACATATCAAAAAACCAAGAAAACAAGCTCGTATTATTTTCAAAATTTTAGAAAATGATCCATAAAAAAATTTTGAATTTTGGAATTGACCAAACATAAATCAGATAAATGATGTTCTCAGTATATCTCAAAGTGCACGTTTTAAATATTAGTGTTATTATAGTTTGAAACACACCTCACATAGTCAAAACTAAGAAAATGAGCTCGAACTTTGATCAAATTTTATGAAATCAATCAATAATATATTTATTACATGTGGTAATTGACCTCATGTTAATGAAACACATTATTTGGTCGGTGTGACTCAAATACATGTTTTCAATGTAGGAGTGTCATTTTAGCCTAAAACTTCTATCAAAAAGTAAAAATTATAAAATAAGCTCATATAGTTTTAAATCGTAAGAAACATGACCCATAACATAATTACGATTTTTTTATATTGATAGAAAATAAATACGACATATGATGTGGTCATTATGACTGGAAGGGAGTGTTTTTAATATAAGTTAAATTTTAGTATAAAACATACCTCACATAGTCAAAATTGATAAAATGAGCTCGGATTGTTTAAATTTTTTGGAAAATAATCCAGAATTTATTTGTGAGATATAGGAATCAAACACACATCCATACAATAGAAAAAATCGTTAGTACGACTCAAAGTGCATGTCTTCAATATAAAAGTTTCATTTTAGTTTAAAATACGCATCACATATCCAAAATGAGAGAACAATACCAGATTTGTTTATAAATTTAGAAAGGATATCCAAAATTCATTTATGACATGTGGTAATTGATAACATTTCAATCCAATACATGATATGGTTGGTGTGACTCGAAGTTTGTGTTTTCAATACTTGTGAAACTTCAGTTTAAAATGAAACTCACTTAGCCAAAAGAAATAAAACAAAATAATAATATTTTAAAACCTTAGTAAAATGATCTGTAATACATTTATGACATGTAGGATTCAACCTTACATCATTCTGACACACAATTAATAGATAATATCATTAATATATGTAGTAATTAACAATATAATTTATCATATGTGAATTATATAATATTAAAATTATAATTATTATAATTATTTTATTTTATATTATTAAAATAAACATTGGTTTTTTTGTAGGGGAATTATTTTATACACAGGTTGATTATTGGAAAGGGTCTTCTAGTTTTGATATTTTATATGAGTTTTATTTTTTTGGTTAATTGTAAATAAAAAATTAATGTATATATTTTATATGTAAAATTTTAATTTAAATGATAGTGTAATGTGGTATTTTTATTCAAATCAAGTTTTTTATATATTTATATTCTTGTTTATGCATTCTAATTGGGTTTGATTTTATAGGGTGGTTGCATGGATCCTGTAGGAATGAAACTCTATACTAGCTGTAATGTACTTTATGAGAGCTAGGTGAAGTACTTATAAAGGGTCATTTTATTAGTTCTTTATCTAGAGCTGATAAATTTTCTCTTTATCAGTGATTTATCTATTATTAATAATATTTTTAATTATTATCACTTCACGAAGCTCTCATAAAATGTCTCTCCATTAGCTCTTTATCCAGTACTGATAAAGGGATCTTTTATCAGTGCTGGATAAAGCACAAGTAGATACCCTTTATACAATCTTCCAAAATACATTGATAAAGGTACCCCTTATTTGTAATATGGTTTCATTATACCCTTATAATTTTTTCATTCAGCTTTGATTTGTTGGTATACCAAGGATCAAGATGCAAACTCCACAATCTCCCACTTCTTGTTTTCCAACCTGATTTTTTTCATCAAATATCTATACATATTATTTCTTCATGGTTGAATGGAGATGTATAATCTAAGAAAATAATAAATAATTTCCCTCTTTAGTTCATCTTTTGATATTACACATATTTGGGTTCCAAACATTATTACTTCATTATTAGAAAAGTTGAATTTTGAATTATTACCTTTATTTTTCTCTAGCATCTCATCATATTTATATACTTCCTTGATCCTCATGAGAATATAGGGTTGATTAGTTTTTTGATTAAGGAATCATAGATATAGTTTTTTATTAACATGTTCATCCATATCATATTTAAGTATATTTTATCCCTTTAAATCCCTATCATGTATAAGGTTGTGGTTTCCTATGATCTTAGTGCATCTACAACTTTGTTTACTTTCCTAGAATCGTAATGCATTTAATAATCATAAACTATGATCTGATCTAACCACCACTATTGGAACATGTTTATACCCATTTTTTTGAATATATACTTAAGGTATTCATGATACGTATATATGTACCAATTATCCTCATTGAAATATTGTCTTAAAAAATTCAGTGGGAAGATTACTGTAGAGAATTCTAGATCTTACATCGGGTAGTTACCCTCATGGATATTTAATTATTGAGAGGAATAGGATATCAAATTATACTAGTTTATGAGTAGAAAACCCAAGCCATTTTTGGATGCATTATTGTAGATCTACAATATTTCACCACTAGTGGGTAATATGGAAAACATGTAGTGATTAGAATCCTCTTCATCTATTTAAAAATTTCATTATATTCATTTGTACGCACAAACATGTATCTCATAAAAGTAATATTGTTTAGTGAGCATTAAATTCATGATATATTCCTCATAAATTGATGATAATACCCAGAAAATCCAAGTAAACAATGGATTACCATCATGGATGTTGGTATGTTCTATCCTCCAATTACCTCTGTTTTTAACGGATCCACATATATCCCTTTGTTGGTGATAACATGCCACAGGTGATTTAGTTTCCCCAAAAAAACACAAATTGACATTATATTTCATATGGCATTTTCCTCCCAAAGGTCTTTAAAATATAATTTAAATGCTTCTGATGTTCCTTCTAACTTTTGGACTAGATAAGAATATAATCTATAAATACTACCATGAATTTGTTGAGGTAAAACCTAAATACTCTATTTGTTATGTCCATGAGGATTTCTATTGAATTAGTGAGTTAAAATTTTAAGAATATAAACTCTTAATTCCCTTACCTTTCACGAAAAGTAGTATTGAAAATATCCTCTATCTTCAACTTTACCTAATAATATCCTAAAAAAAGATCCACCTTAGAGAATCATTTTGCCTCAAATAGATGATCAAACAATTCAAAAAATTGTAGTAGAGGATACATGTTTTTTATTGTGATATTTTTGAGATCTTGATAGTCAATGCTGAGGCACATTATCCCATACTTCATCATGGAAAAGAGGACTAGGTCACCCCAAGGTGAAGCACTTGGTTATATAAACCATTCAACCAGATTATCCTATAATTAATTCTTTAACCTCTAAAGTTCAATAATGACCATTCTATATGGAATATGGGTTATCGTAATAGATCTAGGTAATATATTTATTGACAACTAAACCTCACAGCTATGAGGAAGACTGAGAAATTATTTTGGAAATATATTATAAAATTCCTTTATAAAGGGAATGTTATCAAGAGTGACATTTTATATATTTTCAATCATTTGAGATGGATAAAATTTCATTAAATGTAATAATATTCTCATTGGAGAAGATTATACAAAATAATATTCATCCTCCTCATTTAAATTTTATTGAATCTGAGGGTTATTTGTGATATAGGGTGTGATTTCCTTATATAAAAAATTTATGTTGCCTCTATATAAGGAAATAAAATCCATACCTAAAGTAACATCAAATTAATCTAAGTAGAGTATCATAATATTTTTTGGGAAATTAAGACAACTAATTTAAATATGGGGTGAGCCATATTGTTGATATTTAATAATTGAACCACTATAAATCTTCACTAATATCTTAGTTTCCATGTTTTGAGGTGGTGTTTGAATAGTTATTTTAAACATTCATGACATAAATTAATTAATAGAACCATAATAAAAAATTATATTCACTATTAATTAATAAATAACTAGCATACATTTTACTACTTAATTATTGGGATATACCCCAATAGATGATATGGAATAATATTGCCATAGATTTCTTGGAATTGAAGGTTATGGTTGTCCATTTATGTTGAAAACCCTAGAAATTGGTAATCGATTCACATAGTTTTCTTATCCCTTACAGATGAAACATTAGACAATAGTTTGAGGGTTGATTAGAGAATTCCTTTTTTTCTATCAAATTGGTGGGATTATCCCATCAAAAAAAATATTTAGGTGTCCTTAATTCCAACACTTAAGACATTTCTTTATCCCTTTAAAACTATTTTTTGGATTCTTCTTCCCACATTTTTGAAAATTGGGATAGTTGAATTTGTTACCCCTTGAGATTTTTCCATCACACCATGATAATAAAAATATATTTTCCACATATTATATCTTGTCCCAAGAGACCCTATATACTCAAAAATCTCCATTAAAAATTTGATGTTGGAGAGTGAGGGAAAAATATTTGGTGATTTTGTTTTTCAATAATTCCTTTCACTCAATCATTTAAACATCATCCTTGGTATTTTTATTTTTGAACAATGTCCACCACTCATCATCGTATACTATGATATATTAAACAGCCAATATGACCACAACATTATTAGAGCATTTATATATGGAGAATATCATTCTAATTGTGTTTATCCATTACTCTATGAATAAGGGACCAGAAGATCTAGTAAAATTATAAGGCCTTTACAACTTAAAGGATTCAATTGTAACTTTATCTTTATTATTGGGATTTGGTAATTACTCTTGATTTAGGCTTTAATTGAAAGCATGAGTTAATTTCAAAATTATTATCAATTATTTCCCAACTCTAGATTCCTTCGATTTGGGTATTTCATTTGGGAATCCATTAAATTTATCATCACATTGGTTATTGAGTCAGTTTCTCATATTTCTGTCAAATTGAATAGAAAATATGGAAAATTATGGATGATTTTTTATTCTATTAAACTAATAAATGTAAAACCATGAACATTAAAGAAATATCTCATATATGATATATATTATTTAACCTATGAATTTATAGGTTTCAATCTACGTTATCTATGATATATTTCACAACATAGAATTTTATGGGAATTATTTTCCCTTAATAAAGGTTTCTAATGAGTTTGTGAATTTAGAGAAGCATCTCCCAATAGAGTGTAAAAATAGGTGTGAAAAAATAACAATTTTCACGCACCAGGTGATGATTGAGTCTAGATCAATACAACATTTTCAAGGTTATTAAACTTAGGTATATTTGTGATTGAGCTATATCCACCTGTAGTCTCTAGATATGGATATATTTTTTTGGGAAACCACTTACATTATAAATTTCCCAAATTTATAAACATTTTCCTATGTTTATTTTTATCCGTAAGTCATTTAATATATCTCTTGAATCCAAATCCACAATAATAACTATAAATTTCTCAAAACATAAATATAAAAACCCATATTTTAATACACTATAATTCATGATTTATTATATAAAGATACACTTAATAAAACTAAAAAATATCATGGGGCCTAGTATATTTAGGAAATCTTGTAAGTAGAACATAAAATTTAAATAGCGGTACAACATTATTATTTAAGAACTCTAAATCATTCAGTTATGTTCATTGGATATTCTAAAACAACATGGGATAAAATGTAGACGTACATAAGAAAGAGGAGAGATATAAATACCAAAAAGGGAATAACCAAAACATAGAGAAAGTTAAATTAGTAAATGTGATCGAAGAGGGATATCAAGGAAACATAATATGGGTAATAATCATAATCTTGAATAATGAGGCATGACATGACAAGATTACAGAAAAGGAAACATTAGAATGTTGAAACAACATAAAACATGAAATTATAAACATAAGTAAAGGCTTACCCGTAAGAAAACCTAAAATATTGTTCTTAGGATAAAATATTGTGAACCATATATAGAATCTCATGAGAAAAGAATAGTACCCAAATTCATTAGAAGGATATATAATTTTGGGCCCACCCAACACTTTCATATCACGAACATGAATAAGTGTGGCAAAGAGATAAGACACAATAATGATGAATTTTATCATTTTTAACAAAACATTTAATGATTTCATATAAAAAAATGTATATACCTAGTGAATGAATGGTAGGAAAAACTATTTGATTACAATTGAGTGGAAAAGGATATATACATTCATTACACAAATGTTTGACATGGATAATTATAGGAAAATTTTGACAACATAATGGGTGTACATAACGATTAATAAACTTGGTGAATGATAGAGAATGATGTCCATAATCTCTTTGTAATCATAAGTATAGTAAGTGAGATGTGTAAATATATATCCCAACTTGAAAAAATGTAAAATTTAAATTCATGACATAAATTTGGTTCTTGAATAAAGAGAAGAATGAGAGAATTCCTTACATTGACATTATAATAATAGTGGTAAATGATATTACTAGAGGGGTAAATGATCTATGATTATTAAGAAATAAATTGGGTAGTAAATTTATTTTTATATAGTCCAAAAAATATTATAAATTGATATTCAAAAGTCCAAATTGAAAGAATGTGATTGGATGGAAAGGAAGAGATAGAGATACCTTACCTTGAGTGAGTGCTTCTTACAACTTGGGAGGACCTTACAAAGAGACTAGGGGAACCTTTTGATAGATATATAGAGGTAATGAATAATTATATTCACTCTAAAATTATTTTTAATAATGTGAAATGAGAGTTTATGTGGTTTTATATTGAAAAAATAGAGGACAATTATTTATTATTTTCTAAAATGTGGTTTTGGACTCTATATAAAAAATTAATAAAAACCAAAAACTTTACCATGGCCTTTTCTCATGTGTTTATCCAAAATGAGGTGGTTCTCATTATTTTATATGTTTCGGAAATGAACCTGTTAAAATAATTCTTTTGGTAATGTGGATGCAAGTCATGTTTATAACGAATTGATTTTAAAACATTAAAATATAAATTAGGTTTAGGAAAATTCATTAAGAGTCTATAAAAATAACCAAATAACCTCAAAACACATTATTTTAAAGAGAAAAAATAATTTTTTTCTCAAATACTCTTTTATAGAATTTATTACATAACATTGTGGTTTTTATGATTTCATAATGCACACTATATATTTCTACTATATTTAATTTTGACACAAAAAATTGACGATCTCCTAATCATATGAAAAAATAACCATTGGATAATTTTTTGTGATAATTTTTAAAAAACATTTTTTAATCAAATGATTCTATAAATATGAGGATTCACACTTTTAAATCAAAATTTTTCATTTGTGGAAAAATAATGGGGTTTTGGATAGTAATTGTTTTATGGCCCTTATAAAAATTATTTTTGACTTCATAATTTTTTTTGTTATCTGTTATAATTAATTAATATTATTAAATATTAATATTTTTATGAAATATCACTTATTTGAAAAATCACTGCAATCATTAAAATAATGTGTCTTGATTAATGCTATATATTTCCAAAAAAATACAATTTGTGTTTCATCATATCAAATCTAATTTTTATAAAACATATTTTTAAATCATTATAAAAAAATAATGTAATAGATTAATAAAATTATAATTTTATTTAAAAAATAATAAATTTATACTTTTGGGTACTACCTACATAATCCTTTTTTACACAAATTAATGCCCTAAGGGTACGGTGTGTGATGGTAATATTTTATTAGGATGGTTCGACATACATTTTTAAGGATATTTTCTTGATATTCTTGAAATTTATCCATAAACAGTTTCACTCCTATGTTTTTATTGAACCTTTGATTGGGATTAGTCAAGGGAAAAGCACAATGATTCAATTTCCCTTATAAGATCTGATAAAAGGTCTTTATAGTGTATGATCCTACTGGTTGAGGCCATCATTTCCTTTCTCTTTATCAATTGGAATATAAACTAACCCTTAATATATAATAATCATTAATTAAATATATAACAGATATACTATGATTGATTATGATGCATAATTGTTTTTCAAATTCAATAGGATATAACTTATAACTGTCCATAATAATAAAAATAGTGCATGTGTTTTTTATAACATCATTTCTTAATGATAAATTTTCTCTTTTAAAAATGGATTTAATTTATAAAATATGAATTCATTATAGAATAATCTATCTTGATGTTAAAATATTATAGGTTCTAAACCCACCTACTGATATTTTAATCATGCTGTGAAAAGATATATTTAAAATTTTATGATATGTGTAAGCTACAATGTCCTATACCAATAAGTAGTATCACCATATTACCATTGGTTATACCACTTCATCCAACTGCAAGTTATTGGATGAGTAATTAAGATAATGTGGTATCAATTACCTGGAACTATAAAAGAATACCTACTCATCCTATATAATAATGACATATATACTGACACTTGATGGGTCATAATATAAGGTATACTTCTTAATAGGGTTGGGTAAGGTCACAATCAGTGTAAATTTACACCTACTATTTAGATCTAGAAACGCTATCCTACATGAATTAGACAAAAAAAATCACCCCTTTCTAGGACATTAATTTCTATGGCACCTCCAAGTTCGGGAAGTCCTAGATAAATATACAGTAATAACTAAAAATACCAATGAATCTATGAATCTCAACAAAATTCTTGGGAATATCTTAAGAAACCATGACATTAAATTTCTCATGATCATTAGAAAATATAGTCTTAGATATTTCATTTCATAATAAATGAATTCAATCCAACTAGAATAGAAATTTAGAGAATTAATTTATAATAAATTTAGTAACCTAGAAGAATTATCAAATCTATAACTGGATATATTTTGAATCCTCTACTCTGAAAATATAATACCCTGAGGTTTCATCAACAAATATAACAAAAATGAAGACTTAATATTGATGGAAGATTCTATTGATCAGATCCATAAAGAATACTGGTGTGATTTTCAACCTAAAAGGCATAACAAGGTACTCATATTGTCCATAATAAATCCAAAAGTTTCTAGTAGGAATTTTATATGGTCCCATAATAAATTGATAGTACCCTGATTGTGAATAAATATTCGATAAAACCCTAGAACCCCTGATTCAGTAAAATAAATAATCGATGCATGGGTGGGGATATCATTTCTTAACCATTACATTGTTAATCCTCAATTAATATACACATGGTCTCATGGAGTCATCCTTCTTGGAGAACAAAACTAGAGCACCCCAATGGGAAAATCATAGATCGATAAACCCCTTTACTTACAAATAATTTAACTGAGATTTCAGTTCTCTACAATTGGAGTTTTATTTTTTTTATGATGGGACATTTGCAATGGATTCCCAATGCTAATGAACTTTTTGAACAAGATTCCACCACCAATGGACCATTGTAGAAAAAAATTGCAATTTTTATTTCATACGACAGACCATCACAACTATTTTTTATTTTTGATGGATGAATCAACTTTCATAAATAATAGTGGATATTTTTTTAAATAAAAAATAATGATTGATCCATTATAGATAACATTATTTATGACGGTATCTTTGTCTATCACAAATAATTCAGATTAAAAACTATTAGGATGGATATAGAGATCCATCCCTATTACTTATTTTTTTATAAAAAAATAGAAAAAAAAAATTAAAAAAAAATTAAATATAATAAAAAAAGTATAATTTTGGTACATCATTTCGAATATAACAATCATAAAAAAACTAAGAATTGTTTGGTATCAAGTGGTATAAGATCACTTGAAGGGCCATGGGGAGGAAACTCTATACCAACACTATGTGAAAATCATCCCATATACTCTAATATCTCCTCATCACTCAGATGATTCTCCTCACGATCCTCCTCCATATATCTCTCTACATTCATTTTATCACCTCATCTTGAGCTCTTAAACTCTCTTCATACTATGTTGAAGATGATTATGATTACTATACATGTTCTCCATTCAAGAATCCCGATGACATCAAAAAATGACCATAATAACATATAAGTGTTGATGGTGAACCAATACCGATCACCTAACCATTATCGACACCATGAATTGTTGCCATTATCCAAGCATCCTCATCAAAACTTGACTCAAAAGTGGCATATTCTACACTCTTAGCATCAACATATCACGAATTAGAAATCGTAGTTTTATACATTTCTTTAAAATATAATTATAAGTTATTATAACTATAAAATTAATATTATTTTTTTAAAAAAAATACATACCAAAATAAGATATTGTCTATCACTGAAAAGCTTTCATGTATCGGGATCTGGGTACATATTCTTTTAAACATCATAATATATAATATATGGTTTAGTTTAGGCCTATAAAATCTAAATCTTTTTACATATAAAGTGTATTTATATTAATAAGTACTATTAAATACCTTATTTCATCAATTTATACCAAATGTATCACTCCCAGACCTATGTGAGACCTGATACTTCCCCCAGTTCTGACATCTAGATGATTAAATCTTCCTAAAAGTCTCTCCTAGCGATTGTAAATACAATCCATCGCATACCAAAGTTGAGTAGTAATGAGGTCAATAGAAGTTTCAATACCATTTGGCAATAGTAACCAACTCTCTATGCATGGATATCTTTTTGAGGTTGTGTAAAAACTATTTAAAACATTCAAGTATACAAATATCAATGGCTCTTCAATAGGAGCTCTTAGGATATCGTCAATTGGGACCATAAATCCAATAAAAAGAAACATGTAATTAATTTAATAAATTTAAAATAAAATATATTATTTAATAACATACAATACAATGGTTGAACATCTACTAACAAACGGTAATAGGAACATTCTCTCATGACACCCTCAAATCAAAAAAATAATTTCATAGAATTGGACCAGTCTCAAAAATATTTAAATGAAACAAACTATAAAAATAAATTAAAATAATTAGAATATTATTAACAAAATTAATTCAAAAAAATTAAAATAAAATAAATAACTTAAACAGTTGAGCATACCTCCCTAAACATGGATTATACTCAATTGATGGACGTCTCAATAGAACATAGTCCATAAAGATCAATCAAGAAAGGTAGAACCCCCTCCTAACAGATGCAACATCCAATGGATCAGATGAATCATTCTCATCATCAGAAAGTTTGACATTAGTGAGAGAATGAAATAGACTGTTGGGGGAATCTTCATCCATCTAGAATAAAAAATATGAACTTTTGGAAATTATTAATACAAATATAAAATATAAAACTATTAAATAATAAAATATGAAAATATTTTCAGAAAATAATTTTTAATATAGATATAAAATATTAGAAACTAATAAATTTTAGAATATAATAATTACCTATAAATAAATAACATAATAAAAAATATAACATGTAAATTTTTTTACATAGATATTAAATAAAAAAAATAAAATTCATAATATAATAAAATTTCCTATCAATAATTGAAAATATATACATATAATATAAATAAAATAATAATTACTGGCATTAAAAAAAATAGATCTTCAAGTCCATCCATATGAAAGTTAAATCATACCTATAAATAATTATTAATACAAATATCAAATTTTACAATCTAATAAATACTTTAATATAGAACATTAATCATCTTGTTTTTATTCACCTTTATTGAGGAGGATGTCTTCATCTTTATCTTCAGAAACACCAACTTCCATAAAACTATCAGTTACATCATCCTTTATTACGTCATCAGTATTATCAATATTATTGTCCCTTAACTAGGGGTTTTCATTATCAATATTTATATTTCTCTGGATAAGAGATATATTTAGGAATTTTTTTGAAAGTTTCCAATATGTTACACTTTTATAGTACCATTTTCATTCACATGAAACTATTTTTTTTGATATTTTTCTTATTACTCTCTACCCGGTAAGTTAATCTATCAAAACATCCTTGTAATTTTTATAATAAACCTGATGTGCTTATTGGGGCAACATAAATGGTTTATTTTATCAAATAAGACTATTATATTTAATTTCAATGACAAAATGCGAAGGATGAACTCGCTACCCTCGATCAATATCAAAGCAATGTAATTTATATATTGTTACATAATTTGGACCCAAAAAATAAAACTCAATTATTTCATCCATTATACAATAAAATTCCACTTCATATTAATTACAATTAAATTCTTTTATAAAAATACAACCATTCGTTTATTTCTTTGATTCACCATATATCCATATATGGAATCAAAATCCATTTACCGTATACCCATTATAATATTTTACCAATTTATATTGGGGGTTTTGGAACACACATAATAAAATATCAATTTCACTTTCATGTTATGTTTCTTGAAAATAATAAAATTCATTAATAATATATGTCAATACTAAATTGATTTAATGATCCATAAAAAACAACTTAACTTTCCAGTCTTTTAAACTAATATGCGAAATTATATTGAAAATGATATTTTATTATAGACGGGGTAATTTGTATAAATTGTTTTATTGATATGGTCATCATATAGTCTATAAATAAATAATGTAAATAAATGTATCTATTTTAATTTAAAAAAAACTAAAAAACTTACTTACTACACAAATAATTCTATTTAAAAAAAAATCAGTACAACATATGTATGATATCTATACTGTTATTCATATGAAATACATCATTCACAATGACCACTAAATCCATGCTCAGTTTGATTAAAAACTAACAATTCATGGTCTATGACATCCTCAACAACTTCCCCATTACGTCCCTTGCAATTATGTTTTGAAGTATATTCCAATTAAAAGAAATAAGAGTTGAAATTTGGAATTTCATCCTACAAGTACAGTTCTTCTATTTACCCTTCAACTGATTCTTTGTTAAGTGCTTTATTATTTAATTTTTTATACATCTATCAAATGGGTATATCCCTTGAAATTAGACCGATCCTGGACATTTAGATTCAAAATGAAAATGAAATATTATATGTTTTATTGAGTCATAGAAGGTTGATGAGAATATTTTCATCAATTTAAAAAATGTAAATCCAAATATTTTTGAAGCCTACTCAGTAGATCATAATATGATGTTTTCAAAAAAATAACGTTGTAGAAATATGATATTTCAGTTAACATATCCCATATTAAATAATCAAACAACCCTATATGACAAACAAGCAGTAGTCTTCCCATTATGACATGGGAATCATGTATTTTCTACCTGGTAATATTCCCATTTATGATGCAATGAGACAAATTAGAATTATAACCATCTAGTAAGATCAAATATCTAATCCATTTAGTGAATAATAAACAACTTTATTTATAAAGTTCATAATATTATTTTTAATTTATTATTTTTTATGATCTTTCATCTTAATACAATTTAAGTTCCAGATATACAGAAACTTGGGAAGGATCTATCGATGAATTTACATTATTTTCACCCTTAACAAGTTTTTTCAACACGGTATAAAATATGTTATAAAAAATACTCCTCTTTATCCAATTATAATCTCACCCAAAACCATTTTTTTCATTTAGGGTTTGTCCCAATTTAATTAGAGGTAAATCATAGACAATAGATTTTACTTAAATAATTGAGATCAATGTCGGAGGTTTTTCTCCTTTAATTCTACATTTTTTGAAATTATTACTATTTTTTCAAAAAGGGTGATCCATAGGTCTAAATATCCAATGATAGTCCAAATATATATTCTTTCTCCCATTACAAAGAATAAACTATTTGTTCTCATCCATGTTGTATGGAAATGATTTTAGACTATGTGAAATCTTTATGATAACATACCATACTCTAGAAAGGCACTAATCATCAACATTAATCCAACTTTTAGTGTAAAATTATGATTCAAAATTATATAAAAACAATTACACCATTATTAAATAATTAAATTAACTCATGAGTTAGTGGATTCCAATATAGATAAATATTCATCTTCATATATCTTGAAATTAAAAGTTCTGAATATATATTTGGTTCCTTCATTGTCATCTAAAGAGTTAAGAAGTACGGAGTAATGAAAATAGGCCAACAAATACTATTGACAACCGTAAGCACAAAAAAACAAAAACAATCAATAGAAACACCCAACTATATGTTATAATGTTTTGAATAAAAATAAGGATGTATATAATCAATGTGTTTCTATTAATATTCAACTCATAAGAAATTTAAGATTTTACTAATGAAAATATTTTATTAAAACCATTTCATCAATGATTTTGTGTTTAGAGAGACAAATAAACACTAAAAATAGGGTCTCATTAGAAAATAACTCTAATATTACATAATAAATCTATATTTTTCTTATTTTTCCTCTTTATACCTTGATTCTCCACATTTCAGAAAATTAATTACTAATTAGTAGTCACTATAATATAAGATGAATTTATTTGAACATGCAAGGACCTTGTGATAACAAAGACTTAAATTATGGGACAACCACATTCATTCCTAGAAACGTAAAAAAATATATTTTCATCAGGAAAAAAATATTTATCCAATGATAATATTTTATCCAAGAAACTATTTGACAATCCAAAATCTAATTTAATACCCTTGAATTTGCAACAAGGTTATAATATATGATTTGGAATATCAATATGATTTGTTGATTCTTAAATAGACCTTCAAATAATCTAATTTAATAAATTCTGAAATGATAGACCTAAAACCAAAAAATATATTTTATAATAAATTTTATTCGCCATGATGACACCTAATATTATAATATTTCAAAAAACCAAAACATAGTAGATTAAGTCCAACATTTTACAACATTAAAAATCTCCTAAGATCACATTTAATAAAGAGAAATTAATTTTTTTTTCTTCATAAAAAATATTATGTTATACAATGAAAATGATATAACTATTTTAACACCCACTATGTTGATAAAATTTATACCGGATCAATTGGGATTTTTTGCGATGATTTATCCAATCATGATCACATAGTAGAAACCTGTGTCTATTTCATGAGTCTATAGTTATCTAAAAAAATATAAATAAAATTAATTATTACTCATGGTAACTAATTAAAATTATTAATATATTTTAACTCCTTAGAATATTCTTTGGAATATTTGTTGAGTGAGGTGTTTTTTTCATGGGATTTCGGGGCTCATAGAGGTTTAGTACAAAAAGAATAAATATATTAAATATATTATAACACATGAATGAAATTTTCAAAAAATAATTGAAAATATCTTGAATGGTGTCTCATATTTGAAATATGTTATGACTCGTAGGTCGGGGATGCTTGGTTTACCATAAGAATGGCACAACATTTTTACGCATCAGGTGTTTGGTAACAACGCATGTGAGTGTAATTTATTTAACATTTTTGTAATATTTTTTTACAAAAATTGAAATATCTCCCGAATGGTGTATCATATGAGAAATATGATCCCACTATCAGGTTTGGGACGTGAGAGTTTTGTAATAATTCACTTGAGGGTAATTAATTTAATTTTATTATTATAATTTTTTTTAAAAAAGTTATACATCTACTAAATAGTGTCTCACATGAGAAATATTAGACTACTGCTACGTTTGGGATATAGGTGTGTGGTAACACACACCTGAGGGTACTATATTTAATATTTTTGTAATTATATACTTCTTGAAAATATTATTGTATCTCTTGAATAGTTCATCGTATAAGAAATGTGAAACCACAGTTATGTCAGTGATGTGGGGTTTACTCTAGTCGTGAAAAACATTTTATTTCCATCAAGTGTTTGGTAATATATCACAAGATAATTATTAATTTAATATTTTTATTATAATTTTTTTTTAAAATTAAGGATCTACTGAACAATGTATCATATGAAAAATATAAAACCACCGTTAGGTTCCGGATGTAGGGTTTAATGTAGTAATGACATAACATTTGTACATATTTTGTGAATGGAAACAACACATGTGAGTGTAAACTTTTTAATGTTTTTTTAATATTATATATATATTAAAAATTATCATAATTTAATATTATTTAAAAATTATTAATAATACTTCTTAATAATTTTTAAATTATTTAAAAAATTGGTTTCTAATACTATTTTTTTATTATTACTACATTCTTACAAGTTAACATGATTTTTTTTAATTTTTTTATATTATATATATATATATATTAAAGGTAATTAAAATTTATCACTCACTATTACATATATTTATTATATAATCGTAATTATTTATTAATTATAAATAAAACAAAAAAAAACATATTTACTATTATTATTGTTTTTGTTCATTTTAATGAATCCCAACAAAGAGTGCACATTAAAAAAATGCTATTTTTTTGATCCTCCAGAATGTATTCACAGATAAAGAGGTTCTTTATTAACCTATTATAATTGTACTTATATTTTTTATTATTTATTGTTTTTTCATTAAAATAATTTTTATAACGTTTAAAAAAATGTTTTTTATAAATGTTTGTTCAAACATTTTCTTTAAACTAACTTTCTCATCATTGTTATTAAACACTAATTTCATGTTTATATCTTGACTTATATATATAAATTTTTATATACATATATATATTATATGATTTTTAATCACATATATATACATAGAAAATATTTTTATATATTTTTTAAAACAAGCATACAAATAAAATCTATATATACATACATATACATATATCAAAAATCCTAATTTTTTTAAAAATATAAAATATATATTTACATGTTTATATATATATATATATTACTTGATTTTTTAATTAAATATAAATATAAAAAATTTATTTTTACATGGTTATTAAAAAAATACATATCAAATAAATAAATATATACATACTTATGTATATATATAATAATACATGTTTTTTAAGAATTTATATATCAGTATTTACATTTATATATATATATATATGTCCAAACATTTATAAAACTATATTCACATGTTTAAAATAAATAAAAACCAATCATAATATAACAAATAGACATGGTTTTAAATCAGGTCCATAATCCAAGAATTATCATAATTCACCAAATATTATATCACTATAAACATGCAATATAATTGAACAATTAAATACATTTATATACACTATATCAAAATTTATATGAATATCATACATCCAAATAAATATTTTCAAGAATAATCATCTTCCCATGAATAACATAAAATAATAAATATACAGTAACACTAAATACCAAATAGATAAATCTATTAAATATAAATGATAAAAACTTCAGAAAATACTTCAAATCAATTGGAATAAACTCTTACAGAGCTAGTAGAAACTCAAATAGGAAATAATAAACTTATAGTAAACCTAAAATAAAACAAATCATAAATTTTTTTAAATGTTTTAACCTAGGGTTTGACCAAATTAATTTAAACAATATTGAATGGGAAGTCATAGAGAATAACAAAAGTGGAGAGAAGAGGAGTCAATACTTGATGGATTTGAACCCAAATATGTAAGAAACCAGGTCTGATGAATTATTTATGGGAGGGTTTATCCAAGGCTTAGATGATGGGTACTATGCCTAAAGATTATAAATGGGGAGGATGGGTGTATAAATTAGATCATGGGTTTATAATAAGATAATTAATTATAATAGGATATTAACAATGAGTTTTATTCTCTTAGTAAAAGTTAGTTTTTGAAGATTTTTTCTGACCAAATTCATTACCAATTGTAAAATGTTCAGTCTAGATGGTTAATAGTGACAAAAATAAAAATATTTCTTGGTTATCTGGTATAACTAATTTTTCATGTGGGATGGAAAGAATGTGCACCAAATGTATTTGTATTGAGTTTCATTCTGTTTTTCAAATAAAAATTATTTATGATGGGAAAATAAAGCTCATGGAAAATATGTATTTCTTCAAAACTATCTGGAATGGGTATCTTGCCTATCATAATTGAACTTTTGCAATTTTCCTTTTTCTAGTAGATCTTGTAGATCTGTCTTCACCATTCTATTAGGAGTGAAGAAATTTTTTTAGTACCCAGTTAGAGATTGATCAAAAACTTGATTCCATGGTTGGGTGGTAACCCGAATATGTCCTTAGTAAATATTTCCTTGAATAGATCAACCATATGAGAAAATATGGGATAATGATTTTCTCCCACATCCCAGACAAGATTACCCACATGGGTGGTGATTCAATTTGGTCAACGAAGGTCTAGGCCCACAACTTGAACAGAAATCCCACTCTCACATTCTCAAAGCGTCCATCCTCATAAAAGATAAAGGAAATGTTCTATTTATAGAAATCAATTTGATATCATTAAAAATGATCTATTACATTCCAATAATTAAATAAATGTCTCCCATTTTTAGCACGAGTGATTCCTAGATTAAATAGCCATTATTAATAACCAATGAAAAACTAGAACACATATGAATTCCATCTTACCTCATTCCCATTGATGTATCTATTTAAAGCACACTAAAAATATACTCCACTACCAAACCCTGATCTCAAATGAAATAAGTATCTATGAAGAGTGAAAAGTATCATGTTTGAAATAATGCCAAAGACTGATTAGAAATATCTAATATTAAACCTCTAATGGTTGATGACCTAATATTCTTCTTTGTCAGAGTAGGATCTACTCCAAGAAAGTTTCCTACCCTCAGTCTTATTCCATAATCTAACTTCCCTGATTCACAATTACATTTTGATCATTATTCCCTCTTCCATGAGCTTCATAGCCACCACCACAACACCAACAACTAGTAGATACCTAACAGTATGAATGTTATGCCATGATAGTCACCCTGACCCCACAACCCTGAGCTAATCTTGTTCCTATACCATTTCCATGCTAGTGTATGCTAGAAATATGGCATACATGTTTCATATTCAAAAAATATGCTACTATATAGGTGTTTGTGGGAGATGATATCTCATGTGTCCAAAATGAACACATAGATATCACCTCACATCACTACTCCCTCATGAAGGAAGAGAATATTCACAAGCCTACCCTGACAGACTACAACCATCCCAATGTGAGTCATATGTTACCCATTTCCTATTGTTATAAAATCCACAATGATTACTTATTGAACTCAAGGAGGATAGTATCCTAGTATAGAGATTTTTAATAATATTCCTTTAAATAAAAAAATCTTGGCTCATGATTTTAGAGATGGAAGGAAAATATTACACGTTCCCCAAACTTTGATCTCATATTACAAAAAACCTTCAAACTGCACGACTCTAGTATATTCATTAATATCTAAGGTTGGAGAAAACTACTAAGTCTCTCCAAACTGGGCATTTAAATCAAAAATTCTCATATCCCATAACTATGATCACATAAAATCGTGATCTATATTCAATAATAGGGTCTATGATTTTTTTTCTAAAGTAGCAGGTCTAAAGAAATTCTAGTTCAGGTGATTTTGAGGTTGTACTAGAAAATAAATTTCCCCATTGATGTACCTTCCCATTCAACATGTAAAACACTAACTATATAACTACCAGAACATCTATAAATGAAATTGAATTTTTGAATGAATAAATGGATTTTTAGGTAATGTGGTAATAAGAAACACATACTCTACATTCATTATTTTGGACCATTATATGGTTTGTCAAATTAAAATTAAATTTAATAATCATATATAAAGATAATATAGTCATTTTATACTAAATATTATGATTAGTAAATCATGGATTATGATAAATTCCATTAGACATAGACAAAGGAAGTGATGGACATAATAAGTAAGATTGTTCCCTATGAAGCCCTTTTATCAGATATTTTAAATGAGATAACATCAATAGGATTTTCCTTGGCTAGAAAAAATATGAGATTTAACAAATAATTCATGTGAAAAAACATTTATAGGAGAATTCCAACCTTATTAAGGTTATATCCCAAACCATATTCACTGAACCACACCACAAAAATCTCACCACCACACACCTTTCAATTAGATCATTCATAGTTTTAATAAAGATATATATATTTATCTTATAATTGTATGATTTTGTATATTTTTTTAATATTATAATAATTATAATTATATTTTATTACATTATAATTTTTAAATAACAATTCTGATAATAAAATTAATATTTTGATATGGTGAAACACAAATATTTTTTTTGGAAATATATAGTTTCAATCAAGACACACTTTTTGATGAATTCAAGAATTTTATATAGACAAGGTATTTTAGTAAAATAATATTTTTTAAATAATATTTTTTTAATTCAAATAATAATATAATTTTATGAAGTAAAATTTAATTTTTATAATTTATAGAAAACTATTATTTTAAATTAAACTAGTATTTTTTTAATAATTAGGGATTTTTATTTAAATTGTAAATTATCATATTTAGAGAATAATTTTGATAAAATAAATATTATTTTTTTAAATCATGAAATAAAATTATCCAATAGTAAATTTTCTATAATTATTTGACATAATAAATTTTTTGGGTAAAAATTAGTACTTTATGATTATACAGTATGTACTGTGACATCAGAAAAGCACAAAAGATTTGTAATAAATTATATAAATAGTATACATGTCCAGAAATGTATTTTCCATTCATAATAATTTGATTCTTAATTTATATGATTAATTTTAAAAACCCTTAATGTATACTCTAAATCCTATATTATATTTTATGTTTTAAAAACCAATTTGTTATAATGATGAATTACTTCGACATCACCATGAAAATTATATTTATATCTTTGGTGCTTATAATTATAAAATAATGAAAACCAAAACACTTTGGATAAACCCATGTAAAAAGAATCATGGGTTGATTTTCAGATTTGATTAATTTATCATATAGAGTCCAAAAACCCATGTTTGGAAATTAATAAATAATTATCCTTTTTTAGCTATATAAACTCAACCGACACCCCATTCCTCTCAATTAAAAACTTTTGGAGAACTAATTTACTCTTTTTAACCTCTCTAAATCCCACCCATGGTTCTCCCAATATCTTAGGAAGCTCATCCCATGAATAAGAAATAATCCTCTCAAGGTCGGGGATCATCTCATTCTCCTATTTATTCAAGATCCTTCATTATTTTATACATTTTTATTTCCATTTATTAATGTTGGGATATATTTTTACACATCCCTTTGAGAATATTTCTGATTTATAAGTAATTAGAGACCCATTTACCCTATTTTCTCTCCTTCTTTATACATTAATGTACACATGTTATAATTTTGATATTATCATCTAGTGTTTCCATTAAAAACATTTGTATAATGAATACCCATATCTATTTCCAATCATGGGTATTCAACTTGTTACGCATATGGTTCACTGATTGGGGATTTAAATTTATGTAACCTACACTCTCTAATCGTGGGTTTAAAATTGGTGTTAGAAATACTTATATTGTATAATCTTTTTGGAACACTTATGAATAAAAATAATAAGAAGGTGATTGGTGGGATCAAAATTATATATTGCTTTAATTCATTTGGTAATGTATTTTTCTCATGAGATTACATGTAATTTCAATGAGAGGTTATCCTAAGTACCACATGTTATGTTGTTTTTCTAGTTATCATTGAATTATGTTTATGATTTCTTGTTTTATGTTGTTTACACATTCATAAGTTTCCAGTATGATATCATGTTATACCATGAATTTATTTTCAAAATTATGAATATCACCCCTCTTATCTTACCTTGATATTTTTTCTGGATCACACATAATTATTTACCTTATGATAGGATTTGTTTTTTACCTCACTGGTCTTTATATCTCAAACTATTATTATGTATGCTTTCATCCTATCCCTTGTAGTTTTATAATATCCAAGGAATATATGGAATTCTTTCAATGTATTTAAATAACAATTTTATACCCATATTTTATATTAAGTTTATATGTAACTTAATTTCCAAATACAATAAGAATTATGATATTATGGGTTTTTACTATGTGTATCTTTACAAAATAAATCCTGAATTAAGGTGTATCAAAATATTAGTTGTCATAGTTGGTATCATAGAAAAGTCAAGTTATTTTTTTTTGATTAGGATTAGAAAAATATGTGAAATTTCTTAGGGATAAGACAAAACATTAGAAAACTTCCCTAAATTTTTGGTAAATTGTAGAGTATGTGGTTACCAACAAGATAAACCCATATCTAGAAAATGAAAGTGGATGTGGATTTAGAATAGCTATACCTTAGATAAATAACGTTGATAATTGAGTATTGATATGAACTCAATCATCAATTGGTGCATGATAATGGGCCTTTCTACATAGCTAGTTTCACACTAATAAGTGATATTATTTGGTAAAGTCACAATCTCCTTACAATCCATTATAAAAGTAAAAAATTACAATAATATTTTACATTGGAAAATAGATCATGGATAATTTAGATTAAAACATAGAAATTCATAAGTTAAGGAATATATCTTATTTAAATATTATTCCTTTAATGTTTATAGTTTTTTATTTTTGTGTTTAATAGTTTAAAAATGTTCTTTCATAAATTTTGGATTGTGTAAATAAAATACCAGAATCAAATATTAAAAGGTAGGATTATAATATATTATTAAAATTCAAAAATATCATTCTCATTTGGTTCTATAAATTATTTTTTATCACATATGTTTAGTCAAATTATTCAAATATCTCCTCAAAATATGGAAGTCATGTTATCGTTGATGTTGTGAAATGGTTCAATTATTATATCCAATGTATATAACTCATCCATTGTCCAAATGTTTTGGTATAATTTCCTAGAAAACCATGTGATACTCCCATTAGTGGAATTATATGTTATTCTATGCACGAATTGGATTTCCTTGAAGAGTGAGAGGAAATTGTTAAAAAATTTTAAATCAAAATCTGTATTTAAAATCACACTCAAATTCATTGAAATTTCAAGGAGTATGAATCCTATATAGTACCAAAATATCAAGCATGGATATTATTAACTTACATGAGATATTATCTAGATCAAATGATTAAGACTAAAGAAAATATCATCCTTAATAAAATTCAAATTGTAAGTGAATTCATTGATTTGTTTCCCAATGAATTACATGGTATTCCTCAAAGCTCTGAGGTTGTGTTCTCTAGGTATCTCATTCATATATATTTTACAATATAACACACTCTATATAGAATTGGCATTGTTTAACTTGAGGCACTAAAGAAAAAACAAAGGAGAATATGGAAAATGGATTTTTACACCCAATTACTTCACCATGTGGTGCAATGATCCTCTTCATAAATAAGAAGGTTGAGTCATTATTACTCTAAATTGATTATCGTGAACTCAAAAAGATCATGATAAATAACAAGTTTCCTCTTACATGGATTGATGAATGGATTTTTCAGTTCCATGGATCCCAGTACTTCTCTATGGTGGATCTTTGGCCTGGATATTATCAAGTAAAGGTGATGAAGGAGGATATATCAATGATTACATTTTTTTATATGGTATGGGCACTATGAGTTCAAAGTGATTCCATTTAAACTCAATAATACTATATTAATATTAATGGAATTAATGAATAGATTCTTTGAGGATTACCTTGACAAATATTTTGTAGTCTTTATAGATGAAATTATTTTATACGTAGAAATTAGGGAGGAACATGAAGATCATTCAAATACTATATGGAAGACATTGTGGAAGGAAAATATGTATGAAATGTATATTATATGTGAGTTTTAGTTAGATAAATTAACTTTCTTGTGTAATTTTCAACCTAATAATAGGAAATATTTTGATCCATCAAAAATAGAGTTAATCAAAGGATGGCCTAGAACATCATCTATGAGAGAAGTCCATAGTTTCATTAAATGAAGAGAAGTCTAATCACAACACATTTCCCCACATTATACCCTACCAGGAAAGGATTTATGAATTATAGTGATGTGTTCAAAAATTCCTTGGCTTTTTTACTCTTGAAAGATAAAAACATGATAGCATATGCCTCTAACCAATAAAAGGTGCATGAGAAGAACCACCCAACACATGATATGCAATTGTAAGTAGTGATCCCTACATTGAATATTTGATGACATTACCTATTTGGAGAAATGTGTAAAATATATATATCATAAAATCCATAGGTATATATTCACAAAAAATGATATTAATATTAACCAAAGAAGGTGATCAGATATGGTCATAGATTGTGATTATTAAATCCATTACCATCACGAGAAGGTGAAAGATGTGGTAGATGCTATGAGTTGAGAGGATCTTACAACCCTATCTATGATAAGGATTTCAGAGTATCCAATATTTGTAGAAATTATTAGGGTGGATATGGAAATAACAAAATGATATAAATCCTACCATGATAAAATAACTTCTCAAACATCAATTTTCGAGTGGACGAAGAAGGAACGAAAAGATGATTAGGCACTATAGAAAATTTTAGTGAATATTTATGAGTTAAACATTAATAATGATGGATTTATAAGGTTTGAAACTCTGATACATGACCGTAAAATACTAGATATTAATAGGGAACATCTAGATAATGTTCATATATCATCCTTCATTATTCATCCATGAATCACTATGATGTAATATTTTTTGAAGAAAAAATTATAGTGTGAAAGGATAAATTGGTAGGTTACAAAATTATAATCACGATTCATGGTATGCTAACTGGTTAAGGCTGATTGATAGATGTACACGGGTATGATGAAATTTTTTTACATACCAGTCTAGAAATTGGTAAACATTATCATGTATATCATCATAGGACTCCCCAAAACCACTTAAATATATAACTTCATCTAGGTTGTATTTTATCACCTTACTAAGTAAACAAATTTCATTACTATTAAGCAATATCTCTCTCTTTAAAAACCGCCAAGATATAAATAAGGAATGTGGTATGATTTCCAATATTTCAACTCTCTAAACATATGATAGATATCTAATGTGTTACTTGAAGATTTGGAGAAGACTTTATGTTTTCGATGTAGAATTGAGCTTCAAAACATCCTATCACGCTTAGATAGATGGTCAAACTGAAAGTACCATTCAAACAGAAGAGGATATGTTAAGATCTTGACCAACAGATTTCCAAGAATACAAGGACCATGAAATTCTTTAATTGGAGCTCTCATGCAAAAACTGTATCCATTAAAACATTCAATTGGAACCCTTTGGGTCTTTGTATGGGAAGAGGTTTCAGAATATGACATGCATGGATGAAGGGAAAATTAAATCCTAGATACATCGACCCCTTTGAGATGCTTGATAACAACAGAGTGGTGTCCAATCAACTAACACTCTCAACCTATGTATCTCAGGTATATGCTGTGTTCTAGGTTTCTTTATAATAAAGTACATACCAGGTCCCTCACATGTACTAAATCTAGAGTTAGAACCATTGGAGAATTATCATTCCTATAAGGATTATTCGGTAAAGATCTCAGATCATAGTGACAAATTTTTACTAAAAATAATACCTCACTTGGTAAAAGTGTGGGGGTTGAATTATAAGTGTGAGGAACCAACACATGAACAAGAAGAGGTGATGAAACAAATGTACCCTCATATGTTTTTGTGTATAAAATTAATGTTGCAAGGGTTAAATTTATGAGGGGGTAAATATAACAAAAAGAATATTTAAAAATGTAATTTATTTTTTAAATGAATAAATTCATTATCAATTAATGTAGTTAAAGAAAACTCATGCACTTCTTTGGTTATTTTGGGATGTTACATGGGATATCAAATTTTAAATACCATTAAGCATCATAACCATTGATAATATATTCATTTTAGAGGGATAATTAAGGTTAGTATATTAAGGGTTATGATAAAGTATATTTGAGACATACAAATGAATTGATTACCTTGACCGGTAGGATTGTACCCCGTGAAGTCCATTTATTAGAGCGTATAGTAGAGATAAAATTACTGGGATTATCCATTGACCAATCCCAAGATTAGACTCAACAATTAAAGAAAGAAAAAAAGTTTATAAAGGAAGTTCGAGCTCATATATATCACATCCCAAACCAAGTTCACCGAACCACCCCAAGAAATTCTTACCACCACACACCATTCCCTTTAGGGAATTTGATGGTTTAAATAAATTCTATGTATCTAGATATTAACATTAGTATTTTTATATTTTTATTTGTAATAAAATAATTCTTATATTTATCTTTTGTAAAATTATAATTATTAAATAAAATATTTGACAAAAATTTGTATTCTGATACAATGTAACATAAACCATAATTTTTTAAATATATACTTTTAATAAAAACTCACTTTTACATGAATTCATGAATTTTTAAAATAAATTATATTATAAAACAAAAATTATTTTCATAAAAAAAATTATATATAAATTATAATATATATTAATGAATTTAAATGTAACTTTTGTATGGGCCAGCAAACTGTTATTATTTAAAAAACCAATTTTTATTAGAAAATTTGGTTTTATGTTTTAAAAGTTTAAATATACTATTTAGAGAATTAATTTGATCAAATAAATTATATTTTTGAAATAATCATGTCAAAAATACCAAACAGTTAATTTTTCAAAATTTTCGAGGACATTCGTTTTTTACATAAATATTAATATTGTATTATTATATGGTATGTATTATGAAACCCTAAAAGACCCATAGTCGTGTAATAAATAATATAAATAGTATAAAAGATGAAAATTATTTTTTCCCTTAAATTTTTTATAATTATTTGATTAATTTTATAAACATTAATGAATCCTCTAAAACCAATATTATATTTTAAGATTTTAAAATCAATTGTTTATAAAAATGACTCACTTGAACATCACCAATGAAATTAAATTAATGTATTCGGTTCTTGGATTTATAAAAACATGAAATCCAATCCTCCTTGGTAGAAACCATTGGAAAAAATATGGGATGGTTTTTGGTGTTGATTACTTTATCATATAGAGTCCAAAAACTATGTTTGGTAATTAATAAAGAATTATCCTCACTTTTTCTCTATAAACCCAACCAACCTATCTTTCATTCCAATTAAAAATTTGTTAGAATGAATTTTATATACCCTTACCTTTATACATCCCTACCAAGGTTCCGCCAAGATGTTATGAAGCTCCTTCCAAGTTTTAACAAGCACCCTTATATGGTAATGGATCCTCCATTATCCTATTTATTTATTCACCTTCTTTATGTCATACCTTTGGATGTCTAATTTTTCAATTTGGGATTCGATTTTACACATCCCACTTACTATAAATATAATTCCTATATAATTAGAGAGACATTAAATTTCTTATTCACCTCTTTAAAAAATATTTATCTACACCTGTTATATTGCCAAAATTTTCATGTAATTTTCCATACCCACCATACGTGTAGTGAATAACTATCTTTATTTCCACTCAAGGGAATTAACCTTGTTGTATATATCATTTATTTATTATATATTTTATATTATTCAACCTTCACTCTTTAATATTGAGGATAAAATTTAAGAAATTTTTCATTATGTTGTATGACATATTTGGAATAGTTATGAATATACATGATATGAAAGTAATAGATTAGCCAGGAATCATATATCCCTCTAATGAATTAGGTAATGTTATTATCTCATGAGATGCCTTGTATCATGAATGTGACGTTATCCTTATAAAACTACATTATTTTTTGTTGGAGGTTCTGCTTGACTTATGTTTATTATGTAATGATTCATATTGTTTTCACATTATAATTTTTCCTTTATATTAGCATGTTATATCAAGCCATATTGTTCAATATTATGATTCTGACCCCTCTTATGTTACATTGATATGCCTTTTGGATCACATGTACTTATTTACCCTTTTAAATGGTTTTTATTCCCATACTTTTATTTATAGCTCACCCAATTCTTATTCATATCATCAGGTCATCCCATGCCATTTTAGAAGATATAAGGAATATAAGGGCATGTTCTAGAGTTTTTAAATAATGATGTTGTACCCATGTTTCATGTTAATGTTCGATGCACCTAATTTCACCAAAACACTAGGCCTCAAAATATTTTGGGTTTTTACTATGTGTATCATTATGTAATAAATCATGAATTAATGTGTAATAATATATGGATTGTCATAAACTTCACCCTTTTATCTTCAAGAGTCTCTAATTGATCAATAATAGTTTAAATGGACTCCATAAACAACTCTTTTGTCCCTCAACCACCATTTCTAATGAAAATTGGTGGGTGGTGATGCTATAATAATCAGTGAGATATTATATAGTCATATTAGATATATGAGGTCCTCTCTCCATGGATTGTAATATACACAGGAGGTCCTCATAGAGTCGATCTTCTAAAGATAGTCTAGGAACAGCTGGAGGTTCTGGTCCACCTTCTGGAGGTTCATGCTCACTCTCCCCCTGTGGGACTAGAACCATAGCTTTGTTTAGTGGAACAAATCTATAAGGCCAATAGAAGATCATTTCATGTAACATTTAATAGGAATTTTATCAATGCGCATGGTAAAGTGAAAAAGACACAATAACCCATGTCCTTGAATGCTGCACCCCAAATTCTCATTAATCTATATTTTCCAATATTTTTATAGTGAAATATTCTAATTTTATTAAGGGTATTTTACCTAAAATATTTACATTCAAACACATTAATTTTTAATACATGGTTTAAATTTTCATGGTATGGTGAAATAGAGTTTCATTCAGAATTTATAAGGGAAAAACATAATAGGTTTCTTAATGATGTTTTATTTAATCAGGAATCATTTAAAAATATATTTATAGTGTAAAGTAAGTGGCATGAATGCACACACACCCTATTTTTATACTTTACCATGAAATAAAACCCCAAATAAAGATTACTATGGAAACCAAGTGCACCACCAAACTTGGAAAATCAATAAATAGAAAAAGCACAATGCTGAACAAAAATCCTTCCCATGGTGACTTATCTTTTCCTTATATGTGGGTTAACTAATCAGTATCATGATCTCATTTCCAAGAAATAGAATTACTTAATCTATTTTCTACCAACCAAAAAATTAATATAAAATAAAATGATTCTTTGATACCTTTATTTAATGCCCCACCACCCTAAACCACTAACAATTCCTAGACTGTCAACCACTACGGAACCTCTAGAAAGTCTCCGCCTATGGAAAAGGCTACTAACAAATATTGAGGGTATAATAATACACCTTGGGTAGGCTATACCATTCAGACAGAGAATAATAATATCAAAAATAATGGAAAAAATATATCTTTTAATACTACATGAAAACATCAGAATGAGTTCCAAACACAAAATATATTCAATGAAATATAAAAAATTTTGTTTCCAAGAAATAATGTATCATCCATATCACCAGTCATATACAATAGGTACATAAGTGAGGAAATAGTTAAAGACCCAAAACATCAGGACATAAAGTGATATGAGCACTATCCTTGCACCCATCCCCATATTAAGTTCTAGCATGTTGTCAAAAATTGGTCATAAAGAACATAAGCTTTTCCCTACCTACATTAATATAATTTTCAAGGGTACAAAAAAGTTTCTGTGGTGGGGTTTTAAAACTATTAATTAGGACACCTTTAATGGAATCCCTATATAATACAATCTATGAAATCCATGCAATAAATTGTACCATACATAGACAAATTAATTTATTAGAAAAAATAAATAAACAACCAAAAATTAAAGCAACGCTCCATGTTGACACCAAGGATCTGACCCACCAGATTTAGAAAGAATCATATGTATCTAACCTTGTGATGGATACCCTACCAACTTAAACCACTCTCGACCAAGGGTAATATACTTTCCCCCTATCCAAACCGTCACCTCATGGTATTATAGACATCACTAAGACACTAGCGTCCACCCAACAACTAGATTCACCCCAAGATTAACCATTAACAATATATATATATAACCAAACAAATTAAACAGTTATCATTAAGTCAAGTCATAACCCATCACTTCCATGATACAAAATAAACAATTAAAATTTTAAGGGATCAATTAACATTTTATTTCCAAAATAATTTTAACTTACATTATCCAAGAACATTAAAAACACCATATGGAATTTTTAAAGCTGAAATTGCATTACAAGGAACATTAAAAAAAGGAAAAAACATTACATTTTGAAATACAACATTAAATTATAGAAATAAAACATCAACCCAAAACATGTTCCCCATCTACAAGGGTACAGTCCAAGAGGAAAAATTCAAATAAAGAACTCTCATAATCCCAAATATTTTCTTTTGATAAGAAATAATTCATGATTTTTAGGTAATGGAAAAGTCTTTAGTTAATTTTTTTAACAAAAAATATAGATCATTCCCAAAAAACAGATTGATCCTTATTTCTAGTACTTAAGTTAAAATAACACAACTATGGGAAAAAACATAGGGAACACCAAACTTTATCCAATAGAAATCATCATTCTTAAAACCAAGTTTTGATTGGTCATAAAAAAAAGGAAATGAGGAAATATATAAATTCTCTGAAAATATGTCATATGGGCTCAACATGATGGAATAAAACTCAATATTGAAATAAAACAATAATATAAGGATGTTGTGTTGTAGAGTATTCATATTCTTCCTATTACAAGTGAATACAATTTTAAGCGGAATGAAACAAGAGATGACCAAAAAAATACTTGGGGGAAGATAGGGGAGTAAGCAAGAGGGACTTTGGGCATAGATGGTTCCCAAAATCAGGTAAAATGAGTTAAGGTTTATAAGTAAAATATTTCAATATTTCATGTTTTAAAGGGGTTTACGGTTTGGTCGCATAGTTTGAAAAACCATTCGCTAATCCTATAATCACCGCTATCCAAAATCTTCTATTTCATTTGGTTATAACTCACATTTTTCAAATCTTGCACATATCTTGTGAAATTCCATTATAAAGACATTGATGGTTTCCAAGAGACCCACACATGGTTTTCAAATCATGTACCTTTACAATTTAGGAAATATAGCAGGGGTGAAAAGTTTTTACTGAATATGATATAACTATGTTCCCCAACATACAGATCATGAACATGAATTTCAAAGCCTCAAACTCTTGTTTCAGTCTTTCATCCCTGACATCCTTTAAAATCAGTCTCGAACTACATAATACACATGGTGATAATAAAATTCAATGATGAACAATCCTCAACAAGTTGGTAGATGTAACGTATATATTATAAGAATATCATTTTTCATAATGTATAATTATTTTAATATAACATAATTACAGTGAAAAATGAGATTTATGAAATTTGGAGATGTTAAAGTAAATAAAAACATCAAAAACACTTGTTACTTTGAAAAATCACTCCTTCTTGTAGAGTATTCCTTTATAATGAAGAACATAAGACTTATTCATGTAAAAAAAGGATACTAATAATGGGAAATTGAATTAAGGTATTGAGTTATGATAAGGATTAGAAAAATATATGTTTATTGGAGTGTGTGGTAAAGAGATCCTTTTATAAGTAAAATGAGGGAAGACTATTTGGAAACTAGAGTTAGGTGAATGGAAAAGATGAAATCACAAGAAAGATAATTTATTTCGGTAATGAAATATTATTGAGAATTTTGGTATTGGATGTCACACCTAATTGGTTTTTATATATTGATTTTTAATCAATTTAATCACCAAAATTTAGAGAAATGTTATTTTTACACCATTTTAACACTTTTTACGTTTTTTTACTATTTACCAAAAAATTGATATTTTAAAAAAATTAAAATATTAAGCCTTTTAATTAATTTAGATATGAGGATTATAAAATTTCAATCCATTTAATCTGATTAAATTTATTATTATAAGAAACATGTCTTTGAAATGAAAAAATAAAACACTTAGATAAACTAGTTTTTATAGAAACAATTTTAATACTCAGTGTTCCTAATATTATTTAATATGAAGTACTAATTAAATGATCATTAATATTTTTTTATAAATACCTGAATTATATTTTATAATAATCTTTTAAAATTGATCCAATTAACTTAATATGATGAAAATATATAACGTTTGAAAATAAATCTTTAAAACAAAACCTTAATATTAAATGATTTTAATCAAATCACATTATTTATCTTAAAAAATTTAATTTCTTATTTTATTTGATCTAGAATATTTATTTTAATTTTATAATAACATCAAATAATTATAATATGTAACGATTAAATAATTTTTTTTAAAAACTAATTTTTATTATTTTTATTTTTATTTCATTCCTTAATTATTTATTATATGTGATTTTTTTCTTTTTTACTAATAATTAAAAAAATTATTTATATCTACTAAATAAATGTATATCCCATGACCATATATCCAACGTCTATATATCTAATGTCTATATGTCTAATCATAATATATATAATGGTTATATTACAGTCCAATATATTTCTTTTCGTACATCTATAAAATATATCATCAAATTAATTTACTTAATTTTCAAAATTTATATTATATTTAAATTATTTTTCCTTAATTAATTAGTTATAATTTTAGGTATTATCTTCATAGAAAATAGTAACAATGAGGGTTTATTGTTTTTGATATTTTTATTTAATTGTGGTTTTATTTCCCTTGTAGTTTTCCTAATGATATTTAATATTTTATTAACATATTTTATTAGTATTTATATTTAATTGCAATAGAGTATCTTAATAATTCATATCTTGATTCAATTTAGTTTGGTTTTGTAGGTGATGAAATCTAGTTGTCATGTACATAAAAAAATATAGTGTTACATTATACCCCCTAAAAAATAATTTATCCCATTAAATTTTATTACTAAGATTAAAATAAATGAGGATACTTATTTGTCACTATATATTAATGTTATCATATAGATTCCTCAAAAATATGATTCCTCTAGATAACTTTAACCCAGTGATTGTTTTTAATTCATAGTAATTTATATCTACAATTTAATAATTCTTTTGGTTTTTAATCATAACAGTGATCATGTTCTATCTATACCACATTTGAGTTCATTACCTATGATAGATTAGTTATGTACTTCCTCAAAAGTCATACAAGGAACACATCATGCACTTTACATAGGTTTGGAAGAAGTGTAAGATGATAAGATACCAACCCCACACAATCAAGTATTTTAAAGGGCCTAATATATCTAGAGATTAACTTATTTTTCTTAATGTATCTCATAATATTCTTCTACATTGATATTTAAAGTAATACCTTGTATCTACCTTAAAATTGAAATTATCTCTGCTGGTTATCAATATATCAATTTTGTTAAATTTGTGAAATATTAACATAATATTGAATATTTTGAATCTTATATCACATCACTTGAGAATGATCTAGTACCAGCAGCTCTCCCTCTTGATATTTATCCAAACATATTGGATTTCTTCACCCTTTCCCTTGAAAAGTATCATATAACATTATTTTAAGACTGGAGTAGAAACTATTTTTATATAATACATATAAAAGGGGGAGGTGTTGATACTAAACTCTTTAAAATCCATTTAATAAGATCTTAGAATATCTTTTAGAGTTCAAATGCTACTATCATATTGACCATCTATTTGAGGTTGATAAGATATACTAAAGATAAATATCACATGGATTTCATGTTAATGAATTATCTATATCATCAAGGTAAAGCTAATATCTCAATGTGATATAATAGTAAGTGATACTTCTAGCATCATTTCCACTTCCTTTATATATATCAATGAAATTTTATCCTGAAATAAATCTTATTAAATAGAAATTAAATTATTTTACTTTTTTAATTTATTAACTAAAACCCAAATGGAATTATAAACTATAGAAATATTGTAGTATCCTACAATTAAATGCATGATGGTGTTCTTCCATTTACATTCTACTATGGGTAATAGTTTCATTGTCCTCTTAGATTTCAGATTTTTATCCTTAACATACTATAATACTAGGAATTATAAAATATACCCTTCAATATCCCTCTTTATGATGTCACATGTTTGATACACATTGAGGTCTCTTCCCATATTTGTTCTCCCTGGATGGATAGAGAATTATGAGCCATTTTTACCATCCAACAGTGCCTTCTTCAATTATAAAATTTAAAGTTCATATATTCATTTTCAAAAAATTATAATTCATTCCCACTCAAAGTCGACCCCTATATTATTTAATACCTTCTTATGTATCTCATTATCTTATTTATAGGCCTCCTTGACCTTCACATAGATAGTTGTTTGAGCATCCATTCAAGAAAGATATTACTTATACCCTTTCCATATGATCCTCAGTTTGATCCTTTTCAAATCTATGAGTTTTGTGTCTCTCTCAATCCTTACCATAGATATGGTGGCAATATTTTTCCTCCTCATATCATTATCCACTATATTTTACTTCTAAGATTTATAACATATTGAGAAGAAATAAAACTTTATTAACTTCATCCATCTGTTTTATAACATGTTCAAATCCTTTAGTGCAAATATATACTTTAATCTTTGGTAATTAGTTTACATATCACATTTTTTACCATATTGATAATTCCTAACTACTTGTAATACAATTATTATCATTGCGAGCCCCAAATAATACATCTGTCAATTTTTATCATGAACCTTTAATTGATAAGATGCATATTCTTATGTCAGTTTATTTTTCATTAGGACATATCCGAATAAATTATTGATGCCCTGATTTATATTAAAATCCATTATATACTAAAGGGTAATGTGATTATAGGTTCAATTACCATTATTATCCTTAGATCCTTTAAATTTTCTCCATATTATTTTTTCTTGAGTATCCTGGATCCCATATGTGTGAACTTAGTTAGATGATTTTATAGCTTTTTATAATTTCTCACAAATCATTTTTAGTAACTATCCATTCAAAGAAAAATATGGATCTCTATTACTATGATTGGTATAATCCATTCTCTAATTACCCATTCCTTTGAGGGTTCCGAATATATATCATCATTTGTGATAACATAACATAATAGTGATATATTATATATCCAAAATTAAAACTTAATAATTTAAGAATAATTGTATTCTATTCTCACGGTATTCAGTAGAATCCAGAATTGGATTTTATTCTCTTCCATGATTTTATAATATATGATAATATCATCAAGGAAGAATATCAAAAATAAATCAATAAAATCCTTAATGAACATATTCATCAGATTCGTAAATATAAAAGGGGAATTTTTAATTCTAAATGGCATCACTATGAGTACATAGTGTCCTTATCCTGTATAAAATGTTGTCTTAAATAAATCAGCTATTTTCACCTTTAATTGATGATATCCATTTAGAAATTCAATCTTTAAGAAGTATATATCCCCTCATATTTTATATAAATTATTTCAATATGGGATAGAGTATATTTGTTCTTGATCATGATCTAGTTAAGTTAATGACAATCAATTCAAAGACATGTTGATCCATCTTTATTTATAATAAAAAGTATTGGTGTAACCCATAGTGATTCATTGTGGTGTAGAAAACACCATATCAAAATTGCATTATAATTTTTTATTTAAACCGCCCAATTCAAATATGTTAATTTTGTAATGAGTGTTTGATGGAGGCATAATAGTGGGTATGAATTATATAGATAACCTAATAACATTATCTAGGGGAATAACAAGTAATTATTAAAGGAAATACTAATATATTAATTCACAATTGGAATATCCTAAATAGTGAGTCCCCATCATCCATTTAATCTAAATAATCCTCATAATTTGGTGTTAAGACCCATATAATAAAATTAATTTGCATAAGGTGTTCATATTCAACCTTGCATTGATAAAAAATCTTAGGTTTATTTGCTAAATGAATTGTGATTTATCTAACCAATAAATTAATATGGGCACTATGTATAGATATCCAATCCATTCCCATGATCACATCAAATTCGAATAAAGGGAGAATAATAATATTTTAAGGAAGCACCTTCCTCCCAATTTCTATTAGAGAATATTTGTATAAATGGGTTACACTCATTCTATCACTTTGATTTTTTAACATATGTGATTGCATATGTTTTCATTTTTTCCCTTGGATTAAGAGGTTGTTGACATAAATTTTCATAATTAACCATTGTTTCTTTGCATAGGTTAGTATAATTTATATACATACTATAATTGATGCATTAATGTTTGGGTGGTTTGTTATTTTGAACATTCCTTCCATATTTTTCGTTGTTTATCCTCTTCACATATATTCAATACTAATTTTATAGATATAACTATCTTCCTTTCTTGAAGTGCTTACTTATTCCTTTCAAGAAATACCCCCAAAAATATTTTCACATTTATGATATGTAATAAGATGAATATTCTTTCCTCTATGGGTTTTATCATTTGAGTTTCTATGAAACTAATTTTTTTCAATGTTCTCCCCAAAACAAAAAACAATTAGTCAATAGTTTTCATTTACACACTAAGATAAAATCACAAAATTTACTCATAGACACCAAATTTCCTCATAGTTAACACTTTTTGGAAACTTTTATTTAAGAAAATAATGAAATGATCGATTTTTATATCATCCTTAAGGATAAATCCAAATTCATACCATTTGAGTATATAAAATTTTATTTGTAGTTACTAGTGGATTCATCCTTATTCTGCATGAGCTTAAGGAATAATCTCACTATTTTAGTGTGGATTATTTGGGGAAAATATATATTAAAAAAATACATACTTGAACTCATCCCATTCAATGAATTTTTCTTATTTATCTGAACATGTTTTCTTGATTAGGGTCGACTATTGATCTTCCTCACCTTCCAAACAACATTTAACAAAAATAATGTTTTCATTATTTGAGAATCATATTGTAGAAAATATATATTTTATTGATTTGATACAGTAGTTGGGAAATATTGGATTAGAAGACCCTTTAAATCTGGGTGGTTGTTGATGCATGAAATGATTAATGAAGATTTGTTCCTTACCTATCATGTTTTGGAGTTCTACATGGTTCATGTTATTGTTCACATCTTGAGAATGTTGGGAGAGCATGAACCCGAGATATTTAACTCTAGAACCCATACCACTAGGTTTATCAATGGAATTTCATTTTCCATTTCACTGGTTGTTTTCATGGTTCATCCTCGTTTTATCCATTGACTAAAACCAAAAAGGTTCCTTTGAGTATCAAGCTTTAATAACCATAGTAAGAAATCATATGATAAGGTAAATTAATCCGATGATTCCCTAAATTATGACACCTTGATTTCAAAATATGTCATTTTTAGTTCATGTGATGTCAGTCTTAGTTCAATATAGATTTTTTTGAGTTATATCCTCTTATCTGTCATAACCTAATACCCAATAATAATGAAACCCCATTTTGATACAACATAGGATGGCCCAAACTTAAAAAAATACATATTACATAATTTTATATTAATATTAATTATAACACATAAATATAACACCCTATAACTAATTGGTTAATTTTATTTGGATATCAGATATATTATAAACCTAATCAATCCAGATATACTCATTATAGCATCATTCATATTGGTGGTATAAATGCCTCAAAAAAATACATGTTATAACTAATGAATGAGTATAAATATAAATTTATATTATGATAATATAATTTTTATATAAGTATAATGATGTAAATATTATTTCATTAAAGTGAATATTGACATTTAAGAAATGTGGATATGTTAAATTAAATGAAATGAATGATGAGGATCTCGTTACATACTTTGAAATATATTCTTCTCGCTACATCTTCCTCTAGAATAATGGACCTTAGCTTAATTCTTGTGAGAAATTCCTCAAAACATGGTATATGACATTTGGATAGGTAATTAAGTTAGTTATTTATGGTGAAACTGAATTATAGAAGTGGTTTTGAGTCGGTAGAAGATAGTTTATTTAATAGGTGAAAATGAGGGACCATTTTTTAGAAACTTGAGTTAAGTGATGGGGTAATATAGAATCACATGACAGTTTGATGTTTTTTTACATGTTTTGACATATAATTCTTGGTCATATTACATAGATATCGATTTCATAATATCCAGAATGATAAACATGATAAAAATTTCATATATATAATCAGTATATATGTACCTTTGCTGATTTATAAAATTTAACGGTGGAAAATAAAATACACCATTCATAGAGACGGTAGGTCATATGTACGCATGACCACTATTTCTTTTTTCTTTTTCATATTAAAATAATGAATAATATATGATATTTTATAATTATAGAATAATTTTTATGTCATATATATCACATATTTTTATTTAAACCATTTATAATACATTCCATGTAAGGTGTGGATGAATGACATCATTACACGAGGCGGTAGTCTGTCGGACACATGAATGATGTTATCTTATTCCCATAAAATCAAAAACCTGATGGTATGTGTGATATAAATATTAATAAATTATAATTATTTCATAAATATAATATAAAAATATTAAACCCATAATAATTACCACTCATGAATGATGGTGATGGAAAATTAATTGTATTGCTATGTGTTTATGGAACAGCGTATGTATTAACGCGAAGTACGTTCACTTCTTGTTTAATATGAAATGGGTTTTATAATGGTGTGTTCATAATCATAAAAATTTTAAAAACTCTATGATAATAATAGTTATTATTCTATGTGATATATCATAGATTTATAGAAGGTATATAAGATTATAAAAAGAGAGTGATCGGTTAGAGTGATTACCTATTCTTCGAAACCGATCCTTTAAATATCATCTAAAGGACTCTATGGTCAATCCTTATAGGATACAAGAACCTCGAGAATATGAATAGATATTTTTGGGAGGAAAAGTGTCAGATTTTAGTAGATATAAAATACTCATAGTAGTGAAATGAGATGAGGGCCGGAGGGGTCCTTTTATAATGACGGTGAGAGGCACTTTTGAATTTATCAAAAGAGTAATTTATAATAAATTAAGTATCAACCCAAATACATAAAAATGGAATTTTATTCAAATATAATGTATTATTTGGTTGGAATTCAATCAATAAATAGATTTTAAAGAGGTCCTTGTGTAATTCTAAACCTGATCATTTTGATTAACCCTTAGTTAACATATTTTAATTTTCATTATGGTAACAAATTTCTCAATATTAAAAAAATTTATTTCTAATATATATGGTGTAAATTGTACCATAAATGGTACAATTATGATATTTTAGACAACTATATATATCCATTGTCATTATTTATTATACGTAGCATTTTAAATAATTTAATAATAAATTATTTTCAAAAAATATCAATTCTATCAATTTGGGTACTATTCATTACATTAAATTTATGAAAATCAATAGAATAAAATAAATTAGAAAAAATTCATTTAATACACCCATAATATTCCATATTAACAAATATAATTTATATATAACCTTAGTTAATTCATATAATATCTCTTTTAATAAATTTAATATCACTTAATCGATTTTTTCAATAATTTAATATTTATTTCTTCATCATTGTGTAATTATTTATGATACTTATTTCTTCACTAAAATTTAAAAATAAATTTTCATAATGTATATAAACATTTTATATTTCATAAAAATACATATAGTCTCGAATATATTCTATTTAGAACCATATTAATAATATTATACTTATTAAAAGTAAGAGTGCGACAATTCATCACTCTCATTGATTTTAATAATATCTAAGTCATTTTCATGAAAAAATGTCTATTAAATAATTTTATTTAAAACCTTAGGTGTTATGTATAAAATTAAATTCATCCCATAAAATTTGGTCAAGTTTTAAGATAGTTGTACAATATTTATTAAATTATTTTTACCCTTAATTTCTTGATTTACCATTAACCGTGGTAATAAAAATTACTAATCTTAATATTCATATTGTTAAAAAATGGAACTATTTAATAATTTTTTCATTATGATTAAAAATATAGAATTCATTTTTTGAAAATCCAAATGAAATTAGTTGTAGAAATTGATTTAAAATTTATCACGTAGATGGGATGATACGAAAGATTTTTAAAGTGAAAAAGTCGAAATGTTTTAATTATTTTTATATCTAATTTCAAAGTAAAATTTTTTCTAATGACCAAAATTGGATTAATTGTTTTAAAGTTTTACATTTTGTACTTAAAAATTAATTCAAAACTTTTTTTAACTATATAAATAAGTTAGAGGAAGAAACAATTTTCAATTAAAATTTAAAATTTTCACTATTAATCAAAACATGAAACTTCTCAAAAAAATACCAAAAGTTCACCCAATGTAAACTAGGATATTAAATTTCTAAAAATTAATTTTATTTTTTATATAAATATTATAAAAGTGTCCAAAATTATATTTAAAATGTGTTCTCTATTAAAACGCACTAAAATTACCCTTTTGAAAAAATAAATATTAATTCACAAAATTGGTTTTATTATTATCTTATGCCAATAAAATATATTGTATGAGTGTAAATTTTTTATTGAATAATAAATACCTAAATTTTATTAGATAAATCCATTAATAGTGTTTTGTATAATTTATTGAGAGAAAATGGTGTTTGTATATAGAAAAATAGTTTTTGTAGAAAATGAATTTCTTAATTTTATAATAGTTCTTAATTTTATTTCTGGATAATTAATAATCCAAGGATTCATTTTATGTAAATTTTTAAATAATATTTCCATAATTTAGTTAATATTATTTAAATTTTAATTCCAATGGCTTGGTGGAAACTATAATAATATTATAATAAATGTTCATTGTAGTTTGGTAAAACTACATACTATATGTAGAAACATTATAAAAAACGATTTGAATTGTTTATAAAAAAAGAAAAAATAATGCTACACATATGGAAGATTAATCTATGTTCTTCCTATAACACAGCCTTGACTTAGTTTTTTGTATAATACATGAATAACTTGGTGCATCCATATAAAAGAATCTATATTCTGTGTTGCATAAAATGAAAACTTTCTAAAAGATTAATTTAGTTTTAAAAACTATTTCACAAAATATTAGGGTGTTACATTATACCCCCTTTAAAATTAATTTATCCATCAATATTCGCATGGGTTATGAAAGGTTTAATACATGATAGATACTTTTATAGAAACCCACATCATAAAAATTAATACTAAAACTACCTTTCAAAAGGGAAATTTAGAAACAAAAAGGTCACCCAAAGAAACTCATAAATCAGTTTCGAAATAGGATAACATATGCAGCAATTGAAATCATGTAATTTGAAGAGAAATATTACTATCATATTCTGATGAGAGTGATAGAGAACATAGTTATGAGAAACCTAACAATCACAAGGACATAACCAAAATAATATTGAATAAGGTCAGTAATATCATACAAAATGATGATAATGGGACAAAATTTTATTTAAATACCATTTTCTTTAAGTTAAATAATTTTCATGAGATGATATACTTACTTGATTTTAGCACAATATCACAATTAATTGTGCCTTGATCTATTTTTTACTTCTTCTCTTATTACAAGAAATAATGTTGAATTTTTCATTCATAAAGTATTAGTATATCAAAATATCTATAAATATAATGTTTAATCATTATATCTCTCATTATCATAATAATATGGTTATAAAAAGTTATCCAATATGCACAAATCCAACTATTGGGAGATACTAATTTAATCTAAGAAACCTCATTTGATGTTTAATGTAAAACATTTCATAAATGGTTAAACTAAAAACCCTTCTAAAATATGAAATTCTAAAACATTAGAAATAAGGCCACTAAATTTCATAAAATAAGATTAAAATTGATCCCCCAATATATCATAAAGTATCTCTTGTTTTTCATATTCCAAAAAATTTAATACCTTCATCATGTACTCTCTTAAAACATGACAATAACCTGAACTACCATACATCTTAATTGAAAACATGGTTGCTTATATATTACAAAGATTATTGGATATATTACATAAATATAGAAATGTTGTGAACTAAATCAATGATTATATAATCAAAATTTTCCACAAGTCGTTAATCAATTCCAAGGTAATCAGTAACATTCAATTTACCTTGTCTAAATATAATTATTTTAATATCAGGAACAAATTGTGGGTTATCATTCCCTTAATCATGTTTTTCCCATGAATATCACATTTCCCTTAAATCAGTTTTCTAGTCTATCAGAACCCTTAAACATATTATTTTAAATACTTAGAGAAAAATATAAACTACATAATACTTATATATTTCCTAATTCATATGACATAATTCTTGAATCAAAATTCAAAAACACATATTTTATTTCACTTCACACATAAGGAATTAACAAGGCTACCTCATATTTTTAGTAAAAACCTATTTTATATCACATTTCACATTTAATATCATCATTACAAGAAATATAAAAATTACCTATAGAACCATGTATACCATCTTCATAAGCTTTCCAATTTAGGCATCAATTTTCAAAATTCCAATAAATTAAAAATTTATAGCATTCATTAATTCATAGTACCTAAGAGAGGACAATATTACCATATATTATGGTAATTAAATTTTAAAAGTTCCCATTGCAGTTACGTTATTTATTTCATTATTTTTCACTGTCAAATCAACTTATTTTTCCTCTAAGACATCCATTTAGGTGTTTTTTCCCACATCCTTGACACAAAGGAAACTGAATATTCTTTCATCTGTGGTATCCCTTTCTATAATTCTCAGTACAAAGTTTATTCTATTCATGGGTGTGTCTGAGAGTTGGTTAAGGTGCACATTGTTAATCATGTTACATGAAAACTGAGTAGGCATGATCACAACATTCTTCCCTCTAGTGATCATCCCATTTGATTGATCACTAGAAAATTATTCTTTACATTTAATGTTAAAACAATTTCCTCTGTTTCCATCAATTGACTAAAACAAAAAATAATAGAATGAGAAACACTTATCACAGTATAAAACCACATAACTATTAAAAATCACTTATAGGATTTCTAAATTATGAAACCTTATTTAATCTATGAAACCTTAGGATTATCCATTGGGATATCCCTATACATATTTTTAGAAATATACCTAGGGATCTCACAATAGTTTTTTCATAAGAGTTTACAAAGTTTGAATAAACATTTTCTATGGTACAAACAATTATGCCCCAAGTTTGATATACATAGACATTAAATCATTTTTTGAAATGTAAAACCCCACACCTAAATACACTATTCATTTTGTGACTTTGGAATCTTGGAATAAAAACTTCTAGTCTGGTGAAATATCTTAAATGATTTCCACAAAAGATCTTCACCTTTAGTAAACCAAACAGAAGCATTTGTTTATAAAATAGGTAAAATCCTAATAAAAGGGTGAGTTTAAATGCTCAGTAAGTGTTAAAATAGGAGATAAATAAGAATAATCGTGAACGTAAGGGTATGAAAATATGATCATATCATTATAAGATCATAATATGCATATAAAAGATCACATACTAGAGTCATGGCATAAATAATGGCTATTAATACGACATTAATCATTAGAAAAAATGAATAATAATCCATCAAATCCTAACATTGGAATAAAAAATGGAATTTTTGAAAGATAAATAAATATATAAAATGATTTCCCTTGTAGTCAAGACTTAATACCAAGGACATCTTAGTGGAATGGGTTTACTCCTCAAACCATCATAGTATCCAAGGTTAACTCCCAAGATTATATTAATATATTAGGTTCACTCTTGAGACTATCTTCACAGAAAATTTCCTATACTAAACCAAGTCCAATACCCATTTTTTCCATATCTAACTCAAAAATATGTAAATCGTTACCAAATTATTTCTAGGGAGATATAGGTCTCACCGATCCAATAATGAAAACTATACATATGTGTCCCATAAGAAAATAAATAATTATCAAACATAAACTAACCATAGAAAGAATAAGGATTGTATCTTTAAAATCATAACCCCGATAAAGTATTAACAACATCAAATAATGTTATCTTAAAAGGAAAATGATTTTGAAAGATCATTTGAAATAATTCTTGAGGAAAACATCATTTTCACACTAAAAAATACTTTTTAAATCATAAAACTTTTAGAAAACATTTTTCATTGAAAATAACCTTGAAAAATTAAAAAGTAAATTTTGAAAACCATCATTAACATCTTTGTAATACTTTTCTTTGAAAATTCATATAATACCATTTACAAAACATTTAAAACATTTTTAGAAAACTTTGGAATTAAGGAACATAGATTTTTGATAAAAGAGAGAATAATAGTAAAATAAACATATAATACTATGAAAATAATGATATTCACTATAAAACATGTCCAAAGGAAGTAGATATACCTCGTAAAATAATACAAGGGCATAACAGAACATGTGTCTCAAAGAAAGAAAATTAATATAAAATTCCTTTACAAATTTGGTGACTGTTCAATCACAAATACCATGAAACAGAGATCATAAAACTAAAATGTAAATACCCATAAATTCAAGTAATGTGATAATATATTATATTCATGTTCAATATATTTACCACAAATAATAAACTAGTAGTGAAAATAGCTTAAGTCTCACTGAAATAAAAGTGAGACTTGAAATTCCCATACATTAAGTGTTGAATTAATTTATACACATTAAAACCTAATATATAAAAAATATAATTTCATTATACATATAAAACAATACTATATTTATATATATAATTCAATATATGATTTACTTGTGGCTTTATATTACTTATTTATTATCAAATCCAGGATAAAGTTAACCATTTTTTTCGTACATGTTTTGATTTTTTATTCTTGATCTTCTTAGATAGATAAATAATTCATGATCTCCTCAATTATAACCATGATATAAATAATATATATATAGTATATATTTAGTAATGGTGATTCATAAAATTTAAATATAGAAAATAATATACACCGTTAATGGAAATGGTAGGTTGTACGCGATCGATCAATTTTTTTTATTATTCAAAATGAGAGGTCTACCTACAATAAAGATAAAAATCAAGGAGGTATAAAGTGATAAATCCTAAGATTATCCCCTTGGAAATTTTTTTACACACCCTAGGTAAAGACCCCAAGTTAGAAAAAATTACCAAAGGCTCATCAGGACAACTCCCCTGGGAGAGGGAATCCGCAACAAAGTTGGCCTCTCTTGGAATATGACGAACCAAAAATCCATTATGAACATCTAATACACAACTTCTAACTAAGTAAGTCAACTTCCAAGGTGGGTTTACCTTCCTACAAAAACACCAAATCAGCACCTTCGAGTCTGATTCCAATTTTGAGCATACCAACGATAAATTTTTACAAAGCCCGACACCGGTGTGCAACGCCTGGGATTTTAAATCTAACAAACTACCTGGTCCATGAAAAATATTAAAAGATAACACCACTGAAGCATTCCTTCCACACACTAGGCCTCCTCCATGCATCTATCCATTTATCAGTGACCATCAGCATTATGTTTGAAACTATTCTCTGACACGTTCAATTTTCTTGTCATATTAAATAAAAAAAGCATATGATATATTATAATTAAAGAATCATTTTTATGTCATATATATCATATATTTTTATTAAAGCAATTCTAAATGTGATAAATATAATGTGTTAATTAATATCTTTTCTTTTTGGGATAATAGTTCTTCATACCCACGAACAATGTTGTCATATTCCCAAAAAATAGAAATCATGAAGTTATGTGTGATATAAAAATTATAGAAGTATAATTATTTAATGAATATAATATATAAACACTAAACTCATAATAATTCCCCCTAATGAAATATGGTGATTTAAAATAAATTGTATTGGAATGCAGAGATGGAAAGTTTTATGTATGCACGATTCATACTTTCACTTATTGTTTGATGGGAATTGAGGTATATACTGGTTTTTTCATATTCATAATAAAATATCAGAATATTTAGGATTATTAATCTAATATTATATGATATATTTCATCTATTTTTGGGATTATATAATATTATGAAAAAATAGTGACTAGTAAGAGTGATTACATCTTTTTCTAGACAAATCCTTTAGATCTTATCTAAAATACTCTAGAGTTTGTCTTTTTGGAAGACCAAAACCACTATAATGTGAAAAGGGAAGTGTAGAAAAGAATTTTGAAAATTTTGGTCAATATATAAGAATAATATTTGTGAATTTAGGTAATGGAGGGGTTTTATTATAATTATGTTTTGGGGAACTTTTTGAATCACTCAAAATATTTATTTATTATAAATTAAATATAAATCCAAATACCTTTAATTGGAATTGTATTTGAAGTTAATGTAGTGTAGGGTGGTAATAACATCAACCAATATATTTTTTACATGTTTCAGTGTAATTTTAAACATTATAATTTTTATTAATCCTTAGTTAACATATTTTAATTTTAGCCACGATTAAAATAATATCCTTATTAAAATGTTTATATTTTTACCTATAAATTTTAAATTGAACTATAAATGGAGAATTTATGATATTTTAGGCCATAATTTACCCCCTTTGTAATAATTTAGTAATTATATGTTTTTAACTAATTTAATACTATGTTATATTTATAAAATATCATTTGTGTAAATTGTGACACTATTCTTTACATTAACTTTAGTAAAATCAATGAAGTAAGATAACATTAAAAACAATCTTTTTAAACACCCCTAATATGAAATAGAAACCTATAAAATTCATATAGAACCATAAATAAATAAAACAATATATCTTTTAACATTTTTAATAATACTTAATTGAGTTTTTAATTAATTAAATAATCCCTGAATCATCATTGTGTAATTATTTATGATAAATATTTCTTTACAGAATTTTAAAAATAAATTTCCATGATGTAGATAATTATTTTATATTTCATAAAAATACATATATTTTGACATATATTTTATATAAATACATATTAAAAATATTATACTTATTAAAAGTAAGAGTGAAATTTTTTCACCCTCTTTTATTTTAATAATATCTAAGTCATTATCCCGGATAAGGGTCCATTAAATAATTCAATTTAAAAACATTGTTTTCAATGATCAAATTAAAATCATCTAGAAGTTTGAAAAGTTTTTATATCCAATTTCAATGTCAATTTGGCACTAATAGACAACATTGGATTACTTGATGTACAATTTTACTAATTTTAATTTAAAACAAATTAAAAAATAATTTAATATATAAATAAGTTAGAGGAAATTGTAATTTTCAATTCAAATTCTGTAGCATTCAAAATTCATCCAAATATGAAACTTCTTAGAAAAATACCAAAACCACACCCAAATTAAATTTTGATACTAATATTTAAAAAATTAATTTTATTTTTCCATATAAAAATTATAAAATTTGAAATTTTTTGATTTAAAATGGACTCTCCATTAGAAGGCTGTAAAATTACCCATTTGATAAAAATACATTTTTATTCATATAATTGGATTTATTATTATTGTATGCCTATCAAATCTATTGGATGATTGTTAGAAAATTTTATTGAATATGAGACATATAAATTTTATTAAAAACATTTTTCAATAGTTTTTTATTTAATTTATTGAGATACAATGGTGTTTTTGCAAATAAAAATAGCTTTCGTAGAAAATAAATTTCTTTATTTTCAAATATTTCTTAATGTCACTTATAGTTAATTAATTAACAAAGTATTAGTTTTATATATATTTTTATATCATTTTTTCATAATTTATTTAATCTTTTTTATTATTTTCATTCCAATGGCTAGGTGGTATCTATAATAAAATTATAATAATAGTACATTGTAGTTTAGTAAAACTAGGTCTTGTGTGTAACACAAGCGATCAAAAGAATTCTTTATTATGTGTAACAAAATACAAACATAGTGTTTAATGTACTAAAAGAAAATATAAGTATTTTATGTAGCAAAACCTTGACTTGGTGTTGTATATAATGCAAGTATAACTTGGTGATCTCATATAACCCAAGCTATATTCAGTGTTGTGTGAATTGAAAAATATTTAAAAGATTAAATTAATTGGAAAAAAAAATATTTCACAAAATCTCCATTTGTTACAAATATTGATTCCCAAACCAAAAATAATAATATGGATTCATTAATATTTCAAAAATGGACCATATTGAATATTACTCATCATATTCATGAGGTAGAATAGTCAAAAATTCATTGATATGTCAACCCACTTGCACAAAAAACATCAAAGGGACACAAAAACCCTATCTAAACTCTATGTTTAACCATAACATGATGATATTAAAGACATCATGAACCAAAAAACACCATAAAATTCATCATTCCAAGGCCCCAATATAAATTATTTAAATACTGATAAATCTTACCAACACCTGTATATAACACTAAATGTGAGTTGGAGAATATATATAAAACCAACTCTCACATACTTAAAGGGACATAAAACTTACCATAAAACAATGCATGATATTATTAATTTTACATCTAGGAATATGGATAATCTATCTTAACTATTCTATACCCACGTGTTTCAACCTCCCGGTATCCATGTTGAGACATCACCGCCAGTTGAAGCAAAGATGAATACAAAATTATTTGATATAGACATCCTATACTACTATATTCATCAAAATTTAAATGTAAAGCCAAAAATTATATAATCATATTATATTAATGATGTTCTACATAAGAAACATAGTCATACCTATTCTATCTCAAAATATTAACATTTATATCACCTTTTATTGAAGCATAAAAAATATTTAAATAATAATTCTAGATAATTTCCACCAATATAAATTGATAAAATTTAAAATCCACAAAAAATTATATTTCATAAAATATTTTCAGGTCAATTAATACCAAAAATTAATCTCTAATCGTGCAATATATCCATGGCTTATATCAAAGACCAAAGGTACTAAATTAAGATCCCAAGTCACATAATTCCATTAATGATTATGAAAATACCTATACTTAAATGATAAAACCACCCATTCAATAATTAAGAATCATGATAATCTATTATGAAAATAATCTAAATAAACCTCAATCATATATCCTTCACCTATTAATAAATGTATTAGTGCATGCATTAAGATCTCCTTTAAGAACTCACGTTTTGAATGACACTCTTCCATAGAAATAAAAGATTTACCATTTTCATCAGAGATGAAAAGGGTGATGAAATATGATTGAAATTGGATACAAACGAATAATAATATACTTATATGATGGGAATACTATAACCCCAGTGAGACTCTTCAGTAAATACCAAGAAACAACCAACTTAGTATGATATGAATATATGAATTCTCCTCAATAATAAAGAACATGATCGAGAAAATAAACTTCTCACACCCAAATCCTAAACTATGGAATTATTCTATATAGTTGAGACAAAAAAGAAAATCCAAAAGGATTTAAAAATTATCATTATACTCCCCTATAAATGCTGTGTAAACCAATACATCATTGATAGTTCCCACCATGAAGAGATCATGATAAGTCCTAAAAATTAAAGGAATAAATATCATAAACCACATGAACATATTGGTAACCTCAAAGATCATCACCAAAACATAAATTTCCCATAATAACATCTTAATACCATTTTTGGATATCCCCCTCCTTCACACTCATCATATAGAATATTAACTAAATTTATTTTAGTGAGAATGAATTAGTTGATTGAAGAAGTCATTAAAAATTCATAGAGGATACTAATGATTGCATACAAATTAGTCCAAATAGTTGTAATCAATAAGAAACATAATATTAGAATAATCCTTATTAGAAACAAAATATGGGGGACCCAAGAAAATATACATGGGATAATGAAATCCCTATTCAACATATCATCAATCTAAATATGCAGCTCTGGATGCATCACTGGTGTTATCTATTGAGAATCCATAAGTATTAGAGATATTCCAAGATATAGATTAATGGTAAATTAATCTCCCAAATCAATATTTAAATTTTAACATCCATAATGAAAGTATAAATTAAATCCCTTAATATTATTAGAAAATATTTTACCTCTAATTTATATTCATAATGTGTTAAACTCAGAATTTAAGATGCATCGATTTTTTGTTCAATATGAGATTGTTCATTCCTATAATATATTTGTTTGGTAAATTCTACATAAAATCCATCCAAAATAAAATAAATGAACCTCCTTTAGTTAAATTTCGTATATTCCAGTTAAAAATTAAACCAATCCATTTTGGTATAACACCATATGGTTACTAGTTTCACAAGATTAAATCCCACTTCATATAGCTTCCTCCCATCATCAACTCTTATCAATGAAATTCCACAACTAGCCTCCATTTACCTCACACTAATGTTTCTAAATAGAAAAGTTAAAGAATTTTATATATCCTCAACTCAATCCTTTTTACTAAAATAAATTAAATAGATGAATATGATACACCAAAATTAAACAACATAAAGATAATATTCAAAAATATATATACCTTACCACTTGACACCTTGGTTTATCCTAACTCATCAATTTTCAATACATAAAGATAACCACATTCAACACCACTTCTATACTATCCCACATTCCATCCTTTTCTTCACCCATACTCATTCCATTCTTCCATAGGAAAATGGATATTTTTGGGTTGCTTTCAATAACCACCACCCAATAAAAATGGCATGTCTAGTCATAAGTTCTACTATTAAATGTTATAGGGGATAATAATACTCATGGGATCTATTTCCAACCATAAGAAATGTTTTGGACAATGTTAACCCACTTTTATAAATCACAAAAAATCTATCAGTGTTATAAACCACCCATTGTGTAAGATATCCCACCATATCCCACACATGAGGGACACAAACAACCAACTTCTGAGAATCATGGATTAAGCGGGTCTATGTTGGTGACTCAACTTACTTATGATCATAGAATTCCTCCTTCTAGATATACATTGTAGCTCTATGGTTTTCTATAATTAACCCAAAACCCTCACTCCATACTCTTAACACTAAATCTTTATACAAAATTGTCATGATTTTATGTCATCTATGCATTTGAATATTAGTTTTTCAAAACTTCAATAAAAAATAATAAAAAAATGGGTTTACATGTTCATAGAAACATCATGATTACCAAGGAAAATATTCAACTATTAATTTGATTCATAATGAAATAATTTTAATGTCAATGTAATCTAGTGATCTAATACCACTTGGAGTGTAGGGATTATATCTCCACTTTCTCAACTACAGTTTTGTCTTCTTTTCATAAATAAACATCGTCAACTTTGGTAAGATATATAATTGAATCTACTTTAAGGGAACTCTATATAAAACTATATATGTCAGTTCTTACCTCTATAAAATATAGGTTCCTTATATACAATTTTCTCCACTAGCTCATAATTTCGATACATAGATTGTATAACTACAAGAAAAAAATGCATTATCATAATGTAAATTTGGATATTGATTCATAAGAATTCAAATCATGTACTCAGAATCACATGGGAAATCTTTTTTTGAATCCATATTCCCTATTATACTTTACATTCTACGATTAATTAATATGTTTACCTTAACAAACCATAAAATTATCAATAGTTGATACTTCAAACTCTATCATATAAGATTAATTCTAATATTGTTATGCCATTTTTTGACACTTATTTGACTCCTCTAAATAATTTAATGGAATCGAGAGTGACCCCTACATCATGCCTCAAAAAATCCAAGGGATATATATTAGATCCATGGGTATAAAAACTATACTATTGGAATTATTACCCTAATTTTATATAAAAAACATTAAAATATACAATAAAAAATTAAACTAAACATAATTTCTAAAATGATTATATATAGGATTATTATAAAAACACAAAACCAAAATAACTCAATTTCAATGAAATGGAAAACCAACACAATACACTTCCTAATTTTTAATTAACAACTCCACACCTAAATAAGTGTCATTTTAAAAACTAATTGAATGATCCAATAAATTAAAAAAATAATATGTGGGTGAGTATACATTTATACCCAATATGTTACTCCTCCAACAACATTGATGTGAAGTAAAATAAATAGGAAATCCTCCGTAAATTTTATTTATAAAATAATAATATTTTAAATAAATTAATCATAAATAAAATTAACACTAATAAAACTTCACCATATTCCACATACAAACACATCTATGTCACCATAATTGTATCCACACCATCAGTATTATCATAACCTAATTATAGTAAGAACCCCACCTGGTTTCACCAACCAAATTGAATATGGGAACCCAACCTGATCTTCAATAGACTAGGGATTGGTTCCAGAAGTCATGAGTATAAAATAAACATATGGGAAATGCTAGAAAATATTCTAGAGTCAAGATTTAAAATAGGAAGAGGTTAGGGAATACTAAACATAATAAAACATCTAAATAAATATCATGTATATCATAAATTCAGGCAATTTTATATAGAAAAAATAGAAATGTGACATTAGCTAGTGGAAATATATAACCAAATATACAAAAACAATCCCATTTTTTCTAAAGAAGAAATATATGAAAAATCATGGCCTATCTATTGATAATCCTATAATATAATTATTCACAACATCAATACAATTTCACTCTTGAATATGAAAATTTTAAACACAAAATAGGAATAATTATGAAATCACTCGGTAGGTTCCTACTTCATACTTCAAATATAGTAATGTGGTCAAGGAACACCATTACATCTATGATTATAATGATAATCAATGTGTAACCCACTCCCAAGTGAAGTCCAACTACTAGGTCCACCCCACAGATAATAATAATAATTCTCTATAAAATAATTAAAGTGTATATATATATATATAATAACCTATTCTAAAATAATACATCAACACAATAGAGTTAAAAATTAATCTGCCCAAACAAGTTACTTACTCATAACATAAAAAATATGGACACCAACCCACTACTATTTCTATAATATCAAAAATCATTGACATCATTACAAGTATTAAATAGTGATGAGATTATTCATGTTCTACTTATTTGGATAGCCCAAATACACCTAGTCTTTGAAGATGTTAGGAAACACACATACTTATCATAATCAAGTAGCGATTATTGAAGTGAATATCCATTTATATATCTTAAATCCATATATAATTCCCTAACTGTAACACCCTGAGATTTTATGAAAAATATTTTTTTTAATTTTATTGATGTCTTTTGTTGTACGCTACCACAAAGGAGTCTTGCACAACATGCAACCCTAACTTGGCTGCATTACACACAATCGTGACCTTCCTCGATAGCGTGTGTTGTACGCAATACTGAGTTTCACTAAACAACGATATTCTATTAAAATATTATTAAAACTAGCCGTTATGAATAGTAATAACCACTTTTTGAAATTTTTAAGATTTCATCTTTCAAAATGGACTTAATTTTTGGATTTGGAATATTGAAATTAGCCTAGGGTGAAATTTTGGTATTTTTCTGAAAACTTTCAATTATTGATGAATAGTGAAAACACTGGGTTACTATTTAAAAACCGACTTTTTATTTAAATAATTATTTATTTTATTTAATGTTATTTTACGTCAAAATTGATACATAATACCTATATAATTTAAATTTAATTCATTGGATTCATTTTTTAATAATTTTAGATATATAAAAATTTTATTGAACTTTTGACCGTCTTTTACCCACCTCCGAGGAGAATTTTCAAATTTACATAAAACTTAATTTTACCGCTTTTGTGAATGAAATTTCAAAAATCCGAGATACACGGTTGATGTCAGTAAGTAAAATGTGGTTCAATGAGATGAAAATAATTTTTGATGAATAGTAACTTTTTACTTTTATTTACCACAGTTAAAAGTAAATAGGGTAATTAAGGGTAAAAATGATATTATTATTACCCTAAAACATGTCCTAATTATATTGGATAAGTGTAATTCAACCAAAAACAACATTAGGAATAACATATGACCATCTAGGCCCAATTGGATTAGATTAGGACATTGATTATTAATTTATTTAAAAAAGGGTTAAAATAGTAAAAATCAAAGTTTAATAAGATATGCATTTTTAATATAGGGTTATACATAAGATAAATTTGACTATAAATATTCATTAGAAAGATAAATATATTTCCTATATAATTATATTTTATTTGTAATTTTTCGACTTTAAATAATTTAATTTATTTATGACACAATGATGATGCAATAATTATCTTATTAATGAAATATTGACATAATTGATGTTATAAATACCCAAATAAATGTAATTTGAGACTTTTAATGAATGAAAATAATTTTATATGTTAATATGATATGTTAGTGTTGATTTAATTAACTTTTTTTTCGAACTAATCATTCTGTTATGAGTTTCACAAAAATCAATTACCCAATAGTGTCAAAATTGACATAAAATAGTTTTTAAAACAAATATTATATTATTAATTGTTATTATATTTCAAAAAATCTATGGTTCGGCCAAATGACTTAGATAAGGATATATATATTAATAATAAACAACTTGGGGTTCGTTTGTCTTGTTATAGTATGTTTATTAACCTTATAGTGTAAGAACACAAAAAGACACGGTAAAAGTAAAATTATCTAACTTAAAGTTAAATCTAAATGATAAGGTTAAAATAGGAACCTAAACTTGTATAAATTCTTTTTTATGAGAGGATTTAGACCCATACCCACCTTAGCTTCTAAATAACTCAATTTGGAGCTATTAAAAACCAAATATGACTTTATAATAAAATAATTTTTTTTTATTCCAAAGGTGCCCCTCTCCTCCCTTATAAAAGGGCACCTCCTCCCTCTCTTCCTCACACCACTTTGAGCCTTCAAGCTCAGACAAACCCTACCAATTTCTCTTCTCCACTTCCCTAGAAACATTCTAGAGGTTCTGGTCTTCTTCAAAGACCAATATTAGGGCCCTAAGAGGAGGTTCTAAAAAGGCGCTTCAAAGAAGAGGTAATGCCCATTACCGATTCTTTCAACATTATTTCTACTTCCACCTCTTCTTCTTTAGTTGTTTCATTATGAAGTAATAACATCAATATCACTAATATACGGATATGATATTATAATTATGAAACAACTCTATTTTACCATCTATCCATCCTACGTAAAACGAAATCACCACACATGCGTACGTACGGAATACCGTCTCCACGAATGCAATGAGATTCATTTTCCATGATTAACCATTCAAGAATGACTATAAAGTATATATAATGAATAATAATGAAATATATGACATAATAATGCTACTGGATTTATGTATATATATATATATATATGTATGTCATATACTCAATTCCATTCAATTCAATAAGGAAACGAAAACCGCGTTCATGTGTACGTACGGCCTACCGTCTCCATGAACAGTGTATTTCTTTCCTTTTATCAATCTATAATATATAAGTTTATAATGAATATATATTATATATAAATCATGTTTTACATTCTGGAATTATTTAAATCATGATATAAGTAATAATATCATGAACGAAGAGTCGAAACACATACGATAAATGAAACGATTTTACCCAAAACGCTCTTTAACATGAAATTTACAAAATAACGGGTAATATAAAGTATTAAGTGAACCATATATGATATCATAACAATGAATATGATTCTGTAATAAGTTAATGACATTATTTAAATCAATTTACAGGAGGTTCGGATACATACGAAGCATATCAGAAATAAGGTAAGGGATAAATTCTAAATCTCATTTTTATCTGAGATTGCTTCTACGTAAGTATTTACTGGGGTTATGTTTATCATGCATGACCATGTTTTCTAAAAATGTTTTCATAAAATGTTTACTATTCTTACATGAATGTTTAAAGTCATTTTTACCCTTTATTTACTTTTTACCACATTGTATGAATGGAATCTTTCCTTTGTCTACCATATAAGGTACTTTTTGACTTTTCCGACAAAAGTACAAGGAGAATGTTTTTTTAACTTATATGGCATGAACGGATTTTTACGGTTTCATAAAACCTCATTTTCAAGAAGCTTCCTCTACAATATTTCATGATTATTTTCAACAAAACCCTTTTATTTTAAAATATCATGGAATTTTGTGAAAAGAAAATGATTTTAAAGAAGAAATGATATTTTCCTCAAGAATTCATTTCAAGTGTTTTTCCAAAACTATTTCCCATCTACGATGACTTTATTTTATATGTGTATGTTTAAAGTAATATGTCTCTATGATTTAAATGGTTTGAATTTTATTATGATGAAATGATATCAAACTTTTATGGATTATGTTATGATGGCATGATGTTTAAGAATCCCATTTTATTATATGGGTTATGCTATGATGTATGATTTATGATTTTGTGGCACATGAAAGAATGATTTAATTATGAGATGGGTCAGACCTATATCTCCCTCCAATGCATTGGGTAAAGATTTATATCTCATGAGATAGACATGGATGGAATGGTAAGTTAATCTGGTTCAGTGTTACAGGACTGAAACGAGGAGTGAACTCGATTAAGAAAGGGACTTTGTCCACTAAGATGGTCTTGGCAGCAATGCCTTGGCTACTATGGAAATCATGACATGTGCTGAATGGTTGCCACAATTACATGTTTTATTACCATTTAATCATGGTTGATGTTCTATTATGATATATGCCTTATGCACTTCCACGATTTATGTCTTTACTCAAGATTTTGATGTTTAAATTTCATGTTCAAGTTGTTTGATTCCAAATGTTTATGGATTGTTTTATGCTATCTATGTTTTCCCCTACTGAGAATTTAAGCTCACCCTTTTTATGTTTTATTTTCCCCAGGAAGTAAATAAAGGTTTTAGGTAAGGAAACAAAAAGGGGAAGATCGTTATGGGAGTTGTTGAAGATCTTTCACCACGATTAGAAGATTCTATTCCGAGTTTCCAAAGACACTAAACTATTACAGTCCTTGTGTGTCTGTTTTTGTTATGTATTAAGTATTCCAGAAAAGTAATGTATTTTCCATGTTCATCATGCTTCGGGTCTCTACACTAACTCATATGGAAAATGATTATATCATGCATCCATCTCCAGTATAATTGTATCTCAATACCACTTGTCCCACCTCAATGAAAATGGGAAGGATATTTTATTTAACATCCTAAAATGTTATACTACCATTAACCAAGAAAAATTACCAAAAAAAAACACATATTTACATAACCTAGAAAAAATCATAACAAAAATTAATTCAAAAGAAAATGAAAATATGGACTACAACATATGGATCTCATATTTTATAAATCACCCGCCATAACACCATAAGTTTCATATCACATTTAATAAACTAGAACCATTAGTCATGTCAACAATAAACCCTACCAAAAACCACTATTCAGGTATCTATTAACACCATCTAGAAATAGTTGTTGGGATACTATTCAATATCTCAGGAATAATCTTCTAGGTCTTAAAGAATCACTCTATAGAACATGAAACAATGAAAAAAATTTACTATCTAGAACTACCAATTAGATTATAAACATAACAAAAAAATATTTTGGAAACAGATTATCCTAATATACCTCTATTAACAAAATCAAATCAATAAATTAAGTTAAAAATTTAATCACTAATAATTTCATCCAATAATAGACCCTATAATAATCTAAAAAAATTCATCTAGGGACTTGAACGAATAAAAAATTAAACTAAAACACCATCCAAAATCCCATGATGAAATTTAAAATCTATAATTCTATTTTTATTTTTTTACAATTAAATACTTTGAAATATTTTAATTTATATTTTCAGGTAACATGAGGATTTGATTTAGAATTCTTAGCCCCATGAATGTTTTTATGTGCTTGAAATGTGTTTTTGGTATTTTCATTCAACTTAAGAATACTATTATTACTCCAAAAGTCTTATTTTCACTTTTCTATTCAATTTTTTGGAAATCTCAAACTCACTTTTCAAATGATTACATATATTTTAATTTCTTTTAAAGTTTTTTTATATATCTTATATATTATTTTTCGTATAATTACGATGATATTCATACCCATAAGTTTTACTATATTAAATGATTATATTTATGACACTAGATACGATCTACATCACACTCCCTAAATTTTATTTCAATTGGATACGTTGATTATTATTTCCATCATACACACCAATCAGTATTGCTCTAACAAGTTAAATTATATTTAATGTCCTAAATAAAATCATCATACACATTTAATGTTATAATTCCATTTTATCGAAAGAGCTAAAATCTTTTTTGACCCATTCTATCATATCTAGAAAAAATATCATATCAAAAGAAAAAATGTTTTATGAAAACAATGTCATGTATTCTGTTTCAATATGTTTTATAAAAATTTGTTATTATTTTTGTTACAATATGATTATTAGAGTGCTAGGTGTCCAAGTCCCTTCACATTTTCAAGAGAAAATCCAATAGTTGGAATTCAAGATGACCATTGGGTCATTATCCTATAAATACCAGGTCATTTGAATGAGCGTAGAACATTTGATGAATTTGAGGCATCCTGCGAGAGCTCTATCAAATTTCTTATTTGTGTGAAAGGTTCTAAAGTCAAGTTGTTAAATTATATTTTTTACATACATGTTAATCTCAAGAGTTTTTTCTTTTTCCTGGTGTGACACCAATCGTTGGTGATTTCGATTGAGGGCTTCAATGGTAGGAAGATAGACATGATGATCTTTTTTAGATTGAGGGATTCCAAGGATTGGAAGACATAGGCACCGATAACCTTCTTGACTGATGTATTGTGGGGATAGTAAGACATGAACTGATATTCGTATCGAGGGATTACCCTTGTGTGGGTAAGATAGAGTTTCTTGAATTTATAAATCAAGGGAACATTATCCAAGTTTATTGGATACCCGTCTATTTTGGTTTAGAGAAATGTGTTCTTTTACAATTTCATTTTTTTGTAATAGAAGTTGAATAATTTTATATATTCATTTTTCTATTTCTTATTTTGTTTGTCATAACCAATTTGATTATGATACATTAGTAATATACTTTGATTACAATCTTTATATTTACAATTTTAGTGATTACTATATTTTCAATAACTCAAAACGATTCAATACTCTTTATGAGTGAATTGTTGTATTTTTTTACTCTTAACATCATAACCATAGTGATTATGAAATATTACATGCTTAATCTGTTTTAATCATTTCAACTGTGAATACGAGTAATTTCAATTATGACCTTTGGATTACATTATCTCAATCAACCCAGTTACATTACTTTTAGAACCATACCTAAGACCTTTTTTATTAATGTTTTAATAAATTAAGTGGTATTGTGAATTTAATTAGTTGAAATTATTTGAAACTAAATTAATTTAGGGATAAAAATGAGTGTTCTTAAACTAACAATTCACCCCTCTTATATTGTTCCATTTGCATATACATTATGATTCAAAATTGTCATCAGAGGATATTTCCACTACTTATATAAATTTTTATATATTTTCTTGCATTACATTTTCAGGTTAGTTATATTTCTTTTATAAATTTTGTGATTATAAATATTTGTTAACTATTGTGTCCTGTGGAAATTGTTTTTGATTGTTTTAAAGATGGAGGGACTTAATGTTGGTTCAATTGAAAATCTCAATCCTACAAGACCACTAATTTTTATGGTAACAATTATTAATATTGGAGAGATATAATGAAGACTTTTCTAATCAACTTAGGAGTTGACAACTTCATTATTATGACTAGATAATACAAAATTCCTAAAAAAGAAGTTAGAATATTTACCAATTGAGAGAAACATGATTACTAATTGAATTTCAGGGTACAAAATACTATACTTAGTTCTATGACTAGAAATATAAAAATCCAAATTTTATCTTGTAAAGTAGCCCATAGTATTTGGAAGAAACTAGAGATTACACGTTTTGGTACATCCAAAGTGGTTGATACTAGAAGAGCTATGCTAAGAGTAGACAATCATTGTTTTGAATTTCCGAATGGAGAACCTATTTGTAAGGTACAACAAAGATGTATGAAAATTGTGAATAGTTTACAATACATGGGAGAGAATGGAATATATGATGAAACTATTGTTAATAAGATCATAGAAATTATGCCCAACGAGTAGGAATAAAAAAGAACTGATGTTGATGAATAAATAAAGGTTAGAAGTGTTACTCTTGTTGAATTGCTTGGATATATTTTACAACATGAAAATAGATTGAAAAGTGATGAAAAAAAGACAAGAAAAATAATGGAGGAGTTGCTTTTATTTATACATCAAATCAAAAATAAATCCAAGACTCATGTAAGAACCTGAACCTTTTTTCAGGTATTTTTTTATTTTCTTAGAGTTTTTGAGAAAAGAGGAGTTTCTCTAAATTTTTGAACTACACGCCGTGTGATTTATGGTCACATGCTGTGTACTTAGTTACCACGGGTAGACGTGTGCTGGCAGTGTAGTGGCCTTGCACATGGCCATGTGTGATGACCCGGAGGCCGCCTAATGCGGAGTATGAAAACAGAAAGTACACGACATGTACTCCAAAAGTACACACCGTGTATTTTGTTTTATTTTCATTAAATGCACCGAGGTCGCGTCTGACGAATAGAACACACCTCCTCTCAGTTTCATTCGTTTTAGAGCGTCAAGAAGCCGCAGATCTTTGACAAGACCTTGTGCCTCTATTCGTCCTCTAATTAGAACAACATTGATTACATTGGAATCACATCAATGTACGATGTTATATGGAGATTCAATATTTGAGGTTCAAGTATATGATCTCCCAATGCCAAGGTATGTGGTTTGTGCCTTTCTATAGGAAGTATTTGAGTTATATGTGAAATTTTTCCGAATACCCATGAATGGGGTATTGCGTGTTTACCATTTTAGCCCTATTGTTTCTCTGCTATGCTGGTATGCCTGAGTATATGGTAATTGATTGTGAATAGGGTGTTTTTCTATCCTTGAATGTATTTCCCATGCATGTTTTTTCTTGTTTTGACCTTTGGGTCTTGTTTTCCTATTAGGATACTATTTAATTTCCCATGCATAGTATTATAGGATGGTGTGACTGTTGTTCTATTATGATGTTATGCTATATAATTCTATCCAAGTTTTTCATGAGGTTTACCATGGCCGTTACGCGCTGCTACACTTGCTTGACTTACACAGGGCCGTGAGAACCTAGTGTGCAGACCATAGGGAGAATTGACATTGAGGGCTTCTCCAGAGTCTCTTTATAATTATACGATGCGAGACCACTTGGGGAATTGACAGTGAGTGCTTCCCCAGAGTTTCTATAGTTCCTAGACTTGGGATACATGGGTAATTGATGTTGAGTGCTTCCCCAGAGAGCCTTTAGTACGATACAAGACTATCGGGGGAATTGATGGTTAGTGCTTCCTCTAAGTGTCTATACTTTAGCTGAACCTGAGGGGTGAGACTGTGTGTGCTTCCCAGAGGGTTGCTTGTACTTTTTAGGTTGGACCAGAGGGGATGGTTGTGAGTATTTCCCAAAGGGTTACCTCTTTATGGTTAAGCTATTTGCTTCACTATTGCTTTATTTGAAACTGTGTATTGTTTACTGCTTAGTACTTTCCGATTTACTACGTTCTATACTTTTACCTTCCATATACTCACTGACTATTATGCATAGATCTTCATGTGGTTGCCTATTTGGATTTAGTCTCACACCCTGTTTGGGTCATGATTTAGGGCCCAAAAAGATTATATTGTTGTAGGTATAGATAAGGGAAAGTTCCCTTCTACTTCAGGTGCTTGATTGTTGTGGAGATAGAGAGCATGGGACCAAGCTATGGCTTGCGATGGTGAGGAGTTGTTTATCTTTCTTTGGTACTTTTGTTTAACACTGTTTTTATTTCCAGCATTGGGACTTGTTTGGATTCTTTCCTATAAATATGTATCATGAAACATTTCATATATATATATATGTGATCCAGTTTTTTATTATTCCAGTCTTCTATTGTTTACTGTTGTTTGATATTTACTGCTTCCATTATTGTATGTGTTGTTTACTTACACTGTTTGCTCTTCCAATGAGGGAATAATTTCCCCACTATCACACCCAAGTTCCTCACTGCTAGTCGTCAGCCTCTGGCGTTCAGGGCAATGTGCTTGAGGCTATGTGACCAACCGGGTACAGGGCACCTATGGGTGGCTTCCAGAACAGGAACGTTACAAAGTGGTATCAGAGGATTATTTTCTCTTGATTTACTATTTGGAGCCTTTAGCCAGGGATAAGAAGAAATAGATACTTGGTATTAAGCTGTGCCCGGGAGTAGCTAACCTGTGTACATGGAAAAGACCACCTACCAAGTTTAGTTGAAATTTTTCTAGTTTTGCAATTATTACAATTGATTTGGTTTCACCTTTAGTGATTCACATGATTTGTGCTATTAATGTTTATTTTATATAGGTTCAATTTTTGTTGCAACCTGATGATATGAGGGTATGACATCTCATGCATCATATAGGCACTTTCTAGAAATCACATTTCATGCATTTGTGTCATGCTATCTAGGATGCGTTAGAGATTTTCTGTTGTTGTGAAAGGTGATGTGTAAAATATGCATGTTGTTGTGATAGTTTCCTTGATAGAAATACCTGCTGTTTGATAGGGTATTGTTTTGTGTATATATTTTCTTGAATGGATTCCAAACTTTGTTTCTTGAGGTGTATGTGCCCTTATGGACCGGAAATTGGTAGATCATTGCCTTGTTTTCCATGTTATAATGTGGAAAAGATTCCAAACTTTGATTCGCTGGGACTAAGGGCCCTCACGGATCGGAATTTGTCAGTTTCTATGCTTGTTTCAGTTTTTTCTGGGTTCTAGAGTATTTTCTGTGGCTTACTGTCTAGAAAAGCTCGGAATACACACTATTTAATGTTAGGTACACACCGTGTGTTCATCTATTCAGGAAGAAACATTTTTTCTTAAGTACACATTGTGTACTCTATGTACACACTATGTAGTCTTTGACCATGTTGTAGGTCATTTGGGCATAGACACAGTATAAAAAAAATATAGAGTGAACACTCCATGTATCTTCTCTACATGTCCTGTCGTGTCGACCCCATGCCCACCCGTGTCACTAACAACACAGGTTGGCCAAGTCGTGTCTAATACATGCTATGTGATATCTAAACACATGGTGTATTCTGATCCAGGTACCCAGCCATGTCACGAAAAACAAGGGTTGGTGTTATCTTTTCTCATATGGACTATGCCCGTCTAGAACACGCCGTGTAGTGTGAGTCGTGTGTCGAGCCGTGCCACTAACATCACGGGCTAAGTGAAGCTTGTCTAGTACATGTCATGTTTACCTTGAACACTCCATGTAGTCTTGTCTTAGGAGAGTCATGTGGCTTAACAATGTAAAAGGACTCGGGAAGTGGAAGAGGATTCAAGTACATGTTGTGTGCTTGGAGAACACGCTGTGTGTTTGGGGTGTTACACGACCAGTTTAGGCAAGAGTACATGCCCTTGTGAATGACTTCAGGGAACACAACGTGTAGGAAGTGTACACACAGTGTAGTCACTTTTGTAAAAATTGAATGTTTTATTTCTCTTGTTCTCTTCTTACAATTCCTTGTTTCAGTCCCTATAAAATTATGATGTAAGGTGTGCACTTGACCTTGTAGAGTCATGCCACCGAGACGTCCTCTAGGTGTACGCCAGTGGCCAGGCAGTGATCAGACACCAGACATGGCTGATCAGGGACCACCTGTAGATCCTCCTGTTGTGCCAGTCTTAACCCCAGCAGTTATACCTGTTACCTCTCCTGACGCACAGTTTAGGGAATGATTCATGAGGATGATTCATACCTTTTAGGGAGTGCCGCCTCCTGCCCTATTGATGGATGATTTGATGCGGGTCTTCCTGCAGCAGCATCATCCCACTTTCTCAAGGGAAGGAGGACCTCATCCTGTAGTGTCATGGATAGAAGCCAGGCTGATGATCTTTGAGCATCTGGAGATGCCTCCAGATAGTAGAGTCAAGCTTGCTACCTATATGCTGTGGTATTCCGCCAAGAGATGGTGGGATGGGATCTCACAGGTGGGTCATTAGTAGGTTATGGCTTGGGAGGACTTCCAACACATCTTCTACGACTACTCCTATCTAGAGATCCTGAGGCCTGACTGAGCCCAGGAGTTTATGAACCTTGAGCAGGGTACCCTGTTGGTTATGGAGTGATTTTTTTTCACCTAGATTCAGTGTTTCAAACACATCCTAGGAGGAGGTGGGTTATTTTTGGGAAGTAAGTTTGAGGATGGCCTCAAACAGGACATCCTCTCTCAGGTGAATATCTTCAGGTTGACTTCCATCACTTCCAACATCATCCAGGCACTGATCATGGAGCGGAATCTGAGGGAATCCAGAGTTGTGAGCCAGGGAGGCTCGACATCCAGAGTTAGTGCTCTGCCAGCTGATTTCTGGAAGCGCTGCAAGGAGACTACACGGGGAGATCTGAGTAGGTGGTATGCATCTTTCGCTAGCCAGGTGGTGTGCTACCAGTGTGGGAGAAGCGGGCATATGAGGCCACAGTGCCGGAGAGACCCAGTGGAGTGCCGATCTTGCGTAAATTTGGGACACCTTTATCATTTCTGCCAGCTCTTCTCACCAGCAGCCAGTGACTGGGGTTCATCTATGACCCCTAGTATAAGAGTAGCTCCACACGTTTCTCACTTGTCTGGGAACTGGAGTTCTTCCGGCCATTCAAGCTGAGGTGGAGGTCTCGGTCGCAGTGGTCAGTCACCAGGATAGCAGTGATAGTAGGATGGATCTGCTCAGAGTAGTCAGGTAGGGTCACAGGGCTATGGAGCTGGACAGACTTTTGTAGTGGGGTAGACCCATCAAGCGCAGGATCTTAGCCCCTCAACAGTTCGAGGTACGATCCTAGTTGCCTCGGTTTTATCTTCATCTCTTTTCGATACTAGTGATATGCATAGCTTTATATCTGTCACTGTTGTGGAGAGGCTTGGGCTCTGTATCTTTTCTTCTGCCAATGTTTTGACACTAGACACTCTGTTGGGGACATGACCAGCTGGTGTACGTCAGTGCAAGGAGTGCCCTCTTGAGGTTGGTGGGTGTCACTTCCTTTGGTACCATTATGTTCTAGAGATGATAAAATTTTATTTCATTCTCGGAATGGACTGGGTAGTTCCCTTCTAGGAAGTCTTCGACTGTTATTGTCGTAGGGTGAGTTTCATCTCCCCAGAGGGTGGATATTTTATTCATAATGGTGAATGGGATGTCTAGGCGAGCAGAGTGGGACCAGAGCATCATGGGTTGGGAGGAATTACGTCCCAGATTTCTAATCATTATCTGGATGACCAAGGGGCTTCTCAGTTATACTTTCCTCTAGTGGTGGATCGTTTTAGAGATGTCATTCTGGAGGACTTATTAGGTTTGCCTCCAGAGTGTGAGGTAGAATTTTCTATTGAGCTTGTGCCAGGGGCAGCACCAGTGTCCATTCCTCCTTATATAATGGCTACAATAGAGTTTCATGAGCTCAAGAAATAGTTGGAGGAGGTGCATTACAAGGGTTTTATCTGACCTAGTACTTCTCCTTGGGGTTCTTCTATCCTATTTGAGAAGAAGGAAGACAGTACCCTTAGGATTCGTGTAGATTATTGGAAGATGAACCAGCTGACAGTCAATAACTGATATATTTTTCCTAGGATTGATGATCTCTTTAATCAGCTTCTAGGCGCCTGGGTGTTCTCAATGTTTGACTTGTGGTCCGGTTATCTTCATTTGCGCGTTAGACCATCTGATATACCTCTCACAACCTTCTGGAGTGGGTATGGTCTATATGAGTCTATGGTTATGTTGTTCGGTCTCACAAACGCGCATATAGTTTTCATGGGACTAATGAACTGAGTGTTCCATGCATACTTGGACCCTTTTGTGGTGGTCTTTGTGGATGACATCTTGGTGTACTCTCACACTCGAAGAAACTATGCTACCCATCTAGAGATAGTTTTGATTATACTGAGGAAGCATCAGTTATATGCTAAGCTCTCAGAGTGCCACTTTTGGATGGATCATATTCACTTATTGGGTCATGTTATCTCAGAGGTAGGAGCATTAGTAGACCCAGAGAAAGTGAGAGCTGTGGTTTTTTGGGAATATCCGAAGAACATCTTTAAGTTGCAAAGTTTTTTGGGGCCGGCTGGACACTATAGACGTTTCATACATGACTTTTCACGCTTAGCAGCACCACTGACGAGCCTAACTAAGATAGGTGCGATGTTATTATGGAGAGATCCTTGTGAGTCAGCCTTTCAGGAGCTAAAAGGGAGGTTGACGTCAGCTTTGATACTAGATTTTCTAGAGCCAGGCAAGATCTATACTGTTTACTATGATGCATCAGGTATCGAGTTGGGAGCTGTGCTTATACAGGGTGACAAAGTCGTTGCGTACGGGTCTCGGTAGTTAAGGCCACTTGAAAGGAATTACCAAACACATGGTCTAGAGTTGGCAGCTGTTGTTCATGCCTTACGCTGTTGAAGACATTATCTGCTAGGAGAGCATTTTGTGGTTTTCACCGACCACAAGAGCCTCAAGTACATCTTCACTCAGTGTGATCTGAATTTGAGACAACGCAGGTGGGTTGAGTACCTGCAGTCCTTTGACTTTGAGATTTCCTATACACCTGGGAAAGGTAATGCAGGGGATCATGCGTTGAGCAGGAGGACTCATATACATGCAGTTTAGGAACCAATAATGAGTGGTAGCTTATGGCTCTGTTTTCTAAGATTTATTTAGAGTTTCACGAAAGTCAGGGGAAGATGATTATTTTGTAGTTGTTACCTCTAATCTTCTTGATCGAGTTCAAATGAGGAAACTATTAGATTCTTAAGGGCTAGTCCTACGGGAGAGTGTGTAAGGAGAAGACCCCATTCCTAGATGGACTGTGGGAAAGGATGAGATCTTACAATTCTAGGGGCGCGTATGGGTACCAACAGACATACATGAGGAGATGATGTGGTATTTTCATTCCTCCATTTGGGCCGTTCATCCTGGTGCCACCAAGATGTATCATGATCTCCACCGTCAGTATTGGTGGAAAAGTATGAAGGGGGATGTTGCAGGTTTTTTCATGAGGTGTTCCACTTGTCAGCAGGTGAAGGTGGAGCATCAACGGCGAGCATGGATTCTACAGCAGTTACCCATTCCTGAGTGTAATAGGAACGACGTCATGATGGATTTCTTTATAGGGTTGCTGAGGTCTCCTCGAGGAAATGATGCATTTTGGGTCATCATTGACAGAATCATAAAGGTTTCTCACTTCTTCCCAATTAAGGAGATATTCAGTGTTGATGATCTGGAGACATTTTACATCCGATAGATTGTACATATGCATGGAGTTCCACACTCCATTGTTTCAGACAGGGATGCACGTTTTACATCTTGGGTCTGAATGGGGATTCAGAAGGCTTTGGGCACATGGGTACTTTTGAGTACAAATTACCATCCCTAGAGAGATGGTCATCCCGAGCGTATGATTCAGGTTCTTGAGGATATGCTCTGAGCATGAATTCTGGATTTTTGAGGTTCTTTGGAGAATCATATACCTCTTGTGGAGTTTTCCTAAAATAATAGTTTTCAAGAAACTATTCAGATGACACCTTATGAGGCTTTGTAAGGTAGGCCATGCCGATCAACTTTATGTAGGCTAGAGGTAGAAGAGGCAACTTTGTTGGGACCTCGTCTTATTCAGGAGACCAAGGAGTAGATAGAGTTGATTTAGAAGCAGATGGCTACTGCACAGTTGCGATAGAAGTATTATGCTGATCAGCAGAGATGACCTCTGGAGTTCGAGGTCGGGGATCAGGTTTCCCTGCGTGTCACAACGATGCTAGGACACAAGAGGATTAAGAGATAGGTTAAGCTTTCACCAAGGTACGTCGGGCCGTTTGAGGTGTTGGATATAGTGGGTCCAGTTACATATCGGTTGCAGTTACCTCAGAGGTACCAGGTTATGCACAACGTCTTCCACGTTTCTCAGCTTCAACGTTACTTTTTAGAACTGTCTCATGTCTTCCAACTCGAGGAGGCTGAGCTCAAAGTGGATGTCTCATTTGAGGAGCATCATATATGGATTGTGGACCTCAGTACAAAGGTTCTCCATGGCCAGTCTGTTCCCTTGGTACGAGTGTTGTGGCAGCACGGGCGGGTGCAGGACAAGACTTGGGAGAGGGAGGCCAATGTACAAGCTCCGTGGCCGGAACTATTCGGGGTTTCTTCTTCTACGTCGTGCTAGGGAAATTCGAGGAATAATTTCTTTAAGGGTGGAAGTTTGTAAGAACCCAGACCTTCTTTTCAGGTTTGTTTTTCTTTTCTTGGATTTATTGAGAAAAGTGGATTTTCTGGAAATTCTTGAACTACGCGCCCTGTACTTTACGAGTACACATCGTGTACTCGGTTACTGTGGGTAGCCGTGTGCTAGCCGTATAGAAGCCTTGCACATGGCCATGTGTGATGAACTAGATGCCGCCTAATGCGGAGTATGAAAACAGCAAGTACACACCATTTACTCAAAATGTACATACCATGTATTTTATTTTTTTCATTAAACACTCCGCGGTAACGTCTGATGGACAGAACACACCTCCTCTAGGTTTTGTTCATCTGAGAGTATCAAGCAAAGAAAAATCTTTGATGAGCTCCCGAGCCTCTATCCATCCTCCAATTTGAACACCATTGATTGCATTGGAATCACATCGATCTACATTGTTCTAAGGATATTCAAGCTTCGAAGTTCAATTATATTGATCTCCCAATACCAAGGTAGGTGGTTTGTGCCTTTCTATAGGAAGTCTTTGAGTTATATGTGAAATTTTTCCCAATACTCATGAATGGGGTATTGCATGTTTACCATTTTAGCCCTATTGTTTCTCTACTATGACAGTATGCCTGAGTAGATAATAATTGATTGTGAATAGGGGGTTTTTTTGTGCATGGATGTATTGCCCATGCATGTTTTTGCATGTTCTGACCTTTCGGTCTTGTTTTCCTGTTAGGCTACTGTTTACTTTCCCATGCTTAGTATTGTAGGATGGTGTGAATATTATTCTATTATGCTTTTGTGCTGTAGAATTCTGGCCAAGTAGTTCCGGAGGTTTACCTTGGTCATTATGTGCTGCTACACTTTCTTGACTTACACAGGGCCATGAGAACCTAATGTGCAGACCATATGGAGAATTGACGTTGAGAGCTTCTATGGAGTGTCTTTATAATTATACGATGCAAGACCATAGGGGGAATTGACCTTGAGTGCTTCCCCAGAGCTCCTTTAGTACGATACGAGACTATAGGGGGAATTAACGGTGAGTGCTTCCTCAGAGAGTCTATAATTTAGCTAAACCAGAGGGGTGATACTGTGTGTGCTTCCTAAAGGGTTTCTTGTACTTTTTTATGTAGGACCAGAGGAGATTGATGTGAGTAATTCCTAGAGGATTACCTATTTGTGGTTTTATTGCTTTCTTCACTGTTGCTTGATTTGAAACAGCGGATTGTTTACTGCTTAGTACTTTCCTGTTTACTGCTTTCTGTACTTTTACCTGCCATATACTCACTGACTGTTAGGAACAGATCTTCGAGTGGTTTCTTACTGGGATTTAGTCTCACACCATGTTTGCGTCATGCTTTTGGGGCCAAAATGATTATATTTTTGTAGGTATAGATAAGGTCAAGAGCCCTTTTACTTTAGGTGCATGATTGATGTGGAGCTGGGGACATTGGGACCAAGCTATGGATTTCAATACTGAGGAGTTGTTTATCTTTCGTTTGTACTTTGGTTTAACATTGTTTGTATTTCCATCATTGTGACTTGTTTGGATGTTTTCCTAGAAATACGTATCTCTCAGAATTTCATATATATATGTGCCCCAATTGTTTATTATTAAAATCCTATACTATTTATTGTTTTTGGATATTTACTTACTCTGGTATTGTATGTGTTGTTTACTTCCGTTGTGTACTCTTCCAATGAGGGCATAGTTTCCCCACTATCACACCCAAGGCCCTCACTACTATTCAGCAGCCTCTATCATTCGGGGAAATGCGCTTGAGGCCTTGTGACCAACCAGGTACGAGGCGCCTCCAGGTGGCTTCTGGAACCGGGACGTTACAACTCCTGAGAAAGTTATTGATTCTATAAACACAAAAATGTTATTGTTCAATTAGACTCATGTGAATCAGAACAATCAGATAATGAACTGGACAATTTTTCTTGAAGAATGAATAAGATTTTTGGCAAGAAAGATTTTTAGTTATGATATGAGAAATTTAACAAGGATAAGAAGGATACTGAATTTAGCTATTACGAATGCAAAAAATGCTGGACATACAAGACCTAATTGCCCATAGCAGAAAATAACAGAGAAAAAAAAATAAATTTTGAGAGGAATTAAAAAATGTATTATAAGACAAAAGGAAAGAATGTCTTAAAGGAAAAGGACCCATGGAGTCCTAGTGGAGGAGACTCCTCAAGTGAATCTTTAGACACTGAGAATTCCATACAGAAGAATATTGGGATTCTTTCCAGAATATCTATTGAAAATAAATGTTTCCTGAAATAAGGTACACACCACTGAATCCTTAACATGTAATTAAGTGAAAATTATTCCAATGAGATGAATTTCTCATCATCATATGATGAATCATCCCCATCCACTGATAATTATACTTTCATTTCATATAAATAGGTTTATAGATTTTCCAAATTTATTAAAAATTGAAATTTAAATGTTAGTATGAAACTTGAAAAGAAAAATTCAAGAGTAAATGTCTAGAAAAAATATGTATAACATATTTCTAAATATATTGATAAAAAATATTTTGAAATTTATTCTATTTCTAAAAACCATGAAGAAGCTAATTCTTAAAAGGATAAGCTTTAAAAATATTTTTAAAAATCTATTTCAGATAATTTTTTTAGATTTAACACTTACTTATCAATCTAATACTAATGTACATAACAATTTAGTTCTAATAATAAATTATGAAATGTTTTCTATCAAGAATCTTTTGAAAAACTTTACCTCTAGTAAAGAAATATTTTAATTACAAACTATAAACCAACGTTCTAAAGGATCAATGATCCCATCGACACCCATGAATGAAACCTTAGTCAAGGCACTCACCCTTCGGGTGGTAGTGATGGTCGTCCCGCCTACCCCCTACCCTCTATTGGTGTTCTCCCCTTTCACTGATCCGACCTCTCTACCTCATATTCCTCACACCCTCCGTAGCCCGAAAGTCACTACCATCCATAATGGTGCTCCATAACTTCCTATTTCTATTTATGTGTTCTTGGAGGCTTCGTTGCTCTAAGGATTATCCCTCATCGCTCGTTTTGGCTAGTACTGACCATCCCTTGACTACTTCGATAGGTTTTTCAATAGTATCTAGCCTATGAAGAACTGTATCTTGGTTGGGCTTTTGAATCCTCACCACTTTGTTCTTCTCTTTGGTTGTGCTGATGATTTGGATTCTGTGTGGTCCAAAGGAATGTGTTCTTGGGATGGATCTCACTTCTTCCTTCTCAGATGGAGTTATGAGTCTCATTTGAATCATGACCTCCCCTCTACAAAATTCTAGGTAAGATTTCCTAACCTCCCTCTCTCCTTCCAAAATAATGCTATTCTAAAAATGTTGGGTTACCTCGTTAGGTGGTTCCTTTACTTCGATGAGTACTGACGTGCCTTATGCCACCCGATTTTTTCCAGGATTTTTGTTGAAGTGGATGTTTCAAAGCCTATGGTGGATATATCTTGGAATGAGGTTGGTAAAGAATTATGTTACCAGCAACTAGTATTCTTTGAAAACTGGTTCGACTACTATAGTTCATGTTTTCATCTAGGCCACCAACATTTTGACTATCGATCGTCTTGTAGCCCATCTTTTAAGGAATCCTACTCCACTAGTATTCTAGATCATTCAAGAAATATTTTCCCCCTTCAGATGGAGGATCAATCATTTCTTCTCGAATCGAAGGTGCATGATCTAGTGGTGTTTGAGGGGGAATCTCGATTTTTTCTGATGTTACTACTGCTAAATTAGATGCTGCTTCAGTTATTATTCCCCATTTGAATAGAAATACTACTCTGTGTGGCCACATATTTGGACCTCTGTGCCAAGTCAACAGTTTTTTTATACTGATTCAAGGGTTGATGACATATTTCTAAGGTTGAAATGTGATTTGCGCTCTACCAAACCATCTTAACTGGTCCAAGGTGAGTCCAGTCCTATGGTGGTCCCTAACATTATGGACATAGTCAAGGATAGAGGAATGAGTAATGGGTAGGAGACTGTGTATCCTAATAATTCCAGGGATAGTGGCTTTCAAGCTGATGGAGGTGTCCTTGCCAAGAGAAAAAACTCCCTTGATATTAAGGATAGTGATGAACCAATTGGTGAGAGATTCAGCTAGAGGGTTTTCACACATGGTTCCAATCTGAGAAGAATATATACTATTCTCAAGTTGAGAAACCACTTTGATAGAATGAGTGTTGAATGAGGGGTTCCAGTTGTCCCTCATAAAGAGAGTTAGATAGAGAAAGATAGCCCTTGGATGATAATGCAGTTAGAGGGTATGGTAAAATCATGCAAAACCCAAGGATAAAGAAGGGAAATAAGGAAAATAGGGACCCTATGAGGTTCATTGTTTCCAAGAGGTAGAAATCAAAGGGTCTGAAATACAACTACTACCTTTCTAGGCCTATGGAGACTCAATTAGCCAAAAATAATGAAAAGAAGGCCCATCTAGTGTAAGTTTCTTGGGAGGGACACCTTTTATCCAGGTCCTCAGAGAATGGAAAGAATGTTTCACAGGCTGAGGGTACCTTAGATGTTTTGATGATTCATAAAGGGGGTGAAAATATTTTGACCATCGATCAGTAGGGGAGATTCCCCCTAGTTATATGATGCGCACCTGGAGAAGAAGTATTCTATATCTTCAGGGAAGCTATGAGAGGATGAGTCCATCGATGGCCCCCAACAATAGGATGTTGAGGTTCATTACTTGAGTATGAATCTTCTCATGCCCTCGGTTGGAGAGATTATGGAAGATGTTTGGCAGATCAAAGTCGATGGAGTAAGATACTGATTAAATGATGGGAATATTGCACCGCATGGATTCTGTGAGGGAGCATGGTGAGTGGATTGACAAGGAAGACAACATAATGATTAGAGGCTTCAACTTGGGGATGATTAAAGAAGAATAATAATTAAAATCTTGGGACTGTTTGGGATGAAATTATGATGACATATTAAAAGATGATCCAGAATCTCATGTAAATTCTTTTCCTTGGAAACTGTTTAGGGTGATAGATTCCAACCAACTTAATCTTATCTTTAACAAGTCCATTGTTTATTTTGATGTTTGTACTGACTATTTTGTGAGGTTTCTCACTTTACCCTTAAAAGTGTCTCATAATAAAAAATTTACTTTTAATATTAAAGAAGGTTTTGAATAAATGTAAAAAAAACGTCATCCATAGTGTAATAGTTTGAGAATGGGGTATAATAATTCAAAACCTATTTTAGTAAAAATTAATTTGTTCCAAAAAGTGCCCCATTTTTTGTAAAATGTCAACGTGGAGGTCATTGGAATAAAAATTGTTCCTTTAAAAAATTCAATTTTTGGGATTCCACAATGCCCATTTTTCAAAACAATTGTTGGTTCCCAAAATATTTATTTCTAAACATTCTAGATCCAAAAAGGTTTGGATTTCGAAAACCTAATTGTTTTATTTTCATGGAAAAAATGATGTACGGACAACAAAATCATATAGTACATGGATAGGGACTTTCTTGGCACATGACTATTAATAAATACTTCTTTGAAAAGATTATTGAAATGAAACGTGGAAGAGTTACCTTCGTAGAAAATTCTCAAGAAAGGATTATTTGTATAGGTAATATTTCTATTCTTGGAAAATATATGATTTTAAATGTTTTATTTGTTAAAGGTCTTAATAACAAACATGTAATAATAATTCAATAATGTGATGATGGTTTCATTGTGAATTTTATAGATGATAAATGTGTATTACATGATTAAAATGATGAATTCATCTTTTCTACCCATCAAAATGAGAATGTATACACACTAATCTTAGACCACCTTAGGATCATAGACCTACCTTTCCTTAGTGAAATGGAAGATTAACCTTGGTTATGGAATAGAAGGTTAGGACACTATAACCTTAGGAACTTATATAAATTATCTAAAAAATACATGTTGAGGATCTAACATATGTTATATTTGATTCTTAAATTTTTTGTGACCGTTATCAATATGGAATGAAACATAAGTCCAGATTTAAATGAATATGTGATTTTTCAAGTCATAATGCTTCACAATTGGTGCAGATAGAATTATTTAGTCCCACACAAACTATAAGCAATACAGTAAAGTATTATATATTTATTTTAGTTGATGAATACACTAGATACATAGGTGTCTATTTTATGGAAAATAAATATGAAGCCTATTGTTATTTTAAAACTTTTTTAGCTAAAGATAAAAATGAAGAAAACCTTCCATTGATAACTATTCATTGTGACCATGGTTGGGAATTTTTAAATTCTGATTTTGAAACTATTTGTAGTAATAAAGTAATTACATATAACTTTTCAGTTCTCAAAACTCCTCAACAAAATAGTATTATTGGAAGAAAAAGTTGTATTCTTCAAGAGATAATAAGAACAATGTTGATTTAATATTCTATTACAAATAACTTTTGGGTTGAAGCTATGAGTAATGTCTGTTATAGTATAAATAGAGTTTTAATTTGAAAATTTCTTAATAAAACACCATATGAGTTATGGACCAGGTGAAAACCAATAGTTTCATACTTCAAATTTTTTGGATGTAATGTATTCTTTTTGAATACAAAATATAATTTTCAAAAATTCACACCCTAATCTATTGAAGGTATTTTCTTAGGCTATTCCACTACTTCTAAGGATTATAGAGTTTTCAATAAAAATTCTTGTACTGTTGAGGAAACAATGCATGTTAAATTTGATGAAAAATATCCCTTTGTTTTTAAACAACTCCAACCTATATATTTATTTTTCATTTAAAAAACTGATTATTAATCATTGATAAAAGTATCATATAATAAAGATAATACTCAAGAAATTGTTTCTGAAGTATTCACTTTGGAAGACTTTATATATTATGTAGATGAACTTGTTTTAAAGAAACCAAGTAAGTTGTTTATAAAAAATCATCATAGTGATAATATCATGGGTGATGTGAATAAACCTTTAAGGACTAGGAGTTCTTTGACTAATGAAGTAGAACATATAGTATTTATTTGAAAATTCTAACATAAAATCATGATGAGACTTTAGGTGATGAAGATTGGAATAAAGAAATGAAAGATAAACTGAATGAATACAAAACGAATAAAGTGTATGGACTCTACCCCAGTTTCCCGGAGTTGGTGCCTTATTTGATTACATTGGCATATAAATAAGGAATATAAATCCTGAAGGACTGAGTAGTATATTTTAATGGGAAACAAGATACATACAAAAGTTCAACTTTAAATCATCAAAGGAAATATAACACTAATTTATTCCATTAGAAATATCCATGCCTCTTAGATTATGCTTGAAAGTCATTCATAATTTACTTCTTCATATCCAAGGAAAATAAAACATAAGAAAGGGATGAGCTCAAAAATTTAGTAAGGGTGAGAAATACAACAGAAGATAGAATAAACATAAGACATGGTGAATAGTTGAAAGCACATTCCTTTAATAATAAAATTTAACATATTATTGTTGGAATATGCACTGGGAAAATAATTCCATAATAAAACAATATCATAGTTATTCTACTAGTCAAATAAACACATGAACTTAAAATACTAGCATCATAATATGGAGAGTGTATATTCGAGACATTCTGAAACATTTTGTCAAGGCCTTGGAAAAGACGTCTAATGATTAAGGCCTCGACAAAAATCCATATATCACATTGGGAAAGGCCACGACCAAGACTTCTAATTATTAAAACCCGACCAAAATCAATATATCACATTGGGAAAGGCCTCGGCCAATTCCACATCTATTTGTATCATGAGACCTACTGATGAATTGAGGGGATTTAGAGTGCACCAACCGTCACATAATAAGTCCAATTAATTCTTCATTTGAGTAGGGATAAACATAAAAATCATATATATTCATATTGAAACTATCATATGAAATGTAATTAACTTTCCCCAATCATTAAACATAAAAGACTAACCATTCTAAGTGATATGGTGAATGGTTTTAGGATAGATCATCCACAATGAAATTATTTATAGACCATTAAAACCAATATGGTAGATGAAATATTAAAATATTAAACCCAATAATACATAATAATCAACAAGTGTGTAGAATCATATGGAAAGACTCTTATAAAATCGTTAAGCGATTCTTGAGATAAATACTCTTTATTTTGAAACGAATTGTTTTTTTTTGAAAAAACATTGCATAAAACAAAAAGTTAAGTAAGATAGTATTTTAATAATGAAATGAGTGATTTAATAATGATAATGGTTTACATAAATAGATTATATAGTTCCCTTGAAAATAGATAAGAATTTGAGAAATTCCCTTGAATCAGGCTTGTATTTTGGAAATAGTTTTGAAAGTTTCTTTTAAAACATGTAAATACCAATAAAATAGGGAAGGATTATGGTTGGTGTAAAAATATATTATAGTAAAACATAATTTATGTGGAGTACATAATGATACATAATAATTTCATTGAGTTAATTAAACAATTAAATTAACCCGAATGAAAGTGGAAGTTCGGGTGGAAAACCCTTACCTTAAATTTGAATGTGTTCCCCTCTTGAACTTAGGGTCCAAGAATATGATATTAGAATCATTAATAACTTAATTGAGAACTTATTAGAAATTTTTATGTTTATCATAAATTTTTTAGTTCATTTATTTCCTTATTTATAAGTTATAATAATGAATTTCATCGTTATGGAGTGTTCATTTTCTTGATTTTCATAATCGGTTCTCTTGTTTTTATTTAATGGAGTTCATGTGGAAAGGATGTAAATATTAACAACTGAAATTACATATTATTTATGAACATCCATATGTTTTAATGGTCATTTCAATACTTTTTTACATGGAAAAAGGAATAATCATTAGATTAGTTATTAATGATATTCACTTAGAATGATATTCACGTAGATTATTTAAGCGGTATTTTGATTATTAGGAACTAGTTTGGCCTTAAGATTTGATAATATGTACATATAACAGTTATTGAATATTAATTTGATTATAATACATATATTATATTCTGGTTCAACAATCAAAATGGTTTGATGATCAGTAATGAAGGAGGAATTGAAGAAAAACATTGTTGTCTATAAAGGCTATAAATTGGAACCTCATGGGCATTGATTTCGTTTATAAAATAAAACGGAGAGAGAGAGGATATTGATTATGGTTAGTCCATTAACATGATATAATTACAATATAAATATGATACTAGACTTATCAGGGTCATTTTGATAGAGGAGGTGAGGAGAGGAAAAGAAAAGAGATGTACTTGAAAATAAAAGAAAAGTTGGGAGATCCCTTAGAAAAATTCGGCAGCCTAACAACATCGCTTAAAATTTCATAAAATTAAATGATGAGATCAAAAGGGTATCTAATCATATGGAAATAATAAAGTATAGTAATAGGAATACATATAATAAATCACAAACATATGAGAATGGAAATTGAAATAGATAACATAAAAGAAGTGTCAACTAAAAGAGGAGGGTGAAGGATTTCCTTACCTTATAGAGTAACTCCAAGAACATAAAGGTTAGGACCTTGGAGGATTAAGGACAACTTGGTAGGACTCCTATAGAGGTAAAAACTCCATATATTATAGGTTGAGGTATTTGTAATTAATTTAAATGAATGGATGAGTGGGTATTTATAGAAAAATAGAGGGAGTTTTTTTAATAATTTCACACGGACACCTCATTAGTGGTTTTTTCCAAACCATGGGATTTCCCAAAGAACATCCCATGGTTTTAGCCACTTGGGATACTTCATGTTATATGTTACTATTCAAAAGTCGAACAACCTTTTATTATGTCATTATGATGTCATTAAACTACCAAAAACTCAAAACTATATTTTTACAATTCACAAAAAAAATCATGTATTTTTGAAAAATCCTAAAAATTCACCCCCACCATTTTTTGACGAGTAGAATGAAAAAATGAACTCCATTTTTAAAAAATAATTTTTTAAATATTATTAATTTACTTTTCAAAAAAAAATCATAGTTAATTCAAAAAATAACAATTTTAAGCTATAATTAGTTTTATATCACATTAAAAAATTAATTAAGATCACATTATGTTATTACCTTATGAAAATAAAACAATATCATTATTTACTATTCATAAGGGTCATATTACTATTCACATTACTATTCATATTGGTATGTACAATTCACCAAAAATCAAGTTTGTTCTATCAGACTCAAAATGACTTACTGGCCACAACTCTAGATGACAGTTTTTTAAAATTCAAAACACATTATAGGAAAATATCTTTTTAACAGATAGATTATATAATGCATTATATATTTATTTTCAAAACATTGGGGGTTATATAATAACTGGAAAATGGTTGAAAGAATTAAAGAAACTTCTGTAATTGGAGTTAAATGGGTGTCCATAAAAAATGTGATGAAAATAGGAGAATCATTAGAGATAAAGAAAGACTTTTTTCTGAAGGTTATAATCAATAAGAGGGAATAGATTATGAAGAAACCTATGCTCTGATAGCTAGAATTGAATCTATTTGGATACTATTATCCTTTGCAGTATTCATTAATTTCAAAAAATTTCAGATGGAATTATATTGTGTTTTTCGTAATAGATATATTTAAGAGAATTTTTTGTTGAATATCCTCTTTGTTTTGAAGAAAAAAAATCCAAAATATGTTTAAAATTTTACCAAAGCTTTATATAGCCTTGAACAAGACCCTAGAGCCTAGTATGATAGATTAACATGATTTTTTTATTCAAAATAATTATGTTAAGGGAATAGCTGATCCAACACTATCTATAAATAAATAAATAAAAAATGTTTGGATTATTCAAATTTTTGTTGATGAAATTATATTTGGTTCAACTCAACAATATTTAACATATTATTTTGTGAATCTTATTAAATATGAGTTTGAAATGAGTATGATTGGTGAGTTTACATTCTTTCTTGGTTTTAAAATTTCTCAAAAACTAGAAGGGACTTATGTATCCAAAAATAAGTATATTAAAGATCTTCATAGAAAGTATGGATCTGAAAACATGAAAAGCATTAGTACTCCAATTGGTACCAAAAATACTTTTGAAATTGTTGAAGTTGGACAGCCAGTAAATCAAACAACTTTTAAAGGGATGAAAGGAAGCCTACTATACTTAACATCTAGTCATCTAGATTTAATTTTTTAGTATTATTATGTGATAGGTATCAAGAAAATCCAAATTAATCTCACTTAAAATATGTTTAAAATATTTTTTTTATTTAATGGGAACTATGGATTTGGGAATTTTTTCTCTTCAAGAAATGATTTTTAGTTAAAAACATTTTTAGTGATGGAAATGGTGGTTGTAGAATTGACAAGAAAAGTTCATCTGGAACCTGTCATTTCTTAGGCGATTGATTAGTTTCTAGGTCTTGTAAGAAACAACACTCAGTATCGCTTTTCACTGCTAAAGCCGAATATATGGCAGTGAGAAGTTTTTTTGCTCAAGTGTAGTGGATACCACACACACTCATGATTATGGAATTAGTTTTACATAATCTCAAATACTATGTGATAATACTAGTTCCACAACTATAAGTAAAAACCCTAGACATCACACTATTTGAAAGCACATAGATATTTGGAATCAATATCTTAGGGATCACAAACTTAAGGCTGATATCATTTTACAATTTATCGGAATGCAAGAAATACTCGATGATATTTTTAAAAAACCATTTCCTACTGATAGATTTGAATACATTAACTAGAATATTGGAATGATCATTGTAAATTAATCATTCAAATCTAGTTCTTTTTTAAATCATCCTCTTATATTAAGTTACTTCTTGTAAAAGGAGTAGTACATATGTTTGATAGAAATTTTTTTTTGTAACCAATTTTTTTTCTATATTCATAATTTTCATACTAAAAAATATTCTATTCGAGTATTCATACTCATATTTTTCATACTCCGAATTTTCAGACTCAAAATTTTCATACATAGAATTTTCACACATATAATTTTTGTACTCAGGACTTTCATACACATAATTTTCATACTCCGAATTTATTTTCTCAGAATTTTCGTATTCATAATTTTTATACTCAATTTGTTGTGTATTTTTTTAATTTTTTGAATAAAAATTTATTTTAAACCAAAAAATTTATCTTTTGATTCCAAAAAGAAAATTTTCTTTTACTTTTCACTTTTTTTCAATACATTTATGTTTTTTGGTATCCATTTTAAAACTTTATGGGATTCAACCTGAGTAAGATATTATTTTTTCAAAAGAATAACAAAAAACTTGAAGTGTTCATCTCAACCCTTGGATCTGTTTGATCTAAAATTAAGTGTAGAAGTTCAATGGTCATATTTAATTCACCTATATAAAGGTACCCCTCCCTATCCTAGGTCGATTGTTCTCTTATTTTCACCGAATCTCTACTTCCCCTGAAATAGCAAGGAATGAAGGCTTTCTTATATATTGTTTTCAATCGTACATAGGTCTCAATCATCATAAACTTCTAAAAAGTAAATGAAACTGGAAGAGTACTCAACAATAAAGTTCTTCCAGGAAATATTTCTCACCAGATTGTTTTAGGACAAGTAAGGTTCATATCTGAAAAGAATCATTCAGTTTCAAGGATGAGAGTCTATATGTGCTAAGAAACAAAAAAAAACAAGTTCTGATCATCTTGGATGAAGTGATATAATTATATAAAACAATTAAGGTTGATGAATAATTGAATGTATCTTTTAATATATATGATAGTGAAATAAATATGTTAGCTAAAAAATAAGTACATTTTCATAATATTTCATATGAAGGAGATGTGTTTTTTCCCTCACATAAGTTTCTAAAATAAAGGGGAACATTTATAAAGGAAAGGGCTGAGAAATCTATTTTGAGATTTATGAAGATAAAAGAAAATATAATCATTTTTTGGATTTCAATTGATTGATTGTGCTGTCGATGTAAGGTCTCTTAATCCATTGGAGTAGTGATAGAGAAACTCTCAATGTTTCTGATTTCTTTACACGTGATTATCTTGTGAACATGAAGAAGATCAACTTAATTTGTTACATTTTTGAAACTTTCTAAAATCTCAATTCTAGTGCAATCAAGCCCTAGATGATCATGTTTTTAGCCACCCTCAAAATGTTCATTCACTAATGTTTAATGCTTTTCAATATTCCTATAATGTCAGTACCAAGAATTATAAGAATTATTTGGATTAGTGTTGATAAAGTAAGGAGAATGAAATTTCATTTTTGTTTACAATCTAAAAAGTTAGTTATGGATGTAGAAGTTGAAACTCCAAAAGATATAGTTGGGGGAAGCAAAAGAATTTCAAAACAACATGTACTAATTGTTTCAGAAGAAGGAAAGAAATCCTAGTTTGATTGTTTTTATAAAGTTAAAGAAGAGAAGTGTTTATAGTGTAGAAATATTGTCCATGTGGAGAAAGGATGAAGCTCAAAGGAAAGAATTATACCTGTAATTTAGTCTCAATCTTTCAAAATATCTTATTGAAAAGTTCCATATCAATGAGATTATAATAGAAACTATGGTGAAAATGAAACAAATCAATAAAAAGGAAGATATTATTGACAGCAAAAAGTTGATGAAAGGATTATAAAAACAAGAATTAAAATAAGTTTCATGAAATTAGTTAAAACATTATTAGTTAATCCCTCTGATAAAAAAAAGAAATAAAAAAAAAGTTGGAGAAGAATCAACACTATCAGAATTCCCTCAAGAACATTTTTGTAGAAGATCAATAGAACCCAAAATTACACCAAATAGATTAATATATTGATAAACAGGGAGAGAAAAGAAAATATAAAAGTAAATAGGAAGAAGAAGTAGAAAAATAAAAAGAAGCAAAGGAATTTGGAGAAAAACAGAAAGGTGAAAAACAAACTGTTCCGGAACAAAAGTCTCAATACAATACAATTCCAGAAATATATTCCCAAGAAACAACAAGAAAATTCTCATACCTTGAACTAAAACATGTGAAGAAAGATGATAAAAAATACCAAGATCATAAATTCATCCATATCACTGACAATGAAGGAGAAACTAGATCTGATGTCAACCAGAATCAAAATTGAGATGATTAAGATGTGAGAAGTCATAGTGTAGAGATTCCCAATTTTTAAGAAGACACTGATTCAAAACAAACTATCTCTTTAAAAATAGATAAATATGTGGTTCAATCATAGAGAAGAATTTAAAATGAAATCTATTATTTACCAAAAATAAAAGGGAATATTGATTTTGTTGTAGATAATCAAAACAAGTGACCAGACTCTATCAAGCTTGAAAGAAAATGTCTAAAGAAACTCGAGCCCAATTTCAAATTATTGGAAGAATGAACCAAAGAAATAATGAAGACTTGTAATAAAGTTTTGAAGTGGTCTCAGAAGTTTTATTAAATTATCAAATTGAATGAATACTCAATAGAAGATATTATAGATCTCATGAATTAACTCTCCATTGAATTCAAAAAGATAACAAGTTATACTAGTCAAAAATTGAAAATGATCAGAGGGACAAGTGAAATACAGTCATAAGATATAAAATTGATTCAAAATAAGATGAATGAATTTTAGTATAAAGTTTCAAATATTTTGTTTTATAAGGATGATATTATTGGACTGAAAAACCCAAAAAATTATGACTGATAGAATTTAAGTTCAATAACCAGTCAACATTTCCTTGGATGAAAAGATTCATATTCTAGTAGAGAATCTAATATACCATAAAGAAGTTATTCATAAAATATATCAGTTGTTTTCATATTAGAAGGAGAGGTTTCAGTCTCAAGAATAATCTCTTTATAAACTGGTGGAGGACATGAAGTAATTTAAGAAAATAGAAAAAACTATTTTATAACTCATAAAAAAGGATAAATAAAAGGAAAAGGAAAATAAATGAATCATTTTTAACTATTTTTGTACTATTCTTGAAACACTAAAGTAAGGATTTTGACATCTACATCTCTTTTGATTGAATATTTTCCATTTTTGGGATGGATTTTATTTCACTTTTAATTGATGATTAAATTATTTATTTCTTCATTTGTTTTGTTTCTCTAACCCTTTTCAGGTATTAGATGATCTTCCCTATTCCTTTTTAAAATCAAAAAGTGGTATAATGTTTTATATTGGGGGGAATGTATTAGAAAAAGGGATAAATTACCATAAAAGGAAAAATGGGAGAACGATAATTATAAAAGGAGAATACTTTTAGTAAGGGGAGGTATTTTTTCTAGAATACAATACTTAAGGATTTTGTTATTATAAGGGGGAGGTTAGTCGTATTCAAATAATTTTTAGAAGAGTTTTAAAACTCAAATAGAGATAAGTATAAATGTTCATTTCAAAAAAAACTATTTACTTCTATAGAACTTTATTGGTTTTAACTTCAATAAAACTCATGTGGTCCTCACATCCACAATATCCACCAGTGGGTGGTTACAACAAAATAAAATAAAATGCATGTGTTTTATTTTATTATTTCCTTGAAAAGCCCAAAATTACTTTCACCCTCAACCAACTGTCACTGAGGTTAAAGTTTTCTTAAGAGAATACTGACGCTGTGAGTTCAATGGTGCCCTCAGATTTCAATTCTGAGCACCGGTTAAAAAGTTAGAAATACCTGCTCGCACATTTACTAAACATACCTGAAATTATGTTCAGAAATTTATTCCAGGCACTCCATGGCTCAGAATCACATGGCATAAATTTTCTCGGATTCATAAAATTTCCATTTATATTAAAAAAATTACAAGGAAATGTCAGGTCTTTACATTCTCCCTAACTCAGGGCTCTATGTCCCCGTAAGCCAGAACTCAAACTTGGTAAACAAGTGGGGGTACTGATCACACATTTGAGCTTCCCGCTCCCATGTGCTCTATTAGAGGTTCCTGTGCTACCAGCGAACTCGTACAAGAGGTATCGACTGTCCATGAAGGACCCTATCTTGTCAATCCTCAATATCTACCAGAACCTCCTTAAAAGTCTCCCCATCATTGAAATCCAGCATACCATGGTCGATGATGTGAGAAGGGTCATGTACGTATCTTTTCAGCTAGGATACGTGGAAGATGTCGTGCACTCGGTGCAATTGAGGTGGAAGACCTAAGTGGTATGCCACCTAGCCAACACTGCTGAGGACCTGAAAAAGTCTGATGAACCTCAGAGATAACTTTCCGCCTTGGCCAAGTATTCAAAAACCTCATCGAGGTGAGACATGTAAAAAGACATGGTTTCTATCCTCGAACTCTAGAGGTCTCAATCTCCTTTCAGCATAAAACTTCTGCCTACTCTGTGTAGTCTTCATCTACTCCTGGATGATCTACACCTTCTCTGTGGTAGCCCAAACCATTTTTGTTCCGACGAGTGCTGACTCCCCTCGGTCAGTCCAACACAATGATGACCTGCATAGTCTCCCGTATAATGCCTCGAAAGGTTCCATCCCTATGGTGGAGTGATGGCTATTGTTGTATGGAAACTCCACCAAAGGTAAGTGATCCTCCCAGCAGCGACCAAAGTCAAGGACACAAGCATGCAACATTTCCTTGAGGGTCTGAATGGTCCGCTCAGTCTTGCCATCTCTCTAAGGATGGAAGGCGGTTCTAAAATGAAGCTGCATCCTGAAAGCCTCCTGCTATCCGTTCCATAGTCAGGAAGTAAAACATGCATCACAACTGAAGACAATCATCGAAGGTACTCCATGTAGCCGCACAATCTCCTACACATAGAGGCGTCCCACGCTCTCTACTGGACGCTGCTCTCTAATTGGTAGGAAGTGGGATGACTTGGTGAGTCGGTCGACGATCACCCAGATAGATTCATGTCCCCTGGATGTACGTGGGAGTCCTGTCACGAAGTCCATAGAAATCCCTTCCCACTTCCACTCTGGGACCTCTAAAAGCTGAACCAAGCCTGCTGGTAACTGATACTCCACCTTCACTTGCTGAAAATTGAGGCACCATGAGACAAACTATGCAACTACTTTATCCATTTCAGGCCACTAGTGTTGTCTTCGGAGATCCTAGTACAACTTCTCCACTCCTGGATGTACCGCTATAGGGGGTGTGTGGAACTCCCTCAAAACTTTCTCTTGAAGTGACATTGGTACCACGGTACGCCCTTTAAAGAAGATGACATGCTCCCCACCTATATAAAATCCATCAGGTGCATGTATTGTGGATATCTCAACACGTCGGGTCTTGTAGAAAACGTCCCCATGTTGTGCCTCCCTAAATTTCTGAAGAAGTGGGGGAGTGACTGTAAGATATTGAAGGAAAACTGCACCATCTCTATCCACAAAGGATATCTACAAAGCAGCTAGCTGCTCCATTGCCTCACCTAGAAGCTATAAACCAGATCTCCTGCTGAGTGAATATGTGAAAAAATTCCCCTTCTCAGGAGTATAGACTATCTCAAAGTCATAGTCCTGTAGGAACTCGAGCCAACGTCATTGTCTCAGGTTCAGGTCCTTCTAAGAAAAGATATACCTGAGACTCTTGTGATTAGAGTATACAGTAAAATGTTCGACCATCAGATAGTGTCACCACATCTTCAAGGCGAAGACCACTGCTGCTAACTCTAGTTCATGGGTAGAATAGTTATTCTCATTCTGTCTTAGATATCGAGAACCATATGCAATCACTGCTCGCTCTTGCATTAGGAAACATCCAAGTCTGGTCCCTGATGCGTCATAGTAAACTATGTACCCTAAGCCCTCCTCTGGAAGCCTCAGGATGGGGGCACTAGTCAGCATCTGCCTCAGCTCTAGAAAACTCCGATGGAATTTCTATGACCAAATGAAGGGATTTCCCTTCTTCGTCAATGTTTATAGTGGTGTTGCAACTCTGGAGAAGTCTAGCACAACCCTCCAGTAATATCTAGCCAAACCTAGGAAACTTCGTACCTCCGTCACACTCCTGTGTGGCTCCCAAGCAAGTACCGCCTCAATCTTCACTGGATCCACTGCCACTCCATCCTCCAATATGACATGTACCATAAAGTGAACCTCTCGGATCCAGAACTCTCACTTTGAGGGCATACCATAATGCTGGTGCTCTCAGAGTGTGTCCAGTACTACCCACAAATGCTATGCATGCTCCTCCTCAGTAATCGAGTAGATCATAATGTTGTCAATGAAGACTATTAGAAAGTGATCAAGTTATGGTTGAAAGATATTGTTCATGAGTCCCATAAACACTACTGGAGAATTGGTCATGCAAAATGGCATAACAAAGAACTCATAATGTCCATATCGACATCTGAAATCCATCTTCTATACATTCTCATCTCGCACTCTGAGATGGTGGTAGCCTGATCTGAGGTCTATCTTCGAGAACCACAGTGCTCCCTTCAACTGATCAAAGAGTTTGTCAATCCTTGGTAGTGGGTACTTGTTCTTCATGGTCACCAGGTTCAGGCGCCGATAGTCAACACAACGTCTCAAGCTCCCATCCGCCTTCTTGGAGAACAAAATCATGGCTACCCAAGGTGAAACACTGGGCTAGATGAACCCCTTCCCCTGTAAGTCCTCCAGCTATACCCGCAGCTCACGAAGCTCTGCAGGAGCCATCCGATATGCTGGTGTAGATATCGGTGTCGTCCCGGTGTATAAGTCAATGTAAAATTCCATCTCTCTATGATGAGGTAGACAAGGAACATCATCAGGGAAAACATCCATTTACTGGTCCACCACAATAAGATAGCTTGAACTCTCCACATTAACAGCTTCGAGGGTAAGGCTAGCCAATTGATGAATGATCGGCTGCACTCCCATCCAGTTACGTTCATCCTATGCTGAAAAGGATCCCTTCTCGCCAGTGAAGGTAAACCTGGTTCCATCAGTGCAGATACACCACACTTTCCACCTGATACAATCTATCTGAGCATGGAATGTTGATAACTAGTCCATACCCAAGATGACATCCTAAGTCCTCAACACTGCTACTAGGTGATCCTAGCCGAAGCTCTCACCTCCTAGAGTAAGCTCACACTAGTAGAACCAGTGCGTAATTGTCAAATCCACTCTCTTAGGAGTCTCTAGCCATAAGGTTCAAGCCAACGGCTCCGTCGGAATCTCCAACCTCCGTACGAGGGAATTGGTTATAAAACAATGACTTACACCTATGTCTATAAGTACCGTATCTAAGGTGATGTAGACACAGATCGTACCACGTATCATCTTCAGAGAACCAAGATTGTAAGCCTCATCTACCTGAAGCTGAGCTCTCCCCTATCCACCTGCTCCCTGCAGTCTGGGTGGAACTCCTGGTGGTGGTGGCGGTAATATCTTGAATCATCATCCACCGACAACTGTATGGCCATCTCCTCTTCCATGTTTGACTACTCCATACAGACCTCCTCGGTCGAACCTTTGTCTCTGCCTGGGCGGTCCCTCGACCATCTGCTGATCATCTATACTATGGTTCAAATAGTCACGATCCATGTAACCCTGACCACCACATGAGTAACACTACATGATCCTTGCTTGACTGGTTCCACCTCGGGCTCCCCTCACAACCGATCCTAAGTCATGTGGTCACCCACTTGTAAGTCTGGTTCTCTTGGACATCTGTGATGTCTGTCTACTTCCAGATGCAGAAGACTCTGCTACATGAAAACTGGTAGTGGGTCTTGCTACAGGTGACTGCTCAGTGAGGAAACTCTCTAGTAAGAGGGCTCTCTCTACCACCCTTTCCTGCATCACGGGGTTGAGTGAGATCAGGGAAGCTCTAATATCTCGCTCAAGTCCTTGCTCGAAGGTCTGGGACCTGAAGAAAGGATCTCTCACTATATCAGTGGAGTAGCATGAGAGGTCAATGAAACTCCATTAGTACTGAGATAAACTCATGCTGCCCTACTGAAGATGAAGAAGCTTCTCTATGCACACTGCGTGAAGAGTCACTGGGAAAGACTCTGCCCGAAACAGGCTCTCAAAGTCTACCCAGAAAATAACCACCTCGTCATGAATCTTGAGAATCATGTTCCACCATATTCCGGTTGCTTCCTATAGAAGGATTGAAGCAAGGATCACCATGAGATCGGCTGGTGTCCCTAAAAGTTGGAAGACTCTCACGACAGCCTCCAGCCAATCCTTAACCGCCTGTGGGTCCGTCACTCCCCTGAACCTGGGTGGCCTCCGACACTGGAACTCTTGCAATGATTTCAAGCGGAATTCACTCTCTGCTACTGGGGCTGGTGGCATCGGTGGCCCTATGTGTAATGGTACCGCTGGTGCCTCCGCTGGTGCCTCTAATGGAAAAGGGCCATGCACTGAGGCCTCGTCGCTCGGTGGGCTATCGTTGCGTGCTAGTCTTGAAACCCTAGCTGGATATCTACGTGGAGGCATCCTGGAAATAAAAACAGGTGTGCCACGTTCAATAAGTTATACCTGGTGAGTTGACTCAAAGAGTTCACAAAGAAGACTCTTTAAAAGACACACGTAATCTATGTATTCATGCACTCAGTTGGAAACCAGATGTCAGGGTCATGGTGTATGGATAAGTCGATCACCACACCAACACTGGATTCCCTAAACTGATAACCACAATCACTAAACTTAACAATATTTTCATTAAAAGAAAGATCAGAGTCTTATGTTCTATGGTAGAACCGACTCCTATGATACCAATTTGTCACAACCCATCCCCCTAGGGCCATGTCGTGACTACCCCAAGCCTGCCTTCCATAGTCCAGGGGCTGGTGACAAGCACCGAAGGCGTAATTCCATATAACTGGGAAGGCATTTCCTTTATAATATGTAAACACATACAACCGAGCAAACAGATGGATACAAATCACAAAGTAAAACTGTATAACAAAAGAGAGTTGAATGTAAAAGGGGCTGGAATAGAGGCCCAATAGTAAAGTACAAGAAAATGAAAGTACAAGTACAACTGATTAAAAAGGAAAACAACTACTGGGTCATCCTCCGAGGTTACTACCTGAAGGGTCGGTACAGTTCTCCTCCTCAGCACTCCACGTCTGTCTGTCTCCTCTGTGTACCAACTCGTCATAAGGTTCACCTCCTGGTACCATCCAATCTTGGTACTCTCATCCTCAGTCAGTGTTGTCCTTCTTCTGCACTAAACACAACGAAGTGTGGGCATAGCCCTTGTAGGGGTGAGTATAACAATACTCAGTAAAGACCCCAAGGCTGTCAAGGTCTCTCAAAATCCATCAAGGATAAACCACAGAGTATGAAATCAGTAGATAACTCTACTTGGGTATATTCCCATACATATACCTGATTTTTCAAGTAATACAGCTCATTCATGATGAAAACACAGAGGTACTGACTTATCTCACACAAATATTTATTCTAGGTGTAGTAACAAGTAACATCCCCAATCACATCATCGAACACCTCATCTACTACAGAACTCTTCCTCTATCGATTATATTGGGAATGCCACATCACATAGAGGCGCTTCCCACTAACCTTGGACTATTTAATTACTCCTACGATCGAGTACCATGGGTCTGTCATGTCACATAGAGGTGCTCCCCCTCATGACTTGTTGAGGTACTCCTCCTGTCGAGTACCATGAGTCTTCCACATCACACAGAGGCACTACCCACTGTGGCCTGCTAAGGTATTCCTGTCATATACCGTGGGTCTACCATGTCACACAGAGGTTCTCCCCACTATGGGCTTGCCACGTCATATAGAGGCACTCCCCCTGGGCTAGTCAAGTCACTCCAAGTCGAAAAGGTCAGCAATCGTCAAATCTCAGCCAACTACTGGGTTCCCGTACTATGCTCACTCGTCACGGGGAGGATCCGCTCCACAAGCTACTGATCTATACTCCAACTACCAAGAATTCCCATGAAGAAGAATTTCAATGGTCCACCACATCATATAAGTCTCAACGCAATAGACGACATGTCAATCAGGCGCCTGATATGTGAGTTATTAGCATTTTTGTCTCGGGGGGCTGGTTGGATTCATGCTCGATCCAACTTAAATATTCCTCATCTTAATCCAAAACTCTAGTGGGGTATACTCAAAGTGACTGTTGCGCTCCATGATTTCCTGTTCCACTGACGATTAATCAAACGAATGTTTGGTGCCAAAGTTATAGCCAAAAGAGTGTAAATAGGTCGTAGTAGGCCCAGGTCCTGTCCGACCCACTTGGTCGGGCCCGAACCATAGTACGGCCCGACCCATTGGGTTTGGCCCAGCCTGCTGGGTCCGGCAGGCCGCATGAGGCCACGGGGATTCGGATGCGGACGGCGCGAGGCCACATGGCTTCTCTACTGGGGTGGCTCGGCCAGAGTGGCTCGGGTCTGCAGGGCGGCTCGGCCGGAGCGGCTCTGCCGCGGGGCAGCTTGGACGGAGCGGCACAGCTACAGGGGCCTTGCCCGGATCTGCTCGGCCATGGGTGGCTTGAACGGAGCGGCTCGAAAGGCCGTCGGTGGCACATCTGGAGCGGCTCGACCGTAGGTAGCACGACCAGAGTGGCTCGGAAGGCCGTGTGTGGCGTTGCAGGGGCAGCTCAAAAGACCACGAGTGGTGTGGTCGGGGCATCTCGGAAGGCCGCGGGTGGCATGACTCGCAAGACAACGGCGGCAGCTCGGCCCTGTCAGTGGTGGGTCAACGGACGGCGGCGACATCTTAGCCTGGTCGGCAATGGCGGCTCGACGGACGACAACGACAGTGGCTCATCGGACGAGAGTGACGGCACGGCCCGGTCGGTGGCAGTGGCTCTGCCCGGATGGCAGTTGCGGCTCATCCCAGATGGAGGCGGCCGCAGGCGGTGCGGCGGGCCCCTGGGTGGCTGAGCCGTGGGGCACGGTAGTCGTGGGTTCCGCGGAGTAGCTCGGTCGTGGGAGTGTCTTGAGGGCGCAGAGGTCGCGAGGCGGTGAAGTCCGTGGGGTGGTGTCGTTGCGTCGTTGGCTTCATCACGTTCAAAACCATAAATCATCACAAAATTTGTGGAGTGGTCAGGCCATGTTTGTTTGGCCCGTACCCACCGTGTTAGGGTGGTATCACATGGTTCAACAAGAACTTGAAGAAGAACATCTAGGTTTACAACATCCCGCAATGATTTATTCCTAATCCCGAAAAATAATTCAAGTGAAGAACATGGAAAAAGTATTCATACACAAACAAACCCCTACCTTGTTTGCTTGATGACGTTGACAAGGTCGCAGGGAAGAAGACAAATCATTGGGAAAATATGGACGTTAGTGTCATCAGCGTTTTCCTCAATTGTTGGTTCTTTGACGTTAAAGACACTCCTCGTCAGTGAACATCCCATGGAAGAAGTCGGAGTCGAATTCGGTGTTCTCCGTTGCCGTTCTTTGTGGAAAGATTTTCTCCCAAGGCTCCTTTGCGAATGATTAATTTCCACCAACCCACCAAAAATAAAGGATAGCCAATATAATAAAATATGTTGGAATAATTTCAAATTGGAACATTTAATTAATAGAGATGGATTAATTAATTAAAGGGGGAGAGTTGGCATAATAAATGTTGGAGTAGTTGAAGAGTCTCCCATATATTTAATTAGAAGTTTGAGGGTTTCAAGCTTGGGGTGTTCCCCACCACCATAACCCCTCAAGGGAGGTTTTACTAGCTCGGGTGGTCCCCACCACCGATCATTCAATTTGAATAATAAAACTCATGTGGTCCCCACCTTCACAATATCCACCAGAGGGTGCTTACAACAAAATAAAATAAATTGTGTGTTTATTATTTTTTTTTTCACAAAAAACCCAAAAAATTATCTTTCACTCTTGACCAACTGCCACCGAGTTGAAAGTCTTCTTAAGTGAATACCAGAACTGCAAGTTCAACTGTGCCCTCAGATTTCAATTCCGAGCAATGGTTCATTAGTTAGAAAAACCCGCTCGCACGTTTAATAAACGTACCAGAAATAATGTTCAAAAATTCATTTTGGGCACTCCGGGCCATAGAATCATGTACCATCAATTTTCACAGACTCGTAATATTCCCATTTATTTTAAAAAATACATAGAAATTCAATGTCTTTATACATACATGCTTATTATGATTTCCATCATACACACCATTAAATATTTCATTGAAAAGATAAATCGATTCACTATCTTAACAAAAATCATCACACTAATTTACAATTCACAATTATATTTTATCAAAAGATATAAATTATTTTTGGACACATTCTAGCATATTTAGATATTTTTTTTATCAAAATGGTTTCATTTATTTTATTTCAATATGTATTATAAATTGGTGACCGTGTATGAGTTACCAGATGATTGTTAGAGTTCCAGGGGTCTAATTCCCCCTGCAATTTTTAGTAGAGAATCCAACCATTGGAATCCAAGAGAACATTTGGGACATTGGTTTCTAAATACCAGGTCATTTAAACAATCTCAAAATTTTTGATGAATTTTAGACATCCTGCAAGAGCTCGGTCAAATTACTACTTCATGAGAAAGACTCGAAAGTATAGTTATGAATTTCTCATTTTACATACTTATTACTCTCAAGAGTGTTTCTTTTCCTAGTGTGACACTGATCATTGGTTATTTTGATTGAGGTATTCTATGGATATGAAGACAGATGTGCTAATCATATATAGATCAAGGGTTTCCAAGGATTGGAAGACATAAGCGTCGATCACCTTCTTGATTGACATCTTGTGGGGATAGAAAGATATCATCCGATCTTCATATCGAGGGCTTACCCTGGTATGGGTAAGACATAATTTCTTGAAAGCATAAATCAAGGCACCTTTATCCAAGGTTATTGGATGCCCTTATATTTTTTTGAAGAAATTGTATTCTTTTACATTTTTATAGTTATGTAATAGAATGTGAATCATTTTATATATTCATTTTTATATATTCATTTTTTGATTATCATAACCAATTTGATTATGATACTTTAGTAACATATCATGATTACGATATTTATGATTACAATTTTTATGATTAAGATATTTTCAATTATTCAATAGGATTCAGTACACTTTATGGTTGAATCGTTGTATTATTTCACTCTGAACATCATAACCATACTGATTATGACATATTCGATGCTTACTCTAGTTTAATAATTTCAAATCTAAATATGATGAATTTCAATTATGAAGTACGGATTTCATTATTGCAATTATCCTAATTAGGATTATTTTATAATTATACACAAGACCCTACTGGATTAATGTTTTAAAACGTTAATAGGTATTGTGAATTGAATTAGATTAAATTATTTTAAACCAAATTTCCTTAGTGATAAAAATGAACGTTTTTTAACCTACAATTCACCCCCTCATGTATTGTTCCATCTACATACACATTACGATCCTACTATAATCTCCCAGTATATGTTATGTTGGTTCCTGATGTGTCTTTATGGGATAAGGGGATGATAAATTTTTCAGGCAATGAAATGGTCATTAACATGAAGTACTAGATGGGCACTTGAAAACCATGATTAAAGTGACCTCACTAGGCCTATGGTGGAGGCTGTGTATAAAAGAACTGGTCAAAAAATTTCATTTTTCTTATAGTGGCTTGTTGTGTTGGTTGGCCGAGCTTAGTGAGTCTAATTTCTTCATAGTCGTGGTAGAAGTTGTGGTGTAGTCAATAGTGATAATTATTCTAAAATATAAAATTATATATTTGATTATCTCTATTTTGTATAGATATATATTCAAATACAAATGTGTGAGACCTTCCTTGTGGTAATTTAAATTAATTTTTATGTGTTCCATTCCCCATCAATCAATGTTCCATATTCTTCATCGACATCCATTTGATAATGGATATTTCCAAATGATCTAGATAAACTTTGAAGATAACAATATTCCTTATTTATTTTTCTTCAAAAGGATGTCTATCCAACTATTCTAGAAGATCAAATCTTGGGAGATATAATTTTTTCATTGCTGATTACTGATGGATGGAATTGAGGATCATTCATGTAACCCCCTGATATTTTATGAAATGGATTCTTTTTATTTTCTTTGATGACTTGTGTAGTGCACTACACCAATATTATATTTCCCTATATGCAACACAACATTAGCTTACTGTATATGCAACAGTATTCTTGGCTTTGGTTACAAGAAAAAGTGACCTTCCTCGATAGCTTGTGTTCTATGCCATACTGAGTTTTACTAAAAAACAATATTTTTTTTAAATATTATTATGGGATATAAACTAGACTTAATGAATAGTATTAACCAAATTTTGAATTTTATATAACATTAATATTCATCTTATGTATTTTCTACACATGATATAAGAACGAGTTCAATTTTTTGGATAAAATAAGTATTTTTAAAAAAAAATGCATTTTTCCACCTTTTGATTTGACACCCATTTTAAATATATTTTTTAACACTTTTATATATTCTATCTTAAAAATATGAAATTCTACTTTGGATGCGGGATATCAAAATTTAATTTTGTTGAATTCTTGGTATTTTTTTAAATAGTTAACAATACAACATTTTTATTAAAAACAACCATTTGATCTAAATTGGGGTAATTTCACATTTAAATTGGGCATAAACACATGACAATATTTTGATAAGTATTTATTTCTTAAAAACACACCTTTTGGTTTTAAACAATAGGAATTAATTTTAAATTAATTTCTAACAATTATGTGTTTTGAATTATGAAAAATGCATTTGCTATTTGGAATAAGTAGGTCCAATTTATGTTAATGGGTTACTTTTATTTTTTGGATTTTATGAATAGTAAAAACTGTAATTTTTATTTACCACAATTAAAGCTAAATCAAGTAAAAACTTATCAAAATATTTTCACATGAATAGTAACTATGGTAAATTAGGGTAACTAACAATGGGATAAAGATAATAAAATTATCCAAACACCATCCAAAATTCTATTAGATTAATTACAGTCGATCAAAATCACTTATGGTTTAGAATGAATTCATTTAATTGACATTGTTCTGTGAAAGTGATGTAATTATAATTAAAACAAAAGTAGTTGACAACATGTCACTATCATATATTTTATCAGTATAATAATTTTAATATAGTGATAAATATCATAAAATATAGAAAATAAACTGTATCAAAAAATATAATGAAAATTTATAAATTATGTGAATTTATTTAGAATTTTTCGAGATTAAATAATTAACATTAATCATGATACAAAAGTGATGTAGAATTTATTATATTGATATAAATATCAAATAAATGGTTTTAAAAATATTAAAATAAATATCATATGAACAAATTAATGTTCACCACTAATTTTCTAGGTTACTATATAATGTTAGAAGTGTATTAAATATTTTGGTTCAAATGTATCTTCAGTGTGGATTTTATTTAATGTCAAATAAATGAATAGTGTCAAAATTGACATTATTGATATTTTATAAAACTAACATATTACTAAATTGTTTAAAAATAAAAAATATATTTAAAAACTAAAAATTAAAAATTATATAGTATAAAATTTTATAAATAATCAAATTATGGACAATTAAAAACAAATATGTAAAAAATCAATAACCATTTATTTTTTTAGATATTGTTACCATACTAAAAATTAAATAGATTAAATAAGAATGAATCAAAATGATAAGGTTTAAAATAAAATAAAAACAAGTCCAAATTTTATTGTGTGAGAGGATTTTGACCCAACATCATAATATATTTGAAATAATATACTTTTGTGTTATTTTAAATTTTAAATTTAATTAATATTAATTTTATAGTTTTAGTATTTCCAAAGGCTCCCCTCCCCTCTATTATAAAAGTGAACCACTTATCCTCTTTTAATACCACCTCAAAATCCAATTGTCTCAAACAACATTATACCGAATCTCCTCCCAACTTCCCTCACTTCATCATAGAGGCCAAAATTTGGGGAGAAAGCTAACTTAAGGAGTCCTTTTGTGCATACCAAAAGGAGATACCCTAAAAAAAGGCAATTGTCTTATCACCTCTATCAAAATTCTTTTCTTCTTCTACTTCCTATTTTTATATTGTTTCCATACTAAAATAATAACTTCGGTATATTAAAAATTATGATATTTTATTTTTATTATTGGACAACCTTATACCTTTTTTTATCCATCCTACAAAAAACAATATCACCATGTTGTGTATGAACGACTTACCGTCTCCACGTCATGGTGTAATTTTTATTAAAAAATACTTAATTTGGATGGGTATATTGATGAGTTTAATGAATTTAAATAATTAATATAACATAGTAATTATTCTTTTCAATTTATATAATATAAATTCCATACTATTTAACCATCTAGGGAATGATATCGTCCCTTGTTCGTACATATGACTTACTATCTCCACGACGCAATGAGATTCATTATCCCTGTCAACCATTCAAGATTGATTATAAGGTATATATAATAAATAATCGTGAAATATATGTAATAATATTTATACCGGGTTTATGTATATATATATAATTTACTTGCTTCCATTCCATTTATTAAGGAAATGGAAACATCGTTCATGCGTACGTACGACCAACCATCTCTATGAACAGTTTATTCCATTTCAATTATTTATATATAATATATACTTATATACTGAATATATATGACATATAAATCATCTTTTAAATTTTTTGTGTAATTAAATCACGATATAAGTAATAATATCAAGAATATCAAGTCAAAAAACATACGATAAGTAAAAGGCTTATTGCCCCAAATAGTGCTTTAACATGGAATTGATCAATAAACGGGTAATATAAAGTCCTATGTAAATCATACAGGATGTCATAAATATTATTACGATTCTATTACAAGTTAATAATACGTTTAGACCATCTATAAAAGATTTTTGGACACATATGAGGGATATCAAACCTATGGTAAGGGATAATTTTACAATCTCATCTTTTTTTAATATTGTTTATACATATGTATTTACAGGGGTATATTTACCATGAACATCCATGTTTCCTAAATATGTAACATTATTTATATTCTTATAATTTTTTTTTAAAATTAATTTTACCCTTTTTTTGAATTTTATAAAATGGTATAAAGGAATATTTTGTTGTTATTTTCTTCGAGGTACATTTTGGATTTTTATGGCAAAAGTACGAGTAGAATGTTTTTTAACTTATATGGCATGAATGAATATCTATGATTTCATGACACCATATTTCCATAAGTCTTACTATACATTATTTTATTATTATTTTCAACTAAATTTTTATCTTTTAAAACTCCATGTCATTTTGAGAAATGAAAATGTTTTTGAAGAAGAAAGGATATTTTCCTCAAAAATTAATTTGAAGGGTTTTATCAAAATTATTTTACATCTAAGATAACGCTCTTTGAATAGGGTTATGTTTTAATAACTATTATTACTATGATTTGATCGTGTTAATGATGTAATGATATTTTATATGAAATATCTTATGATGGAATCATGTTTAATAAATCCATTCCATTTTAATGGGTAATGATATGGTGAATGTTTTTTATGTTTTTGAGGAACACATAATAATTGATTCATTATTAGCTGGGTGGGACCTATATCTCCATCTATTGGATTGGGTAAAGATTTATATCTCATGGGATAGACATGACTGGAAAGGAAGGTAAATCTAGTTCAGTAATACTAGGATGGAACGACCAGTAAATCTGGTTTAGTAATACATGGCTGGAATGACATGTAAACCCAGTTCAGTAATGGACATCGTCCACTATGATGGTCTTGGAAGCAATGCCTTGGATACTATGGAAATAATATTATGTTCTTAGTTTTGTTCCACAATTCCATTTTTCATTCCAATTTTATTCTATCATGGTTAATATTCCTTTATGATCTATGTCTTACATAATACCATGATTTATTTCATTACTCAAGATTTTGATGTTTCAACTTTATGTTTTGGTTTCTACATTCTTATATTAATGGTTTGTTTTATGTTCTCCATGTTTACTCTTACTAAGAATTTCAGGCCACCCTTTTTATTTTTTATTTTTCCCAGGATATAAAGAAAGTTTTTAGGTAGGAAAACAAAAGGTGAATATCTTTATGGGAGATATTGAAGATACTTTACAAAGTATGAAGATTATGTTCCATGTTTCTAAAGAAACTAAAAACAAATGGTCATTGGGAATATTTTTGTGTCTTAATTTAAGTATTCCACAAAAATAATATAAATTTATTGTACGTCAATATTGGGCTATTAGAGTTGGTATCAGAGTTAAGGTTTAGTCAACCTTTGGAAACTAGGGTGTGAAAACATTAGTGAGATCCCTAGAGTTATTTCCAATTTATGTCTAGAGATATACCTAATGTTAAGTATAACTATATGTTATAGTCCTATAATTCTGGTAACGATCATGAATAACCTAGGATTAAACCTGATATAATAGAGATTAAAAATACCCCTTGATTATATTGTTTTCATAATATGATTTTCACCTCTCACACTATTATTTTTGGGTTTTAAAAAATGGCTAGAAATAGGAGGATTCGTGTTAATGAATAATATAATGGATTATAGAGTGATATTATTCATGATAAACCAAATGAAATGAGAGTTAAAAGGTGAAACATCGCTATTATTCCTAATCATCAATCTCATAATATGATTAATAATCACAACTTTAGTGAGTTTCCTAACCCATCTAATAAGAGAAAAATGGCATTTCATGGTGATCATAGAGGAAATAAAGTTCAATTTTCTTTATGTACGTCATGTGGGAGGAGGAAGAATAGATATTAGATCAAAGGAACTATATGATTCTTTGGGTGTGGAAAAGGACACTAAACTAGTACTTTCAAAGGAAAAGGTTCGGTTAACACAACATACAAGGATAATGATATTACTAATACATAAATTAAAGTTTAATTTTTTAAATGTGGAATGTATTCCAATTATGAAAATTGATTCTATAAGGGAAAATCTCATGAAGTGAATCAGCATGGATGTATGCTTAGTATTTATGTTGCTGACGATGAAGAGACTATAAATGATATGTGAGATAAATTCTGTGTTAAGGAATAAAATGATGAATCCCAGTCAATGGTTTAAGAAGATAGTCGAAGGATTTCATGTTTATCATAAATAATGTTGTATAAGTAATTTTATGTTGTTATGGAATAAAGAAACATCTAAGGATTGTTACCCTATTTCTTTTAATTAAGTGTTTGAAAGTATATTTTGAATGGTACCGATTACCATGAAAAGTTATTCAGATATTTTTATAAAATAGATGATATGTGAATTACAATAGGATAAATAGATAATGAGTTCATTGATAGTAGTAATGAACTTACGAATTATATAAGGACACAGTTATATCATGGTTTGAGTATATATTTTTTTGGTATTTTTGGTGTGTGGAAGGAGTTATTTTTTATAGAATTCATTTTTTTCACTACGGTTCTATAGTAATTCATATTTTCATAATGTTTCAAGACAATACATGATTAAGGTATTCAAATGTTTGGAATGTTACAACCAATATCTACCTTATGAGATATGGGAGATATATTTGATGGCAATTTAGTTCACCTCATTATAAAGTTTTATAATTTTTGGAAGGACTGCAATTTTATCAATTTATGGATACTATAAGTTATATTCTAGTTGAAGTTTGTTAGATTAATATTTTATTTCACTATAAGTGGCCTAATTCACATTTTATTACCTGTACTAACCTTTTTTTAAGATATATAGAATAAAGTATAATTTTAACACGTGATTTGAAAACACTACAATAATTAAAAATTCAACTTCATTTATTTAAAAAAAATGAAGTGGAAATTTTTAATTTCACAAACAATGGTGGAATTGTACCAAAATCAAGTAAGTATTTATCCTCATGAAAAATTATTCAAGCTTAGGAAAAGGATCTTGAAAACCAAAAAAATGGTGTCCTAGTACATTCTTATTTGATGAAGCAGATGGTTGCTTAAATCATTGAAGATTAATGGATTTCTAGTAGATAAATTTCTCCAAACCTTATTCTCTATCACTATCCATCAGAACTAGATGGTTATATTTCTCTTCCATATCCATGTTTTCACTTCACACATAAGGTAGACTATGTGGAAACCCAGTGATGAGTTAATTTGGGTAACCATTATGTTTCTAACATTCCATTTTAAAGCAAAATTAGATCATTTATTTATCATTTAATCAAATTTTTGTCATTGTAATTAATTTTACATTTAAATTGGACATAAACACATGGAAATATTTTGATAAGTTATTATTTCTTAAAAAACCACTTTTTGGTTTTGGAAAATGGAAATTATTTTTTAATTAATTACTTCCAATTATTTGTTTTCAATTATGAAAAATGGATTCCAAATTTAGAATAATTAATTAAAAATAATGTTAATGGTTTTCTTCTATTTTTTGAATATTATGAATGGTAATTACGGTAATTTTTAATTACCACAATTAAAGGTATATAGGGTAAATTTGCGTAACTAGAAATATTGAAAAGATAATAAAATTACATTAACACCTTAAAAAAATAAAATAGTAAGAATTAAAGCCAACCAATATCACATATGGGTTATAGTTGATACATTTAATGTTTTTCTTTCCATGAATGAGATGTAATTATAATTAAAACAATATAAGGTGACAACATGTCACTCTCATATATCTTATAAGTATAATAATTTTAATATAGTGATAAATATGCTAAAACTTCTAAAATAATTAGTATCTAGTGATATAATTAAATTATAAACATTATTTGAATTTATTTTTAATTTTTAGAGATTATATAAAATCCATTAATGATGGAGCAATAGTAATGTAGAATTTATTTTATTAATATAAATATCTAATAAATTGTTTTAAAAATACTAAAATAAATATCATATGAACTAATCAATGTTCACCACGAATTTTCTAGGTGAATATGACATTTTGGGAGTTTATTAAATATTTTTTAGATTTTATCTTATCTTTGGATTTTAATAAAATTAAAATAAATTAATAATGTCAAAATTGACAGTATTGTTATTTTATAAAAATAATATATTATAAAATTATTTATAAATACCAAAAATATATAAAAATTACAAATTGAAAATTATAGTCCCTAATGTCATAAAGTATCCAATTATGAACAACTGAAAACACATAAGTTAATATCTATAACCATTTATTATATAGAATATTATTACGACACTTAAAATTAAATATGTTAAATAAGGATAAACCAAAATGATAGGGTTTGAAATAAAACCAAAACATGGCCAATTTTTTTTGGTTGAGATGATTTGGACCCAAACTCATCTTATCTTCTAAATAGATTAAATAAGGATAAATCAAAACAATATGGTTTGAAATAAAACCAAAAAATGGTCAAATTTTATTTTTTGGGGGAATTTTACATTTAAAATTTAATTTATATTATTTTTATAGTGTTGGTATTTCAAGAAGTGCCCCTCCCCTCTCTTAAAGAAGGGAACCTCTACTTATCTTTTAGTCACACCGACAAAGCCCTTTTCTTGGAAAACCCCTACCCAAATATCCTCCCAAATTCCTTCAAATCATTCTAGAGGCCACCCTTTTAGAAGAAAACTTCCTTAATGATTCTTTTTGTGCAAACCAAAATGAGATACTCGAAAAGAGGTAATTTTTTTCTCACCTATTTCAGAAATATTTTCCACTTCTACATCCACTTATTATGTTGTTTCCATAGTAAAATAATAACTCCAGTATATTCAAAATTCTGAGATATTATTATAATTATGGGAAAACCATATACCTCATTTTAACCATCTTAAAAATAAATATATCGCAATGTGTACGTACGTATGGCTTACCATCTCTACGCCACGATGTAACTGTTATTCCAAAATACTTAATTTGGATGGTTATATTGACGAGTATAATGAATTTAAATAATTAATATAACATAATAATTATTCTTTAAAATTAATATACCATAAAATTTCATACTATTTAACCATCAAGGGAATTATATCGTCGCTTGTGTGTACATACAGCTTACCATCTCCACAACGCGATGAGATTTATGCTCCATGTTAACCATTCAAGAATGATTGTAAGATATATATAATAAATAATCCTGGAATATATTACATAATAATTCTACTGGATTTATATATATATATAGATAATTTACTTGTATCCATTAAATTCAATAAGCAAATGGAAACAACGTTCATGCGTACGTACAACCTACCATCTTCTTAAACAGTGTATTACATTTCATTTATCTATATATTATATATATTTATATACTAAATATATATAATATATAAACCATGTTTTATATTATTGAAGTAATTAAATTATGATATAAGTTACAATATAAAGAATAACAAGTCAAAAAACCTATGATAAATAAAACGATTATTACCCAAAACGTTTCTTTAATATGGAACTAATAAATGAACAATTAATAAAAAGTCATAGGTGAATCATATATGATGTGCTAAATATTATGATGGTTCTATTAAAAATTAATAATATGTTTAAACCCACCATACATGTGTTTTTCCACATACTAAGGATATCAGATCTAGGGAAAGGTATAATTTTGCAATCTAATCTTTATATGAGATTATTTATATGTATATATTTTCAGGGGTATATTTATCATCTATATCCATGTTTACTAACTATGTAATATTATTTCTATTCTTATAAAATTTTTAATGATAATTTTAACCTTTGGTGATTTTTTTAAAATGGTATGAAAGAAATATTTTTTCGTTATTTGATTTGAAGTACTTTGTGACTTTTCAGAAAAAGTACGAAGAGAATGTTTTTTAACTTATATGGAAAAAATATATATTTCCGATTTCAAGAAACCTTATTGCCATGAAGCTTCCTCTATACTATTTCAATATTATTTTTAAATAAATTCTCATCTTTTAAAATTTCATGGAATTTTGAGAAAAGTAACTGTTTTTTTAAATAGAATGGATACTTTCCTCAAGAATTAATTTCAAGTGTTTTATAAAAATTATTTTCCATCTGAGATGATCCTCTTTTAATCAGGTTATGTTTCTATCTCAATTATTAATATTATTTGATCATGTTAATTATGGAATGATATTTTATATAGAATATGTTATGATAAAATGATGTTTAAGAAACCAATTTCTTTCATGGTTTATTCCATGTTGAATGTTTTTATATTTTTGTAGCACACGTAAGAATGGTTTCATTATGAGGTGTGCCTGACCTATATCTCCCTCCAATGCATTGGATAAAGATTTATATCTCAAGATATAGACATGATTAGAATGAAAAGTACATCTGGTTCAGTAATACAGGCCTAGAACAAAAAGTAAATCCAGTTCCGAAATACATGGATGGAAGGACAATTAAACCCAGTTGAGTAATGGACTTTTTCCACTATGATAGTCTTGGAAGAAATTCCTTGGATAATATGGAAATCAAATTATGTTATTATTTGTTTTCCATATTTCAATATTTTATGCATTTCTATTCTATCATGATTAGTGTTCCTTTTTTATATATTCTTTACGTACTACAATGATTTATTTCACGACTCAAGATTCTGATGTTTAAACTTTATGTTCATGTTTTTACATTATTATGTTCATGGTTTGTTTTATGTTATCTATGTTTAGCATTATTGAGAATTTGAGATCACCCTTTTTATGTTTTCATTTTCGCAGGATATAAAGAAAGGTTTTAGGTAGGAAAACAAAAGAGAAATATCATTATCGGATATGTTGACGATCTTTCACACAGTAAGTAGATTATGTTCCTTGTTCCCAAAGACACTAAACTAATATGGTAATTGGGAATATTTTTTCGTCTGTTATTAAGTATTTCCCAAAATTAATTTCATATCCATGTACGTCAATCTTGGGCCATTAGACTTGGAGTTGATAGTTACAACTGAATGTTATTCTTGTTCAATGGGTGAGATCCAATTTCCCTCGTGATGTACAGATCCATTACTTTCTATGAATTTTCAGGTTAAATTATTAAATATGGAATAATATAAATTACGTTTAGATTTATGGAGGTTTTGAGGTTGTACGGGGCGGGTATAGAGCCTAAAACCCTAGTTTTGGGGTGAAAAATTCCTGGTGCATGGTTAGTGTAAACTGCAAAGGGCATGATGCACAGTTTAAATAACCGCGAGATATGTGGTTAGAACGTTCGGGGAACCCAAACGGTTTAAAAAAACCACAAAGTTTGGGGTGAATGGCTATGAGACCATGTTTTCATTTTTAAAAGAGGAGTTTTTCATGGTTTCCACATGGTAGGAAAAAACATTTGAGAAAATCATGCAGGGTTCCACTCCCTATAGAAAAGCATTCATGGTTGGTGCACAGTTTTTCAGACATTGTGGCCAAACAGTGCGCCCTTATAAATTGGAATAAATTAATAAAATTCCCCCTTTTAAATCTTATTTCTAAACATAATTATCCCATTTACTCCAGTAGGCATAACACACCATTTGCCATCTCCTTTGAAGTTATAAAGTATATTTTTAAATTGAATCTCCATTCATTATTGGAATCAAGAACAATTTGTTTCATTAGATTTTCATTGGTAAGATCTCGATTAATTTTTATACCTTATTATCTTTGTTTTGTATCAAACACGCTATTTAGGTAAAATCTAATTTTCCATATTATTAGGTTCTTCATCATTTCTTAAATTTTATCCTAATCTAAGCTGACTCAGAAGCTGATACTGGATAAGATATCTTGTACGAACCTATGGAAGGTGGTCTCAATTCCTTTTTTTTCAAAAGTTGATGTGATTATATGATATATTTTTTCACCTGCCCAATTCTCATGAAATGAATTCAAATGAAATTAATCCTTGAGATGGTAGGTATAACCTATGTAATAATGATGCCTGTTGTTGAATGATTATAGGTTTAATACCATAAAAATAAAACTACCCCTTAGGGTGGGTTGTTTATTTTCATGAATCTTTAAATGGTCTATGAATTTGGATACATTTAAGGATTTTCCATTTACCTCTTCCCTTGGGATGTGAATTGTAAAGTTAATTGAGAATAATATTGATGAATTCAATGATGAATGGATATGTTAATTGAATTGTGATATCAATTGGAATTGATATGATTAATGGGAAGGGATAGATGACCATGACCCTTGGAACTTTCTTTATAATAGCTTGTTTAATTTTTAAATGACTGTTATAATGAATTTACCATGTATTTTAAGTTAAGGAAAGCCTACTATGCTTTGCCAATGATTTGTGTCGTGCTTTTAGTTGAGATTGAAATGAATTGTTCTTAGTGTTTAAATTTAGATTTTTAAATGAAATTGATTAAATTAAATTGAATTATATTGAATGATTATATGCCTTGGGTGACACATGGATTCAAATGACAAACTCCATGGGCAAACTCATTTTTAATTTACCATGATTATGTTTTAGTGACATGTGGACTCATTATATCAACTTTTAAGGACATACTCATAGGGGATGAATCTAATATGCCGATTGATAATTGGACTTCCATATGGATTTTAAATGATGGAATCAAGGGTAACATTATCACACATCCCATGGGAGATACTTGGGATCCCTCAGTAGACCTATAAGGATGGAATCGAGTGGCAGTTATGCTATTCCACACGTAGAACAATAACTGGATTCATGAGGATTTCCAAGGATGATCTTGTAAAGAGTTGGTTTATATTATACCTAGAGAAATACCTATATTATAAATTACAAATTCCATAAACGGGCGTAGGATTATAAAAGAATAATTAATTAAATGAGTTATATGAAGTTTCTAGAAAGACAAAGCACAAGCTTGGATTCATTATGTGTTGATGCTTTATGGATGTACGTTTTAGACATCCTTTGATCATATTATTATGGGGAACACGGTGAATTATGTCTGGTATTGAGACATAGAGATTAAATGAATTGAATTATTAAGTTAACTTGTTTATAAATGACACAGGGCTGACTGTTAATTTAGAAAATTATTTTTTAAATGATGTTGTTAAAATTAAATGGTTATAAAATGATATTCAAAACTTATAGGATGTTTATATTCAATACTTAGTTTTTTATTATGATACTTCATGAAAACTAGCTGTTATATATTCACTGAATGGATCACACTTTAACATGGGTGGTTTCCCACTAAGATTATGTCTCACACCCTGTTTGGGCCACCTTTGGGTACAAAAAACAGACTATTTGACATCAATTATGGAAAATAGAAATCTTCATACTATAAGTTATTTTATGTTTCTTAAGAACATGGGATAATGGGACTAATATAATGCTCACGATACTGGTTGAGATAATTTTAGGTTGTTTTAAACTTTTTTCCTATATTATATTGTTCTCTTGTGTACCTATTTTGGCTATTTTTAGAGGCATGTGACATATATTATCATTAAATTGTACATGACCATCCTTTAAATATTTTTATATATTCCCACTACTTATCTAATTTTTTATTGTTATTACAGCTTCTTCTACTTGTATGTTATTGATATTCCGCAATTCTTGGCTCTAGTATTGAAGGAATAATCTCCCCACTAACACACCTATTCCCTCACTCCTAGTCGGCAGCCTCTGATGTTTAGGGATTTGTGCTTGATGCCATGTGAAAAACAAGGCTTGGGGAACAACTAAGTGGCGTTCCAGTTTAAATTGTTATAATGTGGTATCATAAGAAACTTTTCCAGTTCGTTTTACTATTTAGTGATAATATAAAGGGATTGGAATGAAATTGAATTTGGTAACGAGCTATTTGTAAACATTGGTAACCTATGTTTAGGAAAAATCCAAATTTTATCAAATTAAATTGTGGTTTTATAGTTTTTGAGTATTATAGTTGATTTGATTCCACTTTTGGGTGATGCACATGAATTTTGATGTTATTATTGATATGGTTATGGGTTTTATTGTGTAGTAACCAAATGATATAAGGGTATTCCATCTCATTCATAATGTTATACACTTTACATGAATCACATTCTATGCATTATTCCTTTCTATTAAGGATGCATTACATGTTTCATGATGTTGTGATATTATCCTTGATAGATACACCTGTTTTTGTGAAAGGTTTACTGGAATGAGTTATAGTGTGAATATGGTGGAAGACATAATTTATTTCCTGAGGAGTATAGGACCTCATGGATCAAAAGTTGAATAACTGTTGGTTCAACCATTTAAATGAACTATGATAAATATATAATGGGTATGAATTCAAATGAATAAAAATATGCGTGTTCAAGTGTGAATTAAAATAGAAATTGAAACTGTTTATACTAGATGGATTGACCCATTCCCAACCTTAGTGGTGGTATATAGGTAGTATCTCTTGTTAATATGTGATCTGTATGTCACCCTGACCTAACTCTAAGAGAAGGAAGATGGTTGTTTTCTTAGAGAGTAAGGTGTATACCTATCCTTATTGAATATCTTTACTTTTGAGATGGAAAATATGATAATATTCTTTTTTGGGGTGTGCACTTGGAATTTGTAGAGGTATGATGCCGCAACATCTTCCAGTTGTATTCCATGAAGGTGGAAATTACTATACCCTATATTTGGTGGGATATGGGATACCAGTAGATCCTCAATTAATTCCAGTTTTAGAACCAGTAGTTATACCAAACACAGGCATAGTTTCACGATGGGTTCTTGTGCTTTTTAAAGACCATTCAGGTATCCCCGCGACCTACGCCGACTATATCAGAGTTGATTTGTGAATTATAGTAGTAATATATGCCCACATTTTTTATGTATGGTGAAAAAAATCCTATATAGTCATGGCTAGAGGCCATGATATCTATCTCTGAGTATATAGAGATTCTTCCTTAGAGATAGGTAAATCTCGTTACGTATATGGTATGGGATTCCTCAAAGATAGGGTGGGATTTTATATCAAAGATAGTTTGGCATCTGAAGATGGCTGTGACAAATTTTCATTTGGACTTCTATGACTAATACTATCCTATGATGTTGAGGTCAATTGTAGCCAAAGAGTTTTTACAATTGGATTAGGGTGCAATATCAGTTTTGGAATATTCATCATGTTTTACTAAGATCATGTGCTTCACTACTTTTATGATGGGTGACAAGTGATCTAAATCCTGTCTATTTGAGGATGCTATTAGGTATGATATCTAATAAAATTTGAATATGTTTCCACCTGAATATGTTTTCTAGAATAGTGAATCAGACACTTATCACATATCGTAACCTGAGAGATGTTAGGGGTGTGATCCTAGGTGGTTCGACACCGAGATCTTGTGCTGTGTTGACATGTAGTAGGAAGAATCATTTGAGATTCTATAGGCTGATATTAGTATATAGAGAACATAATCACGTATATAGGGGAGGTTCTACTAGTGAGGTAGGCTGGGACATACAAGGACACAATGTATGAGGGATCTGATCGAGTGTTGATCTTACGACAAGATGGGTCATCTAGAATGCTTTTACATAATGTTTCCTCTAGCAGGCGGCGAGAGAGGGTCTACACCAAATCCTCATTCTAAAGTAGGGTCGAAAACATCATCCCAGGGAGAGAGTTAGAGTATAGCTGGCCAATCAAGACGAGGTGGTGGTTTTGACTATGGAAGTCAGACCCAAGTCTTACATTGACAATAGAGTGGATCTTCATAGGGTAGCCAGTTAGTATCAAATGGCTATAGTTCCGACCATATGTACATAGTGCAACCGAACCTTGAGGAGTAGAATCTCAGAACTTTTATAGCTAGAGGTACTACTCTAGTAGCATATAATTTAGCATCTATAATGGGAGATACATGGTCTTCACATAGATTTATATCTTTTCCCATTATAGGGAGCCTTGGGCTCAGTGTTCAAAATTTGGATGGTCTTATTATGCTTGATACTCCATTGGGAATTATAAAAGAGGTTGTACATTAGTAAAGGGAGTGAGCCTTTCGATTTTTGGGTTTCAATTCATATAAAACCTCTTTTTCCTTGAGATTATAGGATTTTCCATCATTATCGGGATGGACTGGTTGGTTTCTTTTTATGGTTCTACCAATTTATATCACTAAAGGGTAACCTTGACATAACCCTAGGGTAGTGAGTATATTCACAATAGAGAATGGGACGCCTAGGTGAGCTGAGATAGAATTGATCATCATGGGATGGGTCATATGACAACTCATATTTCAAGTTTATATATAGTTGATTATGGAACTTATCATGAAAAGATTCCTCTGATGCTTGATCATTTTTAGGACATTTTCCCAGATGAATATTCAGGATTAATTTATATGAGAGAGGCTGAGTTATCCATAATAATAGCTCCATGAAATTAAATGGCATCCATTACTCCTTATAGAATGTCTATAATGGAGTTTCATGAGCCTGAGAGGCAGTTATAGGATTTTTAGGAAAATGAGTTTGTTTGACCTAATACTTCTCTATGGGGTTCATTAGTGCTTTTTTCAAAAAAAGGTAGCCAGAAATATTAGGCGATCTGTGGATTACTAGAAATTAAATAAGCTGATTGTTAAGAATTGGTATCCTCTATTGCAGATAGATGATGGCTTTGATTTCATATGTGGAGCTCAGGTATTATCAAAGATTTATTTGTTATACGGTTTTCATTAGGTGTGTGTTAGACCACCGAGAAGACCTTACATAGCCTTTAATAGTAGGTATGATCCATATGAGTGTTTGGTTATGACATTTGGTTGTATGAATATGCCATCAGTCTTCATGGAATTGATAAATAGAGTGTTCCATACTAGTCTAGATTCCTTTTTAGTGATTTTTGTGAATGATATATTTTTGTATTCTCACAATTGATATGACCATGCCAAACATCTTGAGATCATATTAGATACTCTAAGAGAAAATTGGTCATATTATAAGCTAAAAAATTTCCACTTAGGGATGGATCAAATTCATTTCTTGGGTCACTTCATCTCAGAGATCAGAGAATCAGTCGGCCTAGTGAATGTAAGAGATGTAGTTTCTAAGGATTTTTCTATGAACATCTTTGAGGTACCAAGTTTCTGGGGGCTAGTTGGATACTATAAGTGTTACATACAAGACTTATTAGGATTAGTATCTCCACTTAAGAGCTAGAATAAGAAGGGTATGCAATTTGTATGGTCAGATTCCTATGATATGACCTTTTAGGTCCAGAAAAAAATATTAACTTCAACATTGATGCTGATATTTTTAGATCTGGACACGAGTTACACAGTTTAATATGATGCAACAAGTATTTCTCTATATTTATTTATCACGGAGGGTGATATTTTTTTGTGTGTATGAGTCTCAACAATTGTGTCCAGATGAGAGAAATTACATGATGCACGATCTCGAGTTGGCTATAGTAGATTACACATTTCACTATTGGAGACATTACTTTCAGGGAGAGAATTTTGTGGTATACACGGACCAAAAAATCCTAAAGTACATATTTAAACAGTGTGATTTGAATATGAGGAAGTGAAGGTGGGTTGAATACCTATATTATTTTTACATTGAGATTTCATAAATACATAGTAATGGAAATGAATTGGTTGATGTACTATGCATGAGAAGTCAGATAAAGGTAGTTCAGCAGACCAGTAGTGAGTGAAATATCATGGAGTTTTTTTTCTAATACACACATGGTGATGTAGGATAGTCAAAAGAATAATTTTATATCATCTTTAGATATTAACTATACCCTTCTGGGTAAAGCGATGATGTGGTAGATATCAGATTATGAGAGCTTATTACTATATGAAAGTGTGGTATGTGAGGACTTCCTCCAGGTTGGAACATAGGTGAGGATGAAATTATCCATATACATGGTATTTTATGGGTTTCAGAAGATATGCATTAGGAGAGGATGTGCAACTTTAATGCTTTAGCTTGGGTATTGCATCATGGCGTTACCAAGATATATCAGGATTTTATTTGCCAATACTAGGGACTAGGTATGAAAAGAGATGTAGTTATTTTTGTTATGAGGTATTCCACATGATAGTAGGTGAAGGCAGAACACTAGTGACCAACTATAATTTTACTATAGTTACCCATCTTTGAGTGGAAATGGTTTAACGTTGCTATGGATTTCATGATAGGTTAACAAAGGTCACCTCGAGGTAACAATGTGGTATGGGTTTTTTCTATAGGGTCATAAAATTTTCATATTTGCTATTGATCTAGTAGACCTTTAGTGTAGATGATCTTGGAAGGCTATATATACATGAGATAGTACAACTTCACATGGTCCCATACAGTATTGTTTTCAATAGGTATTCTTGGTTTATGTCACAGTTTTGGAAAGGGATATAGAGATTGTTAGGTGAACTGGTACATCTGAGCATGTAATAACACCCTAAGACATATGGTTAGTTAGAGTGCATGATTCAAGTGCCTGAGGACATACTGCGAGCATGCATCCTAGATTTTGGGGGATATTGGGAGACGAATATAATCTTGCCTGAATTATCTTATAACAATAGATTTCATGATACTATTCATGTGACACCTTATGAGGTTTTCTCTAGTAGTTCAAGCCAATCATCCCTATGTTGGTTAGAGGAAGCAGAGGATGCTATTCTTGAACCTCATCTTGTTCTTGAGACCACAGAGCATGTTTAGCTGATCCAGAAGAGGATGGATACTATACAATCTCGTCAAAAATCATAAATCGATCGTCGTAGAACCCCCTAGAGTTAAAGGTGAGGGAACATGTAATCTTTCATGTGTCACTAGGGTTGGGACATATGTGGATCAGTAGAATGATTAATCTTTCACCATGATATGCTGGTCCATTTGAGGATCTCAAGAGAGTCAGATTAGTATCCTATTGATTGAAAATACCTCAAAGGTGCTGAGACAAAGATGAAATATTCAATGTATCTCTGGTAAGATGCAATTATTCAGAATTGTCTCATGACTTTCAACCTAAGGACATTGAGTTGCAGGTAGACGCATCCTTTGAGGAGTAAACAATACATATTTTGGATCGTAGCGCAAATGTTCTCTGGGGTTGATCAATTCCTCTGGTGTGGGTGATATAAAATAATGACCATGTGTAGGATGAGACCTAGGTGTGGGAGGCCGATGTACATTCACAATGAATGAATTTATTCTCAGACATTCTTTACCACCCTTGAAAAAGAAATTCATGGATTAATTTCTCTAAGTTGGGAAATTTGTTAGAACCCAGTACTTTCTTATGGTACAGATCTTTTACATTAAATCAATTTTCAGTTTAAATGTTTAAATATAGAAAATATAAATTCCCTTAGGGGTTATGGTGGTATTGGGGGTGTCCGAGGCTAGTTCAGAGCCCAAAACCAAACTTTTGGGGTGAAAAATTCCCCGAGCACTGTTTGTGTAAACTGTACATTGAAGGCCACACAATTTAACTAAACAAGCAATTTGTGGGAAAAGAGAATTAGGGGACCACACGGTTTAGAAAAAAAGTTCAGTTTGGGTCGCATGGCTGTGAGGCCAAGCTTCCATTTTTTATAGAGGTTTTTTTACTGTTTCCATGTTGTTAGACAAACCATGTGAGGAAATAATGTGGGGCAACCCTCCCTTCAACAAAGTGTTCACAGTTTGTGTATAGTTTGTCAAACCACACACTCCTATAAATTTGGATAAATTATGAAAACTCCCCCTTTTAATTATTATTTCTAAACCTAATTCTTCTATTTCATCCAATATAAATAATCTACCATTTGAGATCTCTTTTAAACTCTAAAGTAGATTTTGTAGACGAATGTCCATCTGAAATCACAATCAAGAATAGGTTGTCTAATTTGTTCAACCCCACTAATATTTCTATTCCTACTTAACTATTCTTCATTTATTTTGGTATTGATGATTCTATTTAAGTGGAAGATAATTCTATCTATTATTATGTTCTTCATCCATTCTTCAATTTTCTCCCAATCTGAGTCAAATTAAGAGCTGATACTAGATGAGATATTCTATAGGAATCTATGGTAGGTGGAATCATGAATTTATTTTAAAGTAAATGTGTTTATTTATGAAGTTGATCAACATTACGATTCTTGGGAAATTCCTTGACATGAATTTAATCCATGATTTTATTGGTATAGTCTATGTAATTAAATAAACCTGTTGTTGATTGATTAGAGGTTGAGGACCTTGAAACCAAAACTAACCCTTTGGGTTTGTTGTTTAATTAAATGAACCATTAACATGGTATATGAATTTGGATACCTTTGAGGTGTACATATTTATCCTTTTCCCTGGATGTGAATTATAAATTGAACTGTGAATCAAATTGATGAATTCAATGATGAATTGTCATGTAAATTAAATTGTGATATGAATTGGAATTGATCTGATTAATGGGAAGGTAAGGATGATCATTACCCTTTTCCCCAACATTGTAATATCTTATTTACGATTGAAATGATTTTTATAATGAATTGACATTGTGATTTAAGTTAAGGCAAGGCTTGTAAGCTTGTCCAATGATTTGTTTTACCTTTTTAGGTGAGATTGAAATGAATTTTTCTTGGTGTTGAACATGAAATTTTTATATAAAATGGATTAAATGGTATTGAATGATATTGAATTATTATATTCCTTGGGTTATACGTGGATTGAAATGAAAAATTCAATGTGAAGACTCATTTGGATTTTACCATACATATGAATGAGTGAAACTTAGACTTCTTATATGGACTTCCAAGGATAGAATCATAATGGAAAACTCATATAGGTAGAGTGATACTTGAAATTCCATATGGATTTCTTAGGATACACTACAAGGTCATTCAATCATATATGCGATGGGTGACACTTGGTCTCCCTTAGTAGACCACCGAGTAAGAACATGAGTGGCGATGATGCTATACCTAACCTAGGGAGATACCTGGGTTCTTGAGGATCACCATGGATAAGCTCATAGGGTGTTTCTTTATATTAAACCTTGTGCAATACACAGATTCCAAATATTTAATTCTATAGAAGGGCTTAGGTACATAAATGAATAATGAATTAAATTAGTTTTATTACTTGTCTTCCAAGCCAAATCATGAGCTTAGATTCAATATTTGTTTAAAATATATGGATGACATGTTTAGTAATACTTTGGTTATATTATCATGAGGATGCATGGCATTATTCGAGGTCTTGAGTCTTATAAATTAAATGAGTAGAATGATTAAGTGAAATTGTTTATAAATGACATACACGTAACTATTAATTCAGAGACTTATTTCAAAAATGATATTGATAAAGTAAAATGGTTATAATATGAGAACCTAAACTTATAGGATATTTACATTCATTAATTCCTTTCTTATTATATTATTGCCTGCACACTATCTGTTTTATAATCACTGACTAGATGGTAATTGGACTTGGGTGGTTTACTATTGGAATTATGTTTTACATTCTATTTGGGCCTGCTTTATAAGGCCCCAGCCTTAAACCTTACTTAATATTGAATTAAACGAATAATTCACATTGAGGATATTTTCAGGTTTAGAGTTTTAGAGAATTAGGACATAACTATTACATCTCAAATGATTACAAAGTAGACACTTATACTAAGTTTCCATAATAAAAAAAAAACTCTTAAAAAGAAACATGTCTAGTTCAATGTTTTATATAGCATGGCATTCCCTTGATCCCATCCTTGACCTTATTCCAATTTAAGTCCTGTGAAAAACATTTCGAAAAACTTGGGGTGAGCATAAAAAGCCCAGTAAGGGATACACAAAGAATGAAAACTGTTACTTTTTCAAACATCAAGTAAAACATATATACTCTATCAAAGTAATACCTTCACCTTCATGAAGTAGTAAAAACTCTTCACTGAATAAAGTATCATTACTTACCTTTTTGTAACCAAAGGGTTACCATAAAACCCATATAATGAACTCATAGCATATATAAAGGTAACTTGGGACATAAACATTCTTAAGTGGAATAACCATACGGTCGACATCCACACATATCACTTAATGGAATAGCCATACGGCCAATTTCCATACATACTTAATGGAATAGCCATACGGCCAACTTCCATACCCAATTCATTGGAGGTTATAACGTAACCACCCGTCAAATGTCTAAGTACCAATATAAAATCGTAAAACATAAATCCAATATAAAGGAATGATAACATTTCCACATTTCAATCATAATAGAATCCTTTATCAAAACCTTTTTCAAATACATAAAAGTGTATATGGTATTTATTTTATTTTAAAAACATTACAGCTTGTTGAGGAAGCCAAAGATCAAATAATACTCGCAGCAGCGGAAAAGGTCGTTGTCACCGCGTACGTTAAAAAAACATTCCTTTTTGTCGTTTAGTAAAGCGCTTCGTAGAAAAAGATTCCTTTTGTATAAAATTAAAAGTCAAAGGGTTTTATACACCATATAAAAAAAGTTGTCTATAAAACGAAATATGCCTCAATGAAAGGAGATTGAGACGAAGTCCCTTACCTTAGGTCCGACTTGACTCGATCGTTCTTTAATCTCCTCAAAATCGGGTAACTCCATTTGGTTTGAGCTCAAAGGCTTCCTTGGGAAGCCTTCGGCCCAAATTGAGGCTTCAAGGAGTAAGAGAAGGAATTGGAGAGACAAAATGGGCAGGGTTTGTCTGAGCCAAAGGCTTTGGGAGTGTGGGTAAGGTGGTAGAGGTGGGGGCCTTTTATAAGAGGAGAGGAGAGGCACTTTTGGAAAGTAAAGAAATATTACTTTATTTGAAAATGTGTTTCAGTTTTAAAAGGTCCCACATTGATATAATTAGTGGATAAGGTGATAAGGGTTCGAAATACACACATCCAATAAGTTTTGGACATGTGTAGTTCATAGATTTTACATTATCGTTCTATTTTATTTAAATCGTCTAATAATGATGTCATCGCTGCATCATTATTATGTCATATATAATTTGATTTAGTTAATGTCTAAAAATTATAAAAAAATTACTATGATGTAGGAAAGATTCTTAGCTTTCCAATGACTATTTATAATCAAAAATCTGACTTGTATAACCCCATTTAAAAATTGTTTTAGTAAAACATGTCATGTTTGTGCCATTTTTTACATTAACATTAAATAAAAGGTATTTATGTCATTTTCCAACCAAAGTTGCTCTATGGGGTCCCCAAGTTGACCCATGTCTTGTATTGGTCAGACATGACATATCCAATGAGGGTAGGACATGTGTCTAGGTCATCTCATATTATTGAAACATTATTTTTACCTTAAACTACACTAATTACCACTAATCGCGATTAAAAACTTAATAAGTTACTATTCACCAAAAAATTATTTTAATCTCATTGATCCAAATTTTACTTCTTAATGACAACCATGTATGTCGGATTTTTGAAAATCAAATCACATAGGTGGTAAAAGTTCATTTAAACGAAAAATCAGTTTTCATAAGTACCACTTAGTGATTTCACTATTCATCAAAAATTGAAGTTTTTCAGAAAAATACCAAAAATTCACCCTAAGCTATATTTGATATTCCGAATTAAAAAATGAAGTCTATTTTACAAAATTCAAAACATATAAGTGAAATTAATTAATTTAATAATTAATTCCCGCTGTCATGACAAATAGCGTGTTTTTGTGAAACAGTAAGTATCAAAAGATTGACACTAGTTTATGTCTGATTTCAAAGTGAAATTAATTCCAACGACCACTATTGGATTTAATGCTAAAAACATTTTCTAATTTCACTTTAAAACCAATTCAAAAGATAATCTAATCATATTAAAAATTAGATTAAAAATAGGTTTTGAATTAAAATACAAAAAATTTCACTATTCATTTAAAAAAATGAACTTTATCGGAAAGATACCAAAAATTTACACAAAGTAAATTTTGATGTCCAGATTCTAATGAAGAGTTATATTTGGTCCAAAATAAAGTATAAGTGTGATCAAAACTATACTTAATGATGGTTCACCATCAAAAGGTGATAAGTGAACCTTTACTGAAAATTAGAGTATATATGTCTAAAATTGAATTCTTTTCGTATTTTAAGCCTTTATCCTTTATTGGATAAATGTAAAAGCATTTAAAAACAAATAATCATATTTTAGTTATTTCTATCCATTCCCTCCAGTAAAACGGCTACGTGTAAACTAACATTTAAAAATAATACTATTTTATTACTAGTGTGCAACGTAAGTTTTCAAAGAAACTCATCGTTGCGTATCGAGTATTCTATCGAATATAGAAACCCCTTTTAATTAAAATTAATATTTAATTCGTAAATATTAATTAATATGAAAATTCTTTATTCTTTATTTACCTAGGATGTTACAATCTTTGGGTACCCAATGAGACTATATGATTATATGTATGGTTAAGGGAAAGTTCCACACTATAGGTTCTTGTTTGCCGGTTAAGAGTGTGGGAGAAAGAGACCGAGTTGTGGCTTGGGATGCTAGCTAGGATATTATTTTTCCTTTTTTACTTTTGTTCCATGTAATATATTTTACTGATGTGTATATATTTTGGCTGTTTCATAAAGACATATGACATGTACTATCATCATCATTGTATATGAACATCATTTTGATATTTTTGTCTATTCCTTTTGGTATCTATTATATTATTATTATTAAGAATTTTTCTAATTGTATGTTATTAATATTTTACTCTTATACACTCTAGTATTGAGGGAATAGTCACCCCATGGACACATGTAGGCACTCGCTTCTAGTTGACAACCTCTAGAATTTGGGTAGATACACTTGAGGCTATATGGCCAACTTGGCTCTAGGCATTGTTGAGTGGTATGTGGGACTGGGATGTTACCAAATGCATATGGTTGTTTTCTATTCTAACAATCAATCAAATATGAGGTAGGTCTATATAATTGATATATATTTTACCCTTGTCTCTTAATTCTAGATCAAGTAGGATTATCCCATCCCGTTGAATCCATGTTCAGAAAATCCAAAGCCATGCCATTCTTGATGTTTGATGATGAATTATATTTTATTTTAGTGATTTTATTCTTCTCCTAATTCTTCAAATTTCATCAATGATGTACAACCAAACATAGCCTTCATTGGATAATCCCCTTTATTTTCTACGCCTTTATCCATTTTTCTTTATTATTCATTGGTGCTCTAATGTATTGTGATTCAATAATATCTTCTAACCATTTCATTATTTTATTGATTCAATGTTTTTATAGAATATTTATATGGGTATAGTGTCAAGACTGCAGACATGGAAGAGGAATGATGGTGATGATATAAATCTAATGGTGGTGTGGGTGATGGTGGTTTTGAAAGAAAAATCAAGCAAGTATTTTTTCAAGAGGCATGATGAAGAGAAATTTCTATGAAAATGGTGGTAGGACTTTATCCAACAATGATGATTCCAGTATGTTCTAAAAAATCAGTGTAAAGTTTTGGTGAGACCCATGGTTGAAAAATGGGAGACAATAGTTTGGGTTGATACATGTAAAATATTTAAAATTTCTGGGAAATTATCACCTCTATGTTGTGAATTTTAAAATTACACATGTTCTCTAGACACCACCAAATGAGGGATAGAATTCTAGGTATATAAAATTATCACATAAACATGTAATTTATCTACATTTCAGGTGAAACCTATGTTAGCTTTGGTATTTTCATGCTTGTGTTCTATCGAATAAAATCAGTATAGGTGTATTCCTTAATTTTTGTTCCAATGAGGGTATAGTGATGTATCCTATGATGGATAAAGGATGAGTGATCCTTTTTATGGGATCGATCTAGATAAATTCATGTATCCCCAAATATAGAATAGGGTGAGATACTATTTATCATTCCTCCTATCACATGAACAAAATCCATGGAATTTGGTCCCTTACCTTTTGGGGGTTTTTTGAAATTATTCAGGTATCCCAAATATTTTCTAGGAGTGATCCTATACCTCTTTATCTTTGTCTTGTGATTTTCATTAGTGTTGGTGAGACCAAATGAGTAAGTTACCTCAACGAGCATCTTCCTGGAGTGGTGAGTAGAACCCAAAGTCTAGAAGAAAGGTCACGACCTTATACTGAGGCTTGGAGACTTGCTTTGAGAATATTATGATTTATATTTTTTATCACCATTTTTTTATTTATAGTTAACACACTCTTTGATTCTTTGTGCTTGGTGATTTTAGGTTGTATTAAAATGTATGGATAAATTCCCCCATAAATAAGTTATTCCTACACATTTCATATCTTATATAGACAATAAGAATTTTGGATATTCCTTGGTGGAAAAAGAGTAAGTGGATCTTGGTTGGGATAGATTGATCGTAGATGAATCATGGAGTTGCAGTTTGGTAGTAGTTTCCTTTTGTTAGTAGTTCAACCTGCTCTATAGTTTTGGTGGGATTATATTTTTTCTGTTACATCTTTCTATACTATTTTTTCCTACTGTAATTTTGTATTAGATGTTTCTCATGAATTTATAGTATTAGATATTTTAATTTATGTAGTAATAATGAATGGTGTTGTGTGTGTGCTGATAGTTTAGTCTAAGACCATCAATGTGTAGAATTTTCCTACATGGAAAGAGTTTCCAAGCCCTATCCCATTAGAGGTGATATTGGTTAGACACTATCATCATACCATGAGCCAGGTGGGCCTTAGTTACTTGAGTTTTGATAGAGTGGAATCAAAATTAGAGTTATCCTAGGACATAATTTTGGATATAGTCTAGCTATGAGGTTTTGTTTGGGAATTAGGGAAATAATTTTAAGGTATATCGAGTTATGCTCTTAGTTAATGTAACATATTGATGGTTTGGTGATCAAAATATCCATTCACCCAGACTGTATTAACCTACTTATTTAAATATTACATGTTATAAAATCTTGTTGGAAAAACAATGGTATATACATCATGTTAGAATGGATTTTGGTTTCCATGCCTATCATAAGTCATCTCCCCAGATATTCTATTTAGACTTTGGTGCATCTTAACTATTACAGGATGCCTCTATGATGACAACTATATAGTATTCCATATTAGGATCATGATGAAAATATACCTAGCGATGTGGCTTTAGTATATGTATTTTTTTTCAAGTAGATATTCCTTTGTGAATATATCTAATATTAACACCACTTATTAAGAATCCAATTATTCTTTATGTACCAAAAAATATCATGTAGAGGCATAACATGCTTCAAAGGTTCTATAGATTGAGAATGCACATGTTTCAGAGTTATCCACACTCCAAGGAAGTAGAGGACTATGTTGAGGTCATAGAGCATGTTTTTCACCTTGTCAAAACATATCCTAACTAGATGGCAATCCTAATAGAGATCCCACTCTATGTACTAGATGGTCAATGGTGAGGATTGATAACACATATGTTGAGAATGAGTTGTTTCAACAATTTCTTTAATTTATTTTTTATTTTTATGCTCACAGATACCCACAATTATGTTATTAATTATATTGATTTAAATGAATTTCAAGAATATAATATTCCATAGAATATTTATTTTTGAAGAATACACACATTTTTTATCCATTTGAAAATGTGTGATTATGTATTCTGAACATGTACTGAAATTATTTTGGAAACAGTATTCATACCATATGTCTGTAAGAATAATGTTTGGTTTAGAAACCTTATGTTTGGAATAAAATGTAAGGATCACCAACCATAATTTTTGAGGAAACTGTAAAATTGAGGAATAAAAATATGTTTTATCAACCTTACATTTGTAAACAACCATATGTTTTCATCCATATATATGGAGTTTGTTATCAAGTTGAGGAACCCTACATTTGTCTGGTAAATGACAGAGTTTTAAATTAAATATATTTTTTATGTTTTTTGCAAGGGTCTCACCATAAGTAAATATCATTTTAAATAAATTTTGTTACTGATTAATAGGATTATACAGACAATATTGGATCATTCCTATTTCTAATGAATTTTATGATTCAATTGAATGATTTGAATTCAAATATTTTTGATTTAATATGCTATATTTATAGAGATTGTTCGAACTGAAGAACTATTCGATCATTATGATAGATATTGGGATGTTCATTATCTATAAATATATAGTTGTTTATCATTGTAATTATGTGAATATAAATAAGGAAAAGTGTTGAAAATAATAATATATACACACGGAAGTTGGAAACATGATCATGATGATTCTATAGATAAACTTCAGAGTCATACATGTTTTGATAAGTCCTTATTTTGTTGATGCTATGTTTTATTGTTAACTATTCTTCCATAGTTTGAAAAATCATTTTTATAGATATAAAATTTGGATACATAAATGATTAAACATGTATTGTGTTTTCTCTACTTCTATTTAAGGAAATATTGTTCAACATTGACGATTTTTTATGTCTTCTGTTCTGTATTGAAGATTAATTATAGCAATTAGCTTCATATTGTAGCTATGATTAAGACATATTTTCTCAATCAAATTAATATATATTTATTTATTGGTTCTTCGACAACTTAGACTCAGTCAGGGTGTTGAAGGAGTGTTATCTTGTTGAACTAAGTTGATACATTTCTGTATAAAAGAACTAGAAGGCCTTGTAAAAGCCTTATTTTAAAGGTTTCACCTACCTGTACACTATTTTGGATATTTATAGTAAAAAGAAAATAATACTGTAATTCAGTAAGCTCCTTGAGAGAGAATTAATGGAGTGGACTAGGATATCTTTTTGCCATTAATTAAAATAAAATTTGTATTTTTTTATCCTCTATTTATTTACTACTTAACATACATAATATGATACACTAAATATCGAGAGGGTTGTTTTGAATTTATTCAATGTTTTGAAGAATAAAAATTCACCCTCTCTTGTTTCATCATCAGGATCAAACTGACCTAACAAGTGATATCAATGTTTTTTCTCTATTTCTTTTTTTGGGAATCCATGAATATTATGTTGTTTCTATTTTAATGCAAATAAGAAGTATCAAAGAGTTGGGTTCTATATTTTTACTTGATAACAACAATTGATATTAGTGGAAGTATTATATTGTGATATATCACAGGCTATAACAAGCCTTAGTTATATATTCTGAAAAATATAAAGATAAAAAATGGCTGATCTCAAAGAAGGTAAGTTGATGATCAATGATCCTTAATTTAATAGTAATAATTGTGGACACTTAAAAAATATCATGCTTATTTATTTGAAATATTTGGAATAATATTTTATTTGAAATTTTTCTAGCCTTATAAAATTTATAAGGAAGATCTAGATAAATGAAATGATGACGAAAAAATGGTTTGTGAACCAAATTCAAAAGAAATGAAGCTATTGTCTATGGTTTAGGGACTAATGAGTTTAATTGTTTTTCTCAATGTTCTAGTGAATATGAGAGGTGGAATATTGTTTTTTCTACACTAGAAGGAATTGATAATATAATAAAACTGAGATAAAATAAATATAAAATTAAATTTTGATACTTTCAGAATGAATGATGGAAAAATCATCACTCATACGAATGAGATATTGAAATAACTTTTCAACAATAGAGCTACTTTGGGATATCTAGTTAAGCACTTAGATCAATCATTAAAAGTATATAGAGTTTTACCCTCTAAGTGGAATGGAATATATGAAACTATATTTCAATCCATATCTATCATGTATTTGATAATAAATGAACTAATTGGAATGTTGATGATATATGAAGATGAGATTCTAGCAGATGTTGAAAATATATAAAACATCAGGAAGATTCACTTAGAAATAATATGGTTGAATAATATAATACAATCATTAAAACTTAAACAAAATATGTACCACATTTCAATAAAATATTTTAAAATCTATACAATAGAAATATTAAAAAGGATATGATAGGTTGATGATATAAATACAAGGGAAAAGGACACACAAAATATGAATGTCGTATGATCGATGCTTAGAGAAAATATAATTAGAAAATGAAATGAAATAACATTATGAAGAAAAGATGGAGTTGTTATTATGGTTCAAATGATGAATCTTCTACAATATCTAAGGATGATCATAAAAAAATGTTGTCTTATGGCTCAAACAGACATGGAATAATCTTACTACGCTAAAAATTAAAATTCTAAAAAAAACTTTTCTATGGTGAATCAAATAATTATTTTTTTATTCTAAAAGAGAAAATGGAATATTTAAATAAAGATCATTGAAATCATAGAAAATATTATCATGATATTTTATGAGATATTGAAATCTTGTCAAAACAAATTACAGATTTGAAATATAGTTTATCCAAAATTTCATGTGATCTACAAGAAACTAAGACAAAAGAATTATTGATTTAAATTTATAATATAAATAAAGAATCCAGTATTATTATCAAAGTTGAAAATTATGTAAATCATATTCTTGGTAAAAATAAAATTCACAATGGAAAACGTTGTATAAGTATTAATAGTTAAATAAATAATTTATATTGGAATTATTTTGTTCTTGGTTCGATAATCAAAATCATGTCAATAGTTAAATTTTTCTATTATAGAATTAATGCAAATTAGGAAATTGAATATTTATTAACAAATCATAAATTATTTTTTGTTAATAATATCTATTATAGAAAACAATTATTTAACATGAATAGTAAAAACTCTACACAAAATAAAAAGATTTTGTTACCCAAAATTTTAGTTCTTAAAACTATTGGACCCAAAAGAATATTGGTACCAAAAGATACTTGTATATGATGGGTTGTATGAATACACCACCATACTACATCATTAAATCAATAATAAGTTGTTTAAGGAATTAATGTAAAGCTACATCAGAACAAAGGAGCGGTCAAATCAGAAGTAGATATGTACCAAAAGGTCATTAGAACTAGAATCTCTAAACCCAGGAAGTATTTATATTCTATTTTCATGTATATATTATTGTTACATTAATTATTTTATATAGGAAATATAGATATTTTATTCTAATATTAATGTTTCCATTCTTCCTCTTAAAAACAATCTATTAAAATATTGACTATATAATTTTATTGCTAAAATAGGTTTATAAACAACTAAATTCTTTGTTTAAATATTTTAAAATTTTAATTATATTATTCATATAAAATATTATTTGTATATTTAATGGGTTATTGTAGAACTATTTTCTTACATAAAATTTCCTTTCAATGTTTAAACTATGAAATTATTATCCTTTATTTTTTTCATGAGAATGTGAATCATTGTCTGCAATTTTTCAGAAAAAAATGTATCATCTTACTCTTTAAAACCTAGAGTCTTTTTCTTATTATTTATTCTTCTTATTGAAATGACATTTTCAAATAATTATAAAATTAGTATGAGAATAATTTATCGATCAAGAACATAAAGTTAGTAGGAAATTATTTTCGAAATAAAATTATAGCTAATCCCCCTTTTGATATGTTAAGAGAATAGTTTGTTTGATATATTAAGGAGTCATTTAAAAAATATGTTGGAAAAGATAAGAAATACTGTGGTTATGAAGAACCATATGTTTTATAATCTTGAATGCCTAAATGTTTATTATGTTATGAATAGATTATATTTAATGTTAGTAATATAAATGAAGAAAAAATAATGGTTCGGGTTGATATAAATGTGTTTGTAATGTTATTTTAAGAGGCCAAAAATTATATGTTTGAAAAATGGTTTTGACACACTAGAGAAGAAGAATCATATTGTGAAATAATATTATATTTCATGAGAATATTTTGAATCATATACATTGTAAATGTTAAATTAGATGAAGATACTCATAAGTGATTTTTTTACTATACCAGATATTGATGTGCTAAAGGAGTTTTAGGTTAAGAGTTTTTCATCCTCTTCATTGTATCAAATATTTCCAAATGCTCAACATAGTATAGAACAAATATAAATAGTTCTATAATATTTAGGTGAATAATTTTGATGATTTTAAAGGCTGTATGATCCATCTAATTCTTCCTAAATACCCTGATTTTCATTATAGAAGTATATTTTTATTTTAAAAAAATATTAAATGTATTTTTATTCAGAAATTGTTTTTGGAAAAAATTTGATAAATTATTTCATAATTTATTTTAAAAATTTTATTCCATTATGATTTTATATATATGGATATATTTATGATTCAATTCATTTCACACAATAAAATTATTCTATTATAGTTAGTAATAAATAATTCTTTCAAATTGATTTAAATTCTCTACTCATTTGTAACATGTGAAAAGATTGATTAAATATTTAAATATCCTTACGACTATGCTATGGGTGTGTTATTTTAAAAATTTTAATCATAAATTAAATGGTTTAACACATTTATTAAAAACCCTTATTATTCATTGAAAAATATTTTATATATTTTTGTGGATCCTTGATTATATACTTTAATCATTTAAAATGGAACATAAATTTTGGGGACGTTTTTATTGCTACATGTATTCAACATAATTTTCTTCCAACTCATATTTTTTGGGTGAAAAAAGGGGGAAATATATATGTAAAAGTTAATATGAGAAATTTAAAAAGTGGTTAGAAATTTTTATTTGAAGTTTGTGGGGGGTAAGTTTTATAGGGGATAAATTTATGAAGGAAAATTGATTAAGTAGTTTATGAAATATTCTATGAATTTATTTATAAACATTTATTAAAGATATTTTAATTTTAGTATTTATTTTATGGATTTTTTATTGTTTATTTTTCATCAAAATGAAGGATATTTTTTAGCATGTTTTGATTCCACAATTTTGAATTTTTTTATTTTTAAACTCACAAATACCCACATTTATGTTACTAATAAGGTTTATTTAAGTAAATTTCTAGAAAATTATATATGTTACAATATTTATTTTAGATGCATACTCATGTTTTTAATCCATGAGAAAATATTTCTAATATTTTTTTCATCTATATATATAAAAAGGTTCGTCATTAAATATGTGTGTGGAAAAATAGAGAAGTGTTGAAAAGAATAATATATACCAGAAAAACTGGAAAATGTGATCATGGTGCTACTATAGATATACATTATATGTATCCCTATGTTGATAAGTCTTATTTTTGTTTCTATAGTATTTTATGGTAAAATATTATTCTACAATTTGAAAGAGTGTTTTGATAGAGATACACATTAGAGACATACATGTTTAAACATCTGTCTGGTGTTTTTTGAACTAATGTTTAAGGAAATCCTATTCGACATTGAAGATTAATTTTGCTTATGATGTTATAGTTCTATATTGAAGTTAAATTAAATAATTTCTTTATGTTATGAAACTATGAATAAAACATATTTTCTCAATAAAATCAATATTTATCAATTTATTGGAATTTAAGCTACTCACACTCAGTCATGGTGTTGAAGGACAGCTAGATTCTCAGACTAAACTACGAATTTACAATTTCCTATAAAAGAACCATATGGCCATATAAAAGCCTTATTTTAAATGTTTAAACTACCTATACTGAGTTGTGGAAGCCCCTAGTAAATGGGATTACAACTAAAAATAACTAATCTCACTGGGAGAGTGTTGGTGGAGTAGACTAGAGGATCTTTGTGCACCGAACCACTATAAAATTATTATATTCTTCACTTCTTTTGATCTACTGATTAACTAACCTAAATAAGATACATTACATATAAATAGGTTTATTTTGAGTCTTATGAAGGTTTTAAAGTATCACAACTCATCCCATTATTTCTTCTTCATAATCAAATTGACCTAGTAGTATATGCATGATTAGGTCTGTGTTTCTTCAATAGAGTCTGAGAACCTCTACAGAGAGGAGTTTTATTCTATAAATTTGTGAGAATTATATGCCTTGTATTTTTGGAGTTTTACTATGGTAGCATGTCATTTTTAGATATTGCATCACGTTTTACATACCACTTCTGATATTCCATTGATATAGAATATGACATATGCTTTTGAGCATAGTTCATTGAGAATGGACTTTACTGAGATATCTAATATAGAGTGGCATCCCTTTACAACCATTCTTATGTTGGGGTGTTAGATTACTCTCCAGCTGGGGAGATATTTTGAACTATGTAATGATAGACCATTTTTTACGGTACATGACACCTTATATTTGATACCCTTATAGATAGTTTTCAATGAAAATATTAGGGAAAATAATATAAGAGGATATTTTGGATATTTTCTCATGATATAGGCTATGTCTCTTTGGGAAATTACAGAGGTTCAATTTATCTAATGGATATGAGGTGGTTATCTCATAATGGTTGAGGACATATCACGTGGCTCTTCCTATCCCACCATGTAGGTTATAGGGATTTGATGAATGAGATTCCAAGGAAGAAGTAGGGGCTTGATTAGGGATTTTTGAAAGGTGGTGAATGTGGAAGATGAGAAGGTAGATTTATGGGTAGTGGGCAGTGTTATGACTAGTTACCACTGATACCACCTACAGGTAGTCCAATCTAGGCTGATGAAACTTGGGGTCAGTGACATGAAAAAATCTAGTCAGTATAGGGTTACAAATAGATTCCTTCAATATAATATGATGTAGGATTTATGTTTTCTATACTACGGGTTTTTTATTGATAGATACATATTTAATCCATTCTATCCTTTTTTCATCCCTTGTTTGAGACATAGAGATTCTAGGGGAGTATTTATCTTAACTATTATGATTAGACACTAAAATTGGTGTAGATTTGATGATCATACACCTCTATTGATTATCTAACCTAAATATCAAAGGATAGAGCTTCATGTGGGATATATTTTATATCCATAATGACACCATTTGTTTTCATTTTAGGTATTGATTATCTCTCTACAATCTATATATAAATTTACTTATTTTCTATAAGATGTAGCGAATAGAGATTGATTAGACAATATTTTCCTTTATTTGTGATAAATAATATAATTCAGATTATATTGGGGTTGTATATAGGAGGATACATCCTCTTTCTCATCAATTGGCCAGTATGACCCTTTGAGATATAGATGTGATGTGATTTTGGTTTACTATAATAGTGGATGGATATGAAGATGTTTTACATAAGGACATACTGAGATTACCTCCCCCTCATATGGTCAACTACTACAAGGTCTTACACCTAGGAATTAACCAGATATCTATTCCAAAAAATCAGCTGGACTTATTAGAGCGTCCAAAGAAAATAGTGCAATTAGAAGAACTATAAAGGATTATATTTTTTAGACACAATTTTTTCCCTGGGTAAACCGATAGTTATTCTTCTATAAGTTTAATGAGATCTTAATGTTAGTCATATATTATCATTTCTTCAATTGGGTGACTCTTAAGAATAAGTATCCAATTTTGAGAATCAATGATCTCTTTGAGTAACAGAATTGGGATAATTGCTTCTCAAAAATTGATCTCAATTTCGGTTATCAACAACATTGAGTTTGAGAGAATGATATAATTAAGACCTCTTTAAAATTCCTCTATAATCATTATTAGTACATGGTGATTCCCTATGATGTGAATAATTCACAAGCATTTTAAATGGGACTTGTGAACTAGATCTTTCAAGTCTTCTTGGATTGGTTGATGTTGGTCTTTATTGATTATGTCCTTATATATTTAGCATTAGAGGAGCTTTATAAAAGAAATTTTAGGATGTTTCTTTACCTACCCCAAGATTAATAAATTTATTGGAATCTATTGGAATTTCAGTTTTGGATTTGAGAGTTCAACTTCCATGGAAAAGTCATCTCAAAGGATAGAGTGACAGTAGACCCAACAAAAATTAAGGTAGGTGCTAGCATGAGATACACTGAATGGTGTGACTGAGGTGTTGAGATTCTTTGTATTTTTAGGATATTATCGAAGATTTATGCCTGATTTAACTAGGATTGTAGAACCTACTAATTCCCTTATTCAAATGGGGTAGCCTTTTATGTGTTTGTAGAAGTGTGAAAATGGTTTTTTAGAGAAATGGTAGATGTCGAAAAGTTCCCCCCATCTCGAGACTTCCAAAGAAGGTAGTTGAGTACATGGAGTTCTATGATTCCTTAAGAAATGGATTTAGATGTGTTATAATGTAGATTTATTTCACAATTACTTTTGGTTCTTGATATCTAAGACAACATGAAAATAATTAGATGACCCATGATTTTGAGTTGGCAGTCGAATAGTTCATCTTGAAATAATTATGGCAATATATTATGGGGGGTGATATATTTTAAATTCTAATCATAAGATTCTCATATATATATATATATATATATATATATTATCATAAAAATACATTTACCTAAGGAAGATGTGATGGATGAAGTTCATATAGTTCTATGATTTTGAGATTGTTTTTACTCTTCAAAAGGGGAATGTGTTCATAGATGCTCTTAGTTTGAATTAACTTTTGAAATTGTAGAGTGAGGAAATAAATTAGTTATTATATTTCAATATGAACCTTGTGGATGAGGGTGGTGTATCATATGTTCAATTTATAGTTGTATACCCACCACTTGTTCAATACATCAGGGCAGAATAACTTGAAGAAATCGATTTTGAGGTCTACTATGATCACATATTCATGGGACATGATTCTGATGGATTTTAAAAGTGGGGATGGGGGGCATGTCATTTCTTTTCAAGGATGTATGATTGTATTATTTAGAATATGGGATGAGGTGATGAAGAATTTTTATATTTACACCTTTGTGGTATATCTAATATTGATCAAGATGGACTAGGAGTCTTCATTTTGGTTTTGGTGGGAATTGATGAAGATGATTGTTGTATATATCTCTCGACACCTCACATGTTAATTGGTGAAGGATGGGAACCAATTCTAATGAGTTTTTTCCACCATAATGAGGTTCCATAGTGAATGTGGGATGATATGTCCATGGATTTAGTAGTGGGAATTTTTTGGTTATATATAGGTTCCGAAATTATATACGTGATCGTTGAACGACTCCCCATATTGTTACACTTCCTGTCAATCTGAGAGGAGACATCAGTGCATTGTTAGAGACTTATTTACATGCAGGAGATAGTCAGAATTTATGAATTCCCTTAAATGAATATATCATAATGTGATTCTTGTATCAAGTCATGATTCTGGAGAGGACAACCGAAGGCTTCACGGACTCAATTATGCTTGTGAACAGTGTTCCCACCCTAGAAATAATGCCACACTGAGTAGATAATTAATGTCATGGAGGACATATTGTAGCCTTGAGTGTTGGATTTTGTCCATATCTAGGAGGATAATCTAACCTTGGTGGATTTTTCATAAAATAACAGTTACCATTACACCATTGGTGTTGAACTATTTTGAGACCCTATATGGGAGACCATGAAAGTCACTACTATGATGAAAAAATCAAGAAGATATTGTTCTTATAGTCCAAGTATAAGGCCCCAGCATTAAACCTTGCTTAATCTTGAGTTACTAAAAGATTACACATTGAGGATCTTTTCAGGATTAGAGTTTTAGAGAATTAGATCATAAAACTTGCATTACATTTTACATTTAAACAAAGTGGTTACATAAAAGATAGTATTCAATTTTCCCATCAATGGAAACATATTTATAATAAAACATGGATTCTTTCTTGAAACTTCCTTGAAACTATCATCATATCATGTACCCATACCTTGACCAGTGAAAAACATTTCAAAAACTTGGGATGAGCATAAAAAGCTTAGTAAGGGATATATGAATATGGAAAGGAAACTTGAGTACATGTATACATAAGAATGAAATCATAATTTACCCATAAAACATAAGCACTTTAACATACCTCATAAAATCATGAATAAATCATAGAAACCATAAGACATAAAAGGTAACTTGAGGCATTCATAACATTCTTACGTAAGGAGTAACCCTCTTGGTTAGGTTTGGAATACCCACCACAGTATATTCCCTAAATCTCTTCAGAGAAACCTTAACGTTTAACTCCTTCGCATTACGCAATGCATTGGAGAGCTATATCAGGCTCACCCGCCCTTAGTTTATCATGGAACCACCCATCTTCAAAACAATTCCCAAGAACCATAACATAAACTTATCACATAAAACATGCATAAAGGAAACATAACATTTCCACCTTTCAATAAAAAGATATCAATACAACACATTGATATAAATACATTATGAAAACCATTTTCAACACAAAATTAAAAGAAAAGTAAAACATGGTATTTATTTTTCTTTTAAAAAGAAGGTATGGCTTGTAGAGGAAGCCGAAACTCAAATAATGGTCACGGTGGCGGATAAGTCGTTGTCGCCGCATACGTATGACAAAAACATTCCCTTTTGTCATTTAGTAAAACGCTTCGTATAAAAAGATTCCTTTTTGGATAAACATAAAAGTCAAAGTGGTTTATACACCGTATAAAAGAAAGTTGTGTATAAAACAAAATATGCCTCAATGAAAGGAGATTGAGATGAAGTCCTATACAAAGATGGTATCCTTGGATTAAGGATAAATCAGTTACATAACTATGTGTGAAAAAAGAATACACAAAATAAAAGTGGGTATTAAGTGTAAAAAAATCAGAGGACATTCACACATAATCATAGAATGACATATTCAAGGTGTACAAGTTTATCCCAAAGAATCGAAATTGGGTTAAGAAGTTCCCTTGCAAAAATTTGACAGCCTAACGGTCTCACTTCAAAATTCAGAAAAAGAGTTGATGAGAGATAAAAAGGGTATCTCATCACTTGGAATTAAAATTTACATCAATAAGGATATAGAAAAAAAACATCCCAAAATAATATTATGTGAATTAAAAGACATAAAAAAATAAGTCTTTTAAAAAGAGGATGGTGAAAGGTTCCCTTACCGACGTGGGTATCTTTCGAAACATACACCCTGTGAAAGAAGGACAATACAAAATTGAGGTAAATACTCATAAATGAAAGAATATTACACAATGAGTAAAATAATTGTCAGTACATACACCACTCAAAGGAAATTGTGGAAAATGTATCATAAATCTCACGGGAATAAAAGTGAGATGAAAAATCTCTTACGAAAACTCGACAGCCTAACGACGCCACTTAAAACTTCCAAAAATGGATTGATGAGATCGAATAGGGTATCTCATCACATTAAAATAAAATGTACAGTAATAAGAATATAAAATAACATCCCCCATCATAACAAAGAGGAGCTTAAAAAAGTGACATAAAGGAGAGTACTTAAAGAGAAAGAGAGAGGTTAGATCTCTTACAAATATTCGGCAGCCTAACGTCGCCACTCAAATCATCCAAAATGGATTTATGAGAGAGAATAGGGTATCTCATCATATGAACATAAAAATTACTGTAATAGTAATATAAAAGAACATCCCAATAACAAGAAAGATGAGCTTAGAAGGAATGACATCAAAGACTGTACTTAAAAAGAAAGATAGGAGTAGGATCCCTTACCTCGGGTCCGACTTGACTCGATCGTTCTTTAATGTCCTGAATAATAAACTTGATTTAATTTCCACTTTATTAAGAACCTTTTTCTAGTTCATTATTCCTTTTATATCACTTATTTCCATGTTATAAACATTATGTAATCATTTAGGTTAATAATGTTTGTTTTGTCGATATTTGGTTCTTAAGTCGAAAGTGGACCTCTTACAATTACATGTTGTTCGTGTGGTCAAATGTTCATTATATCCAGAATTATATTCATGATTTTTATATCATATATATCATATATATCCAGAATATTCATGTATTTATAATATTACATAATCAATTAGAGGTAAGAAATGAAATTGATCGTTCATGGAGACGGTAAGCCGTACGCACGCATGAACGCTACTTCCATTTCTATGTCATATTAATGGAATTAAAACCAAATGAGAGTTATGTATATTTTAATTCCAGAATTATATTCATCATTTTTATGTAACATAAATCATATATAATACTTTTAAATCCATCCTTTATACATCCCACATATGGCATTAACGAATCAAATCACTTTGAGGGGGCGGTAGTCCGCACTTCCTAAAATGAAATTATCGTGTTTACCCACAATGGAAACAATAAAGGTATGCCACAAAAAAAAATACAGAAACAGAAACATATTATATATCATATATAAATATAGTGACATCTTAATGGCCACCTTTTAAGGTGTTATATGAGTGTTGAACAATCATCGTTTCGTGAGGCAGAAATTCGCCATCCACAGAAACACTATGTTCTTTAACCATTTGATGTTGGTGTGTTTAAGTGTAGCTCAAATGATTCCTATAAGGACATCCTAGTATATTGAATATAATGGAGTTGTTACAAAATAAATGAATAAAAATAGTTTAGGGGGTTGGAGAAGCAAAATAAAACAAAAGAACACAAGTGAAGACATTACCTTAAAATCAGGTAACTCTCTTTGGTTTGAGCTCAAAGGCTTCCTTGGGAAGACTTCTGCCCAAAGTGAGGCTACAAGGAGTTATAGAGGGATGTGGAGAGACAAAATGGTCAGGGGTTGGCCGAGCCAAAGGCTTTGGAAGTGTGGGTAAGGAGGTAGAGGTGGGGTCCTTTTATAAGAGGAGAGGAGGGGCACTCTTGGAAAGGTATAACATGTAACTTTATTTTCAAATGAGTTTCAGATTTCAATGGTCCCACATTGATGTGTTTAAAGTATATGGTGATAAGGGTTCTAAATCCACCAATCCAATAGGTTTTGGACATGTCTAGGTCTTATATTTTACATTATCTTTCCATTTTATTTAAATCGTTAAATAATGAGGTCATCGCTGCATCATCATGATGTCATAAATAATTTAATTTATTTAATGTCTAAAAATTATAAAAAAACTAATATGATGTATGAAATCGTTTTAGCTTTCCAATTAATATTTATAGTCCAAAAGATCATTTATGTAGACAGAATTTAAAATATTTTACTTAGGTGATACATTCTTTGTTACATTTATCATTTTTTAAAAATAAAAAGATAAAAAGTCACTTTCTCACAAAAGTGATTCCATGGGGCCCCCAAGTTAGGCAAAAGGCATCCCATGGTCAGCCATGAGACAACCAGTAGTCTTAGGAAACATTTTTTGGTCATTTTTTATTATTATGATATTATCTTATTTTCTTTAACTACCCGATTACTCATTAATCAAGATAATTAAAGATAATTACCATCGTTACTATTCATAATGTCCAAAAAACAAAAGATTCTTAATTAAATAATTTAGAACTTCTGATTCCAAATATGTAATTCATTTTTACAACTTCCAAACACATAAATTGCAATAATTAATTTAAAAAAACATCCCGTTGTCAAAACAAATAGCGGGTTTTTTTGAAACAATATTTATGAAAAGTTTGGTACTTGTTTATGCCTAATTCCAACATGAAATTAATCCCAATGACCATCATTTAATTACATGGTAAAAATATATTCCAATTACACTTTAAAACAAATTAAAAATATAATATAACCATTTAATTAAATTATATGAAAAAGCAATTTTGATGTAAAATGCGGTATTTTTCACTATTCATTGAAAAATGAGCTTTGTCAGAAAAATACAAAAAATTAACCCAAGGTAAATTTATATGTCCCAATTATAAATAATATGTTTATTTTGAAAAATAGATCTTATAAAATTGTCAAAAAGTTTGATTTAAAAATGGTTTTCCATCAAAAGGTAGTAAAACAATCTTTTAAAAATACTAGCGTATTCAATGCTTAAGATTGGATTCATTTGTATTTTAAGCCTCTAAAATTTATTGGATAAAAGAAAAACCATTTAACAAACATATATAATCATATTTTAGTTATTTCTATTCATTCCCGCCAATACAACGGTTATGTGTTAACTACCATTTAAAATAATATTATTTTATTATTAGAGATCAACGTAAGATTTCAAAGGAACTCGTTGTTGTGTATTGGGTAAGCCATCGAGCATAGCGTTCCATTTAAATTAATATTGACATTTTTTCTACAAATAGGGATAAATATAAAAATGTCATATTCTTTATTTACCTGTGGTGTTACATCCTTCCCCCCTTTTGGGAATTGCGACCTCGCAATTTTAAAACTGGGCTTGGAAATATCATTGAAAATCCCACATCGGAACAAGAGTCAATAAAATAATCACTTTAAAATAAAGAAAGATAAGTACAAAGGTCACCCGAGTTAACCCATACTAGGATTCCAAGTATGAAAATATGGACATGGAGGAAAAATCAAAGGGTCGTGTTCTGATGGAGAGTGATAGTAAACATGTCTAGGAGAAAGATAACCACAAGAAAATCACAAACTTATGATGGGTTAAATGGTATTCGATTCCCCAGTAGGAAAAGATAATAGACAACATTATTGTTTTAAGTTACTTTTTATTGAGGAACAAGGAAACATAATCACTTATCATGGTGACTTTCAACTTGTATTAGATTCCTTATACAAACTCATATTTTCTCCAAAAGACGAGTATTTAGGAAGACTTGTTCACATTAAGAGTACTAACATCAACTTCTAGAGAATCACCTAATCCCCAAAAGAGAACTATATACTTCCAATGTCTTTAGTCTTTAACCAAAACCAAAACCAAAAAGGTTAGTACAAGATCAGATAATCCAGAAAAGGATAACCCTTTAAAAAAAGAAAATATATTCTTAATCTCCAAAAATTGTCCAACAAAACCCAAAGTTCAACAAGGACCATTCGATAAACAATTTGTCCATAAAATCCTTCAAAGTAAACAAAACTAATATTGAAACCCAAATATTTGAAGGTTTTAGTCACATAGACTTCCAAGTTAAATCGTAACATTTATCTCCAAACAACATCAGTTGCTCTTAAAGTCTCATTTTGAAAAGTAAATAACCTAATCACATATCCTCCATGAAAGGTTAATAAATTTCCATAGATAACCCAAAATCAGCTTACTCTTAATTCATAAAATAGTCTAACTAAAAAGAATTAGTCAAACTAACCAGGGAATTCATGTAGTCCAGTGGTAGGTGATAAATACCAGTTGCACTTTGGTTGTGGGTTCGATTCCCGCAGCTTCGTCCAACACGACGGGTTGTCACACGGTCTGCGTGTTGTCATTTTTCCAAAACTATATAATTCACAAAAAAATTCCCAAAATGAGATAAAATCTTCAAAAATAAACATAACATATTTTAACCTCATGTTTATCTCATTCCTTTCATTTTCCATCATATCATAGAGTAACCCATAATTACCTAAAAAGTAAGGATCATATAAACCCTAATGGTTACCTTAATAATTATTTCCTGAACTTTCACATCGAGTTGGCCATCTCATATATGATGCATTAGAGAATTCACCAAGGTTGAAGTGGTAGATCATGACTCCTTGATAGTTGGTTTAGAACAACCATGAGATTCCTCATTGAATCCCCCATTTCATCCAGTCTCTTAATCAGAGAACCACCACAGTTTTCTTCAAACCCATTGTCACTTTGGTGCCTGCTAGATCCAGCCATTTACTAAAACCAAAACGGTCAGTGTGAGTATATCAACATAACCATCATGTACTAATGAGAAAGATAAACACTAAGATATACTTATTCACTTTATCTAAAACTAGGACTCTTTCTGAAATCCTAACCATTATGGTAATGTCACTTATGCTTAAAGAGTACCCTAACCTCTAAAGTTATCTAAACCGACCTATGATACCAACTATAAGGCCCCAGCCTTAAACCTTGCTTAATATTGAGTTACAACAAGATTACACATTGAGGATCTTTTCAGGTTTATAGTTTTAGAGAATTAGATCATAAAACATGCATTACATTCTACATTTAAACAAAGTGGTTACATAAAAGATAGTATTCATTTTTCCCATCAATGGAAACATATTTATAATAAAACATGGATTCTTTTTTGACACTTCCTTGACACTATCATCATATCATGTACCATTCCCTTGACCTGTGAAAAACATTTCAAATACTTGGGATGAGCATAAAAAGCTCAGTAAGGGATATAAAAATATGGAAAGGAAACATGAGTAAATGTATACATAAGAATGAAATTATACTTTACCCATAAAACATAAGCACTTTAACATACCTCATAAAATCATGAATAAATCATAGAAACCATAAGACATAAAAGGTAACTTGAGGCATTCATAACATTCTTACGTAGGGAGTAACCCTCTAGGTTACGTTTGGAATACCTACCACAGTATATTCCCTAAATATCTTTGGAGAAACCTTAACGTTTCACTCCTTCACATTGACCAATGCATTGGGGAGCTATATCGGGCTCACCCGCCCTTATTTTATCACGGAACCACCCGTCTTCATAACAATTCCCAAGAACCATAACATAATCTTATCACATAAAACATGCACAAAAGAAACATAACATTTCTACCTTTCTATAACAATATATCAATAGAACACATTGATATAAATACATTATGAAAACCATTTTCAATACCAAAATAAAAGAAAAGTAAAACATCGTATTTATTTTTCTTTTAAAAAGAAGGTATGGCTTGTAGAGGAAGCTGAAACTCAAATAATGGTCACGACAACAAAGAAGTCGTTGTCGCCACATACGTACGACAAAAACATACCCTTTTTCCGTTTAGTAAAATGATTCGTATAAAAAGATTCCTTTTTGGATAAACTTAAAATTCAAAGGGGTTTATACACCGTATAAAAGAATGTTGTGTATAAAATAAAATATGCCTCAATGAAGGGATATTGAGATGAAGTCCCATACAAATACGGTATCCTTGGATTAAGGATAAATCAGTTACATGACTATGTGTGACAAACGAATACACGAAATATAAGTGGGTATTAAGTGTAAAACAATCATAGGATATTCACACATAATCATAGAACGACATATTCAAGGTGTACATGTTTATCCCAAAGAATCAAAATTGGGTTAAGAAGTTCCCTTGCAAAAATTCGACAGCCTAACGGCGTCACTTCAAAATTCAGAAAAAGAGTTGATGAGAGATAAAAAGGGTATCTCATCACTTGGACAAAAAATTTACATCAATAAGGATATAGAAGAACATATCCCAAAATAATATTATGTGAATTAAAAGACATAACAAAATAAGTCTTTTAAAAAGAGGAGGGTGAAAGGTTCCCTTACCGACATGGGTATCTTTCGAAACATACGCCCCACGAAAGAAGGAAAATACAACATTGATGTAAATACTCATAAATGAAATAATATTACACAATGAGTAAAATAATGGTCAGTACCTACACCACTAAATGGAAATTGTGGAAAATGTAGCATAAATCTCACGGGAATAAAAGTGAGATGAAAAATCCCTTACGAAAACTCGACAGCCTAACAACGCCACTTAAAACTTCCAAAAATGGATTAATGAGATCAAATAGGGTATCTCATCACATTAAAATAAAATGTACAGAAATAGGAATATAGAATAACATCCCCCATCATAACAAAGAGGAGCTTAAAAGAAGTGACATAAAGGAGAGTACTTAAAGAGAAAGAGAGAGGTTAGATCTCTTACGAAAATTCGGCAGCCTAACAGCGCCACTCAAAAAATCCAAAATGGATTGATGAGAGAGAATAGGGTCTCTCATAATATAAACATAAAAATTAAAGTAAGATTAATATAAAATAAAATCCCAATAACAAGAAAGATGATCTTAGAAGGAATGACATAAAAGAGTGTACTTAAAAAGAAAGAGAGGAGTATGACCCCTTACCTCAGGTCCGACTTGACTCGATCATTCTTTAACGTCCGGAATAATAAACAGGAGTTAATTTCCACTTTATTACGATCCTTTTTCTAGTTCATTAATCCTTTTATATCACTTATTGCTATTTTATAGACATTATGTAATCATTTAAGTTAATAATGTTTGTTTTGCCGATATTTGGTTCTTAAGTCGAAAGTGGACTTCTTACAATTACATGTTGTACGTGTGGTCAAATGTTCATTATATACAGAATTATATTCATGATTTGGATATAATATATATCATATATATCCAGAATATACATGTATTTATAATATTACATAATCATTTATAGGTAAGAAATTAAATGCACCGTTCATGGAGATGGTAAGCCGTACGTACGCATGAACGCTACTTTCATTTTTATGTCATATTAATGGAATTAAAACCAAATGAGAGGTATGTATATTTTAATTCAAGAATTATATTCATCATTTATATGTAACATAAATCATATATAATAACTTTAAATCTATTTTTTATACATCCCACATATGGCATTAATGAATCCAATCACTTTGAAGGGGCGGTAGTCCGTACTTCCTAAAATGAAATTATCGTGTTTACCGACAATGGAAACCATAAAGGTATGCCACAAAAGAAAAATATAGAAACAAAAACATATTATATATCATATATAAACATAGTGACATATTAATGACCACCTTTTAAGGTGTTATATGAGTGTTGAACAATCATCGTTTCGTGAGGCAGAAATTCGCCATCCATAGAAATAGTATGTTCTTTAACCATTTGATGTTGGTATGTGTAAGTGTAGCTCTAATAATTCTTATAAAAAAATCCTAGTATATTTAATATACTGGAGTTGTTACAAAATAAATGAATAAAAAGAGTTTAGGGGGTTGGAGATGCAAAATAAAACAAAAGAACACAAGTGAAGACATTATCTTAAAATCGGGTAACTCCCTTTGGTTTGAGCTCAAAGGCTTCCTTGGGAAGACTTTTGCCCAATGTGAGGCTTCAAGAAGTTAGAGAGGGATGTGGAGAGACAAAATGGGCAGGGTTTGGCCGAGCCATAGGCTTTGTAAGTGTGGGTAAGGAGGTAGATGTGGGGTCCTTTTATAAGAGGAGAGGAGGGGCACTCTTGGAACGGTATAAAATGTAACTTTATTTTCAAATGAGTTTCGGATTTTAATGGTCCCACATTGATGTGTTTCTAGGATAAGGTTATAAGGGTTCGAAATCCACCCATCCAATTGGTTTTGGATATTTTTAGGTCTTATATTTTACATTATCTTTCCATTTTATATAAATCGTTAAATAATGAGGTCATCGCTGCATCATCATGATGTCATAAATAATTTAATTTATTTAATGTCTAAAAATTATAAAAAAAATACTATGATGTAGGAAATCATTTTATATTTCCAATGAATATTTATAGTCCAAAAGATCATTTATTTATACAAAAGTAATAATATTTTACTTAGGTGATACATTCTTTGTTACATTTTACATTCTTTAAAAATAAAAAGATAAAAAGTCACTTTCTCACAAAAGTGATTCCATGGGGCCCCCAAGATTGGCACAAGGCATCCAATGATCTGCCATGAGAAAACCAGTAGCCTTAGGACATATTGTGTGGTCATTTTTTATTATTATGATATTATCTTATTTTCTTTAACTACCCGATTACTCATTAGTCAAGATAATTAAAGATAATTACCGTCGTTACTATTCATAATGTCAAAAAAACAAGAGTCTTAATTACATAATTTGGACCTTCTGATTCCAAATATGTAATTCATATTTTCCAAATTCCAAACACATAAATTGCAATAATTAATTTAAAAGAACTTCCTGTTGTCAAAACAAATAGCGGGTTTTTTGAAACAATATTTATGAAACGTTTGGTACTTGATTATGCCTAATTCCAAAGTGAAATTAATCAAAATTACCATAATTTAATTACATGGTAAAAATATATTCTAATTACACTTTAAAATAAATTAAAAAGATAATATAACCATATAATTAAATTATATGAAAAAGCAGTTTTGATGTAAAATGCAGTATTTTTCACTATTCATTGAAAAATGAACATTGTCAGAAAATACCAAAAATTAACCCAAGGTAAATTTCTATGTCCCAATCATATATAATATGTCTATTTTGAAAAATAGAGCTTATAAAATTGTCAAAATTTTGATTTAAAAATGGTTTGCCATCAAAAGGTAGTAAAACAATCTTTTAAAAATAATAGTGTATTCAATGCTTAAGATTGGATTCATTAGTATTTTAAGCCTCTAAAATTTATTAGATAAAAGAAAAAACATTTAACAAACATATATAATCATATTTTAGTCATTTATATTCATTCCCACCAATACAATGGCTATGTGTTAACTACCATTTAAAATAATATTATTTTATTATTAGAGAGCAACGTAAGATTTCAAAGGAACTCGTTGTTGCGTATTGGGTAAGCCATCGAGCATAGCATTCCATTTAAATTAATATTGACATTTTTCCACAAATAGGGATAAATATAAAAATGTCATATTCTTTATTTACCTGGGGTGTTACACCAAGAGTTGGTGAAAGTGACAATTGAGAAGGTTCAAGACTTCTATAAGCTGACAAGGACAACCAGTTCTATCAAAAGTATTATGAAGACTGCTGATGGAGGACTTTTGGTTATTTCATGAGAGATCATATATTCTTGAAGGTCTCACCATATCAAAGAGTAATTATATATTTGGATAAAGTGGGAAGTTATCCCTATGGTTAATTGGTCCTTTTTATATTATTTTTAGATTTAGAGATATGTAATTCCTTATGGTATTACCACTGAAGTTAGATCTGGTGAGGACCATCATCCCCATGTCCTTGTTCAGATGATATGTGCTTGAACTATCACATGTTATTTAAGAGGGTGTGTTTTATGTTGAATATGATGATACATTCTCAGAGTACCCAATATTGATTGAGGATAACTAAGAGATGATACTCTATGGTAATTGATTACCTTGGTCTTTTTTGGATGAAAAAATTAGAACCTATATTAGGGATCATGGGAGAGGAAGAACTATATGTAATCATACTACCATCACCTATTTGAGTGGATATTTTATTTTCATGATGAAAATACCTAATGTGGGGAGAATTTAATGACTCGTTTTTTTAAATCCTTTTAGTATTTTAAATGATATTTTTTGAGTGAGTCATAGAGTTGATGTGGAATTATAAGGCCTATGAATGTTTTCAATGTATTAAGGATGTTTTTGGTACTTTTGTTAGTTCAATATGGATAACACTATTAACTAGTGCAACATATGTTAATTCTTGGTGTGCTCTTGTGGGACTTAAGTATTGAAAAATGGTTAAGCTAGGGCCTGGTCTTGAATGTTAATCATTGGAGGACCCCTTAAGAACCACAATGAAAGAGAAATCACACATGTGTGATATTTGTGTTAGAAAAAAACAAATATTTTATCAAACATCCCTGGGTTCTAGCCATGTTTGGTGTCCTCGATCACTGTTTTTAATGATAGTATGATATTGGTTGAGGCAGTTTTCTGTGTCGTGGTGGTGGGGATTCTTAAAATCAAGATGACTAATTTGGCCAATAATCTTTTGGGAATTTATGAATATTAATTAAAATGTGTGAGACCTTAATTAAATTACATTTTAATTTTGTAAGTCATTTGTTCCCTTATCAATCAATTGTCCCACTTCCTATTGGAAATATATCCGATCTTGTTAATTTTTAGATGTTTCGAATGAAATTAGATGATAAATCGATTCTGTCTTCTTGTTGCATCCAATGGAGGTTCCTAAAATATGGTTAAAAGATCGAATATAATGAGATAGTTGTTTTTTCATGATGATATAAAATGGATTTAATTGTGGACTTATAAATCCAATAGGGATCATAAAATTTTCTTATTGTTCAATGCATATAGACATTTTCCACACTAGTGATAGATCCAATATGAGGTAGAAATTTGTTGTTACTAGAACTTTTTCCTATTTTTTTAATTATAGGACATGTATGGATTTGAAAATCCCATTTAATCAATATATAGAAAAACCAAATTCTTTGTATTCTAGATTGATACTTTTGAATTATATTTTATTTTGGTGATTTTATTATTCTCCCCATTTTTTTTGAACAAAGGAAAATTGAATATGTACCTCGTTGGATTCTCACATTTTTGTTATATGCCTTTCACCCTCATTTATTCACTCATCATTAGTTATTGATTGTATAGTGATTCAATTGTATCCATGAATCATTTCTTGGTGCAACTGGTTCAATGATTCAATGGATTATTTATGCAAGTTTGGCGTTGGGATCCTATATGTGGAAGAAGCGCGACATTCATGGTGAAATTACAATGGTGATGTGGGTGATGGTGATTTTTAAGTCAGGACATCTTGATATTCTCTAAAAATGTGTGACCATGACAAATTTTTAAGTAATGTGTTGAAAACGTTTGGATACTAGTGATGATTCTTACATGGTCCATGCAATATGTAGGAATTTTAGGTGAGACCCAAGGCATAAGTAAAAGAGGAAGCGATGCAGGTGAAAACAAGTGAAATATATGTAATTTATATGAAATCATTACATAAAATATGAAAATTTAGGATGAAAACATGTCTTTTAGACCCCTACTTTAAATATTTGGACTTTCATGAAGATAACGATATCACACTTCCATGTACTTTACATACATGTTTTATGAATCATATATCGAGTTCGATAATTTCATGGTTGTGCTCCCCCCCCCCCAAAAAAAACATAGAATGGGTTTGTTACCTTATTTATATTCCCACTTGGTAATATTATGGTATCATTTCTATGGTATAAAATGAACAATCCCAACAATGGTCTAGGTCTTGATAGAGTTAAGTATCACCGCATGTGGACTAGAGTTTCATACTCTATCTCATTATTCCTAATGTTCGGTCTGGTATCCCATGACTGACAAACCTGGAGAGTGATACCATTCCAACTTTGTTATTCATTATATTTTCATACATACCCAATATTCCCTAAGTGTTATCCTCTACCTATGTTTATTTTTCATGTGAGCTTCATCATTGTTGGTGAGACTCGATGAGTGAGTTCCCTCAGTAAGTGTTCCCATACAACCTTGATAAAAACCCCTATAAAATAGTTATTTAGTGAACTTACTCTATGTATTAAATTTTATTTTGAGTATATTTGTTTTTAATTAATTTATCCCCATATTTTTTTATTTATAACTGGGTAAATCTTTGTTGCTTTGTGTTTGGTAAATTCTAGATTTTCAATTGGGTATGTTTGTACTCATCATAGCATGGGATCGTACGAAACATTTCATATATTATGTAGAAGGTGGACCTTTTTATAGATTCATAGGTGGATTATGAGCATGTATACCTTATTTGGACTAGAATGGATGTAAAATGATCCAAAAGTTTCAATATTATAGCCATTTCTATTTCATAATAGGTTAGACACCTTTATAGTTTTGGTGGGATTGTATTTAGACATTTTTATCATTTCATACACGTTTTTAATACTTTGATGTTCTATTAGATATTATTCATGCATTTACAGTACCAGTTGATTACTTTTCTACATTTTTTATGTGATTATAGATGTGTGTGTGATTATAAATGTGATTTAGGATAAGGTTTCCCATGTTTGTTATATGCCAACATAGAATGAGTCACTACACCCTCGACTATTGTAGGTGGGATTAAGGTATTAATCTCATCTCTCCGTTGGCCAGGTGGGCCCTAATTTGTTGGGTCATGAAAAATTCACTTCTACTTCTATCTAAAAAAAACATAATAGGACTTAATAGAAACCATAGAAAATCAAAATGGCTGAACATCGTTATTAAACCACTAAACTCCCAAATTGTTTCCTAGTATAAAGTTTCAGAAGACGAATATTATATAAAAATTAAAGATCCAAATTTCAAAAATTACCCATTACCCATTAAGTATCATTAATCCATAATTTCACCCATAAAAGGCCCCATTGATACCTATAATGTCAATGAAATGTATTTTTTAGATATTTTTCACTTCATGGAGTTTCATGGGTTTCAACTTGAAATATTTGTAATTTTATAAATATTTCAAGAATTCAATGTCTTCATTGATGGCTCTAATTACCGTGGAAAAAATAGTGAATTTTAGAAATTTTTGATCTAGAAATGTTTTCATGGCCCAATGCATGGCCTTAGAGATCAGGTAGCTTAGTAATATATTCTTGTAAGATTTATAAAATTATTATTTTAATTAAAATTTTCTTTATTCCAATCTTATTTTCTCACTCTCATCTATGAGTATTTTAAGGAATTCCACAACAAATGAATACTTTTCCCCCATTACACTTTTTATTTTTTCTCTAGGATCTTAGTGATTCCTCTTTAAAATATATAGGTAAGTGCACAACTTTCCATCCTTTCATCTCACCACAAAATTTTCTTCGTTTATTTTAATTGGATGGAAAATGTTATAGAATAGATGATAATAATTTTTCTATTTTTTAGATTTTTATGATTAGGGTGTTCAAAGTTCATCTCAATCATCAATATACCATCATTTTGTGAAAGTGTGTTGATTCCATTATGATAAGGTAGGTGATTTTAAATGCTTATGATTATTTACAATAGACCTCATTTCATGTATCATCTAAATCATTTACTTACCAATATTTTGATCTTGAATGTTAAATTTTATGAATTTATGATTGTGTAAAAAAAATTACCTATGAATTGTGAGTTTCACATAATGGAGGATTTGTAAAAAAAAGTGTATTCTCCGCTCTAAATAATAAATTTTCACACCATTTTTTGATAATAAATTCTTGGATTTTGTTACAATATAATATAAAACCAAGGTGAAGTTTTAATTTATGGTCTATCTATAAATTTAAAATTAAGGGTGTTAAATTTTATACTGAATTATAAACGTATGTCTGGATAATTAGTAAGGTTTTGGATTATATAAAATTGTCTATATTATCCTTCTTCTTGTTATCAATATAAATATTGAATATTAAATTGTTTTTTAATGTGGTATGGATAATTAATTTTTATTTTTAATACTTTATCTGATGACATGAGAAATTTATTCAAATGTTGTTTGATTTAATAATGTCTAATTTTGGAATTATAATTAATTGGAATACATTGGTGTCTTAGTAAGAAACCAATGGAACATACTAAACTAGTGATATTATAACCATCTAGAATCCCTATTTTAGGTTACAACACTAGCCTGCGGATTAATGCTCACCCCTACCCCCCCACTATTGAACCTTGATGTGGCCAATATAGTTGGGTGTGCACCATTAGGGTTGCATTGATATGTAATCATGATGGTTCCTTGAAAGTCATTAAACCTGACCTGAAGTCATATATTATACTCTAAAATAAAATGCAATAAACACTAGACTTTAGACAATTTGAGATGACCAAATCCAACCTTTGATAAATTTTACATTAACATCACACATATTAGTAATATCACACAATAAAAAGGACTATGAAAGTATAGTGTATTGGTATTTTTTTATATATGACAATATTATTATGAAAATTTCACTAAAACAAAAACATACAACATTCCATTATAGACATATCTCAATATGTACTCATCTTCATAACATAGGGAATTGAAACATAAGAAGTTTGTAAGCTCAAATTCTAGGTTATTGGAAATTTAACAACATTTCCTAAAGTTTTATAACATAATAATATGAGAAACCATTAAAATTAGGAAATTATCTGGTAAAAAATAAAACAAATCAATAATAGTTGTTAATAAGGCATAATAAAAGTACATGTAATCTCAAATGATCAGACGTATACAATGGCCTAAGAGTGTGGAATCATGAGACAATAATCATAATCCATGGTGCATAATATCATCATATCAAATTGAAATGCACCAATATAATAATATTAGGGAAACCAAACATTGTTAACATATCCATTTAAAATTATGAAAATGAACTATCCTTATGACAATATCTAATAACAAATACACTCATGAATAGTTTTTATGAGCATATATAACCCAAAATACACTCACATATAGTCTTTGCGAATATATATTACCAAAAATACACACATGAACAGTATTTGTGAGCATAGATGACCAAAAATACACTCATGCGTAGTCTATTTGTGCATGGAAACCCCAAAATACACTAACAGATAGTATTTTTCAGTATATTTAACCAAAAATACACTCACATATATTCTCATTGAGCTTATCTGAACACAAATACACTCCTAAAAAATCCTTGGGAGAATAATAGACCATGAATACCCTCGTGAACATTCATTATGAGCATAGATAATAAAAAAAACACTCATTCACATTCTTTTTAAGCATAAATAAATGAAAATAAACTTAGACATAGTCATTGTGAGCATTGTTAGCCACAAAAATACCAACACAGTCATTTTGAGATCGTTTAACAGAAAATACACACATGAAAAAAATTCGTTATCACGTGAGAAAAAATTTCAAAACTAATGAACTGGGGGTTATATATGACCTGAAAATATCACATAACAATTTTAATTACATATATGTGTAGAGAGATCACGAATAAATTCACATTTAAAATATCACATAGTTAACCCATAAAAAATAGATGAGTTTCATGAATACATTCATTGAACATTTTATTAGTCATACAATGAAACAATTTGGGTAGTATTATAAATACATATCCCAATTATAGCATGATGAATTTCAAAATATGTTGAGATAGATGTATAACACCTTTTTAATAATATTAGATAAATAATTTTAAGAAATAGATTAAATAAAACTATACTTTTAAATGATTAAAACCCTTTATAAAAGGTTTGACTTAAAATGAATTACTTTGAGCTTAGTAAAACATTTTAAATACTACCCTTTAAAACCAAAAATGATTTTCACAAGACAAAATTTACAAAATGAATAATTTTTCAAAAAAAATTCTTTGAGAATAAATGAAACTAGTTATAAATTTTACCTCAGAAGAAATATCCTTTAAAATTACTTTTAAAATGAATTTTTTTAAAATAATTATTTTAGTTTTGAAAACAATATTAAATTTTATTTCCAAAATAATTAAAAACCAAAATCAATAGAAAATTAACATTAAAAAATGGAATGAAATATTTTAAAAGAATAATTATCATAACAATGAAAGAATATGTTCACATGGAAATGTTAAAAAGTGCTAACTTTGAAAAATTGAAACATGTGGAAAATGCTAAAACATATTTTAATTGTTTATAAAAAATAAAGATATTTAAAAATAGACTTCATAAATTATTAAATCATGTAAAAATACATCTATAAAATGAATATAAATATAGATCTGAAATATTTCTGACTGAAAAAATATGTGGTGTTAGATTCATATAAAATCATCACATTGGGTAAATTATTTACCAAAAGAAATAAAATTGGTAAAGGAAATGTAAAACAATAAATATAACCATATAAAAATATAATTTATGAGATTTTATTTGTAAATTTCACATAATTTTTCCTTATATGGGAATTCATTCATAATAATCTCTATTTTAAATTGAGATTGGAATAAAATAGTTAAAACTTTTCCACCTTTCAAATAATAAAACCATTTAAAGGTATACAAAAATATGGGTTATTAAATACCATGAATTTAATGATATTATTTATTAAAAATAAATTTATTATATTATATAAACCCCAAAATAAAATAATTATATAATACAATGCATATTTCAATGATGAAAAATTGATATGAGGAAAGCCATACTACATTTGTTTCCCTTGAATAAAAAACATATGAAAGATAGAACATGAGTTAGATTTAAAATCTCTAAAATTTAAAGAATGTATTAAAAATACATCTCAAGTTATTTTTATAAACCACACAATATTACAAAGTGGTGAATATAACATATGTCACAAAAAATAAATCAGAGACCATAAAACCCATACAACTTTCATAACATTTTATCCATAACCGCTTTGAAAGAGAATAAATGAAGTTATAATTAAAATATCAAGAATAAATATAGAATAAAGATATAATATTTCAAATAGGTAATATATAAACCAAATTAAAAAACACATTAATATTATGAAATATTTCTCAAATAATGAAATTTGAAAAAAACCCTTACCTTAATCCTTGGTTTCCATGGAAATGAATTAAACTCATGTATAATAAACTTGATTATGTTAATAAATAATTTAATAAAGTTATTTATATTTATAACCCTATATAATCCATATTTTTGATTATTTTTTATACATTCATTAGTTTTCTATTTCATATTTTTATTATTGGATGTTTTGATTCTGGTTACTTTACACTTGTTTCTTAATAGATATGTGAAAACCTATTCTATAAAACTTAATTCAATATTCCCATATTATAAAAAACATTTAAATAATTTTTTCTCAATGAATTATACATTACCATTTTAACTTTATGGGAACTATTGGTATAGATTGAGAGAATGAGAAGATTGACAAGATCCGTTCATTAAATTTATAGATGTCAATAGATTGATTTATAAAGATCATGAATTTTTGTGTCATAATTTCAGAAATATATTAAAAATATATTTTAATCCTTGATACCATATATATTCACATATATATATTTGTAGGACCTTGGGGCACCCTAAGAGGGGAGGGGTGAATCAGGGTGTCAACTTTTTCTTCTTAAAGTTGTGGATCTTGTTCCCACGTTGGTAGGAACTACTTAAACATGTATGAAGGATATGATCAGCAATGATACATTCACATGCAGAGGGATGACACAACTATTTTTACTTGGTTCACCACTAAGGGCTATGTCCAAGGATCATACGCCAACAGGTTGTCGGTCGTACCTGAATCCACTATGTGTCACTAGCTGTAGATTACAATTGTTCGGGCAGAGTCACTCTGTCCCAGGCTCACTGCCTTTACGAAGGTTCAGGGATAGCTAACTGCTTCGCTTGGGTCACTCCCATTGACTCCCCCTGGCTCACTGCCATTGGTGAAGTCACACTCAGTTTATAGACGTGAAGGTCTCTTCAATAGATAGACATTAAGTTTTTTGTCTCCTGCTCAGCATGAGACTTTTCTTGCATTAGGGTTCAGAGTTGATTCCCTTTTTAGTTCAATGCTTCTTATTTAGTGCAATGAATGAATGCACTAGATCCTCTTGTCTTCGTTTTCCTGAATCACAACCACTTGTGTGATTCCTCAAAAAATGATGCTCTGTTGAAGTCCAAATTTCATCAACTGTTTAATACCCCTTTTTCCCATGTCCACTGGGCGAACAACCTTTGGAAAGGGCCTTCACAAAGTACCCTACTTCGCAAGGATCCCAATTTTTCAAAGCTCAAACAAGTCTTCGCAGATCCCCTACCTTTTCGCAAAGCTCAATCTTGAAGCACCCTCGCGATGCTTCATCCTTCACAATGCTATGATATCGTGGAGCTCCTACTTCTTCACGAAGCTCACTTAGACAACGCGGGGCACAAGACTTTTTCAGAGCTAGAATAGCCGCCGTGAATCTCCTCTTTTGCGAAGCAGACTGCCTTCATGAGTGACCTTTGAGAACCGAGAGCAAAGGATTTTCGTTGAGAACTCTCTCTTCTTCTCTTGAGTGGGTCGGCCTCTATTTGTAGGCGATTCCACCGACCCTCAAACTTTCCGCGTGAAGTCAATACCACGTCAGCTCAAATCGCGAAGCTCTGAAGTTCCCGCCAGAATTCTCTCAAAATCACGAAGCACTACGACAATTTTCCATTCACGAAGCTCGTCATAATCGCGGAGCATCCCGTCAATTACTTCACACCTTCTCCGCGAAGCTCCCTCGCAAATCCCTTCAGCGCCGTGAAGCTCTCCAGCCTCTTCCGTTCTCAAAGCATGACGTAATCTCAAAGAATCACCGCCTCCATTCTTCTGGTCTTCACGAAATCCAATCCATGCATCCCATCTTTGCGAAACTCATGCCTTTTCCATATTAAATTATGGTCTTCATGGAAATCAACTTTTTGCGATGCTCACCAACCTCCTAATTTTGGACCCCAAAAATTTGGCAAACACTGGAAAACAGCGCCACCTTGTATCTACTCTTTTTGTTCGCCTCCAGATCATCCATTCCTTTATCGATGTTCCTTGAATAAAACATGGATCATTATCCCTAGTTCTCAAAATCGACATGCCACCAGGGAATCTCCTTTGTCAACAAATTTGTATGTCGTCTGTTTGGTTTGTCAACAAGGATGATCACCTCAACATCACATCTTCTTGGTGATATATATCCTTCAGCAACTCTTCTGCTTTTATCACAAACTTTACTATTGTGATATGTATTCTTTGAAGGCATAGCTTCAGCATCATCGTCTTCTATGACAATGTGATGTGCATGGCTATCACAAAAGTCCAATGTTCATGGCCATCACAAAATACCAATCCCTTGCACATTGTCTTCTTCTTCAACCATCTTCCTCTACTTCACGCAAAACATACGATTCTAGTCTTCAAGAATTCTCTTGCATGGTTCTCATGCAATCATGAAGAGTTACATGGTGTTCATCAAATCTCATTCTTCTTTAATCATCCTCATATGGATTACACCTCACATTCTTCATTGTTGTAAACAATGTATCACCTTTGACACATGTTCTTTGAACTTACTATCAATACAACAATTGTTTGAATCACCATTCCTCTACTTCAGTGGAGTACTTCAGGATCTCCTTAATTTTGATCTTCCAATCCTCAATTTCATTAGATTACTTCTTGATCTCCTTCATTTTGATCTTCATTGACAACTATTGACAACAAAGACAAACTTATACACAAAGTGGTCAAACAATCTCCTCCTTTGTATTTTGTTTTCAATACCTTATACATCTTCTGAAATGAATTCGTCAATGTCAAAATGAGAATCTTCTCTTCAATCAACATTTCTTTTCAAACTATCATTTCAGTTTCTCTCCCCCTTATTGACTAGAAATACAAAGCGCATGGTAGGGAGGGTATCAATCCATACTTAAGCAATGTTTCATTAATCATTTCACTCTAACTGTACTTGAGCAATGGTCGATGTAGAAAACAAGAGGATTTGATTTAGTCAACAAGGCTGTCCATTATTCACAGATCATGATACCAACATGAGATGAGAACTCATGTATTTTGTCTTCAATGGTTTACCACTTTTATTTCAGGCATGAGAAATAAAATGTGACAGGGAAAGATCAGCCTGAAATTCCTGCACTTTTATCAGCAAACTGATCAAAAACATTCAAGTGCAATCTGCAGGATAAGTGACCTTGGGCCACATCCATTCTTCTTATGTCACTGATCAATTTAGTTACTACCCCTTTGTAGAATGATCTTTGATCTGAGTAATCAAGGTGAAATGCACTATGTTTCATTTGTTGTCCATGAGGCATGATGTTGTCATGTAATGAATGGATGTCAAGGAATGTCAAGATGTGAATGAAAAAGGATGTGATGGTGATGGTGATGAAGGAGAGTGGCCATGGTACTGAGAGGCATGTCACTTAGTAGATTCACTAAGTGGCATAGGAGATTGTGGTTGAAACATTCTCTATATATATCTGACGATTGTTGAGCTGATCTTTAAGTTCATAGAACTTGTATCCTGATGATACAAAGTCACAACAATGTTAGAAGGCCGTGTATTGTATTGACAATGCATGAGGAGATGAAAGGGATCCATCCACTACTTCTAAGTGGATGAAGTGGATTTAAGAAGTCCATGCACTATCACTTAGTGCATGTGAATTTGAAGATGATCCAACCTTGATCTCTGATTGGATCATTGAATAACATTGAAGAATGTTTTTTGATTCAGGAGCATCGGTTGAAGAAAGACCCTTTTGGAATTCCATTCCTAAGTGATGAATTAATGTTTAAGAAGAATTGGAGGAATTATTATGAATAAGAATGAGGATTTCTTATGGAAATGAAGAAGAATGGCTTGGAATGAATGGAATTTGGCATATTTCAGTTGGGAGTACTTTGTTTTTATACAAAGTATTATTTTGTCCTTTGCCAAAAAATTGGCCAGCCAAGGGCCAACCACGGGTTCAACCCCATGGCACATGTGGGCCTAGGCGGCAGGAGGCCACACGGTGATCAAATCCATCGGGTAGGGGCGCATAGCGCGTGCCCGCGAGAGGCAGAGTGGGCGCCAGTGGCGCGCCCGAGTGGCAGGGGTGGGCGCAAGAGCGCGACCGCAGAGAGAACTCAGTGTGGGGCGGCACCGAGAGGGAAGAAGTTCAATTGTAGTGTAGCGGGGAGCGATTGTTTGTTAAAGTGCGAGAAAACTGGGCTGTGTTTCGATGTGGGACGGCGAAAAATACCCATGATCTAATCTGAGCCGTCCAAGCGATCTCGCGGATGATCTTCACTGATCATCTCATCGTGCCACTCGCGATCTAATCCATGCCGTTTAAATTCATTAAACATCTGATCCAATGGCCTGCGAGTCATCTCCTTCATCGAACTCAGCCGTGGCCTCCCCCGACGCCTCCGTTGAACCAGGAGCAACCTTAGCACCGATCTTGTGTTCCCGACCACTGTCGATCGACTTAAGACCTCCATTATGCTCGTATGGCCCTACTGAACACAACCCTGCAATAAAATATGCATGCATATGATGAATAGAGGATTTTGGACTTCAGCCGAGGCAAACGGAGTTGCCAAGGCTTCGTGTGTTCGTGCTATGCATGGAAAAGTATTAAAGAGGCCATGCATGCGTTCGAAAATGCATGCACGTGAAGGAGGAAAATAAAAATGCAACCCGCGTTGAACAGAGGAGAAAAATCAATATTTGAAAAATCTTGAAGATCCGAAATCTCTGGGGGATCAAAAATTATCACGTGGATGATCAAAGGCATTCCTCTGCCTATATAAAGACAGTCCGAGCCCTCGAGGAAGCTTGCTGGAAAACTTGAAAGAAGTCCCGTGAGAGTGCCTTTGTGCCTCACGAAGTTTAGTGCCCCGCGCAACCCACTTGTGCGGCTGAAGTTCTCGGGGCCACCCGAGGTCCCGAAGGAGTCCCATGTGCTCCTCACTTTGCATCAGGAAGATCTCTCTCTGCCCGCATACTTGCGCGGCAGGAGTAGCTTGCGCGCCCGAGGTGCTCTTGCACTCTTGAGGCTTGCACGACCTGAGGCCGCATCACTTGCGCACCTCGCGGTTGGTTGAGCCTTGCACGACTGCCTTGCACCCGAGTCCTTGCACGACTCTTGTGCCTTGTGAACTTACGCGACAATGGATTAGAGGAGAGGACGCACCAAGCACTTTCACACCTTCATATTGGCTGTGTGTGTGAAAAGTGAAGGAGGAAGGCCGATACATTTTTGTGTGTGCATGCTTGAAGAAACAAGTTGTCCCAGGCTTAGTATTTGTGTGTGCAAGAAGAAGAAGGCCACAACACACCCCGTGTGTGTGCAAAGTGGGAGAACACCCTACGGGCAGTGGGTGTGCAAAGAGGAGGATTGTGTGCAAAGTGAAGAGGTCAAACCTAGGTGTGTGCAAAGTGTACACATTTAGAAGAAGAAAGAAGAGGACATCCACACTAAAGTATAACACAATTTTAAGTGTGTGAACAAATTGAACAAAGTGTGTGAGTGAAGAACGTGTGTGTGCTTAAGGATAAATTACACTCTTTGAGTGTTTATCACACCAAGGAAGAGAAGAAGGGAAGTGCATGCTTGCATGCATGCACATGCACACGTGAACAAAGCCAAACCAGCTTGTGTGCATTTGAGTTGTCCAAGACCAAGAGTTCTTGAAGAATTTGAGAGGACAGGCAGTCTGTGCATGAAGAAGCAGAGTAGCCATGCACTCAGTGCATGAAGTTTTTTTGAAGTCAGACTGAAGCTAGACTGAAGTTAGAGATATCAGTTGTCTGAGTTTTCAGTAATTGAGAAGAGCCTGATCAACAGAAGTGATCAGAAGTGCTGAGCAAACCAACAGACCTTTTCAGAGGCTGTTGAAGATTCTTGAAGAGAGAGGCCAGGTCATCCTCAGAAGAAGGAGATAAATCCTGAGCAAGACAAGAAGACCTGATCAACTCAAGTGATCAGAGGAAGAGAGCAAGGCCAGCAGTCTTTATCCCAGACTGCTGAAGATACTTGAAGAAGCTTAAAGATAAGAAGAGCTACTTGTGTGACTCGAGGAGCCAGGAGAAGCCCCCTGTGAGACTCAGGGTGGAAGAAGTCTTCAGTGGGATTCTGAAGCAGGCCAGCGGGACTCTGGTAACACTGTGGGACGCAGTATAAAGACCCTCCTGTGGGACTCAGGAGAGATACAGTGGGACTCTATATCGACCATTGTAATACTAACAGATTATAATGGAAGAAACCATGTTGGGGGGTATAACCAACATGGAAAGGACGTAGGCCTTTGGTGCCGAACCTTGTAAATCCTTGTGTCTAGTGCCTTTATATGTACAGAATTATTCGAGGAAAGGCTGAGAGACACAAGAAGAGTGGATCGAGGCTTTAACTAGCCATAGAGGTTTAATTGATAAGAATCAATTAATAAAAAGTTTTAAGGGATCACTGATTCACCCCCTCCCCCTCTCAGTGATTCACACTGATCTGGGCACTTCACAAGGGATAGATATTGAGAAATGGCATACCTTCTCCATTGACATGTTCTTAAATAAATTCAAAGAGTAACTGCTTTTGAGTCCAGCTAGAGTTGATATTGATTAACACAGTGATTATGGAAGCTTCTTCATTTTTCTCCCCCTCAAGGGAAACACTCACCATCATCTTCATAAAGAGTGATCCTTCATCATCATACTATTTGAATATCAATTAAAGAATCCAATAGGATGGAAACTTCTCTAGCTTGGCTATCAAGAGTTGACAACATTCACTACTTATCAGGTTCTCCCCCTGATAGCATGCTTCACCTTCTATTCCCTGCATTATTAGCACAAATACAATACAAAAATAAATAAAGGGAATAAGGTGCTTCCTCCTTGATTCATCAATATGATCCATAGGGTTGAGGTGTTTTTCTCAACCAAGTTCCTCTGTTCACTCCAGTATTCATGCCATAACATTTCAACATATGTTCTGATATGTGTTGATGTGGCGTGGATCTTTTCACATTCTCTTCTAATTTGTGTGGAGAATTGTTCTGCTTAATAGCCATCATGAATGATACATTCTTACTTCTCTTAATGAATGCTTCTTGTTCTGTTATTAAGGTTAGACAACCTTTTGTAACGTGACCACATTTCTTGCATCTCTCACATAGAACTTTTTGACACGTGTGATTCTATTAGTTTTCAAAATCTCATGAACTCTGTCTTCATCATGTGAAATTTTTCCTTTTCCTTTTTCATCAGCCTTGGCCTTTTCATCTTCAAGTTTCCTCATTCTTCTCAAATCTTCTGTCCAGATGACCAATATGTCATTTGGAAATATTGTAGCAAGTTTGGATCTTCAACATGTGTTCATCTGTGTTTCATCCCACTTAGTTCTTATTTTGTTTGAGTGACCCTTCAATTTAATGGATCTAAAATCCTGGGTTTTCTCAACTTCCCTGCTTGAGATATTCCTGGTAAATTGCGTGTTCGCAACATTCTTCTGATTTCTTCCCAAGGTAGCTGCTTCATTCTTTTCCGGCATCAGAGGTATTATTTTTTTATCAACAGTGAAAGCATATTGATGTGGGCATGTACTTTCCACGTGACCTCTGCGGTTGCATACATCACAGATGTTATCAAGAATTCCAAATCTGTTTGCAGTGAACAAATACTTCTAGATCTGCGGATGTTTCTTCTTCTTCTCTGGATTCCTTCCCTTTGATATAGGCTTTCCCTGTGCTTTTCCATTTAAGGGATTGTAAAAACAATCCAGTGCATAGTGCCGAAATCTGTTGCAGCACCAACATTGACCCACAAATCTTTTCTTCTTTGTTTCTTCTGTATGAGGTTGTTGGGCCATCTTCTTACTATTTTGTGCTCTATTTGAGGAACCAACTTACTCCTTTTTCTTCTCATCCACCCTAGACATGGTGGAAGGTTTCGTCTTCTCACATTTCCTCATCCATACTTGTTTAGAACTTTTATTCCATCCTGCACTGATTATAGGAACATATTTAGAAACATGACTACAAGATGGTTTGGATGGTACATTCACTTTCTCAGTTTCTTGTGATAGATCAATGAGTGAAGTAATGATCTTCTTATCACATGTTGGAGGTCTTTCGACAATAGAATCCTCTAATGAGAATTTAGTACCAGCAGGAACTGATTCTTGATGTGGATAGTCAAGAGTTGTCATAATCTTCTTGTCACATGTGGGAGGTATTTCAGCTTTAGATTCCTCCAACGAACATTGAGTACATGCATCACTAATTTCATTCATTTGTGAAGTCTCAATATGTGTATTCTCAATCTTTGTCAATTGGGCTTCCAATTTTTGACTTTAGTTATTGAGGATGATCTTTTGATCTTCAATCATGATCATCTTCTCTTTACAAGTCTTCTTCAATCTTTAAACCTCATCCTCATGCATCTTTACTTTGTTTTGTAACAAAGAGTCAAGTTCCCTGAATTTCATGGAAGTTTCTTCCAAACAAAAACTATTGACTTCATTTCTCTTCTTCAGCTCAGCTTCAAGTGCATGGATCCTTTCTTTTAGAGTCTTATTGAATTCCTATTTTTCTTTAAAGATTTTCACCTGTTTGGTGAGCTTAATACTTTCCAGAACTTTTCTTTCCAACCCCTTTTCCATATTTTCAGCTTCCCTTTCAAATCGAGTTATCTCAACCTGCATAGATTGGAATAGGCTACAAGTAATCGCAACCCTTTCTTTAGGAATATCATGCAAATATGTTTTGATTTTTTCCTGAAAGCTTGAATTTGGGGTGTCATCCTTTCCTCTGGAAGAATCCTGATCCACCTGCTTGATACTTTCCAAGCCTGATGTTTCTTCATTATTGGAATGGAATGGAGAAAAAGACATTGCATCTTCTTTGGAAATCTGGGACTTCTTCAGATACTTCTTCTCTTTCTTTTTACTGTTTGTCATGGTTTTGCAAGATGTATACTTCTGCTCCGAAATGACTGCGTCATTATCAAGACTGCTCTTTATTGTTGACTTTAGGAAAGAAACTCAAATCCTCTTCTCTATAGAATTACTGGAGAATATCCAACATACATTAACCTTTCCCTCTGATACCACTTGTAGGACCCTGGGGCACCCTGAGAGGGGAGGGGTGAATCAGGGTGTCAACTTTTTCTTCTTAAAGTTGTGGATCTTGTTCCCACGTTGGTAGGAACTACTTAAACCTGTATGAAGGATATGATCAGCAATGATACATTCACATTCAGAGAGATGACACAGCTATTTTTACTTGGTTCACCACTAAGGGCTACGTCCATGGATCATACGCCGACAGGTTTTTAGTCGTACCTGAATCCACTATCCTTCACTAGCTGTAGATTACAATTATTCGAGCACAGTCACTCTGTCCTAGGATTACTGCCTTTACAAAGGTTCAGTGATAGCTCACTATTTCCCTCGAGTCACTCCCGTTGACTCCCCTTCGCTCACTACTATTAGTGAAGTCACACTCAGTTTATATACATGAAGGTCTCTTCAATAGATAGACATGAAGTTCTTTGTCTCCTGTTCAACATGAGACTTTGCTTGCATCAGGGTTCAGAGTTGATGCACTTTTTAGTTCAATGCTTCTTATTTAGTGCAGTGACTGAATGTACTAGATCCCCTTGTCTTCATTTGCCTAAATCACAATCACCTGTGTGATTGCTCAATAAATGATGCTCTGTTGAAGTCCAAATTTCATCCACTGATGAATACCCCTTTTTCCCCTATCCACTGGGCGAACAACCTTTGGAATGGGCCTTCACAAAGTACCCTACTTCGCAAGGCTCCCAATTTTGCAAAGCTCAAACAAGTCTTCGCAGAGCCCCTACCTTTTCGCGAAGCTCAATCATGAAGCACTCTCATGATGCTCCAGCCTTCGCAATGTTGGGCTATCGTGGAGCTCTTACCTCTTCACGAAGCTCACTATGCCAACGCGGGGCGCTAGACTTTCACGGAGCTAGAATAGCCGCCGCGAAGCTCCTCTTTCTCGAAGCAGACTGCCTTCACGAGTGACCTTTGCGAACTGAGAGCGAAGGATTTTAGTTGGGAGATATCTCTTCTTCTCTTCAGGGGGTTGGACTCTATTTATAGGTGATTCCACTGACCCTCGAACTTTCTACGTGAAGTCAATGCCACATCAGCACAAATCACGAAGCTCTGAAGTTCCCGCTGGAATTCTCTCAAAATCGCGAAGAACTACCAAAAGTTTCCATTCGCAGAGCTCATCGTAATCGCGGAGCATCCCGTCAATTATTTCGCACCTTCGCTGCGAAGCTCCCTCGCAAAGCCCTTAATCGACGTGAAGCTATCCAGCCTCTTCCATTCGTGAAGCTTGACGTAATCGCGATGAATCACCGCCTCCATTGTATCTGGACTTTTTATCCGCCTCCAGATCATCCATTCCTTTATCGATGTTCCTTGAATAAAACATGTATCATTTTCCACAGTTCTCTAACTCGACATGCCACCATGGAATATCCTTTGTTAACAAATTTTTATGTAGTCTGTTTGCTTTGTCAACATGCGTGATCACCTCAACAACACTTCTTCTTGGTGATATGTATCCTTCTGCAACTCTTCTGCTTTTCTCACAAACTCCACTATTGTGTTATGTATTCTTTGAAGGCATAGCTTCAGCATCATCATCTTCTATGACAATGTGATGTGCATGGCTATCACAGAAGTCCAATGTTCATGGCCGTCACAAATTGCCAATCCCTTGCACGTTGTCTTCTTCTTCAACCATCTTCCTCTACTTCATGCAAAACATACGATTCTAGTCTTCAAGAAGTCTCTTGCATGGTTCTCATGAAATCATGAAGAGTTGCATTGTCTTCATCAAATCTCATTCTTCTTTAATCATCCTAAGATGGATTACACCTCACATTCTATATTGTTGTAAACAATGTATCACCTTTGACACATGTTCTTTGAACTTACGATCAGTACAACAATCTTCTGAATCAGCATTCCACTACTTCTGCGGAGTACTTCATGATCTCATTCATTTTGATCTTCCAATCCTCCATTTCATTGGAGTACTTATTGATCTCCTTCATTTTGATCTTCATTGAAAACTATTGATAAAAAATACAAACTTATACACAAAGTGGTTCCAACAATATTTTTAAACCATATATGAATCTTGGTAGTGAAAAACGAACTAGGTCGTTCTAAGGAGGTGGTAGTCTGCATGTACACAGAGAAGATGTTTGCATTTTCCATACAAAGGATAGAAGGTACAAAATAGATTATATTATTTTATTATTAAAAATGTAATAAATAAAATATATTTTCATTAAAACCCATTTTAACCATTAATGGTATGTGGTTATGGAAAAACAAAAAAATATTGAATTGTGGAGATTTTAGTCTAGACATTTGCATGGATAACATTTTCAATTTTCAAAAGGATGTGATGGGAATTACTAATGGTTGTACGATTAATATAATAAAATTTCAATATAATAATAAATATCTTTTCATTATATTCATATTCTTTGAATAGGGTTAGAGTAGGTTGGATGTGAAAGATATATAAAAGAATGCTTGGGAGATGATAATACTCATATTGCATGTTTGCGTTTTCTCTTGAATGATCCTTTAGAAATGGATGGATTAGGCTAACTTAATACAATTAGAAGCTTATAAAAATAGGATTAATTTTCGATAGAATAATGATTGGTAAGGTTTATAGAGTAGTTAAAATGGATATAGTGGTTTGAAGTGGGTGGAAATAAACTACTTTTATAAGACAGAGGAGTGGGAATTTCACGAATTCCCAACACATAATTTGTATGTAACGTATTTTTTACATGAAAAGTTGATCCAAAAGATGAAAATAAAAGATAGAGTATGGTGTTTTGTCATTAAAACCAATCATACACTCATTTGGAGATAAGTGTGTGAAATTTTTGGGTTTTATTCTTAGTTTTAACATTTAACAGAATTTAATTTTTCCATGATAACTTTTTTTACCCTCGGTGACATATTTTTATTGATGAAAATAAAATTTCCCTTATAATTTAATATTGATATTATTATTCCAAATGATAATTTTTTTTCATTATAGTAAATTTATAATTGTTATAAAAAGTTTAAAATAATAAATTTATAACACATAAAAATAGTTTTATAAAAAATTTAAATTACATACTGAATATATGAACTATAGGTTTATAAATTTAAATTTACATTTTAAATTTATTATTTTATTTATAAAAAAATATATTTAGTTATTAAAAGATTTTTCATAAATTTTTATATTCTGATTATATCTTAATGATGTTAATAAATTCACAGTATTTGAAAAAAATGGCATCATATACTATTCACCTAAAAATCAATCTTTTCATAAAAATTACAAAAAATAATCTTATGAAAATATTTTAATGCTAAATAGAAAAATTGAGATAATTTTTTCCAATTCAAATTTTAAAATTTTAAAATTTATAATTTAAAAGGAAATATTAAGCATACATAAAAATTGTTTTTCTAGGAAAATGAACTTTCAAATATCAATTATACTTGTTCATATTTTTTATAAATTACTAATTAAATTAGTGTTAATTTATCATTCTTATAGAAATATATTTTATCATAATCAATACATAACAAATTTAGTTTCTTAAAATTAAAATACATATTGAGAAAAAGTGAATTTTTATGAAAATACATCTGTAAGGATAAAATGATCTTATAAGGCATTGGAATACACTAATATAATTTTATCAATGTATTTATATTAAAAAAATTAACTTTTCATTATACATATAATTTGAAATGAGGTTACCTCTATTTATACTTGCTAATTTAATGACTACATTACAAAGATCACATTTAATACTTATAGTTTTTTCTTTTTAATGCGTATAATGGTTTGTTTTGGTGTTGTGTAGTGTGTGGAATAATCTATTCAACATATTATTTATTTAAAGAAAAATATATACTAATATATCAGGGTGTTGAATGAAACCCCTTTATATAATTTATTCCTCTCAATTTTAATTATAATTCATCGATGAAAGAATTTAAGGGATCCATAAGAAACTCAATATATATTTTCTATAGTACTATCAACATAGTAATCATACATAATAGGAGACTCATCATTTCTAACATCATAAGAATGTATTGATATTTTAATTAACTTTATAAATTTATACAAAATACGTTTCCTTAGTTTTTTAAGAGTTTCTAGGGATATACCTTTCACTGCTTCCTTTTCATGGTCATGTTCCCAACCAAATAATAATACCAAAATGGATAATATTATATCTAAAAAAATCATACTAAATGGTCATATAAATATGAAAACATAATATGAATATTTATTTTCCAATGAAATATTCATATGGTTTTATGATACATTGATTTAAACTTCGATATGATTGGATCGACCAATACCCCCTTTAGTTTAACATAGATTTTCAATAGTCATATTCCTATTTGGTTATCTAACATAAATATTTATACATGAAACCATCAATATCCATTTAAATCTATCATGATGGTTTGTTAGGAGAATGTGAATAAAAAATCATATACCCCATGAGTTTCAATCCAGTTGTGCAGTTTGGCCTATTGTTCAATCATTACGCGAAAATCGAGTTAATATTGAACAAACAATTTCAATTTTATTAACCATAGGTGATCATATGCCAATCCCACATCCACTTGTCTCTATTTATGTCATGATTTCAATGATAGTAACTACATAACCACAATTAAAATATTATTGTGACTATTTATCAATAATCACACCATAAAAGATCCCCTTTTATACATCTATTAGGATATACTCATCCTCATAACCTGGAAAATTGAAACATAATAAATGGGTGAGCTTAGAAACTCAGTAAGTGAAAAATTATCAACAAGTCATCTAGGGTTATATCATAATAATATTAGAAAATATTGACATAGAACAGAAAGAGTGTTAATAAGGGATAATAGACGGACTTGTAATCTCAAGTGTTTATACATATAACATGGTATAAGAGTAAAAAATAATAAAAAGATAATCCTCGTTTATGGAGTATAATATTTGTATATCATGTATAAATTTTAAATAAATATTATCATATGAAAAAAATTACATTTTGGACATATCCAATTACAATTATTAGCATTCACAATTTTTATGAGTGTAGATAGTCACAAATACACCCTTTCACATTATTTGTGGGCATAGATAACCACAAATATACTAAGGAAAAATATATATGAAAATATATTTCTAAAAATAAAATTATTCATAGTTTTTGGTACACATATTACAAGAAAATATATCATATATATTATATATTTTTAGCATAAAACCAAAAATTAACTCATGCGAAGTCATTGTGATCAGAACTAACGATAAATACACATATGGGCAGTATCTCTGAGTATAAATAACTATAGAAATACTAAAAAATAGTGTTTATGATCATATATAATCATAAATACACTCATGTAAATTATTTTTGTTCATAGATATTAGTATATACACTCATGAATATATTTTTTGATTATAGATAACTACAAATACATTCTATCATAGTCTTTTTAAAAATATATAACAATAAATACACCCACAAAGAATATTTCCAATAATGTATTATTGCAAGTACACACACAAAGATATTAATTATCTCATCAGATACAAATATTTAACTAACAAATATGAAGACTATATATTACCCCCTCCTATAAAAAATAATCATATATACATGTCTTTGAGGAGAGAATATTAAAAAAAATTATCTAAAATATCACTTAGTTAATGCATTGAAGATAGATGAGTTTCAGAAACATAATAATATAACATTTGATAAGTCATCCATATAATTATAGTGTATTTTATTATAAGAACATATAACACAACCTTTGAATATTATGGAAGAAATCACATTGAAAAGTGGAAAAAAATTTCAAAATTTTAAATTCTTATAACTTCATAAAAATATTATATTAAAATGAAATACTTTAACCATGATAAAAAAATTTAAATACTACCCTTTAAAAATAAAAAATACTAATTCAATAAAAAAATTATAAAAAGAAGAATGTTTTAAAAAAATATTTGAGAGGACATATAACCAATTAAGACTTATTTAATGAGGACTCAAACTTTAAAATACATTTTAAAATAAAATTCATATTTAAACAAATAACATTAAATTTTGAAACCAATACCTCCTTTTATTTTTAAATTCATTATGAAAATTATCATTTGTGAAAAAATTATAATAAAATAGAAAAAAATATTCTCAAAGATTATTTCCCATAATATAGAAACAACGTGTTCACATAAAAAATGATAAAAATGTATAAAATTACAAAAAAACATATAATAAAATAATATTTTTTTTAAACAAATATTAGTAAAGAAAGTAAAAAAATTATAAAATGTCCATAGCCACTTCATCAGTGGAAAAAATGGTGAAGGTTATGAGAATAAAATAGATGTTCTTTTGGAGGTTCAGGGTTTGATTCATGGGAGCCCGCTCTAGGGAGAATTTCTCCCTCTTTCGAGATCCACTCATCTTTCCAGGTCACCAATTCCTGGATGGGTGGAAACAATAAAGCACAAACTAGATGTGCTAATATATTTCTATGTCAAACCATATTTAATAAGTTTTTCACCTTCTGAGATTCTCTACTATCTCTTCTGGAAACAATTCCTTCACGGCTGGGACTCTCTCTGGAGTGATCACATCGTAGGGAGGGGGTTCTCTGATATAGAGGGTGCGAAAAGGCCAGACCATGGGATTAAATTTCCTAAATAAAATTATAAATTTTTTAGATAAATAATTTAGGTGTTGAGAAAGATATACCTAAAATCAATATATACATATAGGATTAATATACCCGACTGAAAATAAGTCGCGAGGTTGTTTTTGCAGACAAGAATGAGATCGGGAAAATTATTTAAAAATAGAAAAGATATTGACAAAGGAAATATAAAACATCAATAATTACCATATGAGAATAAAATATATGGTGTTATAGAGAAAACGTTCACTAATTTTTTCCCAATTATAAATTCTTTCATAACATTCTCGATATCAATATAATATTGGAAAAAATATTTAAAATATCATTACCTTCAAAATTAAAAACTCATGAATGGTAAATCAAAATATAAATCCATCAACATCATAAATTTAATTATATGTCAATTTAATATACATATATGGTATTTATATACACCAAAAAGTTTAATAAGTGTTGAATATGAATCATATGATAATGAAGCGAAATTAATATATAGAAACCCTTATAACATTAGCTTCTGTTGAATTCACATCCCATGATAGATATAAATTGATATAGATTTTAAATTCCCTTAAAAATAATTAAATTATGATAAAAACATAAATCGGTAATTAGATACACCATATAATATAAATCAATTGGTTAATATGTAATATCCTTGAAATAAATAAGAGTTATCTAAAAAACCCATACAAATTTTGTAACATTTGATACAAATATTAAATTAAAGATAAAAAATTAAATGAAAAATTAAATATAATTAATAAATATATAATAATGATATAATATTTTTATATGTATCATATACATAAAGGAAAAAAAATAGTTACATCATACAAAACATGTCGTAAAGAAAGAAATTTAACAGGAAACACAGGCATTATTTATCAGCTTCTATAGAAGTTATTTGGGATCCTTTATAAAAATAAAACTATGAGAATAAATAATTTTAGATACTTATTAATATATATAATAATTATGACTCTCATTTTATAAAAATTTATTTTTATTCATTAGTTATTTATTGCTTATTTTCATTATTATAAGTTATTATTCTGATTGTTTCACACATGTTTTTCAATACTACTGATGATCCTAGATATTTGATCCTAATTTCATCAGTAAAAAGATAAAAAATATATTTAAATAATTATTTGATTAAATATTTGAAAACATGTTCATTTTATGGGAAATATGTGTATGGTTTTAGAGAATCAAATCCAAGACAATCTTCTTTCAAATAATCTACTAATACTAATAGATAATTTCATAATCATTATGATTTTTTCTATCTGGAATTCAAAAAAAAAGGATATATATCAATTATTGATAATATATATATATATATATATATATATATTTATAAAATTTATTTTATAACATTCTATGTAAGGAAGATATTAAAAACTAAATATTTCATTCCATGGAGGTGGTAGTCTGCAAGTACTCATGGGAGAAATCTTCATATTCTATAGAATGCTAAGATGGTATAAAATGTTTTATCTTTTAAAAAACATAATAATGATATAAATATAATATTTATTCTCTAAAACAATCTTTTAACAATCCATGTTTGGTTATTATGAAAAACTAAATACATCACTTCTTAGATGTGAGAATCCGCACATATCCATAGAAAATGTTTCCATTAATATAATGGATGTAAGGGGAAAAAATAATTAGTTTACCATCAATATAATAATATTTTAGTATAATAATTATACTAATTTTATTATATTCAAATGGTTATAATTATTTTAGGTGATATTGGATGGTAAATATATAGCAAATAATGTTTGGGATTGGATAAAACTCACTTTGAGAGTTTGTTCTTTCATTTGAATGGTCTAATTGGAATGGATGAATTAAGATAACTTTTTGTGACTAGAGGATTATAAACATAGAAAATTATAATATTATAAGTTAACTTGGAAGGTTTTCAAGAGTAATTAAATGGTGTATGTCATTTTTAGGGGATTATAAGTGAGGGGACTCAAATTTTAACAAATTATCTTTACTTAATGTTTAAGGAATGTCATTTTTACATGGAAAGTGTACCCAAAATTAGGAAATAATGATAGTTTTTTTATATGAGGAAAAATCCAATCTAACCATTTGGATACAAAAGTGAGGAATTTTAGGCATTTTTTGCCTCAATTTTATGTTTTATAAAAATATACTTTTAACACAATAACATTTTTTACCATTATTAAAAAATTATTTTAAGAAAAACTGAAATCAACTTTAAAAGGAAATTTGTATATTTTAGTTTCAAATATGAAAACTATTTCATGATATAAAATTTTTAAAATTAAAAAAATAATTAAAATTGAAAATGTATAACAGAAAAAACAATTTTTAGAAAAATTTAAAACATAAATTCTAAAAATATAAAATATTTGTTTTTTATTAAACATGATATTTTTAAATGTATAATTTTTCTAAAAAAATACACATGTTTTGAGGGAAAAATTAATATATTTTTAATTCATTATTATCTTAATGAAGTCATAAATGTCATGGTATTTGAAAAAATATGTATTAAATACCATTCACATAAAAATTCAATTTTTTGAGAAAATATTCAAATAAATAAACCTAATAATATTATTTTATGCGAAATCCGGAAATGATTTTCATTTTTTATATTTGAAATTTTAATTTTTTAAATGTTTCTATTTGATAGAAATATGAAATATATTAAAAGACTATTTCTATAGGAAGCTGAATTTTAAAATTTTAATTATTATTATTATTATAACCTATAAATTTATAACATTATTATTAATCTATTATTACAATAAGTCATATATTTTATCTTCATAAAACCACAATATAATTATTTTATTTAAATAAAAATACATATCCCCTAAAGGGAATTTTTTTTTGAAAATCAATTTTTATGTATAATATGGTCTTATTGTTTATTTAGCTTCAAAAATCTGTTTTTATAAATGCATTAATATAAAAAATGAACCCTATGTTTTATTTATACATAAATTTGAAAATTTTATTACTTAAATATATGCCCACCAATTCAACGGTAACATTAAAATAGTCAAAGTTGATATAAACAATTTTATCTTAGTAAAATATTTCAGGTTTTTTGTGGTCAATGTTATATGTGAAGGAAGATATTTAATATTGTATATATTTAAATTAAAATATAAATTAAAATCTCGGGGTGTCATATTTAATTTATGGGTTGTATCCTTAGGCTCCTATGTAGTTATATTATGATGTGTATTGCATGATGTGGATTATAATCCATTTTATTTTATTAACTAAAGATATTTTTTTTATTTGAAATATTTTGATAAATTAAAAATTTATAGGATATAAAATATAAGAATGTTGGTTTATTTACTTATCTAATTTCATGAAATAAGTTTTTTTCATTCATACAATTATAAACTAGAATTGATATTTTCCTTATATGTTGAATGGTATAGAATTATTAGTGCTATTCTTATGTGATCTCAATCACATCTTATATACACTCTTTGGTATGTGTGTTTATATGTTTTAAATGATATATGAAAAAGGAGATGTCCTTATTATTTTGTGTCATTCCATGGTAGTTATCAAGGATCCATATTGATGATGATATATGAGTGGTGAGAATGGGTCATCTGGAGATAACTGATTTTTTTATAATCTTGTTGATGCTGTTGGGTTATACATTTTTAGGGGAAAAATAGGTCACGTCTTTTCTTAGTTTATCTTTATTTTTTGCGATACCATGTATAACAACATTTTAATTTTATTTGTAATTCCTTACTAGGATTTTTATATATTTGCATAACGCATTTATAAAGTATTTTATTTAGTCAAGATTGGTTTGATTTAAAATTAAAAATTCATTTCATGCTTATAATAAAAATTCAAATATATAGACGCATAGTGTAATATTTCTTTTAGAAACCCAATTTTGTCATTTTGATGGTGAATTCATTAGAAATATACTTTTGATACCATCAACAATTGTGATGACCTATAACATTTATAAATTCACTTATGACTTATTTTGAATTGGATTGAATACTAGTTTAGGATGAATGAGGTTTCATTATTACCTAAATGGTATGAGATTCCTATTCTGGTCTATGAGTTGGAAATTCAAGGTAGACATGAGAGAGGATTGTCAGAACTCAAGTAGTTAAATATGAAGAAGTGTATGGAAAACACTCTTTTTAAAGAACCCTGAGATGCTCCAGAATTTTGGGTAAGTTTACTTTGAATTTATATGATTTTATTAATATATTTTTAGTCATACTAATTTAAATTTTTATTGTTATGTGTTATATTGATGTCTATGGAGTTTTCCTATGAAATTTTATGTTTCAATGTGAAATTTTGGGAAATACAATGTTGCGTAGTTCCAATACACGAGTTATAGAATATTTAAGTTTCACTGATGGGTCTAGTGGGTCTTCCATGGACAGTCACAAAATTATAAGGACTTACATACATAAAAATGTATTTATAAAAAACCAGTTCTTTGGTGTTGGTTTTATTTTTTTATGATTTTATAAAAACTATAGTTTTTTAACTTAGTATACATAATTTTATAGGATTATCATGCTTTTCCGATCTAATGTTATTGAATTATATCATATATTATATATATTTTTAATTATAAATTATGATTTAATCGAGTTTTTTATTTCGTATTTATTAACACAATATTCCACCCATAAGAGTTATAGAGAATCATAAAGACCGAGTTATGTATAATATTTCATAAAGAAACCCTCCAATTGATCCCAATATGGTAGAGTATATCATTTATATAATCCATATGTTTGGTAGATAAAATCATTGATTTAAAAATTAGAAGATTCATTCATCTCAAGAGTTCACTAGGAAGAATGAAAAAGATTTCCATAGTGATTGAGGGCCTTGAGTAGTTGATGAATGTAATGATAAATTTGAACTATTATTAACTTCTTCTATAAAACTTAGATAAAGAATTTGAGTTTTATATACCTACACTAGAGGGTTTTAGTAGAAAATTAAGGGAATCAATAGTGTGGGATTCCATGCATGAGTTTCTCACCTAAAATGGATTCAATGAAATATTCAATAATTTTTTTATCTCAACACATTGAAAATTCCAAAGTCTAAGAAATTATAGTGTATCAATTGTACAAAAACTAAGTCATGAATTAGACAAATATTTTTTCATAATTCATCCAGCTACCTATGTAGATTGTCTTAAATGATACCTTGAAATATCACCAATTTGAAATAATATTTTTATCATATATCACATACAAAGACATTATTTTCAAATTCACCTCATATGATAATGTGATAAATCGGGAATTTATAATTGATGATGACATTTTAGGGATGACCTATATAATAAGTGATTTGATTATTGGAGGAGGAATTCATGTACATTATTTGGTCAAAGTGGGTGCATAAGGAAATTAGTGTAAATGTTTAACAACAACTGAACCCCACTCCCCAAGATTTATTTTAAATTGTAGAACCTACTAGAAAATTATGTTTCCATTTTTTTCAATACATTTTTTTTGATGTGTTTGATGTTATTAAAAGTTTATTTTTGTGTTATGGGTCTCCCTCTACACATTTAAAAGAGCTCTTTTCTTTTCTTTAATAATAAATGAGGCTTCGGCCCCAACCTTTAAAAAAAATTAAATTGTTTTGAATTATTTTTAGATGAATTAAAGTGATTGAGAAGATGTTATGAGCTCATTTGAAGAATTTTTAAGCTCATGAGTTGTAAATGGAAAATGTATAAGTTGCTAATTTTTCGTATATATCATCTATACTTACAATGAGAGTGATAAATAATTGGAAAATATAAGTGAGCATATGTTTTTATGGGCGATCTAAATTTCCATAAGCATCACTATCGAGATAGATTACTATCAAAGGAATGGATGCTATGTGGACTCTATAAGATTCATTTTTTGATAATATAAATATATGGATAAAACTATATAAGTATAATTGATATTATGTAAGAATGATACAATTTTATTGGGAGATATTTATACTCTTGAGTAGTATTTTTATCAAAGTCCTAGATGGTTGAGAAGAGTATTTTATATCTTCATAAGACTCATATCAAAATTTTAAAAAGAATTTTAATTTCATAATTATACTTTTTAGAGTTTTTAAGGATGAAATAAAAAACAAAAAGGCTGAAATGATTTTATATGAGGATAATTTATAAGAATTTAATGATTATTACACATATGATAATTATTTTTAAAGATCATTAAACCATATAATTTGGATTTTTTGGGAAAATTATGGTGAATTTATAAATTTGTATTCAGATGAAACTAAATCAGATGACGTTGTTAAATTTGTTTTCACTAATTTAAACATTACTACCACATTAAAGATTTGTGATTAAATATGAGAGTAATTATTCAACACATGAATTATTTTTATAAGACATTATTCCACTCCGTGAAGGATTTTCCCAAGTCACAAAGACATATGATATCATACACACATGGAAGAATTAAACTAATTACAAGTATAATGATTTTTTTGAAGTTTAATGTTGGGTGAGATCCATGATATCTCTAAATACTGTTTGTAATTGAAAGACCAATTCATCATCCAAATTAAAATGAAGAACATGTGTGATTAATTTGACTATATCTAAAGAATTGTGGTATTATATAATTAAAGATTTATATTTCAAGAGAATCAATATGCCAAGAACTACGAGGAAATTATAAATGAAATAATGTAAATATAAAATAATAAATTATAAGTAATAAATGGTTAATGATAATTATTTTTTATTGAAAATAGATGAATAATAATTTTGGGAACTCAAAAGGATGATTTTAAGAATATTTATAGCCAATGTGGAGGACCATCCTTTTTTCACGACCGTTCAACATGGAGAATTATACAATTTTATTGATGCATGTATTTAACCAGATGAATCCTTTCATTTTAATAGATCCAAGAACATATCCTTCCTTGAGTTCTTATTCATACGAAGATGGCGAACTGTGTGTATCAGATAAAAAAATGACAAAATTGGTATGTAGTCATCCTTTTAGAAAGAGAACAAATGGGATGTGTCCATTTAATTTATGAATCACTATGATTTTTTGATACAATTTTGGTGAATAATTTGTATAAATAGATTTCTTTTTTTTTTGAAAATATATGGCCACTGAATCAACCCCATAATTTTTATTTATTTTATCCCCATTTATTCATGGATCAACAAAAATAAGTTAAAAGAAAATTTAATTATTTATTTTATAGAAAATGGTTTCAATTTATGATAGAATAATTGGAACCCATCCTACTCTCTCTAAGGATAAATGTACTTAATATGCTCAATATGGTTTTACAATTCCATGTTTCACCCCAACATGCTCTCAGATTGACAAGATTAATATTGGCAGTGATGGAAGGGATATAATACATTATCTTCCAATTTAACTGAGGAGAAGAAAAACAATGTTGGTTATAGAACTACTAATACCATTTTGAAAAAACATCATATCATCAATAAAGGGAAAAAAGGAATTAAATAAAATATATATATTAATAAAATAGTTTTATGAAATTAGAATGAAATGATACAAAATTATCAGTGTATTATTTATAAGGGTTAATATAATTGTCATCACTATTTGGTGGTTTCGAGATACTCTAGAAGATTCAACTATAACGAAAAAAATTGTGAGAATCTTACCCATTATTTTTATGCTAATATATCATCCCTTTAAGATAGTGATTTTAATGGATTCAATATCATTGTACCACAAAGAAGTGTCATTAATTATGGTATTATAAGAGGAGAATAATTTAAAATTTAGGGAATGAAATAAAAGGAAATTTCTTTTAAATATTTTAAATATTAGAATATATAAAATAATAATATAAATTTTTAGGAGTAATATAGTATATATTCTTTTTTCAAAACACTTTATCTGATTTCAAGTAGAATTACGTGTGGGAGAGGTATGTATAGAGTTCAAATTCCTTTTGAATATTTAAATTATCAGATTTTTGGCCATTTCTATGCCAATTTTCTTATGAAAATTGTAATTGAAATTGAAGATGATGAATATACTAGGAAAACAACCGACATCATAGATTTTATAATGACAATTCCATTAATGGAGAATAATAAAATTTCACCGAGATCTTTCAGAAGAAACATTCTATCAATTGATGATGCCATAAAATAGAGTGAAAAAGTGATATTTATGTGAGAGATATATGATATTTTTCCCAAATGAAGATTGTGGAATAATAATTGGAAGAAGATAAATCTATAAAGGAAGAATCAAAAATCATTTATGAGTATACTATAGAATAATAAAAAATATAAAAAATATTAAAGAAATTAATGGAGAAAAAAACGTGTTTAAAGGAAATATAGAAGATGATAGAAGATAATGCATGACTAAAAATAGTATTAGTAACAAAATAAAGTACAAATTCAAAACGACAATATTTTTAACAAAATATAAAATTCTAATTCAAAGATTAATTAAAAAGGAAGAATCATTGATGATATGACTTCAATTATTATACCTAGAGATAATGAAGTTTATTGAATAAAGGGGATGGTAATATAAAATAATAAGAATAATAAGAAAAAGAAATTATACTAGAAGAAACATAATGAGGGAAATGGTTAGTATTTAATGAACCAAGTTTTAAGTAATATTTTTATTCATATAACTAGACATATCATGAAATGATTTTTTGAGAACCAACTTAGAAGAAAGATATGATTTTTCCATAATAGTGGAGAAGAATTTTTTTAATTAACCATTAAACTAGAAGAAAAGAAAAAATATTTTAAACTTTAGAGGGATATTTATTCTATAAATAATCATGTATGAGTCTCAAGAGTATAATAAAGAATTCAAAAATTGGATCAGATAACATAAACAAAATCGTAAACAGAAAATAATACTAAGAAACAAGCCTATAAATATTAATATTTTCTTCAAAGAAGTATATTTTGAATTTACTTCTGGTTTTGTATTATATTTTTAAAAAATAAACTCCGTTTGTATAATATATGTCTACATAGGTCGATAATGATGTAATAATCATAGGGGAGACAACATCTACAAACAACATCCCAGTTTAATCCCTAATAGCTTGAGAAGAGAGAAGAGGTGGAGAAAAAAATTGAAATATACATGAGGTGTGTGGGAGGTGTGATCAGTAATAAAACACCATATATGAGTATTATAAATTTATTCTACTTGAGTTGAATATTTTTCATAAATTTATAAATACTCATCATTAATTATAGAATAAGAAACAAGATAATGTGGTCAAAGTAGAATTCAAAGAATACATGTTTGGAAGGTCATTGATCATCAATGATGTTTTTTCTTCTCACACAGATTATTATTTGACCAAAAAAAATAATGAAAATTATGAAGGAATATTCCACTTTTGAAAATGATATATATCCAAATATTAAGTGTTAGAACTTATAATATTGGAAAAATCAGATTAATTATAATAATGTTCAATTTTTTGATGGACTAAAGCACAATTTATTGAGTCTATCACCACTTTTTGATTCAAAAAATGAAGTTACCTTTAAAAAATTGATACTCACTTAGGATATTTAGATATAGTCTACTTTTAATAAAAGGGTTGGGAACCCCATGTAATCTATTTCAACTTGAACAAGAAAAAGTAGTTTGTTATTTAATCCTGTAAGCTAAAACAATTGACATAGAAAACTTTTCTATATTATCAAAGAGAACTTTAGGAGAAAAAATAGGGAGGAGTTTGTGGAAAATATTCATATTCTAAAAGAATTCATAGTTAATGTTGGAAAAACATGTCGTAAAGGGAAAATAGAAAACTAGAGTCACAAAGGATGTGAGATTTAGAACATAAAACGTTTTGAGTGGATCTATTCTAATTTTTATGGGCCTACAACCCAGAACTTTACAAGTGTAGAAATATATTTCACTATATTCATTGATGGCTTCACCAAGATTTCATGAGTTATGTTTATTCCATAGAAGTCCAAACCCTTAAAATGTTTCAAAATCTTTATAAGATTACTATATAAATATATATGTCATTCCTTTAAGTGGATGGGAACTAATAATGGCACTATGTATTTCAATAATTAGTTTTATTATTATCCTGACTATAATCCCATTAGTAATGAGTTTAGTGACATATATACAATTTAATAAGTCTATGTGGTTGAAAAAAGAACTGAAGTCTAGTAGATATGGATAGAATAGTGGTTGAAGAGAATAACACATCAATATATTAATAGATACATGAAATAACTATTACTTTATTTATTTACAACATAATAATTTTAATTAAAAACATTGTTATAACTCCCTATGAGATGTAGTTTAAAAATAATCCAAATCTTAAACACTTACGGGTGTTTTGGAGTCTATTATTAACAAAAAATGATGATATAAATAATGAAAAATTTGATGAAATGGATGGTGAGGGATCATTATTTGTGTTAAAACGTAATATATGTTCATAAAAATATTACAATAGTAGGTAAAATATAACTAATAACTATGATAATGTTAATGTTTTTAAAAATGATGAAAAGATCAAAAACTCAATCATTTTAAATGATAAAAATGATGTTGTCAGTTATAAACCTATTAATGGAATTAAAGATAATAATAATATTCATAATAAGTATGAATATTCTATATAGAATACTTAAAATAATAATGATACTAATTCTAAATGAGTAATTCATAGGATAAAAAATTTATCTGTTGAAGTTAACAAAATCAAGGTGACTAAAAAAGAATAAAGATATTTGAAACAAGTCATATGAGATTTTATCTCAATTATTAAACCTAGAATAGTTGAAGAAATATTTTAACATAAGAAATGGTCTAAACATATGAATACATAGCTTGAACGTATTAAAAATAATTAATCACAGAAACATTTTTCTAGTCACATTGAAATTAATTTGATTAGGAAAAATTTTAATTTTAGGAATACTTTTGATGAAAAACTTTAAATTTCAAGAAATAATGTGAGGGTATTTTGTAAGGATTATTTATAATTTAAAGTGTAACTTTATAGTTTAAATAAATATATAATATATTTGTATTTTATTTTAGAAAAAAATATGAAAATCATGAAATTAAAAAAAAGAAAAAGTGAAAAGCAATTTATATATAAATAATAAAACTATCAAACAAATATTTATGATTTTGTATGTTGTGGACCGTATATTTTCAAGAAATGAAACATTTTTTGTGTTAATAATTATCAATGAACATGAATTGAGTATCTTAAATGAAATTTCATGAAGAGATGAAATTTATCTTATGTTCTTAAATAACCAAAGAAACAAGTTTTATTTTTATCTCATGATAAAAATATGACATAGAGTCCCTAAAGAAGTTTTATATACAAGAATTTATATGATTTTAAACACTAATTTAGATGATAACAAAACTAATAAATTATTATAGTTTAAAATATTTTAGGTATAAGTGATTAAAAAGTTTAATTTGTAGTCTCATGTAATTGATAACATCTAGGACTCAAAAAAAATATGTTATCACCCTCTGTTCTATATATCAATATAACACTAAAGAATCACATATTTTGAAAAAAGTGTATTGTGGGATATATTTCAAAAATGATTAATTATATCCTAAAGTGAAGAAATAATGGTGAGATATATATGAGAGGGTCTATAGAAGCTGATAGTATATGTACTATGTGTGATTGAAAATCAACATCTGGTGGAGTGTTTTTCATTCATAGATATTTTTTGGTGGAATTATAAGAATAATACTACAGAAAAATTATTTATATAGAGGATTAATATGTCACTACAACACAATTAGTAACTCAAATTCTATGAATGAAGGCACAACTAGAGTATTTTAATTAGAAGTCAGATTCCCACTAATAATGGGTAATGATAATCATAGTACTATTAATTTACCCAAAAAACCATTATAGCATTCGAAATCTAAACACATTAACTTAATATTCCATTTTATAAAATAAAATGTGATTGAAGGAATTCTATTAAAATATATCATTACTTATAACGAATATAAAATTGAAATTAATATAAAGAAACTCATAACTAATTCACTTGAAATATTGAGGATATAAATGGGAGAGTATCCAACCACTAAACATCAAGGTTTGTTATTTATTGAGTTTTATCTATTTTAATATCATTCAATTTATATATAAATCTGATATGTAATATATAGAGGGATAAAACTATACTACTTCTTTATGATCTATTTAAACTTATTTTTTGAGTGAGCACAAAATATTGGCTGTGAAATATTTATTATATGGTTATCAAGATAAGTCTCAATGATTGAAACTTATATAATTATTTTTTAATGAAAAAAACTATAATTATAGATAAGAACTTATTTTTTATAAAAATATATAGCTAAATTAGACTTATAGTTGATTGATTTTCTGTTATTTTCTTTAATGATATTTATTTAAACTCACTCGTTGTTTCTCTTTAAATTTACTTTTAATATGATCGTAAAAAGAAGGTTTTTATTTCTATAAATTTAACTAATGGGGAGATGCTATTTTATTTGTCTTTAAAACTAATATAGTTTGTTTTGGTATTGAAATTAAATCCAATTGAGTTATTATTGAACCCAATTAATGATTGTGTTTCTATTATTCTTAACACAATTTTCTCATATATCTATAGTATTTACGGTTTTTTGAATTGTTTTATGATGATTTAAAGTGATTAAGGAGATGCTATGATCTCATTTGAATTATTTAGAAACACATGGGTTGTAAATGAAAAATAGATATGTCACAAATTCTCTATAATAATTATTTTTACATGTGTAAGAGAGATAGAAAATTTGAAAAGGGAGGATATTCTAGGTTTTGTATGGATGATATTAGTATTTATAAGATTCATTTTTAAAGAAGAATATTGGAAAAGTAATTGAATCTACTTGTGAACCATAAGAATAATTTTTATACATTTAATAAAGAATATTTAATGTTATTTAAGTTGATTGAGATTAAATAAGGACGACTCAATTTTAATTAGATTCATTTTAACTCTTGAATGAAAATTTTTACTAAAAAGTCGAAGGCTAGTAATTGTTATTGAATGACTTTATAAGATTCATCTAAAAATTAGTTAAGGCATGCCAGTTGTGTAAGGGTGTTTTTCAACTTTGTGAGGATCAATTGAAACCATTTAATTTGATTTGGGATTTATGTAAGCATAATTTTTAAGAACATAAATATTATTTAGACATATAATTAGACTTCATAATGATAATTTATCTTTTATAAATTTGTTTATATAAAAATATTGTACATAATTATTGAATAAGTATTCCAAATAAAGTTAGTCAAATGATACTATGCTTCATTTTTTAATGATTTAAATATAAAAATAAAAGTTAGGTGTTGTGACTCAATATCAGAATAAAGATTCATGATGGAGCTATATCTAGGAATATTTTCTACAATTCCATGATAGAATTTTCCATTTCAAAATGAGGTAACTACCACAGATGCATGTGAAAATTTAAAAAATAACTAATATGCATATTTTTTTGAAAGCTAAATAAGAGTGTGATCCATGGTTTTTGAAAAATATTTTATGGATTTAATAGAATGAGTCTTAAATTTAATTAAATGGAATAATAGATATAATTAATTTAAATAATACTTAAGAGAAAATGTTCTAGATAATTAAAGACTATAATCTTTGGAGAATCAATATACGGTTAATTGTGAAGAAATTATTTATAAAATATATTGAATATTAAAGAATAATGAGAAGATGGAAATGGTGCATGATAATTATATATACATTAACAAAATATGATGAAGAATTTTGGGAACTCAAGATGAAGATGATCAAGATTTGTACATCCTGTGTGGAGGCATACGATTTATTTGTGAGCTTTCTTCAAGGTGAATCATTTAACCTTTTAGTATAGGTATATAACTAGTTGAAGACAACTATTTTATCATATCCATGTTGAAACCCTTTCCCAAGATCTTCTTGATAATAAAATGAGAGTTTTTTTTGTGTTATGTAACAAAAAACATATCAGATACATAATCATCCTTTTATAATGTCAACCTCATTAAGAAAAAAAAAGTTGTGTCTATTCGTTTTATACTTACTTGTGAGTATTATGAGAGTGGTATTAAATAATAATGATAGTTATAAAATATTTATGAAAAAAAGCATTTATCATTTCCCATATCTTTTCGTCATATTCATATCCATTACCAATGAAGTGATAAAATCACCCCATCACTTGAATGGTCGATAGAGTAAAAAATTTATTATTTTTGTTGTAATTATTTTTTACAGATTCTTCATGATTTAGAAATTTCATGGATTGGAAAATATTTTCCATGGTTTTAGAACATTATACTGACTAATAGGTTAGGTTGAGCTCTTATGAGGATAAGAATACAAAGACAACTTTTATTTGGTCTAAATATATAGCTTACCTTTTGGTTTAATGGAATAGTTTTATTATATACTTTTAATGAAGTATAAGTTTTTTCACTAATACTACATATTTATTTAAACTTTCATTGTATTAATTTTTAATTCCAATGATTTAAATATTAATATTTTCAACATTTAGATCTCTATTGTTGGATTTTCACAAAAATTTAATAATCTTATTTTATTTATTACTAAATTATATATATTTTATATTTCCAAGCGAAGAATTTTTTTACTCTGATATTTTTAATCAATATTTTTTTAAATCTAGTCAAACAATAATATAAGTGTGGAAATGAAGTGAATTTTCTCTTTTTAGATATAATTAAACACAAATTTTAGTGTCAATAACTGATATTTTTAGGAAAACATCTAATATCAATGCCTGACTCTACTTGTTTAGGATAATCAGTTCATTTTGTGACTGATACAAACATTTTGAATAGACAATTTTCTCTATTTTTTTCCTTTGCTTATTAGAATTTTATATTTATTTTCATACAGTAACTATATTGGTTGACTGGAAAAAAATATTGCTGAAACTCATTAAAATTTGAATCCAAACAGACCAGAAATTTTTTCATAGATAAGATTATAAATACAAGTGTGATAGGTATGAATTCCTATATAATTATTACTAAAGAAAGTAATTTTAATATATTGAATAGAAATTAAAAATTTCTTGTTAAATAAGTCATTCATTTTTATCTTGATGAAAAGATGTAATTCCTGGTAAATCATTAATTCTTTACTAGGTCGATACATTCTATGAGTAGAAATATTTATAGTTAGATATCGTTATATGAAACTATGTATAGTATTTAGAAAGGTAGATATTAATAATTTTTGAACATAAAATGTTTTTGAAAAATCATGACTATGGTGAATCGTTTTCAATATTTTAGAGAGAAATAATTTTTGGGAGATTAACTTATTTACAAATTTAATTTTAATATATAAAATTATGTAGAATCGAATAGGACAGATGTCAATAATATGAGAAAATTAACAAGTATAATTCTATATGAATTAATTTTTACATTAATGAAATATAAAATCAAATTGAAGTGATATGTTAACAAATGGAAGTGGTGGAATATAGTGTATTATTATCTACTTCTAGTAATCAAACTTCTAGTACTTTTAATTATTATAATAATTTATCTAAATATTATGTTTTTATGAAGATAAGTATGTATTGTGATTGATGTAGTTTAGGACATTGTGGGAGTGAACATGAACAACAGTATATGAAAATAAATAATATTTTTTTACTAATATATTTTTTTATACTCATAAAAAAGACAGAAAATATATACAAGATAAGAATGAGTCTTCAGATGTTATAAGTTAAGAAATAAAGATGACATGACATATTGGTCTATATTTTCTTAAATTTAAATGGTAGTTATAATTTAAAACTGATTCTCTAATATGAAATGAATAATGAGTTTGAAATATTCAAACACCTAGATTATATGTGAGGATGAAACATTTTCTAATATTTTGTTGGATAGAAGTGGTAGTTAAAGTTAGAAAATAATTATATTTTATGTAGATATTCTATTCCTGAATAATGATTCATGGATAGGGTAACTGATGAATATCATAATATTTTAACACTTTATCATAAATTTCCATTTACTTTTGTGGATAATTATACAAATTCATTGGATGATGAAAAATAAATTCTTTAGTTGATGGATATGATATTCATACTATTGAGGAAATGGACAGTTATGTAAGAATTTTGGAAAAGGAAAATATAAAAGTTGAAAATATTTATATTATTTTTATAATGAACAATTTTTTTATGAATATTAAAATAATTAAAATTTACAGTCACTGTTTTTAAAATTTAAAAAAATTAGATTCAAAATCCAATTAATGTTTAAATTCAAAAAGTTAGAATCTTGATAATCAAAATTTATTTGTTAAAGGTAAATCCCAATTTTCTATTTTAAATAAACATTAATCAACCACCACTTATAGAAAATTAATTTTTTATAAAATGTACAAATAGATAGGATTTTTTAAAATTTCAAATTGAATGTGATTTTCTTCTAATAAAGAACATTATTTAGATGAATGTTTTATACCTAAAAATAAAGCCTTTTAGGAAAAATTTAAAATGGGAGATCATTGGAATAAATTATATTCCTCAAATCAAGTTCAATATATTTTTACTATAAATAATATTTTTTGAATCACTATAATATATTCAACATAAAATATTTTAGAATATTTAAGTTCATAAAATATTTTTTTTCTATTATAATAAGATCCCAACAAGTTTAGGTCATAACATCTTAGTTTCATTTATTTAAGTAAAAGAGTTTGAGTACTAGCAACAAAAACAAATGTCATGTAGATGGTGGTTGTGTTCAACATATGTCTAGAGAAAAGTTTTATTATTAAAATTTGTGAAAATTCAATGGAGGATGAGTCAGTTATAGAGAAAACCCATAGAGTTAAACAATCATAATCATTGATGTTTATTTTATTGATAAACTTTAATTTAGAATTTTATGTAGGTTTTATGACATAATAAAAACCTTATCATCACTATCCAAATATGTGATGAGTATTATCTTCTGAATTACAAGAATGATAGATGAATTTGTCCAAATTTAAAAGAAACTTTCATTCTATCAACTGATATGTATGAAATTTTTAGAAAATTGACATAAAAGTGTTATGACGTTAGAATTTACCTTATTTGAGTGATCGTGAATATTTATATTGTTTGTGGAATAAAACATTAGGTCACTGTAACATTCAATATTTTACTAAACATTCTAGGAGTTGTCAAGTTGGCGATCTACAAGAACATTTGTTTAACTTCACTAGATTTCATGATCCTTTTCAATTCCATAAAGAACACAAGTCTAATTTTAAATCTAAATTCAATGCCACAACTTTTTATCATTTTTAGTTAGTTTACTAGGATTTATTTTTTATTACCCAAATTTGATGTATTAGTGGAAATCACTATGTGTCTATCTTGGTTAATGATCTAAATAGATTTACTTGGGTTTAGTTTCTCTCTTGAAAATATGATTTTATTACTCATTTCAAGATTTTATATAATTAAGTGAAAATTTAAGAAAACATATCATTGATTAATATCCAGATTGATCACGATGATGAGTTTTTGAACTATAATTTTGGATCTTTTTTAAATTATAATAGTTATTACTCATAATTTTTTATCACCTAGAAAACTATAGAAAATTAGTTTATTAGAGTAAGGAAAAATAATTCTTTGTGAAATTATATTAACTTTTATAAGTGAGTATTATATTGCTAGAAATTTTTATGATTAGGCTCTGACTATTTCTTGTTATACCAATATTTATGTTTCACACAAACCTTTTCTTAATAAAACTCTTTTTGAGTTATGGACCAGCAAAAAAAAAAATCTTCTGTGGTATATTAATGCAATTTATTTATTTTTTAATTATAAATATAAACATAAGAAATTTTATCTAAATGTTGATGAATGAATATTTATTATTGATTATATAACCAATAAATCTTATAGAGTTTTCAATAAAAGAAAATTTATTATTAAAAAAAATTCATGTAAACTTTTATGAAATAAATCCTTTGATTTTTATAAAACCATTAAACATTCCTTCTATAGATGATGTTTTAAAAACGATATTATTTATTTATTAGTAGATGATTTGAAACCTCTATTAGTAAATCCTCAAAAAGTAATATCCATCAATTTTCATTATCTATAAATTATGTCATTGGAAAAATTACAAAATATAGTCAAGGAGAAACATATTCCTTTACAAAATAAAAAATCAATATTATGGATCCATTCTACTGATAATATTTCTGGTCATCTAAGTCAACTAATTAATTTTTTAAGTTATTTAAGAAATCAATTATATCATCATGCATTCTTAACTATATTTTAACCTAAAATGGTTGATGATTCCCAAAGTGATGAATGTTTGTTAATATCCTGGTACAACGAGTTCAATCAATATAAATTGATCAATGTTAGAAACATAGTTAGGAAACCTAAATATCATCCTATAATTGAAGTATAATGGGGTTTTAGAATCAATTGTAATAAAACTAGAAAAATTATTAGAAATAAATAAATACATATTTAAAATGAATATTTTATAAAAGAAGGAATATATTATATTGAAATGTTTTCAGTGGGATCTATACATGAATATATAGAAAACTCACTTTCCCTTTCAACACTTATGGATTTAAAATTATTTAAAATACATATTTATAGTGATTTTTATTATAAGATATGTTTATGGGGAAGGTACTGATGTACTGCCCCATAATTTTGATGATACTACATTTTTTCTATTTTTTATCATACCAAATAACTATATTGACTTAAAAAATCCCATGTATCTTTTTATAATAATATTATTGGATATTTACAATGAATAAATATTTTTCATGGAAGTATTGAACATTTTTTTTGTAATTTTTTTTAAAACATTAAGTTTGTGTAAATATTTATTAACTACATTATTTTCTTCCAACTCAATTATCTATTTCCAATGGTTTTTTAAATCTTATAAAAAATTTGATTGGAATTAGCATAATATATGAACTCAAATTTTTTCTTTGGCATGAAAATTGATTAAAAATAAATGTAAATATATTAAATTAATAAAAATATATTGGATAAATAAAAAAAAATTTGGTATTGAATTTTTTTGAATATATGTACTCTTATAGAAACACATATCAGAAACGTTTATGATGAATTCAAAAAATCTATTGATCACAGTATTTGTAGAAGTATTATTATAATCTTAATATAGTTTACAATAAGTAGACAAAAAATATTATTTTCAGTGTGTTTATCTGTGATATTTTAATTAAATCAGAATGAAACAAACATAAAAGTGGGAAAAACAATTTATGTTACCTTAAAGGTACTTTATAACATAGTTTAATATATTCTTTTAGAAATGATTTTGTTCTTAAAATTTGATTTAATACTAGATTTAGAGGCTATATATTAGATAGAAAAAATAATTTTACGATGTTTTATTAATTAGGATATTTTTTTCTAAAATGAATATATATTTACAACCAGTTTCCACTATTGAAGTAGAATATGTGGGTTTTGGAAGTTGTTGTGCTCAAGTGTGGTGGATGAAACATAGACTCAACAATTTTCTAATGAGTTTTACATGAACTAAAATTATGTATGACAATAATAGTTATATGTATTTTGCTATAAACCAATAAAATCACTCATGATAGACGATAAGGTATGTACCTCACTATTTGTTTTGGGATCACACACAATAATTATATATTGTTCTTCATTTTTTTATAATAGAAAAGCAGTTACCTGGTATTTTAAAAAATTAATTTATGATATATTTTAATATTTTAATAAGAAATTATTAATGGTAATATGAATGTGATATTAATTGCATTTATTATTTATCATGTCTTATAAAATTTAAATAATTTTCTATAAAGGGATAAGACATTTTTTATTTCACTCTTTTTCCATTTTTATTTCTTAATTTTTTCATTATTATTTCATCAGTTTTTAATATTTTACATTAGTTTTCATCATCATTTCAATAATTTTCTATATCTATGAGTTTCATATATAAGAAACAGATGATTTAATAAAAATTTTATGTAAAAAATTTATCAGGAAAATCCTCATAAGAGGAACAACATTTACTAGAATTAATAGATGACTTCTAGTATGTTTAAATTCTTATAACATTATCCTATCAAAATAATTTTCAAATGTTTTCCAATGATTTAATTTTTCAATATATGGGGATGTAAATATATATTCTTAAGGGAGATAAATATATTATATTATTAGATTCTAATTTGAAATAATGTTTATAAAATTGACTAGTTTAGAATTTTTTTGTCATATTTCTTGTTTTTTAAAATCTATAATGGGAATGAAAAAAATAAAAAAATTGAATTCTCATTGAAGTTAATATGTTGTAAATTTTATAAGTTCATTTTTAAATAGAGGGGTATAAAATTTATATCTTTTACAAAAAAGGAATAAAATATAAAAGGGAGAGAATTGTTCTTTTTATATTACTGTTTTTTATATTTAATAAGTTTTCATTTATGCCTAATGAAAAAATAAATAGAAATTCATTTGATAGAATCTAAAAGAATTTTTTATTTTAGGTTTAGTTCAATAATTTATTTTTATTTCGTGATTTTTGTTTTCTAAAAATATAGAGATTATTGAGTTAATGACTCCCAGGATTCTTATTCTAGAGAACCCAAATACACTTCATATAGATATGGATTAACTGTAGAAATGTTTTAGGTATTGTTTTGGTGTAGAATGAATTTTGGTAAATAAAATTATAGATATCATAATTGTAGAGTGCCAAAATAAATTGATATAAAATTTCAAGCTAGATTAAATTCACTGAATTAGAAAGCACTATAGTTGTGAAAGAAATATAATAAAAAGTTGTAGTAAGAGGTTGATTTCATCAGAAAATGGTAAATATTTTTCCAATATAGTTACAAATGATTCTGAATATTTTGGAATTCAAGTTGTGGGTTTTTTTTAAAATTATCTCTATAAATAGATCCAAAACATTGATCATTTAAATAATAAAAAATTAAATAAAATTATTAATTGATTATTCTAAAATTATCTTGTTGATTTGAAGTTGTGAAAATTATTGATGACGAGAGTGCTCATAGTAAATGTAACAGTTCTCTTTTTGAATTTTTCTACTACAATTTCTATTGAGTGGTATTCATTATAAAACTCTTAGTATTTATTTTTTAACAATTCTTTTAATGATCCTTTATTATCTAGGGATTCTCAAGATATAAAGACAGAGTGTTAAAGGAAAGAACATTATACCTACCAATAGTTTAAGCTAAGGGATTTTAGAGATAAGAATATAGAACATCATTCGATATTTTTAATTTGGGGGATCCTAAGGATTGTTTAATAGTGATTCCTTGGAACTGGTATAAGGATCCACCTTACACAATGGATGAAAAGTGTTATTTTATTATAATAGAGTGTTTGGTTAATTATCCAATTTTCTATGTTTTGTTTTATACTTATGTTTTATTCATTTTTCAGTTTCCACTTGATTAAATTTTGATACTTTTAAATTCATAATTATACTGAAAGGATTACTTAAACACATAAAAAACATATTTCTATTATGCATACTATTTATTATATTGTTTTTATTTACTCTATAAGAACTATTTTGACTCTGATTTTTTATTAGTATTTCATAAATTTGTTCAACCAAAAACTAGAGCGTGGGACAAAAATAATATATAATATTTTTAACATAATTTCACCTCCCCACCCCTCAATGTCCATAAAAAAATATATGACCCTAAAATAGATATATAACTTTGGTATTCTTAAAGTGTCGGGATATATATTACATAAATTCTTATTTTAAATAGACTCTAAATGCATGAAATTTTTGTGGATGGTTATGACACTCAAAATTATTATATAAATATCCTCCTCTATAGGAAAACATGGTTAGATTTATTTTATCATGAGGTTCTTAATTACTTTATGTTAAATTTAAGGATATAAAAAGTCACCTTTTGAGGTGTAAATAATATAGTAAAAAATAGGGTGATTTCCATCTTTATATGAAATCCCAATAAAGGTCTGAGTTTGGGATATTATCTACTGTACATCACATACCCATTGTGTTAGATGTCAGAATGATGATCGATAGAGGTTTTTTACTCAATTAATATTCTACATATTGAGCCCTATGTTATATGAGTACATGTCATTCATTTATATTGAGATTTACCAAACATGATATATATATACATATATATACATATATATTACATAATTTTACATGAATTTTCATTAAATATCATAATAAATCACACCCCTACAACAATTGGTTTAGTATATTTTAAGATTTGGTACTTTATCAACATATTTTAAAACACTTTGATCATTTACCTATAGTTTCACTACACTATAACCCTTTATATATATATATATCATATGTTATACCCTTCTTCATAACATAGAAAATAGAATCATAAGACAGGGATGAGCTCAAATTATTAGTAAAGGGTGGGCATAAGCAATTTCAATCAATGATGTGAAAATAATGAACATATCTTTAATAGAATATAATAATGTTTCATGATCATAGTATAATAAAATAATACAAAAAAATATAGCCTGTAAAATATGATTCGTGTAATAAATATTCTCTTATAACATAATAAATGGGTCATAGTATCATGGAAACATAATTCAATTACCATGATCAAAGAAAAAATGACATAAAAATATTTTTAAACAAACAAATGTGTCATAAAATATGCATAGAAAACAATTTCAAATTCTAAGGGTCACTACCAAGACCATTATCCCAAAGTGGAAAATTCCCCATAGTGGATTGGGTTCACCCCCTAGAATCTAACATATCAGATCATGATATATAAGGATTTACCAAATGAACTTTAGGAATAAATATTTTTAGGATCAGTCTTCACATTTTAATTAGTTTTCCATAGGGTTTTTTTACTACCCATTCTACATCATTATATTACATATAAATCATTAACTATTGTATTGGAGGGATATATAATTTTTGGACAAGCTGTTCCAATTTCAAAACCATACATGTATGTGTTAAATGAAAATATTCATTAATAAATCATATATTAATTAATTAATGATAAAGTAGTGGGTTTCATAAAAATTATGACATTAAAAAACACATCTACATAAATAACGTGGATTTTATTATTTAGGCATATCCTTAGGAGACGAGAAGTGGAATTGAAGTATATTTTCCTTAATGAAAAAAAACATCATAAGTTATTTTAAAATTTTCAAAGAAAAATGAATAAAATATATTTTAAAATAAAATTGAATATTTTTTAAATAATATTCTTAAAAAATAAGGATTATTTGAATAAGATTTTCATTATAAAACTATAAAAACATTTAAAAGAAGCTTCTTAACGAAACCCGATGAAAATAAAGTGAGAAAGAAACTATGTAGAAAACAAAAAATATATTCCTTTCAATTAGTTGAATAAAACGTAAAATTGAATATCAATTATCCATAAGTAATAATATATTTAAGAATAATTATATCGATATGAAAATAAGAAAAACATCTTCATGGATGAGAAAGATTCATGACTAAAATGAATAGATAATGTCAACTATGCTAACAAAAAAATTGGTTTTATTATGAACCAAAAGGATGTGAAATAGTAATTGGACATTAAAATCACTGAAATATGTATACGAGAGAAAATAGTTGTATTTTTAGATATAAAGAACTTATAATTGTCACTCAACGAAGATTTACTCATAGATAATATCTAATTTAATGTGAGATTGCAAAAAAAATATTTACCTTAATTTCTCATTCGTTTAGAAGTTATCTATCATAATGTATAATAAAGTTTTCTTTATTATAAATATATATAAACCATATTCTTATTTATTTTTATTCATAACACTCATTAAAAATTTCTTATTACTTATTTATTAATAACTCATTTTAAATACTAATATCTAGGTGTTAATTGTCTTATTTGTTTTATTCTTTATTATGTATGAAAGTTATAATCCATTCTCCCTAAACATGTATTATTCACCTATGTAATTGACATGGAGTTCACAATAGTATTTTTTATATAGTTATGAAGTCTAATTTTAATTTTATTTATGTTTTGGTTATTTTTCTTAAAAATTATTTAAAATCAACTTTTTTGAATTTTGATTCAATAAAATGATTAGATTTTATTAATGAAGGAAGATGATTTATTCTTTTCAGAAAATGAATCCAATATGGAAGATTAATTTATAATAATGGTTTAGTTAAAGTATTCAAGATAAAACCAAATGATCAAAGTCTTTTTTAGTTTATGGATGAGGTCTTTTATAGTTTATAATGTGGGAAAATGTTTAGAAAATTAAGTTAGATTAAAGGTAATGACTAAATCACATAGAAGTTAGTCAATTTATGTAAGGAAATTTTGGTGATATGTGAAGTATATGATCTTTCATGTTAAAAAATTTGTTCTATATTGAGTTTAAATCAATTGAACTATAAAAACATTGTGAAAATATAATTTTACATACTTTTACCTATTTTTATTTATTTTAATTATTTACCAAAATAATGATATTTTTACAAAAAAATATAAGATGATCCATTATACCTAATTTATAAATTATGATAAAAAACTTGTAATCTGTTTAATCTAAGTCAATTTTTGAATTTGATAAGTTAATCATAGAAATTGAAAAAAATAAAATATATAGAAAACACATTTTTATAGGAAAAAATATCTTTCTAAACATTAAGTGTTATAAATAATATTTGATATCATGTTCTAAATAAATTAATGTTAATGTATTTTTTTATACATATAAATATTAAATTTTAGAATAATCCTCTAAATTATATGAATTTAATATATTAAGACAAAAATACATAACACTTATGAAATTAATTCATTGAAATATTACCCTAAATATAAATTATTTTCATCATATCACATTATAAACCTTTTAAAAATTAAATTTTATTAAATCATTGGTATTATAATAATTATTTAAATATTATAAACTCATAAAATAACTATAATAATAATAGTCATAATTTGTAAGAAAAAAATATATATTTGTATATAATTATTTTTAATGAATTATATTTTTTCTTCATTCATGGATTATTTATTATATGCCAAACATATAATCTTTAATTTGTTACAAAAAATTAACAAGTTTCAACATATCTATTAATTTATGTATTTACAATGAACATATGTCTAATGACAATATGTACACTGATTATATTTCTAAATCCCAAATATAAGATAGTCATATTAAATTTTTATATATCACCTTATATATAGCTCAAAAATCATTCATCATATTCATTAACTTCATTATGAAAAATTTCCATGATACATATAAATTTTTATTTCGTTAAATATATATAATTCAACGTATGGTATTCAATGTAAACCATGAGAATGAGGATCTCATGATTTTGGTCTTTTTATTTACTTTGGGTTTTATTCCTCTTGCTGTTTTCTTAATGATTTTTAATATTTCCATATTATTAGTTTTTAGTGTTTATCTATAATTTTAATGTTTTATCTCCGGAAAATATTTCATGATTCATTTTAGTTTTTTTTTATGTGAAAAAATATATTCAACACATTTATGATTTTTTTATCACATTCTATTCCCCTTAAAAACATCACCCTAGAAATTTCATTACTCAGTTGATAAAATGAGGGTAATTTTTATTCATTATATATTTGGGTTCCCACATAGATTCATCAAAATTATGACTCCTCTAGATGAATTTAATAAAATGAGTAGTACTATTTCATATTACTTTATATCTATGTTCCTAGAATTCTAATTTTTGTTCCCTATATGATAGATAATATTCCAGGTCTGCTACCTTTGAGTCTAATACATTCGATGGATTAGGTATTTACATCCACATAAGGGATTCATTAAACACATCATGAACTTAGTATAGGTATGGTGTAAGTGTAAGATGATAATCTATCATCCCCATAAGATCAATAATTTTTATGGGGATGATATATCTTGATATTAAAATTATTTTCTTTATAATTCTTATAATCGTATTCCATGGTGATATTGAGAGGAATACCTTGACTCCTTATTCAAGTTACATGCCTCATTGATGATTATTGGCATTAATCTTTTATTTAATTTGTCTAGTTTTATTGTGTGACTAAATGGATTACAAATTTTCTAAAATTTCTTGGTAAATATTAAGTAATATAACCTTAAATCTCCAACATTATCCCAACATTTTTGATTTCATGAACTTTTAACTTGAAGGGACTTATATTGTGTTATTTTAATTATAGAGTGGTGGATTTTTTTAAATGAGTACCCTACTAAGGGAAATATTTTATCCCAACCTTCTTCAAAATATACTAGACAAGATATCACAACGTCTTCTAGATTTCGAATATTTCTTTTATATTGAACATTAATTTTAGAATTATAAGTTGTAGTGAAGCTCATCTCTATATCAAATTCTTATTGAACACTTATCTAGAACTTAGAGGTGAACCTCATATATTAATATAATATAATTGAAAATGATACAATATATATCCATTCCACTTCTTTTATATATTTATAAGAAATTTTATTGAGAAATAAATCTTGTAAAATTGTAATGAAATTTTCCCACATCATAAGGTGATCAACAACAACACAAATGTAATTATGGACTTTAGGTGTCTTGGGATGTAATATAATGAAATCCATAGTGATGAACGCCCATTTATATATAGGTATGGGTAGTGGTTGCATCACCCAATTAAAATTATAATTCTTATCCTTAACTTATGGAAACTAATCATCGTGATATATACTCTGAAATCCCCCCTTCATGTTACCTCTATATAAATATTCTTAGATATCACTTTTGATATTTTTGCTTCTATGATATTTAGATAATTATGAGCTATTTAAATCATATAATATATATATAAATTATATTAATAAAGGGTCACATATTGATTTAAAAATCATATAATCACGTCACTATGATGTTTTTAATTTGAAATATTCCTTACCTTCTTCTATTACTCTATATAATTTTTATATACCTCTTTGATTATCACACAGATGTATAGTTTAGCAGACATTTGGAAAATAGATAATTTCTCAACATTCTTATGATTACTAGGTTAATAATTTAAAAATAAATGAGTATTGGGTATATTTCAACACCCATTATGGATAAAGTTTCATCATTCTTCTTACTTACGGCATATACAAACTTGTTTTCCTTCGCATAGTGGTAATGTTTTGAGTAGACAATATCTTTAATCAATTTTAGCCATGTTCATTGGAACATATTTGACTTATTAAGTGTGGAAATATACTTTAAGCTATTTCAATTAGTATATGTATCACACTTTTTTTACAAATAAGAAATTTCTCTATGTCAATAATCCAAATATTAACGATGAGAGCACCAAATCATGCATCAAGTAATTTTCTCATGATTATTTAATTGAAATGATATATAAGTTATCACATTGATATTTATCATGAGTAAAAATACCAATCCATTCTTTTTTGCATCACTATATATCAAAAACTATTCTCTACTATTGGGTAGTGTGTCTATAGGTGATATCACAAATCCTATCTTGAGATCCATCAAATTTACTTTAAATTAATATTTTCAGAGGAACATGACTCTCTACTAAGTTAACCTCATTATACTATTTGATATTTTTGAGGAGTATCTCACAAACAATTGATAGTATCTATATAATAAAATAAAACTATATATCTCTATTATTATTGTTTGGATAGTCCATTCCAAGATTACCTATATCTTTGGTGGATCTATAGATAAACCCTTGTGACTACATGAACTATGAATGATACATTATGTTGCGAGAATCCACACATGGTGAATTTTTCATATATAATTTTCAACTCTAAAGGTCATCAACAAATTATTCCAATTATTTTAATATTCTTCTTTATATAATGAATTTATGATAAAATAATCTACAAATAATAACAAAAATTGATCGAGGTGAAATTTAAAGAGTCCATCTATTGTATCCATGGAGATAGTCGGGGAGTTTATAATTCTATATCGAATTACTATGAATTCATAATGTCTATATATTTTAGAGAAGGTTATATTTGGAACATCCTCTCTCTTCATCCTCAAAAAATTATATCCATATCGAAAGTCCATCCTTAAGAATTATCAATCCCATAATAGTTGATCAAATGAATATCTACACGGGGTAGAGGATAATTGATCTTGATTTTGATCTTATTAAGCTCATTATAATCAATGAAAATACTAGTTGATCCAAATTTCTTCAAGAAAATGGGGACTAGAGTACCCTATATTGAAACACTATGGTGTATAAAACCCATATATAGATTCTCAATGTGATTATTCCTTATTTAATCCAATTAAATTTGGCCAATTCGATAAAGATTCTTCGATAGAGGAATTTTAGTAGGTTTGAGTTCTATAGAAAACTAAACCACCTGATCCTAGTGAATACTATAAATTATAAAATAAAAACCTCAATATATTCCTTTAAAATAGTAATATCCTAAATATTGAGCTTATACCTAACCATTTGATTCAAATAACCTTCATAATTGAGTTTTGATACAAAAATAATAAAAGTAATTTCCATAGGGTACTTATATTCAATATTTCACCAATATAAGTTCATTAGTTGATTATGGATATAAAATATGATTTATAAATCTGATAAATTAAAATGGTGTTTAGTAGATCGAGAATTTACATTCCAAAATGAAATAAAATTATACTAAAGATTGAAAAAATAATATACCTTGATTGAAAATTTCCAAAAGAAACTATCAGAGAATAGTCTTAGACAAGGGATATAATCATTATGCAATTAGTTGTTTTCAATAATATTTCATTATATATTATTTGGGGTGGTTATTTTATTATCATAGTAAAAATTACATATATAAAGGAGTTTATATAACTATAATAAAATTGTAAATTTATAACCCATGACTAGATTATGTGTGTACTTTTCATCACTTAATTTCTTTTACACCCTTTAATAGTTTTGATTTCACAGGATTTCACATTTTATACAAGATTAATAGGTTGCTGAAATTGACTTCCATTCTTAGCCCAAGGATTGGGGAATAGCTTTTCATAATTTCTATAATCTTTACAATTCAAGCCTTAATGTGTAGGTAGTTCATTAGTTTTATCTGTTTTTTTTCATCCATTACTTTATATAGGATCTTTATCTTTATTTGTAACTCATGTGCTTGATTAAATTATCTTCGACACATAAATAATTTACTCTATCCTTTATGGAAATTATACCCATGATCCTACGCACATTTCTAGAATATAAAATATGAATCTTCTTTCTTCTATTGGTTTTATCATTTTAGTTTCCACAAAACCCCATTTTCTAATTTAGATCCCTAAATTCATATGAATTATTAGAGTCTAAAACATTAATTTCTAACTATAGACACCATTGATGAAAATTCAAAGATATAAAATTCCATTATAGATAACTCTTTTTTTAGACATGGTTTTAAGGAACTAAAGAAATAATCGATTATAGGTTTAGAGTTAAGGATAAAACCACAGGAAAACCATTCAAGACTTGTGATGTTTCATTAATTAGTAATAATTTATTCTTCTACCATCTACTTTTTTTTAAGAGATTATATCTCCAATATAGTATTATTAGCTTGAGAAAAATATTTATTAAAATTAAATTTAAAAAATATGATCACTCCCTAGAGCATGTTTCTTATTCTTACATATTTTCCTTGATTAGATTCCAGCATTTACTTGCCTCACATTATAAAAAGAAAATGTTTAAAAATTTTTTTCACCCTCTGATAACTTTATATTGTAAATTATCATTTCTATTGTGTAGATAATCTTCTTAAATATTATTTTATTGAAATCACCACAAAAGTTGGGCGATCATTTCATCATAAATAACTTAAAGGATAAATGATACTACATTGGTGATTTTGGTAGTTTGACTTTTTCCATGTTATTTCTAATATATTGAGTGATTTTGGTGTTCAAATACATGTTATTTTACCTAAAACACCCATACCATTTAGAATATATATTGTAAAATAACTTAATTTTCTTTTTTGATCATTTTCTACTCAGTTCTTATTGGTTTTAGGCATTGAATATAACTAGATATTTTAGTGTGAGTAATAATAAATAATAACCATGGTAACTAATCATATGATAAGTTAACTTAAACATAATATTTCCTAATTTATGACACCTTACATTAAAATTATGACATTTTCTATTCCTATAATATTACTCTATGTTCAAAATATATTACTTCATGTTGAATCTAACTACTCATCAAAACCTAATCCCCATAAATAACTAAACCTTTATTTGAAAACCCTTAATATTTACCACCTTTTACATAAATATATATTACATAAATATAGACAAATATTCATTATATATTATAAAAAACGCCCCATAATAAATAGAATTTGAGTATTTACATATTAGACACAAAACATATTTTATAATACTATAAATTTTTCTCCCTGGTAAAACCACACTAAACCCCTATATTGGTGATATCATATGTTATACTATTCTATATAACATGGGGAATTTAAATATAAAAAATGGGATAGATTAGATACTTAGTAAGGGATGGAAATAAAATTTTGCATTTTAATATCAAAAGTGAGAATAAGGTTACATGTAGTCATGGAATCATAATCAATGTATATATACACTGTATAATAAATTCATACCCAATAAAACATATATAATTAAATGTCATGTTATAAATGTTTTAGAATAACATATGGAAAGAGTTATATGAGTGAGTAATCTTGACTCAATTATCATGATCCATGAAAATATAAAAAATGTATATTATAGAAAATAGAAATAATTCATAACCTAATAATATTATAATATTTCTTATTTCATTTATCAGTTTCAAGACCATTATTTTATAGTGGACAAAGTACTGTAGTGGATTGGGTACACTCATAAATACTATACTTATTATCTAATTTCATACAAGGTTTTACCCAATTCATTTAAAGGATATATAATACTAGGGCAACCCAGCGCATAGAGGATAGAGTCCCATTGATGATTCAATTCACTCCACATTCCCTATCATCTCCTAAGTTATAAAGCATTACCTAATGCATAAAAGGGTTATATAATTTCAAATAGAACCTTCACTTTGTTAAAATGAAAACATATGTTTTCCACATGAAAAAATAAAAATTATTATATAATTGATTAATTAATACATGAGAAAGAAGTGAGTTTATTGAAATTTTTTACAAAACATATGCTATGTAGAGAAACAAGTTGGATGATTTAATTTAGGCATATCTCTGGTGTAGAATAAGAATAATTAATGGGTATAGTAATGGATAAAAAAATTATAAGAGAATTTGGAAATTTATTTCAAAAATTTAAATAAATATACTTAAATTAAAAATGAAATATTTTTTAAAAATAATAATTTTAGAAAAATAATGAGAAATTAAATTAAATTTTTATTATAAAACTATAAAAACATTGTAATTAAAATTCATAATGAAAATAGATGGAAATGGAGGGAGAAATTATTTTTTTTGAAAATATTGAAAAAATTATTTTTAAAAAAAATAAAGAAATTAAAATTAATTTGAGAATGACCTTATAAATCATTAAATTGGAGATAAGTATATCTATAATGGAATAAGAAAAACATGTGCCTGGAAGAGAAGGATTCCAGACTAAAGAGAAGTGATTTGGTTTGAATCTCTTACAAGAATCATTTTTGTTCAATTGTGAACTAAAGGAAGGTGAAATAGTAAGAAGACATGTAACTACAAAAAATTATATTAGATTAAATTTTTTGTAGTGTTATAGATAGAAAATATATAATTTTTCCTTAATTGAAATTTTTCCTTAAGTAATCATGAATTCATAGTGAGATTGCGAAACAAATTACATTATATTTTTAATTGGTCAGATGTGATATAACCTATTATATAATATTTTTAGTATTATTATTACTCCATATCAAAATAATATTTTTTTACTTGATATCATTAATTTAGAATTTTTTATTTTGGATTTATTTAATAAAATTATAAAAATCGTAATATAAAGGGTGTCTGGTTTGTTATTTGCTAGCTTTAGTATGGTGATTCTTCTCCATTATCATTGATCATTTTTTCAGTAACTATAATGTCTTCATGTGGGTCACATGGGTTATTTATATATTTATGAGGTCCAATGATCATTTTATGGAAGTTACAGTGATGGTTTGTAAAGGGAGGATAAAATCTACTTCTATTTTGAATTTTTATTTGTTTAAAAAGTTTGTTTAATTACTGAATATGTTTCAATAAATTATCATTAAATTTTATTATGAATATATTAAGTCAGTCACTAATAAAAAATATCACCATTATTTATGTTTTTTTATTGTTAAGATAAAAACATTGTATCAGTGTTTTTCAAGGTCGTAAAACCAACCCAAACAAGAATTTGTTATAACAAATGAATGAGTAATAAGATAGAGTTGTATTTTGGTAATAGAAGATATATAATATTATAATGATTTTAATATTACTTCATTAAAGTAAATATTGATATTTAAGAATGATAGATATGAATTTATGAAGAAGAACTCATTACTTACACCAATGGAGATGCTACTTCTCAAAACATTTTCCATGGGAATAAGGGACATTAAACTTATTCATATGACTAAAAGATAACAAACTTGTTATAGGAATTGAAGATATATAATTATATTATGTGTTAAATAAAAAACTTTGTGACATATCTTATTTAGAGATAATGTACGAGATTTCCTATTATTAGTGAAAATGAGGGGATATTCTTTCCAAACATTAGCTAGATGAAGGGTAAAGATGGAATCATAGGGGTGTGAGGTGAAATAGGTAATAAAATGTAGTTGGAAATTGTATAATTAACTATGAAAAATATAATTTTATAATATTATAAGTTTAAATGATTTTAAATATTAAAATTTATGCCATGTAATTTAAACCTCTTTCACTCTCTTTTCTACCTAATTTTATTATTCTCCATGGTAATGAATGTATTACTAAAAATTTATTATGATTTTAATTACCTAATATTTTATTACTATTCCAAATTTTGAATCTATTTATAATAATTTAATATTTAAATTTAAGATATTTATCTATTAAATGAAAACATAAAATTTATAGATAAATAGTTTTTTATAAAAACTATATTTTTAAACATTAAGTGTTCAAGATTTTATTTATTATAAATTAATAATTAAATTAGTGTTTATAAATTTTTTATATTTAGAAATAATAAAATTTAAAATTATGCTTTAGCATGATCAATTTAATTATTAAGATAAATATATGAGACACTTAAAAAGATAATTCCATGAAAATTTACCCTAACGTTAAATGAATTTAGTCACATCCCATTATTTATCATCAAGATATTACTCTTTTTTAATCTGTTGTTATTAAAATATTTATTTGAATTTTATAGAAATTATAAATAATAATAATAATATGTAATCATTAAAAATACATATTTCTATAATAAAATATTTTAGTTAATTATCTTTTTATTTCATTCCTGAACTATTTAAAACATATGGATTATATATTTTATAATTTATAACTAAAATTTACAAAAGTTAAATATGTATATTTTAAATAGTTATATATAATTACTATATTTTCAATGGACATATATCCAATGTACATATGTTCAAAGTTCATATATATTACATTCATATTATCTTCCTATGTATAGGCTTTTAAATATAGCATAAATCATTCATCATATTAATTTAAATAATTATAAAAATGTCAATTATATTGACAATGTTTTATCTTATTTTGAAATTTATAATCAGAGGAATGATCTTCAATAAAAAACTATAGGATGAGGGTTTCATGTTTTTGGTCTTCGTAATTACTTATAGTTTTAATACTCCTATAATTTTTTTATGATGTTTGATATTGTGTTACCATAAAGTGTTGGTTTTTCTATTTTATTGTAATATTTTATCTTAATAAAACTTATAATAGTTCATTTTAGTTTGGTGTTGTCTATGACATAATCTATTCAACAAGTAAATGGAAAACAAATACTGGGTGTTACATATATCATCTACATAGTTTTTTTCTTATGAAACAGAAATCACAAATACATTTGGAAATATGGTGTAAGGTTTTAAATGACCTTCCCTCCAATATGTGATCACTAACATCGAATTTCTGTGGATATTTTTTATACTCAGTCTGGAAGTATTTGACTTGGTCCATGGTATATAGTTGATAATTATTTCTTTGGCCCATATCGATTGATAATTGTGAATGTTCTAGTTTCTACAACTAAATGAGAATATTTATTTCTTCAATAGTGAGTGAGATATATGATTGGTTAGATAAGGGTCCAATATTTTATAGATTGGGATATTTATTTTTAGTAGTTGAGTTTAATTCTTCATCTATTAAATGGAAATCTACAAATAGAAATTGTTGTATTGGTGAGTGGATTATAAAAGGTATTTCATAATGATTTTTCTATATTGTAACTAGATATAAAGTTTATATTATCCATTTAATTGATTTTAGTGATGATAACAATTACATTATCCTTATATATAATGTCACTCACTATATAAAATGAAATAAAAATTGAAATGGAGGATTTGAAGATAAAGGGTTCCATTAATCTAAGAACATCTACATGGGAATCTCAAGTTATTTTTATAGAGGGTGTTAATGGGATACTTCACTAATTTATTAACTACTAAAATATCAATTATATTTACACCACGAAAAAATTAATATTACCCAAAATCGATAATCTCCTTGATCAGTTTAGTGGATCGAGGTAGTTTTTAAAAATTGGCCTCATATATAATATATAAAATCATTAGTATAAAATATGATGATATTATCATGACCACATTTAAGATCTGATACATCAATGGTGAATACCTCATATTTTCATTTGGGCTGAAAAATTATATAGTAATCTTTATGAAAATGATTAATATTGTATTTCATTTATACCAACCCACCTCTATTATGGTTTTTATGGTTGATATTTTGGATTTTTATAAGATAGTGTAAGACTATTGAAAATATATTGATTTTTTAATGATTTTTACTATAAGAAAACGATTTTTCACTCAGGTATATATCATTTAAATTCTAGTCTAAATATTTACTTTAGACCTAATATGGATGCCTAATGAGTTATAAAAGGTTTCAAGGGTTTTATAGGAAATCCTGGAGCTTGGAACAAATATATTTGGGGAAACTGGACATGTAACATAGTTAGCACATGGTTGGTGCATGGTTTGGCTAACTTTGTAGATAGAAATTTCTAGATAGAACCAATTCACATGGTTTATGCACAACCATGTGGTACAACCATACCAAGTTCACTTCTTCCTAGGTAACTGTGCACGGTTTACACATGGTTTTCCAAACCATATGGATAAACCATGAATGTGCCATTTTCTAGGGTAATTTTCCATTTTTCTCTTAGTCATCTAATTAGACCCTCTCTTCTTTCAAAATCAGAGTTTATATGGGATTTACCTAGATGCATCTCATTTTGGATCTTTCTGAAGTCCAAAGACAGGGAACAATATGTCTTCTTCACCTAAGAGCCAATGAAGCTTCCATTCATCATGTTGGATGCGCAACAATATGTTCTATAGTATGTTTAAGCCTTCCCCCTTCCCTCTTACTATCTACCTAGTTATTGAGGAATGATAATTTTTCTCCTTTTCTAAGATCTACACCAATCCATTATAAGTAATGGGCTAATACTGGAGGAGGAGAGTCAGATAAGCATAAGGTTGGTGGTTTATAACTCATCTCTTAAGTTTGTTGATTTGGGAATTGCCATGTCGGGCCCACCAATTACATTGGGTTCCATTTATGGAATTAATAAGCCATATTTATAATCATTAGAATAGTATGTTTATTCTATTTCTAAATATGTGGTTATTTTTTAGTGGTTACACGCACAACTCTGTCCTTTCCATGTCAAAGGTTATGCCATAATTTTTGTTTAGTGTTTTGAAACATTGGTTCACAGTTCGGGTGTGACTTGGATTGACCATCCTAAGGGTAAGCTTTTGTATATTAACTGGATTGATTTATATTGTGAATTGAAGAATCAAAGGAACCATTCATGCTCACCACTTGACCAACCTAAGGTATGTTCTTCAATTTGACAATAAAAAATGAAATGTGAATTGGAGAGTTTGCAATGTATATGACTAGGAATTTAATATTAATGAATAGTAGGTTTCATATCCTTAGAACACCTTACAACATTAATGGAAGGTATTGGAATGAAACATTAATATGGGATATTCTTTTAATGTATTAAATTAATGATTACATTCTACCTGGCCTTGTCACACTAATCAATGGAAAGGATTAAATCAAATGACTTTATTTAAAGGCTGCATGCTATATAACATTATCACAATAATAAAAGTAAGTGCATGAACCAAATTAAATATTAAATGACTTCCTAATAAAATAGGAATGGTCTGACTCAAGATGGCCTTGGATTCTTGTCAGAGAATTCTATGAGCACCTGAAAACCTTATTTCAATTCAATGATATGGCTTTCTTAGGTTGAGACACTCATAGATCCCAATCCTTTTATATTCATCAATTTCCTAGTATGACACCATAGGATCCCTTCAATATCATTACAGGATCCCTTGGATACAGTCCTTGGATCTAGCATTAACATGTAGGTGCCATGGTTAAAGCCCATCGAGCCTAGTTATTGCTTAGCTCCATTTTAATTTTGATTAATGCCTTGGAACCGTTAGGTGTCTCATTGAGGAATTCCTTGGAATATTATCCACGTATTACAATATTAGCATATTCCAGACTACAATTAATAATGAGTTGGTGACCCTTGAGGTCTACGTCCCCTTGGTTGTTACCTGGGGACTTCACTATTAAATATCATTACAGGTTTCCTTGTTACAACAAGGAACCATATCAATTGATAACATGTGACTTATTTATAAACTATTAATAATTAAATAATGGATTGTTGACATGTTAAGACACTAGCTGAGGGATTAAGTAGGTACATGGGTATTTAGCTACATTGTACTTCTTTACTTTACATATGCATCCTTACACATTGTTACATTTCTATTACACGAGCCAGATGTTATAATCACCGTTGGTGGGGCCCACTAAGATTTATCTCACACCCTCTCCCGGAGATGTTTGGTGCCTGGAGTAGATTACATGGTTGAAAGTGTTGACAAAGGGAAGTATACGATTTCAAACACACGATTTCTTGCTATTTAGTATGGAGATTGATAGAAGATGACCGAGTAAGAGCTCGAGATACTCGGGATAGTCATTGATTTCCATTATACTTATGAAGAACATGTTATTACTGCTATCTAGTATGCATGTTTTCTAGTTTTTGAGTTACATGACATATCATAATTTGTGGAATGCTATTCCAATTGTTTCAGTTATTCTTACTTTTGTCTCTATTTTTCGTTGTGCCTTCTATTTACTTATTTTGATTCTTCTAGTTAATCCTGTTTATATTCACCTTCTATGCTACACTTTGGTAGGGTGGGAATAGTCTCCCTACTAACACACCGAAGTCCCTTACTGCTAGTTGGCATCCTCTAATGGTTGGAGAGATGCGCTTGAGGCCATGTGACCCACCAAGCTCTAGGCACACATTAAGTGGACTCTAGCTTCGAAACATCAAAATGTGGAATCAAAGGAGTTTCCTTTCTTGATTTAATTTTTGGAGATAATATATTAAAGATTCAGTACACAGGGAACTTGGTCATAATCCGTTCTTGGCCATTTCAACGCCTTGTATGGGGTAAAAACTAAGTTTCATAAATTATAATTATTGTTTTTTTTCCTATTATAGTTGGCATTATTTCACCATTGGGTGATGGACATGTTGTGTGGAGTTGTTCATTATTATTGTAATTGAGTATTTTCATTCATTCTTGGAAGAATGATATGAGGATAAGGAACATTGATACATGAATCATTATAGGCACTGTAAGAACCCGAATCTTCGTTTTAGGTACGTTTTTCCTTTTTTGGGAGTTTTTGAGAAAAATGATCTTTCTATAAATTTTTGAAGTACACGCCGTGTACTTTCTGAGTACACTCCATATACTCCCTTTTTTGCTCGAAGTTGTGTGTTGGACATGCTGGGCCACACACATGGTTTGTAAGGCTGAGGTGGAGGCCGGTTAATTCAGAGTATGGAAAATTGAAGTACACACTATGTACTCAAGAAGTACACTCCATGTACTTTCCTTTTTTTCATTAAACGGACCGGGGTCGCACCTAACCCCCAAAACCATCTTCTTTTCTAGATTTTGTCTTCCCGAGAGCGACCGTACGACCAAATCTTCTCCGAGCTCCCGCCTCACCATCCATTCTCCGATTCGAGCACGGTCGATTGTGTTAGAAACACAGCGGTGAGTTCTTCCTTATTCTTGAGCCTATTTTCTTGATTCCTCCTTATTTTCAATATATCTTGGGATGAACGTTTTGTGCATTTTATCAGATCAACGTTGTTCTAAGAGGAATCTGTTGTCGTGGCTCACATATATCGAACTCCTAGGATCGAAATAGGTGGTTTGTGCCTTTCCATAGAATGTTAATGAGCATTATGTGCAAATTCCACCAATACTCGTGAATGGGGTATTGTGTGTTCCTGTTTTTCCCATGTTGTACTACCTTCTTTTCTTGATTGCTATAGTAGAAGTTCATGCTTTTGATTAGAGTAATTTATTTAGTGCTCGGGTTGCTTTGCCATGCTTTTTTTTCCTGTTGGGTGTTTTTCCAGTTGCCATACCTTGTTGTAGGATATTGGAACTATCTCTTTGATATGATATTGATCCATAGTTGATATCCAAGTAGTTATAGAGGTTTACTTGGACAATGTACGCACACTGCGCATGTTTTACTTTTCCACCCAAAACCGTGAGAGCCTAGTGTAGTAGACCATAGGGAGAATCAACGTAAGGGCTTTTCCAGAGTGTCTTTTAATACGATGTGAGACCACATGGAGAATTTACAATGAGTTCTTCCTCAGAGAGTCTATAGTTCCTCGACGTGGGCTATAGAGGGAATGAGACGTTGAGTGCTTCCCCAGAGAGCCTATAGTACGATCTAAGACTATAAGGGCAATTGACGGTGAGTGCTTCCCCAGAGAGTCTACTTTTTCGCTGAACCAGAGGGGTGAGACTGTGTGTACCTCCCAGAGGGTTGCTAGTGCTTTGTAGGTTGAACCATAGGGGTTTGGCTGTGAGAGCTACCCAGAGGGTTACCTATTTATTTTTGTTACTAGTTGTTTACTTGTGTACTTTGTTTTTTAGAACTGTGGATTGTAGTTGCTCGTGCTTTTCTGTCTACTACTTCTTGTTTTATTACTGCCATGTATTCATTGAATGTTAGGTACAAATCTTGGGGTGATTACCTACTGGGATTGAATCTCATACCCCGTTTGGGCCATGCTTTTGGGCCCCAGCAGAATATGTTGCTGCAGGTATGGATAAGGGAAAGCGCCCTTCTACATCAGGTTCTTGATTGCACTAGATCCGGGGAGCATGGGACCAAGCCATGGCTCGCGATGCCGAGGAGCTTACATTGTTTTCTTTCTCACTTGGTTTCAGTTGTATTTCAGTATGTTGTTGTGGTTGCTGTTTTCCTTAGATACTTTCACCTGCTGCATCATTGTCATCATTATTATATATCTATATTACTTCCACTGTTCGGTTTCTATTGTTATGCATGTTGTTTACTGCTTCCGCTGTTTATTTTGTTTTCTTACCTTGTATACCTTACCGAATGAGGGAATAGTTTCCCCAATAACATCGGATGGACCTCCTTGCTAGTCGTCAACCTCTGGAGTTCAAGGAAACACGCTTGAGGTCATGTGGCGAACCGGGTACAGGGCACCAGTAGATGGGGCTCTGGACTCGGGTTGTTACAAAGTGGTATCAGAGGAGTTATTTTCTCTTGCTTTCATATTTGGAGACTCTATCCAGGGATAGGACGGATTTGGTACTTGTTATTAAGCTGTTCTCGGGAGTAGCTAACCTGTGTACAGGGAAAAGCTATACTACCTCATTAATTGCAATTTTCTGGTTTTGAGATTTTATAGTTGATCTAATTTCACCTATAGTGATTTACATGACTTGTGCTATTACTATTTTGATATTGCGGTTCTATTTCTATCGCAACCTGATGAGATGAGGTTATTCCATATCATGTATCATATAGGCACCTTTAGAAATCTCATGTCATGCATTCTTTCCATGCCATCTAGGGTGCATTAGAGATTGCATGTTGTTGTGATAGACTTTGTGTAGATTATGCATGATGTTGTGATAGTTTCTTGATATATTCTCTACTGTTATGTTAGGAAAATGTTTTTTGTTCCTTGCTTAAAGTGAGTGCCAAATTTTGGTTCTTGAGGTGTAATGGGCCCTCATGGATCGGAATTTTTCCCTTTTTCACCTTGTTTTTAGTGTTTTTGGAATTCTTTGCAGTTTTTGAGCTACTGCCCAGAAAAACCTAGAATACACAGCGTGTTCTTTTTGTATACACACTGTGTAGTTTTTAGGCTGTGTCACTAACCGTGTGATCAGAACATGGTGTCGTGGAAGAAACTTTAGGAACATGTCATGTATGGTAGGTACATGTCGTGTAGTAGTGAGCCATGTACTTGACCGTGTCACTAACAAAACGGGTTGGGGAAGCTCTTGTCATACATGCCATTTGTTGTATGACCACGCAATGTATCCTTATACTCAGTACTCGACCATGTCACAATCAACACGGAATGGTGTTCTTGCCTCCTATACACGCTGTGTTTGTTTGGAACACACCATGTAATTGTCAGCCGTGTACTTGGCCGTGTCGCCAGCCACACGGGTCGGGAAAAGTCTTAGAGTAAAAATTGTGTTTGTTCGGAACACGCTGTCTAGTATTAGTCATGTATCCGGCCATGTGTTTTACAACATGGGCCGCCGAAGCCTTGTCCACTACACGTCGTGTCTGCAGGGAACATGCCGTGTAGTCTCTGTTTAAGAAAACCGTGTGGGTTAACCATGTAAGGGACTCGGGCATGGGAACAGTTTTCAAGTACACGCCATGTGTGGGTGCAACATGCCGTGTAGTTTGAGGTTTACACGACTTGTAGGGAAGGATTACACACCCATGTTAGTGGATTAATAAAACACACCATGTAGTTTTTATACACGTCGTGTAGTCCAGTTTTGTAAACATGTGTGTTTTTCTCCCCTGTTCCCATTTTGTAATCTTGTGTTTCTATCCTTGCTTCTCTGTTGCTACTGTGGAGAGCGTTGGGCTCTGTGTCTTCTCTTCTGCCGACTCATTGACACTAGACACACCTTTGGGGATGAGGACATCTAGTGTACGCCAGTGTATGGAGTTCCCTCTCGAGGTTGCAGGGTATCATTTCTTATGGGATCTCTATGTCCTAGAGATGATAGGCTGTGATGTCATTCTTGGGATGGACTAGTTGGTTATCTTCCAGGCAGTCATCGACTGTTATCGTTGCAGGGTGAGTTTTATTTCACCATAGGGTGAATCTTTTCTTCAAAGAGGAAAATGGGATGTTCGGGCGTGTCGGGCGGGACTCGAGTATCTTGGGCTAGGAGGGGTGATAGTCCAGATTACTAGTCTTTATCTGGATGATTAGGGGACTCCACAATTGGACTTTCCTCCAGTGGTGGATCACTTCAAGGATGTCTTTCCAGAGGAATTTTCAGGTTTGACTCCGGAGCATGAGGTAGACTTCTCTATTGAGCTCATGCCAGGAATATCACCAGTGTCCATTCCTCCTTATAGGATGGACACACCTGAGTTTTAGGAGCTCAAGAAGCAGTTGGAGGAGTTCCAGGCAAAGAGTTTCATCCAACCTAGTACTTCTCCTTGGGGTTCGCTTGTCCTATTTTCGAAGAAGCCAGATGGTACCATCTGGCCTTGTGTGGATTATCAGAAGCTGAACCAGTTGACGGTCAAGAACTGATATCCCTTGCCGAGGATCAATGACCTCTTTGATCAGCTTCGAGGAGCCCGGGGGTTCTCGAAGATCTACTTGAGATCCTATTATCATTAGTTGTGCGTTATACCATTAGATATACCTCTGATAGCCTTCAGAAGCTGGTATGGTCTATACGAGTATACAGTCATGCCGTTCGGTCTCACGAACGCACCTGCAGTTTTCATGGCACTGATGAACCGAGTGTTCCATCCCTAATTGGACTCCTTTATTGTGGTCTTTGTGGACGATATCTTGGTGTACTCTCACACGCGACACGACCATGCCACACATCTTGAGATAGTTTTGAGTACACTGAGGGAGCATCAGATTTATGCTAAACATTCAAAGTGCCACTTCTGGATGGATCAGATTCACTTATTGGGTCACGTCATCTCAGAGGCAGGAGTATCTGAGGACCTAGAGAAAGTGAGAGCTGTAGTTTCCTGGGAGTATCCAAAGAACGTCTTTGAGGTATGAATCTTCCTAGGGCTGGTTGGATACTACTGACACTTCATTCGAGACTTTTATCATCTAGAAACACCTTTGATAGGTTTGACCAAGAAGGGGGTGATGTTCTTATGGTCAAATACTTGTGAGACAGCCTTTCAGGATCTGAAAGGGAGGTTGACATCGGCACCGATATTAGTCTTTCCAGAGCTAGGAAAGAACTATACAATCTACTATGATGCTTGAGGTATTGGTCTAGGAGTTGTGCTTATGCAGGGAGATGGAGTTGTTGCATATGGGTCTCGGTAGTTGAGGCCACATGAGAGGAACTACCCTACGCACGATCTTGAGTTGGCAGCTATTGTTCATGCCTTGCACTGTTGGAGACACTATTTTCTGGGAGAACACTTTGTGGTCTTCACTGTCCACAAGAGTTTAAAGTATATCTTCACTCAGCGTGATTTGAATCTGAGGCAGTGCAAGTGGGTCGAGTATCTTCAGTCTTTTGACTTCGAGCTTGCCTATACGCCAGGAAAGGGCAATGCCATAGCAAATGCATTGAGCAGGAGAACTCAGATTCAATAAGTTTAGGAGGCCAGTTGTGAGTGGCAGATGATGGCTCTATTATCTGAGATGCATCTGGAGGTGCACGACATACGGGGACAGGCTTTTCTATCTTCTGTAGCTGTAACCTTCATGCTACTTGATCGGGTACGGATGAGGCGGCTATCAGACTCGGAAGGCTTAGTCCTGCGAGAGTGTGTGTCAGAAGAGGACCCTCTTCCTGGATGGACAGTTGGTGAGGATGAGACCTTAAATTTCCAAGGACGCGTATAGGTGCCAACAGACATATGCGAGGAGCTGATGTAAGATTTCCATTCCTCTGTTTAGGCAGTTCATCCTGGCGTCACCAAGATGTATCGGGACCTTCATTTCCAATACTGGTGGCCAGGTATGAAGATGGATGTTGCTGGTTTTGTAATGAAATGTTCTACTTGTCAGCAGGTGAAAGCATAGCATCAGCGACCAGCGGGGCTTTTATAGCAGTTACCCATTCCAGAGTTGAAGTGGAACGATGTTGCAATTGACTTCTGGAACGGGTTGCCCAGATCGCCTTGGGGAAACGATGTTGTTTGGGTTGTCATCGACAGGCTTACGAAGGTTGCTCACTTCTTGCCGATCAAGGAGACCTACAGTGTCAATGATCTGGGATGACTTTACATCAAGTAGATTGTTCGTCTGCATGGAGTTATACACTCTATTGTTTCAAATAGAGATGCTCGCTTTACCTCTCAGTTCTGGAAGGGACTTTAGAAGGACTTGGGTACATAGGTACTTTTTAGTACAACTTACCACCCTAGACTTATTCCTAGTCCAAGTGCACAATCCAGGTGATTGAGGACATGCTCCGAGATTGTATCATTGACTTTGGTGGTTCTTGGGAGAAGCATATTCCTCTGGTGGAGTTCGCCTACAAAAACAGTTTCTAGGTGACCATTCAAATGGCACCATATGAGGATTTGTACAGTAGGCCATACTGATCACCCTTATGCTTTCTAGAGGTAGGAGAAACTGCTCTGTTGGGACCTCGTCCTGTACAGGAGGCTTCAGAGCAGATAGAGCTAATTCGGAATAGGATGGCTACAGCACAGTCTCGGAAGAAGTCTTATGCTGATCAGTAGAAATGACCTCTGGAGTTCGAAGTCGGATATCAGGTTTTCCTACGTGTCACACCGAGGTTGGGACACAAAAGGATTCAGAGAGAGGGTAAGCTTTCACCGCGGTAGGTCGGTCCATTTGAGGTCTTGGAGAGAGTTGGGCTGGTCGCCTATCAGTTGCAGCTACCTCAGCCGTATCGGGCCATGCACGACGTGTTCCACGTCTCTCAGCTTCAATGTTACTTTTCAGACCCCTCTCATGTCTTTCATCCTGGGGAAGTTGAGCTTGAAGCGGATGCGTCGTTCGAGGAGCATCCTATCCAGATTGTCGATCGTAGTAGGAAGGTTCTCGGCGGGCAGTCTGTTCCTCTGGTACGAGTGCTATGGAAACACGGGTGAGTACCGGACGAGACCTAGGAGAGGGAGAACGATGTACGATCGTAGTGGCCAGAGCTGTTCAGGGTTTCTACTTCTCCACCTCGTTAGGGAAATTCGGGGATGAATTTCCATAAGGGGGGATGTTTGTATGAACCCAGATCTTCTTTTTAGGCATGTTTTTCCTTTTTCTGAAGTTTTTGAGAGAAATGATCTTTTTGGAAATTTTTTAAGTACACGCCATGTACTTTCTAAGTACATGCCGTGTACTCCCTTTTTCACACGAAGCTGTGTGCTGGCCATGCCGGGCCACACACACGGTGTGTAAGGCTGAGGTGTAGGCCGGTTAATTCGGAATACGGAAAATTGAAGTACACGCCGTGTAATCAAGAAGTACACGCCGTGTACTTTCCTTTTTTTTAATTAAACGGACCGGGGTCATGCCTAACCCCCAAAATCATCTTCTTCTCCAGATTTCATCCGCCCGGGAGTGACTGTATATTGGAATCTTATCCGAGCTCCCGTCTCTCCATCCATTCTCCGATTTGAGCACAATTTATTCCGTTGGAAGCACATTGATGAGTTCTTCCTTTTTCTTGAGCCTTGTTTCTTGATTCCACCTTGTTTCCAAGATATTGTGGGATGAATGTTTTGTGCGTTTTCTTAGATCTATGTTGTTCTAAGTGGAATCTATCATCGTGGTTCACATATATCAATCTCTTTGGATCGAGGAATGTGGTTTGTGCCTTTCCATAGAAAGTTAATGAGTATTATGTGAAAATTCCACCAATACTTGTGAACGGGGTATTGCGTGATTTTGTTTGGCCCTTGTTGTACTTCCTGCTTTTATTGATTGTTGTAGTAGAGGTTCATGCTTTTGATTAGAGTAATTTATTTTGTGCTCAGGTTTCTTTTCCATGATTGTTTTTCTTGTTGGGCGTTTTTCCAGTTGCCATACCTTGTTTTAGGATAGTGTAACTGTCTCTTTGATATGTTATTGAGCCTTAATTGATAACCAAGGAGTTCTTGAGGTTTACATGGAAGATGCACGCGCACTGAACATGATTTACTTTCCACACAGGACTGTGAGAGCCTAGTGTAGTAGACCATAGAGAGAATCAACGTAAGGGATTCTCTAGAGTGTCTTTTAATATGATGCGAGACCACAGGGGGAATTGACGATGAGTGCTTCCTCAGAGAGTCTATAGTTCCTCGACACGGGACATATGGGGAATGAGACATTGAGTGCTCCTCTAGAGAGCCTTTAGTATGATCTGAGACTATAGGGGGAATTGACGGTGATTGCTTCCCCAGAGAGTCTACATTTTAGCTGAACCAGAGGGGTGAGACTGTGTGTGCATTTCAGAGGGTTGCTAGGGCTTTGTAGGTTGAACCATAGGGGTTTGAATGTAAGAGTTACCCAGAGGGTTACCTATTTACTTTTGATAATAGTTGATTACTTGTGTAGTTTGTTTGTTAGAACTGTGGATTGTAGATGCTCGTTCTTTTCTATCTACAACATCTTGTTTTATTACCATCATGTATTCATTGATTGTTAGGAACAAATCTTTGGGTGATTTCCTACTGGGATTGTATCTCACACCCTGTTTGGGCCATGCTTTTGGGCCCAAGAAGACTATATTTTTGTAGGTATGGATAAGGGAAAGCGCCTTTCTACTTCAGGTTATTGATTTCACTAGAGCTGGGGAGCATGGGACCGAGCCGTGGCTCACGATGTCGAGGAGATTACTTTTTTTTCTTTTGCACATGTTTTCAGTTTTATTTTAGCACATTGTTGTGTTTTCTGTTTTCCTTAGATACTTCCACCTGCTGCATCATTTTCATCAATTTTATATATCTATATTGCTTCCATTATTTGGTTTCTATTGTTATGAATGTTGTTTACTGCTTCTTCTATTTATTGTTGTTTTCTTACATTGTATACCTTACTGAATGAGGGCATAGTTTCCCCAATAACTTCCCACGGCCCACGCTGCTAGTCGGCAGCCTCTGGAATTCGGGGAAACATGCTTGAGGTCATGTGGCGAACCGAGTATGGGGCACCAGTAGAGGGGGCTTCGGACTCGGGTCGTTACAGGCACCTAGAATTTGCATGTCATGCAAATTGCCTTGCCATATAGGTACATTTCACTACATTGCATTGCTCGATATGTCTGGGATTTTTGAGTGACTTTGTGATAGTTATCTTATGTTAATATTACTCTTGGATGAGATTGTGTGATTTCCTATCTCAATTTATGAGGTGTATGGTCTCTCAGGGTTTGGGATGAGTAATTTACCGAGTCGATCCATGATAAAATAAATAATTGTGTTTCATTTCTTGTGATATGTGCATGGGGACTGATTCACCAAAAATATATATCCATTATAAGGTAAAATATGACTTCTAAAATGAAATAGTTGTGCATCCTTATCCCTCTATGTCATGTTTACTCAATGTAAAAGTGTGAACTTGAAAATAAAAATAAATGGAAATGAAACTTATACTTGAGTAATTATTGATACCTAGCCATCTAAGTGGGTTTTTCGAGTTTTATACCTTGGGTAGTTACATTTTCCTTGTCTATCATCCATAAGTGTTTTTATCTCCTTGATTCTAAGATTGTTTTGAGGAGTGTTCCTGGAAATTTTGGCCAATTCTGCCACTACATCCACATATCATGTTCTTGGAAGGCGGTGACGACTATGCTACAGATGTGGTGGGACCTAAGGTTCTAGTCATTCCACCTAGAGTGTAACTTGAGGCACTTACTACTGTACCATATCTGGGCAATGATTCCCAAGTTTTTTATAGTTTGCATTTTTTGATTTATTATATCTTTCACTTACAATGGTTGATCTGACTCGTGACTTCCAGTAGAAACATCCTCCTACATTTTCAGGTGATGGAGGTCCACATGCCACTGATTCTTGGATAGAATTAGTCCTATCTATCTTAGAGAATCTATAAATGACTCCAAAGTGGAGAGTCAAACTTACTACATACATGATTTGGGATTCATCCAAGCAATGTTGAGATGTGAATTCCTAGGCTAGTTGTCATCAGGTCATGTTATGGATTGATTTCAAGACTTCCTTTTATTATTAGTTCATTCCTCAGATTTCTGAGAGCTGATAGATCTAGAGAGTTCAAGTATCTCGAGTAGGGTTCTATATCAGTTATGGAATATTTTGCGCATTTCTCAAAGTTGCAGTGATTTACACCAGTTCTAGCTGGTTATGAGATTTCACATGCTAAACATTTCGAGGATTGGGTCTAGTACACCATATGTATGTAGGTGAATGTCTTCATCCTGCATGATTTTTCTAAGATAGTTAATCAGGATATTATCACCGAGCATAACCTAAGGGATGAAAAGAGTACTGGGTATAGAGGATTAGTATCGTGGTAGTCCAGTAGTTATTTCGGTCGAAAAAAATTCCTTTGAGGTTTGTTGTTAGGGTAGTGACAACCACAGTACTTGTTTCGATAGATCTAAAGTTTGTTATCTTTTTGGATGGTGGGGGAATTAAAAGCCTTGTTGTGACGGAGACCCCCTAGAGTGCTGATGTTTTTTTCATATGGGTCATCTTCAAAATTTCTGTAAGGCCATTCCACCATCTTTGAGTGAAAAAGGATCCACACCAACTCCACCTTTAGAATAGAGTTCTTTTACGTTGTGTCAGGTGAGGATTTGGAATAACACCAGTAGGTCTGGTCGAGGAGGTGGTTGTGGTTGGGGTAGCCAGACCTTTGATCACCAGCAATGCCAGTAGAGTTGTTATAATCATGGTAGACCATCTGTTTCATAGGTCCATGGATCAATCTAGTTGAATACACAACATATTATACCAAAGGCTCAAGCTACGGGACCAACCACAGTACGAGGTACTATTGAAGACGCCTCTACTCTAGTATATTCTCTATATGAGATTGGTTCTTCAAACATATTTATCTCTATATCTATCATGTAAAGATTCAAACTAGATATACAATATTACTATGGTGTAATGACCCAATATATGCCATTAGGGGTTCAAATAGAGGGTATACGCTAGTGTAGGGACTATCCCCTTGAGGTAGGTAGTTACCCTTTCTGATGGATCGTCTTTTTTTCTTGAGATGATGGGATTCGATGTCATATTTGGCATGGAATGGTTGGTTCACTATCATGATTATAGACTACTATTGCTATAGGATATCATTAACATCACCAGATAGAAGCAGTTATCTACATAATGGTGAGTGGGATGTCTAGGTTGGTAGAGAAGAATGAGAGCATCATGGGATAGGTGGAGTGACTGCCAAAATTGAAAATATATTCATGGTGGATTTGGGATTGCACCATACTAATTTCTCTCTAGTAGTGGATTGTTCCATGGATTTCTTTACTGAATAATTTTTAGGATTACCTCTTTTTAGAGAGGTAGAGTTTACAATAGATCTTGTTCTGGGAGAATCTCTAGTGTCCCTTCCTTTATACATGATGGAACTTATAGAGGTTTAAGAGCGCAAGAAGTGGTTAGAGGTTTTATAGGAAGAATATTTTATAAGGACTAGTAAAGAATAGTGGGGTTCACTCATGTTTTTTTACAAGAAGGTTGATGGAACCTTATGTCTATACATGTATTACAAAAGGTTGAATCAGCTTATAACCAAGAACTGATAACCACTACCTTGAATTGATGATCTCTTTTACCAAGTCTGAGGATCAAAGGTATTCTCCATGATCAACCTGAGATTGGATTATCATCAGGTATGAGTTATGCCAATAGACATACCTCATAAAGATTTTCCTATTTGGTATGTTATGTATTAGTACATTGTTATCCATTTCGGTCACAGGAACATGCCCTCCGTTTTCATGGCTGTGATGAATAGTATTTTCCACCCCTAATTGGAATATTTTTTCATTGTCATTCTGGATGAAAAATTAGTGTATTCTTTCACTCAAAGAGACCATTCCAAACATCATGAGGTCAATCTTAGTACACTGAGAGAGCATAGAAATTATTCTATTCTTGATAAGTGCCACTTGTAGATCGAAAAATTCAATTCTTGGGTCATATTATCTATGAATCAGGTGTATCTGTTGACCCTAAGATTTTAAGGGCGATAGATTCCTTGGAGTATCCCAAGAACATGTTTGAAAAATGGAGATTCTTGGGGATGCTAGTTATTACAGACATTTTATAAAAGACTTCTCTTGTCTTTCATCACTAGTTACCGGTCTTACAATAAAGGGTGTCAAGTTCCATTGGTTAGAATAATTTGATAAATACTTTTATGAGATGAAATGGAGGCTTGTATCAACAGCTATTCTAAATCTTTTGGAGACAGGTATAGATTATACCATCTACTATGATGCATCAAGCATCATCTTGGGATCAGTACTCATACATGAAGATAGAGTCGTTGTATATGGATCTCGGCAGGTGAGGCCTCATGAGAAAAATTACCCAATGTATGTACTGGATCCAGTAGCAGTTGTCCATGCCATACACATCTAAAGACACAATCCATTAAGAGAATGCTTTTTGGTGTGCACAGACCACAAGATCCTCAAATATATATATTCTCAGTGCGACTTGAACATCAAATAGTGGATATGAGTCAAATATCTACAATCTTTTAATATTGTGCTTGTTTATATGCATGGGAAGGAAAATGTAGTTGTATATGATCTTAGTTGAAATACTAAAAAAAAGGTCGTACGAGAAGCTAATGATGAATAGAAGTTAATGGCCTTATTTTTTGAGTGGTATCTATAGTTTCATGACTATGATGAGTTGTCTTAAATATCATCCTTGAGAGTTACCTCTTCCCTCCTTGAGAAGGTGAAGAGTAGACAATTTTCATATCATGAAGGCTTGGTTCTCTTAGATAACATATCCGGAGACAACCCACCTCTGAATTGGTCAATGGATAGAGACAACATCCAGCATCTACATGGATGTATCTAGGTTCTTACATATATGAGAGACAAGTTGATGAAATATTCCCTTTCTTCTTAGTGGGAAGTTAATCAAGGAATCTCTAAGATGTATCAACATATGCGACATCCATAATGGTGGCCTTAGATGAAACATCAGATAGCAGGCTTTATCACTTAGAGTTCCACCAGTTAGTAGGTAAAGGCAGAACACTAGAGACGTCTGGGCTTACTTCAACATCTTTAAGTCCCATAATGGAAATGGGAAGATGTTTCCATGGATTTCAAAGTCAGATTGCCTAGGTCACTGAGAGGTACTAATGCTATATGGGTAGTCCACCCACTTAATTTATATTCAGGAGACTTTCAAATTTGATGATCTCGGAGGGATACATATAAGTGAAATTATACGACTCCACATAGTCCCTCATACTATCGTTTTCGATAGGGATTCTTGTTTCACCTCATAGTTCTGGCAGGTACTTAAAAAATCTATTGGTACCAAGGTGATTGTTAGCATATCTTTTTACCCATAGACTAATGGAATATCAAAAAAGACAATATAGGTTCTATAGTATGTCCTCCAATCATGTCACTCTAATTTTGGCAGTTCATGGGAGAAACATATCCCTCTTGTTGATTTCAACTATAATAACTTATTTTATGTGACAATTCAGAGGGATCCTTTTTATTCTTTATCTGGTTGGTCATTTTGTTCACCCATATTCTAGCTAGATCTAGGTGAGGAATCCTTACTAGGCCGTCATCTCGTTTCGGAGACTTCAGAGCATGTTCAGCTGATCAAAAAGCATATCTCTACTGCCTAGTCTAGAAAAAAATATTATGATGATTTTTGTAGATGACCTCTCAAGTTTTAGGTCAGGGATCATATTTTTTATTGGGTATCACAAAGGCTAGGGAATATATGGTTACGAGAACAAGGAATGTTATATCATCATTATGTAGGGCCATTTTAGATTCTAGAGAGATTCAGACTAGAAGATTATCATATGATACTACCTAATAGGTATTGTACCATGCACAACCTCTTCCACATCACATAGATTCTAATATATCATGATGATCCTTATCATACCTTTGATCTCATTGAATTTGAGTAATATGAAAATTCTACCTTTGAGGAGTATCTAGTATGCATCGCTGATTAGATCATGAAGGCTCTCCATGGCTAGTCTATCCCTCTAGTACACATGTTATGGAAGAATAACTGCATGTAGGATTAGACTTGGGGGCGGGAGGTCTACGTACGTGCCTAATGGCTAGATTTGTTATTATATAGGGTTTTTCCACACTTTGAAGGCAAAATTGAGTACGAGTTCTTTTAAAGGGGGAAGACTATAAGAATCTGATTTTTAACCTAGGTAAGGATGCTTCAACTTGTGGTCTTAATCTTTAATTTAAACCTAATATGGATGCCTAATGAGTTAGAAATGGTTTTAGGGGTATCTGTTGCATTTTTGGAGCCCAAAACCCATCTTTTTGAGCAAATTGTCCATATCGCATGGTTACCACATGGTTGGCACACAGTTTGGCGTTCCATAAAGTTTAAATTTTCTAGATAGAACTACTTTGCATTGTTTGTTCACATTCGTGTGGCCTAACCATGCAAATATCCCTTATTCACAGAAAATCATGCATCGTTTGCACACAGTTTGTCAAAATATGCAGACAATCATTGCACATGCCATTTTCTAGGGTAATTTTCTAAATTTTCCATTAATGAACTAATTATATTCCCTCTTCATCCTTAATCAGAGTTTATTCAAAATTTACATCCATGGATCCCATTTTGGAGATTTTTCAAGACCAAATCTAGGGATCAAGATATCTAATTCATCCCAGATCTAATCGAGCTTTTTTTCCTCATACTGGATGTGTAACAGAAAGTACTTGAGTCTGTTTAAGAATTTCATCTTCTCTATTTCTCTTGACCAAGTTGTCAGGGTGTGAGAATTTTTCAAATTTTATTAAATTTACTCTGACCCAAGAAAAAAAGTTCCAATACTGGAGAAGGAGAGACGTACAAGAATATGTTGGATGGTCTATAACTCATCCCTTATGTTCATTGATTTTGGAATTGGTGTGTGAGACCCACTAATTTCATCGGGATCCATTTTTGGAATTTATATGCCATGTTTATAATCATTAGAATCATATGGTTATGATATTTACAAATATGTAGTTAGTTTTTAGTGGTTACACCCACTCCTTCATCCCTTCCATGTCGATGTTATGCCATAATTGTTTTTTTTGTCTTTTGAAATGTTTTCACCACCATTTAAGTGTGCCTTATCTTGACCATTATAAATATAATAATTCCTATATTAAATGGATTGATTTATATTTTTAATTTTATAATGGAAAGTACAATTCATGCTCATCATTAACCTACCTAAGGTAAGCGATTCAATTTGACAATAAAATGTGAAATATGAATTGGAATGTATACTAAGTATATGACATGGCCTTACATGTAAATGAATAGTTGGTTGCATATCCATAGATCCCCTTAAGAAAATAATACAAGGTTGAAAAATGAGACTTGTTTATGAAATATTATTTTAATGGATTAAATGAATGGTTTCATGCTACTTGGCCTTGTCCCACTAATGAATGGAAAAGATTGAACCAAATGACTTAATTTAAAGGTTGCATGATACATGACCTTAACACACTAATGAAAGGAAATGATTGAATCAAATTAAATATTACATGAAATAATTATTAAATATGAATGGCCTTAATCAAGCTCACTTTGGATTCTAATCACATAATTAAATGAGCTATCATGAACCCTATTCTGATTCAAGGATTCATCTTTCTTAGGTAGATATCCACCTAGATCTTGATCATTGTATTTTTTTCGGATACCCAGCATAACACCATAGGATCACTTCAATTTCATTACAGGATTCCTTCAATACACTCCTTTGATCCATAATTGACTAGTAGGTTCCATGGTTAAATCCCATTGGTCCGAGTCATTAATTATCCCCATTTTACCTTAGATGAGCTCCTTGGACTCGGTAGGTGTTTCATTGTGGAATGACTGAGATTATGCTTCGTGGATTACACTCTTACCCCATGCCATGCTACAATTATTTCTGAGTTGGTGACCCTTGAGGTCTATGTCACCTTGGTAGTTACCTTGGGAATTCACTATTAAATATCATTACAGGTTGCCTTGATACTTCTTAGAACCATTGAAATTGCTAACATATAACTAATTTATAAACTGGTAACAATTAAATAATGAATTTTTGACATGTTAAGAAACCAGTCGAGGGTTGAAAAAGGTACTTGGGTATTTAGTTACATTGTACTACATTACATTATATATTCATGATTGCACACTGTTACATTTCCATTACAAATGTCGAATGATATAGACATCATTGGTGGTGGCCCACTGAGATTTATCCCACACCCTCTTCAGATGCAGTTTGGTAACCAAAGTAGATTACATGATTGCATGTGTTGACATTGGAAAGAATACTACTTCAAACATTTGATTGCTTTATGTTTAGTAGGGATCTTGATAGCATATGACTGAGTCAGATATCAGGATACTTGGGATATGCTTTGATTTCCTTTATACTTATGTGAAACATATTATTCCTTATATCTTGTATCTATGTTTTCCAATGTTATAATGAAATGAAATATCATTAGTTTTTGTATCTTGTTACAGTTGTTGCAGTTATTGTAACTTTTTCATAAGAAACTAGAGCCTCTGAGTGGCATCGGCCTCCCCTACCCCCCGCCTTAGGGTTTCTTCAGTGGAGATTTGGAGGGGGAGAATTTTTTCTCCATCTCGGGTGCCTCCCCCTACCTCTTTTACTCTCCCTATTCCCCTGCATTCCCACTTTTTTCTCTCACTGGTTTGGATTTCTTGTTGATTCTCTGTGTTTCAGCCTTGGCGATGACTCGTGGTGGTCTTCTCATAGAGACAATTCTGCTTGGCATTTTTTGAGGTTCTGACCATGGTTGTGCTGTTGATGTTCTAGGCTACACATGCCTTCTCTGACCCAGTGTACCGCTGCGACTCTCTAGTTCAGAGCTGAAGTGGTGACAATATATTAGTTTTGGGTTATGGTATACTGGTCGATGGATTTCTCAAAGCAACCAGAGTCGATTCTAGTTTGTTGGTTTTTCTTGTGATGACACTCTATGATTTCGGTTCTTATGATGTTCATTTATGGATGTGACAGAGGTAGTTGGAATTGGGTTACCATGGAATTGATCCCCCTGTCAAGGACCTTGTTCCCTCCATAATTTTCTCTTACTCAAGGATTCCACCACTATTCTCCTTGTTGGATCTACCAAGTGGTTTACAAGGTGTTTTGGGATTTGAGTTCGAGCAGGCGATGACGATCCCGGTGGTGTATCTTCTAGTGGCTTTATTTATGTCTATTACACTGGGTTGATCCACGTATTTGGTGTGGTGGTTCCTCTATTAGAGATATGGTAATCAGATCTGGCGGTTTTCGGACTACGACATTGATGATGGTGTTCCCCGATGTTTGATTTTTCGACTATGGGTTGTCACTAGTGTTGTGCTCTATGTCACGATGGTTTTTTGCGCTTTGATGTGTTGTGCTCACTCTACAAGGGTGGTATGATGCTGTGATGGTTCAATGTGCAGAGGATTTATCCAGGGTTGGTCCAGTCAACGTCGGGTGCAGGCGGTCGATGTAGAAGTAGAGATCGGCTATGTTGAGGTGTGGAGAAAGAAGACCTTGGAAATGTATAGACATGAAATGGTGAATGGTTATGCTTTTTGGTGGGGTTACTAGGATGGTGTGTAGAAAATCATTATCAACGACGGAGGTTATAGTGATCATATTTCTTGGTTCCTCCAGCAGGTCATGTTTCCGGTGGCAGCGGTGTGTGGTGGATGAGTTGCAGGAAGGGGACGACGACATGATAGTGATGTGGAGATCGAGCTCCGACCAGACGATGACAGTAATTGGTATTGATGCGATTGAGAAAACGAAGTTATGATGGTGTTGATCTATATGAGGGATTGGTTTTTTAGGTGTCACAAAGACACGTGGTTCGTTTGAAAACTTTTTGAATTTGAATTTGAATTTTGAAAATATTGGGCGTGGGTCTTGAATGTATTTTGGGCAGTGATGTTTTATTGTTTGGATGGGTTGAATCTGGTGGGAAAATGTTAGGTTCAAACTTACCCTAATAGTGTCATTAGAAAATACAAAAAATATGGATTGTGGTATTGTTACATTGTCACTATTTTTCCATTATTCCTTTTATTTACTAATATTTATTCCTCTATTTAAAACCTGTTTATATTCACCAGCTACACTACACTTTGGTAGTGATGGAATAGTGTCCCCACTAACAACTCCTAATCCCTCGCTACTAGTTGGAAGCCCCTATCATTTAGAGAGATGCGCTTTAGGATATGTGGCCCACCGTGCTCGGGGAACCCATTAAGTGGAAACCAGGTCCGGGACATCACATTGATAGAGAATATCATATTTAAGATTATGTATAAATAGTAGTTTTGGATTAATGAGTTAATATTCTTGTGAAATGGGGTATTAGAGGGTGTTATCTCACTAAATACTAATAATTTTGAGGTGATTATGTCTTGGGATAATATAAAGGTTGTTTTTGAAAAAATAATATTTGATGTTTTTGAAATATATTATAGATAATATCATTAATATTTATGAAAAATTGAATATCCTTTAACTATATTGATATAAAATTGAATGATGTTTAAAAATAGTGATGAGCACTGAATAAATTTTTAAACTAAAAGAGAGGATGTTTTTATATCTTATACTAATTCTTTATGAGATTTATATAGGCTACACCATGTATTATAATTCCATTGGTACATGATTTCATTTTTCATTGATTCAATAAGATCATGTGGAAGAATATAGATCTTTCTAATTAAACCCACATAAAAATTAATTACCCTACAAATGATCATGAGTTAGTAGCCATTATATATGGTTTGTAGCACATTAGACATTTTTTATTAAGGGATTGATTCAAAGTGTATATGGACAAGGATATAATAAAATATATATATACTCAAAAGGATATAAACATTAATTAATGATTATAGTTTGATTATATTTATACATTTGATTTCAATATGGATTATAATCTAGGTAAAGTAAATATTGTTTCTAATGCACATAAAATGAAATTTTTAGTGTAAGTAGTGAAGGAATGGGATTTGACAATTCTTTTTAAAAAAATTTACTTGGAAGTGATGTAAAGTTATGATAATCTTTTCATATGAAGTATACTTGTTCAGAAATCCTTAATTGATCAAATTCATTCGAAGAAGGCATTAAATTTAGAATTAATGTATATCAGAAGAATTCAAAATAGTGTGGAGACCAATTGTGATTGGTCTCAATATTTTGATGGAAATATTCTTTTTAAGAATATTTGTATTGTTCTTCTACCTTGGATTTAGATGTTTATAAGAGATAGTCATAAATCTACTTGAGTTATTCACCAAGTAACTACTATGATATATGTCTATAATAAATATCAACACTTATAACCTATGATAATGTGTGTGATTACTGATCATTCATAATTTTTTCGTAGTTGATTACAAGTTAAGGTTGGGTATAAAAGATCAAATGGATTGATGAAACCCCACCCTATTTTTAATTAGACGTAGAATAAGGTTTACGTAGATTTTCATAATTGGACAACAATGTTATCCTCATGAGGGAAATTTTATATGAGTAATTATTGACTATATGACTAAATTAACCGACTTCTTACCAATCAGGGATAATACAACGGTGGATGATATTATAAATCGATATGAACATTAAATTATGAAGGAACATACAATTCCCTCTTTATTCATCCTTAATTTAGATCCACATTTCACTTTTTTTGAAAGAGTTATAAAGAATCTATGGGCACTTAGTAAATGATTAAAATATTATACAATCCATATTATGATAGCTATAAAGTGTAAGATAAACATTTTATTTGAGATATTTTATGTTATTATATGGATAAAATTGGAGGTTTATAAATGAATAATTTGTCATTGATTGAATTTTCTGATGATTATATTTTTTCTCAATCTAAATCACTCTGTTTAAATCTTTTTATAGTCACCCATGTATGTATCCTTTATGTCTTGAAAAAGTGGGTGTGTTATAACTATAATTGTTGGGAATTTTTCTTGAGGTGACAAGTAAAAACAATTTTATTCAAAAAAAATGAGGTCCATGGTTTAAAATCCTCATAAATCACATACATAATGATGTTGTCATCCATAGTTATTTATGGTTTGTGATCAAGTGTTTTTCAATGTTTCTCTATGAATAGGGCATCAATTATTGGAGAAGTAAGGTAACCCTTTTCAATGTTTTTCTAGTTCTCGTGATATTATTGAACTCCTTTTGAAATTATCATATAAAATAGTTTTACCTCATCAGTAAACTGAGAAAGATAACATCCTCCGTGTATCTAAATTAAAGAAGTGTCATCCTTATCCATCAAATGATACTGAATAAAAGGATTTGTTACTCAATAAGGATTCCACTTTCATTAATTATCATATTTTTATTCTATAATAATAGGATAAAGAGTTTATAGGTAAATTGAACAGTGTTATTAATGACATTATTAGGGCATACAATGTCATTTTTAGTAGAATTATAACAACGATGATTTCAATGATATGTAGTTTTATTATTATTATTTAATTCCATGCATTTTATGAATTTTGGACTATGAAATTTGGACATTAACAAATCACACAATATATTTTCTATATTCATAACCATAAGTGTCATGCATGATAGCCAATCATGTCAAAGCACTTAAGATAGTGAAGTGCATATGGTCTGGGATGCCAATTAGTAAAGTCATTTATTCTAGTAAGAAGTATGTGATTTTATAATTTGGAATTTAATTTCCATTATTCTAGTAACATTCTCTCCCTATCTCACTCAGGATACTTCTATGGGTTATTTATAATGTGACTCCTTACCTCTTACTTTTCAATTCGTGTTCTATATATGATTTTTTTGATTCCAAATCAAAATATAAAGGTTATGATTCATTATACTTCCCTTAATATATATCCATCAATTTACTCCTTTATTTTTACCTAACCATATAATGTTATCAAATATATGGTATTGTTTAATCTAAATATTAGGGATTTTTATGTATAGGATATGAGAATTCCCAATCTCACCACTATCTATAATAATTTAGTGAAATTTTTATATCACAACAAAAAACATTGTGCTATAAAACTTTAATGTTAATGAAAAATTATTTTTCAGAGTTTGAATAGAGATCATGGAATAATGTGGGTGGGTTTTTTATGAAACCATAGGTCATTAGGCAATTTGGGAGCTTTGAATTTGTTTATGATTTTAAAAAGTTATTGTGCCTTTATAAATAGTTATTCCAAATAAATTTAACTAAGTTCTATATGTTACACTTCTATGACAATGATTATGTCATATATATGAAACAAAATTTGAGTCATTCCCCCATAATTTTAGGTTTCATGTTACCACAATCCCATATTTTATCATCCTTGAACCCACAAACCTATATCCAATGTCAAGAGCATAAAAGTTAAATTTCAGGATTTGATACTAATGAAGGTGATCCAATTTTCCATATCGAAGACTTACAAAGTCAAAAATAAATATTGGATCACTTACATTACTAAGGAAATTTTAGGTTTGTAGATGTAAATAATTAGTTCAAACTCATACATAAACATTACACCTAAATTCAGGGGAGTAGTTTTTTCCAATATAACTTCTTTTTTATATTCCATATTATGTTTTAAACTTCATAGAAAAAATTCATAAATATAGAATCCATTCTAGACAAAAATTATTTAATCATAATCTTATATAACGTTTTTAATAGGAAAAAAGGAAGTGATAGATCAAATAATTAGTTAGAAAAAACATAAGAATTGACAATTGAATGTCATGAGTGAGAATAAGAAGAGGAGAAGGGTATAATGCCAAAATCAAAGTGCATGACCATAACATAAGAGTATGCATACCCATAAATAGCTTTATCATTAATCGTGAATGATGAAAGAAATATATATCAAAGGTTAGAATCATTTGAATCAATTATAACGAGCCATGTGATTTCAATCCTTTTAAAAGGAATCATTGAATACCTATATCAAGCATAAATAACACATTTTCGTTTCTTAAAACAAAATATTATTTATCACTCTTAAAAATAAAATAAAATATACGACAAAAATCCATCTCTGAGGAACCTAATTCATTATAGAAACATAATGGACCCACCCATCTCTGTGTTATAATATAAACACCCAACATTGGTTTATAAAGCTACCACCCATCCTTAGTAAATAATGTAACCACCTATAATTGATTTATTATAGAACCACAAGTTATTATAAATAATTTACAAGAACCATATCATGAATAATTATATAGTGATTTAATTTCATTATAAACATAAAATAAATATTCAATATTCCTTTCATAACTTTATTAACCCATAGAAATAATAATTTCTATTTCAATATACTTGAAACAATAACAATCAATCTAGTGAAAAAATAGGATAATATCGTTTTAATATATCTATATGAAGAATAAGTAAAATCAAGGGTTATTGATGTTGATTAATGAAAATACCATTAAAAGAACATTAAACACTTTCCTGATGAATGTAATCTATTTCAATTTGAGTCACATCAAAGGATATCATCTTATATAGAAAATAATTATGAAATATTATTTAGAAAATTTCTTGAGGAAAATATCCTTTCAATTTCAAAAATACTTTTTTAAAATAAAAAACGTCCCAAAAAATTAATGATATAATTTTGGTTGAAAATATCCTTTGAAACATAAGATTGGAGCTTTAAAACATTGAGTGTCCATGAGGGATGGAAAATTATTTCATGTTGTAAATGTTAAAATTAAACATTCTTATCAAATATTTTGTAAAGGAAGTCAAAGTGACCCATTTGTAAAACATTATGAAACTAATTTTTTAAAAGATTCTTAAATAAGGTAAAATATCATGAAAATATATTTTTTATAATCCTTTATTTTTATAAAATAATACTTTTTAAAATATTTTAAAAAACCTTGATATGGAATATAATGATTCCTAATATAAAATAAAGATACAATATTTGTATCACTTACATTAATATTTCTTAAAATGTTTCCAACCAATAATAGAGGAAATGTAAATTAAACATGTAAACCACATTCATAACTGGTGGAGAAAAAAATATATCTGGTTTTATAAAATAATATCTAATTATTTCCTCCCAAACAATCTTTAACATAAAGAATCCTAAAATTAAATAATATTGTATCATAAAACCTTTTCCCCTTTGGATAATCCTTAATCGTAATCCATATGAAAGAATAATGTTAGATGAAAACATAAATATCAAGAATATAATTGTATACATGATATAATATATGAAAGGATTAACAGACACACCTTATCAAAAATTCAAGGCAATAACATAATATATGTCCCAACTATGACAATTTGATACAAGAAACCCTTACAATTATCATAACATTGATCATAAAATTAATAAATGAATCGATTATGTATATAAAATATAAATAGAAAAAAAATTGTAAATAAAACATCATATAATAAAAAGTAATTAATCACATAATCTAATAATATCAATTACAATTAATTAGTAATACACCCCAATGAAAAAAAGTTCAATTGTGAAATTCTTTACCACTTGACAACTTTGAAGTAAAATCTCTTTGGATGAAATAATTAAAATTGAAACATAAAATAACATTATCTATGGAGTGTTCTTAATATTATATATAAATAGTTTTATATATAAAAATCATAAATTAAATTAGTTCTATAACAATAAAATATTCCTCAATGAGGGAAAATTTAGACGAAGTAACTTATAATATAAGAAACTTCTTAATAAAACCCACTCAAAAGATAGAGAGCATGAAGTTGAAGTTAAAATATCATTAATAAGAGTAATAAATGATTTTAAATATTTAATTTACATAATACGAAATATATAAAATTAATTATGATCATAAAAGAACATATGTCTCAATGAAGTAAGTTTTCATATGAAAACTCTTACCTTGAGTCAAGACTTTCTATGTATGTACTTTAAATTCTATATAATAAGATTATTTAAACTATTTTATTGTAAAATAAACCATTTATAGAATTTATAAATATTACAAAAAAAACCTTATTCTATTTATTTTTATTACATATTTATATAATTAATTTGTTGAATCTATATCGTGTGTTTTGGGGATGTTTGGTTCATTATTTCAAAACAACTTTGGTGTGTTTCACAAGGTAAATTATGTCATTCTTCCATCATATCCATAATAATAATCATGAAATGAATATTTTTTTATAAATAAATTGTATTTTTAAAAGTATATATTAATAATTTTCACAAATAATGCACTATGTTTGATCATAGAGATAGTAGACTATATGTATGAATGAGTAAAGTTTCAATTTTTCAAGGATCACTATAGAAAGAAACTAAGTATTACCTTATCCCTAAATAATGTTAAAAATATTAAAAAAATAAAATTATATATGTAGATATAGTTATATATATCATCCACGTGATTTGGCGATGTTAAAAATTAATAACATCACTTCGTGGAGGCGGTAGTCCACACATATGCATGAACGATGTTATCATTTCTCAGAGAATGGAAAGGTAAAAGGTAAATGATATATTATATTTTCAAAATAATAAATATTTCATGAATATAATAATTATGACATATATATATATATAACATATATTAATTAACTTTACCCATATTACCGTCTATGAAAAGTGTTATTGAAAAATGAATCAAATTGCTTCGTGTGAAATTAGTCCACCATATATATGAGTGATATTATTGTATCCCCCATGGAATGGATTCTAAGAAGGTGTATCTGATATCATAATTAAAAGGGAATAATTAGGTTTCAAAAATAATTTTTAAACCTTAAATCCATCATTATACCAATACTTGAGAGGAAATGATGAAAAAATAATTACATTGGTTTGTGAGGTGGTATTCTCTTCTACACAAAAATGATGGTTTCATTTCCCATTTTATAGAATAAGAAATGGATTTAGGTTATGAAATTAGCATACTAATATGTATGTATATGGGAGAATTTGGTGTTTCTATATCATATTTATTTTCAAATATTTGAATGACATGGAAGATGAAATATAACAAAAATGTTTGATTAAGCATAATACCTCTTCTTCATACAATAACCTTAGGTTAACACCTAAATCCTTTATATAATGGCTATATGATAAAACCAAGGGCCCTAGGTTATGGTAATAGAAGTAAGGGTTTTATTTTTGTATGTATTGGCTGATCCAAAAGATTTTGAGGATAAAAAGAGGTGGCGATTGGGGGTTTTACATTATAAGTGAGGTGAGTGACACACTTGTAATTGTTCAAAATTTTTAAATAATTCTGTATCACTTTCATTGTTAGAATCCTCAAAAATTAAGCATTATTGATCCTTAATGAATATAAGTGAGAAATATGTCCATCTAATAGAATTTATACATGTGTTTAGGTAATTTTAACCCATATCCAATTAGATTACCCATGGTAGACTCGTTTCCACCTTAACCATGATAAACTATTTTTACTATTTTTCACTATTTATTATGAAAAATATTAAGTACCCCTTATCATATAATGTATATTATGTTGATTAAAAATATGGAATCCATTTTTAAATATTTTATTGAATATAATATAATATATATCCTTCTGAAATTATTATAAAATTGGTTTTCAATAAATTTATTTTTCAAGTATAAGATTATTTTATATAAACTCTATGACAATAAAAAACTATTATATGAATTTCCATTCATATAAATAAATATATAATCTATAAATATGATTCAAAAATAATTAATTGGATTTAATATAACTAAATAATACAAATAAAATTCAAAGAATAATGGGAAATTTAAATAACTTAATTTTTTGAAAATAAATGGTTGTATTATAAAAAATGTATTTTCAATATTTATAGAAAAATAAATATTTTTGATAAAAACCCAATAATTCACAATAATTTAATTTCGATATTATGATTTCAAAAATAATTTTCTTTTTATCAAATATTTTTTTTTTAAATCTGAAGAAATTATTTTCAATGTATTATCACAAAAATAAATAAATTTTTTTTTGAAGAAAAATATATTTTATGGAATAAAATTACATTACAAAAAATTGATTGATTAGTTACCAATAATTTGTAAATAAAGTTATATTTATTAGGAAATATATATTTATTTAATAGAGTAGTTAAGATTATTTATACCTTCTAATTTAACAATTAGATTAAGATGGTCATATATACCACGAGTTATTTAAGCCAGATGTTGAGTGAAGAACACTCTATCAAACATAATGTAATTATTTGAAAATATAATGGGGTTACATTATCCCCAATTAATAAATCGTACCCCCACAATTTGTAATTTCTATATGTGGCCAAAGGTCTTATATTTGATAACACATTTCTTGAAATCTAACATGATAAAAAGAGCTAATAAAACTTCTTATTGATAATAGTGAAAGGGGAATATTAAGGTTATCTTGAATAACACATACCAAGTTTCCCAACAGAAGAAAACTAATTCAAAGTGATGATATAGATGTCTAATAAAATATTAATTCCCTTGTAATTCTAGATAGTGAGTTAGATCATTGATCACAAGAAAGTGAATGATCATTAGAAAGACAACATCCACAAAACATAAAACCAAAGAGGTGTGAAAAATACTATCGATTTAGTCATTAATGATAGTAATAAGACAAAAACATTTTCCATGATTCTTTTATTATAGTTGAGAAATTACTTTACCATCTTGATTATGTACATCAGTAAATATACTTACATGTTATGTAGTATTTCATTCTTTAATAAATTTCCTCTAACATCCCATATTTCTCACCCAATGATAAGTAATCAAGAAAAAAAATTTGCGCCTGAGGCACTAAAATAAATTTAAAATGGAACAAAAATTCTATTAATGGATGAAAATATATCCCTTATCTATTTATAAATTAACCAAAACCAAAATGGTCTGCATAAGATAAATATCAAAATTAATAAACCATTACTTGAATAAAACTAATTTAATTTATTAATTAATATAAATAAACAATGTTAAAACTAAATCTATCTATAACTATTTATCTTTAAAACTATTCAAAATATTCCTTACTAATATTGAAACAAAAAAATCAAAAGTATTTGATCACATATTCTTCTAAGATAAATTTAAAATTTATCTCTAAATAACATCAATCACTTTTAAAGTCTCACACATCAAATGTATATTCCCTAATCATTTAATCTCCAAGATATACTAATCATTTCATTAAATAACCTGAATCATCACAAAACCACAATAAAATCAAATATGATTCCATAAGATAATTTAATATTTATTCCTAAAATATATAATATAATATTATTTTTTCATTAATCTTATAATGTTTCCCAAAATTATCTTTCAAACCATTTAAGTAAAAAAATATCATTGTCAAACTAACTAGGATATCACAAAAGCTAGTGGTAGGAATTTCACCATTATCAATCTTGAATAGTGGGTTCTAGACCTATGGCCTTTCTGGATGTGATTGTATATTTTCATGCCTTATTTTTTTCATTTTTCCAAAAATTATATCCTTATAATGTTCCCATAAATACGATGAAGATTCTTAAAAATAGAAATAATCCTTAAAGATCATATAAACACTAATGGTTCTCAATACCTTCAAACTTATGATAAGGCCTAAAATAATAAACCTATGATGGTATCCATAAACATTAATATAACCTGACATTAAAACAACATAATCTCTAATGTTATCTAAACATTTACACTGATACCAACTATAATAGAACTGAACCAACACTCCTTGATTCGGTGTTAAATTCAAAAAATTTACATTTCCTGATTGGATACCAATACAAGTTACCCAATTTTATAAATTCAATACTTGGAACATCATGAAGAAATTTATACTAACTTTTGTACCCAAGGATCATTTTGGATAACAGTTTTAGTGAATTACGGGAAACTATAACAAAAATAAATCCAATGAATTTTAGGGATTATTTTTACCACTATACACATATTTTTATATTACATATAAATTCTTAAACATCTCCCATAAATATCATCACATTATAATCCTTTATAGAAAAAAATAATTTAATCATCATTCCTGATAACTCAAGGAAAATGAAAAATAAAAAGGGTGAACACAAATTCTCACTAAGGGTGAAAAAAGAATTAACAATTTGCTGTCATATGTGATCATAAGAAAAGTATAAGATTATGATGATATAATCAACGTGAATTATCATAAAATAAGAATTTTAACACCCAATAATACACCGATAATCATTATTAGAACATATCATAAAAAATTATCAAAGACTAGAGTAATAAAAATCAATAATCATGATCTATGTTAAAAGATTCTAACATTCATGCGAGGAATGATTAATTTAAATTTTGGTTAATAAAATACATAATTGGGATAATAGAGTGTTTCTAGGGTGTATGTAAGGTCTTGGGGCTTCCTAGGGGTTTGAGGGATGAAAATAAGGAAAAATATGTTATGTTGTGCTTGAATCATAGTTGACACATGGTTTGTAATAATGATATTCCATAATAATAAGTCTTGGAGGAAGGAAGTTCATTATTTACAAACCATGTGGTATGGTTTCCTCTTAGATAGAGGTGTCTCCATGGTTGGCGCACGGTTAGGGAAATCATGCGGTCTAACCAAGAACCTCATTAAAAATCGTTATTTTATCATTTGATCCTCTCAAACATATTTCTTTCATACATGATTTCCATCCCCAATCGACCCTCAGTAGACTAGGTTAATACCAAGAGATCTACCCCAATCTGAAGATAAATCTCCATCAAATATTGTATGTTTGGAGATCTATTTAGTATGATTTGATTCTCTAGGTAAGTCATAAACATTGTTTCCTTATTTATTCTGGAAGATGGTTAACTTGGTTATTATTATTGTTATGAGTCTTATGAATCCTATTTTGAGGGTGTTGTTGGTCTAGTTGTTTTTTACGGTTTTATCTCAAATCAGGGGATGTGGTTGTCTTTGAGCATGATTTAAGTGGTCTAAAGGTTTTTTTCCAATAGTCTTTATATTTACCTTGTGTATATAGTTTTCCATTTTGTTTCTTTACTAATTTTTTCTTTATTTGACTAATAAATGTATATTGGGAATTAAATTGATGTGTGAAACCACTCACGGACCCTGTCAAGTCCATTGATGATTTTATACTGGGCCTAGGGATACCCATGATGTATTTCAAACCCTATATAGAGATGAAATGAAATTTTGAATAATGATATATAGAGGTTGTAAGGGAGAATAGGTTGTAATTATAATTATTACGTTATGGGAGAAAGGGAAAAATTGGAATTTTAGGGGAAGAAGTGTTTATTACACAATGTTTTTTAATTCAAATGTCTTATTTTCAATGATTTTGTGATATGAAGAAGAGGATTTCTGGAAAAAAAAAATTTAAATGCTCTGCTTCATATTTTGATCTAGTTATGGTTTTTAATGAATGTAAAAGATGTTTCAAAGTAGATTATATCAAAAAATTAGGTGTCCATATCAAGAAAATCTTAAAGATTTTTCTTAATTTGTCTAAAATTTTTATTTTATAAGAACATGTGGTTCATATTTCTGAAGATGAATTGATATATTTTTTAACAGTTTTGATAGAAAATGAAGATATTGGACATTTTTTTAACTTTTCAACAAGGTAAGACTCTTGTTTTAAAGATATTATTCTGAATGTATAATGTGGATATTTAGTTTTATTATCTTTTGACATGTGAAAATTGGATTGGGTCTTATTGAGACTTTTTGTGTTTTAATGGTTCATGAGGACTTTGGTAAATGGTGAAATGATAAATGTATTGAAAATTCAAAAATGAATAGAGGAAAACAATGTATAATACTTTGGTAAAAGGTAAATATTGAATATGTCAACCCTTTAATAACAAAATGGAATTATAATGAAGTTGATTAGGTTGTGAGACATGGTGTTCATCATCACTGGTTTAGGAGGAGCACTGATTCTCTTGTAACCACAATTATTTTATATAGATGGTGGGATGTTGGATTGATGCTCTTATCCCTTGAGCAGGCTAGACTGATGCACCAAGTTCCCAAGTGCGTCATTGTTTTTAGAGGATGGAATGATGCTCTTGAATCTAAGGGTATGTAAATGGAGTTCTACATTTTTATTGGGATGTTCAAACATGGAATTTGGGATCCATGTTTGATACCTGGACCATTTATCCCTATTTATCGACCTGTGACCCATATAATATATGGTTGGGAAAGATAGAGTTGAATTTTTGAATCCTAGTTAATTACTTGGATTGATGATCCTTACTATCTAAACATAAACCCTTGTGATAAATGGTTCAGATGTATGACATGGGTCAAAGAAGGTTTGGTGGGTATGGGTATCACATGGAATCAAGAAAAAATATGATTAAATTAAATATTGATAAATAATCAAACCTTGTTTGTCTACTATTTTCTTTTTTACCTTACATCATTGTTTACCATTATAAAATTCTTATTTATTTTTAAACTATTGGTGGTGACCTAATGAGTTGTTCTCACCCCATATTTTGACCACGATGGCACTTGGATACATGAGATGTTGTTACTTATTTTATGAGAGGTTCGGGATAGGGATATGGATTTCTGTGTATTCATGAAATGTTTTTTTGGATCATGGAAGGTCAGGTATGTCTTGTACTCGTAACCACATTCAATATTTTCCATAATTTTGTTATCTTGGGTTTTTATTGTTTAACTTTCTGACTTGCAGTGTAAGAATCTTATTATTGAATCATATTTCGTTTGGATTTTTATTAGTACTTACCTTAGGTTTATTATTTTATATTTCCACTGGCTTTTATACCTATTTATATTATTTATACTATTTATTTACAATAATAATTTGTTATATTATCCTCAATGTATCTCTATAGACTCGTACTGCTAGTCGGAAACCTCTATCATAAAGGGATGCATGCTTGATGTCATGTGTTTCATCGACATAGGGTACCAATATAGTTGCACCCTGGTTGAGATGTTATAAATTGGTATCAGAGTAGTAGATTTTGTACTATTTTAGAATGGTAGATAGCTGGCTAGAATATTTTTAGATCTTTTTAATGGGCCTATTCTAGGATTAAAATATCCCCTTGTATAGGGGACAATCAGAATTTACATGGGTGGTAATTGATGTTTTAGTTTTTTTATTTTGTCATTGAATTATTTTTCACCTCTAATGGATCAATTTTGGTAATGTGTTATCTATTTGTGGCCAATTCTTTCTGGTCAATCGTAACTGACTATGTATGGAGAGGAGTTATAGGGGATGGTTTTAGAGATTCTTCAACTGCCTATATGATTTATATAGATAATTATATGGTAGAAATAAACATTAAAAACACCTTAGGTGTGATTTAGTTAGTTGGATGTTGAAAATTACTTGTAGGGTAATGGTTAGGGCCAAATCACGTGTCAGTAAGAAACATAGGGTGTTTTCCCAGTATAAACTATAAATGTAATTTTATCCAATGAAAAACATGAGTTATGGAAATTTAATAAAGGAGATTATTTTGAGATATTAGTTAATTAATAGTTTTTGAAATGTGAAACCTTGGGTGTTAAATGGAAAACTTTAATTCAATGTAAAAGATAAATTATAAAACCTCTAAGGAAAATAGAAATTGGTATCTATTATGTTTTTGCTTGACCCAATGTATCTGTGGTTTAGTCTCTAAGAGTGCCCTAGTTTTGAGACCCTTGGTCATGGGTTGTGAGGTCATTATGGGATAGGATATAAGGGACAATGTGATGTAACTTATTGCGACTCTTGTTAGGCTTTGAACATAAGGTTGAATGATGTTGCCTTATAATGTGAATATGGTGGCCTTAGTAAGTTGAGATCATGCAGGTTGTTTATGGTCCCCTGAAATGTGTGTCATTCTTTGTGGTTCCAATAGTATAGCTTGTGTTTCTGTGGGAGTGGAACCTAAAGTATGTTATTTGTTTTGGTGTGCATGGAGCTATGTGTTTTGGAACGAGGGAAGGAGTGATACCAATGGAAAGTGGATTTTGAGAGATTAAATGTTAATGGATTAGTTGGAGATATAATGGTTTTTTAAATGATACTCAAGTAGTGAAAATGATTGTTGGATTTGGGTGATTCAGGGAAGTTAAGGTAGAGTTTGGATCAGTTTTGAGGGTTCTTTGGAATTTGAAGAATAATTTGGAGTTGGAATCTATGCACATAATGTGACATTATGTTTTTGGAAGAGTCATGACGATGTCTAGGTTTCAATTATAAAGGAATAAACTTGAGTGATTCTAGTTTTCTTTACAGATAGTTTTGAATGGAATGAATTTTTTGATGCTTGACCCTACTGTATTGGAAAAGTTTGATATAATGATTGATAAATAATTTGGATGGAAGAGACTAGGGAAGTTAGAGTTTGGATAGGTTCTATGATCTAGGAATGATTCTATATTATTGGGTGGTCATGAGGGTTGACCTGACTTTTTTTAAGGTTGAGATGTTGGATTAAAATATATAGGATTACTTGACAAGGGCAAGGTTGACTGACCAAGAGGCATGGTTAATGACTTGAGTATGAAATTGAACCTAGTTATGAGGATGTAGAAGTTAGGGAAGTATGTGTTGGGTTCAATTAATGGTCGTAATAAAGCATACGATCTTGAGGTTCATAGTGACTTCAATATTGTTGGAATCCTCCTGATGTGCATGATGTATTTGGTATATGTGAAAGGGTTTCTCAATATAATCTCCCATCTATTTCAGTGAGATAGAGGTGACAAAGGTGGACTATTCTTGGGACCATTTGGTATTGGAGTGGTTTGATGGACCGTTTAAATTTTTTTGGAATCTCATTTTTTGTGGTTGGAAAACTCAAGTTGTGTGGTGGAAATAGTTCCACAATAAAAAATATTCTGAGGGTTCTGGGTAGATATTTTTGAGAAGGTTTTGATTTTTGGTAGGAAAGTTCCTTCTGAATCATACTGATCGAATGTTGATGAAACACTTACAGATTGGGAGACCCAAGGCCATTTCTGGGGTTTGACATGTCCCCACTACTATTGGTGAAATCATTAATGGATCATTTTTGTAGTATTTGTCAATAATATCATAGTATATTCTTATACTAGAGACGATCATGACTAAGATATTGACATTGTTACAAGTGAACTAAGATATATCATTTATAATTTTGCAAGCCGTCAAAATATATTTCTGAGTTTATGGAGGGATATCTTGGAGATTTCACTCATAGAGTAATGTTTGTGAAGTTGTATGGTGGGAAGTTCATGATCATCCATTTGTATTTATATCCTTATGATGGACTATATGTTGGTGAATTACATAGGATCCATTCTTATAATCCAATAATGGGTGATGTATGATGTTTTTTTCTAACACTTAGGTAGGGAATAGTTTTCCACAATTACTTATGTGGTTCAATGAAAAATGATGTATGAAGTATAGTAATCATAGTTTCTTGATTGAGGTGATGAAAAAGACAATCCAAAGTTAGTGACTGATGTTTCTGTCATGGGGGTAGGAACCTCATGCTGAAAGGGTCATAGTAGTTTGGAGCTCGTTGTGGGTTGGTCATGGTGGAATTGGGATACCAAAGATAATCAGCCTGATCATTGTCTCTAAGCATGAGTTATTTCTAAAAAGTGATTTGTGGTGCTGGTTTTGGAGGTGAATTGGTATTTATGATGGGGACTGATAACATATTTTATATCGTGGGAGTTATTGATGTATAATCATACTAAAATTTAGTTATGGACTCCAGTGGGTGTGCTCAATTGATCATAGAATGTATCAGAGCGTAATTTTATTATTAATAGCTATAGTGGAGATATTCTAAGAGTGGGAACCATGCAGTTTCAGGGTGAGTTTTCCAGTGATTATCTAACTTAGATTATCATGTGAGATAAATGTTTTAAGTTCCAAACTACATTGTGTGAGTCACTTTGGATGTGATAAACACATTGAGAATAGAATTTGGATTTTTAGGAAAATCCAATTTTGTTCTTAGTTCATCCATGGAAAGTGGGTATATGTCTATTAAATTGGGGTTCTCATTGGAAAGAATAGGTTCTGATATTTATAGTAATTCTCAAGCATGTTTTGGATCTATAGTTTATAAACAACACTAGGTACCATCTATGACTAGACATTCATGGTTACAGTGATATCTTTCGATGGTGGAGATGGAAAACATTAATTGTTGGATAATATAAGGTAAAACATATGGTGAGGATCATTACAGGCCTGGAGGATGAACATGTGATAACTTCATTAATTTTTGGGTTTTTAGAATTAGTTAAGAACAATCTTGATGTTTTTATTTTGATAACGAACATTGTCTTGGGTTTTAGTATCTGAGAACCTTGAGTATAAGGTTTTAATTTTTTTTAAAGCATTCAAGTTGGAAAAAAGATGTTGGGACATAAATCATAGACTAACATAGTTTAGGGAATTCCATTAGATTATCGTATAATCCTTTGATTTTCACTGAGTTGAGGTCACCATAGGATTTCATAACAAGGTAAGTCAGTGTAAAAGTGTTTTGGGTAGTTGGGATCATTGAGGAAATCAGACCAATAGAGTAATGATTGGATCTTGCACAATGATATAGTGTCATTATCAATGTTTTTCATGTCATATATTTGATGGTATTATATTGAACTTTCTCACATGGTTGGTGTTGATAATTTTAAGTTGGTGTGGATGCATCTTGTGAGGAGTATCCAAATCATGATATAGACCCCAACATTGAGTAAATTATTTTGGATAAGATGATTTATTTTATCCAAAACTCATTATTGAATGGACATGATCAGAAATAAACCTGGGATAAGGAACTTTAGAGGTTGTCTCAGTGGAACTACCCTTGTTTCTTTGAAGGCCCAATGATGATTTGTATTCCTTCTCAGGGATGTGCTATTATAAGGAGAGTAGGTTGTGATATCTTGACATTAAAAATAAGTGTTTTCATATTAACATTGGTTAGACTTATTTTAATTTGGTTAATTGATTGTTTCACAGGAGTTGGGCGTGTCTTGGGGCTGTCCCGGCAGTTCGAGGGAAAAAATAGGAAAAAGTGGCCATATTGTACTTGAAGCACAGTTGATGCACAATCAAAACTAACCATGCACTATAACCATGAATCCTATTGGATGGGGGTTCATAGTTTAAAAATTTCATATGATGAACCATGAGACCGTGTGGCTCGACCCGATCTTGGATAGTAGGATGTGCATAGATATAGCATGGTTTGTCAAACAATACAAGTTACCAGAAAAACTGTGTGGCATGATTTTTTATTTGATGGAGGAGGAGGCATGGATAACACATGATTAAGAAAATCATGCATCCTAATCATGAAACTCGTTAAAAATGATTATTTTACCATTTTTCTCCCAAAATTATTTCCTTCCTACCTTATTATCCTCCCCAGTCTCCCCCAATAGCCTAGGGTGTAAACCATAAGCTCTCCAAACCTCTACAAGGATGAATGTCCATTAATTATTAGGTGTTTAGAGTGTAATTTAGTATGAATTGATGATCTGGGTATGTCTTCAACTCTATTTCCTTACTTTTTGTAGAAGATGATCTCTATGGTTGAACCTCTTCTTCAAAAGCTTATTAACCCTATTTACATAATTTGATTCACCATGGTGTTTGATAAAATGTTATCTCAAATCAAGGTTCATTGATAGATGAGTGGTTTTTTAAGCGATTGAGGTAGGTGGTATACAATATTTTTCCCTTAGTCTTGATATTTAGCCTGTTTATACAGTTTTGAACTTGTGTTTACTTGGTGTGTTTTTGCGTCTTTGATTATGAAAAGTAAATTGGAAATTAATTTGATGTGGGAAACCCCTCACAAACCATGTAGGGTACATTTATCATATACGACTAGGCCTATGAATACCCATGGTGTATTCCAAACATGTTAAAGAAATGAAATGAAATTTTGAATCATGATATAAAGAAGTTATTGGGCGTGAATGGGTTGTAATTGTAATAGTTATGTTAGTAGGTAAAAAGGGGAAATTAGAATATAATGTGAAGAAGTGTTTATTCTAGAGAGATGTTGAATTGATATTTCTTATTTGATAATATTTTCTGATATGTTGAATAGGCTTTCATGAAATAATAAAAATGGTGTGATAAGGATTTTAATATTGATGTGGTTTTCAATGAATTGAAATAATGTTTAAATGTGGATTAATTCATAAAATGATGTGTTAAACTCAATGTGATTAAAAAGGGATTTTCAAATGTGTATCAAATGTTGATTTGAAAATAATGTGTGGTTTCTCTTCATGAAACTTTAATAAAGTATATTTTGACATTTTTGATTCAAAATGAAGTTCCTGGACCTTGATTGAATTTTTAAAAATGAATGAACCTTGTTTTACTAGGTGTATTTCAAATGTTTAACATTGTTGTTTGGTTTTACGGTTTTATGAATTTTGAAAAATGGGTCTGATCTTATTGATACGTGTTTAATTTTAAAGTTTCATGGGGAACTTGGTAAATGGTGAGATGATTATGTTATTAAAAATTCATAAATTAATGGTATCACATCATGGATTTAGATGTGATAAAAAGGAAAAGGTTAAATATGTCGAGCCTTAAATACCCCAAATTATTGATAATGAGATGGATTAAAATATTGGCAAGGGAATTCCCCATTCATGTTTTATGTACATGGTCGATTCTCTAGGAAGTACTATTTTTATTTATGGATAATGGGATGTTGGACTAATGCTCCTCTCTCTTGGGCATGACAGACTAATGCTTCATGCACCATGGTTCAATGTGGCCTTCATAGAATGGATTGATGCTACTTTCTCCAAGGTTATGGACATGGAGTTTCATATCATGGTTGGGATGGTTGGATATGAAATTCTGAATCCATGTTGGATAATTGGAATGTGCCTCCTTATTTTATAACCTGTGACCCTTATAATATATTATTGGGTTTGTTGAACAAGGAATTCTGAATATGAATTGGATACTTAGACTGACGATTTTAAATTTTTGACCTGTGACCCTTATGGTAAACAGTTTAAATTACCATCATGGTCTAATGTAGGTTTGATGGTTTGGGAATTAATTGGAATCAATAAAAACTGTGGTTAAATTAAATAATTTTATATAATTAGACTTGGTTTTTTTACTATTTTCATTTGTTTTCCTTGATCTAGATACACTATTATAGACTAGTTATTTATTTAGAAACTTTTGGTGGTGGACTACTGAGTTTTACTAACTCCCTACTCATGCCACCATGGCACTTGGGTACTAGAGTAGCTGGAACTTGTTTTCAGGTATTGGTTCTAGACATGGAGATGAATTTTATTTTATGAAGGTGATGTTTAGTTAGAACATGGGATGTTATATCCAGATTGAGGCATCGGAATAAGATCTAGATTATATGCACTTATTTATCCTAGATTTTTATTGTATGATTTCAGAACTTATAGTGTAAGAATCATATTTTTAGATCACTATCATTTTGGTTGTTTTTGGAACATTCTATATATTTGTACATTTTCTGTTTCTACTACTTTTTATACCTATTAATATTATTTTAACTATTTGTTTACACCAATATGTAAGTATAGTCTCTTTAATTTATCTATATAGACTCACTCTATTAGTCAGCAGCCTCTGGTGTATGTGGAGATATGGTAGATTTCATGTGGAACACCATATTAAAGAACTGGTTTAATGGATCCTAGGCTAGGATGTTCCATATGTGATTTCAATCATGATCAAAGGAATCACTAAAAACAAGGATCAATAATAAATAAAATGTGTTGGTATCTTGGAACATCATCTTCATATCACTATTACAAACAGAATAAATAATATGGTCGAGTTCAAACTATAGAGAACCTAATGCATCAGAGAGATATAATGGACCCCCTTAGCCTAGATTTATATCATAACCACCTGTACTAAGTTTATAATATAATCACTTATCATTTTTTAATAACATTTATAGTTGACATATTTTTATATCTGATCCACATATCATCATAAATAATGTTCACGAATAATATCACGAATTAAGTATATAAAGATTTCATTTCATCATAAAAATCATAAAAAGAATCATTATTCCTTTAATAAAATAATCTACACATGGAAAATAAAGGGTTTACATGAAAATCTCTAGAAATAATCATAATTAATACAAATAAAAAATAAGGATAGTACAATTTTAAAATATACCATTGGATTACAAGTCACGTCAAGGGTTGTTAACAATGATGAAAGTAAATAACATTAAATTATCATTAAAGATTTATTTAGGAAAATAAAATTTTCACCTAGAGTAATATCATTGGATTTCAACTTAGATAAAAAATTGGATTGAAAGACCCCTTGGAACAAATCTTGAGGAAAACATATTTTTGATTTATAAAAATAATATATAAAATATAAAAATTTCTTAAAAATTAATGAAATAATTTTCTTTGAAAATATCATCTAAAACCGAAAAATTATGGTTTAAAAAATTGAGTGGTTATTATGGTGAAAAAATCCATTAATTTTGTAAATGTTAAAAATAAACATTCTTCTGAAAACATTTGTAACGGGAGTAAAAGTGGCTAGTTTGGAAAATGTTATCAAATTTATTTTTTAATACACATTAATAAAATTTCAAATATCATGAAAAATATATTTATGAAATTATTTATGTGTATAAAATTCAACTTCTGAAATCATTTTATAAAACATTTATATTTAATAGAAAGATTCCATATTTAAAATAATTATTCAGGAATGGTATTAATAATTATCATGTTTATTGACATTTCATAAAAAGGGTGGAAGTGGAAATTAATCATGTGAAATGCATTCCTAATCATACAATAATAAATGATATGTGGTTAAATAAAAAATCATATTATTTATTCTAAAATAACCTTCAACACAAACTATTCTAAAAATAAAGGTTATTGTATTATAAAGCCTTTTCAACTCTGACAACTCGTTAATCATAATCCCATGAAAAAATAAAATCATATCAAACTTTAAATATAATTAAAATAATTATATTAATTATATTAAATATAAAAGAGGAATTAGATACACGTCATTAAAAATTGGTTTATTACATAACCTATGTCCCAAAGAAGAAAATTTGAGAGGAGAAAACCCATACAATGATCATAAATTTAAAGTAAGAATTAATCGAAGAATATATTATTTTTATTAAACATAAATACCCATAAAAAAGTGGAAATAAAATATATGATAATTTAAATTCATGATACACATAATCTTAAAATATAAAAGATAATTTTTAAGTAATATAACCCAATTAAAGGAAATCAATTTATGTAATTCTTTACCTCATGGTGACTTTGAAGACAAATTCCCATGAATAAAATTTTTCAAAAAAAAATATACAATTCCATTTTTTATGAAAGATTCTGGATTTTAAATGTAAAAGGGGTATTATATATAAAATAGAAAATAAATTAGGCTCATAATATTAAAATATGCCTCAATGAATAAAGTTGATATGAAGTCCCTTACAACATAAGTAACATCTTAATAAAACTCTCTAAAAAGAGAGAGTTATTAAATTTTAAGATAAAATACAATGAATAATTATAATCCACGATTTGAAATATTAAATTTTCATTATTTAAACCATTTAAAATGAATTAGGTTAATGAAATATCATATGTCTCAAAGAATGAATTTTTGAGACGAAACCCATACATTTTTTCCTAACATTGCATGTATTTTGTTTAACTCATGTATAATAAGAATGTATCAATTATTTTTTTAAGGAAATTTTATAATTTTAGAACCTTATACTTAGATAATTTATTTTATTTATTTTAATGACATTTAAATTCTTAATCATTTAATTCCAGATCATGTGTTTTGAGGACATTTTGTTCATTATTCAAAAACGACTTTGGTGTGTTGAAGGAGGTAAAAGAGGTCATTGTTTCATCATCTATAGAATAATTATCATGAAATAATTATAATTTTTATAAATCAATTATTCTTTTAAAATCATCCTTGATTAATGTCTATGAAAAATAAACTACATTAGGATCATGGAGATGGTTGGTCATTCATATGCTTGAGTAAAGTTTCCAATTTCCATTGATCATTATATAAAAAGGTAAGAATTATTTTAAATAAAAATAATGATAAAAAAATATCATTAATTTAATATTATAACATTAAATGTACTTATTTATATGATACATGTGAGTTGGTGATGAAAAAGGATCTCATCGCTTCATTAAGGTGGTAGTGCACACGTGTGGACGAACGTCATTATCATCTCTTAGTGAATAGAAGGGTAATAAGATGATATATTATCATTTTAGAATGATTAATGTGTCATGAATATAATAATTCATTAGTATATATCACATATATTCATTAACATTATCCTTATTATCTTTCAGGAAATGTGTTAGTTGGAAGCGAATCACGTTGTTTCGTGAGGTGTTTGTATTCCATACACATGTGTGATGTTATAGTATCCACAAAATAATATAAATAAAGAAGGTAAATATGAAATAATAATTAAATGGGTATAATTTTTTTCAAATATAATATATAAAACTTAATTCCATAATTATAACAATCCATGATAGGTTATGTTGAAAATTGAATTACATTAATTTGTGAGGTTGTAGTTTACCATTACAATGAATGAAGGTTTCATTTTCTATTTGATGGAAGAGAAAATGGATTTTGGTTATTCTATTAAATTAAAATAAATTAGTATATGGTGGATATTATTTTATTTATATCATCATAATTTAAAAATATTTTAAGTATTTTCAAGAAGAAATTATATAAACTTCTCAGTTAAGCACGATTCCTTTTATTTGGAGAACTAGCTTATGTGAGCACCAAAGTTATTTTTAGGATGGCTTTAAAAAAATAGGGGATCTAGGATGTGTTGAGGTATGTAACTCATGGGTTTGGGTAGGGATTAACTGATCCAATAGTCTTTTAATGTGTGAATAGGTGTCAATGTCAAAATATATCTATCTAATATTATTTATTCAAAATTTGAGGACATTTTAACCCTTATATTTTTTATTTTAACCCCCGGGTAAACATGTTTTCACCTTAACCATAGAAAACTATTTTTAGTGTTTTTACTATTCATTGTGGAAAAAAATTACTTGAAATTATTATATAATTTAAATAATTCTGATTCAAAATATTTAATCGATTTTTATAAATTAAATTCAGTGGTTTTATATAATTTAATTTAAAATTAAACCCACAATCATGACAAAAATACGGGTTTTAAAGAAATATATTTTTTAATAATTAGGTGGTTTTATATAAACTCAATGATTAGTAATAAAAGTTTTATGAATTTAATTTAATATATATCTAATCTATGAATTTCATATAAATCATTACTCATTTTTTGTTATTTTAAATAAATAAAATGGAGAGACATTATCCACTTTTAAATAGTTTTTTGAAAAGTGTGTTTTTAAAAATAAAAAATAAACTCATACTAAAATACATTATAATGACGATTAAAAATAATCGATTGTATTCAATAAAAAAATATTAATGTTACTAAAAAAATCAAATAATAATGGGTCTTTCTAATTACATTATTTATTGAAAGAAAACAGAAATTAAACAAAAATATGTATTTCTCACTAATCACTTAAAAATCAATATTTTCAAAATATTAATATTTTCCAAAAAATCTCAATTTTTTACGCTAGGATAATTTTTATATTTTTATTTCAAAAATTAATTTCATTTTAGTAAATAAATATTTTACGATATATATAAATTAATTAGAATATTTTCTCACAAGATGAAAAAAAATCCTTTTGGAAGAAAAAATATTTACTTTACAAAAAAATCATTGATCACATGACAAAATTTTTTCAATAAACATTTATTTAGTACAAAAAATATATATATTTATTTCATAAATTAGTTTTTACTAATCATTCCTTCTAATTTAATGACTATTTTATAACAGTCATATATCTCATAGGACATTTATGTTTGGTGTTTCATGTCGAATATGCTATCAAAAATAATGTAATTATTTTAAAATATCAGAGAGGTACACATGAATTTTTTATGGAATCCTTTAGTATATTTTTATGGTTATGATTTTTGATCTTCCTCAGGCTCCCTTCTATGTAATCACATCAAATAAGACGTGTATCCCCTCTTCGCCTATTCAATTCTATCCCTTCCCCCCATAAATCTCGGTTGTTAATAATTATTTCATAACAGTGATTCAAGGTTTATATTACCCTATCTATTTCATGTTATTCACCTTAATTATCCCATGAGTTTTTTTGTTTAAACCTAGTGTTTTATATAATAATTAAATCAGATTTTTGTGTAGTCATTCCTCTTGATGGGCCTTTTAGGTGCGATATATTTAAGTGGGTTAAGTGCTCTATGTTATAGTCATTGTATGACTTTTTGAGGAGGATTTATTCATGGTTAATTTAACCAAATACTTCAATGATATTGGTTGGATTTTTTTTATAAAATATTTTAAATTTGGGTATTTTTTATTGCATAACCCCATGTGTGGTTTTGGAGTTCATTATTCCCAATGGATTATATCAGTGTAAAAGGTCTACTTGTTGATTTTTCCATCAATTATTACATTCTAAGATTTTTTTATTAAATGTTTTTTGGTTATTTTAAAGGTATTTTTATTTGGTATAGTATTTAATTGGATTAATGGAGGCTGATATGAGCTAGTATTATATTATTTATCATTTTGCATCTGTGGATTTTATAATGTCAAGTATCATGATTATTTGTAATATTTTATTTTTTTTCTTTGATCAATATTATGGTTTTTGGAATATGTATTGGAATTATGGGATGTAACATATAAAAATGGGACTTAATCATGTTAGCCTAATAGTCAATAAGGACCACCTATGGTGATAAATGGCTTATTGGGGGAACCTTGGTGGAATGATTTTATGTTTCCCATTTCATGATATTTTTCTAGTGTTAGTGTATTTTGTACAGTAAATTGTTTTATCAATTCAATGTATTTTAAATGGATTTAAATTAAAGTATAATTTTAATGGAATTTTTTGAACAAATGGTTTTGAAATAATATTTAAAATCAAATGATTTTTCAAGATATTTTCTTTGGGTTTCAGGCGGAGAAACTAGCAAGAGTAAGGTAGTCAGGAAATGTATTTTTAGATGATCTATAAAGAGGGTTTTAATATGGATTTTAATTGAATACATAATGAGTTATTTTGGGAAATTTTGTGGTATATTTTACCTTATGTGTTTGGCACCTTGTTTTCCAAATCATATTTGATTTGGATTGTTTATGATTGCCTCATTTATTATCTACTTTTGTATGATGATGCATGATAGTATTGGATCTATAGGGTAAATATTCCAAAATATAATGTTTTGATTAGATTATATTGATATTCTTGTTATGTTTAATTTTGGAATAGGTTTATAGAATCTAGGGGTTACCCTTGGGATGGGTCGATCCTTGAGATTTATTGAGTGATAGGTGAATTTTTCCTCCTTGGACTTTCAGTAGTTAGTGATGTTATTATGGGTGGTTAGGATCCTTATTCCATTATAGTAGTTCCTCAGTATTAACCCAAATGTTAAGGGAAAGATTTTATAATTATTTTCTTAAATTGATGTATTAGGTAATATTCCCGAGTGATGGCCCTAATGAAATGATGACATTTGGTATAGATCACAGGATTGGGATTGGGTGAGCTATGATGCCTTCTTTGTGTTGTTTATGGGGGGATGGTGAGTTTTCATCCTTACTGTTGATGGTTTATTAAATTTGTAGCAGAGAAAATAGTTAGGTAACTTTAAAGGTAGTATAACTTGTGTGATGGACCTCTAAATAGAGTGTTTATATCCAGAGGAGGTGAAATATAATAATATTTTTAGGATCAAAATTTATCTCTAGTATATTGTGTGCTATTAATATAAGGTAACGAATATAATTATTTTCACCAATAAAGATATATATCACTCTTAATTTTCATCTTCCCCATTTCCATACAAATATAGTCTGTCAGGTTTCGAGGCTCAATATAGGAGAGTGGATGACCTCTAGGTGGTGATGCCAGGCTATATGAAATATTTTTTACTGGTTTCCTCCCAAATATAGTCTGTAGCTATAATTTTGTACCATCGTGTAATGGGATCAATTCCTTGTGAAAATATTTGATATATGGGGTCAAGAAAGTCATTATCTATGGGTATTTATGAAGTAGTTCTTATAAGTACAAGCATTATGTGTTTTGTAATTTCATGAGATATGAGATATTATTTAATGTTATTTATCATTATTTTATTCATTTTACTATCATATTTCATGGTTGGTTAATAGTTGAATATGAGTTAAGTAATGCTTCAGGTTAGTATCTGATGATTGGATATTTTTTTATATACTTATACCTCACAGTGGTTGAATCAAATGAGATGATGGAGGAGTGGTATAACTCATTGGGTTATGGTGGTATGTTCATTATTTATTACTAGAAAGTGACTCATGAATTTTGATTACCTAGTTCAATATTGGTCTCGGAGAGTGTGTGTATTCTGGTCATGTGGGCTTAGGTACAACATGCATGTGATTTCTTATGTTATGTTTTGGAGTGGATAGGTCACACATGATAATAATATGTACACTCTCCCTAGATTTCCATACACATATTCTTGGTCACCACATGACAATGTGTGTCGAAGTAGTCATGGGAATCCTACTAAGTTGTTGAACTCACACTCCACCCATGTTGACAGAATGTTTTTAGATTTATGTGGGTAGACCTTTAGGTTGAATTTCTTTATAGGTATCATCATACATTTGAAAAAATGTTTCTATCCAATCTAGGTACACAGAGGATATTAAATTTATATAAGATACACTACGTGTTGGGCTAGAGTCTACTGTATTTATTTATTATCTTTTATGAGAATTTTATTATACCATCCAATATCACCCTTTATCCTTTATTTTTTATGCACTAATGTATATGATCCCATTATTATTTTTCAATTTATGGATTATGTAGCATATATACTACATCTATATAATGGATAATTGGGGTCCTCTTGTATCCTTGTTTGTTGTCGATAGGTTTTGGGTTTATCCACCACATGGACATGTCATTTGAAATTATCAGTATAGTTGATCATGAACCTTGTGTGCTTTGTTTGAGGATATATTCTTCTTTTTAATATATTAGGTAGATATAGAATTTCAAATAGGGAATTTAGAACATGAGCATGGCTCGACAACTTGGGTTTGGATGAAACCCAAGTTACATGGATATGTCTAAAATTGGGATTAGGAAGACTAGAAATGGGCAAGGTATTGGAATGAGAATATCAGTGTATGATAGATTGTAACACCCCAATATTTTATGAAACATATTCTTTTTAATTTTGTTGATGTCTTGTGTTGTATGATACAGAAAAATGAGCTTTCACTACACGCATCCCTGACTTGGCTTGCTTTACACACAATCGTGACCTTCCATGATAGCGTGTGTTGTACGCAATATCAAGTTTCACTAAACAACGATATGTTATTAAAATATTATATAAACTAGCCGTTATTAATAGTAATACCAACTTTTTGAAATTTTATAAATTTTACCTTTCAAAATTGACTTCATTTTTGGATTCGTAATATCGAAATTAGCCTAGGGTGAATTTTTGGTATTTTTCTAAAAATATTCAATTTTTGATGAATAGTGGAAAAATTGGGTTACTATTTAAAAACCGACTTTTTTTTTAAATAATTATTTATTTAAATTTAATTTATGTCCAAATTGATACATGATACCTATATAAGATCAATGTAATTAATTGGAGTCATTTTATAATAATTTTAGATATATAAAAATTTTATTGAACTTTTCACCGTCTTTTACCCACCTCCTAGGAGAATTAGGAAATTCACATAAAACTTAATTTTACCGCTTCTGTGAGTGGAATTTTGAAAATCCTAAAGACACGGTCAATATCAAGGACTAAAATTTGGTTCAATGAGAAGAAAATAATTTTTGGTGAATAGTAACTTTTTACTTTTATTTACCACGGTTAAAAGTAAATAGGGTAATTAAGGGTAAAAATGATATTATCATTACCCTAACACATGTAATAATTCTATTGGATAAGTTTAATTAGACCAAAAACAACTTTAGGAATAAAATATAACCATTTAGGTCCACTTGGATTATATTAGGACATTTATTATTAATTTATTTAAAGAAAGGGTTAAAATAGTTAAAATCAAATTTTTATAACTAAATCATTTTTAATATAGGGTTATACATAAGATAAATTCATCTATAAATATTCATTCAAAAGATAAAACTATTTCCTACCTAATTTTATTTTACTTATAATTTTTAGACATTATATAATATCTGTTATTTATGACACAATGGTGATGCAGTAATTACCTAAATAATGAAATACTAAAATAATTGATGTTATAAATACCCAAATAAATGTAATTTGAGACGTTTTATGAATTCCAATAATTTACTAGGTTAATATAAAATGTTATTATTTAATTAATTAACTATTTTCGAACTAATCATGCTGTTATGATTTTCACAAAAATCCATTACCAAATAGTGTCAAAATTGAAATAAAATAGTTTTTAAAACAAATATTATATTATTAATTGTTATTATATTCATAAAAATATAAGGATAGGCCAAGATACTTATATCATGATAGGTGTATCATTAATGGACCTCTTGAGGGTCGATTGGATTTATATAGTATGTTTATTAACTATATAATATGAAATTACAAAGTGACATAGTAAATGTCAATATAATAAACTAAGAGTTAAAACTAAAATATAAGGTTAATATAATTACCCAAACCAAAATAAAATCTATTGGTTGAAAGGATTACGACCCATACCCAATTTATATTTTAAATAAATCAATTTGGAGTTATTAAAAACCGAATATGACTTTATTATAAAATAATATTTTAAGTTCTTCCAAAGGTGCCCCTCTCCTCCCTTATAAAAAGGGCACCCCTTCCCTCTTCTCTTCACACCCTTTTGAGCCTTGAAGATCGGCCAACCCCTGACCATTTATCTTCTCCACTTCCATAGAAACATTCTGGAGGTTCTGGTATTCTCAAAAGACCAACTCTACTTCCTTAAGAGGAAGCATAAAGGAGGTGCGTCGAAGAAGAGGTAATCTCTTCTTCTGATTCTCTCATGTTTCTTTCTTCTTCTAGTTCTTCTTATTTAGTTGTATCATTATAAAGTAATTACATAAGTATTAATTATATACTTATATGTTATTATAAATATGAAACAACCTTATTTCACCTTCTATCTATCCTATAGAAAACGAAATCACCGCGCGTGTGTACGTACAGAATACCGTCTCCACGCCGTGGTGTAATTTTTTTTCGACCACCACCTTTCTTGGATGGGTATAATGGTGTAAATAAATAACTATATATGATTATTGTAAAGTGATATTGATTATGAAATATTATACATACACTTCAACACAATTCCACGATCATGGGAATGATATCATCGCTCGTGCGTACGTACGAACTACCGTCTCCACGACGCGATGAGATTCATTCTCCATGTTAACCATTCATGAATGATTATAAAGTATATATAATTAATAATAATGAAATATATGATATAATAATGATAATTGATTTATTTATATGTATATTTATGTCATCTACTTAATTTCATTCAATTCAATAAGGAAACAAAAATAACATTAATGCGTACGTATGGCCTATTGTCTCCATGAATGGTGTATTTCATTACATTTATAGATCTATCATATATATGTATATGATGAATATATATTATATATAAATCATGTTTTAAATTCTGGAATAATTTAAATCAGTATATAAGTAATAATATCAAGAACAACAAGTCAAAACACGTATGATTAATGAAACGATTTTACCCAAAATGCTGCTTTAACATCGAATTTACAAAGAACGGGTAATATAAAGTCATAAGTGAACCATATATTATATAATAACAATGGATATGATTTTGTAATAAGTCTGTGACATTATTTAAATCATTATATAGGAGGTTCGGATACGTACGAAGCATATCAGACCTAAGGTAAGGGATAATTTTGCAATCTCATTTTTATTCGAGATTTCTTATTCGTAAGTATTTACTAGGGTTATATTTTTCATCCATGTCCATAAAAATGTTTTCATAAAGTGTTTAATATTATTCCATGTATGTTTAAAGTCATTTTTACCAATCTTGAATTTTACATTTTGTTATGGATGGAATCTTTCTTTTGTTTACCATATGAGGTACTTTTTGACTTTTCGGTAAAAGTACGAGAAGAATGTTTTTTTAATTATACGACATGAACGGATTTTTACGGATTCATATCAACTAATTTTCAAGAAGCTTAATCTATAAGTTTTGATGGTTATTTTCAATAAAATCCTTTTCTTTTAAATTTTTGTGGCATTTTGTGAATTTTTTTTAAACAGAAAGGATATTTTCCTCAAGAATTCATTTCAAATGTTTTATCAAAACTATTTTCCATATAAGATGACATTATTTAGCATGATTATGTTTTAAGTATAATGTCTCTATTATTTACATGGTCTTATTTTTCTTATGATGAAATGATATCCATTTTTTTATATGGATACTGTGATTATGGAATGATGTTTATGAAACCCATTTTATTCTTTGGGTTATGATGAATGTTTTAAGTTTATTTTGTGGAACAAGTAAGAATGATTTAATTATGAGATGGGTGGGACCTATATCTCCCTCTAATGCATTGGGTAATGATTTATATCTCATGAGATATATGACAACCCTTTTTTTTATTACAACTTAAACATGATTTATTACATAAAACTTCACTTGATACAACAAAGATTGTAGAGAGGTTTAGTGTCTTTGGGGATTTGGATCATTACATAAAAACTTAAAACATGAAATACAACATCTTTATTGAAAACCTCCTTTACATGACCACTATATTCCCTCGTACTTAGCATTGCGTGGGATAACCTGAGGACATGCATAAGAAAAGGGTGAGCTATAAAGCCCAGTAAGGGAGTACACATGGAATAACATGAGGAGTACAATACATGTTAGACAATAGGCATATCAATACAGAATAAAAGAAACATGACCATAAGGGCATGATAAAGCATGATAATCATAACATGGAAATGTGGCAACAACACTTAACATGGAATTAGCATGAGCCAAGGCTCATTGCGCATAAAGTATGAGTAAACCCTCATTGCATATGACGCATGAGTAAAACCTCATTGGACTTGAATTAGCATGAGTCAAAACTCATTGCACATGACATTTCATGATACTATACTTTACCTAATGCATTGGAGTGCTATAAGGGCGCACCCTTCTTAAACATTTCATTTCATGCATAAGTGTGCCACATGGATCATAAAACATGGATTCATAAAATATAATCATTTATTCCACGATAAATGAATGTGGAATTCATAAATGAAACTTTATAATCAATAAGTAAATGTGCATAAATATGTATACCCTTGATAGAGAAATGGGCATGGTATCCACTACACAATGGCATTGGCTTAGATAATCGGTGCGATTTCGACAGCGTAATGGTGTAAAATAAGAATTCATGAAAATGGTTGATGAGAGAGAAAGGGGTTATTCATCATATTTACATGTAATGGGATAGTAAATAGGTCATATAGATACATTTCCCAACAATTGTGATGGAATATAGATTCATGATACAAAATTAATGCTTGAATGTAAAAGAAGAGAGAGAAGTTCCTTTACGAATTTCGGCATAGTAACTGGTGTACATGGGAGGCATTTAATGAGAGATAAAGGGGTATCCCATCATTCAAACAATAATAGGGAAGTATGGTGGAGGTGATAAACCATACCCCAAAATTCATAATTGAAATTAAAAGGGCAATACAACTTAAATAAAATTGAAAAAAATGAGAAAGGAAGAAAAAACTCTTACTTGGAAGTGTGCTTTCAAAGGCTAGAGAGAGGCTTTTGAGAGGCTTCTTGGGAGCTTGGGGCACCTTGGGAGGATTATATAATGACTAGGGCAGAGGTTGGACGAACTCAAAGAGGTTTTAGTGAGGAGGAAGTGGGATCTTGGGTGGGTTTATATAGGAAAGGTGAGGGAATTCTTTATTATTTAGGTTTGGGTCCCCTTACATTAAATTAATCCAAACCACAAACCAGCCCATGGTTTTTGCCCATGGTTTTTGGCAAAGGGAAGATAAAGAAAATATTTTATAAGGCCCAAGTACGAACTTCATAAAATAATAAGGTTGATTATGTGGAGGTGAGTCACACTCCCATGGAAATTAATTTAAAAAGGCAAAGTGTTGAATATGTCTTGAGGGGTTTATTATTGTTTTGAAAAGTAAGACAAACAAAACCAAAATTACATTATTTTAATGATAAAACATATATTGGCCAAATATAAGGATTATGGTATTTTATTACATCGTCATTGGTTCATTATGATGTCATAAAACACATTATATAATTAAACGGTATTTAATTTTTACCCAAAAATTTGACTGTCTCAGAAAATTATGAAAAATTCACCGTTGGATAATTTCAATGTCCTAATTCCAGAAATGAAATTTATTTCATATAAAAAAATTTCTAAATATGTTAATTTTCACTTTTAAAATAAAAACCATCATTTATCGAAAATTCATGGGTTTTGACAGGAATGGCTTTCAAACCTTAATAAAAATTTTAATTGCTTTCATAAAATTATAAGATCAGTTATATTTAATAAGAAATAATTTAATAATAATAATAATATTTTATTAAAATTTTATTTAATTAAAAAAACCCTTAATTTAATAAAATATATTTCTTAATTAAATAATAACTAAAAACACCATTTGTACTTTAAAAACTATTTACAATGTGTCAAAAATGACTAGAAATTATATTAATTATTATATACAAAAAATAATGTATATGAACATAGTACTACTTATTTGTTACATAACCCTTTAAAATAGCCACATAAGACCTAAGGGTAAGGTGTGTGATGGTGGCAGACTCTTGGGGCGGCTCGGATAATATCGCTCGAGTGGTAATCTCTATCAACTTCCACTTTTCCCATAGACGGTTCCGTTCGAGCTTGACATGGTGAAGCTCAGCTTGGTCTTGGTCAAGGGCGAATCCCAAGGATGCCACCTCTTTTTCGAGCTCTGAAAATGGGCTTCGTATGGAGTAATTCTACTGGATGAGGCCATCGCTTCTTTTGTCGGAGTAAATTGGATTTGTTAAGGTTCTATATTTATACTAATCATGTGGTCACTATTCAACGACTATATTAACAACGGTCAAAATTCTTAACATAAAACCCAAGAAGTTGACATCTTATAAAAACATTTTTCATAAAGAGACATTTAACTAGATCAAGATGGATTTTCCATTAATGAAACATTGGGTCATTACAGGATAGACATGACTGGAATGGTAAGTTAATTCAGTTCCGTATTACTGGACTGGAATGAGGAGTGAACTCGATTCAGAAAGGGACTTTGTCCACTAAGATGGTCTTGGCAGCAATTCCATGGCTACAATGGAAATCATATAATGTTCTTAATGGTTTCCACAATCACATGTTTTATTCCCATGCTATTTTATCATGATTAATGTTTCTTTATGATCTATGCCTTATGTATAGCCATGTTTTATGTCATTTCCCAATATTTTTATGTTTAAACTTTATGTTCATGTTTTTATGTTCAAATTTATATGATTTGTTTTATTTTATCCATTCTTACCCTTTCTGAGAATTTGAGCTCACCATTTATATGTTTTCTTTTCCCCGTGATTTAAATAAAGGTTTTAGGTAAGAAAACCAAAAGGGGAAGATCTTTATGGGAGATTTTGAAGATCCTTCACCACAATTAGGAGATTACGTTATGAGTTTCCAAAGACACTAAACTATTACAGTCCTTGTTTGTCTGTTTTTGTTATGTATTAAGTATTCCAAAAAATTAATGTAATGTCCATGTACGTCAAGCTTTGGGTCTCCACATGGATGGGACATCGAATGAGATATAGTGGTAAATTATGTTCTATTGATATTGTCAATGCATCTTGATAGTGTAATGATTATGGAATGGGACATATTCTTGATGGTGGTGTTGTTTGAAAAACTACCTCATAGGGTTCCATTAGTAATTGAAATAGGTTAAAACATATTATATACTTTCTAAAATTTATAATAATGGGTTTTATATTAGTAATTATCATATAAGATTATTTCATGGTATTCTTGAATGTTTTTCTCTATTTGGACATTATTGAGAAATATGTTTTAGGTGTTTTGGATTTTTATGGAAAATTCTAGATTTCATAAATACTATTGTTGTTGAATGAGGCTTGTTTAATTTTTTGGACTTTTTTGTTTTAGTAAACTGAGAAACATAGTTTTATAAATGGAATTAAAAATTTGTGTAGAAAAAAATTGTTTTCGAAGGAAAATATAGGAAAGGACATCGATTTTTAAATTTTGAAGTATAGTGGAAATCCCTCAAATGAAGAGTGTTATTTGGAAACTCCCAAATGTTTTTATATATGCATGAGTTTTTAATATGTATTTAAAAAAATAAAAGGTAACCAATGTAAATATGCTTTCATGATTTTTAGTAATATGATTGTGCGTGACCCGGGGGGTTTTAATTGTATGTTCCATGAGTATACAATTGTTTTTTAAGAAAAACACTTCTATCAAGAACTTTTAATGGATTATTGGTTTTAGTATCTTGCAATAATATTTTAAATTATGAAATTCAACATTTGGAACCACTTAGTTTTTGGATTAGACAAAACATTCCTATGGTGAGGGGAACAAATTGATCAAATCAACATTATATAGTAATTCTTTATGGTTGGGAGTAACATAAGACTTGACGTTTCAGTATTTTTATGTTTTGGTGTTTGTATAAAGATGGGTGTACATGTTCATCATATTAGTGTTTTGGTGTCAGTGACAAATAGTGTGCTATGAGCATCTGTTTTGTGATCCAAGCAATTTTATAGATATCTTATAGCAAATGAGCCCCATGGGGTAATGATGATTGGATATTGATTGGTGTAAATATTTGTTTTTGGTTGATGATACTCCTATAGAATAATACACTAATGTGTTATAGTAATGAATGGGGTGTTATTTTAGGTTTATAGGAGAGAAATCATTGAGTTATTGATGAATTGGTTTCTAGAGTATGTTAAAATTTAGTTTTGAAGGATCGCCTCAACATATTTGGTATGAGAAGTGATATTGTGGTTATTTTGTAATGAAATATAGATTTAATCATTGCGTTACAAGAAAATGGAATGGTTTTTCTCTATTTGGTAAATGGGTAATTTTGAATTTATGGATTGGGATTATAGATGGTGTTTTTGGATCATATTTTGGATGTATGTTTTGGATTTTTGGAGGTGTTGTTTGGTGAGAAACAATTGAAGTTAGTTCCCAAGTATTTGTTAGTGATTTTTATCATGTGAGATATCATAGCACAATGGATGGTGTTTCGGTAGGGAAAAGTTGTTTCCATGATAATACGATTCGAAATTAATGGGATGCATCACATAATAAAATGGGTCCTTTAAATGTTAGCATTCAACATAAGAGTAAATTTTAGAGTTTGGGGAAGTTTCATGATGATTTGAGGTATATTATGTTAAAATTAATTGATCTTATTGGGAATCATGGTTTAATATAATAAAGAGGTATCTCATCACAATATGGGTGGTGGAATCATGAAATCCATGGACACATTACAACAGAATGGTATAGATTTTCTTGCACGGTTCTGGAATCAAAATTTATGACTTATAGAAAAGCAAAAGTTGCAACAAGATCTAGTCTCTAGGTTTTGTTCTGAGACACCTAGGGTCATAATGAAAACCAAACACTAGAATTTCTGAATTTCACCTTGACACTAGGTTCATGATGAAATTTGACCATATATATTTTCTAAGGGGTTATTTTTTATAACTTTTCAAGGGTCTTATTTTAAAACCACATCATTCACCATTTTTTCCAGTTATAGTGAATTGTTTGGGACCCTCATTAGAACAACCTTTGCACCCCTTTGTCAACATTAAAACTAGGTAGTTTAGAAGTGTTTCATTACATTGATTTGAGGTATGTCTTCCCCACTATCTTCCTTTTTCTTCTCCTACCTTCTCATTTTATTTCATTATACAAATCTAGGTTTCAAATAACTATTCTTCCAGGATAAGTTGGAGTCATGTCACTCTATGGGTATTTCATGTATCGTGTGTAGTGGTGTCTTGTATGGTTTTAATTATTAAAATTAAATGTAATTCACATTTTGGAATTACTGATTCTAAATTTATGTAGGGATTTTAAAGGGATTGGATTATATTATTTAGAATTAAACATTTTAATTTGTGGATTTCATATTTTGTAGGCTTGGGTGCAAGTCAATAGTGAACCACACCGCTTTCAGTGTGGTTGTGTCAATGTAGGGATACTTGGTGAGGTTGGTATTGATTAGTACATTACTAAATTTTATTATTAAATGATTTTTCATTAATTTATTATATTTTATGGTTGATATCAGTTCTTATGGGATCAATAAATGTTTTAACCCCCCCCCCACCCAATTTTAAAAAGAACATTATGCTTGATAGTATACACAATAAGAAACAACAAGCCTAAGCGAATTTAAATTTAAAATATCATTATTGCATAGATATTAAAATTTTGGAAATGATTAGGAATAATTAAATTATGAAAATTATATGGTTTAAAAATTAATTAAATAAATCCATTAGTTATGAATGAATTAAAAATAAAAATAAAAAATTATTTTAAAACATAATGAATTTTTTTTCTGAAAAATATTTTTTGTGCATAAAATATGCTTTATCTTCATAAATTAAATTAGAGAAAATATTGAATTTTCTAAGTATATTTATGTATTATATATTCAATAATTTTTTAACATTCATAATATATTTTTTATCCATGGGAGAAGAATAAATATAGTTTTATTCATAAAATTTATTTCTTTAAAAAGTTTTCCTGTCACTTTTTCACCCTTATTTTGAAATTAATTTCTACAACTTATAGAATTATAATTTGATAAAATAGATTAAATATTTTGAAAAAAGTGTTTAAAATTATATAAATAGGCATATTTTATTTTTGTCAATATGAATAACAATCGTGGTAAAATTTTTCCCATCAATAAAGGGAGAATTCTGTTAATCTAGGTTAAAACTAAATGATGATGATATAATATTCCATATTAATTAATTTTGGATAAAGTAAATTCAGATCAAATAAAATTAGGCTCTAAATTAATTTTTATAATGGACACATGTCTATAAAAAATACAAATATAATTTTTAAATGAATGAAATTTTAAAAATGTAACTATATCAGTTTTAAATACCACTTATGAGTTCATATAGGAACAAAATTATGTTACTAATGAATATAAACATCTATTTTGAGATTAATGATATTTTATTCATGATTTAAATTTGTTCATAATTTTTATAAGTTTTATAATTAACTTATATTCTTATGAAACTTAAAATAAAATATAACTTCAATTATTAAAAAATATAATAAATGAATTTAAAATTTTTAAAATTAATATAATTTGAATTATTTATAGTTTTTCATGAATTTTATATATTAATATTACATATTATTGTTGTTTTAATGGATTATATTATAATTAAAACATTTTATAATTGTATTTTATGTCAAATTTATTGAATTGATTCAAATTTGTTATTAATGATATTTTATTAAATTTATATTATATGAAAATATTTAAAAACTATAAAAATATTGAAATAGGTAAATTAGGAGAATATTTTTTTAATAATTTCTTCTCTTGGCTATATATGATCCAATTTTCACCTAATATGTAAAAATTTTCACCATTAGTATTGAAAAATATTTTACTGCATTTAATGTTTGAATATGTTAACTAAGGGGTAAAAGTAACAAATAAGGTTTAAAAACCACTTAAAAAAGTCAAAATTTTATTATCAGATAGAATTTGATCTTCATCCTACCTTAAATTTGAATCCTTATCCATTTGAAATTATTTTTATATAGAGTTTATTTATTATAATTTTATTTTTTAATAAATTCTAAATGCCCCCTCACATCTATTATAAATCGAACATCCACCCTCTATTATTTACACCACTTTAATCCATCTAGATCATCCAAAACCTACCCAATTATCATATAAAAATCCATAAATAAGTTCTATATTTTATGTTATTCCTAAAAACCAACCCTAAGGTCCTTAAGAAGATATGCAAATGTTGTTTCTCTAAGATAAGGTAATTATTTTTACAACTCCCTAAAAATCATTTCTCCTTATACTTCATATAAATATTTATAACAGATACAAAAATAATAATACATTATCAAAAATATATTTATATGTCATTATAATTATTATATAACTATACTAAATCTCTCTTCCATCATATAAAAAGTGAAAAAATTGATCATGTGTACGTACAACTTACCGTATCCATGAAGCGGTATAATTCATTTTTCATCACCACTTTACTTGGATGATTATATATATATAAATAATGATATTATATGGTATTTGTGACATAAATACTCTTCTAAAATTATAATATCATTTTTTCATATAAATATTTTGGTCCAAAGGATGAATGTGAGGGGATCAGTGTAGATTCATAATAAATAGTGTTGGTAGCTTTTATATATAGAAACACTCAACTATTCTCACATCCACAAGGAATTTTGGTCATATTTACCAATTCTGGTAAATAGTTAGTGTTTAAAACCAACTAAAATTTAGGAACACACATTTTTCAGGATGATGGGTGGTTGGTCTCATCAAACCCTTTGGGGGTGGGAATTATTGCATTTTTCAGGTCTCTCTTATAGATTTAAGATATGTTCATGAATCTCTCCCAAATCATGATTCATGTTTTCATACCCTAATAAAATATTTGGGTATTTAATATCTCTACACACAAATAGGTTTCTATTAATTATTCCATTTGTAGGTATTATATGTTCTCCATTAGTTTTCCATTATTTCTTAGAAATGGGTTGCTGCTAGTGATTCGAATCTATATAATCTGCAATCAATATTTTACTACCTTCTAGGAAGGCGGCTGAATTTTTGAGAATGATGTTAATCCTCCAATAGGAATCCTACATATCATATGATAATGTAAATCCAAACCCATGTATTTTGTTTAGGTTGAATGTGTTCCATTTAACGTTGTACAAAATGAATGCATATAAGGGAATGTAGGAATTGGGTATGGAGATAATTATTTAAGAAGGAAACCTATATATCATGCTCATAATATAGATCATTGATTTCATAGTCCAACATAACATCAAACTACTAATGGGTGGGAAAAAATAATTAATACACATGTGGGTTATTTCCAAATAGTTTTATCAATACATGAATGCCTTAAGGACCTACACTAAGATGGATTACAATGTCTGAGACATTTGTATCATGTCATTGAACATGGCTCACACACAGAGGTTTACTATATTTTGTGTATTCTAATGAAGCTAGTTACATGATTGTTGTATGTATCTAAGACTATGTGAGTCGTGCTTGGAGTGAGAAAAAAGATACATGAAATGATCAAATAGATTACACATAAATGCATGACTTGTACTTTGAAACAGCCTTGATGGAGTCGTTGATATCGAAATCAGAACATATGATGGTATCCTATATGTCCATCTTGTAAAAGAATCACATTCTCATAGTTCAATTATTTTATTTATCCATTAAGGTATGATGAAAAATGATTGACCCTTAAGGGGTGGTTCTTAAGAACTGGAGTAAATTAAATACCAAGGAGTTACACTGAAGTATAAGCCTATTGAAAGATATTAAGCTATTATCCTCTAATATATAAACGGTGTGGACTATGAGTGGTTGACCAAGTATTCATGGAATACATGATGATACCATAATAAAATAAAGGTTTCATGAGTTCCCATCCTTAAATTATTATGGAAAATTTAAATACGAAGGGGGAATTCTCGATCAAGGACCCATGGTTGTGGGTTTATATGGTTTGAGGATGCACACCCATGTATTCATGACGGACAAGGATGACATGTCCAAGGGTTCTGTCTTATCCTTTTTGGGGTGTATGTATAGAATTTATATAGTGTATTATTAACATTCCCAAGAATGTATTATTGATAACTATAACATGTATAAGGCACTTTTCCTGATCGAATATAACATGTCCAAGGTTCCTTGCAAGATCCGAATGACATGTCTACAGGATATTGAATGATATGGAAGACATGTATGGGGTATGTCATGTGTCTTGGATGGCATGTATGATAGATTTTGTGTGATATATATGACATTACATAAGACTATCACATGAAACAAATGACATTTTTGTAGGTCGTCTCATAATAAAGATGACATATTCAAGGTTCATCGCATGAACTATATGGCATGTCCATAGGACCTCACATGAACTTGATGACATACCCATATGGAATAATATGATCTACCTGTTATTTCCATAGGTTATCATGTGATCAATGAATATATCAAAAAAAAAACACATGATGCACTCACTAGAAAACAAACATATTTATCTTCACCTTAATTATCCATCATTTTCACCCTTTATCTTATAAATTCCTCAATGTTCATCATGTGTTGGACTGTTGAGGCCTCATGAGATCAAGTTGATATCCATAGACTCCTTTAATTATCCATATCGCATGGCATAAGTTCATTAATGTGATTAATGGAGTGATCATAGGAAGCGTATAAACATTTTGTATAATAACTTAAGTCACTCCATACTCTCACCCAGTGGAATACTCTTACAATCTCGTGATTCACCACTCCAAAAAGTCTGATATGTCCTCTACACCCAATATTATCTATTTTTCCAATTATAGGGATAGATAATTTATATTCACCATCTCCTGATATCTACACTGCCTCTCACGATTCATAAATATCATATTTAGGTATTGGGTTTGAGTAGGTAGCATCACATATTTTGTTTTATGTGATCTAGCCAAGGGTCATCCATGACATTATCTTGACATCATGTGATAAACATTGATCCCATGATCACTCTGACATTACCATGTTTTTTAATTCCATTGAATGTCGAAGGGATTCTATATTATCCAATATACATGTTGAAGGGACTTTACAAGATTAGGATGCAATGTTTGGGGCCCTTCGTGGGATGAAACAGAAATCTCTGGATCCCTTTTAAAGATAACAATGACATATGTAGATACATTTATAAGATAAATTTTGCATGATTGAGGTACATCACATGATCAATAAACTAATCAGATGAATCACATAACCCCTTCCCTTAAAAAATCATAACTCTTCTTCTCATAAGGGTACCATATTTTCTAGATTTTACTTTATAAATCATTTGTCATTCTCCCATCAATTGTCTATCTAGGTATCACATAATCAGAAAAGAAAATTTGGAATCTTTATCATAATAATTGTGACATGTCTAGTGGAATTATCGTGATGAGGTTGGAATTTCCCTGATAATTTCTTGTGATCAAATGGATTGATCTTGCAGACTGTATTATCCCTGCACCTAAAAATAAGATTCAAATACATTACATGAATATTCCACTATTTTAACCTTTTTTGTTATAAATGGATTTGGTAATTTCCAAGAATCTATAGATTAGAATGTTTCATGATAAAAAAACCCATATAAGGGACTTTGGATGATCAAGCAGGCTATCAATGGTAAGTAACGTGAACCCGGAAACATGTTCTTGGTTGTAAAGTATCTTCACAGGATTCATGAGTTCTTCCAAGGCTATATCATGATGAATTTAATCATTTTGTGATTTTTGTGACCTTGAAATGGCCAATATATCAAAATATTTGTAATATATTACAAGGCCACAAGGTGTTATATGTGTCACATGATTCACAAGACCTATAAAAGTCATAAAATCATAAAACCTTATATGGGTCAGATGATCCACATGATGCTACCTGATCTATACACTTATTTTAATATTTTTAAATGTTATTTTACCCATCTAAAATTTGTTTCTTATATTTTGGTTAATATTTATTAAAAAAAGGAGATCACAACAACAATGGATCATTAGAATGCTATGGTTGTAAATGTAGATAGTAATCAATGTATGGTCATCCAATCATCTCAAGTACAGTTGTCAAAACAAATAAGGAATAATATTTTCGAATATCCATATTAAAATTTAATATATTTACATGGGTTGGACCTAAAAAATAAAACTCCTATTTTGGAACCCCAGTCCAAGATCATTCCTACTTATTCAATTTAAATAACCTATAATAACTATAAAGAATATATATATCACGCAGGATACTTCATTTCAAAGGAAAAATTCCTTGATGGTTACATGGTAATGTTTATTCCAATGGACATTGTAGATGTCCATCATGAATCTAATCCTGACATCCATTTTTAATAGTCAATAATATAGAATTTTTCTATGAATCATTATTTTGGACGGTTTCTTAGTCAAGACCTTTATTCAAGATGAATCATTAGGATGGATTGGTTCTAGCCTCTATAGGAGCAGTATACCACCAAAACATTTACTATTGAGTTGAGGTAAAAAAATTTGTATGAGGCCCCCTAGATTTTGTAAACCCTATCTCATGGTATCAATGAATTTGTGGTTGAATTTTTCATCCAATTCAGTTCAGATAGAAATAGATTTTATCTGATGCATGATGCAGTGGGAATAAATCTCTAGTATTTCATGAAAATATATGGTGCACTGATTTTAAGAGATATTTATGATGAGTTTCTCCCTCAATCATCTACCTGGGATGATGTATAAAAGACCCCGCTCTTGCTTTAGAGGTGATCAAGAAAGATCTGAAGGCCCTTGGGAATGTCCCACATCCTAGGGAGGACATAAAATTTATGAAATGGGTGGGATATATTATTCAAAAATACCATTTTTTACCCCAAACCAGTAATATAATGGCCGTACCATCACAAGACTCTCGTTGGGATGAATGTTCTTTTTTACCCATGGTTGAAGAAGGTTCATTCAGTAACTGGGGGTCGGAGGTCATTCCCAATGTCTAATGTAACTTTAAATTGAATGTATTTGTTGTAATATACCTATGTGGGTACCTACTCCCAACCCAAGAAAAGTATGATGTAATGGTTTCTAAATATATGATGGTGGAGTATATGGAAGTAGGAAGCCTCATTGGTTTATCCATTCATGTATTGGACAAACTATTTCCCACCTTTGTTCCATATTCATAAGGGAAGTTGCCTATATATCTCTATCCCCCTCTATGTGTTGTGGGGTTGGATGGGGGTCACCTAGAAGGATACAAGTATCTATGTGTCCAGAATATCTTTGGTGTTCATTTTATGTCCTTTTAACGGAGTATTAGCTAGGTGTGGTGTTCCACTTTGAAGATCTAGGAATTCCATGATCTACAGAATCACTTTGACAATTTCTCTTTCATTCCTCATGAGGTGGACATGAGAAGTATAATTGAAAATGAAGAAATAATATATGAATCTCGGACTTACATGAGTTCAATTTTGGAGGGTACCTACTCAAGTTAGACTGATATAATATTTTTATAAGAGTGGTATGTGAACTATCAGTTCATGCATCAATTTCAATGCATTCAGATGAAGTTGAATTATTATCTTCGTGTGCAATAAGAATTGAACTAAATAAAGGTTAGCCAATTTTTTTGATGTTCATCAGGGAGGCGACTCATACTCAATGAGACATCCTTTGAACTGGTGTTGAGATTGGTTCACCACAGTGCTATGTTGAGAGATTGATATGATCATACAAAAATGGAAAAATATCTTCATCGATACATATGAACCTAGGGATACTGCAATTTTTTTTTGGAAAACCTAATACCTAGATAGAATCTTTCTTCTATAATACCAATTACCTTAGAGATTCCTCCTAATTATTTGAGGTACCTGGAGTCATTTTTTTACTAGATAATGTGTCAAATGGTACAACTACAAGGATAAATGATCCTGTAAGTTAATTCTTGAACAATATATATTTTACTAATGTATAGCAGTGATGGGAAATTTAGAAGAAGGAATACTCATATAATAATATCTGGGGTTTGTTAGACTAGGTAATAATAGATTTTGTGGTTTTTCACACATCTCTGCTCCCTATGGTGTCACTTTTAATGATCAGCCTACTATGGTATAGGCCTTCCATCAAGGACATTTAATGATGAAATGTATTAGTGGAAAACACATTATTCACTATATGTAGGGATGATTATTTTTTCCAATACAATAGTGGTTACTAAGGATGAAGGGGACCAACATGTTATAGAAGAATAGGTAAGAATAGATTTTACTATGATTTTCAAATGACTCCATTTCTATCAAAACTATGTTGGTATGTTTTGCATCTCCTTGGGCATGGCAGGTAGATTAAGGAAATTAATCAGTCCCTCTATCTCTAGTATATTCCTCCAAATGTATTAATACTAGTTATAACTTTGGAGATGACCATGGGACCAATGATAAAGGCTCTCGAATCTAGATGTTAAAATTAGTGTGGTGGTTTCCATTTTTAAAGTGATACAATATACACCTCCCTCGGTGCCATCAGTTTCGACCACTTCTATGGACCCATCATCGAAGAGGAAAATAAATATAAAGGTATCCCATTAATTTATGTTTTCTCATCTAGAATCATTGATAAATCTTCACTCTTTATTTTTCCTTCGTTCTAAACAAATTTAAAAACTTATTCCAACCAATAATAAGGTATAATCCATCTCCATGATCATATTGAGGAGAAAACTTCATCTCTTGAGAATATTAGATTGATTTCTGCCACTCTATAAGAAAAATTAACATGTGGACCAATCCAACAAGGAGTTGATGTGGTTATGGTTCTGACATAGTCAGACCTAGCACCTACCGCTAATGCTCCAATAATAGTTCCATTTGACCATGCATAAGAAGATAAACTTTTGGAGGATGTTGGTGTTGGTAACTATTATACTAATCATTTAGCTTTGTTGCAATCATCTCTATATGAGGGTAATCCCATCATTGGAGAACAAACATATTTTCTAATTTTTATTAGGCTTCTTAACATGTCAATTATCTTATATACCTCAAATTCATCATGCAAACTATAATGATAGTGAAAAAATATGTGGTGTCTCTGGTACTTCCACAAAATCACTCATCATAAGAGGGCATTGCTTCTTAAAACTATGATGGGATCCCTAGGATAAGTGTTTCCATTGATAAAAAATGAAATAGACACTCTCCCTTATTTCATCATGACCATTGACTAATTAACATCATCATATCATTCATCTTATAATTGACAATATGTTATAACTCTCATTAAATTACATTCTACATAAGGATTTCTCCCAATCGATTTATCTAATAAAGAATCCAGATCTTCTAAAATATTATCAAAGGATAAGAGTATGACTACCTCACTCTGTGAAAAAGTCCCTAAATATATTCATGTTCCTAGATTGGGCTTGAGATGAGGCCTGGAACATGTCACACTTCATCAACTAATTCAACAATATGTGTGGTAGGATATTTGGACCATAATAACATAGGGCCCTTTTGTGGAGAGGAAGCATATAATGGGTCATATCAAGTATATTTTTACCACCCTCAACTAATGTGGATTTGAAAATAAGGTTCCACACAGCCAGGTGAAAGAATTGATTTCCCTTAGAGAATGTAAGAAGTCCCTTGAATTGTGTGTAACACTTGCTGAGGCTTCATCCTCAGTCAAATTATGTTATGAATAGGCCTTGAATGAGGATTAACAACATGAAATATAAGTAAAATCTCATATAAAATTTATGACGATTGGAAGGTTAATATTGGTATACTATAGACTGAAATTGGATAGCTTCAACTGGAGATGTCTCGATTGTAGTATGTAATGAAAAATTCATAGAAAAATATATTAGAGAATCTTATTCTCCATGAACTGAAGAAGAAGTCCATAATTGATGTCATCTTTATGTAGAAATCATTATATTTGGTTTTTAGGTAGATTCAAAATTGGTTGATCAAATGTTCCATTCCATATCAACCATGGAATAGATGTTAATGGATATCAAGGAATCTACTGAGAAAATATATCATTATGCCTATGATTTTAAAAGGAATATTTGGTTAAATATGTCCCTAAGTGAAATTCAACTATCTTTCACCTAATTCAATGGATTTAGTGAGCATAGATTGATTGTATATTGTGAATGATAATAGTACCTACAAGAATTTCATATCTTTTTATTTTATATTTCCTAAACTATTACCTAGGTTTCATATGGGGAAAGCATAGTAGGCCTAGAACCGTATTTATCTCAGGCTGCCATTTACGAGTTTTCATCCTAACATGTTTTGTGAATATTTTATTTAATAATTTCTCAATGTTTCTAAGATCACATAAATTGCATGTCCTATGTTTAGAGGCTTGAAATTTTACCATGTTTCCATTTTTTCTTCTTAGAAAGCATTCTGTCACTTTCAATTAGTTATTAAAGGTCTTCAAACTAGACCGTTACATTAGTTTTGAATCCTATATCTTGGACCATTTGTTTTGGTAGTTTAGGGTCTTCTAACTTGGAACACGCATTATTGTATTTTGTGGTCTTATAAATTAGACCACATATTTATATAGTATTGGTTCTCCTTTCTCAGACCATCTATTTTTGTAGTTTAGGCTCTTCTAACTCAGACTATATGTTGTTATACATTAAGATATTATTGCTTGGACTATATATTGTATTAGTTTAGGGTCTTCTAGATCAGACCCCCTATTGATGTAGTTTAGGTTCTTCTATCATAAAACATATTTTTCAAAATGTTAGTGTCCTATAGCCCATATCATCATTTATAGTAGTTTAGGATCTTATAGATTGTACTATCTATTATTGTAGTTCACATTTTTTAAAATCAAACTATCTATTTTTTATACACATAATACATAGAATAGATAATTCTTGGGTATTACTGAATGGTATAGGCTCCCCTCGGCCTTATGAAAATATGGTTTGATGTATGGTGATGTAATGATAGTGGGGCCAAATCCACTAAGATATGTGGAATATGGGTGGTGTAAATCACGTATTATGGGGTTTGAACTTAGGGTGGTAGAATGGGGTAGACATGTCGAGGAAAATCATAGTACACACTAAAGATCTTATTTCAACAATGACATTTTTGGGCTCATGAGGATTAGAGGTCCTTTCCTAGAATATGAGAAGCCTATAGTTGACAGGTTTAAGTCCCTTATGAAGATCCAACTCTTACATAGTCAAACTGAGGGATCTCAAATCCTTTTCAAGGTCCATTGGAGATTTATGAAGATTCAAAACCATAGAAATTAAAGTATAGTATGGAATAAATACTATCTAATAAAGGTCATTGAACACTTGGGATAGTTCTATTTATGGTTGTAAAGCACTGACCCTATATCATGTGGTTTTGGGTCACAGGATGAAGGCCATCAAAATATTAAAGAATAGAGTAGCACATTACCTCATTGAGAATGAGAACAATAAATGGTAACTTAACATCAATGATATTTAATCAACTTGAATAATCTAATTATAGGGATTTTAAATCGTGGTCTAGGAATATATTAGTCAATCAAAAATTGGGTTTCATGGATGCAATATGACGATTAGTAATGGGTAAAACTGGTATCACATGTAGTGAGGAAAATATATCATTGTTATAAGGGGAAATTTATTCCCTGACCAAGCCATCTACTATGAATAATCTCGAAGGTATTGAGTTATTCACCTAGGAATCTTAATACGTCCCTTTAAAATTATTCAATCCCTATTACTAATACACAACATGGGATAATTAAGAGATATATTTAATTTCTATAGAGTTCGAAGAGAAGTTTATAACCTTAAGGAATAGGTGAGTGTGAGATCATAAATCAAAGATATGAAAGTGAGTTTTGGATATTTTAATATTAAATAAGGGTTTAAGAACACTAAATGTTGTCTAATTCCTAGTGAACACATCATAATGGAAAGAGAATATGATAAATCATTTCTCTAACTTTTTTCTTGGACCATGGGGTCTAGTGAGAACAGATCCTCATTTACTAAGGACACAAGATTAACCCTAAAATATTTTTTTGCATTTTTATTTATGATATAACTTTTTCCTAAACTTTAGTGGTTAAGAGTTTATCAAGTGAACACTTTACTTTTTCTCATAAAATCCTTTGCAGGTTTTCAACTTGAAATTTTTCATGTCTATTTTACTAAAAGTTTAGGGTCTTTCAATTTGAACCATCATAGGATAATGTTTAAGTACATATAGCTTTAAAAAATTACATACTATTTAAGGTCATCATCAATATGGATGTTGTGTCATGGGATTGTTACACAATAACCTAATTAAGATACCCTAATTCCTAAGTACTTCAACGCCATTTTGAATGGATGATGACGTTGGGGTAAATCATGGATAAAGGTTCCTGAATCATGAGTTATGATATGGAATAGTCATTCTAAGGATGATAAAGAATAAATCTATGGTAACAAGCCCCACTATTATGTTGTCAGTTCTCACAAGTATTAAAAGCCTTTTTTCAAGGAAAAGATATATTTGGTTGAAAGGATAGAAGATTATATGTAGAAGACAAGGGAATACGTGTACAGTCAAAAGAGGCGACCCTTGAAGTTGGGTGTTCTTTTCCAAGTTCCATGCACGGTTTATATAAATCCAAGAGACTAAAGATATAAATTGTGGTTTATGTTCTTGGGATCTTAAAAATATGCTGGAATAAATCTGAAATATGATTTTCATGGAACATGATTTTTTGGTCCTTTAATAATTAGTGATGATGGGAGATGGTCGGAAAAATTTTGCATCATGAAATGATGATGCATCAATCATGAAATTTAATTTCATGTGATCAAGTCATATTCATTTCAGTTTAAACCTCATGAAATAATGATTCATGAACCGACCTGAAATTGTAAAACATATATTTAAAGATACTTCTCACTATTTAAGGGTATTTAGATTTGAGATGCATCTTTTCTCCCCACACAGGATTACTAGTGGGTATCCATATATTGGATTCCTTCCTATTGTAGATTTATCTCATGTTCCATAAATCAACTTATAGATCTGATCCACATATAGGTGAAGTGAGTGTGTATGACTCTTCAATCCTTGAGACAGTTAAGGTATTTCATGGTAGACTAGATCATAGGGGAATATGAATCTTTTATGGATGGGGATCACTATTTTCACCAATTTATATTGTATTGGTAGGAATCATTCCACAATCAACCCTCTTAATTACCCCCCCTACATAGATCCGACTCATATGTAGTGGATATGGGAATATTTCCTCAAATATGGAGTTCATCCACTATTGTTTGGGTGCATGATGTTTCATTTTCGAAGAGACTATTGAAGGGAAAAAGTCTCATATTTGGAGAGACTTTTATTATTTGGGGAATTTCTATAGTATTATGATTTTACAAGGATGAAATATTTCCATATGGATCATGCACTTTGGAAGGTTGTGATAGTGGTAAACCTATGAATTATCACAAGATAATATAATTTCGAATCATTACATATCTGGATATGTTAGAAATCAAGCCATGCATAGTTTCTTAAAAAAATATACATCATTCATATATCAAACTCATATGTAAGGGGTGAATTTTTTTATCTTCCCATATAGAGTCTCAAAATCATGGTTGGATAATGGGCCATCTATATAGATCTGTATCATGGATAAGAAAATGAAATTACCAATTTCAATCTATTATGAAACATTCATCACAAGCATGAATCTATGGATAGGATAGTTCTAATAAAATAACTTTTAGGCCTTTTATGATGGACCACATGTCATTTAGTTTATAATTATTCTACCAAGATATTTTCAAGCAGTTTAATGTGATAAAATTATGAAATTTTCATATATTTTAGCATCATAAAACTAAGAAATATTGAAGAGTGGAATAAATAACATTGGGAAACTATGTATTCATAGGAGATACATACCCCAAGATGAGGGTGTGAAGTGATATGATATTAAGGTATTTCTATGATGATGGGTACAATGAACATATGTGTAACATCAAGGTTATCTAAATCCTCTAGAATAGTTTGGATATGGGAATTGAAATTTAAAACCTATGAAAATCTAAGTCAATAGAATTTTGAGATAGGTATGTTTGGTACAACCATTAATAATGGTGGAGTGTAAATATCTCACATAGTTGAGATAATGACTCTTGGATTTAAGGTGGCCTGTCCTATGGGACCAAAAATCCCACAATGCACAACATTTGAGATATTGAGTCTTTCACCAGTTATCCCAGTCATGTACCTTCGGATTAACTAGTCCTAGTTTACTATTTTGTTAATGGTTGGAACTAGGATCTCAATATCCCAAGGCCTATGGGGTTTCAAGATATGTATAGATACATGTGTAATTATCTTTTATCAACTTGGTTATCAAAGATATAAAGTTTTTTCATGAAGATCATAAAATTAGAGAAGAGTAAGATCTTCCTAAAGGATACACCAATATTTATTGGATTCATTTCAATATGATGTGAATAAAACATGAGATTAAAGGGTATACAACCATAAAAGGTGATTATCTATTGAATTTGAAGACATTTTCTTTTAGTTTAACATCATATGAAAAAGAATTTCATCCTACAGTTTAACATCATGTGACTAAGGCATTGTTCCATGTATTTGGAGAGTAGGAACCATAATTTCACTAGTCAGAGTGACTTTCTTGGTTCCCTAAGCTCACATGAGCCAGGTACAGTATGATAACAAGAGGGAAACATAAATTTGATTGAGTCATGAAAGAGTGTATGGTAAGGAACATTTGAGGGTAGTCATTTTTTAGATTGAGTGGGAATCCCTATAAAAAATTGGTTCTTATCAAGGGGCATGGTTCTAAGGGATGATAATGCGTGGAAGGAAATAAAATGGAGAACACAAGTTTCACTATATATCCCATATCATGGGAATCAATCTACACATATTTATTACATTGTATCCCATCATATATCATACTCATACATGGGTAAGATGGTTTTTTTCATTTTATTGATGATGAAATTTGTATTGATATACCAAGAATCACCACGTATCTTATGGTAACATGAATCATGCCACAAATAGATCTTATATAAATTTTATAAAGTTTAAATTCAATATGTTGTGACTTAGAATATGAATTAAAATATTACTGAGTTTCTATTGATCCCAATTTCCAAGGGGAAAATATGTGAATGAAATATTTTCCATAAATACTGTTGTCAATGATGAGAATTCAATGATTAGCTGAACCAAAATCACCCCATTAGATAAATAGTTTATGGTATTAAGGGTTCATTATCTTCTAGGGCCAAAATATCTACGAGGCACAAGCTTTAGGTTATTGTTCCATTCAGTAGTGAATCCTAGTGGGGTTCATTTAGGATTAGTGAATCCCTATTAAAACTTTTCTTTGAAATTAAAGGATAATATGTTCTCAAGGTGTTTTTCAATTTAATATGAAAATGGGGTATGATGTTTGGATGGTTAAAGGGGGGTGTCCTAAGTAATTTCAAAATGTAAGGATGTTGGGTCTTCATATGAGATACATACTGGGAAATGAAAGGGTACATAAACAAGATTTCAAAAATTTTCTACGAAAATGGGTAAAATTCATAGATGAGTAACATCAAAGGAGTTTTAATTCTATTGAATATTTGGGTTATGGAAAGTGTGTGTCATGACCGAAGAATAATTGAGTTAGTAGAAAACAAAGAACAGTGTGCATGGTTCAACCATTTTTAATGCAGAAGATCTTGCATCCCACACATCCTGGACAATGACTTCTATATTTAAGGGGGGGCACTCTTCTGAGTCCCAAACACCTACTAGGTGAATGTTCTAAGGCATTGTGTCATATAACTTTGAATCCTAGAGGTGTCACTTTTGATTAACATGTCCCTGATACTACTTTTCTAGAGGGGAGAACTAATACTAGGGTAGACCATGGCACATGGGGTTCTCATAGAAGGATATCAACTCAAGGAATTGGTTGGTATTAACTCATATATCAAGGATATAAATTTGGATAAAAGATAATGTAATATTCAAGAACATTTAAAGGATCCTAAACCCTACACCATGGTGTATTGAACCCATTTTTGTGGAAAAGGAATAAAATATACAATTATTGAGTACAAATTCATCTGAGGAATGATATTATAGGTATGAATACCACTAGTAATAAATTTTAATGTCATTTCAATAGGATATTGTCATGTATTTTAATTTCATTCTACACAGAAATTGTTCCCTATCACGAACACGGCTTGATCAAGTCTTCCAAAGAGGCTTTTTAATTTCCCTAAGATAGCATGAATCATGATCAACATGGTAAATAGTGTATAACATGGAATTCAATTAAACTATGTGATAGTGTGTGATAAGGATTATGTGGGGATGTTCACAATTTAATGTGGACTGGAGCCTCTATATAGATCTAACTTTCATAGAGGTACATGATTGGGATTTAAGATAACCCAAAGTTGAACATAAAATGATAGATCTATGTGTCACTACATATCCTAAAGTATTGGGAATCAAGAAACATGAAGTTATGGACAAATCTCTCAACACAGTTCAGACAAATAAGCCATGAGTATGGAATACCTCTCTCCCTTTTCTTTTATATTTTTTCTAGACCCAAAATTTTAGATCTAGGTGTCAGCACATATCTTGTAGTGATAAGAATCAATCCAAATATCTTTATTGGAAAATTCCCTACACTAATCAAGTTACTACATGAAGAGATGGTATTTTAATTACTTTATAGTTGGACCTAGGTGATGGGATATAGGCATCACTATGTATCCAATGATAACGGGAACCAAGACATACATAGTTATTAAAAGGAAAATTCTCTATATATCTCTCTCCCATCTGTAGAGAGTTAATATGTTTTTATTTATATTGTTGATAGACCCAAGATTTGGGATCATGGAGTCACTAAGTATCCTATGATAATAAGAATCATACCACACATATTCCTTGATAAATTCTATTAGATTGGTCTTGAACATATAAAGAGACAATTTCATTTGTATATATGTTGTGGATGCACCCAAGGATCGGGATATGGGCATCACAATGTATACTGTGGTAATGTGAATTAATCCAATCATAGTTTATGAGTCGAAAACCCCCTAAAAAGGTTTTGATCATATACCAGAGGGGGTATTGTTGCCATTTTATATTACAGATAGACCTAGGTTTCAGGATCTTAGTGTCATTACATATACAATGATAGAAGGGATCATGCCATATTTCTTTATTGAATGGTAAATTCCAGACACAGGTTGGTACCATATGCAAGGAAGGGACATATTTTTCCTTTTATATTCGAGGATGAAATAGGATTTGAGATATGGGAATCAATATATATCTTGTGATTAAAGGAATCAATCCACACATATTTCTAGAATGGGAAATTCCCAGTGCAGGTCTGACCCATACGTATGGTGGTGAATATTTTCCATTTATATTATGGTTGGACCTAGGATTTGAGATCTAGTTATCACTACATATCCTATTATTGTAGGAATCATGCCACGTGTAGTTCTTCAGTGGAAAATTCCCTATAATGTTCTAACCCATATATAGAGGAGGGGAATTTTATATGTATATTAATGTTGGGGATAAGATTTAAGATATAATAATTAATATGTATCCTAGGATAAAGTGAATAAATCTTGAAATATAACTTTAGAAAGCCCCATATGCTGATCTAACTCACACATAGGGATAGGGGCACACTAATTTGTTCCTCTACATAGATCTAACTGATGTAGAGTGAATATTTTATAAAATAATACCCTTGATCTAGTTTAACATCATGTGGTAGGATGTATGTTGTATAGTTTAATATCATACAGTAAAGATATAGGATTCAATGTAGTTTAAATTATTTCTTAAAGGACTCGTAATTTTTTATAGATGTTATAGAAAGTACTACTTGAAAAATCTCTCAAGGGTGGGAGGCGTAACGCTTACCCTACACATTATGGCCAATGATTAAACTCTATTGGAATATACCTTATGTATGATTAAAGGACCTCCACACTTGGGATATATGTTTGGACGATTATTCCTTGGTGTAATCAGGGTTGTAAGAACCAATTAGATTTCTAATTGAAGGAATGAATGGATTTGAAACATTTTTATGGGGGCTCACACAAATTAATTCTGATCGACTTCAAGCATACCTTTTCTCATCGAGTCATTCCATATCATCCAGCCACTTTTCTGACTGATCAACTTCAAAGATGTGTTGAAAGATAGCTATTTGGAGTGAGTGAAACTTTAATTCTTTGGGAAACATTCCCACTATCCCATAAATAAATAAATTTGGGTCACTTTCATGGTAGCGTGATTGGGGGTATTATAGGCCCATAAATCAAGTAGGATTTAGTCTGGACAAGACTTATTGTCCTTTTAAACCATTTTCTTGTATATATTTGAAAGATTATTTTTGAAGGATTATATTTTTCCATTTTGAGAATAATTATAGAGGGATGAATTATTAGACTAAATCAATTATTCTTCATACAATTTATTCTTCTTGAAATAATAGAATTTGGTGTTGTTTTCCATTATAATCAAGTAAGGAACACTCAATCTAGTGAAATTATTAGATTTTATGAAGTTGATGAGATTATTCATCTCAACCTACTAGAGGGGTATATCCTCAATCCATTTCTAAAATAAGTCACTAGCAATAAGGATGTAATGAAATTACGTGTTTGTAGCTAGGGGATACGAATCCAAAATGTTCTTCCCTTGTATGGAAAATTGACAAGAATACTTAGTTATATAGAGAAACTATTGAGGTTTTGGATGAATTTTTCATGGATTTGACATTAATGACACTTCATGGTGAACTTCAAATTCTCTTACATCATTTCATTCTTTTAGTGACCAATCCTAATAAATTTTTGGGAGATTGTAGTTCTAGATTGGTGACTGCCACAAGAGCCTCTGTGGACATCTTCCATGTTGGAATGAATATATAATTTTTCAATTGATCATTAGAGGATTCCATTGAATCAAAATTTATAGAGATATTTTTACTCATTTGACTATTCTCAAACTATAATTTTTACTGATTGAGATTTAATTTTTCCTCTTTTGGATTGATCTAATAAGAGAGTCCCATTTTGGAGGTAATATAATATGAGATTCATCCATCTAGGAGTTTTTGTTAGTTATTCCTGATATTGTTAAGAATTAACCTTATTTATTTTCTCCATGTAATAAATTATTACTGGTGAGACCACCCTTCATTGAGTGATGCATAAAACCACCGCATCCTAGTCCAGATCGGTGAGGAATCGGGTTGTATTAACCTCTACATTGGCATGAAAATTGTGTGGTTGTGGGATATGATGCAATTTTTATTCAAAATAGAATTTATCCATCAATCCTCTAATGTAACTGATTAGAGGGTCTAGACCATCCTCTTTTATGGAAAACTCACTATTGATCTATTTGATTACTACCTTTAATACCCCTTTGAAATTAAGGTCATAAATTTACAACTATAGGGATATTTCCATGATAATGATGAGGGCCTGGTAGTCTTCTTCATTATTAATGAAGCCTTCAGATAGTGACAATGAGTAAAGAAATATTTCACTATCTGGGTAAATAAATCAATACCTATATCAACTTGTTTGAGCTTATATTATTATATCCTATTACAAATTAGATTTCAGTAGAAGCCATAAAAATAAATCTCCCACTTTATTAGAGTTACATGGACATATAAAACTTCTTAATATAGACATTTAGTGTCCACTGGTGTTCTTTCATAGGTGGGATGTTACACATGCAAATCTAACAAGGCCTTCCTTTTATCTACCTTCAGTGACACGAATTGGATCTGATTATATTGAAGGTTAACTTCCCATTAGGCCAGATTCCCAATAAATATACGGTGTCCAAGAATTTAATTTAGTCGGTCGGTATAAGAGACCAAGTGTATTTTTTGATGCATTATGTAATGCCTCAGCCTTTTCACTGTGAATATCAGTGTGACTCTATTCTTCTCAACATCATAATAACAGGTTACAAAACTTATTATCATTTGACTAATATAGTAGAAGTTTTTTTCAATCCCAATGTAATTTATCTATGAGAGGATGGAATAAAGATATCATTCCATGGAGGCCACATATAAGATATGTGGCCTTCCTTCTATTGGTAGAATCAAGTCCGATGGATACCATAGGTACTTCCTGAGATTCATGGATTCATCATAGCATTCTTCATCCAATCTATGGAAACTCTCTTCTTCAAATAACTTAGTGGAGGGGAGGAAATTTAAAGATAGGTTGTCTGTGAATTGTTGAATATAAGTGAGGCACCCTTGGATCCCCTCAACTATTTATGATTCTGTGGGGTTGACATTGATAATATTGTTCTAGTCATTTCTAGGTAAACCTTAATGTTACGATGGCATACCATAAATAGAAGGAATTGCAATATAATTACTCTAAATGTAAATATTAGAGGGATCATCTTCATATAGTGCGGCTATAATTTACTGAATATTTCATGAATATCATTGATGTGATCACAAAGTTTTTGAGATATTACAAACAAGACATTAAAATAACATTGAAAAATTAGTACCAATAAAGGTTTAAATATATGATTCATGGAATGTTGGTAAGTATCAACAGAGTTACCAAATCTTTAGGGTATGACCTAGTGGAATAAGATCCCTTGAGGATCTCTGAAGGCAGTGGATTCCTCATCATCATGGGTCATATTTATTTTATTATACAATGCATAATCATATATAAAGAAATCGCTTGCAAGCCATCAGTTGCAATGATCAGTTGTTCTATAATCATAAATCATAAATCATACTTCATGTATTATTGATTATGGTCTATTAAATTAATTCATACTCTAATGGAAATGAAGGGAAAGATGTTGGCAGGAAAATTTGGGAACTGCACGTTTCATAAAAAGCTGTCTTTGAACAATTTTGCAACTTTTTATTCCATGTTAGTAGCATGAGACTAGTGAATTATCCAATATTCCTACCTGAAACCTCGATAGTCATCTAGAAATTCTTTCTTATGCATAGCTTCATCATGTTTTAGATCATAAATCTCTATATAATTCCAAGATGACAAATATATATACTAATTTATGAATGAAATTTACATCCCCATCTCTTCTAAAGGTATTTAGGAACTAATCAACATACTTTGGGACTCTTATTTTTCTCCCTAGTTCACATGCCTAAGATCATTGATGGTAGTTGAGATTCCTTATTCAAATTCATGAGTAGAATTCTTGATTTCATATTATTCTTCTTCCATATCTATTTGTATGAATGCATTTTTATATATGTTAAATAAATCAGGGTAATGTCTATCATTGTAAAGATAAGGGAATCCTTGTGAAGATACATTGACATCCTGAAATATCATAGTCATCATAGAGAGATTATTGGGATCCTTTACATCATTTACACTGCTATTGGGGGTATGCGAGATATAGATATCTTGATTTGGAGAGAATTTCTTGGGAAAATTTTAAATTTTTTCTCATGGCCCGAGGGAATTATGAGATCTTGATAGAGCATTTTTCTAACTTTACTTTGATGAATACACTTCAGATGACATGATTATTATCACATGGACCTAACTCTATGATGTTTTATATACATGATATCTTGTATGGATTTAATATGCTACATTAATTAGGTTTATGGGTAGTATATAAATGTTGTTGAGCATGCTCTAAGTATTTTATAGAAAATTAAAAATACAATTGGCATGAAAACTTACATATGATCATCCATCAATGGGGTTTTGAATTTCTCTATTATATAATATTACCTTATCATATATGTATTCTCATGAGTCAAAGGGTTAGTTGTCACCATGTAGCATGCCGACCTTTCCCTTGATAGAGTATTTCATGAAATAATGAAATATTGAAGGTACCTTCATGTTGTTATGAAGCAAAGGTCATTTGAACATGACATTGTGTGATGTGTCTTATAGGATAACTAGGAAATTTTTATTATATATGATATATTTGAACTAATCTTAGATAATTATCTATCCAAAATGAATTTCCATTCTATTATTGTACCCATAAATGATTAGCTTCATCAGAGACAAGTCCCCCTCACTATATCCCAAGAATCGGAGTTTCCAGACTAGAATAAAGTTGATATGGATACAATTTTCAACTATATCCATTTGTATATCGACATTATCAAGTTTTAACAAAACATATAGGTGTATTATATGTCATGTCTTGACTTTTTCTTGATCCTTTTCCCCAAACATGATGGGGGTATGACATTCTTCTGGCATAGTATCCACTCGTTAAACCTCAACTTCAAAAAATTGCAGTTCAAATTCTTATGGTCTCTAGGTAGACTCAATGAGTGTCAATCTGTGTTATTTTTAAAGGTTTATGGAATCCATGATGAATGTTTGGTTGGTAAAATCAATAATTTTTCTAGGATTTCATATATTTGTGTTGAAGTTATACAAAACCCAAAGTGTGGTTACTACTTATCATGTGGGTTTGAAGCATAGGTGTTTGAGGTATATGGGCATGGTTCTTGGGAAGATGTCAAGGGAGTTTATATTTCATGTGAAATATGTTACCCTAACCAACTGATTTATCTATGATGATCAGATAATCAGACACCTTCCAGACGGTTGTTTGAAATAGTTGGGATTAAATGAACACTAATGTGCTTTAAAGTATATCCATGATTTTATTAGTACTGTTAGAGTTCTCTCCCATGGGTATTTGTCTAGTATAAATATATTTTTATTGGTTATGTGACTAGAGTATTAGGTTCATCCATGCATGTGACTTCCCCTGTACCCTCAGATTATTCTTCCTCGGCCTCTAGCTCCTCGGTAAGGTATGTGGAAATTGTATATATGGGAATATTCATCATCAAATAAGGGATTTATTTGGTGGAAAAAGTGAAAATAAACAAAAATAATCTCCTCATATGATGAGAATTATATTAATTGGGTAGTGGACATTTATCTTAAGTTGAAGGAATAAAATTTGTAAGAGTTAGTGTTCTTGTGGGAGTTGGATATGACTCTTCCTATAATGATTTTTCCATATGTATTACCATTACATCTACCTACAGCAAGAATATTCAACAAAAACTCCCTAGGTTTTGGTTTTTTATGGGTATTTGAAGAAGTTACCTATGCGTGGAATAAGATTAGCCAACTGTATTTTGAGTAATCTAGTCATCAAAATTTGGTCTAGTCCTGGTCGAAACTTCTTTCCAATAACTATGTTCTTTTTTTGGGTGACAATTACATAAGTCGCATTTTTAGGGGAGTTTCCAAATATCATGTATCCATAATCAACCATTCTCTAGATGATTCCTTTGAAGAAAAAGTAGTCCCTGATAGTGTGTCCCTATTTTTAATGAAAATTGAATTATTTAGGATAGTCAGTGAGATGGAACTCATTGCATTTCTTAAGAGTTGTTAACATATTAAGGTTATATTCCATAGTTTAAAGGAAATAACTAGTGAAATATTCATTTCCTAAGGAATTAATTTTTTTCATCCATTTCTCAAATGATGAGTGGCCTTGATCTCTCTTTTCTTTTGGTTGAGGCCAATTTTTCTACTAATACATCTTGGTGGGATGTTCTATACATTTTGGGGATTTCCTGGCTACCTGAATGGGAACTACTAATAGTTTGAAGGTAATATAAATAGTCTCTTAATTACCAAATTTTTTCCCTAAATAGTTGGTGTGGGCCATGGTTTGTATTGGATTCACCAAATGTTATATTTTTTGTGTTTCTTCATCTCTACGAGCTCACAAAATCTTCCAGGATACATTATTGTGATAAATGTTTCTTGAAGATCATCTAAAATATTCTCAATACAATTCTCCAATAATTACTCTTGTGACAGTGGCATAATGAGTGAATTTGATAATATTTTCCATCTAAAAATGATGTCTGAAAACCCCTCATTTGTTTTGTTTTTTCAATTTGGGAGGTTGAAAATCATAATTTTCTTTAATGTGGAGATTTTCTAATAAAATAATTAACAAAAAGGTTCTTCCCAAAACATGATGGATCATACTGGAAGGTTTCTATACAATTTTTTTTTGAAACTACAAGTGTCTGTATAAAAAATTAGAGTTTGGTCGCTAAATTTTGGTTTCAAGGGCCCATCATTGTGCCCCATTAGGTCAAAAAGTGCATGAAATGATGTTTCAGATCCACCATTCTATAGAAAGATAAGAATATAGGATTTATGAAATTGGGATGGGGAAAATTTTCATCCACTCATTCATGATACAAATTCTCTTTTGACTATGTGGGGGTATGCTTCCCCTCCATGGATTCCATTCAAGTAGAAAGGGATTCAATGGTGTTGAGGAGGTCTGGATATACCACTATCTTGACAAAAATTCTATGTACAAGGAGTGGAAAAGTATTGATGAGGTGTACCTATATTCATATCCCACAAACCTGGGGCTACTCAAGGACCATATGATCTCCCATATAGGGTATATGTTGTCACATTAAGAGAGAGATGTAATGATTGTTACAAACTACCCGATTTATGTATAATATTTTGTAGTAAATATATCCATATTGGTGTAGAAATTCAATGCTTTTTGGTAGATTAGATCTCTAATGATATGTGTTGGGGGGATGTGCTTTTGTTTAAAGATGATTACCAATGGGAATATTTCTTCTGAGTTGTTCCTCTAGGTGGTAACAGGGATGTTGCTGCACCTATAATGACCCATGATTTTTAAATGATATTTTTCTCTGGGGAAAATTTGTGTTATATTATATTATATTATACATGTAAATATATTAAAGAACCAATAAATTTTTTTCTCATTAATAAATTTCATTACATAATTTATCTAGGGAACTAATAGAAATTAAAATATTAAAATTGGACCAAAAATAAATAAAAAATAAAAAATATTGAATGGGAAAATATGGATAACCCAAATATGTTATAATCATCACGCACATGATAATAACAAAAAAAATGAAGTAAACTAATAGAAAGAAAATCAAAATATTCAAAAATGGAAATATATAACCTTTGAAGAAAATGTAGTGAATATTGATTGAAATAATTATGTGGTATTTATATAGTATAACCAAAATTTGGCTGTTTTAATTTGACCATTATATGACTATTGCTCACATAATACCACTAGTCAATATAAACATTGGTCAATTGGACCATTGGGAACTATACTAATTGGTGATAATTTTAACATTATAATTTGTTTTTATAAGTATTAATGATAAAGGATGTTCATGTAAAAAAGAGAATAGATGACCATAACCAATAGAACCCTATTGTTTAAATCACATTTCATAGAACTAGGGAGGGAGGTAGCGTCACAAGGGTCTGACCTTGAACAAGCCCAAGATGAGATTCAGTAAGTGAAACTTCAATTAAATCAATTATGGGAGAAGTTTAAGTTAGTCTATATTACTACTTGATCAATGTTAGTCGATCCACCCCATGAAACGACCACCATCACACACCTTACCCTTAGGGTGTGCACATGTGTTATAAGGGGTAACATATCATAGAAATAGTTAATAAATGTATCATTATTTTGTATAAATAATTTTTTCCTATAAATTATATTTTAGTCATAGAATTTCTTAATAAAATATAATTTTACTTGAGTTGAATTTGATAAATTGATTTATGGATACAAATAAAACAAAATTGTATTTTTTAGAAATTATATAAAATTTTATAATAAAATTAGGTATTATGAATAATATTATTTGAATTAAATATTCGTTTAAAATGTATTATTTATATATAAATTATAAAATAATTTTTAAATTTCCTGGAAATATTATTATAAGTGCCAGAAAATTGACAATGCTTTAAGAACTGTAATTATTCAATAAATATGTTTTTTTATATTTAAAATTTAAAAGTATGATATTTAGATAATTATTCTTATTAAATAACTATTATATTATAAATCAACATTTCAATATTAGGATAGTTTTAATTTATGATAATTTTTTAAATTAATTTATTTTTCTGTGAATAGTAAAAATATCGTTCTTGGGTTTTTTGGATATTTTTTGATTTATTATTTCATAATAATGAAGTAACATTTATGTAATAATGGTTTGATAATTAATGAAACAAAACACAAGACCTAAAATATGTTATTTTAAGTATTTAAATTCATTACGGTCTACTTTGGAAACCATAACTGACTTTCCAAAGTCTAAAATGGGATATTTGATTTGAAAAACATTACTTTGTGTAAATTTACTATTCCATTCCAAAATAAGTATTGAAATGGTATCCCGTTCTATGGGAATAAAATATCACAAATATGAATCAAATTTACAAAACCATTATAAAAAACAATTGGTAATCCAATGGGTTTCCATCTTCCCAAATCTAGATTTCCGAGACCAATATTTGGAAATTATTTTAAAATTCCTACAATTTTTCTTTAAATAACCACCCATTTCACTATTCTTATTAACTCAAAATACATCCTCTATGTATTTATAATGAATTTTCTCCACAAGATCCCCCCTATATACCTTTATTCCTCTGAGGTTCCACCCTCATATTTTAGGATCAACTCATTAAGGTACGAGAAATCTCCACATCTCTTTTCCACTACTGTTTACTTTTTTGGTTGTATGTATTCTAATTTTAAAACTATTTATTATTTTAATAACTTCTATTATGCCATTTCTATAATAATAGTCTTTTCTTAGTGGGATAACTCTGCCCCCTTTCATCTTCCCAATTATTAATCTATGATTTACAATCTCCACACCGTCGAATTTATTTCTCTCTTTTACTTCAGAAATTCTATTCTATTATTCTTTTATCTATTACCAAAACCACTTCCTTTTACATGGGTATTCACCTATATGTAATTTGTTTTATTGATTTTAGGATTTACATGTATGTAACCCACATTATGATTTTTGGGTTAATGATTATGTAATTATCAAGTCTTTAATCACTTTTCAATGTTATGATTTTGATATGAAACTCATTCTTTATTTATTCATGTGTTATTAATAAAATAATTTATTATGATCTATGTGGCTCACATACAATTAATAAATATGGAGTGTGTTCCCTGATAGTTCCCCAATAGATTTGATAAATAATTAATCCTCTAAAGATGACATGTTTTACGATACCTTGGTGAATAACCATAGTACTTATCTTTTATGACACCTTGGTGATAAACCATGGTGACATGCTTATGAATGCCTCATTTTAATGTTGTTGCCACATATTCATGTTGTGATTAATTTTATTATTATTCTAATATGCCTCATGTTTATTCATTTTTTATTCCCTATGTTATTATAGAAATTTCTCATGATCACATGTTAAATATCTCCACTATGTATTCTCATACAAGGTTCATTGTCACCCCATTCCTTTGATGTTTATCCCCAGGATATGAGAATCAATTAAAGTAAGTTAGGGTGAACCCATGGTGATTTATTTAAATTGAAGTATAATTTTTTTTATATTTACATGTGTTAAGTACATAATTTGAAAGGAACTAAACTTTATTAGAAAATAAACATTAAAAGATCCTTTGTTTAGTCCCATGTAATGAAAAGTTATGTTATGAAAAGGAAGGATTCTATAGTTGGTATCTAAGGATGGTTTAGTTATTTGTGGAAATTTGTACTTGAATTTTTTTAGGAATCCTAAAAAATTCTCTATAATTATATAATACATTGACATATTTCTTGATGAGTTAGTTGGACCACCCCAAGAAAGAGAGGTAGAGTTCTCTATTGACCTCATACCTAGATTCAAGATAATATTTAAGACCCCATATAGAATGGAAAATGTGGAGTTAGAGGAGGTAAATAAAAAAACTTCAAGATCTTCTATATAGTATATTTATCTAACTAATGGTCTCTCCTTAGGTAGAACTAGGTCTTTGTGTAGAAGAAGGATGGATCAATGTGACCATACAATAATTATAGTGAACTTAATGTGATTATTGTAAATAACGAGTACCCTATCCCTAGGATTGTTGATTTATTTTAATAGATTTGTGGGGATCAATTCTTCACCAATATTGACCTCCATTCTAGGAATCATCAATTGAGAGTAAAGAAAGAATATAATCCAATGGCTGTATTCCAAACAATATATGGAGATTATGAGTTTTTTGTTATTCCCTTCAACTTGAATAATGATCCTTCTATATTTATGGATGTGATGAACAATGTATTTAAGGGATATATTACAAATTATTTATTTTTGTATTTGTTGATGATATTTTGATATACTCCAAACTTCATGTGGAGCATGATGATCAAATAATGTTTATATTGAGAACTCTGAGCAAGGAGAATCCATTTTGATGATTTATAAAATGTTAATTATGGTTACATCAATTTGAATTCATGAGGAAAATTTTAACCATTTATAGAAACTCTATTTGACCTTCCAAGATAATATTTTTGTAGGGTTGGCCTAATCGAACAATAGTAAATGGGATTTTCAATTTCATTAGTTTTACAGGATATTATAGGTAGTTTGTGAAAACATGTTTACAACATTCTAATCCAAAAACCATGTTAACCTTAAAAGGATATAATTTCATCTAGAAAGCTAGGTGTGAATAATGTACCCAAAAACATAATAAGAGATTAGTTACAAAACATGTTTTAACTCTACCTTCTATTAAAGAATTCTATGTTTTTATAGAGATTCATCTCAAAAATGGCTTGGGTGCATCCTCATGAAAAATTAATAGGTCATCACTTATGAATATTGATAGTTAAACCGTGATGAGAATAATTATCCTATGTATGACTTGGAGTAAGTTGATGTTATTTTTTTTCTAAAAATATGGTGGAACTATCTTTATGGATAGAAAGATGATATCTACAGATACAACAATTTTTTGAATTATATATTCATAAAAGAAAAATTGAACATGAGACAAAGGATATGGTTTGATCTTTTTAAGTACTATGATTTTTCAACTCATTAACACCCTAGAATAGAAAAAAAATTCTCTGATTCATTAAGTATGAAAGATCCTGTTGTGCTTGAAATGATAAAGATTCAAGGTGATCCATTGATCATGGACCAAGAAAAATTGGACATAGAAATCATGAGACAATGGACATCATCAATACTATCTAAAATTATTTATCGACCATCATTACTAGAGAAGACCAAAAGAGATCAAAGAGAAGATCCTCTGATAAAAAAAAGAAGATAGTGGCTATGAAGAATGGGACGTTTTTGGAGTTCAAAATTGATTAAGAAGATGTACTAAAATTTCATACAATGTTATGCATCTCATCTATCCCAGAAATAAAGAAGTATATAATGGGTGAAGCTTATATATATGTGTTGTCTATAAACTATTGAATCACTAAAATATATAGTTATATTTGTGATCATTTTTTCGGTATAATATGAAATTGAAGATTAACGACTTCATTGCAATGTGCTTTGTGGGTCAAAAAGGGAAGGCATGGTGAAAACTTCTTGAAGGGTAATTGAAACCACTACCCATACCAACATTGATGTGGGACAATATCACAATGGAATTCATCACTACTCTGCTCATAATTTCAAAATAAAATGATGAAATATGGGTTATAGTGGATAAACTCATTATGAATACCCATTTCATCATGACTCAGGAAAATTTCTCTCTTTACCAACATTGCAATATAAAAAAGAAGGAAGTGGTGAAGCTTCATAAGGAACCAATTTTGATATTATTTGATAGTAGTCCCATTTTTACATATGAATTATTGATAATTATTCAATATTCTCGGAATAGTAAATCAAATTTCATTATGGACTATCACACCCAAACTAATGGACAATAAAAAAGAACTATTCATACCCTCAAGGACATGTTGATATTATGATCAGTGGAATTCAAATTTGGATGGGTTCAACACCTATGATTGGTAGAGTTTTCATACAACAACAACATCCACTCAAGTTTTCAAATGAAACCCTATGAAAATATATATGGGAAGCGATGTAGAACTTTTACTTTTAGGGTTGAATTTGGTGAAATAATGTTTCTTGGGGCCAACCTTATGAAAGATATGACAAAAATGGTACATTCCATCCAATAAAATATAAAAGATACTCAGATTTGGTAAAATTAATATACTGAACATCATTGATAGTACCGGTATTTTGATATTGGAGAAACGGGTTTCCTTTAGATATTACCATTGATGAAAATCATTTTATTTTTAAAAAGAGGCAATTTTATCCTTAGGTACATTTTCCCCTTAGAAATATTTGATTGTATGGGAGTAGTGGCATATCATCTAGAACGTTCACTAAATATGGCACAATTCTATGTATAATTCCACATTTCTCTATTGAGGGAGTACATACCGGATCCGTTACATGTATTTAATTCAAAGGTTGTACAAATCAATCATAAAATCTCTTTTGAGGAGTATTTGGTGGAGATTTTGGACTATAGATGAATATTTCTATACAAAAAGTCTACCACATTATCAAAATGTTTTAGAGGAACCATAAGTATGAAGAATAATCATGGGAACTATAGGAATCAATGAAATAGAAGTTCCCTCACCTATTCTCAATTGAGAATATGAGTTAAAATTTAGAGGATAAAAATTCTTGGGGGAGGGGAATGTAATTACCCTATATTTTTCAATATATTTTTTCTAAATAAATTTTTTGTTAAATTATATAATATTATAAATGTAAAAAATATAGAGGAACCAATAAAACCTTATCTCATTAATAATTATCATTATATTATTCAACATGAAAACCAATTAAAGTGTAAAATATTACAGTTGGTCAATAAAATTAAAATAAAAAAATCAATAATGGGATATTATAGATTGCCTTAATCTTTTATGATCATCACCCACGTGATCAATACTAAAAAAATAGAAAAACTATTAGAATACCAATCAACATATTATAATATGAAAATATTTAACCTTGGGAGTAATTGAAGTGAATATTTAGTGAAATAGTGATGGGGCATTTATTGGGTATAATGGAAATGTCATCATTTAGATTATCTTGTTATATGACCATTTTCTAAATATGTCTGTTGGATAAAATAATTGTTGTTAAATTAACCATTGGTAACTATACTGATTTGTGAAAATTTTATAATTATAATTAGTGTTTATAATTAGTAATGACAAAGAATAATGGATTCAAAAATGGGAAATGATGTGCCCAACCAGTAGAGTCATTTCCATTGAGTCCCATTTGTTAGAACTTGGGAGGGAGGTAGAATCAATGGGGTTCGCTCTTGACCAAGTCCACGATAGGATTCATCAAGTGAATCTTGAAAAAAATTACCTATAGGAGAATTAAAAGTTAGTGGACATTACTACTCAGTCCATGTTACTTGATCCACCTCATGAAATTACAGCAGTCACACACCTTACACTTAAGTAATACATAGGTGTTATAATGGATTACATGTTCAGGACTTAGTAACATAATGTTTAATTCTTTTTTATAAATTAAATTCCTATTCCAAAAATTGAATTTTTACAATAGTTTTCCATAATGATATATATGTTCAATTGAGAAAATTTTGATAAATTTATTTCCAGACACAAATAAAACATAATTTAAATTTTTTTTGAAAATTTGTTCCTTTTTATATTGTCTTAGGAAAATTTTTATAAGCGTAAAAAATTTGAACATGTATAATAAGAATGTAATCTTTAATAAATAATGATTTTTAAATTTAAAACATAAATTTAACATATTTAAAGAATTATTATAATAAAATAAACATCAGATTTTAAATTATCTGATAAAAATTATGTTAAAGTTAATTTAAGATAATCTTATAAAATACATTTTTTTTATATGAAGAGTAAAAATATGGATTTGTATTTTATATATGTTTAATGACCTAATATTTATGTCATAATTAGGTAATAAATAATTAACAAAACCCAAGTCTTATAGTATATTATTTTATAAATATCAGGTATTTTAATAGATATTGATAAATTTTAAGAACTATAAGTGACTTTCAAATGTGTAAAATGGGACTTTGAATTAAAAAACAAAACTTAGTGGAAATTTTGTTTTCCTTGCTAAAGAAATTATTAAAAAATGGGGTTCGGTTATATTGGATTAAAATATCATAATATATGATTGAAATGTCAAAAAAGATTATAATTAACCATGGGTATTCCAATGGTGATTCATTTTCAAAAATCATGATTTCAAATACCTATATTTGGAAATTTAAATTTCAGACAATTTTAAAAAATAACTTTGTTTTTCTATGAATAGTAAAAAAAAATTCAATTTTGGATTTTCAGTATGTTTTATGACCTAACATTTATGTAATAATGATGTAAAAATTAATTAACTAAAATTAAAGACCTAAAATGTCTTATTTTATTAATTTGAATTATTTAAATATATATTATTCAATTTCAAAAACTATAAGTGACTTTCAAAAGTCTAAAATAGGATTTTGGAATTTAAAAACATCAGCGTGTTTAAAAATTTAAATTTCCATGCTAAAAGATGTATTAAAAAGATGGATTCGGTAATATTGAATTAAAATATCATAAAATGTGATTCAAATTTCGAATACAATAACCAAAATCCAAGAGTAATCCAATGGTTTTTCATTTTCCCGAACAAGGATTTCCATGACCTATATATAGAAATTATTAAACAATTCGTCCACTTTTTCTATAAAACCCACCAATTTTAACATTCCCCTTCACTAAAAATTAATTCTCTATGAATTTATACTCAATTTACCTCCCCAATAGTCCCCAATAATGTGTCCTTAGTCCCACAGGGTTCAGTTCTCATGTCTTTAGAACTAATCTTCAAGGTAAGGGAAATCTCTACTTCTCAATTCCACTTAAGTTTCATTTTTTTGTGGTACGCCCTCTAATTAACAATATATATAATTTTTCCACATTATATTATCCCACTAAATTAGTAATAGTATTTTATCAATGGTATACCCTTTTCCCCTCATATTTTCCCTATCATTAATCCACTTTTTATACCCATCATATAATCAAATTTAATTATGTCTTCTACTTGACAAATTATCGCTTATTTCTCCTTTTAGGAATACACAAAGCACTTACTTTTCCATGGTTAATCACCTAGACAAAAAATGATTTATTTATTTATTTAATTATATTTATTCAACCCAAATTAAATTTTAATGGGTTAAGAATGATGTAATGATCATTTATTTAAGCACTTTTCTACTCAATGCTTTTGATAATAAACCTATTTATTTTTTCCAAGGTTACTAATGAAATTATTTATTATGATATATATGTGTGAAATTAAAATAATACATATGAAGGTTGAACCCTAATAGTACTCTTATACATTGGGTAAAAAATTTAACCTTTAGAGATGACATGTTTGATGATTCCTTGGTCAATAACCTTGGTAATATTCCCATAGGGAACCTTGGTGATAATCTGTTGTGATATGTTTATAAAAGCCAAATTTTTATGTTGTATTCAAATTCACATGTTATCATTCATGTTATTATTATTGTGATATTCATATTTGTAACAGGCACTACCCTATTTTCCCATATTCAATGGTTATTTTATTTCAATTGAATAGATACATGATATAACATCACCATTGATCGACTATTTTATTATTCTTGGAGAACTAGATACAGAAATGGTTCCCTTATTACATTGGTAAGTAAAAATAGAACATGAAAAATTAAAATAAGTTTATTACTTGAATCGTATTCAAATATATCATCTTCATATCATGTTGAAGGATAAAATGAAAGGGTGAGATTAAATGCTCAGTAAGGGTTACTTGAATAAATAGTAAGTAATTCAAATTCAATAAGGAATAATCGTATTGCTAAGGTAAATACCTGAAAAACACATGTCATGAATAAAATTAGAATGAAAATGAAAATATAATATTTTTTAATAGTGAAAATATCATGGAAAGTAATAACTAAATTCTATATAAAGAAAATTCTTAATTATTGCAGGAAATTTAACTAGCATATAATCCAATACCACCAATACTAGACAGTTTAATTTTATGGGTGTAAACCCATATGATTTTTCATGAAATCAACATGAAGTCTTTATTGCCAAGAAAGACTGAGGTCTTACTGCTTAATTATAATGAAGAGGAGGTGTCTAAAATGATGGGGAGGCCACTAAGTATGCATCTTAACGAGGAGAAATACTTATGGATTGACAAGAAAGATCTAATTCTGGTGGGGGGCTTCAATAAATTGAAGATTTGCATCGAGGAGTACATTCAAATATGGGATCATCTGGCTTCAGAATTTGAAAAGCGAAAGACTGAGGTCCCCGACACCCAAGTTTCTTCTTTATCCTATAAATTTTTTAGGGAAGCATATCCTGGTAATATTAATTTCATTTTTAATGTCTAGGTTTAACCTGATGTTTGGTGGGTTCTTTTGAGGGGTTTGCTTGTTAGAGATTTCTACTCTTGGTCATTTCCTATATTTGGTTTTGTGGTGGAGTTTGGAGCTTTTTTAGATGGGGATCATAGCATGAAGGCTTCATTGGGGCATGTCATTTGGATTTGGACAATTGAAAAGGTATGGCTTTCCATCACTACTAGGCCCACACTTTTTCATGGGACAACTTTCCATTTGACATGCTTTAGTGAAGGATTATCATCACGATGAAATTGCTGGGGAGGGACAGTTTTGGTTTTCATGTTTCTCTATTTTGGTTGTTTTATGGTTATTTTGAACTTGGCAGTTTCTCACTATCCCTAAAAAATGTTTGGCAATTAAAAAAATTAATTTTCATTTAGTGAGAAGGGAAACTTATAAAACATGTACCTAATGATGAAAGAATATTTGAGATCATTGCATATATTTTGAACATAAACATATAATTTAGGATGTTTTCATAATATTAACTATGAATTAAATTACTGAAAATATATAGAAATCATAACCTGAAGGAAAAAATTGTGATTTGGGTAGAATCCCTTATATTGTGTCTGAAAGTGTTCTTCACTTGAATTAATTATCCTAGATAATGAAATTAGATTCATTACTAATTTAATTAAAAATCTTTTTAAACATTTACATTATTTATTATAATTTTATTAAGTTCAATTATGTCCTTTTTATGAGTTATAATATTCAATTTTGTTATTCGGGAGTGTTAATTTCCTTGGTTTTCATGATTGGTTCCATTATATACATGTATGAAAGATCATGTAAATTGAGAATAATTATTAATAATTGAAATTTTATGTTATTAATAAACTTAAATGATATTAAATGGTCTTATATATCATCTTTCTTCTATATATGAGGTTTATTCATTAGATAAAATGTTAATGATAATTGTTTATATTTTTGGGGGGTTTTCAATCATTGCAAACTAGTTTTGTTTTATTAATAAATATTATGTATATATACTAGTTATAAAACACTAAGTAATTTTTAATAAAAAATTTAAAATAGGTTTTAATCAATATAATGGTTGAATGACTAGCATTGATGGTTGTATTATAAAATGAAAAGTCATCATCCATGATTATGGTGAATCGACACCTCACATGTGATGTTTTCATTTTTATAAAAATAGAGAAGAGAGGAGAATTGATCTTGGATATATAATTAACATAATAAAATTATGGTATATATATATATGATACTATATTCATCATGTTACCCTATACAAGGGAGGTGATGGAGTGATATGAAAATAAAAAAAATGAAATAGAGAGAGAGGTTGTTTTAGCACCAATGTGTCATCTCCTTGAGAACTACGTTAAGGGACTTGGAAATGGTCTTTTGGTGTGACCAAAAAAACCAAAACATTGGGAATTTATTTTAGAGATTAATTGGGTATAAATTAAATATATTCAATTCTTATAAGGCTTGAGAAGAATAGGTGGTGATTGGTGATATTTATACTGATTGAGAAGGATATTCTTTGATTATTTTATTCATTTCTTTCTTATTTTTGATCATTTTTTGACAAGTATAATTAATAAATGGAATTTGTTTTAAGAAAATAATTTTCTAAATATGATATATTTAATTTTAAATTAAAATCATCATTTATTCGAAATTACCGATTTTAAAATTATAACTCATTTTATGAAAATATGAAAAATAAATTAAGGTGCCATAAAATTAACTTACAATCATAAGAAATATTTATTAATTTATGAATATTTTTTGTAAAAATATTTTTTAAAACAACTATATAAATTATAAAATTGTAAATATATATTTATTACTTACACAAATACCAAAACATAATTTATCATTTCTAAAATATTTATTTACTCATATCATGATAAAATTAAATCATATTTTCTTTTATAAGATACAAGAATTTTATTTAAACTTTTAAAGTTGAGTTTTAATTATACTCGCTAAGTTACTATTCTTAATGGTCACATTACAATTCCAATAATCATGTTAAAATTTAATAGTATATCATAGTTATTTTAGGATAACAGTTTCATGCAACATAATCTATTGAGTAAATTAAGATTTTTTAAGAAGATAAGTAATGTAAATATTACGGTGTTATATTCTTCCCTCCTTCTGAAATATCATCCTCAAAATGTTTTATGAATATTTCCTTTAAATAAATGTGGGTGGTTCTTATTTATTAAATCCTCATGTTCCCACATTTCTTCTTCTATTTTATGGTTTTTCTAGAGTACTTTTACTAGTAGAGTCATCTGATTTCTCAATACGTGCTCTCTAGTGTCATGAATTTTGACATGATATTCAGATTAAGAGAAATCATGTTCTAGTTCTATTTTATCAATGGTGAGTACATGTGTTATGTATGGAATACACTACTTTAACAATGATAAGTGGAACACATCATGAACATTGGATAGAATTAGTGGAATTTCTAATTGGTAATCTATATCTCTAATTCATTCCATAATTTAAAATGGTCTAATGTATATGGGTATCAATTCACCTTTCTTACAAACCTTATAACACCCTTTCATTGTGATATTTTTATAAAGACATGATGTTCCACTTGAAATTCAAAATCCTTTCTTAGTTGTTAGCATAACTTGTTTTCTTACATTTAGAGGCATTAATATGATCCTAGATAAAATGTACCTTTTTTGTTTTCTCTTAAATAAGTTATGATCCTTTGGGTTTCCTCTCACCTACTTCACCCTAATAATTTGGCCATATAATGCTTCATATGGTGCCATTTGAATACTAGAATATAAAATATTATTTTAGGAATATTTCACCAAAGGTAAATACTGATCCCACATACCTTGAAAGTCAAGTAATCATGATCTCAACATGTATTATAATGTTTGAATAGTCCTTTTAGACTATCTATTTCTTTGGGGGTGATATGGAGTACTCAAATGCAGCTCAGCATTTAAAGCCTTATAAAGACTCTTCCATAATCTTGATGTAAGATGGGGATCCCAATCATAATAAATCGATAGTGGGGCATCATTATGTCTTAAAACATCATTAATATAGAATATTACTAGGTTCTCTAGAGTTATATTTTCTCTTATAGCAAGGAAATGTGATTATTTTTTAAGGTAATCAACAATAACCCATATTCAATCATTCTTATTGGGGAATTTGGTAATATAGGTATGAACTATATAGTAATTTAATCCCACTTCCATATAGAAATAGGTATAGGTTTCATGACTCTTCTATGATGTTGTCTCTTATTCTTCACAAGTTAAAAAACTAGGCATCTTAATATGTAGTCAGTAATTTCAGGCTTCATGTTAACCCACAAAAAATGTTCCTTCAAATATCTTTACATCTTGGTACCACCGAGGTCTATAAAGAAAACTTGTCTATGATAATCATTTCATAGTTTTATTTTTATCTTAGATATTGATGGAAAACATAACCTCTTTCTAAATTTCATAATTCCATCATCATACAAAAAGTTTTCCAATCTTACATCCTTAACGAATTTAAATTTATTTTAAAATTTCTTATCATCTGATTGAGAAATTTATATCTTCCACACCAAATATCATTTAGCAATCATTTAAAAGAGGATTTATGTTTACCCTTCCTCAAAAATTATCATATCCATATTTAAAAAAACCATGAATCTATGAGATTTCTCAATACTCATTTGGTTTATAAGTCCATGATATTTTCTTATTAATTCATATAATACCATATTTTCTTTTCTCGTGAGTTATTTTATTTAGAAATTATAATATTTTAGTAACTCAAGGATTTGTATTTTCCTCATGTTAAGTTCATTATGTGTAAATATGTATTTCAAACTCTTGTAATCTGTATATATAAGACATTTTCAATATAACTACCCATACATTACATACATTGTCAATACTTTAAAATTTAAGCATACTTATTACAACATATAACAAAACCACGAAAGGACCGTATATGTATAGTGTCTTTAGAAACTGGGAAACATAAACAACTGGTTCATAAAGCATCTACACTGTCTCCCATTTATTTCATCATATCTATAGTCCCTTTTGGCATATCTTACTTAATAACCTTCTTCCTAAACTGGGGAAAGAAAACATACAAAAGGGTGAACTCAAATTCTCAGTAAGGGTAAACAAAATAAATATCAATCACATCATATTCATAAGAACATAACTTTTGGAAATCTTAACCTCCAAAAGAGAGCATAATTTCATAACATGGGATAAATCATAGTAGTGAAATGAAATCCCAATAATCATAACATAAAACATGAAACATTTTTTCATACACACATAATCATAGAGAATCATTTCTTATTAGTCAAGACTCATTGCCAAGACTATCTTAGTAGACAAAGTCCATTTCTGAACCGAGTTCACTCCTCGTTTCAGTCCTGTTTCACTGAACCGGTATAACCTACCGTTCCAGCCATGTCTATCTCATGAGATATAAAATCTTTAACCAATTCATTGGTGGGAGATATAGGTCCCACCCATATCATAATGATACCATTTTTATGTGTGCCACAAGATCATAAATCATACATCATTGCATAACCCATGTAATAGAAATGGGAATCTTAAACATCGTGACATCATAAAACAATTCATATAAGATAAAGGAATTCATAAACATAATCACAACATAATAAAATCAATGTAATAATAGGGCTAGAAACAGAACCCCTTATTATCTTAGATGGAAAATAATTTTGATAAAACACTTGAACTCCATTCTTGAGGAAAATATCCTTTCTACTTCAAAAACACTTTTCCTTTCTTAACATGTCATACAATTCTAAACTAAAAGAAGTTGATTAAAAATAAACTTGAAAATTTTTAAATGAATATTCTTGGAAATAATGTTTTAAAAATCCATTCGTGACGTATAATTTAAAAAAAACATTCTTCTCATACTTTTGTCGGAAAAGTCAAAAAGTACCTCGTACGAAAAACGACAAAAGATTCCATTCATATCTTTTACTAAAAACTCACCGAAGGGTAAAATTTGATTTAAAAAATTGTATGTGGATGGAAATAATATTACATATTGAGGAAACATGGATGTGGATTATAAAATACACCCCAGTAAATACTAAAGTATAAACAATCTCGGATAAAAATGAGATTGTGATATTTCCCTTACCTTAGGTCTAATTTGCTTCGTAAGTGTCCGAACCTCCTGTATGATGATTTAAATAATGTTATTGACTTATTTTAGAATCATAATTATTGTTATGATATCATATATGGTCATATTTTTAGCTTCTTATTAGTAATATTTCATTACTAGTTGTTATTCGGGTGTTTATTACTTTTTGTTCTTATGCGTGTTTTGTCGAATAAATTATTATACTTCTCTTTAGGTTATAGATACCTCATTTAAAGAATGGTATTAGTGTAATATATATCATATTCATTCATTCAATTCATTTATCTAATCATTATGAAATGAAGATCATGTAGAACGAGTCGCATCACATCGTGGACACGGTATTTTGTACGTACGCACGAGTGATGATATCATTCCTATGATCGTGGAATTGTATTGGAGTGTATGTATACTATTACAGAATCAATATCACTTTATAATAGTCATATATAGTCATTATTTACACCATTATACCCATCCAAGTAAGGTGGTGGTGGAAAATGGATTAGACCACGGCGTGGAGACAGTATTCCGTAGGTACGCACGCGCGGTGATTTCATTTTCTGTAGGATGGATAGATGGTGAAATAGGGTTGTTTCATTATTATAATAAAATATGAATATATGAGTGATACTGATGTTATTACTTCATAATGAAACAACTAAAGAATAAGAAGTGGAAGAAGAAATAAAGATGAAATAATCGGTAACGGACATTACCACTTCTTTGAAGTGCTTCTTTGAGACCTCCTTTTAGGGCACTAAAATAGGTCTTTGAAGAAGACCAGAACCTCTAGGATGTTTCTAGGGAAGTGGAGAGGAGAAATTGTCAGGGTTTGGCCGAGCTTGAAGGCTCAAAGTGGTGTGAGGAAGAGGGGGAGGAGGTGCCCTTTTATAAGGGGGGATAAGGGCACCTTTGGAATAACTAAAAATATTATTTTATTATAAAGTAAAATTCGGTTTTTAATAGCTCCAAATTGATATATTTCGAAAATAAGGTGGGTAGGGGTCGAAATCATCTCATCCAATAGAATTTATACAAGTTTAGGTATCAATTTTAACCTTATCATTTAGATTTAACTTTAAGTTAGATAATTTAACTTTTACCGTGTCTTCTTGTTTTCTTACACTATAAGGTTAATAAACATACTATATCATGCCAAAAAATCCCCAAGTTTTTTATTATTAATATATATAACATTATCTAAGTCATTTGGCAGAACCTTATATTTTTAGGAATAAAATAACAACTAATAATATAATATTTGTTTTAAAAACTATTTTATGTCAATTTTGACACTATCTAGTAATTGTTTTTTGTGAAAATCATAACAGGAGAATAATTTCGAACCAAGTTAATTAAATCAATACTAACATGTCATATTAACCTATAAAATTAGTTTAATTTATAAAAAGTCTCATATTACATTTATTTGGGTATTTATAACATCAATTATGTCAATATTTCATTAATAAGATATTTACTGCATCATCGTTGTGTCATAAATAAATTAAATTATTTAATGTCTAAAAATTACGAATAAAATACCACTATGTATTAAATCCTTTTATCTTTCTAATCGAATTTATCTTATTTATAACCCCATATTAAAAATGATTTACTTATTAAACTTTGATTTTAACTATTTTAACCCTTCTTTAAATAAATTAATAATAAATGTCCTAATCTAATCCAAGTGGGCCTAAATGGTCATATTTTATTCCTAAGGTTGTTTTTTTGTCGAATTACACGTATCCAATAGAATTAGGACATGTGTTAAGGTAATAATAATATCATTTTTACCCTTAATTACCCTATTTACTTTTAACCGTGGTTAAAAAAAGTAAAAAGTTACTATTCACCAAAAATTATTTTCATCTCATTAAACCACATTTTAGTCTTTGATACTAACCGTGTCTCTTGGATTTTCGAAATTCCACTCACAGAAGCGGTAAAATTATGTTTTATGAAGAATTCAGTTTTTCTAACTACCACTTAGTGGTTTCACTATTCATCAAAAAATGAAAGTTTTCAGAAAAATACCAAAATTACACCCTAGGCTAATTTCGATATTCCGAATCCAAAAATGAAGTCCAGTTTGAAAAATAAAATTTATAAAATTTCAAAAAGTGGTTATTACTATTCATAATGGCTAGTTTTAATAATATTTTAATAGCATATCATTGTTTAGTGAAACTTGGTATTGCGCACAACGCAACCTATCGAGGAAGGTCGCGGTTGCGTGTAAAGCAAGCCAAGCTAGTGTTGTGTGTAGTGAAAGATTAATATGATGATTTAAAAACAAAATATTCCTCATAAAAGTCTCAGGTGTTACATTCTACCCCGCTTAAAATGAATTTCACCCTCGAAATTCGTCACTTTGTAACAAACAGATCAGGATACATCTCCCTCATCATATCCTCAAGCTCCCATGTAGATTCTTCTAATTGGTGGTTCCTCCATAAAACTTTCACCAATCGAGTGGTCTTGCTTCATAGGACTTTTTCTCTATGATCCAGAATCTCTATCAGCTGTTCTTCATAAGAAAGATCTTGCTCCAGCGGTACAACTTCTGAGCTAAGTACATGTAAAGGAACAGGTATGTACTTTCTCAGGAAAGATACATGGAACACATCGTGAACTTGAGAGAGATTTAGTGGAATCGCCAATCGGTAAGCTACCTTCCCAACACGATCTTGTATTTTGAAAGAACCGATATATCTAGGGCTCAACATCCCCTTCTTTCCAAATCTCATGACTCACTTCTAGGGAGATATTCGTAAGAACACTTTATCACCCACTTCAAACTGTATGCCTTTTCTTCGGTTGTCGGCATAACTTTTCTGTCGACTCTGAGCTGCTCTTATGTGTTGTTGAATAGATCTAACCTTTTCTTCCATTTCATCAACGAGACCAGGTCCTAATAGCTTTTTTTCCCCAACTTCATCCCAGCAAGTTGGAGTCCTGCATTTCTTTCCATAGAGAGCATCATAAAGAGCCATCTGAATACTGGAGTTAAAGCTATTATTATAAGAAAATCCCACCAAAGGTAGGTGTTGATCCCAACCACCACTGAAATCCATAGAGTAAGCTCTCAACATATCTTTTAGAGTTTGAATTATTCTCTCAGACTGACCGTCTGTCTGAGGATGATAAGCAGTGATGAAACTCAACTCTGTATCCAAAGTATGCTGAAAACTTCTCCAGAACTTTGAGGTAAATCTCGGATCCTTATAAGATATAACATTAAGTGTTACTCAATGCAATCTTACCACTTCCTTTATATATATCCATTCAAGATGATCCAGAGAGAAATCCTCCCTAATAGCAATGAAGTGTGCAGACTTGGTAAGACGATCAACTATGACCCAGATAGCATTATTGCCTTTGGATGTTTTAGGAAGTCCTATGACAAAGTCCATAGTGATGTTTTCCCATTTCCATTCGGGTATGGGTAATGGTTGTAACATCCCCTTAGACTTCTGTCTCTCAGCTTTAACTTGCTGACAAACCAAGCATCGAGATATATTCAGCAACATCCCTTTTCATGCCATCCCACCAGAAGTACTCTTTCAGGTCCCTATACATCTTCATGCTTCCAGGATGAATAGAGAATGAAGTACTATGAGCCTCATCCAGCAGCTCCTTCTTTAATTCCGGGATGGGAGGAACACAAACCCGATTCATGAACTTTATTATCCCATCACAATCAAGGTTGAATTCAGGAACATTTCTCACCTTCTTTTGTAACTTGACATCTTCTTTCTGTGCCTCTTTAATCATCACATGTAGAAATGGTTGAACATTCATTTGAGAAAGATAAGATTTTTCCCCTTCCATTATAATTCCAAGATCCATCCTTTGTAAATCCATAAATATTGGATCTTTTGTGATCCTCATCATGGATAAACTGGCATGGTCTTGTCGACTTAATAAATCTGCCACCTTGTTTGCTTTCCTAGGGTGGTAATGGATTGAGTAGTCATAGTCTTTAATCAGCTCCAACCATCTTCTTTGGCGCATATTCAGCTCCTTTTGTGTGAAAATATACTTTAAAATTTTATGATCAGTATAAATGTCACACCATTCTCCATAAAGATAATGCCTCCAAATATTTAATGCAAAGATTACCACAGCTAACTCCAAATCATGTGTTGGGTAATTTTCCTCATGGATTTTCAACTGTCATGAGGCATAAGATATCACCATATCATTTGGCATAAGAAGACACCCCAATACCTTCTTGGATGCATCACTATAGATCACAAACCTTTCTCTACTACAAGGCAGTGTGAGCACAGGTGCACTGGATAACCTTCTTTTCAACTCCTTGAAATTCTCTTCACATTCTTCCTTCCAAACAAACTTAACTCCTTTCCGGGTCAACTTGGTGAGTGGATTAGATAATCGTGAATTTTTTTTTCACAAAACGTCGATAATATCCATCCAAACCAAGAAAACTTCGGATCTCAGTTACTGTTGTTGGTCTCATCCATCTTTCAATAACCTCTATTTTTGCTGGGTCCACAGATATACCCTCTTTTGAGATTATGTGACCAAAAAATGCAACTTTTTGAAGCCAAAATTCACACTTGGTAAATTTGGCATAAAGTTTCTTCTTTCTCAGGGTCGTTAATATAATTCTCAAGTGCTCTTCATGTTCTTCCTTGCTCTTTGAATAAACAAGAATATCGTCTATAAAGACTACCACAATCTGATCAACATAGTCTCTAAAGACTCTATTCATCAGATCCATGAAGATAGCAGGGGCATTAGTAAGACCAAATGAAATCACTATAAATTCATAGTGTCCATACCTTGTATGGAAATCCGTCTTTGGTATATCCTCCCTTTTGACCCTTAATTGATGATACCCTGAACGAAGATCAATCTTGGAAAAGTATTGATCTCCGCATAGTTGGTCAAATAAGTCATCAATGCGTGGGAGAGGATATATGTTCTTGATAGTGATCTTGTTATGTTCTCGATAATCAATACAGAGTCTCATTGATCCATCTTTCTTCTTGTAAAATAGAACAGGTTCTCCCCAAGGTGACGCACTAGGGCGTATGAATCCCATATCAAGATTCTCTTGGAGTTGATTCTTCAATTACTACAACTCAATTGGGGACACTCTATAAGGAGTCTTTGAAATAGGCAAAGCACCCGGTATGAGTTCTATTGAAAACTCAACTTCACAATTTGGTGGATGACCCAGTAATTCCTCCGGAAAGACATCATCAAACTCCCGTACAATGGGCATATTCTTAATCGTGAGTTTCTTGCCAACCATTTGAGATAAATAACCCTCATTTAGTAGAATCAAGACCCATAAGGTAGAAGGAATTTCCACTGGAAGGTTATGTTCATCCTTCCATTGATAGACAATCATAGATTGATCTGGAATATGAAATGTGACTTCACATATTTGGAAACTGATATGAGCTCCATTTAAAGAAAGCCAATCCATGCCAAGAATCACATCAAATTCCATTATAGGAAGTATCACAAGGTTTGCAGGAAGCACTTTCCCACAAACATCGATCGGAGAAGAATTATAAACTTTTGATGCGACTGTTGTGCCATTAGGTGTTGTCACAGCTAACTCAACATCTAATTATTGAGGTAATACAGTGATACCCTTAGAAAATTCTTCAGAAATAAAAGAGTGGGTGGATCCATAATCAAATAAAACATTTTCTACTTTAGAGTGGATGGCAAGTGTACCATTCACCACATCGTTATCGTACTCCACATCACTGATTGAAATTGCATGTGACTTTCCTTTGTCTTTAGCCTTAAGAGTTTGTTGATGTCGACCATCATCATCAACCCTTGGATTAGGGAATTTATTGGCATAATGTCCCATCTCCTTGCACTTGAAACATTGAAGAGTAGTAGGTTCATTCTGTGTATCCCTTCCTTTGTTTGCATCATTAGACATCTTCTCCCCATCATCGCTACATTCAAATTCCCGATGACCTTCCTTTCCACATTTGAATCATTTACTTGTCCCTTTAAGACAACTCCCTCCATGTTTCTTTCCACACTTTGAGCATAAGTGAAAGCTCATATTCTTTTCAGTGTGCTCTTTAGATTTTCCTTTGAATTCCATTTTCCTCTTCTTATCAAACCCATATGACTGATGGGTTACTCTAATCTCCATCTGAACTTTGAGAGCACATCGAACGATTTCCTCGTAGCTATTGAAGTCCCTTATGGATAAGGCCCTTCGAGGACTTGGTTTTAAGACACTAAAGAATCGATCGATCTTACTCTCAGGTTGGATAATAATACCGGAAGCGTACCTTGCATGTCTTGTAAACTTTCCTTCATAGGTACCAACAGATTCATAATCCTTTTACTTTAGTTCAAGAAACTCTTTCTCCATCTTTGTTCGGAGAATATGAGGGAAGTACTTATTGAAAAATAAGTTCTTGAACTCTTCCCATTACATGGAATCAATCTTATCCCTTTGCCTCGTATTCTTAATAAGATTTCACCTTTGATCAGCATCACCTTCCAAACGATACACTGCTGAGATGACTTTATCATGCTCAGAACATAGAATAACTGAAAACATATTTCCAGTAGTACTAATCCATTGTTCAACAACTAATGGATCAGTAGACCCGCTGAAAGAAGGTGGACGCCGCCTCATGAAGGATACAACAGAATGTTGCTCCTTCCTTTGCTCATTTGGAGGTTCTTCATGATTCATAGCTTGAGAAAGCTGTGTGAGAATGGCTACAAGATTTTTCATTCCATCTCTCATAATGATTGGTTGCTCCGGGGGACAATCATTGCATTGCCCGTCGCATTCCGCATTAACACGGTTCCTTCGTGTTCCATCCATTGACTAAAACCAAGAAGAATAGTGTGAGCAACACTAATTATATTAGGAAACCACATAATCAAGAATAAAATTTCACACTTAAGGTCTTATCCTAGGTTATTCATGGCCATTTCTAAAACACTAAGATTGTGTTCTATGCTTAGACTTATCCTTAGGGTTCTTAATAAGGATTTCACATCCTAGTTTCCAAAGGTTGACTATAACTTTCCTCTGATACCAACTATAACAACCCATACTTTACATACATTTTCAATACTTCAAAATTTAAGCATACTTATTACAACATATAACAAAACCACAAAAGGACCGTATAGGTATAGTGTCTTTAGAAAATGGTAAACATAAACAACTGGTTCATAAAGCATCTACACTGTCTCCCATTTATTTCATCATATCTATAGTCCATTTTGGCATATCTTACTTAATAACATTCTTCCTGACTTGGGGAAAGAAAACATACAAAAGGGTGAGCTCAAATGCTCAGTAAGGGTAAACAAAAGAAATATCAATCACATCATATTCATAAGAACATAACTTTTGGAAATCTTAACCTCCAAAAGAGAGCATAATTTCATAACATGGGATAAATCATAGTAGTGAAATGAAATACCAATAATCATAACATAAAACATGAAACTTTGTGGCATACACACATAATCATAGAGAATCATTTCTTATTAGTCAAGAGTCATTGCCAAGACTATCTTAGTGGACAATGTCCATTTCTGAACCGAGTTCACTCCTCATTTCAGTCCTGTTTCACTGAATCGGTATAACCTACCCTTCCAGCCATGTCTATCTCATGAGATATAAAATAATTACCCAATGAATATGAGGGAGATATAGGTCCCACCCATCTCATAATGATACCATTCTTTTGTTTGCCACAAAATCATAAATCATACATCATTGCATAACCCATGTAACAAAAATGGGAATCTTAAACATCATGACATCATAAAAAAATTCATATCAGATAAAGGAATTCATAAACATAATCACAACATAGTAAAATCATTGTAATAATAGGGGTAGAAACAGAACCCCTTATTAACTTAGATGGAAAATAATTTTGATAAAACACTTGAACTCCATTCTTGAGGAAAATATCCTTTCTACTTCAAAAACACTTTTCCTTTCTTAACATGTCGTACAATTCTAAACTAAAAGAAGTTGATTAGAAATAAACTTGAAAACTTGTAAAGGAAGCTTCTTGGAAATAATGTTTTAAAAATCCATTCGTGCCGTATAAGTTAAAAAAACATTCTACTCATACTTTTGTCGGAAAAGTCAAAAAGTACCTCGTACGAAAAACGACAAAAAATTCCTTTCATATCTTTTACTAAAAACTCACCGAAGGGTAAAATTGGATTTAAAAAATTGTAAGTGGATGGAAATAATATTACATATTGAGGAAACATGTATGTGGATGATAAAATACACCTCAGTAAATACTAAAGTATAAACAATCTCGGATAAAAATGAGATTGTGATATTTCCCTTACCTTAGGTCCGATTTGCTTTATAAGTGTCCGAACCTCATGTATAATGATTTAAATAGTGTTATTGACTTATTCCAGAATCATACTTATTGTTAGGATATCATATATGGTCATATTCTTAGCTTCTTATTAGTAATATTTCATTACTACTGGTTATTCGAGTGTTTATTACTTTTTGTTCTTATGCGTGTTTTGTCGAATAAATTCTTATTCTTATCTTTAGGTTATAGATACCTCATTTCCAGAATGGTATTAGTGTAATATATATCATATTCATTCATTAAATTCATTTATATAATAATTATTAAATGAATATCATGTAGAATAAGTCACATCACATCGTGGAGACGGTATTCCGTACGTACGCATGAGTGATGATATCGTTCCTTTGATCGTGGAATTTTATTGGAGTGTATGTATACTATTTCAGAATCAATATCACTTTATAATAGTCATATATAGTCATTATTTACACCATTATACCCATCCAAGTAAGGTGGTGGTGGAAAATAGATTACACCACAGCGTGGAGACGGTATTCCGTAAGTACGCACGCGCGATGATTTCATTTTTCCATAGGATGGATAGATGGTGAAATAGGGTTATTTCAAACTTATAATAACATATCAATATATTAGTGATACTGATGTTATTACATCATAATGAAACAACTACAGAAGAAGAAGTGGAATAAGAAATAAAGATGAAAGAATCGGTAACGGACATTACCTCTTCTTTGAAGTGCTTCTTTGAGACCTCCTTTTAGGGCACTAAAATAGGTCTTTGAAGAAGACCAGAACCTCTAGGATGTTTCTAGGGAAGTGGAGAGGAGAAATTTTTAGGGTTTGGCCGAGTTTGAAGGCTCAATGTGGTGTGAGGAAGAGGGGGAGGAGGTGCCCTTTTATAAGGGAGGAGAGGGGCACCTTTGGAATAACTAAATATATTAATTTATTATAAAGTCAAATTCGGTCATTAATAGCTCCAAGTTGATATATGTAGAAGATAAGGTGGGTAGGGGTCTAAATCCTCTCATACAATAGAATTTAGACAAGTTTAGGTATCAATTTTAACCTTATCATTTAGATTTAACTTTAAGTTAGATAATTTAACTTTTACCGTGTCTTCTTGTTTTCTTACACTATAAGGTTAATAAACTTACTATATCAAGCCAAACGAACCCCAAGTTGTTTATTATTAATATATATAACCTTATCGAAGTAATTTGGCCGAAACTTATATTTTTAGGAATAAAATAACAATTAATAATATAATATTTTTTTTAAAAACTATTTTATGTCAATTTTGACACTATTTAGTAATTGATTTTTGTGAAAATCATAACATGAGTATTTGTTTGAAAAAAGTTAATTAAATCAATACTAACATTTCATATTAACCTATAAAATTAGTTTAATTCATAAAAAGTCTCAAATTACATTTATTTGGGTATTTATAAAATCAATTATGTCAATATTTCATTAATAAGATAATTACTGCATCATCGTTGTGTCATAACTAAATTAAATTATTTAATGTCTAAAATTACAAATAAAATACCATTATGTAGGAAATATTTTTATATTTCTAATTAATATTTATAGTAGAATTTATCTTATGTATAACCCCATATTAAAAATTATTTACTTATTAAACTTTGATTTTAACTATTTTAACCATTCTTTAAATAAATTAATAATAAATGTCCTAATCTAATCCAAGTGGGCCTAAATGGTCATATTTTATTCCTAAGGTTGTTTTTGGTCGAATTAAACTTATCCAATAGAATTAGGACACGTGTTAAGGTAATAATAATATCATTTTTACCCTTAATTACCCTATTTACTTTTAACCGTGGTAAAAAAAGTAAAAAGTTACTATTCACCAAAAATTATTTTCATCTCATTGAACCAAATTTTAGTCCTTGATATTAACCGTGTCTCTCGTATTTTCGAAATTCCACTCACAGAAGCGGTAAAATTATGTTTTCTGAATAATTTAGTTTTTTTAACTACCACTTAGTGGTTTCACTATTCATCAAAAATTGAAAGTTTTCAGAAAAATACCAAAATTTCACCCTAGGCTAATTTCGATATTCCGAATCCAAAAATGAAGTCCATTATGAAAAATAAAATTTATAAAATTTCAAAAAGTGGTTATTACTATTCATAATGGCTAGTTTTAATAATATTTTAATATCATATCATTGTTTAGTGAAACTCGGTATTGCGTACAATGCAAGCTATCGAGGAAGGCCGCAGTTGCGTTTAAAGCAAGCCAAGCTAGTGTTGTGTGTAGTGAAAGATTCCTTTGATGATTTAAAAACCAAATATTTCTCATAAAAGTCTCTGGTGTTACATTCACCATATATATTGTGTCTCAAAATATACAAAAAAATATTTTGTCAATTAACTCATGATCACGAGTTAGATAATTTTTTCATGATTGTTCGACTTCCTTGATTCTTATGCAATAAATTTATAATTTTTCATAAGGACAGAACCCCGTCCTTTCTTAGATTTATAACTGTATATCACAAACCCACCAGTTTCTAATGGTAGAGTCAAAATAGGTGCATCGATTAATATTCACTTCAATTATTCAAAACAATCAGCATATTGTTTTGTCTAAATGAACTTAACCCCTTTATGTGTGAGATTTCCATACAGTTTAGCATATTAGGAAAATTTTGAAAGAAAATCCAATAGTAACCTACTAAACTAATGAAACAACAAACCACATTTATGTTTGTTGGAGTAGGAAATTCTTGGATTACCTATGTATTCATAGGAGAAAATGAGATTCCATTCCTAGAGACAATATATATAAGAAAATAAATTTCTTAAATCCAAAATTCAAAGTTTCTATATTTATACAATAATTATTTCCTTCTAAGAGTCTTAATAATTTTATATAAACGTGATTCTCATTGTCTTAAAATATTCTATAATACCCTCGAATATAATAAATAAATGCTACCTGTAAATAATCAAGATATTCCATGAATAATATTTTCATTAGATCCATGAAAACATAGGGTTGATTAGTCGATCCTAATAGAATTACTATGAATTTTCAATTTCAGAACCACATCTAAAAATCTTGCTTCGGAATGTATTCTTTCTTTAATAACAATTTTTGAAACCCAAAAAAAGGTCAATTTTCAAAAAATATTGAGCTCTCTAAAATTGCTAAAATAAATCATCAATGTGAGACAAAGGATACGTTTTATATATTGTAATAACATTGATTTATCTATAGTCGATGCATAGTTCCAAGAATCCATCATTATTTTAAATAAAGAGAATAGAGGAACCCCATGGAGAAACACAAGAGAGAATAAATCCCTTATTACTCAATTCCTATTTTTTTCTTCATCTCCACTAATCCCATGGTGACCATTCTATAAGTATTATATGATTCTGGTCATGCATCATGGATTAAATTCGTAGTAAATACAAATTCATGCTCTAGGGGTGCCAATGTCATTCATCAGGAAATACATAAATGTGTTCCCTTAATATTGGAACATCCTCAATTTTAAGAATACTTTCCTCATCCCTGGATGATATTTTCTCTTCCTACAAAAAAATTTCATTCAGTAGATCTGTTGGGAGTGGATCAAGATTATAATTAGATGATTAATTTTATTCTCTAAAGATAAGGGATGCTAGATATTCCTCATAAATCATAATTCCATTCTTCTCAAAATAAATATTAATTTCATACTTTTTAAACTAGTACATACTAAGGATTATATAAAATTAATCCATAGGTATGATGATAAGGTCAAATCCTCAAACACATTTATGTTTCATAAAGGTTACTAACTGAAAAATGTTTATTGCAATGAGACTTCTATTTGTAGTATTGATTGAAAACACCCTTATTAAATCAAAAGGTAAATTTCTTATTTTCTAAAAAAATTATGTAGAAAAAAAGAGTGTGATGATCCAAAATCAAATAAATAATTGGATAAATTTTAGTATATGATAATTGTACCTATAACCATATCATTTGGGTACTTCTACTTCAGCAACGGTGATCTTATAAGATGTGTCATATCCCCTCGGCTGCTTATATGGTAGATTCACCTCATAATTGGGAAATTGAATGGAATAATACCCTATTTCATTACAGTTTAATCATTAAACATCATTGATTTATTTCTTCACATTGAAGTCAGTGTCCTGATGACCCATTTCACTTCATTTAAAAAACTCCTATGTATTTCAAGCATTTCCCAAGATGATTCCTTCTAATTTTTTTATAATGGGAATTTATTCATTCCACTCTTCTTCTTTCACACTAACCTTTTACATGGTTATCAATGGGCTGCTCCTCCACCTTATTTCACATGAACATAAGGTATGGTTATTCATCAAAAACTGAGAAATTTGTCATAATTTGTTTATGATCATCTCATCTACAACAATAACTATGTTGACTTGCTTAGTGGAAAAATCCCTACATTTTCTACGAGCAATGATTCCATTTCCAGCATTAGGAATTACTACTAAATAATGGCAAAAACTATGTTAGCTCATAATCAGAATGAGTATTGAGCCAAATATTCGCTATATGGAATTATTATAATTCCCATGTTTACATAACATCTAGTTTCCAAGGATTATACTAAAATTTATGAATAAAAACTATAACAACCCTCAATATAGTATCCTAGTGTTGGTGGTTATTTTATTTCAATGGAATGGATATAATATATTACATCACCAAGGTTCGATATGTTTATTAGTCTTGATGATCTAGATATACAAATGGATCTCTTATTACATTGGTTGTCGAACATAGAACATAAAAAAAAGAAAATATACATATTCATTGAAACATATTCAATGATATAATCTTTATAACCTAGGGAAGTAAATAAAATAAAAGGGTGAGCTCAAATGCTCATTAGGTGTTACCTGAATCAATAATAATTGCATTAAAATTAATAAGGATTGATCATAATGGCAAGGTAAATAACATAAAAACACATTCTATAACTAAAACGAGAATTAAAATGAATCCATATATTTTTTCATAGTGAAAATATCATGAAAAGTAAAAAACATAATATTGGATGAATATAATGCTTAATTATTGGACATCATGTATCTTTCACATGATCCACTACCATCAGAACAATATGGTTTAGGACTATGTGTATAAACCTGACTGATTCTGGTTGGAAACAAATGAGAAGGGGGTTTCACAAATTATTTTGTATCATAGGGCCTATTAAAAAATTTAGGGAATATCTATGTTCAATCCCCATCCATTACTACAGTCCCTAATCATTCATCATGCATAGATATAATTCATGAACAATATGACTTATAAAAATATATGTATTGAGTAGAAAATAAAGATATATAAGTATTTTCACATCTAAAAAAACATTAAAAAACATTGTATGTCGAAATGGAATACATATTAGACAATAATCATATCTATGATATATGAAATATGTATACTTAATAAAATTTTCAATTAATTATTATCATAAATAAAAAGGGAATTATACATAAATTGCACAAAAGGAATAAGCGGTGAATGTGGAATAACTGAATAAAATATCATAATGGTTCCCAAGAAAGAATTGATTAAAATATTTCTTGGAAATTTATAAGGAAAAAAAGCTTAATTTATGTAAAATTATGTCTATATAAGGTGAAAACATATAAAAATATAGTTTAAGAAACATTATAAATTAGCAGCTTTAGTGCGGTTTAAGGGAAAATATTATAGAGTATTTAAAGAGAAAAATTCATAATGTTTCTATGAATATAGAAATGAAATAATATTGTTTTTCTGATAAAATTGTTCATTTTAGAAAAATAATGATGTATTAAAATATATTATAGAGAATACATGAAACTGGTTAAGAAATTGGGAAGTTCCCTTTAATCGGGATTGCTTATCAGAAATAATTGAAGAGGGAAACTTATAGAACATGTTTTTCCCCATCAAAGAAAGTATATTTGGAACATAGAAAAAAATAATATAACATGGTTTAATAATAATAATTAAGAATTAAATTTGGGAAATGGGATACAAATCATAACTTAATGGAAAAAATGGAGGTTTGGGGAGAATCCCTTACCTTATGTTTGAAAGTGTTCTGCACTTGCACATAATGTCCTAGATAATGAAATTAGATTCATTAATAATTTAATTAATAACATCTAAAATATTTAATTTATTTATTATAATTTAACTATGTTCATTATTGTCTTTTTTCTGAGTTAAAATATTCAGTTTGGTTATTCGAGAGTGTTTATTTACTTGGTTTTCTTGATAGATTTACGTTAATAGTTGTATAAATGATCATGTAAAGTAGAAATAATTATCTAGAATTAAAATAATATGTTAATAATGAAATTTTTGAATATTTAGGGGTCTTATATATCATTTTTTTATATACTAGGATGATTCATTAGTTAAAATGTTAACCATTTAGATTATTGTGGTGCATTTTTTATCATTATGAACTAGTTTTATTCGATTAATTAATAATATATATATATATACCAGTTATAGAACACTAAATAATCTTAATTATAAATTTTAAAATCATTTTTAGTAATTATAATGCTTTTATGACCAGCCTTGAAGGTGGTATTAAAATTGAAAAATCATCATCCAAGAAGTTGGTGAATCAAGACCTCATGGAATATGTTTTTGTTTTTATAAAAAAAGGGAAAGAGAATAGAATTGATGGCGAATATACCATTTACATAATAAAATTAAAGAATATATATTATAATGGAGATATCATATTACTTTGTATAGTGTTTGTGAGGGATGGATAAAAAAGAAAAGAAATTGAAAGAGATAGAGAAGATTTTACCTATTGTATAGAATCTCCTTGAGAACGTCCTTAAGGGATTGGAAGATGTTATTTTGGTGAGAATAAAAAGACCATAACATGGTGAATATATTTGGGGGAGAAATATGGTAGAAATTTGACAAGCTTCAAGGATTATAATATGTTAGGATAAGAGTTGGTGAGAGGTTGAATTTATATTGGAGGAGAGGGGTGTTTTTTGATTATTTTATTAATTTGTTTATTAATTTGGAACAAGAATACCAATAGTACAGATTTTTTTGACTATGTAAAGTAGTAAGTTCATTTTATCTTGAAATAATGGTGCTTAAATCATCTATACATAATCTATTACTCTATAATTTATTTATTATCTTATACTATAAATTATGAATTTCATTATTGAAAAAAAGTCAACTATTTATAAAAATCCAAAAAAACTCACCCTAACCATTATTAAACGTTTAGAATTTAAAAATGGACTAAATTTTATGAAAATTATTTCCAAAATATGAGAAATGTATTTTGGAATTAAAACCGTCAATTATTCAAAAAACACCAATTTTAATATTTTAACCGATTTTATGACACATTGAAAAATTAATTAAGGTCTCATAAAATTATCTTATAATCATAAGATACATAAATATTAATCTATGAATCTATTTTTCTAAAAAAAATATATTAATCGTTAATTTTTTTTATAAATTATTTATTACTTACCAAAATACCAACACATAATTTTACATTTTATGAAAATTTATTTACTCATATCATGATAAAATTATATCATATTTTAATTTATAATATGATTTAATTTTAATTATAATTTTATAGGTGGGGTTACTATTACATTGGTTGGGTTAATATTATTAACGGACACATTACTATTTCAAACCCCATGTAAATATTTAAATGTATATCATGGTTCTTCTAGGCCCAGTGTTTCATGAAAGATAAGTTATCGATTAAATTGAATTTATTTAAGAAGATACATACCATAAATTTTGGGATGTTATACTATTGTTCCCACCTTATTATTTTCCTCATGTTCTTATTGATAGGCCTTATTATCACATGCTAAATATATCCCTTGAATATTCTAGGACCAGGATAATTACCACCCCTTTCCTTTGATATATTCCCCCAAGATATGAGATATATTAAAATCAATGATATGTGAAACCCTGAATATGTCTTTCAAATGGAAAATAATTTTCTATATTTTCATGTATTGTGTACCAAATTTCAAAGAAACTAAACTTAAAAGGGTCCTTTGTTTTTTCCCATGTAATGAAAATTTAGCTAATAAAAAGGTAGTATGCCATAACTCCATTCTATTTATCCTTGGTTGAGTTCTATTGTGTTGGTGGAAACTCATCATTTGAAGGTGTTGGCTTCTGGATCCTCCTCTGATTCCATGTACACAAATCCTTATTTTGTGAATCAAGATCACATATCTCTCATGTTATTATTTTCTTATTTCACCCCTCTATATTTACATCTTGATCCACATCATTTTCTATATTGATGATAACTACGTTTATTGAGTCATATTGAGAAATGGTAGTAATCTAATCACTCTCCACACAATAGGGTGGTTATGTGCATCTTAATCCTCCATTAAGGTCTATATCAGAGTCATTTATGTACCCCCTGGTCATATTAGAACATCTTGTCTTATGTCTCTTATGATGTTTGACTACCTTTTTCATATGTTCCCTCTAAATCGGTCTATAAATAGTGTCATTAAGGGAGTTTACATTCATAATTTTTGAGAGTTCCCCAAATGAAAGAGGGTTATATTTTATTATGAGTAGCATTGAGGTTATCATACATCATTATATAACAACTAGCCCTGATTAAGTGAATTCCTTTTAGGTGAAGATAATGAAAAACATTCCCCCAAACATTTAGGCTAGGGATGATTTTGGGACACTTTTTGTTCTTTTGGATCCCTTTGATGAGGATCTGAGGACAAAAGTCGAGGATCTGAGAGCTCCTGGGATATAAATTGAGATATAAATTCCCCCCATTCCTATGGGATTGGTTTGATTTGGAATTGACACTAATTTCTCTAAGACCCTTCTGGAGTGTGAAGACACTGGTGGTAGATATTGGGATAATAATTCTCGTATTCCTAGGGGGTTATGTTTTATCCAATATGAATTTAATAGAGGCTTCCATTATAATATTTCTATTATGGAATAATGTTGGTTCCTATGGGATGGGTGAAATGGTTTCTTATGATGGGAGTCATTTTATATGGGATTCTTTCAGGTAATCCATGACATTAACATCCATGTTTGATATTCATTCCCATTTTATTGAGAGGCCCCTCTTAGGATTCAAATTGTGGTCCTTTATCTTAGTTTTAAACATCTGTTTTTCCTCAAATTGGAGGTTCTTGATTGTATTTCCATCTTCCCAACACATTACTCAATCGTATGATCTATCTTGTGGCTATTACATTACAAGATTATTTATCTAGGGAGATTTTCAATTTTGGGGACATGGTGATGTGAAATGCACCATACTAACCTCATCCTCAGATATGAATGTATTGAGGGACTTCAATGATCAGATATAAGAGAGTGGACATGATATAAAGGCAAACATGTTTTAGGTTTTCATTTTACCTTTTTAATTTTGTTTCCTAGTCCATATAGGTTAAAGCTAGGACTATTTGAAAATAGATCAAGGTTATAGCATGGAGGTAACCTCATATCCTAGATAAGGGTGGAATATTTTCTTTAACCTCATATAATTTTCCCATATTTGTTTACATAAATAGAGAAAAAATACTTTTTAGAGAATTTGTTACATCATAATATGAAGTTTCCAAGGGACAAAACACTACTGGAGAATTATTTCTGATCAACTCCCTCAATATATCTATTTTGGCTATTTCATTATTAGAATCATACTGATTAACATGGTTATATAATAGAGGTCACTTATTTGGGTATCCTTTTAACTGATGTTATATGTTTTTGATAGTTGATGGACACTTTATACTGTTAACCCTATTGTTCAAACACATTTCTATATAAAGCTGTATGGTCTAATGAAAAATTCCTTTGTCTATATGAGATATTATAATAGATAGGTATCCAAAAAAGATAATATAATTAGATTCCCTTTGATCCATATCTTTACTACTATGAGGAGTATTGTCATGGAAGTTATCTCCTTCTGATTTGGATGAAGAGCCAGTAAACGATTGAGGTGTTTTTATAAGAATTGTACATCCTTGAAGATAATAGTATTGGGAAGATTAGGGATATGAGCCTCATTTCTTTCATCGTGATAGGGATGTATCAACCTTCCATTTGGTGTTGATTATGGATAAAATATTGATGAATTATGGTCACCAAAATATGTTAATGACCATATATTTATGTTGGAATATGATCCCAATATTGAGAAGATACTTAAGTATTTTTATGAACTTATATATCATCGACATAGATGTAATCCTTTATGTGGGTGGTGTCGGAATATACCGCTCAACCCTAGTAAAAGCAGGGGTGTGATCCCAATTCATATATTTATTCTATGTTAGAATATACCGATGGACCTTTTCAATGTGATAAAGAATATAATCCTCCTCATGTATAGAAACTAAAGTATATTGATTATTTATTTCATTAGTGAAAGTAGGAATATGAGTCTACATTCTATATACCGCTAGAATATATCCAGTAGCATCATCAGTATTGAAATGAGATTTCCTTGAGGCAATTTTAAATTATACAAATGAAACATGATAGGAGTGAATGTATGAGCCTGGTGGTATTTTTTTTGTTTATGCCACATGATTTAATTCATAGGATTGTGTTTAGGTCCAAAGGAATTTTATAACATATATGGGTATGCCCCAGTTTGAACAAGAATATGTGCCCAATTTGATGCCTCAACCTATAATAAAGTATGATAATAATCCAACTAGATGGGAGAAATAATGTGTGATTTCTCTAGGGTAGCCACCTGTTCATTTTCGTCATAGTGATTAGATTATACGTAAGTTAGGATAATACTATTCTCATGTTCTTGTGTATGTACTAGTGTTAGAATATGCCAAAATAATATTGTTGTTCATAAAATATAGTGTCATTTCTGCTGAATATGTGTAGGGATTCAAGCTTCAAAGTTATTTATATCCAAGATAAACTGGTAGATATATTCAATTTACGTACAGATTTAAGTCCAAAAATATCCACCTTATTCCATAGGTATATTCTTATAGACTCCATGCATGGGAGAAAAGATATGTGCCTCCCATATACAAGATACCAGAATATGTGGGAAGGCATGATCCAAGTGTGAAAGGAAATGATCCTACCCGCTGAATACTATTAGAATATGTCAATGCGATTTTTTAGAAGATATAAGAATATGATCACACTCCCTTTTATATGAATCATTCCACACCTAGTGAGATATCCTTGGTTCCTGGTTGTGACTATCTAGGGTGGTGATTCATCGGGTAGTGCCTTCAGAAGGAAACTGAGGGATACTAGAAGGATGATACTAGAAATAATGGTTGATAGAAGCTCTGTTAAGAAACTATGGAACTAGGATGGATCCATGTTTGATTCCATAATCCACCTTCCTCTGTTATGTAATGAATTTATTGTCACTCTCTAGTGATAGGCTTCTAAAGAAGTTAATAGTGGTGACAACCATCATCAGTTTAATTGAAAATTTCCATGAAGAAGATGAACCTTTTGACTTTAGTGTCTATTGACCTCTACGTGGAACCTCAATGGTAAGGATCATGGAACATTAGTTGTATTCCAGTATCATTGTGTTCCCCACCTTAAGATGAAACTGTCAAGTGGGTGATGTTGTTTTCACCAGGTGAATGTTGCTATTGCAGCTGAGGTTCCAAAATATCTTCTTTTTGATGACATGATTTCAAGGTAAGGTGATGTATTTAAGAAAAATATTTATAGTCACAATGACACCATGGAACAAGTTTTCCATTCAGTGCATCTTCATAGGTATTAAACATGATCGACTAGCTATTCATGAGTAACTCATGTGTTCATTCTTTTTATTTATTTGGCCATTTTTATTGCATTCAAGGTGTATGGAAAAATTTCTTAACTCATGATAACCAGAATTACAATTTATTATTAAGATATTTCACATCAATTTCACTATTTTTACTTCATTTGTATTTTTTTGTCAGAAGATTTAATGTGAAGGAATCCACATAGTTTCACCATCAATAATGTCTAAAAGGTTTATCCATAAAAACACCCAATGATTCCAACTTCTGTGATGTATGTAGGCCATATTTCTATAGTAAGGTGTTAATTTGGGGTTTTAAACCCTATGACACATTTGAACTCACATTGGTCATGTGGATGAGAGTTCCGGATCATCATACCCATTTTTGGGAAATTATTTCCTACTTAGGGAATATCTTATAGATTATATTTTTTTTATGAATCTCTCTGGAATCCTAATATGGTAGTTGTTATCATAATAAAATAATTTGGTGATGAATCTCTCTATATTAATAGGGATTTTATTAATAATTCTACTTGTATATATCAAATGATATCCATCTCTTTCTCATTATTTCATATTAATGGGTAGCTAATTATGTTTTGATTCCATATAATCAGACACTATAGTGTTTACTACCATCAAAGAAGGTGATTGGTATTTTTATAATGGGATTAAACCTCCATACAGCATCCTACATGTCCTTTGAGAATAGGAATAAAAACCAATTTTGTTCATTTAGGTCCAAGATGTACCATTTAATATTGGATAGAAAGGATATACATAAGGAAACATAGGATGTTGGTATAGAGCTAGATAATTTGAAAGGAATCATATGTATCCTTCTTATAGTAGGACTTATATTCTTTATAGTTCAATATTCCCTCAATAGGCCTATGGGTGGGTATGGATTATTAATCCTAATTATGGTTATTTCTAAATAGTTCACCAATATGGGAATTTATTTAGGACTAAAACCAAGGTAGATTCCAATGTAAGGTTGAATTGGTATCATTACATTGAACAAAGGATTAAACTCTGAGGTTTCCCTTATTGGGGATATTTAAATGATTCTAGTGACATGATTATTGAAATTAACTATGCCCATGTAATCCATACTTGGTGTGAGAAACAAGTGATAACAAATGATCGAGAACAATTCTCATAGTTTTGAGACTTACATGTTGAAGAATCCCAAATTGAGTGTTTGATATGGAGATTTTTTCTTAGGAAGACATCCAAAATATCCTAATTTGATATTAATCAAAGTCCTTTTAGGTTAATTAATTTCTCAATCTACTAATGTGTGTGGAAAAAAGACATACCTACAAGGTTTGGGTCCTACGAACTGGTGTAAATGGAATATCATGGAGTTTCAATAAAGTGGATGACCAAGGGAATATATCCTCCCATTACCCTCTATGTGATAAAGAGTGGGACCATTAGTGGTAAATTGAGTATGCTTGGATGATATTAGGATCCCAAAACACCATTAATGTTGCCTAATTTCCCACCACTATCTCATTATGGAAACATCACATATGAAGGGGGAATTCATATCCAAAGAGCCATGGTTGGGGGTTTACATTGTTTGATGGTAAATGCCTAAGTATTTTTTCTAGACAAGGATGATATGCAATACATTTTCCACCTAACACGCCTGGGGTCTCTATTTGGCATGTTTAGGGTGTTTGACTAACATGTCCAGGGATGTCTTCCTAATAGGGATGACATTTCAAAGGTTATTTTAATTATTAATGTTAACTTATCAATGGTGTTTCGTATGAGTTGGATGACATGTACAATGGGTTTTTTATGATGTGGATAAAATTTGTGAGGGATATTGCAGGACTTTTATAACATTTCAATTGATTTTTTTCATGGTCTGGATACAAGTCTAATGAGTGTCACATGAACCAACTAACATATCCATAGATCATTGCATGATCTTGATGTCATGCTTGGATATCATAACATGATTTGGATAACATGTCTGAAGGACCTCAAATCACCTGAATGACTTGTCCATAGGTCATCACGTGATCAATGAATGTATCAGGTGAAATGCTTGACCAACCCTCATGAAAATCAGAATTTTATGTCTTTACAAGAATCATCTTTCATTATTATACTTTATCACAAAATACCTCAATATTTGTCAGTTTTCTACCCATTGAGGTCTCATAAGATCAAGTGGATACATGTAAAATCTATGGTGTGATTCATCCAGCTTAATGGAATTCATTCACATGGCCATTAAATTGATCAGTCGAATCGTATAAAATTTCATTATTATCTCTTAAGCCATTATTTGGGATAACCTAGCCAAAGACCCTTGTAATTTCATGATTCTCCACTCTATAAATTTTTCTATCACCTATACACCCTCTTGTATTTAATTTTTCAGTACCAGGGGGTTATCATCATGACTACCCTGAATCTACACCACTTCATACAATGCATAAATTTTATTAATCTTATTATGTCAATGGAGGGAGTGTCACATCTTGGGTTTCATGTTATCCTGTTGTGAGTCATATATGATGTCATCTTTACATCAAGTAATAATCAAAGATCACATGATCACTCCATAATTACCATATTTATTGAACACATGACATGTTTAAGGGATTTATTATGATCAAATCAATATGAAAAAGGGCCCACTTAAGATCAGACTGACATATTTGGGGCCCTTAAAAGTTTCAAACTGGAATCTCTAGAGACCTTTTCATGATCAAGCTACCATATTTGAAGCCCATTTTGAGATAAAGTTGGCATATCAGTGGGATTATAAGTGATTGGTAAACTAATCATGTGAATAGAAAAACCTCCTATAATGAAAAATAACACAACTCTTCACCACATAAGGGTACTGACCTTTTCAGATTTTATTTTGAAAATACGATGGTGTTCACCAATCACTTTTCCATCGATTAATCACATGATCAAATTGTCTTGTCTTAAATCCTTCACCTGATGAAGGTAACATGTCCATTATCCTTCGATGGATGAGGTCAGTATGTCCTTGGGGATTTCGCATAATCAATGGACTGATCACACGGATCAAATTTCACCTAAACATGAAAATCAACACAATTAACATTCATTGAATATTATACATTTTTCATATTTTATTTTATAAACATATTCATAAATTCTCAAATATCTGTTAATTGACATGTTTCATGATAAAAAAGTATCATCAGAGGCACTTCACATGATCGAGTGGGTAATATTTTGGGTCTTTATATTAACATGTGTCCTATCTTATAGGGAATCACATAATCAGGAAGACCTATTTGGAATCAGTTTCATGACTATCAAGACTTGTTTGGAATCCATCATGAAATCAAAAAATCTTGTTGGAGGGTCATCCTGTGATCATGAATAGATCACACAAATCGTGTGACCCCTTCACATGATTCTCATTTCTTTCCTTTGTGGGGAAAATAAAACCTATTATTTAGGTATTTATCAAGTCATAAAATTTTTACTTCTCATTTTTCAGGTGTCAAAAATCATATATTCTTTCATACCTTCAAATCCATTATAAAATGATGTCATCGCTCAAGTGTACATGTGAATGACCACCTTTAAGAAGTTCCGTGATTATTTTTTTCATTTTCACATTGCTTGGATGATGATAATAATGGAATTATTGATTATATATGATATTTTTGATATAATAATGATTCTATAATGGTGAATTATTATTTACCTTTCTTTCAACCCATTCACCATAAAAAGGAAATCGTGTTCACATGTATATATGACATACCATCTCCATGAACAACGCAATTTATTTCTATATCTATAAATTTAATGGATAAATCAAAATAAATTTATAATGAATGTAAATGATATTTATAGAAAAGTTCTAGATATTATAGTGGAATGATCAATCTATAAGTATAAAAACTATCACACAAAAGCGTACATGGATGACAAAGCAGTTATCGCCCCAAATAAAGATTTTAATAATGAATTATTAATAAAAAAGTGATAAATAATTTGTAATGAAATCAAATATGGTCTGGTATATATGGATGAAAAAATAGTTATCACTATTTGGAGTAGTTTATATTTAAGTGTACATTAAAATAATTATTTAATATTTTTATATTAGACACGATCTATTTTGTTATCATATTTTTAATTCTAAAATTTTTATTTTTACTTTTATTTTCCTCTATTCATGTACTTAGGATAACAAAATAACATTTTAATAAAAACTATCTTTATTTTTATACTCAATTGATAATCACTTTCTTACCAATCCATACGTTAATTTTTTTTAAAGAATATTTATTATTTTCTAAAATGATTTATTACTAAAATGTTTATCCCTTTTTTACTTTTACTCAAATGCTTAATAGGAATCTTCTTATCATTTTTAATGAAATATTTTTTCCTTTTAAAAAAACGTGTTAAAGGAATATTTTTTAACATATATGGATTGAATTGAATTTTCCATCATTATTAGTGTTCAAAGATTTTAATATTCCTTTACAAATTTACATGATTTATTTCAAAGATTTTTTAAAATATTATAGAAATTTTTAGTTTTTCTAAGTGAATTTCAAAGTGAAAGGGATATTTCCACTAAAATTTGTTTTATGAAAGTTTTATGGAATGTGTATTCATCAATGAATAACACCTTTATTTTACATAAAAATGAACGAGAAGATGTTGTAATGATATCATACTTATTTTTATCTGGATTTTTATGGTCAATTTGACTAGGGATGTACTCTTTTGATACCATCAACCATGTAAATTTTGGTGGAATATGATAATGTTCATTATTAGGGAAATTATTAACATTTCATATGTTAGTTTTTCAATAAGAATGTTTATATTTTTTATGGTTCACCACTTTCATATCATGAATTCATTAGAGATATTATGTGATAGACAGGTTCTTCTATAGCCCATTGAGGCATCAATAGGTCTCAATAGTCAAAATATATTATTTTAGGTCTAAGGACTTACCCATTTATGTTGATGAATTTTCATAAGTCTTTAATGGTGTTATATGATTTCCATAAAAAATGCTTCGTTGATATGTTTCATACATCCAAAATTATTCATTCCATTATTATGAAATCAATTATTAATTTCCATGTGATTATTTAAATATCTACGATATCTATCTATTTTTCTGAGCTCATATGATTTGTTAAATGGGATTATTTGGTCATCATATTTTCTTATCATATTTTTCCTTATGATAATGTAATTGAATAAATGGAATATGAATTCAATTATTTACCTTTACATATTGATGATACCTTATTTACTCACATTATATTATATTGTACATATAACCCTAATTGAGCATCTGAGTTAACCCTTACTTTTTCCTTCCCAATAACATGATGACAGAATCATTGATTGATTTCAATGATGCATATAATTTACTTCCACTGTGTTTTTTATTTTATTTTTACAAATTTAATATGAGATATATATATATATATATATATAATGTTTTCCATTACTACAAAACTATATGTTCATTTGGGTTGTGATTTCTAATATTTAGTTTCATTGTAATAAAGTAACTACTAGCTCTATGTTACTAGGGTTGGAGTCTCTACAGCTGGCATCATAACAAGATTACTAGAATTCTTGGGTACTAGATTTAGTAAAACATAGATTCTAGAACATAACCCTATGACATACATTGAGGATATTCACCATAGAAACTATTTAAGTGATTCAGATGAGGATATTTTAATATTTTTATATACCATTGGGAATTAATAAATCTAATTTTGATCATATGTTTAAAAGAATATAAATTACTCATTAGGTTTTGAGTGATGGTATTTTAAAATGATTTAGATTATTTTGGAAGACATTTATTGTAATATTATCATTGGGTTTAGTATTTTTTAAAAGAAATTTTTATTTGAGGAATAATGATTTTTATTTAATGGAAATAAGTTAAAAGGTATTTAAAATCTTGAGGGTTTAATTTGATATTTTATATTGAGGTAATTATGGATATTAATATTATGGAAGATATGTTTTATTTTATATATAATTGTGGTCGTGATATATAATTTGAATACTAAGTGATTAATTTTATCTCAGAATAAGTTCAATATATATTTTTGGGCATTATATTATTGAAGTAAATAGAAATAATTTTGGATAAGAGGGGACTTTATTTGAGGAAAAAATGTTGAATTATCATCTGGAAGAATATATAATTTTAATGTGGCATTACAGTGAGTCTTATTATTTACATAAATGATTAGTATATTTTATATATTATATGATTAGAGAGTATAAATTTGTTTGGTATACGACTTTACAAGTGACTTATAGTGATTAAATATAAATTTTAAATTAATATTTGAAGAATCATTATTCAATTACTTCTAATTTTTGGGTTTCAAACCTCGTTAGGAATATATTGATGAATTTTTAGGTCTGTAAATTATAAATTTATTTAGTTCTATATTAATATATTACTATTTAATTTTAGTGATTATTGTATTATTTATTCATATGATGGTATGTATATTTTAGATATAATCATAACTTATGGTAACTATTATGGTTAAAATTCAAATATTGGGGTAACATTATGTTATCCTTTTTCGGATTATGTGCACTATTATAAGTTGATTTGAATACTTCAGTCATAAGAAATTCATATAGGATAGCCATTTCCTAGAGTAAGAGATGAAATGGAGATTAATCAAAGCATAACCAAATGATGAGATAGTTATTTTGAAGGAAAAAAATATCAGGTAAGTATACTCTCTATTATTATCTATCTTTATAGAAAAACAATACCCAAACTCTATGAAAAAAGGATCTTGAAAAACATTATCTTGTTACCTTTATTTCTAAGTAAATGACGGTCTTCCCACCCCACTATAATTTATGGATATCTAGTCCAAAAATTTCTTAGGAATATTTAATTTATTGTGATAAATGATCTCTATCACTCTATATTAATCTATGGAAATTATTTTTTTCTTATATGTCCAGAATTTTACATCCAACAAATTTTACCCTATTTGAAAACCCATTTTTGGTTTATTCCAAATAAACATCATATATCACTTTCCCTTTTTTACAGGAATGTTTTATTAACTATTTTTATGTTTTTTTTATTCCAAAAAGAAATTTTAAAATTTCCAATTAAGAAAAAATTTCAAATTATGAGGACACCATTTAATGAAGGAATAGAATCTAACTCCCAGATATTTTAAAAAGAACACTATGTTTGATTGCCTATACAAAACACAACACCATGTCTAAATTAAATGTAATACAATATACCATTATAACAAATCCTTAAAATGATAGCTATTAATAGCACAAATTTAATTATGAAATTTAAATGTTTTATACATTTATAAAAATTTAATTGGTTATCAATTGATTAGAAATGAAAATAAAAAACATTTTAAAGTAACATCATTGTTTTTTTTGAAAAACCAGTTTTGTGTATTTAATGTGTTTTGATCTTAATATATTAAATTAGACACTATTTAAAAATTATTTAAATGAAAGTCATATATTATATATTCATTCAATTTTTTTAACATTCATATAATATTTTTTTTATAAATGAGATACAGATAAACCATGTATGATGCACAAAAAGGTATTTTTCTAAAAACCAGTTTCATCATGTTTTTCATGATTATTTTGAAATTAATATCTTGCACTTATAGTAATTGAATTTTAAAAAATTTATTCCATATTTGGAAATATAATTTTCAAATTTTGTAAAATGCCCTCTTTTTTCAATCTGGATAGTACATGTGGTAAAATTCATCACCCTAGAAAATGGTAAATCAGGTTAATCTAGTTTATACCTAAGTGATAAAGTTATAATATTTCATAATAATTCTAGTTATTTGAAAGTAATTTTACCATTATAAATTTATAAAAAACATTTATTTATTGCAACCTTATCCCTGAATATGATAAATATAATATTTAAATTAAATAATGTTACATAATATCAATCTATTAGTTTTAAATGTGTATTATGTGTTCATAGAGGGACAATTTTGAGTTATGAATGAATATTAATGACTATTTTGAGATAAACGATATAATTTTTTTGTTATAATTTTTTTTAATTTTTAGTAACTATATAATTATATTAAATTACAATGCAACACATATGAAATATTTCTTTATTTAATATAGAAATAATAAATGATTTTAAAATTATTAAAAGTAATATAAATTTAATGGGATATAGTATTCTATAAGTTTTATATATAAATATGATACTATAGTGTTGTTTTAAAGGATTATATTATAATTCAAACAAAGTGTTTACATATTTTAAGTAAAATTAATTGAATCGAGTCAAAATTGACATTAATGATATTTTATAAATAGAATATTTTATTAAATTATTTAAAAATCATAAAAATATTGAAAGCAGAAATAATTAAAAGACATATATTGTCTATTTTTAGATGGTTTTCATCTTATATGTAATATTATTACTCTATGAGTGAAAAATTTGTTCCACTGGTTAATGTTATAATAGGTTAATTAAGGGCTTAAACCAGAAGATAAGGTTTAAAACAACACATAAATCTATAAAAATATTACTGGTTTATGTTATTTTAATCCCATCCTAATTTATATTAGAATCCCTATTCAATTTCATGCATTTTTTAGAGAATGGATGTTTTAAATTATAATTTTTTATGAAATACAAAAATGTCAACTCACCTCATTTATAAAAGGTAAACTCCTTCCTCACTTCTTTTACACCATATTGATCCATCTATCCCAACCGAACCCTTATCACACTAGTGGAAAAATATAAATCCACATCAATTTTTGAAAATTTTAATGTCGATTTTTTACTGATGTTATAAATAATAGTTTCAACACTGGCTTTCATAACACTAACATCAAAATAATAAATAAAAGAGAATTTAAAGTGTCTTTCAATATAGGTTTTTTTATAAACTGATGTGTAAAAGACTGAAATGAAATTTTAAATTCATATTTTTAGTAAATACAACAATGAATGTTATATTAATTTTAACTTGTAAAAGTTCTCTTAATGATTACAATGTTGATTTTTGTGAAAAATGTATGTTAAAATTCCACATAGAAAAATCACATAATACTTTGAATGTGGGTTTTAAAAAAATGAAATTGAAGGAAAAACAAATTTTTATTCCATATTGTTTTATTGAAAACCCATTATGGAAATTTGTAATTTTTATAAAAATATAGTAAATTACATGCCCAAAAAATATATGATAACCTTAGATCATAATATAATATAAAACAGGGAAATAAAATATGAAGGAGGAGAAAAAACATGTAAAAACAAATATAATTTAACAACATAATCATTGAAATATATCATAAAATTTTATTTTTTTAATCTATAGTAAAATAAATATACCCGATAGTTTATAATTTAATCATAAGTGGTTTTACTTGAAGAATTACTTAGTGATAATTAGATTCATACATCTTTCGAATGAATAATGTAGAATACATTATAAGTTAACAAAATGTAAACCCAATCCACCAAGAAGAACTATAGGGAACATGTGAAAGTTAACTTAATCCAAGAGGTAGAATTCTATGTTTATATCAAATTAATAAAACTAAAATAGAGTAAAAATTTAGATCACATAAAACACCATGCACATTTTTTTACATGTTAAGATAAGTAATTCATCAAACAATGTGACATGATATAAAATTGTTCAAAAAGTTTAAATCACTTGTTTTATGACCAATTTTAATAATTTTATTTATAAATTTTTTTATGACAGGTTAAACACTAACATTCACGTATTTAGGATGAACTTGATCATCTAAAAAGAGATTTTAATAAGTTATCTTTATGTTATAACTTAAATCATTAGAAAACTTTATAAATTCTATGGATATTCAATAATTGAATATGCCAATTTTACAATTTTTGGGGAAAATAATTTAAATTAAAAACTACTATATTTATTTACGTATATTATTCAAGGTTCAAAATTGAATTATTTATTTTTTAACCATATATAACTCAACTAACAGATATACACCAAATATCATAAACCATTTTAAAATAATAAAATTTTTGTTAATTCAACAAACCGAACATGGCATAATATGAAATTATAAAACACAAACCAATAAAATCTTATTAAATTAGTTTAAAACTCAACCATACTAATTAAACCTTTCTAAGTAAAATTACCATCAATAAGAAACAAAATTATAATTAAATCAAGAATGATCTAAATTAATTTTATAATAAAATAAATTCATTCATATTAATACACAATTGAAATTAATAATCCAAAAGAAAACTACATTACCTTTTACTAAATTGAAATATCAAAACTCATAAAAATAGATCCCAAATAATTTGTGTCTATCATCAAACCATATAACTATATTTTAAATATTAAATATTCAATTTTTAATTTAAATTTAAGTTTAGCATAAAATTAAGTATTTGAATGTAACACTCCAAGGATTTACAAATAAATTTAAAAATGAATGCATGAAACATTGAGTCTCTAAAAAACAAAACTTTGTTATAACTGATCCAATAAACATAATTTTTCCACTTCTGTGATTTGAATTTCAAAAATATGACATACACGGTTGTGTTCTGGGTGTTTTTTCGATCCAGATAAAACTAACTTAATTATTGGTGAATTGTAACCCACCCTAATGAATAGTAATCTACCATTTATAAATAGTAATATACACTTTTGAATAGTAAAGTTGCCCTTATGAATAATAATATGCCTCTTATGAAAAGTAACCTCTTCCAGGAATGTATAAATAAAATTAGGGCACCTTATAAACGAAGTAGATTATTTTATAAATTATTAATCCCAGATTCATATTCTTGTGAGTGATAAATATTTTAAATTAATAAATTAATTCATTTTCATAAAATGGGTTCCAAAATAAATATTTTTTTCCTCTTATTTTTGAATAATTTTATGAGACCTTAGTTAATTTTACAGGGTATTATCGAATAAGTTTTGGTTTTAAAATTGTATTATTTGAATAAATAATGATTATATTTAAAAATTAAAATTCTCATATTATGAAATTTATTTTGGAAAAATGGAGATTATTTTTGGATTCTACATGTTAATAAATGGGTAGGGTAAATTTTTGGGATTTTTCTAAAATAGATGAATTTTTTATGAATAGAAAATTATGATAAATTACAATAAATGTTAAATACATGGTTTATTGAGTCATAGGTGATGTAAGGATGATTTAGGCACACATGGTTCGAAATAACATGCACTTATTACTATTTTGGGTCACATTAATAAATAATATTCATATTATTGAGAAAAAAAATATTAAATTAATGATTAAAATAACGAGAAGCCCCTCCTATCTTCCACTATAAATACTACCCCTCCTTACAACTTCTCTTAACTCCTCTCAAGCCCTGTGAAACCCCTAAATTCTACCCAAATCTACTTACAACCTCCTCCCCACATCCAAAATCCCTTGATATCATAAAAAGAAAAAAACTATATCCCCTAAAGAGGCACTCAATGAAGATCAATTCAAGAGGTAAATTCCTCTTTTCAATTCTTTTAATTTCTTTTCAAGTTCCATTGTTTTCTTCTCTATCCTCACTTATCATATTCCAATTTTTATGAAAACACTTACAAATTACTTTTCCAATAATTTTTTTATAATTATGGAATAACTTATTATCAACTCTCCTTTACCCTTTTTTATGCTAGTAGTAAAAAATTACATATAAGATGTGCTAATTTACCACATTCAAGGACGACGGATTTCAAATTTCTATTAACGTCTTCAAATATGGACTTGAAATCATTATTATGGTTTTAAATTCCATTCTTTCTAGAACACAACTGCGGTGAAGGTCTCACTAATAAATCAATGAGGTTGCAAGTTCAACGATACCCTCATATTTCAATTCTGAGCACCAGTTCAAAAGATATAAAATCCCGCTCATAAGTTTACTGAATGTACCAGAAAAAACATTAGAATCTGATTCTAGGAACACCGGGCCTCAGAATCAAGCGCCACTAGAAACTGTGGACTCGTAAAAATTCCATGAATTTTGGGAAAAAAATTCCACAGAAATTACGGGTCTTTAAATTCTCCCCACCATAGGGATTTATGTCCCCATAAGATACAACTTGAACTAAGGGAATAAATGGGGGTATTGAGAATGCATTTGATCCTCCCGCTCCAACGTTCTTTTTTGGATGTTCTCGTGCTTCCAGCGTATGCATAATAGAGGTATCGACCATCCACGCAGGACCTGCTCCTATCGATCTGAAATCTCTACTAGAACCTCTATGAATGTCACCCCGTCATCGATGTCCAGCTCCCTATGGTCAATATTGTGGGATGGGTCGTTCACGTATCTTCTCATCTGAGATATGTGGAAGAATTCATGCACCCTATGAAACTGAGGTAGAAGAGATAAGCGATAAACCACCCCACCAACTCTGACGAGGACCTGGAATGGTCCGATGAATCGTAGATATAAATTGTCGCCTCGGCCAAATCTATGTAAGCCTCGTCGAGGTGAGACCCATAGGAAGATGTGGTAGCCATCTTCGAACTCCATAGGTCTCCGTCTCCTGTCAAAATACGAATTCCGCCTACTCTATACAGTCTTCATCCACTACTGTATGATCTGCACCTTCTCTGTGGTAACCTGTACTATCTCTGATCCCACTAGGACGGACTCCCCTGGGTCTTTCCAGCACAGTGGTAATCTGTAAGGTCGACCATACAAGGCCTCAAAGGGTGCCATACCAATGGTGGAGTGATAACTGTGGTTGTAGGTGAACTCCACCAAAGGTAAGTTGTCCTCCCAACTACGACCAAAGTCGAGGACACATGCGCAGAGCATGTCCTCAAAGGTCTGAATGGTCCTCTCGGTCTGACCATCTGTCTGAGGATGGAAGGCGGTGCTCAAGCGAAGCTGCGTCCCGAAAGCTTTCTATAACCCCTTCCATAGCCAGGATGTAAACTGTATGTCATGGTCGGAGACTATATAAGTAGGTACTTCATGAAAACTCACAATCTTCTACACATATAGGGGTCCCAATCTCTCTACTAAGCCCTACTCTCTAATCAGTAGGAAGTGGGTTGACATGGTGAGTAGGACAATGATCTCCCAAATCAAGCCGTGACTTCTGGATGTATGTGGAAGACCCGTCACGAAGTCCATGGATATACCACCCCACTTCCATTCTGGGACCTCTAAGGGCTTAACCAAGCCTACTGGTACCTTGTTCCTTGCATTCACTTGTTGAAAAGTGAGGCATCGTGATACAAACTCTTCTACCACCTTCTTCATACCTAGACAACAGTGCTATCGTCTAAGGTCCTGGTACATCTTCGCCACTCTTGGATGTACCACTAGAGGGGAAGTGTGGAACTCCCTCAACACATACTCCTGAAGTGTAACTGGTACCAAGGTACATTATTTGAAGAGGATGACTTGCTACCTACCTTAAGAAAATCCATCAGGTGCCTGCTCTGTGGATATCTGAGCACGTCGTGTCTCACAGTAATCATCCCTACACTGCGCCTCCTTGACTCACTGAAGAAGTGGAGTGACTGTAAGAGACTGTAGATGGGCTGCTCTATCCCTATCCACAAAGGATATATGTAAGGCATCCAGCTGTTCTGTCACCTATCATATAAGCTGAATTTCAGTCCTCCAGCTGAGCACATCCGCAACAACTTTCCCCTTCCCAGGAGTATAGACTATCTCAATGTCATAGTCCTGGAGGAACTCAAGTCATCACCACTGTCTCAGGATCAGGTCCTTCTGAGAGATGATATACCTGAGAATCTTGTGATCTGAGTACATGGTAAAATTTTTGCCCATCAGATAGTGATGCCACATCTTTAAGGTGAAGACCACTGCTGCTAACTCCAGGTCATGGGTAGCGTAGTTCTGCTCGTGCTGTCTCAGCTGCCGAGAACCATACGTGATCAAATCTCTCTCTTGCATCAGGACACACCCTAGTCGGGCCCCTAATGCATCACAGTAAACTACATACCCTACGCCCTCCTCTAGAAGCTTCATGAGGGAGCACTAGTCAACCTCCGCCTCAGCTCCTTAAAGCTCTTCTGTTATCTTTCCGACCACACGAAGGGTTTCCCCTTCTTCGTCAAGGCTGATAGTGGTGTTGCAACTCTGTAAAAGTTTGGAATAAATATCTAGTAGTATCCAGCCAAGACCTGGAAACTTCGTACCTCTGTCACAATCCTGGATTTCTCCCCAGCAAGTATCACCTCAGTCTTTGCTGGATCCACTGCAACTCCAGCCTCTGAGATGACATGTCCCAAGAAGTGAACCTCTTGAATCCAAAACTAGCACTTCGAGAGCTTACCATAAAGCTAGTTCTCTCAGAGTGTGTCCAGTACTACCTACAAATGGAAATCATGATCCTCCTCAGTAGTCGAGTATATCAAAATCTTGTAGATGAAGACCATGACAAAGCGATCGAGGTGAGGTTGGAAGATCTTGTTCATGAGACACATGAACACTTCTAGAGCATTGGTTATTCCAAAGGGAATAACCAAGAACTCGTAGTGGTCATACCAATGCCTGAAGACCGTCTTCTGCACATCCTCGTTTCGAACTCTGAGCTGGTGATAGCGAGATCTGAGGTCTATCTTCGATAACCATCATACTCCCTTGATCTGATCAAAGAGGTCGTCAATCCTCGGGAGTGGGTACTTGTTCTTTACGATCACCCGATTCAGGTGCCAATAGTCAAAAAAAATCCGCAAGCTCCCATCTTCCTTCTTGGAGAATAGTATCGAGGCTTCCCAGGGAGAAACATCAGGCTGGATGAATACCTTCCCCTGCAAGCCCTGTAGCTGTAGCCGTAGTTCACGAAGCTCAGCGGGAGCCATCCGATATTCTAGAGTAGATATCGGTTCCATCCCAGGGTACAGGTCAATGTAAAAGTCCACCTCTCTACGAGGAGGTAGTCTTGGGACATCATCAGAGAAAACATTCGCGTACTGGTCCACCACTACAGGACAAGTTCGACTCTCCACATCAACTACTCTGAGGGTAAGGCAAGCCAACTGGTCAGTTATCGGCTGCACCCTCCAACGAGTAAGTCCTTCATGTGATATAAAGGCTCCCTTCTCATCAGTGAAGGTAAACTTGGTCCCATCCGTGCATAAAAACCACAATTTTCACCTAATACAATCAAAATGAGCATGGACGATAGATAACCAGTCCATTCCCAAGATGAATTTGTAAGGCCCCGGCACTGCTACGAAGAGATGCCAACTGAAGCTCTCACCTCCTAGAGTAAGCCCACACTGCAGGCACTAGTGCGTAATCGTCGAGTCTGCTCCCGTAGTAGGATCTAGCCGTAACGATCGAGCCAACAGATCTATCAGAATCTTCGAGCCTTGAACGAGGGTAGTGTATATGAAAGAATGACTGGCACCTGTGTTTATAAGAACTGCAACAAAAGTTTTTTAGACACAGATCATACCTAGAATCATCTCTAAAGCCCCATTGTCATAGGCCTCAGCTGCCTGAAGGTGAGATCCCCCCTATCCACACACTCCATACGATTTGGGTGGACCTCTTGGTGGTGGTGGTGGAAACACCTCGAAACGTTGTCCACCACCAGATGCTTGACCAGCTCCTCTGCCACGTCTGCCTCACTCTGCGGACTGCCTCTATTGAACCTATGCCTCTACCTGGGAGGTCTCTCAACTGTCTTCTGATCGTCTGAATGGTGGGTAAGTTAGTCACAAACCATGTAACCATGCCCGCCGCATGAGTAACACTACATACTCCTAGATGGTAAGTCACTTCCTGAGGTACTCCGCACAACAGATCCTGAGTCCTACAGTCGTCCACTCGTGGGTCTGGTCCTCTTAAACCTCTGCGTCATCTGTCTACTTCCAACTACCGAAGACTCCACTGCATGTCCACTAGTAGTGGGTCTCGCTGCTGGTGACTGCTCAGCAAGAAAACTCTCTACTAGGAGGGATCTCTCTAACACCCCTGCCTACGTCGGGATTCTAAGGGAGATCATTGATTCCCAGATCTCTCGCCTGATCCCCTGCTCGAAGTTCCAGGTCCTGAAGAATGGGTCCTGTTCCAAATCAATGGTGTAGCGCGAGAGGTCTGTGAACCCCGCTAAGTACTGTGCTACTCTCATGCTACCCTACTGAAGATTAAGTATCCCCTGTATCCGTATCGCTTGTAGATTTTCTGGAATAAACTTCGCCCGAAATATGCTCTCAATGTCTGTCCAGAGAAGTGTCTCCTCGACATACTCCTAGAGCATCAGGATCTACCATCTGCCTGCTTCTTCCTAAAGGATACTGGAAGCAAGGATCACCATGTAGTCTGCTGGTGTCCCTATTAGCATGAAAACTCTCACCACAGCCTCCATCCAATCCTCATCCACCTGTGGGTCCATATCTCCCCGGAACCTGGGTGGCCTCTAGCACTAGAACTCATGCAACATGCTCAAGCAGCATGCATCATCTACTGCTGGGGCTGGTGGCATCGATGGCCCTATGGGTAGTAATACAGCTGGTTCCTTCGCTGGTGCCTCAATTATAAAGGGGCCCTGTACCAAATCCTCGTCGCTCGGTAGGCTGTCAGTGCCTATGACACTCAGGGATCCGTGACGAGGCATCCTAAAAGAAACAAATGCAACACGTTCAAAAGATTACACCTGGTGAGATTACCTTGTTGAGTTGACTTAAGAAAAATTTTGAAGACACACATGTAATCATTGTTTTTGTGCACGAAGATGGAGATCAGTAGTCAGGGTCCTGATGTATAGATACGTCCGCCGCCACACAACCACTGGCCTCCCTAAACTAAAAACCACACTCAAGAACCTCAACACTATTGCTTCATAGAAAAGAAATATCATATTCCTAATTTCTGCAGTAGAACCGACTCCTCTGATTCCAATTTGTCATGACCTATCCTCTGGGGCCTGTATTGTGACTACCCCAAGCCCACCTTTCATAGGCCAGGGCCTGGCGACTAGCACCAAAGGCGTAAGTCCCTAAACTAGGAAGGCATTGCCTTTATAACAGTAAACAAACACAATAGAGTATGCAAGTAGAAGTAAAACACTATGTATAATTGTATACAAAAGAGTGTGATGAAAGTAAAGGGGCCGGAAATACAAGCCAAACCGTAAAGTACAAAACAACTGAAAAGCTAGTACAACTGAAGAAAAGAAGTAAAGAAGCTACTAGGTCATCCTCCAGCATTCCCACATGAATGGTGGGTACATATGGCCTCCTCAGCACCCCAAGTCCGTTCGTCCGCTCCACGTACATCTTGTCGAGTGGTCCACCTCCAGGTACCAACCAGTTCAGCTACTCTCTAATTCAATCCGCACTGTCTGACGTTTGAAACCAACACAATGAGATGCGAGCATATCCCATGCAGTGTGTGAGTATAACGATAATCAGTAGGGACCCTGAGACCCTCAAGGTCTCACAAAAAACCAACAACAATAACCACAAAGTATGGAGTTGACAGATTACCCTTACTTAGGTATATTCCGATACATATACCTTTGTTATTTAGTAACCCATCTCAATCATGAGGAGAACACGAATGTCATTGACTCATCTCAAACCAGGATTTCAAGGAAGTATAGAAGTACATATGATTATTCGTGAAGCTGGGTCATCTTATTCTATCAAGAGGCACTGCTTCTGACCATACAGAGTCTGAACCACACAGGATCGATAGGTACTAACCCCCATAATGACCCACATATGATCTGACCCACACAATATCGGTATGCACTGACCCACTCAAGATCGATGAGCGCTGACCCAAAGGATCTATCCCAAAGAGGATCGGTATGTGCTGACCTGCACAGGATTTCTAAGAACTGACCCACACTGGATCTAACCCACACAGGATTGGAATGCACTGACCCACACAGAATCGCTGAGCGCTGTCCTCTGTATGATCTGTCTCCAACCTCCGCCTCACTATCAGCCACTGGATTCCTTGCCCCCAGTGTGCTCAAGTTCCATAGAATCTACCCCTAAGATATTGGTCATACCTTGACCTCCAATAAAATCCACAAAGAAGTAACACAAAGGTCTTCCATGTAGTAAGGTTTCCAATGCGACAGACGGTTCATCAATCGGACGCCCGGTCTGGGAGCCATTGACATTCCTGTTCCTGGGGCCCGGTTTGTTTTTAGGTTCAAACCAACCCGACCATACTCCAACTGTGTCCAAACCTCAAGTGGGGAATTCCAAAAGAACTATCTTGCTCCAATCCTTCCATCTCCGTAGGCAGTTCGTCAATCGAACACCCGTATCCCAAGATAGGGGCAAAAATTGTAAACTGACCAAACGTGTCTGGGTCCGGTCTGACCTAGTGGGACCGACCCGGTCAGACCCGGTCCGGATTGGGGTCTGACCTAGTTTGTGGGTCCGATCCAGTCCAAGGAAGCATCCAGGACCGAGGGGGTCACCCATTCTAAGGGCGGCCTGGCCTCAGGGCAGCCCGGCTGAGGGCAGCCCGACCGATGGCGGCCCGACCGAAGGCAGCCCGACGGCCTACCCTTGACGTGCCCAGGGGGGAGGTGTGCACCCCCTGGCACACGAACGGCTCTATCGTTCGGGTTTGAGATGAAACTAGTGCAAGGTGGAACCGGTACAGCACACGAGGGACCCGACGGGGTCCCTCTCCTCCCGGCTGGCCGAGCGGCCAGTCGCTTCGCTAGCTCTGTCACGACCCGCCTTGGAAGCAGCTCCTCTGCTTCGCGTGCCGTGACGACGCTATGCCTCCTCCACTACATCCCGGCCTGGACTCGGCCTTCAGTTCCTCTGTGCAGTGCAACATCGCCGCGCCTCCTCCAACCATTGCGGCCTGCGTGGCTGCGGTTCTTCTATGGTGCGGTGCGACGACACCACACCCCTCTGGCACCGCCGCGGCTCGCCTGGCCGCGACTCAGATTTCTGTGTTTCACGACAGTGCCACACCCCTTCGGCTGCCCGGCAGCCCTTGCGCCGCCGGCTTCTTCGGCGGTCCGCCTCCGTCATCAGCAAACAAGAACAACCAATGGGGGAGAGTCGGGCCGTGTTCATGCGGTCTGAGCCCTCCACATCATGGACATAACAATTATCAAAACAAATCCATGATTTGTGCGTTGAAGGCCGGAAAATTTCAAATGTAAAAACCCCTTGCCTCGCTTTTCAATCATTGACGGTGGAAGGATAAGAATGGCAGACGTCGATTCATTGACGTTGGGAAGCGTCCAGGGTTGAAGACCGAGTAGGAAGCATCGTCGGTGTTCTTTGTGGTAAGATCCTTCTCTTTTGGCTCGATCGAAGATTGAAGAAAGAGTTCATTACTCTTCAGTGGATGATGAAGAAGCATTCTTCATTGGCGACGGTTCTTCGTTGGAGAGTATTTCTCCTTTCCAAGCTCCACCAAAATGCTAACAATAAATAATAGAGGAATCGTCTATTATTTGTTGGCACAACAACACAAATAGTTGGGTTTAATTAAATAAGACAACTCATTTAATTAATGGTGTGGAATTGATTAAAATTTGAATTAGGGGAGGTGGAGAGTTTTAATTAAATGAAGAGAGGTGTTCAAATAATTAATGGGGAGTTAAAGGGAGATTTAAAAACTCTGTGGGACCCACCAAGGATATCCTCCCAAGGGAGGTTATGTGTGGTTGGGCTCCACCTCTATAACCTCTCATGGGATGTTAGGGTGTGGTGGCTCCCACCAATAACCACCTCTTGGAGGTCTTAACCACCTCAAAAATAAAAACAATCTAACTCTTATTTTTATTTAACTTAATTTAAAACCCCCAAAATCTAACTTTCATTCTCGTCAAAACGCAACTGCAGTGAAGGTCTCACTAAGCAATCACTGATTCTAGGAGTTCAACGGTACCCTCAGATTTGAATTCTGAGCAGAAGTTCAAAAGATTTAAAATCCCACTCGTACGTTTACGGAACATACCTGAACAAAACTTCATAAATTGATTCCCGGAACACCGGGCCTCAAAATCAAGCACCGTTAAAAAATGTGGACTCGTAAAAAATACATGAATTTAAGAAAAAAAATTCCATGGAATTTCCGGGTCTTTACACAAGTAGTAAAATACCCATGATTATGATTCATTATGGCATTATTTATTCACCTCTTATTCTTGGAATAGTATGTACATGTTTATCTTTAATGGCATGTGTTTTTAGTGATTCACCATGATTAATATTTATATTTATTATATCATCCTCTGTATTGTTTACCCTTAATAGGCATATGATCTCCCCCATTTTCTTATGTTTTATTTTTCCCTAGGATGTAAAGATGTTTGTTATGAATGAATTATAGGCATAAACATAGAGTTAAGGATGCTCCCAATAAAAATTATATATAGTTATTCATATCAACTTGTAATATTGAACATATGTATTTTTCTGATTTCCGAAAACATCAAAACTATTTGGTCCTTAGGGACTTGACATCCTTGTGATCATTCCAATGTAATGAAATGATGCACCGACTGTTGAATTTTAGGGTCGGGGTTTTATAGTTGGTATCAGAGGAAGTTTTTTGTAGAAAACATGGAAACTAGATTTAGTAAATATCGATTAGGAAACCAAAACATAAGATAGACTTGAAGATACACATACAAGGACATACTATAATTTTGGTAAGGATTAGATTATTTGAATCTTCCCATAAAATAAATCCATGCTTGCGTACCACTACTGGACATGGTTCTAGAATATATTTACCTTGGACTAACAACTCCATCAAGGTGTTTCGAGTTTGACATAGGGTAACCTGGTACATGACCAAGAGACTTGGTGAACACCTGGTTTACACTCTTGGGGGATATGATTATGATAATTCACATATTCATTACAAGCCATTATGAAGGATCTATGCCCCAAAAGTATCCAAAGTATATGGTTCTAGGATTCATGATGTATAAATTTTTATTATGTACTGTACCGTGTTTAGGTTTATATAGAGTTCCTAATTTTATGATCTAATTTAGAATATGTAATTGATTATAAATAGCACCCAGTAGAAGGAATGATTACTTCACCAATTCACGTGATTAAATAAGTAATAAGGATCATATATCTTATGGTATTATTCAATCATTTTGACCTAATGTAGTCTCCAAAGTATCCTCATAATATGAGGAGATAATACCATGTGTTAACAATGTATATAAATAATTATCTGAGTAATATGGATTTGAAGGGATGTAAGAGAAGAAGAGGGTGGTAGAAGAATAAATAGATAAAGGGAAGAATAAAAATAATATTTTTTCAATATTTGGTACTTGTGGAAGGAAACACCCTAAAACCCGATTAAAAGGAAAATGAGTCAATTAAAACTATGGATAAAAGGGCCACCAAGTTCATGATGACAAGTTTAAGAAAACATTTTTCAATGTATATTGCTTTAACTGTAAGGAAATGAGACATTATGTGAATAAATGTCATAAGCGTAAAATGAATATTTCCCAAATGATGTTTCTGGATAATGATCAAGTCATGATACCACCGCAGATGAAGTGGAATGATTAGTATGCCTCATAATGAATCAGGTCATTTGAATATTTTATTATCAATTTAATGGTTATAATAATTAAGGAATATATGAGGATTGTACAACAACAATATTTCATTAAGAATTTATTGTCGTATGATTAACTGTACTGAGGATAAATGACTCAATAGAAATTTAATATCATGGGAAAGTATATGGTTGAGGGAAAAAGAAACCCTAATTATATTCCTTATGATTAAGATAATGATAAAGAAATGATTGATTTGGATAAGTACTCACTACCTCAAAACTAATTATTGACTTTTCAAAAAGTGGTCTATGCTATCATTGATGGAGTTTAAAACATTTATGGGTATAAGAAATATAAATAATACCATGTTTAAGGTTGAGTGCATGTTTCTAATACAATTTTATGGTAATTTGAGTTATTAACATATTTAAAGAGGACACATGATAAAGATATTCACATGTTTGGATTGTTAAAATTTAGGGCTACTTCATGTTGATTAATGGTAATAAGGTAGCAGATGTATTAAGTAGATTGGATCAAGGAGATCTTAACAAAATGAGGATTACCAAGGACCTCGGGTACGTTGATCTTTCAATGATGGATATGGGAATTATTTTAATGTGTTGGATCATGATATTTTGAAAAGTTAAACCATTTATGAAATGGTTTAAGTTGATCATGGTATGATGATTGAGAGTTTAATGTCACCAGATGATGCGACATGTGCTAAGAGATAAAGTACAAATAGTTCAAGGTATAAACAAAGGATAATATTTTTTTATGAAATAGTAATGTATATTTATACCCTTATAGAGTGTAAAAGTTACTAAACTATAGGAAAAGAGTCTTAAACAATTTTTTTTCCTATTTTCATTTTTTTGCATAACAGTAGTTTATGATTTTGTGGTAATTATATTTCATCTGAGCATGTTCTTTATCACTTTCCATCAGAACATGATGGTTTGATTATTCATCCATTACCATGTTATCCAATTATAAAGTGTAATTTTTTAGTAACTAACGCATTTCCTTTTCCCCCTTATTAAGAATATATTTTAACCATATTTCTTATATAGGTTTCCCACAAGGTAATTTTCAAGTATCAACCATTAAATTTCAAAATTTAATTTCAAAATGTTGAGGAAAAATGTTTTTTACAGAGGGGAGAATATAACATTCCAAGGATTTAAAAATAAATTTAAAATTGAATTCTTGAATCCTCGAGTATCTAAGAAAACAACACTTTGTTATAACCGATCAAATAAACATAATTTTTTCACTTCTGTTATTTAAATAGTAACCTAACCTTTTGAATGGTAATATAACCTTATGAATAGTAATGATACCCTGTATGAATAAAAATATAACGCTTATGAATAATAACATCACTTTAGAATGTTTAAATAAAATTTAGACACCTAATAAATGAAGTGGAATATTTTTTAAATTAATAATTAAGTATTCATAATTGTGTGAGTGTTAAATATTTTAAATTTATAAATAAACTCATTTTCAAGAAATGGGTTCCTAAATAAATATTTTTGTGTCCTATTATTTTTTGAATAATTTAATAAGACATTAGATAAATTTAAGGGGATTATAAAATCTGCTTTGGTTTTAAAACTATATTTTCTATGTAAACAATGATTTTAATTAAAAAGTAAACTTCTCATATTAATAAAATTATTTTGATAAAATGGAGTCCATTTTTGGATTCTACAGATCATGAAATGGATGTGGTGAATTTTGGTTATTTTTTTTAAAATACCTGAATTTTTTTGAGTAGTAAAATATGATAAATCACGATAAATGAAAAATACATGGTTTATAGAGTCATAGCTGATGTAAGGACGATGTGGGAACACTTGGTTCTAACTCACATACACTTATTACTATTTTGGGTCACATGAATAAACACTATTCATAATCTTGATAAAAAATATTAAACTAATGATTAAAATAATGAGAATCCCCTCCTCTCCTCAACTATAAATACCTCCCCTCTTTACCTATTCTCTTCACTCCTCTCAAGCCATTTGACATCACTAAATTCTACCCAAATCTTTTTCCAAGATCCTCCACCACTTATATAATACCTCCATCTCATAAAAAGACATAATCCTATCCCCTAAAGAGGCTATCAGGGAAGATTAATTCACGAGGTAAATTCCTCTTTTTAATTATTTTTCATTCATTTCTAGTTCCCTTAATATATTTTCTATCCTAACCACTCCTAATAAAAATGGTATGACAACTCCAGTACCTTAATTGTACTATAATGTTTTCATGATGATTGAATAAGTTATTATTATCTCTCATTTACCCTTTTTTATGATAGTATGACAAGACACCATCCGAGATGTGCAAATTTTCCATATTCATGGACGATGGGTTTTTAATTTCTATTACTATCTCAATTTATGGTCATGAACCCATTATTATTATTGAACCATACTATAATATATTTATTATGTCTCATATATGATTTTTTTATATTTGTTTACACGTAGTTTTTATTTATAACGAAAAATGACTGTGTTGTCTTCAAAAACTACTAATTAACCCAAATAGTTATCATTAAATAATTTATATAATGATTCATCTTCAATAAAAAGTAATAAAATTAAATTTACCACAATTTGACCATATAAATTTTAACTTATAAAATATATATTAATTTCTAGAAGACCATCCTCATTTTACATGATTCTTATTTCTTGTATATAAGTATACCATTCTTTAAACAAACAGACCCAAACAATAAATTTAACCTCTTAACCCATCAAAAAACCATGAATGAACTTAATATGGTTTTAATTAATGAGTTAAATTAATATGGGTTATTTAATAATTATTTAATGAAACTAAATTTGATTATTCGGGTCATTAAGATCAAGTGGCGAACACCTTCGGACGTAAGGTAAGGGTTTCTTCATCTAACTTCCATTTTTGTGATATATTATGTATTCACTAATACTACTTGTGTATGTGGTATTTATATCAATAATTGATGTTTAATATCATGAATATATTTATTTTCATAATATTAAATTTATCACTTAATTATTATTAATTTTTTGCCTTGTGATTAAATTGATTACAATGTTTTATGTATTTTCTAGCCAAACCACAATTTTTCATTCGGGTTCATCTTATTCTCTACTCACCTCAATAGAATTATTATGAATTCATAATTAAATCTCCTAAAATTTGTGTTAATGTTATATATATATTACCCATATAATAATACTTCTCTATTTTATGACGAGTTACATTTTTAAAAATAATGTTTCAAAAAATTGTTCTGAAATGAAAGCCCGATTCAAGGAACTTCTTAAATTCTTACATATTTTTATGTTCACTATATAATATATTTTGATCCATATTTATCTTTATAAAATCACAAATTTTATAATTAAAATATATTTTGGTTCATTTATGGTTTTATAGAATCAAACATTTTTTTGCGATTTAAATTCCTTTAACATTTTCCTTAAAACACACTAAAATGTTTTATTTCAAGAGATTCTTTAGAAACTATATTTAAAATATTTCACCTAAATAAGACTTTATTTAGGCCTAAAATATAATTTAAATGATTTTATATTTTATTTTTGGGGATTTAAATGCTTAAAATATTATTTCATGGAAAATAAAAATGGTTTTCCAAAGGAACTCTTCTTTCCAAAGTAAAAAAGATTTTTCTCATCTCACTTTAACATTTATGAGATATATGACTTATTCATAACTTATTTCTTTCTTGTGGTGTGTGTAATTTCCTTTTATATATCATATCAAGAGTTTCATTGTTGTCATTATATTGTAAGGGAATATTATTTGAAATTTTCAAGGTGGTATGAGACACTTTAGAAATGTTTAAGAATTATTTCTTCAAGGATTTTTCAATGGTCTCATTTAAAGGTATCTTCATCTATGTCAAAATACTTTGTTGAATCTTGTAGTTATGTGATATTTCTTTCCTATGATATCATACACCATGCTTTATTGAATGTTTTATTATTAGTTTGACTATGTAAGTTCTATCTTGAATCCATTCACCATATTACTCTGAATGGTTAGTGTTTATGTTTAATGATTTGGTAATGTTATTTAAATTTTATATTTTAGCTTCAATATGAATGTGTATATTGTTTGTGTTGATCCTAATTCATATGAGTAATTCATTGGAATTATTATGTATTAGGTGGGGCCTGTTATATTTCCTTGGTGTATCGGTAGGTCTAATGTAACAAAATATGGTCTTGGCACGAGGCCTGGATAGTATGATTATGTATGCTCTTGTCATGAGGCCATGATGGTATGGTTATGATGTACCAAATTATGCATTACCTCGTTATAGAGCTAGTAATTTAAATCTAATGTGGTTATTCTACTAGTACAATATCAATGATTATGTTTTATTATGACATTATTTATTTGGATTTTATTCCTGGCATAGTATGTATAAGTTTATTTTTATGGGAACGTGTAATTAGTTATTCTCCATGACAAATGATTATGTTTATTAAATATTCTTTTATATTGTTTACCCTTTCTGATCATCTGAACTCACCCCTTTTCTTATGTTTTATTTTTTCCCTAGATAAGAATACGTGTATTATGAATGAATTGCAGGGATAAACATAGAGTTGGTGATATTCCCAATAAAAATATATTTTTTTCATTTCAAGTTGTAATGTCAATCCTATATAGGTATTTGGTTTTCCAAAACTACAAAACTATTTTTTCCTATAGGAAATGACATCCATGTAATCATGCCAATGTAATGAAATGTTGGACCGACTATGAGATTCTGGGGGTAAGGGTGTTACATTGAAACAAATTTTTTATATATTTAAAACCAATTTTATTTTGAGGAAAACATAATAGAAAACCAAAAAATAATTTTTACATTATAATGCCTTAAAATGCCTATCATATCAAATAGTGACACCCAAAAATGTATAGTTTATATAAGTTAGTGTTATAACATTCTATTACTCACTTAAATATATATGTGTTATTTAAAAAATTCACAAATATACCAATAATAATAAATTTAATCTTACCAATTAGAAGTTGATAATTGAAAAAAATATTTTATTTATCCTTATAAATTCCTCATAAACTCAAACAATTCTACACAAAATTAAATAAAAATAAATAACATAAACCATTTCATTAAAATATTTTATTCAATGATACCAAGTACCTATTATAACATAAGAATCGGTTTTTTTAAGAAAAAAAATTCTTGTAAAATTTAATAATAAACATAAATGTTAACAAAAACTCAACCCCATCAAGAATCATATTGAAATTTTAAACAAAATAAAACAACATTATATATGAAAAAAAAATTATTACCATGAGGATTAAGAATAAATAGTAGAAAAATAATATTCACATATAATAAAACCAATTTAACTATAACTAAACATGAATATATATTATGGAAAATATTTCATAAATTCTTATAAAATCAAGTCTATTTTGATAATAGAATTCAAAACTTCGATACAATTATTTTTAAAATGTAATATGTAATAAATTTTTATTTTTTATCTTGAAATGAAAAAAAATAAGCCAGAATAACATGAATATAATTTTATAGTTTTGTCCATTAAATAAAAAAATCAACAACCATAAAACCACTAATAACCATAGGGTTTCTGAGTCCATCTTTTTTATAATAATGGGAATTTAGTACCATTTCAAAAATTCACTCTATAAAAAGGTTATAAGTAATTAATTCATGACATTTTTCAAAGGAATCATGGAAAATTTGACATTCTAGAATAAAATAGAAAATCGTAAAATAATTCAATCACATCTATAAAGGAATTTACAAATATTTTGAATTTAAAACATGGGTTTCATCTTTAAGAAAACAAAATAAGAAGACTAATCGATAAAAATGAAAGTTAAATATGTTGTTTTATATAATAAATCGAGATAAAATAATAATTTCCAGAAATATAAATCTCAAAATAATTATTTTACAAGAAAACATATATTGTTTTCCCTTAGATGAAAAAGTTTTTAAAAACAAGTACAATAATATTAATGAATAAGAAAAAATGAATCATCACTAAAGATGGAATGTTTTTTATTCATTAAATGACTCCTATAAGAAACAAAATGAGTATTAATAACTCAAAAATAATCTATAGATTAGTAAAAGATTCTGGATTCTAAGATCCCTATAGATCAAAGGGTAAAAATGAATAAATTTTTTGGATGAAGAAAAAAATTGAATATAATTGAAAAAATATTTAAGATTAATACTACATTACATTAGGATTTTACATAACTTGAAAACATAAATTTTTTACATTGTAAATTAAAGGAAAAAAAAGTCATCATAACATTATCAAGATAAATAATAGATGAATAGATGAATTTTGAGAAGAGGATAAGACACAATGTGAGTAGAATTCATGATAAGAGGAAGTTGAAGATGAATTCCAGACACTGAGATGATGAATTGGAATATTAGAATAAAAAAATTATAATATGAAGAAATGATAAGAAACAAAATTCACTAAACAATAAAAAGACATTAATCATTGAAAATATTAATATTTGGTAGTATAAATTTGCAATTTATGGTGGGTGGTTTAGTTGTAAAAGGAAAGATCATGATGATGGGTAAATTCTTCATTTTTATACGACTCGACCTCATTGAAAATATTCAATAACAATGAATATTATAAGATTATAGAACATAATACATTAAAATAAAATATAAAATAATTAATGTAACTTTCCTTATCTAATTCAATCATTTACCCAATTGTGATTTTCTAAAACATAGATATTACAAAAAATAACTACATTCTGCCCTTTATTTTTTATGATGACTCTGTAGTTATGAAATATTAACTTGAAAATAAAATCCATATATATAAATATAAAAGAAAAAATATATATTATCTAATATAAAATATATTCATCAATAATTTCACATAGTTTATTTTATTTGGATTTTATATCGGCAATTAATCATTTTTAACCATTTTCCATGACCTTTATTTATGTATATTAGTTATCAAAACGAATATAAATAATAATAATTAAGAATAATGTGCTTCTAAAAAAGAATAATACTTGTTAACAGTCTTATAAAATATTTTCCATCTCCACCTAATAAAATAACATAAATTAAATAACAACACTATAAAATAAAATACAATATACAAAATAAAAAAATAAAATTGTTATAAATACTCACATTAAAAAAATATTTGGAAAGAGACATACCTAAAACATCTAAAACACATAAAAATAATGACAATATAAAAACATTACGAAAAAAATATTGAAATTTGTTTCTATTTTTGAAAATAAATTTAAAAATATATACCTAATAACATAAAATTTAACCAAACTTACAAAATATTTTTCAAAAAATTATCCTTTATAAAAACAAAATATAAAAGATTTATGAAAAAATGAGTATTTAATTACTAATTTTTGAAACATTAAATAACTAAGGCATATATTATAATTTAAATGTTAAACATATATAAAAAATATTTTTCAAACAACAAATATTGGTAAGTTATTCATTTGAATATGAATTAAAATAATTGAAAATATAAAATAACAACGAATTTTAAAAGATTAAAAAATAATATTTTTATATAAAAGATAAAATAATTTATATAACTACTCTTATCAAATTTATTCATTTTCCTTATTTTGATGATCTCAAATATTAATCTTAAAACAAAATGACACCATTATGCCCTTCCTTTTTTATGATGAAACTATGGTTATGAAACATTAACATGAAAAAAACTATAAAATATATATATAACAAAAAATATTTTATATAAAATATTTTTACCAATAATTTCACATAGTTGACTTTAGTTGGGTTTTTTTATCAAAAAATAATGATTGTAAAACCTTTTACAAAATCATTATTTTCATATATCTATTATCAAATAATGTATTAATAATAATTATTAAGAATATTTATCTTATAAAAAATAATACAACCTACCAATTTTATAAATTTTCTAAAAGATTTACGAACTTCACCTAACACATTATAGTAATTAAAAGAAAAATTATATAAAACCAATCACATTAAACCAACTAAAAAAATATAAATGGTATAAATACTCATTTAATAAACATTATTTAAAAGATACATACTTTATAATTAATATAATAATTGTACATAATAAATTAAATGCAAACAAACTACAATGATGGGTATATTTTTCCTTCATATATCTAAGGACCTGTCTTTTCAATAATGGAATGAATTATTTGTTTTTTAATTTGAAACCATTCTTTAACAACACTAAAGCTGTAGTATAGACTAAATATGGCTGCATGATCATCTGGGGCTTGTTCGGATCTCGTAGATCTTGAAAATGGTCTATGTGACCAGGCCGCAAGGTCTATCTGAAATTATGTGACCCAGGATGCATAGCCATGTGGTTGTGGACAATTAGAACTTGTAGGCCACATATTTTGCCTTTGACCTTCTAGGATGAGGTTAAAAACTGTAACAACCCAGATCTTCTTTTTCAGGTATGTCTTTCTTTTCTGCTATTTTTGTGGAAAAATCGGAATTTCAAGAAATTTCTTAAGTACATTCCTTTTACTTTATGAGTACACAACGTGTACTCAGTTACTGCTGGTAACCAGGTGCTGGCCATGTTGCGGCCATGCACATGACCATGTGGGGGTGACATGGAGGCCTCCCAAAGTAGAGTATGGAAACGAAAAGTACATGTCGTGTACTTCCAAAGTACGCACCATGTACTTTCTTTTTTTTCATTAAACCTACCGGGGTTGCATTTAATTGGCATAATTCTTTCCTTCTTGACCTAGTTTGTCTGGGAGAAACTGTATGACCACGATTCTTCTCCGGGCCCCCGAGCGAGCATCTGATCTTTGATTTGACCACCATCAATTGCGTTGGGATCGCCTTGGAAAGCTATTCCTTCTTTTAGAGCTTCGTTTTATGATTCCTATTCTTTCTAAAGTTATCCTTCATTGAACATTTTAAGAGTTTTTGTAGATCTACGGTGTTCTTGGGTGATTCAAGGATTAAGGTTCACATATAGCAATCTCCCAACATCTAGGTAGGTGGTTTGTGCCATTCTGTTGAATATCTTGGAGTTATATTTGCAAAATTGCCAATACCCATGAATAGGTATAACATGTTTACTGTTTTAGCCCAATTGTTTTCCTAATATGCTTGTATGCCTGATTAGAGGTTAACTAAATGACAATAGGGTTAATTTATATGCTTTGTAAGTGTTTCCCAATGCATGATTTCTTGTTTTGACCATTGGGTCTAGTTTCCTGTTAGAATATTGTTTAATTCCCATGCCTAGTATATTAGGATAGGGTGTTTGTATCCTTACATGCTGTTAGGATTTAGACTTCTAGCCAAGTAGTTCATGTGGTTTACATTGGCTGATAAACGTTGCTATGCTTACTTGACTTACAGAGGTCAGTGAGAACCCAGTGTATAGACCATAGGGAGAATGGACGTAAGGGCTTCTGTAGAGTGTCTTTTCTACTTACGATGTGAGACCACATGGGGAATTGACGCATGTGATTCCTTCGAGTGTCTGTAATTCCTCGACGCGGTAGATAGGGGGAATGTGATGTAAGTACTTCCCCAAAGCTCCTTTAGTTACCGATACAAAACTATAGGAGGAATTGGGGACGAGTGCTTCTTCAAAGAGTCTATTCTTAATATGAACCATAAGGGTTAGGCTAAGTGTACTGCCCAGAGGGTTGCTTGTGATGCTAGGTAGGACCAGTGGGGATAGGCTGTGTGTACTTCCTAGAGGGTTACCTATTGGGTTACCTGCTTGCTTGTGTTTCAGGGTAGGACCAGAGGGGAAAGACTCTGAGTACTTCTCATAGGCTTACATGTTTGTGCTTATCTGGTTTCTTGCTATGTTTTTTTGAATGCTTTGAAACTGTAGGAATTTTAAACCTTGAGTACTTCCTTTTTTACTGATTTTATTTTCTTATTGTCTGTCATATATTCAGTGACAGTTATGCATAGATCTCTTGGTGGTTTTCTACTGGGATTTAGTCTCACACCCAAATTGGGTCATGCTTTTGGGCCCAAATAGATTATATTGTTGCAGGTAGATATAAGGGCAGACACCCTTCTACTTCTGGTACTTGACTGTGTAGGAGCTTGAGAGCATGGGACCAATCATTGGCTTGCGATGTTGTGGAGTTATTTATTGCTTTTCTTTGTACTTTGGATTAGTATTGTATTCAGCATTGTGAATTGTTTATATGATTTCCAAGACATATGTATCATGAATCATTTACATATATATGTGTTCCAACTGTTTATTTCTTTAGTCTTCCACTATTTCTTTTTCATGGTAATATAATTGCTTCTGCTATTGCTTGGTGTTTTACTTCAGCTATGTTACCCTGCCAATGACTGCCTAATTTTACCAATATCACACCCAAGGCCCCCACTACTACTCGGAACCCTCTGGCATTTGGGGAAATGCGCTTGAGGCCATGTTACCAATCAGGTACGGGGCACCTCTGGGCGGCTTCCAAAACCGGGACACTACAAAGTGCTATGAAAGGATTTTCTTTTCTTCTTGACTTATAGTTAGTATCCTTTAGCTAGGGATAGGAAGTAATATGTACTTGGTAATAAGTTGTGCCCAAGATTAGCTTACATGTGTACAAGGAAAAGCTAATGTACCTCATTTATTTAAATTTTTCTAATTTTTCAATTTTACGAATTATTTGATTTTCATCGTTGGGTGACTCATATGACTTGTGTTGTTATTATTTATGTTATTAATGTTCTATTTCATTTTCAACCCAATGAAATTAGGGTATTCCATCTCATTCATCATATAGAAACTTGCTATAAATCACATTTCATGCATCCTTCCATGCCATTTAGAGTGCATTAGTGATTTCATGCTGTTGTGTAGAATATGCATGCTATTGTGATAGTTGCCTTGATGAAATACCTACTATTTAATAAGGTATTGTTTGTGTAGGGTTATTTTTGAATAAATGCCAAAATTTTGTTCTTGAGGTGTTATAGGAGCCTCATGGACCAGAATTTGGTGGATCACTGACTTGTTGACCTTTTTTATAACATGTATGAGATGTCAATATTTGATTCGCGGGGAGTATGGGCCCTCACGGATCGGAATTTGGAACCTTAATGTTTATTAGTGTTTTTATGGGTTCTGGAAAGGTTTCTAAGGCTTACTGTCTTGAACAACCTAGAATACACGCCGTGTAATGTTAAATACATGCCATGTGTTCTTTCATTCAGGAAGAAACTGTTTTTCGTAAGTACGCGATGTGTACTGTATGTACATACAGTGTAGTATTTAACTATGTCTCAAACTGTGTGGGTGGGGAAATGGGGTTTAGAATCTTTGGTAGGACAAGCCGTGTAGAGGATGTACACGCTATGTTTTAGAACCATGTAACCGGATGTGTCACTAACAACACAGTTCATAAAAATATTCTGAGTACATGTCGTGTCCATCTGGAACATGTCGTGTAGTGTGAGCCATGTAACTGGCCAAGTGATGAAGAACGTTGTTCGGTGAAGTTCGTCTTGTACATGTCGTGTCTGGAAAAAACACCCCATATAGTCTTATTCTGGGAGAACCGTGTAGCTTAGTCATGTAGGAGAACTCATGCAGGGGAAGATAATTCAACTAAACGTCATGTAGTGGACATAAACGTCGTGTATCCATGTTTTGTTAAACTATAATACTTTCTTTCTCATGTTCCCATATTACACTTCTTGTTTCTAGTCCTTGATAATTTTATCCAAGGTGTGTGCTTCACCTTACAGAGTCATGTCAGTGAGACATCTATCAGTTGTCCGCTAGTTTTCGGGCAGTGATCAGGCACCAGACCTGCTAGATCAGGGACTTCCAGTGGATCCTCCTGTCGTGCCAGTCTTGGCACAAGTAGTTTTACCATATACAAGTGATGATGCATAGTTCAGGGAGTGATTCATGAGGATGATGCATAAATTTCAAGGAGCACCACCACCTGCCTTGTCTATGGATGATTTGACATGGATTTTCTAGCAGCAGCATCAGCCCACCTTCTTAGGGGAAGGAGGACCTCAGGCTGTAGAGGCATGGCTAGAAGCCATGCTAACCATCTTTGAGAATCTGGAGACGCCTCTCAAGAGGCTGTTCAAGCTCGATACTTACATTCTACGGTATTCCTCCAAGAGATGGTGGGATGTAGTCTCATAGTTAGGGCATCCGTAGGTTGTGTCTTGGGAGGAGTTCGAGTGTACCTTTTATGACTACTTCTACTCAGAGACATTGAGGGCCGATCGAGCCCAATAGTTCATGAGTCTGAAGCAGGGTACTCTTTTGGTTATAGAGTTTTCCTCTTATGTCACCGAGCTGCAACGCTTTACACCCTTTCTACAGGCTAATGGGTTGTTATTGTCATGGAAGTTTGAGGGTGGTCTCAAACAGGACATCCGCTCACATCTGATCATCTTCAGGATGACTTCCGTCACTTTTATAGTCAACCTAGGGCTTATCACGGAGTGGAACTTGGGGGACTCTAGAGTTGAGAGCCAGGGAGGCTTCATATTTGGATTTAGTATTCCTCCTACTAACAGGAGGAAGCACCTTTGGGAGTCTACACGCAGAGATCCGTGGAGGTGAGACTCTTCTTATGGTATCTAGGTGGTGTGCTACCAATGCGGGAAGAGCGAGCATATACGGCCACATTTCCCGAGAGACCCAGTTGAGTTCCAATCATGTGGTAAGATTTTCCATCTTCAATGCTTCATTTAGTTCTTCTCACCAACAACTATTGACAGGGGTTCTTCTATGACTCCTCGTTCAGGAGTTGCACCACCGGTTTCTCACTAGTATGGAAACTTGAGTTCTTCTGGCCGTTCAGGCCGAGGTGGAGGTCGTGGCCATGGTAGTTAGTCACCAATATTTTAGAAACAACATGGTGGATCATCTCAGAGTGGTCAAGCAGGGTCACTGGGTCCTGGTACAGGATAAACATTTTCAGTGGAGGAGACCCAGCAAGAGCCGGATCCCGGACCCTCTACAGTTCGAGGTACGATTCTAGTTGCCACAGTTTTAGCTTCTGTTCTTTTTGATACAGAGGCTTCCCATATATTTGTATCTATTGTTATTGTAGAGATCCTTAGGATTTTTATCCTTTCCTCTCCTAATATCTTGACACTATACACTCCGTTGGGAATGAGAACGGCTAGTGTATGGTAGTGAAAGGGGTGACCTCTTGAGCTTGGTGGGCATCGCTTCTTATGGGACCTCCAGGTCCTAGAGATTGTAGGCTATAATGTATTCTAAGAATGGACAGGTTAGTTCCCTTCCAGGCTGTTTTCGATTGTTATTTCCATACGGTGAGTTTCATATCTCCAGAAGGCGGATCGTTTCTTCATAAGGGTAAATGGGATGTTTAGGCGAGCAGAGCGGGACCTGAGAATCTTGGGTTAGAAGGAGTTACAACCCAAATTACTAGTCTATATCTGGATGACAAGGGGACATCACAGATGGAATTTCCTCTAGTGCTAGATCATTTTAGGGATGTCTTTCTAGGGGACTTTTCAGGTTTTCCTCTAAAGCATGAGGTAGAATTTCCAATTGAGCGTGTCCCAGGAGCAGCACTGGTGTCCATTCCTCCCTATAGGATGGCTACACCAGAGTTATAGGAGCTCAAAAAGAAGTTGTAGGAGTTTCAGCCAAAGGGTTTCATCTGAACCAGTACTTATTCTGGGGGTTTGCCTCTCCTGTTTGCAAATAAGGCAGACGGTACCCTCAGGTTTTTTGTGGATTATCGGATGTTGAACCAGTTGACAGTCAAGAACTGATATCCCTTGTCAAGGATTGATGGTCTCTTTGATCAACTTCGAGGAGCCCGGGTGTTCTCAAAGATTGAATTGAGATCCGGTTACCATTAGTTGGGTGTTATACCATTTGATATATCTCTTACAGCCTTCCTAATTAGTTATGGTATATACAAGTATATGGTTATGTTGTTCAGTCTCACAAACGTGCCTGCAGTTTTCATGGCATTGATGAAATGAGTGATCCATAAATACTTGGTTTCCTTTGTGGTGGTCTTTGTAGATGATATCTTGGTGTAATCTAAAACTATACTTGACCATGCTACACATCTTGATATTGTTTTGAGTACAATGAGAGAGCATCAGTTTTATGCTGATCTCTTAAAATGCCACTTTTGGATGGACCAGATTCACTTCTTGTGTCATGTTATCCTATAGACAGGAGTATCAGTATACCCTAAGAAAGTGAGAGTCAGAGTTTCCTGGGAGAATTCAAAGAACATATTTGAGGTACGGAGTTTTCTAAGGCTAGATGGATACTTCAGACGCTTCATAAATGACTTTTCACGCTTAGCAGCACCACTGAAAAGTTTGACTAAGAAGGGTGAAAAGCTCTTGTGGTCATATTCTTGTGAGTCAGCCTTTTAGGAGCTAAAAGGGAGATTGAATTTAGCACTGATACTAGTATTTCCAGAGCCGAGAAATATCTATATTATTTACTTTGATGCATCAAGTATTGGGCTGAGAGATGTTATTATACAGGGAGAAGGAGTCGTTGTGTACGAGTCTCGACACTTGAGGCCACATGAGAAGAATTACCCAACGCATAATCACGAGTTGGCTGTAGTTGTTCATTCCTTACACTATTAGAGACACTACCTTCTGGGAGAAAATTTTGTGGTTTTCACCAACCATAAGAGTCTCATGTATATCTTCACTCAGCGTGACATAAATTTGAGACAGCGACGGTGGGTTGAGTACCTTCAGTCTTTTGACTTTGAACTTTACTACACGCCAAGGAAAGGCAATGCAGTGGATGATGTGTTAAGAAGGAGGACACAGATACAACCAGTTCAGGTGTCCAGTAGTGAGTGGCAGCTTATGAGTATATTCTCTGAGATGAATTTGGAAGTGCACGACAGATAGGTGTATAAGTTCCTTTTTTCTGTAGCTGTTACCTCTACTCTTCTTGATCGAGTGCAAATGAGGTAGCTATCATATTCTTAAGGACTAGTCCTACGAGAGAGCGTGTCAGGAGATGAAACTATTCCTGGATGGACTATGGGCAAGGATATGATCTTGCGTTTCCAAGGATGTGTATGGGTTCCAGCAGACATACGCGAGGATTTGATGTGGGACTTTCATTCCTAAGTTTGGGCAATTCATCCTGCTATCACCAAAATGTATCATGATCTACACCATCAGTATTGGTGGCTAGTTATGCAGATAGATGTTACTGGTTTCGTCATGAAGTGTTCCAACTATTAATCGGGGAAGGCAGAGCATTAGTGACCAGCAGGGCTTTTGTAGCATTTACCTATTTCCGAGTGAAAGTTGAATGATGTCACAATGGATTTAGTGACAATTTTACCGATGTCGCCTCAATGGAATGATGCAGTTTGGTTTGTCATTCACAAACTCAAAAAGATTTCTCACTTCTTTCCAATCAAGTAGACCATCATTGTTAATGATATGGGATGGCTATACATCTAAGAGATTGTATGTCTGTATGGGGTTCCACACTCCATTGTTTCAGAAAGGGATGCCTGTTTTACTTTTCAGGTCTGGAAAGGGCTTCCAAAGGATTTGGGTATACATGTACTTTTGAGTACAGCTTACCATCCTCAGACAGATGGCCAGTCCGACCGTACAATTCAGGTTCTTGAAGACATGCTCCAAACATGCATCCTAGAATTCTGATGTTCGTGGGAGATTCATGTACGTCATGTGGAGTTTTCCTACAATAATATTTTTCGAGAAACTATATATATGGAACCTTATGAGGCTTTGTATGGTAGACCATGTTGGTCTCCCTTATGTTGGCTGGAGGTAGGACAGGTAGCTATGCTGGGACCTCGTCTTGTCCAGGAGTCCACAGAGACAATAGAGTTGATTTAGAAAAGGATGGCTGCTACACAGCCTCAACTTAAGTCTTTTGATTGTTGTATCTCTCGTTCCCCTCATTGTTTGATTTTCATGATCACAATCACCTTATTATTTGTCTAATTTTGTTTGAAGTGTTTTTGAATGATAGGCACAAGGTTTCCAAGAAGTTGGCCCAAGAATGGACAAGAAATGGACTAAAATTCAGTCCACCGGCCAACCGGTGTGATAGCACCGGCCAGCCGGTGGACCTGGCAGAGGCATTTCCCACTGCCAGGTTCCACCGGTCAGCCGGTGTCTTGACCACCGGCCAGCCGGTGGCTCCTGGGCAGAAGCACTCTCCACATTCCAAGGCACCGGCCAGCTGGTGGAGCTGTACCGGCCAGCCGGTAGCCCAGTCAAACTAGCCGTTGGGTTTGACCAGTCAACCCTCTTTTGGCTCCCAACGGCTCTTTAAGCCTCTCCAACGGCTCCGAAGGCCCCCAATGGGTTCCATGCCTATAAATAAAGGCTGAGGAAGCCCCGGACACCGACCGGATCATATACCAAGCCAACGGACACATTTTCCATCAATTGGCCAACCTCCGGCGGACTTCTTTCAAGGAACCCACCTTGCTCAAACAACTTACACATCCAAGGAGCTCCACCAAAGAAGCTTGGAAGCGGCCTTCAACATTATCAATCAATCAAAGGCTCCCAAGGCTTCTCCCAATTACGGTTTTTATTGTATTTAGCTTTTTGAGCTTAAAATTGGGTTTGTGCCTACAAACCCCAACTCCTTTTCTCATCCCTCTTTCTTTTGGGTTTCACATCACCATTAAGGTGTGAAGAGGTTTCTTCAAGCCTTTCCTTTTAAAAGGCTTGTGTCATAGGTGAGCTAGCCTTCACCTGTAAGAAGGCTAGTGGGTTCTTTCTCAACCATTAAAAGCAAGTGGGTTCTTGCTTAACCACCAAAAGCTAGCTGTAATAGGTCCTAGTTCTACCTCAAAGCCTAGTGGGTTTCTTGCTAAAACCATTGAAAAGAAAGCTGTAGGAATCTCTCAACGGTTGAGTTGGGAGCGGAGACGTAGGCCAGGTTTTGGCCGAACTCCGTTATCAATTTTGTGTGTTGCCTTCTTTATTTCTGCTGCACTTTAAACTTTGATTTTAATTTTTTAATCATTTTTTAAAAGGCAATTCACCCCCCTCTTGCCATCCTTCCCGTTTTTCTTCCGCCCAATAATGATGATTAGTGTGGATGTCCTCTAGAGTCTGAGGTCAGAGATCAGGTTTTCCTATGTGTCGCACCAAGGTTGGGACACAGAAGGATTAGGGGAAAGGTTAAGCTTTAAACGAGGTACGTCGTTCCATTTGAGGTGTTGGGGAGGGTTGGGCTGGTTGCCTATCAATTTCAGTTACCTCAGAGGTATCAAGTTATGTGCGAAATTTTCCACGTTTCTCAGCATTGACATCACTTCTCAAACCAACATCATCTCCTCCAACCCAAAGAGGTTGAGTTGGAAGTGGATGTGACGTTCAAGGAGCATCCTATCCGGATTGTCGATCAAAGTATGAAAGTTCTCTATGTACGGTCTATTTTTCAGGTACGAGTGCTATAGCAGCATGGGCGAGTACGAAATGAGACTTAGGAGAGGGCGGCTGATGTACGATCACAGTGGACAGAGTTGTTCGGGGTTTCTTCTTCTACATCGCCTTACTAGGGAAATTCAAGGACGAATTTCTTTAAGGGGGGAAGGTTGTAAGAACGTGGATCTTCTTTTTTAGGGATGTCTTTTATTTCTGGTGTTTTTGTGGAAAAAGAGGAATTTCAAGAAATTTCCTAAGTTCATGCCGGGTACTTTATGAGTACACACTGTGTACTTAGTTAACAAGCGTGGCCGTGTGCTGGCCATGTAGCGGCTGTGCACACGACCATTTGGGGGGTGACATAGTGGCCACCTAAAGCAGATTACTAAAATGTAAAGTACACACCCTGTACATCCAAAGTACACATTGATTACTTTCTTTCTTTTCATTAAACGTACTGAGGTCACATCTAATTGGAAAAATGCCCTTCTTCTCGACCTAGTTCATCTAAGAGAAATAGTACGACTGGGATTCTTCTCCAAACCCCCAAGCGAGCATCTGATCTTCGATTTGATTACTATCAATTGTGTTGGTATCACCTGGGTATTCTCTTCCTTATTCTAGAGCTTTATTTCCTAATTCATCTTCTTTATCAAGTTATCCTCAGTTGAATGTTTTAGATGTTTTTTGTACATCTATAGTGTTCTTGGGAGACTCAAGGATTGAGGTTAACGTATAATGATATCCCAAAACCGAGGTAGGTGGTTTGTGACTTTATATTGAAATTATTTGAGTTATATGTTCCAAATCATCAATACCCATGAACAGGTATTGCGTGATTACTTTTCTATCCCTATTGTTTTCCTACTATGCTTGTATGCTTTAGTAGAGGTTAATTGAATGAGAATAGGGTTAGTTTCTATGATTTGGAAGTGTTTTCCCATTCATTATTTCTTGTTTTGACCATTGGGTTGAGTTTCCTATTAGGGTGTTGTTTACTTACCATGCCTAGTATAGTATGATATGGTGTTTTTATCCTTAGATGTTGTAATGCTTTAGAATTCTAGCCAAGTAGTTCTTGTGGTTTACTTTGGGTGATACACATTGCTATGCTTACTTGACTTACATAGGACCGTGAGAACATGGTGTATAGAACCTAGGGAGAATGGATGTAAGGGCTTCTCTAGAGTGTCTTTTCTACTTATGATACAAGGCCACAAGGGGAATTGACGTAGGGGCTCCCTCAGAGTGTCTGTAATTCCTCGACACAAGCCATAGGGGGAATGTGATGTAAGTGTTTCCCCAGAGCACCTTTAGTTACCAATACTATACTATAGGAGGAATTGATGGCGAGTTCTTTCTTAGAGAGTCTATGCTTAAGCTAAACTAGAGGGGATAGCTCTGAGTACTTCCCAGAGGGTTACCTATTCGTGCTTAGCTGCTTGATAGCAGTTGCTTGATATTGGAACTATGGATTATTTACTGTTTAGTATGTTCCTGTTACTTCTTTCTGTACTTTTTACCTACCATATATTCACCGACTGTTAGGTACAGATCTTTGGGTCATTTCCTACTAGGATTTAGTCTCACACCCTATTTGGGTCATGCTTTTGGCCCAAAAAGATTATATTGTTGCAGGTATAGATAAGGGCAAGCGCCCTTCGACTTCAGGTACTTGACTTGCTGTGGAGATGGAGAGAATGGGACGAAGCTTAGGCTTGTGATGCTGAGGATCTGTTTATCTTTTCTTCTGTACTTGTTTTAGTACGGTTGTATTTCTAACATAGTGACTTGTTTGGCAGCTTTTCTAGACATATGTATCATGCATCATATATCTATGTGCTCATGTTGTTGTTCTCCTTTAGTCTTTCATTGTTCACTTGTGTATGGATTATTACCACTTCAGCTATTGTTATTTATTTACTCTTCCACTGTGTTACTCTGCCAATGAGGGCATATTTTCCCCACTATCACACCCAAGGACCTCGTTGCGAGTCGGCAGTCTCTGGCGTTTGGGGAAATGCGTTTGAGGCAATCTGACCAACCGGGTATGGTGAGCCTCTAGGTGGATTCTGGAACCAGGAAGTTACAAAAGCCATGTGATATTTTTAGGTTTTCAGAAAGAGGATTATTACAGGGTTGTAAGACCGTGCACCTAAACATTTCACCCCCAAAATTTGGGTGAAAAAGTCCAAACTACCCCCACATAACATCTTAATAATTATTTGTTTTTTCCCTTATTTATCAATCGACTAAAACATGGGCTCCTACACTTTTGAGGTCAAATTCTCCAAATGTTTTGAATTAAAGAATCTATTTAATGTGATGACTGTTCTTCAATCCATCAGAGGCATTGTATTTGTCTTGGTAAGATCCCCTAGTATCTCAACTCCTATCAATGTTAATATATGGATCGATTATGCTATTGAGATGTAGAATTATTTTACCTATTTCTTGGGCTTTGATTATTTCTATATCTCTCCCAACCTTGTACAAATCTATGGTTGATATTTAGATAGGCTTCATCTACATCCCTCAGGTAATTTGTCACATTATTTTCCCTTTGAGTTTAGTTGTTTCGTAATTATGTTGTTGTGCCATATAAGGACTTTTGTCGAGTGTCTATTTTATAGTGATTTCTTCATATAAAATTTTCCATTGCATCCTTATATGCACATACTGATCGTTATTTTGTAGTTCATAGGTTGTATAAACCATATATGGTCACCTCAAGGATGTTCCGTGTGAAAATGACCATTGGATTAAATGTTTGGAATGTCAAATTGGCTATGTTTTTGGACTCTAAATCAAATGGTCCTTTATATATGAATACTCATGGAAGCTAAGGCACCTTTAAGGTGTTTTCTTCATCCTATACTTGGAATTTCCCTAGTAGGAATGTTTTTTCAGTGATCATGTCATCCTCTAAATAAGGTTAAATGGTGTTTCTCTTGTTTTAAATGAATTGAATGGGTTAAATGAAATTGATCACTTGGGACAACTTAATCATGAAATGTTTCCTTAGATGAATGAATAAATTTGGTTGTAAATAAAATAACCCCATGGGATGTTAATACCATTCCCCTTATTTATACTTATATGATAGCTCATTGAGAATTAAAATTATTTAATTAAAATGGAACTTGACTAGCTTGAAATATTTGAGGTAATTCCTCTTGTAGAGAATTATGTTAATGATTATAACCTACTTATGTATATGGGATATATGAATGAAATGGATGGGAGTTAATATACCATTCTATTTATAATTATAATACACCTTTATAGAGGCTATGTATGATGGTAAGGGGTGTTGAGCCAGGAAGGAAATCACACACTCTTACATTGGGTGTCATGCATGACGTCTCACACTAGTGATATTTTGTGGGTGTTGTGCTCTACATGCCATGTTATATTATTAGAGTGTTTACATAGAGTCTCAATCATCATATCAAGTGTTGATTCATGACATCTCTAACTCTAATAGGATGCAGGTCTCATACCCTCTTGCATGAGAGTTCAGGCTCATTTAGATTGTTCATGGATGTCTAAGTTATCCCTAGTTTAGAAAACACTAGTATTCTAGGTATATGGTCACACACATACCCATGTACATGTTTTACATAGGTGGATGAAGTAAATAATTAAACTATTTATATTATTAATACTATATATATAGTGACATGATCAAATACTTATTTCATCCATGAGCTAAAGTAGGTAGACCCTCCAGGTGTCCTATAGGAACCTGTGCAAGCTAGGTTTTTTATTTTAGTTTCTTTTTATTATTATTATACTTGTACACTATTTGGTTATGATCATTACTCAAATTACATGTAGGAATTGTTGGTGGTGACCTACTGATATTTTAATCTCACACCATACTTAGGATACCTTTGGTACCCCAGAAGAATACTGACCTTCAAGTATAGATAAGGGAAAGAATCCATTGATATGTTGTTGATATACTTTTTCTTATATGGAGCTTAAGAATAAGGGATTGGACCTAGGCTCGAGATTCTTGAATTTATTTTGTGTTTTTTATCTTTTTTTCTATTATATAGTATGATTTTATCTGTCAGTCAAATTTTTGTATTATAGCATGCCATGCATCTATGCTTCAAATGTTTCCATAAAAGATTTTGATTATTTATTCAGTCATTCAGTTATCTATTACTTCTTCTACTTACTTATTTAGTTATTTATCAACACTTTTATACTTTATTTATTCGGGATGTTTGAATATAATTTTTATGTTGTATATTTTCTGGTTATTTCCGTTGTGACATTTTGATAAAATGGTATAGTCCTCCCATCATACAACCTTTCCACCCTTGTTGTTAGTCGGCAGCCTATAACATATGGTGAGGTGTTCTTGAGGCCATGTGACCCCCTAGATTAGGGCATGGGTTTAGTACATCCTAGTTTGGGGTGGGGAAAAGTGGTATCATAGGAGTTTCCATTCTTAATTTACTATTTAGAGATAATAGATTTCATATTTTTAGTACATAGGACTTGGTCATAAGATGTTCTTGGGCATCATGAACCCATGTTTCAGGTAATGGAAAAGTTTCCTAAATTAGAATTGTATTTATGATTTTTTCTATTAACATTTATAACCTTCAACTATTGGTATTTTCACATGATGTTTTTTTGTTATTGTTATTTTTCTGATCGAGGACTTATTCTATAAGCTACCCAATGATATGAGGGAAAGGATAATTGTTACATGCATCATTGTTAGAAAAATGAGGACTATGATTCCATGCATTTTTCTATGTCACATTTATTTTCAGTGTGCATTTTCATGTCACATATTAGTAGAGGCTTAATTATATGGGATTATATAGACACTTCTTGTAGTTTTTGGAAAAACATAATTGATTCTTAAACACGTTTCTTCAACCTAAAATCATTTTCTAGAATATAGTAAATCAATCACCATAAGCATTCAATTATTGAACTTTGAGATATGGAACATTAGTCTCGTAAGATAGAACATGTTATGGTGTGGGTTAAGTGAATTCCATGTTTTGACTCATATGTAGTGTGGCCATTATGGATTGGAAAATGGTAAAACATCTAATTTATCCAGCAAAAATGATTTAAATTTTTACACTAGCACAAATTCAAAATGAATATAAATTTTAAATTGAAAACAACCATCTTATATATGTCTGACGCAAAGACTTAGACTCGAACTTGGTCTTAGTAGTCGGTAGTTGGTGTCTCTTATGTTATTATGACATTTTTGGTCTCTTATAATATCTAGACATGGATTTTGATCATGAATAGAGGCGTGATCATGTCTATAGGAAGGCATTACATTGGTTTTAGTTCCCTATATGTAGATGTTATACTTTTTAAATCACATCATTGGAATTACAATGATACACACATGGTTAGGTATCCATTATGAGGGTGCTAATAATTTTAAGGAATGTCTCATTGAGATATACAATTACATTTTAGTGTTGAATCTTTACATCCTATACATAATGAGCTATGACGTAATTGTAGGGATGGACCGGTTAGTTCTCTATCAAGAACATATTGACTACTATCATCAGAGGGTGACGTTTAAATCACTAGGGGGAATTAGGCACATTCATAATGGATACTAGGATGTCAATACAATCTGAGCAGGACCCAAGAAGGAGAGGATGGGTAATATAAAAGCTCTAATCTCTAGTTTTTTCCTCGATGACTTGGGGCTATGACCCATTGTCATTCCTCATATAGTGGATCATTTTAGTGATTTATTTCTTTAAGATTTATTAAGTATAACTTCTAGAGTGTGTGGTAGAGATTACTATTGATATTAAACTTCGATCATCTCCAGTGATCATTCCTTATTATAGGATGGCTATAAAGGAGCTTCTGAGACACATGAAGCAATTGAAGGATCTTGGGAATAAAGGATTTATATGTTCAACAACTTCTTCTTTAGGTTCACCACCACTATTTTCCATGAAGGAAGTTATTAACCTCAGTCTTTTCATGGATAAAATTCATTTCAACTCGCTTAAAATAAATAATCATTATGCACTAAATATAATATATGACCTATTTGATGAGATTTAAGGATAGAAAGTATTTTCAAAGAAATATATGAGGTTAGGATATCGTTAGCTGAGTTTCAGGACCTCATAAAAACCTCATACATCTTTCAGGAGCTTGTATGGTATATATGGGTTTTCTATGTCATTCATACTCAACAATACACTAAGAGAGAATTATATCAATTCTAAGATTAGTTAATACCCCATATTAATTAATGAAGTCCACTTCTTAGGCTATATCAAAGTCAACAGTCAATAGACCAAAAGAAAGTGAGAGATATAGTTTTTTGGGAGAAGCCCAAGAATGTATTTTACACTCGTAGTTTCTTGGGTCCTACTAGATATTACATACACTTCATCCAAGATTACCTCTATCTTATAGTTCTACATACTTGATTGACAAATATGGGTGTGAAATTCCTATGGTCAGAAGCTTGGTAAGCCGCTATTCCGGAGTTGAAGGGACATTTGACTTTAGTGCCAATAATAATTCTATAAGAGTTAGATATGAACTATAATCTATTAAATTATTAATTAGGTATCATGCATGGAGCTATCATGTTGCATGATGAGTGAGTAATTGTGTATTGGTCGCATCAGTTAAGGTCTCATGAGCAAAATTACCCAACACACGATATCGATCTCGCTGGTGCTTTTCATGCCTTATGTTTTGGTAGACACTATCAACATGAAAATAATTTTTAGGTATTAACTGATCATAAAATCCTCAAGTACACCTTAAAAAAGTTGGATCTTCATCTCCAGCAGTGCCGGTTGGATGAGTACATACAATCATTTTATTTCTAGCTTGTCTACAAACCAAGTAACAGATATTATGTGGCTAATGATCTAAGACAAAATACTTAGACCTATACTTTTCAAGAATCTAATAGTGAATAGAATATTATGTCCTTATTCATATATTTTCACATTGAAGTGAAGGAGTACCATGATTATATTACCCCCTTACCCTTAGTAGTGACCTAAACTATTTTAAAACAAGTAAGAATGAGTTAGTTATTGGATCCTGAAGGCCTTTTCTAGAGAGAATGTGTTTTATATGATAATGCATCTATATTTTGGACCATGGATGGAGATGATACATTATTTTTCCATTGTAATGTATGGGTCTAACAAGACATTTGAGAGGAACTAATGTGATAATTCCTTTCCCAAGCAGTGTGGTTTCACCCCAATGTCATGCAAATGTATCGTGATCTATAATGATAGTATTGGTGGCCTAGTATGAAATGTGATAGTTTTGGTGAAATCACTTAGTGTTCATATTTTCATTAGGTGAATGTGGAAAATCAGTGACTGATAGGGATTCTACAACCATTACCCATTCCCGAGTGAAAATTGGATGTTGTCTCAATAAATTTTGTGACTGGTCTACACAAAACACCTCATGGAAATGAAACATTTAGGGTTTTCATTGATCATTTGACAAGGGTCACACACCTCTAACATTTCTAAGAGACTTTCATGGTGATTCATCTAGGAAGGTTGTTCATCTGGGTAGTACTAAGTATTCATAGAGCTCCTTGTTCTATCTATCTAATAGAGATAATTTCCTCACATTGTGGTTCTGGTAGGGGTTGTAGAAGGCCTTGGGAAGGTAGGTACTTCTAGGAATGACCTATCACTCACATACCAATAAATGGATGGAGATAACAATTCAGGTGCTAGAAGATATTATCTTTTCATGTGTTCTTGTCTTTGGGGGTTCCTAGGAGAAATGTATTCACCATGTTAAGTTTTCTTATAATAATAGTTTTTAGGAAAACATTGCAATGGATCCCTATAAATCCTTGTAGGGTTGGCCTTTCATCTCACCCTTGTGCTATAAAGATGTAGGGGAAGCATATATGATGTGAGCACACCTCATGAAAGAGATAATAAAGTTGATCCAGCTGATCAGAAAGTGCATAATGATAGCTCAGTCAAGATATTAGTAGTATTCCTACAGATGCTAGCGACATCTTGAGTTTGATGTTAGAGACCCAGTTTTCTTGCGAGTCTACCCCAATTTAGGGAATAGACTTACTCATAAGTAGGGTAATCTCTCACCATGGTTCTTTGGAAACTTCAAGGTAGTGAAATAGATTGGACCAGTAGCTTACCATTTAGCACTTTTTTCAAGATACCGGTCAATTCATGATGTCTGTCAGGTATCTTAGCTTATAAAATACTATCCAGAACCATCACATGTCTTTCAACCTAACGAGGCCAAGTTTTTTCTAGATTCTTACTTCTTGGAGTATCCATTGCATAATTTTTACTTGAGTGTGAAGAAACTTTGAGGCAGGTTTGTTCCTCTAGTATGGGTGCTATGGTATAACGACCACATACAAGATTAGACCTAGGAGTAGAGAGATGACATGCATTATAAATGGTGGAAACTATTTGCTTATACACCTATTTACCCTTAGATGTTCAACTCACGGCTGAGTTTCTTTAAGGAAGGGAGGTTGTAATAACCAGTCTTTTCATCCAAGGTATAATTCATCATTTTTTCAATTTGAAACATTTTTTAAACATAATAATGATGTACAACCTAAGGAAGGACACAATAACATATGGGGCTTGTTTAGAACCTACAGTTCTTGAAAATGGGCTATGTAACTTGGCTGTAATTGTTTTCTAATACAGTGTGACCTAAGGCACATGGTCGTGTAGTTACAGAAAATGGGAATGTTTAGACCGCATGATTTTTCTACAACTGTGTGGTTTGAGGCACACATCTATGTGACAATTGAATGTTTCTGTATTGGGGGTTGTCACACAGTTTGGAAACGATTTTCAAACTGTGCGCCAAAACTGTGCATCCTTGAACGTTGGGGGAAAATTCCAAAATACCCCCACTAAACCTGTTAAGTCTTTTTCCATTTTCCCCTTGTTTCTCTTGTGGAAGAAACATGATATCTTCTTCTTTAGAGCTCAAATTCTCTCAAAGTTAGGCATTAAATAATCTCTTTCTCCCAGTGTCCATTTTTAATCTATTAGAAGCACTAGATCCATTTCAGAAAGCTCCCCTAGTCTCTCAAATATTATCAAAGATAATCATTTAATCTATTATGCTATTATAATGTAGGATGATTATTTATATTTCTAGGGATTTTAATTTGTTTCTCATATCTATTCCAACCTGATTCAAATCTAATGTCATTATTGAGCGGTATGTTATCAGCATCCTTGAGGTAGGTGGTCAAGTTGTTTTCGAATTGAGTTTCATCATTTTGTATTTATATTGTGGTTCCACATGCTATATTTTTGAAGTTTCTCCTATATATTGATTACATAATATAAAATTGAAAATTTAATCCTAATATTCACCTATTGGTCCATGTTTTTTTTCATAGGTTTTATAGACCACATATAGTCACCTCATAGATGTGCCAAGTGAAAATGTATTTTTTGAGCAATTACATTAAATTTACAGAATGTCTAATTGGATTCCAATATGGATTCTTAATTGAGTGGTCGTTGATATATAGATGATCCGGGAACCCAAGGCACTTATTAGTTGTTTGTTTTACCCAATCCTTGTAATTTCTAATGTAAGAAATTCCATTAAGTGACCATTTTATCCTCTAAATGACCATTTGATCTTTATAAGTGGTGTTTCCGTGTTTTAAATGAATTGAATGGGTTAAATGGAATTGATCACATGGGTTAGCTTAAACATGATAGGTTTCCTCCCCTTACATGTATCCATTTGGTTTTAGATGGAATGACCCCATGGAGTGGTAAGTCCATGACCCTTATTTATAATTATATGAATGATCATTGAGAGTGATAATTCTTTAATTATAATTGAATATAGATATCTTGGAACCCGAGAGGTCATTCCTCATGTTGTGAATTATGTTAATGACTATGACTTACTTTTGTATATGATCTATATAAATGAAATGTATGGGATGTAATCACCCATGCAAGTTATAATTATAATATACCTTTATGGAGGATTTATATGATGGTAAGGGGTTTTGACCTAGGTGGGAAATCAGAATACATTACCTTGTGTGTTGATAATGATGTCTCACAATAGTGAAACTCTATGGACATTGGGATTTACCTGCCATTTTCCATGATTTGAGTTTTCCCTGGTATCTCACCCTATACCATGAGTACCGTAATGTAACATCTCTCACTATATTTGGATGTAGGTTATATTCCTTATTGAATGATATTTTAGACTCATTTAGAATGGTTATAGATGTTTGAGTTATGACCCAGACCCACCAGCACTAGTACTACATGTATATGGACACTTAGGACATCACGTACTTGGTTTTTATAGGTGGATGCAATGTAAAATTAAACAATATATATTATTAACATTATATATATAGTGACACGATTATAAAATTATTCCATCCATGAGATGAATCGAGTAGATCCTCCAGGATCCCTTTAAGAACCTGAGCATGCTTGTTATTTATTAATATTTTTCTTACAATTCTGTATATACCTTTACACATTTTAGTTATGAGTACTAATCATATTACACAAAGAATTTGTTGGTGGTGGCCTATTTATATTTTTATCTCAGACCCAACTTGGGATACAATTGGTACCATATAAGACTATCTACCTACTAGTAAGGATACGTGAATGTTCTCTTTTATAATTTTCTGATATGATTTTTCATAGATGGACCTTAAGAGTAGAGGACCATGAATAATCTTGAGTTTCTTGGAACTATTTTGACTTTTTTCCTTTTTTTCTACTGTATATCCTGCTTATATATTCCTGTCACCTTTTTGTATTACATTATTCCAAGAATCCATGTATCAGAAACTGCCTTATAGGATTTTGATTATTTATTGAGTCATTCAGTAAATTATTACTTCCGCTACCTACTTATTAAATCATTTATCTACACTTCCATAATTTATTGATTATATATGTTTATATATGATTCTTCTATTATATGTTAGTTGGTAATTTCCACTATTACATTCTGATAAGAGGGTATAGTCTCTCCACCTTACCACCTTTTCCCCATCGCTGTTAGTCAGCATTCTCTAGAATACAGGGAGGTGCACTTGTGGCCATGTGACCCACCAGATCAGGGCATGTGTTACGTGGATCCTGAGTCATGAAATTATATTATATGACATTCCATCACTGAAAAGATATTATAAAAATTAATATTATAAGATTAAAAATAGAATATTTTGATATAAAACATAAAATTATTAATAAAACTATCATTATATTTTTTTAATTGGACCCGGTGTGATTATCTCATACATTAATATTAAAACATAATAACCACATTACAACCATTTGTTTTTTATGATGACACTTAGGTTATAAAACATTAACTGGAAAATAAAAATTGATTAATAACAATTATTTCAGGGACTTCTTTATATTTCTCTATAAGATAATTTTCATTTTTTCTTCTCATCCTTTTCAATTTTCCATTACGATTGGGGGAGATGGAGGACCAAAATAGGACCACTTAGGAATAACTAGTGAATTGATATCTTAATGCATCAAAAAAATTTCAACCAATTTATCCTCTTATAAATGATACCCTTCGTTTGAAAAAGTGTGATGTCAAGGACTCGGTTCTCTCAATAGTAACTAAAACTAGTTGACCACATAGCCTGAAGGGTACCTTCCTATATGCAAGAGGTTTCTAACTAGAAGTAAGGGTCCGTAGTGTAAATCTTGGTGATTCTATGACCTCACGATCAGAGTAGAACATAGTGGTACAATAATAACAAACAACAGATAAATCATATGTAATAAAAAAATAATTGGTGAATAAGAATCCATCATATAAATTTCAAAGAAATCTCTTCCAACAGTTTCGTATACAAATGAAGATCATGGAATGAAATAAAAATATAGGTCATATATTGAAATATGCATCTATTACAATATATGTATGAATTAAAAAAATACCAAAAAGAAATTATCCCCCTGATAGCATCATGATCCATATCCTAGTCCCGTGCTCCCCTAGTCATATATAATAATCAATCAACTATTACTAAGTGGGTGATTTACCTTATCCCAATCTGCATCCATGAAGTCTATCCAAGTAACCAACGAAGACCCAAACATGTTGTGAGATAACACTCAATAGTCCACTACTAATAGTGTCTATAAAATGTCTAGTATGTAAATATAGTCTAAATAAGTTTCCATATATAATACGATTACAGGTGATAACATTTGATGCGATATTTTCTAGTCTATCAAAACTCACTGTGAATAAAAATCGAAATCATAAGGGATATCTAAAAATAATGTCCAGAAACAACAATGGTTTATGCTTTCTAATCATGTATCAACCCTATCTTGTATTGGGATGAAGGATAATAAATGTCCAAGAAAACAAATTAAATTATGTAAATCACAAAAAATGATCCAAGGAGTAAAAAATTACAATACTTTCTAATAGTTTTGATCTAGGGAGTAGAAATTTGCAATGCATCCTAGCATGTTAAATAATCTAGCTAAACTGGATCCTTGGAGTATAAGTGTCCAAGGAACCCAAGTAATCTATATCCATGGATTATAAATTTCCAAGGTATCCAAATAATCTATATAGTTAGAATCTATGGAGTATAAATTTTCAAGGCATCCAAGTAGGCTCTGTTACCAGGATCCAAGGAGTAGAAATATTATATGCATACAAATAATCTATGTAAATATAATACAAGAATTAGAAATGTCCCAGGATTTCTAATATGTTATTAGATTTAGGGGGTTGAAATGTACAAGGTATTCTATAAAATCATGTAAATCAATAACTTGGATCCAAGGAGTGGAAATATCCATGAAATCCATGTAAGATAGTTAAATAGGTTCAAGGAGTTGAAATGAAAAAGGAATCATAATGAGTCATCAGTGTCATTCCATGAACCATCCATTATCATTATATCAAATTAATTCACAAATAATAAACCATTTCATTAATAATTTCATTAATCCCTTTATAATCATTTATATTTCAAGGGATTACTCTTTTCATTACTTACATATTCAAATAAAAATGTTCTTTAACGTTCTTATAACCATAAAAAATTCAGTTATTTTCATATTCAATTTCCAATAATTTAAGCAAGCCACATGCATCTTAATGGTGGAATAATCATTATGAAATGGTAAAACCCACCCCAATGGTAGTTTAGGATGAGATCAATAACCTCAAACCTTCTAGTGCCGCAACATGTCTTATACATGAATTTAACATTTAACTCAAGGTTTAATTAATTTTAGAAGAATCACCATGAATGTCTAGTGTGTGGAACAAAATAAAAAAAAAGATATAAACCACTAAGACTCTTGTGAAAAGGTATAGAAAACTAACCATATTCTAGTAGAGGATTAATCATCTAGTCTCATCATTTGATTTCATCTATATTAGGAGAAAATATAATAAATTATAAACACCCTGAAATAAGACATATGACTCTACACCAAAATATAGTTACCATAAGGAAAATGTAAAAGGAGACTGAGGAATGAAGAAATAAATGATAGCCATCCAATGAGAAGAATGGATTGCAAATCAGACATTAGGTGTAGAAACTCCAACAAATAATATGTAGAAGGCTCCAGGATCTCACAAGGGAAAAAAGTGGTGGCCATGCCTAGAGAAAAATAAAAGGAGAAGTGGGTTATAAAATTTAAATCATTGATGGAAAAATGGTTATTTACCCTCTAAAAACTGGGTCTCATGGTTTGGTAGCAAGGTTTGCTAATTTTTGTGCAAACCATTCACTTTTCTCTTCCTCAATACCCCCTTGCACAGTCATGACACACAATTAGACAAACCATGCACTGACCGTGTGTATTCCCTTTGTTAAAAACTCTAAAGCCAATAATGAGAATATGAACCCTATTTCAGAGTTTCATTAAACTATGAATCCTTTGATAGTATAATAGACCACTCCTACAAAATAGTTTATTGAATAGTGAGAACTCAGAGGTATAACCTCTAATAATAGTGTGACACAACTTTTTTCTCTGAAAAGTAGGGTTTCGGGCACCAAACAAGCCCTAAACACACTTATTTCTTCCATATCATCACTATCCATTCATATTATGTAAAAATAATAATTAAACCAAAAATAAGAATATTTTATTCCTCATAGAAAATTGTGTTCGTACAATTAATTTTAAACTATAAAATATTTATCATACAATACATGATTCATCATGTCGGTTGGAAAAAAATTTCTTACATGTTTCTGCATCTTAAAACCCATACTTGAGCCATGGGTTTTCATTCTGAAACTTCCCAAAAACATATTTTTTTCAATTTTTATTTAAAAAATATCCATCAAACCTCTGATTTAGATAGAAATAATTTCTTAATTTCTTTTATTTCTGCAAAATTTTATTTTATATATTATAAAATTAAATAAATAATAGTAATTTAAAATAAATAATATTTAAGAAATAGGATAAAAATATATCAATTAAGAGATTTTACTGTTATAATCTCACACGACAAATATTTATCTATCTTGTCAATGAAATCCTAATCAGGGTATAAAATTTAAATCCTGTAATGAATCTTTATGGTGATATAACTGGTAAAATACGTTGCATTTGGGCAAGCTATGTTATAATTATCGTCAAATTTAATTTTTATTTTCTAGTCTCCATAAGAATGGGGAAGTTTTGGTAAATGTATAATCCCATGTTTAATAACTCTGGAAATATATTTCTCTATAGAAGATGGAGAAGACTCTTTCATAGGAGGCACATCAGTTATCTAGCAATTACTTAGTATAAATTAAATTTTTTATTTCATTAAATAATTATATAACTGGATATTTAATAATATTTAAAAAGATATATACCTTGGTAATGTTCCACAACCCTCTATGTCTATCAATGAAATTGGAAAATGTAATTAATGTTTTTGTAACTACATATTATTAGAAAAGGAGATATTTTAAAAATGATTAAAAAATATGTAAGATAAAATATAGTCCCAAAAGTGTGATTAGAAAATCATTTTATTTTTATTAACCAACAAATATGCAACTTAAACTATTAAATATAATCATTAATTCTAAAATGATGAAAACATAAATAAAATAAAATAGCAGGTTAAAAAAAGTGTTCAAATTAACAAAATTCTAACCAAAACATAATGATATAAATTTTATTTTACAATCAAACTATATTTAACCATAATTTTTTATATGAAATTTTACAAAAAAAGATAAATAATCAATATGTATATAAATAATATTCAAAAAATTGATAAAAATAGTCTCTCACTCATGTAAATTTAAAAAAACAAAAAGAATTAAAATATCTACTTCAGTAAAATGATAAATAATTTATTTTATATCCTTATATCCCTTCATCATGATCATTTCATACAACATATAATACATTTTCTTTATAGACATTTTTATCAAAAAGAAACCACGTAATAGATAAATAACCCACATATTAATTCATAACATCATCTTCATCGTCATCCTAATCACCCAAATGATTTTCACTTGAAAAACGATATACCACTGATCATTCGATGGATTAGTGACATAAAATACTCTTTTTTTAATGTGTTGCCACCCTAAAATTGATCTTATTTGCAACTAAATCATTCAAAATCAACTAGTTTGAACCCCCTATCATTATGTTTCAAACAACTATTATAATAAACACAATTATAAATAAACATTTTGGCTCACAATTTAGTACAATTAATTTCCCATATATGCTGATGAACTCCAAAAGATGTCATTGATATAGAAATTGGTTTTTTATCTTTTGTAATAAAAAATGTAGGGATTCAATTACCAAAATTACCCCATTATTTTTATTCGTATGCTTATCATCCTAATTTTTGTTCTATAAAATGTGTACCCATTAATATCCAAACCAGACCATGAGATATAATTAAAATATATACCCCCTTCAAAGAATTTAATTTTTTATATAGATATTTTACAGAGGAATTTATCTTTATACAATGAAACAAATGTATTTTACAATCAGTCATCAACCATTTTTCATTTATTTCCAGATATTATACCTTTAATGAAGAAATATGTGTACATATATATGGTTCATCCTCATACATGTTGTTCAAAATGTATAAATTTTTGTGCATCAATTTATCACAATAAATGAACTTTAACAGTATTAATTGAATCCCTATACCTTAACTATCAACTATCATATGTCAAGATATAGGGAAACCACTATGTTACACTTCATAAAAATAATCATTATATAAATTAGCCACCTCTTATGATATATATCATTGACCAATATAAGCCTTCATTCAATAGGGTTTCTTATCATATCCATTAAAAAGATTATATGTCTTTCAAAAGGATACATACAACATATACAAACAGACCCACATATTCTTATCTCATGCATCAGATGAATAAATACATAAACCATTATAACAAAAAATGTAAGTGAAAAATAAATTTACAGTTGTTAAAGTATAAGAGTTTCTTCACTCTCCAACACATCTAAAATATTTTTATAAATTAAATTTTGAAAAATAAAACTGAAAATATTACATAACCTGATTAGTCTTTATAAAAAGTTTCGAAGATATACCATGTAGTGTGACTAGTAATAGGTGTTGTATTAATACATGAAATTCATGATATTTCATGCATATTAATTTACTATCCATAAATGCCACCCAAATGTTCACATAGGAAGAATATCCATTGGTTACTTTAATACCATGCACACACTATAAAAAATTCATATTATCGCTTTTTTAATGTGTGACAAGATGGAGGTAAATATGTTCTATTTCATTTCATTGTGGGATCTAAGTCTAAATTTATTCCCATGGATATCAAGTCTAATATAGTATTAAATATACCTTTTATCGTTACTTTTATTATTAATAATGTTCATATCGAATACTCACATCGATTTTTCTCATCATCCATGACATCAATGATAGGATTCATCACTAAAAATATCTAATAAGGTAGCTTAAAAAAGATATAATACTTCGTATAGATTCTTTTTGACATGAACTTCATTTATTTAAAAATGTTCAATCAATGTTTTCTCTCTGTCATAATATTATTGAATTAACAATGCTTATGTGGTGATATTATATTCTTATAAACCATTAAAATATTTTTTATATTTTCGATAAGGATGATAAATTCTCAAAAATCCATAATGTTCTATATATACTATCATTCAACTATTATGAAATTAATAAAATGAATTTTTATCTTCAAAAATCGGTCATTATTTATGTCCCTTACCACTATATCAAGATATGTTTTCATAAAGAAGTATTTCATTTATAGTGAAAATTATAATAGAATACCGAAGAAAATAATCTTTCACGTATGGATAAAAAAAATAAAACCTTTCTCCAATCGATGTTTAAAATAACCAGTCAATGGTGAAATATAAAAATACATATCATTTACTTACTTTTTTGGACCATAAATCAGTAGGACCATCATTACATATTTTTTAAAACAAATATATGGAGACAAGTGGTAAAGTACCAAAAAAATTTCCATGAACAGTGATTGAAACTGAGGATCTTATTTAGATTCATTCCATCTATGACCAATCCCATTCTGATATTTTTAATTTAAATTCCAAAATCAAAAATTATTTATTAAAAAACATCCACTATAGTGAATCATTAGTGTGACATAAGTTACCATCATATATATGCTCATGTTTATTTCATCATATCATTTGTTCATAAATTCAATTAGAAAATAGACGATTTAAATAATGAATTATTGAATGGTACCAAAATAATTTAATTGTAGGTTTCATTTACGTACCTGATAATGAATCAATGTTTAATTATTTGAACTGTAGGATGGAACTATTGGAAGGTACCAAATTAATTTAGCAGGTGGTTTAATATACATTAGAGATAATTAATCAGTGATAATGTTTTCATCCATCTTATAGTGTGATGTCCCATATTTAATACATTTTTATAATCATTCATATTACTTCCGAGACAAAACAAAATCATTGGGGTATGTATTTATCTTTTGATAACCCAATCCCATTGGGCATATTATTTTGTTTCCTCCATAATTGGAATCTAGAAACATGTTTCCTTCTAGAAGTATCTCTTTTAAAATTTTAAGAAACTCAGAGAAACTTTATCACATCATCCATTTATTTATTTCTTGTCAACTAATCATAGAACTATTGAAAATACTATATATTTAGTGAAACGTAAGTATAATGGTTTCTAAAAATCATCATACTATCATTAAAAAGTTTCTATTTTTTGTGGTTTCATCGCCTACATAATTAATCAATTATTTATTAGGATAATTTCTCTCAGTATCAATATTTTTTTTCAAAATTAGATGTAGAATTATCCATTATTTCACAATTAAATAGATGATGTATATAATTATAGATAAAATCATAGAAAATTATAATATCCTTTATTTCTAGGGAATTAAATTTTCTTGTAATCAAATAATTAAAACATGGATAGAAAATCAAATATTGTTTTCAAGATCTCATTTATAAAATTTTGAAAAATCATCAACTCCTTTTTAGAATTCATGGGTGGTTCTTCGTAAATATATCTAATTATAATCCATTAAATACCTAAGTTCACAATATAAAAGGTGAATAAATTATATCATATACACAATTAATTTTAATTATAATTGATACATTTAAAAAAACATAAAAATAAAATGATAAATTATTGATAACAATTTTCTCATAATAACTATATATAGTAATACAAACTTTATATTGGAAAAATTAAATATAAGTGATTATTCACATATAAAAACTTATACTTTAAACATGTATAAAATTTGAGCAAATAATATTCACCAAATCAATTTATAAATTAAAAATTAAATTGATTAAAAATGATTTCAATTTCTAAAACAATATAACGTTAAAAAATTAAAAAATAAAGACAATTTTAAATACAATGATGTTTCATAAGAATGAAAATTATAGTGAAAAATAAAAAACGAAAATGAATAATTTAGAACATGAAACAAATTTTAACAAAAAAATTAAATTGATAATAAAATTAATCCAAACAAATTAATTATTGATTCAATTTTATAACTAATGAAAAATTAATTTATCTATAAAAATAAAATATCACCTATAAAAATTGAGGTCTTTAATTCAAAAAAAATTACTTGAATTCTTTGTCATTAGGATGAACTCTACAACATTGATGAAAAATAATTACAAAAAACATATATAAAAAAGTAATAACAAAAACCATGAAATGAAATTTTTGGTTAGAAAAAATAGCATTTCCATAAATTAAATAAAATAGAGTATCAATTGAAAATGAAAATGGTTGGAATAATTATAGTAAATAATGTTGAATAGAGATAACACATGACTGAAAATGTAATATCTATCATCGTCAAGTGTTTTGGGTTCCATCTATGTTAACATAGGTTGAGTGAGAAAGAGTTTTGAAGGAAAATAATATGAGGTTTTTGGGTTTTGGTAAATTTTTAAATGCTTTTCAAGTAATTTCTCTAAAAAAATTAATGTTGAAAAAAATTTATTGTCACGTCATTTTTCTAAAAACATTACATGAAATTTTTTTAAGAGCCTGATTTATTAAACCATTGTCAATAGTTCTACCCAGAAACATTTATTTTTTTATATAAAACATACATTAATGATTCCATGACTAAAATTTTTTACATTAGTATTAAAATATTCTGACATTAGAGACAACACTACCTCACTTTTAATATTATTTTCTAAGAAACATATGTTAAAAAATTGACATTGAATACCATATTTCTACTAGCTATACTTCACTTATCAAAATCATTAGATATGTACCAGAGGTTCTGGTATTCCAGAAATAAAAACACTATGATCCTTAAGAAAAGGCCACAAGGATATTTCTCTAAGAGAAGGAACTAATTTTCACAACTCTATTAAATTAAATTCTTCATCTACTTCTTCCAAACATTTTGTACAAAAAATAAAATAAAAATATCATTATTTTAAAAATATTGATATGTTATTATGATGATGATACAACCATATTCCATAACTTTTCTATCCTATTTAGTGAGGTAACATTGCTTATGTATACGTACGACTTACCGTCTCCACGTATCGGTGTAATTCATTTTCAACACCACCTTACATGGATGATTATAAATTTGAAAATAATAAAATTATATGATAAATTTGAATTAAATATTATTATGAAACTATAATATCATTTGTACCTTATTACTATTCAGTACATTAGAAATTGATTATGTCGCTCATACATACATGAGGACTACCGCCTCCATGAAGTGATGTGAGTCTCTCTTCATTTATTAATTACATGTATGGTAATAAGAAATGATTTAATTAATATGATATATATTATAAAGTAATATTTATGTAATTTTTAATTATTATTGAGCTTTGTTTCTTCCCATTTTCCAAAAAAATGAATAATATGTTTATGCATTTGAACATCCTATTGTATCCATGAACTGTGTAATTCATTTTCTATCAATATATTTTATGGAAGACTCCAAGTAAAAATATTTTGAATATATATGGTATTTATATTAACATTATATTTATTATGGAGCCATGATTAATGTATGAGGTCCAAAACTATCAAACTAAATCATACATGGAAGATGATGCAGTTATCACATGGAACAATAATTTTAATAATGAATTATTAATAAAAGAGTGATTAAAGTTTATAATCAGATCATATATGTTATGATATATATATATATTATTCTATAATATATGTATAATAAATAAATATTTATTATAAATGAGTTTCATGTACATATAATGCAAGTCAAACTAGAGGTAAAAGATTTATTTCTCAATTTCTAATCCATTGAGGTATATTTTATAATATGCACATATTTGCTTTTATGTGGTTTATATAATTCCACAAAGATATGTTATATAATTATTATTCTTATTTTAATTATATTTAATGTTTTATTTTAATTTATTCTTTGGTGGGTCTTATGATTCAAAAGGCACCCAAGTGGTAGGGGTTTATTTCACAATCTAATCATTGTTTGAGATTGTTTGTGTTTAAGTCTTTGTAGGGGGAATTATTTGATTTTTCTACATAAAAACCAATTTATATTTTATCCTCTAGTTATTTCAATAAATTAATGTTTTTCATTCATTTCCCTTTATTCATGCAATCATGATATTGAAATAATTTTTTTAAGGACAACTGAATTTATTATCTACTCATTTGGGAATATTTTTCTTCAATTTATATATTTTCATTAATAAATTTCAAGAGATATTTTTTCCATTAAAAATGGTTTGTTAAATACATTTTTACTCATGTTTTAAATTTAAAAAATAGTAAAAAAAATATTTCTATCATTTTTCTAATAAGATCCTTTTTTATAATTTTTCTTAAAAAAATAGTTAAATAAATGTTTTTTAACATATACAACATGAAGGAAATTTCAACACTATAAAGACCTCTCAATGATTTGAAGGTTCATTTATAAGTTTCCAATGATATTTTGAAATTATGTTTTTCATATTTTTTTGAAAATCTTTAGTTTTAAAATGTAAATATCAATTTGAAATGGGAATTTTTGGCAAGATTCTTTGTAATGATAATTTTATCGAATTTTAATTCATTAATGAAAAATACCCTTAATTTTAACTATAGTTCCCTAGGAATATATAGTAATGATCTCATCCTTATTTATTACTTTGATGGTTTATGATCAATTTCACTTTGTATGCACACCTTTTATACCATCCACTATATTACATTGGATTCTTTATGATTATGTTTATCAATTTTCCAAAGTAAGATTTATATTCATATTATCATTGTGGGCCACTTATAAAAAATTTTAAAAATATGAAAACATATTTATAAAAAATTAAATACCATTTTATATTTTTCACTCTATGTTTCTATAAATTACAATTATTTATTTTCATGTATGCATTATTGGGAATTCGATTATTAAAATATATAATTTAAAAAAATTGCCTTTTGGAAATGATTTTGAAAGTGACTTGTATGATTGATTTTATGAAAATATTACCAAAACCTAAATAAAATTATTTTTCTAATTTATCAATCAATTCTCTCAATATATCCAAAAGATATATCATCTATGGAATTATGTTTCATGTATCACATTATAATTTATTTTATGGCGTGGATATTTTGGGTGGTTAAATTTCCTTATAATCTGACGTAGTTTCTAATTACTTATTTTGTGATACAACATGTTATATAACCCATGTTATTTCCATGTGTTAATAAAGGTACGATATTTGATTTTTTACAAATAGAAAAATAATATATAGATTAAAAACATGTGATAGTAGGTCTATGAAATTTATATCCCTATAATTTATTGGGTCAATAAATATATATCATGAAATCACAATGTTTTGGGACACATGGGATTATCTTATTACATTATGTTATGGGACATGGGTGGTTATCCAATTACATTATTATAAGGGTCTTGATACCTAAAAAGAAAATCATTTTTCATGAAATTGTTGAATGAAAAATTAGTGTTATAGATATGATATTTATGAAATAATATATTGATGTAATTACAAATGATTTTAAAATTCCACCACTATATCAAGAGGGGAATATAAGGAATAATATACAATCACATTAGTTTGAGATAAACCCTATAATCAGTCTTCATTGAGAAAAAATTATCTATAGAAAAGAATGTTGTGCACAATGACCAACCTCTCATAATTATCATATTATGTTTATAGACCAAGTGTTATGGATTAATATATTCAATTAATTTAAAAATATCCCTTCATAATATAATAATCTAATAATGGACCACATACCATGTAATACAATAATAAAATTACTATTTTATTTTATGGTGTGTTCTAAATTTTATAGTGGTAAATATTATTTTATGATCTAATAAATAAATATTTATCACCAGACCAATAACTTGGTTTTTACTTCCCCCACGATATTTATTAAATTCTCAAATAAATATTTAAATATAGTGAATAAATATTATATTCATGGTATTGGAAATATAAACATTCATTATAATATTACAATAATATTATAAATTATTTTATAACAAATAATTTGTTATTACCTTGTGAATAACGAGAGATATATATATCATAAATTTAATAAATAAATAAATAAATAAATAATCACTGTCTGGTAAAGAAATAATTTTTTTAAATATTCTGATTATTAATTAAATTTTTTATTAATAAATTAATAATATTTCATTACATTGTTAATAAAACATAGATAAACTAATATTATATTTATATATATAACCAAAAATTTACCTTGAAACTAAATATTTAATATTTTTAACTGACTAATAAATAATAAATATAACTTCCCGGTCTTGAGAATAATTTTAATTCTATCCAATAAATATAAATAATATTCAATTTATATCAACAGAAACCCTTTGTCTATAACTCTCTAGGATTCTTCCCTGACAACATATGTTGGGACTGTCTAAAGTTAAAGATCACTATCTAGGAATTCATGAAAGAACCCATATAGGAAAAATAAATATCACATGGGAGAATCACATAAAAATACTCACTATGTAATATTATCACTTTGTCTTGAAATTTCACCAAACATGTTGCGCACCAATTTCGTTAGCCTAAATTCTTGATATATCATTCCTTAACTATCAAAACATAACTCTTCATTAAACTATGACCTTGGAAATTAATGTGACAGTTCCATTTAAATTAAAGGTTAAAGATATCAACTTCAATAAATATAGAATGGGAAGATACTTCCTCATCTTATTAATTAACAATACATCATTCATGATGCACCCAAAATACCAAACTTCACCGTGATTAAATTTCAACACGATTTACAGTAATAAATCAAAGTGTGTGAGTTATGACTTGTATTTGTTATAATCGTAATGTGAAAGGATCATCACACATTATTATTGATAGAAATATACACTCACAAAATGTATGACAAAGTATTTATTAATATTTAAATCCATTGGTATGTACATAATCTAGTGTAAAATGTTTTTATCTCAAGGGAACCAAATCCAGCAGACTCTGGTTCACACTATAGTCAACTGCTAATAGTTTTTCAGTTCTCACATGATAAATATGATTCTACTGAGTTTAGTTAGTGTTTTTGGGCATACCTTTTAATTCAATGGCTTTTTTGGTATTTCCTTATGTAGTTTTGGATAATATGTTTTATATAACATGATATCTTTGATATAATTCGATATGTAGTGATATTACCAAGTACCCAACTCTTGTACCTCTATAATAAACAAAAAAATGTTGATTAATTCCATAATTAAAGCTTATAATAATAATTATAAAACTATTACATTTCACATACATGAAAATTGGAATAGGATTTTTAAAACAACTACTTAATATAAATCAAAAGCCGCAATGTACATAGATTTTAGTGATATGGAAAACCCTTGATGTAATATGTTTTAATTTCAAATTACCTTAGCTATTTTGTGATACTAGATCAAATTAAACTAAATGTGGGAAGTTATAAATTCCCTTAATCACCAATATTACCACTTCTTCTTACACAAGTCACTCATCCAGTTCTACTTTTCCAAGTACTGTCAAAATAGTTATGACTATAAGAAAGTGCAGTTAGGTTGTATCTATTTGATATTCACAAACTATATATTATAGATAAGTTATATAAAACACCATTATATATCATGTCATATGATATAAATTATTATCACTTAAGCTTGTAAAATTATTTTATCTCAATAATTCATTCTTACATATTCAGATTTTTTTTGGAAAGATTACATTCCATAAAAAATTAATTCTTCAAATTTCATAAGTTTTATTTATCAATACGTTATGAATATATATGTTATAAATAGATTTAAAAAACCAGGATCTATTTTATATTTCTTGTTCCCTATAACATCTTTGTTACATTAAGTCATTCATTGAGTAATTAATTCTATTTTTTGAACAATCTAGTTAGACATTACTTTGGGTTTTATATGTTCTTAGCATATCAATATTTAAAACCTTAGTAATCCCACTAACCTATTAAAGATAAATGGAAATAATTCATTAATAAATGAATTATTTTTTATCATAATGATTGATTTCTCCATAAATGAATTTAATAAACAACATATCTTATTGGAATGTGTCGATAACACAAACCCCTTATAGTTATTATATATCAAAATATACTATAGGGTATCCTTTTAGTCGCCTTATATAGACCTCTCCATAAATTTTTCCTCTAAATGATAATGAATTGACAATAAATATCTTAATATAATTATAATATAATTATACTTTGAAAATTTGAATTCAAAAACACTATATTCATGATGATTGGTGTGTAGGTTTCTATATATACTAAACCATTAAATAATAAATCATGATTTATTTTTACGAGATTATACCGTCGATGTATAGATTCTATTGAATACTCACCAGTGCTATAAATTCATGAAAACATATAAAATATATATTCCTTGATTCTTGACACATGAAATCCATTATTTAATTAATACATACTTGTTATCATTATCATTTTCTCATTTTCAATTTCTATGTAGGAATCATTATTACGAAATAATATTATATATATCACCCACCACTATGAAAAAAAACCATCACTTAGGTTGTGATTTCTTATGTGGCGTGTGTCTCTAGAAATAATCCTCCCATTGTGATTTTTGATGTCTAGAAATCTATTATCACCCTCAATTTTAGTTAATTGACCTTTAATTTATACATTTTAAGAATATGTAATGATAAAGTTATGTTTTTGGGTTTTTTAGATAAGTTTTTTCTTGGTTTGGAAGATTTAATATTTGCGATTAGTTTGAAAATAGTTAGCAAAAATTGTGCATCACCACCAAGAAAATGTGTCAGGGAAGACATTAGGTACTGGTAAGGGGCAAGGTTAGTTCACAGTTTGGTCAGACTATGTGGATTAACCAAAAAAACCATGCCCTTTGTAACATTGGGGAACAAATGGTTGACACATAGTTTATCTAAATTTTCATGGAAATTATGTGAGGGGTTTCTTTAGATAGTATCTTGTGTATGGTTATCACACTATTGGACAAACCATGCACCCTAACCATCCACCATACATTTTAAAATATAAAAAAGTAGATATAACATAGTTTAAGCTCCAAGACCCTAACTAATCTTTCATAATCTTGAAACTAATTTCCTCTCAAGGATTATAGGAAATTCACTTCAATATGGGAGAATGTTTTTGGGGATTCAATGCCTAATGTTGACCTAGATTTGGCATTAAATCTCATTTCTTGGAAATTATTCTTATATATATTTTCTTTATTTATCTAGGAATCTCAAATCTAATCTGGTGTAGATTTATCTATGTTATCTTATGTACTTTTATGAGATATTAATGAATCCCTGTTGGATCATGGTATGGAAATGTGGTTCCTGATCAGATCTATAGGATCTTTTCACTATTCAGCGTTTTTACCAATTTTTATGAGGTATGTGGCTTCTCTATCAAATCCACTAGATTAGAAAAAGAAAATTTAGTATTAAATAATTGATTTTCCAGATTTTATTATTAATTTATTGTGTTATTTTTTGGAAAAAACTTTCAATATGGTTTTGTGAGATTTTTGAAATGGGAAGGTTCTTTTTGGAAAATCCTTATTGATGCTAATTTTAAATTGGTGGTTTTAAAATTATGGTTTTTATTTGTTACATGTAAAATTATTGTTGAAGAGTTTTAATAAAATATTTCCTTAATGTGAAATGTATTGATATAGTTGTTTCTATACATAGTTGGTTTGTGTTCATTTCTAATCGGTGTGACACTATGGAAGGATTGTGTGCCATTGAAGTACCTAGTATTGATTACCTTATGATGACTTGGTAAATCAACCACAGAACACTCATGAGTATAGTCCATTAAATTGGGAATGTATGTGTGGATACATTGAATTTTGGGATGTATCTGATATGGTTGTTTTTAGGTTATCTTTTGAATTTTATTTTATACTCATGCATCATATAGAGGTTTTTTGGTTATTGTTTTTTGGTTTTTATTTTTATTATTGAAAGGGAAAATAATACCCCAAATTTTATTGAGGCCCTTGTAATTTATTACAATCCTTTGGTGTCTTGGGGATGTCACCTAAGTCCATTTACAACCACCACCTCTTCCCAAGACAAAGGGTGAGGTTCAAGATGTTACAAATGCTATCAATTTGTTTGATCGTGGTTTATCTGTTGTGTCTAATCTAGGAGTTATAAATTGAATCAGTATAGATAAGTTTTATTTTTTATTATGATTATGGAATGGAGTAGGATTTTTGGAATGAAATTTTGATAATAAAAAGGTTTAGCTAACCTATTTATGTTGAACATCAAGTTACCAAGGTGTTTTGTACATTAGTGCTTTTAGAAAATTCTATGTGAGCTGTTAAATCATCATCATGGGTTTTGTAGATAATAGTTGCATTCCATGAATTGATAGTATAACTTTTCTTCTAAACATCATTGATCACTATTAAGTTAATGATTTATGAAAATGGTAAGAAGTAATTATTTTAGAAAATAACTGGAATTTTTTCAAAATATGAGTTTTGGAGAAGGTTTTATGATGGTATTTTGAAAATGGATAAAATGATTTATTGTTGATAAAAATGAAAATGAAATTTTATTTGGAAATATGTTTAAATGTGGTCATTGATATATATATTCATTTATTTCCATGTATGTGATAATAAATGGAATTTTTTTATTATAGCGAATGGCACATGGTTTGCATCGTTGGAACCAACCAGAATATCCCACTTAGAATGTGGTTGGAACTAATCCAAAGGTGAACCAAAAACTGGTTCATAGTATTTTCTAGGATATTTAGGCTATGTATAGATGGAATATAAAGGATTACCTAATAAATGGGGATCATTCAGTTCAATTTCAGAAGCAGAACCCTCCCAATTGTTAGGAGGCTTTAGAAGAAAAAAATGGGATGTCTGGTTGAATAAGATGAATCAAATAATTTATTTATTTATGAAACCATAAGAGGTAAAATTTGAGTACTAAATTTATATACTAAAGGATCTATTATTATAGTGGTTCTATTTACCAATTCAGGCTAAATTGGATCATGGCATGACATGGGATAATTTTGAATAATTTTTCAACAAACTATTCAACCCTCACACATTCATTATTGTAAGGAAAATTGAATTTTTTATTGAACAAGGAGAATCAATCGATAATAGAGTATGTGGATAAATTTAAGAATATAGTATTCATTTCACTAAAATTTTCAATAGGATAATTCAGTAAGGAACACATTTTTTATTCAAGGTTGAATCCATTAATTCAATAAAAATATGTCCTCATCTATATTACGGATTAAAAAAACTAGTAAATAGAGTGGTGGTGGAAAAAATAAACATCTTATAAAACATATTCAGAGGAATGATGTTTATTCTTATGAGAATTGGTGGGAACTCCAATACTATGAACAATTAATGGAGGGGAACCTATTCTTAAGGTGTGGTATAGATCAGAATCATACCTTGGACTCCGCCTAATTTCCTGCTCAGTTGAAGAGTAATCCTTGATGTTTTTAGTATGGTACTTTTTAGTATATGATTCCATAGTGTATAGAACCAACTAGAGCATGTCATAGTTGCAATCACATCAGACATCTTCAGCATTATTGTCATAGTTATCCAATGTCAGGTTATAGGGACACGTCTCATTATTCTAGGGACACACTCCTCAACCAACATATTCTCAATATTGTAAAAAAGAGAGAACTGTAATGGTTGAGATTATTCCATCTGTTTTGAAACTCCAAAAACCTTTGGTATAATGATAGTTTCGTTCTTTGAAATGTTCACAGTGTTTGATAATAATTAATGGGACAAAGTTATTATTAGATTTATTTGGGATATATACTGATGTATTTGAATTTATTTTGGGAAATTTATTAGATGATGAAATTTGAGGCCCATGTCAATTAATATGCATGAATAGTGAGATTAAAATCTTCATTTTGTTTCATAAATCTTTTCAAATTAGATTTGGATGTGAAAATAAGAAAATTAGGACCCTTTATTCCATTGTTTGGAAATGTCTCTTAGAATTTGATAGTTGTGTTTTTTTCAATGGTACATAAGATTAGGATTAGATATTTTTCAACCATAGTGGATAGTTTCTTGATGTTTTTCCATATTATTCTTCAGCCTTTCCACCCAAAACAGATGTGAAGTTTATGATTGATTTTATATAGGGGACTAGTCCAATTTATCTTCTTTTTAAATTGATAGAACTAATATAATTAATGTAATTAAAGTATTATTTGGGGGAGTGAGAAAGTAAAGGGTTCATCCAACCCAGTATGTCTATATGGGCCGAACTGATTCTTTTTTTGAATATGGGGGATAAAACTCTTATGATTTGTACTGATTATTGAAATATTAATCAAGTTATGGTAATGAATTGATGTCTTATTCCATAAATTTATGATTTTTTTGATCTATTTAGCTGATCCCAGTGTCTCCCAAAAATTTAATTATGTTCAGGATATCACAAATAGTGGGTTCAGAAGGAGGATATTCGGAAGAAAACTTTCAAAATAAGATATTGTCATTATGTGTTCGTTGTTATTAATTTTGGTCTTATGAATGTTCCAAAAATATTTATGGCATTGATGAATCAAATATTTTAAATGTATCCCGATTAATTTATGGTGGTGTTTACTGATGATATAATGGTTTATTCTAGAAAAAGTTGTATCATGCGAAAAACATGGATACAGTGTTGCGTAACTTGCTGGAGAATATTCTGTATTCAAAGTTATAAATGTGTTTTTTTTATATAAGAGGTATGTTTCCTTATACATGTAATTTATGAAAAAGAAATTTTATGTTGACCCTAAAAACATATATGCTATTATATCTTAGAAACCACTAAAGAATGTCTTTGAGAAATATATTTTCCCTTGCTGACTAGGATACTATAGATGATTTGTACCTAAATGTTAACATTTGGAATCACTGATGACAACTATGATGAGGAAAAGTGCTACTTTAAAATGGAGTGAGGAATGTTATAAATAATTTCAAAAACATAATATTAGACGTACATCAGCATGTATACTCATGTTTCCAGAGTATGGACATACCTATATATTCTATTATGATTCATTAGGATCTGGTTTGGGATGTGTTTGAATGCAGGGAGATCATGTTATTTATAACAACCTGAGTTTTAAATAAACAAGTAATTTATTTTGTTAAGATTTTTCTAATTCAAAGATAACAATTATAATAAAGAATTTAAATAAATATAAAATAGTTTAGAAGAAATTTTTTGATCAAATACTACTTTTATAAATATGTTATTAGTTTCTAAATATGAAGTTATTATTTATAAATATATATATAAATACATATTATAATTAAAAAAATAAAAATATGTTTTAGTAAAATAATTTATGAAATGATTTTTCATAGGTATTTTAGAAGTTATATGTCACACAACTTCACTTTTGGAGTTAAACTGAAGAATCAAAATAGGCTTCTATTTAATTATTGTTCAACTCTGATAAATGTATGGTGTTGTCTAATCCTTCAATATCTAGACAAGTAAAAGGTCTTAATTAAAGAAATATATTGTGTAATTGTTCATTTTTATTTTATAAACAAATACACAGTATTTTCACATTCTAAGTCCAAAAGCGAGGGATCAGGGAATTATAAATAGTATCAAAGAAATGATCTAAAAAACTTTGACGATTAGATTTTTTGTTTTTATTAGGAAAATATCATTATGTTATAATTTTCATTAGATGGTTATATCGCCTTAGAAATTTTTAATTATGAAAATTAAAATTCAGAATTTTTTAATGTCTGAAGAATGAATTGCAAGGATGAAATTCATTTAGGGGGGAGTATGTAACACCTTGAGTTTTAAATAAACAATTTATTTATTTTATTAAGATTATTCTAATTAAATGTTAGTAATTATAATAAAACAAAATTAGTAAATACATATTTAATTATTTACTAATTTTTTTTTGATAAAATAAATTTTTTTAAAATGTGGTATTATTTTTGAAATAAGAATTTATTAGTAATAAATTTATATTAATACATGTTATAATTAAAAAAATAAAAATATGTTTTAATAAAATCAGTTTTGAAATAATTTTACATATGTATCTTACAAGTTATATTTCAGAGAGCTTCCCTTTTGGAGTTAGCGCGCAAAATCATAGTATGCATCTGTTTAATCTTTGATCAACTCTGATGAATGTAAGGTATTGTCTAATCCTCAAGAACCAATACCATTAAAAATTCCTCATTTGTGTAATATATTTTGTAATTATTCAGTTTTTTTTATAAAGAAAATTTCATATCATTACCAAGTAGTGAGTCTGGTAGCTCAGTCTCGAGGCATTATACTACTTATTATGTCCCAAAACTATTATCTATGCATGATAAGAAATGCCCAATACCCCATTTGAAATTTTTTACTATATTATATGATTTTAATACCAAACAACATTATATTTTTTGTGACAAATGCACCATGTTTAGAGATCATAAAATTTTACAAAAAAATCACACACAAAAATCACAACCTAAGGAAACGAAGATGGATATAATTACTTAAAATATTAGACTTTGACTCAATTTATACAATAGGTAAAGAAAATTTGGTTGAGAATGTATTAATTAGAAATTCATATAAGCATTTTACTGAATAATCTTTATATCAGCGGATGATGACATCGATTAAGTACACATGAACCTGGATTGTACTGATTAGGGTGATGTTATAACATTATTCATAGTTTCTTTTATTCCTATTTTTTTAATAACATGAAAGAGACATAAGTATACATTATTAAATGTGTTACAAATATGTTAAAAATCAATTATTATGAGTCCATTGAGTGGTGGAAGATAAATGGGAGTCTAGTTTTTTGGTTTCAAGATTGGGTTACGTTACCTTTCCTTTGTGAGGAAAAAATTCTTAATGCTTGCCACCATTAGAAATGGGATGTTCATATTGGTATTAAAAATACATATAGAGTGATGAAATAAAAGTTTTATATGTTTTTCATGAAAATGGTAGTTATGGATTATGTTTTGAGATTCCTCACATGTTAATAGGTAAAGGCAGAGAACTACAGACTAGAAGAATGTTGTAGTATTTTAAAATTTCAATGTTGATGTTGGAGTAGATGGCCTTGTATTTTATAAAAAGTTTACCAAGAACGTTTTGGAAATACAATTTCATATGGGAAAGTATGATTCAGCTCATTAATTAGGTTCATTTTATCTATATTCACGACTCCCATATGATATAGGGAATATCAAAAATCTATATATGAGAAGTTGTAAACATACATAGATTTTATACATCAATTTTATCTGATCAAGGCCCCAAGGTTATTTATGACTTTTAGATATCCTTCTAGAAAACCCTTGGGACTCATTTTACTACAAGTAAGGATTATCAACCCAAAATGGATGGTAGGTCTAAAATGTAAATCCAAATGCTAGAGGATATGATTAGGACTTGTGTCATGCATTTTTTTGGTTCGTGGGAGGATCAGAAACCATTAGTGAAGTTCTCATAAAACAACAATAATCATACATATATATATTTATATCATTTTCAAGCATTATATAAGATTTAGTTTCCTTCCCCACTATGTTGGGTGGAAAATAGGTGAGGCTTCAACAGTTAGACCAAGAATTATGAAAGATAAAAAAGAAAAGATTAATTTGATTAGAAATTGGATGAAGATGGATCAGAGTTGTAATAAATATTATAAAGATAATCATTGGTGAATGTTTTAATATAAGGTGAGTGATCATGGGGTTTTGATAATCTCTTAATGGCTTGGGCATCATCACTTCTAAAAGAAGGAAAATTTATTACCTTAATACACAGTCCCTTTTGAAATGATTGAACAAGTGGGTGAGGTGGAATATTGGTTGAATTTTTCCAAAAAGAATAGTTTAGTGAAAAATGAGTTTCATTTATCTCAATCGAAGAAGAATCAACATGATAATTACAATGTGATTTTATGGGATCACATTGAACTATAGTGGATGATATGTTGGTTCTTATGTTGGTACGCATTTTTGATATAGAATATAAAGTCTTTCGTGGGAAAAGAATCATTCTATTGTGAGTTATATAGAAACATGGTTAGTTTTAGGAAGAAAAATGTGAGTGTGAAAAGAAAATGATAGATAAGTGCCCCAAAATCTTCTACGAAAACTCTGGTTTTCTTTTTTCTTTGGATTAATTGAAAATTGGTTAGGAGTGTTTAGAACCCCATGTTTCAGGTACTTAACCCTATATTTATTAATTTTAAGTCTATATAATTATTTAGTTATGTTTTAGGATTTTCGGTGGAGTTTTTTAATGCATTGGAGGATTTAATGCAAGCTCCCGAGTTTGAACACTATTAGTAGAAACCATGAAAAACCTCTAGGATAGTGTTCTAGGGGAGACATTGGGTAAAGAGTATGTGCATTTTTGAAACATGGTTTTTCCAAACTATTTGAATTCCTAGGAGAAACTATGAATTTTAAAATAGTTCAAAAATTCTTGTTTGGCATATGATTGGTCAAATTGTAAAATCCGAGCATGTGAGGGGTATCATTAGAAAATATCTCATGTATGATTAGCACACAGTTTGAATACCCTTATTCCCTAACCTTGAACTGTGTAATTTCAAATCCAAAAGTTTTGGATCTAACATATATTAACACAACAGACCCATTGTAATTTTTTAACCTTTCATAATTTAAAAATATATTTCCTCCCATGACATGAGAGGTGATTCCCTTAGATCCGGAAGCTTGTATTATCTGATTCGATGCTTCTTAGAGACATGGATTCGCTAGTAAGTCTCTTTTCATGGACTTTCTTACTTGATCTCTTTTCATTATCTTTCTCAAAAACTGTGACCTAATCCATTGGTGATAAATCCATGTTCTTTGATAGAAATTGATGACATATTACTGAATCTTTTTGAAATATAGGGAAGTAAAGGTGGTTTATGATCGAATCTAAGGAATCATTATGTCATTCATTATGTTCAGCTATGTTTTTGAGTTAGGTAGGTCTCTATTAGATCTAATTAATTATATCATTAAGGCTTAGTTATAAATTAGTGTTTTCTTGATTTTATTTTGAAATTTATGTGTGATTATTTTTGGAAACTTCCCTGGTGTTGGTTTTGTGATATTTTTAGAAATTAGTTGATTTTGTGGAAATTTATATCTGATGATAAATATAAAATGGCGAATTTAAAATTTTAATTTTAAATTTATACCTAGAAAATTGTTATTGAAAATTTTTAGAGAATGAATTGTTTAATGTGAAATTTATTGGCTTAGGTTTTAGAATACATGTTTGTGTGCGTTTATTTTCATTTGATGTGACAGAGTGGAAGGGGCATGTTCTATTGGAGAACCTAATATTATTTATCTTGTGATGATTTGTAGATCAACAAGTGACCTATAATGAAAATGAATAATCACCTCGGAATGCATGTGTGGATGTTTCCATATTTGGAATCTAGTAATGGGTATTCCAAATGGAATTGAGAAAGGCTTTAAAAGGTTATTTGCATCACTTTACATAAAAAACTCTTTTTCCTTGGAAATTTTTTTTTGGCATTGATGAAATTGGTTTTAGATTGTTCAAAATGATAATATATAAAATTTATAACAATTGTTTTTATAATATAATGAGTTGGGACGTCATTTGGGAAATCCTATTAAGTTTAGACTCACCCAATACATGGGAAATTTTGTGCATTTCTTGGGGTTTTATCAAGATATAGTTAATGATAAGGTATCATAGTTCTTTAGTCATGATTAATGAATCCATGGGAATAGATTGTTGTTTTGGAGCTTAGAATAGGTTGGGTGTTTTTGGTTTGATATATTTAGTGTTTTGTGATTTTTTTCTATGGTTATCCTTGGATTTTTAACTTAGTTTGTTCTTTGTACTTTGATATGGTTATTGGTTGAGTTATCTATTGAGTTTTATTTTGTACACAAGATTTATACAGAGGTTTTTTTGGTTTTTTTATTCATCTTATATGTTTATCATTGAAAGGTGAAATCCTCTTCCAAATATTCATGAGGTCCTATGAATTTATTACCATCATAATGTGTCTTGATGATGTCACCTAAGACCAGTAACACCCACTACCTCTTCAGAATCCAATGAGTGTGTGGAGGGATGTTACAATTCATATGGAATATATTTTCATCCAGATACTTAAGTTATAGAACATACTTCTTCTCCCACCATCCTTAAAAATATACAGTTTCCTTATAGAAACATTACAGGTCTATATTGGATGATTATATCCTTAGTGCTTATAGGATTATGAACAATGATACACTAAGTGTTTGAAATTCATCTATAGATAAAAATTTGTTATAAAAAATGGTTTTCAGAAAACAAGTGAGGTTTTGAAAAAACATATTGTTATAATATAATAATTATTATATTAGTTAGTCAATATAATTTTCATACATTTTTTTTGAAACTACTGTTTACCAAACATTTCTTTGATGAAAATATGTTTGATTTTAAATAGATAAGGCTCATCATTGATATTACTTTTTATAAAATTAAAATATCGATGAATATATGGATGTGTGAGTTTTAGAATACCTTCATCCTATATATAAACGATCAATGGTTACTTGGATATAATTTTCTCTTAGAAACTTGCTTGGATTATTTTTTATCTTTACCAAGTGAACTCGTTTACTTTAATAAGAATAATGAAAATTTCAAAAAGTAATATAATAAGATATATGAACATACCTATAGATTCATATTAAATTAGTTCATGTGGACCTTATAAATTTAATCTAAAACGTTATTGATAGGTTTTATTATTTAAAACATGATAATTAGTTTATTAATATATCTAGGATCCCAGCACAATATAGACTAAAAAACATTTTTTAAACAATGAAATTTCTATCTAATTTTCTTAACAAATAATTATCTTACCCCCATGATGTAATTATGTCTTATATATATTAATAATTATTGAAATTTATATGTGTGATTCAAGAGTAACTTAACAATTAGTTAAGTATGAGGTTCCATAATAAAATGTATTTAAAATATAAAATAATGTCACATATTATCTGAATGGATACTAAGATACTTCTTTTTGTGACAACCATTAAATTTTTTGATCAATACATTTTGGAAATTAGATGTTAAATAATCTCTCTAATGAATAGGAATTTCCCTTTCTAAGACTCTATGATAATTCACCATACTTCTTATAATATTTTTGAACATAATTTATTCTCAAATTAGGATATACATTATATAAAATATAATTTATTTAACTAATAAGTACAACGGAAATATTATATTTAATGATTAATTTTTCATTTTATATTCTTCCAATAACCATTTACTTACACATAAGAATTAAAGAGCCTCTATTATATTGGATTCCCCATTAATCACTTGTCTCTTTAAAGGATGTCATAAAAGCACCAATGACTCTAAAATGGTCATGGGATTGTCGAACTTTTCCTTTAGTAAATAAGTAATGAGGAAACATGTTCAACGAAAATATTATCTATCTAGTAAAGAGGAATAAAAATATTCAAAAGTAATTAATGCATATTGTTCATCCAACATTCGTACAATAAGGGTAATGTTTATTCTAGGGAAGATAATATAATATTAATAGATACATTTTTTATCTAAATGGAATCCAAATATTAATAAATTATTAGTGTAGTCCATAATTTTAGAGATATCATTATTATCTATTTGTTTCTTCTAATTTACATTTATTAATTTTTATGACAATATAATTTACCTATATTATCTTTATTATATTTCTAGATTATGTAACAAAAACATCATGGTGTAAGCATTCATATCATTATGTTACCTTGTAATTTCTCCAAAAAAAATTAAAAGTATGATCCTATGAGCAAAAAAACACCATCCATGAATCACACACACATTAATATATATATATATATATATCCTTCTCAAAATCACATACATAATAAATTAGTAAATTAGGAATAGTTATTTAAACAAATAGTAAAAATTATCCAATAGTAAAATAGTGTAAAACATCTATGCCACTCTCGTAAATTAGTTCCTATGAGGACATTCCCAGATTCATGGAATGGTCGCAGTGTTCTCGTAGGTTTTCAATAAAATTTTCAAAAATATGTAATATATATAATTAGAAATTTACTTTATTAAAAAATAATTGATATAAAATAATTTATTATTTTATTAAGTTTCCCACTATTTTATAATGTCCCAAGGACCCTCACCATTGAACTCAAAATTTCTTATCACATAAATATTAGAGTGGAATGTGTCCATATTTCCATTATTATAATCCTGATAAAGTTCATGAATATTTTAATAAGTTCTTTTATTAGGTGGTCTTTCCAATTATGGGAATCTACCACCATGTCCCATTGAGTGGACACACAAATCCTCAAATCTAATCAGGGATTTCCACAACACTTACTTCCAAATTTATATTTAATAGAAAAATGTTATTATATCCAATACATGTTTTGTTAATTCAATCCACCAATAATATTTATATTTTATAATAATTAAAAGTTATCTAAAAAATCCATGAATTGACACTTTAATTATCAACTCATCATAACCTAGAAAATCAAAGTTGTAATACATAATAATAAAATGATGTGCTTTGTTTATTATGCATAAATTTTATTTTTTAATCTCTTACATGTCTTGTTAATATTTAGTTGTTTTTTACATAAGAGATTTACTATGTACCAAAAAAATATTTAAGAATAATCCTTTTATTTTAATTCCAACTATGCATATTAATCAATTTATTTATGTGATCACAATATTGTAACCATAATATAAATAATACATATGAAAGAAATAAGATAATTATATTTTCCATGATCATGAGATTTGATTAGGGGATTATTTTTGTAGAATATACTAAAAAAGTGATTAACACAAAGAGAAAGACTAGTTGAGATTGTCAAGGATTGTGTTCATTATTCATCTGGTTCATTATTTATATCCTTGGTTTGATTTCATCTCATCATATTCTTGAATTATCACCATGCACCTTAGAGATCTATCCTTACAATGTGTTTACTTCACATATAGGTTAATGAAACCAAAAAGGGGGTTTAAATAAAAGAAATTATGGGCACTCAAGACCATACATGATAAGGTTAGAGGGTTGACTCACATGTTATAAATATTATTTATTTATAATAATAATATTTAATATTTAATTAAGTGAAACAACACACATACTCAGGTTTGTCTAAACGCATGATCATCCACTTGTACAATAAATACACCATTAAAATCATTATTAAGAATTCATTTTCATTTTTTATTATATTAGGATAAAGGATGTGTAAATTTATTCATTTAATTATCTTATTAATCACTTAATTAGTTTTATCATAGCCATCATTCAATATAACCTAGATACAATCATCGACTAATATCATTAATAAATTAAATAAATTAATTTAAATTAAAATATAATTAAGTAAACATACTGTACTTGGAGGTAATACAACATATACCCATCTAAATTAATTGACATAGTCTTTGTTTTATATCATATTTTGGGATGTAATTTCAGGATATTCCATATCAATGAATTGAATACAAGACACATGAAAATTAAATAGTTTGTAATGATTTAATGAACATGTAATAAAAAATATGTAACAACTTTACCTAAATTATAGTTTCCAATTTTATTTGGAAATTCATTAAGAATTTAAAATATTATAAGCCTATCATATGGATATTTTGAGTCAGTAAATGAGACATGGAAGACATTATATTCTGGTTTATGGAGTAATATTTTTTTTTAAATTTTACAAATAAATTAATTTGTGTGATGTGCATCATTGATTGGTGTGTGTTACATCTAAATCTTATAGATTAATTATGTCATATAGATTTAATTACGTCGAATTTCAATTAATTATAAATATTGTAAATTAATTACACTATTTGTAAATTAATGTCGCAATGTGTGTATTAATCACACTATGTAATTACCCATGGATTTCTCAACACTCCATTAGAGAGTGAATTCATGTTTTTCATTTGAAGGGTAGTATATTTTGAGAATCAGAATAAATAATTGAGTTTTGAGAGATTTAATGTCTCTAAATAAAATTTTTGGATGAGTTGAATGCTTGGTTGTGAATTGGACATGCTTGGGTGAGAAGTTGGGAAATTTGGGAGGTGTTTGGAGGGGTGATACAAATCTGCAGTACCCACTATTAAGCCGGTGCACCCCCACCAACTAGCTAATGGCCCCAGATGAGCTTGTCAGTGAGCCACTGTCTTGCTAGTGAAACCCACCCGCTATTTTTTGGGGTTATTGGATGGAATTTTTAATGAGATCATTCTCATATTTTCCCTATTAGAGTTCCCCAGAGTTTTAATGGGGAAGGTGATAGGAAATGATATGTTTGGCCATCTCCTCATCCTAACATTCTATATCAACCCCCAAGGCAAGGAGATAGATCTTGGTGTATCTTGGTGGTGATTTTGGGTAAGTTACAACTCCTTATATTCATTTTCAACTTCCCCCTTAACTAAAATCTTAATATTTCTGATTTGTGCAAGGTTTTAGTGATGATTTTATCATAGTATGGTGAAATATACCTCAATTGATGTGGATTGATTGTGGATTCAATATAGGATATCCCAAGACAATATCCACCAGTCATCCACTATCGTACTATTGGAGATACATAACTAACCTAAATTTATATAAAAGTTTTTATGAAATTTGTGGAAATTGATGATTTCTCATGATTTAGATTATAGTTAATTCATGCGGGATGGTTTTAGAGGTGTGTAATGAACCTTACAGGTGTGGTTGGTCGATGTTCTGTCGAGATATCAGAGCATGGTGAGACTTTTCAACCATTATACATCATTTCCCATGTTTATAAATTAATGATATATTATTATAGTTATTTATTAGTTTTTCATAGTATGATACAGATTCGTGGGAGTGAGGGTGATCCTTGATAGGGATTGGATGAGGCTTTCGTAGTCTTAGGGGAGGTTTTTAGGAGCATAGCATGTGTGGTAACTCCTTGATAGAGATAGGATTCCTCTTTCTGTACTATATTGTATACGTACTATATAATATTTTTATATTACATTCATGTTTCATGGGATTGGGTAGATTTATAGGGGTCAAGGGTGCCCTGGAAAAGAGATATTGGATGGATTTTGGCCTCCTATGCTCGGGATAAGTGCTCTTTAACACTTGGGATGACTACCATCACCATTAACTATGACACCATGGGGAGAGATCAATGTTGAGATAGATAAAGGCATTTATAATGTATCAAGGTTCATGATTTTATACAAGTATCCTTGGATGTGTTTCTTATAGATAATGGAAATATTTAGCGGGATTAGTCCCTTTACAAATGAATGAGATATTAACACATATCTTGAAATAGTGGAGACACCCAATGAGGGTGGAATAGGAAATTTACAAGCAACGTGCGTTGGTTGAGTACAAAAGAACATGATGTGTTATAATGAAATTTTTTAGGTGTTAAGAGGGACAACTCTATTGGGATATGGGATTCGAGAACTTGAAAAAGATCATGGGTTTTACTCTATAGCTTGGAAATAGTTCTCTATGGTCACTTAGAATGGGTTTATTTGGGAATGTTCTTTGGAAGTGGGACATAAGGACAAGAGGGTTTTCAAGGATTATGGACCAAACCTTAGTGTTTAGGATGGAGGATCCTGTTCGGTATGTAGTTACAATTGGGTGATGAGCATGGGAGAGTATTAGTGAGGTGAGACTTTTGGGGGTCTGGAGGACCCAGTAGATTCCCTTTAGTGAGAGGTGTGACTTTTTCAAGGTGAGGGCATATATCATGAGTGAATAGAACCCTAGAATTAGTTGGTGAGATATGTGGTTTGAATGAGTCTTCTGGTGTTATTGTGGGTACTGATAGACCTTGAATAAGAGGATTGGGTCAGGGTTATTAATGGAAATTTCCTTCTAGATGATTTGGTCAGTCTCCTTGATCAGACCAACAAAGAGTCATTAGGGATGGGTCAATGTGATTAATATTCCATATTCTTTTGGTAATCTATCATGTAAATTACAATGTATTTTTTGATTCTACAAGATGGCCTCCCTAGAGTCTATGGGGATGGTCTGGTGTGACAGACCTTTCTAGTGACTATGGGGATGGTTTGTCAGATGTGTTTCATAACCCTCTAATATCGGGTTGACGGACTTTCTAAATAAGGATTTGGTTGGTTTTCATGTAGTGTTCCTTTTTGTAAGCATATTTGTTTGAGGACCACCCTAGGGGTTTGGTCATGGGATGATACAATATGAGACCGTTGGACCTCACTTGAGTGAGAAGGGATGTGTTGTGGCTATTGGAAGAATGACTAAGCCTGATGTTGGTTGGTAGTGGGACATGTTTTTATATTCCTACCAATCCTGAGTCTTTGTAAATGGGTCATGCATGATTATAATGGAATGAGAAGTGGTTATGAGAATCTATAATGGAACTAACATTGGTTTGATAAAGTATCGTGGTGTCTTTGTCAGCACATGGTGAAATGATTTGTATGGAGTCATGGTGGAATAGTTAGCACATAATGTTCATGGTGCAAGTGTGAAAAGTTTATTTTATAACTCATTCTTACACATATATTATAGAATATAATATGGGAACTTAGTGATACCATAATTAGGTATATTTATCACTCTCAAGATGGGAACCTTAGAGCATGTGTAGACCTTATTTCTGATTAGAGGTTTAGTATTGGATGTGTAGTGGATTAAGATAGTGTAGCTCGATAATCTTGGTGACATGGTGTGTGAACTAGGGGATGGGAATAGGGCTAGGGTGCATAGGTTGTATTTTGGTTTATATTGTAGTTGGGACTGGCCCGATGGGAGTACATGGATGCATCCCTATGTTAAAATTTTCAATTTGATATAGCATTTTTTTTATTAATTTTTCCATAATTTTATTATGTGATGTGTGTTTTTTTTATTTTATATTCTTATATATATCTAATTAAAGGGAATTGAATCATAATTTTATGGATTAGGCCCTCACTACTATTTGGTATCCTTCGACATTTTGGGAGATTTTCTTAAGGCCATGTGGCACCCGTTATCATATAGGATCTAGGTTGGGGTGTTACAGAATTAATGTATAATAATTACCTCATGTGTGAATTAATTTTGTGACATGTGAATTAATTTCACCATGTATGAATTAATTTCCCCATCTATAAATTAATTACATGGTGTGGAAATTACTGACACCATGTATAAATTAATTAAATTAGGAGTGTATTAATTTATTTTCATTTTTTATTAATTACATTAACAATGAAATAATTATTCCATGTTTAATTTAATAAATTACTATATTTCTATTTACCACAAACCATCCCGTCAGGTGGGGTTACACAACATGTTTTTGAGTTGCAAGACTTGTAATACAACAAACTATGTGCCACCTCTGAATGGTTCTTCTGATATTATCCATGTATTATTAACTGATCTATTTTATATGAGTTAGAAACGAAGCTATAAAGAAGAGATATCAATTAGATGTTTATATGAATGAATAAACTAGAAATGAAAACTAAATTTAAATGAATATATGATCAAAAACAATAAATAATTATAAATTTAATAGTAGCATGGTTTGATAAAACTTATTTTTTGTAGACCAAATTGATGTGATTATTTTACATATGGAAAACATAGATATTGTCATATTCGACAAATCATCCACAACTTACATAAATATGAACACCAGAACGAATGAGTTTTTTCTAAATAATATTGAAAAATAATATCATAATCAAGAGATAGTCTCTTTCATGTTGTATTTATAATCAATTAAATTGAAAGTAGAAATATATTATTCTTGAGTTCTTTATTCAATGAAGGTGTTCAACATCTAAACATAATTTAGTTTTACATTCTATGTTTTTATGAGGACCAAAATTATTGTCCCACTAGTGGTGATCCACACATGATCCATTAATCTCAAAACATCACTTACAATACTATAGGTAATTACGGGGTGATATTGATTGTATTGTGTCATTTATTTTACCACTACCACAATCACATCAGTATAAAAGGATCATATCCCAACCTCTCCAACTTTAGAGGATGGGAAGGGTGAAGAGAGAATCTCTCAGTCCTGAGAGAAAATCCTAGAGTTCTTCTTCATTGAGATTGAATTCTCAAGAAAAGATAATGGAGTGTACACTGACTAACCTCTCAATATTCTCTTAACATTCTATTTACAGGCATGATGTTTGGGTTTAATATATTTAATTAATTACATAAAGGACCTTAATAATATATTAATTTTAGAATGAACCTCTTCCCTTGTATAATAATAAAAATTATTTTATTTCATGGTGTGTGATAAATAATTCAACGTTAAATATTATTTTATAATATAGTAAATATATATTTATAATTTTTTTAATAAATTGGTGTGCTCATCCTTCTTTAGATTTATGGAACCCTAAAGTAAATATTTATGTATCATAAATAAATATTATAATCACAGTCTATATAATATTTTTTAAAATATTACCCTAATTAATTAAATTATATATTAATAAATAATTAATTATGAATTAAATCACGAATAACTGGGGATAAATAAATATTATATTTATACATATAATCAAACAATTACCTCAGAAATTAAAATTTAATAATTTTGATTAATGAATAATGAATAAATATCACCCCTCTATCTGGATAATAATATTTATTCCAACCATTAAATAGAAATAAAATTTATCTCTTATCAACAATAATAATTTTTGTGTGGACCTCTACACTTCTTCCTTAGATAAATTTAGTGGGGTCACCTAAATTCTAATATTAGTGTCTAGAAAAAGGACAAATCATGCATAGAAGAGGAAGATATGTGTTGATGGAAAAAACCACAAATGAATTCTCATTTTTTAACATAACCCCTTTGTCTAGATATCTCATCTTGTAGGTTACACACCCATGTCATCAACTTATATGCATGATAAATACTTTTTTACCAACTAAAATAAACTATTTGTACTACATGGCCAAGGAAATTAATTTGATCATTCCATTTCAATCAAATGGAAAACGTACCAACTTCAATAAATATGGATGTGTAAATTCCTTCCATAACTTATTCATTAATAACATTTTGTTCCTAACACCCCCAAAATACCCAAATACAACACAATCATATGTCAAAATAATTTAGGAAAATAAATATATGTTTGTGAGTAATTAAATGTATTAATAATAATCATAATTTCAAAGGATCGTTACACACACACACATAGGAATATACAATGACACATAAATACATGTATTTTCTAAAGGAAGGTCTATTATCACAACCTCTCTTATTTGAGATAACCAAGTTGAAAAGTTTTGAGATTAAGTCTCATCTACTTATTAATAATTGAACCTAAAAACCAATATATAGTGTGTCCCATCTTATAATATTATCGGAACATAGAACAATTCTTAAAAATATTTTCATACCATTTCAAGGTTATAGTCATAGTGGAAAAATATTGGGATATTTTCAATACAATTAATTTTATAGTATATAAACACATTAATTTCTCATAAAAGAACAATCAATATGTGGTATGGTATTTATTAATATGGAAATAAATGATTATATTTGAAATATAATATAAAAATTAGTTGGTTCTAGGGTACCTATTGATTCAAAAGTATACAATCAACACTTTTTAAATTTATTATTGAAAATCACAACACACTTCTTTAAATACAATAGTTTATACAATTTATACTTCAAAGTGTTTATAATATTTTTTTAGAAAACCTATATTTTTACAATATGTATAATACTTTGTAAATTTAACGGTACATTTATTAATTATTTTGGATGAAGAAAAATTGGTTGAATACTAGAACTCATCTGTATATATACTTTATAGATCATACAGATGATTTCAATCTAAAATTTATAGAGTTATTTAATGTCTCAAAGAAAGTTTATAAAAAATTCTCACTAGATGAAGTTATGTAAAGTATATCGTTGAATCCTTATAAGTCAGAGGCAGTCATTTTATTTAGACAATCATTTATAAAATCCTAATAGATGAACTTTATATCATTATCTAGACAAACTAAAATCATTCTACTGGATATAATCATCCATATATTTTAATTATTCTTTATCATAATAGACCATTAGAAAAAGAATATGTGTTGAATATTATTAAGTGATGAACTTTTTTTTGGAATTAATTGCAACCACCATTGAGAAATATGGAATATATTCATTAAATAATTTCCAATAATTGGTAGAATAATTCTAGTATGAGGATTATTTTTCATAATTTGGGATCTATAGTTTCTGTTAAGAGTATATAATATATTTTTATGAAATATTTTATTATTGTATCTTTATAGATTTTTAACTTAAGGCATTTATTTTCAATGTTCATTGTCAATTTCAAAAGGTTTTTTTGTTTTTTAATTCTTTGTCCGATCTAGTGAGATTGAGGGATTTCGAGGATAGGACGACGAATATTGTTTGATCTTCTTTATTGAGGGTTCTTGAGGCTGGGGAATTACATGTTTTTTCACTCTTATTGTCTAGGTATTCCTTGCTTATGGAAGATATAACATTTCTATTTGATGAAAATTATGGATACCTATATATAGTGTTATTAAATTTCTTAATTATTATGGTTAAATAATGTACATATTTGTTATCATGTTTTTTCATAGATTTTCATTCTTTCATTTAAATTTTATATTTACTTTTCTTACAATTTACTATTCCCATTCTGAATATTTAAAGAATATTTCACTATTATAAAAATTTCCATAAAATTTATTTTATAAAGAATTGGTAACATAGTTTTTCTAATTAAATCATTATATATGAAATAGTAATTTTTTTAAATTAAAATATTAATATATTAGTGTGGTATGTTTGTTTTATTTTATAAACTACAATTCACACCTCAACTCTCTTATATTAATCTTATTTATCTTATGATATTTCATTAGGTAGAAGGTTTATACTTTTATAATTTATTATAAAATTCTATATTTTATGTAATATTATTTTTATACATATTTCAAATTGGTACACTAATGTGTATTACATAAAAGAGTATCTATTTTTATAGATGTAAGATTTAAATTTTGGTATATTAGAAAATTATAATCACAGAAGAAAACCAATTTATGACGTTACTGACTATAAATATTAGAGAGGTATAATGAAGACCTATTTGATCTAGACTAGAGTTTTTAACATTTTTATGCTAATTAGAAATTTTGAAACTCTAGAAAAATAAATTTTTTATTTTAATCAATATGAGAATACTGAATATCAACTAAATTCTCATGTCAGAAATAATTTTCTTTATTCATTGACCAAGAATATATATAGTCATATTTCATCTTGTAAATAAGATAATAATGTTTGGAAATATCTTGAGGTTACACACTTTGAAAAACCAAAGTTATTGAAATAAGAAGAGATAGGTTGAGAGATGATTTTCAAGCCTTTTATTTTTTTACATGGTGAATCTTTTGCTAAGATTCATTGGAGAATCCTGAATATTATGAATTTTTAAAAATCATTGGGAGTCAAATATTTACATGATAAAAAATTGGTTTATTTTTTTTGATATTATTACTCGCCAATGGGAATAAAAAAGAACTGGTATTAATGATATTAGACATCATAGAAACTTATTTTGGATTACTTTATTGGTACTGTTATCTAGTGAAATGGTAGATTAAAAAGGGGTGTTAAAAAATACAATAATAGAAATAGTGGAGTAAATTTTTATTTTACATATACCCTTGATAATAAAGTTATGTTAGATTATAATGTTCTTAAATATTTAAATAAAAAGAAAATAAAATATGAGATAGAAAAAAGATCTTCATAATAGAGTGACAATGAACATTCTAAAATTTCAAATAGAATGAACAAGGTTATTCAAAAGATTTTTTGGTAAAATAAAATAAAATTATAGTGAAATAAATAAGAAGAAATATTCTTCTAAAATTATTTTCTATGAATATAAGAAGACTGTCCAAAACATGCTATACTATCCTAACCTAAAAAAGAAAGATAAGAAGGAAAAGAGTTTAATAAAATTATATAAGAACAATGGAAAAAAATTTCAATTTTCTGACACTTGGAGTGTAATTGGAGAATATATATATATCTTAGGAAAAATCATCATAAAATAGTGATGATAATCCTAAATTAATGATATTTTTTACTCTTATTTCAAATATTAATGAATTCTACATGATTAAGGTATTTAATGAATCCCCTTTAAATTTAATATTATACTCAAAAAATCTTTATTATGATGATGAATTTAGTTCAACATATTAAGAAGAAGAAAATGACACTTCAACTAATGATTACTATTCTTATCCAATATTTGAATAAGTTTTGTTATTTTTTAAATTATTTAAAAAATACTACATTTTTTAATAACTATGAAAATTATAAGGCAAAACATGCCAAATAGAAAATTCAACATTTTTTTGACATATTTAAGATAATTAAAATATTATAATAGAATTAGGAAATAAATATGAATATAATACAACTAGTGAGGATAATTAGTGGTTAGAAAACTAAATCTTGAGATCTTTAGTCTAAATATACTTTTACCAAATTTTACTTCAATGGAGGAAAATTTTGAAAAAAAGTATAAAAAAATAAACCCTTGTAAAAATCAATCTAGGATAAGTTTTACACAATCAAAACACAATTTTCAACACTATTATTTATTTCTAATTAAAAATTCATTCTACAGAATGTTTTTGAGTTCATGAAATTTGATGAATAAAATATCTTTGAATAAATTAAAATTCTAGGTTTTAAAAAATCATATTTCTATAAATAAATCATAGATATAAAATATATAAATGTTATACATTAATGGATTCATATATATTTATTATCTAATGATTTATGACCGAGACATGCATGGGTTCAAAAATTCTAACTTTTTCTATTTTTAGGAAAAAAAATTAATTTCTAACAATAAAAATAGTTGGTACATGGATAGTTATTTTTTTCATCATCTTACTATAAAAAAGATATTCTTTTAGAATATTGTAAATATAAAAGGTTAAAAATTATCCTTCAGTAATAATAAAAAAGGATAAATCTATTGTATATGTAATATTTTTCATCATAGAAAACCTTAAATTTCAAATGTTTTATTTTTTAGTCATATAGAACAACCTTATAAAAATAATTCCATCATGTGATTTTGTTTACCTTTTGAACTTTATGAATGATGAATATACTATAAAAAGTTTATAATGTAAATTTATTCTTTCTTCTGATATTCATACGATTTTCTACACACTAAAATTATAAGACTTAAGAAGAAAATATAGACCTTTACTTAGTGTAATGTAATATCCATATTGGTTGTGGAATAGAATATTAATATACTATAATTTTATAACATTTTCCAAACATTCTACAAAAAAACTAGTAATAGGTCTATCAGAGATTAGGATTCATTCATTTAAAGTTTGTTATACTTTTAAATTTGTAAAGAAATATAATTTATGTTTTAAATTAATTAGTCATGTTAACGATTTTTATACTTTACTGTTAAGGAATAGGTATTTCTTTAGTCCAAAATGAAATGGACTTTTTGGTAGAAAATACAATGAAAATGTAAAAATAAATGACTACACTAGATACACATGGGCCTAATTTCTAGAAATAGAGTTGAAATCCTCTTTCTATTAAGAAAACATATACTATATGGGAAACAATAAAATTTTAACCATGGTAAATATTAATTGTTACCATAATGGTGAATTATTTAATTTTAATTTGAAACATTTGGTTACAAAAAATATATAATACATAATTTCTTATCATCTACAAAACCTTAACAAAATGGTGTTGTTAAAATAAGTGATAATGTTTTTAAAAGGATTATAGGGATTCATTGTAGTGATAATATCATTGTTGATGTGGGATAACTAGTAAAAACTAGAAGTTCCTTATGAAATGAAATTTAACACTGTGTATTTTTATCACAATTTGTACCTAATAAACCAGATTATGATTTAGGTGATGAATATTGGATAAAATAAATTTATTATTAGTTCAATGAATTTATATGGAATCAAATTTGGACTTTAGTTCAACATTATAATGATTATACCAATGTTTTTGTAAAATGGGCTCTCTAAAATAAAAGTGATGGAAATTTGTCTATAGTTAATAAAAAATATAAAATTTTTGCAAAGTGTTATAATCAACAAGAATGAATAAACTATGAGGAAACTTATACTCTAATAAAAAGAACTGTAGTTATTCTTAATCTTTTTTAATATATAAAATTCCAAAATTTCACACTTTTACAAGTCGATGTAAATTGTGCATTAATTAATGGATATGTATATGAGGAATTTTTTATAGAACAAACCATTGGTCTTAAAAATACAAAATATATATATATATCATGTTTTTATAGGTATTATGGTACTCTATGGACTCAACTAATCCCTAAGAGACCACTATAATATATTAAAAGGATTTTTGTTGAAAAACTATTTTTAATGTATTTAAATATTAACCTCCTTTTATTAAAAAAATAAAATAAACTATCATTTTCAATAATATATAGAAGAAATTATATCTGTTTCAACTCAGAAATCTCATAATCATTACTTTATAGAACTTATGAAGTCTAAGTTTGAGAAGAGCCTGATTGGTTTACTAAACTTCATCCTTCATTCTAAGATTTATCAAAACCAAGAATTAATCTTTATATCTTAGGAAAGGTATAAAATATATTGATGTAAAAAATTTGGATATAAAAAAGTGTATTAGTACTCTAATCAGAACCTCAAAAAATGTTGATCTTGATGAATTTTGGAAACTGTTTTCTTATAAACTTTTTATAGGAATGATTGACCGTTTACTATATATAACAGATAATCAACCAGTTTAAATGTTTTATGTATTCTTATGTGTGATATATCAATAAATATTAAAATAATCTGATACTAATGTTTTAAATAATTATTTTCATTACCATAAGGGAGCTATGATTCTTGGTATATTTTATTCTTCTAGAAATTATTTTAATTTAAAAAAATTTATGCTAATTTTTCTAGAAGTAAAATTGATAGAGAACATACTAATGAAACATTTTATTTCCTAGTAGAGGCTTTAGTATAATTTTATTGTAATAAAAAAACACAATATCACTTTCTACTACTAAAGATAAATATTTGTCAATAAGAAGTTGATGTGCTCATGTTTTGTGGATGCAACAAACAATCCCTGATTTTGGCATGGTTTTTAGTAAAACTATTATTATTTTTGTGATAAAACAATTAAAATTGATTTAATTAAAAATATAATACTTCACTCATGATCTATGAACATTTTTATAAGACAGATTTTCCGTCTGTATCACACAATAAAAGAAGATATCTTTTTAAAATTCATTAAAACACAAGAACAAGCTACTGACATTTATATAAAGCCACTCGATTTTGGTAGATATAAATATATGAAATAGTAGCTAGAAATGGTTAGCATAAAATTATAATTCATATATATTTTTTAAAGCCATCATGTTAAAGTAAAAATTGTATAAAAAGAGGGTGAAGTTTTTTACTCTATTTAAAAGTTTTTTATCATTCAATAAATTTTTCATTTTTTAATTCAAAAAAGTTTTTTAGATTATATTTCCAAAAAATTTAGGTATTTTATTTAATTTTGTGGAATATAATATCTTAAAAACTTTTAGAAAAAATAGTTTTAAAACAAAGAAGCTAAAATTACACAATTTGTTTTTAAATAATGTTTATACATTTTAATATGAGTGGTAATTTCCAAATTACTATTTTTTACTACTAATTATTAAATTTTGTTACATATTATTTTTAAAATTTTAAGATATTATCAATTATTTCTATATATATTTACAAATATTTATATTTGTTTGGAAAACATTTCATTTTATTAAAATCCTCTTGAAATTTTAGAAACACTTCAAGTTTTTAGTGAATATTTTTCATATTTAGAGAATGTTTTCACCCATTCATTTAGAAAATTGTTCTAATATAAGTTGTCATATTTGGGAGAAATTCACTATCTATCTTCTCAATCCTATATAATGGGGTCTAGTTCCCCACTATTTTTTTACCACTTGATACATCAATATATCTTCCCAATCTATTTCTTCTTTATCTATTTGTATTAATAGTATCACTATCTTATAATTTCTATCATTATTTTTCAAGGTTAAGATATTATCCATGTTTAGAAATAATAATTTTATATTTATTTTCCTAAATTAGTCATATATTTTTATTGTTTACCTATTTTAATTGAATAATTAAGTATTATAGTTGTTAATTTTATTGTCTGTAGATTTATTTAAACTGAATATTAAACAGTAGGTTGAGAAAATCATAATTCATTATGAAATATAATATAAACTTCTTACCTCAAATTTACCTACGTAGTTTGACTATTTGGAAAAATACATAACATAAACTTCATTGTTTACTTCTTATGAAAAATTGATAGAAGTTCACTACATGTCTCTCTACAAAACAATAGAAGTTACATTGACGCATAATGACTATATATTAAGAAAATGGGATAGAGATACCCTAAGAAAATCCATGGCATATATGTCCTAGATTTTTTCTGAAATTTAATATTATTTAATCTTGTGAATTTTTGGTTCCTCTATTGTTTAAAAAAGTGGAATGATTTAGTTAAAGATTATTTTATTTACAAACTTATTATTTTAAAGAAAACATTGAATTTCAAATGATAAAGAACAAAGAATCTTTAGCGAGGGAAAAGTATTATTTTATTAGTGAGAAAACTATTTACAAGTTGAGCTTGTTTTTTAACCTAATCTGAAATATTTTATTGATAATTTATAAAATTCTCTTTAGAAAGAAAATTCTCATTAATTAAAACAAAAATTTTCAGAAAAGAGAAAGGCTAGAGTTGATTCTCATCATTTATAAATGAATAAAGTGAAAATGATGTCTTGTAAGGATTTTGTAGGTATCATTAAGAAGAAAAAAGATAAAAAACTAAAGGATTCTTGTTTTATGTCAGATAAGGATTTGGACATGTCACTTAAAGATAAAACCTATAATGTTATTAATGAAGAGAAAATGAATAGATAAAAATATAAAAATAATGAAAGCCAAGGTGGCTAAATGTTTTCTAAAGGATGTTGAACAATTTCATGACAGTGTAAAATTGGTGACACAATGTGAATCTTTTTATGTTTCTCTTTTTCCATTTGGAAAACCATAAATTCATCAGTCTATATGATCAAATAGACAACAAGATAAACCAACATGACCCCACCTATCTATTGAAAAAGACAAAAAATTGTTTTTTGATGAATTTTATAAGTCTAAAAATGTTGAAAATAATGTTTTAAAATTTATAAAGAAATGTTTTAAGGGGTTTAGTAGATGTAAATAAGAACATTAAAAAGAGTTGGATAATTATTTGTAGGTTTAAGAGATTATTGAAACATATTCTTATTCTCTATCAACTTCATCTCAGAAGTATACAGATCTAGAACTATTTGAAAGAGGTCAAACATCAGAACAATAAGATCAACATTTATAAACAAAGGTTTTAAAATACTAGATATCAATAAACGAAATAAATATGAATTATTTCAATGATTTTATTTTAAAATCTGATGATACTCTTCATTATTTCTTATACATTCAATTGCAATGAAAGTACCTCTTTGGGAATGTTGATTTTTTGTAAAATTAATATTCATTAAAATAACATGCAGAGATAGTAATTTATAATTAATTCATGTTAAAATATTACAAGAAAATTCAAAAGATGATTTGTAGAGGTTAAAAAATATGAGATAGATAATCTAATGGAATGTTTCTTACCAACATATTAATTTTCCATCTATGTAGTTTGAGGAATTTGGATAAGGTATAAAGGGATCAATGAAGTTATAGATATTAGAGTTATAAAGAAGGTGGTTCTTGACATGAAATGGATTCACATCATGATTTAGGGTTTCATTGCTTGTGTAGCTAGATAGTTACACATATTGTATGTGGTCTAAGGGGGATACTGTGAGATGAATTAACACCAAAAAAAGTTAATTCATGACATTTTTTTTAATTTGATGTTGAGGAAATTAAATTTTTAGTAGAAACCAAACCCCATGTAATTCACATCATGAATGGAATACACAACATTAAACCCCTGGGTCCAGGTTGTAAAATAGGTTGATCATCCATTTTTTTCATTTGTGTATATCCATATTCCTCTCATTTCTATATGAACAGTTGGGGATTTAAAAGTATATTTAACCCCTCCTTACCTCTCTTTGATCCATTGGTTTTAGTGGTTTTTTATTAGTGGTTGGTGGTATGCCCTTATCTCCTTGGTTTTTTTCTTACATTCTTCTCTATGGGATCCAATTTGGTAATATGGTTTTGTTTTGTGGTGTGATTTCAGCTCTGTATTTGATAACTCTTGATGTGGTATAGGTTAATCCATGTGTTTTGTTTTCATCTTTGGTTTTTGGATGTTTCATCTTTTACATATGGTATGCATTTAGTTAGAGGAACATCATTGAGGTACTCTCTTCCTCGTTTCTATATATTGTGTATCATGTGGGAAGGTTTTTAATTTTTTATGTTTGGGAACATGGTTATCATCGGCTTAATAATAAATTGGTTAAATTGGAATTGAAGGGGAAATGATTTTGGTTTGCATGTTTTTACAATTTTTATATTACAATTTTAATATTTTGAATTGATGGTTTTGAAACCATATGCAAAAACAAGGCAGTGGGAGCCTTTACTTGAGTTTTTGTTTTTGTGATATGAAAACCTTTTGTATTTTGGTCATGATATCACCCAAAAAATAGAAATTTTTTAACCACATACATTTCAAAAATAAAATGGTTTCTCTATGATTTATTGAATATGTTTCCATGTACTTAAAATTATGAAATGAAATTTTTAAGAAAATCCCTTTCTAAATATGTAAAATGTTTTGTGATGTGTGGTAATGTTGTGAGGCGATAATGTGTAGTTGTGTCGTGTGTGGTGGGAATGGGATGGGTTTATGAGGTAGTGTTGTGGGGTGGTTATGTGTGGTTGTGATGCGGTATGGTGATGTGTCGGAGATATGCAGTTGGTATGAGGTCATGTTATGGGGTAGAAATGTTTGGTTGTGTTTTGTGACAGATGAGAGAATAAACCATTTTTATATGCACAATCAGTGATATAATAAATGATTTATAAGGTTTAAAATTACATGGTTTGGTTTATTTAGTGATTTTTAAATGGATAATGATTGAATTAAAATGGGAAGTGTGGATAAATGTTGTTATAGATAAATAATGGAAGGAATGGGTTGTTTAAATTAAATTAGATTGGCTTGTAATGATAAGTTGTAAGTGACTTGTGGATTGTGTTTTTTAGTGGATTTCAACATTTGGAGGTGGAAATTAAAGTGGGGATGTTGTGTGTTTATTAGGAATTTTTGAGGACACATAGGTTTTTATTTTCTATATGGATAGATATATACCATTTTTGTTCTTTTTTGATTTCTATATGCACCCCATTCATGTCGAGAGCTATGTGTAGAAACTTATACATTTATACAGGGGTGTTTTTTCAAACATACAAATGATTTGGATGGATGGATGGATACCCACATTTTCCTTCTCTCTCTTATTTTAGAGAATATATTCAGAGGTTGTGATGCTGAAGGCCTGATAGTTCACCCAGTTATAGCTTATGTGTCCTTGGTAAAGATGAGATGTGACCATACTATGTGGCAGTGGACTAATTTTCTTCATTATAAATGTGATGAGACAATGTTGTGGGGCGGTTTATGGTGGGATTCATGCATTGTTGTAGGAGGGAATGAGGTCTATGTCCTTCATGTAGATGATAAGCTACTAATATAGTTATGGTTAGGTTTTCAGGGACCAAGTGTCATCAGGTGAGATGTACTGTTTCTATGTTATGGTGCAGTGGACCAGTTCTCTACGGGCATGATGTGATTTGACCACATTGTGTTGTGGTGGTATATGTTATAAAGATGGTATGGGAACTCACGAATATAAGATGTTGGGGTGTGATATCATAAAATAAGTTTTAAAGTGAAGCAGGGTACCCTCTAATGATATACTTCTTATTATTATATTATACATAGATGTATTATTTGGTGAGTGTGTTAGGGTGAGGATAAGGACTAGTTAGTTTCCTATTCTGGTGCTTTTTTATTTTAATTTTTTTTATCATAGGTGAATTAGTATTATTCTTCTACATGAAGAAAAGATACTTTTTCTACCTTTCTGAGTAAACTTTTATGCGCATTCAATGTATATAAACAAGTTGTTAGGTTTCTAGGATTATTTTGTGGAGCATAATAGATAATAATAGCTCAAAAGTTTTAACAGTTATTATCTTCCTTCTTTAGATTTTACTTATGGGTATTCACTTTTGGAATCTTTTATCTATATCATTTTTATTTATATGGGAATTTTGGGATGGTTTTTGGATGTCGAGTTATAATAATTTATAGATTTCATTGGGGTCGATTAATCCTATCTTCCAATCACGATTTGTTATAGAGGTTAATACAACCAATTTAAGATATTTTTTATCAACATGGTGCTAGTCACAAACATGTGATATTATAGAGGAGTAATTATGGGGGTAATTATCTCTCTCCATTAATTGTGGTATCTTTGGGGGAATGGGGTCATGAAATAGTGGTATCTAAGGTTAGGTTTTAGGTATAGAATGGAGTTTTGGGTTAGGAATGGGGAGGATTTCATGTGTGGTGTGTAAATATTTCTAGATTACCATGGTATGTGAGAAAGGCTAGGGAGGCCAGTTACGACATGAGGTCTCCCCTATGATATGGTACATGGTCTCTATGTATATTGAATGTCCATGTGAGTTAGACATATTTGTGGGGTATTAAACTTGGATGGGAGCATGAATCATGATGACTTGTGTTATTATTTTAATTCAGTGCTTTGGGTTATGGGAAGGTTAAAATTACAAAAATGAGTCGTAATAAGATTCCATACTACCTGGTATTAAGAAATATTTGTTTCATATTTCATCTATGTCACTTATTCATCGTTTTCTTGTGGTTCATGCCATAGTGGATTGGTAAGATAATAGGTATACTCCCCGGAGGTTTGATCCTATTAAGGAGGATGATCAGTGGAAGATGAAATTGTGAAATTTTCTATAGTAGGATTTTACGAATTACGAGGATATTATTTTGATGTATAAATTGAAATATGTTAGAGGATATTCATATCCCCTTTTGTTTTCTCTAGACCCCAGAAGATTATTGGGTCCATTTAATAATTAGTTATATGTATTGAGTTGTGCGTCAGTGGTGGATAATGTTTCTATGTGAGTGGAAAGAGGTACATATTTCCGGAATTTTTTTTTCAACGACTATGAAGGTATAAAAGAGGTGGGAGCTTCTTTCTCTTCAATAGGGGAGTATTTTAGTGTGGGAGCACAGGAACAGGTTCCATGGCCTTCTTTATTTTCCTAATATCATTTTCAAGATAAGGATTTGATTCACATATGTCTTAAAGAGCCACTACATCCAAAAATTATGTTCGTTTCAAATAATTTTAAATTGAAAATATATCTAGAGTTTAGAAAGAAGGTAGAGGTGATATATAGGAAGCATTCATTAGGTGGTTTACCATGAGAGGGGTTCCAGGAGATTTCCTCGAGGAGCAGAGTTGTAAATGGAAAGGCTAAGGCACCATGAACAACATGGTTTTAACAAGTAAAGAGTTTAACATAGCTTTAAAAACCTAGGTAATGATTTAAGAAATCCCTCTCATGTATATTAACATAGTTATATTCATTGTAAAATTATTATCAATTTTTTAAATCAAAAAATATATTGTTCTTTTAAATGATATCATTATAATATTTAACTTAACAGTTATTTTATAAATTTTATAATTTTAATGAAAAAATTCATCTTTATTTCTGAAAAAATCATATCAAAATTTACATTGGCTGAAACTTTGGTATTTTGGGAAAAAGATAGATTTTTCTGTGAACAGTTAAAAAACGATTATTTAAAAAACCATTAAATTTAAAAAAATTAGGTAATTTAAAACAACCAAAAAAATTTGAAAATTATTTTATATAACATAAGAAATGTTTATTTATATTTAATCCATTTAATTATTTTTTTAGTCCAATTTATGATGTATTTTACTGAAAGTTTTTTTCGAGTTTTAAAGTATGGAATTTTTTGAAAAACTCTTCAAAAATGCCTAATGTTTCTCTATTTTAATTAATTAAAATAATAGCTAATTATTAATGTTTTTAATTAAATATATATAATATATCAAAAAATATAAATTTCTATTGGAACAATTATTTTTTTATTCATATAGTAAATAAAAAATTAACATTTCGTTCAATAATTTACTTCTTCAAAACCCTCTTTTCCATCATTTTTGCAAGTTTTTTTTAAATGTAGTACTTGTTATTATAAGACTTGAATTTTGTAAAATTTAGTAAATGTTTGGAATCCTCAAAGTTCAAATTTTATAATAATTTTATTTAAATTTGTATCAATTATGACTCGTGAAGACAGAAAAAATTATTTACACTTTTTAAGGAAAAATGTGTTTAGTAGGGGTTAAACTAAAAACATAATGGTCAAAATGACCTTAAAATTTTACTTAATAAAATTTCTCAATATATTTGTACCATTAAATGTATAATTATTTTGGATACTCCATTTTAACCCATGCGGGATGTCTCAAATGTGGGTACTATTTTTACATTTCAAAAAATATATTGTTGTCACTCACCTCACTTATTAAAGTTTACCCACTCTCCTTGATTTTCAAAGCATAAAACCCATTTGCCTCAACAAATACCAAAATAAATTACATCTGAACATCCATAACCTTTTATTATAATCCTTTTTTTAGTTATAAATCCATTTTAGGAAACGTTTGTGTATAATCATAAAGTGGTTTTATAAGAAGAGGTAAAATTCCAAACTATTCATTTTTGTTTTATTTCTTCTTCAAACTCCATGAAATATTTTTCATTTATGATTATATAAAAACACTATGATTTCTAATTTACATAGATTTTATTATTTTATGTGCATAACTGCTATCCATCTCTACTTTCCTCAAATTGAAAATGATAGTGTCGCTCGTGTGTATGGCGGACTACCATATCATAAACCTAAATGACTCATTTTTGATGAAATCCTCCCACAGTTGGGAAAGATGATATATTTATATTATATATATGATTTTTAAATCATCTTTATACCTCTTTAGTCATTATATAATACATACCTTTTCACTAAGAATTCTATAGGGTATACAATAACATTACTCATGTGTGTGTCGGACTACAACCTCACAAGGAGATGTGATTCATTTTGCACTAATGATTTACATGGAATTTCATATAAATTAATTTAATGAATATATGTGATATATAAAAACCCTATTGTTTATTTTAAAATTAATGTATTATTTTTTCCATAATACTACACATAATATAAACCGAAATATCAAGAAGTCTAGTTTCTTTGATAATTAGGTACATTACATAAACAAATTAAAACAGGGAATACATAGCCATTATTGAAAGCATCCTTAAATTGATCGTATTATTCCTTCATACATAATACTACATGGGTTAAACTAGGGACATATATTTTAAAGGGGTGATATATAAATCCCAGTAAATGAATAAACATTGGATAACCAGAAAAATTATTACATGTTAGAACAGAAGCATATCAATGATATATAAAAGGGGTTAGAAACATAAATATGAACAGTGACAAATGATATAGCATGGAAAAATTATGGTGACATGGGAAATGCGACAACAACATAAAATTTGGCATCATAAACATAGTTCAATGCCAACTTCCAAGACATAATGATTGAAAATCCCCAGAATATATTAAGTTCACTCCCTTATCCCTTGCATGATGTCACATGTGACTAAAGAATCACCCAATGCATTATAGAGCTATCTAAGTCAATAAAATAATTATAAGATTATAATGTTTATCAAATAGGATGAGAAATGGGTATGGGTATTCACTATACATTGTTTTGTCATGGGAAGCCACGATAAAAATTCCGGAGCATAATGGGGGTATATAAAAGTTCAGGGAAGGGATTAATGAGAGTGAAAGGGGAATCTCATAATTTAGACATAAAATTCACTTTAATGGGGATATGGAATAACATATAAAAATATTTTAATTTGAGATAAAAGAAAAAAGATATAATTAAGATATGTAAATAAGGCGCAAAAGAAGAGGATCTTTTACCCTGAGTGGGTGATTACAAATGCTTAGAGGGAGATTATTGGGAGCTTGGGGGAATATTAGGAGGAGTCTAGAGAGGTTAGGGGGAAATAAAGTGCATTCTATAATATTTTTTAGTTAAGACAAATGGGATCTTTGGTGGTTTTATATAAGATATGAGTGGGGAATTATTTATTACATTTCAAGCATAGATTTTGGATTATATATAATAATGTAATCAAAACCACTAATTTCTCAATGTTTTTCCCATATTTTCTCCCAAATATGGGTGGATTTCATTATTTTATATGTATAATTTACAAAATTATTAAAATATTACACTTGGTGATGTGGAAGTGAATCATTTACTTAAAGAAAATAATTTCAAAACCATAAATATATCATTGATTTTGTAAGATTCATAAAGGATTTATAAAAGTAATCAATTAAAGATAAAATCAGATTATATTAATGGGTAAAGATATATTCAATCTTGAATACATTTTATAGTATTTATTACATCATATTTTTTCCATTATGATTTCATAATACACAAAGTATATTTATATCGAATTTATTTTTTTCCCAAAAATTATTTTGTCTTTGAAAAATCTGAAAAATTCACCATTGCATAATTCCAAGATTCTAATTACAAAAATTATATTCATTTTATATAAATAATTTTTTAATAATGTAATTTTAGATATCAAAAATAATAATCAACATTTACTTAGAAATGTTGTGTTTGTTTCTGTAATAGTTTTCAAACCCTTATAAAAATGACATTTGATTTTATAAAAATTATCATTTATATTTAATAAAACTTATTAAAAAAATAATATTTTATAAAAAGAAAATCTATTTCAAAAATCCATTATTTCAAGAAAAAAGTAAATTCTTAACTTAAATTTCATATTATCCAAAAATAAAATTTGTCTTTAAACATATCAAAATCAAAATCATTTATAATTTCTAAAATATAATAATTAAATATAATAATTATTCAACTAAAAATATAATATATGTATTCGTATTATTATTGTATAGATACATAGCCATTTATTACACTAGAAAACACCCTAAGTGTAAGTTTCATGCTGGTGAGTCTTTTACGGGGTGGTTTAGCATACAAAGTTTGGGCTATGATCTCGATGAGGCCATCACATCCTTTGTCTATGTCAATTGGATTTTTTCAATACCCTATATTTATACTAATCATACGATAATTTTTTAATGAATATATTATTAATGGTTAAGATGTTTAATGGCATTTTGAATCTAATAGGATATAATAAAACCATGGAAGTGCTTGTGTTTTCTATTACCATAATGAATAATATGTAATTTAATTCAACCACGAAAAAAATTATTTACAAAAAATTGAGTCATTAAAATATTCATACCTTAATAAAATTGAATATCAAAATGTTCATTTTACACACTAAAAAATGTGTATAACTTTATTCTTTCACTTCCTCTAGTTCCCACACTGTTTCTCCAAACTTTTTGTTTCTCCACAACACTTTGGCTAGGTGTATTGTCTTATTCCATAGAAAATTGTCTCTATGATATAATATCTTCACTAAATTATCCATATAGAAAAAATCATTCTCTAACAGTACCACCTTTAGATTGATTACATGTGATGGGTGTAGTTTATGCTTCCTCAATAGTGATATGTGGAACACTTAATTTACTTGAGATGGGTTTGGTGGGAGTGCATGTCAATATTCCACTTCTCTGATGTGATCAATATTCTCAAAGGGACCAATGTATTATGGACTAATAATTCCACTATTCTAAAATCTAATGAATTTCTTCTATGGAGGTATGTGTAGAAATACCTTATCTTTGACATGAATCTATAGGTCTCATCGATGACTATCATAATAACACTTTTTTCGACTCTAGGTACCTTTAATGAGATGCTGAATGGTCTTGATTATTTCTATAATTTCCTGTAACATTTTAGGACCTAATAGTTTGCATTCCCCAGCTTTATCCATTCATGAAGGTGTTTTGGATCTCTTCCCATAAAGGGCATCGTAGGGGGAAATTTGGATGCTTGGGTGGAATGTATTATTGAATGAAACTCGAAAATAGTATGGTGTTGACACCATTTTCATTAAAAGTCAATTTAGGATGCAATCAAAATATCCTTTATTGTATAGACATTACACTATGATTGGACAACAATTTGAGGGTGATAATCCGTGATAAAGTTCAACACAGTGTTTAGAGCATGTTGGATAAACTTCTTGAACATGGTGTTAAATATGGGATCTCGATCAGATATAATCTATAGTGTTGTTCCACATATCCTTACCATTTATCTAATGTATATCCTTGAAAGATAATCGAGGGATAATTCCAATTGATTAAAAATTAAGTGATCAGTCTTCATAAGATGATCCACCATAACCCATATATAATTATTTCTTCTTGATGTCTTTAGAAGATCATTGACAAAGTCCAGTGTTATTTTTTTTCATTTTCATGTAGGTATGGGTACTGGTTGCATCATTCCCTTTTATTTTTTTTCCTTTCAAACCTCTATTATTGATATATAATACATCTTTATGTATATTCTGTGATCCCCTTTTTCATTTTATCCTAATAATAGTTATCTTTGAGATCTAGATACATCTTTGTACTCCTTAGTTTAATGAAGTAGTCCATGATATGTATATTATCTAACAACACATTATATAAATCCGAATTTGATGGTACATACATTCGGGATCCATATCTCACAAATCCTTCAAGAACATTGATCCATAAGGATTCCCTATTTAATATATGTTACACTTTCTTCTAAATTCCCACATCACTTTTTGAACATCCATTATCTTCTCCAAAAGAGAGTTTGAGCAATCATTTATGAAATGATTTATGATTTTATTTCCTTTATGATTCACATGTTCATACTATTAAATTCATTTAATATGTGATACTTCTAAATTATATTCAATTATTAAATTGTTACTTGTTACAAACATAGAGCATCTCCCACATTATTCACTTTACTAGGATGGTAGTGGATTGGGATGTCCTTGTCCTTGATCATCTCTAACCATCTTTGTTGGAACATTTGTAGCTCTTTATATTTTAATATATAATTGAGACTCTTATGATCCGTATATATATCACACTTCTCCCAAATGATATAATTCTACCATATTCTCTACCAAATATCAATGAAGCTAACTCCATGTCATCTGTCGGGTAGTTCAATTCATGAAATATCAATTTCTTTGAATTTCATGCTATCAGTTTTTAATTCTTAATAACACACTTCCAAATAAATTCATCAAAGCATCACTATACACTATGAAAATTTCCACACTAATCATTATTATAAGAATAATTTCTATGATAATACTGTTTTTCGACTCCTTAAAGCTCTATTCACATTCATTGTTCCAAAAAAATCATAACCCCTTCAAAGTTATCTTGTTTATTAGGTTTAAAAAATAGTATGAAATTTCTTACAAATTGGCACTAGTACCAAGATAACCAATGTAATCTATGGATTTATATATTATATGTTGGCCTTTTCCATCCTTTAATTTTTTTCATCTCTGAATGGTCTAATGATCACCCATTTCTTATGATAATGTGCCTAAAATGAGACTTCCTTCAATTAGAACTCAAATGTTTTTGTACATTTCATGATTTTTATCCTCCCATAAGGTCTTTAAAATAGGTATAAAATGCTTCCCGTGATCTTCATTTATTTTTAACTATATTATAATATCATCTATAAAGAGTACCACAAATTTATTAAGGTAATATATAAAGACACTATTCATCATGTCCCTAATAATTTTTGGGGAATTATTGTGTCTGGATGGTATTATTCTGAACCTAACAGTCCCATACCTTGAAAAAAAACAAATCATGTGGATATCCACCTTATTAACCCTTAATTAATAATATCTATTACAAATATACACCTTTAATAAGTATTGTTCTCCAGGTAGATCGTCGATTAATTCATCAATCCATGGAAGAGGATACTTTTTCTTTATTGTGATCTTCTTGAGCTCATTATATTCAATGAAAAGAGGTATTGAACCATCCATATTCTTGATGAAGATAAATATTTCACTCCAAGTATAAGAAATTGGGAATATGAACAATTTATCCAAATTCTCATGTACTTGTCCCTTTATCTCTTCAAGTTCTACAAAATCCATTCTTCACGGTGTCTTGGAAAATAGAAATCCCCTAGGTAAAATGTCGATTGAAAATTCAACCTCTTGACTAGGAGAAAGATCAGACAATTTTTTTGGAAACATATTATCATATTATCTCACAATGGGTATATCTTAGATGATTATATTTTCATTAAACTCAATTATTTGGGATAGATATTCTTGAACATTGGGAAATAATATCCCTGATTTTGATGTTGGTTCTCATAAATATTAATTCTCATCCTTTTAGTTTTATAGAATTAAGGGTCCATTCATCATATGAAGAGTGATTTTCTTATCATGGTAGTTAATGCCGTATCTATATAAGGAAGTTCATTCCATTCCCAAAATTACATTAAATTCCACTAAAGGGAGTCTCAAACGGTTTTCTGGGAAATTACTCCCATAAATTTTGATAGGGGGAGTTATATAATTAGGATCCAATAATTTCCCCATTCTCCACATTCACCAACATCTCTACTTCCTTTATTTTTTGGGTTATTTTAATATTTCTACTAAACATGTGTTATATAATGCAATGCATAGAACTAGAATCCGAAATCAAGTTCACTATTCTTGAATGAATTACTATTGTACCAGTAACCACTTCATTGTCGGCATCCACCTCAGTGTTTGTCATGAAATAAGGTCACCCTTAATACCTTGGAGGTTTTTGGTTATCTCTTAAAACCATTGACTTAGTAAATTGGTTTATAAAGTTCCCTTATTCTTTAAAGTTGAAAAAATAAACAATGCGATGGGGGTTGAATGGATCATTTCATTACTCCAGCATATTAGGGTTTTTATCTAATCATAAATCACTATCTAGGTTTCCTTCCTTCCTGTACTAAAATCATTTCACTATTCTCCTTAAGCAATTTTTATGGGGATTTTTTATTCAATTTTGAAGAGTGGGATACTCAAATATCATAACACCTTTAGATTTATCCGTCAATATTATAGAATTAAAGTTTAATTTCCAATTTTTATCGATTTGATACACTTGAGATTCAAAAATATCCATTTTTTCTTTTATGTAACATCATACAATTTCTTCATTTTAATTAAATTCTCAGTTCACCAAGGCTATTTGTATACTAGGTTTTATCCCACCAAAGAAGCTGTTAACCTTGCATTTGGGGGTGAAAACAAAATCACAGGCGTATTGTCCAAGTATTTTTGATGTCTTCCTCAGGCTTTGTATTCTTGATCAATTTCCACAGTTAATTAAATTATCCATACATGTGATAAACTACCATTATAAACTTCTCTTATTGAAAACATTTAAGGGTATAAAATATCTTCTCTAGGAACATGATCCATTATTCTGGGATTATGGGGTCAGATGATCCATTGAAATTCATAGGCCTTTGTTGCAAAAAGGTCTCAATTTTAAAATTTTCCTTCTTAGGTGGATTTGGTTGCTCCTCTTAATCTAGGATTCTATTCAAAAAATGATTCAACTAAAAGATTATCACGAAATTTTCATGATTCCAACTTCTATTGGGTTGTTCATCTCATTTGGGAAGTCATCACATTTCCCTTCACATTCCTTTTTTACTCAGTTCCTCTTATTTCCATCCATTGAATAGAAAAAGGGAAATTAGGGATAATTATTTTTAAACTATTAAACACATAAATGGTAATTCCATGACATTAAATTGGTAAATTATCCATGATATGTACTTATATAACATATGTATTTATAGGCCTCAATCTATGGTATCCATGATCTATATTCTAACATATAAAGTTGTGAGAATTTTTTTATTTCATTAATAGTGGTTCATAAAAAACTTGTAATTTTACTAGTGCATATCCCTCTAGAGTGTCAAACCAATTGTGCAATAAGGCCCATTATCATGCACTAGTTCCCAGTTGAGTCTAGGTCAATGTAGTGTTGTCATGTTCTACCCCTATCTACATATGTTTCATTGACACATCCACTAGTTATATTGAAAAAGGTATGTATTTTCTTGATAAAGATCTTAATAAATAATTTACCAAAATTTAGGGATGTTTTTTTTATACTTAGTTTTATCTTTAAGGATTTCTCTAGAGTTTTCTAATACAAATATAAAAAATAACTATACATTAATTTCATACCAACTATGACAACCTTTCTCTTCTAACACATTAATTCTTGATTTATTATGGAAGTCCACACATAATACAACCAGAAAGATTGATAAGTCTAATGTATTTGGGAATTATGAATATTAAATAATAACATAATAGGAAGATATATAAATCCCAATAAGGGAATAAAAATGTAATAAGATAAGAAATATTTACCTTTTAGACATTAAGAATATCAATGACACATAAAATGGGTGATAATCATAAACATGACCAATGAGGCATGATATAGCTTGATAACATAAATGCAAAATTGGAAATGTGGAAACAAGTCAAAACATTGTATTATAAACATAGGTCAAGGAGAACTACTAAGACATCATGATTGGAAAAGTACCATTATGGATTAAAATTACCCCATAATCATATTAATGATATCTCATGAGACTAAAATTTTACCCAATGCATTAGAGCACTATATAATTTTGGGCACACCTATCACATTCATTTTACTCACATAGATAAGTGTGCCAAATAGATCATACAAGATGGGAAATGGGTTTGGGTATTTACAGAGGAGTCGAGAGTTTTAGATACGATTTCTACTCCCACACTGTGACGATGGAAGACAATAATTGTTCTCTTTTTGTATAGGAGTCCTTTAGAGAAAACCTTTGAAAGGTTTGTTTTCAGATCTTTGGATCTATAGGATTGGAATACTGTACGCTTACTTTATAACATGAATATAATTATTCAATTCACATCGGAGGATTACACTATTAAATATTGGTCAGGTTCACCTCAGAATTGTAATGATTCAAATTTTTATCAGTATAGATGGTCATATGATTTTCATGTGAAGCATGATTCTCTCTCAGTGGCGATTTGGGTGAGTTTTTCCAATATTCCTCTTCCATTACAAAATCCGTCAATAATTAGGATACTTGGGAAAATGGTTTGTAGATATTTTTTTTCTGATAACCAAACCAATGTGTTATGTCACCATTTCAATCCCTATGTGTGTGTAGAAGTTTATGTTTCAATAAAGCCATCTGAATTAATTTGGATTACCGTAGGCGATGGATATCACGGTAAGCAATAAGTTGTTTAAGAGTCGTGGTTTGATTTTTGTACTAATTGCAAGGGGATGGGTCTTGTATCGGGGAACTGTAAGCATGGGTCTCTCCAAATTGAAAAGATAAAGATAATTGGTATTGGGGGAAAAATTATTTTATGCCTAAGACTACAGATGAGCATGTTGGGAAGAGGAAAGAGAGTGTGGAGACTGTGACAAATGAATTACATAGTAAACCACAGGAGAACCCTGTGATGGAAGATGTTCTCTAATGTGTGGGAACGGACCCTACAACTCTCTATGGTGGTCCCCTTTGATCAGTGGAGGCCAGAGGCAGATCTGGAACCTATGTTACCTGAGGGCCCCAGGGTAGTAGTGGGCTTGTGTAGGGAGGTTACAAAATGGGTGCATTATATACTGAAGTGGTGTGTGTAGGGAATGGTAATAATGAAAATGAAGAAGCCAATAAAATATCAAGGGATGATCATATAGGATGTAATAATTTGAGTATTGCTTCATATTGTGAGGTTGTGATTAGGGTATGTACCATAAGGGTGGTTGATACTATTTTGATGAGCAACAATTCTGTACTTCTGTTGAATGAGGTGCTAGAGGATGGATTGGCCAGGGCAGTCATGGATGGGCTGAAGGTTTCTTGAAATGATCCCAATGATGGATTCTTTTATAGAGGTGATTCAGAGGAGGATAAACCATATGACCAACCCGTAAGATCGAGGAGGAGAAAGAGTAATAGGGGAAACCATAAAGAGAGGAAGGACTACATTTCCTACCTCTTCCAATGGAGACCTAATCAACAAAGAAGATTAATGCAAAGAAAACAGTCAATGATACCCAAAATTTCATCAAGGCTGCTTTCCAGAAGCAAGAATATTATGTTATACTGGTGCAGTCCTTGGAACTTCTCATTAGTTCGAACAATGTAATTCATGAAATTGTTCTGAAAATTAATGCTCCTGACGAGGAGGCTGAAAAAAATTTCAAGGGTCGTAATGGTGGATCTTAATGAAGAACAAGGAACATGGATTGAAAATCCGGATCTATTCTTAATAAGGGGGTTCAATAAAGGAAAAATCATCATTGAGTAGTACATCCAATCCTAAGATAGGTTGGCATTAAGGTTTGTAGATCTTCTAATGAAGGAACCTGACACTCTAGTAAGCTCAATTTGTGAAAACGTTTTTGGGGTTTTGATACTGGTAGGATGTTTTCATTTTAATAAATTGGTTTTTAACTTTTTTGTGTAAACTATGGTTTCTCACTTTTTTTACATAAAAGTGTTGGATAACAAAAAATTTAATTTTGAGTGGTATGGGTATTTGCTACATCATTATATGGCACTGGAAAATCACAGTGAAATTTCAGCATCATAACGAGGGATTAAAAAATCATGGAAGGGGTTAATGAAATTAAAATGGTTCTCTCATAATTTAGACATAAATTTGAATGTAATGGAGATATGGGATAAGATAACCCAACATTACGAATTATAGATAAAATACATAAGATAATGAAGATACTTGAATAAAGAGGAGAATAAGAGGATCTCTTACCATGAGAGGGAGATTCCAAATGCTTGGGAGGAGATTATTGATAGCTTGGGGAACCTTGGGATGACTCTTGAGAGTGGATCAAAGTTTAAGAACTTGATCTAATGTTTATGAGTTAATATAAATGGGATAATGGGTGGGTTTATATAGTAAATTATTGGGGAATTCATTACTATTTCATTAACATAGTTTTTATACTATATATAACAAAGAAATAAAAAACACAAAACTACCCATTTTTTCTCATGGTTTATTACAAAGACGGATTTTTTTTATGTTTAAGGGCCAGAATTTTGAAAATATTACCATCGCTGATGTGGAAGTGAGTCATGTACTTAAAAAATGATTTTAAAAACTTAAAATATATTATAAGTTTTGGAGGATTAATAAAGGCTTCATAAAATAAATCAAATGAATTCAAAATCACATTATATTAATGTATAAAAATATATTTGTTCATATATCCCCTTTTTAGTATTCATTAGATACTTTTTAGGTCATTATGATATCATAATACACACTATAAATTTATACAGTAATTAATTTTTACCAAAAAATATGATTTTCGCATAAAATTATGAAAACATTACCATTAGATAATTTCAAAATTATTATTCAAAAAATTAATTTCATTTTAACTAAATAATTTTCTAAATATGTGAATCTTAGCTTCTAAAAATAATAATCAATTTATTAAAAAATGTAGTTCTTTTACAATATGAATTTTTAATCCCTTAAAAACGACATTGGACTTTATAATCATTATCATTTATATTTTAAAATATTATTTTAAAATATTATTTTTATAAAATCTTATTTATTCCCAAAATCCATTAATTCATAAAAAAAAGTCATTATTTAAATTACATTTTATCGAAAAATACTATATGTTTTTAAACACATCCAAATCCAAATCATTTATAATGTATCAACTATAAAAATTCCAAATAACTATTTTCTAAAAAAAATATTATTATTATTATTATTATTATTATTATTATTATGGTATTGATACATATCAATTTGTTACACTAGAAAAATCCATATGTGTAAGGTATGTGATGGTGAGATTTCTATTGGGTTGTTTGGTGTTCATGGTTTAGTCCCTGTCCTCGATGAGCCTGAACATATCCCATAAATGGTTTCACTCATGATTACATTTTTGGATATAAACATGGGATTTTTCAAGGTAAAAACTCGATGTTGTTGTCTCCCTTAGAATCTCCGACAAATGGGATTCATAGGGTTCTATCCTACCGGATGAGGTCATCCCATCCTTTATCTATGTGAACTGAATGTTTTAAACCGGTATATTTATAAAAATCATATGATCATTGTTCAATGGATATACTATAAATAGTTAAAATGTTTAGAATCCTTTTAAATATAGATGGATACAATAAAATCAAGTAAGTACACATGTTTTCTATAATTGTAAAACAAAATATGGAATTTAGATCAAGTATAATGGGAATTTTATTTTTAAGAGTTTGGTTTGTTACATGATATACATGAAATTATTATGATATCCTTGAAATATTTATCATTATTAAAATATATTATATCATGTTATTTTTACCATTTCACTCACTAAAAAATGATAATGTCATTCATGTACGAGTGGACTACCACCATCATAAAGAATAACGTAACTCACATTGAATAACCACACAACAAGAATGATATATATAAGTATATTTAATGAAATAATATTCAATGTATGATATTTTTATTATTTTTTAATTATAAAATATTACTTACCTTCTTTCCATAATTATTGTTGAAAAATAGAGATGCGACCGATGCTTATGTATATCCCACCATTTCAAATATCGTATTGCACTTCATTTCTAAAAACCATCAATATTGATTGCAATTAAATGTATAACTAATGTATGAATATAATAATTATTATTTGATTTTTATTTTTCATATGTCTACATAATAACCCCTATGACCATATTCAACCAAAAAAATTAATTTTTTTACACATAAGCAGAATATGGTCATACATATGATGTAAACATAATTGATTAACTAATCATGTATAAGATAATAAGAAGTGAAATAAAATAAGTAATGAACTTGAAAATGGTTATTAAGAAAGTAAATAATTATCATAAGTTTATTATTCATGATGTGGTAGAACATGGGTGGTGAGTCGCACTCAGGTTGGGGGACTTCATCGCAATTTCCTTTCATTGAGGAATATTTTTATTTTTGTATCAATATTATTTGATTTTGTTTATATATTACCCCTTTGACATTTTAATTCACAACGTTCAATATTATCATGTTCTTTAACCTTTTTCTTTAATTATATCCTTTAATTGGTATTATGATTAACGTGTTTTTAATGTGTTTATGGATATTTTTTTAGGAAAAACTAATTTCAAAGTGTTCCTTCCAAGACTTTCTATTATATATCTACAATTTAAAATAATATTATGAAACTTTTAATATGTAAATAGAATATTTATAAAGTTAATTTTATGTATATTTTCAATTTATATCAAATGTTTTCAAAAAAAATTATATTTTTATGTGTTTCATACTAAATTTTTGAAAAAAACAAAAAAATATCATATTTTTAATGTATACAATGATAAGGACTTTTCCTACCACCAAAATAGTTATTTTATTTATTTATTTTTCTTCCCTTACAAGATTTCATGTTCTCTTAAATGAAAAACAATACTTCTATTTTTTTTGGGTATTTTGGTAATGAAAATGGTTTTTTAAAACGAAACAGGTATTCTGATATCCAAAAGTTATTTTTCGTATGATTTTAAAAGATTTTTTCAAATGTTTTAAGATTAAAAGTTTCAATCTTGAATGTTGTAATTTATGTTTTTGTCTTTCGACATTGTTTACTATGTTTGATAGCATATATAACCATGTGAGCTCGTTATAAAAAATATTATGGGTGTTCATAGATATCACTATAATTCATTAGGTAATGACTATATTCTTTATGAATGATAATTTCCTTTTTATGAAAAAAATTATAAGAAAAGTTTTTTTATGGGTTTCTATGATTTTAAATCGACTAATGATTTTTTTAAATTTTATTAGATATAAATATATTTTTTTTCTCATCTTTTATTTTTTTTAAATATTAATAGGATTTTAGGATGTTTTTGAGAATCTAAGAAGTCACGTTGAATGTCTTAAAGATTTATCATGGAAAGAAATCTTATTTTGTTTTATAATTTATATATGTTGGGAAATAGACACATATTGGATGTTTCCACTTTGTATTAGATGGATTAGTATTGTATTATTTTTTATGAAATTCTAAAAAAAATATAAACCTTAAAAGATTCTTCCAAATCAGCATCCTGAGATGGTTGTAATAGGAACTGAGTAGTTTTTTGTAGTGATGTTTCAGATGAAAGAAGCTATAAATGGTGGTGGAATCCATACCAAAGAGGATCTTGATCTAACAGAAAAGAAAATTTCAACAACAGATCATTTTATGGGGAAAAATCACCCATCATTCAGTGGATTTTCTAACCCTATGGATGATTATGTATAGATGAATTCTCTATAGAAGATATTAGAAGTCATGGGATGTTCATAATTTTAAAAGATAACTCCTTTTTTCATTTTGGAGTTAATGTTGATCAATGGTGGTCTATGGTTAAGAATACCAGAGACAAATATGATGTTGATGCGATGGAATGGGAAATTTTTTTGGATACATTCTTAGAGAAATATTTCCCTAACGATTTTTGACACTTAGTGGAAAACTAATTCTTGGAATTAAGGAAAAAAGATATTGATTATGCAACCATGCATGAAGGAAATTTTATAGGACTAGCTAGGTATGTACCAAATTTTTTTTGGGACATTGATAGTTAGAATTTTAGATCTTAATCAAGATTGAAATATTATATATAAATATATTGGTATTAATGATAATTTGAAGTCTATGATTATTGTTTTTGTGCTTAAATAGATAAGATGTATTTTTCTGGTAATTTTGTGCCTCATGAGGATGAAATCAAGAATCATTCAGGATGGAATGCGATGGGGAAAACAATAATGAAATTTAAAGGTAATGAAATTAGGTTCCTATATTTTGGAAAATGTTGTAAAAATCACCCTGTAGAATGTATTATTAAATCACAAAAGTGTTATCGATGTGGAAAATTTTCCCTCAACTCCTGGGATTCCTTGAAAAGAATCGTGAAAAATAAAAGAATAGGGTATCTGATAGCCATCCAATAGTGATGTGTTTCATTTTTAATGACCTGGGTCATTATGAAAATATGTTCCTAATGTTAGTATATTTAGCTTGAAATAATCCAGATTATAAGAAAAAAGGTGTGGAAAAATATTTTTCTACTACTATGGTTATTGTTGGAACATCAAATGAAGTTATGATTGGTAAGTTACTTGTGTATCATATTTATTCACACAAACTCTCTGTTTATTGATCTTCACATTCTTTAATTTTAGAGAACTTTCTCTATAAATTGGGAATATAACCTCATAAAATTAAGATGAAACTTTTAGTGAAAACTATAGGTGTAAGTATTAAAGAATCTTATATTTATAGGAATCATCCAATTGTTATAAATGGGATATTATTCGGTATAAATCTTGTTGTACTATCCTTGGTAGATTTTGATACCATTTTGGGTAAGGATTTTCTTTCAGTTTATTCAATGATTTCATGCCTTTAATAACGTACCAAGAAGATGATAAATTGATTAGAGATGGATGAAAAAGTTTCATTTCTCATAATTTTGAAAGAAAAAAAACAATTCAAATTAGTGATTTTCTAGTTGTGAATGAATAGATAGATGTTTTTCAAATTATTTTCTTGGTGTTATTCTTGACGAAGAGGTTGAAATTACTCTCTACTTATTGCCTCGTGGTAGTCCTTTTTCAAAAAACCTTTATTGAATGGATCAAGAGGAACGTTTAAGATTGAAAATAAATTTCAGGAGTTATTAGATAAAAATTTAATTCAACCTAGCACTTCACCATGTGGTGACCATATTTTTTTATTAAAAATAGATGGTTCAATGAGTACTTTCATTTATTATAGATCATTTATTGAAATAAATTTTAATAAAAAGTATCATTTTATTCATATTGATGATTTAATTATTCATCTCTAGGGAGCACATTATTTTTCAGCCACTGAACTATGGTGTGGGTACCTTCAACTAACATTGAAGGAGGATGACATTATGAATACTAAATTTTAGACTAGATAAGAAAAAGATGAGTAAACTATTATTACCTTTGCATTGTCCAATGAAAATGTTCTATTTATGGGCCTTATAAATAGAGTTTATCGGATGTTTTTGACAAGTTATCTATTTTTCTTTTTAATAAAATTTGGATATATTGAAATATTCAGGAGGAACATTAAAGACACATAAGGTTTGTCTTTCAAGTCATAAAATAAAAAAACTATATTAAAAATATAGTATGTGTGAAATTTTGATGAAAAAAATTTCTTTCCTTGAAGATATTTTTTCTAAACGTGGCATAACTAGTGAAACTTCTAAGATAATAGTTGTCTAAGAATGTACAAGTCCCAAAAATATCAAAGAGTTTTGCATTTTTCTTGGATTATCGGGTTACTACGTGATATTTGTTAAAACATTTCTCCAATTCCCTATCTTACTAACAAAGTTTACTAAAAAATGAGTTAAATTCATCTAGAAAAAAGAATATGATTATTTTTTACAAGTAAAAAAGAATATTGGTGAATGATCCAGTTTTGGCCCTATTAACTAGAAATATAGAATTTTTCATCTACAGTGATACTTTTTTAATTTAATGTGTTGTATCTTAATGTATAATGATTAGGTAATTTCTTATTCTTAAAATTGGATAAAACCTCGGGACGTAAATTATGCTACACATGATTAGGAATTAGATATTGTGGTCTTTTATTCGAAAATTTAGAGGCATAATTTGTATGGATTAAAGTGTGAAATATATACAAATAACAAAAGTATAAAGTATATATTCACTCAGAATGAATGGAACATGATATAGAGAAGCTGAATAAAAATAATTAAGGATCACGATTTCATGGATCAATTCCATCCTTGAAAATAAAACAAAGTGGTCGATTCTTTGAGTCACCATGTTACTTTTAGAACATGACCATTTGGTTAATATTTTTATAAATTATGGCCTAAGGTGGTGGATGAAAGGATATCATATATTTTTTATGATTCGGTGCAGTCGACTTTTCAAAAAATAATTAAAATAGCACAAAAGGGGGATTAATATTTATAAGAAAAGGTAGAACCCATTAAAAAACAGAAAGTTTTCAAATTTTAATATTTCTGTAGAAGGTTTCCTATGATTTAGAAAAATATTATGTGTGACCTTGATTCCCAGATAAAGAAAGAGTTATAGGGTAAGGCTAAAATATTTTCATTTTTTGTTCTTCCAATATGATCTAGGAATTTAAGAGACCTCTAGTAGTGTTAATGGTGAGATGGAATTAAAGAGTTACTTTTTAATTTATCATGAAGTGTTTTAATTGTTAGTATGATAAACTAGAATGAAAATTATTGATGAAAATAATTCATCTTTTTTTTGGGTTGAAGTGGAAATTATAAAATATATCCATGAATTTTGTGAATGGATTATGAAATATTTATCAAGATAATGATGTGATTTGGGTTATTGTTGATTGATTTACTTAATCTTCATATTTCCTTTCCATTTCAGATAAAATGTATTTATATCAATTTATTTGATTATATGTAAAGGAGATAGTACCGTTACATGGAGGACCTCTCTAAATTATATTTGATCATGATCCCAGTTTGACATCTATGTTTTGGAAAGGTCTACAGAAGTCATTGGGAACTGATTTAAATTTCATCATAAAATTTCATCCTCAAAGAAAAGGTATGTATGAGGGTAGGATTCCTACCATGGAAACTTTTCTTTCATCTTGTTCAATTGATCAAAAGGTTATATTCGATCAAAATATTTCATTAGTCATGTTTTCTTATAATAATAGTTTTCATTCTAGTAGACAGATGGCACCATTTGAGAAATTATATTAAAGCGGTTTTTGATACACTTATTTTAGGATTAAGTAAAGGATGTTTGTGGGACCAAAGTTAGTGGAGAAAATTTTTCAGAATGTTTAGTTTATTCAATTATATATAGAGATAGTTTTTATAGGTAGAGTAGAAATACATATAATAAGAGGAAAGCTATTTTTTGGGGAAGGTGATCATTTAATTCTTAATGTCTCCCCATGGGAAAGTGTTATATGATTTGGTAAGAAGGGTAACATAAGTAAATGGTTCATTGGAACATATAAAATCTTATAGAAAACTGGATTTTTTTTTCAACTGAGTGGCATAACCTTCGATTTTATCTCAGATACAAAATGTATTTCATTTTTCAATATTAATAAAATATATGTCAGCTAGATATCATGTATGGAACCTGAATATAGTTTAGCAAGAATATAATATTTCATATGAGGAATATATATTTTATATTCTTCAAAATATAGAGAATGTTTTACTAAATAGGTTGATTCACTTGGTTAAGGTTTTATGTAAAAACCATATGCTTGAAGTGGCCACATGGGAATCTAAAAATTCCACGAGGGAAGGATATCTCTACTTTTTTAATAAGTGAATAAAATTCTAAGGAATCTGTTTTAAAAAGGGTTATTAATGTAACCACTTAGATAAAGATAGAATAAATAACTTTCATTTTTATTAATATAGTTATATTCACTATAAAAATATTTAGTGATTTTTAAATAAAAAAGAAAATATTATTAATTAAAAAAATTATTATAATATTTTATTTAGAATTTTAGTTTCTAAATTATAGAATTATAATTATTTGAATTAATTTAATTTTTTATATTAGAATTTTAAAATTTATTTTTAATGAAACTTTTGGATTTTTAGAAAAAGATTGATTTTCCCGTGAATATTGAATAATACATATTTTTTAAAAAATGTCTTTTCTATTCAAAACACTATGTTATTTAAATGGCCCTATATGTTTTGAATATTATTAAAAGTGACTTTTTTATTCTTTAATTTAATTTAATTTAATTAATTACATTTATATAATCTTATTCTCTTATTTTAGTATAAGTTTTTTTTTGTTTAAAAAATTGGATTTTATTAAAAAGAGTTATCAAATGCATAATTTTTATCCGTTTTAGTTAATTAAAATAACCCCTAATGAGAAATTTTTTAAAATAAATTTTTATATTTTATTTCAAAAAAAATAATTCTAAGAATTATAATAAGTATTATATGTCATTGATTTAATATAATATCATCTTTTTCTTTAATAATACACTTCTTGAAAACACCATTTTTTGTCATGTCGTCAGTTTTTGTTTTAAATTTAACTTTGATACTTCCATGAATTGAATGTAAAAAATTTATTGAATATTTGGAATATTAATAATTTATATTTTATAATAAATTAAACTTAATTTTTTACCATTATAAACTGTGAAAACTTTAGAAATTAATTACCACGACGAAGGTAAAAATGGTTTACCGAAGGTTAAACTAACAATATAATTTTTGAAATGACCTAAAAATTGTCTAAAAACAATTATATAGATATTTTTGGACATTATATTTTATATTTATTTATAAATATCCATTAACCATCCTTTATTCATGTGAAAAACGTGGGTACACCGTTTGCTTTCCAAAAATTGCATTAGTGCCACTCACCTCACTTATAAAAGGCCACCCCTCCCCTATTATTCGCAATATAAAACCATTTTTCTTGGAAAATCTCTAAAACAAAAATTCCCAACTACCATAAACTCATACTAAACCCATTTGTTTGTCATAAACCCATTCTATGAATACTTTAGGTGTAATCCTAAAGAGGTGGTCCGAGAAGCGACAAAACACCTAGCTATGCTTTTTTTATTCTTCCACCCCCCTTAAAATATTATTATTTTACTATTGTATAAAAAAATTATTATATTACATATAATAATATTTTAATATGTTAAGTTAATGACATGTATCCATCTCTTATTCCCTAAAATGGTAATCAATAATGTCGCTCTTTTGTATGGCGGACTACTACCTTGAGAACAGATGTGACACATTTTAAACAAACACCACCCTCATTTGGGTATTATGATATATATAAAGTATCTACAGGATATAAATATCATAAATATAACTTTTGGGTCATTATATCAAATATTTATTTCCACTTTCCATTCTTTAAGGGATAAGACAACTTCACTCGTGTGTACGGTAGACTACTGGCTCACGAAGTGATGTGATTCGTTTTTCACTAAAGCATTGTATGGAAGTAAATTATGATAATTTTCATTAATATATTATCTTTTAATGATGTAATTATTATATTCATGAAATATTTATCATTCAAAAAACATAATCTCTCTTTTTCTTTCTTTCATTTTCACTCACTGAAAAATTATAACAAAATTCTTGTACATGTGGACTACCATCATCACAAAGCGATATAACTCTATTTTCACCAAAGAAAATACATAGATGATATAGAATGTATATTTAAAGATATAATTTTGTATGAATTTGTTATTATATTTCTAGATATAAAAAATATCTCTTACCACATTTCTATAATGATCATTGATAAATGGAAAATTTACTCATGCATGTGTATGAACCACTGTCTCCGTGGTTGTAACATACATCATTTCCAAGAAACATATTTCATGAATGGTGTTAAAAGTATATTTGATATATAAATATGATTATTATTTCATGAATATTATTCTATATATGTTTAAATAATGACCTATTTTACCATTTTAACCTACCAAATTAATTTCTGACACACAAATTGAATATGGTCAAAACATCTGACATAGACCTAATTGATTAAGTAATCATGTAAAAAATAGTCATAAATGAAATAAATGTAATAATAATCATTAAAAGGGTTCTTGATAAATTAAATAATTCTCATATGTTTATTATTACATAAGATAAAGAACAAGTGTGAAAAGTCAGACTCAATGTACGAGACTTCATCTCAATTTCCTTTCACCGAGTCATATTTTGATGTTATTAGTATATATTAATTTATGAGGCGTATATAAAAACCCTTTTTAATGTTATATAAATAGTTTATCTATTTCAATGGTATTTATTTTTTTATTTATTTTTATGCTTTCAAGGGGATTACAATTCAAATTTTGTTAAACTGGTAAATGACTTTTTTTAAATCTTCTTTCTAATGTTTTCCTTGCAACTATTTCTCTTCCATGTCAATGTTATTAAAATAAATTATAAAAGTTATTATATGAACATAAAAGATTTAAAAACTAAATTTTATATCTATTTCTACTTTATTTCAATAGCTTTCAAAAGAGATATTTTTATGTTTTTTATACGAAATGTTTTGACAAATGATAATAGGAATGTCATTTAATATTTTGTATAATGACAACATTTTTTTCCATATTGAATGTTATTTGATTTTCAAATTCACTTTTAAGACATCAATATTTATTAACATAAATCCCATGTTTTCATTTTTATTGGTATTTTTGTGCTTTAATTATGTTTTCAAAAATAAACATTTATTCACCTATATAATGTTGAGTTCCATACAAGTTTAAAATAGTTATTCAATTGTTTTATGATGAAAATTTAAAATACTATAATGTTTCATTCCTGATATAGTCCTTGAAATGTTTTTATTTTTGGGTATCCTAATTATTACTAGGTGATCCCATTATATATAATATGATGGGTGTGCTCAGATATCACTCTAATACACTTGGTAATGATTATGTTATTCAGATAATTACATTAGATGTTAGCCACATTTTTTTATCCACCAAGAAATAATTTTCATTTTTTCAATAATTCACTTCTTGGATTCGTGGGAACCTCATAAACCCAATTTTTCTAAATAATATGAACTGAACCAACTTAGAAACCACCATACAAAAAAAATGGAAAAACAAAATACAAAATAAAAAATTGGAAAAAACTCTTCTACAATATGAAAATAATAATGTCACAGCACAAAACACCAATCAATATTCAAAATTCAAAATGAAAATATAATCCATGCAATGTCACACTTCCTTAGGATAAAATATAATGTTTGCATATGGAACATTTTAGAATCTTTAATCCCACTGGAAATCTATCAATACCACATCTAGCCACAATATTCCTTTCACGATTAAAATTTCAATTTGAAACTCCATCATCATCTTCACATTACTATCATCAATAGCTGACAACCACAACCAGCAACATTGCCAACAAACCTTGAAACATATGTGACCTTAGAAAACACATCACCGAAAAACCACCATCATCATCATCACTTGATCACCATGAGAGATGATAGTCAGAACAAAATAATGCTCTTACCCCTAAGGGTAAAATCCATTGAAGAGAAGAAACCCTGAACCTCATAGATCGCGATATTATCCATATGGTTATTCTAATTTGTAAGTAATATGTAAGGGTTCCTTAAGGGTTTTATGAGATTATTTTTGAAGCAAAAAAACGGAATTTTCTATGATTTATATTGATTTTACATGAAAATAATTCTTTTCTAAAGGTAATATAAATGAAAATTTTAAAATAATATGCAATGGCCAAAACCATTATAAATAAAATTCCATTTATTATCAAATTAAATTTCCTATTATGGTTATAGAAAATGCATACACATCTTCGTTGTTCCTCAGATATTATATCCTATAGAATTTAAAATATTTTCATGCATCATAAACATTGATAAATAATATTTGAACACTAATCTTGGGATTATTAAAAATATAAGGTTATGGTAAATCCAATTATCTCTAACAAAAAAGCAATGGCCTCAGCCAGTAGGATCGTACCCCATGAGGTCCGTTTATCTATATTCCAAAGGAGAAAGAATCACTCACCTTTTCCATTGGTGTAATAAAGGAATAAATATAAATACCCTAATAATATAAATTTGTATATTGTATATTCAATAGAATAATGGTTAAATTTACATCATACTATTGTAACATTATAAATGATTTTGATTTCAATATAATAAAACAAAAATTTTATTTTTGTGAAATAAAAAAATTCAATTAAAAATTTATTTTTGATGAATTAATTTTTTTTTAAAATGATATATTAATAAAATAATATAGTTGAATATTTTTTTAAATTATAAATTATAATAAAATGTTTATAATGTCCAATGTAATTTTTTTATAAAGGTTCAAAAATTGTTGTTGTCAAAAAAATATTTTTCAATAAATATTGACTCATATATTATAGGAAATTTTTTAAAAAATATAGTGTTATTTGGATAAAATAAATTTTATTCTTAAAATCATCACATTAAAAATATCCAATGGTGAATTTTTAATAATTTATTGAGATAGTCAAATTTTTGAGTAAAAATTAAATACAGTATAAATATATGGTATGTATTATGATATCATAATAACCCATAAGTGTTGTAAGAAATGATTTAAAATAACTAAAATACCAAATATATTCTTTATTTTATAATAAAATGATTTGGTTGTTATTTGATTAATTTTTCAAAGCCCTTATAAATCCTTCATAACCTATATTATAGTTTATTATCTTAAAACCATTTCTTTAAGAAAATGACTCACTTATACATGACCAAGTTTAATATTTTATATATCTCAGACCATGGAATTATAGAATAATTAAGAGAACTCCTCTTTGGGAGAAACTATGGGAAAAAACGTTAGGAATGTTTGTGATTTTGATTTCTTTTTTTATATAGAGTCTAAAACATAGGTTTGAGAAATATTTAAAAACTCCCATCTATTTTCCAACATAAATCCACCGAATATCCCTTTAATCATCACTAAAACCTTATATAACATACTCACTATAAACTCCCCTCTCAATATTCCTTCAATTGGGTCCCCAATCTATCCAGAAGATCCTCCTTATATTTTTAAATCATCTTCTCAATGTAAGGGATTTTCTCTCTCTTATTTTCCATTTTAGCACCTCATTTGAAATTAGCTTTTGAATCTAAATTGGATATGTTTAAATGAATTTATAAATATACATATAATTTCTAATTTATTTACTGAAAATTCGTTATCATCTATTACCTCTCATAATATAATTTACCTAATCTGTTAATATGATGCAATTTAGCAAGGGACCTTTGTCTCTTCTTTTCCTTTCAAGCACCTTCTCTATATTTAGCCTTTTGAATATTATTTTTTATGTTTTCATGACATTATAAATATCCCTATAATTTTTTATTTCTTTCATGATAATTATTTATCATTTATTTCCTCTCATTATAGCATCTACTTAAGCGGTTATTATGCTGAAATTTACTAAGAGACCTCTCTTTCTTCTTTTCAGTTCAAGAACATTCTTTGTATTTGTCTCTCTGAATATCAATTGGTTATGTATTCATGAAATCACAAAGATAATTATACTGTAAAATTTATATCTTAATAATTATATATCATTTAACCCCTCTCATTATATCATTTACCCAATTCATTATTATGCGGAAATTCTGTAAGGGTTCCTCTCTTTCACCTCTTTATTCAAGAATATTTTTTATTTTATGCCTTTTATTTCCAATTCGTAATGATGTAAAATGTTTTCTCACGTCCCTATTACTATAAATCCTATTCTAAACTAATTAAATACCCATTTATCTATCATTAAACACCTTTATAAATATTTAAGTACTATTGTTATGCAATCAAAATTTCACTGTGAGATTTCCTTGCCATACCTTTCTATTGTGAATACCATCTTCATTTACACTCAAGGGTATTCACCTTGACATACCTGAACTAATTTTATTTGGTAATGATATATATTTATTCTATAATCCTTGATTGGGTAATTAATTGTCTTTAAACATGATCCAATTTTTAATGACAGGAGAACACTTATGCATGTACATGATATGAAAGCAATAGGTGAAACCATAATTATATAGGGATAAAATTAATTAGGTAAAGCATTAGTCTCTCGATACATCATGTATGGGGTTATAGAGTAAACCTAATCCATTATGGGTTTTTTTCAACCATGTTATTATTTCTTGGTGGTTATCCTTGACTAATTTTTATGATGTAATGTTGAACATTTTTTCTCATTCCCATGTTACCGTTATGTTATCATGTTATATGTTATCTCATTATTCTTATTTAGTATTATCATTCCTTTTGTGTTTCCCTGAAATTGTTATTGTCTAACATTTAACACTTTCTTTATGTAACTATTTATTTATTTCCTTATTATGCTTTATAACTCACTCCTTTCATATGTATGTCCTCCAGTTATCCCATGTAGTTTTATGAATGATGGAATATTATGAGCTTGTTAAGAAAGTTCTCTATAATACCAATATACCAAATATTTTAATATTTTATTTAATTTACCACATAATAAATCATGAATTGATGAATAATAAATACTGGGGTTGTCATATATTGGTATTGGAGGAATATCTATTTATTTTTTGGATTATGATTAGGAAACTCTAGAGAAATCCTTATAGATAATAATAAACATGATAAAACATCCCTATATTTTGGATAAGTATAGAGTAATTGGTTTCCAAGAAAATAAATTCGTACCAAGATACTACAAGATTATTTTTCTCTAGTACAGAGGAAGATAGGGGTATTAATCCCAAAAATGGAATGTTTAGTAGGACTCAATCATCAACTACTGCATGAAAATAGGATTTACTATATAGCTAATTTGAAACTCCTGGGGTATATTCTTTAATAAATTCACAATCCTATTATAAAACAATATTAAGGGAACCAAAATCCACAAAAGTAAGTTTGTTTTGAAGTAGATTATAGATAACATATATTGAAGCCAAAAAATTCATGATTTAAGGAAATAAATGTCATTTATAAATACGTCCTTAAATTTTATTGGCTACCCATTTTTATATTTAATAGTTTAAAAATAATCATCCAAAATTTTTCTTTTAATCAACACAATGGATAAAAATAAGTGCAAATGAGTAAAAAACCAATGTGAAGGGAAATTTTATATGAAAGGCATTGTCATGGGTACTCTCAAAAGATAATCAATTTTGGGTTATTTAGGTGCAGTAAAGTGGATGAACAAGGTCATCTATCAAAGGAGGAAGTAATATAAAACAATATATTAAAAGTATTTTAAAAATAATATAATATAATACAACCACAATACTTAAAAGGATGGGGGGTTGTTTATCATTTATAAAACTAGAAGATGTATGATGGAAAAATATTGTCTTTTTTTCCTTTTTCTTTTTGAAATGACATTGAGAAAACACAATGAGAGTAAATTTTTTAGAAAAATATTTTTTAAAATTATATTCGATCTAACTCTAACTCGTCACATACTTATTAAAATTTATCATTTAGATTAATCTCAAATTAATTATTCTCCCAAAATATTTTAACCCTTAAATCCTTGTAGAATAAACTATACCACATTGATGAAATAAATTAAAACCTAGGCAAGCTTAATACCATGAAATCATAACACAATAAATTGATGGGTGTTATAAGGCTATAATATAGTTAGAAGTAAATTTAGGGAAAATATATACTTTAAAATTTAATTGAATTGATTTTAGGGATTATATTTGAACTCTGCAAATTTATCTCATGTTGTTTTGTTTTACATATTATGATTAAGCTCCCATAATTCACACATTACATAACCTCATGAGTTTTTTGTTAATTGTTCAACTTATTTATTAGCATCATTTAATTTAAAAACTCAATTGATGGATCATATTATGTTAATTAAACCATCTAATTTATTCAAAAAATAATAATTAATGAAGGCGAGAATTAGTTTAATTACTAATAAAATTTACTCTTCCATAGGTAGTGTAGTCATCTTAGAAATGGTTTGCATTATCAACAGTAATGGAAAGTGTATAAACCAATCATATTTCTAATATTGATTTTCAAACCAAATAGGATGATTATATATAAATTAATATTTTAAAAATAAAACAATTTTAGGAGGAACTAATAAGTTTATTAAGAAAACAACAATATTACACCATAAAGAAGAATGCCTCAGTGAAGGGATTTATTATAAAAGATCCACCCTTCTTGCAGTTGTTAGAGAATTGGAGTGAAACAACTTCTAAAATTAACTAAATATCCTAATTCATGTCCTAAACCATTGAAATGAGAAAAACACATATTTATATATTGTAGGTTATGATAGATTTTTTATAGGATTTAAGTATGAATTGGATAATTCAACAAAATAATTTAATCCAAATAGCATTCACTATTTGACCTCCAAAAATATTTAACCATATGTCCTTTAAGAATGTCTATATTTTGAAAAATTGGTTCCTAGATATTATATACAAATTTAGACCAAATCCATTCTTGGATGATGACATTATATCCCAAATTGTGATGTGGTGTCCAATCTGGCATGTCCTTACCAACTTTCATTAAATGGACCATTTACTCCAATAAAATGCACAATTTATCTCACATGTTCTAAATAACAGTTATAGACTGTTAAAAAACACATGATTAGAAAATTTTACATTAAAAAAGTATACGTATAAAAAATTATTGCAAAAATACTACAATAATCTTTAAAGGTAAAAACATGAATTCTCATCCAATTTTCTAATGAATAATCTAATCTAAAATATGTTATAAATAAACATAATTAACACAATGTGAGGAGATTATTTATTTTTTTATAAATAAAATATTAAATAAATTTTTTTTTCAAATCCCTCAAACATACAATCTTGGACTCTTGGGAAAACCTCATATCATGTATTCTAAAAAAATGTGAAAAGATATGTAGGTTCATATGAATCAATCTACAGAGGAAATATAAGCAAAGTAAGAATCCCTTAAATAGTTAATAAAAATAAATTTTTAATTAATTTCCTCATAAATTGTTACAAAATAAAAACCAGTGAGATTAATTCCACTAATAGTAGAGAAACAATTTATGGGTATACCATTCCATTAATTCCCCACGTTTATGTGTTCCAACCATTTCAGGCTCATATATCCACCCTCTATTCAGCATATTTAGGTCATTTCAAATAATTATTCTTACCAATTGTAACTCATATAACCTTTTAAACATTTCTTTTTAGTCAAATTTTGAGACAAACTCACTTAAGAATTCTTGAAATTCAAACATTAAACTCCCAACAAAGATAACCCCATGTGCTATACATTTCATCACTCCCTACATTATTAGGATTTTTTATTTTATTTTTTTATTTTTTGTTTTTTATAAGGAATAGAACTGTTAGATATCAAGTACACATGCATAGGACAATTCATTATAGAAATGACATTTATTGGGAGAGAAATGAATGTATGGAACACCAATTGATATAAGATTATTTTTTTTACCTAACATGGATATACCATAAATTAATTAGAAAAAATTTCACAAGTTATGGGTGGGAGAAAAATTTTGTGGAGAAATAAATGAAACAATTTTCCATGAACCAATATCACAAATAATAGTGTTAAATCAATTTTTTTGTAATGACACAAAAAATAATATCATTGATGACTGCAATTTTTATAAAAATAAATCATTAATGATGTTATCTACATCATTCTTATCATGCTTTCAATGAATTTTGAAAAAAAGAATTTTTCATATATTCTATATCTAAATGAAAAAGTTACGTGAAATTGTTTATTGAATTGTTTTTTTTAATTTAATATAAAACAAAACTGAAAACAAAGGCAAAACCCACAAATGATAATTCTACATATCTAACCAAAAAATTTATCCCCTAACCAACACATGAAATATTTAATTGTAGTAAATATTAATCCATGATATAATATGTGAAGAATAAATTTAAAATTTGAAATAAGAAAAATAATATAACATCTAAATTGTTAAGAACAACTTCTAATTCTGAAGGGATGATGCCATCATATTGTGTGATGAAATTAGCTATATTTGTAGAAAATCCCTCAATTTATTAGTTCAAACATTTCCTATTGATTGTAAACATCCTTCTTTCTTCCTATTATGTGATCTACACTAAACCATAAGGAAAGTCATGAGATATAGAATAATAACCTAAACATATGGAATACAACTTACCAGGCATCAACTTTAATCATGAATTGCATATTAGGACTTTCTATACTATATGAAACCCAATATTTTGGATCATTTTATTGTGACATGGTTTCGATCATTTTTTATAGATCCTTGACTTCTTATATGATGGCAACATAATCTTCTCAATAAATTGAATTTTCAACTTCCTTTTAATTATGCCTTATGTCAAATCCATGTTGTATTTATTTGTAGCCCAATATGAAAAACTTTAGACCTATACAGGAAGATGACATGCTTTCCCAAAAATAATATGGAATGGGGACATGTAGATCAGAGTCTTATATATCATCCTATAAGATCACAACGCATCATCCAAGCACTTTTTCAATCATTTGTATTTGGCTGCATGATTTTCCCTAAAAATTGTTTCAACTATTGATTTGAAACACCCTCCTATCCGTTTGTTTTTTAGTGGTATGGTGTTGATGTTTTGTGTTTCACCCAATATTTAAGAATGATAGAAGCCATGTTTTGATTACAAAATTGTGTCCCTTATTCACTATTAATGGCCTTTCATTCTCTAAACTTAATAAAAGTCTGTTCCAGGAAAAAATTGACTAGAACATGAGAATAATCATTCCCCGTGACCTGGTACTCCACATTTTTTCTCACATAATCTACTACAGCCATAATATACAAGAAACCATATCAAAATATAAAATTAACAATAAAATCAATTCCCGAAAACATAAAAATTCCCACAAAATAATATGGGTTATTTTGGAATCTCTTATCTCACTTAAATTTTTCCATTGTAACTATAATGGGAGCATGACTAACAAGACACATGGAAATCATGAAACAATATAAGAAAAAATAATCTAGATTCAAATAATTTCCTAGCTTTCCATTGGGCTTCAAAGTTTCCTCACATGAAAGTGTATGGAAAAAATATAGAAAGTACATAGAATCATGATCAAGAAGACAACTCCTAACAAAATGATCATTATACATGTGATAGAGGTAGGGATCATCTTACACATAGAACCTAGACTAACTCTTTCATTTCTGGACTTGATTTTCTTTAAATTTTTAAGAATTTGAATGGAAACATGGTAGTTAACTATATCAACATAAAATGGACGTGTACTTGAGATGACGTATATATTCTCATCAGGAAAGTGTCTCGATGTGGTACCTAGTCCAAGGTGTCACCCTCTAGTGTGTGAGTAATACACCTCATCTGGTCCACCACTATGTTTTCTGACCACTTATTTTCCTTTATCTCGATATTAAATTCTTAAATAAGTATAATCACTTGGATGGGTCAAAGTATTCCATCTTGATACTTCAAGAGGTACCTCATAGCTTCATGGTGAGAAAAAAACAACTTTAAATCCCACAAAATATAAACTAAATTTAACTAAAAAAATATAACAAAAATAAACTTCATTTATATTGTGGTGTAATTTCATTGGGATGAATCCAATATCCTCAAATAAAATACAATCACTTGTCAACATCCATCCAACCTTTTTAAAAGAAAGCCCCAACTATGAAGTTTGAAGCATCACATATAAGCTCAAGTAGAATATCCCACAGTGGGGGTTATATGGTCGGTGGAGTAGTAAGACAATTATTTATATCATTAAATCATACCCTGCATGAATCATCAAAAATTAATTTAATATCATTTTGAAGAAATCAAGATTAGGGTAGAGCGGTCATTCTGAAATCTCAGATGAAGCATCGATAAAATCCAACATTCCTTAATAATGATCTAACATCATTCACACATGATGGATATAGATAGAATTAAATAATATCTACCTTATATCTATCAACCATTATTACACGTTTTTACACTATATTCTCTAAGAAATTTCCATTCTCTACCATGAAATGAAAAGTTTCAAAGTTCAAAACCATATTCTTCAGAATTCAATGGTTCAACACCTTCCCAAACTAAAGATACATTCATAAAATAAGTATCCATACAATGTAAAATAATCCATCAATACATCAATTTATTTCTCAATGGAATCTAAAAAATTACTCACCAAGCTTCTCTATAAGGTAAATAGGCATTGAAATGTCCAAACGGAATCCCTTAGTGGGAAAATTTACCAAATAGACAAGTGAATGTTTTCTTCTATGGATCCTATAGATCTATAGTACCCTGAAAATTTCAACAAAATCCTTTCAAGAAACAATAGAGTGTATTTATAGCTAGTCTCTCAAGATTTTTATAAACAAATATGATGGTGGAATGGTCATAGGGAATAGATTAATTTAGTTCCATATAATATATACACACATGACACCTGTTTTTCATCCTTATTTTAACTAATTCCTCTCTCTCATTTCTAGCAATAACAACACCACTTTTCTTAGGAACAACATGAATAGTACTAACCTTCTTAGAATATGAAACAGGATAAATTATGCATACCTCTAGAAAATTTTCAAATAATTTTTTAAAAACATCCAAAGGTGTTTGATTTAGTCTCCGTTTTTGGATGCCTAACTGCTTTATCCCAATCCTCCAAAATAATCAAATGAATGCATATGGAGTGGATGATACCAGATATGTTAGCCAGGTTCCACCCAATTTCACTAAATTTCTCCCTAAAAAGATTCAAATGATTTTCTTCGGGTTCAAAAGGTATATTGTTAGTAATTATAACAGGTAATCTCATACCACTCAACAACAATGAGTATTTGATATTTGAGGGAAATGGCTTGAGTTCAAATGATGGGGGTGAATTAGCAATGGAGAAATGGAAGGAACTAAAATATTTTCACCATGAACATTTGTATCAAAAGATAAATCATCAAAATCAAAGAATAATGCATCAAATCGATCAACATACTCAACAAAAGTATACCCTCATAGACATTTATGATTGTTTTTTCATTTTTGAGGAAGTTAATACCAAAGTTAATGGGGGGATGATAATTTACAAGATCATCCTCCATGGTAATTGCATTGAAATATGATTGAAAGATCGTGTCTCTTACATGTAAAAGTACATCCTCATAGAATCATGCTAGATATGTAGTATCTCTATTTTCCAACTGCACCACTACTCTTATAGGATTCAAATTCGTAATTTATGAAGTAGATAACAAATAATTAAGAATCACATTTATGGATGCTCCCAAATCACATAGAGCATTAGAAAATTGTAAATATCTTATGGTGCATGGTGTGGTGAATGTCCCTGGTTCCCTGATCTTTTTTGAAATTTCTTGAGTTGAAGTAATGAGATATAAGACCTTCCTTCTAATATTGATCCTCTCATTTCTGTTGATCCCTCTTTGATTCGTACAATGTTTTTTTATTTTCGATACATTGTAATCTTTTTAATTGCTTGATATAGAGGGATATTTGTCTCCATGCACTTTAATGACTGTAAAACCTCTTACTTTATTGTCTCTATATCAATATTCCAGGTTTGAACAAATCTATTTGGAAGGGGAAGTGGTTTAGGTGTAACATCATCAATCTTTTTCTTACCTTTTCCTTTCTCCTTGAGTTTCTCATCAATATGTCTTCAATGGGTATTCTTCAAAGTTGTTGGGAATCTCGATTGAAGTATCAGTGAAGTAGTATTAGTTGTTTACTTACAAAATTTGAATATTATGGCACTAAAATTCTTTTTGGGATTTTGATTATGTTGGGAAGGAATATTTTTGGTGTTATTACATACCAGTTCATGGAGAGAAGTTCAAATATAGAAAATTTGGGTCTTCAACTCCATCAACCCTGAACCTTACATCTTTATCTCATTCAATTGATTAAGATATTTTTTTTTTCAAAAGGAACATCACTTTTATAATCAACCATTCATTGGGAATTCTCCTGTTGTTGACTTGTTGATTCTTGAGCTTCAAATATCTTTTGGGGTTTTTGGAAAACTTTTTGGTAAGGTAGAGGTTACTGGAATTTTTTTGAAAATGGGTCCTTTATTATTGTCTATAGTCATAGATTATTTAATATTGATCCTTCCATCCTTGGTTTTATTTTTGTTAAAACTAATCATACTTCTTCTGGGGATGTGGATGTTGTTACTACAGATATATTCTCCAAGGGAATACTATTGTAAAATCCACCATATCTTGTAATTAGATGAAAGAGTTGGTTGGGTGGTTAGTTCTAGTATAATATCCATAAGGATTAATTGGAGAGGGTTGTTATGTCTTTTTTATCCAAATAAATCTATCTCACTATAGTGGTCAATTCTGAACACCCTTAGAATTTTAAAAAAATATAGCCTGTAATGCAAAAAATACTGAGTATCAATGGGAAAATACATTTTTATTATAATTATTTACACAAGAAAGTTCTAACCTATCCATGAGACATAATATTTCAAATTTTTTATTGGAATTTTAAAAAATGGACATATACTATTATGATCAGTATGTTTTTTAGATTCTAATTGGATAAACTTCTTTTTATAAATAGTAACTTGACCGTTATGAACAGTAATGTATGCTTATGAACAATAATTATACCATTTTTAATATTAACTTTACCCTTATGAACAGAAACCTTACCCATAAAATTATAAAATAAAATTTATACACCTTGTAAATGAGAGTGAAGTTTTTACCAGTTAAAAATTAAGTATAGGTAATTTTGTGTGTAATAAATATTTAAGTACCATTTTAAATTAATAAATTTATTTCAAATAAAATTAATTCTAATAAAATTTATTCATAAATAAATATTTTTTCTATATTATTTTAGGGTAATTTTAAGAGACCACAGTTAATTTTTGAATGTATTATAAAATCAGTTTAAAATTTAAAATAGTCATCTTTCAAGTAAATAGGGATTTTTGTAAAAAATTAAATTTAAATATTTAGAATATTATTTTGAAAAACATGATTCCATTTTTAAATTCAACTAGTTGAAAAAAAAGTTTGGGGTGATTTTTTTGTGATTTTTTGGAAATACATGAATTTTTGGTGAATAAAGAAATTTGATAATGTAAGAGAAATGTTAAATAAAATTTTTTTTGCCTCATGATTGAGTCATGGTTGATGTAAATGGCCATTATTTTTAACTCACATTCACTTATTAATGTTTTATTTCAAAAAAATCTAGATTATTCATAGTATTTAGCCAAAATAATAAAACAATGATTGAAATAATGTAAATACACTCCTCTCTTCCACTATAAAAACCACCCTCACTTCCTCTTCACTTCACTACTATAAGACATGATTATTACTATTATTCTTTCCAAATACTCATCACTAGTCCCTCCCCACTTCTATGAGCCCTTGGTCTTTCCAAAAGAACAAAATCCTTTCCCTTAAGGATGTTCTAAAGGAGGTTATTTCTAGAGGGAAACCCTCTTGTTTTTTAATTTTATTTCATTTCAATTTACCCTTTTTTTAATTATATCCAAAACTAATTATGAAAAGTCATAATTATAAATACATTATAATATATATATTTGAAATATATCATGTTAATGTAAAAACCATTTTTAATATCTTTACACTCCATATTTTATTTTATAAACAAAATCATCGTCTCGGAGGTTCCAATTTACAAACTTCGTGGATGAGAAAGTTCCATTATTAAAATTAATCTTCAAAAATATTCATGAAATCATTTTATGGTTGATAAATATTTTAAAATTAATAATATAAAACTTTTTGTGCTCATAAATTAACATATTTTCATTATACTAAATGATAAAAAATGAGTTTGTTATGATCCATAACTGCCGTAATAATCTAAACGACTATCAATAAATGAATTATCTAATTATTCATCATATTAATGTGTAACCAAAAGATATATATAACCATTTAAGGATATGGATTCTCATTAGCACCATGAAATTATAATTCATTAGAATTATACCAATTTAAATTGAACTTCATTTCATATAATCGAGCAAACAAATAATGAAATAAAGGAAGTGAACACTCCGGAATAATGAAATTCAATCATATAACATATCAGTAAGGACATAAATGAAGTTAATAAAACTATAATGACTCAAATACATGTATATAAGGTTCTTAATTAATTAATTAATGCATTTAATTTGATTATATAGTATGTTAAGGTCAAGTGCAAAACACATTCGGACATAAGTAAAGGGTTTCTCATCTCACTTTTATTTCCATGAAATTACCATTATTCGCCACTTAATTATTGTATGTGGTGTATGTATACTAACATATGATATATAATTTTATAATTATATTTATCTTAATTTTATTAAGTTATTCATTGGATGATTGTTAATTTTTTGACATATGATTCAATTGACAACAAAGTAGTAAAGATTTTCTCATCTCTTTACCATTATTGTGAGAAATTCTTTATTCACCACTATTTTTGGTGTACAGTGTATGTATAATTATCTTTGATTTATCATATCATGAATATATTTAATTTAATTTTATTAACTTTTTATTTTATGATTATTAATTTTTTGACATATGACTTGATTGATTATTTATGGGTAAGGGATTCTACTTGAACCCTTGTTTTTCTTTTGGGTCACTCATTCTCTACCATTACTAAAATGTAATACTTCATTATTTTTAAATATTTATACTAATTTATTTTCATATTTTACAAACTCATACATCTATATCATATCATTCTTTTTTATGGGGATATATGTGTTTTAAAATGGTTCCCTTATCAATTCTTCTTGATAAACAAGCCTGATTTAAGGGAACATCCAGAATTCTTACCCATTTTCAAATGCATCCTATAATTTGTTTTAATCCATTATTAATTTTATAAAATCAAAAATTTAATCATAAATAACTATCTTTTTTCATTTTAGTTTTTAATAAAACAAATATACCTTTTATCTTTAAAATGTATTTAAAAGTTTACTTAAATCGCAATAAAATGTTTTAATTCTAAAGATTCTAAAAAAAATTACATGATATCACTAAAGTGGGATATCATTTACGCCTCAAACACAATTTCCATGTAATTACCTTTTATGTGTTAGGATATACATGTTTTTAATCTTATTTTATGACTAATACATAAAATTTTATAAAAGAACTGTTATTTCCAAAGTAAAAAGTATTTCCATCATCTCACTTTTTATTTTATGAGATATATGTCTTGTTCTCCACTTATTCCTTGAATGTGGTTTATTCACTGCCATTTGGTATATTATATCATGAGTTTTTTATTCCCATGATATTCTAAGGTATTATTATTTTGATTTTTCAAGTTGGTATGAAACACATTTGAATATTTGTATATTATTTCCTCAAACAAATTTCAATGGTCTAATTTAAAAGTATCTTTATCTATTTCAAAATTAATTTTTTGAATCCTGTAATTCATTAAGGTTCTATCTTATGATTTCAACTACCATATTTTTTAAGGTTTTATGATCGGTTTGACTTTAGATATGCTAATTAAATACCATTCATGGGTTATTATTAAAGTAATAAAATTTTTTATACTGGTTTTTGAATAAAAATTTTTATGTTGTCTATGTAGCACTATTTTGATATGTGGAATGTATTAAAATTATTAAGTTAGGGATTTATATATCCTCTATATGAAATGGTAAGTCTCATGAGAAAAACTAGTTTCATTTTTTACTCGTTTATGTACGGTCTTAGATTGGGGCCTTGATAGAATGTTTTTTATATATGGAATTATCAATTCCCTCATTATGAAACTAGAGATTGATTGACCATGTGATTTTTTGACTAGTATAATATCCATGGTTATCTTTTATGGAATTATTTAATCAATATTTATTCTTGTCATATTATGTTTAGGTTTATTTTTTAAAGGCATGTGTTTTTAGTTATTCATCATGCCTAGTGTTTATGTTTATGATTACTTCAATCATATTATTTAACCTTACTAAGAATCTAAGATAACCCCTTTCTTATGTTTTATATTTCCCCATTATGTGAATAAGTGTATTTTTAATTAATTTCATGGATAATATAGGAGTTATGAGAGTTACTAATGGATCTTATTTACTATATATCATTTCAAGTTGTAATGTTGAACTTATGTATATATCTGGTTTTAAAAAACTACTAAACTACCTAGTCCACAGGGATAAAACATTCTTGTAATCAAGCCAATGTAATAAAATAATGAAATTATTTTTTTCAACTGGGTTCGGGGCATTATAGTTGGTATCAGAGGAAGTTTAGTATAATCATTGGAAATTAGATTTTTAAAACGTAGACTACTAAACAAAACCTTTATATGGACTTAGATTATACACATATAAGAACACCCTAGAATTTTGGAAAGGTATAGATTGTGTGGATAATCCTAGAAAATACATCCTTATCTCAATACTACAGGTGTATTTTGTTCAATAATAGATGAACCTAAGTGTAAAAACTCTAAAAAGGTCTTCCAAGATTGTCTTGGGGTAACCTGGTACTTGATAACTAGTCTTACTACGCACCTAGTTTGACTCTCTCGGTGGATATTCTTAGGATAATTCACACATTCATTATGAAACATTATTTTGGATTTGAATATATAATGATAATGAATAAACTTGGTTATACGTAAAGTTTTTTTGGATTAAAATATGTTTTCATGATTTTCTATTAATTATTATACATTTTTTCACTATTACTTTTGTTACTCACACTATGATTTCTAGTTTTAGACAATGGATAGAATCCAAAGGATTAATGTTATCCTTGAACATGATGTAAAAGTTACTGGTGATGAGCAACCAATTGGGATGTTGATAATAGTGTAAGATATCATGTTCTTTCAAAATCATTTTTCCCAAAATATTATTAACAACATACACTTTAACAAATACCTGAACCCCACAAAGAAGAGAATAATGGAGTTTTCTAAGATCTCTTGTAGTGCAGACCATGGAGAAAATAAGGCTCAACTTCCATCGTGTAAGAAATGTGGTAGGAGACACATAGGTAAGTGTCTAGAAGGAATGGATAAATTCTTTATGTGTTGAAATTAATGTATGATATTTTTCTTTTTTGAGGTTTTATGGAAAATACTAGTTAATATAATGTTTATTAATTGACCCTATTTCAATGACATTTATCATTTTAGTTTTGGAATATATATGGTTTTAAAAAAAGGCATATATCTTGTCGGGTGACAACCCACTTTGTTTAGTAAGGTTGTGGTGTTTGAACCCACAACCAATGGGTGACAAGGGTATGGCAGCTACCACTAGCCTATATTAACTCATTGTTATCATGAATATATTTTTAGTTAATAAATATAATGGATAAATGTTATTTGTTTAGTGAATTTTATTTATTAAATCGATACCTTTGGGATTTGAAAATTAAATATTTAGTTAAGTGATTAATGTTATTTTGGAAGATGTTCAAAATTTTGGGAATACTATAAGACTTTGGTAAATATAATATTTCAGGGAATAATGTTGAATTCTAATTTAGAGTCAAATATGATTCTATTTTGGACATATGGTGACCCAAGTTATTTATAGAAATTTATAGAATATCTTAGAGATTATGTGATAGTGGATGTAAAATATTTGGTATAAGATATTAAGATTTATCGATGTCATTTGGAAGACTATGAAAATATCCTTATGATTTGGTGGTTGTAATCTAGAATTTTTTTAGATGAATGATAGTAATTTAAAAAATTATATGTGTTAAACCATGAGCATTACATTTTAATTTTAAAGATTAAAGTTGATTTTCATTATATAAAGGTTTAGAATTTTTGAAAAATTATCTTATCTTATCATTACCATTATTGGATTTGGTTGATGTATAAAGACAAGAGGAATATATAATTATACTTGTGAGGGATCTATGATCTATATAATTTAATTAGAATTTTTTAGCCGTGAAAAAATCATCTTGAGCATTCTTTAACAGGTATAGGTAATGAAGTGAAAATAGTTCAAAGCACAACCAAAGGATGATATTATTCTTATGAATTGGAATGTAATCAAGCATGTTTAAATTCTTAATTTATTGTCCTGATAGTAAATAAATCCCTCAATTCATGGAAAAATATAAAAACATTATCCATGTAGTTATCTTTCAGAGAAACCAATCTTATTATAACTAATCACAATATTTGTGGATTTGTGATGGTTAAAGTTATAAGGACCATGTTCTCTATTACTATCCCTTAGAACATGGTGGTTATATTATTCTCCAATGTATCTATTTTCACTTCACACTAATGTTTACCTATTCTAATGCGTTGTTTTATAGTAACCTATGCATTTTCCTCCCCCTATTATTAAGAAAATATTTTTTAAGCCAATTTTCGATGTGGGTTTCTAAAAAAGGTAACATTCAAAAATCAACCTTTAACATTTGGAGTGCAATTTAAAATTGTGAGGATACAATTTATTGAAGGAGGGGAGAATGTAACACCCCAAGAATTTAAAAAAAATATCTTGTAATGCACACAACACAGAGTCCCCGTGAAAAAAACTTTTTTATTGTAATTATTTACAAAAGATAGATATAATTGATGCATGAGATATAATTTTTCCACATTTTGGATTGGAATTTCGAAGAATAGACATACACAGTAGGGATTTTATTGTTTTTTAAATTCTAAAAGAATCAACTAAATTTTTCGATGAATAATAACATGATCTTTATGAATAGTAATGTACCCTTATGAATAGTAATGTTACCTGTATGAATAATAAATTGAAACATCTGAATATTAGCCTCACCAATGAAAGTATAAATAAAATTTATACAACTAATAAATGATAGTGAATGTTTAAAAAATGAATAATTAGGTGTTCGTATTTTTGTGACTAATAAATATTTAATGAAAATATTAAAATATTAAATTTATTTTAAATAAAATTTATTTTCAATAAATGTATTTCAAAATAAATATTTTTCCATAGTTTTTTATGATAATTTTATGTGACCTTAATTATTTTTTGAATGTATTAAAAAATCAATTTTAAATTAAAAATATGTATTTTTCAAGTAAATAATGAAATTAGATAAAAATTAAATTTCACATATTTTTAAAATTATTTTAGCCAAATGGATTCCTTTTTTTAATTATAAATGTAAGAAAATGGTTATGGTGATTTTTTGATATTTTTTTTAAACATTTAAATTTTTTGGGAATTGTAAAATTCAATAATTTACAAAAAATAAAAAATAAATGCATTTTTGCATCGTGCTTGAGTAATAGCTGATGTAAATGGTAATTTGTAAAAACTCACATACACTTATTGATGTTTTAGGTGACAAGAAGAAAGACTATTCAATATCATGATCCCAAATAATATAATAATGATTAAAATAATGGGAAAACCTCGTCTCCTCCAATATATAAACCACCCCTCACTCTATCTTCCTTTCAATACTCTATGACATGAAGATTCTCAAATTTATTCTCGAATACTCTTCCCTAGTCCCAACCCATTTCAAGGATTCATTTTTATTTTCAAAATACAAAACCCTTTCCTATAAATAGGTTCTCAAGGAGGTTATTTCAGCAGGTAATTCCTCTTCCTTTTTCATGTAATTTTGTTTCAATTTATCTTCATTTCTTATTCAATACCAAAAATATCTGTATAAATGATCGTGATAACTCTAGTTTCATGTACATATTGGAATAATATCATGTTAATTTAATAAAAGTTATCAATCACCTCACTCTCCCTCTTTTTATAAATGAAATCATTATCCGGGAGGTGCTAATTTACCACCCTCATCGACGACGAAGTTTCATTATTCAAATTATTATTCAAAGATATTCATGAAGCCTTATTAATGATTGATACATATGTTAAAATTTATAATATATACCTTCTTATTTTCTGAAATTAATTTATTTACAGTATACTAACCAATAAAACAAAATGAGTTCATTATGATCGATAATCACCGTAATAATCTAAAAAATTATCACTAAATATATTCTATAATGATTCATCCACATAATATGTAACCAAATAATATATATAACCATTTACACATATTTATTCCCATTAAAAATAGTTAATTCCATTTCAACAAAATTATACCAATTTTAAATGAACTCTATTACTTATAATCGAGCGAACTGGTCATGAAAGCAAGGAAACGAACTCCCTAGAACGACGGAATTCAATCATATAATATATCAATAAGGTCATAAAGGAATGTAATATAATAATAATTAATAAAATACATGTATACAAGGTTAATAATTAATTAATTAATATATTAAATTTTATTATCCATAAATTTAAGGTCAAGTGCAGAACATACTTAAACTTAAGGTAAGGGGTTTCTCATCTCAGTTTTATTTCCATGATATTTCCATTTTTGGACACTTATTTCATGTATGCGATGTGTGTATAATAAAATTTTATATATAATATAATTAATATATTTATATATTAATTTTATTGTATTATTTATTGGATGATTGTTAATTTTTGGACATATTATTCAATTGACAAGAAAGTAGTAAGGGTTTACTCATCTCACTTCCATTTTTGTGAGATATTTCTTATTCAATCTTATTTCTTATGTATGGTGTCTTTATAATTACCATTTATGTATTGTAACGCCCCGAACCTAGTTACCCAGAGTTTGTGTATTATTACTTAACATTGGCATGATCACAAAAGATCAAGTCTCGAAAGGCCGATTAGTTTAGTACCCTTGGAAACACTAGATACATTCATATGTCTTACATCGCATGATAAAGTGAAAAACTACAAAAAATAGTCTCCATATTCCACACTCATATCCCCTCAGACTATCCCCATAGGTCAGTCATAAAATACTTTTTCACATCCTAGTAAAAATAAAACATAGAAGGGGTGAGCTCAGATGCTTAGTAAGGATAACAATATATCGGAAACTTTCATAAATAAACATAAACATTTAAGAATATGTATAACTAAAACAAAAGAATTTTAAACATGAACTTCAGAATAATATGGAAAAAATAAAATGAAATAATTCCATTTAATTATTCACATGGATATTTTACTAGTCAAATAATCACAAGCAATATCAATAACCACTTTCATAATGAAGGAATGCATAATACCAGACTATCATAATCACATAGTCAAGGCTTTTTGCCAAGACTACAAATAATATTTTGTCGAATCCTTGTTCCAAGACACTAGTTTGTCTCATGAGACCTACCGATTCATCGAGGAGCTATAGCGGTCTCCACCCGTCACTTACTAAGTCCAATGCATTCCTCATATGAACAGGTTTAAAAATAACACAAACATTCGTATTAAAACTAGCATATGAAATGTCAATACATTATCGATAAATGATGAATGGTATAAAAATAACACATCCATAGTCAAACATATGACAAAACCTTCAATACGATATGTAAGTTTTGTATCATAATAAATCAACTTCAAAAAATCTTAAAATCTATCAAATGATGTTGACGTGGATGAAATCAAAAATATTTGAGAGAAATATCTCTTTTTTAAATCATTTAAAAGTAACATAATTATAAAAGAAAACATTTACATTGAAAATATTCTTATAAGATTGTATTAGAGGCTTCTATGATTTTATATCGGCGGAATATAGCCGCACCCATCGAATAAGTTTAAAAAATAAATTCTTTCCTTAATTTTGTCGAAAAGGTTAAAAAGGACCTTGTTTGGAAAATGAAGGAACGATTACTTCATAAATACTTTATAAAAATTCAAAGAAGGGTATAAATGAATTTAACCCATAGTCTATAAAATATTATGAATGTTTTGATATACATTTTTAAGAAACGTGGATATGGATGATAAAGAGGTCCCAGTAGATAATTATGTATAAACAACCTCGGATAATGAAGAGATTGTGAAATAAACCCTTACCTCGTAATTTTCCTTGGTCGAGGGTAAGTTAACCTCCTGTATAATAGTGAGATAATTGTTATTAAATTATACAAGAATCATATACATTAATATGAAATCATATATTATCTTTTAACATTGCTTCGTTAATAATATCTTAGTATTATCGTCGTTTCAGGTGTTCATTTACTCGTTCGATTTTATATGTTCTGTTACATAAGCCATGTTTGTTATGAATAGGTTGTATATTATTCATATACAGAATGATATCAAGTCCTTAAAAATTATTTTTAAACATCATATGAAAATTAGTCTTGAGTGGATACGATGAGGAATGACTCTCATTGCGTTCATGGAGATGGTAATCCGTACGTATGCACGAGCAATAATATCATTCTTTTGATATTAAAATATTATATAATTGGATGGTATATAATATATACAGAATCATTATCAATATATATTTATTATTTACATCAATTAAAAATCATTATTATATTCATCCAAATAATAATGTATTGAATAAAAATTACACCACGACGTGGAGACGGTAAGTCGTATGTACGCACGTATGGTGACATGTCATTCAAAGGATGGATAGAATAATGAATATGGTTTTACCATATTTATAATAACATCATAGTATATAAAAGATACTGAAGTTATTATTTTAGAATTGAAAAAACAAAGAAAGTGTAAGTGGAAGAATATGAGAACTTGAAATAGGTTGGTGAAATCATTACCTTTTCTTCGGTTTCTTCCTTTTGATTTGATCAAAAGGGATCTTTAAGTTGGATTTCTGACTAAAGGAAGGCCTCTAAGATGAATTTAGGGAAGTTGAGAGGGTATTTTGGTAGGGTTTGGCCGACCCAAATGGCTTTGAAGGTATGAATTTGAGATAATGGGGAGTGCCCTTCTATAAGAGGGGTGAGGGGCACCTTTAGAAAAAACATAAAATATTATTTTATAATAAATTCATATTCGGTTTCTAATGGCTCCAAACTGATTTATTTAGAGGATAAGGTGGGGATGGGTCGAAAACCACTCAACCAATTGGTTTTTTACTGGTTTAGGTCACCAGATTAACCTTAACATTCAGATTTAACTCTTAGTTAATTAGTTTGACATTTACCAGGTCTCTTTGTATTTTTATATTATCTGGTTAATAAACATACTATAAACTACCAATAGAACCCCAAGTGGTTCATTAATGACATACCTATCATCATATAAGTTCTATGACCGAACCATATATTTTTAAGAATATTATATCAATAAATAATATAATATTTTTTTTAAAAACTATTTTATATCAATTTTGACACTATTTGGTATTTTTTTTGATAAAATACTGACAGCATTATTACCTCACACAAAATACACTGAATCAAACCTAACATGTCATATTCACCTAGAAAATTCGTGGATATCATAAAAATTTTCAAATTATATTTATTTTAACATTTGTAAAACCATTTATTTGATTCTTTAATTAATAAGGAAAATATTGCATCATCATTGTGTCATAAATAAATTTAAGTTTTCAATGTCTAAAAATTATAAATAAACTACCATTATGTAGGAAATCATTTTATATTTCTAATGAATATTTATAGTCTAAGAGATAACATGTATAACTCTATGTAAAAATTGTTTTACTAAAAGATATATGCTTTTGTCATTTTTGTATTTACATTATCTTAATTAATATAAAGTGTCATTATCACTTACATGAGGCTCCATGGGCTCCCAAAATCAACCCAAATAAGCCCATGGTCGGACATGTATCATCTAATATTGTTAGGACACATGTTAGGGTAATTTAATATTATTATAACATTATTTTTTACCCTTATTTACCAGATTTACCCTTTAACCATGGTAAATAAAATATTTACCAAAGTAATTATTCAAAATGCCTAAAAATAAAAGTCACATATTTACACAATTTGGACCTTCTGATTGAAGAAGTAATAACTATCAAAAGACTGACACTTGCTTATGTCTAGTTTAAATGTGAAATTACGTCCAATGAATAAAATTTTATTAAATAGTAAAAATATAATATAATTGTCCTTTCAAACCACTCAATAGTATAAATTATCACTATAAATTATTTTGATTAAAAAAGTTGTTTTCAATTAAAATTTAGTATTTATCACTATTCATCAAAAACTGAATAATTTCAGAAAAATACCAAAAATTCTCCATTTGATAATTTTGATATTCAGAATTCAAAAATGAAGTCTATTTTTTCAAATTCAAAACATAAAAGTTCATTTATTAATTTAAAATTAAATCCCGTTGTCAAAACCAAAAGGCCTATTTTTAATAAACAATATCTATCAAAAGATTGAAACGTGTTTATGTCAAATATCAAAGTTAAATTACTTAAAATGACTAGTATTGGATTAAATGGTAAAAATATAATCTATTTATACTTACAAACCCTTAAAATATATAATTTATAACTATAAATTATTTTGATTAAAAAAGTTGTTTTCAGTTAAAATATAGTATTTTTCACTATTCACCCAAATATGAAAGTTATCAGAAAAACACAAAAAATTTATTGAAACTAAATTATTATGTCCTAATTCTAAAGAAGAAGTTTATTTTTTCAAATAGAGTATATAAAAGTTTCAAATATTGTATTTAAAAAGGGTTCATCATTAAAAGGTGGTAAAAGTGCATTTTTTGAAATAAATACTTCTTCTATCAGAAAAAATGAATTTGTTCTTACATTATGTATATGAAAATCATAATATGTATTCTAAAATTATAGGGATTATATATAGTTCAATATTCAGTTAATACTATTCATAACCACTTTTGAACAACTAGTTTGGAAATCTTGTGGTGTGCTCGAACCCGGTGTTGCGTGTAGTGCAAGTTATTGAATTAATTTGAAGAAATAACATACTATTAAATCTTGGGGTGTTACATTCTTCCCGCCTTCAATAAATTGTGTCCTTGCAAATTGAAATTGTTCTTCAAAAATAATAGTTTGAAAATAGAAAATACCTTTGTGGGAAAACCCACATCGGAAATTAGGTTAATAAAATTTTGTCTTAATAAGATGAAAAGGGGAATGAAAAAGTAACCACCAAACTGTGATCTTGATTAGGAGAACATTGGTGGAAATTAGATACATATAATTAGAGGGAAAATTTAAATATTTATAGGAAGTGATTGAGGTCAACAGTCACAAACAATTGTAGAATTGAGGGCCTCAAATCCATCAATCTATGATGATTTAAAATATCATTGCTCTCTCAAAACATAAAGTATTAAGATAACACATTTTTAGTTTTAAGACTGCTTACCTAAAGTTTAATAATTAATTTCATTATAGAATAAGAGAAGAAAAATATATACTTGACAAGTAGAGTTCCATCCTTTAACTAATTTCTACAAAAAAACTCATTTTCACTCTAAAATATAATAGAAAAAAAGATTTCTATTTTTCCTATTCGTATAGGCTTCAAAAAAAAGAATATATAATTCATCTACCAGACCCTTTAAAACAAACTACATTATTTAATCTAGGACATAATGTGGGTAAGTGGTAGGTGAGACACCCTTGTCACCCTTCGGTTGCGGGTTCAAGTCTCGCGGCCTTTCCGGACACGACGGGTTGCCGCCCGACCTTCAGGTTGTCCTATTTATGGAAATCCAAAAATAATCTCAAACTCGACTTATCCAAAATACCACTGTCCAAAATCACAGTTCAAAATTTATAGGGAAGTAAAACACAATAAATATCCTTTTTCCACATAATAACATGTGAACAACTACATCATGTATTCTTTTAAAACACTGCAACATGCTGAATTACCATAAAACCTTATTGATTGCATTCATTCTCCCTTATAACTTATAGAATACTGGATATACTTTCTCTATCCAAAAATGTTGTAAAATCCAACAATTATGGAATATACAAATCATTAATCAGTTTCAATGTATTGAAGAATATGCAATATGATTTATCCAAATCAATCATCTCTTATTCCAAAATCATTACCTCGCTATCGGGACCATATTAAGGATTACCTTTCCTTCAACCATGGATTTTCCAAAAAGTGTATCTTACTACTAAGCCACTTTTCTTAGGACCATATAATCTCAAATATTCAATAAAATAGTACTACAGTACAATCCTTATTTATCTTTATAATTCATATAACCAGTATATTTCTGATACAACACTCAAATGAAATAATTCTATAATAACAACATAAGAAATTTAGTCATTCCTCTTCATCTGAGGTTGTATCATAACATGATTATTATCCAATAGTATCATTTTTGGTATACTCTGATGACTGATACATTGATTCATGTAGTGTCCCAACACCTTGTAGATGATGCATTTTACATTTGAAACCTTTTTCTTACCCTTGCAATCATGTACTTGGTGTCCTTTTTCTCTACACTTATAACAAACTCTCATTCCCTTCAAGCAATTAGCAAGGTGATTATTTCCACATTTATCACATATGGGAAAATCCTACTTTTACCTCTTCCATTTATCCATGTTTTACTCTTATATCATTTTCTTCTCTTGATTCCCTTCAAAGCCATAGGTTTCAGAGAATTATTTACTTATCTTATTAACACATGATATTATTTCTTCATATGTTAAGAATACATGGGATATTATTTCCCTTCTAAATGTTGGCTTAATACCATGAAAGATTTGATCCTTCTTACTCATTGGATCATACGTATGGCTGGAGTTCACAATTCTTCTATAAGGTGTCATTTCTATATAATGGCACACACTAGGTCAGTTTATGAATTGCAATTAATAATTCCAAACTTGTAAACTACCTAACGTAAATTAAATAGTTTATGGATATAATCCATAATAATAAAAATATTTTCTTTTAGGAGATATATACTTGTAAATCCTTCATAATTATTTGTAATGAAAATGAGAATTATCCTAAGCATATCCCCCAGGAGTGTCGTAACCAAGACTGCAGCAAGGCCCATTTTCGTGCACCAGTTCCCGTTTGAGTCTAGCCCAAAGCGGTGTTTTTGGGTTTTAACCCTAGGTACATCTGTGTCAGAGCCACCACTACTAGCTCGTATCTAGATAGGGATGTATTTCTTGGAAAACTCACAAAATCTCTACATTACCCAAATTCTAGGAAGTTCTTCTATACTAATCCCCAAAGTCTATCTTAGGGTATTGTGCTCTAATCAAAGTTTTTCTAAATCTATCTTCCAAGATTTATACTAAACTTCCTCTAATACAAACTATAATTACCTGAACCAAGTTACCCAGTGTCGGTGCATTATTACATAACATTGGCATGATCACAAAAGATCAATTCTCAAAATACTGATTAGTTTAGTAGCGTTGGAAACACTTGATACATTCATAAGTCATAAATTACATGATAAATTGAAAAAATACTACCACAAATTATTCATTGTCCACACTCATATCCCCTCAGAATATCCCTACAGGTCAGTCATAAAATATCTCTTCACATCCTAGGAAAAATAAAACATAGACAGGGGTGAGGTCAAATGCTCAGTAAGGATAACAATATAACAGAAACTTTCATAAATAAGCATAAACATTTAAGGAAATTTATAACTAAAACAAAATCCTTTTAAAATTGATATTCAGCATAATATGGCAAAAATAAAATGAAATGATTCCATTTACTTATTCACATGTATATTCTACTAGTCGAATAATCACATGCAATATCAATAACCACTTTCATAATGAAGGAATCATAATACCAGACTATCATAACCACATAGTTAAGGAATTGTGCCAAGACTAAAAATAGGATTTTTTCAAGGCCTTGTGCCAAGACACTAGTTTGTCTCACGAGACATACCGATGCATCGAGGAGCTATAGCGGGATCCACCCGTCACTTACTAAGTCCAATGCATTCCACTTATGAACAGGTTTAAACATAAAATAAACATTTGTATTAAAACTAGCATACAAAATGTCAATACTTTATCCATAAATAGTGAATGGAATAAAAATAACACATCCACAGTCAAAAATATCACAAATCCTTCAATACAATATAGAATTTTTGTATCATAATAAATCTACTTCAAATAAGCTTTAAATCCATCAAAGGATGTTGACATAGATGAAATCAAAACTATTTGAGAGAAATATCTCATTTTTTGAAATCATTTAAAAGTCACATAATTATAAAATAAAACATTTACTTTTAAAATATTCTTATAAGCTTTTATGGGAAGCTTAGACAATTTTATAATGGTGGAAAATATCCGCACCCACCATATAAGTTAAAAGAGACAGTCTTACAATAATTTGGTCGAAAATGTTAAAAAGGACCATGTTTGGAAAATGACATAACAATTACTTTATAAAAATCTTATAAAAAGTAAAAAAAATAGTATAAATGGCTTTAACCCAAAGTCTATAAAATAGTAAGAATGTTTTGAAATACATTTTTAAGAAACATGGATGTGGATGATTAAGAGGTCCCAATCGATAATTACGTATAAACTACCTTGAATAATGAAGAGATTGTGAAATAAACCATTACCATGTACTTTTCCTTGGTCTAGGGTTGGTTAAACTCTAATATAATGGTGAAATAATTGTTATTAAATTATACAAGAATCATATACAATAATATGATATTTTATATTAACTTTTAACATTGCTTCGTTAATAATATCTTAGTATTATCGTCGTTTCAGGTGTTCACTTACTCATTTTATTTTATATGTTTTGTTACATAAGCCGTGTTAGTTATGGATAGGTTGTATGTTATTAATATCCATAATGATATCAAGTCTTTAAACATTATTTTTATTCATAAAATGAAAATTAGTCTTGAATGGATACGATGAGAAATGAATCTCATCGCATTCGTGGAGACAGTAATGTGTCTGTACGCACGAGCGACAATATCATTCTTTTGATATTAAAATCTTATATAATTGGATGGTATATCATATATACAGAATAATTATCATGTTATATGTATTATTTACATCAATTACACATCATTATTACGCTCATCCAAATAATAATGTATTGAATAACAATTACACCACGACGTGGAGATGATAAGCCATACGTACGCATGTATGGTGACATGTCATTCAAAGGATGGATGGAATAATGAATATGGTTGTACCATATTTATAATGAAATCACAGTATATAGAAGATAATGATGTTATTATTTTAGAATTGAAACAACAAAGAAATAGTAAGTGGATGAATAAGAGAACTTGAAAGAGGGTGGTGAAATCATTATCTCTTCTTCAGGTTCTTCCTTTTGATTTGATCAAAAGGGCTCCTTAAGTTGGATTTATTGACTAAAAGAATCCCTATAGGATGAATTTAGGGATGGTTAAAGGGTATATGGGCACATGTTGGCCGAGCCAAATGGATTTTAAGGTATGAATTTGAGAGAAGGGGGAGTTCCCTTTTATAAGTGGGGTGAGGGGAACCTTAGGAAAAACCCAAAATATTATTTTATAATAATTTCATATTCGGTTTATAATGGCTCAAAACTGATTTATTTCGAGTCTAAGGTGGGAATAGGTCAAAAAATACTCAACCAATATGTTTTAGATAGGTTTAGGTCAAACTATTAACCTTAGGTTTTATATTTAACTCTAAGTTAATTAGTTTCACATTTACCATGTATCTTTGTATTTTTATATTATTTTGTCATAAACTCCCAAGAGAACCCCAAGTGGTTCATTAATGACATACCTATCTTCATATATGTTTTTTGGGAGAACCTTATATTTTTAAGAATATTATATCAATTAATAATATAATATTTCTTTTAAAAACTATTTTATGTCAATTTTGACACTATTTGGTATTTGTTTTTTGATAAAATACTAACAGCATGATTAATTAAAAAAATACATTGAATCAATACTAACAAGACATAGTCACCTATAAAATCTGTTTATGTCCTAAAAACATTCAAATTATATTTATTGTAAAATTTATAAATCAATTTATTTGATTCTTTCATTAATAAGGAAAATACTGCATCATCATTGTGTCATAAATAAATATTATTATTTAATGTCTAAAAATTATAAATAAAATACAATTTCGTAGGAACGATTTTTATATTTCTAATAAATATTTATAATAGAAGAGATAACATGTATAACTATATGTAAAAATTGATTTATTTAAAGATATATGCTTACATCATTTTTTATTTACTTTATCTTAATTAATATAAAGTGTCATTATCACTTATAAGTGGATTCATGGGGTCCCAAAATAGACCCAAATATGCCCATGGTCGGAAATGTATCAAAAAATAAGGTTAGGACACATGTTAGGGTAATTTAATATTATTAAATATTATTTTTTACCCTTATTTACCAGATTTACCCTTTTACCATAATAAATAAAATATTTACCGAAGTAATTATTCAAAATGTCTAAAAATAAAAGTTACCTATTTACAAAATTTGGACCTCCTGATTCTAAATATGGAATCGATTTTTCTATTTTCAAAACACAAAAGTTGTAGAAATTAATTTAAAATTAATTCTCATTGTCAAAACAAAAAGCGTGTTTTTAAGAAGTAATAACTATCAAAATATTGACACTTGCATATGCCCAGTTTTAATGTGAAATTATGTCCAGTGACCAAAATTGTATTAAATGGAAAAAATAAAATCTAATTATTCTTTAAAACAACTAAATAGTATAATTTATCACTATAAATTAATTTGATTAAAAAGATGTTTTTAATTAAAATTTTGTATTTTTCACTATTCATCAAAAAATGAACGTTTTCAGAAAAATACCAATAATTCACCCTAAGTTAATTTTGATATTATGGATTAAAAAATGAATTCTATTTTACCAAATTAAAAACATATAACTTTCATTTATTAATTTAAAATTAATTCCCGTTTTCAAAACCAAAAGTCGTATTTTTAAGAAACAATATCTATCAAAAGATTACACTTTTTTATGTCCAATATCAAAGTGAAATTACTTACAATAATGAGAATTGGATTAAATAGTAAAAATATAATTTATTTATAAATCCAAACCATTAAAATTTATAATTTAACACTATAAATTATTTTGATTAAAAAAGGTTTTTTTCAGTTAAAATATAGTATTTTTCACTGTTCACCCATTTACGAATGTTATCAGAAAAGCACCAAAAAAATTATTAAAACTAAATTATTATGTTTAGATTCTAAATAAGAATTTTATTTTCTCAAATAGAATATATAATAGTTTCAAATATTGGATTTACAAATGGTTTATCATTAAAATGAGGTAAAAGTGCATTTTTTGAAGTAAATACTTATTTTTTCTGAAAAAAATGAATTTGTTCTTAAATTATGTCTAAAAAATCATAATATGGATTCTAAAATTATAAGGATTATATATAGTTAAATATTCAGTTAATATTATTCATAAACTCTTTTGAACAACTAGTTTTGTAATCTTATGGTGTGCTCGATCCTGGTGTTACGTGTAGTGCAAGTTATTGAATTACTCTGAATAAATAATGTACTATGAAATCTTGGGGTGTTACATTATTCCCTCCTTCAATAAATTGTGTCCTCACAATTTGAAATTGTTCTTTGAAAATAAAAGGTTGAAAATTGGAAATACCTTTGTGGGAAAACCCACATCAGAAATTGGGTTAATAAAATTTTATCTTAATAACATGAAAGGGGGAATGAAAAAGTAACCAAAAAATTATGATCTCTATTAGGAGAACATTAGTGGTAATTAAGGACACATAATTAGAGGGAAACTTAAATATTTATAGTCAGTGATTTTGGTCATCAGTCACAAATGATTGTAGAATTTAGGGCCTCAAAACCATCAATCTATGATGATTTAAAATATCATTGCTTCCTCAAAACATAAGGTATTAGGATAGCATGTTTTTAGTTTTATGATCCCTTAACTAAAGTTTAATAATTAATTTCTTCTTAGAATAAGAGGAGAAAAATATATACTTGACAAGTAGAGTACCTTCCTTTAATTAATATCTACAATAAACTCATCTTTCACTCTAAAAGATAATATATCTAAAAAATATATTCTATTTATCCTATTCGTATAGGTTTCCAAAAAAGGAATTTATAATTAATCTACCATACCCTTTAAAAAAACTACATTATATAATCTAGGACATCACATGGGTAAGTGGTAGGTGATAAACCCTTGTCGCCCTTCGGTTGCGGGTTCAAGTCTCGTGGCCTTGTCGGATGTTACTATTTGCCGCCCGACCTCCAGGTTGTCCTTTTTATGAAAATCCAAAAATAATCTCTAACTAGACTTATCCAAAATAATTCTGTCTAAACTCACATTCCAAAATTTATAGGGAAGTTAAACACAACGAAGATCCTTTTTTCCACGTAATAATATGTGAACACCTTAATCATGTTTTCTTTTGAAACACTGCAACATCATGAATTATTATAAAACCTTATTGATAACATTCATGCTCCCTTATTCCTTATAGAATAATGAATATACTCCTTCTATACAAAAATGTTTTAAACACCAACAATGATGGAATATAAAAATAATTAATCAGTTACAAGGAATTCAAGAATATCCAATATAATTTATCCAACTCAACCATCTCTTATTCCAAAATCACTACGTCATTATCGGGACCATATTAATGATTACCTATCCTTCAACCATGTATTTTCCAAAAGGTGTAGCTTACTATTATATCACTTTTATTAGAACCATATAATTTCAAAACCTCAAAAAAATTGTACTGTAGTACAATCCTTATTTATCTCCATAATTCATATAACCAGTATATTGCTGATACAACACTCAAATGAAATAATTCTATAATAAAAACATAAGAACACCAGTCATTCCTCTTCATCTGAGGTAGTATAATAACTTGATTATTATCCAATACCATCATTTGCAGTATACTATGATGACTGGGACATTTATTTGCGTAGTGTCCCCACACCATATAGATCAAGAATTTTACATTTAAAACTTTTTCTTACCCTTGTAATCATGTACTTTGTGTCCTTTTTTCACACTTATAACAAACTCTCATTCCCTTCAAGCATTTACCAAGGTGATTATTTCCACAATTTTCACATAAGGGAAAATCCTACGTTTCCCTCTTCCATTTATCCATTTTTCTTTCTTCCTTCTTTTTCTTCTCTTGCTTCCCTTTAAAGCCATAGTATTGAGATAATTCTTTACTTATCTAATTAACACATGATACTATTTATTCATATGTTGAGAATACATGGGATATTATTTCCCTTCTAAATGTTGTCTTAATACGATAAAATATATAATCCTTCTTACTCTTTGGATAAAACATATTGTTGGAGTTCCCAATCCTTCTACTAGGCATCATTTCTATACAATGGAATACACTAGGTTAGTTTATGAATTGAAATGAATAATTCCAAACATGTAAAAGACCTAATGTAAATTGAATAGTTTATGGATATAATCCATAATCATAAAAATATTTTCTTTGATAAGGTATATATTTGTAAATCCTTCATAATGATTTGTAAAGAAAATGAGAATTATCCTAAGCATATCCCCCATGAGTATAGTCAGCAAAAGTGCAGCAAGGCCTGTTGTCGTGTACTAGTTCTCGTTCAAGTCTAGATCAAAGCAGTGTTTTTGGGTTTTACCCCTAGGTACATCTATTCCAGAGCCACCTCTACCTGCTCATGTCCAGACAGGGATGTGTTGCTTGGAAAACTCACAAAATCTCTACATTACCAAAATTCTAAGAAATTCTTCTATACTAATCTTCAAATTCTATCTTAGGGTAATGTGCTCTAATCAAATTTTATCTAAATCTAGATACCACGGTGTACACTAAACTTCTTCTAATACCAAATGTAACACCCTGACCCCATTTACCCAGAGTCGGTGCATTATTACATAACAATGGCATGATCACAAAAAGGACAAGCCTCAAAAGTCTGATTAGTTTAGTAGCCTTGGAAACACTAGATACATTCATAATTCCTACATTAAATAATAAAGTGAAAAACTACAACAACATAGTATCCATTGTACACACTCATATCCCCTCAGACTGTCCCTACAGGTCATTCATAAAATATTTTTTCACATCCTGGGAAAAATAAAACCAAGAAAGAGGTGAGCTCAGATGCTCAGTATGGATAACAATATAGACAAACCTTTCATAAATAAGCATAAACATTTAAGGCAATGCATAACTTCAACAAAAGCCTTTGAAACTTGAACTTAAGCATAATGTGGATAAAATAAAATTAAATAATTCCATTTACTTATTCACATGGATATTCTACTAGTAGAATAATCACATGCAATATCAATAACCACTTTCATTATGAAGGAATGCATAATTCCATACTGTCATAACCACATTGTCAAGGCTTTATGCCACGACTACCAATATGATTTTTTCAAGGCCTTGTGTCAAGACACTAGTTTGTATCATGAGATGTACCGATGCATTGAGGAGCTAGAGCGGGCTCCACCCATCACTTACTAAGTCCAATGCATTCCTCATATGAACAGGTTTTAACATAACATAAACATTCGTATTAAAACTACCATACGAAATGTCAATGCTTTATCCATAAACCATGAATGATATAAAAATAACACATACATAGTCAATCATATCACAAAACCTTCAATAAAATATGGAAGTTTTGTATCATAATAAATCAACTTCAAATTAGCTTAAAATTCAATAAAAGATGTTGACATAGATGAAATAAAAACTATTTGAGAGATATATCTCTCTTTTTTTAAATCATTTAAAAGTAACATAATTATAAAATAAAAAATTTATTTGAAAATATTATTATAAGATTTTATGTGAAGGTCCGATGATTTTATAACGGTAGAAAATAGCAGCACCCTCCGTATAAGTTAAAAATAACATTCTAACCTTAATTTTGTCGAAAAGGTTAAAAAGGGCCTTGTTTGGAAAATGACGGAACTATTCCTTTATAAACATATTATAAAATTTCAAACAAGGGTATAAATTACTTTAACCCATAGCCGATAAAATAGTTTTAATGTTTTGAAATACATTTTTAGAAACATGGATGTGGATGAAAAAGATGTCCCAGTAGATAATTACTTATAAACGACCTCGGATAATGAAGAGATTGTGAAATAAACCTTTACCTTTTACTTTTCCTTGGTTGACGATAGGTTAACCTCCTGTATAACGGTGAAATAATTGTTATTAAATTATATAAGAATCATATACATTAATATGATATCATATATGATCTTTTAACATTTCTTCGTAAATAATATCTTAGTATTATCTTCATTTCGGGTGTTCACTTACTCGTTTTCTTTTATATGTTTTGTTACATAAGATGTATTTGTTATGGATAGGTTTTATATAATTCCTATATAGTATTAGATCAAGTCCTTAAAAATTACTTTTCATCGTCAAATGAAAATTATTCTTGAATGGATACGATGAGGAATGAATCTCATTGCGTTCATGGAGCGGTAATCCGTACGTACGCACGAGCGACAATACCATTATTTTGATATTAAAATATTATATAATTGGATGGTATATCATATATAAAGAATCTTTATCATGTTATATTTATTATTTACATCAATTACACATCATGATTACACCCATCCAAATAATAATGTATTGAATAACAATTACACCACGACATGGAGACGGTAAGACATACGTACGCACGTATGGTGACATGTCATTCAAAGGTTGGATAGAATAATGAATATGGTTGTACCGTATTTACAATAACATCACAGTATATAGAAGATACTGGAATTATTATTTCATAATTGAAACAACAAAGAAAGAGTAAGTGGAAGAATAATAGAACTTGAAAGAGGGTGGTGAAATCATTACCTCTTCTTCGGGTTCTTCCTTTTGATTTGATCAAAAGGGCTATTTAAGTTGGATTTATGACTAACGGAAGGCCTCTAGGATAAAGTGAGGGAATTTTAGAGGGTATTTGGGTAGGGTTTGGAATAAAAAATGTCTTTGAAGGTATGAATCTGACAGAAGGAGAAGTGCCCTTTTATAAGAGGGGTGAGTGGCAACATAGGAAAAACATAAAATATTACTTTATAATAAAATAATATTCAGTTTCTAATGAATAAAAACTAATTTATTTCAAGTATAAGCTGGGTATGGGTCAGAAAATACTCAACCAATAGGTTTTAGATAGGTTTATGTCACCATATTATCCTTAACCTTTAGATTTAACTCTTAGTTATTTAGTTTGACATTTACCATGCCTCTTTGTATTTTTCTATTCTTTTGTTAATAAACTTACTATAAAATTCCAATCGAACCCCAAGTAGTTCATTAGTGACATACCTATCATCTTATAAGTCCTTTGGCCAAACCTTATATTTTTATGAATATTATATGAATTAATTTTATAATATTTGTTTTAAAAACCATTTTATGTCAATTTTGACACTATTTGGTGTTTGTTTTTTGATAAAATAATAACAGCATTATTACTTCAAAAAAATACATTTAATCAATACTAACATGTCATATTCACCTTTAGAATCCATGGATTCCCTAAAAACGTTCAAATTATATTTATTTTAACATTTATAAAACCATTTATTTGATTCATTCATTAATAAGAAAAATATTTCATCATCATTGTGTCTTAAATAAATTGAAATATTCAATGTCTACAAATTATAAATAAAATACAATTATGTAGTAAATCGTCTTATATTTCTAAAAAATATTTATTTTCGAAGAGATAACATGCATAACTCTATGTAAAAATTGTTTTACTAAAAGATATAGGCTTATGTCATTTTTGTAATAACTTTAACTTAATTAATATAAAGTGTTATTATCACTTACAGGTGGCTCCATGGGGTCCCAAAATAGATCCAAAGATTCCCATGGTCGGACATGTATCATACAATATTTTTAGGACACATGTTACGGTAATTTAATATTATTATAATATTATTTTTACCCTTATTTACCGGATTTACCCTTTAACCATGGTAAATAAAATATTTACCGAAGTAATTGTTCAAAATGTCTAAAGAAAAAGTTACCTATTTACATAATTTGGACCTTATGATTCTAAATATGGAATCTATTTTTATATATTCAAAAAATAGAAGTGGCATAAATTAATTTAAAATTAATTCCGGTTGTCAAAACAAAAAGCGTGTTTTTAAGAAGTAATAACTATCAAAAGATTGCCACTTGCTAATGTTCAGTTTAAATGTGAAATTATGTCCAATGAAGAAACATTGAATTAAATGGTAAAAATATAATATAATTATACTTTAAAACCACCCAATATAATAATTTAGCACTATAAATTAATTTCATTAAAAAGTTGTTTTTAATTAAAATTTCATATTTTTCACTATTCATCAAAAATTGAATGTTTTCAGAAAAATACCAAAAATTCAACCTAAGCTAATTTTGATATTCCGAATTGAAAAAGGAAGTATATTTTACCAAATTAAAAACATAGAATTTCACTTTATTAATTTAAAATTAATTCCCATTATCAAAACCAAAAGGCATATTTTTAAGAAACAAAATCTTTCAAAAGATTGACACTTGTTTATGTCCGATCTCAATGTGAAATTACTTAAAATGAAAAGAATTGGATTAAATGGTAAAAATATAATCTATTTATACTTCCAAAACATTAAAAATTATAATTTAACACTATAATTTTTTTGATTAAAAAAAGTTTTTTTCTGTTAAAATATAGTATTTTTCACTTTTCACCCAAATATGAAAGTTATCAGAAAAGCACCAAATATTTATTAAAACTAAATTAATATGTCCCGATTATAAATAAGAAGATTATTTTGTCAAATATAATATATAAAAGTTTCAAATAGAGGATTTAAAAAAGGGTTCATTATTAAAAGGCTGTAGAAGTGCATTTTTTGAAATAAAAACTTCTTTTATCTAAAAAAATGAATTTGTTATTACATTATGTCTAAGAAAATAATAATATGGATTCTAAAATTATAAGTATTATATATACTTAAATATTCAATTATTATTATTCCTAACCATTTTGAATGACTAGTTTGGTAATCTTATGGTGCGCTCAAACTCGGTGTTGCGTGTAGTACAAGTTATTGAATTACTTTGAATAAATCACATACTATGAAATCATGGGGTGTTACAAGAATAATTTCATGAATATATTTATTTTTATTGTATTAAATATTTAATTTTATTGTTATTAATTTTTGGTAACATGATTTGATTGATTACAAACTAGTAAGGGATTCTACCCAAACCCTTGTTTTTTTCTTTTAGGTCACTCTTTCTCTACCTTTACTCAAATGTAGTGATTATTTATATATTAATATTTCTTATAAATTATTTTTATATGTTGAAAAATAATACATCAAGATCAATTAATCCTTATTTAATGGAGATATATGTGTTTTAAAATGTTTCTCTTTTTAATTCTTCCCAATAAACATGCCCGATTTAAGGGAACTTTCGGAATACTTACACATTTTCAAGTTCACTATAAAATATTTATTAAGATATAATTATTTTTATAAAATAACACATTTTATCATGAAAAAACTATGTTTTTTCATTTCTAGTTCTATGAAAACCATCATTCCTTTCCACTTTAAAATCTCTTTAATATATTACTTAAACCGTGCTAAAATTTTATATTTCTAAAGATTCTTAAAAATGCTTTTTACATGATTTCAATTCAGTGGGAAATAATTTGTAACTCAAATATAATTGAAATGTCCTAAAATTTTTCTTTTTTGAATATAAATGTTTATAATACAATTTTATGTAAAGAAAAATGATTTTCCAAAAGAACACTTCTTTTCGCAGTATAAAAAATAATTTATCTCATCTCGCTTTAATTTTCATGATATATATGAATTTTTTACCACTTATTCCTTGAATTTGGTGTATTTAATACACTTTGTAATATAATATCAAAAGTCTAATCATTATCAGTATATTCTAAGGGTTTATGATTGGGATGTTTCACGGTATTATGGGACACTTTTGGAATGTTTAAGGATTATTTCCTCAAGAATTGTTCAATGGGATCCTTTCAAAGTATCATCATATATGTCAAAATCCTTTTTTGAATCTTGTAATTAATTAATTTTAATCTCTTATGATATAATATACCATATTTTTTTGAAGGGTTGATGATCAGTTTGACTTTGAACGTGCTAATTTGATACTATTCATGTGTTATTGTTAATGTAGTCACACTTCATATGTTAGTTTTTCAATACAAATGTTTATATTTTCTATGAACCAACCTTTTGTTATGAGTAATATATTGGACTTAGTATGTTAATGGTGGGGCCCTCTATATCCCTTTCAGTTCAAAGTCAAATTTGAGTTTTGGGTATGAAATATAATTTGGTTGATAGTTTATGTATGATGCCCAAAATTCATGCATGGTAATATTAACTTCATTTTTATTGTTAAAATTTATTGTTTCTTGTTTTAGGTTTGATTCCAATGTTTTTTAAATTTCAATGTTCCTATAATTGATGAATTCTCGAACTGAGTGAATGTTGACACTTTTTGTAGAGTGAGACTATCTGATATGCACCCTAAGCCTAAATTCAATCTCAAATTCAATATCTAATAGATCCTTAAGATTATCTCATTTTATAAATCAAATAAAAAATTTAATAAAAATTGATCTATAATAAAAAGATATAATGTTTGAGTTCATGTTTTAAAAAATGAAAAATGAAAACAAAAGAGGACGAAAAATTCATATTAGGTAATGAAGAAATAAGGAAGAGGACAAGAGAATTAAATGAAAATTTAAAGAAAAATAAATGGTGGAAATAATTACTTTCCACGTTGTAAATGTCACATATTCAAAAGGAACTATTGTGGGCGCTCTCAAATGATGTTCAGATTTGGGATATTTAGGTGCAAAAGAGTGGTTATCCAAGGTCATTTCTTAAAAGATGAGGTAATTTAAAATAACATATTAAAGATAACTTGAATATAAAGAAATAATATAACATAAAAAAATACGTAGAGAAATTTGGGGTTTTTTATCATTTATAAAACTAGAAGAAGTATGTAAGAAAAATATTTCATTTTTCCTTTTTTTTGAAATGAGATTGAGAAATAAAAAAGAGAAGATTTTGTTTAGATAATTTATTTTGAAATAAAAATCTTTATAAATATACTTCTTCACATACATATTAAGAATAATAATTTATATAAATCTCCACTTAATTATGGTCAGCTAATTTCTTACCGCCTAAACCCTATGAGAATTAACTTTACGACATAGATTAAATGAATTAAAACCTAGGCTAGCTTCAGAACATGAAATCATAGCACCAAGTTTTGATTAAAATATTAACTTTTTATATGAGTATTAATTGGTTATATGGATTATATTTTAACTCTACAAATTTATTCAATTTTGTTTTCTTTTACCAATTAATATCGCGCTCTCACAATCCACACATTACCTAACCTTGCTAGTTTTGTGTTAATTGTTCAATATCATTCATAGTTTTATTTAATGTAAAAATTCAATTCGTGTATCATATAATGTAAATTAAAATATCTCATTAATTCAAAAAATATATTTTAAGAATATGATAATTTGATCAATTACTAAGAAAAGTTACTCTTAAATGGGTGGAGTAGTCATCCTATAATTATTTCACATTCGGAAATGTCATGGAAAGGGAATAGAAATATTATTTTTGTACTATTTGTTTACATCCAAAATAGGATTATTAATTAAGAAGAAAATTTATTAGAATATAACAATTTGATGAGGAGCTGAGAATTTTATTTTGAAACCAAAAATATTATAATGTAAATAAAAAGAAGAATGAATCTATAAAGGGGTCATTACTTCAAGGGATACACTTCTCTAATTTATTGTATAATTGGAGTTAAACCCCTTTCCATCTTTACTTGACTTACTAATTCTCATCCAAACCCATCCAAATTAGAAAAATAAATATTTATAGAGTGGAGTGAAGGTTATTTTTATAAGATGTTTCAAGTATGAATTGGAAAATTCGGCCAAATAATTCAAGAAAAAGTTTGCTGATCGTTTGACCTCAAAAACTCATGAACCAACTATCCTTATAGAAACAATATTTGGTAAAAATTGTTCCCTCAATATTCACTCCAGATTTGGGACCAATCCAAGCATGTAAGTGGAATCTATTTACTAAATACTAAAGTTGTGTTCTATCAAGTTAGTCCAGTTCAACTTTGACTTCATGGAGCATTTAATCTAATAAAATTCATAATTTATCTCAGATGTCCTGAATTAAAGTCTCATTCCATTAAGTCAGGAACACATTTAAAAAATATTTTTTTCAAATAATATAAAATAAAATATTTATGAATGAAATACTATAGTGAAGTTTATAAGAAAAAAGTGGAATTTTCATCAATTTTTCAAATAAAATATTTAATACCAAATATGATCTCACACCAAATATTTTATAAACCAACATATTTTACACAATTTGATGAAATTATGTCATTTATTATCAATAAAATATTTGATAAAATTTAATTTTATAATGATGATAACATAAATGAGATTCCCAACTAGATCAGATTCCAAATCATGAACTTTGTAAAGGCACAATCTAAGTTGACTTGGGTTCTCAATAAAAACATGAATAATGAAGAAATCCTAAATCACCCTAAGTAATAACTAGATGAAATTTAAACCTTTATGTTAAAATTCCTTCTATAGTCAAAATATCATTTGATCCCTTAATCACTGAGCAATGGATCAATTGCACTGAGAATATCTTCTTTATCCTTCAATGTTCTAAACAATAGAAGGTTATATAAGCTATCTATTTTATGGAGGGATAATCTGATGAGTAGTGGAAATTGATCAATAATATAAGTAGACAGGGATATATTGATGTTATGGGGTGTAAGGAACTATAGAAAATATTTTCCTTACCTCCAAATACAAATTTTACAGCTTATTTAGTGGGATAAAACTATGTCTATGAAAATCCCAAGCAATCCTTGACTTTGATAAATATGAGGAAATTGTATGATGTTCCATAAAATTCCAAATGGAGAAGAATGAATTTAAAGGGTCTCACAAGGATAATAAGTAGAAATTATAGTTTAATTCTCTTTTTGTAAGGCTTAAATATAACAATGGTAATAAATTTCAACATCCCACTTGACAAAAGTGTGGAAATAAGAACCTTCAAAATTTCTAAAATGGGAATAGAAAATACTTTAGTTGCGGGAAGGAACGACACCTAGGTAGTGATTACATATGGAAAAAACCCATTAATGTGATAGATGAGTGGAATTTTGTAGTGAATCTTTAGTTTATCATTCATTGTTTCAACTATAAAGAACATTTTCACTTTGAAAACCAACTCACTAATCCTAAAGTGGTTGGAGGAAATCAACACCAACAACCCTAAGGAATAAGGGGAGAGATTATGTCATCACAACTACTGATGTGGATCTCAACAATGTAGTGGTTAAAGGTCCAAAAGTTATTCATTTAATAATATGTAATGTACATTGTGATTTTGTGTTTATTCATTCCTTTATATCATGAATGTTTAGTAGAATTATTCAAACACCACCACAGAACATTGAAGTACAGTTATCGGTGAAAACAGAAAATGGGGAAATTATTATATCATAAGTATATAAATCCTCCCCTATAAATATTTTTGTTATTAAATTATTAGATAACCCTCGGATACTCCTTTTAGTAAACTTTTATGAAATTATTATAATGTTTTTACTTTCCCTACGTAGATCAAACATAAATTGTCGCAATATGAAAATCACTGTCTATATCATGAATCATCCTCTAATTCAGTATAAGTTCAATGATGAGGATGAATCTTATTTAGAAACAATATATCAAGAATGGATATTAATTACCTATGAGAAATCATATCTCCCTTAAATTATTTATTTTAAGGAAAATATCATCCATGAATATATTTCCATTATTTGGGAATACACTCATATGTTTCATCAATAATTCCCTAGTCTTCCTCCTAGTCGAGGGGTTGAATCCTAAATAGATCTTATACCAATGGTCTTTTCCAATATCCAAGACTCTATATAGAATGTATATTCCAGAACATTAATGGATGAAGAATAAAATATAGTAGAATATGTATAAAGGGTTCATATACCCAAGTACTTTACCTTGGGGTGAACCCATCCACTTCATCAAGAAGGAGGATGGGTCAATCATCCTTTCAATTTATTATCATGAACTTTACATGATCATAATAAAGAACAATTATCCCCCTTCCATGGTTTTATGATTGTTCAATCAGCTATGTTGTTCTCAACACTTCTCCCGAGTAGATCTTTAGTCAAGGTATTATCAAGTAATCTTGAAGAAGAGGGATATCCTCAAGAATGGTTTATGTACAACGTATGGGTACTATGATTTCAGAATAATTCCATTAAGACTCACTAATAATACACAAATATTTATGAAATTTATGAATAGAGTATTTATAGATTGCCTTCACAAATTTATGGTTGTCTTTATAGATGATATTCTAATATACTTCAAAATCATGGAAGAATATGAGGAGCATCTGAGCACTCTTTTAAAGATTATAGGAAAGGATAATCATTTTTAAAATTATATAAAATGATAATTTTGGTTGATGGAATTATCATTATTGTTGAATATCATCCTAATTAATGGGATATTTATTTTCCATTCATGAATAATGGAAAATGGTGGATGGACAAGACTAACCAATGTTACAGAAATTTGTAGTTTCTGTGGACTAGCTGGGTATTATAAAATATTTATAGGAAATTTATCCTGATTTAAAAAGCCTCTAACAAAAGTAACATAGAATCGGGTGAATTTTTCATAGAATAATGAATGTGAAGAGATTATTGAGGATTTGAAAAAGAGGCTTATCTTTGTACTTCAAGTTAAGCACGTGTGGGGAAAATTATGTGGTATATAGAAAAGCTTCAATGAAGGTCCCGGGAAGTGTATTATTGAAAAATGAAAATGTGATAGTCTATGACTCAAGAAAATTGAATTTTCATGAATATAACTACCTATTGTATGATCTAGAATTGGATTCATTAATATTATCCTTGAAAATATTTTTGGATTCACTCTTTGGGGAAAAGTGTGAAATATAAATAAATCATAATATCCTCAAGTATATATACTCACAAAAAGTGTTGAATATGTGCCAACACAGATGGTTAAATATTATTAAAGATTATGAATATTCTATTCACTACCATCTTAGGATATTAAATAAAGTGGTTGATTCCATAGGCAGAAAGGATCTAGAAATTTTATCATTGATAATAATAGATAAGGATCCAATCTGATTAAACTTGAAAAGGATGTACATAGGAATCAAAAAGAATGGAAAATAAGTAATCCATTAAAAAATGAATCCTCAACCATCCCTTCTATGGATGATAATGGATTCCCAAATAGGTGACATATAAATTCAGAACAATGTTGAAGAAATAAAAAAAGGGAAATCTACAGAGTTCAAAATTAATGAGGGAGTTTTCAGATTTGGGTGATGATTATGTGTACCATCAAATCATGGGTTAAAGAATGAGATATTTTATGATTCACATTTCTCATCTTCTCTACCCATATATGGATCACAAATATGTATCCAGATATCTAAGAGCACTGTTGGTGGGACAAAATGAATAAGGATATCATGGAATATAAATCAAGGTGTCTTGAATTTCATCAAGTGAAGGATGAAATGAAAAAATAATAGGGGATGATACGACCATTACTCATACCTATATAAGAATGAGAAAATATGACCATGGACTTTTTCAAAGGTTTTCTGAATACATGAAGTGGAAATAATGCTATATGGATTGTGAAGTACCTAATTTCAAAGACTTCTCACTTCATTAAAATCTCATAGGACCTCTCACTCGATCAAATTGCAAGGATATATATTAGAGAAGTGGAGAGGCTTCATGGAATACCACTATCGATTATATCTGATTGAGATCAAAGATTTACCTGTATGTTTTAGAAGAGTCTCTATCATGATCTTAATAATTAGTTTAATAATATCATGGCATATCACCCTCAAACTGATGTCTAATATAATCACGCTATCTAGACACTCAAGGAATTATTGATTAAATGCTCGATAGACTTCAAAGGAGGATGAGATCAATATCTTCCTATGGACGAGTTGTTATATAATAATAGCTTCCACTCAAGCATCAAAATGTATCCCTATAAATACCTTTGTGTGAAGAGGTGAAGGACACCCACATGTCAGGGTGAATATTGTAAATGAAAATTATTTCTCCCTAATATTATCAAGGAAATTGTTGAAATGGTTAAGACCATTCAACAAAAAATCATGGAAAATCATAATTAAATAAAGAACTGTGATGAAAATAATCAACAATACCATGAGATTGATGTCATAGATAAGTTATTACACCTCATATCCCAATGTAATAAAGTCAAGATATTTTGAAATAAGGGAAATATTATTCTGATATAAATTTTTTCATTCGAGATCTTTGATCAGACTAAAGCAGTGACCTATCTAATAACACTACCACCTAACCTATCTAGACTACATGATGTTTTCATTTTACACCTCTTTAATAGGAACATATGAGACCTATCACATGTACTGAATAAAGATATAGTACCATTGGATAATGATCTTTCATATGAATACCATCGGGTGAAGATCTTATAGGAAACGTTCTGCAGAATAAGACAATGCAACTAGTCAAAGTGCGGTAGAGATACAAAAAGTTTAAATTAGTGATGTAGGAACTAGATTAATAAATGAAAGAGAATTAACCTTATCAGTTTTATTGTATGAAATTTATATTTATAGGGATGAAATTCATAAGGGGGGAATATTGTGATGGATTAATCTTTTATAAATAAAATTCACTTTTTGATTGAATTAAATAAACTTTTACATTTAGAGAAAACACATGCACTTATTTATTTATTTATGTAGTATTCTATAAAATTTGAAATTCCATTACGAATCATAATCATTGATTAAATAACCATTAACTTGTGATATTATGATTCATATAAATACAAGGTTATGAAAAATCCAATTGATATACACGAAAAAAGTAATGGTTGAAACTAGAGGGATCGTACCCTATGAAGCTCATTTATCAGAGTATATGAGGGAGATAGAATCACTACGATTTTTCAATGAATAAACTTAATCCAATATCAAACAACTGGAGCAAAAGAAAATCATTTACTAAAAAATTTCAATCTCAACAAGATCTCATCACAAACCATGTATGTTGAACCACCCCCTGAAAATTTTACCATTGCACACATTACCCTTAGGGATTTTACTGGTGTAATGAAGGGATCCATTTCAGGACACTAATAAAGTGAATATTTATATTTTATTTTCAATAGAATAATGGTTATATTTACTTCTTATTGTTGTAACTTTATAAATGATTTTTATTTTGATATGATAAAACAAAAAAATTATTTTTAGGTAACACGAAAATTCAATCAAGACATTACATTGAGGAAATAATGAATTTTTTAAATAAATTATATATTAATAAAATAATAAACATAAATATTTTTTATAATTTATATAATAATTTTTTTATAGAGTGGAATGTTATTTTTATAATGGTTTTAAAACTATTAATGTAAAAAAACCCCATCATTTTTTAAGAAATTTTAAATCTTATTTTATATGAAAAAAATAAATAATGTTTTTTAATCATTGTGTATAAATTATCTAATGATTAATTTTTCATAATTATCTGTCATAATAAAATATTTAGCTAAAAATTACGTTCAATATAAATATATGGTGTGTATTTGGAAGTTATAATGACCAAAAAGTTATGAAATAAATGGTATAAATGGGATCCCTAAAAATTATATTTTTCTAATTTTAAATAATGTAATTTTTATGTTATTTGATAAATATTATAAATCATTATAAATCCTCTAAAACCTATATTATATTTAAAGGTTTTAAAATCATTTCTTTAAAAACATAACTCACTTACACATCCCCAAGTGTAATAATTTTTTGATATAGGCCCTATAACATATAAAATAATAAAAAAATCATATTTAGTTGAAAACATGGGGAAAAATATGGGATGGTTTTTGGTTTGAATTACAATATAATATAGAGTCCAAAACCTATGTTTGGTAAATAATAAAGAACTACCAATACTTTTCCAAAATAAACTCACCAAATATCCCTTTAATATTCAATAAAAACATTGGATAAAATCATTTCTTCTTACCTGTCCCTTCAATAGTCCTCTTGAGGTTCTTCTATGCCCTCAAGAAGCTCTTCCCACGCTTTTGAAATCACCCTTTCAAGGTAAGGGATTTTCTCACTCTTTTTTACCATTTAAAAACTTCTTTTTTTGTAATTAGCCTTTTTAATTTCCATTGGAAAGGTTTTAATGACTATATAATGATAACTATAAAAACAAATTTGTTTCATAACAATTATATATCATTTATCCCATATCATTATAGCATTTACCTAAGCCATTACTATGTTGAAATTTAGTAAGGGACCTCTCTCTCCTCTTTTAAATTAAAACACCTTTTTTGTATTTAGCCTCTTAAATCTCAATTGTTTATCTTTTAAAGACATTATAAATATCACTTTACATTAAAATTTATTTCCTAGAAAGTAGATATTATTTATACCCACTCATTATTGTATCTATGTAAGTTGTTACTATGTCAAAATTTAATAAGGGATCTCTCTCACTTCTTTTCAATTCAAACACCTTCATTGAATTCAGCACTTTATATCTTAGATGGTAATGTTACCATGAATTTGTAAAGATACCAATATTTTCTAATTGATATAATAATAATTAGATATCATTTATCCTCTCTCATTATATAATTTACTTGTTTCATTTTTATGCTGAAATTTATTATGGGATCCCTTTTTTCTCCCCTTTATTCAACCATCTTCTTCATTTTATGCCTTTTATTTCCAATTCCTAATGTGGGTATATATTTTTACTCATCCATAATACTATATATTTTATATATAAATTATTTTTGTTCTATTTATCTATCATTAATTCATTTTATGCATATTTTAGTACAATTTTTATGCTACCGAAATTTCATTGTGATATTTCCATGCGAAAACATTCCATTGTGAATTCCATCACCATTTCCACTCATGGGTATTAACCTAGACATAAATATACTTTATTTATTTGGGAGTTACATGTAATTAGTCCACACTTATTAATATTTTAATTAATTGTGATTAAATATGATCATATTTTGAATGTTCTGTTTGGAACACTTATTCATGTACATGATACGAAAGGAACAGGTCCACCCAGAATAATATAGTGTCCTAATTCATTAGGAAATGTTTTAGTCCTGTGAAAAATCTTGTATGGAATTATGAAGTGAACCTAATTCCTTATGTGACTTTTTCCACTATGTTATGATGTTTTGGAAGTTATCCTTGACCTATGATTATGATCCCATGTTTAAATTTGTTTCTACATTCACATTATGCCTTCATGTTATAATGTTATATTATTCCTCATTGTTCATATTTATGATTCATAGAAATTTAATGTTCCATTGAAATTATTATTTTCTAACATGTAATACTTTATTCATGTTATTCTTTTTTACTCACATACTAGAATTTATAGGTCACCTTTTATTATATACATCCCCAAGAATGATAATTATATTTCGGGTTTTATTATGTGTATTCTTATGTAATGAATAATGGATTAATTTTTTATAAATACTAGGCTTATCATATAATTATAATTATCTTTCGGGTTGAAAAGATATAAGAAAAGGTTTTTAATGGGTATTCATGTTTTTTACAAGACAAATAATTTTGTGTTTTATGTACCTTACTAATATTTATGGTCTCATCCTTTGTTTTCAAAAAAAATCATAGAATTTGAGGATGGGTATTGGAAATTAATATGTAAAGTTAAAAGTCATGAAGATTTTTCATAAAAAAAATCATGATTTGTTTTAAATGTTTTATACCGTGGAAAAATTTCATAGTAATCAGAATTTTATACATTATGTTACATGTTTTTCTTTTTGTATAAGATTTATGACCTAATTATCTAAAACTCTAAACTTGAAACGATTCTCAACATTAAGAGAATGAATTATTTACTTAAAACTCAAGATTATGTAATGTTTAATGAGGGGACCTTATATATGAAATTCACTCTTGAACTAATGAGTCTATTGGTTTCTTTTAATTTATTTGGGTCTTGGGAAAATAATTTGTTATCTAAGAGGTTATGGACACCACTGGAATTAGTTTCTAGTGGTAATTTTGTAACAGTTTGGTGAAGGCATTCAAGGTCCATACCATCCTCAGCAAAAATTTATAGTAGGTTGGTTCAGTAATAGGGATCGCATGCTTATAATCCACCAATTGGATATGGAGATGTTTAAGGTAAACCATAATATATTCTTATAGTTTAGGTAACTTAACTCAACAACAGTCATGGAGGTTGTTTCCAATATAGAGGTAAAGGATTTTTACATGGTTGGTTTCATTCCATAGACAAAGTAGTTCTAGAGGGGCCATATATCATTCAAGGTATCCTCAACTTGTCATATATTTTTTTCATATTTTATTAAGAGATTCATACTCCTTGGTATCACCCACTCTAGTCAATTCCTTGTGGATAGATATAGATAAACATCAATTTCCACTGGTGTTAAATATTTCAGTCAATGACCCGACCAACTTGTTTGATGTGTGTCAAGGTGTAGACAGATTATGGGGATATTTAAGTCCCATGGGGATTTGTCCTTACTTCTGATATAGTTGTATAATATCATTCATGGCATCATTTGGTTATATTCTATGTTTTTTTATTATGGAATTCTTCCAAAGGTGAGTCATGTTCTCAGATGTTGATAGACAACATGTGGTTTTTGTTGATGAGAAGAGTAGTTAGGCAGGAAGTTGGCAAGTAGAAACCCTTCTTTCTTTAATAGATGGGTTATTTTTGCAATTAGTTTATATCAAAATATTTGTGGTTACAATGATTTTTGGGGAGTTTTGGATGTTTTTCTTGGGAGGGGGGGGGGGTTGTGACACTTCCCCCTTAATGTGATGTTATGTTCATTAAAAACCTACAACATGATACCTCATTGATTTAAATGTCTCATTATCATATGTATGCCACTACGATGATGGAGTTGAGAATTTAGATAGATGAACTGATATAGAATTGTTTCATTCAGACCTATGTGTCATTTTGGGGTTCTCTAGTGTTATTCTCCAAGAAGATAGATAATATTCCAAGGATGTGTATAGAATACTAGAGTTGGAATCAGATAATGATCAAGAATAATTACCCTCATTCAAATATAGAAGACATTTCTACTAGGTTAGAGGGGTTAGTTGGTCTTTTAATAATGATATGTGGCCTCAGTTTCCCTTATTAAGGTTATTGGAGGACATTATTCGGAACACTCTCCTCATATAAAGTCTTCTGAAATTATATCTTTTAGTCATTTCATTTAGTTAAATAAACACATTATATATGTTCATGGTTGTCATTAACTTTGTTTTCCCTGAATTCCAATACCAATTCATAGTTATGTTCATCTAGGGCATAATGATTTACTTGAATTCAAAGGAGAAAAATGTAGTTAAAATCAAAGTTTTCTTTTTCGGTTTTTTGATCCCACCATCTCTTTGGAATGTTGTTTAAGTTAAAGTTATAGATTATAGAGGTGTTTCTACTTAGTCTTCTGGTGTCTAATCTGGGGTTTTTGGTAGACCTGTTGATGGTCGAGGAAGATGTTTCCTAGGAAGCACCCAAGAATGTTTTAGAGGTTCATAGTTTTCTTAGTATCATATGTAGTTATCAGAGATTATTTCCTAATTTATCTCAAGTTACATCCTTATTAACAGTATTTTCTAGGAAGTACCATGTTGTTTTGTAGAGTAATTAGTTTCATACGTTGTTCATCTACCTAAAAGATAAGTTACTAAATGGTATGGTGCTTTAGTTTTTGAAGGGGTGATTTTTGATGTGTTCTTTGATGCTTCCCATATTATATTGGAATACATGATGATGAAAAATAAGTAAGTCATCTCTGATTATTTTATGAAGTTATTTCAAAACAATGAAAACTAGGCCTTCAATGATTTGGAGTTAATAGAGGTTGTGCTTTTGCTAAAGTTTTAGTGGAATTACCTCACCGTGGAGTGTTTTTGTGTATTCATGAATAAAAAGAGATTAAGGTCCATATTTTATCATCATGATTTTAATTTTTGATTGCATAAGTTGATGAATTTTATTTAGAATTATGATCTTGATATATCCTATACCTTAAAAATGAGGATCCTTGTGGATGACTCTTTGACAAAGAATTTACAAAAGGATATTATTCTGGAGTTTGGAAATTCTTCGAGAATGATGGAGTATTATTTATTCCTGAACACAGATATGATGGTATTTTATGATATATGTTTTTTGTTTTAGATGATGTTGTAGTCATATTTATGAATCGGGTAGAGTATTCTTAGTTGGGAGACTCAAATTCAATGTTATGTGTGATCAAATTAGCCTTGGAAAATCTCTTGAGGGATGGTTGGAGGATGGTTGGAGGATGGTCAGAACAAAATTTTGTTTCATGATAAATGGTTTATTCTTAAAGATATGTGTGAGTTAGTCCTTCATGAGTTTTATATCTCACCTTTTAAAGTACACCCATGATTATCCAAGATGTATAGAGGTTTGTGATCATTGTTTCGGTGGCCTGAGATGAAAAGGGAAGTGGTAGTATTTATGGTGAGGTGTTTTTATTTCTAGTATGTAAAGGCTAGGAATCATGTCCCTAGTGATTTTTTATAGCCTTTGGATATTTAGTACTATAAATAAGATGATATATATATATATATATATTTATTGATTTATTCATAGGGTTACCCCGAGATTAGGAAGGTTGTGATGTTGTCAGGTGTATCTTGGATCAGTTGATGTAATCATCCCACATACAAGTGATCAAGAAGTTGTTCACTCTTGTTTATTTTTGAAAGGTGGTATGTGGATGAGGTGGTGTGGTTTCAAGAAGTTATAAGGTCTATTTTCTTTTATCGTAATACAGGTTTTACCTTGTGAGTATGGAGGGGATTTCAATCTACTTTCAGTACCCAGTTTCACCTCTGCACTAATTTCTACCCACACAAAAATGGGAATAAGTAGTGAAATAGGTATAAATTGGAGGATATGTTAAAAGAATGTATATTAGACTTAAATGTACCATGGTAATAACCATTAACTTTGGTAAAATCTACTTTTAATAATACCTATCACTCTAGAAATAGAATCGACCTATTTTTGGGTTTTTACTTGTAGTCGGGTAATTCTCCATTACGATGGATTAATGTTGGGGAAGTATTAGTTCTTGGTTTTGATGTGGTGAAGAGCACAAAAAATGGTTCATCTTTTATGTGGTATAATTAAAGGTTTGAAATCCCATAATAAGTCTGATTTCGATCATAGTAGGTGGTCCTTAGAGTTAAAGGTTAAATGCCTTGTGTTCGTGAATTCTTCCCCTCGATGTGGGTATAAGAGCTTTGGTAGGGGGAGTAAGATTTCCCACAGGTTTATTAGGACCTTTTGTGTGTTTTGGTGAGTTAGTAAGATGGTGTATCAGTTGGAGCTTCTTACATAAATAGACCAAATTCATGAAATCATTCACATCTGTCATCTCATTTAGTATCTTCATGATGAATCCCATTTCATTGACTAGGTATAGTTGGATATTTAGGATGATGTGGAATTTTTTGATTGGAAAATAGAGATCCATGAACATTGAGAGAAGGTGTTGTTTGGGTGGAACACTCCCTCAGTTTTTGTGGTATGGATGCATGGTGGCCTCGAGGGGATCACTTGTGAGTGATAGATTCATATGTTTTCCTAATAACTGGATCTGTTTTATGTTTTCTTTGTTTTTTTCTTTTTCATATATGATGTAACGCATGGATATTAATTTTTTATAGTATTTGTTTTCCTTTTTTTTGTTTTCTTTATGTATGATGTGTGATAATATTTCTACACATGAAAATGGGAGGAATTGATTCATTGTCGAGATGCATTATATTACGATGTGATTAAATGCATGTGGATGAATCTGTATTTCCCAATGCAGGTAGGATCTTGACATGGTGGATGAAGTTCCCTGATTCCTATGTTTGAGAGAATGTTGTTATTTATTTTCAAAGTTTTATGGTTGATTTTTTGTAGAGGTTTTATGGTTGTGTAATGGTATGTTTGTGTAAAATATGGTGGTTTTTTATTGGAACTCAATGATTAGGGTCATTCCTGGGGGAGGTGATGATGTGGTTAAGTGGTTATGTGGTTGAGTGAGATTTTTTTGGGTATTTAGTATTGCAGTTTTTATAGTGGTATCATTTTTATATGATGATATCCATGAGAGGTATCTCACAGAGTGGTTGTTGGGACCCCTTTCGTTTTCTAGGTTTGATTTGGATTATGGGGGGGGGAAAATAATTTGAGAGGAAACAGATGTAATGGATCATGCCTTCCCAACTTGTTATATTACTATTTGGATCATTGGAGGCATTCGAAGGATATCAAGAGGGATCATTGGATCTATAGCTATAGAAGTCCATTAGAATGTGGTTCGCAATATAAATCGAATTAAAATTGTGAATTAGTGGTTCATGAATTATGTATCTAGCTGGTTTAACAGATTTTATATAGGATAGGGGGAGTCTATGAGAAAAATTCACAATGGGAAATGAGAATTCACTTCCTTTAATTAATTATATGTTGAGGGGACTAAATTTTTAATGGAAAACAAACCACATGGAATTCACATCATGAAAGGAATAAATGATGTGAAACTCATGTAATCGAGGTTGTCAATAGGTTAGATCATCTAATCATTTTTTAGATATATATCCCTCTTATTCCTTTTTCCAAGATAACCCTAAGAAATTTTGAAGGATCTTGATTCCCTCCATTCGTATACTATATTTTATAGATCTGGTGGATGCTACATGGCAATCGGTGGTAATCCCTTATCTCCTAAATTTTTATTTTTATTCTATTCTCTTCCAAAGGATCTACTACAGTGGTCCTTTTCTTGTTTGGGATATTATTTGGGATTCATTTTTTATAACACTTGAGGCATTATAGGATGATTCATTAGTTTTCCATTCGATAGTGGATTGTGGGAATTTCTTTTTCTCTCTATAGTGCACAATGAGTTGGCGAAGCTTTTTGGAGGTACGGTTTCCCTTGTTTCTCTTTATTTTATATACTTTTTTAGTGTTTTTCTTTGGTTTATCTTTGGTAATATAGTTTTTTCTTTCTTAAAAAAAATAATTGACATATTTAATTTAAATTTAACAGGAAAGAGGTTTGAATTGCATGTTTTTACATCTATGACATTCCTAACTTGATATTTTGAATTGACAGGATTTACACCTTGCTGAAAATCATGGATGTTGGGAGCCTTTTATTTCTCTATATTATTAGTGGTATAGAAACATTGTTGTATGTTATTGAGATATCACCAAAAATGAAAAATTTTAAACCATTTATACTTTTATAATAAAATGGTTTCCCTGATATTTATGGGTTGTGTGATAATTACACTAAAATAAAGTGAAATTGATTAAAATTCCATTTATAAATCTTCAAAAAAATATAATAATGTGTTTTTATTTGTTACCATAATGTGGGGAGGTGAAGTGTGGTTGTGGCTTGTGGGGCAGTGATGTGATGGTCTTTTGTGGTTGTTTTTTGGGGAGGTGAAGTGTGGTTGTGATGTATAATGGTGAAGTGTGGGTGACGTTTGGTTTGTATGAGTCCATGTTGTGGGGTGGTGATGGATGGTTGTGTTATGTGGTGGATGAGACAGAAGGGTTTGTTTTGTACTAGATACCAGGGTAGTGATGAAATAATTGGTTAATAATATTTGAAATGACATGGGTTAGCTTAATTAATGTGTTCGAAAAGGGTAATGAATGAATTAAAATGTTATGTGTGTATAAATGTGGTTATTGATAAATAATGTATCTAATTGGATGTTTAAATTAAATTTTCTTCACTTGTAACAATAAATGAGAAGTGACTAGTAGCTTGTGTATGTTGTGTAGATTTCAGTATTTAGAGGTGGAAGCAAATGTGGGGTTATTATAATTTCTTCAGTTCTTATTATTGACTAATAGGATTGTCTTGTGTAAATCACTAATATATACCTTGAAATTTCTTTATGATTTCTATACACATCCAATTCTAATTGATAAATATATGCCAATACTTGTACATTTATACAGGGGAATTTTCCCAACATCTTGATGATGAGGATGGATGGTTAAAAACCATATATTTCATTATCAATATTTCATTTAGGTATATTTTCTTGGGCTATGATGTATGAAGGACTAATATTGAACTAGGAGATAGCCGAAGAATCTTTGGGTGATACGAGATGTGACTGTTCTCTGGGGTCGTGGACCAAGATCCTTTAGGAGATATATTATGAGATTGTGATGTAGGGTGGATTATGGGGGGTCATACATTATAGGAAGAGGGAACAAGGTTGATGTTTTTCATGTTCATGATACCCTAATACTCTGGTTATGGTGGTGATGTTATGGATCATGTGTCTTTTGGTGATATTTGATGTGACAGTGTTATGCGGTGATGGCCCAGGTATCTTCTAGCAGCATGTTTTGGGACCATGTTGTGGGACAGTGGTATATGATATACAAAAGATGTGGGATCATGTAGAGACCTGAAGCTTGATGTACAAGGAAAATACATTACTTTTGTGTAATACTTAATACATAACAAAAACAGACACACAAGGACCGTAATAGTTTAGTGTCTTTGGAGACTCAGAATAAAATCTTCTAATCATGGTGAAAGATCTTCAAAAACTCCCATAATGATCTTCCCCTTTTTGTTTCCTTATCGAAAACCTTTATTTACTTCCTGAGGAAAATAAAACATAAAAAGGGTGAGCTCAAATGCTCAATAAGGGAAAACATAGATAACATAAAACGATCCATAAACATTTGGAAGAAAAAACTTGAACATGAAATTTAAACATAAAAATCATGAGAAAAGACATAAATCATGGAAGTACGTAAGGCATATATCATAATAAAACATCAACCATGATAAAATGGGAATAAAAAATGTAATTGTGGCAACCATTCAGCACATGTCATGATTTCCATAGTTTCCAAGGCATTGCTGCCAAGACCATCTTAGTAGACAAAGTCCCTTTCTGAATCAAGTTCACTCCTCGTTTCAGTCCTGTAACACTAAACCGGATTAACCTACCGTTCTAGCCATTTCTATCTCATGAGATATAAATCTTTACCCAATGTATTGGAGGGAGATATAGGTCCCATCCATCTCAAAATGAAATCATTCTTTCGTGTGACACAAAATCATAAATCACACATCATAGCATAACCCATGTAATAAAATGGGATTCTTGAACATCATGCCATCATAACATAATCCATAAAATTTTGATATCATTTCATCATAACAAAATTGAAACCATTTAAATCATATAGACATATTACTTGAAACATACACATATGAAATAATGTCATCTTAGATGGAAAATAGTTTTGACAAAACACTTGAAATGAATTCTTGAGGAAAATATCCTTTCTTATTTAAAATCATTTTCTTTTCACAAAATTCCATGCAATCTTAAAAGAAAAGGGTTTTAATGAAAATAATCCTGCAATCTTGTAGAGGAATCTTCTTGAAAATGAGGTGTTATGAAACCGTAAAAATCCATTCACGCCGTATAAGTTAAAAATAACATTCTCCTCGTACTTTTTTCAGAAAAGTGAAAACGTGCCTTATATGGTAACCAAAGGAAAGATTCCATTCATACAATGTGGTAAAAAGTCAATAAAGGGTAAAGATGATATTAAAAAATCATGGAAGAATAGTAAACATTTTATGAAAATATTTTTAGAAAACATGGTCATGGATGATAAACATAACCCCAGTAAATACTTACGTATAAGCAATCTCAGATAAAAATGAGATTGAAAATTTATCCCTTACCTTATGTCCAATATGCTTAATATGTATCCGAACCTCCTTTATAATGATTTAAATAATGTCATTGACTTATTACAGAATCATATTTATTGTTATGATATCATATATGGTTCACTTATGACTTTATATTACCAGTTCTTTTGTAAATTCCATGTTAAAGAGCGTTTTGTGTAAAATCATTTCATTTATCGTATGTGTTTCGACTCGTCATTCTTGATATTATTACATATATCCTGATTTGAATAATTCCAGAATGTAAAACATGATTTATATATAATATATATTCATTATATACATATATATTATAGATCAATAAAAGGAATGAAATACACCGTTCATGGAGACGGTAGGTCGTACGTGCGCATGAACACTGTTTTCGTTTCCTTATTGAATAGAATGGAATTGAGTATATGACATACATATATATATGTACATAAATAAATTAGCCTTATTATGTAATATATTTAATTATTATTCATTATATATACTTTATAATCATTCTTGAATGGTTAATCATGGAAAATGAATCTCATCGCGTTCGTGGAGACGGTAGTCCGTACGTATGCACAAGCGATGATATTATTCCCATGATTTCAGAATTGTATTGGAGTGTATGTATACTATTTCATAATAAATATAAATTTAAAATAATCATTTATTTACACCATTATACCCATCCATGCAAGGTGGTGGTGGAAAAACAGATTACACCACGGCGTGGAGACGGTATTCCGTACGTACGCACGCGTGGTGATTTCGTTTTTCATAGGATGAATAGATGGTGAAATAGGGTTGTTTCATTATTATAATAACATATCAGTATAATATTGATACTGATGTTATTACTTCATAATGAAACAACTAATGAAGAAGAAGTGGAAGAAGAAATAAAGTTGAATGAATTGGTAACGGGCATTACCTCTTCTTTGAAGCGCCTTTTTGAAACCTCCTCTTAGGGCACTAATATTGGTATTTGAAGAATACCAAAACCTATATGATGTTTCTAGGGAAGTGGAGAAGATAAATTGGCAGGGTTTTTCCGACCTTGAAGGCTCAAAGTTGTGTGAGGAAGAGAGGGAGGAGGTTCCCTTTTATAATGGAGGCGAGGGGCACCTTTGGAATAACTAAAAATATTAATTTATTATAAAGTCATATTCGGTTTTTAATAGCTCCAAATTGAGTTATTTAGAAGCTGAGGTGGATATGGGTCGAACTCCTCTCATCTAATAGAATTTAGACAAGTTTAACTTCCTATTTTAACCTTATCATTTAGATTTAACTTTAAGTTAGATAATTTTACTTTTACCGTGTCTTTTTGTGTTCTTACACTATAAGGTTAATAAACTTACTATAACAAGCCAAACGAACCCCAAGTTGTTTATAATTAATATATATAACCTTATCTAAGTCATTTGGCCAAGCCTTAGATTTTTAGGAATAAAATAAAAATTAATAGTATAATATTTGGTTTAAAAACTATTTTATGTCAATTCTGACACAATTTGGTAATTAAGTTTTTTTGAAAATAATAACGGAATGATTAGTTCCAAAAAAGTTAATTAAATCAACACTAACATGTCATATTAACATATAAAATTATTTAAATTAATAAAAAGTCTCAAATTACATTTATTTGGGTATTTATAACATCAATTATGTCAATATTTCATTAATAAGATAATTACGGCATCATCATTGTGTCATAAATAAATTAAATTTTATAAAGTCTAAAAATTAAAAATAAATTATCATTATGTAGGAAATATTTTTAGATTTATAATGAATATTTATAGTCGAACTTATCTTATGTATAACCCTATATTAAAAATGCATTACTTATTAAACGTTGATTTTAACTATTTTAAGCCTTCTTTAAAGAAATTAATAATCAATGTCCTAATCTAATCCAAGTGGGCCTAAATGGTCATATTTTATTTCTAAGGTTGTTTTTGGTCGAATTAAACTTATCCAATAGAATTAGGACATGTTTTTGGGTAATAATAATATCATTGTTACCCTTAATTACCCTATTTACTTTTAACCGTGGTAAAAAAAAGTAAAAAGGTACTATTCAACAAAAAATATTTTCATCTCATTGAACCACATTTTATTCCTTGATATTAACCGTGTATCTATAATTTTCTAAATTCCACTCACAGAAGCAGTAAAATTATGTTTTATGAAAAAATCAGTTTTTTAACTACCACTTAGTGGTTTCACTATTCATCAAAAAATGACAGTGTCTATAAAAATACCAAAAATTAGGCCTAAGCTATATTTGATATTATGAATTCAAAAATGATGTGTATTTTACCAAATTCAAAACATATCAGTGACATTAACTAATTTTAAAAATTTATTCCCGTCGTCAAAACAAATAGCTTGTTTTTTAAGAGAAATAACTATCAAAAGATTGATACTTATTTATATCCAATTTCAAGGTGAAATTAATTCCAATAACCAACATTGGATTAAATGGTAAAAATATATTCTAATTAAACTTTAAAACAAATCAAATTAATAATTTATCAATATTAATTATTTTGATTAATAAAGTTGTTTGTAATTAAAATTTAGTAATTTTCACTATTCATCAGAATATGAAAGTTATCCGAAAAGTACCAAAATTTCACCCAAAGATAATTTTGATATTACGAATCCAAAAATGAAGTCCATTTTTAAAGATAAAATTTATAAAATTTCAAAAATTGGGTATTACTATTCATAATGGCTAGTTCATAATAATATTACAATAATATCTCGTTTAGTGAAACTCGTTATTGCATACTACACACGCTATCGAGGAAGGTCGTGATTGCGTGTAATGTAAGGAAAGTCAGGGATGTGTGTTGTACAATATCCTTTTGGTGTAGCGTACAACACAAGACATTAATGAAATTAAAAAGAATATATTTTTTTCATAAAATCTCGGGGTGTTACATTCTACCCCCCTTAAAATGAATTTCACCCTCGAAATTCATCGGGATTATAAATGGATTACTACTCGAAAGTTTGTTTAATAGAAACCCACATCGTAAAAAGAAATACCAAAACCAATCTTTAAAAACTAAAGTATGAAACATAACGGTTACCCAAATTAACTAATCACTGGGTTTCCACATAAGAGAACATAGGTGAAAATATGGATATGGATGAGAAACCTAACCATCATGTTCTGATGGAGAGTGGTAGAGAACTTGGCTATAAAAAAGCCAACAATCACAAAGTCATAGATTTGTGATGATCTAAGGTACCGTCTGATTCATCGGATATAAGGGAACTAGGACAACATTTTTGGTTTTCAAGATCATTTCCCTAAAGTTGATGAAATTTGAATTAGAAGAAATACTTTCATGATTTTGGTACAGTCTCACCGTTGTTCGTTCTTTGGACAATTTCCACTTCATCTCTTAAAGAAATGAAGTTGAATTTGTTATTCGTGATGTGTTAGCAGATCATGTGATAGAATGATGGGTCATTCCATCTGTCTCAAACAATAGGTTAGAAAAGTTATCAAAAAAATACATAAGTCCATCTGTAGAGAGATTAATCATATATGGTTCATAAAATGGACTTATACTTCACATATCATACTACTTAATATAATAAAAATAGTTTCTATTAAACAGGGACTTCTTGTAGGCCGGTGGTAGGCCATAAAGGCCAGTCGCACTTCGGTTGTGGGTTTGATTCCCACAGCCTTGTCCGACACGATGGGTTGTCGCCCATCCTGCAGGTTGTCCTTTTTCTAAAACTACATTACTATAACATCCCATAAATAATATCGAAAAAAAACTTCTATCCTTAAACAATACTAACTTATGTCCAACATATTCCATTCCAATCTTTAGGCTTATCCCTAATACTGCAGTCCAATCTCATATTATAGTGAAAATGATTACCACAGATTTCATATAGCATGCATGTCAATTCCATCGTTGATCCCCATATATCATAAGATATGTCTTGTTGGTCACATTCCAAACATTTGAAGGCCTTAATCATGTATTATCTTGAAAAATGAATACCCATTGAATCTTAGTGAAAACATAAATGATGTCAGAAGTTATCTCTTTCCACATACCAAAATCCAAAAATTATATATACTAAAACCACGATATAACCTTCTCCTTATATCAGTCATGATCTCAATAATACTATCAAACATTTAATTTTCTCCTTATCCCTTTATTATGCACATATCATCTACTTTCCAAAAATATCTGAATAACCTTTCATGGTTAATGGTACCATTAATTATACACTTTCAAAACATAAGGAAAGACAACAGTGTAACAATCCTTAGATGTCTCTTTATTCCATAGTACCATGAGATTACTTATACAACATTACACTTGATAAACATGTAATCATTCCACTACCTTCTTAAACCATCGACCGAGCTTCAACAATTCTTTCATCTCACATATCATTTGTAGTCTCATCATCATCATCAACATAAATACTAGTCATACGACCGTACTAATTCTCTTCATGAGACTTTCCCAGAGGTAATTGGTTTGCATAATGCCCGTACATTCCACATTTAAAACATTTAACCATTGTTGATGTCGTAGCAATACCATTATCCTCATCCATGGTGTTAACTGAACCTTTTCCTTTGCACTTACTGGCTTTGTGTCCTTCTTTTCCACACCCAAAGCATCTTCCAGTTCCCTTGAAACAATCCCCCCAATGGCTCTTCCCACATGATTTACATGAGGGAAATTGAACTTTATTTCCTCTATGATCATCATGAAACTCCATCTTTATCTTATTATCTGAGTCAGGAAACTTACCAAAGTTGAGATTATTGATCATATTATGAGATTACTAATTAGTCATTATAACGATGTTTGGACTTCCAAATCCCATTTCATTTGGTTTCTCATGAAGAATATCATTCCATTGTCCATCATATCCTCCATTATCATGAATCATCATGTTTCTAGCCATTTTCGAAAACCCAAAAAGAATAGTGTCAGAGGAAAAAATCATGCTAGGGAAAACAACATAGTAAAGGGGAATCACCCTCAATATCTAACATCTTTGGATAATTTCTATGATCTTTACCATAGTTCTAGGACTATATCCTATACGTATACTTATCCTTAGGTACATCCCTAGACATACCTTAGAAATATATCTAGGGATCTCACTAACATTTTCGCATCCTAGTTTCCAAATTTTGACTAAACCTTTCTTCTGATACCAACTGTAGAGACCTAAAGCATGATGTACATGGAAAATACATTACTTTTTCAGAATACTTAGTAAATAACAAAAATAGACACACAAGGACCGTAATAGTTTAGTGTCTTTGGAAACTCGGAATAAAATCTTCTAAACGTGGTGAAAGATCTTCAACAACTCCCATAACCATCTTCCCCATCTTGTTTCCTTACCTAAAACCTTTATTTACTTCCTGGGGAAAATAAAACATAAAAAGGGTGAGCACAAATGCTCAGTAAGGGCAAACATAGATAACATAAAATGATCCATAAACATTTGGAAGCAAAAACATGACCATGAAATTTAAACATCGAAATCTTGAGCAAAGACATAAATCGTGGAAGTACGTAAGGCATATATCATAATAGAACATAAAACATGATAAAATGGGAATAAAACACGTAATTTTGGTAACCATTCAGCACTTGTCATGATTTCCATAGAAGCCAAGGTATTGCTGCCAAGACCATCTTAGTGGACAAAGTCCCTTTCTGAATCGAGTTCACTCCTCGTTTCAGTCCTGTAACCCTGAACCAAATTAACCTATCTTTCTAGCCAAGTATATCTAATGAGATATAAATCTTTACCCAATTAATTGGAGGGAGATATAGGTCCCACCCATCTCATAATTAAATCATTCTTTCGTGTGCCACAAAATCATATATCATATATCATAGCATAACCCATGTAATAAAATGGGATTATTAAACATCATGCCATCATAACATAATCCATTAAAGTTTGATATCATTTCATCATAAGAAAATTGAAACCATTTAAATCATAGAGACATATTACATGAAACATACACATATTAAATAATGTCATCTTAGATGGAAAATAGTTTTGAGAAAAAACTTGAAATGAATTCTTGAGGAAAATATCATTTCTTCTTTAAAATCATTTTCTTTTCAGAAGATTCCATGCAATTTTAAAAGAAAAGGGTTTTGTTGAAAATAATAATGCAATATTGTATAGGAAGCTTCTTGAAAATGAGACGTTATTAAACTGTAAAAATACGTTCACACCGTAAACATTCTCCCTATACTTTTGTTGGAAAAGTCAAAAAATTTATTATATAGTCACCAAAAGAAAGATTCCATTTATACAATGTGGTAAAAAGTCAATAAAGGGTAAAAATGACTTTAAAAATTCATGAAAGAATATTAAACATTTTATGAAAACATTTTTAGAAAACATGCTCATGGATGATAAACATAACCCCAGTAAATACTTTCGTATAAGAAATCTCAGATAAAACTGAGATTGAAACTTTATCCCTTACATTATGTCCAATATGCTTTGTATGTATCCAAAACTCCTGTATAATGATTTAAATAATGTCATTGACTTATTACATAATCATATTCATTGTTATGATATCATATATGGTTCACTTATGACTTTATATTACCTGTTCTTTTGTAAATTCCATGTTAAAGAGCGTTTTGGGTAAAATCGTTTCATTTATCGTATGTGTTTCGACTCTTCATTCTTGATATTATTACTTATATCCTGATTTTCATAATTCCGTAATGTAAAACATGATTTATATTTAATATATATTCATTATATACATATATATTATAGATCAATAAAAGGAATGAAATACACCGTTCATGGAGACGGTAGGTCGTACATACGCATGAACGCTATTTTCGTTTCCTTATTGAATTGAATGGAATTGAGTATATGAAATACATATATATATATATACAAAAATCCAGTAGCATTACTATGTCATATATTTCATTATTATTCATTATATATACTTTATAATCATTCTTGAATGGTTAATCATGGAAAATGAATCTCATCACATTCGTGGAGACGGTAGTCCGTACGTACGCACAAGCGATGATATCATTCCCATGATTGTGGAATTGTATTGGAGTGTATGTATACTATTTCAGAATAAATATCACTTTAAAATAATCATTTATTTACACCATTATACCCATCCATGTAAGGTGGTGGTGGAAAAACAGATTACACCACGGCGTGGAGACGATATTCCATACGTACGCACGTGTGGTGATTTCATTTTCCGTAGGACGGATAGATGATGAAATAGAGTTGTTTAATAATTATAATAACATATCAGTATAGGATTGAACAGATAGATGGTGAAATAGAGTTGTTTAATAATTATAATAACATATCAGTATAGGATTGATACTGATGTTATTACTTCATAATGAAACAACTAAAGAAGAATAAGTGGAAGAAGAAATAAAGTTGAAAGAATTGGTAATGGGCATTACCTCTTCTTTGAAACGCCTTTTTTAAACCTCCTCTTAGGGCACTAATATTGGACTTTGAAGAAGACCAGAACCTCTAGGATGTTTCCATGGAAGTGGATAAGAGAAATTGGCTGGGGTTGGCTGAGCTTGAAGGCTCAAAGTGGTTTTAGGAAGAGAGGGAGGAGGTGCCCTTTTATAAGGGAGGAGAGGGGCCCCTTTGGGATAACTAAAAATATTATTTTACTATAAAGTCATATTCGGTTTTTAATAGCTCCAAATTGAGTTATTTCTATGCTAAGGTGGGTATGGGTCTAAATCCTCTCATCCAATAGAATTTAGACAAGTTTAGGTTCCTATTTTAACCTTATCATTTAGATTTAACTTTAAGTTAGATAATTTTACATTTACCGTGTCTTTTTGTGTGCTTACACTATAAGGTTAATAAACTTACTATAACAAGCCAAACGAACCCCAAGTTGTTTATTATTAATATATATAACCTTTTCTAAGTAATTTGGCCGAACCTTGTATTTTTAGGAATAAAATAACAATTAATAGTATAATATTTGGTTTAAGAACTATTTTATGTCAATTTTGACACTATTTAGTAATTGAGTTTTTTTTTAAAATCATAACAGAATTATTAGTTAGAAAAAAGTTAATTAAATCAACAATAACATGTCATATTAACATAGAAAATTATTGTAATTAAAAAAAAGTCTCAAATTACATTTATTTGGGTATTTATGACATCAATTATGTCAATATTTCATTAATAAGATAATTACTGCATCATCATTGTGACATAAATAAATTAAATTATTTAAAGTCTAAAAATTATAAATAAATTATCATTATGTAGGAAATATTTTTATCTTTATAATTAATATTTATAGTCTAATTTATCTTATGTATTAGCCTATATTAATAATGCATTACTTATTAATCTTTGATTTTAACTATTTTAACCCTTCTTTAAATAAATTAATAATCAATGTCCTAATCTAATCCAAGTGGGCCTAAATGGTCATATTTTATTCATAAGGTTGTTTTTGGTCTACTTAAACTTATCCAATAGAATTATGACATGTTTTAGGATAATAATAATATCATTGTTACCCTTAATTACCCTATTTACTTTTAACCGTGGTAAAAAAAAGTAAAAAGTTACTATTCACCAAAAAAAATATTTTCATCTCATTGAACCACATTTTAGTCCTTGATATTAACCTTGTCTCTCGAATTTGTGAAATTCCACTCACAGAAGCGGTAAAATTAAGTTTTATGAAAAATTCAGTTTTTTAACTACCACTTAGTGGTTTCACTATTCATCAAAAAATGAAAGTTTCCAGAAAAATACCAAAAATTAGGCCTAAGATATAGTTGATATTATGAATTCAAAAATGATGTCTATTTTACCATATTAAAAACATATCAGTTACATTAACTAATTTAAAAATTTATTCCGGTCGTCAAAACAAATAGCGTGTTTTTTTTAAGAGAAATAACTATCAAAATATTGATACATGTTTATATCCAATTTCAATGTGAAATTAATTCCAATGACCAACATTGGATTAAATGGTAAAACAATATTCTAATTACACTTTAAAACCAATCAAATGAATAATTTATCACTATTAATTATTTCGATTAAAAAAGTTGTTTTTAATTAAAATTTAGTAATTTTCACTATTCATCAAAATATGAAATTTATCTGAAAAGTACCAAAATTTCACCCAAAGATGATTTCGATATTAAGAATAAAAAAATAAAGTCCATTTTGAAAGATAAAATTTATAAAATTTCAAAAACTGGGTATTACTATTCATAATGGCTAGTTCATAATAATATTATAATAATATATCGTTTAGTGAAACTCGGTATTGCGTACTACACACGCTATCGAGGAAGGTCGTGATTGCGTGTAATGTAAGGCAAGTCAGGGATGTGTGTTGTGCAAGCTCCTTTTGATGTAGCGTACAACACAAGACATTAATGAAATTAAAAAGAATATATTTTTTTCATAAAATCTCGGGGTGTTACAGATCACAAAGACATAAAGAAATTTAATATGGGAGAATAAAATCAAGTTGATTGTGCTGCGGGATACCCTTCCTTGATTTATTTTTATTATGTTACAATACTTAGATGTATTGTTTAGTGAGTGTTCCACAGTGTGAATGGTGATTAATTTGGTGACCTTTTTTAGTATTTTCCAGTTCTGTTGTTTACACACAGATTCATTTTTATGTTTTTTCACAGGTGAACGAGAGTCATTGGTTACCCTAATAAGTATAATTGTTTGTTCACATTACATATATGAAATGATTTTCATGTTTTTAGGATGATTAAGTTTCCCATGATGGACATTACTATCACGTACTATTGGAAAGCTTATTTGTTACAGATTTATATATTACTTTTGGGTATTTGGTTTTGTAGACTTTTATATGTTTTATGTTTATTCATACATGAATTGTGGTATTGTTTTTATCAATTCATTTATACTATTTAATGGATTTTGTTAAATTTTATTCATTCTTTCTTACAAATTGTTTTATTACAGAGGTCGATTCCTCCCATTTATGAAATTTTTCTATACCTTTAGTGTTAGTCGCCAACTAGGGGCCTACTAGAGGTGGAAATCATGGGTTATTATCTCTCTAAATTATCATGGTATCTTTGGTGGGAGATATCAAGATAGATTTATCCTATCAAGGGTGATATAAATTTATATGTTGTTCAAATTGATGGCATAAGTAAGTCATCACAATAAAATTTAAATATTCTAAGAGATATGAGTTATGATGTCAATGAAGGCACAAGTGAAATTGACCACATAAAATTATTGGAAATGATACAAGATGATGTGATTTCATAAAGAAGAAAGAATATTCAATAAATATAAGAAGAAGTTATAAATTTGAATAGATATAATATAAAGTTTCAAGTTCGTGAAGAAAATATTACAAAGATCAAATTATTAGTTTTTTTATCTGAAAAGTATCAAGACGGTTTTGAGAAGATGAATGCTCTTGTGAATATATTTTCAATAAAATAGTTATTATATTCTAATGAATTATTGAAATTTATAATAAAGAAAACTCATTTTCATGAATGTTTTGATTGGATTCCCATCAATATATTTTATATGAATTTTTTCATATTTCTTTGGATGAATATCTTTTCATATACTTTTTTATGGATGTTTTTTTATTTTTATAAAAAAAAATCATAGAAAATTTTCCTTCGCTAACATTTTAGTTACACTTTATAGAAACATTTTTTTAAAAGTGGGATAAATAATTAGAAAACCTAATCTTTAAACAAAAAATTTGGGTCAATGTTGTTCAAAAAGAGAGAGAAATAAAGTATGGGGAAAAATATAGGAATAAATAAACAATTATATTATTAAATATTTAAGATAAGAGGATTATGTAATTTTAAATTTATATAAACATTATTTTTTCTCTTAGGAAGATTTTTTTTGTGATTTTCAAAAATATAGATTCTTTTTAGTTAATGGTTTACATTTTGAACTTTATGACTATATTTTTGAAAATCACAACACACTTCCAAAAATGATTTAGTTTATTAACTTCTTAATTTTTTTAAAAAATAGAATGTTTCTTTAGAAAAAAATATTTTTAATTGATTTAGATTACACTTTAAATCATATAAAAAATTATTTAACTCTTCTGTACGGGATCATATAAATCAGACAAACTTATACACTGTTTATAAGATAAAATATTTCAAGATAAATTTTATGAGGTTATTTAATGTCCGTAGGAATATATTTAACAAATTCTAACTATAAAAAGTTATAAAAATTCTACAAGACAAACCATATCAAACCAAGGTAGATATACTCTCTTGAATATCCTTTATAAATACCAAAAAAATGAACCTTATATATTTATTCAGATAAACTAAAATAATTCTCCCAATGGAATCATTCAATAATTCTAATGGTGATACATTAAAATTGACCATTATATGAAAAAGATCCAGTAAATCTAATCAGGGGATATTGAGTTCATTAGGAGTAATTATAACCACCTTGGGTAAATTCATAATATGTCTTTTTACAAAATTACTTTAAACATTATTAGAGTTTGAATATGAAAAAGAATATTTTCTATCACGAAAAATCTAGAGTTATTGTGAAAAGTTTTTATCATCTTGTTATGAGAGAACCCTATATGGTATATTTAGAGAGTTTTCACATAAGTCATTTTCTTTGGGAGGATATTTGTAAATACCTCAAGTTTTTTATGTTTGTAATTATTTGTCTAATCTAGTAAGATCGAGGGCTTCTAGAGATAAAAATATAGAGTTTGTATAATCTTGTTGACTGAGGGTTCCCAAGGGTAGAAAAAATGATTTTACATAGATAATAGTATCAAGGAATTCCTTTATTTGGGAAGAAAAACTATTATAGTCTGGAGGAAACTATGGATATCTATATTCAAGGCTATTGAATACCTTGACACTTACAGTTAAAGAGTGGACACATTTTTTATAAAGTGTTTTTAATTTTTTCATAATTTATTTGCAATGGTTTCTTTACTTGTCTTTACGATTTTAGACTTCCATTGTGCATGTTTAAGTAAATCTATGTTATTATAAAATTTTCCTTAACTCCTGTTTTATAAATTATCGACACAACAATTTCTCCAATTATTTATTTATATATAGAATAGAGGTTTTTTCTGAATTACTATCATTATAGGTACGTGCAATTTTTTAATTTTATATTATAAATAATAATTAACCCCCATCTTGTAGTAAAATTTTTACTATTAAAATCTTACAGTAGAAACCCCAGCAGTTTCCAATTGATTGAACACCCAAAATTAATCATAAATTAATGGATTGAGATTTATTGGGCCCCATTAAATTAAATTAATTAGAGATAAAACATCAATATAACTTAAAAAAATTTATATTCCCTAGTGACTAACTATAGGGTTTACACATCCTATTTTTCAAGAAAATTGATGGTTCATTACTTATTTGAATTTTTATTGTGATTATAATGGGATCATGATCAATAAAATGAATATTGTAACCCATATTCATGACTTTTTATTCAAATTTATGGGGATCAATACAACTAAAATTTAGATCTTCAATTTGGATAGCATCAACTATGTGTAAAAATGTAGGACATAACAGATATAATATTTCAAAAAAGGTATGGACACTATGAATTCATTGTGATTACTTTTAGACAATCAAATTCACCCAATATCATGAGGGATCTAATTACTAGTATACTTAGAGATTACCTTGAAAATTGTTTGGTATTATTTATATAAAATTTTATCTTATATTAAATTATATAGGATCAATATGAATAATATATATGTATTGTGTTCGAGGTATTATGGATGGAGAAATTATTTATCAAAATTTTTATGTCTGTATTTTGGTTATAAAAAGTATCCTTATTTGGACATATTATCACAAGATAGAGAATATATTTGGATAAATCGAAGATATTAGTGATTGAATAATGGAAAGGAATAAAATTTATAACAAATATAAATAGATTTTAGGGATTGTTTGGATATTATTGATTTTATTTGATGATTGTTTTAGGATTTTCAAATCCATTCACCAAGTAAACATAGAAGTCACTAATGATTTTGTTGACAAAATAATGTGAATACTACTTCAAGAACATTAAAATATATATTGATCATTAAAATTATACACAAAGTGTCTATTATTGGAGAAGGTTTTCTGATATATTTTTATGTTGCATAGAAAAGTTTTGTTTGTGTGATCACATAAAATGACAAAAAGATATCTTATATCTCATGGAAATTAATAACTGAACAGAAAAATTACATGATCTTTGATATGGAGATTTTATTAGTAACTTTTTCATTAAATATATAGATTAGTTATCTAAATTAATAGAATTTTTATAAGTAAACTAATTTCAAGAGATTAATGTACATATTAACATATAAGTAGTTGAAAATTCTATAAATGAGATAGCTGAAGTTGATTAATCATTATAATTTTTCAAAAAAAAATTCATTCGTGGATGGAAACAATATTTTTGATTCTCAGATTAAAATGTATCATACTATGTTATGAATAATGATAATTGATAGAAACTAAATTTACATGGATGAAAAAAGGATGGACATGGAATCCATAAAAGAAGTGATAAAATCTATTTTTTCCTCAATGATTTTCCAAACATACATCTATGTGAAGATTAAAGGAATATAAATGGTTGATATTGACAAATAGAATAATTTAAGAAATATTCTATGGTTAAACATTAGAAAATATGAGGATATAATATTTAGAACATGAATATGTCTCTGATCAATTCCAGAGCTAGAAAAGAATATTTTTTATGATGAATATGGGTAATTAATATTTATTCATCCTGAAAATGAAAAGATATATAGATATATCATAGTGAAATTCTAGTGAGACAGCATAATTATCGTGATTAGTGAGTATATATTTTGATTCCTATATTTACCAAATGTTAAGGGAGAATGTGTGATGTCTAAGGTGATGATTGAAACCTTTAATAATACCTGTATAAAAATTGTATAACATCATCATGGATTTAAACATCGGTCCTATCAAGAACCATAAAAGAAAAAACATCAGTTTGTTAATGTTTGAATGAAATATAACATTGGCACACACAATTGATATTTCAGTGGATTTATCACTCATTTCACTTTCATATAAACACATAAAAGATACCTATATGATATAAAGAGTAACAATTTAAATTATATCTTATCAACATCCAAGGTTCATGTTAATGTTTTGGAGAAGTGTTCAATAAGTATTGGATATATAATATAATTTTAACATCTATTATCTTCCTAAAACAAGATTTCAATTATAGTGGGTCCTTCATAAATTCAATGATATGATGATATCATTCTTGACGAATTTCAAAGGAGGTTGGGATCAACATCTTCTTCTATCTGAGTTTGTATATAGAAATAATACTTAATGAAGCATTCAAATGAAACAATATAGTGATATATATAAAGGAGAACACAAAAATATTACATGTTGGATGGAAATTAGGGAGAAAAATTTATTGGGATTATTTATTTCTCAATAAATGGAATTGGAGGTTTGAACTATTCATAGAAATATTAAAGAAGCACAGATTTGGAAAATGAGTAATACAGATAATTATTAAAGAGATCTAAATGTTGTAGTTGGATTCAAGGGATTAATTTTAATACCACCATGTAAAGGGTTATAACATTAAAGAAGAAGGTAATTTTGATCTATAGATACATTATACAATTCTAGATTATCGATTGTGTGCAGATTGTAGAATGTCAATTTTCACTCCCACCAAACCTCTCAAAAATGTTTGATATAATCCATGAGTCACCTTTTAGTAAAAAACATAACAAATAAATCACATATAATAACCTCCATGGTTTTATAACTAGATATTGATCACTCTTATGAAAACAAACTAGTGGAGGTTTTGGATCATCAGGAGAAAGTAAAACGAAACAAGATCACTCACTTGGAAAAAGTTATGTGAAGAAGTTATATGTTCACAAGAGTAGTGTAATAACCTCAAGATGTAATTTGAAAAAATTTACAACATCTATTATCATATGTGTTATGGAATTTTAAGGAATAAATGTAACACATTATATTTTAAGTGTGAATATACCTTTAACAAATACAATGTGTTGGATGGATTTTCTTCCATGAAACAGAAATCTAAAATGAATAATTCCATATTCTATTTTGGTAAAATATTATAATATAAATGAAATAAATTTTAATTTTATCTTCTAGGTATTTTCATATATAATTATTACATCTTTTTAGATGAATGTCAAATAGATTTCAGAAACACACACTTGTGGAAAACAATGGTTTAGTGTCTTTAGATACTAGACACAAAATTTTATTATCTTAGGAAATATCTTAAATATCTCTTATAAACCACATCCCATTTAGTAATCCTTATAAAAACACTATTTAAAAAACATTATTCTTAACTTAGGAAAAGAAGACATAAGAAAGGGTGAGATAAGATGCTCAATACGGGTAAACATGGGGGATATCAATCTAAGATCATATGAAATTATAAGATAAGAATAAGAAGATAACCTATAATATTCATTCCCAATCTATAAAAAATTATAAAAAATAGATATAATTATTAACCCAACAATTCATGCACTTAGAGATATATATAGGGCCTTCTAAATATCTAATGAGTTATAATACTTTTCCCAAGTCATTAAAGATATATATGGGACCTCCTAATAATATAATGAAAACAATAAATATGTGTTCCAAAATATCATATAAAATCGATCAAATCATAAACCTTTCAAACAATACAGGTTCCATATTTCGTCAAATCATTTCATAACAATTAAAAATTAATTTCAAAAACATATCATCATTATAAACATAAACCATCTTGATAAATAACAGTGTTCTTATAATTAGATCACATCCTCTATAAAATATAATCTATATAAAAGGTTTTTTTGTTTGTAAATAGACATTCTATTAAAATTTAACTACAAATTTATTTAGTAAAATTCAATTTTCATTTAAAATCAATTTTTGTAAAATATAAAATACCAACACATTATGGAATTAATTTTTTTTTGATAATAGTCATGGAGAATGTCAAATAATCAAAAAAATGTTTATCATTCAAGAAAGTGTTATATTTTTTCCTTAACGTAACAGTTAAAAGAAAATATTCCTTTATTATTTTTATGAGAAACTACCATATTCATAAAATTACATGGCGATTACTTATAAATTGTTTTCAAATTAGTATTCCTAGGTTAATCTTTTCTTTAAAAATTCATAGGATAATGTTGAAATCATTCTTGAAAAAAAATTAGCAAAAAATGATTAGTAAGAAAAAAAAATTTAGACCAAGGAGATAAATATATGAGTAAAAAGTTAAAGGGATTCATTATATAAGGATCATATAATTTACTTAATGGAAAATCAAGTATAAACAATCTTAATTAAAATATGATAGACACAAAAATATCATTCCATTTGATAACATTTGAATTGAAACCCCTGTGAAATAAATAAACATAAATTGATATATAAATACAAATAATATTCATGATAATAATCATAAAATACCATCATGGGTATTACATATACAACACATAAAATAATGAAGTTGTGTATAAGTCATGTGTCCCATAAATATAAAATGGAGACAGAATTCCTTTAACTATGGTCTGACTTCCTTCGTACACAATGGAACCTCAAATAAAATAAACATATACTTATTATAAATATATTACACAAAAATAATAATATAAATCACACCATATATTATTTACTTATAAACATTTATTATCTATTTGTTAACACTTCTTTATTAAAATTACTATTCTTGGTGAAATTTTCATTATTTTTCATGTTTTTTTTGTTCTTATAATGTTGCTTTATGTATTTTTTTTCATGGATACATAATATCCATAAATAAAATAATGATATAAATATTATAAATATTTATTATAAAAATGATTAGAGTCAGTTTTAAAATTAGATATAGGAAAATTAATTACACCATTCATGGATAAGGTAGGTTGTACAACACAAGAACACTATTTTCATTTTTAGACAGATGTAATGAAATAAAGGTAGATATAAACTCTAATTTTAAGAATAACTATTATATAATATAAGTCATATATATTCAACATATCCATCTTACTTACCATCTAAAAAAAATAAAAACGAAATACCAATTTCATCACTTCCTCGAGGTGGTAGTATGAACGTACCTGCGAGTAACGTTGTCATTTTTGAAAGGGTTGAAAGTTAAGAAGGTTGATATGATATTAACATAACAAAAAAAATAATTTAATTCATATAATATTTAATCATTTAACCCATCATAATAACCATTAACGAAATATAGTGATGGAAAATGAATTATATCGCTACATGGATACGGTGATTTTTAAGTATGAAAGGGCGATACATTCAATTCCCATTTGATGGAAATATGGTAAATAATAGTTGTTTCATGATTTTAATTAAATATCACAATATTTATTATAGTGAAGTTATTATTTTATGGCAAATATCACAAATTTAAAGGAGATAAAAGAATAATTAAAAAAAAGTCATCGGTTCTTACGATGACCTCTACTTTGAAAGAACTCCTTTGGATATCCACTTAAAAATCTAAGGGATGGTATTTTAAGAGAACCATACCATTATAATATGAATAAATAATTTCATAATATAATTTTTTAGTGGTTGGTTGTGATTGAAGGATTAATATGATGTGAACAAGTGAATGAAGGGGTGTCCATTTATAAGGGAGTGGAAGGGAACACTTGGAATTTCAAAAAATATTAAAATATAACAAAATAATTCTCAAGCCTATTGAATATAAACTTCTTATAAATACAAATAGGATGAAATTTTAGACCATATATTATCCCATATCATTTTTTAATATATTTATGGTTTTTAAATAATTTAATAAAATATTATTTTGATAAAATATCATTATATTAAATTATAGACATATTCATGACATTGAATTTAATAACTTCAAGAATACAAATGAAATTCGAATATAATATTTTAATAAATGACTAAAATTTTATATTAATTAATAAAATTAATTATCTAAAATTTTGTAAATTTTAGTATTATTAATATAATATATTTTATTTTTCCTCTAATTAAAAAATTACCACATCAACATTGTGTTAGAAATTAGGGTAATAATTTTATCACAAAAATTTTAAAATATATTATCATATTTAAGATAAATTATTTATATTCTAAATTAATATTTATAACTGAACATATAATTTTTTTATCCCCTTATTAAAAATATTATAGATATTAAAAATAAGAATGTGACATTTTTTTCTTTTTTACATAAATTTTTTTAAAGTTAATAATCAAATTGAAATGAAAAAAAGATCGTTTGAATTAATATTGTATGGTTATGGATAAAATTAATTTTTAAAACATAATTAGGGTAATAAATGGAGTCATTTTTTAGTCCTAATCAAACTATTTTCAACCCTTAATTACCTGATTAACGATTCTATCATGGTCACAAAACTTACTAATGGTACTATTTATAATGAGTGAAACAACACGGGATATATTTACCAAATTTTAAATTCATGGTTCAAAGTAATGAATCTATTTTAAAAAAAACATAGAAGTAGAAAAATTTAATTTAAAATCAAACTCAAAAAATGTGATGAAAAGAATTTTATCATAAAAACAAAAAAATAAAATGCTTTTATAAATAATTGAAATATAAATCTTATTTAAAACCCCATAATTATTTTATTTTAAATTAAAATTAACTTAATAAATTTTAAAACACATAAAAAATATAATTTTTATTTATAATTACTTTAAATAAAATATAGTTTTCCATAAAAATTACTATTTTAAACAATTCAACGAAAACAAATTCTGAAAAAACATACGATAATTTTGAAATGAAGATTTTAAAAACTAAGATAATTTTATAATATAAATTTTTAAAAAGATCCAAATATTAGTTATAATTTTATCTCACAAAAAAGAAATAAAATTATTTTTGAGGAAAGTTTATTTTTGGAGTAGAAGATCACTTCTCTAAAGAAATAAGTGCATATTTCCGAAGAATAAAACAAATAATTTGTATTGATTAGTACCTTTAAATAAGTATTTCATAACTTGTTTAATCCTATTCATACCCACAATTATAATGGTTTGGTGATAAATTTTTCTTTAGAAAATAATATTTTTATTGTATATCATTTTTTGTTTAAACTTAGTGATGCATGGAATAAAATGTGAAAAAGGAATGAATTAATTTAAATAAAAATATATTATAAAATATTGGGTTAACATATTAATACAAAGAAATATAATAAAAACATAATTGTGAAATTAAAAAATGAATAAAACCACAAGTATATAATAATAACACCTTTTAAAAATATTCATCATTATAAGATCTAATAATGATTATACCAGTTATGATAATTGAAAAAAGAATACAACACATTATAAAAATTATAGGCATGTTTATTATGTAAATTATATGAATTATTTTATAAATATGTGTAAGGATACATATATCTATATATATTTAGGAATAGAAAACAATTATATAACAATTATATGGTGATTGATTTTATGGTCATTGGATAAATGGTTGTTGACTGACCACATGTCTAATAGGTATATTAATGATTTGATATTTTGAATTTGAAAGTTACCATTTCTTTATAAATAATTGATATATAATTAATATTTAATAAATATTATTCATTTAAAATTAAAATAAGTTGTTTTATTTGTTAAAAATATATTTTAATGCAAATAAATTGTTATTAATTAAATTTATTATTTTTATATAATGAATTTAGTAAAATTATTTTATAAAATTTAAAGAATGATTAGAAACATAAATATGTAACATCCAATAAATAATTAAGTATTTATAATGAATAAAATTATAATTATTCATGTTCAAAGAAATTTGTTTTACTTAAAATCATTTATTTATAATATATAAAAAATTTATTTAAAAGGAGAATTTATCTATTTTTTGTTTAAAAATCGATGAAATTTACTATTTTTATATATTAGAAAAATTATTAACATTAATGGAATTATTTTTAATTGTAAAAATTTATTAACATTCTCCAAATTATGATCATTTTTTAGTGTTATTCATTTTTATTTTGGAATTAATTTTTCTCAATTTTATTTTTTTCATTTCTTAAAATAGATTCCATATTTCAAATAAATATGTCTAAATTTGTTAAGGGGAGAAATCAATTGATTTTTTGAAAAAAATAGTAAAACAACGTAAAATAGTAAAATACTATAAGATACCTCAAATATAACATCACATATATATATATATATATATATATATGAATAAAAAAATTGATCATTTCAGTTTTATTGGATAGATATTGGTATTAAAAATTATATTGAAGCATTAGTGTAGGTAGTGGATCACTAGGATTTTTTGTTGAGCACTTTTGAAAAAGGAAACAAATTCTCATTTCTTAATTCAAAATTATTCACACAACACACTTATAAATACCAAATCCTTCCCACAATCCCAAACACCTATCAGGAGGGTTAATCACAAATATATTCCTAAATTATCTCCCTAAAAATTATAACTCATTTCATTGAGCTTCTAGTCATAAGGATTCATAAATCCTTAATTTCAAAGAATTATCCATAGGAAATATTCGACTCTTCAATGTAAGTGGAATCTTTCCAATCATTTATTTTATCTTCTGTGTCTATATATACAAAAATATAATTAAAAAAATCATGAACACCAATTTTCTATCATTACTCTTTTATTAATATTACAATTGTGCAACAACAAATTCATAACGATTTATTCGTTGAAGTGTCCTCTGGTTTGGGTTAGTTTATCCTATTGTGTGAATGATGTTATAACATTTTCATTATAGATTATTATAAAAACCTATATTATTGTAATATCATATATTAACAAATAATATACATTTTTATTTTAGTTCTATAATGTTAATATGAATAAGATAATTATTAAAAAAAATGAATTCTTCTGATTGATTAAATAATCAAAAAATAACATTTATAACTTCTCTTTAAAAGTCATTACTTTAACATCGATGAAATAATCATGGAACTTCAAAAATATATCGAACACACTAATATGATCTCCATTTAATTTCGAAGGTGAGAAACACATGAGAAAGTATCATGTACTGAAACTATCACGTATAAGAAACTGTCGAACAAATGAATGAAATATCACCAGTCAATTAATATTTACATTGAAAGATCAATAAAACCATAATAAACAAATATAAATTAATAGTATTAATTAAAAAATATTAAAAAGGTTCTTATATAAATAAATAGTAATCATAAATTTATTATACATTGAGTTAGAGTGTGTTTGAGAAAGCGGGAATCTAATGTAATGGTTTTCATGTCAAATTCCTTTCTTTGAGACATGTTTTTTATTCTCATTGTATTTTCCTTCATGTGGTGTATATACTTCCTCAATGACATCATTAATAAAAATTTAATTTTGATTCTTGTTATTTACAATTCCATTTCATGTTCTCTTTTTATTATATTTTGATTTATACATGAATAAAGTCATAAGGGTTATCATTGATTTAATCTCCTTTCATTCAGTGTCACACTTTCTTCATTGACTATGTTTCTAGAAGTTGGATATACTATACAACTTATTAATATAATATTAATTTTTTATTTCATTCCATTATATATATATATATATATATATATATATATATTTCTAAGAATATCTTATTTTTAATTTATCTCTACAACATTAAAATATGAAGTTCCAATACATAATTTCCACTCTCTATTTTGTGTTTTTCGCTTCTATATTGGTACTATTTCATATAAAAAACATTCATTTTATTATTTTGAAAATAAAATTTGTAATATATTACTTAATTTTCATATTTATAATTATCTATTCTAAAATGTAACATTTATATCCATTTTATAAATTCTTTTTACTGAAGAACCATATTATAATGAATAAAAATATTTCTTTTTTACTTCCATTCCATTTTCTATCATTCACGCTATGTTTTTCCTAGTTTACATTTTTTAATTTTCAATGATATATGATTAGTAATTTTATTATTAAAATAATTTAAACAAATTTTCTATCCCATTTTTAAAATGATTTTCAAAATGACTAATATCATTGTTTAAATTATAATGTTACCAAATATTAAAGAAAACGTTTTTCAGGACCTCACTTTAGTTTTACTCTCTATTTCTTAATTATATTTACTATATATAATTATATTAATTATGTCTCCATCTAATTTTTTTTTATAACATGTTTGATTTAGTAGATTCAATTTTTATTATCATCTGATCAATTTTTTTTATTAATTCTTATATGATACCTAGTGAATTGTGACCAATTTTCTTGTAAATTTTAATCAAGAAATAATGTAGGATTAATTTAATTAATCACTCATATATATGATTAATCATTATATAATGGTTGGTAATTTACTTTTTATCCCTCTGATGCATTATGCAAAACATTACACCTAATAATATTACATTGTTGTGGGACGTGGGTGGTCAGCCTACACTATTATACCATTAGACATAGGTATTATGCCTAGTCCTATATGATTTGAATTTCATGTTTGTTAAACTTGACACATATTACCAATTTATTTTCACATTTTTTTACCACATTCCTAATTAATTCTTCCATGTATCATTAATATTGATTAAGGATTTTATATTCTTATTCCATGAAATATATTTTTCTTCTAAGATGGTTATTTTGGTTCTGTATTCATATAAATTGATATGTGATTATATGATCATGCCTCATGATTTATTCCTATTATCCCCTAATCATATTCCATTAATCAATCCATTTCTCCTTTTATTATATTCCTCTTGATTTTATTATTTAATGATAACTACTTTATTACTCATTGGTATGTTATTCCATTACGAAGTGTTTGAGATCACTGTTTTCTTATGTTTCCATTTCCTAAAGAAATGACGATTAATATTATATATTATGTGTATAAAATGGAATCAATTATGATATTGTACTATATAAGAATATTTTCTTTTTATTTTAAAAAATTGGTTATTTAGTTCATCTCTAAATATAAAAAAATGGTTTTGGAAGTGTGTTTTATTTATGAGATTTAATGTATAATTATGTGAAATAATGAAAATTTTATATTTCTTATATTGGTTCATATAACACATTATATTACATTTTAGTTATTTTTATTTATTTATATCCTTACTAACTTAACTTCATTGGGGTAGTAATCTAAGAGTACAAATACAATTGAGATAACCCTTTTCAAACTATTACTCTTCCAAATCATTTCTATAATGTCCCGCCTACACATATAAGTGTAGATATTTTTAATCAATCTAATATAGGACTCCTATAATTATTATATTTGACTTGATATGGTTAAATTTATAAAATTAATTAGACTTTCATAATTATATGAGTTTCCAATTGATCAATCATTTAAACAATAAGCATTTTTTACATGTGGCCATGTAAATTATGATATGTGAGAATGAAATTTTAATAAAAAAACAAGGAATTAATTTTTAGAGTTAAAATTAAAATCATAAAAAAAATTATCAATTATAGTATAGAGATATTTTAGAAATTGAACACTCACCATATGTTAACATTGGAATGAAAATCAAATTTGATTGTTATTATTACTTCTCAAGGAGTTACACTTTGGTTTAAATGTTTCAATTTTTTCTTTACATGTTCATCTCTATAGGGTTAGGAAGTTACAATTAGGGGATCATAATTAAATAAAATAACAATAACAATAACAATGATAATGATAAACAATAAACTTTAGTGTTTTGTTATATCGTTATACTTTATCAAATAAAATTTTAAAAAGTATTTTTCACACACCTTCATTTTTGTCCATAACCCATAAAATTAAAAAACCCCATATTATTTTCACATTTACTTATTTTATTTAAATATTTAACATATAATATTATTATTAAATTATTTTATGCTTAAATAAATTAGCTATTGTATGAAATTTATTTGTACTAAGTAAAAAATAAAATAAAATTTGAGAGTAGCACTAACATCGTTTATTAAATCTATACCATTTCTATAGAGGAAATTATTTTCGTTGACTACTTATAGGTACTTATTTTCTTTAATATCTTTTTTAATCTTCACTTATTTTATTATTTCATTCTTTATCTTTATAAATATATTTTTTTCATTCTTTATTTTATTATTATTTCATCTCTCATCTCTCTTATGTTTTTCTTTTTTATATAATATTTGACTATTCATTTATTTACAAATTTTTTAAAACCCTTCTAAAATCATTTTTAGGATATTTTAATCTAGTAAATTTTCGGTTTCCATTTTATTTTTTATATGATCTTATACCAAATTTCATTGTTAAGTACATATCATGTTTGAATGTGGATTCTAGGCTTGAATCAGATAATCTCATTCTATAGGAAGTGTGAACATTCAACCAATTAAATAATTATTATATTTTAATAACATTAAAATTATTATAAAATATGAATAAAACGCAAAACATAATATAATTACCTATAATTGTAAAATTAAAAATGAAATAAATATTCATGAATTTGTAACACGAGACGTTTATGATCAACCATCATACATTAAATCATGAACTCTTGATTCAGAATTTGAACTCAAATCTAGACTAATACACCCACTTCTCAAATTTTATATAACTTCTATATAAGACCCAAATGAACACTTAAAAGAATTAAATGTTTTTTCTTGACAATAGAACCATGAAATTTTATAAAACAAAAAATAAAACTAAGGGTATCCATATTATCACGTGATAATGCGGTGAAAACTTAAATATACTGCATGAAAACCAAATAGGTAACATGTTTGAATGATTTGAAAGAAAATTTATTTTATTGTTTTTTCATCATAATGGATAACAACCATTCAGAAGAAGATCAAGGAGACCAATAAAATTAAATTAGAATCAATTTATGAGTGATGACATTGATTTAAGAAGTTGTGCTCCAACTATCCACATTTATAATCAGTGATAAATAAATCATCCATCACCATTTGTAAGGTCTAATTCCAATGGATAGGAGAATTGTAAAGTATATATCAAGGGATCATCCATTGAGAAAATCACCATGAATATTTTGGGATTGGATTGAATTGATAAAAAAACACCAAGTTATTCAATGATAAAATTACACCTTCTATAATAGGAGTACAATAGGTAAGTACTTCTACTTTTGATAATAATTTAGTTTAAAATAAACTAAAATATTTTGTTACTATGGTAATATTTATTTTATTAGTTAAAATAACATCACAACACATTTTAAGGAAGATTTTGGTGATTTTTACTTAATTAGACCACCCTAGAGAGATGTGTGTGTGTGTATTTTGATAGGGGGCCATTTAAAAAAATGTAAAAACAATCATCACCTTGAAATAAGTATTATCCCTTCACACTAACATAAAATCTAGTTTGAAAGGATCATCTATGTCTTGGGGATGATATGGGACAAAATATGTTTTAATTTTAATCATTACCATCAATATCCACATCCATAATAGTAGGAATTTCTAAAATTGCAGATGAAGTTTGGCACCCAACTTTTGATAAATGACCATCAACAAAAATAAGAGCATATCAATCCAAAGAAAAAATATATAATTGATGATATTTTAAAAAAAATCAAAAACATGAGTTAAATATTCAATTGATATAATTTAGAAAGTTTATGATAGAAATGAGTTGTACTTTCATAGCAATCCATGAAATATGAACTAATAACATTGGGCACATTCCTTCCTATCCAAATATAAATCCCAAGTGGGTCTTAGTTCCATCACTTTGGGGAGTGGGGGGAAACCAAATGAGACACCTTCTCATGGTTATCCCCTAATCAACACCCTAACAACATATAATCCTTATTCAAGACAAATAAATGAGTAACCTATGGTTTTAGATAATTCTAAAAACAATAATATGCCTGAATAAGAAATTATTCAAATATGTTATAGATACATTTAATCATGTTGAGATCAAAATACCTTTAATTGAGTTAATAGTGAAAATTACATTGAATAAATAATTCTATAAAAATTATATATAATTATAATAGGGTTAAAGAGAAAAGATCGAATCAACCATTATAGGAATGATTAAGTCCACATTACACCCACCATGGTGATTCATATGAATTATGAGGACCCTGAGATATTTATTATACAACACACCATATGTTACTAACATTTAATTTTTGATTTTTTTAATTTCAGTTTTTTAATAAATGTAATACCACCTAGAATGTTATATTTCTTATAGATTAGTGAGTTGTGACTGGAAAGGGAGGTGGTGTAATTAGAGAATTTGGTTACAGTTTATCAAGTAGGATTCTATGGGGATTTTCTTGTTTCAGTAAAAGAAATAATCATTCTTATCTAATTTTATATTCCTAACATATAGGATAATCTAGTAAGTTCTCATTATTCCATGATTTTGGGTATACCCTTCATCAAAAACAAGTAAAATGATCATAAATTTACATAAGGGAGTCAATTATATACATTGGAGATGAAAATATAAAAATTAATATTTTTGATTCCATGAAATACCAATCTAAGTAATATTCAACATTTTTTGTCTAACATATTAGTCATACCTATAATATTCCCTCAAATTTTGAATTATAATCATTTTTAAATAGGGATTATTCTTCAAATAGGATGATTATTAGAATTGGGGCTAGTTTGATTTTTCAAAAAAATTACATGCCTTATTTTCATTATCAAACAAATATTATATATTTTTTTTATTTTCAATTATATTCTAATTTTATGAATCTTATTTATAACTATGATATGGTTTTCAATTATTTTAATGCATTTTATTAATTATTCATTATTTTGATGTTATACATTATGATAATGTTATTAAATTTTTTAAAAATTAGTATATCAAACATTTTACCCTCTATACATCACACACCCACACTGTAACTCAAGATTACCCCCAATATGAAGTATCCACACTTGTTAAGGGAAGAAAAATTGCCTATTATTATTTTTAACAATCTATTTATCAAAAAAGAGACTCAGATTATATATCTTTTTTGGGAGGTAATTAGGGTTGTTGGGTGGAACATAACAAACATAAAAATTATTTGACCCACCATCTATATAAATATGAATCATTCAAAGGATGGAGAAAACTGATTAGGTGACAACAATTAAATCATAACACTATGTTACTAAAATTTTTAAAGAAGGATATGGAAAATTTATTCAATATAGCTACCATTTATCTTATCTCTAACACTCAGTGGGTTTTGGCCATTCAAATTATTTAAAATAAATACTTTTTCACATTGGTAACAAATTTCAGGGATGAGTTGGCTCTGATGATGGTGTAAAATAGTTACCAATGTTGCCTAGATTATATGAAACTAAGTCAATAATATTTTAAGATCCATTTTCCTCTTCCTTTCATTGAATGTATTTTTTAAAATATTATTTTAAGTAAAATGATTTCCTCTAAGATGATATTTTGGTCATTTTTAAATGCCAACCACACTAGAGGGCCCAGAGAAGATAAATTTCACAATATTATTCATTACATTAACTAATTATAAGCTAATTTTTAGCAATTTTCCTATATTCATAATTGATATTTCTCATGGATATTGGCCACCTATTTCAATAGGAAATTTCCTATGTTTATAGGTGGAATAATCACATGAGATCCTTGGTATCATTGATATATTTTTACCCATGCTAAAGTGGGGAAAAATTAACTAGGGAAAGGTAAAGGAAAGACCCTATAGGTACGACCATTGGTGCCCATGTTTATAGGGTAGGCTATTTCTATAGGTGCTACTAGCGTATTGAAATAACCTACAATGAAGAAGTATATTTACATGGGTGGCATTCACCTATATCTATATATATATAATGTTTCCATGGCCATTGTTTATGCTGGGAAATATCATTCCTCACATAAACATATTTAATAATGATGAAAACAATATTTTAAAATTCATACATATATATAAATATATATGTATTATTGATATGTGTTGTACATTAGTACTAATTTTTTTAGTAATCTTAAAAAGATCTAGTTTCGGAACCAACTATGATTTTTTTTCGGAAAACAAATGTCCAAAGGTGTCTTCTCAAATCTATTAGTAGATCCTCATAGAAAACCCAATGCACTAGGAGGATTTAGAAATTCTTAAAACTCTCATAGGTTTTTGAACATGGATATATCTTATAGCCGTAGTCATCAAGGATATACCCCAAGATATGTCTCGTAGATATAACCCATTTTTCTTATAGTGATTACCTTAATGATGGATTCTATTATGAACTTTTAATTTCCTTGGTTCATTATATAGTTTAATGGTGAGTATCCATTTTGATCTAATTGAGTTGTATATGGAAGTATTCCAGGATGATTTTACTATATATAGTTTCTCATTTGAATAATGTAACTCTATCTTACAAATGGTTTTTCAACTTTGTATTGAGAAAAAAATAGTTTTAAACACTGAAAATTTTCATATTACAGTAGTGAATGTTATTGTCCTATGTCATGTACTTTCTAAGAATGTTATTAGGGTGGATGGATCTAAGGTTACTATAATTTACATATTATTATATCCTATATTTATTTGTTATGTCAGATATTTCCTATGAATTGTGGATTTTTATTGATGCCATCTCAAGGGAGTTAATATGATCTCTCTATAATTACCTCAAAATCATCAAAATGTTTCTAATTTTTTATTTGAGGAATATTTTGGGTAAACCATTGATGTGATGAAGAATCTCCTCACCACTCCTCCCATCATATAGCCTTCATATTGGGAACACCCATTATAGATGATGTACAACACTTAAAACTTTTACATTAGACTCATATTATCACATAGGGTAGAGGGAACCCACATATGATTTTATATAAATTCATGACATTTTATTCAACAAAATAAAATTAAAAAACTATTAATTTTTATTATTATTATATTTACAATAGATAAATTTTGTCCTTATTTATTATTCTCTAAAGTACTATTTTTCTTTGGATATGCACCATTAAGTTACCAATTAAATAATTTGGTTACAAAAAAAATACTTATTCATTTGATGATTCTTCATTATGATTTTACAACCATGGTTAGAGATTATAAGGGTTCATAGAAATTTAGAGTAGAACAAATGGATTGGATATCCCCATATCATCAGTCGATAACCTATATTAGATATCTCCACACCACAAACACATGTTTTCTTATTAATTAATTAATTAATTAATTTTTCAATTTTTCAATTTATTCCATGTCATTTGTTTCATTGTAAATGGGGGGGTTACATGTCACATAATTTTCACATAGTTAAAACTCTAAAACCCAACAATTTTAAGCCTATAATGTTTCTCAGAGTTGTAGAGATGATTGGATCTTGGTTTGTCAAGCTATGTATTAAACCAATGTGGAACACCCCAGGTGTATTTAGATTTATCCACACTGCTAGAATATTATTTGAAAAAATATACAACCATATTATGTGGTCTATCTAGATCATTAAAAATTATAATTTTACTATTTATTCTTTTTGAATTTAAACCCTTAACCTTACCCACTAGAGCTCTCAACCATTTGGAGACCCTCCTTCTTAGTTCTCCCTTCCTCTATGGGAATCTCCATAAAATGCATTCAATTTTTATATATATTATTCAATGGTTAATAATATTATTTAATGATATACTCCTATTTCTTTTTTGTGTCATGACATTATTCTTAGTAAAAGCGATAGCTTAAGGTAAGTAACTTCATGCATAAAACATTAAATTTATAACCATTAATGGTTTCATTTTTATTCTTTGTTTTGAATGATTCAATGCTTTAATCATGGTAAAAATTCAACCCATTATGTGAGGAACCATTTAATCACATAATCATCCATCATTCTTGGTTAAGAAGATAGTGGTGAAATGTTATCATGTGTAAGACTATGAAAAAATGCTTTTAAGTTAGAATCCAGGCTAAAGGTGGTGTGCATGTATGTATTCCAACTCTCAATACATTATGTGGTCCATGAAATCCCTCACATCAAGTGTCAAAGGTGGATACACTATAACATAATAGTTGTTTACATGTTTATACCATTCTCATTCAATATTATTGTTGATACTTCTTATTTTATATCTATGATTCTCTTATTATGTAATGGTCTTAAAATACATCCGAGTAGAAGTACCTTTTATTGTTTTATGAGGAGAAGTAATTCCCATTGATGTACATTGCATTCTTTAGAATTAGATTCTTTATTGTGGTGTTTGAGTATGAACTTTAATACTATTTTTTTATGAAATAACCAAGGATAAACCTTTAAAGGATCTTGAGGATCAACCTACTAAAATGGATGATGATATAGAATATTATTAAGGAATTAATTGTTATATTTTTCTTATTTTCTTCTTTTTTATTGTCATTTGACTTCATTTGAGTTTGTACTATTTTTTCAATTTTTATTTTGATGAAATATTTCAGATATATTAGAGATAATAGTCAAATGATGTATAATTTATTCTTTAGTGATTAGATTTGAAAATTTTCCGGGTTTTTAATTAATTTTATACAATGTTATATGGGAAACCAATTAGTGAAACATTCTTGATATTTTTCTCTTTTTGGGTATATTCGAATATAGATATTTTTAATTTGTTGCCTAACGAGAGTGATTAACATGTTTTGAATAATAAATTACTTTAAAATGTCCTAAATTAGTTGGGATACTAACCATGATGTCATCTTTTCTAATGAATCTTTACAATTGCAAATAGGAGGAAATGGTTTAAGATTGAAAAGTAAGGTGTTTATTTTCATAGAACTAGCCCCACACAATACTTGTTTTGTTATTGCAATGACCTAGGTATTTATAGAATAATACATTATGAGTTATATGAATACTTATGAATAAGATATTAAGTTTACATTAAAAGGGACACTTCTTCTGATAGCATTCTTGGCATGTAACAATGGGTTTCTCTGAAATCTTTCGTAGCACAAAATTTTGAGTTATTCTAAAATATAATACAATAATATTATTATTATCATTTTAAATGGTAGTTAACAACTAGAATTTGAAATGGAGGTAATGAATAGTATCAACTAGATTTTGAAATATTGTTTACACATGTTTAAAAAATGACTCATTGGTTACCAAACTTATTAGAAATGGAAATAAAAACCAATTGTATACAAAGGATCTATTTTTACGAAAACATATTTGAAAGAGAAAAATTGTATTTTCATATCACTATTTATGTATTATTATTTAATAAAAAATATATAATATTTTTTCAATGATATTTTTTAAATTCATCTTATATGTTTTCGAGATATGATATAAGAACAAATTCAATTTTTCAAATAAAAGAAGTATTTTTCTAAAAATGTTGTTTTACCACCTTTTGATAGAAAACGATTTTTAAATATAGTTTTTTTAACTTTTATGTGTTCTATTTGAAAAATAAAACTTCATTTATATAATAAAGAAATAAAAATTTACTTTTGATGAAATTTTGGTATTTTTCTGATAAAGTTCCTTTTTTAATGAATAGTGAAAAAATTCGGCATTTTAATTCAAAACTTCCTTTTCGTCTAATTTATTTATATAGTAATATTGTTATTTTTATTGGTTTTAAAGTATAATTAGAATATTGTTTTATTATTTAACTCCATGTTTTTCTTTGAAAATAGTTTCACTTGTAAATTGGACATAGATACAAGTCAATATTTTAGTAGTTTTAGTTCTTAAAAACTCACATTTTGGTTTTGACAATGGTGATTAATTTTAAATTTATTACATCAACTTATATGTTTTGTTTTGGGAAATTTTATTCGATATTTGAAATTATAAGGTAAAATTGGGTAAATAGGTAACTTTTATTTTTAGACATTATGAATAGTAACTTCAGTAATTATTCTATTTACCAAGGTTAAAGGGTAAATATAGTAAATAAGGTTAAAAAAATAATAATATAATTTTATTAAACTACCCTAACACATGTATTAATACTTTTGGATTATATATATTAGACCATGGGTATTCTTGGGTCAATTTTGGGACCCCATGGATCCACTTGGGAGTGATAATGACATGTTGTATTAATTAATTTAAAGTAAAAAAGAAATTAACATAAAAAAGTATATTTTAATAAAAAAAAATTATATAAGGTTATATAATTTATCCATTTGACTATAAATATTAATTAGAAAGATAAAAATATTCCATATATCATGGTATTTTATTTATAATTTTTATAAATCAAATAAATTAATTTATTTATTACACAATGAAGATGAAGTGATTACTTTATTAATGAATGATTTTAAAAAATAAGAATATAAATATTAAAAAATATTTATTTTGAACCTTTTAATTCCATACACTAATTTTATAGATTTTAATTAATTATTATATTTGAATTTATGAGGTTATTTTAAATGAATCAAATTGTTATGGATTTTTAAAAAGTCATGATATGAATAGTATAAAAATTGGTATAAATTTGTTTTTGAAACAAATACTAATTTCATAAATGATATAATAGTCCTAAAAATATATGGTTCTAAAAAATGATCTAGATAAGGTTTAAAATTTCATTAATGAACCACTTTTGGTTCGCTTTTCATTTTATAGTAACTATAGTAACCATAAATTATGAAAATGCAAGAAGATAGGGAAAGAGTTAATGTTTTTAACTAAGGGTTAAAGAAAAAATATATGGTAAAATTTGTAACCTAGGATAGTCTAAAACCTATTTTTTGATATTTTTTTGACCTAAAAGAATATTATCATTGAAATAAACGACATTGGGACTATTTTATAACGAAAATCATTTTGTAATAAAATAATATTTCAATGCCTTCCTAAAGTTCCCCTCCTCCCTCTTATAAAAGGGCACCAACCCTACCCACATAATAACACCTCTCAATACCCTAGGCCAGTAAAGAGTTTGTACAAATAAGATCCCAACACACATACCTTATTTCTAGAATCCTTACCTTGGGCAGAAGGTAATTCAAGAAATTCTTTATGCTAAAATCAAAAGAAGCTACCCGATATAGAGGGAACGTCTTCTCTCAAGTTCCCTTCTATTATTTTCCTTCTCCACTACCTATGATCTTCTTATTATTATTTTTACAGAACAACACATGTATCCTAAAAATACTAGGATTTTGTTACGATAAGGGTTCTAATGAAACTTATACACACCTCCATCTATTGGATACGAACATTCTATTTCTTTGTGCGGTGAACTACTCCCTCACAAAATATTGATTATTCAATTTTCTCTTACCACCACTCTTGGTGGCCACTATGATAAACATTTATTTATATATAATATATATTATATTTATAGTTCCTTTATGATTCTGTAATTTTTATTTGAAAACATACCTTTATACTTATTATGATGTGTAAATATGATAATTTCATTTGAGGAAGTGCGGACTACCACCCCTTCAAAGTAACATTACTCATTCATTCCATACATAGAACATATAAAGGATGGTGATAATGAATGTATGTAACATCTAGAACATATTATATTATACTATAATTATAATATACCTATATATAAATTGTTTTTCTCTCCATTAGTATGAAAAAGATATGAAAGTAGCATCCATGCATACGTACGAACTACCGTCTCCATGAATGGGGAATTTCATTTATTATATCCAAATGTTATAGACTATTATAAATACATATATATTGGATATAATTGATATTTAAATCATGAATATCATTCTGTAGATGATTTAATATTGAGTATGTTGAAAATTTACATCAACAGAAGTTCATTTTCAACTCAAGTACCGAATATCGAAAAAATGACTAATATAACTTAAATAATTATATAATTATTATAATGTTGTAATAACTAATATAAAATGAATAATAAATTTGAATTTTTTTTGATGTTGGTTTAAATTAAGTTAATTTTTTTATTCATAAAGAACAGGGAACATAGGTGATGAAAAAGACTCATGGTAAGGGACTTCATCTCAATATCCGTTCAATGAGGCATATTTTGATATTATACACCTCATTATTTTATAAAGTGTATAATAAAACCTATTGAATTTTAATTTAATTCAAAGGGAATATTTTTTCTACAAATCATTTTACTAAATGACAAAAGGATTATTTTTAATATCTGTGGCAACAATGACCTTTCTAACGTCATAATCATTATTTGATATTTGGCTTCCTCTATAAGACATAGTGTTTTGAAAAGGGAAACAAATTCCTAATTCCCTTTTTGGGATTTTCCATATTGAAAATTGTTTTTTAAATGGATTGAATATTTCAATATCTTGAAATGATTTCTTGTTATTCAAAATTAGTGGTAATTAGTGAAATGTTAATATTTGGATTATTCTATGTGTTATGATTATATAATAGTACTTGGAACTTTGATGGGTGGGTACATGGTAAACCAAAGATGGGTGGTCACATGATAACAAAAATTATGGGTGATTTTGTGATACACCAATGATGGGTGGTTATGTTATAACCTCCAATTAAATGGGTATGGAAGTTGGTCGTATCGTTGTTCTATTTAATCATACGTATGGAAGTAGACAGTATGGTCACTCCATTTTTGTATGTTTATGTCCTATGTTACCTTTATATCTTATATATTGCTTTATATGCGATTTATGGTAATCATTTAGTTAAAAAATGGTTATGTAATGAACTTATATTCAGTTATGTATATTTACTACTTCTAAAAGGTGAAAAGTATTACTTATGCTAATGTATTCTTGGTTTTCATATTATCCCAAGACTAATTGTTTTCATTCATTATGTATTCCCATACTGAGATTTCTATTCTTATCCCATGATTTGAAATTTTTTTCACATGACATAAATAATAATACAGTCAGGTATGGGGTCAAGGAAATGTTATGTTGTTAAAATATAAAACAGTGTTATGTTTCTTTTTAAAGAATATTTGTTTTATAAAAAATGGATAGTGAGTATATGTGTCTACTTATAATATTCAAGTTGTTATGTATCCGTTATGACATAATTATCTAAATCAATAAACCTGAAAAGTCCCTCGAATTTAATTAAAGTCAAAATTATTTAATTAACTCAAAATTAAGTAATATTTAAGGATGGGGCCTTATAGTTGGTATCAAAGGTCGATTTAGATAACATTAGAGGTTAGGGTGATATTTAATCACAAGTGACATATTTTATATAACTAGAGTGGTTAGCATATTAAAAAGGTTCCTATTTATTGAAGATAAATTTAATGAGTTTAGGATAACATGAATAAGTATATCTTAGTGTTTACCTACCTCATAGGCTAGTATATGATGATTTTTCTAATATAATCACATTGACTTTTTGGTTTTAGAAAATGGATGGATCTAATAGGCACCAATGTAAAAGTGGATGTGAAGGAAACTATGGTGGTTTTTATAATAATTAATCTAATAAAATGGTATCATTAATGAGAAGTCTTGTGGTTATTATTAACAAAATATCTGGAGTCATTATTTACCACTCGAACCTTGTTGAATTTTCTTGATGTGTCATATATTTGAAGAATGAATCCCTATAGAAGTTCAGGTAATAATCAAAATGGTAAGTATATTCAAAGACCAATGTGTCAAGGATGTGGAACAAAACAATAGGGAACATTCTTCAGAGGGATGGGAAGATGTTATAGATTTGGTAATTTGGTAATAAAGCAATAACCTAACATGGAGAAAGGAATCGTTCAGTTGACTCTAGGAAAGGGAAAGATTTTCCATTTTGGGGATCAATTGAATGTTTTAAATTTTGTGTTCATGGCCATTACACAAATAGTTTTCCTTTGAAGAAGGTTTAGGAATTAGATCAGCAGGACCATAAAAATAAATTTTTACCAATACCTAATTCCATTCTAATTGAAGATTAGGATATTGAAAATGACTTATGAAGGGTATAGATTATTTCTTAGCTCATGTTTTGACATTATTGAAATCTTATGGCATTATGCATGATTTTGTTTTTAGGAAAAAATAATTATAGAATAAGTGAGAAAAAATGGTTAAGGTATCATGAAGCATAATGGATGATTAAGATTTCTAAAATTTAGAAATTTGAGAGTTAATCTAGATACCTTGGTGATAAAAGGTTTAAAAGTATTAATTATCATTTATTAATGGGATTAATTTGGAAGAATTTTCTCTTGTATGTGTAACCCTTAAGTGTGTTATGTGAAAATGATATTTTAAGAAAAATTATATTTTTATTTTTGGATATAGTTATAAAGAACCATTTGGGGTTATATGATCCTTGAATTTAAATAAATTATAGGTTATTAATTTTTGGGATCAAAATGGAAGGTATGAGATAACATTTGAGGTTGAACTAGATTATTGTTATTTTTTTCGGAATTTATCTCATTTATTATTGTTATAAACTTATATAGTTTTTAAAAAATGAAATCACTCAGACCTTGTGACAACCCGTCACGTTAGACAAAGCTGCTGGAATCGAACCTACAACCAAAGTGCAACTGGGATTTATCGCCAACCACTAACCTATATGAATCCCCTGGTTAGTATGACTTATTATTTTTAGTTAAAGGATTTTGTGCCTTATGAATAAGTTGATTTTGGAACTCATGTTTTATCAAATTTGTTTCCTTTGTATAGGGAAATTATTTTTTGATTAAGTGATAATTGTTATTTTGGAAGACATTTTCTCTTTTGGAAACACTATATGCCTAAGGAAAATAAATACTATGGGATTTAATTTGAGGAGTAATAGAGGAATTTTATTTTGGAAGAATATATGTCTTTATTGTGGAATTATAGTTATTTATTTAATTTATGCAAATGATTAACTATATTATAAAATATGTTGTTAGGTTAATTACATTTCAGTATGAGACTTTAAGATTAATCGATGTTATTTGGAGATAAATCATAAAATTCATCTTGGAAGTCTATGTAGTAAATTTCATTGGATTTTTGGATTTTAATCTTAGTTTGGATTATTTTAAATAGTTTTTCAAACAATTTTGAATTGAATAGTATTTTCTAAAAATTGAGAATTTTTTGATGAATTTTAGAGATTAATAGTTGCATTTCTTTTTATAAAGGATTGTCCTTTTTGGGTATTATTTGATCTTTTACTAACCATTTTAGTTTTGGTTAATGTTTAAAGATAAGGGAAATATATAGTTCATCGTTTTTTGGTTATTTTATTCTCTATATGTAGATTCTAGCGCTTTTGATGTGACCAAGTCATCATATATACTCACTGGTTGGAGAAAAGATAAGTTTGTGGTAGAAATTTAGTAATGGATTTAAGTCTACATAACAAGGAAGTATGTTTCCTTATGTTATTTAAAAAACTAATAAATAAATTCCTCAACTTTTTGAAATTTATATTAAAACAAAGACATTGTTCACTTACCCTTCCTACTGTGAAATCAAAGACTGTTTAACCCATCCCAAGTTTGTGTTTTTCTTATGGTTAATTTTCTCCTGATCAAGTTTTCTATCACTCTCCATCAGAACATGATTGTTAGTTTTTATTCCATATCCATAATTTACTACATGGAATCCTAGTATTTATTATCTTGGGTGACCTTTGTACTTATCTTTCTTTCTTTAAAATTGATAGTTTCAATGACTCTTTTTCTGATGTGGTATTTTCAATGAAGTTTTTAAGCCTAATTTTAAAGTTGTGAGGACGCAATTTCCAAAAGGGGGAAGGAAGTAATGATCCAATTATTTATAGAATATATTTTTTGATTTCTATTAATACTTGTGAATTATATATTAATTTCACGTTAAAGGGGGCTCTTCTTCCGATAATGTACTCGACACGCAAAAATAGGTTTCTCTGAAATCTTATGTTGCATGTAACTTTGAGTTATACCACAATATAATAAAATAATATTATTATTATTTTAAATGGAATTTAACACCTAGACATTGGAATGGGGGAATGAATAGTATTAAGTAAATTTTTAAATAAGGTTTACACATGTTTAAATAATTATAAATTGGATACCAAATTTATTTTAAATGGAAATAAAAACCAATTGAATATAATGGATGTGTTTTTATAATTACCTCTTTAAAAGAAAATAATTGTGTTTTCATATAACTCTTTTTGAATTTTTAGTTAATAAAAAATATATGATATATATTCATTGTAATTTTATAAATTAATCTTATACATTTTCCAGAAATTATATAATAACAATTTCCATTTTATATAAAAGTAGTATTTTTCTAAAAAGATAGTTTTACAGCCTTTTGATGGAGAACCCTTTTTAAATATTGTTAATTTCACTTTTATATGTTATATTTGACAAAATAATCTTATTTTTAATAATATATACATAATAATTTACTTTTTTAGAAATTTTGGTATTTTTCTGAAAAAAGTTCATTTTTAATGAATAGTAAAAAAATACTACATTTTTATTCAAAACTGCCTTTTTATCTAATTTATTTTTATAGATATATTTTCCTTTTAATTTTTTTTAATAGAATAATTGGATTATTTTGTTATAATTTAATCCCATATTGTTCATTATAAGTAATTTCACTTTTAAATTGGACATTAACACAAGTCAATCTTTTGATAGTTTTTACTTCTTAAAAACACACTTTTTGGTTTTAACAACGGGAATTAATTTTAAATTAATTACTACAAATTTGGTGTTTTTATATTGAAAAAATGGATTCATTATTTGAAATTATATGGTTTAAATTGTGTAAATTGTTGCATTTTATTTTTAGATATTATGAATAGTTACTTTAGTAATTATTTTCTTTACCATGGTTAAAGGGTAGATCTGGAAAATATAGATAAAAAATATTTTAATAATATTATAGTACCCTAATAAATTTCTTAATCCTATTTTATTAGATATATTTGACCATGGGAATCCATGGGTCGATTTTGGGACCCCATATATCCACTTTGTATTGATAATGACATGTCATATTAATTAATTTAATGTAAAAAGAAAAATAACATAAACGTGTATCCTTTACAAAAACAATTTTTATATGGGGTTATATAATTGATATCATCAGCTATAACTGGTCAATATAAATCTAAATAAATTAAATACATTATGTTATTTAATTAATAATTTTTAGACATCAAATAAATAAATTTACTTACGACATAATGAGGATGTAGTGATTACCTTATTAATAAATGATTTAAATAAATGAGATTGTAAATATTAAAATAAATTTTTTTTGAAACTTTTTTTTTTCATCAATGAATTTTATGGATGAGAATAAATTTCTATATTTGAATTAATGAAGTTTTTTTTCTAGATAATCATGTTGTTATAAGTCATAATATAAATAGTATAAAAATTGGCATAAATAGTTTTAAAAACAAATACTAATTTAATAAATGATATAAATGTCCAAAAGAAATATGGTTCAGAAAAATTACATAGAAAATGTTGAAAATTTCATTAATAATCCACTTTGGGTTCGCATGGAGTTTTATAGTAACTATGGTAACCATAAATTATGAAAATGAAAGAAGACATGGTAAGAGTTAATGTTTTTAACTAAGGGTTAATGCAAAAGAGATATGGTTAAATTTGTAAACTATAATTGTCTAAAACATATTTTTTGATAGTTTTTTCTTCTTAAAACAATCATATCTTTGAAATAAATTACTTTGGGAGCATTTGAAACTAAAAATCATTTTATAATAAAATAATATTTCAATGCCTTCATAAAGTACCCCTCCTACTTCTTATAAAAGGGCAACCAACTTACTAACTTACTCGCACCTCTAACGAACTTTGGTTTATCCAAATTCAACCCAAATAGTCTCCCAAAATCCCTTACTTCCTCTTATAATCATTACCTTGGGTAGAAGGCCATTCAAGAAATCCCTTAAGCTCAAATCAAAAGAAGTTACCTGATTTAGAGGTAACGTCTTCTCTCAAGTTCCTTTCTTTTATTTTTCATCTCCACCCCCTATGATATTCTTATTATTTGTTTACATAACAACACAAGTATCCTCGATATGCTATTATGTATTTATGAGAAGTATTTGAACTACACTTACTCACACCTCTATCTAATGGATATAAACATATTGAATCTGTGTATGACGCAATGCTGCCTAACAAAACAATGATTGTTCAATATTCCCCTACCACCTCTCATGGGGGCCATTATTATCGCACAATATTTATATATCATAGATATTATATTTATATTGTCTCTATTATTCGATAATTTTTATTTAAAAAAATATCTATATGCTTTCCATGATGTTTAAATATGATAATTTCATTTGAGGAAGGGCAAATTACTGCCCCCTCAAAGTGATATGACTCGCTCATTCCAAACATGGAACTCATAAAAGATGGTGTTAATTAAAATAAGTAACATATATAAAATATGATATTATAGTATAATTATAATATACATATATATCATTTGGTTTTCTTTTCATTAATTTGAAAAATAAATGAATGTAGTGTACTGCCGTCTCCATGAATGGTGCATTTCATTTATTATCTCCAAATGTTATAGACTATTATAAATAAATATATACAGGATATATATGAAATTTAAAATAGGAATATCATTCTGTTGATGATGTACTTTAGACTACATGGACAATTTAGATCATCAAAAGTTCATTTTCGACTCAAGTATCGAATATTGAAAAACAACCAATATTAACAAAAATAGTTATGTGTTTTTTTATAACATGGTAATAACTGATATAAAAGGAATAATAAACTTGAAAAAGGTTCTAAATCAATTATAAATTAACATAAGTTTATTATTTAGGAAACAAAGGAACATACATGATGAATCAAACTCAATATAAGGTACTTCATCTCAATCTCAATTCATTAAGGAATATTCTAATAAAATACACCTTTTTATTTTATACGATGTATCATAAAACCATTTTTCTTTTAATTTAATTCTAAGATAATATTTTTTCTATGAATCATTGTACTAAATCATAGAAGAAATATTTTCCATCTATGCCGAAAAAAGATATTTCGGCCCCTGTAAAATTTATTTGATATTTGGATTCCTCTATAAGCCTTAATGTTTTTAAAAGGAAAAGAAATCACTTATTCCCTTTTTGGGTAATTTCATATTTAAAATTGTTTTTAAAATAGATTGGATATTTCAATATCTTTAAATGATTTCATGTTATTGAAAATTAAATGTTATTAACGAAATGTTGATATTTTCAATATTTTATGTGTTTTGATTATATAATGGTACTTGGACATTTGAGTGGTGGTTATGTGATAATCCAAAGACGTGTGGTTATGTGATAAACTAAAAGATGGGTGGTTCTATGGTCAACCAATAATGGGTGGTTACATTATAACCTCCAATGTATTGGGTATGGAAGTTGGATGTATGGTTGTTCAATTTATTGATATGTGTGGAAGTCGACTATATTTTTATTATATTTAAGTGTGTTTATGTCCTAAGTTAAATTTATATGTTATATGTTGCTTTCTATAGGATTTATGGTAATATTTTGGTTAAAAAATTGGTACGCAATGAGCTTATATTCAGTGAAGTATGTTTACTACTTTTTAAAGGTGAAAAGTATTACTTCTGCTAAAGTATTCTTGGTTTTCACGTTATCCCAAGACAAACAGTTTTATTTTATTATGTATTCCCATCCTGAGTTATTTATGCTCATACCATGTTTTGAAATGCTTTTAATTGGACATAAAGATGAATAGAGTCAAGTACGGGATAAAGGAAAAGATGTGTTGTTAAAACATAAAACAATGTCTTATTTCTTTTTATAGAGTTCTTGTTTTATAAAAAAATGGATAGTGATTAGAAGTGTCTCCTTGTAATATCCGTGTTATTATGTATCATTTATGAATAAATTATCTAACTCTATAAACCTAAAAATATATTTGATGTGAATTATAGTCATAATTATTGACTAAAATCAACATTAAGTAATGTTTAAGGTTGGGACTTTTTTTATTCTCTATTCTAGATTCCTTTTTCTTGATCTAATATAGACAGTTTTATTGTTTCCCAAATCTTAATAAGTTAGGTGTCTATGGTATGCTCAGAATTTTTATTAATAATGAAGTACCTGGGTTTTGATTTTGATATGTGGAGTTCAATAAGAATTTATTGGGTTCATTAGTATAATTAATATTGGTTAGTTTTGTATACTTTGTCTTGGTGGATGAAATGGTGTTAGTAGGTTTTTATAATTAAATTATTAGTAATGAAGTCTAGGAAGATCAATTTTAATCAAACTTTTCTACTAATAAATTATAAGGAAATAGAGTGTTATAGTTGGATGAATTTTCACCGATTGATCTTGTTTTTCCTTATTAATATATATTTTTATTTATTTTTAACATTATTTCTCAATTCAATGTAATTTTTACATAAAATTAATAGGAAATATTGGTGTTTCAAATGTTTCATTGTTTTTGAATAGTTACTGAAAACCCTGAAAGCCAGACAAGAAATGCATATTGTTTTTCTCATAGGTGTTCACCCAATTGGATTATGTTTTTTCAAAACATTATGAATACACCAGGTGTATGCAATCTAATTATATATATAGAACATGGGTTGGAAAACCATACAGTCAATCTAGATCATTAATATATTATATTTTACACACATAAATGTATTTGAATTTAACACATTGACCTCATATTTTCATTGAACTTGATCTACTAGCCAATGGAGCGTCTCCATATTGGTTATACCTTCCTCATTGAGTATCTCTATAATTTCATTATTCTATTTCATAGTATTATTAATGGGATTATAATATATTTATAAAATATCTTCTTTCCCTATTGTGGTGGTTTAATACTATGCTTAGGGTAATCAACATGTTTTGTTAGGGTACTCTTTTCATATACCATTTAATTTATAACAATAATGCTAAGTTATTTTAGTTGCATGTGTTGAATTATTCATTGAGAGAATTATGATAATAACCCAACCTAGTATGAGAGGATACATGGATTTTCAAAAAATTTCATTGCTCTTGGTTGAAAATAGAGTGCCATGAAGTTACCATTGGTTGGATTATGAACAAATAAATGTGTTATAATATTGGTTAAAAGTGGTGATTGTTCTCGTTTACCACTTCCCAAACACTATTAAGGTCTATTACATCCCCCATGACACATATTGAAGGGGGGTCTTCCATGATAGATGTGTAGTGTTTAATTTTTTATACTTATTTATTTATAATTATTTTTGGAATGAATTAATTTATATATAAAATCTTTCATCTTATATAATGGTATTATTTTATTTTTGGGAGGAATTCCACTTTTGTTTATTTCTTTATCAGGTTATCATGTGGTGATCTAGAGCCCACTTTCCACCATGTCACGGGCCACCTTGCATGCCCAAATCAGGGGTAGATCAGGTTGGTTCAGGAAATATACCAATTTTTGAAACATTTCAATATGATCATTTGTATACACACTTAGGTACCCATCCTTGGTATGTTGAATTGGTAAAATATTTTTTCCTGATAAAATTTCATTAAATCTTAAAAAATAGTAGGTGGAAAATTGAGGAGTGTTATAGGTCTTATATGTGGTATGATGTATACCCTTGGTGAAACCATGAATAATTAGTCATTATAAGACCCATACCTAATCAGAAGTTTGATATTTTATCATTTATTCTATACAATGTTTTCTGGTGGTTAGTTTATGAGTGATTGAATAACTAGAAAGGTCTTTTATTTAAGATTATATTGGCCAAGTTAGTTCTATAATGGCCTTGAGTTTTATAGATGAAACAAAGCTAGTAATTATATGATAAATAATTTTAATACTAGTTATTATTCTTTAATTTCATATTTATATTCATTATAATTATATTATTTAATTCATAAAATAAAAATGAAATGGTTTTATTAATCTCATTTCTTATGGGATTTTTCTTAAAAGATTAATTTTCAAATTATAAAATTTTAATATGATTTTTTTTAAAAATTTTCTAATTCATATTTCGAAAGATATCTTAGGATAAGGTTTTGATAATTTGTGATTAATATTTATTTTTTAATGAATAGTCAAAAAATACTATCTTTTATTGAAAATTAAATTTTAAATTACATTATTTAGAATAAAAGATTACGTTTTTGAATAGATTTAAAATTAATTTAGATTTTTTAAATAATCCAATTATGGTTTTTGAAATGTATTTTATACCTTAATTTATTATAAAAATATTTTATATTTAAAAAGGAAATTTTAAAAAAACTATTCTTCATTTTGTTTTGTTGATTTAATTTTAAATTAAATTCTCAAGATTGTGAGTTTTCAATTTTCAAAAAAGGATCATATATTTGGAATTATTGTGTTTTAATTTTGTTAATATGTTGCATTTATTTTTTTACAATATGAATGGTAACCTTATTGATATTTATTACCACGGTTAAAGGTAAATGAGGTAATTTATGTGAAAAAATAAAATTATAATAAATATAAAATTACATAAAAACTTATATAAATTTTATTAGATGAGTTTATATCAACCATAATTATCCATGATTTTTATTCATGCCTTTCTAGGACAACTTGGATACGATTATGACCATTGTATAATTTTATTTAAAAAAATATCAAACATGCCAAACTCTTGTTTTTAATAGGTGTAATATTTTTAATATGGTGTTAACCAGAAAATATGTCTAACTATAAATATAATTAAGAAATATAAAATATTTATATTCATAATTGTAATTTGTTTTTAATTTTTAAGGAAAAATAATTACCTTAAATTTTTTCACAATGCTAATGGAGTGAAAAATTATTTAATGGGAAAATCAAATGAAGGATATTAAAAATATTCATATTAATATAATTTGAGATAAAAAATGTGATCATTGAATTATTAAAAATCCTTGATTATTTAGTGTTATAATAAAAAATTGATTTTGATATGTTTGATAAATATTATTATAATCAAAATAATGAATAGTTATAAAAATTTACATTGTGGATATTTTATATAAAATAATGTTTTATTAAATCATATAAAAATATAAAAATATTATATTCAAAAAATTTATTAGTATATAGTTTAGCCTAACAAGTATATATAGAAATATTTTTTTGTTTTTTATTTTATATTAACTATATTTACCATCAAATAGTAAAAAAATATTTTGTGATAATAAGAGTTAAAGGGGTTAAACAGTGGTTAAAATCAAAAGATAAGGGTACAAATTGAGTTAAACATGGATAATTTTTTTTAAATGTATTTATTTAAAACCATATGATTCTTATATTAAAAATAAATCACTTTGGATATAGTTAGAGTCGAAAATTAATTTATATTAAGTTAATATTTTTAGAAATGCCAAAAGTTCCCCCTTCCCTCACTTATAAAAGGGCACCTATTATTCTAATACTTAACCCTTTAAAACCTATTTTTTCTACAAAAATATAATCATAAACTTTAAAATAATCTCAAACCACATTATAGAGGTATCTGTATTCATAATACCACTCTTATATGTCTTATGGTGTTAATAAAAAGGGATCTTACAAAGAAGAGGTACAATTTTTATTTGCATGTCTTAGTTTTTTTCCTTTTTACTCATCCATAAAACCATATAAAACCATGATAAAATAATAAATATAGTATCATATATATACAAAGGTGTTATTATTTTAGTTTCATGACCAATATTTATCTCATACTCCATCAAATGAAATTAGAATTCATCATTTATGTGTACGACGAACTATCGCCTCACGAACTGATGTAATCCATTTTCCATAGCCATATCTCAATACTGGTTATAATTTTAGAATTGATATTTATATATTATATTAATTACATATTTATCGTTTTTCAAATATAATATATCATTTAACTTCTTAACATTCCTTGAACAGAAAAAATGATAACATCCTTTGTGCGTACGTGTGGACTACGACCACCACAAAGCGATGGGATTTTTTTCCATCACCACATTACATGGATGAAATATATATATATAGGTATATATAAACAAATAATATTATATATATGATATTATTATCATTCTAAAAAGGTAAAAAAATTACCTTCTATCCATGTTACTTCATAGTATATACGACATATCGCCTCCATTATTGTATCATAGTTCATTTTTCATACCCATATATAATATATGGATTTAAATGTATAAATCAGGTATAAAAATAATAATTATATCATAATAATTATTATTTATTTAATTTAATAATAGAGTCTATGACTCTAGTCAACAAGTTAAATTCATTTTTGGCTTATGATCTGCATATCATCAATTCATCCGACATGAACATAAAAGATTACGTAATTAAATGTAACATGGAAGTAAGAGACATAAAAAGAATAATACAATTTAACAATTTTCTTAATCAAGTAAAAATTTAACCTATGTTTATTATTTAGGAATATAAAAAATTTAAATGATGATTCGAACTCAAGGAAAGGGGATTATATTTTAAGATCAAATTACAAATTTTCCCTTAAAACTCTCTTTTTATTCCATATCCATTGATGGTTTTATTAAAATGATTTAAATAAGCCTTTATAATTCTTATTTTGTTTTTTATATTTAATTTTACCCTTTTTTTAATTTTACAAAAAACCTTGAAATGAACCTATTTTTTGATTTCCAAAAGAGGTACTCTGTGACTTTTCTAACAAAAATAAAAATGGAATGTTATTCTAACTTATACTGAACGAGTGGATTTTCCCTCCATCATGATGAATTGTTTTAATGTCCCTAACCTGAAAAACACTAAATTAGTTCCTTGATCAAGGTGGTTACATGGCCTTAAGTGCGCCCCTCCCCCCCCCCCCCCCTCCATACACCAAAGGTTGCCGACTAGCAGTGAGGGTCCAAATAGTCAATTGGGGAGACTATACCCCTTTTTATCAGAGTAATCCACAAGAGAAGATAAAAAAAATAGCTGAATAATAACCAATAATACCAGAGAATGAATAAACAACCATTCCCGAAATGGAGTACAAACATGTACAATAGTAAATATTACATGTCATGATATAAGTTAAAAAGTGAACAAAACCCAAAATGAAGACAAACTGAAATGTCCCCAAAATGGTCCGGAAACCAAGTCCTAATCCTCCTCAACACACACCTGTACCAACCCAACTACCTATCAAGGGCCTTTTACCTTCTCCTGACCTGCTCACATGAAGTCTTCTCGGGTACCCAATGGTGACCCAAGCAGGGTGCGAGTACAACTCCGTAGGCCACCACCAATGGTGTTTACAAAATATCCAGTATACATAATTTTACATGAAAAAGGGAAATGAATAATAAAATACAAAAAAATGAATAAGTTCCCTTATCTTTTTTAGATTTCTTACCAATAATTATCACCATTTCTATATCTTACCATTTCATCCTATTTCCCATTACTTACCATTTCCAACACATTTAACATGGGTTTATCAGACAAAACAAGTTACATGGGCTTAAAGTAAAAAAATCACATGCATGAGGAAAACACATTGGTGTCCTATCTCACTATGACTAAAATATTTATGTCATCCATATCCTCACCTTGAAGCCTTAGTTTTGGTAGATCAACCTTTTTGGGAACAAAGCCTTAGTCATCTTCCCTAACTTGTGCATTAGGGGTGGAGTTTAGAAGCTGAGTCCAACTCGACCTGTGGGCATAGAACCCCAAGTCAATACCACACTCTACCAAGACGTGTGTACATGATATATATATATATAAGTATTTCACCAACCATTAACACTGCATCCCAACAATTTTCTGAGGAAAACAAAAATCATAAAAATATCAGGAGATTTAATACTAGGCCTTAATCTATTGACACATTTATGACATTTCACATCATTTAACCATTTATCCCCATTATATTTGATTAAAATTACCTCACTAGGCTTTGTTCATCATGCCTAACTCACTAGGCTTCATTACAGGGATAATAATCCATTTCATTATGGTCTTTAATAATTTCCATGTTAACCCTATATCCCTTATGTTATTACTAATCCTAGGTTTATCACCTAGATTCTACTTCAACATAGTCAAACACATTAACATCTTTATCAAGGATCTACATAACAACAGAACAATAACACTTGTTCATTACAAATCCCTAGGTTTGGGAGAGTTGGCACACCCTATGGGTGGCCCTAGATAGTCTCATCACCATCGACACATCCCATGGGGATCATGAGTATTTCCATTTACCTTCTTAATATCTATTTAACCTAATCATTCAAAGGGTGATCAAAACATACAAATGGAAACACAAGAACAAAACCACATAAGCACAAATCCACAAATAAACCATGGGATATAACACGTAGACCACCTACCTCAATTCTATGAGTGAATGTGCTCTTAATCGTGCCTTTAGATTCTGCTTCAACCAACCTTTGAATCTTCAACCAAAATCTCATCCAAAGAGTCAGTTTTTAGATCTTTTGAAAGAGAGGAGAATAAGATGCAAACCTTAAACTCAAAAGAGAGTCATAAATGGGATTATCCTTACCCGGAGCTTCGACCCACATCCAATGACACAAAAAGGCCTTATAAAGGAAGGAGATCGACCTCTTGGAGATCTTGGGAAATTTGGTTCATTCCTAGGTTGAATAGGGGAGGAATGGGAGGAAATCCCGAGTTGGGTATTAAAACCTCAGAGATGAAAAATGGTAATTTTTTAAAAGTTTCTGGGTCACACGTTTTATCCTCGCGGTTTTCCAAACTGTACACAAACAGTGTGGAGGCCACTATCAAAAATCCCACATCCCACACAGTTTTATGGGTTGTCCACATGGTTATCACTAATCATGCACAGACCATACGACCTACCCAGAAAACCCCCACTTTCTCCTTTTTGTGTCCCAAACCACCATAACACCTTTAAGGCTCCTTAAACATCCAAAAGCATTATTTTAACCAAAAAAAAAGAATCAAACCAAACTATAAATGTGAACATACCTTACCAATACCTAAGATATTAAAATGTTTTATTTAAAACATCCCTTTCATGTTTCCATGTTTATTTTCAAAGAAATGGTTTCCTATAATGTGCATAGTTTTTCTACAAAGAAGTGATTTCAAAATGAAGTGGTTATTTTTTTGAGAATGCTCTTTGGATAAAAGCATTTATGTTTTATGATTATGCTGTAGTTCTTGGGTTTTGTTTATGAATATGGATGGTTTGGTTATAAACCAAATATGGTTGGTTTCATGATAAACTGAGGATGGGTGGTTAAATTATTAACTAATTGTAGTTGGTTCTTTCATAAACCGAGGATGGGTCATTAATTTATAACCTCCAATTCTTGGGGTACCCAGGAGATGGAAGTTGACCATATTGGTTATTAAATTTTTGAGAGTGATACATAAAAATTATGTACCAGGCTACAAACCTAATATTTATATTATTTATAATGATTTTTCAAGAATTTTTTTTATTTTCAATAGGTAATATGAAGATCTTTTTGAAAAGAATTGTTCATGTTTCTAGGTAAAATGGTATGTTTTTTAAAATGTTTATTTATGTATTTTTATTTATTTCAATGGAATAATGTAGTTTATTTATTTTTATGTCTCTTAATGATCATTTTGTGCCATCAAAAAATTTAAAATTGTTTTTCACATTCATTTAAGGAAGATTAGAGACAACGATGAGATTAAGAATAAAATTAGAGAAGTTATGGAATGAAGATAAATCTTGTTTTAATCCAAAAAAATTATTAGAAAAAATGTATACTAATTATAGGTGTAAAATTTTAATGCATAAGTTTACTATGTAATATTATTTCATAATTCTCTAAAACTCTCAAATGAAAATATCCTTAGGATTTTAATAAATTGAATTCAGTTTAAAGACTCTATAATTTGTAATTTTAAGGCTGGGTCCTTATAGTTGGTATAAAATGAGGTTTTAGATATATTTGTAGTTTATAATGTTTTAATATGGGGTAATATTGAGGGTAATGGATTTCTTCATGGGTTTATAATTTTAAGGTTTCTCATAAGTCCAATTTATTTGAAAACCCTTTTGATTCTATGGGTTATGGAATTTTAAGGTGACTAATGATTTTTTTAGAGACCTTTATTTCTGTTAATTTTTATCACATTTGTGGGAATATTATAAGGATTATATTAACATAGTTCTATAAAAATTGCCATCCCACAAGTCAGGCGACAACCTATCCCATTCGAGAAAGCTGTAAAGTTTGATCTCACAACTAAAGGGTTGCAAGGGTACATCAGTTACCATCATCCTACCTCAATTCCCAGTTAGTATGACATTTTATTTTTAGTTATACAATTTTTGATGACGAATAAGTTGAATTTTGGACAATATGTTTATTCAGATAGACAACCATGGGATGGAAAAATTATGTGGCATTAAATGATTAATGTAGTTTTAGAAGACGTTCAATATTTTGGGAAACCAATATAATTAAGGTAAATATAATAATAATAATATTTATTTAATAAATGAAGGTTTAATTTGATTATATAATCGTACATGATTTTATTATGGATTTAGGGTGATTTAGTTTATTTATAGAAATGATTACCATATCTCGGAGATTATATGATTATGGAAATTATATTTTGATTGTAGTACTTTTGTATTTAAAAATTCATCTTTACTACACATTATTTGGATAAAAAGATGATATTGTGTTGGACATTTATTAATGGTTGAAATCATACATTTAAAGTGAGTATATATCCTTAAGTTCATAATCAAGGTAGTAATATAATAACTCAATATTAGGAAAATAATTTTCGATACAAAAATATAATGGTTTAATTTTCTTATTGAAAAAACAATGGATTTTCAACCCAAAAAAATTTCATGTTTTTTATGGTTATATTTCTCATGACCATGTTCTCTATCAATCTCTATCAGTCCATGGGACTTAGTTTTCTCTTCCATATCCATGTTTTCCATTCACATAAAATTTCCCCAACATGGAAACCTAGAATGTGTTATCACATATGACCTTCCAACTTCCCTTTCACTTTTTCATGTGTAATTTTGATTGACCCATTTTATGATATGGTTATTATAAAAAATTAATTTGAAAATTTAAACCCTCATTTCCTAGAATAAGTTCAAAATTTTGAGGATGTAATTTCCAAGGGGGGGAATAAAAAAACCTAGGTAGTGATATAATAAATCATATTAATATTCATTCATATTATTAAATTATGAAGTTATATTCATTGTAAATATATTATTTGTAATTAAAATAAAAAATGAATTGTTTTATTAAACTTATTTATTATATGATTCTATTTAAAAATTTAATTTTCAAATTATTGAATTTTAATTTGAAAAAAATAAATTTAATTTATAAATTCCTCAAGTATAAATAATCCTATGATTAATTTTTTGTGAATTTTCTAAAAATATTTATTATTAATAGAATAGTGAGAAGTATTGATTTTTATTGAAAACTATATTTTATTTTAAAATATGTACAACGTAAAATAATATTTTAAGTTAGTTTTATACTATAATTAGAGAATTTATGTTTAATGTAAATAAATATTGGGTTTTCAAAGAATTCTATACTTGAGTTTAGTATAAAAACATTATTTATTTAAAAATGAATTTGGAAAAATATTTTTTTCCATTGTCATTTATCTGTTTAATTTTAAATTATGTTCTGAAACATCTGTGTCTTGAATTTTTAAAAATTGAACTCTCATTTGGAATATATGGGTCAAATTTGTTTAAATATTCCCTTTTTATTTTTATAAAACAAGAATAGTAACCTTAGTATTTTTTTTACCATGGTAAATGGTAAATCGGGTAATTTATGTTAAAAATAAAATGATAAGAACTATAAAATCACAAAAATGCTTACCTAAATATGCTTGGGTGATTATATCCTAGCCATAATCATACACTCATTGTATTTGTATCCTTTTTCAGCTAGAATGATGAGATTATAACCTTTATATTATTTTATTTAAAGAAATTCTAAACATGTCAAATTATATTTTTTTATAAGCATAATATATTTAATAGGGTGTCATTTATTTAATATGGTATAATATAAATAATATTTCTAAATATAAAATATTTAAAATAAAATTATTAATTGTTTTATAATTTTTAGTGATGAAATAATTATATTAAATTCATACAGAATGCTAATGAAATAATTAACTAATTAATATAAAAAGAATAAATTAAATTAAAAATATGAAAATAAATATAATTTGATATAGATACGGTCATCAATGAATTTTATATATATAACTGGAATTTTATAGATATAATAGAATTTTTTTTTAGTTGTTTTCTTGATATTTGTATATTCAAATCAATAAATAGTTCAAAAAATTAACATTATGGATATTTTATAGTTAATAATATTTCATTAAGTGATATGAAAGTCAATAAAATCTTAAATTCGAAAAAATTATTAGAATATGGTTTAAAATATCAACCATGGTCAATTTATGGGTCTTTTTTCATTTTATAGAAATTATATTGACCCTTAAAGAGTAAGAATTCATGTTTTCATAGTAAGAAATAAAGGGGTTTTGTTAGGGTTTTAAATGAAATTATAATGGTATAAAAATAGAAAAAACCTGAAAAATTATTATTTTATGAGGATACATTGACCCATAATCATCTTATGAATTTAATAAATCAATTTTATCCATTTAGTCTTAAATTTTAATTTATATTAATTTAATATTTTGAGAAATGCCAAGAGTGTTCATCCCCTATCTTATAAAATAAAACCTCTTCTTCTCAATCCTTCACAATTCCAAAACAATTTGGGTTTTAAAATAATTGATATAATACCTTCCTATAATCCTACTTACATTATAGTGGTCTTGGGTTGATAGTAATTCTAATCATTGAGATTTTAAGGTATTAAGAGAACGAGTTTTTTCAAAGAAGATATATAATTTTTATCTGCTTGTTTTAGATTTATTTATTTTTACACATCCAAAAAATCCTTTTAAACCATGATAAAATGTTAACTATGGTATCTTCTATATACTAAGAATTAATTTTGTTAGTTTTATTACCTATATATATCTTATATTCAATCAAATTAGAAAATGATTCATCATTTGTGTAAATGGAGGGCTACCGCTTAATGAACAGATTTAATTTATTTTCAATAATAATCAATCAAGACTTGTCACGGTGATGTAATTAATGTTTATATATCATATTATTTTAATATTAATCATTTTTAAATGTTAATATATCTTTTACCTTGTTACCATTCCATGAATAGACAAATGATTACGTCGTTTATGCGAATATGTAGGCTACCACCTCCATGAAGAGATGTGATTCATTTTTCATCACCACATTAAATGGATTATATATATTTTTATATTTAAATAAATAATATTATATACATTATATTATTAAAATTTTATAAAGGTAAAATAATTTTTAACATCTTTTCATAATGATAATTGAAAAATGAAAATGATACTCATGTGTGCGTGTGGCCTATTGTCTCTAAGATTATAACATAATTCATTTTGTTAACCGTATTTAGTGGGAGGATTTAAAAGTATAATAGGATTATTTAAATGAAAATTATTTCTAGATTATTTTTATTTATATGGTTGAATAATGGCATAGATTACCACATTCAGCCTACCAATTTCATTTTGGATTTTTCTACTAAATATAATCCAAACGTCCGACACGGAGTTAAATGATTAATAAATTGTATATGACAAGAAAATAAGTGATATTAATGGAAAAAATAAAGATAAAATTGATCATAATAAATTAATTAATTAACAAAATTTTGTTATTAATGAAGATAGAGAATGTATGTGACAATTTAGAATCAAGGTTAGGGACCTTTTGTAAAAAAATATCTTAAAATATTTACCATAAAACTCTCCATTTCCTTAATATCCATATGATTGTTTTCTAAAAATTATTTAAATAAGGTTTTTAATATTATTATATTATTTTTAAATTAATTTTAAAATATGCTTTAATTTTACACAATGGTTTAAAAGGAATCTTTTTTTTTTCAATTTCAAAATGAACTAATTTGTGAATTTTGTGAAAAAAATATAGAAAAATGAATTTTTTAACTTATAAGGAATTAATGGATTTTCACTAAATAATTAATTTTTTTCTTTTAATAAAACTTTAAAATTTTTTATATTAATTTTCTAAAAAAAATCCTTTTTTTGGTACAATTTCATAAAATGTAAGTTATTCCATAATAAAAACATTTTTCCCTTTTGAATGTTTTTATGATGAAATATTTATTATTTAACGAGGTTCTTGGGAATTTTTCAGGATGATGGATGGTTTCTTTATAAACCAATTACATGTGCTTCCATGTAAAACCAAGTATGTTTGGGTACATTTTAATCTAATGATGAGTAGTTATATGATAAATTAAGGATGGTTGGCTATGTTATAACCTCTAATTAATTGGGTACATAAAAGATAGAATTTTTCTATATTTTTTTTCTATTTATTAGAGTTATATAGTAAAATTTTATCTTAGGTTTCCAACATAAATTTACTATGACTTATAAAGAGTTTTGTTGGAAATATTATGATTCTTAGAGGGTAATATAATCATATTGTTTTAAAAATGATTCAATTCTGGGATTTTTTTTGTTTTTAGAACATAATTATGTGTTTTCATATTTTTTACTGGACTAATATATTTTCATTATTTTTATGTCCCTTCAGGAGAATTTTTTCCACATCCCATGTTTTAAGAAAATTCATGGGTATTAAATAATGATTAAGGATAGGGATGCGGTCAAGAATAAAATTTTAGAATATATTCATGAAAAGAAATTATGTTTTATATAAACTTTTTTTGGGTGGGAAAGATGGATAATAAGTATAAGTGTCCAATTATAATTTATGAGTCTAAAATGTTAAATTTTTCCCTTAATTATCTTAAAATATACACTAAAAATATCATATAGATTGTATGAGATTGAATTCTAGTTCAAAGACACTAGAATATGTAATGGTTAAGAATGGGTCCTTATAATAGATCATTTGTATGTTTCCATTATAGTGAAAATGTTTCTAGGATACCTAAGATGCCTAAGTAACACATATTATTTTATGAAATATCTAATTTTGGGGTAATTTATTTTATGAGTGTATTTCATAGTTAATTTGGATTCCTGTGTATTTAAATTATTCATTGTGTTAGAAATATCTGGAGGCCAAGGCCACCAGAACAACAAATTATCATGTTGTACTTTATTTTTTAGGATCATATTTTTATAGGCTTATTATACCAAATGAAATTTATATTAAATAAGTATTAAACTCTATAAACCAATATTTGGTTTCCCAAAATAAAAAATATTAGTTTACACACCAAAATTAATGTTGTACCACCAATAAATGAATAGTCATGCAAAAGTTTCAAATAATGAGTTGAATTAAATATTCAATAAATCAATACAGTCAAATAGATATAATTTTACCAAATGTATTACTAATAAAAATTCATCTTTAATAATAGAAAAAACAAATTATAGCATTATAATTACCCAATATCTTATCATATTTGGGAATTATTTTAATATTTTTGTGGACATAGAGCATTAATAATATTCAAATATAGAAATGGAAACATGGATTTAACCTAAGTAGCATGAAATCAGAATTTAAAACATTATAAGACTAATAATATTCTACTTTAATCATGTAACAACCCAATTCAATATTAAAATAATCAAAATAAACCAATGATAAGATTATCCAAAAGGGTAAGTTTCGTGCGAGAGGTGAAATCATTTTATATCATTCTGGGATGAATTTGATATTAGGGAAGTTTTATTCTAAATGGTTAGTCACTTATATTTTATCACATTTTTTAATTATGGTGAAAGAGATATCAAACAAGAGGCTATAAGAAGTAACATTACAATCAATGGGAAGTTGTTAAATTAATAATTCGAGGGATTCCTTGTATATTGAGATAATTTCATCACACATCATAAAATTTGCATCTCATGAGATCATTAAAATTTTCATCACCCTCTCATATTTTTATTATTATTCATATTTTAAAAACCATATTTTAATATAATTTTACAAAATATTAAGGTCACATTAAAATAAATATGACATTTATGTGAGAGTGAGAGAGCATATAGATTCAATTTTAAATACTTTTTCCTTATGTCTTTTCTTAGTGTCTGTTATTTTTATTTCTGTGAGTTTTTTTAATAAAGATTTTTTTCTTACCCAAAATAACTTTTTTTGCATAATTTATAATGAAAAAAATATTTTTTTATTATAATAACTTTAAATAAGTATGATTATATTTTTTTCATAATTTTATTTGACATATTTATACATTGACATTGACTAATTATTGATGTATACTCCCATGAGTGGCTAGACAAAATCAATTTTTCGGTTATGAGTTTCATTCTTTACATTTATGATATATTCTTCTCAGTTACCTATTTTTTATGAGAGACATTATATTTTCTTTGTATGCTATAACTAGATTTTACCCTATTTAAAAATTTCCTTTGAACACATTTATTTTATTTAAATCATTAATGTATTTCAATTTCTTTTATCCTTTGTTAATTATTTGAGACTACCCTTTAAAATTACATTTTTTTCAATCCTCAGGATCCATGAATGACCTTATAGTTTTAATCATATTTCATTCTAACATATCCATTTTTATAGCACTATTATATATTGTTTCAAGATAATATTTAAAAAAAATTTATGGGAGCATGTGATCATTTTTACTGTGGAATATAAGTCACTTTTGGGGGAGAGTGGAAGTGTGTAACTTATTTTTCCAGAAATTAAGTGGGGTAATCAGTCATTATTGTTCATTGAATTAAAATATTTTTATCTTATTCACAAATATATATATATAAAGTAAAAAAAATAAAATATTCAACATAATAAAGTAAATATGAAAGCAAAACATCATTAAAATATAGAATGGGAAAACAGTTGTTAATAAAGTTCCATTTTCTGAATTATGACCAACATTAATTAAATAAAAAAATGATGTTTTGGGCGAAATATATTGTTAGGAGATTTAGGTGAAGATTTTTCATTGATATTTTTTAAATTATTCATAAATTATAATTAATAGTTTAATATTTTTTTTGAAACAAAGATGTTTTCAAATACACACCAACCATGAAACATAGAATGAATCATGTTCTAAAACTCATGATTATCACATTTTCATTGTCATTTTCAGTATAGAATCTGGTATCATAAAAATCATATGGTTTCTATGAATTTTCTCAAAAATGTGTTTAACATTGCATATATTTTCTCTTGATTGAAGTGAAAAACATTTTTCAAGAAGGTAGGTTAAAATGATGTATGAATAAAAATAAAAATTATAACAAGGGTGATATACGAGATAAAATAGTTTGATAAATAACTTAAAATATAATATATAAGATGAAAATTCTATGAAATGATTTTTTAAAATAATTTCATGCACGACTATGTTGTTTTATTTTGGTCAGCATATAAAATTTCCATATATATGTTTTCTAGGAGTAAAAAATAGAAAGTGTGGAGAAGTTGATAAATAACTTATTTAATAAAATTTTTACTAATAATAAATTATTTACACTCCCCAAATTGAGTTAAATATTTTTATGAAATTAAAATTTTGAATTAGAATATGTATATAAAAATATCATGAAAATTTTATATTTTTTCTTTTAAAACCCACTCTATTATTTGAAATATTAACATTTATATCCATTATTTTTATCTTAAATTTACCAGCAGGTTTTTTACTCAGTCGTTAAAAATTAACATTTTGACCAACCTTTTTGGATCCCACATTTTAGAGGAGAAACTAGGACATGAATTCAATGATATATTAGATTCATTAATTTGTGTATAACGTCACCATTTTTTCTGTAACATCTTCATGTAAGATTTTATTGGGGTCATATTTTGAATTTTTTTACATAATATCAAACCAGACATGACTTCCTTCTAATTTGATAGTATTTTCTTATGGTAATTGGTTCATTATATCAGTTGAATTTAGAATAAAATTGTGACTCTCATTTCCATATTTACACTTGTAACCACTTATAAACTTATCCTCTCATAGAATCAATGAATTTTCATTTTCCATAATTGTATGGATATTCCCATTTATTAGGATATGAATAACATAGAATAATTATTTTCTTATCATTTCCATTATACAATGTAAGAGTTAAATTATTTATGTAAGGATCCCTCACAAGATGTTCTCTTCTTCCTTCTTCGATGTTATAGTGTTTTATTTTTATAATGAACTGCTATATTTTTTTTCTATTTAACTTATTTTGATTTATTTTCATCCAAATCTCAGTAAATTATTTATCAATAGATTCTATGAGTATAAACCTAATTGGTTTTTCCTTTTTTAAACCATTTCTCTTGAAAATAACATCTTTAATGACCCCACAACTCATGAAATCAAAGTTCTATAGTAATTAATTTGACTTCCACCTTCTTAAAATATGTTTTCTAAATAAATAATTTAATTTTATATTATTAATTATATTTTGATAAATTATTTTAGTTATTTATGATCATGAATTCAAATAATTAGTACATTTCACAAAAGGATAGGTATGATGTGAATTGTGAGAACACCATTTTTATTGATAAAAAAACAACTCAAGGATGGTTTAAATAATTTAAAAATCAATATATAAACTAAGATATATATCTAATTATAAATATTTAGACATAATTTAAAACCAACCATTATTTAATTATTTAATTCAAATAAAATATGGATGTTATTATTTCCCATCTCAGTTTTATCCAGGGCTCTAATTTTTCTATTCTTCAGGTTATATTCGATTTCATTTGGTTTAAAAGTAGAAAAATTATAGGATCTTGTCGAAATTACATGAAAATTTATATGATAATATTAAACAATCAATAAAATATAAGGGTGATATTAGTTATGATTTATAGATGAAATTTCAATGGAAACTCTTCTCCATACATACTTTTTTTCTCTGTATCACTTCAAATTAAACCCCATGTTGTGGTCCTGATTAACTTATTTAATTAATATAGTTTAAAATATAATTTTATTCATGAGGGAGTTAACTGTATTATCAAATAGGATAAACCTATTAAAAATAAAAAACCTTTTAATAGTGGGAATGACATCACCCATTAGACATCCACAATGTGAGGTTCATATTAGAGTTCAACATAAGGAAAATAAATATATAAGAAATGGCTAAATTGAATGAAACTTATATTAACATAGTAATTTTCATTAAATAAAAATTAAGGATATATTATAATTTATAATAAACATACCCATGATTTTTAGTTTAATTGTATATCTTTTTCATATGTTATAGTTTGTACAGTTTATGTTCAAGAAAAATTACGGCAATACAAGATAAAAATCATTTCATTTGTGCAATTGATTTTTTTAAAATATAAAAATTGGATAATTTTGGTAATTTCATAATCTATTAAATATTATTTAATAATTTAGAAATAATTCGATGGTTTTAATAACCATTCATGGATATCTTTTATAAAAAATATAAAAAATTGATGCTTTTTCCTTGTGTGAGTGTTACGAAAGGATACAAAAAATATATTTATAATTCCATATCTTTTAGACCATAAAAGATTTAAATTTATCTCGATATTAAAATTTTTAAATATAATAACTTTTATAATTTTTCTAAAAGATTTCTGACCCAGATCACTTGTTGTTATGTTGAAAAACTAACAGACAAAATACAAAATCATCAACAATACATGACAATTCGTTTTCAAGTCCAAAAGGAAAGTAAGATTTATGAAGACATATATAATGTTTTCACATATAATATTTCCTCCCCTTTAACATGGTTTTTAAAGGATTATAATAATATAAAACTAAAGAAAAAATGATATAATATGATTCAAGTGTATTGTATGAGTTCACTATAAATGTGTGATCCTATGCACCTCAGTTTTTTAAAGGAATATATTTACATTGTATGTAATTAAAGCATATAACAAACCTTCTGGATTCATATCTTATACCTTACATCCTTATATATTCAATAATAATTAATTATCGATAGTGGAGTCATTTGATAAATGGTCTTCAAGATAACATCACTTCGAGTTGGCAAGGATCTCAAGAAAAGGCCATTTTGAGCGGTGAGCATCCACCAAGATATTATATTATCACTTTAGAAACTCAAATATACATATTCAATACTCCATATATTTATAATTTTTTAATTTTATATACATAGACTCGCTATCAATAAACACTTGTAAATAGAAGATTATGGTTTTTGCATTTCTATCACTTCCTATTGACATTTATGAAGGAATCAAACCATTAGAAGTGGGATATCATCCTCTCCTCACTAAACACTAGAATATTTAAAGAGTGTATTAAACTTTTAAAGTCCTTGTTTACTTATTTATTAGTATATTTAATCAATTTGAGATAATCATATGGAGAGTAAATCTTGTATACATCATTAATTAGATCTACTTCCACTATCACAAAATGATTGTTATGACGTCCTCTATATTCCAAAAAAGAAAGGTGATAAAAATCATTTATTCACTCATATCAAATATCTAAATGATATTATAGTGTCATAAATTGGTATCATAGTGGTATTATCTCCTAGGGATCCTTCCACATCTATTGTGGATGTTTTTTTCTTTATACGCTATAGAGATTTCGAATTCCAGAAAAAGTAATGATATATTAATAATCTATGGTAAAAAATTTAATCTATTCATGAAAATAATAACATAATATTAATTGTATCTTGTAATATATGTTCCAAATATTTCTATTGTTTTATTTTTACAAATATGTTATAAGTAATCTCTCGAAAAAATGAAATAAAATAACATTTAAAATAATAAAAGAGAAAGGAATATTTTTTTACTCCTTATCTACAAAGGATTTCATGAAGGTGGTGGGATAAAAATTTTCCAAAGATGCTTGGCACAAACACTATTCCATATATCAAGATAAAGATATTATTGATGATGCAAGATTTCAAATTTATATATATTAATTTGATAAAATATGAATGTTGAAAAATGAGTTAGTTGAGGAGTTTTTCACTCTATTCAATGGTATTATAAGTGTAATTTGGGGATACAGAGATAAATTGGTGCACAATATGGTTTTAGAAAAGATTCTGTAAGAGGTATTTATAAATTTAAATCCCATGATTTTTGTATTATAATATATAAACTTGGTTAAACTTTCCCTTGATTTTTTTTCAAAAAACGATCTTCACCTAAACAATTATAATAAGGCCAAACTTGATGAAGAATAACTAGAGAAAGAAGGATTTTCCCATTTAATTATTAATGGGTATAAAAATTAATGATCACGATGAATCATTACAAATATAATTTTAGAAATATGTGGTAAAACCATGATATGATGAACTATTATTGTTTTTTTATGAGATATCATGAATGGTAATGGTTGGATTTAGGGACATAGTCTATGTTAAATTAATCCATTTTTATGATGGATTTAAGAAAATATTTTATCAATATTTTAGTCACCATAATATTCACCCATGATAATAAAATTTCATTCACTTCAAAAATGATATTTAACCTGATAACAGGTTTTGGTGGTGATTCTTTCCATATACTTGTATGTAAAACTGGGGAATAAAGTTTTATTTGATAAGAATTATTTAAAGGATATTAATAAAAGAGGTCAAATATTAAATCGATCAAGTATAGGGGTCAGTTTGAGTATTATAAAATCATCAATTTTAGATGAATCCTCTTAGAGAATAAGGGCATCCTATGAATAAAAAAGAGAATACACATCCTAAAACCTTGAGGAGACATTTTTCAAGATGATTCCATAATGGATATTTTAAAAACATTAATTATAAATTCCTTTTATATTCTTTCACATATCATTTTCATGTCATTATTGTAAATTTAAAGAAATAATAATGGGTTCAGAATCTTATAGATACTATGTAATGATTTAATTTGAGTAAGCTATAAAAATTTGAAACTATAAGTCCTTGAAAAATAGGGTCTCAAATGTGAACAATTTTTATGATGATTTATTCAGTAACTACACGTGTATTATAGTACTCATACTATTAATACTTCAATGATATTTGAATCTTTTATCTTCTGCTGACCAGGATGCATCGAACATTGACATTAGGCCCTTTTCTATATTAGGTACATTATTACTTGACAAAATTATTAATGAATATTATTTTTTTATTTCAATGTAGGTTGTGAATCAATTATGATTTGGTGTGAAAATGGAGACTCCTGACATATAAATCGAAATAACTCTTAAGGAGATGAAAAACAAAGGGATATAGTATCCATCTAATACTATCACAATAAGTAATTTTGAAATCAATATAGTATTTTTTTAGTAGTTGAAAAGTGATTATTTACAATTATCATAACAATGGACCAATTGGTGTAATTTTTGGTGTATATAGACTGTTATATATATAATATCACTTTTACCTCCCTAGAGGGTGTGATTAAAACCTAAAAGGGAAAGTGGTATGTTAATATCAGTAGATAAAAACCTATTTCTACCTCTATTTAGATTATATCATGTCCTTTAGAAACACTATTTTTTTGAATAGTATTTCACTATATATTTTTATCTCTTTGATGAATCATGTATTTCATTGATATCTCAAATAATTTTTTTGTTGTTTTTTAATGACAAGTTTTTGTATTCAAGATCGTATTTAGGAAATGAAATATATTTAGAGTCTTTAATGATCACATTAAATAAACACCATATCTATAAGATAATTTTAATGTTCCAGTTTTTTATTTAAGAAGTAAATTCAAAAAGTACTTTTATTTCATAGAGAGGTATATCATTCTACATGGATAAGATATATATTTTTTAACCTTGAAGGTTCTAAATAATGTATTTAAGGTGTCATCTATCAAGGAATATGTCTTTATTATAAACATTTTATTCATGTATTTCCAAGTCAAGATTCAACAATAAATGATTTAATCAAAAAAGGTGTGCAGTGAAGGGGGACTATTGAATGTTAAAGATCTATTAAGTATCATAATGTTATACTAGTGTTAGTTTTCATGCTTATATTGTATTATTTTGGGGATTAATGTGCTTTATATTGAGATAAATTAAATTTTGGATGTAAATGTGTCTTTATTCAGGGTAATCATGTGTTTGAATATGTATCACGATGGTTATGAAACCATGAGAATAATTAACCAACACATGCACTTTATCTAAAATCCTTGATGCAGTCTTTGAAATCAAAGAATCTTTAACTTTTTTATGACAATTTTATGGTATTAAATATAATAATAACATTAAATATATATTTTATTAGTTTAATTTGAATTCTAAAAAAGAATTAAAGATTATAATCCTTCAAAACATTGGCCTAACACTAATTTATACCCTATGTAAAGGTAATGTGATAGTTTATAAATTCAACTATAAATCTTATGTTCATGTTATTTAAGAATATAAGGACCAAACATCGCTTATGAGTATCAGGATATAAATATATATGTGTGTGTGTGGAATTAATTAAAAAATTCATTAAGATTTATTTTTTAGGCGGAGAGGTCACTACTACATTGATGAATTGTTTTTGGGATACTCAACTATCAGATAAATAATACGTTGTCATGTTGGAGTACCCAAATGGAAAGGATACCTAAGATTTTTGGGTTATCGAAATTGATTTCATGATATATTTTTAAAAACTCATGTTCAATACTTCCTCTCGGAGATAGGACATTTTGAAGGCTTTTCATCAATCCTGTTAGAATATACACCAATGTTTAAAAAATTTGTACAATGATTTGAAGAGATAGTTTTGGAAGACTATGATAAAGAAATAGGTTAACAAATGTATCCCGCAATCACCCATTTATCAATGGTAAATGTTTTAGTATCAATTACCAATAGATATTTTATAAATATTACCAGCTTAAAATTTAAATGGGATCAAATTTTATATATTTTTTCTATTATAAATGGATTCCTCTTGGGATTATGATTTAATTTTCGTATTTCTCAATAGAATCACAAAATTGATGCATTTTAGACCCATTTTAGAGACCCATTCAATTGACGATTTAATGAAACTCAATATATGTGATGTTTTTAAGCTTTATGGTGTTATTATATAATTTTTTTTAAATGCTATCCTCAGTTTTCATTGAGATTTTGGACGAATATATAAAAGGATAAGGAACTATTTTTTTATGTTTTGTATTACTTATCATTCTAAGATTGATTGATAGACATGGGATATTATACAAGTTTATGAGGAAATACATAGATATTGTGTCATTTATTTGTTTGTATAAGGGATAAAAACCTATCATTGGTTACATTTTCATAAAACAACACATTTTAAGTCACCATATATGGAATTTCCCATTATGTACTTTCCAAATGGCTCTTTCGATCTCCCATTGATTCTAAGAAAATGAATGAATATTATCTGGTGAGTTTTAGTCTTATACATGTGACAATAAAAAATATCTAGTTGATAAAAAAATATAATCGATAACTCATTGAAATAACATAAATCAAATGTGGTTTTTTACTATTGTACCTTGTAATTTTGGTGGTCAATCAATTCATTATTAAGGTATTACATCAATTGTGAGACAGATGGAAAATTAAATCAAGAAACTTAAAACTTCGGTATGCTAAAATATATGAGATAATTAAAAATATTCTGGAAGTCACATGACGTTGAGAATTATATCCCAAAAATAGTTTTTCCAAAATTTATTTCACATATCATAGTTATGGAAGTATGAATCAAACTCATCTCCTATTATTATCCAGATTAAATAGATTTAAATATAAATTTGAATTTTATTCAAAACCCAGTTTAGATAATTTTTTGATCAGATAAGATATTACATGGATGGGTTATTTCATTAGTTTTTATATTTTCTCAAGAAGAGACACAAATAGAGAATAATTTAGGATTCATTAGTGGCATGAATATTCATAAATGGTGGTTATTCTAAGATTTTCGTTGATGAAAAGTACAATTTTTATCGATCTTCAACTCCTTTACTTGAGATAAACACCAAAAGTTAATGTTTTATTATATTTTATGCATGTTATAGTAAATTTAAAATTTAAAATTTTTTATTGAAATTCAGAGTTAGTATATTGTTTAATCAAAACATATATAGGATATACATTTCATCAAATTCGAGATATGGAAAATTAATTGGTGGTGTATAGGTGATTTATAGTTTCTTAGAGAAAAATTAATTTTGATAAATTTTGGACCATTGAAAATACATATTAGATGCACAACCATGAAAGGTAATCATAAATCATATAAAAAATTATCCTGAAAGTCAACATTTTAGCCTAAACTCCTATCTATTTTTCTCATTTTTCCCCCCACTGTTTATTTCATCTTATGAGTATTTTTTGTAATATTTTATTGAATTTTATTATTCTCAAAGTGCCTATAATTTATTCTTAGGTGGTGTAACCTCATATCGAAGTTATATTACTATTGAATGTCATATTTTTCCATTATGTTATCATTTACCACTTCAAGAAACCATAACATTTGAATTTTGGGTTAATAAAAATTAATATTTTAAATGATTTATAACTTCTATATTTATGCTTTTGTATTTCATTAAATAAGGGTATATCTTTATTGAATTTGGTTGGTTTGACTTCAAAAAAATCATTTAGATTTATAGGTTCACTTAATCACTTTTTCTGGAATAAATATTTTTTTTCCTTGATGGTATATTTCAAATAACATCTATTGATTATTTTATAAAAAAAAATTTGTTTTTTTATTGAATGATGTTGACCATTGGATATATATTGGAAAATTGGAGAATGTTTATTTTATTTATGTTTTACAATTATATTTCTAGACTCGTGCTTTCACAGTGAAAATATTTAATGGGATGTGTGGTTTTAAAAATGATTTTTATTATTTGACTAACAAAAATGGAATAACTGGTTTGGATATTTTGATATAAAAATGTGTTCAAGGGAATAAAATAATAATTGGATTCAAAATATAATGTGATATCCACATCCTCATAATAGAGAAGTGATTTTTTGGTTGTGTCATTAAGTAATGACTTCGGGCTAGGGTAGTATTATAATCATGGGATGGATAATCTAAGAAAATATAATATTGGGATACTTATTACATCCCTCTGGATTTAAAATTGTTTTAATTGGGTGTTCTTGTCTTTTTAAAGAATTTGTTATAGATCTTTTTTTTGTAATTTAACTCAAATAGTTAGATTTTTATAAATTGTTTAGTGTTTTAATTATCAAATATTAATTATTATGGGGTAGACAAGTTTTTCAAGAAAATTCCAAAGTTTTTATTTGTTTTCAACATACACGGGGATCATGAGAAGTCATTTTAGGGAAAATTGTTATGAACCAAATTTTTATTAATTAAAATTCATTTTGATCTAATTAAATGTATTATTATATAATAATGTTATATAAAACATATGCACTTCCTTGGTTTTATGTTTTTGGATTTTAAAATATTCTTAAAAACTATTATCGTTGCTAATATAGATGTTGAATAGTAATCACATGATTATTTTAAATATAGGGCTTTAACAAATCCATTTTACACTAACAAAGGAAGTGATGGCCTCATCCAGTAGAACTGCTCCATACGAGGAACATTTGTCAGAGCTTAGAAATAAGGTAGCATCATTGGGTTTCTCTATTTACCAACCCCAAGCCGAGTTTCAACACGTTAAGCTTGAACAGAACTGCCCACGAGAGAAGGGAATGTTAATAGAGATTATCACCCGAGTGATGTTATCCAAGCCACCCCAAGAGTATGTCACCATCGCACACCTTACCCTTAGGTTTTATTCAGATTTTATAAGGGTATATGTAACAAGACCCTAGCACTATGATTATTTGCTTCATTTTTTTGTATATATAATATACATTCATATTATTATTATTACTTTGTAAATAGTTCTTAAAGAACAAATAGTATTTTTAGTTAATATTAAATTAAAAAATATATTATGATGAATTAATGGATTTTTGAATTAAATAATATTTTAATAATATATTTGTACTAAATTACTTTTTATTAAATATAAATGATCTTATAATTTTTTTTGAATACAATTGTAATTTTTATTAAGGTTTTAAAGTTGTTTTTGTCAAAACCTATAAATTTTTTATAAATGCCAGTTTTCCCTTTAAAAGTAAATATTCACGTATTTATAATATTATTTAGATAAAATTAATATCATTTTTGGTTTTATGATGTCAAAATTATCTAACGGATAATTTTTTATAATTTTTTGAGACAGTCAAATTTTTAAGTAAAAATTAAATACCGTTTAAATATATAATTTGTGTTATGACATCATAATGACCAAATAGTGATGTAATAAAATACTATAAAAGATTTTTAGGTCAATATACTTTTTAACATTAAAATAATGTGATTTTATTTTTTTTTGGATTAATTTTATGGTGCCTAAATGGACCATCAAAGACTTATAAAATATTTTATCTTTCTAAAAAAATTTCCTTAAGAGTGTGACTCACCTCCACTTAGGAAAGTATAATATTCTAATAATCCCGACCATTGACCTTAAATAATAAAGTTTTACAGTATCCTTTTTCAAAAACCTTGGGCAAAACCATAGTTTGGTTTGTGGTTTTAGATATTTGGTTTTACAGTTTCCAAAACCTATGTTTGTGAAATAATAAAGAATTCCCTCTCATTTCCTATATAAACCCACTCAATCTCCCATTACTCTTCACTCAAACCATTTAGATATTGATAACACCCTTCCATGTCTATTTATAATCCACCCAAGTCACCCTAGTCTCCCAAGAATCCTCTCTCAAGCCTCCACAAATCCTTTGGGATAACACTACCGTGTAAGGGATCCTCACTTTCCTTCATTCATTATTTATGTCCAGGTTTCCTTATAATGTTATGCCATATTATTTTAAATTAATTATGTTGGGGTATGATTTTTCAACTCTCCTATACTTCTCTACTTATTTTTCATCGATGAGAGACCTCTTTCTCTCTCATTAATTACTCCCATGTACACCTATTACCATGCCGAAATTCCATACGGGATTTCTCTCTCCTCATTTACATTCAAGAAATTCATTAATATTATGAATCTAAATTTCATTAAATATGTTGGGATATTATTTTCCATGACCCCCATACTATCCATTTCATGTATAAATTATTATAGACACCTTTCTCTCTCATCAACCCATTATGCGATTTCTATTTGACTTCGTTATGTTGTTGATGTTACACGAAAATTTACACACCAAAATCATCATGTAAGTGAATACCATACCCATTAATATATAAAGGGTATTAACCTTTATTCACATGTAATTATTGATTCATGACTTAAATTTATGTTTTCAATATCTCTTATTCGTGGAATAAATTATGAGCTTTAATGAATCCATGTTGTATGATCTATGTGGAAAGATTATGAATGAAATGAAATGATTAAGAGGGGTGTGCCCTGATAACACTAGAATGCATTCTATAAATAATAGTATCATGATACTCCAAGTGAAATAAGGTCTTACTCGTTATAATTAAAGTAAAATGAGGGTTTACTCGTTCTAATTCATGTTCAATGAGGGTTTACTCATGCTCTATATGCAATGAGCCTTGGATCCTTCTAGTATCTTGTTAAATGTTTTTGACACATCTCCACATTATGATAAGAATTATATATCATGCCTCTATTTTAATGTTTCTTTTATACTTAATTGATATACTTGTTGCCTAACATGTATTTTATTCTTCATTTCATGCCTTTTTTACTCCCTTACCAAGATTTATAGCTCACCCGTTTCTTATGTATGTCCTAAGGTTATCCTGTGAAATGTAAGGTACAAAATAATGTTGTGGTCCTGTAAAAGAATTTTTCAATAAAGTTGTTGTATTTTATAATCTAATTTTTTATGTAATTTTCCTAATTTTCCAAGACACTATACCTCTCAATCCTCAAAGTTGTCTTAAGTGTAATTTTATGTACTTAATCATGTTTATGTGTGTAATAAAGATTAGGGTTGTTATATTTGGTATCAGAGGATAGGTTTAGTTATTTTTGGGATTATGATTAGAAAATCATAGTAAAAGATTTATGGATAAGACTATGTATAATAAAACATCCCTAAATTTTGGTAAGTATAAAGTAATTGTTTTATCAAGAAAATACATCCTTATATAAATGTGAACAAGTATAGGTGGCTCTAGAATAGATGTATCTAGAGGTAAAACCCAAAAACACCGCTTTGAGCTAGACTCGAATGAAAACTGGTGCACGAAAACGGGCCTTGATGCACCCTTGGTTAGACACTCCTGGGGGATATACTTTTTTAAATTCATAAGTATAGTATGAACCATTATTATGTTAGTAAAAAAATGCCTTTAATAATATATGTTGGGAAGTATATCATGGATAATATATATTGAAGCTTATAAATTCATAATTTAAGGAAATAAATGTAATTTATAGGTTATTTATTTATGGTCATTGGATTCCCCATTATGTGTTACCCCTAAATTTCCTTTTATTCTATATAATCTCTGGTAATAGAAGGACTCGAACTAACAACTCATGTGAAGATTAATGTGAGGAATGTTCTATTGAGATTCCCAATCTGATGGGAGTAGTAATTGAAAACTTTTTCATGATACACTCTTAGTAAACATAGGTTTTTAATAGAAACATGGATTAAGAGGATTGTCCAACCCCCTAAGAAAGAACAAGATGCAATCGAGAGCTTCACGAGACAAATGCCTACTACTTTTAATGGATAATTTGTTCCCTCAATTTCAAAATAATGGATTAACTCCATTGGGAAGATCTTCACCATCCTTCAATGTTATGAACAAGAGAAGGTACTTCTACATACTTATCATACGGATGGTAAAGCTGATCAATGTTGTACATTGATCAAAAATATGATGCCTGAGAAAGAGATAAAGTAATTGTAATGAAAGGATTTTTGAAAAATATTGATAAATACTTTCCTCTCACCCTTCAAATTAATATGGAAAGGGACTTTTTTCCCTCAAGAAAAAAAGATGGTGAATCCATCAGAGCATACGAGACAAAATTCACAAGGATTTTAGGATATGCCTCCAGCTTTGTCGTTTCCCCAAAATACTAGGTTGAACAGTTATTTAGTGGGATAAAACTTATCTTGTGTAAATCTCTAGTGATCTATGACTTTGTTAGCTATGAGTAAATTGGATGATGTGCCCTCAAAGTATAAATGGCGATTGTGGAATCATAGGGGTATCATTGGGATAAGAATTTGAAAGTGGACTTTAATTCTGGAATTTCGAAGGATATATCCAATGGTGATAAAAAATGTTATCACCCCACTTGCCAAAGGTACGGAAAGAATCACCCTATAAATTGCTTGAAGGGGACGAAAAAATTATTTATGTGTAGAAGTGGAGGGAACCTGACCATTAACTATCAGAAAGAAAAACATGTTACTGAAATAGAGGAGAAGAATTCTCTATTCAACCCTAAACCCAATATTCAAATATTCAAATATAAAGAACCAGGTAACTTTAAAAACTAGTTCCCTAAGCCAAGGGTTTCCTAAGGCTACCAAGAACCTACAACATAGCAAGGGTGACATTTTTCCATCACTACCACCAAAGCGAACCTTGACTACAAAGTGGTGACAGGGAAGTTAGTTATTTATTCAATAATAGAAAATTTACTTGTTGATTCTATTTCTGCATGTTATTTTATATCCCAAAGGTTTAGTATAACAATCCCAAAACTACCACAAATAATGAAAGTAGATATTTTGGTGAGAAAGGAAAATGGGGAAATCATTGCATACCATGATTATAACTCCTCCCCTATCAAAATTTTTGGATTGAACTTCCTGGTGAACCTCATCATACTCCCTCTGATGGAATCTGATGAAATTCTTATCATTTATGGGCTTTCCCTATATAGATCCAACATATATTGTCCTGAGATAAATCACTCTTTATATGGATAATCGACCCTTGGTTCTATAAAAGTGCAAGGAGGAGGATGAATCTTCTATAGAACCATCATCTCAAGCATGTATATTACTTCCCTATGAAAACAAATATCTTGTTCAGATGATTGAGTATAAGAGAGAGACCATCCTTTAAGACATGCCTATTGTGAGGGAATTCGAGGAAGTGTTTCTCGAGGAATTGTCTAGTCTTCCTCCTGGAAGAGATGTTGAATTATGAATTAATCTTATACTTGGGGAATTTCCATTATCCAAGACTACATATATAATAGATGTTGTGGACCTTGAGGAGCTAAAGAAACAACTATAGGATAATCTAGATAAATGGTTTATACACCGAATTATTTCACCATGGGTTAAACTAGTCCTCCTAGTTAAGAAGAAGGATTGTTCAATGTGCCTTTAAATTGATTGTCGTGAGCTCAAAAAAATAAAGATAAATAGCAAGTATCATCTTCCACCAATTGATGAATTTTTTAATATACTACAAGGATTACAACACTTCTCCAAGGTGGATCTGGGGTCGGGTTATTACCATGTAAGGGGGACAAGGAAGGATATCCCCAATACTGCATTTTCTACAATGTACGAGCATTATAAATTCAATGTATTACCTTTTGGACTCACTAATTCTCTAGAAATATTCAAGGACTTAATGAATAGATTCTTTAGAGATTACATCAATAAAATTTCGGTAGTGTTTATAGAAGATATTCTAATATACTCCAAACCAAGGAGGAGCATGAGGAGAATCTAAGAATTGTACTAGAGACCTTTTGAAAAGATAAGTTCTATGAATAGTACATCAAATATGAGTTCTGGTTGAATGAGGTCTCGTTCTTGGGTCATATCATCACCAACAATGGGATATATGTGGATCCCTCCAAGACAAATTCTATTGAGGGATGGGTGAGGCCAAAATTTGTGACTAATGTCCAGAGATTCCTTGGGTTAGCTAGATATTATCAGAAATTAGTAAAAAATTTCACACAATTTTCAAACCCCCTTTCCAAGATAACTAATAATGTAGTTAAGATTTCTTGGAATGATGAATTTGAAGAGAGCATAAAGGAGTAGAAAAAGAGGCTTATCATTGCACCTGTGCTTACACTACCCACAAGTGGATAAATTTTTGTGGTATTTATTGATGCATAGAAGAATGTATTAGGATATATGTTGATGAAAAATGAAAAACTCAATGCCTATGATTTATGGAAATTGAAGTTTCATGATAAAAACTATCCCCCACAGGATCTAGAGTTGTATACAGTAATATTTTCATTAAAAATTTTGTGATATTACCTATTTGGGAAGATGTGTGAAATATATACAGATCACAAAATAATAAAGTATATATTCACACAGAAAGAGATAAATAGGCACCAATGAAGATGGTTAGAGCTGACCAAAGACTATCACTGCTCAATCCATTACCACCCTGGGAAAGCGAACAAGGTGGTAGATGCTAAAAGTAGAAAAGACCCAGCGATTCAATCATTAATGATAATTAAATAGGATCCAATATTTTTATATTTGATGAAGATGGATATGGTAATCATAAAGAAGGGAAAATAATCAATCATTTCATAAATTATTTCTCAATCGTCTCTTTTGGAGAGGCTAAAAGATCCTTAGAAGGATAATGAGGGAATTCAGAAGAAAGTACAAACTATCAGAAAAGGTAAATAATCAGAGTTCAACGTTAATGAATAAGGAATAGTGATATTTGGGTCAAGAATATGTGTTCTACTAAATCCAGAGTTAAATAATGAACTTTTGGATGATGAACATAGTTAAAATTTCTCCATTCACCTAGGAAAAACAAAGAACTATTGAGATCACTGGGAGCATTATTGGTGGTATAACATGAAGAAGGAGAATGATGATTATACATCAAAGTGTTTGGTATGTTAGAAATTGAATTATGAGAGGTAGAAGTCTAAGGGTATGATACAACCATTACCCATACCAACATGAAAATGATATAACATCACCATGGACTTTGTCACCAGACTTTTGAAGACATCCAAAGGAAACAATGTTGTCTGGGTTATTGTGGATCGTCTTACAAATACTGCACACTTCATTTAAATTATATAATATTTATCAATAGATCAACTGGAATATATATACATCGTTGAAGTGGTAAGGCTACATGGAGTACCATTATCTATTGTATATGATCAAGAACCAAGATTCACCTCTTTGTTGTTGAAGATTCTCAAACACGCTCTGAATAATGATCTGAACTTCAGTATGGATTATCATCCTCAAATGGATAGACAATATGAGGAGACTAACCAGACACTTGAGGATATGTTGAGATCATTCTCAATAGACATCCAAGGATGATGGGATCAACATATTCCTATGGTTGAGTTCTCATAAAATAAGAGTTTCCACTCAAGCATCGAAATGAATCCTTATGAAGACCTTTATTAGAAGAGGTGCAGAACACTAGAATTTGGGGATGAAGTTAGAGAGTGAATACTCCTAGGTCTATAAATCATTGAAGAAATGGTAGAGAGGGTTAGGACCATCCAGTAGTAGATTAAAGCTACTCAGAGTTGATAAAAGAGCAATGCTGATAATCATCGATGAGACCCAGAGTTTGATGTTTGAGACATGTTATTCCTATCCATACCACTATGGAAGAGAGTTATGATATTTTGCAAGTGAAAGCTTTTTCAAAGGTACATAGACCCATTTTAGATCCTTGATCTCATTGAAAAAGTGGCATATCGACCAAAACTCCCACAAAACCAATCTTAACCACATGATGTATTCAATGTATCACTCTTGAGAAAGCGCATACCTAACCCGTCGCATGTACTAAATCAGAGGCGGTACCATTGGAGAATGACCCACCCTACGATGAGAAGCCGGTGAAGATCTTATATCGTAGGGAAAAAGTTCCACAAAATAAGAAAATTCCTCTCATCAACATGTTTTGGTGAAGCTAGAATTTTGAAGAATCAAAGTGGGAATAAGAGGAAGTGATGAAATATAGTTACTGTTATTTTTTTAGTGTGGGAAAAGGAAATTTCAAGGGAAAAATCCTTAAGGGGGGAAGATTGTAACGAGCCAAACTTTTATCAATAAAAATTACTCTTGATCTAATAAAATGTCTAAATATGTAAAATGGTTATATAAAACATATTAACTTCCTTGGTTTTATGTTTTTGAATTTTAAAATACCATTAATAATTTTTACCATTTCTAATATATTCATTGAACATTGATCACATTATTAGTTTAAATATAGTGCTTTAACAAATCCAATTTACTTAAACAAAGGAAGTGATGGCATCATCTAGTAGAATTGATCCATACGAAGCACGTTTTTCGGAGCTCAGAAAGGAGGTAGGGTCACTAGGATTCGCTCTTGGCCAAGCTCAAGCCAAGTTTCAACATGTTAGGATTGAACAAAACCACCTACAGGTGAAGTGGATGTTAATAGAGATCACCACCCACGTGACGATATCTAAGCTTCCCCAAGTGTTTGTCACCATCAAACAAGTTTCCCTTAGGTATTATTCAAGTTTTATAAAAGGTTATGTAGTAAGAACCTAGCAATAAGATTATGTGATTTGTTTTTTTTATAAAAAATATACATTCATTATATTATTATTACTTTGTAAATGGTTTTTAAAGAACAAATAGTATTTTTAGTTAATATTCAATTACGAAATCTATTTTGATGAATTAATGGATTTTTGAATCAAATAATGTTTTAATAAAATTTTATTGATAAATTTATTTTTACTAAATATAAATTATATTAAAAAAAATTATGAATACATTTGAAATTTTTATTAATGTTTAAAAACGGGTTTTTTGAAAACCCATGAATTTTTTATAAATATCAGTTTTTATTTTAAAAGTAAAAAATTAAAATATTTAGAAAATTAATTAGATAAAATGAATATCATTTTTGGATTAATGATGTTGAAATTATCTAATGGTGAATGTTTTATATTTCTCTAAGATATTCAAATTTTTGGGTAAAACTTAAATATCGTTTAAATATATAATGTGTTTTATGACATCATAATGACCCAATAGTGATGTAATAAAATACTATAAAAGGGGTTTTCGGCCAATATATGTTTTAAATTTAAAATAATGTGATTTTATATTTTTTTGATTAATTTTATGGTGCCTTAGTGGACCCTCCAATACTTATAAAATATTTTTACTTTTTAAAATGATTTCCTTAAGAGTGTGACTCACTTCCAAATAAGAAATACTAATATTTTAAAAAATTTGGCCATTGGACTTATAAAATAATTTTTTCCACTCCCCTTTGTAAAATACAAGGTAAAAACCACAGGTTGGTTAGTGGTTTTGAATATATTGTTTTATTGATTCCAAAACATATGTTTGTGAAATAATAAAAATTCTCTCTCCTTTCCTATATAAACCCACTCAATATCCCATTCCTCTTCACTAAAACAATTTTGAGATTGACCAACCTATGCCCTTATCTATCTATAATCCTCCCAAGGATACCCATCTTCCCAAGAAGCCTCTCTCAAGCCTCTGGCAAGCCATTGGGATCACACATCCAAGTAAGGGATCCTCACATTCCTTCCTTCCTTATTTATGTCCAATATTCATTGTATTGTTCTTCCCTTTTATTTTAGATTAAAAATGTTGGGCTATGATTTCTATCCTCACCTATAATTCCCTACTTATGTTTGAATTAAGAGAGACCTCTTTCCCTCTCATTAATTCAACCCTTGTACACTCATTACCATGCTGAAATTCCGTTAGGGGTTTCTCTCTCATCAATTACATTCAAGAAATTATTTTATATTATTCTTCTAAATTCCATTACATATTTTGGGATATTATGTTCTATGACCCATTACTATCCATTTCATTTATAAATGATAAGAGACTCATTTCTCTCACATCAAACCATTTTACGATTTCTATTTTACGTTGTTATGCTTCCGAACTTACAAAAAACTTTCCATGAGAAAATCATCATGTAAGTGAATACCATACCCATTACTCTATCAAGTTTATTCACCTTTATGCACATTTACTTTTTGATTGATGGAAAAAATTTATGTTTTCCACATATCTTATTCATGAAATGAATTATTATGTTTAATTAATTCATGTTGTATGGTCTATGTGGAACAATTATGGATGAATTGAAATGATTATGAAGGGTGTGCCCTGATAGCGCTCTGATGCATTAAGGTAAAGAATATTATCTTGATACACAATGTGAAATAAGGGTTTACTCAATCTAATTCAAGGTAAATGAGGGTTTAGTCATTCTAATTCAAGTCCAATGAGGGTTTACATATTCTCCAGGTGTAATGAGCCTTGGCTTATGATAATATCATGTTAAATGTTGTAGACACATCTCCACATTATGATAATCATGCTATTTCATGCATTTATGTTCATCTTTTTTTTGATCCATTGATATTCCTATTTTTAACTTGTATTGTATTATTTTTTGTATTCCTTGTTTACTCCCTTACTGGTATTTATATTTCACCCATTTCTTATGTGTATCCTCAGGTTATACCATGAAATTATAGGTACGAAAAAATATTATGGTTATGTAAAAGATGTTTTCAATGAAGATGTTGTATTTAATGTAATGAGTTGTTATGTAATGTTTCTAATTTTCCAAGACACTAGACCTCTATATCCTCGGAGTTTTCTTAAGTGCAAGTTTATGTAATGAAGTATGTTTATGTGTGTAATGAAGAGCTGGGTTGTTATTAAAATTCAAAAAGTTAGTGACCTAAAACCAAATTTTTAAATAATTTTAATTAATATGTTATGTAATTAATTATATGTATATATATTAGGTTTATGGGTGTACAATTACATAAAAAATACACACACCACAGACACATTCTAGAAAGGTGGGACATCTCCCCTCTAAAGGACACCACACCCATCAACCATATTTATTCAGTACATATACCAAAGGATTTGTGGGAATGAATCCCATTAGATGTCTGAAAGTCCCACTAACTGTCTTGAAGTCCTAGTGGAATGTCTCTACATAATACTACCCACGTCACCAGGCTTATGTCATGCCAACGTTACTGTTATCTTGCATCATCTTCTACTATAGTACTACAATAGTACCTAGGGAAATTTTCTCCCATGTAGATTTGAAATCAGCTCTAATACAAGAATAAAGTGAGACTTTACCACTTGGTTAATCCCCCCAACTGTATTTAATTTTATATATACTAGTTTTATTTTTATAGTGAATTGAATTTTATTTTGAACGCAATATATAAAAATGTGCTTATAATATTTATCCCATAAAAATGTTATAGAAGTCACCCACTAATATGATAACCAATAAATGTCAAAATAATATTCATAAATATTTTTATATGGTCTAGATATATCAATATTAATTCACTCATATGATATATTACTCTTAAGGGTTAAATTATAACAAGAATGTGAAACTTCCTTAAGTGAGATATGCACTTAATGATCTCTAATAATGATGATCTTAAGGTTGGAGTTTCTAATATTAACTAAACATATTTTATATGTATTTAATTATTACTATCTATAATCATGCTTATTATTCCTTTTAATTTATATCACTATTAATTTATATCAACAAAAACGTAATATACTATATCATGAAAACCATGCCAATTTTTCTCATGGAAAAGATTCTTTCATTATGTGCATGATGAGTGATTTGAAATTAATTGAAGTTTTACGATGTAATTTTTTATTTTGAGTTTTGGAAAAAGATATCTTTATACCTTTGACTGATATTATGTGCCTAAGTGAATATCATGGCCACTATAATCAAACAAAATTTAATCTTGATAAGTTAAATAAAGATAAATAGAGTGTTAATGGTGATAATATCTTTATTCATTATACTTTATGAGATATTAGTTATTAAAAAGATTATATAATACATTACTTTTAAAAATAAGGTTTCTGTTATTATGTTTTTGACTTATCCATTTCACTATAGGGGCATGATGTGTTGTCATATACAACGTTTGGTGCATGAGTTGGACCAACTTCCACAGAGAAATGGGAATATAGGGTATCATTCTAAATGTATCTAGAAAATCATTATATTTGGAAAAATATTATTGTAAGAAAATAATCATTCCATGATTTTGGTTTCTTTTTATTAGATTAAGATCAATTACAATTGAACAACAAGTTATTTAATATATATATATATAAGTCAGTTTCATTTAATCCCTTATGAAATTCTAATGTAATATTAGATTATATAAGTTAATAAAAGTAATTATATTTATTGAATATAATTATTTTGTCGATTAGGGTTTGATAAATTTATAGGAAGGGATTATAAATGGTTAATGGTATAAGGGGCGTATCATAATATCACTTATAATAATTATCAAATTATATTGAGAACTGATAGTAGATGTAGATTCAAGTTAAAGTAAAATATACATATATATATATATATATATATTTGAACTAAATAAAAAACATGGTGCTATTATTTTAGATTAAGCCTAAGTGAAATATGCATAAAAATGTCAAAAATTAATTAGAGGAATTTAATTATTCAAATTATTGTATCGTTTCTTAGTGATATAATTAAATATATTTTCCCCATATTCTCTCATTATATACAGAGAGAATCAAGATATGTATTCAAATGTGACCAATTTAAAATCATAAAACACTTGGTTCCCTCATGCTATCACCCAAGATGTCAAGATAAGTGTCTTATGCATCTTGGATTATGAGGGGATACAATTATAAGTTGTCTAGTATGGGTTCCTTAAAAACAAAAATGTTAATGATGATCAGAGATAAAATCAAAGGTATCAAGAATGAGATTGGGTTAAATTACAAAATAGTCCATCAAGGTAATTGTTTTTATTGACTAATTAATTATAAATTATTTGTTATAATTTTATTAAGCACTTAGGTTTCATTCATCATGATTTTGATGATACAAGTTTTAAACAAGCATCACAACTCATGCATTTGTAGATATTAGATCCTCTATGTGGTATAAAAGTTAATAAACCTAATTTGTAATTATTATTTTGGGTTAATATTCCAAAATCTATCCCATGGGTCTCATTATAGAGAATATGTTAAATAATGTGCATGAATATATGTATGTTTGACCAAGAATAGATAAAAAGAAATAATAATTCACAATACATGAATAAAAAGTCATTGAAAGTTGAGGGAAGGCTGGCCACGTGTCGGCAACACACCTAACCTCCATTTATTATATTAAAAAAATAATTGTAGACACATACATAGCTTCCTAGCTTAACCCCCTCCCCTTATGATTAAAAAGTTCTACTAGGTTAATATTAAAAAAACTATTTTATTATATATATATATATAACATATTTAAATAAATAAATATATATTAATAGGTGATAATTCTTTAAAAAATTAAATTTATTAGTATTTTAAATTGGATTCTTAAGAAAAATATGTAGATAAAGTAAAATAATTAATATTAATTGATAAATTAAATTTTATTTAAATAATAAAATCGAGATGAATTACTATCTTCATGATCGAGATAGATCTTTGAATTTTTCAGTTTTATTTTATTTAATTTTAATTATTACATTAATCTAATTTTTTAATAATTCTTAGAAAATTAAAATAAATTATCAATGTATCATTTGTACCTATTTCATAATGAACAAACATTCATGTCCAATATTTATTTTATCTAACCCCTCAACCATGTTACATTTCACTTATTTGTGAGAAGCACTATAAAGGATGTTATTTCCTCTCAATGGAGATGGATTAAATCTTGATTTGAGGTTAATCCAAACAAAGATAAATCTTGGGAAAATAATAGATATTAAAACTCGAATTGAGTGTGACTCATGGAGTTATTACATACAGTCTAGTTTGTATTATCACTAATCTATAAAAAATAGTATATTGAAATCACATTACTGTTTAATAGATTATTTTATCATTTTAATTTTTACTATTAATTTATACGATCACATACATTAAGAATAATTATCATGCATTTTAATATAAAATTGTATTTATTCTCTTAGGTTTTGATTTGTTATACATGGTAAATTATTTATGTAAGCACTCACATGGAATAGATAATAAGAATAAATAGATAAAACACAATATTTATTACAATAAAATAATTTTAAAAATCCCTTAAATAATATAATATTTATTTAAATGCACCTTACATCACTATATTTTAACTGAAAACATGTCTCATATTATTTTTTAGTTCATTTCAATGTCCACATCCTTCTAGAAGAGACTTATAATGAATGTTTTGGATGGAATTAATAAAATTATTCCCATGAGTAGTGAATCTGGTGTACTTAGTTCAATTTTTAAGCAATCACTAAATACATTTGAGTATAGGATATGACGATTAGAGAGTTTGATCAATTGATTATAGCATTATAATTTAATATAGTTAACTAGAGTAAAGCCAACATAAATATATTTTAGTAATATCACAGCCATTGTATATACTATGTAAAGGTAAATATCAATCATTTCCCACTAAAATTACCATTTTAGGGTTTATTCTAAATATAATGGAGTGGTATATTATGATTTGATAAAATTATTAATCCATAATTAATTTTAGTCATAAGACAATATAAATTACTAAAAATATATAAATATTTTTTATAGATTAGAAATGGAGAGTAACATCATGTACTAATTTTTCCAATGATCAATTCTAGATAAAAAATGTATTTACTTGTATAAATTTCTACAATCTGTATAGGAACTTGTGAATAGTACTCTAAAATGAAAGAATTTAATTTTTGTTCTGATTCCCATTATCAATTAAGATACTGCATAGAGAGAATATTATGGATAAAGATTCATATAAAAGGAATATTAAGGATATATTTTTTGCCAAATACATTATATTATAATCAATGTTAAGACAAATAAGAAACTATTATGAGGAAAAATTAATATACCGAATATTGAATATAAACCAAGATTTATATTAAGAGAAATATAATAAAGATTAATATGATATATCTGCTCAAATATTATTCTAAAATTAAAGATAATTTATCCGATTTAGTCTTCATTTTCTCAAGATTATTGGGTACATTGATTTAATAGATAAGTTAATATTTTATTTGGATAAATAATTATCCATAAATATATTCTTTTAATCCTTATAACCCAGATACTCTACTCTCACTGTTAATTTCATTGTAAACATTATAGTGAAATAACTCCCACACATTTTGGATATGATTTTACAAACTAGAAAGGTAATTAAAGAAAGATGATATTTAGTCATTACAGGGAAAAATAATAATTGAAATAAAAAAGGCCAATATAATAATTAAAACCAAAGGTATTTAAAAAAATTATATTATATAGAAAAGTTTTATAAGGAAAAGAAATGAGTATGAGTATGTAATATTTACATGTGCAAAGAAGGCCCTCTTAGAGATGAATTAAATTATGGGGAAGAAGAAATGTAGGATTTTACTTTATGTATATCCATCATTGAATGATTTTTTTTATTTTTCACATTTAAGATATTATATATATCTTGTGAAAAAAATATTCTCACCCAAATAGAAGAACCATTTAGGATTAAAAATATGATAAGAGGTTAAGTAGTTATTTGGTTGTTAATGGAGATGGGATTTCTGTATTAGATATAATATGTTACAATTTTACTTTTTTAAGTTGGATAATTATTTTATTCGAAAAATATTTTTGAGTTTTTATCTTTAATATGATTATAATATTTGTTTCAAGTTTAGAAAAGTTTTATTTTATTTCATGTTTAGAAATACATTTTTTTACTATTTATAAACATGTCATATGTTATGGTATGGAACATTTAGAAAATTATTTATATATTCATAAATTATAAAATCTTAAATTAGTGAAAAATGAGAATCCATTCACATACACTCTGGTGTGGTCATTTTAATTTAGTCTTATAAACAAGAAACATTTAATTGTGTTATATCAAGAAGGATAATTATAATCTTTTGCATTTAAATTCTATCATACATTTCACAATTTTTTACCATGTAAAATGAATATGGAACCATTTTTTGTAAATATGAAGGATATGTAAAGAATATATAATTATTTTACACATATGTAACTGGACTAGTGTCAATATAATAAAGATTTATATTCTCATATTTTATCACTTTTATAAATTAAATTACTAAATATGTTTATGTCAACTTGATGAGGTATAAATCAGATTCTTTTAAGAAATTATTGGAATATAAATGCTATGTAGAGAATCAACTTGGTAAAAAGATAAAAAAACATTGATCATTAGAAGATGGAAAATAGATTAACCATGGATGAATTAATTATTTTAATAAAAAATTTAGTTATTATCTTAACTCGAACTTACTTATAAACATCAGATCAATAGAGAAAGTAAAAGAAGTAATCATACCCAAATAGATATAATGATATCAATGATGATTAATGAGACTCTTCTATAATGCTTTGAGGATATTATTTAAAATTAAGGACATGTAAAATTAACTAGGATCTATGTAAAAAAATTGATGGTATATAATAAGAGTTATTTTATTGGAGGAATACTAGTTTTCAATTATTTTTCTATACTGATGTAAATAATTTTTAAGCCAAATCCAACAAACAGACTTACATCACTAGGAATTAAGTGAATTATTTTGTGTACAAATGTAAAACAAATATTAAATATACAATCCCTCACATAAAAAATTATTAATCAAGAAAAAGGATATATTTATAGATAGGAAGAATATATATGAAAGATATAGTGAGAAAAACGTATAATTCACGAAAGACAAGACTCGAGATGCAAAAGATTTGGTGCATGAAAATATTCTATAATACCCCATAGAAGAAATTATTTTAGAGACATAATTGTTACATAGGTCTACTATAGAAGTTAAATAATTATGGAGATGTGGTATTATTATCATTGATTTTTGAAATCTATTATTCGTTAATAATTTTTAGGATCATGTCGAAAAAAAGAACCCTGAGAGGGGGAGAAAATCCGGGTGTAAGACAACAATTAAAAACTCTACCTTTTTTGGGTCCTTTTAGACTTACAAATCATATTCCCTTTGTTAGAAAGAATAAATTCAATCTCATGTTCTTACTCTTATTTATCACACTAAAAGATAAAAAGATTCAGATTTTAAAGCACATGAGACACATTGATTTTACATAGACTACCAGTAAGGGATAATCCATGGTGCTAAAGACAATGATGTGTTGATGTAAAAAATAATATCACTACTCATTATTTGTGTTAAAAATAGTGTTGGAAAGGTTCATTGTTGAACTCAGGTAACATCACCACCTTGTCCTTTATGCATTACTCATGGATAATGATTGGAAGATTTATAAATTTGTGAGTCCTATAAAATGTTTTAGATATATGTGGGTCTATATTTATTCAACTTGACATTATACATTAATTATAACTTATAGAATGATATTCTATTGATCCTCACATCACTATGATCAAATTTTTATTTTTGGATGATATTAGCACCTCGATATTAATGCTAAATTTATTTCTTTATACAATGAAATAGTAATAAATTCCTCATATTGTAAATAAACATAATTTCTCATAGAAATTATTTTATTTCCTTCAATTTCTTCTAAAGAAATATAAAAACATTTTTCGTCTCCTCTTGAGCCTTATCATTAAGAAATAAACCAGTTGTGACAATGATACTCTTCGATGGATCTTTTTCTTATTCCTATACACCACAGTTTCTTAATGATGTTTAGGTTTTATATTCTTCTTCTTATTAATAATATATTCCATTATGATTAAATTTTATATACAGTTTCAACCATTTTCCTCTTCAACACAATCTTTGAAACTGATATTTTAATTTTGATCTATCTTTATCTCTTCTTCAGATATCTCTTTTAGTTCTATTATTTCCCACCTCTTTTTTCAGATATCATATTCAACAACCTATTACATCATTTTCCACATAATTGGATCCAAGATAAGTTCAAGATATTAAAATAGAATATTTTCATAATATCATCCATTATCATCCATTTTGATTCAATTTAACTCATTAGACTTCACCCCGTTTTTAGATGTATCCTAAAATGTGTCACATATTCTCATCACAATTCCTTGGTCATGATTTCTTGAGATGTATCATTATATTTTATATTTAAAAAACCATGAATTCAAATCATGATTCCCTAATAGATTGACATAGATACCTCCCCAAAATAAGATCTTTTAACTTGTAGGGATACTGAATCATCATCACCATGGATTGACTAAATCCTCTAAGGTGTACTCTCTATGTATTCCATGAAGCAAGCCATGTATTACTTGTACACCACAACAACCAAAATATCCATTTAGAGCCTCCATATTTCTATAGGGGTCAAGAAATAAAAAAATTACATTTAATATGGTGTGGACTCTGTCATTTTCTCATTTCTCTTTCAACTCCAATGCTCTCACACTACAACACATCTCGAGATGGGAACTCAAAACACCCATAGTGAGCCTACCTATTTCTCAAATGGATTTCAAAAAATCAACCGTGTAACTACCAATTTTTGTTACCCAATAATTTAATATTTAACATGAACAATATATTCCACTATAGTTTTCTATCTTCATCATAGCTTTTTGGTATCTCATGGCCTTCAATAAATTCATGTGTTTTCTATTTTTCATTGAAAAACATCAACATTGAACATGACTTACACAACACCCAAGTAATAGTTTACAATTTTTTATAAGAAAATCCACAATGAGAAACTTCATGAACCATGTCATGGTGAAAAACAATTTTCCAATTTGAAATCACCATGTTTTGAGCTATAATGTGAACTTCTTAATCTTCCCAATTCAATTCTCAGAAATAATCTTGCGCAGCTCAATTCCTTTTTTCACATTTTCAGGCTACTAAAAATATCGTAGATAGACCCTTACATATAATCTAACATGGTTTGTTCCAGATCACAATTTTTTGGTGATTATTTCATTTTTCAAATAATAATACTTCACAATTGATATAATTTCTACCACAGGGTGGCCAGTATTACTGTTTTGTAACCAAATTCATAGTGTTTTTAATGAAAAAAAATTCTCATAGTTTCTTCACTCTAATCATTTACTGATCCACTATGCAATACCAAAATTAATCATTGTATGGGGAATGGGGTGGAAATGGTTTCCTAAAAACTTGTATCTTCTTCCAAACTACTTACTCATCCTTCAAAACAATATCATCCACTTCTTCCAAAAAAACATGCATACATCAAATGATCTAGAAAGATTCATGAACCAAATTCTATATACCATTACCTAGATATATTAAAATATGAATATTCAATCTAATTTTATTGATAACTCAATAGATATAACCTTCACATATAATATTCTCATATTTAGATTTTATTTTCAGGTATTTCAATGTCTGTATCCAACTATTATTGTCAACAAATGAAATAAAAAACCTCTTTGTTCTAATATTCTAGCCCTTTCGAAAGTTTTAGAATACCATCATAAAAAATAGTATACCATATAAATATAACTTTTTCAAAATAATATATATTTTTTAAATTACATTATAATTCATCTCACCCCCCCATGTCACTGAACTCCATGAGGGTTCCTCAATTATCTCATTCCCCAAATTATCAGTAGTATTCTTACACTATATATCCAGTGACCATTAAAAAACATTCTATGAGTTAGTTTGACATTCGAGACTCTAGAATTATAGATAACAAGAGATAGTTCTCACCTTTTTCTATACATCAAATGATCTATAAAACTTCTTGCAATTCATTATAAATATCATGCCCTTGATATATAGTAAAATAAGCATGTCATATCCTCTATCATGAAACCAAAATAGATATAATACGGTGATATTGTATGATTATATTTATAATTTAATTCTAGTTATTTCAATGTCAGCATCCAACTATTATTATAAAAAAATAGAATACAAACCCTATCAGTTGTAATATTCTATCCCATTAATTTTTTTGAAAATACAACATCAAATATTTTTATACCACATAACTCAATTTTTTTTAAATAATATATATATAAATATATAATACATTTAGCTTCCATATTACTCCCTTTTTACAATTAAATACATTTTTTCTTACTCTCAAGATATTTATTTTCAATTCTCTCCCCATTTCCCACTAAACAACTTGAGGGTTCCTCCATGAGCTCTTTCTCCCCAATTATCAATAATAATCTGATACCATATATCCAATGATCTTTAAAATTTGATTCTAAGAGTTATTTAAACCCTCTAAACTATATAATTAAATATAAGGAGAGGTAGTTCTCACTCTTTTTCTTTATATCATCCCATTTGATACCATAAGTTGACATATAGAAACACATGACTCAATCAACCATTTAAATATTTTGCTAAAAAAGAATTTTTTTTGTCTCATGAATTTCTATTCAATCCTTATCTTGAGTTTTTTATCCATCTACCTCCTTTACTCCTTTTGGATCTACCACTTTTCAATAGAACCTTATATTTTTATTCTCCACTTGATGAATAAATAAGCTTATAACGTTTTTATTTCAACCTTTAAACAACTAATTGAATTGAATAATTATATATTTATCATTTTTCATGCTTCACCCCAATTTCAATTTTCCACAAATAAATTTTAATTGAGTTTATTTACTGATATAAATTACCATTTGGCATTGAGTTATTAACAAATGTTTTGTGACTAATTAATCAAAACTTAGTGTAGGAAACAAAAGTTTGATTCAATGATCTTCGGTCTATCTATGTCATTCACATACATCAATATAGACATGTATGATGATATTTTCACTATCTTGTTCACATTTGGAGATTTAAATCACACTTCCACAAAACTATAAGTAAATAATCAATAAATCACCATTGAGTGACAGATACCAAAAAATTAAACTAATATATACCACTTATATTGTAAAAAACCAATGATACCTCTAGATATCTATTAACTGTTCTATTTTCACCGAATTATTGTTTTCTCAATATGACCCTAAATAGGATTTTAGTGCCCATGCAAAACACCCCTCAAATGACCTCAATTATTGAAACCGTATCATGAAATAATAAATTTTTTTGCTACATCCTCTAATTTTTCTTATTAATCTAGTGATGGTCGCATACCAATTGTGGAATGACCTGATGTCACTTCTTCATCTCTAATGGAAAAATATTTTTTATCCTTTCACACTAGAAAATATTTGGGTTTATCCATTGTTTTCCTTTACCATTTCTAGATAAAAGTGCTGATAAATTCCACCTTTATCCACAATGTAAAAAGTGTTGATAAAGGGTACAATTTATCTCCGCTAAAAAAAGAAACACCCCCTCTGTACGTTGTTTTTATTTAGCACTAATAAAGGGAAACCTGTATCATTTCCAAAAAAATCACTAATAAAAGTTACCCTCTATTATTTCTTTTATTTTAGAACTGAAAAAAGGAAACCTTTATCCACGCTTTTTTACAAACACTGATAAAATGAATATTTTATAAAAAAATATATGATTAAAAATAATAAATTATTATAGAAATATATTTATGTTGATATAAATATATGTTTTTTATTGAATATTGTTTATATATGAATAAATATGATCTTACAGTTAACATATAATATATTTAGTGAAAATGAGTTTTAATATAATTAAAAATAATATTAATTAATACTTTTCTATTTATTATTGAATAATGGTCATTTAATAACAATTGTATGACATAAAAATTCAATAAATGAATGAATGATCTAAGAAAAGCTCAAAACATGACTTTTCCTTGAAACGACCATAACTTTGGATCCAGCTGTCCATTTTATCTCTACCACATATCAAATCTAAGTCTACAAAGAGATATATACTTCAAGAGACCATTTTCACAAGTTTCTTAAGGTAATAAAAGACATTGAAGGCCTCAAATACTATGTTTTTAGTGGGGATACCCAAATTTATTCATATTTGATAATATTTCATCATCATTTAAGAGGGTATTTTAGTCCCTTTTTAGTGGGGAATGAATTTATTCTCAATGATTATATTTATATTCATATTAAGGTTTTTAAATGTTATAATTATTCATATTGTGGTTTAATTTATAATTCATAATATTCATATTTTATAATATTTAAAAGCATATAATAAATCAGTTAGATAAATATATATTTAAGAATATCTACATAAAAATTTATTTTTAACAATATAAAACATATAAAAATAAATATCTATTATTAATTTTATTTATAATAATAAATTATCTATTTTATTTAATTAATAATATGTATTAATATATATATATATATTCAAGTAATATTTATATATAAATATGTGTGTGTCAACAAAAAATATATTTATATGTATATTCTAATATTTTTTAAATAAATAAATATATGTAATTATTTGTGCATTTATATACAAAATATAAATGTATGTGAGTGTGTGTGTAAATATGTGTGTATTTGTGTGTGTCAATATAAATCATATATAAATTTGTATTTATAAATAAATAATTTTCATTTTTATTATATATAGTATATAAACATATTTATAGTAAATATTTATAAGTGAATTATAAAAAATATATATATAAATATAAAATTATATGTGAATATGTAAAAATATATCAATATATATAAATTTAAATTTATATATGTATATATATATATATATATGTATGTAATTTGAAAATTTTATATCTAAATATACAATATATAGACATATTATAAAAAATTAATTAAAAATAATTATATAAATCATAATGAATTAATTATTATCCATTTTTAAAAAAATATCTAACAATTTTCTTACATTATAATAATATATGAATATATATACCTATAAAAATTTATATATAGTATTTATTTATACATATATATGTGCATTAATAAATAGACATATACATATATATATTAATATATATAATGGAATATCAATAAAAAATATTGAAATTAATATATGTATATATGTAAAAAACCCACACAAACATGTAGTTTATAAATGCATTTAAAAATAATTATATAAATATTTGAATAAACAATAAGCATATATAGGGTTATGAGGAAGGTGGATGAAAATCACTTATAAAGGTGTAGAAAAGAATTGAAAATTGTTTATGGGGAGTGCTAAAAAATATTTTTTTAAATTTTATCAATGCTAAAAAACACATATAAAGAGGTCCTTTAACAGTGCTTTTTAGCACAAATAAAGGGGGAATTTTTAGTGATTTTTTAACCCTGGTAAAGGTGGATTAAATAGCATGTTTTTAGTACTGATTAATAGTCCCTTTATCTGCGCTAAAAAGTGATGACAAAGAACACCTTTAATAGAGCTGCAAATAAATGGTAAAGATTAATTTGTAAATTATTTGTATCACTGATAAAAGCATGATTTTTATGATTTTTTTTATTAGAAGTGCTTCTTTATCACTATTAAATTCATTTTATAGCACATTTAAATGCGCTTTCTATATAATGTAGATTATCTTCTCTTTTTATTCAATATTTTTTTTCTCACTCCATCAGGATTATTGTGAGGGTTTCACCATTGGCGATTAGTGAACCCTTTTATAAAACTAATTTTTTTCTACCAAACCCATTAATATATTCTATAACATAATAAAACTTCTTCTAATGTAAATCTTATACACATATTTAATAGTAATAGAGATTTTTCTTATGAATTTTAAGGTTCTACTAATTTTAAAATCTCTTTCCATATGTCTAAGGTGAGTAAAAATAAAACAAAGCCTATTAATGTCACACCTATTTTTATAATTACTCTATTAAGATGTCAATAAATAAGAAATTTGTCCAATTTAGACCCCTTTGGATTATAGACACAAGCTCATGGTGTTCCGCATTATTCAAAAATAACCAAAAATTATTATTTCTATCTTTATAGAGACCTTGTTCCAAGATTTCTTGTTACTCTTCTACTTAGATTCTAATTATAAATATGAAATTCTTTTCTATAACATTATCATGGGAGATATTTTCTTTTTTCATTAGAGGTTTGTAACTTATTATCATGTTATTGAATCTTCACATTATTCTATTATAATTTGACAAAAATATTTATCACCCATGAGAGAGATTTATTTCTAGATCTACCCCACAATGAAACAAAAAATTTGAAAGGTAAATTACCAACTTTAAATTAATTCTAAATTTACTTCTATTTTCTTATATATTATTGAAGCATTTGAAGTAAATATTACTGATCCTCCATTTCTTCAACCATATTACTTATGTTAAAATTCAATAACACTTCCACTTTCTCGACCTTTTGTTCTGTATACACATATCTTTAGGGAAACCAAACTTTACCGCATGAATAAATTCTATTCCATCTACCTTCTCATTCTCGGACGGGATACTAGCTTGATTTCTGCCAAAAAATTCACAAAACGTATGACTGGATGTCCCCACTAAATCAACCAATAGGTCTTCATCTTCTCTAACTTCTCTAAGGGAATCTAAAATTCCATAATTTTATGTAACTTCCAAAATAGTGTTAGTATATTTTTTATAAACAATCTTAGATCATATCACTTAGATTAGAAAATTTTCCTTCTTATGATAATTATTCTTATTTATTCATTTATTATCCCCATTATACATAACGAAATAATACTATATTTATTTATTGGTTCTTCATTAAAAGCCACTTTTTAGTCTTCTATTGAAGTTGGTTTCTCAAAATTATTCATCTCTACCAATTTCCCATAAATAAGTATAGGAGACCTCTACATCTTGAATGAAGTAGGATAATTAGAGGTGAACTAGTTCACTTCACTGGTTGGTGATACTTTCATGATTTTTTCTTTAATTGTATCACCCATTCTTTTATTGTGATTTTTTATATCAGCATATTGATTATTGTATTTCATCACTATATTACCATAAGACTATAGAAACATAACAATTTACTTCTACCAACTAATAGAGTTAGTTCTCATAAAAAATGAGACTCAATTAGAGATTCCTTGGTAACATCAAATCTAAATAGGTATAGATATGAAACAACAAGTTAGACACTTTTGTAATTTATACAAATTATTGGGACCAGGTTGACTTAAACAACACTAATAGGGTTGTAAATTAGGGTGTAAACCAAAAATTAAAAACTTTTCCCTTTTCATTTGTCCTTTTAACCCTATAAATATTGTTTCCACTTTAGAAGTAACACATTAAATATATCATTCTTACTTATTCTGATGACACCATATAATAATATAGATTTTGAATGTAATGAAAATAAGACACACTAGTTTTACGTGGTCCCCCACTAAGGGATAATATAAGGATCATACACTGATTATGTGTTAATATAAAAGCCAATAACACTACTTATTGTATGTGTAACAAAAGGTTATCGAACAAAATACCCCCAATCCAAGGGAAACCCTCCTCATATCGTTTACGTACTACATAGAGACAATTCATGGTTAGTTGATATACTTGTAGGTTTTATTCGATAGTTTGAAGTCAAAAGGGTTAGTCTTTATTAAATATGAGACTATTGTTGCATCATAACTCTTAATATGGTTCTTTTTAAGTCTTCATTTTATTTCACTCCACTTAATCTATATAGGATGATATTTACACCTCAATATGAGAGTTGAATCAGTTTCTTTCTAAAATGTCGCAACACCAGCTTCCCCTTCTTCTAGATGAAGATAATTCCTCCTTGTAATTATCTTCTTAACATAATTTCATCAAGCTAAATAAAAAAGTTTTTCCCTCACCTATTGATCCTCCTCTTATAAAACCTAACCATTTTATAAAATGATATTCTTCTATTCCACTCTATATTCTTCCTTTAAACCATATTCTATTAATGTTTCCTTGGTTCTCTCTTCTTCTTCTTCTTATTCTGATTTTTCAATATACATCACTTACTTCATAGAAGAAACCTCTTTCTAATTATTATCATTATATCAAAAAGATATTTCTATTCTACTCAATTTTTATCTCTTCTATACATATCTCTTTCAACACTTCTACTTCTCACAACTATTTGTTTTACAATATCGCATCAAACTACTTTTAATTTCCCCCACTTTATAAATATCTCTTCGATAATTAAAATATAAGGAAATATAATATTTTTATCATAATAGACATAATAAAAAAATTAGTTTATTTAACACCTCAAAATTAATTTCATTCTTAAATGGAGGTTAAAAAGTGTCATATAATGGAATCATAGTTTATGGGTCAAGCCTCATCAGGATATCAAATGATTTTATCCATCTAGAAATAAATCAATATTATTGTATGATCACCCAATTTATTCACAAAAACCCATCTCAAATATATTAACTTTTTACATGTTGGTTTTGTAACACATCATCTCTATTGTGGGCTCACTTCCCCAATGAGGAGGTCCGTATATTCTCCATAAAACATGTTACATCTAACTTATACACCAATAGGACCAAAAGTTTTATTTTACCCACCACATTTTGTACATGGATCTTAAAATCCAAAAATAGTACGCGCCCTGGTGTGGTCGCCACCAGTTATTTGTTACACCTTCTACATCAAATATCTTATAATTTTAAATTCCCAGAGCTAAGCCCCCAAATTCCCTATATTATGCCTCACTAATTATCATAATGATTTTGAAAAAGTCACTATAGTTACCACCATGGAGTGTTCTCCTATAGTTTCCAATTTCACATGCACTAGAACTTTGACTATAGAATAGTTATCATTATTTTACTTTTTAGGAATCTACAAGTCTCCATATAATTTTTTACTTTTTTATTTTTCACAAAACTCTATCAACTTCCACTATGGATTTTTTATTTCACAAGTTGGGATTCCAGGTTTTAAATAGGCAAATACTCAATTGGAAAAACCATGATCTAAAGTGTATAGAAAAACAATTCTCTATTTTGAAAATTACTTGGATTGATCCATTTTTTTCATTCACTTTCGTCTTATTTTGTTTCCAACAAGTAACCTTATGTGACTCACTTCCCTTTGTCTCATTCAGTGTCTCTTCTAAATACCTTATACAACTTCGCACTCATGATCCACCACTACTTATCCATGATCTATATGATTTACTAATTATTCATTATTCCCTAGAGTTAGACTTATCATATGAACCATTATCTACCATAGCATGGCTATCAAGGTCATTTCATATGAAAGTTATTCAAGTTTTAAAACATAATAAAAACACTCATAGCTTCTTTACAATAGAAATTTTTGATCCACTATGGCATATCAATATTCACCAAGCCTTGGTTAATGTAACGTTTATGGTTTCCAAAAATCATATATCTTCTTACAAAATTATAACTCATCCTCCATAATAACCTCAAATACATCTTCCAAAAAACTTCTAAACTTTATATAATCAAGAATTCTTCATTAATATCATTATAAATACCATTTATTTGATATATATTAATTTCAAAATTTCTTCCTCCACTACCTTGATACATCAAAGTATATAATAGGTTTATATAACAATCTCATCATTATATTTCATTTCTAAATATTTTCAGTTTCATCATCTAACACTTTTTATCAACAAATCCAACACCAAACCTCTTGATTGAAATATCAACAAAAAACCCTTATCCAATAATGATCTAGAAAATGAATAAAAAAACTATAATTTTCAAGAATCTATACATTTTGAAATGGATTCTATAAACTCAATTCATGTTTGTACTTTGGTAGAACCTTTAACTAAATTGTACCCCATTGGAATAAAAATGGTATTCTATAAAAAAATTCATCATAAATGGTAATGTTATTACCTATAATGTTTATTGGGTTAAAAAATATTTTTGGATGTGTCAAGGAATCAACTATTATAAAAACCATTATTTTATTCCATAATATAAAATTGAATTATATTTTTCCTAAAATATTACTGTAAAATTGAAATTTGGAATATAGATGTAAAAACTGAATTTCTCAATGGAAAATTTGTGTAATATGTCTAAATAAAATAACTGATAGATTTTATAGAAACAAAGAAATATAATAAAGTATGATAGGTATTGAGATCTATTTATTTGTCCAATCAGGCATCTCGGTCATAGAATATTCATTTTTATTATTCTATAAGAGAATTTAGATTCATTAAAAATCAAATAGAATCATTTATTTATTATAATTTTAGTGGTTATGTTAGGGTTTTTGTAGTCATATATAATTAGGACACTTAATAACAGCCTTATAGTAAATAATTTCTTAATTGAATAAATTTATTCATAATAGATTTAGCGAAGTTTCATAAATGATCAATATATATTTATATAGATACAAGAGGATTATAGGTCTAAGATAAATTGCATACATTGATAATGTATTGAAAAATATAAGATTAAACAATCAAATAGAAAATTATTGCCTATGTCAAATGGGATAAAGCACTCTGAGAATTTGTGTCATAAGTTATGGGATGAGAAATAAAGAATTATTAAAATACCCTATATCATAGGCTTTTTAATGTTTTTCATGTTATAGAATAGGATTGATGTTTCATGCACCTTTTAGTAATTTAACATGAAAATCTAGGAGATTAGTATCTGTAAGTAGATAAAAATATCCTAATTTTCTAATGATGTATAGATAATATTTTCATGATAGATAAGAGATACTTGTAACTAGTGTTGAGATGATATACGACATATAATTTTCATAGAGATCATTATTATTTAAAATAACAGACACATGTGTTTACCATTTATATAAATTCTAGTACATTATAGATTATAATGCAGTTAAATTAGTAATGTTTATATTTTGTAGACATTTCATATCTTAAAGATTTTTACACTATGTAGTTAGTAGTGTATCTATTGAAGATATTGTGGAAAACACATTTACTAATTTAATTTATTATAAATCTTATTTGTATTATTTATGAGTTTTCTAATTGATATTATTAGTAGTTATATGTAGTTTTATAAGGGGATATATTATTATTGATGTAATAGAATAATGTTTTTTATATACTTTGGAACATGGTATCATGTATTTAGTTCAACATATACAAGATTTATTATTATCACATAATTTATTTTCTTTTAAATTAATTATATGATATTGTGAATATAATATTTATCATATCAATATGTTGTAATAGTTCACCTCTCAAATGAGAACCTCGATATATCATGATATAATTTTAAAATTATGTATATGGATTAAATATAACTGTTTATAAGACATGAATAATTTTTACCAATCATATATAAGTGATATATAACCCGTAGATACTTATTATCATGAAATACAGACTTCATTATCTCTAAGATAAAGAATCATGTGTATGAATCCTCTGCTCGGAACTCGACATATGTACTATCTCATTGGTTATTCCTATCTATGAGAATTTTTATTAGTCCTTATAACTGAGATAATTATTAATGTTTATTGATAAAGATAAAATTATGTTATATATATATAACTATTATTCATGGTATTAAAACCCCCATATTTCAAATAAAAAGGGGATTTTGTCACATTTTCTTGAATTTTTTTGTTTTTTATAGAATAATGTAAAATATTTATTTTCTTGTGTAAATTATCATTTTAGGGTTAATTTGAAATGGAAGAAAATAATTCTCAATATTTTAAATTTTATATGAGATTTTATTCATGACATGAAATTTTATATTGGAAAATAAACTACACAATTGAATCGGTAGTTTATTTGGAGGTTTTCATAAATGTAAAATTTCATAAATACACACTTAACCGTGTAAAAGATTCAATTTGACCATTAAATCCAAGAGATGACTCTATAGAAGACTGATGGTAGTCATGTTGAACAAAATGAAATATCCATAGGAGAGAAAGAATACCTAATAGTATATATCATGCAAGTCGGTCATAAAGTATAGAATAGGGATGATGAAAAAGGGGATTGTAGTAATGGGAAACCATGATATATGTTTATGCACTTAATATAACCATAATTTCTATATATGTGACACAAGAATGTTTCTTAAAATGGAAAAATAACTATATGTGACTCACACATATCCTAGAGAATCCATGGATCCCTGATTTTTATAAATAGTTCCGCAATAAGAAATGATAAATAATTACAATTTTTATTGAGGCATGTCTCTTTCTATGATGTTCTTATATAACAAAAGTTATTGAAACCATCAAATATGTTATAATATATCTTATTACACGTGTATTGATCATAAAATATAAAATCATGTCATAAGCCTAAAATATATAGCTACAATAATGTTTGAGTAGATTCTAGTATAACCATAGGGATAAAAGAAAATTCTATACAACTCTTGAACAGGATCATGGGATATTTGGCTATCAAAAAATAACAATAGAGAAAATAAATATTTTTGGGTAGGTTTCCAAAGTAATCCACGAATAGTCTAATAAGAATTTAAATATTATTCCTATAAAAAGATAGAGAAATTATAATGACTATGGGAAGGTTATAAAATTAATTTTGTTTGTTTATTTGAGAGATAAGTTGGATAGAGAATGTTTCAAAGGTTCCCAGTGCATGGGGAAATTTTTTTGAGTTTGAAATAAATTTAAAATCCTTCAATGGATATGTATAATCAAATGTAAAACACTAAAATAGCCTTTTAAGTCTTTAATAGATAAAAATAAATACAAAATAGGGTTTAAACTATATATTTGGAAAAAACATGGTAGAGAGTAATGATTGAGATCTAATTTCTGGGAAACAAATTTTAGGGATTGATGAAACTAAAAGTGATATATTTTGATTGAGATAATAAATACTAGTGGACCTTCAGGATGATGTGTAATATTTCTATATCAGTATTTATAATTTGTTTATTTGTTTTTTATATTTTTCATACTTGGTTAGAATAATTAATATGGGGATTTAAGAGATTTTTTTAATAATAACTATTGGTGGAATGTGTAATTTCTTATTCATTACTTTTCTTATGACATAATTATATATAGTTGATCAATCACAATATGTACAAAAGGTTAGGTTAAAGTAGTGATAGTGGAATTATGAACCACACGCTAAGGATTAAAACCTATTTTATTGTGGAATGATAATTACTTAGGGTCTTATAGTGTCATTTAAATCACCAACCAAATAATTAATCACTCTCATATGAGAATAATGCAATACCTTATAGGGAACTATGTTCTCATTATGAAGTTTAATGATGACTCAGTGGATAATTAAGACATTTAAGTGATCATCATCTAAAACTATTTAAATATCAATTAATAAGTTTTCTTCACTAATAGATTTTGTATTATTCTTTTTGATAAAATCAATCAAATATAGTTTATACCCTTGTTTGTTGAAATAATTAATCCCTATAATTTATTTTTCACTGTAATTCCATTTATTCGGGTGAAATCGATAAAATCATACCCATATCAACATTTTTAGTTTGTAAATTAAAAAAACTAAATTCAATTTTTATCACACACATATCCTTATAGATTTGATTAGGTACACAGAATTTAGGATTCTAAAATTAACAACATACACTTTGGGTGTAAAGTATACATCAATCAAATTTTAGAATCATTTTTTAGTATTGTCCAAGATTCACCAGCATGATAGGTGGGTTTTGTTTTTTTTTGTAAAAAACAAATATTCCTCAGAGGCATTTTCATGGGATAGGACTGCTACTAAAGGAAAAAAACTAACTATATTTGGAAGGAAATTGAAATATGAATTTTTTAATAATGAAAGAATAAACTACAATTATATTAATATGGATATAAAAATTATATATATTGAATTATGAAACATTGAAGGAGATGTGTGAATTTGTACATAGAGTACTCAAGTTACTAATTTGTTAGATACATGTTCATATTCATCATAGATAAAAAACCTCAAACTTCTATAAAATATATATACATATAAAAACCATATAGATATATATATATATATAATCAATATATATATTTAATGAATATATATATATATATATATTCAAAAAATATATAAAAAGAATTCATATTAACATCATGAAATTCATAGCTACATCTAAAATTAATGCAACACTAAAATTTTCATGACTGAAGCCATACTTGGATTCTTGAATATTAATGTAAATATAAATAAGTTATATTTTTTCTAGTTATGCATATGAACAGTTGTTTTCTAAATTTGAACCTAAAATAAGGCCAAACCATGTTTTTAATCCAAATTGGGTAATACCTAAACCTGAATCACTTTCATGTGATATTAATAAATATATGTTTTACTAGTCTAGAAAGGATCTTAGAATGAAAAATTATAAGACAATAAGAAAAAAAATTCTTATATCATAATATATAATGATCATAAACTAATTTAACATTATAGGAAAGGTTTTGGGAAAATATGTATTATAACAAAACAATACCAAAAAGTATAAAATGATGTATCCTATTATTGAAAAAAATTGTACATAAAATAATTTTATAGAAAAAACAAAATATATTATATTATATAACATTAAAAAATAAAAATGATATATTTATAGGTCTCTTTTGTGTAATGGGGTTGGGAAAAATCAAAGGATTGGAAATAAAAAAAAATATAAAATAAATAGGATTGTAAATAAAAATGTTGTTTAAAAATTAGATTTAATACACATAAAAAATAAAATTTCGGGGAAAAGGATGGATAAACTGGCATATAAAATTCTGAATATATAAAACATGAAGATTGAAAATAAAAATTGAATAAATTAGAATATAATATATATATATATATATATATATATATGTTCTATATATGAAAAATATATTCTCAAAACACACACACGCACACAGAGATATATGTATATATATATATATTTGCAATATATATATATTTTTCGGAGATATTAGAATGTATGTGTTCAATATATATATATATATATATATATATATATATATATTCTATATATTAAAAACATATACACATTGTAATGATTATTTATATATATGATTTGTGTATATGTGTGTGTGTGTGTGGAAAAAAAATATCGTAATGAAGCTGTTTATGTAGGGTGGAAAATTTTAAAAAATAAATATGATAATTTGAAATTGAAAAAAGGTATAAAAATTATATAATGATATATTTCATTAGTGCTTGTTATTTGACCTTTGAAAATCATTATAGATAGATAAAATTGTATACATTTAATTAATTTGTCATAAATTTACATTTAATTTAATCATGAAATTAAAAAAATAGGATACTTATTCTTGTAAATGGGACAGTTAAAAGGGGAAACAATAGCAGACTAAGAGAGAGTTTTTTTTCATATTATGGGTTTTTTATAGAGAATAATATATTGTTGGTTAATAATGATGGATTCCTCTATCATGAAATATAAAATGATATTATAAAAAAAGAGTGATTTTACATAATTCAAGATATTGACAACCTCCATTTTGTTAAAAATCAATAGCATGATATTGTTAATATAGAAGTGTGAAATTAAAAAAAGAATAAAAATATTTAATGAAAAGAACATATAAAACTTCACAAAAAAATTTCTTAAAATGGTAATTTTACACTCTAATCTTGAAAAATAACAAGGGGATGAAATGCATTTAATATTTTCAATAGGAATAATTAAAATTTAATATAAAAATACTAAGGGAATCTCATTTTTCATACCTAAAACCAAAGATAAATTGTTTTATTTGTTGGAAACACAAAACAAAAAAATAGGATCCCTTATGAACTCTATTAAAGAGAAATATTTAGTTGAAATAATGTTACCAGGAATCATGACTAAAATATTAGTGTATTTAATGAAACAATTCTGACTATTACTTATGAAGTGATAAGTAATTTACTATATAATCAAATGATTTTCACACTCAAGTATAAAATCCAACACAAAAAAACTATTTCCATTGAAAAGAAATCACACTAAAATATGAAAGGAAGAAAACCAAAGATTTCATCCAACCCATAAAAAAAGTAATCACTATAAACTAATGGGGGGTTAAAATTATATTTCATCCATACAAAGAATGAAAATAATATTTCATTTAAATACATTTAACGGTCATAAGTAGCATGATATGTCTTGATATTTCTAGAAACATATTCTTGTTGGCATATACAGAACTCATTTTTCTAAAGAAGCATCTTCCCACTCATGTTCTAGAAATAATTTTAGTTTTAGATTGTTGAATATCAAAATAAAATATTATATTGAAAATAAAATATTAAATTTTTCATGTTTAATTATAAATTAATGGAGAAAAGACATACCAGATGTAAAAATTATCAAATAGAACCTGATAGTTAAATCTAATAAAAGAATAATTTTTTGATAAAATATTTTCCATAAAAAATTAAAAAAATGATTATGAGAAATATTTTTTAAGGGTTGAATGAAACCACTAACTAAAAATTATAAAAAAAATTAAATAGGTATTGTAAGGAGAGATTATATTAAATTTTGAATTGGTCTAGCTTAATTTTTGTTCATGGGTTTATATTTCTTAATGTATAATAAGTTAAATGATTTATATGTGCTCACAAAAGTGGAATTAAATATTTTTCTGAATATAGGAAACTATAAAATCATTATCATGATTCATCATAAAACACCATAAAATAAGCATGAGGTTAATCTTTGGATTGAGGAATTTTATTTTGTAATTTACTTCTTTTAGTCATCTTCAATTTCTTTTTTCTTAATCTCACAAGTAATCTCATACAAAAATTCAATATTTGTATTTTAATATATATTTGATATCATCCCCACAATTCCATAATAATAATGTGATACACAATCAAAAATATAAAAAAAACTTCAACAGTTATAGTCCCTTTTTCATTTTCCTCAAAACATTAACAAAATCAGTGGGTTCTATGAGGTAAACAAGTCCACGACCATCAAAATCATCACCCATTTTCTTCTAAAATATCAACATATATAAAATTGAACAGGTAAAAAAAAATTTATGAATATATTAATTATAATAATTTTATATCATGTATGTTTAAAGGTTTAAAAGTCTATAAGTAAATATAAATAAATATCTATTAAACTAAAATTTCAATATAATTTGATAAATTTAATTTCAAAAATAGGAACATTCACATTGAAAAATGAAAAATGTAAAAAAATAGAAAACTTGGGAACAATATAATGGAAAATTAAAAATTAAAGACAAACAAGGATCTCCAAAAAACTAAAATAAAATTTATTGGTTTTCATGAATTCTGACTAGAAATAGTCTAATAAAAATAAATTGAAAAATCAAAGATGGAATATAAGATAGTGTAAATCATAACATAATAAATTGAAATGTATATAAATATAATATTTAATAAAGGAATGTGTATAAGAAATAAAAATTATGAAATATCCATTTTTGATTAATTAATGAAACTCATTCCTCTATATGAAGTAAAATCACATAGCACAAAAAAATCTCAACACCACTATGATCGATTAAAATTGTAAAAATTAAATTATAATGGGAAAAGAGTGTAAATAACATAGATTTAACACATTAAACATATTAATAGTAATAAATATAAAATTTTTTCAAACATTTATTAATAGAAAATGGATTATTAAAAAATAATATACCATAAGAAATTTATAAGAGTATCAACCAGTTTTAATGTTGAAAAAAAACAGATGTGTGAATATAATGTAATTGGATTTATGTAGGAGAAATTATAAATGGAATTATGGGTTAAGGATTTGGGAGACACTATATAGTAAAGGATATTAAGACTTAATTCTAATTTATATGATAGTGAAAACCCCAAAACACCTTCTGAAAATGGCATCGGTGGGTCATTGTATTCTAGAGGTGTGATGTGATGAGGTATATAAGGGAGACGGAGAAGACATTGATGTAAAGATATGGTGGGATATGGGGTTGGGGATGTGAATATTGAGACCGAATTTATGTGGAGATAATAGAGATTGGGATTTCAATATAAATAAGGGATGGAAAAATGGTGAGTGAGAGATGGATGTGGGAACTAAGGGAGAGGTGGGGATATAATTATAAAGAGTTGGGGTTTTTGGAAGAAAACAATGATATAGGAAATCGGGATAAATGAAGGTGATGTGTGTAATCAAAACCATGGGTTTTATAAATAATAATATATAACAAAAATCATAAAATTGAAAATAATAAAACAAATCTTAAATAAATTATTGGTTACTCATTATTTTATTTATTTAAGTAATTTATCATCTATTGGTTGTTTAAAAAGTAAATGGTTATTAATTTTTATTAATTAATACTTTTACACTCAAATTATAATTACTTTATAATTTTTTTATGTTTTTCATGTAATGGAAGTGTTTTGGTGGTATCCTAGATGTAGTAGTTTCAAATTAATAAGTCATAAAAATCAATAGGATATAGATATTTCATTGGAAAATATTTAGTTGGAGTTTCAAAAATTAATGCTACTTGAGATGAAACACAAGGATTTAGAGACATTTCATTTTTATTATCTTTATTATAATTTCATTTATTATTTTTAGTTTTTTTTTTAATGCATAGATAATATTGATATTTTCTTATAGATGGAAAATAATTACTTCTTAAAGTCATATTGGTTAAATAAATCAACCATATTTCATCATTACTTAATAATATTTTGTATATTGTGTCTTATGGGTGAATTTATCTAATTATAAAATCATTAATTTAGAGAATTGATGATATAACTATGTTTTTATATTTTAATTCTCTAAAATAATTATGATTTTCATTTTTTTATTCATGACATTAGTCATAATCCAACACTAAAATATCATCCTTGAGTAGTATTTTGAACCTCGTGACATTTTTTCTAATATATTCTTTCATAGGAGTCTTGGTACATGTTTATTACCTTAACTTACCTTGTCTCTTTTTCTGAATTATACGAGTCAATATAAATTAATATGCTAGAATGAATTATTTATTTTTTGTTTTTATAAAATCATTGATACTACCTACATATTTTAAAATTAATTATCCCTTATGAACTATAAATGTATCACTAGTTAGGCCATAATATAGGTACATTTTTTATTTTTTACACAACTATTAGTATTTTCAAGATTACACTTCAAGATAATTGTGGCGGGGAGGGAATATTTCCTGAAATTATTTAGGAAGAAGTATATTTTTATTTGAAAAACTTGTAGAGTTTTGTTTTTTTATGGGACAAATATTTACATGTAAAAATTATTTTGTAATTACATGATTCCTATATCTCTCAAAATAGAATAATTTATATAGAAATATGGAAAACAAAATGAATAATAAAAGAAAATTTAAATATCTCTTTCAGAATTTTTACTTTCAGACCATAAAAAAATTAAGAGTGGGGTTTTGGATCATAAATTTTTAATATAAAACAATATATATCCTTTCAAAAATTCTAAATTATATATAAATAATGTTATATTATGAAAATTAATCTTCCCAAATGATCTAATAAGTTTTACATCATTACCCACCAACCACTAATTAAAAATCCTATAAAAACCTAGAAATTTTATAAACAAATTTGTATTATGAATATATACATGTGTCATATAAGTTAATATATATGATAAGAACTAACATCACTTTATAATTAATTCAAAAAAATAAAATGTTTATATATATTTCATGATTTAGAATGCATTTTAAAAAAATGGTTTTATTTTGTTTCAACCACTTATTTTTAAAACTATTTTTTATCACTTATTTGACATGAATATAATAAAATTAATTCATATTCAGGATTTACTTTTTCAAAATAATATTACATGTAATGTTTTATATTTTTCTATAATAATTGGTTTTTTCGATGAATAGTGAAAAATATAGTCTTTCCAAAATAGTGGATTTTAATTTTTTTTATCAGTATATAAGTGAGACTTACAAATTTTATAAATCCATTTCATTTATTTAAGGAATAATTTTATTCATGTAAATTTTTTAAAAAAATCTATAAACCCTAGGTTTAGTCATATAAAACAATATAAATATTTTAATTCTAACAAAGATTTTGTTTTTTGTCTTTTCATTTATCAAAATAGTATCCCCTCTCCATGAAATTGAATTGGACTTTACAAGTTTTTATATTTTTTTAAAATAATGTGTTTCTTATGAATTATAAAATTAAAATAAGAAATAGTAAACATGGTAAAAAACCATGGGATATTTTTTAAAGGCTGATAAACACTTGAAAAAAGATTTCTGAAACTATGATATATAACTATTGGAGTTAAATTAAAAAATATATTATTTAAAAAAAATATTTGAAAATATTATTAAAAAATTGTTTCTAGGAAACTATAGAATAAAAATAATTCAATGATAATTTGGAACTTATAGAATCCAATTTTAGGTGGACCGTAATTGTGAAATTCTCACATGTGATTAAACTAATAAAAAAATAAAAAACATCATTCATCTAGAAAACATAATATGATTTCAAATTCCAAGATATAAAATAAAAAAATATATGATTTAAATTTTGTCCCATCAAAAGATAACATGAAAGGTGATAATAATTGAAAGTTAGGGAATCAAAAAATAAATTAAAATGTATAATACAAAATTGCATACTACCTCCCAAAAAAATAGTAACAGATGCTATTAAATATTCACTACATCTAATACAAAATAATAACTAAGTAGGTTTTTAAATCATTAGTTTAGAATAATTGAACCCATAAATAATCATATTAAGACTAATAATAGGCTTTCATATTGTACAAATTTTAAAAAATATAATTTAATAAATAAATACTACTAAATCTACTCTATTGGATCTTCATAAAAATGAATATAAATATAGAATATATGTATTCATACGCAGATAATACTTTCATATTTTATATATTTTAAACATTATGTATTCTTAAGATTTTTATAAATTATTTAATAAAATAGGTTGTAGAAATCATTCTTATAGTTGAAAAAATACAATCAATTTATTAGGAAACCTAAAAATCATACTACATAAGTTCATAAAACAAATTAGATATTTAACAAAATTATTATTCTAAGATCAAAACACTAATTTTAGAGTGTATTTTATCAAGAAATTTTAATAATATATAATATTAAAAAACCATTTACAGACTAAATGAACAAGAATTATGTATATCTAGAAATCTATACAAATTTTTAAATACACACATATATATATTTATGTTAAATATATACAACTGTTCTGAAATGTAAAAAATTTAAATGTAAACGACTAGTTATAAAATTTAAAAAACATTTAAAGAAAAAATATGAACCTTTTTATTTGAGAGTAGAACAATACATAACTATGTAAAAAATGAACATTCATTACTAAAAGAAGAAAATTACATAATCTATATTTTTTAAGGTACATATCATACATTTATTGTAGTTTAATCAAATGTCTTCTTTGTCAGATGTAGTTATTATTACACCTGTTTTCCATAGTTTTTGGGTATAATGAAAAAAATGTTAACTCACCAAATAGAAGACATATATAATAGTTTTCTAAAGAATATTTTAGAACTAAGTAAATTTTTAAGTGCACAATATGAAATAAACAATATACTGATATTTTGAAGATAAAATTAATGGTATATTAATATAGATGAATTACCTAGATGGAAAATAGTTATTCTATCTCATTAGACATCATTATCTTGGTAATGGATATAGATTCCAAGTGATATTAAAAATAATTGTTTTCTAAGATAAAACAATCAAAATTTATTCCATTACTACCTTTTTTAGGGTAATCTACATCTTCAAAAAATAGTAAATTCTTATACACATATATTATGTAATATATTTTGGGAAGTCCTTTACATTAGGTTAGGATAACATATCTATTTGTGAGAAAATAAATTTAGCATAAATATAAGGGTTATAATATCTTATAAATAGAAAAAAAAGAAATCCAAAGTATATACTACATCTATTACACTAGAAGGGAATCTATCGAAAATATTAAGTACTTAATTTCATATGCATGAATATCTGATGTAGTCATAATCATACATAATATTATTGAAGGAATATACATATTGAATATAAAATTTTCTAGTTTAATTAAATATTATTTCAATAATAGTGTAAAAAATTTATTATATGGCCATTATATTTTCATTTTGACAATTCAAACTACAAAATTTTAACAATTTGATCCAAACTAAATAGAACCTTTTAGTACTATAAATAACGGTTGAAGTGCTACCTAATTTTTTATAGGATTTTTATAAACTATAACCTCATTTGCATCATTTATAACAAAAAGTACCTTGAATGTATTTTCTCTACAGTTTTGATGTAGGTTGTGAACATTGAAATCTAAAATCTCAGTTGTCAAGGGAAGTGTTTTCTGTTTGAATATATCAAGCTATGTTGGAAAAGAAAATTCATTATTATATAGAAATAAATATATATATATATTATTAATCAATATAAAATTAATTTTTATTATAAATAGACAGATACTAATGAATTACAGTGATATTATTTTTTCTTACCACATAAAAATATTTTGCTATAAATTTCATCATTTGTTTCTCAAAAAAGAGAATAGACATAGATCTTGTTCTCTCACTAACCAGTAGCTACATTTAGTATATAAAAAATATGTAATATAGTTGGAATATATTATATTTTATAATATGTACTTTTTAAATGTTTTAATGTCATTTTTATTCCCTGAAAAATATTATAAATATCATCAATGTGTTCTTAAATTTAATAGTAATATCAAAATGAGTTTTATTCCAATGATTTTATAATCACTATAGATGTTTGAATAAAATTGAGAAATACAATTAATATGAAGTCATTGTAAATTTTTTAATAAAAATATTGTAATACTAATTATTACATTGGTACAGATAACACCGAGATTACACCACAATTTTGATAGTAACTTTTTCCTTTGAATAAGACTACCTTCTTTTTTGAAGAAATGCATGATACATAAAAAAAAATTAGTAACTTTTTATTTTTTTAACAATGGATATCATGGTAAAATTTACAATATATAAAAAAATATAATGAAATATATGAAAATACATTTGTTAAATTATAATAGATGTGGATATAGAAAATATTATAGTTTGATTTTATTATATGTATGTTACTTTAGTACATGTACTAATTTGATGTATGTTTATCTTGTTTTTTAAATAATGGGGTTTTCTTCAAGAAGATTTTCCAACAGCAGAAATATCTCCACTAATACACTAGAAGTGTTTTATTGGTTTTTCCATTATACTGTAAAGTAATTATAATAAATTTTTAAACCAACATATGACTGAATTTTGAGTATTATAAAAATAGTTTTATGTTATGAAAAGGTTATAAAAATACTACTAAATTGTATATTAATAATAAGAGATATCAATTCAACAACTTATCATATAAATCTTTATTGTATAATTCATTTAGAGAATTTTTAAATAGTAGAAATCTGCAAAAGCAGTTTTTGAGTGAGTGTGCTATAAGAAAAGATGGATTCAGTAGAATTTTCAAGTCATTGAAAATGATGCTAATAATAATTTCTTCTTAATAGAAATTATCATTTTCATTTCAAATAAATTGTATAGTTATTTTATTGTATTAATAGAGTATTTTATAGTAAGTGTTATAATTAAAATTATACTATAGAGTCATTTTTCGTAGATAAACTGAACAACAAAAATTTTAGTTGACATTGTTTCATTAAGTAGTAGGGTACCGAGTTCAGTAACATATTCAACCCATATATATCAACTAATAGTTTATCTATGATAAAAATTAAATGGGAAATTTAATGTATTAATATATTTTCTGAGTAACATAGTAGGGTTATTATGAATTAGAATAAAATAGAACTTGTCATCACTCAAGTAAATATGAATCCTCTTGTGGAAGTTTCCCCATGTTTTTTGTGGTTGATATTAATAAAACACATTGACAACATATTGGTAACATAAAAGAAATAAATTTAAGAAATAGTGACTTTATAATTTTATATCAAACTTAAAACTATCTTTAAACAAAGGATCCATAGATCATTTTTCGTTACATGTACTGTTATGAATAGTTTTTAAAGTTTTCACTTGGTTATTTAAGTAATTATAGAACATACCTACACTATTATTTCAGTGTTTAATAAAAAATATCACTGCATTATAGGGATAATGAACAATATTGTATAAATATGAAATAATACATATATGAAAACAGTTTTATGTTATGAAAAGGTTATAAAAATACTACTAAAAGGTTATAAAAATACTACTAAATAGTTTTATGTCAACCATGTTAGAAATGATATAAAAAATCCATCACTCAACTTACCTTTTATGTTTAATCAATATTTAAAATTTTAAAAAATACTCAATAGTGTAATTTATTTTCACCTTCTATTCAAGAATTATATTTTTTAAACTTTTTCAACTAAATGTTTTTTTCTTTTACCTTCCATGGTCCTATAACGTACAAATTAATCTTCAAAATCTCATCATCTTTAATAGATATATTTTGTTACTTATAAATGTAATAGTCCACTTGAATAGTGTGGTATGAAATTTCAATGAAAAATATTATTACATAGAGAAGTGATTTCTATTATAGTAAAGAATACATAATTCAATGGATTTTCCATTGTAATGTGAAGATAACATATTAAGCCATAATCAAATGCCTTTATAACTACTGCATGTTTTGGAAAATTTTATTGTAAAGAATCTTTTTATGTACAAATCATAGCTATATTTTCTCTAGTATTTATTGAAAAAAGTAAAAACATTTTTATTTATAACTCTAGAAACATTAATATGTATTTTTCTGTGATATAAAACATACTGGTGAAATAATACCCCAGTAGATGAAACTGATTGGACTTGAATTTTTTTAATAGTCATTTCATGTGATATAGTTAAATAATATTGTATTATATGAATATTTAATTGAAACTTGGAGTCCAATTTTGTAATATTAATACATAGTATAAAATCATTATGTCCCAAATGAGTTCCTATTAAAATTTATACTCTAGTGAAATGATCCCCCAAAAAGTGATGGCCAAATGTAATCCATTATAAATTCTAAAATGATGATAAAAAATTCTTAACAATAGAAATAGAACCCCAACTTTTATTATTAATTTTTTATATAGATACAAGATATGTTAATTCAATTTTAAATTTAATGTTTATACATTTTTTATATGGTTTCAATATCTAAACTTTCTTTAAAAACTAAATCTAAACTCAAATAAACTATTTACTCTCAAATATTTAAATATAAAATGCATCCATTTTCCTCTTACATAGCCATTCATTTATGTGCTAAAACATCCCATGATTTTGAGTACCGAGGGAAATTGTAATTTTATTTTAAAGATGGTTATGCGTGGTTAAAAATGGATTCTAACGGATTTTGAAATATAGTTACTAGAAAATATTTCAGAATATCAATATCAACCTCACTATTTTTTGGCCTTCCAACCACCCCTTTCTCTATGTTATGAATCCCATTTGAAATTTTTCATTCTTATAAAGAATCAATACTTTTGTAAAATGAATGTAGTGTCATTCCCTATGTATATTTTAGAACACAAAAATGTTTCCATATATAAGAATATTTTATACTTTCAGATATTATATCTTCTTCGGTATCATGTCATACTACAAGAAATATTTGATGGAAATCACAACCAATGACATTTATTTTTTCCTTAAAAGTAAATTCTGTAATATTTATAGCATGTGATGACATATTATGCCTCAATGTGTGATTAGGAGCCTCAAAACAATATTTTTAGGACATTGGTGCTTCATCCAAATAATTAATTTCATTTTTTGTACAATTTCAGAAAACTAAGTTCCCTACTGTATATTTTATGTCAAGTATTAAATAACAATATTTGGTATAAAATATAGAGAATATATTTTTCAACCATCTAGTAATAATGAGGCTAATGTAAGTACTATAATCCATTCAGAATAGAGTAGAAACATTCAAGAATGAGGCAACAATGTTTTTCCACTACCTCGATAGCCATGGAAAAAAACTCCACCATTCTCTATGAAATATGCTTTGAGAATGGTTTTTAAGAATTTTTTTAGAAGTATTTTTTCTTATTCAAAATATAAAATTCTACTTGAATAAGATCCTTATCATAATTTTTTCGTCTATAATCCACCTATTTCCAAGAAATGTAGATGAAAACACTAGAATAGGTATTGGTGGGTGATTGTTCAACAATATTCCATTGCTAGGAAAGATTTTATTAATATCCATAACTTTATATTGCTCTAATTGAATGATAGTAAGTTTTAAATCTATTACTATTATAGGTATTAAACTAAATGTTTGACATTATATTGAAATAGTAAATATATTAATGATGGTGTAACTAATATTTTCAAAAGAATATATGACAAAACTAAGTATCATATGCACATTTACACAAAAATAGATATATAATCCCCATTATATTTCATTAAATTGTGAAAACAGACTTCAAATATTGTTGTTGGCTCTGAATTTTACATAATTGAATTGAAATATATGTTTTGATTGTGAATTATAATTATTTCTATCTCCATTGATAGAATTTAAGAGTAATTATTAATTAATTTATGTGTATAAAATGAGTCTATAATATTATTTTTTAATTTTCATCCAGTTAAATAATTAAAGTAAAAAAATACGAGAGAGAAATAAGACATGCATAAATATTAGAATATTTATATTTCAAAGTCAAAGTTCTTAAAAAATAAGTTTATAAATTCTATAACATCACTTTATAACATATTTATAGAAGTATGTAAGATATATTATAAGAGTATTTTCTAGGTTTTTCTATATCAATCATGATGTTTAGAAATTTTATTTTAGAATAGAAGGTGAACAAATATTCAATGTAGGGGATTCCTAGTTTTCTATAAACAAGTCTCCATAATAGTTTCCATAAACTTTGAATCATCAATAAGTAAAACAAAGAAATAAGAAGACTCTCATTACACATGAGATGTCTCATTTCCCTCATAGTGATCCTCTCTCATTGTACACCGCATAGGTTTTCGTCCTGAAATAATTTACCACAGGATCAACGATGCTTCGGAGCACTACCCCAGCCCTCTTTCCACCTCCTCAAGTCTTCTACCTTATCCTAAGAAATGCTCTGGATTTCTCCTCCTTTTTAGCATTCTTCTCACTAGGTTGCATGGTGATGTTCATCGGTGAAATACCGTTCACCTTTCTCCTCCCCTATTTCTACCTCATCATGTGCATCAAACCTCCACTTTAGGTCTACGTGTAGGTAATTAAATTAGTTTGGGACAGTAATAGAGGTGGAGTTCGGTGCTCTTTCTCTCTACTTCCCTTTTTGTTCAACCCATTAGGATAAAACCCATCTTGGTTAGGCTCAATGAGTGTTTTTGGGACATCATGGGATGGTGTTTGAGGGGGCATGGGGAAGGTCTATGTGCTTTTCTTGGAGGAAATTTTTTTCTTGTATTTTGTGTTTATTTTCTTCAACATCTTCTGTGTTTTCTCCAGGAACTTCGCATCTAGTTTTCTTTCGGTTCTTTATGGTTTGTTTTGAATTTTTTTGGGAGTGTTTTGTTCTTCAATTTATCTAAGGTGTGTTGTTCATATTTGGTCCCCATAGGCGATGACACCAATGCAACTTTCATGATGGCCACAGCGATGACGATAATTGGTCTTTGATGGATGCAGATATCATGGATAATTTGGTCTATTTTAGTTTTTTCAAATAAGTTTGTCTCGAATGGTTTTTTCTTTGAAGGTCAGTTCTGGTTTTGGTTTTCATTTCTATTTGAAGATGTTCTAATAAAGCAAATGGTGTTTGTGTTTCTGGTTCTCGTGGTTTGATGCTTTTGGTGGATGATGGTCGGCGGTTTCACTCATTATCAGCTCCAGCATTTTTAGGGTAATGATATTGACTGGTGGTAATCATGTGTTTTTATTGATATGGTGCATGTCAGAGAGCATGGATAAAGGATATCATGTCTTGATTCATTTTGTTAGTGAATTGATCAATGTAGTTTTTTGAAATTTTGAATTTAGCACAATGGTATCTTGAGTTTTCGATTCCTGTATTTGGTTTTATGTCATGTGTTGTATTGTTTTGAATTTGGAAATGTAAGGTTACCAATTGACCTTAAAATTTTTTTTTCATAAAACAAAAAAATATAGATTTGGAGTGTAAATAAATAATAGGACTCTCTAAAAGTATTTAGAGTAATATGTTTTATAATCCATATTTCATCATATGAAGAATGTCATGCATCATTTATGAGATATATTCAAAGATAATATAGTTAACCAATGGTGGTATGTACAAAATGCAATCTTCTTCAAGAAAATTCTTGTTTTTAGGGATAACATTTTCATTCATGTGAGAGGAACAAACATTTCATTGGAAATTCTGCCTAATTCAAATATTGTGCATTAAGATAAATTTCATCATTGTAAGTTGTAGTTTTATCACCATACTAGTGGAAATTAAATCTTATAGCAAGACAGAACCTATAATGGTTTTCATAACTCAATATTCTCTATACATACTCACATTCATCTGGATATTATTATTTTACATTCAAAATTATATTTTCTCACCTTATTTCATAGTAAAAGTTAATGAATAAATGATGTATGCTTCAAAACAAATTTGAATTTTTCCATGTTGCATATTATATTATTTATATCTTTAACCAGATTTATTTTTTGTTAAGATTATTAATTAAATGTATCTTGACACGCCCTTATTATTAGTGTTCCACAAACACTCTTATTTCTGACGTATTCTAAATTGTATCTTCTTCAATATTTATAAAAAAATAAGTTTTAAATGTTTATTACTCATTAATATAAAAATTAGATTTTTTATCATTGTTTAAAATTAAATGTGTGGCATCCTATTACTAATATTCAGGTACTCTTTGACCCTCCATTTTTAACATTCATTGGTTGGGGTTTTTCTTGGGTTTTTTCTGATAAAAACTGCAAATTTTGGAAAATTATGGGTTGTGCATGGATGGTGCATGGTTTAACAAAACATGCAGCCACCTAGTAGAAACTATGTACCCCAATATAGGGGTTGTAGGTTAGGATTCATTTTTTTCCTAACCATACGGCCCTAACCAACTGACCTTGCATATGAATTTTTCTATTCAGAAAATTTATTTAAAAAATACCAAAACCATTGTTTTATGAACTGTTTGACTCCAAATCCACATAACTCAAACTCCTAGGTCATGGAGGCTCTCAAGAACCCCTTTTGGCTCCTCATGACCCATAATTAGGCGGATCAAATCATACTGGACCTTGTTTAATCCCTCTCTGGTAACTGAATCTTCTTCTATTCTTTCTCTCATGCTCTCTCCTTATTTAGTCTATAGGGTTTGTTAGATAGTCCCATGATTGATTGATCTAAACTCTATTGATGTGGAACTTGAATCCAGGTTATATTTATATGACTATGTTTTCGACATTCATCATTGTAAAATCATGCTATGGGTGTTGTGTTACATGAGCTTTGTGTTAATGGTAGGTGGTTCCGTTTAAGTTACACTATATAATTGAACATTGAATTGCTTGATTTTATTTAATTAATTTTTAATGAATTATGAAATCACAATTTGATGAAAATTGGTATTCAAAATTGAATTGGTGTGTATTTTTGGAAAAACCTCAAATCCATTTTAATTGAAAATTTTGGTGTGATTTGAAATTGATGGAAATTTGCGAATTGAATTTTGAGAAAAAAATTGTCTTAAATTGATTTTTTAGGAACCTATTATTGTATTAATTTTAGAAAGGAATGAAATGAAGAAGAAAAAAATGTTTTGGTTTTTTACTGAAACTGTAATATTGAAACTAGAAATGGGGATATTTTATTCTAATCTAATTTCAAATTGTTTTACAATTATTGATTAATGTATTGAGCACATGTGAGATTAGGCAGTCAGTGGTTTATTTGGGAAAATCAAACTAGGATTTTAATTCCCTGGTAACATAATGATCATGAAAAATCTAATAAAAACATATTTAGGTTTATCGAATCCCATATAGGGTATTAGCGAGTCCTTTTTTCCCTTAATCTGAGTGATGTGTATACATATTGCCATGATAGCTGATATGAGAGTGTGAGGATCCTTTGACCAGGAACAATCGTACCATAGGTAATACTAGCATATTGATTATTGTGATTACATTGATATATATATATATATATACCATTTATTGTGAAACTTCTTTAGATATGACTAGTGATTTATATAAATTGTTTTATATAAAATGTAAACTTAAGCCATTATTTGAAATTTTTCCATCATTTGAAATGAAAATCATGTCTTATTTTACATATAAAAATCCTCCTCCATGATTTTTTATATAGAATAGAATGCATGATTTTTTTTACAATTATGGAATCTTATTATGGAAAATTGGGAGAGACCCCACTGGGATTTTAGCTCCCACCCTGCCTTTTCCTTAGCATGTTTATAGATTTTATTCTACCCGATTCAAGTAAAGGGAAATAACCCCTTGGAATAGAGGGATGTTATTAACACTTTAGGCTTAGAGTGAAGTGAATTTTGGGACTTCGGATTATCTTTTTACTTATATTACTTTGATGATATATTTTTTGGGTTTTTAATATACCAATTTGGCCTATGGTATTATCTCACTTTGGATTTTTTTTGTATACGGATATATATAATTTTTATTCCTCTTTTTTTGGAAAATTACTTCCCACATTTATATTTTATGATATTAGTTACTAGTCACCAACCTAGGGGTATTGGGGACTCCCTTTAGTCTATTTATGTGTCAATTTAGGTATCAGGGTACTAGGGTATCTAGTTTCGTTCCTGATAAAGTGGTATTAAATGTGTATGTTTTTCATCTTTCCTTGATGTTAATATGTAGTATGATATCTTTTTGGAACAAAGGAGGTAGTTATGGGTGAGTGTTTATCCAGTTATCATTGAAATGATTTTTAAATCACCATGTGTAGTTTGGTAAAGTCGTCTTTATAATTTTTTCAAGTCTTTTCCTTTCAGGATATTTGGATAGGTATAAATCCAAATATTTTTTATCTATTTGATGAAATTAATTTCCCCATTTATATTTTTTTAGTTTTTGATCTATATAGTATTATTATGTATTCAACAGTGTTTATTGATGTTGTGTATCATATTACCTCTGAAAAATATGTGTAAATAGGATCTAGGAGGAAACTGTTGATGAACCATAGTGAAAAAATCCTCTCATGGACCATAATCTTGTTGAAATTGTGGTACATGTTGTCCATGATCTAGGAAAGGTCCCTTTATCCGTTCTCATTCAAGTTTCAGTGGTGAAACCTCATTGGGATGAATTTTGGAGCCATGGATAGAAGTTCCTTCACAAAAATCCATGAACATTAGAAGGCTTTAGTAATCCTCAATAGGTCGAGGACCGGTTGAGAAATATTGAGTTTTTTTAGTTCTTGAAAATTCCTAATGTGGTCGAGGTGAAGTGTTCTACCTTCATACTGGAAGGACCCAGTAAGAGATGGTGGGACAAGATGGTTACACTGAATAATCAAAATGGTTTGTAATGGAATGACTTTAAAGTTATTTTCACTGACTAGTTCTATCCAACGTATATAGTGCAATATAAGGAAATGGATTTTTTAAAACTAGAGAACGCAAACAAGACTATGACAAAATATGTGAATTGATTTGATGATATTGTGCTGTTTACACCTAATATTATATCAAATGAGAATATGAATACTTGACAATTCAAGAAGGTACTGCAATATGATATTTGTTCAACGATTTTCTTGCTAAATCTCTCATATTATGTTGAGATATTGAATAGGGTGTTGTTGGTTGAACATGGTCTAGCTGGTAAGTCCGGATTAAAGGGAGTTTATTTTTCTCATAGTGGGAAATATATTAATTCATTCAATGGAAAGAAAATGTTTGATGAGTCTTATAGTGAATCTCAATATTAGTGTTATTCTATACCTTCATTAGAGTGAGGAAGAGGACCTTTTACTTTGTTCTAGTGTGGGAATCCTAATCATTTGAAACGGGTTTGTACTGAGGCACCCAAGATCTTTGGTTCATGTGGATGCACAATTACCTTGAAGAAATTATGTTATATATTCTATTCCCAACATAGTGTCAAGGGATCATTATCACCAAAATGTACTATAGTGAAATAAGATTCTTCTTGATCTATTGTGTTCCTTCCAAAGGCATCTAGAACGAAGATTCGTCATGCTATGGAAGAGTCTCCATAGGATGTAGATACGGGTCTGGTGTCTATGGGAGGTACCATTGCTAAGGCTTCATATTTTGTGACTCCTTTATTTTATAATGTTTTATCTTATTCATTTTTATACATTCTTATTGTGAAACTTCTAAATCTACATACATATCTTTTAACTTATACAATGAATATTACTATATAACTCTGAACAAAGAGTGAGAGGGGTCTCTATTTTCCGTCTTGTGGGTTATCTTTATTAGTGATTGATATTAATTGAGATACTTGGGATATTTTGGTTCTCGACATGAATCCTCTGTATATCATTTTCAAGAAGGAATGGATCATTTTTTATAAATCCTGAATTTATTATTCTCTTAAATGGGTATCCATTAATACACCTAATGGGGTACCCCATGTCTTTTAGGAAGAATGGGACCCAAGGTCAAGTAGACCGAACCTATTTATCCAAAATTGGGGAAAGTAATATCAGTGTTTTATTTTGATCTAGAGTGTAAATATTTGATTATTTATCCCCCTCAAGTTTTCATTAGGTTTCCCAAATGTTTTTCATTTTGACTTCTATTTTTTTCATTGGTAATGTAGGTGTAGTTCTCTACTGGTTTAGTTCCTGGTACTCACCAATATCTATTAACTTGTACTATATGGAACTCTATAAAATGAAAGATTTGAAAATTTGTTGAATGATATATTAGAAAAAAATTTATACGCCTGAGTGTGTCACCTTTTTTGTATCTTGTTCCCATTTCTAATAAAGTTTATGGAACGCTTTTTGTGTGTGTATATTACCTGAAACACAACCGAGTTACAGTAATGAAAAAGTACTTATTTCTATAGATTAACAGGTTATTTGACCATTTAAAAAGGGAAAATTGGTTCCCAAAGATTTATCTTTGGTCTGGTTATCACTGGTTGAGAATAAAATAAATTGACATTCAGGAAACCACCATCCAGAGAAAGAAATGACATTATGAGTACCTTATCATTACATTTGGTCTAACCAATGCTCCTGTAGTATTCATGCCATTGATTAACAAGTTCTTCCATGAGTATCATGATATTTTCATGGCAGTTCTTTTGATGAAATCTTAGTTTACTCTAAGTCCAAGGAGGATCATGTGTGTTATATGAAAGTAATTATGGAATGGTTTAGAAATCACTAATTTTAGGAAAAGATATAAAAATATTATTTCTTGATTCAAGAATTAAAGTTCATGCCACATGTGGTATTAGATCAAGGTATTTTTGTTGATCTTGAACATGAGAGAGATGATATGACATGGGAGAAATCATGTAATATTTTCTAGATTTTGTGCTTCTTGGGTTTAGTAGGATATTATCACCAGTTTGTAAAATATTTTTCAAGGATGGATTATCTAGTGATCACCCTAACTCGAAAGGAAGTGAAATTTTATAAGAATGATATATATCAGAGTTATTCTGTTGATATGAAACTTCTTTTGACTTATGTGTTTGTGTTGACTCTTTTAGAGTCAAGGAAGTGCTATGTGTCTTTTTTGATGCATTAGGTTTGGGTTTGGGTTGTGTTCTTATGGATGGAAATCATGTTGTTTCTTGTAGATCTTTGAAGCACATGCCGCATGATAAAAATATTATGGCCCAGGACCTTGAACTTGCAGTTTTCACATATGAAAATAAGGTTTTGTGGTTTAACTTTTTGAATAACGGTTTACCATGTATTCTGACCACAAGAGATTGAGTTATACGTTCTCTAAAAATATTTGATTTTCCACTAGAGAAATCAATTTAACTGCCAATAACTTTTCAATTTAGATGTTTTCTATACCACAGGATGTTGAATGTCATTACTAATGTGTTGAGTAGGAAACTATCAACCTAGTTTTTGAATGACCTATTAGAAGAGTGTAACTTAATGGATATTTTTTTTATTATTTCATATTGGAGATCAGGAAACAGTGACTAAGGGTTTTCTTGGATAGTGTTCAATTTACCTCCTATCTTCTTGAGATGTTTCTTCTCAAAAAATATCTTAATGTTAAATTCCCTAGAATTGGAGACTTAATTTATAGTGGGGTGACCATTATTGAGTGATTTTTCTCTACAGAGGGTGTGTTATGTTTATAGAAATGGTTTTTTTTACCACTGTCTATATGGAAAGTTGTTTTGTGATTCTTCCATAATTCCCAGTGTTAAGTGCACCGAGGTACCACAATGATTTTTAGGACATTCGGTAACAATTATGATAGATATGAATGAGATGAGACATAACAGACCTTGTTCTTCTCTACAATACATGACAACAGGTCAAGTTCGTCCATCAGAAGTATTATGGTTTACTTAAACTACATCTAATTCCAACTTCTATGTGGGATAATATATCTATGGACTTCATGTTTGTATTTCCATGTACTTAGGGAACGAATAATTCAACATAGGATATGATCGATAATATAACCAAATAATTTCAATTTATACCCATTTGGGATAGAACTAAATTTCAGGAGATGGGAAATCCCTATATGAGAGTTATTATTCATTTTCATGGAGATCCATATGCTATAGTCTCTAATAGAGATCCCTATTTTACTTCTCGCTTTTAGAGAGGAATTCGGGTGGCATTCGGATCTTAGGGTCATTTGAGAATGGTATACCATCCCCATAAGGATAGACAGAAAGAGTGGGATATATTGATTCTTGAGGATATGCTTCATGCCTATGTCCTTTGTTTTGGTTAAGCTTTGGATGGACAATTGGGATTGGTTGATTTTCTTGATAATAGTAGATACAGGTCCTTGATCAGAATGGATCATTTTCTGTCCTTGTATGGTCGGCCTTACAAATCACTATTGTGTTGGTGAGAGATTTGGGAATGTTCATTTAACTGATCTTGGTTCAAGAGATAATAACAAAGATTCAGTTTAGACCTTTTAATGTCTTCATAGGCTTGGGAGGAAAGGGAATCTTGATCCTAATTTTTTGGGACATTTTGAGGTTATTGAGTAGGTGGTAAAAAATTGGATTACAAATTATTACATCCATCGTTGTGGATGTCGATAAATATCATGTTCAATATATCTCAATAAAAAAGTATATTTCTAATCCATTTCACATTTGGAGCTTGAGGGATCTTAACGTTGATCTTGATTTATCCATGACTGATCATTTAGATAGTATTGTTGATTTTGAGATAAAGTTACTTACTGAGAGGGTGACAACACTTGTGTGAGTACTATGTCCGAACGATTCAAATATGCATCAGACATGGGAAATATAAGAACTGATGAGAGAGTAGTGGCCTCATAATTTTGATATTAATGCTTCTTGATAGGATTTTTAGGGATATAAAATTTCTATGGTGGGGAAGTAGTAAAATCTTGTTACTAATTTTTAATTACTCCTCAATACTAATTTTCTATAATTCTTTGGTTGGGGTTTTTCATGGGTTGTTTCAAGAGAGAAGCTTTTTTTCTTTGAAAATTCCATGCAGTGCACGGTTGGCAAACAGATTTCCCAAACCATGTTCACACCCAGTATAATCCATTCTACCACAGGTGGTGTGGTTATTCATTGTTGGAACACATTTTAACAAACCCTTCTCCCAATTACAGGGGCACACGGTTAGGGTTCACTATCTGTCTAACCATGTGGCCCTTCCAAGATAACTATGGCGGTGGTTTTTTTTTCTGTTCTGTTATTTTAAAAAAAAAATTAAACGCATATTTTATCTTCTACTTGACCCTAACTCCTCATAAGTAAAAATCCTAGGTATTTGATGCTTTTAATAACCCATTTTGGCTCCTATAAACATATTAAAATGTGAATCATTTTTTGGAGTACCTCATTCGATCTGTATCTGATAAGAGAACCTTTTACCATTCTTTCTCTCTCTCTCACTCCATCATTCCTCCACAGGGTTTGTTAGATCATCACATGATTGATGGATATAAACCTTTTTGAATTGGATCTTGAATCTTGGTTTGATTTCAATATCTCTATTTCCATCATTTATCATTGGTAATTCTCATTATAGGAGTTGTGTTATATGATATTCATGTTAAATATCGGTGGTTTCGTTTGAGCTGCACTATATAACTGAACATTGAATTTATTGATTTTATTTTATTACTTTCAATTGAATTGTGAATATATAATTCAATGTGAATTGGGATTTAAAATTGAATTGGTGTTTATTTTGTCAAAACCCCCACAATTCCATTAGAATTATAAATTGGGGTGTGATTTTAAATGGATGGAAATTTCGGAATTGATTTAAAAATTTATTTTTGAGGAAAAAAAGCATTAAGTTGATTTAACAAGAACCTATGAATGGTTTTATTTTTATAAGGCATGAAATGATGATAAAAACCTATGTTTTGGTTTTATAATGAAATTGGAATATTGAAACCTAAAATTTGATAATTTTATGTTACACTCATTTGAAATAATTTTCCCACTATTATTTATTGATTGAGCACATGCAAACCTAGGTAGTTAATGGGTTATTTGGGACAAGAAGGATATCATGGTAATTCCTTGGAAAATTATAGATGATGAAAACTCTAACAAAAACCTTGTTAGGTAGATATTATCCTATTTGGGAAATTGATAAGTCACATTCAGCCTAAGCCTGAGGTACATGTGTACACATTTCCATGATCAATTATATAAAAGTGTGAGGATCATATGACACTGAACTATTGTACCACAGGGTAGATGACCATGTTTCTTTTTTTGATTAGTTTGATATATATCCCATTGATTGTGAAACATATTTACTCATGCCAATTGATATATATAAACTATTTATATAAAATTTTTACTTAATCTATTTTTTTGAGATGTTTCCATCATTTGAAATGAAATTCATATTTTGTTTTAAATATGAAAATTCATTTAGGAGGATTTATTCTCAAATTGAAATCACGATTAGATTTATTATTATGTAATCTTACTACGAAACACTTGGTGAGACCCGATTAGGATTTTAGATCACACATTTTATTTTCCCTTGGTTGTCTGTATATTTTCTTCTTCCATTTTCATGTAAAGGGAAAGAACCTCTTGGAAGAGGTGTATGTTCTTGACCATTTGGGCTTCCAGTGACATGTATTTTGGGGTGTTGGTTTATATTTTATGTTTATGTAACTTTGATAATGTGTTATTTGGTTTATTGATAGACCTATTTGGTTTATGGTACTATCTCCCTTTAGATTTTTTGATCATTCTGATTTTTAGAAGTTTTCTTCTACTGTTTTTTGAAAAACCATTCCCACTTTTATATTGTAGGATGCCAGATGCTAGTTGATAACCCATGGGAATCAGGAATAATCTTTGGGCATGTCATCTTGGATATTAATGTACCAGGGAATCCTGGTTGGTTTGGTACAAAATTTCAATGTATAAATGTTGTATGCTTCTCATAAATTACATTGTGAATTATTCCATATAACAATACATAATATTATATTGTTTGTTATATTTTTTTTTTCCATAACCAACTTAATTATTAGTTAAGACCTGTAAATACTAAATTTTTAACATTCCATCATTATTAGTTTTCTATTTATACTCCCCTTGATATAGAATTGGAAAATTTCTCTTCTGTAGAATCAATATTATGAGAATCCATTTCTTTATGGTCAATATACTATGTTACAAGCCTTCTAAGATAGTTTTTATTATCAATAAATTGTTCTTTTCTATATATATCGATAAATATTTTTCTTCACTATATTTCAATATTTCATATAGAATAGTTCCGATTTATTGATCATTTTAGGTTTTTAGTGTTCTAAAAACCCTTTATTTATGGTATTATACTCAATATTATGTAAATTTTGTTTATTTTTTAGTTATAAATATTAATTACACTATTATGAAATAAACGATTCTAATATATATTATTTAATTTGTTTACAAATTTTCAGCTTATAGTTTATCTCTATATTACTTTATAAATATCAAATTAAGTTTTATTCATTTTTCTATTGAAATATAAATTTTGTATTTTTTTTTTGTTTTTCACTATGATGAATTTTACGTTTTAAAATTTTTATGTATTTGAACAACATTGATTATTGAAAATTAAATGAATTATTTCATTTTTCAATCTGACTCAAAAATTTTAAATTTTATCATATATCATAATTTTGTAACCTTGATACATATTTTCATTTAAATATTTTGAAAATTTCTATGTTATAAGAATGTTGTATATAGAATAAGTAATTTCTCATACATGAAATTATATTGAAATTTTATTTTATAGAATGAAATAGAGTATCTAAGAAATACTTTCACATATTCTATGCAATTTATAAGAAATATATTTTTCAATGTTTTAAAATATTATAAGTAATATATTTTTATTTTAAATTCAGTTTTCTAAATTTTAGTTTATTTTGTCATTAATGTCATTTCCCACTTTTATTTCATTTTTGTTTATTCATCCATTTTTACTATCATAACATATATTATTCATCTTTTATTAATTCCTTTTTATAGTTATTATCCTTCCCATTAACATTTTGAAATCCCTTATCATCTTCTAAAAGTTGTTAATATGTATGACTTGTATTTATGTTCTCTGTACTGTCCTTTTATATTAGTTTAATTCTCATTCCATGTAGAATACCCCATTCTTCTATATATGATAGTGGAAATGTTTTATCTACACATTTATAGAAAATATAAAAAAATATAGATGGATATATAATATGGAAGATGATCTATTTTCATAGTTTGAATGTTTTGTAAACAAAATAAGTGTTTAACTTTGATACTTATTTTACATAGCATTGACCATAAATTTTACTTGAAATGCACATATATAATGTACCAAAAAATATAATAATTAATATTATATCATTTATTTAATAATTATTTTATTTCATAGTGTTTCTTCAGAAGTATGTTCTTGGATAATTGGCTTAATGAGTAGATAATTGTCATTAATTTACCATATGAAACATATTATATTTATTACTCTCTAATTTACATAAACATTTAAAAAAATGAGTTCATTTATTCATTTATTTATTTATGTTATTAAGTAAATTTTTTTACATTAATAATGTTATCTTGATTTTATAGTTGAAAACAAACTAAAATTACTATTGTACTTTGAAAATCTAAACCAGGTCACTTGTCTGCATATTTTATATTATTAAAAAAATATAAACACCTAATATAGCATTCATATTTCTTTTATTATTTTGAATGCATTACACTATAGTTAATCAATTTATATTTTATTTGTTAAACTTTATTTAAATATTATTTTTTTAAAAGCTGAAATTTATTTAAATTTTCTATAAAATAATTTTTTAAACCCTTTTAGGTACCATATTAATATCTACAATTACACAAATAATCATTAAAATTGTTTACAAACAATTAATTATGTGTTGTAGTTATATTCATATGGAATTTATACCATGATTATTTTTTAATACCACCTGTATTCAAACCCATTTATGCATACTGCATGAAAATAATCGATGTTAGAAAAATCACCACAAGCAGGAGAAATAAATGACTTATTTTGATAAAAATTTGGAATACAGTATGTTTATAAATTTTTTAATATATAAATTTGTATTCAATTAGTATGAATTACTTCATTGATATTATATAAATCTGATCATATATAAGAAAATTTATATAGTGAACAAATGCATTCACCCATACCTCACATGAATATCCCAGAGTAATTTCATTTGTTGTCGCATTGTATAGTTTTCCTACAATATGTCTAATGGTAAATCAATTATAAAAAGATGAAGGAAAAATGAGAGTTTTTATCTATGATATATCATGGTTATTAGAGATTAACTTTTTTGGTTTTCTATCTTGAATGCTCCTTTGACCAGTGTGAGGTGTCCCCCCCCCCCTCGAAGAAGTATGAAGCTACAAACAAATGTGTAGAATAAGGTTTGGTGAAAGAGGCCCTGATTTATTGGAAATGAGATCGTGACATGTCAGATGCCCCAGTAAGAGAATCGATAAGTTTTAAGATCAATCAATCTTACCGGGTTCAAAATCCTTGATTATTCTCTACTTATCATTCTTTTTTGGGACCCCACTCAAGATTACATAGAATAGTTCTTTAAATTTTGTCAAAGAAAACCCAAAATTTTTTAGTTATTGAATTGAATGCTTTTAGAAATCCATTATATCATGGATGACCACTCAAAGAATCTAAGACCTCTGGAAGATTTAATATATAAATAGAAAACTTCTCTAGGTATGGTTTTTTATGTTTGCTGTATAAAATAGATTTTTTTGGGTTTTTTCAACATCATTTTCCCTTTTCATGAGATGAAAATAAAGACTTGGGGAGTTCATTTTATCTCCCTCAATCTTGAAACATTGTGGTTCCAAGACTATGATCAATGGTTTATTCTAGAATAGGTATGGAATTTAAGGAATCAATCATGGATTAGATTCATATGTCTAAACTAGTTTTTTGGCACCCACGTATTCTTTTGCGTGTTGCATCTATCATGGAAAATCCATTTAGTTTTAAAGAAGAGATGGAATTTTACATATTTGGGAATTTTCCTAAATTATTACTAAATTTAATCTTTACTCTGAACTCAATAAAACTATTTTTTATGGTTGATGAATTAAAGCTTTAATTATCAATTGATTATGATCTTGTACCTGATTTTTGTTCTAATTACTACATTATTGGTCATGTCAGGAGAAATTTCATAAGGGCCAAAAAGTATACAATTATAAGAAACATGGCCACCTAGTGGAGCACTGTAATTTTAAGCTCGATTTTGTGAATTTTGATAATGGGATACATAGACCTAGAAAGAGTAAGGAGGTTTTATACATAGCGGATAGATAGGACCAAATGAATACTTCTTGGAGGTATATCTATCAAGATAGCCCCTTGACCATAACCAATTTAGATGGTAGAAATACATAGGGTGATGGTGGAGCGAAAAATCCATACCGGTAAGTCCTTCTTGTCTACCACCACATTCCCCTCATAATTGATCAATAACAAGGTTGTATAGTTCTATTGTTACTCGTATGGGGAAATTAGGAGCTCTCAAGGAAGGCATTGACACTTTTAAAGAGACACAAGGTATAAAAAATGGAAATGAAAATGTGGTTACTCAGAATATGAAATTAAAGTTAACCATGTTGAGGTGAAGGAGGATAACTTCTTATAACAAATTGATCATAAAGGTAAGAAGAAAATTAACCATATTGGTTTAGCCCACTTTCTATGTAAGAAGTCTTATCCTTATTATAATTCCATGCTTTCATGTAACGACCCAAACTTTCATTAATGGAAATCCCACTTGAGCTAATTAAATGTCCCTTTATGTAAAATATTTATATAAAATATCAACAAGTTTGGTTTTATGTTTTTGGATTTTAAAATACTTTTATGAATTCTGACCCTTTCTAATATACTCGTTGAATAGTGATGACATGATTAATATAAATATTGGGCTTTAACAAATCCAATTTACTCAGACAAAGGAAGCGATGGCCTCATCCAGTAGACATGCCCCATACAAATCCCATTTGTCAAAGATCAGAAAGGATGTTGCATATTTGGGATTCTCTCTTGACCAAGCCCAAGTCGAGCTTGAATATTTTAAGCTCGAGTGAGACCACCCATGAGAGAAGTTGAAGTTGATAGAGATTATCACCTAAGTAATGTTATCTGAGCCACCCCAAGAGTTTGTCACCACCGCACATCTTAGTCTTTGGTCTTATGCAGGTTTTATAAGGGGTTATGTAACAAGACCATAGGACTATGGTTAGGTACATTATTTTTTTATATAATAATGAATATACATTCATTTTATTATTTTACCTTGTAAATAGTTTATAAATCCAAAATAGTATTATTAGTTAATGTTCAACTGAAAAATCTATTTTGATGAATTAATGGATTTTGGAATTAATTAATATTTTAATAAAATATTATTATTATTATTAAATTAATTTTTATTAAATATAAATGATCATATAATTTTATGAATGCAATATTAATTTTTATTATGATTTGAAAGCCATTTTTTCAAAACCCGTGAATTTTTTACAAATTCGGATATTTATTATAAAAGTGAAAATTAGCATATTTAGAAAATTATTTAGATAAAATTAATATTATTTCGGGAATTAAGATGCTGAAATTATCCAACGGTGAATTTTTCTTAATTTTCTGAGATAGTCAAATTTTTTGGGTAAAAATTAAATACCGTTTAAATATATAATGTATTTTATGACATCATAATGACCCACTAGTGATATAATAAAATACTATAAACTTCATCTTCGGCCAATATATATTTTACCATTAAAATAATGTGATTTTGGGTTTGTTTGATTTATTTTACAAAGCTATAGTGGACCCATCAAGACTTATTAAACATTTTGTCTTTTAAAATTGTTTTCCTTGGGAGTGTGACTAACCTCCACATAAGCAACCCAATTATTTTAAGATGTTCTGAATTTTTCCTTATAAAATATTTTTTTCCACTTCCATATGCAAAAAACCATGGGCAAAAACCATGGGGTAGTTTGTGTTTTGGATTTCTATAATGTGAGGTGTCCCAAACCTAAATAATAAAGAATTCCATCACATTACCTATATAAACCCACCCAAGCTCCCACTTCCTCCTCACTAAATGACTTTTGAGTTCGTCCAACCACTGCCCTCATCTCGCTAGAATCCTCCCAAGGTGTCCCAAGCTCCCAAGAAGCTTCTCTCAAGCCTTTGGAATCACACTTCCAAGTAAGGGTTTTCCTTCCATTCTTAATTTTTTCCAATATTCATTAAATTGGTATGCCCTTTTAATTTCAATTATAAATGTTGGGGTATGGTTTCACACCTCCAAAATTTTTCTCTATTTATGTTTTAATTATGGTAGAACCATTAATCTCTCATTAAATGCCTCCCATGTACACCCGTTACTACACCGAAATTCCGAAAGGAATTTATCTCTCCTCATTTACATTCAAGAAATTCTTTTGTATAATGAATCTAAATTCCATTAAATTTGTCAAGACATGTATATATATTACCCCTTTAATATACATGTCTTGTAAATATGATGAGATACACCTTTCTCTCTCATCAACCATTTTTATTAGTTCTTATGTCACGCCCTTATGCTGCAGAAATTGCACCGCGCTTTTCCACGCCAAAGTCATTGTGTAGTGAATACCATGCCCATTTCTCTATCAATGGTATTAACCTTTATTAACATTTACTTATTGTTTAAATAGAATCATGTATGTATTTCACATTTCTTTATCATGGAATAAAAGATTATGTTTAATGATTCAATGTTTTATGATCCATGTGGCACACTTATACATGAAATGAAATGTTTAAGAAGAGTGTTCCATGATAGCGCTCCAATGCATTAGGTAAAGTGTAGTATCCTGATACATCATATGAAATGGGTGTTTAATCATGCTAATTGAAGTAGAATTATGGTTTAATCGTGATTCATGTACAATGAGGTTTTTCTCATGCTCCATGTGCAATGGGCATTGGCTCATGCTAATTCCATGTTAAGTGTTGTTGCCACATTTCCATGTTAGGATTATCATGTTTTATCATGCCTTTATGTTTATTATTATGTTGTGATCTATTGATATGCCTATTTTCTAACATGTATTGTATTCCTCATGTTATTCCATGGTTATTCCCTTACCGGGTTTTATACCTCACCCTTTTTTATGCATGTCCTTAGGTTATCCCATGCAATGCTAAGTACGAGGGAATGTAGTGGCCATGTAAATGATGTTTTTGATAAAGATATTGTATTTCATGTTTAAAGTTGTTATGTAATGATATTAAGACCCAAAGACACTAGATCTATCGATCTTCTATGTTGTATCACGTGATGTTTATGTAATAAATTACGTTTAATTATATAATAAAAAGAAATGTTGTCATAGTTGGTATCAATGGATAGGTTTAGTTATTTTTGGGATTAGGATTAGAAAACCCAGTAAAGCCTTACAAACAAGACTAAGTTTAATAAAAACATCTCTATGTTTTGGTGAATATTGATTAAGTGGTTTATCAAGCAAATGCATCCCTGTTTGGATACAAGTAGGTAGAGGCACCTCTAGCACATATGTATCCTAGGGGTAAAATCTGAAAACACCACTTTGAGCTAGACTCAAATGGGAACTGGTGAACGAAAATGACCATTTCTATACACTTGGTCATGACACTCCCATGGTATATACTTTAGTAAATTCACAATCTTAGTATGAACCGTTATTAATTGACAAAAAAAGATACCCTAAGAATATATTTTAGAAAATAGATCATGGATAACATAGACTGAAGTCAATAGATTCATATGTTAAGGAAATAAAATTTATTTATAAGTCATCAATTTTTTCCTTGGATTAACCTTTATGTGTTACCCCTAACTTTCCTTTTATTCCAGCCAATGGCCAGTAATAGGAGGACTCAGGCTGACAACCTATGTGAAGATCACTGTGATGATTGTACTAATGAGATGCCCAATTCAATGGAAGAGGGAATCGCGAACTTAGTCATATTCGTCTCTCGGCTAACTCAAGAGTTGAATAGAAACATTGGTCAAGAGGAACGTTTAAACCCCCTAAGAAAGAAAAAGTATCTATCGAGAGCTTCATGATTCAATGGCCTCCTACATTTAATGGATCATCTGATCCCTCAATCTCTGAACAATGGATCAACTCCATTGAAAAGATCTTCTCCATCCTTCAATGTTCTGAAAAAGAAAAGGTTCTCCTAGCTTCTTATTGTATGGATGGTGAAGATGATCAATGGTGTACATTGATAGAAAACACGAAGCCTAATGAGGAGATCAAGGCATTGGAATGGAAGGATTTCCAAAATATGTTTTTTGATAAATATTTTCCGTGCACCCTTTGGGTTAAGATGGGAAGGGACTTCTTTTCCCTCAAGCAAAAAATATGATGAATCTATCAGAGTGTTCGAGGAAAACTTCATGAGGCTTGCATGATACTCCTCTGTCTTTATTGTTAACCCCAAATGCAAGGTTTATCGCTTCCTTGGTGGGATGAAACCTAGCCCGCGGAAAGCGCTAGCGATCCGTGACTTTGACAGCTATGAAGAAATTGTCTGATGTGCTCTAAAGTTCGAAATGGATATCGAATAATCTCTGGGGTATCATGGGGATAAGAAGATTAAGGTGTACTTCAATTTTTTTGGTCCGATGGACAAATCCAACGGTGCTATGAAGATCCAGTACCCCACTCGCCAAATGTGCAGAAATAAGCACCCCAAAATCTGCCTGAAGAGGACGAAGAAATGATTTAGGTGTGGATGAGAAGGGTACCTGGCTATTAACTACTGGCACAAAAGACATTTGGCTACAACAAAGGAGAGTAATGCTCCGTTCGAACCTAAACTCATGGTTTATTGCTAAAACTACAAAGAACAAGGGCATCTAGCAAATCAGTTCCCTAAGACAAGGGTTTTCGGAGGTAACCAACAACCTCCAAGGCAGCGAGGGCAAGCTTTTTCCATCACTACTACCAAAGTGAACACCGACAATGAAGTGGTGATAGGTACACTAGTTATTCATTCAATAATAGAGAACATACTTGTTGATTCAGGTTCTAAGAATTCTTTTATATCTCAAAAGTTTAGTAGAACAATCCCAGCACCACTACAAATCATGGAAGTGAAGTATCGGTGAGTATGACAAATGGAACAATCATTGCATCCCATGAATATAACTCATCCCCTATCATAATCTGTGGATTAAACTTCCTGGCGAACCTCATCATGCTCCCTTTAGTAAAATTTGATGCAATTCTTGGCATGAATTTTCTTTCCTACTATATATCCAACATAAATTGTTGCGAGAGAGAAATCACTCTCCATATGGAGAATCGTCCCCCGATTCTTTACAAGTGCGAGGGGGAAGATGAGCCTTCTTTAACTCCATTATCTCAAGGGTGGATATTACTGCAATATGAGCAGGCACATCCAAATCAGAGGATTGAGTCTAAGGAGGCAACCATCCTAGAAGACATGCCTATTGTGATGGAATTCACTGAAGTGTTTTCTGAGTAATTGACTGGTCTTCCTCCTAGAAGAGATGTTGAATTCTCAATTGACATTATACTTGGGGAGTTACAAATATCCAAGAATCTGTATAGAATGGCTATTGTGGAGTTTGAGGAGCTAAAGAAATAACTATAAGATAATCTATATAAAGGGTTTAAATGCCCAAGTGCTTCACCATGGGGTGCACAAGTCCTCTTCATCAATAATAAGGATGGGTCAATGCATCTTTGAATCAATTATCGTGAGCTTAAAAAATGACGATAAATAACAAGTATCCCCCCCATGAATTGATGACTTATTCAATTAGTTGCGTTGAGCACAATACTTCTCCAAGGTGGATTTGCAGTTGGGATATTACCAAATAAGGGTGAAGAAGGAATATATCCCTAATACTGCTTTTCGTACAAGATACGAGCACTAAGAATTAATAGTAATGCCTTTAGAACTCACTAATTCTCCAGAAATCTTCCTGGACATGATGAATTGATTCTTTAAAGATTACCTTGAGAAATTCTTTGTAGTCATTATAGATGAAATTCCGATATACTCCAAAACCAAGGAGGATCATGAGGAGCATCTAAGAACTATACTAGAGACCTTGTGGAAGGAGAAGCTCTATGAAAAGTATAGCAAGTGTGAGTTCTAGTTGAAGGAGGTCTCATTCCTGGGTCATATCATCACAAGTAATAAGATATCTATGGATCTCTCCAAAATAGATTCAATTGAGGTATGGTTGAGTCCAAACATCGGTAATGGAAATCCGTAGCTTCTTTGGGTTAGCTGTATATTTTCGACAACTTGTGAGAAATTTCTCATGATTTTCCAACCCTCTAACAAAGATAACTAGGAAGGGAGTAAAGTTTTCTTGGAGTGATGAATGCAAAGAAAGCTTCAAGGAATTGAAAAGGAGGTCTACCACTATGCCCATTCTCACTTTACCCACAAGTAGAGTACTTTTTGTGGTATTCAGTGATGCTTCGAAGAAGGGCATGTGATGTGTGTTGATGAAAAAGAAAAAGTCCTTGCCTATGCTTCAAGGAAATTGAATGTTCATGAACAAAAATATCCAAAACATGACCATGAGTTGGCTGTAGTGATCTTCGCTTTATAAATTTGGTGGGATTATATCTTTTGGGATAAGTGTGAAATATATATGGATCAAAAATACCGCAAGTATATATTCACATAGAAAGAGTTGAACATCCACCAATGAAGATGGTTAGAGCTAATCAAAGACTATGACTGCTCAATCCATTACCACCCTGGGAAATCAAACAAGGTGGTGAATTCCCTATGTAGAAAGGACCCAGCGATTCTATAATTGATGAGAATTAAAAAGGATCCAATCTTTTTAGATTTGATGAATATGGACATGGGAATCATATTGAAGGGAACATCATCAATATTTTCACAAATGATTGCTCAACTGTCACTTTTGGGAAGGTTAAAGGATGCTCAAAAGGATGATGTGGGAATTCAAGAAAAATTGGAAGCAATACGAAAAGGTAAATCCTCAGAGTTTAATGTCAATTAAGAAGGAATTGTGGGATTTGGGAGAAGACTATCTGTTCCATCATGTCCGAAGCTGAAGAATGAACTTTTTGTTAATGCACATAGTTCAAATTTCTCTATTCACCCAGGAAAAACAAAGATGTATCGAGATCTCTGAGAGAAATATTGGAAGTATAATATGAAGAAAACAATCACTGAATATACATCAAAGTGCCTGGTGTGTCATCAAGTGAAGTTACAGAGGTAGAAGTCTAAGGCAATGATGCAACCATTGCCCATAATGGAATGGAAATGGGAGAACATCACCATGGACTTTGTCACTGGACTTCTGAAGACATCCAAAGGCAACAATGCAATATGGGTTGTTGTGGATCATCATACAATGGTTGCACACTTCATTGCTATTCAAGAGGATTTCTCATTGGATCAGCTGGCATAGATATATATTAGGGAAGTGGTAAGGCTTCATGGAGTACCACTATCTATTGTGTCTGATCGATATCCAAGATTCACCTATAATTTTTGGAAGAGTCTTCAACATGCTCTGAATACTGAACTGAACTTCCGTATGGCCTATCATCCTCAAACTGATGTCCAATCCAAGTGGACTATCCAAAAACTTGAGGCCATGTTGAGAGCATGCTCAATGGACTTTAAATAAGGATGGGATCAACATCTTCATCTGGTTGATTTCTCTTATAATAGCAGTTTCCACTCAAGCATCCAAATGGCACCATATGAAGCCCTTTGTGGGAAAAGGTTAAGAACACCAGTAGGTTGGGATGAGGTTAGTGAGTGTAAGCTGTTTGGACCATAAATGGTCGAAGAAATGGTGGAGAAGGTGAAAACTATTCAATAACATATAAAGGCATCCCAGAGTCGATAGAAGAGTTATATAGATTACCATCAATGAGACATTGAGTTTAAAGTTGGAGACATGGTATTTCTACACATATCTCAATGGAAGAAGTTCATTAGGTTTGGAAAGAAAGAGAAGTTAAGTCCAAGGTACATTTTCCCCTTTGATATTCTTGATCGTGTCGGGGTTGTAACCTATCGACTAGAACTTCCACCTACCATGGCCAAAAAATACAAGATTTCTTTCACTTATCCCTCTTAAGAAAGTACATACCGGACCCTTTACATTAACTCTTTTCAGAGGTGGTATTGTTATAGGATGGTCTTTCTTATGAGGAGCAACCAGTGAAGATCATAGATCGTAGAGAAAAAGTTCTACGAAATAAGACAATGCCCCATGTCAATGTGTTGTGGAGAAACCACAAGTTTGAAGAAGCGATTTGGGAATCAGAGGAAATGATGAAGCAGAGTTACCCACATCTGTTTTAGTGAGGGAAATAGAAATTTCGTGGGTGAAATTTCTTATGGGGGGAAGATTGTAACGACCCAAACATTCATTAATGGAAATCCTTCTTGATCTAATTAAATGTACCTTTTTTGTAAAATATTTATATAAAATGTCAACTTCTTCAGTTTTATGTTTTTGAATTTTAAAATACTATTAAGAATTTTGAACATTGCTAATATAGTCGTTGAACAATGATCACATGATTAGTATAAATATAGGTCTTTAATGAATCCAATTTACTCAAAAAAAATAATGTGATTGCCTCATCAAATAGACATGCCCCATATGAAGCCCATTTTTCAGATCTTGGAAAAGAGGTTGTGTCTTTAGGATTATATCTTGACCAAGCCAAAGCCTAGCTTTAATATGTTAAGCTTGAGTGGGACTGCCTACATGAGAAGTGGAAGTTGATAGAGATTACCACCCGAGCAATGTTATCTGAGCCACCCTAAGAGTCTATCACCATCACACACTTTACTCTTCAGTATTATGAAGGTGTTACAAGTGATTATGTAGAAAAACCCTATTTATAGGGTTATGTACATTATTTTTTTATATAATAATGAATATACTTTCATTTGATTATTGTTACTTTGTAAATAGTTTTTAAAGAACAAATAGTATTTTTAGTTAATGTTCAACTAAGAAATCAATTTTTGATGAATTAATGAATTTCTGAATTAAATAATATTTTAATAAAATAATATTATTATAAAATTAATTTTTATTAAATATAAATTAATGTATAATTTTTTTAATACAATTGTAATATTTATTAATGTTTGAAAGCCATTTTTTTCAAAACTCATGAATTTTCGATAAATGTCAATTTTTATTTTAAAAGTGAAAATTAATATAATTATAAAATTTTTTAGATAAAATGAATATTATTTCTAGAATCTGGGAATAAAAATTATCCAATGGTGAATTTTTCATAATTTTCTTAGACAGTCAAATTTTTGTGTAAAAATTAAATACCATTTAAATATTCAATGTGTTTTATGACATCATAATGACTCAATAGTGATTTAATAAAATAATATAAACTTAATTTTTGGACAATATATGTTTTACCAATAAAATAATGTGATTTTTGGTTGGTTTTATTTATTTTAAAAAGCGTTAGTGGACCCTTCAAGACTTATTAAACATTTTGTCCTTTTAAATTGTTTTCCTTGGAAGTGTGACTCGCCTCCAAATAAGAAACCCCATTATTTTAATAATTTTGGACTTTGGACTTATAAAATATTTTTTTCAACTTCCCTTTTCCAAAAACAATGGGCATAAACCATGGGAAGGTTTGTGGTTTGGATAAATTTAATGTGAGGTGTCTCAAACCTAAATAATAAAGAATTACCTCACTTTCTCTATATAAACCCTCCCAGGCTCCCAATTCCTCTACACTAAAAGTATTCATATTTCATTAAACCACTGACATCCTTTATATATAATCCTACCAAGGTGACTCAATCCCCCAATAAGCCTCTCCCAAGCCTTTGTAAGCACACTTCCATGTAAGGGTTTTTCTTCCTTTCTTATTTTGGTCCAATATTTTTTAAATTGTTATGCCCTTTTAATTTCAATTATAAATGTCGGGGTATGGTTTGGATCCTCTACCATACTCTCAACTTTATGTTTGAATGATTGGATACCCCTTTCTCTCTCATTAAATGCCTCTCATGTACACCCCTTATTAGGCCAAAATTCCGAAAGGAATTTCCCTCTCTTCATTTACATTCAAGAAATTATTTTGTTTCATGAATCTAAATTCCATTACATTTGTTGGGACATATATCTATATGTCCCCCTTAATATCCATGTCATGTAAATATTATTAGACACCCCTTTCACTCTCATCAACCATTTTTATGAGTTCTTATGTCACGTTGTTTTGCTGCCGAAATTGAACCACGCTTTTCCAAGACAAAGTCATTGTGTAGTGAATACAATGCCCATTTCTCTATCAAGGGTATTCACATTTATGCACATTTACTTATTTTTTTAAAGAGGTTAATGTATGTATTCCAAATTATTTTATCATATAATATAATATGATGTTGAATGATTCAATGTATTATGATCCATGTGGCACACTTTTTCATGATATGAAATGTTTAAGAAGGGTGTGCCTCGATAGCGCTCCAATGCATTGGGTAAAGAATAGTATCATGATACATCATGTGAAATGGTTGTTTACTCATGCTAATTCAAGGTCAATAAGGTTTTAATCATTCTTCATTTTCACTGAGGGTTTTCTCATGCTCCATGTGCAATGAGCCTTGGCTCATGCTAATTCTATGTTAAGTGTTGTTCCCACATTTCCATGTTATGGTTATCATGCTTTATCATGCCTTTATGTTTATTCTTCTCTTGTGCTCTATTGATATGCCTATAGTCTAACATGTGTTAAATTACACATGTTATTCCATGATTATTCCCTTACTAGGCTTTATAGATAACCCTTTTCTTATGCATGTCCTTAGGTTATCCCATTGAATACTAAGTACTAGAGAATGTAGTGGTAATGTAAAGGAAGATTTTAATAAAGATGTTGTATTTCATGTTTTAAGTTGTTATGTAATGATCCTAATCCCTATATACACTAGACCACTCAATATTCTATGTTCTTTCAAGGTAAGTTTATGTAATAAATTATGTTTAATTGTGTAATAAAAAGCAGGGTTGTCATATTACAACACCTTCTGGGTCCTCGTCCATAAAAAATATCCCTAAATTAAATCCCACTAGTCTGATGCCTACTAATCCCAGCTAAATAGGATAGGGAACCACTGTCTAGTTGGATTCCCTACTATACCCTCACCTGGATCCCATTTTACTTTCTAATAATGAGGCCCATAATAGGATAAATTATCCTATGCTTATTCGGGATACTAACCAGGGAAAGGTGGAGATCTCCACTCCACAAGCTGACAATATTCAGTTGGGGGTTTTACATAGATGATGTTATTGCATATATAATATACTATAGTAATTATATATAATATGAGACTCATGATGATGATTCCCCAAGGTAATCTCCAGACAATGAGAATTTTTTAGGCCTATAAATCAGAAAATAATCAAATACATCTCATTGCTGGATTTTATTAATATTTGTAAATTTGATTGTTTTGTCCTAAAGAACATGAATATATTGGATGTAGAAAACAAAATAATTATCCTCTAAGTAATAAATCTAAACTTATTTGTAATCAATCTTCTATTACACGGATAATGTCTCATAGTCATGGTTACTAGAAGATGTGTCTTCTTCCTGCCACAACTCTAGCAGTTGGTAGAACTCCTACTAATCTATGGGGAGATCCCAAACTCGAAGGATATACATCATCCATCTGATCAGGGTGATAATTCATCTTCTAAAGAGTATATTTGTACTGACTATCCTAATAATGATCTTCCATATAATGAACCATTGAATTTGGACGTTTCCTTAACTATAATAGGTGAAGTTTTTAAGGATGAAGAATTGATATCGCAATAGATTCCCTAATCAAAGAGAGGGTAACACCAGGCTAATATAGGGGGAATTGAAGTAAACTCTATAAAACATAAAAATAAATGCATTATTATTTACTTTGTTTTGACCAATGTGTAATAATTTCTTTTTTTTGTCCTAGTGTGTGTGTGTGTTTGTCACACTTCAACTTGTGCCTCTATCTTTACCTTATATGTTTGCCTTATTTAAAAATATCAGTTCCATGGGTTTATGTTTCCAAATCAATTGCCAAGTCAACTTGAATATATCCATCATATATATATATAAATGAAAGCATAAATAAAAAATTTCAAACTACTTACATCTATGTGCATAAAGTTTGCATATTTTAATTCAAATTACAATCAATTGTACAAACTCTACTATATAAATTATACTCTTACATATCTTTTATAACACATTGGCATTAAAACTTTATAAAGAAAATAATTAGTACATACATATTATACTTTTTAACTTCTAGTAGTTTGTATATAGTGGGAATTCATTCTATAAAATCACGCAGTTACATAATACATAATACTTTATTGAATATATGTACACCTATGCAGATTTTTTTAGAGTTACAAACTTACATTTTAGGTATGAAATCTACATCTATATGGATAATTGTACAATTACATGAATACACTTTAGTGACTACTGCTTCATTTGAATAAATTTTCTTACAATATACATTTACACAGTGAAAAACATTATGAGAAAATGCAATTCTGTTTTTCTCTAAAGATTATTCTATGTAAATTTGTTTATGTATAATGCTTTATATATATGAAATAATTTATATAGTATAATGGTGTCTCAATATTAATTAATTTAAATATTCTTATAGTATACACTAGTATGCCTAATTTTATGGTATGAAAAAAATCAAACATTTAGTACATTTATATACATCTTGAAACATTTATGAACATTACATAATAAACACATGTATGTATAGAATCACATTATCTTAAAAACATTAGTTTATGATAACATTTATTCATATAGTATGTATTAAATAAACCAGTTTCTTTATATATTCTTTTAAATTATAATTAAATTACATAAAATATATCTAGAATTGTTACAATTTCTTCCTTTCTTAATCTTATGTTTTCACATTCCTCCTCCTCCAATGGCCCGAAGGCCTTCATTTTTTATTTAATTTTGATAATCCACCTTTCAAGGGATGAGGTGGAACCCTACAATGCTCGTAGGTGAAATATTACATGCTTGTAGGCCATAGAGGAACCATTGCCCGTAGGCACAAACATTACATGCAACCAAGACTAACAACTTGGAACTGCTCCTCCCCAGCATCTTCATCATGAAATCAGATCTTCACCTCCGCATGGCAGTTCAGCTAGGTATTCCCGTGCATGGATAGGCTTGTCCCAATGGCAAGTGTCATACCCTCTCATTCTTGCAATCTGTGTAGCTTCTGTTGTGGTGAAAGCTCATTTCCTCCTACTTATAAAGCTTGTTCCTTGTAGTTTGGTCTCGTTTGTAGCTGAAGGTGGCCCGAAGGCCAATAAGATGGCCCGAAGGCCCAACTGACCCAAAGGCCTGGGTGCCCAAAGGACAATTAAGGACTCGGGGACCAAATCGGAGGCTCGAAGGCCCAAATGGGTGCATATCTCCGGCTGCTACAGTGCCAAACAGTGCTCTCTAAAGTACTACTATAGTTCCCGCTACAGTACTGCTACTATTCACATTCCTGTATTTACAATATATAGGATTTCATATTATCAATTTCATCAGGGAAATAATTTTCAATTAACTTCAAAGATAAACCCAGTTAATTAAATTAACTTTATAAGTATGAATTATTTCCATCTTTCTTTATAAATTATCACTATATCAACTTTTACTTACAGGTTACTTAACATTTTATTGGGAGAGACAATTGGAAAATTAATTTAATAAGTAATTTTTGGTACAAAGGAAAGAATTATTAAGCAATTTCAATGAAGGAACATCAACCTCAAAAGATATTCCAAAGAAATTGACACTAGAAGATGAAAGTTAAAAACTAATATTAAAATGACATATTGGAAAATAATTTTATATATATAAAAACCTCAATGATATTTGTTTAATTTTATTTATTTAATAAAATCTACTCTACCGCATGTTTCTATTCCATTATTTTATATTCCTATAGTTTTAATAAAAGAATTTTTTTAAATTTATTTCACAATCTATTGATTCCCTTTAAAATTAACGAATATTCATACTCGTGTTATTTTTATTTTTTTGCTTACATTTATTATTTTTTATTTATCACATTGTTTTATGTAACCTTAAAACCATGTTACCTCTCACTTAAATCTGATATACATTGTAAAAGATATATTTTACACTCAATATAGGTGGCTCAAATATTTATTTTTGGTTAACCCAAACAAAGATAAATCATGGGACAATAGTGAATATTTCAACCCATCTTAAGTAAGACATAAATATATTTTGTCTTAGGGTCTAGGTTGGATTATCACCACTCAATAAACCAAAAAACATATAAAAATAACATGAAAATTTCATAATTTATTTTATCATTTCAATGTTTATTATTAATTTTTATGATCACATTAATTATGAATAATTATCATGCATGAAAATATAAAATTTTATTATTTCACATACGTTTTTTTTAATGAAAAATATTTTATATAAGAACTCCAATGAAATAGCTTCTAAAAAATCTTAGATAAAAACAATATTTAACACTCTAAAATAATTTTAAAAACCCCTGAATGAAAATAATAAGATAAACATTCCTTACATCACTGAATATAAAATGAAACCCTGACTCAGTGTATTTTTCATAACATTTTCTACGACACTTTCATCTATTAGGGAGTTATAATGATTTTTTGTGTTAATATAATTAAATTAGTACAAATAATAGTGACCATGGTATAATTGGTTCAATTTTTAAGAACTCATTGTATAAATTTGTGTATATGACTTGAGGATTAAAGATCCTACCCAATAGATTAAGAAGCTTGAGTTTAATATAGTTAACCAATGTAATTCCAATCTAAAGACAATTTAGTAGTGGAATGGCCATGTCATATACTAAATAATGGTTAATATTAATCCTTTCCCACAGAAATACTCAATTAATGGGTATATCTAAATCTAATATTGAGGGATATTAGGATCTGATAAAATGTTTAATGAATCAATACTTTCAATCATAAATCAATAAAAAGTAATAACAACCTAAATGTATTTTTTTAAAATAATAAATATTGAGTGACATTATGAACTCATTATCACTATCATCAAATCAAGACAAGAAAATTTAGTTCTTTGTATAAATTTACTAGATTGTTATAGGAATTTTTTCATAATACTTGTGACTAGAAAGAAAATATTTGTTAGAATTACCTCAACCTATTAAGATACCTTATTAGTATAGTATAGTGGATAAGGTTTCCAATAAGTGGTATATAAATTTCACTATTGATGTATAATAAATCGTGTTATCATCAATATTAAGATAAATAAAAACTATTATAAGGAAAAAGTGGTATACACCATGTTTTATACATTCAAAGATTTATTTTAAGAGAAATCATAGAAAGAGTAATGTGATATATCTAATGGAAAATTAACATAAAATTTAGGAGAAGGAATCCAATTTAGTCATCATATACACAAGATGATTGGGTTCATTGATCGAATAGAGAACTAAATATTCAAGTTGGATAAATAATTATCCAACAATATCATATTTTCATCCTTATAACCTAGTTAATATAGTCCCACTATTAATTTCAATTTGAATGATATGGAGAAGTTTCTCCCATATGTTTTATATATGGTTTTCGAGACACAAAAGAAATAAACAAAGAAAATATTAATTCTTTATGGTGAATAAGAAAAAGGGAAATAAAAAGGGCCAATAAAAACTAAAACATAAGGCATTTTCAAAATGTAATATTAAATGCAAAAAATATTTTAATGGAAATAAATGAGAAATATTTTTTATTCTTTAGAAGTGGAAATTACACTTAAAAAATAATTATAGTGTTTTGAATTAGAAGGTAAGGATTTATCTTCAGGTATATTCATCATTGAATGAATTTTTTTTATTTTTCACGTCTTGGATATTTGATATATCATGAGTTCTAAACATTTTTATCCAAATATAAGAATCAAATAGGTTTCAAGAGATTTAAAATTTTGACATTTAACTTTAGTTGTTGATGGATTTAAGCTTGTTGAATTAACTATAATAGATTTAAATATCTCTTTTTTAAGTGGGATAATTATTGTATTTGAAAGTTTTTATTGAGTTATTAAAATTTATAAGTATATAATCTTTGTTTCAAGTTATACATGTATGATTTTATTTCATGTTTTTAAATAATTTTTTACTATTCATAATCATGATATATGTTATGGTATGGAACATTTAATTAATTATTTATATATTAAAGAATTATAAAATATTATGTTTTAAAAAATTGAGAATCTAAATTAAATGAATAAATTTAATCTGGGGTGTGAATATTTTGATTTGGTCATGTAAACAAGAAACATTTAACAGAGTTATATATAGAAGGTTAATAATAATCAATTTATATAAAATTATTGGATTTATTTCATGTTTTTTACAAGGTAAAATAACTAATGAACCTTTTAATTTTAAAGTTAAAAGATATACAAGGCCTTTATAATTGGTTCGAATATATGTATGTGGACCAGCTCTTATGGAATCATGTGGTAGATTTTAATAGTATATCACTATTATAAAAGAAATCATTAGATATGTTTATGTCCAATTTATGAGGCATAAAATAGATTCCTTGAAAACATTAAGGAATATAATTCTTAAGTAGATAATCATCTTGTTAAGAAGATAAATAAACATTAATTAGACTGATATAGAGAATATTTTAACCATAAATTAATTAATTATTTGAAAACAAGTTTCAAATAATATCATAACTCAAACCTCTATATATACATCATAGTAATGGAGTAAGTAATAAGAGGAATATTACCCTACAAAATATAATGATATTGGTGATGTTTAATGTTATAATTCAATTATAATTTAGCGATATACGTCCATAGTAATGACTTATATTATTAACTATGAGAAAACTAAGGGAACGATGGAATCCCATAAGAGTTATGGTATTAGAGGAATGATATTTTTCACATATTTAGGTACGGGTATGTAAAAAATCTTTTAATCCTAATCCAATAAAAACAACTACATTAATAGGAATGATGTGAATGGTTTTATGGTATCCTAAGGAAAAATAAATATTACATATATATAATACCTAAAATAAAAAAGTTATAATCCAGGTAATGTATATATTTCTAGAATGGGGACGCATCCTTGAAGGAGATTGTGAGAGAAAGATAGACTTCATTAAAATTGAGGCCTGAGATGCACAAGAGTTGGTGTGGGAAAAAACTCTATAAGACCCCATATATGAATTTATTTTAAACACAGAAATAATAAATTAGTAAAATTGAGAATTTAAACAATTATATATATATATGGTTTTCTTACCATAGATAAAGGAAATATGGTATTTTTTGGAGTTTTTGGGACCCTGTTGACCAAAATCACCATGAGAGGGGAGTGAATCATGGTTTAAACCAATACTTAAAAACATTTAATTTTTCATTGGCCCTTTTATAATTAGAGATATTGTTACTATGTTATCAATAAAACTTTTAATATCATGTTCTTATTCTTTTTTATCACAATGAATGAGAAAACATATATAGAATGTAACAAAAATAGGCATATCAATTTTACTTGGTTCACTATTAAAGAAAAATCCAAGTAGGAAAATAAAATAATGTGTTAACTTAATAAATAATTATAATATTAATTTTATGTGATAAAAATTATAATGGAATGTTTCACTTCCAATCTGTGGGCACTCTAACATCTTTTCCAATCTACACTACTCAATGAAAATGATTGGATATTTTATTAACTTTGGGGTTTTCTTCCATAGTTTAGAGGCATGTGGTTATTCCTTTATTTAGTATGATACACTAATTTCACTATTTATATTTTTATTTTTCACTATTGATCTTTAATTTATGATAATTCAGTTATTTTTTGTTGGATGAGATTAACACCTCAATGTGAGGGTTGAATTTGTTTATTTATACAATGAAATAGTAGTCGCTTCCCCTTCTTCTCGATGAAGATAGTTCCTTACTAGAATTATTTTTTCCTTTAATTTCCATAAAAATGAATATAAAAATTATTTTCTTCTCCATTTGAGCCATATATTAAAAAACTAAACCAGTTCTGAAAATGATATTATTCTATGTCACTCCTTCTTCTTCCTCTATATCAGATTTTTTAATGATATTTGTGTTCTCTCTTATTATACTTGTAAATAAAATATTAAAATATGATTAACTTTTATACAATTTAGAAACCACTTTCCATCATTATCATCTATCAAATAAATATTTTTATAGTGCCCAATATTTATCTCTTGTCGGGAAATATCATTCAACTTTATTTTTTCACATAAATTTCTTTTCAAATATCATAGTTGGATCCCATTTACTCTCAGTTATCAATAATTGGATCCTATATAAGTTAAATATATGGAAATATTATATTTTCATCACATGTACTACAATATTACATTTTGAGTGAAGTAAAAATCTTAGACATTACCCAATTTCTGAATGGATGAAAAAAATTGTCATATAATCTCATTGCAATACATGGGTCAAGATTTCGTGAGATATGTCATGATTTTTTTATATTTAAAACTCATTGAATTAAAATAATACTTCCCAAATAAATTTTTATAAATCCATATTAATAAATATGGACTCTTAATATGTGTTTCTACAGACTCATCATCACCATAGAGTAGTTATTCCATTAAGTTGATGTCGCTATGTTTTTCAAAAAATATTTCATGGTTTAATTGTACTCCATGACAACCAAAATGATCATTTTTAGCCTCCATGATTCACAAAATAATCATGAAATTCAAAACTTATGTCCACCATGACACCATATCCAACAATATCTCATTTCTCCTTCAACTCCAATGCTCTTACAATTCAACATGCCTTGAACAAAACACTCAAAACACCCATAGTGAACCTACTCATTACTCATAGGGATTTATAAAAAATTATAGTAACCACTACATCATGGTATCTAGATTATTATTATTTCACATGAACCAAAAAATCCACTATAGTATGGTCATCTTAATCTTCCAGTTTTGGAATCTCTCAGTCGCCATGAAATTTATTCTCATTTTTTATTGAACTCATTCAACCTAAAACCTGAATTCCACCACACCATAGTTAAGAGCTCCCATTTTTCATAGGGAAATAACTAATGAGAAAATTCAAGCCCCATGACATGGTGAAAACTTTTTTTCATTTTAAAACCACTATGGCCTAGTCCATAGTGTAGACTTCTTCTTCTTCATCCAATTTTTATTCCCAAAAATAATATTTAGAAACTCACTTTCATTTTTTAAAATTTGAGGATCCTAAAAACATCTTACATTTATCCTCATAGAAGTGATACCATAGATTTTCAAAGACCACCCCAATGTATTTATTTCTTAATTTTTCCCCTTAGGCAAAATTCTCATTCAAAATTATTTCTACAACAACATGGACAGTACAACCATTTCAACTAGATTCTTCTTGCAAGTAATAAAATTCAAAATGATCATAGCCACACCACTCTCACCATTTCATGATCCATTATGGAATTTACATATTTACCATGAAATGGGAATTGGGTTTGTGAAGGTTTCTTATAAACCTATATCTTTATATAAACAACATTATCATCATATAAAACAACTTCATCCATATCTTCCAATGAAACTTCTCTACTTAAAATGATTGAAAAATCATCATGCACCTCAAATACCATGTCATTGATATATAGTAATATAAATTTGTCTTATTTACTATCTTGATACTAAAATTGATATAACATGATAATTTAATACGATCATATTTAGAATTTATTGTTAGGTATTTCAATATTATAATTCAACTCTTATTGTCAAAAAAATCAATACACAACCTCTTGGTTATAATATTTTAACCCTTTTTTAGAAAAACACCATACTATTTGTATACCGTATAGCTCCATCTCTTGAAAAATAATATATAAATTTTTTATGCATTTGGAATTCAACTCACACCCACATTTTCAATAAAATAAAAGTATATTTATCTGCAAATATTTCTTTCAGTTATCTCATACTATATCACTAAACTCCAAAAGGTTTCCTCCATCAGCAGTTTCTCTCCTTTTATTTATGATCTCCGTATACTATATATCTAATAATTTTTAAAAAGATATTCTAAGATCTATTTAGACCTTATAAACTCTAAAAATCCAGATAACGATAAATATTCCTCACCCTTTTCCATGCCCTTTTCCCATTCGATACCATAAGTTAACATATAAAAAAATCTTGGCTTCATAATCCATTTGAATATATACCCACAAAAAAATTGTGTTGTCACAATAATTTCTAGGTTATCCATTTATCTTGATTTTTTTATCCATCTACCTTCTTTACTTATTTTGGATTTACCACTTATCAATTGACCTTTGGTTATTTTTCTCTGCTTTTCAAATAAATAATCATCCAAATTTTTAATTTTATCATACAAACCACATATTAAATAGTGAAATTATACATTTATTCATTTTCAAGCTTCAAATAACTTCCTCTAATCCATGGTAAAATTTTAATTGATGTTTTTAGTGACTGAAATTATTACATGACATTGAGTCATTAAAAAATATACTAAGACTAATGATTCAAAACTAAGGGTAAGAGATTAGATTTTAAGTCAATTATTTTAAGCCTATCTACTTCCCTCACTTACATCAATATACACTACTATATTGATATTTTTGAAATCTTGATGATATTTTATGATTAAAATCACATTTCCACCAAACCATCTTCAAATAATCAATAATGCTCAAGTGAGGGACATGTACCAAAAATTAAATCAACTAAAACCACTTATTTTCTTTATAAAATGTAATGCTACTCTATGACCAATAATTATTTTCTTCTCACATAGATTATCATTTTCTCTATATGAGGATAAATATTATTTTAGTTTTCATCAAAAAAATCTCCCTAAATGACTTTAGGTATTGAAAAATATATTGAAATATTTTTTAGCATGAGGAGCCACTCATTGGTAATTTTATTTTCTTCTAATGTGTTCTTGGTGTCCTTAAAATTGTCAGATTATTCCACTTGTTTGTTTATGAACCAATATACATGAAATAATAAATTTTGGTATTAAAAACCTTAATTTTTATTATTTATCTAGTGATGGTCATATACCACTTTAGGAATGCATTTGTGCCACTTTTTGATCTCAAATGGTAGAATGATACCATTAGAACTTACAAATATATCTTTTACACTTATTTAAAATCATATTAAATAATATATCATTTTCCCTTATTTATCATAGTATAAAACATTCATATTTATCATGGAAAAATAGTTAAATCTTGTCATCAATTTTTGAGTTATATGATGGCCTTGATATAATTATGGAATTTTGATCAGTCCTGATACAAATTAAGAACTATAATTCTTCTGTATCTACTTTTATCATTCATATTTTAGTTAAACACATATTTTTTCAACTACTCCATATTTTATTTTCTAAAAAAATAAAAAAAAGATCATATATCCCCATTCATTTATATTATCTCTCGTCTTGAACTAGTTGATAAATTCTATAGAAATTTGAATTTTCTATATAGTGGATGTGAGAATTAAAATTTCTACTTTATTATGTAATTATGAGAGTTCTAAAACTTAAATTTATTGTTTTTTAATTTGGTTTTAGTTTTAGGAGGTGTATCTATTGTACCGATGTATTTCGAGAGAATTGGTAGTTGAAATAAAATTTTTTAGACAGATGAAGAAGTGGCACATGGTTATATCTCGGTAATGGCTAAGCCTACTCCCCAATTGTGAACCCTATAAAGTTGTCACACAGTTTGTAAAACTATGAACTTGAGGCCACACAATCGTGTTGAAATATGAATACAGTTATATAGGTGTGGCACACATGATACAAATTGTTCGTGATCATGAACCTATCCATATGAGGGGTTTAATATTTTGTATAGTATCTCTGTATGGGATATGTAGTATTTTTAAAATTTTGTTCATATTAATATGATTCAATATTACTTTATATAGTTTGTTCATATGGTTAGCATAGGTTCATCCAAATCATACTGCCAAACCATACAACCCCTTCAATAGAGGGGATTTTCTATTATTTCATCATATTTTATGTTTTTTTACTTTAACTAATTAAATTATTTCCCATATATTTTAGTAGCAAGAGCTCCCATTTGGGATCCTCCCTATGTTTTGATTCATATCCTTTGTTCGAGATCAGAATTTTTAACCATTAGTTATGTTGGATCACCTAAGGAAAGTATATCATTACTCTTAGTAATTTTATTAGTTTATCTCACCATATTCAATGTTATTTTCATTCAAGATCATATTCTTTATTTTCAAGACGATTGTTTATTCTTTTAGTTTCTATAATGTTTTCTTGAACTAAAGACCAATAACAGGAGAGTGAAACATCCTTAGTATAAGGTAGGTAGTATAAGTTAATTTACCTTAGTTAAATGTTTTATAAAATGAATCATTGTTCTTCATGCACTATTTTATATTTGTAACTTATTATATGTTAAATTAACTAATAAATTGAAAATTAATTAACTATTTATTCCTTGAGAACCTTGTTGAATCTTTGTAAGTGTAATACCTCAACACAAATAACACTTTTAGGGTGTGTTTTTTATATTTCAATGACTCGTATACCATGAATAAGTAATTAAAACTTCCTTATGGTGTGTAGAGTTTTCCACTAGTTAGTGGAACATTTTAATTGAATTAACAAAATTCCTAAATAGTTAAATACAATCAATTGACCAGTTATTCCTTTAACAAAGGAATTGGTCAATGGAGTTAATTATTTTGATTTGGATATTGATTAATTAAATTATTTTTGATGGTTTGAATTTTTTCAGGGTTTTCTTACAAGGTCTTTGTCATAATAAGTGTAATTTTAAATGGAAATAAAGAAATTGACAATACCATGTGGTGGGATGGATTGTATCTACATTTTAAGTGGATAAATGAAAAAAATGAATTGTTAATGGTATGAACATGTCACCTAGACATTTTTTGATTGTGAAGTTTGATTGTGGCTATTATTATGATTGTAGGTTCTTGACCATTTATTATATCATTCTTGATTAAGGTCAAGAACCTAGAATTACTATAAAGGTGTGGCATACCCTAAGTGATACTTGTCGTACCATTATGGTTTTCCTTGGATAGGCTCATGGGGATCTAACTGATTCATTGAATCATCGACAATGTGAAAGACCAAACTGATATTTTGTCTTTATCTTATCGGTGTGAATTCCATGACATATCACTAAGGGTTGACCTATATTTTCATAAATTTATATATATTTCCCTCGATGGTTATTAATGGATTTTTATTTATTTTTATATACAACCGTTGTTATTATATTGGACTCCTTTCAAGTCTATCACTTAGGATACATAGGACAGAATACTAGGGCTAAGGTTGAACTTTTCCATTAAGTCAAAATATCAAGGGTAAACCCTTATAGATTTCACCTAGATTATAAAATATAAAATACTTGGAATTATAGATTATTATAATATGATCACTACATTTATATTCTTTATTTATGTGCCTTGAGTCCCAACATGTAATAGAAAATTAAAATTTAATATTCTCAGAAACATTTCCAGTAAAGACCGAAGCAGGTATGGTCAGCCAGGTGTCCCAAGGGGAACCTGATCCTGACATGTTTTATTTATACATCATTTCTTTACTAATTTACATATATTATAACAAAACAGTATACAATTTACATTCATATGTTTTATTTCATTAGACACCATTGGTGGTTTCCTATTGAGTTTTACCGAGATCATATTTGAGCCACTTTTTGAAACCCAAATAGATTTCATGGTTGCAAGATAGAACTTGGATTGTGGTTTTTTTGTTACCAATCTAGACTTGGAGTTGACATCGGAGCTGGGGGAGAGAATGTATTCAATCTACCTATAAGATCTGGGGATTTCATTTATTATTAATTTTTAGTTTAGTAATTTTTTATACATTATCTATTTTATGTTATTTTCGTATACTTTTGGGAATATCATGTTCATGCATGGTTGATTTACATATGGCATGAAAGGAAAAAAATATCAAACTTCTTGGCCTCCAAGGGTACTCAAGAAAATTCTTGTGTGATAATTTTTTGATTGAGATCCCCCTATGTGTTTTTAACATGTATGAGAAGAGAACATCATACATCATTTATTTAGACCTCTTGGGTCTTGTTGGCCTTTTTGTTTAATAAATAATAAATCCATACTTTTTATGGACTATGGAATAGTTTATGTTTTTTCTCTTAAATCCCCATAAGATCCACATTAGACCTTATTTTCCTTGGTGAGTATCAAATATCATATTTTTCACCATTCTCCCAACTAGAGAAGCATCACCTTTTTTCTATTAGATTTGTTTTTATTTATCTCCATGAGGGCTACTTTGATTGTTTCTACATTACTGATTATTATACCCATTAATGTGTTTCATTTATTTCCTCCAAAATCAAAAATTAATTCTATAGAATAAATTATATTTTTCAAATGTAAATCTTCTACATGTAATTTGTAGTAATAGTCTATTTACTTGTGAATTATTTGGATCATCTCTTGAAGAAATCACTCCCCATATATACAGGGTTAGTAAAATTAAAACATATCCTTTTAAGGTTATACCCATTTTTGTCATACCTCATTTGAGATTTTGATCAAGTAGAAATACCTCCACCTTTGATACCTTGGGGTTCTACAAAAATGCTCATGGTGTTCAACATTATTCAAAAATAGTAGCACCTTGTTTCTATATTATTTGGAGATCCTTTAATCCCAAATTTTCCATTATTCTTCTATTTACTTTATAACTCCAACTTTTAACTTACATTCCTTTCACTTATTAGGGGATAGATAATTTTTTTTCATTATAAGTTTTCTACAATTTCTCAAGTTATTTAACATTCACATCCTTCACTTATAATTGAACGACCAAATCCTATAAAATTAAGTTAGATTCATTTTTTGATCTCCTCCTCTCTTAAATTTTAGTTTTGAGAGGTAAAATTATATATTTTAGTTATTTCTCAATAGCTATATATTTATTAATATCTTGTGTAATATTTTCAAGTAAGTCTCTTTGATCCTTAATTTTTTGGTCCCATATTCATTGAGTAAAAATTCAAGAACACTTACAATATCTACATCCTTTTTCTCTATCTATATATATATTCAATTTATTCAATGTTTACTTCATTTAGCATCTCTATTTGATCCACTTTATCATTTTATAATTGTATATTGTCCGGATTTATACTCAAAAATTCACAAGACCAAAGACAAAAATTCATCACCATATCATCTAATTGGTCATCATTCTATTGAAGTTTCGATAGAGATTCTAAAATTTCATATTTTCAGGAGTCTTAAAAATAGCTTCAATATTAGATTTAAAAACATTCTTAGGTCAGATCACCTCGATTATAAAATTTTCCTTCTCATGATCCTTCTTCTTATTTATTAATTTTATTTTTTCCTTTCGATATAAAGAAATATTCTCTATATTAATTTAGCATATCATTATTACAACCATATTTACATTCTTCTATTGAAGTGGTGATCTTTCCATGATATTTTTTCCATTTAATTACCCATTATTTTATTGTGCTTATAAAATCATCATCTTGATTAATTTATTTCATCATTGTTATACCCTAAGACAATAGAAATAGAAATATTTCATTCAATGAACCTATATAGTAAGTTCCTCTAAAATGGGGGCTTCATCCTAGATTACATCAGAATAAAAAATCAAATACATATAGGGATTAAATAGATATTTAGATTATTTTGAAATTTATAATAATTTTTGGGGCCTTGTTGACCTAAATCACCCTAATAGGGGTTGAATAATTTTGTAATCCAAAAATTAAATACTTTACCCTTTTATTGTTCCTTTTATACATAAAGATCGTGTTTTTATGTTAACATGAACACTGCAAATCTATAATTCTTAATCTCGATGTTGAAACTAAACAATAAAATAGATGTAAAATGTAAAGCTCATAATACTATGTGATTTTAATTATTTCACCACTAAGAGTTAATCTAAGGAGAATACATTGACGGTGTGTTAATGTACAAGATGATAAAACTTTTCATTATATATGTTAAAAACTGTAAGGAAATGAACACTTCTAATCTGAGGGAACTTCCTATTCTTATCCATTAGCTACTAATTAGAGACAAGTATTGGATCATTTATAGAGATGTAATTATTATTAAATGGATTAAGGAAATGTGGATTGGTCTTTATTCAGTAATTGACTCTATTTTAATCATCACTCCTGATATTACTCTCTATTAATCATCACTTCACATCACTCTAATTATTCTATAAAGGATGAGATAAACACCTCAATTAGAGATTTGAATCCATTTCATTCTACAATGAAATAGTATTAGCTTTACCTTATTCTGGATGAATAAAATTCATCAATTGAATAATATTGTTTCCATTTTTTCTTCCAAAAAAATATAATAGTGATCACCTTCTCAACGTGATAATACCATTGAACAATTGAACTATTTATGACATTGATATCCTTATATGGATCTTTATATTCTTTCCCTAAAACATAATATTTTAATGATTCTTGGGTTATCTTTTATTCTTTATCTTAATCAAATATTACAATATACATCACCTTGGTTTAAAATAGCAACCTAATTCTTTTTATTATTTTTATATCAAATAGATATTTCTATTGCACCCTATTTTTATCTCTTCTTTGGATATCTTTTTCAATTATGCTTCTTTCCGCACCACTTTATTTTTAAATATCATTGTTCAAATCCATTATATTTTCCCTTGTTCATAATCATATCCATGATATGTAAAAGATATGAGATAATAATATTTCCATCATATCAGTTATTATTTTTTACTTTGAGTTGATTCCACTGCTCAAACTCAATTCCATTATTAAATGGAGATGAAAAAGTGTCATATAATCTCACCATAGTTCATGGGTCAATACTACATAAGATATCCAATTTTTTTCTCCATTTAAAACTCTATGAATATCATAGTATGATTCCCAATTTGATTCCAAAAAATCCCTATGAATATATAATAACATTGAACATATTGGCCTGATAACACATCATCATCACATTGTGGTTACTTCCACATTGAAATAGTCCATACATACATTATAAAACATTATGTGTTCAAATTATACAATATAAAGGAAAAAATTGTTGTTTTGATACTGCTCATTTGCTATAAGGATCCAAATTCCTAAAATGGTGTGTATCGTGGTGTGGTCTCCCCCAATTTCTCATTTTAACATCCGCACCAAATATCCTAAAATTTCACACTCCTTAATCTAGGAACTTAAAAAACCATTGTGATCCTCACCATTTCACATAATGATTCCAAAAACTAGATAAACTGACCACCATAGATTGTTCTCTATAAGTTACGCATTTCACATCCACCAAATATTCTATTAATGTATAATAATTATTATTTTCCAAATTTGGCATCTTCAAGTCTCCACATAATTCCTGAAATTATAATTTTTCACAAAATTATGTCAACCTCCACCATGGATTCTACAATTCTTAGGTTGTGCTTCCCCATTTTTCATAGTTAAATCTTCAATGTGAAATAAAAATCTCTACATTATGGTTAAAAAAATATTCTCTATTATAGACTATACATGGATTAATCCATTTTGTAGACTTCTTAAAATCCTCATCTTGAGACTAAGAAATAATCTGACGCAACTCACTTCACATTGTCTCATTATAACTATCCTAAAAATATTTTAACAAAAACTCAGATATGATCCATCACTAATTATCCATGACATCCATGATGTATTTATTAATTCACCATTTCCCAAAGGTAGACTTCTCATTTTAAATTTTTCAACCATAACATGGCCATCATGGTTTTTTTATACACAAATTCTTCAATTTATAAATGATAATTAAAACACTCATAGCCTATTAACAATAGATATATCCTAATTCACTATGGTATATCCATATTCACTTTGTATTGGTGAATGGGATTGTAAGAACTCAGTTTTAATCTGAGGTACAGATCATTTAAATTTTTATTAAAAGATTATTTTCTGACCTAATTGGATGTCTAGTTTGGATATACAGAAAATGGGGGTATTTAGGGATTGTAAAAATCCTAGAAATATAGATGATATAAGAAAGCACTATGACACCTGATTAGTAGAAATTATGTCATCAATCCCACTTGGTTTCTCCTAACTGTCTGGAGCTTTTCAGACGGCCAAGTTGGGCATAGAGATTTTCCTAACCATGTTCCTTGGGCCACACAACCAGGTAGCTTTTCTGCAATATTTATTAGATTCATGTTTCATAGAATGAAAAAGGTTTAGAAAACTACAAATAGTAACTATAAAGGTCTCATCTTAAGGTATTGTCCTTCACATGGTTGGTACATAGTTTGCTAATCATGCATCCAAATCATGTGGCCCAAAATATCTACTAAAAATTACAACTTTTACCTTAATTAATTATCTCTTTTAACCCTCCTCTCTATTACTCTAGTTTTTTCATCGATAATGAGGTTCTTCCTCCCGTTGAATATCTCAAGATCTTCCACCATGGTCTAGTGATAACTTCTTTGTCTGGACTCTGATTCGACCTCAGTTTGTCTCATAGGATGCATACCGACAAAATATCACTCCATCTTGTACCATTATCTTTTTTTATTTCTCTTGATGGAGTTATTTAGGTTTGGGATCTCATTCCCTATTTTCATGGAGTTTAAATATTTTTCTATTTTATCTCAATCTAGACCAAACCAAATTCTAACACTACAAGGGTTCAAATCTATAGGCATAAGGTAGGTAGTTTAGTTCTTATCCTTAAAATTTGAGATATTTTATAATATACGTGATTTTATCGCATGCCAATTTCACAATGTGTTAACACTAAATTCAATATATCTTTAAATTATTACATTAATTAAGAACATTATTACCTTCTTAGTTCATCTTCAATTGTGGACACCCCTTGTTGTGTGCCATCCATATTTCCAATGTGGCGATAAATGACTGAACAGAAAAACTGTCATTTGATTGGATTTGGCATGAAATCTAAGTTGTGATAAAGCTTATGAAATAGATAATCATTGGGGTATATAACGGATAACACGCTTATATATTTAAGATGAATTGAATGGAGGAAAGTGGTACAACCACATCACCTAATTAAATAAAAAAATGGTTATTTCCTTATTATTAATAATTTTTAATTAGTTATCAATTATCTATTGGATCATATTAAATACAATGATTACATGTCACTGTTATGATGTTTGGCCATGGATAACCCTATTTGTTATTCTAAATGGGCATATTTAACCCCTTTATAAATTTCATAGAGGCATGGATATCCTTATGAATTTGATATAGGCATGGTGACTCTTTATAAATGTTATACGGGCATAGTGACCCTTTGTGATTATTATCAGGGCATGATTTCCATTGTGATATGATGTTGGGATGATTACCCTTACTATGATACTATGTATGGTGACCCTATTGATCTGATATTGGGAATGGAGTCCCCTTTCTTATGATAATAGCATGGTGTCCCTATGATTATGATACCGGGCATGGTGACCATTTCTATTGTGATTTTGGACATGGCATCCCTTGATACTTGTGATACTATTATTATAGCTTATGGATATATGAGTTATGCATCAGGTCTAGGATAGTGGTTGTAGCCACATATATAGTTATAGATGTCACAACATATGCAACCCATATATGTGTATGCCTATGGTTACCTATTTGAAGACTATCTGGATAAGACTAAAGAAGGTGGTGTCATCTCAGTTTTCCTTCAGGAATCAAAGCACACACATTTATTGTTATTATTACTACTTTTCATTTTATATATTTTTACACTACCATATTATATACATGTACTTGATATTTATAGATTTCATTAGTGTTGGTCTACTAATTTTGTCTCAAACCCTATTTGGGTTGCTCATGGTACCTAAGGAGACTATATTCTTATTGGTGTAGATTAAGGGAAGGTTCATCTTTAAGATGTGTGACTTCTGGCATGACATTTGAAGATAGATTTCCATAAGGTGACTGAGCTAGAGCTCAGGATGAATTGAGAGATTTTGGCCTTTTTTTCCTTTTTATATCATATACTAGATTGAATTTCTCCTTCCATTTCACCATTTTCTCCATATTTTGTAGAGACATGACATCTTCATCATTTGTATATAATTCAGACTACTTATTTTGATTGTTATTTATTTCATGGATGTTTATACATGCATCCACTATATTTTCCATTGTTTATATGGTTCTTCTATTTATCCATTGATTATTCCATTGGGCTACTCTAACTGGAGGACATAGTCTCCCCATGGACACATCCTTGGCCCTTACTTCTAGTCAGATGCCTACGGAATATGGGGATGCATGCATGAGGCCATGTGGACCACTAGTTTGAGGTACCTCTAAGTGGAACCAAGGTCTAGATGTCACAATGTGGAAGTAGAGGAATATTATTTTATTTTTCCTTATTTTTTGGGAATATTATAAAGTATATTAATAATGTATCAGTATTTCGTAATGAGTTGTTCCTAGGTGTAGCTGACAGACATATAGGGAAATACCAAATTACCAGGAATGGGGCAGGTTGTTCTATATTCTTTTTATTATAATTGATTTGACTCAACTATTCAGCGATTCTCATGAATTGTGATATTATTAATTCTGTGATTGGGGGTTTTCTAACATGACCTGATGAGATATGGCATTCCATCTCAAGCCTCGTTTTAGGCACCTATTATAATTCATAGTCCATGCATTATTCTCTTCTATATAGGATGAATTTCTTTACTACATGACATTTATGATGTGTAACTTGAGTGATATACCAATTTTATGATAAATTTTGTGCAGGGTATTGAGAAAGATTATTGGTTCTTAGAGTTCCTACTATAACCTAAATACATTTTTCTTGCATAGGCTACAGTAGATATACTAAGTAGTCAAATATGGAATATTGAGTCATCGATCATTGGTCACATTGACTAGACTATGATATGGTATGGAATAGGTGGACACCACACATCATTTCAAGGGGTTTATGGTCCCTTATGGATCAAAAATGGTGACCCACTAGGTTATAACCATTTGAAGAGAAATTTAATAAAAATATAAATTTAAATGAAATTGAAAAGGTAAAACATATCTCTTTACCCAAGACCATCCTTAGTATTGGGATGTACATAGCATCTCTTATGTTCTATATAATGTCACTATCACCCAAAAATGAATCTTTAAAAGTCATAATGGTACAAATATCTTTTGTAAAGGCTTGTACCTATCCTATTTGAGTATCTATGAATTTATCACCATTTAATCATTTATAAGGTGTTTCTTTTTCATTTGTAGATAAATTACACATGAGATCCTCTAGTTATATGCTATGAGGGTGGTGATGACCATGCTCAGGTGGTTGCGGGCCTTGAGCTTCTAGTGATACCTACAATAATTCCACCTCTGTAACATCTTTATATTATAGATATGGGTGATTATGCTTTGTTTATGGATATTTATTACAACTAGTGTAGACTATATAGGGATCTCCATGATTTTCTCATTCTATAGAAGAGAATATAGGGGATTTTCAGTTGTGGAATCCATTTGATGTTTTAGGGGATGTTGGCCCCTAGACTACAGATCTATGGATCGATTTGGTTATGTCTATATTCGAGCATCTAGAAACACCTCCTAGGATCAGAGTGAATATCACCAATTATATTATTTTTGGATCCTCTAAATAATGCTTGGATATTCTTAACTAGGTAGTTCAATATCGAGAAATGACTTGGAGGGATTTATAATATATATTTTAGGCCAATTTCTTCACTAACATCTTAAGGTATGATCATGCTAGGGAGTTCAGGAACGTAAATAAGGGTTATATAACTTTTATGGACTAATCAACTCATTTTACAGAGCTTTAGTTCCATGTACCTATCTAAACTAATGATGAGCCAATAAAAAATAAGAAGATTTGAGGATGGCCTTAAGCATCCTATTTGTTCTCGGGTAAATGTTTTCTAATTAGATATCATGTCTAATGTAGTGAAATCTTAACTTATCATCGAGTAAAACTTGAGGGAAGAAGACAGTGTGAGCTGGGGTGGTTCCAAACAAAGATAGTTCAGTGGTTCAACTATTGGTTAGAAGTGACACTTTGAAAACCTATGCATAAGAAGTGGAATCCAAGTGAAACTTAATGATAGTTAAGTGATTTTATGAAAGTTTGGTATGATTGGGAAAAATAATTCCAGGTATCCCAAAGACCCTATCAAGTTCTGAGGCTGCAAAAGATTGTGGAATCTTTATCTTTTTTACAGAAACTTCCCAAATTCATTGAGTTTCAGAGGATCTTTATCATCTCCACCTTCATAAGAAGGATCTGTAGCACCTCACCTAGAAAGTAGATAGATTAATTCTGTATGTATAGGAAAAGGAGGATCCCACAGTCATGGTAGCCAGGATTCTGATTGATAGCACTCGGAGAGAAGATGCTCTCTATGTATTCTGGGTGCAGCACAAGGCCAATGATCTGGTCATATCTATTCAGTGTAGCCTATACCAAATGAGTAGGGTTTTGGCTATCTATTGTTCAAGGTACTAGTATAGTATCCTCTACTCCAGTGTCTTCCCTATGAAATATAGTTTAATCACACACTTTTAACCATTTGATTATTATGGAGATCCTTGGGATTCATGTTGAGTACTCATGTAGCATTATGACACTTGAAACACTTTTGGGTTTATAATCAAAAACTGTATTCCAATGTAAGTATTTCCCATATAAGGTAGGAATAAATCATTTTTTATGGTACCACTTAATCTTGAAGATGAAAAGATTCCATTTTGTTCTTGGGAAGGATTTTTTGGTCCACTATCATGCCAGCGTGTATTTGTATCACTAGAGGGTGTTGATTATATAACCAAAGGGTGGTACCTATATTTGTAAGGGTGATTGGGATGTTTAGGTGGGTATATTTGGACTAGAGTATCTTAGTCTAGGTGGAGTGAGAATCTAGATTTCTTCACATTATATGAATAATTAGGTACTACATTAGATTGAGTTTCTTCAAATAGTGGACTGATTTAGGTATATTTTCTTCGATGAATTTTCTATAATACCACCTGAGAGGGATGTAGATTTTTCTATCAAGATAGTGCCTAGAGATTCCCCAGTATCCATTCCTCCTTATAGGATTTGTACTACTGATTTGTAGTAGCTCAAAAGGTAGCTAGAGGATTTAGAGGCCAAGTGTTTTATATGGCCCAGCACTTTTCCATGGGGTTAACCTATCCTTTTCACTAAGAAAGTGAATTGAACCATGGTATTTACATGGATTATCATAAATTTAGTCATCTTAAAGTGAAGAATCTATATCACTTACCTCATATAGATGATATCTTTGACCATCTCAAAGGAGAGATGGTATTCTCAAAGATCAGCCTCAAATATGGATGTTATCAGGTTCAAGTCATACCTTCTTATATTCCATGTATGTCTTTCGATAGTCGGTACAGCTTATATGAGTATCTCATTATACCTTTCAGTCTTAAGAATGTGCCTAATGTATTCATGGATATTATGAATAGGTTTTTCCATCCCTATCAAGATTACATTATGGTGGTCTCCTTAGATGAAATATTGGTTTATTCCTCCACTCTAAGTGACCGTGAAACTCATCTTGATGTCATTTTTAATGCACTAAAAGAGGTAGAGTTGTATGTTTAGCTCAATAAATTCCACTTCCAGATTGAAAATGTTCACTTACATGGTAATATTATATCAGAGATAAGAGTTTTAGTAGACCTAGAGAAGGTGAGATCTGTAGTCACTAGGAATCATCCTAAGAGTGTATTTGATATGTGGAGTTTCTTATGGCTCATTGTGTAATGTCCCGGACCTGGGTGCCACGCAATGGGTGCCCCGAGCCCGGTTCGCCACGTGACCTCAAGCGCATTTCCCCAAATGCCAAAGGCTGCCGACTAGCAGCGAGGGCCCAGGTCTGATAGTGGGGAAACTATGCCCTCATTTGTCAAAGTGTAGCGCAGCGGAATGAAATAAAACATGCAACGAAAGCAGAAGCAGTAAACCATAATCAACTGAAGTAAACAACAGTATATAAATAATGATGATACATGTCTCAAGTACTAGGAAAACATCCACAACATGTTATACATCAACACAGTACAACAAAATGCAGAGTACATCAAAACAAAGCAAAACAGCAGGAAGCGACATCATGAGCCTAGGCACGGTCCCATGCCCTCCAACTCCTCAGCAACATTCAAGTACCTATATAGGGACTCTTTCCCCGATCTACGCCTGCAGCAACATAATTTTTTTGGGCCGAAAAGCGTGACCCAAACAGGGTGTGAGAAATATATCTCAGTAGGCACCCACCAAATGCATGTGCCCAACTGCGTGCTAACATGAAACAATAGTGTGTAGTGGTAAAATGCAATAAAGTAAGCAGTACTCAAAAGTAACCAACTACCAGTTATATTTCCATTTTTAATATTCATTTAATTCATTTAATATAAGAAATTACCATAGTGCATTTCTAAGTAAATAACTAGTGTCCTCAGACATGTAAACTACTACCCTCGGGCAATGAGTATCCAACACAAGAATCTGCCCTCAGGCATAACAGAGTTCGCCCTCAGGCATAGGTAGTGTTGCCCAAAGGCACAGAATCAGCTTCCCACAGGCACGGAAGAAGTTTCCCTCAGGCCGAAATAACTACTGGCCACAGGCTACATAGTGCAGCGCCCACAGGCTAATCACAACAACACCCTCAGAATAAACAGGTAATTGGGCCATGCCCAACATATCAAAATGCAGTAATCAAGCAATTCCTCTCAAGGAAATTCTATAATTAATACTTTAAATTCATACCCTCAGGTATCCTAGCCAAATGGATAAATAGTGGCACACACCCCTGGGGTGGTCCTAGATCAAAGAAACGATCCCAACCAGCATTTTTATATCACAATTAAATACCCAATCAATTCTAGGTGTTTAAATATAGAAACGGCCCTAGCCACACAACACCCCATCATGGATTCATGGCATGAAAACGCACAAAAACGCACGACATTTGGAAATTTACACCAAGCCACCTACCTTATATGCCAACGAGCATTATACACGAACACTGATCCAAGAAACGCCCAAGAATGGCGTACATTTGACGAAGAAGAAAACCCATTCAAATGTAAATAACTTTCCCTCAGGAAATAATTGGTAAGAACGGGTTAAGGAGAAGAAAGGGATTACCCACGTGGTTCCAGCGAGATCATCCGAGGTGGAATCAGATTCCAGACGAATACTCAGTGGATCTTCAAGCGTTTGACCTCCTCCTTTGGCTCCAAAACATCTCAAATGCCTCCTCTTCCAAATAAGAAGGCTACTGCCTATTTTAAGCTGAAAAAACAATGTACACAGCGTGTACTACCAAGTACACGGCGTGTACTCCCTTCATTTAACTGTTCCTTTGGCAGCACCGCTACACTGTTCATCCGTCAACATGAGTACATGGCATGTACTCTTGAGTACACGGCGTGTACTACCGCCCAACTGGATGCTACTCCACCGCCTTACTGTTTAGACATGCAACTGATTACACGGTGTGTAAAGGACCACTACATAGTGTGTAGTCGGTTCCTACACCCCTCTTCACCAACAAGGCTGGACGCCCCGTGTACCCATTCCACGCGGCCAAAAGTACACGGCGTGTGGAAAAGGACACGGCGTGTAGTTACACAATTTAGAATTTTTCCCCATTTTCCATATTTTCTCAAAAACACTTAAGGAAAAGAGAAAATAAGAATCTTGTACCTCAAAAATAAGAACCAAGTTCTTAAAAAGTCCCCCCTTATAGAAATTTATCCCCGAATTTCCCTTCCAAGGGTGGTAAAGATAATGCTCAGAAAAACTCTAGCCACTGAGCACGTACGTCGGCCTCCCACTCCCAGGTCTTTTCCTGCACTCTACCATGCTGCCATAGCACCCGTACGAGAGGAACGGACCAGCCTCGGAGAACCTTCATGCTCCTGTCAATGATACGGATCGGATGCTCCTCCAAGGACACATCGGCTTACAGCTCAGCATCCTCAGGATGAAAAATGTGAGATGGGTCTGAATGATAGCAGCACAACTGAGACATGTGGAAGACGTCGTACATGGTTCGGTACAACTGCGGTAACTGCAACCGATAGGCAACCATCCCGACTCACTCCAGAATCTAGAATGGCCCCACATACCTCGGTGAAATCTTACCCTGCCTCCTGATCCGCTTTTGTCCCAGCCTCGGCGAAACATGTAGAAAAACCTGATCCCCGACCACGAACTCCAAAGGTTGTGTGCGGCGATCATCATAAGACTTCTAACGAGACTGCATGGTAGCCATCTGCTTCTGAATCAACTGGACCTACTCAGATGTCTCCTGCACGAGCCGTGGCCCCAGTAAAGCTACCTCACCAGCCTCTAACCAGCACAATGGTGATCGGCACGGCCTACCATATAAAGCCTCGTAAGGTGTCATCTCAATAGTCACCTGAAAACTATTGTTATAGGCAAACTCGACTAAGGGTATATGCTTCTCCCAAAAGCCCCCAAACTCTAGGATGCATGAACGCAGCAGGTCCTAAAGCACCTGTATCGTACTCTCTGACTAGCCATCGGTCTGATGGTGGTATGCTGTGCTCATAAGGACTTGTGTACCTAGTGCCCTCTGAAAACTCTACTAGAAATGAGACGTAAAGCGGGCGTCCCTATCAGAAATGACAGAACGAGGGACCCCATGAAGACTTACGATCTCTCGGATATACAGCCTCCTGAGTTTTTCAACACTGAAGGTCTCCTTGATCAGCAAAAAGTGAGATACCTTCATGATTCTATCCACAATAACCCACATGAAGTCATTACCTTGAGGTGACCTCGACAATCCCGTCACGAAATCCATCACAACATCATCCCATTTCCACTCTGGAACGGTTAACTACTGTAACAGCCCAGCTGGCCTCTGGTGCTCTGCCTTCACCTGCTAACAGGTGGAACACCTCATAACAAAACCATCTATCTCTCTCTACATACCCGGCCACCAGTACTGACGCTTCAAGTCATGGTACATCTTGGTAACCCCGGGATGAACTTCCCAAGTTGAAGCATGAAACTCCCGCATCATCTCCTCACGTATATCCCATAGAACCCATACTCGTCCATGGAAACGTGTGACCTCATCATCTCCTATCGTCCAACCAGGAGGAGGGTCCTCACATGCAGCCGACTCCCATAGAACTAGGCCTTCTGAATCAGATAGTTGTCTCGTACTCACTCCATCCAGGAGGGTAGATGTCACAGCTAAAGAAGAAAGATAAGTCTTCCCCTGACTGTCATACACCTCCAGATTCATCTTAGAGAATAATTCCATGAGCAACCACTCACCACTGGCCTCTTGCACTGCATGTATCTGAGTCTTCATGCTCAGTGCATCAGCTACTACATTACCTTTACCAGGTGTGTAGGCAAGCTCAAAATCTAAGGACTGTAGGTACTCAACCCACCTTCTCTGCCTCAGATTCAGGTCATGCTGAGTAAAGATATATTTGAGGCTTTTATGGCCGATGAAAACCACAAAATGATCTCCCAATAGATAATGTCTCCAACTGCGCAACACATTCACAACTGTATCCAACTCAAGATCATGTGTCGGGTAATTCCTATCATGTGTCCTCATATGCCGAGACCCGTACGCAACAACTCGGTCACCCTACATCAACACGACTCCCAGCCCAATCCCTGATTCATCACAGTAAACTGTATAGATCTTCCCCTGCTCTGGGAGTATCAGGATCGGTGTTGATGTCAACCTTCCCTTCAGGTCCTGAAAAGCTTCCTCACAAGCTTCTGACCAAATGAACTTCACACCCTTCTTAGTCAGACCCGTCAACGGTGATTCTAAGCGGGAGAAGTTCTATATGAAGCATTTGTGGTAACCAGCCAGCCCTAAGGAACAGCGTATCTCAAACACATTCTTAGTATGCTCCCAGGAAACTACTGCTCTCGCCTTCTCTAGGTTTACTGCAACTCCTGCCTCTGAGATAATATGACACAGGAAGTGAATCTGGTCCATCCAAAAGTGGCACTTTGAGAGCTTAGCATATATTCGATGCTCTCTCAGTGTACTCAAAACAATCTCAAGATGGGTGGCATGGTCGTGTCGAGTGCAAGAGTACACCAAGATGTCATCCACGAATACTACCACAAAAGAATCAAGATGCGGATAAAACACATGATTCATCAGAGCCATGAAAACTGCTGGCGTGTTCGTGTGTCCGAACGGCATAACCAAGTAATCGTACAGACCGTATCCGCTCTGAAAAGTTGTAATCTCTATATCTGATGGTCTCACGCACAACGAATGATATCCCAATCTCAAGTCAATATTTGAGAACACTCGTGCTCCATGAAGCTGATCAAATAGATCATCTATCCTCAACAAGGGATATCGGTTCTTAACCGTTAACTGGTTCAGCTTCCGATAATCCACACAAAGTCTAAAGGTACCATCCGCCTTCTTCGCAAAAAGGACTGTATAATCCCAAGGAGAAGTACTGGTTCGGATAAAACCCTTAGACTATAACTCCTCTAACTACCTCTTGAGCTCCTGCAGTTCCGGTGTAGCCATCCTTTAAGGAGGAATGGACACCGGTGCTGCTCCTAGAACATGATCGATAGGGAAATCCACCTCACGCACCAGAGGTAGACCCGAAAAGTCGTCTGAGAAGACATCCCGGAAATGATCAACCAATGGAGGGAAATCGATCTGACAAGTCCCCTGATCATCCAGATATAAGCTTGCAATCTGGGCTGTGACTCCACCTCGCCCTTGATGCTCTGGTCCAGCTCAGCTCGCCTGAACATCCCATTCGCCTTTGTATAGAAACTCTCTGCCCTCAGGTGACGTGAAACTCACCCAGTGACGATATCAGTCTAAAAAGGCTCGAAAGGGAACCAACCAATGCATCCTGAGAATGACATCATATCTCGTCATCTCTAAGACATAGAGATCCCAAGTGAAGTGACACCCTCCAACCTCAAGGGGGCACTCCTTACATTAACGCGCACCAGCCGTCCTAGTCAACAACGTAGTGTCTAGCATCAGGATATCATAAGAAGTAGAAAAACAGATCCCAAGGCTCTCCACAACGGGTACAGATATGAAACTATTTGTAGCTCTCGTATCAAAAATCACTGAAGATAAGACAGAAGCTACTAGAATAGTACCTCTGATTGTAGAAGGTCTGGGATCCTACTTCTGCTGGGTCTGTTGCACTGCATATGCCTGGACAGTGCCGCGGCCCTGTGACACAGCCTAGCTACCCTGAGCTGTCTCTCCCTGCTGCCTCTGTGATCCTGGTGTCTGGCTACCATAGCCATGACCACCATCTATGCCTACACGCCCTGACGCATTCAATTTCCCCAACTGGTAAGAAGCTACTGGTCCTGCTCCCACACACGGAGTCTGCATAGAACCCCTCTCACTAGCCACTGGTGGAAACGCCCTGCAAAATCATTGTAGATGACCCATCTTGCCGCAATCTCGGCACTAAAATGGGTATCGTGGACACAAAGGTCTCTTGTGCCACTCTCTACCACACTGGTAGCACATAACCTGGCCACTTGAAGCATTCTTCTGACTGGTACTGCCACCCTGAGAGATGTCCATCTGTCTCTTCCTCTAGCCAACAGAAATAGTACCAATAACTGGTGCTAAACCTCCCTGGACCACACCACTCAATTCCCACAGGTTCCTCTTAGAAATCAGTGCCTGGTTCACAATAGTGTGTACTAAAGGAAACCTGAAAACATTCACCAGGGCTCGGATGTCATAACGAAGACCATCTTCAAAACGTCTAGCTCTCAGTGTCTCATCACCCACCAGCACGATTGAAAAATTCTAAAGCTCTGTAAAATGACCAGAATAGTTCATCACCGACATAGTGCCCTACTGCAGATTCATGAACTCTCAAGCTCTATCTTACCTCAGCGTCTCGAGAAAGAAGAAGTCATAGAAAACTGCCTGAAAATCTTCCCATGCCATGTCCCTGTGATGCTCTGACTGGGTGGTAACATCCCACCACCTCTTGGTGGAATCACGCAGCATGTAAGTCGCGAGCTTGACCCTCTTCCCTGGAGGCATCTCAATATGCTCGAAAATAGTCTGCATCGATCTTAGCCAAGACACTTCAGCCTGTGATCCGCCATCTCCGGAAAAAGTAGGCGGATGCTACTGGTGGAAGATACATGTCAGCTTAGCCATAGATGTAGCAGCCTGCGATGCTCCCTGAAAGGTTTGCATGAACCGCATAAAGCCTTCATGGAACTGTGCCTTCGCGCCTGTTTCTGGTATAGTAGCTGGCATTGCATCTGGTTCTGTTGGATGATCAACTGGTAGCCCATAGCCCACCATCTCTTGAGTATAATCGTCGTCACTCTCCTGTCAAACATCTCACGGTCGTCTAGGCGGCATGACACTACAAGGTCAAAATCACACCTCATTTTCAAGATTATTAAGACTGAAACGAAGGAACCACAAAGGAACAAGAGGAAGAAGTCATTTAAAGATTTGAAAAACAAGACTACACGGCGTGTACACTGACTACACAGTGTGTACTTGACTTCCCTTCCCCTACCTGGGTCCTTACACATGGCTAAGCCACACGGCTTCCACTGAAAAAAAAACTGTGTGGCGTGTATAATATTTACACGACACGTATGGTGTTATTTTCCAACTGCCCGTGTCGTCTGTGACACGGCCGACTACTCAACTTGACACTACACGGCGTGTTACCCCTGTACACGGCATGTATAACACTGTGTTTCATAACCACATGGCTAACACCACACGATCTATCCTTGGACAAGACTACACGGTGTTTCCCACAGTTACACGGCATGTTCAATGAGAGGTGACATCGGCCCGTGTTGTTAGTTACATGACCGAGTCCCCAGGTCACACTACACAGTGTGTCCATCATTGACACGACATGTTCTATCAAGGAGTTCACCGACCCGTGTTGTTAGTTACACAGCCGGACTCTGGGTCACACTACACGGCATGTACATTCAATACATGACGTTTTTTACCCAAGTCTTTCCATAACCCATGTCGCCATCCACACGGTTTGTGACATGGGAAGAGACTACATGGTGTGTACACAGGGTACACAGCGTGTACTCAAAAAGTTCATTTTTCTTCTCGAACAGAAGAACATACATAGCGTATATAAAAATACTACACGGCGTGTATACTGGGTTTCCGGATAGTATGCCTCAGAAACATCCCCGGAACCCAGAAAATACTGAAACCAACACCTAAGTATCAATTTCCGACCCTTGGGGGCCCATACTCCCCACAAATCAAAGTTTGACATCTCATATGTGTTATAACCAATAAACAGTCAATGATCCACCAAATTACGGTCAATGGGGGCCCATACTCCCCAAAAACCAATCTTTGGAATCCATTCTATAAACAAGCTCAGACAAAGAATACCCTATCATAGAGCAAGTATTTATCAAGCAGTTATCACAACAGAAATCTTTTCTAGCACAACAACTATCACAAAAACATGCGAATTCTAATGCACCTACATGGCATGGAGACTATGCATGGAATGTGATTTCTAGCATGTGCCTATATGATGCATGAGACGGCATACCCTCATCTCATTGGGTTGCAACTAAATAAAACCCATAGATAAAATATAAACTGAACAATCTAAAAGTGTGTCACCCAACGGTGAAAACATATCAACTGTAAAATTTGTAAAATCAAATAATTTCAAAATACGAGGTAGATTGGCTTTTCCCTATACACGGGTTATCTAAACCTAGGCATACCTTATTACCAACTCCCATTCGTCATATCCCTAAATACGGCTCCAAACAGTAGGTCAAAGAAAAGAACCCCTCTGATACCACTTTGTAACATCCTGCACCCGGGTGCCACGCAACGGGTGCCCCGAGCCTGGTTCGCCACGTGACCTCAAGCGCATTTCCCCAAATGCCAAAGGCGGCCGACTAGCAGTGAGGGCCTAGGTCTGATAGTGGGGAAACTATGGCCTCATTTGTCAAAGTGTTGTGCAGCGGAATGAAATAAAAAAAAGTAATGACAGCAGAAGTCGTAAACCATACACAACTAAAATAAACAACAATATATAAATAATAATGCTACATGTCTCAAGTACTAATAAAACATCCAGAACATGTTATACATCAATACAGTACAACAAAATGTAGACTACATCAAAACAATGAAAAATAGCTAGCAGCGGCATCATGAGCCTAGGCTCAGTCCCATGCCCTCCTACTCCTCCACAATAGTCAAGTACCTATATAGGGAATCTTTCCCCTATCTACACCTGCAGCAAAGTAATCTGTTTGTGCCGAAAAGCATGACCCAAACAGGGTGTGAGAAATATATCTTAGTAGGCACCCACCAAAGGCATGTTCCCAACTACGTTCTTGCATGCAACAATAGTGTGTAGTTGTAAAATGCAATAAAGTAAGCACTACTCAAAAGTAACCAACTACCAGTTATATTTCCATTTTTAATATTCATTTGATCCATTTAATATAAGAAATCACCACAGTGAATTTCTAAGTAAACAACTAGTGTCCTCAGACACGTAAACTCCTACCCTTGGGTAACGAGTATCCAACACAAGAATTTGTCCTCAGGCATAACAGAGTTTTCCCTCAAGCGTAGGTAGTGTCGCCCACAGGCATAGAATCAGCTGCCCACAGGCACGGAAGAAGTTTCCCTCAGGCCGAAATAACTACTGCGCACATGCTACATAGTGCAGTGCCCACAGGCTAATCACAACAATGCCCTCAGGGTGAACAGGTAATCGGGTCATGCCCAACATATCAAAATATAGTAAACAAGCAATTCCTTTCAAGGCAATTCTATAATTACTACTTTAAAGGCATACCCTCAGGTATCCTGGCCAAATGGCTAAATAGTGGCACAAACCCTCGGGGTGGTCCCAGATCTAAGCAACAATCACAACCAGCATTTTTATATCGTAATTAAATACCCACTCAATTCTAGGTGTTTAAATATAGCAACGGCCTCAGCCACACGACACCCCAACATCGGTTCGTGGCACAAAAACACACAAAAACGCATGATAGTTGGAAATTTACACCAAGCCTCCTACCTTATATGCCAATGAGCGTTATACACGAACGCCGATCCAAGAACGACGTAGATCAAGAGAAGAAGAAAACCCATTCAAACGTAAATAACTTTCCCTTGGGAAATAATTGGTAAGAACGAGTTATGGAGAAGAAAGGGCTTACCTGTGCGGTTCCAACGAGATTGTCCGAGGTGGAATCGGATTCCAGATGAATACTCAGCGGATCTTCAAAGGTTCATCCTCCTCCTTTGGCTCCAAAATGGCTCAAATGCCTCCTCTTCCAAATGATGAGGCTACTGCCTACTTTATGCCGAAAAAACAAAGTACACGGCGTGTACTTCCAAGTACACAGCATGTACTCCCTTCATTTAACTATTCTTCTAGTGGAACTGCTACACTGTTCATCCGTCGACATGAGTACACGACATGTACTCCTGAGTACACGGCGTGTACTTCCGCCCAGCTGGCAGCTACTCCACCGCCTTACTTTCTAGGCATGCCGACTGACTACACAGCGTGTAAAGGACCATTACATGGCGTGTAGCCGGTTCCTACACCCCTCATCACTGACAAGGCTACACGCCCCGTGTACCCATTCCACACGGCCAAAAAAACATGGCGTGTGGAAAAGGACACGGCGTGTAGTTACAAAATTTAGGATTTTTCCCATTTTCCATATTTTCTCAAAAACATTTAAGGAAAAGAGAAAATAAGAAGCCTATACCTCAAATATAAGAACTGGGTTTTTACATGTTGGTTATTGTAGGAATTTCATACAAGACTCCTTACACTTAGCATCACCTTTTAAGGGATTGAATAAAAAGGGTGTGATCTATATATGGTCTAAAACCTTAAAGATGGAATTTCATGAGCCAAAAAGGAGTTTGGCATCAATGTTGATCATATTCTTCCAGATCTAGGAAGAAGATATATGGTAAATTGTGATTAATCATGTATCTAACTAAGAGGAGTTTTGAAGCAAGATGATTAAGTTATTGAATTTAGTTAATGGTATCTAAGACTTCATGAGAATAGTTTCCCAATGCATGATCTTGAGATGGATGTTGGGGTTCCCATCTTGCGGTTTTTGAGGCATTGCCTATTGGGAGAACATTTTGTGGTGTTTACTAACCGTAAAAACTTCTAGTATATTTTCACATAGAGTGAATTGAGTCTTTAGTAGTGAATATAGGTTGAATATGTATATATATATATATATAGTACATTGACTTCAAGCTAGCCTATATTTCTTGGAAAGGAATTGCTTTTTTTCATGATATAAGAAGGAGGACATAGACACAAGATGTTCCAGAGTCTGATAGCAAGTGGTGGATTATTTCCTTATTTCTTAACATGCACATAAAGTTTCGAGACTATCATGGAAAACATGTAATTTCATCATCATTATTGAATTATTCACTTCTAGAAATAGTGAAGATGATATAGCTTTCAAGTCCCTAAGGATTGGTCCGATGATAGAGTATTTCGTGTGGGGACCCAACTCTATATTGGACTATCGACATTGACATCATTCTGTGTATACATGGGAATATCTGAGTTACCACAGATACGAGAAAGGATCTGAGGCATGATTCACTTGCTTGTCAATGGGAAGTTCACCCAGGTATCTCCAATATGAATCATGAAGTGCACTGACAGAATTGGTGTCCAAGGATGAAATTTCAGATGGTGGGTTTTATCCTTAGGTGTTCCACCAATCAACTGCTGAAGGTAGTGCACAAACGACCTACTAGATTTTTATAGTCATTGTTGGACCTAGAATGGAAATTATAAAAAATTTATATGGATTCCTTCATTGGCTTAACATAGTCACATTGAGTTAATAATGTAGTTTCGTGGTCATGGATTGAATGAGTAAAATATCCCTCTTCCATCTTTTCTAAGAGACTTTCTCAATTTATGATATAGAGAGGTTGTACATTCATGAGATTATATAGCTACATAGGGTCCCTCGTATATCATTTCCAAAGGAATTATTGTTTCACATCGAGGTTCTAGTTGGGATTATAGAGGTCTATGTATACAAAAATTCTTTTGAACACAAATTTCTTCCCATAGACAGATGGCTAGTTAGAATGGATGATGTAGGTGTTAGAGGAAATTCTTTGAGAATGAGTTATTTATTTTGGTTGTCTCTATAAAATAATATCCCTATAATTGATTTTTTCTACAAAAATTGTTATCAAGCGATTATTTAGATAAATCCGTATAAGTCCATATATGGTAGGTCATTTTTTTCACCCTGTTACTGGTTAGTGGCTGGAGAGGTAGTGCTAATGGGATCTCACCTTGTTTAATAGAATTCATATTAGGTTTGGACTATCAAGAAATGGATGTATAGCACTCATTATAGTCAAAACTATTATGTTGATCACGTTCAATGACCCCTAGAGTTGAAGACTAAGAATCATTCTTTCTTACGGGTATCATGTAGAATTGGGTATGCATAAATATAGAGGTAAGGAAAGTTATAACCTTGTTATGTTAATTATTTTTAGATGTTGGATCATAGAAGATATTCAAGGCCGGTTTATACCATTAGTATGGATGTTATGGCAGTACATCCAAGTACATGATTATAATTGAGAGAGGGAAGCTATCGTGTGTACTCAATGACCAGATTTATTCTCAAACAACATTTCACTACCCATATAAGGGATATTCCGGGATGAATTACTATAAGGGGGTAAGAATATAAGAACCTAGCTTTTATAGGAGGTATGGATCCTTTAATATCGTGTTTAAATCATTTATTTTGACCTTATATGGATGCTTAGTGAGGTTGTATAAGAAATGGGGGTATTTAGGGCTCGTTTGGAGCCCAGAAATGTGGATAGTTGAAGAAAACATTGGGCCACATGGTTAGTAGAAACAATGTCTCCTAGCCCACATGGTTTTTCAGAACCCTTTGGTGGTCTTCAGAGGGCCAAGTAGGCCACGTAGTTTTCCCCAACCATGCACTCAGGGCATCACGACCATCATATTTGTTTTCAATTTTTAATAAAAGAAGTTTTCATATTCTACACTTGGTTTTGAAATATTTTTTCATGAACCAGATGGGTATCCTCTTAAGTAAGTGGACTTCACATGGTTGGAATGCATTTTGGCTAACCATATGGGCAAACCGTGCAGCCCAAAAATTCTAGGAAAATTTTGAATTTTCCCTTAAATGCTAATAAATTGTACCCCACCTTTCCTTTTATCTAGTTTTTTAGAATACATGATGTTTCACCTCCCATTGAATTTTTCAAGATACTCTTTCTAGTTTAGGTGATAACATCTCTATCCAGGCTCTGATTAAACATTTTTTCTTCTCATTGGATGTGTGCCAGAAAGATATTCATTCATCTTGTACCTTTTATCCGTTTGTATTTCTCTTGAAGATGTTATTTAGGTGTAGGATATTATGTTCTATTTTCATTGTGTTCATCTATTCTTATGATTTCTCTTTATCTTAGCCAAATTAAAGTTCAATATTGGATGATTTCTTCTATAAAGTCATACGGTTGGTCGTATAGTTCTTATCCCTCAATGTTGAGATATTTTATAATATATAACATTGTGTCACATGTTGATATCTTCGTCTATTTCCCCTAAATTTAATCCACCTCTAAATGGGTTTCTTAATTGAGAACCATATGTCCTTCTTAGGTACCCATCAACTATGTCCACCCCTTACAGTGTTATAATTATATTTCTAATGTGGTTATAAATGAATAAATGTAAAAACCACCATCTAAATGGTTTTGGCATGATTTCTATGTTGTGATAAAAAATTTAAATTGGATAATAATTGTGGAATAGAATGGATAAAACACTTATCTATTTAATATGAATTGAATTGAGGTGATTGGTATGCCCACAACACATAATTAAATGGAAAAATGGTAAGGAACTTGTAATTATTGATTATTAAAGAGTTGTGAATTGCTCATTGGCTCATATAAAATAAAATGATTACTTATCACTATTATGATGTATGGGAATAGAGACTATTTCTAGATAAGGAAAATGGGAATTAAGACCCAATCTATAAATGTGATATGGGAATGTCAGCTCTTATCTACTAGATACCAACAATCAAACCCTTTATAAATGTTATAAAAGCATTGATACCCTTTGTGATTATGATCTAGGCATGATTTCCCTTATGATATCATTCTATTAGTAATGAACCTCATTGTGAAATTGGGAATGGATACCTTATGACTCTGATATTGTGAATTGTATCCCCTTTCTTGTGCACGGGCATAGCATCCCTATGATTATGATATTGGGCATGGTGACCCATAACACTATGATACTGGGCATGGTGTACCTTGATACTTGTGATACTCATGCTATAGTTTATAGATGTTTGAGTTTTGCCTTAGGACTCGGATAGTGTTAGCGGCCACATATATTGTTGTATTCAACACAATGTATACATCCCATAGTTGTGTATACATATGGTTACATGTTAAGAGGCCATCCGGATGAGGACAAAATATGTAGTGCCAACCTTGTTTTCCTTTAAACACCATAGCTAGGCCATTCCTAATTATTATTACTTATTTTCATTATTATATCTACTGCTTCCATATTATATATAGGGACTGGTTATTGGTAGTCATCATTAGTGGTGGCCTACTCAGTTTATTTCACACCCTATCTAGGACGTCGATGGTCCTCAGGCAGACTATATGCCTACTGCTGTAGATAATGGGAATATTATTCTTATGTATGCATAGATTATTTCATGACTTATAATGGGATCTTGGTAGTAGATTCTTAGTATTGAGCTCATGATTCTCAGAGATATTTTGGATTTTTTATTTATTTTTATATAATATGTTGGATAAAATTCTTATTTCCATGAATACATGTCTTCCATATTTTTTAGAGACATGACATCAACATATTTTTTTATTTGTTCAGATTAATATTTTTTATTATTATTTACTTTTTGGATGTTTATATGTTCTTCTGCTTCCTTTTCCATTATTTATATGCTTATTTTGTTTTGGTACTCTAACTAGAGAGAATAGTCTCCCCATGGAAACACCCTAGGCCCTCACTACTAGTCAGAAGCCTCTAGCATATGGGGAGGAATACTTGAGGTCATGTGGCCCACTAGTTCAGAGAACCTATGTGTGGAACCAGGGAAGGGATGTCACAGTCATGGTGATGTTTCTAACAAACTTCAAGATTCTTCTAAAATTTTTACTCATCACGAAAAAAACCTCAGAAACTTCTTATAAAAAATATTTTTAACATTAAGGACCTAGAAATATTTTATTTTCCTCATGGTAAATAACACATATTTTATATATAGTAATCTAAATATGTCTTCCTACACTTCCTTGAAACATTTATAGATATAACAGGGTCATATAACAATCTCATTATCCTATTTCATTTCTAAGAATTTTAGTTTTTGAATCCAAATATTTTTATCAATATATACTACACAAAACCACTTTCTTGCAACAAGAATAACAACCCCTTATCCAACAACGAGGGAGAAAATCAGTGAAAAAATTCTTAGTTTCAAGAAATATTGAATTTTTAAATAGATTTCATATGCTAAAGTCAATTTTAGAATTTGGTAGAACCACCATCTAAAGTGTAACCCATTGGATGAAAATGGGTATTATATAATAAATTGGTCATGGATGATAATTTTATTACCTATACAGTTTTGTTGGTTATTAAATATTTTATGATGCACAAAGGATTGGACTATGATAGTAACATTACATCATTTTTATAATAATATATAGTAACATTATATTTTTCATAGAAACATACCATGAATATGAAATTTGTAATATGGATATAACAATTGAATTGATAAATGTGAAATTATTTGAATATATTTATATAAAAACCCAAAAACATTTTTGGAACAAAAGGAAGTGAATATGGTATAAAAGATTTTTCAATCTATTTAAGGGTTCAAGAAGGTGTTTGGATCATTGAATATTCACTTTAACGAATCCATAAGATTATTTGGATTCATTAAAAATAAAATTGAGTAATTTATTTATTAGAATTTTTGTGAGAGTGTTTTGGTTTTCATGGTGATGTAGTAATAGGAATTTTGACACTAGTACAATTGTCAATAAAGTCCTGGTTCAAGAAATTTCCCCATGATGGATTTAGTAAAGTATCATAAATGATCAATATCTATAGATATAGAAACAAGAGTATTCTACAACTAAGTTAATGTATCAATATTTATAATTTATTAAAAAATATAATATTTAACAACATAAGGGAGAATTATTACCTAGGTTGCAAGGAATAAATCACCCTAAAAATATATATGCTCAGATAAGGGATGAGAAAAAAATTAGTAAAATCTCCTCTATGATAGGTGTTATAATGTTTTTCATTCTTTATTACTGTCTTGATGTTTCCTAACCCTATTAGGAATATATTGATAAAATCTAGGAGACAGGTATTAGTAAGTGTCTGAAACTATCTTTAATGACAAGGTACCTTTAAACAATACGTCCATGGATTATAGAGGATAATTGGAACTATTACTAAGAGGAAACACAACTTCCAATTTTCATATATATTTTTATGATATAAAATCATAGCCACATGTTATCACCAATTATACAAAAAAAAGTATATTATTTCTTATAATTTAGGTAAAAACGTTATAGTGACATTTGGTGGCTTTATCATCTCTTGGGGATTTTTCCACTTCATAGTAACCAGAGTATCTGTAGGAGACAGTATGAAACCCCCATTGATTGGTTGACCATGAAATACAAGAGTTGAATATGTAATAGAAATATAATTTTTATGTAGGAAAAAAATTCCAAAGGAGAGAAGGAATATTTGATAGAAATATCATGGAAGTTATTCATGTAGTATAAAATAGAGATGTCAAAAAGGGGGACTGAAAAAATGGAAAACCATGATACATATTAATGGACTTAAAGAAACCATAATTTCAAAACATGTGGCAAACAATATGTCACTAGTAATGAAGGAATCTCTTCAAGTGACTCACGCATATCATAGAGCATCCATGGACCCCATATGTGTATAAATAGTATCACAATAAGAAAAAATGAATACTTCCAATTTTGATTGGTTGATATATTTTATTGTTACTTAGTTACATTACTAAAATTATTCATATCATAAAATATGATACACTATATCGTAAAATAAAACTAGAGATCATAAAATAAATTAGCATCTCCTAGTCCTAAAACTTTAATTATAAATGAGGTTTGAGAAGCTACTAGTCTATCTATAAGGATCAATTAAAATTTCATATGGCTCGCAATAAGTCTTATAGGATGTGTCGCTAACATAAAAAGTATCAATATATAAAATAAATTTTATTGGTATAGTTTTATAACCAAATTAGTGAATACCCATAACATACTTGAGATATGGTTCCCATAGAAAGAGAGGAAAATTATAAATATTGTAGGAAGGTGAAAAAATTAATTTTGTTAGTGGATCAATGAGATAATTTATATAGATATAGATTCAAAGGTTACCAATACATGAGGAATGATTTTTATATTTTGAAATAAATTTAAAATCCTTTAATGGTTAGGTATAATCCAATGGGATACACTATAATAACCTTAGAAGTCATTAGAAGATAAAAATAATGAATTATTTGGGTTTTCACTATAGTTGTTTGAAAAAAACACTCTCTAGAGAGTAAAGATTGAGATATCAGTTTTGGGAAACAACTTTGATGGGTATAATGAAACTAGACATGCTATATTATGATCAAGAGAATAAGGAACAGTAGCTCATCCTAAGGATCACTAATATTTCTCTTTCCTTGTTTATCATTTTATAGTCAAATCCATATTGTTAAAACATGACTAAATTAATTGATATTGGGTATTTATAAGAGTAAATTTATTTATATATATTGGTTGAATATGTTAATTTTTTTGTTCCATTTTTTGTACTTAACGCTTTATTAGTTGATCAATGAGTGGATGAAAAAAAGGTTAGTTAACCGTAGTGATGGTGAAATCTTAATCCAAACACTAGGGTTTGAAACATATTTTAATTTTGAATTGTTGTTACTAAGGGGCCTATAATGGAATTTAAATCACAGGACAAATAATTAATCACTCTCAAATGACAATTATAGAAAACATTATGGGGACCTTTGTTCTCATTAAAAAACTACCTGATGACTCAGTGGAGAGATAAGGTATTCATGTGATCATCACCTACAACTATTTCATAATTAATAAATAAACTTTCTTTATTTATTGATTTTTTATCCCACTATATGGGAAAATCATACCAATTATTGTTTATACATTTTAATTGACATCTTTAATCACTGTAATATATTTATCAATTTAATTCCATATATTTTGGTGAGATCTAAAGAATCATACCCTACTTTCACTGTTTTGAAATTAAAATCATCAAAATTAAATTTTTTCCAGAAACATATCCTTGTGGATTTAATTTGGTAAACACTAGATATCTTTTTCCAAAATTGACCTTAGGTAGCTTTGGGGTACATTATATATAAATCAATTTTTGGTTTCATTTCTAACAATTGGCCCCGATTTACCTTCATGATATGTAGGTTTTGATTTTTTTTGTAAAAAAACTATTATTTCCCACATGATTTAATGTCGGACGCAGTTATTTTATAAGGAAAAAACAATAAAGTAAATTTTAAAAGTTATTATAATATGAAATTTTCCTGAAAAATGTATAAAATATTATTATAATAATCTAGATATAATAATTAAATATATATAATGATAAAACATTAAAGTATATCTGTGGAGTTTTATATAGAGTACACAAATTAATAATTTGTGTGATATGTGTTCATATTCAAGATTGATAATAAAACAACTAACTATAATAGAATATATATATATATATATATATATATATATATATCTGTGTGTGTGTTTATATTCATATATATAACATATATATATCATTGATATATATATATACACACACACTAAATATAGAAAAAATTCATTACAACTTCATCGAAATCACCACCACTTCTAAAATTATTGTGACACTAAATTTGTATGAATGGAGCCATATTTGGATTCCATCATACTAATATAAATGGAAATAAGCTATAATTTTTCTAGTTATGGATATAAATTCTTTATTTTGAAATATTTACCTAAAATAAGTCCAAAACCTTGTTTAAACCCGGAAATGTATGATACCTACACCTGAACCAATTTCAAACATTATTAATAATGGTTTTTTTAATACCCGAAAACATTTTTAGAATGATAAATTATAAAAAGATATGAAAAATAAAAATAATGAACATATCAGAACATATAATGATCATTAATCTATCAAATAATATAGGAATAGTTCCTTCCAAATATGGATTATAATATAAACATTTAAAAAATATTAAAATTATGTATCAAATTATTGAAAACCAATTTTTACATTAAATAATGTTATATACATAAAAAACATTGTATATAATAAGAAATTAAAAAATTGAAAACTATACTTTTTTTGTCTCTTTGGTATAATAGGGTTGCGAAACAATCAAAAAGGAATAGAAAAGAAATGAAAATGATAAAGGAATAGGAATAGGAATTTAAATTAGAATGGTTTTTAACAATTACATTTAATACACGAAAGATAAAATATTTTGGACCCAAGGTTTGAGAAATCAGAATATTTATCTTATATATATATAAAACATGAAAATTAAAATAACATTGAAGAAATCATCATACATGGTATATATATGTGTGTGTGTGTCTGTGTGTGTTCTATATATGAAAAACATTTATTTAAAACATATATATATGTGTGTTTGTGTGTGTGCATAATATATATATATGTTTTCAAGTTATTTCCATATATATTTTCAATATATATATATACTTGTGTGTGTGTGTCTATGTACTTTAAGTATATACACAAAGTATATATATATTCTGGAATGATTTTAGTAAATTTTTTATATATTTTCTGTGTATATATGTGATTTTTTTAAAAACAAATATATTGTAATTAAGCAATTCATATTGGGTAAAAAAAATTAAAAAATAAATATAATGATCAGAAAGTGAAAAAAACATTTACAAATCATATAATGATAATATCCATAATGGCTATGTATTTGAAATTTGAAAATAATTATTGGAAGATAACCTTCTATCAACTTAAATAAAATGTGGTTAATATACCTTTCATTTTATAATGGAAAATAATAATAGTATACATATTATTGTAAATGGGTTGGATAAAAGGGGGAAATAAGAAAGGACATATAGAAAACATTTTCTTCTATATTATGGATTTGGGATGAAAAATGAGAGGTTATTGGTTAACCATGGCAGATGAATTCATCTTGAATAAGAAAATGGTATTCTAAAATGAATAGTTCTAGACTTTTTATTAGTAAATACACAAATTATATAGTTAAAATTACCTAAATATGAGTATAGATAGAATTAGAAAATTATTAAATACAAAAATAAAAAATATAAATAAAATTCTTAAGATAATTTTAAAAAATTATAATTGAAATGATATGTAACCTTCATTTTTGTCAGTAATAACTGGTATGACTGTAACGCCCCACCTAGACTCACTATAATTCTAGGGGTTAGACCAATTCCCCATAATACCTCATATGTACCTCCTCATATGTTGAAGGATACCAATTAGCGTTAGATTTATAGGATTGTACAGTGTGGAGACTATACCTTCTATATTATAGTGTGAAAATAAAAAATAAATAAATTAATATCATCCATGGAAATAAATAATCGGAGTATGCATAAATGAATAAAATCCATTAAGACTACATTGAATGTGGTAAAGTCCAAAATACCCATTCCAAAACATATAAAAGACCACCCACTGGTCTGGTTATGGATAGACGCTGTAAAAAAAGAATAAAAAATAAAGCTTAACAACATAACAAAACTGAACCTCGTCCAATCTCCGAATACCATCTGATTTAACCTACTCAACCATGTTATCCCACACTCTAGCCCAACCTGTACCTAAATTGAAAATGTAATGGATACTCAGGTACTTAATTGAAGTGGAAGTTTGAGTCGGATGTGAGTAAAACTCAGTAGGACACCACCAACAGTGTCTCAAAAAATCATGTTTGAATATATAGTGCATGAAATAATTTATAGATAGGGTATAGATTTAATTAAATCAATACAGTATGTAAAATAAACCTTTTGACCCTCAAGATTCGAGATGACACCCAAGGTCATCCCAAATTGCTTCAGCACATTGTCAGATTTCTATGAGCACATCACAGGACCAAGTCAACCATGTCATCAACCCTAATAGGGTATATCCAATCAATCTCTATAGAAGGATCACAAAAATATGTAATGTCCCGGATCCGGGTGCCACTCAACGGGTACCCCAAACCCAGTTGGTCACATGATTTCAAGCGCATTTCCCCAAAAGACAGAGGATGCCGACAAGAAGTGAGGGCCCATGTCTAATAGTGGGGAAACTATGCCCACATTTATCAAAGTGTAACGCAACGGAAATAGATATAAACATACAAAAAAATGGAAGCAGTAAAAAATAAAAATGTTGAAATAGACAGAGTGTTGAAGTAAGGAAAATACCAATAGTCATATTTAATGATGCAATATGTCTCTAAGTCTAAGAAAGCATCCATAAAAGATACACTAGAATCTGATATAATACAATACAAGGGAAAATACATCAAAGAAAAATAAAATAGTGCCGTAGGAACTTGGACGCATCACGAGCCTAAGCTTGATCCCATGCTCTCCCACTCCCTTTTAACAATCAAGTACCATTATAGGGACTATTTCCCTTATACACACCTACAACAATATAATTTGTTTGGGCCCAAGACATGACCCAAATAGGGTGGGAGAAATAAATCCCAGTACGCAACCATCAAAGGCATGTGCCCAACAGTCAGTGAAAATGTGGAACAGCAGTGTGCAATAATAAAATGTAGTAAACTAGGTAGTAATCAAAAGTAACTATCTCTACCAGTTACATTTCCACTTTATTAATCATTTACTAATTCCAAGCTTGTGCTTTAGCTTGTAAGGTACAACAAATTAAATCACCACAGTGAATATAAAAAGTAGACGTTGTCCACAGACATGCAAATCCTTACCCTCAGGTAATCAGAATCGAAACTCACAGGTGACTGCCCACAAGCATAACGAATATTACACGCAGGCGTACAAGGTGTTGCCCACAGGCACAAAAACTACTGCCTGTAGGCATGAGAAAATTTGACCGCAGGATAAATGAAACACTTCCCTCAGGCTAAGCAAGTAACCAGGCCGAGCCCAACAAATAAGCAAGAAATTATATAAAATTACACTCAAGTCAATTCAAATCATGCTAAATTCACAGTATACCCTTGGGTAACCTGGACAAACGGCTAAAAAAGGGAACTCACCCATGGGGTGGCCATGGATCTAATCAATGATCCCAATAAACATTTCGTATTTATCTTTAGATTATCTATGTTTTTCTAGATATCTAAATAGCCAAGGCCTCATCCATAAGACACCCCAAACATGGGTGCGTAGCACAATGATACACAAAAACACTCAACAGTTAGAATTAAACACCAGACCACCTACCTTGATCTCCACTGATCAATATATGTGAACGGTGCCTCTCGAAACAACCATGAATGGCATAGATATGGGATAAGAGATTTACTTTTCAAATATAAATAACTTCCCCTCGGGAAAGAATTGGTAAGAATGGATCATGAAGAATGAAGGTCATACCTTCATGTTTCAAACAAGGAGAATGAAGGTCATAACTTCCCCTCCGGATCCCCTGGTTACACTACACGGTGTGTACGTTACTGACATGGCATGTACAAGCTCATATTTCTCTGCTTGTGTTGTTAGTTACATGGCAGACACAGGTTCAACATAACACGATGTGTATAACCAATACATGGCATGTGCTTTCAAAGATTCATTATCCCATGTTTCTGCCCACATGGCCTATGACATGGGTAACAACTACACGGTATGTACATACGGTACATGATGTGTACTTAAATTTTTTTTCTTCCTGAAGAGAAGATTAAACGGTGTGTAATCAAATCTACACACCATGTATTCTGGGTTTTTCTGGACAGTAAGCCTTAGAAACTTCTTCGGAGCCCAGAAAAACACTGAAACCAACACCTTAGTTCCAAATTCTGATCTGTGTGGTCCCATACTCACTCCGAATCAAATCTTTGCATCTTATACATGTTATTAAAAAGTAAATAGGTCAATGATCCACCAAATTCCGGTCAATGAGGTCCCATACTCCTCAAGAACCAAAGTTTGGTGTTCATTCTACAATACCTCACATAATAATTCCCTATCAAATAGCTGGTATTTTATCATGGAATCTTTCACAACAGCATGATTTTACTAGAAAAACATCTATCACAACAACATGTAATTTCTAATGCACCTGTATGGCATGGAAACTATTCATGGCATGTGATTATAACATGTGCCTAAATGATGCATGTGATGGCATACCTTCATCTCATCAAGATGCAACTAAATAGAACCCAAGTGTAAAAGTACAACAGCACACCACAAGTGCGTCACCCAACGGTGAAAATAAAACCAACTGTAAAATTGAAAAATTAGAAAAAATAGAAACATGAGGTAAATTGGCTTATCCATGTACACGGGTTAGCTACTCCTGAGCACAACTTATTACCAAGTACCTATTCCATCCAGTCTCTATCAATAGACTCCAAATAGTAATTCAAAGAAAATAACCCCCCTGATACCAATTTGTAACGTCTTGGATTTGGGTGCCCCGAACCCGGTTAGTCACATGACCTCAAGCGCATTTTCCCAAATTCCAGAGGTTGCCGACTAGCAGTGAGGGCCCAGGTCTGATAGAGGGGAAACTATTCCCTCATTTTTCAAATTGTAGTGTTATGGAAATAGATATAAACATACAAAAAACTAGAAGTAGTAAACAATATGAATGCTTAAATAGACAGAGTGATGAAGTAAAGAAAAGACCAACAGTCATATATAATGATGCAATATGTCCCTAAGTCTAAGAAAGTATCCAAAACAAGAAAAACTACAATCTGATAAAATACAATACAAGGGACAATACAGCAAAGAAAAATAAAATAGTGCAACAGGAACTCAGCCGCATTGCGAGCCTATGCTCGGTCCCATACTCTCCCACTTCTCTGCAACAATCAAGTACCAGTATATGGACTCTTACCCGTATCCACACCTGTAGCAATATAGTCTGTTTGGGCCCAAGACATGACCCAAATAGGGTGTGAGAAATAAATCCCTGTAAGAAACAACCAAAGGCCCATGCCCAACTATTAGTGAAAATGTGCAACAGCAATGTGTAATAATAAAATGTAGTAAACTAAGAAGTACTCAAAAGTAACTATCTCTACCAGTTACATTGCCACTTTATTAACCATTTATTATTTCCAATATTGTGATTTAGCATGGCAGGTACAATAGAGTAAATCACAACAGTGAATATACAAAGTAGACATTGTCTGCAGACATGAAAATACATACCCTCAGGTAATCCGAATCGAAACCAACAGGTGACTTCCCATGGGCATAATGAATATTTCCCACTGGCATACAAGGTGTCACCCACAGGCACAGAAACCACTTCCCACAGGCATGAGAAAAGTTTCCCACAGGCTAAATGAAACACTACCCTAAGGGTAAGCAAGTAATTGGGCCAATCCCAACACATAAGCAAGAAATTATATAAAATTCCTCTCAAGGAAATTCAAAGCATGATAAATTCACGGTATACCCTTGGATGACATGGACAAACAGATAAACAAGGGAACGCACCCAAGGGGTGGCCCTGGATCCAAGCAATGATCCCAATCAACATTTTATATTATCTTTGGATTATCTATGCAGTTATAAATATATAAACATATAAGGCCTCAGCCATACGACACCCCAAACATTTGCACGTATCACAATGGTACATAAAAACACTCTTCAGTTGGAAATAAACACTAGACCACCTACCTTGATCTCCACTGATCAATATACACAAATGACGCCTCTCGAAATGACCAAAAACAGCATAGATCAGGGATAAGAGATTTCCTATTCAAATGTAAAAAACTTCCCCTCAGTAAATAATTGGTAATAATGGCTCAAGGAGAAGGAATATCTACCCGCACGGTTCAAACAAGATCTACGTCGGAAGAAACAAATTACTGGCGTGCGGTCAGGAGATCCTCCAAGCTCCGGACTCTCCTCTCGAGCTCCAAACGCATCAAATGCCTCCTTAGCCAAATGAGGAGGCTACTGCCCATTTAAAGAGAAAAAAAACTACACAGAATGTATTCTCAAGTACACGGCGAGTAATTTTCATCATTTAACTGTTCCTATGGTGGATACTTTTCACCGCCACATTGTTCATCTGTTGACATGATTCCACGATGTCTATTTCTGAATACACGATGTGTACTATCACTCAGCTGGCAGCTACTCCCACCACCATACTATTCACATGCTGACTGATTACATGGCGTGTAAATACCAAGTACACGACATGTAGTCATTTTTTATAGCCTTCATCACCGACAGGCCTACACACCTTGTGTACTTTTCCCACACAGCCAAAATACACGGCGTGTGGAAAAGTACAGGGCGTTTACTCACAAAATTTGGTATTTTTCCCCATTTTCATTATTTTCTCAAAAACACTTAATGAAAAAGGAGAAGAAGAAACGTGTACCTCATGAATAAGAACTAGATTCTTAAAAAATCCATATAATCATTTTAGTATAATTGGGCTAACTATAATAATTATAGTATAGTTATGAAAAACCCTATAAGTAATATAACATAACCAGGCCCAGACCTGTAATAATTACATAATAACCGGGCCAATCCATAGAATAAGTACAATATAACATGGCTAAGACCTATAAGAATTACATCATAATCGGGTCGATCCCTATAAGCATTATTGCATAAGCTGGTTAAGACATGTTTTCTTTTAGGCATCCAATGACTATGCAACTTACTCCTAGGTGGTTTGTAACCATGCACCTTTCCCTTAGGCATCATATATGGTGTTCTCAAGGACCAATCACAAATATATTTCATATTAGTAAATATTTTCAATAAAACAAATATAAACTAGACCTCAGGTATTAATAAAGGTATAAAAAGTCCTATAACAACTGTTTGTATTGTATCAATCATTGATGAGTCAATCCAGGACAAGCTAGAATACAAAGTTCTTGGTTAAGCACCAATAATATCAGGCATTTCCTCATAATATAAATTATTTTATTCATCAAATAACCATTTGTCTTAGCCAAAAACATTCCTTAAAGGTGGCTTAAAATTACCATAATAATATGAACTAATTCAATACATTTACTATTTTGGCCTAAAAACCAATTACATGCTAACTTAACATATTCGTCTCCATGTGATGATATATTCCGAGATCACTTCAATCCACATGTTGTTCCAAGGTGTTCAAAATAAACAAGTATAAATTAACAAGTAATGTATAAAATTATAATAGGTAATCAATTTTCCCAATAATTATTACTATTTCTACATCACTTTTCATTTTTAAAAAATACCACTGAACCTATAATAAAATCAATTATTTCATTAAACATTTATTTAACTCCCAAGTTTCTTTTCAAATTACCACTTTTAGGGAATTTTTTGATTCTCTTGATAATCAACATAACTACCATAACAACCATCCATTTAATCAAGGGGGTCTCGGTTTGTTTCACTAAGAACCCAACCTAGTTTCAAGGGTTGGAACACCCCTTAGGTAACTATAGGTCCACGTTTCAATGCCAAGGACTCGATGGGGACCATGAGAGGTCTTAACATATGAATTATAATTTAAGAAGTGGTCACCAATTTCATTTGGTCACATGCATGGAATTCTATCATGACTATACATTTATATTATATACTATATAAATATAAATAAACAAAAAGGGAGTGTTTCTATTTCACCGACCTCAAACAATTATAACTCCAAGAAAAGCAAGGTCCATTGACTCTATCTTCACTTCCCAAGTCCAATCGGTCCATCCTAAAACACCATAGGTTTGTATCTCAGGTCCATGTATCCAAAATAATTAATTGTTACTATATTATAATTAATTAAATTAAAAGGAGGAACCACTCACCCAAATGAGTTGGAAAAACATTTCAAAAGAACTATTGGCTTGTGTTTCATAAATAGAACTATAATTAACCAACCTTAAAAGATCTAACATGATCATTCGATACCAAAATAGGAAAATTCCCTATCGCACATCAATGTAATAATAATCCATTTGATATAATTAAATTATAAATTTGAAAATGTAAATTGAGAAATGTACCATTATTAGATCTCCCTTTAATAGGACACATTAATTGTTGTAGGATACTATCTCACCAAGAATATCCATTATCTCTCCATCCTTAGATTGATCTAGAAAGATCTAGCGGATTCACTATCTAGTTTTAAAAATAGAAACAAGTTGTGCCAATGATAAAATCAAATCAAGAGATAGATCAGAGTATTCCAAAATATAGAACTCACCAAAAGGAATCCATCACAAGGAAAAATTCTTTAGTTGGTCAAGATATTGCACTGAAATGGCACTCAGAATCTAAGAACTCTCTTTTTGGTAGGTTTTCTCATAAAGGATTCAAGGGCGATAAATTTTAGGGTTATGGAATTTCAATATAAATTTAATAATTTACATAAACTATCCAGGATGAATTCATGATGTGAAAAAAATATTTCAAATCATAAATTTGTTGAAAAAAGAATTTATTGGGACACACCCACTTGTGTCAAATTGTGAAACAAATATTCAATCCATGACCTTTTAGGTTATGAGCTCGAAACCCTTTTTAGTATCCTTTACTCTCATGGTTAACCCCAGGAAACATTAAAACATTTTGAATACACTATTAACAATGTAAATGTTCTTATATTGAAACGTTTTTTGTATTATCTCCCAAGAAACTCTTCTGGGGACCTCCAATAACCCCAGGTCATCACCCATGATCTACATCCCATCCCAAAACATCATCTTGTAACATTTAACCACCCAAAAATGCATATGAACTTTTGGTTCTCTATATTAATCATCCAAAATATGGATAAATTAAAATACAAATTGAATAACTCAACCCATAAGAATAGGGGGTTTTATAATATTAGTAAGAATTTATAAATTTAAAATGTAAAAAGAATAGAAATTTTAAATGATAGGACAAAATAAAACTTCAAAAAAAATTGATTAAAAAAATTATCATACACTCCAAAATTACAAAAGAAAATAAATTTATTTATGGTTTTTTATAAAAAAAATTATAATTATAAATGAAATTATTGAAGGAATATCATTTTTATACCTGAAACCAAATAGAATATGTTTTACTACTTTGGAACACAAAACCAAAAAAATGGTCTCCCTTATAAACATTCCTATAGTGAAATATTTAGCTAAAAATGTACAAGGAATCATGACTATTTTATTATTGAATGAAATAAAAAAATCCAAAATATTTACAAAGTGATTAAAAATTTATCTTTAAATAAAATGAGTTTCACCCACAAGAAAAAAACAAACACGAAAAATAATTTCACCTAAAAATCAATCACATTTAAATGTGAAAATAAGAGAGAGAAAAAATTTCCTCCAACCCATAAAACAAAAGTAATCACTAAAGAGTAAGAGAGGGGCCAAATAACATTTCTTCCACATGAAAGATGAAAATAGTGTTTCTTGTAAATATTGTTAAATAGTCACAGGGAGAATTTTATGACTTTAGATTTATATATTTTTTCCCCTGGCATATATAGAACTCTTTTTTTGTGAGTAATCATTATCGCACCCAAATTCTATAAAATATTACTATTTTTGTATATTTACTACAAAAATAAAAGATTTAATTTGACATATAAAATTAAATTGTCATGTTTAATTATAAATAAAGGGGGGTCTAGGTAAATATTATGTAAACATCCTTAAATTGAAAATTAGAGTCGAATATAACAAAGTAATGATCATTTATGATAAAATTTGGTCCATATAAAATGAAAAAAATACATGGTTATGAAAAATGTTGGGTAGAGGATGGATTGGAACCTATAAAAAATTTAAAATAAAATTTTCAAATAGAAATTTCTAGAAGGGAATTCTTTTAAAATTTTAGTTTGACAATCTTCATTTATGGTAATGAATTATTATTAGTTAATATACGATAAGTGAAATTTTTTATAGTTGTTGTCAAAATTAACATTAGATATATTCATGGATAGAGATAACCATACAATTATTTCCATCATACATTAAACAACTATATAAAATAATCATGAGGGTAACCTTTGGATATCCCGATTTTATAGTGTATGTTACTCCTTTTTTATAAACTTTAATTTCTTATTTCTTATTATTACTAGCCTTCTAAAATAAAAAATAAATAAAAGAATTATAATACGTATCTGATATAAACCCTATAATTAGTAAGAAATAATAATGGTTTTTATTCTCTAAAAAAGAAACATCCAAAATGCTATTCCCTTTTCTTAATATTCACCAAAAAATTAACAAACTCAACAGATTCTATGGGGAAACTAATCTATGTCCATTTAAATCATTTCTCATTTTATTATAAAATCTCTACCTATGGTCAATAGAAGAGGTAAAAATATCTATTTAAGGAGGGATTAATGTTTAGAATTCTATATCTTAGTTATATCAAGGTTTCAATTTATTTAAGTAAATCTGAATATAGACATATTAAAATAAAATTTCAATATATGTAGAGAAATAATGTTTCAAAAATAGTAACATTAGCTTTGAAAAATAAAAAAATATAAAATTAAAGAAAATATATGACTAATATAAAGGGAAAATAAAAATTAAAGATAAACATGGATCTCCCAAAATTTGAAATAATAATTATTTAATATGAATATTTTTAAGTAAAAATAATCTAATGAAAAAACAAGATGAAAAATGAATGATAAAATATGAGATAGTGTAAATCTCTAGTATAGAAAACATGAATTACATAAATATAATATGGAATATAGGAAAGTGTAGAGGAAATAAAAAAATCTCTACCTATAGTCAATGGAAGAGGTAAAAATATCTATTTAAGGAGGGAATAATGTTTGGAATTCTATATCTTAATTATATCAAGGTTTCAATGTATTTAAGTAAATATGAATATAAACATATTAAAATAAAATTTCAATATATGTAGAGAAATAATTATTCAAAAATAGTAACATTAACTTTGAAAAATAAAAAATATAAAATTAAAGAAAATATATGAATAATATAAAGGGAAAACAAAAATTAAAGATAAGCATGGATATCCCAAAATTTGAAATAAAAATTATTTAATATGAATAATTTTAAGTAAAAATAATCTAATGAAAAAATAAGATGAAAAATGAATGATAAAATATGAGATAGTGTAAATCGTTAGCATAGAAATCATGAATTACATAAATATAATATGGAATATATGAAAGTGTAGAGGAAATAAAAAATCTATAAAAGTCATGTTTCATTAATTTTAGTAAAGCCTGCATTCAAAGGAAGTCCACTGCAATAGCCTAAAAAAATTTCAACTCTACTATGATCTATTGGAATGTGAAAATTGAGAGTAGAAAGGGAAAATGATGATAAATAATATAAATAGAAAACTTTTAAGAAAGTCAGACTATAAAAAATAATAGAAAATGGAGTCAAAAAATTATTAATAGAAGCAAAATTGTTAAAAGGGGAACATACCGTAGGAAATTGATGAGATTCACCAACCAGTTTTGAGGATGAGCGGAAACACAGGTAAAAAAATAATAGAAATGGATTGATTTAGGACAAATACTGAATTTAATCTTTTTTTATAGATCACGGATACTCTCTTCAATGAAATTGCGTAAGAATAAATTTCCATCAATCCGACAATGAAAACCCATAAAAACATTCCACAATAGAATCAGTTAGTCAACTTATTTTGGATGTTTGAGGGGCCAAAATATTCAAAGGAAATTGGTACAGAATTTGAGAGGAGGCCTCAAAACATGAATCACGGGAATGGGGAGTGGGGGAGGTGGGGAAGGGGTAAATTAAAATGGGGAGACGAAGAGGGGGATGGGGGAATTTATTTTAGGGAGGTGGGGATAATGAGAATAATAAGGGATGGAAGTATAGGAAGCATGAGAAGTGAAAAATACATAAGGGAGTGGAGGAGAGACTAATACAAAGAGTGAGGGATCAGGGAAGTGAAATATGATAACTGAAACAAGGTATCCATAAGGGGACACCTATACAAGGAACCATGGGTTTTAGAAATATTATAAATATTAAAAATAATAAAAATTGTCATAAAAAATCGTTGGTTACTCATCCTTTTGTTGATTTAATTCATTGATTGTCTCTTGATTCTTTATAGAGTATATTGTTACTATTTTTTGTATTCATTATTATATTTCTACTCCACTTATAATGAAATTTTATTTTTATGTTATTTTATCTTATGTAAGGGAAGGGTTTTGGGGGTATAGTTAATAATGAGAATAATTTTTTATTGTTTTAAAATTCATTAGATTCACCTTGTGGTGTTGTGGGTATAATCAAAAATGGAATCCCTCATTTCATCATATTTAATATAATACCTCTCGATCAAAAAATTATACTAAAATTACCATAGAAAATGTTAATTAAATATATAAATTCCTATAAATGAGGAAATCAATTCTAGTTGATGTCACCAAAAGTATACAAGTTAGTATAAATAATGTGGATAAATATTTTTCAAGTATTGATACCAAGATTTATATATTTTCTCAAGATACCAAGGATAAAATTCAAAGGTAATAAATATAGATTTTTAAATATTCTCATGATATGAATGATTAATAAGTTGAATAATAAGAATAACCCATGTGTTACAAGCATTTGATTAAAAAATAATGTGTCTAAATGTTTTTTATAAAGAAGAAAAGGATATTAAATTGGATTTAAATAATATTTTCCAATGAAAAACTCTCTAAAAAATACATTATATAAGTAGTTCATGAGTACTAAGAGTTATAATTTTAAAATTATAGGGATGTTTACACCTATATAAATAAATTTTTAATTGATTCAAGTCAATATGATTTATAAATATATCTACTATGCATTAATATATGTTACTCAGTAAATTTTTACTTTCTATAGATGAATAATATAATAAATCCATGGTTTATTTTAAAGTAATTACAACACCAATATATAAACCCTTCATAAAATTTCTACACCATTTGAAAATTAAAAAACCGCTCACTTAAAATAGGAGTGGCATATACTATTATTTTTATAAGGGTATAGGTAACTCGAGAGGTGTATTATAACTTTTATAATACTCCACTTCTTACCAAGTGAAAATGAGAATAATGATAAATTTTCAAGCTGATGACTTACATAGCTTTCATTATGTAGGCGTTTTAACATATGAAGCTATACCATCCTTTGGTATATAGATATATTATTCAAAAATATTTATCTAATGTATTAAAACTCTGTGCTAATTAAGATGAAATTCAAGGATTTGGTGAGTTTTTATTTTATTTATCTATGTCTTTATTCCATTTATTCTTTTCAATTTTTTTAATACATGTTGAACATTGATATTTTTCTTATATAAGTATCATATTAACTTTATCAATCCATATTGGGTAAATAAATCATCCATATTTCATCATTCCTTGATAATTTTTTGTAAACTAAATGAAATTTATTATTTCTAAAACCATCGTGATCATATTGATATTAAATTAAGGATAAGTTACTAATAATTATAGGGATGCAATAATATGGTGTTAGTTATTTTTATGTATTTTTTTGGAAATTATAATATTTTATAATCTTTAATTTAAATAATTAGTGATTTGTTAAAAATAATTTTTTTAATTCTCTAAAATTCTTATTATATGAATACTTCCTTTTATTCAAGCTATAAAAGATTTTCAAGGATTAAAATCTCTTTATTGAGAGGAATTTTTAACCTCATGACATATTATTTCTAATATCTTCTTCCATGCGAGTATGATTAAATGTTTATTACTATAACTTTCTTTATTTCTTCTTCAAAGATATATGAGTCAATACCAATTAATATGCTTTATGCCTTTATTTATTTTTAGTATTTGTAAAATCATTGAGGATACATTAATATTTTACTGTTAATTATCCCTTATACACCATAATATTACTACTATTTATGCCATATTATAAACACATTTTCAGTATTTTACCAATTTATTATTATTTTCATGTTTACACTTCAATATAAGTTTGGTGGCAAGGGAATATTTCTGGAAATTATTTAAAAATAAGTACATATGTATTGGAAAATTTTGTAATGTTCTTATTGCTAATGGGAAAATATATTCCCATGTGAAATATATAATATAATTCCATGATTCATATTTCTCTCCAAATAGAATAATTTATATATAAATTCATGTAAAATGGAGGACAAATGAGAATTTTAATATTTCTTTATCTATTTTAACTTATATACCATCAAAAAATTGTAAAAGTGATGTTTTTGGTCTAAATTTTTTATTATAAAACAATATAGATCCTTTCAAATATATATATACATTAATCAAGTTATATTAATATAATTAATCCTACTCATTAAGCCTTTTATATTTACATCATTACCCACCAAACACTAATTATGCCACTTGTAACAACCTATAAATAATTTATAGAAATTTATTTTATGAATATAAATCTGTTTCATATAAGTTAATACTGTTGTTAAGAACTAGCATCACATTATCATTAATTCATAACATAATATTTTTATTGATATATATCATGTTTCAAAATGAATTTTTTTAAAAATATTTCTATTTTTTATTAAAAATTATATCTAAAACTAATTTTTTCACCTATATAAAATGATTATAATAAAATTAAATCCATTTTTTGATTCACCATATAAAAATAATTTTGGGATTTTTATTTTTCATTTTTCTAAAATAATTTATTTTTAAATGAATAATGGAAACCACTTTTTTCCCAAAATTGTGAATTTTATTTTTCTTCAAAATATTATAGATAAATAAAAATATATAAATAATTTTAATTTATTTAATGAATAACTTCATTCAAGTTATATATATTTTTTAAAATTTATAAAACTTATGTTCAACTTTATAAAATTAGAGTGATATTTTAGTTGTCATAAAAATATTTTTTTTGTTTTTTCATTTAATTAAACTAGAATTTCCGCCATGAAAATTCACAGTACATGATTTGTATTTATATATTTAAATATAATTTGTTTTTTATGAATTATAAAATTAACATAATTACAATTAAAAATGGAACTAAAAAATGGATATTATTTAATAATATTTAAAACACTTGAAAATGATAGGTGAAACAATGATATATAAATAGTAGATAAAAAAACATAACATAATTTAAAAAAAATATTTTTAACCGTTGTACAAAAATCTATTTTAAGGAAATGTGAGAATGAATATCATTCAGATTCAATTTAGAACCAGGAGAATCTAGTTTTAGGTGATTCATAATTTTGAAATTATCACATCAGATTAACCTAATAAAAAAACATCGTTAGTCGATGAAACATAATATGCTTTCACATTTCCTAATGTACAATGAAAAAATATAATAGAAATTTTCCTCACAGAAAGGAAAATTGGAATGGGATACAAATATTAACTGAAGGAAACAAAAAATAAATGAAAATTTCTTTTAAAGAATCATATACTACCTACTAAAAACTAAAAAAAGGCTATTAAATCTTCACTATGTCCAATACATGCTAATAAATAAGTAGGTTTTTTCAAGTAGTAGTTTAATATAATTGAATAAAAAAATGATAATATTAATACAGTTGGTATGACTAAAGATTTTATAGAAACTATTAAATATAATTGAACCAAACAAATGTGATTGAATTTACTACACTACAGTTTATAATAATTGAACCAAAAAATGATTCTAAGTATTAAATACAGAATCTACACTAATATTTATAGTAAATCTGCACTATCTATATGCTTACACATGTAATACTTATAGATTTTATAGATTTTAAATACTATTTATAATTAATTTTTTCAAATATTAATAAAGTACATTTATTGTAGAAATTATGATTAAATTTGTAAAAATATAAATAATTTCTAAGGGATCCAACTAAATAATTCTACTTAAGATAATAAAACTAATTATAGATATAACAAAATTCTATTACTAAGATCATAACACTGATGGAATAAAGTATAATATTTTAACATTTTAATACAATGTATGTAACACCCCAGGTAAATAAAGAATATGACATTTCATATTTATCCATATTTGTGAATAAAATATTGAAATGGCTTTAAAGTGGACGCTATGCTCGATGACGTACGCAACACGCAACAACGAGTTTCTTGGGAATCTTACGTTGCACTCTAATAATAAAATAATATTATTTTAAATGGTAGTTAACATGTAGGCGTTGTATTGGCGGGAATGGATAGAAATAACTAAAATATGATTATATATGTTTTTAAATGTTTTTACATTTATCCAATAAAATATAATGGCTTAAAATACGGAAAGAATTCAATTTTAGGCGTATATGCCCTAGTTTTCACTAAAGGTTAACTTATCACCTTTTGATGTTGAACCATCATTAAATATAGTTTTGTTCACTCTTAAAAATTATTTTGTACCAAATAAAACTCTTATTAAGAATCGGGACATCAAAATTTACTTTGTGTAAATTTTTGGTATCTTTTCGATAATGTTCATTTTTTTTAATGAATAGTGTAAAATGTTGTATTTTAATTCAAAACCAATTTTTAATCTAATTTATTTATATGATTAGATTATCTTTTTAGTTGGTTTTAAAGTGAAATTAGAATATATTTTTACCATTAAATCCGATAGTGGTCGTTGAAATTAATTTCACTTTGAAATCAGTCTTAAACTAGTGTCAATCTTTTGATACTTATTGTTTTATAAAAACACGTTATTTGCTCTGACAGCGGGAATTAATTATTAAATTAATTAATGTGACTAACATATTTTGAATTTTTTAAAACGGACTTCATTTTTGAATTCGTAATATCAAATATAGCTTAGGGTGAAGTTTTGGTATTTTTCTGAAAAACTCCAATTTTTTATGAATAGTGAAACCACTAAGTGGTAATCAAGCAAACTGATTTTTCAGTTAAATGAAAGTTTACCACTAATGTGTATTGAATTTTGAAAATCCGACATACATGGTTGTCATTAGTATGTAAAATGTGGTTCAATGGGATGAAAATAATTTTTTGGTGAATAGTAACTTTTTTTCATTAATCGCGATTAGAGGTAATTAGTGTCATTTAAGGTAAAAATGATATTATAAGAATGTGAAAACACCATGACACTTGTCCTACACCTATTGGGTGAGTCATGGCCGACCAAGACAAGCCATGGGCCAACTTGGGGACCCCATGGAGCCACTTTAGTTGGAAAATGACAATAATTTATTTTAATTTAATGTTAAAATTAAATTGACACAAACATGAGTTGTTTTACTAAAATAGTTTTTAAGTGGGGTTACACAAGTCCAAATTTTGATTATAAATAGTCATTGTAAATATAAAAAGATTTCCTACATCATAGTAATTTTTTTATAATTTTTAGACATTAAATAAAATAAATTATTTATGACATAATAATGATGCAGCGATGACATCATTATTTGACGATTTAGATAAAATGGAAAGATAATGTAAAATCTATGAACTACACATGTCCAAAACTTATTGTATGGGTGGATTTAGAACCCTTATCACCTTATCCACGAATTATATCAATGTGGGACCTCTTAAAACCGAAAAACATTTTCAAATAAAGTAATATTTCTTACATTCCAAAAGTGCCCCTCCTCTCCTCTTATAAAAGGCCCCCACCTCTACCTCATTTCACACACTCCTCAAGCCTTTGGCTCGGCCAACCCTTGCCCATTTACTCTCTCCACATACCTATCCTCATCCTAGAGGATTCCCTTTGGGCATAATTCTTTCAAAGGAAGCCTTTAGGCTCAAATCAAAAGGAGTTACACTTTTAAAGGTAATTCATTCTCTCATGTTCATTTGTTTTATTTTGCTTCTCCAACCCCCTAAACTCTTTTTATTTATTTATTTTGTAAAAAACACAGTATCTTCAATATAATAGGATGTTTTTATTGATTTATTCGAGCTAAACCCTCACACAACTACATCAAATGGTTAAAGAACATACGTTTTCCGTGGATGGCGAAATTGTGCCTCCCGAAATGATGATTGTTCAATACTCATTTAACACCTTAAAAGGTGGCCATTATGATGTCACTATTTTTATATATGATATATAATATGTTTATGTTTTACTTATGCTTCTGTATTTTTCATTTGTGTCTTACCCTTTATGGCTTCCATTATGGGTATACGCGATATCTTCATTTTAGGAAGTACGGACTACCGCCCCCTCAAAGTGATGTGATTCGTTAATGCCATACGTGGGACGTATAAAAGATGGATTTAATGTTATTATATATAATGTTATACTGGAATTATTAATTACCTCTATATAATTATTATTTCTTTCCATTAAATTATGAGATAGAAATGAAAGTAGCGTTCATGCGTACGTACGGCTTACCGTCTCCATGAACGGTGCATTTCATTTCTTATCCCCAAATGTAATGTACTATTATAAGTACATATATATAATGGATATATATGATGTATGATACATCTAAATGATTAATATAATTCTGGAATTAAAATATACATACCTCTCATATAGTTTTAATTCCATTAATACGACATTGAAATGAAAGTAGCGTTCATGCGTACGTACGGCTTACCGTCTCCATGAACGGTGCATTTCATTTCTTTCCTCTAAATGATTATGTGATTTTATAAATACATGTATATGCTGGATATATATGATATATATGATATCCAAATCAGTAATGTCATTTTTGGATATAAAGAACCTTTGACCACACGAACAACATGTAATTGTATGAAGTCCACTTTTGACTTAAGAACCAAATATCGACAAAACAATCATTATTAACTTAATGATTACATAATGTTTATAACATGGAAATAAGTGATATAAAAGGAATAATAAGCTTGAAAAATGTTCTTAATCATGTAGAAATTAACTCAAGTTTATTATTCATGAGATTAAAGAACGATCGAGTCAAGTTGGACCCGAGGTAAGGGATCTTACTCCTCTCTTTCTTTTTAAGTACACACTTTTATGTCATTCCTTTTAAAGCTCATATTTCTTGTTATTGGGATGATCTTTTATATTACAATTACTGTAATTATTATGTTCATGTGATGAGAGACCCTATTCTCTCTCATCAATCCATTTTGGAAGTTTTGAGTGGTGTTGTTAGGCTGCCGAACTTTCGTAAGAGATCTAACCTCTCTCTTTCTTTTTAAGTACTCTCCTTTATGTCACTTCTTTTAAACTCCTCCTTGTAATGTTGGGGGATGTTATTTTATATTCCCATTTCTGTACATTTTATTTTAATGTGATGAGATACCCTATTTGATCTCATCAATCCATATTCGGAAGTTTTTTGTGGCGCCGTTAGGCTGCCGAGTTTTCGTAAGGGATTTTTCATCTCACTTTTATTCCCGTGAGATTTATGCTACATTTGCCACAAATTCCATTGAGTGGTGTATGTACTGCACATTATTATACTCTTTGTGTAATATACTTTCTTTTATGAGTATTTACATAAATGATCTATTGTCTTTCTTTCATGGGGTATATGTTTTGAAAGATACCCAAGTCGGTAAGGGAACCTTTCACCCTCCTCTTTTTTAAAAGACTTCTTTTATTGGGTCTTTTAATTTACATATTGTTATGTTGGGATATGTTCTCATATATCCTTATTGATGTAAATTTTATGTCCATGTGATGAGATACACTTTTTACCTCTCATCAACTCATTTTGATGTGATGCCGTTAGGCTGTCAAGGGAACTTTTTAACCCAATTTCGATTTCTTTGGGTTCAACATCTAGTCATTGAATACGTCATCCATTGAATATGTGTGAATGACCTTTTATTTTTTTACACTTAATATCCACTTATATTGGGTGTATTTATATTTGTCACACGTATTTTTGAAATTGATTTGTCCTTAATTTAAGGATACCTTCTTTATAAGGGATTTCATCACATTTGACATTTCTATTGAGGGTTCATTGTTGTTATGCACCAATTCACTCTTATATGGTGTATATACTGTCCTTTGGAATATTATATCATGAATCCATTTATTCCCATGATATTATAAAGTTCGGACTAAATGTTATTCCTCAATCATTGTATTCAAGTGTCTCTAATTTTGGTAAAACCCCTTTAACCAAAATGTTGTTTTAAATGTTTTAATTATTTGTTCTTATTAATATACATGTTTTCAAAATGGTTTTAAGGATTTATTTATATGGATATTAATGGTTTAAAATTTTAAGATTCAAGGTGGTATGGGACACTTTGATTCAAAAATATCTTTATTAAATGTTTTAAATGGTTTTGAAAATGGTTTTGATAAAGGATTCTATTATGATATATTGTGATATGGAAATGTTATCATTCCTTTATATTGGTTTTATGTTTTATGATTTTATATTGGTACTTGGACATTTTAACGGGTGGTTACGTTATAAACCATATGACGGGTGGTGCCGTGAATACCAGGACGTGTGGTTACGTTATAACCTCCAATGCATTGGGTATGGAAGTCGGCCGTATGGCTATTCCATTAAGTATGTATGGAAATTGGCCGTATGGCTATTCCATTAAGTGATATGTGTGGAAGTCGACCGTATGGTTATTCCACTTAAGTATGTTTATGTCCCAAGTTACCTTTATATATGTTATGTGTTCTTCATATGGGTTTTATGGTAATCCTTTGGTTACAGAAAGGTAAGTAATGATACTTTTTTTTCAGTGAAGAGTTTTTACTACTTCATGAAGGTGAAAAGTATTACATTGATAAAGTATTCATGGTTTACTTGTTGTATTGAAAAACTAACAGTTTTTATTCTTTGTGTGTCCCTTACTGAGCTTCTTATGCTCATCCCAAGTTTTTGAAATGTTTTTCACAGGACTTAGCGTGGAATAGGGTCAAGGATGGGATCAAGGGAAAGTCATGCTACCTAAAACATGGAACTATACATGTTTCTTTTAAAGAGTTTATATTTTATGGAAATTTAGTAGAAGCGACTACTTTGTAATCTTTTGAGATGTAATAATTATGTCCTAATTCTCTAAAACTCTAAACCTGAAAAGATCCTCAATGTGAATTACTCATTTAATTAAATATTAAGTAAGGTTTAAGGCTGGGGCCTTATAATGTAAGATCATAACACAATTTTCAAAGAGAATGCACAAACCTTATGTATGCATAAAAATGTAATAATCTACACAAATTGTTAAATAAATAAATGTATATATATTAATGTTAAATCTATTCATCTATTATAACATGTAAAAAATATAATTGTAAAAGATGATAAATAAAATCAATACAAATTTTTAAACAAAAAAATGAAATTATTGATATTAAAATTCAAGAGTACATAACTATATGAAAAGTAAACATTCATTATGAAAACAATATAGTTAAATGATCTATATTTTTTAAGGTATACATATGGTATTTTCTAAGGTTCTATTAGGTTTCTAGTGGGTCAAAATTATTTTTTTCACTTCCATTGGCCATGGTTTTTTGGAAGACTCTACAAAAATAACAACTAAAAATGCTAAACCATCAAATAGAAGACACATATAATAGTTTTGTAGAGAAATTTTGAAAAATAAATAATCATTTGAATTACCAATATAAAATATAAAATTTTATTATATTTTTAATGTAAAATTAATTATAGATTAGTATAGATTCATTGTCTGGATTAAAAATAGTTATTCTATCTTTTCTGACTTCATTTCCATTGTAGTGGAGTTCGATTATTTATAAAATTAAACATAATTGTTTTGTAAGAACTGACAGTCCAAACTTGTGCCATTACTTCATTTTTTAGCATTATCTATATATTCAAAATATTTTATCATATTCTTCTACAAATATATTTTGTATTGTATATGGGGAAGGAATTTAAAATAATTGAGTATAATATATATTTTATTGTGAAGGTAAAGGTAGAAAATATCTAGAGTCTATGATAATTTAGAAAGAATTAATTGGAAAAGATAAGTGAAGTGTGTATCGAAATTATTATACAAGAGGGTGATCTATCAAATATTACATCTTCATTATTATAGATGACTGAAAATACAAAGTAGTCATCTTCCTACATAATATTTGTTTTGGAATTTATTCAGTGAATATAGAATTTTCTAGCTCCGTTATATATTGTATGTGGACCGGTGTAAAACATTTACTCTAGGACCTTTATATTTTCATTACACATTTCAAACAATAAAATTTTGTTTTTTTCATCTAAAATTAATAAAATTTATATAACTATAAATAAAATTGGAATGTCGTACTATATTTTCATATATAATAGTTTCATAAATACAAACTTCATTTACATCATCTATAAAAAGTTCCTAGAATTTATTTTGTTCACAGGGTCAGTGATGATTGTGGGCATTGAAATCTCAAATCATAATAGACATGAGAAGTGTTTTATGCATGAATACATTGAGTTCAGATGGAAAACTAAATTCTTCATTATCCCACAAAGTATATATATTCGTTATTAATAAATATACAATAAATTTTAATTATATAAATGCAAATTGTATTGAGTAACATGAATACAATTGTTTCATAGCTCGGAGACTTATTTTACTACGAAATGAATCAAATTTTTCTGAAAGTAGAAAGTAGATATAGATTCAATATTGTAACTATCCAGAAGCAGTATTCAATATAAAAAAATATATAATATAGTTTTTCTTACTTATAATGTATAATATATAATTTTTTAATATCTTCAAGATAGTTTTCCTACTTTAAATATTGTACAATGACTTTCAATTCATTCTTAAAAGTAAGAGTAATATCAAATTGATTTTTGTTCAAAATATGTCATATTTAGTAAAAATGTTGTTCTGAAATGAAAATTAAATTTATATGAAGTAATTATAACATTTTTATCAAAAATTTATAAAACAAACTACTAACTCGGTATAGTTAACACTTGGAGTACACCACAATTTTGAAAGCAATTTTTTCATTCAAGAAGTATGCCTACTTTTTTCAAGAGAGATATAATTCATAAAACAACTGTAATGGCTTTTTTTAACAGTAGCTAGCATGGTACACTTTGTTTCTTATAATTTAATTACAAGGAAATTTTTTTTAAGATATTATTTAAATTATAGTATATGTGGATATATAAAATAATTAATTTCCATTTAATTATATGTTTTTTGTAACATTGCAAGCTTCCACGGTATGCTTCTTTTTAATAATTCAATAGATTGTGATGCATGCAACACTATGTTTGAGCACACTATGACTAATCATTTAAGAAGTAGTTATGAATAGTATTAACCACATTTTTCAATTTTATATATTTCATATAATTTTAATATTAATCTCATATATTTATTAGAAATTATATAACAACAAATTCAATTTTTCGAATATAAAAAAAATTATTATTCCAAAATGATGTTTTACCACCTTTTAATGGAGAACCCCTTTTAAATATAATATTTGAAACTTTTATCTATTCAATTTGAAAAAATAAACTTATTATTTTTCAGAAAGTCATCAAAATTTTGTTTAGATAAATATTTGGTTTTTTTATAAATTTAATATTTTGATGAAAAAAAATTATTAAATTTTAATTTAAAACAGATTTTTTAATCAAAAATAAATATAGTGACAAGTTATACATTTGAATGTTTTTAAATTATAATTAGATTATATTTTTATCATTTAGTATAATATAGTTCATTGTAATTATTTCCCCATTAAAATTACATTTGAACACATGTCAATCTTTTGATGGTTTTTACTTCTAAAAAACTCATTTTCTCATTTTGACAAAGAAGATTAATTTTAAATTAATTATAGTAAATTATTTTTTATAAATTTTGAAAAATGGAATCCATATTTTTAATCATTGGGTCCAAATTATGTTAATAAGATAATTTTATTTTTGGGAATTATGAATAGTAATTTTATTAATTTTTTTATTACCACGATTAAGGGTAAATCAAGTAGGTAATGGTAAATATTATATTATAAAATTAGCTTAACACCTATAAAAATTATATTTTATGAGAAAATAAGAAATTTATAATATATGTTTAGATATTTAAACACTTAATGTCCAATTTCTATGAATTTTACATTAATATTATTAAAATTAATTAATGTGACAAAATGTCACACTCTCATTTTATATAAGTATATTAATTTTAATATAGGGATAAATATTAGATAAAATCTCATATAGGTAGTATCTAGAAAGATAATATAATTACCTACATCATATAAATTTATTTATAATTTTCAAAGATTAAATAATTACCATTAAGGATGACACAATAGTGACGCATAAATTATTTTATTACTAGAAATATCAAATAAATGATTTTAAAATATTAAAACAAATATAATATTAATTAATTAAGGTTATAAACGAATTTTATAGGTGATTATGAAATGTTTAGACTGTATTAAATATATTTTTTTCTAATTTATCTTCTGTTTTGATTTTATTTGAAGTCAAATAATTGAAGAGTGTCAAATTTGAAACTTGATATTTTTTTAACATCACATTTTATTAAATTATTTAAATGTCATAAAATATATAAAAAATACAAAATTTAAAAATATAATGCCTAAAATGTATTAAATTTTCCAATTATGTATAATTTATTCTGCATAATGAAATATTTATAACCATTTAATATTTATAATATTATTACCACAATTAAAATTAAATAGATTAAATAAGGATAAATCAAAATAATAAGGTTTAAAATAAATAAAAACAAGTCTAAATTTTATTGGTTGAGAGGTGTTATACCCACACGCATTGAATATTATTAATAATTTACTTTGGATCCATTTTTAATTAAAAATTAATTTATAATAATTTTATAGTTTTGGTATTTCAAAAGGTTCTCCTCCCCTCTCTTATAAAAGAGCACATCTCCTTCCCTTTTAATCACACATCTAAACCTTTTTGGTTTGGCCACCCTCAACCAATTTCCTCTCCCAAAATCCCTAAATACATCTTAGAGGCCATACATTGGGCTTAAATCCATCCCAAGGATTTATTTTGTAAAATTCAAAAGGAGATACCTGAAAAAGAGGTAATAGTTTTATCACCACTTAAAGTTCTTTTCATATTATACATCTTTTTTCTATATTTTTCTCCTATTAAATTAATAAATATAGTATAATAAATATAATTTTATATTATTATTATCATATTAAAAACATTTTTCTCATTTTATTCATTATATGAACAGTAATATAATCATTTGGGCATGTGTACAGCTTACCATCTCCACCTTGTGGTGTAATTTGATATTCAACACTACTTTGGTTGGATGGATATAATGATGAATATAATGGATATAAATAATGAATATAACATTAAGTATTATTTATAATTAATATATCATCCTATTATATACCATTTATCCATCAAGGGAATGATATCGCCGCTCGTGCGTACATACGACCTACCGTCTCCATGACACGGTGAGATTTATTCTCTACATTAACCTATAAAGAATGGTTATAAAATTTTTATGATGTGTAAAAATAATAATAATTAACTTAATATTGTTCAATATATGAATAAAATATATCTTATTCATAACAAACATGACTTACACAACAAAACAAGAATGGGAAAATAAAGCAGTTCACACCCGAAATAATGGTAAAACTGAAATATTATTACCAAAATAATAAAAGAGAACCATATATGATATCATAAATATTTATATGGTTCTATTATAATTTAATACCATACTTTAAAAATTATAAAGGATGTTTACACACCATCAACATATAAAAATTACAAGGTAAGGGTTAATTTCAAAATCCCATTATTATTTGAGGTTGTTTATATGTAAGTGTCTACTAAGACATCTTTATCATCCATGTCCATGTGTCTTAAAGTATATTTCAAAATATTATCTACAATTTTTTAAATACATTATTACCCATGTTTTATTTTTTATAAAACATTTTGAATGGATTTTTTTATCATTTTCCAAATGAGGTACTTTATAACCTTCATCGATAAATTAAGGAAATAATGTTTTTTTACATATATTGTGCGAGCGGCAATTTTTCACTTTTATGGAACGTAAAAGCTTTGAAGCTTCCCATACAATATTACAAGTTTATTTTCATAATAAATGTTTTCATTTATTGTTTTTAAAATTTTAAATAATTTTAATGTAAAAAAGGGATATTTCACTCAAAGAGTTTCAATGAAATTTTTAGATTATTTTCCTTTATGTTTATATCATTTGATGGATTTTTTTCTTGATTGAAGTTGATTCATTGTGATACAATATTCCATATTTTATTGAATTTTTTATGACATATTTGACTATGGATATGCTATTTTTATACCATTCATGGTTCGTTGTTAAAGTATTGACATTGCGTATTCTACTTTTAACATTATTGTTTATATTATGTTTCACATTTTTCATATGAGGAATGAATTTTAATTAGTAGGTGATGGGTGGGGCCTATTATATACCTTTATGCATCAGTTTGTATATTGAAAAAAACTAGATATGGACTTGTCTAACGCCTTTCCCAATTATTTTCATACATGAATTTAGATGAGGCCTTAACCATTTATTTTTAGATTTCTTGGTAGAGGCCTCAATGGTATGTTTCAAATGTCTAGTATTATGAATTTCTTCATTATGAGATTATTTATTGATATCACATGGGATTATTATACTAATAGAATATCCATGTGAAAGTTTAAATGGAATTATTTGATTTATTCTTGCCACGTTGTGTTGAAGATCAGGTTTAAAATGCTTTTGTTTATGTTTCATATCTTACCTTAAAAGTTCATTCTTATTTATGATAGTTTCCTCTATATTTTTTATCCTTATTAATCATCTAATCTCACACCTTTTTTATGTTTCATTTTTCCCCAGTATGTGAAGAATTATATTATTTTTTAATTTTAGTGATAGTTTATGGGATATAAGTTTTTTCAAATGGGATAATATGTTGATTTTCATTTCAAGAAGTAAGGTAAAACTTATATTTGTATCTGGTATTATTTGAGACTACTAGAACTTTCGATCCTTCGGGATTTTATTTTCTTATGATCATGAAAATGTAATAAAATAATGTAGTGGCTCTAGGAAACTGTGTTCGGGGAATTACTGTTGGTGTCAGAGGATGATTAGTATAAACCATGGAAACTAGATTTAGAAACCAACCTTAATTAGGGAACATTGCCTAAGATTGAATTTGAGGATAAGTATAAAAGAACATCCTAGAATTTTGGTAATATATATAGTATGTTGGTATTCATAGAAAATACATTTTCTTGTATTAAAATTATGTTGGTTTTGGCATAGATATACCTTGGTGTGAAAACTACTACAAAGTGTTCTGAGCTTGACTTGGGGTAACCTGGTATATGACAATGAGCCTTACTGGGAACCTGTTTTGTCATTCTTAAGGGATATGCTAATGATAATTAATATTTTCTTTATAAAACATTATGAAGGATTTATGATTAACTATGACCTCAAAGAAACCATGTTTATTATTATAGATTAGATACACATATATTTTTTAATTTATGTTAAGTATTTTACTAGTTTGAAATTATGCATGATGATGTGTAACCTAATCTACTGCATTCTATTATTTAGAAATGATGCCTAGTGGAAGGAATGAAAACCGTATCAACACACAAAATTCTTGTAAGGATTTCCCTCTAATTTAAGAAAATGATATTAAAGCAGGTGATAAAACTAGTACAAATAATCTTATAACCATACTTCGATAACTAACTATGGTTATGAATAATAACCTTACCCCTATAGAGAATCCTAATACATAACGCGAAAGATCAATGCTAGACCGATTCATGGTGGAACAACCCCCAACAATCAATAGGATGAAAAATACTTTTTTAGCTGATAATAGGATAATTTCCTTAGAAAAAATATTTCTTTCTTTGGGGAGTAATTAAAGAAAAAAAGTTGTAATGGATGTATATCACCTATTAGGATATAAAGATAAATGGTGTTCTTTAATTTAAAACATTAAGAAGTTTGAAGAGGTAGAAAATATAGAATGGAGGTAATTCAATGACATTTTACTAGAGAAATACTTTCCACGTGAATAGTGATTTGATATAGAAAGGAAATTTATGTGTCTAAGGCAAAAACAAGATGAGAATGTTGCGATTTATGTGGCTAAATTCACATGGCTAAAATCATTCCTCTGATTGAAACTAGTCTCTCAATCTTTCTCATCTTACGAACATATAGTCTCAGGTGCTATCAAAATAGAATATAAATTATCTAAGTCTTATAACATCTAAGTAAATTAAGAAAAGAATATAATGGTGGAGAAATAGATGGATAAATGTAAAATGGGAAAGAAGGATTATCCCTTATGTGATACATTTAGGAAGAAAAATCCTGGTGCTTTCTTAAAAGGAATGGGAGTTTGTTAGTTTGAATAAAAAGTTCATTAGGATCTTGATGGTGAGGGAAAGAAAGAAGTTATGTCACGAACCGACCGTACCAGGGCTCGAACCACAACTACCCCAAGCCCGCCTCCATAGGCCAGGGGTTAGAGACTAGTGCCGAAGGAACAACAAACTCGAAGAGGCCTTTGCCTAAGAACCTGTACACACACACACAGCTAACTTAATTAAAAAGTGCAGAGAAAAAGAAGAAAGCAAGGTTCCACACTACTATAAAACGGGAACCAAAAAAATGAATCGACCTCTAATAGTATAAGTACAAGAAAAGTAAAGTTGAAAGGGAAAGGGCAAAAATACACACCCAACTAGAAAAGTGCCACAACCAAGTAATAGGTGAAAAATTAAAATAGCTGGAAGAGTCCCACTCTTGAATCCCAAGCTACGACCACCGCACGCGGTCCAAGCACCTCATATCCCGAAGCTCCTCTAATAACAAATGTGAAAACTCAATTCTGGTGATAGCACATATACCTCGGCTTAACATGGTCATTGGGTCATGGCCCTCCAGTTACCACCGATTGACCTGCAGACATGTAGTACCCACCCAAGGGCCCACCCACATGCCTGAATGTGTCTTCTGACTAATGATTGTACCCACAGGCCAACACATGTCCTTTCTAGTGTGCTTTTCCTCACTCACATACACCTGGGAAACTTCCCATAAGGTCACCCATCCTGATCACTACTCCAGGCCAGGAACGCTTAACCAGGGGCCCACCCACAAGCTTGAACGGGTCTTCTGACTAATGATTGTCCCCATAGGCCAGCACATGTCCTTTCTGGTGTGCTTTGTCCTCACTCACACACACCTAAGAAACTTCCTAGAAGGTCACCCATCCTAATCATTACTCCAGGCCAAGCATGTTTAACCGTGGAGTTCTAATCAGGTAGGCTCTAGAAAAGGAAGGTGCACCTTATTGACATGATTCATATCATTTAGTCATTTAACCATTTGTCATTGATAGGTGTTACAAGCTATAAATGTGCATTGAAATAATTTTAAAGATATGGGACATTATAAAATTGATTATCCAAATTATCATGGAAATATGGATTACAAGAAAAAGTGGATCATGGTCTATCTTATGTTATTACTACAGTCGAAGTGGAATAATTAAAGTATTTATGTATTTGGATTCAATAATTATATTACTATATTTTAGATTATGCTGTAGTAATTTTTCTTTTAAGTATTTTGAATCCTGAGTTATTTCACTAAGGATTTTGAGATTATAAATGTATTTTTCAATAATAGATACACTGTTGTTTATGTAATCTAATGTTACGATTGATTTTAGAAATTTAGAGTTTTTATAGACTATTAATTTAGAAAAAGGTATTTTGGAAAAGTCTTTAGGTTGGAATGAATTAAGTTATACATTGATAGTATTTTTTAAGGTTAAAACATTTATTATGGTTATTTTTAGAATTTTATAATAATATAGTTTGAGGAAGAGGAAAACCCACAAGTTAGGAAACAACCCATCGTATCTGACAAGGCTGTAGGAATTGTCCCAACAACAAAATTGAAGCAAGGATTTATCACCTACCATTGGACTATAGAAAGTCCCTAGCTAGTATAACATAGTTTTTCTTTATTTAATTGTTATCAGATTATATTTGGACCTTATATGATTAAGATAAATAGAATATTTTTGTGTTATATTATCTTTTGAAAAGAATAATGAGTTTGTGGTAGGAATATGTTAAAGGATGAAACTCTACATGTAAACTAAGTATGATTCCTTGTCTTCTCAGTATATAATGTAAATTAATTCTATAACACTAGAAAATGGATCATAAAACCAAAAAAAATCCTAGTACTTTATTTTGCACTGAATCAAATGGTCACTTGGATCATTAGAGAGTTATACCTTTCTAATTGTTAACTTTATCCTAATAATTTTATCTCTCACTCTTCATAAGAACATGATGGATAAATTTTTATTTCAGTCCAATTTTTAATATTCTAGAACCCAATTTATAAATAAATATCATAAAATGGGGGACTTTGGTTCGAAACTCACTGGAAACAGAAGTGTGCACGAGAAGGTTGGATAATCTAAAGAACTATTAAAGGGTTGGGGAAGCGCTTATAAGATGGTGTGGTTTGGAAGCACTGATAAAGGGGGTGGTACATTGATAAAGGAATTTTCCATCATTATTAAAGGCCAATTTTGAAGTAGTGTATATCCACTGAACACCTTTACTTATAGATAAAAATTTTATGAGGATAATTGAGAATTAATCAAGAGTAAGATAGTGTACAATAGGAAAATATAGATTGCATAGAATCCTTTTAGAATTGAAACACATATTACTAATAATTATTTCTAAACGTGAATATCAATTTTAGGAAGAACTAGAGTATATAAAAATTTTAACATAATAATAGAGTATTTCATAGTAAGTTTTATATTTAGAAACATACTAGAGATTCATTTTACACTAATAATTTAAAGGGCCAAAATTCTATTTAATACTATTTCATCTAGTATCATTTTACTAAGTTGTTTATCATATTTATCACATATTAAACCACTAATAGTATATCTATTATAATAACTACAAGAAAATTTAATGTATAAGTAAATTTTTTGAGTAAGATGGTAGAGTTTTTTATAGTTGTATAGAACATTACCTCTCATCGATATATAATTTTTCCTTGAATCATAGTTTCCTATTGGTTGCAACATTAACCATTTTAGTAGAAATAAAAAATAAATATAAGTTGATAATAAATTACACTACATGTTTTTAAAAAATATTTATAATAAAATATTTGTTTTATAACTCTTATGTATTTATTCACTATCATGTAAGAAAAACATTCACAACTATTTTCTTAACATTATAAAAAACTATATATAGTTGACTATGAAAGAAAATGATTTCTAAAGCATAATCCCAAAAAAATGATAAACATTAGACTTTATTCATTTTCATAGTCATTTCATATGATATATTTAAAGGATGTTGTCTTATTTTAATCTTGAATAGCCACATGGATTCTAAGTGTGTTATATAAATCTCTTATATAAAATCCTAATGTTTGGAATGAGTTCTTGTTTGAATTTCTTCTCCAATTCATTAATATCCCAAAAAGTGATGACCAAACATGTCCATTTAAAAGTCCAAAAGGCTATTCAACATTTCTTATCTACATAATTTTCACCCCCACTTTTAAGATTAGTTTATCATAAGGAATAATAGTGATGTTCAATCCATTCAAAATTTCTTGTATATATATATTTTCTAGGGCTTCAATATCAAAACATTCATTATGAAATGAATTTGAACTCAAATTAACCTTTTCATATATATCATTCAATGATAACATGTAGTCATTTACCATTAAAACAACTTGTTGTGTAGGTCATAAAATTTCTCATTCTTCTAAGTACTTTGGGAATTTGTAATTTTATGTTAAATATGGGTATCTTTTCAAAACAATGGAATTCAATGGATTTTAAAATGTATTTGTTATATAATCTTATAGAATTTCAATATCAACCTCACCATCCTTTGGCCTTCCAAGCGTCCCATACCCTATGTTAAGAGGCTAATTTGTAAATTTTTTTACTTCAAAATAATCATAATCATCTTATAAGAATCTATACTCATGTTTTTTTTTCAATAAAAGAATATAAAAATATTACCCTTGATAGGATTATTTGATACTTGAAAGTATTATATCCTTCTAGTACAATATTTTACTATAATGAGTTTTTGGAAATTACCACCAAGGAAAATAATTTTTACTATGAAATTAAATTCATCACTATTTACAGCATGCAATGAAAAAATATCATTCAACATGTGATCAAGATCCTCAAAACAATATTTTTCAACCATTAGTAGTTCAACCCAAAAAAATTAATTTTTTTGTTTTATTTTATCCAAATTAGTTCACTTATGAATGTTTCACATCAAGTATTGATTAATAATAATTCGTATAAAAAATGAGAAATTATCAATCAGCCACTTGGCAATGGTAGGGATGTTATACCACTTGAAGAAACTACAAGTATTATATTCCCTTTAGAACATAGTAGTGACATCATGGCACACCACAAGAACTTTTTTCCAGTGCCTCTATAGCCATAGACCAAAAAACTCCTCCATTAAATATTCAAGATGATTTAAGATAGGTTTTAAATACTTTACTTTGTTCAGTATTCATTTTATTATTCAAAATTTAAAATTCCCCTAGTATAAGATACTTAAAATAGTTTTTTTAGTTGCAACCAACATGTTTCTAAGAACTTTAGTTGATAACTCTAGAAAAGGAATTAGATGGTAATTTTTTAAGGATCTAATATTATAGTAAAGGATGTTATCAATATATATCAGTGCATACTATAGTAATTGACTATCCGGGAGTTGTAAATCTATTAAATATAGAGATATTTAGTTTAATGTAATAAATTATATTTAAATACAAAATATCTTAATGATAGTGTAACTAACATATTCAGAAATATATATATGTTAAAATTAAGTGACATTTATGGGTTTACAAGAAACTAGAAATTTATATTCTATTATATGTCAATAAATTGTGTAAATTGACTTCAAATATGGTCATTGGTTGTTAACTAATCATAATTTAATTAAACATTTTGTGATTATTATCTATTATAAGTAATTATATATTCATTTAAAGAATACAGTAGAACTTATCCATTGATTTTATACATAATAAACAAATTGATTTTACAGACATATTTTTTTATCTTTCAACCTATAAAATAATTGATGTAAAAAAAAATTATAGGTAAGAAAGTCTTGAAGATGATGAGATTAATTATATTTCTATTTCATGGTTTATATAAAATAATTTTAGGGATCATATAACTACTATTTGTAACATATTTTCCTAAGTTATAAGATTTATAATTACTGTAGTTTCTAGGTTTTACTACAAAAATCAAATTGATAAGACACTGTGTCTAAGAATAGTATGTGAATGAATGATATTTATAGGTAATTTTCAATTTCTCACAAATAATCTATGTAATATATTTCACATGATCTAAATTTTCAATAATTAAACACCAGAAATAATTTTCCTTTCTAAATATATTCATATTAGTATGATTTATAGTCAATTTTTTATCCTATCAGGTAGGTCCTAAAAAATTAGTGAGCAATATTCGATGATGATATAGTTCACCAATGGTGGGAGGCACAAAATGAAATCTCCCAATCAACAATCCCTGTTTTAAGGTATACTATTTATGGTCACAAGATAGGAACACAAATTTCTTTCAGAATTCTACAAAACTTGGTTGTTTCACTTCTAGATATGTTTTATTAGCTTCAAACTATGAATATACCATGGTTTGTGATATTTTTATTTTTGATATAATGTCTTAAATATTTATTCCATAGTTATAAGTTACAGTTTTCTCACTATGTAGGTGGAAATGTAATATTTCAAAAGGTGGGAACCTGTAATGGAATTCATGACTTAATATTTTCTAGGAAGCCCCAAATAGTGAAACATATCGATATCAATAACACATTTTAATCTCATATACTTCATTCTGACCATGTTCTATAGTTTCATATATATAGAGAGATATTATTACATGATCATACCATTTTTTATATATTCGAACAAATATTTTACAGAATTTTATTGATTTCAAAGTTCAATGTTGATATAGGCATAATATTTAACATGCATGGAAAGATTAAAACGGATAAAAAATGGTTATCATGTTCGAAACCATCCTTTACTATCATTCTTTTGTTATCTCATCTTCTATTAATAGTATACCCATCCTCATGAATAGATGAATTGGAATCAAATTTTTTCAAAAAATATATTCAACATCGTTTATTTTTCATACATGGATAGTGTGATTTTTTAACCCCATAGTGTACATAAATCATTTTCATTTTTTTTAGACTTGTATAACTGAGTTTGGAGTGTTATATTGGGTATTTATACTGAAATAATTCAATTAACATTAGAAATACTTGAAATTTTATGAGTATATTAAAGGAATACAATTATGTGAACATGAGGAATACCACACTTTTAAAATTTAGTGGGATAAACTACTGTGTAAATAAACAAATAAAAAATATCCAAATTTAATTAATAACAACAAATATTTCTTCAACTAAAATTGTAAAAATTAATCAAATTTTTATAAAGAATACAATCATTTACTTTCTAAAACAACATACTTTATATCTTTCATTAGATGATCCCCTTCATATTGAATACTCATGAGAGTGTTTGTGGGCATCCATCAGAACAAAGGTTTTGATTTTGAAGAAATATTTTAATATTTTTATAATACGGATTACATGTGAATGTTATGAATAAATTAGGATCTCCATCCCAATTACAAATTTATATTGCATCATGATAATTATGAATCATATATCTTAGACGACCTGTAATAGATGATGGTATAATGATATTTTTTCAACCAATATATTCTTCACACTCACTTATGAGGTAAGAATCTTTCAACTGGTTATACAACCCAACTCTCAACTATTTTTTATTAAACTATATAAATTATAAACATATTGAATCAACCATTATATATAAATACACTAAAAAATTGTTTGAAAATCATCTCGAATGTAAGTGTGTGAAAAAACGATTGTGTTGAAAAAGTAGATGGTATTAAAAGTACTCCCTCATTGTAACTCTTGGAAATTTAATAGATTTTGGGGTTGTAAAATTGTGGTACACATTATTAGAATATACATCTTCACCAGTTTTATATATTATAGGATACTACAATGGAAGAAATAGTGTATTTAGTTCAACTATACATTGGACTTCACAAGTTTTTTACTCTATGATAATATCTATGTTGTCCTTTACATCTCTAATTTCACCAACTATGATCATAGAAATTTCAGAAATTTTTAGTAATTTTGTAACTATATGGATTAGAATATATCTTATTAATTAGTTTCATTGTAATATCTGAAGTGCTATTTTATTTCAAAAAAATATCTTGCAATTCTAAAATGATAGATTAATTGATTTCCTTCATCAATCATACATTATCAATATTCGATAATAATTGGATTAAAATGTAGTTATTAGATAATATTTTAGAATTTCAATATAAACCTCAACATATTTTTTCCCCCCAACCATCCCATCCCTTATGTTATGAGTACTATTTTTAAATTTTTGTACTTCCAAAAATTCATAATAGTCTTAGTGGAATTTATTCTCGTGTTCTTTTTCAATATAAGAATATAAGAATGTTTACATAGATTGGAATATTTGATACTTTTATATATTATATCATCACTAGTACAATGTTGTAATACAAGAAATATTTTTCAAAAATCAGCACCAAGGACAACAGTTTTTTCGTTGAAAGGAAACTCATCACTATTTATAGAATTTTGTAACCTAATATCTCCCAAGGTCTGATAAAGTGCCTAAAAATATTTGTGAAGAATCGTTGGTTCATCCAAAAAATGAATTTTTTATTAAAGATCAGAACACTTAGTTCCCTGCCCAATATTGCATTTAAATTCTTGATTAATAGTAATTGGTATACAAAACTGAGAATATTACACTCTCCCACATGGTAATCAAAGGGATGTTATACCACTTGATCAACCATGAGTACTATCTTCTCTTTAGAATATAGTAGTGACATTAAGGCATTCCATAAAAACTATTTTCCAATTACACTATATCTATAGACAAAAAACACTCCACTGTTCAATGTGAAAGATGAATTAAGAAGGTTGTTAAAGACTTATTTTTGTTCAGTATTCATTTTTTTATTCAAAATACCAAATTACTATTTTATAAGATCCTTATCATAATTTTTGTAGTTTCAATAAGTCTATTTAAAAGAAATATAATTGATAACTCTAGAACATCAATTAGAGGTATATTTTTAAATGATACGATATTTTTTGGAAGGATTAAACCAATATCTAGCTGTCCATACTACAGAAATTGACTATCAGTGAGTTTTAAATCTTTTATAAGTATAGAATTTTAGTTAAAAGTATGAAATTATAATGAAATAAAAAATATATCAGAGATTTTGTAACTGATTTATTCAGAAGTATATATCTTAAAAAAAAGCAACATAATTTGGTTTACACAAAACTAGAAATGTAAATTCTATTATCATTCAAGAAATTGTGCTAACTGACTTCAATTATTTTGATTGGTTGTGAACTACACATAATTTAAGTAAACTTTATGTGATGATTATCAGTTATAATTAATCATATCTTCATTGATATGATATATTAGTACTCATCCATTGATTTTACACATTAAAAAAGTGATTTTACAAATTTGGTTTTTTATTTTTTTATCAAATAAAATAATTGAACTAACAAATATGAGAGAGAAGTAAGACATGCATAAAGATAAGAGTACTTATATTTAAATTTCATGGATATTAGAAGATAAATATAGAAATAATAAACATTCAATATTTATATATTCATCCAATTATATAATATTTCCACTAAGAGTAGTTTCTAGTTTTTACTCCACAAATAACAAGGACCAGAAACTATATTTTAGAGTTGTAAGTGAATTAATAATATGCATAGGTAATAATCAGTTTCTCACAAATAATACTATACAATATCTTCAACAATCTCTAAATCATTAATAAATAAACCCAACCAAAAACATGAATCTCTAAATATATTCATATTAATATAATTTATATTAAATTTGGCAACATATGAAGTAGGCCCTACAATAACAGTAATAAATATTTAATGATGACATATTCTACCAACGCTGGGAGGAACATAATGAAATATTCCAATATAAAACCTTCATTTTCGAGGATACCATTTCTAGTCACATGAGTAGAACATAAGTTCCTTGGGGAATTCTGTATAGGCCATTTGTTGTGCTTCAAGATAATTTTCATTAGCTGAAACAAAAAATGAACATGGTTTGTGATGTTATTCCTTTTAAAATAATGTCATCAATATTGAATCCATCTTTGTAAGTTATAGTTTTATAACCATATACATTTAAATGTAATATTCAAAAAGGAGATAACCTATAATAAAATTCATAGATGAATATTTTCTAGGCATCCTCATGTGGTGAAATATATCGATAGACATTGTAACACCCCAAAATTCTAAAGTAATAACCTCGAATTTAATAGCATCTGTGACATGAAATACCAAGTGTTGAAAGGAATATTATTTCCTGATACAATAGTATATATTTAATATTTAAAATAAATAAGTTCTATAGCTTTAAATTCAAAAAAAACTGAGTTATCTAGTGTTTCATGCAAGAAATACAATGTTCGGTACTTAATGTTATATGCAAGACCGAGTTTTATTAAACAATAATATATTTTTAGGATATTATTATTTAATATAATAAGATATAAAACTGAAATTAAATTGATTTTTATGAATAGGATTAATTAACTTATTAAAATATATGTCTGAATTCATTGGTTACAAATTAATTAGAAATTAATATAATAACCAATTGAATATAAAGGGAATGTTTTTTTAAAAAATTATTTTTATGCTCAATAAGTCATTTTAACATAATAACTTTAATTAAATAATATTATTGGATGATATTAATGTAATATATTGATATTATAAAATAAATAAAATATTATTTACATTCATATAATTTATTTTATAAGCATAAGATAAGAACAAACACTATGTCATGCATAAAAACCAATATTTTTTAAAGGTAATTTTACTGCCTCTATGTTAAATATAAATTTTGTCTCTTTTATGAATTGAATATTTCCAAATGAACTTCATATTTTAAATTAAAACTTTAAAATTAGGTTAGGGTTCATATTTTTATTTTTATGTGAAGTTTCATTTTATAATGATTAGTGAAAAATAATCAATTTTAATTCAAAATTGCTTTCTGAAAAAATATATTTATAACTATAAATTATATTTTTAAATGTTTTTAAATATAAATTAGCTCAATTTTACATATATTAGTCCTATTTAGTTCATTATAATCAATTTCACTTTGAAATTTGATATAAAAATTTAGCAAACTTTTGAACATTTTTACAATAAAAACTCGCATTATTGTCTCGTCTCTGGGATTAATTTTAAATTATTTTTTTTCAATTATGTGATATAAATTTGGAAAAATGGATCCCAAATATATAGTAATCATAATTTACAATTTATAAGAAGTTCAACATAGTTTTTTATGAAAAATATTAGTAAAAGTGATTAAAATTAATAACAGCGATTAAGAGAAAATTTAGATTAACAAAGAACTAAACCATAAACATAAGATCCAAAATGATCTATAAAATTTTCCAAAATCTATTTTAAGTCCATATTTATACCCTATACTCCGTTTTCTCAAATATCTTCCATTATCATATCCACTTAACAAGGAAAAAACATTGGTGGAATTCCCTTTTCCAAAATTTATAAGAATGACACTCCTCCACAATAAAAACGCACTCACCCCTCCCAATTATTCACACCTAAAAATCTTTATTTATCACTAAATATATTCTCAAATAATATCCCCACATCCATATCATCATACTAGAGGCCTCTATTTGGAAATAAATCCTTTCAAGAAATCCATTTGGTGGAAACCAAAAGGAGTTACTAAATGAAGAGGCAATATTCATCCTCAAGATCTTTAGTTTTATTTTCATTCTACTCCCCTATACACTCACATTATTGAATAATTATATAATAAAAAAATTATCCTCAATATAGTGAGAAGTTTTAATATTAGGGGTTTTACCTACACATACACACACTTCCATCAAATGGGTATTGAACTATTCCTTCGTGTAGGGCGAACTATCGCCTCGCTAAATAATGATTGTTCATCTTTCCTTTACCACCTCTCAAGGTATTCATTATTATGGACACTATATTTATATATGATATATATGATTATTATAATATCATTATTCTTCTATAATTTTCATTTATCAAATACATTTATGCACACCACTTATGGGAAAACGATAACATCATTTGTAGACTTGTGGACTACCATCTCCTCAAAGCGATGTGATATGTTCACATGTTACATTCAATGTATTAAGGATGGGTTTAATTAAAAATATTTGACATAAATGGAATATATATGATGTTAATGAAATAATTTTCCTTCTGTAAATATAATATATCATTTTCATTATCATCCTTTTCACACACTAAAAATGTGATAACCGTGTTCATGGATGGGTGGACTACCGCCACCTCAATGATATGTAATTCCTTTTACATAAAAATAATTATAATTATATATATAAGTATATATGATATAATTATCTATTTTTAAGGATAAAATTTTACTTAAATTCTTTCTAAAATGATCATTAAAAAATTGGAATATCCCTCATGCATATGTATGGCCTACCATCTCCATGATTATAATGTCATTTATTTTTTCATAACCATATATAATGATTGGTTTTAAAAATATAATTTATTATAAATATTTCATGATTATTATTTTTGATATGTTTATATAATGGCCCCTTTGACCATATTCAACCTACCAAGGAAATATTTAACCCATGAACCGAATTTGGTCAAAACGTCCAACATAAACATAATTGTTTAAGTAGTTGTATACAATAATGAAAAAAGTGAAGTAAAATAAACAATAAACTCAAAATAGTTTCTCAAAAAAGTAAATAATTAACAAAAGTTTATTATTCAGGAATATAATGACACATGTGACAAGTCGGACTCAAGGCAAGGTATTTTCATCTCAATTTTTATATATGTGGGATAAATGTCATATTCACAACTTACTAATTTTGTGTGGTGTGCCCACTGCACCTTTAGATTTTATATATCATGAATACTTTTATATTCATGGTATTATAAATTTTAATTCCATTTTATTCCTTCATGGTGATTGTGATTCAAATGTTTCAAAGTGGTATGGGACACTTTGGAATGTTTAAAAATTATTTTCCACACGATTTTTTTTAATGATTACCTTTGAAATATCACTTTATTTTGTGATTATTATCTTTATATTAAAAAAACACTTTAATTATGATCATTTTTATGGTACATTACATTTTTATTAAATATTCATATTCTCATACAATAGATATTACCATCTTCTAAACTGTATATCACTTTACATATGGTGTTCAATTTAATAATTATTTGATAAATTGGGGAATTCTTGATAAATTTACACCATTTATTAAATATGGATATTTGATAAGTCAAATTTTTCATGAATTACATCTATTACTCAATATTTAAGTAATGATTTGGATAGGTTCAAAATGGGTGGGGCATATTTATTGATTTCCTCTAATGCATCGGTAGTCTCATGAGACTAATAAGATGGACAAATTAGATTTATTTTTACCTGATTTTATATAAACCATATTGTCAAGGATCGTCACTATAAAGGTACCATGTTCCTAAGAAACATCAAGCCTAATGTTTAATCATTTTCCCTATTTAGACTCATTTATTATTTAACCATGATATTTTTTATTTGACATTTCTATGGATACATTCTATTATATGTTTATTGGATAAATGAAATGTGTTTTAATTTCTTACCTTGACATATTGATTATTCTGTATATAGTTATTTGAATGAAATTTTTTATCAGTTATTTAAGGTTCCATGTTATTTATTCCCATCAATTAATTATTTATTCCTCTTTAAATACCATTATTGATCATATAATCTCACCCTTTTTTCATTTCTTCTCCCCACGCCATGAAGAGGAATCCATTGAATGAGTTTCAAGGAATAAGTTTATTAGTATTTGTTGTGTACTGTTCTTTATTTTCTATTTCCCAATGTAATATACACATAATGTATGTAATATGGTTTTCCAAAACTACTAAAATTATTGTTCCTTTGGGATTTCAATCCCTGTAATCATGTCAATGTAATCGAGGAAGGAACTAACTCTAATATTCTGGGTTCGGGGTGTTCTAGTTGGTATCGAAGTAAGTTTAGGATAAATCTTGGAAACTAGATTTTGAAAACATATATTTGGGAATATAACCTTCATATATACTTTGAGGATAAGTGCAGATGAACATCCAAGAATTTTGGTGGGGTAGAGATTACGTGGTTATTCCTAGCCATACATCTCTATATTGATACTATAATTGGATGTTGTTCTATCATAGATATAACTGGTGGTAACTTATCCAAAAAGGTGTGTTGGGCCTTAATTAGCATAACCTGGTAAATGACAATGGGTTTTACTGTGGACCTGTTTTGATACTCTTGGGGGATACTCTTAGGATAATTCATATTATATTTACAAATCATTATGAAGGATTTGAATTTAAATATATCCACATAGCTACTATATTTATTTTTAATGAGATAAGATATAGAAGAAAATTCAATTTATTATTAGTGTTTCACTAGTTTTGGTATTATACAGTATGACACATAATGTTATGTTTTAACCCAGGGTATTCTATTATTTATAAATGCTGCATGGAAGTACGAATTGTATCAATACTCGTGGAAAATATAAATATTTTCCTACTGAGAAAACCAATACATATGAAATTGGAATGGATTAGATTGTGAATATACTAGATCAAGTTAACCAGGTTATAAAAAATAACCTTTACCAAATGGATAAACATGTTCCGAAGTGAGAATATTCTATGTTGGATCTCTTTATTAGAAATAATTCCCAATCATTTAGTAGGATTTCTAATCCAATTATAGTTGACAAATTGATTAAGTATTTGGAGAATATATTCATGGCATTCAGATGTGGTGAAAAGGAAAAGGTTACACTTTCACTATATTTTCTCAATAGCGATGTTGATCAATAGTGGTTGATGATCAAGAATACTATAGAGGAAGAGGAAATGGAACTCATAAAGTAGTGAAATTTTATAGAGTCATTCTTCGATAAATGCTTCCCTCGAGATCATCAAATTGAGATGAAGAGAAAGACCCTTAACTTAAAACAAAATGAAAAAGATAGTGTTGTAGACTATGAATCTGCCTTTATATGGTTAACAAGGTACGCTACAGATTAATAAGCAACATGAAGATCAATATTGACCACATCTTGAAGGTCATGATCCAAATATCTAAAGGGAGTTGGTTTCTCACACTTTTTTACCATACAATGTAACAGTTTTATGTTCCATATAAATAGAGAATTAATTTTATAAGATAAATATATTCATGGTAAATCAAGAGATCAAGAGTTCATGTAAACACCAAGAAAAATAGAATAAGTTAAATTAAAAGTAAAAGTAATTTCCAACATGTGGTAATTGTGGAAAGAATCGCCTTGGGAAATTCCTGAAAGGATTGGGAGTTTTACATAAGTATGTAGAAAAGGGTTTCTAGGAAAAATAATTTAAGGGAAAGAAACAAAACTATGTGATTCAGTGTTACAACATCAAGGAGATGGGGCACTATGCAAACAAATTCCCAAAGATTCAAGTGAATATAACACCAAAGAAGAAAAGTGATAAATGGAAAGCTTATGTAATTGATAAAACTAAAGTTTAATGAATAATATAATTGTTCTAGGATTCAATAAATATTTTATTTCAATATTTTATCAATTATGTATTATTTATAAGAGTTATAAAATATGTAAGGATTGTACTGTAGTATTATTTCATTAAGTATTTGAGATCACATGTTGAATGGTACCAAGAAAAGTGAATCAGTATCAAGTTAAACTTTTTTAAAATATCATGGGTTAGGTAAATATATCCCTTAATATATTCCTAATGTTGAGGTAATGATTATTGATATGGATAATGAAAATTGGATACTACTAACTTTGATGAAAATTATTCTAAAGTGTTGGATCATAAGTATTTAGAAAAGTTAACCATTTATGAAATGTTTTAATGTGTTACATTACTATATAAAGAATATTGTTCTAATAGATGAAGTAGAAATATTTGTAGGTATAATTAAAGGAAAATATTATGTTTATAGAAAATTATATTTACATGTATTGTTATATGGTGAATTAATTCTATAATTCATGAAAATGGGTACTGAAATAAAAATGATATCCTTTTACATTCATATCCAAAAAAATAAAACGGACATTTAGATCATTAAAAATTTATGGTTTTTTGGAAATTAACCTTACATTGATAACTTTTTTTCCTGTGACCAAAGACTATATTTATTTATGATTTTCTTCAATGCCCATGTTTTTTCATATATATTCTCCTAAATAGGATCCTAGTTATGTGTCCTTAAAACATTATTATCTCTCTTTTTAATAATATATGTTATTGATCCTATTTATGATGTAGGATTTTCAGAGATAAAATTTTAAAATATCAAACCCTGAATTACTAAGATCATGTTTAAATTGGGAATATTCAATTTAAATAAGGTGGGGAGAACATAACACCCTAAATTCTAAAGTAAGAACATTGTATTTGATAGTGTGTGTGACACACAAAACCAAGAAAAGAAAGAAATATAAGATCCCAACATTTAAGATATATTTAATATTTTAAATAAATGGGTTCTATAACTTTTAATGCATGCAACACTGAGTTATCATGTGTTACACACAAAAACGACTTTGTTCAGGAGTTTTTGTTACACGCATGACCGAGTTTTTCCAAACAACAATATATTTTAAAGATAATATTATTTAATATAATAAGATATGAAATATCCATATAATTTATATCTATTAATATAATTAATTAACTTGTGGAAATATATGGTTAAATTTATTAATTAAAAATTAATTATATATGAATATAATAACTAATTGAATATGATGGGAATGTTTTTATAAAAAAAAATTATGATCACAAATTTTTTCTATCTTAATAAATTAAATTAATTAGAATTATTGAGTGATATTTGTGTAATATATATTTTATATATTTAATACAATATTTTTTAAATTCATCCCATATATTTGATAAGCCTAAGATAAAAACAATCTCAATATTATGCATAAAAACCTATATTTTTATAAAGGAAATTTTACCGCCTTTTAGTGGAGCACCTACTTTAAATTTTGATTTTAGGACTTTTATGAATTTAATATTAAAAAAATAAAATTAATTTATGAAATATAAATGGAAAAATTAGGTTAAGGTGAATTTGTTACATTTTTTATGATGTTTCATTTTTTAATGAATAGTGAAAAATATTGAATTTTAATTGAAAAGTTCTTTTTAATCTAATTTATTTATAAGGATAAATTAAATTTTTGATTGGTTTTAAATTCTAATAATATTAATTTTACATCTATTAATCCAATTTAGTTCATTAGAATAAAATTCATTTTGAAATTGGATATAAAATTTGAGCAAACTTTTGAACATTTTTACATAAAAAACCCACATTGTCATCCTGTCTCTAGGATTAGTTGTAAATTAATTTATGCAATTTCTATGAATGGAATTTGGAAAAAATGATTACATATTTTATTTCAGAATGACTTATAATTTCTAATAATTTCGACTTGTTTTTTTCAGAAAAATATTAGTGAATGTGGTTAAAATTAATTACAACGATTAAGATAAAAATTAGCTTAACCTAGGACTACATCTTACACATAAGAGCCAAAATGAACTATACAATTGTCAAATATTAGTTTTATGTACATATTTATAATGTATCCTATCATTTATCAAAAAAATTTCATTATTTCAGCCACTTGACATGGGAAAAAATGGGGGAAATTCCCTTTTTCAAAAAAATACAAGAATACCACTCCTCCTCCACTATAAAAATGCACTCACCCCTCTAACATATTCACACATACCAAGCCCTTTTTCATGACCATAATAATCTCAAATAAGCTCCCCACACCCCTCTACACATGAAATAATCCCCCCTTTGGTAATAAATCCATCCAAGGAATCCTTTTGGTGAAAACCAAAAAGAGTTACCCAAAGAAGAGGTAGTATTTGTCCTCAAGATCTGTAGTTTTATCTTCACACTCTACACCCCTCCCCCAACTCTTTTTATTATATAATTAAATAATAACATCATTATCCTAAATATAATGATATTTTATCATATTAATGTTTCATCCTACACTTATATGCACTTCTATTAAAAGGGTAACAAACTTGTTGTTCGTGTATGGTGAACTACTGCCTCGCAAAATGATGATTGATCATTTTCATTTACCACATATCATGGTAGGAATTAATATGTAAACCCAATTTAGATATGATATATTTGATATATATAATATATTTATTCTTCTGAAATTTTTATATAACACATACCTTTATGCACTCTGTTTTTTGGAAATATGATAACATCGTTGGCAGACGTGTGGACTACTACCTCCTCAATATGATGTGATATGTTCACACAATACATGAAATTTATTAAGGATGGGTTTAATTAAACATATGTGCCATAAATAAAATATATATATGACATTAATGGCTTAATTAACCTTTTAGAAATATAATATATCATTTTCATTATTACCCTTTTCACACGGTAAAAATGTTATATTTTTGTTCATGGACGTGCAGACTACCACCTCCTCACCGCCATGTGATTCCTTTTACATAAAAATAATTCTATATATATGTGTATATATTATTAAATAAAATGTTTTTTGTGATATAATTGTCATTATGTATATATATATATAATGTTACTTACCTTCTTTTCAAAATGATCATTAAATATGGAAACATTACTCATGCCTACGTACAACTTACTGTCTCGATAATTGTAATGTCGGATCATTTTTCATAACCATATTTTATGATTGATTTTAAAATTATATTTTACATACAATTGTATCATTATTTCATATTTTATATGTTTATTTAATTACCCATTTGACCATAGAATGAAAACCAAATTTATTTTTAACACATTAACCAAATTTGGTCAAAACACCTGACATAGGACAATAAAATGGAAATAGTGTTCATGCATACATACGGTCTATTGTCACCATGAACAGTATATCCCATTACATATTTCAATATTATATATATTATTATAAATACATTTATACAGAATATATATTATATATATCATTATTTACATTATTTAAATTTTTAAATAATGATCTAATTGATATGATTAAGAATAACGAGTCAAAACATATACAAAAAACAAGAGGATATTACCTGGAACCTAACACTAACATTGTAATTTTTTAAAATGGCTAATATAAAGTCATCATAAAATAATATTTTTTGTTAATGTTATATGCTAGATTTATAATAAACTAATACTTATTATACATGAGTTTTGAATTTGTATGAATAAATTCAAGACTTAAGATAAGTGTTTTCTCATATTACTTTTATTTTCCATAAGATACAAGACATGCTCGCCACCTGTTTCCTATAAGTTGTGTGTATACTTTCACACTTGGACGTCACACATTGGTAATGATTTTTAATATTACTTATATCTTTTAACTTTTTCTGGCTTAAAATTTTCTCTGTTGAGGTGCATGTTGGGCCTGACTTGAGTTTTTTCATTTTGCTGATAAATGAGCATCTTTGACTTATCGGTGTCTGGTGCATGGGCAGGGCACGGTCGAAGCCATATGACTTCATCGAATCACTGTGCGGCCTTCCTAGTGCATGGGTAATTAATTTATTAATGATTTTAATAAAACATTTATCACAAAATAAAATAAGTAAAAAAAGGATAAAATAATTTGAGAGTAGTTTTAATAATAATAATAATAACGATAATAGTAATAAAAATCATAATTTTGGGATTATTATTATTATTATTATTATTATTATTATAGATAATATTTCAATTAGGTAAATAATATTAAATTATTTTAATGGGTATAAAAGAATCAACATTTTATTATTCACATTATTACTACTAAAATTAATTTTGTTAAGATTTTAATTGGTTTATAATTATTTTTAAGTTATTTTTATAATATTTTTAACATCATATTTTCACCACTAATATTAATATTATTATTACTATTGTTATTTTATGTTAATTTAGTGTTTCTCTGTTTTATTTTGTTTTTATATTTATATCTCTTTATTTCTTTTCCTTTTTTTCTTTTTCTCTCTTATTGCTCCCCTATCTTTCTTTCATCATATAGAAACTACCCCTTTCCCCCAGAGTTCACGTATCACCCCACCATAGAAACCATATCCCTCCACTTGTGCATCCCTCTGGAGATGAAACCAACTGGTATGCCTCCTACCATCTTTCCTCATGTCGCCCTTGTGGTCCACCTCGCACCAAACCACGCCGCCTCATCCACCTTGCATCGAACCATGTCCCCCCACACCCACTACCTCTCACCACCCAAACCCATGTCGTCCATCCCTTCAGGACATATTTTCAAGCACGACGCAACCTCGGCAGCCCTCCCCTTGCTCTGTTAGCTTCTCATACCTTCTCCATAGGTGATATTCTTTCTGAATAGTTAATTTCTTCTGTTATCATATTTGTGGTTAGGGTTTTATAGTGAATTTGCTTCATTTTTTACGCAATTGTCTTCATATCCTGTTTTAAGGTTCATTTTGTGTCGTTTTCGTCATGTGGCAAGAGTTTCACACTAAATTTGTTAAGTTGTTCTTAAACCGAGGTAGGTAATTCTACATATAATTACTAATTGATGAATTGAGTTCTGTGTCTAATCTATCTAGCATGTTTATTAATAGTTTTGGATGGTGAAAATACTATTTTTCTTGAGATTTATTATGCAATTTTTTTGTTAGTAGCATGGTTATCCTATATTCTTCTGTTTTTCTATAAAAAACAATGTTAAACTATTTTTTAGCATTTGATAAATTATACAGGTTGAGTTTTGGTGTATCACAAATGCACGTTGAGTCATAAGAGAATTTTTTAGTAAATTTTTGGGATTCGATCCATGAGGCACATTCTAAAAAAAATTGGGATTTGATCCATGAGGCACATCTGATAACACATGACATGAGTTTTGAATCTCTTGATCACAGATGGGATGCCCAGGTACAAGGTGGGTAGACTAAGACAAGTGCATTAGTGACACGAAAGTGGCATCGTCCCAGTTTTTTTCACTGAATTTTTATTCATGGAATCTTTTCTTGGTGGCATCAAATTGAGGGTCATCTCACACCTTACGTACACCCTTGGTTGTAAGTATATTTGGTTATGTCTAAAGCAGGTAAAGGTAAGTCTTTTGGGAGTGTTGGTTCAGGTTGTTAGATGAATTCTGGGCGCAGACTTGTGGATATGGCTTGAGGGGGGTATCATGTCACTCGGTGGTAGTTTTTTAGTTGGTTCATGGTCACCCCACCTAGTGGTAGTTTCTATATGGGTTCTTAGATTATATATGTAACACACTTTTTTGTTGGGTTAAAAGCTTGTTTGGTTTTAAATTCTAGTTTGGGATTTCTTTATTTTTCTAGTTTTTCTATATTTATTTATTTAGGTAAATACTCCCAAAGTTTTATTTTTGATAACTGGGAACTTTTTCCAGCCCATGGGGATCAAGAATTCCCTCTAGGCCTTGCCACAGACTGGGTCAGGTGTTAGTTGGCTGACGACCTGATTTGGTTCGTGAAAAAATGGTATCAAATGGAGGTTTTTCTCTTGGGGTTATTTTATTAGCAAGGGTTCCAATTAGATAGTAGCTAGGACTATCGGGACTCAGAGATCAAGTTTTGAGTAGGGTACTCGGCCATCACACCTCGTGATAGACCTCAAATCACCCTAGGATGTCAAGATACTTGTTTGACTTCTCCTCCAGGTGGGACATGCAGGGTGGAGATAGTACGTGGACATCGAGCGAGGGATAAGTGGTTTGGTCATGAAGTTTCTTATGCATGTTTGGTTTAATAATGATTGTTGTCCTTAGCGAAATTTTATTTTTCTTCAAACATGATGTATTATTGATTGATGTTGTTTTTGTGATAGTTGCTTCTTGCAGCAACATGACTTCTCGGAGAACTCACTTGCACCCACAAAGAGTGACTCTTGTGCCTGCTCCTACTTCAGTTTGAGAAAAGTAATTTGGTCCAAAAAAGGAAAAATCCCAATAATTTATTAGGAACCAACCCCCTTCATTCTGAGGTAGCACGAATACTAGGGAAGAAGAGGAATATATTGAGAAGGTAAATCTTATATTCGAGGTCCTAGACACTCTTGAATAGGTTAGAGTGAAATGTATTTCTTTTCTGCTAGAAGGTCCCAGTTAAAGGTGGTGGGACTCAGTCGTCCAAGCTGGGAAGCATGAGTAGATGAGCTGCAAGGATTTGAAGGAGGTATTTAATATCCAATACTTCCCTATATTCTTGGTGTATTCTCGATCACATGAATTCATTGATCTTATTCAGGGGTTACAAGTCAGTGATGGAGTATTTTAACCACTTTGTCAAGTTAGTATAGTATTCACCTAGAATAGTCTATAATGAATATATTAAGGCTTAAATGTTTAAAAATGTCTTGAAACTTTAGATATACTCAAAGGTATTCCTATTCAGGATGAAGACTTATGATGAGGTGGTTGACTGAGCTTTTATGGTGGAGATGGACCGAAAGGGAAAGTCAGGTTCTTTTAGGGATATGTTAGTGTTTGGAAGTGGCAGTTCATCCTAGAAGAAGAGTAAGCATGATGAGTAAGGGAAGAAGAGTGGTGGTAGCTTAGTCCATCCTCTTAGGCAGACTTCATATGGGTCTTCTTGTACTAGATTCATGGTGTTCCATCAGTGAGTGAAGGTAAGACACATATGGCCTACATTTACCTCCCCTCCCAGGACTTATTATTGATGTGGAGTTATATGGAATGTGAAAAGCTTTTGTACGGTGACACGCCCTTAACAGAGTGGGACTGGAGTTTTGGATTCTATGGGAGTGTTAGTGTAGTAAAATATGACCTGGATAAGGGGATCTAGGTTTAGTGATAGTGGAAGTATGACCAGATCATCTTCTACGAAGATCCAAATCAAGTCAGAGCCACAAGTGAGCAGTCGTTCTCAGGAAGGGACCAGGCATCTACATGTTGCGGATCAGGCACCAGCAGGATCTAATGAAATACCTTTGACGGTTTGATCTACCATTCTAATTGAATCTTCTATATCTGAAGTTTTTTTGATACTCTTTCTTCTGTTTCCTTTATATACAACAATCTTGTGAATCTTTTAAACCTATCAACTTAACTTCTATCTTTTGAAATAGAGATGGTAACACCATTGGGGAAGAAGAAGGAGAAAGGCCTTAGGTGTCTGTTGTGTGAGCATTCAATGTCAAAAGTTTAGATGGAATGGGATTTCCAATTCCTAAATATGTACCTATTTTATGTGATTATTAGCATGGATTTGTTGGTGCACTTTCAATAGAATATTTATTTCTATCAGCGGTGAGTTAGATTTATGTCTCCTAATGTCAGTCCTCAGGTATTTCTTGGGGAATGTTATCCTCAGTTAGGTCATAATGGGCCTCCACTTCTAGATGTAAGAATTCATTATTATTAGTTATCATCATTTGTGTTGGAGGATAATAGTGGCACTCTTCGGGGTGAATTGCCTCTTATAGTGGATGAGTTTCGAGATGTATTTTGAGAGGATTTTTTGGTCTCACCCCTAGGGCAGGATGTGGAGTTCTCGATTGTGTTGGCATCAGGAACACAGCATTTATCTCTTCCCTCATATTTTATTCCCCCCCACCAAGTTGAGGGAATTAAAGATACAACTGGACAATTTGGAATCCAAAGGGTTCAATCGCCTGAGCGTCTCTCCTTTGGTCTCCCTAGTCCTATTTGAGAATATGTCTATTGGAACCCCACTATTGTTTATTGATTACCGAAAATTGAATAAAGTAAACATAAAAAATACCCTTTTCCCTGTATTAATGATTTGTTTTACTAGTTAAAGGGGCCAAAGTGGTTCCCTAATATAGAATTGTGTTCAAGTTATAACCATCTTAGGGTGAGAGAAGTGGACATTCCAACGATGGATTTCCAAAGAAGGTATGGTCAGTTTGAGTATTTGGTAAAGCTTTTGGGATTGAAAAATGCTCTGGTGGTTTTTATGGAACTCATGAATAGGGTGCTCCACTAGTATATTGACTTCATTGTCGTGGTGTTTGTGGATGATATCCTAGTTTACACTGGATCTAAGAAAGAGCATGAGCATCATTTTCAGATCATGTTGGGCACTTCGTGAGATCATCGTCTTATGAAAAGCATTCAAAGGGTTCATTTTGAATCATAGAGTTGTAGTTTCTGGGTCATTTAGTTTAAGAACAAGGAGATTCAATTGATCCTAAGAAGATATGTGTATTTATGTCATGTGAATAGACAAGGAACGTGTTTGAGATCATGATTTTTCTTGGGTTGGTAGGTTAATACAGTCATTTTTTGGTTATTTCTCATGACTTTCCTCCTCTATGACTGCACTCACATAGAAAGGGGTGAAGTTTGAATAGAGCCCTCTGTATCAAGAATCCATTGAATATTTTATGTGACGGTTGAATACCACACTTGTGTTGATCATTCAAGAGTTTTGGGAAGGGCTGTGTGGTTTATTTTAATGCTTCATGCACGAGCCTGGGGTGTGTACTCGTGAAGGATAATCATGTAGTGGATTATGGTTTGTACGAGCTCTGACCACATGAGAATAACTATCCTACTCATTATTTGGAGTTGTAAATGGTGATGCACACCCAGAAGAATTGGCGTCATTACCTCTTTGGGAAATATTTTGTGGTATATTATGACCATAAGATCCTATCCTACATTTTCTCACAAAAGGATCTTAATTTTAGGCAACACAGTTGGACTGAGAATCTGTAGGGGTTTGAATTTGACATTGTATTTACCTTGGGTAAGGGTAATGTTGTGGCTGACGCCTTGATAAGGAATGTACCAATGCATTCTTTGAGGAAGTTTAGCGATGAGTATACTTTGATGGAGCTCTTTGCCCATATGCACTTGGAGGCCAAGGATCACAGTGGAGGTATATTCTGGGACAAAATTTAGTTGAATCCTGCTGATTTGGAATTGATTCAGTAGAATCAACTGTGTGAGGAGATATGTCAGTGGTCTATGTAGTTTCTTCAGGGTGGGGAGTCTTATTTTGAGTGGTATTTGTCTCCTGAGGGGATCTTGTGCATCAAGGGTTGTGCAGTGGTGCTGATGTATCTACAGAAGGTGGTGATGCACGATAGCCACATGCCTTAGGGGTTTTTCCATGAAGGTACTACCAAGATGAATTCAGATGTCTGTTTCCCATTTTGTAGGTCAAGTATGAGATGGGACATAACTGACTTCATATTGAGATGATATACTTGTCAGCAGGTGAAAATAGAGCACTATAGATCTTCTAGGTTACTTCAACCATTACCCATTCCTACTTGGAAGTGGGAAAAGGTTTCCATGGACTTCATTATTTTATTTTCTCATTTTCCTAAGGATAAAAATTCTATTTGGGTAGTGATTTATTATCTGACCAAATCATCCCACTTCATTCTGGTCAGAGACACAACTAAAGTGGATGAGTTGGGCCGATTTTATATTTAGAAGTTGGTCAGACATCATGGTGTTCTGTCATCAAATCATTTGGACAAAGATCCTTGTTTGACATCTCGGTTTTGGGAAGGTCTATAATTTTATTTGGGAACACATATAAAAATGACTATGGAATACCATCCTCAAACTGATGTCCAGACAAAGCAGGAAAATCAGATTTTGGAAGACATGCTTCGTGCATTTTTATTGGATTTCAGGGGATTGTGGGATAAAAATTTGGGATTGGCTGAGTTCTCTTATAATAAAAATTATCAATCCTCTATTCAAATGGAACTATTTTAGGTTCTCTATGGTCAACAATACTAGTCTCTCTTATGTGGGGTATAGGTATGTGATACATCACTTTTGGAACCAATCCTTGTGTAGGAGACGTCTCAGAAATTCAAGTTGATGAGGCAGTGGTTATTAACATCTTAGAGTCACCAAAAGTTTTATGAAGATCATAGGTGTCAGGATGTTGAGTATTTTGTGGGTGGTTAGGTGTTCTTGAAGGTGGGCCCATGCTTAAGTCATCGCCTCTTAGGAAAGTAAAGGAAGTTGGCGATGTGGTATTTCAGGCCTTTCGAGATCCCAGAGAGGATTGGAAAAGTGGCATATAGGTTAATGTTACCTTCTCAATGGAAATCGATTTATGATGTATTTCACGTCTCCCAATTGAAAAAGTATAATTTGGATTTATTTCATGTGTTGAATTTGGAGGAGTTAGAAATAGATCTTGATCTATTAGTGTTTTAGAGGTCGATGTGGATAGAATATTCCCAAGAGAAGGTGCGTCATGGGAATTCCATTCCATTGGTTTGCAATATTTGGTAGCATGGGAAGGACAAGCATGAAACATGGGAGTGGAATTCTTGTGTTGAGTAGGAGTACCTGTTTTTATTCTCTTATTAGGCTTCGATTTGACTTTTTGAGGGTGGAATATTTTCATGGTGGGGAAAATTGTCACACCCAGATTTCACACTTCATTAATGATTTTTTATTTTATTTTTATATTTTAATTTTTTTGACATAAAAATTGGTTTTTTGAGGTGTGGGAAGGGCCCGAATTGAGTTTTTGGGTTTTACTAATAAATGAGCATCTTTGGCTTGTTAGCATCCGGTGCATGGGAAGGTCACGGTCGAAGCCATATAGCTTCGTTGAATCACCATGCACCATGCCCAGTGTGCAGGTAATTGATTAAGTAACTATCTGAAAAATAATTTTTGAATAAAATAAAATAAGGGAAAAAGGGTAAAATAATTTAAGAGTTTTCTTAATAATAATAATGAAATCAATAATAAAAATATTAATTTTGGTATTATTATTATTATTATTATTGTTATTAGAATTTTAATTAATATTTTCATTAGATAAATAATAATAAATTTTTATAATGGTAATAAAATAAAAAACATGTTATTATTAACATTATTACTACTAATATTAATTTCATTAATATTTTAATTAGTTTGTAGTTATTTTTAAGTTGTTGTTATAAAATTATTAACATCAAATTTTTACCACTAATATTACTATTATTATTATTATTATTATTTTAAATTAATTTAGAATTCTTTTTAGTTTTTATTTAATCTTTAATTTTATTTCTTTTTCTTTTTTTTCTCACTTCTCCACCCCCCCCCCCCTATTTCTTCTGTCACTAAGAAACTCCCCTCTTTCCCCCTGGTTCGCACCACACCCCACCCTCAAAACCCTAGACCTCCTCTCATGCTGGCCTCTAGTGATGAATCTGACCAGCGTGCATCCTGGAAACTCGCCTCATGCTACAAATATGGTCCCCCTCACACTGAAACGTGTTTCTCCATCTACCTTGCACTGAACCACGTCTCCACCCTGCTAGCTCGCACCACCCAGACCCACGCAGCCCCTCCATTCCGGTAAGATTTTCTGACCTGACACAACCTCAGCAGCCTTCCCCTTTCTCTGTTATCTTCCCTCACCTTCCTTAAAAGTTATGTTATTTCAGAATAGTTAATTTCTTCCATCGGAAGATTTGTGGTTAGGTTTTGGTAGGGCGTTCGGTTTATTTTTTATGCAATTGTTTTGATATCCTATTTTTAGTGTCATTTTTTTGTTTGTGATGTGATTGTCATGCGGTAGGAGTTTCACACCAAATTTGTTATTTTTTTCCAACACCAAGTTTGGTGGTTCTGTATATAATTATTAATTAATGAATTTAGTTTTTTTTTTAATTAGTTTAACATCATTATTAGTTGGTTTTCATGGTAGGAATACAGATTTTTTTAGATTTAGTGTACAATATATTTTTTAGTAGCATAGTTATCCTATAATTTTTTTTCAATAAAAACCCATGTTAAACTATTAGTTAGCATTTAATAAAATGTATAGGCTGTGTTTTTGTGTAGTAAATATATGTTTTTAGTCATAAGAGAATTTTTGAGTGAATATTTGGGATTTCAATCATGTAGCACATTCTAGAAAACTATTGGATAAATATTGTTTTCGGTGGTTTTCAATATCATAATGAAGGATTTTTACTATTTATTAGGGTTATTTAATTGTGTGAGTGGTGCATATGAGTTTTTTCTAAGGTTTTTAGTGTGTATAATTTTTCAAAATGGAATTTCTGTGAGAAGGTGTAGTATTTGGTGTAGTTGTTTTCTTTTTTGTTTTTTTAACATAACATGTGACATGAACTTTGAACCTCTTGAGAACAAATGGGAAGCTTGGGTACTAGGTGGGTGGATTAGGACTAGTTCACTAGTCACATAGAAGTGGAATCGACCTGATTTTACTTTGCTTGATTAATTACTACAACACTAACTAAACTTTTGGATTTTTATTAGAGACCACTAGGTTGTGGGTGTGTTCCCTACTAGTGTCTCATGCATGAGAACACCTATTTTTGTCGATCCTACATAAATTTTCATTGAGACGTGATGTTCTAGGGTACCACTTCTCACTAGTATCTATAGAGCCACCCACATATTTTGTACTCCTAGTTTATGTTATTCCCACCGTGGCACGTGGAGTGGGATTAAGGTTATCGTAAAGGTATGTTTTTAGGTTTGTTTTAATCTAAGTTTCTATCTTTAAATTTGTTGTCCTTAGAAATATTTCCATTAAAATTGTTTAAGTATTTATTTCTTTTCATCAGTTAAACATGCAACTATTTTTTCATTTAATATTTATGCATGGAATCTTTTCTTAGTGGCTTCTTATTGGGCATTATCTCACAGCCTACTTACACCCTTAGGTGTAAGTAGATTTGGTTATATATGATGCAAGAAAAGTTAATGCTTTTGGGAGTGGTGGTTCAGGTTGTTAGCTTAATTCTTAACGTGGAATGTGGTTATGGCTTCAGGGAGGTTTCCACTTGCATGGTGGTGGTTTTTGAGTTGGTTTCTCATCAACCTACCAAGTGGTAGTTGTTGTTTTTGGTTTTTAGCTTACATATGTAACACACTTTCTGGTTGGGTTAAAGGCTTGTTAGTTTGTTACTTATTGTTTGGGTTTGTTTTGTTTTACTGGTTGTTCTATATTTATTTATTTGTGTAAATTGTTTCCAAGTTTTATTTTTGATACATGGGCACATGTGTTAGCACCTCGGGACCAGGAACATCCTTCAGGCATACTGTGGACTTGATCAGGCATTAGTTGAATGAAGAATCAATTTGGTTTGTGACATATACCACCCGTGGATGTATTCTATGATTCTTATACTTAAATTTGTGGGTACCTACACATCAATTTTATGATATTTATTTTATGGGGTCTTTTCATAAGTTACCATACTGTAAATGTAATTTTTTCTCAATTTTACTTCTTTGAAACACGTGACATGTTAGGCGCCTATATTTTTCTATAAGATGTTTATAATTCCTTTGACATGATATATCATGAATATAATTATTTTCATAATATTTTAATCTTCATTGAATTCTATTCTTCCCATTTTATTGTGATTCAAAGATACCAAAGCAGTAACGGTTTATTACAGTAATCTCATCATTTATCAAAATTTTTTATGATTATTCTTCCATTGATTAAATCATATGATCCATCTCTTAAGAAATATTAAAATGATTATTACCCTCTTGTTATTAATGTTATATCCAAGTAATGGTACCATTTTCAACTATTTTTTACTTAATATAATTAAGAAAATTATTTTATTAAAACCGAAAATTATTTTTCTTTCGGTCAGAAATCTGAATTCTTTCAAAACCATATATTCTAAAAATGTTTTCAAAAAAGTTTTAATATTATCAAATGATGTTTAAAGGAAATTTTTCAAACCATATATGTAATTACCTTCCATCACGACCATCATTTCCTTGAATATTACTCTATAATTTTACGGGGATATTTTCTATAATAATTGTTTTCTCTAATATTCTATAAATTTGTTGATTTTGAAATGGTTTTTAAAGAGTTTTCAAGAATCTTTTATAGGTTCTCAAGGAAAATTGTTTTCAAGGTGTTCTCAATATTATTTTATATTTTTTCAAGGAAAATGAATTTCAAAGTGTTTCTATGATTCTTTTATTATTTTTCAATGAAAAATTTTTAAAAAATGCATTCAAATCATCCTTTAAATGTTTTTAAAGTGACTTTAAAAAAATAGTTTTTAAAAGGATTTATGTTATAAAAATTATTTTTCAACGAAGAATGTATATTTTCCCTAAGAAATAGTCTTGAGGGATATACCCAAATTATATTCCACCTAGGATAACATCTTTTGGTGTTACTCATGTCTTTCTGTAAAATGATCAGAAGGTTTCAGTCATATTCTATTTCTGAATGCTATATGTTTTTATGGCGTGATCTTTAAAAAATGTGTTTCTCTTTCATGGGTTTTATTTTTATAAAACATGTTTCTCTTTCACGGTGTATATGATTATGAAACTTCCCACTTTAATGGGTTATCCTTTGATAAAATGATTATGAAAACTATCTCTTTATCCCTAAGTTATGATATGATTACATGTTTATGATACCAATTTAAATTCATGGGTTATGAAATGATTATTTATTTTATTCTGGAAAACATAGGAATTATTTCATTATTATATGGGTGGGACATATCTCTTTATCCAATATGTTGGGTAATGATTTATATCTCATGTGGTAATGATGAGAATCAAGTTAATAGGCTTGATCCACTATGGAAGATGGGGAAACCTAATCGACTGTGGGAAGATGGGTAAACTCGGTCCATCATGTGAAGATGGGGAAACCTAATCTAATATGGGAAGATGGATAAAATTGGTCCACTATGCAAATATGGTGGAAACCCGATCGAGTAGAAGGAAATGAATATGACTGGGGATAGTGGTGTGTCACTACGGGTAGGTGTAGTTTCCATTAAGTGCTCTGATAAGTTTTTTGAAACAATCATTAACTTAGTGGGAGAGATATTACACATTTTTGTGTTTTCCATATATTATATGTCTTCTACCTAGCATATTATCACATGGTTCAGGTTCTTCATTATCTTATAATTCATTCCTTATAAACTAAAAATATTTTTTCCATGTATAAGAACCTATTTCTTCACTCATGCATTGTAATGGCCCAGGTTTTTGGGGTCCATTACTTTTTGAAAATCTCGTTTTGGGTTTTCTGGTCTGGAAATCACGGTGGTGTAGGCCTACTGGTAGCCTTAGCCTACCGGTAGCAGGCCTACTGGTAGCTTGGTCTACCGGTAGCTCAGCTTACCGGTAGCTGCTGCCTACCGGTAGCTCGTCTACCGGTAGCTGCTGCCTACCGGTAGCTGCTGCCTACTGGTAGCTCGACCTACCGGTAGCTGTTGCATACCGGTAGCTCGGCCTACCGGTAGCTGCCGCCTACCAGTAGCTGCAGCCTACTGGTAGCTCGGCCTACCGGTAGCTGCTGCCTACTGGTAGCTCATCTACCGGTAGCTACAGCCTACCGGTGGCTCTGGCCTACCCCGCGGGTTATTTCTAGTAACGCTCCCTTTAGCGCAAATAGGGTTTTAAACCCTATTTTTACTCGTTTAAGCTTGTTTTAAAGACCCGTAATGCGCATACGAGTTTTAATTAAATACGTAAACAATTAATGAGTTGGTTTAAACCACCCGACCCACGATTGGAGCCACGTGGTCAACCCACGACCCCCTCGCCTTACGCGGTTTCTCATTTTCTCCTCAACCGCCTGCGGCTCTTATAATCTAAGGGTTAGCCATGGTTTCTCCTTTCCTCGATCGTGGATTTTCGTCTGGTTCATCGGGCACACCGCATCGTTATCCGTAAAGTTCCGTGCTTGGCCTAAATGTTGATCATCTATCAATAAGTAGGGATTTTATCCTTTGCCTCTCTATTTTGTGTATCATGCGGGGTGGGGGTGCTTTCGATTCTGTAGAATTGGATAAACCAGACCTAATTAAAGATAATGAATGAATTCTATAAAGAAAGGAGGGGGGTTGTGATCGTTGATGATGTCTTATATTTTGATTTTGTTTCTTTTATGACCATCTTGTTGAGTTGTGCTGGCTTATGCCTTCTGAAAATCGAGGTCGTTGGTGGTCGTTGTTTGTGCACTAATGAACCCCTACTAATGTTTTAAATAGCTTGTGGTGGTTGTAAACTCCTGCTGTGAAATGTAATCGGTTAATCATTTATATTCGGCCAAATAAATTGAGTCACCAGGATCATTACTTTTGTGATAACCCCCGGTTAAAACACATGAAAATTGAAATCATAGAGTGTGTTAATTCGTTTAAATCTGAAAATACAGGTTTGGCCTTGCTTAGTGTTGGTGGCAGTGTTTTGGTGGTTTTCTTTTACGAGTCGATTTCTAGAGATGTGGGAGGGGATGGGATCCCCTGTTCTTTTATACCCTCGGTGGTTGTGTGAAATTGGGGGATGGGATCCCCTGTTGATACGGCTTCGGTAGTTGTGAGTTTTAAGACCGGGTGGATACTTGTTTATATGACGAATTGGGGTGGAATCCTCTGATGTTGAGAACCGGGTATGGGCATTATGGTTTTTGCTTGATTTTTTACCTTCCTGGACTTATGCCTATGCCTACTAGTTGCCCAGTAGTGCTTAAACATAAACTTTATTACTAAATGTGAAATAAGAAAGGGGACAAATGGGTTGTTAGCGTGAGTCGTGACTCGGACTTGAGTGTTGTTGTGATCTGTAGGCTGTCTAAAGAAAAACCTAGCTTTGGGTGAGTGCGTGTTACCTATATATATATCTGTAGCTTTGTGTTTCTTATTCATGCCCCACCCAAGTTGATCACTTAGTTCTGAACACCACCATTTCATGGGGGAGGGTTTTTTTTCCCAACACTATTCTTAGTGGCTGTTTATTAGCTCCTTTTCTACTCCCTTTCCCGGATAGCCCAAGTATCTTCGGGCGGGCTATGATGGCCTAAAGTCCATTATTAGCCCATGAAACTTCGGGATGGGTAGTGTGGTGGTTGGCCAGGTGTGTGCAGCAGGTGGTTTCCTAAGTGTCTTTGGGATGAGGCCCGGGTGTCTTCAGGCATGGCAGTGTATTTTCTAGCCCAGGTGTCTTCGGGCATGGTAGTGGTTGTTTTGGCCTAGGTGTTTGCAGGCGTGGTTACCTGAGACAGTTGTGGCCCAGGTGTGTGCGGGTAGGATTTCGGCAGTGGGACTGCGTGTGGTTGTGGCCCAGGTGTGTCCAGGTGGGTGTGGCAGTGGGACTGAGGAGAGAATGGCGGGATTGGTCTGATGCATAGGATTTCTCAATAACCAGTGGGAAAGTGGCGTAGGGTACCCAAACATTGATGTGCTCTTATTATATATATTACTTGACTTGTGTTATTTGGGGAGTGTGCCTTGGTGAGGCCTGGGGTGGATAGTTTACCTTGATAGGTGTTTAGTTTACTCCTTTTCTCAAGGGACTTTAGTACGTTCCTCCACTTGTGCACGAGAGTCTTTGGTTTTCCCTACTGAGTGTACTTGTATGCTCACCCTACGTATATAAAACTGCTTTCAAGTTTCTAGAAGGACTTCGGGGATCGAGCAGGACCATACTAGCTTGGACCTTTGGGGCAGTTGTAGTTGCTGTTTTTCTTCTTTGGTACTTACCTTTGTAGTCGCCTTTTGCACTGTGTGGCTTTTACTTTTGAAACATGCATGTGGGAATGGTTTACTTTTGGCTTTACTTTTCTTTCTTCCTTGGTGTTGTTGGGTTTTCTTCTCCTTATATCTCGATCCTATAAAATAAAAAGGGTAATTCCTTCTTTTTGTGAGAAATTTCTATACCATTGGTGCTAGTCGCCACTCCGGGGCCTATTGAAGGCGGGTTTCGGGGGTCATTATCTCTCCTTCAACTTTAATAAGGAAGGGCCTGGAAATATGCTGACCCTTCCCTCCTTTTGGTGAAGGCGGGTTGTGACATGTATGGATCCTCTAAATTTCATTATAACTCTATATTTTGGAACTGATATTGATTCCCAGTTGGTTGGTAAAGGTCTTGTGGGTTTCTGTGGGTTGTTCGGATCCTAGAACCCATCTTTTTTGAAAAAATGACCATGTCTTACAGTTAGAGTAAACTGTGATGGTGGGAAACATGGTTAGATAAAACCATGCATATGGTCTTCATTTTTAGGCAGAGCCATCTCACACGGTTGGTGCATGGTTTCCCTGATAGTGCGGCTCAACCAGGAATTACTCTCTTTTTTCTAGGTACCCATTCATGGTTTTTGTATAGTTTGGAAAAACATGAGGAAAAACCATACACATGATAAATTTGGTGTGATTTTATATTTTTTCCCTTAATGATTGAATTAATCCCCCCTTCTTCTCTAATCAAATTTCCAGTAGGTTAAGCCTCCATTTCTCTCATTTTGGATATTTGAAGGCCTAAGCAGTGGATCAAGAGATATCCTTCATACAGTATCTTTTTGATAATTTTTTCATCACAATGGATGAGTAATGTTAAGTACCCGCGTCCTTTTTAGATATTATTGGTCTCTCTTACTCTCGGCCTAGTTATCTAGGTGTGATCATTTTTAACTTTTTCTCATATCTACTCTATTATAAGATGGATTATAGGCTAATACTGGACAAGGATTGTTTTACAAGCCTAATTTGGGTGGTCTATAACTCATCCCTCGTGATTGTCGATTTTGGAATTTTCATGTGGGGCCTACCGATTTCATCGAGTGTCGTTTATTGAATTTATATTCCATGCATATAATCATTATAACTATATGGTTATGATATTTCCAAATATGTGATTTTTCTTTAGTGGGTTTTCCCACAACTCCATCCATCCAATATAGGATGTCATTCCAAAATTGTCGTTTTAGTGTTTTGACACGTTTCAGCAACCATTTGTGTGTGACTTGCCTTGACCTTTCTAAGGATAATATTATCTATATTAAATGGATTAATTTATATGGGGAATTTTTATATTATATGCTGACAACTTAACTCACCTAAGGTAAGTTCTCCAATTGATAAAAAATGCTAAATTGAAATTGCAAAGTATACTAAGTTTTATGATCTGACCTTTTTTAATGTAATTTAATAATAATTTTTACATCTATAATACCTCTTACTAAATTGAAAGGAGGTAGCATAGTGAAACTTGATTATTAAAATGACTTCAATGGATTGAATGAATGGTTTCACACAAATTTTCCTTCTCACACTAATGGAAGGAAAGGCTTGAACCAAAAGGACTTATTAATTAATTATGACTTGATTAAGTGGTTTCATGCTCAATTTTCCTTATCACGCTTATGAAAGGTAATGGATTGAACCTTATGAATTATATTTGATTTCATTATCAACTTAGGAGTGGCCTGACTTGAAATCACCTTGACTTTATGAGGGAATGCATTGGTCTATCGAGGACCCATTCTGAATTCAAGGATATAGCTTGCTTAGGTTGAGACCCACCTAAAACCTGATCATTGTCTAAGTTTGGATGCTCGGTATGACACCATAGGACCTTTATGTATTATTATATGATTCCTTGGATACACTCCTTAGATCCAGCATTGACAATTAAGTGTCATGGTTAAACCCCTTGGGCCCAATCATTGCTTATCCCCATTTTACATTGGATGGACTCCTTGGACTCTGTAAGCATCTCATTGTGGAATACCTTGGACTATACTCCTTGGATTACAATATTACCCTTATATTGGCTATAGTTATTACTGATATGGAGAACCTTGAGGTCTATGCTTCCTTATTTATTACCTTGGAACTCCATTATTAAATATCATTATAGGTTTCCTTGTTATATCATAGAACACTTACTATTGTTAACATGTGACTTAATTATAAACCGGTAATGATCAAATGAAATAATGGTTACATGTTAATAAACCAAGCAAGGGATAAATTAGGTACATGGGTATTTAGTTATATTGTTCTAATTTAATTTATATATGTATACTTGCACACTATAATATTGTATTACATGGTCCATATGTTATAAACACCATTGGTAGTGTCCCACTGAGAATTATCTCACGCCCTCTTCGGGCACCATTTAGTACCCAGGGCAGATTACTTGTATGCAGGTGTTGTCAAAGGGAAGTATATGGCTTCAAACACTTTATTTATTGTTGTTTAGGAAAGATCTTGATATAAGATGATCAAGCCAAATCTCGGGATGCTTGGGATAGTTTTTGATTTCCTTATACTTTTTTCAAACATGATATGCATGTTTTATTGTATCCATGTTTTCTAGTTTTCTAGTGACCTAACATATCATCATTGATAACATCATTTGATTTAGTTATTGTTACCATTGGTTGTTTGTTAATTTTTTCTACTTCTTCCATTTACTTATATTGTTTCCACTACTTTCTTCTGTTTATACATATCTATTGTACTACACTCTAATAAAAATGGAGTATTATCCCCATGGAAACACCCTAATCCCTCACTAATATTCAGAAGCCTTTGGCATTTAGAGAGATTCTATTGAGTTCGTGTGGCCCACTGTGCATCGGGCACCTATTAAGTGGCATCTGGGTTTGGGAGATCACAAATTGGTATCATGGGTTGTCCATTTCTTTCTTTACAATTTGGAGTCAACATATTAGAGATTATTAATGCTTATTAATTAGTCATAAGTCATTCTTGGGCCCCAAAAACCCATGTTAGGGGTAAAATCTGAGTAACATGGTTTGTAATTATTTTTCTATTTTTTACTATTACAGTTGATATCATTTTATTGTTAGGTGATGCACATGTTGTGTAGAGTTTTTTTATTATTAATTTGATTTATGATTTATTTTATGCTTATCCCATTGATATGAGGTCAAGGATCATTGTTACATGAATCATATTAGGTGCCTAGAATCTGCATGTCCTGCATACTGACATGCCATATAGGTGAATTTCATTACTTTTCATTGCTTGATATACCTATGATTATTGAGTGATGATGTGATAATCATTTTATGAATGTATTATTCTTGGTTGTGATTGAGTGATTTCTTGTCTAAATTCATGAGGTGTATAGGCCCTCATGGGTTTGGATAACCAATTTACTTTGTCGATCCATTACACTATAAATGTAAAGACCTGACCCTAGTTTCCCAAACTCTGTGCCTTATTGCATTACATTGGAATGATTACAAGAAATTAATATCCCAAAGAAAATAATAGTTTAGTAGCTTTGGAAAACCAAATACATACATAAGTACAACATTACATCTTGAAATGAAAAACAACATAAAAGTTCCATTGGGAACATCCACTACTCTAAGATTATCCCTATCGGTCAATCATAATATATGAGTTCATGCCCTTGGAAAAAATGAAACATAAGAAGGGGTTATCTCAGATGCCCAGTAATGGTGAAAAATACATAGTAAGATATCATAAACATAAACATTTGGAATGTTGAATAATTAAAAACACATGTATTTAAAAATAACAAACTTGAACACATTATGAAACGAATGTGAGCTGAGTAAATACTGCTATAATAAAACATAATCATGAGTATTCTACTAGTCAAATAACCACATGAATGATGATTTTATAGATTCATAATGAGGGAAATTCATCTATCAGACATTCTGAAATATACCATCACGTCCATGGTGAAGACATCTAAAAATTATTAAGGCCTCGACCAAAACCATACCTAAAAATTGGCAAGCCCTCGGACAAGTCCATATCTATTTGTCTCATGAAACCTAATGATGAATCAAGGGGATATAGTAGTCCCCACCCATCACATAATAATTCTAATTCATTCCTCATATGAAGGGGGATAAATATTGACAACATATACATTCATATTTAATCTAACATATGAAATATAAATAACTTTCCCAGAACATTAAGTATAAACACTAACCATTCAACGTAAAGTGATGAATGGTTTTAACATAACACATCCATAGTAAAACAAAAAATATACCATAAATTAAATATGTTATATGATATTATAAAATATTAATCCTAAAAACATAAGATTCAACAAGAGTGTTGAAACATCAGAAGATACTTTTTATAAAATCATCGAGCAATTCTTGAGATAAATACTATTTTACTTTGTAAAGAAGACTTCTGTTGGAAAAGACTTTATATAAAACCATAAATTAATTAAGATATTATTTTCATAATAAAATTATTTATTTTAGAAAGATAATTATTTCTAAAAGAGATTATATAGTGCCCTTGAAAATTCGTGATAATTTATAAATTCCCTTGAATCGGGCTTATAATTTGGAAAATTTTGGAAAGTTCCTTTTAAAATGTGAAAATCCCCATAAGATAAAGAATTATTCGAGTTGTTAAACATATATATAACTCTGACATAGAATTTTTTAGGAGTAAATAATAATACATAAGAATTTCATTGAGTTAAGTAGACAATAAAAGTAACATAAATGAAAATGGAGGTTCGGGAGAAAAACTCTTACCACTTATAATCACTCGAATCATATGACCCAAAATTAATAATCATAAAATGATACATTTAATTCCATGAAAATAAATTGATTCACAATATGATACATTAATGTTCATCATACATACACCATACACTAGTAATAGTAGTAAATGAGTGATATCTCACAAAAAATGGAAGTGACAGGAAGAAATCCTTACCTTAAGTCTAAAGGTGTTCCTCACTTAATTTTAATGACCTGAATACTAAAATTTATGTTCATAAATTAATGATTCTAGAATATAATCTAAATAAATTTGATTTATTATAAACTTATTTGGTTCATTAATGTCCTTTTGATGGGTTAATATATTCAATTTCATTGTTTGGGAGTGTTTTCTTCCTTGGTTTTCATGATTGGTTTACTTATATTCATGTATGGATAGAAATATATGATGAGAATGGTTTTCCATAATTGAAGATATGTGTTATTATTGAAAAAAAATATATTACAAGGTTATAAAATTCATTTGGTTATTTTGAGTGAAGATAAATTAGTATATAAAACTTTAATGATAATTGTTTGGGTTATTTGGTGATTTTTTATCACAATGAACTAATTTGATCTATAAATTTATACAATTTATACAAAAAATGATTAAATAGCCTTACATAGGATACATTATCTATATAAAAATCTGTTTCAACCATATAAATGGTTTCACGGCTAGAATTGAAGATGTTAATAGAAACTAAAAACCCGTCGTTCTTGAATGTGATAAATTAACACATCTCGGATGGTGTTTTCATTTATAGTATAAAAGAATGGTAAATGAGAGATTGTGATGAATTATTCCATTATAATAAAAACATTATAGTAAATTTATGGTACTAGAGTTATTATAACATCTGGATGAGTATTGGTGGAGAAATAAAAAGAAAATAAAGGAACTTAAAAAAAAGGTGTAGAGGAATTTACCTCTTGAAGTTATCTTCCTTGAGAGCCTCTCTAGGGTAGAGGTGTTGGTCTTTTTATGAGACAAAGGGGTGATGGAAGTGGGAGAGGAGATTTAAAGGATATTTTAGTAGAATTTAGACAAGGAATAAGGCTTTATAGGAGTGAAGAAAATAGGGAGTGAGGGGTTTATATTTGAGGAGAGGGGTGATTTTTGAATATCTTATTCATTATTTAATTATTTCTTAAAAGACGGCCAATAGGGTTGATTCATGTGACCCGTAATATTAATAAGTTCATATGAGTTTGAAACAAGTGTTATTACATAATCCATGATGCTATTAATATTGAATTTAACTGATAATGTATATATATGATAACTTACTATATTTTACTATTGATCAAAAATTCGAGTATTTCATAAAAATCCCCAAAATTCACCCTAACTATTTTATGACATTTATAATTAAAAAAATGAACTCCATTTTTTTACAGTAATTTTCTAAATATGATTAATTTAATTTTTAAATAAAATCATAATTTATTTGAAAAGTAACAATTTTAAAACTATAATTCATTTTATTTCACCCTAAAATAGTTAATCAAAATTTCATTATCTAGTAAACATAGGACAATAGAATAAAAATATGACTTAATATTTATAAGGTTCATATTACTATTCAAAAGGGTATCTTACTTTTCACCAAAAAATAAGTTTTTATTATCAAATACTAAATATCTTACTGAATACAACCATGTATGTCAGTTTTTCAAAATTCAAATAAAAGAAATTGAAAAATAATGTTTATTGGATAGGTTATAACGAGTGTTGTTTTGTAGAGACTCGTTGTTTCATTAATTCAATATTAAATTTATTCTCAAATCCTTAGGGTGTTATAATAAATAAATGGGTGTCATTTTCATTGATGAGGTGTTTGGGCACTAATTAAATGGGAATGGCTATCCATTATAAAGTGAAACATGACTTATAATAGGAAATTGTTTCACATTCGTATCTCACCTTGTCATGTTTATAAAAGGTAAAGGAGTGATCTTGGTAATTAAATGTATAATGAAATGAAACTTATACTTGAGCACTTATGAATATCGGTTCATTTAAGCAGCTAGTTGGGGTTCTATACCTTGGGTAATGAGATTAAAATTTGTTATATATCGTAAGTGTTGTTATATATCTACTTAAATCATGTTCTGAGGTGTGTTCTTGGAATTTGTAGACTAATGTTGCCACAAATTTGTCATATTGTACTCCAGGAAGGTGGAGAAAACATTCTCTAGATGTGGTGGGCTATGATCCCCCAATCTCACCTATAAGATTTCCACTTGAGGAACCACCTAATGTACCTGATTTGGGCACTGATTCCTAATTTTTGACAGTTTCCTACATCCGATGTAATTCATGTGTGGTTCTCTATGACTTGCACCTACGATGACTAATTTGACTCCTGAGTTCCAGCTGTAGCATCATCCTACCTTCTCAGGGGATGACAGTCTATAGGATACTGAGTCTTGGATAGAGTTCATCTTGTCAGCCTTTGAGCATCTAGAAATACCTCTAGAGAAAAGGGTCAAGCTTTCTACTTACATGCTTTTATATTTTGCTAAGCATTGGTGGGATGTGGTTACCCAGGATGATCCCCATCAAGACATGATGTTTCATGACTTCAAGACTATTTTATATGATTAGTTCTTTCCTCAGATGCTGAGAGCTGACAGATCCAGTGGGTTTATGCATCTCGAGTGAGGTTCCATGTCAGTTAAGGAATAATCAGAGCATTTTGTAGAGTTGTATCATTTTCACCTCTTCTAGAAGGTGATGAGCTTTGGCATGCTAGATGCTTCGAGGAGGGGCATTAGTATTCCATTTATACTTAGGGTAATGTCTTTTTCCTAGCTAAAGTTTTCAAAATATTCAATCAGGATCTTATCACTGAGCACTACCTGAGGGACCGTACTAGCACTAGGTATAGAGGATTTGTCCCATGGAAGGCCAGTAGTTCTCCCAGTGGCAAGAATCCTTCAATTGAGATTTCTCATTAGGGCAGTGACAACAAGAGTACCCATATTGATTGCTCCATGGTGTGTCATTAGTATGGATGATGAGGAAACTTGAAACCCCGTTGTAATAGAGACCCAAAGGAGTGTCAGGCTTGTATCCATAAGGGGAATATTCATCATTTCTAAGGACCTTTCCACCAGTTTCGAGTGAACAATGACAACTACCACCTCCACCTTCAAGAGCTGGTTCTTTTATGTTGCGTTAGGTAGGGATTTGGAATAGCACTAGAAGGTTTGTATGAGGAGGAGGTTTTGGTAGTAGTGGTCAGACCCCTGAACAATAGTAGCACCAACTGAGTTTTTTTTATCATGGTAGTCCAGCTATTGCACTAGGTCATGGATTAGTCCAGTTGCGTGTACTACTGCTGATACTTGAGGATCAGGCTGTGGGACCATCTAAAGTATGAAGTTCTATTCTAGTGGCATCTACTATAGTGTCTAATTTATATGATATAGGTGATACAAACTCTTTTATCTATGTATATATTATAAAATGTCTCGGACTTGTGATACAATATTTATATGGTTTAATGACCCTAGATACATTGTTGGTGATTCGTTCATTAGTCATACTCTAGTTTAGGAACTATCCCCTTGAAGTAGGCAGTTCCAATTTTTTTATGAAACCTCGTTGTTATCGAGATTAGGGGATTCGATGTCATTATTAGGATGGACTGGTTGGTTTAATATCATGCTTTTATAGACTGCTATACTCAAAGGTTATTGTTTACATCACTAGAGGGAAGTAGTTATCTACATAAGGGTGAGTGGAATGTCTAGACTGGTAGAGCTGGAGAAAATTATCATGGGATATGTGGAGTGACTGCCCAGATCCCCAATATCTTCATGGAATATTAGGTCTTACATAAAGATGATTTCCCTCTAGTAGTGGATCTTTTCAGGGTCGTCTTTCTTGATTACTTTTCTGGATTACCTTCTAAGAGAGCGGTATATTTTACGATCGATCTTATTCTAGGAGTATCACTAGTGTTCATTCCTCCCTATCGGATGGAACCTATTGAGCTCTATGAGGTCAAAAAGTATATATATTTTCTAGATTCCAAAGTCTCTATATGTCCTAGTACATCCTCTTGGGGTTCTACTATTCTTTTCTCCAAGATGTTAGATAGAAACTTACATCTATGTGTGGATTAAAAAAGGTTGAAGCAGATTATGGTCAAGAATTGGAATCAACTTCCTCGAATAGATTATTTCTTCAACCATATCTGAGGTGCAAGAATCTTCTCTAAGATAGACCTGAGATCGGGTTATAATTAGGTGAATGGTATCCCATCATACATACCGCATACAGCTTTTTGTAGCTTGTATGGTCTGTATGAGTGCCAAGTTATTCCATTTGGTATTACTACCATTCCCACCATTTTCATGTTTCTGATGAAGAGGGTGTTCCATCCCTATTTGGATTATTTTCTCATACTCTTTTTGGATGAAATCTTGGTGTATTCTCACACTCGTAGAGACCATTCCAATCATATTGTGATTGTTCTGAGTAAACTAAGAGGGAATCATTTTTACAATAAGCTTTATAAGTGCGACATTTGGATCAACAAAGTTCACTTCTTAGGTAATGTTAACATAGAATCAGGTATATCTGTTTATCTTGAAAAGGTTAGTATTGTAGTTTCATGGGAGCAGCCCAAGAAAGTGTTTGATATACAGAGTTTTTTAGGGATGGCTAGATATTACAGGAATTTCATAAAATATTTCTCATGAATTTCTTCACGTCTCTCTAGTCTTGAAAGAAGGGTGTCAAGTTCCAATGTTCATAAGAGTGTGAGAAAGCCTTTTAGAAGCTAGAAGAGAGGACTATTTCAGCACTTATTCTAACTCTTCCACATCCAAGAAGAGGTTATACCATATTCTATGATACAATAGGCATTATACAAGGAGTATTTCTAAGGTGGGAGGACTGAGCCATTGTGTATGGATCTTGGCATTTGAAGAATCATGATATAAACTACCAAATGCATGACTTTAATCTATCAACATTTGTTCATGCCTTAGGTTTCTGGAGACATTAGCTATTGAGTGAGCACTTTATAGTGTACACAGACAACAAGATCCTAAAATATATATTTTTATAGTGTGACATGAAATTTAGATAGCAAATATTGTTCGATTATCTATAATCTTTCAATTTTGAGCTTTCATGTATGGTTGGGAAGGAAAAAGTGGTTGCATATGCACAGAGTCAAGAAACTCAAACACAAACCATATGGGAATGTAGTGATGAATGGATGTTAATGGTCCTCTTTTATGATATGCATTGAGAGTTTCAGGATTGTTTAGAGTTGGATTACCTCTCATATTTCATAGTCACCTATTCCCTCCATAAGAAGGTGAAGGGTAGAATGTTTTTAGATCCTGAGGTTTTGGTTCTCCATGAGAGTATATCAAGAGATAACCCGCCTTTGGAATAGTCCATCTAAAGAGACTTCATTCGTCATACTCATGGATGTGTTTGGGTTCTCACATATATTAGATAGGAGTTGTTGTGTGAGTATCATACATCTTAGTGGGTAGTTCATTCTGGAATATCTCAGATGTATTGAGATATGTGATTTCAGTATTGGTGGATTGGGACAAAATGTTAGATTTTAGGATTTATCACTAGTTGTTCCACCTGTTAGCAAGTGAAGGTGGAGCACCGAAGACCTGTAGGCATGTTACAACTGCTTCTATTCCTGAATTGGAAAAGTGAATATGTCCTCATGTACTTTGTATTCAGCTTACCTAGGTTATAGAGGGGTAGATATATTGTTTGGGTAGTCATTGACTGACTAATTAATGTATCCCACTTCATTCCAATTCTAGAGACATTCTCAGTTGATGATCTGGGAAGACTGTGTGTTTGTGAGATCGTACAACTACATGGGGTCCCATGTATTATCATTTTAGATAGGGGTGCTCATTTCACATCATAGTTTTGGTTGGGATTTCATAAAGCTATGGGAACACATGTGATTCTAAGCATAGCTTTTCACCCTCATATTGATGGACAATCATAATAGACAATAAAGGTTCTAGAGGATATGCTTCGAGAATGTGTCCTTGATTTTGGACATTCTTGGGATAAGCATATCCCTCTTGGTGAGTTTTCCTATAATAATAGCTTCCAAATAATGATCCATATGGACCCTTTTCAGGCCTTTTATGGAAGGTGGTTCTATTCACCCCAGTGTTGGATAGAGGTAGGTGAGGTAGTTTTACTAGGTCCTCATCTCGTTCAGGAGACTTTGGAGTTGGTTTAGCTAATTAGAAAGCATATGGCTGTTGCTCAATCTAGACAAAAATATTATGATAATCGTCATCGACATCCTCTAGAATTCGAGGTGGGAAATCATGTTATCCTTAAGTTATTTCCCAGGCTTTGGAATATATGGTTAAATAAGTAAAGTAATTTATTGCCTCATTATATAGGTTCATTTGAGATTCTAGAGAGAGTTGGGCTAGTAGACAATAGGTTGTCACTACCTTAGAGGTACTATTCCATACATGACATCTTCCATGTTTCGCAACTTTTCTCATATCATTCCAACCCATCTCCACTAGTGCAGAAAATGTTTTTACGTCGGTTTTCAGCCGATGTTAATACGGACAATGTTCTAAATATCGTTTTTTACGTCAGTTATTTAAAAACCGATGTAAAAAACATAACATCGCGATTTTTATCACGTCTATTAATTAATAACCAATGTGAAAAAACCGGGGGGTGGGGTTTATAACGTCGGTTATATAATAACCGTTGTGGTAAACCAGGGGGGCTTATCACATCGGTTATATAATAACCGACATCATAACCCCCCCCCCCCCCCCCGGTTTATCACATCAGTTATTAATTAACCAAAGTGATAAACTCCTGGGAGATGGTTTATCACGTAGGTTATATAATAACTGACGTTCTAAACTAGTTCGAGGGGGCTTTAGCATGTCGTTTAATAAATAACCAACATGATAAAAGGCCTCTGAAATGGTTTATCATGTCGGTTATTAAATAACCCATGTGATTAACCATTTATCAGGCCTTTTATCATGTCCTTTATAAAATAACCGACGTGATAAACCCTTCCCAATTTCTTTATCAGGTTAGTTATTTTATAACCGACGTGGAAGCCAATTTCTAAAAAAATATTGAATGTAGTTCTCTACTCTCCCCCAGAATCAACCAGAAACCAAATCAAGAAATTTTAAAACAAAAACAGAAGGAGATCAAAACAAGAACTAAAGCAAATTTAAGCATTTACTTTGATAACATATAAAACTTACCCCACTTGACAGCCCCCATCCTCATGTATACCCCCTGGACAGCCCTCCCCCACCCCATTGGATCCCCCACACACCCCTGGACTGCCCCCCGACCCCCTGGAGAGCCCTAAACACCCCTCGACAACCCCCACCCTCCTGAACAGCACCCCCTCACCCCACTTGATAGCCCCCGCCCCATTGGAGCCCCCACACCCTAGGACTGCCCCCCGACCCCCTGGATAGCCCCAAACACCACTCGACAACACCCCACCCTCCTGAACAGCACCCCCTCACCCCACTTGACAGTCCCCACCCCATTGGAGCCCCCACCACACACCAGGACTATCCCCCCCCCCCCCCCCCGACCCCCTGGACAACCCCAAACACCCCTCAACAACCCTCCCACCCTCCTGAACAGCACCCCCTCACCCCCTCACCCCACTTGACAGCCCCCACCACACCCCTGGACTGCCCCCTGACCCCCTGGACAGCTGCAAACACCCCAGGACAACCCCCCCCCCCCCCCCCCCACCCACATGTATACCCCCACACACCCTGGACAGCCCTCCCCCACCCCATTGGATCCCCCACCACAACCCTGGACAACCCCAAACACACCTGGACAACCCCCCCCCCCCCCCCCCACCCTCATGTATACCCCCCACCCACTGGACAGCACTCCCACACCCCTGGACAGCCCTCCCACACCCTTGGACACTAGATAGCCCTCTCCCACTCCCCTTGATAGCCCTCCCACCGCATTGGATCCCCCACCACACCCCTGGACTGCCCCATAACCCCCTGGACAGACCCAAACACCCCTCGACAACCCCCACCCTTGTGAACAGCACCCCCTCACCCCACTTGATTGCCCCCACCCCATTAGAGCCCCAACCACACCCCTAGACTACCCAACGACCCCCTGGACAGCCCCAAACACCCCTCGTCAACCCCCCCCCCCCCCCACCCCACCCTTCTGAACAGCACTCCCTCACCCCCCTCACCCCACTTGACACCCCCACTACACCCCTGGACTATCCCGACCCCCTAGACCACTCCAAACACCCCGGGACACCCCCCCCCCCACCCCCCACCCTCATGTATACCCTCCACACCCTGGACAACCCTCCCCCACCCCATTGGAGCCCCCACCACACCCCTGGACAGCCCCAAACACCCCTGGGCAACCCCCCCCCACCCCACCCCCAGGAAAGCACTCCCACACCCCTGGACAGCCCTCCCACACCCCTGGAGATCCCTCCCACCCCCCTGGACTGCCCCCCCCCCCCACCAGACAGCCCTCCCAGACCCCTGGACACCCCCCCCCCCCCACACACACACCCTTGGAACCCCTCCCCCCCATACCAGAATCCATACCATAAAAACCATCATAAGTAGACCAAAACAAGAATTTGAGAAAAATTAAACATTCGCATATATAACATTCAAAACTTACACTGTCTACTTCAAAAAAACTAAATCCAACCTAAATGACTACCAAATACACAATTACAATGACAATATTTAAAATTACATTTTACATTACAAACAACTAAAATTCAATCAAACCTGTTAAATAATTTGACCACTCCACTTGTAATTGTTTGATGCCTTCAGAAGTATAGGGTTGAGGGTCATCAAAAAGCTAAAAATGAAAAGGATAGTATTTAACGTGTATAATGAATAAATCAAATTGAAATATTATGGCAAAGTTTAAGAGGAAATCTTACTAGGTCAAAATTCACAACTGTCCTAGTTGTTATTATTTCATACATAAATCTTAACATATAATATCTACATTCGATGATGCCTTGTTGTTCCTGAAACTTTTGTTTGAATCAGAGTAAATTCAATATATTATTTTTATGTAAGAAATCAAAAAGTAAAACTTATAAATGGACATTTACCTTCGCATTTACATATTTGATCTTTGCACTCCTTTTCTTTGTGTTTTTTCGAAAGTAGGCCCATCCACTGTTAGAAAATAATACGAATGGGGTAAATTTAAAATTCATTATAATATATAAAACTATTTAGAAAGTTAAACTTACTTTTCCAATATATTCTTAATACTTTCACTCACATCATCATGGACAGAGCATATCCAATAAAGTGCTTTCTCCCTTGGGCAAAAAAACCCTAACATCCAATGATCACTGATAAAAGGAAATTCAACATTAGTGGTTTTTTATGTTAAAAGATAATTAACTCTTTGAGAGAGATGTGTTTCATACCTCTCACAAAAAGGCATCATCCAAAATTGTGTGACTATATTCTTTTCAAGTCTTTCAGCAATATAAACCATTCTTTGTTCCTCATTTAATGCACATGCTTCAGGGGAAATCAATTGCGGGTCCATGAATCCAAATACATCTGTCAGCTCATTCCTCTCACAAATTTTATAAAGATACCTAATACAAAACATACATAAGTATACATTTTTAATAAATATAATGCATGGAAAAGGTGTTAAGACTTACATGGAAAAAAAAATTCACCACGTTGATGCCCAACTTCTCTCCAGTAACAAGCTCCATGATATCAGTTTTCATAATCCCCACACTTATTTCACGTCCACAAACATGAGCTTCCATTGGAAACTCATATTGACCCGCCAACAAATTTGAATATCTTGAAAATCTATCAAGACTACTAGAATTTGTATCTGATGCCATATCCATTTGTCTTTGTTGTTGTCTATATAGTATTTATTTACCTTTGAAGTATTCCGGTAAAAATAAATTGAAAAATATATTAGTTTTAAAATCATAAAACAAATTTAATAAAAAAAAGATATAACATTCATACCTCTATGGTAATGAGTCGAAGAAGCCTGGATGGACAAATTAAAAAGTGGCTGATACTATGTCCAACTATCACCACCTCATCTGTAGGTAATGGTACCCGAGCTGATCTATCTATAATATCCCGTAAAGTGACCCTCTGATTCTCAACCTTTAATTGTTGATGATGAACTGTATCTCCTATACAATATACCAACCCATATGCAACTATATGATGTTGATAATCATCAACATACAACTCGAAATAAGTAAGAAGTTGTGGCGGAGGAGTAGGATAAAAAATGGGGTCCGTAGGCTGAGGTGGGGGAGTGGGAGCTATTGGCGGAGGTGGAGGATAAATAATGGGGTCTACAGGGGGAGGTGGAGGAGTGGGATCTGCAGTCTGAAATTGTCTTTGCATGTCTGAAAACATAGACTACACTGACACTCTAATATTGTCCTCCATCATCGCATTAATATTATGAAATTCAGCCTCCAAGGATTCTATTTCTTTTATAAACCCCCTCAACGTTAGAAGTTGAAGAATGTGGAAACACTTTTATTACCAATGCACCTGCCGAATATCATCTTACACGACTAGGATGTTCGGGCCTTCCCAATGCTATAGATAAAATATCATCCCTCCCAGTAGCTGTAAATGTCCCCTATGAACTCTACTCCTCAAGAGAGTCGTGTATTTATTAATTGAACATTTCTGTAATTATTGAAATTATATGAAGAAAATAGTTAACTTAAATAAATAAAATAGATATCTTACAATCCTCTTAGCTACAATTCTCGATTCTTCCGAAACATATTTCCCTTTTTTACCCTTCTGAGCTCTCTTCCATTTTTCATGTCTAGATGGAGGGGATGGAGGGGCCACCTCTCCAGATCTTGCAGACTCAGCTCTTAGTTGTTGAAATTTTTCTGCCATCATTTGTTATTCCAAAAATGCATACCCTCTCCAAGATAAACTATGAGGGTATACATTTTTAGATTGAATCTCTAGATGAGACTTCCTTATTTGCTGTAAATTAAGAATAAGAAATCATTTACAAAACATTAATAAGATCATTTATATAAGAAATCTTATAGAAGTTTACATTGCCCTTACCAAAAATGACTCTTTTCTTCTACTTTTAAAAAACTATCTCCATGTGTCTTAATATATAAAAGTATATATATGACATGGATTGTCATGACTCCTATGACCATAAATGAAATCAGATGAGAGGGTTGATTTAAAATCCCTCAATCTCCTAGCAGCCCACGATAAGCATTTCTTCCTGACTCCTCCAGTGTCAGGAATATCAAATGTCATCTGATAAAGAAGAGTTTAATCATATTATATATACTAGAAACATTAAATGAATAGTCAAACAATAACAAAAGATCTTACCAAAATCATATCCCACAACTGAGAGATTATCTCTTTATCCACACTCCTCCAGTCATCATACAGAATGCTTACTTTTCTCTTAGCCTGAGTTGCTACAAAACTCTTAAAATCTTTTGCATTCAGACCTCTAGGAATATCATCATCAACAAACTCAACGACTATCCTCTAATCCTGCGTATAGGAAAGTGATAATTTTGGTAAACGTGTGCACCCACGTTTACCAACCTTTGAACTCTTTGTCGTAATAGGATCATGTTAATGTTCATCCACATAGGTATGACCAATATTATCATCTCCAGAATCATGTGGTTGATCAAATGAATGATTTTTTATTATCCTTAAAATCAAAAAAAATAAAGGTTAGTTCACAAATATACAAATTCAAATATTTTAATACTACTGTAATCAGAAAATAGAAAAGTATACTAAGTTATATAATAGTAAACATTGGTAATATGGTAAGCATGTTAAACAATGGTAAAGATGGTAAAGATGGTCAAGATGGTCAAGATTGTAAACATGGTAAACATGGTAAAGTAATTTTCACTGAACAAAAATAATAGATATATAATATGCACTTGATGCATAAATTGGGTTTTTGTCCTTAGCACTCGAAAAATGCATTGCTTCTGCAAACAACAATACACCACTATTCTGAACTGCACTTCTGTTGTCCTGAGCTTTCGTATGAAATGTATAGCCATTAATGTCATAACCAGACTATGTTATCACATTTAAACATGGACCACCCACTATCCATTTTAATGTCTCTGATACATCTGATCTACCAAGAAAAGTCTTTTTAATCCATGAAAAAAAAGTTTTTTTGTGATCATTCAAAATCCACATTTCTTTATTCTTTGGATGACATTGTTTCAACTCATTAATATGAAATCTTATATAATGTTGAGCATCAGCTATGTTATTCATGATGTATGATTCTAACTTCTTCATCTATTCAGCTGACGATGATTTGAATTTCAAGCCACGAATCCACTAACCCTCATTATTAACTTGTTCATGGCGAGATGGAGGCAAACCTATGTGTTGCGCCGGAGCCAAGTAGCTCATACAAAACTCTTCTACCTCCTCAGAAATATACTTTTCAATAATATAGGCTTCAAGGCGATATGGATTTTTAACATACACCTTTAATATTTTCATGTACCTTTAAAAAGGATACATCCAACGAAGATATACAGGTCCACAAAGATTTATTTCTCGAACCATATGAATCATTAAATGCACCATTATATCAAAAATAGTTGGAGTAAAATACATTTCTAATTGACAAAGTATAAAAATTGCATCCTTTTCCAAAATTTTCAAAGCATTCACATCAATCGCCTTGTTGCAAATTGAATTGAAAAAAAACAACTTCATTATAGTCTTTCTAACACAAATGGGCAATATTCCACACAATGCAACTAGTAGAAGTTGTTGCATCATGACATGACAATAATGTGATTTCATACCTATCAACTTCAAGTCGTTCAATGAGAAAAAATATTTTACATTTGAAGAATAACCTTGAGGAACTTTGATACCATGAAGACACTGACAAAATCTAATTTTCTCCCTCTTCGATAATGTATGACAAGGTGGGGGAATAAATGTTCGTCTTCCTTTAGGAGTGGGAGCTAACTCCAAACGTATTCCCATTTATAGTAAGTCTAATCTTGCATTCAACCCATCTTTTGTCCTTCCTTTAATATCTAACAATGTTCCAATCAGACAATCACAGATATTCTTCTCCACGTTCATGACATCAATATTATGTTTAAATTCATGATACCTCGAATATAGTAGCTCAAAAAATATTGACCTTTTCTTCCAAATATGTCTATCATTACCAGATTTTTGTGTCTTTCCCAATATCACATCAAGGTTTTTCACCCTCTCAAAATACAGATCAGGGGATAAAGGTTTTGGAGTAGTATCAAATTCTTGTGAGCCATTGAATGCCTTTTTTATTCTTCTATAAGAGTGATCCATAGGCAAAAACTTTCAATGACCCATGTACACTATTTTCCTCCCATGATGCAATTGAAAATATGACATCTGTTGTTCGCAAATTGGACATGCTTTATGCCCTTTAACACTGTATCCAGACAAATTCTCATACGCTGGGAAGTCATTTATAGTGAACAAAAGCACTGCATGTAGTTGAAAATATTCCATTTTATAAGAATCATACACCCTAATACCATCAGCCCATAACAGTTTCAAATCATCAATCAACGGTGACAAGTAAACATCAATATCATTGCTGGGTTGCTTTGGACCAGAGATCATTTTACTCAACATGACATATTTTATCTTCATACAAACATCACGAGAGAGGTTGTAAATTACAAATAAAATAGGCCATGAACTATGTGTCCTACTGAGGGTTCGGTATGGATTCATTCCATCTGTGCACAACCCTAGTCTGAGATTTCTAATTTCACTTCCAAATGTAGAATACTGCACATCAATTTTCTTCCATTGTGGAAAATCAGTTGGATGACGTATTTTTCCATCACATACCCGCTCATCATAATTCCATCTTAATATTTTTTCATCATGTGAATTAGAAAATAAATGTTTGAAACGATGAATTATAGGAAGAAACCAAAATACCATTGAAGGGAGATTTTTAATCTCTACATCAGCCTGTGATTTTTCTTTCACCTTATACCGTGATGTCCCACATTTAGGACACTTTGACAGAAATTCATATTCCTTCCTATATATAATGCAGTCATTCAAACAGGCATGTATTTTCTTGTATCCCAATCACATCGGGCATAATATTTTCTTGGCCTTGTAATGTTAATCTAGAAGATCGTTATCTTTTGAAAGAATGTATTTCAGCAATTGTAGCAGCTCTGTAAAACTTTTGTCACTCCATCCATGTTTTGCCTTTAGGTTAATCAATATTAACACCACCGAAAAAACCATAAAATATGTACAACCAGGATATAATGGTTTTTTAGCATCACCATATAGACGTGCAACTGTCGGTTCTATATCAATTTGTTCTTATATAATATCGTGAATCATTTCTTTAATTCCATCAGAGTTACCATCTTGCAAATTATCATCATCAGTGAAATTCTGTCTACTTTCACCATGCCAAATCCAAGGGCTGTAACTCGGATTAAAACCATGAAAAATCAGATGATCTTTTATCTCTATACTTTTCAACTTCTTCAAATTCAAACATTTCAGGCATGGACGGAAAAAAATGTCACTTCTTGGAACATTACATTTAGGAAATTCAAAAAAGGCATCAACACCTTCCTCAAATTCATTGCTCATTTGATGTGCCGTAATCCAAATTCGACTCATTATTACCTATACCAAATATCAAAAATATATATATTTTTAAGATAAGACAAATATATGTTTATGTGAAAAAAATCATAATTTGAATGTAAAACAATTTTGAAATATAAAACAAATCTATGGGTATTTAAAAAAATATACTTGAATATTATTTTTAAAACAAAATATAGTTAGATATAACAGTTTTCAATTCCATTGAATCAAAGAAAACCATGGCGCCTACATGGTTGATAGAAAATTAGAGAAAATTGAGTAAACCTTAGAATCACCCCACACCCCCCAGACAACCCCCAAAACCCTCTGGATAGGCCCCCACCCCCTTGGATAGCCTGCCACACCCACCCACCCCCTTGGACCCCCCCTAGACACCCCAACCCTCTGGGCAGCCCCCCACCCCCTGGACACCCCCAACCCTCTGGACAGCCCCCCACCCCCCGGACAAACCCCAAAACCCTCTAGATAGGCCCCCACCCCTGTGGACAACCACCCACACCCACCCACCCCCCTTGGACACCCCCCCCCCCCAGACACCCCCACCCCTCTGAACAGCCCCCCACCCCTGGACAGCCCCCCACCTCTCTAGACAGCACCTCCCACCTCCTGGACACCACCCCCCACCACCAACCCCCTTGGACACCCCCCTGGACACCCCAACCCTTTGGACACCCCCCCCCCACCCCCCGGACATCCCCCAAAACTCTCTGGATAGGCCCCCACCCCCTTGGACATCCCCCCACACCCACCCACCCCCCTGGACACCCCCAAACCCTCTGGATATCCCCCCACCCCTCTAGAGAGCACCTACCACCCCTCCTGGACACCACCCCCCACCCCATACCCCCTTGGACACCCCCTAGACACCCCCAACCCTCTGAATAGAGCCCCCCCCCCACCCCCGGACAACCCCAAAACCCTCTGTACAGCCCCCCACACCCACCCACCCCCTTGGACACCCAATTAGACAGCCCCAACCCTTTGGACAACTCCCCCACCCCTGGATATCCCCCCACCCCTCTAGACAGCACCCCCACCCCTCCTAGACACCACCCCCTACCCCCTTGGACACCCCACTAGACACCCCCCAACCCTTTGGACATCCCCCCACCCCCTGTTCAGCACCCCACCTCTCCAAACAGCACCCCCACCCCTCCTGGACACCACCCCCGACCCCATTGGACACCCCCCAGACAACCCCCAAAACCCTCTAGACAGGCTCCACCCCCTGCACATCCCCCCACACCCACCCACCCCCTTGGACACCCCACTGGACACCCCCCAACCCTCTGGACAGCCCCCCACCCCCCGAACAACCCCCCAAACAATGGTTTACATATAAAAACTAGGTATGGTGAACAACTAAAAACACATGCATTTAATATATACATGAAAGAGATGGAATTAAATATTATTAAATATGGCTACTTAAATGAACGTATTATAATTAAAAATAACCAATGATATTCAACGAGTCAAATGATCACAAGTTTTCTCAATAACTAATATCATAATGAGGTAATGGATAATTCTATAAATCATAAACATATTGTCAAGGCCTTGGACAAGGCCTCAAAAAATACTAGGGTAAGCCCTTAGCAGAACCCTTTTTTTTTGAATCATGAGACATAGAGATGCATCAAAGGGCCATAGAGGTCAACATCCATTACATTATATGTCTAATAGATTCTCATATAAAATAGGATAAACATAAGCAGCAAAAACACATGAAATATCATTTCCAAATTCGTGCATTTAATCAATAACCATTCTACTCAATAATAAAGGTGAATGAGATCATTAGTTTTCAATGACAATAAAAATTACTATCAATGTCAGGCATTCGCGAAACAAAAACAAACTAAATAAAAGTAGTTGAGGCTTACGTGAATATTTCGAGTCAATATAATAGATCTAGGGATGATAAATAAGATGATGATGGAAAAAAGAGGTAAGAGGGTTCTAAATAGAAGAATCTTACCTAGTTTAAACACAAAAATCACAAAACATAAATTTAGACTATTTGGGAAAAAAATGAACGAAATAAATTCGTGGAAGGCTTACTTGAGTGTTGCGAGTTGAGATGATAGATCCGAGGAGAGTAAAGATGATAAAAAATGAAGGCAAAATGAGTTTAACGTAGTGAGATCGACGAGCTGATTAGGGTTTACCACGCGAGAGAGACGAGCCGCCGGACTGTCGATCGAAAAATTGTAAATGACAATCCACGAGGCTTGTTAATTTTTTAAATGTTTTATAACATCGGTTATTTAATAATAGACGTTATAAACTATTTTTTTACATTTATAATGTTGGTTATTATAATAAACGACGTTATAAATATATCAGATACGGATTTTATTACATCGGTTATTTTATAGCCGACGTAAAAAAAATCCGCGTGTTGGTTTTTTACATCGGTTATAGAATAACATACGTAAAAAATACATCAGAAATCACAGTTTTTTACATCAGTTATACAATAACTGACGTAAAAAATTACTGCGGGTTTTTTTGTTACGTCGGTTATAAAATAATCTATGTCAAAAAGGCCTCAAATTTCGTGTTTATTACGTCGGTTATAACATAACCGAAGTAAAAAATCCCGCGCTTTGGTTTTTTAAGTCGGTTAATTTATAACTGATTTAAAAAATGAACGTGCACGATTTGTAACGTCGGTTATTAAATTAACCAATGTTAAAAATATACTCGCCGCATTTTTTACGTCGGTTATAATAAAAGGAGGGAACCACTCATGAATAAATTCTCATTATAAGGTAATATGCAAATATATATTCACCCAAAGAGTTTTTGTCCTTACTCATGATTGAGAGGTTGAATTCTCAATTGAACCTATACTCATATCTCTACTGGTATCCAAGATTCCTTATATAATAGACCCTATTTGAATAGAATAACTAAAGAAGAAACTATAAGAGAATCTAGATAAGTGTTTCAAGCACCCGATTTCATCACTAGGTGGTAACCAGTTCCCTTTTTCGAGAAGAAGGATGGGTTGATGCATCTATGTATTTATTACCACGAAATCAACAATAACACAATAAAGAACAAGTATCCACTTCCTAGATAATATGACTTGTTCAATCAGTTATGTCGAGCTCAATAATTCACTAAAGTGGACATTAAATTGGGATAACATCAGTTAATGTTGAAGAAATAGGATATTATTAAGATCTCCATTCATTCAAGGTATGGGAACTTTGATTTCCTAGAAGGTATAGTTATTTCATTAAGACTCAAAAATTTCCTCGAAATATTCATAGACTTAATGGATAAAATCTTTAGAAATTACGTCGACAAATTTGTGGTAGTCTGTATAGATGATATTCTTATATACTCAAAAATCAAGTAAGAACATGAGAAATATTTTAATACTATATAGAATAATTTTAAGTAGGATAACTTATATGAAGAATTTAGTAAATGTGAGTTATGGATTGAGAAAGTACCATTATTGGGGAATATTATCAAAATTAAAGGTATATATATGGACCCATGGAATAGTAAAGTGATTAAAGAGTGGATTAGGAAAATATCTTTTATATAAACTTATATTTTCTACATATTAACTATGAACTATTAGGTTTTTTGAGAAAAATATTCATATTGTAAAACACACTAACCAAACTGACTCAGAAGAGAGTGAAGTATGTCTTAGTAGATTAATGTGAAGAGAAATTCAATGATTTGAAGAATATGATAACTATTTCACCTATACTCACTATACCCACAATTGGGAAAGGATTTTTTATTTATAGTTATGATTAAAAGGGGTTTAGGATATATACTCTAGAAGGATGAAAATGTGATATACTACACCTTAGAGAAATTGAAGGTACATGGGAAAAATTTTCCAACACATGATCTAGAGTTGGCTATAGTAATATCTGAAATGAAGATATTGAGTCATTATCTCTATGGAGGAAAGTTTGATATACAAACATACCATAAGATAATAAAATATATATTCACATATAAGGATATTAATATTCACCAATTAATATGGTTAAAGTTAATAAAAGATTATGAGTACTCAATCAACTAGAATCCAAGGAAGTTGAATAATGTGGTAGATGGAAAGAGTAAAAAAGATCAGGTAACCTTATCTACGATGAGGATTGAGAAACATGAAATCTTCTTGGACTTGAGAATGATGGAAATAGAATCCATAAATAAAGGAACACCATATTACAATTCACAAAGTATTTCTCCATCATTCCTTCTGGAGAAAATTATGAATAGTCAAAGGAGTGATGTGGAGATATAGGATAATTTGAATTATATTAGAAAAGAAAAATCATCAAAGTTTAAAATTGATTATGAAGTATTTTTTTGAATTGGGAGATGGATTTTCATTCCATCTGATCATGAGATAAGAAGTAGTTATTGAGTAATGCATATAGCTCATCATTCTCCAATTAACCTAGGAAACAAGAATATGTAAAGAGATCTGTAAGAACACTATTGGTTGGACAATATAAATAAGTATATTATAAAATATACGTCAATGTTATTAGTGTGTCAGTAGGTGAACGTTGAGAGATAAAAATCTAAAGGGATGATCCAACCATTCCCCATACCAACATGGAAATGGGAATGAGTTGCTATGGATTTTTTCATGGGTCTTCCAAATACATCAAAAGGTGATAATTCTATATGAGTTGTGTGAACCATATTATAAATAATTTTCACTTTATTACCATTCAAGAGGACTTATCACTCAATCAACTTGAAAATATATATATTATAGGAGGGTTAAGTTTCATGGAACACCACTATTAATTATATATTATGAATATTCTAAGTATAACTCAACATTATGGATGATCCATAAATACACTCTATACACATATTTGAACTTCAGTATGGCCTATCACCCCAAAAATAATTTCTAACTAGAATGAAATATCCATACACTTTATGATATATTGAGAGATTTTTCTATGGACTTCAAGGAAGTCTAGGAAAAATATCTTCCATTGGTGGATTTCTCATATGATAACAAATTCTACTCAAGTATTCAAATGGTCCCATATGAATCCCTCTATGGAAAGACATGTAAAACACCTATGTGATGGGATGACGTTTGTGAATGAAAGTTGTTATGACCTGAGACAGTTTAAGAAATGGTAGTACTGGTCAATACTATTTAATAACACATTGTAATGTTTAAAATTTGATAGAAGAGTTATGTGGAAAACCATCAATGAGACTTGGAGTTAAAGGTTAGAAAAAAATGTTCCTCTGCATACCTCCATTGAAGATAATTATGAGGTTCGGTAAGAAGAAGAAGTTATGTACTATATACATTGTCCCTTTGGAGATTAATGAATTCATAAAATCATTGGTATATCATCTTAAGATCCCAAAAATCTAATCTAAAGTACCTTATTAGTTCCATGTCTACCCATAGAATAAGTAAATAAAATATCCCTCACATGTATTGAATCCAAAGTTGGTATAGTTATAGGGTGATCTCTCTTACGAGGAGAATGCAATGATGACCTTTGACCATTGATATAAAAATCAATAAAAAAATCACATATTCATTGTATTTTAGATAAATTATAAGTATGTTGCGGTGTCAAGGGAACTAAAGTAGATAATACTAAAGATTTAACCACATTTTTCTTCACCCTAGTGTATGGAATTAAATTTCATGAGAGAAATTTCTCAGGGGGGTGAAACAAAAGATAAATTATATATAGAAATTTTTGCTTATGAATATATGTGTGTTTCATATAAATTAATATATAAAATAATAACTAATGTCACCTAATCATTAATTCATAATAGAATACGTTTCTACATATATTTTATCCATTCAATTTCATTTCAAAAAGTTGTTATTATTGTGTTTTAAGAACATATATAATTTTTATCACTAATATAAGTCGAATATAATAAAATTAATTCCTTTTTTGGATTAATCATTTGAAAATTATCATAGGAATAATATTTGGTATTTTCTAAAATAATTGATTTTTATAGAATAGTGAAAAATATAGTTTTTCCAAGACAGAGACTTTCATCTCTTTAACAGTATATAAGCAAGACATAGAAATTTACAAAACCTTTCAATCAATTTAATTAATAATTTTCCATGTCAAATATATTGTTTTAAATTTATAAAACATATGTTTAACCTTATAAAAAAAGTAATATTTTAAACCTAATAAAAAATTGGTCATTTAATTTATTTTAATAAAATTATGGTAAAATTTTGTTTTTTCGTAATTTTAAAGGTATATAAAATTTATTTGGTTTATAAAAACGAATTTATATCCTGAAAATAAAAAAATTAAAATATTATCTCACACTAAAATTTTATGTTTAAAATAAAATTTTCTAAGAAATAGTTTTTACATGTTATGTGCAATAAAACTAAAATTAATTTCAATAACTCTTATAAATTTTATTTTTTAATACTATATACATAAATAAAATTAGTCTATTTAATTTATTAAATTATATCAATTTTAAATTTTTTCATTAAAATTAGTTTTCGAGGGTGAAATTGGAGTAATTGCAATAAGTTTAAATAAGGGAAAAATTGATTTAAGTTAGTTGAAATGGTTAGAACATGTGAAAAACATTTATGATATTTGTTGGTGGAGTGAGTATTGACCTTATCTATTTATACACACCATTATGATCAATTTTTTCCCCATTTTCCGTCACTGGTGCAGTGAAATTATTGAAAATTAAATAGATTTTACAAAAATGTAACTCTCTTTATGTATAAAATAAATCCAACTCCTCGCCCTTTATCAAACCATTATAATTATTTATCTCAACCAAAAATCTAACTTGTAACCTAATAAACACCTTCCCCATGACTTTTAATCATTTCTCTCATCAAAACACCAAGCTAAGGAGTCTTAAAAAGTTACGCAAAGGGAGAATTTCAAATAGAGAGTTAATACTCTTAATCCAACTTTTCTAGTTATTTTCTTCTTTTACACACCTCAAGTAACCTCTATCCATGAAGGTATACTAACATCATAATTTATTATATACTTAAGTGTAGTTATACTAAAATAATATCTACTTTATACCTTCCTCTTAAATGTTAAGAACTATTTTTTCCTTGTAAGACTTTAAAATATTTATATATATATATATATTCAGGGCCAGACACTAAGATGGTTTGTGATTCTATGGCCCGGTATTCATAGTATTAATTTTAGGAAAATATTAAATATTTCTTATGTTACGCATGCTTAGTTTCTTAAATAAAATGAGAAAACTCAATAAAGAAAGCTCAGATCAGAAATCCAAGACCATAGTTGAGTTAGGAAAACATTATTTACACTAGGAATAGTCTAAAATAGGCTACTTGGGCCATTCAGATATCTCACCCATTGGAAGTATGTTCAATGAATGATTTAAATATTTGATTTTATTAATTTTATTAAATAACCTAATTCTTATTTCCATTAATAATATCATCCATGCAATTTCCTAGGGTTATCCTCATAACCTTAGGACCATCAGTAACTTCTCCTCCTCTCCTTTGTTTGGTGGAATCACCTTAGACGACGAAGAAACTTTGGGTTAGATCAGATCAGTTCACATCGAATGAAATGAATTCCTTTGACTTTTAGAGAGAATATTATTCAATTATGAATGATCCAATATCCAAGTAAGACTCGTCAATTTGTGTTTTATGCTCTTTTTGATTAAATTGATCGGTCTAGATCATCTTCTTACCTTTGATATACACTAATTGTGGACTTCCCATGCACCAACGTATTGGTTTAACTGGTTATTCTTGTTTTCTAGATTGGATATACCCATTCTTGATATTTTTCCAAGAAAACTTGTCTAATGATATATTAAACATTTGTTGTGATTCTTTTCTCCCTTGATTCTTCACATTCTTCACCAATTGGACCCCATAGTCCCGGTTTGACACTTTCAAGTGATATTGAGCCCGATCATACCCCTGTAATCTTGAAGAATCCATGTGAAATGGATGAATAAATAAACCTAGGATATTTATACATTTTTTTAGATTGTGGGAGATCATTTTAATGATTAGAATACAAATCTTTAATGGAGGAAGAACCTTAGGTGTATGTGTTAGGTGGTGAAACCCCCAAAGGTTGACGAAACCAGATTTTCAGCCACCTGAAGGCCATAAATGATGAATAATGGTTAAATCCCATATTTTTAGAGTAGAAGGGGCTAAAATTGAAGTCGGAAGACAAGATCTGGCACAAAGACAGTGGATCTATGTTTTTTGGAAAAACCTGAGCTATACATTGTGTAGTTTGAATAATAAAAGGAATGTCAGGCCCTAGCTATGATAGCTAGGGTATCAGTGAATTATAAGTATCATAATTCGTGTGGGTCCCACACACTCTATGTGACCTCATGTTAGAGAACTCGACATGTACTATGGGAGTACATAGGCATGGGCATGATTAGGAAAACTATCTACCAATGTACATGGACACAGTTTGAGTACACATAGAAGAGATGGATGCACAGACATAGACAAGAACATGTGTGTGACCCCTAGTGATATGAGAACCTCATTTAGTTCCCCCACATGCCTTTTATCCCAACACGGTTGGTGATATATGTACCTCCAGGGTAACAACCAGGTTATTGAGAAGGGCCATATGTTGTTTGGGCCTCCTCACACGCCATACAACCCAGATCTCCTTTTGAGGAAAATTCAATCTTCTTTATTTCCTTCATTTGAAAACAGATTTGGTCATGTGAGCAGGCTATCCTATTTTTTTCACATACAATGTAATGGTTCTCTCTATTGTTGACTTTTAGATATCATATAATTTTTTTTGAGAATGGTGCTTATTTATGAGAAGATCAATGATGACAGTGATCAGGAAAAGGTTCACCAGACACACTGGAGTGGTACCCCCCATCATCTTGAGTGTAGTTACTCTCTATGTTTAGTGGAACCCCCTATCAGATAGGTCACATTTCCTTTATGACCATATTGGAACCCTCAATTGCACCAGGGTGTGGGTCCCCAGCCTACTAAGTCGAACCCCCTAAAAGATAAGGTGTGGCTCCTCGATGGCCATAGTGGAACCCCCTATCTTCCCAGGGTGCATTTCCACATCCTATAGAGTATAACCCCCCATAATCATGGGTATAAGGCCTCTAATTATAGAGTGGAACCCCTTGTCCAATATGTTTTGGGTCCTCGTGACACTAGATAATAACCACCTGACACATTAGGGTATGATTTCCCTATGGATACTTATCGAATGGAACCCCCCCCCCCCCATCAGTTTATATTTGGATCTTCTACATAACAACTAGAACCCTCTATCGGATAAGGTATAGGTCCTCTATATCCAGAGTAAAAATCCCATAATTCACTAGGGTGTGTGTCCTCTACTTGGATTTTGTGCCCACTCAACTATGTGCCATAGTGGTGAGGCATGGGCCTTTACAGAATTAATTTTCAGTAATCATGTGTGAATCTTTTATCAGTGATGGACTTCTAGAACTGATGGTGACTATATTCCTAAGCCCAGCTATGAAATAGAGCTCCCCTTTCTCTCTCATTTGGGATTCTTTATCTGAGTATATACATATCTATATCTATGTTTTTGGATTTGTTTAATCTGCTTCCAAGTGTGTCAAATACTCAACGTGTATTTCATCTACACACTGTGTTCATCCCCTTATGGTTGATGGAGTTTACTCATTCTCTTGCATTGGGTTGAGCACTATCCTATTTTATACCTACTATCTTTCTATTAATTTCGAATCAGTTACTACTCCCCCTTTCAAATTTCAAGTCAACCTACAGGTTATATATATACTCACCCCAGTCTGGGATTTTCTCCCACGTGTCATGTCTTATAAAGACAACAGACAGGTCAGTTGGGACATTAGATGATCTTAGAGATACTAGGTGATATGAACTACATATGGGTGGAGCTGGAACAGAAGGAGGATCTATGGGTAGTGGAAGACACTATGAGATCCTTCCACCACCACCACCAAGCATTCCACGTCAAGCTCACGAAGTTTGTAGCCTAGGTTGTGGATAGTTGCAGGTTCTGGAGGCTTAAGACTCTGCAATGAATGAGATTAATAGAGGTATGATTTGTGATTATTATACTCCTTCTTAAATATTATTATAAAAATGTTACATTCATTATTTCATCTCTATCCTCCTGGTATTATATATTGATCTCCTAGTTGAGGTACTATCCCAACAGCTTCGTCTTTTGGTTCTTATAAGGAATTCCCCTACATGGAATGATTCTTCTATATCATTTATCTACTACCAGTGCGAGCTATATATTGGTGGATAGAGGTTCATTTAAGGACTTTTGGTTTTCATGATGGACCCCTATGACATCATCTTGAGTATGGATTGATTTTCCACGTCCAAGTCCATATTGAATGTCACCACATATGAGTGAGATTCATTCACACTAATGGGAAGATATTCACCTTTATGGGTGAGATATCATGGAGGAATGAGAGGGTTTTATGAATAGAAGGATATATCCTATAAACCATCAATTAGAGTGTATATCCCTTGGAGCAGTAGGCTCTTCTGGAATTTGGATTCCTTTAGTTGTCGAGTATTATGTAGAAATATTCATCATTGACGTTCTGGGACTACCTCTAAGGTGGGATATGCTATTCTTCACAGACTTCCATCCTAGGACTGCACTGATATCTTCTATGGAAAATCGGATGGCCCCTTCCAAGCTTTGGGAGATATGGTTGTAGTTAGAGGAACTTCGATAGAATTGTTTCATCATGTACAGTGTGTCACCCTAGGTAACTCTATTGTTTTTTATGAAAAAGGTGAATGAGAGCTTGTGGATTATAATCACCTGAACCAAACTACGATAAATAAAACATACCACTTGACAAAAATTTACAACCTCTTTGACCAGTTGTGAGGTGAGATATGATTCTTGAGATCGATATCCATTCTAGCTACCACTAGTTAAGGGTTAGAGATGTTGATATTCCAAATATGGCATTATGATGTCGCTATAGACATTATAAGTTCCTAGTGATTCCCTTTGGTTTGACAAATTCCCACACCATGTTTATGGATTTGATAAACTGAATCTTCCATCCATGATAGTACTACTTTTTGTTATTCTACATTGATGACATTCCCATCTAATCTACATCAGAGGAGGAGCATGAAGAGCACTTTAGGATGGTTTGATATTTTTTTGAGAGCACCAACGTTATAGAAAGCTCTCAAAGTTCTAGTTAGGGATTCATGATGTTAACATTCTAGGGCATGTCATTTCCATATATCTTTTATCTGTGGACCGAGGGATAATTGATATTCTGGCTAATTAGGATCCACCTAAGATCTTGTTGGGTTTGTGAATATTTCTTGGTTTGGTGGGGTACCACAGGAGATTTATGGAAGAATTCTCTAAGATTACATCCCATTTTACTAGCCTAACATGGAAAGGATAACAATTTAACTAGACTTAGTAGTGCCAGAATTATTTCAGGGTGATATGGCTGAGTCTAACTAGTGCCCTGATGTTGAAACTACCAGATTAAGGCATGGAGTTCATAGTGTATTTTGATGGCTCAAGAGTTGGGCTCAGTTTCATGTTGATGGGAAGCAGGTAGTTCTCACATACTGGTCAAGTTAGTTGAGACTGCATTATCAAAACTATATGAATCATTACTTAGAGATCTAAGTAGTGGTCTTTTCTATGATTATGAGAGGCACTACCTTATGGGGGAGCACTTTGTGGTTTACTCATACCACAAGAGTCTCAGTTACGTCTTCACACATAGAGACATGAACCTAAGACAATGGTGCTAGTTAGAGTTCTTAAAAGACTAGGACATCAAGATATTATATACCACAGTAAAGTTAAATATACTAGTATATTCCCTTTATAAGAATTTACAGGGTCTCTTGGTGTAGGAGGTTTCTGAGAATTTATATTCCGTGCAACTAACCCTAGTGAAGTAGGATGGTACAACTTTTCTTCAGTTGGTGGTGGTAGATCCTTTATTTCTTAATCTTGTGAGGGAGTCCCAGCTTTGAGGAATAGACAATGAGGTATTACATGACTATATATCCATAGGAGACTCACCAGATGGATATTCTAATGGATGGAATCATGTCATATTTTTTCAGGGATGAATAGTGGTTCCAGTCACGATCTGGGAGGAGGATATACGAGAGATACACACTTCTCCTTTGGTTTTAAATCATGGGAAAGATGTAAAGGTACCTTAAATGAGAGTTTCAATGGTCTCTAATGATACTGATCATAGCTGAGTTCATCTCTCAATGCCTCACCTGTCAGCAGGTAAAGTCTAAACACCAGGTCTCAACTAGTTTGTTGCAGCCCTATGAAATCCCTAAGTGGAAGTGGTACAACATATCCATGGACTTTGTGATAGGGATTTCATAGACAGTGAAGATCCATGATTTCATCTTGGTGATAGTTAACCAACTCACAAAGATATCACACTTCCTTACTATCAGGGAGTAGAGTTCAGTGGAGAGTTTGAGTTAGATATATGTATGGGATACTGTTAACATCCATGGGGTTCCCTCAATGATTTTCTCTGATCATGATGTGTGTTTTACATCATAGTTGTGGAGAGACCTATATAAGTTACTTAGGACCAAGATAAGCATGATTACAGCATTTCACTCCTAAATGGATGGGATGGCCGAGTATACTATCCAGGTATTGAAGTATATGTTGAGGATTTCATTTTATACTTTGGTTGTAGCTAGGTGGATCACTTTCCCTTGGTACAATTTTTGTACAAAAACAGGAACCTCTTTGCTATTGGCAAGGCACACTTTCAAGAAAAGTGAGAGATACATTGTAGGTCACCCTTGTGATGGACAGAAATTGGAATGATATCTCTTTTGGGTCTAGAGTTGGTGCAGGTCATGAAATAGAAGGGCCATGTCATCTATGAGTGGATGAGGTTAGCCTAGAGGAGGCATAAATAATCTAGAGACATCTATTATAGACCTTTGGAGTTTGAGTATGGAGACCATATTTTTCTAATATTTCTTTACATGATAAGTATTGTGGAGTTTCAGACACAAAGGCAAGCTATCCTCGAGGTTAATCAGGCCATTCAATATCAAGAAGATGGTTGGAAAGGTTTTTTACTGCCATGCCTACCCCCATAGAAGGTGTGGGTACATGACATCTTCTATGTGTAACAGATGATGATATACATGCATGAACCTATGCACGTCATCGAATGGGGTGATTTGGACATCAAGGATGGAGCCACCTTTACAGATCACCCATAGTGATTGTGGATCGACAGGAGAGGACCATGCATGTATGGACCATCTCCTTCGTTTGTGTGTTTTGGAAGCACTAGAACGTGTAGGAGAGCTCCTGGTAGTGGGAGAGCCATATGTAAGCACAACAACCCAAGTTATTTGTTTAATTTTTCTTTTCAGGGATGAAAAATACTGATGGAGGGAATGATGTAGAGACTTAGTGTTTACCTTGTAATGCTTTGAAATATTTCTAAATATAATTCCATAGTTATGTGCTAAGATGACATGCGATTCTGAGATCCAGTGTACCCAAAATTAATTTTATAAAAATATTAAATATATTTTATATTACATGCATGAAGTTTATTAACGAAAATGGGATAATTATTAAATGGAATATCAAATTAGAAATTTGTGACCACATTTGTTTCTTGAACGCATTTTTTTCCTAGGTGTTACATAATATTAGTCAGTGTAGGGAATTCATATATCTTTCCCATTGTTCATATGTTCATAGAATTAATTAAATGTTAAATTTAATTAATTTAATTGAATAACATAATTCATAAATACATTAAGAATATCATCATGGATATTTTCCTAGGGTTAACCTCATAATCATGGGATGATCAAGAGCTTCTCCTTTTCTCTTTATGTTGGAAAAATCATCTCATATGATGATGAAACTATGGATTATATCATAATGAATGTAATGTCTTCCTTCAATCATTGGAGAGTGATTTATTCAAAAATGAACAATCCAATCACCAGGTAGGACTCTTTTGTTCATGTTTTACACCCTTTATGATTAAATTGATATATAATGATAATATTTTTACCATTGATCTCCACCAATTGTGTCCTTTCCATGTGTTAGGCTTCCAGTTTAATTTATTATTACGGTTTTCAAACTTGGATATCCATGTTCCTGATCGTTGGAAAAGAACACTTGTTCAACGATCGATTAAACCTTTTTTGGGGTGATTTTCTACCGTTATTCTTCATGTTATTCATCGGTTGGACCTTATGATCTCGGTTCGACATTTTAGACTAGTACTGAGCATAATCATATCTCTAGAATAATGGTGAATCTACCAATAAGGGAAAAATCAAAAAACAAAGGATGTTTCCAGATTTTTTCAGGTTGTGGGAAATAATTTTAATGATCATAAGCTAAATCGTGAATGGAAACATAAACCAAGGCATACGGGTTGAGTGGAACCCCCCCCCCCCACGAGTTGAATGAACCATATTTCTTGCCACGATATAGACACAAATAATTAAGAATTTCCAGATACACAATTTTCAAGAGTTGATGAGGATAAAATAGAATTCAGAAGACCATATTTGGTGCACAAAGAGCAGATATGGTTTTCTGGAAAAATCCTGACTACATGTCATGTATTTCAAAAAACACATGGTGTGTCTGGTCGTGGCTTTGGTTACTAGGGTTTTCTCAAATTAAAAGTATCAAATGCCAAGTGGGACCCCCAAATAACAAGTGTCCTCATGTTTCAAACTCGACATATACTCTGGGAGTACATGAGCATGTCCAGTCATGTCGTGTATCAAAGCACATGGACACGACTTCAGTACACAGACACTAGATGAATACATTCACATAGAAAAATACACAGGCGAGGCCCTGATTGGCATGGGCATGATATGTAGTTCCCCCACATTTCATATATCCCAATATGGTTGGTGAGCCATGCACCAACGAGGACATGACTTGGTGATAGGGGATGACCACACACCCTATGGGTCCCCTCATACGCCATGCACCCTTCACATCCTATTGAGGAAATTTCAATCTTATTTATCACCTTTGTTTGAACTCATATTTTTTCATGCGAGTAGCCTATACTGAGTTTTTAATGTGTATAATGGTATGGTTCTCTCTGTTGTGGATTTTGAGATGTGATGTAAATTGAACCAGGAACGAAGATCATTTAAGCGATGCCCAATGATAGTAGTGATCGGGTACAGGATCACTAGAAACACTGGAGTTGAACCTGTAATCCTTTTGGGTGTAGATCCTCAACCTACTGAGTGGAACCCCCTATCAAATAGGGGTTGATTCATCGATGACTAGATCGGAACCCCCACTATTGCACCAGGGTTCCGGTCCTCCACCTACTGTGTGGAAATTCCTATCAGATATGGCATGGGTCCTTGATGACCAGAGTGGACCCCCCTGTCACACTAGGGTGTGGGTCCTCAACCTAAAGAGTAGAACCCCCCCCCCCCCCCCCCGTCATCTTGGGTGTGAGTCTTCTACTTACCGAGTGAAACCCCCTATTTTATAGGGGTGGGTCCTCATGAAACTAGAGTAGAACCCACTGACACATCAAGGCGTGGGTCCTCTATCAAAACTTATAGAATGGAACCCACCATCAACATGGGTGTGGATCCCATACTTACTAATTAGAACCCTCTATCAGATAGGGCATGGTTCATAAATGACCAAAGTGTAACCCCTCTAGCACACTAAGTCATGGTTCCTATACTTGGAGTTTGTGCACCCTTAACTATGCAGCACAGCGGCGAGGCATGGACCTTTAGATGCTTACTTTTGAGTAGACATTTGAAATGGTGGGAATCATTGATGAGATACTAGAACTAATGGATACTCTTTTATTTGGCTGAGTTATGATATGGACATAACCTTTTTATCTTGTTTGGGATTACTTTTTTAAGCATATATATATATATATATATATATATATATATATATATATCCATGTTTTTTTATTTTGTTACTCTCCATCTTGGGGTTGCGAAGATGCTGGATCATGGCACCAATCATCCATATTTAGATTATTATAGTTAGATGAGGTTACTCTCTTGTTGTGGGTGGATAAGACTCAATGTGTAGTTCAAATACACACCTTGTTGAGCTCCTTATACTTATATGAGGTTAATATTTCTCTATTTTTGGATTGACCTACATCTTGTTTCATATATACTATATTAGGGATACTTCTTACCATGGACCACATACATTTTTCATAGATTATAGATTAAAAACTATGCTCTCTCCGTAGTTTATAATCTAGTTCTTGTCAGGTTTGGACACATTTTTGATTGGTCTTGTATTTTTACCCTTTAATTTTTATTTTTCACTGTCATGATTTTTTAAACACTAGATGTTTTACATGCATGGTTGTTCCCTAGTATTTTTCATCTTTTACTTTCATTCTTCTGTACTTTTTCATCGAGATTGCAGGCTGTGTTTGTTTGTGAAGGTACTAAGGAAATGGCCTCCAATTTAGGATATACCTTTCAAATATTATCATCACACCCTATCCTATAGAGTCGTGCTTGTGGTAGTTGTGTCTCGAGCCTCGATTTGGTTTGGGTCATGACACAGAAATCATTGAGATAAATGAAAACATCATCATGCATATATGCGTATTACCACCTCTATGAATGATGTGTTTAATTTTTCATCACCACCTAAATGGAATGTTCAGAAATATTATTCAATTAACAAATATTATATTTATAACATGATTCTAATTATAAAATTATTATTATTTCATTTCCTACCCCCTCCTATTCTATATAAAATTATAGTGTCGTCAGTGTGTACGTGCATACCACCACCTCCAAAAAATGAAATGTATTTTTTTTCAATGACCACCGGAAAATGATGGCTTTAAAAATATTTTTATTATTTAAAAATGATATGTATAAAAATATAAACATTTTATAAGATTAAAATTGGGTGTTCTAAATGTGTAATTTATAAGAAATTTTCATACCAACTTTAATCACCTTAAAAGTACTTATCAAGGCACCTTTCCTAATTTGGTTGTATTTTAAGATAAAATTTAAAAGTATGTATTATTTATCAAATGGAATAATAAATGAAATAAACCAAGACAATTTTTAAAGTCATGAATTTATTTTAAAACAACTTTGATTAGATTCTACAAATAGAATGTGTTACAAAGAAATTAACTGAAAACCACATTGTAATCAACATAAGAGGAAACTTTATTTAAAATAAATTAAAAATTATAATAAATGGAAAATATAAAATTAAATATATATAAAAAAGGTTCTTGGGTATATATTTAATGAACTTTATTAAATTATTCTTAAAGCTAAGCACAAATTTAGAGCATATTCAGACATGGGGTAAGGGATCTTTTGTACCATCCTTGTTACTTTTTTGTTATATGTTCTCTTTATTTTTTTCCATTTTATGGAATATTAGTCTAATAGAATTATTATATTATTGTTTATATATCACTTAAATTTTCAATTACTTAAATATACTTTTAATTTTTGGGGTTATGCATATTTTTAGTTCCCTTAAAAATTTCCCATTTTATAGTTTACCCTATTCGAGGGAACATTAGTATTTCTTGTCTCATGTCAACAATCATCCCCAAAAAATATTTTTAAACCATGAATATCTTTAAAAAATCCCCATTAATATATAAATAACTAACTTCATTCAATTATGGTTTCATGGAAAACAAGAATTTCTTTCCTTCTATAAAATATCTTTTATCTATTTTATAAAATCTCCACTCATGGGGTTCATTTATATTTCTTATCTAGATATTTATCAATAATTTTCTAAAATGGAACTCTATTTTCAAGGTCTATGTCATTTTTTCAATTTTGAAAGTCTAAAATAATTAAATTCTTTTTTATTTTTGGATTTATTTTGATTTATCCTTCATTTATGCCATGAATCATAATTATAAATCTCAATTCCTTCTTATAGGCTTGATCATGCTTATACCTTATATATGGATTCTTTTCCTCATGATGAATAAATATATATGATTTTCATTATGTGATTAGAGGGACCAGATTTATATATCCCTTTAATTAATTGGGTACTAGTTTATATATCGTGAGACTTTATGTAATGGATTAGACTATAGGGCTTTTTCCACATTATAATAATGATCCTGAGAGTGGCCCTTGAATTATATTTACGATGACATGTATTATGTTACCACTACATGTTCCATGATTCTAGGTTATAATTATTTAATTAATTTATTCCATGTTTCTATTATTATAATCATTCTCTTTGTGATATCTTGTTTTTCCTTTTAAATCTCAGGGTATACTTTACTTCCATGTCTTTTCCCTTGCTAGACTTTCTAGATCACCCTTTTCCTTATGTATGTTCCCTTGGGTATCGGATATAGTTTTAGAATATCTATGGTATTTAATAGGAATTTTTAGAGTTTAAAATAAACATTATATTTTTTAAATTTATTATAATGTATTTATGTATCTATTATTCTAAAGAAACTAGACCTTTAGACCCTAAGTTTTTAGTTTTTTGAAAACTGTATAAAACATTATGAAAAAAAGTATGATTAAGGAATTTGTTGGTATAAAGCTACCCCTGAAAAAAAATATTCATAATCATTGTAGAGTTTCTATATAATAGTATATATTTTTATACATAAAAAATCTACTAAAAGAGTGTACATACTTGTTTATTAAATATAACTCCAAAAATATCCTTAAGTATTGAAAAAAAAATTAGGAAAGTATATCATAAATGTAAATGAATGTTATTGAAACGTTTAAAAATATTAATAAAAGGGAAGAGAAATTATACAACTATAAATATATAAAAAGCATGATGTATTTTTAATTAAAGAGTTATCATAATTCATTCTCCCTGACATGGATGTTTAAATGTGGTATGGTAGTCATTTTCACTCAAGTTCAATGATGTTATTTTCCTAAGAGTGAAAATGAAATGTTTGGGGGCATTGATCGAACTATATTTGTATATATATTTGAATGTAATTCATGGTATTAAACTATAATAATTCAAATAAAAATATAATTTTAACACATTTTCATGATTTTAAATATTTTATTGGGATTAATATAAATTCAATTATTTTATTATTTTAATAGTGTAAATTGTAATTTTGAAGTTTATTTAGAATGGCTGAAATATATTTTTCATATTTTAAGGTATTTCAATGAAGTTTTTCAAGTAATGAAAATTTCATGAAAGATAAACTACATGATCAACCATGTTGTTCATTCAAATATTATATTGAAAGATGATTTTTACAAATGAATGATTGACCATATAGAAGAATCAAATTCACCATGAAAGCTAATATTTTTCCATGCAAAATAAAAAAGGTTATCATGAAGAATAAAATTAGCTAACAGTAGAAGGGAAGGGAGAGTTAGTTTTAAGGATCATGGGATTCAGCTGTGTAATATAAAATTGGGATTTCCTCAATAGAGACTTGAGAAATTGTAAACCAAGATATCAAGTAATTCACTTGAGAGGACCATGATATTTCTATATATAATAATGGTGTGTCAATGACTTTAGAGTGACATAATTGTATCATAAAGTAGCTGCATCCCATTATTTTTTATAAATAGTGATGTGGTAAAGAATAAATGGAGGTTGTCAGATATTATTGGCATATATTTCCAAATATGAGTTGACCATTATTATAAAGTAATTAAAATTTACAAAGAGAATATACTATATATAAAAACACTTGTGAAGATCATAAAACAAAGCAAAATATCATAAGATCAAAAAATGATGCTCTAATAAGGTTGGAAAAACTACAGACGTTTTAAAAGGGGTTAAAAGAAATTATTCATACCCCATTATGGGGATCATGAGATAAACATCTTACTTGTACAATACCCGTGAAAAAAATAAAAATTTATAATATGGTTATTTAATAAAATTGATAAATACCATAGTAAATTTTATAGATACCACTAATGTAAACGGGGGAGAAGGAACAACGATAATTGGAAGCTTCTAAATCAATTTCCTTGTAGATTTTATGAAGTCCTCAACCCCAGTAGCCTCGATGTAGTGGTTAATTTATTAAATTGGACCTAGGTAAAAGGGATCACATCCCAAAGGACTGAATATTTTATTAGTCTTGGAAAACTAGATATATACTTGAAATTCATATAACATTCAAAAACTTTAAAATACAACATAGTGTATTCTTTGAGTATACTATAATTACCTTTCGAATAAACCTACATATAAATCATAATACACTTCATGGTATCCTAGGTAAAGGAAAATCACAAATGTTTGATCTCATATTCTCATCAAGGATACACATACATTGAAAGAGAAATAATGCACAAATGATATGTTAATAAAACTAATGATCAAATAATTCCATATAAATAATATCCTGTTCTAAAACATTATCCATGGATATCATAAAAAATAAAACAATCACATGAAATTCAATAAATGATTTCATAATTTTGTAATGCATAATTTTAGACATCAAAAACATACTGTTTTGTTGTTATGACAATACATATGAAAGTATCATCAAGGCCATATGCCAAGACATCTATTTAAATGTGTATGTTCTCACCCCAAACCCAATATAGTTTATCTCATGAGACCTTCCAATGCATCAAGGGGCTATAGTGGAACCCGCTCATCACTTACTAAGTCTTATTCATTACTCATATGAAAGGGGTGATGCATAATCAACATAAACATTCATGTTGAAAAACTATCACATGAAATGTTAATACTATCCAATAATCATAAAACACCTAATATAATATGGAGAATGGTATCAAAATATTACATCCCCGGTCAAATTGATCTTAATTCATCCAAAAAATATGACGGATTGTATAATAAGAGTATAAATTTAGTAAATTATAAAATTCAATAAAATATATAGACCTGTATGAAAATACTTTCAAACGTTCGTTAGAAAATTTCTTGAGGAAAATAATCTTTTCACTTTGAAAACACATATTTAAAATATAAAAATTTCCCAATTATTAGGAAAAAAATTATTTCCAAATAAACCTTTAAAATTGTAAAGAAAACTCCAAATTAATGAGATTTCTTGATTGTGGGAAATTTTTTTCATGTCGTATGAGTTAAAAAAACATTCATTTCACACATTTGTGAAAATGACATAAACTACCTTATTCAAAAAAGAAGAACAAATATTCCTTCTAAACCATTTAATAAAAATTAAAAAATGGGAAAAAATAAGTTGATACAATCATTGTATAATTTTAAAAACGTTCACGACCTGACCCTATCCTGGCTTGAGCCGCAACTACCCTAAGACCGCCTCCATAGGCTAGGGGCTGGCGACAAGCACCGAAGGCTAAACAACTCAGGGAGGTCTTTTCCGGAGTACCTATACACACACATGCAACCCACTCAATGCAGAAATGTAGAGTAAAAGGAAAATTAAAGTACTAAATGCTATAAACAACCACAAAATTGCATTGACCTCTAATTAGTAAATGTACGGAATGTAAACTCAAAAGAAAAGGGGAAAAACACGCGCCCAACCAGAAAAGTGTCACAACCCATCAACAGGAAAACAAAAGAAAACAGCTGGGAGAGTCCCACACCTGGAACTTGACTACGAGTACCATACATGGTCCAAGATCCTGAACTCCTATGCTCCTATGACATCACGACCAACCTGTCTGTCGTCTACAAGGGCACACAAAGTGAATGAAAATCCCAAGCAGGGGTGAGTATAAAAATACTCTGTAGGATTCCCTAAAGGCTCGAGGGAGCAACAAAGGAGGTACTGAAGAGGTGAGCAATAGATCAAATAGAGAAAAGTAAAGGAGTACAACAGAGAGTGTAGTAAATAGTACAATAGAGTATCATCTCATCCCAACAAGAGAAAGGAAGTAGACTCGTCCATGCACAAGGAGCTAGAAATAGTGATAAGATGAAAATTCTCATCGAGTATTCGCTACCTATAGTAGGAGATCTAACTCATCAAACCATAAGAAGCTAGACACGGAAAGCACATGGCATACCTCACGCGTCTTCACTTCTCCTGTAAGAAGAGTAAGAAACCCCAAGGAGTGCGTATTGGAACAAGGTATATACATATCCATATGCTCAAACAAGAAACCCGAACTAGATCGCAAGTGGATATCCATCCTGTAACTCAGCCTAAGAAAGTGAGTAGCCAATAGTCCCAAAAGTAAACACCATCAATGCTCAGTATCTGTACGTCTTCCCCAAACTGAAAGTCAAGAGGCTCAAATCAATCCACCTTGACACTATCTGCTTTGGGCGGCACTGACTTGCCTGCATGGTTTTAGGTCGCGTCACAAGGACGCGTCTCGGTGGGGAAATTGCCCCTCGTTATTGAGAGTTCTGGGGAGCGTCAAGCCACACCTCATCATAGTCACACAGTCAAGAGGTCTTCTCAAAGTTGATGGGTTCCCAATTCCTAGCCCCGCAAAAGGGTAATCCACTGGAGGGAGACCTGGAAAGGGTCATCGATTGTTCCCAATGCCCAGCCCCGTGAACGGGTGATCTGCTGGAGGGAGTCTCGGAACCATCATCAAGGACCACTTCCCAGCCCCACTAGAGGTAAACCCGGATCTGCTCTGGCCATCCCTGATGGATGGTACCCCACTGGCCATCCCTACTGGATGGTACCGCACAGGCCATCCCTACTAGATCGTACACCACTGGCCATCCCTCCTGGATGGTACCTCACTGGTAACCAGAACACGTAGTGGGAAACACATCAAGATAGATCGCGGAAGAAAGATATGATCTCGATACACAGCTAGGGAGTATGTGCCCAGGGATTGATGGGGGCTCCTTAACTTACTGGAAACAACCTCCTGGGAAGAGGATCGGTGCCCGCGTAATGTGTTGGTCACACCGATACCCAAAGAACCCTACCAGGGGACATGAAGGGATGTGAGGATCTTCCTGGGCCTCTAGGGGTGATACATGCTCCAATCTGCTGAGTCTACTTTCAAAGCAGACCGATACAACTCACTCCAGAAAGTGGGAGCACACCCACACTGTACGAACGCAGGTAGCCGTAAACTATGTCGCAGTCCGGTGAAAGGGACACAACACTAAAAATCCCCTCAGCTGAAAGAACAGGGGAACCAAAACAACTCTGCCAGTCAAACCATCAAGAACAGAACTAGGGGTCCCACTCAACCCTGCTAGTCGAAACCATCGAGAACAGGAATAGGTTACCCACTAACCCTACTAGACTAAACACTGCTAATAGAAGGTCTCTCTGCGTCGTAAGAGGTCAAAGGTACGTAAAGAATAACACGACACACACATGGGGCCCACACAACATTTGGCCCTAACTCGTTTCCAAACCAAGTACACAAATGTTCTTAGGTACAAACTACAACATGTACCTCTAATCATTCCCGAATACTCCCTGAGTATTCCAAACCCCTAGCCCAAAGGCTATCAAACATACATCACCCAAAGTTAACGTGAAGGGATAAAGCGTAGTTTCGCCAACCTACTTCCTCCATGGCCCTAGCACGACCAACCACATCTCTTCAAACATCAACTTCACTCACACGGGAGTGAAAGTGATCACATGCCAAGGGTTCGCTTCCAAACACAGGAAGAAGAACCACCACCAGAGCACCTTTCATGCTTCCTCATTTAATGAGATCTCGAATGAGGTTCCTCACATCCAAACGGATCACACCATAGTAATCATCACGAAAAAAAATGTGAGATAGACTATTTAATCGCCTCAAATGGACATCTAACGAAAAATTTGTCCAACACCTCTTTACGCACGAACGGTGTCCTGTGGTCCCGAGCCTCGGTCCCAAAAACAGTCGGGCGCATCACACCGTTGCGATCTCCTCGGAAAGACACGTCAAATTGGATTCTTACTTGCGTGGAACAGATGTCCAGAGAAAAATATGTATTTCATCAAAACGCACACAAGCAGTGCCTCTTGGGACCCGAATCTTGGTCTCGAAGTGCAATGAACGGATCACACCGTTGGGATCCTCTCGAAAAAGTACACAAGATTGACTATCCAATTGTCCGAAACGGACACCCAGTGATAAATATAGAAATCACCGCCAACTCCCAAAACGGACCTCGTGGGGCCCACAACATCATGTAGAATTAGATCAGGTGGATTGCGCCATTGCAATGTCCTTGTAAAAACACTCAGAATCGACTACTCGCACGCCCCAAACGGACGTCTGATTAAAAGGTTGTTAAACGCTGCTTGCAGCTTAAAAGACGGGTCATGGGGCCCATGCCTCAACTCTGGATTCAATGCCTGAAACCACTCTGGAAAGCTCTTCCTGGTTTCCTATGTCTCATTGCCACTGACGGTGCTCAAATCGGACATCAGATTTGTCTGTGCCATCCAAAACAATAACTCCTAGAAAAATACCAATCCACATAACGTACGTGTCGTGCCACCGAGCCCCTCATCTCAGGAATTAAAAAATACCAAGACCATCTCAAAATGTTCTTCTGGAGCCATGGATCACACTGCTATAGACATCATGAAAAACGGACCCCCGTAGTGAAGATTTTGGGTGTCTGAAGTTGAGGGGACGAATTCCCTTTGGCTGGACCGGCATGGGTCGGCCGGTCCGCCCGGCCAGGGCCGGCCGTGGACCCGTTTTTCACCCTATAACTGACCGGCCCTCGTGGCTGGTGTTTTTATCACATGGAGACCCACCGAGCGCGGGTCTCGGTCTCCCGCGCGGAGTCGCGACCGCGACCCCGGTCCACCCGAGCGTCGACAACCCCACTGACGTCGGGGCCACCTGCTGCGCTCGCTCGCCCAGCCGCATGTCGCGCTCCCTCACCCGGCCATCGTCGCCCTCAGCCCGCCGACCTCCACTGCCGAGAATCCTCACCGCCTGGAGCCACCGCGCACCACCTCCTGGAGCCACCGCATGCCATCGTAGACTACCCTGGACTGCCAGAGACCCACCGAAATACACCAAAACGACATCAAAACTTTGCCGGACCGCTGCGGACGGCTCGGTACTCGGAATTCAAATTCGAAACATGCAGAAAGCTCAAAATATATTCTACGCAACCATGGGATTCATTCTAAAATTAAACAACATTTTCATGCTAAAAATAGAGTTCAAAAGAGAGGTTTGAAATTAATATACTAAACGAAGATCTCCTTCTTGTAGGGGTGTAGCTCGATGCTTCACGGTCGATCCGCACCTCATTGAATCCACAATTGCCTTGAAGGAAGAGGGGATCTTCGAGCTTGAGGTTGAGATCTCCTTTGTTGGGAGATCCTTCCACCATAAGAAGAACAAGGGGAGTAAGGGAGGTGGTTAGGTTTTTAAATAAAAAATATTAATTAACATTTAATTAATTTTTAATACCCACCAGAAGACCTGCGTCTGAACCTCCAGACGGGGTCAAGGTTAAGCCTCCCTTATGGTAAACACCACCTCTTGAGCACAATGGTGGTCTTGGAATTTTAATCCGAGGTCCTGTTCAAAAGTTATAAAACTTAACGCCTGAAGCCCCTAAATTACGAAAACGCCCCTAGGGCGATTTTCCATAGAAGGGCCACGCACGCGAAAATTACACCCCTCCTAGGGTAAACGAAATGCTTTGGACTCAACGATGCCCTCGGTTTCCCTTCCGAGCTACTATTTAGGAGTATTTTATTTATTAACTATTCCTAGTGCGAATGCACTGAAAATTTAATTCTAGCCACACCGGGGCTCGGAATCGCACGCCGTCTAAAGGCGCTGCTCGGGAATAACATCATGAAAAATCCAAAGTATTTTATAAAAAAACGTGTTCTTACATCATTATCTCCTTAAATATTTTCATCCCTGAAAAGAAAAACCAGGGAACAACTTAGGGTACTACGCCTGCACCTGGCTCTTTCATACCCAAAAGAACTCATGCACAGTTCTACGTCACTACTCATGAAACAAAGTACTGATCCGCTCACTTGAGGTCTTCCCTCGTTGATGACGTGAATAGGATCACGCACACTTCTTCTCAGGTGAGTCATGTGGGAGACGTCATGCACCCAAGCTATCCTTTGGGATTAGGGTAAGGTGGTAGGGGACCTCGACATCCCTTCGCACAGTCTCAAACAACCCGAAGGCCCTCGAGGGTAGATCACCTCCCTGGTCGAACCCCCACGTCGTACATTGCGACTGAAATCACCTCTTGGACCTGGTAAAAAGCCCAGTGATTCCCTCTTTCGGAATATCCATATGGTAAAACACCCAAGGATATCTAGTTACGCAATATTTCACAGTTGATGTCCCACGACCAAGACTCCCTTACATGCTCGAAAGGCGAAGGATTCACCACCATCAACTAATGATAAAGGTTCCACACCTTCTAATCTACTGATGCAGGGTTATACTGACCCCTATCGTCACCCTGGTAACACCTCAAACAAGGAGTAGGGAGAAAAGCATTTCACACACAGAGTCTAACAATTCTATAGTAAAAAAGTAGATGAACGGTAGAGCGTACCTCTTATTACCTCATACTCTGCAGGATCGTAGACATCCAAAGCTCGCGGCTGTCCATGGTCCCAACTCTCAGCTCTCGGAGCCCGACGTGGACCGCTTGGTGGTGATGGGAAGACCTCATTAGGTCATCACCCACTTTCAACTCCTCACGCTCCTCTGCTAGCACCACCTTTCTGGGCACTACTCCGATCATGGCGCTGCCTCTGCCATGGTGGTGCACCCGCTGCCAGCCCGATATTCCCAGCGTGCCTGGTCGGACAGTCTCGTGCCAGATGACTTCGCCCATCGCAAGAATATAATCAAGGATCTCTGAGTTGCCTTGGTGCCCTCCGGAACCACTGTGGTATACAACCACACCTCCGAAACCGGCGGTGGGAAGGCCACCTACGTCGATGTTCTGTCTGCAGACACCTGCCAGCTAAGAAAGACGTCTCGGCTTTGTCATGCCTACTGTCACCACTAATTGTAAAGCGTGATAGGAAGCTCTATGTCACTAGCACCTTCTCTAGAACCTTGGAATATGTGGAAATTTTCAAGTGTACTATGATAGCAGGAATCTCTCTGCGGAGACCCTGCTTGAACTTCCGCGCTCGAAAGTTGCTACCATGGAATAAGCCTGGGTAAAAATGTGCATGGTCCAGGAACCTAGTCGCGTACTCAGTCACCTTCATACCTCCATACTAAAACTATAGGAGATCCTAGATCCTAATGGAGAATAAGAAGAAGGGGTAAAACTCCTCACTAAACAGTAGCTGAAAGTCACCCCACGTACATGACGACTCATCAAGTAACTGAGTCATCAGACTCCACCAACTCCCCACTGCTCTGTGGAAAAAGGATGGCGGCCAAAGCCACCATCTGGTCTTCTGAAATCTTCACAAGCCTAAAGAGGTAAACCACTGCTTCCATCCAAACCTCTACTGCCTGAGGGTTTGGCTCATCAATGAACATCAGCGTTCTCTATCGCTGGAACTCATGGTGCGTGCTCAACCTGCGCGCGATCTCTGTCTGCTCTGAAGGAGCTATCTACTGCTCCCCAGGTGGGGGTGCTGCTATCGGCCCACCCAGAGAAAGGGACTCGCATGATGGGTCCTGGACTGAGGCCTCGTAGCTCACAGGTTTGTCATCACGAACCAAAGCCGGTATCCGGGCTAGCTGTCTTCGTGGAGACATTCTGAATGTTATCAAGGCTTTTCGTGGTTATATGAGCATATACGTTTATGATCGTAACAAGCATGGGGATCTGACTCATGAAGAACAGTCAAGAATCAATCCTATGTGATGCACAAACCAATTTACCTGCAACGAGTGTCACAATATGCCAATTCGACAAGCGGGTTATCAGGGTTTTGGTGAACGGATACGTCGGCCGCCACACCGTCACTGGACACCCTGGCCTGAGAGTCGCTCTTGAGACACATTCACACTGTTGCCCTAGATCCCAACCAATTCTTTTTTAGGGACTTCTGAACAAATTCCCAAGGAATGAACCACCTCTGATAGCACTTTGTCATTACCCGACCCTACCCGAGCTTGAGCCGCAACTACCCCAAGCACGCCTCCATAGGCCAGGGGCTGGCGACAAGCACCGAAGGCTAAACAACTCGGGGAGGCCTTTTCCTAAGTACCTATACACACACACGTAGCCCACTCATTGTAGAAGTTCAGAGTAAAAGGAAAACTAAAGTACTAACTGCTATAAACAACCACAAAAGTGCATCGACCTCTAAACAGTACAAAGTAAGTGCTGAATTTAAACTGAAAAGAAAAGGGGAAAAACATGCGCCCAACCAGAAAAGTGCCACAACCCAGCAACAGGTAAACAAAAGTAAACAACTAGGATAGTCCCACACCTGGAACCTGACTACGACCATCATACGCGGTCTAAGCTCCCGAATGCCTAAGCTCATTTGACGTCATGACCAACCTGGCTGTCCTCTTCAAGGGCACACAAAGTGAGGGAAAATCCCAAGAAGGGGTGAGTATAAAAATACTCAGTATGATTCCCAGAAGTCTTGAGGGAGCAACAAATAAGGTACTGAAGAGGTGAGTAGTAGATAGAACTGGGAAAAGTAAAGGTGTACAACAGAGAGTGCAGTAAAGAGTATAGTAGATTATCAGATCAACCAAACAAGAGAAAGGAAGTAGACTCGTCCAAGCACAAGGATCTAGAAATGGTGAGAAGATGAAACTTATCGTAGAGTACTCGCTACCTATAGTAGGATAGTAGACTCAACCAACCACGAGAAGCTAGACACGGAAAGCACGTGGCATGCCTCTTCGTCTCTCCTGGAAGGAGAGTAACGAAACCCAAGGAGTGGGTACTGGAACAAGGTATATACATATCCATATACTCAAAAAAGAAACCTGGACAAGATCGCAAGGGTATCTCCATCCCGTAGCTCAGCCCAAGAAATGAGTAGCCAAAAGTCCCAGATGTAAACACCATCAATGCCCAGTATTTGTATGTCTGCCCCGAACTGCAAGTCAAGGGGCCCAAATCACTGCACCATGACACTATCCAATTTGGGTGGAACTGACTCACCTGCATGGTTTTAGGTCATGTCACAAGGACGTGTCTCGGTGGGTAAAGTGCCCATCGTTATTGAGAGTTTTGGGGGAGCGTCAAGCCAAACCTTGTCACTATCACACAGTAGAGAGGTATTCTCAAAGTCGATGGGTTCCCACTGCCCAGCCCCGTGAAAGGGTAATCTGCTAGAGGGAGACCCGACAAAAGTCATCAATGGGTCCCAATTCCTAGCCCTGTGAAAGGGTGATCCGCTGGAGGGAGGCCCGGAACCATCATCAGGGACCACTTCCCAGCCCCGCTTTAGGTAAACCCGGATCTGCTCTGGCCATCCCTACTGGATGGTACCCCACTAGACATCCCTGCTAGATGGTACCGCACTGGCCATCCCTACTAGATGGTACACCATTGGCCATCCCTACTGGATGGTATGTCACTGGTAACCAGAACACGTAGTGGGAAACACGTCCCGATAGATTGCGGAAGGAAGATATGATCTCGATACAAAGCTAGGGAGTCTGCGCCCATGGCTCACTGGGGGCTCCTTACCCTACTGGAAATAACCTCCTGGGTAAAGGATCGATGCCCACATAATGTGTTGGTCACACTGATACCCAAAGAACTTTACTAGGGAACACGAAGGGACACGAGGATCTCCTCGGGCCTCTCGGGGTGATACATGCTCCAATCTGCTGAGTATACTGCCAAAGCGGACCGAGACAACTCTCTGTATAAAGTGGGAGCACACCCACACTGTATGAACACACATATCCGTAAACGATGTCGCAGTCTGGTGAAAGGGACACAACACTGAAAACCCCCTCAGTTGAAAGAACAGGGGAACCAAAACAACTCTGCCAGTCAAACCATCGAGAACAGAACCAAGGGACCCACTCAACCCTGCTGGTCGAAACCATCGAGAACAGGACTTGGGGGACCCACTCAGCCTTTCCAGTCTAAACGCTACTAACAGAAGAGCTCTCTACGTCTTAAGAGGTCAAAGGTATGTAAATAAGAACACGACACACATATGCGGCCCACACATCATTTGGACCTAACTCGTTTCCAAACCAAGTACACAAACGTTCTCAGGTACAAACGATAGCATGTACCTCCAAGCATTCCCGAATACTCCCCGAGTATTCCAAACCCCTATCCCAAAGGCTATCGAGCATACATCACCCAAAGTTAACACGAAGGGAGAAAGTGTAGTTTCTCCAACCTGCTTCCTACATGGCCCTTGCATGGCCAACCACATCTCTTGAAACATCAACTTCACTCACACTAGAGTGAACACGATCACACACCAAGGGTTCTCTTCCAAACACAGCAAAAAAGAACCTCCACCGGAGAACCTTTCAGGCTTCCTCATTTAATGATATCTCGAATGAGGCTCCTTACATCCAACTGGATCACACCGTTGTAATCCTCATGGAAAAACACGCAACATAGACTGTTTACTCACCTCAAACGGACATCTGACAGAAAATCCATCCAACACCACTTTACACCCGAACGGCGTCCCGTTGTCCCGAGCCTTGGTCCCAAAAATAGTCGGGCGCATCGCACCGTTGTGATATCCTCAGAAAGACATGTCAAATTGGCTTCTTACTTTCGTCAAAAGGATTTCTGGAGAAAAAGATGCATTTCGACGAACCGCAAACGAGCGGTGCTTCGTGGGACCCGCATCTCAATCCCGAAGTGCAACAAATGGATTGCACCATTTCAATCCTCTCGAAAAAGTAGACAATATTGACTATCCACTTGTTCGAAACAGACACCCAGTGATAAAGATAGAAATCATCGCCAACTCCCAAAATGGCCCTCAGGGGGCCCACACCATCGTGCAGAATTAGAGTGAGCGGATTGGTCCATTGTAATGCGCTCGAAAAAACACCTTGAATCAACTGCTCGCACACCCTGAACAGATGTCTGATTAAAAAGTTGTTAAACGATGCTCGTAGCTTAAAAGACGGGTCATGGGGCCCACACCTCAACTCCAGCTTCAATGCCAGAAACCACCCTAGAAACCTTTGCCTCAGCGTTAGGGTCCCAATGCCCACTGACGGTGCTCAAATTGGACATCGGATGTGTTTGTTCCATCCAAAACAAGAAATCCCAGAAAAACGCCAATACTCTTAATGTGTGTGTCGTGCCACCGAGCCCCTCGTCTCAGGAATTAAAAATTCCTGACACCATCTAAAAATGTTTTTCTCAAGCCAAGGATCACACTGTCGTAGACAGAACACAAAACAGACACCCATAGAGAAGAATTTGGGTGTCCGAATTTGAGGGTATGAATCCCCTTGGGCTGGACCGACCTGGGTCGGCCGGTCCGCCCGGCCAGGGCCCGCCCGGCCTTGGACCCGCGGTCCACCCTAGTACTGATCGGCCCTCATGGACGGTCTTTGTTTCACACGGAGAGCCACCGAGCACGCGTCTTGGTCTCCCGCGCAGAGTTGCAGCTGCGACCCCAGTCCACCCGAGCGCTGATGACCCCGCTGACGCTGCAGCCACCTACCGTGCTTTCTCACCCGGCCGCATGCCGCGCTCCCTCTCCCAGCCGTGGTCGCCCTCTGCCCGCCGACCGCCTGGCCGACCTCCACTTCTGAGAATCCCTGCTGCCTGGAGCCACCATGCGCCTCCGCCTGGAGCCACCGCGTGTCGCCATCGACCGCCCTGGACCGCCGGAGACCCGCTGGAATACAATAAAACGACCTTGAAACTTTGTCAGACTGTTGCGGAGGGATCAGGACTCAGAATTCAAATATGAAACATGATTCAGAAATATCAGAATATATGCTACGCAACCATGGGCTTCGCTTGAAAATTAAGCAACATTTTGGCGCTACAAATAGAGTTCAAAGGAGAGGTTCGAAATTAATATACGAAACGAAGATCTCCTACTTGTAGGGGTGTAGCCCGATACCTCACGGTCGATCCGCACCTCTCCGGATCCACAATCTCCTTGGAGGAAGAGGGGATCTTGGGGATTCAGGTTGACAGCTCCTTGGTTGGGAGATCCTTCCACCAGAGGAAGAACAGGGGAGGAGAGGAGGTAGTTAGGTGTTTAAATTAATAAAATTAATTAACATTTAATTAATTTTTAATACCCACCAGAAGACCTGCATCTGACCCTCCCTACGGGGTCATGGTTAAGCCTCCCATAGAGTAAAACCCACCTCCCGAGCACAACAGCGTTCTCGTAATTTTAATCTGAGAGACCGTTCAAAAGTTATAAAACTTAACGCCTGGGGCTGCTAAATTACGAAAACGCCTCTAGGGCCATTTTCCATAGAAGGGTCGCGCCTGCGAAAATTACACCCCTCCTATGGTAAAAGTAACACTCCAGACTCAACGGTTCCCTCGGTTTTCCCGTTATAGCTAATGTTTAGGAGTTATTTCATTTTTTTAGCATTCCCATTGCGAACGTGCTGAAAATTTAATTCTGGCCACACCGGGGCTCAGAATTTCACACCGTCTGAAGGCGCTGCTCTGGAATAATATCAATAAAATTCCAAAGTCTTTTATAGCAAAAACCAGGTTCTTACAAAAACATTCTTGAAATAATTTTAAAAAAACATGGATATATAAGAGATAAGACATTTTACCGAAGAGAGAAATAAATTCAACTTTTATTAAAAACATTTTCTCAATATTTTTAATAACAAAGAGAGAAAAAATGTAATATTAATTGAAAAAATAATGAATAATAATATGAGATGAAAATATATTGGTTTCAATATTTAAATATTACACAATTTCCCCAAGATATACATAAGCATAAAAAAATCCAGAATAATGATGAGATCACGAAATAAACCCATACCTCAAGTCCTGTTTCCATCATTAGATTAAAAACCTCCAGTATAATAAATATATTAAAAACCCATAATAAAATATATCATACCATATATGATTTAATTATAAGATTTTCTGATCTATTTATTAATAATTCTTTGTTAAAATCACTCTTCCAGGTAATAAATGCTTTTTTATTGTTTGTTTTGGTTAAGTAGTTTTGCTCCTTTTACTTTTACCTTGGTTAATCACCTCCATGATGTTAAACAAGATATAAATATCATATATATTATATATTTATTTATATTAATAAATAAAATATGTATTGAAAAATGAATTACCTCATTCGTGCAGACGGTATGTCGTACGTACACATGAACACTATTTTTACTTTTGGACAGATGAAATGAAAGAAAAGTAAATAATAATTAAAATTTAGGTAAAAAATATTATATCATACATATTTATTTATTATATACTTATTACCATCTAGGAAAATTTTAAATGAAAACAAATCACATCACATCCTGGAGGTGGTAGTCCCCACGTATACATGAGTGACTTTATCATTTTCCAACAGATTGGAAGGTAAGAAGCTATAAATTATATTTTAATTATAAAATAATATTTATGTTATAAATATTATATATGTTACTTAGTTCCATCTTTATAACCATCAAATTGAAATGGTGATGAAAACCACTATGTGGATACGGTAAGCTATACATACGCATGAGCAATGTTTTCACTTTTCGTTGGATGAAACAGTAATATAATATGGTTTTCTCATAATAATAATAATAATAATATATAAGTATATTTATTATATTGGATATATTATCTTAGTATGGGTGAAACCCTTTAAGAGGAAGTGGAGTAAGAAATAAACTTAAAGAAATTAGTAAATATGATTACCTTTTCTTTAGTAGACTTCCTCTTGACATCTTCTTAAGGGATTTACAGAAGTTCATTTGGAATTACCATAACCTATATAAATTGTACAATTCTATTAATAATAGGAACATGTTGTATTTTCTTGAGATACATGGCTCAAATTGGAGTAGAGAAGTGAAGGAATGGGTTCTTTTTTATAATTGAGTGTAAGGGAACCATTCAAAATTCTTAAAAGAATAAAATATAATAAATTAATTATCTAAAAATTGACATTTATTCAAATATAGTGTATTATATTTGTTAAATATAATTAAAAATGGAAATCTTATAGGTTTTATTAGTATTTTAAACCATATATTTTGGTTTAACCCCTTTGTTAACCTATTTTAACATTAATTTTAGTAATTTATTTTTATGAATATTGACTGATAAATGAAATATTTATGAAATTCTACACCATTTATAGACCCTTTATACCCTTTCAATATTTTAATAATTTTTAAATAATTTTAAAAAATATTATTTTTATAAAATATCATTAATGTCATTTTCGACACTATTTATTTATTTTGACTTAAAATATATAAATACATAGTGGGAATTAGAATATAATCCTTTAAATGAACACTAATATTTCATAATCATCTATAAAGTACATGAAGCACTATAAATCATTCAATTTATATAACTTTTAAAAAAATTTAAAATCATTTTTTTTATTTTTCTATTTATTGATTAAATATTGTTTTATCGTTTCCTAAGAATTTAAGGTAATTATATAATTAATAAAAATTATAAATAAATTTAAATAATCAAAATTGTTTTAATAGGATAAAAATAACCATTTTTATTCAACATTCACTCTTTTTTTCAATGTAAACACATAATAGATATTAAAAACTAAAAGACTAACATTTTTTATATTTCCTTGATTTAAATATTATATTGGTCAATTTCATGGATAGGTGTCTATTAAAAAAATAAAATTATAGTCTAAGGGGATAATTTTCTAATCACCTTTATCTTCTAAGAGTTGGTATGAAAAGTTATGGCCATATCACTTAGTTTTAACCAAAATTAACCCGATTTACCCTTAAATTAGGAGATAAATATTACCACACTCACTATTCATACTGTCTAAAAATAAAAGCGGCATATTTAAAAAATATGAATATGAGGATTAAAATTATAAAATCAATTTTTTCAAATTAAAAACTTGATAGTTTCCTAATTTAATTTTAAAATAACTGCACAAAATTAAATGAAACTCTCTTTGTAGAAAAATACAGTTTTAAAGTATATAACTAGATTTATCTTTATCCCATGCCAAAAAAATATTAGGTGAATGTTAAAAAATTACATTGAATATGTATTGTATAAATTTCAATAAAATCATCCAACAATTGTGTTTAATTTAATTAATTAAGATAAAAACACATTGCATTCACAAAAATAGTTTTTCAAAAAAAACATTTCTTTTACTTTCAAATGATTTATAATTTTTTGAAAAACAATGAATTTATTTTATAAATGTATAAACCATATAAATTTTATAATTAAATTAGTATTATTCATACTTGATAATTTAATAGAATGTTTATAAAGGTATACTCTATTATGACTCATTTAGACTAAGGGTTTCATGTATCACAATCTATCGAAGAGATTAAATTTATTTAAAAAAATATCATAAATTATTGAGGTGTAACATTATTCCCCATTCAATAATTTTTTTCCACAAAATTTAAAAATTTTATTTGTAATTAAAGGTTTTAAATTTGAAATTTGTTTTGGGGAAATCTCACATTATATAAAGGGTTAACAAAATATCTCTCTAAAGAGTTGAAAATGGAAGTATGAGGTTCACCACAAAAGTATAATTCCAAAAATGATAATGTTAGTGAGAGGTGAAAATATATACAAGGAATAGAAAACTAACAATCAAGGATTAATATAAAGTGATAGATAATATATTTTAGAGATATTTAACAACCAAAAAAAACATAAATCTTTGATGGGTAAAAAAACCATCAATTCATCTGAAATTTTCATAATAGGATAAATTATTTTTTCAAGATTTTGTACCTAGATTTGATGAAATTACTTATCATATTCGATCAACATATAAGGATATAGAAAAGTATAATTTCAAACTTTAATCAATTTCGACCACAATCTCATCAGTTCTCCAAATGATGAGTATTCAAGATGAATATTTTATGCTTAGAGCACTAAAGTTAACTTTTAATAGATAAAAAGATCCATGAATGAATTAAAAACATTCCTACTATATCTAGATATTTTCTAAAACCAAAATGGTTAGTGCAGGTCATCCAATATTTCATTAATCTCCAAAAACTCAATAATAATACAAAATGTTCAAATTAATCCATTTCATAAATGGTTAACCTTAAGACCCTTCAAAAATATTCTTGACCAATTTCAAAATCAACTTAACATTAATCAGAAAGGTAGATCATAATTTTCAGATACCAAATATGTGAATAACATGATGAAATATTAACTTGAAACATGAAAATTACTATAAATCCTCAATGAAAACATGTATTCTTTCAGAAATTAACACACTCTTCAATCCTTAAATAAAATATCATACTATCATTTTTATTTCATAAATACAAAACGTTTAAAAACTCTATCATAAATTTTATTGTTTTTAAATCGCTAACAATTTCAAAGTTCACCAATACTATCCTATTTAATTCATCAATGTCAATATTCTTTTTATCTCAACAAATAATTTTTAACTCAACATTTAAAACATATTAAGGGTTAACTTTTCCTTATTCATGTATTCTCCAAAAATATTACCTTACTATTAAATCATTTCTCTCGGTTATCAGTACTATTGAACATATGATTTCAAACCCATAAATAGAAACTATTTAAGTACAATTATTATACATTCCCTGATTCATATAAAAAACTATCATTAATAAAATATTTATACAGTATAATTCTTGAATCAAAAAACATAAGCACTTTAATCATTCCACTTGAGCAGTAGTAATTGAATAAGATTACCTTGAATCCTTAGCTTCTACTAAGGTACTTTCCCTTGAGGATTGGGAAATTCGTTTTTATAGTGGTTCATATCCTTATAGTTGAAACACTGAATGTTTGAGGTTTCTTTAGTACCTTTTAATTCATGTGCCTTATGGAATTTGTCACTATAATTAAAGAAACCCATTCCCTTCAAGAAAGTACAAGGGTGTTTCTTTCCCCAATTATCACATGTTTGAAAATCCTTCATTCTCTTCTTTACCTTATCAATTTTTTATTCTTTCATACTCTTCCTTTATTCCTTTCCTTCAAATACATAATACTTATATAATTATCTATATTGTATTGATATCACATGACTCAAAATCCGCAAATGATGAAAATATTTGAGAGACTGGTTCCTTTTAAAGGACTGGATTTACCCATAAAATAAATTGACAAAAATTTTCTTTGGATTAGTTATATAGTATTAAGAATTAATTTCTAACCATATAATGTTGGGTTCATGATTATCAACATTTTCATATTCTTTTTTTTTCTTAAACTCGGTAATCATCTCCCATTATCTTCCCATTGCTAAAGAAGAAAATATGTTTCCCTGACAATTTCCTTAAAATCCATCCATTATATGTTTTTATTTATTCTTCATCCTTTGTTCATTAAATCAATTACCAACATTGATTCTCATCCCTTGAGAAATGATAAATTTCACTAAAAACCGTCTCCCCTTCATTACTTCCCATAGCAGCAAATATTATCTTTAAGGAAATTATCCATTGTTTGGCAATAAATGGATTCATAGTTAGATTTAATGATGGAGGTTATTAATTCATGAATAATTCTAACATCGATAACCCACATTGAGGATCATAAAGGTGCTCCATACAAGAAAGGTTATTGTTCTTAACCTGGGTCTGCTGCACCAAATTAGTTATAATTTTTTTAGGTTTATATATAGCTCATGCTCTATTGTCATTTTCTTCCCCATGATGTAAATCCCTACACAGATTATATACATTGGTACCATTTCCATTCATGCCACTATATTCCATTTCTAAACAATAAAATACAGTAAATTAGATCCTAACATTATTAACCATAATGTAAAATTTAGAAAACAATTAAAATACATATCATAAAATAAAAATTTATTTATAACTAATATCAAAATCATAATCCTAATTTCTTCTAGAATATTCTCAAATTCTATCATAGGGTTACATTCTATAATATATGTTTTCCAAAATCTTGTAAAAATAGATACATACTACAATTAAACATAACATTTTAAAAATTTAAAATAGAACATATTAATTTCTTTTATTACACCATAATTATTTTTAGAAAATATTTTTATATCAATCCTAATAAACACCCTTATATATTTTGGAAAGGAAACATAATAAATGGGTGAGATTATATTCTCAAAAAGGGTTTGCATATAGGGGAAGATAAATAAGTTATAAATAATATTTAAATAATAAATAATGATCAAATTATTTCATATAAATAATCTCTGTACATATAAACTTATCCATGTATATCATAAAAAAATACTCACATACACAATAATAACTGATTTCATAATAATGGAATCCATAATTTTGGACATCTGAAACTTTCCATTGAGTACATGTGCTAAGAAATATGGAAATACCATCAATTTCATGTGCCATGATATCTACATAAATGGGTTAGGTCTTGACAAAACCCACTCTAATTTTTCTCATGAGTCCAGATGATTCATCGAGGGTCTATAGTAGGCCCCACCCAATACATATTAATTCCAATTTATTCCACATATGAAAGGGTTGAAACATAATCAATGTAAAAATTCATGTTGATAAACTATCATATGCAATGTTAATACTTTCCATTAATTATAATCCATTCAGAGAAATATGGTGAATACTATCAAAATAGTACATCTCCAATCAATATAATAATAAAATATCCAAAAAATATCATTTATAGCATCATAATACTAGAATATTAGTACAATATAATATACAATAATGGATACTTAAAGAGATCAAAATACTTTTATAATTTAAATGGAAAATTTCTTGAGTAAATTGTCATTTTTTACTTTCAAAACGCTTACCTAAAATATAAAAATTTCCCAAATATTAAGAAAAATTTATTATTTTAAAATAACATTATAAACTTGTAAATTAACCTTTAAAGTAATAAGTTTTCATGATGGGTGAAATATTTTTCTTTCCTTATAATTTAAGAAACAATCCTTTTAAACTTTTTTTAAAAATAAAAAACCTCATTCTAAAAATGAAAAAAAATATTCATTTTAAATAATTTTTAAAAAATTAAAACATGGGTAAAAATTAATTTAAAAAATAATTTTATTATATTAAAAAAATTCATGAAATTTTTTTCAGAAAACTTGGATATGTAAGAGAAATCATATTCGAACAAAAAGAGAAATAAATTCATGTTTTGTTAAAAAAAATCTCAGTTGTTCTAAGTAAAAAAAGAGGGGGAAAAGGTATTATTACTTAAAAAGTTCATGAATAACCTGAGGAGAATAAAATAGATTTGGTTTCAGATAGAAATATCAAACAATTTCTTCTATGGTGACTTAAACATAAACAATACTAAATAATGAAAAGATTGTGAAATAAACACTTACCTTAGATCCAATTTCCTTAGTACATTATATAATAAAAATATATTTATTATAAATCTATTAAAAACATAATCATATATATCATAAAATATATGATTTACTTATATTATTTTATCACCCATTTATTAACCATATTTTTTAAAATCATTGTTCCGGGTAATAAGTGATTCATTTTACATGTATGTTTTGTTTTAGTAGTTTTAGTAATTTTACTTTTATCATGGATCCATAATATCCATAATTTTAAACATGATATAAATATCATATATATTAGTTATTTATTTATATTAATCAATGAAATACTGAGATAAAAAAATTAATTACACAATTCATGGAGACAGTAAGACGTACATACACATGAACACACTTTTGAAATTTTGATGGATGAAACAAAGGTGAGGTAAATAACAATTAACCTTTAAAGAAAAACATTTATATCATATATATCAAATATATTCATCAATTATATCCTTATTACCATCCATTTTATGCCTAAATGAAAAATATATTGCATCACTTCATGGAGGTGGTAGTCCAAACATACGCACTAGCAACATTACGATTTTACAATGTATTAGAAGGTAAGAAATTATATATTATGTTTGAATTATATAAGGATATTTATGTCATAAATAAAATATAAATTCAATTGCTTCATCTTTATAACCATCCACATGAAATGGTGATGAAATCGAATTTCAACGCTATATAGAGAAGGCAACTTGTATGTACATACGAGAGATGTTTTCTATTTTCTTAAGATGAAACAGAGATGGAATATGGTTGTCCCATAATCATAATAACATATCAGTATATTTATTATACTAAAATTACTATCTTGGGATGTGTAAAATACTTCAATAGGAAGTACAAAAAGATATAAACTTTTAAAGACTCGGAAAATATGATTATCACATCTTTGAAAGACTTCCATTATATATCTTCTTATGGGACTTAGAGTAGGTATTTTGGAATTACTAGAACCTATAGAACCTGGATAATTATTTTTATAAGAGTAATTTTTGAGTTTTGGTCAAGCTATATGTAACACCCCAGAATGATAAAGGGTTAAATGACTAAATGATATTACTCATGTCAACAAGGTTCACTTTTCTTTTCTAGGGCCTACCTGATTAGAACTCTACAGTTAAGTGAGCCTAGCTTGAATTAGTGATCAGGATGGGTGAACTTTTGGGAATTTTCACAGGGTGTGTGTGAGTGAGGACAAAGCACACTGGAAAGGACATGAGTTGTCCTGTGGGGACTTTTATTAGTCAGATGACTCGTTCAAGCATATGGGTGCACCCTTGGGTGGGACCACATGTCTGCAGGGCAACTGGTGGTACCTGGTGGTCCAGAACCTGATGACCATGTTAAGGTGGGGTGTTTGTGCTATCACTGGGACCCAGTTGTTACATCTGGTATTAGAGGTGGTACCCAGCCTTAAGTGTGGTGCACTGCCTGGATAGATATGTAGGGCCCACAAAGAGTATGTTGTTCTCTAAAGGGGGAATGATTATAACACCCCATAATGATAAAGGTTTAAATAAATGATATGACTCATGTCAACAAGGTGAACCTTACTTTTCAGGAGTGTACGTAATCAGAACTCTACATTTAAGTGTTCTTGGCCTGGAGTAGTGATCAGGATGGGTGACCACTTGGGAAGTTTCTCATGGTGTGTGTGAGTGAAGAAAAATCACACTATTAAGGACATGTTTTGTCTTGTGGGGACTTTCATTAGTCAGATGACCTATTTAGGCATGTGAGTGGACCTTTTCCTAGAGTGACTGGATTGATCCATCAAAAAATGTAAAGTTTAAAAATAGCGCGCGTTAGTGGTTTTCCAGAAAAAATTAAATAAATCAAAATAGGGTTCCCAGATCAGAAATCTGAGGGCACCGTTGCATTCAGGATGGTGGGTTTACCCTAGGCACGACATAAGTTTAGTCAACGCAGGCCTCCAGTGGGAAAACCCAAAAATGGAAAAACTGTAAATAAAATTATTAAATAAAATTATTTTATTTTTCAAACAATTATAAATCATGAACGGTAACTCTGATTGAAAATCTGATACCACCTTTGAACTCATGCGGGTATGATTTCCTTAGGCTAATACTAACATTGGTCGGTGCGGGCCACCAGTGAAAGTTAGTTTTTGACCGCAAATAAAATCATTAACTGACAATTATTTTATTGTAAAACCAATAACTTCTAAATGGTAACTCCGACTTAATATCCAATAGTAAAATTAGGATCATGAGGTCATGTTCTCATTAGGCATAGCCTAACGTCGACCGACCTGATTTGAGGGTGACTATTGATAATTTTATGAACTTTTTTTCTAGTACGTTCAGTAAACCCGTAGGCGGAGTTTTCTATGTTTTGAACCAGTGCTAAGATTAAAAATATGCAGGCACCATTGAATCCACAGTGCTGGGATTCTTTTAAGGGAGGATTTATATTGACTATAGTAGGTTTGGAGAAAAAGTTATGTTTTTTGACTTTTAAAAGAAATGAAATAAAATTATTTTCTTATTTTATTTTCTTTCTTCTCTAGCAATAGACAAGTGGAGTGTAGGACCCACAATGTGTCAAGATAAAAAATGGGTTGACCTAACAATATTAAGTAATGATGTCGTTGGGAAATTAGGAAGGTTCCTAATTAATGTGCCCCCATTAATTCCTCACGTCATTACTTATCCTCCACTCCCATATTCATATGGAGCTTAGGGAGGGGTATCGGCACAGCTTCGCCAAGAAACGAATTGTAAAAGGAGTACTGAGATGCCAAACCCTTGGAGGACAGAGCCGGTTCCGATGAGCAGTGATGAGCAACACCAAACACCAAACCGAAGGATGACGTGCAAGCAGCATCGTTTGAAACCTGTGGCAGTAATGAAGATCATGACCCACCTTCAAGAACGGACGTTCTCTTTTGAATTTATGAGGTAGGGGTTTAATTCCTGTTTACATCATGTAAATTATTGAACACCTTTATCCTACCGCTTATTATGAGCAAACATGTAGTCGCGGGCCTAACGAACCTGGCCCGAACCCTCCTCTATCTTGATATCATTCCGCTTCAATGGAAAACTGTTGGTGCGACAGCACCAACTGGCTATGAAGGAGATGACGCGCTGATGCACGCCGTAATGGGAGGTTGTGGCGGTCATCGGATTGGCCTGTACCGGCCAGCCATGGAGGAGGTGTGGTGCGTCGTTGCGTGCCGTCAGTGAGTAGAGGGTCGCGGCTCGTCAACCGCGGTGGATGGAATAGGAAGCCAACACAGCAGTCGGTCGCGGAAGGGGAGGCAGCGCGACTAGGTCACCGTCAGCGAGTGGGAGAGGTGGAAAGATCAGCGCACCACCATCAAGTGAGAGAGGTGTAATTACCATCTTTGATGGCAAGAAAATTCCACAACTGAAGTCGCGACAGAGGAGGAACCTGTTGTGCAGGTTCTGCGGCAACAGGGTGGCACCCATGTTGTGTCACCGTTTCACGAAACCAAATGACCTCCGGGCCATTCGTAATGCTAGGGGGGGAAATGATTCCCCCACACTAGCTCGAGCAGACAACGGTAGGTACTCCCCTTGTGCAATGCACCCTCCGTGGTCGAGCAACCCCCTTGGGGGATGCGCCCTACACAGTCCCCCCCCCCCCATGCGGGTCGCGCCCTACGAGGTCGAGCCACCCCCTTTTCGGGTCACGCCTTACATGGCCGGGCCGCCCCCCTTTGTGATCCACCATATTCGAGTTGGGACACCCCCTTGAAGGCCAATACCACTGCGGATCAGCCCAGACCAGGACAATTCAAGTTGGTTCGACCGGGTCGGACCAGACCCGGGCCCAAGAACACTTAAAGGGCCATATCCTGAGAACCGGACGTCTGTTTGAGGAACTGTCTATGGCATTGGGATCCTTGGATAGAGACAGATCTTTTCCTATACTCCTATAGTGTTTTGGAGAGAGTTGATGTATGGTCAGGTTGGATTGAACCCGAATCCAACTGGGCCCCCGGAGCTAAAACGCTTATAACTCACAGACCTGGCATCTGATTGATGCACTGTCTGTCGCATTAGATACCTTATGACATGAAGGTCTATTGGGTTACTTCTTTGTAGAGCATAGTGGTGGTCGAGGGATGATATATATCTCAAGGGAAGATTCTATGAAACTTGAGCGCATTAGGTGCGAGGAATCCAGGGGCTGGCAGTGAGGTGGAGATTGAAGATAGATCATACGGAGGTTAGAACTGAGCAATCCAGAGTGGGTCAGCACCGATTTTATGTGTGTCAGATCTTGTGTGGGTCAACACTCAGGGATCTTGTGTGGGTTAGCACATACCGATCTTGTGTGGGTCAGATACTATATGGGTAATTACAGGGGTTAGTACCTATCGACTTTGGGCGGGTCGGAGACTGTGTGGTCCATTGTGGGGGTTAGTACCTATCGATCATGTGTGGGTCAGACTCAGTATGGTTAGAAGTAGTGCCTCTTGATAGAAAGATATGATCTAGAATTGTGATTAATCATTTGTATTTCTTTACTTAACTGAAAACCTGGTTTGAGCTGAGACTCTATTTGAACTAAGTCTTTTACTTGTGTGGTACTTCCTATATTTGTGTTGTTACCTTTGTGGTATTCTTCCTTCATGTATGAGATGACTATATCTTGATAACTTTGGTATATGTATGGGTATCTACCTAAGTAGGGTTGAAGTCTTTCTTTGTATTTTTTTCTTCATGGAACTTTATAAGACCTACAGGGTCTCGACATCCCTGCTGAGTATCGTTATACTCACCCCTGGAGGGGATTCTCCCACACCTAGTTCTGTCTTGTGGAGATGATGTAAAACATTGATTGAGGCTGAGAAATCTAGGACTAGACAGTGCTCAGAGGTGGACCATTTGGCGTGATGTGACGCAGGGACTACTGATCGTGAGTTGTACCTACCCCTCAGGTAGGATCTGTGGTGGAAATAGTGTTAAGTGTTATGAGTGTGGTTTTTAGTTTAGGGAATCCGGTGTTGGTGCGAAGACCAACGTATCCATACACTCGAACCCTGAATTATGATTTCTGACTCAGTGCTTGAAGAAACTAATTGATTGTGTTTTTGAAAAGTTTTTTTCCTATGATCTCTTTGATTCAGCTCACCCGGTATAACTTAATGACTCTGGAACACCTATTCCTAATCAGGATGCCACCGCGTAGACAGCCAGTGGGGATTCCAGAGAGAGTACACGATAACGGCCCACCAAGCGATGAGGCTTTGGTGTAGGGCCCTCTTACTGTGTTAGCACCTTCGGGTGGTTCACCAGCAGCACATCCACCCGTTGGGAAGCATATGGTTCTAGTGGACCATGCACGCCGATTGAGTGTGTTGCACGAGTTCTAGCGGCAGAATCCTCCAAGGTTCCAAGGCGAGATAGATACCAAGGCAGCTAAGAACTGGCCGGAGGCTGTGGTTAGAGTTTTCTACCTAGTTGGGACACCAGCAAATCAGATGATGATACTAGCTACTAGTCTTTAACAGTGAGTGACCATGAGGATGGTCCATGTAGTGATGAGGATTCAGTACATGGACTTTTGTCTGAGATGGTACCTTGGGTATTGTGACGACTATATCATCTATCTATTGGTCAGGAGTTACAATTAGAGGTACTGGTAGAGTACACATGTAGTCTTAGTGTCTTACACGTGTTTCAGCATCAGATACCCCTTAGGTTCTGAGGAGAGCCCGACTCACATACAGATAAGAACTATCTTGAGGAGGTGACCGAGTTTCCATCTATCCAAGGCACCATTCAAATAGATGGTGGTCCTGGTAGAGATCCTTCTATATGGCTCAGTATAATGATGATAAGGTTTAGATTACCCTGATCATGCGATGAGGTGACTTTTCAGTGGACAATCTTGAGAACCTTCCTCAGAGTAGGGGGTCCCTTTCAATAAAAAGGTAATGGGTGAGTGTTCCCTAGAGCTTCTACAGCTTCAGAAGGACGACATGTCGGTAGCTGATTCTTCATCGGGATGTACTGACCATCCTAGGTAGTCTATGAATACAGTACGGTCAGTGCTTCAGGGATCGGACCTCCGAGCGAGGTGTGTTTAGGGACATCCGAGCCAGCACTATTCCTCTAAGCATTTCTAATTATTAAAGGGTGCTATATAGAACCATTTTGGTAAAATGTTCTTTGGATGAACGGATACAGCCAGTGAATGTTAGTAGTGGGAATGCAAGAAACTGACCCCAGTCTCATAGACTTGGGCATGTAAAAGGTTTCAGGAAGAGGAAGTGATAGGGAAAGATGAATCTGCAAGGCAGTAGACATGGAAGTGGAGCTTGGAGAGTATAATGAGGTGGTTTAAATTTTGACATGTTAAAACCACCACCCCAATGTGGTCCCCACAAGGTTCAGGGAGCTGGAGGGGATGGGAAGGGAGTAGCTACATGCAGTCCAGGGGTGTGACCCAAGGGCTCCAAGAATGATTCGAGGTACAACCTTTGTCTACTACCAGATGTTGTATTAATTGACCTAGGTACCAATCATTTCATCTTGACATAAATCTTGTTCAAGACCTAGATTTTCTAGTTAAACTGATGACTTAACCCTTAAATTTTTAGATACCTTTAGGAGGAGACTCAATAATCACACTTATGCCGACAGTGTGATATGACCCTTGAGGCGAGAGTTTCGGTTGGAACCTCTTGGTGGTAGTATAGATTCATTATGACGTTAGTTTGGTTATGGACTGGTCATCCATAGTTCATACTCAGATTGATTATATTAGGCAAAAATGACGTCGTATATCTATAGTGTTGGAATGGGTTTTCCTGGGTTGGAGTAAAAGGAAACCCAGGCAATACAGGATAAACTCATGCATATGTGGGTGTAGCCGATCTCTCTTGATTCGTCCAACCTAACCCTTGTGGAAGTATGAGTTTTGAGTTTTGAGTTCCCAACAGTAGGGGCAGAGTGTGGGGACATCTTTACAAAACATGTTTCTAGGACTACCTCCCAGAGGGGGGAGAGACTTCTACTTTGGTTGGGTACTACCGGAGATTTGTACCTGACTTCTCTATGGTAGTGGAACCCTTCTCAGCTTTGACAAAGGAAGGGGAGACTTTCCTTTGGACAGGGAAATGTCATCAGAGCTTTTAGGAGCTAGGACAGATACTGAAGTGTGCCCCCATCTGGAGGCTACCAGAAGAGGGCGTTGGGTGTGTAGTCTATTGCGACGCATCAAGGACCATACTAGTTTGTTTCCTAATGCAGGAGTGGGTAGTGATCGCCTACGGATCATGGCAGTAGAGACAACATAAGTAGAACTATGCAACCTATGACCTGGAGTTGGCAGTAGTTGTCTTTACACTGAAGATGTGGAAGCACTACTTGATGGGTGAACTGTTTACTGTTTACTCTGATCACAAGAGTCTTGAGTATATCTTTCAATAGAAGGACCAGAACCTGAGATAGTGACGATGGATAGAGTTTGTTCAGTACTATTTCATTGAGATAGTCTATACTCCTGGGAAGGGGAAAGTGGTAGAAAATACACTTAGCATGAGGTCTGGTCTACAACTACTGAGTGAGGTGTCAGAGTATCTATTCACTCTGTGGATATCCTTCATGGATAAAGATATACCAGCTTACCTCTAGTCTATGATTGTCACATCCCCAATTCTTTAGTGATATCGGGAGGCACATCTTGGGATGTTGACTGCAAGGCCTGACTTGCTTAGATATCCTTAGGACGGTCTCCTGAAGGATTTTTGGAAGGTGGGGAGCATGTCGTTCTCTTTAGAGGATACACCATGGTACCAGTGATGCTTTGGGATGAGGTGTTGAGGGAGTTCCATACACCACCTTTAACGGTACTTCCTATAGTGGAAAAGGGGTACCAGGACCTTTGACGTCATTACTGGTGGTCGGGGATGAAGGAAGTAGTGGAAGTGTTTGTTTCATGATGCCTCACATGTCAGAAAGTGAAGACTTCACATAGCTGGTAGAAGTCATATTTTGAAAGGAGAGGCAGACCCTTGGAGTTCGTGGAGGGAGACTATGTACTCATATGGGTCTCACCATGACGAGGATTATGAAGGTTTTTCCGAGGTGGAAAACTTTCTCCGACGTTCATCAGACCTTTCCAGATTTTCAACAGAGTTGTCAAGATGGTGTATCGTCTAACTCTTCCCCCACCGATGCACTGGGTGCATAATATTTCTCATATGCCACATCTGAGGAGATACATTCATAATACTTTGCACGTTATTGACTGGGGTGAGTTACAATTGATGATGTGGGGACAATTATAGAGTTCCCAGTGGAGATAGAGGATCAATAAGAGTGAGTCCATCATGGATAGTGGATCCCTTTGTTGTGAGTTTGGTGGCCGTATGGGAACCTCAAAGAGATTATATGGGAGCGGGAGGCTCAGGTTCGTGCTTAGTACCCTCTTTTGTTTTGTTTTCCTTGTTTTGGATTTTGGGGACGTAAAACACTAAGATGGGTAAAATTTAATGTCCTAGAATTTCCATATTTTTTTTATTTATATGAAATAATTTCGAGACATTGAAATCTGACGGTGGGTAATTTCGTGGCCTGGAGTGCACGAAATGATCCGTCAAAAAATGTTAAGCTTAAAAACAGCGTGTAGGAGTGGTTTTCCTGAAAAAGTGGAATAAATCTTACATGAATTATCAGATCAGAAATCTAAGGGTACTGTTGCGGTCAGGATGGTGAGTTTACCCTAGGTTCGACATAAGATTAGTCGGCGTAGGCCTCCAGTTGGAAAACCCAAAAATGGCATAATCGTAAATAAAATTATTAACTAAAATTATTTTATTTTTCAAATTCTTATAACTCACGAATTGTAACGTGGATCAAAAATCTGAGACCATTGATGAACTCGTGAGGGTATGCTTTGCTTAGGCTAATACTAACATTGGTCAGAACGGGCCATCAATGAATGTTAGTTTTTGGCTGTAAATAAAATAATTAAGTGATAATTATTTTATTGTAAAATACATAACTTCTAAATGGTAACTCAGATTGAAAATACGAGAGTACCGTTGATCTTGGGAGGGCATGTTAATATTATGCAGAGACTAACCTTGATCGGTGTGAGTTGAGGGTTATTGTTAATAATTTTATGAACTTTTTTTCTGGTACGTTCAGTAAACGTGCAGGTGGCGTATTCTAACTCTAGAACTGGTGCTCGGATTACAAATCTGAGGGCACCATTGAATCTTCAGCACTGGGATTTGATTAAGGGAGGATTTACTTTGACCACAGTAGGTCTGGAGAAATTTTAAGTTAAGTGACTTTTTAAAAGAATTAAATTATTTTATTTTATTATTTTATTTTCTTTCTTCTCCACCAATAGACTAGTGGAGTGTGAGACCCACGCTGTGTCAAGCTAATAAATGGCTTGACATATCAATATTAAGTAACAAAATCATTGGAAAATTAGAAAAGTTCTTAATTAATGAGACCTCATTAATTACTCACATCATTACTTACCCTCCCCCTCTCCTATTTATATGGAGCTTGGGGAGAAGTATCGACACATCTTTGCTAAGCAACGAAGTGCTGAAGGAGTACCGAGATTCCAAACCCATGGATGACTAAGCCGATTTTGAAGAGCGGTGACAAGTGACACCAAACCCTGAACCGAAGGACGACGTGCAAGCGACATCACTGGAAGCCTGTGGTGGGAATGAAGATCACAACCCACCTTCAAGCACAGACCTTCTCCAACGGATTTATGAGGTAGGTGTTTAATTCTTGTTTACGTCACGTGAATTATTCAACCCCCTTATCCTCCCTCTTGTTACGGGCTAACGAGGAAGGCGCGGGCCTAACAAACCCTTCCCGAACCCACCACTATCTTGCTATCCTTGTGCCTCCATGTACACCCATCATTGCGACGACACCAAACAGCTATGAAGGAGGTGGTGCGCCAATGTGCATTGTAAGAGGAGGTAATGGAAAAAAGTTGTGGCGGTCATCGGAGCAGCTGACACTAGTTGGCCATGGAGAAGGTGGGCACGTCGTCTCGCAACACCAGTGAGCAGAGGTCCATCGCTCGTTAGTCGAGACGGACGGAGGAGGAGACCGACACATCGGTCGGCAGCGGCAGGGTAGATAGCGTGACTAGCACACCGCGGGCGAGTAGAAGTCATGGCCGAAGCTATGACAGAGGAGGAACCCGCCGTGCAGGTTCTGTGGTGATTAGGTGGCGCCCATTTGGAACCGTCGTTTCACGAAACTGAACGGCCTCTAGGAGATTTAGAGTACTGGAGGGAAATGCTTCCCCCCTTTCCATCTCGATCAGAAAATGGCCAGGCTTCCCCTTGTGGGTCGCTCCCTTCGCGGTTGGGTAGCCCCTTGCAGGTTGCGCCCTACGTAGCCAGGCCACCCCCTTGTTGGTCGTGCCCTACATGGTTGGGCTTCACCCTATGCGCCCGGTCCTCTACCCTTGTGGTACTCGACCTACACGGCTGGGCCACCCCCCTTTTCAAACTACCCTATTTGGGTTGGGCCGCCCCATTGTGGGCACGGTCAATTAGACCGGTTCGGACCGGACTCAGGCCCAACCTTGCCCAGAAACACTTAAAGTGTCATATCTTAATAACCGGAAGTTCTTTTGACGAACCATGAATGGTGTTGGGATACTTGGATCGAGATGATATTTTTGGTGTAATCCTCTAGAGTTTTGGGGTCAGTTAGAGTATGGTCGTGTTGGATCGAACTCGAATACAACCGGGCCCCCAGAGCTAAAACCCTTATAAATCACAGATCGGGCATCCGATTGACACACCGTCTATCGCATTGGAACCCTCACGACAAGGAGGTCCTTTGGGTTACTCATTTGTGGAGCTTAGTGGAGGTCGAGGTACAAACAATATCTCAAGGGAAGATTCTACATAACTCGAGCACATCAGGTGCGAGGAATCCAATGGCAGGCAGTGTGGTAGAGGTTGGAGACAAATCATACGGAGGTTAGTACAAAGAGATCTTGTGGGGGTCAGCACTGATCCTTTTTAGGTCAGATCCTATGTGGCTAATTGCTCCGCGATACTATGTGGGTCATCGCATACTGATCTTGTGTGGGTCAGATCTTGTGTGGGTCATTGCGGGGGTTAGTACCTATCAACTCTGAGCGGGTCGGATGATGTGTGGATCATTGCGGGAGTTATTACCTATCGATCCTATGTGGGTCAGACTCTATATGGTCAGCAGTAGTGTCTCTTAATAGAATGAGATGATTCAGCTTCGTGACTGATCATCTGCACTTCTATACTACACTAAAAACATGGTTTGAGCTGAGACACTATTTGAACTAAGTATTTTACATGTGTGGTACTTCCTATCTTTGTGGTGTTACCTTTGTGGTATTCATCCCTCATGTATGAGATGATAATATATTGATAACTTAGGTATATTTATGGGAATATACCTAAGTAGGGTTGAATTATTTCTTTGTGGTTTTTCTTTCGTGGAAATTTAAGAGGCCTACAGGGTCTCGAGGTCCCTATAGTGTGTTTTTATACTCACCCCTGCACGGGCATCACCCGCACCTGGTCGTGTCTTGTGTAGATGACGTATAGCATTGATTGAGGCTGAGGGAGCCAAGACTGGATGGTTCTCAAAGGTAAACCATTTGGTGTGACGTGATGTAGGGAATACTGATCGTGAGTTGTACCTACCCTCCAGTTTGGATCCGTGGGGGATGATCCAGGTGCTTTTCACTTTTCAGTTGTTTTGTACTTTTCAATTGTACTTGTACTTTTCTAGTTGGGCTTGTATTCTAACTCTTTAATTTCAGCACTCTTTTACTACAACAGTTACTTTTTGGATGCATCTTGTTGAATTCTTCTCAATGTGTTTGTGAAAGTTTAAAGGCAATGCCTTCCTATTTTAGGGATACGCCTTTCTGGTGCTAGTCGGCATCCCTTGGCCTTGGGAAGGCGGGCTTGGGGTAGTCACAGCATGGACCTGGGGTACGGGTCATGACACTATATGGATCAAATTGGTGTAAATAATTGATGGAAGGGTTTCCCTTGTATAATTGAGGGTAGGGCACTCTTGTAATTTCTTAAAATATTAAAATATAATAAAGTCATTATCTAGCCCAAATTCCTCAGCATGTACTGAGATTTGAAGATAAGTTATGATAGGATTTAAATCTCATTAACCAATAAAATTTTTAATGCTTTAATTAGTATTTTAAACATTATATTTTTGGTTAACCCCCTAGTTAACCTATTTTAACATTAATCGCGATAATGTTTTTTTCACACCTAAAGGGTTGTAATTTTACATATAAGGTAAATATTGACTCATAAATAGAAATGTGGTGAAATTTTGGACCATATCTTATCTCTTTATAATATTTAAATATTTTTATTTTTTTTAAATAATTCAATAAAAAATTATTTTTATAAAATATCATTAATATCAATTTTGACAATATTCATTTATTTGGAATTAAAATACATAAATACAATGTTAAAATTAGAATATAATAATTTAAACCAACACTAATATGTGATAACCATTTACAAAATTCATGTACCACTATAACTCATTCATATTATATCACTTTTATTCTTTTTCTAAATAATTTATTTTATTTTTCTTATTAATTGAATAAATTTTGTATTAGCCTTGCACAAGAATTTAAGGTAATTATATAATTAATAAAATATAAAAATAAATATCAATCATGAAAAAAAGTTTATTATTCTCAAAATATAAATTTATATTCATTCACCACTTGTTTTTGTCAATATGTGGACACATAATAAATATATAAAACTAAGAGATACATTTTGTAACTTTCATTGATTTAAATATTATCTTGATCATTTTCATGGAAAAGTGTCCATTAAACGAATAAAATTCAAGAATATGGTTATAAATTTCAAATTATGTTCATATAATAAGAGTTAGGATAAAAAATTATGGCCTTACCACTTAGTTTTATCATAGACTTAACTTGATTTATCCTTTACCATGGTGATAAATTTTAAAACAATTACTATTCATAATGTGAAAAAATAAAAGGGTCCTATTGACTAAATTTCAATCTCCTCATTCCAAATATGTGATAATTTATATCAAATTCAATACCTAAATTTTTTATAAATTAATTCTAAAATAAGTACTCCAAATGTAATGAAAACCACTTTTTAGAAAAATATAGTTTTTAAGTACAAAATTGGATTTATTCTTATTCTATGCCTAGAAAAAAATAGGTGAATTTTAAAATTTTTGTTTGAATATATAACAAATAAATTTCAATACAATCATTCACTAGCCTTTTCTAATTTATTTTTATAATATAAATACATATTGTGTGCAAAAAAATAGTTTTTTAAAAAAAAAATTTACTAAAATATATTTTCTAATTTATTGATAACCAATGAATTTATTTTATAAATTTTTAAAATATATGAATTTATAAATATTGTTAGACCCATTCATACCCACAAATTTAATGTCTTATTTATAATGTTATATTATATTACCATTCTTTTAGACTCTGGGTTGTGTGAATCTCAAGATATCAAAGAGATTAAATTTATTTAAAAAGAATAATTCCATAAAATCTAAGGGTGCACAGATTTTGGATATGGGTTTTATAAAAATGGCCTTAAATATTCCCAGTACATGTCACATAAAAATAGTAGTTTTAAATCAATTGTTAAGCCTTAAATGGCAATGTGGAGGTTCATAAAATATATTATAATAATGTTTGAATCCATAAAAAGTAAATAAAATAAAGAATAAGGGGTTTCAAACAAAGATAAATCTATAGAGAGAAAATAAATTAGGAGAGGGTTGATGTATATATTTGATTTATGGAAAATTTATTTTGATCAAGGGAAAATAATTTTAAAACTACTGGATTTGATTTGGGATGTTTTCAGCTAAGAAAGTTAATAAAATTAAGAATATAAAGGACTCTTTCAATATACCTGAATTGATGCTCACTAAATTGGAAAGGAATGATCAAGGATCAAATAGATATTTTCAATATTCCGGTAAAAATATAGGGCTTATTATGGAGTTATAGGTAAATCAACATAGTACTCATGATTATGAACTAGGAAGGGAGAAGGAAACCACGATACAAACAAAGGAACCTAGAAAGTCTATTCATGATCCAACAGTAGCTAAAATAGGGTCTCTAAGGAATAGTAAAAATAAGAAGTTATAAGTTTTTTAGAAAACAATCTAGATGTTTTAATTCTATCCAAGAATGAGATATTGGAAGAGGTTTGTAATAGTAATTCCTCATATATAGTTGTCTTTGTAATGTTTTAAAGAGTTCTAAATGGGGATGCAGATAAAAAAACAACATTGATCAACAAAAAAGATAGAATTTTCACATTTACATTCATTAAAGGGAATATTTTCTCATGACCTGGGACAAGATGTCCTATTTCTTCAAGTACTTCATAAAATATGATCTAAATGAGTGATAATTTTTACTAAATTGAGTTTACATTGAGTGTACGGATCAAAAAATTTAAAAAAAAATATTGAATGGTATTGTTATTCCTTTTAAAGATTAATCTATTGTTCGAGATTGGTATTTTTGTATTGTTACCATTAAACCCATAAAAAAATTCATAGAAAAAAATATTTAATTAGAAGTAAATGACTCTAAGGGATGTGACAATGTTAGAGGACTTTTATCATGATTAAAAGAAGGAGTAATAATGAATTATCATTAGGATCAATGAAATAAAATGAGCAAAATTTGTCCCAAACTTGAGATTACACACCATTGAAATCAAGTGTGCACCACCTGATCGCTAGAGGATATTAAAAAAATAATGGGTGACATGAATCCATTGGGGAATGGTTTCCATAAAACTTCAATAATTCCAAAAAAATTGATTCACATTGACCTATGAAATATGGAATTGTAAAAATATGAATTCATGATAATGTCAATTTCAAAACAACAAAAATATATACATACGATAAAATCTAATATAATTAAATAATAAACAAAACCAATACTCATGGACTAAATGGTTTAGATCCTCAAAAAAACTTTATAAACACATCTTCAAGCACCAGGCATGAATATATTCCCATCAATGAAAAAAACAAAAATCAAACCATCAATTACCTAAAAAAAGATTGTATAAACATATCTACATATTCATTAGAAATTTTATATAAGGTTTGAGTATACACATACTAAATAGAAATTTCAATGAAACTTCTATAATAATTATATATATTGATAAAAATAATTTGTGCTTGAAGAGTCACATCCAATACCTAGAAATGGTACTTGTCATAGGTTCTCACCTAAGTACCTGAAGTTTATCATGATTTTTTATATAATCAAAGGGGTACAAGTTATACAATACCAAGTACACTGAACATCCCCTTAATCCTGATCAGTCTATCATTTGTAACAATTTCATACATGGTAATTTTTAAATAACTATGGAATTCAATTTAATGATAGATTAACCATAGAAAAGGAACCTTGGAATATTTCAAATGCCACTTTTTCCAAGTATATCTATTAAGAAATATGCTAATAATCTTTTTAATTTATATCAAAAATTATGTAAAAAACATTTTATTTAATTCATTTAAATTTCATGGTCATCATTTATACAAACATGTGTTGTGTACCCCTTTACATAAAACTGAATTTATAACAATTAGTCAAAAAAATATACCATGTAAATAATAAAATTAAAGCGAACAATTACATAATTATCACAAATCATCATCCTTAAAAAATAAATACAATGTTATAGTAAAAACACAATATAAATAAATAAATCACCAAAGGTAGTATCAATTATAGAATAGGTATTGCACCCCCTACCTTTTGGCATTGATAAATAAAAGTGTTTTTAAAGAATCGAAGAAACTAATTTAAATAAACACTCCTAAAAAATAATAAATTATCAAAATAAAAAAAATTAAATAGAGTTTTTAGACATCCCTATTTATGAGAATACTCACTAGGAAATTTGGAAGAAAAGAAAATATTAAACCCTCTTGAAGATAATGTTTTATTTTTTTATCAATGCTTATTATGTGATAAATATATTAATGAGTGTCTAAGTTTTAGGGATAATAATAATTAGTTTCATGAAAAAAAATTGGGTAGGAGTCCAAGCGTTAGTGATTATGATCATCACTTTCATCGAAAGTTTCTATTGTTACCTTAGATCTCAAAATACGTGTCCATCACTTCTCTATGAATGCTTTGTATTTGATAATATAATTTGAAGAAGTTATAACATGTGATGATTATTGGTGATATGTTCTACATTTTAAGTATAAGTAATAATTATGTGTAAGTAATGTATACAATATTCGGTGGAATTTTATGGTTAATGACTTGTGAGGGGCTTTAAAAATTACTTATTCTTAGAAGAATTACTAAATAAATAAAATATGAGACATACATTAATATTTTTATGATTATTGTAGTTTAAGATTGTGTTATATGCAATCAGATTTCATGCATGATAAGGAATCTATTAATGAATTTTGGAAGATTATACAAGTGATAATAGCATATTGGGATTATGATTTTGATTTTTTTAAGTAATTGAGATGCTCCCAAAATGACTTGAACATGTTTTGATTTGAATTATATTGAGTTATATAATTTACCATGGTGTTTATAAGATAAATTTATCCATAATTAACATCCTATAAGGATCATATATCCCTAAAAATTGGTTTTTGAATATATGGATAAGCATGATCTCCTTAAGGGTGAATTGATCTCTTATAGATAATGGCGTAAGGATGAGTGTAGTAAGAATTATCCAAAGTTATAAGGAACACTCCATAATTATAGGTAATAATTATCCTATAAGGTTGGATTTTTTTCACTTCATATAGATGATTCTATAAGGATTATTTTAATCTTACAAGTATTCCCATTAATAAGGATAACCCTATAAGTATTATTCTATCCTTATGTGAGTTGTTAAATCTATTGACACTATAAAGATCATTTTATCCATACTATAATTCTATGTTTTTATAGAATTCATATGAAATGAAGTATTTTAATATGTTGATTCTTGGTAAGTTTTCCTTTTATTTTTATAAATTATTATAATGTTTTCATTCATGATTCATGTAGTTATTAAGGGTGGTTGTGAAGAAATTGGGGGTAAAACATGAGGCCCCATGATTAAAACATGTTCTTTACATGACTACATGTTGTTAAAATTATTTTTAATGGATTAAAAATGAGAATAAAATGTCATATCCTAAATTATATTGTGTGGAACTTATGATGTATAGTATATAAATCAAGTATTTGGGTCAAGAATTTAAAATAATTGAGGTTTCTTAAATTGTGGAGGTTATGATCACACAGTTTAGTAAATATATGAGAAAGGAAAAATATGGTAGAGATATATTCATGAATTTTTCTATTAATGTGTGGAAATATTTTGAGTATTGGGAATAGTCCAAGAAGACTATTGTGAAAATAAAAATAAGATCAAGTGTTTTCAATTTAACAACATATCATGATCCTCTTTGTCGATATTTATTCAAAGATCTGGTGTTGGTTATTTTCAATAAGAAAGATTTTTTATTTCAATCATTTACTCTAGTATCTTATAGCGGGTATAAGGTCACACCCTTTACGATATGTATCATCATAATAATATAATATTTGTGTGTTAGTGGGATAAAACCACCATTCACTGATTATATATTCATCCTTAGGGAGGATAACATTGTTAACAAACATGACGAGATCCACATTTCATTTTTACATTATTTTTCTTGATGATATAACCATTGAATAATAAAAATGGATTTAAAATTCTGAAAAAAAAAATAATCACTGATTCATACTCCCTCCTAGTGCTTTTCAACACCTGCTCAATTATGTTCAGTTGGTATTAGATAAAATCATTGAGCATTAAAATCTCTTGTTATTCTTCCAAGGAACACCACAACCCTGAGAAACAAAAATAATTTCAATAATTTGATGGAAACTGTTTTAAATTATAGAAGGAGAGGATGATTACTAATATTTTTTTGGATGGGATGTTATTCGGGATTCTCTCTAAGGATTCATAGAGCTAAAAAATATTATCTCTTAATAACTACCTAAAAAGAAGATTGCTGAGAATGATAGAAAATATATGAATTCACTACTCTTTTAATTATCTGAGAAATAATTAACTACGTCCATGGGAAAAAACTACAAATAAAATTTAAGAAAAACTTCATATAATATATAAAGAGAATTATAAGGGGAAAGAAGAAAATTGTAAATTTTAATTCTAGAGTTTGAAGATATAAGAATACTATAATATTAATTTGTTATTGAGTTTTTCACAAGACATAATGCCATTGTAAGATCTATCAGATTTTTGTGGTAGAAACATGAATATTCCACTATGGTTATCAATCTCATCAAAATACATTCTAATAAATTTGATTCTAATATTTCAACACTAAAAGATATATATCCTAATGAATTCATTATTAATTAAATTCATAGAAATCTCAATAATTATGATATTGAATGATTATATTCTCTTAAAATAAAAGAAAATACGGAGACATAAATTACTTTCAAATATTTTATGGAACTAAAAACAAAATATGATCAAATCTATTCATATGTAGAAGAAAATATAAAATATTATATTTATGTCCCTTCTATCATGTTAAGAAACGTCACTAGAGAGAGAGAAGGTAAGTATAAATGTAAATTTCCCTTTAAATGTTTCAAATGTCTTAAAGTAAGTCATTTATCTTACAATTTTCCCAATAAAATCAAATATGAATATCATGAAACTAATTAAGAATAATTCTATAAATGAAGATCATAGGATAGAGTTCAATCTCAATTTAAAGGGAGAAAGAAAATAACTCCAAATATTTTTAAAAGAAACTTATTATATGTAATATAATGTATTTCTGATAGTGATTACTAGAATGATGGTGATGAGATACATATAGAATATTTCTACAAGGTTCCCATTGATCATGAAATAGATAAGAGTGATTTATAAGATGATTACTCATATATTAGCAATGATTTTTTTGTTGAAGATTGTGAATTTTTCAAAGAATATACCATGAGGATAAAGTTTAATATGTGTCATAAAGAAATTAGAAGATTGAAAAATGAGAATTAACCTCTCAATAAAAAATTTGAAGAGATAAAATAGGATCATAATAAGAAAGACAATGTTTTTGAACGAATAAAAAATAAGGCATGAGAATGAGGAAAATAATAAGATCACTTCTAATATGACCTCCACTATTATCCGTGGGGATAAAGAGGTTGATAGATTAAAAAAGAAGATTATTGAACCAGAATAGGTGAAAAATAAAGATAAATATCACTTTATAAAGGCTACTAATGGTAGAGATGAATGTTATATTTAGCAAAAATCTATCAATTCTAATGTTTATGTTGGTGGACAGGAAATTAAACTTTTTTTATATCTTATCTCATAAGGAAGTTATGATATATCAAGATTTCATGGGTAAAACAATCTATTTAAACCAAAAACTATAATAAATGTAAAAATATATTTACATAGGGAAAGATAAAAAATTTTGGGAAAATATCCAAACGAGTCTAAGATAATAATAGAAAGGGAACATTAAAAGATTCGGTGAAAACTACTCAACATGTATCACGAACCAAATCAGGTTTCCATCAAAACCAATGCATGAACCAGTCTATGGCATGGCCCTGGGGGAATTCCCAATCCCCATGAGCTGGCACAAGTCCCTTGTATCATAAAAAAAGTGTTTAGGTATGATTTTCCTGAATTTAGAAGGCTTAAACAACCAAAAATAAATAAATAAACTAAAGTAGAAAATTTAATCTAAAAAAGCCTTTAATAAAAATTCAGAACTCAAATACATGGTTTTAAACAAAGCCCAAGAGGGCCACAACTCAAAAGTAGTAGAAAAAATAACTCAAGGGCCACCACATGACAAGGTTCCATCATCCCTAAGCCATCTCCCTAACATCGCAACAAGAATGGAAGCTAACAACCCAAACCACTGGCACTAAAAGATGTTTCCATCATAAGACAATGATTATCAAGTCTAATTACACACAAGTGTGTAAATAGGGTGTGAGACTATTCCCAATAAGATTCCACCCAAAATATTCAATGTGACAAACATTATAAGATAAAAAAATTTCAATTTCCATAAATAAGGAAAGGTAGCAATAATTTTCTAAAGGATGCAACATTAAATGAAAACAGTTTTCAAAGGGGGATATTTGAAGGAATGAACACTTTTAAATAAAATTCACAAGCTATTTAAATTTCCAAAAAAAACACTGTATATTGATGGTGAGTATCATATAGTCAATGAGCACTAGTCACGGAAACACCCCTAGGCTATAGCTAGTTGTGGGCCCCAAGTACCTCGTATCTCGGTAAAAAGTAACCATAATAAATATTCATTCTCATTCATGATCCACTAGTAGGGAACATACCCACAACCTAGTTGTCCCAAAAATCATCATAATATTTTAATAGTTGTTGTCATCCTCAAACTTGCTACGTGAAATAGGGATGAAACCACTCTGTATCACTAGAATACTCGAACAAGTATGCCCACCATGATACCCAAGTTTCCCTCTTTGTTCTCAATAAACTTCCACATCTCATTAAATAACATTTTCACATGAAAATTTCATTTCTAAAATGAACACACACCAAACATCCCACAAGCATGTCACATAACACACCATTCACCTTCAAATTCATTCTAACATCATACTCACACAAAATAGCTCGTACAAAAGTTTCTCACCCTTCTTACAATTTAATAAAATATTTCAATAATTCATAAAATGTTCTCAAAACGTTTTACATCACCAATATTCCTTTTCTATTTCAAAAAATTATTTTAATAGCATACTCCCACTAAAATGGTACATAAACATCCTTTTCAAACTTTTTATAACTCAATAAACCATTTTCAATTTTCATAAAACACTTCCAAGATGTATAACAATGTTTTTCATATAAACCCTATTCAAAACCCCTCTTTCAAATCCAAAATAACAACAAAAATCTACGAAACTAGATTTATCATCCCAAGACACATTTCATAAACCATTTTCATATGTTATAAAATGATCTCAAATGATTCAAAAAGAGTCACTCAATAAAAACACACCATTTTATTAAAAATGGAACTTTAAAGTTCAACACCAAAACAATTCCATAAAAAAATATTTATCTACACAAAAAACATATTAGGAACATGTTAAATAAGTAAATCAAGAAAGCTAACTCATCAAAGAATTATTATACATGTAATCACCTAATTGTTATGTCAAAAACCAATAAATATTCATGTGAAACTTCAACCACACCACCGCCACACCAAAAGGGAGTGAAAATGAATCTAAATCCACAATATTGGACTAAGAAACCCAAAATCAAACCCTAGGTATGAAACCCTAGTTTTTGGTCATTTGGAACTACAAGAAAGAGGGGAGAAACCCTAAGGAAATGGAAGGAACATGGGGTAATTTAATTACTTGAGAAAATTTGAAGAAATTTCATCAAATTCACCCATAGTTGAAGCTCCAAGCATCCAAAATTGTAAGGGAGGTTCGAATAAGGCTAATGAGGTTGAGTGTCAACTAAAATGAGGGGAAAGTAAAAAATAAATGATTTATGAAAGAAACAAATTCCCTTTTCAAATTTCAATGATTTGAGAAACCTTGAGGAAATGCTCACTAATACACAATGAAGATGATATCCAAAAAGGAAAAAAGGAATCGGGGGGTACAGCTTGGGTTTTTTGGGCTTGATTGAGAGGTTAAATGACAGATAAATGTAAAAAAATGAATAAGATATAAAAGAAATAAATTATTTCTTTAAATCTGGAAATGGGATCATGGGTTGGCCTAATGCCTGAATATATCACCCTAATCCACCATGATTATGAGTTCATAATGGGTTCAAATAGATATGGTTGTTTGAATAGGTTAGGGGAGGATAAGTGGGAATTTTAATCGGTGAAAAATTTTGAAAATTTAAGGATTTATAAAAGAAAAAAATTGATTTTAAATCTAGAAATGGGCTCATGGTATGTCCCAAATCTTGAAGAAACCACCCCTCTAAACATACCCCACAAAAGGTGCCACTAGGAGTGTCACAAATTCAATTAAAAGACACCTCATCCTTATACATTCCCTTTAAAAAAATACCAGTCCAAATACCATCCAACACTTCCAAGAAAGATGACTTAGATCAAGAACACCTAAGAACCAAAATATAATCCCAGAACACCCAGAATTCAAGAGAAAACTAAGAACCAAAATAAGACTCGAAAGAAAGCCACGTATTGAAGATCCAGGTTTGTTAATTCTCACCACCATAAATATTTTCACCACTGGAAAGCCACAACATTTCCAAATGCAAAAACAAAACACAACTGATAGTTCAATATGGACTCCCTTACCAATTTCGTCCACCCCCCAAAGTCCAAAACATCTCTAGTTGATCTATCAAAAGAAGGGATACTATTATCAACCAAAATTAACCCCACTTACCTAAAATGATCAAATATATTCAAAACATGTCCCATTAGTCATGCTTCAATCCCACGTTTATCCAAGTAAGAAAATTGGTGCCTAGATAGCTCCGAACAAGACTATCTATCACCATTCCAACTCCTTGAACACAACTAAATTATTGATACATGGAGACCCGAATGGACTCAACTCCATAAGAGCCACCTTAATTTATTGAGACAGAACCATGACACCCATAAGAGGAGACCGAATGGAATCCCCACTATAAGGGATATACTAACATTATACTTATTCCAAAAGAACTTATATGAGACACATGGTGGGTCTCCCCACTATAAGTATCCACCATCTTTACTAACTAGTAGAGGTAGACATGAAAAAGACCCCATAGGATCAAATCCCCACTTAAAATGGTGGGATAAGTCAATGAAACTCCAAACCAGTAAAGACACTCCATAGTTCACCGCTTCCACGGGAATCACCATCCTTGACTGAGCCTGACCAAGAATGAGATCAAAAAGATCCCACCAGTTTATTCATACATGAAGAACTAAATAGAGGGTTACACCCACAAGCGTTCAAGAACTGGGTTTAAGTTAACAAAACCATCATTTCCCCTAAAAAAAGTTGGGACTTCTCCACCAACATGGATTAAAGACCTAAGGGATAGGGTCCCCATGTCCCTTTCCACCACATGGGATCACTTGAATTGAAACAAACACATCAAAACCTCAAACTATCTTCACAAACCACACCAGAGGCAGAAGTGAAAACCAAATCCCATACACTCATGGTGATTTCCTAACTTCCAGAAAAGCTTCAATCTAAGGCCTATGGCTGGAACCCTAGTGTTTGAAGCATCATCTTGTGTTGCAGTTAGAAGCTAATGATCACAATAAACCATGAAATTCACAAGCTTAAACAATACACCTTTACCTGAATATGGTCTTGGGTGATGCACATGAATCACCTATTTTACCCTAAAAAAGAAACAGTAGAAGTAAAACACATTGAATACATCTTCACTAAGAACAAGGAATTCAAAATTCTCAGAATATTAACACACTTTAACTTAAGAATAATCCCTCGAAGGGTTCCACAAAAACTAAATTTTCCCTCAAAACAAACACAAGAAAACAATACACCACTGAACATGACCCTTTCAAGTGAAAGGTTCATTACCAGGAGTGAAACCTTTAACAGAGTTCCAAGCAGGATGAGATTACCACAAGAAATCATAACATCCTCGAACGGCCTGATTTTTTCACACTAGTTGCTCAACATTAACCCTTGCCTCGATGATACTGATGAAAGACCCAAATTCCCTTTATGAAATATTTCTACACTTACGACCCAAGATTGTTTTCACCTTCCTCTCTATAATTCTCCTTCACCACTTCTAATAAAACTTGTACACACAATAGTGTAAACCTTCACCTTTAAAGATTTAAGAAACTCTGGAAACTTAAAGAACCAAGGTGTATTTCAACCTTCCACAACCACTCTACTTCTAGGAAAGGATCCACTTAATTGATAAAGAATAGGGGTAGACTCAACCTTGAAACCTGAGAAGAGAGTATGTATAGTGATCAACTAGAGGGCCTTTCAATGGTGAATCACCCATAGTGGCGCTTTAATCATGCATTAAATCTTTATAGAGGCATAACATGGACAACAAGAAAATATATGTACCTAACTAAGATGTTACTTTGAACAAAATGTACCACAAACTAGGTCTGAACACATGAGAAGAGAAACCACAAGGGATTCGTGAGACATTTCTCAAAAAGGGACACCAATCAAAACTTCAACCCAACTTACTAAAAAAACCAAAACCCAAAATATCATTAAAATAAGAGGGGTTCTAAAACTAAATACACCCCTCCACAAAATTCCAAAAAACACATAATACATACCACCCAAACTGATCATCCAAACATCAAATTTTCTATTAAATTTATCTCTTTGAAAATAAACGGGTTGACGGTTGGAACCTCCACCAATGGGACCCTATGGGCCTCACACATGCATGTTTATGTGCCACACCAGGAACCCTACTCATATCTATACAATAAATCATCCATTAATTCCCTTAATCATCCATATTACCATGTAAATCCATGCATGTGGTCACTCATGGAAAAACCAAAGGTTAAAACAAACATTCTTTCCATTTTTCAAAACCAAGACATTTAATAAACAGTTCCTTTTTCTCAAAACCACTAACCAAAAAATCTAAACCCAATTCAAATATTATAATACTTTTCCCTGAAAACATCAAACATTAATTAAAAATCACTTTAAATTCATATAAATTACTTTAAAAACATCTATTATCATTTCAAAAAACTTCCAATTTTAGGAAAAACTCTATTTCATCAACACCCATTCATTTTGAAACTCATTTAACCCCATTTAAAACCAATTCCCAGAAATTCATGAATCTATTCCAAATCCCACCAATTACCAAAAAAAAACTCACCTTATAACTCCACACATAAATTCCAAAACACTTCATTCAATTCGAAACACTTTTTAATAACTCTTAAAACTCTATTTGATACGGATTTTAAAAACCCACCTTAACATAATTCACACATTAAAAAGTGGTGTAAACACACCAATTACTCTTTTAAAACCATTTTGAAATTTTATTTCTACCCTTTTAGAAATCAAATCATTTCCACTTTACTAAAAAATTATTTCACAAAAATTCACAATTCTTAAAATCAAGTCATCATTTTTTCCTTTAAAACCACGTTCCCAAAATTAAAAAATAAAAAGTCATAATACAATGTCAGGGGAAATTAGGGCTAGAGGGTGGCTTATACATAGGGCTGGTGGCCATAATCCAATAATTTCACCATCAAAGATAAATTTCTAGGGAAATATTCTTGGCTCTAAATGGATTGTCAGTCCCAACGAGCTCACTGACACCTTTAACCCAATTCTCTTTTCATTTCCCCAATCATTGACGAACCAGGAGAACAAAATAACTCAGATAAAACCCAACTTACCAGGGGGGACATGAATCACATAACGAGGTGTTCTATCCAAGAACACTACTCGTAATTGGATTTTCAAGTCCCAACAGTACTATCTCTGGTCTACCTAGACTCTTTCCCAAAAGAACATGACCCAAAAAGAGTGAACCTACTATAATACCATTTTGTCACAAACCAGATCTGGTCTCCATCAAAACTGATGCCTGATCGAATTCATGGTAAGGATCGAGCAGAATTCCTGATCACTATAGGCTTTCACAAGTGCTCGAGTATCATAAAAAAGTGTTTGGGAACAATTTACCCTAATTTAGAAGCATTAAACAACCAAATAAAATAAAATGAATCTAAAAATTTAATCCAAAAAATCCATTAATAAAAAGTCAGAATTGAAATACATGTTTTTAGAAGAATAAAATCAGGGACACAACTCAAAAGTAGTGGAAAAAATCAAGGGACAACACACAGTAAGGGTCCATAATCACCAAGCCTTCTCCACAACATTGCACTAATAATGGAATCAAACAAACCAAACCACCGGCACATAAAGCTTTGTATATACCTTCAAAAAATATTACCAAGTATACTTACAACCAAGGGTGTAAGTAAGTTTTGATCCTAATCCCAATAGTATGCCACCCAAAATATTTCATGTGATAAACATCATAAGTTAAAAAGCGTGCAAGTTTTCAAAAAAAATAAAAGGGAGTAATACTTTTCTAAAGGATGCTACTTTAAATGAAAACTGTTTTCCAGGGGGAAAATTTTAAGGAATTAACACTTTTAAATAAAATGAAAAAACTACTAAATTTTCTAGCCAAATATACTGTATACTGAAGGTGAGTATCATATAGTCAATAAGCACTAGTCATGGGAACATCCCTAAGCACTAGCTAGCAGTGGGGCCCAGGTACCTCGTATCTCAGTGAAAAGTAACCATAATAAATATCAATCATCATGAACAAGGAACAAGTAGAGAACATAACAATAACCTAGTGGTCCCTAACATCATCATAATTTTTTAGTTAGTGTTTTTATCGTCAAACTTGCTATATGAAACGGGGAGGAAACCACTCTGAATCACTAGCATACTAGTACAGGTCTGCCCACCTAGATACTCAAGTTTCCCCCTTTCTACTCAATCAATCTCCACATCTCATAAAATATAATTTTCACATGAAAACTAAATTTCCAAAACACACACACACTAAAAATTCCACAAGCATGTCACATAACACTCTATTCACATTCAAATTCATTTTAACATTATACTCACACAAAACAACCCATAAACATGTTTCATACCCTTCTTACAATTTAATAAAACATTTCAACAATTCAGAAAATGTTCTCAAAACATTTGACATCACCAATCATCATTTACCCTTTCAATAACCCACTTCAATAGAATTTTACCACCAAAATGGTATATAAACATCCTCTGCACACATTTTATAACTCAATAAACAATTTACAATTTTTATAAAACACTTCCTAGAAGTATAACAATGCTTTGCACATAAAACCCATTAAAAACCCCTTTCAAGGAAAAATGCACACCAAACCCCTACCAAACCTGATTTGGTAGCCCAAGAGACATTTAATAAACCATTTTCATGTGATATAAAATAACCCCAAATGATACTACAAGAGTTACACAACAAAAAAACACCATTTTAAGAAAAAATAAAATTTAAAATTAAACGCTCAACCAATTCCATACAAAAAAGATTTCACACCACAAAAAACATATTAAGAACGTGATAAATAAGTAAATCAAGTAATCTAACTCATAAAATAATGCTTATACTTGGAATCACCTGCCTTTTATTTCAAAACCCACAAATCATTGTGCCAAATGTCAATCGCACCAGCACCACACCACAAGGGAGTAAAAATGAACCTAAATCCACAATATAGGACCAAGAAACCCAAAATAAAACCCTAGGTATGAAACCTTAGTTTTTGGACATTTGGAAATTCAAGGAGGGGAGAAATCATAAGAAAATATAATGAACAAGAGAGGAATTCACTTACTTTAGAAACATTAAAAAATTTCCCCAAATACACCAATAGTTGAACCGCCATGAAGAAAATATTTGGCTCACAGGTTGTCCCAATGATTTATGAAAGAAATGGGGGGGAGTTAAAATTGAATGATTTATGAAAGAAAAAATTCCCTTTGTAAATCTGGATGATTTGACAAACCTTGAGAAAATTCTCCCTAATACACGATGAAGATGATCTCCAGAGAAGGAAAATTAAACATGTGGGTGTGCCAAGGTTTTTGGGGGTTTAATGAGAGGTTTAATGACCAATGATTGTTAAAAAGTGAATGAGATATAAAAGAAATAAATTATTTTCTTAATTCTTGAAATGGGCTCACACGTTGGCCCAATGCCTAAAAAATCACACAAATCCACCATGATTATGAGTTTCTAATGGATCTAAATGGATACGGTCATTTGAATAGGTCAGGGGAGGCCCATTGGGATGTGCAATGGCTGAAAAATGTTGAAAATGAAGGATTTATAAAAGAAACTAATTTTGTTTTTAAATCAATAAATGGGATCATGGTTTGGCCCATATCTTGAAGAAAGCACCCCACTAAACATACCCAGAAAAATTTTCAATTATCAGTGTCACAAATTAAATTCTAATACACCTCATCCTTATACCTTCCATTTAAAAAATGACAATTCCAACTACCTTCCAAGACTATTTACATAGATCAAGAACACCCGAGACACCAAATATAATCCCAGAACACCCGGAAAAAAAAGATAAAACTAAGAACCAAAATAATATTTGAAACAAATAATGGAATTGAAGATCTAGGTGTGACAACATGAGATTAAAAATTATTAGATGTAGAACATTATGAATACATATAATTTCTACCAAAATCATAATTTTTCAGGAATACTATTTATATTTTGGTGTGAGTGGATATTAACAATACAATTTATAGTATAATAATCCACTTATTTATCTAAGTAAAGGGTATAAATCAAGGGGAATACATCAACAGCAGCAAAGAAATAATTGTTTCATATATCAACATCCAAAAAGAAACATTAGGATGAAAAATAACTTTGAAGTTCTGTAAGATAATTGTGGAAGATGTGTTGATAATGGACATATATCAAATGATTGTTTTGATTTTACACTAGTATAATAAAATCATCACTAGAAATAAATGAATATTTAGAATAAAAAAAATAATCCAATTTTGTAGTCTTTTCTTATAAATCATTCAAAACTGAGAATCCGTGTATTATAGATAGTGTGATGATATAAATAAAGTTCTTTTTTAGATAAATGGATTCATTTTAAATATAATGAAAGTCATAGTTTTTATCTCCAAGGGAGTAAGAACTCAAGGCATCTTGTTTCAAAAACTTATGCTATTTAGTTGAATATATGCATTAAAAGAGAAACATTTTTAATTTGTGATCAATTTTTAATTGAGTTATACTAATTCTCATCTAATAAAATGTTATTAAAAATAGGAAAATGTGACTTATATTTTATCACATATTGTATTCACAGGTTATCCTTTATTTAATAGGAGAATACAAGTTACTTTATTTAATTGATATAATTATTCTATGGTTTATTGTTTTATAAACTTTATGGGGAGTACTCGGGTAATAGTCCAAGGGACATATTTTTATATCAATTAAAATAATTATATAATTATTTTAAACAATGATAATAGATTTTTGTGTCACTAAAAATAATATAAATAAAAATATTATATAAATAAGCTCAGGGATGTATTTTATTTATTTTAGTTAATTGGAAACAACTTTGGGAAAAAAATTAACTTAAACCAAAAAATGAAACTAAAAATATTCTGAAATTTTTTTTGTTTAATTTCATTTATTTACTTTTATTCTCAAGACATTGATACATAATTAGAGATATTGTTCGCATGTTTTATCAACATCTATAGAGAGAATCAAAATATATATTTATATGTGATTTAAAAAACATCATAAATCACTTGGTTTCCATGCACTATCACCCAAGATATCAATATTTGGGTCCCAGGGTTCAAGTAGTCCATGTGGATATCACTAGATCAAATCCAATTTGATTTCTAGAATCAATGATGATGTTAATGATTGTTAAATATTGAAACATAGGCATCAACAGTGAGTGGTAAATGAATCAAAAACAATTCACTGAGGTAATTCTTTTATTTGATATTTATTTATAAATTATGAGTCACGGTCTTGTTTAACAGTTTGGGTTCTATTCAATGATATTTATATAGATTTTTTTTAAATAGTAATCATAACTGGTGCTTCATCAACGTCTTAATCCTTCCAAGAAACCTACTTATTTACATCACTCGCCCCCTCCATACATAACCTGATTTTTATTTAGATTATATTTTTCATTATACGAGTAATGGGAAGACTTATTTTTTCACTGGTGATATACCATAAAAAATTTGGTGGGACTATTGAAGAGAATAAACATTTCAATTCTTGGTTCTTACATGAGGATATTTTGGTGTTGTGGATGTATGATGAAATCTCTTTCATTTTTTTATAAAACTATAGTGGATAGAACAACCACTCTTTTGGAAATTATGAATTGATCACACCAATCAATATTTTTCTTATTTTGAAATGAATTAAATACATCATATAATAGAAAATATTTATATTTAATTTCATGGTATATGTATTGGATATTGTTTATTTTATTTCATGTTGTTTGTGATTTTGAGTTACAAGAACATCGTGCCAAATTTTTTGTAAGAACAATACATAAGGAGAGTTCTTTATCATGAGGACAAATTATCCCCCAATGTTATTGATTAATCCCTTGAAACTTATTGATAGTATTTGAAGACAAAAATATGTTCCAAAGGTATAATAATGCTATGAATTTAGTATTATGTGATTATGATCATCAAGTTGATTCAAAACCATAAAAAATCATTTCACTCCATCTAAACATTGAATTAGAGGATGCATGAAGTTTTTAAACACATAAAACATAACCAAACTAGATACAAGTCAAAGAACCCATTGAATTTTAATGGGTATTAATCAAAGCTTCTTAGAATGTGTGATGGGTATGTTCATATCAATATCATGATCATTTATAGAAATAATAGCATATACATCGGTATATTTAGTTACTAATATCTATTATCAGAATCTATTAATACTATAAGAAATTCAATTCAAATGTCTCTATAAAATAATGAGGATCAATCACTATTATAGAATCATGAAATAATGGCATTGGATTCTATCACGAATTCTCATAAGCACATATAAAATTTTACTTTTATCACTTTGAAAAATAGGCACGGATAGAGGTTAACATTTATCAACATTATTACCTGTGTTGATAAAGAATGCCTTTATTAGATTTTTTTTGCACTGATAAAATGTTTCCCCATTTATTTATAAAATATTTATATTTTTTACTCAAACGAATGATACCTAATTTTTTTTTTAATATAAATTAATTTAAATTTAATAAAATTAGAAATTTTTATCTTGATCTTTATGTATTATTGATATTATTTTATATATATGACATATATATTATATGTACTAAAGATGGGTTCCTATAGCTTATGTATCACTACAGTATGCGGCCACGTCACCAAATTATTGCAGTCCCTCCCTCCAATATCGTGCATCGTTGTCCACATTTCCATTTTCCCAGCGGTTCCTCGCTCGGGATTTCCCTCCACTATGATTAGGGTTCAGTCCATTTCTACCCTCTTCCTATTCATCCTTGTTTGTTCGGGACCTCTACTAATCACTCCACCTCCACGTGTTCCCTATCTCCTTTGACTCGGCCTTATCCTTTCTAGCTCTACCCATCAAAACCCTTTCCCTCCAATTCCATTCATACTCCACCCCCCCCCATGACCACCCTACGATTCCATGTCGACTTATACTTCCATTTTTCTATCACTTCCATTCCACCTCCGACCATCAACACCTCCAACGATTCTTTGATCCTATGCTATGGTTGAAGCACCCCAAATGCCTATAACTTCCACCAATCACCCCCTCTATCCACTACCTGAACCCCAAAATCAAACGGCTTGTGGTTTTCTTCCACTCCTCTACCATTTCCCGCAAATCTGTGACTTCTTATTGTTCAATCTACTCGTCAATAAATATTGTATTTCACATAAAATGTGTTTTTTATGCTTCCATTGAAGGAATTAGGTAACCCTAACTCCATCAACACTAAAATACTCTCCGAGAAACCCTCAAATCATCCAAAAATTTTCATCCAGTATGATTTCTTTCTCTCAATTTATTTTCTTCGTTATCATCATATCTCCTTCCTAATCTCCATGCCTCCTTCTTGGTACTTTTCAATTATTTCAGATGACATTAACATTAAATTTTGAAATGGTGAATGATCATACATAGGTTTCGGTGTCTGTAGAGTATATAGATAAGAAAGATCATCTTAAACATGCATTTATTGTTTCAGAATCATGGTCCATTTTCGGTGGCATTCCTCAAACTATAACTTCACCCCTTGATATAATCAAGATAAGATTCCAGATCTGACTATAATTCCATGATTTTCATTTTCTTTACAACTGAATTCTTTACTATATATTATACTCTAGGAAAACAATACTCTATGAAAATGATACTTTCAATGTATTTGTATTAGTTTACTTTTTTAGGGAAAAAATAAAAATGAGATAAATAGCTGTGTTTTCCTGATGAATTAGTGGTTGGTTCCACTTTTTTATATGTACAGAGCTCCTCTATGATGGGTTGTTCATTTCTTGATTTCCCTATTTAATGCATTACAAATATATTGGTCTGTAACCTGGAACATACCATGGTTGGTTCACTAAGATGACTAATATAATGTTTTGCTTATGACCCACTTTATTGCACTTTTTGCTTCCCTATTGAAAAATGGAAAATGTGAATGAATGATCAAAATATGGTGTTAATGTTATTTAAGAAACAAGTAAATTATGTTTTTGATATGTCATAAGTAACCAAGTACTTCAATGTCACCAAATTCATAATTTGTATTGATTTTTGAATTCAAGCTCAAGGTTGGGTTCATTAAATCATCCTTGCAGATTTCATCCACTCAGGTATACATATCTACTGTTGATTGACTATAACTTTTTATTGAAACTTTATCATTGTTATTTTCAAATTCTATTTGTATTGTGTCATCTAATACATGCATTGTTCTTTTCAATTATAACAATATTTTATCTTTATTTATATAAATTTTTTTAATTATTTATACAATTCAATTTTATAATTAATATAATCCATTATAACTAATGAAGATTTATATTTTCATTATTCTTTTGTTTTTTATCATATATTATATTTCTGAATTATTTTTACTAAAAATCATTAATCTTTTTGTTTTATGATCTTCATTAGTTTGTTAACATTGAATTACCTTTTTTCCAAAGTCTATACATACTAAAAAAATTGATTATGTATTAGATGCCTTTTCTGTAATTGTATAACATTAATTTTCTTTTATAGTATATGCTAGGTAAGGAATCCTTATGCTCTATTTTTGGTCGGTTTCTATTGTTTCTTTCTTGAAACAAGATCCATTGAGTTTGAATGAAAAAATCCAATTCACATCGAACATTTGACCCTATAATTAATTCTAAAACATTACATTTTTATAGGTTGTTCCATGTCTTTATCTTTTTACCCATTTTTTAATTTCCTTTCTATACTCTTTAAATAAAATTATGACTATACCAGGTACTATTTTTCTCAAATTCTGAAATTTCATTAATAAAAATAGAACTAAAATTACATTGAAACAATTCTTTTATCCTTATTTCATATGTGTATCAGAACAATGGATCTTTACAACTATGTTGTAGCACTAATGTTGGGTTCATTAAATCAACTATGTAAAATTGATCCACTCAGGTATATATATGTACTATTGATTGACTATTATTTTTTTGGAAGTTTATGATTGAAAAATATTCATTTTTTTATTTCCATTTGTTTGGATCATTTTCCCTTATTTTCTATTTTCATTAAATCATATTATGAATGCAGTATCATTAGACATAAATAACTCTCCTGGTTTTCTAAAGACATGAATCACCACCAAAAACCTGTTACTAACCCACCTCCAAGTTACCTAATCGCTCATTCTCCCTCTCTAGTGCCCATCCAATCTTGAACAAGCATCAAGCCCATCAAGTGGTGTTATCGAGATCATCTGTAACTCGATATGCTTCCCAGACCCGGCTGCTCGACCATGCCTCGCATCTTTGACGAGGAAGAAACCAGTATCCATGAACACATTCTGAACCAGGAATATATTCCCCATGGTTATCTCCTCAGTGCTTTCATCCACCTATGTTATCTTTGTGCCCCCTACAGCTTATTGATTCTCTGCAACAAGCATATCAGACCTTCTGCACCACAGGCCATTGCCCTCTATGAACTTCAGAACCATGTGATCTCTCTCCTTAAAGTATTCTAGATGACCCAGAAAATACATATGGTTATGAAACATGTGATGAAATTATCAAAGATCAGGTTACAAATAGTTCAACTATAGAAAACAAAACATTATTCTCCCAAGTAATCTTTGATTTTTTGTTCTTTTATGTAGTATTTGTTTTGGATACATGTGTCTTTCCATGAACAAAAATTCATATATATTTATTATGAATTTTTTATTCTCTACCATATTACTTATGATTTCCTTTGAACTTTTTTTTTCTTTACTGCTTGCAAGAATAATATAGGCTTAAGAAGGAAAATAAATATACAGCCAAAGTACACTTACGGTTCCCTTCTTCTTAAAAGTAAAATTTTGGAATGTTTATTTCTTTCGTATGAACATACTACAACTTTAATGCTGAGAGGCATCTTTTCTCATTATTCATTATTGTGGTTGTCCATATTGAACATCTGGATAAATATGTTCATTCATTTATCTGGATTAAAAACTTTGATATGCCATATTTCAATTTTACTATTCATTTGTGGTTCAAGATTAACCAGTTCATTCGTTATGCTTATTTGGATGGAAGTAGACCAATAATTCTTGGCATTAACAATTGTTCTATATGAACTCTTATATACATGTCTATACTTATATGTTTTATCTTATTAAACATTTGGTTTCTCGATGAATATTGAATAATAATTGTCACTTAAGTAAACATACTGATGCTAATGGGGTGCATACCGGGAAGATCTGGTGAGAGGTCTTAATGGACATCATGTTGACTTCAATCAAGTTGAAGTTCAATAAGAACTATAATCAGATCTCAATAGAAACAAGATGTGGTGGTTCATACTTTGAAGACCACACCCATTAAGGGACTTGGGTTGACCTATTGGAACTATCTAGTTGTGGAAAGGTTAACTACAACACCACTTTGGGGTGTTAAACCCAAATATTCTTCTCCCTTATCATTTCTTTTATTTCCTTTAGTTATTTTACTATTTAATAAAAAAAATTGTGTTTTCTGAGCCAAAAAAAAGATGGATATCACCTCACTCACCTGTTAAAGATCTAATCATACTATTGTTGGAAACATAAAAAAACATCCAAGTATGTGTTTCTACTTTGTTTTCAGTGTTTTTGATTTTTCTCATTGCCCAATTTAAAGTTTATATGATACATTTCCCATTTAATGTCTAGGTTTCTCTAAAAGACATTTAATGTGCAGGCTTTAGGTTACGGTTATCCAAGATGAGATTTAGTGCACTCTATAATGGACATTTGTGAGACTATTCGGGTAAATATATCTTTGGTTGGTGAACTCAACTAATGATGTTGTTACATTTTAGAAAACTAATCGAAAAACACTTATTTCACTTGAAGTTTATAATAAGTGGTTCCATACAATTTTTTTCTGAATTACTAATTGAAGATGTGTGTTTTTTAACATTTATTTAAATGGTTTTCTTTTGGATAAGGTTCCAATGAAGATGGGAGATGGGTTGTTGTGTCTGGATGGTCGAGAGTAGGCAACCACAAGCAATGGCCACCAGTACATAGTATAGAAGTGTACCAAAACCTCATATACTCCAACAACTACAGGTCTATAATGCTTCTATATTTTAGTAACCTAATGATAGTAATTACAATAATAATTTAGTCAATCCACTCAATTCAATTGAATTACATTATATAATGATAGTAATAGTCATAATAATGATAAAGTTCATGAATTTTATACATTACCATAATGATTTTTAAAAGCATTGTCATCACTTATAAATATCATGTTCAATCTATGTAAAATCAAAGGAGATGGTTATAGCTTCTAGGTGGGATGTGTTTGGAATTTTGATAGGTGTTTCTTTAACACTATTAATTCTTGAATTGGTACATCCATCCCTGATTTATCTTCATTATTTAACTTTATTTTCATTATGATGAATACTCTTTTGTAAGAGATGAAGTCTCTATCACCTGGATATCTTTAAACTATTCCATTCTTGACACACCCATAGGATGTTACCAAAATATTCAACACCACCACATAGGTAATTCCACACATTGTTAATTATATTTTTATTAGGTGTGAGTTTATATTGTTGAAGTTAAATTTATTATAATAGAACATGATTAAAATTTTTGGTTTGTATTTTCAATTGAAAATATCTTTCTATTTATTTATCAATAGTTTCAATGTTACAAATTTTTGAATTAATTAAGTTTTTATTTATCGATAACAGAACACATGTTCTATTGCAGTTTGTTTAGTTGATATACAATAGATGTATTTCATTTTGATTTTTTGTTTCAAAATAAAATTTCAATTGTAACTTTTGAATAGTATTTTAGTTTATAAAATATGTTAATTAGATGAAAAATTGATGCACTACTGGAAAAATACCTTATACCAACAGTTTGGAACCGTTGGAATAGGCCTCCAAACCGTTAGTATTGGCTATACCAATGGTTTGGAGAATCATTTCCAAGTAAGTCGTGAGGATAGGTCTATACCAACAGTGTTGGGAAAATCGTTGGTATAGACCTATACCAACGGTTATGAAAACCGTTGGTAAAAGTTATATGAAAATTATACCAACGGTTCCATAAACCATTGGTAAATGTAATTCACAAAATAATCATCTTGTTGGTTTTGATCCCAGCACCTTCCGTTTGTGATTGAATGACCTAAGAACTAACCTAACTTACTTTTGTGAACATAATTTCATAAATATATATATGTATTATAATAAATATTTTAAATTTTGATTTATTTAATGTTCGTTGTAAGAATATTCCATTAAAAATATATGTACTTATACCAATAGTTCTCCAAACCATTGGTATAGACCTATACCAATGGTTTTGAGAACTGTTGGTATAGGTTCTTTGATTTTGGGACCTATACCAACAGTTTTGGACAAACCGTGGGTATAAGGGGGACCAATACCAATGTTTTGGCCAAACCATTGGTATAGGGTCTCTATAATGGACCTATACCAATGGTTTGGCCAAACCATTGGTATAGGTACCCCCTATGCCAACAGTTTGTCCAAAATCATTGGTATAGGTCCATATAAGAGACATATTCCAAAGGTTTTGGCCAAACTGTTGGTATAGGTCCAAATTAGTGATCTATACCAATAGTTTGGCCAAAATCATTGGTATAGATCATATTTCAAGTAGTGATGATCATGTGGTAAAGGATGTGATTGAATCCAATATGATGACTGAAGACAATCAATTTTCTAATTCACTAAATTGGTGATAATGAAATGATACTCAAATACAATTTTTAACATTTTTCATCTGTTCATTTCAATTCAACAAGTTTGGGACAAATTTTTTGACTATGGTTGTAGATTTGTAGCTAGTAGTACTAGAAAAGAACCTATTTCCAGAAATACTATGGATCCATCTCAAACCACTATGGAGGACCAAATGCCTCTTTTTTAGGAGTTTGTATCAGAGGTAGGATATCTCTCTTCTGCAAATTCCCTCATTGAAAAATATTTTGATGCTCTCTAACTCCATCAGGAGTGGTTACTGGAAATATAGGTTTGCTGATTATCAGTTTATTGATGAAATGGTGTTGTGTTATGATCGGTGCTATAGATGGTGATGTTTCTGCTAATTTGATTCAGTCAGTTCAATGTTTTGATGCTGTGAATCTAGATTTTGGTTACAAATTATGATATCCCTAGGTTGTTTCCAAATGGTGATTTCAAAGGGTCAATCTAGATGTAGTTTTTCATATTTTAGACATCAAATGTTCAATAACTAAAGGGCATTGTCTTTTTCATTCATGTATACATTTAATCTTGCTGGTAGTTGTTTAAATGACACATGTTTCCAATGTTTTCTCCCTATGATTATCATGATTCCTATAGGGACAGTATTATGATGTTTTGGAAATATGTTTTGATGGTTTTACTTGACTTTGAAAATGTTAATTTATTTTTTGAACTACTATAACTGAAAGGTATTGGTTCCCTTTAAATTTTCAATTCATCTATATCTATGTGTTTCTTACAGAAGTTACTAAATTATTATAGGAATTTGTCCACAATGTCTATGAATCCGAGAGACAATGTGAAACATCAATGATTTGCACTGCAGATAATATTTTATTATAGAAGGATCTCCCAAAGGGTATTTGAGTTTATGGAGGACAAGGTATGTATCTTTATATATTTTATGAAATTTTAGTCATGTTTTAATTTCATAAAACAATAAATTCACACACTGTATAAGTTTAATTATACTTTGCATTTCTTTGTTTGATTTCCAATATTTTTATAGGGAAACACTTCATTTTCTATTGTTCTTCATAAATTGAGTTGAACATCTAGCCCTAAATAAGTAAGTGCCCAGCTTCTATGTATAATAACTCCTAACCATCTAAATTATTTCTACTTAGGGATGAAAATGCATATAATGCTTTCATTTCTTCTTCAACAGAATTGTAATTCACCATTTTGATTAGACTTAACAGGGACCCCAGTTCCAGGATATGCTTCAATACTACTAAGTTATTTTTACAACGCTTCCCTAGAACCCTTGTAGTAATTCTTATCATATCTGAGTCAGTGTTACTAAATTCCTGAATAAGCGCACCAAGTCCACCAAAATTATTGAGTTCATTAGAATAGTATATAGGTTCATCGAGTATAAGTTGTTAATATGGGTTGCTGGAATTGGCTCTATCCGGGGTACTGTGAGCATTGTCCAAAATAGTAGTTTTTATGCTTTTATTCACCCTGTTCTCATTTTACTATAATGATATTGTATAATTTTATAGGGTTTATAATTGAAGTTGGAAAGGAATCATGTTGAAAAACTAGAAAAGCTTTATCCTTGTAATATTTACAATCAGAGATTAAATCATGTTTACAATCAATGTTTATCCTCATCATATTTACGATCAGAGTTTATCCTCATCATATTTACAATCATATTTTTTTTAAATATATGATTCTTTTGGTGAAGTATTATAGATTGTTTTCAAGTAATATAATATTGATAGTATAAAATTAAATGCTTCTTCTGGTCTTGATGGTATGAAACCCGACACTAATCCTAACCGAGTATTTTATCATTCATTATTAAGGGATCTTTTAGTTGGTGATCTTAGTGGTTGGGATCCTCAAAATCATGATCTTTTGTTCTATGAGCCTGAAAGTTGGGGAATTTTAGCGATTCTATTGGGAGAAAAAAACCAAACAATATTTTCTTAACTTGTTTTCGGAATGCTTTGTCACTAATCAATCCACCCAGGCTACATTACTAGCCTCACATGTGGAGATTTTATTTGGTATCTACCATGGAAATATCTTTGGAAGTTAAATTTCCAACAAAAGGAAAAAACTCTTCTTAGAGGAAGATGCTTTGTTTAAAATGGGGTCTCCAGTATATCTCTTTTTGATTACAGGTCATGTGTTGTGCAGGAAAACTAAATTGATGGTTGTTAGAGGAAGATACAGTGCAAGGGATTGCTTCTGGGATAGATAAGATAATTTCCTCCCCAACTATTTTTGATAGTGTAGTGGATTCTTCTTTATGTCTATTGATATTGTCAATAAGCATTTTTGAATGGGGCACTTCTAAATCTGCTCCAATGTCTTGGGGATGTAATTACATAGATTCCAAGGTGGATTCAAAAGCTCTTTTATTTGAGAATTCAGAAGCTCATCTATCTAAAGAGAGCACTATTTATTCCTCAGTAACTGTAGCTATTATTCCAAGACATTAAGTCTTTCTATAAATATTGTTCCTTCATAATTTGTTTTATAGAGAAGGATGCTCATTATGTAACTTTTTTCATCAATTTATTTAACTTTTATTCCTTCATTATGTCTATCATTTTTTCCAATATTTTCAATATTAATATGAACTATTATGTTTGATTAATAGTATTCTACAGTTAATAATAAGAATTATTGTATAGTATTGTGCATCGCATGGGTGGAGTACTAGTTTATATAGGATCTAGGATGGTTCTCGAGTGGTAAGAACCTTGTAATAATGCATTAATAAATGATATCAAATCTAGGAGGGGAATGATTTTTATAGTACTATAGCAGTATTATAACACAGTAGTAGTGTAGAAACTATGGTAGGTATTATATTGGGTTATTTTAGTAGTGATAATATTCACCTAATTTGGGATTCTAGACCATGTATTTGGGCATACAGGCCTCTGGTCCTTTAGGCTACCAAGGACCATTGGGCCAATGGGACTTAAAGTTATCCTCTCTATACAGTGTGAGTAAAGAGTATCCATATCCAACTAAATCAAGAAAGAGTGGTGGTAGTCACTCGTGAATCGTCTGGATGTGGACAGGGAGGGAAAATGAGTCAATCCATTATAAATGGATTTTTGTACCTATGTAGATGGGTGAGGAAGACCAAATGCTTCAATGGTGATGAGTTGAGCATAGAAATTTTATAGGGTGATGGTGGAGATTTTTTACTTTTAATCTTGTAAGCTTGTGCCTCTGGGTCTCATGGCCACATATGCTAGGTCTATTCACCATATAAGGGTTAGCTCTCAACCCAGTTAAAAGGAAGATTATTAAATATAAAAAAAATCAAAGGCCTTTGAGCCAAAGAGTATTCATATTTATATATATTAATATAAATTAATTTTATTCTAATGACATTAACACTATATTATATTGAAATTATAATAAAATTAAAATCTTATAAATATTGTATATATTTTAATATGCATACATGTGGGTTGGTTTCACCTACACACATACATGTCCTTCACTCACACACATACACATCTAGGTATTAATATAGATTCATGGTCATATATACAAATTTAATCAATAATTTATTCAATTAAATGAATTTAAAAAATCATATGTTCAGAAATTTTCATAACTAAATAATTATATATATATATATATATATATATATATTTATATATATGTTATTCAAAAGTAATTATTGTTATTTTTTATAGAAATTCTAACATAAATATTATATATGTATACATTATGTAATATATTTCTAAAATATGAAATATTATTCATATAACTATAATATTAAATTTTCAACCATGGATAATAAAAAATTAAAAAATAATAATAAATTAAATATAAATAATAATGAATATTCTATATTTTTTTAAATATAGATGATAATAAATTTAATTAATAATTCTATTTAATTAATTAGTAATATATTTTTTATATCAATTTCTATTGATTTAAATATTTTTGAATATAACTATACATTTATGTAATTAATGATCTTTTTTAAAAAAAATTAATTCATTTATATAAATTATAATATTTTCTAAAATCATTTATAATTTTTAAATGTTGATAAAATCTATTTTCGTTTTTTAATATAATTATCAATATATACATCTATATAGTTAGTAATTACTATAATCTTTTTATTGTATACAATTATTAATATTATTATATTTTATCTTACAATCAAAAAATTAATTATATATATCCTGAAAGTATTTATTCATTTATATATATTTAAATAATTATATTTTTAAAAATATAATTAATGATAGTAAAATATAATTAATAATTATTAGTTTAAAAAATAATAAGTATTAATATTTTTATATATAAATAATATATATATATATATACAAATATACATACTAGTAAATATAAATCTACTTAAAAATAATTAATAAAAATTTTAATTTTAATTTTAAAGTTTTTATAATTAATAGTATGTTTTTTAAAAACATTAATACATTTATATTTTTCACATAATTGACTTAAAAATACTATATTATAAAATATGTAATTTATGTTTGTTAAAAATAATTTTTTATTATTTTAAACTTGGTTGATATTAAATTTCATATATATATATATAATTAGTAATATATTGGAAATAATCTTCTATATACTGAAATATAGTTTGTATTGAATATATATTAATTTATATAATTAAAAAAATTGAATATTATTAAAAATAGTTAAATATAGTTAATAATTATAATATATATATATATAATATTACATACATTTATATAATTAATAAGACATTGAAAAAATATATATTTAATAGTAACTTTTAACATTTTTATATTTATATATAGTTATATATAATTATTAATATATAGTAAACTATATTTACCCATTTATAAAATTAATAATATATTTTAAGTGAATTCAATCATAATGAAATATAATTACTAATTATTGATTTTCTTTATACAATTAATAATATAGAATTATTTTCAATTTTTCTTTGGGTTTTATCACAAATAATAATAGAGATGTTAAATGATCACATAAGATTAAACAACTTGTGGGGAACTTATGAAATATTGAAGTGGATATTTAAGAAGATACATGAGATTAAATGGCGTATTTTATCAGCGCTAAAATTAGCATTGTTAAAAAATGCTTTTATCAATGTTAATAATAGTGATGTTAAATGATCGTGTAAGATTAAATTTATCTTTGGAAAAATAATGTATGATTAAAATGAATATTTTGGAAGCTATGTAAGAAAAAAAAATATTTTATCAGTTTTAAAAGTAACACTGATAAAATATTAAATTATTAGCACTTAAAATTTTAAAACTGATAAAGCACCCTTTTTTCTATGATTTTTAAAAAGAATTGATAAATCCATTTGTGACCATTTAAAATAACCCTAACAACTCCACCTCTAATTCCACGACCCAAATCAATGGTTCCAAGCTAGAGAGTCACAAGATATCATGTGAACCGCCCCATATGCAAGAGATTACTGACTAGCAACAAGAGTATGAACGCTTTCATTGGGGAGACTATACCCTCAATAATCATATCCATACACCAAAAGAGTAAATAAAATATAAATCAACTCAAAGAATCATGGGGGAAGAATAAATGTCATAAAATATTAAAATATGGAACACATGTTATAAAAATAAATAAATCAGACTCCTAGTGTGGGAATCCAAACAAAATTATAAAAGTGCAAGTTGAAAAATATGAAAAATGTTGTGGAAATAAATAAGGGTTCATCCCAGTACCACTACCAACTACACACTCCAAAATCAAAAAACTTCCACACATTCCTTCCCCTTATATGGATCCCTAATCATGAGATTTTCCGGTGCATTGAGATTTCTTTGTAGGTTGTGAGTAATAAACCAAGTAAGAGGCCACCAATGTATCCTTAACATGTGTTCATAGGTATGAAAATCGTATTCCATGATGAAATTAATTATGGAATAAATTATAAACAGTCATACACTAAGCACTCATGTGCTAACCAAGCCACTATGATCCATGATCATACTATCTTTTGTAACATTCTAGAAGGATAGTTGTAATGGATGTCGCAAATGATCAGGAAATAGCCACAGGTCTAATAAACTAGTCACTCAGGATCTAGAGGCATCAAGTATACATGTCACCAGCATGGGTCAGTCCACAAGGTATTGATATGATGACGCACCCTCAGGACAATCAACGAGGTCATCATAACTCAAAATTGTGTCTTGGGTAAACCCACAAGGTAATCATGCCCCTACCCTGTGTACTTATCATATTCTATTGTGTGTCATGTGCACTCGCACTCAAAGGGATAAACATTCACTATAGGAAAACAGGCGTTTCACGGTGATTTTTTCGCGGCGGTTTTAAAAACAGCCGTGAAATATGTAAAAAAATAATAATTTTTTTTAATTTTTTCTATGATTAGCATCGGTTTTTTAAAAACCTGCCGCGAAATAGCGGCGGTTTGGGCAAAACCGCCGTGAAATGAAAAGAAAAAAATAAAAAAAACATGAGAATCCCCGAAATCACTAAAACGGTCATAAATTTTGATTCGAGCATCCATTGGAGCGCCACGACCAGTCAAATCAAAGCTCATGAAGAGATCTAGAAGATCTTATAATCAAAACCATGAGACGGTCTAAGGTGCGGATGAAATGAGAGTTGTAAGAAAGTTGAAAAAAGTTCTCCAACTTCAAACGGCCATAACTTTCGCTCCGGGTGTCCGTTTGGGCTCTACCACATATCAAATCAAAGCCAGTGAAGAGAGATACGCACCAGTTTGACATAGGCAAGCTTCTTTCATGTTTTTCAACCCCAAAACCCCCTCTTAAGGCCTCTAAAACCTCATTTCCTTCACCAGTGTCTCGTCGAACTTGTCTTCAAATGGTACTAACTTTCGATCCGCGTGTTAGTTCGGACTCCTCCACCTGCCAGATCGTAGGTCGTTCCATAAGCTTCGGTGTGACTGGTCGCGGTGCCCACATGGACTCCTGGATCATAAGTTATGGCCTAGTTAGTGGGTATTGGGTCTGTTATGTTTTTCAATTCCTCGTTTCTAGCACCTCTTCCCCGTCAGCTTTTTTTTAAACAGTTGTAACTTCTGATCCGTCGGTTCATTCGATCTCTTTCACCTATTAGCTCAAATATCGTTTTAGAATCTTTGATTTGACTGGTCGCAGATCTGGAACGGACTCTTGGATCATAAGTTATCTATGTTAATGTGAGTCCAATTTTTTTGTCACTTTATGACCGTTTTGACGGGTTTTAACGGTTGCTCAATTTATTACTGTTTATTTGGGTTTCCATGACTTGTTATCTTTATCAATGGTTTTTTGTGGGTTATTATGATGATTATGTTGAATTCTAAAGGGGTTTTCTAGAGTTGTCATGAGTTTTCATGTGTTCACATTCTTTCTAATGTCTCATTCTCCGTGCTTCTCCATCCGTTTTCATGCGTTTTCATGATTTTTCATCCCTTATCACGTCTTTTGATACTTTTTCATTTGTTTCATTTATTATTTATTATTTATTATTTATTATTTATTATTTATTATTTATTATTTATTATTTATTATTTATTATTTATTATTTATAATATACTTTAATGTATTTATGAACTATTTTTTTACTGGTTATTTATTATTTATTATTTATATTTATTTATTATTTATTATTTATATTTATGTATTATTTATTATGTATTATTTATTATTTATTATTTATTATTTATTATTTATTATTAATAAAAATAAAATATTATTATTATTATTATTAATATTGGTTACTGGTTGTTTATTATTTATTATTTATATTTATATTTATTTATTATTTATTATTTATTATTATCTATTTATTATTTATTATTTATCATTTATTATTTATTATTATTTATTATTTATTATTTATTATTTATTATTTATTATTAATAATAAAATATTATTATTATTATTATTATTTCTTACTAGTTATTTATTATTTATTATTTATTATTTATTATTTATATTTATTATTTGTTTATTATTATTTATTATTTTATTATTATTATTTCTTGTTTGTTATTTATTTTTATTTATTTTTATTATTTATTCTTTATTATTATTTATTATTTATTATTTATTATTATTTATTATTTATTTATTATTTATTATTATTTATTTCTTATTTCTTATTTCTTATTTATTATTTATTATTTCTTATTTATTATTTCTTATTTCTTATTTCTTATTTCTTATTTCTTATTTCTTATTTCTTATTTCTTATTTCTTATTTCTTATTTATTATTTATTATTTATTATTTATTATTTATTATTTATTATTTATTATTTATTATTTATTATTTATTATTTATTATTTATTAATAATAATATTTTATTTATTATGTGTTATTTATTATTTAACATTTATTATTAAATATTTTGTTATTTTGTGTTTATTATTTATTATTATTTATTATTATTTATTAGTATTTATTATTATTTATTAGTATTTATTATTAATTATTAGTATTTATTATTATTTATTATTATTTATTATTATTTATTACTATTTATTATTATTTATTATTATTTATTATTATTTATTATTATTTATTATTTATTATTTAATATTTATTATATATTTTTATTTATTTTTATTTTTTATTTTTTATTTTTTATTTTTTATTTATTATTTGTTTATTATTATTTATTATTTGTTTATTATTATTTATTATTTATTATTATTTAATATTTATTATTATTATTTATTATTTATTAATTATTATTCTTTATTCTTTATTCTTTATTCTTTATTATTATTTATTATTTATTGTTTATTATTTCTTATTTCTTATTATTTATTATTATTTATTATTATTTATATTATTTAGTATTTATTATTGATTATTGATTATTGATTATTTATTATTTATTATTTATTATTTGTTTATTATTATTTGTTATCATTTATTATTAATTATTATTAATTATTTTATTATTATTATTTATTATTATTTATTAATATTTAATATTATTATTATTTAGTATATCTATTAGTTATGTATTATTTGTTTTTTCAATTAATATATATAAGTATATTAAATTCTGTTTATTAACCACATGATGAGCTTGCTGGAGTGGTAAAGTCTTTTGAAAATATGCAAGAGGTTAGGGGTTCCAATCTCACCAAACACAGTATTTCTTTATATTGCATGTGCATGTGCATGTGCATGGGATGTACATGCATTGATAAATAAACTAAATAAAGTAATACGAAGTAAATTCCAATCTCACCAAACGCAGTATTTCTTTATACTGCATGTGCATGTGCATGTGTATGGGATGTACATGCATGGATAAATAAAGTAAATAAAGTAATACGAAGTAAATAAAATAAATACGAAATAAATAAATAAAATAAATAAATAAATAAAATTAATAAATAAATAATTAATTAATTAATTAAAAAATAATTAAAAAATAAAAAAAATAAAAAAAAACACTGCTAAAAACCCGCTGCAAAACGTTCTATGATGGTTTTGAAAACCGCCGCGAATAGTTTCCAGAAGCACGATTTTGCGGCGGTTTTTCAAAACCACCGCCAATCTATTTAGTGGCGGTTTAAACCGCCGTGAAACGTAAAACCAAACCGCCGCAAAATCCCTTTTTGCCATAGTGATTACAGAATGGTCCACCTGTTATAAGAACCAAAATAATAACATCAATGGAATAGTAATAAATGCAATAAGATAGAGCATATAAAGGCATAAAAAATCATGTCATTAAGAGATGCCATTATCAATATACATAAACATGCAATCAACATTTAACATGGAAACAGGCTATATAAGTATCCTCATTGTATCAATTATAATAAATAGGTCTCACGGTCTCTACACCCACTTGTAATCACTATCAAGAAAGATCATACAATCTATGAAAATAAAATAATCATATCAAAGAAATGAGAGTGTACAATGGCCTCAAATGGTAAGGAACTTCCTTGATCAAGTTCATTTACAAAGTACTGAAATATTCCTCAAAGTATTGAAGGTCAAATAATGTTGTGTGTCATGACCCAATCCAAGTCAAGAATCGATCCAAAACTACCCCAAGACTGCCTCCATAGGTCAGGGGGTGGTGACAAGGGTTGAAGGCAAAAATAACTCAGGGAGTCCATTACCTAATTACCTATATGCACTCATGCAACCAACTCAATAACAAGTTCATAGGGAAAGAATGAAAATATACAACACTATTATAAAGTAAATCAGGCATGCATGGAACTCTAGATAGTACAAAATTATAGTCGTGTATACAAAAAAGTAAAAGGGGAAAAATAAATTTCCAACCAAAAAAATGTCCCAACCTGACAAAAATGGAAAAAAACTAAACAGTTGAGAGATACCAACTCTGGTATCCAAAGAAAAGGCCACCGTACATGGTCCTAGAACCCAGTATCTCTAAGATCCTATGAATTATTGGTCAACCCATCCGTTATCTGAAAAATAAACGACACGTGTGGGCAAAGACCTTATAGGGTTGAATACATACATATCTAATAGAATTCCCTGAAAAGGTGAGGTTGGAGTAGTAAGAGATACAACTGGAGTGGAAAGCAGTGGATGCAACAAGGAATAGTAAAATAATAAAATTGAACCCAACAACAGAGTGAAAGTAAGCTCATCCAAGAACAAGGGGATAAACATGGTGAGTAAATGAACTAACCATCGAGCCTTAATCGCCACTAGTAGGATAGTATACTCTTCCAAACATGAAAATCCAAACACAGAAAGTATGTGGCATACCCCACATATGTTTTCCTCTCCATGAAGGAGTATTCAAATCCAAGGTGTGAATCCAGTAGAATATATATATATATATACTCAGTTAAAGAATCCCAAAAAAGAGAGTAAGGTGGTTGCCATCTCATAGCTCATCACAAGAAGAATAGTATCCAATAATTCCAAAAGTCCATAAACGATGCCCAAAATCCCACACATCTTCTTTGAACACACAGTTCTAAGGGACTCATTCACTATAACTTTTTACTATTCACTTTGGGCAGCACTAACTTGACCTCGTGTATTTAGGTCGCATCACAAAAATGCCTCTCGGTTGGGAAAGCGTCCATCTTCCTTAGGAGTCCAAAATTATGTCAAACCACGTCTTGTCACTATATCGCACAGTTGAGGAGTCACAACTCAAGGTAGAGAACCCCCTAACCTAGTACATCAGGGGGATTTTATAATCTAAAATTCATTGAGGAACTCCACCACCCTGTCCCACTAGAGGGTACCACTCGGGAAAAGTCATCGAGGAACTACACATCCCACCCCTGCTGGAAGGTAAGCCTAGTAAGATCACCTAGGAATTTGACTTCCCATCCCAACTAGAGGGTAAGAACATAATTTTAAGGAACTCCATTTCCCATACCTTATGTAGGGTAACTTATTAAGACTTTCAGGAAACACCACTGCACATCCCTGTAGGAGGGGAAGCCCGAAAATGTCTGGTGATATTTCATGATCGCTATTGTCATTGGGCACTAACAAGATAATCCCCATGCCAGGAACATTTCACATAGTATCTCTAAATCCTCTACCAAGGGAACCATCTCATTCTACATGGAAAAAATTAGGAATCGCTACTCGTATTCCAAAATCCAAGTTCAAATGAAGGAGATAAAAAGATTAGAAGATTCCTCATTAGAGCTCAAGTAGAACACGGCATGTGAGGGGGCCCATACAACATGTGGCCCCACTTCACAACAGGGGAGTATTTTTGGATGGTAAAAGTATCCCATCCGTGAATGGTTACATGCTATTTAGGTGTACTACATGGAGTGTCCAACCTATCCAGGTACTAGGTCATGTGTTGAGGGTTGTGTCTACGTACTCAGACCCTGTGTCTATGAATTATGGTACATGGACTATCGGGTCAAATGGAATGACACCCATGTGGTTTACCCATGTCTAGTTACTTCTACATAGACTCTTACCTATGTGGTTTTCCAGATGGATTGTCCAACCAGGAGAGGGTACACAATATTTAAGGGAGAACTACAGGCTATGTCATCCTTAACTTTCTCAAACCCTATCCACCACCACAGAAAGGGTTTACATTCCATGTGCTCTAAGTTTTATACGGCATGTAGTCATGATTTTTTCAGAAACTTTAGATCTCTAGATTTTTCCTTCTCAATATGAATCAGGCCCCACTTTCATAGATCCCACATTGGTTCCTCCTAAATCTCATGGATGTGGCCATTATTCACATTCACTAGCTGTCTATCACTAGAAATCAGCCATCAGTGGCTGTGGTGGTTTTCCATTCGAACCACACACCGCCATATCTTCGTTCATCCTAATCTTGAAGTTAAACAACTAAATCAGTCATCCCTTCCTTTAAATTATCACATATCTATGGCTTGTCCATCGATCCTTTTTTTGTCAATCTTCCATGTATCCAAGATTTTGATCTAGCTTGGTACCTCTCAATAAAGTTGAACTGGGACCAACGGGTCCAATTAGTTAAGAACATAAAGAATGGGGGATATAATCACCAAATAAATGTTTTAAATGGTTGTTGGCAAATCATTCTTGTCCAACAATCAAGAACGTGGTCCAGGGTTAGATAAAAAATGAAATAAATAAATTTCCAGTATGTTGGCACATGAAAAGGTTGCATGGAGGGGTGAAAATCGAAGGATGATTATCAATATATAAAAATATTTAATCTTGAGGAATAAAACACCAAATAATGATCCCTGTACCTAATTTGTACTAATCATTGCTGAAAAACGCACTCATGTAATGATTGGAAGTGGTTTCTACATTTGTTGCATCTTGATCTGATCTGATTCAGAGTCCTATCTTTATTAGATCTTGATTCACCAATGGAAGGAGGAAGGATCTCTCACCAGCAGATTTTATAAATTATTAGGGAAGCCTTGGAAAATTTTCTATAATGATATATTTATAGACATGTCATCTAGGTTAAATTAATTTAATTAAATATTTAATTAATCCACTTGAACTCACTACCAACAAGAAAGGGGTCCGAACATCCTACACTGACTCAATTTATTTCCTGCCTAAGGTAAACACCACATTTCGAACTCAACTGTGGTCTTGGTTTTTTGATCTAATCAACCATTTAATATTCACCCCATTTTCTTTAAGATATCATGTGAGTGCAATATAAAATATATTTAATATTTTTATAAAATTAATTTTTGGAACATCGAGTCTTATAATCACATTCTGTCTCAGTTTCTAGCACTAGAAATATATATTGAAATATTTTAAAGTCTTACGTAGAAAAAAGGGTCTCTACATCATTCCATCCTTCAATGTTTTAACTCGGAAAATAAAAACATAGAAACAAATCAAGATACTTATCCCGCATATAGTTCTCCGTCTCCCAAGAACTATCTTATATGTTCTGGTGCTTCCACGGAACAATAACCAAAGAGATGTTCCATCCACATAGTGTCCTTTCTAGATAATTATCAATCGCCACTAGGTTCTCCGCAAATGTGGCTTCATCCTCGACATCAAGATCACTCTAGTCAATGATGTGTGTGGGATCATGCACGTATCTCCTTAGCTGTGACATGTTAAATATTTTAATCACCCTCTCCTAATATGGGGGAAGGGTGCGGAAGTAAGCAACCTCTCCAATCCGATGCATGATCATAAAAGGCCCAATGAAACTCTGGGATAACTTTCCTCTTTAGTTAAACATCCCCATTCCTCGTTGTGGGGATAATCTAAAGAAAATATAGTCTCCTTGATCGGGCTCTAAGGGCCTATGAGAGTGGTCTGAATATGATTTATGTATTTTCTATCCCTTCCTCATCCATTAAGAAATTACCATCACTTTCTCCATCATCACCTACACCATCTCTCGAACCATAAGAGATGACTCAAAAATCACTTTCTATCACAAGGGTAGATTTAAGGGTCTACTATATAAGGCCTCAAAAGGTTCCATGTCTATGGTAGAGTGGTAGTTGTTTCTATACACAAAATCTACCAAGGGCACATGTTCTTTCCCACTCTGGCTGAAGTCTGACATGTTGTCCCTCAACATATCCACTAGCTCTAGGATAGTGTGCTCGGTCTGCACATCATTTTGGGGGTGAAAGGTTTCAATCATCCATATTTGGGTCCCAAATTCCACATGTATGCCTTCCCACAATCGTGAAATAAACAGCGCATCATGATTAAAGATAATTTTCAAGGGTACCCCGTGAAGTTAAATGATCTCCCATATGTACAGCTACCCCAAACTCTCCACCGAACTATGCTCCCTAATGGAAAGGAAGTGTGTCTACTTCTTGAGTCAGTAAACTATCACCTAGATAGAATAATATCTCTTCTTTTTGTGTTGAATATCTATAACAAGTTCCATGGATGTTCTATCCCACTTCCACTCTAGGATCTCAACAGGCTGCAAGAAACCTACCATAACTTGTTATTAGCCTTCACCTGTTGACAAGTGTGGCACCGAGAGATGAACTCAGATACACTTCATCTCATGTCAAACCACAAAAACTACTGCTGAAAGTCTCTATACATATTCCCCGCACTAGGATTTTTAGATAGGGTAGAAGTCTAGAACTCCTGCATCGCCTCCTCTCGCGTCATGGTTGGAACCACTATTCGCCCCTAAAACAAGCTAAGGTGATTACTTCCATCATTATATCCTTCTGATAAATCACATTTGGATATTTGATCACCTAATATCTTTAAGTCAATGCTTCATAGTAGGTAATCTCTCACATGCTCAAGGAATGAAGGATTCAAGACCATTGACTAAAGAAAAGTTGTACCCTCCTACTCCACCAGGGTCAGTTGTAGGAAAGATAAAATCTCTGAATGTTCATGTACTAAGATAGAATGGAACTTCCTACTAAGGGAATACTCTAAAATAGTTACCTTCCTTAAAGTATACACTCTTTAGAAGTCATAGTCCTATAGGAATTCAAACCAGAATTGCTTTCTCAGGTTAAATTCTCTCTGAGTGAAGATGTTCCTAAGACTCTGGTGGTCTCAGTAAACCACCAAGAACTCTCCCATAAGGTAGTGCCTCCACGTCCTCAAGGAGAATAATACTGCTTCCAACTCTAAGCCATGATTTACATAGTTCTACTCAGGGGGTCTCAACTCTCTGGACCCATATTCAAAAAATTACTACTATTGTATCAACATGCAATCAAACTCATCTCCTGAAGCATCATAATAATCTAGAAAATCCATGCCTTCCACTAGTAGTCTCAACACTAGAGCACTCACCAGCCTCTGCCTCAACTTCTCAAATGACCTTTGGAACTACTCAAACTAGGTAAATGGATTCCCTTTCTACCTTATTTTAGGTCAAAGGGGTTATGATTATAGAGAATTCTACCAAAAATCTCTTGTAGTACTCTACCTAGACAAGAAATCTACTCACCTTTAACACATTATTGGGTGGATCCTAAGAAAGGGATGATTCAATATTTAGTGAATCCACAACTAGGCCTTGTTCACAAATTACATGCCCTAAAATGGGATCCTCATGAATATAGAACTTGAAATTTGAGAGATTTCCATAAAAACAGTGCTCTGGAAGCAATTATAGGACCACCCCCAAGTGATCTGCATGATCCTCCTCTATTATGGAGTAGAAAAGTATGTTTTTGATGAAGAAAATGAAGAACCAGACCGAGTATAGATGAAGGATATGGTTCATAAAATCCATAAAAACGTTGGAAGAATTCATCAAACCAAATGACACCACTAGGAACTCATCATGTCTTTAGTTACATCAGAATGCCAACATTGTAATATCTGCCTTGAGAACCCTCAACTAGTGGTATCTAGATCTGAGATCAATATTTTAGAACCATCTACCACCTCGCAACTGGTCAAATAGGTCATTGATCCTCAACAAGGGGTGCATTTTCTTTATCCATACCTAGTTTAGACGATGATAATCCATGTAATGCCCCAAGATTCCATTTAACTTTTTCATGAAAAACACTGAAGTTACACAGGTAGACACACTAGGTCTGATGAAACCTTTCCCTCAAAGTTCTTCTAACTACAATCGTATATCTCTAAAATCATTAGGCACAATATGATATTCCATAGAAGATATCTTGGTTGTCCCTAGATATAGGTCTATGAAAAACTCCATCTCGAGCTTAGGAGGTAGTCCCAGAAAATCTTTGGGGAATTCATCCATATAATCATCCATAACTAAAGAAACTAAGATTCATAAATATCTAACTACACCATGGGATACACTCATCAACTTATGGGTGATGGGATATAGCCTCCTTCTCGCTAAACCCACTTTCCCTACCATGAGATCTTGGTCGCCAAATAAAAAGTATCTCATCTCATCAGTGCGTAGGCATGTGACTAATCTATGGTGAAAATTGATCAATGTGCGTACCATAGATAGCCAATCCATACCCAATATAAAATCATAGGGTTTTTCCATAATGACCAAAAGGTCACACATGAAGTTATGTCCTCCAAGAGATATCATGAACTGTCGACATATAAAAGATAAAAAATAAGAATTCCAGGTATGAAACACAAGGAAAAGATGTTGTTCTAGTGTCTCAACTGAGATCTCTTTCTCTTACACCATGGGTAAAGATACGAAATAATGACTGGTGCTTATTTCTACTAGTACTGAATCAAGAGTTTAATGAACATAGATCATACCTCTGATCATATCATTTGTTGTTGTGTTATAATCCTCCGAAGCCTATAGTTGTTCATAGCCCTAGACTCCAACTCCCGAAGACTGTTGTGGGCCACCTGGTAGTGGTGGTAGAAGGATCTCAAAGTTTCTTCCTCCACTTGGAGCTCTTTTTGATCCTCTGATAGATTCACCTCCCTGGGGACTACCATGTCCATGTTTGGGTGATCATTGATCACGTACTACCTTCGTTGTTCTATTCCATCAGTTATCTACCTGCGTTTCTTAGCACACATGGTCGATCAGTCACCCACCATGTGACCTCACCCATTACAAGAATAAAACCAACCCTCCCCAAGATTCCATGGTGATATATGCTTCCCAAACACTATACAAAAACATCCCCAAACCTGTATTGAGATCTCTTCAAATAGTGCCTGATAGATGCTGTAAATGACTCATATTCACAACACCCACTTCCTTCCTTAGTTGTGTGGAATCCCTCTAATAAAATATCTCTATTATCTGCACCTTCTCCAACACCCCGACATATGTGGGGATTCACTGGGGAACTATACTAGAATGGATCTCTTGATGGATTCCCCACTCAAACATTTTTGATCGGAAGTATCTGTCCTTAATCATGTCAAGAGAGAATCATGTAAGGTTTTTGAACCTCATGGTGTACTCATCCACCGTCATCCCTCCCTATTAAATCTCCATAATCTCCTAGATCTAGACTAAGCACAAGAAAGATGGGTAGTTCTCTACATGGAATAGCTCTTGGATGTCATCCCATAAGAGAATTGACACATTGTGAATCTATGTGACTAGGCTCCACTAACTCCCAACTGCTCCTTGAAAAGGGTTGGCTACTAGAGCCACCACCCAATCCACTAGGGTATGAACAATCTTATAGATGTAGACAACTGACTCTACCCAATTCTCTACTCTTTTAGGATCTAGCTCATCGTGGATTATCAGTGGCCTCTAGTACTGGAACTCAAGGAGTGCGCTAATCATTTCCATGTCCTTATCCTTCTCTAGTGGGATAATATGTTTCTCAATAATTTGAGGTGATTCTACACACCCACCTAGAAGAATGGGGTCCTAAGATGGGCCTTTAACTGAGGCCTTATCACTCATTGGGTCATCATCATGAATTAGAGATGGTATCCTTCCTAAATGGCATCATAGAGGCATCCTAAAAGTTATCAAAGAGTACCACAGTCAGATGAGAATATATATATATAAAAATATAAAAAATGTGGATTTGACTCAAGAGGGATAGTTAAAGACTCAATCCTATATGATTCATGTACAATTAATTCCTACAAAAAATGCCTCTTCGTTCTGAGTCAACAATGAGGTAGTCAAGGTACTAGTGAATCGATACCTAAGCCCCTTTTACCATCACTAGAATCCCTAGACTAAGAGCCCCATTGAAGATACTTTGACAATATTGCCTTAAAACCCAACCAAATTATTTTTAGGAAATTTATGAATAATGTTTGAATGATCAAACCATCTCCGATACCAATATTTCATGACCCGACCCAAGCCAAGGCTTGAGAGGCAACTACCACATCCTGCCTCTATAGGCCAGGGGTGGTGATAAGAACCAAATCCATAACAAACTCAGGGAGGCCTTTTTGTAAGTACTTATATGCACACACACAATCAACTAAATGAATAAGTGCATAGGGAAAGAAGAAAAAGTTTCAACACTATATAAAATAAATCAATAATGCATGGACCTCTAGATAGTACAAAATTATGGTAGTGTATACTAAAAGGGTAAGGGAAAAAATAAATTCATAAACCAGAAATGTGTCCCAACCTGAAAAAATTGGAAAAGAGTAAACAGTTGAGCGATCCCAGCTCCTGTATCCCAAGATACGACCACCATACACGGTCCAAACACCAAGTAACTCTAAGTTCCTCTGAAGTCCCAATTAACTTATCCATCCTCTAAAAAAGACATTAAATGTGTGGGAAATTCCCATGCAGGGGTCAATATATACAAATTTAGTAGAATCCCAGAAAGGGTGAAGGGGGAGTTGTAAGAGATACTAATGAAGAGGAAAGTAGCAAATAAGACAATTTATAGTAAAAGGGTATAGAAAAAATAAAAAAGAGTGTGAAAGTAAGATCTTCCAAGCACAATGGGATAAACATGATGAGTACATAAACCACCTGATGAACCTCTACCACCGATAGTAGGAGAGTAGACTCATCCAACCATGATAAGTTAAACATGGAATGAATGTGGAATACCCCACACATCTTTTCCCCTCTTGGAACAAGAGTATCCCAATCCAAGGTGTGAATCCATAATAAAGAATATATATATATATAGTCCAAGAATACCAAATGAGATATTATGGGGATCTCTATCTCATAGCTTATCTCAAGAATAAGAGTACTAAACAATTTCAAAAGTCCATCAATGATACCCAACATCCTGCACATCTTCCTTGAACACACAAGTCTATGTGACTAATTCACCACACCTTGATACTATCCTTTTTGGGTGGCACTGACTCACCCTCGTGGTTTTAGGTCACGTCATAATAATGTATCTCATTGGGGAAAGTGTCCCTCTTCCTTGGGAGTCCAAAGTTACATCAAATAATTCTTTGTCACTATTCCATATAGTCCAAGAGCCACAACTCAATATAGAGTACCCACGACCTAGTATGTCAGGGGGAGGTTCTACTCTAGAAGTCACCAAGGAACTCCATTACCCAGTCTTATTGGAGGGTACTAGTCAGTAAAGGTCATCGAGAAACTCCACTACCCATCCCTACTAGAGGGTAAGCCAGTAAGATCATTGGGGAACTCCACTACTAAGCCCTACTGAAGGGTAATCCCAAAATGTTGAGGAACACCACTACCCACCTTTGGTAGATGGTAACCTGATAAGATCATTAGGAAATGTCACTACCCAGCCCAGCTGGAGGGTAATTGAGTAAATATCTAGTGATCCTACATGATCATTTTCATCATCAGACACCACCTAGCCAATCATCATGCACTAAACATTTAATATTGTTTCTCCAAATCCTCTAACAATGAAACTATCACATTCTACATAGAAATCACTAAGGATAGGTGAATTGTAGGCCAAAATCTGAGTTCAAACGAAGGATATATGGATGTTAGAAGATTCCTAAAATGAGCTCAAGTAGAACATGGTGTGTTAGGGGGGCCACACGGTGTGTTGTCCCACTTCGCAGCCTGGATGTGTCTCTGGATGGTACATACCTCCCATCCGTGTAGGGGTACACTCCGTGTAGGTAGACTAAATAATGTGTCCAACCTATCTAGGGATCAGGTCATGTGTTGATGGTTGTGTTTGTGTACTCATTCCCTGTGTTGGTATATTATAGTACATAGCATGTTTGTTCACATGGAATGATATTCGTGTGGTTAACCTGTGTCTGGGTACTTCTATACAGACTCCCTTTCGTGTGGTTCACAACATAGATTTTCCAACTGATAGAAGATACATGGCCTACAATGCATCACTACAGGCTAGGTAATCCTTAACTTTCTCAAAACCTAACATCCACCACGGAAAGCATCTAAGTTCCATGTGTTCTTACTTTTACATGGTGTGTAGTCATGATTTTCCCAAAAACTCCAAATCTACAGATGCAACCTTCTCACCTCGAATCAGGCCCCACCACCATAGATCATGCCTTTATTCCTCCCAAATATTGTAAATCTTTCCATGATTGATGTTCATCGGTCATCATTTTCTGAAAATCGGCCATCGTTCGAAATGGGGGTTTCACCGTTCGAACCGTATACTGCCATGTCTTTATTCCTCCCAATAATGAAGTTGAACAATCAAATATATCATCCCCAAGCTATAATGGTCCTAGAACTATTCCTTTCCTGTTAATCCATTGTTTTTTTGTTAGGTTGCTACATATTTGGGCATCTGATTGAGCTAGGTACCACCCAAAAAAGTTGAACAGGGACTAAAGGGTCTAATCATGAAGAACACGAAGAATGTGGGAGATAAGTACCAAAAACATTTAAATGATTATTGTCCAATGGTTCTTCACCAAGAATAAATAACATGATCTAGTATTAGACAAAAATGAAATAAATCAATTTCTAGTATGTTGGAAAATGAAAATAATATTGGGAGGGGTGCAAATCAGAAGATTCTTATTAATCTACTCAAACATTTAATCTAGAGGTGTAAAACACTAAAAGGAAATCCTAAATTCTACTTTAGATCAATCCCTAGTGAATAATGTTCTTTAAAAATGATTTGAAGGGGATACTATGTTCATTGTGTTTGGATGCGATTCGATTCAGAGTTCTATCATTATTCAATCTTGATTCGCTAGAGGAAGGTGGAAGGAGCTCTCATCGGTGGATTTTAGAAATTGTGAGTCCAACCTTGGAAAATTTTCTTTAATGACATATTTATATACATATCATCTAGTTTAAATAAATGTAATTAATTTTTCCATTTTAACTCAACACCAACAAGTGAGGGGTCTGAACATCCCATACTGGCACCATTTATGTCATGCCTAGGGTAAACTCTATATTCCAAACTCAACTATGGTCTAGGATTTTTTTTATTTGACCAACTATTTAATAGTTATCCCATTTTCTTTTAGGTATAGTGTGTGCCCAACATAAAACATATTTAATATTTTAATAAATTATTTTTGCATGCACTGAGCCTTAGAATCACACTCCATATTAGCGCCTAGATCTTTAAATATATATAGAAATATTTTAGTGCCTTACAAAGCAAACAACTAGGTCTCTATATTGTTTACCCAAGGAAAACTAGTTCACACATCAAGGATTCCTATCTCAGGTGCTAGTTCATCAAAAAAGATGTTTAGAAAAGAGACCTAAAAAGATTTTTTACTATGTATGATATTTCAAGAATCACATACTACATAGAGACTATCAATAGAACCAGTTTTGAGATATATTGAAGAAGATGTTGTCAATTCATTGGATATGTTGTTGATTCAAGAACAGGTTTTGAATTCCTCTTCATATCTAGAATAGATACTTAGGTCTAGTCAACAAACATCTATCAACAATGAATCCATTATTAGAATGAATATATAAGATAATATTTACAAATAAAAAGATCTCAAGATAAATGATCTATGGTAACTTACTTGGAAATTTACACCATTCATGATTGATCTACCTCTGGTCAATTGGATCTTTTTTACATGTTGAAAAACACCTCTATTCTAGAAATAATCCAAGGATTCAATGTTAGATGGAACTATAATCCATAGATATGGAAATGGAATGTCAGATCAATGATTTCTCTTAAGGGAATATGGGTATATCTATAAGAAACCTAAAGTGTAGAGGTTTTCCAATCACATACCTTAATTCTCAATTGTCAATGCACATGGATCTATCAAAGATAAGCTTGGGAGGAGATTAGTTCATCAAAGAAGTATTATTAAGTCTCAAGGTTCAATAAGTACTCCTATAGAAATAATAATGGGTAAAAAAAGATCATAAATGGATGTTAAAGTAAATTTTTTTATAATAAATTCACATGCACGTAGATGGGAACACAGTTTCGAAATCCTAGAGCTAGCCATGCAAGCCATGGTTCCTCTCCGGGTATCTCTTAGAGTTTGGGTGCATGAATTTTAAAACTAATTTCTAATAATATTGTTGGACACTTGATGGTGTCACTTTTTAAAACTTTTTTCTTTTACCATGTGCCTCTTTTTGGGATACTACCATAAGGCACAAAGTATTTGGGATAATCAACATGGTTTGCACAAACCATTCTCAAAATATACACCTTCAAAAATTAATCCAAAACAATCAAAAACCAAAAAGAAACTCTTATAAAGTATTCTAGTCAATTGATTTCCTAGAGCATATTATTAAAGGATGAAATTATATCATAACACACCTAAAAAATTTGAGATCATAATAATCTACCTCTCTAAATATTTCTCATATGTGTGAAGCATCACAAAGAAGCCTTATTTAATAACTTAGGATACTGGGATCAAATATTAGACTCCTACTTCTAATATTCCTCTTGGATCCATCCATACTGCAACATGATTCAGAAAAGTGGCACAATATTCCCCTACAACACCTTCTCACTCTGATCTATAATCTGCAACGGACATTCTACATAAAATGTGTCAAGATCCAACTCAACGGCCTCAGAATCGATGACATGTGATGGACATGGCATGTACCTATGGAACTGATTCATGTGAAACACATCATGAATACCTCTATAGTAAAGAGAAAGTTTCGTATGGTAAACCATAGTCCTAATATGTTCATAAATCTAAAATAGTCCTATGAATTTTGGTGTTATCTTTCATTTCTATGGAAAATGTTGGATCCTAATCCAAAGAGTCACCCATAAGTGATCTCTATCACTAATAGAGAACTCCAAGGGGTATCTCCTCTTATCAATATAATATCACTAAAAACTCTAAGATTTTTTCAACCACTTTATAATCAAAATAACTCTTACATTGGTCTTCTGAAGAATGCTTGGTCCTACCAAAACTGCCTCACATTCCTCATGCCAGCATAGCAGTGAATGACATGACCAAATAATATCCTCAAGGATATGAATCATCCTCTATGGTTGACCCTCGGTCAATGGATGATATGTTGTACTCATTTTCATATGAGTACCCAAAGCCTTCTAAAACCCCACCAAAACCACAATGTGAATATTTTTATCTCTAGGTTGCACCACCAAATTTTATGTATAGAATTATTTCATCATCTATTCCCAAATAGAGAAAGATACTATAAATCTCTCATTAAATAGGATCATGTCAATGTTATCCAAAAACCACCTAGGATTAAGGTCACCACTAGTGAGTAATTATAACATCAAAGAACACTCTGGGTTGTATTTTTGATTATCATTATCCCATCCTACTAATTAAGATTTTATCACTAATATATCAAATGTCATCAATCTCAGTTCCACAAAATCATTTTTCCTAAAATAGGACAATAAGGCCATCAGGAACCATTATTTCTCTAAATTTAATTCACTTAGTTCTTATGCTTCCTACATATTAAAATTAGGACCATCAAAAATGATGTTACCTTCACCTATTGTATAGTTTATCTCAAAATCAAATGTCTTAAGGTACTCTAATTAGTACCTCGGCCTAAAATTGAGGTCCCACACTGAGAATATATAGTATAGGATCTTGTGGTCCATTTAAAAAAACACTCATGAAAGAGATAAAGTCACCAAAACTTTAGAGTGTGTAAAATATGTTCCAACTCTCAGCCATGGATATGATAATTCTTCTAGTTAGGTCATAGCTAATGTAACCTATAAGAAACTACTTGATTCATATGTATCAAAACTACACACAAAAATACTCTTGATTCAACATAATAAAAGGAATATCTAATCTAAGGCTTAAGAAGATTCAATTTTTGAGATGTATTCAACCTTTTCTTTATCTCAAGAAAATCATCCTCACACTAGTCCAACCACTGAAACTTCACCCCTTTATTCACCAGTGTAGTCATGGGTACTGATAAATGTGACTCGTCCAAGATAAAACATCTATTGTACCCTGTAAATCCTAGAAATCTCATGATCTCAAATACATTATAAGGATATGTCCAGGATATCACTTCATCTAATTTCTATGGTACCACTAATATAACAGTTTTAGAAATCACACGCCCCAATAATTACACCTTCTAAATCCAAAAGTGAAACTTTGATAGCCTAGAATAAATATGATGTTTTTTAAGTGTGCTCAATACTATATCAATATGTCAAGCCAGCTTCTCTAGTGTCGGTGAGTAAATGAGGATATTATCGATGAACACCATGACGAAAGAGTCTAGTTATGGGTGGAAGATCTTATTCATGAGATCCATTATCATTTTATTGAAATCATGTGTCAAAATGGAATCATAAGGTACTTGTATAAAACATAACTTCTCCTAAACTCCATCTTCAAAATTTCCTCCTTTTTAACTCACAACTTGTGATACCTAGATTAAAGATCAATCTTAGAGGACCACTAGGATACTCATAACTGATAAAAGAGATCACCAATCATGGAAAAAGTAAGTCTATTATTCATTATCACCAGATTCAACTTCTGGTAATCTATGTAGATACATGGATTATGTCAACCTTCTTGTTGAACAAGATAGGTACACCCCATGATGATGTACTCAGTATGATAAAACCCTTATGCTCCATGTTCTTGAGTTGTAATTTGTGCTCCTTTAACTCAATAAATTACATATGATAAGGGGATATCGGATTTTTTTTGTATACCTAACATGAGTTATATCTCAAATTTGACTCTCATACAAGGGGAAAACATTTGAAGTCATTTGTAATGATTCCTTGGTAGAGATCCACAGCTAGAAGAAAATATGAGGTAGATACCACTAACAATGAGGAAATATCTGACCCCCTCAATTTGTGTCACAATCATCTCGAGATGGCTCATGCTCGGACCCACTCAACCTGCCCCTAAATCCCACCCATAGTTCAACACAAAATAATCTCTCTAGGTGATGTAAATGATACTGGTCTCTGAAGATAGTCAATATGGGATCTAAACCTTATCAACCAGCCCATGCTAAGAATCACATTGAAGCTCATCATATCTGAAATCATGAAGTCCAACATATTTCCAAAACCGTCAACAAATAAAGAAAACTTTTTAAATAATTTAAGATGGTCCACTTTCTTTCCCAATGGTGTTTCAAGGGAAAGATACTCATACTATAACTTGGTTAGTAAATCAATTCCAGCAACAATTTGTGCAGATATAAATGAACGTAAAGAACTGGTATCAAACAAAGTAGTAAACTATGAAGAATTGATCAATATCACACCTTGAATATTAGATGGTCCCTCACCACCATATATTGGTTATTGATCCACTACATACACTCAGTTTTCCTTAACTCTATGACCTTGGCCATATGGTGTATGGATCACGTCATTGTTGTCTGAACTAATTGTTGAGGACCCCAGCTAGATCAATAGTCCATAGATCATTTATGTTTATCACCCATGTACAAACCTAATGATGAATCATTGGGGTAGAATAGCAGATGATTCCCCATATTTCCAAATAGTTAACACTTTCTATGAGGTGCTGAGTAGAAACTGTGATAATGTCCAACCTTCACATAGTTTAAGCACTATAAAACATTTCATGAGGGGGGTGAAGAATCCATATCTTTCTCAACCGTCTTACATAATCCCCATTATACATCCTCAGAATTCCTCTTCTTGTTACCATAAGAGACACTCAAATAAGTAGTAGGAATTATACCCACTTGATTACTAAAGGGTGGAAGAATCCCAAATTCTCAATCCTCCTCGAGAACCTTCTAAAATAGTCAAGTCCTTATACAAAACCTCCAAGTACATATTTTGGTCAAAACTCCAAACATGTCATCATATATTAGGATAAAGAGGAATATCAAACTTCCTAGCCTTGTGTGAATCATTTTCATCTAAGATAGGAGAAAAACAATTTAGTTCGAGGAAATGAGTAGATTATGATGATATGCCCATTGATTCCTACTGAAGATCCATGAATTCCTAGGTACAGTCTAGCTTCAACATGACTTGAAGAAATTCCACAAAGAAAATGTTATTGAAGGCCTCTCAATAAATATCATATTGTCTACCTTCTTGTTCCATGACACTCTACTATCACAAGGAATTTTCCTGAAGTATAAACATATATATATATATATTGACCCTTCAGTACTCTAGTGTCTCAAATATGTCAAATATAAGCTCAATGGTGTTTAACTAGTCATCCAAATTGTGTGGTTCCCCAGTTCTTTAAAACCCCACTGGATACTAGAGTTATAATACATGGCCACAGTCAACCATGGACCTATATAATCCTTAACTAGGGGTGGGTATAATCCAAAACGCTTCAGGATAGAGTGGTGGAGCATACATTGGAAAGTGTGGGTGCATACTCAGACGCATCAGCTTTTGCATCCAATGGTGTAACTAGCACATCATCCCCATCAAGAGAATTCAAGCATCTCCAATGAGTTATTTTCTAAAATTTAAAATGGAAATTTAATCACCTAAATCCTTTGTGAGGAATCCTAATTAGTTTAAGGGATCACACAAAGTTTATCCTAGGAGACTACTCATAACCCTAATTATATCCCTCTTAGAACATCCAAATATTATCCATACCTACATGTCAGTCACAACTACATATATATAACATATTGGCATTCTCAAGTTCAAAAAAATAATTCCAAAATAGATATATCACATTAGAAGAGAAAAGAGATGTATCGCTCCATGGGGAAAACAAGTCTATCTTGAACAAATAACACAAATCAAGGAATTAAATTAAAGAATTATGATACATCCCACAACATGTATGTAAAAGGAATTTCATCCTACATGCCTAATAACGATCCATGAATGAACCAAAATCCCATAAAACCATAACAAAAAACCTTACAATGGTAACACAAAGGTCCATTACATATGAACTAGATAGGCACATGAACACTCCCCTCCTCGAGTCCCAAAAATCTTATCTCCTTTATACCATGTACAAAGAAAAGAATAAAAACAATATATGATACCATATTTTAATTCCCTAACCCAAACCATTATGTCTAAACTAAATAGCCATAAGATCTCATGTCGTCCTATCAATATGTAAAAGGCAATTGACAAGCAGTGAGGGACCAAACACCATCCGTGGGTAGATTATACCCTCGATTATCATATCCATAAATTTGAGTAAAAAATAAAATAAACTCAAATTATAAAAGTTGATGAATTAGAATCATAATGTATTAATATATGGAATGAATTTCATACAAATAAATAAGCTAGGATCCCGAAGAGGCAATCAAAACTATAATATAAAGTTGCAAGTTGATAAATAAAAAACCTTATGAAAATACCCTATACTATATCCTAATACCGCTACCAGCTTCATGCTCTTTAATCAATATTCTTTTTTGGGTACCTTTCCATTACCTTGATCCCTAATCATGAATTCTTTATATACATCAATATTCCCATGTATGGTGAGTAATAAATCCAATATGACATAACCAATGTGTTTTTAATATTTGTGAACATTTATAATAGGTCTATTATATGACAATTATAAATTATCAAGTAATCATAAGCAATCATAAACCAAATACTTTCACCATGAGCCTCAAAAATACCTACTATATCACCATGTCAGAAGTATAGTCATAACTTAAGTTAGAAGAGATTAAAAGCTATCCATAAGGATAATGAACATGTCACAAGATATCCAAAATGCATCATGTAGCACCCCAAACCCAGAATACCCAGATCTAGTTTCTACTACCATTACAATGGAATGATTACAAGGAAATTCAGCATTAATGACTAATCAATTTACTAGTCATGGTAAAATGGATACATACATATGTCTTGTATTACAAATGAATACAATAATTACAACATATTTTTTCTACTGAGGAAATTTTTTCCCACTTAGTACATATTTCTTAGTATACTTCTTGGATTCTTGAGGAAAGGAAACAAAATTAGAGTGATCTAAAATTCTCAGTAAGGGTAAAGTATAACAAAAACAATAATTAATCAATGAGGACAATAAATATGGAAAGATAATAACTGAAAAAACATGACATATAATCAATAAAATAAGAAGTAGGTGGAGAAACAATATGGAAAGGTAAATAATTGATCATACAATCAATTTAAAATAATTAGATAAGGCATAAGAAATATAGAATTCCAAATTACTGAAAGACATTCCATTTAATCAATGAAATGAGAATGAAATGCATCTATAGATAATTTCAAAGAAAAAATATCATGGATAATAATAACTAAAATAAAAGAAATTTTTAATTGTCAGATATCATGTTTTCCAAGAACATGATACCTTTACTATCGAGACCTATTCTCAAGATAGTTTAAATTTGTGGTTAGAAGTGCATCTATTCTTGTTGGAAATAAACTCGAATGGTTTATCGCCAACTAATTTCATCTCATGAGACTACCGATGCATCTAGGGTCATACATTAAATGGTACCCAACCCATGTTATATCATTCCAAATAATTACTTATATATTTAATAATCGATTTAAAATCATGAAGAAATGTTTTTATCAAATATCGATAATGAGTAAAAGATATAGATTTACCAATATTTCCCCATTTAATCAAATAACTATCAAATACACACCCTATGTAAAAATGGTATCTGATTTATAAATAATTATACCAATAAAATAAGAGTACGAATACATAAAATAAATGTGATTTCCAATGGAAAATGTCTATTGGGAAGTTATTGTTTCTAGAGAAAGTTAAGAATTGCAAAAAATAGATATTGGAAAGATAACTTTTACCACTTGGTAATCTTCAAGTCCAAAACCATTAGATGAGATATAGCAAAGTAAAACCTTAACTAACATGAATATAAAATTATCAGTGATATAATATATCAAAATATTTAGTATATACACTATACAAAAGAGGTGGTGAATAATACATTTATCTCACATATTTAAAAAGTGAGATGAAAATATCTTGACTTGTGTTTCCTTTCGAGTGAACGTCCTTTAACATCTTGAATAATGGTTTTAAGTATGTTATTAACATATAACAAAAAAATAATCATATTTATAATATCATATATGATATTATAATATCTTATTAAACATTTTTTTAAAATCTTTCATTATTTTCATCATTTTTTGTGTTATTTGCCTATTTTTTTAGGTTGTTTTGACTTGTATTTTTTCCTTCTTATATAGATCATGATTTCATCATCTATAGTATGTAAAACATGAATTAAAAATAATATATATTAAGTATATATGTATTTATAATAACCCAAGTTTGGAGATATGAAATACTATGCACTTTTCATGGAGATGGTAGGTCGTATGTAGGCATGAATGCTACTTTCATTTCTTTCTCGTATTTAAAAGAATGAAAAGTAAATGATTTATGTGTGTGTGTGTCTATTATAATTATATAATAATATTTGTGTTATAATTGGAACATATTTTTATTATAATAATCCTTAATACATTCCATGTATAGAGTGAACGAATCACATTTCTTTGAGGTGGTGGTAGTCTACACGTCCACAAATAAGTTATCATATTCTCACAAAACAGAAAGAATAAAGGTATAAGTTATATAAAAATTAAAAAATCATAAAAAAATAATAGATATAATATATATATGATATATAAATTATAAATGCATCATTATTTTCAACATTGAAAGGTTTTAAATGGAAGAACGAACAATATCAGTTTGCAAGGCAATAATTCCTCGTACACGCGAATGATGATTGAGTATCTCATTTGATGGTTGTGTGTGAAAGTGTACATTGAAATATTAGAATAAAAAATATCATTATATTTATGATAATAATTCTTTTATATAATAATTATATAAAAATAATTTAATGGGTCGATAAGTAAATGAAAAAAAACATAATTGTTGATGAACTTTTCCTCTTACTCGTGTAATACCTTTTGGTTTTTACCAAAAGACTTACTTCGTTTGATTTATTCCAAAATTGAGGATTCTAGGAAGAGGTAAGGGATTTTGGGACACTATTTGGTCAGATTTTTGGTGATCTAAAAGGCTTTAGAGGTTTTAATAAGTGGGAGGCGTGAGTGCCTTTTTATAGTGGTGGAGTGACATTCTAATAAAGTTTTGAAAGAACGAATTCCACCCAAGGTTTTTTCATGTCATGTGGCTCCAATAATAAATTAAATTTAATAAAATTGAGTACATTATCTAAATATGGACATAAAATATTTTTTCAACAAGTTTTCAGATCATTTTGGCCCTTAAGTTTATTATTTAGTCCCTTATTAAGCGAATTTTTATCTTAATTGCTATAATTAATTGTAATTACCATCAATAATATTTTTGCTAAAAAACTAAGTTGAACATAATATAAATTATAAATTATTATTATCCCAAATATGGGAAAAAAAAATTCAAATTCTTATCATATAAGTGCCACAAATTAATTTAAAATTCATCCTGTAGACAGGACGCAAAGCGGGTTTTTAAAGTAAAAATGTTCCAAAGTTTGCTAAGTTTTTATATCTAATTTAAAATAAAAATTGATGTTAATGACCTAAAATGGATAAATAGATTCATAATTTAAATAAATATACTTTAAAATAAAATTAAAATATAATTTCACTATATAAATAAAACATACAAAAAAATTAGTTTTCAATTAAAATTCAGAATTTTTCACTATTCATCAAAAAATGAAACTTCACAAAAAAGTAAATAAAACTCATACTAATATAATTTTGACAATTTGATTTGAAAAATGTAGTTTATTTTGAAATATTAAATTTATATAAGTTTCAAAATTCATTTTCAAAATATGTGCATCATTAAAAGGCGACAGAACTACAATTATAAAAATATAGCTCTCTCTGCGTAAAATAGGGTTTGTTCTTATATTATGCCTAAAAATTATATTTTATAAAGGTAAAAAATATTATATATATGTATATATATTATCATTCAATAATAGTAATTAATTTAATTTATTAGGCTAAAGCACCTTTGTAGGGATAAAAACATTTTCTTTATATTCGATTAGTTTTCATATTCATTTCTAATTAATTTGTAACCTATGAATTCATTTTATATTTTTCTACACCATATATTTTCCTAATTTAGTTAATATTATTCATATAAACTAATTTAATGGCTATTTTATCTCTTATAATATTAAAAAATAATATTTTAATAGTATATATTTCCTTGGTAAAACTCAGTCTTGCATATAGCGCAAGCTATCGAAGAAACCCGATGTTTCATGAGATGTATGCTAGCTTAGTATTGAATGAATTTAAAGCTATAGAATATATTAAATTTATTTAAAATAACAAATATTCTGTTGTCTATAAAGTGGTTATCTTATTTTCTACATTTGTTGTTGCGTTTCATACACATTATAGAATAAAAACTTATCCCTTTAGATTCTTCATGCTGTTACACATTGAGTCACTATGTCACTAGTATGGGTCACAACACCAAGCTTTAATATCCTATAACAACCTTAGGATAGTAAAATATATTCATCATCACATGTCATGTGTTCTCCCCTACTAATTTATAATCATCACTTGATCGACTATTTGTTCCAAGTACCAAAACAATACCTCAAAAGGAATGGTAATTCATAATACAAGGTAGGTCATATAAAGGTAGAAAAAATCATATCATCATGAGAACTAAGTTTAAAATTACAAAAAAAAATTATCAAAAAATAATAAGGAAACAAGATACATAAGCATACACAGGACATTATGCCTCAAAAACAGGTCTCATGTGTTGCAAACACACCTACATGTGATCCCTATCAAGAATGGTCATGTAATATATTCTAACACAAGAATCAAATCAAGAAAAAAATAGTATAAAAGGGCCTAATATGGTAACAAAATTACAATATCAAGTTTACTGATGAAATATAACTATATTTATTAAATAATAGAAGCAAAAATATGTTGTTCACCCATAGAAATCTTCTCCACACATTAAGGATGCCTATATCAAGTTCTAGATCATCAAATAAGAGGTTTTTGAAGGATACACAGAGATATTACAGGTTAATAAGGGTATTATAAGAATTAAATACCCCACAAAGTCCTTTATTGGAACTAGTTTCATGATATGTCAAAGAAGAGGATGTCAATTCATTGAATTTGTTTTCAATTAAACAATGGATTGTGAATTCTTTATCAAATCTAAAATTGAACCTTGGGTTAAGTAAAAAAACATTAATACACCATGAATATAGAATCAAAATATATATTAATTATGATATTAAACAATAATAAGGTCTTAAGATGATTGATCTATGATAATTTACCGAGAATCATCCACTGTTCATGAGAGATCTAGTTCTGGTCAATTGAATATCATTGACACATTGAAAACCACCACTATAGTAATAATCAAAGGATTTAATGTAAGATAACATTAGAATCCATATATCACGAAATTGAATGTCTAATATAGGATTAATTTCAATAGAATATGTGTAGATCTAAAATAAACCAAAATAACATAGGTTTTTTCATAACATACATTGATCCCAATCATCAATGCACTTGGATCAATAAAAATCAAGCTTAAGAGGCATGGAATTCATCAAAGAAGGGATATAAAGTTTCAAGGTTTAAAAGGGATTCATATTGAAATAATAATGAGTCAAAATATATCAAAAATATATTTTAAAGTATACTTTTAGATAATAAATTTACACATTCAAGGTTTGGGCACATGGTTTGAAAAATTGTGCACCGACTAAGTGAGGCATTCTGCCTCTATATGTAACTTTCATGCTATGGGAAAATAGTTTTTTGAACTGTGAAAAACCTTATGGTTTTCAATTGGAGGTTTTCACATGGATTTTCTAGAGGGTCGCACAGTTTTTCAAATCATTCTTCTTAACCTTGTGCCTCCTCTGAGGCTATTACAACAAGTTACAAAGTTTTTTATAGAATTTGCACAGTTTGGAAAAATTGTGCTCCAACCATGAACTTTCAAAAAGGCATATAAACTACTCTAAACCCCACTAGAAACTCCTAAAACATAGTAAATTAAATTCATAACAAAAAATCATATTATTAAAGGATGAAATTAAATCATAATTCACTTGAAAATTTTCAAGCCATTACACTTCCCATAGACCCTATAGTTTAATATCTTGTGGTGGACGTAGTCTACCCCCACCCCCACATCATTTTTTGGATGATTTCACTTCTAAAATCAAATTTATAAAATTTCAAACATATTTTTTAATGATATCTCTATAAATAATGAAGTTTCTTTAGTGTTTTTTTTATTTTTCTTTATAAATACATCAATATTATTCTTATTGTTCATCCTTATCAAATTGTGATACTCTCTCCCTGCTCTATATGTGTGTGTGTGTCAATATATTCTCATGTCAATTTATATAGTTATGTATTCACACACACACATATATATATATGTGTGTGTGTGTGTGTGTGTGTGTGTGTGTTTAATTTATTTTTATATGTATGTGTATATATATATTTCTTGCATAGTAATTTATTTTTTGTTGGAAATAATGGCATAGAATATTTAACATTAATTTTTTAACTTATGGATACTTCATGTTTTAAATTTTTAAATTTAACTTTTTCATCATAGAACATTTTCTCTATGAATGTTTTTCTTTTTACATATAAAAATTATCTAAATTAAATAGTAGAACCTGATTTTTCTTATAATAATTGAATATGTGTTATGTATTTGTTCATGTTATAATGTATTTTATAATAATAAAAGAATCCATCATAAAACATGTATTATGTTTTAAAATTATTTCACTTTAACAAAAAAATACATTATGGTTAAATTGAAATATAGATTTATAAAATTCATAATAGTGAAATTTGATTTATGTTTTTAGTTGTATTAAATTGATATAAACATTATATATTTTTTAATGTAATATAAAATATAGGATTTATATCTATTGTTTAAAATAATTTATATATGCATTTTTTATAATTTTTAAGAATATTTTTTAAATTTATATAATATATAATTTACACCTGTAGAAAATGATACATTATATACACACCTTATGTTTATTTCTTTTTATTATTAAATATGAATATTATTAAAACAAATATTATGTATTTGAATAAAAATGATGGTTTTCAATCTTATAAAAAGGAGTCTCAAGATGAGGTTAAATAGTTCATCAAGTTTTCAATTGAGCAGGGAAATGACCCTTCTCAATTCAATTGTATGTGTTTATGTTATTTTTATTCAACAAAAAAATTCAAGATGAGTTGCAATAACACTTGATATATCATGGAAGATATCGAATTTATAAATATAGTACTACAAAAAGGAAAGAAATTAATATAGCTAGTGACTGAGATGACACTACAGTTTATAGATTGTCTGATACAAGTAAAATTGTAAATAGTGATGGAGATCACATTGAGTAAATGATAATGATAGTTAAATATGACCTTTATGATTGTCCAAGTCTGTTTGAGATGTTAATGAGTTTCAAAAATATGTCCTTGTATATATTTTTTACTAAATATACAACATTTTATTATGTACTGAAGGAATATAATTTAAAATTTGGAAACGGATGGAGAGATAGCATTTTATAGAATTACTATATCTCTTAATGATTTATTACAAGAAGATAGTGACATTACTTATAAAACATATGATGATAAATGAATGTTATGTTCAATGGGTATTATATTTGAAAAATAACATGCATGTCAAAATTATTGTATATTATTTCTCCCGAACAATTTATCACATAAAAATGCACTAAGTGTAGTGCAACTCGATACAAAAAAAGATAAATCAATTCCTTCTAAATTTGTATGGTATTTCTCAATCATTGCAAGGTTTATAAAATTATAAGGAAGTAGGGACAATGTAATGTAATTGAAGTTGCATATTGATAGAAAATTTTGAGATGGGAAACTACATCACTATGTATAATCTCTTCAACTAAATTAAATTGATCATGAGTTTCCTAAATTTCAAAATATGCTGAGAAACCTCTATCTTCTATTATCTATTAATGGAATGAATCTTGTTGGTGCACAAAGTAGCACATACAGTAGATGGATTTTTATTTTCTAAATTATAATTTTCCACCGTGGTTATATATGAAGAACAAGTATATTATGTTTTCTCTACTTGTATTAGAACCAAAACAACCGAGTAATGATATTGATGATTATTCAGATTCCATTGATTGGTGGTCAAAAATTGATGTTAGATTCATGTGTTACATTGTATAATGACCATATAAATGAAGAGTTAACATTAAAAGACATATTTTTTAGGATGGTAAATTAAATTATACCTTATGTAAAATTTTCAGGATACAAAATTAAAGAATTATTACGGTATCCTGTTTTTGAAGATGGTATGCACTCAATTAGTATTAAATGTTCCTTTAAGATATTATTTATAGGAAATTGTAAATTTTTCTCTGGTAGTATGAATACTGATCTTAGAAAACATCATTCAATGGTGACTTGAAAATGGAACCACATCTTATCTATGAATTGGTGATGTAATTTTTTAGAAAGTAATGGTAATCTTCACTTATTTGGTTAAACCATTTCAAATATTTTTTGAAAAAATGTGACAAAAATATATCAGTTTTTTTTTAAAATACATTGGAATTGCTTGTATGTCATACATTTTTTATGTTATACATGTTGAGAAATATATATGGTGTCACAGGAATGTTACTAAATGAACCCTAAAAAACAAAATATGGTGTTAAGGATATGTTAGACATGATTGACATGGGTATAAGGGAAGATTTTGCATCAGTGAAGAGTGAAAGATGGAATTTTCCTCCCTTATAAACTCACACTCTTTTGGGAAAGAGAGATTTCTGTTTTACTTAAATCATGGTGTGAATGATCTGTAAATGTATTCATCAAATATCAATAATATATTTTTGAGGAATGATTTGAAGTTAGTGGTATTAAAATTATATGATATTATTTTCTTGATACATGATTTATTTCATGTGGATTTATGTTGTATTTACCTAAAATATCTAACATGCATTAACAATTATTTTATTCTTTTTCGAAGATTTATTCAATAAATCTATAAACCTGATGAAGTTTCCCACTATGGAAAAGTAAATGATTGTCACATTATGTAAATATAAGATGTTCTCACCACCATCATTTTTAGATATAACGGTTCACTTAATAGTTTAATTGGTTAGAGATATCTAAATCTGTGGTCCTGTATATTATAGATAGTTGTACCCCACTAAATGGTATATAAAGATTTTGAAATGGTGCACCAAAAATCAAATTCATATAGAAGGTTTTATTATAGAGAAATAGATTTTTAATGAAGATGTTGAATTTTGAACGAAATACAAGTATGATGTGGATTGTATTGGACTCCAAAAAATCTTATCATAGGGGGTGACATGTGGGTGAAGTAATTTCTAGAATATATGTTGTCACGTTTATAATTACATAGTGTGAGCAGGTACACCATTATATTTAACAAAATTGTATACATATTTTTCTATATGTTGAAACTCAAAAATTAATTATTAGTTATTTAAATCCATCTAGGGTTGAAATATGGACACTAAATACGCAAAAAAAATTATAGGATTGATTTAAGACTATATTTTAAAGAGTTATCTGCATATCTAAATTTAATTTCAGAATAGCCTTGATGGATAGCCATAGAACAAAGTGGTCATTTATTCTTATAATGGTTATATAATTAAAAGTTTCATATTCTTTATAGTGGAATAGGATGACAATTTTTATATTGAAAAATAGTGGAGTTACTATTATGGTGGAAGCATGCATGCATCTTGTACCAATGATAGAAATCCAATTTATGTTATTTTTTCATATTTTGGAATCATCAAAAATAATATGGGAGTTAGATTATACAATATTCCAAGTATTTGATTTTCAATGGAAATTGGGTAATAAAAAGAGTGAAGTTAAAATCGATGAATTAGGGTTTATGAAAGTGAATTTCAGTAAGAAGGGGTACAAGGATGAACCATTCATAATGGAATCATTGTAAGTATAAGTATTTTGGGCCTCAGGTCTTGAAAATACAAATTGTTTAATTATTATATTGTCAACTAAATAAACTACAGGGTCAAGTAAAGATTTCATTGAGGATGGCCATTTGATTAGGATATCAAAATCATTTCAGGGTGCTCCCAATATAGGTTGTGTCTTTTATTTCAAAGGGGGATATAAGGACAGAATTTAGACACTTAATAGAGTCCCCAAATACCTTCAATATTTAATGAAACAATCTTTCAATGAACATGTCAAATTTCTCTAATTATATTTTTTATATACAATGTACTTCCTCATAATATTATATTCTCAGTACAATATTTATATAATCAAAATTAAAATTTTAAATTGTTATGAATATAAGGACTTCCACACCTAATAATGCTACAAATATTGAGGAACAACATAGTGAAAATTTTGTAATTGAGAAAATATTAAAAGGAGAATAATATTCTAGAGATGATAATAAACCTAAAGATAAGAACATAGAAAAATATGATAAGGTTGAAATAATACTGTAGTGGAACATCGGAACAGTGTTAGTAAACATTATTAAGGTGATAAGTAATGGTAAAAAAATGGTATGTATGTTAAATATACCGATATACTTTTATTCACCATGAAACAAAAACATAATTATGTTTTTTGTTTATATACACATTGATGAATCAAAATATCAATCCATTTGTATCCCATGTTATATACTATAAATAGAGGCTCATATAATAAAATAAAAAAATGGTAGATAAAAACACACATAAAGTATTAGAATCTTGTGTAAGTGTGACATAATAGAATTTTATTATTATTTAAAATAGTATTACATAGAAATATTATTTTCCTATAATTTTTATCTGATTTAGCCAAAAAATCATCATCTACTATAGTCGATGAATGAGATCTTTTGATAGATTTGAATCATCTAGAATATTATGGTCATGTTAGAGCCATACATTTTAATGTGTTCCCACAAGAATGCTTTAAAAAGGTAAAATCATAGTTTGATATAGATGATAAAATTAACATGATGGAGGCATAGATAGATAATCTAATAGAAAAAGTTGGTTGGTAGGATAATGTGAAAAACTAATTTCTTTGACGGGATTAACAAGAATAATCAACATAATAGAAACTATAACATGAAGATCCACACATACCTACTTTTAAGGAAATCTATTACCCATAAAAGCCTAACTTGTCTGAGGAAATTGATTCTTTTATTACAGTTTTTTCTAAATTTGAATCAAACATGTAATACACAAGGTTTCATTTTCAAGTAAACAATTATTATTTATTAAATTTTATTTTTATATCGCTAATAATTTATTTTTCAGGTGTTTTTTGAGTCTTTGGTATTGTATAGTTTTAGGTTAGTTTTAGATAACACTATGGTCAAGCGGCATCATAGTATGAAAACTAGTTTTAAAGTGTAATATTAGAAGGAATAAATCCATAGAAAAGGGGAACCATAATATAGTGGGGTAGAGGTGAATCTATATGAGTAATTTGATCAAGGATTACCCCATGACCAGGGGAATCATGGTGTAATATGTGTTTTGAAAGATTAAAAATTTCCAATCCATTAATATAAGAGTCCACTTGATTTCAGTGTTACCCTTAAATATTGGTATTTTCATATGAAAGGGTTCCAGACATAGTCAAAAACATGGGGTATGGAGGAGGGAATTCATTTCATGATTAGTGGGGATCCTGACATGACTATATATAACGGTAATTATTTTTTCAAGGTTAATCTTATATAAGGGGGTAAACTTATATAAGGATTAATAATTTCAAAATTTAGCTTACAGCAGGGAGTCATTCCATGAGCTAGGTGGTCTTTAAGGCCCAATTACGATCTGTGTGACCACTAAGTGGGAGGGAATCAGTGGTCAACACTTATGATGTTTTCCTCATTTAAAACAATGGTCACCTCTAGTTAGAGAAAAATGACTCTACAAAAACAAAATACACAAGCACACCGAAAGAAACACCAAAATTTAAAAGTTTCACTACTCAAAAAGAGTATCAAGATTTTAGCATGGTCTAGAAACAATCAAATATCATAAAGTCCACTAGAAAAAAATCCATGAAATTTACAATAATAAAGGAATATTCATAAATTGGGTTTTAGTATATTTCTTTGATAGTTCATGTGCTTATTACATATTTGATACAATAATAATTATTTTACAATAATATAATAGACTTTCACCAATAGACATAAATATTCCATCACTTTGTATCTTTGATTCCTCACACTTTCACTTTTGTGGGTCAATTCTTCATCATCTTTTATTTCTTACAATGCAGTGGGTAAGAACCTCTTCTTACTTCTTCCATTTTATTATTTCTTATTTCTTTTATGACTCTCTACAACTCTTTTTAACTCTTTGAACTATAAAAATTTTATATTATGAAAACATGAAGCATAATATTCCCTCTTATTCTTCTATCCCTTAAATATTCACAATACTGCATCAACCAATAATTTTGAATTACCAAGATTTTTTATAATTCATAAATTCTGAAAATCTCACCTGCAGACTCTCCCTTTAAAACTAGAGACACATATTTCTTTAAAACTTAAAAAATCATTTATTTACAATATTTAATATTTAAAAACATTCCTTTAAGACTCAAACACCTTGATTTTTTTCTCAATATATATGGAAATATCATGCACCCTTTCATTTAATTTTTCCAAAAAATCCACTTCACAATTGAACTCACAAATATCAATCATCTTAAAATATATGTGTATCCACATCTGACTGAAAGTTAACATTTTTTTTGGAAGATCTCAATACACAGAGAAACAAAAGCATCATGTAGGTCTAAAGTAATGCAACCCTGACGAATCATTAACAACAACCTTCATCTCCTCTCTAGGAAATGATCCCAAATTAAAAGAGGAAACCATACCGTGATTTGAAGTATCCATTGACGCTAGAAAATCCGATACTGTATTACCCTCCCTACATGTATGAAATATCAGCATGTGAGACTCCATTAACGCTTTTCATCTCGTGAAATCTTAAATAATACTCCAAGGAATTCTTCCCATTTCTAGCAACGCTCGATATAGAAGAAGGGATTCAGTATCCACCGAGGACACTTGAATCTGTCTGTTGGATCATATATCCAAACCCTTGGCCAAAGCTAGGGCCTCCGCCTGAAGAGAATCACCCACCCCGAACGAAGTAGTGAAAGTCGCCCACACTGACCCGGTTTTGTCTCTCACGATGCCACCCCCATGCATCTCCCCCCCCCCCCCCCCCGCGCAGCGACCCGTCCGTGATTAATTTTAGCCCTTCAATCGGAGGACTCCACCGAACCCACAGACCCTACCCTACACCAATCGATCGATGTTCATTAGGTACATGCGATACCAGTGCACTTACCGAAGGCACCGAGTGACAGTTCGGAGATACTCGAAGCAGATCCCTAACATTGTTCTTCATTTTGAGTAGAATTCAGGCCAAGGATCCATATGTGTTTTTGTGCCTACCATCATTTTGGGCCTTCCAAATTTTCCAACACCCAACACTTAGGATGATCGATCTGGCCTTCCTCTCCGCCCCTTGGTTTCCTGCTCCACTAAACCACGCCTGGAAAAAATTAAAAGTAGATCCTTCATACCCATTCCAACCGAGGAGGACCGCATAGGTTGGACAAATCCCTCTGGCCCATTCACTATCACAGAAAATATGCCCTACTGATTCTTGATTGAAAGCCCTGTAACACCAACACCTTGAGGCCATGTTCACACACATTTTTTGCAGGTTATCATCTGTAGTTTGGGCCTTGTTCCACACACGCCACACTAGAAAATTGAATTTTGAGGGGATAACTTGGCACCACAAGGACTCCCCCATAAATCTATATTCCCAATGGTCCTCATCACACGATTGAAATCCTTGATGGAGAAGGCACCCGATGAAGAGCCTGTGAAAACCAGCCGGTCAGCCTCATCTTTAGCAACAATAGATCTGAAAACTTCATGTTGACTGGCATCAAGAATGATCTGTCATAAACTTGGGTGAGTACTCGCCTCTTTAAAACTTAAATTCGGGGTAGGACACCTCGGGAACCACAGCCTACCCACCCACCAGTCCTACTGTCAAAATTTGATGTTCCCACTACCTACAATCCATCGGGAGTTATGCTGAAGAATTTCCAGATACTGGAGGGTTAGGTTCTATATCCTCGATGAATTCCATCTTTGAATATTCACATTTAGACCATATACATCCTACATGATTCTTCCCCATAAAGATCGGCCTTCCATTGCCTCCCAAGCTAACTTAGCATGGAGCCCATGCATGATACTAGATACACTTCTCATGTTTATATCCCCTTCAGATAGAGGTCTTGCTAGCCATTTCCCTGAAGCCGAATGATGTATACCTTTCATCTGACCATCGCAAATGAATGACACCATAATCCCTTCTAACTTGGAAATTACACTTTTTGGAACCTTTAATGTATAAATAATATGCATAGTGATGGAGACAAGAACTCTTTTTTAAGAATCGTGATAGTATGATATTTAAACCTTATAATATCACATTAATTTAAATCATTATATTTAAGAACTCTTCTTATAAAACCAGCTAATTTATGTGTTGACAAAAAAATATAAAACAATAAACATTCCCACTTCTTTTTCATCAGCTTATTCACCAATCTAAAAAAACTGGAAACCTCATGGTATCAAAAATCTACCGTTTAGGTTATATTTTCAACCAAGGTACATAAATCACTAAGGATCTGAAACTCAATTTATGGAACACTATCCAATAATAATAATCACCTATGAGATTATTAGTGTAAGAAATTAGATTTATTGAACAATAATACCATGTTTTTCAGAAAATAGTTATCAAAAAAAATTATTAATAACTTATTTTTTTAATTAATACATTATCATCACATATTCGCGACTAAAATTGAATTCAACTTATAAGAAATAGTTCTTTCAACTATTTCAATAAACTATTAACATAGTTTACATAGATTATATAGGCTAATAGCACAGCTTTCCAATCTTTAAAACACCCCATAAATATATGCTTTCCCTAAAAACATCAAGCACTTATCGATGGATACATCCCTAAATACTTTTCTTACCTTTAATAATTTCAATTTAAATTAAGTATTAAAAGATTTATATGGTCATAATTTCTCCCACTTTAACAAATATATCCAAATACAAGAAGATAGAGGGGGTAGAGATTACATAACTTATCCATGAATACAGCGAGATTGAATTCCCATAATAAACCATGGATTCTTAAATTAATCCTTAGAAAATGATTTAGTGAAAATATCATCCAAATTCTCTCTCATAGGAAAAAATTCCAACATTATTTAATTTCATTCCATAGTCCTCTTGATGAAGTGGTATTTAATAACAATTTTATATGATCTTGAATACTGAACCATATTATTTAAAAGATCAATTGTAATTTGATTGTGACTAACTTGAAGAAGTATAAACATCACATCAACGAACAAGTATTCTAATTATTTCTTCATCCACATTAATGGTTTTTTTATCTTGAGTGGTAACCACATACTCAACTTCAAAAATATTGAGAGTCACTAAAATTTACTCTTTGTATTCTAACTCAAAAAACTATCTCCCAAAAATAAGACTCCACTAGATATAGATATTTATTAATTGATACAAACCTAACCAATTTTCATCTATATATCCAATAAAATTCACCTTTCCATTACTTTCATACTTTATCCCATAATCTATAGTTCCCTTAATGTATCTAAGAATTCTTTTTCCATCCAAAAAAATGTGAAATTTTTTTTCACTTGGAAATGTTTCACAAAAGTGTGATAGTATAAACCATATCGGGTCTAGATACTGTTAAATATTAAAGGTTATTAATAAATTTACTAAAATATTTAGTATCAAAAACCATTTCAACTTCATCCTCAAACTGATTTATTTCCATTAATATGAGTATGAAAATGGGATTTAAATCTTCCATGTGAAATATTTTAAGTATAACCTTGGAATATTTTTTGCTTATAGAAAAATGTGATCCTTATCTAGATATATTTTCAAGATAATAAAATACCTTATTTATCCTAGTATAGATATTTACAAAAACATCTTCATCACTTCAGAAAATGATTCACAATATTTTTCAATATTTCTAGATATGATTTCATCAAAATAAACAATCATAATAAGAGAAAAAAATATATTATTTTATGTAGATATTGATGTCCAGCCTTCCTTTAATAAAGTTAATCTTCTTTAAAATGGAATAAATCTTTTAATACAAAGTTCATTGGTATTTGTTTTAACCCATAAAAATATTTATTCAACTTACATACATAGTTCTCCTTTTTTCAAAAAACTAACCACTTGGATACTCAATATTGACTTCTTCATATATCTCTCCACTGAGAAAGGCATACTTGACAAAAATTTGAAAAATATTATATTTATTTTGTACATAAATAGAAATAAATAATCAAATACTTAAAATTATGGGAAATAGTGAGAGGGTCTCATCAAAATAAATACCTTCAACCTGTAATTAACCTCTAAAAACTAGTTTTTCCTTGTTTTTAACCACTTCACCTTTTTTATTCAAATGTTTTACAGAAACCCCACTTTTCTCTAATCATAAATTTATCTTCATGTTTGGTTACCAGAAATCATGTCTCATTTTTTAAAATTTGATCTAATTACTTATTTGAGGCATTTATCCACTCCTGATTCCCTAATTCTTATTTAATATCTCTTGGATCAACTTATTAAAACAATGAGGTATATGAAAATATCCTCAATGTTCTTAAAGTTTAACCTTATTAATACTGACCTCCAATGAGTTTTTGGTTATATCCCATCTTTATTTGTATTGTATGTGATAAATAAGGTTATTCTTAATCACTTGAAACAATTGATTCTTCCTCCCCTCCTTTCATAACGTCAGCAATAGCATCTTTTCCTATGACGTCATTCTACTTCTTACGAGGAATGTATTCAGTTCCTTATTTAAATATATATTTTATTTAAAACTTACTTATTTTCAATTTTCTAGAAATTTCTCATAATCTAAATAAATTTTTCTTCAATTCCCCTTATTATATAATTTTATCCTCTTCTATCTTTTGGGAATCCAAGGAAGATACCATCAACACCACTTTTATTAAAATTCCAAAGAATCCCATATTTGACTTTGATAAAGCGGTGGATTCTAAATAACCTTATATGATTCAAACATAGGGTCCTCATAAAATACATCTCATATAGAGATATATGTATATTTGGTCTATAGAAGAAGTGATGTTGAATGTGGACTATCACCATAATATCTTATATCTAAAAATACATAGAAATATCATGTTCAGTCAACATGGTTCGATCTATATCAACCAAGCTTCTATTATTTATTTCAAATGCATCATTTTTTTATAGTGTGTATGGTAAACTAATCTGATGACTAATACCATTATTCTCAAGATAAAATTTTATATTACCATTTGTGTATTCGGCATCGTTATTGGTTTGAATCTTCTTTATATCATAGCCACACTTCTTTTCATCACTTCTCTTGAAAATTTTCAACATATTGAAACACTTTTATTTTTGTTTTCAAAAAATTGTACTTGTAATATGATTGAAATCATCAATAAATAAAATAAAATAATTATCTCCATTTATCTATTACATTCTCATGGTCCCAAATCTGTCAAAATGAATATTCTCCAAGGGATATAATGTATGTATGTCAACTTTCATGTGGGTAAAATTTAAAAATTTAAATTTATGGTATATGTAACAAATCAAATATCTAATTTTTATCATATCATGGACCAAAAAGATACTTTTTCTATGTTTCTAATTTATTATACCTTTCTAGAAAACATATCAAAGACTTATATAACATAATTTATTTTCTTCCTTCATACTCAAATAGATTTAATTATATATAGATCCAACGTTGAAAATTTTTTCCATGGTTCACTATCTTCTTATCACAACTTCCTGGTATTCAAGTATTTTGAAAATAAATTCATCAATTTTTGAGATAACTTTAGTTCCTTCATCAAAAAGCTATGAAACACAAAATAGACTATGTTTCTATCCAATAATAAATGAATCACTTCTAGATTTTAACTTTCCTTTTTCAATGACAGTAGATCCAATGCATTTAATTCTAAGAGATTAATAATTTCAGAATTTCATTATCCCTTTTTTATATCCCTTCACATTTTTATGAAATTTTAAATCTATATTCATATGTGAATAAAAATTATAATAAAATATACAAGTTCATTCACCTTTTGTGTCTTTGAGAGTAGTTTCAACAATAAGGTCTTTTTATTTTCTTTTTTCCAGCTTATATTGATGATTTTGAGAATCTTTATTAAATATTAATTTATTAATAACATAAAAATCCACCCTTTAACAATATGACATGGGAATGAAATTTTTCAAAAAAATTATTCAGTGGTTGAAATCTATTATCAGTTTTCAAACTAGATTTTTTAAGTTGTCTTTGAGTCTAGATTCATTGAGTGAGAAGAATCCCTATCAAACATTAATTCCAATACATTTTAAATTAATTTTAGTATTGATTATTAAATCAAAAAAAACTCTATTGTATTCCACAATCCTTTATAGTTCTAGTAGTATTTATCATAAGCACATCTACCTTTCAAAATACTATGTTGTCTAGAACTGTGAACCGGTATTCTATAAACCTTTTGACCATCAAAATTGGTTCATTTTTTGTGAACCAAAATTTTAGTGAACACCTAAAACATTACTCTTTATATTTTAATTCTTATTAGAAATAATATATTATCAAATTTTTGTATTTTACCATTAAATTTATATTTCCCAAAAAAATATATAATTCTATAATTTTCTTATTTTAATTAAAAACATGGTCCCTTTGACTTTATTTATCTTCACGGCATTCTTAAAAATTTTATTAGACATATTATAATCATTTAAATTTTATATTTATTCATCCTCCCTTAACCACTCTTAGAGAATTATCCAACATCCTAATTTCAATTCTGGAAGCTAAATTTTCTTATTCAACTTCAACCAGTTTCTATTGAACATGATCAAATTATTTCTCCTTCACTATTATTTTTTCTTCTATCCAACCGTTAAGAGTTTTCCCTTCATCAAGAAATTTTTTTAGATTGTTAATCTATTTTCAAAACCTGTGTTTTTATTCAAACACTAATTCTAGATATATTTCATATTGATCTCCTTTATCTAAATTCTTGTTTTCATTATCAAGCTTTAAAATTTTGGAAATTCATTATTTCAATTATATTTTCATTATGAAATACAACTTAGTTTCCTCATCTTACACTTTAGAGTTTATTATTTTATCACTCGTAAAAATCCCCCCATCTTCCATTGAAATAAGAAACTTTTCATCCCTTTTATCACTAGAATTTTCATCTTCCACTACTTATTCACCATCAACACTTCCCCTAGACAAAAAAAAATCTCTTATGATATTTAAAGAACATATTATTCATATTTTACTTTTTTTTATATCTTATTCTTTAGATATATTCTTAGTTATTTATGTTCTTCATCATTATCTTCATTTTCCTTCAGTCTTGCAGAGTTTTCTATGAAATTTGAAATTGATCCATAGATAAAGAACTTTAATAAAAACATTTTTTTATACTTCTATAGAACTATATTCACTTTTCTAGAAAATAATGTCATGAATTCAATAAACTTATTAATAAATTCTTATTTTTAATCAGAATTATAGGCTTTATTTTTAATAACCACTTTCCATGACTTTTCCTACTTAGTTTCCTTGAAAAACAATTCATGATATTATATTCCCTTACTTCTAATAACATTATATATTCTCATATAATATATAAATATAATACTATAAAAATCCTCTAAAAATATTTTTTCAGACGCTTTATCTTCTAATGATGGTATTTTGGCATCAAATAAAGTGTGAATAATTCTCAATATCTTTTCCATGACCATAAAGTCTTACTATTATTCTAAAACTACTATTATGGTTCTTAATATATAAATTACCCTTCAAAATAAATTACTAAATTTTTTAACATATCTTTTTATTTGTTCTTTATATTTAAATGTATAAATTTTTACCTTTTATTTATTCAAATTAATTTACCCTTTATAAATATTATTTAACTTATCCCATATGCCTTTAGCCATTCAAATTCCTTTAACCCTCAAGAATTAACTTTATAAGAGAGTGGAAAATATAGTATTTCAAACTCATCCATTATTCTCTATATTCTTATTCTATTTAGCAGTTAAGGGAGAACCTTTTACACAAAGAATAAAACCCTCTATAAAATCTTTAAAAATTTCATATCTAATGAATAATTTATTGGGTAGTATATTACCCTTCTAATAAATATAGTTATTCCCATAAAATATGGGAATCCTCATATTATTAACTAAGATTTTAATATCTATGGAAGTATTATTCTTCCAAAAAATTAGAACATTCAAGAGTCAACAAAGGGACCTTGGATTTGACACCAATTGTAAGGACCAGTCAAGAACTAGGTGACCATTAAGAGGGGGGAATCAGTGGTCAACCATTTTTGTGTTTTTTTCTTTCAAAATAACCTTCAAATCTAGTTTATGAGAAAATGCTCTATTGAAATACAATGCACAAGAACACCCAAAATAAAACTAAAATTTTATAAGTTTAACTACTCAAAAAGAATAGATAGTCCTTATTATGATATAAAAACAATTTTAGAATGCATAGTCCACTAGAAAACAATCCTTTTTATATATAGTAAGTAGGGTATATCAATTACCTATGATTCTATATAGTCCTTTAATAGTGAATGTACTTATTGCACTGGTGATATTATAATAAATATTTTTCTAAAATGGAATATAACTTCACAAACAGGCTTAAATATATCATCATTGTTATTATTTTATTCTCCATACTTTGACTTCTACAATTTACTTTGTCATCTTTTTCAATTTCTTGCATGGCAGTAGGAAAGAACCTCTTCTTCCTTTTTTCATTTTATTTTTTTATTCCTTTGATAACTCTCTCTAAATATTTTTTCCTCCTTGATCTATAATAACTATAAATTCTCAAAACATGCAACATTATCTTCTTTCTTTTTTTTCTCTTTGTTACATATTTACAATTCCATATGAACCAATAATTTTGAACTACCAAAAAAATTTATAATTCTTAAATCTTGAGAACCTCTCATGTAGGATTGAAATTTAAAACAACATATGTATATTTATTTAAAACTTAATTCATCCTTGGTTTCTAGTCATTAATATTTAAAAGTATTCCTTGAAGTCACTCACACCATATTTTATCTTCTTTAATTATATATAGAACTATCATGAACCCTACCATATAATTAATTAGAAAAAATATACTTTACAATCCAATTATCAAATATCAATCATCTTAAAATATATATGTATCTACATCAACATGTTTAAAATGAAGGTCCTATAATTATTGATCACCTTTCTCAACCGCGTATAGGTAATGGTTCAATTTCATACACCGAGATCTAATTTCAAACAACGTTCTTTGTAGTGTAATTTATACAAATACCATTAATGTATTCCTCACATATATGTTTTATTCAACTTGGTGACCAGTCAGGTATCTATATTCATGTATGAATAAATTTACAACCATAGTATAATGTTCATGTATGTATATTCTCTTACATAACCAATCACATATTAAAATTTTCATATCTATAGATATGATTCTATGGGTATTAATTTTTGTAGTAGTTCATTCATCTATATAGATTTGGATAAATATAAAAAAATTACTTGGATATGAAAATTCACATATGTGGTTCTACACTTTTTCAACCAAAAATCATATTTCATCTTGTTTCGTTTTTTCACCTTCTTCCTCCATTCAAAACAGAACCCAAAAGCTCTTTTACAGAAATTATGATAGCCATAATAATGATATTTAAACCATATAATATCATCATAATATTTATTTTCATATTTAAGAACTCTTCCTGAAAATATAACTGATTGAGGCGTTGACAAAAATCACCATAAACATTCCCAATTCTTTTCACCAACTTCTTCACCAATCCGACACTAAGAAATTGAAACCACTTGGTCATAAATTGGTCATGTTTTGTGCCATCATTGCAAATTAGATCCTTTAATATTCTTGGGAGGAGTCTCTTGGGGTGGTGGGAGAGGCCACACCGCAAGGGTTAACCTGGCAGGGGGGAACTTTAGGATCCAAGTATGTCATATTATGACCCTACATGTCCAGGTTATTTTAAAATAAAATGATTAATAAATATTTGTAATTATAAGTTTAAAATTTACCTTTTATCTAGAAATGATTTAACCCCATTATTTCATCTCACTAATCCCTTTTGAAGCTTACAAAGCAAGGAATTTGACATCCTTGCACCTCCTCCCTCCATATTTCTAGTTGGTCTCTCACCTAGAATTACTAAGGAAACATTAAGTAAGTTTTGTTATTCTATTCCTTTGTTTTATTCTCCTCTCCTATAAAAATTTAGTATCCTCATATATCCGTGATTGATTAGGGTTAATGTTAGATAAATAATATGATGAGGGTTATTAATATTATGTTTTTTCTTCCTATTATTTAGTGGATTCTCAACATCATCTATTGGTTTCATCAGATTCATGTATGAGATTTTGTGTGTCACTTTTTTTTGAAAAACCCTGGATGATTGAGTTTGAAAAATGGGTATAAAACTATTCAAAAGTATTCCATAGCACCATTGAAGACTGAATTATTAAATCCTTTATTTTTTATATCAGTAATAAAAGTTATTTTGAAAGTATATTTTATGTATAGAGTTTTATATTGTATAACATGTGCTTGATGAAATGCCTTGTTTTGTGGTAATGGATTTATGATAAGCTTGTAATATTTTGTAATGATTATGCCTCATGGTAACCTTATGTGGTTGAGTGGGGAACCTAGGACAAGTAACATTCTAGGTAATGATGCCACCCTATCTAGCCTAAGGTCCTTAGTTATAAATACACTATAGCTAGTGGAGAATTTTTCAGGTTTAGAATTCCACTCTAGCTATTGGACCTGCATGTGGTTTGAGATTTTTGTATATAGATTAGTATGTGGATATTGAAAATACTTGAAATTAGTGACCCTATTTTATATCCAATGATTCTTAGTTGAAAATTAATGTTTTCTTGGCACTTTATTTCTATGATTAAATGAATTAAAACCTCCAACATTATATTCAAAATTTAAATTGAATCTGAATATTTATTTCAAACAAGTATGATTTAATTATCTAAAAACGGTTTCTTGAGGAACAATTTTTGATATCATACTTTTATTATTATAGTCACACCAAATATACACCCATTTGGTGTATGTATACCTTGTTTTTCAAGGTTCTGAGGTGTAGCAGAAGTGGTTAGACCCATTCCAGCCATTGTTTTTCATCTATTTCATTAAATTAAATCCTTCAAACTTGATGAATGAAAAATATAAATATTCATAGAGAGGGACTTTTTGACATATAATTTTTAATTAATTTATATAAATAAAAATTACCTTCACTTTAAATTCATTCTTTGATGTTGATTTGGTTGAAATTAATTATCATGACATCATTTTGTAAAAGGATCCAAGGAAAGAATCTCTTTATAGATATTCATGTGTGCTCCAAGAACCTCAAAACATTGTATTGGAATCTCCAAGTACTATCGCATAAGAACCAAATCACTTGAGTTGCTCATATTTCATCACAATAAGAATCCATTTTGTATCTAAATGACTTATTTTACTTCTCTCAGTCTTGAGAGGGAGGAGTATGATCGATGATCTCTGTTCTTGAGAGAATTTTTGAAAATTTATCTCAATGGAATGAGAAAATAATCTATAGAATATTTTGTGCACAAAATTATATATATACTCTAAATTAATATAATTGGGTATATATATCTAGGATAGATAATTAGTTATTCCACAATGTCCTTTAATCAATCTTTTAACCCAAGATAAAACACCACATTGAATAATAACATTATCATTATTATTTTCTTAAAATGAACTCACCCATTAATATTTGAGTATCATTTCTTAAATAAAATTATTAAAATTTATTTAAATGGTATTAAATAATATATCATTTTTATATGGAATCTTATCTCATCATGTCAATCCTCCTCAACATTTATCAAGCCTTGAATAATAACTATTCATTTAAATAAATAAATATCATTTTATTATTCATTCAATAAATATTTATAAGATCAAAAAAATCTGAATAATTATTATTCCTTTGATCTTAAGAATAATATTTATTCTAATATTAAATTTAAATGTAATTTAACTAAGGTTCTAGATGCACTTATTATCAAACCCTCTTGGCCCCTTTTTATGTGGAATTAGGAAAACTGTCCAAAAGTCTAAAATAAGTTTCTAGTAACATGTTAAGGTGCATGTAGATGAATATAATTGTGTCACAATAATAAAAACCTCCTACAAATTCTCATAGTGTAATAAAATATATTTGTATCAATATCTCATAAAGAAGGCTTCATCACTTGTTTCATCAACATATATTCTTGATATATTTTTGTTTGAATTTATTGAAATAACTCATTGATAAAACTTTCATATCCATGGAATTAATTAGATAGTTCCTTTCTAATAAAAGGACCTATGATATTTACTTGCATTAACTGAGAAGATACAAATCCTTTATTGACTTATTCATTAATTTCATATCACATGTGATTCTCCCAACTTATTATACTTTATCATGATCCAATGTCAGCTTGGTTTTCACCAATACATAAAAGTAAAAGTACCATTATATAAATTAATAATAATACCAAGTTTAAAGACCAATACACACATTTAGTGATAGGGAGTTATAATGACTATTATAACATATAGAATCCCTACTAAAAGGTCTATTCTCATAACCTCCTCTCTGTTGGATTTGGTTCCCTAGAAACAACCTGTTTTGTAATTTAATTTACTTTTATATTTAAATAACTGAATATTATTATAAATGTCTTTTAAAATATTGATTGTTCTTGTACATAACATTGATGTGATAATTACATAGATTATATCTCACATTGATAAGGTCATAGAAGTTTCTCACTATAATGAGAACCTTTAAGTATCATGGTGATATTTTTAAAATATGGTTCTGTGGTATGATAACATAATAAGATGGGGCATAAAGTAAGGTGAGTGTAATCATAATAAGATGAGACTTTATCTCATGAATTTATCACTTGGTAATTTCCAATAGTATAGGTTATGAGAATAGACCCTCTAGTAGGAATTCTGTATATTTTGGTGTTATAAAATATTTATTTTATTGATCATGTGTAATAGTACGTAGATTTTAAGATTATTATTAATTCATGTTAGGACTCATGAACTTAGATATATTTCTTAAACCATGACAATTATATTTTATGCAGAAGTTGGATATGTTGGGTGTGTCACGAAGGATATGTTATTAATGGATAAGTCGAGGACGGATTTGTATCTTCTATCTTATGGAAGTTGATATCTCATCCATTTTATTGAAATATTATTATCACATAAATTCCATGGTCATGGAGTAATCATGTGTATTTCAGATAGTCAAAGAAAGAATTATTGAGAACATAGGTTGATGACACTGATGTGCAACTTGATGGATTATATATTGAGTATTTTGCGACAAAGGGATTGTATTACACAGTGTAATCTCATATATGGTTTTCATCATTGTGACATTAATTTTATTCTCATTGGTTCCTTAACCCATTTCTAGATAGTAATTATAGAGTTTAATAATACCCACCTAATGCCAACGAGAAAGAATCATTGAGGGTCACATACTAAGTATTTTTATTCATCATGATTGAATTCTATTTGAATTTAATTAATGGAATAAATATTATTCTATAGATCGAGGTATAATTTTATTTAAGTTTTATTAATTGTAGGAATTAAATAAAAAATTATTCACTAGATTGTGTATAAAATATATTTATCTACCACTAATAGAAAAATACCATATACCAACATTTTGGAGAACTGTTGGCTGGTTTGGTGTAGGGATAGGTATATACTAATGTTTTCGGGAAAATAGTTGTTATAAACCTACACCAACGGTTTGAAAAACCATTGGTATAAATCATATGAAAAAACAATACCAATGGTTTCATAAAAACGTTGGTATAGGTAATTCAAAAAAAATAAACCTTGCTTGGTTTTGATCCTAGCACCTCCCTTTTATAATTGAAAAACCTAACCACTAACCTAACATGACTTTTTTGAATATAATTTCATAAATATATATATATATATATATATATGTATGTATGTATGTATATTCAAAAGTATTTTATATTTTGATTTATTTAATGTTATTTAATGAAGGATTCCATAAAAGAATGTATGTAACTATACCAACGGTTCTCAAAACTATTGGGATAGAACTATACCAATGATTTTGAGAATCGTTGGTATATGTGCTTTGATTTTTGAGCTATACCAATGGTTATGGACAAAAGTTTGGTATAGGTCCACCCTATACCAACAGTTTGGCCATGACCATTGGTATAGGTCAATAATTTGGACCTATATCAACAGTTTGGCCGAAACCATTGGTATAGGTCTTATTTCTACTAGTGTATTTTATTTAATATTTAGTAAATATTTATTTACTAGTTTGTGAAAAAAAATATTTATTTAGGACAATAAAATAATTTTATTTTGGTATTCAATAAATTTTGAAGATTTCGAAGGGACCAAGAACACATCTAAAGACAAATATTTATCTGTAATATGATAAATATTATTTACCACTACGCAAGTTAGAATAGTCTATAAATTTATTATTATTATTATTATTTTATGGAATTGGATTTTTATGATGGTTATTATATTATTAAAGGGTCGGTACACAATTAAATAATATTTTAATTTAAATCCTAGCTCTATAAATAGATGATTATATCTATTATGTAGATAGGTCGAGAAATAGAGAATTCTTGTACACAATGAATTCTCTCTGGAATTACTATATTCTCTCACCTTATCAAAAATGAGAAATGAAAGAGAGATTAATTAAATATTGAGTGATGAGTAATCAGCATGAATGATGCAAGAAAATTGATTTTCCATGCAAGTAACCGGAAATCAATTGGCAATGTTCAGAGATCAATGGAGCACATGTGGATCATCACTAAAGGGATTATATCCTTGTACACTCACATCACAGTGAAAGAAATCCAAAAAGGTTATTTTTGTATGATCGATAGCATCAAAAAAGAAAATATCCTAAGATAATATATAAACCCTCACTTTTCATACATTGAAATTATATTACTTTTTCCAAATACTTAATACATTACCCAAACAAACACCCAAAAGCCATATTATTCTAGTTTATTTGGAAACATGGAAACATAAACTCTGGTACATAAGTTCCCTACATTATATCCCAAAATTTTATTCTCAACTAGCACCCTTCTTACATACATCAAAGATAATACATATCTTCAAAACCGTGGGGAAAGGAAACATAAAAAAAGGTGAGCTCAAATTCTCGATAAGGGTAAACAAGGGAGATATGTAAGCATATTTATGAGTATAAGGGTATGAGAACATGATCATGAGAAAATATATCATACCCTGCATATCAAATATCATAAACATGAATCATGTCATAAAGAATGGAATTTCATAAGACATGAATCATAAGTAAATGAAGAACATAATCCTTGAAATAATAACATAGGAATAAGATAAATAATCATTTCATACCCATAAGAATATAAAATTATTTCTATATTAGTCAAGTCATCACTTACAATGCCATATTAGTAGTATGGGTTCACTTCTCATATCATATTGATAGTCATGGTTCACTCTCAAAAGCATCTTGGTAGTCATGGTTCACTCCCATAACCATATTGGTGGACAAGGTCCTTTATGTCTATCTCATTAAATATAAATATTTACCCAATGCATTGGAGGGAGATATAGTTCAAACCTTTCACCTAATGAAAACCATACATATTTGTTCCATAATAACATAAATACTTTATCATATCAAAACCAGATAAATAAAATGGGTTTCATAAACATCAAGAAATCATAACATAACTCACGAAAAAGAAATGGGCTTCATAAATATCATTCCACTATAAACGTAAACCATTCATAAAAATAATAAGAAAGTAAAAATTGGACCATATCACTTTTAAAACATAAGTATCATAAAAAAATGTTATCTTAGATGGAAAATAATTTTGAGATATCTCTTGAAAACAATTCATGATAAAAATATCTTTTCTACTTTGAAAACATTTTCTTTACTTGAAATGACGTGAAATTTTAAAAGTAAAAAAATTATTTTAAAATATCTATGTAATAATTTAAGGAAATATTCAAGGAAATAAAGTTTCATGAAAACATAAAAAATCTGTTCAGGTGGTAGAATTTAGAAAAACATTATTCTCATCCTATTGCTGGAAAAGTCGAAATGTACCTCATTAGAAAAGTGACAAAAAATACTTTCAAAAAAATTAATAAAGAGATCTAAATGGGTAAAAATTACAATAAAATTTTTTATAAGAATAGTAAAAATATTTTGTAATACATTTTTGAGAAACATGGATATGGAAGATTAATATTTCCCAGTAGAAACATATGTGAAACAGTCCTGATAATAATGAGATTATGGAATTAACCCTTATAAATTTATGATCAGCAGAATCATATACCCCATGGAAGAAATAAACTTATATAGATATAAAAATACTATAATATTCTGGTGAAAACTCATAAAATAAAATCATGGGTAGTTAATACACTATGTAGAAGAAATAACTAGTGTATGAGGCATGTGTCTCACAGAAGTAAAGGAGAGACAAAAGACTCTTACAGAGGTATAATTCCATCCATACATTTCTGAATCTCAGGTATAGTGGTTTAAAAAAATATTAATAACCTATTAGAGAATCATAATAATATCTATGATATCATATATGATTAATTTATGACTTTATATTACATTTATATTAACAATTTCAAGTTAAAGCAATGTTTTAGGTAATAACCGCTTTGTTTATCGTACGCGTTTTGACTTTTCATTCTTAATCCTATTACATAGATAATTATTTACTTACTTAAATAATGTATAAAAATATTTATATATCATATATATTTAGTATATAAATATATATAAAATATAGATATATGAAATGGAATACACCATTCATGGAGATAGTAAGTCTTACATACGTATGAATGTTGTTTCCATTTCAATATCATATAAAATAGAATAATATAAATGAAATATATGTATATATATATTTAAAATAGAATTATTATTTCATATATTTCATATTTATTCATTATATTTATTTTTATAATCATTTTTGCAATGGTTTGCGTGGAAGATTAATCTCATCGCGTCATGGACAACTTAGGTCGTACGTACGCATGAGTGACGATATCATTCCATTAATGGTAAAGTGGTGAGGAATTAGATGGTATATTAATTATAAATAATCAATATCATGTAATATTTATTATTTATATCTATTGTATCCAACATTAAACCCATTAAAATAATGTAGTGATGAAAAATAGATTCCACCACGTCATGGATACGGTAAGTCATACGTACGCATGTGTGGTACTTTTGTTTTTTATAGGATGAATAAAAGATGGAATATGATTATTCCATAATCATAATAAAACATCATCATATATTTTATACTATATTTATAAATTTAGAAAGTAATAAAAACATAAGGAGGAATTATAATAAGAAACAATTTTGAAAGAGTCGGTAAGGAGATTACCTCTTCTTCGACGATATCCCTCTAGATCTCCTCTTAGGGACACTAGCGTTGGATTTCAAAAAAAACAAAACATATATAATGTTACGAGGGAAGTTTAGAAAGGAAATTTACCAATTTTTTTTGAGATCTAAGGCTCAAAGTGTTGTGAATAAGTGAGGGATCATGTGAGCTTTTATAATTGATGTGAGGGGCACTTTAGAAAACTCTTAAAATATTAAATTAATATAAATTGATTATTGATTTAAAATAGTTACAAAGTGAGTTATTTATAATTTCAGATTATTATGGGTCTAAATTATTTTTATATAGGTTTATTTCATAATATTAACCTTTTATTTTGGATTTAACCCTTTGTTAAACACTTTAACTTTTGCCATGACAACTTTGATTGTTACTATTTACGGTTAATATACTTACTATAAAGTTCCAAAAGAACCAAAAATGGATCATTGATGAAATATTAAACCTTATTGTAGATAGTTGGCCGAATTTTATATTTTTATTAATTTTATATAATCTAATAAAATATTATTTATTTTAAAGTATCATTTATGAAAATTGTGATACAATTCCATTTTTTTCTTTTAAAAAATATTCTAACAATAGGATAACATGGAACCAACACTTAACATAAATCACTAAAATATCATGGTTATCTATAAAAAAATTTATGTCATTAACTATGTTAAATTATATTTATTTTAAAATTTTAATATAATTTATTTGATATTTTCATTAATTAAACAATTATTTAATCATCATTATGTGTGCCTTTAATTAAATTATTTCTTCTCTAAAAATTAAAAATAAATTATTATTATGAATATAAATTTATTATCATTATTATTACTATTTATTGTCAAATATATCACATGTATAATTTTATATTAAAAATGATTAACTTATTAAAAATTTGAGTATGACATTTTTAACTTATCTTTAAATAAAATATAATAAATGTTCTATTCTCATCCAAGTTTCTTAAAAGGGTTATAATTTTGGTATAAAGTTTATTTTGTTCGGAACCCTCTTATAAAATGAAATCAGGATAGGGTTTAGGGTAATTTTATAATATTATAATAATATTTTTACCTTTAAATACCTGATTTACCATTAATTATGGTAAATAAAATTTTACTAAAGTTATTATTCATAATATCAAAAAAAAATTTGATCCCATTAGAATATAAATATCATAATGATTACAACCATGTTTGTATGTTTTCAAAATTCAATCCACAGAAGCAGTAAAATTAAGTTTAATGCTAATCCCACAGATGTGGTGAGAAAATGGGTAAAAAGAACATTCAAAGTTAAATAAGTTTTTATATCTAATTTAAATATAAAAATGACTCCAATTACCTAAATTTAATTAATATATGTATAATTTATCTATTTTTACTTTTAATAATCAATTTAAAATATAATAATTATTTAAACAGAAAATAAGTTTTAAACTACAATGCAGTATTTTTCACCATTCATTAAAAAAATGAAACCTCTAATAAAAATACCAAAAATTCACCCTAAGATTATTTTGACATTATGATTTCAAAATTGATGTTATTTTATCAAATTAAATTTCTAAGTGTCTAAAATTAATTTCACTATTGTTCATAGAAGGATATAAATAGCAGTTCCTTTTAGAAAATAGTATTTCTAAACATATAAAGATTTTACCAAAAAATATTCATTTCATTATAAATATATTATATTTACGTGATAAAATTTAAAAATTACTTATTACTATTCATATTACTATGTTTAATGGCAATTTTATAACTATATTATTTAGATAATTATAATAATAATCTGTTGTTTCGTAGAAACTCAATGTTACGTGTAACGCAAGCTAAGTCGTTGTTGCGTGTAGTGCAAACATAACTTTGGGTTTTGTATAACATAATCAAAGCTTTGTTATATTGTATAATAACCCAAAATCTATATTCAGTGTTTTGTGAAGTGAAAATATCAAAAATATTAAATTAATTCAGAAAAAAAATCAAAAAGTCTCAGGGTGTTACATTCTACCCCCACGAAAATGAATTTCTCCCTCAAAATTAATTGGGGTTATCAAAGGTTTAATACTTGAAATTTAATTTCATAGAAACACACATCATAAAAACAAATATTAAAATTTCTTTTTAAATAAGAAACTTAGAAACATAATGTTTACCCAAAGTACGCCTCAGCCCACCACTTGACCCTTTAACAACGCTACCACCCCCATTTAACAGTGCTAGAACAACCCTTCACCACCCGCGCACACCCATGCCTCCCACAAGATTCGAACTCAAGACCTCCCATACTGTGACTGGACCCTCTGCCACTCCTCTATATTGATTTGTTGTGCATTTAATGATATATCTATTTATTTATATATATATTTAGTTATATTTATTCATATATTAATATATATTTATATTAACATATATATATTTATTTTAAATTATATATTTAGTTATATAAATATATATATTTATTTATAAATTAATATGTATATTAAAATATATATACACGTATGATTATATTTATATAATTATATATTTGTATATTTATGTATCTATATATCTATAAATTTATTCTTATATTAATATATATTTATATCTGTCTATTTATATATATTTAGTTATATTTTTATATCTGTATATTTATTCATATATTAATATATATCAGTTTTTAATGCAGACATACACAAATATATATATATATACACACACCCATTATATAAGTATATAAATATTCATATAATTATATTTTAAATAAAATGGATATTATTTTTTTATTTAGACAATCCATATTTATTGAGAAATATATTTTATATGTAATTAAGTTTAATTATTTATTTATAAAATTAAATTTTTTATGCGTGAATATATAAAAAATATGTATATATTGTTATATATTTTATTATAAATAACAGTAAATTATGAAAAATGATAAAATTTCAAATCCATAATATCAATATGAATGCAATCCCTTAGAATAAATTCATTCCCCCATTGAAAAAGGGGGAAAATCCCTCTTTAAATGAGGCTTAAGTTCCATCAAATGTTAAAATAATTGGGTATCTGGACTAAAAACTCATTTTTAGAAGCCTTCTGGGCTATTTTTTGGCCTCTAAAAATAATTATCGGGGCTCCCCCTATTTCATAACAGTGTATAGCTTGTCGCAAGATTCTATTTGATATGTTGTAGATCTCAAATAGACATGTGGATCAAAAGTTAAGTTTGTTTGAAGTTTGAGTTACGTTTTCAACTTATTTTAGATATTTTATTAATTTTTCTATTTTTTATGTCTTCAAATTGTTATTAAATGACTAATACTCAATGATAATTAGAAAATTATTAATTAATAATATTTTTTAAAATACTTTATAAGTTATTTTCACTACATATCTTATATATTAAGTGAAAATGTGTATTTATACTTATCTAAAACACATTTAAAGAATATATATTATATTTATATCGATATAAATATACTTATATATCAATATATTATTTTTTGTGAAATATTTTTTTTGAAATATACCCTTTATCAGCACTAGAAAAAAAAGTGTTGATAAATCCCTCCTTATATCAGTGCTACTAAAAAAGCAATGATAAAAGGGATCCCTTTAACAATGCTAAAAAAAGCGCTGATAAAGGGGGTATCTTTAGCAGCGCTAAAAAATATTATTGATAAAGAGGTACTTATAACAATGTTTTTTAGCACAGTTAAAATTACCCTTTATCAATTATTTTTTAGCACCGATAAAGGTACCCCCTTTATCAGTTATTTTTTTCATTGTTAAAGGGTAGCGATGAGAAAACCCATTTCGTGGTAGTGAGGGAACTAGTAAGCATAATTCTCATTATCCTTGTACTAGTAACATTAAAGTAGGGGAGGTGCATTCTATGAAGATTTATCTCTATTTTAATTATTATAAAACTTATTCCCATCACTTAAAAACTCAAATGCCTGGTCACCTTCCTTTCCACACATAAAACATTTATTATACCCCCTGAGACAATTCCCTCCATGAATATTATAACCCTTAGAAAATAAATAAAATATCCTCTTTTTCTCTTCATGGTTTTTAGATTTTACTTTAAAATCCATCCTCATCTTCTCGTTAAAATCTAGATATTGGTATGTTACCCCAGACTCCATTTAAACCTAGATTGATCAACACACAATCTCTTCATAGCTACTGAATAATCTTATGTATAAATCCCATTCTGAGACTTCCAATTAAGCCATTGAAGAACCTATCTACTTTACTTTTAGGATCAATGATAATTCTAGAAGCGTTCCTCACAAGTCTTCTGAAATTATATTCATAGATACCTATAGATTCACCATCCCTTTTCTTTAACTTGAGAAACTCCTTCTCCATTTTAATACTTAGAATACAAGGAAATTACTTATTGAAAAATAAGGTATTGAACTCATCCCAATCCATTGATTTAATTTCATCTTGTTTCCTCGTATTCTTGATTGGAGTCTGTATGATCCCAAATTTAATATAGGTATGTACCTATTCAAATTTTGTTTTCAATCACCCATTTTTAGAAAATGAAATGGTTCTTGGGACTATGTTAGGTCTTTGGGGTGTTCCAACAGTTCGGGAAACAAGGAAGGGGAGAACCGGGCCAATCTATACAAGGTGCACGGTTGGCCCATGATTAAGTGAACTGTGCGGAATTCCTAGGTAACCATGTTGACTTGGAAAAAGGCGTAATGCATGGTCAGTGCATGGTTTTTTAAACTGTGTGGCATGTCTAGGTAACCAGGTCACCCAGCCACCCTTGGAAAGTGTCTTGTGTACGGTTTGCACAAGGGTTGTAAGACTGTGTGAGTAAAATTTGTGGCCCTGTAAAGTTGGGAAAAATTACAAAATTCCCATTATGGTATTTTATCTTCCACTATATTTCTTCCTCATTTCTCCCCCTCTCAAACCCTAAGAAAGAACAAAATCAACCCAATCTTTTCAAGGGTGCTTCTCTTTCGATTCTTGTCTTTTTTTTGAGCTTCGTTGGATGCAGATCAAATATCTGAGTGATTATAATCCATATCTCATATTTCTTTTCCATATTAGGGCTTATATCTTGGTTTAACTTCTTCTGAATCTTAGGAACCCTCCTTTTATAGTGTAACCTACATTGGGGCTACAAAGGTTGTTTGAATCTGAATTTAAGGCTATGATCAAGAGTGTGTTCATCGTCATATTTGAGATAGGTGTTCTACAAGTTATATCCCATAGTTTTTTTATAGATTTATACATCTGTGTTGATATATTGATCCCCTCTTATTGTGCATTTATCACATTGAGGAAGATTCAGAAAAATGGTTGGCTAAAAAATAATTAAGATCCTTAAGGTTCCCTATGGGATGTATTGAGGATGGTTAGAACAATTTACGAACACCCGTGAGGTGTGTCGACATCCTCGAACCTAAGGATTGGTAAATTTATGTGTAGAGTTGACTTGTGATAACCTAGATAAATTATTGAACGCGTTAATATGTTTAGTTGAGTTAAAATGGAATATTGATATTTGTGCCTAGGTTTTGATAATGGTTTAAGGGGTTGTTTAGCATAGATTTAAAGTGGGTAAATTGTGTCAATTGAGATTGTATCAAATGGGTTAGGAATTATATTGAAAGGTTTAAAGAATTAGTATATATGAAATGATGAACCTGATGAATTACAAATGTCCTTTGATTTAAGACCATGTAAACAGGTTTCCCAAGAGAATTTATGAATATGCTAGATGGGTTAATACATGGTAATTATGGGTTATACCTAATGGGATGAATGTACAAAATCGGTTGAGCAATGTGATATAATAATTTTACTTAAAATGCATAAGTGGAAAAATTATTGTTGAATGATAAATAGGATAAATATGTTAATATATGAAAATTGATGGAAATACTTAATGGGTTAAGTCAAAATAATGGGAATTTGGTGAAATTTATATGTAATGTAAATGGAAAATGTGATAATGGATTGTTGCATAGAATTACTTTTAGCATTAATGGTTATGGAATGAGATTTATATTTTTATTGGTTGTGTTTTATTTTGAAATGTTATGTGTTTGGTGAATGGAATAATAATCATGTTCACATGGATTAATAGAGTGGGGTATTGACATGAGGTTTTATGACCATGGGTCGATTTAGACTGAGGTATTAAACTCTACCTCAAAATTCACAGGTTAGGGAAGGGGATAAAGGATCTATTCCACTAAAAGTTTTATTCCACCCAGACAGGGGAATTGAATTTAGGATAATGTGTTTATGTAATGTGTTTATCCATTGTGAGATAGGGACAAGAATTACTCCCTTATTAATAGTGATTTATTTCCTTATAACCATGTGTAGGTGATGTATATTCCAAACCTAAGCAACACATGAAGATATTGGATTAAGTAAAGACGATGGAAAAGTGGTGAATATAGTAATAATGATAGAAATGGTTAGGATACACATTGTTAACTAATGGGTACCAAGTTGTTCTTTTTGGTTTACCTTGTCATTTATTTCATAGTCTCATGTACTATCTATTCGACTAGATATTTCATAGACACCATTGGTGGTGGCCTATTTAGTTTTGTACTCACACCATTCTTTGGTTGTCACTGGGTACCCGAGCAGATTTCATGGTTGCAGGTCTGGATTAGAGAAAAGTCTCTATTATAGGATGCTGAGTTGGACATGATATATTCATGGATGAGGATCAGGACTTAGATTCAAGTCCCATTTTGGGTATTTATGTGTTTCTTTTTATTTTGGGTTTTATTTACTTTGGCACTATTAGCATGTCATCACATGGTTAATGTAGAATTGTGGTTGTACCTAGTTTTGGGAGACATTAGGATACTCTTTTTTATTGGTTTTTTCATACTATTTACACTATTTATATGGTGTTTTTTATGGATTACTCTTGAAAATAGGTTATAGTCTCTCCATGTGACTTATTAGACCTTCGCTGCTAGTCAGCAACCTCTAGCGTATGGGGAGGCTCGCTTGTGGTCATGCCACGACTTGACTCGGGGATCCTATTTTGTAGCTTCAGGGTCAAAGATGTTACAAACTAGTATTAAAGTAGTTTCATTTCCCATTTTTGGTCTTACTATTTGGAGATGGTAGATGGTAATCTAGGAAATGTCAAGTCTGGGTAATGAGCTCATTCTTTGGAGTAGTTAACTCATGTATGGGGGAAACCCCCAAGTTACCCTAGATGAGAGTTATTGTTTTTGATTTATTTGGTTATTGTTGAATGATATTTCACCATTGGGTGATTCACATGATATGTGATTTTACTAATTTATGATAATTTTCTCATGGCTATAATGTCATGAGGTTTTTCATTCATGCATCATTTTAGGCACCTAAGGATATTGGTGGCATGCATCATGATATGCACTCACAGTTTGGCTGTGTGGGGAATAGAGAGTGGAATTCATTTTATTTCCCTAAAAATTAGAAGAAAATGGTGTCTAATAATGGTAATTCAAGTGAGAAAATTAAAATAATGTGAATTAATAGTTAGTTAATAGTGTGTATAACGAAACACTATGAACTGGTTAAAATTTTGGGTTGCAATAAATTTTAAAATCTAAATGGTGTCTAAAAGATAAATATTTCATAGTGACGGTAAAATTATTAATGATTTTTTACTAATAAAAGGTCTAAATGATTTAAAATTAGGATTTTAATGATTTGTGAACTGGGGAAAGTGCCTAAGAGAAAATATTTGCATTGTGACAGAGGGAATTATTTAAAAAGGATAGTTTGATGAAATAATCGTGATCAAGTAAATTAGTTACCCCATGTTGACCATGACCCATGGTGGGTATGGTAGAGGGTAGTGTTATACATGTTGTGATAATTGTTGGGCTCGTTTATAAAAAATGGTTTTTTTAAGGTTAGTAGTATAAGATCTTTTCCATTCGTGGTTTAACCCAATTAATCATTCATTGGAATGTTTGTTGAGAAGAATGTTTTGGAATATGGTCATGAATAACGTAAGGACCTTCAAAATGTTTGGTGAATGGGAGTTTAAAATTTGGATTCTTGAGTTCAAAAATGGTGAAGTTAGTTATCAAAATTATGTATAATGATGAACCTTTGGGTGAACTGAGTAGTGGGTATACCTTGTGTTATTGATTGAACCCTTGTATGGGTGGTTTGGGGAAGTCAGAGTACCCTAGTTTGGGACTTTGGGTTTGGTGGTAAGTCCTTGCTGGTAACGATATGGAATAGTAATTATGCTTAGGGAACCCTCAATAAGGTTGTGTCCTTTGGGTCATGAGACATTGTTCAGTAAGGTGAGTGTGGAAATCTATGTGGGTCGGGATTGTATGGACTTCATGATGGAACTTAGTGATAGTTTCTGGGTTTTGGTGATTTTTTGAGAAGGGACTTTGCAAATTGTGTTTTGGATCCTAGAGATGATGTTTGGCTCGTATTGTTGATGTATTTGTGTCGATATCTCTGGGTATAACTTTGATTTAATGGCCACTTGGTTCACTAGGCATAGTGTGTATCGCAATCAGGGTGAGATTGTTGTTTACGAATGTTGTTTTGTTTGTGACATGATGTGTGTGGTTTGGGAGGAGGACCAGTGTAATTTCCTTAATGTGACTTCCATTTAGGGATTTGGAATTATTCAACCTTCAAGGTGACCTAAGAGAGAGATCATATGATTTTCCTAGTGATTGTGATAGGATGTATGGTTTTTTTATAAGGGTAGTATTGTATGGATGTCAAACCTATTTGTTTGGATATAGATTCCAGGAGGTCTTGATGTTGTTTTCGAGTGGAAGAGACAAGGGTGACTAAAGTATGGTTATATGATTTTGTTTTTAAGGTGATGTCGAGGATAGGGCGGTCACGTATTTAATCTTGTTTGTATGAATGGTTTGGTTGTTAGGTGAGATATAGAGGATGCCTCTAGGCTGATGAGGCTAACTAACCAAGATGTATGGTTAGGTGAGTAAGAGTACATTGGGTGATGCTCAGGTAAAGTCTGTCTTGTGAGAAACCCTTGAGTTTTGGTTGATTACCTGCCAGGTACACACCAAAATAATTATAGTAGTGTGGTATAATTAGTTCCAAAGGAAACATTGGTTCATGGATTTTTGGTGGATGGTCGTGGATCAGTGGGGAGTCTTGGTTGGAAATCATGCCTGAGTAGTGGTGGTTAAGTGCTGATGAGATGTGTGCAGCATGGAAACCTGAGATCCTTGAAATTCTTGGTGTCCTATAGATGAAGGTGACATAAGATATGGATAAGTTGTTTGTGGTGTTCTTTGAAAACATCTTAGTGTGCCTCAACTAATGATGGTCATGTCCAACATCTTGACATCATCCTAGGTGTGTTAAGGAGCTCTGTATTTATTCCAAATGACTTGACGATATTTTGGTTGGATGGGTAGATCATGAAGTTTATGCTTATGGGGTAGTATATGTGGATATAAATGATGGTATGTACACCATTTATGTTTTCATGAAAGGTCCTTGGTATGGAACGGATGTCGAAAAATTCCATGGGTTGCATTCAAGGAATCTGGGAATGGACACAGAGTGATGTTCATTTCTTATTTTGGGGAAAAGATATATATCCATGTCTTAGTTTTGGGGTTCAGATTATGATTGAGTGTAAGACATGGTGGTTGGAATCCCTCGTGGATATTGATGGTAATGACACTCCTAAGGTGGAGAGTGATAAGTCAACCCTATATGTAGGGAGGAGAACGTTGAGTTGGGGTAGTGGAACCGAGATTCCAATAGGAAACCTATGAGATACACTTTGGGTTCCTCATAGAGGTCCGCTAGGCCTTGGATGTGATGTTGGGAGGAGCCAACTGTTGGCTTTGGGATTATGGTAGTTCCAAATGAATTTGAGATTCATATTGAAAATCCATTAAAGGGGAATGATAATACATAAAAACAGTAGTGGAAAAAGAGGTTGGGTTATATAACTCCAAAAAAAATAGGACTAGACTAAGGTAAGTATCTTTGGATGGTATTAGAATACCCTGAAGTTTTAGGGAACCTTGGACATGTCATGGAGTTTCATGTTAGTGTTGAAGCTAAGCATTCCAGGATGAGTTAGCTGGGGATATCTCGACTCATCTAAGAGTGGGAGTCATATGTAGAAAGTCATAAATTACCTTTGGTGGGTGTTTTGGGATAAAAAGTTCTTTTCAAATTTCATAATGTGTTTGAGTGAGAACTTATCCTTCTTAGTTAGTATATGAATATTATGAGTGGTTATGTGGTGAAATTTGATGGGGGTGATGAATCTCGATGATGGTTCGGAGGGCAATGAATTCATGGTGATGAAATTATATTGGGAATCAGGGAATGACCTCGGTAGGTGCACTGGGTTATAGTGATGGGATCCAAGTTAGTAAGCACCCTGGAAAGGTGAAAAGGAGTAGTGTACCATTAGTGTAAGATGGTTGTTATAGGAAAATCTAGTCATGGTGGTCCAACATGATATGGTAAATGAGAATGGATGTGTTGAATTACGAACCACCTCTAGTTTGGTGTTTGTGGTGGAAAGGAACATTCAGGAATGAATCCATACATGAGTTAGGCCAAGTTGATCTTAGTCCTTCAATGGATAGTGTATGAATGTACTTTTGGTAGGTTAAAATTGCTAGACTAGAGTCCAATATAGGGAGAGAACCATAATAGACAGGTGGTTAGTTGATGATGTGATTATAGTTTCAGGTTGGAGGGACTCAAGTGATCACTGTTCAACTAAGGTGTCCCTAACAGTGAGCGTTGGCATGATTCTAAATGGGTGAGTGCCTAGAGAGTTTTGTTTGAGTTTTGGATGTACGGTTATGGAATCATATTTTCATGACACAAGTGGTGTATCGAAATAAGTTAAGAAATGTGGTTAGAAAGATGGTGTGTTTTCCTTTGGGTGATGTCAGGTTTTGGCCACTGTTAGAGTTTTTAAAATAGAGTAAAATAACCCCAAGTGACTCGGGTCATGAGTTGAGGATTGGACCGATGAGGTGTTGATTGGTTCCTCCATGATGATATGATATTTTCTGTGAAGATTCCTTGTGTTTTGAATTATTCATTGTTATCTAATTTTTCACCATGAAGTTCTAGTGGTTGATGTATTTTTAAAGTCGATATGTTCTTTCAGGAGTATTTGTCTTATGTTGTGAATTGTAGTGAGAAAGTCTTGTGGGGAAAGACTGTCACTCTTGTTCAAATTTTACGGTAGCATTTAAATTTTCAATGTGAACTTCGAAAATGGGAATAGGTATGTGGCCTAGTGGCCTAATTTATTGTTTCATTAGCCCAATGATGCTCAAGAATATATCTCGAGTATGATCCATTATAAGGTGTGGAGGTTGTAAGATCTCGGATTTCATGGAGGTATGTCCCTAATTAAATTTTGGTTACAATATATATTTTTTATAATGAAATATTTCTAGTTAGAATGTAAGGTCTTGGGGGTGTTCCAATGGTTTGGGGCACATCGAATGGGAGAACCAGGCCAATCTGTGCAAGGCGAATGGTTGGCGCATGGATAAGTGAATCGTACAGAATTCCCAGGTAATAGTTCCACCTTGGATAGAGGCCTAATTCTTGACCATTGCATAGTTTTTCAAACTGTGTAGCCCTCCCAGGTAACTGTGTGACCAAGATTCCATTAGATAGTGTCTTTCACATCGTTTTCTCATGGTTTTTAAGACCATGCGAGTAAACCATGTTTCCTAGTAAATTTGGGAAAAATTACAAATTTTCCATTATAGTATTTTTATGTTCTACACAATTTCTTCCTCATTTATCCCCCTATCAACCCAAAGGACGAACCAAATTGACCCAAGAATCCCAAGGTTTGTTCTCCTTCAATTCTTGTCTTTTTTTAGCACTGGTAGATGAGGATCCAATATTTGGGTGATTTTAATCCCTCTCTTATATCTCTTTTCTAGATTAGGGCTTGTATATAGGGTTATCTTATTCTAAAACTCAAGAGCCCTCCTTTTTTGGTGGAAATGATATTGTGGATTCAAATGTTTTTTTAATCTTGATCTAAGGCTATGATCAAGAGTGCATTCATCATTGGATTTTAGGTAAGTGGTCTACAAGTTATATCGCATGGTTTTTTATAGATGTATGCATATGTATTGAGATACTACTTCCCTCTTATTGTGAATTTTTCACATTGAGAAATATCAGGTAAAATGGTTGGATAAATAATGATTGAGACCCATCAAGTTCCCCATGGGATGCATTTAGGATGATTAGAATGATTTAGGTCCACCCATGTAGTGTGCTGGCGTCACCAAACTAAGGGACTGCTAAATTTAAGAGTAGAGTTGACTTTAGATCACGTAGAGCCCTTATTGAACATGTTAATATGTTTAGTTTTGTTGAAATAGAATATTGATATGTGTGCCTAGGTTTTGATAATGGTATAAGGTGTTGTTTGTAAGGGATTGAAATTAGGTTAATTGGGTAAATTGAGACTGTATCAAATGGGTTATGGATTATGTTGAAAGGTTTAAAGGATTATCATATATCTAATGATAAACATGTTAAATTGGAAATGTATTTTGTTTTGAGAACATGTAAATGGGTTGCCAATGGGAATTGATGAATATTTTAAATGGGTTAATAAATGGGAATTATGGGGTATACCTAATGGGTTGAAGGTACAAAAGTGTTTATGCTATGTGATAGAAGAATTTTACATGAAATTCATAATTGGTAAAATTCTTGTGAAATGAAAAATGGGATAAATATGCTAATGTATGTTAATTGATGGAAATACTTAATGGGATAACGAACTAGAATGGGAATTGGTTTAAACAGATATTTAATGTATATGGAAAATGAGTTAATGGATTATAGCATAGAATTAATTCCTCTATTAATGGTTGTGGAATGTGATTTTTATTTCTAGTTATTTTGTTTGATTGTGAAATGTTATGTGTGTGGTGAATGGATTAATAAGAATGTGCACATGGCTTGGTAGAGTGGGGTATTGACATGAGGTTCTACTCCCATGGGTTGAGTTAGACTAATGATCTAAACTCCACCACAAAATGAAAGGTTTAGGGAAGGATACAAAGGATATATTCCTCTAACGGTTGTATTCCACCAAGACTGAGGCTTCGAGGTGAGGATAATGTGTTGATGTAATGTTTTTATCCCTAGGGATATAGGATCTTGACTTAATACCTTATGAATGTTTATTGGTTTCCTTATACCCATGTGTAGATGATGTATATTCCTAACCCAAGGAGAACATGAAGATAGTTGATTAAGAAAATAAGATGGATAAGTAGTGAATATAGTAATAATGATAGAAATGGTTAGGATACACATTGTTAACTAATGGCTACTGAGTTCTTCTTCTTTTTTATCTTTTCATTTATTTCATACTTGTATGCACTATCTACTGTACTGGATATTTGGTAGACACTTTTGGTGGTGGCTTACTATGTTTGGTACTCACACCCAACTCGGGTCGTCGTTGGGTACCTAAGTGGATTTCATGGTTGTAGGTCAGGACAAGAGGAAAGTCCCTTACTGTAGGATGTTGAGTTGGACTTGGGATATGCAGGGATGAGGATCTATACTTTGAGTCAGGACCTATTCTTGGGAGTTATCTATTTGTTTATACTCTTGGTTTTATTCACGTTGGCACTATTGACATGTCATGACATGGTTAATATTGAATTGTGTTTGTACCCAGTTTATGGAAATGTTTGGATTTGATTTTTTATTGGTTGTTTCATATTTTTTATACTATTTATATTGTGTTCTATTATGGATTACTTTAGTAAATAGGGTATAGTCTCCCCATGTGACTTATTAGACCCTTTCTGCTAGTCAGCATCCTATAGAGTATGGGGAGGCGTGCTTGAGGTCATGTGATGAATCGAATCAAGGAACTGGTTTAGTGGCTTCCGAATTGAGGATGTTATAGATTCCACCATTATTTGCTTCACCTTATAATTGATAAACAACTATAAATAATTTCTTGCACTATGAACACTAAATAATAGAGAATATCTTTTCAGTGGTACTGATTCATTGTTCAACAATAAGTGGATTAGAAGACCTGTGGAAAAAAGGTGGATATTGATCCATGATGGACTCAATATAATGTTATTCCCAATATTTTTTATTTGTAAGTCTATCATGATTCATAGATTAATAATTTTAGATGAGCATAGAAATGATATTTTTCATTCCAACTCCCATATCATTCGGTAGCTCAGAAGGGCAGTTGTTGCATTGTCCATCACAATTACCATTAACGTGGTTCCTTGAACTTCCAACTATAGACTAACACCAAAAACAAAGCATAAGAAAAATTTAAATAAACATTCTCTATAATAAAAACTACATAAAACCTCTATTTTAATACATGTAAATTAAATTACATTTTTATTATACTTAATACATTACACTATCAAATTTCCCAAAGACCGTATTATTCTAGTGCCTTTGGAAACATGGAAACATAAACGCTGGTACATAAGTGATCTAGATTATCTCCCACTAGGTTTTTCTCTACTAGAACCCTTCTTAAACACATAATAAATAATACATATATTCATAACATGGGGGAAAGAAAACATAAAAACGGGTGAGATCAAATTCTTAGTAAGGGTAAACAAGGGAGATATGTAATAATATTCACTAGTATAAGGGTAATATAACATAATTCATGAAAGAATAACATAGTAATAAGACATGGAATTTTGGCATGCATAAAAGAATATAAAATGATTTCCATAGTAGTCAAGGCATCGCTTCCAATGCTATCTTAGTAGTATGGGTTAACTTCACATACCATCTTGGTATTCATGGTTCACTCCCAAAACCATCTTGGTAGTAAAGGTTCACCCCCATAACCATCTTGGAAGACAAGGTCCTTTATGTCTATCTCATGAAATATATATCTTTACCCAATGTATTGGATATAGATATAGGTCCCACCTATCACCTAATGAAAACCATACAGGTCAATGCATATCTCAGTGGGGCCCATTGTGTGACTCCCCAATCCCGCCTCTAATAAGCCAGGTGCTACTGACTAGCACAAAGTAGGCATATCACAAACATGTGAGGAATTTCCTATGTACCTGTGCAAACACACACACACCTCCAATCCCATAAAATGATAAAATGTAAAAACCACTAAAACCAAAATCATGCATACCACTATATACCAAATAGAGTATAACAGGAAAGTAAATTGCAGTAAAGTAAATTGGGATAGAATACAAGCCCACCAAAAGGAAGTCTGTAATCACAATTCCGACCTATAAAACAAGGTACTGGGACTGCTGTCTGTAGCTGTAAGAACACCTCAGCCTGCCTAATCTCACAAGGAATCACCTAGTCCTTGTCTTCCTAGGACTCCATCAAAAGGTCACTCATCTTCACAACACACGTCATGTGTGGGAAAATTCCATGCAGAAGTGAGTTTAATAATACTCAGTAGAACACCCTAAAACAACAAAGCAATACCCAAATGAAATATACAATAATCTCTACATAGTATAGGTATACAACACATGTAAAAATGATATCTAGATATACACAAACTAATACATGCAGTCTAGAGGTAAGTCACAGCTACGGCATACCAACACTATGAATTCAGTTCGGAGATTTTACAAAGCACTCATCTGGGAGAACACACTTCTAAGTTTGATAGAACTGATGAAGTCCTTCCAAGAAGTATTATTCAATATAAATTTTCAAGAGGGAGATACACTAAGAGATCTGAAGAGATAGATATGATACAATATATGAGGATCACAGCTAGGGCAATGGGAAGATACAAACAACTCCATCTATATTAACCTGCTAAGTATAGGATCTACACTCGGTGAAGTTGGTCACATTAGTACCAAGGACTCTACTTAGGGAACAAATAATGTATAGAGGGTCCTGCTCTGGGCCCCTTGGGGGAGATTCCAATAACTATATCCAAAAACTTTTGCAGAAGGGATCATACTACTATGAGTAAGAAACGATACGCACCAACCTTTAGGGAAACAATCAAGGGTACAAACCCTAATGAAACTTGTCCAATATATGGTGGATAATTGAATCAATCCATGTATAAAGTGGTACATGGAGTGTAGTAGGGTCACACGCTATGTTCCTTGACCCAGAGTACTACCTGTGTACAACATCCTGTTTCATTCCAAACTGTGTCGTTTAGAAGATGACGTTTTAGTTCAAAACATATGTCACATACTAAAAGTTATGAAAATATTATAATAATTTATAGATACCTTAGGAAAAATATAGATACTTTATTTGTGACATGTAAGGATTAAACCCACATAAATCTAACACACAGTGTGGTCAGTATGTATGAAAGTGCATGATTTCAATTTAAAAGTGAAATTTCTGTTCAAAACATATGTCACACACTCAAAACCATTAAAATGAACTTTTATTATCTGTATAATTTAGGAAAATAATTCAGGATTCATTTTTATATGTATGAACTAACTTCACTTCAATACGAAATTTGGTGTGGCCTGTATTACTAAAAGTGTATGTTTTTATTTAAAAGTGACAATTTTTTTCAAAACACATTTCACATACTCAAAACTGAGAAAATTTGATTGAATTTTCATGATACATTATAAAAATGATATCTAATTATTTTTTATGTGTATGAATTAAATTCATGTTAATCTAACACACGTTGTTTTCAGTATGATTGAAAGTGAGTGTTTTTAGTTAAAAAGTGACATTTTAGTTCAAAACACACATCACATACTAAAAAAATTAAGAAAGGAACTTTGATTTTAATGATACATTAGAAAAATGATTAAGAATATATTTTTTCTATATAAGAATCAACTATATATGAGTTCAACACACAGTGTGATTATTATGACTAAAAGTACATTTTTTAAATTTAAAAGTGACATTTTAGTTTAAAACATGTGTCACATACATTTTAATATATTTTATTTATGTATTATGTTACCTAATTTGTTTATTTTTTAGGTTTTATCATTTTTTTTTTTGCAATTTATTTATGTTTTATTTATGCATTATTATATAATATTTTGGCTTTATTTATTTATTTTTTTAATATTACTAAAATAAATATTGTTTTTTATTACAAATACACTCTTTTTTTCTAGGGTGTGGGTTGATATGTGGAGAACGTATCCTATGAGTTGAATTCCTTTTGAGTTGTTTAGAAATGGTAATTGTTTTGAATGAATATTACATATATATTAAATGTAATTGTAATGTTTTATAGTGGTTCAATATAAATTTATTTGTATTCAAATGTTGAAATGTAAATATATTTTTTATTATGAGAACATATTTAAATTACTTCAATATAATTTTTTTTGAATGATATTGGATACTCTAGTTTCATATTCATGTGAAGTCATATTTCAATATCTAAAATGGACATCAATGCTAGTTTTAGAATTTATCAAAGAGGGATATTTTTATCACTCATAAAAGATGAAGGCCTACAACAGTGCTTGCATCATAAGTTCTTTAAAAGAGATGATAAAATGTGATTTACATACTAATAAATACCAAATATGTAGTACGGAATAAAAAAAGTTAATCCAATTTATATTACTTTCTAGCGACCCATTTTAAACAATTCAAAAAGTAAGGTTGTGTTTAGTTCATGAAAATATTTATGTTTTCTATTTTTTATTTTTTTTGGAAAAAAGCATGTTTATTAAGTAAATGATAAAAATAAAGATAATTCACATATTTTATTCAAATTCCTTAATTCTACAAATAATTTTATAACACAAATTCCATTTCTTGACAAATAAAACCAAAAATGAATTCATAAATCAAAAACACCCCGAGTCTAAAGACAAAAAATTCATGACTTAAATAATACATAAATAAAATTACTTCGAAAATTAATAATAATAATAATAATACAATTAAAAACTAAATTGAAAAGGTAAATTTAAATTTTTTTCCAAACCCAAATAAAATTAGAGTGGATATATGAAATTTAGATTTATTTTCAAAATATTACAAAAAAAATAATTATTAAAAATAAATCAAAAGAAATGGAATATTTCACGTTCATGGAAATTGATTTGAAAATTTTAATTCATATACCAACATCACCAAGGTGAAACAATAAGAAAGATATACAAGGTAAATACATTGATAAATTTTAGAATGATTGGTGATTAAGTGAATACAGAGAAAAGTGGATGAGATATAGAAACAATCGGTGATAGAGGAGGTCAATAATGACTTTGAGTTGAGGGAAGAAGAGGTGAAAGAGACGGTGTGAGAGCCAGGAGAGTGGATGAATTTTTTTATTTTCAACTATGTGAAAACCATTTTTCAGATAAGTGTTGGAGCTTGTGGAAGGAGTAATTCTAGAAGTCCAATTTCTAAAATTGGATGATATTGATAGATGTTCATGAATACTATTTAAAAAAAATAAGTATAGTAATTAGAAGAAAAAGATCCAGAAGTAGTGTAATTGTAAGAAATAATTATGAGTCTAGTTGTTTTTGGGGGATTCCCATGAATTACAACTTGAAAAATTGATCACTAGTACTACCAATGAGATCTACAAGAAGCTCCTCTGATTGATCCATTGAAAATTCAAACATAGTATCAGCATTGTGGAAGACTAAATCTTTGAAAGTTCACTTCCCCCTTAAATAAGTGTACCAGAAGTAGGTAGTCAATGTAGCCAACTAACTATACAAAGATGCCCTTAGACACACCTTAGTACAAATAATAAAAGTATAAAAAATATAATTCAATATTAATACATCCAATAGAAATATGGTAAAAAAGATAAAGAACGTAAAGTTTAATGTTATTTGGACTCTATAAATAGTTAATGTGGGAAACCCACTTCAGCTTTATTTTAATAGAACTATAATTTTATTGGTGAAAAATAGATTACCAAGACAAGTAATATTCATAAACTTCTCAGCTCTTTAATAAATGATCAATTTAATGGATAAAATTTCTATATTTGTCACACCTTTCACTGAATGCCCCATGTACTTAAATAATAAGAAAAATTGGTCAAAAAATTAAACCTACTCCCCTGAAAATATGGATTGAGTGACCTGACTAACTAATTTAGGTTACCAACCCAGTGACCTATCAGCTTTGCTGAACTTTTGAACCACACAATGCTCCGCTGTAAAACCATCGGTAGATGTAAACCTCTGATGGACCTACCACCATTAGTGGAAACCTAATTATAATGAAGAGATAAACACCCTCTACCTATAAATTAGTTTGAAACACCTTCCTCTGAACAAAATTCAGGTGAAAATTTTTTTGATGCTCCAACTTTTGGAGTTCTGAAATTATGAAAATCTAAACAAGGTGTCACATCCCAGTAGAGGTAGGGAGTTTAGTGATGTAATGTAATTTCATATGAGTGAATTATAAAGTAAAAAAATGGTTCCTTGATATTCATTAGGAATAAATAAGGTCTCTTTATATGGATATCAAAGGAGAACTCATTGAGTTTTCACTAGTGTGCATCATTCACCGGAAGAAGGAGTGGAGTTAGTGGATGTCTCTCACTAAGTAAAGGAGTTCCCATGATGATCGAGTAAAGGGGTATAATATACATGAATATTGGAAGAAATTTAAACAATTTTCACTAGCTAGGCCATAATTTAAATTTTAATGTGGTTATATTTGTTTTATGCATGAATTTCTTTTGACAATTTAATTATATTTTTTTCCATTAATGAAATATTTTTTTCATTCCTCTTCTTGAGTAGGACGTATTCTGGACTATGTAAATACTTGTGTTTTTCTTTACATATAGTTTTTTATTTTTATTATTTTTTATTCTATAAGTTATTTTATATTTTTTATGTGTGTTGTAGTTCATAGTTGGGGTAACTTTTATTTTCAATTCTAGATACATAATGAACACAAGTTCATTCCAATTCAGAGGATCGTAAATTTTTTTGTAAGTTCTGTTGTATAACTTTTAATCCATATATTTTGGGACCAAAAAGTTATATCAAATATTTGTTTTAAATTTTTTGTTTAAAAACCCCTAGACAAGGTGTTTTATTTATCATCCCAATAGAATTATTTTTCCCATATCCATGTAGAATAACTCCAATAATAATTCCATGATCCCTCTTATGTGTTTTGATTTCAATAGTAGTTCATTTATTCCAGAAGTAATGGTGTGGGTTAAAGGTAAGAACTAGGTGGAGAAGTTTCATGGGATGGATTTAATATTCTGAAAGATGAGTAAACATGATTTTATATTACAAAAATGATCTTTATATTTTATTTATTAGAACTAAAATAGAAGTGATAAATAAGGAAAAATTGGAAATTCTATATAAGAAATCATCGATAATGATCCAGATGTCACCAACCCTAAACATGGTATATAATATCTTTGAAGTTAATATGGATTTAGAAATTATGAAGAGCCTTGATTATATTTCTGAGAATACAACTATAATGAATAATGTGTTAATCTTTTATAGGATATATCACATGGTAATGTCAAAAAGAAATTTGATGTTTGATCAAGTCAATGACTTCAACAAGATCCAGAGTCAGGTAGAATCATTAAATATTGAGTTTTTGAATCCATTGTGAGTTTTTTTGTTACTTTCATCACTCTGGGAATCTTGTTATGCGATGGATACCACAATGAGTAACACAAGTGATAATACGGAATCAGTATTTGAGGACTAACAAAACAATTTTGAGCATGATTTTTTTTGCAATACACATTGTTTTTTGAATTTAATTAATTAACAGTTCAGGTTTTTGATTGTTTTTTGTGATTTATAGAAGGATACAAAAAATATTTTAAATAAGAAAAAAAAGATAAATTTGGATCAATATTTTTATCATAATAAGACTATCCATGATGTGGGATGTTTACAAGCCTTTAATTTGAATCATAAAGTGGAAATGGAGCCAAAAGCACAATAAATTCAATATTCACATTGTGAATGGACTATTAATGATATAAGAGATTCGATGGGAATTCATGATGAAAATACCTAGATTTCTCCATGTAATTTTTTTTAAATATATGGAAATATTATGAGTTTTCAAAAATTGACGGTGCATGATTCAGAGGTCCGGTGTGCCCGGAATATATTTCTGAAAAAAAATTATGTACATTCAGTAAACACGTGAGTAGCATTTTGTAACTTTTGAACCGGTGCTCGGAATTAAAAACTGAGGACACCGTTGAACTCGCAGCACCGATATTCACTTAAGGAGACCTTCACATCTACCGCAGTAGGTTGAGGGTGGAGGTTGGTTTTTGAGTTTTTTGTAGAGGAAAAAAAATAAATATAATTTATTTTAAACACATATCCTCCCACCTATCAGTTGAATATTGGTGGTGGGGACCACCCAAACTCCTCTTTTAATGTGAGTTAACCCTTATAATTCCCCTAATTAATGTGCCAACACTAATTGAATTAATAAAACTTAAATCAATTAAATTTAACTCCTCACCTCTTGGTTGGGAATCGTTGGAAAAGGGGAGGTTTTGGGAGAACTTTTGGTGGAGAGGAGAACTTGGTGGAAGAACCTCCTCCAATGAAGAACATCTCCAATGACGAATAAACCAAAGTTCCAGGAAACGCCGACATCACCATATTCATCTCCTTCCTCATGGAACCTCCAACGAATGTCAAGGTAGGGGTTTTGAATTTGGTTGTTCTTGTTTGTTCATAATGATTGCACATTGTGATTCAATCTTCATAAGCCGCCCATTACTGATCTAATTCAAAGGTTGTGGGCCAAGCTAACACGGCCCAATCCATATGATAATTCATTGAATTACATGATCTTCATGAGCGAGACTTCAAGTTGAACAGAATATGACATCGTTGGTCTTAGAATGATGGCAACATCCCGGGACCTGCAACGGTTCTTTTGGTATGAAGTACGGGCCACCAGAGCTCTCCCAGTGACCCAAGGAAGTTCACCGGCGACCAGTGCCGATAGGGAAAAAGCAGTGGCCAACACACCGGCCGGCCTCCAGGAGGGCGGTGGTTTGTCTGCACCGTCGGAAGAGAAGGTCGCGAACCGTCAGCCGCGGTGGAGCAGAGTGGCGGTCAGCATGCCGGCCAGCCACGTGGTGAAGCGGTGACGTGCATCTATGCTGCCAGAGCTGGAGATCGCGGTCGCTTGTCCACGGCGGAGATCGGATGGTGGTTGACACTTAGTCAGCCACGGAGGAGGATCGATACACATCTACGCTGCTGGAAGGAGGTCCGACCATGCCAGTCGGCCACGTTACACAGAGCGGGATCCCTCTGATGGGTCCCACGTTCTAGTCGGTGGTTCCACATGGAGTCACCTGGTTGGATAAATCCAATCAGCCTACAGGTTGTTCGGGTGACCTAGGGGAGTTCCTTCCCTCCCGGGTGGCAGCTCGGGTGGGCCCCACTGCAAGGGGCCACCCCGGCTGCGGGCTGTACCGCGGGACGTGCCCAGTGGGTCGGGGCGGGCTAGCCCCTTCGTGGGTCGGGTTGGACCCGAACCAGGTTGGGTCGGGCCAGGTCGGCCCACCTGGGTAAGACCGAACCCAGGCCCATCTGAACCTAGATATGCCTCTTTGGCCATAACTTGTGATCCGAGCATTTGATTGATGAACCGTATGCGGCACCGGAATCCTTGGATTGACATGGTCCTTTTGGTATACTCCACTTGAGTTTTGGATAAAGTTGGAGTATGGCCGGGTTGGATCAAACCCGAATCCAAATGGGTTCTTGAAATGGAAACGCTAATAACTTACAGACTGGGCGTCTGATTGATGTTTCGTCTGTCGCATTGGGTCCCTTATGACGTGACAGGCATTGGGATACTTCTTCATGAGACTTCATGTAAGTTTAAGTATCAACCGATGTCTTGAGAAGCGGTACCTCCCAGAATCAAGCATGCTTAGTGTGAAACCCTATGGTTGGCTATACTTGAGGAGTCTTTAGATCCTGTATGGGTCATCTTCGGATCTTATGTAAGCCAGCGCTCAGCGATCCTGTGTGGGTCAGCACATATCGATCTAGTGTGGGTTATCTCCAGATCCTTTGTGGGTCATCTTCATATCCTGTGTGGTTCATTTTCGATCCAGTGTGGGTCAACAGTAAAGATTCTCTACAAAGTAAGAAGATCTAGCAATACTGCTAATCATCTATACATTCGTATTTATGTTATACCTTGTGTGAGCTGAGTCTTTACCTTTGTGGTACACTTCTATGTGGTGATACCTTTGTGGTATTCTCATGTGTGGCATTACCTTTTTGGTACTAACCTTCGTGGTGATACCTTTTTTGTATTCTTCTGTGTGGCGTCACCTTTGTGGGACTTAACTTCATGGTGATGCCTTTGTGGTATTCTTCTGTGTGGTGTTACCTTTGAGGTACTTTCCTTTGTGGTGTTACCTTCATGATATTCTTTCCTTCATGGAATAGTTGAGAGTTTGGCTAAGGAGTCGGGCCTTGTGTTTCCTCATGAATGAGATGGGTATATTTGATAACTTAGGTATATGTATGGGCATATAACTAAGTAGGGTTAATTTTTTTCTTCATGTTTTTTGGTTTATCCTTTGTGGATTTTGAGTGACCTTCGGGGGTCTTGGGGTCCCAACTGAGTATTTTTATACTCACCCCTTCAAGGGCTATGCTCGCACCTTGTTGTGTCTTATGCATATGACGAATAGTTCTAACTGGGGAAAAGGGTACCAAGACTGGAGGCTGCTCGGAGGTGGACCATTAGATGATACGTACCGCAGAGACAACCATTTGAGAGTTGTACCCACCCTTCGGGTAGGATCCTTGGAGGGCGTTCACAGGAGCTGTTTTCAGTTTTACTTGTACTTTTCAGTTGGGATTGTATTCTGAACCCCTTTACATACTGTACACACTATTTTTACTATAAAATTTACCTTTTTCTTGTAACCTTTTGTGTGCTTTGTTTGCATGAGTTGCATGTTAAAAAGGAAATGCCTTCCTGGTTGTAGGGAAATTCATTTCCGTTGCTAGTCTCTAGCCCCTGGCATATGGAAGGCGGGCTTGGGGTATTCATGGCATGGGCCCCAGGGAATGGTTCATGATGCATGATACGCATATAGGATGAAAAATCACATCGGGGTGTGACACATAGAGTCACACTTTGAATTATTCTTATAGAAAAAATATTCTTCATCAAAGGTCCAAATTAATAAACTATCTCACGCTTTTTGACCCAAACCACCCATGTGCCCTAGGAATTGGATCGTGATGAGTTAATTGACATGTTTATGGATGATTAAATCCAAATAAATAATGATTTATTCCTATAAATACTAGGCCATGGGGGATTCAAATGATTAATCTTGGTGAGGGGAAGTACTGCATGAGGACAGCCTACTACTATTTTTACGTTCTTCATTCTTTCTTTAGTTCTCATAATTCCTTCATTATCCTCCATCTTCTCAGTTACCTTTCCCATGGAGGGGTAAAATCTCTAAGTGTTTAGGGAAGGGGAGTATAAATTAATTATACTAATTTAGTTCTTGTTCTTATTTTAATAAAACCCTTTATTTCTTCTACTAAACTATTTTCAATTCTAAAATTTAAATTTTAGTTATCAAGTGTGATTGTAATTGATTTTTGTTTTTGTTAATGAAAATTTCATTATTAAATAATCTATATTCTACCTCCACCTAGTCCTAGTATTTATACGATGGAATAGGTACGGTTTAGGTGGTGAAGTTCCTGGTGGTCTTCAACATGTGTTTGAAGTTGTAGTTGGAACTATTGGTTGTTTTGGGAATAACAAAACCTGGTCAAAATTGACTAAATAGATCAAGAGTATATGATGAAATGCTCACACACATAGGAAGGAGGGTTAAAACTGATATCTTGGTTAGTAATATTCTCACCATCACTGTCTATCCCAGGAAGAGAGAGAAATTGATCATGAAATATCTATCCTACCAGCCTAAACAGAAGAAGATTTGTGAAATTGGAAACTAGGATAGCATTGTAATAGTTCAATCCAAGACTAGCCTGATCACCATTCCATCAATTGTTCTTAATCATCCAATTTAAATTAATTTTAATATTTTAAATTCTAAAGAAAATAAAAATCAATTTCATGAAACAAATTAAAATTAACAACAGTTTCATGTGAACTCCTCTTAGGGAGACTACCTAGGTTGCATCTATGTTATAATTAACTTGGGTAATAAATTGTTTTTCCATTCCCCATGAAAAGGAATGCATTAAAATCTGAACAGTTCTTTGGGAAGAAGTTCCAAAGAACATAATTATATCATTAAATGACATGTAGTTATAATAATAAATTAATTGAATCTGATCCATAAATTGAAATAACACAAACCTTATTAATAAATAAAAACTCATAAATGGACCTTCAGGTATTAACTCTTTCATATTCGAGTGAAACTCTCACTGTTCATTCTGAAACAATAGAAATGGCTATAAATCCTATCTAAACCCTTATAGATTTATGTGTACCATATTTTTATAATCAAAAAAATGAACTCAATGTTCCTAATTCACAAAATGATTTTTAATAGTGAATTAATATGATACTGGTTCTACCAAAATTTCATGATCTCTCAGGATAATATATAATTAAAAACATTCAATAGTTCAACTATATATGCTCAAGATTAAATACTTGAGGAGTCATTAGATTGTATTTCCAAGGGATGTAATTCCCCTTTTAACTTGAAGGAGCTATTAAAGAATATTTTTACAACCTACAACCAAGATAAGTGATTGGAAATATTTGAAAGGGTGTTTTATAAAAAGATTCTTTCACACATTTAGAAGTATATTGATAAGGAAGGATATTTACACCATCCAAAAATAATATATAGAAACTCTCTAAAAGTATTGGAAATGATTCAATAATCTTTTTGAAAGTTGACATCATCAAGCAGTGTAAGAACACCACATCCTTATGTTATTCTACAAAGACCTACTTGAGAATGACCAAAACCTACTCTACACATCATCAATAACATCTTTGATGCACAAATTTCTGGTAGGATCTAGAGGGATGATTGAAAATATTTCTCATAAATCATAGCAATTTAGAACAAGAGGTGTGGGAACAATAGGGATTCATGAAGTAAGTGAGTGAACAAGGTATATGGTTTTTCTTCTTCACCCAATCATTATACTTACTAGTTTTCTAATTTAAAAAGAATATAAAGTTATATGGTAACCTTTTATCCAAGATAATTCCATTAAAGTAAACCATGTAAAGATAAACCTCAAGAATCACCATGATATAAGAAAATCAAAATCAAGCTACATGTTTTTATCAAAATAAATACCCATATCATCCCCCATACTAAAATATAGTTCTAGAACCCACCACCATTCCAACATCCTTACAAACATCCTTACTAGCAACAAGCCTATTGACCACCATGTTTCTAATATAATCTTTATGAATATCCTTCAACAAGTTTTTGACTTTATGTACAACACCAACATTGAGAATAGATTTCATATCTAAAAATACCCATAAAAAATTCAAGTAAGTTTGAAATTATCATGGACTGGAGGAATAAAAACCCAAAAAATTACCATGACTTATCCCAATGGAGCTTATATCATGACTCCTCAAGCCCATCTCCAAAATTCTTGGGGCTAGCGACTAGCATTGAGTAGGTATATCACTGACATGGGAGGCCTTACCCTAAGTACCTATGCAAATGCACACATCTCCAAGACCATGCTATGCTGAAATGTAAAAACAACTAAATTACCACACATGCATATATCTAAATCCCACAACCAAATTATGACAAAAAGTAAAGGAAATTAAATAGGGCCAAATACAATCCCACCACAAAGAGTATGAAAAAAATTCCAACCTAAATGTAATACTAGGGACTACTTTCAAGATACCATAGGAACACACCTCAGTCCTTTCGGTCGCACTAAGTGCCATCTCATCCTTGTCTATCTAAAAACTATTAAAAGGATAGTCATCTTTACAAGACAAAAAATTTGTGAGCAAAACTTGTGTAGGTGTGAGTATAAAAATACCTAGTAGGATACCATGAAACTAAGACATATAAAACAAAATAATAACACTCATCTCTATACAGGTATATGTCTGTAGGATATATAACAAGAATATCTAGATATTCTCAAAAATGACACACTTTTTGAAGGTAAGTCACAACTATAATGTCATCTGAGGATTCCAGCTCGAATGTTCCACATAGCATTCATCTAAGAGATCACACTCCTGAGTCTGAAAGAAGTGATAATGTCCATATAAGAGGTAATTCTTGTTGGGTCTCTCTATAGGAAGTACAAAATGATATTCTGAAGAGATATGATGCATCAATGAGGATCACGCACAAGGCCATGGGGTATACTAACAACTCATTTAAGATTAACCTGCTAAGTAGAGGATCAACACCCATATAGTGTTGGTCATGACGATTCTATGAAATCCACCTAGGGTATGAATATGAATAGAGGATCTCAATTTGGGCCTCACAAAAGGATTAAAAAAACTCTATCCAACAAATGTTATAGAGGGATCACTATCCTATGTGTATGAGGTGATTCTATACTATCCCTCAGGGAATGGAGATGTGGAATAAACCCTAACAAAACTTGTCCAAGATACAAAGGATAAGGCCTTTAAGAAAACATTTATACGATTACATAGCATGTAGTGAGGGTACACATCGTGTCCCTTTGACCCCAATTCCTACCCAAGTAAATGGATCATCTCCCATGTTTGTGCCTATCTAACGATACACGGCGTGATGTATTCCCTTATACTCTTCCCATGTACCCTTACATTTCATAGACCTTATACATTTTCCCAAGATATTTCCATGTGGTAGTACACAGCATGCCTATTCCAATGTACTCTAGCCCATGTCAATGTACCCTTCGAATTACACACCAAGCCATCGAGAAGTGGTCACACACAGTGTAATACATTACTTTCTCCAAAACCCTAGCCATCAATAGGAGGGTCCCACATGAGGTGTGGCTCTATGTTACATGTTGTGTCATGTGGAAATTTCTAGATTCCCATATTTGGTTTCTATGCATATTCTATAGGGATTTTCCCACTGTTTCGGCCATGCCTCGCCTAGAAAACCATGGAACTAGGTCAGTCAAGCCTTTCCATCGGTGAAAAACATCATATGGATCTTTTATTTGTTCGGAAAATGATTTAAAATGGTGTTATTCATTGCACACCAATGAACACAAAAATTGAGTACTGACATCATCTGATCCATGGTAATCTCCATTGTCTCACCACCATCGAACCGTGCTAATCCCAAATCTACAACATCGGGTCGTTATGTCAAGAAATGGGTGCATAATGATCGAGTTCTTAGTAAATGTTGATTCATGGGCCAAATTAAGAATGCTTGCAATGAACAAAGAATATGGGGGGAAATAATAATAATAATCATGAGGAATGGATATCATTTGATATTCATGTTTATCTAGATTCATTTTAGTAAGAACAATGAATGAACAGATAAAAAATTAATCACAATGACAATTCTCCCAATAAAATCCCCACAATATATCCCATCGTGCAAATGACTGATTTTTGGATCAATCTATTGGTTGATCGATCCGTGTTCATTGTAGAAATAAAAAATGGGAAAAAATCCCATCAAAACAATATCCTATATTGATTTGGATTTATTTATAATAAAGAATGGAGATTCAGCATTGTAGTTGGTGATATCCTTCAATTCTATTTCACATTGATCGTTGATCCATGATCTGATGGAAGTTCATCTGAGATAGATCCTAGAAAACTCTCTCTAATGGTCCTCTAATTGCTCTACGTTTAGTTGGACAACCTATAATTCCATCATAATAGTATACTTAAAGACACATCAGTCACTATTTCAATGAAATAAAATTAAATAATTTATTTAATTGTTTTATTTATTTCACACCTGTGATGTCTTTTTCCACAAACTCCCTATGTTGACCAGGGTTATGTTGTTCCTAGGGTAGAACCCATGTTATGAACTCAAAGAGTTCCTCATATTTCTGATCTGATCCCCAATTTAGAAATTATTCCACTTTTTTAGTAAAAATATGCACACATTCTATTTAATATATTTAATATATTTTAAACATTTATTCTGGACACATCGAGCCTCTGAATCGCACTTCGTCTCAACAACTAGTCTCAAAAATAATCTATACACTATCCAAAAATAATACTTTGAAAATACAAGCCATTACATTCTCCCCACCTTAGGGGATTATGTCCCAAGAATCCAAAGCAAGGGTTATACAAAGATATATGGCTACTGAGCATGAATCTAAGCCCCTGATCTCAGATTATCTTCTGAAGATTCCCTTGTTGCCCCCCAACAAACAGTAAAGGAATCGATCAACCATGTATGACCCTCTCCTATCGATCCCCAATCTCTACCAAGTACTTAGAAAAGGTTTATCCATCCTCGATGTCCATCTCCCCTCAGTCGATAATGTGAGATGGTTCATGCACGTACATCCTCAGTTGCTACATGTGGAAGACTTCATGTACCTAGTCTGACAATGGTGGTAGAGATAAGAGGAATGTCACCTTTCAAAATCTATGTTGTATCTGGAAAGGTCTAATGAATCTTGAAGATAGATTTTTGTCCTGAACAAATATCTATAATTAATGTTGAAGTGAAACTCATAGGAACGCATGGTATCCCTCCTCAAAATCCAAAGTCCTTTATCATCTATCTGTATAAGACTTCTAACGGTTGTGTATAGTCCTCATCCACTCTTGGATGATCTGTACCTTCTCAATAGTTTTTTTCATCAACTCTAGATCCATGAGTGCCAACTCTCCTAGTTTAATCCAACAAAGTGGTGACATGCAGTGTCACCCATGTAAATACTTGAATGGTGCCATACTGATGGTGGAATGGTAGTTGTTATTGTATGAAAACTCCACTAGTGATAGGTGGTCCTCTCAACTGTGGTCAAATTCTAACATGAAATATCCCAACATGTCCTCCAAGACTCGAATGGTTCGCTCTATCTGTCTATCAGTTTGGGAGTGGAACATTATGCTCAAGTGTAAATGAGTCCCAAAAGCCTCCTATAATCAATTCCACAGTCATGATGTGAAACAAGAATCAAAGTCAAAAACTATCATCGATAGAACTCCATTGATTCTTACTATCTTTTACATGTAGAGTAATATGAATCTCTCTACTAAACTCTACTCTCAGATAGCTAAGAAGTGGGCTAACTTGGTGAGTCATTCTATGATCACCCATATAGAATCGTGTCCCCAGAACATATGTGGTAATCCCATCAAAATTTATTTGGATATCCCATCCCAATTCCACTCTAGAACCTCAAGGGGTTGAGTTAATACCAATGGAACTTGGTTCTCAACCTTCACTTATTGAAAAGTAAGGCATATAGAGGAAAACTCCAAGACTCCCTTCTTCATATGTGACCACCAAAACTGATGTATGAGGTCTTTTCACATCTTTTCTACACCCAGATAAACTAACAAAGGAGATGTATGAAACACTATCAGAACCTTCGCCTACAATATCATTGTTACCATCGTGTGTTCTCTAGAAATAATTACATTCTCCTCACCTTCATAGAATCCATCAGAAGCATATTTGGTGGATATCTGAGTATTAGGGTCTCACAATTGGTATCCCCAAGTTGTGCCCCCTCACCCACTACAGGAGTGGAGAGGTAAAAACCATCGGCTGGAGGTGTACTACTCCATCTCAATCCACAAAAGAAAATTTTAATGAGGCCAACTACTCTAACGACTTGTTCATCCACTCAATTTACTGAGATAATGTGTCCCTGAAAGTGAATTACCTAAATCCAGAACTGGCACTTCGAGATCTTCTCATAAAGATGGTTCTATCAGAGTATATCCATAATCATCCTTAAGTACCTCACATGATCCTCCTCAGACACTGAGTATACTAAGATACCATCGATGAAGACTACCAAGAACATGCATAGGAAAGGTTGAAATATCTAGTTCATAAGTTCAATGAACATGGTTGGGGCGTTCATCACACCCAAGGGCATCACCAAGAACTCATAATGACAGTATCGACATCTAAATTTCGTCATTGGAATATCCTTATACCATACCTGTAACTGGTGATATCCTGAACTAATTTCAACCTTTGAGAACCATTGATCCCCTTTCAATTTATCAAATAGGTCATCGATCCTCAGTAGTGGATAATTGATATCCACGATCACCTGGTTCGAGCGCTAATAGTCCATGCATAACCTCAAGCCTTTGTACACCTTATTATTGAAAAAAAAACAAGGCTGTCCAAGGTGAAAAATTGGGTCTAACAAATCATCTCCTCTTTAAGTCCTCCAGCTGCACCCTCAGCTTGCGAAGCTCTGAAAGCTCTATGCAATATGTTGGAATAGATATCGATTCCATACTGGGTTGTAGATAAATTTATAAGTATATCTCATAGTGGGGAGTTAATCTCGTAATATCATCAAGGAAGGCGTCTTTATAATCCACCACCACTATAGGAAACTAGGAACTCATAACATTCACCACACCAAGGGCCATTCTAGCTAACTAGTGAGTAATCAACTGCACCCTTCTATGTATAAGTTCATCCTACACTGCCTAGGTTTCCTTTCCACCAACAAACGATAACATAGTCCGATCGTTCTAGCTAAACCACATCATCTGTCCAAAATAGTAAATCTAGAAATTAACTATAGATAACTATTCTATACTAACTATGACTTCATAAGGCCTCATAACTACTACAAATAGATCCAAACAAAAAATCTCACCCACAAGAGTCAGGTCACACTGTTGGTATAAGTGTCTGATCGCTGAGTCATCTCTAATAAGATTCTCTAAGCATAAGGGTTGAGACAAGGGCTCAACTAGAATATCTAAGTATTATACAATATATGTGGAAAGAAAAAAATTACTATCACCTTTTTCTATCAAAAATTCTGCTAAGGTGTAAAAGAAAAAGATTATACCTTGAATAATTCTTGGAACCTATGGATTATAATCTTTGACCAATTGTCTCTATCCCCACCCTTATCTTCCAACTCTCTGAGCCTATAGTGAACCACATGTGGGTGGTGGTGGTAACAAGTCAAAGAACCTACCACCTTTCACTTATCTTTTAGCTCCTCTTCCACATCCACAACCCTGTGGACCTATCTTATTCCACCTATACCTCTTCCTTATCATCTCATCCACGGTTTCTCTGTTAGAAAAATGAAGGGTTTGACAATTACAAGAAAGATGTCCCCTACCATCACATGAGTAGAACCACCACTCCCAAGGTTGACTGGAATCATCCTGTGATCCATGAACTATAGACGCTCTATCTAGGGACCACCTCTAGAAACACCTTGCATGTATATGTCCCTGATACTGACATCAACTCCCTACTTTCAAGGTATCTACTCTTAGTTTCCAGCTACTGGAAGCCACTTGTTGTTTCTGTTTAGTTAAGAAACTCTCAAACACTAAATATTCTTCTAGGACCCCATCATAGGTAGGAATGCATCTAGGGATAACATTGGATCAGAATTCTCTTTACAGCCCTCGCTTGAAGTTTTGATCCCCAAAGAACTGGTCACTATCCATATCCATCGAGTACCTGGAAAGGTTGGTAAACCTCGATGAATACTTAGCTACCATCATGTTTCCCTTCTAGAGATATAGAAGTTCATGGATATGTAAAACCCTCTATGTAGCTTGATAAAACTCCTCTCTAAAGAGACATTTGAAATCTGAACATGGTAGAGTTTCCTCATCATAAGAAAAGGTCACTAACCACTAACATCATCCCGCAGATCTATAAATAAGTCTCACTGCCTTGAACACTATTTGATCTTCTGGTTTCCTAACGAGATGAAAAACTCAGGACACCACCCCAAGTCGGTCCTCATCATCCTGTGGTTCAGGCTCACCTCAAAACCTAAGGGGTCTCTACCGCTAAAACTAATGAAGTGCACTCAGTTTCCGCACCTCACCTTCTAGTACTATAGGTACCATATACTACTCTATAGGTGGTGGTACAGATAGTGAACCATCTGGAGGTAGAACCTCTGGAACTAGTCCATGTATCGATGCCTCATCACTTAGGGTGTCATCCTCACGATCCCTAGCTACTATAAGTTGTGGAGGCATCCTAAAAGTCAACAGCATGTACTAAGGTCAATTAGTATATTTGGAGAGCATACTCAAGAAGGACATGGAAACCAAAACTCATTCATATATGATGCTTGTACCATTGTTTTCCTTACAACCAATGATCTCATGTAACGAGTCAAAAATCAGGTGAATAGAGTCATGGTGTATGGATATGTCGATCGTCGCACCAACACTAGATTCATTGGTCTGAAATCAAAACTTGAAACACTTAACAATGTTTCCCCAAACAAATATCATAGTGTCTAGTCCTAAGGTAGAACTAAATCCTCTGATATCACTCTATCACAACTAATTCCAATGGGACCCATGTCATGAGTCCCCTATCCCACCTCTAATAGTACAGGGGCTAGAGACTAGCACCAATTAGGCATGTCACTAACATAGGATGCCTTAGCCTAAGTACTTATACACATGCATATATCTCCAATCCCATAAAATATTGAAATGTAAAAATAATGAACAACCATGCATGAATACATCTAAATCCCACAACTAGAGTATGATAGGAGGTAAAGGAAAGAAAACATTACTGAATACCATCCCATCACAAAGAGTCTAAAACCAAGTCCAACTTAAAAGTAATATTGGGGACTAGTGTCAAGTTATTATAAGAACACACCTCGGTCTATTTGGTCTCACTAAGAACCGTCTGGTCCAAGATTTTATAAGACTCTATCAAAAGGTCAGTCATCTTCACAAGAAATGACACCTATGGTAAAATTCCTAGGCCATGTTTGTGTGGGATTACACAGCATGCACGTTCTCATGTACTCTATATCATGTTAATGTACACTTAGAGGTACACACCGATCCATCAAGAAAAGGTCACACACCATGTGACAGGTTCACATGTCGTGTGATATTTAAATTTCCCTACAACCCTAGTCACCACTAGGAGAGACCCAAATAGTGTTTGGATCTGTGTTACACGCAGTGTAGAGAAGAAAATTCTAGATTCTTAGATCTAGTTTTTTTACATCTTCTTCAGTGCTCCATCCACCATTCTGGCCATACCACACCTAGAAAACAAAAGAACTAGGTCGGAAAAAACTTTTCATAGATTAACAACATCATATGGCTCTTTGATTCGTACATAAAACACCTACAAAAGATGTTATGAATTTCATGACTAAGAACATGAAAACCAGGTACCTTCATTATCTGAACTGCAATTGTCTTCATCATCGCAATGTTTTCATGTCTTATTGATTTTGAATCTATAATAATGGACTGTTGCACCAAGAAATGGGTGTGAAATGATCAAGTTCTCAGTAAATTTCAAACCATGATCCAAATGAAGAATTCCCATGATTAATAAAGAAAAATGGGAGAAAATAATAAGAACAATCATGATGTACAGATATCGGTTGATGTTCGTGTTGACATCAATTCATTTCTACTTGAATGATGAATGAAGAGATAACAAATTAATCACAAAGATAATTATCACAATAAAATCTAGGAAATTGATCCCATCCGGCAAACAACTGATCTTCAGATCAATATATTCATTGAGTGATCTGTGTTCATCATATAAATTAAGAATGGGGAAGAAATCCATCCAAAACAATTTCCCACCTCAATTTTGATTAATCACAAATGAAGAAGGGAGCTATGCTATTATAGTTGGTGAGATCCTTCAACTCGGTTTCACATTGATCACTAATATAGGATCGGGTGAAGGTTCTTCTAAGAGAAATCCTCAAAAAATACTCTTCAATGGTCCTCTAATGCCTCCAAGGTTATACAGATAACCCTGTTATTCAATAATAATAGTCTACTTAAAGCCACATTAGTTTTGGTGTCAAAAAAATAAAAATAAAATCATTTATTTAACTATTTTATTTTCTTCATGCCTGTGATGAATTTTCCCACAAACTCCCTATGTTGACCAAGGTTATGGAATTCCTAGGGTAGACCCACATTATGAACTCAGTAGTGCCCTAGGATTTCTGATCCAAGAAAAAGTTTAAAGGTTATTCTACTTTTTCAATAAAATAGTGCGTACATGCTATTTAATATATTTAATATAATTTAAAACATTTATTTTGGGAACACTAGGTCTTTTAATCACACAACGTCTCAGTTCCTGGTCTTGAAAATTATCCATATAATTTTCAAAAAAAATACATGTAAAATTTGAGAAATTACAAAAAACATCCAAATCAAATAATCCCTAATTCAATGGATAGTGTAAACATGACAAAAACACGTAGTGGAAAAGATATTTAGCTTCCAGAAATGAAAAAATTTCATGTTGAACCTAAAGGAAGAAAAGATATAAATCAAGAATAGAATCTTGAAGATCAATCAAACCAACCAGAATAAAAAAAGAATAAATAATAAGTTGGGACAGAGTTTAGGAAGGAAATACCTGAAATTACCTTAAAAAGGAAACAAAGGGTAAAGAAGAAAATTCAACCAATATTACCTTCTATGTTTACTCAATCATAGAATCTTGAAGAATAATAACTTAAAATATATTTTCCATAAACCTTTAAAAAATTTGAATTCAATATCCCTCTCATTAAATATGTCTACAAAATTCCCAAGTGTGCAAAAAATTTTAATGATATGTTCACTAAAAGGATAATACTTTATGGGTACGATATTATAATCTTATCAAGAGGCATCTCATCCCTTATCACACCACCAATTATGTAAAAATTTTAAAATATTAGGTCATTATATATTCCCTAGACCATTGGTTTGTTAAATTTTTTTGATGCTTCATGCGATCTTGGTGCTTCAATAAATTTCATGCCTCACTCTGTGTTTTCATCTTTGAAAATAGGAGAGTTAAATCATACAAGAGTAGTGGTTAAACTTGTGAATAGATCCACTATTTTTCTAGTGGGATTTTAGAATATGTACTCATGGGAGTAAATGGAAAAATATTTCCAGTCAACTTCTATGTTCTCACCAGGGAAGAAGACAACCCACTAAGATATTCATCCACTATTTAGGGAAGACTATTCCAGAAAAAAAAATCATCAGTGTGCATAAAGGAACCCCTACCATGTATCTTCAAGGTATAAATGTTCACTTAAAAATTCCTGACTCTATAAAGTGCCTATTAAGTAATAATTCACTCTATGTAATTTTCCATGAATAAGGTAAAAAACGTATTGGGGATTAAAGTATGATACATAAATTCTTATCTATATGAGAGAAATTTTTTATTGAAAATACCATGGAATATGAGAGTACCAAAAAATATTGAAATCTTGATTTCAATTCAGAAGAAAAGACAACATTTTATTTTTTCAATGATTTATTAAAGTATAAATATTTTTATAGGATTTCTTGTACATAAGATAATTATGTTTTGGAAGTGGGAAATATAAATTCAATATCATCTCTTTAACAACCCCTGAATCTAGAGTTATAACCACTCCTATGTGATTTGAATTGTGTCCAGCCTATGGAAAGATAGATATTACTAGTCATCACTACAAATAACCTATCCAAAACCCAAGAAAAAACATTGATTTACCTTCTCAAAAGAAAAATTTCTACCATAGAATGGAGATTAGGATATATCCTAATAATTAACCCCAAAACTTGTTCACATAAAATATTTTTATAGGGGGATTCCAAACCAGTTTGACAACCCCATATAAGACTTATTTCACTATCATAAAAGTATTAAAGAAGGAGATAGAAAATTTATTGGCATTTAATATCATTTACTGAATTTATAATTCACATAGGGTCATCCCAATCCATGTAGTTTCCAATAAGTTAATTTTGACCATTTTCAATAGTGTACACAATGAACTAATTCTCATGAGAGTCTAAAATAGTTGCAGACTATGTATTGATTATGAAAATCTAAATAAAGTCACTAGAAAAGACCAATTTTACATCCCAGCATTGACCGAATGCTAGAGAGGTTAGTGGTAATAACTCATCATTTTTTCTTAAATTGATTTTTAGGTTAATTTCAAGCACCCATTTCTCTAGAAGACCATGAGAATTCAACATTCACATTCCTTTTATAAAATTTTCTTACAAATGGATGAATTTTGGGTTGTTCAATTCACAGGTACATTTCTAATGTTTATAGAAAGCATATTTTTATATCATATTGAGGAATTTCTAGAGTTATTCTCAATGAATTTATAGTTTTTGGTAATTCATTTTATCATTGCTTTGAAAATAAAAAAAGGTTTTGAAAACATGAATTGAAAAGAATCTGGTCTTGAGTTATAAAATGTTTCATTTCATGGTAGATAAAGGGATAGTATTAGAATATTTCATTTCACAAAAATGATTTGAGGTAGAAAAATCCAATGTTGTAGTTATAAATTCTTTTACATATCCAAGTTGTATGAAACATGTTAGATCTTTCTTAGTCTATGCAGTGTTCTATAGAAGATTCATCAAGGATTTTTTTAAAATTTATCTACCTTTTTAAAGATTAATTTTTAAAGAAGATGAATTTAAATTTATTATTGATTATAGGGAAGTATTTGTTTAGACGAAGCAAAGGATGATTACACCACCAAAAATGAAACTACCCAACTATGAACATCAATTTGAACTACATTAAAATGCATCAAACCAAGTTGTGGGAGTGGGTATCTCTCAAATAACTAAAATAAATCCATAAGTTATAGTTTATTCCTCAAGTAAATTTTCTTATACTCTTCTCAAACGCATGACAATATAAAATAATTCATTTAATATTGATTTTTCTTTAGATAAGTTAATATCATATTTTCTTGGAACAAAAGTAGTTTTTTTCTAATCACGAAATAATTAGGTACTTGATGAATAAGATTATAGCCAATCCCAGGTTGGTAAGGCAGATGATAATTTTTAAGGAGTCCAACATGGATATCATAGATAAGAAAGAAAATAAAAATCTGGTGGAAATCATCTAAATAGACTACCCAAGACAGTTGAAATAGAGAAAATAGATCTGAAACCTTTAAATTGTCTTCTACCCAGAAAATAACTATACATCATGGAAGGTGAAGTACCATGGGATGAAAAAATAGTCAATTACTTAGTCATGTGTCATTTATCCTCTCATATTAACTCCCATAAAAATTATGAACACAAATATGTCTTTAGATTTTATATTTGGGATGATCCATTTCTTTGTAAAATTTATAATGATCAAGTCATAAGAAGGTTCTTGTTAACAAGGCAGATTGAATCGGTTTTTGAATTATTTTTACACACTAGCCTATGGAGGACATTTTGAACCTCAAAGGACAGTCAAAAAAATTATAATCTATAATTTATTGTCCCATGTTACTTATATATGCACATGAATTTTTTAAGATATGTGAAAAATTCTAGTTTTTTGGAAATATCTTGAAAAGATAGGAAATGCCAAAAAACCCATTTTATTTGGTGAAATTTTTGAAGTATGGGGAATATATTTCATAGAACCATTTATAATTTCCTTTATGGAATATTATATTCTACTAATTATAGATCATGTTTCAAAATAAGTGGAAGAAAAATATATCAGGACTGAAGATGCTAAATTTTTTGTGATTTTTTAGGGATAAAATATTCTCTAGTTTTTTAGTAACAAGAGCCACTATTGGTGACCAATTGACTAATTTTTTTAATAGTATAATGGAGTAATTACTGATAATGTTTGGTGTGCATTATAAAACATCAACACAGTATCATCCACAAATGAGTGGCTAAGCTAAAGTTTTCAACATAGAAAATAACCGAATTTTAGATAATACCATCAAACCAAAAGGGACTGATTAGAACAAAGGTTTGAATATATTTTATGATCTTATAGGAATGCCTATAATACACTCATAATAATGAGACTATATCTATTAATTTATGGTAATATTTTTCACCTCCCTACAGAATTGGATCATAAATCATATTAGGCTATACAAGAGATGAGTCTGGGCCTTGACAAATCTAGAAAGAAAAGGATATTGTAGTTGTAAGAATTAGTGGGAATCGGGAGAGTAGCTTTTAGAAATTTAAATATTGAAAAATAGAGAAAAAGTATGTCTAATGACAAGATAATTCAACCAAGAACCTTATACATTAGTGATTAAGTGGTGTTATACAACTACATACTTAAGCTAGTGCTAGGTAAACCTTACTCTAGATGGGTCAGACCTCTAATTATTACTCATGTTTACCATTTTAGTGTTATATAGACTGAAAAGGAAGGAGAAGAAATCAAATTAATTGTAAATGTAAATATTATGACTTATCCTAAAATGAGATTAATTTTTAATTTTTTTCAGTTATTTTTACCTCCCTACATTCTATGAAATACGTCTTGAATTTGTTTTCATTATAAATTTCATGCACCACTTTGAACTCTTGTACTCTAGTATCAATCTAGGAGATAAAAATTTTACTAGGAAAATCATTATACCCTATTTTAAATTTCACTAATGACATGATTAGATGAGTGAAATAAAAAAAATTAATGAGAAAATTCAAGCATGAGGGGATGAATTTGACAAATCATGCTTTTTGGAACTGAGTTGATTTTTGTAGATGAAATTCTTATTTTATTTGGAATGTTTTGAAGTTTTGAAATATATATTGATTAGTTTATTGTTTTTACTCAATTCCATGAAAATTTTATAGATCATATGTTCTCATTCCTGAGAGTATTTCTAAACAAATATTTCTTTCTATAGTATATTTCTTGAGAGATTCAAGAATGTTTTCTTTTAGAACTTTCTTGGTATATTACCAAAGAAATGATTGAATAGAGACACTTTTATAATGATTCAGATATTTTAATATTTAACCCTTTATCCTTGGACCCACCTTGACACTAAATCCTAATTTTTCATATAAAATTTATTAAGGAACTTGTTAGGGAATAAACCACATTTCAGGACTATTATATCCATTCATACCATACTCTCAATGTGTTATATCATATTCAAAATAATAAGTTAGTGGGGTTTATATGGTGTATGGGTATGTACTTAATTTATATGACTTTATTGGGGGGTTTCTTGTGATTTGGGGAGAGGCCATCTTATCATTCATTATACTTTACTATTCACCTCTCTTTCAACAAATACAAATAAGAAAAAGGAAAAAGGAGTAAAAATATTTGGTTGCGTATTAGGAGGATCAAAAATCCACCTTGATGGATTAATGATCCTTTAATCATATTGGGTTAGTTTGTGGATGTGAGATTTTTCTTAAGCATAACTTTAAAAAAATGAAAAAATAATAAAAAGAAAAAATAATCTAGAGAGGGTGATTAATTCATTATGCTTACTCATATCATGTGCCCACTTTGAGATTTTTGGAACTTGGATATGGTATATTCATCATTGTAGGATTTTTTTCATTGGGCACATATTTTGATATTATGCATTATGATTAAGATTCAAACCTTCTTTTTGAGCCTTATTTTATTCATTTACCACTTACCTTAAGCCTCATAGATATTTTAACCCTGATGAAAAGTCCTCATGATTAATTTTCATATCTATATATCTACTATGGAGATGTTGGATTCCATGAAATCTAATAGAAAGTGACATATATTTGAGGTATGAGCTCAACTCTAATTACAATTGCTATACTGAGTAATGAGTGAAAATAATTCAATTTAATGTAGGTCATAAGTGGAATTCATAGTAATGATGAATAAATGAATAAAAGTTGAAGTAAGAAAAAATAATTTTTATTTCAAAGGACGAAAAGTAAAATCAAATATTATTTTTGTTTCTTTAAAGATTGTAGAGTTGGATGAATTCTTTTGTGTGACACTTGAAATATTTTGTTTAATTGACAAAACTTTAGTTTTTTTCTTTTGAAATTTAAATATTAGTAGAATGAGTTACCTTTGTGATGTTAGTAAGATTAACTATATGAGGAAAATCAAGTTATAAGTTTGGGGGATTGAAAGAATAATTTTATGCATACTTATTTTAATAAAAAAATATAATTTTTTAAATTTAACTCATTAATCTTTCTGGTATTTGATTTTTTTTGTTTATGGAAGGATAAAAATTAATTAAAATGAGAAATATGGATCAATATTTACATCGTATAAATGATTTACATTATTTGGGATCTCCATAAGAAGTTTATAAGCCACTAATATTATGAATCAATAAGAAATGAGGCCAAAAGCACTGGAAATTCAACATATTCATCATCAATGGACTATTTGTGACATGAGAGACGTAATGAGAATTCATGGTGTGAATAAAGGATGATAAAACCCACCCTAGGGTATAAAACATTAATTTTCATGGTGTGGCATTATGTGTCAATCCATAAATCATTTTTATGGGAAAAATCCACTTCATCAAATGTCCTAATTAATAACCTATGTTGCACCTTTTAACTCGAACCACCTATTCGCCCTCAGGATTGAATCAGGAGGAGTTAATAGATGTATTTTTGTATTATTATCTCCAAAATAAGAATTATTTATTCCTATAAAGTAAATTAAAAAGGTGGGTTCATATAATCAGTCTTGGCGAGGGTGAGTGCTCGGGCAGTACAACCTGCTACTACATTTATTTTATGATTTCGTTCTATAGTTTTTAGAATTACTTCCTTCTCTGATATATTTTTGGTTAACCTTAACATAGAGGTGTAAAATATATAATTGATTACGTAATTATATTTTGGAATAATTATAATTCTGGAGTTCCTTTTCATAATTTAATAAAACCCTTTATTTCTTCTACCAAATCAGTTTCAAGGATCAAATTGTAGTTTTAATTATAAAGTGGAATTTTAAGTGATTTTTTATTTTATTAATAATAATTTCCTTTTTAAATGATCAATAGTCTCCCTCCATCTATTTATATTCAATATAGTATGGAATAGTATAGGTTTTGGTTGGGAAGTGCTCGGTGATCGTCAGTATGTGTGTGAAGTTTTGGTTGCAACAATTGGTTTTTTGGGAACTAAAAAACCCCAATTTAGGATTGCCTAAATCATAAAGAGGACCTGTTTCAATGATCACTCACATAATGAGGGTATACCAACATAAAATCTTAGTTATTAATATTTTCACCATTATCATCTGGATGAGGGAGAGAGATGAAGTGATCATGTAATATCTCCCTTACCAGCTTAAGAAGAAGAAGATTGGTAAAATTGGAAACTATTGTAACAATGTAATATGTCTAGCCAAGATCTAGCTGATCATCATTACATGGATTATTATTAATCATACAATTTCAATTTATTTCTAAATTTTAAATTATCCAAAAAATCAAAATCAATTTCTTGAAAAAACATAAAAGTTACAATAGTTTTTCACGCACTCCTCTTCAGGAGACTGACCAGGTTGCATCTATGCTATATTTAACCTTAGTAAAAACAATCCATGCCCTATGGAAAGGAGTGAAAAAAAGATGTAAAAAACATAATTATTAATGTGGATATTTAGAGGAATTATTTTTATACTTCTATCAAAAACTCATTTAGTATATAAGGTAGAAGATATAATATTTCAAAAAAGATTCATAATAAAAGGAATGGAAAAAAAGAAGTAGAATCTGGAATATCTCAGCTAAAGGCAGTCCCATATGTTGGAATTGTGGGAATAAATTTCATAATTAGAAATATATTAGTAAGTAAAGAGTTAATTTTTGGAAGATATTATTTCATAATTTCATCCTCAAATCCTATTTTTGAAGATACAAATGGTTTGTGAGTGAGTGTCACTAGTTTACTTGACTTTTAAATTATAGTATCTAGAACTTTTTTCAATATAAATATAAGATATAAAGTTTGAGGAATTATATTTGTGTATGATATAAAAAGATATATATTTTACATGGTGAAACAATCGAGATAGTGGGGAAGGGTGTTGTTTCCATTCATAAAATAAATGAAAGATTTCTGGAATTTCAAGGAGTGCAGCACATGTTGAGATTTAGGAAGAATTTTATTTCATTATGGTAGTAATAAAATGCAGGTTTCTATAATATATTTATAGAAGGTGCATGGATAGTTACATGAAGTTCCATGGTTTTTTCCAAAGGATTAAAATATGGAACATTTTTTTTAACAGGAATTTTGAAAGGAGAAATACATAACTGATAAATAACTTACACAAAAATTATGGGATGAAATTCTTGGTCACTTAAGTAAGAAAGGTAATAAAATACAAGCTAATAAGGTAATGTTTAATATCAAAAGTATAAAATATAGAACATGTGAATATTAAATTCTTTAGAAGCATCATAATATGTCATTCCAAATGGAAGGCCATATGCCCAAGTACTACAAGATAGAATAAGTTCATACAAATATATTGGGGCCAGCTCCAATTCATTCTCCTAGAGATTCAATATGCTATGTTACCTTTATCAATGATGAAACACATGAGGTTTGTCCATTACTTATCAAGAATAACTCTATGTTTTTTGAAACCCTTATTCCATAGATATCCATGTTGTAAAAGGATATCGAAATGAAATTGAAATGTTTGAGGTATGTCAATGGTGGGGAATAAGGAAGTAGAAAATTTTAGAGGTTCTTATGGAGAAAAGACATTTGGTTTGAGAAAACCATACCAAGTACTCCAAAATAATATAGATTTACAGAGAGGATAAATTATACTTAAGTGAAATAATAAATAGGTGTGCGTATTCACAATGGTTTTCTAATAGATTTTTGGGTAAAGGTCATGAATTATGATGCTTACTTAATGAATAGAAGTACATCATATATGTTGGGATAGGAACTTCTTAAAGCTTGTTGGTCGAGAAATAAGATAGAGATTTATCATCTCAAAGTATTTGGTTCACTTTCATATGTATACTTTGATTCCAAATAATGGGAAAAGTTAGAATAAATTCCCAATAATGTTTCGTTATAGGGTACAGTGATGAAAAATTTGGTTTTCAACTCTGGTATAATAAATTTTGGAATTTTTTCCTTGGAAAGAATTTTATCCTCAATGAACTGATATTTTAGAAAGATTAATACTAAGAAGAAGTCATAGATAAGATCAAATATTCATCACAAAATTATGTTTAACTGAATAGAGGTTTGGAAGTTCTAAGTCTTCTAAATTGTTCTGGGAGTACGATATTTCAAGAAACACCAGACTATATAAATAAAATTGTGGATGATAGTCAAGTTATAATGGTATTTGCAAGTCCATAAAAACTGAAAATATTAGGGACTGTAAAAGATCAGGATATAGATCTAGAAGATTATGTTTTGAAATTATTGGTTTTGGAAGGATATGAGCCGCAAAGCCAATTACATTGGTCTGCTAGTTTTCAGCTCCAAGTGTAAATATATGGAACAATCCTATACTATTTACGATTTATAGATGATGGAGAACATGAAATTTGGGAAGAGGTTGTAATTCTAAGTGACTCAAATTAGTGGGAATTATAGATAAGATTTTAAAAGGATTATTTACATGTGCCTATAACATTAGAGTTGATAGAATTAATTGTTGGGTGGTGAGTACTTTGGAACAAGTCAGTTTATAAACTGAAGGAAGAACAATATGGTAGAAGTGTGCACAAGGAAAGGATTGTCATAAAGGGTTTTCTAAAAAATAAGGTATAAATTTTTATGAGATCTTTTCTTTGGTTTTGAAACATAAAAATATTCAGATAGAGCTTATTATAGTGGCCATGGAATGTTTACATCTAGAATAGTAAGATGTGAAAACAAAATTTCTTTATAGAGACTTAGATGAATACATTTAAATGGAACATCTAGAAGGTTTCATGGATAAATAAAACTAGGATCTTATCTCCAAGATGTAGTAGATCCTATATAGGTTAAAGTAAGCACCAATGTTGATGACTTTATACAATAATGGAAGTTCGTCTAGAGAAATGTTGATCATTACTATTACTAGAAGTTGTATGGTGATGGAAGTTTCATTATCTAATTTCTCTATGTGGATGACATGCTTATTTTCATATCATAAAGGGAAAGTATCAATGAGCTAAAGACTAAATTATATGGAAGAATATATATACATTATCTTGATCTAAAAAAATATATTTTAGGGATACATATTGTAAGGAACTTATATTTTGGAACTATTCTCTTAACTCGATCTGAATATATCCAGAATTTATTCGAATGTTTTGAAATGGGTGAGTCAAACCGGGTTAGCACTCCCACGGTTAGAAACTTTAATTTGAGCAAAGAGAATTCACCAAGAATATAATCATATAGTGATTAAATAGGAAAGGTTCATTTTCCATTTTAATTTAGAATATTTATGCATTCCATGGTCTGTATGTGGCTGAATATTGTGTGTGTTTTTGCAGTTGTTAACAATTTTATAGCCTATCTCAAAATAGGGAACTATAAAGTATTTAAGTGGATCTACTAGTACCTCAAAAGTTCTGGATGTTTTTATCTTGGTTTTGAAATAGAAAAACCACTATAGGGGATTGTGGATTTAAGATTTGGGGAAGATATGGATACTAAGAGGAGCACCAATGTCTATGTGATTACTTATGAAATAATAGTTGTGAGTTTGACATCAAAAATTCAACAATTAGTTTCACTTTCAATAAAAGATGAAAAATATGTTTCACTTATAGGAGCTAGAAAGTAGTGAATTTGGTCGAACGAGGTGTTATAGGATCTCATAACAATGCATGTGAATGGGGTATTGTTTTTTGATTCATCTATACAACCTTATAATGGTTCACTCTAGGATTTGGTTAAAATATTACTTCATTGAGATATTGTTGGAAGAAAATGTCGGATGCTCGCTAAAATATACATGCATATAATGCATGTACATTGAATACTTGTATATGATGCATTTAGTGTATGTATATACATATATATGTAATGAATCTATAATACATGCATACAATGCATGTATATCATCATGCATATGACGCATTTATAATAAATATAAGTGATTCATGTAGGTGATACATATTCACTAACCTAGTTGCATGCAGTGTAACCCAATATTACAGGTTGTGTGTATATGTATATCACCTCCCTCACAACATGGTTTCCTCTTATATTAATCTATTATGAATGGATGAAAATATTTTAATTCTATTATTGAACATGTTCAATGGATTCATTAATAAGGCATAACTCATGGGTTTCATTTAATGACACATGAGATAGCCAACAACCTCCTTATTCATGGAAGAGTGATATATTCTACTACCTAAAGAAAAAGCTGTTATATTATTTGGATTTTTTATCAACCATTCATTAATTTTATGCTTAAAACTATCATTAGTTTCATGAAAAAAAATCTATATTCCCTCCTCATTCTCGTTTCATGGTCTATCATGCAATAAAAGCGATAGTGCCCCTTCTATGTGAGAGAATACTCATGAAGCATTCATGGGACCATTTGGATCCCCCAACCTACACAAACACAGACATAATAGGGAGATATATGTGTAACACCCCATGATATTATGATATATTTCTTTTTAAGTTAATCTAATTTCTTGGATAGCTTACTTTATACATTATACCAAGTTTAAAAAAACTGCAACAAAGTGCTAAAATATTATCATCTAAACATTGGAGTGGTGGATATAAATAATATTAATTACATGATGAAAAGTATTTGTCAAGATATTATTTAATTTATTAACTCTTATAAAATAATTACTTAATTTTGAGTAAATATATTTGATGCTTCAATAATATATTTTCTACAAAATGATTTTTGTTGCATTTTGTGTCTAAATATTATAATTAATTTCTTAATATTTTAAAATTTTAATTTCATAAAAAGTGAATCATTTTCTAAAACATTTTTTTCATATTATATCAGGTTGAATTCTTGGGATTTTTCTAAAAGATTTATTTTTTAGTGAATAGTGAAAAATACTAATTTTTTTAAAACTAACTTTTATTTCCTTTAAATAAAGTAATTTAAAAGCTTTATTATATTATGGGTTTTTTATTAAAGTGATATAATTTAAATTTGAAAAATTCAATTAGGATCGTCATTTTATATGATTTTGATATAAGTCAATTTTTAGGCTTAAAAACACATTTTTCTTGAAAATATTTTTTTGACACATTTTGCGTGTTTAATTTTAAATTTATTAATGAAACTTATAGAAATTTAATTTGATAAAATGGATTAAATATTTTTAATCATAAGTTTTAAATTCATAAAATAATTCTTTTTTATTTTTATACATTTTGAATAGTAATAATGGTAAAATTTATCACCTCGGTAATGGAAAAAACGGGTAAAATAAGGTTAAAACTTTGGGGTGATGCTTCAAAATTTATATAACACGTTATTTTATCCTATTGGATGAGTTTATATCATCCATACTTATCCAAATTTTTAAAATATGGCAACATGGTGTCATTTCTTTTTATTATGACCATTATATTATTTTAAGATAATAAAAATACAAATTGTCACTCTCTTGACTTTAATATCTCTAAAAATTTTACATAGGGATAAAGTGAGTATAAATTTAGTTATAAATTTTATTTGAAATATAAATTAATTTTTTAATCATAGTAATCTGTTTTTAATTTTTATTTATTGAATAATGGACTTAAATGTTTACGCAGTGCCAACACAATATTTATTCAGTTCACAGAAAAATAAAATAAATGATTTTAGAAATATTACAATTAATACAATATGGGTTATTTGTTATGTTGGATGAATTTTATAGGAAAATATAACATATTTGGGTTTTTTTTAAAGTTAATATTCAAATTCCAGAACTATCTTGGGGACTTTAAAGTCAAAGTAAACAAATAGTTTCAAAAATGACATTAATGATATTTTCAATAAACAATGATTTATTAAATGATTTAAAATTCATAAAAATATTAAATTAAACCAAGCGAATGGGATATGATTTATAATATCAACCATGATCTATTTACGGGTCACTTGTCTTTTATGGTAACATTCTTGATCCCTAAGGTGTAAACAATTTTGGTATCATGTTAATTATCAAAAGGGTTTACAGGAGTTAGAACTAAGAGATAATGGTAAAAACATAACCAAAAATTGCCCAAATTTTATTGGATGAGTTTATTTAGAATTATAATCACTTTATATTATAATTTTATCAATTTTATTTCATTTTTTTAATGAAAATTAATTAGTATTAATTTAATGTTTTGTGTAATTACAAGAGTTCCCCTCCCTCACGTAAAAAAGGAAACCCAATATCTCTTTTCTTTACGCCACTTTGATTCATATGGATCAGAAAAAAACTATCCAATTCTATTCTAAACTTACCTATACATGAATATGAGGTGTTTTTATTCTTAAAATACCGTTATAAGGGTCCTTAATAAGGGATCTAAAGGAAGTCTACTGAAGAAGAGGTAATCGACTTTACCAACTCTTTCAAATTTATTTCTCCTTATACTTCCTCTAAATATATTATAACCATCCTAAAATAAATAAATCCAACATAATAAATATCATGATATGTTATTATTATTATTTTATAACAATTTTCCATCTCTTTTTCATCTGAAAAAAAAAAGAAAAAATGTCACCAGTGCATAAGTATAACTTACCGTCTCTATGTAGTGATGTAATTCATTTTTCATCACCATTTTACTTAGATGGTTATTAAGATTGAACTTGTATCATACCATTATTTATTCCACTTAATATTGTACTAATACAGTGGGCCACAATACCTCAATTTCATCTCCCCAAATGCCAAAAGTTGTCAACTAGCAGCGAGGGTCATGGGAGTTTCTGTGGAAAGACTATGCCCTCTTTGATTAGAGTGAGCACAATATTAAACAATTATAATAAATAGCAGAATAAAAATTTAAAAATAGATGGAAGTGGAAAAATAATAGTAAAACATGAAATATAAATAAATATTTATCATAATCTAAATTATAATAAGATACAATATAGTGATTATGGTAATGTAGCTATACAAAATAAAGAATATACAGAGGATAGAAGATACCGGCACATACCACCTACTAACAAAATATTAAAAAGGCCAAAAACATCTATGTCTAGAATTTAGATAATAGGCTCGATCTTCTTCCCCAAATCCATCCTAAATCTAGAAATCAAACATTGAAAGCATGTCACTTCCCTTTTTATATTCCTATAATAACATAGTCCACTCAAGTACCAAATGCAACCGGAGTATGGTGTGAGATACAATCTCAGTAATACACCACCAATGGTGTCTAGATCAATACATTCATTCAATATACAATGAATAGTATTCCATATAAAATAAATACAAAATAAAAATAAATAAATAAGTAAATTAGACTAGGTTCCACTTGGACACCCATCCTATTTACCCACTTCATCCTAAACCAAGTATTATGAACCAAGGGATCCTACAAAGGTAAAGTGAGTGGTATAAAGGGTGAGGATATAGACTATTCCTAATATTATGATTGTTATTGGAGTAAAGTTCCTTAAATTTACAAATTCTAAGAATCATTTATTATTTAAAAACATTCATTTAATTTTTAATTAAATTGAAATCTTTTTTATAAAATATAGAGAGTCACTCTGATTTCATCAATGGAAATTCTAGAATGATTACATGTATTACTCTAGGGGATCTGTATAAGTCTAATCCCAATAATTTTATCCAAGTTTACCCAATAATGAATTCCTATGTGTCACACAAAGAATGGTGTGAAAATAGAAAGAACTAACCTTTTATTTTGTACCCGATATCGCACGTAGGAGCCCCAGTCTCTCTTATGGCGTGGTACAATTATCGTTCCATTGAGTCCATTCAAGGGGTATCCCTGAGGGAACCAAATTCACTCTTCTGGGAGTAAAAATATATAACTCTAAACAAGCCCATCCTAGGAATATCTAGTGCCACCCAAATGTGTTTAAAAATCATTAAAAAAATTAACAAGAAGGCACAAGAGTTCATCCAAGGTGTCTTTAATTCGGAACCCCTTGTATAACCCTCATCACTATGGTGAAAGTATATAAGCATGAATTTACATCATAATAGATAAGTTGTTCAAGGAATTTATTCAAACCAACCCATTTATTTCAAAATGGTAATACATGAGCACTAGGCCAATTTAGTTGGTTCAACCAATTAATTTATGGTATTTGGTGTAAGCGAATAACTCAAGGTTCAATACCATAATCAATTAAATTTAATCAATTTAATATAATTACGATAGTAAAATCCCTAAATGGGTATTAGTAAAATTAAAACAAGGGGAAAATAGGCCTCTGAGGTGGATCACACCCATTATGGTGGCATAAATCGGAATGATCAACTGAAGGGTTTGATACTCCAATAGTTCGAGTTTTCAATGGAATTGGAAAGATTTGAATTTAATTTAATTTAAGAAAATGAAGGTGATTCTGGAAGAGTTCAGCTCATGGAATAATGGAACATATTATATAACAAAATGAAATGATGGAAAAGAACCTATTACACCTACCTAGGCCTCATAGAGATTTCCTCATCTTGCATCGGCCTATCATTCAAGCTTAGTTGGAAGAAATAAAAGAAACAATCAAATGATCTAAAAATGGGGGAAATGATCTTGCAGCCAAATAGCACAACAGATGGTATTAAGAACTTGAAATAGAAAGGATCGTATTGAGGAACTTACCATGATCTTTACAATGGATTTGATAGTGAGAAAAAAAGAGTTCGTATGGAAGAGGTGGCTTGATCCCTAGGTTGATAAGGAAGGGAACTCCATGTGTGGAGAGGAGAAGAGATCCGCTAGAATGAGAAGGGAAAAATAAAGAAAAGGGTTTAAATCATTCAATTGGTTAAAATTTAATTTCACCCTCAAAAATAAGGGTTCATGGTTTGGCTACATAGTTGGACAAACTGTGCGCCAATCATGCACCAAGTTCTACTTCAAAGGGGCACTCTACACAGTTCGGTGCATGGATTTTTTAATAGTGTGAAAACCATGAAAACTTTCTTTGTCCCAACCCTCTATAGCATTGCACTGCTAAGACCTGGGGTCACATGGTTTCCTAAAAACATTGTGGATCCCATCACCCTCACTGTCTGCAACCACCAAGTTTAGGGAAACCATGCGGGTTGGGATGCACAGTTTCCACTAAATGTGCAGCCTAGCTTAACTCCTTAATTGTTTTGGGTTTAGGCTTTAAATGATCCCTGAAAACCCCTAAAACATCCATAACTCCCTTATGAAACATTATTAGGTCCAAAAAAGGGAATTGGAACCCAAAACAATGGTTCATACCTTTGAGAAAAGTCCGGAAATTACAACCTCCCCTCCTTATAATAGATTATCCCCAAGTTTCCATTCTGAGGGTGGTAGAATGTCTTCTAGGAAAAGATTCATCCACTGCACATGTTCATAAGCTTCTCACTCCCAAGTATCATATTGTATGTGTTTGTACTACCATAACACGTGGACCGTAGGAATGGACCTACCTCGGAGGGCCTTCATGCTCTGACTAATGACATGTATTGGATGCTCCTCAAAGGATGCATCCACTTTCAGGTCAAGATCCTTGGGGTCAAATGAATGAGATGGTTCAAGGTGATATTATTGAAGATAAGATATATGTAATACATCGTACATGGAATGATACCTACGAGTTAATAAAAACTGATAGTCTACTTACCCAAATCTCTCTAATATCTTGAAAGGTATGACATATCGAGGTGATAACTTTCCATGTCTTTGGATTTGTCTTTTACCTAATCTAGGAGATACACATATAAATACCTGATGTCACACCTAAAAATATATAGGTAGATAGAGAAGATCGTCATATTACTTCTTCTTATACTAAGTTATATCCATACAGTTATGAATCATCTAGACTTACCCTAAAGTCTCCTAAATGATACGAGGACCCAGAAGAGCTACCTCACCAACTTCTAGCGAGCACAAAGGTGAATGGAATGGTCTAACATAAAGGGGCTCATGCAGTGCCATCTGAATTATTTCCTGAAAGATATTATTGTTGGAAAAATAAACCATATGAATATTCTTTTTTTCTGAACCTCCAAAATCAAGGATGCAAGACCAAGTCATATCCTCTAGAACCTGTATCATCCGTTTGGTCTTCCCATTAGATGAGGGTGATATTCTATAATGAAAAGAAACTATGAACCCAGTGCCTTTTGAAACCTTTTATAGAATCATGATGTAAACTGAGTGTCTCTTTCTAATATTATATAATGGGTAACACCATAAAGTTTCACAATCTTCTGGATTTATAGACTCCCTAGATCATCATTAAATAAGGTCTCATAAATTGATAGGAAGTGTGCATCCTTAGTCAACTTGTTGACGATCACCCATACTACATCACTACCTCAAGGGGATCTCAGAAATCCTATCATGAAATATATCATGATGTTGTTCTATTTCCACTCAGGAATCGATAGATGTTGTAGAATTCAATAGGTCATTGGTGATCCTCCTTCACCTATTGATAGGTGGAGCACTGAGTGATAAAACCCGTTATCTTCCTCTTCATATTTTCCCACCAATGCTGAAGATTTATATCTTGGTACATCTAAGTAAGACCAGGATGAAATGACCATATAGAGACATGAGATTCCCACATCAACTCTTCCTATATATCTGAAGTCACCCACACATGGATAAGTAAGAGTAGGGTTTTATTTTCATTAAAAAATCAACTAGGATTTGGGTTTTCTCCTGTAATGCTCTCCCTTAAAATGATTCCCTCAAAATCAGACAACTACCTCTCTGAACCCACTCCAGGAGAGAGGATATCACTAATAGAGCTAATAAAACTATTTTCCCATACTGTTTCTGATCCTCCATGTGCTTTATATAAAATAGATCCATCAACATCTACTCACTGTTGGCCTCCTTGATGGATTCTATCTGAGTTTTATGGCTTAAAAAATTAGATACAACATTTCCCTTTTTATTTTTATAAGCAAGTTCAATGTCGAAGGATTGAATGTATTCCACCCACCAGTGCTACCCCAGATTCAAGTCTCATTAACTGGATATGTATTTGATACTTTTATGTTCTTTGCAAAAAAATAACCACTCACCCAATAAGTAATACCCACAACATCATAGAGCATGAACCATGGATTCTAGATTGAGTTCATGCATAGGATAATTCCACTCATGAGGTCTCAACTAGTGGGATTCATAATCCATGACTCAATCACCCAGTATCAGAACTACAGCTATCGAGTTCCTTGAACCATCATACTAAATGATATAGCTTCTTCTCAGATCATATAGAATCAAAATCTACAGTGAAGTTATTCTTCCCTTTAATTCATAAAAATATATCTCACAAACTTCAGTCTAGTCGAATTTCACAACCTTCTTGGTAAAGCTAGTAATATGTACTACTAGGCATGAGAAGTCCTAGATTTATCGCCTATAATATCCAACCATCCAAAAGAAGTTGTGTATCTCAAACGCATTCTTGGGTTTCTCCCAGGAAACCACAGTTCTCACCTTCTCTATCGCTATAGATACAACTACTTCAAAAATTATATGACCCATTAAGTGAACCTTACTGATCCAAAAGTGTCATTTACTGAGCTTTGTATATAACCAGTGCTCTCTAAATGCACTCAGAGTGATCTCAAGATAATTAGAATGGTTTTTTCTAATTCAAAAATAAACAAATATTTTATCTATAAAGACCACTAAAAAGGAATCAAGATACAGGTGGAAAACCCAATTCATAAAATCCATGAAGACTGTCAGCGCATTCGTCAGGCCAAATGGCATGAACAGATACTTGTACAAGTCATACCTACTTCGGAACACTGTATGTGGTATGTATAATGGCCTCACATGAATCCGATGGTATCCTGAACTCAAATAAATCTTGGAGAAAACTATTGACCATCAGAGCTGGTCAGAGAGGTTGTCTTTACAATGAATTGGATTCCAATTCTTCAATATAATCTAGTTCAGTTAGTGATAATCCACACACAATTGAAGCATATCATCCACCATCTTGGAAAATAGGACAGGTAAACCCCATGGTGATGTGATGGTTTAGAGAAAATACTTAATCTCTATATCTTCAAGCTCCTTCTTAAGTTATTGGAGTTCCGTAGGTTTCATACAATATAGAGGAATGGACACTAGTGTCACACTTGACACATGTTCAATGGTGAATGCAACCTATCTCTTAGGAGGTGATATGAAAAAATCCAAGAATATATCCATAAAATGATCCACCATAGGAGGTAATTCCACAAGCTACATTACCTAATTTCTTATAAAGTGACTAGCCATTTGAGTTGTCGCTCCAACTATCCCAGTACTCTTGAGTCAAGCTCAACTAGCATGGAGATCCAATTTTCCTTTATGGTAAACATGTTTCCCTTGGGTTATGTGAAAGATACCCGATGGTGATAGAAATACACCTAGGCTCGATACAGCAAAAGTTAGTGCATACAGAGAATGACATCAAAACCAGCAACCTTAAGGATAAAGAAACTCCATAGAAAATGGTACCCACCTATTTCAAGGGGGACTCCTTGAACTGGCATATACCCTCAGTTAAAACTCCTAATGGCATGTTAAGGGTCATAACACCACTGGAGGTAACTATCACTAATACTAGATTCCCCATAGTTTTAGCTAAGAGAAAAGAGTGTGATTCACCTATATCAAATAGTCCTGAAACTAGAGTGGTGGATACCAAAATAGTACCTCTAACTACAGATGGCCCTGGACTATGATCTTATGGCATAGGCTTCACTACATAAAATTGGCCTGAACTACAGCCTAGATATGTTGCCTCAGTAGCCTGAGTAGGTACACTCAAATTTCACAAAAACTCTGATGCCTAACTACCTCATCTAAAAACACCTACTCTATGGTGACCCTCGCTCTTTATACATTAACATTAAAAAAATTGAAATACTTAAAACATTATACAAACAAACATCAAAATATTGTAGTAGTATAGTTCCTTTATAAACATGGGAACCTAAACACTGGTACATAAATGAGATACATCATCTTCTACTAGGTTCTTCTTAACGAGCACCCTTCTTAGACACACCAAACATTATACATATCTTCATAACATGGGGGTATGAAATGTAAAAAGGGGAGAGATCATAAGACCACTAAGGGTAAATAAGGGATATAAATAAGCAAAATCATGAGCATAATGGTATGTGAACATGATCATGAGAATAAAAGATCACACCCTTCATATCAAAGATCATAAACATAAATCATGGCATAAAGCTTGGTAGTTCATAAGATATAAATCATAAGGAAATAAAGAACATAATCCATGAAAGCATAACATAAGAATAAAACATGGAATTGTGGAAAACACATAAACATATAATTTGATTTCCATATTGGCCAAGGCATCACTGCCAAGACCAACTTCATAGTATGGGTTCACTCTTCATACCATCTTGGTAGTCATGGTTCACTCTCATGGCCATCTTAGTAGCATAAGTTCACTCCTGATACCATATTGGTTGTGATTGTTCACTCTCTTGGCCATATTAGTATTCAAGTTTCATTCCCAAGACCATCATATTCTATCTTATGAGATATAAATATTTATCCAATGCATTGGAGGGATATATAGGTCCACCCATCTCATAGTGAAATCATACATACATATGATACAAAAACATAAATAATAATATCATAACCCATAAAATGAAATGGGTATTATAAATATTTAATAATATTCTAACCTATAGAAAAATAAAGGTTTCCAAATCATTTCATCATAAACATAACCCGTGAAAATAAGCAGGCTTCAAAAGCATATAACCCGTGAAAGAGAAATGGGTTTCATAAATATCATGTCATCAAAACACAATCCATTTATAAAAAAAATATGAATGGAAAATTGAATCATTTTATCAAAAAGGCATAAGTTACACCAATGGATTTCATCTTATATGGGAAATAATTTTGAGTGATCTTTTAAAAACACTTCTTGAGTAAAATATCATTTCTATATTGAAAAATTATTTTTAAATCATAAAAAAATTTCAAGAACCTTTTTCTTTGAAAATATATTTAAAAATTTATAACAGAATATTTGAAAACAATAAAAAATCTTAAAGTAATTTTTCCTAGAAAATGGTATTCAAGGACCATTTGATAACAATTTTTAAAACATAGTTTTTTAAATAAAACAAATTTCTGACCAAAGAGAGAAATACTGTCAGATTTTATTGAAAAATTATTAATTATCTTAAGTACCAAATATTGTAAAAATGGTCCAAATACATGGATATATCTTGAATAAACATATGATAAGGAAAATCATGAGTTTTCTTGCTAGATGCATTATAATATTTCATCAAATAAGCATAATCAGTAACAATCTCAAAAGGTGATGAGATTGTTTCAATAAACTCTTACCACTTGCTTACTTGGGATCACACTCTCTATGTAAGATAAGTAAATTATATGAAGCTTAAAATATCTTAAAAATAATTTTATTCGTGATATATCTTGAATAATTAAATTATATACACCTTGAAAAATAATTTATGTGTATAACAAAACAAGAGTCTCAAAGAAGGAAAATAGAGACAAAATTATATTACTGAAATGGTAACTTTTGAAACTTAGAACCTGTGAAATAAAAATCATAAAATTGATATTTAAATACCCATAAATTTAATTATAAGAATCATTTAATACATTCATGGTAAATATACATACCACATAAAAGTAATGGGTGGTGAATAAAGCATGTATCTCATGGAAATAAAAAGTGAAATGAAATCCCCTTACCTTGTGTCTTTACTCTCATCGTACTCATTCAAACAAATTAAATAATAAATAAAAATTTATTATAAATATTTTATAGAACCATATTCTTATATATAATACCATATATGGTTTTATTATGACCTTATATTACTCACTTGTTAACAATACTATGTTAATGTTTCACTTCGGATAATATTCGCTTTGTTCTTCGCATGTGCCTTATTTTGTTATATATTTGGTCCTTATACGTACATCATGATTTACAGAATGTACATATTGATATAAATATCATGTGTATTTTTTATATGTGTGTTATAATAATCTATAGAATATATAATTATTAAATGGAATACACCATTTATGGGGACGGTAAGTCGTATGTACGCATGAATGTTGTTTCCGTTTTTATTATCATATTGAAAGAAAGAAGGTAAATGAAATATGTGTGTGTGTGTATATATATATATATATATATATGTATATATCATTATTCCAGTATCATTATTATATCATATTTATCATATAATTTCACTAAACTCATCCTTAATATATTCCATGTAGTGTGTGAATGAATCACTTCACTTTGAGGGGGCGGTAGTCCACACTTCCTCAAACAAAATTATCATATTTACACCAAATGTAAAGTTTAAAGATATGTTTTATAAAAAGATTAAATAATATTAAATAAATAATAAATATAATATATAACATATATAACTATATTTTCTATCTTAATGTCCAACATTAGAGGTGGTAAGGAAAAATGAACAATCATCATTTTGTGAGACAATAGTTCATCGTACACATAAAAAATATGTTTGTTACCCATTTGATAGAGGTGAGTGTAAGTGTAGATATAACCCTTGTAACTCCCTAACCCCAGTTACCCAGAGTCGGTGCATTATTACATAACATTTACATGATCACAAAATATCAAGTCTCGAAAGACCGATTAGTTTAGAAGCCTTGGAAACACTTGATACATTCATAAATGTTGCATTACATCATAAAGTAAAAAACTACAATAACATGGTATTCATAGTCCACACTCATATCCCCTTAAGACTATCCCTTCAGGTCAATCATAAAATATTTCTTCACATCCTGGGAAAAATAAAACATAGAAAGGGGTGAGCTCAGATGCTCAGTAAGAATAAAAATATAGCGGAAACTTTAATAAATAAACATAAACATTTAAGGAAATGTATAACTAAAACAAAAGCCTTTTAAACTTGAACTTCAGCATAATATGGAAAAGGTAAAATTAAATAATTCCATTTACTTATTCACATGTATATTCTACTAGTCGAATAATTACATGAAATATCAATAACCATTTTCATAATGATGGAATGCATAATGCTAGACTATCATAACCACATAGTCAATGCCATGTGCCAAGACTACAAATAAGATTTTGTCAAGACCTTGTTCCAAGACACTAGTTTGTCTCATGAGACTTAACAATGCATCGAGGAGCTATAGCAGGCTCCACCCATCACTTATTAATTCAATACATTCCTCATATGAATTTAAACATATCATAAACCATAACACAATCGTATCACATAAAACATGCATAAAGGAATCATAACATTTCCACATTTCAATCACAATATATCAATACAACACATTGATATAATAAAACCATTTTCAATACCAAAATAAAATAAAAGTAAAACTTGGTATTTATTTTTCATTTAAAAAATTTTATGGCTTGTAGAGGAAGCTGAAACTCAAATAATGGTCACGGCAGCAGAGAAGTCATCGTCGCCCCATACGTAAGACAAAACATTCCTTTTGTTGTTTAGTAAAAACTCTTCGTATAAAAATATTCCTTTTGAATAAAAGTAAAAGTCAAAGGGGTTTATACACCATATAAAGTAAAGTTGTGTATAAAACAAAATATGCCTCAATGAAAGGAGATTGAGACGAAGTCCCTTACCTTGTGTCCGACTTGACTCAATCGTTCTTTAACCTCATGAATAATAAAATAAATTTAATTTATAATTGATTAAGAACCTTTTTCAAGTTAATTATTCCTTCTATATCACTTATTACCATATTATTAACATTATGTAATTATTTAAGTTAATAATGGTTATTTTGTCGATCTTTGGTACTTGAGCCAAAAATAAACTTCTTATAATTACAAGTTGTTCATGTGGTAAAATATAAATTATATCCAGAATTATATTCATGATTTAGATATCATATATATCATATATATCCAATATATAAATTCATTTATAATATTACATAACATTTAGAGGTAAGAAATGAAATGCACCGTTCTTGGAGACAGTAAGCCGTACGTACGCATGAACGCTACTTTCATTTCTATTTTGTATTTAATGGAATTAAATTATAATTATATAAAGGTATATTATAATTCTAGTATAATATCATATATCATTTACTCCATCCTTTATACATCCCACATATGGAATTAACGATTCAAATCACTTTGAGGGGGTGGTAGTCCGCACTTCTTAAAATGAAATTATCGCGTTTACCAATAATGGAAATCATAAAGGTATGGCATAAATGAAAAATACATAAGCATAAAGAAAACAAAAACATAATATATATCATATATATAAATAGTGTCATCATAATGGCCACCATGAGAGGTGTTAAAATAAGATTGAACAATCATCATTTTGTGAGGCAGTAATTCGCCACCCACAGAAACAGTATGTTCTTTTACCATTAGACAAAGGTGTGTGTAAGTGTAAATAAAATCCTTTACAAAACAACATCCTAGTATATTTAAGATACTGGTGTTGTTACAAAATAAAGGAATGAAAAGATTTTAAGGGGTTGGATAAGCAAAATAAAACAAAAGAACATAAGAGAAGACATTACCTTAATATCGGGTAACTCTTTTTGATTTGATCCAAAGGCTTCCTTGGGAATACTTCCAGCCAAATTTAGGCTTCTAGGAGTAATATAGGTAAGTTGAGAGAGTATTTGTGAAGATTTTGGCTGATCCAAATGGCTTTGAAGGTGTGAATAAGGTGGTAAAGGTGGGGGCCTTTTATAAGAGGAGAGGAGGGGCACTTTTGGAAACTCAAGAAATGTTACTTTATTATATAATGATTTTCGGATTTTAAAGGTCCCACAATTATATATTTCTAGGATAAGGTGATAAGGGTTAGAAATATACTCATCCAATAGGTTTTTGACAAGTTTATGTCTTAGATTTTACATTATCGTTTCATTTTATTTAACTTCTTAATTAATAAGGTTATCGTTGCATCATCACGGTGTCATAAAAAATTTAATTTATTTAATGCCTAAAAATTCTAAAAAAATTACCATGATGTAGGAAATATTTGTATCTTTCCAATGAATATTTATATTAAAAAACATTACTTGTATAACCCCTTCTAAAAATTGTTTTAGTAAAACAATACATGTTTGTAACATTTTTATTTTTACTTTAAATAAAAGGTATTAGTGTCATTATCTTACACAAGTGGATCCATGGGGTCCCCAAGTTGACCCATGGATTTTATTGGTCGGCCATGACTCATAAAATAAGGGTAAGACATGTTTCAAGGTAATTTCATATTATTATAACAATATTTTTACCTTAAATTACACTAATTACCTTTAATCGCGATTAATAAAACTTAAAAGTTACTATTCACCAAAAAATTATTTTAATCCCATTGAACCACATTTTACTCCCTAATGACAACCATGTATGTCGTATTTTTGAAAATCAAATCACAGAAGTGGTAAAGTTTCATTTAAATTAAAAATTAGTTTTTTAACTACCACTTAGTGGTTTCACTATTCATCAAAAATTTAAGTTTCTCGGAAAAATACCAAAAATTCAACATAGGCTAATTTCAATATTCCAAATCCAAAAATGAAATCCATTCTAAAATATAAAATTTATATAATTTCAAAATGTCAGTATTACTATTCATAACGTCTACTTTGATTGGTCGTGGTGTGTTAGAACTCAAGGTTACGTACAACACACGCTGCTCTATTATTCAAAGAGAAGCGTACCATGGAAGCTTGGGGTGTTCCATTCTCCCCTCCTTTAATAAATTGTGTCCTTGCAATTTTAAAATGTTCTTCGAAAATAAATGGTTGAAAATAGAAAATATCTTTGTGGAAAATCCATATCAGAAATAGGGTTAATAAAATTTAGCCTTAATAAGAGGGAAAGGGAAATGAAAAAGTCACCACCAAATTATGATCTCGATTAGGAGAGTATTGGTGGAAATTATGGACAAATAATTGGAGGGAAAACATAAATATTTGTAGGGAGTGATTTAGGTCATCAATCACAAACAAGTGTGAAATTAAGGGCCTCAAAGCCTTCAATCTATGGTGATTTAAAATATCATCAGTTCAACAAAACATAAGGTATTGGGATAACACATTTTTTTTAATATCCCTTTCCTAATGTTTAAGAATTAATTTATTCATATAATAAGAGAGGGGTATATATATATATATATTCTTGATAAGTAGAGTTTCAACCTTCAACTAATTTCTACCACAAACTCATCTTTCCCTCAAAAAGATAATAGAACTCAAAAATATTATATTTATCCTAATCGTACAAGGTTCCAAATATTAACACATACCATTTAGATTAGGAAAACTATTTTTTAATAACCAGGTAATTCCTCTAGGATAGTGGTATGTAATAAAGTCCTGTCTCTATATGGTTGTGGGTTCGATTCCTGCAGCTTTGTCCGACACGACGGGTTATACCCAACCTGCAGGTTGTCCTTTTCCTAAAACTATAGTATTATAATATTCCAAAAAAAATCTTCAGAAATGTTTTAACCCTAAATAATACTATCCAAAGTTCAACTTAATCCATTCCAACCTTTATAGTTATCCAAAATACATATGTCCAGACTTTCTCTAAAAGGTCTCTAAATTCCAAAATCAATTGTAACATCAGATTCCCCAAACAAAGTAAAGTTTCTCTTATTGTCACATACTAAAAATATGATTATATTCATCATATTAAAACCTTAATGAAAACAACAAGTACTGCAGTACAATCCTTATATATATCACATTATTCTTATATCCATAATATATTTCTTGAGTCCAAAAGCACCAATACATTAATTATTCCACTTCAACTATAGTAACAGCATAAGATTGGCCTTGATCCCTTGGCCTTTTCTGAGGTAATTTTCCCTGAAGCTTAGGAAATTCATTTTCATAATTCCCCATTTCCCAACAGTTTTAGCATTCAACATTGATAACCTCTTTCTTTCCATTACAATCACGATCCTGGTGACCTTTTTCCCCACATTTATAACAAACTCTCATTCCTTTTAGGCAAGTACCGGGTGATTCTTCCCACAATTATCGCATAATGGAAAATATTTCTTTCCCTTTTTCCCTTTACCTATCTCTTGTTCCACCATTCTCTTCTTCTCTTTTTTTACTTTATTGTCATAAGATTTAGAGAATTCCTTTTCTGTCTTGATAGAACATGAGACTATATCTTCATATGTTGAAAAGATTGTGATACTAAATCTCGATGGAGAAATGGTTTTAACCCATCAAAGAAACAATCAATCTTACTTCTTGGGTTACGTATATAATCTGCTGCATGCCTCTCTAACCTTGTAAAGTTATCCTCATACTTTGAGACATTCTCCTCCTCCTTTGGTCTCAGACTCAGAAATTTCCTTTCCATATCTGCTCGATGGTCACGAGGAAAGTATTTTTCTCAGAAAAGCTCTTAGAACTCCCTCCATTACATATTTGATAATTCATAATCTTCTTTTGTGTTTTTAATCAATGGCCACTATTGATCAGCATCTCCAGTGAGGCGGTAAACTGCCATGATAACCTTTTCCCTTTCACTACTCCCCAAGGCATGGAATATTTTCTCTATGGAATTTATCCATTGCTCAGCTACTAAGGGATTTGTACTCCCATTTAATGTTGGTGGTTGTTGCCTCATGAATCGGTCTAACATTGATCCTCCACATTGCGGATCAGTGTGCTCCATACGAGTAAGGTTATTATTCATAACCTGAGTGATTTGTCCTAGAATGGTGATAATTTGATCAGCACCAGTTGTATCACCATCTCCACTATAATTATCTTGAGCAAGAGGGAAATCCCTACATGGAGTGCATGCATTGATACGGTTTCCATTCCTTCCACTAGGCGCTATTTCTAAACAATGTCATAAAATAGATTAGTTTATGAATCTAAATACATAATAACAAACTTGAAAAACATTTATCATAAATTGAACTATTTATGGATATAATCCATATTCATAAAAAAATTATTTGAGCAAGTATATACTCATAAACCCTTCATAATGGTTTGTAAAGAAAATGAGAATTACCCTAAGCATATCCCCTGTGAGTGTCGTAACCAAGAGTGCAGCAAGGCCCGTTGTCGTGCAACAATTCCCATTCGAGTCTAGCTCAAAGCGGTGTTTTCGGGTTTTACCCCTAGGTACATCTGTGCCAGAGCCGCCTCAACCTGCTCATATCCAGACAGGGATGTATTGCTTGGAAAACTCACAAAATCTCTATAATACCAAAATTCTAGTAAGTTCTTCTATACTAATCCTCAAAGTCTATCTTAGGGCTATGTGATCTAATCAGAGTTTATCCAAATATTGCTTCAAAGGTTAGTACTAAACTGCCTCTGATACCAACTATAATGCCCCAACCCCAATTACCCAGAGTCGGTGCATTACTACGTAACATTGGCATGATCAAAGTCTATCTTAGGGCTATGTGCTCTAATCGGGTAACTCTTTTTGATTTGATCCAAAAGCTTCCTTGGGAAGACTTATGCCCAAATTGAGGCTTATAGGAGTAATAGAAGGAATTTTAGAGAGAATTTGGGTAGAGTTTGGCCGATCCAAATGGATTTCAAGGTGTTAATAAGGTGGTAGATGTGGGGGCCTTTTATAAGAGGAGAGGAGGGGCACTTTTGGAATGTCAAGAAATGTTACTTTATTATATAATGGTTTTCAGATTTTAAAGGTCCCACAATTATATATTTAGAGGATAAGGTGATAAGAGTTTTAAATATACTCATTCAATAGGTTTTTGACAAGTGTAAGTCATAGATTTTACATTATCTTTTCATTTTATTTAAATCGTTAATTAATGAGGTAATCACTGCATCATCATGGTGTCATAAAAAATATAATTTATTTAAGGCCTAAAAATTATAAACAAATTAACATGATGTATGAAATATTTTTATCTTTCCAATGAATATTTATAGTCAAAAATATGACTTGTACAACCCCTTCTAAAAATTGTTTTAGTAAAACAATACATGTTTGTGACATTTTTATTTTTACTTTAAATAAAAGGTATTAATGTCATTATCTTATACAAGTGGCTCCATGGGGTCCCCAGGTTGACCCATGGATTTTATTGTTCTTACATGACTCATCCAATAAGTTTATGACATGTGTCAAGGTAATTTCATATTATTATAACATTATTATTACCTTAAATTACACTAATTACCTTTAATCACGATTAATAAAACTTAAAAGTTAATGTTTACCAAAGAAATATTTTAATACCATTGAACCACATTTTACTTCCTAAGGACAACCATGTATTTCATATTTTTTTAAATCAAATCACAGAAGTGGTAAAGTTTCTTTAAATGAAAAATTAGTTTTTTAACTACCACTTAGTGGTTTCACTATTCATCAAAAATTGATGTTTCTCGGAAAAATACCAAAAATTCAACATATGATAATTTCGATATTCGGAATCCAAAAATGAAATCCATTTTGAAATATAAAATTTATATAATTTCAAAAGGTGGGTATTACTATTCATAATGGGTACTTTGATTGGTTGCGGTGTGTTAGAACTCGAGGTTGCGTACAACACACGCTGCTCTATTATTCAAAGAGAAATGTACTATGGAAGCTTGGGGTGTTACAATGATTATTATAAAAAAATCCTAGTATATTTAATATAATGGTTTTTTATACAATAATAGAATAAATATAGTGTAGTGATGGATAAATAAAATAAAATAGAATATCTTGACTGAAGACGCTACCTCTTAATCGGGTGACTCCTTTTGGTTTGTTACAAAAGGATTGATTGGATTGATTTCTACTCAAAGAGAGGATTATAGGAGTAAGGGAGGTATTTTTGGAAGTTTATTGGGTTTATATTTTCCAAAACTAAGTGGTTTGATAGGTGTAAAGTAGAGGGAGAGGTGGTGGCCTTTTATAGGGAAGGGAAAGAAAACACTAGGCATTATTGAAAACAAGTTAGGTATACCCATGTTTTTACCTAAAAAAGTTATAAAAAACCAAAAAAAAATAATTGAGGGTTTTTGTCCGAATAATGGACATACATTGGGTTTTGGATAAGTTTATAGGTCATTTTTTGTCTTAAATTTAAGGTTTAGTACTTTGTTAACCTATTTTTTCTCTTAAACGTTGTAATTAATTTTAATCAATTTCACTAATATTTTTGATCAAAAAATAAGTTGACCTTATTAAAATTTAAAATTATTATGATTCCAAATACAGAATCCATTTTTTCAAATTTTAATCACATAATTGGTAGAAATTAAATTAAAAATAATCTCGTTGATGGGACGCCACTGCAGGTTTTTAAAGTAAAAACATCCAAAAGTTTTCTAAGTTTTTATACCCAATTTCAAGGTAAAATTAATAAAAATGAAATAAATTTGATTAATTGATAAAAATATGATATGATTAAACTTTTAAACCAAATTAAAATATAATTTAACCTTATAAATAAATTATATGAAAAGGCAGTTTTGATTTAAAATCCGGTATTTTTTCACCATTAATCCAAAAATGAAGTGTCTCATAAAAAACACAAAAATTATCTCTTAGCAAATTTAAAAATTATAAATTAAAAAATTAAGTTTAATTTTTCAAATTAAATTTCAAAATGTGTCGAAAATATATTTTATTATTTTTCACAAAAAGACATTAAAAGCGGTTCATTTGAGAAAAAAGTATTTTTAAACATATAAGGACTTTACCAAAAAATATATATTTTATTATCAATATATTTTATTTATATAAAACCATTATAAAAAATATATGAAAATAAGTTATTACTATTCATATATCTAATTTTTATGGCTAGGTTATAATTATCTCATTTAAATAATTATAATAATAAAATAATGTTTCGTAGAAACATCAGTGTTGTGTGTAACGTACGCCAAGTTGGTGTTGCATGTAACATACGCCAAGTCAATATTCCATGTAACATATACCAGGTTTATGTTCCATGTAACATAATCTAATTCAGTGTCATGTGAAAGGAATGTTTTATTTATTTCATTTCAATACATAAAAGAAAATTTAACTTATTCGAGAGAGAAAAGGTCCATAAAAACTTGGGGTGTTACATTTTACCCCTGTTAAAATGAATTTCACCATTAAAATTCATCACTAGGGTAAAAAAAATAGGATACTTATGCTTCATCATATCCTCAAGTTCCCACGTAGCTTTCTTTAACTGGTTATTTCTCCATAAAACTTGGACCATGTGAGTAGTCTTGTTTTGTAAAACTTTCTCTGATCGGTCCAGAATTTCAATTGGTTGTTCTTCATAAGAAAGATCATACTTCATAGGTATGACATCAGAGTTCAGTACATGTGAAGGTTTAGGAATGCAGTTCCTCAGGAGAGATACATGGAACACATCATATACTTGAGAAATATTTGGAGGAAGTTCTAAGTGATAGGATACCTTCCTGATACGATCAAGAATATCAAAGGGACAGATATACATAGGGAATAGTTTCTCTTTCCTTTCAAACCTCATAACTTTCTTCCAGGGTGAAATTCATAGAAAAACCTTTTCACCAACTTCAAATTCAAGATCACACTATTGGTAATCAGCAAAACTTTTCTTCTGACATTGAGCTGCCTTGACATACTGTTGAATGGTTCTAACCTTCTTGACTATATATTCAGTGATCTTAGGTCCTGGTAGCTTTATTTCTCCAACCTCATCCATTCACGTTGGAGATCTACATTTATTCCTATATAGGGATTCAAAAGGTGCCATCTGAATGCTTTATTGAAAGTTATTATTGTAAGAAAACTCAAATAAATGATGGTGTTGATCCCAAATACCTTTGAAATCCATATAATAAGATTTCAAGATATCCTATAGGGTTTTAATTGTTCTTTTAGATTGATCATCCATATAAGGATGATAAGAAGTGCTTATACTAAATTATATATCAAGTGATTTCTATAGACTTTGCTAGAATTTTAAGGTAAACCTCATATCCCAATCATGTACAATGGCATGTGGTAATCCTTACAACCATACTACTTCCTTAATGTATATCCAAGCAAGCTGATCTTGCGAGAAGTCTAATCTAGTAGTGATGAAGTATTCTGACTTAGTGAGGATATTAAATACCACCCATAAATCATTAAACCCTTTAGAGGTTTTGGTTAGTCCAATGACAAAATCCATAGTGATGTTCTTCCATTTATATTCTAGTATGGGTAATGGATGCAATATCCCCTTTAACTTTTTTCTTTTATCCTTAACATATTGACGTACCAATCACTAAGATACAAACTACATGGTATATCTCTTCATTCCATCCCACCAAAATTATTCTTTCAAGTCCCTATACATTTTTATACTTTCAGGATGAATATAGAATTAATAACTGTGAGCTTCCTCTTACAGCTCCTTCCTAAAATATGTTGTATAAGGAACACATACACAATTTCTGAACCTTATCATTCTAACCTGATCAATGTTAAACTCATAAATATTTCTAACTTTATTTTACAGCTCTATATCTTCCTTTTTCACCTCCCCAATCTTCACTTTGATAGACGGTTGAACATTCATTTGAGAAAGATAATATTTTCCCCTTCCTTCAGGATTTCTAGATCCATCCTTTCCAAATCTTGAAATATTGGATCTTTTGTGATCTTCATAATGTATAAGCTAGCATGTTCCTTCTGAATCAAAGCATTAGCCACCTTTTCTCCTTCCCAGGGTGGTAATGTATTGATCCGTCATAATCCTTTATCAACACAAACCATATTCATTGGAGCATATTCAACTCTTTCTATGTGAATATATATTTTAGACTTTTATGGTCAGTATATACCTAACACTTTTCTCCATAAAGATTATGCCTCTATATCTTTAATGAAAATAATACCACTGCTAACTCCAAATCATGAGTTGGTAAGTTTTTCTCATGAATCTTGAACTATCATGAGGAATAAGAAATAACATTGTTATTCTTCATAAGAACACATCCCAAACCCTTCTTGGATACATCACTATAGATTAAAAACCCTTCTCTACAATAGGGTAATTTAAACACAGGATCACTAACTGACTTTCTCTTCAGTTCCATGAAATTTTTCTTACATTCTTATGTCCAAAGGAACTGGACACCCTTCCAAATTAACTTGGTAAGGGGATTAGATAGTCATGGGAAATTATCCAAAAACTGTTGATAATATCTATCTAAACCAAGAAATCTATAGATCACGGTCACCATATTTGGCCTAGTCCAACATTTAATAGCCTTTTTCTTTGATGGATCTACTATTATTCCATATCTTGAGATTATGTAACCCAAAAATGAAACCTTTTGCCTCCAAAATTCACACTTTTTAAATTTTTCATATAGTTTCTCATTCTTTAGGGTCTTTAGTACAATTCTCAAGTGATATTCATGCTCTTCCTTACACTTTGAATATATAAGAATATCATCTATAAATACTATCACAAACTAATCAAGATAATCTATAAAGACTCTATTCATTAAATCCATGAGGATAGTAGGGTAATTAGTAACACCAAAATGCATCACTATATATTCATAGTGTCCATACTTTGTACGGAATGTCACCTTGAGAATATCCTCCTTCTTGAACCTCAATTGATGATATCCATAACAATGTTCAATATTGGAAAAGTATTGAGCTCCACACAGCTGATCAAACAAGTCATCAATATGGGGGATAGGATACATGTTATTGATTATGATCCTATTAAAGTCCCGATAATCAATACAAATTCACATTGATCCATATTTATTTTTCACAAATAGAATAGGTGCACCCCAAGGTGACAGACTTGGATGAATGAATACTTTATCAAGGTTTTCTTGGAGTTTCTTCTTCAATTCCTTCAATTTAACTGGGGCCATTCTATAAGAAGTATTTGAAATAGTTGTAGAACCAGTTATGAGTTCTATTGAGAACTCAACTTTACATTTTGGTGGAAGGATGGGAAACTATTCTATAAATACGTCTACATATTCTTGAAAAATAGGCATATCATCAATGTTGATTTTCTCCCAAACCATTTGAGATAAACAACCTTTTTAAATGGGGATTAATACCCATACACTGGATGTAATCTCCACAAGAATTTCATGCTTATTGTCACATTGATGGATGATCATAGGAGGGTTTGAAATATCAAATTTAACTTCCCTTCCTCAGAAATTGATGTGGTATTTTTAAAGAGAAGGCTAATCCATGCCTAATATGACATCAAATTCAACCAAAGGAAGAATGACAAGATTTACAGAAAGCACATTCCCACAAACTTCAACCAGAGATGAATCATAGACTTGGGATGAAATCATCATACCATTAGGGATTTTCACTGCTAATTACACATCTAATTGTTTTGGCGGAATCCTAACACCCTTAGAAAATTCTTTAGATATTAAAGAGTGGGTGTATCCAAAATCAAATATGACATTATTAGTTAAAGAGTGGACGGTAAGTGTACCTTTCATCACATCGTTATCACACCCCTCATCAGAAATAGTGATTGCATGAGATTCCCCCTTGTCCCTCAGCTTAAGAGGTTGCTGACATCGATCATCATCACCATCCCTTGCATTTGGTCACTGGTTATTATAATTCCCATTCTACTTACACTTATAGTACTAAATCATGGGAGGTGAATTCTATGCCTCTTTTTCTCCATTCGCAATATAAGTTAACTTCTTCCCATAATTTTGGTAATCAAATGCCAAATACCCTTCCCTTACACACTTAAAACATTTATTAGACCCCTTAAGGAAATTTCATCCATGCTTCTTCCCACACTTAGAGCATAAAGTAAATTTCATCTTCTTCTCTTCGTGGTTTTTAGATTTTTCCTTTAAACACCATATTCTTTTTCTTTTCCAAACCATGGGATTGATACATGACTCCAACCTCCATTTCAACTCTGATGGCATAACGCACAATATATTCATTGATACAAATGTCTCTTATGGAAAATTCCCTTTTGAGACTTGGCTTTAAGCCACTAAAGAACCTATAAAATTTACTTTCGGGTTGGATGATAATTCTTGAAGCTTACCTCACAAGTCCCATGAAATTAGCCTCATAGGTACCACCAGATTCATCATTCCCTTGGTTTAACTCACACAACTCTTTCTCCGTCTTGGTAAGAAGAATTTGAGGAAAGTACTTATTGAAAAATAAGTTCTTTAACTCTTCCCAATCCATGGATCCAATAACATATTTCTACCTCATATTTTTTATTAGATTCCACCACTAGTCCACTTATTCTTATAAACAATAAACAACCATAATGAATTTCTCCTACTCTGAATATTAGAGAATGGAGAATATCTTTTTAGTGGTACTGATCTATTTTTCAACAACAATTGGGTCAGAAGACTCTCTAAAATAAGAGGGATTTTTCCTCATGAAAGACTCGATATAATTTTGTTCCATCCTTTACTCATTTGGAAGTACACCACAATTCATATCTTGAGAAATTTGTGTGTGAATAGAAATGATGTTTTTTATTCTAGCTCTCATAGCATTTGGTTTCCCAGGAGGATAATCGTTGTATTTTCCATCATAATCACCATTAATGTGGTTCCTTTAGGTTATCTCCATTTACTAAAACCAAAAGAATAGATTAATAAATATTTATCATATCGAGGAACAACATAATCATGAAAAGTCACTTATAGGATGTCTAAATTATGAAACATTCCTTAATCTATGACACATTAGGTATATTCTAGGTTATTAATATCCAAATTCTATTTAAATCCTTCATTATGGTTCATGAAGAGTGTGTGAATTTCCAAATTATATCCCTTAGGAGTGTCGAAATAGGTATACAGCAAGGCCTATTTTTGTATACTAGATTACCCAGATTCATGCCTAGAACATCTTATCAAAGTTGTTACCCCTAGGTACATCTGTGCCAAAGCCACTTCCACTTGTAGTATCTAGATAGGGGTGTGTTTCTTGGAAACCACTCACTCTATCCTTTACTAAAATTATAGGACATTTTCTTATAGTTTTCCATATCCTTAGACTTATCCATAGACATTTCCTTAGGGTTCTCATGAAGGCTTTCTCATACTAGCTTCCAAAGGCTAACTAAAACTTTACTTTGATACCAACAATAGTGACCCCCTATCTTCATACATTTACATTACATAACTTTTTTAGAATACTTAAAATATTATAAAAATAGACACCTAAATACCATACTAGTCTAGTGCCTTTGGAAATATGGAAACAAAAACACTGGTATATAAATGAGCTACATCATCTCCCACTAGATTCTTCTTGACTATTAACCTTCTTAGACACATCAAACATAATACATATATTCATAACTTGGGGAAAGAAAACATAAAATGGAATGATCTCATATGCTTAGTAAGAGTAAACAAGGGATGTACTTAATAATAATCATGATCATAAGGGTATGAGAACATGATCCTAAAAATAGAAGATCATGACCTATATGTCAAAGATCATAAACATGAATCATGACATAAATCTTGGAAATTCATAAGATATTAATCATAAGAAAATAAATAACATAAGCCATGAAAGCACAACATAGGAATAAAACATGGAATTTAGATAGACACATAAGCATATAATATGATTTTCATAGTATCCAAGGCATCACTTCCAAAACCACCTTGGTAGTATGGGTTCACTCCCCATACCATCTTGGTATTTATGGTTAACTCCCATGGCCATCTTAGTAGCATGAGTTCACTCCTCATACCATCTTGGTATCCATGGTTCACTCCCATATCAATTTTAGTAGTCAAGGTTCATTCCCAATACCATGTTAGTCTATCTCATGAGATATAAATCTCTCATTTCATTTTAGGGAGATATAGGTCACACGAATCTCATAGTTAAATCATACATACATGTTCCACAATATCATAAATAATAATATCATAACCCATAAAATGAAATGGGTATTATAAAAAAGTAATCATATCATAACATATAGAAAAATATAGGTTTCAAAATAATTTCATCATAAACATAACCTGTGAAAAGAAGCGGGTTTCAAAAGCTTATAACTCATGAAAGAGAAATGAGTTTCGTAAACATCAGTCCATAAAAACACAATCCATTCAGAAAAATAAAATGAATGGAAACATTGAATCATCTTCCCAGAAATGAATGAGTGACACCAAATGATGTAATCTTATATTGGAAGTGATTTTGAATGATCTTTTAAAAACATTTCTTTAGGAAAATATCTTTTCTATATTTAAAAACGCTTGTTAAAACATAAAACATTTTTCAAAACATTTTTCTTTAAAAATAGCTTCAAAAACTTAAAAAGTAATATTTTAAAACAATAAAAAAAATTAAATAATTTTTCCTTTAAAATTTTCTTCAAGGATAATTTGAAAACATTATTGAAAACAAGGTTTTTGAAATAAAATAGATTTCCAAATGAAGAGAGAAATATGGTCATATTTTCTTAAAAACAGATTCTTAATTATCTTAAGTTCAAAAACGTGGAAAAATGGTACTAATACATGAATATATCATAAATAAACATAGTATAAGGAAATTCATGAGTTTTTTTGAGATATGGATTATAATATTTCATCAAAGAAGTATACTCATTAACAATCTTGAAAAGTGATGAGAATGTTTTAATAAACCCTTACCACTTGGTTACACGAGAAAATATTTTCCACATAAGAAAAGAAAATTATATGAAGCTTAAAATATCATGAAAATAATTATATTCATTATATAACATGAAAAATGGAATAATATACACCTCGAAATATAGTTTAGGTGCATAACAAAATATGAGTCTCAAAGGAGGCAAATTGAGAAAAAATTATTTTACTAATATGGAAAATTTTGAAACTTAAACACCATGAAAGAAATATAATAAAATGGATATTTAAATAACCATAAATTTAACTATAAAATAAATTTAATATGTCTATGGTTAGTAAACACACCACACAAAAGGAACTGGTGGTGAATAAAGCATATATCTCATGAAAATAAAAAGTGAGATGAAATCTACTTACCTTGTGTATTGACTCTCATCGTACTCGTTCAAACCACCTATACAATAAATATAAATTTATTATACATATTTTAAATAAAAATATTTTTATATCTAATACCTTATATGGTTTTATTATGACCTTATATTACCCTCTTGCTAACAATCTTATGTTAAGGTTTCACTTTGGGTAATATTCATTTTGTTCTACGCATGTGCCTTAATTTTTTATATCTTTGGTCTATATAATAATATAATTATTTCCAGAATTTAAATCATGATATAAATATCATTTATATTAATTATATTTTTTTATAAAAATCAATATAATATAGAATTATTAAATGGAATACTCCGTTCATGGAGACGGCAAATCGTATGTGCGCAAGAACATTGTTTATGTTTTTTATTGTCGTATTGAAAGAAAGAAGGTAAATGAAATATTTGTATATGTATTTATATATATATCATTATTAAAGTTGAATTATTATATCATATATATCATATAATTTTTCTAAACTAATCCTTAATACATTTCATGTAGTGTGTGAATGAAACACATCGCTTTGAGGTGGCATTAGTCCACACTTCCTCAAACGAAATAATCATATTTACACCAAATGGAAAGTATAATGATATGTGTTGTAAAAGGATAAAATAAGCTTAAATACATAATAAATATAATATATAACATATATAAACATATTTTCTATCATAATTTCCAACATGATATGTGGTAAGGAAAAATGAACAATCATTTTATTTTTGAGATGGTAGTTCGTCGTACACATAAATAGTATGTTCGTTACCAATTAGATAGTGGTATGTGTAAGTGTAGGAAGAAATATTTGGATAAAAAATACTTTTATATTTAAGATAATATTTTTTATACAATCATGAAATAAAGATATTGTAGGGGTATAGAAAGAAAATAAAAGAAAGGAGCTTGAGAGAATATGTTACATCTTAATCGGGTAACTCCTTCTGGTTTGTGCCAAAAGGATTCCATGGATTGATTTATGCTCAAGTATAGGATTATAGGAGTAATATAGGGATGTTTTAATGTTTATTGGTTTTATATTTTCTAAACCTAAGTGTTTTTGAGAGGTTTGAATAAGAGGGAGAGGTGGTGTCCTTTTATAGGGAAGGGAAAGGACACACTTGGCATTTTTGAAAACAAGTTAGGTGTACCCATGTTTTTACCTAAAAAAGTCATAAAAAACAAAAACAATTAATAATTTAAGGTTAATAGATGAATAATTTCTATAAAATGGGTGTTGGAGAATTTTTTAGGTCATTTGGGGTCTTAAATTTAAGGTTTAGTACTTTGTTAACTTAATTTTTCTCTTAATTGTTGTAAATAATTTTAATCATTTTCACTAATATTTTTAGTAAAAAACTAATTTGACCATATTAGAAATTATAAATTATTATGATTCATAATATGGAATCAATTTTTCAAAATTATAATCACAGAAGTAGAATAAATTAAATTAAAAATAATCCCAGTGAGGGGACGACACTGTGGGTTTTTAAAGTAAAAACATCAAAAAGTATGGTATGTTTTTATACCCAATTTCAAAGTGGAATGGATTAAAATGAACTAAATTTAATTAATTGATAAAAACATAGTCTAATTAAACTTTTAAAATAAACTAAAATATAATTTAATCATATATTTAATTTAGATGAAAGCACAGTTTTGAATTAAAATCAATTATTTTTCACTATTCATCCAAAAATGAAGTTTCTCAGAAAAATACAAAAAAAATCACCCTAAGATAATTTATAAATTATAAATTCAAAAATGAAGTTTATTTTATCAAATTAAATTTCTAAATATGTCTAAAATAAATTTTATTATTTTTCATAGAAGCGCATAAAAAGCAATTCATTTGAGAAAATAGTATTTTTAAACAAATAGGGACTTTACCAAAAATATATCTTTCATTAAAAATTTGTTTAATTTATATAAATCCATTATAAAAAAATATTTTAAAATTAATTATTACTATTTATATAGTAATTTTAATGGCTAGTTCATAATTATCTCATTTAAATAATTATAATAATAAAATGATGTTTTGTAGAAACATCAGTGTTGCCTGTAACATATGCCAAGTTGGTGTTGTGTGTAACATACAACAAGCCAATGTTCCATGTTACTTACTCTAAGTTGATGTTCCATGTAACATACACCAATTCGGTGCCATGTGAAAGGAATGTTTAACTTAGCAGATTACAAGACATGAATGAAAATTTAATTTATTCGAGAGAGAACATGTCCATAAAAACTCAGAGTGTTACATGCTCTACCTAAATAGCCTGTATACGACCAGCTTCGAGCTTGGAATGGTGTCTCTGATACTACACCTGAAGTTGGTGCTATCATAAAACCCCACTCACTGGGTACTTAAGGAAATGATGGGCATAAGCATTGGAGGTGACATATTTTTTCACAATCCTATCACTCGATCGGGCTCCTCACACACTGAGATTTTTTGTGGCCCAGCTTGCCGCACTGGTGGAACACCACAAGGTTGTTAGTAAAATCCACCTAGCTAGTAATACCCTCATGGGTAATCTCAAATTTTATCTTCCTAATAATGGATAAACCAGTACTCTTCTTGGAAGCTCAAGTGCCATGTTTCTCATCACCTGATTCCCTCAGGTTCTACTCAGTGATGAGGGCCTAGTTCACTATCTCAGAAATAGTGATCATCCAAAAGACGTTGACCTGTTAGTGGATGGAATATGAAATCCCATCCTCAAATCCCTACATAGTTTTCATCTAATCATTGGTCAAGGTCAGTGTGAAGCACTATAATTCAGTGAAGCGAGTTGAGTATTCCATCATTAACATGTCACCATGCTGAAGGTGCTTGAATTCCCAAACACAATTGGTTATCAAGCTATGAGGAAAGAAGTAATCAAAGAAGGTTGTCTGTAAGTCCACACAGACCATTCCCTGATGTTAACTAGCTTGATTCAGAACTTCTCACCAAATCTTATTGGAATCATGTAACATATAGTTCGTGAGCTTGACCCTCCACTCTATATCCATCTCTATGTACTCAAAGATAAACAGCATAACCTCTAGTCATGATTTAGTAGCCTAAGGTTTGACATCCACTTATAATGTAGATGATTTTACTGCTAAAACTCGTGGTTCATCTCTTACATAGAAGGGGCAGGTTGAGGAGCACCCAGAATGGCCTATGTGAATCGGAAGAAGCTATCACAAAACTGGGAATCAACATCCAGTGGAAGATCTAGAAGAGGTTCTTCAAGTGGAACTACAGGAGTAATCACATGTGACTCAGGGTCCACCACCTGATGAGTATGATCATTGCCACTTTACTAGCATACAACATGAGGATGTCGTAGTGGAATAGCTCTTTAATTTCCAACTGCATGACTAATGTTGGATTTATAGTGGATAGATAAAGAAATAAAGAAAGGAGAGGTACAAGGCCTGCCTATAAGCATGTTATAACCCCTAGCCTATTCCAGGAGCCAGGTCTGGGTGATTTTAATAGGTCATAGAAGTATCATAAAAGACACAGCCTATTTCCCACTACTTAGTCGGGCCTGGTTAAGGACTCATGTTATATACATAAGGGTTCTATTTCATTTTAAGTATCATGTTCATTTAATTAATTTATGTATTTAAATTTACTTTAAGTTTTTGAACTAGATTAACGTTATATCCAATTTATAAGGGCCCATACACCTTATAATTTGGATGGTGTAGTCCATTTAATCCTAATCATAACATGTTCCATCCCATTTGAGTAATCGTTCATGGAACAGTGTGCCATAATTGGATGCTTAAGGCATCTTATTTAACCTATACATGAAAAGGATGTTATATTAAGGTAGAAACTTTAAAATACAATTGTATTTTCTCAATACTGAAAAGAAATTTGGCACATTTTTACATATAACAACCAAGGCACATTCAACAAACACATGAAAAACTATCAATGCACACATAAAATAAATATGGCATGGCATAATGCATTACATTTTATACTAAGGTGCCTAGTTTGATGTGTGTTCTCGATATTCCCTCATATCACTCAACTAAGGCTAAACAACCCTTTTTCAGTAATATCAAAATTAATAATAGCACAAGACACATATGTCACACAATGGTAAAATCCATGAAGCTATAACAACACAAGAAATAATAGCATTTACCCATCCCAGGAAATTTGGGTTTCCCTTATATGTGGGTTAGATACCCCCAAGAATTGGATCATTACTGAATTATGATATCCTAGTATCTTTTCTAAACTCAAAATTTTAGAAAAAAATAAAATAGAAAACATTTGATACTACTGTGTAGCATCCCACCCCATATTCCACTTAACGGTGCCCTGAGATAGTGGGATAAAAGACCTCAAGCGTGTCTCCCTGGATGCTAAAGGCTTCTGACTAGTAGTGAGGGCCTTGGGAGTGTCCGAGGGGAAACTATGCCTTTTATTAATAAGAGTGAGAATAGTAGTAAATAATGATAATAAATAATGGAATAAAAATTAATAAATAGATGGCCACATAATAATAATAGTAAAACATGCAAGCTAAATAAACAATAAGTGGAAGATATATAATAAGAAGATAAAATATGATGATCATGGTAATGTATCTATATAAAAATTAATAAGCAAGGTACATGGATATAGGCTTATACCACTCACTAAAAAAATATAAAAAAAATCCAAAAACTACTATAGCTAGTATTATGAGCATAGGCTCGGTTCTTTGCCCCCAACTCCATCCAAAAGCCAGAAATCAAACATCATAAGTTGGTCACTTCGCTTTATCTTTTCCTGAAATCCTGAAGTCTACTCAGGTACCAAAGGCGGCTTGAGTAGGGTGTGACATAAAATATCAATATGAAAACACCAATGGTGTCTAGATTAATCCATTCATGTAATATAAAATGCACAGTATTCTATTTTAAATAAAAACAAAACAAAAATAAATAAATAAGTACACTGGACTAGGTTCCACTTGGACACCCATCCAATTTATCGGCTTCGACCTAAGATGGTGAGTCTAAACCAAGGGATCTTGCAAATAAAAGGTGATTGGAATAATGGGTGAGGATTTGACTATCCCCAATATTATTATCAGGCTAGGAAGACACTTCCCTACATTTCCAAAGTCTATGAATCATTTCATATTTAAAAACATTCATTTACTTTTTAATTCAACTAAAAATCTCTTTATAAAATATAGACAGTATCCCTGAGTCTATCCAAGGAAATTTAATAAGAATTCCAAGTATCAATCTAGGGTTTCTATATAAGTCCAATGCCAAGGATTCCATCCAAGGTGACCCAATAATGAAGTCCCATGTGTCACTCCAAGCATGGTGTGAAAACATCATGAACTAACCAATGATTTCGTACCTGGTATCGCATGTAGGGGAATGAGTCTCTATTGTGACATAGTAAAACCATCATTCCATTGATCCCATCCAAGTGGTATCCCCTAGGTAACATATTTCACTCATTTAGAGGTAAAATAGACAACGCTCGGTGTGCCCTTTCCAAGAATAGCTAGTGTTACCTGCGTGTTTACAAAGCATTAACAATTTTAACATGAAGGCACGAGAGATGGTACAAGGTGTCCTTAAGTTGGAACCCCTTGTATCACCCTTTTCACTATGGTGAAAGTAGTTAAGCAAGCATTTAAATCATAATATATGAGTTGGTCAAATAATTTAATCTAACTAAACCATTTATATCACAAGGTTAATATATGATAACTTGACTAATTTAGTCGGTTCAACCAATTCATTTATGGAATTTTCTAGAAGGGCATAACTCAAGGTTCATCACCATAATCAATTTAATTTAATCAATTTAACATAATTATGATAGGTGAAACCCCTCAAGGGGTGTTATGAAAATAAAATATTGGGAAAATATGCCAATAAGGTAGAGCATGCCCATTGGGGTGGAATAAATCTAGGTGATCAACCCAAGGGGTTGATTCGCCACTAGCCCGGGTCTCCAATAGAATGGGAAAGCTATAAATTTAATTTAATTTAACAAAATTTAGGTGATACCAAAATATTCCATCTCACAAAACAATTCCACATATTATATAATGAAAATAAATGATGGAAAGAAACTTATACAACATATCTTTTCCTTGAAGAGCTTTCCTCATCCAGCGTCAAACGTTGATTCAATCTATGTTGGAAGAAATAAAAGAAACCATCAAATAACCTGAAAATGGGGAAAATAATATTGCACAGATATAGTGAAACAGATGGGATGAAGAACCTAAAATAGAATGAAGAGGAATGAAAAGCGTACCAAGAGCTTTCCAATGGATTCACTAGCAAAAAAACAAAGTTCGTATATAGGAGGTGTCTTGATCGCTAGGTTGAGAGGGAAGGGAGCTTCATGCATGGAGTTGAGAAGATATCCACTAGAATAATAGGGGTAAAATAAAGAAAGGGTTTAAAATCATTTAAGAGGGGGGAAATGTAATTTCAACCTCAAAAACATGGGCCCACTATTTGGCCGCACGGTTGGCCAAACTGTGCACCGAGTTATTCTTCAAAGGGGAACTCTACATGGTAAGGCACGTGGTTTTTCTAACCATGTGAAAACTATGAAAAACCACTCTTTCCCAAACCTCAACAAAAAATCACATCCATGTGTCTGGGGTCGCATGGTTATAGACAAACCCTATGTCCCCAACCACCCCACTATATATAACTGTATAGTTTTGGGAAACCATTCAGGATGGGATGCACTTTTTCTACTAACCATGCATCCTAGTTTACCTCTTTAATTTTTGGGGCTCTATTAATTGAATGATTATTGGATTCCCCTACAACCTCCTTGACTCCCTTAGGAAACTTTATTAGGGCTAGACAAAGGAATTGAAACCAAAAAAAATGGTACGTACCTTTGAGAATAGTAGGGAAATTACATAACTAATGAGTATATATTATATATATGACATAATTATTATTATATAATTATAATATCATATATATCTTCTTACCTTCCAGTCCATTGGAAAATAATAATGTCACTCATATGTACGTGTAGACTTCTGCCTCTATGAAGCAATGTGATCTGTTTTTCATTTTTGTTTTACATGGATTGTAATAAGGATAGATTTAATGAATATATATTATATAATAATGATTATTAAATTATGATTTATTATTTACAATATTATCATCCCATTTATCAAAAATAAAAAATAGTGTTCAAGCAGATGTACAACCCATTATCTCCATGAATGGTGTAAATTATTTTTATATCTATACCTTTTTTGATGAATATAAATATATATTTATTGAAAATGTATGATATTTATATTATTATTAACATTTTGGAGATTATTTAACCATAATCAAAGTACAATGACCGAAACTACCAAACCAAAATTCTCATGAATTACGAATAAATTAACACCTGAAACAATGATAATAATAAAATATTTTTAATAAACAGGTGATAGAATATTATAAATCAATCATATATGATATTATGTATATGTATATGGTTCTGGTATGTAATTATAATAAATCTAAATTTATTATATAGGATTTTTAAATCACTTATGAGGCAAGTCGAACTTGATATAAGGAGTTTCATAACTTAATTTATTTTCATTGTGTTATATTACTTCTTCATTGTCTTTGATATGATAAGATTATGTTTGTAATAACCTTTGATTATTTTATTTTATATTTCCACTTTTTTATCTGGATTTAAATTTGATACACATAATCACTTCATTTGTTAATTCTCACTTCAACGTTATGATCATTGTAAAGGTTTTTATCACAATTTTCATTCCATTAAGTCATATTTGGTATTATGGACCTATTTATTTTTATGTGGTGTGTATAATACCCCTATAGATGTATTTATAATGAATATATATTTATTCATGATAACTAAAGTTTTAATTCAAGTTTACTATTTCAAGGTTTTACAATTTGAAAGTTACTAAAGTGGTAAAAATTTATTTTACAATTCCTTTTTTTATTTCTCTTATTTTAATTAAAGGAATATTATGATATATCCCTCATAAAATCTATCTATTTTCTTATCCTATAGATATTTAATTAGTCTCCATAATATCTTCTAACTTTTCCATTCTTTTTAACTTGAATCAAGTAAAGTAATATTTAAAATAAAAGTTGATTTTAATTCTCTTTTTTATCGGGTATATTTTTCTTCCATGTCCATATTTTTCAAAATTATTTTACTAAATTTCTTTTTATTTACTCACATGGTTAATTAGTTAAATTTTAAGTTATATTTGAATTTTTAAAAGGTTTTAAAGGAATATTTTTAATGCTTTTTCAAAATTTTCATTTTTAAATTTCTTTATAAAAAGTCAAAAGGAATGTTTCTTTTTAACATATATGGAGTTAACATAATTTATACATCCATAAACTTTTTATGATATTTAGATTCTTCTAAAAAATTTAAATGGTTTTAAAAATTAAAAACTTTAATGAGAACTTATTTTATAGTTTTTTCTTTTTTCTTTTATTCTCTAAATGACAAGAATTTCTTACAAAAAATATATTTATAATGAATTGATGGTCATATTTTATCTCAAATTAATATTGTTTTCATTAAATTTATCTTAAAAAATCAATTTATTATGATTATATTTCATTATACATTAAATTTCTCTTAAATATTAATATTATTTGTATTAGGGATATGTTTATTTATTAAACCATGTACCATTTCTACATACGGTGTTTTACTATGGAAGTTATTTGATTTAATAGGTAAATCTTGATGTTTCATATCCTTTACTCAATATGGATATTTGATGATAATTCATATTTTTTATGAATTTAAATTGATCCTTTAATATATTAGGAATGCATTGGAGATGCAGTAACAAGTGGGAATCATAATTATATATCCCATTGATTCATCAACATGTCTCATGAGACAAACCAGTTGACTAGCCTTATTAAATGGTTTTTTGGTGTATACCTACCCATAGATTAAACTTTCATGGAATAAGGCTTTGATAGTAAAGATATCATGATGTTAGAGACCATGATGTCTAACATTAATCACTTGATTCAATGAGAATTCATTCATTATTATCCATGAGATTACTACAGTGGTATTATCCATGGACACATTGCATTCTAAACTTATTAATTAAATGGAACTTTTTTCATTAATTTACCTTCTCATATTGATTATGCTTTATTTAACCTTGATAGCTTCCATTGTACATTACCCTTACTGAGAATCTGAGCTCACCCTTTATTTGTTTTCCTTTCCCTAATATATGAAGAAGAGTGGTTTGAAAAATATCAAGTATGTGAGAATGTTTTTTTATTATATGTATTTTATATTTCCAATGTAATATGGGAATCATATATGTATATGGTTCTTCAAGACTGCTAAACTGACTAATCATCCAGGTTGAGATCCCCTATATCTTGTACCAATGTAATAAAGAAGACACCATCTCTGGGTTACTAGAGTTGGGGATTCTACCAATGGTGTCAAATAAAGTTTAGTAGAAACCTTGGGAACTATATTTTAAATGAACATATCTAACAGGAGAATTATGATAATTCCTTATAGTATTTGAGAAATTTTACCATTAAATATATTTTTATTTTATGGATTAATATTCATGGTGATTATGATCTAACTCAGTGTGTACCACTATTCAGTGGTGGGGATAAAAGGAAGGAAGGGAATCAATAGTCATAATCAATATAGGAATTTCCTTAGTAATAAATGAAATATATTTTTTATTGTAACTGAGTATATCATATCCATATTAGGGAAACTTACTTAGGATATGAAAAATAACATTTCCCATATGGAGAAATCTTTTGTTCCATAGCGTGATTCACCAATGATGGGTCACTTCATGTGATATAAGCCTCCATATTTTAGTGTAAGTACTAATCTATTGCTTTTTGGATAATGGATTGAGTCCCTTGAAATGATATTCTTTTGTTTTGGAATTTATATTCAATAATTTGAATCAAACTATGATATTCTATTTATGTGAGGATGAACCGCAACTCCCAATGGAAATTAATTCCATCATATGGGTTTACTACCTATTCATGAAGGACATTTATCTCAAATGGTTTGGGATAAACTCAAAATTGAATATATTCCTATTGTACATGAGTTTTTTTATGTATTTCTAGAAGAGTTTACTAGTCTTCTCTCATATTGTGAATTTGAGTTCTCAATAGAACTCATGCCTAGTACTACACCAAATTCAAAGACTTCATATATTAGAGACCTGATTGAGTTACAATAATTGAATAAGAAACTCTATAAGAATATTTATAAGAGAAAAATTCACCTTAATTCTTAACTATGGGGTGCACCGATTCTTTTTATTAAGAATAGATATGGGTCAATGCGTCCTTGCTTTGATTATCAAGAACTTAACAAGATCGTTTTTAAGAAAATGTATCCTCTACCTAGTATTGACGATCTGTTTGATCAATTAGGATGAGCTCAATATTTTTCCAAGATTGATCATTGATTTGTATATCATATTCTAAGGTTCGATATGGATTATATAGCCAATACATCCTTCTATATAAGGTATAGTCATTATGAATTTATAGTAATTTCATATGGAATTACCAATGCTCTAGTAATATTCCTGGATTTAATGAATAGAGTCTTTAGAGATTACCTTGATCAATTTTTGGTAGTATTTATAAAAGATATTTCTATATATTCAAAGAGAAAGGAAGAGAATAAAGAATATTTGAGGATTGTTTTAATGATTAAAGGGAAGGAGGATATATATTCTAAATTTAACAAGTACGAATTTTGGATTTAAAAAGTTTCATTCTTGAGTCATATAATCTCATGTGAGGGTAAATCGGTGGATCCTTAAAAGATGTAGGTTATTGAGAATTGTCCTAGAACAACAATAGTAATTGAGATATATTATTTTCTTTGCTTATAGGGATACTACTGAGGCTTTGAAAGATAATTCACATGACTATCTAATACACTCACCAAGTTAACTCAGGTGGGGGTTAATTTCTTTTGTTTAGATGAATGTGGGGAGGATTTCAAAGAACTGATAAGAAGGTTAGTTAGTGCACCTATTCTTAAAATACCCTATAATGAAGAGGGGTTGGTGACATATAGTGATGCATCAAAGAAGGGTCTAGTATGATTCCTTATGAAGAATGATATAGTGATAGCTTAAGCCTCCTTCTAATAGAAAATTATTGATCAAATTTATCTGAATCATTATTTAGAACTCGTGGAAGTAATTTTTTCATTGATGATGTGGATGCATTATCTGTATAGTGAAATGTGTTACATATATACTGATCACAAAATTTTAAATTATATATTTATGTAGAAAGAGTTAAATATGGACCATATAATATGGTTAAAGTTAATCAAATATTATAACTTCTGAATACATTACCACACAGAGAAGGAAAACAAGGTGATTGATGCTCTGATTTGAAAATAACATACTAGTTTGTCCATGATGATGATTGAAAAAAGATTCAATATTAGTGAATTTTTAGAATCAATCTCTTAGAATATTGATGAAAGGGGACATATCATATCTTTCTCAGAAAAATGTTTTACCATCCATCCATGAGAGGATTAAGAAGGAATACAAGGAATTATGGAATAAGTTGAGGAATGTTTTTTGAGTTCAATAAGGATTAGGATAGAATAAAAAGGTTTAGAAATAGAGTATGTGTTTTATCAATACCAGACTTAAAGAAGGAACTATTGGATGAATTTCATAATTCATCATTCTATATACATCCTGGAAGTATGGAGATACATAGAGAAAAAAACAATATTTCTGCTGGAATGACATGAAAATAGATATTTTATAGTATGTATCTCGATGCACGGTGTGTCACCAAGTTAGGTCCAAGATAAAAAATTCTAAAGGGATGTTACAACTATTACCCATACTAGAAAGGAAATGTGAAAACATTACTAAGTATTTCATAATCATACTCCCCAAAACATATAATGGGAATAATGTTATTTGGGTTGTATTTAATCATCTTATGAAATTAGTTAATTTTATCACTATTAGAGAATATTTCTATCACAAATAGCTTAATAAGTTATACATTAATGAAATTTTGAGATTTTGTAGAGTTTAGCTCTTAATTGTATCTTATCAGGATCTGATGTTTACCTTGATGTTATGGATAAGCCTTTAGAAGGATCTAGATAAAGAGTTGATATTTAGTACTAATTATCATCCTCTGATAGATATTCAGTTGGAGAGAGGTATTTGTTGGGACCAGAAGGGGCCTAGATACCCTGAGAGGGGGGTAAATTAGGGTATGGATATTCTATTTCAAAATTATTCTTACCCCACTAGATCTTGACCTCTATATTATAAGGGTCACTTTTTTTGCTCTTATGTGTTTTGTTGAACACTTATTTTTATATTTATCTGATGGTTATGCTTTAGATGCAATACAGGAAAGCAACCAGGAAGACATGGAGATTTTTACTTGGTTCACTCTCACTAGGCTACGTCTAAGGAGCATACAACGGTGATGTGACATTGTACCAAATACACTAAAGCTCACTCCCAATAATGTTCGGTCTAGATCACTTATATGACCAATATCACTACCTTTACAATTTTTTGGGTTAGATCACTACTTTCCTATGGGCCACTCCCTATTTCTCTCTAACTAGCTCACTTCCAGTAGAAAGGATTACCTTCTTCCTCTTCCTTGGCTCACTGCACTTAGAAGGGATCCACTCACTGTTTGTCGACCTGTAGGTCTCTTCATTACCACTAATGAATGCATCCTCCACTGTATGTAGATGCTCTATTGATGTCAAATTTTTATCCACTAATGAATACCCCTTTGCCCCTGAACACTGGACAATTACTTTGGAAATACCTTCGCAAATCACCCTACATTACGAGGCTCCCAATTTTGCGAAGCTCAAACAAACCTTTGCAAAGATTCTTCCTTTTCGTGAAGCTCACACCTTCGCAGAGATCGGGCCATCATGGAGCTCAAGTCATCTTAGAGTGACTTCCCTCAAAAATCTCACTGACCCAACACGGAGCTCCCAACTTTCATGGAGTTAGAATAACCGCTGCAAAGCTCATTCCTTTCATGAAAAACACTACCTTCGCGAACCACCTTCGTGACATAAGATCAAAATATTTTCTTCGAAAACTCTCTACTTATACCAAGGGGTTGAGACCTATTTATAATAGATTCTACTAACCCTCAAACCTTCTACGCGAAGTCGGATCCATGTCATCTCAAAATGTAAAGCTCTGAAATTTCCACCAAAATTCTCTCTATATCACGAAGCACCATGGCAATTTTCCAATCACAGAGCTCGTCGTAATCATGGAGTGTTCTGTCAATACCTTCACGCCTTCACCACGAAGCTCCACTCACAATTCCCTTCACCACCGTAATGCTCTTCAATGCTTCTGTTTGCGAAGCTTGTCATAATCACGAAGAATCACTATCAACATTTTTCATGTCTTCTCGAAATCCAATCCATGAAGCTTATATTCATGAAATTAATGCCTTTAACATATTTTTATGAGATATTAAAGGAAATTCATATTTTTTTATGCTCACAAAACTCCAAATTTTGGTCCCCAAAAATTTGGCAAACACTGGAAAATGGCGCCACCTTGTATCTATTCTTTTGTACCACCTCGAGATCATCCATTCCTTTTTCATGGTTCTTTATCAACATGGATTGTCAACAACATATGTGGAAATCAACAATTCATCATGTAAACCTGTATTGTCAAAAAACACAACCAAACCAAAAATGTTGCAAAGTTACCTTGAGGGATTTTTGCCCAGTAATCTCCCCCTTTGGGTTTGTTGAAAACTCTTCTCAAAACCATTTTCTGCACTTTGATACTTCACTGAAGCTCCTTCCATCATCAACCATCATTTGCCTCTTTCAATTCAGATAGAGATCAAAGATTCACTCACCACATACTCTAATCCCACATGAGAAATTTTCTTCATGAGAAACAAGAGTAAATGAAAATATCATCAATGAATCACTTCATTTATGCCACCAACTGTTGACACCCAACTGATTCCAATTTCCAAACTGATACCAATTGTTGATACCACACTGATACCAATTGGTGAAAGGTGGAAACCTTCTCACACCATTCCAACATCATTGTTCTACTTCTATCATGATCCTCATCTATCATGATATCTATTATTTGATTGATCACTTCTAGCATCTTCTGATTTAAAACTATCCTATTATCTCATTGCTCCCCCCCCCCATCTCGTTGATCCGCCTATCAGCTTCTCCCTATGTATTTTACTAAGAAATTTTCTCCCTTCCTCTAATAGTTTCTCCCCCTATAGGAGTCACTATTTCACTATTTCTCTCCCTTTGTCAACAAACCCAAAGGTCACTCCTTTGTGGCTACAACATGGGATGGATCACAGATTAGCGCATTAGGGAAAAACATATCATACCTCAGGGACAGGGGGTTTCCATAACCACACTTTTTCAAGTGCGGGGAGTTGACTAAACTCCCAGAGCCAGTTGATGCCTCTCAAAAGCATCCTTGGGTAAGGCCTTTATCAGAATGTCTGAAAATTGTAACACTGTAGGAACATACTCCAACTTCACGATTCCTTGCTCAACCTTCTCCTAGATAAAATGATACTTTATATCAATGTGATTTTTCCTTGAGTGATGGACAGGATTTTTGATGAGATTGATAGCATTTGAGTTATCACACTAGATTCTGATCGAAGACTTCACTTCCACTCCTATATCATCAAGTTTTTGCTTCATCCACAATAATTGTGTGTAAGATTGAGTGGTGGAAATATACTCAGCTTCTATGGTTCTCAATGAAATGTAATATTTATTCTTGCTCAACCAAGAAATACACAAACCACTAAGATAGAAAGTGCCTCTTGACGTTGATTTCCTATCATCCATTGAACCGGCCCAATCTGCATCAGTATATCCCAATAAATTTGACTGAAATTTGTCACTATATATCAATCCAAAATCCACAGTGCCCTTGATATACCGAAGTATTATTTTCACTACAAGCATGTGGATTTCCTTGGGATTACTCTGATATCTCACGGCTTGGCATGTGGCAAATACAATATCAGATCTCATTGTTGTCAGGTATAGTAAACTTCCAATAATCTTCTTGTATTCTGTGATATTAACTGCCTTGCCATTATCATCTTTCGATAATTTCATCTGGGTTGCAACCGAATTTTTCATCACCTTGGAATTTTCCATTCCAAATCTTCTTATAATCTCCTTGTCATATTTGGATTGAGAATTTAATGTACCATTCCTTCCTTGTGTCACCTATAAACCAAGGAAAAAGTTCAGTTCACCAATAATAGACATTTCGAACTCATGTTTCATGAATTTGTAAAATGGTCTGCACTGAGCTTCATCTGATCCACCAAATATTATGTCATTGAGATAAACTAGGACTATCATACTTTGATTACTATTGTTGTTGAAATAGAGATTGTAATAAACTCCACCACACTATAAACCAAGCTTCTTAAAATATTGATCAAGCCTTGAGTACCATGATCTTGGTGCTTGTTTCAGCCCATATGACGCCTTCTTCAGTCTGTGAACCTTGTTCTAATCCTCATGAATGAGAAAACTATCTGGATTCTCGATATACACTTCTTCCTCCATAACCCCACTCACAAATGCAAATTTAACTTCCATTTGGAAAACATTAAACTTCCATTGCACTACCTGATTACCAATTATATCTTTCAAGTCAATTTCATCTCTGCTCTTTGAGTTTCATGCTGATATGGATTTTCCTTCCATATGGTCATTATCAGTGTCTACTTCAGAATCAGCATCAGCCACTTATTCTCCTCCTGAGTCTCTTGCATCTGATTAGGAGATAAAGATATCCCCCTATGATGTCCAACACTTCCTATTGTTGGGACCAATGTTTTGATCCAAAATCATTCTCTTTATCCTTCATCATTTATTATCACCTGGCACTTGGCATTGATCCATCAACAAAATCTCTGAGCCTACATAGTTGGAAATTGGTGTAGGAAAGAAGAGATAAAGTTAATAAAACAATCACTTACTATAGTGCTCTTTTTCACCATTTCTTCTTCAACTTTGATATCTGATTTGAGCCAATTGAAACTTTGAATCATATCACTTCTCCACATTGCATATTTAGATGCCACTTCCCCTTATATCATATCTCCCTAAAACCTAAAACATTTTAATCATTAGTTAACAACATTTATATACATAGGCAGAGGGGATATATCTGGAATCCTCAAGGTGATGATTGGTGTTGATCTTGATGGTTCAACCCATTGATTCTTTCTTACATAGCATCACACTCTTTCCTTGATTATTCTAGATACCTAGCCAACTTCAACTTCTCTAGCCATATGACTAATCATTTATTACCCACACGCTGAGTTTTTCTCTGATATGTAGATTATGCAGGCCTGGCCTTTCTCGCCATTTGGGGTTTAAACCCACTAGTACACATTTCCTTCTTTGATGTTCCACCAATATGCCACTTCACTTAATTCCTTCTCTGGGTAGGAATCTCTCTACTTATCATATTCCATTTCTTCTTCCCCCATTTCAAGGGTCTTTATCTTTCCTCCACTTCTCACTGCGGAACAAGACATGAGAATTTTTCAATGCATTCTTTGTTCATCTTTCTTTTATCAGATATCTGAGTCACCACACTATTTTTCATTGGTGGTAGGTCCTCCACTGAACATATATTCTTCTTACTCACAGTTGTATCATTTCCTCCCTTTTTCCTCTATATTTGTTCATGTTATTTCACAGAGAACGGTTGTGAGTGTGACAGAGGAGGTGACTGATACACCATTTTTTTATCTTCATGTGATTCCCCTGAGGCTCTAAGCCTATTCTTCAACTTACCACTTTTTCTCCCAGTATAGAATTTCTCATTATGCATCACTGGAGTCGAGAATCTCCTTTTGAGTCCCTTTTCCTTTCCTTCATTCTTCTTGCTGCAATGTCTTTCCAAATTCCCATAATGAGAACATACAAAACATCTTCCATCAAAGGCATACCTAATTTCATCATTTTTTAACCGAGATGTGGATGAATCTTGAGTTCTTCTTCTGACATTGAGCTCTTGAGCATCCTGACACATACTCATAATGTGTCTCATTCTTACACAGTAATAGCATCTGATGAATTCTTTCCTCTGAAAGAATATTCTTTTTGATTTCTCATAACACATCTTCATATTCTCATCTTTAGTAATGTTTCTATTTTCATATCCCAAAATGTATTCTTGAGCCTCTGAAAAAAAAAAGCTTGATGTGTGGCCATGAATCCCACAGAAATAGAACATGTTGTGAATACTTCTTGTAACTGCCATCTTAGGCCTGTCTCCAGCACTTATAGGATTTCCTCCAATTATGGAACTATTCACGGCTCTCTTTTTGTCATGAACAGGAGGGAATTCATCAAATCTAATACCAGTTTTTTCCAAACTGTATGGTCTTTAAGCTGATAAAATTTGTTCTTCTCTCTTTTCAGAAATAGCAAATTTTCTTTTCATTTCATCATCACCTACTGAAGGATAATCAAATAGTAAGTGCAAGGAATCCTTCATTTTAGGCTTTACTCTAGCATTGGATTTCTCCACTTCCTTCTTCACTGATTCTAGCTCTTCTTACAACTTTTGAATCTTCATATCCATTATTTCAAGTTGGGCATTGAGTTCTCTTCTGAGATTCTTTCTACAACTCATATCATCTTCCAGTTCTCGTGTGAGATTTTCTACCATGTCACTATTCTCCTTTACTTGCAATTTTTCCTAAGAAAAAGATTCAGAGACAGATACATTCTCTTACTGTAGTCTTTGATTATTCTAAACTTTTTCAGACAACTATATAGCTAAATCATCATTTCTGGCTTTCAGATTCTGAACTTCATCTAAATTTTTATTCTCTTTATAATCATCATCCATTTATTTTCCTTTTATTCCAGCCATCTTTTTTATTTCTTCACCTTGAGAATCATTATTCTCTCTTAGGTTAGTAGCCACATCAATAATCCTTTGATTTAAGCCTCTTAGATTGTTGACCTCAATTTACAATACTTGGATCCAGATATCTTTAGATTTGACTTCTTCATCCAATTTCTGATCTAATTTCTTTGTCATGTTGACAACATCTAATGGTGGCCTCCTTCTTGAAACGTCTTCATTATCAGTTATTTCGGTATCACTTTGAAGTTCAAGTACTTCACTCATTCCTATATCATGATTGAGTGAATAAATATTTTCCCTATCAGATTCATCCAGGACTTCCTTCAGTAAGTTATTTGATTCTTTTAGTTGAATCACACTTTTCCATAAACACTTCCACACAGAGGAATATCACCTAACTTCTGATTCTTTTTTTATGTTTTACCCTTTTCTATGGCACACCGAGATAAGACAAGACTGATTTAACCACACAAAACGACTACACCAAGTTGGAGAAAAAAAATCTGATAAAAGAAACCTATCCCTCTAATATCAATTGTTGGGACCAAAAGGGGCATAGATACCCTGAGAGGGGGGTGAATCAGGGTATGGATATTCTATTTCCAAATTCTTCTTGCCCCACTAGATATTAACCTCTATATTATAAGGGTCACTTTGTTTGCTCTTATGTGTTTATGTTGATCACTTATTTTTATCTTTATCTGATGATTATGATTTAGATGCAATGTATGGAATAAACCAGGTAGACACGAAGATTTTTACTTGGTTCACTCTCAATGGGCTACGTCCAAGGAGCATACAACAGCGATGCTCTACTGTACCAAATCCACTAAATCTCACTCCCAATAATGTTTAGGCTAGATCACTTATATGCCCAGGCTCACTACCTTTACAAAGTTTTGGGCTATATCACAACTTTCCCAAGGGTCACTCCCTGTTTCTATCTCACTAGATCACTACCAGTAGAAAGGATTACCTTCTTCCTCTTACTTGGCACACTGCACTTAGAAGAGATCCACTCATAGTTTATATACCTGTAGGTCTCTTCCTTAACACTAATAGTTCCAAAAATGACATTAATAGTAATTTATAATAAACAATGTTTTATTAAATGATTTAAAATTCATAAAAATACTATATTTGTAAAATTAAATGGGATATGGTTTAAAATATCAACCATGGTTTATTTATGGTCCAATTTGCTTATATAGTAACATTATTGACCCCTAAAATGTAAAAATATGTTATTATCATGGTAATTGTCAAAAGGGTTTACTTGGGGTTAAAACTAAGAGATAAGAAGAAAACCATAACCAAAACTTGTATAAATTTTATTTTATGAGTTTATTTTGAATCATAATAATATTATATTATAATTATATTAATGTTAGTCCATTATTCCACAAAAATTAATTTATATATATATATAATAATTTAAGTAATTACAAGAGTGCATCTCCCCTCACTTATAAAAGGAAACATTTTCCCTCTTTTATTTAGAAAACTTTGAGTCATATATCTCAACCAAAACCTACCCAATTATCTTATAAAATTATATATACATGAATATTTTTTTCATCTAAAAATACCATTACAAGGGTCCTTAATAACAGATCTAAAGGAAGTTTACCAACGAAGAGGTAGTCATTTTTACTGACTATTTCAAATTTATTTCTTATTTTACTTAATATAAATATATTGTACCCATTCTAAGATAATAAATAAAATATAATAAATATTATTATATTTTATTATTATTATTATGGTACAACTATTTTCTATCTCTTTTCAGTCCTATGAAAAGCAAAAAACATCATTCATGTCTACGTATGCCTTACCATCTCCACGTAGTAGTTTAATTTTTTTTTTTCATCACCATTTTATTTGGATGGTCATAAATATGTAACTAATAATTATATATTATATTTATGAAATTATTATTATTCTGTAATTATAAAATAATATATAACTTCTTATCTTCCAATTAGTTGGAAAACAAAAGCGTTACTCGTGCATACATGTGGACTACTACCTCCGAGAAGAGACATGGTCCATTTTTTGTTACCGATTTACATGGAATATAATAAGGATATATTTAATGAATTTATATGATATATATTATATAATAATTATTTTTTAAAAGTTAATTAATATTTACCAATATTTTGGTCCATTCATCAAAAATTCAAAATAACGTTTATGCATGTGTATGGCCTACAGTCACCATGAATGATGTCATTCGTTTTTCTATATCTACCTTTTATGGATGACTATATATATAATGAATATATATGATATTTATATCATGATTAACATTCTAGATATTATGTAACCATAATCAAATTACAAGTATTGTTACTAACAAACCAAAATTCCCCTGAAAAACGATGCAGTTAACACCCGAAACAATGATAATAATAAAAGATTATTAAAAAATAGGTGATAATATTTTATAAATAGATCATATATGATATTATATATATGTGTGTTTGTGTGTGGTTATATTATTTAAGAATAATTTATTATACAATATTTTAAAATAACATACAAAGAAAGTCAAACTTGAGGTAAGGGGTTTCATAACTCAATTTTTTTCATTAGATTATATTTCTTCTTCATTGTATTTGATGTGATAAGATTATGTGTGTAATTAAATTTTATTATTTTATGTTTTATTTATAGTTTTTTTATGTGTATTTTCATTTGATACACATAATCTCTTCATTGATTAATTCCCACTTCAATGTTATGATCATTGTAAGGGATTTTTCTCAATTTCCACTCCATTGAGACATATTTGGCATTATGAACATATTTATTTTTATGTGGTGTATATACAGCCCCTTATTATGTATTTTATATGAATATATATTTATTAATGATGATTAAAATTAAAATTCAAGTTTACTCTTTCAAGGGGTTATAATTTGACAGTTTCTAAAGAGGTAAGAATTTATTTTTCAATCACTTTTTTTGGATTCCTCATATTTTCATTAAAGTGATCAAATAATATATCCTTCATAAACTCCATAAATTTTATTATCTACTAGATATTTAAATATTTTATATATTTTCTTCTTACTTTTCCTCTATTTGTAACTTGAATCAAGAAATGTAATTTTTGAAATAAAAGTCTATCTTAATTCTCTTTTTGATCGAGTATATTTTTCTTCCATGTTCATATTTTTCAAAAAAAAATTAAAAATGTTATTTTTATTTACTCAAATGACTAATTGAGGTCATTGTAATTTATCTTTTACTATTTACAATGTTTTAAAGAAATCTTCCTAATTTTTATTGAAAGGTTAATTTTTGAATTTCTTTATAAAAGGTCAAAAGGAATGTTTCTTTTTAATGTTTACAAAATCCACTGTCATAACCATTTTATGATATTTAGGTCCTTATATAGGTTTTAAATGGTTTTAAAAATAAAAATATTTAATGGAAAATTATTTTAAATTTTTTCTTCATTTTTCTTTTACTATCCAAAAGACATGAATTTATAATAAAAACTATATTTATGTTGAATTTATTTTCATCATTTAACTCTTATTGATTTTTAGGTCGTCAAATTTATATTAAAATATTCACATTCTTAAGATCACCTTTAATTGGAAATTAAATTTCTCTTTAATATCCATATTATCTGTATCATTTATATTCTTTTTTCTTAATCCGTATATGATTTATACATATGATTTTTTACTATGAAAGTTATTTGATCGACTGGGGAAATCTTTATATTTTTTATCCTTTATAATGTTTGGATATTTATTGATAAGACACATTGTTTATGAATTTAAATTGATCATTTAATATATGAGGAATGAATTGGAAATGTGGTGATGGGTGCGGACTGTAATTACATATCACCTCAGATGCATCGACAAGTATCTTGAGAAAAACCAATTGGCTAACCTTATTAATTGGGGTTTTGGTGTATATATACCCATTAATTAAAATTTCTTGGCATAAGGACATGATGGTAAAGATATCATGATGTTTGAGATCCTGACGTCCAACATAAAGTATTTCCTTCATTGAGAATTTAGTTATTATTATCCATGAAATTATTGCATTGATATTATCCATGGATTCATTTCATGATCAATCTATTGATTAGATGAAATATTTTTCCAGTTATTTACCTTTTCATATTGATTATACCTTATTTACCAATGATATATGTTATCATATGTAACTTTTTCTGAGTATCTAAGATCACCCTTTTTTCCATTCCATAGGATATGAAGAAGGGTATTATAAATAATATCAAGAAAGTGAGAATTTTTTTTAATGAAATGTATTTTATATTTTCAAAGGGATATAGGAATCATGTATGTATCTGGTTATTCAAGAATGATAAACTGATCAATCCTCTGTGGTGAGTATAACACACTGATATTTTGGGAATTATTTCTTTTCATAATTAATTTAATATTTTTGATATTTTCACTTCACACAAAACTGAATATAGATTTTGGATTATTATATAAAATCTTTAATCTTGAATTATGTTATTTGCAACACCAATTTATGTTTGCGCTACACGTAGCACCAACTTGGCTTGTGTTGCACGCAACCCTAAGTTTGTGCGAAACAACACTTTATTATTATAATTATTTAAATAAGATATTTATAACTTAGACATTAAAAAAATAAATATGAATAGTAATAAATGATTTTTAAATTATTTCACATAATTAAAACATATTTATAATGAAATTTATAATTCTTGGTTATATACTTATATGTTTAGAAATACTATTTTCTTAAAGAAGTGTTTTTTATGTTATTTTATGAACAATAGTAAAATTAATTTTAGAAACTTATAGAGATAAAATTTCATAAAATAAACATCATTTTTGAATTTATAATGTAAAAATTATTTTAGGGTTAATTTTTGATATTTTTATAAGAAGTTTTATTTTTTGATAAATAGTGAAAAATACAGCATTTTAGTCAAAAACTTCCATTTTGTTTAAATAATTATTATATTTTAAAGTGATTTTTAAAAGTCACAATAGATAAATTATACATATATTAATACAACATAGTTCATTGGAATCATTTTGTTATATTAAAATTAGATATAAAAACTTATTGAACTTTTGAACATTCTTTTTACCCGCTTTCTCGCCACGTCTGCGGGATAAACACTAAACCTGATTTTTTCACATTTGTGAATTAAATTAAAAAATATACATACATGATTGTAATCAATGAGATATTTAGATTTTAATATGATCAAATTAATTTTTTATATACTATGAATAGTAACTTTATTAAATTTTTATTTACCACGGTTAAGGGTAAATAGGGTAATTAAAAGTAAAAATAATATTATAAAATTATAAAATTACACTAACACTTATCCAAATTTTATTAGATAATTGGATTTTGACAAAAATCAACATTACTCTGAAATTATAACCTTTTTAATCCACTTGGGTGAGAATATTACATTTATTATATTTTATTTAAAGATAAGTTAAAAACGTCATACTCAGATATTTATTGAGTACATCATTTTTAATATAGGGTAATTCATGAGATAAATTAGACTATAAATATTAATTTTAAATATAATAAATTTATATTCATAATAATAATTTATTTTTAAATTTTATAAAAGAAATAAGTAAATTAACGGCTTGTATAATAATGATGCGGTAATTATTTAATTAATGAAAATATCAAATAAATTTTATTAAAAATATTAAAATAAATATAATTTAACATAATTAATGACATAAATGGATTTTATAGACAAATTTTATATGTTAGTGATATATTTTATAGGTTTTTTGGAAGTTATCATGTTGTTAGTATATTTTTAAAAAGATAAAAAATGAATAGTATCAAAATTGACAGAAATGACACTTTAAAATAAATAATATTTTATTAAATGATATAAAATTCATAAAAATACAAAATTAGAAAAAATTACTATAATGAGGTCAAATATTTTATCAATTATCCATTTGGGGTTCGTTTGGAATTTTATAGTAACTATATTAACCCTAAAGAATAAAAATCCAAGTTGTTATGGTAAAAGTTAATGGGTTTAACTAAGGGTTAATGCCAAAATATAAAGTTAATATTATAACTTAAACATGTATAAAAATCATTTTTTGAGAGTATTTAAACTCATACACATATTATCTTAGAAATAACTCACTTAAGATCTATTTTAAATCTGTTTCCGACGCTTTCGCCGGGGCGCGCGCGCATCCGTCCGCGGAGGAGGGGGACGCGCGGCTTCGTTGCCCCGCATTCCCGCTTTCCAAAGGCGGGCGGCATTCGTTCCTTGTTCAGGTACGTCTGCTCCTTGATCGAAACGGGATGATGGGATGTCGGTTCTTCCTCCTGTGGATTCCTCCTCAGAACTCGTCACCTAGTCCGGGTCTCCCTTATAGATTTAATACGTAGTTCGTGAAACTCTTCCCAGTGCCATGTTTCCATGGACGCCGGTTAATTACGCTGCTTCTGTCGGGACATTCCAAAGGGTCCAGTCAGGGCAGCTACCTTCGGTCAGGGGAGTAATCACGTTCGAGGCATCGGTAGCGTGTCTGGATGCTGGGGTACCTGGCATGTCTGTCTGTTATCCTCGATCACGAGGCTTCTCAAGGGCGTGGAAACCCGAGGCATCCCACATCGAGCGCGGGGGGTTACATGTCATAGACACGTACCTGAGGTTTTCCTCAGCTTCCCGTGTTCAACACAGGGTATGTTTGCAAGATTAACGTCTAGCAAAGACGGTTACGCCAAAGGCGTTCCATCCGAGGTTTTCCTCAGGCATCTCGTGTTTACCACGAGGTAGGTCGCGAATTTAACGTCTCGCGGAGACGGTTGAGAATGGAATGGGACCATCGCAGGGGTGGTGACGACGAAGTTGGGCTTGAGCCTTAAAGGGGCTTCCTACGTATCCCCGTGGCAGGGAATCAAAGTCCGCGTAGTTCGGGATGGTGCCGGTAAACCGACGTGATGGTGGACCTTGGTCCGATGGGCATCGTCAGCGTACCTACATGAGGGTGGACCTTGGTCCGGTGGGGGTTGGGTTTGAACCTCTGGGAGGATTCCTGCGTACCATGCCTTGACATGGATCAAAGTCCTCGCAGTTCAAATGATACAGTTTAACATCATGCGGGACGGTAATGAACCCTGACGTGAATAAACGACGGGTGGTGGGTGTCGGTGAGCCGACATAAGTGAGGGACCTTGATCCACTATTGTTGGGCTTGAACCTCGTGGAGGCTTCCTACGTACCATGCCTTGACATGGATCAAAGACCTCGTAGTTCAAATGGGGGGTCGCAATGGCTTACCACTGGACCGGGGTGCAGTTTAACGTCGTGCTGGACGGGGGTGAAACCCGACGTGAAAGACGGGTGGGCTTGAACCTCGTGGAGGCTTCCTACGTACCATGCCTTGACATGGATCAAAGACCTCGTAGTTCAAATGGGGAGTAGACCTTGGTCCACTGATGGTGGGCTTGAACCTCGTGGAGGCTTCCTACGTACCATGCCTTGACACGGATCAAAGTCCTCGTAGTTCGGATGGTGGGTTTGTCGGTAAACCGACGTGAAAGCAGACCTTGGTCCACTGATGGTGGGCTTGAACCTCGTGGAGGCTTCCTACGTACCATGCCTTGACACGGATCAAAGTCCTCGTAGTTCAAATGGTGAGTTTGTCGGTAAACCGACGTGAAAGCAGACCTTGGTCCACTGATGGTGGGCTTGAACCTCGTGGAGGCTTCCTACGTACCATGCCTTGACACGGATCAAAGTCCTCGTAGTTCAAATGGGGAGTAGACCTTGGTCCACTGATGGTGGGCTTGAACCTCGTGGAGGCTTCCTACGTACCATGCCTTGACACGGATCAAAGTCCTCGTAGTTCGGATGGGGAGTAGACCTTGGTCCACTGATGGTGGGCTTGAACCTCGTGGAGGCTTCCTACGTACCATGCCTTGACACGGATCAAAGTCCTCGTAGTTCGGATGGTGGGTTTGTCGGTAAACCGACGTGAAAGCAGACCTTGGTCCACTGATGGTGGGCTTGAACCTCGTGGAGGCTTCCTACGTACCATGCCTTGACACGGATCAAAGTCCTCGTAGTTCAAATGGTGAGTTTGTCGGTAAACCGACGTGAAAGCAGACCTTGGTCCACTGATGGTGGGCTTGAACCTCGTGGAGGCTTCCTACGTACCATGCCTTGACATGGATCAAAGACCTCGTAGTTCAAATGGGGAGTAGACCTTGGTCCACTGATGGTGGGCTTGAACCTCGTGGAGGCTTCCTACGTACCATGCCTTGACACGGATCAAAGTCCTCGTAGTTCGGATGGTGGGTTTGTCGGTAAACCGACGTGAAAGCAGACCTTGGTCCACTGATGGTGGGCTTGAACCTCGTGGAGGCTTCCTACGTACCATGCCTTGACACGGATCAAAGTCCTCGTAGTTCAAATGGTGAGTTTGTCGGTAAACCGACGTGAAAGCAGACCTTGGTCCACTGATGGTGGGCTTGAACCTCGTGGAGGCTTCCTACGTACCATGCCTTGACACGGATCAAAGTCCTCGTAGTTCAAATGGGGAGTAGACCTTGGTCCACTGATGGTGGGCTTGAACCTCGTGGAGGCTTCCTACGTACCATGCCTTGACACGGATCAAAGTCCTCGTAGTTCGGATGGGGAGTAGACCTTGGTCCACTGATGGTGGGCTTGAACCTCGTGGAGGCTTCCTACGTACCATGCCTTGACACGGATCAAAGTCCTCGTAGTTCGGATGGTGGGTTTGTCGGTAAACCGACGTGAAAGCAGACCTTGGTCCACTGATGGTGGGCTTGAACCTCGTGGAGGCTTCCTACGTACCATGCCTTGACACGGATCAAAGTCCTCGTAGTTCAAATGGTGAGTTTTTCGGTAAACCGACGTGAAAGCAGACCTTGGTCCACTGATGGTGGGCTTGAACCTCGTGGAGGCTTCCTACGTACCATGCCTTGACATGGATCAAAGACCTCATAGTTCAAATGGTTTGTCAGGGTCGGTGCTCACTCTAAGCCCACGTGAGTCATGCTCGGTGTGAGAAACAAGAGGTTGCAAGGACCTGACGATCACGTCGCGAAGGGTGCGTCCGTGAGAAGCGAAATGGGGCTTACGCGTTGAGCGGCCCATGGTGTTGGGGCTTACTCCAGGATGGAGGCCCATGGCGCGATGAAGCGCGGGGAAGATGGACCTTGGTCCGGCGATGGGAGGTGCCTCGTTCCCTATCACGTCCTCCACTGACCTTGGTAGTGGGGAAGTACCGAGATGCACGGGTGCAATCATCCGTACCAAAGGTTAGGGATTTACGCTCTGAGGCGACCCTTCCCCTGCGAACATACACCACTCCGACAAGGAGGATCTCATTCCATGTGCGGAGGAGTTCCATTCCCGTGGAGACGAGCGGTGTAAAAAATGTTCGACGTGGGGAAACCCTTCGTGAGGGAGACGAGGTTGGGTCACAGTTTAACGTCATGTGTTGAGGACGTGGTGCTTGGCAGTTTAACGTCCTGCAGCTCGGACGAGGTGGGTTCACTCCACACCCCTAGGGCTTACATAACCGGTACCCTCTGGTCCTTGGGGAAGGGAAGGTGTCGGTAAGGCCATGGTAAAAGGGGGTCGCGGGAGGAATCATCGAGGGGTCCACGTTAGCGTGGCTATGCGAAGAAGCAATAGCCGTTAGCGTGCCTATGCGAAGGAGCATTGGGCGAAGCAACGCTACGGGAGGTGTTGTCCATGGGACTTTGAAATCACATCGTGCAAACCTGGAGGGTCGCACGGAAGGAGGAATCGCTAAGCAGAGGAGTGTGCTTTGCGAAGTGGGGTGCCTTGGCCTTAGCATGGGGCATAGGTGGAAGTGGGAGGTGCTTCGCGAAGTGGAACAGTGTTCGCGGAGCACTGCCTCGCGAAGGAGTGGTTCGCGAAGCAGGGTCCTGCCAAGCAAAGTGCTTCGCGATGCATAGTTATCCTGCCTTGGCATAGGGATTACTAGCATGGGTTGGGTGTTTCGCGAAGCACGAGTGCTCCGCGGCTGCCCGGGTTCCCTTGGGAATCCCCTTCCTTTGCGAACGCCCTTGGGCTTCGCGAAGGGCATCCCTCTCGGAAGAGGGGCTCAGAACGAAACAAATCAGAGTCGTCTCGCGAAGTAGAAATACCTCGCGGAGCTCATGATTCCCGGGGCAAAGCTTGCTTCGCGATTCGGGAGAGGAGAAGCCGAAAGGTCGGATTGTCCGTCCCGTGGACTCAGGGGGAGTCGAGTATTTATAGGGAAGGGGCGCCGCGAGGCAGGGCTCGCGCGCCGCCTCTTGAGCTTCGCGGCGCGCTCGCGAACGTCAAACGCGCCCGCGGAGGATCACCGCCTCTGGTGCTTCGCGGCGGCTCGCGAACGTCAAACGCGCTCGCGGAGGATCACCGCCTCTGGTGCTTCGCGGCGGCTCGCGAACGTCAAACGCGCTCGCGGAGGATCACCGCCTCTGGTGCTTCGCGGCGGCTCGCGAACGTCAAACGCGCTCGCGGAGGATCACCGCCTCTGGGGCTTCGCGGCGCCGCCAGGGCTGGGGCGCTTCGCGGAGGGGCTTCGCGGCGGTGCTTCGCGATGCAGCACGCCGGCTGTCTGTTTCGTTCCTTCCTTTCGGGCCCTATTTTTGGCGCCAACAAATGCCCCCCCTCAGACTTGGAGCCGCGGAGGGTGAAGGGTCGAAGTCTGAGGGAAGATCGCCAAAATTGTCGGTGGTTCGCGATGCGGCATCGCGAAGGAGGCCCGCGATGCTCGTCGGGGCCGCAGATCCGGACGCGCCGCGATGCTCCGCGCGGGCGAGGCGCGCCGCGATGCTCCGGGGTCGGCGTCTATAAATAGGGGGTCCGCCCTCTTTTGTCTTTACGCGCCTTCCTTGTCTTCTTGCGCTCTCGGTTTCGCGAAGCTCCGCGTACTCCGCGACAGCTCTCCGCGAATCGAGCTTCGCGGCGAACCGCGAGTCTCTGACTCTGCGTCCGCGCCAAGCGAATCTTTGCGTGCCTGCCTTGGCCGGACTTCGCGGTTTGATCTCGCGACCGATCTTCGCAATCCATCTTCGCGACCGAGCTTCGCGACCGAGCTTCGCGATTCATCCGGAAGAATCCTTTTCCGAGGGCCAGAGTTAACATGGCTCATCAAGAAGCTGTGCGGGAAGTGCTTGCAGATGCTGCTCGCCGGGATGAGATGGCCAACCGCCCGGGCTTGGGGGAAATGGTCCGGAACCACTCGGACCACACTTCCTTGACAGATCTGCTGTCGGAAGGCCAGAGGGATTATCCACAGTGCAAAAAACTGCCGTTGTACGGCTTTGGGCTGAGGGATGACGTCTTCATCCCTGAGGCGGGAAGGGATGAACCAGCTTGCTGGTTCAGGAGCACACCATGCCAGCGCCAATGGTTCAGGGCGGCCGATGGCCATGCACAGGAGGATTTCACACCCGTCACCGCCGATTGTCTCTACAATCATGTGAACGACATTGACGGGAGGCCACTGCAACCGGAGACGTCCCCTCCTCTCTACCGCACCATGCTGAAGGCGGCTCTGCAGGATCCGACGAAGGGATGGTCTGATGAGTGGGACCTGCGCCAGGGCGGCAATTTTACCGACGACTGGGCCTGGGCCTACTGGGTAGGCGCCTCATGCGAGGAGTTCGAGGCTGAGCTGAGGAGAGTGGGATTGTACGAGGCGGCATGGGCCTCCCAGTTCCACATTTACCAGCCAAAGCAGCTGATGCCGGAACTGCTGAGTAGATGGTCGTCCAGGACCAACACTTTTCATCTGCATCACGGGGAGGTGGGCATCAGCCTGTGGGATGTCCACCAGGTTTCTGGGGTCCCGGTCTTGGGGGCCATGTACGACGAGTTCCTCCCCGTCATCAGTGTGTGGGAAGATGCGGAGCAAATGCCGCGACTGGCGTCAGCGCTGATGGCGTTTGTCCCCGCGGATGACAAGGAAGCAGTGAGGGACGTCCACTTCAGAAGATGGTTCAAATGCTTCCTGAACTTTCCAGAGAATCGAGAGTTCCCTCCAAGGCCTCGGACTTGTCCGAGGGCAGCCCAGCGGGGTAAGGGGCACTCGTATTGGCGGGTTTTGGAGGACAGCCAATGGAAGACTTGGGGCTTCAGTGTCAGCACCGAACAACAGCCAATAGTTAGGCTGGCGGCGTTCATCGCGGCCCTCATATGTGGGTGGATCCTACCAGTGAGAGATACAAGCATGGGGGTACGGCCCAGCTCGTTCATCATGGCGTCGATGCTGGCCATGGGGCAGCGGATCAACCTGGGGATCCCGATGCTCGCCAAGCTATACAGATTGCTGCGACGTATCAGCGAGAGCAAGAAGCCGCTAAGAATATGCGGGCCCTTCCACCTCCTGTATGGGTGGATCGCGGCGCACATCAGGGGGATTTACGAGTATCCAAACCCCATTTCGCCGCCGGGATCAAACTTTCGCCCTTCCATCCTGAACGCAGCTGGGAGCTTCCCATTTAAACTGGCCGTTCCGATGGTGCTGAATAGGGTGTGGAGGGCGGACGAGTTCAACTTTCATCCCTTTCCACTGCCGACGGTAAGGCTTGCCGATGATGGACGGGGAACGGAAGAGCATCGGGCTTACCTCCTGGCCTTCCGAGGTGGCGTTTTGGTGGCTCGGATAGATCGTGAGCCAATCTGTGAACCGTACACCCCGCATCGTTTCGCGAGGCAGTTCCGGTGCCTCCAGCGGCTGACCCCGCAGGTATACTGGGAGGTGCGTCACGAGGAGCACCCGTGCGTGATGAGGCAGTTGTGGCTCATGTTCACGCGTGAGGATGGGAAGATGCAGATCACACTGCCTCCATCCACCGCCGCCTTCGGCTTGGTGAAGGAGTACGCCATCAGCTGGGAGGCTGCTTATCCCGGGGAGATGCTGAAGCAGCCAACGATCCGGGTTGGTGACGGTGGGCCTCCTTTATCTCGAGGTCGGGGTCGGAGGGCAGCTAGGGCCGCCCGCGGCAGCGGGGCTGCCGTGGCAGAGAGACCCGCACCGGCTGAAGGTAGGGCAACAGCGGCGGATCCGGTGGTTCCGGAAGAGCAGGGTCATCCGGAGGGGCGGCCACCGAGGGGATTCCGTCGGGTATCCGCTCAGGCTCCGGGGAAGCGGTTGCGTCACGTCGACATGGCAGAAAATGCCATCTTTCCGGAAGCTTGGGACATTTGGGATGTCAACCGGCAATTTCTCAGCCCAACCGAGATGTGGGATCACCTGAATCGCCTCGGGATGAGACTGCCGGGCATAGGCCCAGTTCGGGCTGGATTCATGGCGTCTCCGGCGGAGGCGGAGCAATACTTGAACGAGCTGGAGGATTACGTCCACTCCAGCGGTGTTCCTCGCCCGATGACAGACCGGGTGAGGGTACTGTTGAATCAGACGGTCCCTCCACAGCTATCGGCTGCCGACCTGAGGGAGCGCTTCCCCTTGCCGGAGGAATCAGGGGGCTCTTCTCGGGAGGATGAGGCGGGAGGAGGGAGCCCGTTGGAGGAGGGCGAGGTCGGAGACCGAAGCTCAGAATCCGATGACTCCGCGGAGGCTCTCGAGGTAGCATTCCGAACCTCTCTTCTTACGATCTGTTGTTGAATCCATACGGACTTCTCACCAATGTTTGGGTCGTGCAGGAGGAACTTGTTCGTAGGCCTCGTTCTCGCTCCTCGGCGGGTGACGATGCGGGGCCTTCAGAACCCGCGCCTATGGCTGCGTCCAGTTCTGCACCTGGTGGAACCGGGGGGTTTGAGGTGGCTCCTCCGGACTCTCCGGGCCTTCCAACAGTATACGGGGGGCCTCGTCTTGGAGTCCCATCGGTACCGGTCCGGGAGCAGCGCTCGGAGGTCAATCTTCGTAAGTCTCCTCCACCGGTCTCTTCGTTGCCACACGTGGGCCATGTCGACTAACTTTTATGTCTCTTTCTGTCATACAGTTCTCCGACTGGCGTGGGCTGCTGCGGCGAGGCTGGTTGGGATGTCTGGCGGCGTTCCTCCCAGGGGCATGCCGGTGATGGTGTCGATAGTCCCTTCACCTCCTCAAGCTGCGGCGCACACCATCACTGGTGGGACCACCAGTAGGGCCATACCTGAAGTCATCGAGGTGGACTCTGAGGAAGAGGATCAACCGGTCAGTCCCAGTCCCGCCGTGCCTGCGCCGGCGTCAGGCGTCGTACCAGACTCAACACCAGATGCGGATCCCGCTGAGGAATTTCTGCAGGCATATCCTGCGTACGAGCCTGCCGACCACGCGGATTGGGACGAAACGGCCTCTGACGAGGAAGACAGCAGCATAGTCCGTCGCCGGTCGTGGAAGCTGATCACGCGCTTCATCAGGGACACTCCCCAAGCGCAATGGCTGGCCGAAATGGATAGACTCCGTTCGCGGTTGCGCGAGCTATGTGCCGGGGGAGTGGATGCCCAACGCCCTCACGCGCTCATCCGAGACCTCATGGCTGAGAAGATCCGGGAGCATGATCGTGGGCTGAGCGTGGGATGGCAGCGGAGGAAGGCGACCAACATTAGGAAGCTCCAGGAGGCTGAGGGCGAGGCCCATCAGATGCAGATCCGGGCCAACGAGCTTTCAGCCACTCTCAATGCGCAGTCTGAGCTGGTCTCACAATTGAAGGCTCAGCTGGCAAAGGCTGAGGAGCATATGGAGCAGACCTCTGGAAGGATGGCTGTCGTCCAGGCCGAGGTGGAAAGGGCCCGGGCCAGGGTTGACGGATTACGCCCCGCCGCTGCTGAAGAGGAGCGGGAGTTGAATCAGCGGCAACAGGCTTTAGACGCCGCAAGTCAACGGGTGGCGGAGCTGCAACGCTCTTTTGACGGAGTCAACCCGTCCATGGGGGAAGTCAACCCCCGAGTATTGTAGCGAACCCGAAGAAACTTTTATTAACACTTTTGTGCTTCAACTCTTTCTTTCTCCTTTGTTTTGAGTTCCGTAGTACGCACAATATCCACTGTTGAATTGCCTTGTTACATCCCTGCAATGTTTGCGGGACGTTTGAAGACAATTCTCTCAAACCAGTCCAGATTCCCGAAAGATGGGGAAGGCTTGATCGGAGGAGGAATTTCCAGGATAGCCGAACCACTGTCTCTTCGACGTGCTCTTATGCACGGACAGGGCAACGCCAGGGGCGCTGAAATCAGTTCAAACAGATGAAAATGGGGAGTGTGAATCACGATGCCCAAATTCGGAACGCTATGGAGGCGGCGTGACAATAAAGGACAACCGTTAGCCGTGGCGGAGAAACGGTATCCTTACTGCGTTAGCCTGAAACGGGGACAACAAGTGAGCATCGACCGCTGACCATATTCGCAACGCGGGATTTTATCAATTTGTTGTCGATTAATCTTTCGGGACGTTGGCCCAGGACAGTTGGTGGACCATAGGTCAGACATCCTTACTGTTAGGGGGTCCTTCCAGACATGAAAGAAGACGAGGGTCCGAATAAGGGGCACGCAAAGCGTGGAATATGGAGTGATGGTTTGTTCAAACAGAATCCAACACTTCAGTAGTTACACCACCATGGTGGGTGTACGCCAGATGGGCGCATCGGCCTGATCACAGATCATTCTTTCTTCCAGATAGGGCCTCTCTGGCGAGGGCTGGAAATGAGGAGGAATAGGATTTTGCGATTCCTGGGGCTGGACCCTAGGTGAAATGCCTGGGTGTCTCTACGTATCCCATGACGATGGGAATCAAGCCATACGTAGTTCTGAAGGTGCAGTTTAACGTCATGCAGGACGAGGAGCATCCTGACTGTGTTGGTACACATCCAGCCAAAACTACTAAGCCCACGTGAGTCGTGCTCGGTGTGGGAAACAAGCAGTAGTGGTGGGAATTTCCCGATGCAGAGAGGGGCAGGTGAGGGTAAAGGGATGCTCGGTGACTACCGGCCCAATGACACTAACATGATCATTCAGCGCATCTAGATGCGCGAAGAGAAAGAGCCGAGTATGGTGGAGTTCCACTTGAACATGAGGGAGTGGAAATGTGTGAATCATGACGCTCGAGATTCGGATCATGATGGTGACGGCGTGGCGATGGAGGACTACTGCTGGCCATATTCGCAACACAGCATCCTATCGCGTTAGCCTGAAATGGGGACAAACAAATGAGGGTCGACCGTTGACCGTATTCGAAACACGGGACCGTGTCACAAATGTTGTCGAATATCCGCAGGGACGTTGGCCCGAAACGATTGTAGGGCCCTTAGGTCCAGCATTCATGGAGAGCCCTTAAGCTTAGTATCCACGTCGTCCGAGGGTCCTTTTGGATGTGGAAGAGGATGAGGATCCAAATAGTGAGCTCACGAAGCTTGGTCATGGGATGAGGGGAATGTCCCTGTGAAAATCCCATGCTTCGGGCTTTTTGTCAAAACACATCTGAATACGTCAACGAAACGTATTAGAGAGAGGGAGCAGATTCCTTTCCCTTGGGGAGATCTTAGTTTATGGTCATAGACTTCGGACCATGGATTGGAAAAAGGGGATCAGGGGACGCATGACATCACAACCTGACGTGAATGAGCTCGAGTCGAGGGACCGAACTCAAGGGTTAGGCTGGACCCGCGGGGAAGTACCCGGGCGCTCCTACGTATCTCATAAGGATGAGAATCAAGCCGTACGTAGTTCTGGAAGGTGGCAGGGTAAGGTACCAGTGCCAGGGGAAAGGGGAAGTGCGGACGTGGCCCTTGCACTAAAAGAAGCAGAATTTGATGTATCTTGTTTGTTCTTCGAGGTGAATGGTTTTTTTTTTGTGAAGCGACAGGCCTAGAACTGTAGGTCATGATGTCACCACAAGAATCAAGCCGTGATGGGCGTTGACAAATGGCATGGCGCGTGGCCAGTACCCAACGTGATGTCCTCTACAACGAGGTCACCATAATGCGGTGCCGTTTTTCGTCGTGCGGCCAGGACGATAATGTCACAGTTTAGGGTCGTATGATAGGACCAAGCATGCATTTTATCGTCATGCAGCGCAGACGTAGCAGAGACGATGCTAGGCGGGAAATGTGCGCAGTGTTTATAAAACACATTTGACAGAGACATGATCCCACATCAAATCGTACGCCATCCGGAGGTGAAACAGGGAGAGAGACTGGCTTCCTGAATGGGTTGTACCCAGAGACAGGGCGTCTGGGCGGTCTTACGTGTCCCATGAGGATGGGAATTTGAACGTAGTCCCGAATGGGTCTTAGTTTATGGTCTTAGAGCTCGGACCAGGGAGTCCCGAAGGACGCCAGATTGCAGCTTTGTCCCCCTAACATGCAAAGGTGCACTGAGGGATAGCGCCAAAAGTGTCGAGATTCCACCTGGACATGATGGGGTGGAAAATGATGTGAATCATGCAACCAACATTCAAGGACTGAAGGGGCTGGCGTGACGACAGAGGATTACTGCTGACCATGTTCGCAACACAGCATCCTGTCGCGTTAGCCTGAAATGAGGACTAACAAAACGAGCATCGACCGCTGACCATATTCGCAACGCGGGATTTTATCGATTTGTTGTCCGAAACCCTGGAGGGCGTTGGCCCGTATCGGTAGGAGAGCCCTTGGGCGTAGTATCCAGGCCGTACTTGGGGGTCCCTCCGGGTGTGAAAGATGATGAAAGTCCGAATAGATGGGAGCACGAAGCTTGGCAAGTGGAAGGAACTTGACCAAGTTGAATCTGACACTCTTGGTCCTAGACCAGAGTACTCTTAATACATGGTGAACCACTGCGGGGAGCCAAGGGACTCAACCTTGAGGGTGATCGAGAGATGGCAGATTCCCAGGGGAAGGGGGGGCATGATGCCCACAACCTCGTATCATACCTACGCACCCCCCGCTGGAGAGGGATGGACCAAGTGGTCTAGGTGACCGGGAAATCAGGATATCTCCCAGAGGTGGGGCTGGACCCGAATCTTGAACATCCAGGTGGTCCTACGTATCCCATTAGGATGGGAATCAAGCCACACGTAGTTCTGAAGGGTGCCTTTTAATGTCATGCAGGACAGGGGACAGGAGGACTGAACCTCAGAATGGGGCGTGCGTAGTGCAGCTATTGCGTACCTGACGTGAATGAGGACGTAGTCCCACACTGCGCCACGCAGTCCCGTGATCAGGGTCCTGAAGGCAGGATTAGAGAGATAAATTCGCTGAACTCAAGCTGGACTCGGGGGCAAGGGGCCTCGAACGTAGTTCCAGATGAGAGTCTTAGTTTATGGTCTTAGAGCTCGGACCGCGGATGGTGACAACTCCCAAGTAAGCACAGAGGTCAACCCAATCCCTAAGCCCACGTGAGATAAACTCGGTGTGGGAAACAAGGGGGGGACCCTCATTGCAACACTTGGGGCATCCATTAAAGGGGAGTCAGCAGAGAGTTCCGAAGGACACCTTTGATGTAGCTTGTTCCTCAAACGTGCAGACGTGCACGGGGGAAAAAAGTACCAAGAGTCCCGAAATTCTACTTGGACACGATGAAGTGATGAAGGGTGTGAATTGTGTACCCGGCATTTGGGCTTAATGGGTTGGCGTGACGACAGAGGAAAACTGTTATCCTTGAAGGAAACACAGCGTCTGTATCGCGTTAGCCTGAGGTGGGAGCAGCAAACGAGCATCGACCGCTGACCATATTCGCAACGCGGGATTTTATCGATTTGTCGTCCGAAACCCCGGGGGGCGTTGGCCCGTATCGGTAGGAGAGCCCTTGGGCTTTTGTATCCAGGCCGTACTTGGGGGTCCCTCCGGGTGTGGAAAATGGTGAAAGCCCTGATGCGGGGATACGCAAAGCCTGGAAAGCGGGTGCGGACGTGTCCGAGTAAAGCTTGGCATTCCAGGTAATGAACCAGAGTACTCTTAAGCACATTGGTGAACAGCCGAAAGAGGGATCGACGAAACAGCTCGGTGGTGCGGGAAACATGGCGTGGTCACTACAAGATCCTCGTAGATGAGGACATAATCCCACACCGCACCATATGATCTCTTCATGGAGGAAGGATGGGCCAAGGGGCCAAGATGGGATGAGGATTCCCGAGAGATGGGGCTGGACCCGGATTTTGGACATCCAGGTGGTCCTACGTATCCCATTATGATGGGAATCAAGCCACACGTAGTTCTTGAAGTGCAGTTTAACGTCATGCGGGACTTGGGTGGGGAGTAATATACTCCTGAGCAAGGTGTATAGTATGGCGAAAAACCGACGTGAATGAGGACGTAGTCCTACACCATACCGTACAATCCTATAAGATAGGTCCTGGGCCGCGGCCTAGAAAGGCCGAGGGGCCCTGAGGCTGAGCCTCGGTCAGGAGGGCCTGACCGGTTTGTAGTTTAACGTCTTACATGAGGACGGGGGGCCAGGGGCCCAAGGAGGCCAAGGGGCCTGAGTCTGAGCCTCGTAAGGGGAGTTGTACGGCATGGTACATGATCCCGACGTAAATGAGGACGTAGTCCCACACCACACCGTACGCTCCGGGTGAGGAATTGTGGGCTGTGGTCCCGATCACTAGCACCACCTGGGGGAAGTTTATCACCTCAGGATGGGGCAGAATGAATCACTGTTGACCACAGTCGAAACACAGCGTTCCTATGGTGACCCGCATGGGGGCAACAATTGAGGGTCGACCGCTGACTAAATTGGCGACGCGGGACTTGTTTCAATTTGTTGCTTGAGAAACCCTCTGGGGCGTTGGCCCGTATCGGTAGGAGAGCCCTTGGGATTTGTATCCAGGCCGTTCTTGGGGGGTCCCTCCGGGTGTGAATCCATCCATGAAAGGGGCAAACACCTCCAGGGGGGGATGTGCAGCCGGGTCGAGGCTTGCTCGACATGGGCCGGGGCAAAAAATGTGCGCCCTGCCGTGTCTTAACCCGAGGGGAAGATTTCGGCTTTTGGGCTGGGCCAACAGACGAAATGTCTGGGCGTTCCTACGTATCTCATAAGGATGAGAATCAAGCCATACGTAGTTCTTGAAGGCCATGCAGTTTAGCGTCATGCGGTAAGGACGTGGGAGGGTAGAAGAACGGAGCGGGCGCATGGTGCGACCTTTACAATCTTTGCGTGAGTGGGGTTGCATGAGCGGGGCCAAGAAGGCCGACGCCCTGCTACACAAAGATCCTCCAAGGAGACCATTCCCAGGGGGAATAGTGGAAGAGAGAAGCTTGGGGCTGGGCTCAAGACGAGGCATCCGAGCGTTCCTACGTATCCCATAAAGATGAGAATCAAGCCGTACGTAGTTCTTGACATGCAGTTTAACGTCATGCGGGACGAGGGGTATCTCGTTCGGGGACGTGTGCGGCATGGTCATGATCTCAACGTGAGAACGTAGTCCTGCACTGTACCGTACAATCCCGTAAGAGGGTAAGTCGGAGAGAAACGAGGGGGGCCTGGGGCCAGACCTCGGTGGAGACGGGGCCAGGGGCCCAAAGAGGCCGAGGGGCCTGAGGCGGAGCCTCGGTCAGGAAGAACTGACTGACTTGCAGTTTAACGTCTTGCAGTGAGGACGGAGATACAGTTTAAGGTCATGCGGGACCAAGTCGCAGTTTAGGGTCATGCGGGACCGTCTCGCAGTTTAGGGTCATGCGGGACCATCTTGTGCCCTAGGCGAAGTATCGCTTGAGGAATCTGGCATTGGTGGGAGGGGTTACACGCTCTCCATCTGTGGTCACCAAGGAGTAAGCTCCATTGGGGTAAACCTTATGGATGATATAGGGCCCCTCCCATTTGGGTTCTAACTTGGGCGGCTTCCTTCCGGGAATCATTGGCGCTCGCAGGGCCAGCACCAGGTCACCCTGTAGAAAAGAGCGGAGACGAACCTTCTTGTCAAAAGCTCTTGCCATCTTGTCCTGATGCCTTTCCAGATTGTGCAGGGCACGAAGCCGGTTCTCGTCCAGTGCTTCTAGCTCAGCTAGACGGATCTCGGCTACCTCATCTGATGTCTGGTGATCATAAACGGCCGTGCGTAGCGACGGCAGCTGGATCTCGATGGGTAGGACGGCCTCAGCTCCATACACCAGGGAATATGGGGTCACCTGGGTAGAGTTGCGAGTCGTCGTCCGGTAAGCCCAGAGGGCGTTGGGGAGCTTGTCCGGCCAACTTTTCTTGTTCTGACCAACCATCTTCTGCAGAATGTTAGAGAGGGTCTTGTTGAACGCCTCGATCTGTCCATCTGCCTGTGCGTGGTAGCGGGAGGTATGGTTTGACCGGATGTCGTACTTAGCGTACAATTTCTTCAATTCAGCTGCTCGGAAGTTGGTGCCGTTGTCAGTGAGGACGGCGTGAGGGACCCCAAACCGGTGGATGATGTTGGAGCTCACAAAGTCAACGACGGAACGGGCCTTGACCTCTTTGAGCGGAACTGCTTCTGCCCACTTGGAGAAGAAATCTGTAGCAGTCAGGATGAACCTACACTGGCGGGCTGTTGCCGGCGGGTACGGTCCCACTACATCGAGTCCCCATACCGCAAATGGCCAAGAGTACTTGGTGGGGTGGAGGGGTTCTGGAGGCCGATGCAAGAAGTTGGCGTGCACTTGGCACGCGTGGCATCTCTTGGCGTATCCAATACAATCGTGGATCATGGAGGGCCAGAAGTACCCTAGCCTCCGGATTTGATGGGACAGCTTTGGCCCAGCTTGATGGGCGCCACAGGAACCGGCGTGAACCTCTTGCATAACTTGAGGTATCTCTACTCCTTGGATGCAACGGAGGAGGACACCATCAAAACTCCGTTTATAGAGGGTCTGCTCAAGACTGGGGCCACTCTGGAGGGTAAATTGAAGCGCGCGGCGTCGAATTCGCTCGCGCTCGTCCCGGTTGTCCGGGAGCTGACCATTTTGGAGATACTCGACAAAAGGTGCTCTCCAATCGGGGGTCGTTTCAACCACTGCATCCGACGAACCCGGGACTTCCGATACGGAGGGTCCGGCGGTGAGATGACTTACCCGCAGGCTATCACGGTCCTCTTGGGTGATGGGAGCAATGACTCTCCGGTGGGCCACGTGTATGACCAAATCATCTTGCTCGGGTTCTGCGAGCGATGCGGCTAAGCCAGCTAGGGCGTCCGCTTGGCCGTTCTGCGACCGCGGGACATGGGTAACCTCTGGCCGAGAAGAGAACTGGGCCATCAGGAGGAGGGTGTACTCTAGCAACGGTGCAAGCTCTGGCTTCCTGACGACGTAGTCTCCATTAACCTGTTTGATTACCAGCTCAGAATCTCCTTTCACATGTAGATGGGGTACATGGATCTCGAGGGCCAACTCGAGGCCGGTGATGAGAGCTTGGTACTCTGCCTCGTTGTTCGTACAACCTTCTGACAGCAGGAAGGAGTACGGCAGGACGGCTTGCGTCGGGGTAATGAAAACAATACCCAGACCCACTCTGTTGAGCTTGGGGTCGTTGAGCCTTCTACCGGTGGGGCTCCGGGAGGCGCCGTCGAAATGCATTTGCCAACACGGGACAGCGTGATCGACCGAGAGAATCGTCTCATCGGGGAAATCCAGGTCCAGGGATTGATCCGCGGAGGTTGGATGGGCAGCTAAAAAGTCTGCCAATGCCTGTCCCTTGACGGCCTTCTGAGGCACAAACCTGATGTCAAACTGCTGGAGAATTACTGCCCACCGCGCTAGTCGGCCAGTCAGCATGGGGCGGTTCAGGATGTACTTCAGCGGATCCACCCGAGAGATCAATTGCACCTCGTGGTGTTGCAGGTAGTGTCGCAACTTCTGCACGGCGAAGACGAGCGCAAGGCAGCTCTTTTCGATAAGGGAATATCTGACCTCCGTATCGAGAAGCATGCGACTGAGATAGTAGAGACTGTTCTCAGTGCCCTCGTTATTCTTCTGGGCGAGCAGCGCGCCGAGGGATCTTTCCAGGGCGGTCACGTAAAGGACCAGCGGCTTTCCAGAGACGGGTGGCATCAAGACCGGAGGTTGGAGCAGGTACTGCTTGATTTCCTCGAAGGCGATCCGACACTCCTCATCCCATTCGTAGGCAGCGCCTTTCTTCATGAGCCGAGAAAAGGGCTTACACTTGCCGGCCAGATTCGCAATGAATCGGCGTATATAGGCTAAGTGGCCTTGCAGGCCTCGAAGCTCCCGAATGTTGCTCGGGGGAGGCATTTGGCTGATGGCCTTGATCTTCTCCGGGTCGATCTCGATACCTCGGTATCTGACAACAAAGCCCAGAAACTTCCCGGAGGTGACCCCGAAGGCACACTTCAGCGGGTTCATCTTCAGGTGACGGGAACGGAGGAAACCGAACACTTTCTCAAGGTCTTTGAGATGGTCCTGGCGCTGATATGATTTGACTACAAGGTCATCCACGTAGCATTCCACCAATGTCCCGAGGATCGGTTTGAATATGCGATGCATAGCCCTCTGATAAGTGGCACCTGCATTTTTCAAACCGAATGGCATTACCCGGTAGCAAAAGGTACCCTGGGGAGCCCTGAAGGCAGTGGACTCCTCATCTTCGGGGGCCATCCGGATCTGGTTATACCCGGAATATCCGTCCATAAAAGAGAGGGCTTGGAACCCGGCCGTGGCGTCAATCAACAGCTCCGTCACTGGAAGTGGGAAGTCATCCTTTGGGCAGTGGCGATTGAGATCGCGGAAGTCGATGCAAACTCTAATCTGCCCATTCTTCTTCCTGACTGGCACAATGTTGGCGAGCCATTTGGGGTACTGGACCTCTTTGACGAAGTTGGCCTTGATTAGCTTATCAACTTCAGCCTCAACCATAGCACCATGGGAAGGGTGCATTTTCCTGGGAGGCTGCTTAAACCCACGATGTTTTACCGGGAGGCCCAGACGGTGGACGGCCACTTGGGGATCCAGTCCTGGCATCTCATCGTAACTCCAGGCAAACACATCGCGGTGCTGTTTGAGGAAGTCTACATACTGTTGTCGCTCCTCGAGGGACATGGCCGCACTGATCAATGTGGGTCTTGGATCTGCCTTGCTGCCAAGGTTCACCTGTACCAGCTCATCAACCGTGGTAGAGACGCCTTCTTCAAAGGCTGGGGGAGCATCCTCCAAGTCTTCCTCCCCAGCCGGGGGGAAACTTTCCGTGACGGAAGGTGCTTCTGGGCTCTCAAAACCCGAGGGGCAGCTGGTGCCGGCTTGGGCAGCAGCAGTCATCACATCAGGAGACTCACTCGTCGTGGAGACCATAGCAATGAATGCATTTGACCCTATCCCATCCGGCCTTCGGCCTAAGGGGCCACGCTTGACGATATCAAAGCAGTGGTGACGTGTCGGCCCGAGTCGGTTGATTCCATCCCGGCGAAATAGACACGTATGGCGCACCGCTGTTGTCATGAGCCTGACATCCCGGTACCGTACAGGGGTAGGAGATTCCGGGATGACCCGAGCCTGGTTGGTGTAGGAGTACGAGGTGATTCTCCGCCGTCGCTTGGACGCGGGAACATGCCTTCCTTGCGTACCCGAAACAACAAAACATTGTCCCATGTCGGGGGTCGTGGTCTCCAACCGGTGGATCGGGAGGATGTAGGCGTCGTCCATGCTTGCCCAGGGATCACTTGTGATTGGAGCGGGCTCATCCTCGCTGACCAGGATCTGCTTGTCTTTGCTTTTGTAATAACCCGCATCCAGATAGCGGGCCTCACAAGAAGCAAAGGGGGACGCGTCTCCTTGGATCACGCCTACTCGACCGTTGAGCGAGTACTTAAGGCACTGGTGATACGATGAGGGGACCGCAGCATGCAGATGGAGCCATGGCCTACCCATCAGTGCGTTGTAGGCGGTGTCCTGAGAAACAACCATGAACTCGGTGCTGGCAATTAAGCCACCGAACTGGGTCTTCAGGCGGATCTTGCCGACCGGGGTTTGCTCTGTCCTGTCGTACCCCTGAATCCTGAGGTCAGAGGGAGTCAAATCACCTTCAGACAAACCCAGTTTTCGCAACGTCCGGGTCGGAATTAGATTGATTCCAGAACCCGTGTCAACGAGGCAGCGACGGACTTCCACACCGTTAAAGTGGCCAGTGACATACAGTGGGCGAATGTGCCCCTGTATAGGAGGGTCTTCGTCTTCACCAGAGAACGAGATAACCGCCTGACATTCGGCGTTTTCAATCGTCTCGGTATGGAAGGCCTCCGCGGCTGCCACTTCCGTCTCGAACTGGAGGGGGCTCCTTAGGGCCTCGGCAAGTGCCTCGCGCATCTCGGATGACAAGCGCAGGGCCTCAAGGATGGAAAGCCTCGCCGGAATGCCGGCTAAGTGCTTTAGGACATCATACTTGCGTGCCAAACGCGCACCTCTGCTTACAGGGGGTTTTTCGGCATTTGGAGGCATAGCGGGTCCTGCTGGCTGAACTGGCGGTCGGCTAGCACTGGGTACATCCTGCTGCCTGCTAGTAGAAGCCTGGGGAGTAGTCGCCGGGCTAAGGTTGAACAGCGGGAGCTGGCCCGTCGCCGGGCGAGACTGGCTGTGATACGAACGAGGCGGCTCTCCCTGATCCAGCAACACGAATGGCGGTGGAGGTAGAGCCGAGGGTGCTGAATGGGTCTGCGCGTGCTGAGATCTGCGCTGAGCCTGCTGCCTCGTCTCGGTAGCGTGCACGGCTTGGTCACAAGTGCCTGCTGACACACCTCGGTGACCGGCGCAATTGCGATTCCGCCGACGTTGACGTCGGCTGGAAACATTGGGGCGGTCTGCCTGGGGTTCCCCCTCATCGGGGGTCATATAGGGCTTTACCAGCTCCACGGTGTTAACCGAAGCGTACCCTTGACTATCACTCGAAGAGTCATCCACCGCTGGGCGGATTCTGGGGGGAATGCCCATTTCAGGAGGCATAAAGTCGCCAAGAGTGCGGGATGACGACGGCACTGGCGGTGCACGTTGCTTCTTCTTACGTCGTCGCTGCTTGCCCTTTTGGGTAGAGGTCGATTGCGAGGACGATGCTGAGGCACCGGCTGTTTCTTCTGAAGGTTCCGGCTGCTTCAGGCGTGCCCGGATGATACCCTGGGCACGGATGACAGTTTTTCGAGCCATCCAGTCGTCGTATTTCTGGGACCCGCGGCTAGGGACCTGCTGCCACTCACCCTCGCTGTCACTGCCGATTTCTGATCCTGCAAAGACGCCTGCCACCTGAGCTGGCGTTGGGCCCAGCTTGACTATGTTGTTGTTGACCTGGTCCTGAAGCCAGTCTTTAAACACATAGCATCGCTTGAGGGTGTGCCCCAGGATCCGATGATAAGGGCAGTAGTTGGGGTGATCAGTGAGATGCGCCTCTGCCGGTCTCCTGCACTCAGGCAGACGCACAATCCCTTGCTCCAGAGCACTTCGGAAGTAACCAGGGACCTGATTTTCGTTGAACGAATAGGTATGGTATTTTCTTTCTGGGTAAGGAGCCCTGGGGGCCTGATCCTGTCGAGGGACCGGAGGGGCCTGCCGAGGGGGCGGCGCCTGGTTGTCTCGCCTAGGTGGCGGTGGCGCGTTGCGCGGGGGAACCTGTCGGTTCTGAGGCGGTCGCTGCTGAGCAGGAGCCTGTGCTTGAGGTGGAGGACCTCTGCGGGGTTGCGGGGGTGGTACCGCCGGTAGCAATTCCAGCTGCCTCGGGGCTTCTATTTGAGCCACTGCGGCGGGTTCAGCCCTGGCGGCCCTCCTGGCTGGGATCATTGGGGGCAGCAAACGTGCCTGACTAGCCTGTTGCAGGGCCTCTTCGAGGCGCTGGGCCTTATCTGAGAAATCTCTGAACCCCCCAGGGTAATTCTGGGTAATCAGGGAGGGTACCAGCTCTGTCTTTACGTTCCCCACACACATCGTCAGTAATTGCTCCTGAGTCAGTGGCATATCGAGAGAATACGTAAGTCCTTTCCACCGGGCGATGAAGTCCGCAACCCGCTCATCAGGCCTCTGTTTGCACTTAAAGAGGTCCGCGATGCTGGTCTTCCGCGTGGTGGAGCTGAACTGGTACAGGAACTGCCGGCGAAGGTCTTCCCAGCCGGTCACTGATCCGATGGGGAGCTGGCTGTACCAGACGAATGCCGGACCTTCCAACGTCTGTACAAAACATCGGAGCTTAGCGGCTTCTTGCTGAGCCGGGGTCCCCAACATGGGGCCGCACCTGGAAGAGAAATGAGCCAAGTGCTGGGGTGGGTCCCCTGTCCCGTTAAAAGGCGAGAAAGTGGGGTTCCCAAAACCCGGAGGCGCGGGCATATCATCCACCCACGCGGGATAAGGCTTGCCATCGGGTGGGACCGCCACCTGCCGTGTCTCCAACGCCTCGAGGCGGGCTGTGAGTGCCGCAATAAGGTCCTCCGGGTGGGGGTCCCTGTCTTGACGGGGATCCCTAACCACAAGCGCATTGCCAGGTTCTTCAACGCGGTAGACGGCTTCCGCTGCCCGCGGGTCAACTGGCTGAATGACCTGTTGGGCGACTGGGGGAACCCGGATTGGATTCTTCAGATTGCCCCGTCGCTCAGGGGGGTTTGGCGAGACGTATCGCGCCCTCTTGCCGTACGTTCCGGCTTCCACCCTGTCCGCGGCAGTAGCATGATCAGGGTTGCCCGGAGGCATCTCACCAGGGGGAAATTGTTCCTGCCCCTGCTGTCCCGGCCTGGGATTACCGTAGTCGGGTCGTCGCTCTGCAGCGCGCTCAGCCAAGAGTTCGTCGACCAACCTCTTCTGTTCAGCAAGCTGCTGGCGCAACGTGGCTTTCTCAGGATCTTCGTCCGTTTTCTGCACGGAGGCGGACGGGTCGGAGTGCTTGGCTATTCCGACGTGCTCCTTACCCTTGCCAGTGCTTCGACCGAGCGCCAGTGACTCGGTGGGTACAGGGAGGCCTAGCAGGTTCCTTTGATGACGGGTGACTCTCCCTGATGGGTCGAGTAGTGGCGGTACGCACTCGGGTGGTAAGTCCCCATCAAGGAACTCAAGCTCATCTTCCTTATCCACAACGTCGGCCATGTGGACTGTGACCCCTCTTGAGGGCATATCCTCAATGTCGCATAGCGAATCAGGCTGTCGTAGAATAGGGTTGAAGAGGAGGGCGGCATAGCGTCCCCAACCACGGACTTGCACATGGGGGGTAGCTTCCCTGACAATCTTGCGGAGTGCCTTGAAACTCTGAACGCATCTTCGTTGGAGGGCACCCTGATGACCGGGCGACTCGGGGTGCTGGGCCACAAGGAGCACCGCTGCATCAATCAGGCGGCACTGTTTGCCAATCTCCTCGAAGTGCTCCCGACTCCTGGGGTACACTACCCGTTCCCAACGGAGGCGGAAGTGCGTCGCCCACAGGGTCCGACAAAGGCATCCTACTTCTTCAGGGGTAAGCGACTCGGGTATGCGGAAATTCAACGCTGCCGCGGGCCAGAACTTCTCTGGGAAATAGTCCGCTGCAAGAATACTCCAGAAGCTCCTGGGTTCATCCTCAGAGCTCGGCCCTACATTTCCCCACTCATCAACCGGGGGTGGCTGAGGGACCGGTAGCGGCACCGAGGCGGACCTCTGGGATAGCAAACTCGGCGGCGGAGAATACGGCAAGCGAGCAGACTGGCCACCGTACTCTGGGCCTTCCTCTGAAGAGCAAGGTGACCTGACCACAACGTCACGATAGGACGGGCTAATAGCCGCTACTTCGGGTACGGGAATCGCCGTTACCGGTGTCCGGTCATGTCGTGGCTCTACCACCGTTGACCCCCAAAACAGCTCCTTGGGATCCCGGGTAGAGGAAGAGGGCGCTTCGGGCGACGGTGGCGGTGACTGCGCGGTCGAAACCTGCGGAATTCCCAGGATTTCTTCCTCCTGGATGTACCTGCGGAGAGAGACGGGAATCCGATGGACCTCAAATTCGGGGAGAACGAGGCTGACGCGTCTGGTTCCTGCCCCAGTCCTTGATACGGAGGAGCTGGGAGAAGGTTCCATCGCTGAATCGCATTCCGCTTCCGAATCGGAGAAGCGGGCAGGTTTGATCCCCCCCTGGGCCTTCCCAAGATTCTTCCCGTGGCGGCGACGACCCGCTCTTCTGCCCCTGGGTGGCTCTTCGGGACAGGGTTGACCCCTATCAGGCAGCCCTGGGGCGGCGCTAGCGACGTGGCGGAGAGGGCCCCCACTTGAGACAGCCGGGGTGCGAGGGGCACCAGGGCAAATATCAAAGGGTACATGGGGAGGACCTCCATGAACAGTACCCACGTGGGCGGGGCCTCTGTTGGAACCGGCAGGAGCATGGGGAAGGCCTCCACGGTCGATGCGAGTGGAGCGAGGCTGACCTTCACTCCTCGAATTGCTGGGGCGAGGAGGACCTTCGTCAGTCGCAGAGAGGACGTAGGGGGGACCCCCACGTCGAAGGACCGGATGGATGATGCCTTCAGAAGGACGGACTTCATACCCTGTACCGCGGGCGCGGGAAGTGTTTCCGCGCTGAGCATCACTGCCCCGGGGCAAGTCTTCCTGTAGGATGGGGGCGGCATGAAGCATGCCTCCACGACGAACCTCGGAGCGGGGAAGGCCCACGCTCTGTGGAGTGGTGGTACGGGGAGGACCTCCGTACGGGGTGGCATCACCGCGGGTTAACTCGCGGCGATCACTACTTGGGCCTGCAACCCGAAGAGTCAACCCGACCTGCCCGCAGGGCGGTTGGGGTCTCGATCCTGGTTGGGCGAAGGGGTGCCCCTGCTCAATGTAGGCGGGGGCTTCATAATGTACGTCGGCGGTGGCTCGGGCCACTGTAGCTGTCGACGTGGACGCGGCTAGGCGAGCGTCCTCAGCCCGGGCCCGGCGCTGACGTCGGGTCAGGCGGGACGGTGCAGGTGGTGCAGGGACGTAGTCTACCTGTTCTTCCTGCGGGGCCGGACGGCGGCGCTGACGTGGCCGGACGGGAGCTCTCGCCTGGGATTCCTGGGTCGGGGCCCTGAGCGGGCTGAGCCGGACCGCACCTGCCTCTTCAGCATAAGGCGAAGAGTCGTCAAGGCGTTCCGGGGATAGGCTCCCGAAACGATTGAATGTCTGGGTGGGGAGCGGGGGCTCCCTGCGCGGCCTGTTAGGGCGGCGTTGACGGCGGGGCCTGGAAGCCTCCAGGTCCAAACGGGCCATATCCCTGGTCGGGATGACCCCTTGTTCCTCATACCTGCGCACGAGGCTGTTGATCACCCTTCGTTGGATGACCTCTGATGGGGAAAGGGGACGTGGACGTCCCGCCTCCCGCGACGTGCCAGCCATCGTGGCGGTAGTGGCGCCATGTGGGGTGGTCGTAGTGGTGTCGCCCCTGCCCCTGCGCGGGCGAGGAGCGGATGGTGACGGCATAGCAACCTGATTCCTGACAAACGAAGGGATCAACTCATCAGTACTGAGAGGAAAGTGATTGACAGCCAGTGCCCCAGCATTCTTCCATCCCCATGTCTGTGAGAAGGATCCACGCCAACACGCTGCAGAGCGGAGCGCCCCACGTTCTACTATCCCGACTTCTGGTGAGTTCCACGATAGGCCCGCCATTTGCTTGGCGGGGCCAGGCACCGGATACCTGGATCCGGTGACATGTCAATCTACCGGTGTCTCGAACGCTACTAATCTCCATGCTGAGGAGAAGAATTTCACGTCGGGTTCACCATTTCTGTTTCCGACGCTTTCGCCGGGGCGCGCGCGCATCCGTCCGCGGAGGAGGGGGACGCGCGGCTTCGTTGCCCCGCATTCCCGCTTTCCAAAGGCGGGCGGCATTCGTTCCTTGTTCAGGTACGTCTGCTCCTTGATCGAAACGGGATGATGGGATGTCGGTTCTTCCTCCTGTGGATTCCTCCTCAGAACTCGTCACCTAGTCCGGGTCTCCCTTATAGATTTAATACGTAGTTCGTGAAACTCTTCCCAGTGCCATGTTTCCATGGACGCCGGTTAATTACGCTGCTTCTGTCGGGACATTCCAAAGGGTCCAGTCAGGGCAGCTACCTTCGGTCAGGGGAGTAATCACGTTCGAGGCATCGGTAGCGTGTCTGGATGCTGGGGTACCTGGCATGTCTGTCTGTTATCCTCGATCACGAGGCTTCTCAAGGGCGTGGAAACCCGAGGCATCCCACATCGAGCGCGGGGGGTTACATGTCATAGACACGTACCTGAGGTTTTCCTCAGCTTCCCGTGTTCAACACAGGGTATGTTTGCAAGATTAACGTCTAGCAAAGACGGTTACGCCAAAGGCGTTCCATCCGAGGTTTTCCTCAGGCATCTCGTGTTTACCACGAGGTAGGTCGCGAATTTAACGTCTCGCGGAGACGGTTGAGAATGGAATGGGACCATCGCAGGGGTGGTGACGACGAAGTTGGGCTTGAGCCTTAAAGGGGCTTCCTACGTATCCCCGTGGCAGGGAATCAAAGTCCGCGTAGTTCGGGATGGTGCCGGTAAACCGACGTGATGGTGGACCTTGGTCCGATGGGCATCGTCAGCGTACCTACATGAGGGTGGACCTTGGTCCGGTGGGGGTTGGGTTTGAACCTCTGGGAGGATTCCTGCGTACCATGCCTTGACATGGATCAAAGTCCTCGCAGTTCAAATGATACAGTTTAACATCATGCGGGACGGTAATGAACCCTGACGTGAATAAACGACGGGTGGTGGGTGTCGGTGAGCCGACATAAGTGAGGGACCTTGATCCACTATTGTTGGGCTTGAACCTCGTGGAGGCTTCCTACGTACCATGCCTTGACATGGATCAAAGACCTCGTAGTTCAAATGGGGGGTCGCAATGGCTTACCACTGGACCGGGGTGCAGTTTAACGTCGTGCTGGACGGGGGTGAAACCCGACGTGAAAGACAGGTGGGCTTGAACCTCGTGGAGGCTTCCTACGTACCATGCCTTGACATGGATCAAAGACCTCGTAGTTCAAATGGGGAGTAGACCTTGGTCCACTGATGGTGGGCTTGAACCTCGTGGAGGCTTCCTACGTACCATGCCTTGACACGGATCAAAGTCCTCGTAGTTCGGATGGTGGGTTTGTCGGTAAACCGACGTGAAAGCAGACCTTGGTCCACTGATGGTGGGCTTGAACCTCGTGGAGGCTTCCTACGTACCATGCCTTGACACGGATCAAAGTCCTCGTAGTTCAAATGGTGAGTTTGTCGGTAAACCGACGTGAAAGCAGACCTTGGTCCACTGATGGTGGGCTTGAACCTCGTGGAGGCTTCCTACGTACCATGCCTTGACACGGATCAAAGTCCTCGTAGTTCAAATGGGGAGTAGACCTTGGTCCACTGATGGTGGGCTTGAACCTCGTGGAGGCTTCCTACGTACCATGCCTTGACACGGATCAAAGTCCTCGTAGTTCGGATGGGGAGTAGACCTTGGTCCACTGATGGTGGGCTTGAACCTCGTGGAGGCTTCCTACGTACCATGCCTTGACACGGATCAAAGTCCTCGTAGTTCGGATGGTGGGTTTGTCGGTAAACCGACGTGAAAGCAGACCTTGGTCCACTGATGGTGGGCTTGAACCTCGTGGAGGCTTCCTACGTACCATGCCTTGACACGGATCAAAGTCCTCGTAGTTCAAATGGTGAGTTTGTCGGTAAACCGACGTGAAAGCAGACCTTGGTCCACTGATGGTGGGCTTGAACCTCGTGGAGGCTTCCTACGTACCATGCCTTGACATGGATCAAAGACCTCGTAGTTCAAATGGGGAGTAGACCTTGGTCCACTGATGGTGGGCTTGAACCTCGTGGAGGCTTCCTACGTACCATGCCTTGACACGGATCAAAGTCCTCGTAGTTCGGATGGTGGGTTTGTCGGTAAACCGACGTGAAAGCAGACCTTGGTCCACTGATGGTGGGCTTGAACCTCGTGGAGGCTTCCTACGTACCATGCCTTGACACGGATCAAAGTCCTCGTAGTTCAAATGGTGAGTTTGTCGGTAAACCGACGTGAAAGCAGACCTTGGTCCACTGATGGTGGGCTTGAACCTCGTGGAGGCTTCCTACGTACCATGCCTTGACACGGATCAAAGTCCTCGTAGTTCAAATGGGGAGTAGACCTTGGTCCACTGATGGTGGGCTTGAACCTCGTGGAGGCTTCCTACGTACCATGCCTTGACACGGATCAAAGTCCTCGTAGTTCGGATGGGGAGTAGACCTTGGTCCACTGATGGTGGGCTTGAACCTCGTGGAGGCTTCCTACGTACCATGCCTTGACACGGATCAAAGTCCTCGTAGTTCGGATGGTGGGTTTGTCGGTAAACCGACGTGAAAGCAGACCTTGGTCCACTGATGGTGGGCTTGAACCTCGTGGAGGCTTCCTACGTACCATGCCTTGACACGGATCAAAGTCCTCGTAGTTCAAATGGTGAGTTTGTCGGTAAACCGACGTGAAAGCAGACCTTGGTCCACTGATGGTGGGCTTGAACCTCGTGGAGGCTTCCTACGTACCATGCCTTGACATGGATCAAAGACCTCGTAGTTCAAATGGTTTGTCAGGGTCGGTGCTCACTCTAAGCCCACGTGAGTCATGCTCGGTGTGAGAAACAAGAGGTTGCAAGGACCTGACGATCACGTCGCGAAGGGTGCGTCCGTGAGAAGCGAAATGGGGCTTACGCGTTGAGCGGCCCATGGTGTTGGGGCTTACTCCAGGATGGAGGCCCATGGCGCGATGAAGCGCGGGGAAGATGGACCTTGGTCCGGCGATGGGAGGTGCCTCGTTCCCTATCACGTCCTCCACTGACCTTGGTAGTGGGGAAGTACCGAGATGCACGGGTGCAATCATCCGTACCAAAGGTTAGGGATTTACGCTCTGAGGCGACCCTTCCCCTGCGAACATACACCACTCCGACAAGGAGGATCTCATTCCATGTGCGGAGGAGTTCCATTCCCGTGGAGACGAGCGGTGTAAAAAATGTTCGACGTGGGGAAACCCTTCGTGAGGGAGACGAGGTTGGGTCACAGTTTAACGTCATGTGTTGAGGACGTGGTGCTTGGCAGTTTAACGTCCTGCAGCTCGGACGAGGTGGGTTCACTCCACACCCCTAGGGCTTACATAACCGGTACCCTCTGGTCCTTGGGGAAGGGAAGGTGTCGGTAAGGCCATGGTAAAAGGGGGTCGCGGGAGGAATCATCGAGGGGTCCACGTTAGCGTGGCTATGCGAAGAAGCAATAGCCGTTAGCGTGCCTATGCGAAGGAGCATTGGGCGAAGCAACGCTACGGGAGGTGTTGTCCATGGGACTTTGAAATCACATCGTGCAAACCTGGAGGGTCGCACGGAAGGAGGAATCGCTAAGCAGAGGAGTGTGCTTTGCAAAGTGGGGTGCCTTGGCCTTAGCATGGGGCATAGGTGGAAGTGGGAGGTGCTTCGCGAAGTGGAACAGTGTTCGCGGAGCACTGCCTCGCGAAGGAGTGGTTCGCGAAGCAGGGTCCTGCCAAGCAAAGTGCTTCGCGATGCATAGTTATCCTGCCTTGGCATAGGGATTACTAGCATGGGTTGGGTGTTTCGCGAAGCACGAGTGCTCCGCGGCTGCCCGGGTTCCCTTGGGAATCCCCTTCCTTTGCGAACGCCCTTGGGCTTCGCGAAGGGCATCCCTCTCGGAAGAGGGGCTCAGAACGAAACAAATCAGAGTCGTCTCGCGAAGTAGAAATACCTCGCGGAGCTCATGATTCCCGGGGCAAAGCTTGCTTCGCGATTCGGGAGAGGAGAAGCCGAAAGGTCGGATTGTCCGTCCCGTGGACTCAGGGGGAGTCGAGTATTTATAGGGAAGGGGCGCCGCGAGGCAGGGCTCGCGCGCCGCCTCTTGAGCTTCGCGGCGCGCTCGCGAACGTCAAACGCGCCCGCGGAGGATCACCGCCTCTGGTGCTTCGCGGCGGCTCGCGAACGTCAAACGCGCTCGCGGAGGATCACCGCCTCTGGTGCTTCGCGGCGGCTCGCGAACGTCAAACGCGCTCGCGGAGGATCACCGCCTCTGGTGCTTCGCGGCGGCTCGCGAACGTCAAACGCGCTCGCGGAGGATCACCGCCTCTGGGGCTTCACGGCGCCGCCAGGGCTGGGGCGCTTCGCGGAGGGGCTTCGCGGCGGTGCTTCGCGATGCAGCACGCCGGCTGTCTGTTTCGTTCCTTCCTTTCGGGCCCTATTTTTGGCGCCAACAAAATCAAAAATTAATTTATATTAATTTAATATTTTAAGAGTTTCCTAAAATGGCTCTCACCACAATTATAAAAGGGCACCTCCTCCATCAATTATTCACATCACTTTTTGCCTTAAATATTGAAAAAACCATAACTATTTCCCTTTTCAAGTTCCCTATTAACATTATATATGTGATGGTATTCTCAAAATACCAAATCTAGTGTCCCTAAGAGGAGATCTAGAGGGAGATTTTCGAAGAAGAGGTAATCTTGTTACCGACTCTTTCAAAATTATTTCTTCTTCTACTTCCTGTTCAAGTGTTGATTACATTATAAAGTGATAAATAAATTATAAATTATATTATTAAATATTATTAAATATTATTATTATTAGGTAACAACCATGTTCCACTTTTTATTCATCCTGTGAAAAACAAAAGTACCATCGTGGGTACGTACGGCTTACTGCCTCCACACCATGGTGTAATCTATTTTTCATCACTACTTTATTTGGATGGATATAATGATGAATATAATGGATATAAACAGAAAATATTAAATTATATTGATTATTTATAATTAATATACCATCTAATTTTACAACCTTTTACCATTAATATAATGATATTGTTGCTCGTGTGTACGTATGGTATGTCGTCTCCACGATGCAATGAGATTCATCTTCCACGCTAACCATTTCAAGAATGGTTATAAAAATTTATATAATGAATAAATATGAAATATATGAAATAATAATTCTAATGTGATAATATATATACATATATTTTATTTACCTTCTTTCATTCAGTATGATAAGAAAACAGAAACAGTGTTCATGCATACATACGGATTACCGTCTCCATGAACAATATATTTCATTTCATATGTATATATTATATATATATTTATATGAAAAATATATATTATATATAAATAATTTTTTAAATTATTTAATTAAATAATGATCTAAGTAATAGTTTCATTAATAAAAAGTCAAAACACATACGATAAACAAATCAGTTATTACCTGAAACGTTGCTTTAACTTGGAATTGTTAATAAATGGGTAATATAAAGTCATAAATAAATCATATATGATATCATAAATATTATTATTATTATTTTATAGTTTAATAATATTTTTAAAACCCCTATATAATATTTTTGGACATGTATGAAGGGAATGAAACTTTAAGGTAAGGGATTTTTGTCTCTCCTTCTCTTCTGTGTGACACATGCCTCACATAGTACTTATGTCTTCTATGTGGTGTTTATACTGTCCATGATTGTATTTTATGATCCTTAACCATAATATTATGTTGTTTTCATATCAATATAATTTTCTTTATTTTATGGGTCATATGATTCTACTGATTATAAAGTTATAAGGGTTGATTCCACAATCTCATTATTATCAGGATTGTTTTAACATAAGTATATACTGGGAAATATTTATATTCCATGTCCATGTTTATTAAAAATGTATTCCAAAATATTTTTAATATTATTCTAAAAAAAATTTAAATTTATTTTTAACCATGTATGACTTTTTATTAAACAGTTTGAAAGGAATATTTTTTTATTTTCTTAATAAGGTAATTTTTGAATTTTCTGGAAAAAGTACAAAAATAATGTTTCTTTTTAAATTATATGGAATGAATGTATTTTTTAACTTTCATTATTTCACAATGCCCTGAGTATTTCATTATAAAATTTTAAGGTTATTTTTAATGAAAATTTTTTCTTATAATATTGTGTGCCTTTTTAATAAAAGAAAATGATTTCAATAAAGGATATTTTCTTCAAGAAATGTTTTAAATGATTTTGTATGATACCTTTATATGCTTTCAAATTTGTTTCAAATAAAATGGTTTTGAAACTTTTTTATGTTTTAAAAAGTTATTTTTAAGGAAAATTCATATTCTAAGTGATCTTTCAAAATCCTTCACCATCTATGATGAAATACTTTGTTATAAATCAAGAATATCATTCATTTTATTTCTTAAAATGGTTTATGTTTTTATGGAATGATGTTTAAGAAACCCACTTCTTTTAACAGTTTATTATTTTGATGAAATGATTGTGAAACCTGTATATTTTCCATAGGATATGATATGATTACATGTTAATGACACCCATTCCATTACATTGGTTATGATATGATTGTTTATGATATTAAGGAACATATATGTATGAATTCATTATGATATGGGTATGACTTATATCTCTCTCCAATGCATTAGGTAAATATTTATATAAAATGAGATATACATAAAGGACATTGTCCTCCATGATGGTTATGGAGTGAACCATGACTACAAATATGGTTATGGGAGTGAGCCATGACTACCAAGATGGTATGGGAAGTGAACTCATACTATTAGTATGGCCTTGAAAGAAATTCCTTCCCTACTATGGAAATACTTTTATATGATTATTTTTATTCCACAATTCCATGTCTTATTCCTGTATTATTCATTCATGGATTATGTTTTTCATTTCCTTAAGATTCATGTCTTATGAACTGCCAATCTTTATGCCATGATTCGTGTTTATGATTTTTTATATGAAGTACATGATCTTATATTTTCATGATCACATTCTCATACCCTTATACTCAATAATATTCTTACATATCTCTCTTTTTACCCTTAGTTATCATCTTACATCACCTCTTTTTAAGTTTCCATTCCCCCAAGTTATGAAGATATGTATTATGTTTGATATGTCTAATAAGGGTGATAGTCTATAACAACCTATTGGGAGATAATGTAGATCACTTATGTACTAGTTTTTATGTTTCTATATTTCCAAAGGCACTAGACTAATATGGTCTTTGGTCATTTGTTTGTATAATGTATTAAGTATTCCACAGAAGTAATGTAATTTCCATGTATGAAAAGTGAGGTTCACTTTAGTGTGATCCCTTGTATCTTGTACCAATGTAATAAAGAATACACTGACTCTGGGTTATAGGAGTTGGGGTTTCATTAATATGTATACTTCTTTGATGATTTCTACCAAACCATGCATCAATCTGATAAATAAGGAGATAACCACAAGTATACTTCATGGATGCTCTATTTTCATGTGTTCTTTGTTTTTTCTTTCACATTGATTTTGTTGATGGTGTTATAGACTGTTTTTGTATTTTTTTTCACTTCCTAGTATCATAAGATGATCCCATGATTTCCATCAGTGGTATCTAATCTATCATCCCCATTATATCTATGTGTTTATTTCAATAGTTTTTATAGAACATGGTGTTTGAAACACAACTAGCCTAGATTCGATCAATAATGTTTTATATGACAATGAAAATATATATATTTAAATTCATAGAATTTAATATTATTATTATATTAATATGATTGTAAGGTTGTTTGAAGCATATGTTATGCAATAACACTACTTGTATCATGAGTCATAGAAAAGAAGAGCATCGGTTTTGGTTTTTCTTGAAGTTTCATTGAGTATCAATGCAATTTTAGATATCAGTTTGATATTACGAAATATAACAATGTAATATCAATAATTTTATGATTATATTGAGTGTTGTTTAAAAATATTCTATTTTTGTATTAAAAATGTTATATGTGTCACGCATTTTGGGTTCATGGGTGATCATGCTTTTAATATAGTTGATAGGCATGGTTGTTTTCTTACAGAGGCAATGAATGTAGCATAAAAATTTCTAGTGTGGCATGAATATGTCAAGAGAATCATGTGGGAAGAAGATGAAGGAAGTTTTTCATGGACCGTGTTTAGAAAGTATGAACATTTGTCATATCAAATGAGTCCCAAATCAAACTTTACATCATATGAGAAACGCTTAATAACCTAGGATATTCTAAACTATTCTTCGATGAAATATACCTTGATTTAATTCTATCTAGTGGTTATTCATGCTTTATACCATGGTAGAGGCATAGCATCTTTCACTCCTAGAGTAAACTTTCACTCCCTCATGCTTTTTTTTACCCGCACAAGATCACACACCCTGCACTACATACCTGGTAGTCTTTCCCTCAAGCCTGGTCAGTTGTCTCTATGATAGCTCACCTACTTGGGTAGGCTAGCCATGTATGTTGGCCAATTTTTTAGATTAACCATATAATAATATTAAACAAATTATATTTTGAATATACATATATATATATATATAAACAAAGGGTTTGTTTTATATACATATTTTATTATTTTAATTTATAATTCGATTATAAATAATTTTTAGGTTTTATAAAATTTTGTTTTGCAAGACTAAGATAAATATGAATTTTTCATATTTGTTCCTCATAATAAATAATTCATTTATTTATTTCAATTGATAATTTATTTTAATTATTTATAAATGTTTTATAAATAAATAAAATGTATTTTTGAATGTTTTTAAAATATAAAAATGTGTTTTATAGATTAACTAGAAATAAAATGTTTATAGTTAATGGATTAAATGTTTTTTTGAAACATTTATTACAAATTCCTTTAATATTAAAGAGTTAATCAAAGAAGGTAGGGGTAATGGATCACAAGACCTATATCCATAAAATTATATTCAAAAAAGAATATATAGATACAAGATTCAAATCTAAAGGTGCATTAAAACATCGCCTCAAATACTTGAAACATGTAAATGATAAAAATGATCAAAAAGATTACAAGACTAAATAGAGTCCCATAATTCCATGGGTTTTGTTTAAAGACCCCATTCCACCATATTTTCCTTCCTATAGATGTGAGATTACACATATTTCATATGGTAATTATAGATAATTAACTCTATCCAATCCTTGTAAAGTATCCATAATTCTAATGTCCCTTTTCTTTTAACAATATTAACTAAAAATAGAGATTCATGTTCAAACCAGATTGTATTCCATCCAAACTACTTTGCATACTTACTGGCATAAAATAATACCCCAAAGATCAGCTTCAAAAACAATGCAGTTTCCAAGAAAGTTCATAAAGTATCCCATTATAAATCCTATAGAGGTTCTAAATATACCTCTACACCTATCAGGTCTAGGAATACATGTTGTTTGTGTTTACTTTAATCAATGAGGACCAGGGAGGGTTTTGGATAATGTACATAGATTGGATCATCTTCCTTGGGATGTCAAGGACCCCAATCATTCTTGTTGATATAAGGCATTCCATTGAGTATATATTAAGTATATATATATATATATTTCAAATTAATATGGTTTATAAAATGTTTATAAATCATAATTAAGAGGAATTAAATTTTTAACTAAATTATTGAAAATCTTTTTAGTCTTCAAATAAATTGTTTATTTATAAATTATAGTTTTAATTTATAAACAATTTATAAAGTACATAAATAGTACTTAAATATAAATAAGTTTTCATTTAAAATTATGAATTGGTTATATTTAATTATTTTGAATTCTTCAAATTAAATAGGGTCTTATTTAAAGATATTATTTTGACCGCATCAAAATATTTTGATGATTCATATAAATAATGGTTTAAACAGTGTAATATATATGGTATTTAAATTATGTTAAAGTTTTATATAATATAGAAATTGAATTATTAAAATGTTTATAAATCATAAAATATCGTATGTTTAAGATGAAATGTCATATAATATAAATTTTGAAATAGTTCATATTGAAATTGGATATAGAATTCTTTATGTATAAAATTAAAAAATATCCATAATGTTTAACTAAATTATAAAATTTTTATAATAATATTTTAATATACTAAAAGTTCATAAATTGAAATCATATTTAAACATATGAAATTATCATTTATTTAAGAATTTTTTCCTTTATTTGTGCATGTATACAAATTTTTTATATTATGAATAATTTGTGATCTTTTTTAGGAGAAAATTTTTTTATAGGAGAGAGATTATTGCATTACATGTAAGGTATGACTTCATAAAATTTAGTTTTTCATCTACCTTCACCTTGGTTTATAATTGAAGTTATTAGATTTAATTTAATTGTTAAGCATAGTTTGTGTATATTTGGTTTTATAATTATTATGAATTGAATTCTCTCTTAAGTAAAGTATCCTAAAGTAGAGGGACTTCGGATCAGACTTCACACTGTCCTGGTGGCTTATATATTATTCTAGAAAGGTATGGGTTGGCTATTTGTTGCTCCAAGAATACTCATGTGGTGTTTTTCAATCCCATATAACTCTAAACCTTTACATGAATATTTAATTTACCTTATTCATATTATGCATATGGATATGTATGAATATGTTTGTTTTATATATTTGGGTGAATAAAAAAATTTGTTGGTTGTATAAACAATTACACATTAATGTGATTTGAATACATTAATTGGAAGGATAGAATATGTATTCCAACTAAATTGTTAGAATCATGCATACATAAGGAATAAAGACCTAAGAATATAACGATTCCATGAGATTAAATAGTTATGAATTTAATATGCATATGATTTATATTAAATTGGTGAGACTTTAAAATCTAAAAACCCCTCAAATAAAATGTGTGAGATTTCTTCTAAAGTGGAATATGTCATGACCTTGGTCATATAACTGTGTAGGTCAAGCTCAGTCGAGTACCCCTAGATTATCTTGTATAAAGAAATAAATCTATAAGTGAATTTTTATTATCTTGTTGGGTAGGTAAATCTCATATCAGTACCCTTAATTATCCTTTATTAGCTTATTCTTAGCGTCTTCTTTGAGTTACATGAGTTGGGAAACCCTAACGGTCATGATACCATAGGAATAGAGTTGATTTTATCCATATAATGGATTTTTCTAAATAGTTTCCTACCTAAATATCCAATAATTATAATTTTTATGATTGGGATGTTTCCCTACAAAATATTCAGGTCTTATTTATATGATACCTAGTGAAAGTCATGATAAAATCTAGATCTTGGTTCACTAAATGGATATGATGTACAAGACCATCTTTTTTAGTGGGATAACTTTCATTAAATTCCTTGATGAAAATATATAAAACAAGACACTCATTAATAAATTATTTTTTATAGATAAATAACATCATCGTTAAACTATACATTAAATTTAGTCCTTGAAATTGGAAGATCAATATAATAAAACCCTAAGATCAGTAACTTATGAAAAGGTTCTTGATAAATATTATATGGGTTAAAGAAACACCTTCCTAAGTAACCAAACTATTTAATATGTTCAATAGGTGAATCTAATATGATTATGTAAATCCTATAATGATTCTATTAAGGTTTATTTTAGATTTGTTATAGTAAATAAATTTATCATGTCATCTTTGATGATGTGTATGAATTCAAGAAAATTTTAACCTAATGTTCTCAAGATTTGAGAATAAATAATATGGATATTTTGATGTATAGGTTTTGGTGTTGTATAGACAGTATAGGTAGGTGAAATTTCAAACGAGAAGAATAAAAGTTAACTTGGAAATTCCAAAAAAGTTTCTTCAAATAGATAATTAAGGTCATTTTAAACTTGTGGTTATTATTATGAAGTAATTATGATTCTAAAAGATATAATTATTAGGATACCTAACAAAGTTTTAGGAAACTCCATGGAATTTCCATGTCGGGTTTCAGTTTTATAAAAAATGATTCTTTGATTTTGAATGGTATGTGATACTGAATGTATATTTTATAAGTGTTTTAAATATACACAAGTTGAAAATAAAGGGAATAACTAATATTTATTGTATTTTAAATTAAAATTATGAATCAAATAGTTTTTATATTATAGATTTGAATGAAAAGATATATATTAAGCTAAGATGAATCTAGAATAAAGGGTGTGTATCTTCATCTTATTTATCTTATATTATAAGAGGTTTTATTCTCCAACAAGAAGTTTTACAAGTAATATGAGATAATTAATTTTATACACATGTTTTATGATTCATCATATTCTATAACATGTTTTGAAAAGAAGAGAAGGATAAAAGTGTTTTACCAAGGATAAAATGTTTATCCAAGCATTTATTAAAATATGAAGAAATTTGTTCCCATCACTCATTAGTGTAATATTTTAAGAATAAATCTTCTTGTAAATAAAATGATATAAACATATAGAATACCATATGTGACATAAAAATGGTTGTTTATTTATGAAATATTCATAATAAAAAGAAACAAGTTTCATTTCCTATCATGAATAAGTTTTTATTGAATCTTAGAAAAATATTCTAAGAGGGAATTTAATGTATAAGAAGCTAGTGGTGGTATTTTTAAACTTAGAAAAAGTTTATAGTTAAAAAATAAAATATTTTACTAATATAAAGTTAAAGTGATTTCATTTAATATCCTTAATAAATTTAGGATATTAATAGTAAAAAATAAAAATGTAAAATTTTATATTTAGTTACCATGAGAAAGTGAGTATCATTATTTACAAATAATTATTCCAGTTAAATTGAATATCAATTTATCTTAAAGAAGTTTTGGAAGTGGTGGTAATTAATTTCTATAGTTACATTGATTTTAATTAAAATATTGATGGTATAGGTTATCAGTATAGTGATGTTAATCATAGAAAGAGTTCTATGTAGACAATGGAAGATTAACATCGAAACATTTGATGTTATGAAGTTAAAGAGTTTGAATATGTTCAAAAGACATGAACATTAAGAATATGATTCCTAAGTCTCACCATTATTCAATATATATTGGTTTATAGATGTCACTCACTAAATTTTTTGGGTGATTATTTTATCAGGTGGTGAAATAGATATGTGATAGAAATTGAATATATATGAAATGATTTGAAAACCCCATAAAATGAAGAAATCAAAAGGATAAACTAGTAGTTTATCATATACGATATGGTAAACATATGTTTATGTATGTTTTTGTTGATATTCATAAAATTATTTAATAATATAATATATATCATGGTTTTATAATAAATTCAATCTCCATTTATCATTCATGTTGTAACTTTACATGAACGGTATAATGTTAAATATCCCCTTAAAATACATTTTTGAGTTATCCTTGGTCAATGATCATCACGGAGTATAATGGGTTGTAATGATATGTTAATATTATCATGAATAGGATATTATACTTGTTCCAAAGGGTTGTATATGAGATAAGAAGAATAGGTTCATGAGGTAATAAGTACAAACTTATTACTTGGATTGAACTGCTAAGGTATATCTTATGGAATGTTATACATTCATTGATATACATAGGTGTGTATGTTTATTATAAATCCCCATTACCTAAGGTTAGAAAGGTACCTACCATGAGAACCTTCAGATTTTTATACCTTACGTACACAAGTCAAAAGTGACTTAGCTAACTAGAGGGTGATTTGGTACGTTGCTAATCATGTATTCAGTTGTAGTAAAACCAAGATGGAATTTTTTCACTTATATGGAGAGTAAAGACATCTAGCCCTTGATTGAATTAGACTAAGTAAATCCACAATCATGCTTAGTTAAGTTCACATATGATGTACTTAGCTACTTAGATGAGGGACATATGAAGTGGTCATATGTTAAGTGAATGACATGTGATGTATCCATTCACTTAGTTGGTCTATTTTAGATAATCAAGAAAATATAATGAAGAGACCAGCTGGGGATTTGAACCACACTTAGTGGGGTGAATCATTATTGGTGTATTTTAATCTAATTTTTTCATTAAACTTTTATCCCTTTTCTCTTTACCTATGTCACGTATTATGATGATTAGATCTCATTTTAATTATTTTCAATTTTTTATTGCAAGTATATCCAAACACTCACACATAATAGTCATAATAATTTACAAGGTTCACTACTCAATGTGAGTAGCTAATCCTCGACGTGATATGTTAAAACTTGTATACACAAAATCCACTAGTAAAACCCTAAGAATCACAGTGAGTAGGGAAAATCCTTATAACTCATGTTTCCACATCTCCCAAATGTGTTTTGGTGATTCCTGCACACTGGAGCTTACCACACCTTTATAATGAATTTTAGGGGTAAAAAGTGGTTCTAACTATAATTTAGAATATAACCTTGTTATATATGTGATTCCTCTTCCTTCTCTTTATTCCTCTTCCCAAATGTTTTTTGGCGCTTCCTGCACATTGGAGCTTACCACACCTTTACAATGAATTTTAGGGGTAAAAAAGTGGTTCTAACTATAATTTAGAATACGACCTTGTTATATATGTGTTTCCTCTTTTTTCTCTTTATTCCCTTTCATGGTATCAAGTAACTTCTTTTATTTGTTTTCATAACACTGCATACAACTATTTCTTCTTCTTCTCTTTCACAAGTATAAGATTATTCTCTTCCTTTTAGGAAAACTATAATTCGTATACCCTTTTTCTATAAAATTCATCTCCAACTCAACCTATTCCTTTTTTTTACTTTTATATTCTTATTCTTTTTCTTTTGTGTGAACTAAGGGGTATATATATCTTCTTCTTCTGGTTAACTTCATGACCAAGTCCACTAATTCTTCTTCTTCTTCCCTCTTATTCCTCCAATGCACAATATATTTCATTGGATATTCTCTTTTCTTTACTTTCTTTGACTCACAAAAAATATTTATAATAGTATTAGTTTCGGGGCCTTCTTCCTCTCATAGAACTTGGGATATTTTTCTCTAAGTTAATAGAGTATAATTTCAACATAACATGTTCTTCTTTGACCAGTAATAATATATATATATATATATATATATATATTAATAATATTCAGCATTTTTTGTTATCTTTCTTCTCCCTTCTTTCCCTCATTTTTGTATTCTCAATTATATATAGTTACATTAATTAAAATATCTATACATTTCAACATTTTAAAAATACATGGAATATTGGATTTTGAATTCCCACTGTAACATCTTCATAACCACCTAATAATTGTATGTAATAACAATATAAAATATATATTGATATCAAAATCCTCATCTTACATCTATCCTTGATTCATTCCTCTTAAAATAATTGTGTATGCATGAATACATGCATGGTATATTGATGTGGTCATGGCTTCTTCTTTCTTAAAAATCAAAGTAACTTTTATTTTGTCTATGTACATGATAATCAAAATACATTAAGAATATCTTGTATACATAAATGGCATTTATTGTGATCATGGAACATCAATTTTAGGTATAGGATAATCCTAAAAAGTCCTCTTCTTATTTATACCTTACTAAATCATGATAAGTAGATTATCATAATGTTTACTTTTCATTAAATAATGGCATCACCTAGAATCAACTATATTCATCTTCTAGACTTCTTACTATTTTTTCTTCTTTTTCCTACTAGAAAACTTCATCCACATATCATTTTTAATGGATCATGATAAATATAATCATGATATGTAAATATTTAAAGCACATTTTACCATGCATAATTGAAATTATACAACTCAAATGGGTATAACTTTCCATATCCCATGGTCTAACTTTCTACCTTGACATAGCCCATGTTTGATTTTCCTTACATACCCACAGTTGATCTTCTTACTATGTGTATCTATGGTCGATAATCCTACCATGAAAATATCATGGTTGATATTCTAATAATCTTCATCTTTGAATCACCACCAATTTTACATTCTTCTTCATTTTATAAGGATCACAATAACAGTATCATGATGTTGATGTCACTAAATCTTGGTCTAATTTCCATCACCTTGATCAAAATAACTCCACATTTTGATTTTTAACTTCACAATATCTATTGTAGTTTGGATCAATTAAAAGAGCATCGACTGAATAGGCTATAAGACCTTTATGCAAGATGAAAAATACCCTTACTCAACATCAGTTACCCTTATATATCCTAGGTAATTCCAATATTACATTTACATACTAAATGTGAATACATTTATTCTGAAAAACAAATCATTGAATTAACTTTATATAGCTTTTGATTATTTATATATTACCCTTATGAAAAATCATTTTACCCTTGTTCATGTAATGTAATTTAAGACAATCCTTTACATGGGAACCCAATTTACCTTTAACTAGGTACTACTTTTCAAGAATTACCCTTTTGTAGAACCTTAATAGTGTGAACTAACCTTATGTAGTTACCAAATTTGTTTACTTACCATTACACATGATTGATATTACCCTTATGAAATAACTTGTACAACAATATTTCCTTTACATAACTTCATAAACTCAAGAATTTTTTAAAAATCCTTCAAAATACTTCCAGTTTTACTTTAACCTCTTCAAAATTGATTCTAATAAACTTCAAATGACATCAATAATTATAGGATTAATTTAAAAAACCTTTCATCTATAATTTCAACCATTTCAAAAAAAATCTAAAATCTTCTCATTAACATAGATGGATCTTCAATTTTCTTTCATCATAGAGAGATAGGAATATTCACCATTATAAATTCAATTATCTATATAACTCCAATATTCATAAAATACTTTTTTCTCCAATAAAATAAAGAGATCTCTAAATATTCCAAGGAAATAACATATTTTTTCATATAAAATATGACAATAAACTTTAAACACCAACTTCCAATATTTGTCTCCAAGATCCATTCACTTGATGTATAATTACAAAATAATTGGGATCCTCCTATTATCTTCTTCAAAAATATGGATTCATCAATTAAAAGTCCAAAAAATTATTATTTATAGATTCTTTAATATATTTAGATCAGTTATCAATGGAATTTCAAATTCATTAACAACCATTGACAACAAATACAACACACAAAAAGTGGGATCAATAATATCCCCCTTTTGTATTTGTTAACAGTACCCATATAAAATGATATGTCAATATGTGTTCTATCTTAACTTATAAACTTTAATTTCATTCTCTCCCCCTTTCTCATTAAATGTTACATTTTAATTTTTATACCCCTTATTGATAATAAATTCACTGTGATTAGAAAATTGATATCAATTAATGCTTAAGAAAAGTTCCATCAACCAATCCAATATAATTCTACATAATCCATGCTTAGTATAGAAAACAATATGGTTTGATCTTGAAAAAAAACTAATTATAAAATAAAATGAAACCAAATGAAATGAGACGACTCAAAAAATATCTTCAAGGTTTGTTCAACTATTTTTTATGATGAAACAAATTATTATACCAATTAATATATAAATTTTTTCATGATATATATTAATCTAAATTTCTGATACTCGCTTCAACACATAGATTAGAACATTCAAATATAGCAGGTTGTACAACATCCTTAGCAATTATTAAAACTTTTTCACTTTTATAATTGGTTAATTCAATTTATAACCCTTTATATTTGGATGTTACTTTAATATTAAAGATTGAGCGATTTAGAAATCATTCCTGAAAGTATATTAAAAAATAATAAGATTTGCATGGCTTAATAATTACTATAGATTCTTAAAAATCTTCTTCACTTGTATACCCCTTAAGGAGACACTCAAAATAATATTAATAATTATGAATATCTTTTAAATATGAATCACATGATGTTTCATGTTTATAATTTCATAAAAATTAATTCCTTCATCATGAAGTCGTCAAGATTTGAAAACTTCCACATCTTCACCGAGGATAATCTCATTTGACACATATTCTTTGGAATACCAAATTTTATATTAATAAAAGATGATATATTCATTTATATAGTCATCCAAGTTTAAAAACATTCACTTATTCTAAGTTTATCACCCTTAAAACATGATTCACCTTCAATTACCTACATTAAAAGGAAAAATACAACTCACAAAACATTAAGGGAGTAAGGTGGATCTTCTTGTTAATCAATGTGAATTCCAAGGTTGAGAGGATTTTCATGGCCAAGTTTTTTTATTTTTTTATTTTTCATTATTACACATCTGATATTTAAATTTTATTTTTTTAGGCAACAAGGATGTCTTTACATATTTATCTTCTTTGTGTGGGTTTATTCTTTCATCTTTCGCTCTTTGGACAAAGGTATTCCCAAGTGTTTTATTCATTTTCATTAAATATTCTTCTTGGTCTATAATAATTGTTAAAAAATATTTTTCATTGTGTCTATACATACTTCACCTCCTACACAGTTGGTTTATCATTTACTGACAATCTCTCTTTAAATTCGACTTCTTTATATGGAATTTGTTCTCTTCCTTTGGTACTAGATTTTTCCTATGCTTCCCTCAACTTTCTTTCACTTTAAAATTTGTTTTTACAAATGTCTAAAAGATATTTTGGACTATACACTTTGTATTTGATTCTTACACATGACCTCTTGGGTTTCTTACCCAATGATATCTCATTTGTCTTCTTGAACACCCTGTTATAAGTATTCTGAATTAGATATTCCTTTTGTTTTTTTACAATTATTATCCTACTTTATTATTAAACTTTTGTGGCCTTATTTATTTATTTAAATTTTATATATTCTAAGATATCCATGCACAATTTCTATAACCACACCCATTTTAATCATTATAGATATTTTCAAGAATTCAAAATTTGTTTGAGTTTTAAATATTTATATTTATTTGTGGATGTTACTTCTTCTATAGATTTATCCATTTTGAAATAGGATCCAAATGAAATTAAATGATATATGGATTAGACCAAAAATCCAATGTATTGTTCCCAAACCTATTACACCACCATCATTTCCCAAAAAAATAGTTCTTTTCTTCAAAACTACTTGTTATCCAAAAATTTTAGTTTTGTGTGTAAGTTATTTTTGGAAATTTTTCATCACTTTTTTAGCTCTTATTAGGTAACCATATTACATACTCATTATTATATCCACCATATACATTTTAGTAGTATAATCATCACTTATCTTTATAAATATTTATATATATTTTTTATATAAACCTATAATTTTTACAGAACTGTATTTAGAATAATTATTAGAATTATAAATAAATAGATCCTTCTTTTTTGATCCTACTAATGAATGATTATTTAATGAGTTAATAAAATTATTTCCACTTAATATAGGTATTTTGATTTCATAATCCTCCATATAATATCATGTGGTTGTAACTCTTTTCTCCCCCATTAGTGGAGTCTCAACAAGTGTCATTTCCATATTAACCAATTGTACTTCCGAAGAAGGATACTTAATATTGAGAGAATTATTATGGTCTTAAACGAATTTAATTTTATATTAATAGCCTTTTCTTAATCTTACAACTTCTTCATTATTCATTTTGACCTTCTCAAGTAATAAAGTGTCAAGTTCTTTAATCTTCTTGGATTTAATTTCCAATTGCGCATTATTGGTATTAATGATATTTTTATATATTTTATTATAATTAACATATATTTCATTTAAGTTATTTATTGTAAACATCCTTTTCTTAAATTTAACTAATACACTCTTCTTGGGTAATGACTCGCATCGTTCCAAGTTTAGAAAATCAAGAGATACTTGAAATTTTTGTTCTTGGGAGTGTATAAAAGGAAAATTGTAATTTATCATATCAAATGATCTTGAATAATTTTTATGACCACTTTTTTGTTCCTAAAATAGGGTTTTCCTTAGTACATAAGTTTAGTGGTATTCTAAGCCATTAGAATTTTGGTAGAATATTTAATATTTAATTAAATAAATACTAATTTATCCATGCATGTTTGAATGATAATATCTTTTGAATAAAGCATTATATTGATATTATGACTCATTGGTTTAGTATGAAATGGGTTTTTTTTTCCTATGTGGGAAATAAACCTATTTTGGGTGTCAGAGTTAGGCTTGGGCACCTTTTTCCTTTCTTTTCTTTTTTTTTCTTTTCTTTTTTTCCCTATTTTTCTTTTCTCCCTTTACCTTTGGCTTACTGTATATGTGGATCTCCCCAACACATTGTGGATTTCATAATACAAAGAGATAATAGTGAGATAAAGAGGGATAGGGAGTGGGTTATCACACTGGATTCATCAATCGGAGATAAATTGTGTTACAACAGAGGTGAGGCATGTATTTGAGAGAGAAACTTTGGTATTTTACACTTTGTGGTATAAATTGTTTATGTTTTTTACAATATATCCCCATATAATTGTTTAGTTTTATTTTTAAATATTTATATAAATTTTTGGGAACCCCATGGTGGTCGATCTATGGTTGTTTTGGGATAAATTGGTGTTTTAGGGTGATTGTAGTGGGTTTTTGTTCAGAAAAACCAAATCACATGGTGTGTAGTTCAAGAATACATTTTTGTGTTCTTAGTTTTTGGATAGGTGAGGAAGACAGTGCTACATTATGGGTGTTTTTGGGATATGTCATGTGGGATGACTCAGGTGTGTGGTTTGGGGCATGGCCAGAAACCCAATGCTGGGGAACATGGTCATGTTGGGTACATGACCAGATGTTGTGTGAAGTACATGTATTGTTCTTGTGTGTGGATTTTGGCCAGACCCCATGTGGGGTGCATATCTAGGTGCATGGACAAGCACTCTGTATGGGTGATGCACTATGTAGGTTTAATACACGCCATGTACTTGGGTTTATATGCCAAATCTGGTTAAGGTATACCGTTAGGGAAGAATATTGAGGGTATACATCGTGTACATGGGGTGCATGCTATGTACCTTCCCTTCTGATATATTTTTCTTATTTTCTCACCTTGGAGTCATAATTGGACTTATGAGCATTCCACACTGGGTATTATATACATATATCATGATGGTGTAATCCTTTCAGTGTTTATAGGTTGTCTTGATGGAATTTTAGACTGGGTGAGTTTTGGAGGTAGGTTTTCCTTAGGGTTTTGATCTTGAATATTCCTAGTTGTTGGGTTGTGATCTGTGAGTTCTGAGTAAGGGTTTCAATATTATTATATGACTTGGTTTGTGGATGAAAAAACATTTTTTTATGTTCTTTTGAACAGATCATGGAAGGGTATGTTGAGTAGTGTCTCTGACAAGATCATGGATAGTCCATGGTTATTTGGATGAGTTTCTCAAGGTTTTAGTAGAGATGGTTTTCACTTCTTGAATAAGGTTTGGTTCAATTAGAGCCTTTGGGTTGGGTTAATGTCATGGTATGGAATTTATGGTCGTGATCCATTAATGGGATATTGATATAGGTCTGAGGGACTTGTTATGTATACCCTTAGGGGTGAGATAATACCCAAGGGTTGGTTGTTTTCTAGAGAGTCTATCTTAGGATTTCTTATAATTAGATTTTTCTAAGGATTTACTTGTACTGGAGGAGCCCCTTTTAGGGTGTCTTATTTTTTATAAGGTTATGAGGATTGTTGAGAATTACCTTGTGGGTGTGGTGATAATTTTTTATGCCCTTATAGGTGTTTTGTTGATTGAGGATCAATGGTTGGCCATTGAGGGCTACATGGAGATGTTTTTCAGGTTGGGATTGTTTTGTACTTTGGGTATAATAAGGGATACCCTCATATGGTTTCATGTCCTATATTTACAGATTTCTCTAATGGATGATTTAATGGTTGTGGTTGGTTTGGGTTTCAATTTTTCAATAAAGATTTCATATATCAATCATAGCATGTGTTTTAAGATGGATGTGATCATGGAGACTGAGGGAGCCCCATGTCTTTGTTGACCTATTGAGGGATTGGAAATCACCTAGAATTTATGATTTTGGGTGTCCCCTTATAAACTAGAGATCAGTTGTGAGATCCCATAGTGGTTATTTTAGTGTTTTAGGGGTCCATGGAATCCCTGATCTTTGTTGACCATGAAATGGTTAGTGATGATGTTTCAAAAGTTTGGATAATGGGTTTGAATGTTGATAGACCCTTGATTTTGTGGCCTTTTTCTGGGATGTTTGAGGTGGTTTCTGCTCATTACTTGGATGTAGGAGTAGTCCTTTGGTATATATTTAGACTAGGAATTTGCAGGAGTGTATCCCTCCCCTAGGACAGTAGATTCTTACCCAGTTAGGTCTTGGGTGTATATGGTCTTTGATGTTTTTATGGACCCAATTTGAAAGATTTACCTTCCCCCAACTATATTTTATAGATCCAGATAGTTCTGTTGGACTATCATGTCTAGGATATGTTTTCCAAATGTTAGTAGAGTCCATGCCATCAATCCAGATCATACCATTAGAATCTTAGAGTCGGGAAGAGTTTTGTGTTCTCTTTTTGGATGCCAATTATTATTCCCTATTATCTAACATTTATAACTATCCTCACACTTTAAATCTTGTATCTCCTATTTAGATATGGAGGATGCACCTAATTTTGGGTTTTTGGATGTAATAAATCCTTTGGCATGGGCTAAAATAGAGGTAGATTTACCTTGGGTGTCAGAATATATCCCATGGTTGGTTAGTTTAGATTTTTATTTCTTTTAATACCTTGTTTATTTATTTTATGCCAGTTGTCATTAGTTTTCTACTAGGATAGAAATATTAGGTTTGAAAGAACATGTTATGACAACAGATTATAGGTTTTTCATTAGGGGTAGCCTTCTAAGATTTGCTTCTCACCCTCTATGTATGCACCTCGATGTGCATACAAACCTTGTGTCTACTTTTAGGTTGACCACAAATGCATACTATATTGGGTAGAGGCTTAATATTTTATGATCGATTGGGTTCATTTGTGTGGAGACTCATGATAAGGATGGTGTAGCTCAATAGTTATGGAGATCGCGTATGTGATTCGGCTAGGTGTTAGTAGTAGAGGCTTGTGTATTTATTTTCAGTTTTATTTTATTTAGTATATGTGATCATCCCTATGGGTGGTCGGTTATTAAATTATCATCATTGTGAGTCTTTATGACTATATATCACACTCTATTTTATTATAGCATGATTTTGTTTTAGTTATTTATATTTCCGACTTTGATGTTCATATTGTAGATGTGTTTGGTTTATTTCCACTTTTATTGCACTCTAACTAAGGTTATAGTCTCCCCACTATATCTTTTAGACCATAACCACTAGTCATCAACATATGGTTCATGGATAGGTTCACTTGAGGCCTTGTGGTGGTTTGGATCAGGTGACAAGTTATGTCAACCTAGGATAGTTTATTAAATAATGGTATTAGAGAAGTCTTTTTACTAATTTGGGGACTTGGTAGATAGGTAGTACAAGGATGTGTTAGAACATGTGATGGATATTAGATAGGAGTGTCATGAACACCTTTTCATATATAAAGTCCAAGTTTCTTGGGAATGGGATTATTTTTATTAGTTTTCAATTTTATGGTTGTATGATTTCACCTATTATGATGCACTTAGGATTGTATTTTCTCTTGGCCTAATAGTAAGAGGTTGGTGTTCATGAGTCATTATAGACATAAAGGATTCACATGACATATGCATGTCTATGTGGGATTTCAATGATAATGGAGGTTCAGTTGTTTAAAGTGTCCACAATGACCTATATGGTGTTGTCATGTATAGATCCTTGGTGGAGTTCTACTCACTAAACTATAGTTATTTTCATCTGATGATAGGAGATGTGGATCTGATAGTGATACATTAATTGGGGATAGAAAATTAGTCCCCTCATCGATTTATGCATGGAGACACTTAGGGGGGTTGGTACAGGTGTTGGATTCTCTACTATGTTTTTGGCTCGATGAGTGTTATTACATATGAGAGTTATTTTGGATCAGGCTCAAGTTGCCTTAATGCTTTGTTTTTTCCCTAAAGTCCCAAGTTTGAGTTTCTTGGGGGAGAGTAGTTCTCACCACATGCTATCTTTTAGGTCTTTCAATGGAACCTATGTGTCTATTCTCACTAGGGATTTGAGTCTGTGAATATTCTTTCATTTGGTGGGTCGTGTTGGGGTATGTTATCACTAGGAGATCATTTCATAGAAGATTGATGCGAGTTATCTTGGTTTTGAGGTTATCTTAAGAGGTAAGGACCAATTTTTTTCCTGAATCTAATTGTTTTTTTATTAAGCTTTATTGGCATGGTGAGAGCATGAGTAGACGATTGTGATTTTGGATCATTCCCCAAGTGGAGGGTGGTAATGTGGTTGATCTTGTCATGAGGAAGACACCTCAATTTTGAGGAGTGTTGAGGTTGATCTAGCTTGTTGGAAATGACATGTGTATGGAGCATGGTTGGTAGTTTGAGGTATGTTATCCTATGTTGATTAGGATGTGTCTCATGTGATCATGAGAGCCTATGATAGCTTCTTTGAGAATCACTCTACCATCAGTATGAGAGTGGTGGTTGGAATGGATTTTCGGGATAAACCCTTGTTGTGTGAAGGCATGTACACATGACTTCTATATAGTGTTGGTTGGTTGGTTGAATGGGTCATGTGTGGGTCCGTTGATTTTTTTTTGGTCTCAAGATAACTCGAGTGGTGTAGTAGTGAGGGACCTATTGTGTTCAATGCTCTAGGAGTGGTGTAAGAAAATCCTTATGGTGGGGAGATCACTATCATGACCCGACCCAAGCTGGGGCTCAAGCTACAACTACCCCAATCCTGCCTCCATAGGCAAGGGGGTGGATATAAGCATCAAAGGCATAACTAACTTGGGTAGGCCTTTTCCTATGTACCTGTACACACACACACACATCCATCTCGATGAAAAAGTGAATAGGGAAAGAATAAAAGAAGCAACAATTCTATAAATTAAACCAAGTATTCATGAACCTCTAAATAGTAAAAAAGTATGGTAGTGTAAATAGAAAAGTAAAGGGGAAAAATACATTCCCAACCATAAATGTGTCCCAAACTTATAGGAAACTAGAAAAATAAAAAAGCTAAAAGAGATCCTAGCTCCTAAATCCCAAGCTACAACCACCGTATGCAGTCCAAGCACCTAGTATCCCTAAGCTCCTCTATTGACACAGTAGACCTATCGGTCAACTACATAAGACACAATATGTGTGGCCAAAGCCCATTCTGGGGTGAGTATAAACATACCCAGTAGAAATCCCTAAAAGATAAAGGGGTAGAAGTCAGAGATACAATATAAGAGAAATACAATAGATAGAACAAGGTACCATGAAAGAGTATAGATCAACCCAAAAAAAGAGTGAAGGTAACCTCATCCAAACATAAGGGGATCGACACGGTGATTAGATGAACTACTCATTGAGTCTTCTCCACTTATAGTATGATAGTAGACTCATCCAACCACAAGAAGATAAAAACAAAAATCATGTGGCATACATTGTGAATCTTCTCCTCTCCTGGAAGGACAGTGTCTAAATCCAAGGTGTGGATACATAAGAAGGATATATATATATATATGCTCATTCAAAGAATCTCAAACAAGAGAGTAAGGGGATCTCCATCTCACAACTTAGCCCAAGAAGAAGAGTATCCAACAGTTCCAAAATCCTAACTATGATTCCAAGCATCTCACACATCTTCCCAGAAGTAATAGTTCAAGTCAAACCATGCTTCATCACTGTGCCACACAGTCAAGGGGGGAAAATTGAAGTTGAGGACCCATTTCATGGTAAAATAAGAGGGTTCCACTATGATGGCATCGTGGACCCACTGCCCAGCTCTATTGGAGGGTACCAGTCAGAAGATATTGAGGACCCACTACCCATCCCAGCTAGATGGAACCACTCAGAAGATGTGGAGGACCCACTGCCTAGCCCAACTGTAGGGAACCACTCAGAAGAAGTCGAGGACCCATTACCCAGTCCAGCAGGAGGGTACCACTTGGAAGATGTTGAGGCCCCACTACCCAGTCCAGCTAGAGGGTACTACTCAGAAGACTTCAAGGACCCACTTCCTATCCAACCTATATGGTACTACTTGGATGACTTTTAAGACCCACTACCCTGCCCAACTGGAGGGTACCACTCGGAAGGAGTCTCTGGTAATCATGTCTGATCACTGTCATCATCGAACATCACCATGAATAATCATGCCCATAAAATTATACATATTATATCTAAATCCAAAACCGAGGTAACAATAATATTCTACGTGGTAAAAAACTCAGGATAGTCTCTTAATGAGACAAAATTTGAGTTCAAATTAAGGAGATACAGGCATTTTAAGTTTCCCAGAAAGAAAATAGGGTGACATAATGTGTGATGGGACCCACATGGTGTGTGGTCCCACTTCACAACCTAGCCATATCACTGTCCAGCACATGGATCCATCACATGTAGTATTACACACCATGTAGGTGGACTACACGGCATGTCCTAGCTATCTGGGACTGATATCGTGTCCTGCCCATCGTGTCCATGTATCGGAGTACACTGGCGTATATCAAACCTCATGTACTCCTGTACAGGTTCTCATCCATGTGACCCATCACACCATTTTCTCAACCAAGAAGGGGGTATATGGAATATATAAGGTATGAATACATATTGTGTCATCCTTATCTTTCTCCAAACCCTAGCCACCGTTGTGAAAGGGGTTACACATCATGTCTTCTTCATTGATCATGGCGTGTAGTCATGATTTTTCCAGAATCTTTGGATCTGACAACCATTCTTGAAATCTGGTCCATGCATTTTAATTCATCCCAATATCCAAGAAAAATTCATGGATCTATCACCATTCGATGGATTCCAGCCCTCCAGTGGCTGAAAACTTGATCTGATTACAAATCCGTACAAACCGTGCATACCTCTCACCCTTGTGCATGCCTAGATTCTACCACCTTCAATTGAATTAGCTGTCATTTTCTGAAATGGTTCTTCTTATCCCAAAAACACTCTATATCCATGCTCATCTCAATGAAGTATTCCTTTTTCATCAATCTATTGTTGTTCTGGGGGTCTGATCGGACTCGTTACCACCCAGCATGGTCGAACTGGGACCAAGGGGTCCAATCAGTGAATAATGCCAATAAATGACGGAGAAAATCACAATAAAAAGGGATTAAAAAAAATTTTCCAAGAATTATTGGACAATGATCAAGAATTTTGATTTCAAGGTTAGAAAACAAAAAAAATGATAGAAATTTTCTACTCAGGCACATGGAAAGTCTACAATTGGCAAAGATCTAATGAAAATGGTGAATCTTCTCAATAATTTAATCAAAAGGGTGTAAAAATCCAAATTGGTGAGTCCTACCTTGATTTTAGTTCGATCATTAATAAATAATGTTTCCACTAATGATTTAAGAGAAATTGTTACATTTTTTGCATCCTGATCTGATCTGATCTGGAGTTATGTCGTCATTCGTCATGATTTTCCAATAGAAGGGGGAAGATAGCTCTCGCCAGTGATTTAAGGATTATGAGGCTAATACTTTAAAATTATCTATGATAGTAAATTTATATATTTCCAATCTATTTCAAAGTGATTTAATTAATTAATTTAATAATTAATTATTTCACCGATTGTATCGCCAATGAGGGAAGAGTTTGAACGCCCTACACAAACCCATTTTATGACACGCCTAAGGTAAACACCACATTTCGGACTCAACTATAGTATCATATTTCTGATATTATCAATCATTTAATAGTGATCCCATTTTATTTAATAATATTTTCATACGCAATATAAAATATGTTTAATATTTTTATAAAATTAATTCTGGGTACACCAGGCCTTGGAATCACACATCGTCTTAGTGCCTAGCTCTGGAAGTATATATAGAAATATTTAAAAGACTTATAAGGAAAAAATTGGGTCTCTAAATTATTCCCTTATTCAACATTTTTTCCCCAAAAAGTAAAACTAAACAAACAACTGAGGATATTGAGCCTGCATCTGGATCTCCCGCTCCCAGAGACTCTCTTACACATTTCTGTGCTACCACAACATGTGAACAAAAGGGATGGTCCATCCAAAAATGTACCACTCCTATTGATCCTCAATCACCACCCGGTGCTCTGTAAAGGTGGCTCGATCCTCAATATCCAGCTCACCCCAGTTGATGACATGTGTGGGGTCATGCATTTATCTCCTCAGCTACGACATGTGGAATATTTCATGCACCCGCTTTTGAGATTCATCACATTCATTGATGAGAGAGGAAAATTATTAATGGAGGGATTCATCACATTTATTTATGAGAGAGAAAAATTCTTAATGAAGGGATTCATCACATTTATTGATGAGAGGGAAAAATATTAATGGGGAGATTTATATCACCATTAATTGAGAATTTTCTCCCAACATTAGTGGATATTATTGGGAATTGCCCTGTGGTTTTTTAATCCTCTGCATGGGAGGGTTTTTCCATGTTAAAAAAATCATGCGTGTTGATTTATTTATTTTGCTTATATCGCTTCCATATTTTGACGGGTTTCTCATGATATTTTTGGCAAGAAATTTTCAGCCTAGAATCGGGATTCTCCCCAACAAGTGGTATCAGAGGAGGTTGGTTCGTTCTTGTAGTTTAACGTAAGGATTTTGGAAGCTTCGAAGAGGATCGAAGATGCGTGCATGGAGTAGAATAAAGTTTGGAAATTAAAGAAGGTTAAGAGAGGTGATACACATGTCCGCTCATAGGATGTTGAGAAGGGGGGGTAGTTTATTTCTGCAGGTGCTCCAGATTATTTGGTGATCACGATTATGGGGGAGCTAGATGTTTCTGGTTCTTGTCTTGTTCAGCAGGATGAGCATGATGGTGCAGATTCAAATGTGATGAAGATTTCGGCGTCTGATTTTCTTTTTGCAAGTGGAGATGATATTTTTTTTATCAGAGGTGAAAAATGACGACGTCATATTTTCTGCAGTTGATGATGGTTGGTGTGATACCGACCTATTTTCTTTCAACTAGGTTTGTTGGATGGTTCCATTCATTAATGTGATGAAGGGGGAGATTATTGAGATTCATCACATTTATTGATGAGAGAGGAAAATTATTAATGGAGGGATTCATCACATTTATAGATGAGAGAGAAAAATTCTTAATGAAGGGATTCATCACAATTATTTATGAGAGGGAAAAATATTAATGGAGAGATTTATATCACCATTAATTGAGGATTTTCTCCCAACATTAATGGATATTTAGTTCTCAATATTAATGGATGGAATAATGGATGTTGACTGCATTAATTGATGATTATGTACTTGGTGTCTATATAAGGAGGACGCAGAAACATATTTTTGAAAGAAAAGGGATGTGCCAGCAAGATGTAGCCAGCAAGAGAGACCTGGGAAGGGGTTGTCGCGTTTTTGGTGGCCCATGTGGCACGACGATGATGACGCAATTATCTTGGACATGTGGTGATGTTCTTGACAGGGTGTTCAAGATGCAGTCCACCAGGAGCAAGAAGGGGGCTGCCGCGTCGGCTGTAGCATGTGCAGCGCGTCAGTATTTGGCAGGTGCAGAGCAGCGACTATGGAATTGATGATCATGACCATGTATCGAAATTATTCCTGATAGCGGTGATCAGGTGGCGTGTCCTGATTGGAGATCAGTGGTATATCATAATGGAAAGATCATTCAGGTGTCACAAGCTAGTGCGAGGTTGACGCATGTTCGAGTGAAGATCTCCGAGGTAGTGAAGTTTCATCGACAGAAGGGTGACATTTTGTCATAGATTGATCTTCCGATACATGGCGTCAGTGAGATGTTTATCATAGAGAAGGAAGAGGCATATAAGGGTGTGGTTTTTACACAGGTTTTCTACGCTCTCTTATTTGTAATTCAAGTTCAGGCATTACTTGGATTCTTGTATTCTCTGATTCATAGTAGATTTTTGGGAATTGCCCCGTGTTTTTTTAATCCTCTACATGGGAGGGTTTTTCCACATTAAAAAAATCATTCATGTTGATTTATTTATTCTTCTTATATCACTTCTATATTTTGATGGGTTTCTCACGATATTTTTGGCAAGAAATTTTCATCCCGAAATCGAGATTCTCCCTAACACCCGCTTCAACTGTAGGGCTAGAGAGAGGTGGTAAGAAACCTCGCCAACACTCTTCATGATCTTAAATAGCCTAATGAACCTCAAGGATAGTTTTCCTCCCCAACTGAACCTCCACAATCCACATCATGGGGAGACACGCAAGAAAACATGGTCTCCCTAGTCAAACTCCAAGGGCCTATGACAGTGATCTGCATAAGATTTTTGTATGCTCTGGGTCATCCTCATTCACTATTAGATGAACTGGAATTTCTCCATTGTTTCCTACAACATCTCTAGACCCACAAGATATGTCTCACCAATCTCTGTCTAGCATAAGGGTGGCATGTAAGGTGTCTCGTATAGGACCTCAAAATGTATCATGTTGATGGTAGAGTGGTAGCTATTGTTGTATGAGAACTACACCAAGGGTATATGATCCTCCCAACTCCAATAAAATTCCAACACGCAAGCCCTCAGCATATCCATCAAAACATGGATAGTTTACTTGGTCTTCCCATCGGTCTGGGGATGAAAGGATGTACTCATCCTCATTTGGGTACTGAATGCCTCCTATAGGAACCTCCACAATCATGATGTAAACTACGTTTCACAATCAGATAAAGTCGTCGAGGATGCCCTGTAAAGGCAAAAAATCTCCCAAATATACAACTTCCCCAAACTCTCTAGAGAACTATACTCCCTGATAGCAAGTAAGTGTATCGACTTTATGAGACAATAAACTATCACCTTGATGGCATCATGTCCCTTAATAGTTCATGGAATCACTATGATGAAGTCCATGGATATGTCATCAAATTTCCACTCTGGGGTCTCAAGGGGCTGCAATAAGTCTGCCAAAACTTGGTGCTCAGCCTTTAACATACTAACAGGTGAGACACTGATAGACAAACTTAGATATGTTTCATCTCATTTTATACCCCCAAAACTACCACCTAAGGTCATTGTACATATTCCCCACCCTGAGATATATATCTAGGGTAGAAGTGTTGAACTCTGTCATCACATCCTCTCATATCATGACTAGAACCACTATTCACCCCTAGAACATGATGGAGTGATTCCCTCATTCAAAATATTCATCTATTGAGTCACCTATAGATATATGGTTATGAAAAACCTCATAGTTGATGTCTCTCAGTTGGGAATATCTTACGTGCTCGAGAAGCGAAGGAGTCTACACCATTAATTGAAGAAAAGTTGTACCCTCCTGCTCTACCAGGGTCAGCTGTGGGGATGCTAACTACTCCAAATATTCTTTCACTAATTAATCCTGGGAATTTCTGCTAAGGGAATCAGCTATAATTTTTCCCTTTCCTAGAGTATAGAGTTTCTCAAATTCATAGTCTTGAAGGAACTCTAACCAGTGTTGCTATATCAGGTTCAGGTCTCTCTGAGTGAAGATGTACCTAAGACTCTGGTGGTCTGATTAAATAAAAAAAAGTGCTCCCTAGAAGGTAGTGACACCACATCCTCAAGGAGGATACTACCATTGACAGCTTTAGGTAGTGATCTGTGTAGTTCTGTTCATGGGGACTCAACTACCTCGACCCATATGTGATAATTGACTGTCACTGCATCCAGGTTGACACTGAGCATGCAAGGGTACCAATTAACAAGGCAGGTGAGAAGACTCATCCAACCATGAGAATCTAGAAATGGAAATCATGTGGCATAACCCATGAATTTTCTCCTCTCTTGGAAGGATAGTAACCCCAAACTATAAACTTTATCACATCCACTAGTGGTATCCCAAGAAAAAAGGGTCGAGCATAAAAACTCCATCGACAATGCCATGACCTACTCTGACACTCCATCACACAACCTCACCCTAAATTCACAAGCCTAGGGATCCCATTTTCCACACCTCAACACTATCCAATTTGGGTAGAACTAACTCACCCACGTGGTTTTGGTCGCATCACAAAAATGTGTCTTGTTTGGGAAAGTGCCCCTCTTCTTCATGAGTCCCAAGCTAGGTCAAATTGAGTCACATCCTCCTTGATCATCTTGTGTAAAAACTCACACCAAGTGTATAAGGTTATTAAAAACAACAAAGGGCTACCCAAATGCTCAACTAGGTCTTAATGAGGCCTCTTTTTTGCATAAACAAACACATCACCCATCCCCAAACAAGCAGGTCAGAGGGACTCATCCACCACACCTTGATGCTATCCACTTTGGGTGTCATTGACTCACACTCAAGGTTTTTATCACATCTCAAAAACATGTCTCAGTGGCGGAAAGACCCATCTTCCTCATGAATTCAAAGCTACATTGAACAACAGCGATATACGTTTATACCAATTCCTTGTGTCACTCTGGTTTAAACCTCGAGCAAGAAGTGTAAAGAAAATATTACCACACATAGTGTCTAAAAATTTCTACTACATAAAATAAAAGAGACTCAGAGCATATCTCTTATCATCATGTGCACTATGGGATCATAGAAATCCAAATCATGTAGTTGTCTGCATCCTTGGACACTAGCTCCCTGAGCCTGACATGGGTCTCTTGGTGGTGGTGGAAGGATCTCATAGTGACATCCACCACCCATAACTCCTCCTTCTCCTCTACTAGCCCTACCTCCCTGGGGACCACCTTGTCCACACCTAGGAGATCCTTGATCACGGTGATGCCTCTTTCATGGGGGGCTATCAGCTATCTTCTTATGCTGATTAGCATGTCGGGTCGACTAGTCTTGAGTCATGTGACCTTACCCACCACAATTAAATCATCACCCCTCTTTAGGATGCCTCTATCCATGTTCCTAAGTTTGATCATGGAAAGGTTTCCTATGCCAAAATCCTAGTGCCTGGAATTTGCTAGTTGCTGCAGATAATTCAACTCTACAACTCCCATTTCCAGCTCCAGTTTCCTAGCATCCCTCTAATATAAATTTCTTTGTCTATAGTTCCCACTCCAGCACCCCTACATATGTTATAATTTACAAGGGCATAATGTTGTATCAGATATCTCTATGGATTACCTACTTAAACATTTGTGGTTAGAAGTATCCATCTTGAATCATTTCAAGAGAGTAACATGTATGGTTTTTGAACCTCACTGCGTACTCATCCATTTTCATCCCTCCCTTCTACATCTCTAAAAGATATTGGATTTGGATTGAGTGTAAAGAGGGGTAGTACTCCTCATAGAATAGCATCTGGATTTGGTACATGAGAGTGTCGAATCATTGTGTATCTACGTAATAAGGATCTACCAATGCCCAGTTACTCTATGGAAGAGGCTAGTCTTCAGTGCAACTACTTAATCCATCAGGGTCCAAAAAATCTTGAAGATATGGATCACCAACTCTATCTAATCCTCTGCTACCTTAGGATTGGATCACCACGGAACCTCAGTGGTATCTGACACTGGAAGTCACAAAGTGCGCTAAGCCTGTGTGCCTCCTCAACCTAATCTACTGGAATGATCTGCTACTCAACAAGGGGTGTTGTTGCTACCTGACCACCTAGAGGAAGGGGTTACAGGATGGACCATGAACTGAGGGCCCATCGCTCATCAGATTGTCGTCATGAACTGGAGATGGTATCCTGGCTAGCTATCGTCGCGGAGACATCCTGAAAGTTATCAAGGATTTTCATAGTCAGATGAGCATATATATATATATATATATATCAACAATAATAGGTAACTAAATTAATAATTATAGTTAAAGAATCAGTCCTATATGATTCATGTATCATTAACCCCTACAACAAATTTCTAATCTTGTCGAGTTGACAAGCGGGTAGTCAGAGTCCTGGTGAATGGATACATCGGTCACTACACCATCACTGGACTCTGGCCTAAGAACCAAACTCAAGAAACTTTAACATTGTTTCCCTAAACCCAACCAAATCCTCTTAAAGGGTTGAATTTGAAAAACATCCCAAGGAATGAACTTTCTATGATACCAATATGTCACGACCCAACCCTTAAGTCGTAACTACCCCGATCCCACCTCCAAAGTCTAGGGGGTGGAGACAAGCGTTGAAGGCATAACTAAATTGGGGAGTCCTTTTCCTAGGTACCTATACACACACAAACATAGCCATCTTGATGCAAAATTGTAAAGGGAAATAATAAAAGATTCAACACTACTATAAAGTAAATCAAGTATTCATGAACCTCTAGACATTACAAAAGTATTATAGTGTAAACTGAAAAGTAAATGGGAAAAATACATGGCCAACCAAAAATGTGTCCCAACCAGATAAAAAACTAGAAAAGTAAACAACTGGAATAGATATTAGCTCATGAATCCTAATCTATGACCACCATACGCAGTCTAAGAACCTAGTATCCCTAAGCTCCTCTATAGTCACTGTTAACCTGTTCGTCATCTGTATAATACATGATACATTCGGGAAAATCCCATGTAGGGGTGAGTATAAACATACACAGTAGGATGCCCCAAAAGCTAAAGGGGAATAGTAAAAGATATAATAGAAGAGAAAGATAGTAGATAGCACAAGGTACATTGAAAGAGTACAACTCAACCCAAAAAGAGAGTGAAGCTAACATCATCCAAACACAAGGGGCTCAACATGGTGAGTAGATGAAATACTCATCGATTCTTATCCACCAATAGTAGGAATATTAGACTCATACAACCATTAGAAGATAAATGTGGAAATCATGTGTCATACCCTACGTGTCTTCACCTCTCCTCAAAGGAGAGTGTCCAAATCCAAGATGTGGATATAGAAGAAGTATAAATATATATGCTCAGTCAAAGAATCCCAAACAAGAGAGTAAGGGGATATCCATATCACAACTCATACTAAGAAGAAGAGTGTCTAACATTTCAAAAATCACAACTATGATGTCCATCATCTCATGTGTCTTCCCAAAAGTAACCATCCAAGTAAAACCACACCTCATCACTCTACTGCATAATCAAGGGGGCACAAACTCAAAGTTGAGGACCCATGACTTGGAACAATAGGTGGGTTCTATTCTGATGGTGTTGATGACCCACTACCTAGGTATACTAGAGGGTACCACTTGGAAGATGTTGAGGACCCACTACCCAGCCCAATTGGAGGGTACCATTTGGAAGACGTCGAGAATCCACTACCAAGCCCAGCTAGAGGGTACCACTTAGAAGATTTTGAGGAACCACTACCCATCCCAGCTGGAGGGTACCACTTAGAATACATTGAGGACCCAATTCCCATCCTAGATAGTGTTTACCACTCAAAAGACATCAAGGACCCACTACCCAACCCAACTAGATTGTACCGCTCGGAAGGAGTCTTAGGTGATCCTACCTAATCACTACTGTCATCAAGTGTCTCCCAAAAGCATGATACTTGAAAAATTACACATAATATATAAAAATCCAAAATTGAGGTACCATAATGTTCTACATAGAAAAACACTCAGGATAGGCTTTTCACATGCCAAAATACGAGTTCAAATGAAGGAGATATGGGTATTCAGAGTTTCCTCAGAAATAAACTAGGGGTACACAGTGTGTGAGGGGACCCACACGGTGTATAGTCCCACTCCATATCTTAACCGTGTCCCTGGATTTCACATGGCTCTATCCCATGTAGTATTAGACACTGTGTAGGTGGACTATATGGCATGTTTTGGATAACCGGGACTGGGCCCATGTCCAGCTCGCCGTGTCTGTGTACTGAAGTACAGAGCCATGTATCGAACCCTGTGTACTCCTACAGGGGTTCTCGTTCGTGTGACCCATCACAGTAGTTTTTCAAGTGGGAGGGTGGAACATGTCATGTAAGGAAATAATAAACATAATTTCATCCTTAACTTTCTCTAAACCCTAGCTACCGCTGCGGAAGGGGCTACACACCGTGTGTTTTTCCTTGAACACAACGTGTAGTCAGGATTTTTCTAAAATCTTCAAATATGACATATGCATCTAAAATCTAGTCCATTCCTTCAATTTAATCCCTATAACTAGCCTAAATTCATGGATCTATCACTGGTCAATGTATTTTGGACCTCCAATGGCTAGAAACTTGATCCAATTGAAAATCTGTGTGAAGTCATACACACCTCTTCCCCTGCACATGCTCGAATTCTTCCACCTTCGATTGAATCAGTTTTCATTTTTTAAATGATCCTCCTTAGCCCTCAAACACTCTAGATATGTTCTTGGTTCATATATATATATTCCTCATTCATCGATCCGTTGCAGTTCTGGGGGTCTGGTCAGGCTCGGTACCACTCGGCAAGGTCGAACCGGGACCAAGGGGTCCAATCGGTGAAGAATGCGAAAAAAACAAGGGAGAAAAACACAATAAAAAGTATTAAACTTCGTGGTCTAATAATTCTTGTAAAACAATCAATAATTTTTATTTTGGGGTTAGAAACAAAATAGAAATCTAGTACCTGGGTGCATGCAAAGTCTCCAATTGGCATAGATCCAAGAACAATTGTGGATCTATTCAATACTTTAATCAAAAGGGTATAAAACACAAAATTGATAAGTCCTGCCTCAATTTCGGATCAATATTTGATGAATAAATCATAAACCAGTGATTTGAGAGAAGTTTTTTCATTCACTACATCCAAATATGATCTGATTCGGAGTTCTTTTATTGTTCGTCGCAATTTTCCAACAGAAGGGGGAAGAGATATCTCACTGGAAATTTCCGGATTATAAGGCTAACCTTGGAAAATTCACCATGATATTAAATTTATATATTTACAATCTAGGTCAAATTGATTTAATTAATTAATTTAATAATTAACTATTTCACTGATCGTACTGCCAATGATTGAAGAGTCTGAACACACCACGTCGACCAATTTTATGCCTCACCTAGGGTAAACACCACATTCTGGACTCAACTGTGGTCTTTTATTTCTAATATGATCAACCATTTATGATTTTTCACATTTTCTTTAAGAAGATTCGTGCTCACAATATAAAATATGTTTAATAGTTTTATAAAACTAATTATGGGCACATCGAGGCTCAGAATCCCATGTCATCTTAGCTCCTAGCTCTGGAAATATATATATAAATTTTTAAAAGTATTACAAGGAAAAAAGGGTCTCTACAATCACCATAGGATGTTAGAGGATGTGGTTCTTGTTTTAAGTGGTATGTGGAGTGCGGTGGATATAATTTTTGTTGAGCCAGGTATGGGTGGTGGTCGCGGTTTTCATGTTGATGCTCTAATGTGGGTGATTTTTCCACATCCAGTCATTGAATTCAGTGATGGATATAGAATAATCTATGGGGTATGGTGTTTTGGTTGTGGGGTGATGATAATGATAATCTTATGGTGGGGAGTATCAGACCAGTCATGGTTGAATGTTTCTCATGTTGAGAAAGTTGTGAGCACCGTAGGACCAGTCAGTGGACATTTGTGATAGTGTGGGTTTTATTGATACTCGGGGTGAGATCTTGGATTTTTTTGTCCATAGATGCTTCTCAGGGGATAGAATCATTGTGGTGTGGATTTTGTAATGAATTATTTCATTACGAATTGAGAAAATCATGAGAAATTTGGAATTTTTGTTCTCATAAGTGTATCAAGGGAAAAAATTTAATTTATCTTATAGATTATCTTAGATAAGGTTTTTACCAATTCATTGGTCTCAAAATAGGGTGTTTACCCTAGGAAAAGAGTTGTGTATAATTCTGAGTCATTCAAGTTTTGGTGGAATATTTAATATTTAATTAATTAAATATTAATTTATCAATTTATGTTCTAATGGTGATATATTTTGAACATATAATCAAATTGAGATTCTAATTTCAATGTTGAGTTATTAATATAGGGTTTTTCATAGGCGAGGCATAACCCTATCGTGGGCATTGGGGTCGAGACCATGCACCTTTTTCCTTTTCATTATTTTTTTCCTTTTTTTCTTTTTTTTTTATTTTTTTTCTCCCTATCACTTTGTCATTATGTATATATAGATCCCCCCACCCATTTTGTGGGTTTTATATAGATGAGAGAAGAAAGGGGGGAAAGAGCAATAGGGGGTAGGAGATGAAGAAAGCTTTATCGATTGAAGGTATATCAGACTGCAACAGAGGTATGGTGCAGATCCATGAGTGAAGCTTTGGTATTTTATGCCTTGAGGTAATATATTTTTATGTTTTTCATCATATATCCATGAATAATTGTTGTTTTGATTTTTAAAGACTTATATTGATTTTTGGGGACCCCATGGGGTCGATCTATGGTTGTTTGGGGGGGGAAATGGTGTATGAATGTGATCATGGGGGTTTTCTATCTGGGAAAACCCGATCACATGGTGTGTTGTTCCATAACACATGTTGGGTTCTCTTCCTTTAGAGAGAGATGAGGAATAATGGGTTACATAGCATGTGTGTTTGGGGCACTCCATGTGGGTTAACTCGAGGTGCGGACTAGGGAATGGCTAGACACCTCGTTTTGATCCACGTGGTCATGTAGGGTACACAGTTAGACCCCATACGAAGTACATAGTCAGTGGTCATGTATAGTTTTTTGGTCAGACCCCATACAGGGTATATGGCCATGTACATGGCCAAGAAACCCATGTGGGTGATATGCCTTGTAGGGTTATTACATGTTGTGTACCTGGTTTTTACATTCCAAGTCTACTTGGAGACCATGGTCATAGAAGACTATTGAGGATATGTGTCATGTACATGGGTTGAACATCATGTACTTTCCCTTCTAAGAATTTTTTCTCATTTTCTCACCCTAAAGTCATAGTTAAACCTATTAGTATTAGAATATGGGTGTTTTTCTTCATATATTGCGATAGTATAATCCTTAAGGTGTTTAAAGCCCACTTGGATGGTTTTTTGGACGGCGTGAGTTTTTTTGGAGTTTTTCATTGAGGTTTTGATCTAGAATCACCCTTTGGGTTGGGTTGTGAGTTGTGAGGATTGAGTGAGGGTTGAAAATATGTTAGATGACTTAATTTTTGGATAAAAAGTTAGTTTTTTGTAGGTTATTTTATACAGATCTTGGAAGGTGGGATTGAGTAGTATCTTTTTGGAGATCTTGTATGATCTATGGTTGTTTGGACTAGTTTCTCCAGATTTGAGTGGTGGAGGTTTTGACCACTTGCTTGAGGTTTGGTTTTATTAGAGCCTTTGGGATAGGTTAACATCATGGGATGGTGGGTATGGTTGGGAGATATTAAGTAGATATTGAGATGGGTCTGAGGGAACCATTATTAATTCCCTTAGAAGAAAGATAATACTTAAGGGTGGGTTATATATCAGGGAGGATGGTTGATGATTTCTTAAGACAGTATTTTATTAAGGTTTTTATTGTTTTTTAGAGTGGACTTTTAGGGTTTATTGTTATTAGTATGTTCATGAGTACCATTTAGAATTATCTTAAGAGCATGGTGATGCTTTTGGATTCTCTTGGGGGCTCACTGTTGATCGAGGATTAGTGGTTATCCATTGAGGGTTGTATAGAGATGTTTTTTATATCAGGATTATCTTATGCTTTGGATGTGATAGGGGAGCCCCTCATAGGGTGTCCCATCCTACATTTTTGGATTCCCTTGTGGGTGAGTTAATGGTGGTGGTTGGGTTGGGTGCCAAATCACCACTTGATCTTTCATGCATTGGGAATTAACCTATGTTTGAGATGGATTTGATCCACGGGACTAAGGGAGCCCCATGTCTTCATTGACCCAGTGAGGGGTCAAAACTTACTCACTATTTGGAACATTGGGTGTCCCCTTGTAACCTAGCTACTAATATTGTAAGCTCATATTGGTTTTTTGGGTGTTTCAAGGGACCATGTAAGCCTTGAGATATATTGACCATGAGATGGTCAGTGATGATGTTTCAACAGTTTGGATGATGGGTTCAAGAGTTGATCAATCCTTGATTTTGTGTCCTTTGACTAGTATGTTTGAGGTAGTATTTTCCTCAGGACTTGAATGTAGGAGGATTCCTTTGAGATGTATTTGTACTGAGTGTTTTCCTTCAGATTCATCTTCTTCTCTCCTCTATCATTTGGTTATGTTTAGATTGGTATAGGGAGATAATGGAAAACTAGAAGAATTAATACCTCCCATAGGCTATAAAATTATTACCTAGCTAGGGTTTGGGTGTCTATAGTCCCATAAGTTTTGATAGACTGAGTTTTCAAGCTATGAATTTCTCCAACAATATTTTATAGAGCTAGTTAGTTCTAAAAGACTATCGTGATTTAGATTGGTTTTCTCAATTTTAGTAGATTTATTATCTCTAGTTCAAATCATTCCATTGGAATATTATAACCTAGTAAAGTTTTTTGTTATCATTTTGGACACCTATGGTTACACCCTAGGGCCTGAAATTCATGTATGACCTTGTATTAGACATATTGGATCTCCTGTGTAGACCTATCAGACACACCTGGTGTCAGGTGTTTGGGTGAGCCAAGTGAAATAAATCCTCTGGTATGGGCCAGAGTGGGGGTAGATTTACTGTGGGTATCAGACTAGATCTATAAAGTGGAAATTTTTTGTTTTTATTTTTTCTTATCCCACTATTTATTTATTTTATATTAGTTTACATTATTTTTCAAATTGGTTTGGAATATCACATGTTAATTTATATGTTATGAAAACATATTATAGATTCACCATTGGGGGTGTCCCAGTAAGATTTATTTCTTTCCTCATGTACGTGAACCTCAGTGTGCATGCAGACCTTATGTATACTTTTAGGTTAACCATGGGATGAATAATGAATCAGGTAGTGGCCTAGTGTTTAATGATCAAGTGGGGTCACTCATGTGGAGTCTCAAGATCAGAATAGTGTATCTTAATAGTTCTTGAGATAGGGTATATGGTTCAACTCAGTGATTGTAGTAGAGTATTATGTATTTATCTTCAGTTTTATTTTATTCTATATCTGTGATCAGCCTGGTGGGTGATCAGTTACTATACTGAAATTATTGTGAGTTTGTACGAATATATGTCACATTCCATTTTAGTATAGCATGATTATTTTTTGGTTCTTTATATTGCATGCTATAATGTTCATGTTACGGATATGTTTGGTTTATTTTCTTTTTTATTCCACTCTGACCAAGGGTGTAGTCACTCCATTGTATCTTTTAGACACTTTTCGCAAGTTGGTAGCCTATGGAATATGGGGAGGCATGCTTGAGGCCTTGTGGTGAGCTATATTGAGTTACATGTTACATCAACTTGGGTCATTTCATTACAAAATGGTATTAGAGTGGTATTTTTCATGATTTTAGGAGTTAGTAGATAAGTGTTCAGGGATGTGTCATAATGTGTAATAGATATCAGAATGTAGCATCGTGAACACCTTTTTCGATAGGAATTATAATTTTCCAGGTCATGGGATTGTTGTTCTTGGTTTCTATTTTTCTGGTTGTATGATTTTCACCTAGCATGATGCACTTGGGTTTTTTGATTTATGGTTTATTGTGGTTTTTGGATTTTTTCCGGGTATAGGTTTAGTTGTTTAAAGTATCTATAATAACCTATATATCATTGTCACATATAGATCCTTATTGGAATTTAACTACACTAAACCATGGTTATTTAATCTTGATGATAGTCCATGTGGATTTTATGGAAATAAATTCATTGGTGATGGAAATGTAGTCCCTTTATCAATAGATTCATAGAGACCCTTAGTGGGTTAGTGCATACATTGGATTCCATGTTTTTGGTGGTGGATCAATGAGTTAAAGGAAACCTAGGATATTTTTGGGATTGGGCTCGAGTTTCTATGAGGCTTAGGTTTTCCCGTGAAGTCTCAAGTTCAATTTTCTTGTGAGAGAATAATTCTCACCATGTTTCTGCTTCGGTGGTGGTGTTGTGGTGTAAGGTTGAGGGTCAAAACAAACGGTGTTCGGTGAGGTTTGGGGTTTGATTTCTGGGAGCCCTCTCTTGGGGGAATTTTCACCTCCCATGTACCACTCGTCTTGTCGGGTCACCCAGTGTCTCATCGGGTGGGCAGAATGGGCGCACTTCACCTGGATAACGGATTGTTGTGTCAAACCATCACTGATCGAGGTGTTACCCTATGGAACGCAATGTCATCTCGGCTGGCAACGGCTCCTTCCCAGATGGGGATTCTCCGGAAGACCTTTTCTTGGGGAGGGGGGTTCTCGAGTGTGGAGGGTTCTAAAAGGCCACTCTCAGGGATTCCCTTTTAATAAATAGTAAAGAATAATTCTCACCATGTGTTATCTTCCAGGTCTTATGGTGGGGCTTGTGTTCCTACTATCACAATGTATTTGGGTATTTTTTTATTTTTTTTACTTTAGTGGTCATTCTAGGGTATGTTACTGCTAAGGGATCATTGTGTAGTAGAGGTCTGCGAGTAATCTTGGATTTGAGGTTGGCTTAAGAGAGTGGGACTAGTCGATTTCCTAGACCTACTCATTTTTTTATTGTGATTTAGTGTCTCAGTGAGAGCATGAGTGATGCTCATTGTTTTAGATTGATGCTTGAGTGGAGGGTGTTCATGCAGTTGATCTTGGAATGAGGGAGATACCTTGATTTTGAGTAAGAGTGTCAAGGTGCTCCAGTTTGTTGGAACTGACCTACATGAGGAGAATAGTTAGTTGTTTTAAGTGGGTTAGCCTAGGTTATTTAGGACGTGGATCATGTGATTGTGAGAGTATGTGAGTGATTCTTGGAGAATCACTCTAACTTAAGGAGGATAGTGGTGGTTGATGTGGATTTTTAGAATAAATCCTTATCATATGAAGGCACGTGTGCATGGGTTATATGTAGTGTTGGTTGATTTTTGATTTAGTTGAATGGGTTATGTGGGGTTTTTTGAGTTTTGTTCATGTCTCAAGAGAACCTGAGTAGTGTAGTCACAGTGGACCTGTTGGGGTCAGGACTTGAGGAGTGCTTTAAAAAAACCTCAATATGGGGAGAGCACTATAGTCCATTGTAGGATGCAGCCCTGATTTTAATTAGTTTTTTGAGTGTGGTAAACATCATTCCTGGTGATCCAAGAACAAGCGACGGTTGTGGTATTTGTGTTGGAACTTTGGTGCGAGTGGGTTTTCCACCTCCAATAATTTTCTTCGGTTATGGATGGAGTTTGGGTCTTGGAGTTGATTGTTTTGGCTGTAGAGAAACGGTAAGGATAAACTTATGATGGGGATCATCAGAATGATTATGGTTGAATGTCTCTTATGTTGGGAGAGATGTGGGTGTTGTAGGACCTGTCAGTTGACGTTCAAGATGGAATGGGTTACATCGATGCTATAGGTTAGATTATGGTGATTAGTTGGACACTAAGACTTCTTGGGGGTGAGAATCATTATGGTGGGGAGTTTGTAATCACCCACATCATTATAGGTTGAGAAAATCAGGAGAAATTTGAAAGTTTTTTTCCTAGGAGTGTATTAGGGGAAAATTGTAATTTATCCTATTAGATGATCTTGAATAATTTTACTAATCAATATGTTGTTCTTAGAATAGGGTTTTTACACTAGGACTAGAGTTTGGTGTAAATTCTAAGTCATTTTAGTTTTGGAATAATATTTCATATTTAATTAATTAAATATTAATTTATCCATTCAATCTCAAACGATGATATCTTTTGAATAGAGCACTGGATTGAGATTCTAACTTGGTGGTTGAGTTTGGACTGGGATATTTTTTTAGAAAATTCATAAATCTATCTCAGGTGTTGGGGTTGGGGTCGAGCCCCATTTTCCTTTTATTTTTATTTTTCTTCTTTTCTTCCTTTTCTTTTCTCCCTTGCCCTTTGAATTGTTGCAAACACGGATCCCCCATATCTTCTTCATGGGTTTCATGGGGTTGATGTAGGAGAGGTAGAGAAATAACTATAGGTAGTGGGTGATTATTCCAACTTTATCAATCATAGGTGGATCGAGAAGCATTGGAGGTGTGGCGCATAACCTGAGGAAAAGCTTCAGTATTTTACACCCTATGTTAGACTCTTTTTATGTTTATCACCATATATTCTTGTATAATTATTGATTTTATTTTTTAAATCCTTATATAAATTTTTGGGGACACCATGGGGTTTGATTTATGGTTTTTTATGGATAAATAGGTGTTTTAGGGTGATCTCAAGTGTTTTCTATTCAATAAATCTCGATCACATGATGTGTAGTTCAAGAAAACACAACGTGTGTTCTTATTTTTCATCAAGATAAGGAAAAATGGGTTACATGACATGTGTGTTCAGGAAACACCATGTTGGATTATTCAAGGTGTGTCATGGGGCATGGTCAGATACCCCATGTCGAGGCACATGGTTGTGTTGGGTACAGGACCAGACCCCATGCGAAGTACACAACCAGTGGCCATGTATGGTTTTCAGACAGACCTCGTATGGGGTACATGTTCAAGAACCTTGTATGGGTGCAATGAAATGTAGGGTCAAAACACATTATATACCTAGGTTTTACATTCCATGTCCGGATGGGGTACATGGCTAGAGAAGACTGCTAGGGGTACACGATGTGTACATGGGTTTCACACCATGTTCTTTACCTTCTAGTCCATCTTGCTGATTTTCTCACCCTATAGATATAATTATACTTTTTATTAGTCTAATTTGGGTTATTTTTTGTATAGATCATGATGGTGGAATATCTTCAATTTTTATAGGATATTTGGATAGATTTTTAGACTCAGTGAGTTTGGGGGGGAGGTTTTCCTTGAGATTTTAATCAAGAATCCTCATGCAGGTTGGGTTGTGAGTAGCGAGGCATGGGTGAGGGTTGAGAGCTTGTTAGATGACTTGTTATGTGTATTCCAATTCAGTTTTTTGGGGGTTCCTTCTTATAGATCTCAAAAGGTTGGATCGAGTTTTTTCTATGAGGAGATCTTAGATAGTCCGTGGTTGTTTAGTTTGGTTGCTCATGGTTTGAGCTATAGAGGTTTTGACCTCTTGCTTGAGGTTTAGTTCTATTATAGATTTTAGGTGGGTTTAACATCATTGGATGGAAGGTATGGATGGTATCCATTAATTCAATAGTGAGATAGGTATGAGGGACCTATTATAGATTCCCTTAGGGGTCAGATAATACTTGAGGGTGAGTTTATACCAAGGAATCTGGTTGAGGCTTTATTTCAAAGAACTTTTCCTAATATTTTTATTGTGTTTTAAGAACTTATTTGAGGGTTTCCTATTATTTATAAGGTCATGAGGACCGTAGATAATTCCCTTGTGAGCATAGTGATGCTTTTGGATGCCCCTACAGGCATGCTATTGATCGAAGATTAATGGTTAGCCATTAAATTCTATTGGAAGATGTTTGTTATGTTAGGATTGTCTTATGATTTGGATATGATAGGATATCCCCTCATAGGGTGTCTTTTCAAATCTTTGTGTATGTCCTTATGGGTGAGTTATTGTTCATTTTTGGGTTGGGTGTTGATTCACTGTTTGATATTTTATGTACCAGGTGTCGCCTATGATTTGAGATGGATGTGATCTAGGGGACTGAGGTAGCACCATGTCTTAGTTAACCCATTGAGGGGTCAGAACTCACTCATTATTGGTGACATCGGGTGTCATCTTATAAGCTAGATAATAATGGTGAGATCCCATAGTGGATATTTTGGTGTTTTAGGGGACTGTGGAATCCATGATCTTTGTTGACTGTGGGATGATTGGTGATGATGTTTCATCAATTTGGATGATGAGTTCAAGAGTTGATCTACCCTCACTTTTATGGTCTTTGGCTGATATGTTTGAGGCAGGTTCTACTTTGGAATTGGATATAGAAGAATACATTTGGTATACCATTGGACTGGGTGTTGGGCCTAAGATTCATCTTGTTCTCACCTCTATTAATTGGATATGGTTGGATAGGAATAGGGAGTTAAAAGATGATCTTGAGGAGTGAAACCCCCCCCCCCAGGCCAGTGGATTCTTACTCAGCTAGGGTTTGGTTTTTCATGGTCCTAAACATTTTGATGGACCCGAGTTGTAGGTTATTCCTTTTCCTAACTAAATTTTATGGATCCAGATAGTTCTATAAGACTATCTATCTTTTTATAGGTTCTCTTAGTGTTAGTAGAGTTCTTATCGCCGGTTCTGATCATGTCATTAGAATCCTAGATCCCGGTAAAGTTTTATGTTGTAATTTTAGATGCCTATGGTTATTACCTAGTTTTCTAAATTCATGCATATCCTCACATTGTATTTATTGGAGTTCCTATGTATATCTAGAAAACATTCTAGGTGTTTGGTGGATGGTTTAACCACATGCAAAAAATCCTATGTTGTAATCTAGAGCAGGAGAAGATTTACCTTGGGTGTCAGAATAGATCCTAGGTTTGGTTGTTTTATATTTTTATTTCTATTTAGCCCCTTTTTTATTTATTTTATGTGAGATTTCATTAGTTTTTTACTACGCTGGGAATATCATGTGTGCATACACTTGTTATGAAAGCAGATTATTGATCCACCAATGGGGGTGGCCTACTAATATTTATTTATCACTCCCTATATGTGCACCTCAATGTTCATCCATACCTTATTTCTACATTTATATTGAGAATAGGATGCACAGTGGATTGGGTAGAGGCTCGGTGTTTCATAATAGATTGGATTCACTCATGTGGAGTCTCGGGATTGGGATAGTGTAGCTCAACAGTTGTGGATAACAGGTGTGTGGTTTGACTCAATGTTGGTAGTAGATCCTTGTGTATTTATTTTTCAATTTTATTTTATTATGTATATGTGATCATCCTAATAGGATTTCGTTTTTTTATTATCATGCTTTTAAGTCGGTATGACTATATGTTGTGTTCCATTTCCATTTTATTATAGGATGATTTTATTTTCATTATTTATATTAATTTTTTGGATGGGGTTAGTTTATTTACACTTTTATTGCACTCTGACCAAGGGTGTAGTCTCTCCAATGTATCTTTTAGACTATCACCATTAGTTGATAGCCTTTGGCATATGGAGAGGCATGTTTAAGGCCTTATAGTGAGCCAGATCGGGTGATATGTTATGTCAACCTAATTCGGTTCATTGCATCTTCAAATTTGGAGCATATCTCTATAAGATCCACATTTATGGCTTCTTTATATCTAAATTGTTTAGAGATATTTATCCAAGATAAAAAAAATTATTGAAAAGACTTCTCTATATTCTCTCACTCTTCTTCAAGCTAAGTGATTTATTCCTACTGACTTTAAAAAATATCATAGATAAAATAAATATTTTTTGGGGGAAAATAATGCACCATTTTTTAATGTTTCAAAATATAAATCTTGTAAATCATAAATTGTATGATCACACTTACTAATACTTGGATCTTCTTTAAGAAAGACTTTACATGAATTTTCACATACCTCAAGATCAATTAACTTATTTGATCTTATTAAGGTGGAAAGGGTTCAATACCTTGGTGGTAGTCTAAACCACATGTTCTCCATCAATTATAAATATGTATCCTTTATTGAAAATTCTTGGAGGAGATGAAGTATATTATTCTCTAGACAAGAGGGACATCTTTCTCATCTTCTTCTTATCTTTATTTTTCATATTGATCAAAATTTTATAGAAACTAAATTATGGTGTGAAAAAGATAAATCTTCCCCACAACTCCACTTCATTATAAATCAATAAAAAACTTCAAATTTTAAAAATAGAATAAATTAAAAAATTATAATTCAATCAAAGGTGAACCTCACACTAATATCAATTGAAGAGACCGGTTTGGGATATGAATCACACTAAGAGGGGTGTGAATTAGTGTTGGTGGATTTTGATCAAAATTTTTCTTTAAAATTTCATCCCTTTTCTATTTACCTTTGTCACTTTTTAAGGTTAATAGATATTTCACTCTCTATTCTCACTTTGGTTCTTTCATGCACATCTAAACACATACCTACAAGATCCATGACAATTTACAAGGTTCACTACTCAATGTGAGTAAATACTCATTAGTATGATCCAATAAAACCTATAATCACACAATACACTAGTAAAACCCTATGAATCACGGTGGGTATAGAAAATCCTTATAACTCATGTTTTCATGTCTCCCAACTGTTCTTTGGTGGTTCTCGTAGGAGCCTCTTGCACCTTTATAATGAATTTTAGGGTAACAATAAGAGATTATGAGACCAATTTAGAATATTGCCTTATTGTAGATGTGTTTGCTCTTCCTTATTCTTCTTCCCTTTCATGGTAGCAAGTAACTTCTTATATTTGTATACACAGCACTATATACAACCTCTTATTCTTATTCTTATCTTTCATAAGTGAAAGATTCTTCTCCTCCCTTTGTGCTAACTATAATGAAAAAAAAAACCCTTCTTCTAGTGAATTTTATATCTAACTTAGAAACTTACTTTTTTTTACTTATATATTTTTCTTCTTCTTCTATGTGAACTAAGTTAAACATGTCTCTTCTTCTTATGGTGAACTTCATGAACAACTCGGCTAATTATTCTCCCTATTCCCTCTTCTTCCTTTAGTGTACAAAAAATTGCATTGGATATTCTATTTTCAATAATTTTCTTATACACATATAAAATTTTAATAATTATATCAATTTTGAATATCTTCTTACTCATATAGAATACATGATATTTTTCACTGAGATAATAGTGTCAAAATTCAACATAACATGTGATTCTTTTACCTGTAATAATATCTGTGTGTGTGTGTGTAAAATAATATTCAACAGTGTCAGTTATATTTATTCTCACTTCTTTCTCACATTATTTTATTGTCAATGTCATGTGAACACATTAATTCAAATATCCATATATTTTTTCATTTCAAAAACACTACGAATATCAGATCTTGAATTCTAAGTGTACCATCTTCATAACCACCTAATGATTGCATGTAATAATTGCATGAAATATCCAGTAACCATCATGGTATTCATCTTCCATATATTTATGATACATTACTCTTAAAATCACCATGTATGCATGAATACATTCATGGTATAGTGACGTGATTGCGTATTCTTCCTTCTCAAACATCTAAGTAACTTCTCTTCTTTCTTTTTCCATGATAATCAACATAGATTAAGGACATCACATATGCATGCATATAATTTACTATGATCATGGAACCTTAATTTGTGGTATAGGATAATCCTGAAAATTATTTTTCTTCTTTACACCTACCTGAATCCTGATAAACATATTATTATAATATTTATTTTTCATTAAAGAATGACATCACCTAGCATCATCTGCATTTAGCTTCCAAACTTCTTATTCTTTGTTCTTCCTTATGCGTACTTTGAAAATTCATCCACATATCATTTTATAGGGATCAAGTTAAATATTAATATGATATTTAAACATTTTAAGAACATTTTACCATGCATTGTCAGAATTACACAACTCAATCGGGTGTACCTTTCTATAGCCCGGGGTTGATCTTCCTACATTAATGTGGCCTGTGGTCGATCATCCTACCATGCCGATGGTCAATATTCTTACCGTGTGTTCCCATGATTGATCATCTTACCATGTAAATATAATAGTCGATCTTCCAATAAACTTCAACTTCGAATCATCAACAATTCTTTGTCCTTGTTCATTTTTTAAGAATAATGATAACAGTATCGTGATGTTGATATCACTGACACTCAAACCAATTTCAACCATCTTGATCAAAATGAATCTTACTTTTCATATTAAAATTCACAATATCTCAAATCATGGATTAACCCAAGTTTGTGATAATTATTATAGTGAGGATCAACTAATAGAGCATCGAATGAATAGGTAGTGGGACATTTATGTAGGATGAAAACATACCCTTACACAACTTCAATTACCCTTATGTATCATATGCAATTTCAATCTTACTTTTACATACCAAATGTGAATACCTTTATACAACATACTAAATCTTTGAATTTCCTTTATGCGACTGATGATTTCTATATTATCCTTAAAAAATAAATTTTACCCTTACACATGCAATATAATTTAGAAGTGACCTTTATATAGGAACACAGACTGCCTTTATATAGGTAGTGATTTTCATTACTTACCCTTATATAGAACCTTTGTACTGTGAACCACCATTATGTAGGTATTGAATGCTTTGAGTTACCTTTATGCATGATAGGAGTTACCTTTATGAAACTGCTTGTGCAACAATGCTACATTTACATAACTATATAAACACCATCATTTTTTAAAACTCCCTAAAAAATATTTTGAATTTTGCATTAACCTCTTCAAAATAGATTCCAACCAACTTCAAATGAATTTGAAAATTATGGGAATAATTCCAAAGATCTTCCATATATAATTTCAAACTTTTCAAAAATTTGTCCAATACCATATCATAAACATGGATGGATCTTCATCATCCTTTCATCATAGAGAAACATGAGTATTCACCATTATAAATTCAATTATCCTTTGAATTCTAATCTTTAAAAAATATTTTACATTCAATAAAATAAAGAGATATTCAAAGCTTCCAAGGCATGAACATATTGTGTCATATAAAATATGATAAGAAACTTTAAACACCAACTTCCAAGATGTGTCTCCAAAATTCATTCACACAATATAGAATGACAAAATGATTAGGATCTTCTTCTTATCTTCTTCAAAAAGATTGGATACATCAACTAAACTCACATGAACTTCTTCTTCATAGCCTCTTAAACATATTTACATTAATCATCAATGAAACCCTATATTCATTAAAAACCATTAAAAAATTACAAAACACGCACAAAGTGGGATTTGATTATGAAAGGGGTGAATCTTCCCACTACTATTGCAGGCACAATTATGTCCGCTCTAGGGTTCAACCTACATGATTTTGTCTTTCATGGGCATCCCACCCATCTGAAAAAGGCCTCATGATATGGGATCATTATGAATTGATTTATTAATCACATTATAAATAACCCCTCTCCCCATGTGGGACTCACAGCTCACTGGAAGATCGCACCCCAAGAAGTAGGGCGGTTAGTACTAGTTATGAATCTGAGGGGAGAACTGCACACTTGGGTAAAAAATCTCCCCTTAGTGTTCCCTAATGACATTGAAGCTATCCCTAAGCTCTGATACCAGATCAGGAAAGTGTTAAATCCCACCACTTGTATTAAAAGCATTATTTTTTCCACTCTTAGGATCAACCGGCATGGTTTTTTGTTTCTAGGCATCCCACCCATCGAGAAAAATCCTTGTTACTAGAGATAATTCTGACTTAACACTATAGGAACTTCAAATTTTTATGATGGATTATTTGCAATGGACTATGATTTCATTGCAAATTTTTATTCAAAATGATTTTTTTTTTGTGGTGGAATTTAAATTCCATTGGGTATACTATCTATAGATTCAAACATTTGCAACAAAATTAGAATACATCACTAATTCATATGGTGGAAATGTGATTGTTGGGCATGAGATGATTTTTTTGTGATAATGTCATGACCCATCCCAGTGGGGCCCATATAGTGACTCTCAATGACCTCCACCAATAGACTAGGGACCAGCGACTAGCACTGAGAAGGCATATCACTAACATGCGAGGTATTACCCTAAGTACATGTACACACGCACACATCTCCAATCCTATACAATACTGAAATGTAAAAACAACTAAACAACCATGAATGCATACATCTAAATCCCACAACCAGAGTATGATAGGAACTAAAGGAAAGTAAATAGGTCCAAATAAAATCCCACCAAAAAGAGTGTCAAACACATGTCCAACCTGAAAGTAAGTACTGGGGACTATTGTCAAAAACCCGCAAGAACGCACCTCGATCTGTTCAGTCTCACTAAGCACAGTATGGTCCTAGTCCATCTAGGACTCTATCAAAAGGTTGATCATATTCAAAGACATGACATGTGCAGAAAAATCCCATGTAGGGGTGAGTATAAAAATACTCAGTATGACACTCTAAAACCAAAAATCATACAACAAAGGAAATACAGTCATCTCTACATAGGTATATATCTACAGCATATATAACAAGAATATCTAGATATACTCAAAAAAGACACATAGTCAAATGGAAAGTCTCAACTATAGTATACTAGCCTAGGATTCCATCTCAAAGATTCCCCAAATCAATCGCCCATGAGAACACACTCCTGAGTCTGATAGCACTATTGATGTCTATCCAAGAGGTAGTGCTTATTGGGTCTTATCATTAGAAGTACATGCAAAATTTCTGAAGAGATATGATACATAGATAAGGATCACTCCCAAGTCCATGGGTGATACCAACAACTCAATCTGTATTGACTTGCTAAGTAGAGGATCGGATCCCACATAGAGTTGGTTGCGACGATACCAAGAACTCCACCTAGGGCATGAATATGAATAAGGGATAACACTCTGGGCCTCTCTGGTGGATTCCAATGACACTATCCAAGAATTCCTACTAAAGTCATTGTAGTCCTAAGAGTAGAAGATGATTATATACTAACCCTCGGGCAAAGGATAAGGGGAATGTACCCTAACAAAACTTTTCAAATATATAGATGACAAGGGCTCCAAGCCATGTCTAAGAAAGAACATGGCGTGTATAAGGGGTTCCACACCATGTCCCTTGACCCTGGGTTCTACCCGTGTAACCGGCCCGTGTCTCAAGTCATGTTCGTGTAGAAGTACACGGCATGTAGGATGATCATGTACTCTACCTATATACCAGTACCTAACTCTTAGCCTGTGTACATTTTCCCATGTACTAGTACATGGCTAAGCCCATGTACTTGGTCCAAGTCGTGTCTATGTGGGGGAGTACATTGCATGCTTCAACCCTTGTACTCCAACCCATGTTCGTGTACCCTATGAGGTACACGCTGAGTTTTTAGGGATATTTCAAACATCATGTGATAATTTCGCATGCCCTATGATCCTTAAATCCTACCTAAAATCCTAGTCACCGCAAAAGGGGTCCCACACGGTGTGTAGATTTGGATTATATGTTGTGTAGCATGGAAAATTCCAAAATCTCAGATCTATTGCACGTGCCTTTTTTTGATCCTCCATCCATCGATATGGTGACCATTTCACTGGGGAAATCAAGATATCATCTTTTCTAAGACTCGTCATCATTTATCAATGCGTTCTTCCATCAAATCCATTCAAAATGGATCTACAATTTGTTCTTCATTTCACGCCAAAGAATGCAAAATCAGGTATCCAAAACTATCTGATTCTTCATTGCTTCCATTGCCACACCACCAGCATGTCGTTTTGATCCCATATCTATGATTTCAAATCTTTGCACCATGAAACGGGTACGCAATGATTGATTGATCAGTATATGTTGAACTATGGGCCAAACAAATAATGCCTATGGTGAACGAAGAACTGGGGGAGAAAAGCACAAGAAAAATTAATAGGAATAGACTTCGATCAATGTTCATGTTGATCTTGATTCATTGTTGTGAGAATAAAAATGAATAAATCAACAATTAAAAAGTAATTCTTCTGAATAATACCCATAAATAAATCATCCCACAAGATGATCGAACTGCGGATCAATCTGTTCATGGATTGATTTGCGTTCATCATATAAATTAATAATGGGGAAAGAATCCAAATCAAACAAAATTCCTACCTCGATTTGGATTAATCACTAATTAAAAAATGATGCAGTGTCATAGTCATTGGAGAGATTATTCTATTTTTTCCTGTTTCGGTCATCGATCCTCAATTTTTTCATCATCTTCCAATGGAATCTCATCTCACACTCTCAAATAAAGCTCTAATTATTTCCCATCCTACTGATCCTCAATCTCTACTAAGTACTCAGAAAAGGTGGCTTCATCCTTAATGTTCCTATTGCCCTATTTGATAAGGTGTGATGGGTCATGAACGTACCTCATTAGTTTCCACACATGGAAAACATCATGTACCCAGTCTAATTGTGGAGGTAGAGCTAAGCGATATGCCACCTCACCAACTCTATACAATATCTGTAAAAATCCAATGAAACTTGGAGATAGCTTGTCACCCTAGCCAAATCTCTATAATCCACATTGAGGTTAAACCCATAGGAATTCATGGTATCCTTCCTTGAAGTCCAAAGGGTTTTATCAACTGTCTACATAAGACTTATAATGTAAATTTTCAGTCCTCAATCACTCTTGGATGATCTGTACCTTCTCAGTAGTTTCTTTCACCAACTCTAGGACCATGAGTTCGAACTCTCCGAGATTAGTCCAGGAAAATGGTGACCTACATGTTCACCCGTACAAAGCCTATAATGGTTCCATACTAATGGTGGAATGATAAATCTTATTTTATGAAACTATAGAAAAATTATAACATAAAAGCTCGTAACATGTCCTCCAAAACCTGGATGGTTTGCTCAGTCTTGCTGTCAGATTGGGGGTGGAACACTATACTCAAGCATAACTAAGTCCCAAAATCCTCCTATAATACCTTTTATAATTGGGATGTGAAGCAAGAATCACGGTCATAAATGATCATCTATGTAACTCCATGGAGTCTGGCTATCTCTTGCATATAGAGGCATCTCAAACTCTCTAATGAACTATGCTCCCAGATAGCTAAGAAGTGGGCCATCTTGGTGAGTCGGTCTATGATCACCAAGATATAATAATTTCCCCTGGATGTATGTGACAATTACATCATGAAGATCATGGATATACCATACTAATTCCACTCTGGAACATCAAGCGGTTGAGCTAAACCTACTGGAACTTGGTTCTTAGCCTTCAGTTGCTGATAAGTAATGCATCGGGAGACAAAATATACAACTCCTTTCTTCATCTTTGGCCACCAAAACTAACATCGTAGGTCCTAGTATATCTTTCCCACACCTGGATGTACCGCCAAAGGAGTTTTATTAAACTCTCTCAAAACCTCCTCATGCAACATCACCAGTACCATCATGCGTCCTCTGAAAATAACAACACACTCTCCACATTTAGAAAATCCATCAGAAGCATGTCTAGTAGATATCTGAGTATGTAGGGTATCATAGTCAACATCCCCAAGTTGTGCCTCCCTAAATTTATATAATAGGTGGGTAAAAACCATCGATTATAGGTAAGTTTCTTCATCTCCATCCATAAAGGATAACTACAATGAGGCTAACTGATCTGATGCCTCATTCAGTAACTTTGAACAAGATCTCATACTAAGAGCATCTACTAAAAAGTTCCCCTTACCAAGAGTATAAACATTCTCAACGTCATAACCCTAGAGTAACTATATTCATCTTCTATTGTCTCAAGGTAATATCTCTATGAGAGAAGATATACTTGAGACTCTTGTGATCAAAATAGATGATAAACTTATCGCCCATGAGGTAGTGTCACCACATATTTAGTGATAAGACTACCACTGCTAACTCAAGATCATGGGTCATGTAGTTCTACTCATGTGGTCTTAACTGAAGTGAACCATAGATAATCACCGCTTTCATATGCATCAGAACACAACTAAGCCTAATTCCTGAGGTATCACAAAACACTATGTACTCGACACCCTCCTATGGAAATCTCAAGATGGGAGCACTGATCAAAATCTACCTCAACTGTTGAAAATTATGTTCGAATCTTTATATCAACACGAAAGGTTTTCCCTTTTAGGTTAAAGCTATCATGGGTGCTAATATATTGGATAAATCATGTATGAATCTCTGGTAATAGCCTTCCAACCCAAGGAAGCTCCAAACCTTTGTTACACTCTTGGGTGGCTCTTAAGGTAACACTACTTCGACTTTGGCTGGGTCCACTACCACTCAATCTACTGAGATAATGTGTCCCAAAAATTGGACTTCCTGATCCAAGAACTGGAAATTTGAGAGTTTTTTGTAAATATAGCACTCTCAGAGTACATCTAGAACTATCATCAAGTGTCTCGCATGCTCCTCCTCGGATGATGAGTACACAAGGATATCTTCGATAAAGACTACCATGAACCAGCCTAAGAAAGAATGAAAGATCTATTTCATGAGTCCCATGATCATTGTTGTGGTATTCATCCCACTAAAGGGAATCACCAAGTACTCATGGTGACCATAGTGACATATGAATGTTGCCTTCAGTATATCCTCATCCCGTACTCGCATCTGGTGATTGCCTGACCTAAGGTCAACCTTTGAGAACCATTAAGCTCATATCAACTGATCAAAGAGGTCATCGATCCTCGGTATTGGATACTTGTTCTTAAAAGTCATCTGGTTCAAGTGTCAGTAGTCCACACATAAACTCAAGTTGTTGTCTACCTTCTTTATGAACAAAACTGGGTCTACCCATAGTGAAACATTGGGTCTAATAAATCCCTTTCTCTTCAAGTCCTCTAATTATGCCCTCAGCTCATGAATCTCTATGGGGGCCATTTGATATACTGGAATAGATATCAATGTCATCCTAGGGTGTACATCAATGAATAAATATATCTCTTAGTGGTGAGGTAAACCTAGAACATCCTTGAGAAAGATTTCCTCATACTCCTCCACCCCTATAGAAAACTATAAACTCATAACATCCACTACACCAAAGGTTAATCTATCCAGCTGATGAGAAATTGTTTACACCCTTTATGAATGAGTCCATCCAGCAATGTCTGGGTTTCATTTTCACTGATAATGGAAAACCTTGTCCCATCACCATGAACACACCGTATCCTCCACCTAGAATAATCAATCTGGGCTTGAACCATGGATAACCATTCCATACCCAAGATGACATTGTAAGGCCTCATCACTGCTACAAATATATCCCAACAAAAACTCTCACCTCAAAGAGATATGTCCCACCACCAACAAAAGTGTGTGATCACTGAGTCTTCTCCAGTATGAGTCTCTAAGCATAAGGGTCAAGCCAAGGGCTTAACCAGAATCTCTAAGTCTTGTACAAGATATGTGTAAAGAAAGAAATAGATAGCACCTTTATCTATCAATATTATAGATAAAGTATAAAATATATAAATTATACCTCTAAGCATTCTCATAGCCACTGGCTCCTAAGATTCGATCGCATGCAGCTATCCCCACCCATGTCCTCCTACTCCCTAATCCTTTCATGGACTACTTGGGGTGGTGATAGTAACAAGTCAAAGGGCCGAACACCTCTTGATGCTCTCCCAGATCCCCTACCACATTCACCACCTTACAAACATACCTGCTCCTGTTATTTTCTTTGCCTTGGAGTCCAATCCATGGTCTCTTTGTTAGTTGTATGGAGAGTCATACAATCTCATGAAAGATGTCCCCTTCCATCACATGTGTAGCACTGCCTCTCTCTGGGCTGACTAGACCCACCCTGTGATCCCTGAACTGCATACCCTCTATCATGGGACCTCCTTCTGAAATTTATCACACATACAGGTCCTTAAGGATGATTTCGGATCCCTCTTACTGAGGTCTCTACTCTTTTGTGCCCACCACTAGAAAACACTGGTTATATCTGCTCATCCAAGAAACTTTCAATCCCCAAAGCTCACTCTAGTGCCCCATTATAGGTAGGAATGAATAGAGGTATAACACTGGCTCGGATTTTTATATGCACACCACACTCAAAAATCTAAGCCCTAGAGAACTAGTCGTGAACCATATCCATAGATTACCTAGAGAGGTTGGTAAACCTCGATGAACAGTCAGATACTATTGCATTTCCCTTCTGGAGCTGCAGAAGCTCATGGATACATACATCCCTCAACGTAGCTAGTGAAAACTCCTACCTAAAAAGACACTCAAACTCTATCCATGAAAGAGTCACCTAATAGTAATATTAGGTCACCAAACCCCACCATTGCCCCACTGATCTGTGAAGAAGGCTCACTGCCAGGACCACCATCTGATCTATTGGTGTCTTGACCAAACAAAAAACTCTAGTCACCACCTCAAGCCAATCCTTAGCTGCATAGGAGTCGTTCTTGCCTCAGAACTTGAGGGGTATCTATCACTGGAACTCGAGAAGTGCACTTAGCCTGCACACCTCATCCACTAGTACTGTGGGTACCACGTGCTTCTCTACAAGTGGTGGTATAGCTGGTGCTCCACATGAAGGTAACACCTCTAAAACTGGTCTATGTATCAATGCCTCATCGCTGAGGGGATCATCCTTCTAATCATGATGTTGAATCCTAGTTGGAATACATCATAGAGGCATCCTGAAAGTAAAACAAGATATACCATGGTCAATGAGTATATCTGGAGAGTTGACTTCAGAAGGACATGGAAACCAAAACTCATTTCTATATGATGCATCTACCATTTTTTTCCATGAAACCAGTGTTCTCATGTATCAAGTAAAAAAGAATATGATCAGAGTACTTGTGTATGGATACATCGGCCACCGCACCAACACCAGAGTCCCTGGCCTAAAAGTTGAACTTGAAACACTTAAAATTGTCACCCCAAACCAAACTCATAGACTTTTGTCCTAAGGTAGAATTGAATCCTTTGATACAACTCTGTCACGACCTGTCCTAGTGGGTCTCATGTTGTGACTCCCTAAGACCGATTCCAATAGTCCAGGGTATGGTGCCAATAAGGCATATCACTAACATGGGAGGCCTTAGCCTACGTACTTCTACACACACACACACACATCTCCAAGCCTATATAATGCTGAAATATAAAAAAACTGAACAACCATGAATTCATATGTCTAAATCCCACAACTAGAGTGTGATAGGAAGTAAAGAAAAGTAAACAAGGTCAAATAAAATCCCACCAAAAAGAATCTAAAACACAAGTCCAACCTAAAAGCAAGTACTAGGGATTGCTATCATAAAGCCACAAGAACACACCTCGGTCTGTCTGGTCTCACTAAGAATTGTTTGTTCCTTGTCTTTATAGGACTCTATTGAAAGTTCAATCATCTAAACAAGACACAACACATGTAGGATAAGACCATGTAGGGTGAGTATAACAATACTTAGTAGGAAATCCTAAAACCAAAAAGCATACAAAAATGGAAATACAGTCAACTCTACACAGGTATATGTCTGCATCACATATAACAAGAATATCCAGATATACTCAACAGAGACACAAAGTCAAAAGGTAAGTCTCAATCATAGTATATTAGTCTAGGATTCTAGATCGAAGATTCCACAAAACACTCACCTAAGAGAACACACTCCTGAGTCTGATAGCACTGATGATGTCTGTCTGAGAGGTTGTGCTCATCGAGTGTCACCCTTAGAAGTGCATGCTAAAGGTCTGAAGAGATACGATACATAGATGAGGATCAATCCTAAGGCCATGGGGTGATACCAACAACTCAATCTGAATTAACCTACTAAGTAGATGATTGGTGCTCGCGTAGTGTTGGTCACGAAGATACCAAGAATTCCACCTATGGCATAAAGATGAATAGAGGATATCACTTTCGGCCTCTTGGAGGGATTCTAATGACTCTATACAAAAATTCCTATGAGGGGATCATAGTCCAAAGAGTAGAAGGTGATTCCGTAATAACTCTCAGGTAAAGGATAAGGGGAACGCACCCTAAAAAAACTTATCCAAGGTACATATGAAAATTTCTCAAATCCATGTCTAAGAAAGTACATTGAATGTATAAGGGGTTACATGTTGTGTCCCTTGACCGTGGGTTCTACCAGTGTAAATGGCCCATGTCTCAAGCCATGTCTGTGTATAAGTACACGGCGTGTAGGCTTCCTATGTACTCTACTCATTTTTCAGTCTGCGGATCTTAACTAGTGTACATTTTCCCATGTACTAGTACATGACTTAGCCTGTGTACTTGGTTTAGGTTGTGTCTATGTGGGGGAGTATATAGCATGCTCCAACCCGTGTACTCCAACTCATGTCTGTGTACCCTCTGAAGTGCACACCGAGTTACTGGGGAGAGGTCACATGTTGTGTTATCCTTAAATCCTACCCGAAACCCTAGTCGCCATAAATGGGGCCCTACATAGCGTGAAAATCTGGATTACACGCCGTGTCGTGCGGAAAATTCTAGAAACTCAAATCAGCTGCACGCTCCTTTGGCCGATCCTCCGACCACCAATTCATTGATTGTTTCATTAGAGGAATTAAGATATTGTCTCATATAACCCTCATCATCGCCAATTAAGGTGTTCTTCCATAAAATCCATTCAAAAAATGGATCTACACATTGTTCTTCATTACATGTTGAAGAACGCAAAATCGAGTATCCAAAACCCTCTTATTTGCCGCGGCTTCCATTGTCACACAACCATCATGTCATGTCAATACCAAATCTTTGATTTTGAATCATTGCACCAGGAAATGGGTGTGCAATGATTCATTGATCAGGATATGTCAAACCTTGGGCCAAATGAATAATGCTCACAGTGAACGAATAACTGGGGGAGAAAAGCACAAGAACAAATAAGAGAAACGGACCTCGATCGATATTCATGTCGATCTCAATTCATTTTCGTGAGAACAACAATGAAGAAATAAAAAATTGAAAAGTAATTCTCTCGAATAATCCCAAAAAATAAACCATCCTGCAAGATGATGGAACCATGAATCAATATGTTCGTTGATTGATTCACATTCCTCGTAGAAATTAAGAATGAAGAAATAATCCAAATCAAACTAACATTCTACCTCGATTTGGGTCAATCGTTAACAAAGAATGATGCAGTTTTGTAATTGTCAGTGAGATCCTTTGATTCCATCTTGTTCCAGTCATCAATCCTCGATTCATTTGTCGTCTACCAATAAAATATTGTCTCACGCTCACAAATGGCTCTCCAATGATTTGCAGGGTTATGTGGCTAACCTTGAAAAATTTCCATAAGAACATACTTAAAGAAAGGTAATTAGGTTTCTACATCAATGAAATAAATAAAATAATTTAATTAATTATTTTATTCATTTTCTGCTCATGATAAATTTTCCACAAATGACCAACTCTGACCAAGGTTAAGTCACGCCTAGTGTAAACCTCATGTTTTGAACTCAACGATGCCCTCGGATTTTTGATCCAGGCACCCATTTAAAATTTATTCCACTTTTTTAGAAAAACTATTCGCACATGATATTTAATATATTTAATATATTTTAAACATTTATTCTGGGCACATCAGGCCTCAAAATCGCACACTATCTCAGCTCCTAGTCTTAAAAATAATCCTAACAATATTCAAAAATAATACATGAAAAAACCAAGTCATTGTAGATAGACTCTTAAATCCATTTTCAATAATCATTTTCCACAGAGTTATTTGGGATGGAATGATAAATCCATTGAAAATAACAATGATTATTTGCGACAGATTTAAGATTCTATTGTAAATATATTTAAAATTAGTAATAAAATACTTTTCGAATAAGTAGGAAAATATTTATGGAGGCTACTTATTTAGGACGAGTTATTTGCAAAGGATTTCTATCACAAATAACTCATTATAAAAAAATTATTTTCAAAAAAGGGTTTCTTGCCACGGACATTTGATTTCATCCCAAATAACCTCCTGGCAGATAATTATTTGGGTCGGATTTAATAGAGTGTCGTAAATACTTTTCAAAAAAGCAAGAAAATATTTTTCAAATAAGCAGGAATAATATTTTTGACATATACTTTTTGAAAAGTATAGTCATTCAATAACAAATACTCATCAAAAAATATTCAATTTGTCACAAATGTTTCAAATGAGGGATTTTTTTGCAATGGAATAACCCATCATAAAAAAATAATAATAAATACAATTGCGCCCACCTCCTTTACCAAATCTCTTATTTCCCCCACTTCAAACACTCTCAAAAATCTCTCAACTATATTTATTTTTTAAAAGGTTTTATTTTTTTATACTTATTAATTTGATATTTTTTTAAATAAAGTTTAATTATATTTTAATGTCGCATAATTTTTTAAAATCTATTTTTAAATAGTTATTAATTTTATATATTTAATTTTTTACTATGGTTTAATTATCATAACGGATTTTTAATTTTTTTATTTGATAATTTAATTAATAAATAATAATTATAATTTATTTATTTTATTTTATTTTTTATGTGTTTAACCTTATTTGTGATGGAATTTTAATTTTGTCGCAAAACAGTATTTGTGGTTGATTTTCCGTCACAAATAAGTATTTATAGTAGTTTTCAAATTTCATCAAAAAAAAAGTATTTGTAGTGAAATTTCAATTTCATCACAAATAGTATCACTCTAATATTAATTGAGATAGTCCATCTCAAATAGTAGTATTTACACTGTAATTTTCTACAACGGATTTTCATCACAAATAACTTTTTGCGGCAGAAACTCACTGAAAAAAAATATTTTTTTGTAGTGTGATTTATTAATCGCATCAGAAGTACCCCCTTACCCCATATGGGACTCATGCTTCACTATCATATCACACCCCTGATAGCTAGGTGGTTAGTCCCGTTCAAAAATATGATGGGAGTGATGCACACTTGGTTACAAAATATGAGTTGGCCTATACTAGATTGACATGTTCAATGCCCATTGGTTACTCGATATCATTGATAAAAAGATTATATAGGTGTGAATATGATGTATATGTTACATATTGTGATGTACATTTTCGTATATAGATATGAGTATGTTTGATGAAGATCACACCAGACCCCTTAGTAGCTTAAGGAACACTAATGCTTTGCTAGAGTCCGCTCTTTGATTACATCTATGAAATATGAATTTCATATTTTTTTGTCATTGTTGCTAAGGCTAGTAGGGTCATAGAGTTAACCCCTTGGATAATGATAAAATTTTAGATAGTGATTGTTCCAAAATTAAGATATCTTGATGAAATTCTATCCAACAAGGTAAATACTATAAATTCAGCCATTAGCGACCACCTCTCAGCTGCCTTTGGCGGTCATAGTTGGCCCATTGGTACAGGGCATCAGCGGCTTCCAAAGGCAGTCATTATAGCCATTCCTACTATGACCACACTAGCGGTCACTGGGGAAAACATTAGCGGCTGATAAAGTGGTCACCAATGGTCTGTAAATTTAATGGATTCAATGACCGCCTATGGCGGATGCTATTGTGGAGTAATTTTAAAAAAAAAACAAAACACAGCCTCCAGATAACAACCTAGAGAAATGAAGAAAAACTAAAAACAAAAAATACAGTAAATAACATCCTAAAGAAACATAGATACCAACCTGGAGAAAAGAAGATATCAGTTTGGAGAGTAGAAATCAAAAACAACGTGTAGAAATAAAAAAATGGCCTTCAAAAAAAACAATTACAAAACAAGAATCATAAAACATCCTGTAGAAATCACAAATAACTAGTGATAAAAAACAACAACAACAAACATCCTGTAGAAATAAAAATATAAAAAATAGGTATCCTGACCAAATAATTTGATTCCATATTTTCTCAAATCACAATATATTTTAATATCCTATGAAAAAAAAGTTTTGTTTGACTGAACTGATGACATTGAAATCTGCAATCAAATCATAGCAATTCAATGTTTATAAGATGGTTGAGAATGTATTCCAAAATAAGAAAGAAACCATGTGTTAAATTGTATGGAAAACCCATATAGAACCACTAACTTTTATTAACAAGATAAATAGTTAAACACAAGAGAAGGGAACATCGATGAAATGTCGAAGGCATGGGATCTCATGATGATATATCAAATGAAAAATCCCATTAGATTAGGGATCCAATCAATCAATTACATGATGATTCAACACCCTCAAAGGAGAGAAGATGTGAAAGAGGATTCCAAGAAAGGAAAAGGGATCTCATACTGTAGAGGTAAAAAAATTATCCACCAGTGAATCTATTTGAGAAGAGAGGATTTCATAGGAGTCAAAAGCCTCATAAGATCTATTAAAATTCAAAAAAATCAAATAAGGTTCAATTGGGGGGAGTTGGTATTTACAATATGATACGAGACATTATGTTTGAAAAAAAACAGACCATGACACAGCCCCTATGGATACGCTGATGTTATGCTAAAATTTGATAGACTATAGTGTAACCAACCTAGATCATTCTACAGCCCCTCCTTGTCAATCGACCTCCTAAAAGCATGCTTCATAACTAACCCATATACTCTTTCCCAGGGGTAAATCCAAGAAGGATCCCGTACACCATGCATCATCTACTTCCAAATAGGGAATCTCATCCAACTCGCTCATTCAAGCCTCCACACTACATCCAAACCTCTACACCATAGGGAGAAAATTAAAGGAAATGGCTATGACACATTTTAGTCTTCATGGAATAGCTATGATCAAATTAGAAGTAGATATAAAATATAAACTGTAGGGCTCCATAGAGACTTCATCTACAGTTTCTAATGATGATGAATATTATAGTTCCATATGGTCATATCTAAGATGGTATTAGAGTTGGTAGATACTTCTCATTCAAGGAATGACTCCCAAGTGGTGGGTGATTGTAACGACCCAAAAAAATCATTAATGAAAATTCCTCTTGGTCTATTTAAATGTATTCTTATGGTTATGTAAAACATATGAACTTATTTGGTTCTATGTTTTGTATTTTAAAATACCATTAAGAATTTTGAATGTTTCTAATATAGCCGTTGAACAGTGATCACATGATTACTATAAATATAGGGCTTTAACAAATCCAATTTACTCAGACAAAGGAAGCAATGGCCTCATCCAGTAGACTTGTCCCATACAAGGCTCATTTTTTGAAGCTCGAAAAGGAGGTGGCATCATTGGGATTCGCTCTTGACCAAGCCCAAGTCGAGCTTGAATGCATTAAGCTTGAGCGAAACCGTCCATGAGAGAAGTGGAAGTTGATAGAGATTACCACTTGAGGAATATTATCTGAGCCACCCCAACAGTCTATCGCCTTCGCACACCTTACCCTAAGGTATTATGTGGGTGTGTTAAGGGATTATGTAACAATATCCTAGTACTAAAATTATGTACATTATTCTTGTATAGATAATATACATTCTTTTTATTATTGTTACCTTGTAAATAGTTTTTAAAGAACAAATAGTATTTTTAGTTAATATTCAACTAAGAAATCTATTTTGATGAATTAATGGATTTTTTAAATAAATATTATTTTAATAAAATATTATTATTATTAAATTAATTTTTATTAAATATAAATCATTGTATAATTTTATGAATGTAATTGTAATTTTTATTAAGGTTTGAAAGCTGTTTTTGTCAAAACCCATGAATTTTTGATCAATGTAGATTTTTATATTAAAAGTAAAAATTCACATATTTAGAAAATTATTTAGATAAAATTAATATTATTTTTGGAATCAAGACGTCGAAATTATCCAATGGTGAATTTTTCATAATTTTCTGAGATAGTCGAATTTTTGGGTAAAAATTAAATACCTTTTAAATATATAATGTGTTTTATGACATCATAATAACCCAATAGTGATGTAATAAAATACTATAAACTTTATTTTAGTCCAATATATGTTTTAACATTAAAATAATATGATTTTGGGTTTGTTTTATTTATTTTACAAAGCTTTAGTGGATCCTTCAAGACTTATAAAACATTTTGTCTTTTTAAATTGTTTTCCTTGAAAGTGTGGCTCACCTCCACATAAGCAACCCTATTATTTTAAGAAGTTCGGACATTGGACTTATAAAATATTTTTTTTCACTACCCTTTTTCAAAACCATGGGCAAAACCCATGGGCTGGTTTGTGGTTTTGATTAGTTTAATGTGAGGTGTCCCAAACCAAAATAATAAAGAATTCCATCTCCTTTCCTATATAAACCCACCCAAGCTCCCACTTACTCTTCACTCAATGCCTTTGAAGTTTGTCAAACCTATTCCCTCCTCTCTCTAGAATCCTTCCAATGTTCCTTAAGCTCCCAAGAAGTCTCTTTAATGCCTCTCCCATGATTTTGGGATCACACTTCCAAGTAAGGGATTCTCACATTCCTTATTTATGTCCAAGTTTCCTTATATTGTTATGTCCTTTTATTTGCAATTATAAATGTTGGGGTATGATTTTTCACCTCCCCCACACTTCCCTCTTCATGTTTTAATAATTAGAGATCCCCTTTCTCTCTCATTAATTCCTTCCATGTATACCTGTTACCATGCCGAAATTCCGTAAGGAATTTCTCTCTCCTCATTTACATTCAAGTAATTATTTTGTATCATGAATCTAAATTCCATTAAAATTGTTGGTAAATGTATTTATATTACCTCTTTACTATCCATTTAATGTACATATAATTAGACACCCCTTTCTCTCTCATCAACCATTTTTATGAGTTCTTATGTCACGCTGTTACGCTGCCAAAATTGCACCGCGATTTTCCAAGCCAAATTCATTGTGTAGTGAATACCATGCCCGCTTCTCTATCAAGGGTATTCATCGTTATACACATTTACTTATTGTTTAAAGAGTTTCGCGTATGAATTCCACACTCATTTATCATGGAATAAATGATTATGTTTAATGAATCCATGTTTTATGATCCATGTGGCACACTTATGCATGAAATGAAATGTTTAAGAAGGGTGTGCCCTAATAGTGCTCCAATGCATTGGGTAAAGTATAGTATCATGATACGTCATGTGCAATGGGTTTTGACTCATGATGATTCAAGTACAATGATGGTTTACTCATGCTTCATGTGCAATTAGGGTTTACTCATGATCTATGTGCAATGAGCCTTGGCTCATGCTAATTCCATATTAAGTGTTGTTGCCACATTTCTATGTTATGATTATCATGATTTATCATGATTTTATGTTCATGTTTCTCTTATGCTCCATTGATATTCCTATTGTTTAAGATGTATTGTATTCCTCATGCTATTCCATGCTTATTCCCTTACTGGTCTTTATAGCTCACCTTTTTTTATGCATGTCCTCCAGTTATCCTATACAATTCTAAGTACGAGGGAATGTAGTGATCATGTAAAGTAAGTTTTCAATAAGATGTTGAATTCTATGCTTTAAGTTTTTATGTAATGTTCTTAAGCCCCAAATACACTAGACCTCTTGATCTTCTATGTTATATAAAGTCAAGGTTTTATGTAATAAATCATGTTTAAGTATGTAATAAAGAGCAGGGTTGTTATAGTTGGTATCATAGGATGGGTTTAGTTATTTTGGGGATTAGGATTAGATAAACCTAGTGAAGCCTTAGAAACTAGACTAAGTATAAAAAACATCCCTACATTTTGGTGAGTATTGAGTAAGCGGTTTATCAAGAAAATACATCTTTGTCTGGATATGAGCATGTAGAGGTGGCTCTGGCACAGATGTACCTAGGAGTGAAAACTTTGACAAGGAGTTTTGGTCCTGACCTGGGGTATCCCGGTACACGACAACAGGCCTTGCTGCACTTTTGGTTATGACACTCTTGGGGGATTTGCATTGGTAAATTCACAACCTTAGTATGAACCATTATTATGGGAATAAAAAAATACCCTAAGATATATGTTAGAAAGTAGATCATGGATAACATAGATTGAAGCATATAGATTCATAAGTTAAAGAAATAAAAGTTATTTATAAGTCGTCTATTTTTTCCTTGGATTAACCTTTATGTGTTACCCCTAACTTTACTTTTATTCCAGCCAATGGCCAGTAATAGGAGGACTCGGGTTAACAACCGATGTGAATATCAATGTGATGATTGTGCTAATGAGATGCCCAATCCTATAGGAGCGGGAATTGTGAACTTTGTCATGATTCTCTCTAATTTAACTCAAGATTTTAATAGAAACATGGGTCAAGAGGAACATTCACCACCCCCCCCCCCCCAAGAAATAACAAGTCACTATCAAGATCTTCATGAGACAAAGGCCTCCTACTTTTAATGGATGATCTTATCCCTCAATCGCCGAACAATGGATAAACTCCATTGAAAATATATTCTCTATCCTTCAATGTTTTGAACAAGATAAGGTTATCCTAGATGCTTATCGTGTTGAGGGTGAAGCTGATCAATGGTGGACATTGATAAAAAATACGAAGCCTGAGGAGGAGATCGAGGTGTTGGAATGGAAGGATTTCCGGAAGATGTTTTTTGATAAATATTTTCCACGCACCCTCCAGCTTAAGATGGAAAGGGACTTCCTTGCTCTAAAGAAAAAATACAATGAATCCATTCGAGCGTATGAGGAAAACTTCACAAGGCTTGAATGATACGCCTCTGGCTTTGTCGTTACGCTCGAATACAAGGTTGACCACTTCTTTGGTGGGCTAAAACCCAGCTTGTGGAAACCCCTGGTGATCCATGACTTCGACAGATATGAGGAAATTTTTTGATGTGCCCTCAAGGTCAAAATGGAGATTAGTGAATCTCATGGGTATCATGGGGATAATAAGTGTAAGGTGGATTTCAATTCTGGCAGTCCAATGGATAAATTCAACGGTGCTAAGAAGATCCAGAACCCCACTTGACAAAGGTGTGGAAAAAAGCACCCCTGAAATTGCTTAAAGGGGACAAGGAAATGCTTTAGGTGTGGAAGAGAAGAACACCTAGCAGTTAACTACCAATAAGAAAAAACCCACGGATGCGACAGAGAAGAGGAACACTTCATTAGACTTTCAATGTGTTGTTCATTGCTTCAAATGCAAATAACTAGGGCATCCTAAAAATCAGTGCCCTAAGCTAAGGGTTTTCATAGGCAACTAACAACCTCCAAGGTAGCAAGGGAGAGTTTTTTCCATCACTACCGCCAAAGTGAACCCCGACAATGAAGTGGTGACAGGTACGATAGTTATTCATTCAAGAATAGAGAATGTACTTTTTTATTTAGGTTCTACGCATTATTTTATATCCCGAAAGTTTATTAGAACAATCCCAACACCACCACAAATCATGGAAGTAAAGATGTTGGTGAGTAGATAAAATGGGACAATCATTGCATCCCATGAATATAACTCCTCCCCTGTCATAATCGGTTGATTGAACTTCCCGAAAAACCTTATCATACTCCCTTTGGTGGAATTTGATGCAATTATTGTCATGGATTGGCTTTCCCTATATATAGCCAACATAAATTTCCGTGAGAGGGGAATCACTCTCCATGTGGAGAATCAACCCCCGATTCTGTACAAGTGCAAGGAGGAAGATGAATCTTCTTTAGCTCCATCATCTCAAGTGTGGATATTACTACCATATGAGCACGCGTATCTAGATCAGATGATTGAGTCTAAGGAGGAAACCATCCTTAAAGACATGCCTATTGTGAGGGAATTTTCTGAAGTGTTTCCTGATGAATTGTCTGGTCTTCCTCCTCAAAGAGATGTTGAATTCTCAATTGATCTTATACCTGGGGAGTTTCCAATATCCAATAATTCGTATAGAATGGTTTTTGTGGTGCTTTAGGGTCTAAAGAAACAACTATAGGAGAATCTAGATAAAGGGTTTATACGCCCAAGTGCTTCACCATGGGGTGCACCAGTCCTCTTCGTCAAGAAGAAGGATGGGTCAATGTGCCTTTGCATCGATTATCGTGAACTTAACAAAATCACGATAAAGAACAAGTATCCTCTACCATGAATTGATGACTTGTTCGATTAGCTACGCGGAGCACAATACTTCTCCAAGTTATATTTGTGGTTGGGATATTATCAAGTAAGGGTGAAGAAGGAAGATATCCCCAAGACTGCTTTTCGTACAAGATGCATGCACTATGAATTCATAGTAATTCCTTTCAGACTCACTAATGCTCTAGCAATCTTCATGGACTTGATAAATAGAGTCTTTAGAGATTACCTTGAAAAATTTGTGGTATTCTTTGTAGATGATATTCTAATATACTCCAAAACCAAGGAGGATCATGAGGAGCATCTAAGAATTGTACTGGAGACTTTACGAAAGGAGAATCTCTATGAAAGGTACAACAAGTGTGAGTTCTGGTTGAGGGAGGTCTCATTCTTGGGCCATATCATCACAAGCAATGAGATATCTATGGATCCCTCCAAGATATCTGCTATAGAGGGATGGACGAGGCCAATATCGGTAATGGATATCCATAGCTTTTTGGGGTTAGCTGGATATTATCGACGATTTGTGAGAAATTTCTCACGATTGTCCAACCCTCTTAACAAGCTAACTAGAAAGGGAGTAAAGTTCTCTTGGAGTGATGAATGTGAAGAAATATTCAAGGAGTTGAAAAGGAGGCTTATCACTACGCCCATTCTAACTTTACCCAAAAATGGATAACTTTTTATGGTATTCAGTGATGCTTCGAAGAAGGGAATGGGTTGTGTGTTGATGAAAAATGAAAAATTCATTGCCTATGCTTCAAGGCAATTAAAAGTTCATGAGCAAAATTATCCAACACATGATCTGGAGTTGGTTGCAGTGATCTTCACTTTAAAATTTTGGCAGCATTATCTCTTTAGGGAGAATTTTGAAATATATACGGACCACAAAAGCCTCAAGTATATATTCACATAGAAAGAGTTGAACATGCACCAATGAATATGGTTAGAGCTAATCAAAGACTATGACTTCTCAATCCATTACCACCCTGAGAAAGCGAACAAGGTGGTAGATTCTCTAAGTATAAAGGACCCAGTGATTCTATCATTGATGAGAATTGATAAGGATCCAATATTTTTTACAGATAGCCTCCACAACGCTCTCGCCCGTCAACCTCCTCCGAGTGTCGTCTCATTGTGAAGTCCACCACTAGATACTATCTCGTTGTGAGGTCCACCTCCGGGTACTGTCCAGTCCTCGAACACTTGGTCTCTGTCTGCGCTGCCCGTCGTCTGCAACCAACACAACGAGGTGCGGGCATAGCCCATGCAGGGGTGAGTATAACGATACTCAGTAGGGACCTCAAAACCCTCAAGGTCTCACTAAATCCAACAAGGATAACCACAAAGAAAATTTCAATAGATAACCTCTACCTAGGTATATGCCCATACATATACCCAAGTTATCAAGTAACCCATCTCAATCATGAGGAAACACAAAGATTATGAAATCAACGGATAACCACTATCCAGGTATATGCCCAAACATATACCTAAGTTATCAAGTGACCCATCTAAATCATTAGGTAAACACAAAGGTCATAGACTCAGCTCAAACCAGGATTTTCATTATCGAAACCATAGCTGTTGAAGAGCCCCATCTCTGGAGTGTACAGTGGTCCTGTCACGACTCTGAGGTACTGCTCACTAACCTAAGACTGTTGAGGTACTCCTCCTGTCGAGTACTGTGGGCCTACTGCTACAACCAAGCGCTTCCCACCATGGGTCTGCCGCTACAACCAAGAGCTCCCCCTCATAGCCTCTAGAGGTACTCCTTTTGTTGAGTACCGTGGGTCTGCCGCTACAACCAAGCGCTCCTCCATCGTGGGTCTACCGCTACAACCAAGCGCTCCCCCTCATAGCCTCTAGAGTTACTTCTTCTGTTGAGTACCACGGGTCTGCCGCTACAACCAAGCACTCCTCCGCTGTGGGTCTGCCTCTACAACCAAGCGCTCCCCACTGGGCTATCCAAACCACACCGAGTCGATCGGTCAAGCAGTCGTCAGGTCTCAGCCAGCTACACGGTCTCCGTACTCCGCACGCTCGTCTCCAGGAGGGTCCTCTCCACGAGCTACTGGTCGATACTCCAAGTATCACAAATTCCCACGAAGAAGTATCTCAAAGGACCGCCTCGTCATAGGGGTCTCAACGCAGTAGACGACGCGTCAATTGGACGCCCGGTTTGTGAGTTATTAGCCTTTTCGTCCCCGGGGCCCGGTTGGTTTCGTGTGCGAACCAATCCGGCCGTATCTCAACTGTACCCTGAACTCTCATAGGGTAAACTCATAGGGACCGTTTCTCCACGTGATCACCAATGCCGCTGACGGTTCTTCAAATGGACATCCAGTCTGAAAGTTATCATCTTTTCCGTTCCAGGGGCCTGGTTGGATTTCGGGTGCAATCCAACCCGGCCACTATCCAAATGCATCCAAAACTCAAGAGAAGTATGCCAAAAGTTTTGTCTCATCAAGAAAAAATCAATGAGACAGACGGCGCGTCAATCGAACGCCCGGTCTGTGAGTTATTAGCTTTTTCGTTCCAGGGGCCCAGTTGGTTTTCGTGAGCGAACCAACCCGACCGCACTCCGACAGCATCCAAACCTTGATCGGAGTAATCCAAAAGTTCCGTCTCATCAAGAGGAATCCAACAAAGTCGACGGCACATCAATCGGACATCCGGAGTTCAAGATATAAGTGTTTCCGCTCTGAAGGCACGGTTGGTTTCGTATCTAAACCAACCCGGCCGAACCCAAAGTTCACCGAAACCTTGATTGTAATATACTGAAACGACCATCTCGGTCCAAGGATCTCTACGCAACTGACGGTGCGTCGATCAGAGGTCCATAGACCAAGATATGGGAAAAAGACCAAAACAGGTCTGAAAACGGGGGGTCTGGGCCCGGCCGACCCGGCCCAACCCCCCTGGTCAGCCCGAACCGGGTTGACCCGACCCAAGTCCGGGTCTGACCCGGCTGGGCGTGGCCCGGCCCAGCCCGGTCCGCCCAAGCCGACCCGGCTCGGCCAGCGAGCCGAGGCTCCGTGGACGCGGCGCGCGCCACCCCCCCCCCCCCAGATCCCGCGCGGCCGCGGGATCCATCAGCTCGCCGTCACGGCTTCAGCCGTGGCGGTTTCTCCAGGCAGCACACCGGGGCGCCGCTGCGCCGGCGTCCCGTGCCATCGGTGGTGTCCGCGAGCCACCGGAGTTGCTCTGGTGGTCTGTTTTTAATTCTGACTGCGCCAATGCTCATCCCGGGTCCCATTCTTCACTACGGAAACATCAAAACATCTCTGCGGCCCGTTCCATCAATGCCCGTCGATCCGCACGTCAAAAGAAAAAACTGCGGAGTCTTCCATTCACCTTCGCAGTCCCAATTACGACCACACTTTCATTCAGCCTTGACGGTGCGGCGTGACGATGTCGCGCATCCTTGCTGCATCCCTCTAGGTTCTTGCGCGGTGCTGTTGCACCATGTCGCCATCTTCCGAACCGCAACAACGCAACAACATAGCGGGAGGAGGTTCGGTCGTGTTTGTGTGGTCCGACCTCCTCCTGTTAAGATGATAACAGGTGGCCCAAAAAAAATATAAGACGAGGAACGACAAAGGATGTTTCACGAACAAGAAGCAATAAACCCCTACAGTTTTTCCACAAACAAGAATTCCCAACCCGCAACATATTCTTCGCGGATCAACTTGATGTTTAATTGATCCGCGTTCTTTGATTTAGAAGGAAGTAACATGGGGTTCATTAATATTCACAAAACAATTCCCTACCTCGAGAAAGATCTGCGGTAGCCGAGCACCGTGGATGACGGTGTCGCAAAAGGGCAGATGTCGGCTCGTTGACGTCGTCGTAAGGAAAGAGATGAAGGTGACGACGGTCATTGGCGTTCTTTGCTTCCATAAAGTGCCTTTGATCCCGGCTCGAGTGTCGTTCATTAGATCTGACGCAGGGAAGATGTCGAAGTCAACACAGATCGTTGTGTCCGCACCACGCCACCAATCCCTCCTCATTCATCGGTGTCTCATCGGAGAAGATGGAACCTCGGTGGTGGTGCAACAATGGAGGAAGGAGAGGAAGTTCTCCAACGGACCCCCCTCTCATTAAAAGTCTCCTCCCTTAATAAAATATTATACTTGACTAATATTTTCATTAACTCATCCATTTCAAATTTATACACCACCATCATTAAATTGGAGGATTCAATTATTAATTAAGGTGGTGTCATCAATTAATGGAAGAGAAGAATGTGAAGAGGTCCCATAAATTAGGTGAGTTATCAAAATTTAACAAGGGGTTTTGAAAAGGGGGGTTTAAGAGAGTTAAGGGAAGATGAAAAGGTGGGGGCTCGTGTGGGCCCCAACTCATCTTAAATCCTCTCAAGGGAAGTTAGAACATCATTGGGTCCCACCCCAACTCCCTCACATGGGCTAAACCACTTAGAAGAGAGAAATTAAGTTGAGACACAACTTAATTTTCAATTAAACCGCTTAGTGAAGAAATAAAAATATAAAACAATTATATTTTTATTCCCCATCAACACCCGAGAAAACGCTACTCCGGAATAGGTGTTCCTAAGAAAATACTGGAACTTTGGTTTCATCGGTGCCCTCGGATTTCGATTCCGAGCACCGGTTCAAAAGTTATAAAAACCCGCTCGTTTGTTCACTGAACATACCCGAGCTAAACTTCGGAAATTGATTCCGGGCACACCGGGCCTCGGAATCAAGCGCCGTCAGAAACTGCGTTCTTGTAAAATCCCAAAGAAAATTATGAAAAAAATTTCCCTTGAATTTTACAGGTCTTTAGATAACTCCCACCTCAGGGATTTACGTCCTCGTAAAACTTTAACACAAACTAGGGATACAAAAGTGGTACTGAGTACGCATCTGAGCCTTTCGCTCCCATGTGCTCACCTGGAGGTTCCCGTACTGCCAGTGAAAGAGCGCCCAAGGAATCGACCATCCTCATAGGATATTCTCTTGTTGATCCTCAACCTTTAATGGAACCCCGCAAAAGTCACCCCATCACCAAATTCCAGTTCCCCATGGTCAATGACATGCTTCGGGTCAAGCACCTATCTCCTCAGATGAGATACGTGGAAGTCATCATGCACTTGGTGCAACTGAGGTGGATGGGTCAAGCGGTAAACCACCTCACCTACCCAGCTAAGGACCTGGAAAGGACCGATGAACCTCGGAGATTACTTGCCGCCTTGGCCACATCTTCGTAAACCTCGTCGAGGTGAGACCCGTATAAGGACGTGGTTGTCATCCTTGAACTGCGATCACATGATTACTATAAATATAGGGCTTTAACGAATCTAATTTAATCAAAGGAAATGATGGCCTCATCCAGTAGACTTTCCCCATACGAGGCCCATTTGTCAGATCTCGTAAAGTAGGTGGCATCATTGGGCTTTTCTCTTGACCAAGCCCAAGCCGAACTTGAACACGTTAATCTTGAGCGGAACCGCCTACGAGAGAAGTGGAAGTTGATAAATATTACCACTCGAGCAATGTTATTCGAGCCACCCCAAGAGTCTATCACCATCTCACACCTTACCCTAAGCTCTTATACGGGTGTTTTAAGGGTTTATGTAACAAGACCTTAATACTATGATTATGTACATTATTCTTGTATAGATAATATACATTCTTTTTATTATTGTTACCTTGTAAATAGTTTTTAAAACATAAATAATATTTTTAGTTAATATTCAACTAAGAAATCTATTTTGATAAATTAATGGATTTTTTAATTAAATATTATTTTAATAAAATATTATTATTATTATTAAATTACTTTTTATAAATATAAATGATCGTATAATTTTATGAATGTAATCGTAATTTTTATTAAGGTTTGAAAGCTTCTTTTGTCAAAACCCGTGAATTTTCGATAAATGTCAGTTTTTATTTTAAAAGTAAAAATTCACATATTTATAAAAATATTTAGATAAAATGAATATTATTTTTGGAATCAGGAAGTCGAAATTATCAAATGGTGAATTTTTCATAATTTTCTGAGGCACTCGAATTTTTGGGTAAAAATCAAATACTGTTTATATATATAATGTGTTTTATGACATCATAATGACCAAATAGTGATGTAATAAAATAATATAAACATTATTTTCGGAAAATATATGTTTTACCATTAAAATAATGTGATTTTCAGTTTGATTTATTTTACAAAGCTTTAGTGGACCCTTCAAGACTTATAAAACATTTTGTCTTTTTAAATTGTTTTCCTTGAGAGTGTGACTCACCTCCACAAAAGCAACCCTATTATTTTAAAAAGTTAGGCCATTATCCTTATAAATTATTTTTTTCCACTCCCATTTTTCAAAAACCATGGTCAAAAACCATGGGTTGGTTTCTGGTTTTGATTAGTTTAATATGAGGTGTCCCAAACCTAAATAATAAAGAATCCCTTCTCCTTTCCTATATCAACCCACCCAAGCTCCCACTTCCTCTTCACTCAATGCCTTTGGAGTTTGACCAACCCTTACCCTACTATATCTATAATCTTCCCAAGGTTCCACAAGATCCCAATAATCCTCTCTCAAGCCTCTCCCAAACTTTTGGGATCACACTTCCAAGGGATTCTCACTTTCCTTATTTATGTCCAAGTTTCCTTATATTGTTATGCCCTTTTATTTTCAATTATAAATTTTGGGGTATGATTTTTAACCTCCCCCACACTTCCCTATTCATGTTTTAATAATGAGAGATTCCCTTTCTCTCTCATTAATGTCTTCCATGTATACTCGTTACCATGCCGAAATTCCGTAAGGAATTTCTCTCTCCTCATTTACATTCAAGTAATTCTTTTGTATCATGAATCTAAATTCCATTACAATTGTTGGGACATATATATATATATATGACCCACTTACTATCCATTTTATGTACATATTATGAGACACCCCATTCTCTCTCATCAACCATTTTTATGAGTTCTTATGTTGCGTTGTTACGCTGCCAAAATTGCACCGTTATTTTCCAAGCCAAAGTCATTGTGTAGTGAATACCATGCCCACTTCTCTATCAAGGGTATTAAACTTTATAAACATTTACTTATTGTTTAAATAGTTTCATGTATGAATTACACACTCCTTTATCGTGGAATAAATTATTATGTTTAATGAATCCGTGTTTTATGATCCATGTGGCACACTTATGCATGAAATGAAATGTTTAAGAAGGGTGCGCCCTAATAGCGCTCCAATGCATTAGGTAAAGTATAGTATTATGATACCTCATGTGCAATGGGTGTTGAATCATGATAATTCAAGTGCAACTATGGTTTACTCTTGCTTCATGTTCAATGAGGGTTTACTCATGCTCAATGTGCAATGAGCCTTGGCTCATGCTAATTCCATGTTAAGTGTCGTTGCCGCATTTCAATGTTATGATTATCATGCTTTATCATGCCTTTATGTTCATGTTTATATTGTACTCTATTGATATGCCTATTGTCTAACATGTATTGTATTCCTCATTTTATTCCATGCTTATTTACTTACTGGGCTTTATAGCTCACTCTTTTTTTATGCATGTCCTTGGGTTATCCTATGCAATGCTAAGTAAAAGGGAATGTAGTGGTCATGTAAAGGAAGTTTTCAATAAGATTTTGCATTCTATGCTTTAAGTTTTTATGTAATGTTCCTAATCCCCAAGGATACTAGACCTCTCAATCTTCTATATTGTATCAAGTGAAGGTTTTATGTAATAAATCATGTTTAAATATATAATAAAGAGAAGGGTTATTATAGTGATTGTGTTTTACGCCTTAGAAAGAGTGATATTTTAGGATTTTTTTTGAAATAATACACCATGGTTCTTCTAGGAAAATGAGACCGATATGCACTAGGGGCATAGTTAGTTTCTAGGACCATGAGATGATAGTTGGTGTTTTAGGCTCATGAGATGATAGTGTGTAACTCATGGGAGAATTAGATGGGTTCTGTGATTGGGTAGTGTGGGTGTGTATGATCATTAAGTTTAGATAATGCTGAGTTAGTACATATTGGATATGCATTAGGATAGTTGGTTGTAAATCAGTGAATGTCCATGTTTGGGATGAGTAACGATTTTGAGAGAAAAATTTGGGATTTTTTTCTCTAGTTTTGATGGAAATGGGAAATTTCCCTCTATGTTGAGTGGGGTCATCAGAAATGGATCAAAGTGTGGTTACATGGTTCATCACACTTGATCCTAGAAAAGAGTTTTTTGGATGGGGAAGATAATAGCTTGTGAGGAGTGACACATGTTTGATATTGGAACCTAACATGAATTGCTCTCAGTGTGTGGTGTAAGAGAATCCATATTGTGGTATGTTCCTCATTGTCCATTGAAGGGTATGATCCTCTATATAGATGGAGTTAATGAGGATTTAGAGGTGGGAATTCTTGGTGAGCCTAGTACTGGTAGCAATTATTGATTCATGTTGGATCTCATGTATTAGTCAGTCGAAAACATTTGATCAGTACATGTAGTAATGGATAGGAAATGGGAATTAAAGATTAGTGTTTTGATTCATTGGGGTTATGGTAAGGAAACCCTATGATAGGGTGTGTCTTATCGATTGCAGATGTACGACTCCGTGTTTGTAGGGATGTAGGTGTGATGGGATTGATCTATCATGGAGGATTGCTATCCTCATGGTTTATATTGTGATGATTTTTTCAATAATCTTCAAGAAAAATACATGTGTTGATGGGTGATATAACATTGTCTATAAAAGTTAATGGAAAAGGCCTTGGGATTTGTTAAGAAATATCTGAGATGATTTTGAGTTGAATTTGTTACTTTTTTAAAGGTAGCCCTGTGTTTATATAGGCTACATAATGGTAAAATGATAATTACACTATCTATATAAAGGTCACAAGAGCTAACCTTTATAAAGCTAAGATGGGCTGGAATAGAGCTATGTAAATATGAGACCATGTTTCTGACTCTGTGTAATGGTAACATAAATTATACTGAGTTTTGTAAAGGTGGTATGGAATTCTAAAGATCTATATAAAGGTATCCTTGGAACAACATTGGATGTATAAGGGTCAGTTGTGAGTTGAATTGGATTCATAAAGGTAACCCTGGACTAATATTGGTTACATAAAGGTCATCTAGAGGTTGCATCACCTATGTAAAGGTAGACTAGAAGCCATGTTAAGGAAACTCTGAATAACTAAAGAATATCGAAAGGTAACTATGAAAAACTAGGACCTTATCAATAGTAATGAGAAAGTTATGAAAGATACATAAGGTTTTTTTTAAAGTTTAGGAAAAGAATCTTGAGTTTTTTAAAGTTTACTCCATTCTACGTAAAGGTATGATTGAGTTTTAAGAATTCATTTCAAATGAAGGATATGTTCAAAATATGATTTGTAGTTTATTCATTACAAAATAAATAATCAAAATCATAAAAACATATTGTGATCCTAGATTCTTAGTGTGAAGAACTATTCAACATGAAGAAGTTGAAACTGGTGCTGAGATGAGTACCTTTTTATAAGAAGTAGAGAAATGATGATGTTACAACATCGTAGTGTATTACGAGTGGGAGTTTTAGTGACTATGTTGAGTTTGTAATTTACCAATGTGAAATGGAAGGTATAAAATGACAACATAATTTTTGTGATTGGTGACTTTATTAAAAATGTAGTTAAACCCCTAAGAGATACAAAAAAAATGAGACAATCAATTTGAATGAGAAACCTGAAAGATAAAACAAAACACACCTCTTGAATCTGATGCATCATGCGAGGCCATAGCTTCTGCCTCCATCTGATGTGGTAGTGGCCTACAACAAATAAAAATTATGAAGATAATAATAATAAATTTAATAATAAATAAATAAATTATTTCCATATAAACTTGCGTCATAGGATCCCCTGCACCATCACCCCGATGCACATATTCCTACATTGGTCTAACCTCAGCTACCAGCTGCGCATTTACCTCCTCGGAAGCATGCACTCATGCCTCCAAATCTGTCACCTATTGTTTCATCCCAACAACAATATGATTCATAGCCTTAGTGTGTGAAACTAAAAAACAAGTAATCCCCATTTTATAGGTCAAACTATAGTCATGTCCATTATGACCAATAATGCGATGGAATATATCATCCCTTTGTATGGAAAGTTATCATTGGTCCTCTGGCATTTGTGCTAACTTAACCTCAAATTCATCTTGTGTAATATATAAATATAAATATATATGTATATACATATGTATGTAAGTATTGATAATTAGCATAAGAATTTACTATAAGATTTGAAACCTCCAAATATTTTTGATAACAAGTCATCATCCACACCGACATTTTATCAGTCGGTGCACCTTACTCTCATTATTGTGTAACAATAAGATATAAATATAGAATAAAAACATACTAAATAATAAATTTAAAAGGTTGATAATAAATACATCATGTCGAATCTAGGACACATGATGAGTCCCAAGCCTGTGAGGTGGTCCCTACAACGCACGATTCTCGAAATGATGTGTTGTCACCTCCTACATTCAATTAATTCAAATATAAAACATGTAAAATTATACAAATTATTCAAAATATATAAACCAAAATAAATAGACTCACTGTTACAACATTAGTAGACCAATATGCAACTAACTCACGCCACTGAGATGGGAGAACCCCTCTCAGGACTCTATCTAAAATGTTTAGGGCACCCACATTTGATACTCAGTGATCCCTCTTGACTCTCCCTTTATGATCTCTCTACATTTTATGATATTTTTTCCATACACACTAGCCAAAACTCATTGAGGCACACTCTCAAATTATTTTATTTAATAAAAAAAATTATCGCATATGTTAGTATTTTTAAAACATGACTAAGAAACTAAAATGATCCTCTTACATGAACTTCCATCCATAATTGATCTAATGTATCTTAGGGTAATGATGCTTAGTCACATGTATTCAATGAAAATATGTTTGGGTTGCATATGATATGTTCCACTTAGAATTTCAGTAAGCATTTCATGCATAGGATCAATCGTTCTCACATCAACGTCCATCTGAACCATTTCTATATGACGACAACGAATATATTTTTCCCCATGACGAGTCCAGATCTTATAATTTTTCAGAAACTCATTCAATAATAGGTTCTCCCTTATGGTATCTTGTATGAATTGATATATGTTTTCACATTTTTATACATAGAAAACTAATATAGTCACTTTTAAATCCTCTAATGAAATCAATAAACTGCATAATGCCTTCAAAATATTCTCTAGACATTCTATTTGGAATATCAATCCCACCCTTATCCATATTCATATCTGTACAACAAGCAATAACATTTACACAAGACTTCATATTGCATGCATTTTTAGAATTTCATATTGCAAAATATATTTAAAATAAAGACTAACCAATTGGAGGTGGTATACACATATTGTTTCCCATGATGCTCAAGAAATCCCTACCGTTTCTTATCATATCTATTAATTAATGAATAAAATAGTATAATTACATTGAATGTAATCTGTATCTCTATTATGATTCCATGTATTATAAACTATACAAAATTCTTCTAAAATATATCATATTTATCATAAATCCTTTAACCAAAGACTCCAATGCCTCCCTAATGTTTATATAAGCGGAATAATTCTTAAATTTGGCAGATCCATGCTAGCTAAGAAAGAGTTTGAGGCCATTGATGAGGCAAGGTCAAAATGTTTCTTACATGCACGCACCCATGAGAAAAAAATTAGTCTTCATGCAAGTTGCATAACTAAATTAAGTAAAACCTTAACAGAAAAGTCACATGGAGGTTGGCCGAGAAAATGGGAGGAGGTGATAAAGGGCACTAGATCCCATATTAATAGAGGTAGATGATGTATCATATAAATGGAAAAGAACCCTTTAGAAAAAGAAATATTTTATAAATTCTGACTAACTATATTTCTTTGATTGTAATTGCATTTTCTTTTTTTCCCTATTTTTTCCTCCATTTAAATATATTTACTATATTTAATGGAGAACAAACCTCAATGTTGATTTAAATTGGAGTTTTCCAGTGACATTTCCCATGATATTTGAATATATCTTTCTTGTTCTTAATCTATTTTCACTCTAAGTTGCTTAATTGTAAAGTTAAATTGGTTTGGTGTGTTGATGGCTCCTCTTCCCTTACACACTTATCATATTATCCTCTTGTACACATGATCATTGGTTCCATTCACTATATTTTTCTTCATATTATGGAGTTGGATAGATCGTGGGCCATATATAATGGGATTAATTCACTTATTTGATCAGATGGATGGAGGAGTCGATCAGTTAAGAAAGAAAATATATTTTATTGGGTACACTAAAACATAAAAAGTCAACATGGACAATAAGGAATCTATTATCCACTAATATCATAAAAAATGTGCAGTGCATAAATTTTGATACTCTATAATCAAAACATATAAGGAAACTATAACTATAGAAAAACAAATATTAAATCAAAAAAATGAAACAAATGTAATAACATGCATGCCTATGTGGTACATGAAAAAAATCATCAAATACCATCTTTGATTATCGACCTTAGTGACTAAGCTAATTCCTCTCAATAAATCAACAAATATAATTCTATAAACCTTTAGGTAAAATTGGGTGTCTGAAAAACACTATGCATAGTTGGTCATCCCCAAAAGGTGAACAACCAAGTCAACACCAGACATGCTTAATAAATAAGCAGCAAATTTTTAGTACATAGTTATGTCTTCACTAACAAAAAATAACTCACAAGGTAAACAAGGTTGAAGGTCAGCTATTAATTTATCATATCCCTAGGTATCATCTAATACCATATAGAATAATACTAAATTCTAAAAGTCTATGTGTTGTTATCAATAACCCTAGTTCATCTGTTATAAAAATCTACACACCTTTACCCATACTCATGCTCATTATGAATTTTTTTTCCCAAAATCACTATAGGAATCACCCACCAAATAACAGAGTATGTATAGTAAAAAAACGCCATAATATTGAAGGGTCATTACAAACCAACTCCTGTCAACCAAGTTTCCAATCTGACAGATGGATGTGCCCAAAATCAAAACCCTAAAACTGAAATTATAGAAGAACTGATAACACGAAAAATCCAGAATGAAGTGAATGTAGAGGTGGAGTCAAAGGACCGGAGAGATACAGAGGAGAGGCAGCGATGAGGGAGGATGGGCGGCATGTGGCTCTAGGTCAGATGCGGTGATGGGTGAGGCGCAAGGAGAGGGAATTGAGGGCGAGGGGGGCAGAAGTGAAGGTATGGAGGGGAGTCAGAGAGGAAGAGGGAGCCAGAGCTAGAGGGAGTCGAAGGTCAAGGCGGGTGCGGGTGAAGTGAGGGAGAGGATGGACAACAGAGGTGAACTCGAGGTGGAGACGGTTCTGGCAAGGGAGAGGATGGGCGGCGGAGGTGGGTACGGCGAGGGAGAGGATGGGCGGTGAAGGTGAGAAGAAGGCATATGTGGGTGCGGTGAGGGAGAGGACAGGCGGTGAAGGTGATATGGAGGCAGAGGCAGGTTCGGCGAGGGATAGGACGGGCAGTGAAGGTGAGTTGGAGGCATAGGTGGGTTTGGTGAGGGAGAGGATGAGCGGAAAAGGTAGGGTTAGGGTTTGATGATGGAGGTAGCGTGCGCATGCACAGGGGGGTGAAAGATTATGTTTTTTTAAGGATTGGGATTGCCTATGGTGGTCACTATTGACACCCACCCATTAATGACAACCATTAGGGACCGCCATAGGCGGTCGCCTGTTCCAAGGGCCTCCAAAGCCTTAATTTCTAGTAATCAGTTTGGATGGATTCACAAAAAGTTGTGAAGTTTGATACTAAGTCGCAATGAGATTTTAGTACAAGTAAAAGATTGTTGAATGTGCACTAAAATATACATGCATATGATGCATGTACATTGAATACATATATATAATTCATTTAGTATATGTGTGTGTGGGTGTGTGTAATGCACATATAATACATGCACACAATGTGTGTATATTATCATGCATGGGATGCATGTAAAATAAATGCATGGGATGCATGTAGAATACATTCAGGGGATGCATGTAGAATACATGCAGGGGATGCATGTAGAATACATGCAGGGGATGCATGTAGAATACATGCAGTGTTGAAATAGTGGGTGCCCTAGACCCAACTATTATGTGCTTTTGATTACCATATCGTGTATAGAGTTAACTATGCATGATCTCATCTTACCATTATAGTGTAGACTTTTCTGCGTCCACTATTGAAATGGTAATGTCCAAAGATTAATTGTCGTATCGAAAGGTTATAGCAGTTCCCAGGCTATAATGAGAACCTCTAGATACTATGACATTAATCTTAAATATATGTTCTATGGTCTAGATACATCTTACTAATTGGACATAGTAGATGTCTGACCATCAGGTGCTGGGGGCTCATAAGCATTGAGACTTCTTCTCATGAAGTTCGCACTTGGTGATCTCTAGTAGTGAGATCATGAGGACTGACCCGCCAATAGGAACACCACATGTTTCAGGTGTCATTGGATGTTCCTATCTACGATCATGTGTAATGGTCTCCTGACTTGAGATCATTACCAATGTATGTCATTTGATCGCGTACTTTGATGCAATACGAAAACCATGGCAATAAAGTCGTGGCGAGGTAGTTTGTGTCGGGTGCGTCATTAGTGGCATGTCATTGGTTGAATGGTCAAGAAAGGATTTGTCGCTTCTGGGTTATGGAAGTAATATATCTCTGGCCATGTTGATATGGATGGCAGTACCTTAATAAGACCATGGCCATGGCAGTCGAGGGTAAATCCATCCAGTTACATCAACAAACAATAAAGCAAGAAAAGGGCGATGACACGAGAGTGCGTCCTGCTTTATGAGATATTATAGACAAAGAGATTATATTACACAGTGCGTGTTCGTAGGTTGGTTGTCGCTGCTGTGACAATCCTTATTTCTTTAGGGGCCATGATGGGTTGCTAGATCCCGCTCTTGGTCTGTGAATATTATTCATGGCTGTCGAAATAAGGGCCTAGAGGGTCACACACAATAGCGTATTCAAGAATCTGCCCTATTCAGTTGAATAGGAGTATTGGACATAGTGGGCCCCGCCTTAGGGGTCCGGGAATTGTCCAAAGTTAAACGATCACCAATGCGATAAATAAATTCATATTATTCGAGTTTTGAATAATGAGTATTGAATTTATTTATTAAATGTATTTACGAGTCTTAAGTAAATACATGAAAAACATTAATTGACGAATATTAAATTATTCAAGGTTCAATTAATATTTATGGGAGCGACGAGTCGGGTTAATGACTTAATTATTATCATGTAATATATTTTAATATATTACAAGTAAATGATAATAATATTTATGGCTCAGTTTAGAAGTCATAAAAACGTCGTTAATAGTGCGTTAAGTATTCGGGGCTGGCGAGGCGATACCGGGTATTTTAATTATGCACTATAAATAGAAGAGGAGGGGCATTTGCCAAATACTATTCATGGAGTTTATCTCTCCTCTCCTCTCTCCCACATTCTAGAGAGAGATGCTCTGGATCCAAGGAGCTCGGATGGAGCTCTCTCTCGGGCATCGCTAGCGAAGCGATGCGGTGGTCGTTGGAGCATCGAAGGCATCGTCGCAGATCCGCGCTAGCACCCGGATTACGACGAACGGCGCTCCCGCAGATTCCTTGAAGCGCGTGTGGACGATCTAGAGGAATTCGGCTTCGGATTCTTCGAGCAGCGATCGCCAACGACGAGCAGACGTCGTGCGCGGCTTTGGATTCAAACCAGGTATTTTACGGTTTAATATTGTGCTTAAAATCCTCCACGCGTGGTCCTCGGCTTTGACCGGGCTGCCCTTCACCGACGTCGTCAAGTGCACGGCGAACGGCGGTGGAAAAATTTTAAAAACCCACCTATTTGGAGCTTCCGCTGCACGCCCGGATCCAACATGCAGGGGAGGTATGTAGAATACATGCATGTGAGACATGTAGAATACATGCATGTGGGGCGTGTAGGTGATACATATTCACTCGGCTTGGTTGTATGCAGTGCAATCCGATATTACAGGCTGAGTGTATGTTGTTGTCACCACCCTCCCTGTGTGGTTTCCTCTTATATTAATCCGCTATGAATAGATTAAAAGCTTTGCTTGTAATCATTGAACTTGGTCAATGGATTCATTAATAAGGCATAAATCATGGGTTCTATTTGATGACACTCGAGACAGACAATGCGCTTCTCATTCATGGAGGAGCGATGGCTTCGCTTATATAAACTCGGTAGTCTCTCCCACTTGTGAAAGATTTCTCCTAGGGTTTTCCTAGGTTTGGAGCCTCGGTTCTTCTTTGGTCCAGCGTTCCTTCGCCGGTGCTCGCGTCTTCTCTAGTCATCCCTCTCAATCTGACGTGTGTCCTTCGAGCATCTCTCTTTTCGTTTCTTCTTCAGCGGCGCTTTTCTATGTGGTACCGCTTCTCTGGGGACCGGGTGAAGTCTGACTGTTTGAGATCTACCGAGAAACATCAGATCGGTTTTCGGGTGGTTCCTTTCAACGAATAGGCGAGCGTCATCGGATTGACAACAGAGCGGCTCCCTAGGGTTTGGTTTCTTTTGATCAAACTCCTATTCGGCGGCCGTTTTTTTTTCATCCCCAACAGACCGGCTCTGATCGTCTGCCTAAGAGTTGGACTCGCGGAGGGGAGTGCTCGCGTAGGGTGTGCTCGCGAAGGGCAGGGTTGTGAAAGAGGTGTTTGCGAAGGGGACGGGGGGAGAAGATCTCAATTCATGAAAGGGGTGTTCTGCGAAGGGGGTGTTCTGCGAAGGGGGTGTTCGCTAAAGGTGTTTTCACGAAGGGAGTGTTCACACGCAACGTGCTATTCGCATAGGGTGTGCTCGCGAAGGAGGTGTTCGCAAAGAGTACTGTGGATGAAGATTTCAGTTCGCGAAGGGGGTATTTCTTGAAGGTGGGTTTCACGAAGGGGGTGTTTTCTCAGGGTGTGAGCACGAAGAAAGGGTCGCGTAGGGTGTGAGCATGAAAAAAGGGCCGCGTAGGGAGTGATCGCGAAGGAAGAGCCGCGCAGGGTGAGTGGAGGTTGTGGTGCACGGCAGCTGTGGGAGTGGTTCGCGGATGGGTGTGGGCCACGGACAACTGGAGCATGTTTCCTATGGCGTCCCTTTTTACTAGTTTGTAGTGGATTTGACCCGTGGTGGGAGTGGGATTTGAAGGATTTTGAGGAGGTTCGGGCAGGAGCACGGTGTGCGTCAAGTTGGTTCGCGACTTGGTGTTGTTTGCCGAAGGTGTTGGTTTGCGATCCGAAGGTGGTTCGCGTTCTGGCGCAGGTTCGCGAAGGCGCTTGTCCGTGAAGGTACAGGTGTGCGGTAGCTCAAAGCGTAGTGACTCTTGAGGGGAGCCCGGGGAGGAGTGTGACTACATGCCCTGGGGATGAAGGGTTTTGTGGTGACTAGGGAAGTTCTCAGTTTCAGTTAAATGGAGTCGGAACTAATGAATCACTGGGGGAACCTCTTCTTAACTGATAAAGAAAAATCGATAATTGCTACACGGAAGAGTGAAGATGTGTTTCTCTCACAGTGACTGTCCTTGCTTATTGTTGGAAAATTTCTAGCAAAAAGGTCATTCAATCAGGGAGCGCTGAAAAATACTCTGCAAAATATCTGGCGATTGGAGGATAGCGTTGCTATAAGAGAAGTGGAAGCAGGACTCCTAGTCGTTGAATTCTTTAATGAAGGAGATAAATTAAAAGTCCTCAAAGGTTGACCATGGTCCTTTGTCAGCCAAATCATTCTCATGGAGGACCTTAAAGGTGAAGAAAATTTCCAGTTAGTTAATCTTTCTTGTTCACCTTCTGGATTCTAATTAGAGGAATCTCCTTTCATGGTAGAACATAACGTGTTATGCGTGAGATTGGAGGATGCATCGGTTCATTTATGGAATGGGACCGGTCTAATCCAATTCACTGGGGACCTTTTGTGCGAATCATAACTTCGATGAATGTTGCACATCCTCTTATGAGGGGCATGTTTTTGAAAATTGAGGACTCTGACGTCTGAATTTCTTTTGAGTTTGAAAATATTCCTATTTTATGTTTCTTTTTTGGGTGTCTCAGACGCTTATAAAAGGCATGTGAGGTGAAGGAGGATGTATAGGGCAATGTTATTTTGTAATACGGTCCCTGGCTCCGTGCAAAAACCTCTAGGGCAGCTTTTATTTCCGAAGTTGAAAAACAACAGGACCGCGACAAACTAGCGAAGGCTCTTAATAAGCGGGCTAAACCAACTCAGACTAATATAATCATGCTTGGGCTGCCAAATATTTTTACTGACAGTCATGTGGTTCAACAGGCGGAAGGAAGGAATCTGGACTATCCAAGGATCTCGGTCGAGCCGAGGGAACAATACACGAGTCAAGGGCAGGGGCCGACTACCCCCCCCCCCCAAGCCAAACCACAACTATTTTGAAGGTCATTTACTCCCCATTTGCTAGGCTGCAGCCAACCTGCAAGGAACCACCACACCCAGGCTCAGGGGTAAAACAGCTATGCAATGACCCACCAGTCACGGCTTCCAGTTCAGATGATGTTTCTCCCAGTGCTACCCCTCAGGCAGTAGATGACATGACGGGGATCACGTTGACAGGTACTATAAAACATCGGACGTGGAAAAGAATGATTTGTGGGGATAAGGGTGTAGATCCCCCCAGTTCACAGCCCAGGGACCATAAACTATGCTTGGAGGCATCTCAGATGAGGGAGAGACTGCCAAAGAGGTGGAAAGTGGAAAATTAAGGGTGGGTAGTTGAAGTTTCAGAGGCGGCGGCGGGTGTGTCCCAGCCCCGCCTAGGGCAATGAAAATCTTATGCTGGAACTGTCAGGGGCTTGGCAATCCCCGAACTGTTTGCGTTCTCCATCACTGGAGTTCCAAATTTCGCCCTGACATAGTTTTTGTATCTGAAGCTATGTTAGATAGCAAGGATGTGGGCCTTATGGGCCGGAATATTGGGTTCAAAAATGTCTTACCCATTGGAAGATAGGGACACTCAGGTGGACTTTGCATCTTGTGGAAGGAGGACCTTGGGGTCAAGATCTCTAATTACTCAAGTAACCACATTGTTGTGACGGTTGCTGGCCCAGGGGCTCCTCCTTGGTCGTTTGTTGGGTTCTACGGGTTGCTGGGTGGGCAGGATAAACACATATCATGGGCCCTTTTAAAGCGACTGTGGGACTCCCTCCCGGGCCCTCTTCTGATGGGGGGGGGGATTTAACGAGGTCATGTCTCTCCATGAAAAATAAGGGGGATGTGTGAGGAGTGGTGTTGTGATGAACGATTTTAGGATGTCTCTTGTATCGAACTCTCTTCATGACCTCGGGTTTTCTGGCTCACCGTTTACCTGGCATCGGGGAAGGTTAATGGAGAACCACTTGGCAGAAAGGTTAGACAGATTTGTTGGGACTGATGAGTGGACCTCTCTTTTCTATGCCTTCTTTATCGTCCACCTGCCCCCCGTCTCCTCTGACCACTGCCCAATCATGTTGTCAACAATCTCACAAGGGCAATAGAGGGGACCTAAGTGAACCTTTCACTTTGAAATTATGTGGATCCAAGATAGTGACTGTGAAAAGATGGTTCAAGTGGCTTGAGAGGGATCGAATCGGTGCATCATGTCCAACTTCTACACTATTGCATCTCACCTTCAGAAGTGGAGCTCAGCTAGGTTTGGTAACTTTGACCGACATATTAAGGAGGCGGAGAATCAATTAAATCAACTCCACTCATATCCTTGTTGTGACTCTGTCCTTAGAAACATCATTGTGCCAGAAAAGAATCTTAATGCAGCTCTAAGGGAGAAAGAGAGTTTTTGGTTCATTCAGGCACGGGAGTCCCATATCAGAGATGGTGATCAGAACACCTACTTTTTTCACCAACAAGTGTCTGCGAGGAGAAGGAAGAATCATATTGCTCATTTGGAGGACTCCACTAGAAGAGTTGTGCATGAAATAAATGACATTCACTCCATTCTCCTAAACTTTTTCAGCAACCTCTATTCATCAGAAAGTATTTGTACTCCCCCATGCCTGATTGGATGCATCCCAAAGTTGGTTACAGAAGACATGAATTGGTACCTGGAAAGCGATTTGTCTGAGGAGGAAGTGCTTGGGGCCCTACATCTTATTCACTATACCAAGGCACCGGGGCCTGATGGGTTTCATGCTCTATTCTTTAAATGCTTTTGGCATATAGTGGGGACCGATGTGGTGACCCTACTGAAGGAGGTATGGGCTGGAAGAGCCTCTCTTGAATCCCTGAATGAAACTCTTATTACTCTTTTCCCCAAATCCCAGTGCCCTCAGAAAATCTCAGAGTTTCGGCCAATCAACCTGTGTAATGTGATTTACAAAATTTTCTCCAAAATCATGGTGGCCAGACTTAGGAATTCTCTCCCGCTACTTTTCTCAGATAACCAAAGTGATTTCATTCCAAAGATATCTATTATGGAAAATGTTGTCATTACCTTCAAATTATTCCACTCCATGAAAACTCTCTCCTCATCCAAGCGTGGCACCATGACAATGAAATTAGATATGATGAAAGCTTATGACAGAGTTGAATGGCCTTTTCTCGAACTTGTTTTATCCAGATTGGGCTTTGGGATGAAATGGATCTCTAATGTCATGAATTGTGTTACATTTGTCTCCTACAGAATCAATATTAATGGGGCCCCTTCAGCGAGCTTTAAACCGTAAAGAGGATTGAGATAAGGGGACCCCCTATCACCTTACCTCTTCATTTTGGTGGCAGATGTCTTTTCTCATCTCATCTTGAAGGCAGCGGATCAAGGAGTTATCCATGGTGCTATGGTATGTAGAAATGACCCCTATCTCTCATCTGTTCTTTGCATATGATAGCCTCTTTTTCGCGTGTGCTACCCCGTAAGAATGCAGTGCAGTGCTGAATATCATCAATCTGTATGAAAAGGCCTATGGGCAATGTCTTAATGCTTCAAAATCAGATTTATATTTCAGTAAAGGCGTTACACAAGCTAAGAGAAAGGATTTGCAGTGAATGTGTGGGTTTCTGCTAGTTGATAAGCATCCTAAGTACCTTGGACTTCTGACCCTAGTGGGTAGGTTGAAGAAACAAGTTTTCAGCGCGATTGTGGATAGGGTGGATAATCTGATTTGTCTTTGGTCTAGTATGAAGATTTCCAAAGTGGGAAAGGAAGTTCTCATGAAGTTAGTGGACCAAGCAATCCCTTCTTATGCTATGTCGCTGTTTAAATTCCCAGAAACTCTCATTGATCAAATCCACTCCTGGTTGGCCAATTTTTGGTGGGGCTCCCATGAGGGCAAACATAATTCCCATTGGATGTCTTGGGAGAATCTGTGTGTTTCAAAATTCTGGGGCGGCCTCGGCTTCCGAAATCTTAAATGGTTTAACGAGGCTTTTGGTGAAGCAAGGATGATGCCTTTTATCCCACCCAAATTCCCTATTCTCAAAGGTGATGCAAGCCAATTATTTCCATCATTCTGACTTCTTGCATGCCTAGCTGGGGCCACGACCAAGTTTTATATGGAGGAGCATTTGGGGAGAAAAATCTCTCATTGATTTGGGTTGCGTGTGGAGAATTGCTGATGGGCATAATATTAACATTTGGAATGATCCATGTCTAGCAGATGGCGTCAATCATAAGGTTTCCTCACCGGTTGTTCATGGATTCGAAGATGCAAGGGTACGTGACCTACTCGATGACTCGCTTGAGGAGTGGGATCGGGAGAAGCTTTGTTGCTGGTTTAACGAGGTGGATCGTCAGCTCATATTGAGTATCCCTCTCACACCAGGAATGGGTATTGACCAGATTTGCTGGACTGGGGAACCTCATGGGAGATATTCTGTTCGTTCGGGTTACAAAATGAGGGTTCAAGGATTGGCCCGAGTCTTTACCGATAATCGGTGGAAGTGCCTCTAGTCCCTCACTGCTCCCCCTAAGGTGAAATTTTTTTGGTGACAGGTCTGTGCTGGGGTTCTTCCAACCCGTGAATTTCTAGTGCAGCGACATTTGGTGGAGGACGAAACTTATCCTTTGTGTCTCCATGAAGTGGAATCCCCTCTGCATGCAATTCTTTCCTGTAAGGGGGTGGAAGGGGTGTGGAAGGTTTGGAGGCTGGATTTTGGTATTTTCATTGATCTTTAAATTGTGTTGGTCCCAAACTTTACTAAATGGGTGTCTTCTCTGGAACCGAGAGTGGTAGGGCTAATATGCATAATTGCTTGGTTGGTCTTGACTCGGTGGAATGAATGCATTTTATAGATGAAGGTGACCCCTGATCACCTATGGGTGAATAGAGCTTTGGAGTGGATGAATGGTTGAAAGAAAAGTGATGCGGGGCATTCTTTGAGCCACACTCGACGAGTGGCTCCTTTTTGCTCCCCCCCCCCTGAGGGTTTCTTCAAGATTAATACAGATGTTGTTATCTCTGCTAATTCAAGGTTCGGTATTGGGCTCATTGCTCATAACAGTTTTGGCAAAATTGTGGAAGCTCAATGTAGGGCAGTGCCTAACTCATGGAGCCCTGTGGTGGCAGAGGCCTCGGCCATCCTCTAGGGGCTTCTTTTTGCCTGTTCAAAATTTTGGCCCAATATTCTGGTGGAATCCAACTGTCTCGAAGTGGTGAACACTCTCTCAACAAAAGATGAGGATTCCCAGCCTTATGGCCTTATCTTGAGGAAGATCTGGTCCTTGACCGATAGATTCAATGCATGCAGATTTTCTTTCATCAGAAGTGTGTTGTAGTTGGTGGTCTAGAACCAACTACATTGTACTTTATTCATTAATAAAAGCCTTATCACATCTTGATTGTTCTTATGTGTGACAATGCATGTGATAATGTCCTAAGGACAGTTGTTGTGTTAATGGGTCATAGCGGATCCCTGCTATGATGAGAACCCGGAAGTGCCATAACACTGTTCTTGAATATATGTTCTATGGCCGGATGATATTATTTGAGGGACACAAATAATATAGGTCATTAGTAGTGAGGACTCATAAAACTTTGAGGCACCTTCTCATGGTGTGCGTCCTTGGTAATATCCAGGAGGATATTATGAGAACGAGACCCACCAGTAGGAAATCCACATTTCATAGTGTCATTAAATGTTCCTATCTGTAGACGTGTGTATTGGTCCTTAGAATTTAATATTATTATTAATGGGTATTACAACTCGCACACTTAGATGTATTGACGAAAACTGTGATGACGCACTGTTTGCAGCGAGGTAGGATACGTTGGGTGCGTCACGAGTAATACTGCATTAATAGATAATGCAAGAAAGGATTTGTCCCTTCTGTTCCATAACAGAAGTAGATATCTCAGGACCTTTGATGGAATTGATATAGCCTAAATAAATCCATGGTCATGGTGAGGTATGGGGGAGTTCAATTTCGGGAAGTCAAAGAAAGAATAATCAAGCACATGGGTTGATGGCACTAGCATGCAACCCGCTTGATTGGAGATATTGAGATAAAGGGATTATATTACACGATAAGCGTTTGTAGGAGGTGACACGTCATTGCGGCATTAACTTCTTTCTCTATGGGTTCCTTAGCGTGTTGCTAGACGCTAACCTTGGACTTTAGGTAGGCTCCACCTAATGCCACTGAGAAAGAGACCTAGAGGGTCACACACTAAGTGTGTCCATGTATCTCAGTTAAATATTAATTTAACAAGTTAAATAAATATTATTCCTGACTGTGGTTTAATAATTATTTAAGGATGCCTGGTCGCATTTATTTCGACACTAGTTATTCGAGAGAATATATTGTGGGAAAAATAATATATATTTATTAGTGAGTAATGTAGTTACATTTATTTAAGAAATAAATAGTCATTACTCAAGGTCTAATAAATATGGTGGAGGAAATAAATAAAATGAAAAATAAAAGTACACGCCGTGTATATTTATATACACGCCATGTAGTTTGTTTTTTGGGATTCGTGAGAAAATATTTTTTATTTAATTAAATGATATTAAATGTAATACGTTGGGTGCATGTCAAGTAATAATGATGGTCAACCATCATTATTAATACATGGGGTATTACTAAGAATTAAATGAAATGATTAAATGCTTTTGGGAAATTAATTCATTTTATTATTATAAGTATTATAATCTCAATTACATTATTCTCATAGAATTAGAGAGAGCCAATGTTGTGCACAACGGATTTGGAAATACTCTCAAGCCAAGAGAGAATTCCCTTTCCACCAAGAACGTTTTCAAGTTACGAGAGCGAGATCCTCCACCGGATCAAGGCGGTAGAAGGCAAACATCGCAATCGAAGGTTCTTCCGTGCTAGCACCCAAAGATCCCTTTAGCGATGTCCAGAGATACGTGGAGCACATGTGGATCACCGCTAGAGGAATCCTGTACTTGGATTCTATGACGCAACGATGGATCACATGATCGTGACTGGAGACTCCAACGAAGAAAGAATTCCATCGAGGTAATTCTTATGAATTAATTAAATTAATTATAACCAATATATGATGATCCTATCTCAATGGATCCGGGAATCTTCTTTTCTTTTCCGTTCTTCATTCTATTCCGAAGATTTGGCATTTTAAATCGTGATGGATCTCAGATTGAACGTTGTTAACGTTAAAATTAAAGTTGGGCAAACCCACCAACGTGATTCCGCTGCGCCTGGAACCTACAAAGTGATGGTAATTCGAAAGCCCGTCGTTTGGCTCGTTTTGGGAAATATTGGGGTGATCATTGTTGGGTGAACTCGTTCTCTGATTGACTTTTTAATCCTGGTTTCATTGATCAGTAATTTATCTTTTCCTTCAAAAAAAGATAAAGGTGTTCATTCATTCGATGTTTCGAATGATCATAAATTTAATGCAAAGTTCCTAGAGGCTCTCTTCCTTTTCATTTCACGATTTATCACGTAGTGAAGGTACTAACACCCCTTCTATGTGTGAGAATCCTCACGAAGCGTTTGTGGATCCTTTTGGTCAATGTTCCCCATTCAAAGGTAAGAAATATATGTTTTATTCATTGGTGGTCGCTATCAAACTGATTCTCACTCAAATTTACCCAAGAGAAGAAGGTAAGACGTTCCTTGTAGTTTAGTTTGGGTTATCGAATCCACAGAGACCTAAGAAGAAACCTATAGACACATACATTCTATGGAATATTTTTGGCTATGAAGTGGCCAACTTGGATTGATTTTGGATGGGTTTGAAAGATATATAATTGATTTAAGTGAATTCAATTTAAAAAAATGAGTTGATCCTAGGTTATCGCTTGGGGTGGATTGGACGTATTTCCTTTTTAATGATTTCAATTTCTTATATTTGAGATGGTTTCATTTAAGGAGATAAAACAACATCATCACTTACTAGTTTAATGCTTACACCCTTTAATACTAATCACCTATACACTTGAAGGATCAAAGTTTTGAGCACTTCAAGGTAAAGGTTCATATTATCACTTGAAGTGTGTGGCCTTAAATTTAACAAGGACGATGGAGTTTAAAAATCATCAAATTAAAATCTCAAATTAAATAAGTGATTATACATTAATGAGGTGATAAATAACATCCAATACAGTCTCTTGCTACTCCCTTGTATCAACCCATAAGTGGGTTAGCCCTCAATTGATTCTATGGTTTCAATGGAAGTGGAAAGTAGACTCATGAGGGAGGAAATGGAGAAGTAAAAAAAACGCAATAAAATAACAATCACTCCACCGTTATGTGATAATCTCACAAGGTTTGGTATGAAAAAGTTCACACCTTGAACCAATGGTATCAAAGTGATAAGGATAAGAACAGAATAATAATAGAAGAAGAACTTTTATTAAGAAACAAGGATGATTTAAAACAACTTACATGTGGAAGATAAATTTGAGACAATAAAACCACAGCATAACATTACAATGAAAGAAAGCTCAAAGATTTTTAAATCCTCCAACACCACTGCCTTAAATAGGAATTTTTGAGCCCTTGGGTCAAGCCTCCAATATTACAAAGCATCTCAATTAATTTTGGTAGGCCAAAGGTGGTGGAAAGCTTGTGGAATTTGGACTTTTCCACATTTGACCCGAGGTGGCAGTCATCTTTCATCCACCGAACAGACGCATTTGGATGACCTTCTAGATGGCCGAATCAGAGTGGGACATAGAAGACGAAAATTGACCTCCAGATGTATTCTAACCTCCTGTAAATGTTGGGCCCATTTAGAGTTATTTATCCCGAGATATGATCAAATTAGTGGGATGTTTTTCTGGGCCGCAGAATCTGGCCCAGAATTTTATCTCTAACTTTGGATGCCTAAATGAACACCATGGAGGCTGAATTAGAATTGGATCCTGAAGCGTTATTTGTTCCTATAAATGTATTATATCATCCCATGAAATTTGGGATTCATTGGGCCAATATTTTTGGCCCCACAGTCTCATCAGTGGGCTGGTGTCCAATCTACCTTCTCCAGAATTGCTTCCTTTCATTGCCAAATATTTCCATCATCCTCCATGAATTCTTCATTGATCCCTGAATGAAACATGTTCATATTGGAGTGTATATAAATTTAAAAAAATATCAAATTAAAATATGTATAATCATATTAATCATTGGTTACTTCAAATGATGTTCAAAAATGTACCACATAATAGTGCATTTTAAGAAGGTATTACAATCATAATGTGAAATGATGTTCAAAGTGTAAAATGAACTAAAATGGTGTTTATTAATAATAAATAACATGAATATTATTTATATTAACAATGAATATTAGCCTCATTTAGTGGCTAATCACACCCCCCAACTTGAGTTTTGCTAGTCCCGAGCAAAATATATCTCAACAATATGAAATTCGAATTTCCTTTTCCAAAAACATTTTAAATACACAATGATCACCAGAAACCCTTATACCAAACAATCATGAAACCCATCAAAATATTTTAATATAAGATATTTTCATAATCAGATCCCAATCCCAAGCCCATTCCTTTGTTCAAATTCATTTCCATATTTCATCCAATATCAATTAAGTATGAGGATGTGTTGTGCATCACAATAGACATGGGGGTTCATCATTATTCAAGGGGGAAATTATGGAAGCGCTAGGTGGAATCACATTTCAATATTAAGATGAGTATTCATTTTTTTTGTATAATTTTTTTTGTTTTTTTTTTGTTGTTGTTTTTTTTTTGCAATTTTGCCATGGTAATTGAAGTTGCACTCAAAAGAGTCAACCCCTGTAGCGAGACTTTGCCGATGACTCCCAGGCTCAAAGACCTTAGGGCACCAAGTGAATCCCACATACTCGGGCATCATCTCGAGTTAACTCAGTCAAAAACAAATTCAAATTACCAAAAATAAAGATAAAATTACTAACTCTGGGCCAGACAACTATGGAGTCACGATCCCCAAGTGCCGAAAGCCACGCATTAGGTCATTTCATTGCTCTATGCGCAAATTTTTTTTTTTAATATATATATTTTTTGAATACTCATATTAAACTAAAATGATCACCAAACCTATGCTATTCATTTAGGGGACCCCATGAACTCAAACTAATACCCCACTATCCAATGGACGTGCATTGTGATCCTTTTTTTATTTGGATGAAAATATAAACAATGAAATATCACATTGGACAGCCACACTTTCCAAAATCTATGCTCATGAAATTATACAAAGATTAAAATCAGAATCAGGGCATGCTAAATTATTTGATATTCAGTTTCAAAGTGTGCAATGTGTATTACCATGTTCAAAGTTAAAGGAATTTTTCCTTCCATTTACACTTTTTTTTTCAAATAAATATTTTTTTTACACAAAAGCATTTTTTTTGTATTTTATCTCCCCCCCAACTTAAAACAATACTGTCCCCAGTGTTTAAAGAAATGAAAATTTAGAAGGAGTAGAGGCAGATAATGGAAGTTAAAAAAGGTAATTGAAACTGAGGATCATGGAATGAAATCACCTGGTGGTTGAAGTTGAAGTTATTGCTGCTCCAAATTAGTCCTTTGATCTCTTGGGGGATGTAGGCACCTCCTTGATTGAACATGTATCACCCAAAATAGTACCTAAACAAAAAGAAGAACAAACCAGACAAAACAGACAACACAACGACTTATTTAATTCCAAGTATCATCATTTTTATGGTTTTTCATGTTTTTTGATTTTTTTTAAATCAAACTAGTGATACATTATCTTCTTTTAATTTTCTGGGTAAGGTATTACTCAGGGATCAAACTGCGTGACACGGATGAATACGATGCTCCCCTTTCATACCCATCCATACTCATAATAGAAGAATAGGTCAATAGTCTTTTTTTAAATATAAAAATGATTAATTAATCCTATTTAAAATATAAAGTTTATTAAAACAACAAAATGATAGGAACTTGAAAACCATGGGTTTCCTCCCATGCAGCGCTTTGTTTAACGTCGTTAGCCCGACATAGACCCTAAATCTATCAATTTTTTCCTTGTTCATAGGTTGGCTCAGTTAACTCAACCTCTATTTCCTGTTTATTGAATGATTCAATGAATGGTTTTAGCCTTTGACCATTGACCTTGAAAATGTAACCAGTTGTGGGATCTTGAATCTCTACTGCCCCATGGGGGAATACATGATGCACTATGAAAGGTCCTGACCATCTAGACCTTAACTTTCCCGAATGTAAATGAAGTTTTGAACTATACAAGAGCACAAGTTTTCCCAGTTCAAAATGTTTGACCTTGATATTCCTAGATTGGTAGGATTGAACTCTATCTTTATTGATCCTTGAATTTTCATAAGCCTCTATCCTTAGTTCCTCCAGTTCATTGAGATCTAATTTCCTTTTTGTTCCGGCCAATGAGAGATCATAATCCATTTTCTTAATTGCCCAAAAGGCCTTATGTTCAATCTCCACTGGCAAATGGCATGCTTTACCATAAACCAACCTATATGGGGACATTCCTAAAATGGTTTTATATGCGGTTCTATAGGCCCAAAGAGCATCTAAGAGTTTCTCAGACCAATCTTTCCTAGAGGGGTTGACAGTTTTTTCAAGAATTTGCTTAATCTCCCTATTCGCTAACTCAGCTTGACCATTGGTTTGCGGATGGTATGCAGTGGACACTTTGTGAGAAATACCATACTTAGACATGAGTGAAGAGAATGGGCGGTTGCAGAAATGGGTTCCTCGATCACTGATTATAGCCCTAGGAATTCCAAATCGAGAAAATATGTTCTCTTTCAGAAATCGAATCACAACTTGATGATCATTGCACTTAGTGGGAATGGACTCAACCCATTTTGAGACATAATCAATAGTTAAGAGTATGTAGAGGTATCCCCGAGAGTTTGGGAAGGGTCCCATGAAATCAATTCCCCAACAGTCAAATATTTCAACCACTAAGATGGGAGTGAGTGGCATTTGATTCCTTTTTTGTGATGGACCCTACTTGTTGACACCTAGGACAGCTTTGACAAAATGTGTAGGAGTCCCTTGAGAGGGTGGGCTAGAAGAGACCACATTGAAGAATCTTATCAGATGTTTTCTTAGAGGAAAAGTGACCTCCACATGCCTCACTATGACAGAATTTAAGGATGGACTCTTGTTCAGATTCTAGAACACACCTCCTAATGACTTGGTCAGGGAAGAACTTATAGAGGTATGGATCATCAAACACATAGTGTCTAATATCAGAAAGGAATTTCCTTCGAGCTTGAGTCCCTAAGAATTTTGGAATGACTCCTGTAACTAAGAAATTGGCTATGTCAGCATACCAAGGGCAGTCACTCACAGAGTATAGGTGTTCATCAGGAAATGAATCAGACACATAAAGGTGATTTGAGTTGTCTTTGAATTCCATCCTAGAGAGGTGATCAGCTACAACATTTTCAACACCCTTTTTATCCTTGATTGTGAGGTCAAATTCTTGTAAGAGAAGGACCCACCTAATCGGTCTAGCCTTGGAATCTTGTTTTTGGAAGAGGTATTTTAGTGCAGAATGGTCAGTGAATACAGTGATGGGGGATCCTAAGAGGTAGGACCTAAACTTCTCTAAAGCAAACACAATAGCAAGTAACTCCTTTTCAGTAGTGGTGTAGTTTATTTGGGCATCATTTAAGGATTTGCTTGCATAAGCAATGACATAAGGAGTTTTATCACAACGTTGTCCTAACACAACTCTTACAGCAAAGTCACTGGCATCACACATAAGTTTGAAAGGAAGGTTCCAATTTGGAGATTTCATAATGGGAGGAGAGGTGAGAGAGGATTTGAGGGTTGAGAATGAACCCTCACAGCTTTCGGTCTAAACAAATGGAGCATCCTTTATTAGCAGAGCACAAAGGGGATGAGAGATTGAACTCAAGTCCTTGATGAATCTTCTATAGAAACCAGCATGTCCTAAGAAAGACCTCACTTCCTTGACAGTTTTGGGTGATGGAAGGTGACGAATGATGTCAACCTTTTCTTTATCAACTTCAATACCCCTACTCAAGACCAGATGGCCTAGAACAAGTCCCTCTTTAACCATGAAATGGCATTTTTCCCAGTTTAGGACCAGATTCTTTTCTTCACATCTTGACAAGATTCTCTCCACATTCTGCAGACATCCCTCAAATGTATCCCCAAACACAGAGAAGTTATCCATGAAGACCTCTAGAAAATCCCCTACCATGTCTGAGAATATTCCCATCATGCACCGCTGGAAGGTTTCAGGGGCATTGCATAACTCGAAGGGCATGCGTTTGAAAGAAAAGGTTTTGAAAGGACATGTGAATGTAGTCTTCCCTTGATCCTCTAGGGAGACCTCAATTTGATTGTACCCTGAGTACCCATCTAAGAAACAGTAGAATGCATGACCTGCCACTCTCTCAAGGACTTAGTCAATGAATGGTAAGGGAAAATGGTCCTTCTTAGTGAATGAGTTTAACTTCCTATAGTCAATGCAGACCCTCCATCCACTACTCAACCTTATTGGAAGAATCCCTCCATCCTCATTGGTTATCACTGTGATTCCAGCCTTTTTTGGAACCACTTGAATTAGTCTCACCCACTCACTCTCAGCTATGGGATAGATGATACCAGCTTTTAACAATTTCAGAAGTTCTTTCCTTACTACCTCCATGAGATTAGGATTGAGTCGCCGTTGAGGTTGACGACATGGCTTTGAATTAGATTCCAGAATAATCCTATGAGTCCCGATAAGTGGGCTAATCCCAGGAATATCAGAAAGGGTCCAACCAATGGATTTCTTATGCTTCCTAAGGACATTTAGAATCATCCTTTCATGATTGGATTCAAGAGAAGAATAAATGACAATAGGATGTGTTTGATTGTCCCCTAGGAAAGCATACTTGAGTGTAGCGGGAAGTTCCTTCAATTCGAGATCAGGTTGGTTCGGAATTTCAAAAGAAGATTGGGACATTGGATCAAGTTCAATTTCTTTTTTTAGAGTTTCATATAGGATTGATTCCCCACATGTAGAAGTTTCAGTTACTAGATTGGCTTGATTAGATTGAGGGAAGGAGATTTTATTGGTCTCCATGAAAGTGATTTCTTGAAAGGTTTCACTGATTGTTGGACCTAAGAATTCATCATAAGAGCAATTTGAAAATGATTCAAGACAAGGAGATAAACTTCCTTCATATGAACAAAGTAAATCAATCTCATCCTGACTTAAACATTCATTAAATAGTCCTTGATGTTCCATGGATTCATTATCAATGCTTCCTATCATGTTTACTTCATGAATTTCCTCATTATCCCCTATTTGTGAGCTTGCATTATAGATGTTCAAGTCTAGACTCATGTTCCCAAAGGTGATGGTCATGTTCCCATTTCGGACTCGGATAACAGAGTTGATTGTTGCAAGAAAAGGATGACCAAGGATGATTGGGGTTTGTTCCGTATTTCCTAAGTTTGGATGGTTGTCAAGGACAATGAAGTCAGCAGGGTAGATGAAGTTTTAAACCTTTACCAGAACGTCCTTTAAAATCCCCTTTGAAACCCTAATGCTACGATCAGCAAGTTGAAGTGTGACAGATGTGGGTTGGAGTTCTTCTAGGCCTAACTGGCAGTACACGACATAGGGGATGATATTGACACTAGCACCTAGATCACACAAGGCCTTGACAACTTTGCTTTCTCCTAGTTCAACATTGATGTAAGGGAAACCTGGGTCTTTCAACTTAGGAGGAATGGTCCCTTGAATGGTGGTACTCACATTAGCAGCCAAAAGGACTTGGTTTTTATGTGAAAATTTTCTTTTAAAAGTACACAAGTCCTTAAGGTACTTTGAGTAGGAAGGTATGGTTTGGATTGCATCGAGAAGAGGAATGTTCAACTTGACTTGTGAGAAGATTTCCCTCAATGTTTCACTTAGTTCAGGCTTGGGTTTCCCCCTCATGCGTTGAGGAAATGGTGCAGGTTGTGGGGTTGTTTGTTGAAGAGTTGTTTCCTTGAAAATGTTATCAGTTTCCTCAGTTTGATCTTGTGGTTCATTTGAATTTTCATCCAAGTTTGAATCTTCAGGTGGGTTCTGAATTAGTTGTTCAGGTTTCTCAATTGATTTCCCACTTCTTAAAATAGTCACAGCCTTTAGTTGTTCATGAGTTGTTTGAGTGAAACTTGACTCTCCCCTTGATGTTGAGGATGGCACCGCCTGAGTAGGCATGGGTGCCTTTCCAGTTTTTATGGTTTGAAGTTCTTGTTTAAGGGAAGAGACTTCTAAGTTCATCCTTTCCATTTGTTTACACAGTTGTTCTAGTAGGCTTTTTGGAACAATTTGGGTGGGTGCTTGAGTAGGTTGGTTTATCCCAGGGGGATATTTTGGAGGTGGGATGGTTTGTTGAAAATGGACTGGTGGCTGTTGGTATTGGATAGGTTGGGTTTGGAACTGGTTATGGGTTTGGTAGTTCTGATGGGGGTAAGGATTTTGTCCCTGTGGTTGGCTAGGTTGTTGGTTATCTTTCCAGCGGAAGCCTATGTGGTCGTTATACCTAGGATTGAAGTTGTTTTGGTATTGAGGCTTTTGAAATTTCAAGGAATTTACTTCTGCTGGGGGTCCTCCTAAAAGAACATCCTTGATGGATGGAATGGTTGGGCAGTTGTCTATCTTATGGTCATGTTTGTCACAAATTGTGCAAACAGGGTCAACGGTTTGGATTTCATGGACTTTCCTAAGGTCTATCTCTTCAACCTTCCTAGAGAGTGCTGCGAGTTTACCCTAAGGTTTTCCTCTTCACTAAGTGTATGAATTCCAGTAGTTCTTTGTGGATTTTCATAATAAGGTGAAGTTCCCCATGTTTGGTTTTGTTCAGAAAGGCTTTCTAGATACTCGTAAGCATCATTTGGGGCTTTGTTTTTAAAGGTTCCATTACACATCATGTCAATGAATTGTTTGTTCCCCGGACCCAAACCTTCATAGAAAATTCTCACTTGTTCAGGAATAGAAAAACCATGGTGTGGAACCATGTTTAGAGTGTCTTTGAACCTCTCCCATGTTTCATAGAATGACTCTCCCTCTTTTTCAAAAAAAGTTTTGGATACTCTTTTTAAGTGCAATTGTTTTATGGTGGGGAAAGTATTTTTTGTAGAATTCTCTTTGCAGTTGGTCTCAAGAGTTGATGGATGATGGTCTCAAATTGTTCAGCCAATTTTTAGCTCGATCCTTTAAAGAAAAAGGAAATAGTCTCATCTTAGCTAATTCTAGTTGATGTGGGGGACACATGGTTTCTACAATGTCATTGAACTCCTTAATGTGCAGGTATGGCATCTCGGACTCCATTCCATGGAATGTGGGATGGTGGTTTAGGACATGGGGTTTAAAGATGTAGTTGGCATCTTCTAGGTAATTGTGTCTAATGCATGAGAGGGAATTGGTCCAAGAAGGTGTGAGGTAGTCATTCATGGTTTGATCCATCGCATTCCCCACGTTTGGAGCTGCCTCATTTGGGTTTCCATTTGGGTTCTCACCCGGGTTTATGAGTTGGTTTCTTTGAAGACCTTCCATTGAAATTGGATCAATTTTGGACTCTAGAGTATTAGGAAGATTAGGATCTAATGGAATGAGTTCCCTTGGTGTACTTGACTCCCCAACCCCAGGACTATCCACCCTAACTAGACGGTTTGATTGATCGCGGGTGTAGGCGGACATGCGCCAAAAGAAAAAAACACGAGAAAGGGACAAGATAAGAGAATTTGGATTAGAAAAAAAGAAATGGGGGAGAATAGAATGGGTGTTTAGATGACTTACTTGGGTCCCCGGCAACGGCGCCAAAATTTTATTCTCGCTCAAAATTTACCCAAGAGAAGAAGGTAAGACGGTCCTTGTAGTTTAGCTTGGGTTATCGAATCCACAGAGACCTAAGAAGAAACCTATAGACACGTACATTCTATGGACTATTTTCGGCTATGAAGTGGCCAACTTGGATTGATTTTGGATGGGTTTGAAAGATATCTAATTGATTTAAGTGAATTCAATTTAGAAGAATGAGTTGATCCTAGGTTATCGTTCGGGGTGGATTGGACGTATTTCCTTTTTAATGATTTCAATTTCTTATATTTGAGATGAGTTCATTTAAGGAGATAAAACCACATCATCACTTACTGGTTTAATGCCTACACCCTTTAATACTAATCACCTATACACTTGAAGGATCAAAGTTTTGAGCACTTCAAGGTAAAGGTTCGTATTAGCACTTGAAGTGTGTGGCCTTAAATTCAATAAGGACGATGGAGTTTAAAAATCATCAAATAAAAATATCAATTAAAGAAGTGATTATACATTAATGAGGTGATAAATAACATCCAATCCAGCCCCTTTCTACTCCCTTGGATCAACCCATAAGTGGATTAGCCCTCGATTGATTCTATGGTTTCAATGGAAGCGGAAAGTAGACTCATGAGGGAGGAAATGGAGAAGTAAAAAAAACGCAATAAAATAAAAATCACTCCACCGTTGTGTGATAATCTCACAAGGTTTGGTATGAAAAAGTTCACACCTTGAACCAACGGTATCAAAGTGATAAGAAGAAGAACATAATAATAAGAGAAGAAGAACTTTTATTAAGAAACAATGATGATTTAAAACAACTTACATGTGGAAGATAAATTCGAGACAACAAAACCGCAGCATAGCATTACAATGAAAGAAAGATCAAAGATTTTTAAATCCTCCAACACCACTACCTTAAATAGGCATTTTTGAGACCTTGGGTCGAGCCTCCAACAGTACAAAGCATCTCAATTAATTTTGGTAGGCCATAGGTTGTGGAAAGCTTGTGGAATTTGGACTTTCCCACATTTGACCCGAGGTGGCAGCCACCTTTCATCCACCGAACAGACGCATTTAGATGACCTTCTAGATGGCCGAATAAAAGTGGGCCATAGAAAAAGAAAATGGAGCTCCGGATGTCTTATAACCGCCTGTAAAATTTGGGCCTATTTGGAGTTATGTATTCCGAGATATGATCAAATTAGTGAGATGTTTGTCTGGGCCACAGAATCTGGCCCAGAATTTTATCTCTAACTTTGGCTGCCTAAATGGACACCATGGAGGCCGAATTAGAATTGGATCCTAAAGCGTTATTTGTTCCTCTAAATGTCTTCTATCATACCACGAAATTTGGGATTCATTGGGCCTGTATTTTGGGCCCCACAATCTCATTAGTGGGCTGGTGTCCAATATGCCTTCTCCAGAATTGCTTCCTTTCATTGTCAAATATATGCATCATCCTCCATGAATTCTCCATTGATCCCTGAATGAAACATGTTCATATTGGAGTGTAGATAAATTTCAAAAAATATCAAATTAAAATATGTATAATCAGATGAATCATTGGGTACTTCAAATGATGTTAAAAAATGTACCACATAATAGTGCATTTTAAGAAGGTATTACAATCATAATGTGAAATGATGTTCAAAGTGTAAAATGCACTAAAATGGTGTTTATTAATAATAAAGAACATGAATATTATGTATATTAACAATGAATATTAGCCTCATTTAGTGGCTAATCACAAACCGTACACCAACGTGATGAAGAAGGTGGCAGTTGCTGGAGCACTAGGTATGCTATGTTTTCTTATGTTCTTTGTTTTTCCTTGCACATTGATTATGTCAAGGTTGTTTTGGCTTGTGTTTGGGATTGCTTCTACTACATAAAATCATAGGATGATCCCACGTTTCCCATCAAAGTGTTGGATCTATGGAAGGTGGACTTAGTGATGACACCTGAAAATGATTCTCGAGTGGGATATTATTTGGTTCAGCTGTATAAAAACCATTTTTCACCTAAGAGTTGGAATTTATTGAAGGAGTGATTCCAGAGGTCCAATTTTTGAAACTTGATGAAGATGGTGAAGCGGCCGACTAATGTTCAGAAATTCAGAAGTAGAGCAACCGGAAGCAGAACATCCGAAAGTAGTGGATCAGAAGCAATAATGATGAGGTTTGTAAGGAGAAAGTGTGGAGGCCCAAAGGACTTCCGTAAGAATCAATTCTGAAGTTTACAGGGTTCATCGACATTCATGAGAGATACACAAAGGTTTCTTAGAAGGCTACGTAAGGAGAACCGTGGAGTGTTTTGAAGTGTGCACTATTCACCTTAAGGAGGGATTGAGGTGGTGGATGCCTGTGAACAGGTGAAGGGATGCCTGTGATGATTGGATCTAAGGGGCATATTCTCCGCGAAGATCGAAATGGGGTGAAACTCGTTGCACTAGGTAGGCCATACTTTAAATTTTAGGGCGGGGACATTTGTTACGATTGTGAAGAATGTTCTACATTGTAATCATTTTTAGTTCCTTTAATAAAAGAGTTTGCAACGTTCCTTTCATGGATTGAAATTTAGTTCGAACCACGTAAATATTTGTGTTCTTTGATTTTATTTCTTATGTTTCGTTTGCCTTTCAAAAATTCTTTTATGGCTTGTGCACGTGCGTTGTGGTGTGTGACTGGGGTGACTTGTCTTATTAGTTTAGGATACATCATGATTTGGTGGTTATGGACTTTGTTTATGGTGTATAGGTTCCAAACAATAATTTCCGATCAATCGGTTTCGGACCAGACAACTTCCAGGGTTGTGAGGGGAGGGAGGGAAAGTCGGGTTATCCCCTTCCTATTGGATGGTTAAGCTCATGGAGTTGAGTTTAACCATCCTGCACACAAGACATGTTTTTATGTTTTTATGTTTTTATTTCATATATATTCACTCATTCTATGGGTTAATAGTCTATTGTTATTGTTAATACCACAATCATTATCAATATCATTGATATTTAATTATATATGCTATTCCATATCCAACTATTATTAATTCATATGGGTCCATTTTAGACAAATTATGGGTACATTGGAAAAAGTAAAATGAAGTTCCAAAAAAAAAACCCTAAGGGGTGATCCAAATCAAGTTACTTATCCATGGGCCCCAATGACAGGAAGTTCGGCGTGGGATACTTGGAATTGGGGCCTAACCGCATCAACGGTCAAAAGGCGACCCTTTTGTGCCCGTTTGATTCTGGCAACGGCTGACTCCAAAAGGGCACTGCAAAGTCCAAAAACGAACCGCGATTGGTGCGCCTTAATAAGCGGACCTTCTTTCTTCGGTTGCATCGGTTAAGCCGCGGCCAAACCCGATTTTGAATAATAAAAAACTATTTACATTATGTTTGGATCGTTTAAAAAAACTTACTTTTAATAAAAAAAATAAAAAAAGAATTGTATCCCCAAACCTTATTAACTAAATAATACTCTATTAATACCCTAAACCCATTTATTTTAAAAAATTTGATACAACCACAAATACCACACACAACAATATAGAGTCCGAGGGTACGAGCAGAGAAGGTCCACCTCGGCGAGGGAGGCAATGATGTTGCAAGGCCTTGGGAGTGCGAAGGTTTAGAAAGCCTAGCGAGCCTAATCCCTTGCAACATGGCGCCTCCCTCGCCACGTTGGGTCTGTAACGCTTGCCCGTTCATACATAGATTAAAAAAATGAAATAAATTAAACGGGTTCAGGTTTTGAGGTATCCTACCGTGTATACTCAAACCCATCTCAGTTAATAATCGGGTTGTCTCCGTAAAACCTGAATCCTATCCGAACTCAATTAGGGGATACCCAAACCTAATTATATTGAGTTGAGTATGGCCAGGTATTTTAAAATTGGACACTCTGTCATCCCTAGGTGTTATTCCATTGCCTATGTAAAATGTGTGTACAAGGGGTGTAATTTACATATTTTTTAGAAGATTAACATTGTTACATAACGGTCTATATCCATATTCATCGTGTCATAAGTGTTTCATAATTCAAATAAATTTTATCTAAAAATGCAATTCCAAATACATTCTAAAAAATTAACAAATGTAAAATATTTTTTCAAAACAACAATAAACAATTTTCAAAAATTCAAGTTGAATTTAATATTCTTTATTATAAATCAATAATATATTTGGTAGTTATTTTGTTCTTTAAATAACTTCAATTAGTGAATGGTTTTATACTCATGAAGTAATATAATATTCAATGATAGGAGACATGCTGCATGCGCTGCTGGTCATGAAAATCGGAGCCCGAGGGCTGAATTATTGCTTATGTACAAAATCAGGGAAATTTTTCATTGTAAAAGTTGGAGTTGTTAGGCGCCTTGTCCCCCAAAGATTTTGCAGAAAAATGCCACATTTCTTTTTATTTTTTATGAGAAGTAAAAAATTACATTATCAGTTATCAAAATCAGTTGCAAAATAAACATACAAAAAATTAAAAAACCACACATTGTGTGCTACACTTCCCATCACTAAACCCACTGCCTCATTGCCCTCACACTACAACTATTATCTCCTGCTATACATATATTGGATTTTGCATTAAATTACAAATCATGACACGGTGAGAGTTACTACGTCATGATTTGTGTTTGATCATGGTTTTTAAAACCGCATCACAGTATATATTAAGAATGATATAGGATATCATTTGGCTGAATTTCATACTATGATTATTATTTTGATTCAATTTGTGACACATCATACGATGCTATGTGGATTAAGTGGTCGTTAAAAGGAGTTTTAACACCCTACGTAATGTTAAAATGAGTTATAACAAGTCACTTAATTAATGATGTCGATGCAGTAAGAGTTACAACATTGAACACCAAAGATTGGTCATTTCAAAACGTCTAAAATATCATTAATTCCAAAAGGCCTTTTCATTCGTTGAAGGAGTTCTCTAAATTGAAGTTTATGGACCTCATTCGGTGAGACCGGAGTTCATTCTCTCTAAGTCGAAACTCTCTCTGTTTCTCTTCCTTTCATTTACCTTCGACGAAGAGGTGGTTCTACGCCTCTGAAGAATTAGGGGTCCTGTTAAAGCATTCATTGTTTCTAGTGGCGAGTGGATATCTTTGGAGGCAACAATTCGTTGGTTAGTGCTAATAGAACTTGATCAAACCCACTTTTGATAAAAAATAAAGCATGAACAATGAGATACACTTTTACAGTTTTTCATCTCATCTTATTGGTTCCTTTCCCGATCGATATTGTTTGTGGGATTTATGTTTTCCCTTTCGCCATATATGGGCACATAGATGTCCCACAGAACCGTTTAGTTGTATCATAGCCAATATCAGTGAAAAATCAATAAATTGAAAATTGAAAATGAAAAAAAATGTTTTGGCATTTTCCCAAAACCACGACTCAGGTGATAAAACCACATCGTGGTTTATAGAAACATCAAGGAAAAATGGCATGCTTTTGTGAAAAACACGATGATTTTCTTATCATAAAATAGAACATCATTTTTGATATTACCAGATCATGGTTTCATGATCAAACGGTCAAGGTTTATGACAATGGGATTTCCACAAGAAAAAACCACAACATGGTGAATGTCAGCTAGGTGTAGTTTATGGTAAGGCCATACAAAAACAAATTGCGATTCGATAATACATCTTGATTCAATGTAAGACCTTCGAGCGATTCTCTATTTAAAATAACTTAGGCAGAGAAACCACACCAGGGTGCTTGGCCATGTTTTTTAGAAAAACATATATGTTTTTCTCTAGGCCCGTGCTAAATTCACTTGACTTTAGATTGCATCAAAAGTTATATTAATAAAATTTACACTAGTCCAGATTTTCTTATCTCATATTAAGTATATGAATTGTTTTTTATTTATGAAATTCCAATTCATGTATATAAAGTGATTATATGATGAATGTTGTATTGTTCGCCAAAATCCCTTTGGAGGTTTGTGTGTGTTGTGTTTGTTGACAAGTGGAGAAGGAAGGATTTTTGGCTAGAGGAGGGACTATGCCATAGTCCCTAGGCTATGCACCAACCTTGATGGGTGTGTTGCAAAAAGAAGGCCAACCGCACTAGGCAAACAAGTCGGATCGACCCCGCATATGTGGGAGCAATCCCGACCATGCAGGGGAACCAGTCAAACCAGCTTGTTGTGACGACACCAAGAGGCAGGTGAGAGTGCATGCGAGTCGGTGTGTGCATGGTGAAGTTGTCTGCACCGCAGGGCGACACCGCGAAGGAGGTTGGGAGCAGACCCCCGTTAATCGCTTTTGGTCGGTCTGTGGAACATGTTAACTAATATGCTGCGAGATTTTAGAAAGGAAGTCCAATGTGGGACTCGTGGATTTCAGGTCGCACCACAACCAAGGTCCTCACAACGCAGAGGCACGACAGACTGATTTCAGTGCCTTTAGAATTTTGGAGGTTCCCAGCTGTAGGTGGCATGGCTACACCACAATAAGGAGGTGTGAGGGATGTCTATGCCGCAACGAGGTTGACCACGACACAGAGCCACAAAAGGTGGACTTGGGTGCCACTGGAATTTTAAGGGTGTCCACACCGCAGCCACACATTGCGATGTGGAGTATCCAAAATAGGTAGAAGCAATGTTTTAGGATTTCCTATCCTACAGGAGGCTACACCGCAATAATGTTGACCACGCCACAGTCCATACCGTGTGAGAAGACTCCACATCAGAGTGTCAAACGATTACGAGAATTTAATAGTATTTATATTCTCTAGGAAAGTGGATATGGTCAACTTCATGACTCCATGATGTAGTTCAGTTGACCATGTCGTTGAAAATGCAAAAAGAAAGGTGATACGGCATATTGTCTCAAACCATGAATTAAAAGGCACATTTTAATATCATTATGCACACAGGACACATGGAATGATCCTAGGTAGGAGAAGAATCAATCATAATCATTGGATTGAATTGAAGAGTGGGAGAATGCTTTTACACAACATATACAAAGAAAAAAAAGTCGAGACATAGAGGCTGAAGAGGGGAGTTTTTCTAGAGGGGATTTCCAGAAGTATTGTTCTTGATCTCATCTAAAAGGTTGAAGGTCGAAGAAGGTGTTCTTCTAGGAGTCCCATCCTCGCTGGAAATCGACATTATTGTGCTGAAGAGAAACACCATTGTTGGTGCATGTTCATATCATCCTTACATGCGAAGAAGGAAGATACATACAATGGATTAGCGAATTTCTCATTGAAGGAGACTAGTGAGTTCTCCATCTGTTCATGGAGTGAACCAGGAGGGTCAGTGAGATCGCTCAAAATTTGTAATTGTAAAGCAGTGAGCTTTTAGTGAATTTGGTGCACATGTACATTGTCGTGCATGCTCCTTGGACATAGACTAATGTGTATGAACCAAGTAAAATCTCTTGTGTTGTTTACTACTTCCATCGCTCATTGAGGGGAAAGGTTGAGGGAAATTAATGTGTTCCTCAAGGTGAGAGAACAAGATCCTCATCTAAGAAATAATTGCCTATACCATGATTTACCCCCACTCAGGGTGTTATCATCTATAGGATTTTAACAAGTGGTATCAAAAGGGCATTTATTCTTCTTCTCACTTGGAAGAATGAGAACATTTGTCAACCATAAAGGCATTCCCATCTTTGAGGGAAGTAATTTCCAATTATGGAAAAGCCATATGCAACATTATTTCAGATCCTTGGGCATGAATGTTTACACTATGACCCTCCATGGAATCACTGTAAATATTTAAAGCGAAGCCTTGACGGAAAGAGATCATTGAAAATTGAATGGGGATGCCAAAGCCATTAATACTTTGGGAAGTTCTCTTTCTAATCACATCTTCATAAAGGTAATGTCCCAAAAAACCTCTCATGTTATACGAGAAAAGATTTTGAATATTTATAAAGGGGATTCAACGGTTTGGGAGGCCAAGCTGCAGGTTCTATGAAACAAGTATGAAAATTTGAGAATGAATTTACATGAAACGATTATTGCCTTTTTTGATCATCTAAAAGTTCTTGTTGAAGATACACGAGGTCTTAGTGAGGATATCAGTGATGAAAAGATCATGAAGAGAATCATAAGAAGTCCCCTTCCCCATTTCAATGCAAAAGTATCAGTTCTACAATACAAAGATTTGAAAGAGATCTCTCTTGATAAGTTGGATAACACTTTGGTGCCGTATGAAACGAGAAACGAAGACAATGAGTCAAGAATTAAGGAAAGTACTTAAGAGGTGGCATTTAATTCCATTAAGAAGCTCTCAATCATAGAAAACTCATAAGTTGATAGGTGATTCCATTCTTGTCCTATAATCTTAAAAGAGGAATAGAGAGATTTAAGGGTAAGCTCTCCCTTGTCTGCTTCAAGTGAAAAAAGGTAGGACACTTTTTCAGCCAAATTTCCCAAAAACTATCAAGAAGACAATGGTGAATAAAAATCTCTCAAGAAGATGACAAAAGAAGGATTAAATAATTCTCAATGGAGATCCTTCAAAAAAAGAAATCTTATTTATAAAGAGGAAGATAGTTTTGGAGAGAGCGAGATAAAAGAACTTGAAAACTACAAAGATGAAGGTACGTTGATGGATATTGAAAATAAACAAAGAAATGATGATAGCGGTGATGAAAATGAAGGTCTCATTGGAAGGGTTAATTTACAGGAAGAACTTGAGGAAACCCTTGAATAACTTAACATATAGAGAGAAAATACCAAGAAGGCCAATGCAATGTTTCATGATTCTAAGCTCTACATGCGACAATAAGAAGAGGAAAAGTTAGAGATGGAGTTTGAAATAGAAGTACTCATATCTGGAAGTTCAAAAAATCTAGTGAAGTGAAACTAAATATTAAAATTGAAGAACAAACCTGAATCATTGATGGTTTGGATAAAACTATCAATGATAAAGTAAGGAGAATTGAAGAGATAGAATAAGAACTTATGAATTGGTGTTGGAAGTGTGAAGAACAAGAATGATTATTGATACCCAGAATGATGTTAGGAAATACACAAGCATCATTATCAAGTTAAGCCAATGGAATTCCTGAGGAGGAACACTTGTTTATTTCTCAAGTTCAACAGTTTAAAGATAGAGAAAAATCTATAATTGTTTCAAAACCTCAAGCATCAAATCCTCAGAAGAAGGTTGATATTTAGAACATTGGAAAAGCAACTAATCATGTATCCAAGAAAAAAAATCCAATGGTTCAAGAGTTAGATATTTTTGCAACGAAATGTTGGGACAAACTTACCAAGTGTGTTCTATTTCTAGGAGGTCCTTTTGGGAGCAACATCAATCCAAAAAGGCAATAAAAAATTCTAATCATTCTTTTACATTTAATGGATATTTTTTTTTCTATAAAGGCTATGGACATAAGGTAATTTACTACGCTTCAAGAATGCAACAAGTGTCATCTAGAATGCCTCGAAGTAGAAGAAAGCATAGGATGGAATCTTCATCCAAAAACGAAGAAGGATAATGCTACTGAAATTGCATTGAGGGAAACATACAAGTCAAGTTCATAGATCATCGACAATATATGTACATTACATATGACTAGAAATAAAGACCTCTTTGTTAACTTCAAGCATAATAAATATGGAATCATTCATTTCAAGAAAAATAAGGGTCTTGAGGCCACTACGGTGGTGGCGTGGTGGTGAAGGAGAGTGGTACAACAACGCCGTTCTTTGGGAGGTTTAGGGTTCGAATCTTGGGAGTCCACTTTCGGGGAAAGCCTCTACCATGGGATCCACCCATCTTGCTGGGTCGCTCGGTCTCAACTGGGCGGGAAAAATGAGGCGCGGCCCAATGTGCTGACGAATTGCTTTGACGAACCATCACTGATCGGGATTTCACCCTCCGGGATGCTCTGCCATCTTGGCTGACAACGACTCCTTCCCCGGCTGGGGCTCTACCTCAGGGTAGTGAATTCTTCATGGGGGAGGGGGGTTTCCATGTGTGGAGGGTTCGAAAAAACCACACATGGGAATTCCCTCCTAAAAAAATAAGGGTCTTGAGTTTTCTGGTTCTGAAAAATCTAAGATTAGAGGAAAATAAATCAGGTAGAATAACGTTCTCTTAGTTTATGGGTCGAGTAATAATCTTCTCAGTACCTTCTAATTATGTGACCATGAACATTCGATGGAATTCAGTCAAAAATCATGTACCATCAAAGCTATAGATGGTTCATTTATTCACTTGGGAAAAAGAACCAAGGTAAATCTATATCTTATGGGAGAATAAAATTTATGTATGTTGTCCAAAGATGAGGAGAATAGTTTGTGTCATAGATGACTAGGCCATTTGAGCCAAAAATCTCTATGAAGTTTATTAAAGAGTAATAGAGATCATGATATGATGACACTCACACATGTGATTCATGCTAAAATTTGAAGATTATTTGAAATTCCTATAAGTCAAAGAAGATAAAAGCATCAAGATTACTTGAGCTTGTGCATGTGGATGTTTGTGGGATGATTTCACCCAAACCAACAGATGGAGGTAGGTAATATGTTTTGTTTATAGACGACTACAACAAAATAGAATGGATTATTCCCATCAAACATAAGATCGAGGTATATAGGTATATCACTATATATCACATGAGAGTTGAAAATATGATTGGAGTGAAGATCTAGAAGTTTCAGACTGATAATGGGACCAAATTCAAAAATCATAAAGTTGAATAATATTCGAAAAAACATGAAATTCAACATCAGGTATTAGCTGTCAGAACACCCCAACAAAATGGTGTTATGGAAAAAAGAAATTGTATAACCAAAAACATGGATTGAACAATGTTTATTGAAAAATATCTTCTGGAAAGATATTGGAAAGAAGTGGTTCTTTCAGTGGTATACATCTCCAATAGAGCATTACTATGTGAAAACAAAGAGAGAACTCTATATAAAATATGGTATGGAAAGAAACATACTCTCAAATAATTCCAAGTGCTTAGAGGAAAATGTTTTATTCTCAATAAGGAAAAGTTTAGAAAATTTGAAGATTAGGGAGATGAATGTTTATTCATTGGATATTCATCAAAGAGAAAAGCTTACAGGTGTTACAATAAAAGGCTTGATAAAATGATGGAGAGTAATGATGTTATGGTGGTTGAAGATGGACAAATGAAAACAACACATTGGGAAATTTTGCATGATAACCATTAGAATATGAAAGTGATGATTACGTTCAGAGTTTAGGGGGAGTTACAATGCATAAAGATAACTTCTATGAAGACTCAGATTATAGAGAAAGTTGAGAAATTTCATCAGGTTCAGGGTGACAGAAAAGTAGGGATTAAATCACTGAAAGAAATATTATTGGGGGATTGGATAGCCTTGGTCCAAACCTTAAGAATGAAGTCTTAATAGTGAGTATATTTATTATATTTGGTGGAACCAAAATATTTTAAAGAGGCTTCAAGTGATGAGAGTTGGGTCAAAGCTATGATTGAGTAACTTAACCAAATAGAGAAAAATAATACAGGGAAAGTTATTCCAAGACCAAGTGAAAAAATTCCATTGGAGCCAAGTGCGGTTTTCAAAATAAAGTAAATGAATATGGTATGGTGATTCAAAATAAATCATGGATTGTGTGAAAAGGTTATACCTAATTAGAAGGAATTAATGTCGATGAGACGTATGCACCAGTTGTAAGGCCTAAAACCATTTGATTATTTCTAGCCATGGTAATTCAGAAGGGGTTAAAAATATTTTAAATGGACGTTAAATCATCCTTCTTGAATGGTTTCCTTTAAGAGGAAGTTTATATTGAGAAAATAGATGGTTTTTTCATTGATGAAGATGAAGGCAAGGTGTGTAAGCTAAAAAAGGCTTTATATGGCCTCAAACAAGCTCTAAGGGAATGATATTCTATATTATACCAATGTATGAAGAATATAAGATTACATTAATACGGAGTTGATCATAACCCCTATATCAAGAAGGAAAATGAATAATTATTGATGGTTCTCATCTCTGTTGATGACATGATTTTCAAAGGCTCGAATGGAAACCAATGCAAGAAATTATTAGAGTTAATGAGGTGAAAATTCAAGATGTCTCTAATTAGTGAAATTCCATTTTCCTTGTCTTTTAGGTTATTCAAAGAGTTGATAAGACATTTATCTCCCAAACTAAATATGCCAAGGAAGTCTTAAGGTGATTCTAAATGGAGGACTCAAGGCCCATAATAACATCGATAGAGACAATAATGAAACTATCAAAAGATGAGTTGGGTGATAAGTTTGATGTCACATTATATCATAAAATTATTGGGATTTTTCTCTATTTGATAGCCACTCGACCATATATATTATTTTACACTTTTCAAGATGTTTGTTTTCAAAGTGATCCCTAAGAGAGACACATGGAATATGTGAAAAGAATACTTTGGTATATCCATAATATGATTGACTATAGACTGCTCTATTGCAATGATGGACATTTGAATTTAGTGAGATTCATTGATGTGGATTGGGATGGTTCAACAGATGACTGAAAACAAACATATAGCGGTTCATTTCATCTTGGTATTTCATGTGTTTCCTAGAAAAGAAAGAAGCAAGATTGCATTTCTTTGATACTGTGGAGACCGAGTACATTTCTACCACTCAATCGTACACCCAATTACCATGGATGAAGAAACAACTAGATGATGTGGGTATTGAGGTGACATATCCTATTCCAATTATGTTTTACAACTTAAGTGCAACTAATATTAGCAAAAATCATATACAATATTCACATAACAATAACATTGAGATCAAATATCATTTCATAAAGGAGAAGGTGGATCAAAGAGTTGTAACATTATAGTATGGGTCTATACATGATCAAGTGGTAGACATATTGAAAAAGGAACTACCTAAAGTTGTGTTTGAGAAGCATCGGCTGGATCTTGGAGTCCAACCATCTTTGTCCAATTAATTTCTTCTGGGACAGAACCCCCACTCCCATTGTTTCTTTCATAATCAAGGTATGTCTTCTCACCTCAATTTATTGGTTTTATAGCCCCATATTTATAACTTTTCAGATTAGTAAAATATTTGGGTTTGTTTCTAAAGGGGGATAAAATACCAAGTGTGTGCTTCATAAGGTGAGAAATAAGAGGCAAAGGGGAGATTATGTCAATGAAAATTAAGGGGAAATTTTATAGAGTTTTATATGTGGTTTAATTGATTCAATTATAATCATGAAAAAATTTTCAATCAATTATTATTTCTCACATCGAGCATTGCTCACATGGGATTAGAATTGAATATTAGTGGTTTATTTATACAATTTTGTAAAGTGATTGGAGAACTTAAATAATTTTCAACAATCCCAAAGGGGGAGATTATTGGAAAAAATCTAATTAGAGGTTTGTGTGTGTTATGTTTGTTGTCAAGTAGAGAGGGAAGGATTTATGGCTAGAGGAGATACTACATTTCTACATAGTAGTTCATGGGATACACCATAACCTTGAATAAGTCCAACTGTTCTAAACAACCAAGCTTACTCGACCCTACATATATGGGAACAAGCTTGACCATACAGGGGAACCAGTTATGCTAGATAGCCATGATGACACCTAGAGGTAGACAAGTGTGCATGCGAGTAAGTGTGCACACGGTGAAGTATTCCATGCTGTAGGGATGGAAGCACATATATAGTTGCCCACGGTGTAGGGTGGAACTATAGAGGAGGTCGGGAGTGGACCCCGTTACTTTCTTCTAGTCGGTCTGTGAAATAGGTTAACTAATATTCTCTGAGATTTTCAAAAGGAAGTCTGATGGGGGACTCATGGATTTCAGACTATGCTGCATCCAAGGTCACCATGGTTCATAGACACAACAAATTAATTTCAGCATGTCTATAATTTTAGAGGTTCCTGCGTCATAGGTTGTATGGCTACACCACAAAAAGGAGGTGAGGGGGATATATACGCCGCAATGAGGTAGATACCGATACATAACCATGAAAGGTGGAATTGAGTGCCATTGGAATTTTTGGGGTGTCTATGGTGCAACCACACATTGAGACGTGGAGTATTTGAAATAAGTAGAAGTAATGTTTTAGGATTTCCTATTTAACAGGAGGTTACACCACAACAATGCTGACCATGCTGCAGTCCATACCGTGTGATAAGACTCCACACCGGAGTGTCAAGCAATTATGAGGAGTTAATATGAGTTATTTTCTCTAAAAAAGTGGATCAGGTCAACTACACAAAATCCACACCATAGTTCTATTGACCACACTGTAAAAGATGCAAAAAAAGGCACTACGCCATAGTGTCTTAGACTACGCTGCAACTAGTCATTTTTCTATATGATAGTTTTGGCTAGGAAGAGTTATTACCTTGACTCCAAGGTGTCCATCTCGAATTAAAAGAATATTTTAATACCATTAAGCACATGGGACACTTGACATGATCCTATGTAATAGAAGAATCAATCATAACCATTGGATTGAATTTAATAGTGGGAGAGTGTTTCTACACAACATATATAGAGAAAAAAAGACAGAGAGAAACATAGGTTAAAGAGATGAGTTTTAATAAAGAGGATTTCCAGAAATATTGTTCCAAATATCATTTGGAAGGATAAAGGACAAAGAAGTTGTTATTCCAGGAGTCTCATCCTCATTGGAATCAATATTGTTTTGTTGAATCCTGGGTGTCTGCTTTCGGGGAAAGCCTCTCCCTTGGGATCCACCTGCCTTGCCGGGCCACCCAGATTCCTATGGGCGGGCAAAATGAGGCGCGAACCAATTACTGACGGATCACTGTGACGAACCATCGCTGCCGGGCTGTTACCCTCTGGGACGCTCTTCCATCTCGGCTGGCAACGACTCCTTCCCCGGCTGGGGAGTTTCCTTCGGGTGCTACCCTTTCATGGGGGGGGGGGAGGGTTTCTCTGTGTGGAGGGTTCGAAAAGGCCACACTAGGGAATTCCCTTTTAAAAAATATTGTTGGTGCATGTTCTTATCATCCTTACATGTAAAGAAGGAAGATACATATGATAGGGTAGTTTTTTCCCCATTGAAGGAGAGCAGTGAGTTCTCTATCTCTTCATGATAGTGAACCGGGATGGTTAGTGAGACAACTCTAAATTTGTATATGTAAAGCAGTGTAATTTTAATAAAGTTAGTGTATAGGTGCATTGCCATGCATGCTCCTTGGACGTAGCCCAGTGTGGGTGAACAAAGTAAATATTATTTTTTTGTTTACTTCTTTCATCGCTCATTGAGGGGAAAGGTTTAGAGAAATAAAAGTGTTACTCAAGGTGAGAGAATAAGGTCCTCATCTAAGAAAGAATTTCCTATACCCTGATTAACCCTCTATCAGGGTGTTATCATCTATAATATTTTAACATGTACGCTTTAAATTAAAATTTTTAAACTACTTATTATAATTTTCATGCCATTTATATAAGAATTAAATGTTTTCATGGCATAAAATTTTTTAGTTTTCATTCAATCGACACTATGATTTGTTATTTTAGTTATGAATTCAATAATAAGGGTTAGTTATGATTTATTTATATTAGGTGTTAGATTTGTATTAGAATGAAGGTATCACTTGAGTATTGATTCATGGATAGTGGTACTTTGGGTTGAACTAGTCACTAGCCCAGGGGCTTAGGACATGTCAAAGAAAATTGGGGGTTGGATACCTGTAACACCATGATTACCCTTGTGGGAATTTTTTGTAACATACTAGTTAAATAAAGAATATGAAATTTTCATATTTATTAATATTTGCGAATTAAATATTAATTTTACTTTAAAAGTGATGCTATGTCTGATAGTGTACTCAACACGCAACAATAAGTTTCTTTTAAATCTTACATTGCACACAACTTTGAGTTATACCGAAAAATAATATAATAATATTATTATTTTAAAAGGTAGTTAACGCCTAGCCATTATATTGGAGGGAATGAAAATAAATAACTACAATAGGATTATAAATGTTTGTTAATTTTTTTTTTACTTTTATCCAATGAGTTTTAGAGGCTTAAAATAAGAATGAATCCGATTTTATGCATGAAAAACTCTAATATTTTTAAAAAGATGTTTTACCACCTTTTGATGGAGAACCCATTTTAAATCTAGTTTTTGTCACTTTTATATGTTGAATTTAAAAAAATAAACTTCTTCTTTAGAAGCATGATATCAAAATTTACTTTGGGTAAATTTTTGGTATTTTTCTGATAAAGTTCATTTTTTAATGAATAGTAAAAAATACTGCATTTTAAGTCAAAACTGTCTTTTCATCTGATTTATTTATATGGTTAGATTATTTTTTATATGATTTTGAAGTTTAATTAGATTATATTTTTACCATTTAATCTAATTTTGGTCATTGGAAGTAATTTCACTTTGAAATTGGACATAAACACATGTCAATCTTTTTGTAGTTTTTACTTCTTAAAAACACACTTTCTACTTTTGAAAATAGAAATTAATTAATGAATGAAACTTATATGTTTTGAATTTGGTAAAATAGAAATAATTTTTTAAATTAGAATATCAAAATTATCTTTGGGTTAATTTTTGGTATTTTTCTAAAAGCGTTCAATTTTTGATGAATAGTGAAAAACACTACATAGTAGTTAAAAAACTGACTTTTTCATTTAAATGAAATTGCACCACTTCTGTGAATTGAATTTAAAAAATATGACATACATGGTTGTCATCAATAAGTAAAATTTAGTTCAATATGATGAAAATAATTTTTAGTGAATAGTAACTTTTGATTTTTATTTACCGCGGTTAATGGTAAATAGAGTAATTCAAGGTAAAAATAATATTATAATAATATAAAATTACCTTAACACTTGTCCTAACCTTATTGGATGAGTCATGGATGACCAATACAATCCTTGGGTAGAACGTTTGGCCTTTGGAAACCACTTGGGTAAGATAATTACATTAATAAGTTTTTATTTAAAGTTAAAATAAAAATATCATAAACATGTATTGTTTTACTAAAACAATTTTAACTTGGAGTTATATAATTGATATCTTTGACTATAAATAGTCATTAAAAATCTAAAAATATTTCTTATGTCATGGTATTTTATTTATAATTTTTATACATCAAATAAATAAATTTATTTATGACATAATGATGATGTAATGATTACCACATTAATGAATGTTTTAAATAAATGAGATTATAAATATTAAAATAAATTTATTTTGAAACTTTTTATGGAATACACAAATTTTATGGATGATTATTACTTTTTATATTTGAATTAATGAAGTTTTTTTGAATTTATAAAGTTGTTATGGATTTTTAAAAAGTCATGATATGAATAGTATAAAAATTGACATAAATGAGCTTTTAAATCAATTAATATTTTATTAAATGATAAAATAGTCCTAAAAATCTAATATTCATAAAAATGACATATATGATGTTATAAATTTAATTAATGATCCATTTTGGGTCACTTGGAATTTTATAGTAAATATATTAACCATATAGTATAAATATACAAGAAGACCTGGAAAAAGTTAAATAATCATTTCTTAGAAAAGGGAATTCCCTTGTGTGGCCTTTTCGAACCCTCCACACAAGGAAACCCCCCTCCCCACGAAGAGGTCACTCCGGAGAGAGCCCCAGCCGGGAAGGAGCCGTTGCCAGCCGAGATGGCAGAGCGTCCCGGAGGGTGACAACCCGGGCGGCGATGGTTCGTCAAGCAATCCGTCAGCACGGGTGGGTTGCGCCTCATTTTGCCCACCCAGTCAGAAACCGGGTGACCCGGCAAGGCGAGTGGATCCCGGGGGAGAGGTTCGCCCCAAAAGCGGACTCCCAGGATTCGAACCCTGTACCTCCCAAAGAACGGCATTGTTGTACCCCTCTCCTTCACCACTACACCACCGCCGAAGCGGCAAAACGAGTTGTGGGTAACGAGGTATTGGTGATTGCCACACCACGCTTATCCTGGCAAAAGTTAAATAAGTTAACAAAAGGTTCAATAAAAAATATGAGGTTTAAAAAATATAAAAAACCTATAAAATTCTTATTGGATGATTTTATTTTAACTTATATTCATCTTATCTTTGAATTTAATGAGTTTTGGACCTTTTGAAACTGAAAATAATTTTATAATAAAATAATACTTTCAAACTTTCCTAAAGAGCCCCTCCTCCCTCTTATAAAAGGACACCACCTCTAACCCGTTACTCACACCTCTCAAGACCCTTGGATCATAAAAAATCTACCCAAATAAGCTCCTAACATCCCTATATTACTCCTAGAATCCTTCCCTTAGGAAGAAGGAAATTCAATAGATCTCTTTGGCTCAAATCAAAAGAAGTTACCCGATTTGAGGTAATGTCTTCTCTCAAGTTTCTTTCCATTATTTTTCATTCTACACTACTTATGCTATTCTTATTCTTTGTTTATATAAAAAAACCAGTATCCTAAATATACTAGGTTTATTATGAGAAGGATTCAAACTACACTAACACACACCTCCATCTAATGGATTTAGAACATACTGTTTCTGTGGATGACGAACTACTGCCTCACGAAATGATGATTGTTCAATTATCTCCTACCACCTCTCATGGTGGCCATTATGATGGAACTATAATTATATATGATATTTATGATATTTATTTTATCTCTATTCGTTTTTAATTCTCATTTATAACAAAACTTTATGGTTTTCATGTAGTATAAATATGATAATTTCATTTGAGGAAGTGCAGACTACCGCCCCCTCAAAGTGACTTGAATTGTTCATATCATACATGGAACGTATAAAGGATGGTGTTAATGAAAATATGTAACATATATAAAATATTATATTAGACTGGAATAATAATATACTAATGTATCATTTGGTTTTCATTCCTTTAATTATGAAAAAGAAATGAAGGTAGCTTTCATGCGTATGTATGACTTACTGTCTCCATGAACTGTGCATTTCATTTCTTATATCCAAATGTTATGGAAAATTATAAATAAATATATACTGGATATATATGATATATATGATATCTAAATCATGAATATCATTCTGGAGATAATGTACTTTTTACCACATGGACAATTTATAATTATAACAAGTTCATTTTTTTACTCAAGTTCCGAACACCGACAAAATGTGTGATATAAACTCAAATAATTAACTAATTTTTATAGAAAGGTAATAATTTATATAAAAGGAATAATAAAATTGAAAAATGTTCTGAAGCAATTAGAAATTAACTTAAGTTTATTATTCATGAAATTAAAGAACGAACGAGTCAAGTCGGACATGAGGTAAGGGGTTTTCATCTCACTTTTTAATCCCGTGAGATTCATTATATATTTGCCACTGTTTCATTTTGTGTGGTGTATGTACTGAAAATTATTGTATTCTTTGTGTAATATACTTTAATTTATCAGTATTTACATCATCATTGTATGATCCTTATTTTATGGGGTGTATGTTTCATAAGTTACCAAATCGGTAAGGGAACTTCTTAACCCAATTTCTATTTTTTGGGTTGATCTTCTACTTCTTGATTATGTCATTATATGATTATGTGAGAAATGAATTTTGATATCTTATCTTTCATTTATACTTTATTTATGTGTACTTATAGAGAATACACATAATCTATCTATTTTATTTACAAAATGATCTTTGTAAGGGAACCTTTCACCCTCCTCTTAGTCAAAGAATTATTTTATGTTATGTATTTTAATTTCCATTCTATTATGTTGAGATATGTCATTCTATATGCTTATTTCTCTAAATTTTATGTACAAGTGATCAGAGACCCTTTTTTTCTCTCATCAATTCATTTTCTGAAATTTTAAGTGACGTTGTTAGGCTGCCAAATTTTTGTAAGGGAATTTCTAAACTCAATTTCCACTCATTGGGTTTTACACATACTTCATTGATTGTATTATGACAGATTACGTGTGGAATAACTATTTATTTATTTATTTTTTTAATTTAAACTTCCCATTTTTTGGATATACTATTTTTATACATAATTACCCCATTGATAAACTCTTAAGTCATTTATATGAATTTTTCAAGGGACTTCATCTCAATATCCTTTCATTAAGGCATATCTTGATATTGTGAACCTTATTTATCCTTTAAGGTGTATATACGACCCCTATTGACATGTTATATCATGAATTACTATATTCTCCTGATATTTAAAGTATTTTTTGATGTTATTATTTAATTATTTTTATTCAAGTATTTTCTAAAGTGGTAAGGGACTCTTTATCTAAAACTTTGTTTTAAATGTTTTAAAGATTTATTTGTCTAAATATTTCTCATTAATTTCCATGTTTTCAAAATGATTTTAATGATTTATTTATATGGACATTAAAGTTTTAAAATGTTAATTCCTTTAAAAGTTTCAAAGTGGTATGGGACACTTTGATTCAAAAATATATTTTTTAAATGTTTTAAATTTTTCTTTTAAATTGGATTGATTATGTCAATACATTACAATGATATATTGTGATTGCAATGTGGAAATGTTATCTTTCCTTTATGATTGTGTTATGTGTTATAATTATGTTATGGTTCTAAGGCATTGTTTACGTATACAGGTAGTTCCGTAATAAACCTTGGGTGGGTGAGCCTGAGATAGCTCTCCAATGCATTGGGTAACTTGATGGAGGTAAACGTTAATGTTTCTCCTAAGAGATTTAGGGAATATACTGTGATGGGTATTCTAAACATAACTCTCTATGTATATGTGAAAGATAAAATGTAAGTTTGTTATGGATTCCACAATTTACCTTTATGATTAATGATTTCTATGTGTTATTCACAAATCTTATGATTTCACGATGTGTGTTAAAGAGCTTATGTTTTGTATGTATTAATGTGCTAATGATTTATTTCTTTATTTTATAACCCTTACTGAGATTTTTATGCTCATCCCAAGTTTTTGAAATGTTTTTCATAGGGTATAAGGAAGGGTAAGAGAAAGAAGGTATTCAAAAATATTTATATCAAGAAAATAACTTTTGTTTTATTTAAGGAGTTTTATTTTTTCCAAAACAATTTGATAGAGTAGAAGTGTCTACTTTGTAATTTTTGAGATTTAATGTAATAGTTATGACCTAATTCTCTAAAACTCTAAAAATAAAAAGATCCTCAACGTGAATTATTAACTTAATTCAAGATTATGTAATGTTTAAGGTTGAGGACTTACAGTTGGTATCAAAGGTCGGTTTAGAAAACTTTTGGGATTATGAGTTTTTATTAGACACATGGTTAGTCTCTATGTATACTCTTTAAGTTAAAATCCTTATTTTGTAACTTTTCTAGATCAAGGAAAGTCTGTTACAAATAGAAGGAGGAGGATCTCAAATGACAAGCCTATCTCTTCCTGATGATTTGCTTGAAATAATTATTGCAAAGTCATGTCCAAACGATTATGAAACATTTTATAACATATAACTCAACTGTAAGAATTTTTTTGAGATATCAAACACCTCCTCTATACCTTGATTCCATCGTGAATCATGGGTTGTATTTAATCAAATACAATTTTCTCAATATTCTCATATTTTCAAGAAAGGTAAATATTATCAAGGCATTTTCAAATATTTTACCTTATCACAAGATTTTGAAGCATATTATGATATTGAAAAAGGTGCTGAAGAAGGACACCCTTGCACAAACTATTTATATTTTCTTTTAAATTATAGTCTTTCAGCACATACTTATGGTATTTTAAAAGGACCATTGATTGAAAGTTTCAACTCAAACTCACTCTGACTGTTTAATAAAAATAAAGTTTTATCATATGTTTTGAAATTATATGTGATACGTGATTATTTTCCAAAACTATTTTTCTGCGATCACCCATATTACCCAAGTTTTACGAGGTATATTTAGATAAAGGAAGCAGATGATTTTGATGGATTTCTAAATCATTGTTATAATGCATGGACCATCTATCTATGTGAACAAGATGACGATGAAACCATGTGGACACCATGATTAAGGTACGATGTTTTTTCTTTGGGAATAATGTTAATTTATGGAAGTAAAAAATGTGTCAATATATATAAGACTTCCTGAATTAAGATATTGAGGTCATTATGAGTTTGGATTAAAATGAGAGGTATAAGAAAACCATTGAGGTTAAATCATGTTAGGGTTATTTTTGAGTTTTATAAAAAGGGACAACACACAAGATAGGTAACAACCCATCGCATCTGACAAGGCCGTAGGAATCGAACCCAAAACCGAAGGGTGACAAGGGCGCATCACCTACCTATGGCCTACATGAAGTCCCTAGTTAGTATGACTAATTTTTTTAGTTAAATGATTTTATGGATAAAAAATAAGATGATTTTTGGAACTTATGTTTTATCAAATGGATATCCTTAGTATAGGAAAATGATTTGATGATTAAGTGATAAAGGTTATTTTAGAAGACATTCTTTCTTTTGGGGAAACACTGTATGCCTAAGGAAAATAAAATACTATGAGATTTTATTTGTGGAGTAATGGTTGAAATTTTATTTTGGAAGAATATATGTTTTTATTGTGGACTTATAACGATTTGGGTTAGTTATAGAAATGATTAACCTATCTTTGAGAATATGTGATTAAGTTAATTACACTTTAGTATGATAATTTAAAAGTAGTCGATGTTATTTGGAGATAAATGTTAATATTTATCCTACAAGACTACGTGATTAAATTCTTTTGAGTTTTGGGTTTCATACTTAGCTTCGATTATTTTGAATAATTTTAAGGACAATTTTATATTGAATGGTCTTTGTTGAACTTTGGGTTTTGTTTGTTGAATTCTGGAGATTAAGAGTAGTATTTATTTTTATAAAGAATTATCCTTTGGGGGATTATCTGATCTTGTACTAACCATTTTGGTTTTGGTTAATGTCTAAAGAAAAGGGAAATATATATTTCATCTTTTGTGGATTATGTGATTCTATAGAAGTTGATTCTAGCACTTCAGGTGTGAAAGTCACCTTGAATACTCATCATTTGGAGAAAATATGAGTTTTTGGTAGAAAATTATTAAAGGATGAAACTCTACTTGAAAAGTAAGTATATTTCCTTATGTCCTTAGTCAATCTCATAAATAAATTATCTAACTTTATGAAATGGAACTTAAAAAAAAAATTTGTCCGTTTAATTTTCCTACTGGGAAACCAATGACCATTTAACCCATCACAATTTTGTGGTTTTATTGTTGTTAACTTTCCCATGACCATGTTTTCTATCACACTTCATCAGAACTTGATACTTAGTTTCTCCTCCATATCCATGTTTTCATGGAATCCTAGTATGGGTTATCTTAGGTTACCTTTGTACTTATATTTATCTATTTTAAAGTGATAGTTTTATTGAATCTTTTTTTATGTGAGACTTTCAATGAAGTTTTCAAGCCCAATTTTATAATTGAGAGGACACAATTTCCAAAAGGGGGGGGAAGGATGTAACATCACAGGTAAATAAAGAATATGGCATTTTAATATTTATTAATATTTTTGAATTAAATATCAATTTTACTTTAAAGGGGATTCTATGTCTGATAGCGTACTCAACATGCAACAATAAGTTTCTTTGAAATCTTACGTTGCACACAACTTTGAGTTATACCGAAAAATAATATAATATTATTATTATTTTAAATGGTAGTTAACACCTAGACATTGTATTGACAGAAATGAAAATAACTAACTAAAATATGATTAGAAATGTTTGTTAAATGTTTTTACTTTTATCCCATAAGTTTTAGTGGCTTAAAACAAGAATTAATCCAATTTTATGTATAAAAAACTCTAATATTTTTAAAAATTCATTTTACCACCTTTTGATGGAGAACCCCTTTTAAATATATTTTTTGTCTCTTTTATATGTTTAATTTGACAAAATAAACTTCTTCTTTAGAATTTGGATATCAAAATTTACTTTGGGTAAATTTTTGGTATTTTTCTGATAAAGTTCATTTTTTAATGAATTAGTGAAAAATACTGCATTTTAAGTCAAAACTGTCTTTTCATCTGATTTATTTATATGGTTATATTATCTTTTTAAATTATTTTAAAGTTTAATTGGATTATATTTTTACCATTTAATCCAATGTTGGTCATTATAAGTAATTTCATTTTGAAATTGGACATAAATACATGTCAATCTTTTTGTAGTTTTTATTTCTTAAAAACACGCTTTCTAGTTTTGAAAATGGAAATTAATTAATGAATACAACTTCTATGTTTTGAATTTTCTAAAATATACATAATTTTTTAATTTGTAATATCAAAATTATATTTGGGTTAATTTTTGGGTATTTTTCTGAAAACGTTCAATTTTTGATGAATAGTGAAAACACTACATAATAGTTAAAAAACAGATTTTTTCATTTAAATGAAATTTTACCACTTATGTGAATTGAATTTCAAAAATATGACATACATGGTTGTAATCAGTAAGTAAAATTTGGTTCAATAGGGTTAAAATATTTTTTCATCAATAATAACTTTTGATTTTTATTTACCGCGGTTAAAGGTAACTAGGGTAATTCAAGGTAAAAATAATATTATAATAAAATAAAAATACCTTAACACTTGTCCTAAACTTATTTTATAAGTTATGGCTGACCAATATAATCCTTGGGTAGAACTTTTGGTCTTTATAATCCACTTGGGTAAGATAATTACATCAATAAGTTTTTATTTAAAGTAAAAATAAAAATACCACAAACATGTATTTTTTTTCTAAAACAATTTTAACGTGGGGTTATATAATTGATATATTTTACTATAAATAGTCATTATAAAGATAAAAATATTTCCTATATCATGGTATTTTATTTTTAATTTTTAGACATCAAATAAATAAATTTATTTATGACACAATGATGATGTAATGATTACCACATTAATGAATGTTTTAAATAAATTAAATTATAAATATTAAAATAAATTTATTTTAAACTTTTTATGGCATAAATTTTTTTTATTGATTATTATGACTTTTTATCTTTAAATTAATGAAGTTTTTTCTAATTTATAAAGTTTTTATGGATTTTTAAAAAGTCAAGATATGAATAGTATAAAAATTAACATAAATGAGTTTTTAAACCAATTAAAATTTTATTAAATGATAAAATAGTCCTAAAATTATAAGATCCGGAAAAATAACATATATTATGTTAAAAATTTCATTAATGATCCATTTTTGGTTTTCTTTTATATTTATAGTAAATATATTAACCATATAGTATGAATATACAAGAAGACATGGTAAAAGTTAAATAAGTTAACAAAGGGTTCAATAAAAAAGATAAGGATTAAAGAATATCCAAAACCCATCCAATTATTATTGAATGATTTTAGTTCAAATTATATTCATCTTTTATTAGAATTTAATTAGTTGTGGACCTTTTGAAACTGAAGATAATTTTATAATAAAATAATACTTTCAAACTTTTCTAAAGAGCCCCTCCTCCCTCTTATAAAATGACACCACCTCTAAACCATTACTCACACCTCTCAAGCCTCTTTTATTGTCCAAAATATGATAAAATAAGCTCCCACAATCCCTATATTACTCTTATAAGCCTTCCCCTAGGTAGAAGGAAATTCAATAGAGCCCTTTAGCTCAAATCAAAAAAAAGTTACCCGATTTGAGGTAACGTCTTCTCTCAAGTTTCTTTCCATTATTTTACTTATCCACTCCCTATTCTATTCAAATTATTTGTTTATATAAAAATAAAAAACATCCTTAATATACTAGGTTGTTTTTATGAGAATTATTCAAACTACACTTACACACACCTCTATCTAATGGATTTATAACATACTGTTTCTGTGGACGATGAACTACTGCCTCACGAAATGATGATTATTCAATTATCTCCTACCATATCTCATGGTGGCCATTATGATGGAACTATAGTTATATATGATATTTAATTTATCTCTATGCTTCTGTAATTCTCATTTAGAACATAACTTTATGATTTTCATGTAGTATAAATACGATAATTTCATTTGAGGAAGTGCGGACTACCGCCCCCTCAAAGTGATATGTCTCGTTCATACCATACATGGAACGTATAAAGGATTATGTTAATGAAACTATATAAAGTATATAAAATATGATATTATACTGAAATAATAATATACCTATGTATTATTTTGTTTTCATTCCTTTAATTATGAAAAATAAATGAAAGTAGCGATCATGTGTACGTATGGCTTTCCGTCTCCATGAACGGTGCATTTCATTTCTTATATCCAAATGTTATGGACTATTATAAATAAATATATACTAGATATATATGATATATATGATATCTAAATCATTAATATTATTCTGATGATAATGTACTTTTTACCACATGGACAATTTATAATTATAACAAGTTCATTTTTTACTCAAGTTTCGAACATCGACAAAATGTCCGACATAAACTCAAATAATTAAATAATTGTTATAGAAAGGTAATAAGTGATATAAAATTAATAATAAACTTGAAAAGGATTTATAATCAATTATAAATTAACTTAACTTTATTATTCATGAAATTAAAGAACGAACGAGTCAAGTCGGACACGAGGCAAAGAGTTTTCATCTCACATTTTATTCCCGTGAGATTCATGCTATATTTTCCACTATATTCTTTTGTGTGGTGTATGTACTGCCCATAATTTTATTATTTGTGTAATGTAATTTAATTTATGGGTATTTACATCATCATTTTATGATCCTTCTTTCATGGGGTGTATGTTTCGTAAGTTGCCAAATCGGTAAGAGAACTTCTTAACCCAATTTCCATTCTTTGGGTTGATCTTCTACTTATTGATTATATCATTATATGATTATGTGAGAAATTAATTTTGATATTATATCCTATATTTATACTTTATTTATGTGTAATTATAGTGAAAACACATAATCTATCTATTTTATTTACAAAATGATATTTGTAAGGGAACCTTTCACCCTCCTCTTTTAGTCAAAGAATTATTTTATGTTATGTACTTTAATTTACATTCCATTATGTTGGGATATGTCATTATATATCCTTATTTCTCTAAATTTTATTTCCAAGTGATTAGAGACCCTTTTTTTCTCCCATCAACTCATTTTTTTTAAATTTTAAGTGACGTTGTTAGGCTGCCAAATTTTTGTAAGGGAATTTCTAAACTCAATTTCCACTCATTGGGTTTTACAAAAACTTCATTGATTGTATTATTACAGATTTTGTGTGGAATCACTATTTTTTTATTTATGTTTTAATTTTAACTTTCCATTTTTTGTATATACTATTACTACACATAATCACCCCATTGATAAACTCTTACGTCATTTATAAAAATTTTGTAAGGGACTTCATCTCAATCTTCTTTCATTAAGGCATATATTGATATTATGCACCTTATTTATACTTTAAGGTGTATATATGACCCCTATTGACATGTTATATCATGAATTACTATATTATCATGATATTTAAAGTATTTTTTTGATGTTATTCTTTAATTATTTTTATTCAATTATTTTCTAAAGTGGTAAGGGACTCTTTAATTAAAACTTTGTTTTAAATGTTTTAAAGATTTATTCTTATAAATATTTCTCATTAATGTTCATGTTTTCAAAATGGTTTTAAGGATTTATTTATATGGAAGTTAATATTTTAAAATGTTAATTCCTTTAAAAGTTTCAAATTTTTATGGGACACTTTGATTAAAAAATATTGTTTTTAAATGTTTTAAATTTGTCTTTTAAATTGGATTGATTATATCAATATATTGAAATGATATATTGTGATTTCAATGTGGAAATGTTATCTTTTCTTTATGCTTGTGTTATGTGTTATGATTATATTATGGTTCTTGGGCATTGTTTATGTATACAGGTGGTTCTGTGATAAACCTAGGGCAGGTGAGCCCGAGACAGCTCTCCAATGCATTGGGCAATGTGATAGAGGTAAATGTTAATGTTTCTCCTAAGAGATTTAGGGAATATACTCTGACGGGTATTCTAAACATAACTCTCTATGTAGCTGTGAAATATACAATGTAAGTATGTTATGAATTCCACAAGATACCTTTATGATCAATGATTTCTATGTGTTATTCATAAATCTTATGATTTAATCAGGTGTTTTAAAGAGCTTATGTTTTGTATGTATTGATGGACTAATGATTTATTTATTTATTTTATAATCCTTACTGAGATTTTTATTCTCATCCCAAGTTTTTGAAATGTTTTTCACAGGGTATAAGGAAGGGTAAGAGAAAGGAGGTATTCAAGAAGATTTATATCAAGAAAAGAACTTTTGTTTTATTTAAGGAGTTTTATTTTTTCAAAAAAAATTGGATAGAGTATAAGTGTCTACTTTTTAATTTTTTTGATTTAATGTAATAGTTATGGCCTAATTCTCTAAAAATATAAACTTCAAAAATATTCTCAATGTGAATTATTAAATTAATTAAAGATTATATAATGTTTAAGGTTGGGGCCTTATATTTTCTATTTTGTATGATTCTAATATTGGACATACCGATGTCAATCAAAAAATTTCTCATCAATTTCTCATTTATTTTTATAATCACAAGCACCCTCATTTATTTTGATGATAAATCTACTTTGAGCGAATTTTAGTTTTATATTTAATTAAATAATTTTTTTTAATTTTCTTGGAATTCTGGAAGCCTTAGTTCTATAATACTTTTTTATTTTTGGTGAAAGATTATTTTGCAGAGTATATTGGAAAATTTAAATAAGTCCACAATCATTGTTCAAAAAGCGATGTTGCAACCTAATGTTGGTATCCAACCATATGTTTGGAACTCCATGTTTGAGATGAATGTGATGTTTAGGGACCTAACTTTTATTAAGGAACCTCATGTTTGAGTATGCCATGTTTGGTATATACCTAACATAAGTAACCCCACTTTGGTATCATACTCCACATTATGGAACTCTTTATTTGGTATCAAACTAATGTTGGAAACCATACTTTTGGGGTCATACTCACACAAGAGTTAACCCCATGTTGAATGAGTTATACATGAGATGTAAATTTTGAATTATTTCTGAGATTTATGCTACAATTTTGTTGGAACAAATGTCTCGATAAAGTGATTAAAAGGTTGTTTTAGAATTTCTTAAATAATGGATGAATTAATTATAATTTCTAATAGAATTTATGATTTTCAATGGATGATTAAATTCAAATTTAAAATACGTTTTGGAGATTGGGATTTATCAGGTGCCTTTTCTGGATCTAGTTGACGAGAATTAAACTGCGTTTCTTATTTATTCTCAATAGATATTTCTAAATATAGGGTTGTGATTTGTCAAACCTTTTTAGCTATCTCTTCAATTCTCAGAATCACAATGATCTAAATCACTTACTCTGAATTTGCATCAGATTTTTTCATTTAGAGAGTAATTTTTTTTCTATCTTTTGTAACTGCTGTTATTCAAATATATTATTCACAAACTGTAGTTTGTTAAATATTTATAGAACTAAAATTTAGAGACATACATGCTATAACTATTTTAGTTTATTTTCCCTACTACTGTAAAATTTGTTCTTGCTGATACCGTGTTATCTGAATATATTCTCTATAGTAAGTTTGAACATTATTCACAAGGAAAATGATTTTTAGTTATTCATATATTCCTATGAAGATATATTTATTTTTCAGTTTCATCATTTTCAACTAAATTATTTCAAAGATAATTTCTCCAACCAAATACAATCTCTTTTGGTTTTGAACACTCGAGTGTTGAGTGTTTTAAGTGCTATTGTTAGTCCTTTTTTAAAGTCTTGTAAAATATGTTGTAACAATTTTCAATTGCTTTCACTCAACTATTGAGATACCTTGGAAAATGAACTACTAGTGAAAATCACCAATCTCCCAGAGTGAGTTTTGGTGGATTGGACTAGGGGATCATTATGCCTCAAACCACTATAAAAATTTTGTGTCTTCATTTTTTAATTCCTGATGCATATCATGTTAAAGAAAATGGAACAAAATTTCTTTTCTAATTTACAAAGGGGGATATGTTATAGTAAATTCAAGTGTTTTTAAAAGTAAACAATTCAACCCCCTCTTCTATCATCATCATCATTTTGACAAAACAATTGGCATCGAAGGAGTGCTCTATTGAAGATTTCTTTTAGTTATAGTAATCTTGAGTTAAATATCTAGATGAAAAAAAGTTTTCAATGGTTTACCTCAAAGAAGGTATATATATGATCTGGGATCTATATTTAAATGGTGAAAATTAAAAATGCTGGAAAGCTTGAATGGTTATATATTTAAATAATCTTAGTTTGAAAGTTTATATGAAAGTTGTGAAGTTGTATGAAATTACCATGGATAAACCAACAAAATGGAATACTACCAAAGTAGGTGAATATGACCTAAATCCAAGATACATGAATTCTATTATTTGTGGAATTAGACAAGATGAATTTAACCATCTCTCTCAATGTGAAACTTCTTATAAAATGTGGTATACAATCACTATTTCTTATGAAGGGACTAAAAATATCAGAAAATTGAGACACAATAATGCTAAATTGAAATTTTATACTTTTAGAATATATGATGGTGAAAGTATCACCTGGATTAATAGAATATTGATAAAAATAGTCAATGGTATCTCTACTTTCAGAACACCTATGATTGAACCATATTTATCATTGAAAGTTCTTAGAGTTTGACCTGCTAGATGGAATGGTATTTCAACTATAATTAGATAGTCAAATATTTTTAAATAATTAAAGATTAATTAATTTATTGGTACTCTTATTATGTGTGAAGATGATATGAAAGATGAGTCTGAGGATTATAGAATGATCAAAAAGGAAAATACAACTCTCAAAGTTTCTATTCCTAAAGGTAAAAAGAATTCAAAAGAGGATGTTATATTCTCTAATGATTCAAGTTGTTAAAATTCTAGAGAGGAACTTGATCAACTATCTAGAAGTTTAAATAAGTTTTATACAAAGAATAAGGGTTTTAATAAACCACTTAAATACCACAAGAAAATTGGTCACAGTTTGAAAGAAATCAGATGCTGTGAATGCAAGCAGCTGAGACATATAAAACATGATTATCCACCAATAATGACATTTTATCCAAGAATTTTTATATTAATATATATTAATTTTATTATATAAATGATTAATTCTTGTTTGGATATACAATAATTTGTTCATTTATGAAATGATACAATATTTGGTGGTAAATTAGCAAGTGGAGAAAAAAATGGATCAAGGTTTAAACTAAAAGAAGGATTTCCATGATAAAGGATGATCATAGGATGCTTCTGGGGGTCAAAACTAAAGAATTAGGATGAAACAGAGGTTCAAAATACTAGAAAATGGAATTCATATCATGAATAAAATTCATGATGTTAATGTAATACAAGGTGTGAACTCAAGGCATAAAAACCCACAAAAGGAAGAGGGCCTATAACTTTCATGATGTGAATCCATCTACTATGCTGTGAAAGTGTCATGAATTGCCCATATTTAGCTACTTTGATGTGGAATTTGACTGTAGACTCCCATTTATGACCTGTAATTACTTGCAACATCGAGATTTACCCGAGAATACTTTATGACTGTAGTAATGGTGAATTAAATCAAACATGATCCCATGAAGATCTATAAATGGAGGGTCAAAATGCTATTGCAAGGGATCGATTCAGAGACAAAATCCCATGGTGAGTTTTTGCCCTAATATAGAGTCCTCCACTGATCTTCATACACATTTTCATTCATGTTTTCTTTATTATTCTCCTCCCCTCTTACTCCTTAATTAATAGAATAAGGGGATAACTCCTTCCATGGGCTAAGGTGATCAATATAAAGGGGGAAAGTGCATTGGATTTTATTTTCTTTGTTTTATTCATGTATTTGGGTTGTTATAATATATAAATTTCAAATCCAATCACTTTCTTTTTATTTTCTCATGAACATTGGGTAAAAATTAGGAAAGTTTTTTCTTCAACTAATTGCCCTAAACTATTTCATGACCATTGAATAGTCTAAGGAAATTAAGTTTAAAAATGGTATTGCAAAAAACTAGATTCAGAGATGCCCTAAATTACCTGACCATGGGAAAATAGTGATTTTCAAGTCAATGAGAGGATACCATGATCATTAGATCTCTCTCATCTCTACTTTGAAACCAAACTTGAAGTAACTGATTTAATTTCTAAATCCAATTGCACACAAACCATAAATCTACAAAACCCAGGAACGCCTTCAACTTGATTTCAAAAATCGAAAAACTTTTCTTTATTTCTCTCATTCTCCAAAACATAATCCGAATCAAATCTAATTTCTCTCTCCCTTTATCCCAAATCAATTTAATAATTTTTTTAATCCCTAAAATATAATCGCACTGTCTCTATGGGAGCGACCTCAAGCTTACTACTACATACATTTTAATTAATTAGTAGTACTATTTGAGGATTTTTATTAATATTTGAATTTGGTTAGCCCCATAGAAAACTGACAACACCCTACGAGTGGTCAAATTTTTGGCACTATTGTCGGGGATGGTTGAAATTTACTTTTTAGGTTTTAAATTTTTTATTTTATTTTATTGTTTTATTTTAATTTAATTTCCTTTTTTTTATATTGGGTAATTTTGTGCTAAAATTTTATATTCCAAATCATTAATGCACAATCACTAGACCTGGGCCAAAGGGAAAGAAACTCTTGGGTTTAACCCTAAGATAGAGAAATATTTAAGAAGGAAAAATGTTGAAACCATAGATGACATAGAGATAAATCATGTCACTAGAGGTTCACAATAAAGAGATCCTAGATTGAGAGGGTTGACGTACTATGGAAGACCTTCAAACATTGGTTCTCATCCAGGAATAGTCGTACCGCCAGTATCCACTACACACTTTGAGATCAAATCATCGATTATCCAAATGATCTCTAATACAATACACTTTTCTAGCCTCCCTCATAAAGATCCGAACATGCACCTAAGAAGTTTTCTTAAGATCCAAGAAACCTATCAATTTTACAACATTTCAATTGATGTAGTAAGGCCTATACTATTTCAATTTTATTTAAGAGAGTGAGCTTAAAAGTGGATCCAATGATTGCTAGCACATTCCATCACTATATGGGATGATATGACAAGACACTTTTTACCCACTTCATTCCTCCCTCTAAGTCTATGGATATCCAGGAAAACATTCTAAATTTTAATTAATTTGAGGATGAATAATTGTATAGATTACGAGATCCCTTTAAAGACTTAATTATAAAATAACCTCATCCTAATATAGACTTATGACTACCAATACAAACTTTTTATAAGGGTTTATCATAGGGAAACATGTAAATATTAGATGATGTAGCAGGTCATTAATGAAGAAGTTTATTTAGGAAATATACAATCTATTGGATGAAATGGCCAACAACAACTTCCAATGGAAAGGTGAAGGGAAACAATAAATATTTTTCAACATGGTGGACAACATCTGGATGGTTTCCCAAATAGAAACTATGCCAAGAAATATGGACATGATGATGGCTCTACAAAACCCCCAAGGTACGTATACAGAAGATGAAAATTATGTTTATTATAAAAGAAAAAAATCAATTTTTAGTGTATAGACAACAACAACCATAAACCCAAGGGTACCAACCAAGGTAACAAGGATATAAACAACAAGCATCCCAAGAGCCTTCACTAAAAGAAAGATCCATACTTTGGAAGAGACATTGGCCACATTCATGACCATGACCAGTGTTGTAATCAATGAGATAAAGGAAGACTCAATGGAATAGAAGGCTGAACTATGAAACCTTGAATTCTGGGTAGGGAAAATTCAGAACAACTTAGAGAGAGGCCAAGATGAGTACTGTTAGGATGCCTTGAAGTGCACCCCCACACATATTTTAAGGGCATTAATTTGAGAAGTGGGAGAAAAACTAAAGATAATCCTAAACCAAGAAAGGAACAAGAAAAAAATAAAGGCAATCTAGAAAATAATAAGGAGGAAGTGGCAGTTGAATAGAAACCACCACAATATATACCAAGGCTCCATTATCCATAGTAGCTAGTGTAAGGGAAAATTGACACACAAAAAGTTAAGTTTATTGAACATTTTAAAAAATAACATATTCACATCCCTTTTTCAGAGGTTCTCACCAATATACCAACATACATTAAATTCATGAAAGAATTAGTGACTAACAAGAATATGGAGGAAATTGGAACTATACCACTCACATGAGAGTGCTTGATAGTGGTATCAAAGGACTTAATGAAGAAGAAACAAGACCCGAGTAGTTTTTCGATTCTTATATTTATTAGGGATAATAAATTTGGAAAATCATTATATGATTTAGGTGTGAGTGTTAGAATGACATCATACACAAACTTCAAAAGACTGATATTGGAAGGTCTAAATCCCATGAGAGTTAGACATCAATTAAATGGTTCAAAAATGAAATACCCCTGAGGGATCATTGAAGAAATCACCATAAAATTCAACAAATTCTAATTCCTAGGGGATTTTTTAGTGCTGTACAAGGAAGAAGAGAGTAATACTCTCATTTTGTAAAGACCATTCTTAGCTACCAGGTGATCATTGATTGTCGTACAAAGTAGATAACTATGTATGAGAGTTGGTAGTGAACAATTAAGTGTCAACTTTAATTAAGGGATAAAGAATTATAAAATGAGACATAATGATAATTTGATAGTGGAAAAAACACTCAAAGTTGAAGATGCTACTGAAATTGAAGATGTACATGAGTTGAGGATGTTGCTGAAATTGAAGATGTACATGAGATGGCTGTTATTGTACAAGAGGATATACAAAGTAAGATGAATGAAAATAAGAAAGGGAAGATGAGGAACTAGACCAATGACACCAGAGGGGATATTGATTCAACCAATCTTAAAAAGTTCTAATTGGTTTGGATGGTACATGGCCTTCCATTTAGTTGTTTACAATTAATTAAAAAATGGTGGATCGACCTGATAGAAATTGAGCAAGTACTACCAGTAAGAAGAATTAAGCTATTTCCAGAGTAACTAAAGGGGCATAAATACATAGAAAGGTCACATATGAGATCATTTTTAGACATCAACCAATTAAGATCTTTTCAATCATCTTTCACCTAATATTAAATAGGTAAGTTTGAGATAATTATGTTAAAAAAGAGCGCTTCTAGGAAGCAACCCAAGTTTTTATATTTTTTATATTTTTCTATTCATTAGGTGCACACACACTCTCCCCAAAATCTATGAAAATTTTATTGAAAAGGAAATGTACTTCCAATTTTTTATTTTTTATTTCTCAGGTCTATTAACAAACTAGAAATAAAGCAGAAGGAGGCATGAAGATAAGCTGAAGGACCAACTCACATCATGAAACTGATTCACATCATGAAATCAATTCAATACACGTTGTGAACACAATTCATGTTGTGAACCTGGTGTAAGTAGAACCTATGTATCCCAAGTCAAAATAATCATAGAAAGGAGACTAATCATTTCAATTCTATAATTTTCTAATGTACTCTCCAAATTTATTTATTTTTAAAAATTTTAACTACCAATTTCATGCGCTGCCTTGTTTTTTTCTTCAATCAACTGATATAGGAGACATAAAATTCTTAGGGTACTTTCCATATCATATTTTAAAAATTTATTTTCCCATAAATTTGAATGAGAAAAATGGGGGAATGAATTAGTAGAGATACATGTGGTTTTGGATTTGATAAATCATGATCTAGGGGAACATATCAATTTTTATAAATGATTTTTTTGAGATTTGGACTAACTTGGATTTATAATATTTTTATTAATTAGATTTATTATTTTTTTGAATTTTAATGAGTAGTTGTCACAATAATTCATTTTCATTCCCAATATATTATCCGAACTATTTTTCCCCATTATTTATATAATATATTTCTTGAGATACTCAAGCATATTCTCTTCTAGAACTTTCTTGGAATCTTATCAAAGCTATAATTGAAAAAATCACTTTTAATATTATTGAGGAATATTTTTTAACTCTTTATCCTTATACCCACCTTACATTAACCCCTTTTAAGATTGTAGAAGTCAGAAAAAACCTTGTTAGGAAAATCACCATGTTACAATCCAATTTTATCTATTCCTACCTTCCTCTAAATAATTTTACATGATTTTTAAAATCAGGATATGGTACCATGGTGGAAGAAACATGTGTATTTGAATGGATAAAGTTTTGTGGTTTTTTCATGGTCTTTTAGGAAAGGATCATGTTTTTAATTCATTATATTCACTATACCCCTTAAAAAAAAATCAGGCGTGTCTTGGGAGGATCAAAAATCGCCATTTCAAGATTGATGATCTTTTAACCGTATGTGGTTATGTGGTGGGTTTGATATTTTTTCCAAACATAACTTTCAAAAATAAAAATAAAAAAAGGAATGAAAATAAATATAATAGGGTTCATTTTTCATTAATTCTCACTATGTCATGAGCCTTCTTTGAGATATTAGGGAATGAGAGATAAATTTTGTAAATGGAGAAATTTTCTATTGAGATATTTTTGATTATCATGTAAAATAATTTAGAGATACCCAAATTTTTTATATTTACTTATCAGATATCATTTACCCACCTCCCCTAATCCTTAGAGTCATTTGAACCTAATGATGAATCCCTCATGATTATTTGTTATTTTTGATTTTACATGGTGGAGATTCTAGATACCTTAAAAGCCTATGGAAAGTGACATATACTCAAGGTATGTGCTAAAATTCATTTACGTTTTTTTAATTTGATAATGAGAGGAAAAAATAAAGTGAGGTAAATTGAAAGTGACATGCATAATAATAATGAATTAATAAATTAAAATGGATTAATGAAAAGGAATGTATATTTCAAAAGAGGAAAAGTAAAATACCTGGTTGGCTTGTTTCTTTAAAAATTGAGGAGTTAATGAAATTTTCCTATGTGATACTCAAAAATTAATTTCTCATTTTACCAATTGATTGTATTGACATTGAATTTAAAGTATGGTAGGGCGAGCATCCTTTGTAGTATGTTGAGATTTCATCCTTGAGGACAAGTTTGAATTCAACTGTAGGGGGTTTAATATTGACATTTTATTCATTCTTTTTAATATTAAAATATATTAATTTTTTGATTTAAATGATTTATTATTGTTATAATATCTAAGAATTTGTTCATTTATGTTAGGATACAACATTTAGTGGAAAAAAAGAAATAGGATCCAAAAAAGTTCTATACTACCACTAAAAAAAGGCTTTCCATGATGATGAATGATCATAGGATCTTTTTAAGGGTCAGAAATAAATAATCAGGATGAAATAGAGGTTCAAATGTGGGAAAAATATAATTCATGTCATGAATAACATTTAGGACATGAATTAAATACACGACGTGAACTCAAGGCATGAAAAAAACCACAAAAAGAGGAGGGCCCCTGACTTTCATGACGTAAATCCATATTTTACGACATGAAAGTGCCCAGAATCACCTAGATTTGGATTATTTGACATGGAATTTGATGATAGACTTTTATATATGACCCAGAATGACTTGAAACATCAGGATTGACCTAATATTTTTTATGACTATATTAATGGTGAAATAAATCAAACCCAATCACCCTGAATATCTATAAATAAAGGGTCAATTTGTTGTTGTTTCTAGGGATCAATCCAGAGACCAATGCCTTGGGAGTGTTGTTTTCCTACTGCAGATTCCTACACCAGTCTTCATCTATGTTTTCTTTTATGTTTTCCTTTATTATTCTCCTTCCCTCTTACTCCCTCATTACTAGAATGAGGGGGTAACTCCCACCATGTTCTAGGGTTATGTACATAAATGGGGATTATGTGTTGGATTTTATTTTCATTATCTTATTAATGTATCTGGGTTTCTGAAATTTCTAAATTTCAACACCAATATCTTTTTTTTATTTCCTCATGACCATTGGGTAAAAATCTGGAAAGTTATTTCTTTAATTGTATAACTAATTGTCCTAAACTATTTCATGACCAATGAATAGTCTAGGTAAATTAAGTTTAAAAATGGTATTAAGAGAAACTCGATATGGTAATCTCCTAAATTATTTATCAATGGGAAAGGGGGATTGCTGAGTTAAGGTGAAGATACCCTAATCATTGGATCTATCTTTTTTTGACTCTGACACCAAACATGAATTAAAAAATTTAATTTCTAAATATAACTACACTTGAACCCTAAATCTACAAAACCCTAACACACCTTCAAAATTGATTTAAAAGACCAAAATGATTCCCTTTATTTTATCTCTTTTTCCAAAACAAATTCCAAATCAAATCTATTTTCTCTCTCCCTTTCTCCCAAATCGATTCAATAAAATTATTTTCCTTTGAATCCCTAAGATATAATTTCACTATCTCTAAGGTTTCAACCTTGAACTTACTACTATATAAATTTTAATTAATTAGTAGCAATGTTTGAGTCTTTTTATAAATATTTAAATTTGGTTAGCCTCATAGGAAACTAACAACACCCTATGGGCAGTCATCCACAGTTGAAGGAAACGAGAAAAATGGAGAATAAGGGAAATAATCTTCAAATGAAATCTGATTATGAGAGAAAAGAAAAAAATAAATAAAGTATACCAAGAGTGTATATGAATATTCTAGAATTTTTTAAGTTCTTAATTTGAGTAAGAATAATGAAATAAGAAAGCAAATATGTGCCTTATGGATAAATAATATAAGGTATGATCTTATTATTCTTTTGTTTTTTGATTCTAATTATGAAGACTTATATAATGATAAATTAGTTGAATATTGTTATATGTTTGAATAAAAATATGAATCACTAAAGACAAATCATAAATCACTCAATAATATTCATAATTTTTTCATAAGTGATAAAGATACTATGGTAAAATAACATATAGAATTGAAATAAAAATTGAACAAATATGCTTAAAGCTGTACTGAACATGAAATTAAAATTAAAGAATTACTTGTTGTAGTAGAATATTTAAAAAGTTCTACTACTGTGTTTTCTAGAGGTTAATATACTTTAAATTAAATTCTTAGAAAAATGCGTGTAGTAAAGAAAAATATGGAATTGGCAATAATGGTGAAAAACTTAAACCGTATGAAAATTATTTTGTTCCTAGTTAAAAAAATCATATCATGTAAAATGTTACTTTTTTTTGTGATATTAATGGTCACTATGATAATAATTATTTCCTGATGAATTTTCAAATTAATATTATAAATAAATATTATATTTATAGATACTTGTTAGGTGTTTATTCTAGACTTTATAGTATAATTAAATAGATTTGGTTTCCTAGATCATTTCCTGCTGACAATACAGGATCCAAAATCATTTGGTCACCCAAAAAAATTATTATTTGATAATTTTTTAAGTGAAAGTCCACAAGAACAAAAATTATATATAGTATATATAAAGTGTCTATTAAATACAAATTATTGGATACTTTTACAACTTTCATGCACTATCTAAAGTTGACGGAGGTTTGGTTAATTTTTTTGGAAATTCTATAGTGGAGTGCTTTAGAGTTGGGTCAGTTGGAGATCCAAAATATACCCCAATCAATAAGGTTTTCTGTGTTATAGGGTTGAAGTATAATCTGATAAGTATCTCACAACTTTGTGATGATGGTTTTACCATTTATTTATCTAATGATGCTTTTTCTATTTTTGAAAATAGACTGCTTAAGTTTAGAGAACATATAACACAAAATGTTTTTACTTTGGACCTTAGTTCCTTATGCGAAAAAAATGTGAATTGTGTAAATATTTAAGTAAGTGAATTCCAAATATGCCATAGATGGATTGGTCATTATAATATATCTTCTCTCTCTAAATTATAAAATAATAATTTAGTTTCTGATATGTCTTTTCTTAAGTTTTATCAAAAAATATTTGGTGATGTATACCAAATATAAAAGAATCATAAGCCATATTTCAAATAAATAAATAATTTTTCTACATCTAAACCTTTAAAACTTATCCACAGAGATTTTTTTGGACCTTCTAGAGTAGCAATCTTGACTGAAAGATTCTTTGTTTATGTTTTAGTTGATTATTTTTACATATTTACTTGAGTTTTCTAATTGAAGTTTAAAAGGAAAGTATTTTTAGTCTTTATGAGTTTTTGTAAGTTAGTTCACAATAAAAAATATTTTAAAACAATTTCATTGATAAATGATCATGGGGGATAATTTGAGAATTGAGAATTTATTTTTTTGATCAAATCTTTGTATTAAACACACTCTTTGTACTCCAAGAACACCTTAAAAAAATAGGGATGTTGAAATGGTAAATATAACAATTTAATAAATGTATAAAACTATGTTAAATGTGTATAGTCTATAAACTTATTTGTAGGAATAATATTTTAGTACAAAATTTCATATTATAAATAGAGTTTTGACAAGATTTCTTCTTAAAAAGAGACCTTATAGAATATGGAATAATAGAAAACCTTAAGTTAGATACTTTAAATTTTTTTGATTCAATGTGTATATCTTTAACACTAAAGAAAATCATGATAAGTTTGATCAACCCTCAGGTTTAAAAAATTCACATCTAAAAAATTCTTCTTTTAAACTTACTAATTCTATTTATGATCTTAAAAAATTACCAAGGGCTTGGTATGGGAGATTGATATATTCTCTTTTAGAAAATGGAATTTCTATTAGACCGGATGGCCCCACTCTTTTTAAGAAAATATCTTCTTTTATTATTTTATTAGCTAAAATTTATGTAGATGATATTATTTTTGGTTCTAATAATCAAAATATTTATAATGATTTTTCAAAAACTCATGGAAAAAGAGTTTGAAATAAGTTTAATGGGATAATTAAATTTATTTCTTTAATTTCAAATATATAAAAAGAAATTTGGAAATATTTCAAATCAAAGTAAATACATTATTGATTTATTAAAAAAGTTTGTTCTTGAAAATAGTAAGCCATATAAAACTCCTATGTGTACCAATATAAAAATTGAATTGGATGATGCTGGTAAACTAGTTTACAAAAAGTTGTATAAAGTTATGATTGGTTGGTTATTATATCTTACTTCTTAAAGACCAAATATAATGTTTTTTATTTGTTTATGTGTAAGATCTCAATCGAATCCAAAAGAGTCTCATTTAATTTCTTTTAAAATGATTTTGAGATATTTAAAAGGAACTATTTCTCTATCTTTATTTTATCCAAAAACCACTTGTTTTGATTTATTTTCATATTTATATACTGATTTTGGAGTTGTAGGTTAGATAGAAAGAGTACCACCGGACCTATCACATTTTCAAGAAATCCCTAGTTTCATGGTCTAGTAAGAAGAAACATTCAGTTTCATTAACAACCGATGAAGCATATTACATATCTATTAGTAGTTTCTATGCATCAGTGTTATTGGTGAAACACACACTTCTAGAATTTGGTTTTAATTTTGATCATGTTCCTATTTTATGTGATAATAATAGTGCTATAAATATTTCAAAAAATCTTATAATCCATTATATAATTAATCATATTGATATTCAATGTCACTTATTAAGGGGTCATATCTAGAAATGATATATTTATTTGAAATTTTTTAATGATAAATATCATCATGCTGATATTTTTATAAAACCACTCCCCATGTTTTTTTGAAATTTTAATTAAATATTCTATGTTTTGTAAATTTTTGTTTAGTTTAGTAATCTATTTTGTTTTTATATTTTAAAAAAAAAATTTATAAATATTTTTTTACCATGTTTTTAAATTATTTTATTTCATTTATGTGTTTTATTTTATAAAACCGTCTTTTCATTTTCAAAAACCCAAACAATTACACTGAATTATTAGATCGAGAAACCAAGTCCTTGCGTAAAACCATCAGAGTTAATATCATATCTGTATCATAACTTCAAACCCTTGTTCTTTCGATATAATAAACCCTCAATATCTCAAACCCTAATTTTTTAGAATCCAAAACCTTATATTGGTTATTGTGATGGTGGAATATAATAGGACTGACGAGGATGGTCTCAGTGGTGTGAAGAAGCAAAGAGTTTCCAGTATGGATCATTGAGTGTTGTAGGGGAAAGTTATTTAACTTAGAATGGTTGTTTAAGACTAATCCATTTCTAAAGAAATTGTTAAGATTTTGAGGGCTATAATTCATATTAAATGAAGGTAATTATGAAAATATTTTCAAAAGAAACGTAAATGAATTTTATGATAATTCCTAGTTCATCTTTGGTGGTAATGAGGATGTCATTTCTTTAAAGGTGAATTAAAAGAAGTTTTTAGTCTTGACAATGGCTATAGATCAGTTGTTTCAGTGGCCTCATGAAGATATTTAAAATTTTAGACTAAGATATATTATAGATGGAGTGTATAAGTATAAGGATATAATATCCTTTATTTTTGAAATGACCCAGGTTAGAAAAATGATGATGAAGGATTTAGAAGCTGACTAGATGTTGTTGGTCAAGTTAATTCAAATAGTTATTGCTCCAAAAATTACTGAGTCTAAGAAGGTACTTTTTTCAGACATATATATCATGTTATTCTTGATGAGAGACATAAAGTTTAATATAAGTTGGTACAAGATAAGATACATGAACCACTACTATGAAAAGAATGCAAGGATTTCATTTTATCCCTATGGTAGGCTATTGTTTATTATTCATTATAAGAGTGGATGATTGGGGATATCATGACTAGTTTAAGATCTCATTACAAAAAAAATATGTTTATTGAAACCCTATAAAAATTTGGTTTCTTTTTGAGTGTAACTGAGGAAATGATTATGCCTATTTGTGAAGAAGAAGATGAGACATCAGATGCTCATGTTGAGGGAGAGCATATAAGTTGGAATTCAGCTAAATCTATAAGGTTTTGTGTAGAGGAAATTAGATAATATTGAGTGGAAGGATATATTATTAGGTCAAGAGTGGTTATAGGTTTAGAAATTTCTTCTGTTGGTGGTAAAAATCATTCCTACAAGTCCCATAAATAGGCAAGTCATAGATAAGAACATTCCTTCCATAATTGGGGGATTTATTTAGTTTCCTAAATTTTATCAAGAACCCTTTACTGAAGCATACAATGGTTCAATTATTATTAAGAGATCTTAGAGAAGAGGGAAACCTACACCTTTGGAGCAAATTTTTTATTCATCTATTTTTGAAGTTGATCAACCTATTCCATTTTTGTAATAAATAGTTGAGTAAGCTATTGAGTTTGTTGTAGAAAAAGTTGTTCAGCTGACAATATTTGTCTAAGGATAAGTTGAACCAGTAGCTCATATTGAGGAACAACTAGTTAAGGAATCTTATCAATATTTTGAAATGGAAATAATAGATGAATCTCATTATGTAGAGAAAGTTAGTTATACTATTGCTACTATAATAGAATTGACCGAGGAAAAATCTATTTATTTGGTTGAAAAGCCCTTGAAAAGTACTATTGAAGAAACTGTTGAGGGTATGAATGTTCTTTGAGAGTTATCCTCTCTATACAGTGAAGGTTTTGAAGTTAATTTACTTTAATTAATTGAATTTGGAGAAACCTCTGTAAGTTTTGAGGTTTTTCCCTCAGAATTAATGATAGTTACAGTTTTTAAGCTCAAGTTAATTTTTTTTCAAAGCATTTTCTCAATATTTGATCTATTAAGAGATGAATTCATAAAGCTTTAAATAGAACTTGAGATTTATAGGAAGTATATTGAAGAATTAATAAATTCATCTATTTATAAAATATAATATGAGTCTCTGCAGACTCAATATCAAAATTTAAAGAAAAAATCAATCTCTAAGAATTATTTAGATGCTTTTAAGTGGGATATCACCGACCAGGTTGGAAATATCATAGGTGATATGGTTTCAAAGTCACATTTGAATGATCTCAAGATGTTTTCTGAAATCAGTTTGAGTTTGTAAGAGTCTACAGTTCCAGTTTGGGAAGAGTTTCCACATCTGGTAGAGTAGGATCTGATGATGTATTGAGATGATTGGAGATCCTCTCTAATGATATTTCTAAAATGGAAGAAAATATTCAAAAATTTAGTGTGATAGTGTGCATCTGAACACTCTGTTGGGAAGTTTTAATGAACTTATAGAAAAAATGACTTCCACAGAACCAAGATTCATAGTTTTTCTTTACTAGTTAGGGGAAATTTTGGAGAAATATGTTTAATATTCTAAGATTATTCAATTTTTATTGAAGGTTAATATGGTTGAAGTGCTAAGGTGAGTTAGGATTCAAGGAATATTTTGAGACATTGTGCATATGTTTTGAACCAAAACTTCAAGGATCTGATAGTGGAGTTGATGGACATGCACAAATCTCTTAGAGATTCTTTAACCCTTAAGTATTCTTCAAATTAATCTCAGCCTTCTGCTAACCCAAACTATCACCCAAAACCTTAATCCTTTTTCCCTTGAGATAAAATTATATGTAATCTAAAATCATTTATAAAAGTGAAATTATTTTTTATCTTTTATTACCTTTATATTTTATATGTTATGTAATTTTATGTTTCAAGCCTATCAATTTTCAGAATACTCTTATTTTTAGCTTAAATGAAATTCACATACAGTTCTTTACAAAATTAACTATGTTCTATTCCTTTTTTATACTTTCTTTTTGATCTTATAAAAAGATGGAGAAATATAGATAATCTAAAAATTTCCAAATAAGCTTTAATAATAACCTTTGATAAATATTTGTTACAACCTATTTTGTTTACCTTCATTTTATTAGTTTATAGGATTTGTGATCATAAAAAAGAGGAATATTGTTGGGAATATGAATATTGATCTAGAAATTTCTCATTAATGTTTCATTGATTTTTATGCTCACAAACACCATCATTTGTTTTATTGATAAAGCTACTTTGAGTGGATTTTAGGTTTATATTTAATTAAATAATTATTTTAATTTTCCTAGAATTCGAGACACCTTAGTATTGTAACAATCTTTTATTTTGGGTGAAATTTTATTTTTTAAAGTATTTTTTATAATTTAAAGAAGACTAGAATAACTATTTAAAAAGCGTTTTTGTAACCTAAAATTGGTATCTAATCATATTTAGAACCCCATTCTTGATTTGAAGGTTGTGGTTAAGAACCTAACTTTCTTTAAATAACTTCACATTTTAGTTTGAAATTTTTGGTATATACCTAAAATAAGTAACCTCACATTGGTATAATACTCCATGTTTTAAAACTCTACATTTGGTATCGATTGCATGCTAATAGCCATACTTTTGGGGTTATCCTCACATAGAGTTATCCTCAAGTTGAATCAATCATTTGTTGGATATGAATTATTTTTTATATTCGTTCTATGATTTCCCTGCAGTAAATATATTGATAAAGAGATTCCAAGTCCAATTAATAGGGTCTTAAAGAAAATATTAATTCATTACTATTTATAAGAGAAGTTATGATTTTAATTGGATGATTAAATTCAAATTTCAAATACGTTGAGAATTTTGAAGATCGTGATTTATGTGGAACCTTTTCTGAATCTGGTTGACAAAGATTAAATAAGGTTTCTTATTTATTCTCAATAGATATTTCTAGATAGAGTGTTGTGTTTTGTTGAAACTTTTTATCTATATCTCATATTCTTAGAAGTTTGAAGATCTAAATCTCTTAATTTTAATTTTTATCAAATTTTTCCATTCATAGAGGATTTTTTTCTATCTTCTATAGTAATTTCTATTAAGATTTTTTCACCTATTTTATTTATTTAAAGCCTTATAAGAATAAACTTTGGATACACACATGTTATAACTACTACCATGTGTTCATCCTACTACTGAATTTTTTTTCTTGTTGCTATTGTGTTATCTAAATATATTTTCTTTAGAAAGTTCAAAGACTCTTTACAAGGAAATTAATTTTAAGTTTTTCATTTATTACTATAAATATCTATTCATATATCAATTACATAGTTTTATTATGAATGATTTAAAATAGAATTTATCCAACAAAATGCAAACTCTTTTGGTTCTAAACACTCAGGTGTTGAGGGTTCTAAGGTCCATAGTGCAATGGACCAGACCTTCCAGCCCATTAATTTTCCAAAAATCTAATGTTTGAGGTGTCTGAGGGTATTCTGGGGTGTTTTTAAGACACATGTGATTCGTTCTAATGGTGACTCATTTCAACAATTTTCCAAATTTCCATTTTTCCAATGGTAATTCATCCTGACGGTAGTTCATCCCAGCGGTAGTTCATCCTGACTATGGCTTGTCCGATGGTGACTCACTAGCAGTGACTCATCTAGCGATGACTCGTTGGTGGTGACTTGCTGGTGGTGACTCATCTGGTAGTGACTCATTGATGGTGACTCGATGGCGGTGACTCACTGGCGGTGACTCGCTGGCAGTGACTCGCTGGCGGTGACTCGCTGGCGGTGACTCGTCTGACTGTGGTGGTTACTCATTTCAGTAGTTTTCCAAATTTCTATAATTTTCTAGTTTTTCTAGTTTTTCTATTTTTATGTATTTTTTGATAAAAAATGATTTTAATGCCATATTTAAGTGGTTTGTAAGCTATTTCAAAGTATATCAATCATATATTTAATTTTCTAAAAGTTTGGGGGCTTTTAAATGGTAAAAACTTGTGGTCTTGGTCAGATATTCCTTTAACAACAATTCAAATTGTATCCAATCCCCATGTCCCAGATCTAATATTTATTAAGATGAGATATCCTTATCTTCGTTATTTTAGTTTGGATTTTTCTTAAGACTGGAAGTCCCAAAAACCTTATTCCTTGGAGAGTTTTCTTGTAGTTGGTTCGTGTTTCCTTGGAGAGATTCTTGTTGTATGTGCACATATGTGTTTAGTGAAACAAAGTAGTGTCGATCTTCTTTCTTCTAGGTAGGATTTTATTTGTCTTTCTTAGGTGTGTATCATAGGGTATGGGTATATAAATATTCATTATTTTGGGTATTGTTAACTTCTTATTAATAAAAAAAATCTAATTATATTAAAATCAATATAAAGGGGTTGGGGAATGTGATGTATGATCTTACATATTTTATTTGATTTTATTTTTTCTATTTTGACATTATAAACTGTATGGGCTAAATTAACCTTTGAAAATTATGGCCTTTGGGGGTCCCTACTTGTTCTTATGATGATGTGAACTATGGAATGCATGTTGTGCGGCTGTTGATGCCACTTACTATGAAATTGGTCAACCATGCACATTCGGTTAATAAAATGGATTCTCCAGGATCATATGGCTTGTGAAATAACACCTGTAACCAATAAAGTGGAATTAAATAAGGGATGCCTTGCTAAATATGAAAATATATTTTGATCTAGTTTGCATCATACCATTTTTGTAGACACAATTTCATGATTTAGTTTGGATTTGGTGATATGATGGATGGGATATGACTATGTTGTGATATGTGGGGGTAGTATATGATACTTTTTATGCAGTGGGGGCTATAATGATGGTTGTTGTGATGTTGTTATGTAGTGGGGCTATGGTGGAAGGTGGAATTGGTTTTGGCTGTTGGGTTGCTGCTTTTACTGTGCTGCTTGATATGTGTTGTGCTGTGATAGTTTCCTGGTTGGTATGGATGGTGAAATGAACAATAATCATGAACTGAAAATTTTACATGATAATGATTTAAACTACATGTTTAATAGAACATATTGGTAATGGATAACCTGTAACATGGTTTAATATTAATTAAATACTGAAAAATAATCATGGATTGTGTTTTGTTTGCATGGTGTTATGCATTTAGAGGTGGCAGCAAAGTGGGGAATTCATGTGTAGGTTGGTGTTTTGTTTGTAAACCCATAGGTTGGGCTTGTATTCCTTTCTCTACATATATGTATAAACACTGTATGTTCCTATTATTTCTATAAAAACCCCACCCTTATCAAGCACTATGTACTGACACTGACATAGTCATGTGGGGGGGTTATTTCCAAATATCCTAGTGGGAGGATGGATATCCGGCCACCCGCTATTCCCTGATCCCTCTTCCAGGACATATTGGCATAGGTTTCTTCGGGCGAGTAGTGATATGGTATCCCATGTGTCTTCAGGATGAGTTGTGGTGTGCATTCCCAAGTGTCTTCAGGATGAGATGTATTGTGTTATCCTCGGTGTTTTTAGTATGAGATGTGTTGTGATGACCCAGGTGTGTGTGGGAGGGATGTGATGTGTTGTGATGAGGTGTGTGTGGGAGGGATGTGCTGTGAGGTGTTTCATAGGTTTCTGTGGATGGGATGTGCTATGAGGCGTGGCATAGGTGTGTGCGAGTGAGATGAGTGGTGAGGTGTGGCCAAGGTGTGTGTGGGTAGGATGCGATGTGATATATTTAGAATAAGTGGGAGCACCAAGACATTTTCCATTGGGGTGTGAGAGTAGCTAATCAGTGGGAAAGTGGTGCAGGGTACCCTATCATCGACGTGAATTATATTATTTTATATTACTTGGATGTTTTATTTGGTAAGTGAGCCTTTATGAGGTTGAATTTATGGTTAGTGTACCTATTAGGTGTTTTTTGGTTTTTCTATTTTCTCATAGGTTCATTAGTATTCTCCTTACACTTGTACACGAGAGACTTTGGTTTTCTTAATGAGTATAATTGTATTCTCACCCTACATATATAAAAATAGTTTTCAGGTTTCCAAGAGGATTATGTGGACCATGATGGATGTTACTAGCTTGGCCTTGGTAAAGTTGTTGTGTTGGTACTCAAGTTTGTTTTTGGGCATTTACTTTAGAGAATTTTATTTTTAACAGTTCTATTTACACCTACATTATGGGGTGATTTTTTTTCTTATATATATATTTCATGGATTTGGTTTTGGTTGACACATCCTATATCGTGATCTTGTTTGCTTATAAAGGGTAATGCCTCCCATATTGTGATATTTGTACACCCTCGGTGCTAGTTGCCAACCCGGGGCCTACTAAAGGTAGGAATTTAGGTTCATTATCTATCTTTATTCATTACCATCCTAGGAGGGGTATCGTTGAAGGGAGGGGGTCATGACAGAGTGGTATCAAAGTTGATGGTTAAGAGATAGGGTAGAGTTCAGAGTTAGGCATAGTGAGTAATGCATGAGTCGGTATGGAAATAGTGTCAGTTGACCTTGGTGCGTGACATAGGCTAGAGAGACTATCCAGGATATGGGATTTTGCCCCCCCCCATGATCTAGGGCATGGGATATGAGCTTATTGAGTGACCAAGTGAGATGGATCTGCTTTCAAGGTAGAGACCTAGGAGAGGTACATGCATCATGATGACTTATGTTCTTGTTTGAATTAGATTATTTGGGGAAATTCAAAATGGATAAAATTAATTAAATGGATTAAAGTTAATTAAAATATATCATAATGAAAATCCATACTACCAAGATTAGGAAATCCTTGTTTCTATTTTAGTTATGGCTCCTGGTCATCGTTTGTGTGTGGCTCAAGTGTTGGAGGTTCAACAAGCTGACCTTGTTGATCGACAGGGGGTTGATCCAGCTGAGGATGATGATTAGTGGTAGAGGATGTTTTGTGCTTTTTAGTGGCATGCTTTGGATAAGTACAGGGAGAAGGCTTCTAATATAGAAACAAAGATTTGTCTAGATGATTTGGAGATTGCTTTCAGTTTGATCTGATCCTTGATGGAGTATATGGTCCCTTTGGCGGTTAGTTAGATGCAAGGAGCTATGTGTCAGTGGTGGAAATAATACCTTAGTGATTGGAAGGAGACAAATGTTTCATGAGCCGACTTATAGAAAGAGTTTTAGGCAGAGTTCATATCCTTGACCATGAAGGCTGAGAAGGGTCAAGAGATACTCTCCCTTCAGTAGGCGATATGTCTATATGGGAGTTTGGGATTAAGTTCAAGGACCTTTTACACTTCAACCCAAATCTTTTTCTAGATGAGGAGTTCCAAGCGAGGTGTCTTGTGGAGACACTCCATCCTTCGATCTAGTATACGGTTACACCTTTCACATTTTAAATATACCTGGAGGTTCAGAACAAGGTAGAGGTGATCGAGTGAATGCACTCATGAGGAGGTTTTTTTCTCTAAAAGGGATCCAACCGGGTTCTATAAGGAGTATATTTTTTAGTGGAAATCCTTGTGTGTGGGGGCCTTCAAGGTTTTGACCAGTCTGGAGTCAACCTTGACAGTTTCCCTATCGAAATTCTGGTTTCTGTACCTTTCTTGTGGGCTTGGGGCCAGTTTTTTTCTTCCATGGGGTTCACAACCATCTTCAGAACTAGTTCCTAGTGGCTGCTCGAGCTCAGTTTGGTTAAAGCAAACATGTTCAACGTCAACCTCAACAGTAGTTACCAATGAGTCCATTCCAATAATAGGTGCATCAAGCTTATGGTTTAGCTAGGTAGATGGAGAAAGTAGAGGCTGACCTCAGGATATTCCTTGAGATCAGGGACCTTGACCTAAGCATGGTCATGGAGGTGGCCATCAGTAGAGAGGCAGGGGATTTGGGTGTGGTCAGTTGCATGCAATGGAGGTATCAGTACCAGATGATCTAGAGATAATTATAGGTAAAATTGGTTTATTATGTATCATTTTTTTCCTTGTTTGATTCATCATCTTTACACTCATTTGTTTCACCCTCTCTAGTCCGTGCTTTAGGACTAGACATAGAGAGGCTTCTTGTACCCCTAGTGTTGACTACGTCAGTTAGAGTACAAACTAGATTATTTGATGTGTGACAAAGGTGTAGAATGATTATGGGGAAACATTAGTCATGTGGGGATCTTTTCTTACTATAGATGCAGCCATACTACGTCATCCTTGGAATAAACTAGCTGTATTCCATTTGTACTGTTATCGACTGATTCTGGATGAGAATATTATTTTTATATGTGGATGGATAGTGGGTTGTTTTCATTGGAGATCCGAGCTGTTAGGTGGGTAGTTAATGTGTGGAGCCCCTTCTTTATTTTTTGGCTAAGTTTTTGGTGGAATCAGTGGACACTGGGATGGTAGAGGTTCCTAGGGTCATCGAGTAGTTCTTAGATGTTTTGATCGAGGAGGTTGTGACCCTACCCCCCTCAATGTGACATTGATTTTGTGATAGACTTACAACCCAGTGATTCTCTAATTTTTTTGGCTCCTTATCGAATGACACCCTCTGAGTTGTGGGAGTTGAGGATTCAGATTGATGATCCGATGCATAAAGGCTTCATCCGGCTGAGTGTGTCACTGTGGGGCACTACAGTGTTGTTCTCCAAGAAGGCAGATGGTAGTATGAGGTTGTATATAGACTATCATAGGTTGAATCAGGTGAAAATCAAGAACTGTTACCCACTTATAAGGATTGATGATATTTTATACAAGCTAAGAGGATAGAGTTAGTTTTCTAAGATCAACCTATGATCTAGGTATCACCAGTTAAGGTTCAAGGATGGATATATCCAGAAGACTGCCTTTAGATGTAGGTATGGGAAATTCTAGTTCATATTCGTGTTGTTCAGTGTTACAAATGCACCATTTATGTTCATGGGGCTCATGGAATTTGTGTTTCATGAGTTATCGGATCAGTTTTTTTATCATATTCATCGATGATATATTGATCTACTCAAATTCAGAAGAAGAGCATGTCAAGCATCTCTGAGTTGTCTTGTAGATTCTTTGGTGCCACTAGCTCTATATAAAATTTTCCAAGTGTATGTTTTGGACACAATAGGTCCATTTCCTTATACATGTGGTGTCTCAACAGGTGTGAAAATTGACCCAATGAAGGTCGAGGTGGTTGTTTATTGGGAAACACCCTAGAATGGGGTAGAGGTTCATAGATTTCTTAGTCTCACTGGATATTATTGGAGGTTTATACCCAATTTCTCTATATTTTTATCCCCATTGACAACATTGACAAAGAAAGACTAAGATTTCATGTGTACTGATCAATACCAGTCATCATTCAGTTACCTAAATGGGAATTTTTTTAGCACTCCAGTTATTCATTTGTTGGAAGTGGGTGTGTTGTTTGAGGTTTTCAATGACGCATCTTGTTTGGGATTAGGTTGAATCTTGATGAAGAAGAAGGCAATGATCTCTTATGGGTATAGATAGTTGCAACCCCATGAGTAAAAATATTCCACCCATGATCAAAAGCTAGAAACAGTTGTATTTTCACTAAATTTGTGGTGACATTACTTCATTGGGGAGTGGTTTGTGGTCTTCACAGATCATACGAGTTTGAGGTATGTCTTTTCTCTACATGATTTGAATTTTTAGCAGTGAATGTGGATGGAGTTTCTTCAATATTATGATTTTGAGATCTCCTACACCTCAAAAAATGGGAATTCTATGACTGATGATTTGAGAAGAAAGTCATAAAAGGTTGTTTTTTGGGAGTCTATGGATGTTTGGAGAGTGATGGAGGAGTTGGTAGCCCTGCACTTAGATGCAAGGGTGGATGGTGGTAGAGGCTATTGGTTTCAGATTATGGTACAATCTTCTCTGATTTAGTAGGCGTAGGATTCTCAATAGAGAGACTTGGAGGTAGAGGTGTGCGTGATCATGTTGACCATGGTGATACTCTAGAGGGATGAACAAAGGATAGTCAGAACCAGATGTTGTTTCAAGGAAGGGTATTTGTTCCAGTGGAAATGCACAAGGGAGTTCTTCTTGAGTTTTATAGCTCATCTTTAGTGGCACAACCCAGAGTTTCCAAAATGTACCATGGATTTAGGGGACAATTTTGGTGGTCTGGAATGAAATGGGAAGTGGTGGAGTTTGTGGCTCAGTGTCTGATTAGCCAATAGGTAAAGGCCAATCATTGTGTTTCAAGAAGTTTATTTCATCCCTTAAATGTTCCCGAGTGGAAATGTGAGACATCTCTATGGATTTCATCACAATTTTACCCATATCTCTGGGAGGTTGTGATTCTATCTGGGTGATCGTGGATTTGTTGACAAAAATTAGCCCACTTTTTAGTGATCAAGGAGTCAGGTGCAATGGATTATTTGGCTAAGAGGTACGTGGATGAGGTAGTATGGCTACCTAGAGTTTTGAAGTCCATTATATCATATATATATTCTCATTTCACCTCATGAGTTTTTAGGGTATTTCACCATGCTTTTTGAACCCAATTATGCATCAACACTACCTTCCACTAGAGAGGACTATCCAGACACTAGAGTATATATTGTGGGAATGTGTCTTGGACTTCGACGGATCATGATCACAACACCTTCCCTTGGATGAGTTTTCTAATAATAATATCCATCCCTCATGAATTAGTATGGTACCATTTGAGTCTTTGTCTGGATAATCTTGTTGTTCTCCATTATGTTACACTAAGGTTGGGGAGGTAATAGTTATTGGTCACGAGGTGGTGCATAGCACAACATAGAATGTTCAATTGGTTCGAGAGAGGATGAAATCTGTACAAGACCGACAGAAGTATTATGCTAATCACAGGAGGAGGACCTTAGAGTTTGAGTTTTGAGAACATGTGTTCTTGAAGGTTTCCCCTCAACATGGGAAGCAGAGATTCTGGAAGGGGAGTAAGATCTCACCTCATTTTGTTGGACCTTTTGAGTTGTTGTGGTAAGTTTGGGAGGTGACATATTAGTTGGTATTTCTATTATGGTTGGGAAGGATCCATGACATCTTCCATGTATTTCAGCTCCGTCGGTATCTTCACGATGACTCCCATGTCATTGACTGGGTAGAGTTTGATATTGAGTATGACACAACCTTCATGAAGAATCTATTGAAGATCCAAGATCATCAAGAGAAGGTGTTTTGAGGAAAAACCATTCCCTTGGTTTGAGTGTTATGGAGGCATGGTGGCCTGGAGGAGAGTATTTAGGAGTGTGAGACACAGATGTGAGCCCAGTTCCGGGAGTTGTTTTGGGTTTTCCCTTCTCTTTCTTTTCCTTGTGATGTCTTGTTCAGACCTTGATTTTTTATGATATATATTGTTTTACCATTGATGTTATGTATGCTGTGTGATGTGTGATGATTTCTTGACATGATTAAAAGGGAAGACCTGATTCCTAATCAAGACACATTCTGCTACGATGTAATTAAACCCATGCGGGTGAGTTAGTGCCACCTAGAGAAGATAATATCTTGATATGGAAGATGGAATCCCCTGATTCCTATGTCTGGGATGGTATGATTGTTTATTTATTATGAGATTTTTGGTTAGAGGGTTTGATTGGTGGTTTTTTTAGGTGTAACGAGATCCTTGAGTGGTATCTTGAGGGATAGTTGTTTGAACCCTTACTCTCTTTGCTTTTGGATTGGTTTTAAATTATCAAGGGTGAGAATAGTTGGAGAGGTATCTGATATAGCGTCTTGGAACTTCCAGCCTATTTACCAAAAATCTGATGTTTAAGGTGTTTGGGGGTAGTCTGGGGTGTTTTTAAGACATGTGAGTCATTCCAATGGTGACTCATTTCTGCAGTCCAAATTTCTAGTTTTCCAACAGTATCTCATCTTGGTGGTAGCTCATCCTAGTGGTAGCTCATCCCTACGGTATTTCATCCTGGTGGTATCTCATCTCGGCGATGACTCTTCTGGTAGTGACTCGCTGGCAATGACTCATTCGGTGGTGACTCACTAGCGGTGACTTGCTGGTGGTGAATCATCTTGCGGTGACTCACTAGCGATGACTCATCTGGAAGTGACTCGCTGGTGGTGACTCACTAAATGTGACTCATTGGTGGTGACTCATCTGGCAGTGGTGGTGAATCATTTCAACAATTTTCCAATTTTCCATAATTTTCCAGTTTTTCCCTTTTTGCGTTTGTTTTTAATAAAAATCCGTTTAATGCCATATTTAAGAGGGTTGGAAGCTATTTAGAAGGATATCAATCATATATTTAATTTTTTAAGAGTATTGGGGCTTTTAAATGTTTAAAATGTGTGGTCTTGGTTAGATCCACCTTTAATGGAAATTCAAACTATATCCAATCCCTGTGTCTCAGATCTGATCTTTCTAAATCCAAGATATCCTTCACTTAATTATTTAATTCTGGATTTCTCTTGAGATTGTAAATACCTAAAACCTTCTTCCTTGGAGAGTTTTTCTATAGTTGGTTCATGTTTCCATGGTGATCTTCCTACTGTAGGCACACCTTGATTTTTGTCAGCCGAGATGACATTGCGTCCCACGGGGTAACACCTCGATCAGCGATGGTTCGTCACAGCAATCCGTCAGCTAGGTGAAGTGCGCCCATTCTGCCCACCCGGTGAGACACCGGGTGACCCGGAAAGACGAGCGGTACATGGGAGGCGGAAATTACCCCAAGAGCGGGCTCCCAGGAATCGAACCCCAGACCTCACCGAACACCGTTGATATGTCCCTCGAAGAAAGACGATCAACACAGCCTTGTTGATCTCTTCGTGGGGAGGGGGGGTTCTTGAGTGTGGAGGGTTCGAAAAGGCCACTCTCGAGAATTCCCTTTTAGATATTATATAAATTTTTATCCATGTGATTATGATTATGATGACGTGAACTATGGAATTCATGTTGTGAGTTTTTTATGTCACTTATTATGAAATTGGTTAACTACATACATTCGGTTAATAAAATGGATTCATCAGGATCAAATGAATTGTGTGATAAAACCCTTAATTAATAAAGTGAAATTAAATAAGGGATGCCTTGCTAAATCTAAAAATATATTTTGATCTGGTATGAGTGTTTGTGGAAAGAGTTGTGTACTGTGTGTTGGATTTGGTGATATGATGGATATGATATGAATATTTTGTGATATGTAGGGGTAGTGGATGCAATATTTTATGTAGTGGGGTTGCAATGATGGTTTTTGTGATGCTGTTGTGCAGTAGGTTTGTATTCAGAGATGGGATTAGTTTTAACTATTAGTTTTTTTTCTTTTACTGTGCTTCTTGATATGTGTTGTGCTGTGATAGTTTCCTGGTTGGTATGGATGGAGAAATGAATGATAATCATGAATTGGAATTATTACATGATAATGATTTAAACTGCATGTTTAATAGAATGGGTTGGTAATGGAGAATCTGAAAAATGGTTAAATATTAATTAAATACTGAAAATGAATCATGGATTGTGTTTTTCATTTATGGTGTTATGAATTTAGAGGTGGAAACAAAGTGGGGAAGTCATGGATAAATTGGTGTTTTGTTTGTAAACCCATAGGATGGGCTTATTTGCATTTCTCTATATATATGTATAAACATTGTATGTTCCTGTGATTTCTATTGTCACCCCACCCTTTTCAAGAACTATGTGCCAACACCCACATGGTCATGTGGGTGGGTGTATTTCCCAACATCTTGGTGAGAGGATGGATGACTGGCCCCCGCTCTTCCTTTCTCTAGGTAATCCCTCTTCCAGGTAATAGTGGCTGGGGTGTCTTTAGGTGAGTTGTGATATGGTGTTTGAGGTGTTTTTGGGATGAGTTACGGTATGCTTTCCTAGGTATCTTTGATATGAGATGTGTTGTGTTTTCCCATGTGTTTTTGGTATGAGAAGTTTTATGATGGCCCAAGTGTGTGCGAGCAAGATGTGATGTGTTGGGATGGCCCAGGTGTGTGTAGACATGATGTGTTGTGAGGTGTGGCCTAGGTGCGTGTGGGTGGGATCTGTTGTGAGGTGTGGAATAGGTGTGTGTGGGTAGGCTTTGATGTGATATATTTGGTAAAGGTGGGAGCACTTGGACTTTTTTCGTTGGGGTATGAGAGTAGCTAATTAGTTGTAAGGTGGTGCGGGGTACCCTATCATCGATGTGATTTATATTATTTTATATTAATTTGATGTGTTATTTGGTGAGAGATCCTTGGTGAGGATGAGTTTATGGTTAGTATACCTATTAGGTGCTGTTTGGTTTTGTTGTTTTCTCATGGGTGCATTAGTATGCCCCTTCCACTTGTGTACGTGAGACTTTGGTTTTCCTACTAAGTATACCTGTATGCTCATTCAACATATATAAAAACTATTTTCAGGTTTCTTGGAGGATTATGTGGACCATTCTAGATGTTACTAGATCAAACCTTGGGATAGTTATTGTGTTGTTTCTCTAGTTTGTTTTTGGCTATTTACTTTGGAGAATTTTATTTGTATCAGCTATATTTACTCATGCATTATGGGATGGTTTTTGTTTTTTCTTATATATATATTTCGTAGAGTTAGTTTTGGTTGATACATCCTATCTCCTGATCTTGTTTCCTTATAAAGGGTAATGCCTCCCATATTATGATATTTTTACACTCTTGGTGCTAGTCACCAACCTATGGCCTACTAGAGGTGGGACTCAGGGGTCTTTATCTCCCTCTCTTCATTTATAGCCTAGGAGGGGTATCTTTGGAGGGAGGGGGTCATGACACATAGTTAGTTCTATTTTAAATCCTATTAAAATATGTTGAAACAAGTTATAGTTACTTTTACTCAACTTTCAATATCCCTTGGAAAAGGATCTGTTAGTGAAAATCATTAAACTCATGGAGAGTATTTGTGGGGTGGACAAGAGGATATTTATGTGATGAAGCACTATAAAACTTATGTGTCTTCTTCTTTTAATTTTCACTGCATATTCTATTATAGAAATGGGAACAAAATTGATTCAAAGTTTTAAAGGGGATCTGTTCTAAATATTCAAGTGTTTTTAAAAGGACACAATTCACCCCTATCTTGTGTCTTTTTATTACTCCAACATAATATCTAATACTTTACATGAAAATGTTTTATGTACATTATGTATGTGATGATTTTTTATATGTGCAAATATAATTTACTTTTATTATTAGGTGTGAAAACATGTGTCGAGGGTTGAGGTGTGAATCTGATGAAGATAAATTCTTTTAACAAATTCCAAATTATTTTTAAAATATTTTCTCTATTTGGTCCTTGAACCATTGTTGCCGGTTAAGACAACAGTGGATCTATTTTTATCTACCCAATCACACACACATAATTCAATATATAATATAAATAAAGAGCATTATATATTGTTTTAATAAGGTTCACCACCAATGTAGAGAACCTACTCCTTATTGTGATCAGTTGTTATCCCAAGTCATAGATTTACCACTATGAACCATGTCAACAATTACAGTGGTTTTAGGCATGGATCATCATGTACCCACTCATCATATTACATAGAAGATCCTTTATTATATTAAAAAAGTTAAGGTATATTTATAATATATATCATAATATTTTTTCTACTGACTTATATTACAAACTTCCATCCTCATTAAGTAGATCTTCGTGTAGTACAATATGTCACTACATCAATAGAATCAGATATCCTTCCTCATAGAGTCTTCAACTGACTTTTGATAATATTCTATGTTTCTTGAAAATCAGTGCCTATTATTTTAAAAGATTTTAGATCTTCTTCAGAGTCTATTTACTTTGATCCTATCACTCAAAATATAAGGTTCACAAATTCCATTTGATGTTTTTATCTTTTTCATGCATGTCAGACTTGGTCATCTTCTCACATACCTTAACAATACAAACTATCATAGGTGTTATTCCTTTTCTCTTTTTCTTTGAGAAACTGAATCTTTATGGTAGAACTAAGTTGTCTCTCCTTATTCTTATTTTATATTAGAATATTTGATTTCTACCACCGCATTATCAAATTCTCGCTCCTCCTCTTCTTTGAGCATTCCATATTATTCTCTTTCAGCTTATTATTATCCCCTTGCATTGAATTTTAATTTTATAAGAGAGGTATCACACCCTTTTGTGCAATAATTTCTTTTAACATTTGGGGTCCTTTCATAATATTCCAAAAAATGGAAAAATTCCATGAGATAACATGTAAGCTGAATAAAACTCATATCGATGCAAATAAATGAATTTTACGACCCTCCATATCTTTTTCTCTACTGCTTCATGTGGGTATATCCTCCACATCATTACATGAAACATTATAAGATTGACTCATACATGACCAAAAAAATCTATTATTTTATTTATACAATAATCTCTGAGACTCTTCATCTCAACATATTTCACAAACAGCCACAAATAAATCATTTTTTAACAGTATGGAAATCATACAGTAACAAAATTTAAGGCATGGGACTTCCTTTTTGTGGCACAAATGCTCTCATATAACTAGTACAAACTCTAGATTAATTCTTTGAACATCAAATCCCATATCATCTTGAACTTCTCATATTCAGTAGGAATAAAAAATTCAGTTGTGATATTTAAAAAATTAAGAACAATATTATCATCAATTGATTTTAATATTCCACTTTTGATCACCAATATTGATTTCCAAATATCCTTATTTAGAAATAAAAAATAATGGAAAAATGATCTCCTATCTTCTTCTTATTTCATCTTCCCCATCTCTAGCTTGAATCATGGATTAACAAAGCCTCATGATGTTTGATCATGAAAGGACATCATAGTCATCATCTGATATGAATATTCTTTAGAATATATAATAATGGAAATATTATTTTTTATATCTCATAAATTATCATATTTTAATAAAGGGCTAACTCATATACAGTTTCTTGTGATTTATGCACAACTTTAAATGACACATACACAGATAGATCATGCAGTTCTCCTTGAGTGATTCATATACAAAATTTCAAGTGACTCATGCAGAGGTTTTCATTTGATGAATTTTCATGTATGCTGAGAATGAAACATATGCAGATAAAAAATAATCATATAAAAGTCATAATGACTTATATATTGAGTTATATGACTCGTACAAAACTCTATACTTACCTTCATTTTTCTTAGAAAAATCATCATATGAGTGAATGAATGATATACATATTCAAAATCAGTCATACACAGTTATGACTTAGTAAATATTCTTAACATCTTGTTCTCTAGATTACTCATATGAACTCTACATTCCTTTTTTGAATTTACATCAGTATAATAAGAATTAATCATACGTGACTCAGAGAAATAGATCATACATAGATCCATACTTATCCAATTTTTCAATTGTAGCTTCAGAATTCTTGAATTATTCATATAAGATTAGATTCACTTAAAATATTTTTTCCCTTATCAAATATATTCAACACATCTTGGAATTTATCAAACATTATAAAACTCTTATACACTATTTCTAAGGTCCTTTAGAAGATAAATACTCAAGTTAGAGTATTTCAAGTATCTCACTATCTTCTCATTTTCATCTTCAAAAAAATTCATTCTATCCTTCATCCAAGTGTTTTTTATCACTAAATATAACATCATACATGAACTTACTCTTACTTGGATGGTTTCTCATAACTTTAAACTATTAAAATCTTCATCTATAAATCCTTGGATAGGTTTTCTAAAACACAAACAACTCTTCAAAATAAAATAATCTTAGGTCTTTAATCTCCCCATTCAACCAACTGTTTCACTTATTTTGAAATCATTATAGACAAAACTTGTCTTTTTCATGAGGAACAACACAAAAATATTCTAATTTAAAGGGCTAATCACCAATAAACACCTTCATAATATTTTATTTATAATGGTAGATTTAATCTATTTCACCCATTAAGGTATGTGAAACCTTGAACTTATTATCAGTGGGTGGATTTTTACTCCATCCCCCAATTCTAAAACACATATGTCCTAACATATTCATTGAAAAAATATAAATAACATAAACATTTGGGAAATTAAATCTTTCCATTTGTGTTTGTTTCCAATACAAATAACGGCCTCAAAAGAACCCCATTTCAATATGTGTTGGTTTTTAAAGTAGTATTAATTCTCCCCCTTATTGAAAATGAATTAAATGGGGAAAGGTTTTCTCCCTATAATTGACACTATAAATGTAATGGAAGTATTTCTTATCTCTTCAAGTTTTTTCCATTTTTTATGATCTCTTTTTTCTTGAGTGATTTAGTCAATTCCATGAGAGATGGGTGGTAAAAAAAATTAATTAGAAAATAACCATCAACTAATCAACTCTAAGACTATTAGGGCTAACCAGATGTTGAAAAAAAGTGGTTAATCTATATGAAAATTATATCCATAAATATTAGCAATGTGATACCAACTTTGAAATTTTATTATTAGTGGATGTACAAACTGATTTTCAAGAAATTGTATGAACCTCATAATTTTTTATAGGGGATATCCAAAATTCCATATTAATCATAAAATGATAGATCTCTAACAGATTACTCTTCTAAGATCCCTCCCAAGGGATACTCTTCAATTGAATTCATCATGACTAATATTTAATTAAGAAATAATATCCAAGCACTTTTGATACCCATTAAATCTTTACACCACTTGATACTTTGAAAATGACGTGTTTCAAGGAGGCAACTTGAGTAGACCATGATGGATGAATTTCTCTAGCTATATTGACTTCACAACCTTCAACAATCCTTTGGTTTTATATTTCACCTTTAATTCCATCTTCAAAATAGTATATATATATATGGTTATAAGGTGTAATTATATTAGATCCTTAATGATAGAAACAAGGATGATACATGTTTCTAAACCCAGATAATCCTTTCTTTATATCTCTAAAGTGCATAGAACTCTTCATTCTTGTATTATATTTAGCTTTCCAGATCTGTACATATTTGGTTAGTAAGATTTTATTTCTTGTTTTATCTTTCTTTATATTTTGAATAAACTTCTTCACTATAGAAAAAATAACACTTTCATTATTTTAAATTTACTCTATTTTTTGGACCATTTCCAACTAGACTGGATAAATGGTTAATCATTCCCTTTTATAATGCTCAAAATTATTCTTTTTGTGAGGACACCTTTTTCATAACATCATTTTTAGCATTTCAAGTCATTAGTTATCTCCATTAAATCTCAACTCTTTTTATTTTTCAAGTGGACATGTAATGAAATTAAAAACAATGAGACCTACATTATTGCACCTTCCACAAACATCTTCACCAACCTTGGTGTTATCTTCCTTTTAAAACCTCTCATAAAATTCATAAAATTCATCTTAGATGCATAATAATAGACTAATATTTATATTTATATCTTGCAATGATTCCATTTTAGATTCAAGATTTATCCCTTTATGTTTGATATCCTTGGAAATATTTTAATTTTCCATAATGTGGCCTCTATTACCCTAATAGAATCATATTATCATTATAGTGACATCTTGGTCAACTTTTTTCTCTAACTTATTTGGAGTAGATTGTTTAGTTTTTCTTCTTCTGATTGTTCCCCTAGGCAGACTTATCATTTTGTTTCATCCTTTTACTTTTCTTTTTTGGTACTACCTTCACTTCCATATATGAGTTGGGATGAGTTTCTTTATACCAGCATGCTTTATAGATATGTCCACTTATATTACAATAGTCACAAAAATTCTCCAAGTATTCAAATATATTTTTATATGATATATTCTTCTACTTTTGTGAATTTTAATTTAAAATAGCAATTTTTCTTTTATTTTTAGCCTTGATACCCTAGGTTTAAGCCTTCATTGATTAGAATATGTTGAAATGTTATGATAAAAATCCATGGACTTGTGTTCGAACCTACAACAAATCTAGTGGTGGATTATAAACCACTTTATTTTATAATTAATAGTAGTATTTCTAGAATGTGTATCTTGCTATTTTTGGATGGAAAACCCATTATTTTGGGATCCATTTTGGGAGATTATTTCCTTGGATATACTCACTAACACCCTTGATACATTGGTGGGTATCTCATAAATTTTCCCTCCAAATATGTCTATATTTTGACTTAAATATTACACTTATCACCAAAATAGGTTCATTAAAAACATATTTATCTAGGTTATGGGACAAATTCATCCGTGAGCTTGTTAATTTTTGATAAATATATTAATAAAATCTCTTCTTTCAACCATTTTGAATCTTTTTAGAAGTAATACCCTCTTTGAAACTTGTGTGGAATTATTTCTCTTTAAAACTTCTTATGAACATTATGCAAGGGTGATATTAAAATTTCACAACTTTACATCATTTCATATAGAGTGTGTACTTATGGTCTTAAAATGATTTTAACCTTTCTTCATAGTCTATTTTAAACTTATTCATATTATCCTCATACATTCCACCCATCTCTTGTAATTAAATATATTTCTATTTTATTTTCTTTCCTTTAATCTCAAGATGATCATCTTTACCATTCATGAATACCTTGTGTAGTTTGTCCAAAACATAGACCACTACCACAACAACATTCATAAATATGTCTTTCTTAAAAAAAACTATTTTAAATTATTCATCAATTAATAGAACTCAATTATTATAAAGTTAAATAGACTCTTCATTTATTTTAACCAGTTTTGTAAGAGTGTTTTATTTTCTCAACTTTTGAAATAATTTATCATCCATTGAATTAGATTCTTGTTATAGCTATGACTTTTCTATTGAAAGTGGGTTCCCTAGACCCAAATTGTATTGTACTTTGATTACTGTTACATGTATTTATTTTGTTTTATACATGTTTTTATCTTGCCATGATAGTGTAGATACTTCTACATCCACTTTATTAATGGCAATTTCCTTAGATTATCTGTCATATCAAATGGTTATAGTAGGTACCAGGCTATAATGAGAACCCTGAGATGCCATGACAGTAATATTAAAGTAACGTCCTATGGTCCAGTTACATCATTCTGAAAGGACACAGATGATGTGTGACCATCAGGTGTTGGGGGCTCATAAGCATTGAGACTTCATCTCATGAAGTTCGCAATTGATGATCTCTAACTATTGAGATCATGAGGACAGACCCGCTTAATAGGAACACCACATGTTTCTGGTATCATTGGTCATTCCTATCTACATACATTTGCAATGGTCTCTCGACTTGAGATGATTATCAATGAATGTCATTTAATTACGTACATTTAATATAAGGCGAAAACCATGGCGACAAGTCGTGGTGAGATAGTTTATATCAGGTACGTCATTAATGGCATGCCATTGATTGAATGATCAAGAAAGGATTTGTCACTTCAGAGTTTAGGAAGAGATATCTCGGGCCTGGTTGATTAGGATGGTTGCACCTTCATTAAATCCATGTCCATGGTAGTCGAAGGTAAGACCATCCGGACAAATCAACAAACAAAATAAAGCAAATAAAGAATGATGACACTAGTATGCATTCTTCTTTATTGAGATATCGATGACGAAGTGATTATATTACACGGACTGTGTTCGTAGGAAGGAAGTCGTTGCTTTGAATTTTCCTTATCTCTATAGGGGCCTCGATGGGTTGCTAGACCCCACTCTAGGTCAGTGATTTTATTCAGTGCTATTGAGATAAGGGCATAGAGGGTCACACAAAATAGCGCCTTGAGAATCTGCCCTATTCTGGGAATAGAAATTTAGAACTTGGTGGGCCCCGCCAAAGGATCCGAGCACTATCCAAGTTCTATGGATCACCAAAGAATAAATAAATTCATTAATTATTTGAGTTTAGAATAATTCATTGAATTTATTTATAACATGTATTTACAAGTTATATAGTAAATACACGTATTAATATTATTTGACTGGATTTAAATATACTAGGTTCATTTAATATTAAGAGGAGGAATGAGTCAAGTTAAAGACTCAAATTTATCACGTAATATATTTATATATTACAAGTAAGTGATAAATTGTAAATATTATTTATGGCATAATTTTATTTGTCATAAATAATTATTTATATCGCTTATATAGCGGACGTCTATTACACGGGGTCCGGGAACCTATACCGTGTGTTTTAACACTCCCTATATAAATGAGAGAGATGCTCTCCCACCATTACTATTCATGTTTCAAGATTGATAGCATCTCTCTCCTCTTGGAATTTAGAGAGAGAGAGTCTCTCAAGCAAAGAAGGATTTTCAAGGTCATCCATCCCGGATCGAAGCTTCCTCCTTTGTGGTGATCGTCACTGCGCTGAAGTGTGCGTCGAAGATCCGCGCTAGCACCCAGATCTTGACAGACGGCGCACGAGCAGATTCACGAGGCGTGTGTGGATGATCTAGAGGGTTTCGTCGGCATACTATACGTCAATTCTGAACAAGGTAAATGTTCAGTTTATTTTTGTGCTCCTTATGAACCTTGCAAGATTCTCGGACCAATACGGGACAAGATCACCGGAGTTGACAGGGTTATGTCACTCCGGTGAAGCAGAAAATTTTAAAATCCCGGCCCACCAGCTTCCACTGCGTAGTCCCAGTACCCAACAGTGGTATCAGAGAGAGAGAAAGGTTTTTCTGAGTCAAAAACATTAAAATTCATTAAATTTAATTACGGGATGTTAAAACGGTTCATTCGGTTTCGACCGCGCGTCGTTTTGATTTTGAATGATCAAGATACGATCATTTGAAATTTTTAATCGGATCGACGTCGCAAGTTTTTGCTCGTTTGATGTTTATCTCAAATTGAGAATTAAGATCAAAAATATATTTTATTATAAAATATTTTATAATAAATATTTAATTATATTTTTATAATAAATATTTTATTATATTTTATAATAATAAAATATATAAAGGAAGAAGACCAAGACCCCAAATGGGGTATTCCTCCTTTTAATTAAAAAAAATGGAGATAATAAAAGACCCCAAAATGGGGTCTTCTCTTTTTAATTAAAAAAAAAGAAAGAAGGGAGTTGGAATTTTTTGTCTGAAATGAAAATTAAAAAAAAAAGAGGGGAGGAAGACCCCTTTGGGGTCTCTTCACGCGGCACCTGGAAAGGGAGGGCAAACCCTAGCCCTCTCCTCCGCCGGTCCAGCTCCACGCCGAGCCGCCTCCGGCCGACCGCCACCCTCTGCGCTTGCCTCCCCTTCACCGGACCGCCCTGCACCGGCCTCCTCCCCTCGCGCTGGCCTCCTCACCTCTGTCCCGTGCGCTCCGGTCGCCCCGACCCCAAGTCGAGCTGCCTCCGGCCGACCACCACCCTCTGCGCCGACCTCCCCTTCGCCAGACCGCCCTGCTCGGCAGCCTTCGAGCCCCGCGCCGGCCTCCAAGTCCCGAGCTGGGCCTCCCTCTCTCTCCCTCCGTCAGCCGGCATCCCACCTCGCGCCGACTCCCTCTTTGCGACCAGGATGCGCCGACTCCCTCCGGCCACCCCGGACCCTCGCCGGCCTCCTCCGAACCGGTTCCCTCCAGCCACCCCGATCCCTCACCGAGCTCCTCCTCTACGCTGGATTGGTTCCATCCGGCCGACCCGAGCCCGCGCCAGACCGGAAAGAAACTTCACCGGCTTGCCAGAGCAGTGGACTGCCGGGAGATGCACCCTCCACGGGAGTCGTTGGATGCCGCGGTCACGCCGCGGTCATGCCTCAGTCACGCCGCGTTCACGCCGCGGTCACTCCGTGGTCAAGCCGCAGTTCCAGGATGACATCCTGCGACGGTACGCAGTCCCGCCGGACTCCTCTCCGTCTAGAGGTAACCCTAAACTGAATTAATTTTAATTAATTTATTTTTTTAAATTAAATTAATAGAAATTAATTTAGGGGGTTAAATTATTTTAATCCGAAAATATTAATTTAATTTAATTTTAGAATTAAATTAATGGTTTAATTTAATTTATTTTTTGGAATTAAAATTAAATTAAACAAATGGAACCGATAAAAATAAAATTATTTTAATTTAATCAAATTCATTTAATTTATTATAACATCCTCGCATAATTAAATTTATTTCAATTTAATTTTATTGCGCTTTTACCCCGACTGGTCTTCAGCTGTTGACCGACCTGTGTATGTCTGGCATGTATTTATTTATTTAATTATTTATTCAATGCGTGCGATGATTGTAATATTTAATTAGATAAATGACAGTCTATGAATTGTCTTTTAATTCAAATATGTATAAGGGCCTCGCATCCATTGCACCACTTGTATTTTGTAACCCAGACCCCTTGCCTGCGTGCGAGTATATTTGTATTTATTCGGTGACGATCCGAGTGGCAGACCCCGCCAAGTTGAGGTGGTAGTCCAGACAGGAGTTGGGCGCTTTGCACTGGGGCCAGCAGCTACACGAGTCATGTATCGACTCAGGTATGGATGCCCCTAGGTGATGATTGATCATTTATCGATAAATCATTATAGAATGCTCAAGACCAGTCGGAATGCATGATTTACTTTATGCACGGTTTATTATTTTATGCGTCTGCATGATTATTTCATGATCACATAGGATAGTAAACAAGGTAAAATGCATAAAGTTGTGACGAATAAAATATTCTATTGAATGTTCAGTTGTGAGCGCGACAACCCAATTTGAACATAATAAATAGAAAAGGATTATATTCGTCAATTAATATTTAAAAATCCATCAAAGATTTATTAAGTCCAAAATGCCTTCCATTTCTCACATCTAAATAAAACCGGCTATTTGGGTGCTCATCAGCCTCAGTTGAGAGTGCCTCTTACTACTGGGGCGTTTCCATGTGAGAAATGGGCCGACTTAACTAAAGTGAGTAGTCAAGGATTAGACTTATCTAACTTGCTATCACTTTAGAGGCAAGAGGTTGAGGGAATCAAGTTTAGATTCCAAAAGATGGGACTTTACTCAACTACACAAGGAACCATAAGAACAAGTGGTTGGCCAGCATAGCGCCTACCTTGAAACACTCCAAGTAGTGTCGTAGCCCTAGCTTGTAGACTACGAGGGAGGTTTCGAGGATCCTTGCCACTAGAATTCTTAAGCGATAGAGTATTCCGAATCTAATAGTGAGGGCTATTAAGGTTCGTCAAAATAGTGGGAGACATTAAATGATATAATAATTTATTAATCATAAAATGTTAAAAGGTAATCAAGACAAAGTACTAACTGCTAAATGTATATCTGATGTAGATTCAAAATGGAAATCACCAACACCACTAGTACTTTATCACTGCGATCGATCTTGGATAAAGAAAATATCCTGACCGATAATAACTTTCAGGAGTGGTACAGTCGCTTGCGCATAGTACTACGCCAAGAAAGGAAGTTATATGTGCTGGAATCCCCAATTCCTGCTGAGCCTCCTCATGGAGCAAGCAAGACGGAAAAAGATAAGTTGAAAAATTATGTAGATGATGAGCTTGATGTACAATGCATCATGTTGTCATCCATGTCCATCCAATTGCAAAAAATGCATGAGGAAGAGGACACCTACAAGATGCTTTCACATCTCCAAGAACTATATGAGGAGAGGGCTAGGCAAGAAAGGTATGAGATCTCAAGTGCACTTTATAAGTGCAGGCTAGCAGAAGGGCACCAAGCCGGTCCTCACGTACTCAAGATGATTGGTTATATTGAGAGGCTTGAAGCCCTTGGGTTCAAACTGAACCAGGAACTAGTAGTGGATCTCATTATTGCCTCTTTACCGTCAAGATTCTCGACTTTCATTGTCAATTATAATATGAATGATATGAGAAAGTCGCTCCCGGATCTTTTGGATTTAGTTCGCCAAGCTGATAAGGACATGAAAAACACCAATTCATCTGTCCTTATGGTGAACAAGAAAAATAAGGGCAAGGAAAACGGGTCTAAGGCCAAGTCAAGGACAAAGACACCAATGCATCGTCCTTCCAAGAAGCCAAAGATTTAGAGGCAAAGTAATGAGCAGAAAGCTGTCTGCTTTGGATGTGGCAAGAAAGGCCACTGGAAGAAGAATTGCAGAGCTGGGAAGAAGAAGCAAGCTGACACTTCTGCTTCAGGTATTTTTGTCCTTGAATGCAATCTATCTTTATCTACAAGTTGGTTATTGGATACGGCATGTGGCTCACACATTTGTATTCATATACAGGAACCAAGTAGGTTTAAGAAGATTGAAAAAGGTCAAGTGGATCTCCGAGCTTAAAATGGTACATATCTAGCGGCCTTGGCAGTGAGAGACTATCACTTGACTTTACCAACTGTTTTGGTTCTTGTTTTAAACAATTGCTATTATGTACCGTATGTTACCAGAAACATTATCTCTGTGTCATGTTTAGACAAGACGGGTTTTTATTTCAAGTTTGGAAATAAAAGTTGTCTCTTTTATAGGGATAAAATATGTTATGGTATGGCACATCTTAACAATGGTTTATATATACTATAACTAGAAAACTCAGTAATGGCTATCAATGACAAAAACAACCAACATGACTCAAATAACACCCGCCTATGGCACTTCAGGATTGGTCATGTAAATGAGAAGCGATTACAAAGATTACATCAAGAAGGGTATCTAGACTCGGTACAATTAGAACCCTTAGATGTATGTCAAGCTTGTTTACAAGGAAAGATGACCAAATCACCTTTCTCAGGAAAGGGAGAAAGAGCCAATGCAGTGCTGGAATTAATACATACTGATGTTTGTGGTCCATTTCCAGTAGAGGCAGGGGGTGGTTTTCTGTAATTCATTACTTTTACTGATGACTATAGTAGGTATGGCTATATCTACTTAATGCGGTATAAGTCAGATTCCTTTCATTTATTTAAGGAATACCAAAATGAAGTAGAGAACCAACTTGGTAAGAAGACAAAATCACTTCACTCAGACCGAGGAAGAGAATATCTTAACCAATCTTTCATTGATCACTTAAAGGAGTGTGGGATAGTATCCCAACTCACTCCTCCTTATACACCACAATGGAATGGTGTTAGTGAAAGGAGGAATATGACCTTACTTGACATAGTCAGATCAATGATGAGTCATACAACTCTTCCATTATCCTTTTGGGGATACGCCTTGCAGACAACAACATATACCATTAACCGAGTACCAACTAAAGCTACAGATGAGATTCCATATCAGTGATGGTATGGAAAGAAACCCAATCTGACACACATGCGTGCGTGGGGGTGCGAGGCATTTGTAAAGACTTTTCTAAGTGACAAATTAGCATCCAGAAGCACTAAGTGCATCTTTATAGGTTATCCTAAGTAAACTAGAGGATACTACCTATATAACCCTTTAGATAGAAAAGTCATTATGGAAAGATATGCCACATTTATAGAAATGGATCACATTTATACTAGAAATAGTGGGAGAAAGATTAAATTCGATGAAGTTAATGCTACAGATGCACAAGAGTTGGTAGAGGAACAATCTCCACAAGAGCACGTGGAAGAAGAAATTGTTCCTGAGACACAGATACTACGTAGGTCTACACGAGAGGTTAGAGAACCAGAGAATTATGGTTTTCTTGTCACTGAGTAAGGTGACACAATAATCCTTGAGGATGATGAACCTCTAACCTACAAGGAAGTAGTAGAAGGCAAAGAAGCTGCTACATGGAAAGATGACATGAATTCTGAGATGAAGTCCATGTACCAAAATCAAGTTTGGATTCTGGTAGACCCTCCAGCTGATGTAAATACCATTGGATGCAAATGGGTATTCAAGAAGAATCTGGACATGGATGGTAAGGTTAATACCTTTAAAGCAAGACTGGTTGCAAAGGGTTTCAGACAACGTCAAGGCATTGACTATGATGAAACCTTCTCACGAGTGGAAATGCTTAAATCCATCAGAATGTTGATTTCAATATCAGCCTTTCATGATTATGAAATTTGGAAAATGGATGTCAAAAATTATTTTCTAAATGGGAAGTTGGTTGAATATGTCTATATGACTCAACCCGAAGGGTTTTTTAAGTCAAATAATGCTAATAAAATATGCAAGTTACAGAGATCCATTTATGTATTGAAGCAGGCATCAAGATCATGGAATGTTCGCTTTGATGAGGCCATAAGAGATTTTGGTTTTGTCAAAAATGAATGCGAGCCTTGTGTCTATAAAAGGGTTGAAGGGAATGCAATAATTTTCCTAGTTTTATATGTTGACGACATATTAATCATGGGAAACAAGGTGCAAGTCTTACAGTCAGTTAAGACTTGGTTAAATGAATTCTTCTCCGTGAAAGACTTAGGTGAAGCAATCTATATTCTAGGGATCAAGATCTATAGAGATAGATCTCAAAGGCTGATTGGCCTAAGTCAAAGTACATATATTGACAAGGTACTCAAAAGGTACAATATGGAACAATCCAAGAGAGGATTGTTACCTATGTCACATGGTGTAAATCTCTCCCAGAAAATGTGTCCACAAACACAGGAGGAGATTGATAGAATGATTAGAGTCCCTTATGCTTCGGTAGTGGGTTCTATCATGTATGTCATGCTATGTACTAGGATTGATGTTTCCTTTACTTTAAGCATGGTGGGTAGATATCAAGCCAATCCAGGAGAGCTGCACTGGAAAACTGTTAAAACTATCCTTAAGTACTTGAGGCATACTAAGGATATATTCCTGGTGTATGGAGGAGATGAGGAACTATTTGTGAGGGGATACACTGATGCTAGTTTCCAGATAGATCATGATGATATGAAATCGCAGTCAGGATACATCTTTTGCCTGAATGGTGGTGCAGTGAGCTGGAGAAGCTCAAAGCAAGCTGTGGTTGCTGATTGTACAGCAGAGTCCAAATATATTGCAGCTTCCGATGCAGTAAAGGAAGCAGTCTGGATACATAGCTTTATCTCAGACATTGGTCTTGTGATAATACTGTTGTAGTGGTGCTTTCCAAGGAGCCCAGGTCTCACCAGAGGACAAAGCATATTCTTTGAAAGTTTCATCTCTTGAGGAATTTTACTCAAAGAGGTGAAGTGACAGTTAGCAGAGTAGCCACAGAGGACAACGTGGCAGACCCCCTAACTAAAGCCATTTCTCAGCAGAAGCATGATTCACATGTGAGAGCTAGCAGAATGAAACCTGTTAACAGTTGACTCTAGTGCAAGTGGGAGTGTTGAAAGTGGGTTCCCTAGACCCAACTTGTATTGTACTTTGATTACTGTTAAATGTATTTAGTTTTTTATACATGTGTTTATCTTGCCATGATAGTGTAGATACTTCTACATCCACTTTATTAATGGAAATGTCCTTAGATTATCTGTCACATCAAATGGTTATAGCAGGTCCCAGACTATAATGAGAGCCCTGAGATGCCATGACAGTAATCTTAAAGTAACATCCTATGGTCCAGTTACATCATTCTGAAAGGAAACAGATGATGTGTGACCATCAGGTGCTGGGGGCTCATAAGCATTGAGACTTCATCTCATGAAGTTTTCACTTGATGATCTCTAGCTATTGAGATCATGAGGACAGACCCGCTTAATAGGAACACCACATGTTTCTGGTGTCATTGGTCGTTCCTATCTATGGACATGTGTAATGGTCTCCTGACTTGAGATCATTATCAATGAATGTCATTTAATTACGTACATTTGATATAAGGCGAAAACCATGGTGATAAGTCGTGGTGAGGTAGTTAATATCGGGTACGTCATTAATGGCATGACATTGATTGAATGGTCAAGAAAGGATTTGTCGCTTCCGAGTTTAGGAAGAGATATCTCGGGCCTGGTTGATTAGGATGGTTGCACCTTCATTAAATCCATGTCCATGGTAGTCGAAGGTAAGACCGTCCGGAAAAATCAACAAACAAAATAAAGCAAATAAAGAATGATGACACTAGTATGCATTCTACTTTATTGAGATATTGATAATGAAGAGATTATATTACACAGACCGTGTTCATAGGAAGGCAGTCGTTGCTTTGACTTTGCCTTATCTCTATAGGGGCCTCGATGGGTTTCTAGACCCCGCTCTAGATCGGTGATTTTATTCACTGCTATTGAGATAAGGACCTAGAGGGTCACACATAATAGCGCCTTGAGAATATGCCCTATTCTGGGAATAGGAATTTAGAACTTGGTGGGCCCCACCAAAGGGTCCGAGAACTATCCAAGTTTTATGGATCACTAAAGAATAAATAAATTCATTAATTATTTGAGTTTAGAATAATTTGTTGAATTTATTTATAACATGTATTTACAAGTTATATAGTAAATACATGTATTAATATTATTCGACTAGATTTAAATATCCTAGGTTCATTTAATATTAGCAGGAGGAATGATTCAAGTTAAAGACTCCAATTTATCATATAATATATTTATATATTACAAGTAAGTGATAAATTGTAAATATTATTTATGGCATAATTTTATTTGTCATAAATAATTATTTATATCGCTTATATAGCGAACGTCTATTACACGGGGGTCGGGAACCTATACCACGTGTTTTAACACTCCCTATATAATTGAGAGAGATGGTCTCCCACCATTACTATTCATGTTTCAAGATTGAGAGTGTCTCTCTCCTCCTGGAATTTAGAGAGAGAGTCTCTCAAGCAGAGAAGGATCTTCAAGGTCATCCATCCCGGATCCAAGCTTCCTCCTTTGCGGTGATCATCGCTCTGCTGAAGTGTGCGTCGAAGATCCGCGCTAGCACCCAGATCTTGATGAACGGCGCGCGAGCAAATTCGTGAGGCGTGTGTGGACAATCTAGAGGGCTTCGACGTCAGAGTCTTCGAGCAACGTTTGCCGGCGTCCTGCACGTCAATTATGAACAAGGTAAATGTTCAGTTTATTTTTGTGCTCCTTATGAACCTTGCGAGATCCTCGGACCAAGCCAGGATAAGATCACCAGATTTGACAGGGTTATGTCACTCCGGTGAAGCAGAAAATTTTAAAATCCCGGCCCACCAGCTTCCGCTGCGTAGTCCCGGTACCCAACATTTTCATCATGTAGTCTATTGATATATATAAAAATATAAGTGATAACCTCAATAAAAACTACCATGATAAAATCCTTGATTTTAGAATATAAATAACTAAATGATTCATTAAACACATATTTATCACAACATGATATTGAGCTTGATTAATTCGAGGAATAATATTAAATAGATGTCCCAAAATGTTTACCACTATGACAACTATTAGAAAGTAGGTTTTCCTCTTTCAATTTTTAATTCTTTCTATGCTTATTTGTATCCCTATTTTTCTTATTTCTCATAGTATTAGTCAAAACCACTATTTCATTAGTAATGAGAATGGAAACAAAATTTTTAATTTGAGGATATTCTGAAACTATTCAAACTTAAACTTTATTTATTCAGATTAAAAATTGACTGGACTATAAATAGACCCAACAAGGGGGAACCTAGTTGGATATAATACCAGTTTATAGTACATGTGGGCTGATGTATACACTTAAGAGTGAGGGGGATCAGGTGTTTCTAAATTAATTACTGAATTCTGAATTCTATTTAAGTCTATTTACCCCTTTTGGTCTTTGAACCTGTTTTTCTGGATAGGAAAATTGTGGATCAATTTTTTTCTACCTAATCACACACACAACATGGAATATAGTATATAAAGTGAGAGAAACAAATAATATTTTTATAAGGATCAACCCTAATATAGGAAACTAACTCCTTATTGTGATCAGTTGTTATCCCAAGTCATAGATTCACTAATAATAATCTTGCTATCAACTACAATGGTTCAAATAATGATCATTCTGTACCCTCTCACCATATTACACAGTTGATATTTCACAATATTATACAAGTGAAGGGATATTTATACTAGGTCCCATAGTCTTAAATCTTCCAACTTATATTAAAAACTTCCAACCTCTTCAATTACATATTCTTTCAATAAAATATGTCACTATATCAACAAAATCAGATCTTCTTTATGAAAGAGTCCTTAAATGAAATTCGATAATATTCTATATTGCTTACAACTCAGTTAATATTATCTTATAAGATTTAAGATCTTCTTTGGAGTCTATTTTCTAGGTTCCTCTCACTTAAAATCCAAGTTTCATGAGTTACAACAGATTTTATGATATTTTACATGAACAATGTCCCTGCTCATCTTCTCAAAAACCTCTGTAATATAGATTATTAATGGTTTTGCTCTTCTTCTTCTATTATTCTTCTTATTTGAAAAAATGTATCTTCTTGGCTGAACTATGTCAACTTCCCTTTATTATTCATCTTTTATAACATAATATTATATTTCTTCCAGTGTAGTATCAGATTCTCTCTTCTCATCTTCTTTGAGATTTCAATATTATTCTCTCTCGACTTCTCACTCTCTACCTATATTGAAAATTATTTTTATAGGATATCTCTTAAACCCTTTTTATATGGAAAAAATCTTTTAACTTTGGGGCCATTTCACAACATTACTATAAATATAAATATATTAATAGGCATCATAAAATTCAAAAAAACTTATATCCATGAAATTACTTGTTCCCCATGATCCTCCACATATTTTTCTCAACAGATTCTTGTGGGTCTATCCACTATGTACTTTCATCAAACATTATAATAATTCCATTCTGCTTTTGTTTTCTAATTTTATCACTATTAAAAAAAACTCCCATTTGATTTATACAAAATACATCAAGACTCTTCATCTCATCATATTTCAAAAGAAAAAATGAATAAATTATTATTATTAGCTATATAAAAACCATAAAAACAATATTTATAGCGTGGGACTCCCATTTTATAGCATGAGATCTCTTATGTAACTAGTACAAAATTTATCTTGAGTATGTGAACATCAGATCACATCACAACTTGAATTTCTCATATTTAGTAATAATCAAAAATTAATTAATGATATTTGAACAATAATGAATAATATCAATATAAAAAAAATATATTCCAATTTTGATCACTAATATTGATTTCAAAATATCCTCATTTGGAAATAGAAAATAATGGAATAATAATCTCCCCCCTTATTCACATTTCATCTTCTTCATCTCAAGCTTAACTCATGGTTTAACAAAGAATGATGATGTTTGATCATGAAAGAAAAACATAGGCATAACTTGATACAAATATTCTTTTGAATATATAATTTTATAAATCTTACATTTTATGTCTTATAAATTCTTATATGTTTATAAAGGGCCGACTAATGCACACTTCCTTATGATAAATTTTAAACTTTAAATGATACATATGTGTATGACTAATATGGTGTTATTTGAATGACTCCTAATGTAAAAACTGGGTCCCATTGATAGCACAGACACCCCACCTTAATATGGTCATCGGGTCCTAGATAGACAAGTACCACCAGTTTTCTAGTAGACACATGGTCGTCTACCTGGGACCCACCCAAGTGCCCGAACAGATCATCAGACTTATGAATGTCCCCACAGGACAACACATGTTCTTTCAGTGTTCTTTTTCCTCTGTCACACACTCCCTTGGAAACTTCCTAGGAGGCCACCCATCCTTGATCACTACTCCAGGCCAATCACGCTTAATTGTGGAGTTTTAATCATGTAGGATCCTAAGAAAAAAGTACACCTTATTGACATGAGTCATATAATTTATTCATTTAACCCATTATCATTTTGGGGTGTTACATTATACCCCTTATTAGATCACAATGTCCTCTTTGTGGATCCTACATATGTAGATGACTCATATGGTGCATCTTGAATGACTCATACTATAATAATTACACCCTACTGACACCAAAAACACCTCACATTAACATTTCTATTGGGTCTTGGCCTTCCAGGTACCACCAGTTTCCTCGTAGACACATGGTCCCTTACTTGGGGGCCCACTCATATGCCTGAACAGATTATTAGACTAATGAATGTCCCCATAGGCCAACACATGTTCTTTCAGGGTGTTTTTTTCCTCACTCACACACTCCCCAAAAAACTTTCCAGGTGATTAGCCATCCTTGATCACTACTCCATGACAAGAACACTTAATTGTGGAGTTCTAATCAGGTAGGTTCCCAAAAAGAAAGGCGCACCTTGTTGACATGAGTCATATCATTTAGTAATTTAACACTTTATTATTTGGGGGTGTTACATTCACCCCCCATTTAAAGAAAAACATCATCATTGTGGACTCTACATACCAACCCAGGTCGTGCTACCACACTTAACAATGGATTCTTACTCTGATACCAATGCAACAACTGGTCCCTGCTGACAATATAAACACATAACTTTAACATGGTTGTTGGGTACTGGATCACTAGGTCTTTTCTTTTTAGAAAAGGGAATCCCCGAGAGTGGCCTTTTCGAACCCTCCACACTCGAGAACTCCCCTCCCCACGAAGGGATCATCCAGAGATGCCCTAGCTGGGAAGGTGCTATTGCCAACCGAGATGACATTGCATCCCACAGGGTAACACCTCGATCTAGAATGGTTCGTCACAGAAATCCATCAGCCAGGTGAAGTGCACCCATTCTGCCCACCCGATGAGACATCGGGTGACCCGACAAGACAAGTGGTACATGGGAGGTGGAAATTCCACCAAGAGCATGCTCCCGAGAATCAAACCCCATACCTCACCAAACACCGTTGCTATGTCTCTCGAATGTGCACCACTATGCTACCACAGAAGCGGTAGGTCCTGGCTCACTAGGTGCCACTAGTTTACCCACAAACATGTGGTCCCATACCTGGGGCCCACCCATGTTCTTGAATGGATCATCAGACTAATGAATGTACCCATAGGCAACACATGTTCTTTTAGTGTGCTTTGTCCTCACTCACACACTCCCTGGGAAACTTCCCAAGAGGTCGCCCATCCCTGATTACTACTACAGGACAAGCACACTAAACTACAAAGTTCTAATAAGTTAGTTTCCAAAAAATAAAGGTGCACCATGTTGACATAAATCATATCATTTAGTAATTTAATCCTTTATTATTTTGGGGTGTTACACATACATAGAATTCTGAATGAATTATAGACAAATTTTCCTTTTCTAAATTTTTATGTCTAATAAGAATGATATGTATGAAAATTAAAATGGCTCATATTAATTTCACAATGACACATACATTTTGTTAGATGAATTGAATGCAGATCCAGACTTAGCCGCATTTCAGTAAGCAATATCATTGTATGAGTGAATAACTCATACAAATATTCTAAATCACATATATGTAATTATTCCTTAGTTAATATTCTCAAAATATTCTTTTTTAGATGATTATAACATAGTCTTCATGTATTTTATTAATTTACATTAGTCTAATAAGAATGAAACATACACAACTTAGGGGAATGACTCGTACACATTTCTAGACTTAGCTAATTTTTCAGTTGAAACTTCATAACTCCATAAATATTTATTTAATATAAGAGTTACTTAAAATCATTTCTACCCTCATCAATTCACTTACAAAAACTTTATGAAATTTATAAAACCTTCTTAAACTCTTCAGTTACATTCCTAAGGCCTGACATCATATAAATACCCAAGTTAGAATATTTCAAGTAGCTCGTTGTTTCCTCATTTTCCGCTCAACCAAATTCATTCTAGCCTTAATCCAAGTGATATTTTTGACTAAATACAATAAAATCCATGAATTTAATCTTCCCTGTATGGTCACACATAACTTCAACCACTTAAAATATTTATCTATAAATTCTTTCATGGATTATCTTTTCTACAACCATCTTTTCACAAGAAAAAAATCTTAGGACTTCAATCTATCAATTCAACCGAATATTTCTCTTATTTTGAAATAGTTGTAGAAAAAACTTTTTTTTATATGAGGACCATCTCAATAATAATATTATTTAAGTGTTTTATCACTAAAAACATCTTTAAACTTATCCATTTATGATGAAATATTCAATCTTCATTACCCAATAATGTATGAGTAGCCTTCAATTTTTCTCAAGTGGGTGGATTATTACTCCACCACTAAATACCAACCCACATTCATATTGAAATTTTCATTGACAACAAATACAACCAACAAAAATTTTTGTGCACTTTAATATCTCCATTTGTGTTTGTTATTAATACCAATAATTTATTAATAAAACCTTGATGTTAACATGTGTTTTTTTATCCCCTTTATTGAAAATAAATGAAAAGGGGAAATATTTTCTCCCCTTATTGATAACATAAATGTAAGGGAATTATTTATCATATCTTTAAGATTATTCCAATTTCTATATTCTACCCTTTATTAAGAGATTTAGTTAATTCCATGAAATAATAGTGGAAACACATTTCACTTAACAACAAGAATTCAACTAATCAACTCCAATTCTATTTGAGATAAACTAATATAGAAAATAAGAGTGAATTATCTTGACTAAAAATCTATCCATAAATATTCACAATGTGATACCAAATTTGAAATTATATTCTTATGGGATGTAAAAACTAATTTTCAGGAAATATTATGAACCTCATATTTATTTTTTAAAGGTTTTTTATAATTAAAAATTAAAAATTAAATGATAAATCTTTGGCAGCTGGCTATTTTAAACCCCCCTCAAGCGATTATATCCAATTAAATCTATCATTACTAATATTTCTTAAATAAATAATTTACAAGAATTTATTATACTAGATAAATCCTAATACCACTTGATAATATAAAAATAATGTGATACAAGGAGATAAAAACTTCATTACACTATGATGGATGACTTTCTATAGCTGTATTGACATCACAACCTTCACCAATTATTTATTTTCATCATTCAACTTTAATTACTTCTTTAAAGTTGCATAAATAGATTAATATATGAATAAGGTGGTATTACCCCAACCATTTAATGAGAGAAAATAGGCTGATACATGTTTCTAAACCCTAATATTCTTTTCTTTGCAAATATAAAGTGTCTATAACTCTTAAATCTTACATTCTATTTAGCTTTCTAGATATGTATATCTTTGAGTAGTATTTTTTTCTTTTTTGTTTTAATAATCTTCTTAATTGGAACAAAATTTTTCACTTTAAAAATCATAAAGATTTCATTATTTTCCACTTTCTCTATTTTATTATCCATTTCCAATTGGGATGGCTAAATAGTTAAACATTCCCTTTTCACATGATCAACCTTCTTTTGTGTGAGGTGTCTTTATTCATAGCAGTACTTTTAGCACTATAATTCACTAATTCTTTTCCTTTAGCTTTTAACAATTATTTCTATTTTTTCATCCATGTAATTAACTTAAAACAACCTGAATTTCCATCTTTTACCTTCCACACACATCTTTAGCAACCTTTGGGTTATCTTTCTTTAACAATTCATCATGAAATTCATATTTTTCATCATGGATGTCTACCACTAGACCAATCTTAAAATTTATCTCTTGGATTTATTCCCTTTTAGATTCTAAATTTATCCCTTTATATTTTACATCCATGGTCATCTTGAATAGGTACATTATGTGGCCTCTATTACCAAAATAGTGGCATATTCATTTTATAGATATATCTCGATCAACATTCTTATCTAAGTTCTTGGGTTTAAATTATTCATATTTTTTCTTCTAATTATTCCCCAAGGAGGACTTATTGTTTTGTTTCACCCACTTTATTTTTTGTTTTTGTCCTTTATTCACTTCTATATATGATTTGGGATGAGTTGTTTTGTACAAGAAATATTCAGAACTATGACCACTTGTATTGAAATAGTCACATAAATTATCCTAGTGTTAAAATCATTTTTTGTATGACAGATTATGCTGATTATGTGAATTTTGATCTAGAATATTTGGTTTTATTTTAGTTTCAACTTTGATCCTCTTAATTTTATGATTTTTTTATTAGAATATGTTAAAATTTTGTGCCAACACTCTATGTCCTTGATTCGTAACCTTTAGAAACACCAACATTGGCCTAAAAACCTATTTATTTTCTCTTTAACAGTAGTATTTCAAGAATCTGTAGATTTATATTTTTAAATACAAACCACCTTATTTTGGGATCTATTTGGGGATTCAAATTTCTTAGATATTCTCACTTACACCATTAATTAATTGGTGGGGTTCTCATCATTTTTATCCTTCCAAATATGTCCATATTTTAACTTTTATCCTATAATTATCATCATAACTGATTTAGTAAAAACTAATTTGTATAGGCGATGGGATACCTTACGCTATGATATTATTAATGGTTGATCAATATATGAATAAAAGATCTTATTTCCACCATTTTTATATTTTTATAAGAAAGACCCTACTTTGAAATTTGTGTTGTAGTATTTCTCTTTCCAGCTTCTTGTGAATATTCTACTGGAGTGATATTCATATTTCTTAGCTTTTAATCATACTCTAGATATTTCATATCGAATAAGTACTTCTTGTATTCAAGTTATTTCACCCTTTATTTATATTCACTTTTCAAATTCTTTATCTAATCCTCAGGAATTCTACCAAACTATTGTAAAGAAATATTTCTTTCCTTTATCCTTAAGCTGAGCATATTTAACATTTACAATGACCATTTGTAATTTCTCCAATGAATTGGAAAATTCATATTCAAAATTATTAAATAAATATTTATAATAAAAAACTCTTTGAAATTATTCATCAACTAAATAAAATTTTTCATTCTAAAGTGAAATAGATTATTCCCTTGTATTTTCCAGTTTGTTGGGTGCTATATTTGATCACCTTTTGAACTAATTAATCTTCCATTACATCAACTTATTATTAGAGATATGAATTTTCATCATGAAATAAATTTATATATGTAAAAATATAAGTAATAACCTCAATATAAACTTCATTTAGACAATCCTTCACTTCATAATAGAAATCACTATGTAATTCATGTAACACATATTTTTCGCAACTTGATTTTGAGCTATATTCATCAGATGAATAATCTTTAACAGATTTACCACAACATTTACCACCCTGACTACCTTTAGCTAGTGGTTGTTCCTGTTTCACTTTGTAATTCTTTTTCTACTTCTTTTCCTCTCTCATTTTCCTATTTCTTAGAGTATTGGACAAAACCGCCATTTTAGTAGAAACATGCATGAAAATAGAGTTTTCAATTTAATTATATTTTGAAAAGTCTTTGAATATAAACTTTATCTATTTAGATTAAAAACACATGGGTTAATAAACATATCCAATTATATGGAACTCTGTTAGCTCTCATACTACTTATTAATACCTATGGATTGGTGCAAATACTTCGGGGTTAATCAAGTGCGGTTAAATTCATTTAGAAAATTCCAAATTCTCTTTAAGTTAATTAAACCCATTTAAAACTCTATTATTGGTTAATATAATAGTGACCCTATTATTGTATACATAATTACATACATAATATGCAATGCAGAATATAAAGAGAGAGCATCACATGGTGTTTTTACATGGTTTATCCCCAAAGTGTGAAACCTGCTCCTTTATGTGATCGATAGTCATCCTGTGTCATCGATTTACCACTAAGAATCCTATCATTGATTATAGTGGTTTTTATCATTGGTCATATTGTACTCTATAACACTATTAAACAGGCCAACCTTCATTATATTTTGTAAGTGAATGGTTCTTTATACCATATCCCATGATCTTCAGTCTCCCAACAGGTATTACAAACATCCAACCTCTTGAAGTTGATCTTATTTTATCACAAATTGTCATTACATTAATAGAATCATATCTCCTTCCTCATAGAGTCTTTTACTACATTTTGATAATATTCTACACTGCTTACAATCTAGTGTTTATTATCTTCTAACCTTCTAGATCATCTTTAGATTCTACTTACTGGTATCCTCTCACTCATATTATATGGTTCATGATTTCCCATAGATGTTCTGATATTTTTCATGCATGTTGGCCTTTATCATCTTCATATATACCTCCAAAATATAGGGTATTATTGGTGTTCTTATTCTTCCATTATTCTTTGACAAACTGGATCTTCTTAGAAGAACCGAGACAACTTCCCCTTATTCTTCTTCTTCTTATTCTTCTTCAATAACCAACCATTCTATTTATTCTAGAATATTATCAAATTCTATATTATCATTTTATTTAAGAGTTTATACTATTATCTCTCTACTTTTCACTCTACCATTATATTGAACTTCATTTTTATAGGACAGGTATGCCACCTTTTTTTTACAAGATACACATTTTAATATTAAGTTCCTTTCCCAATATTCTAAAAAATGGAAATATCTCAGGATATATCATTCGAGACAAATAAAATTCATATATCTATAATGAATTATACCCCATGATCCTCCATATCTTTTTTCAACTATTTCACATGGGTTTATCCTCTATTTCCTTTCATACAACATTATAAGAATTCCTTTATTCTTTCATTTTCTCATTTTGTTCCAAATGAAAAAATATCCCATTTTATTTATAAAATAGGCTTCAAGGATCTTCATTTTACATGTTTCAAAAATACTCATAGAAAAATAATTCCTTTTAGTTGTATAAAAATCAAACAATAATAAAAATTTTAGTGTGATACTTCTTTTTTATGGCATGTGTACTCTTGTGTAACCAACATACACTCCAGTTTGAGTTTATGAACTACATATCACATCTTAGCGTGGATTTATCATATTTAATAAGAACCAAAAATTAATTTGTGATATTTAAACAATGAATAATAGTTTTAACATCAACTCATTTAAATATTCTAATTTTTATACCTAATATTGAATTCATTATATATATATATAGAAATCACAAATAATGGAATAGTGATTTATTCTCTTATTCTCATTTCATCTTCCTCATATTAATATTGAATCATGGATTAATAAAGCATCACAATGTTTGATCTTGAAAGAACAATATTGGAATAATCTAATATGAATATCTTTAAAAATATATAATTTTGGAAATATCACACTTCATATCTCATCAATTCTCAAATTTTCACCAAGGGTTGACTCATACATAGTTCCCTATGACTCATACATAAATTTAAATGTTATGTATTTTGATGACTCATATGATGCTACTTGGATGACCCTGACATAGAATACCAAATTAATCATATAAATATTTTCCTTTGATTAATTTTAATGTCTACTAAGAATGACATGTATAAAAATTACAATGAATCATATGCAGGTCACAATGACTTGTACATTGTTTTAGATGAATCATACACAAATTTGGACTTAGCTATATTTTATTCATTATTATCATAGAATACATAGATTCCAAATAAGTAATACAAAGTTTTTTTTCATTAAATATTCTCAAAATATGATCTTATGGATGAATCATGCACATTTTACATTACTTTTCAAAATTTACATCATTCTACTAAGGATTAATTATACAAATCTCAAGGAAATGACTCAGACACAAATGTTGAATTAACTAATTTTTGAGTTGCATATTCAGAATTCTAAAATTATTCTTATAATATAAAATCCACTTAAAATAATTCTAAACCCCCTCAAATATATTCAAAAAACTTTTGGTAATGTATCAAACCTTCTTAAACTCTCCATCACTATTCCCAAGGTCTTACAACAATTATATACTCAAGTTAGAATATTTCAAATAGCTTTCTACCTTTTCTTTTTTTTCTTTAATAAAATTCATTTCATACTTCATCCAAGTGATTTTTATCACTAAATATATTAGTCTCCATGAACTTAATCTTCCTTGTATGATTTCTCACAACTTCATCATCTTCAAGCGATTTAGATTTTCAATTATATTCATTATACTAAATTAATATATTCCAAATATATTAATGCATTACAACATATACACGTAATGATTTGTGTTACTTTCCCTAAATTTCCAAAAGATTTGGGTTTTATTTATTTATTTTAATTAAGTTATCAATATGTATGTGTGTTGGTATTGGGTGATGAAGTAATAATACATCCAATGAAGAAAAATTAAAGGCTTCACATATATTGATGGATAAAGGATATTGAAGCTACCATTATAAATGGAAAAGTATGAAGATGTTTCTTGGTGTGTGATCCATTAAATTGGATGATTTTTTAGGATAATTTTTATTTAAAATAAAAGTTTTTAAGTTTATAGAACTTTCTACAATATTTCATAGTGAAATGGATATGCTAAAAAATGAGAAGATTTTGAAATTGATGCTTAAGGAATAAAAATCTAGCATGAAATAGAGAAGAATCCATCAAAAGGACACTGAGGTTTAAAGATTATGAAATCCATAATAAATGTTTTTAGATGATTCTATGAGTTAATTTTAATCATATTATAAGGATCTAAAATGTATTGAGAAGAATTTTATTAATTTTGTAATTTCAGGTGACTTAAAATCTTACTAAGCCCAGAATATGCATGAGTCACTTGACACTCATGAAGATCTCATATGAAAATTGGAAGAGGTACCATGGATACATATGATTCAATGTATGTGACATTCAAACTGTTTATGAGTTAATTATAGGTAGGTGTTGATGGGTATCATCCTGAATCCACATAAAGTGTGTCTATCGATATACACTCTGAAATGATACTATCTCCTTTAGCCATATTATTATACATATAGTTTTATTCCAAGGGATTCAAATCTTATCTGGAAAAAGATTTGCGACTTAGAGAGTTGATCACTATTATTATTAGGTGTTCACCCTCAACCTCCATGACCCATGTGGGACTCATGTATGGTGGACAATGCAAACTATTGTCATTTTTTAGGAGGCTAGTTAAACCCTTATCACAAATCAGGAGGCTAGTTAAACCCTTATCACAAATCAATTTTAGGGGAAATCATTTCACATGGTATAAAAATATCCCCCTCAAAAAATTCCCTAATTATATCTAAGCCTACATTCTACACTGATACTAATTACAATTTGGTGTGACAAGTATTATACTAAATACACATCAAGTGCACTCGCCCACATGCACTCTACAATGATATTGTATGTTTTGGCTATATCATAAGCCATATAATTTTATTCTAATTATTTCCTCCCTCTTCTGGAAAATTACTTGTGACTAGGAGGGTTGGTCACCCTTGATATCAGGTGTTTTCATTCAACCTCCACATCCCATGTAGGACTCACATTTGGCAGTCAATGTGCTCCCTGTATAGTTCATAGGAGGCTAGTTAAAGCTCTGTCACAAATCAATTTTAGGGAAAAGCACTACAAATGATGTAATTGGAAAACGTGTTATCCACTAAAATTTATATGAATAATATATGATATGATTGATATGATGGATAATCTAAAAGTTTTATTTTTTATACTAACACTAAATTGGACTCAAAATTTAGTGAAAAATGGATCTTATTCCAATAAATGGATATAATGTATGGGGTCATGATTTAATGGTATTACATTAAATAAAAGATAATATTGAAATGACATAAAATGTGATACTCTCCCAAAGAGTTTTTTTATTTTAGATAATGGAATATACCATGAATATCATCTTGAGATCACACATATGTTAGATTTATAGGTTAAAAAATTGCTATCTAAGGTTGAAAATTTCTCTCAAGGAGAAATTTTTTGAGCATAAGGATGTTATATAAATCACTTTATCTAGTTATAACTAATGAGTATTAGATATCAGGTTTGTATCACACATATTTGATGATAAACACATGATGAGGAATATGTGAGAATTGATCACAAGAGATGTAATTCTACATTTGGTAATGAGGTAAATGTTTATGTTAGAGTTGGTGTTCTAGAACCAACTGTTTGAATTTTGGATTACATGCATATTAAAAAAGGTGAATATTAATTTAAATATCTTACTATATATCATTTCTAGATCTTTATGACTTTAATATAATAATTTCCTAGAGTATCTGTCACATTAAAAGGGAATAAAAGTTCCCAATAATGATGATAACCTTGAAATTCAATGAAGATATTCTTAGAACTAGTTCTACGGTCAAATAACATTATATGATAGGGAACATAACATGTTTACTTTTAGGTGCGAGTACTCATAAGAATATGATACTTACTTTCATAAAGTTTACACATAGTAATATTCAAGATGGGAGATTATGAGAACAAACCCACCAATAGGAATTCTACATGTTTATGTATCATTACATATTCTTATCTACAAGTTTGTTTAATGGTCCTTAGAATTTAAGATTATTATTAATGTATGTCATGAATCACACTCTTAGATGTATTATTGTAAAACATGATGATAGTAGTTCATGGATAAGTTGAGTACATTGGGTGCTTCGGGAATAATGTGTTACTAATGAATAAGTTGAGGAAGTATATGTACCTTCCATATTAATAGAAGTTGCTATATCAACCCTTTTATTGAAATAGAAACATCTCATTAAATTCCTTGTCTATGGTGTAACGATGATTTTATTTCCTATATTTAAGGAAAGACGTATCAAGCATATAGGTTGATGACATGTGTGTGTAACCTACTTGATGAGATATTGTGAGAAAGGAATTATATTACATAGTGAGTGATCATATGTAGTTTTTGATGTTTTGAAATTAACCTCTTTATCTTGGGTACCTTGACTCGATGCTAGATAGTAATGTTAGACGTAAGGCAAGACCACCTAATACGAGTGAGAAATAATCCTAGAGGGCCACACACTAAGTGTTTCCATTGATCCCAATTAAATTCTATTTGAATTTAATTATTTGAATAAATATTATTCTCAAGACCAAGGAATAATTTTATTAAAAAATATTGATCACATAAATAAAATAAATCTTTATTCACAAGATAATTGTTAAATTATGTGGATATACAATATTTATTTAATTATTTAATATTTAATAAATATTTATTATCCAGAATGTGAATAGAATTTTTATTTAATGTATAAATATTTAAAAAAATATTTATCTGGGTATTTGATAATTTCCAAGGAGGGATAGAATACCAAGATTGGGTCTGTTGATAAATATTAATTTGAAATATAGTAAAATAATATTTATTTTTGTGTGAGTTAGCACACACCATGTAATAAAATAATAATATTATTTTAATAAATGAAATGGGATCATACGTGGGTTTAAAATTTTACTAAGGTAACTTTTTCAATTAATTAAAATATAAACCTTAAACCAAAGTCTATAAATAGACCGCTTATACATTCCGAGAGAGGTTAATCAAGAATCGTTGTATACAACAAATTGCTCTCAAGAATCCTCATCTTACTTATTATATCATCTCAAGAATGAGAAGATCTAGAGAATTTTTTCATGATTTAGGAAACATGAAGTGATCAAGATCATCAATTCACCACACCAACACTCAATAATCCATCAATTTCATTTAGAGATCATAAGATCATGTGTGGGTCACCGCTAGATGGATTATACACTTGGATCCTACAAGAACAAAAATTTATTAATAAACAAGGGTTTCATATGATCAACATATACTATGAAGAAAGATATCAAGAATGCGGTAATTGTTATTCTGATTAATTAAATCAATTATAAATTTAATGTGAAAAATCTCATATTAGTTCGTACATTTTTCTTGTAAATATTAAATTTGAAAATTTTCATTATTCATGAAATTCATATCTTGTAAAATATGTGAACGATCCATCGAATCTAACATTTTCTAAGTCAGGATCAACCCCAATAAGAACTTCCATTATGATTATAATCTATATGTGGTATCAGAGCAATCACATTAAAATTTATAATTATTTATTTTATTTTTGATCATCCTGAATTTAAAAGTTATAATTAATTTCTAGTTTTAATTTTTTCTTGACCCATCTTTGAAATATCCCCTCTTTGTGCTTTTCTCACTTATATTAACAAGATTGGTTAAAAATTAAAGAAGATCAAATATGAATATCCCATCTAGAAATTCCAATAATTCTTGATGGATAATACAAGACTACACATTGAGTACTCCTTTGTTACACACTTTATATCCTTGATCATTTCACATGGACACCCGTACAGTTTATGGGTCGTTGTATAATTAGCACAAGTTTTTATCAATAAATTCACCATGTGTAGAAAATACAGGGTGTCACATGGATTTTTTAGAGAACACATTGTATAGATTGACTATATTCCATGTAGTCCACATTCTTTCAATGTAGGAAACTCGGGGTCATACCACATCATGTACTTAATACACCATGTGTGTTTAATACATGATGCATATAGACTGAAATATATGTAACATTAAGTATACATCACGTCCTTTATAAATTCCTGTGATAAGTAAAAGCTGAGTCCCTAGTCATGTACTACAGATATCCCTTGTAGAGAGGTATACATCTTGTGGTTGGCTTTAACAAACCATGTACTTTACCTATTTATGCGTAAATATTAAATTATATTAATTATTCCATTAAACCTCATCGACTTGAGTATTGTGTGACATTAATTTGAAAACACATGCCAATCATTAAGATTTATAGTATATCAAATGCTTAATCAATTTTGTGTAATATTAAAAAATATGAATCATATATGGTTATTGTATTCTAGTGAATCAACACATTAAATTATACCAACTACATAATTTGCACATGTTCTATATAGAATTAAATTGTCCCTAAACTCTAGGAAATTATGATACACACCTTGTACATAATATGTCTTATGAGTGAATTGATTAAAATTAATACCATACTGAATAGTATAGATAGGTAATCATTGTGTTTCTTCTAAGTACAAAGATGTGTACTATTTTATTAAGTTTTAAATAAAATAAAATAATTTATTTTATTTAAAATAACAATAGATGATAATTTCATGGTGATTTGATGGAATAAGAAAAAATAAATAAATTTATTAATAAGACAATTAACCTAATTAATTCATGTGCATTTTATTTTTTTAAATAAAGAACTAAAATGAATGTTAGCTAGTTATTTTAAATAAATTATTGTTGCATGAGTATGACTAATCTTGAGATTGGACCAGACCTATATATGTGTGGGTTTAATTAAATTTAAATCTATCACTTGGTTTTTGCAATTAATTATTATTAAATTAAATATGATGGTATTTGTGTCATTGCTACTTTTATTATGTAATACCTACATGTCCAAGGTTGTTTATGTAATTTCTCATAACCAATCCTTTAGTTCCCTTCACTTACATGTGAGTTATAAACATATGTAATAAAAGGAGTTTATAAAGGTGCATGTAGTTGATTTAAGGTGAATCCAACGTGGATACGGTTCAATATGGAACCGAGATGAAACCAACATGAGAGATACATAAGTGGATAGGTGTGATTCTGCATATCATTCCAAGATCAGCACAAGGAGTTTATCACTTGGGCCATAGGATGATTTATTTTCCATTTTATAAATCAACTATCATATAAAGCTCATTATCATATCATTTATTTATTTATTTTATTTCTGTCTTATGCATGATTAAATTTATGGATTGAAGATCGTGATCTTATAAATAAATGAACTAATATGCAAAGATGGAATAAAAATAAATAGGTTATGAACAAATATTTTATTAGAACATGGTTAATTCATAAAGTAAAATCCACTTTATATTAACAAGACATGTTAAAGATAAAATAAAAAGATTTATGGTTAATAAACAAAATATATCAAGTTAATATTAAGTCGTTAATCCTTCTATCATCTAAATTTAGATGAAACCATAATTAAAGTGTCGGTACAACCTCTAACAAAGGAAATTTTAATTATTAAGAAGTATTAACTACGATAGTGATTTTAATTGACTGAATATTTATTGGGTTTAATTTCCTTCATCTATCCAATTGAAATGTAGAGGTAAGTGTTGAGGAAATCTAATTCAGGATTTCTGGATTTTGGAGTTCACTCAATGTGTAAGAACCCAAGTTTTTAGAACTGGTCAAAATCATGACCCTGTTTGAATTTTTTTGACTGGTTTCTGAGGAAATTGGATTAATTGGGAAGTTTCTAGAAATTTCCAAACTACACGTCGTGTACTTTAAGTACACGCTGTGTATATGTTAAGCGAGTGACCGGTCGTGTTCTTGCTGAGTACATGTTGTGTAATGACCGTGTAGAAATTTCTTCCTACACGGTGTGTAGTTTTAAACATGTCGTGTACCCCCGACTGTGTGGTGGCCATACATGGCGTGTAGGCTTGTTGGCCGGGTAGAACTAGGCACATGCCATGTTCCCATTGGACACGCCGTGTAGTCTAGCCATGTATGAGGGATATACATGGAGTGTGGGTAAGTCGGCGAGGAAGAGAAGAGAAACCAAGTACATGCCATGTACCCATAGGTACACGCCGTGTACTCATATCGGAAGGTCTGGAAAGTAAGGCAGTGGAATTCATCCGTCTTATAAACAGTTAAATGACCTACACGACATGTAGTCATGAAGTACACACCGTGTACTTTTTTTTTTCTCTCTCGTTAAAATGGCCAATAGCCTCGTTTTGAGGTAGAACCTCAATTTTGTCACCCGGTTTCACGAACCAAGCCGGCCGGAGCTCTTTCCTTCTCCCGATCGTCCATCTGAGACCTGATTTGAACACCGATGGATGCTTGGAACCCCCTCGGTAAGGCCTCGATTCCTCTTGATCCGTTTTGTTTGATTTTTGTTCTAGAACGAGTTATAGGGGTTTGAGTGGTTTTGAATATTTTTTAGATTTACTGTGTTTTAGACCTAATTGGAAGTTGTTACCAGAGGAGTAGCATCGTACGAGTCTCAGGTAGGTGGTGCATACCTCATTTTGTGTTTTCATGGTTGTTTGGGTGACGCGGCCTTCAGTGCGTTTTTGGGTATTTTGAGCGGGACCCATTTTATCTACTATTTCATATTGAATTTCTTGTTGGACCTATGAGATGCCTTTGGGTATGCCCTGTTACCCATTTGCGTGAGTGGGGCCGGGCAAGGGGCCGTTGCTCATCGGGGCATTTTGGCCGAGGAATGCCAAAATTGTTTTAATTGAAATACTAATGTGTTAAATTGTTTAGTTTAATTTATTAAGCCTGTTATAAGTTATTAGAGGCATTCAAGACCTCGGTGCTTTTGTTCGATAGCCGTTGGGCTGGGCTAATTCAACTGTTTAAATTGTTTTGCCTGTTATAAGTTATGTTGAGTTTGATATATATGCAATTGCTGAATTGCACATGATGGACCCTTTGGGTTGTGTTGGGCTTGGCCCGGTTACGCTTGAGTGATGATGATCAGAGGTTGGGCTTGGACCGAGTTACTTTGGGTGGTTTTGACCACGATATTGGGCGTCATGGACGTCGGCTTGAGGTAGTACAACTGTCAGGTTGGGCATGGCCCGGGTTACTAGGATAGCGATTCCATCAGACTTGAGCGGCATGGTCACAGGGACACGAGGTGTCAGATGTGTTGGTGGCTTAGGTGCTATTTTGGAAATTACCTCTCACCCGAGACTTTGAGTAGTGTGCACACAGAGATACTCCGTGATGAGGTGGTTTTGACCACTCGTGTGGGTAGAAGCCCCCGTAGTTGCGGTTAGGTATTTTGGTTGGGGGTGCTTGTCGTAGAAAGCCACGTGGGAGGTGAGGATCCTTCAGGGGATAGCATTGAGACTATCGGGTTGGGGGCTGAGTCTCGCCGTGATTTGAGGGCAGACATCACTGTTCCTCCGGGTTATCCTTGGGCGTGCCTTCAAAACGTCGGTACTTGAGACACGAGGTGTTAGGAGGCACATGGTGTCGTGTTACTATTCTTGGGCGTGCCTTCGGGACATTGGTACTTGAGACACGAGGTGTCAGGAGGCACATGGTGCCGAGTTACTATTATTGGGAATGCCTTTGGGATTTCGGTACTTGAGACATGCGGTGTCAGGGGGCACATGTTGCCGGGTTACTTGGAAGAGATTCCGGCATTGGCCGAAGCCGGTGACACTCTATGGTGGCTGTTGAGCACCAGAGGAGTTAGTGTTTATTTGTGCATTGTACTACTTACAGTTTTCCTTACACTTGCATGACTTCTTAAACACATATATTTGGTACGCACCGTTGGGTGGTATCCTTCTGAGATTTGTCTCACACCTTGCACGGGCCCTTCGGGACGCGTGCATACTTTATGGATTTACGTGCAGGAAAGAGGCCAGCTTCAGGAGCTGGGCTGCGTTAGTTGTTGCATGTGATGGTATGGACCTTGAGGTCATGCCTAGATGGGGTTTACTCTGTTTTGTTTTCTTTATTAGTATCAGCATGCTTAATTTATTATGAAGCAATTGTTGGTTTGCAATTGGCGCCGTTATAAATTGATATGTATGACTTGCTATGGATGCATGTTGGTTGTTTACAGTAGTAGTTGCTTGTGATATTCAGCATGTTATTCTGTTTTCTTTTTGCTACTGTTGTTTATATTTACTGCTTCCACTGTTTATCTATATTGATTATGCTTCCGCTCTGCGGGTCTGGTTCGAGTCTGCTATGTACTTTATTTCGATGCATATTTATTATTATTCTCGGACCAGTACCCATATTATGATCCTCTTAGAGGGTATAGCCTCCCCACTATACCTAACAGACCCTCGCTGTTAGTCGGCAGCCTTTGGGGTTTGGGGGGGGGGGGGGTGGTGCGCCTATGGTAGTAACACCCGACCCGTTTGGCACTGTTCGGGTGGCTGGCCGAGTCCGAGTCGTTACACAATGGTTCAAGGAGCTGCCCATTTTTTATTTAGCATGATGACCAACCTAATTAATTTCTTATAATTTTCATGACCTCCAAATAGATTTTAAGTAGGTAAATATGGATCTTTTCCACAAGAATTTATACAATGATATTATATTCCATGTTCAATGGTGAGGTACTTTAAGACTTGATAAAATCATGGGAGAATTAATAAATTTAAAATTATCATAGTCTCGCATATATTGTAATCAATTGAAATACTAATAATCTTGTCTTTTATATTTATAATATAATGACAAGTTCATCAACCACATTATCTCTATGATCAATTTTTGAGAAAGACCATCTTCTTACCGGTAGTAACTTCCAGGATTGGTTCGAATGCCTATAAGAAGTATTTCACCATGAAAAACATATTCATGCTACAATCCTCAATGCTTGATCCAACTGCTAAGGAGATTAGTGATAAGGAGTTTGATGTATATGATAAACACCTAAGCAATGCGATAGATATTTAGTGGTTGATGCTTTCATCCATGTCTAATGTACTCATGAAGTTACATGAAGACATGGATGCTTAGAGCATGATATAACATTTCTATGTTTTATATTAGGAGGGATATAGGGAAGAATAGTTTGAGATATCTAAGGTGGTATTTCAAAGAAAACTTAGAGAAGGTGTGCCATATGGGCCTCACACAATAAAACTTATTAACTACATTGTACGCTTATAGGTTCTTAGGTATAAAATACACAGTGAACTATGCACAGATCTCATTATTTCATCAATCCCACATATCTTATCTAGATTTTTCGTTAATTTCAACATGAATAACATAGAGAAGTCTCCACCAGATATTATCACTCTATTTCACCATGTTGATATGGATATAAAGTGTGAAAATCCTTCCCTCCTTATTGTGAATAAATAGAAAATCTAGGAGAAGAGCTCAAATTTGAAAATTTCTTTACAATTTCCTTTTAAGAAGAGAAATATCAAAGATAAATTAAGGGAAAGAAGACTCTATCTATTTCACATGTGGAAATAAGGGCACTAGAAGAAAAACTACACCCAAAAAAAGAAGAAAGGGGAAGCTTTAGGTTCATTCATCATCGAGTGAAAATTAACTATTTCTAAAAATGAATTATTAAATAAAACATTTAGTGTTTACATATGTATTAAAATACAGAAACCAAGTAGATTCCAAAATATTTCCTCCGGTGTGGTATATCTATGAGTAGACAACATAACCAAAATTTCTTATGTGGATATCAGGGAATACTACCTCACGTTGCCGATGGTAATGATATTAGTTTTAAAAGTTTTTTATTATGTTCCTCCAGTCACCAAAAAAATTCTATCTGTATCAATTGTTTTAAAATTTGGGAATAAGTTTTTGTTATTTTAAAAAGAAATAATATTTTATATGTAAGGACCCGACCCCAGTTTCCTGGATTTGATGCCTAATTTTATTACATTTACATATAAACAAGGAATATGCATCCTGAAGGACTGAGTAGTTTAGAATCCTTGGAAACAAGATACATATATAAGTTCAACATTAAAATTTTAAATGAAAAACAACATTAAAATTTCTTTGAAAACATCCATATCTCCTAGGTTATCCCTACAGTTCATTCATAAAATACTTCTTCACATCTTGGAAAAAATAAAACATAAGAAATGGGTGAGATCAAATGCTCAGTAAGGTTAAACAATATAGAAAAAGATATCATAAACATAAACATTAGTCATGGTGAACTACTAAAAACCCATGCCTTTAAAAAAAACTTGAACATAATATGGAGGGATTAATAACTGAATAAATAATGCCATAATAAAACATAATCATGGGTATTCTAGTAGTTGAATAACCATATGAAATATCAATTATTAGTTTCATAATTATGGAACTCATAATGTGGGACATCATAACTATACCATCAAGTCCTCGTTCCAAGACCATAAATAACCATTTTTTCAAGGCCTCGTGCCCAGACCTAGTTCGTCTCATGAGACCTACCAATGCACCGAGGGGCTATAGAGGGCCCCACCCGACACTTACTAAGTCATATTAATTCCTCATATGAACAAGGATAAACATAAAAAACATATAAATTCATATTGAAACTAACATATAAAATGTAAATAACTCTGTCCGAACATTAAGCATAAACACTAACCATTCAGAGTAAATTGGTGAATGGTTTTAAGATAGCACATCCACGGTCAAACTAATCATAAAAAATTCAATTAAATATGGTATATGATATCCTAAAATATTAATCCCAATTACATATATTATTCAACAAGAGTTTTGAAATAGACAAAATTACTATTATAAAATCATCGAGTAATTCTTGAGATAAAAAACTCTTTTACTTTGAAAAGAAGAGTTTTTTTGGAAAAATATTTATATAAAACCAAAAGTGAAATAATATAGTTTTATCATAATAAAATATTTTATTTTATAAAAATAATTCTTGATAAATACATATTATATATTTCCCTAAAAATAGGTAAGAATTTGAGAAATTCCCTTGAACCAGGCTTGTATTTCGGGAATAAATTTTTAAAAGATCCTATTAAAACATGTATTTCTACAAAAAAAGAAGGATTATGGTTGGTAAACATAAATATAACATTCAAATAGAATATATGATGAATAAATAATAATAAATAATAATTTATTTGTGATTTAGAAAGATAGATATCAACCTAAAATAAAATGGAGATTCGGGTAGAAAACCCTTTCCATAAGTTCGAAGATGTTCCTCACTTGATCTTAATGGCCAGAATAATCAAATTTAGGTCCATAAATTAATTATTAAACAATATAATATATATTTAATTGATTTGGTATAACCTTATTAGGTTCATTAATGTCATTTTTATGGGTTAATAGAATCCATTTCATTGCTTTGGAGCATTTTCTTCCTTGGTTTTCCTGATCGATTTACTTATATTCATTTACGGATAAACATGTAGAATGAGAATGGTTATACAGAATAGAATTTGTATTTTATTATTGAAAAATCAGAAGATTAAATGGTTTTAATTTTTTTTTGGTTATTGGGAGTGAATATGAATCATTATATAAAACTTTAATGACGATTGTTTGGGTTAATTGGCGGTTTTTGATCAAAATAAACACATTTTGATTTATAAATTAATATCATGTGTAAAAAAAGGATTAAAGAACCTTAAATAAGTTATAATACATATATTATAGTATAGTTCAACAATAAAAATGGTTTCATAACCATAATTAAATATAGTAATATAAATTAAAAGCCCTTCGTCCTTGAATGTGATAAATTAACACATCTCAGATGGTGTTTTCATTTCTAGTATAAAAGAAGGGGAATGGAGATATGATGAAGAATTATTCCTTTATCATAAAAAAAATTCTATTAAATTTAAGTTATTTGAGTCATCACAACATTTGTATTAAAGGAGTCAAGGAAATAAAAATAAAATAAAGGAACTTTAAATAAAAGAAATGAAAAGAGGAATTTACCTCTTGAAGTAAGCTTCCATGAGAGCCTCTTTAGGGTAGAGGTTTTGGTCCTTTTATGAGACCAAGGGCTGATGGAAATGGGGTATGAGATCGGGGGAATATTTTAGTAGAATTTATATAAGAAACAAGGCTTGAGAGGATTGAATAGAAGAAGGGAGTGTGGGTGGTTTTTATAGTGGAGGAGATGAGGGTTTTCTTAATATTTTAATCATTAGTTTATTATTTTTACATAAGAAAAGAAATAGTGAGGATTACATGACCAAAAATAGTAATAGGTGCATATGAGTTCTAAAAAGGGTGCTTATATCAGCGATGATTCTAGGAAAAGTGTATTTAACTCATAATGTATATATACGATAAATTACTGTATTTCACTTTTCATAAAAATTCAAGTATTTTAGAAAAATCCCCAAAATTCACCCTAACCATTTTTCAATATTTATAATTAAAAAATGGACTCTATTTTATCAAAATAATTTTCTAAATAAGAGAAATTTATTTTATAAATAAAATCATTATTTACTTAAAAAATACATATTTAAATTTAAAACTGATTTTATAATACTTTCAAAAATTAACTAAGGTCTTATTAAATTATACTAAAATTATAAGACTATAAAATATTTATTTAGAAATACATTTTTTAAAATTAATTTTATTTTAAATCAATTTATTAATTTAAAATTGTAATTAAATATTTATTACTCATAAAAAAACAGATACTTAATTATTAATTTCTAAAATACTCTATTTCATTTATAAGGTGTCTAAATTTTATTTATACCTTCATGGGTGTCATTACTATTCATAAGGGTTATATTTATATTCATAAGGTTACATTACTATTTACCAAAAAGGTAAGTTGATCTTATCAGACTCTAAATATCTTACTGAATGCAACCGTGTATGTCAGTTTTTCGTATTTCAAACCACAGAGATGGTAAAATTATGTTTAATATATAGGTTATATAAAAGTGGTGTTTTGTAGAGACTCAGTGTTTCATGTGTTTAAAATTAATTTCATTTGCAGAATATTGGGGTGTTACATTCTCCCCTCCTTACAAAAAAAATTTCCCTCAAAATTCATAGAATTTTACCTCATAAAAAGATTTGGGTAGGTCTTCATCATAAGATCATTAGGATCACATGTCACCTCTACAATTTTATGATTTTTCCAAAGTATCTTTACCAGCTGAGTTGTCCAATTCCTCAACACTTGTTCTTTAGTGTCCATAATCCTGATAGGCTCTTCACAGTATGATAAGTCAGTTTCCAATTCTATTTCTTCATAAGTGAGGAAATATGTTGGGTTTGGAATGTACTTCCTCAACAATGAGACATAGAACACATTGTGTACTTTAGATAGTCTATGAGGAATATCCATTCAATATGAAATATCTCCAATTATCTCTAGGATTTCAAAAGGTCCAATGTACCTAGGTATTAGTTTCCCTTTCTTCCCAAATATTATAACACCCTTATATGGATATAATTTCAAGAAAACATGATCTCCCAGCAGAAATTACAAATCCTTACTTCGATTATTGGCATAACTATTTTGAATTATTTGAGATACTTTGATATGGGTTTTAATAGTCTTTACCTTTTTTTGTTTCCTCCACAAGATATGGGCCCACAAGCTTCCTTTCTCCAACTTCATCCCAACAAGTTCATGTACGACATCTCTTTCTATACAGTGCTTCATATGATGCCATTTGAATACTTGAATGGAAACTATTATTATAGGAAAAATAACTAAAGGTAAATATTGATCCCACATACCTTTAAAGTCAAGTGAACGTGATCTCAACATATCCTCTAAGGTTTGGATCATTCTTTCTGATTACTCGTCTGCTTGTGGGTTGTAAGCAGTACTCAAACAAAGATTAGTATCCAAAGATTTCTGAATAATTTTCTTGAATTTCAATGTAAATAATGGATCATGATCAGACACAATTGAGATATTTTCTCCATGAAGTTTCACAACTTCATTGATATAGAGTTTTTTTAGGCTCTCCAATGGAAAATCCTCCCTTATAGCGAGGAAATGTGAAGATTTCGTAAGTTGATCAATAATTACTAATATCGCATCATTCTTGTTGTAGTTTTGGGTAATCTAGTGAAAAATTCCATGTTAATGTCATCCCATTTCTATGTTTGAATAGGTGGAGGTTACATGACTCCTATTTGATGTTTTCTTTCGGCCTTTACTTACTAAAAAACTAGACATCTTGATACATAATCAGCAATTCCCCGCTTCATGTTGTCCCACCAGATATGTTCCTTCAAATATCTATACATATTAGTGGTACCAAAATACATAGAGAAATTCTAAAAATGGGTATCATCCAATAACACCATTTTTATCTCCAGTATATCTAGAACACAAATCCTCTTCCCAAATTTAAAAATTCCATCTTTAAACACGAAGTCAGCCAACTTCCCATCATTCCCATATTTAGTTTTCTTTTGAAGATTCTCATCATCAGACTGAGAATTTTCAATCCTTTCTAACAGATATGGTTGGGCATCCAAATGAAAAAGTTGTGATGTTTCACCTTCTTTGATAATTCTCATATTCATCTTTACTAGATCTATAAACACATGATCCCTTTCAATACCCATTTTGTTTAGGACTCCTCGATCCTTCCTAGTCAATGCATCAACTACCTTATTTTTCTTTCTTGGGTGGTAGTGTATGGAACAATCATAATCCTTGAGTAGTTCAACCCATATCATTTGCCTCATGTTGAGTTATTTCTGTGAGTAGTTATATTTCAATCTCTTATGATCCGTATATATCTCACATCTTTCACCATATAGATAATGTATCCATATCTTTAGAGCAAAGATTACAATTGATTACTCAAGATCATGAGTTGGATATTTTTGTTCATGAATTTTTAACTTCCTAGATACATAGGTAATAAATATATCATTCTTCATAAGGACTCAACCAAGTCCCTTCTTTGATGCATCTCTATAGATAACAAATCCATTATTCCCTGATGGTAGAGTCAGGATCAGAGCATTCATGAATATCCTATTCAATTCCTCAAAAAATTCTTCACATTATTTTGTCCATATGAACTTTACCCCTTTACGAGTAAGCTTGGTCATTGGGTTGGCTAAATGACTGAATTTCTGAACAAAACACTGATAATAACCTGCTAAACCATTAAAACTATATACCTCGGTTATGTTCGTTGGAGTAGGCCATTCTTGCACAGCCCTTGTCTTTGCTGGATCAACAGATATTCCATCCTTAGAGATAAGGTGGCCAAGAAAGGAAACTGACTGAAGCCAAAAATCAGACTTTCTAAACATCCCATATAATTCATTTCTTCTAATATTCTTCAGAATAACACGCAAGTGATTTTCAAGATCTTCATAGATTTTAGAGTAACCAAGATATAATTAATAAATACCACCACAAAGTCATAAAGATATTCCTTTAAAACTCTATTCATTAGATCTAGGAAAATAGTGGGGGAATTAGTCAGTCCAAAAGGCATTACTATAAACTCGTAATGCCAATACCTGGTTCAAAATGTTGTCTTTAGAATGTATTCCTACCTTACTCACAACTGATGATATCCAGATCAAAGGTCAATCTTCAAAAAATATTAGGCTCCATGAAGTTGATCAAATAAAACATAAATGTGAGGTAGGGGATACTTTTTATTTATTATTATAGCATTGATCTCCCTGTAGTAAATACACAACCTCATAGATCCATCTTTATTCTTAATGAAAAGGACAAAGGCTCCCCATGGAGAAACACTAGGGTGAATAAATCCTTTATCAATCAATTCTTCTAGTTTTTTCTTAAATTCTACTAATTCCATAGTGTCCATTCTATAAGGGGTTTTTAATATGGGACTTGACCCAGGAATTAAGTCAATGGAAAACTCAATTTCCCGCTCTAGAGGATGTTTAGGTAAATCCTTTGGAAACACATCAACATATTCTTGCCCAATAGGTACATCCTATATTTGAACTTTCCTTTACTCATCTATAGTTATTTCATTCCCTTACTCCCCAATAATTGAATTCAGTAGAGCTACTGGGGGTGTATCTAGATAAGTTGGTGATGTTTCTACACTAAAGATAAGGGATTCAACATAGTTCTTAAAAATTGTAACTTCCCTCTTCTTGAAATAGATATTCGCATAATAATGTGAAGGCCAAATCATACCAAGGATTATATCAAAGTAAACCATGGGTATGATGATAAGGTTAGAAACTAAACCATGTTTATCTGTCATGAGGGGGACTCATCGATACATCTTTTTTGCAATGATACATCCCTTAAGAGATTTGATTGACAAATCATTTATTAAGTCAAATTGGACATGTCTAATTTTCTTGGAAAAATGGGAACATATAAAAGAATGCAATGATCCAGAATCAAATAAAGCATTGGAAAAGTTCTAGGAAATGATTGAAGTACCTAGCACCACATCATTATAAACTTCAACCTCAGCATTTGTTACCTCATAAGCTTGGCCTTGCTCCCTTGGCCTTCTTTGGGGAATGTTTCCTTGATGATTAGGACATTAATGTGCATAATTCCCCATATTTTTACAACTATATCATTGAATATTGGTTTTTTCTTTCTTCACATTTCATTTACAAGATTTTTGTACTTTTTCTACACACTTTTAATAGAATCCCATTCACTTTAGGTAAGTTCTAGGGTGGTTCTTGACACAATTACTACAGGGTGGAAGGTCAGCTCTTTATTTTTCCCTATTTTCTTATTTCCTTTTCCAGAGTTTTCATAATCTCTCTTCTTATCTTGATTTCCTTTAAATCAATAAGACCTAGAAAACTCTTTTTCTATCTTGATATCACCTGAGAATATATCTTCATATGATGAGAAATTCTGAGAGACTAGTTCCATTCAGAGGAATGATTTTAAACCATTGATCAATCTTTCTCCTTGGATTACATATATAGTCTATGGAATTCCTTTATAACCTTGTGAAGTTATCTTTATACTTTTCGACATTCTCATCCTCTTTTTGATTTATATTTTGAAACTATATTTCCATATCTACTCTCTGTGCATGAGGGAAGTATTTTTCTAGTAAAATTTCTTTAAAATCCTTCCATTCCATCTCTTCTATTTCTTCCTGCTCCTTTGTGTTTTGGATTAATGACCACCACTGATCTGCATCTCCTGATAGATATTAAACTTCCATGACAACCTTCTCTATTTTGTTACATCCCAAAGCAAGAAATATATTCTCTAAGGAACTTATCCACTACTAAGATACAAATGGGTTTGTAGTCCCATTTAACGATGGAAGGCTATTGTCGTACAAACCGATCTAATATTGTTCCTCCAAATTGTGGATCGGGATTCTATATATGGGTAAAGTTATCATTCATAACCTGATTAAGTTGTCCATGTTCAGTTATAAGTTTCTCAACACCAGTCATAGCTCCAAAGCCAACATCATTATCTTTCATAGGAGGGTAATCCCTACATGGGATACATGAATTAATGTGGTTTCCATTCCTTCCACTAGGTGGAATTTCTAAATAATGGCATACACTAGATTAGGTTATGAATTAAAATGTATAATCTCAACTTAGAAAAATACTTAGTATAAATTGAAATCCTATGCATGGATAATCCCATAATCATAAACATGGTTTCGTTGAGAAAAAAATATATTTAAATCCTTCATAATGACTTGTAAATAAAATGTGAATTGTCCTAAGCATATATTCCCCATGAGTGTCAAACTAGGTATACAGTAAGGCCCATTGACATGTACCAGGATACTCTAGGTCAAGCCCAAATATCCTTTTTGGAGTTTTCACTCCTATATATATCTATGTTAGAACCACGTCCACTTGTAGTATCTAGAAAAGGATGTATTTTCTAGAAATATTTACATAATATATTTCTTACCAAAATTATAGGATATTTTGGTATACTTATCCTCAAATATTGTCTTAGAGTTTTGTTCACTAATCTATTTTTTTTAAATCTAGTTTCCAAGTTTTTTACTAAACTTACTTTGATGCCAAGTGTAAGGACACAACCCAAGTTTCCCGAAGCCGGTGACATATTTTATTACATTGGAATATAAACAGAAACATGCATCTTGAAGGACCGAGAAGTTTAACAGCTTTGGAAACAAGATACATACATAAGTTCAACATTACAACTTGAAATTAAAAACAACATAGAAATTTATTTGAAAACATCCATATTTCCTAGGTTATCCCTGCAATCCATTCATAAAATACTTCTTGAAATCATGGAAAAAATAAAACATAAGAAAGGGTTGAGATTAAATGATCAGTAAGGGTAATAAATACAATGGAATATATCATAAACATAAACATTAGGAATGTTGAATGACTAAAAACACATTCCATTTAAAAAATAAACTTAAACATAATATGGAGAGAATATGAGCTGAATAAATAATTCTATAACAAAACATAATCATGGGTATTCTATCAGTCAAATAACCAAATGAACTATCAATTATTAGTTGCATAATGAGAGAATTCAAAATTTGGGACATCATAACCATACCATGAAGTCCTCGTTATAAGACTATAAATAACCATTTTGTTAAGGCCTCGTACCAAAACCTAGACTGTCTTATGAGACCTACCGATGAAACAAGGGGATATACCGAGCCACAACTGACACTTACTAAGTCCAATGAATTTCTCATATGAATGAGGATAAACATAAACAACATATACATTCATATTGAAACTAATATATAAAATGTAAATAAATTTCCACAAACATTGAGCATAAACACTAACCATTCAGAGTAAATTGGTGAATGGTTTTAAGATAGAACATCCAAAGTCAAACTAATAATAAAGAATTAAATTAAATATGGTATATGATATCATAAAATATTAATCCAAATTACATATAAGATTCAAAAAGAGTGTTTAAATATACAAAATTACTCTTATAAAATCATTGAGTAATTCTTGAGATAAAAACTCTTTTACTTTGAAAAGAAGAGTTCTTTTGGGAAATATTTGTATAAAAATAGAAGTGAAATAATATAATTTTATAATAATAAAATGAGTGATTTTATAAACATAATGGTTTATAAAAACAGATTATAGAGTGCCCTTGAAAATAGGCAAGAATTTGTGAAATTCCCTTGAATCGGGCTTGTATTTAGAGAATATTTTTTTGAAAGATACTTTTAAAACATGAATTTCTCCATAATATAAAGAAGGATTATAGTTGGTACACATAAATAGAAAATTAAAACATAATATATTATGAGTACATAAGAATAAATAATAATTTATTTTAGATTAATAAAGACAAAGAGTAACCTAAAAGAAAATGGAGGTTCGGGTAGAAAACCCTTACCTTAAGTTCGAAGGTCTTCCTTACTTGATCTTAATGACCTAAATAATAGAATTTAGGTTCATAAATTAATTATTACATAACCTAATATATATTTAATTTATTTATTATAAACTTATTAGGTTTATTAATGACCTTTTGATGGGTTAAGAGAATCAATTTCATTGCTTGGGACTGTTTTCTTCCTTTGTTTTCATGATCAGTTTACTTATATTCATGTACGGATAAACATGTAGAATGAGAATGGTTTTTCAGAATATAAGTTGTATGTTATTTTTGAACAACAATAATATTACATGTTTATAAAATTAATTTGTTTATTGGGAGGGAATATGATTCATTATATAAAACTTTAATGATGATTGTTCGAGTTAATTGGCGGTTTTTTATCACAACAAACTCATTTTGATTTATAAATTAATATCATGTGTACAAAAGGATTATAAAATCATAAAGAAGTTATAATATACATATATTATAGTATAGTTCAACCGTAAAAATGGTTTCATGACCAGAAATAAATATGGTAATAGAAATTGAAAACCTATCGTCCTTGAATGTGATAAATTAACAAATCCTGGATGGTGTTTTCATTTCTAGTATAAAACAAGGGGAAATGATAAATGATGAATAATTATTCCTTTATCATAACAAAATTCTTGTACATGTAAGATACCAGAGTCATCACAACATTTTTATAAAATTATTTGAGGAAAGAAAACGAAAAGAAAGAAACTTGAAATAAAAGAAATGAAAAGTGGAATTTTCCTCTTGAAGTAATCTTCTTTAAGAGCCTCTTTACGGTAGAGGTTTTGGTCTTTTTATGTGACCAAGGGATACTGAACATGGGGGATGATATTGGGGGATATTTGAGTAGAATCTAGACAAGGTACAAGGCTTTAAAAGAGTGAAGAGTAGAGGGGAGTGTGGGTGTGGGTGGTTTTTATACTGGAGGAGAGGGGGGTTTTCTTAATATTTTAATCATTACTTTATTATTTTTCCATAAGACAAGAAATAGTAATGATTCCATAACCAAAAATAGTAATAACCACATGTGAGTCCGAACCAAGGGTTCTTACATCAGTGTTGATGCTAGGAATAGTTTATTTAACTCATAATGTATATATACAATAAATTACTATATTTCACTATTCATAAAAAATTCAAGTATTTTAGAAAAATCTCAAAAAATCACCGTATCCATTTTCCAATGTTTAGAATTCAAAAATATAATCCATTTTATCAAAGTAATTTTCTATGTAAGAGAAATTTAATTTTTAAATAAAATCATTATTTACTTGAAAAATAAAGATTTAAATTTAAAACTGATTTTATAATACTTTCAAAAATTAATTAAGGTCTTGTTAAATTATCCAAAAATTATCGGCAAAAAAATATTTATTTAGGAATACATTTTAAGAAAATGAATTTTCTTTTAAATAAATTTATTAATTTTAAATTGTAATTAAGTATTTATTACTCACAAAAATACCAACACTTAATTATTAATTTCTAAAATACTCTATTTTATTTATAAGGTGTCAAAAGTTTATTTATACCTTTATGGGTGTGGTTACAATTCATAAGGGCCATATGACTATTCATAAAGGTACGTTACTATTCAGAAAAAATGTAATTTTATCTTATCAGACTCTAAATATCTTACTAAACACAACCGTGTATGTCATTTTTTTGAAATTAAAACCACAGAGGTGGTAAAATTATGTTTAATCACTAGGTTATAACAAAGTGGTGTTTTTTAGAGACTCAATGTTTCATTCATTCAATATTAAATTTATTTTCAGAATCTTCGGGTGTTAAATTATGGAAGGAAGTATATAAATAATGATCTTTACATGTTGTATTACATGAACCAGGTAATGGAAATCAATAACAAAACTAGTCCACATGAATCATACCACACCTAACTATGAAATCATCAACCAGGACATGTAAATAAAAAAGGTTTATCCAAATTGCATGGATATTGATGTTTAGATTCAATTGAACTAAAACCACTTCGTATATGTCATGCATGTTTACAAGAAAAAATGACCAAAGATATCTTTAGTGAAAAAGGTGAACGATCCATTGAGTTTCTTTAGTTGGTTCATACCGATGTGTGTGGACCATTTATAGTTTAATCAAGGGGTGGGTATTCATACATCACAAATTTTACTGATGATTTTAGTAGAATGGATATGTTTACTTAATGTGTTAAAAGTTAGATTCCTTTAAGTGGTTCAATAAATATGGGAATAAATTTGAGAACTAGTTTGGTAAAAATATTAAGAAACTTCTCTTAGAACGCAACACAAAATATATTAATTAATTCTTCATTGATTATTTTTAAGAGTTTGTGATTCTATCTTAACTCACTTTTCCTTATAAACCACAATGGAACAATGTAAGTGATGAGTCAATGATGAGTCATGTGAGTCTTATATTATCTTTTTGGGATATTCATTAAAAACAAAAATAAAAATTATGAAATAAATGTTAACTAAATAGGAAAATAAAATTCTATATGAACTTTTGTATGGAAATAAACCCATGTTGTTTCATGTAAAAGTATAGGGATGCAAAGCATCTGTTAAGGCTAATTCTGGCAACAAAATTTCACTATAAGGCACTAAGTGTATATTTATAGGATATACTAAAAAAATCATGGGATACTATAGTGACCCATTCCTTTGACACAAATTATACATTATTTTAAGCATAATTATCCCTAAAATACAAACCAAGGATCAAAAATCCCGGTGGATTTGGAAGACTACATACATAATTAGAAAAAATAAAACTAGAATAAAACATATTTTTATTAATCTTCATAATGAGATCCTAACTCTATTTTAGCTTTTACAAATTCATAGGATAACCTTGTAAATACATAGACAAAAGGGGTGATCTAAAAATCCTAGTAAGGGAGTAAATATTGAAATGAAGCATAGAGAATGAGTCAGAAGAAAAAAACATGATAACATTAAAGGAATTAATCATGAATAAACACATGGAGGCATAACATATATAACATGGAATCATATTATCTTAGAAACAATGTAACATTGGAGAAACATATATCATGACATAAATATGAGTCAAAGCTAACTACCACTATGATATCACATGGTGGACAAAGTCCCACAATGGGTTAGGTTTACTCTATAATCCCATTCAAAACATCTCCTGCGACTAAAAAATTATCCAATTCATTGGAGCACTATTTGGGTTCACCCATCATAACATGTACATTCATATGTGTTCCAAATAAAGAAATAAAACATTAGGAATCATGATAAGGGTTACCCATGGAACAAAATGGGTTTCGTAATCTTATCATAATGAAAAAAGGGTGCATCATAATGGTACCCCTGAAATAAGGGATTTAAATTTTTATGAAAATTCATAAATGAAATATAATAATAGATTAGGAATAATGAAATCTAATTGAAGTAAATACCTAAAAATTATGGCAATGAAACTTTGGAAATGTGCCCCTTAAGAAAAGTTTTAAGGAAAAGAATGAAGGGTCTTTAAAGAGCATACAGAAATAAATATTTACATAAAAAACAATGAACTAAAATTATTTTTATGATGAAATTATTTATTTTAGAAAAAATTTAGTGGATAAAAATATTTGATGTAGTGTACTTGAAAATGGGAAAGAAACGGAGAAGTTCCCTTTAATCAGGTTTGCTTGTCGAGATAAATTGAGAAGGGAATCTTTTTAGAACATGTATTTCCATTTAAATAAATATTAATTGAGGTAGATATATATTTTTGGGACATATATGAATAATATGGGGAAATTATATAAGAATAATTAAGAGATAAATTAAGGTAGGGATATAGACAGCGTAACCTAAAGGAAATATGGAGGTTCTGGGAGATCCCTTACCTTATGTCCGAATACATTCTGCACTTGCACTTAATGTCATGTATAATAAAATTAGATCGATTAATTACTTAATTAATAAACTCTTACACATATATTTTATTTATTATTGTTTTATTAAATTCATTTATGGCCATTTCAGTGAGTTATAATGTTCAATTTCGTTGTTCCAGGAGCATTCATTTAATAGTTTCATGGTCTGTTCAGTTGTGTATTGTTATGGAAGTTATTATCAAATGGTAATACTACTACATAAGTGAAATGAAATGGTATTAATAAAATTCTTTAATAAATGTTACCATATATAATTTCTTCTGAAATGGGTATGGTTCTTTGAGTAAAAATGTTATCGTCATGTGACAAGTTCATTTAGGCAGTTTTAGAAACCATCACAAACTAGTTTCATTTTATTTAATATTATGTTTATATATTAGTAACATAACATGAAATATGTTGTAATATATTTATGAAAATATGATTTAACCATAATAATTGTTTTATGACCTACCTTGAATGTTGTAATAGAAAACAAAAACTCATTATCCATAGAGATGGTTAACCGCCATAATTTGGACAATGTATTCATTTATTTTTGAATAGGAGGAGATAATAAAAGGGATGGATTGAATATATTACATTATAAATACAAAATTATAGTATATACATGATGTTTTAGTTATTAATATTTTATGGATTAATGGGTTTATAAGAAGGTAGAAGAAGAAAATAAATTAAAATAGGTAGTTTGAGAATGTTACCTCTTGAATATCACCTCCTTGAAAGACCCCTTAAGTAACTTGGAATTGATATTTTGGTGAGACCATTAGAACTTGTATGTAGAAATAATGGGTAAGAGAGGTTTATTAAGAGAATTAGAAAGCTTCAAGTCTTAAAAGGTATGGGGAGAATGAGTGGTGGGAGGTGGTATTTATAAGGGGAGGAGAGGGGTATTTTTTATCATCATATTCATTAGTTTATTATTTTAGCTCAAGACTATAAATAGTATTGATTCTTGTAACTATATATAGTAAATTATGCATGTGAGTTTGAACTAGTGGGTTATTACATCATCCATGACTAAAAAATTCATGTATTTGGATTATAATGCTAAATACTGTAAATTACCCTATTTAATTATTCACCAAAAAATCAACTATTTTAGAAAAATCACAAAAATTAACCCTGAGATTTGCTTTCAAAAATTAAATCCATTTTATGATTTTTTTTATAAATATGGGAAATTTAATTTTTAAATAAAATCCTTCTTTATTTGAAAAATTCCAATTTTAAAATTATAAGCAATTTTATGACCCTTTGAAAAATTATTTATATTCTCATAAAATTATGTTATTATTATAATAAAATATAATATTAATTTATAAATCCTATTTATGAAAATAATATTTATTTGAAATCAATATATTTTTTATAAAAGTGTGATTAAAACATTTATGTTTTATAAAAATATGAACACTTAATTTATCATTTTTTAAATATTTATTTTTTTGTACCATGCAATAAATATATCATATTTTCATTTTGAAAGATACCTACATATTATTTTTTCATTTCCAGAGGTGTAATGCCCCGAACCCAGTTACCTAGAGCCGGTGCATTATTACGTAACATTGGCATGATCACAAAAGATCAAGTCTTGAAAGGCCGATTAGTTTAGTAGCCTTGGAAACACTAGATACATTCATAAATGTTACATTACATCATAAAGTGAAAAAATACAATAACTTGGTCTCCATAGTCCACACTCATATCCCCTTCAGACTATCCCTACAGGTCAGTCATAAAATATTTCTTCACAACCTGGGAAAAATAAGACATAGAAAGGGGTGAGCTCATATGCTCAGTAAGTAAAACAATATAGAGGAAACTTTCATAAATAAACATAAACATTTAAGGCAATGTATAACAAAAACAAAATCCTTTTAAACTCGAACTTCAGCATAATATAGAAAGAATAAAATGAAATAATGCCATTTACTTATTCACATGGATATTCTAATAGTCAAATAATCACATGCAATATCAATAACCACTTTCATAATGATGGAATGCATAATGATAGTCTATCATAACCACATAGTCAAGGCCTTGTGCCAAGACTACAAATAAGATTTTGTCAAGGCCTTGTTCCAAGATAGTAGTTTGTCTCATGAGACCTACCGATGCATTGAGGAGCTATAGCGTGCTCTACCCGTCACTTATTAAGTCCAATGCATTCCTTATATGAAAAGGTTTAAACATATCATAAACCATAACATAATCGCATCACATAAAACATGCATAAAGGAAACATAACATTTCCACATTTCAATCACAAGATATCAATACAACACATTTATATAATAAAAACATTATCAAAACCATTTTCAATACCAAAATAAAAGAAAATTAAAACATGGTATTTATTTTTCATTTAAAAAATGTTATGGCTTGTAGAGGAAGCTGAAACTCAAATAATGGTCACGGTGGCGGAGAAGTCGTTATCGCCGCATACGTAAGACAAAACATTCCTTTTTTCATTTAGTAAAAACTCTTCATATAAAAAGATTCCTTTTGAATAAAAGTCAAAGTCAAAGGGGTTTATACACCGTATAAAGGAAAGTTGTGTATAAAACAAAATATGCCTCAATGAAAGGAGATTGAGACGAAGTCCCTTACCTCGTGTCTGACTTGACTCGATCATTCTTTAAACTCATGAATAATAAATTAGAGTTAATTTATAATTTCTTAAGAAAATTTTTCAAGTTAATTATTCCTTTTATATCACTTATTACCACGTTATGAACATTACATAATTATTTAAGTTAATAACGGTCATTTTGTCGATCTTTGGTACTTGAGTCAAAAATAAACTTCTTATAATTACACGTTGTTCATGTGGTAAAATATCCATTATATCCATAATTATATTCATGATGTAGATATCATATATATCATACATATCTAGTATATACATTCATTTATAATATTACATAACATTTAGAGGTAAGAAATGAAATGCACTGTTCATGGAGATGATAAGCCATACATACGCATGAACGCTACTTTCATTTCTATTTCGTATTTAATAGAATGAAATAATAATGATATAAAGGTATATTATAATTCCAGTATAATATCATATATAATATCATTTACTCCATCCTTTATACGTCCCACATATGGCATTAACGATTCAAATCACTTTGAGGCGGCGGTAGTCCGCACTTCCTAAAATGAAATTATCGCGTTTACCCATAATGAAAATCATAAAGGTATGACATAAATGAAAAATAAATAAGCATAAGGAAAACATAAACATAATATATATCATATATAAATATAGTGACATCTTAATGGCCTCTATGAGAGGTGTTAAAAGAAGATTGAACAATCATCGTTTCGTGAGGCAGTAATTTGCCACCCACAGAAACAGTATGTTCTTTAACCATTAGACGAAGGTGTGTGTAAGAGTAAATCAAATACTTCTCATAAAAAAATCCTAGTATATTTAATATACTGGGGTTTTTACAAAATAAAGGAATAAAAAGAGTTTAAGGGGTTGGAGAAGAAAAATAAAACAAAAGAACATAAGAGAAGACATTACCTTAAAATCGAGTATCTCTTTTTGATTTGAGCCAAAGGCTTCCTTGGTAAGACTTATGCCCAAAGTAAGGCTTATAAGAGTAAGATAGGAAAGTTTAGAGAGTATTTGGGCAGAGTTTGGCCGAGCCAAATGGGTTTGAAGGTGTGAATAAGGTGGTAGAGGTGGGGGCCTTTTATAAGAGGAGAGGAGGGGCACTCTTGGAAAGTCATGAAATGTTACATTATTATGAAATGATTTTCGTATTTTAAGGTCCCAAAATGATATATTTATAGGATAAGGTGATAAGGGTTAGAAATACACCAATAAAATAGGTTTTAGACAAGTTTAAGTCTTAGATATTACCTTATCTTTTCATTTTATTTAAATTGTTCATTAATGAGGTAATCACTGTATCATCATGGTGTCATAAATAAATTTATTTATTTAATGTCTAAAAATTATAAAAAAATTACCATGATGTAGGAAATCGTTTTATATTTCCAATGAATATTTATTGTTGCAAAGTTAACATATATAACCCCATGTAATAATTGTTTTAGTAAAACAACACATGTTTGTGACAATTTTATTTTTACTTTAAATAAAAAGTTTTTAATGTCATTTTCTTACCCAAGTGGCTTCATGGGGTCCCCAAGTTGACCCATGGATTTTCTTGGTCGTCCATGACTCATCCAATAAGGGTAGTACAAGTTTAAAGGTAATTTCATAATATTATAACATTATATTTAACTTAAATTACACTAATTACCTTTAATCGCGATTAATAAAACTTAAAAGTTACTATTCATCAAAAATTATTTTCATCTCATTGAACCAAATTTTACTTACTAATGACAACCATGTATTTCAGATTTTTGAAATTCAATTCACCGAAGTGGTAAAGTTTCATTTAAACGAAAAATTAGTTTTTTAACTACCACTTAATGGTTTCACTATTCATCAAAAATTGAAGTTTCTCGGAACAATAAAAAAAATTCACACTAAGATATAATGGATATTCCGAATTCAAAAATGATGTCTATTTTAAAAAATTACAAACATATAAGTTCCATTAATTAATTTTATAATTAATTCCCGTTGTTAAAACAAATAGCGTGTTTTTAAGAAACAATATCAACAAAAAGATTGACAATTGTTTATGTCCAATTTCAAAGTGAAATTAATTCTAATGACCACTATTGGATAAAATGGTAAAATTATATTATAATTATAATTTAAATCCACTAAATATTATAATTTATCGCTAAAAATTATTTTGATTAAAAATGTTGTTTTTAAGTATTTTTCACTATTCATCGAAAATTGGAAGTTCTTGGAAAAATACCAAAAATTCAACATAGGCTAATTTCAATATTCTGAATCCAAAAATGAAGTCCATTCTGAAATATAAAATTTATATAATTTCAAAACATGGGTATTACTATTCATAATAGCTACTTTGATTGGTCACGGTGTGTTAGAACTCGAGGTTGCGTACAACACACGCTGCTCTATTATTCAAAGAGAAGCGTACTGTGGACGCTTGGGGTGTTACAAAAGGTGAGGTTACAATTATAATGGTCAGATTACTATTACTAACTATCAGATTACTATTCTAACGATTAGGTTACTATTCTGACAATTAGATTACTATTCTAATTTTCATATTTATAACGGTCATATGGGTTTCTTACTTCTATAAATACCTCTTTTCCATTCATTATTTATACACTTATATTTTATCTTAATTTTATATATACAACAATCTTCAAAATGAATATTTTATTATTAATAGTATGTTTTATTTTTACAGATTTGTTTGTGAGTGTGGTCATTATGGTGGATTGAGCATATCCAAATTATCATATTTTTATTATATTATTTTCTATTTATTGTACCAATATAATATTTGGAATTATTATTGGTTTATTTTCTAAAAAATATATCATTCTTCATTTATGATGATAATTTTTAATTGGTTTCTCTATGTGGTGTGTGTGCCTTAAAATATATGACATAATTATAAGAAAGAAAAATCTATTGATAAAATTTTGGGTCATTACATTCTTCCCCCCCTATGAAATTACACTCTCGAATTTTTTTTACATACTAAGGTAAAAATAGGTAAGGGTACTTCTACTTCATCGCTTCCTCTGGTTCTAATGCCACCTCTTTGTATTTATGGTTCCACCATAGTACCTTAACCAGAGGAGTAGCCTTGTTGCTTATAACTTTATCTCGGTGGTCCAGGATCTTCCCTGGATGCTCCCCATGAGAGAGATCAATTTCAAGCTTTACTACCTCTGAATTATATACATGTGATGGATCTATCATGTACTTCCTCAAGGGGGATACATGGAATACATCATATACTTGAGACATGGTTGGTGGAAATTCTAGTCTATAGGCCATAGCTCCGATGCGATCCAGAATCTCAAAGGGGATGATATACCTAGGACTTAGATTTACCTTCTTCCGAAATATCATGACTCTATTCCATGGAGATATACAGAGGAATAAATTATCTCTAAACCCAAACTCTAGGTTCGATTAATGATTTTTTGCATAAATTTTCTATCAATTTTGGGAATCCCTAATGACATGCTGAATGATCTTCACCTTTTCTACCATTTCCTTTACCATTTAAAATTTCATAAGCTTCTGTTCATAAACTTTATTCCATCATACAAGTGTTTTACATTTTTCTCATAAATGGATTCATATGGATCCATTTGGATACTTGAGTTGAAACTATTATTATAAGAGAATTCTACCAGAGGAAGATATTTGTCCCATCCTACTTTGAAGTCCATCAAACATGATCTTAAAATATCTTCCACTATCTAAATAGTTCACTCATACTAACCATCAGTCTAGGGGTGATAAGACATACTAAAGTTTAGCTCAGTGTTTAGGGAATATTGGATACTTTTCTAGAACTTGGAGGTAAATATAGGATCATAATCAGATATAATCAATAATGGTAATCCATGCAACATCACCACTTCTCTTTTGAATATCATTTTAAGTTGTTTGAGTAAGAATTAATATAAAATTACAATAAAGAGAATAATCATTGTAAGATGATCCACAAAAACCCATATCACATTATTTCCTCTATATTTATTCGAAAGTATAGTGACAAAGTCCATGATGATGTTTTCCCATTTCCATGTAGGTATGGGTAATGGTTTCAACATTACCTTATAATTTTTCATTTTTGCCTTCACTTACTGATATACCAAGCACTTTAATGTATATTCAATTATCTTCTTCTTCATATTTCCACAACAATAGTTCTCTCAGAGATCTCAATACATCTTTGTGCTCACTAGGTTGATATAAATGGTTGAGTTATGTGCATCATTCAAAATCTCCCTCCATATCTTAGAATTTTATAGTACACATAGTCAAGAACCAAATCTTATGAATCCTTCTTCACCAATTGTGAACTCCAAGTATTTCCCATTTCTGATCGCTTCCACCTTATTTTTAATTTCAAAATTATTCATTTTAGCATCTTTTATATTCTCTAAAAGGTATGGTTGAGAAATTATTTGAGAAAGTAATGATGATGTCCCTTCCTTTATGATTCCCATGTCCACCATTTTCATGTCTAAAAATATTAAATCCTTCTCATTTCTCATCATTGATAAAGATGTAGGATACTTTATACTTAGATCATCTTCCACTTTATTTTCTTTACTAGGATGGTAGTGAATTGAGAAGTCATCATCCTTAAAGTATTCTATTTTTTTTCAATCTCATATTAATATCATTATATCTGAGTATATATTTTTAGCTCTTGTGATCAGTATATATCTAAAAATTCTCTGAATAGAGATAATGCTGCCATATTTTCAATGTGAAGATCACAACTACCAAATCTAGATCATGTGTGGGATAGTTTTATTCATGAAATTTAGGATACCATGAGGTGTAGGATATTAATTTATCAGTTTTCATTAGTATATATACTAATACCTTTTTTGATGAAATATTTTATACCATGAAGAGTTCTCCACTTGTGGGTGGGGTAAATATTGGTGCAACGTTAAGCCTCTTTTTCAATTCTTTAAAGGAGTCTTCACATTCATTGTTCCAGAAAAACTTCACTCCCTTCCTTGTCAGCTTGGTTAGTGGGTTTTATAATCATGTCAAGTTCCTCAAAAATCATCGGTAATACCTATCTAGACCAAGGAAACTATGTATCTTCATTATATATTCTGGTTTGGACCACTCCTCAATTTCCTTTATCTCGGAATGATCCACAAATATCCCTCTATTGGTGATAATATGCTCCAAGAATGATACTTCCTCCATCCATAACTCACATTTACTATACTTTAAATATAGTTTCTACCCTCACAATGTCTTTACCATAGTATTAAAATTATCCTCATACTCCTCCATGCTCTTGGATTATATCATAATAGCATCTATAATGGCTTCTACAAATTTTTTGAGGTAATATATAAATACTCTATTCATTAATTTCATGTAAATTTCAGGATCATTAGTGAGTCTGAAGGGAATAACTATGAAATCATAGTGTCCATACCTTGTTTAAAATGAATTTTTGGAAATATCAAAATTATTCACCTTTAATTGGTGATATCCTAAATGAATGTCCACCTTAGAGAAATAATTGCCCCCATGTAGTTGATCAAACAAGTCATCTATCCATGGTGGGGGATACTTGTTCTTTGTCGTGATTTTTTGAGGTGATTATAATGAATGTAGAGGCACATTGATCCATCCTTATTCTTAATCAAGAAGACTGGTGTACCTCATGGTGAATCACTCGGGAATATAAAACCCTTTTCCAGATTCTCTTATAACTTCTTCTTCAGTTATTCTATCTCAATGGTGGAAATCCTATAAGGTGTATTTGCTATGGGAAAATATTTAGGTATAAGTTAAATTGAGAACTCAACCTCTCAGTTAGGATGAAGACCAAAAAATTATTTGGGTAACACATTAATGTATTCCCTCAGAATGGGCATATATTCAAGCATGATCCTATCCTTTATATCAATAATTTGAGTTAGACATGATTTATTATATAAAAATAATTTCCATACTTGATTAGAATATTCCAAAGGATATTCATCCTCTTCCTTACATTTTTATAGAATCATAGGATACCTCGGGATGCAAAGAGTGATCTTCCTTTCATAAATGTTTATGTCGGATTTATATAAAGATAGAAAATACATGCCCAATATAGCATCAAACTCCACCAAAGGAAGTAAGATGAGATTTTATGGGAGGCTTAGTGCACAAAATTAATTGGAGAGGAGTTATATACTTTAGATGCAATATTTTTCCCATTTTCATTTCGCACGGATAACTCAACCTCCATATTTTGATGTGGTGTTTGAATAGTTATACTAAAATTGAAATATATGAACAAATGTATATAATCCAAATAAAAAATTGAATTTTATATTATTGAATAAATAACCAACATACCCGTCACAACATCATTTTCGAGATTCACCTGAGTAGTATTGATAGAATATGCCCTTCCTTACTACCTTGGAGGTTATTTTTATTGATCTTCTTAAAAAACCCTTGGATTAAGGAATTGGATCACATAATGTTTGGGTTCCTTGTAGTTGAAGCAATATACTCTAGGTTGATTATTGATCATAACCTTACCTTATTCTTCCACATTAATGGACTTATTTATATCCCTTAAACAATGATTAACCCGATGGACCTATTTTCCAAATTTGAATAATCTCCCAATTTCCTTTAGACACTTCAAAATATGCTTCTTCCCACACTTTTGACATTTTTGATACTAGGTTTTCTTATCTCCCTGGAATTTATCTGCTGATCCTACTATATTAAACTCTATTTCTCTCTTTTTATCTCTGATCCCATGAGACCACTGAGAGTCTCCAATCTCCATCTCAACCTTAATGGAACAAAAGACAATCTAATCATAGCTATCAAAGTCTCAAATCACCAAGTATTTTCATACACACAACTTTAATCTACTAAAGAATTGATCGACCTTGATTTCAGTGTTCATGAAAAATCCAGAGGCATATCATGCAAGCCGTATGAATCTTTCCTCATATTCTATGATATACTCATATTCCTTTTCCTTAAGTCCAAAGAAATCCCTCTCTTAATATGGAGAGTTTGGGGAAAATATTTATTGAAAAATATTTTCTTGAGTCCTTCCCATTCCATAAAATTAATTTCATATTTATAATTCATGTTCTCTATCAACTTCCACCACTTATCAGCTACCCCATCAAAATGATAGACCAATAGCATGAATTTATCTTCTTTTAACCTTTATAGTATAGAGAATATATTCTCAATGGAGTTAATCCATTTTTATTTGATTATGTGATGAGAATATTCACTAAAGATATGAGGCCTTTGTTGCATAAAGGATTTGACCACAACTTGACGTTCTTAGGAGAGGGTGGAAGTTCCACACGATTCAAGTTATTATTCATAACATGAGCCTATTAATAAAGTACTTTCATGAATTTCTAATATCCTATTCCCATTAGGTTTGGAATCTCATTAGGGAAATCATCACATTTTTTATCATGTTGATTATTAGCATGAGTTATCCTATTTCCCACCATTAACTATAAAAATAAAAATAAAATTAGGGGGCTTTCATACTTAGCTAATGAACATATAAAAAATGTAACTATGAACATAAAAGGATAAAATTATAAATGAAAATTATACCCTATCTTATGATTCCCTAAGTCCCAATCTAGGTTATCCATGGAAAATTTTCCTTTACATAGACTTATCCCTAGGATTCTTACTAAAGTTTAGTCATCCAAATCCCCCAAAATAACTAGACCGTACTCTAATAAAAACTATAGAGACCCAAGAATACACATATTATTACATTATTTTAAGCATAATTATCCATTAAATACAAACCTAGGTTTGAAAAGCTTAGTGTATTTGAAAGATTAGGTACATAATTTGAAAACATGAAACTACAATAAAATAACTTTTTATTAATATTCATAATAAGATCCAAACTCCCTTTGAGATCCTATAACTTCATAGTATAACCTGAGAAATACATAGACAAAAGGGGTGAGCTAAAAATCCCAATAAGGGAGTAAACATGGAAATGAAGCATAGAGCACGAGTCATAAGGCATAAAAGGATAACATAAAAGGCATGGATCATGAATAAGAATATGGATACATAACATATAAAAGATGGATTAATATGATCATGTAAATAAAGAAATGTGACAGAAATATATATCATGATAGAAACATGAGTCAAATCTAACTTCTACAATGATATCACACAGTGGGGAGAGTCCCAAAATGTATTAGCTTTAGTCCCTAATCCCATAAAAAAACATCTCATGAGACTAAAAAATTACCCAATGAATTGGAACACTATATGGGTGAACCCATCATAACATATACATGAATATGTGTGCCATATAAATAAATAAAACATAAGGAATAATGATAAGATTTACGCATGGAACAAAATGGGTTTTGTAATCATGTTATATGGAAAACCCAAAGGGTGTATCATAATGGTATCCATGAAAGTGGGGATTTAAATTTTTATTGGACATTCATAAAGGAAATATAAGAAAAAATCCAGAATAATTAAATAAAATTGAAGTGAAAACAATAAAAAGGGGGCTAAGGTAACTTTAGAATTGTGCCACTTAAGCATAGTTTTAGGGAAAATAATTCGGACTCTTTAAAGAGGATAATAGCATAATTATTTCCTTGAAACCAGAATAAACTAAAACCATTTTTCAAAATGAAATGAGTGATTTTAGAAAAACTTTTGTGTATTAACACACTTTATTTTGTTTACTTGAAAATGGGTAAGTAACAAATAAGTTTTTTTTAATCAGGTTTTCTTGTTGAGAGGAATCGAGAAGGGAACATTTTTAAAACATGTATTTCCTATCAAAGAAAGATGAATTGAGATAGAGATATATATATATGGGAAATATAAAATTAGATTAATTAATTACTTAATTCAAAATTTCTTCCAGATACATTTGATTTATTATACTTTTATTAATTTTATTTATGGCCATTTCGGTGAGTTATAATGTTTGATTTCATTATTTTGGGAGCGTTTGTTTCATGGTTTCATGGTCAATTCAATTGTGTATAGTTATAGAAGTTCTTTTAAAATGAGAATAATAATCCATAAGTGAAATGAAATTATATTCATAAACTTATAGAAGTATAAATATTCCCATAAATCATTTGTTTAAACATGGGTACAGTTCTTTCCATAAAAACATTATTGTTATGTGATTAGATCATTTAGGAAATTTTACCGACCATCACAAACTTGTTTCATTTTATTTAATATTATATTATATATTTGTTCCAGAACATGAAATAAGTTATAATATAATTATAAAAATCATATTTAACTATAATAATTTTTTTTATTTCTAACCTTTGAGGTGGTAATGGAAAAAGAAAACTCATTATTCATGGAAATGGTTAACTGCCATAATTTGTACAATGGTTTAATTTCTTTGAAAATGAGGAGACGAGAAAAGGGATTGATATAATATATTACCTTATAAATATAATATTCCATTATATATTTTATACTAGTGTTATTTTTATTTTATGGATGAATGAGTTGAGGAGAATGTAGAAGAAGAAAATAAATTAAAATAGGTATTTTGAGAAAGTTACCTCTTGAATATCACCTCCTCGAAGGACCCATTAAAGAGCTTGGAAATGGTATTTTGGTGATACAATAAGTACTTGGACATGGGGATAGTGGGTGGGATATATTTTGGCATTTATTTTTCAATATTTAATGCTTATAGGGTGTGAGGATAAGGGGTTTTGAGTGGTGGTATTTATAAGGGGAGGAAAGGGGTGTTTTTGATTATTATATTCATTAGTTTATTTAGCTCAAGACTATCAATAATATTTATTATTATGACTATATATTGTAAATGTTTTATGTGAGTTTGAAATAATGTGTTTTTACATCATCCATGTCTCAAAAATTCATGTATTAAACTTATAATGTTAAATACTATTAATTGTCGTATTTCACTATTCAGAAAAAATTTATCCATTTTAGAAAAATACCAAAAATTAACCCTAACCATTTTTTGATATCTATATTTCAAAATTTTAATCCATTTTACGGAAATAATTTTCTAAATATGATAAATTTAATTTTAAATAAAATCCTCATTTATTTAAAAAATACTGATTTTAATTTTATAATTTATTTCATAACCCTTTAAAAAATTATTTATGGTCACATAAAATTATCATATAATTATGATAAAACTTAATATGAATTTATAAATCCATTTTATTTAAATAAAATTTATTTTATATAATTATATTTTTTTAAAGTGTGATTAAAACATCTATGTTTTATAAAATTATAAACACTTAATTTATCAATTTTAAAATATTTATTTTCTTGTTTCATGATTTAAATATATCATATTTTCATTTTATATGATACCTAAATATTATTTTTCATTTCTATAGGTGATTTTTCTATTCTAAAGATTCGATTATTATTCCTAAGACTCATATTACTATTCCAATGGTCAAGTTACTATTCTAACAGTTAGATTACTATTATAACAGTCAGATTTATAATGGTAACATGGGTTTATTATTTCTATAAATTCCAATTATTTCATTTATTATTAATTTAATTCTATTTTATCTCAGGTTTATATATACATTCATCTTCAAAATTAAAATTTTATTATTAACATTATGTTTTATTTCTATAGATTTGTTCATGAGTGTGGTCATTCTAATGGATCGAGAAGATCCAAATTATCCTATTCTTATTCTCTTATTTTATATTTATTATCCCACTATAGTTTATTTAATTAAAAGTGTATCATTCTTAAATTATGAGTAAAATGTTTTTTTGTTTTCTCTATGTGATATATGTGCTTTATAATATATGACATAATTATAATAATAGAAATTTTATGGATAAAATTCTGGGTCATTACAGATACTACCTACACGAACCTTTAGATAAAAAGGATGTGGTTGATATATGTACCACATTATTTGAGAAAGACCATATCTATAAAATTGATAGTGGGAGAAATATGGACTCTTATTAAGTCCATGCTCATGATACATAAGTTTTTGTATAGGAATTGATTCCACAAATCCCCATGGAAGAAGAAGTTCCAAAGACACAAGTACTATGTAGGAGTATAAGAAAGGTTGGATAACCTTAAACAAATGATTTTCTAGTCACTGAGGATAGTGAATCATTTTTAGTTGATAATAATTATCCTGTAACCTAAAAGGAAATAGAAAATAGAACATAAGTTTCTAAAGGGGAAGAAACTTGGAATTATGAAATGGATTCAATGTACCAAAACCAAGTATGGATTTTGGTATACCTTCTAGTGGAAGTAAATACTGTTGGTTTCAAATGGTTATTCAAGAAGAAACTTCCCATGGATGAAGAAGTCAGTTCTTATAAATCATGTATGGTAGAAAAGGGGTTCAAACAATGTAATAGCATAGGCTATGACAAAATATTTTCACCAGTTTCTATAATGAAATCCATTAGAATTATACTTTCCATTGTCTCTTATCAGGATTTTAAGGTTTAGAAATGGATGTAAAAACTTCCCTCCTCCGTGGTAACCTTATGGAAGATATCTATATGACACAAATTTAAGGGTTTGTGACTCCGAAGGATTCCAATAGGGTATGAAAATTAAAAATATCCATTTATATATTAAAGAAAGTATCAAGGTCATGGAACATTCGATTTGATTAATCAATAATAAAATTTGCTTTCATAAAGAATCAACCATTCTATAAGTATTGGTGATTGGGTTAGTCATGCATGATATGCTATATACTATGGTTTATGTCCCCTATGCCTTAAGTGTGGTAGGAAGATATCAAGATGACCCATGTAACCACAATTGGATTTTTGTTAAGACTATACTTAAGTATTCGAGATGTACTATGGATATATTCCTTTTCGATGGAGGAGGCATGGAGATAAAAATAATAGGATATATAGAATCCAGTTTCCAAACAGATCCAGATGATCTGAAATCATAGATGGGAAACACCTTCACTCTCAATAGAGGTGATGTGAGTTAGAAGATATCAAAGAAAGCTACCGGCATATATTATATAGCAGAGTCTATGTATATTGTGTATTATGAGATAGATAAAATTTAGTTTAGATATGAAACATCTTCCAAGAGTTTGAGGTGATTCCTAGAAGTAAATATCTTATCAAACTCTATTGTTATAATAATGTAGTGGTGGACCGTATAAAGGTTCCAAGATCAAACACATAATTTGTAAATATCATCTCTTGAGTGATTTTTCTCAGAGATGTGAATTCATAGTGAGTATAGTAATCCTGGAAGACAACTTGGAAGGCCCCTTGAATAAATCCTTATCTCAGTAAAAAACACGATCATCATGTGAGGTCTAACAAATTGAAATTCATAGGCAGTTGGCTCTTGTCTTAGTGGGAGTCATCGGATTTTGTGTTCTAAAACCAATTATTTGTATATTGGACTACATTTATATTCAAATAAGTAAATATGAATTCAAATATCTTATTACATATCATTTATAGTTCTTTGTGACTTTAATGTAATAATATCCTAGATTATATGTCACATTAAAAGTCCATAATAGTTCCCCGCTATGATGGAAACCTTGAAATTCCATGATGATATTCTTAAAACTAGTTTTATTGTCAAATAACATTTTATGATATTGCATATAACATGTTGAATATCATGTGTGAGTACTCATATGAAGATGATACTTCTTATCATGAAGTTTTTACTTGGTAATCTCTAAGATGAGATATTACGAGAACAGTACCACTGGTAAGAATTCCACATGTTTATGTGTGATTGGATAGTACTATATGTGAGCATGTGTAATGTTATTTTTACTTGAAGATTATTATTAATGAATTTCATGACTCATGCACTTAGATATATTTCTATAAACGAGGACGATCACATTTCATGGTGAATTTAGGCATGTTGGGTGCATCATAAGTGACATGTTATAAATGAATAAGTCAAGGAGGGATTTAAACCTTCCATATTAATAGAAGTTGATATATCAACCCTTTGATTGAAAAAAAATCATTGTATTAAATTCCTTGTCCATGGTGCAATAACAAGTTTATTTCAGATATTCAAAGAAAGATGTATCAATAATATAAGTTGATAAAATGGTTGTGAAACTTGCTTGATGAGATACTGTGACAAATGGATTATATTACACAGTGAGAAATCGTATGTGGTTGTTGATGTTGGGATATTAACTTCTTTCTATTGGGTTCCTTAAACCATTTCCAGACAATTATCATGAAATTTAGGTAATCCCCCCCGAATACCAATGAGAAAGAATCCTAGATGGTCACACATTAAGTGTTTCAATTGATTTGAATTAAATTCTATTTGAATAAATATTATTCTCAAGATCAAGGAATAATTTTATTTAAAAATATTTATTTTAGAAGGTGAATAAATATTTATCCATAAGGTAATTGTTAAATTACATAGATATATAATATTTTTTTATTGAATATTTAAAAAATATTTATTCATCAACCTATGAATAAAATATCTATTTTATGAATAAATATTTAACTAAATATTTATTTTGTTATTAAATAAATTCCAAGGAGGACTACCATACCAAGATTTTTTTTGGTGATAAATATTAATTTGTAATCCATTAAAATAATATTTATATCTATGCCACTTAGCAAACACTATTAAATAGAATAATATTATTATTTTAATACATTTCATGGGGTTAGATATGGGTTTAAAATTTTATTGAGGGAACCTGTGCAATTAATTAAAATACAAACCCTTACCCTAGGTCTAAAAATGGACTGCTTATACGTTCCAAGAGAGGTTAATTGAGAATTATTCTACCCAAAAAATTGCTCTCTAAAATCCTCCTATTCCTTTTGACATCCTCTCAACAATGAGAATATTTAGATAATTTCTTGAAGGCTGAAGATAAATAATGCGATCAAGATAAACAATGCAATATGATCAATTGAGTGCACTAGCACCTGGTGATTCATCCGTTCCATTCATAGATCATTGGTGCATGAGTGGATCACCTCTAGAGTGATTATATACTTAGATCCAAAAAGTGTAACAAAAAATTACCAAAAATTAATTTAATATGATAACCATATACTCTGAATAAAGTTCTCAAGAATGAGGTAATAATTATCCCAATTTAATTAAAGTAATTATAAATTTAACTTGAAAATATCTTATCTCGGTTACGACATATTTATTTTCAATATTTGATTTGGTTTTTTTATTATAACATTCACAACTTGTATAATATGTGAATGATCCATCGAATCCGACATTTACTGAGTCAGGATTGACCCTGATAAGATCTTTTCTCTATTCCCAAAACCAAAAATTATTACATTAGAAGTTATCACTTATTATATAAATCTACCTAGCGTATTAATTTTAGATGTGGAAAATTGTTAATATGTTCCAACCATAAATAGAAATTTATTTTCAAGTGAAATAGGTGAAAGACCTAATGGACTATTGAATCTAATACATAATGATTTATGTGGACCAATGAGAACTCGATCATGAGGTGGGTATAATAAGTTCATAACATTTACTGATGAATTTAGTTGGTATGGATATGTGTTTCTTATGACACATAAGTTTGAAACTACTACAACTTGAGACACTTTGAGTGGTGGAGGGGGGTATAAATTACGGTGAAATATTTCTCTTTTGTTATATTGTATATTGTTCCCATGTGGGAAAGAACCCGTTGAACCTATCACAATTAATCACACATCCACCATAAATACAAATACAAAAATTTAAACAGAACATAACTATTTTACTAGGTTTATCACTGTTGGATAATCCAAGGAGTATATACACATCGTTGTGCTGACATGCCAGAATCCATTATGATTCACTATTTTGGTGGATATAATTTTCGGTGATGGTCACTCTATGTTAGTCTCATTACCTTTATAATTTATTTTAGGGAACATTATGCTTCCTCCCTCAGAACACCTCCATTAAATTAACCTTCACGCACACCTTTAAATGGAAATATTCTTAGTTTATTGAAATGTAGGTCACTTCTATATTATCAAGCATGTATGATTTTACCTTGATTCATGACAACCAGAATATGTTGAAAAAATATACTACACAATCTTAGTAGTGACCACAAAAAATATTCACAAAATCCCCATTAAGTATACTATCCACTATGTAAAATCCTTCACTCAAAATAGTCCTTTTCAAAAATCTTATACGATATTCCCCTTTACGCAACTCCTTCATATATTTACCCTTTACAAATTGATTCTTCAAAAACTTCATCATGATACTCTCCTTAGAAATATAATTCATGGTACCCCCTTTGCGAACTACTCCATGACACTACTTCTTGGTATTGTGCCTCTCAAACTAATATACTTTACAATTTATTTTCTTTGTGAATAGTTATTCTCCATGGTTATGTGTTTCATGAAAAAATATACATCACAAATAGATCAAAATTTTAAAATATTATGATTAATCCCTAAATATTTCTTTAGTTTTTCATAGATTCATAATAAAGCAATCAATGAGTGTATTTATCAAAAAACACTATCATAAAAATCAATAATCAACATGTTTCAAAAATACACTTTATATATTGTCTCTTTAAATAAATACCTATATGGACATACTTTATAGTCTCAAATATTTTTTAGGACTTAATTTTTTCTTTTAAAAATTTCCTTCACCAAAATATTCCCTGGATTCACATAAATCCTTCTTATATGGTTTACAAACCATTTCCACCGCTTTTTAACAAACGACCCTCTATGCGTGATTTGTTTGTGATTGTGAAATTTCATCACGAAATAGATTCCATATAAATCCTATGTGGTTGAATAATTTATACCAAAGAATTATTCCTTTACACTAATTATTTTTTCTAGAATCTAATGAAGCCTCCAAACATACATTAAAATCTACCCATGGTTTTAAAAGTTTCTTATTCTCACTAGATCTATGAAAAATACACAACCAATAAATAATCCTTCAAAAATATATATTCTATGAATTCTTCTCTCTGTAAATTTACTTAACCAAAAACTATAACAATATAATGAATTAAAAATAAAAAAATATCAATCCATTGATCAAATTCCCTTTGTTTCCACATTCTCCCCCTTTAGGTATGTTGGGAATCTAATGTAAAATTCAATTCCACACACAATTAACTTCTTATAGATAATAATATAATATCTCATACATCACTCTATGTCTATGTGAGGAATTATCAGTATAGAGAACATTATTTCAAGAGCGTGTCACAAGCCTCATGTATTTCTTTATTCCAAAACTCCCCCTATTTACAAGTTTTTTTAAACTAGTATTCACGTATTGCTTCTCCCCTTGAATTTCATACTTCATATCCTCCTGAATTTCATACCATATACCTACATTTTATGATATAATTTTATCACTTAAACTACTTTTTAATTTCACTATAATTATATCCATTCTCCCCATTGATGATAAAACTAAATAGAAGAAACCTTCTAATCATAAATACACCATATAAATAATTATATTCAAATGGGGAGAAGAAATATTATCTAAATATACTCTAGCTGAGAGAGATAATTAAACACCCAGGTTCAATTGACGTTTCTCAAATGTTAGAGTGTAAAACATCTTAATCTAGGAATCTTCCACTTGTTGATTAGTTATAACATGATCCACTTTGATTATTCCACGCTCTATCCTTTATTTGATAAAGTGATACAAGATATTAATATGTATTGTATGAGAGTGATGAAAGTATTTTTCATGAGATTAATTTCACTATTTTTATCAAAAAATACCACCATAGGTTGGTTCACTTATTCACCAATATCCACCACTATTTCTTAATCCACAAAAGCTTAGTGTATGCCTTGGTTACAAAGATATATTATGTTTCTATTATTCTCAATGAAGTGATTTATTTATTTTTCTACAATATCATATACACTTAATTCTAATAAAGAATGAACCAACTCTTATAGAATTTTGATCCTCTATATCACTAGCATAGTTCACATTATAAAATTCCAATAACACATGATCCTTTCTCATATCAATGTATAAGACAAAAATTGAGAGTACCTTCGATGTACCTCATAATATGTTTAACTACTACAAGATGATATTCCTTATGATTACTCAAGAAATGGGGTTCTAATTATCTTTTAAAGATAATATATAGCCTTATAGAAGTAAAATATAACAACATTCTAATTATCCTCATATATAAGGTAATATCCATGGATTTCCCATCTTCGTACTTCTTAATCTTGGTTCCAACTGTAATAAGAGATGAAATTAGTTTGGAATCATGTATATTAAATTTATTTAGAATATCTATTACATAATTAGATTGAGAGATAAAAGTGTATCTCACCTTTTGAACCACTTGTAGTCCCAAAAAAAGTGAGTTCATCAATCCTATACATTTACAATTCTAAAATCATTAAATTAGAAAACTCCTCTACCAACTTCTGTTGACTTTCCCAAATATTATATCTTCCATGAAATGCCTTGATATTTTATTATAAATTTCCTATTAAATAAATTATATTTTGAATAGATTGTTTTATATGCAATACTAAACTAAAAAAACTATGAAATATTTTATAAAATATGACAATACAAGATAAAAATTAATAAATTATGAGAATGCAATAATGAAACAAAATATAATATTTAATTAATATGTTTTTTATACATAAAATATTTTTATATTATAATGTATTTATAAAATTCAAAGAATGATTTTCATTTCAATGGACTAGTAAAGTTAAAATTTTAGAATCTAAATAATTAATTTTAATGGTATTTTTGGAAGATTATTTAATATAAAAGTAATATTTTTTTTCAAATATTTATTTTTTAAAGTGTAGTTTATTTTTAAATACTCTTTAGTAAAGACTTATTTTCTTGAAATTTATTGATAATATTCAAAATAAAATAAATTAACAATAATCTAATAGTTATAACTCGATAATTAATAACAAAAAATTTATTTTATGCTTAAAACCCCATTTTTCTAAAAAATGTCATTTTATACGCTATGAATTTTTATTTTAAGAGAATAAATATATTGTAGTTAAATAATGATAAATTATAATGTTAATATAAATAATATATTAATACTAATTTAATTTTAAATTGATATTAAATAAGAAGAAGAACAATTAATAACTTAAGAAACCATTTTCCTAAAAAAACAATTTTTTACTATATTTTATGTTTTCATCTAAAAGTTAAATTCCTAAATTCTGAATTTTGAATTTTAAAAAATTATTTTTTTTGGATTCATCGTAAAAATATTATATTAGTGTGCATTTTTTGGATCATTCTAAAAAGATTTATTTTTTAGGTGAATAGAGAAAATTATCATTTTTACAAATACGAGGCCTTTATGAAGTCATTAGGGTATAAGCATAACTGAAGATTTATGAAAACTTTTTATTTATCAAATATTTATTTTATATGTACAATTAAATATTTAAAAAATATTAAGTTTATCTTACAAAAATACATTTGAAATTTTATAACTTAAGTTATATTCTCTCCAAAACAATTTTTAATGTGTTATACACTTATTATTTAAGAATTAACCTTTATAAATTTTAAAAAAATTCTCTAATAAATTTTATTTCATATTTGGAATCATAATTAATAAATTATTTAATATTTTCCATTTTATTTTTTGGAATAAAAAAAATTACTGAGGTAAAAATGAGTTACCACGTTAAAAGAAAAAATAATAAATGGGTTAAATCCAGGGGGTAAAAGACCAAAAAAATATTAAAAACATGTCTCAAAATGAGTGTATTATGGATTTATCAACCGTATCTCATCCTATATCTATTATTTTAAAATTTTGGTGTAACTTTCCTTTCAAAGTGTTAGGAATTTAATATAAAGTTATGGATATTTACAAAAGTGCCACCCCTCTCACTTATAAAAGGTGCCAATCACCACTCCACTTATCCTCACGCCTTAAGCTTATTGTCTTGAAAAAAGGTTATCCAAATACCTACTAGAAACTCTTATATATTCCCTAAATGTCCCTATATCATAACAAATTTCTATTTAATGGATTAATCTAATTTTCTAGGGAGTTGTTCCAATGAGTAAGGTGAAATTTCTAATCACTCATTTTTCATTTATATTCCTTTATTTCTATTTATACCCCATAAAAATGTATTATACCCCAAAAAAATTATTACATAAGTATAATAAGTGAATTTAAATGTTATAATATTAATTTAATAATAATTTTCTACCTTCATTATAATCATTCGAATAATTAAAACATCGCTCGTGCATACGTTCAAACTACCACCTCCATGAATGATGCATTTCATTTTTCAGCACCACCTCACATAGAGTGTAATAAAAATGTATTGAATGAATAAATATTATAACTATTACATAATTATTATTTTTAGAGATAAATAATTACCCACCTTCCTTCCCTACCATTTATTAGAAAATGAAAATGTTGCTCGTGTGTACGTGCATACTACATTTTCCACAGACGGCACGTTTCATTTTATCACTGCCTTTCATGGATGGTTCTAAAATTTATTTTATGAATATATATAAAATTATGGAGTAATAATTTTCATTAATAAGGTTTTAAATTGATGAAATATATATCAATGATCATTATAAAGTAACCCTGTTGATATCATTGAATAACCCAAAACGAGCTCATCAACAATTTCATCTTCACGAATCACAACTAAAACTATCATGAAATGATATTTGAACTTTATAAACCATTTGTGAAATTTTAATACAATAAATTGAATAATATTTTAATTATTAACATTTAAAAAATAACAAGGATTGATATTTTCAATACAAAAATCACATGAAATAATCAAGGTTACAAACATCTAATTATGAGAATGGAAAATAATTAGCAAATAAAGGTATAAATAATGATTATAAATAAATTTTGGTAAAGGTAATAGATTTGAATAAGGTTATAAAATGATTTATTAAGATATTTATTTTTATTATACATACGTTTAAAGTGATTATTTAGAAGCTGAGAGTTAAGGTAAGAGTTTTTCATCTCAAATTCTTTTATTTGAGACATATTTCATATTGTACAACTATTTTAATTAATATGGTAAAAATAAAGAACCTTTGAAATATTTTACCAAAATTATATTTTTATTCATTATTATTAAATTTATATTTAACATTTTCTATTTCAAAGGGATTTGATTCAAAAGTTGTTGTATCCATAAGAGCTTCTCATCTCAAAATTTCCTTTTTAAGACATGTTTCATATTATGAACCTATATTATTTTATATGGTGTATATAATAAATCATTTATATATTATATAATTATTTTATTTATACTAATAGTTTTTTTATTTCCATCAAAATTTATTTCTTTCAATGGCATTTGATTAAAAAGTAACCAAATCCTCAAGGGTTTTTAGAAACTCAATTTTTATTCTTTAAGTTACAATCATTCTTCATGAAATATATTTTTATATGTTGAGTAAAATCTACAATATAATTTAGTTATATTTAACTAAATATCACATTTATATGGATTTACACTTCTTTCTCATGAAATCATTTTTGAAGGTTCAATACCTCAGTTTTGATAGAATTCTTTTTTCATAAAAATGCAATATTTTTAAGAATAATATTCGTCCACTTTGATGATTATTTCTCCTCCATGTCCATAATTTTTATTTCAAAAAATGTTTTCCTTTACTATTTCAAAACAAAATTATTCATTATCTCTTATGAAGTTCTTATTTCTATTTACCACTTTTCAAAAGGATGTTTCATGAACATTTTATGATGTGGGTTTCAATAAAGTTACTTTCAAAATATTAAAAATGATTTCCCATTTAGGTTCATATTTTTATATTCCACTCAAAATTTACACTTTATAAAATTTAATAATTTTAAAGAATCCATTTTTTGGTTGTATTTTAAAGTTGTGTTTTAATTTTTTTTTCATGTTACCTTCTTAGAAATGATTTTTGAAAGTATATTTTGACTTTTCCACTCTATGACAATGTTAAGAAATGTTTTCTGGAAGTTATTTATCATGGTTTCACTTAAATTTCACTCTTTATCACTAAAATATATTTCTTATACAGAGTTATGTTTCATTAATTACCTTATAATTTCACTTGTGATATAATTATTTGAGGTGATTTAATTTTTCATATCAAACAATCTAACTCTTGAAGTCATTTTATGAGATACCATTTGGAAACATTGCAAAACCCATTTCTTTCCATGAATTATTTATGATATGATGACTGATTTATTTAATGTCTTACAAATATTTATGGATGATTTTTATGTGATGGGTTGGGCCCTGTATCACTCTACAATGAAGTTAAGGTTTTATATATTATGATATAATGATGTGACGTGTGGGTTTTTTTTCACAATATAATGCATGGACATTTTTCTTTTTTCACAATCTGATACATGGTAATTTTTATTTGTTCAAAACTTGAGATGTGGTTATTTTGATTTGTTCACAACCTAATGTGTGGGAATTTTTAATTTTTCACAGTCTGAGTCTTGGGAATTTTTATTTTTTCACAACTTTATATATGAGAATTTTTATTTGTTCACAACATAATGCATTAGAATCATTGGGTTTGATCACAATGTTATATTTTACTATTATTATTCTCATGATAAATTTATATGTTATTAATTATATATATTTAATGCTCCCTGGATCATGATCAATGTTGCTTTTATTGTGCACTCTTATTCCATGACATACTTTTGATCATTTGGAAGTTATAGAGACTATGCACAACTCTAATTATTTCACGTTCCTTTTAAAAATGTATTTTTCCTCTATTCATGTTTTCACATATGATCATGATCTAAATACTTTATAACTCATTGATAATTTTACATTACTAAGTATTTTAGATTACCCATTATTATTTTTTTATTCCCCAAGTTATGAATATGAGTATGACATATGAGATGTCTAGAAAGGGGTCTAGTAAGGATCAATTATGGAGAAATGTTTACAATATTGTGAAATAAAATTTGTGTGTAGCTAATCTTAAAAGACACTTAACCTTTGGGTTTTGGGATTTTGTAGTTATTTTGAGATTTAATGTTTAATTAATGTAAAATATATGAAATAATATAATGAGGAATATCAGTTACTCTCAAATTAGGGTCTTGTTATTTTTTAGATTTGTTTAGATATTTTTGGGGATTAAGAATACAGAACATTAGTATAAACCCGAAGATAAAATCCAAAATATAGTAAAACATACTAAATTTTTTATTAAGTATAGAGTGTGTGTATTTCTATAAATTCTATTTGGATATAAATAAATGGACACAAGCTTTAAATCAGATGCACCTGGGTGAAATAACTCTGAAAATGGCTTCTTGAGAATTAACTCAACGTTCACTCGGTGCACAACAAGCAGAATAAACTAAAAAATTAGTTTGAAACACTTGGGGGATATTCCTTGGTGATTCACATGATCTTTAAAAACCATTATGAAGGAAATAAATAGAATTTGAGTATATAATATATAACTAGTAGGTTAGAAAATGGAATATAAAAATAACCCTAAAGTATTATTAGTTGAAATGATAGTGTCATGGGATGGGATGCCTTAGGATTGATTTATGTTATGGTTTAATATAATATTATTATATATTATCATAACTATTTGGTTTCAATATTTGGTTAGAATTGGAATCATGAAATTGATTCTATGAAATGCATGTTTCTAGAAACAAATAAGACTTATAAACAATTAAGGTTGCATATTTGGAACAAATGGTTGAGAATCTTTATATATTCTAGTTGGAATATGAATATTTAGTTTCAAGTTTTACCCATGATAGTGTGGTTTACATATCATTATAAATTATATCTTGATTCTTGTGCATCTTATAGACACCCTTATTCATTTTCATTAGTAGGTGATAATTACAAATTTTGAGGACAATTTTTATTTAAGAGAGAGAATGAATCACCCTGATATTTTTGTGTTAATTTAATTTTAAAAATATAATATTTTAAATAACATATTACACACACAAAAATGAACTAAAAACTGTTAAATTTTATTAAATATTACAATACATGATAAAAACCAATACATTATGTGAATGGAATAATAAAAAAAAGATAATATTTAATTAAGAATTTTTTTATATATCACATATTATTATCATATAATTTATTTATAAAATTAAAAGAAAGATTTTAATATCAAATGATTTGTAAATTTAAATATTTATATTTTAAATAATTAATTTTAATTTTATTTCGTAAATATTATTTAATATAGAAGTAATATTTTTTTTGAAGAATATTTTCAAAGTGTTTTGTTTTTTTAATTATTATTTACAAAATATTTATTTTAATGAAATTTATTGATAATATATACATGAATATAAATTAAAATCCATAAAATATCTATTACTAGAATATTAATAAGAATAAATTCATTTTATTCTTAAAAATGTATTTTACTAAATTTTTTCTTTCTATAAACTATCCATTATTTATTTTAAGAAACTAAATATATTATGTTTAAAGGATGATAAATTATATTTTTAATATTAAAAATATATTATCACTTATTTAATATTTAATTTATAATAAATAAGATCAAGAATCATTTATATTTTAAGAAGTCATTTTCCTAAAAAAACAACTTTTCACTATATTTTTTGTTTCCATTTAAAAGTTAAATTCATAGATTTTAGAATTTTATTTTTAAAAAATAAACTCAATTTTTGGATTCATCATAAAAATATTATATTTTTATTATTTTTTGTATTTTTTCTGAAAAGTTTGATATTTAGGTGAATAGTGAAAATTACTGTTTTTAAGAATATCATGACTTTTATGACATCATTAGGGTATAAGCATAACTTAAATTTTATGAAACATTTTTATTGAATAAATATTTAATTTATAAGTAAAATTATACATTTAAAAAATATTATGTTTAGTTTATAAACCTATATTTTATATTTTAGAACTCAATTTATATTTTTCTATAAGACAGTTTTTAATGTGTTATACAGTTATTATTTTAGAATTAATTTTTACCACTTTTAGAAATTATATCTGATTAAATTGTTTTCATATTTTTAATTTTAATTTTAAAATTATTTAATGAGTTTCATTTTATTTTTAATCATAAAAAAAATTTACTAATGTAAAAATTAGTTATCACGGTAAAAGTCAAAATGGTTAAAGGGTTAAATCTAAGTGGTAAAATACCTAAAAATATAAAATATTAATTATCTAAAAATTATTTTTTGAAATATTTATCAACCTTATACCATTCCCTATTCATTATTTTCCACTTTTATGTCCACCTTCCTTTGAAAGTGACATGAAATTAATATAAAGTTATGAATATTTACAAAAGTGCCACACCTCTCACTTATAAAAGGATCCCTTTACCACCCCACTTCTCCTCAGATATTAAGACTCTATGTTTGAATAAAATCTAAAAAAATATCTCCAAAAAACTCTTATAAGCATCTTAAAGGTATTTATCTCATAAAAATACCACCATTTAAAGGTTTAATTTAATTTTCAATGGAGTTGTTCCGATGAGTGTGGTATAAATTCTCAATCACACCCTTTTTATTTCTATTTCTTACTTTATTTTTCTATTTTCCTAAAAATATATTCTACCCATGATAACATAATTACATAAATGTCATATTTATAATTAAACTTTATTATGTTAATGGAATAATCATTTTCTACCTTCCTCTAAACCTTTCAAAAAATAAAAATGTTTCTCGTGCATATATACGGACTACCGCCTCTATAAACGATGTATTTAATTTTTCATTACCACCTCACATGAATCATTATAAAGATATATTTAATGAAAAAATTTTATATTTCTGAAATAATTAATATTTTTTAAGAATAAATCATTATATACCTTCCTTCTCTCTCATTCATTAGAAAATAAAAACATCACTCGTTCATACATGTGGACTACCGCCACCATAGATGGTTGGTTTCATTTTAATAACTTCCTTACATGAATGGTTCTAATTTTTTTTGATGAATATATATTGTATTATTGTTTAATATATTTTATTAATATTTTTATTAATGGATGAAACAAAAATGAACGGTCTTTATAAAGTAATTCATTGATATTAGTAAATTTCCCAAAACATGATCATCCTTGATTCCATTTTCACGAATCATAATTAAAAATATCAAGGAATGATATTATAAATTAATAAATAATTATATTAATTATATTAAAATACCTTTAATATTATTTCAAAGAGAAAACTTTAAAAAAGTATAAGGATTGATATCCCCATTATGAAACTCACATGAAACAATCAAGCTTACTAACTTCCGATGTGGAAAATAAGTAATAACTAACTAATAAAGATATAATGAATGATTATAATTTATGTATAGGAAAGGTAATAGATAATAATAATTATATTATATGAGTTACTAATATAGTTATGTTTATTATACATGAGGTTAATGTGCTTTTGTGTATGTTGATAGTTATGGTAAGAGTTTTTCATCTCAAATTCAATTCCATTAGACATGTTTTGTATTATGAACCTATTTTAATTTAAATGGTGCACATATTTTCCCCATATTTTTCCCTAAATATATTTTAATTCAGGGTGATTAATTTTCTATTTCAATTTTTCTCTTTGAAAAGTATTTGATTCAAAATTTACTATATTGTAAGGGTATATCATCTTTTTTTTCTTTGAGTCATTTTTTATATTATGCACCTATTTTATTTTATAAAGTGTATACACTACCTCATTGAAATAATATATAATTATTCTCTTTTTAATCATGGTATTAAAAGTTCTCTATTTTAAGATAATTCAATTAAAATGATACTAAATATGTAAGGGTTTTTGCTAGCTCAATTTATATTTTTTGATTTATGATCATTATTATTCTTAAACTATATTCTTATATATTAGGTTCTATATACCCTATTATTGAATTATATTGAAATTTATCTCATGTTTATAAGTATTTACATTTATTTCACATGAAATATTTTCTGAAGGGTTGTTACCTCAATCCTAATATACCTCTTTATAAAAATAAAACATTGTTAACAATAATGCTCATCATCTTTACTGGTTATTTCTATTCCATATCCATATTCTTTATTTCCTAGAATGCTTTCATTTCTTATTTTAAAACCCCAATATGTATTATCTCTTGTTTTCTTATTATTTCTATTTTCATTTTTTCAAAAGGAATAATTTTAACCTTCTTTTATGAGGGTTTCAATAAATGTACATTCAAAATATTGAAAATGATTTACCCTTCACTTTCATATTTTTATCTTCCATTGGAAATTTTCTCTGTATAAACTTTAATCATTTTCAAGGTTCCATTTTTTGTGATTTATTTTGAACTGTTGTTTTAAAAAGGTTTTCATGTCACTTTATTGAAAATTATTTTTGAAAGTTTCTTGTAACGTTTCAAATTCATGACAATGTTAATAAATGTTTTCTAAAATCACTTTTTCATGTTTTCATATCCAGTCTTATCTTTATCTCCAAAATATCTATCTTCAATAGATTTATGCTTCATTAACCACCCTATAACTACCCATGTGAGATACTCCTTTTTGGTGATCTAATTTTTAATATTAATCGATATAAATCTTGAAGTCATTTTTTGTGATACCATTTGGAAATGTTATAAAACCCATTTTCTTTCAATTGATTATTTATAATATGACGAATAATGAATTTAATATGGTACACATATGTACAGTTGATTATTATTTTACTTTTGGGGTCCCACCTCATCCTCCAATGTGTTAGTTAGGTTTTTATGTCTCATGACATAATGACGTGATGTGTGGGAGTTTTTGTTTTTTCAAAACCTAATGTATGAGAACTTTTCTTTATTCACAACCTAATTCATTAGAATTTTTCCTTTTTCACAACCTTATTCAAATGAAATTTTCTTTTTTCATAACGTAACATGTGTGAATCATTGGGTTTTCTCACAATGTTACATTTTCTTATTATTATATGTATGATACTTTTCTATGTTATAACTTTTTCCTATGTTATTCTCTATGGTTTAAGAGTATTGTCTCTTATTTTCTACACTCTTATACCATTGTATATTTTTAATTGTTTTGAAGTTATACGCCTTAGTTAAAACTCTTATTGTTATATATTCCTTTTAATAATTTATTTTTACCTTGTTCATATTGTCACATATGCTCATGATCTAACCCCTTTATGGCTCCTTGATAATTTTTCCATTACTGCGTGTTTGAGAACACCCCTTCTGATGTTTTTTCTTCCCCATGATATGAATATGAGTATAAAATATGATATGTCTAGAAGGATGGTCTGGTAGAGTAATTATGGACATTTTTTCAAAAATTATTCCAATTGACAAATAAATATTTTATTTCAAAATTCACTTTCGTTGGAAAATTAGGAAACCTCACAAGTTCAGAATAAAAGATCGTTTAACACCATAAGAAATCACAAAATCATTAAAGATGAATTTGTAATTATTGAAATCATTCACCATATATAATATCCATTTAAGTAATTTTACCTTCATATCTAGATTTTATTTGAAAAGATCTTCAAAAAGAAAGGTCATATTGTCCCAAGTCTGAATATACTCATACAAATTCATCTTACTTTCATTGAAGCTTCGTATCAAAATGATCTCTTTTTTGTTTATCCACACCCTTTTATCATAATTAGTATCAACTCAATTAATTTTCTCATAAATTCTATTGATATCCTCCTATGAAGAATTTATATGGAAATCCTCCTCTATAAATTCTTTATTGGAGTGAACCTTTGGGTTCTCGATTTGTGATATTATTTGAGATATAATGTTTAATTAATGAGAAATATATAAAAGTTTATCTTAGAGAATATTAATCCAAATAAACCCTCTATATATTATACTCTTCCTTAGATCTATTTACATAAAGGTTGTGATCAAAAACACCCCTTTTGAATTCAAACTCTTCAAATATAAATACAACTAGGCATACCATGCTCATGGTGCCTATTTTAGACCATACATGGCCTTCATTGACTTAAACACCTTAGTTTCATAATTTCCAATCAGAAATACCAAAAAAAAATCTATATAAATCTCTTCCTTGAGTATAATATTCAAGAAATATATGTATACATCTATATGATAAAACACGAATCTTATTTGAATATTCATTGTGAAGAAAATTATGTTCAACCCAATTTGAGACACTTGTGAAAAGTTTTGTATAACATTGAAACCTTAAATCTATGTATATAATTTACAAAATAAACATGCCTTATTTCCAGTCGTGTTTCCTTAATCGTCAAATTTATTCTTAAAGACAAACTTTTTTCTAATCACATTATGTTGTTCTGACTTTTACACAAGTTTACAAGTCCAATTATTTTCTGTTGATTCCAATTCACTATTTTTGTTTCTAATCGATGACTCTTTATTTTTTATTCTTCAAATGTCATTTGTTATATTATTGAAAATACATCGACATGATCCAAATTCTACTTCATTTGTGTTTATGAAATCATATATTTATCTTTAACTATATTAGAGGGATTAACCTCCACTCTCATGTTTCTCCTTTGATTTGTGGAATAAATTTTCTAAGTGATGATTTTCTCTTTTAGAACATCCTTAGAATATTTATCATTTTTGAAACATTGTACAACTCCCTAATTTGAACTAACTTCATCATCATCTTCATAGAATTCATCAAAGTTTTAGTTTTTGGAATTCTTATCATCTTCTTCCTTAATGTATTTGACATAATTAATTTTCAAAATTTTATTCAGCCTTTTATTGTTGCATTCTTAGGCCTTATTATTTATTAGTTAACCTAAAAATCCCTATTCATCTATTTAATCTCCATACTTTCCTTGATTACCCTATTTATTTCAGATATAAAGTCTACTTCTGAAGACAAAAAAATGCATCAAAGTGGGTTTCCTTCAATTCCACATTTACTAGGGTGTACTCTCCTCCATAAGGCTTAGAATCACCTAATTTTGAGTATACACCACAACTTTTACTATATTATTCTAGTAACGGTAAGATATATCACTGTTGATTATCAAAAAAAATATTTTATTATTCACTAGCCAATTTATTCATTCAAGAAATCAATTATGTAGTGGTGGTATTATAAAATATACCTCATTCTTAATTTCATGTTTATTGAGATATTTTTGCACTTTATTAGATAATTACTCCATTCCATTATCTGATCAAAAGATTTTGATTGTGTATATGTTCTAATTTTTTTTCTCTCCTTTGAAACCTCTTTATATACTCCATGAATTCTCTATTGATATACAGAAACATAACATAGGTCATTTTACTATAATTGTCAAAAAATATGATTAAATACCTCTCTCTGTATGTGCTCATTCAATTCATTGGACCACATCCATCAGTGTGAACTAGATCAATGATATTGGATTCTATTTTCTTCTTTTGATAATAATAATTTCATAACATATTTCCCTGTATACATGTATCATATATATTCTCATTATCCCATTTTAGATTTGGTATATCCAATATATATTTTACCTTGGATAAGTTCTCCATGCTCTGTTTGTGAATGTGGCCTAGCTTCTTATTTCAAAAGATATTCTCCACCTTAATAGTCAAGAGAAAACAGTTTTCTTTACTATCCACATGGTATAGAATACTATTTTTCATCCAACCTCTCATGAGATATTTCAAAGGATTTCCTTGGATTATCTATCCTTTTTTATTAAATTTTACCTCAAGTACAGTTTTATATATTTTAATTACATTTAAGATGTGATATAATCTATCCACATAAAGCACATCTGTTTTCTTTTGTTAATCATTAACTAATAAAGTATCACCACTTACTTTGATCTTAAAATATTTTCATTGTTGAAACCCACAATTCCATCAACTTTTCCCCTCATGTTCATTAGGAGGATCATATTTCTAGTAATTTAGTATGAGCACCCACTATCAAGGATCCAAGTTCAACTATTCTTCATAACTTTGAGAGTAATTTAAACCATATTGGGTTTCTATATTTTCATTTTTTTCTTAAAACACATGCCTATTTTAGCTTAGGAATAAGATATCCTCTCATATTTCTCTTTAGGAGTGGTAGCATAATCGTACTCATCTTTGTCTATAGTCAAAAAATTTATGCACGAAATTAGAATAATAAAAGAAATATTCATAGAATTAATTTATTCTTTGAGATAAAGGATACGCTCTTATTATTCTTTGTTGACTTCTCAGTTCTTCTCTATTTAAATAAATTCTCACCTATTCACAATAGTATATTATGTGACCAATAAAGCCACAAAACTAACACTTCATAAGAGGAAATATATTCTCTCATTCATTCATCCATATTTCTTTATCCTTATTAACAATTATTAGTTATTAGTTAACCCACTAAGATTTATTATTATTTATATCCCTCTATTTCTCATTGTTTGTAGCCATATTTGTTTGTGATTATAGTGTCTTTGTGTTGATGTTAGAATCACTAACCCTTTTCTTAACTTTTTTTGTTCTATCACTATTCTGATTTTTATGCCTCAAACTTATAGTTAATTACACTTTTACCCCTGAACCTAGTTATTTTCTTATTTAAGATACTCACAACACCTTCTGAGCCTTATTCTACCACTATTATCTCCTCTTTCTCTTATTTAAGATATTAAACCTTCATTTTATTAGCCTTAACATAATCATTAAGGTCATCAATCACCATATCCAATTATTCAGTCTACAACTTGATATTCATCGATTATTTTGAGCTCATCTATCTAATTGATTTCCTTTATATATTTTTTCTAGTTATTCAATTCCAGATTCAAGATGATCTACATATTTATAGTATTATTTTAAAAAATCATCAATCTTTAAATTCTTCTTTTTTGGGCGTCAATCTCTTTAAGAGACCCCTCAAGTTCCCCCTTTACATCAACAATAGATTTTGGTTAATTGTATTTTTTCATTTTAGATTCTTCCTTTTCAACTATATCCATAATAAAATCTTCAAAATATTACTTAAAATTTATTTCTATTTCTTCTATATATTTTTCATTATAATCTTCCTCTTTTATCACTAATATCTTACTCTGAAACTTATTCCCTGATGAATTTCTCAATTTGAAGTATCTTTTAATAGTGAACCTTATCTATTTATTTTTTAGGATTTCTTATTTACCTCCCTCATCATCAAATATAATCGGAATCCTTATTGTATATTCCCAACCTTAACTAATGAAAAAAATATAGGGGCATCATTACTTAAAACCAACCCTTTTCTATCTTGAATTTATTTACCATGAGCGATAGGAACTTATCACTGACATATTATTCCTTATCCTTTCATTTTGCTATGTTGAGTTTTTCTATAGATTTAAAATCTATCTCTATATTTGAGTGGAAAGATTTTCCTTCCAAATTTACATGCATCTCATATAAAACCAAACTACTTTTCAAGTCATTCCATAGAAGTTCCTCCAAGTTTATCTATTCAAGAGTTGATATCTCTAGATTATAAAGAGGTGGAATTATTCACCTAATTTTAATCACAATAGTAGTGTCCTTTGTCTCTTCACTAGGTTCCCAAATATATCCAAAATATCTATGATTATATTGAATAACCCATCAATATTTTCATTAGGGAACACTTTCAATTCCCCAAACTTATTGTAAATAACAAGAATCTTTTCCTCCTTTGCCTTGCTATCACCCTCATATATATTGACCAATTTATAAAACGTGACCTTATAACTAGTGAAGATTATTAATTTTATGTAAATATGGTTTTATAGACATCCAGATAAAGTATTTTTATCTTTGGCATCATCATCAAAAAATAATCTATCAGCCTCAGTTATAGATAGTTTTGTAACATCATAAATGTGTATCCCAGAAATGGTTACTAAGAAAACATTTTTCCCAATAGACCATAAATGTAATCTCATCATATTATTATATATTTGGTAGTTCCATATGTCAAATAAAGTTACCAATTTTTTGTTTATTGTATTATCTATTTAAATAATATTCAGATAAAAAATTCAATGCTAGTAACCTAGGCTCTAATACAACTTCTTGTAACCTGAGAAACCCTAAGAGGGGAGAGGGGGTGAATTAGGGTGTAAAATTTCTAATTCATTATTTTGGATATTGTTCTCACATTGGTAGGAACCCATTTAAATTGTCATAGTTAGTCATATATTCACCATAAATACAAAAGAAAAAAATTAAAATAGAGCATAACTATTTTACTTGGTTCACCACTAAGAGAAAATCCAAGGATCATACACCAAAATCGTGTTGATGTATTAAAATCCACTATGATTCACTATATTTATGGATAAATTTTTTAGTCATGGTTATTTTGTTCCAAGCTTACTTCTTTGACAATTTATTTTAGGGAATAGTGCATTTCCTCTCTTGGGACACTCATGTCGACTACACTTTCATGTATTACTTCAGACAAACTTTTTCTACATTTATCGATGTGTAGATCACTTTCATATTATCAAGAATGTGTGTTTTATTTACATAATAATTTATAGAATATGATGCATCAATATGATCCACAATACTAATAAAAACCACTAGTAGTAAGCGTGAAAGCTAAATTTAGTATATTATTCCCCACCTAAAATTGTTTTCTCAAAATTGTCCTTCACACAACTCCTACACTGTCTTCCCCTAAACAATTTTTTTTAAATAATTCTCCTTCACGAACTGCCTCTTTATGAAATACCTTGTGATAATCTCCATTCCACCATATAACCACACTCATAGATCCAGTGCACAAACACATTCTTTACAAACTTTCTTTGATACCAACTATAAAATACAAGATATATCCATCTATAATTACAAAATCAAAAATGATTTTTTTATCTCTTACATTATGAGGGTAATTTCAGTTTTATGGATTTAGAGAATTATTACACCTAAAAAACTATTAAATCCCTTATCTTTCTTAACCAATGGGAATTTTTATGCACTTAATATATAAGAAACTACTTAATTTATGATAAGTCTTCAACGTATACCATAAATTATTTCACAAATTTTTTACTTTTAAAAATGTCACCTATAAGACTTTTATTCATAACATGGTTAATATAAACATAATAAAGGGGTGATATAAAACACCCAATAAGGGAAATATATAACAGAAGCAATCATGGCATAAACATGACATAAATATTATAGCAGGAATAGCTTAACAATATGAATCCATAATTAACTTGAAATTGGGAGCATGATATATCCATGGAAATAAATGAAAACATGAATATAAATAATAATTATCTCATAATTGTGGAATTAATAATACCAAACATTAAAAACCTACTATCAAGGCCTTATTCTTAGACACTTTACATGTCAATGTGACTGTAGTTAAGAAATATTTCTAAATAGGGGGGACATACACCAAATACCCAAACCTAATTTGTCTCAGGTCAAATATTGATTCATTAATGGGTTATATATTTCTAGGAACCACCCATCACTTGACTAACTCTAATGTATTCCCCATAATATTAATCAATTTCTTTTATACCATTCCCTAAGGAACATTTGGATGAATAAAACTTTCCTCTCTATACAATGAGGAATAAAAAAATAAATACATAATAAACCTAAGTTAACAGTCAGCAATCATCAATAATTTAAATAATTTTCCCCTATTAATAAATAGTATAACCTAATCATGAATCAACTATAGAAATAAGTGGATAGTCAAAAGATAAATAGACAAATTTCCAATAATCATTCATATTAGAATAATAACATACAGAACACTAATATTTTTCACCATGTCAATATAATAACAGAATTTTTAAGTGAACATCATCCAATATAAATTATTTAAAATTTTATGTTCACAATTTATATAGAAATGGGTATATGGATATTTCAATACTAAAATAATGTGATCATAATCCATCTGGTGAAAGAAAGTGGATTGTTCCAAAAGAACATATCCCATAAAGTGAGAAATATTTATCAAAGGGTTTATGTGGTCGGAATTCATTCTATTAAAAAATTATAGAATACCACATAATAAAATAAATGGGTATAATTTACCCAAATTTATGAAATAATTTCAAGATAATAATCACAACTCAATGTATAAAATTTGAGTTTCCAAAAATATTTAATACCAAGGAAAAATAACTAAGTGAATAGATATATGAACAACGGAACATTATTTTGATATTAAATCCCATGAAATATAGGTGGCTATAATAAAAATATATCCATGTGTATTTAATACACAATAAAAAGGAAACATGGTGCACAAATGTATTATGTCTCAAAGAATCAGAATTGTGACCAAGAAAACCCTTACAGATTAAGTAACAACTTAATAAAAACCATTTGAAAGAGAGGTATTGTAATTTAACTTCACATGCCATTATTGAAGGATAACTCATTATATTATATCTCAATTAGGAATTATATACACCACATAAATAAAACTAGGTTCATAACAAAAAACATGTCTCAAAGAGAGGAATTTGAGATGAAAACCCTTACCAATTATTCCTGAATTCTACAGACATTCTTTAAACTCCTATTTCAAAAACATAACTTTATTAGTAAATTTATTTAGAAAGTTAATTGTATCCATTTTCATTTATAATTTTATTAAATATTAATTCTCTATATGAATTTTATAGATTTTCCACATCAGGTGTTTATAGTTTTGAACGTTTGTACTAGTTTTATAATAGGTGTTTGTGTTCATTAATCATTCAATTTTAATTGTTAATAGGTCATTAAAGTTAATAATATTTTTTATTTTTAATCTTTTATGATGTTTCAAACACCTTTAATGAGTGTCTTAGTATTTATCCTTGAAGATGAAATCAATAACAAGCATGTTTCAGTGATTCTTGATGATCTAAGTGTGTTTTATCAATTAATGAATTAAATATTTATATAACATATCCAGAACCAAAAATAAATAAATAAATATTTATTTAAACCATATTATTATTGAAATTATTTTTCCATAATCACTCAAGATAAAAATTCATATTATTTTTTAATTATATGTTCAAACTGACCCAAACATGAACATACCTTGATTTAATGAATGATTGTGAGGTGGTTTGGTTGTAATATAAATATACCATAAGATAATAATATTATTTAGTGTTTATTAGTTTTATATATCATAATTTTAAATAATCATAAATAGAATACAATTTATATAAAGCCATTAGTTATAAAAAGAGATTATTTTACTCTTAGTTCACTCATATTAAACAATTGAATTAACGTTAATCATTTGTTGATAATATCATTAATATATTATTAAATTACACACACTAGAACATTAAAGATATCATAAACTCAAATTTATCCTTTAATACCATCCTTATATACATCCTTAAAAGGTTTTAAAGTAAAAAACATGTTACGTTGTGGAAGTGGAAATCTACATAATGCACAAACAATTATTTTGTTTTTATTAATGGATGGGGAATATAAATAAAAAATGGTAATAACTTTAATATTGTAAAATTATAGTATATATATGATACTAATATAATTATATTAGTATGCCTATAATAAATTTTAAATAATATAATTAAGAAAAAAACTAAGTAGTTGATAATTCTCATGTTGGGAAATTGAATTTTTCTTGGAAGTCTCAATGGAAATTGAAGAATTTTGCTAAATAATGGGGAAAAGAATATTTTGAAAGTGGGAGATGGTTATAGGAGGATAAAAATTGTATAGTTTCAAGGATAAATTATAATTATAAGTGATACATGAGGTGGTGAAAATGATACCCTTTTATAAGTGAAGGGAATGGTAGGTTTGGGTGAAACCCTTGCATTTTCAATAACTAGTACCCTACCTGTGCATTTTCACGGCATGATCGTTTAATTAATTTTTTTTGCTAAAATAATTATAGTGATGATCTATGAAATCCATCCCACTTATTGATATAGGAGGAAATTAGAAGGAAAAAAATGAGTGGATTGGTCATGAGAGATATAAATGGAGCGATGGATAGTGATATCGGCATTGTATCGAAGAATGAGAGGCAGAGGTGGAGGTGGAGGAAAAGGCCAATAAGGAAGAGGAGGAAGAGTCAACAACAGAGGAGAAGGGGGATTATCAATAGAACACTTAATAAGGGTTTACTCACCACTTAGTAAACACACTCTTAAATGATGTAAATTATAGAATCCATGTTATCTAACATTACCAAGTATTTAGTAAACTTTAATATGGTTCATAATGGTTCATAAGTAACTCTGCCCAATTTTTTCCCAATTTTTTTTCTAAATTAATACAAAACAATCCAATTAAACCCTATAAGAATTCAATAAGAATTAATTGAAATAAATATAGTATGAAATTGGGAAATAAAACATCATAATGGAAACTGTCAAATGTTTATGGAAATTAAATAAAAATATTTCAAATTGCAAACCATTACAAGAAAAACAACACAATGGGGAAACATGTTCATGTAGTAAAAGTTTTAGCCTAATGCAGACAGAAACCTGAAGCGGAAAACTTGCATAGATAGTTGACAAAAAATACAACAGAAAAATATAATTACAACATCAAGAGTCGCATAAAAACCATTCATGAAAATATCATATAAATAAACAAAAATGAGTAAAAAAATAGTAGTGTATTCTATTGTTCATAACACAATTAATAATAATAACACTTAAAAAAACTCTAGAGAAAAACTTTGAAGTAACTAATTATTATTATTTATTGAAAACTGTATGTGAATAAAAGCTTAAAAGTAATAATGAAATCAAAAGTTGTTCCACGTTGGCTTATTTGCTTGAAGTACTAATAAAACCAATGAAAGTAACTATAAATTTTGAAGAAAAAGTATCAATCACATGATATAAAGAAATCTAGAGTACTATTCAAGTCACATATACATGGATTTAAAAAAAATCAAACAGTAGACTAAAAAATTATTGGAAATTTATTGATTTTTGTATTTTGGAAACTGTAAAATGGAAAATTGAATGAATCACATAAAATCTATTCAAAATGTATAAATATTTGTACCAAAATCTTATAGATTTCGTAAAAAATATTCTCTCGTAGTTAACCATATAAATATATTACAGAAAATAAAAATTCAAAGTAACATAAACGTAAATAACCTCATTAAAAAACATAAAAATTTAACTATTAATCAAACATTTAAATGGAATATTCAGTTGAAAATAAAGAAACATATATACAAAAAACTTCATTAACCAAAAAATTAACTAATAATAAAAAATTACAACTAAATTTTCAGTTTGAAACAACAAAATCAAAACAGAATGCATGTTTTGTATATCAACTAAACAAACTAAAACAGAACACATGTTATATTATAATTAAGTTATATTAAACAACCATAACTCAAACATAATAAAAAAACTAATAATTTGTGGATAAATAGAGAAAAGAAACCTCCATAGTAGAATAGAAAATATCAGAATCATCTAGTGAAGAGAACTCAGGTGGGTGTGATCAATCATAAAATAGATTATCTGCAATAACCAATATTCAACATCATCCAGTGAATAGATGTTATTGGAAATTATTTATAAAGACTATAACAACCAAGGTATGCGTTATTTTCATACCATCATTCTCAACATTATAATAATCTTCATCATCATCAAAATCAATATTCTGCCGTAAAATAATCAGAAACCAAATCAAAGGTTTGGCCCAATACTAAGGCTTAGAGAAAGCTCAATTGATATTTGGTTATAACCTGATTATAGCCATTGTCATCACTATGCATTTCATTATTATATAGGATCTCATCATCTCCATCCTCATATGAACCTTCCTTCTTTTCCTTCCTCCCTTTACCCTCATGCCCCTACCAAATTTGATTTAGGAACTTGAACCAAGAAAAATAAGATAATAATGAAAAAATTGCATAGAAATTTTGGTAATTGATTGATCAAGCATATTTATATGGCACAATTTGACATTATTAAAAAAATTACATCATTACTTGATAAATAATTTATGCTTCCATAAAGATATAGGGTGACTAAATACATAGTTTGAAAACATAATTTACGTGATGCTTCTATTCTAGTTTCTCAATCATATCAAATATTTTAAAATATATAAAAAAACTCTATTCTGTAAACTTAAATTCAATTTACAAATTTAATCCCAAAATATATTTTCAATGTATACAAAATATTCAAAAACCTGACACCACATACTAAAATTAAAAAATTGGAGTAAAACCTGAATGAGGATTCCACTGAACTGGTTTTTCCTTTCATTTTTGGAGTCTGTCAAAAATTTGAAAACTAAATTAAGATAGAGCATTAAATAATTAGATAAAGGAAATATGAAAACCATAAATAGAATATGAAACATCTATACCAGTCATTCAACTCCTGATATTTATATAACTTTCAGATCATATACCAATCAGTTAAAGAGGAAAGTTATCCTTATGGGTCTCTAAATAATCCCAAAGGTAACCTTAAACAATATTTTTCAGTAGCTCGTTCTTATCCAAGAACATCTCTATGTCAGCATCTTGGTCATCTGAAGAATTACGTAGATGGTCATATTTAGAGAGAATTTAGGATAAAAAAACTTGAAATAAAATACACAAACATATAATTAAATATCATACATCATTTGATATTTATATAAAGTATCCACCATAAATAGAACATGTTATAAATACGCAAGTACTGTTCATGTTTGAAGTTCAAAAAAGAAATAAAATTCATTATTACCAAACATGTCCAACAATTTCAATTTAAGCCATCTTAAATTGACCACCTTTCAAATCTAAAAAATTATTAGATAAATTAACCAGCATAGTTAGAAATTTATATAGATAAGTAATTTTATTAAAATTCTTAAAAACTAGAAAAATTGGGTTGTAAAGACCCGGAAATTTCAAGGAATTTTTTTTTTAATTTATTTGGAATTTTACAACTACACAGTTTCTGACGGCACCTGATTCTGAGGCCCGGTGTGCCCGGAATAAATTTCCGAAGTTTAGCTTGGGTATGTTCAGTAAACAAACGAGCGGGTTTTCCTAACTTTTGAACCGGTGCTTGGAATCTAAATCTGAGGGCACCGATGAAACCGCAGCACCAGTAATTGCTTAGGAAGACTTTTCTTGGAGTTGTGTTTTCTCGGGAGGAGATGTTAAAAATGTGAGGAATAAAAATTAAAATTGTTTTACAATTTATTTTTATTTCTCTAACTGATGTTTAATCATTGTGGAAAAGGAAGATGCAAGGAAGTTTTGGTGGGACCCACACGAGCCCCACCTTTTGAATTTTCTCAAACCTCCCATTAAGTTTGCAAACCCCCCATTATTTTTGTAACTCACCCACACCACAAATTTAATGACAAGTCAACCCACAAAGTTAATTTTATTATTAAATGCTCTTCAATTAAGTCCATTAATTGAATGTGATCTTTTGATTTTCAAATTTAATTTTGGCATGTGTGTGTGTTAATAAAATAAGACAATGTCTTACTTTATGGGGGGTTGATTCGTTGTGAGGAAACAAGGATAGAACTCTCTAGTCTTGGAAAACGTTCTTCCTTGTTGAAGAACGCGAAGAGCTCCGTCACCGCAAGGGAATCGTTGTGTCGTCTCCTCTCCTCTACGCAGCCAGTGAGACATGACTTCTTCAGAGAATAACGACGTGCCACATCCTTCATCAGGCGAACACCGACGACGCTTACAGAGCCTCGTTCCGCGACACTGTCTTCTGCAACGTCATCTTCCCACGACGATCCTCGTTCGACGACTTATTCAAGGTAGGGGATTAAGTTCTGAATAATACAAAACCCATGTTTATTTTTCCTTCTAAATCAAAGAGCGCTGATCAATATAATATTATGATTGATTCGTGAAAGAATATGTTTGCGGGTTGGGAATTTTTTATTGCGGGGAAAAACGTAAGGGAATTTTGTTTAATACTCTTCGAGTGATTTAATCTCACATGCTAAAGCATTTAATGGTATGAAGTTAGTATAATTTACACTTGAATAAATTATACCCTCATCGATACTAAAAGCATGTGTTTTAATGACAACCATTTGAGAACACCTAACGCGGAGGGAGCGGCCTGAACAAACATGGCCCGACAACCCTCCGCAGATTGTTTATTGATGTGCGGATCGACGGGAGATGAAGGAATGGGCCGAAGAGGTGATTTTAAGATGACGTAGTGAAGCTCGGGTCCCGTAAGGACTCTAGGCGTAGACGGTGGGTGAAACGGACCACCGGTGCGCGTCTGGTGGTCCGCGGAAAGCAGCATCAGTGCGCCGCGGGAGAAGACCGCTGCGGCTGAGCCGCGACGGACTGGAACGGCTTTTCCGTTCCGGATTTTGGGGGAGAGGCACGGCATTAAAGTCGCGCCGGTTTGCTGGACGACCGGGGGGGACATCGCCACCCCCCTTCCGCGTCCGCTTGGCCAGCGCCGAGCCACCCCGCTCGGCCAGCGTCGGGCCGCCCGCGCCGGGCTGGGTCGGGCCTCCCACGCTGGGCCGCGCCAGCTGGGCCGGGCCGCGCTTTCCAGGTCGGTCTGCACCTTAGTGGGCTGGAATTAGACCCGGGTCAGGTCGACCCGGTTCGGGCCGACCCAGGAGGACTCGGGCCGGGTCGGTCCGTGCCCAAAACCCCATAAAAACGGATAGGTTCGTTAAAACGCTTGTAACCTGGGCTAAGGACCTTTGATCGATGCACCATTAGTTGATATGTGATCCTTAGATCGAGACGTTTGTTTCGGTATACTACACTCAAGGTTTTGGAGAACTTTGGATATGTCCGGGTTGGTTCGAACAGGAAACCAACCGGGCCCTCGGAGCGGAAATGCTTATAACTTGAGTTCCGGACGTCCGATTGACATGCCGTCGACTTTATTGGACTCCTCTTAGTGAGACAGACCTTTTGGATTACTCCGCATGAGTTTTGGACGTAGTTGGAGGATGGTCGGGTTGGTTTTGACTTAAAAACCAACCGGATCCCTTGAACGAAAAAGCCATTAACTCTCAGACCGGGCGTCCGATTGACGCGCCGTCTGTCACGTTGAGTTCCTATCAACGAGGTGGAACTTTGGGATACATCAAATCCGGACTAAGTGTCAGTTGATGTATCGAACCCTTGGCTCGTGGAGTGGACCCTCCCGGAAAGGAGCATGCTGTGTGCGGGAACCCTGGAGCTGGCTGCGACGACGATGACAACCGTATTTGAATCCTCCGTGGGTTCGACGTTGAAGACTTTCGTACTGGAATCCTACGTGGGTTCAACTAAGATGACAAGCGTATTGGAATCCTCCATGGGTTCGATGGTTAAGACTTTCATACTGGAATCCTTCATGGGTTCGACGACGATGACAACCGTATTGGAATCCTCCGTGGGTTCGACGGTGAAGACTTTCTTACTGAAATCTTTCGTGGGTTCGATGAAGATGACAACCGTATTGGAATCCTCCGTGGGTTCGATGGTGAATAATTTCGTACTGAAATCCTCCATGGGTTTGACGATGATGACAACCATACTGGAATACTCCATGGGTTCGATGGTGAAGACTGTCGTACTGGAATCCTCTATGGGTTCGAGGACGACGACAACCGTACTGGAATCCTCCGTGGGTTCGGCGGTGACGACTACAGTACTTGTATCCTACGTGGGTCTGACAGTATTGACCTCTGTTGTATTATCCTATGTGGGTCCGACAGCTTATTTGGTCTAGTATCCTATGTGGGTCCCAACTAGATGAATCAGTAACTACATCTGATCATCTACTTTTGCTTTACAAATGATGTATACCTGTGTGAGTTGAGTCTTGACTTTCAATCATTATATTCGATATGATTGACTTGCTTTCCTATGTTGATTGGGTTGTGCTTTCCTGTATGGATTGGGTTGTACTATCCTGTGTGGACGTGATCGAACTTGGGCTTGGATATTTGAGCCAAACTAGAATTGATGACTTAGGTATATGTATGAGCATATACCCTAGTAGAGTGGGATGTTACTTCATAATTGTATCTTTCCTTTGTGGATTATCCTTCATGGATTCTGGGAGACCTTCGGGGGTCTCAGGGTCCCTACTGAGTAGCGTATACTCACCCCTACAGGGGATATGCCCACACTACATTATGTTGGATGCAGACGACGGACAGCGCTGATCGTGATTGAGGCTTGTGGAGCAAGTCGGTACCTGGAGGTGGACCACAGGACGGGATGTACACAGAGTGGACGGCTGGACCCGAGGAGCTGAGGAGACTATCTGTACCCACCCTTCAAGTGGGACTTCCAGTGTACGGCTCGACGTTGCTACTTTACTTTTCAGTTTTTGTACTTTACTTTCAGTTTGGGTTTGTATTCTGGCCCACTTACTTTCCCGCACTTACTTTTGTACTCAGTTTACTTAGTGTTTAATTATTATGTCTTACTCTATGGTGTTTGTTTACTTTATAAAGGCAATGACTTTCCCTTTTTGTCGATATTTATGCCTTTGGTGATAGTCGCCAGCCCCTGGCCTTTCGGAGGCGGGTTTGGGGTAGTCACGGCACGGGCCCCGAGGACAGGTCATTAAAAATTGGTATCAAAGGAGTTCGGTTCTACCACATAACTCAGGGATATGATCTTTCTTCTATGTTAAGAAATAGTGTTAGGGATATTGAGTGTGGTTATCAGTCCAGGGAGTCCAGTGTTGGTGCGGCGGCTAACGTATCCGTACACCAGGACCCTGACTTCTGATTTCCGACTCTGTGCACGAAAACATTGATTGCATGTGTGTTTGAAAAGTTTTCTTTGTGATTACTTTGTGTTAGCTCACCAGGTATACTGTTTGACCGTGACGCACCTATTTCTTTTCAGTATGGCCTCATGACGGTAGCCAGCTAGGGTTCAAAGCTTTGTATGAGACGACAGCCCACTGAGCGACGAGGCCTCGATGCAGGGTCCTTTTACAGCAGAGGCACTGGAGATACCTCTACCCGCCGAGCCACCGATGCCACCAGCCGCAGCCGCTGAGAGTGCACGTCGCCTTAGTGCACTGCACAAGTTCCAGATTCAGAGACCGCCTAGGTTCCACGGGGTGACAGACCCTCAGGCAGCCGAGGATTGGCTGGAGGCTATTTTTCGAGTTTTCAGGTTAGTGGGAACACTAGCTGACCTCATGGTGATCCTTGCAGCGAGTCTCCTGCACGCAACAACAGGGAGATGATGGATCCTGATGCTCTAGGTGCACGACGAGGAATCACTCCTTTGGATGGACTTTGAGAGCCTCTTCCACTCAGAGTTCATCCCAGCCACCCTCTGTGTGGTGCACATTTAGGAGTTACTACAGCTGCGGCAGGGCAGCATGACCGTGGCCCAGTACTCGGTGAGGTTTAACTGATCTCTCACGCTACTACACAGATATGGTACGGGACCCGTTCTTCCGGGCCCGGGCCTTCGAGTAGGGACTGAGGCATGAGATCAGTGATTCGATGATCTCCCTCAACATTCCGACGCAGGTAGGGGTGTTGGAGAGAGCCCTTATAGTGGAGAGTTTTCTCGCCGAGCAGTCACCAGCGGCGGGACCCTCTGCAGGACGACCCGTAGCGAAGTCTTCTGCAGCTGGCAGTAGATAGATGACACATAGGTACAAACGAGCTAGACCATCAGACGGGCAATCTCCAGATGCATATTTGGTTGTGTGGGGAACACGAAGGAGAGCCAACTACACGAGGAGCAGACTATGCTACGCATGCGGCGGGCATGGCCACGTGGATCGAGACTGCCCGACTCGTCCTGCTGATGAGCAGCAGGCAGTAGAGGGACCTCCCAAGTAGAGGTTCGATCATGGTGGTCCGTAGGGAGAAGGCGGACTAGGCAGAGGAGCTGACTGTGCAGCTAGAGGTGGACGACGCTTCGAGGCCTTGCCCCCACCACCAGGAAGACCACCCCGACCGCAGGGAATGGGTGGACAGGGGAGAGCTCAGCTAAAGGCAGCGAGGCTTACGACCATGAAGCTCCAGGAGTAGATGGACAGGAGCGGGACTAGCTCAAGACATGGGCACTTTTGTTCATGTTGCTTCTAGCTTTGTTGATGTTATGTGTCTTTGTACCTTGAGCTGCAGTAATAAAAAACACTTGTTCTTGTGACGTTTTTTTCCCTATCCTTTTTATGTAGTTGATACTAAGAGGTTCCAGTTTCAAATTGTTGACTTGACCCTCACTTTGAGATACCTACTGGAGGAGACCCAGTGACCACACACTGATGCTGACAGTGTGACTCAACCCTTGGAGGCAAGAGTAACGGTTGGATCTCTTGGTAGTAGCGTCGAAGCCTTACGACGTCATCCTTGGTATGGATTAGTATCATCCATGTCAGGATTGACTGTATTAGGCAAAGAATGTGGTTCATCTAGGGGATGAGACCAGATTTCTCTTATCGGAAAAGAAGAAATCTTAGCAGCTCTTGTAGGACCAGAGAAGGTCCAGGTCATCCAAGAGCAGATGAGGACAGCTCAGAGCTAACATAAGTCTTATGCTGACAGGAGGTGGAGATAACTAGAGTTCGAGGATGGCGACCACATCTTCCTACGGGTCTCACCTCGATGTGGATTACAGAGTTTTGGTCGGGGTGACAAGTTATCTCCGCGCTTCATCGGACCCTTCTAGGTCCTCAATAGGGTAGGTGAGGTGGTTTACCGCTTGACCCATCCACCTCAGTTGCACCAGGTGCACAATGACTTCGACGTATCTTAGCTGAGGAGATACGTGCATGAACCGACGCATATCATAGACCACGGGGAGCTGGACTTTGGCGATGGGGTGACTTTTGTGGAGGTCCCGATGGAGATCAAGGATCGAAAGGAGAGTGTCCTACGTGGATGGTTGATTCCTCTAGTGCACATTAGATGGCAGCACGGGAACCTCTAGGAGATCACTTTGGAGCGGGAGGCTCAAATGCGTGCTCAGTACCCTATTTTGTTTCCCTAGTTTGTGTTATTGCTTTATGGGGACGTAAATCCCTGAGGTGGGAGTAATGTAAAGACCCGGAAATTTCATGGAAATTTTTTTTCTTAATTTCTTTGGAATTTTATGAGTACTCAGTTTCTGATGACAGTTGATTTCGAGTCCCGGTGTGCTCGGAATCAATTTCCGAAGTTTAGCTCGGGTACGTTCAGTGAACGAACGAGCGGGTTTTCCTAACTTTTGAACCGGTGCTCGGAATCAAAATCCGAGGGCACCGATGAAACTGCAACACCGATAATTGCTTAGGAAGACTTTTCCTAGAGGTGCGTTTTCTCGGGAGGAGATGTTTAAAATGTGAGGAATAAAAAATAAAATTGTTTTATAATTTATTTTTATTTCTCTAACCGATGGTTAAGTGTTGTGGAAAAGTAAGATGCAAGGAATTTGGGGTGGGACCCACACGAGCCCCACCTTTTTAATTTCCTCAAACCTCCCATTAAGTTTGCAAACCTCCCATTATTTTTCTAACCCACCCACACCCCAAATTTAATGACAAGTCAACCCTCAAAGTTAATTTGATTATTAAACGCTCTTCAATTAAGTCAATTAATTGAATGTGATCTTTTGATTTTCAAATTTAATGTTGGCATGTGTGTGTGTTAATAAAATAAGACAATGTCATATTTTATGGGGGGTTGATTCATTGTGCGGAAACAAGGAGAGAACTCTCTAGTCTTGAAAAACGTTCTTCCTCATTGAAGAACGCGAAGAGATCCGTCACCGTAAGGGAATCGTTGTGCCGTCTCCTCTCCTCTCCACAGCCGGTGAGAGACGCCTTCTTCGGAGAACGATGACGCGCCGCATCCTTCATCGGGCGAGCACCGACAACGCTTACGGAGCCTCGTTCCGCGACGCCGTCTTCCGCGACGTATTCTTCCCGCGACAATCCTCGTTCGATGACTTCTTTAAGGTAGGGGATTAATTTGTGAATAATAATAAACCCATGTTTATTTTTCCTTCTAAATCAAAGAGCGCATATCAATATAAAATTATGATTGATTCGCGAAAGAATATGTTTCCGGGTTGGGAATTTTTGATTGTGGGGAAAAACGTAAGGGAATTTTGTTTAATAATCTTTGAGTGATTTAATCTCACATGATAAAGAGTTTAATGGTATGAAGTTAGTATAATTTACACTTGAATAAATTATACCCTCGTCGATACTAAAAGCATGTATTTTAATGACTTCCATTTGAGAACACCTAACGTAGAGGGAGCGGGCCAAACAAACACGGCCCGAAAACCCTCCGCAGATTGTTTATTGATGTGCGGATTGACGAGCGATGACGGAACGGGCCGCAGAGGCGATTTGAAGACTCCGTAGTGAAGTTCGGGTCCTGTAAGGACTCCAGTCGTAGATGGCGGGTGAAACGGAACACGGGTGCGCGTCTGGTAGTCCGCGGAAAGTGGCAGCAGCGCGCCGCCGGAGAAGACCGTCGTGTCTGAGCCGCGGCGGACCGGAACGGCTTTTCCATTCTGGATTTTGGGGGAGCGGCATAGCATTAAATCCACGCCGGTTTGCTGGATGACCGGGGGGGACAGCGCCACCCCCCTTCCGCGTCCGCTCGGCCAGCGCGGGTCCGCCTAGGCCGGACCGGCCGCACCGGGCCGGGACGCCCGCACCGTCTGGGTTGGGCCGCACCCTAGGGGGATGGACTTGGACCTGGGTCGGGTCGACCCAGTTCGGGCCGACCCAGGGGGTCTCAGGCTGGGTCGGTCCGGGCCCAAAACCCCCTAAAAACGGACAGGTTTATTAAAACGCCCATAACCTGGGCTACAGACCTCTGATCGATGCACCGTCAGTTACAATTCGATCCTCGGATCGAGGCGGTCGTTTTAGTATACTACAGTCAAGGTTTTGGATAAATTTGTGTATGGTCGGGTTGGTTCGAACACAAAACCAATCGGGCCCTCGAAGCGGAAACGTTTATAACTTGAGCTCCGGATGTCCGATTGACGTGCCATCAACTTTATTGGATTCCTCTTAGTGAGATAGACCTTTTGGATTACTCCGCTCGAGGTTTGGATGTATTTGGAGTACAGTCAGGTTGGTTTTGACTTAAAAACCAACCGGGCCCCTAGAACGAAAATGCCATTAACTCTCAGACCGGGCGTCCGATTGACGCGCCGTCTGTCATGTTGAGTTCCTATCGACGAGGCGGGACTTTGAGATACATCAACTCCAAACTACGTGTCAGTTGATGTATCGACCCCTTGGCTCGTGGAGCGGACCCTCCTGGAAATGAGCATGCTGTGTGCGGGAACCCTAGAGTTGGCTGCGACAACGATGACAACCGTACTGGAATCCTCTGTGGGTTAGACGGTGAAGACTTTCGTACTGGAATCCTCCGTGGGTTCGACGACGATGAAAAACATATTGGAATCCTCCGTGGATTCGACGATGAAGACTTTTGTACTGGAATCCTCCGTGGGTTCGACGACGATGACAACCGTATTGGAATACTCCGTGGGTTCGACGGTGAAGACTTTCGTACTGGAATCCTCCGTGGGTTCGACGACGATGACAACCGTATTGGAATCCTCTGTGGGTTTGACGGTGAAGGCTTTCATACTGGAATCCTCCATGGGTTCGATGATGATGAAAACCGTACTGGAATCCTCGGTGGGTTCGACGGTGAAGACAATCGTACTGGAATCCTCAGTGGGTTCGAGGACGACGAAAACCGTACTGGAATCCTCCGTGGGTTCGGCGGTGACGACTACAGTACTTGTATCCTACGTGGGTCCGACAGTATTGACCTCTGTTGTAGTATCCTACATGGGTCTGACAGCTTAGGTGGTCTAGTATCTTACGTGGGTCCCAGCTAGATGAATCAGTAACTACATCTGATCATCTCCTTTTGCTTTATAAATGATGTATACCTGTCTGAGCTGAGTCTTGACTTTCAATCATTATCTTCAATATGATTGATTTTATTTCCTATGTGGATTGGGTTGTGATTTCCTGTGTGGATTGGGTTGTACTATCCTGTGTGGACGTGATCGAACTTAGGCTTGGATATTTGAGCCGAAATGGAATTGATGACTTAGGTATATGTATGGACATATACCTAAGTAGAGTTGGATGTTACTTCATAATTGTATCTTTCCTTTGTGGATTATCCTTAATGGATTCTGGGAGACCTTCGGGGGTCTCGGGGTCCCTACTGAGTAGCGTATACTCACCCCTGCACGGGCTATGCCCCGCACTACGTTGTGTTGGATGCAGACGACGAACAGCGCTGATTGTGATTGAGGCTTGTGGAGAAAGTCAGTACCTCGAGGTGGAAAACTGGACGGGGCGTACACGGAGTGGACGAATGGAACCGAGGAGCTGAGGAGACTATCTGTACCCACCCTTTAGGTGGGACTTCCAGTGGACGGCTCGATGTTGCTGCTTTAATTTTCAGTTTCTGTACTTTATTTTCAGTTTGGGTTTGTATTCTGGCCCACTTACTTTCCCGCACTTACTTTTGTACTCAGTTTACTTAGTGTTTACTTCTGTTGGCTTACTCTGTGGTGTTTGTTTACTTTATAAAGGCAATGCCTTCCCCTTTTTTCGGAATTTATACCTTTGGTGCTAGTCGCCAGCCCCTGGACTTTGGAAGGCGGGCTTGGGGTAGTCACGGCATGGGCCCCGAGGACGGGTCGTGACATGGGTTTACCAAACATGTTCTGCATGTTCAATTTAATCCAGTATAAAATAACAAAAATCCTAAGTAAATACGAGCATGAAATTTTGAAAATAAAAAAGGAAACCATGCATTCTGAAAAAATACATTAGAAATTGAACATTTATGAACAGGAAAAAAAATGTTCCAATTCTCTAAAAATTCAATAATTTATATAAAATATTTTTTAAAAATAGAATAAATAATAATGAATTGAAATATTATATTTTAAAGTTGGAGTGACTCATAAATAATAAGAATAAATATGTTTGAATTCATGTTTTGTACTGAATGGAAGTTTTATATTGTGCCATCCCATATCCTCTCACTTTATAGAATCAAAACTACCTTTGAAGGAAAGTTTTCAACTGGTCATCAATAACTAGTTCATTGTGTGTGTGATCAATGCATAAATATGCATGGATATGGCCAATGTTTGCATGGATGATCCCACACAAATAAATAAAAAAAAGAATTGTGAAAATAAAAGGTTCAGTTAAACATAAGCCATGAAAATAGAAACCAAAATACAATTTTCATTTACAGAAGGGTCCCAATAGCTTCAAATTAGTGAAACATACCTTCGGGAAAGTAAAGATACCAAGAAACTCTTCATTCAACATGACATCAAAAACAAATTCACGTTTCTCTAAATATTCTGTTAAGTCAACCTACAGACATGCATATCACATGATCACTTTCAAAGTATCATACTTGAGTAAAAAATTTGAAAATGAAAACATAGGAAAATAGAAATATAAAATTTGAAAATTTTAAGTAAATATGTGTAAGGGGAAAAACTATAGAATCAAGGAATTATAAAGGAAAAAATAAGAATCCTTTACAGCTGATTGCAAAAGAATTGAGAAAACATAGCCATACATGCACTTTGACATTATTTTCATCATAGAGAGAACATTCTACAGTAAGAACTCTTTGACTAAAATAATAATTTATAAAGTAAAGGATAATAATTCAGAATTGAAATAGGGTGGTACTCACCACAACATTATCTTTGCAACAGAATTATCCTTATCTGTATCAACAGTAATGCTTTTTTTTAAATTATTTGTAGGCACACTGCCAGCTAGGAGGCTTACCATTCACATATGTCTACTCCTTATGACTTAAAATTTTAGAGAACAACCATAACTGGATCTTTGTATGCAACAATTCTATAACAAGATGGAATTATATTGAATCTATGTTTTATTGGAAGCTACATATGAATTGTGACTTGCAAAAAACTAAGATAAAAATAATAAAACTACACTAAGATATAAATATATAATGGGAGATAATGAACACAAAAAATGGAAAAATGAAAGAAGACGTGTGCTAATTTAACCTATGTTGGATGGCCTAGTACCTAAACCTGAATATGTTCTAGCTCTGTATAAACTCCCATGCTTCAACCACACTATTAAAAACATCTAGGAACTGAAAAAACACCACATAATTACAAATATTATCCCATGTTGAATGATTTTTCTATCATACTATAGCCATAAATCTTTATCCAATCAATAAACACTTATTGGGCTGTAATTATTGCTAGTTTGTAAGGTTCAGTTTGGAAGGTCTTACCAGAAAACCTCTGAAAACATTCAGCACCAAAGATAAGTACTCAATTTTCTCTATATTTCTCATTTAATAATATAAGAAAATGAAATAGGTAACAAATATAGATGCCATAGCAGGTTATGCATGAATAAATTCTTGTACCGGTTGCATAGCTTGGGGGTAATAGTATTGAAGATTTAGGGGTTACCATAGCTAGAGGAAAATGAAATCTCAATCCTGAGGTGGTTTTACAGTGCATCTATATTATGAAAGTGTAAGTGCAGGGTTACCATAGATACAAACGACAAAAATCAGGTATTGATTTCATTTGAAATTGAGGGATTCTTGACAGAATCCTTTAGAGTGGACTATGGAAGCATGAGGTGATGTAGCCGGAGACATATGCAGTGGGAGGGGGAGAAGCTAGAGAGGGAGGATCCAGAACCAGAGGCAGAGGTGGAGCAGACATAGCAGGTGGAAATGATAGAGTCGAAGTAGGCAGAGGCAAAGCAGGAAAAGATCAAGGAACCAAAGGCGGATTAGTGTAGGTGGAGGAGCCGAAGGAGGATAGGGTTATCGAGGGAGATGGAGAAAAATGGGAGGAGGAAACCCTAGGGGTGGGGGGGGAACGCAAGAAGTCTTAATGGAGGGATACGGAGAGCCTCGATTTTGCATGTTTTTGTAGTGAGGAATTCATTTTAGGGGTGATTTGGAAGCATAAGTGGGTGAAACCTTTGCAAGAAACAACCCTGATTTAGAATAGATTTAGATGTAAGGTTACTATTCAAGTGACTATTAACACCCATAAATGTGTACCATACGCTTTTCAATTAAGGATTTGAGTAGTGTAAATCCAATGAAAAATATCAATATCCTTTTCATGAAGAAATTAGAAGTCGCATGATTGAGAATAAGGGATTGGTATTCATTTTATAAATGGAACATATTGTAGTCCCCATAACATACAACACTTGGAATCATTATAATAATTTTGAGTTAAAAAAATTAGCCAACCATGACTATAAATACTACTATCTCAACCGAGGGACATGTTGGAGTCTCGTCAACTACTCTTGGTAGCTAGCACAATTGGCCATAATGGCAGTAGGATGTGGGTGAGCATAACACCCAGTGGGTGAACATAGGTGGGTACATGGTGCAAGCTAAGCACACATGGGAGTGCCTAGGTGGACCACACAGGAGTATCATGGCATGATAAGGGAGAGTGTGTGCATTGTCCTAAGTTCCAACCTTGATGCTAGATCAAGAGATGGAGAAAGTATTGAGTATTATTAAGTGATTCCAGAACGATTGCCAAACCAATGTGGGACTCATAGAGTACAATCACTGTTCACCAATCTTAAAAACACTTGGATATAATGCAACCATTAGATATATTATAGCTCTATAATCTGATGAATTCCATGAATCATGTATTTCAATAGAACTGATTCCATCTTCAAACTCCTGAATTTTGAAGGAACCTACCCACAAGCTTGATACCACAGATCTCGACACTCCAGCACTCAACGAACATCATGCAATCCATCACCTTTGATCAATTCAAGACAAAGAATCATACTCGATCATCCATGATGTATTTTATACATGCTATAACCTAAATAATTTTATACTATCCAAGCCCATTTAGTGTTTTAGAAGATAAGTGATCCATTGATCCATCGCAATAATAAGGCATTGATCACATGAATGCATGGCCAATAGTTATCATGGAGTCATGTGAAGAAGAGTGTAACTTAAATCCCATTAATCTTCAATTATAGAAAACTTCCATCATGTGAATATTTTAATATTTTTCTACTGAATGCCAACTGATTTATCACAATAATAATCCTCATTTGTGTAAGGTTATATGTATCATATGATTTTGTGGCATTCTATGAAGACTACCATATAAAAACAAATCCATATTGATGATCATTGAGTATTATAATTGGTAGCATGACATGAATCCACGACATCATGTGAATCCATCATGTAAAAAATATCTTCCATCATGTAAATATCCTATCATGGACATACTTCATCGCATGAATCATTCGATAATTTTCAATGGTTTTTTCATTGAGGTATCACATAATCAAGTGAATCTGATCATACGAACCATGTATTTAATCCATTGGATGAAGAAAAACTTATGTATAAATATCCTATAATGAATACCATGGGGTTTTTCCATCGACTATCCACCATGGAATCACATGAAGAATAAGACGATCATAAAAAACCTACTAATCTCCACTACAAATTAATCATGAAGTCATATATCCACCTTAACATCACATGAGTATGAAAAACACCAAGAGTTTTAGATCCTTGAAGATAGGACACCCACTACCTCAAGACGGTACACATGGCACACTCACTGAGTAAGGTGGTGGCATATTTATCCCCCTTTTTCTTATATAAACTCCTGCCTCCTTCAAGAATAGGAGAAGAGGGGTGAAATAAAAAGAAAGGGAGTAATAGGTGAGGGAGAAACTCTCTAAGTAATCCCACACCGTGTGACACCCCATTGTAAGACCACATCGCATGACTCCATCATGTGAATCCCTTACATGATCACATGATTATTTGAACATCTTGTGATGTCTTCAGGTGAACTGGGGTGTTATCATTCTCATATGCCTTTGAAATTCACCCCCTTTTCATGTGATTACCTCATAATACATAGACATGAAACTCAATCCCCCAGTCATGCAAAGCATTCACATGAACCCATAGTTATTCAATTCTATCATATGGTTGATTCAGTAGAATGATATTTTCTATGTGTCTTGATCATGCACTGAATAATATGAAAACTTGTTACACAAGATGTATTCACATAGCCATGAATTAGAAACCCCTGTTCATGTAGAATGAGAGTCTTGGAAATGTGAACCCCTATCCATGTATCCTAACCATGATCCCTTGGACATGTCAACCTTGACATGTAAACCCCTACCCATAAATACTAGCCATGTGCCCTTAGAAGTGTTAGCCTTGAAATGTGAACCCTTGAACATATGAAATGTACTTTATAACCTATTTACATGTCAATCCCTAGTCATTAACCCTAATTCATGTACTCACTTATGATCACATGACCCTCTTGAGGTCACCCGACCATGTGACCACAAATTGGTTATGTGATCAGAGTGGGGGTGTTATCTTATGCCATGCCCTCAAAAGGGTCTTCATTATATACAATCATGTTAAATAGAAATTTCAAGTTCATATCTATTTTTCCATGAAAGGTTAAAGAATGTATATGTGATAGGAGAATCCACATTGGTGTAAGTACCTCAATATTCTAATTATTATATCCCATAAGACCAAATTCTCATATGAGTCTATCATCCTTACTCATCTACCAATGAATAAGAAATAGGTTCATACATGGTTATAATCTTCAGTGTAATCCCCAACCATTCCCTCAAGCACCTTAATCTATGTTTTCTCCTTTTAGATTTATCATGGATCAGAAGTCCCAACTTAGATTCTCTTTTTAGGTTAACCCCAAGTGGGAATCCACTTGGGTGTATGTCAGTAAAATATTCAAATATTTCTAAACAATGAGGAAATAATCCTCATGATTATTGATTATATTTACTCTCTCATCATAAAGTTAGGAACAATATGTAACACCCCAAGCTTCCACGGTACGTTTCCCTTTGAATAATGCGATAGCGTGTGTTGTACGCAACACCGAGTTCTAACAACCAATCAAACTAGCCGTTATGAATAGTAATACCTACTTTTTAAAATTATATATATTTTATATTTCAAAATGGACTTCATTTTTGGATTCGGAATATCTAATTTAGCCTAAGGTGAAATTTTGGTACTTTTCGGATAACTTTCATATTTTGATGAATAGTGAAAATTACTAAATTTTAATTAAAAACAACTTTTTTAATCAAAATAATTAATAGTGATAAATTATGAATTTTAGTAGTTTTAAAGTATATTTAGAATATATTTTTACCATTTAATATAATGTTTGTCATTGGACATAATTTTACAATTAAACCGAACATAAACAAGTGTCAATATTTTGATAGTTATTATCTCTTAAAAACAGGCTTTTTGTTTTGACAGCGGGAATTAATTTTAAATTAATTTTTGCCACTTCTGTGTTTTGAATTTGGGAAAATGGATACCATATTTGGAATCAGGATGTTCAAATTGTGTAAATAGGTAACTTTTATTTTTAGACATTTTGAATAATTACTGCGGTAAATATTTTATTAACCATGGTTAAGGGTAAATCCGGTAAATAAGGGTTAAAAAATAATATTATAATAATAATAAATTACCCTAAAACGTGTCTTAACCCTATTGGTTGATACATGGTCGACCATGGACATCTTTGGGTTGATTTTGGGACCCCATGGATCCACTTGTAAGTGATAATGACACTTTATTTTAATTAAGTTAAAATGAATACAAAAATGACACAAGCATATATCTTTTAGCAAAACAATTGTTACATAGGGCTATATATGTTGGATTTTAGATTATAAATATTCATTATAAAGATAAAACTATTTCCTACATAATGATATTTTATTTATAATTTTTAGACATTAAATAATTTATTTTATTTATGACACAATGATGATGCAGTAATTACTATAATAGTGAAAAATTAAAATAATTGATATTATAAATACCCAAATAAATATAATATGAAACTTTTAATGAATTAAACTAATTTTCTAGGATAATATGATATATTAGGATTGATTTAATTGACTTTGTTCGAAGTAAACAATCTGTTATGAGTTTCAAAAAAATCAACTATTGAATAGTGTCAAAATTGACATAAAAGAATTCTTAAAACAAATATTATATTATTAATTGATATTAAATTCCTAAAAATCTAAGGTTTGGCCAAGAGACTTATATAATTATAGGTTAATCATTAATGGACCACTTGGGGGTCGCTTGTATGTATGTAGTAAGTTTATTAACCATATTATATAAAAATACAAAGAGACATTGTAAAAGTGAAACTAATTAACTTAGAGTTAAAACTTAAAGATAAGGTTAATATAAGTACCCAAACCTGTCTAAATTCTATTGGTTGAGTTTTTTTCGACCCATACCCACCTTAACCTTTGAATAATAAACTTTGGATCCATTAGAAACCGAATATTAATTTATTATAAATTAATATTTCTAGCTTTTCCAAAGGTGCCCCTCACCCCTCTTATAAAAGGGAACTCCTCCTTCTCATTTCTTCACACCTTAAAAGCCTTTTGGTTCGGCCAAACTCTGACCAAATACTCTCCCAACTTCTCTCACTACAACCTAGGGGCCTTAGTTTGATCAGAAAGCCAACCTAAGGAGCCCTTTTGATCAAATCAAAAGGAAGAACCCGAAGAAGAGGTAATGATTTCACCACCCTTTTCTAAGTTCATTTCTTCTTCCACTTCTTCTTCCTTTGTTGTTACCATTCTAAAATAATAAATCCAGTATCATATATATACTGTGATGTTATTATAAATATGGTACAACCATATTCAGTATTCTATCCACCCTTTGAATAACATGTCACCATACGTGCGTACGTACGGCTTACCGTCTCCACGTCGTGGTGTAATTGTTATTCGATATAATATTATTTGGATGGGTATAATAATGATGTGTAACTCATGTAAATAATAAATATAACATGTTAATGATTCTGTATATATGATATACCATCCATTTATATATTATTTTAATATCAAAAGAATGATATTGTCGCTCGTGCGTACGTACGGACTACCGTCTCCACGAACGCGATGAGATTCATTCTCCATCGTATCCATTCAAGTATAATTATCATTTGATGATTTAAAAATGATGTTTAAGGACTTGATATCATTCTGGATATGAATAAGATACAACAAACATGGCTTATGTAACAAAACATATAAAAGAAAACAAGTAAGCTAACACCCGAAACAACGATAATACTAAGATATTATTATCAAATCAATATTAAAAGATCATATATGATATCATATTAATGTATATGATTATTGTATAATTTAATAACAATTATTTCACCATTATACAGGAGGTTAACCTACCCCAACCAAGGAAAAGTACAAGGTAAGGGTTATTTCACAATCTCTTCATTATCCGAGGTTGTTTATACGTAATAATCTACTGGGATCTCGTTATCATCCACGTCCATGTTTCTTCAAAATGTATTTCAAAACATTTTTAATATTTAAAAGAATATGGGTTAAAGTCATTTATACCCTTGTTTGACTTTTTATAAGAGGTTTATAAGGGAATATTTCCGTCGTTTTCCAAACAAGGTGCTTTTTAACCCTTTCGACAGAATTAAGATAAGAATGTTTTTTTTAACTTATACGGCGGGTGCGGTTATTTTCCACCGTTATAAAATCGTCAAAGCTTCCCTTACAAGCTTATAAGAATATTTTCAAAGAAAATGTTTTATTTTATAAATATATGACTCTTAAATGATTTCAAAATAGAAAGAGATATTTCTTTAAAAAGAGTTTTGATTTCATCTATGTCAACATCCTTTAATGGATTTTACGCTTATTTGAGGATGATATATTATGATACAAAACTTTTATATTGTATTAAAGGTTTTGTGATATGTTTGATTGTGGATGTGCTATTTTTTTATATACCATTCATGGTTTATGGTGAAAGTATTGACATTTCGTATGCTAGTTTTAATAAGAATGTTTATGTTATGTTTAAACCTTTTCATATGGGAATGCATTGGACTTAATATGTGACAGGTGGAGCCCGCTATAGCTCCTCGATGCATCGGTAGGTCTCATGAGACAAACTAGTGTCTTGGCACAAGGCCTTGACAAAATCTTATTTGTAGTCTTGGCACGAGGCCTTGGCTATGTGGTTATGATAGTCTGGCATTATGCATTCCATCATTATGAAAGTGGTTATTGATTTTTGCATGTGATTATTCGATTAGTAGAATATCCATGTGAATAAGTAAATGGAATTATTTCATTTTATTTATGCCATACCATGTTGAAATTTCATGTTTGAAAGGATTTTGTTTTAGTTATACATTGCCTTAAATGTTTATTCTTATTTATGAAAGTTTCCTCTATATTGCTATCCTTACTAGGCATTTGAGCTCACCCCTTTTCTATGTTTTATTTTTCCCAGGAAGTGAAGAAGTAAGTTATGAATGACCTGCAGGGATATTATGTGGGGATATGAGTGTGGATTATGGATACATTATGTTGTTGTAGTAGTTTCTCATTTTATGATGTAATGTAAAACTTATGAATATATCTAGTGTTTCCAAGGCTACTAAACCAATTGGTCTTTCGAGATTTGATCTTTCTTGTGATCATGCCAATGTTATGTAATTAATGCACCAACTCTGGGTAACTGGGGTCGGGGCATTACAGTTGGTATCAGAGGAAGTTTAGTACAAACCTTGGAAGCTAGATTTAGATAAAATCTGATTAGAGCACGTAGACCTAAGATGAACTTTGAGGATTAGTATAGAAGAACTTCCTAGAATTTTGGTATTGTAGAGATTTTGTGAGTTTTCCGAGCAATACATCCCTGTCTGGATACGAGCAGGTAGAGGCGGCTCTGGCACAGATGTACCTAGGGGTAAAACCCGAAAACACCGCTTTGAGCTAGACTCGAATGGGAACTGGTGCACGACAACGGGCCTTGCTGCACTCTTGGTTACGACACTCCCGGGGGATATGCTTAGGATAATTCTCATTTTCTTTACAAACCATTATGAAGGGTTTATGAGTATATACATCCTCAAAGGAGACATTTTTATGATTATGGATTATATCCATAAATAGTTCAATTTATGTTAAGTGTTTTATAAGTATGGGATTATGTATTTTGATTCATAAACTGATCTAGTTTATGCCATTGTTTAGAAATGGCGCCTAGTGGAAGAAATGGAAACCCTATCAATGCACGCACTCCATGTAGGGATTTCCCTCCTGCTCAAGATAATTATAGTGGAGCTGGTGATGCAACTGGAGCCGATCAGCTAATCACCATACTGGGACAACTTACTCAGGTTATGAATAATAACCTTACCCGTATGGAGCACCCTGATCCGCAGCGTGGAGGATCAATGTTAGATCGATTCATGAGGCAACAACCACCAACGTTCAATGGGAGTACAAATCCCTTAGTAGCTGAGCAATGGATAAATTCCCTAGAGAAAATATTTCAGGCTTTGGGGAGCAGTGAAAGGGAAAAAGTTATCATGGCAGTTTACCGCCTCACTGGAGATGCTGATCAATGGTGGTCATTGATTCAAAACATGAAGGAAGATGATGAAGTATCAAATATGGAATGGAGGGAGTTCAAAGATCTGTTTTTAGAAAAATACTTCCCTCGCGACCATCGAGAAGATATGGAAAGGCAATTTCTAAGTCTGAGACAGAAGGAGGATGAGAATGTCGCAAAGTATGAGGCTAACTTTACAAGGTTAGCAAGGTACGCTGGTGATTATATACATAACCAAAGAAGTAATATTGATCGTTTCTTTGATGGGTTAGAACCATTTCTCCGTCGAGCATTAGTCTCACAATCCTTTTCATCGTACGAAGACATTGTCTCATGTGCTATCAAGAGCGAAAAGGAATTCTCTAAGTCTTATGACTTTAAAGCAAAGCAAGAGAAGAAGAGACATGCTGATCAATCTGGGAATGGAAATAAGGGGAATAAGGGAAAGGTTGAATATCCATCCTGTGGTAAATGCGGGAAGAAACACCCTGGTACTTGCTTGAAGGGAATGGGAGTCTGTTACAAGTGTGGTGAAAAAGGCCACCAAGCTCGTGATTGCAAGGGGAAGAAGGAAGCTACCAACGTTCAGTGCTAAAATTGCAGGGAGATGGGGCATTATGCAAATGAATTTCCTAAGCGTCAGGAGAACTTACCTCAGAAAAGGCCAAGGGATCAAGGCCAGGCTTATGCTATCACTACTGCTGAGGTAGAAGCTCCGAAAGACGTGGTGGAAGGTAATTTAATGGTTTCCTCAAGTTTAGCAAATGCATTATTTGATTCTGGATCATCGCATTGTTTCATATCTTCCCAGTTTGCTAAGAAAATTAGATATTTCCAATTTGATTTAATAAGGGAGTTGTCAGTTAAAACTCCTAAGGGAAGTATCATTGCAACAAAGTTTTGTGAATCAGTCCCCATTAGAGCACATAAATTTTCTTTATCTGCTGATCTCATCGTCATACCTATGATTGAGTTTGATATAATCCTCGGTATGGACTGGCTTTCAGACTATGATGTGAATATTTATTGTAAGAAGAAAGAGGTTACGATTCTTGATGATAATGATAAGGAACACCTTATTTTTAGAGCAGAATCGTCACCACCTAATTCTTATTTAGATCCACCCCCAGTAGCTCAACTTAATTCAATTATTGGGGAGGAAGAGAATGAAATAACTGTCAGTGAGGAAAGGAATGTTCAAATAGAGGATGTACCTGTTGTGAAAGAATTTTTAGATGTATTTCCATAAGATTTACCTGGACATCCTCCAGAACGAGAAGTTGAGTTTTCCATTGATTTGATTCCTGGATCAAGGCCTATATCGAAGACCCCTTATAGAATTGCCACTGTGGAATTAGTCGAACTAAAGAAACAACTAGAGGAATTGAGTAATAAGGGATTTATTCGCCCTAGTGTTTCTCTATGGGGAGCCCCTGTTCTTTTTGTTAAAAAGAAAGATGGATCTATGAGGTTATGTATCGACTACAGGGAGATCAATGCTATAACAATAAAGAACAAGTATCCCCTACCTCGTATTGATGATTTATTTGACCAACTGCATGGAGCTCAATACTTTTCAAATATTGACCTTCGATCTGGATACCATCAGTTGTGTGTGAAGAAGGAAGACATTCCGAAGACAGCATTTCGAACCAGGTACGGGCATTACGAGTTTACTGTAATGCCGTTTGGATTGACTAATGCACCCTCTGTATTCATGGATCTAATGAATAGAGTTTTCAAGGAGTATCTTGATGAATTTGTGGTGGTATTTATTGATGATATCTTGGTATACTCCAAAACCTACGAAGATCATGAAAATCACTTGCGCATTATCTTGAAGACTCTGAGGAGGCATGAATTATATGGGAAGTTTAGCAAGTGTGAATTCTGGCTTCAGGATATTTCTTTTCTTGGCCATATTGTCTCTAAAGATGGAATCTCTGTTGATCCTTCTAAGACCAAGGCAATCCAAGAATGGCCAGCACCTACGAGTATAACTGAGGTACGTAGTTTTATTGGTTTGGCAGGTTATTATCGACGTTTCGTCCAGAATTTTGCCCGATTGGCTAACCCATTAACGAAGCTCACACGTAAAGGGGTTAAATTTGTTTGGACAAAAGAGTGTGAAGAATGTTTCGAAGAACTGAAGAGAAGATTAGTCAATGCTCCTATATTGACTCTACCATCGGGGAATGATGGGTTTGTTATTTATAGTGATGCATCAAAGAAAGGACTTGGTTGTGTCCTTATACAGAATGATAGAGTTATTGCCTATGCATCACGACAGTTGAAAATTCATGAACAAAACTATCCTACTCATGATCTTGAGTTAGCAGCTGTGATCTTTGCTTTGAAGATATAGATACACTACCTCTATGGTGAAAAATGTGAGATTTATACTGATCACAAGAGTTTGAAGTATATTTTCTCACAAAAAGAACTCAACATGAGGCAGAGGAGATGGCTTGAATTACTCAAGGATTATGATTGCACGATACACTACCACCTGGGGAAAGCAAACAAGGTGGCAGATGCTTTGAGCAGAAAAGACCATGGAGTTTTGAACATGATGAGAATTGAAAGGGATCCCATTTTTATGGATCTAGTGAAGATGGACATGGGAATAACCAGGGAAGGTGAAACATCAATACTTTTTCAAATGGTTGCCAAACCATCTTTACTAGAAAGGATTAAGAGTTCTCTGACCGATGATGAAGAATTCCAAAATAAGATTAAAGCTGTGAATGATGGGAGATTGAGAGACTTTGTGTATGAAGATGGAATTTTGAAATTCGGGAAGAGACTTTGTGTTCCCGATTTACCTGATCTAAAAAGGGAATTGCTGGATGATGCTCATAGTTCCAATTTCTCTATACAACCTGGGAGCACAAAAATGTATAGAGATTTGAAAGAACATTTTTGGTGGGACAACATGAAGAGGAAGATTTCTGATTTTGTGTCAAGATGTATGGTTTGTCAACAAGTGAAAGCTGGAAGGCAACAGCCTGGAGGAGTCATGCAACCTCTTCCCATACCGGAGTGGAAATGGGACAATATTACGATGGACTTTGTCATGGGGCTACCAAAGACTCCTAGAAGGAACGATGCAATATGGTTTATTGTTGATCGTCTTACCAAGTCAGCACATTTTCTTGCTATAAGAGAAGATCTACCCCTGGAACGTCTAGCAAGACTATACATTAATGAAGTTGTGAGACTTCATGGAGTACCCCAATCGATTGTTTCTGATCGTGATCCCCGTTTTACTTCAAGATTTTGGAAAAGTCTTCAGAAATCCCTGGATACTGAACTTCATTTGAGCACTGCTTACCACCCTCAGACAGATGGACAATCAAAACGGACTATTCAAACCCTAGAAGACATGTTGAGATCTTGCTCACTTGACTTTCAGGGTATGTGGGATCAATATTTACCACTGGTAGAATTTTCCTATAACAATAGCTTCCATTCGAGTATTCAGATGGCACCATATGAAGAGTTATACAGAAAGAGATGTCGTACACAAACCTGTTGGGATGAGTTTGGTGAAAGAAAACTTGTAGGCCCAGAACTGGTAGAGGAAACGGTGGAAAAGGTGAAGGTAATCCAAAATCACATCAAAGCAGCTCAAAGTAGGCAGAAAAGCTATGCCGATAATCGAAGGAAGGATTTGGAATTTCAGGTCAGTGATCATGTTTTCCTGAAGGTATCTCCATGGAAGGGAGTCATACGTTTTGGTAAGAAAGGTAAATTGAGTCCCAGGTACATCGGACCTTTCGAAATTCTAGAACGAATTGGGGTTGTAGCTTATCGATTGGCAATGCCGCCAAGTCTCTCTAAAGTTCACGATGTGTTCCACGTATCTCTGTTGAGGAAATACATGCCTGATCCAACGCATGTACTCACCTATGAGGAATTAGAACTGGAACCCGATCTTTCCTATTGTAAAGAGCCCGTCAGGATTCTTGATACGAGAGAATAAGTACTGAGAAACCGGACGACGCGTCTGGTAAAAGTTTTGTGGAGAAACCATGAGATGGAAGAGGCAACGTGGGAACCCGAGGAACTTATGATGAAGAACCACTCGAGTCTTTTCATACGATAGTATTCTAGAAATTTCGAGGAAGAAATTATTTGAAGGAGGGGAGAATGTAACACCCCAAGCTTCCACGGTACGTTTCTCTTTGAATAATGCGATAGCGTGTGTTGTACGCAACACCGAGTTCTAACAACCAATCAAACTAGCCGTTATGAATAGTAATACCTACTTTTTAAAATTATATATATTTTATATTTCAAAATGGACTTCATTTTTGGATTCGGAATATCTAATTTAGCCTAAGGTGAAATTTTGGTACTTTTCGGATAAATTTCATATTTTGATGAATAGTGAAAATTACTAAATTTTAATTAAAATCAACTTTTTTAATCAAAATAATTAATAGTGATAAATTATGAATTTTAGTAGTTTTAAAGTATATTTAGAATATATTTTTACCATTTAATATAATGTTTGTCATTGGACATAATTTTACAATTAAACCGAACATAAACAAGTGTCAATATTTTGATAGTTATTATCTCTTAAAAACAGGCTTTTTGTTTTGACAGCGGGAATTAATTTTAAATTAATTTCTGCCACTTCTGTGTTTTGAATTTGGGAAAATGGATCCCATATTTGGAATCAGTATGTTCAAATTGTGTAAATAGGTAACTTTTATTTTTAGACATTTTGAATAATTACTGCGGTAAATATTTTATTAACCATGGTTAAGGGTAAATCCGGTAAATAAGGGTTAAAAAATAATATTATAATAATACTAAATTACCCTAAAACGTGTCTTAACCCTATTGGTTGATACATGGTCGACCATGGACATCTTTGGGTTGATTTTGGGACCTCATGGATCCACTTGTAAGTGATAATGACACTTTATTTTAATTAAGTTAAAATGAATACAAAAATGACACAAGCATATATCTTTTAGCAAAACAATTGTTACATAGGGTTATATATGTTGGATTTTAGATTATAAATATTCATTAGAAAGATAAAAATATTTACTACATAATGATATTTGATTTATAATTTTTAGACATTAAATAATTTATTTTATTTATGACACAATGATGATGCAGTAATTACTATAATAGTGAAAAATTAAAATAATTGATATTATAAATACCCAAATAAATATAATATGAAACTTTTAATGAATTAAACTAATTTTCTAGGATAATATGATATATTAGGATTGATTTAATTGACTTTGTTCGAAGTAATCAATCTGTTATGAGTTTCACAAAAATCAACTATTGAATAGTGTCAAAATTGACATAAAAGAATTCTTAAAACAAATATTATATTATTAATTGATATTAAATTCCTAAAAATCTAAGGTTCGGCCAAGAGACTTATATCATTATAGGTTCATCATTAATGGACCACTTGTGGGTCTCTTGTATGTATGTAGTAAGTTTATTAACCATATTATATAAAAATACAAAGAGACATTGTAAAAGTGAAACTAATTAACTTAGAGTTAAAACTTAAAGATAATGTTAATATAAGTACCCAAACCTGTCTAAATTATATTGGTTGAGTTGTTTTCGACCCATCCCCACCTTAACCTTTGAATAATAAACTTTTGATCCATTAGAAACCGAATATGAATTTATTATAAATTAATATTTCTAGCTTTTCCAAAGGTGCCCCTCACCCCTCTTATAAAAGGGCACTCCTACTTCTCATTTCTTCACACCTTCAAAGCCTTTTGGTTCGGCCAAACTCTTCCCAAATACTCTCCCAACTTCCCTCACTACAACCTAGGGGCATTAGTTTGATCAGAAAGCCAACCTAAGGAGCCCTTTTGATCAAATCAAAAGGAAGAACCCGAAGAAGAGGTAATGATTTCACCACCCTTTTCTAAGTTCATTTCTTCTTCCACTTCTTCTTCCTTTGTTGTTACCATTCTAAAATAATAAATCCATTATCATATATATACTGTGATGTTATTATAAATATGGTACAACCATATTCAGTATTCTATCCACCCTTTGAATAACATGTCACCATACGTGCGTACGTACGGCTTACCGTCTCCACGTCGTGGTGTAATTGTTATTCGATATAATATTATTTGGATGGGTATAATAATGATGTGTAACTCATGTAAATAATAAATATAACATGTTAATGATTCTGTATATATGATATACCATCCATTTATATATTATTTTAATATCAAAAGAATGATATTGTCGCTCGTGCGTACGTACGGACTACCGTCTCCACGAACGCGATGAGATTCATTCTCCATCGTATCCATTCAAGTATAATTATCATTTGATGATTTAAAAATGATGTTTAAGGACTTGATATCATTCTGGATATGAATAAGATACAACAAACATGTCTTATGTAACAAAACATATAAAAGAAAACAAGTAAGCTAACACCCGAAACAACGATAATACTAAGATATTATTATCAAATCAATATTAAAAGATCATATATGATATCATATTAATGTATATGATTATTGTATAATTTAATAACAATTATTTCACCATTATACAGGAGGTTAACCTACCCCAACCAAGGAAAAGTACAAGGTAAGGGTTATTTCACAATCTCTTCATTATCCGAGGTTGTTTATACGTAATAATCTACTGGGATCTCGTTATCATCCACGTCCATGTTTCTTCAAAATGTATTTCAAAACATTTTTAATATTTAAAAGAATATGGGTTAAAGTCATTTATACCCTTTTTTGACTTTTTATAAGAGGTTTATAAGGGAATCTTTCCGTCATTTTCCAAACAAGGTGCTTTTTAACCCTTTCGACAGAATTAAGATAAGAATGTTTTTTTTAACTTATATGGCGGGTGTGGTTATTTTCCGCCGTTATAAAATCGTCAAAGCTTCCCTTACAAGCTTATAAGAATATTTTCAAAGAAAATGTTTTATTTTATAAATATATTACTCTTAAATTATTTCAAAATAGAAAGAGATATTTCTTTAAAAAGAGTTTTGATTTCATCTATGTCAACATCCTTTAATGGATTTTACGCTTATTTGAGGATGATATATTATGATACAAAACTTTTATATTGTATTGAAGGTTTTGTGATATGTTTGATTGTGGATGTACTATTTTTTTATATACCATTCATGGTTTATGGTGAAAGTATTGACATTTCGTATGCTAGTTTTAATACGAATGTTTATGTTATGTTTAAACCTTTTCATATGGGAATGCATTGGACTTAATATGTGACGGGTGGAGCCCACTATAGCTCCTTGATGCATTGGTAGGTCTCATGAGACAAACTAGTGTCTTGGCACAAGGCCTTGACAAAATCTTATTTGTAGTCTTGGCACAAGGCCTTGGCTATGTGGTTATGATAGTCTGGAATTATGCATTCCATCATTATGAAAGTGGTTATTGTTTTTTGCATGTGATTATTCGATTAGTAGAATATCCATGTGAATAAGTAAATGGAATTATTTCATTTTATTTATTCCATACCATGTTGAAAGTTCATGTTTGAAAGGATTTTGTTTTAGTTATACATTGTCTTAAATGTTTATTCTTATTTATGAAAGTTTCCGCTATATTGCTATCCTTACTGGGCATTTGAGCTCACCCCTTTTCTATGTTTTATTTTTCCCAGGAAGTGAATAAGTAAGTTATGAATGACCTGCAGGGATATTATGTGGGGATATGAGTGTGGATTATGGATACATTATGTTGTTGTAGTAGTTTCTCATTTTATGATGTAATGTAAAACTTATGAATATATATAGTGTTTCCAAGGCTACTAAACCGATCGGTCTTTCGAGATTTGATCTTTCTTGTGATCATGCCAATGTTATGTAATTAATGCACCAACTCTGGGTAACTGGGGTCGGGGCGTTACACAATATGAACTAAAAATACTATGATTCTTATTATAAGCAAGATATGTAGGATGACTTCCTAAGGCTTGATCCCCATATCCAAAATACTTTTATTGGTACTTCTATGAGGATATATTCCCAAAAAATATATGATGTATTCATTAAAACATAATCAACATCCCCATACAACCTTCATAGAGTCATATTATCCATGGTAAATTTCATCATATTCCCTTAGGGATACCCTATTGTGAAATCATTTCTCAAATATTAGGGAAACCTCAATGTGTAATCCCTCGTACCAATTATCTCCAAATAGACATCCTCTTTAGGTGTAAGTACCGACCATAAATATATCTTCATAAAATGTACATATTCCTAATAAATCATCTTAGGGTAGCCCCAACGTGTGTTCCCCCAGACAAATTTGATCTTATGCTCTCATGAAATGTGTTAAATCTCTTATTTCTCACATTGAGTGAGACTCGCATGGGATTAGAGACTGGTGATGATTATTCTATCAGTGTGATGTAAATGCTCTAATATGGGACTCCTTTTTATATATAAGTCTCATTATATATCCTCCTCCTTTAAAAGTACATATTCCTAATGAAGTGGTTTAGGTAATCCTTAAATGCATAATTCCCACTCAAAACCTCTATTATTGAACCTTTTATGACACAAGAACTTAATGAACTATATGGGTTTTGATTCTTATTTTCAAAGGGTATATAGGAAACCTCTTGGAGGTTCAATCCCAATTCCAAAACACTAACCACCTCCTTGGATGGAGATAAAGTTATAGAGTGTGTAAATATGACTATAAATAAAATCATCATAAATATATAAGAGAATAAGGGAGAACATATGATACACACAATTCTTCTTATAAATTCATGGTTTTTATAAAGTCATTATAATAATGGTATGCAATCCCATATCTATTATTTCTAAGTATTCATGAAGATATCCAAAATATATAATATTTTCCAAGATCATGTAATAATTCCATCCAATAGGGTGTAATGAGCATAACCTCCCATCCACTCGAATAATGTGAGCTCCTAAGTATCATTGGTAAGAAACCCCAATGACCATCTTCCTTTTGAAAACTACCCCATATCTAATTACAAATATAGGAACCATTGTGTGTTTCCATGGATAAACCTTACTGATGTTAATGATTGTGAAATTGTAATAAACCTCCCATAAGAAAGTGTTGGGTGATAAATCTGGTCAAAATAAAAATGGTGAACCCAACATGAATACTTTAACCATTTCAACCCAGTTAGGATTATAAAAGGATATATTTTCTAGTTCCCTTTAGGCTATTTTGTTCCATGTGTGTTGTGTGAATAGAAATGGTGAACATAATTTGAATCCTTTAATAGTTTCAAACCTCTCACCTTTAAAAAAATTCCACTTTTACATCCTTTAACTGTGAAAGAAATTGATTGACCATGTACTATTATATATGATCTTGTGCTAGTAAGATGTCTTACTTCCTCTCTAGAAATTTTGAGATTCCCTACAATACAAATGGAATCACCAAATAACCCAATGGATTCCAAGATCATTGGATAATATGGAAATACCTATAGAACACCTCAAGATATTTTTCATATCTAGTTGACACACTAATCTTATGACTCATCCTCCATGAAAACCTTTTCCTTGAGGCCCTGGAGTATGTTGTTTCCAACCCAACACCTCCAGTACTGATTAGTGAATGTCCTGGTTTGATATTTTCAACTTAATGGATCCATTCCAACTTTGGAGAAAGATTATGAAATAATATAGAGGATGAAGTATCAAAGGCCATATTTCCCATGAAAGGTGCATAGAATAAGTTGGACTCTATTTTAATATTCAACTACTTTGAGATCATAGCGCTAGAGTGTAGAAACATATACCATACCAATCCTAGGAAGGTGTATGAGGGTAATCACCCAAAAAACTTGACCACTCAGGAGTTTCCAAGGAGGTATCCTATCCAATATGGTCATCAACATTGACATCTTACCTCAATTCCACAAGGAGCTGAAGATGAAGTTGTTACTACCCAAGAATCCAAATAAGAGAATCCAATAGGAAAGCTCACATGAGGTATCCAAATAGTGAAAAACCAGAGTAGGTCCATATCACTTACACTACAAATTTAAATGATTCCCATCAGCATATCTCGACACTATCCCAAAATCAATCCCAGATCATCACTAGGCAGAAGCCTTAGACTACATCACAGCTAGCCTTGGTGACTGTGGAATCCAGGAAAGAACCTGAAACCATAGGGTTGGGTTGTTATTTATAAAATTTAACCCTTTAATCAACTCTAATATAGGTTTCATCTCAAAAAATGGTACAATTGGCACTATGATTCTCGCTCAAATTTACCCAAGAGAAGAAGGTAAGACGGTCCTTGTAGTTTAGCTTGGGTTATTGAATCCACAGAGACCTAAGAAGAAACCTATAGACACGTACATTCTATGGACTGTTTTGGGCTATGAAGTGGCCAAATTGGGTTGATTTTATATGGTTTTAAAGTATAACTAACAGATTTAAGTGAATTCAATTTAAAAGAATGAGTTGATCCTAGGTTATCGCTCGGGGTGGATTGAACGTATTTTCTTTTTAATGATTTCAATTTCTTAAATTTGAGATGGGTTCATTTAAGGAGATAAAACAACATCATAACTTACTGGTTTAATGCCTACACCCTTTAATAATAATCACCTATAAACTTGAAGGATCAAATTTTTGAGAACTTCAAGGTAAAGGTTCGTATTAGCACGTGAAGTGTGTGACCTTAAATTCAACAAGGACGATGGAGTTTAAAAATCATCAAATAAAAATCTCAATTAAAGAAGTGATTATAAATTAATGAGGTGATAAATAACATCCAATCCAGCCCCTTTCTACTCCCTTGGATCAACCCATAAGTGTGTTATCCCTCCATTGATTCTATGGTTTCAATGGAAGTGGAAAGTAGACTCATGAGGGAGGAAATGGAGAAGTAAAAAAAACGCAATAAAATAACAATCACTCCACCGTTGTGTGATAATATCACAAGGTTTGGTATGAACAAGTTCACACCTTGAACCAATGGTATCTAAGTGATAAAGAGAATAACATAATAATAAGAGAAGAAGAACTTTTATTAAGAAACAAGGATGAATTTAAACAACTTACATGTGAAGAAAGAACATTACAAAGAGAAATTGGAAGCATAACATTAAGATGAAAACAAGCTCCAAGATTCAACTCCTCCACCAACACTGCCTTAAATATTCATTTTGGAAGCCTTGGGTCGAGCCTCCAACAGTACAAATCATCCCACTTGATTATGGTAGTCCTAGGGTGGTGGAAAGTTTGTGGAAAGAAGACTTTTCCACCCTTGACCCGAAAAGGCATCCAGCTTTCATGCACCGAACAAATTCGATTGAAAAACCTTCTAGATGTCCGAATTAGGGTGGGACATAAAAGACTTAAATTAAGATCCTGATGTCCCCTAACATAATGAAAAATCTCATCCCAAAAGGAGTTATTTTTATTGAGATATAGTTTAATTGGTGGGCTGTTTTTCTGGGCCGAAGAATCTGGCCCAGAATTTTATCTCTAATTTGGGATGCCTAAACGACCACCATGGAGACCGAATTTGCAATATCTCCTGAAGAGTGATTTGTTTCTATACATTTATTCTAGAATCCCATGAAATTTGGGATTAATTGGGCCTGTATGTTGGGCCCCACAGTCTCATCAGTGGGCTGGTGTCCAATCTGCCTTCTCTAGAATTGCTTCCTTTCATCACAAAATATCCCCATCTTATTCCATGAATTCTCCATTGATCCCTGAATGAAAAATGTTCATATTGGAGTTCATATCAATTTACAAAAATATCAAATTAAAATATTTATAATCAGATGAATCATTGTGTACTTAAAATGATGTTCAAAAATGCACCACATAATAGTGCATTTTAAGAAGGTATTACAATCATAATGTGAAATGATGTTCAAAGTGTAAAATGCACTAAAATGGTGTTTAGGAATAATAAAGAACATGAATATTATATATATTAACAATGAATATTATCCTCATTTATTGGCTAATCACACCCCCCAACTTGAGTTTTTCTAGTCCCGAGCAAAATATATCTCAACAATATGAAATTCGAATTCCCTTTTCCAAAAATATTTTAATACACAATGATCACCAAAAAACCTTATAAAAAACAATAATGAAACCCATGAAAATATTTTAATACAAGATTGTTTCATAAGAAGATCCCAATCCCAAGCTCATTCCTTTGTTCAAATTCATTGCCATATTTCATCCAATATCAATTAAGTATGAGGATGTGTTGTGCATCACAATAGACATGTGGGTTCATCTTTATTCAAGGGGGAAATTACGGAAGCGCTAGTGGAATCACATTTCAATATTAAGATGAGTATTCATTTTTTTTTGTATAATTTTTTTTGTTTTTTTTTTTGTTTTTTCAATTTTTCCATGGTAATTGAAGTTGCACTCAAAAGAGTTAACCCCTGTAGCGAGACTTTACCGATGACTCTCAGGCTCAAAGACCTTAGGGCACCAAGTGAAACCCACATACTCGGGCATCATCTCGAGTTAACTCAGTCAAAAACAAATTCAAATTACCAAAAATAGAGATAAAATTACTAACTATGGGCCAGACAACTATGGAGTCACGATCCCCAAGTGGCGAAAGCCACGCATTAGGTCATTTCATTGCTCTATGCGCAATTTTTTTTTAATATTTTTTTTTGAATACTCATATTAAACTAAAATGATCACCAAACCTATGCTATTTATTTAGGGGACCCCATGAACTCAAACTAATACCCCACTATCCAAAGGACGTGCATTGTGATCTTTTTTTATTTGGATGAAAATATAAACAATGAAATATCACATTGGACAGCCACACTTTCCAAAATCTATGCTCATGAAATTATACAAGGATTAAAATCAGAATCAGGGCATGCTAAATTATATGATATTCAGTTTCAAAGTGTGCAATGTGTATTACCATGTTCAAAGTTAATGGAATTTTTCCTTCCATTTACACAATTTTTTTTCTTTTCAAATCCTTCATTTTTTTTTGACACAAAATCATTTTTTATTTTATCTCCCCCCCCCCCAACTTAAAATAACACTATCCCCAGTGTTTAAAGAAAAGAAAATTTAGAATGGGGTATAATTAGAGAATGAAAATTCAAAAAGGAAATTGAAAATGAGGATCATGGAATGAAGTCACCTGGTGGTTGAAGTTTGAAGTTCTTGCTACTCCAATTTAGTCCTTTGATATCCATGTCGTTTGTAAAGTTCCCTAGTGGAAAAAGGAAAACAAACAAACAAAAAAAACAATATATATATATATAAGTAAAATATAAGTATATATATAAAAATTATAGAATAAGTAAGCACATTAAGCCTTAGGTCAGTGGTAAGCGCGCGCCCTTGTCTCCCTTCGGTCCCGGGTTTGAGTCCCTGCGGCTTCGCCGGTTGTGACAGGGTTTTCCCCACGTCCTATAATGTGTCCCTTTTTATTATTATTATTTTATTATTTTTATTTTTTTAACCTACAAACACATTGAAATAAAAAAAACTGATGATACATTGTCTTCATTTTAAATTTCTGGGTAAGGCATTACTCAAGGATCACACCACGTGACACGGATGAATATGGTGCTCCCCTTTCGTACCCATCCATAATTAGAATCGAATAACAGTTCAAAAGTCTATTTTTTTATTAAATATCAAAATGATTAATTAAACCTATTTAAAATATAAAGTTGATTAAAACAACAAAATTATTGGAAACTTGGAAACCATGGGTTGCCTCCCATGCAGCGCTTTGTTTAACGTCATTAGCTCGACTTGAACCCCCCAACTTATCCAATAACAACTTTCAACATTTTAAGGATCACATGTTTCACCCCTTCTACTAGGTTGATATTGATTCTATATTTAGAATTTTTTTCATGCACAAACCTTTGTTCTAAAATGAGCAGGTAAATCCAAGGAATATCATAAATGATGGATTCAATTTGTTTTGTAGTATTTTCTAAGACGTTAAGAATAATTACCTCTTTATTGGTTTCAAGATAAGAAATTGTGACAAATGGAAGTTTTTGGGTATCCCCAATGAATGGAAACTTAAGGGTGGATGGAAAGTCCTTTTGTTCACGTTCAGGTAGGCTAAAACTTTCAAATATAGGTTGGGACTTTGAATTGAACTCAGTTTCATTTTCAAAATTTCTTAACAGAATTGGTTCCTTTTGAATAGAAGATTCAACCACCAAATTGGAAAGATCAGTTTCAGGAATGGGTATGGACTCAAAGTTTGTGATTTCTCTTAATGGTTCAGTGATTTGTGTTTTTGAAAATTCATCAATGGAGTTATACTTAGGAGACTCAATCCATGATGTCAAATTCTCCTCTTTTGAATCCAAAAAGTTAATTTCCTACTGATTTAAAGACCCTTCAAAAATTCCTTGATCCTCTTCATCTATCCCAAATCCAATGGTTGGTTCTTCAATAAATTCATGAGAGGTTTGTGGGAAACTAGACACTTCACATAAGGTTATGGAAGGGACAGTTTGTGTAGGGATGGGTTCCTCACAATTTTTAATGCTTTGCAGTTCTAACCTCAATGATGAAACCTCAAAATTCTTTATTTCCATTTGTTGAAACAATTTTTCAAGTAACGTTTGTGGATCATGATGGATAAGGGGTTGAGAAATATGGTCTATTTCAAGTGGATAAATATGTTGTTGGAATTCCATAGGAGGATGTTCAAATTGGCTTTGTGGGGATTGAAACTCATTATATTTTGGAATGTTTTGTGTAGAATAAGAGTTAAAACATTTTGTCTCAATTGGTTGTTGGTTATCCCACCAGTATAAACTAGGATGGTCATTGTACATCACACTTGGTGTGGAGTGATCAAAGTAAGGAGAGGTTCCCGATGTTTGGATTTGTTCAAAAGGGTTTTCCATAGGAATGAAATTGGGGATGAGATAAGAGAAGTGGGATGAAAAAAAAGGATTATAGTGTCTAATATAAATTACTTAGGTCCCCGGAAATGGTGCCAAAATTTGATTCTCGCTCAAATTTACCCAAGAGATGAAGCTAGAACAGTCCTTGTAGTTTAGCTTGGGTTGTCGAATCCACAGAAACCTAAGAAGTAACTTATAGACACGTACATTCTATAGACTGTTTTTGGCTATGAAGTGGCCAACTTGGGTTGATTTTAGATGGGTTTAAAGGAACTCTAATATACTTAAGTGAATTCAATTTAAAAGAATGAGTTGATCCTAGGTTATCGCTCAGGGTGGATTGGACGTATTTCCTTTTTAATGATTTCAATTTCTTAAATTTGAGATGGGTTCATTTAAGGAGATAAAACAAAATCATCACTTTCTGGTTTAATGCCTACACCCTTTAATACTAATCACCTATACACTTGAAGGATCACAGTTTTGAGCACTTCAAGGTAAAGGTTCATATTAGCACTTGAAGTGTGTGGCCTTAAATTCAACAAGGACGATGGAGTTTAAAAATCATCAAATAAAAATCTCAATTAAAGAAGTGATTATAAATTAATGAGGTGATAAATAACATCCAATCCATACCCTTTCTACTCCCTTGGATCAACCCATAAGTGGGTTATCCCTCCATTGATTCTATGGTTTCAATGGAAGCGGAAAGTAGACTCATGAGGGAGGAAATGGAGAAGTAAAAAAAACGCAATAAAATAACAATCACTCCACCGTTGTGTGATAATCTCACAAGGTTTGGTATGAACAAGTTCACACCTTGAACCAATGGTATTAAAGTGATAAATATAAGAACATAATAATAAGATAAGAATAACTTTTATTAAGAAACAAGGATGAATTAAAACAATTTACATGTGAAGGAAGAACATTACAAAGAGAAATTGGCAGCATAACATTAAGATGAAAACAAGCTCCAAGATTCAACTCCTACACCAACACTTACTTAAATAGGCATTTTGGAAGCCTTGGGTAGATCCTCCAACATTACAAATAATCCCACTTGATTATGGTAGGCCTAGGGTGGTGGAAAGTTTGTGGAAAGAAGACTTTTCCACCCTTGACCCGAAAAGGCATCTAGCTTTCATACACCGAACAGACGCGCTTGAAACACCTTCTAGATGGACGAATTAGGGTGGGCCATAGAATAATTAAATTACGCTCCGGATATATTATAACAGTCTGAAAAATCTCAGCCCAAAAGGAGTTATGGTTTTCGAGATATGGTTTAATTGGTGGGATGTTTTTCTGGGCCGCAGAATCTGGCCCGGAATTTTATCTCTAACTTGGGCCACCTAAATGACCACCATGGAGGCCTAATTAGCATTATCTCCTGAAGAGTGATTTGTTCCTATACATGTATTATAGCATACCAAGACATTTAGGATTAATTGGGCCTGTATGTTGGGCCCCACAGTCTCATCAGTGGGATGATTTCCAATCAGCCTTCTCTAGAATTGCTTCCTTTCATCACAAAATATCCTCATCTTATTCCATGAATTCTCCATTGATCCCTGAATGAATAATGTTCATATTGGAGTGTATATGAATTTCTAAAAATATCAAATTAAAATATTTATAATCAGATGAATCATTGGGTACTTCAAATGATGTTAAAAAATGTACCACATAATAATGCATTTTAAGAAGGTATTACAATCATAATGTGAAATGATGTTCAAAGTGTAAAATGCACTAAAATGGTGTTTATGAATAATAAGGAACATGAATATTATATATATTAACAATCAATATTATCCTAATTTAGTAGATAATCACACTATCCCCCAAAATGATACATCAGGCACTAACCCATCAAATGAGATAACTCATTGAATAGAAGCACCAAACCACCTATGTCTCCATTAATATGTAATCAACCAGATCAAATGACTTTACAAAATAGAAATATGAGTACACTCTCTTTGAGGATTATTTTACCCTTATAAAATCTCCCAATAGCCATCATTTTGACTCATTTTTTACCCCAAACGTTAGTGAAGAAGGGATCAATGGTATCTTGCACGCGTCTATAGAAGGAAATATCAACCATGTTGAAGCTTCAAAGTGCAATATAAATGAAGAATATGACCAATGGAAATGGAGTATTTAGTATTTATGGTCCACATTTTGTCTCCCATCATCATCCACCCACCCTACCATTGAAAAATGAAAGGGTGTCATCCTGAATTCTTCCAATCAACACCTTACAAATGACAAGGAAATTTCTACAGAATAAAAAATTGATCAAATACAATAAGAGAATAAGGATTTCCATAAAATAGTTTTGGGAATAATTCTAGGATCTTTTTTTTGAGATAATGTATCAGCACAATCCCAAATAGGACCTCCTTGAAATGAAGTGCCTCATCCCACATGGTTTAGGGAAATTTTATATTCTTCACCCCCTCATTGGGAAAAATCCAAACATTGTTCCACCTCACCCTACTCCATAGGGTTGGGGGAATTTTCATATTTTCACCCCCTCATCAGGTAACCCTAGACACAGTTTGAGCTCAATCATTTCTACAGTCACCAGAAGATTTAGATTCCTCTAATACATGGGCGATATCATTTTCATCAAGTGGAAAATGTGATGGTTAGCGAGTACCAAAAATATAGTATAATCTTGACACTATAAATATCATCAAACTATAACCCCTTAGTCACCTACTATGAGAATTACCCAACAGGTCACCTCCCTAGACACTTGAATCCTAGAACCAGGGAGATAACACTAGTAATGACAAGCTACAGACCAGGGGGAGAAAGCCTATATTCCCACTTCCACTGATGAATATTGCTGGCATATTCCAATGGTAGATAGTGATCTGGCTCATATCCCTAATTTTCCAAGCCAAGTTTTCCAATATATCCTGAAATCAAGCAGGGAGGAGGCAAAAATACCCACCCCCACACATGAAATCCATCAAAATATTCTAATGGAATAAGGAGAAAATAATCCTAGTCATGGTATTATAGATATGGATCACAAGGATCCTACCCCTAAAATCCATCATGGATGACCTACCCATAGTGATATATCACCCAAAAAAGGAAATCCACCCATTATCAAGACACATTTGTATAGATATGTTTTAGAAAAATTGGGGTTAACTATATACAGTTCTCTATCAACCACAAGTAACACCTTACCTTAGTCATAATTCAACCTAGAGAAGTGACTTATGTGGTCTGACTAGGAGGAGGAATATTCCCCCATGTCCTAACCACGTGACATTAAACTGCAAGAAATACAACCTTACCATTTGAAATTTAACTTTACATACCATGACTTTATCACCTAATGTAAAAATACATGAAATAAACACTTTTACATGACATTAAATTACATAGAATACATCCTTATCACATGACATTAAACTGAATAGAAAACAACCTAGTCACATGATGGTAAACTGTGCAACATCTTATTTTATGATTGAATGACTTTAAATTGTATAGTGGTCCTTATCATGGGACCTGAAACTATACAACATTTGTTTACCTTGTGAGACCCACCTCTCCTTTTATAAATGAGAAAAAAAATTGTAAAAGGTTTCTGATATAAGTGTTTACCATTTCATGATGATGTTTCTCCAACAACCCCACACAAGGACAAAGTAGTACCGCCTTCATCCAAGAACCAAAGCCTCATTCACATTAGGTTTCCTTCTTTCTCAATATAAGTCACCACTTCATTGTAAATTCACTGTACATGTGCTAGAACTCTGAAAAAATTTGAGTACCCCCATCCCTATGTGAGTTCGATCTATGTAGGGAGCCATAAATAACTATGTGTAGCTTGATTCCAATTTATTTGAGAAATATAGTAATTCTTAGATCTTTTATTTTAGGCCTATCTACAAATATTCATAACTCCCAACCATTTCCCTCCATGAGATTTAGATCATTGTATAGATTCCAATCTACATAAAAATATGAGTATCCCCATATGTTCTCTATCATTCACTCTGAGGATATCTAATCAACTTCCCAGTCACCTTTTTTTCTCATTTCAAGCATGACACATGTGAGCTTAGAGAAATTTCTATGATTCTCTGACCATCATGATTGAGATATATTTTATTGGAATATAGGGAACTATTTCCTTGTCGCATGTTGTTAAAATACACAACATGAGGTGTTCACATTCAACATATAATCCCCTCTAATGATTTTGTATTCAATAATTTCATGTTTTATCCATTCACTCTAAAAATATGTTCAATACACGTTGATGTAGCCTTTATGGTGCTTTAACCATTCTTTAATATTATTTTGTCCATGAACCAACTTCATACCTTCAGTATCATAGTTAATACCAACTTATTATTTGATTAGATATTCTCTTGGAATTACATGGACCTTGAGCCCATGTACTCATGGTTCTTCCCTATATAAAATTGGTAACATAGACTGAATAATCTGAAGGGACCTTTCTGGGATTTTCTGGTGAGTAACATAATGCCTTAAAGATTATACCTAATGGTTGTTTTGGTCCTAGAGGAAAGGTCCCCTTAAACCTAGGAGTTATTGTCATGGGTGTGTATGATATGGGCCTGTGCTATTGGTTGACTTGTACCCTCTGGTCTCTACCTCCCATTGAATTAGATATTATTGGGTTATTGTTTACACTTACCATAAACCAACTATTCAAGTGGATTCAGATAACCTTTATTTTACACACTCGTTCATCATACTCATTCTCAAAGAAATATTATAACAACACATTATTTTTCCCTTTCATTTTGGGGTGTACAGCTCCTACGAAGACCCAATTTTCTTATGTTGGTAATCCATATCTATAATACTTCTTGGAAAAAGTATATACTCTAAATTCCAGTGACTTTGGACAGAGTTTTATTTTAGTAACACATGAATTCATATCCATGAAATGTCCAAAATTCTTTTGAACACCCCCTTTCTGCTAATAAAACTTCTTGCCCCTTTTCATGTCTGAATCACCCGATACCTGGGCTGTATATTTTATTTAAATTAAATAGACCTTGGTTCCATGTAATCTTGGTTTTTCTATGTAGAATATTGGTGATATGGACTAATTGATCTGAATTGATCCCATTAGGATTCACTGTTGCATAATAAAATTCATCATAGCTTGTGCCTAGGGTATGTTTCAGTCCTAGAGGAAAGGTCCCACCTTAACCCCATGAACCATTCCTATAATGGAGTAACACTAATACCACCAATAATCAATCAATAATCCTTAATATATTCATTTAATTGAATGATTTATTTTATCTATTTTCCCTCATATATTAGGGATCAATAATTTCTTGGTGTTTTATACCTTTATACCTTAGTCATGGCGGTAAGATTTTAAATGGCACAACACTAAGGTTCTCATCACATAAATTTAAACTATAGGTCACTTATATCCTTACCATATGTTGTTAAACTACATGGGAGATTTCATTACCATATGAAGTTAAACTTCATCGAATACCTCCTTACTGCATGATGTTAAATTGTATAGAAGATGTCTTTACCACAAGATGTTGAACTACATGGAACACGTCCTAGTCACGTGATGTTAAACTATATGGTGAACTATGTCATTACCATATGGTATTAAATTGTATGAAATACATCCTTACCACATGATATTAAACTAAATAGAAAGAATATTTATCACGTGATGTTAAACTACACAAAAGATATACTTACCACATGATGTTAAACTACACATAAGATGTCCTTACTGCATGACATTAAACTACATATAACACATCCTTGTCACATGATGTTAAACTATGTGACACCCTTCATCCTCAATGTATAAATTAAAATTATATGGTGGTATTTTTCATAAGTCCATAAACTAGGAAACATGTGCTTAACTCCTGTGAGAAACCTCCCCTTTTTCGTATGAGCCAGTTCTGTGTGAAAGGTTTTAAGTGTAGGGGTTTAATAGATCATGTCGAGTTTTCTCCAACGATATGATATAATAAAAAATTATTGTCTCCTTCACCCTATAACCGAAACCTCATCCATATTAGGTTTTATTATTTCTTAACCCAAGACATCTCTACAATGGAATATCACAGTACATGAGCTAGACCTATAAAGAAAATAAAATTCCTCATCCCCATGAAAGATTCAGATCTATATAGCGACCTTAAAAATAACTAATTGTGGATTGATTATTATTCCTTTGAGATATGTAATGATTCCTATATCCCACATCCTAGGCCCTACTATAATGATTCGAAAAATCCCTATTCCTTGTACATGATCCGGATCTGTGCGGAGAACTTTCTCCTCAAGAATCATGTTTAGCTTGATTCCTGCTACCATAGGATACGTAGTGAGGTTTGGATCCCCTAATATGGGCCCAAATAAAATATAAAAAAAAAATCCTCTCCATTCATTTGGGTTATACCTATGAATGAATTTTTCTATTTAATGATTACACAGGGATTGATTCCGAACCTGTTAGGATACACAGTGATGTCTGGGTATATTTTCCCAGGCCCAGTCACCTGTTCGACACTATCACAACCTACCTAGATACTTGGTCCATATTGAAAATTTTCAACCTTTTTTGGCTACAATAATTTAAATGTTTCCCAACCAGTAAAATCATCTCTCAGTATGAGAGATCTTCTCATAAATAGTATCATCGATGGTCGAAGATCATGTGCTTAGAAAATAGTGGGTGGATTTTATTTTAATGAGTAACATGACCTATCCCTGGTATATTATTCATATCTATGTAGGGGGTCCTTTAACTTTTCTATAAAAATGTTCAAATTGATTCCTTTCATCAAAGTATGTGCAGTGATGAACAAATTCCCTATTATGGGCCCTGTCATGATTTCTAAGAATGATAATACCTACTATCTCTTCCATTGCATATAGTTAAGGGGAAATGGATTGCATCCACACATATAACCATTAAAGGAATAAATAATGATCATACCTATTTCACCTTAATGTATTCATCCCCATCAAAAGGCCATGTCTCGAGGTGAAACCTCTTTTTAAATCCTCTGCACAAGAGTAGGATCTATGAAAGGGATGCCTCTCTAAAAAAACTATATTAGTCTTGATTAATTTATATATAAGATATGTAGTGATTCCTAGGTAAATAATGAGTAGTACAAGCCATGAATTTTAAAACAAAATTGACCCTACAACTATAGTTTTTTTATCCCTTTTAGTGATGCATCATGTAACGCCCCGACCCTAGAAACCCAAGGCTAGTGCATTATTTTATTACATTGGCATGATTAAAATGAATCAAATACTGAAGGACCATTTAGTTTATCAGTCTTGGAAATATATATTACATACATGATACCCATAATACATTGTAAAAACAAAAATAAAACATGTTACATAATAAATTGACTTGAACTTCATCCATTAATGCTTATTCAAATATTTATTCTTTATAACTTGGAGAAAGAAACATAATAAGGGTGAGCTCAAATTATTAGCAAGGTTATATAAAGAGGAAAAAATAACAAATAAATATAAATAAATTAACATGGAAAGGTATGTAATTTATAATACATTCCATTCATACAACTAGATAAGGAAATATCATTATGGAAATGTAAGAAACTAAAACTCATGCCATCTAAATCAATTAACTGAGAATGAAATGTATCCATAGATATGTCAAAGAAAAATATCATCGATGAATAATAAAGGAATATAAATGAGGTAAATTATTAATTATTGGATGTCATGTCTAAGGAACATAAAAACCTATTACCGTCAATACCTTTCATAAGATGTTTTAAAACTATGGATAGAAACCCATTTAATTTGGCCAACTATTTTGTCTTGTGAGAACCTATCGATGCATCAAGGGGCCATATAAAGTACATGACCTACCCATCAATACCAGTCCAAATCATTCCTCATATAAATTAATCAAATGAATAATATGCCTTATCAAATATCCTTATTGAATAAAGAATATGTTTTTATCAATAATTTCCAAAATAATCAAATAACTGTCAAAGTAGATACCAATTGTAAAATTATATACAGTTTATGAAATACTAATATTTATTGTATGAGAATATGGATATTCATGTAAATTTACAAGGAAAAAAGATTACAATAAAGTGGTTATTTCAAGATAATGTTATAAATCACAAAAGTAAGTGAGATTGCAAAGATATTCATTAGAAATATGTTTTAGGAAATTAATCATTAAAAATACCAAAGTGTCCCATACTAATTTAAATATTTAATTAATAATCCCCTTGAAGAAAATATTTTCATACCAATAATAAAAAGGATTAATGATATAATTTATAAAATGGGAATTGTATTCACTAAATAAAATAAGTAAGTGGTGTATGCCTTACGAAATGAAAAGTGAGACATTAATCCCTTACCTTAAACTTATTTGTGTTGTGTGGTATTTATCCTCCTGTATAGTGGGTTTAAACATGTTAATAACTTACAAAAAAACTATATTAATATTTATGATATCATATATGATCCTCTAATAATATCTTATTACCTATTTTTTAATAACCTTTCATCATTATAATTATTTCGGGTATTAATTTCCTAGCTTGTGAAGTCTGTTTTAACATGTTATTTTTCATTATTATTAAATATATCATGGTTTCATAATATAAAAAATATAAAACATGATTTTAATATCATATATATCCAGTAAATATGTATTTATAGTGGTTTATAATATTTCGAGATTAGAAATGAATTTCACCATTCATGGAGATGGTAGGCCGTATGTATGCATGAATGCTACTTTCATTTAGTTGTCGTATTAAAATAATGAAAGATAAATTATACATATGTATATTATAATTCAAGTATCATATATATGTTAAATATATTTCATAGGTTTATTAAAACCATTCTTTATAAGTTCCATTTATGGCATGAACGAGTCATATTATTTTTAGGGGGTGGTAGTCCACACTTCCTCAAATGAAATTATCGTATTTACACATGATAGAAATCATAAAGGTATATTCTAAATAAAAATTAAATAAGTGTAAAGAAATTATAAATATCATATATAATACATATATAAATATATTTTCCATCATAATGGCCACCATGATAGGTGGTAAGGGAAAAAGGAGCAATCATCGTTTCGTGAGGAAGTTGTTCACCGCACACAGAAACAATATGTTTGTTACCCATTAAATTGAGGTGTGTGTATGGTTAGTTCAAAAACTTTACATAAAAACAAACTAGTATATTGAGTATAACTTTTTTTTATATAATTATTGGAAAAATATTTTAGGTGTTGTAGAATGGAAATGAAACTAGAAAGCTTGAGAGAAGACGTTACCTCTTAATCGGGTAAGTTCTTTTGGTTTGAACCAAAAGCTTCCTTCGATTGCTTTATACCCAAGGTGAGGATTCTAGGATGAGGGGAGGGATATTGGGAGACTACTTGGGTAGATCTTGTATGAGCCAATATGGATTGAGATGTGTGAGGAAGTTGGAGAGCTGGTGGCCTTTTATAGGGAAGGTAAAGGGCTCAGTTGGAGTTTTTAGAAACAAGTTAGGTGTGCACATGTTATTACCTAAATATGTCACAAAAAAAAACCAACCAAACTCAAGAATGGAATATTAATGGAATAATTATGGCCAGAAAATTGGTTTTGGAAAATTGGATAGGTCATTTGGTCCCTTAAGATAAAGGGTTAGTCCTTTTTTTCAGAAAAGGGAATTCCTTAGTGTGGCCTTTTCGAACCCTCCACACAGAGAAACCCCTCTCCCCCACGAAGAGGTAGCACTCAGAGGCAGCTCCCCAGCCAGGGAAGGAGCCATTGCCAGCCGAGATGGAATAGCATCCCGAGGGTAACGGCCCGGCAATGATGGTTTGTCATAGTGATCCATCATCAACTGGGTCACGCCTCATTTTGCCTGCCCAGACGAGTCCGGGCGACCTGACAAGGTTTAGTCCTTTGTGATGCTTAATTTTGCATTAATAATTGTAACTAATTTTAATCACTTTCACTGATCATTTTGGTAAAAAAATTATGTAATATTATATATTATAAATTATGATGATTAAAAATATGGAATCCGTTTTTAAAAATTCTAATCAAATAATTTTCAGAAATTAATTTAAAATTCATCCTGTAGGTAGTATGACAATGAGAGTTTTTAAAGTAAAAATATATGAAAGTTTACTATGTTTTTATAATCAATTTCAAAGTAAAAATAATTCCAATGATATAAATTGTATTAATTTATAAAAATATTATCTAATTGAACTTTAAAACAAATTAAAATTATAATTTAACATTATAAAAAAATAAGATTAAAAATCAGTTTTTAAATAAAATTCAGTATTTTTAACTATTCATTAAAAATGATATGTTTCTGAAAAATATTAAAAATTTACCATAAATTATTTTTTTTTATTTTAAATATGGATTTTATTTTAACAAATTAAATCAATAAAATTTCCAAAATTCATATTTAAAATTTGTTTACCATAAAAAGGCGGTAAAATTGCCTAAATAAAAATATTGTATTTTATGCATAAAATTGGGTTCGTTTTTATCATAATCCTATAAAATCTATTGGATAAATATAAAAAAAATTTATTTGAAAATATAACATATATATTTCATTAAAATAATTTAATAAATGTAATTAATTATATTTATTAAGAGAAAACTCCTTTGGAAGCATAAAAATAATAATGCTTCTTTTTATATCCAATTGGTTCTTATTTATTGACCAATGAATTCATTTTATATTTATGTAAATAAATTTTTTATAATTTAATTAATACTATTCATAACTACTAATTTAACGACTAGTTTATATTATATTAAAAAATAATATTTCAATAATACATTGTTATTTGGTTAAACTCATTCTTACGTGTGACGCAAGCTATCGAGGAAGGTCGCTCTTATGTGAAATTCAAGCTAACTTGGTGTTGTATCAATTATAATCTATAGAATATATTATATTTATTTAAGATAGTAAATATATTTTAATTTATCGAGTTTATATATTTCTATTTTACACTTGGTGTTACGTGTCATAAACATTATAGAATATAAAGTTGTACTTTAGAATTTCAAGTTGTAATATTCTCCCCACCTTAATTAAATTGCATCTTCCCAATTAAGAAAATTCTTAGTAATATATATACTGAAAATAAAATATTTTTTAAAGACCCACATTGTAAAAAGGGTTAATATCACATCTTCTTAATAAGATATAAAGAAAATTAAAATGGTTACATAACTAGGTTACATTGTAGGAGAACATAGGTGGGAAATGAAAACATGAATATGAAATAAAAAAATAAAACAATCAAGTTATAATGGAGAGTGATGGATAACTTGTTCAGATTAAAGTTTTATCCCACAAGACCATAAACCATAGGTGTGATTAAATTTCAGTTATATCATCAAAAATGATGAAAATAGAAAAAAAATTGTTTCAAAACTATTTTTTTATAGTTAAGTAATTCTTTCACTGACTAAGAATATAAGTAAATATAGTCAAAATGCCCAGAAGCGAGTCAAACCCACTCCTACCAAATTTTATTAAAAAATAAAGAACACAGTCAGAACATCAGAATGGAGGTTTAAAAAGCCTATTGAAAGACTTAACACATGTATTAGCCTCAACAAAAGGCACACAACAATCAAGAGCCATAAAAGACCACTCGGAGCTTGAATCCACAATAGCCTTCTTTGACAACGCATCAACAACCTGGTTGGCCTCCCTATAGGCATGTGTCACCTCAAAAATGATACCATTAAGGAGATGAAGACAATCAATCCAAGAGGGCAGCATCATCCATGGAACATTCCTTGACCGCCTCTAGAGGATATCAACGGCCACCATAGAGTCTGATTCTATCCAGAGAAATCACCATCCAAAATGAACTGCATAGTTTATTTCTTTAATCATAGCCCACAGATCAGCCTCAATTGTAGAGCCCTGACCAATATAATGATAAAATTAGCCCTTAACGAAGCCCTGATAGGTACAGAAGACACTGCCGCAGCCTGAAGGCCCAGGTGAGCCTGAAGCGGCCCCATCAATATTGACCTTCAACCAAGAGGGAATAGGAGGAATCCATCTAATTGAATTCAGCACCAGTGGTTTTCTAACCCTTCCAGCAATGCTAAAATTCCTCAGAATAATAAGATCATTTAGCCCATTATGCATACAACCAACCTGGACTCTTGAGGCTGTGAAAACAGCCCTATTAATCTCCCTCACGCCGGACCAGAAGGTTGGCATTATATTCTCAAAAACATAATCATTTCCAGCCTTCCAAATGAAACCAAAAGTTTCTGAAACAGCCACCATAAGGATAACCCGAACCTACTCACTACAGCAAGTATTAACAGATGAATAAAGAAGTCCATCAAACAATGATAGATCCAAACAGAAACCCGTCATATCCTGGATATACTTCCATAACCTGCATATCAAAGGACAAGACAAAAAAATATGATATATAAGTAAATATATGTTTTTGTAAACATAATATTTTCCTCTGATTATGCCATGAACTATTTCTACTTCATCTATTAGAACATGATTTATCATATGGTGAAGTAATACATCAATCATTAGATCCAGATCAAAAGTTAAACATAAACCATTTCATACATGGTTAAATTTTACAAAAGGTTTGATCCAATATATAAGAAATAATGTCATTGAGTTTCCAAAAGGAACTTATCATTATCCTTTAGTCAAAAAAAGGTGGCTCTAAATTTTCATATTCCAAACATTTTAATAACTTCATCATGTATCCTCTTGAAATATGGTCATAACTTGAATTACCATAAAACCGTATTAGGAACCTGAATCCCTCTTTATTCCTTAAGTAGGACACATGTTATTGGATATATTCCTCAAATATGAAAATATTGAAAACTCTATCAATGATAGCATATACCACTTGTTGAACAAGTTATTAATAAGTTCCAAGGTAGTAAATACTTATCCAAATAAATAATTTCTTCATCATTATCTTAACATCATGAACATATTAAGGGTTTTCTTTACCTCAATCATGTGTTTTCTGAAAATTTTAACTTTATACTCAATAATTTGTCTTGGTACCATTCAACATATGATCTCAAATCCTTAACTAATTTTATTATAGAAAAATACTTAAATTTTTCATACATCAAAAGAAGATACCAACATAAATAAAATACTTTTACAACATATTTCTTAGATCCAAATATATAAGTACATTAATCATTCCACTTTAGTTGTGTCAATAATGTATGCTTAACTAGGATCCCTTATCTTCTTTGAAGGGATATTCCCTTGATGCATGGGTATTGGTTTGAATAGTTCCTCATATCCTTTTAGTTTTAGAACTGAACATCATTGATTAGCTTCTTCCCCTTGAATTATTTTTCCTGGTGACCCTTGTCTCCACTCTTATAACAAACTCTCAATCCTTTCAAGCATTTACCTGGGTGATTCTTTCCACAATTATCACAAGTTGTAAGATCCTTCTTTCCATTCATCTTCTTTGACTCGCTCCCTTTTCCATGGTGTTCCAAATACCTCTTATTCTCTTGGTTTCCCTTGAATACATAGGATCTAGAGAATTCCTTTTCTATTTTTATGGCATATAAAACAATCTCTTTATAGGATGAAAAATTCTAAGAAACCAGTTCTCTTCGAATATTTGGATTAAGGCCTTAAAAAAAGTTGTAAATCTTGCACTCTATGTCTCGTATATAATATGTAGAATTCCTGGATAACCTTGTAAAGGTAGCTTCATAATCTTCAATACTCTCTTCTTCCTTTTACTTTAAGATAAGTAAATGTCTCTCCATATTAATTTGTTAATCATGAGGTAAGTATTTATTGAACAATATATCATTAAATTATATCTATTCCATGAGTTATATTTCTTCTTCCTCTCTAGTATTATGGATCAAGTACCACCATTGATCAGCATCACCTTGAAGATAATAGACCACAAGTGTAACCTTTTCCTTTTCACTTCATTCCAAGGTCATAAATATCTTCTCCAAATACTTAATACATTTCTCAACTATAATTAAATTAGTAGTCCCACTAAACGATGGGGATTCTATCACATAAAGTGATCCAATATATAAGATTCTCTCTTCTAAATAGGTTGCTCCATTCAGGAAAGGTTATTCATCATAACCTGACTAAGTTACCCTAATATATCCATAACTTGCTCAGTTTTAATACCAGATATATTGACTTCCACATTAGGTAAATCTCTCCATTTTCCATGATTTTTGACACAATTCTTCCTTCCATGATCCATTTCTAGACTATTACATATACTGAATTATCACATAAAATTATCAACTTTCTATAACTCTAAACATGGTATAACACCTAACATAAATTTATGCATTGTAAATCCCTAAATCATAAACATTGCTTACTTAAGGGAAATATTTACTTTTAAATCCTTCATAATGGTAGGTAAATAAAATATGAATTATCATAATCATATCCCCTAAGAGTGTCAAACCAGGTAAACATTACGACCTATTTTCATGTACCAGGTTACCCCGAGCCTGGCCCGGAAAACCTTGTCAGAGTTATTACTCCTAGGTACATCTATGTCAAAACTACACCCACTTGTAGTATTCAGACATAGATGTATTTATAGAACTACCCACATAATATCTACCTTACCCAAAATTCTAGGATTTTATTCTATACTCATACTCAAAATCTATCTTAGGGTTGTTCTCTAGAATCTAAGTTTTCTAAATATAGTTTCCAAGGTTACTGCTAAACTTCCTTTGATACCAACTATAACACTCTGACCCCAGAAGCCTGGAACCGGTGCATTATTTTTTTACATTGTTATAATTACAAGGAATTAAATCCTGAAGGACCATTCAATTTAGTATTCTTGGAAAGATAGATTACATACATGATACAGATAATAAACTGGGAAAAAAACATGAAACACAATAAACTGAAATGAACTTCATCCATGAATGCTTATTCAAAGATTTTTTCTTCATAACCTATGGAAATAAACATAATAATGTTGAGCTAAAATTCTTAGTAAGGGTAAGTAAAGTGGAAACTTCCTGACTAAAAGTTAATTTTTTTTATTAAAAGAGGGTTTCAAGACCCATTGGAATAAAAAGAAAACCTCAAGGATGACGAAAATAGTGAAGTCCCAAGGAATATAATTGAAAAAAACTTTTACATTCCAATGGAAGAGATCCCAAAATATCAAAGATGATGAGAGTGTCATTCAGATTCCCCATGTGAGCAAGAGAATCAGTTGAAAAAATTTCTTCTCTCCAAATATGCCTTACCCACTGGCCGTCATTAGTGTCCAACGAGAAACTTCTATAGAGGTTAGCCAACTCCTAGGGAGCAATGAATTTCCCCTGAATAATTCAGAAAAAAAAACATTAGAGTCTGACTTGATTTCCATCAACTGAAGCCCAAACCCTTTACACAACCTAAGAATATAATGAATCACCCTAATTTCCACCCCCAACGAATAGATCGGACCATAAAAATCACTGAACCCCAACCAAAAAGTACCCACCGAGTCTCTAAGAATCCCCCACCTTGCATATGGTATTTCAAGAAAGATCCATCAACATTTAGCTTCAGTAAATTCATATGAGGATCCTATTTAATCCATAGCCCCTTAGACCTGTCATCCATGCAAGGCCTATTTAGAAAACTAGAGAAAGAGATGAAATTTTTACCCCCTTTCAGAAGGGATCCTAGTTCCACCAATAGCGACTGCATCCTCATCTGTATAAAGTGAAGAGAGAAACTTTTCCCCAGTCTAACCTAGTTACGGGCTTCCCAAATAGTCCAAAAAATAGAAGTGAAAATGGTACTTCACATTGAGCTCCATGCTATTCTGATCCAATCCATGCGGCTAAGAAGTGATGAAAGTTTTCATGGAGAACTACCCCACTCTGAAGGATACCCGTTGCCTGGAAAAGGACCAAAGGGAATAAGCCAATTCACTCTGGAAGAAAAGATGCATCATAGTTTTGGTATTTGGAAAAGTACAACAAAAACAATGGGAGGCTAGTTTAATGCACCACCTTTGGACATTCTCATCGGTTGGCATCGCCTGGTTCCTTAAATTCCAAACAAGGAAATTTATATTAGTGTGGAACTCCTTGTGCCATAATGTACTCACCCATGCATCCTGCTCTGCCCCTACACGGAGGTACTATATGTAATCATGAGCCAAGAAAACACTCAAAATCAAACCCATGAAATAAAATATATTAGCCTTATCATTTAAGATAATATTATCGAACACCTCCTTCTGCTATTAGGAGACAATCATCCTTACTAGATCTGGAAACCTGTTTTCTTCCCTGAAGGAACTACATGGAGATAAACATCTAGGGTATAACAACCTATCCCCCTCCCAGTTCACAGTCCAGAATTTAATATCACCTTGTCCCACAATACATCAAGAAGAACCCTGTAACTTTTCTATAATGGGAAACAAACATTGCAGCAAGCGAGAGGGTCGTCCTCTACGGGCCTCGCCACCCTCCCATTAATTACCATATCTGGCTCTGAAGAAGGAATCCAAGAATGAATCACCTTCAATGATATCCCATGAAAAACGGTCTTCCATGCCTTGTATGGTTTCAGTGATGTCACATAAACCCATGCCACCTTCATCATCCGGTATGGCCATGCATTTCTAAGAGGCCCAGTGGCAGCGCCCTATAAGATTAGAATCCCACAGGAATGTCATCATAACCTTCTCCATTCTATCAATCATACTTTTTAGTGGTGCAATGGTTGATAGAATATGCATGTGGATGGACGTTAACACACTATTAAGACCTTTCATTTCTGAGGCACATGAAAACCTATTACCTTCAAGAACTTTCACAATATGGTTTAAAACTACGGATAGAAACCCATTTAATTTTCCCAACAAATTTGTCTCATGAGAACCTATCGATGAATCGAGGTGATATATAAAGTCTGAAACCCACCCATCATTACCAGACCAAATCATTCCTCATGTAAAAAAATCAAATTAATAATATTCTTTATCATATATTCATATTAAATAATGAATACGGTTTTATCAATAATTTCTCAAATAATCAAATAACAGTCAAAGTAGATACCATATGTAATCCATTGTATGAGAATATTGATATTCATGTAAATTTCCAATGAAATTTTATTAAAATAAAGTTATTTTTTCAATAAAAGGTTTATATTTACAAAATTAAGTGAGATTGTAAAGATAACCACTATGAATATGTTTTAGGAAATTAATCATTAAACATCCCAAAGTGTCCCATACCACTTGAAACATTTAATTCATAATACCCATGAAAGAAACTTTTTCATACCATGAAGAAAAATTATTTATGATATAATTTATAAAAGGGGTGTTTGATACACTAGAAAAAATAAGTAAGTGGTGTATATGGTGTATTCCTTACAAAAAGAAAAGTAAGACAATAATATCTTACCTTAAATTTATTTGTGTTGTGTGATATTTATCCTCCTATATAGTGGGTTTAAATATGTTAATAAATTATAAAAGAACCATATTAATATTTATGATATCATATATGATCCTATTATAATATCTTATTACCCTTTTGTTAAAAACCTTTCATTATTTTAACTATTTTGGGTGTTCATTGCCTAGTTTGTCGAGTATGTTTGAACATGTTATTTGTCATTACTATTAAATATATTACGGTTTAATAATATCTATAATTTAAACCATGATTTTAATATCATATATATCTAGTATATATGTATTTATAGTATTCTATAATATTTTGATATTATAAATGAAGTGCATCGTTCATGGAGACGGTAGGTCGTACGTACGCATGAACACTACTTTCATTTCTTTGTCGTATTAAAATAATGAAAGATAAATGATACATATGTATATTATAATTCCAGTAGAATATATATCTTATATATGTTAAATTGTTTTATTAAAATCATCCATTATAATTTCAATGTATGGAATGAACGAGTCATGTCGCTTTGAAGGGGCGGTAGTCCACACTTCCTCAAATGAAATTATCATATTTACATATGATGGAAATCATAAAGGTATGTTCTAAATAAAAAATATAAAAGCATAAATAAATTATAAATATAATATATAATACATATATAAATATATTTTCCATCATAATATCCACCATGAGAGGTGGTAATGGAAAAATAAACAATCATCATTTCGTGAGGCTGTAGTTCATCGTACACAGAAACAGTATGTTCACTACCCATTAGATGGAGGTGTGTGTATGTGTAGGTAGAACCCTTTAAATAAAAAAAATTCTAGTATATTTATGGTATTGTTGTTGTTATATTATCATGAAAAAAAATATGGGGTGGATAACGGAAATGAAACTTGAGATCTTGAGAGAAGAAGTTACCTCTTAATTAGGCAACCTCTTTTGGTTTGAACCAAAAGATTCTTTGGATTACTTTCTGCCCAAGGGGAGGATTATAGGATGAGGGTATGGGTGTTTTAAGACTAATTAGTCAGATTTTGGATGATCCAATGTGTCTTTAGAGGTGTGAGGAAGTGGGATAAGTTGTGGCCTTTTATATGGTAGGAAAAGGACTCACATGGAATTTTTGGAAACAAGTTAGGTGTAAACATCTTCTTACCTAATACAAGTCATAAAAAACCAAAAAAACTTAATAATGGTATGTTAATAGCCGAATTATTTCTATAAAATGGGTTTTGGACAAGTTTCTAGGTCATTTCGGTTCTTAAGTTAAAGGTTTAGCCCTTTATGAAGCATAATTTTGCATTAATAATTGTAATTAATTTTAATCACTTTCAATAATAATTTTGGTAAAAAATAAATTCGTATTATTAGAAATTATAAATTATGATTATTACAAATATAGAATCTATTTTTCCAAATTAAAATCGCATAAGTTGCAGAAATTAATTTAAAATTCATTCCACATGCGGGATGATAATGCATATTTTTAAGTAAAAACGTTCGAAAGTTTTCTATGTTTTTTAAATCAATTTCAGAGTGAAATTGATTACAATGTAATAAATTGTATTAATTGATAAAAATATTATCTAATTAAACTTTAAAACCAATTAAAATTGTAATTTAACCTTATAAATAAATTAGATTAAAAAGAAGGTTTGAACTAAAATTTAGTGTTTTTAACTCTTCATTAAAAACTGATATGTTTCTGAAAATTATCAAATATTTTACCTAACATAAATTTCATATTTTTATTTAAAATATGGAGTTTATTTTGAAAAATTAAATCAATAAAAGTTTCAAAATTCATATTTAAAATGGGTTCGCCATTAAAAGGTGATAAAATTGCCTTTATAAAAATATAGTATTTTATGCATAATATTAAGTTTGTTTTTATCTCAAGCTGATAAAATCTATTGGATGAATATCAAAAAAAATTAATTGAATATATAACATATATATTTCATTAAAATAATTAAATAATTGTAATTAATTATGTTTATTAAAATAAAACTCATTTGGATGCATAAAAATAATAATAATTCTTTTTATATCCAATTGGTTCTTATTTTCATTTCTTTTTAATTATTAACCAATGAATTAATTTTATATTTATATAAAGAAAAAATTTAAATATCAGTTATTACTATTCATAACTACTAATTTGACTGCTGGTTTATATTATATTAAATAATAATATTTCAATAATACATTGTTATTTGGTTAAACTCATTCTTGCGTGTGACGTAAGCTATCGAGGATGATCGCTTTTGTGTGAAATGCAATATAACTTGGTGTTGTGTGAATTATAAGTTATATGATTTATTATATTTATTTAATATAGTAAATATATTGTAATGTATCAGGTTTATGTAGTCCCTTTTTTACACTCGGTGTTACGTGTCATAAAAACTATAGAATATAAAGATGTACTTTAGAATTTCAGGTTGTTATGATTCACTCCCCCAATGGATCTTCACTAATGTAGGACTTAAATTTCCTTTACTATTTGTGTGTTTGTTCACACCATAAAGGACCCACCAAAGTATTGTGCATGACTTGGTAAAAAGTCACTTCTCCCTACACATGAATTCGATCTATATAGGGAGACATAAATAACTAAGTATGGATTGATTAATAACCCTATAGGATACATTGTGACACCTGGATTCTCCACCGAAGTCCCAACCACAATTTCCAAAATGAAGAATTTCCTCCCCCCCTCCTTTATGCATGAATCAGATCTACACATAGGTATTTCTTCAATAGATCTATCTGTGGCCCAAATCATTCCCTTGTGAGATGCAAAATAAAACCCTAGGGAATCCCAACCATAGAAATTTAATATACCCCAATCTCACCTTAGTTTCATATCAAGTCACCTACAATTATTAATTGGCCTTATCCATTCTTAGCATTAAGACCAATTGATTTCTTAGTCATTCACCCCTATCCACCATAGTGTGGGTCATTCCCCATTTACCTCTTCTTTCACACACTAAGAGTGACTTTCATGATCTTAGAGGATTGGAATGACCCATTTTAAATGGATAAGAGTTTCATGACCAAGGGTGTGTGGAATCGATGTTCCTCTTTGCAAGACCTTAAACTGCTTAAGAATGGTCAAGTTATATAGAATTTTTTCACCTATGTATTTTTCAAATCTACATATGTATTTATTATGCATGAGTCATATCTATGAAAAGGTTCCCTAATATATGGAGATATACTTATCAACCTATGAAAGGATGAAAATGTTTCCCGCATTTGAGTGTCCCTGACCAATGCAGGGTATCTCTAAGGATGCTTTTCATTATTTGACATCAGTTCACAATGTCCTTACTGTATAATGTTAAAATGCATAGAATATTTCCTTAATATAGGATGTTAAACTACATGTAATACATACTTACCATATGATGTTAAACTATAAATAAGGGCTTCTTACCATATGAAGTTAAGTTGCACAGAAGGATTCTTTGTCACATTATGTAAACTTCCCGATAATTACATCTTTGTTGCATGATGTTAAACCACAATAAAATTTCATGATGGTCACATGTCTGTAAGCTACATTATACACACATCCTACTACATGATGTTAAACTAGACAGATTATCATCCATCTTCACTCCCTATCAAAGAACCACATGAACCTAACCTTGGTCAAATGACGTTTAGGGTGTTTCTATCATCATTTTGAGAACCTCGATCCATAAATCACAATCCAGTTCTTGAGCCTCTTAGGTTTCCAAAAACCTCACACATCCCTTTTAAGAGATAAAAGACCCATCTACTTGGACATGCAAGAGTTGGATATGCATAAGGGACTTGGATCCTTCAGCTAGATGTATCTTGGCCTTGCAAGAAGGGCCCTCTAATCCATGTGACCCCTAGAGACATTATAGTAGAACTTTTCATCTCAGTGCGATTCATGATCATACTCAACATCACTATCTCATACCATCACTCATTATTTGAGAACCTAGATCCCTGATTTATATTTCCTTCATCCTATATTTTCAAGGTTGTTAGAGTACTCTTGAACTTGTGAAGCCAAATTAGGTTATTTTGTAACACTCCCTATATACCTGGTCTATACATCATGACCTTAAAGTGTATAAACTTTGGTCAAATATGTACAAACTTAAATTCCACCCTCCAATGGTCCATATCATAACACCTTAAAATGTTATTGAAAGAGATGCAAAACTTGTTAGACTAAAAATATGTAAAGGGCGATCTGAGAAAAAGTTAAATTCTTAGCTCTCAAAACTATTCATCATCAGAGTTTAGGAAAAATTAAAGAATAAATAAAAAAAGCACAAATATTGTGAGGCCTATCATATGAATCCAAAAAAAATCATCCATGATCACTGGACCCCTTTGGTCTCGAGAAAAGATAAATAAATGAATTGCCACATCCCCTCACCATGATAACGTATTCAATGTGTGGAGACACAACTTTTAGGTTGATCGAATCCTTCTTGAATATTACATTTTCCAAAAACCAACTTCATGTATGTGAAGTCTGAGCTGATACCCTCTAATACCATGAGTTGATATACTTCTCTTGGAATCCCATATTCTTGAATCATTTCCCTTGGTTCTACCATATATTTCATTGGTAATAGGGATAGACTGATCTGAAGGTACCCCTCAAGGATTTTATGGTGAATAACACAATACCTCAGAGGTTGTTCCTAGGGGGTGTTTTGGTCTAAGAGGAAACTTACCCCTAAAACATTTGAGGTATTATCTTGACTATGTGTGATTCCAGAATCTGACATTAATAATGGTTAACCAATTCCTACCAGTATCCACTTTCCATTAACTCATATATTCTTAGATCATGATTTATAAGTCCCATAAACAAAATATTTAGGTGGATTTGACATCTTCAATGTTACATCATCATGTATTGTACCCATTCTAAAAGTAGGAGTCTGATACCCCATTCTTGAATATTTTAGTAGTCCTCATCAAGTGACCCTAAACCAAATGATATATGGGAACAAGTTTCATGACCATAAACTAAATTCACCTTTTTTGGGGAATTCCATGAACCACCCTCAGGTGCCAGAACCCTCCTTGGATATTTCTCTCTCCATAACCTACTTCATTTTCCAAGTGTTGAATATTCAAAACCCTCTTACAGCCCTTAGAAAGGAGTGTGGATCCATCAAATTTACTACACATGAACTACATCTACATTTGGACCCTTAATCCATCGACAAAAGGTGCCTCTTCATTACAAGAAAGGACCTACAATCCTCATGATCCCTGCAAACATTGTAGCGGAACTAGGTACCTCAGTGTGTTTTGCGATCATCCCTAGTGGGTCTACCCCATTTTTTCATCCTCAATTAAAAGTCCTTGAGACATTATTTACATATCCCATAATCCAATTATCCAAGTGGGTTTGGTGTTCTATACATCATTCCACTATCTAACAAACCTCAGAAAGGATGTAAGATGTCATAGCCCTTCATGAATATTCATCCTTAAAATTTTCAGTAAGGATTCAGGGTGTCAAAACCCTTTATAAATATTTATCCTTCATAATTTTAGCGTAGGGTCTTAGAAAACGTCACTAATATTCATCCATCATAATCTCAATATAGATGTAGGGTTTCATATCCCTTCAATAATATTCATCTTTCATAATCATTGAAAAGGATATAGAGTGTTAAAACCCTTCATTAATATCAATCCTTCATAATATTAGTACAGTTGTAGAGCGTCCAAACCCTTTATGAGTATTCTTCCTTCATAACCTTCAATAAGGATGTAGGGTGTCATAACCCTTCATGAATAACCTCCAGTAAGGATGCAAGGTGTCAGAACCCTTTATGAATATCCATCCATTGTAATTCTAATAAGGATATAGGGTTCCATATTCTTTCTTGAATATTTAACCTCTATGCCTTAAGAATATGAATTTATAAAATTTCTGAGCTATATGACCCTAAAAAACAACAAAAGATGGTCCAAGTTATATGACCATAAACTTTGGTGTTGTTAGGTCGAAGATATTGAACCGTAAACATTAGATATATTTATATGGATTATAAGTCCTTAAACAAAAAAATTAAAGAGACACAATTTCACAGGGTTGAAAACCTACAAAGGTAACTCTAGAAAAATTTGAGTCTCTGCTCACTAGATACACGTTTTGTGTAATCTAGGAAAAATTGAGCACTTAAAAATGGAAAAAGAATAAAACTTGTGAGACTAAAAACCCATAAAGGTTGGCCTGAGTAAAATTTGGGTTCATTCCACCAAAGCCTCTCCCTCAAATGGATTAGAAAAAATTTAAGGTTAAAAATAAGAGATATAAAACTTGTAGGGACCATTATATATCCCTATAAAAAATTGATCTATGCACGATAGGTCCACTGACCTTGTAAAAAATTAAATCCCATCTCAATTCTTTAGGTCCTATCCAAGGATACCTAGCCCTCTCATGTCTTGAAACTTCATGAGAATTGTTCAATTATGCAAGACCTTAAACCACTTAGGGAAGCCTACTCTATGTGGCCTAAAATGTGGCATGAGAGCTAGATCCATGTGAGATCCCCACCAAAACATGGTTACCTATACATGATTATATCATAAAGTGATAGAATATCCTCTCCTAAACATGAACTAGATCAACATAGAAGATCTCATTATAGAGTTATTCATCCATAAGCTTATGTCCCGTATGCATTAGCTTGATCTATATAGGTGTATTTTCTGACAACTACATATATGGCTTTATTTCCATTACTTTGGGATATGTAGTGACATCTAAGTCCCTTATATTGGATCCATCCAAAAATTCCTTTCCATACCAACACCTTCTCTATCCTGGAATTTATAATTTTTCCAATTTTAGGATATCTGTGCCCCAAGCCAAGGTTACTACTTATCTTTGATCTATCCAAGCACTCAAGGTTGGGACTCTCCCCTTGATAACACCCAAAATCCTTTAGTCAATACAATCCCATTGGTAAATCCCCTTATAGGATATGGTATCAAATTTGATCGGATATCCAAGTATGTGTCAAAGTGATCTACAATTACCTTAGAATCAGATTCATTTCATTCTGAATGAATCAAATTTTAGGGGGGGATTTTTTTTAGAACCTATAAATGTGTACTATGAACTTTTCTATTGAGTATTTGAGAAATATAAAGCCCATGAAAAATATCAATATACATTACATGAAGGACTTGGAAGTAGAATTCTTGAGAATAATGGATTGGGATTCTTTTTATAAATTGAACATATTATAGTCCTCAAAACATATAACAATTGTAATATTTTTTAAAAAATTGAGTTCAAAAATTTAGCCATCCATGGATAGCTAGCTATCCAACTCAACTGACACACATGTGGGATTCTCCTCAACAAAACTTCGGGGTGAGAAGAACTGGACAACATGGAAGAATGATGTGTGTGAGCATAATTCCTGATGGGTGTGCATAGATGTTCACATGGCATGTGATGAGTGGGTGTAGAAGTGTATGGGAGGATCACAGAGGTGTAGCACAACCCGATAAGGTAGAGTGTGTGCAGTGTTCCGAGTGTTGACCCTGCTGCCAGCACAAGAGGTAGAGGAAGTACTGGGTATTATTAAACAATGCCTGAATGAGTGCTAGATTGATGTAAAGCTTTTAGACAGTGGATACTCTTCACCCATCATAAAAACATATGGATATAAGGTATTCATATGATACACTAGATATTCACCATCCGATGGATTCTATGCATCATGTATTCAATCAGGGTCGACGTAATCTTCAACCTCCCAACTTTTGAAGGAACCTACACGTGAGCTCTAGAAAACTGATATTGACACCTGATTGCTCCAAAAACATCATAAAATCCCTCACCAGTGATCAATCTGAGATAACAAATCATGTTTGATCATCCCCAGCATCTTTCATGGATGTTATAACCTGAATAATTTTTTACTATCTAAGCCTATTCATAGTTGTAGAAGATAATAAATCCAACAATACATCACAATAATAAGGAACTGATCGCGTGAATTAATGACTATTAGTCACACTATAGGAAAACTGTTATTTGTGATGGGTTATTTGCGACGAGAATAAATCTCGTCGCAAATAGTTCGTCGAAGAGGTTATTTGAGATGGGTTGACCAACCCATCGCAAATAGCCAATTATTTGCGACTCGAATAGGCACCAGTCGCAAAAACTTATGCACGGATTGGCGTGATTTGTGCGCCAAACTGCGCGAAAGGGTATTTGCGACAGGTAAGCACCACCCGTCGCAAATGTTGGGAGGCGGTAAGACCGAGTTACGACGGGGGATCCCCCGTCGCAACTAGTTTGACCCCCGAAGGGTATTTGCGACGGGCCTCATCTCAAATAGTGTGTCAGCATGTTACTTTTTGCGACGGGACCCATTGCAAATAACCTTTTAACTGTCGACCGTAATTAATGTGTCCGAAGGTATTTGCGACGGGACTCATCACAATAAGTACTATTAGCAATGGGATTCCCATCCCAAAAACTCTTGTCGCAACTAATCTAACCTATACCCCCCCCCCCTTTGTTTTTTCTTCTCTCCTCCTGAATTCCTTCTTCCTCTTCTTCTGTAAACTCTAATTTTAGAGTGAAAAAATTTTAGAGTTAGTTTTTTTTACAAAGTAGTAGTAAAGCCACCAACAATTATAAGAGATCAAATTTAAAGGTATTTATGTTTTATTTAATTTAGTATTTATTTCATTTCTTTATATTAATTTTAATTATTGTTGATTAGTTATAATTAAGTTAGATTTAAATTGTTTTGTCATCAGTATTTATTTGAAATAATAAAATTAAATTATGAGTACTAATTCTTAGTAATTAGTAATAATTAATAATTATTAACGATAATTAGTAATGTATATAAATAATTAGCAGAAATTAGTAATTAGTAGTTGTATTTTGCAGTAATTAATAATAATTAACACTAATTAGTAATAATTAGAAATAAATAGTAATAATTAGTAATAAATACTAATAAATACTAATAAATACTAATAAATAGTAATAAATACTAATAAATAGTAATAAATAGTAATAAATAGTAATATATACAAATAATTAGTAATAAAAACTAATAATTAGTAATAAAAACTAATAATTAGTAATAAATACTAATTAATAGTAACAAATATTAATTAATAGTAATAAATACTAATAAATAGTAATAAATAGTAATAAATATTAATAAATACTAATAAATACTAATAAATACTAATAAATAGTAATAAATACTAATAAATAGTAATAAATACTAATGAATACTAATAAATAGTAATAAATACTAATAAATAAAAATAAATAGTAATAAATAGTAAGAAATAGTAATAAATAGTAATAAATACTAATAAATAGTAATAAATACTAATAAATAGTAATAAATACTAATAAATAGTAATAAATGCTAATAAATAGTAATAAATAGTAATAAATAGTAATAATTAGTAATAAATAGTAATAATTATTAATACATAGTAATAATTAGTAATAAATACTAATAAATACTAATAAATAGTAATAAATAGTAATAAATAATAATAAATACTAATAAATACTAATAAATACTAATAAATACTAATAAATACTAATAAATAGTAATAAATACTAATAAATAGTAATAAATAGTAATAAATACTAATAAATACTAATAAATACTAATAAATACTAATAATTAGTAATGATTAGTAATAATTAGAAATAAATAGCAATAAATAGTAATAATTAGTAATAATTAGTAATAATTAGTGATAATTAATAATAATTAGTAATAATTAGTAATAATTAGTAATAATTACTAATAATTAGTAATAAATACTAATAAATAGTAATAAATAGTAATAAATAATAATAAATACTAATAAATACTAATAAATACTAATAAATAGTAATAAATACTGATAAATACTAATAAATACTAATAAATAGATATAAATACTAATAAATACAAATAAATACTAATAAATTGTAATAAATACTAATAAATAGAAATAAATAGTGATAAATAGTAATAAATACTAATAAATACTAATAAATAGAAATAAATACTTATAAATAGAAATAAATACTAATAAATAGAAATAAATAGTAATAAATACAAATAAATACTAATAAATACTAATAATTGGTAATAATTAGTAATAATTAGTAATAATTAGTAATAAATACTAATAATTAGTAATAAATAGAAATAAATACTAATAAATAGTAATAATTAGTAATAAATAGTAATAATTAGTAATAAATTATAATAATTAGTAATAAATATTAATAAATAGTAATAATTAGTAATAAATCGTAATAATTCGTAATAAGAAGTAGTTGTAATTATTTATCTTCTTTTTTTGGATAGTGTTTTTCTAATTTCAAATTATTAAAAAACAGTAATAATTTTATATTTTGGAGAAAAATATGAAAGAAGGAAGTCGAAAATAGTCATTATTAGATGATCGCGCTTGGATAAATCAGCGTAGAAATCCAAACGGTTCTGGTTTAAATCTTATATATACTGAGGGTGTTGAAGATTTATTATCATTTGCATCATCAAAACCAGAATTTGTTTCAGAAGGCACAATTAAGTGTCCTTATAAAAAATGTGTTATGAGAACATTTGATACATTTGAGAAGGTTGGGGGACATCTCTTGCGGTTTGGTTTTCAACCAGATTATGTTTTTTGGTATCAATATGGTGAACGCAGTTCCTGAGAAGATATTAATAACTTGATTTTGAATCCATCATGGTTTCAAAATTTAGTACATGATGTTGCAGGTCTATCTGTTCAACAAAATAAAACTCATGATACTATTGATTTAACTCCTGTGTTGGCACCATCTGAATTTTATGAGTTGTTGAAGTCTGTTGAGGATGCATTATATCCTGGTTGCAAGATAAGTAAATTAGAAGCGATTGTAAAATTTATGGCTATTAAATCAAATAATGCAATGTCAAACAACTGTTTTGATCAGATATTTTCTTTGGTTAAAACACTGTTACCTGAAGGAAATGTGTTGCATGAAAATTACTATGATAGCAAGAGGCTAGTTCGTAATCTAGGCCTTAGTTATTGGAAGATTAATGCATGTGAAAATGATTGCATATTATATTCTGGTAAAAATGAGTCATTGGATAGTTGTCTCACATGTGGACAATTGAGGTATAAAGAAGCTCAACTGGGGAATTCTGGATCGGTTCCTATGAAACAGTTGAGATATTTCCCCCTTACACCCAGGTTGTAGTGTTTTTTTATATCTCAGAACGCAGCATCAATGATGTCATGGCATAGAACCAAGATTTCAATTGATAGAAGCTTCAATCATCCGTCTGATGGTGATTTATGGAAACATTTTGACCGACTACATCTGTCTTTTGATTTAGAAGCCCGAAACGTGCGATTAGGTCTTTCTAATGATTGTTTTTATTCGTTTGGTTCTTGTGGTAATCAGTATTCATGTTTTCCTATCTTTATAACTCCATAAAATTTATTTCCATGGATGTTGATGAAGGATACCTATATCTTTTGACCTTATTAAACCCATGACATTCAAAAAAGAATATTGATGTTTATTTGAAACCATTGATTGATGAGTTAAATTCATTATGGAGTAATGGTGTTAGTACATATAATGTTATTGCGAATAAAAATTTCATATTAAAAGCTGAATTGACGTGGATGATTAGTGACTTCCTGGCATATGGCATGTTATCTGGCTGGAGTACACATGGTCCGAAATCATTTCCTTACTATATGAAAGACAAAAAATATTTTATGCTCATCATTGGGAAAAAACCTTGTTATTTTGACTTTCATCGCAAATTTCTTTCAACTGATCATCCTTTTCAGAGGAACAACTCTCATTTTAGAAAAGGCACAACTAAAAGGGATGAACTTCCAAAAATGATCTCAGGTACATAGTCAAAATCAGTTGTATTTTCAATACCTCCCATCACATTTAGGCCAACATTAAACCAATATAAAATTAATGGCTTTGGGAAAAATCATAATTGGATAAAACAGAGGATGTACAGTGATCCAGCCACTGGTGAGATTAGAGGTGATCACAAGCGTCAGATTGTGGTTAGTATTATTTATTTTTCAGTTTGAAAAATAACTGTATATAATATTTTCACTATTTTAATTTCAAATTGAAACTGAAGGAGTCATATGAGGTTGAGACCTCTCAGACACGGGATGAGATTCAGGCCGAGATGGCTGATCAGACTAGTGTCCACCATTTCGATGAGGCGACATGGATGCCGGCAACTGAGTATGCCTTCGAGAAGGGCCGAGTAGTTGGTATCGGCTCTCATTTGACTCTTGGGACTTATTAGGGTGCTGCTGCAATGTCGGCGTCCAGCTCAAGAGGAGCTCATGGAGAGGTATATTTTTCTGGCTCATAGTATCAGGAGCTGTTGTGAACTCAAATTGAGCTTATAGAGAGTTTGCAGAAGCAGCAGGAAGAGATGTGTCAGCAGCAGCAGCAGAAGTAGTATGAGGAGGACATGCGTCGATAGAAACAGTAGTAGTAGCACAAGGAGGACATGCATCGATGGTAGCAGCAACAACACGAGCAGATGGAGTACATGCGTTGTCTGACTCGTAGTTTAGGGGTGGAGTTTCCTCCACCATCTCCTCTAGTTCCTTCAGAAGACTATCCCCCCCAGTGATTTTTTTGTTCTGTTAAAAACATTTGAATTGAAAATTTGTTGTAATATGAACTATTTACAGTTTTTGTCTTTTATATTGGTGTGAATATTGCATAATTTGTTTTTATTTTTAATAATTTATTATTTTATTATTTATTATTATTATATTTTTTAATGTTTTTTTATTTTACTAATAATAATAATATTAATAATTTATGATTTTTTTATATTTTCTTTCTGAATATTAAAAAAATTAATATTTTTTATTATTTTTTATTATTTTAATAATATTAATATTATTTTTTTCATTAATCATAATTTTTTTATTTTTTTATTTTATTAAGTATTTTCAAATATTGAGAATTTTAATTTTTTTTATTTTTTTATTATTTTAAAAATATTGATATTATTTTTTCATTAATCGTAATTATATTATTTTTTTTATTTTATTAATTATTTTTTACGGGACCTTTTGCAATGGGGCCCGTTGAAAATAGATTATATATATTTTTTTTTTAAGTTTTTGTGACGGGTTACTTTATCGTCGTAATAACTTTGTTGCGATGGGCCCGTCACAACAGGTTTATTACATATAAGTTATTTTCAATGGGACGCCGACCCTTCGCAAATACTTTTCGTGATGGGCCCATCGCGAAAGTTTCTTGTATATATAATGTATTTAATTGGAGATCTATTTGCGATGGGACCGCTTCTCGTCACAACTAGTATTTTTGCGACGAAAAAATACTAGTTGCGATGTCGTTTTCTGCAACAGGCAATTTGTGATGAGACCCCATCGCAAAAGAGTTTTTTCAATAGGATCCCATCGCAAATAGCCCATCACAAATATTTTAAATTCCAATATTTTCATCATAGAATCACGTGAAGAAGAATGCAACTTCCATTGCATGAAGCTTACATCATGGATAGATTCTACTGTGTAAAGAGTTTGGTATTTGTCCACTTACTTTCCCTTAAGTTATTGCAAGAAAAATCCTCATCCACATAAAGGTATATGGATTACATGATCATGTGGAATCGCATGATTACTATTAGATTCAAACAAATCTATGTAGAAAATCATTGAGTATAAGAACCAGTGACATTTCATGAAACCAATACATCATGTGAATCCATCACATGAAAAACAACGTATCCCCCATCATGTAAAGATCCCATCAGGAATAACCATTTTCGCATGAATAATTCATCATATTTTGACCATTTATCCACTGAGTTATCACATGATCAAGTGAATATGATCACATGAGTCATGTATCCACTACATCACATGAAGAATAGTGAATACATAAAGATCCCATCATGTATAGCTTCCAACGCACGAATACCATGATGCTTTTCCATCTATTATCAGTAAAGGGGACACATAAAGAATATATTGATCATGTAAAGACAACCGATATCTACTATGAAGCGATCATGCGATTGTGTATCCACCTCCAAATCACATGAGTATGATGAATGTTGAGAGTTTCAGACCTCGATGATATGTTATGCACTGCCTCAAGCCAGTACACGCGACACACTCATTGTGAAAAGTGGGAGCATATTCAGACCCATTTTTTCAATATAAACCCCTACATCCTTGAAAAAATAGGATAGGAAGTGAAACACATAGATAATGAGAGAATGAGGAAAGGGAGACACTCTCCAAGTAATAATGCCCCGTGTGAGACCCTGTTATGTGACTCCATCACGTGGACCCCTTATGTGACCGTATAATGATTTGAGCATCATGTGATTTCTTCATGTAGAAAGGGTTTTCATCATCCTCATATGAATTTTACATAAACCCCCTTATTATATAACTTCCTCATGCAGTCTTGGATATGAAACTTGAACCCCAGTCATGCGTAGAAAAGACACAAACCCTTAGTTCACAATGCTATCATACGGCCAATCTAGTTGCATGATATTGTCTGTATAGCTTAATCATGCACCCATGGACATGTAACCATATTAAATGAGAAGTATTCATGAAGACCTGACATGTGAACCCTTGTCATATGGGTTTTCAACCTTGGACATGTGTCCTTGACATGAAAACCCCTATCCATGCAGCCTATCCATGAGCACTTAGACATGTCGGTCTTGAAATGTGAACCCCTATCCATGTAGCCTATCCATGAGCCATAGGACATATTAGTCTTGATATGTAAACCCTTGTACATAAGTCCTTGACATAAGAACCCATATCAATGTGGAACCCTTTTCATTTATCCAAGTTATGCACTCACTTATGAGCACACGACCCTCTTGAGGCCATGCGATTGTGTGACCTTGAATTGGTCATCTGATCTGGGGGGTTCCCTTATACCATTATCTCAAAAGGTCCCCCATTACATAAAAGCATGTTCAATATACCTTTAATTGTACTATATATTTTTTCATGAGAAGATAAAGAATGAATATATGATAGGGGTATCCAGTTTTGTGTAAATTCTTTAATCTTCAAGTTATTCTATCTCATGGGACCAAATTATCAAATGAGTATATCATCATTCATCATCTATCTGTGGATGATAAATGGGTTTATACATGTGTATCCTCTTTGGTTGAACCCTAACTATTCCCTTAAGAACCTTAATCTAAGATGCCTCCTTTTGGATTTATCATGCGTCATGAATCCAGAATCAGAATATCTTTCTAGGTTAACCCAAAGTGGCCATCTATCTTGGTGTAAGTCCCTAAAATATTCCAATATTTATAAAATCTAACGAAATAATACTCATGAGTATTTATTATCCTTTCTCACCCATTATTAGGTTAGGAACAATGTGAACTATGAGCACTCTCATTCCTATAACAAATATAATACATAGGATTTCAACCTAAATCCATATCCCCATATCCAAAATGTTTTTATCAATACTTATACAAGGCTATTTTCCCTATAAATTCCATGATGTCTTCATGACACCATCATAAATAACCACATATAGATTTCATAGATCCATATTCTCCATGGGACATTTCATCATATTCCCTTATGGTGACCTCAGTGTGTAAGCCCTACTCAAATATTAGGGTAACCTTAGTGTGTAAGCCGCCACACCAAAATATCTCCAAAATAGAAATCCTCCTTAGGTGTAATCCTTGTCCATATCTCTATCTTCTTAAAAAGTAAATATACCCAATGAAGCATCTTAGGGTAGAATAAATGTGTAATACCAGTAAAAATTTGATATTATTCTCTCATAGAATGTATAAAATCTCCCTTTATCTCTTATTTTTCACACTGAGCATGAATTACATGGGATTAGAGACCGACAATGATTGTTCCATCAACATGATGAGAATACACTAATATAGTCTTCCTTTTCAGATGAAAATCTAATTACATCTTCTCATCCTTCAAAGTGCCATATTCCAAATGAAGAAGATCAAGGCAGTCTTATATGCATATTTCTTGATCAAAACCTATGTTGTAACACCTTTTACAACATAGGAACATAATGAAATACATGGGTTTTGATTCTTAATTTTACAAGATACATACAACACCTCCTGGAGGTTCAATCCTGATTTTAAAACACAAAACTTCTCCATGGATAGTGATATAGTTTTAGAGTGCCCAAATATGGCTATAAACTAGAGCATCATAAATAGGGGTAACCAATCTCATTATTTGGATTAGGAAGGACTCACAAGCATATATTAAATTTATAAGAGATTCCCAAAGTAGAAAATGATTCCCCCTAATAGGGTGTGATGAGCCTGACCTCCCATCATCATAACATGCGATAACACCCCATCCCCCATCAATTATTTTTTACATTCCAATTAATCATATTACTACGCTGACCCTTACTATCCCCCCAAAGGAAAATAAAACCACGTAGATTGCACACATAGCACATAAATAGGTGATAATTTGTATTACTTACCTCAAAGAAGCTTTCTGATTTTGCTGTGCACTGCAGGGTGAAGAAGAAATTGCCCACAACCGACAACTGCACCATGAGATCATGGATCAACCTACACTGCATCAAAGGGTTTTCAAAATGCATCCCATACTCACCCAAACCAAAACAACATCGCCATAGTGATACCCCAAAGGAAGAACAAGGAGAAACTAAGGGGTAAAGAGAAGAACTTACCACAAATCACCAAACACTACTATAAAACATGCATTTATTAGTGTTAGTGAAAAACACTGATAAAAGGGACCTTTTATCAGTTCTTTTTTTTAGTGCTCATAAACACTACCCTTTATCAGTGCTTTTTATTTAGCACTAATAAAGGATAGCCTTTATCAGAATTTTTTTCGCACGGATAAAGAGTACCCTTTATCATTGATTTATTTTTAAAGCTGATAAGGGTACACTTTATTAGTGTTTTATTTTTAGCACTGATAAAGGGTATCCCTTATTAGGTCTTTTTAGTGCTAATAAATGTCCCAAATAAAATTAAATAATTAAAAAAATAAAAATAAAAATGTGTAAATAATTTATTAATTAAATAATTTTTGATAAAAATGAATAAATTTAATATATATATATATATAATAAATACTAATAAATAATGTATATTAAATATATAGATATGTAAAATTAATAGAATTAAATAATGAAGTAAATAAAAATTAAAAATCAGTAAATTAAGAAAAACATTAAACATTTTTATTAATTAAATAATTATTAATAAAATTTAATAAATTTAATATACATATATATATATATATTATAAATATTAATAAATAGTATATTAAATAAATATATATAAAATGAATAAATTTTAATAATTAAAAAAAATAAAAATGAATAAATTTTAAAATTTAAACAAAAAAATAAAAAACGATTAAATTGTAATAATTAAACAAAAAAATAAAAATGAATAAATTACAAAATTATTAATGAAATAATTATTAATAAAAAATTAATAAGTTTAATATATATATATATATATTAATTATAAATAGTAATAAATAATGTATATGAATTATAAATATTGAAAAAAAATAAAATGTAATAACTAAAAACATATTAATGTCTTACTCATTTTTAGTGGTTTATATACATAATTATTCATTAATACATTTAATATAGAAATATAATCATATATATTTCCAAAAATATGATTTATATAATACAAAATATTGATGTTTTACATTAAATAAGACATATATTTGGTGAAGAATGATTTATAATTAAAAATTAATATTGATTAAAAATACTGACTAATTACATCGAGTAATGGATATAATTGAATGTCATTTTACTTTTCAATTTAACAAATATCAAACATTTTTTAAATTGATTTTACATACAAATACATAATTAATACATTTAACGCGCACACAAATATTTACGTAATTAATGAAATCTTATATGGAGACACATACACCTAATATTTATGTAATTTATTAAAATTTTAGTATTTGTTTTATAATTTCATTATAACATGATACATTTAATGTATATTATGTCTTTAATCAATAAATTTTATTTCTTTATTTATAATATTATTACTGTTATATATTAATTTATTTTTAATATTTTTTTATTTTTTATTTTTTGGGAATTTAATCATTTTTTATCATTTATTTATATATATTTATTTACTATATTTTAATATTTTAAATATTTATTCATATTTATTTCAATATATATACATATTTTTAATAATTTATTTTTAATTAATAACACGTATATAATTTTTCAATATTATTAGTGTACTCATTTTTAATTATTCAATTTCACTCATTTTTAACATACATGCATTTAAGATTATATATTCATTAATAATGTTAAAAATATATTTGTAAATAAATATTTATAAATAAATATATTTATAAATAAATATATTTATAAATGTATATTTACTATATTTATATAATTATATTTATAATTATAGATAAATAAAAATTATTTTTTTAAAAGTATTCATATAATTATAAATACATAATTATATATATTAAAATAATTATAAAATTATAATAAGTTTATTTAAATAATGAATATATTTTCTATATTTATATTTATTAAATATATATAATGATATAAATATATAAATATATATAACGCTATAAATATATAAATATATAAATATTATTTTTTAAAAAGTTTTCGTATAATAATAAATAATTAATTATATGTTTAAATAATTATTAAATTATAGTATATATATTTAAATAATGAATATATTTATTATATTTTTATTTTTATATAATTTGTAAATATATTTATTTATTTATTTATTTGTTAAATATATATATATAATTATTAAATATATATATAATTATTCAAATATATTTACAAATTTTTTTATTTAGAATTATAATTATAAATCCATTATTAGCCCTAAAGTTTTAGCATTGATAAATATAGATTTTATGAGTGCTTTTTTAGCACTAATAAAGCTCTATCTTTATCAGTGCTTTTTTGGAAGTGATGATAAAAGTGTCCCCAATCTATTTAGAGAACCCTAACTAGTCACAATATTTGAAGCTTTCCATGGAATCCACCTACTATCAATGCTCCTCCTCATCGAATACAATCTCGAATCAAGGATCGAATCAAAGTTCGTACAATGATAAGGCTCAGACGATTCACAGGTTGAACAAATCCAAGGTTTGGCGATATATCTACTTTCTCTCGGATGATTCAAAGCTTCGATCCAAGGTATGTTTTTTTCTCTTCCTCCTCACTCTTTGATTTCTTGTTTGGTGATATCTTTTTTCACTTTTTTATTCATTTTCTCTTGCTCTTCATTATCCATCGCTTCTTTCCCTTCTAGAATGAATTTCTAATTAAGGGTTTCTATGATTTTGGATTTTTATTGACCCATTAAGGGATTTTCTTGCTGACTTTTAGCATATTAATAATTCCACACATTGATTTCACCCTTTCAGTGTATTGAGTTTAAGTTTTGAACTTCCTTCCATGGAAATAACGCACACAAAGTGTTTGTTAAAATGAAACCCATGGTTTTTATTTAATAAATAAAAATGGATTTCATGCAATAATTTCTTTAATTTGAGGTGTGGTTTGTTTGGGTTTTTTTTCTGTTTTGAAGCTTTTGTGGTATTACATGGACATTTTTATTTTATGTTTTGAATTTTGTCTCTGTTTTTTTCTTGATATACTATATGAAAATCTATATATATATATATATATATGCATTTTGAAATCTATATATATATATATGTACACATTATTTCATATATATGTAAGTATATAGTCATATGAAATATAGATAGGATTCATTCAATAAATAAAATTATTTTTTTCTTGGTTTTAAAAATGAATTCCAAGAGATGCTATTAATGTGTGTTTTTTAAAATTATGACTTTGATGAATATTTGGAACTTTTTAAAATTACTTTGATTCTCACTTTGTTATTTTGAATAATATTGAAAGAAAGAAGTTTTTCATTGAAAATTAGTAGTAGTATTAAGTGTTGTGGCCTTGTTGGTACCATGAAATGGTTTTTATAAAAATTTATCACTATATATGGAATATTTCTATATTAGTTTTGATGACATAATATTTTTTTCTTTTAAATAAAGATATCATATTGATGGGTATCAGAAGGATGTTTGAATAGACATGTTTGGGTTATGTTGATTATCGATTGATATGTTTTTTGAAACGGTGATCATACCTCCCATTACTATCATAATAGAGGTCATATGAGTCTTAGTGAGGGATGAGAGTTAGTTACAATGTAGTCCTGATTAGATTATATGGGTCCCCACTAGTATCAAAGTCCATATGGGATGACAAAGTTACACAGTTAAAAATTCTATAATGGTAGATGATTATAAAAATTACCCAAATAACTACCAATATAAAAATCATATCCCCACTAGCCCTATTTAATATAGAATAGGACCATGAACCATATATAATGATCCATTTATATTTACTACCCCAACTCTCCTTGACCTCCACTAGTTCGATATCTAGGAAACTCCTACACCATTAAATATCATATACCCTAAAGCCTTTATGAGAAATCATAAATGATTAAATCTAAATTCAAAACTACAACACCACTATTGAGTCCCCATTGAAGAGTAAAGGAAATATGAGACACACTGAAGCCATTAATGATAGAGAAGATACAAACTAGGAAACAAATAGTTGAGTATAATGATTATAATATAACTATGAATGAAAAGGAGTAAAATTATAAATACCATGTCAATCCTAAAATGAAGAAGAATCATTGAACCTAGAATGACATGGAATGTATCAAGGAAGAAACTAGTGAGAATAGATTCATCATTATAGTTGGTTATGAAAAGTGGACATGAAATGTGGGGAAACACTAATTTTACTAGAGATGGGAATATTACTGGATATTGGATGCATCATTAAATTTAACAATCTATATTCAATAAAATGGAAAAAATACTTACAAGATAGAACATTACCTACATCATTATGGAAAGCTCATACCATATCCTTTGGATATGATTAGAGTAGGTACCACTTCATTATGATATCTTAGTCTAGATATTTGAGTAGTAGTATAATGGATAGCCTCCTCAGAGATATGTTTGTTTTCCTTACACGAGTGATGAGTAATTTTTGAAGAGTTATCAATATAAGATATGTTTATATTATAATTTTTATGTGATACTTGTGGAAGACCATATAATTTTATTATTTACAATGAAATTTATTGTTTAGGTAGTGACTGCTCCTATTTGGAGTCATATAATTATATATTAGATCAGTGTCTAGGAGAAATTCCCTTATAGATGTATATGTACATAATGGGTCATTTTAAAAAAGTTAGGACTATTCTTAGTTAGAGGTTTGAAAGTATTAAAAGTGGTATTTCTCCTATAAATATAGAATTAATAGAGACCCCATAAAATCATATATCATAACATGTCCCTACCAAGACCCCTTGAATCAGAGACAAAAAGGTGTATTCCCCCTGAATATCACATTCAATAGGCTATGAGTTAATAACTAGATGTAATGGTGTAATTCTCACAAATTGGAGGCATTAACCCTTTAAGAGAACACAATGGAGTAAAATGTTCTTCCTCATCAACTTCATCTCCTGAACAGATATTATTGTAATTTGTTTCTTAACACTAATCCACCATCTCTTTTATATTTTTTGAACTACATGAGGAGTAGACATCCCATGTTTGGATATTGCTTATATTAGTTCAAGAAACATAGATACATGTCCACAAGATATGGAGGATGGGTCTCAAGTAACAAAATTCAATAATAACTGTTCAGGTTATGAAGCTAATGAGGATATCAGTTGTCTATAACTTTCACTTTTGGATGAATTTAGAAGATAACACCTACCATGGTGGACTAATTTTTTTCTTAAATTTAATTACCCATTTCCTTCAAATCATACTAAAATTATTTGAAACAATCAAATATTGGGTTCCCCTAATTAGAATTATCTATAACTTTCACCTTTAATAATGAATATATTATGTGTATTTATTTATTTAATAAAAATAATAATTTTTTTATGAACTTATTTGGATGGATATGAATTGAAAATGGATGTACACTGATTGTTTGAAAAAAATTGTATGAATATGGAGTTAAAGATTTCATAAATTTTGCAATAGATAATGCATATGACCCTTCTCAAATCCTTTTTCTATGTTTATATTGTTTTTATTGAAGAAAAATTACTTCAGAAGATTTGGAAGAATATTTGATTTTTCACAAAATAGATCATAAATATAAATGTTGGACTAAACTTAGGGAAAAATTGAACGTGCACATCGATTGGGATGATACTATAGTTTATGGATCATTTGATATGAATACCAATGTAAATGATGTTAGATATCATATGTAATAAATGAAAATTCCAATTGACTATGACCTTCATGAGTGTTAAAAGTTGTTTGAGAAGTAAAATAGTTGTGCTAAGAGACCATTGTATATCGGTTGTACTAAATACACAACTTTGTCAACTATATTGAATTTATATAATTTGAAAGATGAAAACGGATGGAGTGACACTAGATTTACAGAACTACTTGATCTCCTGAATGATATGGTGCTAGAATAAAATGAACTTTCATATAAAAAATATGATGCTAAATGAATGCTATGTTCCATTGGAATGATATCTAAAAAATACATGCTTATCCAAATGATTGCATATTATTTCTCAAGGACTATGAATCACTCATAAAATGACCTAAGTGTGGTACAAATTGATATAAGAAAACTAAATCAATTCCTTAGAAAGATGTATGGTAATTTCCTATAATTACATGTTTTAGAAGACTCTATGGATATTAAGAAACGGTGAGATAATTGACATGGAATTCAGATAAAATAATTAAATATGGGAACCTACATCATCTATCATATTCTACTTAGTGGAAGAAATTTGATTATGAGTATCCTCCAAATAATTTTTTAAATTTTCATAAAACCACTTTTAGGGTAAAAGCAGGAACCTTCATATCCAAAAACCACACCTAATTCAGCATCACACAAATTTCAACAGTAAACTCTAAAATTTAAAAAACAACAACAAAAATTCAAAACATAATGGGTTACATAAGAATATCCCATCAACCTACAAATCTCGTGAGTGACCCGATGATCCCTACATCGAGGTAAGACACGTCAATTCCACATGTTTTCATCATCATCACATCATCATTTCACCAAACATCATCTTCAACTATATCATCAGTCGTCGATCAGATCCAACCACATACAAAACCCCAATAAAAAAGAAAAAACCTTTGTGATATCACTTATAAAGGAACACCACAACTGCCGTAGATACTATCGATGACCACCATTAGAACCAAAATCAAAGAACACCCAAAACTAGACCAAATAACATCAATGAAAAAAATAGAACAGGAAAACCTTTCATTGAAAAAACCCATAAAATCCAAGACATTCTTTAAATAAAACTCTGAATGTATACATCAATGAAGGCCTCACTCCGGGAACACCTACGGTCACCGAACCACACACCCAAAACCACTGTGTAACCATCGCTCCTGATCCTACTTGGAGAGTCCCAGTGGAATGAGAGGTCAGAGCAGGGAATGAGTAGTTGAGGGCTCCAAACAACTGTAGTGTTGATGAGGTACAAGAAAGACATTGGACCAAGAACAAGCCGATTCATGAAGTGCATTGAAGATCATCGATTGTCGAACCGAAAAACCCAAAACTCTTAGAAACCATCACACCTAGTCTGACCCATATAGGTGCAGAGGAAATGGGAGGCTAGAGCCAGGATATGAATGGTCAAGGGTTTCAATAGCAAAAAACCTTCATTGGAGCTCTGAACCTCCCTTGAAAGAAAACTCCATCATCGTCAGAATAACAAAAGCACAATCTCCCAAGCGGACCACAAACATCATCAAACAGTCATCCTAGCACAATATCATTGTCGGTATGAAAACATGATCGAGTAAAACCATCAGAGAGATATTAGGAGACAAAATTGGGAGGGGAGGAGGAGGGGGAAGGCATTGAAGAGGTATGAGATCCCCCCCCCCCCTCCAAATCACTATCGACAAAAACCCAAGAATGAGAGGGGGAAGAGACAGACGCCGCTCAGAGGCTACCACTTCAATTATGAGTATCCTGAATTTATAAATGAGAAGAGAAACATTCATCTTGTGTTATCTATATATTGAATCAATCCTTTTGGTGTATAGAGTAGTACTCATAGTACATGTCCTATCATTTTGGTAAATTATAACTTTCCACCATATTTATTCAAGAAGAGAAGATACATTATGTTGTCTCTACTTATATATGGACCAAAGAAACGCTATAATGATATTGATGTCTATTTGTCTCCATTGATCAAATATATGGAATGGATGTTGGATACAGGTGTTATAAGGTAAGATTCTCATAGAAGTGAAGAATTCACATTATGGTCTATGTTGTACAAGATGATAAATGGCTTTCCTTCTTATGGAAATTTATCATGCTATAGCATTATAGGGGCATTGGGGTGTCCTATTCGTGAAGAATACACACACTCAATTCGGTTGAAAATTTCCTCAAATACTATATTTTTTGGACATTGAACATTTTTTCCTCGATGATATAAATACCAATCTTGGATGAAATTATTCGATGGGAATATCGAACAAGGTACAACACCATCTTCACTAATGGGGGATCAAATTTTTAATAAGGTAAAAGATATTGACCATATTTTTGATAAACCACTTTTATAAAACCTTATAAAATCATGTTGGAAGAAGTGATTTTTTTTTTGAATTTCCATATTGGAATTGTTTGTACATCAAACATTTTATTGATGTCATGCATGTAGAAAAAAATATATATTTGATAGTGTTATTGACATGTTATTAAATGTTCCTGAAATAAAAAAAATATGGAATCAAGGCTTGGTTGGACATGATTGACATGGGGATAAGGGAAGAGTTGGCACCAATGAAGGGTAAAGGGAAGACTTTTATTCCATGTGTAGATTACACTCTATCAAGATAGGAAAATTTTTAATTTTTACTTGTTCTTAATAGTATAAAATTTACATAGGGGTATTCATAAAATATCAAGAATGTCATGTCAATGACTAATTTGAAGTTACAGGGACTAAAATCACACAAATTTCATGTTTTGATGAAAAATTTAACACATGTTGTTTTCCATTGAATTCTACCTATAAATGTATGGCATACATTAACCAGACTCTACTTCCTTTTCAAATCCATATGCAATAAATTTATAGACCCGGTGAAGTTTTTAATCGAGAATAAGGAGGTTGTAGTAATATTATGTGAATTAGAGATGTTTTTTCCACTATATTTATTTGATATAATGGTCCACCAGATGGTTTTCTTGGTTAGATAGGTTTAACTATGTGGTCCTTTCCATTATAGATGAATATACCCCATTGAATGGTATATGAATATTTTGAAAGGGTATGTCAAGAATATAAGTTTCCTAGAAGGTTGTATTGTAGAATGATATATTGCTGAAGAAGTTGTTGAATTCTATACTGATTGCCTATCATATGTTGATAGTATCAGTCCACCAAATTATTGTCATAGCAGACACCTTACGGGTGAATGAATTTCCGGAAGAGATTTTGTTACAATTACCTTCATAGAGTGGAATCAAGCACACCATTAGATTTTATATAATAGTGAAGATGTTGATCCATACATTGAATTCCACAAAAAAATTCTTAGAGATTTGAATCCATAAAGGACTGAAGGATGGATATCAAATATACATAATCAATAGTTTATAGATTGGTTCCAAGATCAAAATCATAAGGAGTTATCTGAAAAATATGAATTCAATTTTCAAACAACTTCGATGGCTAGACATGTGACTGAATGAAAATGTTTTATCTTACACTTGTTTTTAGTCAATGGTTATATGTTCTATAAAAAAGAAAATGATGACTATAGTATGATAAAAAATGGTAGAATTGTGCTTGTGGTGGAAGTAATTCACCTATCTAGTTCCAATTATAGAAATCCAATTTATGAAAATATATCATATTTTTTCATTATAGAACAGATATAAAAATTAGATTATAAAACATTTCATGTGATGATATTCCATTCCAAATGGTTTGACAATATGTGTGTAGTGAAAGTTGATGAAATTAGCTTCATGATGGTGAATTTCAATGTGGAATGGGAATTTATTAGCTGTTAATAATGGAATCACAAGCAGTGAAATTATTTTATGTTTCAGATCCAGAAAATAAGAATTGGTTGATTATCGTGCTAGAGACTAAAAAAACTATTAGGTCAGATGAAAATTCAACCAATAATGACCCTTTCATTGGAATATCACAATAAGTTCATGGAATCCCCAATGTATAAAATTTCTTGTACATTATAGGGGATCAAAAATAGGGGATTTGAATACTTTATAGAGGATACAAATCCTTAAAACCTTTAAAAAATTAAATAGATTTCAATAAGAAGGTAATTTTTTTTTTAATATACTAAGTTTTTTCTCAAAATATTATATGTTCTCTACTATATTAACATAATATAAATTAAATGTTTGACTACTCATGCAGATAATGTCTTCTACACATGATGATGTTACCAATCCTATAGAAGACCAGACTATAATGAAGGAAACCCTTTAGGAAGATGTAAAGTTAATGTTACAATATTCTTTCTATATTTTATGGAAAATTATATAATGAAATGTTGATTAAATTTTCATTATTCCATGAAAACTTCATTTATTTTAGAATATTGATGTATATATTCCATTATTCACCAAAACATCTACAGACTTCTTCTCCCTCAAAACCTTTTCACCCCTACAGTGTTATCAATTATCAATTTTCTTCAAGTCCCCTCTACTAACTTTGTAGGAAGAGAAATGATGTTGCCTATTCTCAATCATAAAGGTAATATTGATGATTTCATTGTAAAATCATTTTTAATATAATTAATGTATTATTTCATATTTTTTTTAATTTATTTATTTTTAGTATTACTCACATAATAATTTTTTTTCTTATATAGGTGGATTCTTTTGTTTGAGTTGGGGTGGGTTGTTCAAAGTTACTCATGCTCGTGAGAGATTGGAATTTAAGGATGCAATTGAGATAATGAAAATGAGGAAATGGGTCAAGAATGTATAAAACCATCATGAAGAGGTTAATTCCTACTAATTATTTAATTAATTTTGTCATCATTTTATCTACTATTTTTAAGTTAATTTTATTATCATATTTATCAATAGGGTACATCAAATAGGGGATTTGGATTGTTGATAGAGGATCCCAATCCCTAAAACCTTTAAAAAATAAAATAGATTTCAATGAGAAGGTAAAAGTGTTTTTTAATATACTATGTTTTTACTCATAATATTATATATTCTCTATTACATTAACAGAATTTAAATTAAATATTTTAATACTCATGAAAACAATGTATTCTGAACATTATGATGTTCATATAAGAATAGACTATAACAAAATAAACTCTTTGGGAATATGTAAAGTTAATGTTATGATGTACTTTGTCTATTTTAACAAAAAATTATACAATGAAATATTTATTTAATCTTCATTATTCCTTTTAGATTTCATTTATTTTAGAATATTTATATCCATATTTCATGCCTTTCTGCACCAAAACTTCTACATACTTCTTATCCCTTAAAAAAATTTTACCCCTACAGTGTTGTCATTTATTACTTTCCTTCAAGTTCACTCCACTTCCTTTACAAGAATAGCAACGACTCTATCTCTGATCAATCATAGATGTAATCTTGATGTTTTCACAATAAAATCATTTTCCATAGAATTAATATATTTTTTCATATTTATGTTTTATTAATTTATTTTTATTATTACTCACATAATAATTTTTTTATTATATAGGTGGATTATTTTGTTCGAGTTGGGGTGGTTTGTTCAAATATGTGCATTCTTGTTAGAGATTGGACTTCAAGGTAAAAACTGATATAATGATAATAAGTAAATGGGTCAAGAATGTATAAAATCAATATGAGAAGGTGAATTCCTACTAATTATTTGATTAATTTCTTCAACATTTTATCTACTATTTGTAAGTTAATTTCCTTTTCATTTTTATCTAATACTTATTTAGTTTTTTTCATAGATCTTTTTGGAGTTCATATTTTTGTTTCAATTATCGGCAACAAGCTACAAAAGAGATAACATGTTCCTTTCTTCCAATGTTACCATGCTTTATATTTCCTTCCATTTTCCAACTACCAACATTTCATATTGAGTCCATGTTCTTATCTGAAAAACCTTTTTCATTTAAGAACATGGACTCGACATGCAGTGTTCAAAGTTCGATAAAGAAAGGTAATGTAAAGCATTATAACATTAGAATTTTGTATTGTTTTGATACTTTGAGATGTGTATGAATCAGATAAACCTCAATTTGACACATGATGTGACTGGTGTGACTCTAAGTGTGTCTTTTAATTTAAAATTGACATCAATTTTAGTAAGAAAGACAACTCACATACTCAAAACTGATAAAACTCATTCTTATTGTTTTAATACTTTAGAAAAATATTATATATGTCTTTAGTTACATGTAGGAATCATCTGAACCTCAATTCGATACACAATGTTCTTGGTATGACTCAAAGTGATCATTATCAGTTTAAAATTGACATTTTATTTCAAAATGTGTCACTCAATGAAAATTGATCAAATGTGCTCAGGTTGTCTTAATAATTTAGGAAAATGATTAATATATTATTTTTAAGATGTAGGAATTAGTCTTACATCAAACCTACACATGATGTTATAGGTATAAATCAAGTGAGAGTTTCTATTTTAAAATGAAATTTTAGTAAAAATACAAGTGATGAACTCAAAACTAAGAAAACGTATTTTAATTGGTTTGATACTCTAGTAAAGTAATCAATAAGTCATTTGGGACATTTAAAAATCATCTTAACCTCAATATTACGCATGGTGTTACCATTATGACTCTAAGTGCATCTTTGTATTTAAAATTTACATTAATTTTAGTAAAAAATGACAACTGACATCATCAAAACTGAGAAAATACATTCATATAGATTTGATAATTTATAAAAATGATCCATAAGCCATTTATGATATGTAGGAATCAGCTTAACCTCAATCTGATACAAAATGTTACAATTATGACTCAAAGTGTCCGTTATCAATTTAAAATTTACATTTTAGTTCAAAAGTTTTCACTCACTGAAAACCAAGAAAAAAATATCACAATTTTCTAATAATTTAGTTAAATGATTTATAATTCATTTTTTATGTATAGGAATAATTCTCACATAGAACTGACACATGATGTGATTGGTATCACTTCAAGTGTATGTTTCCACTATAAAATGACATTTTAGTAAAAAAGAATAGTGATGTACTCAAAACCAAGAAAAATCATTTTGATTATTTTGATAATTTACTAAAATGATCCATAACTCATTTTAGATGTGTATAAATTAGCCTCACCTCAATCTAATTCACAGTGTGATCGGTATGAATCCAAGTACATCTTTTTATTTAAAATTGACATTAGTTTTAGTAAAAAGGAAAACAATTTAATCAAAACTAAGAAAATACATTCAAATTGTGTTGATACTTTTTGAAAACAATCCATAAGTCATTTTTTACATGTATTAATCACCCACACATTAATTTGATACATGATGTGCCGGGTATGACTCAAAGTGTTTGTTGTCAGTTTAAAATTAACATTTTAGTTCAAAAAGTTTCACTCGCTGAAAACTAAGAAAACATGCTCATATTGTCTTAATAATTTAGTAAAATGATTCATAATTAATTTGCGATGTGTATAAATCATTCTCACTTAAAACAGAAACACAATGTGAATGGTATGACTCACAGTGCATGTTTCCAGTTTAAAATGACATTTTAATAAAAAAGACAAGTCACATACTCAAAACCAAGAAAACATATTTTTATTGTTTTATACTTTATTGAAATAATTAATAAGTCATTTGGTATGTGTATTAATCATTATCAGCTCAATCTGTCGAACAGTGTGACCGGTATGACTCCAAGTGCATATTTTTATTTAAAATTGAAATTATTTTAGTAAATAAGAAAACTGACATACTCAAAACCAAGAAAATACATTTGGATTATTTTAATACTCTATTAAAATAATCCATAATTCATTTTTGACATGTATGAATCATCCTCACCTCAATATTATACACTATGTGCTTCGTATGACTCAAAGTGTCCATTATCAGTTTAAAATTAACATTACTTCAAAAAGTTTTAATCATTAAAAACTAAAAAAATTCACTAAGGTTTTATTTATAATTTATTAAAATTATTCCTAAGTCTTTTTTGATGTGTAGAAATTAGTCTCACATCAAACTAACACATTATATGACTGGTATGACTCAAAGTGCGTGTTTTAAATTTAAAATGACATTTTAGTAAAAAAAGACAAGTGACGTACTTAAAACCAAGAAAACACATTCATATTATTTTGATACTTTAGTAAAATTATCCATAGCTCATTTTAGATGTATAGAAATCATATGTTCCTCAATATGGTGCATGGTGTGACCGGTATGACTCCAAGTGTCCTTTTTTATTTAAAATTAACATTAATTTTTGTAAAAAAGACAATTGACATACTCAAAACTAAGAAAACACATTTGCATTGTTTTGATAATTTAAGAAAACAGTCCATAAGTAATTTTTGACTTTTATTAATCATCTGAACATCAATCTGATACATTATGTTCCAAGTATGTCTCAAAGTTTCCATTCTCAGTTTAAAATTAATATTTTAGTTTAAAAAGTGTAACTCACTGAAAATTTATAAAATTCACTCATATTGTCTTTATAATTTATGGAAATGATTTATAAGTAATTTGTGACATGTAAGTGTTAGTCTCACATCAAACTAACACACGATGTGACTAGTATGACTCAAAGTTCGTGGTTCCATTTTAAAATGACATTTTAGTAAAAAAAATATAAGTGATGCACTCAAAAATGAGAAAATGCATTAAGATTGTTTTGGTACTTTAGGGGGAAATCCATAAGTCATTTATGTTGTGTATGAATCATCCACACCTCAATCAGATATATGATGTGCTTGGTTTGAATCAAAGTGTCAGTTATCAGTTTAAAATTGACATTTTAGTTCAAAAATAGTCACTCATTGAAAACTAAGAAAACATGCTAGTATTGTCTTAATAAATTAGGTAAATGATTCATAAGACAATTTTTATGTGTATAAATCAATATCATTTCAAATCGATGCACGATGTGACCGGTATGACTCAAATTATGTGAATCTAGTTTAAAATGACATTTTAGTAAAAAGGACGAGTGATGTACTCTAAATTGAGAAAAAGAATTTATATTGTTTATATACTTTATGAAAATGATCCATAAGTCATTTGGGACATATTGGAATCATACACACCTCAATATGATGCATGGTTTTATCGGTATGACTCCAAGTGTGTATTTTTATTTAATAAGTATCATTTCACTTTAAAATGCACATCACATCGCCAAAACCATGTAAACAAGCATGGATTTTTTTCTCATCATTATATCCGCCATTACTTAATTAATTTCATCATAATTTTTATATTATACTTATTTAGTTATTTTTGAAAAATATAATGCTTTAATATGAACAAGAAATGGTGTGACCTGAAAGAATCAATCGCAACTCAATCTGATACACAGTATTCCTTGTATGACTCAAAGTTTAGTTTAAAATTAACACATTATGTTTTATTTATTTATTTATATTATTACAAACATAATAATTGTTTTCTTATAATGTGGTTTTATTTTTCTCGAGTAGGGTTGGTTTGTTTGGAAATAGCAGGAGTCAGGGTCAGGGGGGAAATACAAAGGAACATTGATGTTTTTAAATGTATGTGATAATTTGTACTTACTAATGTGATTTTGTAATTCAATGTTTGAAATGTAAATAATATAGTGTTGTTTTATTATTTTTTTTTTGTAAACTTTATTTCATTTAAATTCTATATTGGTACTTTCTTTTTATGTTTTTTGGTGCTATTTTTTGGTGTTTTAGTTTACTGTTACAGCATACTATAGTATGCCCCTTTATCAGCACTACTAAATGAACTGATAAAGGGTTCATTTTCAGTGCAAAATAAAATCTCTAATAAATGGGGTCCTTCATCATCACTTTTATAAGCATTGATAAAGGACCCATTTATTGGATATTTTTTAAGCACTAATAAATCACCCCCTTATCAATTATTTTTTAGCACTGATAAAATCCTAGGGCTATTAATTTTACTTTGATATTCAATGCTTCTATAGTGCTAATAAAGGCTATTTTTATCACTTTTAAAGTCCTGTTTTGTAGTAGTGAAAACTCAACCACCAGAACCCACAAATCAAGATGAGGGAAGGAGGGATAAAGATCCATCAAAATCTCCTAGGGATCTAACAAAAATGAGAGGAAGGGTAGCTAAATGAATAAAAATCAGTAAAAAATGGGATTTAAATACCTAGAACCCACCCCTTTCATATTGTGTAACCCTTTCATGACATGTAATTCCTGGGTTTTCCATATTTATGGTTTCCACCAAAAAAACAGTCACCTTCTAATAATTTAGTTTCACGCCATTAATTCTCTTTTTCATGATGTGAATCCATCTCACAAACTTCCACTAAGCCCTCATACAATCCATGAAACCAACCATATATAGAAGTTGTGAACCTTTAATTCAAAAAATGAATATGGTCCACATAATGAACCTACTGCAACACTCTGTGACTCCATCTCTACCAAGCCCTCTAGACCTCCTCCAAACACCTCCAACTACCCAAATGGAAAAAGGGATAGGAAGACATGGGTCATTACATTAGATACCTCTCAAAAAATTCTCACCCTCGAGAATAAAAACCAAACCTGAAAAATATATGGGGTCCAAACAACCACCCCATGAGATACGTCTTGAGGATCATGTCATACCAAAAATGCTATCACCATCCAACTACATCATCACCTCTCCTAGGGAACAAAACTAAACATCTAGTACCAGCCAAAAAACACCACATTTCTACACAACCACTTCACAATCATCTTAACCTCCATGAAACCAAAACCAAAAACTATTGTAACCAACAAACCACAATACCTTGAATACACAAATTAGGTAATTTCATCATCCATGTCAAGATACTATATGCTCTAGGTGGAACTGACTCACCCGTATAGGATTAATCGCATCGTAGTATAATGCATCTTGATTAGTAATCAAGTGTTACCATTTTTCTATGTCAGAAACATTATCACACATTAAGGATAATAACCTGTCTCATAACATAGCAAGTATTAAACATCACATCATCCAAATAAAAATATAACAAATCAAGGATCAAAACAACTTAGGGTACTTGGCATGCATCTGCATCCCTCTCCCCCAAGTACTCTCCTCCAGGTCACCAAGCCTCTACAACACATTATCCAAGGGAAGGGTCTACCCACACAATACCTTCTATCAATGATCCTAGATCTCTAATGGCCACTCCATGAACATTTCATCAACCTCGATATCCAATTATCCATATTCAATAATATGGGAGTTATCATGAATATACCGATAAATCTAAGACACATGGAAGACGTTGCAGATCCTATCAAACTACAGCAGAAACACCAACTGATACGCCACCTCACCAATAAGCCCCAACACCTCAAAGGTCCCAACAAACTTAGAATAAATCTTACTCCCCCACCAAACCTCTACTTCACATGATAAGGGGATACTCTCTAGAACACGTGTTATATAACCTTGGACTCAAGGGACCTCCACTTACAATCATCATAGGCCTTCCGATAGTCCTACACTACTCTCATATTTTTTCAAACCCACTGGATCTTCACGGTCTTGATATTCACCACACCAAGACTAATAATTGTCAACTCCCCAACCTCCATCTAGTACAACAAATAACAATACAGTCTCCCATTCAATGCATCAAATGGAGCCATGATAATGGATGAGTGATATTTATTATTGTACAAAAACTAGACCAAATGTAGGTGTCTTACCCAAGATCCATTAAAGTCCAAGATGCATGGTGCAATATATCCTCTTACATTTGGATGGTCCACTCTTTTTGACCATCTATCTGAGGATGGAAAGCAGTTCCAAGGCACAACTAGGGTCCAAAATAATTCTTCAATTCCCTCCATACTCACTAGGTAAAATGAGGGTCCCAATCAGAGATGATGGTCCTTAGTACCCTGTGAAGCCTAACCACATGATCCACATACTTCCTTGACAAAACATCCATAGAAATTGACTCATAGATCACTAGGAAGTGAGACAATTTCATCAGTCAGTATACTATCACCCAAACTGCATCACATCCTCCCGGATCTCGAGGAAACCCTATGATGAAATCCATTTATATTTCCTTCCATTTCCACTCAGGGACATTCAAGGACTAAAAAAACATCCTATAACATGGTTCTCTACTTTCACCTACTGATAAACCAGACACTTTTCCACAAACTCCACCACTTACCATTTCATCCCCAACCACCAAAGTTATCTCCTCATTCCACAATATATATTTTTCACACTAGGATATGCCACTAAAGGTTAGCTATGAAACTCACAGACAACTCCCTTGTGCATTTCCTATAGAAAAAACAACATCCCCTAAAACAAAACTCTATTCTAACCATCCATTGACCATCTATTGGGAGCATCACCAAAACCAACATTATCTCCCATCACCTCTACCTATGAGTCTCCCCACTAAGAATCCTCCACCTACTACATCAAATATGTCTTTAAAATAATATGATTAAGAAAACCGTGTCCACTTCACTCCTCAATATCAATATGTATCATTGTAAGCTCCTTCATTCATTCCAAACATCCCCAAAATCCCGAGAAAAATCCTCTTGGGACTTATGAATCAATGCATCGGCAACTACATTACCCTTCCCTGGGGTTTGGTATATCCTAAAATCATAATATTGAAGAAACTCCATCCAACTCCACTGGAATAGATCCAAATACTACTAAGAGGAAACATATCTTAGGCTCTTATGGTCCGTAAAAACCAAAAAACACTCATTGATGAGGTAATACTGACAAAAATTTAGTGCAAACACAACTTCAAAAAACTTCATATCATGGTTGTAATTGTTATGCTCATGGGTACAAAACTTCCTAGACTCATAAGAGATAATATCTCTTTATTTTATTAATACACATCCTAAGAACAGACAAGATGCATCACAGAAAACCACAAACAACACACCCTCCTCAGTAAATCGAAGCACTAGATAACTAACCAACTTCACTTTTAGGTAACTGAGCACTGCTTGGAATTGATCTATCCACACAAAATCATGGTCCTTCCTAGTCAATGCTATTATCAGGGCTATAACTGGAGAGAAATCAGGCATTAACCTCCGCAAATATCCTATGAGACTAAGGAAAATATGAGTCACTACCAAATTATTGGGTGTTTCCCAAGAAAAATTTTCCTCAACTTTCGATGAGTCCACTGCCACACCCTTTAGAGACACTACATGTCTAAGTAAATTCACCTCTCATGTCCAAAATTTACACTTGAACAACTTTCTATAAAGATGATGGTGTCAAAAGACCAGTAAAAAAACTCTAAGATGCTTGGTATGTTCCTCCTTTGACTTCGAGTAGACCAAGATATCATTAATGAATATGATTAAAAACTAGTTTATTAACTCATGGAACATGTAGTTTATAATCCCTATAAACATAGATAGTGTTTTAGTAACATTTAATGACATGAATAAAAACTCGAAGTGCCCATACTTGCATCTGAAGGAAGTCTTCTGAACATCTTTATCTTTCACCATCAACTGGTAATATCTTGACCATAGATCAATATTAGAGAACTATATATCCCCTATCAACTAGTTTAATAAGTTATCTATCCTTTAAAGAGGGTAAAATTTCTTAAACATCACCTGATTCAACCTCTAGTAGTCTATACGCAACCTCAGACTACCACATGCCTTCTTAAAGAACAACAATAGATTACCCCACAGTGACACACTAGTTTGGATGAAACCCATATTCATTAGATAATCCACTTGAAACCTTAATTTATGTAACTCTATGGGCACCATATGATTGGGATCCATCAAAATCGAAGACACGCCCAACTACAACTCTATTATGAACTCAACATCGGGTTGAGGAGGTAGTATCATAATTTCCTCTAGGAAAATATCTAGGAACCCCTCCACAAACCTAGAGACACCCCCATAATGATTTTTTATTGACAAATCTACTAATTTTTAAAAAAACAAGCTCTTCTTTCCTACCACCCAACTAATATCCTCGCTCGCTAAAGAACACCACTTGTTGCCCCTCCACATCAAAAAACAAAACTCTTCTCTAAAATCATTTTATGGCTGCACACATGAAATAAATCCAATACATACCAAGGATAATATCGTATGGTTATATCTATAATAAGAATAAATCCCCTACTGACTAGCGTTTCCCCATCACTAGTATACACCCCTAGCACACATCAAACAAAGAAGCCTAACCTCTAACCTGTGTAGATAACACCAGGGGAACTAGAATATTCTCTACATCCAGTCCCAAATAATAGACTAAATAAATATTAAAAAAGTATTTATAGGCTCCCAAATCAAATAAATCACACACAAGGGTATATGTTAAACTAATCATACCTCAAACAACTCCTGGCTCTGCTGGAGCTACTGCCTCTGACACATGCATATGACCATGCCTAAATCCTCTACCTCTCTACTACCAGCCTCAATGTCTATGATCTGGAATGGGTCCCTATGGATAAGAACCATCATGAGGTTTCCCTTTGCCAAATTCACCTTCTCTGGGAAACTGAACAACAACCTACAACCCATGCTACTAAAACTACCTCGGTGGAAACTACTGCTACTGAAAAGGGGCCTGAATGACCATCTGAAATTGACCATTCTAAGTGGTTAGACACTGATCTTGGAATTCCCTATATCTCTTAAAAATATGACATGAAAATAAAATACCATTGTAAGAAACTCATAACCCACATTTCCTTGATGAAAGGAGAAGAAACTGTAGCAATTGGTTCCCCACCAAACTGAACCATGACTGCCTGAACACCCATGACCCTCTGCCAGAAGCTTTGCTCCTTGAAACACCCTTATAGACACTCTCTCAACTCTCAACACCCAAGGAAATAATATACTCAATAACCTAAAACTTTTTTGTACCTCCAAATACATCTAGAGTGTAAGTGGTGTTACCACGTACATGATCGTTGGGTGAAAAACCTCCTCCAGACACCCCGCTATGGACTCCTCATCTAGAAAAACATTAGGGGAATGGTATAGGAGGTCCTTGAACTTGATCCAAATCTCATGAACACTCAAGATCATCTATTGAGGAGAGAGAATATCATGTATCTTGGATTTCATCATCTTTGATGATAGAAACTCTGTCCAGAAATCCGTTTGAAATTCAAGACACAACACATATGCCTCCTTTCAGTCTCCTAGAAATAATCATCCAACATTGAAGTGAAACTCCCCACATCTGACTAAACACCAACAGAACCCAAAACTCAACTCATACTCAAATCATACTAAACTAGATATCAATCTCCTCCAATCAGGTCTCTATATCCAAATCAAAGATGCTCCCCTCATACTTACCCAAAATCAACAACTAAAAGGCACACAAATCCCGCTATCATATTTCATAATTCTCTATCAGGTCATCCATCTAATGATTAATCATATTTTCTTGATGAACTTCAACTATATGAGTTACTAGTATAATATGAAAAGGATCCATTCTTGAAAATCAAGGAGAACACCCTAATCCTAGAAGCATAGAATTTTATGAAAAAACATTTTATGTATTAATTTTATTTTCACACAACAACCAATTTTTTAAATAAACACAAAAAAATCATGATGAATTTACATCTCCAAGGTATCTACCCTACAAATAGGTCCACGTCACTTTTTTATTCATTGGACTCATAGTTCGTGCACTGGATTACAAGGGGGGCTAAAATGAGATGTCTTAGTGAGTATTCTTGGCCTATGTCATATACCAAGGTCAACTGGCATCGTTTCCCTACCAAATCATGAGAACCACGCAATGACTAACTCCAAACTCCATATTATCTCTCAACAAAACCTTTGATACCACTTTGTCATGACCCCCTCCCACTAAAGATACCACATTTAGGGGAGAGAGATGATGACCCTCAAGTCCCGCCTCTAGTAGGCCCTAGGTTTCTAACTAGCACTAAGGGTAAAAAAACTCATAGTATGGGAGGAATTACCCTTTATAAATGAAACAAGAATAGAATATAGGATAAAAAAACCATCAAAAAACTCCATTAGGAAATATAAATGTAAATCAAAAACCATCCCACAATGCATGAATAAATTAAAAACAATATATATAAAATTCTCCAACAATATACCAAAAAGAAAAATCTGTGGTGGTGACTCAACAGAAGCTCCAACCTAACTAATAACATCTAACTCAGTCCCCAAAGTCCTCCTAAAACCTGAAACATAGTTTATATATGTTGGGTTATCATAATAGTTATACTTAGTAGGGACATATCTAAGGCCTTAAGTGCACATGTTAAAATAGCATACAAATGCACCAGTGAAAAATAGTAAAACCAACAAGAAACTATACAGATCATCTAACCAAACCCAGCCTCACAAGGGATCACTCACTAAATCACATGTCCAATATAATAATATAACATTAATATCATAACAAACAAAGGTTCCCCGCTACTTCTTCCCCACTAATTTTCTTCTTTCATGCCCCATTGTTGAATGTCATGTGCTCTCATACACACATACCATATCACATCACATCCCACCCATAGACACATGGGCCACATATCATATCACATACTACCCATAGACACTTAGATCACACATTATATCACCTCCCACCTGCAGACACCAAGGACACACATCGCATCATATCTCAAACTAGAGTAGTAAAGTATCATGAATGTGAAGTAAATAAACCTCATTCCCTCATCCTACCATGCATGACCCCACCACATATCAAAACACACTATATAACATCTCAACCGTAGAAAACTAGGCCAACACATCACATCACATCACTTCCCACTAGAAAACACCTTGTAACGCCCCGACCCCAGCTACCCAGAGCCGGTGCGTTACAGTTGGTATCAGAGGAATTTTAGTACTAACCTTGGAAGCTAGATGTAGATAAACTCTGATTAGAACACATAGCCCAAAGATAGACTTTGAGGATTAGTATAGAAGAACTTCCTAGAATTTTGGTATTATAGAGATGTTATGAGTTTTCCGAGCAATACATCCCTGTCTGGATACGAGCAGGTAGAGGTGGCTCTGGCACAGATGTACCTAGGGGTAAAACCCGAAAACACCGCTTTGAGCTAGCCTCGAACGGGAACTGGTGCACGACAACGGGCCTTGCTGCACTCTTGGTTACGACACTCCCGTGGGATATGATTAGGATAATTCTCATTTTCTTTACAAACCACTATGAAGGGTTATGAGTATATACTTCCTCAAAGGAAACATTTCTTTTTATGATTATGGATTATATCCATAAATAGTTCAATTTATGTAAAGTATTTTAAAAATATGGAATTATGTATTTTATTTCATAAACTAATCTAGTTTATGCCATTGTTTAGAAATGGCGCCTAGTGGAAGGAATGGAAACCATATCAATGCACGCACTCCGTGTAGGTATTTCCCTCCTGCTCAAGATAATTATAGTGGAGCTAGTGATACAACTGGTGCTGATCAGCTTCTCACCGTACTGGGACAACTCACGCAGGTTATGAATAATAACCTTACTCGTATGGAGAACCCTGATCCGTAACGTGGAGGATAAATGCTAGACCGTTTCATGAGGCAACAACCACCAACCTTCAATGGGAGTACAAATCCTATAGTAGCTGAGCAATGGATTAATTCCTTAGAGAAAATATTCCATGCCTTGGGGAGTAGTGAAAGGGAGAAGGTTGTCATGGCAGTTTACCGCCTCACTGGAGATGTCGATCAGTGGTGGTCGCTGATTCAAAACACAAAGGAAGATGATGACGTATCGAATATGGAATGGAGGGAGTTCAAAGAGCTTTTCTTAGAAAAATAATTTCCTCATGACCATCGAGCAGATATGGAAAGGCAATTTCTGAGTCTGAGGCAGAAGGAGGATGAGAATGTCGCAAAGTATGAGGCTAACTTTACAAGGTTAGCGAGGCATGCTTCCGATTATATACGTAACCCAAGGAGTAAGATTGATCGTTTCTTTGATGGGTTAAAACCATTTCTCCGTCGAGCTTTAGTATCACAATCCTTCTCATTATACGAAGATATTGTCTCGTGTGCTATCAAGACAGAAAAGGAATTCTCTAAGTCTTATGACAACAAAGTAAATCAAGAGAAGAAGAGAACGGTGGAACAAGAGATAGATAAAGGGAAAAAGGGAAAGAAGGATTTTCCATTATGTGATAACTGTAACGCCCTGACCCCAGCTACCCAGAGCCGGTGCGTTACTTCGTAACATTGGCATGATCACAAAAGATCAAGTCTCGAAAGACCGATTAGTTTAGTAGCCTTGGAAACACTAGATACATTAATAAGTCTTTCATTACATCAAAAAGTAAACAAACTACAATAACATGGTCTTCATAGTCCACACTCATATCCTCACTAACTATTCTTGCAAGTCAGTCATAATACACTTCTTCACATCCTGGAAAATATTAAAACATTGAAAGGGGTGAGCTCAGATGATCAGTAAGGATAACAATATTGCGGACGCTTTCATAAATAAACATTAACATTTAAGGCAATGTATAACTAAAACAAAAGCCTTTTAAACATGAACTTCAACATAATATGGAAAAAGTAAAATGAGATAATGCCAATTACTTATTCACATGGATATTCTACTGGTCGAATAATCACATGCAATATCAATAACCACTTTCATAATGAGGGAATGTATAATTCCAGACATTCTGCAATATTTTTTCAAGGCCTCGGCCAAGACGTCTAAAATGATTAAGGCCTCGTCCAAAACCATTAATCAAATTGGGAAAGGGCCTCGTCCAAATCCACGTCTAGTTGTCTCATGAGACCTACCGATGCATCGAGGAGCTATAGCAGGCTCCACCCGTCACTTATTAAGTCCAATACATATGAATAGGTTTAAACATATCATAAACCATAACATAATTGTATCACATAAAACATGCATAAAGGAAACATAACATTTCCACATTTCAATCACAAGATATCAATACAACACATTGATATAATAAAAACGCTTTCAAAACCATTTTCAATACCAAAATAAAAGAAAGTTAAAACTTTGTATTTATTTTTCATTAAAAAAAAAGATGGCTTATAGAGGAAGCCGAAACTCAAATAATGGTCACGGCGGCGGAGAAGTCGTTGTCGCCTCATAAGTACGGAAAGAAAAACATTCCCTTTTGTCGTTTAGCAAAACGCTTTGTATAAAAAGATTCCTTTTTAATAACCGTAAAAGTCAAAGGGGTTTATACACCGTATAAAAGAAAATTGTGTATAAAACCAAATATGCCTCAATGAAAGGGGATTGAGACGAAGTCCTTAAAAAGATCATTTTTAAAATAAAATAGATCTATTATGTGTATTCACTATAGGTACACATGAAGAAAGTAAAAATACAAGATAGGACATAATAATATCATGACATAATTTGAAAGTAGGAGATTAACCCAAAGAATGGAAATTGGGTTAAGAAGTTCCCTTACCTTGTGTCCGACTTGACTCAACCGTTATTTAACCTCCTGAATAATAAACTAGAGTTAATATCTACCTTATTAAGAACCATTTTCAATTTCATTATCCTTTTTATATCACTTATTACAATGATATGAACATTATGTAATTATTTAAGTTAATAACAGTGGTTTTTTCGATCTTTGGTACTTGAGTCAACAATAAACTTCTTATAATTACAAGTTGTTTATGTGGTAGAATATCCATTATCTCCAGAATTATATTCATGATTTAGATGTCATATATGTCATATATATCCAGTATATAAATTCATTTATAATATTACGTAACATTTAGAGGTAAGAAATGAAATGCACCGTTCATGGAGACGGTAAGCCGTACGTACGCATGAACGCTACTTTCATTTCTATTTCATATTTAATGGAATGAAATAATAATTATATAAAGGTATAATATAGTTCCAGTATAATATCATATATAATATCATTTACTCCATCCTTTATACATCCCACATATGGCATTAACGATTCACATCACTTTGAGGGGGCGGTAGTCCGCACTTCCTAAAATGAAATTATCGCGTTTTACCCATAATGGAAATCATAAAGTATGCCATAAATGAGAAATACAGAAGCATAAGTAAAACATAAACATATTATATATCATATATAAAAATAGTGACATCTTAATGGCCACCTTTGAAGGTGTTATATGAGTGTTGAACAATCATCGTTTCATGAGGCAGAAATTCGCCATCCACAGAAACCGTATGTTCATTAACCATTAGATGTTGGTGTGTGTAAGTGTAGCTCGAATCCTTCTTATAACAACATACTAGTATATTGAGGATACTGGTGTTGTTACAAAAGAAATGAATAAAAAGAGTTTAGGGGGTTGGAGAAGAAAAATAAACCAAAACAACATTAGAGAAGACATTACCTCAAAATCGGGTAACTCTTTTTTATTTTAGCCAAAGGCTTCCTTGGGAAGAGTTCTGCCCAAATTGAGGCTTCTAGGAGTAATAGAGGGATGTTGGGAGAGTATTTGGGCAGAGTTTGGCCGAGCCAAATGGCTTGAAGGTGTGAATAAGGTGGGAGAGGTGGGGGCCTTTTATAAGTGGAGAGGAGGGGCACTTTTGGAAAGATTGAAATGTTATATTATTTCACAATGCTTTTCGGATTCTAAAGGTCCCACACTTATATAATTCGAGGCTAAGGTGATAAGGTTTCGAAATCTCCTCATCCAATTGGCTTTGGACAAGTGTAAGCCTTGGATTTTGCATTATCTTCCTATTTTATTTAAATCGTTAAATAATGAGGTCATCACTACATCATCATGATGTCATAAATAATTTAATTTATTTAATGTCTAAAAATTATAAAAAAATACTATGATGTAGTAAATCTTTTTATCTTTCTAATGAATATTTATAATCAAAATTTGGACTTTTGTAACCCCACTTAAAAATTGTTTTAGTAAAATAACTCATGTTTGTGTCAATTTAATTTTAACATTAAATAAATATATATTAATGTCATTTTCCAACTAAAGTGGCTCCATGGGGTCCCCAAGTTGACCCATGGGTTTTCTTGGTAGGCCATGACTCATCCAATAGGAGTAGGACAAGTGTCATGCTCATATCATATTATTATAACATTATTTGTACCTTAAACTACACTAATTACCTCTAATCGCGATTAAGAACTTAAAAGTTACTATTCACCAAAAAATTATTTTAATCTCATTGAACCACATTTTACTTCTTAATGACAACCATGTATCTCGGATTTTTGAAAATCAAATCACAGAAGTGGTAATATTTCATTTAAACGAAAAATCAGTTATTTAAGTACCACTTAGTGGTTTCACTATTCATCAAAAATTGAAGTTTTTCAGAACAATGCCAAAATTTCACCCTAAGCTATAATTGATATTCCGAATTCAAAAATGATGTCTATTTTACAAAATTCCAAACATATAAGTTTCATTAATTAATTTTATAATTAATTCCCGCTGTCACAACAAATAGCGTGTTTTTAAGAAACAATTTATATCAAAAGATTGGCAATTGTTTATGTCCAATTTCAATGTTAAATTAATTCTAATGACCACCATTGGATAAAATGGTAAAAATATATTCTAATTATACTTTAAAACCACTAAATAGTATAATTTATCACTATAAATTATTTTGATTAAAAAAGTTGTTTTTAAGTAATTTTCACTATTCATAAAAAAAATTAGAAGTTCTCAGAAAAATACCAAAAATTCAACATAGGCTAATTTCGATATTACGAATACAAAAATGAAGTCCATTTTGAAATATAAAATTTATATAAATTTAAAATGTGGTTATTACTATTCATAACGGCTACTTTGATTAGTCGTGGTGTTTTAGAACTCGAACTTGCGTATAATGCAAGCTATTGCATTATTGAAAGAGAGGCGTATCGTGGAAGCTCGGGGTGTTACACACCTTGTCCACACATCACCACTGGGTAATCTCTAACACCAAACCGTATCATTACTGCTGAATAAAGAGTGAGGGAGAGGGGTAGCCAGGCATTTATATCACTACCATCCTAGATTTTGTGAAAAACACTTAAAACTCATCACCTCTTAGAATTGGTAAGGTTATACATCTCAGGTGGGTATATATAAAATAATATAAACATACATGATATATATAGGACATAATACCCAACCTATTGGTTCAAATCAACTATACTATCACCGACCACATCACCACCACTCTACCAAACATCAACCATCACAATTACTATCACTATTATATGAAACACCACATAACCACCACACAATCCACACAAAATTTCCCACTTTTAGTTATAGTTTTAACCAAATTTGTTTGTTATCCATTTCATTTGATATTACACAACTCATTCATTTATTCAATTCAGTTAACCAATTACCAAACATCCATTTCTAGCCCATCTCATTTACCTACCAGCCTATTTTGTTTTGTTCATCAGCGTAGTTCATCCCATTGCTAACTGGGAAACTATCTAGACCACACCACACTACAATTGGACCAAATCACACAAACATTTCCATAGCACCACACATCCACCATCTTTGTTGAATCACATTATCCAAGCCATATCACCACAACAACCTCACATCACATATCCCAACCACATCTCAAAACACAGCCATTGTATCATGCTATCACCGCATATCATAACAGTGGCCACTGCACCACAACCACTTCCCACATTTCATCCATGCCAACCAACTACCAAATCACTACCCTAGGTACTACAAGTCCCAATAAGTCACTACCATCACCTCATAATATCTTGAACCACATAGGAAAAAATAAAAAGTACAAGTATAGACAATAACATCTCAAACTAGCTTCCAAAGTTATTCAAGGGTTTTATCACATTCAATCTTTACTTACTGTGGGTATTATCACACAAAACAAAATCTAGTGGAAGCTAGTTTATTATCCAAATATACATTCTTTATCCTTTTTCTTTAGGGTATGATCACACAAAAACACAGTAAGGGACAACATAGCACAACAACTACAGTGAAAACAAGGCTCCCAATAGCCATTATTTTCAACAAGGAAACAACATGGAATAAACTCATCAAACACATATATAAAGTCATTAGAAATTTTGATAACTCCCCACCCCCCATAAACTATTTTTGACATGCCAATTAGTTATCTTATTACACTGACCCTTAATATCAACCCAAAGAAAAGAAAACCATGTCAATATCACACATAGCACATAAAAAGGTGAGAATGAGGATTCATTGCCTCAAATAATCTTTCTAATCATGATGTGCACTGTAGGGTAAAGAAGAAACTACTTTCAAACCAAAACTGCACCATGATATCATGGATCAACCTACACCATAGTTTAGTGTTGTCAAAATGAAACCCATACTCACCCCAAACTAAAACAATTTCGCTGTAGTGATACCCCAAGGGAAGAACAAGGAGAAACCAATGGTTAAAGAGAAGAAATTACCATGGATCAAGAAAACTCAACCATCATAATGTGTAGATCAAGATGAGGGGAGGAGGGATGGAAGATCCCTCAAAATCACTTTGGTGTCTGAAAAAAATTTGAGGAAGGAAGGGTGGATGAATGAATAAAAATGGTCTGAACAAAAGGATTTAAAAACCTAGAACCTGCCCCTTTCACGTCATGTAACCCTTTCACAGTGTGTAATTCATGGTTTTTCCATATTTTTAGTTTCCACCAAATATTCATTCACCTTGGGATGATTTAATTATAGACCATGAATTCTATTTTCATGGTGTGAATCCTTCTCAAGAACTCCCCCTCATCCCACATACAAGCTGTGAAACTAGATGTAAACACAAGTTGTGAATCTAAAATTCACTATGTGAATCTAGTTCATGTCATGAACCACATATTATAGCACTCTACAGCTCCAGATCCATGGAGCCCCCTAGACCTTATCCAAACACCTCCAACTTCCTAAATAAAAAAATAACGGTCTAGGAAGGCATGATCCATTATAGGGATTCTCCTTCACCCATAGTGTTTTATCACCTTACTATGATAATTATGAAGAATAAGATAGCTATGGGTTTTAGAAGGATTCTATCAAGCTTTAAGAATCACATGCACACACACATTACTATCATATGGTAGTATATATTGGATATTGAATATTCTCTTTAATTATAACTACATTTACTCATGAATTTATAATATATGAGTAAATGACACAACTATTGTATTAATTTCATGAATGCACACTCATCTCATACGTTTCATCTTTTAAACAGTTAATAAAATAGGTTGTGGTATCTCCCCTTTCTATAAAGTAAAGGAACCCCATTTTAACTGGATTGAGAGGGAACACATTTCATGGCTCGCAGGCCCAAAGGTAAAAATTACTAAAAGAAACATGGACCAAAATCCCATACATGGTCCAAAGGATCCATGGCCCACAGGCCCTAAAACTGGCCCCAATTCCCTAGATTATGAGTAAAAGAACCGATTTAAAGGCCCATGGTCCGGCTAACCCACACCTAGCCTACCTCACACATGCAAATCCCATGCTAGGCCCACCTTTCCCATTCTCGACCCACCACTACTGGAAAATGACCCTATACCCACATTTTTTGAAAATCATGGGTATAGGATGTAAATTATCACCTTTACCCATGGTTTTTCAAAAAAATTAGGTAAAGGGTTTTTTAAGACCAATACCCATGGTTTTTGAAAAAACTATTGGTATAGGGTTATTTTGAACCCCTATACAGTTCTCAAAAAACCATGGGTATAGGTCATGCCTATACCCATGGTTTTCCAAACTGTGGGTATAGATTTCCTACATTATGGTGGGAAACAAATATTCTCATGGGACCAAAAAAATCATGAGAACACCTATTGACACAATTATCTAACTATATACATAGTTTAGATATATATGTTTATATACCTATAAGTCAATGTGGTGTAGTGGTTAGGTGTGAGAACTATATAAAGGTAGTCTAGGGATTGAAACCCATGACTGGTGATTTTTAAAACCTATAGCCACGGTTTGGAAACCATGGGTATAGGGTTAATGGAACGATGGCATACACTTATCCCCATGGTTTTGAAATGGTGGGTATAGAATTTTCAAATTGTGGGTATTGATTAGATCTTTACAGATAGCTAAATTCCCCACTATTTCCAAAACTATTAGTATAGGTTTATTTTCTAATAGTGACTCTACGTGATCCTAGCATGCTCTACCTACACCTAGCCTTGCCTACACCCACACCCTTGTTACCCCTTTCCGCACCACCACATTCACCGCCACCCCACACACATGTATGTAGAAGAAAATTCATCACCCCCAAGGGGGAAGAAAATGAGATGTGATTGGGATTCAAACCTCATCCACCGGGTGTGGTGCTACAGTCAAGTACCACTCGATTGTAGTGTTGGACACTTACAAAATAATTAATTAAATGATAGATTTTTTGGAGTATTGTCCAATTGTCCATAATAGGCTTCAAGTAAGAATAAATATCTTATTTATGCATGAAAATCATAATTTTCATGGAAGTTATAATATATATATATATATATTAGGATTTAGGGTATATATATCCAAAAAAATACAAGTTTGGTGACCGACTTGGGTGGTACTAGCTTGGAGTATTGGTTCTGTTGTGGAGTTACTACCTAAGTGTTCATTTGGTATTTTATAATTGGATTTGTATTTGTCTGACATTATTTATGCATTGTGGGATTATCATGGATATTATTTTATTTATATTATAGTGTTGATTAGTGGTTTTTTTGTATTTCTATTTTATATAAATATAATTTTTCTCATTATATATTTTATACCATTGATATTAGTATCCAAACTAGAGCCTATTGAAGGTGGGTCTTGGGGGGTCACTCTCATCTTCACTACAGGCACAGGTGGGATTCCCAATGGAGGTAGGTTGTGATACAATACATCTTAGGAAAACTTTTTTTTACTCTTGTTGTGTGAGATAGTTTCAAGGTTTTGGTGATGAATTTTCTTCAAGATTTATTAAAATGAAAAAAATGATCAATAATATAATGGTTACAATCCTTAGTTATAATTAATTTCATGTTTCAATTGTAGATAGTGATGAATCTTGGTAAGAGTACGCGAAGTTTTTTAAATAAGTTTTACAAATTTAAAAAATTAAATGAATGAGTATTTATTTTATTTTTAAAAGAGGGTATGGGGATGAGTGAACCTCGTTAATGCATCTTACTTTGGTGAGGAAGCATGGATGGGGTCCATGCTTCCTTTGTGTAGCACATGAAGCATCGACATTGTTCACACTTCATATGCATTCAATACACATGAGGCATGAATGACGTTCATTCCACCCTTTTAGTTTTATAAAATTTTCAGTTATATTATTTATTTATTTTTTGTTCTCTATATCTATAAAATAATCAATTAATAATATAATTAATAAAATAAGTAAATAAAATATAATAAGTAAAAAATTATTAATTAAATATTTACATAATAACTAGTACATAATTAATTAAATAATTATATGAAACTAATACATAATTAGGTAGTCATTAATTAAAAATATTAGTTAATTTTTCATTATTATTATTATATAATTTATATATTAATAAATATTGATTAATATATAATATGATATATTAGCATATATTATTGAATATATTATTAATAATTGTTACTATAGAAGTATATTAATAGATAATATAATTATTAATCATTGATTATTTTATTTATTATTGATTAATAATATATAAATAATTACTAATAATTATTAGTAATGTATAATTTAATAATTATTAATATAATTAATAGAAATATATTAAAAAATAATGTAAATATAAATTATTAATTATACTATGAATTATTAATCATATGATTAGTAATTTAATTAATAATATATATTACTATATTTTTAATATAATTAACAAAAATGTATTGGTAAATATATAATAAATAAAATAATTATTAATATATAATATTATATTAATTTTATTCGAAAGGTATAGCTAGAAACAAGAGCTTTCGGTCCTTTATTAAAAAAGAATAAAAAAAATAAAACAGGCGAATGGACGGGGTCGGATAAAGGGACCTTCCTTTATCCAAGACAAAGATAAAAAATTAGTGATCAAAAAATGACAGTTCATTTTCATAATCATATTCAAATTCATCTATAGTTTCCCCCTCGAATTGTGAATTACTTTGATTGAAGAGCTTGAGAATATCTATATTATCCCTTTTCTACTCTAGAGTAAATTTAGCTTTTGAAGTCTTGGAAGATGATCTGATAGACAAGTTCCTTGGAAGATTTGAATAATCTTTATGTGGTCTTATCATTGTAGAGATACACATAAAGCCTTCAAAGGTAGTAAATTTTTCATTACCAAATGTAATGGTATCCTTAAAGGAGGAATGAGCAGTACTGCCCTACTTTTCCCATAAATTCAACTTCTTTTGATCCTTGACATTCTTGTCTTTAGAAATATCACCCCACTTTCCATTGATTCCTGAATAGTTGAAAATATTTTGAATCTATTGATGTAAATCTATTTATTGAACATGAGGCTCAACATGTTGAGACTCCAAGACAGTAGAATGCTCATGCATCTATTTTGAGAGATCAGTAGGCTCTGGTTGCATTGATCAACCTTGACCCAAGTTTCCAGGTTGATAACATCAATTGACATCCTCATAATTAGACTAACCCCTTGGATGAAACTCCTTCCCAACTGTCCAGTGCCTACTTGGAGCTGTAATAGTCTACCACCACAAAAGCAGCATTATCAACTTAATTTCCTAGAAAATTAGGCAGTGTGCATCCCCTTATAAACTATCACATATCTTGACTCCCAAAGAGACGTAACCTACACCCAAATCAGCAACATCCAATCCTACCTCTTCCAATGAATTTGAAGGATCAGAATTAAAAGGAGCAAAATTATCATTCTCATCCTATCCATCATTTTTTTCATGTTGGTTACTTGATAGAGATAAATTAGGCCTACTACCCATGCCCTACTTCCTATAAATTTCATCATTATGACCTTTCAAGAAGAATGAAGAAACATACCATGTCTTTATGACACTTATCCTTAAAGTGTCCTATTACCTTACAACTGGTACAAAAGATATGAAATTTTTCATATACAATTTTTAGATCAAGGTAATTTTATAGAGAAGAGAGAATGACCTTTTCAATTTGAGTGGTAGAGTTATCTACTTCAATGAGTATATGTGAAAAGTATCCAAACATAGCATCCTATATAGCCTTATCCATATTAATTGGGATGTCGATCACTAAATCAATATCATACAAGATCCTCAGAATCCATAGGATCTAGTTTAAATCAAATAATCAAATCTAAACTTGATATATACAATTTCTAATAGCAAAGGGATTAAACTTGGTATCTCGGTATTGAATACAAAGAATAATTGGCTTCATAAATACCAAATAAAACTCACATGCCCTCATTTTCAGATATTCAAAGGGGAAGAGAACATGGAAATAACCTTTCCTGATAGATATACATTTATAGTCATTGAAACCACAAAATTTCATGAGTCAGAAATATATATCCTCTACTCTCTATGGTTTCACTCTCAAAGGAATAATATCCCAAGTGATGATAGAAAACTTACAGATATTGAGCCTATTGTAAATCATCTCTTTATTAGAAATAATATTTTTTTTGTGTTTCCCCTCCTGATTATATATATTTGACTCATTATTTGATAAAATAAAAATTTCTTTGATTGTCATTATTAGAAAACACAAGATATATCAGAGTCTCATCCATTTTATAGAGTGGTAAATAAATAATGCATAGGTGTCGTGTATGTTGATGTAAATACTCTGGAATATACATCTACTTTGTATCATATACTATAGTTTTCTCCACAACATCTTGTGTGACAGGTGGTGGTTCTAAAGTCTCTTCACCCATACCCTATCATAGCTTGAAGGAAAGTGGTTGTTGGCTAGAAATTTGTCCCACATGGGAATAACATGGTTTTTATATAATGGGTATCTCCTAACTAGGGTAAAATTTCTTCTAAAACACCCTCCAATCACTAGTATACATTGTAATATAATCTAAAAATGTAAGGGATAATGAATTAGAATAACTATAATATGTGTTTTGGACCTCTTGAGGGATAGATTATGGTTGTGGATCATATATGATGGTAAGTAGAGGGTAATATTTATGATAAAGATGGATTTTCTCCTCATGAACCACATCACCATGTGAAATATCCATAATAGGCTCATCAGCCTTTGGCATGTCTATAACAATCTCATCACCCTCAGTGTCATCAGGTACATCGAAGAAAACCCATGATAAATCTCATCCATGATAAAATGTAGCTTTTTTATTGCTTTATAAAAATAGGTCTGGTCAAATGAACCTCCCTCTATAGGTTTAGATATGTGAATTAGTGTGAGATATAAGAATCCTATGAAAATATATATGAAATTAATTGAAGTTAATAAAAAAGATGTTCAAAAGTGGAAGTAAGAATTATTAACAACTGTTGATAGCCCTATTAGTGTCACATAAGCTATAACAATGAGGCCATGTGGTACTAGGGAACATAATCCAACTAATCTAATATTTTCATGCATACCATGTATACACCTCATAATCTTGACTCATGTCTTCTATCTCACATCTCAATATAGTATGCATGATGTCGACCCTAGTTGAAGTCTTTATTCTCTGATATTTTTAGGGAATGAAGTGAAGGAAATTAACTAAGCATAGTGGGGATGGGATGAGAAAAATCTGAACAGCCTCATAACTCAATCAACATGGTTACACTCAATAATGTTAAAATTAATAATAGGTAGGATGCACGTACTGGAAGTAAGAATCAACTTACAATAAAATAGGAGATTCTATTGGATAGGCCCAATATATGGTATCTATGAAACCTGGAATATAAAAAAATGAATATGTAATTGATAAATGAAATCATGTACAACACGCAATTATAATTTAAGTATATAATTATTAATAATGCACAGCATCTGGCCAAATATGGTCCAATATAAGTTTATAAGTGTGGAAATCATGTCTGGTAGTATCTGAATGTTGATGGTTCTAACTCCACCCACAGATAACATCTTTGAAATTATAGTTTCATAATACAAATTTATATATTTAATTTTCATATAAGGTAAGACATTTTATTATCCATGTGGTGTGCCCTATAAAATTGTAGTAGGCAATGGTTTGTGCACATGTAGATCGAAGCAAGGGATGTGCTCTCATACCCACATCTGGATAAGAATATCACATCCTATAATATTCATCTTATTGATGCGACATAGAATTTATAGTGATTTTCATATATAATAAAGACATACATACCCCTAGTTATACCACCATGATTTTCTAGGTCTTCGAGTAATGATAAAGACATCAGATGAAAAAATGTAGTAGAATGATCGATGAAGATCATGTCCCTAATAAGTATCAGAATGAATGTGCATTCAAATATTAGTGTGGTGATATCATAAACATAATTATATAAATGGATGAAGTGATCATCTATCCATGGAATGCATAGTAGTTTGCCGATGACAGGACTACCTTTATCCTAGACCTCAATGCCTAGTAGTTTTTGAACTAAATCAAACCAATCACTACCAACTCAGCCTATCCTATCCACACCTTTAATAGGGAGGCCCAAAATAAGGTATACATTTTCAAGGGTGATCTTCATATCCCTCTAGTGGATAAAAAGTACGTGTATCTAGCCTCCATCACTCTATAATGGCTCCAATGAGTTAGTGATCGATGAAGGTGAAATCAAAAATCGCTACACCATTGAACCCTGCATGTCGAAGATGATGGACTATGGTAGGAGGGGTGCAACATGATGGAAGTGGCATGACTTTCATATGCTTATAGTAGGAACTTGATGACCCTATAAGAGATTAATGACGCTAATTATGTGGAAGAAAGTTATGAGTCAACTGCACAAAAAATTTATCATGTGTGTATGTGAAAAACATTTCAAAATTGTCACTCCACCCTTTATCCAATATATTCGGGTCAATTAAAATTTTTTTTATTGATCGGTTATCTTTCACTGAACCTATCCTACATCCTTTGAAGTCAAATTATAAAACCCATTCATTTAATAATTCCTATAATTCGAGCCTTAAGTTCCCAACCTAAATATCCTCACATGTTTTACATTTCATCGACCCCCTATTTATTTATTTATTTAATTTTATTTTATTTACTATTTTTTTAGGGCGTACAACAGTCAAATATCAGGTACACATGTAAAGTTCAATCTAATGTAGTAATGAAACTAGTTGTAAGATAAAATAACATATGTAAAGACCATGTAATAAGTTGAAAAAATATTACTTAACTTGGTTATAGCTTCAATTGGGTAAGATAAATTCACAGTTCATGATTGTGTGTGAAGTTGTGTGGAGAGATTAAATGACATAATTTTCCCATGAAAGCTCCACAATGTATGATGTCAAAATATGAAAGGATTTATAAAGTCACAATCAAACATATCATCAACCAAATTCCATTTTCACTAAAATTGACCACCAATGATGAAAGAATGCCCATGCTTAATATGCTTCTCATGGGGTTGGAAAATCAAACATGAATTCTTAATAGGTCCTACGGAAGTAATAATCATGTGAAATGACTCTTATTTTTTCATTTTTTGTTAGAAATAACAACAATTTAAAGAATAATAAAAAATCCTAAAGAAGGTACCCAAAATGTCATCTCCTCGCACTTAAATGAAACTAACCATATGAATTAATGCATAAGAAATAAGTGTAGGTAAAGAATCAAATAAGAAGGATATATACAATTTAGATAGTTTTTTTTCATTTGGTGGTTTTGAGTTAAGATTCTAATTACTACCTTCTACAACCTACAAAATAAAATAATTGAATCACTAAAAATTAAAAAAATAATTAAATGTGAAAAGGTAAAGATAAACTTGGGTTATACCCTTATAGGTGTTGTGATTATACTTCCTACAATAAGGAAATTACAGTTGTTCATCCCCAATATGAAGGAGGATTAAGTTTTTGTGGAAGGAACCACCACATGTTATTTCTCCCAATATTCATAATTGGGTACCAAGAGTAGATACCCCTAAGAAAAGAGAAAAATAATCCCACCCTTATAATAATAAAATGAAATAATTATTTATTGGGGGGAAGTAATAAGGGTCTCAACCTGTCCATTTTTATGGTGTCCTTTTCCAATAGATGTTCATGTGTCCGTAGAGGAGGAAATCGCATCACCATGAGCTTATTGAGATCTTATTATTCTTAAACTACTACTAATTGTGTTCTTTTCTTGATGACATCAATGTTTGATTCAAATAGTGTTGATTCTATATAACAATCATGGGGAAAATAATTTGAGAATTCCATTTGATAAATATTAAAATAATAATAATTCATATCTTCATGATACCCTCATTGTTATTGTATTTTAAGTTAGCTTTCACAACACCTGGAAATTATTCATCATTGAATTCCAACATCATATTCTCCTCAATTATGGTTACTTCATCATCATCATCATTACTCTCCAATGCAAGAATAGGTTTTGGTTCTTTTAAACATGAAGAAGGATAGTAAATTGGATTTTATAACAAGGTAAAATAAAATAAAAGTGAATCCAAAGTTAAACCCACTCCCTTTAGTTGATCAATATCATATGAACATTCATCTTGGAGGTTCATTAGGAAGAATTATAAGAGTTGTGAAAGAGAAGGATTTTTCAATGTGTATACCACCTCCCTAATATATTTATCAAAGATAAGTATCTCTCTTTGATATTTGTCCCCATGTTGATGGAATTCAAGAAAATGTTGTGAAAATTCAATGAGTTCATTGTCCAAGTCTTCAAGATATTGGTACTCTAGATCTTCTTTGAGTTATAATGAAATCCTTAAACATGTCATCCCTACAAGCAGACTTATACAACCCTCATACTTGTTTTACTAAAATTGAAACTTTTTCACTCAAGTAAGGTTCATAAATAACGAATTCCATTTTTTAATATCTTTTAAACTAAAATAATAGTTGAATCACATCATAAAATGTGATGAATAAAACACATGCCTTCCTGATAATAGTGCCAATTTGATGAGCATTGTCCCACGTTCTCTCAAAATATTTGTGATTTTTTTACTATATATATACAACACAATGGATGACCTAGGTCATATCTCTTGAAAAGTAATTCAATTAAACAACCCCTTAAAGTTAAAAATAAAAAAAATAAAATATACGATAAATTGGTACAAAAGAGGGGGTTTTGGTTGAGTGATTTTCGAACAAAATGAAACCAATAAGAAAACACTTACTTTGAAAAAACTAATATGAATGATAGTGGTTGATATAACCTAACCATTAATTTTTCATTAATAATTATCCCTTGATATTAAATTAATTCAATTATGGTTCCCTTTTTTGTTAACTCAAAACTCTATATAAGAAAACACGACCACAAACCCTAATCTAACTTTGATACTTCTGATCACGACACCCTGCTTTGATTATGGTCCAAAATATAACTTATAATTAGTGGAAAATTAGTCCAACACCTCCAATATATAAATTATAATTTATTTAGTTTAGGTATTATTTTTGAACCCTATGAACTGATTCCAAGTTGATTATATTTGACAATTACTCTAACGATTAACACAATCTCAGCCTTACAGTCAATGTTTCAATCATTTGAGTGATCTTAACTTTAAAAAATCATTTCATGAAAATTAATTTTATGAATTATAGTGAGTACATGGATTCAAGATAACTAATTAAGGTGGTAAGAATAATATTGACTATAAAAATAACTACTCTCCCATGGGTGTAATTATCATCTTGGAGACGATTTGCATAAGAAATTGTTGAAAAGGTTATAACCCAATATCATCCACACTCATAGATTTCATCAAAAATAACCAATATAGAAATATTAAAATAGAATAAAAAATAAGTTTTATTAAATATTCAAATATATTATAATCAAAAAAAGTAAATAAACACAAAGTAGAAGTGGGAGAGGAGCGCCTTCTTCAAATAGATATTTACATAAAGCCTTACTTCATAAAAGTGGTTAGAGATGTTTATTGGAACAAACCATTTAAAAAAACCTTAAAAAAACTTATAAAACCCCTCAAAAAGAGTTAAAATTTCATTTAAATATAGTCTAAGAGTGTTAGGGTTTCAAATTTTAAAAAGTGTACTTGTATCATTCTACCTCCAAAAGTTACTCCATCTTGAGTCATGTTTTTGACCACCATCCATGCAGACTGGGTGTCACTCCATTTAAATAAAATTATCTAAATAAATTACATTAAAACCTCTCAAAATTTCATCAAAATACAAGTAGTAATGAAGATTTTATGTCCTAATTAGTGTGGTGGGGTCTATTCTTTCGAATTCAGTCTAGCCCTGTTTTAATGTCTATTTTTAGACCTTTAAATTTGAGGTATAGCATACATGGTCCAAATGAAAAATGTATAAAAGTTGTATTATAATATTATTATAAAATTTAATTCCAAAATTTGGAATAAAAAATTGTTACGAGAAAATTATTAAGGTTATGTTAAAATGGTAAAAATAGAATTTTCATGTAATTTCCAAATTCATGCTAAAAACACATATTTGCATTAAATCTTAAAATAAGGCGCAATGTGGGAAAATTATATAAATTATTATCAATAAAATATTCATAAAAAATGTATTATAAATTTTATTATAATAATAAATGTGCAATAAATCATGAACAATCATCTACCGAGCACCCATGTTTTAAGCAAGCCACTACAATCCCCGGTCATACCTGCTTCATATCCATGTTGGAAGGATGGTCAAGACGTTAGAAATGATAAATAACTAGCCAAAATGTTAGTGAAATTTCACTCAACATTCTCAATAAATTGAGTGTTCATGATACTATATATTTTCAATACATCAAGTTATAGCATATTCCTCAATATCCTCAAGGCATCGAGTTTCATCTGGGTGACAAGGCTATCATGCTCCCACCCCATGTAGGGTTCCGCTATCATCATTGTCACACATCATGCGCACTCCCCCTATAAAGGTTAATCATACCAAGATGGTTATATTTCATTGAATACCAAGGTCAACCTCCAACAACATAATAATAACAGGGCAGAGAATAATAAGACAAGAATAACATGACATCATGAGAATATAATAGCGTCATATAAAAACATGTGATCATTATCAATCATGGTAACAAGATACTCTATAAATATTCATGGAAACAAGGATCATATATGGGAATCATGATAATACACAGACCCATAGACAATCACCATCAATTAAGAACAACAATTCATACAAACATAATAGAAATCAAAACAACAAGAGAATACAAGGGACTAAAAAGGTAAGGAACTTCCTAACTCAATATTGTTGATGATGAACTCAAAATTTTGTCAAAGTATCGAAGATCGAACAATGACACACACCCATGAAGAACGACTTACATATCAAGGATGTTTAGATCTGGTTCCTATTCACCAAAGAAAGAGATTTAGAATGGGGACTCAAGAGAATTCCATGTCAAAAAGGTCATTCTAGAATCACATACCTTAAGGAATCCTCCAACGGAACCAATTCTGAGGTATATCCAAGGAGGGGTCACCAATTCACCATATTTGTTGTCAAATCAAGAAAAAATCAGTAATTCATCACCAATTATAGAAAAGATACATGGTTCTATCCAACAATCATTGATCCATAATTAATTCATCAATATAAAAGAGATTCAAGATGAGATTCAAGAATAATGTCTCATGATGATTGTTCTAGAGAAAATTACTTGAAAGGTCCACCATTCTTGAGAATTCTAACTCCAATCAAAGGGAGTTTTCATTAACATAAAAAATACTTCACCAATCTACCATGTAATTTTCAATGAATTAAGGATATATCATCAATACAATATCAAGAAGAGGCCTAGGAAGATGATTCAATAACACTTACTCATAGAACATTCTTTGTCGATGGTAGATCTTCATGTGGTCAAGAAATGTCATCAACACGCTATATCTGTCACCGATCTATAGATAAAGGAAGAAAACATCATTGGATATTCAAGGAAAACATATATGCGACATATATCCATATATATTTCACAAGGAAGAAGAAATATTTGATGTAGATCTAAGAAGATCTCACCATTATAGCATCATCAAATTGGTCAAAGGTTATAGAGGCAAGGGGAAAAGAATAGGGGAGTCTTGATTCATGAGTGGAGACCTTCAATTCAATATAGGTCATTGAGGTTCAGATTTGGGTGTTAAAGATATTCAATAATTTATGGCATTAAAATCTCATAGGGTCCATTAATTGGTCCCTTGAACTAGGTGCACCAGCTACTCGGTGGGCCACACCGGCTGGACGGTGACACCTGTTAGATTTGGTGTCCTAGAACCAATTATTTGTACTTTGATTACATGAATATTTGATGTATTAAATTTTAAATTAAACATCTTATTATATATTTTTCATTGTTCTGCATGACCATAATATAATAATGTTCTATAGTATTCGTCGCATTGATAAGGTCATAGTAGTTCCCCACTATGGTGAGAACCTTGAAGTTCTATGAAAATATTCTTAATATATTTATGAGGTTGTATAACATACTATGATGGGACACGTATTATATATACCATCAGGGGTGAGTACTCGTAAGCATATGAGACTTTTTCTCATGAAGCTTGCACTTGGTAATCTCCAAGATGAAAGATTATGAGAACAGAATTGCCAGTAGGAATTCTGCATGTTTTGGTGTTGTCGGATATTCCTATCTGCGAGCATGTGTAATGGTCCTTAGAATTTAATATTATCATTAATGCATGTCATGGCACACACACTTAGATTTGCTGATGAAAACTGTCATGCCATATGTTGGCGAGAAGTAGGGTAAGTTGGGTGCGTCACGAATGACATGTTATTAATGGACAAGTCAAGAAAGGATTTTTACCTTCTATATTTATGGAAGTTGATATCTCGGCACTTTGATTGAAATAGAACCATCACCCTAAATTCCAGGGAAATTATGTAATGGTGAATTTATTTCAGATAGTCAAAGAATAATGTATGAAGCATATAGGTTAATGACACTGTCATGCAACCTGCTTGATGAGATTATGTGAAAAATGGATTATATTACAAAATGATCATTCGTATATGGCTTTCATCATTGTAACTTTAAGTTATTTCTCTTGGTTGAATTAACCCTTTGCTATACATTAATATTGGACTTTAGGCAAGCCCGCCGAATACCAATGATAAAGAATCCTAGAGGGTCACAGACTAAGTGTTTCTCATGATCTTGATTAAATTTTATTTGAATTTCATTAATAGAATAAATATTATTTTGAAGACTAAGGAATAATTTTATTTAAGTTATATTGATCGCATAAATTAAATAAATATTTATTCTCTGGATTGTGAATACAATATATTTATTTATTTTATTGAATATTTAATATATATTTATTTACTAGTTTGTGAATAAAATATTTATTTAAGAGAATAAAATATTTATTTGGGTGTTTAATAAATACAAGAGGAGTTCAAATAGACTAAGACTCGGTCCAGTGATAAAATAGTTTTTTATGAGTCAGTAAATATTATTATCCATTTTATGCAAGTTGGTGCATCAAAAAATAATAATACCATTATTATTATTATGTGTCATGGGATTTCATTAATGGTCATAATTATATTTAATGGCTATTATGCAATTAAATTTTGTAACCAAAATCCCAGCTCTATAAATAAACGGTTACGTCTATTGTGTAATTCATTTGAAACCAATTCCAATTTTGGGAATAGATAATTGTTGCACACAATGAATTCTCTCTCAACTCCTCCTTTTTCTCTCCCTCTCAAGAATGAGAATCCCAAGAGAGAATTTTCTTCAAGATTGAAGAACGAGCGATCAAGAACGAACAATGCAAGGCATTCAATTCTCCACGCTAGCACCCGGAAGAATGAGTGGCATTGCTCAGAGACTATTGAATCATGTGTGGATCACCCCTAGAGGGATTATATGCTTAGATCCTTGCAAGTTCAATGAATGAAATCCAAAAGGGCCATTTCGGATGATCAACAATCATCAACAAAGAAATTTCATAAGCCCAGATATTTATTTCTTCAAATATTAAATGAATTAATTATAAATTTGACGTGAAAGATCCTTACTCTTACTTTCAGGAAATGATTATTAAAATAAATTTTAATATATCACCCTCCACCACATGATTTCACAACACCCTGAACCAAAAGCACCATGCCAACAAGCCAATGGGGCTTGTAGATCCCTGTAGGCCTACTGCAAGCCCACCAGTTGGATGATTTCTTCCTTCCAACTACCATCAATCAAGCCCTTCCTCAATTTCTTCCATCTTCAAAACCCAAACCTTTTTCCTCACAAATTCAAACTCATAATAGCCTATATTAAGGAATAATTAAAAGATAGAGGAGAATTAATTAACTCAAAACATATCATACATCTAATTAAAGTGTGGATGTTGCACATACAAATAACATATAAATTAAATCATACATTTATACAATCATACAATTAAAATAGATAAATTTTACAAAAAAGATAAATAAAGTAGTTGGAAAACTAAAACTTTAAAGAAGAAATTTTACCTTTATTAAGGTCACAAATAATATGTTAAGAAAGAGAAATCAATCCACCAAATATTTATTAGAAAATTAGAGGAGGGTAGTGGTACAAATGAGTAGGGTTTCTTATATAGGATAGCCTCGATTGGAGGCATGAACCCCGTTGATGCCTCCTATGTGGAAATTTCATAAGAAGCATGAAGAGGGTTCATGGTTCCTTTGGGTGGTGTTGGAAGCATGGTCCTCATTCACACTCCCTTGTCGAAGGAAGATGCATGAAAAAGGTTCATGCTTCCTCACCAAATCATAATTTATAGGCAAGTCATAATGAATATTACACTAGTAGAAAAAAGGCCTTTAGCGACCACCAAAATCCGTCTCTAAAGTCCTATCACTAATACAAAACTGGCCATTAACAGTTCTAGAAATGGACTTTATTAGCGCTAAAAAAGTGCTGACAATATGAGTGAGGTTAAAAGATCTCGTATTTTATCAGTGCTGAAAAAGCACTGATAAATGGGTCCTTTATCAGCGCTAAAGAAAACACTGATAAATGAGACCTTTATTATAGATTTAATTTAGCGTCGCTAAAGGAACCATTTATCAGTGCTTTTATGAGAGCCAATAAATTTGGCCTCTATTAGCGCTTTTAAAAGTGTTGATACAGGGCTATACTGTAGTGTGCTGCAACAGCACACTGCAACACCACTACAGTGCACTGCTATAGCACACCGCTGCACCAGAAACACACCAAATATAAAAAAAAGTACCAATATATGATTTAAATGAGATGAAATTAACAACACAAACAAAATAAAAAACACTATATTATACACATTTTAAACATTGGTTCATACAATTACATAAATAAAAATTATTACACACATTCAAAAATATCAATGTTTCTTTATATTTTAATCCTCACCTGACTCATGATATTGCTGAAAAAACTACCTCTAATAGAGAAAACTAACACACCTATATAAGAAAATAATTCTTATTTTAGTATTCATATAAAGAAATAAATTAACAAAAAGTGTTTATTTTACTAAATTTGATGTCAATTTTATATAAAAAGATGCACTTGGAGTCATACTAGTCACACCGTGAATCAGATTGAGGTTCAACTAATTCCAAAATGTCTCAAATGATTTTTGGATCATTTTTCTAAAGTATCAAAATAATCTGAATGTTTTTTCTTGATTTTGAGTATGTTAGTTGTCTTTTTTACTAAAATATCATTTTAAACTGGAAACACACACTTTTGACTCATTCTGATCACATAGTGTATCGGTTTGATGTGAAAGGGATTCTAACATGCCAAAAATGACTTATATATTATTCTCATAAATTATCAAGAAAATATGAGCATGTTTGATCAGTTTTCAGTGAGTGACACTTTTTGAACTAAAATGTCGATTTTAAACTGATAACAGACACTTTGATTCATAACGAGCACATCATGTACCAGATTGAGGTGCAGTTAATTCATATACATCAAAAATGACTTATGGATTATTTTTTGTAAAGTATAAAAACAATTAGAATGTTTTTACTCAGTTTTGAGTAGGATAGTTGTCCATTATACTAAAATTGATGAAAATTTTAAATAAAAAGATGCACTTTGAGTCATACTAGTCAGATCATGCGCCGGATTGAGGTGCAGCTAATTCTTGAAAATAACAAATGACTTATGGATCATTGTCCTAAAATATTATAACAATATGAATATATTTTCTCAGTTTTGAGTACATCACTTGTCTTCTTTAATAAAATGTCATTTTAAAATTGAAACATGCACTTTGACTCATACCGATCACATTATGTGTCGGATTGAGGTGAGGCTGATTCATACACATCACAAATAAATTATAGATCATTTTATTAAAGTATTTAAACAATATAAATGGGTTTTATTGGTTTTGAGTAGGTCAGTTGGCCTTTTTACTAAAATTGATGTCAATTTTAAAAAAAACACACACTTGAAGTCATATCGGTCACATCATGCATCGGATTGAGGTGCAGTTGATTCATGAATGTCTAAAATCACTTATGGATCATTCTCCTAAAGTATAAAAACAATCTAAATGTGTTTCTTCCATTTTTAGTAGGTTATTTCATTTTTTTACTAAAATTGATGTCAATTTTAAATAAAGATGCACTTAGAGTCATACCAGTCACATTGTGCATCGGATTGAGGTGAGAATAATTCCTACATATTAAAAATTACTTAAAGATTTTTTTCCTAAATTATCAAAATAATATGAATGTGTCTACTCAATTTTGAGTATGTCACTTGTTGTTTTTACTAAAATTTCATTTTAAACATGAAACATGCACTTTGACTCATATGGGTCACATCGTGTATCAGTTTGAAATGTGACTGACTTCTACATGTAGCAAATGATTTATGAATTGATTCTCTAAATTATCAATAAAATCTGAGTGTATTTTATTGGTTTTTAGTGAGTGAAACTTTTTAAAATTCAAATGTTGATTTTAAACTGATAACGGACACATTGATTCAATTGTCTTTTTTACTAAAATTAATGTCAATTTAAAATAGAAAGAAGTAATTAGAGTCATATCAGTCACATCATGTGTTGAATTGAGGTGCGGCTAATTCTTACACATCCCAAAGTCTCAAAAAAATCCTAATTTTCCATGTTACCACAATTTCCATTGACTTTATTTATTAAACTTCCAACACTGCATGATTAGCTTCAAACAAACCACATCAACTCAAAAAAAAATAATCTACTTGTATAAGAAAAAAATTATTATGAGTAATACTAAAAGGAAATAAATTAAACATAAATATGAAATAATACATTAATTCTATAAACAATAATTTTACTGTGAAAATGTTAAAATTAACTCTGTGAATGAGCAGTGGGGGGAACTTGAAGGAAAATGATAAATGTCAACACTACTAGGGCGAAAGGTTTTGAGGGAGAAGAATTCTGTAAAAGTTTTGGTGCAGAAAGGGATGAAATATGGACAGAGCACCCCAACTCAAACAAAAAAATCCACATATATAAGAAATCAATCATTATGTGAGTAAAACTAAAAAGAAATAAATTAAACATAAATATGAAACAATACATTAATTTTATAGACAATGATTTTACTGTGAAAACATCAAGATTACCTATGTAATTGAGCAGAGGTGGCATCATTTCTCATCCTAAAAAGGAAATGGAGGTAAATTGAAATAAAGTGATAAATGAACCATTGTAGGGGTAATAAGGTTTTAAGGGAGAAGTAGTATGAAAGTTAGACAGATCACCCCAACTTGAACAAAATAATACACCTACATAAGAAAACAAATATTATATTATAAATACTAAAAATAAATAAATTAAACATAAATATGAAAGAATACATTAATTATATTGATAATTATTTTACTAAGAAAACATCAATATTACCTATGTGATTGAGCATAGGTGGGTTCATTTCTCTTCCTATAAATTTAGTGGAGGTAATTTGAAAGAAATTGATAAATGATCCACTATAGGGGTAAAAATGTTTTAAGGGAGAAGAAGCATGAAAATTGGATAGAGCACCCCAAATCGAATAAAAGAATCCACCTATATAAGAAAACAATTATTATGTGAGTAATACTAAAAAAATAAATTAAACATAAATATGAAATAATACATTAATTCTATTGACAATTATTTTACTGTGAAAACGTCAAGATTACCTCTTTGACTAAGCATAGGAGACATAGTTTCTCTTCCTGAAAATTTAGTGAAGGTAATTTGAAAGAAAGTGATAAATACACCACTGTAGGGGTGAAAAGGTTTTAAGGGGGAAGTATCATGAAAGTTGGACAGAGCACCCCAACCCGAACAAAAGAATCCACCTGTATAAGAAAATAATTATTATGTGAGTAATACTAAAAAAAATAAATTAAACATAAATATGAAGCAACACATTAATTCTATAAACAATGATTTTACTATGAAAATATAAATATTACCTCTATGATTGAGCAGAGACAACATCATTTCTCTTCCTGTAAATGCATTTCACATGGATAGAAATCTTCTAAAATAAATGAACTCTACAAGGAATAATGAAAATTAAATCAACGTTTCATTATATAATTTTTTGGTAAAATAGATAAAGTATATCGTAACATTACCTTTACATCTTTCCAAAGGGTTTCTTTGGTCCAAATATAAGCTAATAACAAAACTAAGGATTCTCCATGCACTTCATTACGATTTAGAAAACTATATGGATGTCAAGAAACCTTGAGATGATTAATGATATTGATATCTATTTGGATCTAATGATCAATGGAACCAAAACAAGGATTGGTTTTTCATCACTCACAAAGTTAATAAAAAAACTAAGGATTCTCTGTGTACTTTACTACTATTGGTTAACTACCTCTTAGTATAGCATCTGACCTGAACTTCCTATCTGACTTCCTAGTGATACTATCATCCCACACACACTCACCACCATCTCTATCATATCACCATTCAACATTCAATTTTCCTTTTATTACTCACAATTTTATTCATTATTTAAATAAGTGGGAATATTTTTCCTTCATAGAATTTTCTGATTCTCATGTACCATCTTCATGTTAGAGTTGGTGTCCTGAGAACCAACTATTTATACTTTGATTACATGAATTTACACTTATTATATATTGTTCATTATTCTGCATGACTATAATATAATAATGCCCTAGAATATTTGTTTCATTAATAAGTTCCTGGTAGATCCATGCTATGATGATAACCTTGAAATTATATAACAATATTCTTAAATAAAGTTCTACGTTTGGATGACATACTATGATAAGACACATAGTATACAGACCATCATGTGCGAGTACTCGTAAGAAGACGAGACTCTCTCTCATGGAGTTCGCACTTGGTAATCTCCAAGATGGGAGATTATGAAAACAGACCCTCTGGTAGTAATTATGCATGTCTTGGTGTCATCGTACATTGCTATCTATGAGTGTGTGTAATGGTCCTTAGATTGAAAGATTATCATTAACCCATGTCATGACTCGCGCACTTAGATTTTCTAATGAAAACCGTCATGAAGACAGTTGGTGGGAAGTAGGGTACGTTGGGTGCATCACAAATGACATGTTATTAATGAATAAGTCAAGTAAGTATTTGTCCCTTCCATATTTATGGAAGTAGATATCTCAGTTCCTTTGATTGAAATAGAACCGTCGCCCAAATTCCATGTCCATGGTGTCACGATGAGTTTATTTCTGGAAGTCAAAGAATGATGGATCAAGAATATAGGTTTATGACACTGACATAAAACTTGATTAATGAGATATTGAGACAAAGGTATTAAATTACACGTAAGCGTTCATATGAGGTGACACGTTAATGCAGCGTCAACTTCTTTCTCTTGGGTACCTTGACCCGTTTCTAGACAGTAATCTTGGACTTTAGGCAAGCCCGCCTAATGCCAACAAGAAAGAGGTCTAGAGGTTCACACACTAAGTGTAACCAAGTATCTCAAGTAGAATAAAGATTATTACCGTATGTGGTTTAATAATTATTCAAGGAATCCTAAATCGTTTTAATGTTGGAGGAAGAATAAAATGAAAACAAGATATACACTCCATGTTCATTGAATGTACACACCCTGTAGTTTTCATTTTGGAAAGGAAATGAAAAATGAGTACATGTCGTGTATTAATGATTACACACCGTGTGGTTTTTTCAGTTAAGATTTTGAGAAAATAATATTGTTTTATTAAATGATATTTATTATAATTAGTGTGGGCGCATGTCAATGAATTAATGATTTGACATGGGGGTTTTTAATAAGATTTAATGAAATAAATAAAACGCGTAACATGTTTATTTATTATCATAACTCTATAACATCAAACTCGATTATAAATATCCTCACAACCCCAACACTTTTCCCTAATCGTCGTGCACAACAATTCTGGAGAATTTTCTCAAGGATGAAAAAACTCCTTCCTCCAAGAATTCTCTCAAGACCGAGAGAGATCCTGCTCCATCAGATCAAGGCGATCTAAGGTGGACAACACAAGAAAAATCTTCTCCATGCTAGCACCTAGAGATTCATTTGGCATCATCTAGAGATACGTGGTGCACTTGTGGATCACCACTAGAGGAAGTCTACACTTGGCTTCTACGACGCAATGAAGAATCACATCAGAATGTGATTAGAAATATCAATGAAGAAAGAATACCATAAAAGGTACTTCTTTTCAATTAATTAAATTAATTATAATCAGCCTGTGATGATCCTCCTTTGTGGTTCCAGGAATATTCTTCTTCTTTTTCTATTTCTGTTATTCGATCTGTGGAGTCTGGCATTTATCATCATATTGATCCCAGATTGATCATTGCTAATGACAAAAAGTCAAGTGGGCACATCCACTCATGAGCTTCCGCTGCGCCTGGGACCTTCAAGTAGTATCAAAGGGGTCACAACATTGATTTTAGTTATTTAATTTTAATTGATAATTTACACATTTATTTTTGATTAAATTCAAGATAAATCGTTCTATAAAACTGAATGAATGAGATTTGTTATTCCTCCTTCATTTCTTGATTCACATCACAGAAATGACCTTTTAATTTTAATTTTGATTAAAATAAAAATGAGGAACTCATCTGGAGGAACCGCTCATTCTGTCTATACAACACAAGAATACACGGAGTGTAGTGAAATCTACACATCGTATACTTAGGTTCAACAAACCGGTACTGGTCCTCCAAAACATGTCGTGTGAATTGAGCATACCTATGTTTTTTTAATACACCGTGTTGACCATAACTGAACAGCGCATGGAAACCAGAATACACAGCGTGTATGTTGAATCAATATGTCGTATAGTCCAATCCGGCCTAGGTGAAACCATGTACAAGGAGAAGCTGTGTAACCGTGTACACGGAATTGCCAGGCCGGTAACCGCGTAACAAGGAAGTACATGTCGTGTTAGATTAATATACACGTCGTGTACTCCAAAATTTTCAAAGTATAGAAAACACGCCAAATCCCCTGGTGTGTACTTTGGATAAAGGGTGAAAAAAATACACACTGTGTAATATAGCCTACATGCCATATACTTTACAAAAATGGAATTTCACCAGGTTTCCTCCAAAGTACAAAGACTCGTACACGGAATATGGATGAGAAGAATCTAAAGGAAATTTAGAAAGGAATTTAAGATAAATAATTGATTAATTATAAGATCATAATTAATTGAATTCAAGCATGACTTATCTTGAATAAAAGAATGATTAAAAGAATTTGAATACTAAATATGTGTAAATGTTGTTGCATTCTATGGATGATCATGAGCTAGAACAAAGACCCTTTGTATGTGTATGGTTTCATTTAAATTTATTTAATTTAAATTTTTTGGCCTGTGAGACTTCTTCAAATAAAATGTAGGGCCTGCGTGCCCATGGTTTCTTTAATGTAAACCTCATGTAATGGAGAATCTCCCAAGCCAGAGGAGACGGTTCAAAATCCGAAACTGAGGCAAAACCAACCCAAGTAGATACAAAGGTGGACAGGTGGGAGCTGCAAAACACGAACCATCGGGTTCAAGGTGTTTTCCCCTAGGTCAGGGTTAGCTTATCAAAACCGCTAGATAAGATAACCAATAGAATCTCGTGATCATTCCATCTTATTTTATTTCTATCTGATTTCATGGTTTATTTATTATGTATGTGTTGTCGTGATTACATAGTTAATGAAATAAACAAGCATGCAAAGATGGAATAAAATAAAAAATGGACTATGCGTAAACATTATCAGAACATGGTTAATCACTTAAGTAAGCATCACTTAATATTAACAAGCATGTGATAATGAAAAAATACACATAAAGGATTTAAATCCCTCAAATACCATATTAAGTTAGACCAAGCCTTCCGTTACTTGATTAAGGAATAGACTCAATAAAACTATGTGTTTGACCAACCCTTGTTGGGACACTTACTTTTATAAAGGAAGATCTTATTAAAGTTTAGAGTTGACTTAAACATTTTACATCAAGTGGAGTAGCCCTTGATAGACTTGTTGTAAAATAGAGGCAAGTGTTGAGGAAATCCATGTCAGGATTTTAGGATTGGGGAGTCCACTCAACAGATCAAGGAACAGTAAGCTCACAGTTGGCAAAGACCTACCTACTTAAATACCTTTAAATAGCTTGACCAACCCTTTTTGGGGTTATGAGAAGGGGAATATGGATCCTTTCCACTAGAATGTCATAGAAAATAGGCATTCCAAGTTCAATGGTGGGGGTCATTGGGACATGATAAAATAGTGGGAGAATTAATAAATTCATTTATTATTTTTCATAAAATGTAATCAAAAGGCACTGATAAATGTTCTCTTTTAATTTGTAGAATAAATATGAAAAACTCGTCAACCACATTTTCTCTATGATCAATTATGGATAAAGACAATATCCTCACCGACAGTAACTTTCAGGAATGGTTTAGGCGCCTTTGGGTTATCCTACGCCATGAATGAAAGTTTTACATGCTGGAGTCCTCACTTCCTGATTCTCCTACCCAAGAGGTGAGTGATGAAGATTTCTTGGTCTATGATCAACATTTGAATGATGAAAAAAACATTCAATGTTTGATGATGTCATAAATTTCTAGTGAGATCATGAATTCTCATGAAGACATGGATGCCTATAGCATGTTCAATCACCTCGATGGTCTATACCAGTAGAGAGCAAGATAGGAAAGGTTTGAGATCTCCAAGGCCCGATTTCAGATCAATCTTGAAGAGGGTGCCCCAGCTGGGCCTCATGTAGTCAAGCTCATTAGCTACATTGAGCACTTGGAGGTTCTCGGGTTTAAACTCCCCAAAGAACTGGGTACCGATCTCATTCTTTCATCACACCCCTAGAGCTTCTTTAACTTTGAAAAACATTGAGAAGTATCTATCTGATATTCTTATCCTCATTCGCCAAGTGGAAAATGATATGAAGCGTGAAAAGCCTTATGTCCTTATAGTGAATAAAAGGAAAGGGAAAGTGAAGAGTTTTAAGACCAAAGCTTATTCAAGACCTTCTAAGAAAAGGAAGATCAAAGGGGAGGCAAGAGAACAGGAGGTTGTTTGTTTCACATGTGGCAAGAAGTCCCACTGAAAGAAAAATTGCACCTATCCAAGTAAGAAAGGGGAAGCTTCAGGTGCATTTGTTATCTAATGAAATCTATCTATTTCTAAAAATTGGGTATTAGATACTTATTGTGGTTCTCACATCTGTATCCAAATACAGGAACCCAGTAGATTCATAAAGATTGACTAAGGTGAGGTGGATCTGCAAGCAACCAACGGATCCAGACTCGCTGTTGTAGCTGTCAGAGACTACCACCTCACATTTCCTACTGGGATGGTCTTGGTATTAAAAGTATGTTATTATGTACCCTCTATAACCAAAAATATTATTTCAGTATCCAGATTAGATACTGATTGATTCATCTTCATGTTTGGAAATGAATGTTGCTAATTTTATAAAGATAGAATTTTTTGGTAGGTCACATTCATATAATGGCCTTTATGTGTTAGACTACACAAACCAAGTAATGGAAATCGATGACAAAGTTAATTCACGTGACTCATACCACACCCAACTTTGGCATCACCAGCTAGGTCATGTCAATGAGAAACGTTTGAAAAAATTACATCAATATGGGTATTTAGATTCTTTCGAACTAAAACCACTTGGTGTATGTCATGCTTGTCTACAAGGAAAAATGACCAAAGCCCCATTTAGTGGGAAAGGTGAAAGGGCTAAAGAGATTCTAGAATTATTTCACATAGATGTGTGTGGACCATTTCCAGTTGAAGCAAGGGGTGGGTTCCTGTACTTCATAACTTTTACTGATTATTTTAGTATATATGGATATATTTACTTAATGAGGTATAAGTCAGATTATTTTGATCGGTTCAAAGAGTACAAGAATGAAGTTGAGAACCATCTTGGCAAGAAGATTAAGAAAGTCCACTTAGATAGAGGAGGATAATATCTTAATCAGGAATTCATTGATTTCTTATGGGATTTTGGGATTCTATCTCAACTCACTCCTCCTTACACGGCTCAGTGTAATAGTGTAAATGAAAGGAGGAACCACACCCTATTGGACATGGTGAGATTAATGATGAGTCATGAAAGTCTTCTATTATCCTTTTGGGGATATATATTACAAACAGCAACACACATACTAAACCAAGTACCAACTAAATCGATAAATGGTATTCCATACAAGTTATGGAGTGGACGCAAAGCCATGTTATCAAATTTACATTCATGGGGTAGCGAAGCATTTGTTAAGGCCCCTTCAGATAACAAACTTGCACCCCGAGGCACAAAGAGTACCTTTATAGGATATCCTAAGGAAACAATGTAAAGACCCGTAAATTTCAAGGAAATTTTTTTCTTAATTTTCTTTATAATTTTACAAGAACGCAGTTTCTGATGGCACCTGATTCCGAGGCCCGGTGTGCCCGGAATCATTTCCCAAAGTTTGGATCGGGTACGTTCAGTGAACGAACGAGCAGGTTTTTCTAACTTTTGAACCGGTACTCGGAATCGAATTCCAAGGGCACCGATGGAATCGCAGCACCGGTATTTTCTTAGAAACGCCTCTTCCGGAGTTGCGTTTTCTCGGGTGTGGTTTTTTAATTTTTGGGCTTTAAGTTAAGAAATAAAATAATGTGGTGCGACAAACTTTATTTTATTTCACTTAAAGACGCTTAAAGCCACTTAAAGCTGCTTGAGCTGGGTTGAAGCGGATATGGTGCAATTCAAAATATCCTACCCTCTTTGTAGGATATTTGTGAGGTGGGGCCCGCACGAGCCCCACCGTTTCTTTTCCGCTAAGTAACGCACCCGCGAAAACTCCTACTAAACGAAAGTCAACTGACGCGTTTTTTAATTTCTTAACGCCCCTATTAATTGGGCGGTTAGTTCATTGCAATTAATTCTATGAATTAATTGTTCGTTACTTACCTTTGTTTTTCAAAATTCTTTAGTTGATAATAAAAATAAGATGAGGACTTATTTTATTGTCTGGTTGTTGTGTTAAACCTTTGGAGAACCTCTAAAGTTCTTCATCCTCCTTCGCGAAGAACGTGAAGAACGCGAAAAACGCGAAAAATGCGAAGAAAGAGAAAAACGCGAAGAACGCCGACCTCCGACGAAGAACGCCCGACCCCCGTAGATCGACGACGTGATGCCGACGATTCTCCCTCCGCGGCGCTTCTTCCACGAAGATCCATCCCCGCGACAACCTTCGATCGACATCTTGAGGTAGGGGATTGCGGTCCTTTTAATTCTTTGTGGATTATAAAATCAACATGGACTTAATTGTTATAATTAAATATGTATTTCCTTGATCCTCGGAGTTCATCGACGCGACGTCGTATACCGCGACGACGCGACGCCCTTCCGCGACGCGACGATCATCTTCTACCGCGACGGTCAATTCCGCGAAGAACTCGTCTGACGACTACGAAGAGGTAGGGGTCGTTTTGAAAATGATTTTACCTATGCTTATTTTCCTCCAAGGCAAGATTATTCTTGCGGGTCAAGGTTTATCAATTGTTGGGAATTATGGTGTTGTTTCAAACCGCTAACGCGGTGGGTGCGGACCAACGAACAAGTCCGAACCCACCGCCCTTTTGTTCTTGATGTGCGAAATGGCGGACGAAGACAAAATGGGCCGTAGAGACGATTTGTTGATTCTGCAGTGAAGGACGGGACCCGGGATAAGCTACGGCGCAGACGGAAATGAAATCAGATCACCGGAGCAACTCTGGTGGCCCGCGGACTCCACCGGCGGCGCGCCGCCAGACGGAGCCGCCGCGGCGGCGGCGGCCGACAGACCCGCGACCGCGCGAGTCCGACGAGACACGGGATGCGGCCCTGCCGCATCCGCTGACCAAGGGCGGCCCCACGCGGGGTCGCGGTGTTCTCACGCGGGGGCAGCACGCCCCCCGCAGTTTCCCTTGACCGACCGCTCGGCCGAGCCGAGCCAAGCCGACCTGCCGGCCGGGTCGCGCCCAGGCCGGGCCGGGTCGCGCCCAAACGGGTCGGACCCGGACCCGATTCGGGCCGACCCAGGGGGGTTGGTCCGGGTCGGTCCGGGCCCAGACCCCCCATTTCCGGAACTTTTCGGTCTTTTGCTCATAACTTGAGATACGGGCCACTGAACGACGCGCCGTCAGCGGCGATGAGATCCTTGGATCGAGACGGTCGTTTCGGTATATGACACTCAAGGTTTCAGAATACTTTGAGTTCGGCCGAGTTGGTTCGTACACGAAACCAACCGGGCCCTCGGAGCGGAAATGCTCATATCTTGAGCTTCGGACGTCTGATTGACGTTCCGTCAACTTTGTTGAATTCCTCTAGGTGAGACGGATCTTTTGGCATACTCCACCCGAGTTTTGGACGCAGGTGGAGTACAGTCGGGTTGGTTTTTCTTTAAAAACCAACCGGGCCCCTGGGACGGAAAAACCAATAACTCTCAGACCGGGCATCCGATTGACGCGCCGTCTGCGACGTTGAGTTCCTGTTGACGATATGGAACTTTTGGATACATAAACTCTAGACTATGTGTCAGTTGATGTATCAGCCTCTCAGCTCATGGAGCGGACCCTCCCGAACGAGCTTGCTGTGTGTGGGAACCCTAGAGCTGGCTGCGACTACTACTGTGACGGTGACGACTGTGCAGAGATCCTCAGTGGATTCGACGGCGACGACTACTGCACTCAGCGATCCTTTGTGGGTCAGTGCTACAGATCCTGTGTGAGTCCGATCCTGTGTGGGTCAGCGCTCAGCGGTCCTGTGTGGGCCAGTGCCTACAGAACCTGTGTGGGTCCGATCCTGTGTGGGTCTTTGTGGGGGTTAGTTACCTATCGATCCTTTGTGGGTCAGATCCTTTGTGGGTCTTTGCGGGGGTTAGTACCTATCGATCCTTTGTGGGTCCGACAACTTAGATGGATCAGTGATCATCTCTATCGTCATTCGAAGAAGTATACCTGTGTGAGCTGAAATCATGTTTTTCTTTCCTTTGTGGACTGTGTTGTGCTATCCTGTGTGGATTTACGTTTTGCTTTCCTGTGTGGACTGGGTTCTACTTGGGCTCGGATGTTGGAGCCGAATGATAATTGATGACTTAGGTATATGTATGGGAATATACCTAAGCAGTGTCGGATGTTGCTTCATGATTGTATCTTTCCTTTGTGGATTATCCTTTGTGGATTCTGGGAGACCTTCGGGGGTCTCGGGGTCCCTACTGAGTAGCTTATACTCACCCCTGCACGGGCTATGCCCACACTACGTTGTGTTGGTTGCAGACGACGGACAACACTAATCGTGGTCGAGGTTGGCGGAGCAGGACGGTACCTGGAGGTGGACCACTGGGCGGGGTGTACTCGGAGCAGATGGCTGGTCCGAGGAGCTGTATAGTCTATCTGTACCCACCCTTTAGGTGGGACTTCCAGAGGACGGCTCGACGCTACGGCTTTTTCTTTCAGTTGCTGTTTTTCCCCTTTCAATTGTACTTTACAGTTGGGCTTGTATTTCCGGCACCCTTTACTTTTCCGCACTTACTGTTGTACCAGTTTTTACTTAGTGTTTACTTCTTCCGCTTGCTTACTCTGTGGTGCTTGTTTACTTTACAAAGGCAATGCCTTCCCTTTTTACTGGGATTTACGCCTTGGTGCTAGTCACCAGCCCCTGGCCTATGGAAGGCGGGCTTGGGGTAGTCACGGCACGGGCCCCGAGGACGGGTCGTGACAAATTGGTATCAGAGGAGTTCGGTTCTACCGCAGACTCTGATCTTTTTCTATGTGAAGCAATAGTGTTTAGCGTATTGGGTGTGGTTATCAGTCCAGGGAGTCCAGTGTTGGTGCGGCGGCCGATGTATCCGTACACCAGGACCCTGACTTCTGATTTCCGACTTAATGCACGAAAACATTGATTTCATGTGTGTTTCAAGTTTTCTTTGTGATTAATTTGTGTCAGCTCACCAGGTATACTGTTTTGACCATGGCGCACCTGTTTCTTTTCAGGATGGCTCCACGACAGCAGGCAACTAGGGTTCCGAGAGTTGAGCGTGACGTCATCCCACCGAGCGACGAGGCCTCGGTACAGGGCCCTTTGACAGCTGAGGCACCGGTGGTACCTATACCCGTCGAGTCATCGATGCTTCCAGCCCTAGCCGCTGACGATGTACGTCGCCTTAGTGCACTGCATGAGTTCTAGCGCCAGCGACCGCCCAGGTTCCGCGGGGAGACGGACCCCCAGGCAGCCGAGGACTAGCTGGAGGCAGTGGTACAAGTTTTCAGGCTAGTGAGGACACCAGCAGACCTCATGGTGATCCTCGCAGTGAGCCTACTGCACGCAGCAGCGGGCCGATGGTGGATCTTGATGCTCCAGGTGCCAGATGAGGCATCTCTTCTCTGGACAAACTTTGAGGGCCTCTTCTGCTCAGAGTTCGTCCCGGCCACCCTCCATGTGGTGCGCATCTAGGAGCTTCTTTAGCTGCGACAGGGCAGCTTGACGGTCACCCAGTACTCGGCAAGATTTACCGATCTCTCGCGTTACTCGACAGACATGGTACGACACCCATTCTTCCGGGCCCAGACCTTTGAGCAGGGATTGAGACATGAGATCAGGGCATCGCTGATATCCCTCAGCATTCTGACTCAGGCAGGAGTACTGGAGTGAGCCCTTCTGATCGAGAGCTTCCTTGCTGATCCTTCATCAGCAGCGAGACCTACTGTAGGGCGGCAAGTAGCAGAGTCTTCCGCAGCAGGCAGCCGACGGATGACTCAGGGGTCCAGGAAGACCAGACCCTCACGCAGACGACCTCAAGACACTGGCTCAGCAGTGCGGGGCACACAGTGCGGAGCCAGTCTTTTGAGAGGCAGGCAGTGCTACACATGCGGTGGACAGGGTCACATGGCTCGTGACTGCCCGACCCACCGTGCCGAGGAGCAGCAGACGGTTGAGGGCCACCCAGGCAGAGGCAGAGGGTCGAACGTGGCGGTCCGCAGGGAGGAGGCGGACGAGGCAGAGGAGTTGGCCGAGCAGTAGGTGGTGGGCGACGCTTTGAGGCTCTACCACCACCACCACCAGGAGGTCCACCCCGGCCACATGGAGCTGGCGGGAAGAGACAGGCACAACTCCAGGCAGCGGAGGCCTACAACCACGGCGCGCCCGAGATGATTCGAGGTACTATCTGTGTCTATTCCACCCTTGATGCAGTTCTTATAGACACAGGAGCGAGTCACTCTTTCATAGCTGCTGCCCTTTTTCGGAGCTCGGAGATTCCGACAGAGCCGTTGGCTCGATCCTTACGGCTAGAGACTCCTACGGGAGCAGACTCAACGATTACGCACTGGTGCCGGAAGTGTGAGCTTACTCTAGGAGGCGAGATCTTCGGCTGGGATCTTCTTGTAGCGGCGTCGAGGCCTTAGGACGTCATCTTGGGCATGGATTGGCTATCTACCGTCTATGCTCAGATTGACTGTATTAGGCGCAAGGTGCGATGTGTACGCACCGACGGGAGCAGGTTCACCTTCACCGGCGAGAAGGGAGCCTCTGCAGCACAGGATGGACTTCTGCAGAGGAGAGGACAGCCCATCACTTATCAGTTTTCTAGCCTCATCCTAGGAGCAGTTGACGTGCGAAGTCCTAGTTTTCCTGCAGTGGTGGATCAGTATGCGGACGTCTTTCTTGACGATGTTCCAGGACTACCTCCTCGCAGAGGGGTAGACTTTTATATTGATCTGTACCCCGGTACAGCCCCGATATCCACTCCAGCATATCAGATGGCCCCCGTTGAGCTTCGAGAGCTACGGGTATAGTTGGAGGACTTGCAGGGAAAGGGATTCATCTGACCCAGTGTTTCACCCTAGGCTTCCCCGATATTGTTCCCCAAGAAGGCGGACGGGAGCTTGAGACTGTGTGTAGACTATCGTCGACTGAACCAGGTGAAAGTGAGGAACAAGTATCCACTACCAAGGATTGATGACCTCTTCGATCAGCTCAAGGGAGCACGGTGGTTCTCGAAGATAGACCTCAGGTCAGGCTATCATCAGCTCAGAGTTCGGGACAAGGACGTGCAGAAGACGACCTTCAGATGTCGGTATGGCCACTATGAGTTCTTGGTTATGCCATTCAGTGTAACCAATGCTCCAGTAGTGTTCATGGGCCTCATGAACAGGATCTTTCATCCATACCTCGATCTATTTGTTGTAGTCTTCATCGACGACATTTTGATATACTTGACGACTAAGGAGGAGCACGCCTACCACTTGCGAGTTCTACTGGACACACTCCGAGAGCACCAGCTTTATGGAAAGCTCTCGAAGTGTCAGTTATAGATACATGAGGTCCACTTCTTGGGACACGTCATATCTGAGGCAGGAGTTGCAGTGGATCCTGCGAAGATCGAGGCAGTGCTAGCTTGGGAGCCACCCAAGAGCGTGACGGAGGTGCAGAGTTTCTTGGGACTAGCTGGATACTATCGGAGATTTGTGACAGACTTCTCCAGAGTTGCGGCACCACTCTCAGCTCTTACGAAAAAGGGGAAACCCTTTGTGTGGTCAGACAGATGTCAGCAGAGCTTCCAGGAGCTGAGACAGAGATTGACCAGCACACCTATCTTGAGGTTGCGTGAGGAGGGAGTAGGGTACGTAGTCTACTGCGATGCATCAGGGACCGGACTCGAATGTGTCCTGATGCAGGAGCAGGCAGTGATCGCCTATGGATCACGTCAGTTGAGGCTGCATTAGCAGAACTATGCTACCCATGACCTGGAGTTAGCAGCAGTGGTCTTCGCTCTGAAGACATGGCGACACTATCTGATGGGCAAGCGCTTTACAGTCTTTTCTGACCATCAGAGTCTCAGGTACATCTTCTCTCAGAAGGACCTGAACCTGAGATAGCAGCGATGGCTCAAGTTTCTCCAGGACTATGACTTTGATATAGTCTATACTCCTGGGAAGGGGAACGTGGTAGTCGATGCTCTCAGCAGGAGGACGGGCATTCAGCTACTCGAGGAGGTGACAGAGCAGCTAACCGCTTTGCGGATATCCTTCGTGGACAGAGATGGAGCAGCCTTCCTTCAGTCTCTCACAGTTACCCCTCCACTACTGCTGCGGGTCAGAGAGGCACAGCGTGGGGACGCTGACTGTGAGATGCGGCGTGCGCAGATATCCTCAGGACAGGAACCAGATGGTTTCTCCTTTGGAGTAGAGCACGACGTCCTTTTCAGAGGACATACCTTGGTACCAATCTCTTTACGAGAGGAGGTTTTGAGAGAGTTTAACACTTCTCCTTTGGCGGTACATCCTGGAGTGGTGAAGATGTACCAGGATCTCAGATGACAGCACTGGTGGTCAGGCATGAAGAAGGCTGTGGCAGAGTTCGTTTCGCGATGCCTCACCTGCCAGCAGGTGAAGGCAGAGCATCAGGTACCAGCAGGCTTGATATAGCCCTTGGAGGTCCCGGAGTGGAAGTGGGATGGGATATCTATGGACTTCGTGACTGGACTTCCACGCACTTCCATAGGTCACAACTCCATTTGGGTGATTGTCGACCGACTCACCAAGTCGGCTCACTTCTTACCCATCAGAGAGCAGGGCTCAGTGGAGAGCTTGGGGCGTCTCTACGTTCAGGAGATTGTACGACTTCACGGTGTGCCATCATCTATCATCTCCGATCGAGATGCTCGCTTTACTTCCCAGCTTTGGAATGGGTTGCAGGAGGCGTTCGGGACACGGCTACGTCTGAGCACCGCCCTTCACCCTCAGACGGATGGTTAGACGGAGAGGACCATTCAGACTCTCGAGGACATGCTCCGCACATGTGTCCTCGACTTTGGTCGCAGTTGGGAGGACCACCTACCCTTGGTGGAGTTCGCGTACAACAAAAGCTACCACTCCACCATCGGAATGGCACCATACGAGGCATTGTACGGCAGACCTTGCAGATCTCCTTTGTGTTGGACAGACCCTGGGGAGTCAGCACTTGTGGGACCAGAGATGGTCCGGGCCATGACAGAGAAAGTCCAGGTCATCCAGGAGCGGATGAGGACAGCTTAGAGTCGGCATAAGTCTTACGCTGATAGGAGGCGGAGGCCACTAGAGTTCGAGGATGGCGACCACGTCTTCTTGCATGTCTCACCTCGACGTGGATTATGGAGATTTGGCCGTGGCGGCAAGTTGTCTCCACGCTTCATCGGACCTTTCCAGGTCCTCAGCAGGATCGTCGAGGTGGCTTATCGCCTGGCTCTACCACCTAAGTTGCACCGGGTGCACGATGTCTTCCACGTATCTCAGCTGAGGAGATACGTGCACGACCCGACGCACATCATTGCCCATGGGGAGCTAGACGTTGATGAAGGGGGGACTTTTGTGGAGGTCCCGGTGGAGATCGAGGATCGACAGGAGCGGGTCCTACGTGTACGATCGATTCCTCTAGTGCACATCAGATGGTAGCACGGGAACCTCCAGGAGAGCACTTGGGAGCGGGAGGCTCAGATGCGTGCTCAGTACCCACATTTGTTTCCCTAGTTTATGATGTATCTTTACGGGGACGTAAAGCCCTGAGGTGGGAGTAATGTAAAGACCCGTAAATTTCAAGGAAATTTTTTTCTTAATTTTCTTTGGAATTTTACAAGAACACAGTTTCTGACGGCACCTGATTCCGAGGCCCGGTGTGCCCGGAATCATTTCCCGAAGTTTGGATCGGGTACGTTCAGTGAATGAACGAGGGGGTTTTTCTAACTTTTGAACCGGTACTCGGAATCGAATTATGAGGGCACCGATGGAATCGCAGTGCCGATATTTTCTTAGAAACACCTCTTCCAGAGTTGCGTTTGCTCGGGTGTGGTTTTTTAATTTTTGGGCTTTAATTTAAGAAATAAAATAATGTGGTGCGACAAACTTTATTTTATTTCACTTAAAGCCGCTTAAAGCCACTTAAAGTTGTTTGAGCTGGGTTGAAGCGGATATGGTGAAATTCAAAATATCCTACCCTCTTGGTAGGATATTTGTGAGGTGGGGCCTGCACGAGCCCCACCGTTTCTTTTCCGCTAAGTAACGCACCCGCGAAAACCCCTACTAAACGAAAGTCAACTGACGCGTTTTCTAATTTCTTAACGCCCCTATTAATTGGGCGGTTAGTTCGTTGAAATTAATTCTATGAATTAATTGTTCGTTACTTACCTTTGTTTTTCAAAATTCTTTAGTTGATAATAAAAATAAGATGAGGACTTATTTTATTATCTGGTTGTTGTGTTAAACCTTTGGAGAACCTCTAAAGTTCTTCATCCTCCTTCGCGAAGAACGCGAAGAACGCCGGCCTCCGACGAAGGGCGACGAAGAACGCCCGACCCCCAGAGATCGACGACGTGACGCCGACGATTCTCCCTCTGCGGCGCTTCTTCCATGACGATCCATCCCCGCTATAATCTTCGATCGGCATCTTGAGGTAGGGGATTGCGGTCCTTTTAATTCTTTGTGGATTATAACATCAACATGGATTTAATTGTTAAAATTAAATATGTATGTCCTTGATCCTCGGAGTTCATCAACGCAACGCCGTATACCGCGACGACGCGACGCGACGATCATCTTCTACCGCGACGGTCAATTCCGTGAAGAACTCGTCCGACGACTACGACGAGGTAGGGGTCGTTTTGAAAATGATTTTACCTATGTTTGTTTTCCTCCAAGGCAAGATTATTCTTGTGGGTCAAGGTTTATCAATTGCTGGGAATTATGGTGTTGTTTCAAACCGCTAACGCGGTGGGTGCGGACCAATGAACAAGTCTGAACCCACCGCTCTTTTGTTCATGATGTGCGAAATGGCGGACGATGACAAAACGGGCCGCAGAGACGATTTGTTGATTCCGCAGTGAAGGACTGGACCCGGGATGAGCTACGGCGCAGACGGAAATGAAATCGGACCACTGGAGCAACTCCGGTGGCCTGCGGACTCCACCAGCGGCGCGGGTCGCCGGCGCGGCAGCGCTGGCGACGGCGGCGGCCGACAGACCCTCGACCGCGCGGGTCCGGCGAGACACGGGACGCGGCCCTGCCGCGTCCGCTGACCAAGGGCGTCCCCACGCGGGGCCGCGGTGTTCTCATGCGGTGGCAGCACGCCCCCCGCGGTTTCCCTTGCTCGGCCGCTCGGCCGAGCCGAGGCAAGCCGACCCGCCGGCCGGGTCACGCCCAGGCCGGGCCGGGTCGGTCCGGGCCCAGACCCCCCGTTTCCAGACCTTTTCGGTCTTTTACTCATAACTTGAGCTACGTGCCTCCAAACGAAGCGCTGTCAGTGGTGATGCGATCCTTGGATCGAGACGGTCGTTTCAGTATATCACACTTAAGGTTTCGGAATACTTTGGGTTCGGACGGGTTGGTTCGTACACGAAACCAGCCGGGCCCTCGGAGCGGAAACGCTCATATCTTGAGCTTCGGACGTCCGATTGGCGTGTCGTCGACTTTGTTGAATTTCTATAGGTGAGACGGAACTTTTGGCATACTCCGCCCGAGGTTTGGACGCAGGTGGAGTATGGTTAGGTTGGTTTTGCCTTAAAAACCAACCGGGCCCCTGGGACAGAAAAGCCAATAACTCTCAGACCAGGCGTCCGATTGACGCGCCGTCTGCGACGTTGAGTTCCTGTTGACGATATGGAACTTTTGGATACATCAACTCTGGACTATGTGTCAGTTTATGTATCATCCTCTCGGCTCGTGGAGCGGACCATCCCGAACGATCTTGCTGTGTGCGGGAACCCTAGAGCTGGCTGTGACTGCTACTGTGACGGCGACGACTGTGCAGAGATCCTCAGTGGATTCGACGGCGACGACTACATCACTCAGCAATCCTTTGTGGGTCAGTGCTACAGATCCTGTGTGGGTCCAATCTTGTGTGGGTCAGCGCTTAGTGGTCCTGTGTGGGCCAGCGCCTACAGATCCTGTGTGGGTCTGATCCTGTGTGGGTCTTTGCAGGGGTTAGTTACCTATCGATCCTTTGTGGGTCAGATCCTTTGTGGGTCATTGCGGGGGTTAGTACCTATCGATCCTTTGTGGGTCCGACGACTTAGATGGATCAGTGATCATCTCTATCGTCATTCGAAGAAGTATACCTGTGTGAGATGAAATCTAGTTTTGCTTTCCTTTGTGGATTGTGTTGTGCTATCCTGTGTGGATTTACGTTTTTCTTTCCTGTGTGGACTGGGTTGTACTTGGGCTCGGATGTTGGAGCCAAACGAGAATTGATGACTTAGGTATATGTATGGGCATATACCTAAGCAGTGTCGGATGTTACTTCATGATTGTATCTTTCCTTTTTGGATTATCCTTTGTGGATTCTGGGAGACCTTCGGGGGTCTCGGGGTCCCTACTGAGTAGCTTATACTCACCCCTGCACGGGCTATGCCCGCACTACGTTGTGTTGGTTGCAGACGACGTACAACACTGATCGTGGTCGAGGTTGGCGAAGCAGGACGGTACCTGGAGGTGGACCACTGGGCGGGGTGTACTCGGAGCGGACGGCTGGTCCGAGGAGCTGTGGAGGCTATCTGTACCCACCCTTCAGGTGGGACTTCCAGAGGACGGCTCGACGCTGCGGCTTTTTCTTTCAGTTGCTGTTTTTCCCCTTTCAGTTGTACTTTACAGTTGGGCTTGTATTTTCGTTCCCCTTTACTTTTCCGCACTTACTGTTGTACCAGTTTTTACTTAGTGTTTAATTCTTCCGCTTGCTTACTCTGTGGTGCTTGTTTACTTTACAAAGGCAATTCCTTCCCTTTTTACCGGGATTTACGCCTTGGTGCTAGTCGCCAGCCCCTGGCCTATGGAAGGCGGGCTTGGGGTAGTCACGGCACGGGCCCCGAGGACGAGTCATGACAAACAAGGGGATATAACCTATACAACCCCTCAAATAAAAAGGTTACAATGTAAAGACATGCCATATTCCTTGAGAGGGAGCACATCTCCAAAAGAGATAGTGGGGGCGAGATAGACTTTGATGAAGTTAAGGCTCAAGATACATAGGAGTTGGTATGAGAACAGATTCCACAAAGCCCTATGGAAGAACAATCTATTCCAGAGACACAAGAACTGCGTAGGAGCACGAGAGAGGTGAGAGAACCAGAACGATATGGTTTTCTTGTCACCAAGTATGGTGACTCATTATTGGTTGACAATGATGATCCTCTTACCTAAAAGGAATCATTTGAAGGCACATATGTTGCCAAGTGGCAAGAAGTCATGAATTTTGAAATGGATTCCATGTACCAAAACCAAGTCTAGATTTTGGTATATCCTCCAGTTGATGTAAATCCTATTGGTAGTAAATGAGTATTCAAGAAGAAACTAGACATGGAGGGACAATTCAACATCTATAAGGAACAACTGGTTGCAAAAGGTTTTAGACAGTGTCAAGTAATTGACTATGATGAAACCTTTTCACCGGTTGCGATGCTGAAATTCATCAGAATCCTATTGGCCATTGCCGCTTACCATGACTATGAAATTTGGAAAATGGATTTCAAAACAACATTCCTTAATGGGAACCTCCAGGAAGATGTCTACATGACACAACCTGAATGGTTTGTGACTCCAAAGGATTCCAACAAGGTATGCAAGTTACAAAAATCCATTTGTGGATTAAAGCAAGCATCAAGGTCATGGAACATTCATTTTGATGAAGACGTAATGGAATTTGGCTTTGTTAAGAATGAATGTGAGCCTTGTGTCTACAAAAGGTTTAGAGGAAGTGCAGTCGTTTTCCTAATAGTATATGTTGATGACATATTACTAATTGGAAATGAAGTACCTGACTTACAGTCAGTTAAGGCATGGTTAGATAAATGCTTCTCTATGAAAGACTTGGGTAAGGCATCATATATTCTTGGGATCAAGATCCATCGTGATAGATCCAAGAGAATGCTGGGTCTGAGTCAGAGTACATACATTGACAAGATACTAAAGATATTCAGTATGGAACAAGGGATTGTTTCCAGTGTCACATGGCATTCATCTTTCCAAGAAAATGTGTCCTCAGACACATGAGGAAAGAAAGATAATGACAAGGATCCCTTACGCATCCGTGATTAGGTCAGTCATGTATGTTATGTTATGTACAAGGGTAGATGTTTCTTATGCATTAAGTGCAGTAGGAAGATATCAAGTTGGTCCAGGAGACTTTCATTGGATGGCATTCAAGACTATCCTTAAGTATCTAAGGTGTACTAAGGATATGTTCCTGGTTTATGGAGGAGATGAGGAACTAGTCATCAGAGGACATGTAGATGCTAGTTTCCAGACTGATCAAGATGACATGAAGTCACAGACTAGATACATCTTCAGTTTGAATGGAGGTGCAGTGAGCTGGAAGAGCTTAAAGCAAGGTGTGGTTGCAGATTCTACAGCAGAGTCTGAGTATATCACAGCTTCTGAGGTAGCTAAAGAAGTAGTATGGATGCGAAGCTTCATCCAAGAGCTAGATGTAGTACCTAGTATTAAAGATCCTATCACACTCTATTATGATAATACTGCAGTGGTGGCACTTGCAAAAGATCCAAGGTCACATCAGCGGACAAAGAACATACTTCAGAAGTATTATCTCTTGAGGGATTTTTCTTAGAGAGGTGAAGTTGCAATGAGCATTATTTCCACGGAAGACAACGTAGCGGACCCCTTGACTAAAGCTTTGACTCAGTAGAAACATGATAATCATGTGAGGTCTAGCAGACTAAAATTAATAGGCAGTTGGATCTAGTCCAAGTGGGAGTTTGTTAGAGTTGGTGTCCTGAGAACCAACTATTTATACTTTGATTACATGAATGTACACTTATTATATATTGTTCATTGTTCTGCATGACTATAATATAATAATGTCCTGGAATATTTGTTGCATTAATAAGGTCATGGAAGATCCCCGCTATGATGAAAACCTTGAAATGATATAACAATATTCTTAAATAAAGTTATACGGTTAGATGAAATACTATGATAGGAAACATAGTATACAGACCATCATGTGTGAGTACTCGTAAGAAGACGAAACTTTCTCTCATGGAGTTCGCACTTGGTAATCTCCAAGATGAGAGATTATGAGAACAGACCCACCAGTAATAATTCTGCATGTCTTGGTGTCATCAGAAATTGCTATCTACGAGCTTGTGTAATGGTCCTTAGACTGTAATATTATCATTAACTCATTTCATGACTTGCGCACTTAGATTTGCTGATGAAAACCGTCACGAAGACAGTTGGTGGGAAGTAGGGTACATTGGGTGCGTCATGAATGACATGTTGTTAATGGATAATTCGGGGAAGGATTTGTCCCTTCCATATTTATGGAAGTAGATATCTCGGGCCCTTTGATTGAAATAGAACTGTATCCCAAATTCCATGTTCATGGTGTCACGACGAGTTTATTTCTGGAAGTCAAAGAATAACAGATCAAGCATATAGGTTTATGAAACTGTCATGAAACCTGCTTGATGAGATATTGAGACAAAGGGGTTAAATTACATAGTAAGTGTTCGTATGAGGTGACACATCAATACGGCATCAACTTATTTCTCTTGGGTGCCTTGACCCATTACTAGACAGTAATCTTAGACTTTATGCAAGCCCGCCTAATGTCAACGAGAAAGAAGCCTAGAGGGTCACACACTAAGTGTATCTAAGTATGTCAAGTAGAATAAAGATTATTCCCGTATGTGGTTTAATAATTATTCAAGGAATCCTAAATCATTTTAATGTTGGAGGAAGAATAAAATGAAAACAAGATATACACATCATGTACATTGAATGTACAGGCCATCTAGTTTTCATTTTGGAAAGGAAATGAAAAATGAGTACACACCATGTATTAATGATTACACGTCGTGTAGTTTTTCCAGTCAGGATTTTGAGGAAATAATATAGTTTTATTAAATGATATTTATTATAATCAGTGTGGGCGCGTGTCAAGGAATTAATTATTCGAATGGGGGTTTTCAATAAGAGTTAATAAAATAAATAAAATGTGTAACTCGTTTATTTATTGTCATAACTCTATAACCTCAAATCTGATTATAAATATCCTCACAACCCCAAAAAATTTCCCTAATAGTTGTGAACAACAATTCTAGAGAATTCTCTCAAGGCCGAAAGAACACCTTCCTCCAAGAATGCTCTCAAAACTGAGAGACATCCTCCTCCATCGGATCAAGGCGATCTAAGGAAAACAACACAAGCAAAGGCTTATCCACGCTTGCACCCAGAGATTCCTTTGGTGACGTCCAGAGATACATGGTGCATGTGTGGATCACCACTAGAGGAATTCTACACTTGGCTTTTACAACGCAACCACAAATCACATGAGAACGTGATCAGAAATATCAACAAAGAAAGAATGCCATAAAAGGTACTTCTTGTCAATTAATTAAATTAATTATAATTCTTATTTGTCTATTTCTATGATTCAACCTGTGGAGTCTAGAGTTTATCATCATATTGATCCTGTATTGATCATTTCTAATGACAAAAAGTCAAGTGGTCACATCCACCCATGATCTTCCACTGCACCCGGGACCTTTACTTCAATCATATGTGTTTTCCACAAAACCTTTACCCAATGAATTAGCTTATTCTATAAAATTTTCTCTCTATGTTCAAGAATCTAATTAGTTTGTTTATCTCTATGTGTGGGATGAGAGCATCACAGGGACATCGGTCAGGAAGTTCATGTCAGATGTTATTCTAAGTGGTAGTTAACCAATAGTAGTGAAGTGTACAGAGAATCCTTAGTTTTGTTATTAGCTTTGTGAGTGATGCACATCCAATCCTTGTTTTTTCTCCATTGATCAATGGTTCCAAATAGACATCAATATTATGCTAAATATTATAGACTAGTTTTTCTTGAATAACAACAATGTAAACATGGACAGAGGATTTTAAAAGGATCATCTACATGCTCTCTTGCAAACTTGATGTACTCTTTAACTCCATCTTCATATTCGTTTGTCAAAAAATTAGTGTGCATCCATTTTTAGTTCATATCCATCCTATTGGGTTTATAAAAGATTAATTTTATACAACATATATATAAATACACATAAGATATTCATTATCAAAAGTGAAATTTATAGACAATTAAAATAAGTGAAACTCAACATTTGATTATTTCAAATAATTTCAGTTTGTTGAAGAAAATGGGTAATTGAATTTAAGAAAAGAATTACTCCACATAAAATATTTCTTAAATCCTATAAACAAATGAAAATATAATATAGGAAATTAATGAGTAATATAAAACTCAAATATGATAAACAAGAATAATAAACTTGCATTCAATCAACTATAAGATATAAAAATGTATTGGAACAAGTGATGTAACAACCTAAAGAATTATTGTATTTAAAATTAATATTATATAAATATTTGAAAACATCTCAAGAATCTTGGGATGTCATATCACCACACTAACCCATCCCAAGGAAATTCAAGGTACTCCAACTGGGTGTAAAATTAGTATTTACTAATGGATTACACAAATTAAAATTACATCAAACAAATAGATAGTTTTCTCATTATTTAATATGATAATAATGTTTGTAAATTTACCAAGGTTGTGCATGAATTGAAATAAGAACTAAGAGCTTGGTATTTTAGGTTAGATGAATTATTAAAGAAAATTTAACTTAAAAATGAGGAATTGATCATAATCATTACATAAAAAATAATTTTATGGATAGATTGAAAGTTTTTATCAATGTGAATGACATAATATTTAGAGGTTCAAGAGATGAACAGTGATAATAATTTTCTACATTAACAATGACCAATGTTTAAATTTTTATGATTAGTGTTTTGAAATTTTCCTTCATTTATAGGAAACTCATGAAATTCATGGGATATTTATTTCTCAATCCATGTATGTGAGGGAAGTGTTTTATAGATTTAAAAAGGAAGATTGAAAACCCATGTTAACACCCATTGAAAATTGAATAAAATTTTCAAATGTTGTGGGTGGAATGTCAATATATATCATGATAGTGTTCAAGGGACATTATTAATCCCCCTTGGACTGGCAACAAGCACCAGTCCATGAAAAACAACACAGTAGGAAGAATTTGGCCCAAAAAATAAATAAAACTAGTAGAAATAAAATTTAAATAAAAACTGACATGATGCATCCATACATTAGATTATCACACCAACCTAGATAAGTATAAAAAAGATGTAAAGTAGTATAATATAAAAGAAATCCCTTAACCTACCTTAAACTCCCTCACACACAAAATCCCCAATTTAAATTTCTATAATTTAACATGTATGGAATACATTGATAAAATAAAGAATAAAAAATATGTATGATAACTTTGGGCTATCAATTTGGGAAAAATAAACAAAATAAAACAACCAACTAAACTCTATGTGTCACTATCGAGTCTAGAAACAATAAACTCTCCATGAGCGATCAAGAGTTGAATCAAAATGGGAAACTGAGAAAATCGGAAGGCCTACCCCGCTAGTATACAATCTCCGGACCACAAAAAATAAAATCATCGATGAAGAAATCAAAAACAAAACCAAAAATACACAAAGAAAATCAGAAGGACTACCTCGCTAGGTTGAATAAAATCAGAGACCCTCTTTAGAAACCCTAATTTCAATCGAACACCAGATGTTGGATGAGATGTTTGAGCAACTGGAGGCAGCCAAGTGGTTTGATTCGAGCTTTGATTCACTGAGGAGGAGCACCGGCAGCGGGTGGATTCTGTGGAAGGCTTTTGATATTGCAACAGGTTCAAAGATGATTAGAATTTTTTAATTAGATCAGGACACTTTTATTAGCTCTTATAAAAAAGTGTTGATAAAAGAACTCTTTATCAGTATTTTTTTAGCGCTGATAAAGGTAGGTATTTATCAATACTAAACTTATAGCGCCAATAAATTTTCATTTTATCAGTTCTTTCTTTAGTGCTGATAAAGCCTCATTTTTATCAGCACGAAAAAAGCGTTGATAAAGATATTTTTATCAGCGTTTATTACTTAAGCATTGTTAAAGGATTTATAATTATAATTATAAATAAAAAGTTGTAAATATTTATATATACTTAATAAATATATATAAATATAAATATAGTAAATATATTCCTTTTTAAATATATTTATTATAATTTTATAATTATTTATTTATAATTATAGGAATATTTTTAAAAAATAATATTTACATCATTATATATATTAATATAATTAGACATATATATATTTAATAAATATATATAAATATAAATATAGTAAATATATTCATTATTTAAGTAAATTTATTATAAATATTTTTTTACAAATATTTTTTTAACATTATTAATGAATATATAATTTTAAGTGCATGCATATATGTTAAAAATGAGTAAAATTGAATAAATTGAGAATAAGTACACATTAACAATATTGAAAAAATGGATAAGTTTTATGTGTGTGCATTGTATATAAAAATGCATTAATTATGTATATGTGAAATCAATGTAACACAGATTTGATCTATGTTAAATTGAAAAATCAAACGACATTCAATTATATGCCGAGTACTATGCAATTAGTCAATATTTTTAATTCATATTAATTTTTAATTATAAATCATTATTCAATAAATATATGACTATTTCATGTAAAGCTCATAAATATTTTTTAATATATAAATCACATTAATATACATTAATATATATCTATATATTTAATATATACAATTTAAAAACACTAATTGTCATAATTATCTAATTAATAAGATGTTTAATATTTAATAATGTATAATCAATTAGTTCATTTTTACTAATAATTATTTAATTAATAAAAAATTTAATATTTTTTTAATAAACTCATTTTTTAATTTTTATTAATTTAATTATTTCATTTTATTTATTTGGACCTTTATATAAAACACTGATGAAATAAATATTTATCAACACCAAAAATAAAGCACTGATAAATGTTACCCTTTATCAGCGCTAAAAATAAAAAGTTGATAAAAGATACCCTTTATCAGCGCTAAAAATAAAGCACTGATAAAGGTTCCCTTTATCCGCACCAAAAAAAGCACTGATAAAAGGATAAATTTATTAGTGCTTCCCTTAGCGCTTATAAATATGTCATTTATCAGCATTTTTTGTAGCACTGATAAATACCATGGATGTTAAAGGCTAGTTTTGTAGTAGTGTATAGAGGCTTCCCAACATCCCCCAAATGGAGGATGCTTTGGGGTTGTTATTGTTTCATATAGAGTCTATCATTTGGTGGATTCTATAGACCAGCTTAGGATCATTGATAGCGACCATCGTTTTGCAGTCACTACAGGTTCACTTGTTCTAACCTATAGCAACCTCCATATGGCGAATGCTATAAATTTTTTTATTTTGTTTAAAAAAAATCACAAAAAGCATTACAAAAACCACCATATTTCAAAAATACAATAAATATTTCCAAAATATGTAAAACCACGGGGACATAAATCTCTTTGTCTTGTCATTGTCCAAGCTTCACACCCATCATCGAATAAAACTGCATGAAAAAATTTAATAAAATAATTAGTATAATAAAAAAATATCACAACTAATAATTGAAATTAAATAAAATATTTTAATTAAAGCTTAGTACACCAGACCTAAATTATTTGATTTTAAAAATATATTGATAATTTCTAATCATTTTTTTTAAATTTAAAAACTGCATATTTTGTCATTCTAAACAGACCACACATTCAATTGAAATTTCCTCTACTCCTACATGTCATAAATAATAATAAGATGGTTTTCATGTGATTTCAGGTCATTTTGATGTCGTTTGCTACATATATGACTGCTAAATGCACGTTTTTCTGATTTATGCCACTAAAAGTGTGTTTTCTGTCATCCTGAACAAATGGAAACTCTTATTGATGTATCGTATACTTGATCATTTTATAATTAACTCTAGAGTTATTTTCATATGATTTCATGTCATCCAGAGGTCATTCGGTTGGTTTTTACCCCCCACATATTTTTAAAGGGCACCAAACCTTTAAAAACCGCATATTCAGCCATTCTGGGAAGATCACACGTCCAATTAATCTTTCATCAACTTGTACATGTCACATATAATAATATGGTGGATTTATTTTGATTTCAAGTCATTAAAAGGTTTTTTTTTCTATTGATATTATTGTTAAACGTGCGTTTTGGTGTTTTATGACACTAAAAGTGGGTTTTCAGTCCTCCTGAGAAAATGTCATCTCATATTGATGTTCCATCTACTCGGCCATTTCAAAATTCACTATACGGTTGTTTTCATCTGATTTCATGACATTCAAAATCTTTTCGGTTGGTTTTGACCCCCAAATGTACCTTTTTAAAGGGCGTTAAAGCTTTAAAAACTGCATATTCGGTCATTCTAGGAAAACTACTTGCCCAATTGACGTGTCATCTACTCATACACATCACAGATATTAATAAGATGATTTTAATGTGATTTAAATTCATTTATGATATCTTTTGATATAGATCTATTCATTAAATGCACGCTATGGTGTTTTATGACACTAAAAGTATGTTTTCCATCATCCTGGGAAAACGACACTTCCAATTGACATATTGTCTACTCAAACATTTAAAACTTTTATCTCTGGTTTTTTTTATTTAATGTCATTTAAAGGTCGTTTGGTTGGTTTTGACCCCCTTGTGTTTTTAAAGGGTGTCAAACCTTTAAAAACCTCATATTTGATCGTTCTGGGAAAACCGTGCATCCGATTGTTGTATCATCTTCTTGTAAATGTCATAAATAATAATAATACATTTTTTCTATGATTTAAGTCATTTAGGGGTCATTTTCTATTGATTTGACCATTAAACATGTGTTTTGGCATTTTATTACACTAAAAGTGTGTTTTCGGTCTTCCTCGACAAACGCCAGCTCCGATTGATGTTTCGTCTACTCGAAAAATTCACATTTCGCTCTATAATTCTATTTTTATAATTTCGTGTTATTTTTATGCTATTTGGTTGGTTTTGATCCTCAAATGAACCTTTTTAAAGGGCGTCAAACCTTTAAAAACCTCATATTCAGTCGTTCTGAGAAAACTGCATGTTCGATTGATGTTTTGTCTGCTCATACACATCATGAATAATAATAAGATGATTTTTTAGTGATTTCAAGTCATTATCAGAATGTTTTATATATATATGACCATTAAATGCATTTTATGGCGTTTTATGGCACAAAAAGTGCATCTTTCATCATCTCGGGGAAAAAACACCTCCAATTGATATACCATCTTCTCAACCATTTCATAATTTACACTAAGGTTATTATCATCTCATTTTATCATATTTAGAGGTCGTTTGATTGGTTTTGATCCCCCTCATGTTTTTAAAGGGCATCAAACCTTTAAAAATAGTATATTTAGTCGTTTCGGAAAAAACGCACGTCTGATTGATGTGTTGTCTCCTTGTACACATCACTAATAATAAAAAAACAGTTTTCCTATGATTTCAAGTCATTTTGGGGTCATTTTCTATGGATCTAACCGTTAATGTTCATTTTGGTGTTTTATGACACTAAAAGTGTATTTTCAATCATCTCGGTAAAATTCCAACTCAAATTGACATTCTATCTACTTGACTATTTCAAAATTCATTCTACGGTTTTTTTTCTGATTTCATGTCATTTGGATATCGTTCAATTAGTTTTGACCCCCAGACACACCTTTTTAAAGGGCGTCAAACCTTTAAAAACATCATATTCAGTCATTTTATGCATACCACCCATCTGATTGATTTTTAATCTACTCATACACATCACTAATAATAATAATAATATTGTTTTCCTGTGATTTCAAGCCATTATGAGGTCATTTGGTATAGATTTGAATGATAAACATGCATTTTGGTGTTTCGTGACACTAAAAGTGTGTTTTCCATCATCCTGGATAAAAGGAACCTCCAATTAATGTATCATCCACTCAAACATTTCATAATTAACACTATGGTTGTTTTCAAATGATTTTATGGAATTTAGAGGTCGTTCAGTTGGTTTTAACCCCTTGCATGCTTTTAAAGGGTGTTAAACCTTTAAAAACAACATATTTGGTCGTTTCAGGAAGACCGCATGTCTGATTGATGACTTCTATCCTTATTCACATAAATAATTATAATAATAATAATACAGTTTTCCTATCATTTCAAGTTATTCCAGAGTTGTTTTCTATGGATATGACCACCATTAAACGTGCGTTTTGGTGTTTTATGACACTAAATGTGTGTTTTCAGTCCTCCTGGACAAACACCAACTCTGATTGATGTTATATCTACTCAACCATTTTACAATTAAATATAAATTTATTTTTTTATTTCACAGTGTTTGGATGTCATTTAGTTGGTTTTGACCCCAAGGCACACCTTTTTAAAGGGCGTCACACCTTTAAAAACCACATATTCAATCATTCTGGGCAGACTGCACATCTGATTGATTTTCATCTACTCATACATATCAAAAATAATAATAATATATTTTTCTTCTGATTTTAAGCCATCTTTAGGTCATTTTCTATATATCTAATCATTAAACTCGTGTTTTTATGTTTTATGACATTAAAAGTGCATTTTCCATCATCCAAGGAAAACGACACATTCGATCGACGTACCATCTGCTCAACCATTTCAAAATTTACTCTGTAGTTTTTGTTGTATAATTTTATGACATTCAAATTTATTTAGGTTGGTTTTGACCCCCCCCCCCCCCCCCCACACACACACACACATGTTTCTAAGGGCGTCAAACCTTTAAAAAATGCATATTCAGTCATTTTGGGCAGACCACATGTATGATTGATGTGTTGTCTCTTATTACACATCAAAAATAATAATAAAATAGTTTTCCTATGATTTTAAACCATTTTTAGGTCTTTTTATATGGATTTATCCATTAAACATGTGTTTTGGTGTTTTATGACACTAAGAGTGTGTTTTTGGTCCTCTTGGGAAAATTCCAATTCAAATTGACATTTCATCTACTCAACTATTTCACAATTCACTCTATGATTACTATCATCTAATTTTATTCCATTTAGATGTTGTTCAGTTGATTTTGACCCCTGGATGTACCTTTTTAAAGGGCGTTAAACCTTTAAAAACTGCATATTCGGTCGTTCTAATTCGATTGATATGTCATCTACTCATACATGTCAAAAATAATAATATGTTGGTTTTCCTATTATTCCAAGTCATTCCAATGTCATTTTATATAAATTTTATCGTTAAATGCACGTTTTTGTGTTTTATGACACTAAAAGTACGTTTTTCATCAACTCAAGAAAACAACACCTCCAATTGGCATACCGTCTATTCAAACATTTCACAATTTACTCTATAAGTTTTTTGTCTAATTTCATGGAATTTGGAGGTCTTTCAATTTTTTTTGACCTACCACATGTTTTTAAAGTGTGTCAAACCTTTAAAAACCACATATTCGGTCATTTTGGGCAGGCCGCATGTCTGATTGATGTTTCATCTCCTATATAAAAATTAATAATAATATATTTTTTATAGTATTTCAAGTCATTCTGGGGTCGTTTACTATGGATCTGACCATTAAACACATGTTTTGGTGTTTTATGACACTAAAAGTTCATTTTCAGTCCTCCTGGGAAAACACCAGCTCTGATTGATGTTATATATTTTCAACCATTTCAAAATTAACTCTACTATTGTTATCTTATAATTTCATGGCATTCGGATGTCGTTTGGTTGGTTTTAACCTTTGAAGGCACCTTTCTAAGGGCATCAAAACTTTAAAAACCACATATTTAGTCGTTCTGGGAAGACCACACATCTGATTGACATGTCATTTATTCATACACATCATGAATAATAATAAGATAGTTTCTCTATGATTTCAAGTCATTATAATGTTTATGTATATATGTGTGTGTGTGTGTGTGACTGTTAAATGCATGTTTTGTTGTTTTATGACACTAAAAGTGTGTTTTCCATCATCTCAATCAAATGGCACCTCTGATTGACATACCATTTGATTGAACATTTTAAAATTCACTCTATGTTTTTTTTCATATGATTTCATGGCATTAAAATATTGTTCAGTTGGTTTTTACCCCCCCCCCCTCCATGTTTTTAAAGGGCATCAAACCTTTAAAACATGCATGTTTAATCGTTCTGGGTAGATCACACATCCAATTGATGTGTTGTCTCCTCATACACATCACAAATAATAATTAGACAATTTTCCTGTGATTTAACATCATTTTAGGTCTATTTTATATGGATCTAATCATTAAACGTGTGTTTTAGTGTCTTATGACACTAAAAGTGCGTTTTCAGTCCTCCTGGGAAAACGCCATTTTTGGGACAAAAAATTGGTATCATACCGTATTTCATCCCTCCTCTAAATATGTATAAACCATTTTTGGGACAAACAATTGGAGTCATACCTAATGTTACAGGGATTAGTTCCCTTTATTAAGAATCCATTTAAACTATTTTCAACTATAATGGAATGCTTGTTTTTAAAGTAGAAATTTTCATCACTAGAAAAACAAAATGAAGAAATATTTTTGGTCATTGGGTATGGATGTTTACATAGAAGTAATAAATGGAATCGTAGCTTTTATAGGGAGTGTAGATCATTTATATGGAGAAAATAAATAATTGGATGCAGATACAAAGGTAAATAGTGCTTTATGGGGAAATTTAGCTAACCTTGTCTATTCAAAAGTGATGTCATAAAAGACCTTGTATGAAATGTGTGAGAATATTCTAAATACCTATGAGGGTGATTAAATTTTTTTGATAATTGATGAAGTAATGTAGAATAATTTTAATGATTTTAGAATGATCATGAATGAATCAGTTGATGGATTTATTTATTTGTTAAATGCTACTGTGGAAGTAATGTTCCATCTTATGCAGATAATTAATGATAAAAAAATTCAAATTAATATGAAGAATACTATCACCTCAACTCATTCCAAATTTTTTGGATCTTGAATATAATGATCTAAATGAGGTAGAATTGTGAATCATATATATCAAACTTATGGAAAATGAAATGAGGAGTAATGATAGTGATTCTATACTTTAATAAAATTCTCATGAGATAAAATTCAAGGATATGAAGAAATTGCCAATCAAGAATAAATCTGTTGGTAGAGAATTAATGAGATAATATATTTTATTTCCTCTAAGCTCTAAAGTGGAAAAGTGTAATTCATTGGTAAGTTTCTTCATGGTTTTTTTGTGTCTTAAAGTTGGGAATATTGTGCCTAAGTGTCCTAAAAAAAATTGGATGATGATGAGATAAAAGAATCAATGATGAAATCATTTAAAGGCATAAACACGGAAAGAGGAAACCATAGAAAAAATTATTCATGATGAAGATCATACTTTCAAAATTGGATTATTATGCTGAAGAAGTAAAATTAGAAGTGGGTGATGATTGTAGATACCTTTGTGAATAATTCCTTATAGTTGTTGTAACAGTGAAGTAAGTAAAGGGTATCAAGGATAAAGCTTATATAATCGAGGGTAGAGTTGGTCTTGAAGCTTATCGACATATATCCTTTAAAAAATTGGCATGTGTAGAGCTCAAAAATTTATCTAATGTGTTAATACTTAATTCTCTACTCTATATTCATAAAAAAGTAATCAGAAAAGTTATAAATGAAAGTATATATTGAAAAACACAAATATATAAATTCTAGAAATTTAATTCATACATTTGAACTCTTTTTCAATGTTAAAGAAAATTTTTGTATTATTGATGGCCAGAAAAACATGGTGAAATAATATGTCCAGTGAATAAAAGTACTAGAATATGAATCCATGATGTTGAGGTGAAAGTTTGATGATCAATAATGACTAAATACTCTTGGTATGGAATCATAGTGTTCAAGTGCTTTAGCCCCTAAAAAAGATGTGTAAGATCACAAGGTGTCCACTAAATTATTAATTGATAAACCACATGTGTAATATTGTAAAGGAAAGGTAAATTAATGTCCAATCTTGACTAAAATAAAATAGAAGTAGTGGTTGATGAAAGACCACAAGAACTAACATCTTGTTTAATGATTGAGATACACAACCCTCAAAAGCCTATTATTGATGCCACAAATAGTGAATAAAGACACCAAAAAATAGGTTTTATCATTGTGTTATATTCCTTATCCATATCCTATTTGACCATAGTATTCCCACAAGGATGTTTATGATTCATTTCCTTAATCATTTCTAGTTAATTCACATAACACCTTGAATTTTATTACCAAAAACAAAACCAGGTTTCTCCTCTGAGACCAATGATGGGAAATCTTCATCAGCTTATCATTAAGAACCTTTGACATAATCTTATAAGAGATGTTATAAAAACTAATCGGTTATAAATTCTTGAATTAGGTATGGTTTGAGGTCTTGGGAAGAAGCACAATAGTGGTAATCGACACCAATATGAGAAATTGACCCCAATATAAGAATACTTTGACATCCTTGACCATGTCACCATTGATGATACCCCAACTGAGTAGAAGAAAAACCCTGTAAACCCATCTAGGCCAGGGGTGCTATCACTAATCATGTTTTAAAAAACTATAAAGATATCGTTCTCCACTTTACAAGACAACATGGCATAATTTTGTTACTTAGAAACTAGGTAAGGAATGTTATCAAAAAAGGAAGTTGTGATAGCTTTCCTTGAATCAACATTATAAACAAGCAGCGTCTCAATGTGAAAAAATCAGGAGATAAGTTAAATTATCTTGTTCCAATTTACCCAACTCAAAAATTTTATTCATGAATTACCCTTCTTCACATTGCATGTTAAGCAAACTAAAGTAGCATTTTCCCTTGACACGTGCATAAAAATTCACTCAGTTTTGATCTCCCTCCATGGGCCAATGGACACATGACTGCACCCTAACTTGAAACTCTTATTGATGAAGAAGAACATATAATTCCATTTGTTTAAAAAAAATACATTTGAATATATTTCATCCCATGATACCAACATAGCCTAGTCAAGGTCATGAATATTCAGATGAAGCTGGAAAATATTAAGGTTGGAGGTCATAAGTTTCATAGAACATTTTTGAAAAGACATATAAAGGCATGTATGCTTCACCTAAAGCACTTAAAAAATTATTCCAATCATATCATGTTGTAACATTGATCCACCTGGATATGAAGGTCAACTTAATGGTTTCAGATGGTGGGAAATTTGAACCTCTCATACAAGAGACCATAAACTCTCAAATTAAAAAATAGTAGAGAATGGTCAGAATAGGAATAAGGGAGCTACACAAAATATATGTTTTTAAATGAATCAAGACCATGAATAATAATTATGAAATGATCCAACCACACCCAAAATCAATTATTCACTATCTAATTATTTCATCATGTGAATTTATTGTTGATGAAACCCAATTCCATGAGTTGTGAAGAAGCCATGATGTCCCTGAAGTCTTGATAGCCCCTCTATAGATGAATTTTTCACCTTTATTCCTAGATGGGTCTACTTTAATATTCAAATAACCTCCAATAATTTACATAAAAATCCTTTGGTTGAAATTAGAAAACTCATTAAAAAATTTATATCTAATATAAATATCACATTTTCTATACACAATAGAGAGATAGGGAATATTGTTGTTCATCGAGATCTCAATTGTCACATAATTCATAAAAAAATTGTGATCCATTAATAAGTGGTATTTTAAAGAGTGATAAAGTGAAAACCTAATGAGATGAATTTTATTTACAAAATATTCTTTTACTATCTTTTATTTTTATTGTGAAGGTTTTATCACAAAGTGATTATTTATCCATCAAAAGTAGAAAAGAAGTTTCCAGAATGAGACTTAAAGATTAAGTAAATAATAATATGAGACTTTATAAAATAAATAGAAATTGAAATCATATTTTCAATTATGAAAGTTAAAGAAGGATAGATGGATCAATAGGAATAACATTCATATCCATCATCAAAAAACTTGAACCTGTTTTCATCGATTAAGAAGAGAAGAGATGGGAAATCCAATATTACATAAATAGCCTTGATGGAAATGGGTAGTATAGAACCTAGATTCTAGATAGTAGTTGTACATATCACATGATGGGTAATAGTTTCATTATCAATATTATCAAATAAAATAAATATGGAGCATTTCAGTTTGAAAATAAAGAAGGAAATTTTTATTTTCTTTGGGATAGAAAGGATTAGTGGGAAAAAAACTAGGGTGCTTAGAAATATTGTGAGTTGATGGACTCAGTCAAAAATTACTTAGTGATAGTTAACCTTATGTATTGATGCATAAAGTGAAAATTAACACAAAAAGTCACACAATAAAAGAAAGTGATAGCTTATTTGTTTCTAAGGGTTGTGTATAAAGGGGAAACTCAATCATATTGATGGAGAATGGGACAGGTGTATGTTGTCTAAGGAAGAGGAAACCAAAATGTGGCAAAATGGGCTTAGCCATATGAGCCAAATATATTTGGAGAACTTGGTATATAATGAAATTATTGAGATACCCCTATGATTACTCATGATCACACACATATATTCCATACTAGTTAAAAAAGAAATATTGATTAAAAAACATACAAGAAAAAAGAGAAGTCAAAATGATTTTTCATAACAGTGTATGTAGATGTGTGTTTTCCAATGACACCCAAATCCATGGATGGTAAAATCTATTTGTTCTTATTTATTGATGATTATAGTTGGATTTAATTTCTAGTGGTTGTTTCTCATAAATCTGATTTGTTCAGGTGCATTACTCTTTAATATATATTAGTGTAAAAAATGCATGGGCTAAAAAATAAAAGATTCCAGGACCACAATGGCATGGAGTTTACCAATACTCTATTTGAAGATAAATTTGGGATGAATGGGATACGAAATATTATTTTAGCCATATTAAATCCATAAAAAATAGAGTTATTAAAATAAAGAACTGTATCATCAATATTATGGCCCTAATAATGCTCCTTAAGATGAATTTATGGGAGACATAGGTTGGATTTAGTTCCTAAATCACTTTATATATTCTCAGAAATAAAAAAAACACATTTAAATTATTCATTTGAAATGAAATGTTAAATAATAAAATGGTAACTTAAATTACCTCATGCATGAGATGCATACTCATCTGGATCACTAATGAACTCACAGAAACGTCCACCAGCTGTAGTGGGAGACTACAACATATATAAATTTTATGTATCTTAAACATATCAATAAAAGTAAATATGAGTATGGTTTATTTTATTTTTTACCTTTCACAACGCTTGTGTACCATCAACAGGGTGTTGCTTCATCACTTCATCTATACATGCTGACATTTGTGATAATATCTGCTCATACTCTACACATAACTACTGAAACCACTTATACATACTGTGTTGCATAGCCTATATGGTAGCATATATCTTAATCTATGTACGTATCCCTGTATATTTTCATGCACCCATCACCTCTACTCTAACAATTGGATGTTGTGGGACAACAATACCATAAGTTAAAGAATAACCATGACCGTCATGCCCCACTACACGCTGAAATATCTCATCTCTGCGCACAGTACTTTGACATTGCTTCTTTGGTAGCTCTGCTAAATCAATGTCAAACTAAGACTATAGAATATACATAATGAATTAATGAACAAATGTGGATAATTTATATGAAATAAAAATACATTTGTTACTAAATAATTTTCTTACTATAATGTTGGAAACATCTGGACCACAAACCTAATGAGTCATCACCCATATTGACATCTGATCAGTCGACTCACCTCACTGGTGTAACTATAATAAAGGTTTCCACCAAATACATATTTATATTCATGTTATACTATAACATTTTCAATATATTAATGAACAATGAATTTTAAAATTATATCATGTCTGAGCTATGACACCTGTTGAGTACCAAATCTAGAAGGCATGCCCTGCATCGCCCGATTATGTGAATGAGGAGCGGAATCAGTCTACATTAAATGTATTCAGTTAATAGACATGAAAAATTAGAGTCATTTATAGATTAAAAGAATTAAAGTTTACCATCATCACCTCAATCGACCAAAATGCAACCAAATCATGTCGTTGTACGGGAAGAACGCCCAAAGGGACTCACTATAGAATGTCTGACACACCCGTAAATGGTATCCAGTGATTTAATTTCACCCTTACCTTGTGATCCTTCCATAATTTTCGGTATTTGGTGATGCATACTACCCAAAAATCATCTGTACAGGATGTCAAATTATCCTGTTAAAAAATAGTCAATGGTTATGATAATGATAAAAATAATGTCCTAAAAATTTAAACATTGAATTTACCTGAACCTCCATCCATAATATGTCAATTTTATTCTAAGGTAATGAAGTCCAATCATGAGTCATTAGAGGTAATCTATGTGGGTCTAGTATCACATGTCCCAACTGAAGAATCAATACACCTGTACCTTCTCCAACTGGATGATCGGTGTTATCAAATAACACATCCAATCAGGCTCTAGAGTTTCAGGATCGAACCCCTCTACCAGGACCACTACGTATGCTAGAAGACGCACCAAATCCTGATAACCATAAATTCATAATGAAATTAGCAACAATTGAATTTTTAATTAAAAATTATAAATAGTTGGGGGAATATACTTACAGAAAATTACAATAAATTAATTTTAAAAAATGAAAACATATATACCAACAACATCAGGTGAACCACTCTGACCACCCTATGAAATAGCGATATTAATAAAAAAATATGTAGTTAAATTGAGCAATTTTTATACTTATAATTCATAAATATTTTTACAAACATTAGCTGGAAAAAAAATTACAATCTTTTACTGGTCATGAAAGTCTATTATATCTCCTTCAATTGTCTCTTTATCCCATTGTATATCTTCTTCTTGTACAACTATAGTTTTTTGGTCAAGTGTTTTATTAGGAAAGGTGACAAAATCTGGTTCCTCTTGGTCAATTAGAATAACGCCTATTCTAGAAATTTTCACCACAGCTTTCCAATTAGAATCAATGTCGACAAAGTAAAATTGATTTGCCTATGATGTTAGTGTGAAGGGATCGTTGATTACTCGGTCATCTTTATATAGCATATTTTTAAGGTTTACCAGCATAAATTGGAAATGGTCAACTTTCGTTCCACAAATCGGATCGACCCAATCACACCTTAATAATATATTCTTTAAGCCATGACCATAAATAACCTCGATAATATCCCTCAGGAATCCATAATAACAATCCGCATCAACAGATGAACAACCAACACCACTATTTGGCGTTGCTCAGTTCACATCAACATCACTAATATGAAATCAGAATCTATTAGCATCCAAATACTTGTAGCGAGGAGCTATAATAAATGGGTCATCAACTAGTTGGTTGAGTTCTTCACTGGATGTATGAGTACTTGAATCATGAATCTTGTGAATCTATAAATACCACATAATTCAATGGATAAAGGATTGTGAAAATACAACTCGACTACATTATAAAAATATTAAATCAATTATTTATACATACGTGAGTCTTGAACCACTTATTAAATGCATTGAAATGATGTTTTTGGATTTGATGGTCAGTGGCATGGGGACTTTCCCATTTCAACTCTATGATATGCATCCTAAGTTACAACACAATAAAAGGTAAGTAATAAATTAAATATAGAAACATAATTCATAATAGATCAACTATGAAACTTACTGTATCAATGGCATAACCGATGTAGTGTTGAACAAAACGTATCAATGAGCTTGAATTCACTCGTCGTTGTGCATATCAAACATTATCCCTTCTCCAATTGGAACCTCATCAATCCGAGAGGGTTTATCTAACTTTCTTTCAACCTCATCAATATATGAACCAAAAAAATTAATGCACTCATACATAAAATATCCCTTGGGAATTGAAACTTTTGAACGAGCTTTGTTGCGCACATACTGTTTCAATGTATTTATGTATCAGTCTATTAGATACATCCACTTAAATTGCATGGGACCACCAGCAATGACTTCACCAGTTAAATGCACAGTCAAGTGGTGAAATCAAAAAAATGATGGAAATGGTTTCTCTATGTGACATAGTGCAAGAACAAACTTATCTTGCTACCTTTTCAAATCACTCATGTGATGATTCCTTGAACAAAGTTGTCTGAAAAAATTAGAAACTTCAATCAATAGCTCAATAACTTGGGTAGGTAAACAATCAAGAATTGTAATTGGGATTAACTGTTGAAGTAGAATATGATTATCATGGATTTTCAACCCATGTAATGCCATGCTCATCATATTTACATGCTTGAAAACATTAGAGCAATAACCATAAGGCACCTTGATGGTTTTCAAAATTGATAGAAAATTTTCTTTATTTCTTTTTTACTCACTGTGTACTGTGTAGCATCCATGTATGCTCGATTATCATTACCTGACTGTAAATATAAAAGTTTTCTCAGTCCCATTTCTTTCAAATCACATTGAGCATTGACACTGTCCTTTGATTTCCCCTTAGCGCCTAAAATGGTGCACAATATATCATCCCACTCATTTTTTTCAATATGCATCACATCCAAATTTTGTCATAAAATATTGTATTTACAATAAGGAAATTCGAAGAAAATACTCTGCTTCTTCCAATTATGATTGCATTGTCTATTTGTAGTAGGAATAGAAGGCAATGAAGGAGCTAATAAATCTTGAAAATAATACATTGTGCAGATATTTTCTTGATCAAGTTGTGCAAGAATTTGAACCTCAGACATTATTTGTGGTGATGGGTCATGCTCTTTATTCCCATTAAACAACACACTATCTTTTATGAACCTATGCAATGGAGGAAGAAATCATTTGTGACCAAGATATTCCCACTTTCTACAGTGCTTAAGCCATATAGATTTCTTACTTTTATTGCAATAAGGGAAGGATAATACTCCTTTTATACTCCAACCTGATAAGTTATAATATGTTGGGAAGTCATTAATTGTCCATAACAAAGCAGACCAGAGTCTAAACATTTCATTAGTTGCTGATTCAAAAGTCATTACACCATCTGCCCAAATTCTTATAGATCATCAATCAAAGGTTGCATATAAACATCGATTTTATCGCTAGGTCCTCTCACTCCATCAATTAGAGTTGAAAGTAACAAAAATGGTTGCATCATACATATGCATGGGGAAAGGTTGTATAGAACCAACATCATTGGCCATGTACTATGTGTCACACCAACCATGGACCTAAATGGGTTAAAACCATCTATTTCCAAACCCGGTCGAACATTACGACCATCTTGGGAAAAGTATGGGTGTCTTTGATCAAACTCTTTCCATGTCAAAGAATCTGTTGAGTGAGTTAATTTATCAACCTCTTTGTTTCTCTCTGAATGTCAAGTCATCAATTTAGCAATTTGAGCTGACATGAAGAATCTATTCAACCTCGGTTTTAGTGGGAAATAACGCATCTGCTTAGCGGTAACTTGTTTCCTTTGATTCAAGTCCCTGTTAGGAAGAATCTAACTACCTTGATTAATCTCATTGTCCTTCCACCTAAATGAATATAAAACAATAAAAATATTGAATTGTGCATTATCTTTTCTAAACAACATATAGTTATTGTGACACACATCAATGGTCTCATATGTAAGACCAAGGTCGTCAGTCAACTTGCGAGCTTGATAGAATGACTCTGGAATCTTTTCTCTAATAGGAAGTACCTTCTTCAACAATTCCAACATGTCGAATGAGGTGTTTATCCACTAATTCAAGGCCTTCATGGGTAACAATTCAATGATGAATGAAAATTTACTAAATTTAGTTCATCTATGATATAATTTAGTGTGTGCATCATTAAGAATTTCGATGCTTCTCTATCTGTAGAAGAATGGGGATTACTCCCTCCAACATCATCATTTACGGCATTACTGTCTTCAAGTTGAAACTGACGCATCATACCATTGAGCATTATGTTCATCAGTTCAATTGTTCTCGAATCAACATCTATATGAATACTTTCTTATTGGTGACACAAAATAGACTCTTCTCCATGACGTTTTCATGTCTTATAGTTTTTCAAAAACTCATTCAGAAACAAATGTTCTCTAACAGTATCTCATTCGAAGAGATGTCTGTTTTCACATTTTTTGCATGGACAACTAATCAAATCAATTTGAAATCCACCGGTGATATCCATAAATACCTTAATTCCCTCATAATATCTAGCAAAAAACTTATATGGTGTATCAATCTGGCTCTTATCCATATATGCATTTAATAGAAAACAAATAATTGAAATATCTTATTTAAATTCTAAAGAAACTCGTATTATTAAAACTTATGAACCAATGAAGCCATAGTCTGAGGAAAATTTTGAAGGAGATGAAAAAAATACTCAGTGATACCAAACTAGTTGGGGAAGTTATCAAATCCAGCATAAATAATATATGGAAACAAATTAAGAACAATAATGAATATTAAATCCAACACTGTGATGACCTCTTCAAATATCATAATGCAGAGCCTGTAAATTATATTGATCAAAGAATTTACACATATATATTATAATGCAATATTTTACATGGATTAATTGTGCATATATGTGCATGCACCTACGCACACATAAATTCTATAAATAATTGATTTAAACGAGAATGAACTAAATTAAAGCAAAAAAAGGAAAAAAAGCTGCATTGCATCGATTTCCGGAGGGGCTGCTATTTCGAAGAAGTGAAACGTGAAACATGTCAACTTCTTCTTTACTCCATGGATGGCCCTCCTGTATGGATCGGATGATGGAACTCACGTTTCACCAAGCATCGCCTCTATGGCATGGGAAAAAACCGAAGGCTCCTTTGACTTTGGATCACATATTACTTACTTCATCGCATTGTTCTTGTATTTCTCATTGGTGATCCTTTATTTGGATACCCTTCGGTATTAGAGAAGCAAAGTTGAAGGATCCTTTAATGTGATCCTCCTCCATTGCTTCATCATTTTTTAAAACAATATTACTTACATTTTCTATCTATTTGGTTGCTGGCGATTCTGATTATTTTTTTCTTGGGATTTAGGTAATCATATACATCTTTTTTGTTTGCCTGTCTAAATCACATGAAGGTTCTTCCCCATCCCCCTTGCCTCAATGACTAAGCCTCCCCATTTCTGAATCCACAAGTTTTCATTAGCATGGTGGGCCTACACATTCCCAATGACCAACGCTGTTATTGTAACAGTCAAGTACTCAAACGAGGTCACAAATGTGTTGATTTGATCCATGTCTATCATCTGCTCTTCTATTTCTACTGTTGCAGTGGTGATCTTGCTTATCTCCACTGTAATTCATGTTTTTGTGGTTCATAATCTATTACCCAATGACATTGGGATATGTTAATAGGGAAAGAGAGACAAAGAAACAAAATAAGGGGATCCATCGTACGCTTGGAAATGAGTCTGAGCATGTGGATGGACAACAACCATGGCTTTCGAGGTTTGGTAGTGTAGTAAAATGAAACAAAGTGCACAAATGTTTTCAATGTTTTAAATTGTAAAAAACTAATCCAACGCACTTCTCACTTGGAGGGGGGGCTCGACGATGGTAAAGGAGGGCAACGAGATGGGGGATCGGCGACGGGGCTTGACGGGGGGCTTGATGGGGACAGGAGGGCTCGATGGAGGGGTTGGGCGACAGGGGCGGGAGGGCTTGGTGACAGTGCTCGATGACAGGGGCTTGACGGGGGTGGGAGGGCTCAAAGGCGGTGCTCGACGACGGGGCTCGACGGGGGTGGGAGGGCTCAATGATGGGGCTTGACGGGGGCTCGACGGGGTGGGAGGGCTCGACAGCGAGGCTTGATAGGGGCGGGAGGGCTCAATGGCAGCTGGACAGCAGACGGCGCTCTGTGGAGGTGGGGGTGGGAGGAGCGAAGTCGGCGTGGGAGTAGTGGGGTGAATGAGAGGGACAGTGACAGAAATCCAGACGCGAAGGTGAAAAGTGCAGCGACCACCATTTGACAGTCACTAGTAAGGTTAATAGTGACTGTTGGTTTATTTATATTATGGTTTTGATTAGTAGTTTGTTTATGTATTCTTGGGTCATATAAGGACAATGTCTCTCATCGTATGTTTTATACCATCGGTACTAATCCTCAAGCCGGAGCTTATTGGAGTCAAGCCTTGAGGGTCACTCACGTCTTCAATGTCGACCTAGGAGGGGTTCCTAGTGGGAGCAGGTAGTGACACGATCCATCTTAGGAAAAACCTTTTTTATCCATGTTGTGTAAGACAGTTTTAGGGTGTTAATGACGATGCTTCACAATTTTTTTTTAATGACAACAAATGATCAAGAATATAACTATTACAGTCATTATTAATTTCATGTTTCGAATGCAGATCTAGATCAAGAATATATCCGTGTTGTGCTTTTTATTATTCAGGTTTCATTTTAATAAATAAATCCAGTAAACTTTTTTATTTTTCTGGGTTTCAATTATCAATTTAGATTGACTATTCAGTTATTCTTATTTCCATTTTTGGTTCATTATTATATAAAAAAAATGATCACCATAATTAGGTTGCACATAAACTAAATTTTATTCAAAAAACATAATTTTACACAAGTATAAATTTGTAAATAAAAATATTTTGTTTTTATGATGATTGTTTTCAGTCTTAAGTCCATTTATAATATTAAATTAATAAAAATCTAACAAAATGTAAATTCACTATATATATATATATATATATATATATTATTTTCAATTATTAAAATTAATGACCACAACAAATAAAAAAAACTATTATTAATCAAATATTTGACCACCATAAAACCAGGACAGGACCTAACATCAAAATTTAGGTTAGGATCCCTTAGCAACAATCCAACTCGCAAAAAAAGATCCGTTTCGGGGGGAGTGACGGCGATAGGCGACCGTTGGATTGTCGTGAAGGATAGGGCTGGGGAGCGAAGGTGGGGGCGGTGGGGCCGCCGTGGGGTAGGGCGGTGGGGCCGCCGTGGGGTAGGGCGGCGGGAGCATGTGGGGTGGTGGGGCCGCCGTGGAAGTCGCAGGCAGACGTTATCCAAGGTGTCATGAAATGCTGTTCACGGGGAACCCTATGCATCGTTTTATTCCCGCCATCTTCCATGTGATGCCCTGCCGTTATGTTGGAACCATGCCATTCCATCACAATCATTTCATGAATCGACTATAAAATTATAATAAAATATCATTACTTCATAAAATACATGTACCTCCATGTTATAGGTTAAATAATTTAATAAATTTTAACCAAACAATAATGTCTTGCATTTTTTATACACCCATTATTACAATGAACATTCATTATAAAAGATAATTTATATTTATTTATTATCTAGTTTTACCTAAAACTATATCTAGCTCCCGTTTGGTGGCAGTAATATTAAAAATGAATAAACTATCAAATATTTTATGAAAAATCAGCATAGTTTATCCTTAAGATAGGGCATACTAAACCTAAAATAAAAAGATTAAAAGATATAATTTTTACAAGACCAATTGTAAAAATTATAAATTAGAAATGATTAGGGTATTGATAACAAAAAAAAAAAAAAAACTATTTCCATGCAACTCTCACAACAACATTCAAACAAAAGAAACAATAGGAAAAATGCAAGGTGGGCTCACCCAAAATATACTCTGAATGGGTAATTACTAATTACCAATATCAAAATATACTCTTAAGTACATTAACTTAGAAGTGTCCACCTGGTTGAACAGGTTTGACCGACATTCAAAGTTTGCAAATAACCTTCCTAAAAAACTAGCAACCTTTGATTCCCTGTAGTTACCACATCCTCAACCATTGCATCAAGTAAATCATCATTGTACTTTACCCATTCATTGAAATCTGAGACTTCACTACAATAAAAACATCATATAACGGAGGTTTTTTAAATCTGTCGTGAAATGGTGTTTTATTGAATATTTAACGACAATTTTTCTTTCAAGAAGCTTTCATTTTCTGCTAATAGAATTTATATTTAGCATCAGTTTTTCTAGAGAAAAAATGTTTATCAACGATTAAAACTGCCATTGTTTTATTCACGGTGGTTAAAACTGTCATTAAATTACTACAAGCGGTTAAAACCGACACTAGTAGTGCAGTTTCATAAAAGTAAGTTTTGATACCCACATGCTCCACATAAATCCAACACACAACAAATATATTAAAAAAATATGCTGCCAATACAATAGTAAAAGTGGGTACATTAACTTTCATACATCAACAAACATTACATTACATATGATGCAACATTAAATTACATCATATTGTACAAAATGTCATGTTTTACAAAAATGTCAACACAAACATGAGCCTTGGCTACTCTATTGAGATGCATGTCCCTCGCTCCCCATTACTCGGTCGTGTTGATGTCCATCATCTCCTTACAAACTTCCTGTCTTTGGTGCTTGCATTTAAAGTAGTTAACCACACATTAGTCTTGAACATATTCAATGAATAATAAACGAAGTACAATTTAAACGATATATGATTTGATATAAGTTTAGTTTAATGGTACAATAATGAATAATTAATAGTCATGCACGTGCCCAGAAAATCTGATGAGCCACTATATGATGCATGAGATTCACTACTCATGAATTCAACACATCACAAGGCTCTAATAGCTGGCTCTTGAATTAGTTTATCTCGTACTCAAGATTTCAACACTAAAAATCAACACAACCATAACTAGGACAATCCTTACTATGAGATCCTCTCAACTAGAGACTTTGAAATTCAAATGGGATAAGTTCACCATCCCATGGTGAACTTCCATCATATTAAGAAAAGAATAAGCTATATTTACATACATAAATAAATATAATGAAGTTCAATTTCTACATCTTCATTTTAAGTTCATAATTGAATCTGAAATTATCAATAACAAAGGATTTGACCAAACCTTTAAAAAACGATTGTTGTGGTCATTGGAGTTGTGCATTAAGAATCTTTTTCAATATTTATTGAACAAAAAGTAACTACTAAAACGAAGAATAGAAGTGTAAATTTATGAAATTTACAACTCTTGCACCCCTGATGAGTGACAATTTATTTAGGAATACTTCCAATCATTATTTGAAACACAACATCCAACACACTTTCCAACATCGAGACTAGATCATTCTATGTATTAATAAGTGATTCCCAATCAGTAACAATATTCTTAAGTGAATTAATTTCCTTTTGTGCACTTGGATCACCAAAACTTGTAACCCTCCCTCCTGCTCACATCGTTGACGAAGATGTATTGAACACCATCGATGGAGATGGCCCACAACCCATCCCCCTAACATGACCAGAATTCCCTTTTCTAAGGACTCGAGCCATGACATCCTCTGAGGACACTTAAACTGACATGGCGGGGTTGGAATCCCACGCTTTTTTGAGTTTAAAGTGTAAATTGAATAACATTATATTATAATGTAGTTTAGTTACACCAACTAATAATTAAAATTTTTTACCCCTAGGTTTTCTATAGGGTTATTGACATAACTACCATAACTTTTCATGGACATCAAACTACAACTCTATCCTTCCAACATAATGACCTACCACCATTGTCTGTTTCAAAAAAGTACATAACTAATATTTTGAAAAACTAAATTACTTGAAGTGTTATAGATATTCATTGTAATAAATTGAATGACACCTTTCCACGTCGTTTCCTAGTGAAACTCATTGTGCTAGAAGTGTGGGGAATCAGTTGCTTCTCTCGATTGACATAATTTATCATACAAATAAGCTAAAGAAATTATATATCAATAAAACTTGAAATGTTATTAAAACATTGTTATTAATATACCGACATTTAATAAATCACCTTATGTGATTCGACATGATGATTATAACATCCCGTTACCTGCTTTCAGGTATTTTTCTTCTCTTTGCTTGTTTTTCTCTTGAATTGGGTGCGTCTTGAGACTCATGAGGATGAAGAATATTTGCTAACCAAAATGACCTAAAGATAGAGGATGAATGTTTGTTTAAATTAATGGAGTATGGGTATAAACGTGTAATGGCTTTGTGGGGTTCTCCCCGAGTCCGGAGAACACCCGAGTTGGTTTGAGGTTTTTATGTAAGAATCTATAGTTTTCTACTATGAGCTGGGAGATTACACGACATGTACTTGGTCGCCATACACAAGTCGTGAACTATGTACACAACGTGAAAGGAGTACATTGTGTAATGGTTACACAACGTGTAATGTAAAAAAAACGGGTTTTAATAAAAAGGCGATGGGTTTTTCGATGCATTTGAGCCTCATGGATTACACGACGTGTAACTATCAGAAGGTTGACTTTTAGGGTGCTGCATCAATTGATTTTTAAGTCATTCTTCCATAGCTCTCATTGCTCTCAACCTAGATCCCTTCTCCAGTGATTTTTGGAGTCTCCGTTCGATCCACATTGATTCATTCGGCGATTGATCACCATTGCTATTAGGTTGCATCTCTCTGGGTGAGTAATCCTTTTTTGATTCATTGTTGTCTTTCATCACGGTAGTGCTGTTGCATTGCGCTATTGGATTTGTTAATCTGTGGCGACGTTTCCCTTTGTTTCCTTATAGATCCGTTGTGAGATTTTGTTTTGGGGGCCAATCCTTGCTGGTTGTGGTGTGGCGGGTGTGCGTTATTGTGGTATGTGCTGTTTCCTCTTCTCTTCCAACCCTTTTGTTGAATTGGATTAATTCTAATATGTTTAGATTGATTCCAAGGTCTCTGTTGTCATTGTTGCATTCTTCTTATTAGTAGATCCCTTTGTGGGCATGTGTGACCCCAAGTTTTGAGGAAGGTGGTTCCGTCTCTAGCCTATGTTGGTGATCTGCATTATTCCTATTTTTGTAAACTATTTTATTAAATGAAATGGCATGACATGGATGATTTGATTTGTGTGTGTGGAATTGGTTTTTTTATATAAAAGATGGGTTTCCCCTTGTGTTGGTAAATGAAAAGGGGTTTTCAAAGCATTGTGAAATAGTTTTCAAAGCATAGTTTGATGAAAATGGTTTGATGAAAATGGTTTGATGAATTGGTTTTGAAAATAGAGAACATGGGAATCCTTTGGTACTTAGGTGGACGACATAATAATAGGTCTCGTCCACTATTGGGGGGTTTTCTCTTGGGGCTTTCCTCTGCTCCCTAGGCCCATTGTTCTAAGGACTTGGTAGACTTGTTTGAGGGGGGGGGGGGTTACTTTCTGGGGTGTTCCTCTTCTCTATAGACTCAATGCATATGTATAGTGGCTTGATGCATACACTATTGTCCATGTTAGGTACGAGTGTCATAGCTATCCTGACCAAGTGTGATCACTGGCGCGATGTTACCCATGCTTCTACTTTGGGCCTGTACTATTTTGTTGTACTACTATGGATTTGATATGATATGTGATGCATGCTTTGTTTTGACATGATATATCTGTTGTGATATATGGTTATGAAATGTCTTGAAACCGATTTACATCATTTATTTGGAAATGTGGAAAAGGAGAAATTAAACTATTTTCCTTGCTTTTGATATAAAAACTATTAAACCATTATCATGTCCTGTTTTCTTTAAATTTGAGCATGCTTGGATTATTATTCAGAGACTTGATTTGGAACACTTGGGTGAGACCCTACTGAGCCTGTTAGCTTACACCCTGAGCACCCCTTCGACGGTGCGTAGACCTAGTTATGTCTTTCGATACAGGGAAAGACAATGCGTTGTAGTGAGGCAATGAGGTTTTCATTCAGTTGAGTTGGGTAGCTAGTGGTGAGATGGTGAGAGTTTTCCCACACTATCACATGGAGTAGTTGGTTTTTTCCTGTTTTGGTAGTCCTTTGTGGTTGGACCTGTACTTAGAAATTGTTTCTATTCTTGAGTTGTTTTCTTTCCATTGTTTTTTTTCTATTATGGAATATATCTATTTTTCCACTCTTTCTCTTTGTTATGTGTATATATGCCATGTTATCGCTTCAGGTTGGGTGAAATCATTCCCTCTATTTGTTGTCAGATGCTTGGGTTCTAGTCGCCAGCCTGTGGGGATCGGGAATTCCCTTGATGTACATGGAGGATTGGGTCAAATACCAATTTGATAGGGTATTCGAGTCGGTTCATTACAATTTGGTATCAAAGGATATCTTTTGGGGATACGTCCTTGTCTTGGGATGTTTGATAGACTGGAGATATGATTATTGGGACTTGAGAGGTAGATTGCGGTGAGTTCCTGAACAACTCTTGCTATGATGAGACTCAAGTTACCATGAGATGTCGGGATGTGTGTCTCATGTTTTGAGTTTTGATGTTAATATCTGTTTTTTTCTTATGGGTTTTCTGGTATGAACTGAGATTACTCTGTTACCAGATCATTTCTTCTGTTTTGGTGTGCAGCGGTATATCTCTGAGACGTGTTTCGTAAGTTCCTCAGGAGGGTGCAACTGATGATCCTCAATAAAATTCTCCACTCAATCAGAATTTTATCGAGGCTATCATGCAGGCAGTTCATACTATTGACCAAAATGTGCTACAAGTTCAGAATACAATCATGGAGGTACATCTAGGCACTGTAGGAGAAAGAGATCGATTACGAGAGTTATTGCGTGAGAATCCATCATCCTTTAATGGTATTAATGAACCAAAAGAGGTGGAGGAATGGCTTGAAAAGATCGATCAGATCTTTGACTTCTTGGATACACCTGAAAGTGTTGAGATAAAGTGTGCAACATTCAAACTTAAGGGTCCTAACAAGCGTTGGTGGGATTCTTTGGTATATGCAGATATGCACGTGGGCTTGGAATGTAAGGGTTTCAAGACTCTCTTTTTCCAAAAATTTTCTACAGAGTCACTGATGATGGAAAATTCTCTGGATTTCCTCTTTTTGTAGCAGGGAGAGCATTTGGAGTTGGCGTACACCAATAAATTTTCTGAGCTAGTTCATTTTTTACCATAGGTTATAAAGAATAACCAATTGAAAGCTCAAAAGTACCTGCATGATTTGTGACTAGATATCAGATTACACGTATTTATGCTAAATCTTTCAACCTATACAGAGACAGTGGATAGGGATATGATGGTAGAAATGAATGTGGAAGACAAGGTTGAATATTCTACCCTTTCTCTTCCATCTAGTGGCAACTTTAGTGGCGTTCTAGGGAAGAAGAGGAAGTGGAAAGATCATTGTAGGAGTGGTGGAGGTGGTTATCGACATTAGGCCCCTTCAACATCTCCAATTGTGGCTAATGGTGTGCCTCTGACTTGCTATCAGTGTGGCAAGGTCAAACACACACTCAACATTCTTTTCCTTCACCTGCAAAGATGTGTAGTTGTTGTGGATGTTATGGTCATCTGTAGCGTTTCATTTAGGCTATGTCTACATCTCGATATAGTCATAGATCATCGATTCTAAAGGCTATTGCGGCACAATCATATTCTTTAAAGACTATAGGAATCTAGTCATAGGCCTCAGAAGTGAAGCACCTTCACGCAGTAGATGAGTTTCCAGCGGAGGTAGATGCGGGTCTAGAAATAGTGAGAGGAACCATCTTTATCACATCCTCAATATAAATTGATTTATTTGATACTAGTGATTCCCACTTGTTTATATTTGGATATTTTTTTGATATGATTAACCTTACAATGGAACTCATGTCATTTGTTATGGAGTTAGTGACACCTCTTGGGAAGATGAAAGAGTAGGGGTTTCAGTGTCCATATTGTGTGCTATCGATAGCTGATACAGAGTTGGTATGATATTTTCTTATTCTCAGTCTCGATCTATTTGATTTCATCATCAGTATGGATTGGCTTGTTGCTCATCATACTGAGGTTGACTGTTATCATTGGTGTGTGTCGTTTCTTGTGGACGATGGGAGCTCACGAGTGTTTTAGGGAGAGTGGATCTGAGTTTTGGTCGTGTATGACCTTCCCACACAGAGTTCAGAAGTTTTTTGTCTACTGTAATAGTTATTCCTAATGAAGTTTCTTTTGTTGTTGATCTTCCTACCATTGTTCATTATTTTTCTAATATTTTCCCAGATGATTTCTCCAAGCTTCCTCCAGACAGGGAGGTAGAGTTTATAATTGACTTGGTTCTAGGTACACAGTCGATATCAACACCTTCTTATTGTATAGAACCAATAGAGCTGAAAGATCTCAATATTTAGTTGGAAAATTTGGTGGCAAAGGGTTTTGTTCTCCCTAGTGTTACACCTTGGGCAACCCCGATGCTCTTTTCCAAGAAGGCATATTGTTCACTATGATTGTGCATAGACCATCAGAAGTTGAACCAGGTAACAGTTAAGAACGAGTATCCTTTTCCCCATGTTGATGATTTGTTTGATCAGTCAAAGGGGGGAAAGTGGTTTTTGAAGATTGATCTTCAGTTAGGTTATAATCACCTCAGATTCCAGGAGTGTGATATACTGAAGATGGTTTTTAAGAGCTGGTATGGAAATTATGAATATCTTGTGATGTCATTTGGTTTGACTAACTCTCCTATAGTTTTATGGATGTGATGAATCATATATTCCATTAGTATCTCAAAGATTTTCTGGTAGTGTTTGTAGATGATATTTTGGTTTACTTGAGATTCAAGCGTGAGCACGAGCACCATCTGAATTTAGTTTTGGAAATCACGAGGAGTCACTATTTGCATGGAAATATTTTGAAATTCAACTTATGGATTCAAGAAGTGAAATTATTAGGGAACATTATTTCTAAGAATAAATTATCATTTGATCCTGAGAAGGTAAAGGCTGTTTTTTCATGGGGAGAATGATAGAATGTCTTTGAAATTAAAAGCTTCCTTGGTCTTGCAGGATACTATTGATGATTCTTTAAGGATTTCTTGAAGTTGCCCTCATCTTTGAATGATATTACGAGGAAATGGGTGAAATTCACATGGGATGATAAGTGTCAAGATTATTTTGATGAGCTAAAAAGAATATTGACATTGACTCCTATTCAGATCTTACCTGAGCCCGGTAAAGGATATGTGGTTTTCTGTGATTCTTTTGGCACTAGTTTGGGTTGCGTGGTCATGCATGATAATCATGTGGTAGATTATGACTCTCTTTGGATTTTACCACATGATAAGAATTACCCCAATCATGATTTAGAGCTTGCTGTAATTATGTAGGCGCTTAAGTTTTGGAGGCATTATCTCTTTGGGGAAAGGTTCACAGTCTTTTATGACTATAAGAGTTTGAGATATATCTTTTCCCAGAAGGAATTGAATCTTAGATAATGGATATGGGTGGAATAAATTCATACTTTTGACTATTATATCGCTTATACCCTGAGGAAAGAGAATGTTTTCACAGACGCTCTTAGTAGGAAAGTTCCATCACAAGAAGTTTTAGAATCGAAGGAAGAGTGGAACCTTATGGGGCCTTTTTCTTAGTTGCATTTGGATGCTCAAGAGGATGTTTTAGGAATGGTTTTGAAAAATGTTCAGTTATCATCATCTCTCATTGAGTCTATTCTACAGAGTTAGCAGCACAATTTTGAGTTTAGAGGAATTTGAGAAACCCTATATGGTAAGGAGACTATTTCTGGTTGGTCTCTCTATTTATATTCTATTCTCAGTTTTTGGGATCAATTTTTCATCTCAGCATCTATGAGGAGATTAGTTTTGTTTGATTGTCATAGTTCTTCATGGTACATTCATCCGAGCACTAATAAGACGTATTATGACATGAGATGATGATTCTGGTGGCCAAGTATGAAGCATGACATTGATGATTTGGTGTCTCGCTACCAATAGATAAAGGTAGAGCATATGAAACCTTCTAGTTTTCTCCAGCCTCTTTTAGTGTTGTTTTGGAAATTGGAAGAGGTATCCATGGATTTAATTATTGGATTACCACATACTCCTTGAGGGAGGAATGCTATTTGGGTGATGATTGATCGGTTGACAAATTCATCTCATTTCATTTTAATCAAAGACATTGTAAAAGTTGAAGATCTCGGTAAGCTTTATATGCAGGAAGTTTTGAGGTTACATGGGGTTCCATCTACCATTGTTTCAGACAGGGATCCTAGGTTTAATTCTATGTTTTGGAGGAGTCTCCATGAGGTGATAGAGACTCAGGTCAAGTTGAGTACAACTTATCATCCACAGAAAGATAGTCATATGGTGCATGCTATTCCAATTTTGGAGGATATGCTCTATGATAATGTCTTGGATTTTGGTGGGTATTGGGATATCTATTTGGGAGTAGTTGAGCTTTCTTATAATAACATTTATCAGTCACCAATCACAATGAATCCTTTTGAGGCTTTGTATGGTTTCCCGTGCAGATCACCTATTTATTGGATAGTGGTGGGAGAAACTTATTTATTGGAACCAAGTTTGGTTTAGGAGATGTCTATGATGATTTAGTATATATTTCAGTGTTTGGTTACAACTCAGATTAGATAGAAATCTTATGTAGATCAATGAAATCCCCCTTTAGATTTTTCCATAAGTGACTGAATTTTCTTGAAAGTTTCTCCTCGGTTGGATCACCATCAGCTTGGAAAATAGGGAAAGTTGGCTTTGAGATATGTTGGAACATTTTATGTCATTGAGTATCTTGGGTAGGTTTCTTATCAGTTTCTATTTCTGGCTCAGTGGACATAAATTCACGATGTTTTCCATATATCACAGTTTAGAAAATACCATCTTGATCCCTCTCATATTTTGAGTTGGGAGGAGATTGAGTTAGATACATATGTTTATGTTGTTGAGAGGATAGTTGAGATCATTGAATCTCAATTGAAAGTCTTGCATGAAAATTATATTCCTTTTTTTTCAAAGTTTTATGGTAGCATGGAATAGATTATCATGAGACTTGGGAGCGTGAGTCGTTGATGAGGGAGTAGTGGCCTCATCTCTTTACGAATATTCATTCCTCCACATGATTTCTCAGGGATGGAAAGTCTTATGGTGGAGAGTTTGTAACATCCTATTACCTGCTTTTAGGTATTTTTCTTCTCTTGGCTTACTTTCCTCTTGAATTGGGTGTGTGTTGGGATTCCCGAGGATGGAGAACATTTGTTGAAAAAAATTACCTAAAGTTTGAGGATGGATGTTTGTTTGAATTAATGGAGTACAAGTATAAACATGTAGTGAATTTCTAGGGTTATTTCCATGTTTGGAGAACACCTGAGTTGGTTTGGGGTTTTTATGTAAGAATCTGGAATTTTTTGTTGTGTATTGGGAGACTACATGGTGTGTAAAGGGGTTACACAATGTGTACTTGGTCACCAGACACAAGTCACAAAATTTTTACATATAATTAAAGGAGTACACTCCATTTAATGGTTACATGATGTTTAATTTTAAAATATAGGGTTTTAATAAAAAGGTGATGGTTTTTCCCTATTTGAGCCCTTTAGATTACATGATGTGTAAAGGGGTTACACATCATGTAACTATTGGGAGGTTAGATTTTAGGGTGCTGCATCGATTGATTTTTCATCCATTCTTTCGCATCCCTCCTTTCTATCAATTTAGAGTCCTTCTCCTATGATTTTTGGAGTCTTTGTTCGATCTGAATTGATTCATTCGATGATTGATCACCATCATGGTTGGGTTGAATCTCTTCAGGTGAGAATTCTTTTTTATTCTTCACTACCTTTGATCGTGGAAGTACCATTGCATTTCACTATTGGATTTCTTTATCTGTGGTGATGTTTCCCTTTGTTTCCTCATAGATCCATTGTGTGATCATGTTCTGGGGGATAATCCTTATTGGTTGTAGTGTAGCAGGTGTGCATTCTTGATGTATGAATTGTTTCCTCTTTTCTTCCAACCCTTTTGTTGAATTGGATCAATTCTAAGATGTGTATATTAATTATAGGGCCTCTATTTTCGTTGTGTTCTTCTTTTTTGTGGATCCCTTTGTGGGCATATCTAACCCCGAATTTTGAGGTAGGTGGTTCTGTCTCTAGCCCATGTTGGTGAACTACATTGATCCTATTTTTGATAAACTGTTTTATTAAATGAAATGGAATGATGTGGCTGATTTGACTTGTGTGTGTGGAATTGAGTTTTTTTATAAAATTTGGGTTTCCCCTCTTTTTGGTAAATGAAAAGGGTTTTCAAATCATTGTAAAATGGTTTAATGAAATATTTTTCAAAGCATGGTTTGATGAAAATGGTTTAATGAATTGGTTATGAAAATAGAGCACATGTGAAGCCTTGGGTACTTAGGTGTAAGGTATAGTTATAGGTCTTGTCCACCGTCAGGGGGTTTGCTCTTGGGGATTTTCTATGCTCTCTAAGCCTCTTTTTCTAGGGACTTATTAAACTTATTGGGGGTTCACTTTCTAGGGTGTCCCTATACTCTCTAGACTCAATGCGAATTTCTAATGGCTTGATGTGCACGCGATTTTCTATGTTAGGTATGAGTGTCCTAGCTATCCTAACCTAGTGTGATCCCTGACATGATGTTACCTATGCTTTTTCTTTTGGCTTGTACTGTTTTGTTGTACTTCCATGGATTTTATATGATATGTGATTCATGATTTGTTTTAAAAAGATCTATCTATTGTGATATATGGTTATGAAATTATTTGAAACTTATTTACCTTCTTTATTTGGAAATATGGAAAAAAGGGAAATTAAACTGTATTTTCGTGTTTTTGATATAAAAACTGTTAAATTTCCACCATGATCTATTTTATTTAAATTTGATCATGCTTGGATTATTTTTTAAAGACTTGATATGGAACACTTGGGGGACCCTACTGAGCCTGTTAGCTCACACCCTGCACACCCCTTCAGTGGTGTGTAAACCTGGTTTTTTCTTTCGATGCAAGGAGATGAAAGGCGCCATAATGAGGCGGTGGGGTTTTTGGTCAACTAAGTTGGGTAGCTGGTGGTGATATTGTAAGAGTATAACCCCACTATCACATATATTAATTTATTTTCCCCCTATTTTGGTAGTCCTTTGTGGTTGTACCTATACTTGGATATTGTTTATACTCCTGAGTTGTTTTCTTTTCGCTGTTTGTTTTATATTATAGAATATATCTGTTTCTTTCACTTTTTCTACTTGTTATGTGTATATATGTCATGTTATCACTTCAAGTTTTGTGAAATCACTCCCTCTATTTGTTATTTGACGCCTGTGTGCTAGTCTCCAGTCTGTGGGGATTGAGAACTCCCTTCGGGTATATGGAAAATTGGGTCGAATACCAGTTTGAGAGGGTATTTGGGTCAGTTCATTACAATGATGGTCAAAAAATGTTTTCCATTGGTCCCTAGGCATGCCTTTAGGAACCTTATCATACATCTATGAGTCTGATAGATATGTTTCAACAAATTCATACCATAATCTCCACTTGAAATCCTTCCATTTGTTGCCTAAATTTTAAGTTCCATGGACGTGAAATGGAATTAGGCACGTCAAAATGAAACATTATCTACAAATACATACATAAAATGAATTAAATTATTTACTCATTAAGTAAAAATGTTTAAATTAATCATATATGAACACATAATAATGATAATACATTTATTTGAGAACCAAACAAATCATTTTTCCAAGATAATGTAATATGTCTCCAATCTAAATAAGGAATAGGGAGGGATGATGCTTTACAAGCCAAATGCCCTAGAAACTGCCAAAAAATGCCCGCTACATCTTAAGTGGGTGCCCCATATTCACTGAAAGGAACAAATAACTTTACATTAGTGAAATTCCAAACATCTTTCCTGCTTATGGTTATCACCCTTCTATTATTATTTTCATAAGTTTCACATATAAGTTAAAAAAATAGTATTAATATTTAAGAAAGTAATGTCGTCACATTTAATTACATACTAATAACTATGACCCACTAATAGCCTCTCGATGGAAACTAAGTGTCAGCCAGATTACCAGATGGATCCATCATAGGTGACTTGCTTGATTACTGGACATCATTAGTATAAGTCATACTTGAGGATAAAATCATATCATGATAAGATGAAATGGTATCAAAAAAATTGTGCAAGGTATGAGATGAAGTGTACCATGTGTGTATCACCTTGAGATAGGAGCCACATAACCTGTGCTCTGGGCTAGAGGACCACTGGTCCTTAGGCACACCTTCTTATATACCAAAGGTTGCCAACTAGCAATGATGGTCTAATTAGGTTATTTTGGGGAGACTATACCTTGTATTGATAATGATGATAATAATAAAAATGGTCATAAATATGGAACTACATAAGTATTTAATCGAACTCAGTGGAAACATAAATGAAACAAAATTAATAATAAGGCAAAAACAAAGCACCTGTACATATAAGATAATATCTGCATGTCATGATAGTCATACAAAAGAGACATGAAAGATCCCCCATGGACGATCATATAAGTATGTAATCAAAAGCCTAAAAGAATATATCTTAATGCAAAGGAACTCCCTGACCCATTTTACATCCATCCTATAGAATCACGGTGCATCCATGATCACTGAGGTCCAGCCCATGAGTCTCATCCCTTACCTGATCTTAAATACATAAAGCCTGTACACATCCTAAGGGGCCTGTGCTGGGTGTGAGTATAAACTCAGTAGGCCACCACCAATGTGTTCCTACCTTACATCCATATTTATACCCATGTATTCAAATATGAATAAATAGAATCAAATCAAATTTAAATTAAACTCCTTAACTTGTTCTTCATAGAAAAGAGAGAGTGTTTACCTGCTTTGGACAATGTCAAAAATGGAATGATGTATCCACAGTCAGTCATACTCAGAGAACCCTTGGTCTCCCATCCATATTCATGTCACTCAACCCCTTTTTCTAACCAATACCACATGTAGCATATTTCGAGTAAAATATACTTCCCAATGGCATGCCAAATAATTACATCACGAGTCCATCAAACTTCCTCTTAAACAACCGTTGTTGGCTCAATAACCCGACGTCCCAAGGCACGATGATATCCATCCTTCCATAAACCCTATCCCATCAAACTAAATATCATGGAGATAATAAACCCCTAACTTATGGTCTTAAATACCATCAATAGTGTATTTTTATGGTGATCACCTCCTCCATAATTGATGGCCATCACCATCTCCTAAGCCGCTAATACTACGGAGGCCACTACCCACATCGAGTGGCCAACACCTCCACACTGAGTCCTTATCCTATGTGCACATGACTCCAATGATGCTATTGGAAAAAAAATGGTGAGATAAAATCACAAACCATCCTAATCCACACCATTTGACTGAACTCCTTTTCCACATGTGAACCTCATCACCCAACCACGGTATGGGTTATCACCATCCAACTCAACCTGACAAACCTCATCACCCCATTCCCGATGATCACCATCGACCCAAGTATTTTGGGCCATTCCCAACCTGTTCCCATGAAACCAATGTATTCACATCATAATTTAATTAATTTAGTCAACTGACATATCCCACCCAAAAAAATTGGAAACCCTGTTTCAGACAGACCATGACCTTCCCAGCTCAATCGTACCAAAATGTCCATGAGAAAACGCAACAATATCTCACAAAAATAAAATAATAATAAAAACATTAAAAAAATGGTCATACTCAGACCACAACACTCACACATATTTATTCTGTCACATAAAGATACATATAAAATAAGATAAATATAGGTACCACCTACCTTATGTTCGTAGGAGTTCACTCATCGAAGACCAGACTCTAATTCAAGTAGAAACGAAAGAAAATGAAGGAATTGAAAATAAACCTAGAAATAAGAAAAATGATCTTGAATGGAAATAAAATTCCAAACATCACAATAAAGGAAGAAAGGAAGCAAGATGACTAGTAGCCTTACTGCTTGCTATCCAACAGAACTAACGATGCTTAAATTGGAGCTTGAACGGAGAAGAATCCTCAAAGCCTATCATGAGAGAAGAAGGGAGAGCTCCCACTGATGTGCGTGTGAAAGGGAAAAGAATCATGGAGAATAAACTTAAAGGAATTAAGGGGTAGTTTGGTAATTTTACCTTGTTTAATAAAGTTCATGGTTTAGCCACACGGTTTGGACAAACCATGCGCCAACCATGTTTACCCACTAACTAAGTGGAACTAAACATGTGGGCTAGGAGAATAGTTTGAAAAACCATGAGTAGCCCATACAGATCACCTCTACGATTTATTGTAGGTGTCTCACATAACCATGTACCCAAAGGATAATGATTTCTCAAACCACGTGACACACCTTACAAGGATTCATGGTTGAGGCACACAGTTAGCACTAACTGTGCGGTAACCGTGTGCCTCCCATTTTCTTTCCAAAAAATTGGTTCTTGAGGCTCGTCACACCCGAAACCAAACTAAATCCTCAAATTACTTTTTGGGCATTAACCCCCATCCAAAAAAATTTAGAAAACCAATCAAAATTTTGAAATTAACCTATAAAGCTGAAAATCAATGTTGTCCCATCCACCAATTAAAAATTCAAATTTACTTGGAAATCTCGACCTGCTAAAAAACCTAGGATGTTACTACCTCCCCACTTTATAATAGATCATCCTCGAGGTATTTGGTATCACGCTGAGATGATACCAAATGTACCTATATCATAAAAATCACCCAGACTACCCGAGTCACTACTCATAGGCTAATTCCTCTTATGGTGCTCCCTATGTTAGGAATTATCTATACAATCACTTCCCAACCCAACTTCAATCATTTAGATGGTTCCAATGACCATCCTCTAAAGATACACATCCTCACATGACATAATATCATTCCTGCACCTCACCAAATGCTCAATTTATACCTATGTCACATATGAAGCCCACATGGTTTTACATCACAACTGATGCCCAAAAGTTCCCATATCACACTTAATTCCAAAAATAGACCCTGGATCATATATACAATTCCCACAAAAATATCCTGATGTCTATTCACCTCATACAAAACATGCACTATTCCTGATGCCCACATATTAACCAGTGCCTGATTAATTAAACTATCACATGTTCACCATGTGCACCAATATTAGTAAAAAAACAAAGGAAAACACCCATGATCATAACATACCTCTAACCATTGTCAGATCCCCAGCCTGCTCCGACCCTGCCAGATCAACTGCATGAACCTAGCCTGAAACCTAACTACCCGAATCCTATCATCCCTATAGAGTTGCATCCACTACCAACCATTGAACCCAATCCTGGATCTCTCTATCTTTTCTATGACCTGCATGTGAAATGGTATCTCAACTACCATCTCTTGGTACTATTCTTGATCCTACCTCATATCCCTAAGTCTGATCTGATCCTTGACTCCTATTTTCCCAAGACACATTTTGGAAGAACCTCTCCAAATTCCATAGCTATCCACATGTCCAACACTCTTTTGAATGCCAACCACACTAGATCTGAACATAACCTGACTACCCACACTAGAATCACACCATTGATGACCCACTAATTAGTGGCCTACTCAAATCCTTGACTAGACTTCCCTATTGAGACTCCTCATGGCCTCGATTTTGACTACCCAAAGCACCACAACCTAGCTCACCTAACTTTATCACTCGTATTGAAAATTTCATGTTTGTCAGTTTCCCCTTAGCTATCAATGCCTGATTCACTACATCTAGGAATAGGTTTAACCTGAAGATATTCACCTAAACTCTAATGTTATGCTACAAGTTTATGAACTCACGGGATTGATCTTCCCTCAATGTATCCGAGAATAAGTTCTCGAAGAACTGGTCTCAAAATCCTTCCACATGACCCCTCATGCCTATCTGCATGTACCTGTATCAGTACCCAAAGAATATAAGTAGCCTACTTCACCCTCTACACTGGGGGTGTCTCGATCTGATCAAATATAGTTTTCACAAACTTGATCCAGTTTTATACTGCCTATGGTCTACCCTCACTCTAAAATAAAGGTGGGTGTTGTGACTGAAACTCGTATGTCAGATACTCTATGGATGGATTAGCTCCTTGAGCTCCCATATCAATACTCTAAACCATCCACACTAAGCTCTCCATAAGCTTATCATCTATCTATGGCCCAAAATCTTCCATTTTCTACATCTAACCTGCCTGCCTCAGATCCTCTACCTATGGATCATGCTCATCCTGACCCTTAGGGGCCTCATCTTGTGTATGCTCTAGTGGCACCACATCTTTTCCCTCCTAACTCTCCATCAGAGCCTGTCTAGGTGGAATCATGCTAAAGACCAAAATCCATGTTCAATAACAACAATAACAATCTATATATCACAAATAGGGAAAGATCTAATTGACAACACATCTCTCCACTCTTACACTTCCCCATCGTACCCATATCACATATCATCCAGCCTCATGGTCCCTACCTACCCATATCAGAGTCAGGTATCACATACCCAACATACAATAAATCACAAGTCTGGGATGGCTGAGTAGAATTATACCAAGAAGCTATGCATGAAAACACTATTTATCTTGTTTTTGATAGTTTAAAAATCTCACTATTTTCCTTTATTCCTACCTACCCTTATCATAGTTAGGACTACATATAATATACACATAGTATCACATACCAATATCATAAAGAACCACATACATGGGATATTTGAGTAGAATTCCACCAAGAAGTTGTGCATGAAAACGCTCTTTAGATTTTTGAGAAAACTTTAAATATCCCAACCCCTTTTCATGTATTCTAGGTTGAAACTAACAATCACAAGAACATACACATGTCATGTGAACCTAAGTGTTTATTATGATGCATGAGTGCTCCTCCCTTTCTATAATGGTCCAAGGGTAAAAACCTCATAAACCAAAAACATCACACCCAAGTTCACCACTCAAGGTGGAAAATCAATCAACAGTTAAAGAACAAAACAAGAAAATCTATTTCCCACCCCTAGAAATATGGTTTATCCCCTATGCATAGGGATACAGGCACCCAAACATGAGATATTTACCAGTTCCGACTAGATCCTAGTCTCTAACCTACCATATCCAAAAATATTATATCATTTTAAAAACCATCCATTGATACCACTTAGAAATCATCCAAACACTACGCTCTAATACCACTTGTAGCACCCTGACCTGAGAGCTACTTAACTTATGCTCTGTTCTGGAGGACCACTGGGCCTTAGGCACACCTCCCTGTATGCCAAAGGATGCTGAATAGTAGCAAGGGCCTAATTAGGTGATGTTGGGGAGACTATAGCCTCTGTTGGTAATGATAATAATAATAAATAATGGTCATAATGGTGATACTACAAAATCATTTAATCAAACTCAACAGAATCATAAATGTAACAAAAAAAATAACAAGCTAAAAACAAAACAGCTATGCATATAAGATAATATCCACATGTCATGGCAATTATACAAAATATACATGTAAGATCACCTGTGGACGATCATATAAGTACATAATCAAAATACCAAAAGAATCTAGATCGATGCAACGGAACCCCCTAGTCCATCTTCCATCCATCCCATGCACTCACGATGCATACCTTCTCACTAAGGTCCATCCCATGAGTCAGATCCCTTACATGGTCTCTAATCCATAAAGTCTTCATGCGTCCTAAGGGGCCGGTGCAGGGTTTGAGTATGAGCTCAATAGGCCACCTATAACGTGTTCTTATCTTACATCCATATTTATACCTATGTATGAAAACATAAATAAATATAATCAACTCACACATAAATTAACCCACTTCACTTGTGCTCAATAACTATAAGGGAGCGTTTACCTACTTCAGACAATTCCAGAAATGGAACGATGTATCCATGGTTAGTCATACCCGAAGAACCCTCAGTCTCCCATCCATATTCATTTCACTCAAAACCTAATTATAACCAATACCACTTGAAGAATATGTCAAGTAAAACTGAATTTCTAATGACACCAAATAATCATATCATGAGTCCCTCAAACTTCCCCTAAACAACCACCATGATCTCAACAACCCGATATACCAAGACAAAGAGATATCCTTCCTTCCATAAACCCTAGCCCATAGGCCTCAATATCATGGTGAGACTCATCCCCCAATTTATGCTCTCAAGTACCATCAACCATGGATTTATACGATGAGCACCTCCTCCATAAATGATGGTCATCACCATCCCCTAAGCCGCTAATACTATAAATGCCTCTACCCACAGAGAGTGGTTAATACCACCTCACTGAGTCTCTATACTATGTGAGCACAACTCCAATGAATCTATTGGATGAAAATGGTGATCAAAAATCACCAACCATCCTAATCCACACCATCTGGTGGAACTCCATCTTTACATGCGAACCTCATTACCCAATTGTGATGTAACGACCCAAAATTTTATGAATGAAAAATCCCTTCTTATAATTATGTCATATAAGTATAAATCACATAAAATCACTTACATAACACAATACAAACTTTATAAATGAATAACGAATGAAATAAGGGGTATTTCTAGAAATCAAGGAACCTATCCCAATGAAATAGTAACATGACCTTTGGAATAGTATTGTGACCATTAAGAATAGTAAATTGGAAAATAGAATAATAAAATCACCTATGAAAGTATGGATAAATTTAGGCAACTTATAAATGATAGTATGGTATAATTATATCATAGTATAAGTAAATAAATGTTTTAAAAATTATTAATTATGTGTAGGTATTTTTTTCAGTCATAAATATTTAATTACAATTTTATAATTAATATAATGATTTAAAAGAACATTTATTTTCATAAAATAGATTCATAGATTAAATTTTTTTCCTATGATTATAAGATAATTTTATGAGACCTTACCTAATTTTTCAAAGTGTAATAAAATTAGTTATAATTTTAAAATCGGTATTTTCCAAGTAAATGATGATTTTAATTAAAAATTAAATTTCTCATATTTATAAAATTATTTTCATAAAATAGAGTTTATTTTTGAATTCTACATGTCAAAAAATGGTTAGGGTGAATTTTTGGTATTTTTCTAAAATACTTGAATTTTTGGTGAATAGTGAAATATGATAATTTATAGAATTTATACATTATAAGTTAAATACACTATTCCTTAAGTCATCACTGATGTAAGCACCATAATCTCTAACTCCCATTAATTATTTTAATATATTTAGTGATAATTATCAAACCATTTAAATTCTTGAGCTAAAATAATAAACTAATGAATAAAATAATGAGAAAACGCCCTTCTCCTCCCCTATAAATACCACCCTCACCACCTATTCTCATCACACCTTTTAAGTTCGATACTTGCCTAGGTTTTTCCCAATACTCTTCCCACGACCCTCCCCAAAGTCCAGGAGCTCTTTGTATTATTAAAAGACCAAACCCTTTTCCCTAAGGAGGTCCTCAAGGAGGATAAAATCAAGAGGATATTAAAGCGAAGAAAGCAATTGTATATAAGGTAAGGGGATTCTCAAACCCAATTCTATTTCTTTGGGGTTTCTCTATTTAACTCCATTTTTAGTATGTATGTTCCTTTATTTTTCTATAAATATCATTTCTTTTTTCCTTCCCTTTTCTTTTCTAGGATATACATGTTTTCTATCTAGTTTTATGACAAATGAAAAGATTTTTCCAAAAGAACTCTTCTTCCCCAAAATACTTTTTTTACTTCTCATGAGATTGTTTCCTATTCACTCAAGATTGATGATTCTTATAATAAGTATGCTATTTCCTATTTCATTTGGGAACCCCAAAGTTTATTCATGAATGTATCTTTTGTGAAATGAAACCCATCCCTTTCCATGGGTTATTTTATGTCCGTGATTGATATGCATTCTATGTGGAATGCATGATAATGTAAATGTTACGATGTGATGAGTGCACCTGGAATTATATAGTGCATGTAAATGTTATGATGTGATGGGAATTTTCAGAATTATATAGCGCTTCAATGCATTGGTTAATGTGATGTATATCATGAGATAAAGTGAAATATGCATGAACATGATGCTAGCTTTGTTCACAACTATGTGTGATATTTTACCACTAAGGCATGATGTTTATTTTTTATGCATTTCCACATTCTATGAATCTATATAATGTTTTCTCTCATGATTATGGCTATAATCCTCTTCTTATATTATGATGATGATGATTATTCTCACCCATGTTTTATACATCTTATTCATCCTCTTACTGGGATTTTAGCTCACCCCTTATTTTGATATATATCCTTGGGTGAATACTTGTATTAAGGAGAACATGAGGACCAATAAGAAGCTAGAGAAGAATGAATTAAATAAATGTTTAAGTTTTATTTTTCAAAATTTATTTATAAACCTAATTTTACCAAGACACTAAACCGCTTGATCTAGGTTTTGTAACACTATTATATTGTTTATCTTTAAAATGATGTATTTGTAATGTAAGAAAAAGAGGGGTTGCAATAGTTGGTATCAAAGCACGATTTAGTTAATTTGGGAATTTGGATTGGAGAACCTCAGTGAAAACTCTTAGTATGAGACTAAGTATATGTAAGCACCCAAGAAGCACCATTTTAGAAAAATGCTAAACATATGGAATCACAAGTTAGGATATACTTTTCATTAATATATTATCCATTTAATATTATCGATTTCCATTTTTTTGTGTTTAAAAGTTTAAAAATTATCATCCCAAAGTCTATTTCAGATGAAGTAAATGATTAAAACCAGAATCAAATATTGAAATATTGGATTATAATTTATGGTTCTACACATTATTTCATATCTTTCAAGTTTATTATAACTATTAAAACACCACATCAAAATATGGAGGTTGAATTATTTGTGAGAATAGAAAATGGGTCAATTATTGCATCTAAAGTATATAAATCCTCCCTGGTTAATGTTTTTGGACCGAGCCTCTCAGAAAATATTGTCTTACTTCCTTTTGTGGAGTTTGATTCTATTTTGGGCATGGATTGACTATCTTTATGAAAATACAACATCAATTGTTGGGAAAGGGGGACCACTCTTCACATCCTGAAGAATCCTCCAATTCTATACAAGTGTAAGGAGAAGGTTGAATCATATTCAGATCCATCGTATCAAGTGTGGATATTATTGAATTATGATAAGTCATATCTGGGTCAAATGATTTAGAAAAAGGATATAATCATGATTGAAGACATTCCCATTGTGAGGTAATACACTAATATGTTCCCCAAAGAATTTTCTGGTCTTCCTCTTGATCGAGAGGTTGAGTTCTCAATTTAACTTATTCCTGGATATCTTCCTATATCAAAGACACCTTATATAATGGCCACAATTGAGTTGTAAGAACCGAAGAAGAAGTTACAAGAGAATCTGGACAAGGGTTTTATACACCTAAGTGCTTCACCATGGGGTTCACCGATCCTATTCACCAAAAAGAAGGATGTATCAATGCACCTCTGCATTAATTATCACGAGATCAACAAAATCCTGATAAATAATAAGTATCTCATTCCATGTATAGATGAATTTTTTGATCTACTATGTGGGGCTAAGTATTTCTCTAAGGTGGACCTTTGGTTGGGATATCACCAATTAAAGGTGAGGAAGGAGGATATTCCTAATACTTCCTTTAGAATGAGGTATTGACACTATGTGTTAATAGTAATGCCTTTCTAACTAACTACTTCTCCAACAATATTCATGGACTTAATGAATAAAGTCTTTAGAGTTTACCTCAATAATTTTTTGGTAGTATTTATCAACGATATTCTAATATAATCTAAGAGAAAGGGGGAACATGAGGAGCATTTGAATACTAAGCTAAAAAATTTCAAAGGGAGAAAATTTATGCAAAGGATAGTAAATGTGAGTTCTAGATAGAGGAAGTATCATTCTTGTGGAATTTAATCACCATCAAAGGAATATTTTTGGACCATTCCAAGACAAAGGAAATCAAAGAGTGGCCCAAGACAACATTTGTAACAAAGATATGTAGTTTCCTTGGTCTATCTGGGTATTACATGTGATTTGTAAAGAACTTCTCAAATTATTGCTCAACAATACCCTATGGAGAAAATAAAGGATGTTCAAAGAAATTATGTGGAAATTCAGAAGAAGGTAAAATCCATGAGAAAGAGGAAATAATCATAGTTTAAAATTGATGAGGAAGGAGTTTTAATATTTGGTTCACGACTATGTGCACCATTTGATCCAAAGATAAAGAAGGAGCTTCTGAATGATGCTCATAGCTCAAACTTCTCTATTCAGCTAGGGAGAATAAATATGTATCTATATCTCTAAGAGAACTATTGGTGTGACAATATGAAGAAGGAGATAATTGATTTAACATCAAATTTCCTGGTATGTTAGAAAGTGAAGGCTAAAAGAAAAAAGTTTAAGGGGTTGATGAAACCACAACCCATACCAATATGGAAATGGAAAAACATAACCATGGAATTTTTTCACTAGACTTCCAAAGACATTAAAAGAAAATAATTCTATACGGGTTGTTGTGGATCATGTTATGAAGAAAACTCACTTTATATCAATTTTAGAGGAATTCTCACTAGATCAACTTGCATGGATATACATTAAAGAAGTGGTAAGGCTGCATAGAGTACCACTATCAATTGTATCTGATCGAGATCTGATATTCACCTCAAAGTTCTATAAAATTCTACAATATGCTATAAACACTGATATGAATTTTAGTACAAATTATTATACTCAAACTGATGTCCAATCTAAATGAACCATTCAGTCATTGGAAGAAACTTTGAGGGAATGTTCTATTGACTTCAAAGGAGGATGAGACCAACATCTACCTCTGGTTGAGTTATTTTATACAATAGTTTTTACTTGAGAATCCAAATGGATTCATATGAAGCCCTTTATGGTAAAAGGTTTAGAACACTGATGTTCTTGGATGAAGTTAGTGAATGTAAGATTCTAGGATCTGAAATGGTTGAAGAAATGGCAGAGAAGGTGAAAACCATTCAACATAATATTCGGGAATCCCAAAGCCGATAAAAAAGTTATGCAAACAATCATTGGTGGGACCTCAAGTTTAAGGTTGGAGACATGGTATTCCTCCGCATATCTCAATGGAAGAGGATCATAAGATTTTTTAATAAATGAAATCTATGTCCTAGGTACATCAGGACCTTCTAGATACATGATCATGTCATAGTTGTGACCTATCAACTAGCACTTCCACTAACCATGTCTTAAGTACATTATGTATTCTAAATATCCCTCTTGAGGAAGTACATACCAGGTCTCTCACTTGTACTAAATCCAGAGGTGGTATAATTGAAAAATGATCTCTCTTACGAGGAGCATCTAGTGATGATCTTGGATCATAGAGATAAAGTTTTACGCAACATGACTACTCACTTGGTCAAATTATTATAGTGTAACCATAAGTATGAAGAGGAAACATGGGAACTAGAGTAAGAGATGAAGTATAAGTTCCCTCACTTATTTTCACCACAATATGTAAAATGAAATTTTGAGGGCGAAATTTCATAAGGGGGGAATAATGTAACGATCGAAAATTTTATCAATGGAAATTACCTTCTTATAATTATTTCATATAAGTATAAATCACATAAAATCACTTAGATAACACCATACTAACTTTATAAATGAAGAATGAATGAAATAAGAGGTTTTTCTAGAAATTAAGGAACCTATCTCAATGAAATAGTAACATGACCTTTGGAATAGTATTGTGACCATTAGGAATAGTAAATTGGCCAATAGAATAGTAATTTAACCTATGAAATTATGGATAAATTTAGGTATCTTATAAATGATAATATGGTATAATTATATCATAGTATAAGTAAATATTTTTTTTAAAAATATTGAGAGTAGGTATTTTTGTAAGTCATAAATATTTAATTACAATTTTATAATTAATATAATGATTTAAAAGAAAAATTATTTTCATAAAATATATTCATAAATTAACATTTTGGTTTCCTATGATTATAATATAATTTTATGAGACCTTACTTAATTTTTCAAAGTGTTATAAAATCAGTTATAATTTTAAAATCAGTATTTTCCAATTAAATGATGATTTTAATTAAAAATTAAATTTATCATATTTAGAAAATTATTTTCAAAAAATGGAGTTCATTTTAGAATTATAAACATCTAAAAATGGTTATGTTTAAATTTTTATATTTTTATAATATACTTGATTTTTTTGTGAATAATGAAATACAGTAATTTACGGTATTTATACATTATAAGTTTAATACACTATTCCTTGATCCATCGCTGATGTAAGAAAAAAAATCTCGAACTCCCCTTCATTATTTTGATATATTTAGTGATAATATTCAAACTATTTATAGTCTTGAGCCAAAAATAATAAACTAATGAATACAATAATGAGAAAACACTCCTCTCATCACCTATAAATACCACCCCTCACCACCTCTTCTCCTTACACCTTTCAAGGTTTGAGCCTTGTACAAGTTCTGTCCAATACTCTTCCCAAACCCCTCCCCCATGTCCATGAGTTCTTGGTCTCATCAAAATACCAAACCCTTTTCCCTAAGGAGGTTCTCAATGAGGAGAAATTTAAGAGGATATTAAAGTGAGGAAAGCAATCAAACATAAGGTAAGGGGATTCTCGAACCCAACTCTATTTCTTTGGATTTTCTCTCTTTCACTACATTTTTTTATGGATGTTTATTTATTTTTCTATAAATATCATTTCTTTTTTCCTTCCCTTTTCTTTTCTGGTATACACATGTTTTCAATTTGGTTTTATGATAAATGATTTTTTTTCCAAAAGAACTCTTCTTCCCAAAAATATATTTTTTACTTATCATGAAATTATTTCTTCTTCCCTAAAGATTTATGATTCTTATAACTATCATATTATTCACTCTTTCTTTTGGTAACCCCAAAGTTTATTCATGAATGTATCTTTTGTGAAATGATACCCATTCCTTTCCTTGATTTATTTTATATCCAAGATTGATATATGTTCTATGTGGCATGCATGATATGGTAAATGTTATGATGTGATGGGTGCACCCAGAATTATATATCACTCCAATGCATTGGGTAATGTGATATATCTCATGATATAAAGTGAAATATACATGAACATGATGATAGCTTTGTTCACAACTATGTGTGGTATTTGACCACTAAGACATGATGTTTCATTTTTATGCATTGACACATTATACGCTTCTATATAATGTTTCCTCTCATGATTATGGTTACTATCCTCCTATTATATTATGATGATGATGATTATGCTCACCCATGTTTCAGGTCTCTTATTCATCTTCTTAATGGGCTTTTACCTGACCCATTTTTTTGATGTATATTCTCAGGTGAATACTTGTACTAAGGAGAACACAAGGGCTAATAAGATGCTAGAGAAGAAGGAATTAAATACATGTTTATGTTTTATTATGTAAAAGTTATTTATAAGCCTAATTTTCCCAAGACACTAAACTGCTTGATCCTAGTTTTGTAACACTATTATATTTTTATCTTTAAAATAATGTATTTGTAATCTAAGAAAAAGCGGGGTCACTATACGTGACATGGGTCATTAACATCCACCTAAAACCAATGAAACTCATTGCTCCATTCTTGGCAATCAAAATCTCCACATGTATCTCTATCTATGACTAACCTATTCCCACAAAACCAATGTAATCACATCACAATTTAATTAATTTAGTCAACCGGCATGCCTCGCCCAACCAATTTGGAAGTCCTATTTCAGATATACCAAGCCCTTCCTAACTCAACCATATAAAAATAACCACGAGACAAACCAATGAAACCTCAAAAAAATAAAATAATTATAAAAACATTAACAAAATGTTCATACCTATACCACACCACTCACATGTATTTTTTTCCATCACATAAACACACATATAAAATATGAAAGAGAAAAGCACCACCTACCTTATGCTCATAGGTGTTCACTCATCGAAGAATGGCCTCTAATTTGATATGAAATGAAAGAAATGAATAATTTAGAAAAACCCTACAAATTGATAAAATGATTTTGGATAGAAATAAATTTTCAAATATTGAGATAAAAGGATAAAGGAAGCAAGAGGACTAGTAGCCTTACCACTAGCTATCCAATGCAACTAATGGTACTTGAATCAGATCCATAATTAAAAATAATCCTTAAATCCTAGTTGAGGGAATAAAGGATATCCCCCACTACCGTGTGTGTGAAAGGAAGAATAAGTAAGGAGAAGAAACTTACAAGAAGGGAAGGGTGTTTTTTTAATTCCACTTCATTTAATGAGGTGTACAGTTTGGCCGCACTATTTTTCCAAACTATGTACCAGCCATGCACATCCACTGCCTAAGTGGAAATAAAACTATGGGCTAGGAAACTGATTTGAAAAACCATGTATATCTCATGCATATCACCTTTGCAATTTACTATAGTTGATTCTCACACCTATGCACCCTGAAGTTCACAATTCCTCAAACTGTGTGACACACCTTACAGGGATGCATGGTTGACACTAACTATGCGCTAACTGCGTGCCTCCCATTTTCTTTCTAAAAAATTGTCTCTCAAAGATCGATGCTCCTGAAACCAAACCAAGCCACCATATTCACTTATCAAGCATTAACCCCCATAAAAAAAATATAAAAAATCTGATACAACTATCAGAATTAACCTCTAAAGCCCAAAATCAAAGTTTCCTTATCCACTAACTAAAAATTCAAATTCACTCAAAAATTCTTACCCACTAAAAAACCTAGGACATTAAAATGTGTCACAAAGGTAAAATGAAAATCCTATGACATAGAGCGAGCACTGTCACTAAACCTATTTCAGCATGTAACACCTCTAAAAAATCCTTCCTTACACTTATTGATATCAAATAAAGACATATTTCATTCATTAATAGAAAAAAAATTCCTTGAATTTATTAATATAAAAAAATATACTTACAATTTTTATTCCTAGTTGGTCTTGTTTTTATTGGGTTCCATTGTAAACATTATTTCCTCTTCTTATTCTTATATTTTTTCTTCTTATTCTTCACTCTCCCTCTCAAGAATGAAAGTTTCAAGATTTCCAAGTAGAAACAATTCAGTTTGTTGTTGTTGATGAGGTTACTTATCAAAAATTACTTCACCTTTATCCCCCATATCATGCATATCTCTTGATTTCATGTGGATAACAAAAATGTACCCATCATAAACTATATTATAAACATAATATTAAATTTTTTCTTGGGAATCCAAAATATATGTATCATGTTCTTCCCACACAACTATAAATTTTCTATAATAATTTAACTTGATGAATTGTACAAAACTTGGAACCACTAATATTATAAGTATTGAATCTCTTAGCATGATTTAATGGTACTCGAGCTAAAAACTTCAAATCTTCAGATAGTCCACCTAGATTATCATCATTAATTACTTATGCAAGTTGATTTAAAAATTTATTACATAATTTAGATAATTTTCAACATATTTAAACTATGTATTAGATTAATAACTTACATAGCATGCAAACCATTCAAAAATTTCATTGGTAATAGCTTTTGTTATATCTATCTTATTACGATTTCAACTCCTAAGATGTGTTTTCATTTATGAACTTAATTCTTAATCATAGGGATCAACATTATTAGTACTAAGTAGAACATATGTGTGTGCTTTTCTTAGTTTCATATCCATCAATGAAAACGAAGTGACTATTCCAACTTCTCTATTTAAATTTGGAAACATTTATGACTCATTGTTAGATTTAAATTGGCTTGGAATATCATCAACATATACCAATTGATTGAATATTGTCTCTATCAAATCTAAAATACCTTGAACAAGAGGCTAGAAACTCTTCGGTTAGGTAACCTTATACAATAAAACCTTCTCAGTAAGTTTTATTTTTCACATAAGACTTCAAATAAACAAGATACCTAATGATAAAAGGCAATAAATTAATAAAAAATATTTTTAAATATTTAATATAAAAATTATAATTTTTTAATGAAAAAATATAAAAATAAAATACCACTCTATGGGATAAATCCATTGATAATATATAGGTCCTCCAATTTTAGATTCTTTGAAAAAATGAACTATCAAATAAATCATCACAGTGAAAAATAATAGGGTAATGAACATCTCAAAATGGAATATTATCCATATAATTCCTTCTAAAATTTTATCCAATTTATTGGAGTTTAATGTCTTCTCACAAAGCTATCTAAAGAATGTTCCAAAGTCGATTAGAATGATGGTTATTTTGTTAGGTAACAAATTATGCATTTCCAAAGTTATAAACTGCTCCATCAATACATGAGAGTCATTAATTTTCAATCCATGTAATTTATGATGATTCAAATATACACATCTTGAAACAATACTAGAACATCCATAAGGAACTTTCACATTTTTTAATCTCAAAAGGAAAACATCTTTCTGATGAATTTTCATTGTGAAAATAGCTGCTAAAACTTACCATTATCATTTTCCATATATCACATTTGATATTGATTTATTTTAAGTTCTTATGAGTATTTAAATTATCTATTTATTTCTTTTATCATTAAACAATGTAAACAAAAAATTATTACACACATTCTTCTCAATGTGCATAATGTCAAAATTATGACACAAAAAATTAAATTCCCAATATACAAGTTTGAATTTTTTATCTTTTCTCCCATTATTATACTCTACTTGTAACTGATGGTGTTCAAAATCTTTTTCCACTTTCATTCAGCTTAAAATATTTTCCAAACTCTATACCAATATTTAATAATTGTGTCAATATCTGTGATCCTAAAAATAATTTTGGTGTAAGCCTCAAATCAGTTTTTTCCATTGAAACATGAATTATTAAACTGTAATCTATGAGATGTATTAAGGAAGTGATGATGACACATGAAAAACCACTTTCTAATATAAGGTATCCATTTAGGCTCAAAATCAAAGTTAAAAATTATAAAATCCAAACTAGAGTGTGTGTTACAACCAAATTTTTTTTCTTATCTAGGAAAGTCACTAATGGTCCACATAAGGGAATCATGCATTTTGAACATTTTATTGGTAGATACATCGTATGTTTTGAAAACATCATTCCATAACTTAGGTAATTATTGAATAAGAGGATAAAGGTAGACATCAATATAATTTCTAGGTATTTTATTTCTTAGAATAATCATTGATATGATGAATGAATTCTGTTGCATACACATTCAAAGAGGTAGATTATAAGGGATCAAAACAACTGTCCAAATGACGTAACTTATAATTAAAGTACTAAAAGGATTGAATCCATCAAATGTCAATCCCAAGCATACATTTTTAGGAATAAAAGATAAATTTGGGTGTAATGAATCAAATGTATTCCATGCTTTTGAATCTCTTGAATGTCTCATGAAGTTATCAATGTTATCATGCAAAGCATGACACTTCATATGTTTAATGGTTTTAGATTACATAAACAATATTTTCAACCATGATTTTAATATAAAGTAATGTTAAAAATTCACAACAATTTCCTTTTTCTATTTCTTTGTGGTAGCATACAGATTCAAATAAATATCATTATTTTTTTATTTCAATCTAGAATTAAAACATATTTTTCACTTTTTATCTATTCAAATATTCTTTCTAATAAAGTATAAAATAATTGGTACATGTGTATATATTCATTTAATTGAGTCCATGATTGATAATAATCTTCTTCATCTCATAAAATGATACAGGGATCTTAGCTTCATCAAATGCATCACACAATAATTCCAATATCATGGACATTGATTTATTTGTAATTCCACATAAACACTTGATATGGTGAAACTTCAGTAGAAAATAAAATTTTGAATATTTTCCACATCCTTCATAAAATTACTAATTTCCATTTGCAACTAATTTATAAAACTCAGTTGTTTTCTCAGTTGAGTTTTGCCTTGTATTAGTCTCCTCCTCCTCATCCATTAATATATTATCTTCTTGATTAGTCTATCCATCAGTTTTGATAGCATCAGTAATATCTGAAACATCAATAAGTTAATCAACTGATGTGTTACATTTTTGATATAATTTCACTAATATACTAAAATAATCATTTATCTAGTTTTGAATTTTATTATCCATTATCGGGGAATTAACTTGTTCATTTTGACTTTATACATAACTGTTCAAATTTTCAATAACATTAAATTATCCATGCTAAATCTAATGCACATAAAGAGGTGGAAATTATTTCAATATCAAGTGATCAAATACTTAATCTCTCTTCAACTATCATATAAATTTTCATTTAGGACATGGACATTTTATTCTCCCATCCACATATCGATTTTCAATTGAAAAATCCAAAAACATGTTCAATCCTATAACACAATGAGATATGTTTTGAGATAAGGTAATAAAAATTTTATATATATTTATTTTGATTTCATACACTTTCAAATATACATATAATTATATTATTATATATAAAAACAAAATACATTTAAGTTTAAAAGTATGACAATTATTTTTTTTTTAAATTAGGATAAACATATAAGGACACATAATTTAGTCATTCACATGAAATTTTATTTATGAATTTATATTAAAATATTATATAACCAATAGAACATGTAATAAATATATTTTTAGAATAAATACACACAATTTATTCCCAAACACTCATTTCATGATTTATTTAACCATTTATAATTATTGCACCACCCTATAACATATCTAAATAGAACTGAAAAAATAATTCAATCACACATAAATATACTAAAATACAAGAATAGAAGGTGGGGTTATTACAGTTAAAAACTAATAATTGACATGAAAATAGAATTGTATGTTATGTAAGTTCAATCTAGTTATAAAATTCGAATTGGATAGAATACTAGTAAAAGATTAGGTGTTGGTTTGGGAGTTGGATGCTATACCTATAAAACATAAACATGGATGAGTAGTGGGATGTTATAACCCACATTTATTTTTTTAGTTTCATGGGGATTATATCAATGCCAATATACTATAACTGGGATATAATGTGGGATGTTGTGAACATCGAATACTTTTTATGGTCATGGGATGAGATGCTTTCCATACATACTATTAACATTGATAATGGGTTAAATGTTATTCCAACCAAGTGTATGAGGATCTATGGTTACGTGAAGTTGAATAAAATGATAACTACAATCATTACTGGACATTATGATTATGGACTGAAATAATATTATTTTAATATAAATATTTTTATTTCCTAATGAGGTATATTTTGGAAGATGTCATACTGACCCTCTGGATAATGGGTTACATGTAAAGAATTGATACTTGTATTTTCTGGTTGAGAGGGAAGATAGTCAAGGCTGAGAGGGTAGCCTGCATTGAGGCTGAGAGGGTGTCTAGTCTAGCATCGAGTAGTGTCAGGGGGGGGGGGGGGGGTTGGCATTGAGTGTAGGTGTGGGGGATGTTGAGAGGGGGTCCTACATTGAGTGATAATGAGGGGGAGGTTGAGAGGTAGTCTAGGGTCAAGCGACATCAAGTGATGGTAAGGGAGATGATAAGAGGAGGTTTGTCATCGAGTTATGGTTAAGGGGAGGATTAGTTGGGGAAGTGGTGATTTCTAAAAAAAATATCATAGCAGTTTTTAATCAAACCATTAAAAAATACTTATTAAAATTATTTAGCATCAGTTTTAAAAAAACCACTAATAAATAAAAATATAATTAATACATTATAAAAGAATTGGAAAAAAGGGGATGAAATATTATTTAAGTGTTTAACAGTAGTTTTAAAAACTTCCACTAAAAAACTACCACAAATTAATATAATTATTATAGTGTATTTTGACCAGACTTCATTATCCATTGGAGTTCCCTATTTCTGGTTTCAAGAACATCAAGGGTGACATAAATTATGGAATTTATCCTTTTGGTATATTTAATCAAAAGATGAAATATGCTTCATTTGCTAATAATGTATCACTTAAAGACTGTTTTAAGGAGCATTCAGGAAACCCTCTAATAGTTAGAAAATGCTAAGAAAACATCCTTCCTTCTACAATAATCATGTAGTGTTGTCCATTCCAATTCATTCACCCGAGTCCAACAAAGCCATAATGTTGCCTCAAGATTTCTTAGACTAAGAACTCCATGATTATATCAGTCGGATTTTAATTCCTGTACATATTTCAAAACTCTAACACTTTATCTTATACTATATTATGAATGAAATGGAATTTCAGGTCAATGTGTTTTGTTCTTGAATTAAACCCTAGATTATAGGTTATGTGAATTACATTATGACTGTCACAAAATAGCACCCCTCCTTTCAAACTATTTTCACGCTCCTTAAAAAGTGCATTAACTAAACTAATTCCTTTTTGGATTCTATAGTTTCTATATATTCTAATTCTATTGTAGAAAAAGTTACCATAGGTTGTAACCTAGACACCCAACTGACTATCATTTCACCAAAAGTAAACACAAAACCAATTGCACTCTTTTTGGTGTCTAAATTCCCTAAAAAATCTGCATCCATTATGTTATGAGTGGGTTATCTAGAACCAACTCCTATATTTACATTAATTACCAGAATATATATATTTTTATGTATACATGTGTTTCTATTACCATCATAGTAACATTTCTTCTGCATGTACTATTTTTATAATAATGTACTTATATTACACATCATATCAAAAGGTTATAACAGTTCTCAACTATAATGATAACCATGAGATACTATGATAGTAATCTTAAACACATGAACTATGGTTTAGATACATCACAATGAAAATATATAGATGATGTTTGACTATTTTGTCATGGGGGATCATAAACATTGAGTCTTCTTCTCATGATGTTTTCACTTGGTGATCTTGAGTAGAGGAAGTCATAAGGACTGACCCACCAATAGGAACCCACATGTTTTAGGTGTCATTGGTTGTTCCTATCTATGAACATGTGTATTTTTCTCTCAACTTGAGATCATTATTAATGTGTACCATTTGATCATGTACTTTTATTCAAGGAAAAAATGGCATTGAATTCGGGTTGAGGTAGATTATGTTGGGCGCATCATTGGTGGTATGACATTGGTTGGACGATAAAGATTGATTTTCTGCTTTTGAGTTGAGGAATAGATATATTAGGACTAATTTAACAGGATGGAATTAACTTTTTTAAATCCATAACCATGGTGATTGAAGGAAAGTCCATCTAGTAAGGTGAATGAATAAATAAAGCAATAAAGGATGATGATACATAGTGTTCATCCTACTTTATGAGATATCGCAAGAAAAAAAGATTATATTACACATAGCATGTTCATGGGAGGTTTTCATAGATATGAAATTATTTATCTTCTTAGGGGCCATGATATGTTACTAGATACCACTCTTAGTCTATGGGTCTGACTCACTACTATCAATATAAGGACCTAGAGGATCATACACTAAGTGTATCCACAATTTTCACCTATTCCTATGAATGAGAGTTTAGAATGAAGTGGGCCCCATGTGTGGGGATGGTGAATACTTGAATATGATCAATCTCAAGTGAATTAATTCATTTATATTATTTAAGTTTAAAATAAAAATTAATGAATTTAATTCTCAAGGTATTCATGAGTTATTTAATTATGAAACTGAATATGAGAAAAATAATTTTTTTTTGAACAAAGATAACACATTCAATGTTTGATAAATTATTTGGGGAGCTTATGATTTAAGTCAATAGTTCGTATTTTATCCAATGGCATGTTAAATTGTTACAAATGGGTGATCAAATATTCATAATAGGCCCCAGAAGAGGATCAGAGCAACAAGAGTAGCAGCCACCAGAAGTAGAGCTAACCGGATTGGAAGAATGAGAGGGTATGGTAGCCGCTATCGGGACCAGACACCTTGCAGCTTTGTACGGGGAAATTCTAGCTGATAAAAAATGCAAGGTGGGGATATAGGTGATCAATGATGCAGAAGCTGGGGAGGGGCAGTTCTAGTGGGTTGGGCCTACAAGTCATGTAATGGGCATGGTATGCCTCTGGGCCTTCAGGTCATGTATTGCAGGTCAGTCGGTCCTTGTACCTTGGGCCTATGGGTCATGTATAGGTTCCCCTTCAACCCTTAAAAAAGGGGATTATCCATAATAAAATAAAAAATAAGGCCTTCGGTCCATTCGGGGATAAGTGTGAAAAAGAGTCTAAAATGGAGGTTATAAATTTCCAGAGACCAAAGTGAAATTTCAAAAAGTATAACCTTAGTATAAAAACACATTTTTGCATCTATAATGGTTTTAAACACCATTTTTATGAATTTTAGGTCTCTACCCTCCTCTCTCTCAAGCTTTAGAATGAGAAATAGAAGGAATAACAAGGCCAGATTGATCCAGCTACCATGTCTGAGTCCGCATTCTTCACATGATCAAATGGACATCGTAAAACACTTAGATTACCTGTGATATCACTAGGGAATAAACGATCAATGATCCAAGAACTATGGTTCATGTGTGTATGATATAGATGATGCCTATCTTGTCTCCTTTGAGCCAAACATATTGATAGTGAGGGAATCAATTCAGCAATTTCAAACAAATTAGGTACCATTTATGGTTTCTTTTGATTTTATTATTCATGTTTAAATTGAATTTCATAGGTTACTATGATAAATTTGATCAAGGTTTTGCATGGATTTGGTGTTTTTAACATGAATCTGATCCTAAAATTCTATATTATACATTTTTAAGCTTCCACTACACCCGAGGTTACTTCAATTGGTATCAGAGAGACTGTGAAGTTATTTAGGTTTAATAACTTAAAAATTATGATTAATTTTTCTAATATTTGAAAATAGTATTTAAATATAGTCCCAACACAACTAACATCTCATTGATATGAGTTTTTATGACTGAGATATGGCTGATAGAAGATCTATGAGTTTTGAGTATAAATTGTGATGAGAATAAATATATATTACTATATATGAGTTATAAATATACATAAATATGAGTTTGTCATGTTGATGGGAAGGCCTTTCCCTGTATGAATTGAAAAAGGATTCTCATTTATGAGGCACATGAAGGAAAAATGTTTATATATATATTATAATATATATAAATCTAAATTATCTACATCCCTTTCAAAAGGGAGTGGAAAACCCCCTAGATCCCTAGTTAAGGGGAGGGAATGTGTGCATAGCCACCCCATTGATTGGGGTCTCCCAAGTGTGTATATGTATATATTGGTTTTCTAAAAGTGGTGCTCCCAAGGGGTGTACCATCTACACTGGGATGCCCAAACCCAGACTAGGTCGGGTAAGTCTGGATCCAACCTGACCGACCCATCAAGCCCATCACAAACCTTAAATTGAAATATAGGGATCAACTTTTAGGTTCAAATGTACTTAAAAATTTGAATATTTTTTTATAAATTAATTTTAATTGTATAGAGTTTAATAAAATTATTTTGGGTTCCAAAATACGCATTGATAATTAATTAAAATTATTTTAATGCAAGTTAAGACATTAAAAACACCATCGAGTTGAATTTTAGAAAATTTAATTTTTATTATGCAATATAATTTCATATTGACTAGTCATGAGCCAAGATTGACCTGCACATGTTTAGTTTATTATTTATTCAATTTAATTATTTCATTTGAGTTTTAAAATATAATAATCATTTTCATTTCAAATATCTGTGTATCATCTCTCCCTCTTTAAAATGAATAAGGGTCTATATGTCTATATTTGAGTAATAAATTTTAATTTCTCACCCTCCTCATATATGTGTAAGTATACATCATAAAGATCATAGGAGTTCATAAAGATGCGGTTTGACCCAAGAGATGATGTAAACCAAAAAAGTGAACTACATGAGAGTTATGGGTGATACAATTTGAGTTAGATATAGATTATAGGAATTCCCCTTGGGTCTAAATTAATCCATTATTCACTTGATGGATTAACCAATAGTTAATGAATCATGATCACATCATTATTTGTTTATTTTATTATTTATATGGTTTATTATTTTGTGAATGTACTTTTATGTGATAACATAGTCTAATAATAAGAATACATGAATAGATAAAATAAACATGTGTGGTGAATATTTTTTATTTATTTAATGATTAAGTTGTGAGTTTTATAACATATAAAAATAATGTTAAATAGAAAAGTATTTCATTCTACAAAATAAATTAAAATCCCTCAAAGATATATTAAGTCAAAATGAATTCCATTTCTTGAATTTGGACACAACCGATTGTCCAAGATACTTGTTATCCATAATTGAGGGTGTCTATTAATATTATAAAGTTCTTATGAGAGTGATGATTCTACTTAACTAATGTTTTCAGTAAATAAGTATCCATATTAATCTTGTTTCAACTTTTGCGGAAAAGCATTGAGTAATGAAAGGTAATCCTTTACTGGAGATGAGACTCCACTCAACATATCAAGGATCTATCAGTTAATGTGCATGGCCAACCAAAAGTCTACCTTATACTCTTAGAGTAGTGAAGATTCCATAACTCAAGCTATGAAGATTGGTTTAAGGATCCTTTCCACTAGATTACTCAAACAAATGAGTATTTTGAATCTAGTAGTTGAGGGATACTATGATTTGATAAAACAACAAGATACATTTAAAATTAATAATTTTAAAATATCTATTGGTAATCAATATAATGTACTAATATTATAAGTTTACCTGTTATAGATAAAATGTAATCCTCCACCAATTCAATTTCACTATGATCAATTTTGGATAAATAAAATATCTCGACTATCCATAACTTCCATGAGTGGTACATGTGCTTGCACATAGTACTACACCATGAATATAAGCCTTATGTTATAGAATCCCTACTACCTACTGAGCCTCTTTAAAGTTCAAGCAAGGTTGATAAGATAAATACAAAAATCATATAGATAATTCACTCAATATTCAATGATCTATGTTTTAATATATGTTCAGTGAGTTGAAGAAAATTTATAAGGATAAATATGATTTAAAAATAATTTCTTATATCCAAGAGTTATATCAGGAGATATCTCTATAATAAAGATATGAGATATCCAGTGAATTGTATAGATATAGGATAGTATAAGTGAATTAGGAAGGACCTTATGTGCTCAAGAGGATTAGGTATATTGAGAGAATGGAGAACCTTGGGTTCAAACTAAACCAAGAAATAGAAATCGATCTCATTATTTCCTCTTTTCCACCTAGCTTCTCAATATTCATCATGAATTATAATGTGAATGACATGAATAGGTCACTCCTAGACTTATTAGATTCAATTCACCAAGCTGATAAGGATATGATGAATTCAAACTCTTCATTATTTATAGTGAACACAAGAATTAAAGGAAATACTAAGGTGTGAAAGGCTAATTCTAAGTCAAAGTAATTTATCCACCACCCCTCCATGTAGTTAAAGATATAGACAGAGAGAAATGAGAAGGAGGCAGTCTATTTTGATGTGTCAAGAAAAGCTGTTAGAAGAAGAATTACACAACTAGGAAGAGAAATCAAGGCGACACTTATACTTTTAGTATATTTTTCATTGAATGAAATCTGTCTATATCTATAAGTTGGTTATTAGATACTATATGTGGCTCACACATTTGTATTTAAATATAGGAATGAAGTTGATTCAAAAAAATTACAAAAGGTGAAGTTGTTCTCTGAGTAACAAATGGTGTAAAACTAGAAGCTTTAGTAGTGGGATATTATCATCTTACTTTTTATAGTGGAATGGTTCTTGCACATAATAAATGGTATTATGTACCATCTTTTACCATAAATATGATCTTAATTGCAAGTTTATAAACTATGGGATTTTATTTCAAGTTTATAAATAACTTTTTTCTTATATATAATTATCACATATGTTATGGTATAACACATATTAACAATGGATTATATTTAGTTGAACTAGAAAATCTATTTTTGTAAATTAATGAAAAATACAGTGAGAATTAATCATATCCTAATTGCTTATGGCACATGATGCTAGGTTATGTAAATGAAAAATGTTTAAGAAAATTAAACCAATAAGATTATTTAGACTTTATTGAGATAAAACCATTGGATGTATATTACCCTTGTTTATAAGGTAAAATGACCAAGGAACCTTTAAGTAGTAAAGGAGAAATAACAAAAAAACCACTGGAGTTAGTAGGAAATAAATTGCAAGTGAGAGTGCTGTGAGTGGGTTCCCTAGACCCAACTCCTTTATTTACTTTGATTACCACCACATGTATACAGTTTGATATATACATGTGTTTCTCTTACCGTCATAGTAATGTTTCTTATGTATATACTATTTTTATGGTAATTTTCTTATATTAAATATCGTATCATAAGGTTATAGCCATTCCTAGCTATAATTAGAACCTTAAGATACTATAAAAGTAATTTTAAACACATGTTATTTGGTATAGATACATCATAATGATAGTATATAGATGATTTCTAACTATTAGGTGTTGGGGGCTCATAAGCATTGAGACTTTTTCCCATGAAGTTCACACTTGGTGATCTTAAGAAGAGGAGATCACGAGGACTAAACTTCCAATAGGAACACGACATTTTTTAGGTTTCATTGGTTGTTACTATCTATAAATATTTTTATTGGTCTTTAGACTTGATATTTTTATCATTGTGTACCATTTGATCACATAATTTGATGTAAAAAAAACTATGACATTGAAGTCATGGAGAGGTATCTTATGTTGGGTGCGTCATTGATGACATGACATTAGTTAAATGATCAAGTCAATTATATTTTTATGAAGAGATATCTTAGGCCTAATTGATTAGGATGGCAGTAACTTTATTAAATACATGTAAATGGTGATTGATTTTATGGTTGACTAGTATTTTCAATCAATAAATAAATAAATTAAGTATGAGGACATAGAGTGCGCATCCTGTTTTATGAGATATCACGAGACAAAGAGATTATATTACATAGAGCATGTCCATAGGAGGTTATTGTGGCTATAACATTATTTATCTCCTTAGGGCCTATGACGTGTTTCTATATACCTCTATTTGTCTATGCGTATAACTCATTTCTATTGAGATAAGGACTTAGAGGGCCACACACTAAGTATATCTACAAGTTCCACGTATTCAGATGAATGGGAGTTTAAGGAAAAGTGGGCCCCACATGTGGGTCTAGTGAACATATGAGAGTGATCAATTTCAATAAAATTAATTAAATTATATTAATCAAGTTTAGAATAATAATTATTGAATTTATTTCCCTAGTATTCACAAGTTATTTAATTATAAAATTGAATATGATGAAAATATAATTTTTTGAATGAACATAACACATTCAAGGTTTAATAAATTAATTAGGGAGACTATGATCTGAGTCAGTGGTTTATATTTTATCACATGACATGTTAAAATGTTACAAATGGGTGATAAAATATTTGTGACATTTATAAAAATTTTAATTAAGTCATAAGTCTGAAAAAGGGTCTAAAATGAAGGTTATAACTATCCAGGGATCAAAGTGAAATTATGAAAAGTAAAACCTAAGTATAAATTCTCATTTTAGAATCCTTTATAATGTGAAACACAATTTTAACTAATTTTATATCTCTCCCCTCCTCTCTCTCAAGATTTAGAGTGAGAAACTAAAGTAAGAACAAGTCTGAATCGATCCCACTACCTCAATCAAGTCCGCATTCTTAGTGTAGTTGAAGAGTCATCATAAAGTACTTTTATTACCCATTATAGAACCCAAGAATCAATGATAAATGATCCAGGATCCATGGTTCATGTGTGGAAAGTTTAGGGGTTTTCTAGATTGGCACCATTGATCCACGACACACCAATGGTGAGTGGATCAAATCAGTGATTTCAAACAAACAAGGTACCATTTATAGTTGTATTCAATTTTATTCTCTATGATTAAATTGAATTTTATGTGATCCTAGGAGAAATATAGGTAAATATTTTTGTGGATTAAGTATTTTTAACATGAATCCAACCCCAAAATTTTAAATTATGTATTTTCACCCTTCTATTTCACCCCATGACCCTTTACATGAATCCATGAAATGAATCATCTCCCCTAAAATAGAGTGCTGTATCTTCTAAAACTTTAAGGTATAAGATGACCCACCTGATAGCTTCCTAGTATTTCATTATGGGATTCAACATGAAATTTCCTATCATTGATACTGTAAAGGAAATGTTTGACAATATACAAATATGTTGGAACCAAGTATTTTAACTACTAAAAATGGAGTGTGTTTTGTTTTTATTTTCAATCCAAAGTAGTGTTGATTAATAATTTTTCAAGTCAAGTGTTTTTATGGTTCAAATGACTTTAGTATTGAAGGAATCATTATTTTCCAATTTCTATAAAATTTTTGGGGTCCAAAATTTGGAGGATGGAGAAAGTTGTTTTTGAAAAAGGAAGCATGTTCCTGTAAAAATTAAAAAGTTTGAGCATGGTTGAATGTAATTTAAAAACTTACACACAAGTGATATTTTGGGAAAATCAAATCAAAATATGGAAAAATTAAGAGTCGCATGAAAAAGTTGAAATTGAACGAAATACGAGTTTGCATGATAAAAGAAAGATGCACACTATAGAAGGTGCACAGGACTCTTATGCCCCAAATATGACATCAAAAAAATAGTTAAAAACATAGTGGAAGGTTCTTAAGGAACTTTCTCATTGGGATTTCCATGTCTATAAATAGGTTGGCACCCCCTTCATTTGAAGTAAATTTTCCAATAAAGATATGGTGCCTCTACTGCATGAAAGCGTTGCGTATAGATTAGTTGCGTGTAGTAAAACTTGTATGAAAAGTGTTCCTTGTATTTATCAAGACCAATAAAAACTCATGGTCCAACAATGAAAAAGATAAGGGTTGAACAGAAGTTATCTTGCATGACAAATCCAAAAGTTGCATGCAAGTATAGGTGTTGCGCACAAGTTCTTGAGTTGTGCAACTAGAGGGTTTTTGAATATCTGGTTTGTTTGATCAGTGATTTCAAGTGCATCAGTTTAGGACTATGGAATAAGTAGTGTCCCATGAAAATTAAGGAAAAATAATTAAATTCCCATACTATTTATGCGACCTTCAATTCCTTAAATTGAGTAAGAACTCTCCCAAATTAGTGGGCTAGGGGGAGTCAATGGAAGTGTTTCAAGGGAGGCAGTGAGCTGTCCCAAAAATATTGTTAAGGAAGTGTTCCTGGTATAAAGTGACTATGTATAAACTTATATATTCCATAATAACTAGTGAAGATTAGTATATTTAGGTATGACCAACACACTATCAGTGTATTCTCTTTGGACTATCCCTTAGTAGTGAACCCAATAAAACTATCATGTTGTATCTCTATATGTGAATGTTTAATTACTACAAGATTCCGTCAGATAGGTTTAACAAGTTCCTACTATAATGGGAATAATATATGATGATTTAAAAGAAAAAGTTGACACCATGATTCACCCCTCCCCTCTTAGTGTGTTCTGGGGTCCTACAAGTGGTATCAGAGAGTACATGTTTATTGGAGTTAAATCTGTCCTCTTTTGTTTTCATGGTTAAATCTGTCGTCTTTTGTTTTCATGGATAATTCTGTGAATATTATAGGAGTACCCATATTTTATGGAATAAACCTCTTGATTTTTAAGAAAAGGATGATATCTCATCTAATATCCCTTGGGATGGAAGTTCTTTTTTCCACTACATAGGGGATTCAGGTCACTGATGTGACAAATCTTTCTATGACTAAAATAGATAGTAAAATAATTGATGTAGATTCCAAAGCACAAAATGATTTCACTACAGCCCTATATGATCAAATCTATTTGAAGGTGATGAGTAGCACTTAATTCTAGTCCATGTAGGAGAAATTGGAAAATATATACGAAGGTGATAACAAAGTGAAGGAGGCCAAACTCTAAGTTTTGTACAATATGGTTGATGATATGGAAATGCATCCAAATGAAAATATAGATATATTTTTTAATTGAGTTACCAAAGTCATTAGAGAAATTTAAGGACTTGGTGAATAAATTAATTATATTGACACCCTGAAGAAAATATTTTGAAGGCTTCCACCACTTTACAATCCAAAAGTGTCAACCCTTGAGGAAAGTTATTTGTCTAAACATTATATTGATGATCTATTAAGCAGTTTGGTGGATTATAAATTGAGAGTCAAACAATAAGATTATTCCACTCGAGTTAGAAAGAAAATGACATTAAAATCCATGGGAAAACATGAGGTTTCTCGAGTAAGTGATGAAGAAGAAGAAGAACTTATTTATCTTTTTACCAAGAAATTCAAAATTGGAAAATGGATATTTGAAGGCAAGATTCCATTGGATTTTTTTCAGTGTGGAAAAGTAGGGAATATTTCCTCTCAATGCCTAAGGAAATTTGATGATTTTGAAAGTGGAGAATAAATCATGCAGAAGTCTTAGAAGAGATTATATAACAAAGAACACTTAAAATTAGGAAAGAAATTTTAGAAAAAGATCTTTGCCTGTAAATAATAACAAGTTGATATTTAATTTTTAGAGGATGTAGAACCATAGTTCAAATAAAGACCTGAATCATCCATGTTAGCTATAGTTGAAAAGGAAGAACCTTTAAAAGATGAAGATAATCAGTTTCTTGGTGTTGTCGATCTCAAGGTGAAACTTGAGGGTGCACTTGATGAGCTTGAAAATCAAAGAAATAGAAATAGAAATATGAGAGCTATGATGAAAGTGTCATTAGAGCATGTTAATCATCTTGAAGTAGAACCTGATAGATTAGAAGGAGATGAAGAAGAGCATGTAACAACTCTTAAAAGATCATAAGAGGTTGTGTAATTTAAACTAAATATTGAAGAGAAGGGAAAAGTCATCAATGACCTTACATCTTCACTAGAGGAAAAGTTTAATATAGTTGAGGGGATTGAAGAAGTTGTTACTCTAAGGAGTAAAATGGAAACTAAATCAACATTAAGGGAAACAAAAAAGAAATTACAATTTGAAAAATTCTCAAATGTAGAGCTTCTAGAAAGAGACAAACGTGGTTATGAATAAGTAGAGAAGGAATTGAACAACTAGAGATCCATAATTATGGGAAAAAGTGTAATCATCTATGATTCTAAATCATTAAAGGCTAGAAACAGGATATTCTAGAATAATGGGAAGTAGAAAGCTGGACATATCACAATGACACCTGATGTCCTAACAAAGAAAGCTTCAAATCAAAAAAGAAAGAGAGCTAAAAATTATCCTCAAGTTTCTGAAGAGGAACACCGGTCAAATTCCTTTAAAAAAGGGGATATGAGGAGTAATAGAAGTGTGAAGACATTTACTCTTATAAAATGTTGATTATGTGATTTTTGGGCTATACTACGTCTTACTATAAAGAGGTAAGGAGATATCTAAATGGGAAAGGGCTTGGAATTCAAATAATGATAATGTGACCATATCCTTCATCATATATAATAAATAGATTCTATGGATATTGTTTTCATTGTTCTAACTATGGCCATAAATCTATTCATTATAGGAAAAGGAATGGAGGGAACGATACCTAAAGAACTTAGAGACAAGTCAATACCTGTCAACTAAGCAGAGTTATTCTTGGAAATAGGTATTCTCCTATAGAAGAAGAACATGAGTATGATGGACCCATTAATAATGAAAAGAAATCAGAAAGCCTATATTTATCCTCCACCTAATCATGTATCTCTTGGAAGGAAAAGAAAAAAATAGAGAAATCCAACCATGAAAAAATAGTTCTCAAAGATACAAAGAACAACAATACATGGATTCTTGACAGTGGATGCTCATCCCACATGATTGGAAATTTAGTTTTGTTAAAGAATTTTACAAAAAGGGTTAATAGAACAATGAGATTTGAAAATGATGGCGCTTTAAAGATTGAATATAGTGAAAATTTAGAACCAGAAAATGACGAGCTGAGGAAAAATGAAGTTCTCTATTTTGATGGTTTGCATCAAGATATATTAATTTTGAGTCAACTCTATGACCCAGGACTGATAGTGGCATTTAATTAGAAGGGGATAACTATCAAAGTAAATTAAGGCAATTATCTCATGAAAGGATGCTGGAAAAATATAAATCTATACCAGGTTGACAGTAAAAAGAACACTTGTTACATAATAGTTAAATAAGAAAAGAAGTTGTGGCATAAGTGGTTGGGTCACATTAATCAATAGAGCATGAAAAAAATATACAAGATTAAGATATTTGTCTACATTCCCAATATGAAGTGTGATCAAGAAAAGACATGTGATGCATGAATGCAAGGAAAGATGGTCGGGTGTTCATATTGATCGAATAACAAAAGGGCATCAAATATGCTTGATCTTATCCACACATACATATATAGTCCAATGAACGTGGCTAGAAAAAATGGAGAGAGGTACTTCATTATTTTTATTGATGATTATAGTAAAATGGATTATATAATGACTATGAAGATGAAATGACAAGTGTTTGATTGTATAAAGAGTTATTTTTTAAGAGATGAGAATGAAACTGGTCACAAAATAAAGATTCTATGATCACACAATAGATAATAATACACATCCATTGAATTTGAAAATTACCTGAAAAAACATGGGATAAAGCATGAGGTGTATGTAGTGAGAACCCCTTAGAAAAATGGGATTTTTGAAAGAAAAAATTGATAGGTGAACAATATGGATAGAACTATGCTGATTGAGATTCACGTTTCTCATCATTACTAGAAAGAGGATGTTGAAGTGGTAGTGTACACTCAAAATCATACAAGGTTTTTTGTGGGAGAAACCAAGTACCATATGAGATATGGTATGTAAAGAATCCCTCTTTGAAATATTTTCATGATTTTGGAAGTAAATGTTTCATTCGAAGAAAATAAGGCAATCAATGCAAGTTTAATGATGTAGTAGATGATAGAATATTCCTTGGATATTTAATTAAGATAAAAGCATACAAATGTTACAATAATCATCTTATAAATATTTTTGGAAATAAGAAATGTCAAAATCATTGAGGATAAAACCTTAAATACCTCAAGTAGATCATATATTTATATGATTAAAGATGAATAAGAAAGTGGAAAAGGTATAGATTAAAATGAAAAAATAATAGAAGGCTTGAAAAGCATTCAGGGCTAACAAAAATATGATGATTCAGATGAAGAATCAGAAGAGGAAACCATTTCTGAATAAACTTCATCATAACTTCACATGAGAAATAGACAAGCATAAATTGATCAATCCAACATCATTGAGGATGGGACCTCACCCACACAAACGAGGAGAATGAGGAATAAAGCACAGTTTACCTTCCTTTCAATTGTGAAACCAACCTCGTTTGAAGTAGCAATAAAGGATGAATCATGGGCTAAGGTAATGAATGAAGAACTGGATCGTATTGATAAGAACCGGACATGGGATCTTGTTAAGAGACTTAAAAATCAAAATGTAATTAGAACAAAGTGTATCTTAAAAAAAAATCAATGAGAATATAAATGTTATTAGAAACAAGGAACACTTATCGGGTAAAGTCTATGAACATATTGAAGGCATTGATGTCGAAAAAATATTTACTCCATTAGCTATACTAGAGTCCATCATGATTTTTCTTGCCATGAAAATTTGAATAGAGTACAGAGTTTATCACATGGATGTCAAAAAAACATTATTAAATGAATTTATTGAATAAGAATTCTATATTGAAAAACTAGTGGGATTTCTGATTAGAAATAATGAGACTAAGGTTTGTATATTAAATAAATCTCTCTATGGTTTGAAGCAGGCCCACAAGTGTGGTATTCTCGACTCGATGCTTATCTTTAGAAGATTGAGTTTAAAAGATGAGGTACCTACCATAATATCTATGTGAATAATTATCAGAAAGATAAATTTATAGTTCTTATATACATGGATGATATTATTTTTGGAAAAAGTAGACAGGGATCTGTGGAATAATTTTCTAATCACATGAAATAAAATTTGAAATGTCCATGATTGGGGAACTCACATACTTATTGGGGATTAAGGTGATTAAAAAGAAGGATTACACCTTCATTTCTTAGGTGAAACACACAAGAGATATTCTAAAGAAATTCAGAATTCATGAATCCAAACCGATGTTGGCTCTAATTATGGTTGGGACAAAACATGGGAAGCATGAGGATGGGACATCTTTGGATTCCACCCTGTACAAAAGAATCATTGGAAGATTATTATACTTGACTACAACAAGGGTAGATATCATATTTTCAACATGATTAACATCCCACTTTCAAAGTAGTCTGAAGGAATAGCATTTGGAAGAAGTTAAATGAATCATGAGGTATATTTGAGGTGCACTCAATTTTGGATTATATTTTTCAGTAGGAAGAGATAACAAATTATTAGAATTTTCCAAAGTTGATTGGTCTAAATACGTGATGGATCAAAATTCCAAAAGTGGTGGTGCTTTCTTCATAGGAAACAAATGTGTGGGATAGTTGAGAAAGAAATAGGAAATCACTTCTCTTAGTATGACTAAAGTATATTATATCTCTTCTACAAAGGCTTGCACTCAGCTATTATGGATGAAGAAACAATCAACTAATATTGGTGATGAGGTGGAACAACAAACGATGATTTACTGTGATAAAAATATCATGATCGATCATATGAAGAATCTGGTTTAACACTCTTGTACCTATAATATTGATATATGATATCACTTCATTAAAGTAAAATTTGAATAAGGTGTGATTATAGTGGAGCATGTTGGAACTGATGATCAAGTGGCCAACATTCTAAATAATCCTTTGGTAGCACAAATGTTTGATAAACATAGGTTAAACCTCATTGTTCAACCACATCCCAATGCATGAGGAGGTTATGTCTCATACCCTCTCCCCATTTGTGTTAACTATTTTAATTTTTGTGTGGAAGTGGTGCATGTTTATGGGGGAGATACGATCTGGGGGGAGTTTGTTTTGATATCTATAAGTAAAAATACAGGTTCTTTAGGTTTGTTAACAAAGGGGTAGAATGGATAATTTTAACTTTATAAATGTTTTATGGTTTTAGGGTTTTTGAAAAATCATACAATTCTTCTGTGACATGATTATAATTAGGTGTTATGAGGAAACAATTCACAATTCTTCCGTGGCATGATGAGATTTAAATGTTATGAGGAAACTATTTATAGTTCTCATAGATTATCTTATACATATTTAAGCATTCCAAAACATGATATCCCAATTCATTCTTCCCCTCTTTCTTTCTACACCCAGCATTTCTCACATAGAATTAGAGTGCTGGTTGAGTTGTTTATCACCTTTTATATTTTTGTTCAAGTATGGTGATTTAATGAATTTATCTAAAGATTTCCGAAAAACCCAAAGGGGGATATTGTTGGAATCAAGGATTTTCACTACTGGAAATGGAGTGTGATTTTTTTATTGTCAATCCACAATAGTTTTGAACAATGAGTTTGAAATTCAAGTGTTTTTAGTATGTAGATGGATTTAATATTGAAGGTTTCATTGTTTTCTAGTGTTTTCCAAATTTTTGGGGTCCAAAATTTAGAGGATAGAGAAAGTTGTTTTTGAAAAAGGAAGCATGTTAGTGTAAAAATTCAAATATCGTGCACAAATTTGATGGTTAGTTGAAAACTTACACACAAGTGATGTTTCAGGACCATCATATCAAAATATGGAAAAGGCATGAGATATGTGCAAAAGTTAAAATTTTGAGAAAGATGTGTTTTCAAGACATAAGAATGATGTACACCATGGAAGGAACACAATACTCTTACATGCCAAACACAACATCAAAAAATAGTTTTTTTCATGATGGAAGCCCATCAAGGAACTTTCACACAAGTATTTCAATGTCTATAAATATGTGGCCACCCCATTCATTTGAAGTAACTTTTCCAATGAAGATTTTGTGTTTCTACCATGCGAAAGAGTTGCATGTAGTAAACATTGCATAAAAAGTGTTTCTTATGTTTATCAAGACCAAGTGAATATCATGGTCCACTTTCAAAAAATACAAGGGTTTCATGATATTTATCTTGCATAAAAAATCCAAAAGTTGTGTGCAAGTACAGGTGTTGCACGCAAGTGATTGAGTTTCACAACTAGAAGGTTTTTAAATATATGGTTTGTTTAATCAGTTCTTTCAAGTGAATTAGTTCAGTATTATGGTAAAAATAATTACTTGTGATAATAAAGGACAAATATTTAATGCCCAAACTATTGATTCTACCTTGAAGTCGTTGAACCGAGTAATACCTCTCCCAAAGTAGTGTGCTAGGGGGAGTCGACGGAAGTGTTCCAAGGGAGGTAATGTGGTGTCTCCAAAATATAATTAAGGAAATGTACCTATAATAGAGTGACTATTTATAAAATTATTTATTATACAATAACTAGTAAAGCTTAGTGGATTTAGGTATGACTGACACACTATCAGTGTATGCTCATTAAACTATCCCTTAGTGATGAACCAAGTAAAAATACTATGTTTTCTATCAATGTGTGAATGTTTAATTAATATATGATTCCATTATATAGGTTCAATTAGCTCCTACTAACACGAGAATAGTATTTGACGCTTTAAAAGAAAAATTTGACACCCAGATTCACTCTTCCCCTCTTAGGGTGTTTTGGGGTACTAAAAAATCATCACATACATCAAAATTCCAATAATTAATGAAAATGATTCTTTCACCATGTATTAGACATCCTCTTCCATTTTAACCCCTTTTCCTCAGATAACATGAAATGTATATAAATAGTGGTCTAGACAAGCTTATATCCAAACAACCCAAACTTTTTAATGATATTCCTTAATTATTCCTTCTAGGATAACACCAATGTTTTAGTTTTTATATCCTTCTCTATTATCATCCTCAATATTTTCTTGGAATATCTAAGGTAATTCATTTTGAGTCTTTGGGAGAACTTTTCAGCTCCTAAATCCATGAAACATTAGGAACCACTAGTAACATTTCATCCACATAAATAAGAAGTATGATGTATGTGTCGGAACCAAGGTTTTTCATTGCTGGAAACATAGTTTATTTTGTGTTTGTTGTCAATCCATACTAGGGTTGATTAGGAAGTTTGTAAGAAAAGTGATCTTACGGTACATACAGATTCAATGTTGAAGGTTGTGTTATGTACCATGGTTTACCAAATTTTTGGAGCTAAAAATTAGGATAAATGATAAATATTCATGAAAAGTGTAGTTTTAGGTTTATCTCTTCAATATATGGTAATAGAATGAGTTTCATTAATATTGGAGCTTTGAGAAGATGTGGAGCTTCATGAAGGCATCTAGTATCATGATGGTTTGAAGTTTTTTTAATTCATGATGGGATAACGATAATTATATGCGACTATAATAAGCTTTGTGATTGGTAAAATTTCACTAGATATTCATGAATAAAGGATCTTTGTGAACATTACTGAAGAGATTCATTAAAAATTCTATTGGGGGATTGAAAAATTCAGAAAAGGAAAAGTCTATAAATAGGTGGCACAACACATCATTCAAACATGAATTAAATTAGAGAAAAGGTTGAATCACTCTGAATTCAAGAAGGATAGAATCTTCATGTTTTAGAAATTATTTGTGAGCTTAATCATCATGAACATATTGGTTATGTATTTAATTGTGCTAATGATTTTCATAAATGGGTGTTTTATGAAGACTGGGAGTTTTGTGAAGACTTAGTGTTCCATGAAATGTTGTGATCTTCGTGAAGGTTGTGAGCTTCATAAAGGTTGGGATCTTCATGAAGGCACATGGGTTCATTAATTCTGATATTTATTTGATATATAAATGGGGTTTCTTGAAGGCTAGGAGATTCACAAATAGTATTGGTTGAGATATGGTTTAAGTGAACAATACTTACAAGTTTATAAATTCAAGACTATGGTGAAATTAGAGTCTCATTCTATTTAGGGACAATGACTTAAATTACCAATCTATTTAAGAAACCATTAAGTCACTAAAATAAGTAAGACCTCACACAAGGTAGTTAGCTAGGGGGATTCGACAGAATTGATCCAAGGGAGGTAGTGTGCCATCCCTAAAAGTATTGTAAAGGTAGTGTACCTGGTGTAGAGTGATTTTTCATGAACAAATTTAATCCACAATACCTAGTGAAGCTTAGTGGATTTAGGTATGATTGACACACTGTTAGTGTATGCTCCTTGGACTAGCCCTTAGTGGTGAACCAAGTAAAAATGATGTGTTGTTTTTCTATTTATGCATCTGGGTGTTTGATAATTTCACAAATCCATTAAAAGGTTTAATAGGTTCCTTCCAACATTGAGATAAGATCCACCAATTCAAAATAAAATGTTGACACCATGATTCACCCCTCCCCTCTCAGGGTGTTCTAGGGTCCTATAAATGGTATGAGAGTGAATAGGTTCTTGGTGTTAAATATTTACACTGTTGTCATGGATAATTCAGTGAATGTTAGGGTAGTTCCACTCTTTGACAGAATCAACTTTCATATTTGGAGGAATATAATGAGATCTCATATGTGATATCTTGGTATGGATGTTATTTATATTATAACTCAGGGGATTTGGGTCACTGATGTTACAGGTTTTTTTATGAATAAAATAGATAGAAAAATTCATGATACTAATGCCAAAGCTCAAGATGATAATACTACAACACTATTTGATCAAATCAATTTAAAGGTGATTAGTTTCACTATATCCAAGTCCATCTAGGATATAATTGAAAATATATATGAATGTGATAACAAAGTAAAAGAGGCCAAAATTCAAGTCTTATAAAATCAATTCTATGATCTGAAAATTCATCCAGATAAAAATGTAGATAGTTTCTTTAATCATATAACTAAATTTGTCAGAGATATTTGAGGACTTGGAGAAGAAATTAAGTATATTGAAATTGTGAAGAAAATATTGAGAAGGATTCCACCACTTTACAATCCAAAAGTTTTATCCATTGAGAGAAGCTATTTTTCTAATATTTCTCTTGATGATATGATAAGTAGTGTAATTGATTATGAAATGAAAGTCAAACAAGAAGATTCAATGACTCGAGTAAGTAAGGAAATGGAATTCAAATCCATTCGATGCTTAAGGAAATTTAATGATGTAGAAAGTGAATTATAAATCAGTAATAATCCTTAGTGAAGGTTCCCTCAAAAGTGATACTTCAAATCAGGAAAGAAATTATAGAGAAAGAGATTTTTCTATAAATAAGAACAAGATGATAATTACTTTTTAGAGGATATAGAACCAGAGTTTATATATCAACTTGAAGCACCCATGATAGCTGCAGTTGAAAAAGTAGAACCTAAAAAATATGATGATAATCAATTTATTGGTGTTGTTGATCTCAAGGAGGAACTTGAGGGTGCTCTTGATATACTTTACATTCAAACAAAGAAAAACATAAATATAAAAACCTTGTTGAAATATTTATCATAGTATGTATATCATCTTGAAGAAGAAATTTATCATCTAGAAAGAGAGGAAGAAGAAAATTTGACAACTCTTGAAATATCAGAAGCATTTTTGGAATTTAAACTCAATATTGAAGAGCAAGAAAAAGTCATCAATGACCTTAAATTGAGACTTGAGTAAGAGGCTAAGATAGTTGTGGTACTTTAAAAAGAAGTTGTTACTTTAAGGATTAAAGTGGAAACTAAATAAAAATCAAGGTAAATTAAGGAGAAATTATGGTCTGGAATATTTTCATATGTAGAGTTATTTTAAAGAGATAAACATGGTTTTGAAGTAGTATAGACGGCCTTGAATGATCAGAGATCCACATTTATGGGAAAAAGTAGAATTGGATATGATGTAGAGTAATTAAAGGATGGAAACAAGATGAGACAAAATAAAGGGAAGTAGAAAGTTTCATATGTCATAAAGGCACCTGATGTCTCAACAAACAATGTTTTGAACCAAACATTAAAGAGAGATGAAAATAATCCTCAAACATCCAAAGAGGATTTATATTCAAATACCTTTACAAAATAAGGGTACATGTGGATGAAGGGAAGTGAGAAGATCCTCCCCCTTATGAAATGAAAATTATATGGCTTTCTAAGCCATACCATGTCTTACTGTGAAGAGGCAAGAAGCTATCTAAATGGGAAAGTGCCTAGAAGTTAACAAGGGAGAATGAGACCATATCCTTCATCATATAGAATAATTAGTTTCTATAGATATTTTTTTCACTATTTTAACTATATCCATAAATCTATTCATTATAGGAAGAGGAAAGGTGGGAACAATACCTATAAAACTCCAAGACAAGTCAATACCCGTCAACCAAGTAGAGTTACTCTTGAAAATAGGTATTCTCATCTAGAAGAAGAATATTATCATGATGAACCCATTCATATTTAAAAGATATCATAAAGGTAATATTTAGATTTCAATCAATCAAGTATCCCATGGAAGGAAAAGAAAAATATTGAGAAATCCAATCTTGTAGAAATATCTCTCAAAGACACAAAGAATAGTAGCACAAATATTCTTGATAGTGGATGCTCATTTTACATGATTAGAAATTCATATTTTCTTAATAATTTTAAGAAAATGGTTGATATAATAGTCATATTTAGAAATGATAGTGACTTAAAGGTCAAAGGAATTGGAAATACAGAACTAGAAAATGACGAGCTAAAGAAAAATGAAGTTATCTATGTAGACGGTTTGAGTTAAAATCTCATGAGTGTGAGTCAAATTTGTGACACAAGACTGGTAGTGGAATTTAATTATAATGGGTTCACTATCAAGGTAAAAAAATAAATTCTCTAATGAAATTATGTAGAATAGATAGAAACTTATACCATGTTGATAGTAAAGAGAATACTTGTTTCTTGACAATTGAAGAGGAAAACAACTTATGACACCAAAGGTTGGGTCACATTAATCAATAGAACATAAAATACATATCTAACTGAAATATTGTTATTGAAATTCGCAATATGAAGTATTATTATGAAAAAACATGTGACACATGTATGCGAGGAAATATGGTCGAGAGTTCATATCGGCTAAGGAACAAGAGGGCATTGAACCTGCTTGATCTTACCCACATAAATATATCTGGTCCAATGAATGTGGATTGAATATATATAGAGAGTATATTTATTATTTCTATTGAGTATTATAGTATAATGTATTGAGTGATGTTTATGTATAAGAAACTACAAGTTCTTTATTGAATGAAGAGTTACCATCAAAGAGCTAATAATGAAACTACCAATACAATCAATATTCTATGATCTAAAAATGAAGGAGAATACACATCCACTGAATTTGAAAATTACCTCTAAAGGTTTATATAGTGAGAATCTCTCAAAAAAATGGGGTCATTTAATATAGAAATCAATAGGTGAATTATATGGCTAGAACTATGATGATTTAGAGTCGTGTTTCTTATCAATACTGGAAAGAGGCTTTTCAAGTAGCAGTTAACACTCAAAATCAAAAATGATTTTTTATAGGATAGAACATGACACCATATGAGATATGGTATAAAAGGAATCCCTATATGAATTATTTTAGTGTTTTTGGAAGTAAATGTTTCATCCAAAACAAATAATGCAATCAATGAAAGTATGGTGATGCTATATACGAGGTAATATTGCTTGTATATTCAATGAAGAGTAAAGCTTACAAATGCTAAAATAATCATCTTGGAAATATTATGGAAAGAAATGATGTAAATATTATTGAGGATAAAAACATAAATACATCCAAGAGATCATATATTGATATAATTAAAGATTAATAATAAAGTGGACAAGAGAAATATTCAAATACAGAAGTAGTGGAAGACTTGAAAAACATTTAGGGATTAGAAAATGATGAAGATTTAGAAGAAGAATCAAAAGAAGAAACCATTATTGAAGAAACTTTATTAAAACCTCATATAATAAATAGAAGATAAGAAATTGATCTATCTAACATCATTAAGGATTGAACTGCACCTATATAGACAATGAGAATGAGTAATGAAACACATTCTTTCTTCTTATCAATTGTGGAACCAACCTATTTTGAATAAGCAATGAAGTATGAATCATGGGTTAAGACCATGAATAAAGAACTAGATCATATCGATAAGAAACAAACATGTGATCTTGTTAAGATACCCTAAAATCACAATGTTATTGGAATAAAGTGGATATTAAAAAAATATGATGAGCATGGAAATGTGATAAAAAAGGCATGCTTGATGTGTAAAGGCTATGAATAGATTGAAGTCATTGATGTTGAAGAAATGTTTTCTCCAGTATCTAGACTAGATTAGATCAGGATCTTCCTTTCCATGGCTATTCAAATAGGGTACAAAGTTTATTATATGGATGTAAAAACAACATTTTAAAATGGAGTTCTTAAAGAAGAAGTTTACATCGAACAACCAGTGGGATTTCTAATTGGAAATAATGAGATGAAGGTTTTTAGAATAAAGAAGGATCTCTATGGTTTGAACTAGGAACCATGAGACCAATATTCTCAATTAGATGCCAATTTGAAAAGGTTATAATTTAAAATAGGAGACATCGACCATAATCTCTATGTGAATAATTCTTAGAAAGATCAATTTATGGTTCATGTGTATATAGATGATTTTATTTTCTGTAGAAGCAGGAAGGGATCAATGGAATAATTTTCTAATCACATGAAATATGATTTTGAAATGTCTATGACTGGTGAACTCACATACTTTTTTGGGCTATTAGTGGTTTAAAAAAATTATTACACCTTCATTTATCAATAAAAATATACAAGAGAGCTTCTTAATAAATTCAACATGCATGACTCCAAACCAATGTCAACTCTGATTTTGGTTTGAAAAAAACTTGGAAAGCATGAGGATGAGAAATATGTGGATCCCAACTTTTATAGTAGAATCATTGGAATATTATTATACTTGAACACAACATGATCATATATCATCATTGTAACATTCTTAGATGCTCACTTCCAAATTAGTCTGAAGGAAGATCATTTTAATGCCATTAAAAGAATAATGAGGTATATTCAAGGTACTATCAATTTTGGATTACACTTTGAAATAGGAAGATATAATTAATTATCTGAATTTTATAACACTTAATAGGCTAGAGATATAGTGGATAGAAATTCTACAAGTGGTGGATCATTCTTCATTGGAAATAAACATGTAGGATGGTTGATAAAGAAACAATAAATTACTTGTCTTAATATGACTGAAGTAGGGTATATCTCTTCTAAAAATTTATGCACTCATCTATTGGGGATGAATCAACAATTGATAGATATTGGTGATGAGGTGGAATAATTTATGGTGATTTATTTTAAAAACAAGAGTAGAATTGATCTTATAAAGAATCCAATTCAGCATTCTCGTAACAAACATATTGAGATTAGATATCACTTCATCAAAGAAAAAGTTGAAAAATGTGTGATAAAAATGGAGCATGTTGGAACTGATGACATCCTAACTAAACCCATAGAAACACCAATGTTTTAGAAACATCAGTCTTCAACCACCTCCCATTTCATGAGGAGGTTATAGTTGTTACTCTCTCCCCATTAGTGTTAACTATTTTAATCTATTTATGGATGTTATGTTGGTATATGGGGGAGAAATGATCCAGGGGGATTTTTTAATAGCTAAAATTTTACATAATGGTTCTTTTGGTTTATTTCCAAATGAAGAGATAAGTGAAATTCAATGAACTATAGGTTTGTAGGGTTGGGTAGTGGTCTATATGCAGGGTTGCATAGTGGTCTATCAATGCATGAAATTACCATTCACCAATCTTGTTTTCTACCTTGAGATCTACTCACATAGACTTAGAGTGGTGGATGAGTTATTTCACGTCAATAAATTTTTTTGGTTGAGGCTGATTGCCAACAAACCTAAAGAAGGAGATTTTTGGAACCATGGTTTTTAATTTATGGAAACAGAGTGTATTTTTTGTTTTTTGTAAATCCATACTGGGGTTGATTAATAATTTTTTAAGAAAAGTGATCTTACATTAAATAATGTTTTGGTGTTTAAGGAGGAATAATCTCTTAGTGTTTTTAAAATTTTTAGAGCTCAAAATTAGGAGGAAGGATCAATCTTTAAAAAAAGTGAAGTTCTTGGTTTGTCTCTTTAATATACGGTGAAGGCATGAGTTTTGCGAAGATTGGAGTTTCATGAAGATGTGTATCATCATGAATTCATCTGGTTCCATGAAAGTTTGAAGGTTCATGAATGCATGATGGTATGATGGTAGTCCTATGAGACTATGATAATCTTCGTGAATGGTAAAATTTCACTGAAACTTTGTGAATAAATGATCTTCACAAGAATGATTAAAGAGGTTAAAAAAAGGAATTTGGGGTTTGAAATATTTATGAAATGAAAATTCTATAAATAGGTGGTCACAAAACATCATTCACACAGGAAGAAAATTGGAGAAAATTCTAAATCATTCTGAATTTTTGAGGTCTAGAAGCTTCACAAATCAGGAATTCTCTATGAGATTAAGTATCATGAAAAGACTGGTTAATTCTTAACTGATTCTAAGGCTTTTCAGAAAATGGAGTTTCATGAAGTATGGGAGTTTCATGAAGAATTAGTATTCTATGAAAGGCTATTATCATTGTGAATACTATGATATTTGTAAAGGTTGGGAGCTTTGCAAAGGTGTGTGGGTTCATGAATGCTAATATTTATTTGAAACATAAATAGGGTTTCTCAAAGGCTAGTAGCTTCACAAACTGTAGTGTTGAACATATAGTTCAAGTGAAAAATGATTCCAAGTGATTCAATTCCAAACTATAGTGAAAGAATAGTCTTGTGGTAATCAGGGAAAAAGAATTAAATTCCCAATATATAGAAGCAACCTTCAAGTCATTAAACTGAGTAAGAATTCACCCAAGGCAGTGAGCTAGGGGGAGTTGACAGAAGTGATCTAAGGGAGGTAGTGTATTATCCCTAAAAGTCTTGTAAAGGAAATGTTACTAGAATATAGTGAATGTGCCTAAAAAATTTTAATCCATAATACCTAATGAATCTTAGTAGATTTAGGTATGACTGAGACACTGTCAGCGTATTCTCCTTGGACTAGCCCTTAGTGATGAATCGAGTAAAACTACTGTGTAATTTTTTCATTTATTCATCTGGGTGTTTGATAACTATAAAATTCCATTAGAAAGGTTTAATAGGTTTATACTAATGTGGGGATAAGAGACACCACTTTAAAATAAAAATTTGACACCCAGATTCACCCCTCCCCTCTTAGAGTGTTCTAGGGACCTATAGTATATCCCATCATTCTATAATTTCTAATAATAATAGTGATCAGAGTCACTCCATGTGAAACTTTTTTTATTCATTAAAGTGTTAAAATTCTAGAACCACTATTGAGGTTCTTATTTGGAGTTGTGGAGGATTCAATTCAACATACAAATAATGCCCTCATTTCAATGATCTTTTAAACCCTTCACCTACTTCATGTAGATATCCTCATCCAATTAACCATAAAGAAAGACATTTTTAATTCTATTTATTCCAAGTTTAGATCATAAAAATTAACTAAACTCAACTCTATATGGATAATTGTATGTTTTATAAATGGTTATAATATTTTCAAGTAGTAAATACCTTCTTTCATTAGGAAACTTATCATGATTCGACCTTAACTAGTGCTCGAGCCCCAACTATCATGAGCCCACCTCCATAGGCTAGGGTGTGGAGACCAGTTCCAAAAGGAATATCCTAAATGGGAGGCCTTTTCCTAATGTTTGTATACATACACACTTGACTATATCATTGAAAAAGTATAGATAAATAATAATAAAAAGGATAAACAACTACAAATTAAGCCAAGCATACAAAACCTCTAAGGTGTATAAGAGCACGATAGTGAAAAATGAAAAGTAAAGGGGAAAAATACACACCCAACCGGAAAGATACCCAAACCTAATAAAACTGGAAAGTAAAAGGATGATTGAGCCCAAATCCTGATCTCCAATCTTTGACCGTCATACATGGTCTAAGGAACCAAGTTTCCCTAAGCTCCTATAAAGTCATGTCTGACCTATCTGTCATCCACATAAGACATGACACGTGCAGGAAAAGTCCATGAAGAGGTTAGTATATACATACCCATTAGGACACCCCAGAAGCTAAAAGAAGAGTAGTAATATATACAATAGAAATTTAATGACAATAGATATTGAATAGTTAGTAGGATATAGATCAACCCAAAGAAAGAGAAAATAAACTCATACAAACATAAGGGGCTCAACATGGTGTGTAGGTGGACTACACATCGAGTCGTCGCTACCTATAGTAGGAGAGTAACATCATACAACCATGAGGTTCTCAACACGGTGAGTAGGTGGACTACCCTGAACATATCTACAACCCATGGAAAGAGAGTAACCAAATTCAATGGTATGGATACAAACATATATATATCCTCAAACAGAAGAATTCCAAATGAGAGAGAAGGGGATATCCATCTCACATCCCAACCCATGAAAAGATTCACCATTAGTTTCATAAGTCCATCAATGATGCATAACATCTCACACATTTTATTAGTAGAAAAAATCAAAGTGAAGCCTCACCTCGCCACTATACCTCACAATCAAGTGGCCAAAATCTCAAAGAAGAGGACCCATGACCTGACAGAACTGGAGGGTTCCACTCAGTGGATAGATAGAGGACCCATGCCCTATTTCAAAAGGAGTGTTCCACTCTAATAGTCGATAGAGTACCCATGCCTTACCCAGTAGGAGGGTTTCAATCTAATGGTAGAAGAACTATATCCTGACTTCACAGGAGTGTTCTACTCTAGTAATCGATAAAAGACCCATGCCCTGCCCAGTAGGAGGGTTCCACTCTAATAGTATATAGAGGAACCATGACCAATATAGTTGGAGGGTTTCACTCCAAAATATAGATGACCCATGAACTACCCCAGTAGGAGGGTTCCACTTAGATAGGTTGCTAAATGACTCATTCCCTATGCCAATAGAAGGGTTCCACTCTTTGATGCTAGAGGAACCATGCCTTGAATTCCCTAGAGGGTTCCATTATGATGGATGATGTAAGATCCCGAGTTTTTCTATGAGGTAAAAATCATTTTAATTTCATTTTAAATGCTTTTTTTTCAGACTAATGTGAATACCCTTTGAGTTCATGGGGGGTATCAGGGGTGTTTAGGGATTGTTCAGAGCAAGGAACTGAAATTTTTAGAAACATTAAAACATTTCATAGGATTAGTAGAAACCGTGTGGGATAGGCCACATGGTATGAATAACTATAAAAGGCATGGAAAGAATGAAATAGGATCCCACATAGTTTGAAGAAACTATATGGATAGAGGCGCATGCTCGTGTGGGGAACCTTCATTTTTTAGTAGAGACAAAGTGCATAGTTTTCACACAATTAATCAAACCATGCACAATGACTGTGTAGGTGCCGATGTATCACAACAAAGGGTGAATGGTTGGTGCTTGGTGTGGCCAATCATGTGTCCAAACCATGAATCCCAGTTAGAAAGAGGCAAATGTCCAATTTTACCTAAATTATATTTAAAACTTAAAACCATTTTGTTTCTCCTCCATTGGATAGTAGTGGCATTATAATATTTCCTTTGAAGGTTAAATCATAGATTTTGATCTCGTTCTTCCATCCAAACTTAGAATCAAGCATCATCAGTCTCATTGGATTCACGTCAGTGAGTACTCCATTCCTTTTATCAGGTTATTCATTCTTCTTGGTATTGATGGAGTTATTTATGTGAAAGGTACTATGACCCATTTCTTGGTTATTCATATGTTCTTCATTTTTCTCTCAATCCAAGTTAAATCAGAAGCTGATACTGGATGAGAACTCTTCTATAGATCAATGGTAGGTGGTCTATACTTTTCCCATGTGGTTTAGTGCTTTATAGATCTAGTTACTTTTATATGGAATGCCAAACTTTCTGATGTGACCCCTAAAATTAATTGAATGTTTAAATTGAACGTATTTAAACCCATTAGGTATGAACACTAGTTCCTTCATACTTGTTGGAGGTTGTTTCCCCAACCAAGGTCACCCATGGGGCGTGCCTTTGACATTTTCCATAATTATACCACCCATGGGGTGTGTGTTTGAGCTTACCTAGTTAGAGGAATACCATTTATGAATGAATTGAATTAAATTGATTGATTAGAAGATGTTCTACCTCCTTTACCATGTGATACATGATGTTGAATTGTTTAATTATTCAAATGTGATTTGTTATATTAGTGGGTAAACTCATGGAATGTAATTGATTATGAATTGTTATATGAGTGGGTAAACTTATGGAATGTGATGGTATGAAATGATAATTGAATTGAATGATGTATGTTTTCATAGGACACCATGGGTGCGCTACACCATGGGTTATGATAATGGTAGTGGATTCCTTGGATGTGATTTCTCCTTGGGTATTAATTCCAAGGGATTCCTTGGGCCTTGCTACCCCTTAGATCTAAGTTTTTTGGGGTTATAGTGGACATATGGTATGTTTCCATGCTCCTTAGAACCCAATTCAAGTGTAAACGAGTTTCCATAGAGATGCTCCTAGGACTCGATGAGGATGCCTTGGTCCACTTTACCTTGGATCAAGCCTTGCAGGGTTTGAAAATTCTGATTATTCGGCTCAACCATGATAAATGTGACATTATTGATGTAACGCCCCGACCCTAGCTACCCAGAGTCGGTGCATTACTTCATAACATTGGCATGATCACAAAAGATCAAGTCTCGAAAGACCGATTAGTTTAGTAGCCTTGGAAACACTAGATACATTCATAAGTCTTTAATTACATCATAAAAATGAAAACTACAATAACATGGTCTCTCTAGTCCACACTCATATCCTCACTGACTATTCTTGCAAGTCAGTCATAATACACCTCTTCAAATCCTGGGAAAAATAAAACATTGAAAGGGGTGAGCTCAAATGCTCCGTAAGGATAACAATATAGCAGAAACTTTCATAAGAAAACATAAGCATTTAAGGCAATGTATAACTAAAACAAAAGCCTTATTGAACTTGAACTTCAGCATAATATGGAAAAAGTAAAATAAAATAATGCCATTACTTACTCACATGGATATTCTACTAGACGAATAATCACATGAAATATCAATAACCACTTTCATAATGAGGGAATGTATAATGCCAGACATTCTGAAACATTTTTTCAAGGCCTCGTCCAAGACATCTAAAATGATTAAGGCCTCGGCCAAAACCATAAATCAAATTGGGAAAGGGCCTCAGCCAATTCCAAGTCTAGTTGTCTCATGAGACCTACCGATGCATCGAGGAGCTATAGCGGGATCCACCCGTCACATATTAAGTCCAATACATTCCTCATATGAATAGGTTTAAACATAACATAAATATTCGTATTAAAACTAGCATATGAAATGTCAACAATTTCTCCATAAACTATGGATGGTATAAAAATAACACATCCACAGTCAAATATTTCACAAAATGTTCAATGGAAGTTTTGTATCATAAATCAATTTCAATTAAACTTAAAACCCATCAAAGGATGTTGACATGGATGAAATCAAAGCTATTTGAGAGTAATATCTCTCCTTTTTGAAATCATTTAAAAGTTCCATTATTACAAAATAATACATTTACTTTGAATATATTCTTATAAGCTTGTTAGGGAAGCTTCGACGAAGTTATAATGGCTGAAAATAGCCGCACCCGCCGTATAAGTTAAAAAAAACATTCTTACCTTAAATTTGTCAAAGAGGTCAAAAAGTACATTGTTTGGAAAACGACGGTAAGATTACTTTCAAAAATGTATAAGGGTATAAATGAATTTAACACATTTTCCATTTAATAGTAAATTTTTTTTTGAAAGACATTTTTAAGAAACATGGATGTGGATGATAACGAGGTCCCAGTAGATAATTATGTATAAACAACCTTGGATAATGAAGAGGTTGTGAAGTAAACCCTTACCTTGTACTTTTCCTTGGTTGGGGTAGGTTAACCTCCTGTATAATGGTGAAATAATTGTTATTAAATTATACAAGAATCATATACATTCATATGACATCATATATGATCTTTTAACATTGCTTTGTTAATAATATCTTAGATTTATCGTTGTTTCGGGTGTTAACTTACTCGTTTTCTTTTATATGTTTTGTTACGTAAGTCATGTTTTTCATGGATAGGTTGTATATTATTCATATCCAGAATGATATAATGTCCTTAAACATTATTTTTAAATCATCAAATGATAATTATACTTTAATGGATACGACGGAGAATGAATCTCATCACGTTCGTGGAGACGGTAGTCCGTACGTACGCACGAGCGACAATATCATTATTTTGATATTAAAATAATATATAATTGGATAGTATATCATATATACAGAATCATTATCATGTTATATTTATTATTTACATGAATTACATATCATTATTATACCCATCTAAATAATAATATATTGAATAACAATTACACCACGACATGGAGATGGTAAGCCGTACGTACGCAGGTATGGTGAAATGTCATTCAAATGATGGGTAGAATACTGAATATGGTTATTCCATATTTATAATAACATCACAGTATATAGAAGATACTAGATTTATAATTTTAGAATTGAAATAATAAACAAAGAGGGAGTGGAAGAAGAAAGAAACTTGAAAGAGGGTGATGAAAATGTTACCTCTTCTTCGGGTTCTTCCTTTTGATTTGATCAAAAGGACTCCTTAGGATGGCTTTCTGACTAAATTAAAGCTTCTAGGATTAAGGGAGAGAAGTTGGAAGAGTATTTGGGCAGAGTTTGTCCGAACCAAAAGGCTTGAAAGTGTGAATAAGGTGGTAGAGGTGGGGGCCTTTTATAAGAGGAGAGGAGGGGCTCTTTTGGAAAGATTGAAATGTTACATTATTATACAATGCTTTTCGGATTCTAAAGGTCCCACACTTATAAAATTCGTGGATAAGGTTATAAGGGTTCGAAATCTCTTCATCCAATAGGCTTTGGACAAGTGTAAGCCTTGTATTTTTCATTATCTTCTCATTTTATTGAAATCGTTAAATAATGAGGTCATCGCTGCATCATCATGATGTCATAAATAATTTAATTTATTTAATGTCTAAAAATTATAAAAAAACTACTATGATGTAGGAAATCTTTTTAGCTTTCCAATTATTATTTATAGTCAAAAATATGACTTGTATAACCCCATATAAAAATTGTTTTAGTAAAACATTTCATGTTTGTTTCATTTTTTACTTTACCATTAAATAAAAGGTATTTATGTCATTTTCCAACTAAAGTGGCTCCATGGGGTCCCCAAGTTGACCCATGGATTGTCTTGGTCGGCCATGACACATCCAATGAGGGTAGGACATGTGTCAAGCTCATCTCATATTATTAAAACATTATTTTTACCTTAAACTACACTAATTACCTCTAATCGCGATTAAGAACTTAAAAGTTACTATTCACCAAAAATTATTTTAATCTCATTCAACCACATTTTACTTCTTAATGACAACCATGTATGTCGGATTTTTGAAAATCAAATCACAGAAGTGGTAATATTTCATTTAAACGAAAAATTAGTTATTTAACTACCACTTAGTGGTTTCACTATTCATCAAAAATTGAAGTTTTTCAGAACAATGCCAAAATTTCACCCTAATCTATAATTGATATTCAGAATTCAAAAATGATGTCTATTTTAAAAAATTCCAAACATATAAGTTGCATTAATTAATTTTATAATTAATTCCCGCTGTCACAACAAATAGCGTGTTTTTAAGAATCAATTTATATCAAAAGATTGGCAATTGTTTATGTCCATTTTCAATGTTAAATTAATTCTAATGACCACCATTGGATAAAATGGTAAAAATATATTCTAATTATACTTTAAAACCAGTAAATAGTATAATTTATCACAATAAATTATTTTTATTAAAAAAGTTGTTTTAAGTATTTTTCACTATTCATAAAAAAATTGGAAGTTCTCAGAAAGTTACAAAAAATTCAACTTATATTACGAATACAAAAATTAAGTCCATTTTGAAATATAAAATTTCTATAATTTTAAAAAGTGGTTATTACTATTCATAACGGCTACTTTGATTAGTCGCGGTGTTTTAGAACTCGAAGTTGCGTACAATGCAAGCTATTGCATTATTGAATGAGAAGCGTATCGTGGAAGCTCAGGGTGTTACATTATCCCCTCCTTCAATAAATTGCGTCCTCGCAATTTGAAATTTTTCTTTGTAAATAAAAGGTTGAAAATAGAAAATACCTTTGTGGAAACCCCACATCGGAAATAAGGTTAATAAATATATAATATTAAAAGAAAGTAAGATAAGTACAAAGGTCACCCGATATAGCCCATTCTAGGATTCTATGAAAATATGGATATGGAGGAGAAACAAACCATCAAGGTCTGATGGAGAGTTATAGAAAACAGGATTAGGAGAAAGTTTAACTACAAGAAAATCACAAACTTGTGATTGGTTAAACGGTCATTGAATCCCCAGTTGGAAAAGTTAACCGACAACATTTTTGTTTTAAGTTACCTTTTATAATGTTGAGGAATTTATTTAGGAGATTTACTAAGAACGTAAGGGAATATACGTACTTGTTATGTATACTTTCATTCGTTAATAAATTTTTACCACAAACCCAACTTTTACTACAAATGGTAACGGAACTCAAAAATATTCTATTTATCCTAATTGTATAAGGTTCCAAATGTTAACACATACCATTTAGATTAGTAAAACTATTTTGTAATAACCAGGGACTTCCTGTAGGCTAGTGGTAGGAAGTAAAGACTTGTCGCACTATGGTTGTGGGTTCGATTCCTGCAGCTTTGTCCGACGCGACGGGTTATTCCCCACCCTGAAGGTTGTCCTTTTCCTAAAAATATAGTATTATAATATTCCAAAAATAATCTTCAGAAATGCTTTAACCTTAAACAATACTATCCATGGTTCAACTTAATCCATTCCAACCTTAATAGTTATCCAAAATACCTCCGTCCAGACTTTCTCTAAAAGGTCTCTAAATTCCAAAATCAATTGTAACATCAGATTCCCCAAACAAAGAAAAGTTTCTCTTATTGTCACATAATAAAAATATGACTACCTTAATCATATTAAAACCTTACTGAAATCAAAAATTACGGCAGTACAATCTTTATATATATCACATTATTCTTATAACCAGAATATAATCCTTGAGTCCAAAAGAACCAATACATTAATTATTCTGCTTCAACTGTAGTCACAACATAAGATTGGCCTTGATCCCTTGGCCTTTTCTGAGGTAAGTTTCCTTGACGCTTAGGACATTCATTTGCATAATGCCCCATTTCCCTACAATTGTAGCATTCAACTTTGACAGCCTCTTTCTTTCCCTTGCAATCACGAGCCTGGTGACCCTTTTCTCCACATTTATAACAAACTCCCATTCCTTTTAGGCAAGTACCAGGGTGATTCTTCCCACAATTATCACATAATGGAAAATCCTTCTTTCCCTTTTTCCTTTTACCTGTCTCTTGTTCCACCGTTCTCTTCTTCTTTTGCTTTACTTTGTTTTCATAAGACTTAGAGAATTCCTTTTCTGTCTTGATAGCACACGAGACAATATCTTCGTATGATGAGAAGGATTGTGATACTAAATCTCGACAGAGAAATGGTTTTAACCCATCAAAGAAACGATCAATCTTACTCCTTGGGTTACATATATAATCTTCAGCATACCTCGCTAACCTTGTAAAGTTGGCCTCATACTTTGCAACATTCTCATCCTCCTTCTGCCTCAGACTCAGAAATTGCCTTTCCATATCCGCTCGATGGTCTCGAGGAAAGTATTTTTCTAAGAACAGCTCTTTGAACTCCCTCCATTCCATATTCGATACGTCATCATCTTCCTTTGTGTTTTGAATCAGCGACCACCACTGATCGGCATCTCCAGTGAGGCGGTAAACTGCCATGACAACCTTCTCCCTTTCGCTACTCCCCAAGGCATGAAATATTTTCTCTAAGGAGTTTATCCATTGATCAGCTACAAACGGATTTGTACCCCCATTAAATGTTGGTGGTTTTTGCCTCATGAAGCGGTCTAACATTGATCCTCCACGTTGCGGATCAGGGTGCTCCATACGAGTAAGGTTATTATTCATAACCTGAGTGAGTTGTCCCAGTATGGTAATAAGTTGATCAGCACCAGTTGTATCTCCAGATCCACAATAATTATCTTGAGCAGGAGGGCAATCCCTACACGGAGTTCGTGCATTGATACGGTTTCCATTCCTTCCACTAGGCGCCATTTCTAAACAATGGCATAAACTAGATTAGTTTATGAATCAAAATACATAATTCCATACTTGTAAAATACTTTACATAAATTGAACTATTTATAGATATAATCCATAATCATAAAAAGAAATGTTTTATTTGAGGAAGTATATACTCATAACCGTTCATAGTGGTTTGTAAAGAAAATGAGAATTATCCTAAGCATATCCCCTGGGAGTGTCGTAACCAAGAGTGCAGCAAGGCCCGTTGTCGTGAACCAGTTCCCGTTCGAGTCTAGCTCAAAGCGGTGTTTTCAGGTTTTACCCCTAGGTACATCTGTGCCAGAGCCGCCTCTACCTGATCGTATCCAGACAGGGATGTATTGCTTGGAAAACTCACAAAATCTCTACAATAACAAAATTCTAGGAAGTTCTTCTATACTAATCCTCAAAGTCTATCTTTGGGATATGTGCTCTAATCAGAGTTTATCTAAATCTAGCTTCCGAGGTTAGTACTAAACTGCCTCTGATACCAACTGTAACGCCCCGACCCTAGCTACCCAGAGTCGGTGCATTACTTCGTAACATTGGCATGATCACAAAAGATCAAGTCTCGAAAGACCGATTAGTTTATTTGCCTTGGAAACACTAGATACATTCATAAGTCTTTCATTACATCATAAAAATGAAAACTACAATAACATGGTCTCCCTAGTCCACACTCATATCCTCACTGACTATTCTTACAAGTCAGTCATAATACACCTCTTCACATCCTGGGAAAAATAAAACATTGAAAGGGGTGAGCTCAAATGCTCCGTAAGGATAACAATATAGCGGAAACTTTCATAAGAAAACATAAGCATTTAAGGAAATATATAACTAAAACAAAAGCCTTATTGAACTTGAACTTCAGCATAATATGGCAAAAGTAAAATAAAATAATGCCATTACTTACTCACATGGATATTCTACTAGACGAATAATCACATGAAATATCAATAACCACTTTCATAATGAGGGAATGTATAATGCCAGACATTCTGAAACATTTTGTCAAGGCCTCGTCCAAGACATCTAAAATGATTAAGGCCTCGGCCAAAACCATAAATCAAATTGGGAAAGGGCCTCGGCCAATTCCAAGTCTAGTTGTCTCATGAGACCTACTGATGCATCTAGGAGCTATAGCGGGCTCCACCCGTCACATATTAAGTCCAATACATTCCTCATATGAATAGGTTTAAACATAACATAAATATTCATATTAAAACTAGCATACGAAATGTCAACAATTTATCCATAAACTATGGATGGTATAAAAATAACACATCCACAGTCAAATATTTCACAAAATGTTCAATGGAAGTTTTGTATCATAAATCAATCTCAATTAAACTTAAAACCCATCAAAGGATGTTGACATGGATGAAATCAAAGCTATTTGAGAGTAATATCTCTCCTTTTTGAAATAATTTAAAAGTACCATTATTACAAAATAATACATTTACTTTTAAGATATTCTTATAAGCTTTTTAGGGAAGCTTCGACGAAGTTATAATGGCGGAAAATAGCCGCACCCGCCGTATAAGTTAAAAAAACAATTCTTACCTTAAATTTGTCAAAGAGGTCAAAAAGTACATTGTTTGGAAAACGACGGTAAGATTCATTTAAAAAATGTATAAGGGTATAAATGAATTTAACACATTTTCCATTTAATAGTAAAAATGTTTTGAAATACATTTTTAAGAAACATGGATGTGGATGATAACGAGGTCCCAGTAGATAATTATGTATAAACAACCTTGGATAATGAAGAGGTTGTGAAGTAAACCCTTACCTTGTACTTTTCCTTGGTTGGGGTAGGTTAACCTCCTGTATAATGGTGAAATAATTGTTATTAAATTATACAAGAATCATATACATTCATATGATATCATATATGATCTTTTAACATTGCTTTGTTAACAATATCTTAGATTTATCGTTGTTTCGGGTGTTAACTTACTCGTTTTCTTTTATATGTTTTGTTACTTAAGTCGTGTTTTTCATGGATAGGTTGTATCTTATTCATATCCAGAATTATATCATGTCCTTAAACATTATTTTTAAATCATCAAATGATAATTATACTTGAATGGATACGACGGAGAATGAATCTCATCACGTTCGTGGAGACGGTAGTCCGTCCGTACGCACGAGCGATAATATCATTATTTTGATATTAAAATAATATATAATTGGATAGTATATCATATATACAGAATCATTATCATTTTATATTTATTATTTACATGAATTACATATCATTATTATACCCATATAAATAATAATATATTGAATAACAATTACACCACGACGTGGAGACGCTAAGCCGTACATACGCACGTATGGTGACATGTCATTCAAATGATGGGTAGAATACTGAATATAGTTGTTCCATATTTATAATAACATCACATTATATAGAAGATACTGGATTTATAATTTTATAATTGAAATAATAAACAAAGAGGTAGTGGAAGAAGAAAGAAACTTGAAAGAGGGTGATGAAAATGTTACCTCTTCTTCGGGTTCTTCCTTTTGATTTGATCAAAAGGACTCCTTAGGATGAATTTCTGACTAAAGTAAAGCTTCTAGGATGAAGGGAGAGAAGTTGGGAGAGTATTTGGGCAGAGGTTGGCCGAACCAAAAGGCTTGAAAGTGTGAATAAGGTGGTAGAGGTGGGGGCCTTTTATAAGAGGAGAGGAGGGGCTCTTTTGGAAAGATTGAAATGTTACATTATTATACAATGCTTTTCGGATTCTAAAGGTCCCACACTTATAAAATTCGTGGATAAGGTGATAAGGGTTCGAAATCTCCTCATCCAATAGGCTTTGGACAAGTTTAAGCCTTGTATTTTGCATTATCTTCTCATTTTATTGAAATCGTTAAATAATGAGGTCATCGCTGTATCATCATGATGTCATAAATAATTTAATTTACTTAATGTCTAAAAATTCTAATAAAACTACTATGATGTAGGAAATCTTTTTATCTTTCCAATGACTATTTATAGTCCAACATATGACTTGTATAACCCCATATAAAATTTTTTTTAGTAAAACATTTCATGTTTGTGTCATTTTTTACTTTACCATTAAATAAAAGGTATTTATGTCATTTTCCAACTAAAGTGGCTCCATGGGGTCCCCAAGTTGACCCATGGATTGTCTTGGTCGGCCATGGAACATCTAATGAGGGTAGGACATGTGTCAAGCTCATCTCATATTATTAAAACATTATTTTTACCTTAAACTACACTAATTACCTCTAATCGCGATTAAGAACTTAAAAGTTACTATTCACCAAAAATTATTTTAATCTCATTCAACCAAATTTTACTTCTTAATGACAACCATGTATGTTGGATTTTTGAAAATCAAATCACAGAAGTGGTAATATTTCATTTAAACGAAAAATTAGTTATTTAACTACCACTTAGTGGTTTCACTATTCATCAAAAATTGAAGTTTTTCAGAACAATGCCAAAATTTCACCCTAATCTATAATTGATATTCCAAATTCAAAAATGATGTCTATTTTAAAAAATTGCAAACATATAAGTTGCATTAATTAATTTTATAATTAATTTCTGCTGTCACAACAAATAGCGTGTTTTTAAGAAACAATTTATATCAAAAGATTGGCAATTGTTTATGTCCATTTTCAATGTTAAATTAATTCTAATGACCACCATTGGATAAAATGGTAAAAATATATTCTAATTATACTTTAAAACCAGTAAATAATATAATTTATCACAATAAATTATTTTGATTAAAAAAGTTGTTTTAAGTATTTTTCACTATTCATAAAAAAATTGGAAGTTCTCAGAAAGTTACAAAAAATTCAACTTAGGATAATTTCAATATTACGAATACAAAAATTAAGTCCATTTTGAAATATAAAATTTCTATAATTTTAAAAAGTGGTTATTACTATTCATAACGGCTACTTTGATTAGTCGCGGTGTTTTAGAACTCGAAGTTGCGTACAATGCAAGCTGTTGCATTATTGAATGAGAAGCGTATCGTGGAAGCTCGGGGTGTTACAATTGATTATATGGCATGGGTTTGGTTGATATGACACTACAAGTTATAAAATGTGGCTATGGATGATATGATATATTATGTATATGACATGTTCATGGTGTTTAATTCCTTTTTCTTTAATTATAACTTGTTATAAGATCTTGAATTTGTTTTTGCAGGGAGCATTGTCTAGAATGACAGTATCAATTAAAGTTAATAATTTTTTCATGAGTACTTACTTGTATTACTGCCATATTTTTTATATATGTTTCACATTGCTTTAGATTTTATTGCACAGATAGGATTTCTTATAGAAAAAATGGGTGGTGACCTACTAGGATTGTATCTCACACCTTATTCAGGCCACCATTGGGTACTCAGATAGAATATTCAGATGTAGGTAGGGATCAGGGAAAGCGCCCACAATTGGATGCTTGTATTTGTTCCTTGATTAGGAGTAGGGGAGCACAGGACCAAGCTGAGGATCATAATGATATTTGGAGATATTGCTTTTTGTCCTTTTTGGTATTTTTATACATGTACTATATTGATGCATGTATAGCTATATTGGATATTTTTTAGATACATGACATGACGATAATTTTATATGAGATTACTTATGGTATTGTTGTATACATATGTCTTTGGATGTTTATCTCCTATTCAATTTTTATAATGCTTGTTCTATTGAATGTTATTATTATTCAGCTATGTTATAGTCTAACATGAGGGAATAGTATCCCCACAGACCCACCCTAGACTCTTACTGATAGTTGATAGCATCTGTCATTCAGGTAGATGCATTTGAGGCCATGTGACCAACTGAGTTCAGGGTACCGTTTAGTGGAATCTGGGTTCTGGATGTTGTAATGTGGTATTATAGGGGTTTTATTTTCTACCTTACTATTTTTTGATAATAGACACGGGATTAGGAAAGAATAGGAATTTGGTAATGAGATTTTCCTGGGATTAGATAACCCACATATGGGAAAAATCCAAATTGCCTCTAATTGAAATTATAGTTTTATAGATTTTTAGTGTTACAATTGATTTGATTCCACCATCGGGTGATGCACTTGAATGGTGATGTTATCATTGATATGATTTAGGGTTTTATTTTTTTTGTAACTTGATGATATGAGGGGATTCCATCTCATGCATCATTGTAGGCACCTGTTAGGATTCAAATTTGTTGAATTATTCCATGCCATAGAGGGTTCATTTCTTGTCTTAATGAATTTTTGATATATGCATTGTGTGATATACATATTTTTATGATAGATATTCTATGTAGGGAATTGGAAAACATGGTTGGAACTTAGAGTGCCTGTCATAACCTAAGTAGTGTTTTCCTAATTAGGCTACAACAAACACCCTGAGTAGCAAATTATGGAACATTGAGACACAGACCATGAGTCGCAGGGACTAGAACATGTTATGGTTTGGATTAGGTGGATGCTAAATTTCAGTTCATTAGGATTATGGGCCCTTATGAATCAGAAGTGGTGAACCATTTGGTTTAACCATTTAAAATAAAATGTGAAATGAATATGAATTCCAATTGAAATTGAAATGTGAAATAGAGAACTTAACCTAGAACTAACTTTTGATTGGGAAAAAGGTAGTGCCTCTAGTGACCTTTATGGATATTTATTTTTTCTAGTTCTAGATTCAGGAGAAGGTTGTGTGGTATGACCTGTTTATGGGAAGGTTTTGACTTGTACTATGCTTTTCACTATGAACTTTTCTATTGAATCTTTCTAAGGCATGTTTATAGAATGGTAGAGGAATTCCACCACAATGAACTCCATTCATACACCAAGAAGGTGGTGAAAACCATGCTCCGAAGGCAGTGGTCCATGGGATACCCATGGATCCTATGATAGTGAAAGTTGAGGAAACAGTTGTTGTTCTGTACATAGGTGCTGAGGCATAGTTCCATGATATTTTTACATGATTTATATAGACTTTTTAGGGAGAACCAAACCTTCCTTGTCTATGGATGATCTGAAGAGTGTGTTAACATAGTATAATCCTCCCATGTTTTTGGGGGGATTGCGGTCCATGGGCTGCTGAGCTATGGGTTGAGACTATTCTATCGATATTAGAGATTTTGGAGACACCTCCTAAGAGGAGATTGAAGCTTGCAACTTACATGATTTGGAGAGTAGAAAAGTGCTAGTGGGATTTTTTGAACCCGAAAGATAGGATACAAGATATGGTTTGGGATGATATACCAACCAAGTTCTATGACTACTTTTACCCCGAGATTCTGATAGAAGAGTGGTCCGGTGAGTTTATGCATCTAGATCAAGGTGCTACGACAATTATGGAGTATTCAAAATTCTTTACTAATCTACAATGTTTTTTGCAGACATACCACGATGATGAAATATTGAGGATGAAACACTTTGAGGATGTTCTCTGACATGATATTTCATCTTAGCTTAATGTGTTCAAGTTGATGACAATTATTGAGATATTAAATCAGGTGTTTCTTATAGAGTGAAACTTGAGGGAATCCAGGGGAACAAAGTAGATAATTACAGTCTATCGACCCATTAGTTTTACTTATAGTGGTAGGAATATTTGTTTTGAGTCTTCCCATGAGATGAGTACAGGAAAGACCACTGATGATGGAAGTGCAGTCTTCTTCCATCGGTGTGGGATATGAGGAAACATGAGGAATCGGTATGATTGTGACCTAGTCAAGTTCTGAGCTTGTGGCAGGATGGGCCACGTGTAGTGTTTCTACAGGTCCTTCCCTCTAGCAGTGAGTGGTAGGGGGTCAGATCCCACACCAAGTTTGGAAGTGGTTTTCACAACTCCATGTTTGGCTGGGACCAAGAGCAGTACTAGTTGTTTAGGTCTATGTGGTGGTGGTCATGGATGAGGTAGCCAGATACCGATTTTACCTAGATAGCAGAGTGGTCCTACTCCGGGTAATGAGGTTGTATCACAGGGCCGTGATTCATGAACGTTATATTCTGTACAGCCAACCTCCGAGTAACAGGGCTCCAGACCATCTACGGTGAGAGGTACAATCTTATTAGACTATAATCTTGTGTCTTCTCTCTTTGATATAGGTGCATTACATAGTTTCATATATGTACCTATAGTGGAAGTCCTTGGGATTTTTGTTTAGTTTTATAAGGGAATTATGACACTTGAACCTCCATTGGGGATCAGAATGAAGGATGTGAATCGGTTCAAGGAGTTCCCCCTTGAGGTTGGTGGGTGTTTCTTCATATGGAATATTTTTGTCCTGGAGATGACTAGGTTTTACATCATACTTAGGATGGAATGGCTAGTGACTTATTAATCCCATATTGATTTTTATCACCAAAGGGTGAATTTTATGTCACCAGAGGGCATGGTTTATACTCATAAGGGTGAATGGGATATCTAGAAAATCCAAGCTAGACTAGAGAATCATGGGATGGGCGGGATAACAACCCAAATTGATAGTTTGTATCTAGATGATCAAGGGGCATGTTAGGTAGATATCCCTCCAATATTTGATCATTTTAGGGATTTCTTTATAGAAGAATTTTCTGGTTTAATAACTAAGAGAGTGGTTGGGTTCTCCATCGATCTAGTGGTAAGAGCTGCATCAGTATCTATACCTCCTTATAGGATGACCACTACAGAGTTGCTTGATCTGAAGAAAAAGCTAGTGAATTTGGAGTAAAAGGGGTTTATACGAACCATTACATCTTCATGGGGTTCACTGATCCTTTTTTTTAAAAAAGTAAAATGACACCATCAGTATATGAATGGATTATCATAAATCAAACCAGTTGACGGTTAAGAACCGGTATCCCTTATTGTAGATAGATGACCTTTTTGACCAGCTTTGAGGAGCTCAGATGTTCTTGAAAATTTATTTGAGATCTAGATATCATTAGGTGCATGTTAGACCTACTGACATTCCTCATATATATTTTCATAGCTAGAATGGTCTATATGAGTATCTGTTTATGTCATTCGGTCTCACAAATACACGAATGGAATTCGCGACACTAATTAACCAAGTTTTCCATCCTTATCTAGATTTTTTGGGGTGGTTTTCATGGAATATATATTCTTTTATTATCAAAAATGGCATGACCATGCTGAACATCTTAATATAATTTTGGATACACTGAGAGAGCATCAATTATATGCTAATCTCATAAAGTGACACTTTTTTATGGATAAGATTCACTTCCTGGGTTATATTATCTTAGAGATAAGAGTATCAGTTGACTTAAAGAAGGTGAGAGCCGTAGTTTTCTGTGAGAATCACAAGAACATATTTGACATTTAGAGTTTCTTAGGGATAACTAGATATTATAGTCATTTCATACTTGACTTATCAATATTAATAGTTCCATTTATAGGCTTGAATAAGAAGGGTGTAAAGTTTGTATGGACAGATAAACTCAAGAGAGCCTTTCAAGAGATGAAAGTGAAATTGAATTCAATGATGGTCCTAATTCTTCTATATCAGGGAAGAAACTACACTGTGTATTATTATGCATCAAGTATCAGTATAGGATTAGTTATAATGCAGGGGGATAGAGTTGTGGAATATGAGTCTCGGTAGCTGAGGCCCCATGAGAGGAATTACCCAATGCATGATCTTGAGTTAGCTGCAGTTGTTCATGATTTAAACTATTAGTGACACTATTTAATGGTAGATCATTTTTTGTGTACATGGACCAAAAAATATTCAATTATATTTTTACTCAGTGTGATCTAAATATGAGATAGTTAAGGTGGGTTGAGTACTTTCAAAATTTCAACTTTGAACTTGCCTATACACCTAAAAAAGGCAATGTTGTGGCCAATGCACAGAGCAGAAGGACTCTGATACAAGAAATTTAGGAGGCTAACAACGAGTGGAAACTTATTACCTTAGCCTCTAAGATACACTTGGTGGTATATAACAGTCAAGGATAGGATTTCATTTCATCCTTATCTGTGACCTCTACCCTTCTGGATAGAGTGAGGATGAGGTAGCTATCAGATTTTGAGGGCCTAGTCTTACGGGTGAGTTTGGATGGTGAGGACCTATATCCTAGTTGGATAGTAGGATAAGATGAGATCCTATATATCCATGGTCATGTTTGGGTTCTCGTGGAAATACATGAGGAGATGATGTAGGAGTTTCATGCAGTATTTTGGGCGGTACATCACGACGTTAAAAAGATTTATCGTGATTTTCGTTGCTAGTATTTATGGATGGGGATAAAACATGAGGTAACTAGTTTTGTTAATAGGTGTTCCACCTGTCAGCCGATGAAGGAGGAACATTAGTAACTATCCAGGATTTTATATCACTTACATATTTTCAAGTGGAAATGGGATGATTTCTCTATGGATTTTATGATAAGTTTGTTGAGGTCTCCTCAATGTAGTGATGTTGTATGGGTTTTTGTTGATAGGCTCATAGAGGTTAAACATTTCCTTTTGATTAATGATACCTTTAGCATGGATGATCTTGGAAGGTTGTATATCCATGAGATAATACAAATTCGTGGGTTCCTCTATACTATCATTTCAGATAGGGATTACCAGATTACATCTCTTTTTTGGTAGATTTTATAGAGGGAATTGGGTACACAAGTGATTTTAAGCACAACATACCACCCTCAGAATGATGGCCAGTTAGAGCGTATAATACAGGTGTTTGAGGACATTCTATGAGCCTGCATCCTGGATTTTGGGGGATCTTGGGAGAGGCATATTCCCCTAGTTGATTTTGATTACAACAATAGTTATCTGGTGATGATACAGATGGAACCTTATTAGGATTTGTACGGTAGGTCATGTTGATCACCCCTGTGCTAGTTAGAAGTAGTTAAAGCACATTTACTAGGGTTGTGTCTCATGAGAGAGACTTATGAGCTTATACAGTTGACCAGGGAATGGATGAATGCTACATAGTCTTGATAGAAATCTTATGTCAATCACCACAGAATACTTCTAGAGTTTGATTTTGGGGTTCATGTCTTTTTTTGTGTCTCACAGAGACTAGGATAGAGATGTATCAAGATATAGGGTAAGATTTAACCATGACATGTCAGACTATTTGAGACTATGGGAAGAGTTAGGATGGTAGACTATCGATTTTAGTTACATCATAGGTACTGGTTTATGCATGAAGTCTTCCAAGTATCTCAACTAAACCATTATCACTCATACCCACCACCCACTCTACAGGTGGATGAGTTGGATTTATAGGTAGATGTGTCCTTCGAGGAGCATCCTATTTATATCATTTATAGGAGCATAAAGGTTATTTAAGGATAGTCAGTTACTCTAGTATGGGTGTTATGGAAACATGATAATTTACAAGATAAAACTTGGGAGTGGGAGGCCGATATACATGCTTTGTGGATGGAGTTATTCTCAAGTGATTCTTAACCACCCTTGAGAGGGAAATTCAGGGACAAATTTCATTAAATATGGAAGATTATAAGAACCTGAGTTTTCCTATGCGGCATAGATATTTTTAATTTCGGTTTAAATGATTTTTATATCCTAATGTGAATACAATTTGAAGTTATGGGGGGTATCGGGGTGTTTGGGGCTTGTTCGAAGCCTAGAACCAAACATTTTGGAAACATTCAGATGCACTAAATGGTTAGTAGAAACTATGGGGGTAGGCCACATGGTCTGAGTAATGATGTGAGTCCTGGGAAGAGGGAAAGAGGAGCTAGAACGGTTTGAGGAAACCGTGCGGATGGAGGTACACACCTGTGTGGGGAACCTATAGTTTTTAGAAGATCCAAAATGCATGGTTTTCACATGGTTAGTCAAACTATTTATAATGACTATGTGGGTGCCCCCTTAGAATAAAAAAGGGACCATGGTTGGAACACATTTGGAAAACCATGCGTCTAAACCATGCGGCCCGGTTAAAAAGAGGGAAATGACAAATTTTCACCTAGATTCTATTAAAAACATAAATCCATTTTTTTTCTCCTCTGTTGGACAGTAGTGGTGTTGGGAGAGATCCTTTGAAGGCTAAATCATATATTTTGATCTCATTATTCTATCCAAACATAGAATCGAGCATTGTCAATCTCATTGTATTTTCACCAGTGAGTATTCCATTCCTTTTGTGTCATTATTCATTATACTTAGTATTAATGAAGTTAATTAGATGGAAACTAATATGCCCCATTTACTAGTTCTTCATTCGTTCTTAATTTTTCTCCTGATTTGAGTCAAATCAAAAGTTGATACTGGATGATCACTCTACTGCGTGCCTACGATAGGTGGTTTATACTTTTCCCATGTGATTTGGTGCTTTATAGAGCTAGTTTACATTGTGTGGCATGCTGTAATTTCTAGTGTCACCCTTAAAATGAATTGAATGTTTAAATTGAAAATATTGTAACCTATTAGGGATTCCCACTAGTTCCTTTGAGACTTGTTGTAGATTTTTTATGTAACCAATGTCACCCATGGGGCATGCCTTTGAAATTTTCATTTGCTATACCACACATGGGGTTTGTGTTTGAGATTTCCTAGTTAAAGGAAGCCCATTTATAAATTAATTGAATTAAATTGATTGATTAGGAGATTTTATGCCTCATTTTCTCTATGATACGTGATGTTGAATTGTTTAATTATTGAAATGTGAATTGTTATATGACTGGGTAAACTCATGGAATGTAATTGACTGCGAATTGTTCTATGAGTGGGTAACTCATGGAATGTGATAGTATGAAATGATAATTGAATTTAATGATGGATGTTTTCATAGTACACCATGGGTGTGCTACACCATGGTTCATGATAGTAGTAGCAGACACCTTAGATGAGATTTCCCCTTGGGTATTGATTATGTTCGATGACTTGGGACTTGATACCCCTTGGATCCATATTATTTGGGGTCACAATGGAAATTGTATATTGACATTCTCCTTGGCCCCCAATTCAAGTCTAACCAAGTTTCCATCGAGATACTCTTGGGACTCGATGAGGATTCCTTGGTCCACTATACCATAGATCTGACCTTGGGGGGTCTGGAACTTATGATTATAGAGCTCAATTGTGATAAATGCGACATGATTGATTATACGACATGGACATGGATAATACGACATTACAGTTGTACGATGTTTACATGGAGGATTTGAGATATTGTGTATACGACATGACCATGGTGTTTAATTCATTTTGATTTACTTATACCTTGTTATAGGAGATTGAAACTTATTTTTTAAGTAGAATTGTATGGCTTGAAAACATCAATTATAATTAATAATTTTTCCATGAAAATTTACTTGTATTAATTTCATATTTGTTATATACCTTACACACCGCTTTAGATTATATTACGCAATGAAGATTTCTTATAGAAACCATGGGTGGTAACCTACTGGGATTATATCTCATCCCTATTCGGGCGACCGTTGGGTACCCAAATAGACTATTTGGATGTAGTTAGGGATTGGGGAAAGTGAACACATTTCGATTATTGAATGTTTTCTATGCTTAGGATTAGGGGAGCAGGTGACCAAGTTAAGGCTTGTGATGCTATTTGGAGATAGTAATTTTTGGTCTTTTTAGTATTTTGATACATGTACTGTACTGATGCATCTATACACATTTTGGATATTTTGTAGACACATGACATTATCATAATTATATATGATACTACTTATGGTATTGTTTTATTTATCTGTATTTATATTTTTATCTCCTGTTCAATTGTTTTAATCATTGAACTATTGATTGTTATTATTATTCCACTATGTTACACTCTAACATGAGGGAATAGTCTCCCCACAGACACACCCTATACCCTCATTGCTAGTAGGAAGCCTCTGGAATTTAGGGTGATTTATTCCACATGAAAAACAGGGTTTGGGGAACCATTTAGTTGTATTCGGGTTCAGGATGTTATACCTGATAGAGGACCCATGCCTAGGTAGCTGGAGGGTTCAACTATGAAAGCCATTAATGATCATGTGTGAACATTGTTGTCATTGAGCATCACCTAAATAAGCACCAAACCCAGAATCTCTCACATAATATCTCAAAATACACAATGGAGGGAATAAATACATTCTAAATAAAAAAACACTCAAGATATGGTACTCACAGTCCAAAATATGAGTCCAAATAAAGAAGATATGATGGATTAAAGTTTCCTTAAACGGAACCTAGGGTTAAATGGTGTGTGAGTGGACCCACATGGTGTATTGTCCAACTCCATTGCTTGGAGGTGTCCCTAGTGGTACATGGTTTTCCCACCATGTAGAACTACATGGCATATAGGGGGTTTACATGACATGTCCTAACGCTCGGGGTCCCTACCCATGTACCTTGTCAATGTTCGCATACTTCAATACATGACCGTATGCCTAGTTGTGTCTTTCCACATGAGGACCTTTGAATTTTTTCTACCGCATGACTCAACCCCTCAAGAAATTGGTACATGATGTGTAAGAGTTATATACTCCGTACCATCCTTAATTTTCAGGAGAAACCCTAGCCTCTATGGATAAGGCCCTACACAGTATGTGTTCATCTTGATACATAGAGTGTAGTCTCATTTTTAAATATTCCTAGATTTATTTCCATGGTTCCAAATCTATCCTCCAATGTTTCAGATCTTTCCTCCATACCTCCAGAAATCAAAGGGGAATCCCTCGATTCATTATTTCCAGCCGTAATTTCTCTAAAATCTAAATCAAATTTTATCCACACGATCCCATATGTACATTAATAACCATTGAAACTCTCTCTACCTCACTGGTTCAATAAATCCATGTTATATTCAATAAAATCCCATGAATCATCCTAATCAATCACTTATTCATCACCCCCTCCCTCTCATATTGATTCTTCATGATTTTTGGGGTCCGATCGGTCTTGGTACTGCCTGATAATGTCGAACCGGGACTGCGGGGTCCAATCGATGAAGAATGCAAAGAAATTATGGGAGGTATGCACAAAAAAAAAAGTTTTATCGATCATTTCCAAGATTTCTTGGCCAACTATTAAGAACAAGGGAATATAGGGTTTGAAAGAAATTAAATAATCAATATAAATCTTTACATGGGCGCATGCAAGGTTCAACAATTAGAACAAATCATAAAAGGGATGATCCCACTCAATAAATTTAATCAATAAGGGTTTAATACAAAATTTTATGAGTAATATATGGATATTTTATCATTAATCATCGAATTACACACTTTTCAATGATTTAGGTAAGTCGTTTCATTCTCTGCACTTTGATCTGCCTCGATATAGGGATTCATCGTCGTCAGATTTGATTCGCCATTGGAAGGAGGAAGAAAGTTCTGGAATCATTCCAGTGTTTATGCAACTAAAACTATAGGATTATCCACAATGATGTATTTTTAGTAAATTATGTTATGTCATATGACATCCTTTCTTTTTTTTTACAAAACTTTTCAATACATTTTACAAATAGAGGATCTTTAAAAGTTTAATGTCTTGGTAATAAGGTACATAATACATGAAAAATTAAATAATTATTCAATTCCACTTCAAAAGGATTATTCAAGGTTCATCTTAACTAAATTTATTTCATCTCATAACCTAGGGACATACATCAAATTAAAGGGTGAGCATAAGGCCTATTAAAGGAAAACAAGGGAAATAATTTACTTGTGATCTTTAAGAATATCAATAAGAACTTGAAAATGTGCATAAAGGCATGCAAAAAAAGAATATAACAATAATAAGAACATGAATCATTACTTGAAAATATGGATAAAATATTTAATTGATTCATTTATAAGAATATCACCAAGGTTTATCACCGAGGTGTCATAAAAAAATTACCAAGGTTATTGACCAAGGTATCGTAAAACATGTCATCTCCAGAGATTAAATTCTTTACCCAATGTATTGGAGAGATATCAGGGCACACAATTCATATGTATTAATTAATTTTACACACACATATATCATAATAAAAATTTCATAAATAACCCATGGAGAATAAAATAAATGGGTTTCATATCAGAATTATGGTGTTTTAGAAAGTACTTAAAAACAAGATCCTTTTGTCATTTTAAACCCATAGAAAAGGAAGGTGGGTTTCATGTATGTTAATACCAGAATAAAATATATCATTTTTAAATATATATGAATACCCCAATATAATAAAGAGGTTTGGGTATTCAAAAAATAAAATAAAACAATTTCTTGAGAAAAGAGAGAAATTTTGAGACGTAAAATCGACAACATAACGACTATAAAACATGGTTTTAGAAAACATTAAAAAGAGGGGGTACAAAAGTATACCATTAATAAAAGACTCTTAATACAGTAGAGTGATATAATAAAATGGATATAATAACATAGTATCAAAATTTTAATTACATACAACATAAAAAGAGAACTTGAAAGGAAAAGAGAAGTAGAGATTTCCCTTATCTTGAAGAGTGACTCCTAAAACTCAAAGATCAGGACGTTGGGGGATTGAAGACACCTTGGGAGGACTACTTGGGAGGTAATAATATCAAATATTAATGGATAATTAATTGTTAATGAAATATAATGGATAAAGGGGTGGGTATTTATTTCAAAAGCGTAGGAGTTTTTCATTAATTTCCTTGGATTGCTAAGTAGCAGTATTGGAAATACCATGGGATTTCCCATGATATTTGCCCATGGTATTGGAAACTTGGGACACCTATTGAGTTAATTTAACACATAAGAGTTTAAAATTATTTTAAATTAATCATTACATTATTCTTAAATAGCTATGATTTCATTAAACTTACCAAAGAACTCAAATTGTATTTATACTATTCATGAAATTCTAAAGTATTTTATAAAATTTTCATAATTTTACCCTAACCTAATATCGATATTATGAATTCAAAAATGACATTTATTTTATCATAATAAATATCCAAATATGATAAATTTAACTTTTAGCTATAAAAATACATATTTATTAAAAATAATAGCAGACAAAAAATGAATAGTAAAATCACATAGTGAAATTTTTGATACTTGAAAAACTAAAACTATTTTATCATTTATAATTAAAAATTAATGTTTTTAAAACACTATATAATTACCATAAACATTATTAATAATATCCTAGTTTTTTATAATAATTAAATGTTTCCTGAAAATTAAAATTTCTGTCTAAAAAAATATATTTATCAAAATCCCCATCAATTTTAGTAGGGAAAATTATTCTTAAAACAGAAAAAATGAACAAAAATTTTATTAATAAAAAGGATTTAAACTTTATGTAACTAAGGACTTGAAACATATCCCCTTATGACACATGTGTAATATCTAAGGATAAGGTGGGAGACAATGATAGACTCATGGGGTGGTTCGACTAACATTTCCCGAGTGTTAATCTCCACTAACTTGAACTTCTCTCGTAGGTGATTTTGTTCAAGATTAACATGTTGAAGTTTGGCTTGGGATTAGTCAAGAGAGAATCCCAATAATGATACCTCCTTCCCAAGTTCTGATAGATGGGATTCATATGAAAATATTCTATTAGATGAGGCCATCGACTTTTCTTTATGCATTAATTAAGTATTATCATTTCTATTTATAACATTAATTATAACATTAAAATTATTATTAAGAGTATTGTTTCCAACGATCATAATTGGGAAGCAATCATCTAATGATTGAAACCGGGTGGTCACATTAAAATATACTTCATTATTAAATAGATATAGTTTTTTTTGTGTAAAAATAATGTAAAACATATTTTTAGGAAACAATTATCATTCGAAAAGTTCGGGTTGTTTCATTATTACCCCCTTAAGAAATTTAATCCCTAAAAATTTCAACTTGTGCAATCAGAATAGAAAAGGTATGGGTACTTCTGCCTCATTGTTTCCTTTGGTTCCCATGTGGCTTATTCATATTTGTTGTTCCTCAAAAACACTTTAACGAGTTGGGTAGTCTTGTTGCGTAGAACCTTGTCTCTATGGTCCAAGATCTCTACAGGCTACTCCTCATAATGGAGTTCATGTTCTAGTTGTAGCACCTCCAGATTCAGTACATGTGAAGGGTCAGGTATGTACTTCCTCAAGGGATATACATTGAAAACATCATGAAATTGAGCTAAATTTAGATGAAGTGCAAGCCCATAATCCACTACTCCTATGCGATCAAGGATTCCATAGGGGAAAATGTACCTAGGGATGAGCTTCCCTTTCTTCCTAGACCACATGACTCTCTTCCAAGGTGAAATTATAAGGAAGAATTATTGTCCAAAATCAAACTCCAAGTCACTTCTATGGTTGTCAGAATAGCTCTTTTGCAGACTCTAATCATACTTTATGAGCAGTTGGATGGCTTGATCCTTTTCTGTCATCTCATGCACAAGATCTGTCCCAAGAATCCTTCTCTCACCCGCTTCTTCCCAAAATGTAGGAGTTCTACATAGAGCTTCTTAGGGTGCCATTTTAATACTCTAATGGAAGTTGTTATTGTTTGAGAACTCAAATAATGGGAGATGTTGATACCATCCACCTTTAAATTCCATTGAGCATGTTCTCAGTATGTCCTCAAGTGTCTGAATAGTCCTTTCAGATTGACCATCAGTTTGATAATGATAGGATATACTGAAATTAAATTTAGTACTTAGATCATGTCTAGGACTTATCCACAATTTTGATGTGAACCTTGGATCATGATCAGATACGATAGAAAGCGGAACTCCATATAGACTTACCACTTCCTTCACGTATATCTTGGGGAGTTGATCAAGAGAGAAATCTTTACGAATAGAGATAAAATGAGAAGTCTTGGTGAGATGGTCCACTATAACCCATATCACAATATTTCCATTGGATGTTTTTGGGAGACCAGTGACAAAGTTCATAGTGATATTGTCCCACTTCCATACTGGTATGGGTAGTGGTTGTAATACCACTTTAGGAATTTGTCTCTCTACCTTCACTTGTTGACACACCAGGAAACTTGCAGTGTAGCTGACTATCTCCCTTTTCATGTTATCCCACAAAAAATGATCATGAAGGTCCCTATATATTTTAGTGCTTCCAGGATGTATAGAGAGTATATATCTATGTGATTAATCCATCAAATCATTCTTTACTTCTAGAATAGATGAAACACATAACCTTGTACAAAAGTTTAGTACTATGTGGTACTGTAGCAACGCGGGGTACTATAGCAGTACTATTCACAGAATGGGCCTTGGGCCAAAAAATTGGGCCTACGGGCCATGTAATGGGATAAATTCCCACCGGGACTTCGGGCTATGTAATGGGTCTCTCTCTACCTAGGTAAAAGAGGTCTTTGCTTTTCTTTAATAATAAATGAGGCTTCAGCCCCAACCTTTAAAAAAAGGTTGCTAAATCATTTGGGATGGGGTTGATGATGTACCTTATCTTATGATTCCCATGTCCATTTTTACTAGGCCCTTGATCAAAGGATCTCCTTGAATACTCATCATTTCTAGCACAATAGGGTATTTCCTAATTATTACAAAAGAAACATTGTTTGATCTTCTAGGGTGATAATTAATTGAACAATCATTGTATTTAAGAAGTTCCAACCATATCCTCTATCTGATGTTCAATTATTTTTCTATGAATATATTCTTCAAACTTTGGTGGTCTGGTTATATATCACATTTTTTTCCCATAAAGATAGTTCCTCCATATCTTCAGATAAAAAACAATTGAAGCTAGCTCGAGGTCATGCATATGATAGTTTTACTCACGAGGATACAAATATCGAGATGAATATGCAATCACCTTTTAATTTTTCATGAGGATTCGTCCAAGACCTTTCAGTGATAAATTTATAAAAACAACTAATACTTATTTAATAGAGGGTAGAGTTAACACAGGTGCAATAACCAATATACTATTTAGCTCTTGGAAACTTTTCTCACACTCATTTTTCCATATGAACTTAAACCCTTATTGAGTTAACTTGGTTAGTGGATTAGAAAGTCATGATTTTTTTCACAAACAACCTATAATATCCTACTAAACCAAGGAAACTTCAAATCTTAGTTACTATTGTAGGATGAGGCCACTCCTCCACAACCTTTGTCTTTGCAGGGTCAAATGAGATTCCTTAACTAGTTACAATATTCCCCAAGAAAGAAACTTGTTGTAACCAAAACTTACACTTGATGAACTTTCAAAATAACTTATCCTTCCTCATAGTTTTTAGTATCACCCTTAGATAATCCTCATCCTCCTCAAAAATTTTGGAATATATCAGAATATAATCAATAAAAACTACCCTAAAGTTATCAAGATAGTGCTTAAAGACTCTATTCATCAAATACATAAAAATAATAGGTGCAATAGTCAATCCGAAGGGCATAAAAACAAACTCATAATGCCCATATCTTGATCAGAAGGCAGTATTTGGAATATCTTCCTTCTTCACCCTCAATTTATGATAACAGATCAAAGATCAATCTTGGATAATTATTGAGCCCCATGAATATGGTCAAATAAATCATCAATTCTTGGATGAGGGTACTTGTTCTTCACTATGATCCTACTATGTTCTCTATAATCAATTCATAACTGCATGGATCCACCCTTATTCTTCACAAGGAGAACACGTGCTCCCAAAGGAGAAAAAATTGGCTAGATAAAATCCTTCTTAAAAAGATATTGGTGTTTCTTATTTAATTCCTATAGCTCCAAATTACCAATTCTATATGGAGTCTTTGAAATCGGATTGGATGCATACATTATTTCAATAGATAACTCTACCTCTCTTTCTGGGGGAGGTCTAGGTAACTCTTTAGAAAATACCTCAGTGTATTCTTTAATGAAGGAAACATTTTCTATTATTATACTTTCATCCCCTTATTTATCTTTACTAATCTAATCCATAAAGAAGGCTACAAGTAGTGCTTCTAGACAAAGCTCAGCTTGAGATATCAATCCTTTGAAGATAACTTTAGTTTTTACACTCAAGAATACTGATATTTCCTTACTTTTTTATTTGATTTTAGTATTATACTTTGAGATCCAGACAATCCGTAGCATAGTGTCGAATTTCATCATGGGAATAACTACTATATTTGTGATAAGTTTTTTCTTTCCAAAGTAAATACTAGAGTTTCTCTATACTAATGATGCTCGGATAATTCCACCATGAGTCTTGACTGATAACTCTACTTAAGTTTAGGAATTGATTCTATATTATTTGATAACTTGGAGTAAACAAAAGAATGCATAGAACCAGACTCAAACAAAGTACTTTCTAGATTTTAGAGAACAACAAGAGTACCTTCCACCACATCATTTGGATCTTCAAATTTAGCTGTCATGATAGCAAAATCAAGACCTTTCTTCCTTAGCCTATGTTGATTTTGATGGTGATTCCCCTCCACTAACCTCATATTTGGATAGTGATTAGAAAAGTGCCCAAGATATCCACATTTGAAGCATTGGACTTTAGGTAGGTCCTGCACCATATTCCCTTTATCGTCTATGTTGACAAGTTTAGGATTCACCTCACTGCGACAATTTTAAGCAATATGGCCATCTCTTCTATACTTATAACACTTATCACTCCTGAGCAGGCAGTTACCCGAATACTTCATCCCATATTTATTACATGTGAAAAGTTTCACTTTCTTTACACCTCTCCCTTGATTGAAGTTCCTCTCGTGGTTTGGATCTGGATATCTTTTCTTCTCATTCGATTTTTGAGACCACTGTATCTCACTAAAATCCATTTTAGCTTTTTTAGAACTCCTCATGATCTCCTTATAGTTGTCACAGTCTCGATTGACAAGATTCTTCCGTAGATGAGTTCTTATTCCACTAAAGAATCTATAAACCTTCCCATTAGTATCCAGGAAAAATATAGAGGTGTAATGAGAAATTCTTGTGATGTTCATCTCATATCTTCCTATAGTTTCATTTTCCTTATACTTCAGCTTAAGGAAATACTTCTCCATTTTAGTTCTCATCAAATGAGGAAAATACTTATTAAAGAAGACTAACCTAAACTATTCTCAATCCATATATTTAATCCACCATCTTATTCTTGTGTTTTTAATCAGTGTCCACTACTGATCAACTTCTCCCTCTAAGCAATACACAACCAATGTGACTTTCTCTTTTTTTTGAGAAATGAAGTACAGAAAATATCTTTTCTATTGATCTTATCCACTATTTAGAAATAAATGGGTTGGTTTATCCAATAATAGTTAGTGGTCGTTGATGCATAAAAGACTCAACAAAAATTTATTCCCATCGTAGTGAATCTGACCTCTCAGCTTTATTCAAGTTATTGCTCATAACTCAAGTAAGTTTATTCATAATTCTCATGAAGTTTTCCATTACGACTTCCATTGGAAGTCCGTCAACACATGGTCTATTGCACTCACCATTTACACAGTTCCTCCTATTTCTCTCTATTTTATAAAAGAATAAAACCTTAGTGAGAAACTTGTTTTATTTAATAATATTATAATTCTAATGGAATTTCATGTATTAAAACATCATGATTAAATATGTCATTCTTTAAAAACAATTACATTTTCTATAAATCCTTCATAATGGTTCATAAAAATCTTTTCATTAACCAAACATATCCCCTAGGAGTGTAGAAATGCCATTTTTTGTGTACAAGTTCCTGTTCAGGTCTAGCTCAAAGTGGTGTTTTCAGGTTTTACCCCTAGATACATCTGTGCTAGAGCCACATCCATCTATTTGTTTCGAGATAGGGATTTGTTTTTTCAAAACCACTTACTGAATATTTCAAAAAAATACCAATAAGTTTTACTATATCAAAAAATTTCTATATGGTTCTTATAAAAGTTTTCAAATCCTAATTTCCAAAAATAACTAAACCATCCTTTGATACTAACTATGGAATCTTGCCTTTTTTTACATAACTTTTCATTACATTTTATAAACATAGTATCTTTAAAAGTTTAGTGTCATGGAAATAAGGTACATGAGACATGAAAACTTAAAAAATTATTCTATTCCACTTGAAAGGATTATTCGATTTTCATCTTAAGTAAATTTATATCATCTCATAACCTAGGGACATATATCAAAGTAAAGGGTGAACATAAGGCATAGTAAGGGAAAATAAGAGAAAGAGTTTACTTGTGATCTTGAGGAATATCAATAAGTACTTGAAGAAATACATAAAGGCATAAGAAATAGGCATATCATAATAATAAGAACATGAATAATAACTTGGAAATGTGCTTACAACATTTAATTGAATCATTCATAAGTATATCACCAAGGTTTATCCCTAAGGTGTCATAAAAAAATTACCATGGTGATTCACTAAGGTATCATAAAACATGTCACCTATAGAGATTAAATTATTTACCCAATGAATTGGAGCACTATTAGGGTGAAACCTTCATATGTATTAATTAATGTGATCCACATAGATCATAATAAAAATTTCATAAATAACCTATTAAGCATAAAATAAATAGGTTTTATATCAAAATAATGTTATTTTAGAAAGTTCTTAAAAATAAGATCCTTTTATCATTTTAAAACCATGGAGAAGGAAGGAGGGTTTGATGTTTGTTAATACCAGAATAAACTAGATCATTTTCACATATATGTGAATAAAAATGGAGAAAAAAGAGGTCTGGGTACTCAAAAAAGAAAAGAAAATAATTTTTTGAGAAAAAGAGAGGAAAAAGGTCTCCCATTCATAAAAGACCCTTAATACAGTATAGGGATAGAATAAAATGGAAAAAGAACATAGTATGGAAATTTCAAATACATACAACATAAAAAGGGAACTTGAAAGGAAAGGAGAAGTGGAGATTTCCCTTAACCTGAAGAGTGACTCCTAAAACTAAAAGATTGAGACTTTGGGGGATTGAGGACACCTTGGTAGGACTCCTTGGGAGGTAATAATATCATATATTCGTCTATAATGAATTAGGAATGAAATATAATGGAGAAATGGTTGGGTATTTATATCAAAATTTTGGGAGTTTTTTTATTAATTTCCTCAGACACCTCAGTAGTGGTATTAGCAAAACGATGGGATTTACCATGGTATCTGCCCATGGTATTGGCAAATTGGGACAACTATTGAGTTAATTTAACACATAATAGTCAACCATCATTTTAAATTAATCATTAAATTGTTATGACATAGCTATGACGTCATTAAACTTACCCAAAAACTCAAACTGTATTTTTACTATTCATTAAAAATTAAAGTATTTTATAAAATTCTCATAAATTAACCATAACCTAATATTGATATTCTAAATTAAAAAATAAAATTTATTTTATTATAATAAATCTATAAATTTGATAAATTTAAATTTTAACTATAAAAATACTTATTTATTAAAAATAATAGCGGGCAGAAAATGCATAGTAAAATTGCATAGTGAAATTCATGATACTTGAAAAAATAAAATTATTTTATCATTTATAATTAATAAGGAGTGTTTTTTATAACACTATTTAATTACTATAAACATTATTAATAATACCCTAGTTTATTATAATAATTATATGTTTTCTGAAAAGTAAAATTTCTGTCTAAAAAAATAAATTTATCAAAATCTCTCTCAATTTTATTATACAAAACTATTCTTAAAACAGAGAAGATGGAACAGAATTTTTATTAATACAAAGGTTTTACACTTATGTAACTAAGTCTTTGAAACTTAACATCTTATAACACTAGCATACGACCTAAGGTTAAGGTGTGCGATAATGATTGACTCATGAGGCGACTCGGCTAACATCGTGAGAGTGGTAATCTCCACCAACTTGAACTTCTCCTGTAGAAGATTTAATTCAAGATTAACATGTTGAAGTTCAACTTGGGATTGGTTAAGAGAAAATCACAATAATGCTACCTCCATCCCAGGTTTTGATAGATGGGATTCGTATGACACGATTCTATTGGATGAGGCCATCGACACTTCTTTCTGCATTAATTAACCATTATAATTTCTATATATAACATTAATTATAACATTAAAATTATTATTAATAGTATTTTTTTACAATGGTCATAATTGACCAACGATCATAATTGACCAATGACCATATAATGGTTGAAACCCCATGGTCACATTGAAATATACTTACTTAATTATTAAAGAGATATAGTTTTGTTGAGTAAAAATAATATAACACACATTTTCAAGAAACAATTATCATTTGAAAAGTTTGGGTTATTACAGGTCATATGAATTAATTAATTAACATAATTAATTTATTAATCTAATGAATGTAATTCTAATGACCATTATATCTGAATGCCCCACTTTGACTTATTTTAGGTCGTGATTAGGGTAAAAATTGTGTTCCAGACTCAACAGTGGTATCTGATTTATGATCTGAGCTTCCGTTTAGGAGTTATCATATTTTCTTTACGAAACTTACCAAAAATAATATAAAATATATTTAATAGTTTTATAAAGTTATTATAGGAACACCATGCCTTGGAATCACACATCGTCTCAGCGTATATATATAGAAATATTTCAAAGTCTCACGATCCAAAAACTGGGTCTCTACATAATTAAATCCTTTAAGATTTTCGTTGCTGAAAAGAAAAACTATGAAAAAAATCAGGATACTGAGATCGCATTTGGATCTCTCTCTCACAGGAACACTTCTGCATGTTCCCGTGCTGCCATAACTTGTGAACCAAGGGGATGGTCCTTCTACACATGGTCTTCTCCAATCGAACCTCAATTGGAATTAGGTGCTCTACAAAAGTGGATCCATCCTTGATGTACAAATATCCCCATTCGATAACGTGCATAAGGTCATGCACATATCTCCTTAGGTTACAACATGTGGAAGACCTCATGCACCCTCTCTAGCAATGGGGATAGGGTGAGGTGGTAAGAAACCTTGCCATCCCTTTGCACGACGTCGAACGACCTGATGAACCTCCGGGATATCTTTCATCCCCATATGAACCTCCAAAATTCTCATCATGGGGAGACTTAGAAAAATGTGGTACCCCTGCTCGATATCCAAGGGCCTATGGCAATGATCTGTGTAAGATTTTTTCCTAATACGATTCTTCCTCATTCACTCATGGATGACCAGGACCTTCTCTACCATCGCCTGCACCAACTCTGGACCCACTGGAGATGTCTTTCCAATCTCTTTCCAAAACAATGGCAACTTACAAGGTGTCCCATACAAGGCCTTAAAAGGTGACATGCTGGTAGTAGAGTGGTAGTTGTTGTTGTATGAAAACTATAACAAGGGAAAGTGATCCTCTGAACTCTAGCTGAATTTTAACTCATAATCCCTCTACATATCCTCCAACACTTGGATAGTGCACTTCGTTTTCCCATCCATCTGGTGGTGAAAGGCTATACTCATCATCATTTAGGTCCCAAATTCCTCCTACAGGCCTCTTCGCAACCATGATGTGAATCATGCATCACGATCAGAGACTGTTGTCCAGGGAACCCTTTGGAGGTGAACAATATCCCTTACGTACATTTTCCCAAAACACTCCAACAAACCTCGTTCCTTTATTGTAAGGAAGTTTTATGACTTCTTTTGATCAAATATAAACTAGATGGCATCGTGGACCTTCCCTATCCACAGAATCCATTTCACAATGTCTCTAGATATGTTTTCCCACTTCCACTCCATGATCTCAAGGTTCCACAACAAACCTATAGGAAACTATTTCTTAGCCTTCACCTGCTGATAGGTGAGGCACCATGAGATGAAATCAGCTATGCTTCATCTTATGATAGACCACCAAAACTACCTCTAAATGTCCCTATAAACCTTCTCCACATCAGGATATACATCCAAAGGAGATGTGTGGAAATCCTACATCACCTCCTTCCACATCGTGACTGGGACCACTATCCATTCTTAGAAAATGATGATGAAATTCTCTCCTTTAGTATATCCATCTAGTAAATCCCCCATGGATAGTTGGTTATGTAAGAACTCATAGTCAATTTCTCTCAGTCAAGACTCTCTCACAAGATTGAGAATTAGATGAGTCAACACCATCGACTGAAGAAAAACCGTATGGTCATGCTTTACTAAGGTCATCTATAAGGAAGCCAGCTATTCAGAAACATCCTACACCAAGCGATCATGGGACTTCCCAATAAGGGAACCTTCTACCATGTTTTTCTTTCTAGGATTATAGACTATCTTGAATACATAGTTCTACCAGAACTCTAACCAGCACCACTATCTCAGGTTCAAGTCCCTCTATGTGAAGCTCTACTTAAGACTCTGATTATAAGTCCCCAACCTTAAACATTACTTAATCTTGAGTTATTTCAAGAATACACGTTGAGGATCTTTTCAGGTTTAGAGTTTTATAGAATTAGATCATAAATCATGCATTACATTCCACATTTAAACAAAGTGGTTACATAAAAGATAGTACTAATTTTTCTCATCAACAGAAACATATTTAAAATAAAACATGGATTCTTTCTTAACACTTCCTTGACACTATCATCATATCATGTACCTTTCCCTTGACCTGTGAAAAACATTTCAAAAACTTGGTATGGGCATAAAAAGCTCAGTAAGGGATAAAAAAGTACGAAATGAAAACATTAGTCCATGTATGAAATCAAACTTTACTCATAAAACATAAGCATTTTAACATACCTCATCAAATCATGAATAAATCATATAAATCATAAGACATAAAGGTAACTTGAGGCATTCATAACATTCTTACGTAGGGAGTAACCCTCATGGTTACGTTTGGAATACCCATCACAGTATATTCCCTAAATCTCTTCGGATAAACCTTAACGTTTAACCCCTTAACATTACCCAATGAATTGGAGAGATATATCGGGCTCACCCTCCCTTAGTTTATCACAGAACCACCCGTCTTCATAAACAATGCCCATGAACCATAACATAATCGTATCACATAAAACATTCATAAAGGAAACATAACATTTCCACATTTCAATCACAAGATATCAATACAACACATTGATATAATAAAAACATAATGAAAACCATTTTCAATACCAAAATAAAAGAAAAGAAAAACATGGTATTTATTTTTCATTTAAGAAAATGTTATGTCTTGTAGAGGAAGCCGAAACTCAAATAGTGGTCACGACGGCGAAGAAGTCGTTGTCGCCGCATACATACGACAAAAAAACATTCCTTTTATCATTTAGTAAAACTCTTAGTATAAAAAAAGATTCCTTTTGAATAGAAGTAAAATTCAAAGGGTTTTATACACCGTATAAAATAAGGTTGTGTATAAAACAAAATATGCCTCAATGAAAGGAGATTGAGATGAAGTCCCATACCTCATGTCTGACTTTACTCGATCATTCTTTAACCTCCTGAATAATAAACTTGAGTTAATTTCTAATTGATTAAGAACCTTTTTCAAGTTCATTATTCCTTTTATATCACTTATTACCATTTTATGAACACGATGTAATTATTTAAGTTAATAACGGTCATTTTGTCGATCATTGGTACATGAGTCAAAAATAAACTCCTTATAATCACAAGTTGTTCATGTGGCAAAATATCCATTATATCCAGAATAATATTCATGATGTAGATATAATATATATCATATATATACAGCATATATATGCATTTATAATATTACATAACATTTAGAGGTAAGAAATGAAATGCACCGTTCATGGAGACGGTAAGCCGTACGTACGCATGAACGCTACTTTCATTTCTATTTCGTATTTTATGGAATGGAATCATAATGATATAAAGGTATATTATAATTCCAGTAAAATATCATATATAATATCATTAACTCTATCCTTTATACATCCCACATATGGAATTAACGAATCAAATCACTTTGAGGGGGCGGTAGTCCGCACTTCCTAAAATAAAGATATCGCGTTTATCCATAATGGAAACCATAAAGGTATTCCATAAATGAAAAATACAGAAGCTTAAGGAAAAAATAAACATATTATATATCATATATAAATATACTGACATCTTAATGGCCACCTTTGAAGGTGTTAGAAGAATATTGAACAATCATCGTTTCGTGAGGCAGAAATTTTCCATCCACGGAAACAGTATGCTCTTTAACCATTATATGTAGGTGTGTGTAAGTGTAGATCGAATAATTATTATAAAAACATCCTAGTATGTTGAAGATACTTGTGTTGTTACAAAAGAAATGAATAAAAAGAGTTTAGGGGGTTGGAGAAGATAAATAAAACAAAAGAACATTAGAGAAGACTTTACCTTTAAATCGGGTAACTCCTCTTGGTTTAAACCAAAAGGGTTTATTGAAGAGATTTCTGCATAAGGTAAGGCTTATATGATTAAGAGATGGATGTTGAGAGATAAAATGAGAATATCTTGACCGAGCCAATGGCTTGAGAAGTGTGGGTAAGGAGGTAGAGGTGGGGGCCTTTTATAAGAGGGAGGAGGGGAACTCATGAAAAGTCAAGAAGTGTTACATTATTTGAAAATGAGTTTCAGATTTAAAAGGTCCCACATTGATATATTTCGAGGATAAGGTGATAAGGGTTCAAAATATTCTCATCCAATAGGCCTTTTACAAGTGTATGTCTTAGAGTTTACATTATCTTTTAATTTTATTTAAATCGTTAATTAATGAGGTAATCGTTGTATCATCATGGTGTCATAAATAAATTAATTTATTTAATGTCTAAAAATTATAAATAAAATACTATGATGTAGGATATATTTTTAGATTTAAAATGAATATTTATAGTCCAAGTGATAATTTATGTAGACAAAATTAATTTTTTTTACTTAGGTGTTACATACTTTGTTATATTTAACTTTCTTTAAAAATAAAAAGATAAAAAGTCACTATCACACAAAAGTGATTCTATGGGGTCCCAAAGTTTGGAACAAGGAATACCATGGTTGGACATGACACAAAAAGTAGAATTATGACACATGTTGGGGTCATTTTTTATTATTATGATATTATTTTATTATCCTTAACTACCCGATTAGTAATTAATCACGATAATTAAAGATAATTACCGTCGTTACTATTAATAATGTCCAAAAACAAAAGAGTATTAATTACATAATTTTGACCTTATGATTAAAAATATGGAATCCATTTTACCAAATTCTAAACATATAAATTTCAATAATTAATTTAAAAATAATTCCCGTTGTCAAAACAAATAGCAGGTTTTTTTGAAACAATATCTATGAAAAGTTTGGCACTTATTTATGCCCAATTCCAAAGTGGAAATAATTATAATGACCACCATTGGATTAAATGTTAAAAATATATTCTAATTACACTTTAAAATCAATTAAAAAGATAATCTAACCATATAATTAAATTAGATGAAAAAACAGTTTTGATGTAAAATGCAGTATTTTTCACTATTCATTAAAAAATGAACATTGTCAGAAAAATAGAAAAAAATTAATCCAAAGTAAATTTCAATGTCCCAATCATAAAGAATAAGTTTATTTTGACAAATAGAACTTATAAAATTGTCAAAATATATATTTAAAAATGGTTCTCCATCAAAAGGTGGAAAAACAATCTTTTAAAAATATTAGAGTATTCCATGCTTAAGATTGGATTTATTCTCATTTTAAGCCTCTAAAACACTATCTAATTCATAAATAGACATAGATAAGAATATATATTACTCATTACTAACTTGGGATGCAATATCCTTCACCCCTTTAGAAAATTTTGTCCCTGTAATTTATTTACTTATCGAATAAGTGGGGGTATTTATCCCTCATTGCATTTTCAGATTCCCATGTTGCCTCTTCACTCATGTGGTTTTTCCACAAAACCTTTACTTGATGAATCACCTTATTCCGCAACACTTTCTCCCTGTGGTCAAGAATCTGGACCGGTTGTTCCTCATAAGATAGATTATCTTCCAGCTGAACTACCTCTAGACTCAAAACATGAGATGGATCTTGCATGTACTTCCTTAACATTGAGACATGAAAAACATTGTGTACCTAAGATAAAATTGGAGGTAAAGCCACTTGGTACGAAACTGATCCAACTATCTCTAGAATTTCATATGGTCCAATGAACCTTGGACTCAACTTTCCTTTCTTACCAAATTGCATCACACTTTTCCATGGTGATACTTTGAGAAAAACATGATCGCCTACCTCAAAAGAGAGATCCTTCCTCCTGTTGTCCGCATAACTCTTCTTCCTACTCTGAGCTGTTCTCATGTGTCTCTGTATCAGATGAAATTTTTCTACCAAATCTTCTACCAATTCCAGTCCCATCAACTTCCTTTCACCCACTTCATCCCAGAAAGCTAGAGTTCGACACCGCTTCCCATATAATGCCTCAAATGGTGCCATCTGTATACTAGAATGAAAACTGTTATTATAAGAAAACTCAACCAAAGAAATATGTTGGTACCAAATTCTCTGATAATCCATATAACAAGAATGTAACATATCCTCCAAAGTCTGAATTGTTCGTTCTAACTTCCCATCTGATTGAGGATGAAAAGCTGTACTAAAATTTAATTCAGTACCCAACAACTTCTGAAGGCCTTTCCAAAAGTTAGAAGTAAACCTATGATCACGATCGGATACAATGGAGAGGGGAACTCCATGTAACATGACTATCTCTTTAAGATACAAATGAGAAAGTTGATCAAGGGAAAAATTATCTCGTATAGCAAGGAAATGAGCAGATTTAGTCAAATGATCAACAATAACCCAGATTGCATTATTACCTCGAGGTGTCTTCGGTAATCCCACAACGAAGTCCATGGATATATTTTTCCATTTCCACTCTGGCACTGGTAAAGGATAAAGCATCCCTTTCAGTAACTACCGCTCTGCTTTAACCTGTTGAAAAGTCAAACACTTCAGAGTAAAATCCGAAATATCTCTTTTCATTCCTTCCCACCTGTAATACTCCCAAAGATCTCTATACATCTTAGTACTACCTGGATGAACTGAAAATGGAGAACTATGAGCTTCACATAACAAATCTCTCTTGAACTGTGAATCACAAGGCACACACAATCTCTTCCCAAATATCAAAACACAATCATTATCAATTTTGAATTCAGGAAACTTACCCTTTTGAACCAGCTCTACCTTTTTCTGCAACTCACTGTCTTTCTTCTGTGCTTTCTTAATTCTGTCTGATAGATAAGATTTCACTGATACCTGAAACAAAACAAATGTACATCCTGCACCAACAACTTCTATGAAAAATTTCATCAAATCCTTAACCAAAGGATCAGGTTCCAAACACAACATTGTTAATAAAGCATTACTTTTTTGACTCAAAGCATCAACCACTTTATTTTCTTTCCCCGGATGGTAATGAATTGTACAATCATAATCCTTGATTAATTATAGACATCTCCTCTGTCTCATGTTCAATTATTTCTGAGTGAATATATACTTTAAACTTTTGTGATTGGTATATATTTCACACTTTACTCCATACAAATGATGCCTCCAAATTTTTAAAGTGAAAACAAAATCAGCTAATTCCAAATCATGTGTAGGGTAATTTACCTCATGATTTTTCAACTGACGTGAAGCATAAGCAATTACCTGATCATTCTGCATTAGGATGCAACCAAGTCCTTTCAATAAAGCATCACTATATATAACAAACTCCCCATTCCTTGAAGGTAGTTCCAAAACTGGAGCATTCACCAATCTACTTTTTCAGTTCCTGAAAACAATCATCGCATTCTTTTGTCCAGATAAACTTAACACCCTTCCGAGTTAGCTTTGTCATTGGACTAGATAACCGGAAAAAATTTCTAACAAACCTTCGGTAATAGCCTGCCAAACCAAGGAAGCTACGAATCTCAATTACATTTGTGGGTCTTGGCCATTATTCAACAACCTTTGTTTTTTCAAGATCAACAGTTATCCCATCTTTAGAAACAATATGACCAAGGAAAAAAATTTCTTGCAACCAAAAATCACACTTTCTGAATTTCCCATACAATTTCTTTTCTTTTAAGGTTTGAAAAATGACCCTTAAATTACCTTCATGATCCTCTTTACTTTTATAAAACACCAAAATATCATCAATGAAAACAACCACAAACTTATCCAAGAACTCATGGAAAATTCTATTCATAAGGTCAATGAATAAAATAGGTGCATTGGTTAGCCCAAAAGGCATAACTACAAATTCATAATGGCCATATCTTGTACGAAACACGGTCTTTGGAATATCTGCTTCCTTTACCTTCAACTGATGGTACCCCAATCTCAGGTCAATCTTTGAAAAATACCGAGCTCCCTGGAGCTGATAAAAAAATCATCGATATGAGGAAAATAATATTTGTTCTTAATAGTGATGTTATTCAAGGCTCTATAATCAATGCAAAGTCTCATTGAACCATCTTTATTTTTAACAAATAAAACAGGAGCACCCCATGGTGATGTGCTAGGTCGAATGAAACCCTTCTCTAATAAATCTTGCAATTGCTCCTTCAACTTTAAAAGTTCAATTTGAGCCATTCGATAAGGGGTTTTTGAAATTGTCTTAGCATCAGGAACTAAGTCCACAGTAAATTCAACTTCCCAATCTAGTATTATTCTAGGAAACTCATTAGGAAAAACATCAGGATACTCATTTACCACCGGCATATAAATAATCTGAACGGTTCCTTTGTTTTCAACAATATGTGCAAGGTAACATTCATTTCCATCTTTTACAAGTTTCTTCAGCCTCTTGATATGTTATCAACAGTAAGGGTTCATTCTTGTACACAAACTGAAAGTCTTTCTGAAAAGAAACTTCTTTAGCTCTACAATCAATCTTAGCATGGTAAATAGAGAGCCAATCCATACCCAGGATAACATCAAACTCTACTAGAGGTAAAACAATAAGGTTTGCAAGTAGGTTATTTCCACAGATAAGGGTATGAAGATTCTTATAAATTCTTTTTTGATCAACATTTCCCCCATGTGTTTTTACCACAAGTTCATGAGTCATTTCTTGAGATGGTATTCCCATTTTACTAGAAAAGTTTTCAGAGATGAAAGATGTGTAGACCCTGAATCAAAAAACACACTGGCATAATCTGAAAAAACAAACAAAGTACCTGATGCCACTTCATTTGATGGCCCAACATCTGCTGAAGTAGTTGCAAAGGATTTCACCACCCATTTATTCTTGTAGTCTGACTCCTTACCATCACTCGAGCTCTTTGTCAGACACTCGTTTTTATAATGACCCATCTCATTTCACTTAAAACATTTCACTAACTGTAAATCAAATTTGGTCTTACCATCACCTTGATCTTTTTCAGTGCAATCACGAGCCTTATGTCCCATATTACCACATCAATATCACTTTCTATAATTCAAAAGACATTACCCAACATGCCTTTTACCACATTTATCACAAACTGGAAACTTATTTTTTCTAACATCAGACCTTTTTGAAGAATTCTTCCCTTTATCCTGCCACCTCGATCACTTCTTCTATTGTTTGTTATAGAACACTTGATCATCGGAAAACTCCATTTCCACCTTCTCAGCACATCGAACAAGATTTTCATAACTTTTGAACTCACAAGAAGCTAATTCCCTTCAATATTTTGGCTTTAATACTAAGTAAAAACGATTGATTTTACTATCAAGGTCTCAGATAAAATTTGGAGCATACCTTGCCAATCGAGTGAACCTTTCTTCATAAGCAGCCACTTAGTCATCCTCTTTCCCCAATTACAAGAATTGTTTTCCATCCTAAGTCGAACAGACTTAGGAAAATATTTCTCAAGAAACATACCTTTTAATTCATCCCAGTTGAGAGCATCAATCTCATCAGTGTCCCTGATATTTTTAACCATCAACCACCACTAATCTGCTTCACCCTCCAAACGGTAAATAGCAAGACTAACATTTTGATTTTCTGAACACCCCATGACATCGAAAATATTATCCAGCGATTTAATCCACCCTTCAGCTAGCATAGGGTCATATGATCCTCTGAATGATGGGGGATGTTGCCTCATTAAATGTTCCACCATTGACATGTTCCTCTACGGTTGATCTGGCTGATCTCGTGCATGGATACGACCACCATTTATCGCTTGAGTCAACTGTGCCATTACTGCAACAAACTCTTCAGTTCCAATTCCGACCATCTCAAGATGCTGATTAGGAAGGTCATTTCCTTCTGTATGAATTCCTAGCACTACTTCCCTATTTCCTCTGTGGAAAACCATTCTGAACAAACATTTCTTAGATGAAGAAACATGGTAATCTTCAAATGCTATATCATTTCAATTTGTCCATAAAAAAAATATTTTTGGATAATAATTTAATAGAATTATAACTCCTAAAGTTATCTAAACCGACCTATAATACCAACTATAAGGCCTAGCCCTAAACATTACTTAATCTAGAGCAATTTAAAGAATACACGTTGAGAATCTTTTCAGGTTTAGAGTTTTAGAGAATTATATCATAAATCATGCATTACATTTCACATTTAAACAAATTGGTAACATAAAAGATAGTACTCATTTTTCCCATCAATGGAAACATATTTAAAATAAAACATGGATTCTTTCTTGATACTTCCTTGACACTATCATCATATCATGTACCTTTCCCTTGACCTATGAAAAACATTTCAAAAACTTGGGATGAGCATAAAAAGATCAATAAGGGATAAAAAAGTACGAAATGAAAACATTAGTCCCTGTATGAAATCATACTTTTCTCATAAAACATAATCATTTTAACACACCTCATCAAATCATGAATAAATCATAGAAATCATAAGACATAAAGGTAACTTGAGGCATTCATAACATTCTTACGTAGGGAGTAACCCTCATGGTTACGTTTGGAATACCCATCACAGTATATTCCCTAAATCTCTTTGGAGAAACCTTAACGTTTAACCCCATCGCGTTACCCAATGCATTATAGAGATATATCGGGCTCACCCGCCCTTAGTTTATCATGGAACCACCCATCTTCATAAACAATGCCCAAGAACCATAACATAATCGTATCACATAAAACATGTATAAAGGAAACATAACATTTCCACATTTCAATCACAAGATATCAATACAACACATTGATATAATAAAAAAATTATGAAAGCCATTTTCAATACCAAAATAAAAGAAAAGTAAAACATGGTATTTATTTTTCATTTAAAAAAAAGTTAGTTCTTGTAGAGGAAGATGAAACTCAAATAGTGGTCACGGCAGCGGAGAAGTTGTTGTCGCCGCATACGTACGAAACAAAAACATTCCTTTTGTCATTTAGTAAAATGCTTCGTATAAAAAAATATTCCTTTTGAATAGACATAAAATTCTAAGGGTTTTATACACCGTATAAAAGAAGGTTGTGTATAAAACAAAATATGCCTCAATGAAAGGAGATTGAGAGGAAGTCCCATACCTCATGTCCGACTTGACTCGATCGTTCTTTAACCTCCTGAATAATAAACATGAGTTAATTTCTTATTGCTTAAGAAAATTTTTCAAGTTAATTATTTCTTTTATATCACTTATTACCATTTTATGAACACTATGTAATTATTTAAGTTAATAACGGTCGTTTTGTCGATCATTGGTACTTGAGTCAAAAATAAACTCCTTATAATTACAAGTTGTTCATGTGGTAAAATATCCATTATATCCAGAATTATATTCCTGATATAGATATCATATATATCATATATATCCAGTATATACATGCATTTATAATATTACATAACATTTAGAGGTAAGAAATGAAATGCACCGTTCATGGAGACGGTAATCCGTACGTACGCATGAACGCTACTTTCATTTCTATTTCGTATTTTATGGAATAGAATCATAATTATATAAAGGTATATTATAATTCCAGTAAAATATAATATATAATATTATTAACTCCAACCTTTATACATCCCACATATGACATTAACGAATCAAATCACTTTGAGGGGGCGGTAGTCCGCACTTCCTAAAATGAAGATATCGTGTTTACCCATAATGGAAACCATAAAGGTATGCCATAAATGAAAAATACAGAAGCTTAAGAAAAAAATAAACATATTATATATCATATATAAATATAGTTTCATCTTAATGTCCACCTTTGAAGGTGTTAGAAGAATATTGAACAATCATCGTTTCGTGAGGCAGAAATTCACCATCCACAGAAACAATATGCTCTTTAACCATTAGATGTTGGTGTGTGTAAGTGTAGCACTAATACTTCTTATAACAACATCCTAGTATATTTAAGATACTGGTGTTGTTACAAAATAAATGAATAAAAATAGTTTAGGGGGTTGGAGAAGCAAAATAAAACAAAATAACATTAGAGAAGACTTTACCTTTAAATCGGGTAACTCCTCTTGGTTTGAACCAAAAGAGTTTCTTTAAGAGCTTTCTACCTAAGGTAAGGATTCTATGATTAATAGAGGGATTTGGAGAGATAAAATGAGTAGAACTTGGCTGGGCCAATGGCTAGAGAAGTGTGGGTAAGGAGGTAGAGGTGTGGGCCTTTTATAAGAGGAAGGAGGGGCACTCTTGGAAAGCCAAGAAGTTGTACATTATTTGAAAATGAGTTTCGGATTTAAAAGGTCCCACATTGATATATTTATAGGATAAGGTGATAAGGGTTCTAAATATACTCATCCAATAGGTCTTTGACAAGTGTAAGTTTTAGATTTTACATTATCTTTTTATTTTATTTAAATCGTTAATTAATGAGGTAATCATTACATCATCATGGTGTCATAAATAAATTAATTTATTTAATGTATAAAAATTTTAAAAAAATACTATGATGTAGGAAATATTTTTAGATTTAAAATGAATATTTATATTCCAAGAGATAATTTATGTAGACAAAATTAAAATTATTTTACTTAGGTGTTACACACTTTGTTATATTTAACTTTCTTTAAAAATAAAAAGATAAAAGTCACTATCACACAAAAGTGATTCCATGGGGTCCCAAAGTTTGGCACAAGGCATATCATGGTCGGCCATGACACAAAAATTAGCATTAGGACACATTTTGGGGTCATTTTTTATTATTATGATATTACTTTATTATCCTTAACTACCCGATTACTAATTAATCACAATAATTAAAGATAATTACCGTCGTTACTTTTCATAATGTCAAAAAAGAGAGAGTATTAATTACATAATTTGGAAATTATGATTCCAAATATGGAATCCATTTTACCAAATTCCAAATATATAAATTTCAATAATTAATTTAAAAATAATTCCCGTTTTCAAAACAAATAGCGGGTTTTTTTGAAATAATATCTATGAAAAGTTTGACACTTGTTTATGCCCAATTACAAAGTGAAATTAATTATAATGACAACCATTGGATTAAATGGTAAAAATATATTCTAATTACACTTTAAAACCAATTAAAAAGATAATCTAACCATATAATTAAATTATATGAAAAAGTAGTTTTGATGTAAAATATAGTATTTTTCACTATTCATTAAAAAATAAACATTGTTATAAAAATACCAAAAATTAATCCAAAGTAAATTTCAATGTCCCAATCATAAAGAATAAGTTTATTTTTAAAAATAGAGCTTATAAAATTTTGAAAATATTAATTTAAAAATGGTTCATTATCAATATGCGGTAAAAAAATCTTTTAAAAATATTAGAGTATTCCATGCTTAAGATTGGATTTATTCCCATTTTAAGCCTCTAAAACACTATCTAATTCATAAATAGACATAGATAAGAAAATCTATTATTCATTACTTACTTGGGATGTTACACTGATGGTCTGAGTAAACCATGAAGTTCTCTCCCAGAAGGTAATGCCTAAAAATACTTATGGTGAAGAATACTTCTACCAACTCTAGGTCATGAGTCATTTAATTTTTCTCATGGGGCCTCAACTACATTGAACCATATGTAAAAATTGCTTGTCGCTGCACCAACACACAGTCTATCCTAGCTTCTAAGGCATCAAAATACACTATGTACTCCACAACCTCCTCAAATTGTCTCTACATAGTAGAACTCACCAGTCTCATCCTCAACTCCTTGAATCCACTTTGACACTGCTCAGTCTAGGTAAAAGGCTTCCTTTTTTTCATCGGAGCGATAAAAGGGGATAAAATCCTGGAGAAGTCTTCCATAAACCTCATATATTATCCCACCAATCCCTTAAATCTTTGCACCTCTAACACATTCTTGGTTGGATCCTAAGAAAACACTTCATTGATATTCATTGGGTCTATGGCTAAAACATGCTCATAAATGAAATACCATAGAAAGTGAACCTCATGAATCTAGAAATAGCACTTTGAGAGATTTTCATAAAGCTGGAAATCTCAAAGAAAATCTAGAACCATCCTCAAGTGATCAGAATGCTCCTCCTCTTTTGTAGTGTAGATGAGTATGTCATCAATTAATACAACCAAAAAATGTTCTAAGTATAGCTTGAAAATCCGATTTGTCAAAGTTATAAACACAGCAGAAGATTTTTTCACACCAAAGGGCATCACTAGGAACTCATAGTGTCTGTAGCGAAATTGGAATGCCAGCTTTGGAATATCAGCCTTTTGAACTCTCAATTGGTTGTAGTGGAACTTGAGATCAATCTTCAAGAACAATCCTGTGCATTGAAACTAGTGAAAGTGGTCATAAATACTCTACCATGGGTACTTTTTCTTTATCATGGCATGATTCTAGTGATGATAATTTACACAATGCCACAATATCCCCTCCACCTTTTTCATGAATAACATTAAATCTTCCTAGGGGGACACACTTGGCCTGATGAAACCCTTCTCTCAAAGGCCCTCTAACTATAACTGTATATCCTAGAGCTCAGTAGGGGCCATTTTATATGACATAGAATATATCAGAGCGGTCCTGAGATATAAGTCAGTACAAACTCCATCTCCCACCTTAGAGGTAGTCTCGTAACATTCTCAGGGAAGACTTCTATATAATACTCCATGACTGAAGGAATCTTGATGCATGAAGATCCAACTGCACCAAGGGCTATACTCACTAACTGATGGGTGATTGGTTGAAACCTCCTACTAGCATCACTCACTCACCCTACCATAAGATATCTCTCACCTAAAAAGGTTAATCTCATCCCATTAGTATGAAGGCATCAGAATTATTTATAGTGATAGTAAATATGGGCTCAGACCATGGAAAAATAATCCATACCTAAGATGACATCATAGGGTTTTATCATGATGACCAAAAGGTCCTATGTGAACCTTTATCCACTAAATGATAGCTCACATTTCCGGAATATAAAAGGTAAAGAAGAACCATTCCCTATAGAAACCTCAAGATGAAGCTACTAGGATAGTTCCTCAATTGGGAGCTCTATATATCACACCAGGTGTATAGAGATTAAGGAATGACTAGAACCTATGTCTAATAATACTGAATCACAAGTTGAAAACACATAGATCATATCCCTAATTATCTCATGTGTTGTGGGGTCATAAGCCTCCAAAGCCTGCAGTTCTTCGTGACCCCAACTGCTAGATCCCTGATCCTGATGTGGGCTACCTGGTGATGGTGGTGGAAGGATCTCATAACATCATCCACCGCCCATAGATCCCTATGATCCTCTTCTAGCCCTGCCTCCTTAGGGGCATCCCTGCCCTCTCTTAAGAGATCCATGATCACGACGCCGCCTCTTCCATGGTGGTCCGTCATATACCTGCATGTGCTTATCAACATGTCTTTTCATGAAGTCACATAGTATTTGACCTCAACTATCACAATCATAGCTCCACCCCTATCCAAGATACCTGGGTTCTTTGTGTTGTCCCTATGCCACATGACCACGTGTCTAAGTCTGATTACGATAAGATCTCTTGTGCCAAGATCCCACCGACTAACCCCTACTAGATACTAAAAATGACTAATCTATGTGATTACCATTGATATATCTAGCTTCTAAGATTACCTCTAACAAGAATCTATTTGTCACTAGTTCCTGCTCCAACACCCTATCATATGTGAGAATTAACAAGGTCACCATGCTAGCACATATCTCTCTACGAAGTCACTGATCAAACATCTATTCCTAGAAGTAGCTATCTCCAATCATATCAAGGGAGTATCATGTAAGGTATATGAACCTCTCAGAATACTCATACACTATGACCCCTCTTTTATATATATCTATAATCTCTTGAATCCGAACTGAGTGCAAATAGGTGAGGTAGTACTCCTCATAGAACAACTATTGGAATTCGGGCCACGAGAGCATCAACTCATCATGAATCTGAGTAATAAGACTCCACCAGTACCCAACTACTCCATGAAAATGATATCTTATAGTGTAACAACATAATCTGTCTGTGTCTGGAGAATCTTAGAGACAAGGACCACTGACTCTAGACAACCCTCTACTACCTGGGGATCAAGCTTACCATGGAACCTTAGCGGCCTCTAGTGCTGGAACTCACAGAGTGTGCTAAGCCTACGCACATCCTCAGCCTGATTTTCAGGGATGATCTACTTATCGATAGGTAGTGGTATAACTACCTATCCACTTGGATGAAGGATATCATGGGATGGACACTAGAATGAGTCCTCATCATTCATCAGATTGTCGTCATGATCTGAAATTGGGATCCTGGATGGATGTCATTGCAGAGGCATCCTGAATATTTAATCAAGACATACCAAAATCAGATGAGAACATATACACATATATATACAATAATGGGAATATAACTAAATAATTATATTAAAAGTCTCAATTCTATATGATTTATGTACCATTTATCCCTGCAACCAATGGATCAGTATTCCAAGTTGACATGTAGGTATTCAAGGTTTGGGTGAATGGATATGTCGGTCACCCATACCATCATTGGATTCCCTAGACCAAGATTTGAACTGAAAGCACAATGTCAATTTTTCCCAAAATCCCAACCAAATACCCATAAGGGGACTACACCAACCACCATCCCACGGATCGAACCAACTCCAATACCAATATGTCATGAACCAACCTTAACTGGGGCTCGAGCCGCAACTACCCAAAACCCACCTCCCTAGGACAGGGGGTGGAAACTAGAATTGAAAGGAATATCCTAAATGGGAGGCATTTTTCCTAATGTACCTATACACACATACCCAAAAATCTTAATGAAAAAGTGTAAAGGAATAATAAAAAAAAGATGAAACAACTAAAAGGTAAACCAAACATGAAAAACTTCAAGGGTGTACTATATTACGATGGTGAAAACTAAATAAAAAAGTGAAAAAATACATACCCAACAAAAAATATGCCTAAATGGAAAAAATGGAATGTAAAATGCTAAGAGCGCCCAACTCCCAATCTCATAGCTATGAACATCATATGTGGTCCAAGGCACCAAGTATCCATAAGCTCCTATGAAGTTTCTGTCGACCTGTCAATCATCTTCTAAAGAGATGATATGTGTTGGTAAAGTCCATGCATGGATGAGTATATAGATTCCCAGTAGGAAACCCCAAAAGGTGAAGTGGGACCAATAATATAGACAATAGGAATGAAAATAAAGTAAATAGTAAATAGCGTGGAAGATGAAACTCATCCCAAAGAAAGATAAAGTAACCTCATCCGAACACAAGGGGATAAAAACAATGTATAAGTGGACTACACATGAAGTCTTCACTACTCATAGTAGGAGGATAACCTCATCCAACCACAAGGTGCACAACATAATGGGCAGGTGGATTACCCCATGCATCTATAAAACCCATTGCGAGATAATAACCGAATCCAATGGTATGGATAAAAATATATATACATATAAATATATATATATTATCAAACCAAAGGAACCCAAATGAGAGAGAATAGGATCTACATCTCATAGCATAGCCTAGTAAAAGATTTTCCATCAATTCCATAAGTTCATCAATGATTCCCATTATCTCACGTGCCTGCCCAACAAAAAACATCCAAGTCAAGCCTCATCTCGCCACTATATCGCAAAGTTAAGGGGACACAATATCAAGGTAGAGGACCCATGACCTGGTAAAATAGGAGGGTTCCACTCAGTGGATAAATAGAGGACCGATACCTTATTCCTAGAAGAGGGTTACACTCTAATAGTCGACAGAGGACCCATGCCCTGCCCAGCAGGAGGGTTCCACTCTAATGGTAGAGGACCCATGCCCTGACTCCACATGAGGGTTCCACTATAGTAATCAATAGGGGGACCATTCCCTACCCACTAGGATGGTTCTGATATAATAGTATATTGAAGAACCATGCCAAGCCCAGCTGGAGGGTTTCACTCTAAAATATAGAGGACCCATTCCCTGCCCCAGTAGGAGGGTTCCACTCCAATAGGTAGGTAGAGGACCCATTCCCAATTCCAATAGGAGGGTTCCATTATCTAATTATATAGGTTCCATTCCTTAACTTTAAAGGAGGGTTTCCCTCCAATATCCAATAAAGGATCTAAGCCTATCCAAACTAGAGGGTTCCACTCTAGAATCCTCTAGTGATCCTGCACAAACACTTCCACCACCGAGCATCACCTAAATAAGCACCAACACCAGAAAATTTGGCATCAAATATAAAAATCAAAAGCTAAGGGAACCATCATTTTCTACACATAAAAACACTCAGGATAGGCTACTTATATGCCAAATTTGAGTCCAAACAAGGGAGATATGAGAGATTAAAGTTTCCTCAAAAGGAACTAAGGGGTATACAACGTGTGAGGGGACTAACCCAGTATGTGGTCCCACTCCATTGCCTAGATATTTCTCTATAGGTACACAACTCACCAACCATGTAGAATTACACAGAGTTTCCTAACACTCAGGGTCCTTGCCCATACGCCATGGTCGTATCCCTATACTTTAGTACACAGCTATGTGCTTGACCGTGTCTTTACACATGGGGTCCTACCCATGTGCTTCGCCACATAGCTTGACCACCTAAGAAAATGGTATATGTCATGAAAGAGGTTTATATGACATTATATCCTTAACTTTTAGGAAAAATCCTAGCCACCATAGATAAGTCCTCACATGCTGTGTGTTCCTCACAACTCACGATGTGTAGCCATGTTTTTCATAGATTCCTAGATATTTTTCTATGATTCCAGATCTGTCCTATGATGCTTCTAATTTCTCATCCAAACATCCCTAAATTTAAGGGGAATCACTTGATTCATTTTTTCCATCTGTTGTTTCCCATAAATTAGATTCTGATTTCATCTACATGATCTCGTGAGTACGTCACTACCTTTTGACACTCACTACCTCAAAAGTTTAATAAAACCATGGTGGAGTCACTAAAATATAACTAATCATCTTAATATAACACTTATTCATCTCCCCATACCTTACACATAGATTCTTTATGATTCCGAGGGTCTGATCAAGCTCAGTACTACCCGAAAATGTGGATCTGGGACCTCATGGTCCAATTGGTTAAGAATACAAAGAAATTGTGGGATGGAGGCATAAAAAAGAAAGGTTATCAATTTCTGCTAATATTTATTGGATAATGATAAATAATGGGGATATTAAAAGGTCTAAATAAATTGAATAATCAATATAAATCTTTACATGAGTGCATGCAAGGCTCAACAATTAGCACAGATCATAAAATGGATGATCCCACTCAATAAATTTAATAAAAAAGTTTATAATCCAAAATTTTAGAGTTCCTACCTATATATTGGATCATTTTTCAACTAATAACTTTCTCGTAAACAATTGAAGGAAGTTTTTCATTTGCTTCACTTTTATATTCTCTAATCTAAAGATTCATCATCATCATATGTGATTTGCTAACAGAAGGAGGAAGAAAGTTATGGAATCCTCCAAGGGTTTATGAAAATAAACTTGGAGGATTATATATAATTTTATATTTGTATTAATTAGGTCAAATAAATAAATTAATTCACTTAGTTAATTATTTAATCCACTGAACATACTGCTAATGTCCGTTTTATATGAATTCCCCATGCCGAATTATTTTAGGTCACGCCTATAGTAAACATCACATTCCAGACTCAACCATGGTCTTATATTTCTAATATGATATTCCATTTTGGATTTATTCCATTTTATTTAAGAAACTATGTGCACTTATTATATAATATATTTAAAATTTTTATAAAATTAATTCTAGGAAATTGGGTCTATGAATCACACGTCGTCTCAGCTCCTAGCTCTAAAAAATATACATAGAAATATTTAAAATTGTTTAAATACAAAAACTTGGTCTCTACAAAACCCTTCACCACCATTCATTACTTTAATTTTCTAGTTCTATCACCTTCATCTCTTAAATGAAAACCCATTTGTTCTCGAGTGCTCATTTTCCTTTTGATAGTTCAGTTAGTTCCCAAGTTCAGTTGAACTGTAAGGAATCCATTTCTTCATTCATTGTTAACTCCTAATATTCTGAGTCATAGAGTGTCACCACATATTTTGGGAATTAAAGTTATTTAGTACCCTTTATAAGTAAAAAATTTATATCAGTTCTATATATCTAGACTGGTCTCCTAACTCTAGGAGATGTTATCAATTTATCTTGATGTTTAGATCTTTCTAGTATTTCTATTTTTGATGAAATATCCTCTAGTAAACTAAATACCAATTTCTTAACTTACACATCTTTACCTTGGGCTTCATCATACCTTGATCATTTCAAAATTTCTTTCATTGGTCTTACTTCCAATAAATATATGTTTATATCTAGACTCATTGAAACATGTGATCTTCTAGTTCCTTCATCTAGATCAAATTGAATTTCAATAGTTTATGTTTTCCCTAAATTTTTTATTTAGTGATGTTGTATTCCTTTAATAATACCTTCCCATTAAATATAACATTTAGACTCTTGATGACTTACCACTTTTCATCATCCTATAGTTGGAAACCAAATTCTTCATTCCCATATCCAATAAAGAAACATACCTTGGACTTAGACTCTAGTTTCTATCTATCATTGGAATCAATATGAATATAAGACAAAATTATGAAGACTATAAGATGGAAAAATTCTGGTAAATTATCAAACCATATCTTTTATAGTATATTTTATCCCATTGAAGATGAAAGACTCCAATTGTATATGTATGCATCCATGTTGATTTCTTACACCAAATTTGACTTGTGAATTCTAGAATGAATTCTCAAGCATCACAAATTTTCTCTAAAAGTCTAGTTCATTAATTATACTACAATATTTTTTGTCACATCCTAGGTAATTTCTTTTCTATCCTGATCCCTTTATTCTAATAGAATTTATTGAAATTACTACTAATATACCATCCACTATTTTCAGATATGATACATTTAAACTTTTGTCCACTTTCCCTCATACCATGGAATTCCATTGAATAATTGCACAAAATACATATGATTTATTTTTATTTAAATAAACCCAAACCTTCCTTGTTTCATCGTTAATGAATGTGATGAAGTAAATAGATCCTATGTGATACTGGACTGTGGATGGACACCATATGTTTGAGTGAACTAATTATAGCTTCTTGGATCTAGGCTACCACCATTCAAGTTGAATAAAATCTAGTTTTGTTTCCCTAGTAAAAAACACTCACAATTTTCTTTTATAGTGTGATCTATATTTAGTATTACTTTCCCTACGAGAACCTCTATGTTCTTATCACCAAGGAGACCAAGCCTATCATTCCAAACCTCTAGATCTTATGATATTGTAGTTCCTATTTGTAATGATCACACATCAAAACCATAAAGATTTAGTATTTAAATTTTTTATCATAAATATGATATAATAACTTTTTTTATTGATATGAGATGCTTAGTTACAACCCAAGGATCTCATGTGGAAGGAATTAAGCACAAAAATTTAATCGAACCATTACCTCATTCGACTTGAAGATGCAACATGTTTTTCTCTTTGAGTGTGATCGATGCATGAAGAAACCAATTTTAGATCCATATAGATCATCTAAACAAATTTATAGAGTCTTATAGTGTTCTAATCATCAGAATCTATGTGCTAGTTCAGATTACTAGTGAACCTTTTGACCTCCCAACAATCTCCAAAACATGACTTATTTTATCCAAGAAAGAAGGCTTGGATCAGGGGGCTCAAAGGGACCATTTATCAATCTAATATGTGTAATAGAGTATATATACTCTCTCAAAATTGATTGCATGAATAGTTCTCTAAATCTAGGCTTCACCTGAATTATATAGATATGTTAAACTTATGGAATTTTCACTTTGGCCCCAAATTTGTTTAATGTTCTTAATGAGCCTTAAATGAAATCTTATGACCAATTAAATATGTAATAATTTCCATTTATATTTTATCACATACTTATAACATAATATATATGTTATGTGATAAAATATGAGTCACTAATTCGACTCACTTATCCCACAAATATCATGTTAGCCATGAATAATAAATATCCATTCGTAAAATATTTTTCTTTGTATTCATTAAAAAACTTGTGAAATTTTTAACAAATAAATTTAATAATTATTATCATAAACTTTAATAACATTAATTTATTTATCTTTTGGTGATCATTAAATCTCAAACATATGGAGAACCGTGCGGTGGGACCCACTATGTATTACACTCCTATTCACTAGAATAGGCTAGATTTTGGAATACACTTAGTATATGAGCCTTTAATCCCTTATCTTGATAGCATTTATTGATACTCGTAGACCATAATTATATCCTAGAAACCCATAAATTCCCTTAAGGAGATGATGGTTAGTCACAACAATGAAAACCTCTCATTCGAACACATGTCATGTAATATAATCACTTTGTCAAATGATCTCTCATAAATATGGACGCACAACTTTTGTCACCATACTCACCTAGTTTATTTATTATTTGTATGAAATTACTAGATGAATTTAACCTATTTTACCATGGGAATAGATTTATTGAAGGCACTACTATCCCAGTTAACTGAGACTGGGATATCTATTCCTCTACTTATAATAGAGAAATCATGTCTTGATCATTCAATCAATGCCATACCACCAACGAAACACCTAACACAAGCTACCTCACCATAATATAAATGATGTGGTTTCCATCTTACATCAAAGTATGTGATCAAATGGAACACGTTTATAATTATTTCAAGTTAATATACCAATACACATTCTCATAGATATTAACAACCAATGATACCTAAAATATGTGGTGTTCCTATTGGTTGGTTAGTCCTCATGATCTCATCTACTCGAGATCACCAAGTGTAAAATTCATGAGAATAAGTCTCATTGATTATGATACCCTAATATTATATATATATACATCATCTATCTAGACCATAAGACATATATTTTAGATTATTTTCAGGGTATCTAAAGGTTATCTTTATAGTTGGGAACTTCTATAACCTTTCAATGTGACATGTAATCTAAGAATATTATCGTCTATATAGCACATGATGAAGTAATGTAACTATCATGGTAATATAAAACATATTTTCATATATATTAAACTATATACATGGAATGGTAATATAACTATATATTGGAGTTGGGTATAGGTAACCCATTCACAACACTCCCACTTGTACTTGAGCTAACCACTAACAAATCTCAACCCACTATCCCTCACATGAGAATCATGCTTCTGCTGAGATACGACTTTAGTTAGGGGTTTTTTCATGTTATCCTTTATGGAAACTGTGCTAACTATGACATCACCACTCTTAGTAAAATACCTTAAGAGATGAAATTTCCTAAATATATGAAATTTCCTATAGTGAGACCATAACTCCCAGACTAGTACCACTAATATAGTATTAACACAATATATTGTAATAGTGTCTATACTACTAGGTACAATAACAATATATAAGACAATACTATGTATCCAAACAACTTTTTAGATATATAAGAAGCTATTATATACTCACATTCAACTGTAGAATCATCAATCATAGGTTTCTTTGATCTTATACAACTCATGACACCACCATTTAGGTAAATGACATAGCCTGACTATGATTTATGATCATTATGATCTATTTGGAATCTATATCACTATATTCCCCTACCACTAGCTCCTCATCTCCTCCATACACTAGGAACATGTCCTTTATATGTATCAAGTACTTCAAGATAGTTTTTATAGCTTCCTAATGTAGCTATCATATATTATATTGATATATTCACACCATAATTAAAGTAAATGAAACATCAAACCTAGTACATATCATTTCATACATGATATATCACACTACCGAAGCATAAAGGAATATACTCATCTTCTCAATGTACTCTTTTTTTAGGGAACATTTTCTTAGAGAGATTGATATTGTAACAAACCAAAATTTTATTAATGAAAATTTCTCTTGATCTAATTAAATGTATTATTATGTAAAATGGTCATAAAAAACACATGAAATTCCTTGGTTTTATGTTTTTGGATTTTAAAATACCATTAAGAATTATTACCGGTGGTAATATAGTCATTGAACAGTGATCACATGATTAGTATAAGTATAAGGTTTTAAAAAATCCAATTTACCCATACAAAGGAAGAGATGGCCGCATCCAGTAGAATTTCTACATACGATTCCCACTTGTTAGAGCTCGGTAAGGAGGTAGTATTACTCGGCTTCACTCTGGATGAAGCCCAAGCGAAGATTAAACACATTAAGCTTGAAAGGAATTGCCTATGGGAGAAGTGAAATTTAATAGAGATTATCACTCAAGCAATGTTATCTGATCCACCCCAAGAGTCTGTCACCATCACACACCTTACCCTTAGGTCTTATACTGGTGTTATAAGGGGTTATGTAACAAGACCCTAAAATTATGATTATGTGCATTATTTTTGTATAGAATAAAGAATATACATTAATTTTATTATTGTTACTTTGTTAATGGTTTTTAAAGCACAAATAGTATTTTTAGTTAATATTTAAATTCAATTATGAAATATATTTTGATGAATTAATGGATTTTTAAATTAAATAATATTTTTATAAAATATCACTACTGAATTATTATTTTTTAAATATAAATGATCGTAAAACTTTTTAGAATTGTAATTTTTATTAAGGTTTGAAAACTGTTTTTGTCAAAACCCATGAATTGTCAATAAATGTCGGTTTTTATTTTAAAAGTGAAAATTCAAATATTTAGAAAATTATTTAGATAAAATTAATATTATTTTTGGAATCAGGATGTTGAAATTATCCAATGGTGAATTTTTCCTAATTCTTTGAGATAGTCGATTTTTTGGGTAAAAATTAAATACCGAATAAATATATAATGTGTTTTATGACATCATAATGACATAATAATGATGTAATAAAATACTATAAAAGGTATTTTCAGCCAATATATGTTTTACCTTTAAAATAATGTAATTTCAGATTTGTTTTATTAATTTTATGATGCCTTAGTGGACCCCCAAGACTTATAAAATATTTTAACATTTTAAAATGATTTTTTTGAGAGTGTGAGTCACCTACACATAAGAAAGCCTAATATTTTAATAAGTTCATCCATTTGCCTTATAAAATAATTTTTTCCACTTCCATTAAGTAAAAAATATGGGCAAAAACCATGGGATGGTATGTGCTTTTGATTAGTTTAATGTGTAGTGTCCAAAACCTAACTAATAAAGAATTCCCTCTTCTTTCCTATATAAACCCACACAATCTCCAATTAATATTCACTAAAACCATTTTTAGCTTGAAAAAACTCTAACCTCATCTCTCTATAATCCTACCAAGATGTACCAATTTCCCAAGAAGCATCTCTCAAGCATCTCTCGAGCCTTTGGGATCACACTTCCAAGTAAGGGGTCCTCACTTTGATTCCTTATTTATGTCCAAGTTTCCTTATATTGTTATGCCCTTTTATTTTAAATTAAAAATGTTGGGGTATGATGTATCACCTCCCTTATAGTTCCCTCCTTATTTTTTAATGATTAGAGACTCATTTATCTCTCATTAATGCCTCCCATGTACACCCGTTACCATGCTGAAATTATGTAAGGGATTTCTCTCTCCTTATTTACTTTCAAGAAATTATTTTATCTAAATTCCATTACATATGTTGGGATATTATATACCATGAACCCATTACTATCCATATAAAGTATTAATTATGATAGAACCCTTTCACTCTTATCAACTCATTTTACGATTTCTATTTGACGCCATTATGCTGCCAAAGTTACACCAAATTTTCCCAAGTCAAAATCATTATGTAACTGAATACCATACCCATTTATCTGTCAAGGGTATTCACCTTTATGCCCATATACTTGTTGATTGAGGAATTAAATTTATGTGTTCCACATATCTTATTCGTGGAATAAATTATGATGTTTAATGAATCCATGTTGTATGTTCTATGTGGAACACTTATGCATGAAATGAAATGACTAAGAAGTGTGCACCCTTATAGCACTCCAATGAATTGGGTAAAGAATAGTATCATGAAATGTCTTGTGTAATGAGTGTTAACTCATTCTATTTAATGTAAAATGTGGGTTTACTCATTCTAATTCATGTGAAATGAGGGTTTACTCATGATCCATGTGTAATGAAGCTTGGATTATGCTAATATCATGTTAAATGTTGGTGCCACATTTCCATGTTATGATAATCATTCTATATCATGACTTTATGTTATTGTTTCTATTATGATCCATTGGTATGCCTATTTCCTAAAATGTGTTGTATTATTCATGTTAATCCTTGTTTACTCCCTTAATGAGATTTATAGATCACCATTTTCTTATGTATGTCCTCAGGTTATCCCATTAAATTCTAAGTATGAAGGAATGTTATGGTCATGTGAAAGAATTTTTCAATTAAGATGTTGTATTTTATGTCTTAAATTTTCATGTAATGTTCCTAACTTCCAAAGAAACTAGACCTCTTGGTTTTCTGGGTTGTATTAAGTGAAATTTTATGTAATAAAACATGTTTAAATGTGTAATAAAGAGTAGGTTTGTTATAGTTGGTATCATAGGATATGTTTAGTTATTTTTGGGATTAGGATTATAAAACCCTAGTGAAGGCCTTAAGGATAAGACTAAGTGTAATAAAAACTTCCCTAAATTTTGGTGAGTATATATTAAGTGGTTTATCAAGCAAATACATCCCTATCTCGATATGAACAAGTAGAGGTGGATCTTGCTTAAATGTTTCTAGTGGTAAAACCCTAAAACACCTCTTTGAGCTAGACTCGAATAGGAATTAGTGCATGAAAAAGGGACCTAATATAATCTTGGTTCGAAACTCCCCAGGGATAAGCTTTGGTAAATTCATACTCTTAATATAAACCATTATTTAGGGAATAAAAAAATTTCCTTAAGAATATATTTTGGGAAGTAGATCATGGAAAACATAGATTAAAGTTTATAAATTCATAATTTAAGGAAATAAATGTAATTTATAAGTTATACCTTTTTTTAATTGGATTACCCTTTATGAGTTACTCCTAACTTTCCTTTTATTCCTTCCAATGTTTGGTAATAAGAGGACTCAAGATAACAACCGATGCAAAGATCAGTGTGATGACTATTATAATGAGATTCCCCATCCGATGGGATTGGGAATCACAAAATTTGTCATGATACTCTCTCAGTTAACTATAGTTTTGAATCGAAACATGTGTCAAGGGGAACATTCAACCCCCACTAAGAAAGAACAATCTGCAATCGAGAGCTTCATGAGACAAAGGCCTCCTACATTCAATGGATCATCTGATCCCTCAATCAGCGAACAATGGATCAACTCCATTGAGAAGATCTTCTTCATACTTCAATGTTCCGAAAATGAGAAGGTTATTCTGGATGATTATCATATGTAGGGTGAATATGATCAATGGTATAAATTGATTAAAAATAAAAATCCCAAGGAAGAAACCAAGGTGTTGTAATGGAAGGATTTCTAGAAAATGTTTTTTGATAAATATTTTCCACGCACTTTCCAAATTAAGATGGAAAGAGACTTCTTTTCCATTAAGGAAAAAGACGACCAATCCATTAGAGTGTATGAGGAAAACTTCACAAGGCTTTCACGATACACCTACAGCTTTGTCGTTACCCCCAAATTCAAGGTTGACCGCTTCTTTGGTGGGCAAAAACCTAGCGTATAGAAATCCCCAGCAATCCGTGACTTCGATAGCTATGAGGAAATTGTCTGATGTGCCCTCTAAGTAAAAATGTAGATCAGTGAATGTTAGGGATGTCATGGGTATAAGAAGCAGAAGGCAAACCTTAATTCTAGCGGTCCAATGAATAAATCCAACAATGAAAAAATTTACAACACCCCACTTTCCAAAGGTGAAGAAATAAGTACCCCAGAAATTTTCTGAAGAGGATGAGGAAATGATTTAGTTATGGAAGAGAAGGGAACCTGGACATTAATTTCTAATAAGAAAAACATGCTGCTACGACATAGGAGAGTAACACTCCGTTTGACCCTCAACGAATTGTTCATTTATTTAACTGCAAAGAACCATGTAACTTTGCAAACCAGTTCCATATGCCAAGGGGTTTTTGAGGAAACCAACAACCTCCAAGGTTGAAAAAGAGATTTTTTTCCATCACTTCTGCCGAGGAGAATCCCAACATCGAAGTAGTGACAGGTTTGCTAGTTATTCATTCAATAAAAATGAACTTTCTTTTTTTTTCTGGTTCTATGCATTCTTTTATATCCCAAAAGTTTAGTACAACAATACCAACACCACCAAAAATCCTGGAAGTAGAGATGTCGGTGAGAACATAAAATGGGGAAATCATTTCATCTCATGAATATAATTCCTCCCCTATTATAATTTGTGGATTAAACTTCCCATAGAACATCATCATACTTCCTCTGGTGGAATTTGTTGCAATTATTGGCATGGATTGGGTTTCCCTATATAGAACCAACATAAATTTCTATAAGAGGAAAATCACTCTCCATACGGCGAATCGATCCCCAATTATATACAAGTGAAAGGAGGAGGATGAATCTTATTTAGTACGATCATATCAAGCATGGATATTACTGCCCTATGAGCACTTGTATATTTCTCAGATGATGGAGTCTAAGGAATAAACCATCCTTCAAGACATGACTATTGTGTTAGAATTTGCTGAAGTGTTTCTCGAGTAATTTCCTGGTCTTACTTCTAGAAGAGATGATGAATTATCGACTGATATTATACCTATGGATTTTCCAATATCCAAGACTCCATATAGAATGGTTGTTCTATAGCTTGAGGAGCTAAAGAAATAGCTACAATAGTATTTTGATAAAGGGTTTATAAACCCAAGTGCTTCACCATGGGGTGAACTAGTCCTCTTCATCAAGAAGAAGGATGGGTTAATGCACCTTTGCATTGATTATCGCGATCTCAACAAAATCACGATAAAGAACAAGTATTCTCTACCATGAATTGATGACTTGTTTGATCAGCTACGTGGAGCACAATACTTCTTCAAAGTTGATCTACGATCGAGATATTACCAAGTAAGGGTGAATAAGGGGGATATCCCCAAGACTACTTTTCATACAAGGTACGATCACTATAATTCATAGTAATTCTTTTCAAACTCACTAATTCTCCAGCAACCTTCATGGACTTGATGAATTGAGTCTTTAGAGATTACCTCCAAAAATTTTTGGTAGTATTTCTAGGAGAAATTCTAATATAATCCAATACCAAGAGGAGCATGAGGAGAATCTAAGCATTGTACTAGATACCTTGCAAAAATGAGAAGATCTATGAAAAGTAAAACAAGTGTGGGTTCTGGTTGAAGGAGGTCTCATTCTTGGGTCATATCATCACATGCAATGGGATATATGGGGATCCTTCAAAGACAAATGAAATTGAGGGATTTACAAATACAACATCTACGATGGATATTTGTAGCCTCCTTTGGTTAGCTTGATATTATCGCCGATTTGTGAGAAATTTCTCACGATTTCCAAACCCTCTAACCAGGCTAACTCGGAAGGGAGTCAGGATTTCTTGGAGTGATGAATGTGAAGAGAGCTTCAAGGAGTTAAAAAGGAGGATTATCAATGCAACCTTTCTCACACTAACCACAAGTGGATAAATTTTTGTGGTATTCGGTGATTCTTTGAATAATGGAATTGGATTTGTGTTGATGAAAAATGACAAAGTCATTGCCTATGCTCCAAGGAATTTGATAGTTCATGGGAAAAACTATCCAACATATGATCTCGAGTTGGATGCAGTAATCTTCTCTTTAAAAATTTAGCGACATTATATATTTGGGGAGAAGTGTGATGTATATTCGGATCACAAAAGCCTCAATTATATATTCACACAGAATGAGATGAATATATGCCAATGAAGATGGTTAGAGTTGATCAAATACTATGACTGCTCTAGCCATTACCACCCTAGGAAAGCGAACAAGGTGGAGGATACTCTAAGAAGAAAGGACCCAACGATTCTATCATTGATGAGAATTTAGAATGATCCAATCTTCTTAGATTTGATGAAGATGTACATGGGAATCATAAAAAAGGGAACATCATCAATCCTTTCACAAATTATTGCTCAACCATATCTTTTGGAAAGGTTAAAGGATGATCAAAAGGATGTTGTGGGAATTTAAAAGAAAGTGGAAACTATAAAAAAGGTAAATCCTTGGATTTCAATGTTAATGAAGAAGGAATTGTGAGATATGGGTCAAGACTATGTGTTCCATCAAATTCGGAGTTAAAGAATGAAATTTTGGATGGTGCACCTAGTTTGAATTTCTCCATTCACCCAGGAAACAAAAAGATGTATTGAGATCTTCGATAACATTATTGGTGGGATAACATGAAGAAGAAGATTGATGAGTATACATCAATGTGCCTAGAATGTCAAAAAGTGACGGCTGAGAGGAAGAAGTATAAGGGGATGATGAAACCACTACCCATACCAATATGGAAATGGAATAACATCACCATAGACTTTATCACCGGACTTCTGAAGACATCCAAAGGAAATAATTCCATTTGGGGTGTTTTGGATCATCTTAAAAAGACTACACAGTTCATTGAAATTTGGGAGGATTTATAATTGGATCAACTAGAGAAGATATACATCAGATTATAAGTAAGGCTTCATGGAGTACGACTATTGATTATATTCGATCAAGATCCAATATTCACCTCTAAGTTCTAGAAGAGTCTCCAACATGCTCTAAATACTGAGATGAACTTCGGTACGACTTATCATCCTCAAAATAATGGCCAATCTGAGTAGACTATCCAAACAATTGAGGACATGTTGAGAGAATTCTAAATAGACTTCAAAAGAGGATGGGATCAACATCTTCTGCTGGTTGAGTTCTCTTAAAATAACAGTTTCCACTCAAGTATCCAAATGAATCCTTATGAATCCCTTTATGGGAAGAGGTGCAGAACACCGACATGTTGGGATGAAGTTGGGGAGAGAAAACTCAAAGGTCCAGAAATGGTTGAAGAAATGGTGGAGAAGTTTAAGACTATCCAGCAGTACATTAAAGCTGCTCAGAGTCAACAAAAGAGCTATGCTGATAATCATCGACGAGTCCTAGAGTTTGATGTTGGAGACATGGTATGCCTCCGCATATCACTGTGGAAGAGAGAATGAGATTTGGGAATAAGGTATAGCTTAGTCCAAGGTACATCAACCCTTTTGAGATCCTCGATCTCATTGGAGCAGTGGCCTATCGAATAGCTCTCCCACCAAACCTGTCTCAAGTACACAATGCATTCCATGTATCACTCTTGAGGAAGTATATACATGAACAATCACATGTACTCAATCTAGAGGTGGTATCATTGGAGAATAAATTCTATTATAAAGAGAAGTTGGTGAAGATCTTAGATCATAGGGAACAAGTTATATGAAATAATACAATTCCCCTCAACATGGTGTTGTGTAAAAACACAAGTTTGAAGAAACAACATGGGAATTAGAGGAAGTGATGAAGCAGAGTTACCCTCATCTTTTTAAGTGTGTGAAAATGAAATTTCGCGGGTGAAATTTCTTAAGGGGGGGATATTGTAATGACCCAAAATTTTATTAATGAAAATTTCTATTGATCTAATTAAATGTATTATTATGTAAAATGGTTATATAAAACATATGCAATTCCTTGCTTATATGTTTTTGGATTTTAAAATAATGTTAATAATTGTTACCGGTGTTAATATAACTGTTGAATAGTGATCAAAATATTAGTAAAAATATAGGTCTTTAAAAAATCCAATTTACTCAGAAAAAGGAAGAGACAATCTCATACAGTAGAATTACTCCATAAAAAGCCCTATTTTCAGAGCTCAGGAAATAGGTAGCATCACTAGGCTTCACTCTGGACCAAGTCCAAGCTGAGATTCAACATTTTAATCTTGAAAGTAATTTCCTGTAGGAGAATTGAACGTTCATAGAGATTACCGCCCGAGCAATGTTATCCGAGCCACCCCAATTGTCTATCACAATCGCACACCTTAACCTTAGGTATTATGTGGGAGTTATAAGGGGTTATGTAACAAGATCCTTGATTTATAATTATGTGAATTATTTTTGTATAGAATAAATAATATACATTCATTTTATTATTGTTACTATTTAAATGGTTTTTAAAACACAAATAGTATTTTTAGTTAACATTTAAATTCAATTAAGAAATATATTTTGATGAATTAATGTATTTTTGAATTAAATAATATTTTAATAAAAATTATCACTGAATTAATTTTTATTAAATATAAATGATCATATATTTTTTTACAATTGTAAATTTTATTAAGGTTAAAAAACTATTTTTTTCAAAACCCATGAATTTTCAATAAATGTTGGTTTTTATTTTAGAAGTGAAAATTCACATATTTTGAAAATAATTTAGATAAAATGAATATTATTTTTGGAATCAAGATGTCGAAATTGTCCAATGGTGAATTTTTCATAATTTTTTGAGACATTCAAATTTTTGCTTAAAAAATAAATACCGAATAAATATATAATGTGTTTTATTACATCACAATGATCCAATAGTGATATATAAAACACTATAAAAGTGATATTAATCTAATATATGTTTTAACATTAAAATAATGTGATTTTATATTTGTTTTATTAATTTTATGATGCCTTAGTGGACCCTCCAAGAATTATTAAATATTTTAACATTTTGAAATGATTTCTTTGAGAGTGAGACTCACCTCCACATAATAAAGCCTAATATTTTAATAATTTAGGTCATTTTCCTTATAAAATAATGTTTTCCACTCCCCTTTTGAAAAAACCATGGGTAAAATCCATGTGATGGTTTGTGGTTTTGAAAAGTTTAATGTGTAGTGTCCAAAACCTAAATAATAAAGAATTCCCTCTCATTTCCTATATAAAACAACTCAATATCCCATTCCTCTTCACTCAAACAATTTGGAGTTTGATCAAACTCTGACCTAATATATCTTGAATCCTACCAAGGTTTCCCAATCTTGTAAGAATCATCTATCAATCCACTCCCCAGCCCTTGGGATCACACTTCTAAGTAAGGGATTCTCACTTTCCTTCCTTCTTATTTATGTCCAAGTTTCCTTATATTTTTATGCCTTTTTATTTTCAATTGAAAATATTGGTTTATTATTTCAAAAATCCCCTATACTTCCCTCCTTATTTTTTAATGATTAGATTCCCATTTCTCTCTCATTAATGCCTCCCATGTACACCCGTTACCATGCCGAAATTCCGTAGATGATTTCTCTCTCCTCATTTACTTTCAAGCAATTATTTTATCTAAATTCCATAACATGTGTTGGGATATTATGTCACATGACCTAATTAATTTCCATCTCATGTATATATGATGATAGACCCCTTTCTATCTTATCAAACCATTTTACGATTTCTATTTGACATCATTATGCTGCTGAAGTTTCACCAAAATTTCCCATGCCTAAATCATCATGTAAGTGAATACCATACCCATTTCTCTATCAAGGGTATTAAAAATTATGCACATATAATTTTTGATTTTTGGAATTTTATTTATGTATTTCACATCTCTTATTCATGGAATAAATTATGATTTTTAATGAATCCATGTTGTATGATCTATGTGGCACACTTATGTGTGAAATGAAATGATTAAGAAGGGTGCGTCCTGATAACACTCCAATGAAATGGATAAAGAATAGTATCATGATATGTCATGTGAAATGAGTATTGAATCATGATAATTAATATGAAATTAGGGTTTTATCATGCCAATTCATGTGCAATGAGGTTTTACTAATGCTCTATGTGCAATGAGCCTTGGCTTATGCTAATATCATGTTAAATGTTGTTTCCACATTTCCATGTTATGATAATAATGCTATATCATGCCTTTATGTTCTTGTTTCTATTATGATTCATTGGTATGCCTATTTCCTAACATTTATTGTATTCATCATGTTAATCCTTGTTTACTCCCTTACTGGGCTTTATAGCTCACCCTTTTCTTTTGTATGTCCTTAGGTTATCCCATGCAATGCTAAGTACGAAGGAATGTTGTGATCATGTGAAAGAAGTTTTCAATAAAGATGTTGTATTTTATGTCTTAAATTTTCATATAATGTTCCTAATTTCCAAATACACTAGACCTCTTGATCTTCTGGGTTGTATTAAGGGCAAGTTTATGTAATAAATCATGTTTAAATGTGTAATAAAGAGCAAGGTTGTTATAGATACCATGTGACATTGGAAATAATATTCACTTGGATTATTCCATATTATGAATTTTGAGTACCTTATCAATGCATGCACTTTGAATTATCCCATGAATAATTTGATATATATCTAAATATATCTTGATCCGTTGTATGTAGGCTGCTTCACCCAATTCATTCATGGGGAAAAAATCATTTAACCAAGTCTTTAGTAACAGAAATACATGAAATTCATTTAACATAACTAATATGCCATCAATATATAAATCCAAGAAAACTATTTCATTCCCAACAACCTTATTATATACATATGGCTCACTTATATCCCTAATTAAACCAAATTATATCCTCATTAAAATGAACATTCTAGGATCACGATGTCTACTTCAATCTATAAATAAATATCCATATATTTCATACCTTATTGTAACTCTTTGTTATGATAAATCCATTTGGTTGTGTCATATAGATGTATTCAACCAAATTTACATTAATAAAATTAGGTTTTACATCAATTTTCTAAATCTCATAATCATGGAAGGATACTTTTGAAAGTAATATTTTGATATATTTTTGCATCATGACTAGTGAAAATGTTTCATTATAGTCAATTCCTTGATGTTTCTTAAAACCCTTCAGAATAAGTCATTATTTATAGGTACTTACTTGAACATCCATGTCTAGATTCTTCTTGAATACCCATTTACACCCAAAAGGTTTTACATGATATGGAGATATACCCAAATCTAAATATTATTTTAGTACATGTAATTTGTCTTAGAATGCATGGATTCTTTCTATTTAGTACTATCATTACTATATACAACTTCCTCGTTGGATAGGTGTTCATCATTCTCATGGAATAATTTGTTACTTAACTTAGTGATAAGATAACCATATATCTTAGGTTCTATATCCTCTCTTGTAGAACAACATGATACTTGTGTCTTGATAATATATTTATCTCTCACTATCTCTTATAGAGATAGTTCCCATCCCAACTCTTGTGAATCTAGAGCATTTTCTTCATTGAGGATAATATTTATCCTAGTATTTCTATTAGAAATGTGTTCCATTTATAGAAATATGTTATGTTTTTATAAAATTACTCTTCTATATGAAGGGTTATATATTCAATATCCTTTAGTTTATTTAGGATAACCTATAAATATACACTTCTTGCTCTAGGATTCTAGTTTGACATTTGGTATGGTCTTGAAAAATTCCTTACATTCCCATACACATATATGTGATAGAGAAAGTTTCTTCCCTAAAATAAATAATATATAATACCTTATAATGATTTAGTTGGTACTTATTTTAGTTTATATTCCACTATTTATAGTGAATATCCCCAAAAATGCAATAATGTGTGTCCAGAAGGGTTGTGAAATTCAAGGGGAATTTGAATTTTTGATTTGGTGGATGGTTTATTTGGATAATCAGGACTTAGAATGAGATTATGAGAATTTGGATAACCTGAAGGGATGGTTTTAGACATAGTATGAGATCCAATGGATGGATGAAGTGTTCAGGTGGATATCAGTGAAGGGTCGAGTGGTCGGGCTACTACAATTTTGCTGTAGACGCCCTTTCCAAACATAAAAATAGTGCACACTATAAGTTTTTAAGATAAATGAGGGAGGACCCTCTACCGAGAGTGTACATACTATGAAACTATTTAGGGGGTGTTATTTTATTTTAAAATGGTAGATAGACCACCTTTATTTTGGTTTAGAGAGGCATGTGTAGGGAGTCCTTAAAATGTTTCCTCCCCCACTCTTCCTCTTCCTCCTTGATTTTGGAAATTTTGGGCATCGATTTCATAGATTCATTGATAATATTATTCCTCCTCTTTACTACATTCTTGTTTACCCTTAATGAAAACTAATTTTGTGTGATTTTGATTTAGGGTTTGGTGACGATTCCACTATATCATGATGGAATCTGTGAGTTTAAAAGGAAATTTACTTGGATTTCATAGAGTGTGTCCCGAGACAACGTCTTCATGCCTCCACACACCATTTCAGTGAAGGTATGTCACTGTATGAATTTTTATGTAGTTTAGGATTAAATTTATTTAATTTGGAGATGGTTTTGGTTTTGTTTGTTTTTTATTTTCCTCAGATGGTGTTGAGAGTGCATTGTGGACCACCCGCAGGTGTTTAGCTACGATTCTGGCATGACAAGAGTTCTCAATGAATTTTTAGGAATTGTTCCTAATTAAATTAAATTGTAAAATTTATTATTAATTGTTTAAATAAACTGAATAATTATTTATAAACCATTTATAATTAATTATTTGATCTATTTTTATGAGTTAGGAACTCATGATGATTGGTGGTGTCTAGTTGGAATTGGAAAGGCATGGGAAGAGCTACTGGGTGGTGAATTAAAGAGAGAACCAACTGTAAATTGATGTAGGTGTTCTCTTATACATACCCCTATGGTATTATGGTTATTTATAATGAATTTATTTTGTGTTATCACCACTAAGGGTGATTGAGCTTTATTAAAAACAAATTATTCATTTCCAATGAAATTCCTGGAAAAACTAAACAAAGTGACAAGTGACACAATGGACCCTAATGCACTAACTTCATTACCTTAGTCATTGATGGAAGATGGATTAATTATAAATTTATATCATGAGAAAATTAGATATCATGGGTTTTATAATAAATAAAAATAAAATAACGAGTTGTATTGTCCCTAGTGACAGGTGCTCTTAGTGACCTACAAGTAGAGGTGGGTGGTGAATTTGGATGGATGGAGAAGGGTTTGGCCATATGGTAACCTTGAGATTTATAGAATCCTTCAAGATAGTTGAGATGACTGTGGGTTGAGTGTTCCACTGCCACTGATACATGATCACCCTTGTGGGTAGACCCTGAGGAGACAGATGGATTAGTTGTGTGTGAGGACCAACCTAGTGTGGTTTGAAAGGGAATGGGATTATGGTCATCTCTCTTATGTGACCCCTAAATGAGAAATCTCATGAGTACATAGATCTGTGATATGGTGATGGTGATGATGAGGGATGATCTACCCTTTTATTATCAGGTGTTGACCTTAGGGATGAGTTGAGATCGAGGGACCTTGTTAGTGAGGGATGGAACCCCACTCCCCTGGTATCTCTTCATCTATTAGATTCGCCCACTCCTAGGGTTTCCAATGCTCTTCTTCGATGGTGAGGTGATCTTCTCTAAGACCCCCACTCCCTCATTCCTTTTTTCTTCTCATGTTGTCTCTCTTGGAGATTCCCTCTCCTAGGGTTACCAACACACTTCTTTGATTGTTCTGTGATTTTCCAGGCCTCCTGATCCCTCATTTATCAGTTCTCCTCACAGGTTCACCCTTTAATTCTTTCTTTATCAAGGATTTTGAATTCTACTTTTAGATATTTGACCATGAACTATGACTGCTCTGCTGACCAGATTTGCCATGTCGGACCTCATTTTTTCTCCGGTTTCGCATTTTTCATAGTGGTTTGCGATGTTCTAGTGGTTCATAGTCATGGACCACTGATGAGGCCCATGTCTAGTTCAACCTATACTCTTTATTACAAATCTATTACATTAGGATCCATTTTAGTTTGATTTAGTGGATTTCTTGGGTGTTTTGGGATGTGTTGGTTGGCCATTCACCATTGTTCTTAGAGTCATGCCCCACATGGGTTCTTCTTTTTTCCTTTAGTATTTATTCCTGGTTGTGTTTTAGAAATTTTCTATTTTCTAGTGGTCTTTAGATCTAGGATTTGTTTTGGTGGTTTTTTGTTTTCATTGTCAACGACCATGACATCGATTGGTGATGGTGTTTTAGCTCATTGTCAATGGTGTATTGGTTTTTATGGTTCTGTTTTTGATGTATGGAATCATTTTTTGTTTGGTGCAATCTTCCTGGGAAGGTGCAGATCATTGTCATGACCTTCATCCACTCAACTCTACCTTGATATCAAGGTCAAACACCCCATCTGATTTTTTCTAGTAAGATTTTTCATAAGAAGGTTTTGGGAAGTGTTTTTTGAGTGGATTACGACATTCTAGGAGGAAAAAATGGCATTGTATTCTTCTCCTTCAGCTCTCCGTGTGATGTTACCGATGATTATGGATGAAAACTTATTTCTAGGGTAGTGGTTATTTTTCCCATTATGATTTTTTATGATTTGTTATTGTTTTCATTGGGTTGGTTTGGTTATTGGTGATGCTATGAAAGTGGAATGGGTGGGTATATTCCAATGATTCACTACAAGGGGACATTGTCTAGTTCAATTGATGATGGTTATATGGGTTTCTTATGGTGAGAAAATGGTTGGTGGGATCTTTTTGTTGAAGTGGAGATGATGAAAGTTCAATGGTCATGGCTCAAGGTGGCTCATGATTTATGATCTCATGGTCTGAGTCAATTTTGTGGTTCTAGGATGGATGCTTTATGATTTATTGAATTTAAAATTTTTTAATATGTGGTTTTTGTTGTTTGATGTTTTAAATTTGAATTTGAATTTGGAAATCTCAGTGTTGGTAGTTTGTATCCCATAGAATGTGAGGTTACCACTAAAACATAAAGTGGGGTTTTAAAAAAATAAAAAAATGTATTTGGAGAACGGACCCCGATAGTGTCCGTGAGTTAATATATGACTTAGAGAACCCCATTAGGTACCCTAGAGATATGGTTCTCCCTCAATTGGGTGTGTGTAGGTATGGTTAGTGATGATCATATGTGTCACCTTGGAACCTGGATTGATGATGTGAGCTGGAGGAGGCTATGGTGATTGACATTAGATATTTGTGTGAGACACACTACCCACTGAGATGTAACGAGACACATGGTATAGTATTACTTGGGAATTATCCTTGGATTTTTAGGTTGGGATATACAATCTTCAAATATACATGGTTTGGGATGACCTAGATATATTCCTTAGATCTATATGGTGGGATGTACATTCACTACAACAACAAACGCCTTTACCAGCAGTTTACAAAACCACCGCTAAACCTTTCATTAATAAGATTTCACGGAGGTTTATTAAAAACCACCATGAAACCCATTTAGTTTTTTACATTGGCAAAACTTTCCCCCCACACTCGAGCCAACCTTGACCCCGCGAGGCTTCTCACCCCGATGATCATGAACCCTACCGTCGGTCCCCTCCGCTGCCCTCCCATGCCGCCGGTGACCTCGCCGCCGGTCTCTACTGACCCCACTTCTCCCCCTGACACCCACGATGCCGGCTTCTCCCCCAACCCCGTCGATTTCATACCCTAGGTATGCTACCCTCCCCTTCCATCGGTTGGATCATCCCGTTACGGTGGATTTTTTGTGTGTAATGGTTAGAGGGATCTTGTGGAGGAAAAATGCATAAGGTTTTATGTAGTTTCATTATTGTTGAGTCATTTCCATAATTTATTTTGGTTTATCATCAAATTTGGATGAATTAATTTAATGGATTGACTTCATATATTTGGGTTTTGTTTAGAAATGAGCTCAGAGGTGTTCCAAGAGTGATCCATACCCCATTTCTTGAAGTTGCAGTGGGGATACATAATTGGTGAGATGTCCCTAAAGTATGACTAATTGGATTAATATGGATTAATTCTCTTAATTAATTATTATTGTTTTATAATATATGTTGTAATTTTATGAGTTAGGTTATTGAGATGGTTTTGGTTCCTAGAGATGGCTTTGATGAGGATGAAATGAGATTTCTTAAGGGGATAACTCTACGGTCAAGGTTTTTTATGACTAATATTACCATAGGATATGGTTATGCATTTATTGTGTGGGTTGAAATTTCATGTAGGTGGGTATGTGACATGAATGGGATCCATGAATTATTTACCTTATGATACACAAGAATATAGATTCATGTTGGGTTCATAGAGTTCCCTCTAGTGTGATGCATTGATTATACAACCATTAATGGCTATGTTATATATGTGAGAGGCATAACTATTGGGAAATTAAAACCCCAATAGGGTGTCCATGATGTATTTATGGGTCAAGTTATCTATAAAGGTCTTGTTTTAGGTAATTGATTATCTACTAAAGAAATGTCTTGGGGTGAGGCTGTGGGATGGTGTGGTAATGGTCATCTATGGTATGATAATCTATGAGAACATATGAATGACCTAGTATGGAAGCAAGTAAGGTTCCTTTGCTCGATGAGCAATCAATATGGACTATATGGATAATGATAGGTTCTCAAACCTTATGAGTTGGGAATGTGGCCCTTAAAAGACATTTATCCCTTAGGTAGGGGTGAGATACCTAGGGAATAGAACTGTAAGTGGCGTCTTTATTATCAACATTAATCAAATTGCGCAATATCAATATAAAATCAAAATTATATTTATCATGTCAATAACAACTTACCAATCACACTGAAACCAAACTAATGATAGTAAGGTAATAACTACTTCCTCTAAAATTTTCTTCTTATTAGTGGTCTAATTCTACTAAATTCAGTGCTTGATATCCCTTGTTATAAAATAGATTCAATATGACATCATTGACTCTCTTAGTTAAGACTTGGAAACCTCTTTTTATTCTAGAATAATCCCTTTTTTATGTATTTATATATTCAAAAAGTGACTTTACTTCAGCATGAAACTTCTAGATCAAGTTTTGAAGAAAAAAAGTGGTTTCTTAACACCACTTGCTGATTCATGATCAGCCATGACACGTTTTGATCATATTTTATATCAAATGAGACTTGAAATAATTATTACATCGCTTATTTAATGCATTTTTTGGATTTAATCAGTTCTTCCTTTAGTTGAATAACATGTACTTTATTAGCACATCCACCCATGGATCATATCTCCCCATAAATATTGGGCCACTTCAAGGAATAACAAAAATGTTCAATGCCCACACCGAAGTCTGAATATGACTCTTAGTTCAACTACATGGTCAAATCCTCGATCGTCCCATTTAACCATAATTCTCCACTCATGAGCACTAACACATATATGATCCAAATCACCCTCAAGTAACACCACCACTATTTTCTATGTGAATACACCAAAGATAGGTCTAGTAATTCAATCCAAACAAGGTTCATATAACCTCAAAACCTAATCTCCCAAGTTATTTCATCATACATTTCCATGAATACAACCACTTATCATGCCTCAAGACTACCATCCCTCACGTGGTTCTTGTAACTCCAAATTAACAATGTGTTGAGTTTTTTAAGCATCATAAGGTTTTACCTAAACATTATTTATAATATATTTATTCGATATTAGAGTTTTATATGAAGAATCTATAGAGAACTTAGGTTGGGGTTATTCTAAATTAACAATATGCTTTGGTTGTTCATGGTAAAGTAGCTACCACGTTGTTAGCACACTGTTTCTCTTTACCAAAGAAAATTCCCCTATCCCAAACACTAAAGTGTTCATATATAACTCAGGGGCTCATATTTATTATATTATGTTTCTATAATCTTATACTATAGTATATATAAATATATTTCTCTATTTAGTAGAAACTATCTGTTTTTTATTATTATTGTGTAGGCACATTGTGATATACATGGATAAAAGTTGGATCACATTACTAAGGAACACACCTCAGTATGTTAAGGGATTGAATAAGTTTTTAGATTTTTCAATTTCTAATCGATCCGTTGAAGGGAGAATAAAATTTCAATGTCCTAAATGTAAATTTAGAACATGATTGAAGAGAGATGAAGTTTATGAACATTTAATACCGAAGCAATTCCCTGGTCAATATTTGTGTTGGATTTGGCATGGAGAATCGAACATTACAGAGAGATTGAGCACTGATGTTAATCCACAGAATGAGGTCCCAAGTTTATCGACAATGGAAAATGAAATGAAAAACCTCATAAATGATTCATTCGGCACTACAAGACACCACTATCAGCATCAAAACATATCAGAACAACCAGAAGAGGGTGCTACAAATTACAACGTGACAAGTGATGTTTTTGAGACTATAACACAGGAAGATCAAGATTGTAACATATCATTGGATCCTCCTCTTGATTCTGTGGAGCCAAATTTAAGAGAAAACTTCACTGATGAAAATGCATTTCATGATTTAGTTGACAATGGAAATCAAGATTTGTATAGTGGGTGTTTGAAATATTCAAATCTTTCATTTCTGCTGAAGTTTTACCATATCAAATGTCTATGTAGAATTACAAATAAGGCAATGTCCATGATATTGGAATTGATTCTTGATGCATTTCCTGAAGAAAAAAATCCCAGAATCTTTTTATGAAATTAAAAAATTTGTTTACAAGCTTGGTCTGAATTATACAAAAATACATGCGTGTCCCAATGATTGTATGATTTATTGGGGAGAGGATTCAAGTAGACAGAATTGAAAGAAATTTTCTTCTTCTAGATGGTAGGTAAAGGGTGATGTTGGAAGTCTGAATGAACATAATTTCATAGAGAAGAAGAAAAGGAACACACCTGTAAAGGTTTTGCGTTACTATACTTTGAAGCCTCGATTGCAAAGATTATTCATGTCATAGAAAACCGCTGAATACATGAAGTTGAATTCTTTAGATAATTAAAATGATGGGTTAATGAGACATCCATGAGATTCCCAATCGTGGAATACATTTGATTCATTACATCTTTATTTCTTAACTGATCCAAGGAATGCTTGATTGGGATTGGCTGCCGATAGATTCAACCCATTTGGGACTTTGACTACCTGTTATAGCATTTGTCCAGTTGTTTTGATCCCTTATAATCTGCCTCCGTGGATGTGTATGCAATAAACATATTTTATCCTTTCGATTATTAATCCTAGAAAACAAATTCCTAGAAATGATATTGATGTATACTTGCAGCCTTTGATTGACGAATTGCAGTAGTTATGGAGCAATGATGTTGAGACATTTGATGCTTCTTCTAAAACAATGTTCAAAGTGTATTCTACTTTAATGTGGACCATTAGTGACTTCCCTGGGCTTGAGAATTTATCTGGTTGGAACACTTTCATGGGTTTGGCTTGTCCCATTTGTAAATTTTATTTTGTGCCCAAATAGCTGCCTCATGGTAGAAAATGGTGCTTCTTGTGTCATCGAAGATTTCTCAATGCATCTCATAGATTTCAGATGAACAGATCAAAATTTAATGGTTCCATTGATCGTAGACCACCTCCAAAGTTGTTAACTGGTTCTGAAATATTGACACAACTTTAAAATGATGAAACAGAATTTGGGAATGTTCATCATTTGAATGATAGCGGAAAACGGGTCCGAAGTGCATCGTCAAGCGAAATCAGAATGCAACAATGGGATAAAAAAAGTATATTATTCAAACTTCCGTATTGGGAATTTAATTTGTTGCGGCATAATCTTGATGTGATGCATATTGAGAAGAATTTCAGTGAAAATTTTATTTTCACATTGCTTAATGAGCATGGAAAGTCGAAGGATCATCTCAATGCTCGTAAAGACTTATAAGAAATGAACATAAAATGCGATCTTTGGCCAGATGAGAAACAAAAGTATCCTCTGGAAAATTTTTCAATGAAAAATAGGGATAAAGATACATTCTTTCGAATTTTAAAGAATGTTAAGGTATCTGATGGGTATTCAAGTAACATATCGAGGTGTGTTTACTTGAAGAATCGTAAGTTACATGGATTGAAAAGTCACGATTCACATATTTTGTTACAACAGTTACTACCATTGGCATTGTGTACATTATTACCTGAAAAAATTACTGCTGTTGTACTCCAATTCTGCACATTTTTCAGACAACTATGTGAGAAATATCTACATCCATTTTAGCATGAAAACCTTCAGGAGAGGTTTGTATTGACCCTTTGTGCAATGGAGATGATCTTTCCTCTATCATTTTTACTGTAATGATGCATTTAACTGTGAATTTGGTTGAAAAATCTAAATTAGGAGGCCCCGTTCATTATCGATAGATGTATCCAATTGAGAGGTACTTTATTTATATGTTTTTCAATTAAGTAAACAATTTTTGTGCTTAATTAAATGCATAATTATGTTTATTTTATTTCACAGATATCTTGGGCATTTGAAGTCATACGTGAGAAATAAAGATTAACCAGAAGGCTCTATTGCTGAAAGGTATTTGGATGAGGAGTGTCTTACCTTTTGTTCTCAATACTTGGATGATATTGAGACAAGATTTAATCGAGTTGGACATGTTGACGACACATCGACTCCATCTCAAATACATCAGAAATCCAAAATATTTCCTGCTATTGGCTGATCAGTTGGGAAGACCTCAAATGTGACACTGACTGAATTGGAATTATTACAGGCACATAGATATGTGATGCTGAATAGTGAAATTTCTGATCCATTTATTAAATAGTTTAGGATACAAACAAAGAGATGAATGAGAGTCCGAACACGAAATGAGAAAGATATAACGAAAGATGTTAGTAAAGAGTTTGTAGAATGGTTTGTACAACGTGTAAGTTCATAAATATTACTATAAGTATGAATATTAGTTTGACATATACATTTTGTAAATCTAATAAAGTATATTTCTTTTTTTTTTCAGATCATGAATACTGATACTCAAGGAGAGGTGTCAAAAGATTTGAAGTTTCTTCCTAGAGGTCCTCTAAAATAAGTTAGAAAGTTTGACACTTATAATATGAATGGATTTAGATTTCTTATAGTCGATTGAGAAGTGGGTTTGAAAACATAGAATAGTGGTATATTTACATTTTTTGAAGTGGAATACTATGAAAAGATGCATGATATTATTGAATTAAACTACCATAGACATTTTTCTATTGTTTTATTCAAATTCAAATGGGTCGATATTATCAGAGGTGTTAAAAGAGATTCCTTGCAATTTACTTCTGTGAACTTCTCTCGCTTGATGGATGTTGGTAATCATGAACTTCATGATCCATATATCTTAGAATCGTAAGAAAAAATGGAATATTATGTAAATTATGTTGTCGATGAAGGGTGGAGTGTATTTTCTCACGCAATACAAAGATATTTGTATGATATGGGTGATGAAGTAGAAAATTTGACCTATGAAATTGAATTTAATCAACAACAGGAAGCATAATTATTTGTCCATCATGATATTGAAAATATTAGTATAGCAAGGATGAATGATTTGGATGAAGCAATGGAGCAGGAAACCGACATGATTGAAGGGGAAAATGATTGTATGTACAATTATTTATTTATTCAGCAACAACTTGTTTCATTTCTGCAGTCATTCATTATCATTGTTATATATATTTTGTCTGTTAGTACTGGGCATCTATTATCATTTTTAATTTTTTTTTCTGCATATTTTTTTTTGAAATATATATTCTGAACTTAATTTTATTTTATTAAATGACAGGAATTCCAAGGAGGAAGCGACACACTATTTCATCTAGTTCTGCAATAGATGACGATCCCTCTGGCTCCCTCCCCACGACATCTGAGGCACCATCTGCCTATACCCTTGCACCATCTCCCCCTGCACTATCTCTCACACCATCTTTTGATGTCCCATTAGAGGCTGAGTCGTCGACTCCCCCTTCAGGAGCCTCAGTAGTGGGGCAGTGACAAACCCCTTCCAGTTCATCACGGGCATACTGGAGTGTCACTGTCATAGGTACAAATTTTAATTAAATAAATTTATTGCATTTTGTTTATACTAATTTTTTTCTCAATGAAGATGAAAAAAATGAAACCGTGGAGAAAAATATAAAAAGTACAGATGTTTGGAATATGACTGGTGAAAATATAGTCGTGCGATTTGATTCTTATGGGGTCCCGACGGATGACACCGCGGGGTTATTTGGCCAGATTCTAGGCCAGCTGGAAGCAGAGCGCATTTCCCTTCCTATTTCATATGATGATTGGAGACATATGCCACCAAGCTGAAAAAATGAAGTTTTTGATTCTCAAATAAAGGTAAATTTATTACATTATGGTTTAATTGAATTTCATGTTACTAATATGTTCAAAATGAAAATCTGTATACTGATGATCTTCCACTTTACAGTTGCTGATGTGATAGCACGGAAGTGGACATTGAGAAATCTAGGTAAGAAATGGAAAGATTTCAAATGGATATTGTGGTGTGATTTCAACAATACCTCATTGACTGTGCAACAAATGTATGAGAAGCTACCCAGTGGGGTACCAAAAGAATAGTGGAAAGTTTTTGTTGAAAAATATCATGATAGGAAGTGGATGGTATTGAAATATATATTATTATATTATACTCATTTTACATTTATACATGTATATGAAGAGGACATGACATTTAATACATTACTATTAAATTTCATTTTATTTATTTCAGGATCTCTCAAGACAGAATGCATCAAACCGGGATAAGCAAGTCATCCCTCACACTGCGGGCTCAAAAAGATTTTCTAGAAGCCGAACAACATTGGTAATATTTTAATTAGTTTAAATATTTATAAGACAATATTATCTGTTTAATATATATAATTGTTGATTTATCTTTTCTTAATGCAGTCACAGAGTTTAGGGCATGAAGCATCCCGAAATGAACTGTGGTTGGATGTTCACAAGAAATCAGATGGAAGTTTTGTTAATGAGCCTGCTAAAGAACTTGGGGTATGAAGTCATTTTTTTATTATAATAACTTATTATCAATTTTTACTGTGTTAATATATATTGATATTTTATTTATAGGTAAAAATTAAAGAACTATGGGATGACAATCCTGTGCAGTCCTACTCAGTCTCCCAGGATGACCTGGTTGCTAAAGTCCTTGGGAAGGAGCATCCTGGTAGAGTGCGCGGAATGGGTTTGGGACCCATACCATCTGAGGTTTTTAGCAGGACACCATGGATAGAAGCTGCATCTACTCATGGATTTAGTCATCCCATACCCGGAGATGCTCAAAAAGAGATTGTTTCTCTACGAAACACATTTCACCAGTAGGGGGATCAGATATCTACTTTGCAAAAATAGTTGATTGAAATACATTAGCATATGAGCAGATATGCCCCCGGTGGTAGTGCATCGACTGGTGGTATGCAGGTAAATCACAAAAAATCAAAATCATTTAGTTTTATAACTTTCATTGGTTTTAAGTTTTAATATAAATATGCAAACATATTTAATTTTCAATATAATGTTCTTACAGGTGACAACAGAAAGTGGTGATGAAGGTGGCGAGGGTGACGATGCATCATCGGACCGTGAGTAGTTGTATTGTTCATGTGTTGAACAAATATGGGAACATTTGGTTTGTATATGTAACATTTGTGGCACATATTTTTGCACCAAAAATTTTCATGTCCTAAAATTTCCTTGATTTCTCATGTTTCCTTTTATGCCTTTTATTGATTTCTTATGTTTCTTTTTATGTCTTGATTTCTTGAGTGTGGTATACATCATTCCATTTAGGCCTATGTTTGAATTGGTAGTCTAGATTTTGGATGACTAGGAGTTAAACCCATTTTTGTTGTGTTGAACAAATTGGGTTATTTCATAGTGATCAAGGGGATAGTGTTGTGGACACTTTGGTGAGGCCCTTGTAATTTGTCTTACTGGGAGGCCCTTGGGAGTGGTAATTGACCGCCGCTAAACGGAATTTCTCTTATAGTGATTCCTATGTTTGTTCTAGGGAACCAAACATTGTGACACATTGGGATTAAAAACACCTAATATACTTATATAGATCTTCCATTATATCGAATATCAATAAGATGGAGGTTCCAAATATGGGTGGTATAGGATTTGAATCCACACACTCAAGATATGAATTCCAATAAGGTTGTACTCATTCACATCAAAACTCAATGGAATCCATATGAGAAGTGAAGGAATCCACCGACTCCTAAGATACTACATCCTAAAATACAATTGGGATAATTTCCTTATATTGATTGAGATATATACCCCATGAAGGTAACTATAGATAAAACATTAATGTTGTGGTAATTTGCATCAATTTATTTGATCCTAATCAAGTTGGATATCTCAGATCGACCTTTATTGATTGATTAATCTACTAAAATTATATAATAGTAGATAAATGAGGTATGATAACATCAACTAAATCACCATACATAATGGGTTTTTTCCCTATAGAAATTTAATATTGATTTTCACATGTTATACTATTTTGAATTTGAAATAAGTAATATTCTCTTATGTTGAGATGGTTTTACTATTTTTTATTGGTGAGGGGGTAGTGGATTCATCCACAGCTATTTCATACTCAATAGAATCATGTTTCCCAACATCAATTGGGTTAACATTGAAGAAATATACTAATGTGTTACTACCAATAAGAAACACATATTTACATTGTAAGAGGTATATCATTAATTTGGGTGTGATCCCATAGGATGAATGATACTGGAGATGAACATGAGGAAAAAATGATAAAAAATTCCCCCACCCATGTGAGTTATGTTTTCCATTGTAATTTTATAGTCACAAAGGCCACTTAGGATAGATTCTGATGCTTTTAGATATTAGAGAATTGTAACCATCCCTAGTATATTATCTAGATACTCTAATAATACTCAAGGGTTTTTAAACTAGTAGGGGTATAAATATACTCTTGAGTGTCAGTGGTTGGATATCCCCAGTGGGATCAACTTTTAGATGCTTGAGTATAGACAACAGGGAAAAACACCCTATATATATTCTTGACTACTCAAGGTCACATGTTAATAAGAATAACTATAGTGACCATGATAATCATAATGAAGTTATAAGGTGATTTATACTTTATGGTGGACATATTTATCCAAATCAATATGATAAGAGAAGAACGTGTTCTCATGATCTATTTAAAGGGTAGAAAAAGGTTGGATGTGAAATTATGGACCAATGGTTTTTCCATAGATTATTTTTAGTTGGACAATCTGTGGGGAATTATTCCCTATAGATTACCATGAGTGTCATATAATGTCAGGATAGATCCATTTAGATGGTATTCCTAAAATAATGTGTGAACCATCATGCACTCATTTTACAAGGGTAGGAGACAATGTATGTCAGGGTATGGGGAACATATATTCATAGAAATTGAGTCCTATGTATGACGTAACAATTGTTTTCAGGCCTCACCATTGTGTTCCTTATGGGTACTATCAGCTTGTTTTTGGTCTTGAACATAATTGGTGCATTTGGTGATTCAATTTTAATTGTAGGATGTGATGAAGGTATTGAAAAGGAAACACAATGAAAAAACCCATCAATACATCATCAAATGTAAGAGTTCATAGTTTATCAATCCAATTCCATGTTAATGGATTCACATTAGGTTATCTATTTTTTGATGAGAACCTCCAATGGGCATCCATGTATATGAATATTTGGTATGAATGTCCTTTTAGAACTAAATTATAATTAAAGGTGTTAATTAGTAATTCATACTATAGATTCTTCAAAATAGGTATTGGTAAAAGGTGTGAGATTTTGGGATCATCAAATATTCTTTGGTTGGAATCATTTGAATTATTGGATTCTCTTATATATTTATGTTTTTTTAATGAATAATATCAAAATACTAGTGTTTAACAAGTTACCCCTATTCCTATGATCTCTCTGAATCTGTGTAGATATGAAAATATATGATTTTTAGGTTAATCATACATATAATACATGTTTATGATTCATTTTCTTAAGGCCACATAGTTAGGAAAATATTCATTTTTCGCCATACAAAGAGGTTGTAGGTGTTTACATTGTTGGGATCAGGCCCATGCGATGAGCATCATATGAATCTCTATAAATAGAATCATAACACACATAGTTTATTAATGATTAGTGGGATACATCATACCATTTACGTTCAATTTAAAGAGAAATATTTGAAGAATATTAACTTTTTGTGAAGGGGAACACTTTTTGAAAGGTACCTAGAAATAGATAGTGTTTGAATTTATCATGATTTTCCATTTCAGTTTTATCTTGGTCTTCAATGACTAATTTGGAGAAGGTATGGTTGTGTATTACACCTATTACAGGGTCCATATATTGTTTTCAATATCATATATGTTGGTATGATGATAATGGTTGAATTCTTAAGAGATTGGGGCATACAATTTGAAGGTGGATATGATATTGTGATTCTATGAGGGGTATCTAAAATTAAGGACTATATAAAGAATATAATACTAGAGTCTTTAACTATGGTATTTTGTAAAAGTGATTCATATTATTCTTTTCGCATAAGAATAATAGCATGTTTCTTGATGTTGGGATTGAACCTCAGAGGGGAATATATTGTATCCTAGTTAAGAGGAATAAAATACAATATAATTGAAGGCATGCATTTTAAGGTAATGTGATATGATTCATCGTAGATTAAAATTGTGTTGAAATGACATGTGTAATGAATTTTAGAGTCATCCTACCAGGTTTAGAAGGTGATTACTATAATGTATCTCAATAATTATTGTAAATTATGATCAAATAGAAGATGATGTTTTTGTCTATAATGATTTTTTAAAAAAAATAAGTAAATAGAAGATTAGTTGTGTTACATAAAAGTGCACAATAAGGTATTGAGTGAGGCTAACAAACGAGCTTCTCTAAGACACATGCTATAGTAGATGTGTGTGGTGATGGTATATTTTGGGTATTAAACCAAGTAGGAGGCCCACACATGGTAAATCTAACTGTGTTTTACGCTCACTCCCTATATGGGAACACCGACACACATGTAGATCTATTGTTTCATTTTCAAGTGATATATATTATGGGGGATAAAGTAGGATCGACTAGATGTATGTTTGGAGTGTAGTCAAATAATGGACCTATGTTTTATAGTTGATTCTATCATATATTTTTTTTCAATTTTTTCTATAATGATTTCCTAGGTTGATGTTTCTTGTTGTATATTGGTATGTACAATATGGTTCATTCTTATATAGCATGTCAATTTTTACTTATTTTTTTTCAATTTATTCTATACCGATTTCCTAGGTTGATGTTTATTGTTTTTTGTTGGTATGTACATTATGGTATTTCTGGTTTGATTTGTCTTTCAGGGCAGTGGTGCAGCGGAAGCAATTTTTTTTTCTGGTCAGCTTTTAGCGGCGGTTTAAACCGCCACGAAATGTACATTGGCGGCAGTGTAAACCGCCGCTAAATGGTGAAAACCATAGAAAAATGTAAAAAAAAATTACGTTTCATGGCAGTTTTAACCACCGCTACATAGTCGCATCATAGCTTCTCATTCTGCGGCGGTTCTCGTGACTTCAGCGGTGGTTTTACGGCCGCTGGATTTGAGTTTATTCGCGACAGTTATAACCGTCGTGAATAAAATGATGTCAAGGGCTCATAAAAACCGCTGCTAAAATCAGTAAAACCGCTACGAAATGAGGCATCTACGAAACTTTCCTTAAATTTCCACAAAATGGAAATAACCGCCGCTAATAGATTGGAGACTCCGAATTAGGTGGCAGTTTATAGAAACTGCCGCCAAACCATGTAGCGACAGTTTAATCCACCGCTAAACGCAAAAATAACGGCCTCTAAACAGTGTTTCTCTTATAGTGATTCCACTATCATGTGACATCTAGAAGGGGAACCCACCACTGGAGTTGGATAAGGTATTGTATGTCATGGAGAGACACACTATGGACTTGGATGATCCAATATTTATAGTAGGGAAATAGCTTGAGGTTTTTGGATGGGTTTTGGATTCCTTGGAAATTATCCTTCGATTCATATGGTGGGATGCATAGTCCACTGAGTTGAGATGTCTAGTATCGAGAGTCACACCCTTGGACTAGGATAAATTTTTTTCTTAATACGGTATTCCCCAACTCTAGGGGATGATTAGTAGTATGGAAATCCCTCGAGTTTCCAGATGAGTCTTGGATTCCTTGAGAATGCTCCTTGGATCCATTTGTGACATGATTTTGTATGACTTGGAAACATTCATTAGATAAAAATGTGATACAGTTTGGGATACCTTGGACACAATCCTTGGATCTAAATGATGTGATGTATGATAGAAGGAGTCACTCCCTTGGAATTGGATGTCATGCAATAATGGCATGGTTTACCCTGACTTCTAGTGATAGGTAACTTATAAGTATGTTTTGAATTTCATGGGACACACTACTTGGAATTGGTCATTGGTCATGATATTGGTAGATGTAGTTATGTGATTTTCTTAGACACCCTGAAACTAGTCGAAGAATGTTTGTTTTGATTATAGGTTCAATGAAAAAATCACAGACCTATAGTACTTATATAATTATGCTTCTGTATTTATTTATTTAGGATTATAAGAATATCACATATGTATACTACATTTACTATTTATATATGATACCACATTGGTGGTTCCATTTTGAGTTGTAATCACACTCTATTTCAGTGGAAATAGCACTTGGGTGCCCAAGCAGACTTCACTGATTATAGGTTCAAGTTGGGTAGAGGCCCAGAGTAGTTTTATTGAGTGGGATAACTCATATGGGATTTCAGATTAGGGTGAGGTGTGTCTTAGGGGGAAATATTATGTCCCTAGTGAATTTTCTTCTTTTGTTTACCTTTTATATCTGATCATCCCGATGGGTGATCAATTTCTATGTACTTTCATGATCTCAAGTCTATATGACTACATTCATTTATTATTGGTGGATATGTTTGTTGGTTCCACGCACTTTATTTTATACCATGGATTATTCTGGGTTTATTTCCCCATTATTTACCACTCTGATATGGGGGTATATCCCCCCTATTGTTACTCCCTAGACCCCCACCACTAGTTAGAAACCTCTGGTGTATGGGGTGGCATGTTTGAGGTCCCTATCTTGATACCCTCTATTCAAACACTTCTTAGTGATCTTGGAATGGGGGACGGATGTTACAAAGTGTTATAAGAGTATTTAACTTTTCTTACTATTTGGGAGATAATAGACATGTGATATAATAATGTTTTAAAGATTGTGATGGATATCAGGCTGGTGCATCAAAATCGATTTTCCAGTAGGAATTATAGGTTCCTAGAGGTATGGGATTTTAATTATATGTTTTTTATTTTATGGTTGGATGATTTCACATAGTGTGACACATATAGTTTTTTTAGATTTATGATTTATGCTTCATGTTTTTTGTATCTTGTCCCATTGGTAAGATGGAAGTGTTGTTGAATCATATTTGTCACATAGGATTCACATGACATTCACATTCCTATGTGTGATTGATATCACTGATGATGAGGGTTAAACTATCTAAAGTGTTAGTAATAACATATATAGTGTTTTCCAATATAACTTGGAATGAAATTTTACTCAAATAAACCATGATGTAGTTTCTTATAATGATAGGTCATGTGGATATATAGTGAGATGATCAAAGATTCTAACTGTGAAGTCCCTCAATATAAGGGATGTATGGTGACCACAATAGGTCACTGAAAGAAGTGGATACCTTATAGGTGGACACCAAGTTGGTGTTTGGGATAATAATTTCAAAAGGTAAAGTAGGTTCGATTATTTAGAGTGCTAGTAACAACCCATATGGTGTTTGCTCATATAGCATGGTGATGAAATTCTACTTAATCGAACCATCTTATTATGGGATACTTAACACAGATCATGGTAAGATGATGTCATTATATGTGTATATACTGACATATGAAAATATGATGCTTAATAAGGTGATTGTTGTATATAGATGCCCGAAGAGGATTCTCCTGAGAGCATGATTCTCAAGAGGTAGTATCGTTTGTGGATGTCTAGTGAGAATGAGTGTCCTAGTAAGAGTTGATTTGGAATGTGATGTTGGGATAGATATGTGTACCCCAGAGTTGATGTGATGAAATGTTTACTACCATGAGGTTATATTGTGATGGGTATAGAGAGGTGTTTCCATTGTGTTGTGATCTATATGAGATATGAGATTGGGCCTAGGTGGTTGTGCCTCATGCATTGGGATGTGGATCATGATATAGGTGAGCCAAGTATTATGGTTGAAATGAACTATAGTATATATGAAGGTAAAGCAAGCAAGGGGTTATCTCACACTAATGAGTGCCTTAGATATGGGAATCATGGGAAGATTCTTCAATGTGATATTGATGGACGATATGCGCTATTGAATATGGGATATATGCATGGGGATGCTTTAGATATTCTGAATGTAGAAGGCATGGGTAGGTGCCTTTACCTTAGATCAGTGTGTAGGAGGTTATATTGGGTATGGTAATTAGGCATACAGTTTCCTTTTTCTTTTGTGATGTAAATCAACTTGAGTGATTTTGGTCTCTAAGTTAGATATCTAGGGTAGGATCAGTAGGGTATGACAATCCATATCATTTATAAACTTTATTTCATGATTTATTAGATAAATACACACATAATGAAATAAAAAATATCAATAGAACCAGTGTATTTGGGAAATTAGGTACATATCATAATAAATTGAAACATGGGTACAAAAACAAAATTTAAAAACTCTAAAACATTCCTTTATATTCCATCAATATTCTAATAATTCATGAGATAACTAGGGGATGTACATAAGAAATGGATGAGATATAAATCCTAGTAAAGGAATAATCAAAGTATAACTTGGTAAAATTAATATATACGATTCAAGATGAATTTTAATGTGACATAAAAGGGGTGAGAATCATAAACTTGAACATCAAAGCATGAAATAAGATGATAACATCAAGGTAATATAGGAATGTGACAACAACATAAAACATGAAATCATAATCATAAGCCAAGGATAACCATTGAGACATCATAACAAATATTTCTTAGGATAACCTCCCATGCACCATACATGGTATCTAATGAGATAAAAACATTACCCAATGCATTAAATGGATATATAATTTTGGTCCTACCTATTATATTTATATCATGTACAGATCACACTATATAAGAACATATTTCATCACTTTTAATCCCATGATTATAGAGTGTGAGTTAAATATATAGAATCTCCAAATAAATGGATTATATTTACATCTATTTGAATACATTTGAGTGGAAATTGGTATTGGTATTCACAATATACAAGTTTTTCCTAGAAAATCACGAGATAATTTCGACAGCATAATGAGTGAGCATAAAGGTTCATGAAAGGGATTAATGAGAGTAAAATGAATTCTATAATTTCATGGGAATTATAAGGATAGTAAAATGTATGTTTAAAAATACATTAAAATATGAAAAATTGGAAATAAAGAGGGATGAATACAAATAAAATACTTGAAATAAAGAAAGAGGAGAGAGTCCCTTACCTTAAGAGGGTGATTCAAAAAGATTGGGAGAAGATTCTTAATAGATTGGAAATTACTTGGGAGGGATTGAGAGAGGGATATTGAGATAAATATAATTCTCAATGGGTTTTTAGTGAAGATGAGTGGGAGTTTGGGTGGGTATCTATAGAAAAAGAGTTGTGAATTCTTTATTGATTTCTAAACTTAGGTTTTGGACTCTATATGATAAAATAATCAAAACCAAATACCTTACCATGGTTTTGGCCCAAAGTTTCTGGAAAATTTGAGTCATTTTCAATAATTTACAAGGAAAATAACATATATCCTTAAAATAATACCATTAGTGATGTGGAAGCGAGTAATGCTCATCAAGAATTGATTTTAAGACCTTAAAATATTATATAGGTTTTTGAGGGATTCATTAAAGGTTTATAAAATTAATCAAATAGCTTAAAAAATACATTAATATAATAGGAAATATGTTTTTGGTTGTGGATTAACTTTTTAGTATTCAATAAAAGACTTTTGGTCTATTATGATGTCTTAATACATACCGTATATTTATACCATATTTAATTTTTACCCAAAAATTCTACTGTCTTGAAAAATTATGAAAAAATAACTATTGGATAATTTCAATGTTATGATTTCAAAAATATATTTATTTTTATCAAAAAAATATCTAAATGTGATTGTTTATACTTTTAAATCAAAATTCCCATTCATTTAAAAATACTGGTTTTACTACAATAATAGTTTTCTAACCCTTATAAAGATTAAACTGGATTCTATTAAATAATATTATCATTTGTATATAAATTAAAATTATTTAATAATAATATTATCTCAAAATTAAATTTATTTCAAAATTATTGAATTTATCAAAACGAGTTCTTTAACCAAAACTATATATTTTCAAAAAATTCAATTTTGGTTTCGTCATATCAAAATCAAAATTTCATAAACTGATATATAATTTTATATATAAATAAATAATTAAAAGGGATAAATATAATCATTATTTAATTAAAAATGAAAATGTAAAAATTTATAATACTTGGATCTAGATAAATAAACCCTTATTAAACCAGCATATGCCCTATGGGTTAGGTGTGCGATGGTTGTACTTTCTTAGGTTGGTTTGACGAACATGGTTTGGGTTACGATTTCAATAAGATTGAAAATATCTCATAAACAATGTTTCTCACCTTTCAGTTGTTGAATATTAGATTGGTCTTACTCAAGGGAAATCCCAATGATGATATCTCCCAAAAATCACTAATAAATGGTATTCAATGGGTATGATCCAACTGGTAGAGGCCATCAATTCTTTTGACTATGTCAATTAGACTTTATCATAACCCTTAATATGTAGTAATATTAACATTAAATATAAAATAGTTATATTATCAATGGTTAATATGATTATTGTTCTTTTAAATCTGATTGTCTATGTTTTATAATAGTCCAAAATAACCAAAGTAGTTCATGTGTTTTCTATAACTACGGTACTCAATAAGGAATTTATTTATTCAAAAAGTTAATTTCATTTATAAAATTTTGGTTAATTATATTCTTACCACCTTTAGAAATTTCACCCTATAAATTTCATTTCATACACTAAAAAAACGACGGTACTTCTGTTTCATCACCTCTTTCGATTCCCGTGTTGCTTCCCCAAATTTTTGGTTTTTCCATAACTCTTTTACTAGATGTGTTTTCTTATTTCATATAACTTTGTATCTATAATATATGATCTTCACAAGATACCACTTGTATGAAATATCATTCACCAAGGGTACCACCTCTGGATTTAGTACATGTGAGGGGTCTAATATGATCTTCCTCAAGAGGGTTACATGGAACACATCATGTACTTCAGATAGGTTTCATGGGAGTGTTAGTCGATATCCCATAACTTTTATGTGATAAAGTATCTAAAAGGGTCTAATGTATCTTAGAATAAACTTTAACTTTTTTCCAAACCTCATGACTTTCTTCTATAGTGATATATAAATGAACACCTTATCTCCAACCTCAAACTCTAAGTCTCATCGATGATTGTACACAAATATTTTCTTTCTAATTTGTATAGATTTCATAAGAAATTAATTTTTTTGAAACTTATCTATAATATATTAGATAAGTTTAGGTCCCATAAGATTATACTCTCCATATTCATCCTAATATGTTGTTGTCTAACACCACTTACCATACAGAGCCTCATAAGGCACCATTTGAATGATAGAATAAAAACTATTGTTATATGAGAACACTAGGGGAAGGTTCTTATCCCAACATCCTCAGGAATACATTGAACTTGATCTCAACATATACTATATAGTTTTAAGGGTTCTATAAAACAGACCATCTATATGTGAGTGATAAGTAATACAAAAACATAGCTCTATATCTAGTTCTTACTGAAGTATTCTAAAAAACATTGAGCTAAAAGTCAAATCTCAATTAGATACAATAAAGAGTGGTACTCCATGTAGTATTACCACTTCCATTTTGTATATCTTAGTTAGTTGGTCAAGAGATGAAATGACCTTGATAATAATTAAATGTTCCAACTTTGTAAGATGATTGACTTCCACCCAAATTGTGTTATTGACTTTAGATGTATAAAAGAGTCCTACAATGAAATCCGTGGTCATGTTTTCCCATTTTTATATTGGTATGGTAAATTTTTGCATCATACCGTTATACTTTATTCATTTAATCTTGACTTGTTTGCATCCCAAGCATCGATATAAAAATTCTGCAATCTCAATCTTCATGTTATCCCACTAGATGTTTTTCTTCATATTTATATACATATATGTGATTCCTTGATGAATATAGAAGGATGAGGTATTTATATTATCCAAAAATTTCTTATTTATATTTGGTTTTGATAAGACACATATCTAGATTATAAATATTATAATCCCATATTTATAAAACTTTAAATCTAGAATATTCACTACCGTTTTTTGTAGCTCCTCATCATATTTTTGTGCCTCATTGACCCTATTAAAAATTTATCTTTGAGAATTTATTTTATAAAGGTTGGATGAAGTCTCTTTTATGATTCCCTTGTACATCCTTTTTATGTCCATGAATATTGGATCCCTTTAAATCCACATCAAGGATAGGGTTGTGGGACCCTTTCTACTCATATCATCTTCCACTTTGTTCATCTTCCTAGGATGATAATGGATTAAACAATCATAGTCCTTGATGAGATCCAACCACATTTTTTGGAACATATTTAGATCCTTTTGTGGGAATATATACTTGAGGATTTTATTATATGTATATATGTCACCCTTTTCACTATAGAGATAATTTCACAAAATAATTAATATAATGATCACAAAATAAATTTATAGATCATGTATTGGGTAGTTATTCTCATGGATATTTAATTTTTTGGAGGCATAATATATCACATTTTAATCTTGTACGAGTACAAAATCAAAGACCTTTTTGGATGTGTTGATGTAGATAAAAAATACTTCTCCACTAGTTGGTAATATGAGCTTAGGTGTAGTGATTATCCTCTTCTTTAACTCTCTAAATATATCCTTTCACTCATAAATTGATAGAAACTTAACTCCATTATGAGTTATATTGGTTAGTGGGATTGAAAATCATGAGAGGTTCCTTATGAATCATTGATAGTACCTAGATAATCTAAGGAAACTATGGATCTCCATCATAGATATTAGTCTAGACCATCCTTAAATTGAATATATTTTCAAAATATTCACAAATATCACTTTATTGGCAATAACATTCTCCAATAATGTTACTTCTTAAATCCAAAAACTTGAATTTACTATACTTTTCATAATTTTTTAAGGTCTTTAATACCTCATTCAGATGCTCCTCATGCTCCTCCTTGGTTTTAGAGTAGAAAATAATATCATGTATAAAGACTATTTTTTTTCAAGGTAGTCCCAAAAGACTCTATTCATTAATTAATTAAAGACAACTATAACATTAGTGAGTCTAAATGGAATCACTATAAACTTGTAGTTCCCATACCTTGTATGAAAAGAAGTCTTGACGATATCCAACTTCTTCACCTTTACTTGATATTATCCCAGCCAAAGATCCACCTTAGAGAAGTATTGGTATTGATGTAGCTGATTGAAAAAGTCATAAATCTATGGAATATGATAATTTTTCTTTATCCTAATCCCATTGAGCTCATTATAATCAATTCTGTGTCACATTGACCCATCCTTCTTCTTGATGAAAAGGACTGGTGCACCCCATGGCTAAGAACTTGTACATATAAACCCTTTATCTAGATTATCCTATAGTTGAATATTTATATATTCATGTTTAATAGTTCACATTCTATTTGGAGTTCAATATATTTTAAAATCTCTAGGTATAAGTTTTATAAAGAACTAAACCTCTTGACTAAGAGAAAGACCAGACAATTGTTCAGGAAACACATCAGTGTATTCCCTTAAAATGGGAATTTCATCAAAGATGATCTTTTCATTGATCTTAATCATTTGAGTTTGATATAATTTCTCATAGGGTAATAATATATATTCTTTTAATTATGATTCCAAATAATATTCATCTTCCTCCTTTTACTTGCATAGAATCAGAGCACGATTTGCGATATGGATGGTGATTTCCTTCTCTTAATAATTTATTTTTTCTCTATAAAAGGAAAGAAAATCCATACCTAGAATAAAATTTAATTCCACCAAATGGAGAACCACAAGGTTCAATAGGAAGTACATTATGAAAATATTTATTGGTGAGAAGTTATATACTTAGGATGAAATGATTCCCCAATTTACTATTTTCACCAATATATACACTTCCATGTTTCAAGGTGGCTTTTGTATAGTTTTACTAAAGTTACATTATATAAAATAATTCATAGAACTATAATAAAACAATATGTTCAATATCCTTTAATGAATAACTGACATACCTATCACCCCATTTTAGTTAGGATACGCCTCAACAATTGTGATGGCGTAAGCTTACCCTTGCTCTCTAGGCCTCAGAGGTTGCTGTTCTCAGTTATCATTGACAAACCCTGGGTTAGGGAATTGATTCATATAGTGTCCTTATTCCTTTTTGTTGAAACATTTAACAATAGGTTGAGGGTTAATAGGAGGATTCCTTTCTTCCATAACATTTATGGGTTTCTCCCTTCAACATTGTCTAGCTATGTTCCCTTCCATCCCAAACCATAAGTATTTACTTGTCTCCTTCAGGAAATTGATAGGATGCTTCTTATCACAATTTCTACAAGTGGTATGTAGTGATTTATTTCTACCATTATATTTCTCCATCATTACTTAGAGTTAAACTCAGTTCTCTACTTCCTATCTCCAGATCTGTGAGATCCTTGAGACTTGATAATCTATATTTCATGTTTGAGGGACATCATAAAATTTAATTGTATCATTCAAAGTATCAAATCACTAAATTATTTCATAGATTTGGATTTTTCTAACTAAATAATGGTAAACTTTAATTTTTGGGTCAATGAAGAAGATGGAGGCATATCATGCAAGTCTTTTGAAGTTTTTCTCATAAACCTTGATGGAATCATCATCTTTTTTTTGTTTGAGGACAAGTAACTCACTCTCCATTTTAAGTCAGTGAGCGTGGTAAAAATATTTATTAAAAAACAATTGTTATAATTTTTTCCACTCCATCATTTATATATATTCCTTAGGCTTCATATTTTTTTATCAAAATAGACCATTGATTTTCTTCTCCCTCCATATGGTAAACATCGAGCATGAACTTCTCTTTCTCAGTGCATTGATGGACATGGGAGATATTTTCAATGGAATTTATCCATTTTTATGATATTAATGGATTGGAATATCCACAAAAAATTAGAGTCCTTTATCATATAAAGGTATCAAATACAACTTGATCATTATTAGTGGGATTTGAGTTTTCCCCTGATTCATGTTTCTATTAAAGACATGAGTTAATTGAATAAGTGTTGTCCAGAAGTTCCTGAATCCTACTCCCATAAGATTTAGGATCTCATTTAGGCAATCATTATGTTTCCCATCACATTTTTTGTTGACTAAGTTACTCTTATTTCCATCCATTGACTAAAATAAAGAGAAAATTAGGGATGATAATTTTCAAAATAGTCCACACATAAAAGGGAAACTATAAAAATTTAAGGGAAACAGATAAATAACATTAATTCCTTAACCTAATAATTTATTGTTTCCAATATAATTTATCAAAGTTATATTTTTTAACATAATTTTTTTTTGGTAATTTTCATTCCCTTAATGATTGTTTATATGGTGATTGTGAATTTTAAAAAGAATTTTCCCCTATAATGTCGAACCAATTGTGAATAAAATGACAAATTTTCATGTACTAGGGGATAATCAATTTGATAACCAATGCACCCTTTTTAGGTTATTACCCTGAAGTATAACTGTGCCAGAGCTGAATCCACTTGTAGTATCCAAATAGATTTTTTTCTTGGAAACCACTTACTCTATTCATTACCAAAATTTGGGGATGTTTTAATATGTTTACTATTATACCTAAGTATTTAAATAAATTTTTATATTAATAATCCTAAAAAATGACTAGACCTTTATATGATACCAACCATGGAAAATCATTCATTATACAAATTTATTTCATGATTTATTAGAAAAAGGAACACATAATACAATCTTAAAAGATAGAGGTGACTATTTTATTTAATAAATTATTTACATAACACAATAACTAGAAACATGGTTATAACAAAATTATTAAAAAACTCCAAAACATTCCCTTATATTCTGTCGATCTTCTAATACTGCACATGATACCCTCGAGACGTACATAAGAAAGGGGTCAGCTATAAATCCTAGTAAGGTAATGATCAAATAATAACATGATAAATGTTTTATATGTGAGTCAAGAGGCATATAAAAGTGACATAAAATAGGTGAGAATCATAAACATGAACATCGAAGCATGATATAAAATGATAACATCAAGGTAACATAGGAATGTGGAAACAACATAAAACAAGACATCATAAGCCTAAATCAAGGGTAAATGACGAGGAATAATTACATAGTGTGATTAGGATAAACTCAAATTCACCATAAATGAAATTTTATGAGATAAAAACATTACCCAATGCATTAGAGGTATATATCTTCACATTTATATTATGTACATGCATTTGTGTGGCACATATATCATACAACAAAAGAAAATATTTCATCACTTCTTATACTAATATTAAGGATTATGGGTGCCATAATTGGAATTAAAAAATAAATTAATTATATTTCCATCTTTGTTAATACCTTATAGTATAAATAGGGATGGGTATTCACAATAAAAATGTTTTTCATGGAAAATCATGAGATAATTTCTGTAGCATAACAGGTGTGTATAAAGGTTCATAGAAGGGATTAATGAGAATAAAAGGTGCTATATCATTACATTTTAATCATAATTTAAGTAAAATGGATGTATAAAAACACATTTAAACATGTAGAATTTTAAATCAATAAGGATTAGTAAAAATAAAGTACTTGAAATAAAGGAATAGAAGAGATTCCCATACCTTGAGAGATCATTCCAAAAAGATTGGGAGGAGCTTATTAAGTGCTTGGGAACACCTTGGGAGAGATTTGGATATATGTATTGATATTAAATTCATGATAAATGTGTTTTTATTGATGACATGTGGGATGTTAGTTTGTAATTTTCTGAAAAAGTGAGGGGAATTCTTTTTTAATTTTCAAACTTAGGTTTTTGAATATATTTGATAAAATAATCAAAACCAAAAACATTCCCATGGGTTTTCCCTTGATTTATTCCAAAGTGAAGTGGATTTAAATATCTTATAAGTATAATAAACTAAATCCTTAAAATATTACAATTTTTGATGTTAAAGTGATTCCTGTTCATAAAGAATTGAGTTTAAAACTTCCAAATATACTATAGGTTTTAAAGGATTCACTAAAGGAATGTAAAATTAATAAAATAACTTAAAAATACCTTATTTAAAAGGTTAAATCTATTTTGGGTAATGGATTATCATTATAGAATTTATCACACCACTTTTAGGCAATTATGATATCACAATACATATCATATATTTATACCATATTTAATTTTTAATAAAAAATTTGACTATCTACGAAAATTATGATAAATTAACTATTGGAAAATTTTAACATGATGAATTAAAAAATAATAATTATTTTATCCAAATAATTATCTAAAAATTATAATTTATACTTTTTAAAACAAAATCCCCTTTTGTTGAAAAATACTAGTGTTTATGTATTTAATAGTTTTCTAACCCTTATAAAGATTATATTGGAATTAATTATTATGTATCGTCATTTGTATATAAATAAATATTATTTAATAATAATATTATATGAAAATAATTTATTTGTTTGAATTTATCAAAAAGAGTGTTTTAATTAAAACTATATATTTTCAAAAAATATAATTTTTGTTTATTCATATCAAAATATAATTTTTATCAACTCATATATAATTATATATATAAAGTAATAATGAAAAGTAGTAAATATAGTCATTATTTTATTAAAAAGAAAAATATAAAAATTCATAAAACTAGGGTTTAGATATATAACCCCTTATTACATAGCATACACCCTAAGGGAAAGGTGTGCAATGGTGGTATTTTCTTAGGGTGGTTTGGTGAACACGGTTTGGGTTGTGATCTCAATAATATTGATCTTCTACTATAAACAATTTCACTTGTGTTTCAATTATTGAATCTCATCTTGGGATTTTTCAAAGATGTTTCCCAGTGATTTCATATCACTTAGAGGCACTGATAAATGAGCTTCATAGGGTATGATCGTACGAGTTGAGGACATTGCTTCTTCCATCTATCTCAATTAGAATTTATTATAACCATTAATATATAATAATATTAACAGTTACTACACAAAAACTATATTACCAATAGTTAATATTTTTAATGGTATTTTGAATTTTACCAGATATGTTTTATAGAGGTCGAAAATAACCAAATTAGTGCATGAATTATATATAACTACATTACTCAATAAGGAATTTATTCATTCAAAAAGGGAATTTATTTTATAAAAGTTTAGGTTGTTACATAGTATTATTAGACCTATGTATTTAAAATTCAATTTTAGGAGTGCAGTGCGAGGGAAGTTGGATACTGGTGAATTTGGAAATAGTGCATTAGGGATGTCATGTTAATAGAATATAGTACATTGGTGCTTCCATTTAGATGTGATTGATGTGCTATGGAGCATGGTTATCTATTTAGGTGTGCGAGCCTAGGAGAAATTTAATAGGTGACACATGGTATCTTGAGTTGAGTTTTTTGATTGGGTGGTATGGAAGTGTACACCCATTACGTTTGGATGCAATTTAGGTGGCATGTGATAGTTATGTGTGGTCCTATTGAATTATATATCGGTGAGTAGTTGTGTACGGGTTGGGGGCCGTTAGAGTAAATGAGATGATTATGGTCTTGGGTTCCTGAGGTTTGATGAAATGAGAATGTCCCCCTATGGTGAGAGGTGAATTTGGAGTTGGATCGGGTGTCATAGGGTAGTTGACTCAAGGCTATTATTTAACATGTATTGTTAAGATGACGTGGTGTCAGGAGTTTCTAGTAAATGAGTATTGATTAAGAGGATCGACACACATATGAAGATGAAACCAGTTGATGTTCTTCACTAGGAACAGTATAAGGTAAGTCATATAGTGGGGACTGAATCATTAGCTATTACAGGGGGTGACCCTCATTAATGATGAATATTAGCAATTGATGTTTTACATAGGCTCTCGAGTGTGAAAAACCTTTCTATTCTTCCATGTTTGAGTGAACCACATGTTGGAAGGGTCATTGACTTGAGGTGGGACCAATCGTTGGATGGTTGATATGGAATATTTTTATGAATGAGCATGTGAATCAAATTTTATCTTTTTAATTAATTAATACCATATTTGAGTTTCATATTAGATATTGGATAGATTTGGTGTGTTGGCGTTGGGTTCAAGAAGATCATAATGTGATCTGAGAAAGATTTATTGGGTAAACCATGATTCATGACATGTTATGTGTTGTGATATATAGTTCATCATGTTATTTAGTGGGTGAATCTTGATTTTTGAGATGGTTTAGTGGGTGAACAGATGATTGAAGCGATGAAACTTGACTCATGACATAATTCAGGGGGAGAATCATGTGGAGAATCACAGTGACGATGTCTGTTTGAATGAGAATTCTTTGGAATGTAAGGTAAGTTGGTACTATGGTATGGGATATGTTATATTTAGTATATATGGTTTATTAAAAGGTTTTTATGGTACTTTTCAAGGAAAGATCGACGTACACGATCCCTATTCCTGGGTCTTGGGGACTCATCTGATTCGGTACATAATCAGATACAAGTGGTGATAGCAAGTTTCTATGAGTGTTTTTTGTATTTTTGGGTGTAGTTAGAAATAAACCACACTGAGAATGTTGTTTGACCACTAGGAATTGGTTTATATAAGAAATTATGATGGATTTGAGCACTGTGGATTAGCAATTGGAACTTGTGAGTAGATTTTTATGGTGGGGATCACCATAAACTTAGGGATAAATCTGTTGATCGAGACAACTTAGTGTCATAGGATAGAAATGTGTGAGTAAAATATGCCTAGGTGCTTTAGTGAAGGATATGAATGATGGCTAGGTTTTTGATGAACATTTCACCTCATGTTTTTAGTTGTCTTATGGAAGATTATTTGATGTTCCGAGGTATAACACAATGAGTGGATTAGAATTAGAGACCTGAGTGGGTTGGGACTATTTCTTAAAATTATTAATGAGACTTATCAGGGATGATAAGTGCTATGGTGAGGAGATTATAATATTTTATGTTGAGACAAGTCATGAGGGGAATTTGGATTTTTGATTTGGTGGACCATTCATTTTGGGAATCTTGAATTAAAATGAGGCTATAATAGTTTAGATAATCCTAAGAGATATTTTTAGATGTAGTATGATCTTTAGTGGAGTTTTTTTGTGTTCAAGTGAATATTTGATAAGGTCTTGATAGTTGGGCTGCTATAATTTTATAGAAGTAGCCCTTTTATGTTGTGACCATAGTTGTTTACACTATGATATTTTGGGATAGAAGGGGGAGACCCCTCTATCCGGGGTGTTTAGGGTGGGAATAATATTTCATGCCATAAATACATATAGAGGGATAAATTTATTTTTTTTTAAAAAGGGGGATTAACCCCATTTCTTTTGGATTATATAGGAATGAATGGGGATACCTTCGGCTAGGGCCTCCACCACTCTTCCCCCTTGATTCATGGTGTTTTATTTTCCAATTTCATGGTGTCATAGGAATGATTACTCCGCAAATTATCTTTGTTCTTGTTTCCCCTTTATCTCCACTAATTTTGGGTGATTTTTATTTTGGGTTTAGTGCTGATTCCCCAAGATTTTGGTGTAATTGACCGAGTTCAATGGGGATTTTAGTAGGATTGTGTAGTGGGTGTCCCGAGATGATGTCTATATGCCATCACATATAGTTCATTGAAGGAATATCACCATATTAATATTTTATAGGGTTTTTTCCTAAATTAATTTTATTTGGTGAAGTGTTTAGTTTCATATTTTAGGTATTTTTTTCCAAGATAGTGCTGGGAGTGCATTGCAGACCTTTCCCAAGTGTTTGGTTGTGGTTCCGATGGGACAAGATCTCCCAATGAGTTTTTAAGCATTGATCATAATTAAATTAAATTTTAAAATTAATTATGAATTATTTAAACAAACTAAATAATTAATTACAAATCATCTATAATTAATTATTAGATTTATTTTTGTGAGTTAAGGCTTCATGATGATGGGTTGTGGTAGAACAGAGTTAGACAAGCCAGGGCAGAGCTATTTGGAGGTAAGATAAAAAACAAAAGAACTCTAAAATAATCTAGGTGGTCCTATATACATACCACTATGGAATTATACTTATTTGTTATGGTATGTGGTATATTGTATCTTCACTTAGGGAAATTGAAATTTATTAAAAATTAATTGTTTATTTCAAATGAAATTCTTAGTAAAATTTAACAATGTGCTATGGGCCATGATAGACCCTTGTGCATTGGCTTGATTTCCTCAATTGTTGATGGCCTTGGGATTAATAATGAATATAGATTGTGATACACTTGGACCCTAAGGGTTTTAAATTAAATGAAACGAAATATGAAGTTGTAGATGTTCTAGTGTCTGGTTCTCTTAGTGATCTCAACATAGAGGTGATTGGTGACTTGAGATGGATGGATTAGGGTTTGGACATATGAGTACCTTTAGATGACTTTAATCGTTCAATACAATTGATATAACTATGGGGTGAGTGTTTCTCCCACACTAATATGTGATTAATTGTGTGTGTAGAACCCGAGGAAACTGATGGATTGATCGGTGTGATAACCAACCTAGGGTAGTTTGAAAGCGGATGAGATTAAGTCCATCTCCATTACATGACCCATGTACATGAATTCTTGTGAGGACATGATATTATTATGATGATATTGATGGAAACTGTTCCCTATGAGTGTTGGGTTTTCACATAAGGGATGAGTTGAGATTGAGGGACTGTGATAGGGTTTATAAGTTAGGATATGACCCATGGGGCCTCAGTGGGTAACCCTGAGATTTGGTTGACACTTGAGAGTGTACATATGGGTATGGGTAGTGATGATAATGGATGTCACATTAAAATACAAATCGATGATCTTATCCCAAGGAGGATATGGTTATTGACATGAGATGTTGGGATGTGAACAAATACCCAATGATATATACTGAGAAAGATGGTTTAAGATTCCTTGGACATGCCCCTTGTATTTTTATGGTGCTATGTACAGTCCATCGAGATGCATGATTTGTGATTCCCCAGAAACACTCATAAGATCCCTATGGTGGGATGAACCATACAAAAAAGATTTTATGTTCAGTTTGGGGAACCACACCCCTAAACTCAGATAATGTCATGTCTATTAAGGAGAGAAACACCCCAGACTTAGATGATACCTGATTTATAGCAGGGAATTCCCATGATTTTTTGTATGAGTTTGGTATGCCTTATACAAGATCATTCTATACCTATGGATGGATTAATAGTCCAAAAATATGTGATATTTTAGAGGGAGAGTCAGACCATTAGACCCAAATGATTTGTTTTCCTAACAAGGTACAATATGGATCCAAGTGACAATTCATGGTAGGGTACTCCCCTGAGTTTCTAGATGAGTTTGAGATACCATGGACACACTCCTTGGATATAGATTTTACATGATTCGAGATTTATGGGACATGATTCTTGGATCCAAATGTGATACGATTTGGGATGTCTTGGACACACTCCTTGGATTTGGATGAGGAAATGTTCGATAGGGAGAGTCACTCCCCTGGTCTTAGATGAATTCATTTCCTAATAGGATTCTCCTTAGCTCCAGGTGATGGGTAGCTTGCGAGTGTAGTTTTTATTTACTAGAAAAAACTTATAAGAATTATAAATTGGGAATTATATTGGTAGGTTTGAATGTGTGATGTGATCAGAGACACCCTAGCACTGACCAAAGTATCTTTGTGTCAATTTTAGGTTCAATGGAAGAACCAAGATTCAACAGTTGTTATTTATCTACAATTTTTCATTTATTTTGATTATGAGAACATAAAATTTTTATATTTCATTTATTGGTTATGTATAGTACCATGTTTTTGGTTCCATTTTAAGCTGTATTAAAACCCTGCTCGGGTGTCCATAATACTTGAGTACCCGATAAGAGTTTACTAATCACAAGTTTAGATTAGGCATAGGCTGGAAATATATTGATTGAGTGGTAAATATCAAATGGGATTGAATATCAAGATGTGGTGAGGTTTGGTAATAGTAGTATAAGCTTAGTTTATTTTCTACTTTTATTTACTAGACATATGTGATCGTCCTGGTGGGTGATCAATTATTATGTACCTGTATGACAATGAGTTTATATAACTGCATTAATTTATTATTGATAGATATGTTTATTACTTCCTTGTACTTTGTTTATAGTTGTGTATAATGATTAGTTTATTTCTATGTTATTATGCACTCTGATATGGGGGTATAGTCTTCCCACAATAATACCTTAGACCCACACTGCTAGTTAGAATCATCTCACATATTGGTCGGTACGCCTATGATCTGAGTGATGACTCCCATGGTTTTGGAACTTCTCGGTGTCCATGAAACATGGGAAAAAAATTACAAAATGTATAATGGTAGAGTTTCCTAACTCATAATCAATATTTTCATGTCAAGTAATGTATGATTCCTCTCTTTAATAACACCATTCTGTAGGATAGAAATAATGATGTAGATGCTCAATATACAAGAGGGGGGTGAATTGTACACTTTAAAAATTCCTTTGGAACCCTTAAAGTATGTTATGATTAACTATGTTTTCCTTAATCAAAGTAAAGGACTAAGTTTAACAAAGTTAAACTAAGAAAATTCAAAACACCTCTAACACCGAATGCAAACTTGGAAAGAGATTCCGAAAGTAGGTTCCAGATATATGGTTCCAGAAATTGAAACTTAATGAAAGATTACAAAATGAGATTCTACCTTAAAGCATATAGAATCTAAATGAAATAGAGCACAAGTAAGGAAGTATAAGAAAGTTATACTTTCCTTATAATACAAAATGCAGTGGAAATAAACAAGTAGTAAAACTACAAGTAACAAGATATAAGTCTTTTAACCCAAAGAGAAGGGTATCCAGCAACCTTGGATAAAGGTCCCTTGATTTATACTTTCAAGCAAGTCTGTCTTACCCACACCAGGGTAAGCCCTCGATACGAATATCAGAGTCTCTGTCTTGCTATCCCCGCAAGCCCTCAACTTCAAGGTAGTTGGAAATCTCTGTTTCCCTCAGCAAGGAAGCCCTCGAACTTCAAGGTAGTCAGCACCTCTGTCTTCCTATCCTCGGAAGCCCTCGAATGTAATCACCAACATTCAGAGTCGCACAAAGCATTTAGAGTTAATAAGAGCCTCTATATCTAGAAATCACTTCAAGCATGTAATCACATGAGTCGAAGATTAGTCAGCCTTTTAGCAGCACAAAGCTCTTTCAAATGAGCTCCTATTTATAGGTAAGGTTGGCTCCTTCTCCAATGGTCATATTTTCCTTAAAGATTGGATGGAACTGTACACGTGTCACTTAGACAACGATTAGTTTATAACAAAATAGACGACATCGTTTTATAACAAAACAAGTGTAACAGAATATACGACATCGTTTTAAAAACTAACTCAAAAGTTCGGAATGAAAAATTCGGAGTGAAGGTTCGGAGTTTAAGGAAAATAACAAAGAGTAGACAAAATATAAAGATATAAGTGAAATGAAAGTTCGGAGTGAAAATTCGGAGTCTGAATAAATTCAGAGTGTATAAAACAAAGATGATCAGATTCTGTTTAATAGATGAATTCGGATTAAGAATTCGGAATGTGAATTCGTCATCAGAATTCGTAATGAGAATTCTTTATCAGAATTCGTAATGAGATTTCTTCATCAGAATTCATAATGAGAATTCTTTATCAGAATTCGTAATGAGAATTATTTATCAGAATTCGTAATGGGAATTACTCATTAGAATTCGTAGTGAGAATCCCTCATTAGAATTCGTAATGAGAATTTTTTATCGAACTTCATAAGAATTCATATCCTGAATCTGGATTAAAACTGTATCCGGAATTCGGAATGAAACTTTATCAGAGTTCTCATTCCGGATTTCGGAGTGAAACTTTAGCACAATTTTTATCCAGAATTCGGATCCTAAAACAGAATACTTCATATCAAATTTTCAAGTAATTCCGAGAAAATAGAAATGAATCCGAATCTCATACTTAAGAAAAATCTAGATGAAAATATGATAAGGATAGTTTTTCTTATAAAAGAGATTTTCCTTATAAAAGAAATTTTCTTAAAGGTAAGGTGTTTGTGATTTTCAAAACAAGAAGGAATGGAAAATCCATAAGGAAAACCTTATTGACTCAACAATCTCCCCCTTTTTGGAAAGCACAAACATCATTATGAAAAAGAAATTCTAAGAAGAAAGAAAAACATTAAGGCTTATCTCCCTTGGCTTTAAGGAAATTGATGAATACGACTAACTCCCCCTTAGGCTTTGAAACACTAAGGATCGTATTCTAGATTTCCGGAATGACATTTCATTACGGAAAACAAAGTCTTCTTTAATGAAAAACTCCCCCTTAGATAGACTCTTATTTGAGTTATTTTTCCTTAAGGTTCTTTTCCTTCTCCTCTTTAGATAAACTCTCATTGGATTTCCTCTTTTTCTTAAGGATCTTTTCCTTCTCCCCCTTTGTGATTTTCAAAAAGAAATCGAGGGAATGGAAAAAAAATAACAAAGTACCTGAAAAATTAGTAATAACAACAAAATAAACGAGAGGCACAATTTTCATTAGGTTTGAAATATCGGCAACAAAGAAAATTAGATACAACAAAAAGATCGGATTTAGTTATTTCAGATCTTTTTCCTTTGAAATGAGCCCCTTAAGAATAGTCTTGATCTTCTTCAGGTCTTTATGATCTTCTTCAGCTTGCTTCTCTAAGACAAATATTCTTGCAGATTGAGCTTCAATCATTTCTTCCTGGGATTTCATCTTTTCTTCCTGAGCTTTGATCTTTTCTTCCTGAGCCTTCAATTTCTCTTGAAACTCAATCCGATGATCCCTTTCAAAATTCCAGTTTTGAGAAATGGAATTCAGCTTCCCATTCAGATCTCTGACTTCTTGAATCTGGAAGTCCTTTTCATCTGTCAGATTCTCTTCAAAGGATGAAGTCAGATCATTTATCTTCTTGTCCTCAGTCTCAAAGGCATCTTTAACATTGTCTTGAAACTCATCAAATATCCTCATCTCTTCTACAGTCTTCCTCACCAGTTTGTCATCCTCTTTCAAGATTTTCTATGAGCTTCGTAGCCAACAAATAGCTTTTTGAACTGAGCCTCAATCTCAACGCACTTGCCCATAACCATATATATGGAGTCTATTTTTTGATTCAAAGCATGTTGGAGCATCTGGCATCTTGAATCAATACTTGAGAAGGTCGGAATGGTTCCCACCAACTTTTTCATAGACTTAACAACAAATTCATGCCCTACCGAAGATGACTCCAAATCTGAGACTATGCTTGGAGAATTTTCTTCTTCAACAAGGTCAAGCTTTCTTTTTGAAGAACTACCAACTTACTTCCTCTTACTCACTTCTGAGATCAGAGTATCAGCAAGAATTTGCTTTCCCTTGTCTTTTTTCGGAATAGAATCCTGTTCCGGAGTTCTTTTTTCGCTATCAGAAACTTGGACAACATTGTCTTCCTCAACAGGAACTTTCTGAGCACCAACCACTATATTCTCCGTTTGAGAAATATCTTGTATAAATTGTTCTTCCTCTCCATGATAAGATACTTCTTCTTCTCCTCTCTCTTCTTCCATTACTAGAGTAACTAGCTTCGAAGATTCAGCTTCAGAAGTCCAGAGCGATAAGTGTTCGGAATGTGTCTCCTTATAATCATCTACTTGTTTCAAAACATCTCCGGTTTCACCACTTCCTTCAGAAACATCTTCTTATTGTTCCACTTGCTCAACTTGTTCTACTTCCTCAGTAGTCTTAGCAACAGCTTCTTCCGGAGCAACGAAATTTCTTCCTGGAGTCTCAGGTAGAGATTCCAAGGAGAAAGATCTCGGAACTGGAATGCTTCCGGATACCATCTCATTAAATTTTAACAATGCTTGGACTGACTTGGCTTCTGTCACTTTCTTCTTGAGCTTCTTTTCCTTTACTTGTTTTTCAAGCTCATCAGTAGTTCTGTCCTTCAAGGCCTTAGCCTCCGCAGGGTCCAATACGAACTGCGGATCCCCTTATTTCCTTTTCTCTTTATCTGATCTCGACTTCGCAACAACCTCATCGGGATAGGTTTTCTTCTTCTTTGGTTTTGGAGGTGCGGTTTGAACTTCCTTAGATTTAGTATCCTCAACTTCAACTGCAATTTCTTTCAACTTTCTTTTCTTTATAGGCTTAGATGATTCCGGTTTAGTAGCCTTCGGAGCCGGTTCTTCTTGATTAGGAAAATCGAAGAACTCACCAGGCTCCTTGTTGAAATCCACATCCATCCTCTTAAGTGTATCATCACTGACCAACAAAATTTTGCAAACCCTTGGCTTAGATCTACAAGCTTCCTTGAAAGACTCAAGGCACCGAACTATCAACTTTGATAAAATTGTTGGGTACATTACGATCTGAGCTCTGAGATTTCCTTTCTTAAGATTCTCAATGGTTATAAGAATATGCCTCATGAGGTTAAACTTCCTTAGATTTATCAGGAAATCTAATATATAGATCTCACTCTTCTTAAAACTGTCTTTATCACCTTTCCTTGGTACGATAAGACCTTGTACCCACAACTCTAGAATCTGGAAATTTGTAGGCAAACTAGAAATCTTCGGAGCCTTGTCATCAGCTAGTCCAAGAGTTTCTAAATCTTTTTCCTTGTCAAAGATACCCTTAGTATCCGGAAACACGTGAGAAATAAACTCAGCTTCACCCTAATTGTTCAGACCTACCAAGCTGGCTGCCTTGGCATATGAAAGCTTATAAGTCTTACCATAAGACTTAAAAGATAACTTGTCCCTTCCATCTTACTGAAGAAAAGAAACTGTTTCATAGAACTCTAGGAGAAAATCCGAATAGACTTCATCTTGGTTCCCGGGTTTTGATACCGCAACATCTTCCCAGCCATTCAACTTAATGTTCTTCGAAATAAGAGAATCATAGTTATTGAAGAAATCCAGTTAGACTAGCCTTTCTCTGTAAACTAACCATTGTGAAATAGGCTTGGAGGATGACATTTCTTGAGAAGCTAACTCCACAGAAATTCAGATCTGAATACCTCTGAGAAGTTCGGAACGGAGAAAACTGAAGTTCGGAACGACTTTAAAATAGAGAGGCAGAGATTCGGGATGCAAGATCTTGAAAACTGATGTGGGACAAGTAATTGGGTCCCCTTTATATAGGCAATGAACCGATTGTTCAACTTCCTCAGTTGATCGAACGGTTGTGATAAGCTGAGATCAGATCTGACGGTTGAAAATTAATTCTCAAGAAAACTTGAATCCGATCTTATTGAGGTTTTTATTAAAACAAAGAATTAAGAAAACTATAATCCGAAAACATAATACAAGAAAATGCCAGCAAGTAAAATATGACTACGAAAACTTGAGTAAGGAAATCATACCTTTCAGATTGGCTTAGGAGGATTATTCGTAATGGGTATTATAAAAATGACTATGAAAAAATCTTTATTATGAAAAGAAAAAGTTCGCAAAAACTTTACTTCAGAAAACAAACTTAGTACGGAAAACACATTCCAGAAATTTAAGAAAAAAAAAATTATTAAGAGAGATTCAGTACGAAGGTTCCGTTATGAAAATACCAGTACAAAATTTTTATTCCGGAAGTTATCAATACGAAAATTTCTATTTTAGAAGTTTTCTTATATGAAAATATCCATTCTGGAAAATTGTAGTTTCGGATATTTCCATTCCGGAAATCTTAGTTCCGAAAAGTTTGAAAACAAAATTTTTTAAAAAAACTTTGTTATTCTAACAAACAAATGTACTCCCCCTATGAAAAGGAATTTATTACTGTAAGGAGAATTTTTCAACAGAAAGTTAATTAAGGAGAATTACCTTACGGTTATCATTCCTAACTTCTGTTTAATATATTCAAATCTATCATAAGGCAAAGATTTTGTGAAAATATCAGCAAGTTGATCTTGCGTTCCAATAAACTGAAGAATAATATCTCCTTTGAGTGTGTGATCCCTAAGAAAGTGATGCCTAATATCTATGTGTTTTGCTCGGGAGTGATGTGCAGGGTTCTTACTGAGGGCAATGGAACTTGTGTTATCACACAAAATTTGAGTTTTAGTAAAACTCAAGCCATAGTCTGTGAGTGTGTGTTGCATCCACAACACTTGAGCACAACAACTTCCAGCTGCTACATATTCAGCTTCAGCAGTGGAGAGTGCTACAGAATGTTGCTTCTTGCAGGACCAAGAAACTAATGAATCTTCTAAGAAATGACAAGTTCCAGATGTACTTTTTCTATCCATTCTACATCCACCAAAGTCAGCATCAGAAAATATTTTTAGAACAAAATCATTTCCAGAAGTATAAAATAATCCTAGATCCATGGTTCCCTTAAGGTAGCGAAAAATTCTTTTTACTGCCTTTAAGTGAGATTCCTTAGGATTGGATTGATATCTTGCACATAAGCATACTGATAACATTAAGTCTGGTCGACTAGTTGTTAAGTAAAGTAAACTTCCTATCATACCTCTAAAAGATATTTGATCTACTGGTTTCCTAGCTTCATCAAGATCTAAAGAGTTTGAGGTACCAATGGGAGTAATTATACTCTTAGTATTGTAATAACCATACTTTTTAAGAATATATTTAATATACTTATGTTGAGATATGTAGGTTCCTTCTGGTTTTTGAGAAATTTTAAAACCAAGGAAAAAAGTTAACTCACTCATCATACTCATTTCAAACTCAGATTTCATTAGACTTGCAAAAGAGTCGGTCAAAGATTGCTGAGTTGAGCCAAATATGATGTCATAAACATAGATTTAAACAATCAAAACATTTTTCTTATCTTTATTTATAAAAAGGGTTGGATCTTCATTTTCCTTAACATAGTTATTTTGAAGCAAAAATCCAGTAAGTCTATCATACCATGCTCGTGGGGCTTGTTTAAGGCCATATAGAGCTTTGGTAAGTCTAAAAACATAATCAAGATGTTTTGTATCTTCAAAGCCAGGAGGTTGTTCAAAAAAAACTTCTTCTTGAACATAACCGTTAAGAAAAGCACATTTCACATCCATTTAAAAAAGTTTGAAATTAAAGAAAGCTGCAAAGGCAAGTAGAATACGAATAGATTCAAGTCTAGCTACTAGAGCATAGGTTTCTTCGTAGTCTATTCCCTCTTGCTGATTATAGCCTTTAGCAACAAGTCTATCTTTATTTCTTACCATGACTCCATTTTCATCACATTTATTTCTGAAAACCCAATTGACTCCAATTACAGAAGTTTCCTTAGGTCTTTCAACCAAGGTCCAGACTTTATTCCTTTCGAATTCATTTAGTTCATCTTGCATGGCTTTAATCCAATCATCATCTCCTAAAGCTTCATTAGTGCTTTTAGGTTCTAATTGGGAAAGAAATTCTATATGTTCTACTTCATTTCTTAAGGAGCTTCTAGTAGTTACAGGTTGATTTACATCACCAATGATACTATCACTAGGATGATTCTTAAGAAACATCTGATTTGGGTTTTGAGAATCCTGTTCATCAACATAGGGTAGAAAATCTTTTGGGGTAAATGTTTCAGGAATATCTTCTTGAAAATTATCCTTATTAGAAGGTTCTTATATCAAAGGTTGAGAATCAGTTTTTGAAAACACATCCGAGGATGTAGGTTGAGGTGGTTTAAAAACAAAAGGATCTGACTCATCAAATTTTACATAGACTGTTTCTTCAACAGTACAAGTATTTTTATTAAAAACTCTATAAGCCTTAGATGTTGTGGAATAACCTAAGAAAATCCCTTCATCAGATTTTGGTGCGAATTTATGTAATTTATCTTTAGTATTCAAAATGAATACTTTGCAACCAAAAACCTTGAAGTAGGATAGTCTTGGTTTTCTACCATTCCATAACTCATAAGGGGTTTTATTAAGAAAAGGTCTAATCAAAACTCGATTTATAGTATAAAAAGAAGTACTTACAGCTTCAGCCCAGAAATGTCTAGCAATAGAATATCCACTCAACATGGTTCTAGTTATCTCTTGAAGAATTCTATTTCTTCTTTCAACTACACCATTTTGTTGAGGAGTTCTAGGTGCTGAAAAATTGTGAGTAATACCTTTTTTACTACAAAAAGTTTCAAAATCAGAATTTTGAGATTCTCCTCCATGATCACTATGAATAGTTTTCAATGGAAGGTTTTTCTCATTTTTAACTTGAGATCTAAAACTTTTGAAATACGAAAAAGCTTCATACTTCTTTGTTAGAAAATAGACCCAAGTAAATCTAGTGTAATCATCAACTAGAACAAACACATAGTATTTGCCTCCAATACTTCCAGTTTGTGTTGGACCAAAAAGATCCATGTGCACTAACTGTAATGCATCGGTTGTTGAGACTTCACCGATTGAATTAAAACTAGATTTATGTTGCTTGCCATATTGACAAGGATCACAAACTTTAGAAGAATCAAATCTAAGCTCTGGTAGATCCTTAACTAGTTTCTTCTTAGAGAGTTTACATAAGTTTCGAAGGTTACAGTAACCTAGTCTTCTATGCCATAACCAGGAATGATCTTCCATTGCACTTAGACAAGGTAAATCTTGGCTTCTAAGGTCTTCTAAGTTCAATTTGTAAACATTCTCTTGCCTATTGGCTGAGAGAATAAATTCTTCCTTGGAATTTTGAACTAAGCACTTATCATTCATAAAATTCACAAGGTAACCTTCATCACATAACTGGCTTATGCTAATGAGGTTATTCTTAAGACCCTTAACAAAAAGAACATTTGAAATCAAGGTTTTACCAAGAAGAACAATATTACCAATACCAATAATCTCTCCCATAGCATTATCTCCGAAAGTTACCTTTCCTCCTTTCGTTTTGATAATCTTTTCAAAATATCTTTTGTTACCAGTCATGTGTCGGGAACATCCACTATCCATGTACCATGTGTTGTTGCTGGTACTCTCTTTATTTTCCTGAAATCAAGAAGAAAATTAGACTTTCGGAATCCAAACTTGTTTGGATCCGATATTTCCAGATAATAAAATTTTAAGAACCCACATCTTCTTAGAGAAATAATCTTTGTGAAAACCTAAGGATTGGGTTTTGTTTAAGGAACAATTCTTTGCCCAGTGACCACCACATTGACACTTGGTACAAAATGGGGCACTTTGAGGAACAAAAATAATTGTTACTAAAAATTGGTTTTGCATGGGTATAACCAAATCCAGATTTATTTATTAAAGGTCATATTTGGGAATACATTTTATCAAAATTTTCCTTACCATGGGTAAAGTTTGATAAACACTTCTTTAAGGAAAGAATTTCGGACTTGAGTTTTATAACCAAGTTTTTATCCTCAAAATCATTAGTTTTAGAACTAGAGTTAAGTTCGAAAACATTTTTCTTAGGAATTAATTTTTCTAATTCTTTAAAAAGTTTTTTCTTCTCAGAACTTACTTCCTCAAGATTTTTTGAAATACTTTCAAAATCATCATTTTTATTTTCAAGATCTTTAGAAAGATGTGATATCTCTTTCATAAGAATAGAATTCCTAGAGTTTTCTTTATCAAGTTTTTTATTGAATTTGGAATTCTCAATTTCAAGAAGTTCGGCAAACCTAGAGACTTCTTCATAAGTAGGTAAAGTATTTTCTTCATCAGAAGATGATTCTTCATCAGAAGAGTTATAATACTTACTATCATTGGAATTTAAAGAAACATTGGTCAATGATTCATCATTTCGTACCTTAGCCATAAGACAATGATTATCAATAGGTAATCTGGCTATAAGACCAAGATTCTTCTGTCCTGAAGATTCATAATCAGAAGATTCATCTGAAGAGTCACCACCACTAGCACTCCAGGTGTAATTAGCTTTCAGAACTTTCTTAGCTTTGGATTTATAATACTTCTTTCTGTTCCTGTCTGAATGTCTTTCTTTCCTTTCTTTCTTTTTGAGCAAAGGTCAATCTGGTCTAATATGTCCAGCTCTCTTGCATTCATAACAAGTAACTTCTCCATCTTTCTTATCTTTCCTTTCCTTTTTCTTATACTTGGATTAGAAATTTCTCTGGCCAGCTATCTTGTTCATCCTTCGAGCAAGATTTGCTAGTTCATTTTCTGAGACTTCACTCTCACTAGATTCAGATTGGAAAATAACTTTCTTAGATTTAGATCTGGTTACTCTCTTAGGAGTCTTAGCTTTCATCTGATTTGAAGTTGTTGTAAAAGCAACAGTACCATTTCCATTCTTATTTTTGATGTTGTCATCATCTCTCTTCATTCTGGTTTCATGTTGTAGAAGAGTTCAAAAAAGCTCATCAAGAGAAATATGAGTGACCTTCCTGTTTTCATCTGTAACTATTCTCTTGGACTCCCACTCATTGGGCATAATATCAATTATTTTATCCACAAGAGCTTCATCATCTAAACTTTTCTCTCTCATAGATTGTAAGCTATTAACAATGGTCATAAATCTCTGTTGAACTTTACAGATTGGTTCACCATAAGGAAAGTTGAAACCATGATATTCAGCTCTAAGCATAGCTCTTCTAGTCTCAATCACCTTAGAAGTCCCAAAGTGTGTAACCTCTAACTTCTTCCAGATACAATTAGCTGCTTCACAAGAAGAAATTTGGCTATATATATTTATGGTCATTGAACAAAGTAAAGTATTGCGTACCTTATAATTGAGTTGATATTCTTGCTTTTCCTGGTTAGTAAAAGTTCTAACTTCCTTGTCGGGAATTTTATAATCACCAGTAAGAATAACGAAGTTGTCCACTCTAGTATTGATAACAAACGTCTTCATGCGATCTCTACAGTATTCATAATCATTACCATCAAAGATTGGTGGTCTTGTAGGATTTAGATTATCAATCGTACCAACATTAATTCCTACCATACTTATAATAACCTTGTACACACAAACTTGTTAGCAGAAAAGATTCGTAATAACAAAGTTCGGAATGAGAAAGTTCGGAATGGGAAAATTCGGAATGATAAAGTGAGCAAGAAAAAATTATTCGTGAGTATAAGTATTTCAGAGACCTGCTCTGATACCAATTGTAGGATCTAAATAATGATGTAGATGCTCAATATACAAGAGGGGGGGTGAATTGTACACTTTAAAAATTCCTTTGGAACCCTTAAAGTATGTTATGATTAACTATGTTTTCCTTAATCAAAGGAAAGGACTAAGTTTAACAAAGTTAAACTAAGCAAATTCACAACACCTCTAACACCGAATGCAAACTTGGAAAGAGATTCCGAAAGTAGGTTCCAGAAATATGGTTCCGGAAATTGAAACTTAATGAAAGATTACAAAATGAGATTCTACCTTAAAGCATATAGAATCTAAATGAAACAGAGTACAAGTAAGGAAGTATAAGAAATTTATACTTTCCTTATAATAAAAAATGCAGCGGAAATAAACAAGTAGTAAAACTACAAGTAACAAGATATAAGTCTTTTAACCCAAAGAGAAGGGTATCCAACAACCTTGGATAAAGGTCCCTTGATTTATACTTTCAAGCAAGTCTGTCTTACCCACACCAGGGTAAGCCCTCGATACGAAGATCGGAGTCTCTGTCTTGCTATCCCCACAAGCCCTCAACTTCAAGGTAATTGGAAACCTCTGTCTCCCTCAGCAAGGAAGCCCTCGAACTTCAAGGTAGTCGGCACCTCTATCTTCCTATACCCGGAAGCCCTCGAATGTAATCACCAACATTCGGAGTCACACGAAGCTTTGAGAGTTAATAAGATCCTCTCTCTCTAGAAATCACTTCAATCATGTAATCACATGAGTCGAAGATCAGTCAGCCTTTTATCAGCACATAGCTCTTTCAAATGAGCTCCTATTTATAGGTAAGGTCGGCTCCTTCTCCAATGGTCATATTTTCCTTAAAGATTGGAGGGACCTGTACACGTTTCACTTAGACAACAATTAGTTTATAACAAAATAGATGATATCGTTTTATAACAAAACAAGTGTAACAGAATGTACGACATCGTTTTAAAAACTAACTCAAAAGTTCGGAATGAAAAATTCGGAGTGAAGGTTTGGAGTTTAAGGAAAATAATAAAGAGTAGACAAAATATAAAGACATAAGTGAAATGAAAGTTCGGAGTGAAAATTCGGAGTCTGAATAAATTCAGAGTGTATAAAACAAAGATGATCAGATTCTGTTTAATAGATGAATTCGGAATAAGAATTCGGAATATGAATTCGTCATTAGAATTCGTAATGAGAATTCTTTATTAGAATTCGTAATGAGATTTCTTCATCAGAATTCGTAATGAGAATTTTTTATCAGAATTTGTAATGAGAATTCCTCATCAGAATTCGTAATGGGAATTACTCATCATAATTCGTAGTGAGAATTCCTCATTAGAATTCGTAATGAGAATTCGTTATCAAACTTCATAAGAATCCGTATCCTAAATCTGGATTAAAACTGTATCCGGAATTTGGAATGAAACTTTATCACAGTTCTCATTCTGGATTTTGGAGTGAAACTTTTGCACAGTTTTTATCCAGAATTTGGATCCTAAAACAGAATACTTCATATCAAAGTTTCAAGTAATTCCGAGAAAATAGAAATGAATCCGAATATCATACTTAAGAAAAATCTAGATGAAAATATGATAAAGATATTTTTTCTTATAAAAGCGATTTTCCTAATAAAAGCAATTTTCTTAAAGGTAAGGTGTTTGTGATTTTCAAAACAAGAAGGAATAGAAAAGTCATAAGGAAAACCTTATTGAATCAACACATTCCATTGATTTTTATAAGGAGGAGTGAGTTGGGAGACTATCCCACACTCCTTTAAGTGATTGATGAATGCTTGGTTTGTATATTATTCACCACAATATAAGTAGAGTTTATTAATCTTATAAAAAAGGGTTCTACACTTAATTATGATATTCCTTAAACAATCCAATTGAATTTTAATTATACCACATTAATTAGATATAACCATACCTACTGAAGTCGTTGGTAAAGATAATGAAGCAGGAATACTAATGTAACACCTTGAGATTTTAAAAGAAGAAAATTATATTCAATAACATAAAAGACACACAATAATGAGTTTATATTACACTACACACAATACTCAGTTTAGAAAGCATTACAAACAACCACGATATTTTTATGTTTGATATCGTATTCAATATACAACACTAAACTTAAATGACATATGATATATATTACCGTTATTACCTATCCGTTAAATTGATGAGTATGAATAGTAATAACTACTATATGATATATATATATATTTATTGTTAAATATAAATTATTCATAAATATTTAGTAAACAATCAATCAATTTTTTTAGTAAAGTAATTTGATTCTTCAAAAATATGTTTTCTTTAAAAATGATTTTATTTATTTTCATGATAAAAATAATATAATCAATATTTGGAACTTTTAGAAAATTTACTTGATAAAATTTAATTATTTTTTTTAATTTGAATACAAAAATTTATTTTGAGTGAAATTTTGGGATTTTTCAGAAAATATTAATTTTTCAGTGAATAAAGAAAATACCAATTTTTTTGTAAACAATCTTTTCTTTTTAATAAATTAAGTAATTTAAAAGTAACAATTTGGTTTAATATATTTTCAAGTAACATAATTATTATTATTTTTTATTTATTACAATAAATTAAATTTAATCAACTTTATATTATTTTTTAGTATAAGTTTGTTTTTGGGTTTAAAAACATGTTTTTCAAAAAACTATTTTAAAATGCATAAGGTTTCTCCATTTTAATTAATAAAAATAATACCTAATGAGGAATGTTTTAAATTAAATTTATATATTATATATCAGTAATTATTAATTTATTTTAATATAATTATTATTAGTTAGAGTATTAATATAGAATCATCTTTTTCTAAAAAACAATTTTCTTAAAAAACCCGCTATCTCACTGGGTTTTCAATATTAATGTTAAATTAAAATTTTCCACTTATATGAATTTAATTTTCAAAAATATATTCTACATTTATAATGAGATTAATTTATAATTTCTTATATTGTTAAATTAATTTTTGACTAAAATTAATAGTAAATGCAGTAAAAATTAATTACTATATTAAAGGTAAAAATTGGTTTACCGGGGGGTTAAACTAGAATGATAAGAGTGAAAGTAAGCTAAAATATTATCTTAATTTTATTTAATGAGTTTATTTATAACTTTTCCATAAAATTATATGAAATATGTCAATTATTTTTCAATTTCCTTTGAACACGAATTCTATAATAACTTAAGTAAACAAAAAGACAAAAAAGATACTTTTCTTCCTTTTAATTTCTATAAAAATTTAGGATAGAGAAAAAAAGCATAGGTTAGGTTATAAATATTATTTTGAAATATAAAATGTTTTTTATTATCATAATAATTTATCTTTAATTTTTATAGATTAAATAATTCTTAGAATTCTTAAGAAATGAAAATGCAGTAATTATTTAGTTATCAATTAAATGAAATAATTGATTCTAAAAATTTTAAAAGAAAAGTAAATTGAGTGAATTATTGTGTTCATTAAATTTTTAGATGAATATATAATTTTAAACACGTGTGATCATAATATATTCAAACTCTATAATTTTCTCTATATTTTTTAAATTAAAATTAAATAAATAATTTCAAAATTGATATTAATGTTATTTTATAATAAATTATATTTTATTAAAAGATTTAAAATTACTAAAAATATTTTATTCTGAAAAATAATTTTTAAATTTTAATAAATACTAACTATGTCCCATTAATTTAACAATTTTTATTTTATAATGAATATATTGACCCCAAATTAGTAAAAAAACCATGTTAGTGCTTTTAAGGTTAAAGAGGTGTTTTTGCACATTACTTCCGCTTGTGTGAAAAATAATTTTCAAAAAGCATAATATTTTAGTTTAAAAAATTGGATTTAATATTTAGAATTAGTGGGTATATGTTTTATAATAATTCTCACTTTAATTTATTCTTAAAGTATAAATTAGATAGATTAGAAAATTAGTTACTGTAGTGAAAACCCAAAATCGTAAAAAAAGGAAACCTAGAAGCTAAGGAACAAAATGTTTAAAACATGTGTTTAATTGTTAGGTGGAGGTTTTTATCAACCAAATAATACATAAAAACTTTAATTATCAATTTTGGATCCACTTTAGGTAATATTGACCTCCCAATAGTGAATACGTTTGAGTATTTACAAGAATACCACTACTCCTAAACTATAAAAGGGGACTCACTCCCCTAACTTATTCACAGCTCTAAAGCCACTTGACTCATTAATATCCTAACCGAATCACTTCCCAAATTCCATAAACTTGTTCTATAATCCATATTTTCTTAATAAATCCAAAATTTTAGGGATTTAGTGTAAAATTTAAGGTGGATACCCGAAGAAGAGGTAATGTTCTTCAATAAGCATCTTTATTTTACTTCCTTCTCCACCTCCTTCAATTGTTTTTATATCATGATGATATAATAACCTTAGTATATTCCACATAATTATATGTTTTTATGTTAAGGTTAATACCTAAAACCACACACACTTCTATAAAATGGGTTATGAAATCATCATTTGTGTGTATGATGAACTACCACGACGTGAAACGATGTCATTAGTTTTTCCATTACTACCTTTCACAGTTGAGTATTATGTGGGATATAAAGTTTATATATAATAATTATAATATAATTATACCTATGGATTCTTTATATCATATATACCCTTTTTATATTTCATCTCATAAGGGATATGATAACGTTGCTCGTTTGTACGGTGGACCATTGCCTCGCGAAGTGATGTGATTCATTTTTCACTAACGTGTTACATGGATGGCAATAAGGGTAAATATAATAAATATATGTGATATAAATTAAATATTTATTATATTAATAAAAAATTTATCATTATATAAATATAAAAAATTATTTAATTTTATCCCTTCACTCACTAAAAAATGATAGCATCGTTCGTGGATATGTAGACTACCACCTCCTCGAAGCGATATGATTCCTTTTTTTATCACCACAAAATTAGAATGATATATATAAGTACATATAATCAAATAATATGACATTTATGATATTATGATCATTTTTAAAAGATAAATTTTACTTAAATTCTTTCCATAATGATCATTTAAAAATAGAAACGTTTCTCATGTGCTCATACGTCCCACCATCTCCACGATCCTAATGTTAGTTCATTTTTCATAAATATATATAATTATTGGTTTCAAAAGTATAATTTTTGTATAAATATTATAATTATTTCATGATTATTATTCTGTATATGTTTAAATAATCACCTCTTTGACCATAGTCATCCTACAAAATTCATTTCTGACACATAAACCAAATATGTTCATAACATCCGACATAAACTTATTTGATTAAGTAATTAAATATAATTTTTTTATAAGTGAAATAATATTAAAAAAAAACTTTAAATTTTTTATCAATCAAGTAAATAGTTAACATAAGTTTATTATTAAGGAATATAATGAACAAGAACGATGAATCAAACTCAAGGTAAGGGTTTTCTTTTCTCATTTTTAATTCTCTGAGATATATGACATATTCACCACTTTTTTGCCCAATGGTGTATAGACTGACCATTAATGTATTTTTTTATTCTTATAATTAATTTTATTATGACTAAAATATCTATTTTAGTATCTATCTTTTAAGGGGTTTACAGGTTCAAAGTTGTCAATACGGTAAGGGATTGTTGTCTCAATTTTCCTTATTTGAGACATAAGTTATTTTATGCACATATATTATTTAATGAGGTGTATATTTTTGCTATTTTACATGTTATATAATTAATATACTTATTTTAATGATATTATAAGTTTTATTTAATGATATTATTCTATGTGGATTACGATTCAAAGTTAAAATAGTGGTAAGATTCCTTTGTTAAAATCTCATCATTTATACAAATTGTGTATAATTAAGTATATAATGTTGAAATATTATAATTCTAATTAATTATATTATCTTCTAGTTATTCATGGTAATTTCAATTAATTATATATTTTTCCAATCATTAGTACTTAAAATTTTATAGAGAGTGTTTTTAAGAAAATCAGACTTTATTTATCTCTTCGGTCAGATATGTTTTATTCTCCAAAAACCATTTTTTCTAAAAAAATGTTTTCAAGAAATATATTAAATGATTTTTAAAATCATAATTTATGACATTTAAAGTTTATTTACAAGTAAATGTATTTTTAAAATGTTTTATGTTTTAAAAAGTGATTTTCAAAATTAAAAGTATATTTTACTAGAGAATGTTTTTATTGATCTGTTAATGATATTTCCTCTCACCAACATAAAAAAACCTTTTTGTTACTTATCCTCCACTAGGGATATTTGGTATTGATATAATACTCATTATTTATCTGAATCAAATATTATTTTTTAAATATATTTTTATGGAACACATTTTTTTTCCATGAGTGAATCATGTTTAAAAGAGATTGACATGAAACCCATTTATTTTTCATGGTCATATCAAGTTATAAAGGGAATAATGATTGTTTGTATGAGTTTCATGATGAAATTAAAACTCTATATAATTTATTAATGTAGTGGACCATGTAAATTGTATATGATGGGTGCACCCAGATAGCACCGGGTGAGCACGTTATAGCTTATATGATGAGTGCGCCCAAATTATGCTCCAGTGAATTGGGTAATGATTATGTTGTATGGATAATTAAACTAGAAGTTGACTATATGGTTATTATAATTGTATGGGTTCTATAAGTATTTTATGAGATGATTTTACAAGATGCCAATATATTTAATTTATTGGTTATATGGGCTTATAATGTTTCATTTAATCAAGATTGATATCACATGGATCATGATTATTAATTATTATAACTATTTCATTTATTTAATCCTTAATCTATGTTTTCATGTTTTATGATCTTGGTATTTATGGGTACGAATATTATTATGTTATATTTATGCACTTAGATTATGTCATCACACCCATATGATCTTCTTTTGTTAACTAATGACATTCATTTGTTAATTCTTCCATTTTACCTTAATAAGAATTTTAGCTCAACCTTCATATGTTTCCTTTTCCCCAGTTTATAAATAATGAGGTTGAAAAAGTTATGTCTATAATTGATTTCATATGAATTATTAGATGTCTTAATGTGGAAATTAAAATTTGGGTTAAGTGAGAGAAATGATTATTTAAAGTCATATGAATTATTTATGTAGGAGTATTTTCTAATTATCTAAAAATATAAACCTAAAAATTATTTGAGGATGTAAGCGATAGAATTTTTCCTTCTGATGTTGTATGGTTTGGATGGGAAACAATTTGTCACAATTATCGAAATCAAAGATAGAAATGTAAATTTTATGATTTGATAATAAAATATGGGATTGCGGGTTCCGAAACTACTACAATGCTGGCCTTTAACAGCACTAAAATGGCCTTTATTAGTTCTAGAAAATCACTAAACACATGAGTGAGGTTAAAAGCCCTGGAATTTTATCAGCGCTAAAACAAACACTGATAAATGGGACATTTATGAGTGATTTTTTTAGTGCTACTAAAGGAAATTTTTTTAAATTATTAGAAAAACACCGATAGAAGTTATTTTATCAATGATTTTATATGCACTTATCTACTAGACCTTTATTAAAACTTTTAAAATCACTGATAAATGTGGAATTTATCAGTGCTTTTAAAAGTGCTGATAAAGGGTCATTCTCTAGTGTGTTGTAACTGCACACCGAAACACCAAAGACACATCAGATATCAACATACACAAGTCCCAATATAGGATTTAAGTGAAATGAAATTTACACAATTACATAAATAGAAATTATTACATACATTCAAAAACATAAATATTACTTTATATTTTAATCCTGACCCAACTCATGATATTAATGAAAAAACCACCCATTATATAGAAAAACAACACATCTGTATAAGAAATCAATTCTTATGTTAGTAATAATATAAAGAAATAAATTAACAAAAAGTGTTAATTTTACTAAAATTGATGTCAATTTTAATTAAAAAGTCACACTTAGAGTAATAATATTGACACTATACATTAGATTGAGTTTTGGATGATTTCAACATGTCTCAAATGACTTTTGGATCGTTTTTATAAAGTAATAAAACAATATGAATGTGTTTGCTCGATTTTGAGTACGTTAGTTATCTTTTTTACTAAAATTTCATTTTAAATCGGAAATACACACTTTTGACTCATTTCGATCACATCATATATCAGTTTGATGTGAAATGGATTCATAAAAGTAAAAATTTAATTATGAATCATTTGCCTAAATTATCAAGAAAATACGAGTGCGTTTGATCAATTTTCATCGAGTGACACTTTTTGAACAAAAATATCGATTTTAAGATGATAACAGGCACTTTGATTCATTTTGGGAACATCATGTATCAGATTAAGGTGTGTATGATTCCTAAACATCAAAAATGACTTATGTATCATTTTTATAAAGTATCAAAACAATCGTAATGTCTTTTCTCAGTTTAGATAGGGATATTTTTCCATTTTACTAAAATTGATGAGAATTTTAAATAAAAAGATGCACTTTGAGTCACACTGTTCACACCATGAGTCGGATTGAGGTGAATTTGATTCCTACACATCTCAAATGACTTATGGATAGTTGTTAAAATGTATATAAACAATCTGAATGTGTTTGATCATTTTTGAGTATGTCACTTTTATTTTTTACTAAAATGTCATTTTAAAATAGAAACATGCACTTTGACTCATACCAATCACATTGTGAATCATATTGAGGTGATTTTAATTCCTACACATAAAAAATGACTTATGGATAATTTTCTAAAATTATCTAAACAATTTGAATGCATTTTCTTGGTTTTGAGTACACCGGTTGGCCTTTTTACTGAAATTGATTTAAATTTTAAAAAAAAAACATGCACTTGGAGTCATATTGGTCACAACATGAATTAGACGTGTGGTATATTCCTACAAGTTCTAAATCACTTATTGATTGTTTTCCTGAAGTATAAAAACAATATTAATGTTTTTTCTCAGTTTTGAGTACATAAATTTTCTTTTTTACTAAAATGTCATTTTAAACTTGAAACTAAAACTTCAACTCATAGGGGTAACATCATGTATTGGTTTGATGTGAGATAGTTTCCTACACATACAAAATTATTTATGGATAGATTCCCTAAATTATCAAGAAAATTTGAGAGATGTTTCTCAGTTTTCAGTGAGTGAAACTTTTTAGAGTCAAATTTCAATTTTAAACTGATAACGAACACATTGAGTCTGTTATATTTTTTACTAAAATTAATGTCAATTTAAAATATAAAGATGTAATTTGAGTCATAATAGTCACATCATGGGTCAAATTCAGGGGTGGATAATTCTCTCACATCCCAATGTCTCAAAACAGTACTAAGTATCAATGTTACCTTGATTTTTATAGACTTTCTTTATCAAACTGTCAACATAGCATGACAAGATTTGAAAAAACCACATAAACTAGAAAACAATAATCCACCTGTATTATAAAACAATTATTTTGTGAATAATAATAAATATAAATAAATTAAACCTAAATATGAAACAATACATTAATTCTATGGACAATGATTTTACTATAAAAAACATTATTATTACCTTTGTGATTGAGCATAGACGACATCGTTGCTCTTCTTACAAAGGTAGTGGAGATAACTTGAATGAAAGTGATAACTGAAACACTACAGGGGTGAAAATGTTTTAAGGGGGAAGAATCATGAAATTTGGAGAAATCCCCCTAACTCTAACAAAAAAAATACACATGTATATGAAAACAATCATTATGTGAGAAGTAATAAAAAGAAATAAATTACACATAAATATGAAACAATACATTTATTCTATGGACAATGATTTTACTGTGAAAAAATCAATATTATCTTTGTGATTGAGAAGATTCAACATCGTTTCTATTCCTATAAAGGGTATGGAGAGGACATGAAATGAAGTGATAAATGAAACACTACAAGGGTGATATGTTTTTGAGCTAGATGTAGCATGAAAGTTGGACAGATCTCCCAAAATTGAATAAAATAACCCACTTGTATAAGAAAACAATTATTATGTGAGTAATACTAAACATAAATAAATTAAACATAAATATAACACAATACATTAATTTTATGAAAAATGATTTTTTTGTGCAAACATCAAGATTACCTCTATGATTGAGCAGAGGCAACATCACTGCTCTTCTTGCAATAGCAGTGGGGAGAACTTGAAAGAAAGTGACAAATGAAACACTGTAGGTTTGATAAGGTTTTAAGGTAGAAGAAACATGAATGTTAGACAGATCAGCCCAACTCGAACAATATAATTAACTTGTATAAGAAAAAAATTATTTTGTGAGTGATACTAAAAATAAATAAATTAAACATAAATATGAAAAAATACATTAATTCTATGAAAAATTATTTTACTGTGCAAAACATCAATATTACCTTTGTGATTGAGCAGATACATCGTCATTTCTCTTCTTACAATGGCATGACACATGGACAAAAATATTCTAAAATAAACAAAATAAGAAAGGAATAATGAAAATTAAATCAACATTTCATTATATAATTTTTTGATAAAATAGAGAAATTATATCGTAACATTACCTTTACATATTTACAAATGGTTTCTTTGGTCCAGATATAAGCTAATAACAAAACTAAGGATTCTATGTGCACATCATTATAGTTTATAAGACTATATGGATGTCAGGAAACTATGTGAAAATTAATTATATTAATGTTTATTTGGTTCCATTGATCAATGGATCCAAAAAAAGGATTGTTTGTGCATCACTCGCAAAGTTAATAACAAAACTAAGGATTCTCTATGCAGTTCACTATTGTTGGTTAACTACTACTTAGCATGGCATCTGTCTTTAAATTTATACCCGGTGTCCCCATGATGCTCTCATAACATACATTATCTCCAATATCTCTATGTTTAAGAATCTAATTAGTTTGTATCTCTCTATATGTGAGATGAGAGCAGCATGGGGGCGCTGGGTAGTAAGTTCAGATTAGATGCTATGCTAAGTGATTGTTAACCAATAATAGTGAAGTGCACAAAGAATCCTTAGTTTTGCTATTAGCTTTGTGAGTGATTCACAACCAATCCTTGTTTAGGATAAATTTATCAATGGATATAAATAGATATCAACATTCTTCCAACTCTTCTGGGATAATTTGTCTTGAATAACAACAACATAAACATGGAAATAGGATTTTAGAAGGGTTATCTGCATGATCACTTGCAAAATTGATGAACTCTTTAACTCCATCTTCATATTCATTTGTTAAAATATTATAATTCATCCATTTTAAGTTCATATCCATCCTATTGGGTTCATAAAATATTAATTTTATACAATATATAAATAAATACACATAAGATATTCATTATAAAAAATGAAAGTTATAGACAATTGTAATAAGGGAAAGTCAACATTTGATTATTCTAAAGTGTTATGTCCACAAGGATGAATACCCTAAGAGGGGGGGGGGGGGGTGAATCAGGGTATGAATAGTTTAAAATTAATGCCTATTCTGATCTTGTTTCTCTGTTAAGAAAAACACTCTTCTCTCTCTTTCCTGTTGCACAAAGTAAACAGAAAGTAAAGCATGCACATGACACAACAATTTTACTTGGTTCACCGCAAAGGGCTACGTCCAAGGAGCATACGCAGACAAGTTGCCAGTCGTACCAATTCCACTAAACTTCACTAGCTGTGGATTACAATGTTCGGGCTAGATCACTTCTATTCCCAGGCTCACTACCTTTACAATGTTTAGGGTCATCTCACTGCTTCCCCAAGGGTCACTCCCTTTTTCTCTCTCTCTGGCTCACTACCGGTGGAGAGGATCACCTTCTTTATCTTCCTTTGTTCACTGCTCTTGGAAGGAATCCACTCACAGTTTATAGACCTGTAGGTCTCTTCATTTGCATGAATGAATGCATCATTCTCTGTATGTAGATGATCTGTTGAAGTAAAACTTTCACCCGTAGATTAATATCACTTTGCACCGAATGTATTGGGAAAACTTCCAGCTTCCACGCAGCCTGAAAATCACTGCTGGAACCAAATCTTACTTGGCGCGCAAGTCTATCTCGAGGCGCAAGTATCGGTGCACAAGTCACAACGGGCGCGCAAGTCCACCTCACACACTTGCGCGACACAAGCTTCTTCAACTCCTAACTTGCATGACACTCTTCCTTTTACGTCCAATCCAATATTGGCGCGCAACTCTACACTAGCGCGCAACTTCAAACACTGGCGCACAACTATCACCCTGGCGCGCAACTCCCACCTGCGCGACCACACACACATCTTGCGCGACCACCACACCTGCGCGACGGGAGCTCTGATTTCTCAAAGTTTTGAACTCTATTAAATAATGAAGAGGGGTGGTCCAATATTTATAGTCAAATTGACCACCCTGTGCGACGGTGCGCAAGTCACCTGCATGACCCAGTCTCGGCGCGCAAGTCTTCTATCCTTTTTAGACACTTGCGCGACCAACACCCAAACTTGCGCGAACCTGTTTCTTTAGCCAAATTTTGATCTTCTGATATTGAAAAACATATGGTGCGTAAGTTTCCTATACTCTAAGTCCTTGGCGCGCAAGTCCCTTTGCCAAAAACACTTTTCTTCATTTGTCGATTTTCAGGCCCAAAAATCTGGCAAACATTGGAAAACGGTGCCACCTTGTATCTATTCTTTTGTACCGCCTCCAAATCACTCATTCCTTTTGTCGACGTTCTTGAATAAAACATGGATCGTTTACCTCAGATCTTGAACTCAACATTCCATCATGAAATCCTATTTGTCAACAAATTTGTATGCCATTGTTTTGATTTGTCAACAAGCACCACTCATATGTCCACTTTTTCAACAAACACAATCACCTCAAAAATGCTTCAATGATGCCTTGAGGGGTTTTTTTCCTAACATAAAGAAATTCAGTATTTTGAATAAAATGTGTAATTGTGTTTTAGAAAAAAACTAACCCACATCAAATCATTGTTAAATCCCATAGACAAATGAAATTATAATATAGTCAATTAAGGAGTAATAAGACACTCAAATTTGATAAATAAGAATAATAAACTGTCATTCAATAAACTATCAGATATAAAAATGATTTGGAACAAGTGATGTAACAACATATGGAATTATTACATTTAAAATTAATGGTATATCAATATTAGAAAACATCTTAGGACTCTTTGGATGTCAAATCACCACACCGACCCATCCCAATGAAATTCAAAGTACTCCAACTTGATGTAAAATTAGCATTTTCTAGTAGATTACACGAATATGAATTATATCAAACAAATAGTTAGATTTATCATTATTTAATATGATAATAATGTTTGTAAATTGAAAAAGGCAATGTATAGATTGAAACAATAACTAATATCTTGGTGTTGAAGGTTAGATGGATTTTTAAAGAAAAATTAATTTTAAAAATAAGGAATTTATCATAATCATTACATAAAAAATAATTTTATGGATAGACTGAAAGTGTTTATCAATGTAGGTGACATAGTATTTAGAGGTTCAAGATATGAATTATGATAAAAATTTTCTACATTAACATTGACCAATGTTTAAATGGTTATGATTAGTGAGGTAGTCGAGTGGTGTGATCTGAGCTCCGTTTCACCGAGGAGGAGCATTGATAGTAGGTGGCTTCCACAAAAAGTTTTTGATATCGCGAAAGGTTTGAAAATGGTTACGGTTTTTTAATTAGATCAGGACACTTTTATATACTCTTATTAATTAAGTGTTGATAAAATTATTCTTTATTAGAGCTAAACTTATAATACTGATAAATATTTATTTTATCAATTCTTTTAGTAGCATTGATAAAGACCTACCTTTATCAGCACTAAAAAAAGCACTGATAAAGAGTAAATTTATCAGTGTTAATTTCTTAAGCATTTTTAAATGATTATAATTATAATTATAAATAAAAAATTGTAAATATTTATATATACTTATTAAATAAATAAATAAATAAATATTAAATATATTTATAGTAATTTTATATTTTTTTTTGTAATTATAGATTTTATAAAAAAAATAATATTTATATCATTATATATATTTATATAACTGTAACACCCTGAGATTTTATGAAAAATATTCTTTTAATTTCATTAATGTCTTGTGTTGTAAGCTACACCAAGATTACCTTGCGCTATACGCAACACCGTATTAGCTTGCAGTATATGCAACACTATTCTTAGATCATGTTACACACAATTTTGATAGTAGTTATTCTACGCAAAATTGAGTGTATATATATATTCAATGTATAAATAAAATATGGTTGTATTATGTTACACGAAACAACGAAGGAGTCTTGCACAACACAGAACCCTGACTTGGCTTGCATTACACGCAATCGCGACCTTCCTCGATAGTGTGTGTAGTACGCAATATCATGTTTCACTAAACAACGATATATGGTTATAATATTATTATGAACTATCAATTATGAATAGTATTAAATAAATTTAAAATTTTATAACATTATTATTCATCTTACACATTTTCTAGAACATGGTATGAGAACAAAATCAATTTTTCGAGTAAAATAAGTATTTTTAAAAAAATGTAGTTTTGCCGCCTTTTGATGATGTACCCACTTTAAATCTTGTTTTTGACATGTCTATAAGTTCAATTTGACAAAAAAAATTCTTCTTTAGAATCAGGATATAAAAATTTACTTTGTATAAATTTTTCATGTTATTCTGATAACTTTCATATTTTAATGAATAGTAAAAACACGCTATATTTTAATTAAAAACAACTTTTTTTCATCGAAATAATTTATATGGTTAGATTATCTTTTTAATTGGTTTTAAAGTGTAATTATAATATATTTTTACCATTTAATACAATTTTGGTCATTGGATTTTAATTTCACTTTGAAATTGGCCATAAACAAGTGATGATCTTTTGATAGTTATTGTTTCTTAAAAACACGCTATTTGTTTTGATAACGGGAATTGATTTTAAAATTAATTAATGACACTTCTATGTTTGGAATTTGAAAAATTAGACATCATTTTTGAATTTGAAATATCAAATATAGCTTAGGCTTAATTTTTGGTATTTTTCTAAAAAACTTCAATTTCTGATGAATAGTGAAAACACTGAGTTTTTGGTTAAAACCAACTTTTTATTTAAATAATCATTTATTTGATTTAAATTTATTTTAGGTCAAAATAGATACATAATACTTATATAATTTCAATTAAATTAATTGGAATCATTTTATAATAATTTTGGATTTATAAAAATTGTATTGAACTTTTCACCGTCTTTTACCCACCTCATAGGAGCTTTTGAAATTGTTCATAAAACTTAATTTTACCGCTTATGTGATTTGAATTTCGAAAATCCGAGAGATATGATTAATATCAAGGAGTAAAATGTGGTTCAATTAGATAAAAATAATTTTTTACTGAATAGTAACTTTTTACTTTTATTTACCACGATTAAAGGTAAATAGGGTAATTCAAGGTTAAAAGAATATTATAATAATTCAAAATTACCTTAACACTTGTCCAAACCTTATTGGATAAGTAACGTCCCACCATGGGCATCCTTGGGTCGATTTTGGGACCCCATGGAGCCACTTATGAAAGACAATGGCACATTAGATTAATTGATTTAATGTAAAGACAAAATTGGCTTTAACAAAAATCTTTTAGTAATTAATTTTTATATGGGGCTATATAAATTATCTTTTCGACTATAAATATTAATTGGAAAGATAAAAAGATTTCATAAATTTTGGTATTTTGTTTTATAATTTTTAGACATCAAATAAATTAAATTATTTATGACATAATAATGATGTAGTATTTACCTCATTAATAAATGATTTAAATAAATAAGATTATAATGATTAAAATATTATCCAAACCCTGTCCAATTCCTATTGGATGATTTTATTTAGAATATGAGTCATCTTATATTCAAAATTAATGTATTTTGGACCTCTTGAAACTGAAGATAAGTTTATAATAAAATAATGTTTTCACACTTTCCTAAAAAGCCCCTCCTCTTCATTATTAAAGGAGACCACTTTTATGCAATTACACACACCTCTCAAGACATTTGGATCGTCCAAAATCTTCCCTATTAACCTCTATACATTCCTCTAATCCCCGTTGAATCCTTACATTAGGTAGAAGACACTCTAAGAAGTCCTTTTGGTTAAATCTAAAGGAAATTATCCAAATTAAAGGTAACGGTTTCTCTTAAGTTTTTTTCTTTTATTCTACTTCTCCAACCCCTAAAATCTTTTTAATAATTTCTTTTGTACCAAAAACAGTATCCTAAATATAATAGGATGTTTTTATGAGAAGTATTCTAACTACACTTACACACACCTCCATATAATGAATGAAGAACATAATGTTTCTGTGGATAGAAAACTAACGCCTCACGAAATGATGATTGTTCGATTTTCTTCTACCACCTCTCATGGTGGCCATTATGATGGAAATGTATTTTTATATGGTATATATTATGTTTATGATTTCCTTATGATTCTTTACTTCCCAATTATATCAATCCTTTATGGTTTCCATAGTGGGTAAATACGATGATCTCATTTGAGGAAGTGCGGACTACCGCCCCCTCAAAGTGATGTGATTCGTTAATTACTTATGTGGGATGTATAAAGGATGGAGTTAATGATATTATATATGATATTATACTGTAATTATAATATAAATATTCCATTAAAATAATAAATAGAAATTAATGTAGCGTTCATGCGTACGTACGGCTTACCGTCTCCATGAACGGTGCATTTCATTTCTTACCTCCATATGTTATGTACTATTATAAATACATGTATATGCTGGATATATAATGAATATATATGATATATAAATCATGATTTAAATTCTTGAAGTAAGTAAATCATGATATAAGTAATAATAACATCAAGAACAACAAGTCCAAGCATGTACGATAAATAAGATGATTTTACCCAAAACGTTGCTTTAACATGGGATTTACAAAAGAACGGGTAATATAAAGTCATATGTGAACAATATATGATATAATAACAATTAATATGATTCTGTAATAAGTCAATGACATTATTTAAATCATTATACAGGAGGTTCGGATACGTTCGAAGCATATCAGACCTAAGGTAAGGGATAACTTTTCCAATCTCGTTTTTATCCGAGATTATTTATTCGTAAGTATTCACTGGGGTTATAGATATTATCCATGTCCCTATTTTATAAAAATGGTTTCATGTATGTTTAAAGTCCTTTTTACCAATTTTTTTCTTTTACTACATGGTATGTAAGGAATCTTTCTTTTGTTTACGTTACGAGGTACTTTTTTGACTTTTCTGACAAAAGTACGAGAAAAATGTTTTTTTAACTTATACGGCATGAAATGATTTTTTACGATTTTATAAAGCCTTATTTTCATGAAGATTCCTCCAAAAGATTTCATGACTATTTTACAAAAAATCTTTTTTTTAAAATCTCATGACATTTTGTGAAAATAAAATGATTTTGAAGAAGAAAGGATATTTTTATCAAGAATTAATTTCAAGTGTTTTATCAAAACTATTTTCCGTACAAGATGACATTATTTCATATGTGTATGTTTTAAGTATAATGTCTCTATTATTTACATGGTTTCACTTTTCTTATGATGAAATGATATCCATTTGTTTTATATGGATTATGTTATGATGGAATGATGTTTATAAAACCCATTTTATTCGTTGGGTTATTATGAATGATGTATGTTTATTTTGTGGAAGAAGTAAGAATGATTTCATTATGAGATGGGTGGGACATATATATCCCTCTAATGAATTGGGTAATGATTTATATCTCATGCGATAGACATGGCTGAAATGGAAAGTAAATCTGGTTCATTAATACAAGGCTGGAACGACAAGTAAACCCAGTTCAGTTTGGGACTTTGTCCACTGAGATAGTCTTGGCAGCAATGCCTTGGCTACTATGGAAATCATATCATGTGCTTAATGTTTTTCCACAATTACATTTTTTATTCCCATGCTATTTTATCATGATTAATGTTTCTTTATGATCTATGCCTTATGTACTTCCATGTTTTATGTTATTACTCAAGATTTTGATGTTTAAACATTATGTTCATGTTTTTAAGTTCAAATGTATATGATTTGTTTTATTTTATCCATGCTTACCCTTACTAAGAATTTGAGCTCACCCTTTATATGTTTTCTTTTCCCCAGGATATAAAGAAAGGTTTTAGGTAAGAAAACAAAAGGGGAATATCTTTATGGGAGATGTTGAAGATCTTTCACCACGATTAGAAGATTATTTTTCCGAGTTTCCAAAGACACTAAACTGTTACAGTCCTTGTGTGTCTGTTTTTCTTATGTATTAAGTATTCCACAAAATTAATGTAATGTCCACGTACGCCAAGCTTTGGGTCTCTACAATAACTATACCCACACACATATATATATATATATAATTAATATATATAAATATAAATATAGTAAATATATTCATTATTCAAGTAAATTTATTATAAATTATAAATTATTTAAATATAATTAATTAATTAATTATAATTTTATAAATAATTTTAAAAATAATATTTATTTATTTAAAATTATAAATATATAGTTATATAAATATGGTAAATGTACATTTATAAATATTTTTATTTATAAATATTTTTTTTACAAATATATTTTTGACATTATTAATGAATATCTAATTTTAAGGGCATGTATATTTGTTTTTGAGAAAGATGGGGTCTAAGACTCTTTTATTAAAAGCAAGAAAAAAATAGGAACCGAAAATAATAAAGGAAAACATGGAAAAACCTTAACCAAAATATATTTATTTATCTTTTTCATCAATCGTGCACTGAGTCTCCTTTCTTCTTCTCGAATTGTATTCCAGTTGGCCCTTCCACGACCGCGCTCCCAATCTATCGATCTCCCCATACTTGAAGGAAGTGATTGAAACCTTTCGTAAAGCATCTCATCATTAATTCTTTTAAAATAAATTATATCCTCTTCTATTTACTTGCATTTTTTTAGAGAAGTATCTCTTGTCATTGGCGTTATCATCCCCTGTACCACCATTGCTTCAGCTAGATTCAAAGTCTCGTAATGCTTTTTGTTAGGAGAGCTGAAAATTAAATCCTACAACTCAATTAAACCATCAATATTATGATTAGAGAAAAAAGAAGTGTTACTTGTAATATATTGCTCAACCACTGCTGAAGTAACAACTGGAGACTTTGTCTTCTTGTAGGAGACAAGCTAAAATTTCTCATTATCCACAATAGGATTTAAATAAGTATAGAAAGTTTTAGAAATGACTAGAGAGTGAGATTCTAAAAATTTCTTACATTTTAGGCTACCTGGGGTTGGTATCATTTCTTATGAGAGGTAATGATCCACCTCATGTTAGAATTCTTCTTCAATCACTTATTTAGCTATTAAATCATCTTCTTTATGAGTCAAACAAGATATATATTTCTATGATATAACACATTTTCCTTTGTTATATGTATCAAAATTGTGAATATTCACCTCTTCAGAAAAGATGTTAGACCAAAACTTTGTCTTATTCTGAGAGGTGGAGGAATAGACATTAGGTGAGTCAATTGGGTGGTCAGACTTCTCATCAACTATTGGATTGGATGCATCCCCAAAAACAACACCCTACACCTCCTTCTCCTGGTCAACATTGTCAGTAGTTATGCCCAGACCACTATCATTTTTACAAAGGTCTTTACTATCCTCATGTTGTTTCAACTAAGGAATAATATTAGTTTTCCGAGAAGATACATTTTTTCTCTTCTTGAGACAATTTGTCATGTCATGACCACACAAAGCATCGAATATTAAAACTATGGATCACCTATAGGTAGATGAATCATGACCAATAACATTGTATTCATAGTAGAATTTAGGCATTTTTTTATAAATGATTTTCAGTTTAATAATATCATCATCAATTACAAGCATTACCTTATTTATAAGAGTTAATTCTAGTTTAACCTCAACCAGAAATCTCGTGAAGTGAACTACATGTATATATATAAAAAATGAGTGAAATTTATTAAATTAAGAATAAGTACACTTTAGAAATATTAAAAATATGGATAATTTTTATGTGTGTTCCTTGTATATAAAAATTCATTAATTACCTATTTGCGAATTCTATATAACACAGATTTGATCTATGTTAAATTGAAAAATTAAACGACATTAAATTATATGTTGAGTACTATGAAATTTGTCAATATTTTTAATTCATATTAATTTTTATTTATAAAAACCATTATTCAATAAATATATGACTATTTAATGTATAACGCCTAAATATTTTGTAATAACTAAATAATATTTATATACATTAATATATATTTATGTATTTAATATATACAATTTAATGACATTAATTATCATAATTTTATAATTAATAAAATGTTTAATATTTAATAATATATAATCAATTTATTCATTTTTATCAATAATTATTTAACTAATAAAATTGGTAATATTTTTTTTAATAAAATCAATTTTTATTTTTATTTTATATAATTATTTCATTTTATTTTTTCGGATCTTTATGAATGTTGATGAAATAAATATTAACCAGTGCTAAAAATTAATCACTAATAAAGGGTATCCTTTTTCAGCACTAAAAATAATGCATTGATAAAGGTTATCCTTTATCAACACTAAAAATAAAGCTTTGATAATGGTTTCCACTATAAGAGCTAAAAAAAGTACTGATAATAGGTTAAATTTATCGGCGCTTTCCGTAGCATAGATAAATATTCCATTTATTAGCATTTTTTTCTTGCACTGTTAAATACCAGTACTGTTAAAGACTGGTTTTGTAGTAGTTTGGATTATTATAGTTCGTATCAAAGGTTGGTTTTGATAACTTTAGAGATTAGGATATTTTTATGTGAGGTTATATTAAGATTTATGGATACTATCATAGGTATATAATATTAACTATGATCATATGTTCAATGTCTTAGACACCTTAGTTGAGGGTTTTAAGTAGTAAAAATTTTGAATTTATTGATGAAATTTTTGGATATTTTTTATTAGATTGGTTTATTTTCAATCCCTAGGATCAACATGAAGATTTATTTATAGAGGAATTATTTTTCATGTTTAAATAAAATAAGGAAAATCTATATGCTGGGTGACAACATGCCACATCCGGAAAGGTATTGGGGCTTTAACCCATGACCCATGGACAATAAGTGTTTCATGCCTACCACTAGCCTACACGATGTCTTGGTTAGTATGAAATTTTTACATGTAAATATTAAATTTATTTTGTAAATATAAGGGATTTTATTTGAGGAATAATTGATTGATTTATCTTGTAAGAATATATGATCAAGTCCTTCTAATTTTTAGGTTTTTAATATAGTGAGGAAATGTTTAAATAATTTTAAGAACAATTATTTATGGAATGATTTGGTTTGAAATTTGGGTATTATGTTTAATTTTGATGATTGATGTATCGTATGAAGGTTTATTTATTTTGATAATTATCTTACAATGTGCTAACCATTTTGGTTTTGGTTAATGTCTAAAGATAGGTCTAATAAATTTTTATCACTTTTATGCTTTTTTTTCTTTAAAATTATATTATATTTTTTAAATATATTATGGTGGAAATTGGCTAAATGAAGAAATCATACTTGAGATGTAGGTACGTTTCCCTATGTTTTCAGTCTAGATGGTGAAGGAATTCCTCAACTCTAGGAAAAGGATCTCGAAACAAAATTATTATCCTAGATTATTCATATCTGATGAATCGGATGATATTTTAGATCATCATATATTTATTGTATTTAATTTCTTAACTTTCCATTGATCATCCACTTTCTTGTGATCAATGACCTCCATCAGCCTCTATAATTATTTACACATTTCCTCAATTCCCATCCACGTTCTTCTATTTGGAAACCTAGTTATGTGTTATTTCATATAAAATTTGTACTTAAATTTATTTATTATTAAGAGGATATTTTACTAACCCTTTTTATGATATGGGTTTATAACAAAAGTATTTTCAAATGTACAACTTTTGATTACCGAGATAAAGTTCAAATTGTAAGGATAAAATTTATTGGGGGGGGGGGGTGGTTTTAACACCCCCAGATTTTAAAATAAGAAAATTATATTTGATAAAGTAAATGACACACAACCTTGAGTTCATATTTCATTACACAAAAAACACAATTTTTCATGCATTACAAACATCACCGAGCTTTTTATGTTTGATAACGTATTCAACATGAAACACTAGACTTAAACGACCCATAATATATATTACCATTATAACCTAGCTAGTAAATTGGGGTATATGAATAATATTATCTACCTTTTGAAATATATATATATATATATATATATATATAAATTACATACTAAATATAAATTATTGATTAATATTTAGCAAATAATCAATCCATTTTTTAGTAAAGTGATTTTATTCATCAAAAATATGTTTTCTTCAAAAATGGTTTTATTTATTTTTATCAAAAAGTTATTATAATCAATTTTTTGTAACTTGTAGAAAATTTATTTGATAAAAATAATTTCATTTTTTAAAATTTGAATATTTAAATTTACTTAAGGTAAAATTTTAGTATTTTTCAGAAAATAAGGTTTTTTTGCTGAATATGGGCACATGAGCCTCCGGCCGATTGGAGAGGACTTTTTAAGTGAATCCTGGTGACCTGAGATCAAATCCAGGTAGAGGCATATTTCCAGGTACTGTATAAGTATTGTAGTAGGTACTGTAGTGAGAACTGTAGCAGGTACTGTTTGCACTGTAGCTTCTAGGACTATTCGCCCATTTGGGCCTTCGAGCCACCGATTTGGAACCCAAGTCCTTGAAGGCCTTCAGGCCAACCAGGAATTTGGGTCAGTAAGGCCTTTGGGCCACCTCAAGGCTTTTGGTCCACCTTAAGTGCAGATGCAAACCAGACAACCTACAAGGAACATGCTCCAGAAGGAGGATGAGCAAGGAGATTTCACCATAGCAGAAGCTAAATAGATTGGAAGAATGAGAGGGTATGGAACCTTCCATCGGGACAAGCCTATTCATGCATGGGAAAGCCTATCCGAACAACCATGCGAAGGTAGAGAGCTGATTTCATGATGAAGATGCTGGGGAGGAGCAGTTCCAAGTAGTTAGTCTGGGTTGTATGTAATGTTTGAAGCCTATAGGAAATGAATTCCTCTTAGGCCTAAGAGACATGTAATAGTTACAACTACGGGCCTTGTAAGGGTTCCACCTCACCCCTTTAATGGTGGATTATCAAATATCAATAAAAAATGAAGGACTTCGAGCCATTGGAGTGAATAGGAAAAAATAATGATTTAAAAAAAAGTATTTTCTTTTCAATAAATTAAGTAATTTAAAATAAAAAAATGTATTTAATATATTTTAAAGTAAAATAAGTGTTATTTAGTTATATTAAATATAAGGCCCCGACCTTAAACATTACTTAATATTGAATTAAATGAATAATTCACATTGAGGATCTTTTCAGGTTTAGAGTTTTAGAGAATTAGGACATAACTGTTACATCTCAAAAGATTACAAAGTAGACACTTCTACTGAGTTTCCATAGAATAAAAAAACTCTTAAAAAGAAACATGTCTAGTTTCATGTTTTATATAGCATGACTTTCCCTTGATCCCATCCTTGAACCTATTCCACATTAAGTCCTATGAAAAACATTTCAAAAAAACTTGGGGTGAGCATAAAAAGCTCAGTAAGGGATACACAAAGAATGAAAACTGTTAGTTTTTCAAACATCAAGTAAACCATGTATAATTTATCAAAGTAATACCTTCACCTTCATGAAGTAGTAAAAACTCTTCACTGAATAAAATATCATTACTTACCCTTTTATAACCAAAGGATTACCATAAAACCCATATAAAGAACACATAACATATAAAGGTAACTTGGGACATAAACATACTTAAGTGGAATAACCATACGGTCAACTTCCACACATATCACTTAATGGAATAGCCATACGACCAACTTCCATACATACTTAATGGAATAGCCATACAGCCAACTTCCATACCCAATGCATTAGAGGTTATAATGTGACCACCCGTCCTGGTATTCACGACACCACCCGTCATATGGTTTATCACGTAACCACCCGTCAAATGTCCAAGTACCATGATAAAAATCATAAGACATAAAACAAAGATAATGGAAAGAAAACATTTCCACACTTTGATCACAATGTATCACTTAAATATATTGACATAACAAATCCATTATAAAAACCATTTTCAATACCAAAATACATAAAAGATTATATGGTATTTATTTCATTTTAAAAAAACATTATGGCTTGTTCAGGAAGCCAAAGACCAAATAATATTCGCGGCGGTGGAAATGGTCGTTGTCACCGCGTATGTTAAAAGAAACATTCCTTTTTGTCATTTTCTAAAATTCTTTGTAGAAAAAGATTCCTTTTGTATAAAAGTAAAAGTCAAAGGGGTTTATACACCGTATAAAAGAAAGTTGTGTATAAAACAAAATATGCCTCAATGAAAGGAGATTGAGACGAAGTCCCATACCTCGGGTCCGACTTGACTCGGTCGTTCTTTAATCTTCTGAATAATAAAATTGAGTTAATTTATATTTGTTTAATAACCTTTTTCAAGTTCATTATTCCTTTTATATCACTTATTTCCATGTCATGAACATTGTGTAATTATTTAAGTTAATAACGATAATTTTAACGATCATTGGTACTTGAGTAAAAAATAAACCCTTTATAATTACAAGTTTTTCATGTATCCATTATATCCAGAATTATAATCATGATTTATATATCATATATATCATATATATCCAGTATATACATGCATTTATAATATTACATAATCATTTAGAGGTAAGAAATGAAATGCACCATTCATGGAGACGGTAAGCGGTACGTACGCATGAACGCTACTTTCATTTCTATTTCGTATTTTATAGAATGTAATCATAATGATATAAAGGTATATTATAATTAAAGTGTAATATCATATATAATATCATAACTCCATCCTTTATACGTCCCAAATATGGTATTTAACGAATCAAATCACTTTGAGGGGGTGGTAGTCCGCACTTCCTTAAATGAAGATATCGCGTTTACCCAGAATGGAAACCATAAAGGTATTCCCAAAATGAAAAATACAGAAGCCTAATGAAAACATAAACATATTATATATCATATATACATATAGTGTCATCTTAATGTCCACCTTTTAAGGTGTTAAAATAATGTTGAACAATCATCGTTTCGGGAGGCCGAAATTCGCCATCCACGGAAATAGTATGTTCTTTAACCATTAGATGTAGGTGTGTGTAAGTGTAGCTAGAATCCTTATTATAACAAAATCCTAGTATATTTATGATATTATAGTTGTTACAAAAGAAATGAATAAAAAGAGTTTAGAGGGTTGGAGAAGTAAAATAAAACAAAAGGACTCAAGTGAAGACATTACCTTAAAATCGGGTAACTCCCTTTTGTTTGAGATCAAAGGCTTCTTTGGGAAGAATTATTCCCAAAGTGAGGCTTCAAGGAGTAATAGAGGGATGTGTAGAGACAAAATGTGCAGGTTTTGGCCGAGCCAAAGGCTAAGGAAGTGTGGGTAAAGAGGTAGAGGTGGGGGCCTTTTATAAGAGGAGAGGAGGGGCACTCTTGGAAAGTAAAGATAAGTTACTTTTATTTTAAAATGAGTTTCGGATTCAAAAGGTCCCACATTGATATAATTCTAGGGTAAGGTGATAAGGGTTCGAAATCCACCCATACAATAGGTTTTTGACATGTGTAGGTCATAGATTTTACATTATCATTTCATTTTATTTAAATCCTTTATTAATGAGGTAATCGCTGCATCATCATGATGTCATAAATAATTTAATTTATTTAAAGTCTAAAAATTATACAAAAAATACTATGATGTAGGAAATATTTTTATCTTTCCAATGACTATTTATAATAAAAAATCTGACTTTTATAACCCCATGTAAAAATTGTTTTAGTAAAACATATCATGTTTGTGTCATTTTTACTTTAACATTTAATAAAAAGTTATTTATGTCATTTCCCAACCAAAGTGGCTCCATTGGGTCCCCATGTTGACCGATGGATTGTATTGGTTGGCCATGACACATCCAATGAAAGTAGGACATATGTCAAGCTCATCTTATTTTATTAAAGCATTATTTTTACCTTAAACTACACTAATTACCTCTAATCGCGATTAAGAACTTAAAAGTTACTATTCACCAAAAAATTATTTTAATCTCAATGAACCACATTTTAATTCTTAATGACAACCATGTATGTCGGATTTTTGAAAATCAAATCACAGAAGTGACAAAGTTTCATTTAAAAAAAATCAGTTTCTTTAACTACCACTTAGTGGTTTCACTCTTCATCAAAAATTGAAGTTTTTCAGAAAAATACCAAAACTTCACCCTAAGCTATATTTGATATTATGAATTCGAAAATGATTTCTATTTTACAAAATTCAAATCATATAATTCACATCAATTAATTTAATAATTAATTCCTGCTGTCATGTCAAATAGCATGTTTTTATGAAACAATAAATATCAAAAGATTGACACTAGTTTAAGTCCAATTTCAAAGTGAAATTGATTCCAACGACCACTATTAGATTTAATGGTAAAAATATATTCTAATTTCACTTTAAAAACAATTCAAAAGATAATATAATAATATAAATAAATTAGATTGAAAAGAGGTTTTGAATTAAAATACAACATTTTACACTATTCATTAAAAAAATGAACTTTATCAGAAAAATACCAAAAATTTACACAAAGTAAATTTTGATGTCCCGATTCTAAAGAAGAGTTTTATTTGGTCCAATAGAATTTATAAGAGTTAAAAAAACTATATTTAATGACGGTTCTCCATCAAAAGGCAATAAGTGAACCTCATAAGATAGGTTCTCTTCCAGCTGAACTACCTCTGGACTCAAAACATGAGATGGATCTGGCATATACTTTCTCAGCATCAAAACATGAAAAACATTGTGTACCTGAGATAAACTCGGAGGTAATGCCACTCTGTATGCAACTGATCCAACTCTCTCCAGAATTTCATATGGTTCAATGAACCTTGGACTCAACTTTCCTTTCTTACCAAATCGCATCACACTTTTCCATGGAGAAACCTTGAGAAAAACATGATCACTTACCTCGAAAGATAGATCCTTCCTCCAGTTATCTGCATAACTCTTCTGCCTGCTCTGAGATGTTCTCATGTGTTTCTGAATCAACTGAACTTTTTCTACCATCTTTTCTACCAATTCTGGTCCCATCAGCTTCCTTTCACCCACTTCATCCCAAAATGCTGGAGTTCGACACCACTTCCCATATAATTCCTCAAATGGTGCCATCTGTATACTGGAATGAAAACTGTTATTATAAGAAAACTCAACCAAAGAAAGATGTTGGTCCAAACTTCCCTGATAATCCATCGAACAATCTCGTAGCATATCCTCCAAGGTCTGAATTGTTCGTTCTGACTTCCCATCTGATTGAGGATGAAAAGATGTACTAAAATTTAATTTCGTACCCAACGACTTCTAAAGGCCTTTACAAAAGTTAGAAGTAAACCTGGGATCACGATCGGACACAATGGAGAGAGGAACTCCATGTAACCTGACTATCTCTTTAAGATACAAATGGGAAAATTGATCTAGTGAAAAAGTATCTCGTATAGAAAGGAAATGAGAAAATTTAGTCAAGCGATCAACAATAACCCAGATTTCATTATTACCTTGAGATGTCCTCGGTAATCCCACAACAAAGTCCATGGATATGTCTTCCCATTTCCAATCTGGCACTGGTAAAGGATGAAGCATCCCTTTCAGTAACTTCCACTCTGCTTTAACCTGCTGACAAGTCAAACACTTCACAGTAAAATCAGAAATATCCCTTTTCATTCCATCCCACCAGTAATACTCCCGCAGATCTCTGTACATCTTAGTAATGCCAGGATGAACTGAAAATAGGGAACTATGAGCCTCACATAATAACTCATTCTTAAACTGTGAATCACAAGGCACACATAATCTCTTCCCAAACCTCAAAACACAATCATTATCAATGTTGAATTCAGGAAACTTACCCTTCTGAACCAGCTCTACCTTTTTCTGCAACTCATTGTCTTCCCTCTATGCTTGCTTAATTCTGTCTGATAGGGATGATCTCACTGATACCTGAAACAAAATAGAAGAACTTCCTACACCAACAACTTCTATGCCAAAGTTCATCAAATCAAAAACCAAAGGATCTCATTCCAAACGTAGCATGGTTAGTGAAGCATTACTTTTTCGACTTAAATCATCAGCCACTTTATTTGCTTTTCCCAGATGGTAATGAATTGTACAATCATAATCCTTGATTAATTCCAGCCATCTCCTCTATATCATGTTCAATTCTTTCTTAGTGAATATATACTTCAAACTTTTGTGATCAGTATACATTTCACACTTTACTCCATACAAATGATGCCTCCAAATTTTTAAAGCAAAAACAACAACAGCTAATTCCAAATCATGTGTAGGGTAATTTACCTCATGATTTTTCAACTGACGTGAAGCATAAGCAATTACCTAATCATTCTGCATAAGGACACAACCAAGTCCCTTCAATGAAGCATCACTGTATATAACAAACTCACCATTCCTTGAAGGAAGTGCCAAAACTGGAGCATTCACCAATCTTCTTTTCAACTCTTGAAAACAATCATCACATTCTATTATCTAGATGAACTTAACACCCTTACGAGTTAGCTTAGTCATTGGACTAGATAACCGTGAAAAATTTTCAACAAACCTTCGGTAGTAACCTGCCAAACCAAGAAAACTATGGATCTCGGTTACATTTGTGGGTCTTTTCCATTATTCAACAACTTTTGTTTTAGTAGGATCAACAGTTATGCTATCTTTTGAAACAATTTGACCCAAGAAAGAAATTTGTTGTAACAAAAACTCACACTTGATGAATTTTCCATATAGTTTCTTTTCTTTTAAGGTTTGCAAGATAACCCTTAAATGACTTTCATGCTCCTCTTTACTTTTAGAAAACACCAAAATATCATCGATGAAAACAACCACAAACTTATCCAAGAACTAATGGAAAATTCTATTCATAAGGTCCATGAATACAACAGGTGCATTGGTTGACCCAAAAGGCATAACTACAAATTCATAATGGCCATATCTAGTACGGAACGCAGTCTTCGGAATGTCTGCTTCTTTTACTTTAAACTAATGGTACCCCGACCTCAAGTCAATCTTCAAAAACTACTGAGCTCCCTGGAGATGATCAAAAAAATCATCGATATGAGGCAAATGATACTTGTTCTTAACAGTAATATTATTCAAGGATCTACAATCAATGCAAAGTCTCATTGGGCCATCTTTCTTTTTAACAAACAAGACAAGAGCACCCCATGGTGATGTGCTAGGTCGAATGAAACCTTTATCTAATAACTCCTGCAATTGATTCTTTAACTCTAAAAGTTCAACTTGAGCCATTCGATAAGGGGGTTTTGAAATTGGCTTAGAATTAGGAACTAAGTCAACAGTAAATTCAACTTCCCTATCATGAATAATACCAGAAAAATCATCAGGAAAAACATCAAGATACTCATTTACCACTGGCATATCATTACTCTGAACAGTTCCTTTATTTTCAATAATATGTGCAAGGTAACATTCATTTCCATCTTTTACAAGTTTCTCAACTTCCTGATATGTTATCAAAATCAAGGGTTCATTATTGTACACAAACTGAAAATATTTCTAAAAAGAAACCATTTTAGCTCTGCAGTCAATCTTATCATGATAAACAGAAATCCAATCCATGCCCAAAGTAACATCAAACTCTACTAGAGGGAAAACAATAAGGTTTGCTGGTAGATTCTTTCCACAGACAAGGATATGAAGGTTCTTATAATTCCTTTTTTGTCTCAACGTTCCCTCCGTGTGTTTTTACCATAAGTTCAGGGTTCATATCTTGAGATGGAATTTCAAATTTACTAGAAAACTTCTCAGAAATGAAAGAATGTGTAGACCCTGAATCAAAAAACACATTGGCATAATCTGAACAAACAAACAGTATACCTGATACCATTTCATTCGATGGCCCAACATCTACTGAGGTTGTTGCAAAGGATTTCATCACCCCTTTATTCTTGTAGTCTAGATGCTTTCCCCCAGTTGAGTTATTCATTAGACACTCATTTTCATAATGACCCATTTCATTACACTTAAAACATCTTACCGCTGGCTTTTCATTGCCTGCTTGATCATCCTCCTTACAGTTACGAGCAATATGACCAGACTTACCACACTGAAAGCACTTACCAGACTTGGATAAACATTCTCCAGGATTCATTTTACCACACTTCTCACAGGATGGATATTTGGTTTTCTTACCTCCTTGCTTATTTGATGAATTCTTCCCCTTTTCCTACCAACTAGACCTCTTATTCTGTTGTTTGTCATAGAACACCTGATCATCGACAAACTCCATTTCCACATTCTTCACACATTGAACAAGTTTTTCATAACTTTTGAACTCACAAGAAGCTAAAGCCCTTCGATACTTTGGCTTTATCCCTGAGTAAAAATGGTTTATTTTACTATCAAGATATCGTATGAAGTTTGGAGCATACCTTTCCAATCGAGTGAACTTTGCTTCATAAGAAGCCACTGAATCATCCTCCTACCTCAACTCTAGGAACTGTTTTTCCATCCTAAGACAAACCACCTTAGGAAAATATTTCTCAAGAAACATACCTTTGAATTCGTCCCAGTGAAGATCCTCAATCTCATCACTATACCTGATATTTTTCACCATCGAACACCACTGATCAGCTTCACCTTCAAAACGGTAAACAACAAGACTAACCTTTTGATGTTCTGAACACCCCATGACATCAAAAATCTTCTCCAGTGATTTAATCCACCCTTCAGCTTGCACGGGGTCAGATGATCCTCTGAATGATGGGGGATGTTGCCTCAAGAAATGTTCCACCACTGACATGTTCCTCTGCAGTTGATCTAGCTAATCTCGTGCATGGATACCACCACCATTTATAGCCTGAATCAACTGTGCCATCACAGCAACAAACTGTTCAGTTTCGATTCTGACCATCTCAGGTTGCTGATTTGGAAGGTTGTCTTCCTTCTGATGTCTTCCCAACATAGCTGCTTTGTTTCCTCTGTGGAAAATCATTCTGAACATAGAAATATCTTAGGCGAATCAACATGGTAATCTTTAAATTCTATATCATTACAATCATGCCATAAATTAACTTATCATTTTACACTTTTCTAACTCCTAAAGATGTCTAAACTGACCTATGATAACAACTATAAGGCCCCGACCTTAAACATTACTTAATATTGAATTAAATGAATAATTCACATTGAGGATCTTTTCAGGTTTAGAGTTTTAGAGAATTAGGACATAACTGTTACATCTCAAAAGATTACAAAGTAGACACTTCTACTGATTTTCCATAGAATAAAAAAACTCTTAAAAAGAAACATGTCTAGTTCCATGTTTTATATAGCATGACTTTCCCTTGATCCCATCCTTGACCCTATTCCACATTAAGTCCTGTTAAAAACATTTCAAGAAAACTTGGGGTGAGCATAAAAATCTCAGTAAGGGATACACAAAGAATGAAAACTGTTAGTTTTTCAAACATCAAGTAAACCATGTATACTTTATCAAAGTAATACCTTCACCTTCATGAAGTAGTAAAAACTCTTCACTGAATAAAATATCATTACTTACCCTTTTGTAACCAAAGGATTACCATAAAACCCATATAAAGAACACATAACATATAAAGGTAACTTGAGACATAAACATACTTAAGTGGAATTACCATACGGTCGACTTCCACACATATCACTTAATGGAATAGCCATACGGCCAACTTCCATACATACTTAATGGAATAGCCATACGAACGACTTCCATACCCAATGCATTGGAGGTTATAATGTAACCACCCGTCGTGGTATTCACAGCACCACCCGTCATATGGTTTATCACGTAACCACCCGTCAAATGTCCAAGTACCATTATAAAAATCATAAGACATAAAACAAAGATAATGGAAAGAAAACATTTCCACACTTTGATCAAAATGTATCACTTAAATATATTAACATAAAAAATACATTATAAAAACCATTTTCAATACCAAAATACATAAAATAGTATATGGTATTTATTTCATTTTAAAAAAACATTACGACTTGTTCAGGAAGCCAAAGACCAAATAATACTCACGGCGGCGGAAAAGGTCGTTGTCACCGCTTACATTAAAAGAAACATTCCTTTTTGTCGTTTTGTAAAACACTTCGTAGAAAAAGATTCCTTTTATATAAAATTAAAAGTCAAAGGGGTTTATAAACCGTATAAAATAAAGTTGTGTATAAAACGAAATATGCCTCAATGAAAGGAGATTGAGACGAAGTCCCATACCTTGGGTCCGACTTGACTCGGTCTTTATTTAATCTCCTGAATAATAAACTTGAGTTAATTTCTACTTGTTTAAGAACCTTTTTCAAGTTCATTATTCCTTTTATATCACTTATTTCCATTTCATTAACACTATGTAATTATTTAAGTTAATAACGATCGTTTTAACGATCATTGGTACTTGAGTAAAAAATAAACCCTTTATAATTACAAGTTGTTCATGTATCCATTATATACAGAATTATAATCATGATGTATATATCATATATATCATATATATCCAGTATATAGATGAATTTATAATATTACATAATCATTTAGAGGTAAGAAATGAAATGCACCATTCATGGAGACGGTAAGCCGTACGTACGCATGAACGCTACTTTCATTTCTATTTCGTATTTTATAGAATGGAATCATAATGATATAAAGGTATATTACAATTACATTGTAATATCATATATAATATCATAACTCCATCCTTTATACATCCCACATATGGTATTTAACGAATCAAATCACTTTGAGGGGGTGGTAGTCCGCACTTCCTTAAATGAAGATATCGCGTTTACCCATAATGGAAACCATAAAGGTATTCCCAAAATGAAAAATACAGAAGCTTAAGAAAAACATAAACATATTATATATCATATATAAATATAGTGTCATATTAATGTCCACCTTTGAAAGTGTTAAAAGAATGTTGAACAATCATCGTTTCGGGAGGCCGAAATTAGCCATCCACGGAAACAATATGTTCTTTAACCATTAGATGTAGGTGTGTGTAAGTGTAGCTCGAATCCTTATTATAAAAAAATCCTAGTATATTTATGATACTGGAGTTGTTACAAAATAAATGAATAAAAAGAGTTTAGGGGGTTGGAGAAGTAAAATAAAACAAAAGGACTCAAGTGAAGACATTACCTTAAAATCGGGTAACTCCCTTTGGTTTGAGCTCAAAGGCTTCCTTGGGAAGAATTATGCCCAAATTGAGGCTTAAAGGAGTAAGAGAGGGATGTGGAGAGACAAAATGTTCAGGGGTTGGCCAAGACAAAGGCTTTGTAAGTGTGGGTAAAGAGGTAGAGGTGGGGGCCTTTTATAAGAGGAGAGGAGGGGCACTCTTGGAAAGTAAAGATAAGTTACTTTTATTTTAAAATGAGTTTCGGATTCAAAAGGTCCCAAATTGATATAATTATAGGGTAAGGTGATAAGGGTTCAAAATCCACACATAAAATAGGTTTTGGACATGTCTAGGTCATATATTTTACATTATCATTTCATTTTATTTAAATCTTTTATTAATGAGGTAATCGCTGCATCATCATGATGTCATAAATAATTTAATTTATTTAAAGTCTAAAAATTGTAAAACAAATACTATGATATAGTAAATCTTTTTATCTTTCCAATTACTTTTTATAATAAAAAATCTGACTTTTATAACCCCATGTAAAAAATTGTTTTAGTAAAACATATCATGTTTGTGTCATTTTGACTTTAACATTTAAGAAAAAGTTATTTATGTCATTTCCCAACCAAAGTGGATCCATGGGGTCCCCAAGTTGACCCATGGATTGTCTTGGTCGTCCATGACATATCCAATGAGGGTAGTACATGTTTCAAGATCATCTCATTTTATTAAAGCATTATTTTTCCCTTAAACTACACTAATTACCTCTAATCGCGATTAAGAACTTAAAAGTTACTATTCACCAAAAAATTATTTTAATCTCATTGAACCACATTTTACTTCTTAATGAAAACCATGTATGTCGGATTTTTGAAAATCAAATCACAGAAGTGACAAAGTTTCATTTAAACCAAAAAAATCAGTTTCTTTAACTACCACTTAGTGGTTTCACTATTCATCAAAAATTGATGTTTTTCAGAAAAATACCAAAACTTCACCCTAAGCTATATTTGATATTCTGAATTAGAAAATTATGTCTATTTTACAAAATTAAAATCATATAATTCACATTAATTAATTTAATAATTAATTCCCGCTGTCATGTCAAATAGCATGTTTTTATGAAACAATAAGTATCAAAAGATTGGAACTAGTTTAAGTCCAATTTCAAAGTGAAATTGATTCCGACGACCAATATTAGATTTAATGGTAAAAATATATTCTAATTTCACTTTAAAACCAATTCAAAAGATAATCTAATCATATAAATAAATTAGATTAAAAAGAGGTTTTGAATTAAAATACAACATTTTACACTATTCATTAAAAAAATGAACTTTATCGGAAAAATACCAAAAATTTACACAAAGTAAATTTTGATGTCCCAATTCTAAAGAAGAGTTTTATTTGGTCCAATAGAATGTATAAGAGTAAACAAAACTATATTTAATGATGTTTCTCCATCAAAAGACGATAAGTGAACCTTTAGTGAAAACTAGGGCATATACGCCTAAAATTGAATTCTTTCCATATTTTAAGCCTTTATCTTTCATTAGATAAAATTAAAAACATTTAAAAAACATATATAATTATATTTTAGTTATTTCTATCCATTCCCGCCAATACAACGGCTATGTGTTAACTACCATTTAAAATAATATTATTTTATTACTAGTGTGCAACGAAAGATTTCAATGAAACTCTTTGTTGCGTATCGGGTACGCTATCGAACATAGCAACCCTTTTAAAGTAAAATTAATATTTAATTGGTAAATATTAGTAAATATGGAAATGTTTTATTCATTATTTAACTGGGATGTTACATTAAATAAGCACAATTACTTTGATTCAACTATATGTTGGTTTTTAGCATAAGTTTGTTTTTGGGTATAAAAACGGGTTTTCCTAAAAACTGTTTTAAAATGTATAATGTTTGTCCATTTTTATTAATTAAAATAACACCTAATGGGGAATTTTAAATGATATTTTTAGATCATATATCATTAAATATTAATTTAGTTTCATGCAATGATTATTATTTGTCATATAGTGAATATATAATCATCTTAATATAAAAAATACTTTTCTTGAAAACCAGATGTCTCACCATGTTTGCAGGATTAATGTTAAATAAAAATTTTCATCTTCTATGAACTGAATTTGGTAAAATAGATTCCATATTTGGAATCATCATAATTGATATTTTATAATAAGTTTAACTAAATTTTTTTTAAGATGAATAGTAAATGAAGTAAATATTAATTACCATAGTTAGGGTAAAAAATGGTTTACCCAGGGGTTAAACTAGAATGATAAGAGTGAAAATAACCTAAAATATTATCTTAATTTTATTTTATGAGTTTATTTAGATATTTTAAATCAATTAATATGAAATACAGAAATTCCTTCCCATTTTCTTTTGAATATGACCCATATAACTAGTTAAGTAAAGAAAACGACAAAAAAGATACTTTTCTTGCTTTTAATTTCTATAAAGCATTCAGATAGGGAAAATATAACATAGTTTTTGTTATTGATATTATTTTAAAATATAAATTAGTTTTTTATCATAATAATTTATCATTATTTTTGATAGATCAAATAATTACTTGGAATTCTTAAGAAATTCCAATATAGTAATTATTTAGTTAGCAATAAAATAAAATAAATGATACTAAAAATATTAAAAGTGAAGTAAAGTGAATTAATTATTGTGATAAATTAAAATTTTAGATGAATATATCATGTTACAAAAGTTTTAAAATAATATATTTTAATTACATCATTGTATTTATATTTTTTAAATTCAAATTAAATTAATAATGTCCATATTGACATTAATGTTTTTTTATAATAAATTATATGTTATTAAATGAATTAAAATTACTAAAAATACTATATTCTTTAACTTTATTTTTAAAGGTTTATAAATATCTATTATATCCCATCAATGGAACAATTTTTCATTTATAATTAATATAATAACCCCTAATTAGAGAATAATTATGTTAGTGTGGTTAAGGTTAAAGCGGTGTTTTTGTACATTACTTGAGCTTGTGTTAAAAATAATTTTCAACACACATAAGATTTTAATTTGATAAATTGTATTTCATAATTAGAATTATTAGGTCTAAATTTCCAAACAATTCTCAATTTTATTTATTCTTAAAGGATAATTTACCTTGGGTAGAAAACCAGTTACCGTAGTGAAAACCCTAAATGGTAAAAAAAGGAAACATAGAATCTAAGGAAAACAATGTTTAATATATATATATAATTATTATTTAGTGGTTTATATTGAATATATAATCCATAAAAACATTTAATTATCAATTTTTGAGCCACTTTAGGTAATATTGACCTCCTAATGATGAATACTTTTGAGTATTTGCAAGAATGTCACTCCTCCACAACTATAAAAAGACCTTCACTGTCATCATTTATTCACACATCTCAAGCCATTTTTATAAGAAAAACCCTAAAAAATCACTTATCAAATCCCCTAAAATAATAATAGAAGCCTTATTTTGGGCACAAATCCAACCTTTTAAGGATTTATTGGAAACCTAAGGAGGATACCCGAAGAAGAGGTAATGTTTTTCAATGAGCGTCTTTATTTTACTTCCTTCTCCACCTCCTTAAATTATTATTATACCCTGATGATATAATAACATATATATCTTAAATATATTTATATATTTTTTATTTTAAGGTTAATACCTACAACCACACACACTTTCGTTAAATGGGTTATTAAATTACCATTCATGTGTACGACAGACTACCGCCTCGGGAAATGATATCATTTGTTTTTTCCATTACCACCTATCATGGTTGGGTATGATGATGGGTATAAAGTTTTTATATGATATTTATGACATAATTATATATATTTAGTCATTTTTAATATATACTATATTTATATTCAATTGTTTAAGCTACACAATGACATCACTCATGTGTACGACGAACAACCACCTTGCGAAGTGATGCAATTTATTTTTCACTAATGTGTTAGATGGAAGATAATAAGGGTAAAGAAAATAAATATATGTGACATAAATAAAATATTTATGATATTAATTTCATATTTATCACTATATAAATATAATATATCAAATTTATTTTTACTCTTTCACTCACTGAATAAAATGGTAACATCGTTCATGGACGTGTGGACTAACGCCTTCTCAAAGTGACGTGATTCCTTTTTTCATTACCACACAACAATAATAATATATATATGTATATATAATAAAATAATATGGTATTTATGATATTATTATCATTATGGATAGATAAATGTTACTTACCTTCTTTCCATAATGATCATTAAAAAATTGAAATGTTACTCATGCATATATATGGCCTATCGTCTCTATGATCGCAATGTTAGTTCATTTTTCATAAACATATATCATGATTGGTTTTAAAAGTATAATTTATTTATAAAAATTATAATTATTTCATGATTATTATTTTGGTTATGTTTAAATAATGACCTCTTTAACCATAGTTAACCTTCTACTGTCATTTTGGATACATAAGTCGGATATGGTCAAAACATCCGACTTAGACTTAATTGATTAAGTAATTAGATATAAATCTATAAAAATTTAAATAAACGTAATAATAATATTTAAAATGGTTATAATGTAATTAAATAATTAAATAATTTTATTATTCAGGATGATAAAGAACAAGTGTGATGAATCGAACTAGTGGTAAGAGTTTTCTCATCTCACTTTTATTTCTATGAGATGTATGCCATATTCACCACTTATTTTGTGTGTGTGGTGTATATAATTCCAATTAATGTATTTCATTATTATTATCCTTAAATTTATTAGGATTTATATATCTAATTGAGGATCTATCTTTCACAGTGTTTACGGTTTCAAAGTTACCAAAGTGGTAAGTGATTTTTGACTCAATTTTCCTTCTTTGAGATATAAGATATGTTATACGCCTATATTATTTTATGAGGTGTAAAGACCAGGATTTTGAAGGTAATTTTTTTAAATATATGGAATTATTATGAGTCTTTGAAAATTGACGACGTGTGATTTCGAGGCCCGGTGTGCCCGGAATAAATTTCTGAACTTTTTTAGGTACGTTCCATAAACGCGCGAGCGGTGTTTTGTAACTTTTGAATCGGTGCTAGGAATTAAAATCCAAAGACACCGTTGAACTTGCATTTCCGATATTATATTAAAGAGACCTTCACCTCGACTACAGTAGGTCGAGGGTGGGAGTTAGTTTTTCCAATTTTCATCCGAGAAGAAAAATAAAATAAATAACTTTTTATTTTTCTTTTGTGAAAACCTCCATTTTGAATCTTGGTGGTGGAGACCACCCAAACTACCCTTTAATTGAGGAAACCCTTGTAATTCCCCCAATTAATGTGCCAATATTAATTGAATTAATAAACTTAACCCAATTAAAGTTGTCTTCTCACCTCTTATGGTGGGGGTATCACGGGAAAAGAGAAGAATTGGGAGAGCCTTTGGGGGAGCATCCTCAAATGAATAACAAACCTCTGACAAAGATGATGCATGAGCTCGGATCAGAATCGTGTTACGAGAGTGACGGATGTCGGAGTCTTCGTTGCCTTCATCTTCTTCCTCATGAAACCTCCGAAGAACGTCAAGGTAGGGGTTTTGAATTTGGTTGTTCTTGTTTATTCATCATGATTCCACATTGTGATTCAATCTTCATAAGTTGTCTGTTACCGATCTAACACGGAGGGTGTGGGCCAAGCTAACACGGCCCGATTCCTCCGCTAATTTGTTGAATGATGTGATCTTCATGGGTGAGACTTAAAGTTGAATGTAATCTGAATATTTTGGTCTTAGAATGACAAAAACGTCTTGAGACCCACAACGGTTCTTTCGGTTGGAAGAACAGGCCACCAGAGATCTCCCAGTGACCCGAGGAAGTTTATCGGCGACCAGTGCCGGTAGGGAACAAGCGGCAGCTGGCACACCGACCGAACATGAGGAGGGAGGTGTAATGTCCACGCCTCCAAAAGAGGAGGCCGCGGCCCATCGGCCGTGGTGGAGCAGAGGGGCGGCCGGCACGCCGGCTGGCCGCGTGGCGAAGCGGCGACGCTCGTCCGTGCCACCGGAGCTGGAGACCACGACCGTTTGGATGCAGCTGAGATTGGAGGGCGGTCGACACTCGGCCAGCTGCGGTGGTGGAGTGGCACACGTCCGTGCTACTAGTATGAGGTCGGACCATTCTGGACGACCGCGTCATACTGAGCTGGACCCCTCTAGAGGGTCCCGCGTTCCAGTTGGTGTCGCCACGTGGTGCCACCTAGTTGACCAAAACCGAATGGCTAAGAGGCCATTTGGGTGACCTGGGGGGGAACCTCCCCTCCTGGGTGGCGGCTAGGGCAGACCCCACTGCAAGGGGCTACCCCTCCACGGGCCACACCCAATGTGGGTTGGGCCCGCCGCGACCCACCCTGTCCGGGTCGGACCCGAGCCCATCTTGAACCAAATACGCCTTTTTGGCCATAACTTGTGATCCGAAAATCTGATTGATGAACTATCTATGGTGAAAGAATACTTGGATCAAGATGGTACTTTTGGTTTACTCCAATTGAGTTTTTTTTATAAAGTTGGAGTATGTCTGGGTAGGATCAAACCCGAATCCAATCGGGCCCTCAGAACAGAAAAAATAATAACTTACACACCGAGCGTCCGATTGACACGCCATCAGTCACGTCGGGACCCTATTGACGTGATAGACCTTCATGATACTTCTTCACGGGACTTTGTGATAGTTGAGGTATTTTCTAATGTCTTGAGGAGTGGAATATAACAACCCATACTTTACATACATTGTTAATACTTCAAAATTGAAGCATACTTATTACAACATATAACAAAACCACGAAAGGACCGTATAGGTATAGTGTCTTTAGAAACTGGGAAACATAAAAAACTGGTTCATAAATCTTCTACAGTGTCTCCCATTTATTTCATCATATCTAGGGTCCCTTTTAGCATATTCTACTTAATATCCATCTTCCTGACCTGGGGAAAAGAAAACATACAAAAAAGGGTGAGCTCAAATGCTCAACAAGGGCAAATAAAGGAAATAAAAATCATATCATATCTTTTTGAAAATCATAACCTGCAAAAGAGATCATAATATATTAACATGGAATAAATCATAGAAGTGAAAATGAGATCCCCATAATCATAACATAAAACTTGAAACTTTGTGGCATGCACACATAATCATGGAAAATCATTTCTTGTTAGTCATGACTCATTGCCAAGACTATCTTAGCGGACAAAGTCCATTTCTGAACCGAGTTCACTCCTCATTTCAGCCCTGTATCACTGAACCGAAATAACCTTCCGTTCCAGCCATGTCTATCTCATGAGATATAAATCTTTACCCAATGCATTGGAGGGAGATATAGGTCCCACCCATCTTATAATGAATCCTTTCTTATGTGTTCCACATAATCATAAATCATACATCATCGCATAACACATGTAACAAAAATGGGATTCTTGAAACATCATGACATAATAAAACAAATCATATAAGGTAAATGACTTCATAAAAATAATTCCCTCAAAACATAATCAAATCAATGTAATAATAGGGATAAAAACAGAACCCTATATTATCTTATATGGAAAATAATTTTGATAAAACATTTGAACTCCATTCTTGAGGAAAATATCCTTTCTACTTCAAAAACATTTTTCCTTTCTTAACATGTCATACAACTTTAAACTAAAAGAAGTTGAATAAAAATAAACTTGAAAACTTGTAAAGGAAGCTTCTTGGAAATAATGTTTTACAAATCCATTCATGCCGTATAAGTTAAAAAAAACATTCTTCGTACTTTTGTCGGAAAAGTCAAAAAGTATCTCGTACGAAAAACGAAAAAAGATTCCTTTCATATCTTTTACTAAAAACTCACCGAAGGGTAAAATTGGATTTAAAAAATTGTAGGTGTATGGAAATAATATTACAAATTGAGGAAACATGGATGTGGATGATAAAATACACCCCAGTAAATACCAAAGTATAAATAATCTCGGATAAAAATGAGATTGTGATATTTCCCTTACCTTAGGTCCGACTTGCTTTGTAAGTGTCCGAACCTCCTGTATAATGATTTAAATAATGTTATTGACTTATTCCAGAATCATTCTTATTTTTATGATATCATATATGGTCATATTCTTAGCTTCTTAGTAATAATATTTCATTGCTACTTGTTATTCGGGTGTTTATAACTTTTTGTTCTTATGCGTGTTTAGTCGAATAAATTCTTATTATTTTCTTTAGGTTATAGATACCTCATTTACAGAATGGTATTAGTGTAATATATATCATATTCATTCATTCAATTCATTTATATAATCATTATGAAATGAAAATCATGTAGAACGAGTCGCATCACATCGTGGAGACGGTATTCCGTACGTACGCACGAGTGATGATATCGTTCCTATGATCGTGGAATTGTATTTAAGTGTATTTATACTATTTAAGTATCAATATAACATTATAATAATCATATATAGTTACTAATTACACCATTATACCCATCTTTTTAAGGTGATGGTGGAAAATAGATTACACCACGGCGTGGAGACGGTATTCCGTACGTACGCACGCACGGTGATTTCATTTTTCCGTAGGATGGATAGAAGGTGAATTAGGGTTGTTTCGTATTTATAATAACATATCAGTATGTAAGTAATACTGATGTTATTACTTTATCATGAAAAAACTAAAGAAGAAGAAGTTGAAGAAGAAAGAAATTGAAAAGATCGGTAATGGATATTACCTCTTCTTTGAAACGCCTCTTTGAATCCTCCACTTAGGGAACTAAGATTGGTCTTTGAAGAAGACCAGGACATCTAGGATTATTCTAGGGAAGTGGAGAAGGGATTTTGGCAGGGGTTGGACGAGATTGAGCGCTCAAATTGGTGTGAGGAGGAGGGGGAGTAGGTGCCCTTTTATAAGGGAGGAGAGGGGCACCTTAGGAATATCTCAAAATATTATTTTATATTAAAGTCAAAATCGGTTTATAATGGTTCCAAAGGGTATTATTTCGAAGGTAAAGTGGGGATTGGTCGAAATAATATCAACCAATAGGATTTATACAAGTTTAGGTTATTATTTTAACCTTATAAATCAGATTTAACTCTAAGTTAAATAATTTAACTTTTACCGTGACTTTTTGTTTTCTTACACTATATGGTTAATACACTTACTATAACATGCCAAACGAACCCCAAGTTGTTTATTATTAATATATATATCCTTATCTAAGTAATTTGGCCGAACCTTAGATTTTTAGGAATAAAATAACAATTAATAATATAATATTTGTTTTAAAAACTATTTTATGTTAATTTTGACACTATTTAGTAATTGATTTTTTGTGAAAATAATAACAGAATTATTAGTTCGATCCAAGTTAATTAAATCAATACTAACATGTCATATTTACCTAGAAAATTAGTGGGATTCATAAAAAGTCTCAAATTACATATATGTTGGTGTTTATAACATCAATTATGTCAATATTTCATTAATAAGATAATTACTGCATCATCATTGTGTCATAAATAAATTAAGTTATTTAATGTCTAAAAATTACAAATGAAATACCATTATGTAGGAAATATTTTTAGATTTCTAATGAATATTTATAGTCGAATTTATCTTATGTATAACCCGATATTAAAAATTATTTACTTATTAAACTTTGATTTTAACTATTTTAACCCTTCTTTAAATAAATTAATAATAAATGTCCTAATCTAATCCAAGTGGGCCTAAATGGTCATATTTTATTCCTAAGTTTGTTTTTGGAAGAATTACACTTATCCAATAGAATTAGGACATGTGTTAGGGTAATAATAATATCATCTTTACCCTTAATTACCCTATTTACTTTTTACCGTGGTAAAAAAAGTAAAAAGTTACTATTCACCAAAAATTATTTTCATCTCATTGAACCACATTTTAGTCCTTGATATTAGCCGTGTCTCTTGGATTTTCGAAATTCCACTCACAGAAGCGGTAAAATTAAGTTTTATGAAAAATTCAGTTTTTTAACTACCACTTAGTGGTTTCACTATTCATCAAAAATTGAATGTTTTCAGAAAAAATACCAAAATTTCACCCGAGGCTAATTTCGATATTCCGAATCCAAAAATGAAGTCCATTTTGAAAAATAAAATTTATAAAATTTCAAAAAGTGGTTATTACTATTCATAACGGCTAGTTTTAATAATATTTTAATAGGATATCGTTGTTTAGTGAAACTCGGTATTGCGTACGACACACGCTATCATGGAAGGTCGCGATTTCGTGTAAAGTAAGTCAAGCTAGTGTGTAGTGAAAGATTCCTTTGATGATATATATATAACATAAAAACAAAATATTACTCATAAAAATCTCGGGTGTTACATTCTACCCCCCATAAAAAGAATTTCGCCCTCGAAATTCGTCACTTTGTAACAAACAGATGAGTATACTTCTCCCTTATCATATCCTCAAGCTCCCATGTAGCATCTTCAAGTTGGTGGTTCCTCCATAAAACTTTCACCAATAGAGTGCTCTTGTTTCGTAGGACTTTTTCGCTACGATCCAGAATCTCTATCGGTTGTTCTTCATAAGAAAGATCTTGCTCCAGCGGTACAACTTCTGAGCTGAGTACATGTGAAGGATCAGGTGTGTACTTTCTCAGGAGAGATACATGGAACACATCTTGAACTTGAGAGAGATTCGGTGGAAGTGCCAATCGGTAAGCTACCTTTCCAACACGATCCAGTATTTCGAAAGGACCGATATATCTAGGGCTCAACTTCCCCTTCTTTCCAAATCTCATAACCCTCTTCCAGGGAGATATTCGTATGAACACTTTATCACCCACTTCAAACTCTAGGTATTTTCTTCGGTTGTCGGCATAACGTTTCTGTCGACTCTGAGCTGCTCTTATGTGTTGTTGAATAGATATGACCTTTTCTGCCATTTCATCAACGAGATTAGGTCCTAATAGATTTCTTTCCCCAACTTCATCCCAACAAGTTGGAGTCCTGCATTTCTTTCCATAGAGAGCTTCATAAGGAGCCATCTGAATACTAGAGTGAAAGCTATTATTATAAGAAAATTCCACCAAAGGTAGGTGTTGATCTGAACCTCCTTTGAAATCCATAGAGCAAGCTCTCAACATATCTTCTAGGGTTTGAATTGTTCTTTCAGACTGACCGTCTGTCTGAGGATGATAAGCAGTGCTGAAACTCAACTCTGTATCCAGAGTATACTGAAGACTTCTCCATAACTTCGAGGTAAATCTCGGATCCCGATCAGATATAATAGAAAGTGGTACTCCATGCAATCTTACCACTTCTTTTACATATATCCTGGCAAGCTGATCCAGAGAGAAATCCTCTCTAATAGCAATGAAGTGTGCAGACTTTGTAAGACGATCAACTATAACCCAGATAGCATTATTGCCTTTGGATGTTTTAGGAAGTCCTGTGACAAAGTCCATAGTGATGTTTTCCCACTTCCATTCGGGCATGGGTAATGGTTGTAACATCCCCTTAGACTTCTGTCTCTCAGCCTTAACTTGTTGACAAACCAAGCATCGAGAGACATATTCAGCAACATCTCTTTTCATGCCATCCCACTAGAAGTACTCTTTCATGTCCCTATACATCTTCGTGCTTCCCAGATGAATAGAGAATGAAGAACTATGAGCCTCATCCAGCAGCTCCTTCTTTAATTCAGGGATGGGAGGAACACAAACCCGATTCCTGAACATTATTATCCCATCACAATCAAGGTTGAACTCAAGAAAATTTCTCACCTTCTTTTGTAACTCAACCTCTTCTTTCTGTGCCTCTTTAATCTTCACATGTATAGATGGTTGAACATTCATTTGAGAGAGATAAGATTTTTCCCCTTCCATTATAATTCCAAGATCCATCCTTTGTAAATCCATAAATATTGGATCTTTTGTGATCCTCATCATGGATAAACTAGCATGGTCTTGTCGACTTAATGCATCTTCCACCTTGTTTTCTTTCCCAGGGTGGTAATGGATTGAGTAGTCATAATCCTTAATCAGCTCCAACCATCTTATTTGACGCTTATTCAGCTCCTTTTGTGTGAAAATATACTTTAAACTTTTATGATCAGTATAAATATCACACCTTTCACCATAAAGGTAATGCCTCCAAATCTTTAATGCAAAGATTACCGCAGATAACTCCAAATCATGTGTTGGGTAATTTTGCTCATGGATTTTCAACTGTCGTGAGGCATAAGCTATCACCATATCATTTTTCATAAGAACACACCCTAATACCTTCTTGGATGCATCACTATAGATCACAAACCTTTCTCCACTACAAGGCAGTGTGAGCACAGGTGCACTGGATAACCTTCTTTTCAACTCCTTGAAATTCTCTTCACATTCCTCTGTCCAAAAAATCTTAACTCCTTTCCGAGTCAACTTGGTGAGTGGGTTAGATAATCGTGAAAAATCTTTTACAAAACGTCGATAATATCCATCCAAACCAAGAGAACTTTGGATCTCAGTTACTGTTGTTGGTCTCGACCATCTTTATATAACCTCTGTTTTTGCTGGATCCACAGATATCCACTTTTTGAGATTATGTGACCCAAAAATGCAACTTTTTGAAGCTAAAATTCACACTTGGTAAATTTGGAATAAAGATTCTCCTTTCTCAGGGTATTCAATATAATTCTCATTTGATCTTCATGATCTTCCTTTCTCTTTGAATAGACAAGAATATCATCTATAAAGACTACCACAAATTGATCAAGATAGTCTCTAAAGACTCTATTCATTAGATCTATGAAGATAGCAGGGGAATTAGTAAGACCAAATGGCATCACTATAAATTCATAGTGTCCATACCTTGTACGGAAAGCCGTCTTTGGTATATCCTCCCTTTTGACCCTGAATTGATGATACCCTGAACGAAGATCAATCTTGGAAAAGTATTGAGCTCTGCGTAGTTGGTCAAATAAGTCATCAATGCGTGGGAGAGGATATTTGTTCTTGATAGTGATCTTGTTAAGTTCTCGATAATCAATGCAGAGTCTCATTGATCCATCTTTATTCTTAACAAATAGAACAGGTGCTCCCCAAGGTGATGCACTAGGGCATATGAATCCTTTATCAAGATTCTCTTGGAGTTGCTTCTTCAATTCCTGCAACTCAATTGGGGCCATTCTATAAGGTGTCTTTGAAATAGGCAAAGCACCCGGTATGAGTTCTATTGAGAACTCAACTTCACGATTTGGTGGAAGTCCCGATAATTCCTCCAGAAAGACATCATCAAACTCCCTTACGATGGGCATATTCTTAATAGCGAGTTTCTCACCAACCATTTGAGATAAATAACCTTCATTTAGTGGAATCAATACCCATAAAATGGAAGAAATTTCCACTGGAAGGTTATGTTCATCCTTGCATGGATAGACGATCATAGATTGATCTGGAATATGAAATGTGACTTCCCTTCTTTGGCAATTGATATGAGCTCTGTATAAAGAAAGCCAATCCATGCCAAGAATCACATCGAATTCCACTAAAGGAAGGATCACAAGATTTGCAGGAAGCACTTTCCCACAAATGTCAATTGGAGAAGAATTATAAATTTTGATGCGATTGATGTGCCATTAGGTGTTGTCACAGCTAACTCAACATCTAATTGTTGAGGTAATACGGTGATACCCTTAGAAAATTCTTCATAAATAAAAGAGTGGGTGGATCCAGAATCAAATAAAACATTTTCTACTTTAGAGTGGATGGTAAGTGTACCTTTCACCACATTGTTATCGTACTCCACATCGCTGATAGAAATTGCATGTGACTTTCCTTTGTCTTTAGACTTAAGAGTTTGTTGACGTCGACCATCATCATCAACCCTTGGATTTGGGCATTTATTGGCATAATGCCCCATCTCCTTGCACTTGAAACATTGAAGTGAAGTAGGTTCATTCTGTGTATCCCTTCCTTTGTTTGCATCATTAGACATCTTCTTCCCATTATCGCGGCATTCAAATGCCCGATGACCTTCCTTTCCACATTTGAAACATTTACTTGTCCCTTTAAGACAACTCCCTCCATGTTTCTTTCCACACTTTGAGCATAAGGGAAAGCTCATCTTCTTTTCAGTGTGCTCTTTAGATTTTCCTTTGAATTCCATTTTCCTCTTCTTATCAAACCCATATGACTGATGGGTTACTCCAATCTCTATCTCGACTTTGAGAGCACATCGAACGATTTCCTCGTAGCTATTGAAGTCCCTTATGGCTAACGCCCTTCTAAGACTTGGTTTTAAGCCACTAAAGAATCGACCGATCTTACTCTTAGGTTGGATAATAATACCAGAAGAGTACCTTGCAAGTCTTGTAAAATTTTCTTCATAGGTACCAACAGATTCATCATCCCATTGCTTCAGTTCAAGAAACTCTTTCTCCATCTTTGTTCGGAGAATACGAGGGAAGTACTTATTGAAAAATAAGTTCTTGAACTCGTCCCATTCCATGGACTCAATTTCATCCCTTTGCCTCGTATTCTTAATAAGATTCCACCATTGATCAGCATCTCCTTCCAAACGATACACTGCTAGGATGACTTTATCATGTTCAGAACATTGAAGAACTGAAAATATCTTTTCAGTAGTAATAATCCATTGTTCAGCAACTAATGGATCAGTAGACCCGCTGAAAGAAGGTGGATGCTGCCTCATGAAGGATTCAACAGAATGTTGCTCCTTCCTTTGCTCGTTTGGATGTCCTGCATGATTCATAGCTTGAGAAATTTGTGTGAGCATGGATACAAGATTTTTGCATTCCAACTCCCATAACGTTTGGTTGCTCAGGGGGACAATCATTGCATTTCCCGTCGCATTCCACATTAACACGGTTCCTTCGGGTTCCAGCCATTGACTAAAACCAAGAAGAATAGTGTGATAAACACTAATTATAATAGGAAAACCACATAATCAAGAATAAAATTTCACACTTAAGGTCTTATCCTAGGTTTTTCATGGCCATTTCTAAAACACTAAGATTGTGTTCTATGCTTAGACTTATCCTTAGGGTTCTTACTAAGGCTTTCACATCCTAGTTTCCAATGGTTGACTATACCTTTCCTCTGATACCAACTATAACAACCCATACTTTACATACATTGTTAATACTTCAAAATTGAATCATACTTATTACAACATATAACAAAACCACGAAAGGACCGTATAGGTATAGTGTCTTTAGAAACTGGGAAACATAAACAACTGGTTCATAAATCTTCTATAGTGTCTCCTATTTATTTCATCATATCTAGGGTCCCTTTTAGCATATTCTACTTAATATCCATCTTCCTGAACTGGGGAAAAGAAAACATACAAAAAAGGGTGAGATCAAATGCTCAGAAAGGGCAAATAAAGGAAATAAAAATCATATCATATCTTTTTGAAAATCATAACCTGCAAAAGATATCATAATATCTTAACATGGAATAAATCATAGAAGTGAAAATGAGATCCCCATAATCATAACATAAAACTTGAAACTTTGTGGCATGCACACATAATCATGTAAAATCATTTCTTGTTAGTCATGACTCATTTCCAAGACTATCTTAGCGGACAAAGTCCATTTCTGAACCGAGTTCACTCCTCATTTCAGTCCTGTATCACTGAACCGAAATAACCTTCCGTTCCATCCATGTCTGTCTCATGAGATATAAATCTTTATCCAATGCATTGGAGGGAGATATAGGTCCCACCAATCTTATAATTAATCCTTTCTTATGTGTGCCACATAATCATAAATCATACATCATCTCATAACACATGTAACAAAAATGGGATTCTTGAAACATCATGACATCATAAAACAAATCATATAAGGTAAATGACTTTATAAAAATAATTCCCTCAAAACATAATCAAATTAATGTAATAATAGGGATAAAAACAGAACCCTATATTATCTTAGATGGAAAATAATTTTGATAAAACATTTGAACTCCATTCTTGAGGAAAATATCCTTTCTACTTCAAAAACATTTTTCCTTTCTTAACATGTCATACAACTTTAAACTAAAAGAAGTTGATTAAAAATAAACTTGAAAACTTGTAAAGGAAGCTTCTTGGAAATAATGTTTTACAAATCCAGTCATGCCGTATAAGTTAAAAAAAACATTCTTCGTACTTTTGTTGGAAAAATCAAAAAGTACCTCGAACAAAAAACGACAAAAGATTCCTTTCATATCTTTTACTAAAAACTCACCGAAGGGTAAAATTGGATTTAAAAAATTTTAGGTGGATGGAAATAATATTACATATTGAAAAAACATGGATGTGGATGATAAAATACACCCCAGTAAATACCAAAGTATAAACAATCTCAGATAAAAATGAGATTGTGATATTTCCCTTACCTTAGGTCCGACTTGCTTTGTAAGTGTCCAGACCTTCTATATAATTATTTAAATAATGTTATTGACTTATTCCAGAATCATACTTATTTTTATGATATCATATATGGTCATATTCTTAGCTTCTTAGTAATAATATTTCATTGCTACTTGTTATTCGGGTGTTTATAACTTTTTGTTCTTATGTGTGTTTTGTCGAATAAATTCTTATTATTTTCTTTAGGTTATAGATACCTCATTTATAGAATGGTATTAGTGTAATATATATCATATTCATTCATTCAGTTAATTTATATAATCATTATGAAATGAAAATCATGTAGAACGAGTCACATCACATCGTGGAGACAGTATTCCGTACGTACGCACGAGTGATGATATCGTTCCTATGATCGTGGAATTGTATTTAAGTGTATTTATACTATTTAAGTATCAATATAACTTTATAATAATTATATATAGTTACTCATTACACCATTATACCCATCCTTGTAATGTGATGGTGGAAAATAGATTACACCACGACGTGGAGACGGTATTCCGTACCTACGCAAGCGCGGTGATTTCATTTTTCCGTAGGATGGATAGAAGATGAATTAGGGTTGTTTCATATTTATAATAACATATCAGTATGTAAGTAATACTGATGTTATTACTTTATCATGAAACAACTAAAGAAGAAGAAGTTGAAGAAGAAAGAAATTGAGAAGATCGGTAATAGATATTACCTCTTCTTTGAAACGCCTCTTCGAATCCTCCACTTAGGGAACTAAGATTGGTATTTTAAGAAGACCAGGACCTTTAGGATTATTCTAGGGAAGTGGATAAGGGATTTTGGCAGGGTTTGTCTGAGCTTGAGTTCTCAAATTGGTGTGAGGAGGAGGGGGAGGAGGTGCCCTTTTATAAGGGAGGAGAGGGGCACCTTAGGAATATCTCAAAATATTATTTTATATTAAAGTCAAAATCGGTTTATAATGGTTCCAAAGGGTCTTATTTCGAAGGTAAAGTGGGGATGGGTCGAAATATTATCAACCAATAGGATTTAGACAAGTTTAGGTTATTATTTTAACCTTATCAATTAGATTTAACTCTAAGTTAAATAATTTAACTTTTACCATGACTTTTTGTTTTCTTACACTATATGGTTAATACACTTACTATAACATGCCAAACGAACCCCAAGTTGTTTATTAATAATATATATATATCCTTATCTAAGTCATTTGGCCTAACCTTAGATTTTTAGGAATAAAATAACAATTAATAATATAATATTTGTTTTAAAAACTATTTTATGTCAATTTTGACACTATTTAGTAATTGTTTTTTGTGAAAATCATAACAGAATTATTAGTTCGAACCAAGTTAATTAAATGAATACTAACATGTCATATTTACCTATAAAATTAGTGGGATTCATAAAAAGTCTCAAATTACATTTATTTTGGTGTTTATAACATCAATTATGTCAATATTTCATTAATAAGATAATTACTACATCATCATTGTGTCATAAATAAATTAAATTATTTAATGTCTAAAAATTACAAATAAAATACCATTATGTAGTAAATCTTTTTAGATTTCTAATTAATATTTATAGTCGAATTTATCTTATGTATAACCCCATATTAAAAATTATTTACTTATTAAACTTTGATTTTAACTATTTTAACCCTTCTTTAAATAAATTAATAATAAATGTCCTAATCTAATCCAAGTGGACCTAAATGGTCATATTTTATTCCTAAGTTTGTTTTTGGTCGAATTACACTTATCCAATAGAATTAGGACATGTGTTAGGGTAATAATAATATCATCTTTTCCCTTAATTACCCTATTTAATTTTTACCGTGGTAAAAAAAGTAAAAAGTTACTATTCACCAAAAATTATTTTCATCTCATTGAACCAAATTTTAGTCCTTGATATTAACCGTGTCTCTCAGATTTTTGAAATTCCACTCACAGAAGCAGTAAAATTAATTTTTATGAAAAATTCATTTTTTTAACTACCACTTAGTGGTTTCACTGTTCATCAAAAATTGAAAGTTTTCAGAAAAAATACCAAAATTTCACCCTAGGCTAATTTAGATATTCCGAATCCAAAAATGAAATCTATTTAGAAAAATAAAATTTATAAAATTTCAAAAAGTGGTTATTACTATTCATAACGGCTAGTTTTAATAATATTTTAATAGCATATCGTTGTTTAGTGAAACTCGGTATTGCGTACGACGCACGCTATCGAGGAAGGTCGTGATTTCGTGTAAAGTAAGTCAAGCTAGTGTGTAGTGAAAGATTCCTTTGATGATATATATATATAACATAAAAACAAAATATTACTCATAAAAATCTCGGGTGTTACATGGAACTCCCAGAATCAATCATGCTTAGTGCGAGAACCCTGGGGCTGGCTATATTTGAAGAATCTCTAGATCCTGTGTGGGTCATCTTCAGATCCTATGTGGGTCAGCGCTCGGTGATCCTGTGTGGGTCAGTGTATACCAATCCTTTGTGGGTCATCTCTAGATCCTGTGTTGGTCATTTTCAGATCCTGTGTGGGTCATCTTCAATCCTGTGTGGGTCAACAACAGAGCTTCTTGACAAAGTAAGATGATCTAGCAATACAGCAATACAGCTAATCATCTATACTTCTGTGCTTAAGTTATACCTAGTATGAGATGAGTCTTTACCTTTGTGTTACAGTTCTGTGTGGTGATACCTTCATGGTATTCTTCTAGGTGGCGTTACCTTTGTATTACTTACCTTCATGGTGTTACCTATGTGGTACTTATATCATCGTGGTGTTACAAGAGTGGTACTTCTACCTTCATGGTGTTACCTTTGTGGTATTCTTTCCTCATGTGTGAGATGAGTATATATTGATAACTTAGGTATATTTATGGTCATATACCTAAGTAGTGTTGATGACTATTTCTTCGTGATTTGAGATTGAAGTCTTGCTTTGTGGTTTATCTTTTGTGGATTCTGGGATACCTTCGGGGGTCTCAGGGTCCCTACTGAGTATTGTTATACTCATCTCTGCACATGCTACACCCACACCTTGCTGTGTCTTGTGCAGAAGACAGACAACACTGATCGATACTGAGGGTGCCAGGACTGGAGGCTGCTTGAAGGTGGACTATTAGATGAGACGTACCTCTTAGATGACCGTTTGAGAGATGTACCTACCCTTTTGGTAGGATCCTTGGCGGGTGTTAAGGGGATCTATTTTTAATTTTACTTGTACTTTCCTGTTGGGCTTGTATTTCCGACCCCTTTACATATTGTACACACCCTATTTACTATCTAGTTTACTTTGTGCTTGTATCTTGCCATGTGATTGGTTTGTGTGAGTTTACTGGTTTAGAGGCAATGCCATCCTAATTTTTGGGATATGCCTTTCCGATTCTAGTTTCCAGCCCCTAGCCTATGGAAGGCAGGATTGGGGTAGTCACGACATGGGCCCTAGGGAACAGGTCATGACATGAGGTACATATACTTCTTATTTGATATTTAATATCATGAATATCCTTATTTTCATGATGTTATAAGTTTCATTTAATGATATTCTTTCATATATATTATGATTCAAAGTTACAAAAGTGGTAAGAGTCATTTGTTATAATCTCATCATTTATCGGGATTTTGTATGATCAAGTCTCTAGTATTTAAATATTATAATTATCATCAATTTTATTATACTATAGTTATAAATGATATTTTAATTAAATTTTAAAATTCTCCCACTCTTTGGTACTTAAATATTTTGAGAAAGTGTTTTTAAGAAAATCCTAATTCATTTCTCTCTCTAGTTACAAATCTATTTTCTTCCAAAACCATGTCTTCTAAAAAAAGTTTTCAAGAAATATTTTACATGATTTTTAAATTATTCCTTAATAATATTTCATGGTTATTTTCTAGGGATATTATTTTCAATTTTTTTTAAATATTTATTTTCAAAATTAAAACTATATTTTCCTCAAGAATTTTTTTATATATATTTTAATGATATTTCCCTTAACCAAAGTGAAAAAACCTTGTTGTTACTTATCCTACACTGGAGATATTTGGTATTTATAACATCCTCATCCTTTCTCTAATTGTGATATTATTGTTTAAAATATATTTTAATGGATCTCATTTCTTCTCCATGGGTGAATCCTGTTTAAAAGAGACTGATATAAAACCCATTTATTTTTCCAAGGATATCAAGGAATAAAAGGAATAATGATTTTTATATTATTATTTTGATGAAATTTAAGCTATATATACTTTATTCATGTAGTGGTTATTGTACATTATATATGATGAGTGCACCCAGAAAGTGTTGGGTGAGCCCGTTATATCTTATATGATGGGTACACCCATATATCCCTCAAATGCACTGGGTAATAATTAAGTTCTTTGAAGAATTATATTGGAAGTAGTCCATATGTTTATTCCAATTATAAGGGATATATAATGTTTCTATTATATTATATTCCAAGATACCAATATAGTTTAATTATGCTTGCTATGGGTCTATGATGTTTCATTTAATTAAGATTGATATCACATGGATCATGATTATTAATTCTTATAACTATTTACTTTATTAAAGCCTTATGAAAATTTTTATTGTTTTATGATTCATTCATTTATGGGTATGAATATTCTTATGGTATACTCATTCACTTTGATTATGTCATCACACCTTTATGATCTTCTTATACTCATGATGACATTAGTCTGTCAATTCTTACATTTTATCTTACTGAACAATTGGTATCACCCTTTTTATATATTTTCCCCCTATTTTATAAATAAATAGGTTGAATGAGTTATATCTATAAGGGATTTAATATGGATGATGATGTTGTATTAATGTAAAAAATAAAACCTGTTTCAAGTTGGAGAAATGATCATTTAATGTCATGTGAATTATTTATGTTGGAGGTTATACTAATTCCCTAAAACTCTAAACCTAAAAGGTCCTCAAGGATATAAGTGTTTCAATTTTTCCTTATGATTTTATAAGGTTTGTATGGAAAAAATTGGGTCACAGTTATTGACATAAAAGTTGGAAATGTAAATTTTACGGTTTCAACACTGAATCTAGGAGTGCGGGTTTTGGACTATTACAACCATCCCCTTTCCCTTGCTAGGAGAATACTATATAAATTAGTATGAATAGTTTCTAGAAATTTGTTAACTCTCTGTCTCTTCCCAGTGAAATATTATTTGGTAATTCTCTCTTGTAAAGAAGATTTATATACATCCATGGATTTTAACTCAATAAAGTCTAATTATTCTTCTTGATGTAATTTATATAACCTATTATCATTTACATTACCAAGTCTAAAGTTCCATATGAAAGTAGGATATGATTCATTTTCACTAGATTTATCTTTGACTACCAAAATTAGGTTTTCAAGTATATTCATTCCATTGTTAAGATGTAACATACCATTGGATATGTTATCATTATAAAAGAGACAAAATTTATTTTAAAACATGAAACAAAAACACATTGTGTCTATATTTGACACTAAGATTATGTTTCTGGGAATGGGCGTATATAATAATAATTTTTCAATATAGGAACCAAACCATCCTGAAAGGTAAGATGAAAATATCTCACTTTTAATGTTGATAGACTTGCACCATTTGCTGCTCGAATATCCACCTTACCCCTTGAAATGAACTTGAATTGACTTGGTTATTGTATTTGAATAAAATGTTTTTGAGCTACATTATATATCCAATAAAAAAATTATTCTAAATGGTTTTATTTATAATTGAAAATTTGGTAGATTTATACTCATTTCTCTCCTTCTATATCTTTTTATTTATATAGGGGAGATGTGTTGGTTTTCTTGGCTTAGACTTAGCCTTGGACCCCTTAGGGGTGCCCTTACTATTTTTGTTCATTAAATGGACCGAAGATTTGGTACTTTTCATATCCTTATTCGCCTGGTGAACTGAGTAAAATATATCTAGGAGTGATTTATTTATGTTATTCATATTTTAATTAATGATTAAAGTCAAAATGTTTGGCGGTATCATGGAAATAATGATATCAATGGATTTTTTTTGGTTTAATTTGAACCAACGAGACTCCATAATCTCAATGTACCCGATCATATTGAGGAAATAAGGTTCTTTTTGACTCCCTTGTTCAAGATTTCACCAATACATTACACTAGATATTTCATATCTCTATTTTCTGGCCCTCTATAGTATAGTAATTATCAATGAGATAACAATTTATTGGTGTATTTTTCCTCATACATTCTCTGTAGCTCATTGAACATAAATGAAAACATGATGTGCTAGAAATTTAGGGAATCATCCATATGTTTCTTATAATTTTCTTTATTTAACAAATACTTTGTTCATTACTATAACATTTGGATATTTCACTATATATATCTTGGGTTTTCTTCTGATTTGGTGCGACATTATGGGTTTCATAGGACCGTTGAATTGATATATTAAAAATATTTATACATATTATAGTACACATGTGGGATATATCTTAATAAATTATTTTCCTATTGAATATAGTCTCAAATGAGGAAACTATGGATGCCAATAGTTTAAAAAAATAGGGTTTACCCTAAGTGAGATATAAGTTTTATACACATTGGGATTCTGGGTGATACGTCTTCATGGGAAGATTAAAATGAAAAAATTAATTGATTATTTTTATTTGATTAAATTCCTTAAACTAGTTGATTAATTATTTATTTATATCATTTAAAATTATATAGGGTTACATATATAATCTTATATAATTGAGAGAGACATTGGGAGAGATCTTGGAGGTAATGCCTTAATGATCGAATGAAGGAGGATCGAGGATCGACGATCAAATTTTTATAGGGTTCTTCATTGGCTATGGAGTTATTGAATCTCATCAACGACGATGGAAAAAAAAATTTTATTCTCCAAAAATTGGTTTAATTTGAAGTTGGGTGTGTTAGTTTGTGGTTTCTTACCCTTTTTTGTGAATTCAGTCATGGATCTCATATATTCCTTAGATCCATTATTTTTTTTGTGTTTATTTTTTTTCCTATATATTTTTTTCCACTCGACATTGAATTAATTTGTTACACTATGATTTTATGATTTTTTACATGGTTGCTATTTATTTATAGGTTCTCAACAACCATCGATTGGATAACATTATTTATTTTTCCTTTCTCCCTTCATTTTTAACATGTTCATCATCAGCCTGTAGTAGGATGATGATTCAACCACTGATTCAATTCAAAAAATGATCAAACCATAAACCCATTCTAGTTTGAGAGTTTAACAATGAAGATATTGATCTTTATAATTAGTAATGATCCTCGTATGATATTAAATTATTGAAAAGTTATAAACCCTTATTTGGTGGTGTAGGCACAAAAGACTTCACTTGCATCGATGGGGATTCCATTTTATAGCTACCAAAGTCCAGAGATCTATGGAAGTATATGGTTTGTTCATGATTGGAACCTTGGTCACATAAATAGGTGATATTTTTGGTGAAAATTATGAATTCATGAATTTCCAAAAGACTAGACTTTGTTGTGTTTGAAAAATTTGACAACATTCCATGTGTTCTGAATGAACATACACCTTGTACTCCAATTATGTACAATGAATAGGGTTTCAATGAATAGTTGAATATCACAAATCATGTAGATGGTACCCCATGCCATGTTATGGTACCTAGTAATATGCGAAATGTACAATGAATACACATCTAAGACATGTATTGGTCAAATATTCCATGTCCTCATAGTGACACAATGTGTAGAGGTGTCCGACCAGCCGAGCCGTGTTTAGGGTAGAACATACCCAAGAACCCAGGTGGTCCTACATAGCATGTGGCCTGATTAAAATTATGTATACCTATTTTGGGATGATATAACTTCAATATATCCTTCCTTTGGATTTTCCCATGATTTTTCCATTCTGAGTATTTTTTTATAGGATGAAATGGTGGTCTTCAATTCAAACTTAGAGATACGAAATGTGGAGGTGTGAGAAAGATGATTCTTACAGAGATTCTTAATCGATGATAGGATTTGGATGTGATCATCAGAGTAATTATAGGGTATGTAGTCCACTATTATTTGAGTTATATATAGGGTGTTGGTCCCCATATATTATATATAGGTAGAGTTGGTACTCTCCCACATCATAGAGGGCACGATTCCCTTATCTCTAGAGTGGTACTCGCCCATAATCAAGTTTTAGTGGAAAAAGATTCCTTAATTGTAGTTGGTTCTCCCTTGACTATGGTGCAAAGTGGTAAGGTGTGGGTCCTCCATTCTGATTCTTGAGATGTTTCATGTAGTTATTGTCAATGGAGATGGGACATTTATAAATACTAGCAGACTCATCATTTTTAGCTAGATATAGATATCTAGATCCCTCTCTCTTTGATTGGGTTTATTTATGAGAATATTTATGTGGGGTTTCGTTCCCCTCTTATCTTATGGATTGATCTCACTATGTACTTGTTATTTCTCCCTTTATGTTGTAAAAGGTGTCCAATTGGGTATGTATATACTCACCCCACATGAGATTTTCCTATACGTGTTGTGTATCATACATTCGATGAAAAACATGGTAGAGATATTTGTGGACCCAAATTTGGTAGAGCTTATTTGTACCAGGGTATTGTTATCATGTAATCTAGTTAGTTCCCAAGAACATGATCGTGGATCTATCCTTCATCCTTAGTAGTTTATTCAACCTATGTTATTTTCCTTTTATTGGGTATGTATTTCCCCCTTTTTTATACTTGTATGTTTTTTATGCTCTGATTTTTACCTAGAGTTTGCTACATGAATTTTTTTTCACTTTATAGGTTTTAACATTCATTTTTATCCCTACACTATTTTTTGGATATATGTGTGTGTACATGTAATATAGTCTAAATCCTCCCATCTTTTGAGATATGCCTACTCAACATTAGTCTCTAGCCCCTGACCTATTGGAGGTTGGATTGTGTTGTGACTCTTATCTAACAATCAAACTAGATGGGCCCTCAGTGGGTTTAGTCATGATGGTGTGGTATTAGAGTAGTCTATCATAGGTATAATGTTTAGAGTTAAATGTGTTGTGAGGATTTGTTGGGAACTTAGGGAAACAATGTTAAAGAGTCTTGAATTTAGATCTCAGGATAGGGAACCTAGTGTTAGTGCTGCGACCAATGTATCCATATGCCAAGACTCTACCACCTGTTTATCAACATGGCATATAGAGGAACCAATTTATAGCAAACTCATTGTAGATGAATCAAATAGGAATGAGTCTTTCATTTCTATGTCCTTCTTGTTTTAGGTCAAAAAATATTCTCATCTAACCATGGTATATATTTTTAATTTTCAGGTTTCCCCTATGATGATATATAGATAGGATTAAAAAATATGGTCATGATGATGAACATTTTAGTTATGAGGTCTTAGTGTATGGATTTGTTCTTGAGTTATTCCCTACCTATGATTAGAGAGAACTAATTCCACCTAAGGACTAGAATGAATACATTCTATTCTTAGTTCAATAGTATGATCATCTACATATTGAGTAGCAAGTAGTCCCTATACGTTAGGATAATGTAGCATAAAGTCTTAGTGAATTGTGTGAGTTATAGTGGTAGAGTCTATTTAGGTTTCACAGTGATCTAGACCTTTAGGTAGAAAAGGATTGGATTGAGTCGGTGGTTTGAGAGTTCTATCTTGTGCGAACTCTAACTAATTAGATGGTTTCACATGAAACTGGTCCTATTTATGGAGAAGTATGGAATTTATGGGGTCTAGTCACTTAGACCCATGTTGAATCATTTATCTCCTGGAAACACATTCACAATTATTCCCCAATAATTATTATCCTTTGATCCTGTATTGGATATAGATCTTGTATAATTTTGAGATGCATTATGGTGATATATTAGTTTCTAATTATGCATATAGTTTTATTGAACCCATGTTCTAGTCTCTTAATGTGGTGTGAGATAGATACTTATAGGAATGAAAGTTTGAGTAGGGAATCCTTAGGGACATAAGATCTAGAATGGCCTCATTTATGCATTCCTAATTATAATGGAGTACTGAAACATGACTTGGTGAGAGAGAGATTCCTAGTATAGGGGAATTGGGTGGATGCAGAAGGTTTTGGTTGTCATGGGGATGAGTTTTCTACATCATCTACCATACATCAGTCATCAAGGTCTTATTACAGGTGATACACTCATGCTTGGACTCATATGTGGGGATCTGTAACATAAGAAATGTGTAGAGGACCCAGTCAGTTTGAATATGGTTAATGTTATAGCTGTGATGGGTGAGTTCACATGGATCATGAATTTCAAAACCCACATGTTGAAGATGGAGGGAAGAAAATGGATTAACCACTATTCTAGAGGCAACATCATGATCAAGAATATATAAGGCATGGTTTAGGCGGCCTTTAGGGAGGTAGAGCCGACAAAGGGGCTGGAGGATCCCTATGAGGAGGAGATAAAGGTGAGGGATAACACTTTGAACTACCACCACCACCAACAATATGTGGTTTCCATTAATCCCAAAGAGTTGTAAATTGAGGTCATGGTTAGTTGAAAGATATGGATATATATGACCAGGCTGTAAATGAGATAATTTCAGTTATGATTTTTGTATTATGTACTTTAGATTCAGTACTTATATACACTAGAGTGGGTAATTATTTCATTTCCATATCCATTTTGTGAGAGATAAAGATTATTATAGAGTCTTTATCCCATTATCTGTGGCTATAGTTTTTTATAGGGAGTGATTATTCTATTTAGAACATCTACCAATGGTGTGAGTTGGTGATAAATAGATATAGCTTCTCATGAGACCTCTTGGTTTCTACGATGAAACCACATCACATCATTTTAGGAATGGAATGGTTTTCTCTCTAGAATGAAAAAATTTGATATCACCGTTTGAGTGTTAGATGCTGATTGGATAATGGAATTATATTCTACTTCAATGGAAAGAAATTAATTTTTACAAAATGAGTAGGGTTCATGAGTAGGATGTTAAAACTTATCTATAACCAGTTGAAGAGTTTGGCCCTTTGTGCAATGCGATCTTTAGAAATTTGGATTCTATAAGTTGTGGAAGATTATATAGACATATTCCATAAATATGATCCAAGACTACATCTATGGTAAGATATCGACTTTTGTATATATTTCCATTTTTAGATTTCACTAATATATTCTATGACATATTAGATAGACACTACTAAGCTTTGAGATCTAATGGTATAGTTGGAGGAAATTTGTAAGAAGGGATTTATTATTCCTATTCTATCCCGCCTGGGTGGATCTGATGTTGTTTATCAAGAAAGAATATGAGATATTGAGGATAAAGGTTAATTATTTATGCCTGAATTAGGTGATGATCAAGAACAAGTTCCCCTTATTGAGTATTGATGACCTCTTCAAATAGTTAAAAAGCACAACATGGTTCATGAAAATTAATCCTAGGTTTAACTACCACCACTTGAGGGTTCATGAGGAGGATATCCCACTGATGACATTATTATGTCACTATGTACATTATGATTTCTTGGCGATCCCCTTTGGGGTGATGAATTACCTCACAATTTTCATGGTACTTATAAACTGAATCTTTAAAACTTTTATGGAATAGTTCATGGTTGTTTTTATTAAAAAATTACCATTTAATATTCATACGTGGAGTAAAATACAAATCATTTGAGTATGGTCTTGGACTTACTCCATGAGCACTAGATATATGGAATTATCTCAAAGTTTATGTTCTAAATTTGAGTGGTTAAATTTCTTGGGCATATAATCTTTGATCATGGTGTGGAAGTGGACCCAAAAATTATAGTGGAAGTGCTATCTTGAGAACCACCCAATGATGTATCAGAGGTTCTGAATTTTCTTGGTTTTCAAGGGTACTATCATAGGTTTTGGTCCAATTTTATTAGATTAAAACCATTTTGAATACTTTTACATGGAAAGGGTGGTTGTTTGACTGGATCTATTATTCTAAAAAACCTTTGAGGAGATGATATAGTGGTTAAATAATGTTCTTTTGCTGAGATTACAAGAGCATGGTGTCAAGTACATAGTGTTATATGATGCATCTAGATCTGGGCTCAGATGCATGTTGATGTTGAGGTAGGAAGTGATTGATTATTGGATGAGGTAGTTCATACCCCGTGATAAGAACTACATGACCCACAACATAGAGTCAATAGAATTTTCCTTCACCTTGATAATGTAGATTCATTAACTTTTGTGTGATCACTTTGTTGTTTACTTAGACCACCAAAGTCTCGAGTGTATCTTTGCCCAAAGGGACCTCCATTTATGAAAGAGGCATTGGTTATAATTCCTATAGGACTACAAATTCAAGATAATATAAACTTCAGAAAATGGGAATGTGGTCATAGTTTCCCTTAAAAAGAAGTCTCGTTGTCTCTTGGTGGATGAGGTGTCTGATTATTTTGTAATGTATCAGGCCTGAATGAAACCCTACGGTGCCCCGAAACAGGTTGGCCACATGACCTCAAGAGCATCCCCCAAGATGCCAGAGACTACCGACTAGCTGCAAATGCCTAGGTGAGTTAGTGGGGAGACTATGCCCTCATTACCAGAGTATCACAACGGAAGTCAAACTTATAGTAAATAGAAAAAGTGAATAAATAAGAAGTCAACAGAAGATAAGGAAAGACATGAATACATATTAATAACAAGAAGTGTCTCATATACAAAATGATATGGATGGTACTAGTATCAAGAAATTATCCAAAGAGGTACGTGGCCATACAGTACAATGAATGTATCCCAAAAAGAAAAAAATACCAAAAAGGTATCCCAACATCACAAGCCTCTTATTGGTCCTATGTTCCCCTACTCCAAACCACAATAAAAAACCTGTACTAGGGTGCTTTACCCTATTATCACCTGTAATCATATAATTTGTTTAGGTCCCCAAGGAGTCTCAAACAGGGTGTGAGATAAACATCCCAATAGGAAACTACCCATGTCTATACAGTTCTAACAGAAATTCTATAAAAGTGATAGAAAGTGTAAACAACCATTAAAGTATGTTTTTATGCCCATGGAATAAGTCTAATGTATCAAGTAAAACTGAACAACCCTCAAGGATACTTGTAAAAGAGAGTCAGCTCCTAACAAAGTAGCTATAACAAGTAAAAATTAAAGTCACACAGCCATGCCATACATCCATCTGTATCATACATCCCATATCCACACTGTATAAAGAAGTCTAGTATCCCACGACCATGCTGTATAGTGAAAGTAGCATCCCACGACCATGCTGTATAGTGAAGTAGCAGACCATAAGGGATGGATCCAAGGTGTGATAAGACCAATGCATCCATGTAATAATATCTAGACCATAGAGGGCTGGGTCCAAGGAGCATGTCCAAGGTATCCCATCGAGTCCCATGGGCGTCCCTGGTGGAAACTCGGTTAGGCACTGGTTTTGGTCCTAGGATCTTGGAAATAGAAAGTCCTACGTAGTCCCAGGAAAGCCAGATCTAGGGGGTAACAAGGCCCGAGGCATCCCACAGAATCAAGACCTAAGGGGTAGAGTCATCCCAAGGAGTCCACTACCGTGTTCCAGATCCATAGAGAGCAGTCCATGACATCTATAAATCCATTCATTCAAACATTTAAGAATTCTAAATTAAACATTCATAACATGTGAGTATTCCTACTCAAATCACCAAACATCACCCATGAGTATACCCACTCACGTAAAACATTCTTTATTTACCAAGCATATGGTCCTACCCTCCCATATAAACCATTTAACATACCATTAGTCTTTTTAAATATAGGTATACCCTCCCATATAAACACATTTCATTTAATCCAAGCTATCTAAATAGGTATGGCGTCAAAAAATATCAATATGAAAGGAGGTTGTACATCTCCTAAACATGCTACTCAAGTTATCAAGTCATCTAAGGGATTACTCTAACTCGGAAATCACAAGAACACACCCCTTAGGTGGTTTAAATAGAAATAAACAAGCTATTTTATTTAATGATCACCCCTTAGGTGACCTTGAAACATGTAAAGGGCGTCAAATCACATAAACATAACCTACATGCATGCTCACTTGGTCCGACTACAGCTACAACAAGCAAATTGCTAAAAAACGAGGCCTTGCTGGAAAGTACGATGAATGAAATTTCGACTGAATTCTAGAAAAGCACAAGAAATGCTAAAAGAAAGCATAAAACACATACCTCACCTTGGTAGTAGACATATCATCCAGTATCGTGTCATGATTCGTCCTGATTTGGAATAAATATGAAGAACAAATGAAGAACGGGAAATTTAGGTATATGAGCCTAAAATGTAATAGTGCAGTCATTGTTTTGAAGAATCAAGATGACTAAAAAGGAATCGAGTACTTACTGATGTGGTTCTAATGTGAGAGACGATGCTCAAATCAGAGTCAGGAAAAATTCAATACTTGAAAAACTAGAATAGAGGGTTTTTGTGTTAAAAAACGAGAGGAAATCAAACTGTCCATCAAAAATATGAGCTAATGCCTCTTTTATAAAAAAAGCCACTGGAAAAGAACACAACGTGTACTTACATTCTATTTTTTTTGGAGCCAGACTGGCTAAATGATGTGACTACCAATTACATAACGTGTAGACCAAGTACAACATGTTTACCTAGCCTACGGTCATATTACAACATGTTTTCCCCTTTCTTGCAAAAAAACCAACCAACCCATGACCCAACCTAGGGTCTAATACAAAAAGGAATGTAAACACATTTAACCGAAAAATAAGATCCATACCTCAAGAAAACTTGAGATCTTACAATCTAACCCCTTTATAGAAATTCGTCCCATAATTACTCTCTAAAGGGTGGTCAAAATCCATCTGAAAACAACTTCATCCCTTAAACACGTAGTTTAGCCTCCCTCTCCCAAGTCTCATCCTATAAATGGACATGTTTCCAAAGAACCCATACTAGAGGAACTGAATGGATTTAGATAACCTTTGTGCTCCTATCAATTATATGAATCGAATGCTCCTCAAAGATGCATCAACCTGAAGCTCAACCTGCTTGGGCTGAAAAACACGAGATGAGTTTGAGTGATAACAATGCAGCTGAGATACATGGATGATGTCGTGCATGGATTCCTATCTCTGAGGTAACTGAAACTAATTGGAAACTGACCCTAATATCTCTAGAATCTCAAATAAAATGAAATATCTTAGTGAAAGTTTACCTTGTATCCCGATCTACTTGTTTTCCAACCTCAGTGAAACATGCAAGAAAAACCAATCCCCAACCTCAAACTCTAAAGGTCGTTTGCGGTAATCAGCATATGATTTCTGATGAGGCTATGCGATATCCATCTGCTTTTGAATCAACTGGACCTATTCTGAAGTCTCTAGTAGGAGACACAGTCCCAGTAATGCTGCCTCAACTACCTCTAACCAGCACAAGGGATAACGACATGACCTACCATATAAATCCTCATAAGGTTCCATATGTATCATCACCTGATAACTCTTATTGTAGGAAAAATAAACTATGGTAATGTGCCTCTCCCAAGATCCCCCAAAATCTAGGGCGTATGCTCGTAGCATGTCCCATAGCACTTATATCGTATGCTCTGACTGGACATCAGAATGTGGGTGGTATGCTGTGTTCAGAAGCACCTGTGTACCTAGATCCCTCTGAAAACTCTGCCAAAATCAAGATGTAAAGTTGGAATCCCTATTTTAAATGATAGTGCTCAAGACCCCATGAAGTCGTACCACCTATGGTATGTAAAACTTTCCAAGATCATCAACACTGAAGGGCTCCTTGATCAGCAAGAAGTGTGCGACCTTCGTAAGCCTATCAATGAAAACCCACACCACATCATTACCTCAAGTCAACCGTGACAAACCCATAAAAAAATCCATCGCAACAACATACAATTTCTACCTCAAGATGGTTAACTACTGTAAAAGACCAGATGGTCACTGATGCTCTACCTTCACCTACTGATAGGTGGAACACCTCGCAACAAAACCAACAACCTCTCCCTTTATTCCCAACCACCAATACTATTATCGTAAGTCACGATACATCTTGGTGACCACATGATGCACTACCCAAGCTGAATCATGAAACTCCCACATCATATCCACACTTATATCCACTAGAACTGAGACACGTTCATTTATACATAGGATCTCATCATCACCTACTGTCCAACCAAGAGGAGGGTTCTCACCTGCCATACCTTCCCATAGAACTAGGCCTTCTGAATCCGATAGCTGCCTCATCCTAACTCTATCAAGTAGGGTAGAGGTAGAAACTAAGGATGAAAGAAAAGTCTTCCTCTATATTTCATGCACCTCCAAATGCATATTATAAAACAATGCCATTAGCTGCCAGTCGCTACTGTCTTGTTGCACTACCTGTATCTGAGTCCTCCTACTCAATGAATCGGTTACTACATTTTTCTTACCAGACATGTAGGCAAGCTCAAAGTCAAAGGACTGTAGGTACTCCACCCACCTTCACTGCTTCAAATTCAGATCAGGATGCATAAAGATATATGCGAGGATTGTATGATCTGTTTACACCACAAAACGATCTCTCAGTAAATAGTGCCTCCAATAGTGCAACGCATGAACAAACACAGCTAACTCAAGATCATTAATAGGGTAATTCTTCTCGTGAGGCCTCAGCTATCGAGACCCATACAACACTACTCAATCTCCCTAAATCAGCACTGAACCCAAACCAATACCTGAAGTGTCACAATACATTGTGTAACTCTGGACCAGCTCTGGCAGTATTAGGATTGGTGCTGATTTCAACCTCCCTTTGAGCTTCTTAAAGGCAGTCTCATAAGATTTTGACCACATAGACTTCACACCCTTCTTATTTAAACCTATCAAGGGCACTGATAAGTGTGATAAGTCCTGTATAAACACCTGTCGTAAGTAGCTATCCCCAAGAAACTCTGTATTTCAAAAACATCCTTGGTATGTTCCTAGGAAACTATAGCTCTCACCTTCTCTGGGTCCACTAACACTCCCGTCTATGAGATTATGTGACCCAATAAGTGAATTTGATCCATCCAAAAGTGGTAATTTGTGATCTTAGAATATAACTAATGCTCTCTCAGTGTATTCAAAATGATCTCTTGATGGTTGGTATGGTCATATAAATTGTGATAATACACCAAGATATCGTCCATGAAAACCACCAAAAAATATTCTAGGTAAGGATTGAACACTCGGTTCATCAAAGCCTTGAAAACCACTAGCACATTCGTGAGACCAAATGGAATAACCAGATACTCGTATAACCCATACCTGCTATGAAAGGTTGTACAAGGTATGTCTACTAGTTGAACACACATTTGGTGATATCTTGACCTCAAGTCAATATTTTAGAACACTCTAGCTCATCGAAGCCGATCAAACAGTTCATCTATCCATGGAAAGGGATATCAGTTTTTAACCATCAGCTAGTTCAGTTTCTGATAATCCACACATAGCCTAATGGCACCATCTTCCTTTTTCAAAAAAGGTCTGGAGAACCCCACAGAGAAGTATTGGGTTTCATAAACCCCTTTGCCTCCAAATCCTCAAGCTACCTCTTGAGTTACTACAACTCCATCGTAGGCATCCTGTAAAGAGTAATGGATACTGTTTCAGCTCCTAGAACATGCTCAATGGAGAAATCCACCTCTCTCTCAGGAAGTAAACCAGAAAAGTCATCAAGAAATACATACATGAAGCACTCAACCACTAGAGGAAATTAAGCTTGACCCACTCCCAGATCATCTAGAAACAAACTAGAAATATGGGTTATCATCCTGCCAAGCCCATAATGCTTGATTCCATATCTTCTTGCCTGGACATCCCATTAACCCTTGTAAATACACACTACACCCTTTGGTGATGTGAAAGTCACCCTCTGGTGATAGCAGTCAATGTACGCTCGATAAGAAATGGCCCAGTCCATTCCAAGAGTGACGTCAAACCCTATTATCTTGTGTACACAAAGATCCCAGATGAAGTGACACCCTCTTCCCTCAAGGGAAAACTACATACACTGGAATACATCACCTATTCTAACTCCTAATAGTGTTTCTCGCATCAAAACACCCTCATAAAGCAAAACAACAAGCCCAAGGCTCTTTACCATTCATTTAGAGATAAAACTGTGAGAGACCCCTGTATTAAAAAGATCACATGAAATATTAGAATCTAATAAGATCATACCTCTCACCGTAGACGGTCTAAGATCCTACCCATGTTGGGTCTCTTGCACTACATAAGTCTGGCCTATACCACGAACCTGTGACCCTGCCTGGCTACCCTGAGATGATTTTCCCTCCTGCCTCTGAGAACCCAATATATGGCTACCCCAGCCATGACCACCACTACCCTGACCTGACCAGCCTGCACTGCTCTAGATTTCAGCCAGACATGGATTTGAATAACTTGCTACAGAAACCGATGTGAGAGCTGACCCCTACCACTCAAAGCTAGAGGGAAGGTCCTGCAAAACCGCTGCATGTGTCCCATCCTGCTACAAGCTCAACGTTCAAATGGGTCGCGATAGCACTAATTTTTCATGTGGACTTTCCTACCACACTGATGAAAAAACATCAAGCTACCTACACCCACAACCTGACTATCACTCACACTGCGGGAATCCTTGAAACGACAATTCCTAGATGAAGACATAGATCCAATGGGGCGATAAACGACAGTCTCCTATTATGTACCCCCAGCATCCCTCAGGTTCTACTCTGTAATCAGAGCTTGATTCAAAATATCATTGATAGAAGGAAACCTAAACACATTGACCTAAGATTCGACAACATGTCTTAGAGATTCCTCAAAGTGCCTCTCCCTTGAAAACTCATCAGTAAGATACATCGATGCAAAAATCTACAGCTCTGTAAAGCGTGCTGATTATTCCATAATCATCATCGCGCCCTACTCCAGATGGATAAACTCACTAGATCACTCTTCTTGAAGAGTAATGGGGTAAAAGTAGTCATATAAGTGGGTTTGGAATTCTGCCCAACCCGTATTACGTAGCCCATCAGCATAGTTAAAAACATCACACCAGCGCTTTGTAGCTCCACATAGCATGTAAGTCGTGATCTTGACCCTCCGCTCCAGAGGTGTCTCTAGATGCTCGAAAATTGATAACATGGTCTCTATAAAAATCTCCATATCATGTGGTCTTACATCCCCTAAGAACATAGGAGTATGCTGCTACTGGAACACCCGTGTCAGCTTAGCCATTGTCAAGGCTGGCTGCGGTGCTCCCTGGAAATTCTGCATATAGTGAAAGATTACCTCGCAGAACTTTACCTCAGCACCTGTGTCTAGAACAGCCTCACGTGCCACAGCTGGCACTATAGGAGGATCAAGTGACAACCCATGGACCACCATCTCTAAAGTATGGTCCTCGTCTCTATTGTGGCATACCACTGGAGGTCGTGGTGGTGGCATGTCTCTATAATGCCAAACAAATGCCTCAGAAAATAAAAACATCAAAGCACAAAGCTCAAAAGCATAGGAAAGGTCAGAACCCTCATAAAAACCAAGTCAATCCCACAACCTTCTCAGAAATCTAGGACTATATAAGGAACAACCATCAAACCACTAGAAACTATGCCTCTTACCCACTGAAAAGCTGGGTCTAGGTTTAGTCTCTATTCACCATTTGAGTTTCCATTTCCATTTCTCATTCAGATGTTTAGGAAATTCCACCAAGGTTTTACCAATTTTTGAATCCATGAGGGCCCGCAACACCTCATGAACCCAGAACTTGCTTCCCATTCTAACTATAGATGCAACAAGTTCATTTATCATTTACATTTCACTGGTGCATCATTTCCCAATTCATAAGGGCCCATACTCCTTATGGATTGATAGATGACATCACACCTTTATCTACTGCACCCAACTAACACAATACTAGGCACAACTATCACATCAACTATTACAACAACATGAAATGTATAATTCATCCTAGAAGGTATGTCATAATGTATGGCATGTGATTCTAACAAGTGTCTATATGATGCATGATATGGAACACCATCATCTCACTGGGTTGAAACAGATATAGAACCCAAAATTACATCAATAGTAATAAAAAAAATCAAGTGTTTCACCCAACAGTGAAATCAAATCAACTGTAATATTAAAATCTAGAAAATCCTAACTCAATTTGAGGCAATCTGGCTTTTCCCTGTACACAAGTTAGTTACTCCTGGGTACAGTATATTACCAAATTCCATTTCCTTTCTATCCTTGTCTATTGTTTCTGAATAGTAAGTCAAACTAGAAATTAAAACTGCTATGATACCACTTTGTAATGTCCCTGACCCGAATGCCTCTCTAGGGTGACTTGAGCCCAGTTGGCCACATTTCCTCAAGTGCATCCCCCAAACACCCAAGGCTGCTAACTAGCAGGGAGGGCCTAGGTGAGTCTGTGGGGAACTATGTCCTCATTACCAGAGTATCATAGTGGAAGTCAAACATATAATAAATATCATAAGTGAATAAATGAGTAGTCAACTGAAGATAAATCAAGACAAGAATACATATCAATAGAAATAAGTTTCTCATATACAAAATGATGCGGATTGTGCAAGTATTTAGAAATCATACAAATAGGTAGATGGAAATACAATACAATACATGTATCCCAAAAAGAAAAGAAGACCAAAAAGGTATCCCAGCATCGAAATCCTCAGCTTGTTCCCATTCTACCCTTCTATAATCCACAATCAAAAACCTATATTAGGGCACTTTCCCCTATAATCACCTTCAATCATATAATTTGTTTGGGTCCCCAAGGGGTCCCAAAAAAGGTGTGAGAAAAATATCCCAGTAGGAAACCACCAATGCCTACACATTTATAAAATAAATTCTATAAAAGTTCTAGCACATATAAACAACCATTAAAGTAAGTTTGTATTCCCATGATATAAGTCTACTGTATCAGGTAAAATTGAACGTCCCTCAAGGATACCTGCAAAGAGAGTTAGCTCCTTACAAGGCAGTTATAATAAGTAAACTGGTAAGTCACACGAACACACCGTACATCCATATGTATCATGAAACCCATAGCCACACTGTATAAAGAAGTCATGTATCCCATGACCACACTGTATAGTGAAAGTAGCATCCCACGACCATGACTTTAGTGAAGTAGCTGACCTCAAGGGCCAGATCCAAGGTGTCTGTAGACCAAGGAATCCATGTAATAATATCTGGACCATGGAGGGCCAGATCCAAGGAGCATGTACAAGGAATCCCATTGAGTCCCATTTGAATCCCTGGTGGAAACTCGGTTGGGAACTGGTTAGGATAATTGGAGTATGGAAATAGCAAGTCCTACGTGAGCCCAAGCTAGTCGGATCCATAGGGTAGAAAGGCCCAAGGCATCCCATGGAATCAAAACCCAAGGGGCAGAGTCAACCCAAGGCATCCACTACCACGTTCTATATCCATGGAGAGTAGTCCATGGCATCTATAAAACCATTTATTCAAACATTCAAGCATTCAAAATTTAACATTCATAACATGTGAGTATACCCACTCACATCAGCAAGAATCATCCATGAGTATACCCACTCATGCAAATAATTCTTCATTTACCAATAATATGGGTCTACCCTACCATTTAAGCCATTTAACATTCCATTAGTCATTTTACATGTAGGTATACCCACCCATATAAACACATTTCATTACTCCAAGCTGTCAAAATAAGTATGGCGTCACAAGATATCAATATGCGGCAGAAATATTTTTTTTTCATTTTCTAATTGCCGGTTTAAGGGTTGATGGTACCCAATACAGAGCATTACCATCACCACAAACCGATACACAACATCCAAATCCATTCCAATTTTAAATTCAAAAGTCGAAAAACCAAAGATCAACGCGACAGTCCTCGAGCCGCGCACCTGCCAACGTACAACGCACCTATCCAGGCACCTGTCCACCCGCCTGCCATCGAGACAGCCTCGATCCGAGACCCATCACCACGCGCCACCGTTCACTACCAGAAGACGCTAGAACCTGACTACGTCTCTGAAGCACTATCAGACCACCACCTTCATCCCATCCACCGGAGAACAAACCATGATGCATCCACAACCTGTCTCGAACGAACAAGCCAGATGATTCATCCGATTCAACCGGGACACTGTTGAGATTCACCATCATCCTTTTCCAACACCGATAATTATCCAGACCGAGAATCAAGCCCTCAGTGGCCAAAAAAAAACTAGGCCGAAATCGGCGAGCATGAACCACCACCAGAACGAAACAAAACAATACGAAAAAGACACCCCCAAACCAGTAAAACCAACTCAACCTTAAAGCCGCATCCCAGTCGGCATCAAGAAACCCTACTCAAAAACTAAAAACAAGGAAGCAACGGAAGAAAGGCACCTCATCCACCCAAAGAAAAAAAGATCCTGACGTCGCCATCTAAAAACTCCATAGAAACAACGCTCTACCTTTAAACACCCAAATATGGACGGAGGGACGGTCTCAGACCACTGACTAGGAACTCAGGCACAGGTTCAACACTGTGTCAAGGAAGATACCAGTGTGCACATAACTAGTCAAGCAAGGACGTAGGAACCGAGAACCACCAACCCGACTGGCCGAACTAGGAAGGAGAGGCGGCGCGAGGCAGAACATCTCCTAAACAAGATACTCAAGTTATCAAGTCATCTAAGGGATTCATATAACTAGGAAAGCACAGAAACACACCCCTTGGGTAGTTTAAATAGGAATAAACAAGATATTTTCCTTAAGGTTCACCCCTTGGGTGACCTTGAAACATGTAAAGGGTGTCAACACACCTAAACGAAACCTATGGACATCCTCACTAGGTCTGACTACAGCTATGGTAAGTGACTCACTAAAAAACATGATCTCTCTAGAATGTTTGATGGATGGAATATTGACCGAACACCCAAAAAGCACATGAAAATCCAAAATAAATCATAGGCCACCTACCTTGCCTCATTAGTAGACAACTCATCCAATATCGTGTCCTGATTCGTCTTGGTTTGAAATAAATCTAAAGAATAGACGAAGAACCGAAAATTAGGGAATATTATCCTAAATACAAATAGTATAGTCGTTGTTTTGAGGAATAAAGAAAAAAAAGGAATTTATTAATTACCAATTTGGTTCCAACGTGATAGACGATACTTGAATTGGAGTCCAGATGACTTCAATACTGGAAAAACTAGAATATAGGGTTTTTAGGTTCAAAAATGAGAGGAAATCATACTGTCCATCAAAAATATGAGCTAATGCCTTTTTTATAAATAAAAACCACTAGAAATGTACACAGTGTGTACCTCAACTACACAATGTGTAATTCCCTTCTATTTTTTTTCTGATCCAAATTAGATACATGTCGTGACTGCCAAGTACATGGCTTGTAGACCAAGTACAAAATGTGTACCTAGCATGCGGCCAGATTTCATCCTGTTTTCCTTTCTTTCCAAAAAACAACCTAATCGGCCCATGCCTTGGCCTAGGGTATAAGAAAAAAAGTAAATTAAAAAAATTTAACCCAAAAAGAAGATCTGTACCTCAATAAACACTAAGATCTTACAATCTTCCCCCCCTTATAAAAATTCATCCCCGAATTTCTCTCTAAAGGGTGGTCGAGATCTTTCTGAAAAAAAATATGGACACTGAGCACATATGTTAGACTCCCTCTCCCAAGTCTCATACTATAAACAAATGTGCTTCCATAACACCTGTACTAGAGGAATTGGCTAGCCTCGGAGAACCTTCATGCTCCTATCAATGATACAAATCAGATGCTCCACAAGGGATGAATCAACCTAAAGCTCAACCTCCCCAGGCTAAAAAAATGAGATGGATCTGAGTGATAGTGGCATAACTAAGATACATGGAAGATGTCATGCATGTATCGGTACCTCTGAGGTAACTGAAACCGATAGGGAACTGATCCAACTCTATCCAGAATCTCAAATGGCCTGACATATCTCAATGAAAGTTTACCTTGTCTTATGATCCGCCTGTGTCCCAAACTCAGTGAAACACACAATAAAACCCAATCCACGACCTCGAACTCTTAAGGTAGTATTTTGAAATCATAATATGATTTTTGACAAGACTGTTTAGTATCCATCTACTTCTGAATGAACTGGACTTTCTCAAATGTATCCGGTATAAGACGCGTTCCCATTAAAGATGACTCACCTGCCTCTAACCAGAACAGGGGAGAACATAATGGAATACCATATAAATCCTCATAAGGTTCCATCTGTATCGTCACCTGATAACTGTTATTGTAGGAAAACTCAACCAGGGGAACAAGCCCCTCCCAATATCCACCAAAATATAAGACGCATGATCGAAACATTTCCTCTAGCACTTGTATCAGACATTCTAACTGGACATCAGTCTAAGGGTGGTATGTTGTGCTCAAAAGAACCTGTGTACCTAGTAACCTTTGAAAAATATTCTAGAAACAAGATGTAAAGTAGGAGTCCCCTTGAGAAATAATTTTACATAGGACCTCATGAAGTCGTACCACCTCCTAGGTGTATAACTTTCCAATATCATAAATACTGAAGGTCTCCTTGATCGGTAAGAAGTGTGAGACCTTCATAATACTTTCAAGGACAACCTACACCACATAATTACCTTGAGGAGATATTGGAAAACCTATCACAAAATCCATCATCACATCCTCTCATTTCCACTCCGGGGTTGGTAACTGCTGTAAAAGACCAGCTGGTCGCTGATGCTCCTCCTTCACATACTGATAGGTGGAACACCTCATAACAAAACGAGCTTCCTCTCTCTTCATTCCCAGCCACAAGTACTATCATCACAAGTCATGGTACATATTGGTGACCCCAGGATGCACCGCCCAAGCTGAAGCATAAAATTACCGCATCAAATCCTCACGTATTTACAATGGAACCCAGACACGTCTACGAATACATATGATCTCATCATCACCTACCGTCAAACCAAGAGGATGGTCCTCACCAACCACACCTTCTCATAGAATTGGGCCTTCTGAATCTGATAGATGCCTCATCCTAAATTTGTACAGAAGGGTAGAGGTAACAACTAATGATGAAAGAAAAGTCTGCCCCTATCTCTCGCGCACCTCCAAATGCATCTCAGAAAACAACGTTGTAAGCTATCACTTGATACTCACCTATTACACTGCCTATATCTGAGTCCTCCTGCTTAGTGCATCAGCTACTGCATTGACCTTACCAGACATGTATGCATGCTTGAAGTCAATGGAGTATAGGTACTCCACCCACCTTCACTGCGTCAAATTAAAATAATTCTATGTAATAATATACTTGATGATTTTATGGTCTGTGTACACCCCAAAATGCTCTCCTAGTAAATAGTGCCTCCAGCAGTACAACACATAAACAACCGCAGCTAGCTTGAGATCGTGTGTAGGGAAATTCTTCTTGTGAGGCCTCACCTGTCGAAACCCATATGCCACTACTCGATCTCTCTACATCAGCATTTCCCCCTTCCCAACACGTGAAGCGTCATAGTACATTGTGTAACTCTAGCCCTACTCTGGGAGTATCAGGACTAGTGCTGATGTCAACCTGCCCTTCAGCTTATGAAAGGCTATCTCACAAGATTCTGGCCACAAAAAATTCACACCATTCTTAGTTAATCCCTTCAACATCATTGATAAGCATGAGGCGTCTGGTATAAAATGCCTATAGTTACCAGGTATCCCCAAGAAACTCTACAGGTCAAAAACATCATTGGGTTGTTCCTATGAAACTATAGATCTCACCAACTCTGGGTCCACTGACACTCCCGTCTCTGAGATTATGCGACCTAAGAAGTGAATATGATCCATTCCAAAGTGTCACTTTGTGATCTTAATATATAACTGATGTTCTCCTAGTGTATTGAAAATTATCTGAAGATGATTAGCATGGTCGTGTCGACTGTGAGAATACACCAAGATATCATCCACGAAAACCACCATAAAATAATCCAAGTAAGGATGGAACACTCAGTTCATCGATGCCATGAAAACCACTAACGCATTTGTGAGACCGAACGACATAAATTGATACTCATATAAACTATACCTACTACCAAAGGGTGTACGAGGTATGTCTGTAGGTCGAACTCGCACCTGGTGATATCTTGACCTCAAGTCAATCTTCAAGAACACTCGAGCTCCTCATTGATGATCAAACATGTCATCTATCTGTGGAAAGGGATATTGGTTTTTAATCACCAGCTGGTTCAATTTTCGATAATCCATGCATAACCTAAGGGTACCATTCTCCTTTTTCACAAAAAGAACTAGTGGACCCCAAAGAGACGTAATGGATCTGATAAACCCATTCTCCTCCAAATCCTCTAGCTGCCTCTTGGGCTCCTAAAAATACATCCTAGATATTCTGTAAAGAGGAATGGATACCAATGAAGCTCTTGGAACTAGCTCAATGGAGAGACCCACCTCTCTCTCAGGAGGTAGACCAGAAAAGTCTTCAGGAAAGATATCCCTAAAGAGATCAACCACTGGAGGAAAGTTAGCCTGACCCACTCCCTGATCATCTATAAACATACTAGAAATATGGGTTGTCATCCCACCAAGCCCACAATGCTCATTTCTATATCCGCTTGTCAGGACATCCCATTGACCCTTGTGAATAAACACTACACCCTTTGGTGATGTGAAATTCATCCTCCGGTGATAACCGTCAGTCTATGCTCGATGACCAATGAGCCATTCTATTCTGAGAATGATGTTAAACCCTATCATCTTAAGGAAATAAAGATCCCAGATTAAGTGACACCCTACAACCTCAAGGGGACACTCTATACACTGGAGTACATCACTCGTTATAACTCCCAATGGCGTGTCTAGCATCAAAACACCATCAGAAAGAAAAAGAACAAGACTAAGGCTCTTTACCACTTGTGTGAAGATAAAACTATGAGAGGTACCTATATTAAAATGCGTAGATGCAATAATATAATCTACTATGATTGTACCTATCACCGTAGACAGTATGTGATCTTGATCCTATTTGGTCTCTTGCACTGCATATGTTTAGCATGTACCACGACCCTGTGACCCTCCTTGGCTACCCTGAGCTGATCCGTGATGCTGCCTCTCAGAACACAGTGTCTGGATACCCCGGCCATGACCACCACTACCCTATCCTGAACAGCCTGCACTGATCCATCTTCCAGCCTGACGTCGAGCTGAAGAACCGACTCCCAAACCCGATGTCGAAGTGGAACCCCTAATACTTGTAGTTGGAGGTAAGGACTTGAAAAAACCCTGCATGTAACCCATCATTCCACAAGCTTGGCACTCTACTAGGCCGTGGTCGCACTGATTTTTCTTGTGGCCTTGCCTACTACACTGATGGAACAACACCAATATGCCTACACCCATTGCCTGAGTATCACTCATGTCACAGGAAGTCTCGAAATGGTACTTCCTGACTTAATATGTAGATCCACTAGGGTGAGAAAAAGCACTCCCTTGTTATGTCACCCTAGCTCCCCTTATGTTCTACTCTATAATCAGTGCCTGATTCATAATCTCAGTGATACAAGGAAACTTAAACACATTGTCCTAAGATCTGATAGCATGTCTGAGTCCTTCGAAGCACCTCACCCTTGACAACTCATCAATAAGGTACATCGGTGTAGAATGATGCAGCTCTGTAAAGCATGATGAGTATTCAATAACCATCATCGTGCCTTTATCTATATGAATAAACTCACTATCCTTATCTTCTCATAGAGTCACGGGGTAAAAGTAGTTGTAGAAGTGGGTTTGGAATTCCGCCCAATCCATATTACACAGCCCATTAGCCTGGTTCAAAACATCACACTATCTCTTTTCTGCTCCACGTAGCATGTTAGTCTCTATCTTGACCCTCCACTCAAGAGGCGTCTCGAGATTCTCAAAAATTGATAATGCAGTCTCTAGCCATAGCTCTACAGCCTCTGGTCTTCCATCCCCTGAGAATGTAGGAGGATGTTGCTTCTAGAATACCTGTGTCAGATCAGCCGTAGTCAAGGCTAGCTACGGTGCTCCCTGGAAAGTTTACATACAGTGAAAGAAGCCCTCGTGGAACTGGGCCTCAACACCTGTGTCCAAAAAAACCTCAGGTGCCACAACTGGAACTATAGAAAGATTAAGAGATAGCCTATGGAACACCGTCTCTAAAGTATGGTCATCACCTCCATTGCAGTGTAACACTGGAGGTCTTCATGGTGGAATGTCTTTACAATTCCAAACAAAATAATAATAAAAGAACCACATCAAAGCACAGAGCTCAAAAGCGTATGAAAGTTCAGAACCCTCTTAAAACCAAGTCAAGCCCGCAGCCTGGTCCTAAAGCTAGGAATGTATAAGGAACGACCGTCAAACCACTAGAAACTATTCCTCTTTCCCACTCAAAAGATGGGTCTAGGTTGAGTTTCTATTCACCATTTGATTATCCATTTCCATTTCGCATTCAGTTATTTAGGAAATTCCACCATGGTTTTACCAATTCCTAAATCTATGGGGGCCCATAACACCTCATGAACCCAAAACTTAGTTCCCTTTCAAACCACAGATATAAAAATTTCATTTATCATTTACATTTCATTAATGATTCATTTCCCAATTTATAAGGGGCCATACTCCTTATGAATTGAAAGATGAAGTGACACCTTTATCTACAACACCCAACTAATACCATAGTAGGAACATCTCTCACATCAACTATCACAATAGCATGCAATGTATAATGCATCCTAGATGGCATGACATAATGCCTAACATGTTATTCTAACAAGTGTCTATATTATGTATGATATGGAACACCATCATATCATTCGGTTACAACTAAAATAAAACCCACAATTACATAAATAGTAATAATAGAATTCAGGTGTGTCACCCAATGGTGAAATCAAATCAACTATAATATCAAAATTTAAACAATCAGAACTCAATTCGAGGCAATTTGGATTTTCCCTATACACAGGGTAGCTACTCCCCGACACAGTTTATTACCAAATTCCATTTCCTTTCTATCCATATTTATTTTCACGGAATAGTAAGTCAAACTAGAGACGCGAACTCTTATGATACCACTTTGTAACATCCCGGACCCGAATTCCACCATATGGTGCCCTGAGCCCAGTTGGCCACATGGCCTCAAGTGTATCCCCCCAAATGCCAGATGCTACCGACTAGAGGCGAGGGCCTAGGTGAGTTAGTGGAGATACTATGATCTAATTACTAGAGTATCAAAACAGAATTCAAACATATAGTAAATAGAAGAAGAAAATAAATTATCAATCAACTAAATATAAGGAAAGATAGGAATACATATCAATATCAAGAAGTGTATCATATAAAAAATGATGTTTATGGTACAAGTATCTAGAAAGCATCCAAATAGGTGCATGGAAATACAGTATAATACAAGTATCCCAAAAAGAAAAAAAAGACAAAAAATGTATCCAAGCATCACAAGCCTAATCTTGGTCCTATGCTCCCGTGATCCAAGCCACAATCAAAAACCTGTACCAGGGCACTTTCCCATATCATCACCTATAATAATATAATCTATTTGGTTCCCCAAGGAGTACCAAACATGGTGTGAGATAAACATACCTATATTCTACCACCAGGGTCCATACTGTTCTAACAAAAATTCTATAATAGTGCTAACACATGTAAAAAACCATTAAAGTAATTTTGTATGCCCATGGAATAAGTTTTCTGTATCTAGTTAAACTGAATATCCCTCAAGGGTACCTGTAAAAGAGAGTGACCTCCTAAAAAGGTAGCTATAACAAGTAAACAAGAATGTCACATGAACATTCTGTACATCCATCGGTATAATGCAACCCACAACCACATTGTATAAAGAAGTCAAGTATCCCATGACCACACTGTATAGTGAAAGTAGCATCCCATGGCCACACCGTATAGTGAAGTAGTAGACCAAAAGAGAAAGATCCAAGGTGTCAGCAGACCAAGGCATCCATGTAATAATATATAGACAACGAATGGCTGGATCCAAGGAGCAAGACCAAAACATCCCATCGAGTCCTATGGGCATCACAGGTGGAAACTCAGTTAGGCACTGGTTGGGGTCCTAAGAGCATGGAAATAGCAAGTCCTACACAAGCCCAAAAAGTTGGATCCTAGGTGTAGAAAGGCCCTAGGCATCCCATGGAATCAAGACCCAAGGGGAAGAGTCAACCCAAGGCATCCACTATTGCGTTCCATATCCATGGAGATCAGTCCATGGAATCTATCAAACCATTCATTCAAACATTCAAGCATTCAAAATTAAACATTCATAATATGTGAGGATATCCATTCACATCACCAGGCATCATCCATGAGTATACCCACTCATGAAAACCATTCTTCATTTACTAAGTACACAAGCCTACCCTCCCATATAAACCATTTAACATGCCATTAGTCATTTTACATATAGGTATACCCACCCATATAAACACATTACATTTAATACAAGCTATCATAAATAGGTATGGCGTCATAAGATATCAATATCCAAGGAGGCAATACATCTCCTAAACAAGCTACACAAGCTATGAAGTCATATAAGGGCTTCCTCTAACTATTAAAGCACAAGAACACACCCCTTGGGTGGTTTAAACAGGCATAAAAAATATATTTTCCTTAAGGAACACCCATTGCGTGACCTTGAAACATGTAAAGGGTGTCAATGTACGTAAACAGAATGTACGAGAATCCTCACTAGGTCTGACTATAGCCACAAAAATTGACTTGCTCAAAGATAAGGCCTCACCAGAAATTCTGACGAATAACATATTGACTTTACACCTGAAAATCACAAGAAAATTCAAAAGAAATCATAGAACACCTACATCGCCTCAGTAGTAGACAGATCATCCACTATCGTTCCCTGATGCATCCCGGTTTGGAAGAAATCTGAAGAACGAATGAAGAAAAGAAAATTAGGGCATATGAGCCTAAATCTAAATAGCACAGTATTTTTTATTAAAAATCAAGAATGATTAAAAATAATTGAGTACTTAACAATGTGGTTCCAACACGATAGACGATGCTCGAATCAGAGTCCGAATGGATTCAATACTTGAAAACAAGAATAAAGGGTTTTTGGGTTAAAAAATGATAGGAAATCGGACTTTCCATAAAAAATATGAGCTGGTATATCTTTTATAAAAAAACACGCTGGACAAGTACACAACATGTACCTAAAGAACATGACAGGTACTTGCCTTCTATTTTTTTCGAGACAAACTGGCTACATGTGGTGACTTCCAAGTACATGACATGTACTTGAATTGTATGACATGTAGAGAAAGTACATGGCACAGACCTAGCCTCCAACCACATTATAGACTATTTTACTCTTTCTTTCCAAAAAAGAACCCAACCGGACCACGATCCGGACTAGGGTCTAAGAAAAAAAAGTAAAGCAAACACATTTAACCCAAAAATAATATTCATACCTCAAGAAAACATGAGATATTACATACTTCGCCTCTATATAGTCGATCATTGTAGAGGAGAGAGAGATATATTATTTCCAATAAATGGTAGTGTCTCCACTACTTCACCTATTTGTGAGAGAAGATCAATTTAGAGATATCTATTTTGAAGTTATATATGACTATATATCTTTAGGAGATGAACCTGTAAGATTCTCTAAAGGTTCGGAGTTTTTTATGCTTTTATGAAGATTAAAAATGGTTCCAATTAAATTTTATGAGGAGTTTTTGTGGGAGTTTCATACCTACACCTTAGAGGTATATCCTAGAGTGGTGAAAATGTAACAACAACATCACCAAAAATTTTGGTGGTCTGGTATGAGTCATAGTGTTTCTGAGTTTGTTTCTTGAAGCCTTACATATTAGTAGGTGAAGGAAGAAAATCAGGTTCCTGTAGGTCTGAATCGACCTATTGAGATCCCACAATGGAAGTGGGGTAGTATATTCATATATTTCATTATAGGGTTCCCATGAGAAGTGAGAGGCTATGAAACTATCTTGGTTATTTTCTATCAACATACCAAATTATCTCACTTACTTACTCTCAAGGATCATAATTTATTGGAGATTCTAGGGTGCTTATTTTTATAAGAAATATTCTAGATTCATGGCATAATATCAATGTTTGTTTCTGACCCTGATGCTAGGATCACATCATGGTTGTGGAGTGGTTTATAGGAGGCATTCAAAACCTAGTTATAGATGAGCTAATTATTTCAACCATAGATTGATATTCATATTAAGAGAACCATCCATGTATTAGAGGATATGTTAAGAGCCTACGTGTTTGAATTCAATTAGATTTGGGGGGATCACTTGAAATTGTTGGTGTTTTCTTATAATTATAGATATCACTAAACTATTAGAATGAAACCATTAAAAGATCTATATAGGAGATCCTTCACACCACCCTTGTACTAGATGGAATTTGGAGCGTCATCTCTTACAAAACCATAAGTGGTGTTTCAAATGATACAATAATTTTAATTGATCTGTGAGTGAATGAAGACCACTCAAATTTAGAAAAATATTTCAAAGACTAACAATATAGACCCTTAGAGTTTAAACGAGGAGGCTATGTGTTCCTAAATATCCTTCCACAATGAGGTCTTTGATGGTTGGATTAGGGTATCAAGCTACCCTCAAGGTTCTATATTCTATTTCATATTCTACAAAGGGTTGGTGAAGTTTTTTGCAACTTGAATTTAGCCCCATAGTTTTACAGGGTGCATGACATCTTCCACATTTCATAGGTAAGAAGATACATCCAAAAACTATCACACATTATTGGATGAGTTTAGATAGATGTTGAGGATAGATCCACCTTTTATAATTCCTAGTGGACATCAAGGATCAATTGTATACGATCGTTTATTGACAATATATCTCATTAGCATGAGTTCTTTGGTAGCATGAGAACATACAAAGGATCTCTTGGGAGTGTGAGAGCTAGATGTGGGATTCGTACCCTCTATTATTTGTGTAGATTATTTTTTTCAAGGTAAAAATAATTGAAATTGGGGAGAATCTAACAAATATGGTCTTCAAGATCTGTCACTTTGGATATTTCTTTATACATATTTAGGGTTTTCTTTAAAGTTAGCATGATGTTATAGGTATCACAAGACATCAAAATTTATATATTAACAATATTATCATATATTAAAGCACACATATGTAATATATATTAATAAATGGTTTTATAATTTAAATAATTTCAAATGAGGGAACCAATACTTCTGATGGTTTTAGAATGTGGATTTTACCATATATGCAATATTAGTTTCAAACACATCGGGCTTCTGGATGATGCACTGTCGTGGGTGGATTAAAATGAATAAATATAATTAATGAATTTTATTTTATTAAATATATTTTCCTTTTAATTCATTATTTAATAATATAATTGATAATTATCTACGGTCAACTACTTAATCTTTGAGAATTGAGAGAGTTTATGGGAGAGATCTTGGAGGTTCCTCCATGACAATCGAATGGAGGAGGATCACAAATCATCTATAGAATATATATAGGGTTCTTAATCGATGATATAGTTCTTGAATCTAAGTAATTATGATGATGTGAAATCATTCGTCTCCAATGATTCATCGAATCCAAGTAAAGGCTGTTTTTTGGTTTCTTTCCCTGTTATTTTTGAATTCAAGAAAGAATCTCATATCTACCATAGGTTCTTAATTTTGTTGCATTTATAGCTCTTCTTAGATAATTTTTCCTTCTTGACCTTGAATTATCCCCTACATTGTGGTTATCTAATATTGTTTTTGTTTCCAAGTTTGTGATTGATGGCTGGGTTTACAATGACCTTCAACGAACTCACCTTGTTGATTGTGATTTCCTACCTTCATTCTTCACGTGTTCATCATCAGCCTGTGGTAGGACATTGATTCAGTTTTTGGTTCAATTAGAGACCTAATTGAATTACAGATCCACATTGTTTTGAGAATTTGATGATAGATATGCTTATTTGGGGAATCGGAAATGATCCATGGTAGATTTCAGATGATCGATGATGGGTTGAAACCCTTGTTTGGTGATGCAGGCATGACAGACTTAAGACTCATTAATGGGGATTCTATTTTCTTTTCACCAAATTATAAATATCAATGGACAGATATTTTTTATTCATTATTTGGGCCTCTTTCATTTTAATGTGAAGGTTTTTTAGTGAAAAATGGTGGGAAAATAAAGATCCAGAAGACCATAATTTACCATATCTGAAAAAACTAACTATATGCGATGTGTTATAAAATAACACACAACATGTATTTTTCTTATATGTGATACATATGGTTTCAATGATGAATTAAATATCACAGTCTGTGTGGCCCAGACTACATACCATGTTATGCTACCAGGGAATTTAATCAATGTGTAGGGATTACATGCTCAGGACCTCGAGTGGTCATACATGTTGTGTCCCTGTAGTGGCACACCATGTGGAGGTATCCTATGACATCCTAGTTAAGGTGAAATATCTTTTAATGTTTAATAAATTTTATATTGGGTTTAGGGGGGGAGGGTGGGTTCAGAGGTGATCTAGGGGGTTTCTAAAGGTCTTGGGATGAGATCCAGCTACAATAGATGGTTCTTGTCATGAATCATGCATTCATGATGTGAATTAATCCTTTAAAGAATCCATGCTCTGATTTAGGTTGTAAGACATTTTCTTAATGTGAAATTATATTCATGTCATGAATTTTTTTTTGATTTTAATTTATAGAGAGTCATTTTTTAGTGTATCAAACATCCTATGAGTTTACATCATGAAATTGTAATTCAAACATTGAATTATACTTATTATAGAAAATTATATTTGTTGAGTTTCCGAATCCATTCTTATTTTCATTCCTCCTCTCTTCTCCAATCCCGAGGTATGTTTTTGGTTATTTCAGGTTAATTATGCTCTATCTGGCTTCTCCCATTACGGATTTTATCTCTAGGTTGGTTGGTTGATCTTATCTTGGTAAGTGTGATCATTATCTTTCCATTTTTTCTAATTCTTCTGGATTTATCAGTGGTTATGGGCTAGGTTTCTAGGATCTATTGATCATGTGATGATTCTTCTTTAATACTTTCTATATTTTTTGGGTGATTGTCTTCTAAAGGCCAATTCTCACATTGGTTGCGGTGAAGTACGTGAGATTCGTAAGATATGTGTTGATTTAACATCTTTTGTGACCCTTTTTCATATTATATTCAATTCTAAAATGTGAGAATCAATGTTTGGTCCTTTATCCATTTATCTTTCACCCTCATCCCTTTTTGGTGTGTGTGGATCCAATTTTGGGTGGTGTGCAACCTGTGCTTTAGGTAGGTGGTTTTATCTATAGATAATGTTGGATGAACCTTGAATGATCTTTATTTATTAAATGGTTTTATAAATAATGTCTCACAATTATTGATTGATTTATTTCTTTGTGAAAAATCTTTCTTTGAGAAATAATGGATTTTACTCTCATTTTGGTGAAAGAAAATGTATTTTCAATGAATTGGGAAAAGGGATTTTAAATAATTTTTTACTAATAAATGTTTGTTTTTAATTTTATGAGAAATATGAAATAACTTTCGCAAATTATTTATACATTCCACACATGGGATCCTTTGGTACTTAGGTGGAAGGTGTTGTATTGGTTTTCTTCTATTGGTATTATTAGAGGGATCATTTTTTGGGGTGCTCCTCCATTCCTAGATCACAGATGCATTGGATCTTGGATTTGGTTGGCATTGTAGGGGGTCAACTTCCTGGGGTGTTCCTTTGTTCCCTGTACTTTTATGCATGGTATTTGGACACTTGAGTGTGCACTATTTTTTGTTTGAGATTGAGGTATGTGTGATCTAGCTATCCTAACTTTATGTTATCCTTATGGTGTTTTCCTTTATGTGTTGATTTTATACTATTTTGTTTTATTTGAGATGATACTTTCTTTGACTAATTAAAATATTTATTGAAATGATAGGTTGAAAATATTTTACTTGGTTCTGTAAAATATTTGGAAAAGAGGAATTATTTATCATGATTTTATTATAAAACTATTTAACTTCTTATCATTCCTTAATTTATTTTGATATGAGGATGTTGGGATTTTAATGTAGAGACTTGATATAGAAAACCTTGGTGGGATCCTACCGAATCATGTTTATCTCACACATTGTATATTAAATTGGGGGTATGTAGACTTTGTTTTATCTAATGATGGAAAGGGTAAGGTACTATAGTGATGTGGAAGGGTTTCTATCAGTTGAGTTTGGATAGCTATTGGTGATATTTTGCGACACTGTTCACATATCACCTGAAGTATCCATTGATAGTTTTGGGTTGTCATTTTGGTCACTTTGTGGACATACTTGGGTTTTTATCTAGATACTTTTAGGATATATCACTTCTGTTTTCATTCTTTAACTATAACACATTTCTCTTTTGGTTTTCCTTATATATATTCCATGTATCTTATTTTATGTTGGGAAAAATAATTCTATCTTGTTTTTGTTCAATGCATAGATTCTTTTCACTAGCTTGTGGGGATCAGGAATGCTTTTCGGGTCTTTTAAGTATCTATATCTAATCCTAGATGGATGGGTTTTCTAGGAAGAGGCATGATAATTTGGTATCTGAGTGTTTTCATGATCAGTCTTTTGAAGTTGGTAGATAAGTGTTAATATTTTTTGGACTTGAGTGGTATGTTTCAGTGAGTACCTAGACAAATCTTTCCATGATAAACCTTGAGTCACCATGGTATGTTGGGATGTGTGTCTCATGTGTTGGTATTAGACATTGATCTCAGTTTCTACTTGTGTTATTCTCGTTTAAACATATATTTTCCTATTGTTTTATCATTTTATTCTATTTATATTGTTTAGTAATATACATACAAGACGTCTTCCATGGGTTCCATAGGAGGGTGTAGTGGGAAATATTCCTTAATAAAACCCTCCTTTAGATCATAATTTATTAGTAGCTATCATATGGGCAGTTCTTGTTATGGACCATAATGTACAGTGGGCTCATAACCATGATATCGATGCGTAACCAGGAGATAAGGGAAACATTGATTGATCTATAGAGTTCCTATATGATAAAAACCCATACTTTAAGGGTATTAATGAACACAAAGAGGCAGAGGACTGGATATACAACATCAATAAGGACTTGAACATACCTCGAACACCTGAGACTATAAAGTTTAAGTGCGAAGTGCTCATACTTGAGGGACCCGATAAGAATTGGTAGGATTCTATAGTATAGGTAAACCAAAAAGTGGGATTTTATTGGAAGTTTTCCAATACCGTCTTCTTTTAGAATTTATATTTGGAGTCTCTTGTGATAGAAAATTCTATGGAGTTCCTCTATTTATAACAGGGAGAGTGCTTGATGTTAGAGTACAATAACTATTTTGTGGATTTGGTTTGTTTTTTTAGTGGTGATAATGAATGATTTTATAAAATCTTATAAATAACTATAGGGTTTGAGACCCAACATTCAATCATATATATATATGATTAATCTTTCCACGTATGTGGAGATTGTTGATAGGGATATGATGGTAGAAACAGACATGGTGGGAAATATTGGATAGTCCAACCCTTCCTTTCCACCTAATGTTAGTATCAATGAAGTATAGAAAAATAAGATTAAGTGATAATATAATTATAAGGGTAGTGGAGGTGGTTATTAGTAGTAGGGATCATCTGGACCATCCACAACAACCAGTAGTGTTCCCCTAACTTATTATCAATGTGTCAAGGTAGGACACACATGACGTTCTTGTATTTCACCAGAAATGATTTTAATTTCTTATGTTACCTAAATCCATTTTCAAATGTTCTTATGGGATTTTTATATACGTCATTATGGTTTGATATATTCAAATCCAAAGGCCACTGTAGCACAATACTATTCTTTATAGTCTATAGGGCTCCAAACACAGGACTCGTAAGTGAATAACCTTAATGTAGTGGATGAGTTTCCAATGGAGGTTATTTTCGGACTGACTATAATGGGAGGTGACATATTTTTTTAATCATCTATAGAAACTGCTCTATTTGATATAGGTTCCCTACACTCATTTATATCCACCCATTTTTTTGACGTCAAACTTATAATGAATCTCATGCAATTTTCTGTAGAGCTAGAGTTTCCTCTTGGAAAGAGGAATGAGTAGGGGTTTTGTTTTTTGACATGTTCTGTATCAATATCTAGCATAGAGATAGTGTGGGATTTCTTATTTATTGATGTGGATCTTTTCAATGTGATCATCAGTATTTTTTGGATAGTTTCTCACTATTCATGGATTTATTGTTATCATCATCATGTTTCATTCTCTGCCTCCAATAGGATCTCTCTAGTATTTTAGAGAGAGTATGATCTGATATCCAGTCATACATGACCTTCCTGCTCGATGCTTAGGAGTATATTGTCTACCTTTAGACTTAATCCTTATAATGATTCCCCTCTCAGTGATCTTCTCTTGGTTGTTAGGGACTTTTATAAGGTTTTATGAGGTGAATTTTTGAGTATTCCTTTGTAAAGGGGGGTGGTGTTCATGACTGAACTAGTGTAAGACACATATTTTATTTCTATACCATCTTATTTCATGGTAGATACTGATTTTAAAGAGAATAATATCTAGTTATAAGATCTTCTTGAGAAGGGATTTATTCATCCTAGTGTTTTGGTGTGGGTACCCCCATGCTCTTTTCCAATAAGGATGATGAATCTTTGTGTCTCTATGTAGACTACCTGAAGTTGAACTGGGTGATTGTTAAGAATAAATACCATTTTACCTATGTGGATGACATATTTGACAATTTAAAGGGGGAAAATTGGTTTTTAAATATTGATCCTCAATTGAGATATCATCGGCATAGGGTTTAAGAGTCTTATATCTCACATGCCATTTTAAAGAGTAGGTATATCCATTATGAATATATTTTAATGCCTTTTGGTCTAACTACAGTTCTCTTACAATTTTTTTGGATTTGATAAACCGAATATTTCATTAGTATCTCAACAGTATTTTCATAGTGTTTTGGATCATATATTGGTTTATTTTAGATCTGAGCATGAAAATGAGAGCTATTTGAATTTGGTTTTGGAAATGTTGAGGATCTACCAACTTTATAAGAATATTAAAAAATGAAATTTATAGACCCATAAAGTGAAGTTATCTGGAAATGTAATTTTAGAACATGGTATCTTAGTCAATCCTGAAAAGGTGAGGGTTGTCTTGTCATGGGAAGAACCACATAACATATTTGAGATACAAATCTTCCTAGGTATAGATGTATACTATCACTATTTTTTCAAGGATTTTTCAAAGTTTTCATCAAATTTTTATACTCTTACTAATAAATGGGTAAAACTAAATTGGAATGATAAGTGTTAGGCTTCTTTTGATGATTTTAAAAGACTTTTGACATCAGATTCTATTCTGATCTTTCTGGATCCTGGTAAAGGTTATGTGTTATAATATGATTCTTCTAGTCCTGTTCTAGATTGTGTGCTTATGAAAGATGATCCCATCATGGACTAAAACTGTTTTCATCTTCATACACATGATAAAAGTAACCCCACTCATTATTTTTATCGTTATGTTGTTATGTATGCACTTAAGTGTTGGTGGAATTAACATTTTGAGGAGAGATTCATAGTATTTTTTATCATAAAATTTTGAGTTATATCTTTACACCAAAGGACCCAAATCTTAGATAGTGGTATTGGGTGGAATATCTCTAGATGTTCGACTTCATCATGACCTAGACTCCGGGGAAAGGGATCTCTATTGAAGATGCCATGATCACGAATTTTCCTTACCATTTTATCTTGGAATTGAAGGAGGTGTGTAAAGGTTTCTTGATTTTCACTCATTTTTTTATGGACACACAATACACTTATTCAATAATGGTTTTAACCACTTTTCAATCATCATAATATCTCATTGAGTCTATTTTAGAGAACCAACAATTGGATCATGTGTTTAAATGAATTTGAGAAACCACATATAGTGGGGATACTATTCATGGTTAGTCTCTCCCTTCTGATGGTATTCTCTTCTTCAAGATTATTTTTTCATGCCTTAATCCTAAGAGATTCCATGTTTTATGGTTTTCATATTTATTCATGTTACATTCACCCTGGAACTATGAAGATGTACTATGTAAAGATACGAAGATTCTAGTTGCTGAGTATGATTCATGTCATTAGTGATCATTTTTCCTATTGTTACACCTGCTAGAAGATAAAGGAAGATTACCTAAATCCATGTGGTCTACTCTAGAATCTTCTAGTATCAGATTGAAAATAGGATGAGGTGTCCATTGAATTCATTGTTGGATTTCTGTGGACTCATAAATGGTAGAATTATATCTCGGTAGTGATTGATCGATCGACGAAATATGCTCATTTTTTTTTCAAATTAGGGACACCAAAATGGTTGAGGATTTGTTTAAGCTATATGTGTAAGATATGATGAGGTGTGATGGGGTACCCTATGTAATTTTATTTTATAGGGATCCCAAGTTTACTTACAGATCCACGAAAAGTCTCCAAGAGGTGTTGGGGACTCAAGTTAGATTGAGTAAAAATTTCCATCTATAGATGGATTTCCATATGGGGCATAATATAAATATTTTGGAGGATATTATTCATGCCTGCATCTTGGATTTTATTTAATCATGTGATATCCATTTGTGAATAATCCTGTTTTATTATAATAACAATTACAATTTTTTAACCAAAATGACACTCTTCGAGGCTTTATATGGCTACCAGTGTAGGTCTCCAATTTATTGGGAAGAGGTGCGAAAGGCTTCTCTTATGGGACTGGGTCTCATTTACCTGAATTAAATGAGAATTCCAGATACAAATCAATTATTTGACACAGCTCAAAGTCAAATAAAATTATATATGTATTATCGAAATCATTATTTGGAGTTTTTCATTGGTGACCAGGTCTTCTTGAAAGTTTCTCCTTAGTTTAGTAATAATCATACCGGGATACATGGAAATATTGATATGAGATATGTTAGACTATTTTAGTTTCTTGAGTGGGTTGTATAATTTTCTTATTGGTTGGTGTGACCAACTCAATTGGTAGGTATTCATGATGTTTTCATCATATCTCAACTCAAGAAGTACCACCCTAATTTTCCAATGTTATGAGTTAGGAGGATATTGAGATGGATCCTGAAGTTTACATTGTGGAGTAAGAAGCGGAGATAATTTATTCTCAAATGAAATTATTGTTTGGGAGTTCTATTCTATTGGTAAAATTATTATGGTGGCACAAATTATATTCTCATGAGACTTGAGAGAATAAATCATCGGTGAGGGAGCAATGGCCACAACTCATTCCAGAGGATCCTTATTTACATGATTTTTTATGGAAAAAATTCCTATTCGAGGTATAATTTTGACATCATTTTTAAGGTACTCTCTCTTTTAATGTTTAATAGATTTTACTTTATGATTCTGGGGGTGTTTGAGGTGATCTGGGGGTTTTCTAAAGGACTTAGGCTGGGAGCTAGATACAAGAACTTTTTTATGCCATGAATCATACATTCATGATGTGAATAACTCCTAGGTAGAATCCATTATTCTATAAACAATGTGAAAAAAATTCATTATATGAAAATATATTCACATTGAGAATTTTCATTTAAGGATTTTAAGTTGGGTTGCTACATTTTTCATCTTATCAGTGATCTTATGAGTTCACATTAGGAAAGTGTAATTTATGTAATTAATTATATATATTATAATGAATTATATGTTTTTATAACCCAAATACTTCCTCAATATCCTTTATATAATATTATCTGAAAACTAGGTCTACTCGAGGTGATTTTAGTGAATTTATCTCACCTATGCTTATCTAATTGGTGCTTTGATCTCCATGTTGGTTGGTTGAACCTCTCATGGTAAGTGTGATCATTATATTTACATATTCTTAATTTATATTGTATTCGGAAGTTTTTTTGGGATGAATTTATAGGATCTATTGATAATTTGATGATTCTTCCATAATCCCTTATAGATCTATTGTGCGGTTGTCTTTTAGAGACAATTCTCAGGTGGGTTGTGTTTTGGTGCATGGGATTTCTGAGGTATGTGTGTATATAATCTTTACACCAAATATTTTGGTTATGGACCCCAATTCCAAGATGTCAGAATTAATTTTAGGTTCTATATCCATTTCTCTTACATTCTCATACCTTTCCAGCGTGTGTGGGTCCTATTGTAGGTGGTGTACAACCTATTCTTGAGGTAGGCGATTCAATGTCTGGAATATGTTAGATGAATCTTGAATGATATTTATTTATTAATTGGTTTTATAAATTAAATGTAATTATTCTTCATTGATTTATTTTTGTGGGTAAAATTGTTTTCTGAGAAAAGATGGGCTTCCTCTCATTTTGGGGAATGAAAAGGTATTTTCCAAGCATTAAGAAATGGATTCAAAAATGAGTTTTAAAAGAATGTTTATGATGAATAAAATTTTTTTGTTATTATTTTTTATATATGAAAAATGTTGAAAATTTATTTTATATATACTATATATGGGAGCCTTGGGTACTTAAGTGGAAGGTGTAGTACTAGGTCTCATTATTTGGTATTGTAAGGGGTTCACTTTCTGAGGTGCTCATCCAGTCCTCGATCATAGATGCATTGGCTCTAGGAATTTATTGACATTATAAGGGGTTTAATTTTTGGGGGCATTTCCCTATTCTCTAGTCTTCAATTCATTGTCTCTAGGGACTTGGAGTTTGCACTAGTCTTTGTTTGAGATTGAGGTATGAGTGGCCTAGCTAGCCTAACCTTATGGAATCCTTATCATGTTTTACTTTATGTCTTATATTTATGTTGTTTGATTTGATCTAATATGATACATTCATTTAAGAATTAAAATGGTTATTTGAATTATTATTTGAAACTATTTTACTTGATATTTAGTAAAATTTGAAAAAGGGGAATTATTTACCATGATTTTGTTATTAAAAATGTTTAACTACTTTTCATGCCATGTTTTCTTTTGATATGAGAATATTGGGAATGTTGTGTAAAATCTTAACATGGAACACCTAGATGGGATCCTACTGAGATTGTTTATCTCACACATTACACCCTCCCTTATGGGTGTATAGATGTTGTTTTATCTAATACAGGAAAGTGCATGGTTCTGTAGTGAGGCAATGAGGTTTCTATCAACTAGGTATGGGTATCTAGTGGTGAGATAGTGGGATATGGTCCACATATCATAAAATTTAGATATTAATAGTTTTGGTTTATACTTTTGGTTTTTTTTGGACATAATTGTGTTTTTGGCTACTTTTGGGTTGTATCAATTCCATTATCATTATTTGAATATGGCATATTTCTATTAAGGTTTTATCTATATATATTTCATGTATATTATTTAGACTGGGAGAAATAGTTCCCTCTTATTTTTTTCGATGCTTGAGTGTTAGTCACTTGACCTTAGAAATCAGGAATTCCTTCAGGTCTTGATGTTGTCTATCTCAGAGCCTAGATGGATGGGTTTTGTAGGTCAGGTCCTGAAATATCTAGCCATTTGAGCCATGTTCAGGGAAGAACATGCCCAAGACCCTAGGCGGTCATACATACCATGTGGCCAAATGAACACACAATGTTCTTATTTTGTTATGATTTACATTATGTATATCTTTCTTTAGTACTTGTATTTGGGACCATTATTAGTCTATTCTATGTCTTTTTCTATGTAGGACACGATGATGTACTTTGTTTCAACATGAGTGATATGATGTGAGGAGGTATGATTAGTAAAATTATTCCAAGGATTCTTATTTGATCATAGGATATAGGTGTGATCATATGAGGGATCCCAAGGTTGGTACTTCCCTATTAATTATGTTTTCTATAGGGAATGAGTTCCCCATATCTTATATATTGGTAGATTCAATAATTCTCCACATTACAGAGGGAATGATACCTTTATCTCTGATATTTTACTCCCTCTTCATTGAGATATGATGGTGAGAGGCTCCTCCATTGAAATTAATTCTCCCTTGGACATAGTACTCTGTGGTGAGGTGTATGTACTCCATTGTAATTCTTTAGAGGTTGCGTGTGGTGCTCATAATCGATGATGGGACCTTTAGAGCTATAGATTGTACTCTAGTATTTAACTAGATGGTTTTTCATGAATTTGTTTAAACTTTAGTGGTTTCACATTTATTTTTTCCTTGCACTATTTCATGGAGATGTGTGAATGTGTACATGTACTATAGGATAAATCCTCTAATTATGTGAGATATTCCAACTCAATTCTGTTCACCATCCCTTGGCCTGTTGGAGGAAGGCTTAGGGTGTCAGTATTGGATTTATGCTGGCCTAGACAAGGACCTGGTGGGTCATGTCATGAAAAATTATACACCTTTAATTCTCCCAAAGGGGGCTTAGTATGATTTTGGGATTCCATCACATAAAGCTTCATCTCTTGGTGTAGTACAATGAACAAGTTCTAGCACCACTTCTGAAAGTTATAGTTATTCATGAAACTTTATTTATAAATATTGATTAAAGTGAGATTGAATTTTTGGTGGTTATTTCCATTCAATCTACAATGTATAAAATTTATTAGATTGGTGATTATCTTTATTGATAATAAATATTATTGATTAATTAACCATTAAATGTCTCCCACTATTTTATTGAATCCTAGAATCCCCAACTAATAAAGTCATATTACTCATTCATTTGAGTATTCTAGTAGAATGGATCCATATAACCTCTCATTATATTCTAAGATATGTATATTCCATTACTCAAATTGATTCAAGGTAGTCTTTGGGATTTCCATCCATATTAACCCATGATTCCTTGATCAGTTGAGTGAATTCACAACTTTTGGAATTTGTAACATTACTTTACTGAAAAAATTTCCCTCCAATGTTTCAATAAGATGGAGTTACTACTTAATTAATACCAAATTTTTTTAAGTCAACTCACCAATTTCATAAGTAAAACCCAACAGTAGGAAGAATCCTCAACTAGGTTTGATGAGAACCTCAGATGTACAATTTTTCTTAAAACTCAAGTGATGGAAGTTATTTTAATTAATATTTATTTAAAGGATTTTAATTATTCTAAATAAATTAAATGGTTTACTATATTACATTATTGTACTATTTGATTATGCTAAAAAATTAAACATGAATAATATAAAAAATGTATTGTATATTATTTCTCTTTATATATTCATGATCTTTTATTATTCTATGCGATCTCATAAAAAAAACATATTCACAAAATAATAAACCATGAATAAATAAATATAAGTGAATTGATCATGAGTGTTTTTATAATAGTTGATCAATCGAGTTAATGGATCAAACTAGACTCCATGGGTAACTCCATAGTCACAACTAACTCAATTTGTAGCAGTGACCTTGTACAATGCATCTATATATCATTTGGTATTACACCACATCTTGTTATAGTTTGTGTCAACATTCATCATCTCCATTATATATAAATACTCACTTGCAAGTGAGTGGGTCATGGAAATGTGAATTACTTGTTAATAAAATAAATCATAGACACACAAGACCTAATACATATAATAAGGTCAAAGGATGATATACATACCATCATTTATAAATTAATTATTATAAGCATTCATGTTGCAAGAAATAAATAAAAAAATAAATGAAAAAACCATACATGCATCGGTCAACCCCACTGATGATCAGTCGTCATGCAACAAACATGTATAATAAAATTAATTTTTCAATTAATTCTACTAGAGTGTATTAATTATGAATTATAATAAAATAAATTAATTTTAATTCATAACATACTTGTTTCTCAGTAAAAAAACTAATTTTATGAAATTATAAATATTTTAAAATTATTTTGGAATTTGTCTTTAATTTCATGGGCTTCTGAGGTATTTAAAAACCCCCCGTAGGGGTTTAGGGTACCATTAATTCATATATATATATAGTCAATGCATTGGAAGACTGGGGAGGTTAAATGAGCCCTATTTGAATATAATTTATCCATCAAATGAATAATAATATGGGTTACCATTCATCCAATATAATCTATTTATTTTAATTAATATTTATACCCAAAATCCATATTTTGATCTTTAGAAGGACATATCATGGATATCAAACCTCACATCGAAGCTCAATTGGAGGAATTTTGAGTGTATCTAAGGTGACGTAGACCCACACTCCTAGTTTTGGAGCTAATAAAAGTTTCTTTAAACACCATCTTTGATATAAAGTGAGATAATCCATTCTAAATATATCCTTATTTTACATCGTTTCTATAAGATAAAAATTAAATTTCATAAATAATAAAAAAATTACAAGAATGAAAGGTTTAGTGTCTTTGGGGATTATCTCTTAGGTCTTTTTCATCAGAATGGAATTTTTTTCCATTGTACAAATATTTCCTTTTTATATCTTTAATATCTCCCACAAATAACCTCTGTATAAAACTTTATTCTAAATATAGTCATGCATATAATTTCTTAGAGAAAATGAAACAAAATAAAAGAGTGAGATAAAACACTCAACAGGGGAAAAATTATCAAAAGTTTTTTAAGGGTTAGATCATAAGAATATGAGAAAACACGAGAAAGGGAGAAATATCTTATTATAAATAATGTGGAACAATAAGAGTTGTCCATAGTCAACAATAGAAGGAAATAAAATCCCAAATGAACAAACATATAGCATGAAAAAAGATTACGAAATCATATGATAATAAAAATGATCCATTGAGAATAATAATAGGTGTAATATCCCAAGACTTTATGATATATATATATAAATATATATTAAAATAAACTTGATCTCTTTAATATCTTGTGATGCACACAAACCCGAGTTCAAATTAATGACATTATAAATAATATTATCTATATGCGACCATTATAACCTAATCATTTAAATTGTTTGTATGAATAAGAATAACCATATTTTAAAAATATGTATAATTGTTTCAAATACAACAAATATATTTTCTAGTAAATTCTTTATATGCATCAAAATACATTTTTTTGTCAAAAATGATATTTTGTTTATCTATATTAGAAACTAATATAATTAATTATTTAAAATTATAACAAATTAATTTTACAAAATTAACTTTATTTTTTAAATCATATTGATAAAATTTTCTTAGAGTGAATTTTTAATAATTTTCTGAAAAGATTATTTTTTGGTGAATAGTGAAAAATACTAGTTTTTATTGGAAATCAACTTTTCTTTTAAATAATTTAAAAGATATATTTTTCTTATTTTTTTTCGTAAAATTAAAATTAGATCAATTATATTATAATTAATTCAATTTTAGTAATTGAAATCAATTTTATATTTAATTTTAATATTAAAAGTTTTATACTTATGAGATTGTTTTCTTTAGAAAACTAATTTTTCATCGTGTCTGTGAGTTTTATTTGAAATTAAAATTTTCCACATCTATGAATGGAATTTGAAAAAATGGATTTAATATTTTTAATAATCATAATAATTATTATATAATATATTCGACTTTGTTTTTGGTCTTAATGAATAGTAAAAATAATAAAACTTAATTACTACAGTTATGGTTAAAACGGGTTTCCCAGGTGTTTAAACCAAAAATTTAAGGGTTAAAATGGCCTATAAACTTTTTAAATTATTATTTTCCAGCCTTATTTAGACCTTATATCATTTATGGTTCAATAATTATCCATTTTTATCCATATTTCATGCAAAAAACATGGTTAATACTTTTTATTTTAAAAAATTTGAAGTATGTCCTCTCTCACACTTATAAAAGGAAACCCCCTCTCGAATAGGTAAAGTTCCTATAGTCCCTTTTCTAATCAGAAATAAAATCTAGGAAGGATTTAGATATAAACCTTAAGAGGTTGTCTGAAGAAGAGGTAAAGTTCATAACCATGTGTTTTTGTATTAGATCTTGTTATCAATATAAATATTATAAAAATATTATAAAATAACAAAAAGTATATCCTATATACTTATAGGTTATTATATTAATATAATAACCTATATCCATATTCTCTTCCATCAAATGAGAAACGAAACCATCGATCGAATGTATGACAAACTACCGCCTCACAAACCGATGTAATTAATTTCCCATTACAAACTCACACAGATAGATATAATGATGGATTTATCATATGTATATGATATATATAACATTAATATATTTTTTAATTATAACATCACATGTAACTTCTTACCTTACATTCCTTTTGAAAACAATAATGTCGATCGTGCGTATGTGTGGACTACAACCTCCACGCAGCGATGTGAAATGTTTCTCATATTATTTTGAAATGGATGGTGATAAGGATATATATAATGAATATAATTTAAATATTTTATAAAATAATGGTTTGGGAAATATAAAATATTAATTACCTTTTTTACGATCAATTTGTTGGAAAAATAGAAACATCATTCATGGGTATGTATGTCCTACCATCTCCATGAACGGTGTAGCTCATTTTCCCATATCTAAATTTTATGGACTATTATAAATACTTATATTATGACTATATATTATATTTATTTCATCATTAACATTATTTAGATTATGGTACCATGGTCAATGAAAAAGTACCGAAATCACTGAACTAAAACATACATGAAAAACAAAGCAATTATCACCCGAAACGGTTATGTTAAAAAATAATTTTTAATAAAAGGGTCATTAAATAATATATATAAATCAAATATAGAATGAGATATATGATTATAGTTATATAATATATTCTTAATAAATAATAATTTATTATATAGGAGGTACAAATATGTATGATGGAAATTAGAGACAAGGTAAGGGTTTCTCATCTATCTTTTACTTTCATGAGACATATACCATATTCAACACTAATTTATTTTATATGGTGTATATAATTCCCATTTAATATGTTAAATCATGAATCCATTTATCTTCATGGTATTTAAAGTTTCATTTTTTATTCCTTATACAACACCCTATGATTTATGTACTTGACCCATTATTTATGTAGTTTAAGTGTATATAATGATAGATTTTAGTTTCGGGTGGTTTGGAGTATTTTTGGATTTCTTTAGAGGATTTTACAGAGGTGAACGGTTTGAACATGATTAGTAGAAACCACACAACACATATAAAAAACTGTTTAAGGGAAGATAGTTGGAACTAGGATGGCAGATGGTTGGCATACGGTTTGGCCAAACCCTACATATGCCAAGTAGAAATCGTGCCCCTTAAAATTGTGGGGAGTGCATGGTTGGTGGATGATTTATCTGACCATATAGGAAAATGGTGCTATGGATTGGCTTGATATAGTAACATCCACATGGTTGGTGCATGGTTTCCCAAACAGTGCGGCATAACCATTCAGTATATAGTTATCCATCCAAAATAAGTGGATATAATTCTATTTATTTATTTTAATCCATGTATTTCCACTAATTCAACCATATATTGAAATAAGTTTAATCTGAAGGAATGATATACAATTACCATCAGTTTGGGAGTGACCCATTGGTGAATTAAGGTGCATTGGAGGCCCATATTCATTATTATGTTCCCATTCTTGACCATTCATCTTAGATCTCTTCTTCTTATCTTTCATAGAACCTTAGATCTAATCCTATTGCTATAAATCCTCATCCTTTGATGAGAATTGTGATGTATTATGGTTTTATTTAGGAAATGAGGGATATTTTGTGGTCATAATTAGATAATCCTCGTGATGTTCTTCCTTTTTTCCAACATTTGTATGGTAGTTGGATTCTCTCTCGACTCCACTTGATTATAACTTGAAGGATTTGTTTGAAAAAATATTTTGATTTAATTTATTGTGAAATTGATGTGTGATTATTATTAGAAACCTCTTTAGTGATGGTGTTAAGAAAGTTTAGAAATTTGATGGCTTCGTGGTAAATCCCCTTTGCAGATAAGTTTTAAAATGGGGATCTTAAAATGATGGTTTTGATTTGATATATGGAAAAAGATTTTTGAAAATAGTTTAAAGAAATAAAAATTTGTGAAATGGTTTTTCATCAGTTTTAGAATACATGGTAAGTGTGGGTTTATTTTCATGATACATGACACCATGTAAGGGATGTATGGCATTAGGTAACTTGGTTTTGGTTACCTTTTGATGAATTAGTTGATCAACGAGTGACCACTCCTGAGTATGGTTCTATCACCTTGGCATGCATGTGTAGATATGTGGATGTGTGGTTGTATGGAATAATATAATGGGTATTCCAAATGGAATTGATTTTTTTTCTAGGATTTTTTTATTTATTTCCATGTGAAACTATTTGGATTTGAGATAAACTATTTTAAATTGTTTTAAACTATTTTATATAAATGCAATAACAAGTTCTGTCCTTTTGGAGTGAGTTGAGAGTCATTTGGTAAATCCTATAGAGTGTAGACTCAACCCCTATTTGGGAACTGTTGTAAATTTTTAGATGTTTTCTATCAAGAGATAGTTAAAGGAAATATATCTTAGATATTTAGTGATGCTTCTTAATATTGTGGACATGGCTTGTCGAGTTGGATCTTTGAGTTGGTTGGGAGTTGTTGATTTGATGTCTTTGGTGAATTTGGGTTTTGTTGTATTTTTATTCCATTGGTTATGTCACTTGGTTTCATATTTTTTACTCTTATATGGTTGTTGGTTTGGTTTATTTTGTTTAGTTGTATTTTTTACTCATGCATCTATTTGGGGTTTTTCTAGTTATTATAATGTGGTTTAGATATTTATCTCTAAAATGAAAAATCATTACCCAAATTTTCATGAATACCTTGGAATTTATTTACAACCTTTAGTGTATTGGGGATTTCACCTAAGTCTAGTAACACCCACCACCTCTTCCCAAGCCAATGGGTGGGGTGTGGGATGCTACAAATGGTATCAGGTTGTTTAATCCTTGGGTATCAGTGGTGTTAAGTCAGGGATTTGAAAATTATATTAGTCTTGAAAATTTATTCTATCACTTGGGATGGTAGAAAGGAGTAGGATTATTGAAAATTGAAATGCAGAGAATAAAAAGGAGAAACTAACCAATTTATGCTGAACTTTAAGTTACCAGGGTGTTTTGGTACATGAATGTCTTAAAACACTTCTAGGTGAGTTATCACCTCATATTTATTCATTTAGAAAATGTTGGTTTCTTGGAATGTACTGATAATACATATTAATTACCACTAGTACTTTATTGTTCATTATTAAGTTAATGATTTTTGGAGATGGTAATATCTAAGGTTGTTATTTTGAAAAGTGTTGAATTTTTTTTCAAAAGATGATATTTTAAAAAGGTTTTATGGGGGTATTTTGAAAATGGATAAAATAGTTTATTGTGGATAAATATAATGGTATAAATTGTTTAAATGGAAATTTAAAATAGATATTCGTTTAGATGATAGAGATTAAGAATCAATGGAGATTTGTTTTGGTTATAGAGGATGACACCAAGTGGGTGCTATAAGAAGCAACCATAAGAGGCTGATGAGAATGTGGTTTCAACTGAGCCACAGGTGAACTAATAGTTGGTCCAAAGCATTGCTCAGGATTTTCTGGTCATGGATAGAGGAGAAAAAAATGAAGAAACAAGACAACTTAAACATTCAGTCCATTTATAGAAGCTGAACCCACCCACCTTTTAAGGGGATTCAGAATCAGAAAAACAAGATGTATGGTTCAATAGGATTATTACAATCTTCAATTTTCTTAGGAAACCATAAAAACTGAAAGTGAAGTTGAAAAAATATATGCTGGAGGATCTATCACACCAGTGGTGTTATTTAGTAGTTTATGCTAAATTAGATCAAGACATGGAATTGGAGGATTTTGAATAATTTTTCAACCAAAAATTCTATCCTCACATGTTCTGGATTTATAGAATGATTGAATGCTTTAGTTTAAAGAAGGAGAGTATTTTTATAATAGAGTATGCGACTATATTTATGAATCTATTTGACTTTTCATTGGAAGTTGATGTAATTTCATCTTTGAAGGCATACATTTTAGTGTTAGGGTTGAAACTAGAAATTTGTTTAAATATTGTCATCCTCTGTATTATGGATTATACATAAGTTGTCAATTGAGAGGTAGTGGTATAGAGACATCTCAGGAAACACAGTTAGAGGAAGAATGTTTATTCCTATTATAATAGGTGGGAAATCCAATTTTGGGATCAATTGTAGGTTTGAAAACTATTATCAAGGGGGGGAATATCATAAAATCAGACTATGGGATCGATAAACTTTCCTCCTTAACTAACGAGTTAACCTAGATGCTTCCAATGTGGTTATTTTGAGCATATGAAGTAATATTGTATGACACCACCTAGATAATGCCACAATTGCTACCATATGGAACATCTTCTGTGCTATTGTCATAGTGCTCTAAGGTTAGGTGCTAGAGACACATCTCATGCTTCTCAAGCATCATATTCTTTGATAGGATGAGTGTAGTAGAATAGATCTTTTTAGGAGAATGGAGCACTACATTGTGATTCTAATAACACCATGACTCTTAAATCTATGAAATCTCAATAGGGTAAAAAAATAGAACAATTAATTGAGTAAGAAATTCTATGGAGCTAAGCAAGTGATAATGGATGATCAATCGAGACCTTTGATGTTGATATGTATGATTCTTTTGAATTCTAACCTTATGCATTATTTGTTTGATATGGCCACATCCCATTCATTTATTGATTCTTGTATCATTTGTATTATGGGTTTACATGTTGAGATGATTCCTTCTATTTTGAAACCCCAAACACCTTTGATACAATGAGAGTGTCGAGCCTTAAAATGCACAGCATGTTCAATAATAATCGAATGGACTACATTGGTATGGGATTTATCTATGATAGAGATGGATGTATATGACTTGATTTTGGGAATGGATTGGATAAAAAAATTTTAGGCCTAGTTCAATAGTTATTAATAGAAGGTGAGCATAAAATCTTTTGATGATGTTAGACATATCCTTAAAAGAGATTGTGCATTGGATGCATGTAGAGTAGGAATCTTGGTACTGGTGATTGAAACTATCTCTTACCAGTTGATAGCAGTTTCTTTGGCATTTGTAGATGAGATCATGAATAGAGATTTTCCAACCATAGTGGAATAGTTATTTTATGTTTGTTTCAAAAATTTATTAGGGTTCCCTACCAAAAGATAAGTGGAGTTTATGATTGGTCTCTCATCAAGGACTTGAACTATTAACCTTCCTTCTTATCAGATGATACCAACAACATTGATGGAATTGATAGATCAATTGGAGGAGTTGGAAAGAAAAGGGTTCATCTGACTAGGGACATTTCCATGGGAAACACTGATTATTTTTGTAATGAAGAAAGATAGAACTCTTGGTATTTTTGTAGATTATCATAATCTTAACAAAGTTATCATAAATTATCAGTATCCTCTTCCATTCATTGATGACATGTTCCATTTATTGAGGGTAACCCGGTGGTTCTATAAAATTGACTTGTGTTCAGGATATCTCCAACTGTCGGTTGAGAAGGGGGATATTACAAGAATATTTTTCAGAAGGTGAGATGTCCATTACATGTTTTTTGTTATGCATTTTAGTATTATTAATGCACCAAACTTCTTTATGTAATTAATTAATAATATATTTTCAAGGTACTTGGATTCCTTTTGTGGTGGTGTTTGTGGATGATATGTTTCTTCATTCTAGGGTTAATGAGTATCATGAGAAACACTTGGCTATAGTGTTAGGTATCCTGTGGGTGCATCATCTCTATGCCAAGTTATCAAAGTTTGATTTCTGGATACAATAAGTATGTATCCTTATCCATTTTATTTCTAAAAAATTAGTTTCCATGGATCCCAAAAATATATATTCTATTATCTATTGAAAAAAAACGGAATAATATATTTGATATTCATAGTTTTTTTATATTAGTGGGATACTACCAATATTTTTTACAAGATTTTTCATGTTTGGAATCACCGATGACAAATATGATGAGGAAATGAGTTCCCTTTAAATGGAACTATGAATGTAAAAAATCATTTTCAGAACTATAGGTTATACTTACATCAACACCACTTCTACCATTTCCAAATTCTAGGCAGGGCTATGTTGTCTATTTCAATTTATCAAGATATGGGTTGGGATTTGTTCTCATGCAGAGAGATCATTTATTTTCTTACGAATTAATAATGTTATGGTTTCATGAGAAGAAATACCCAACACCTAATTTGAAAATAGATATTGTAGTCCATGCTTTGAAGACTTGGAATTATTATCTTTTTAGGGAGAAATTTTTGGTTTTTACAGATCATAATTCTTTAAAACACATTTTTTCACTAAGATATTTGAGACTAAGGATAAGAATATTGATGAAATAACTTCAAATTTTTAACTTCAACATGATGTATACATTGGGTAAATGGAATTCATTGGAATATTCATTAAGTAGAAAGTCATATAATATTTTGGGTAAATAATCTTTGAATCATTGGCAGCTAATTTCTATTATAGAATACATGCCCCAAGATTGTATCGACCAGGGGGATGTTGTAATTTTCTTCATAGTTTTTGTTTGTTCATGATTTGGTTCAGCATGTTAAAGAGGATGAGATATGAAATACTAAATGTGTTACCATGAGTTGAAAACTCAATAGTGGGGAGACCATCGGGGTATAAAAGTTAGATGTGAATTAGGTTTTTAGGTATAATGATCAGATATTGGTACCTTTGTTTTATCAGGAACAAATTCTAAATGAATAATACCATTGGAAGTGGGTGGTTAATCCAGGAATTAAAATATTCATAGAGAAATTAATTCATAGTTTTGGAAGGTTGGAATGAAAAGGTATGTGGTAGAGTATGTTTCAATATGCCTTACATTTCAGCAGGTCCAATAGGAGCACCATCGACCAGTGGGCATATTGCAATCTTTACCAATTCATATATGGAAGTGGGAGTATATAACCATGGATTTTTTGATAAGTATAAGAAGAAAGGATATAAATAACAATTCTATATGGGTAATTTTGGATTAGATCCTAAATTTTTATCATTTTATCATGATTTGTGAATACCTTATGGTGGAGAAATTATCTGTAATTTGTATTTGAGAAGTTGTAAAGCTGCATGGAGTTGGAGTCTAGATTGTATCTGACTGATAACCATGGTTTACATATCAATCTTGGAAATCCTTATAGAAATACATTGGGACTTAGTTGACTATGATCATGGTTTATCATCCTCAAATTGATGGACAATAAGAAATGATAAATCAAATATTATAGGACATGATTAAGGATTGTGTAATGGATTTTTTATCTCATGGGATGAGAATATATCATTAGTGCAGTTTTCATACAACAAAATTTATTAGGCATGGATACATATGGATCATTTTGAATCATTTTATGGGTGTCCTTTTCATTGTCCACTTTGTTTGGTCAAAACAGGTGACACTTTAGTGGTTGGATCAATCCTTGTTCAATAGACAACAGAGATGATTCGGTTATTCAGAATGAGGATGAAGGCATATTAGTGTCACCAAAAATCATATGAGGATCATCGTCTATGACCATTTTTCTTTAAGGTGAGTGATCATATATTTTTAATAATCTCTCTAAGGATTGGTCATCATCATTTTGGTAAGTTGGTTAAGTTAACTCTTCAATACGTAGGCCCTTTTTAGTTACATCAATGGGTTGGTGTGGTGGAATATCAGTTTTCTTTGCTACCAAGGTTTAGTTCACTACATAATTTGTTTCATGTATCTAAATTGAATATTCATCAACTGGATTCTAACCAAATGATTTGATGAGATTACATTTACCTAGATTCAAATTCTATATTGGTTTATGCACTAACAAATATTGTGGATAGGAAATAGAGTGTCTTTTGTGGGGATGTATTGGTCTTGTTCAGGTTTTATGGAAACATAGTCAAATTCAGGAAGAAACATGGGAGCATGAAAAGGAAATTATGGAGTAATTTCCAGAACTCTTTTGGATTTTTTTTTTGTTTTTTACTTTCTGGAGATGGAATGACCAATAGTGGGGAGAATGCAGAACCCTTAGTTTTTGTTAGTTGACCATTTATTTATGTTTTTTAAGTATATATAATGATCAGAGTGAAGTTTTGGGAGGTTCATAGGAGTATTGGAATACTTTCAGAGGATTTTATGGAGGCACAAGGTCTAAAAATGATTAATAGAAACCACACAACACCTCCAAGAAACCATGAAAGTGAAGGAATTTGTATTGGATAGAAATATAGTTTGGCCAAACCAAGCGGATTACCCAAAGAAACCGTGTACCTTGAAATAGTGGGGAACACAAAGTTGGTGAATAGTTTGTCTAATTTATTAATCCAACTATGCAGGGGATTGACATAAGATAGTATCACCTGCATGGTTGAAAAATGATTTCCCAAACTGTGTGGCCTAACCATACTGCATATAGTTGGCCCTAAAAAATTAGCTGATCTAATTATATATAATTTATTTAAACCACGATTTTCCCCTAATTCTCCCATAACACGAAATTATTTTTCTCCCCAGGTATGATAGACGATTCCCTTTAGTTTGGGAGTGATCTGTAGGAAAAAAAATGTGTTGGAGACCTAGATTCATTGGTAAGTACCGTTTCTTGGCTGTTCTTATTAGATATATTCTCCTTCTCTTTCTTTTAACCTTATATTTAACCTGATGGGTTTAGATCCTTTTCCTTGATAGGAATTCTAATGTTTTATGGTTGGATATTTTGTAGTAATGGTGGTTCATGATCATATATAGAGAATACTTGTGCTGTTCTTTGTTTTAGCTATCATTTTTGAGGTTAGTGGATTCTCGGTCGACTCCACTTGATTAGAACTTGAAAGTTTAGTTTGAAATATTTTTTTCTTGAACTTACTATGAAATTGATGTTCGATTATTATTAGAAATTTCCTTATTGATGGTGTTGGGAATTTGTGTAAATTGGATGGATTTTTTTAAAATCTTATTTGTTGAAAATGATTTAAAGAATGGTTTTTTTAAATGGTTTGGAATGAGTTTTGGCATACATGGTTGGTGTAGGTTCATTTAAATTATACATGACCTTATATAATGGGAACATGCAATCGGGTCACCTAGTTTTGGATACCTCGTGATGACTTGGTAGATCATTGAGAAACTTCTCATGAGTATGTAACAGTCACCTGGGAATTCATGTGTGGATGTGTAGAATCTGGGAATGGGTATACCAAATGGAATTAATAAATTATTCAAGGATTATTTTATTTATTTCCATGGAAAACTATTTGGATTTGATATAAATTATTTTAAATTTTTTTCAAATTACTTTTTATAAATGTGCTAAGAGGTTTTGGCCCAGTGGCGTGAGTTGGGAAGTCATGGGGAAATCCTACCATGTTTAGACTCATCCCCTTTTTGGGAACCATTTTGTATTTTAATATTTTATCTACCAAGATAAAGATAAAGGTATGGTATCTTAGTTCTTTAGTGATGCTGCTTGATGTTGTGGGCATGAATTTTTGATTTTGATCTTAGAGTAGGTTTGGAGTGCAAGGTTTGATGGCATTTGTGCCTTTGGGTTTTGTTGTCTTTTAATTCATTTGGTTGTGCCACCTGGTTTATTATTTATACTATGATATGGTTGTTGGTTTGGTTTATTTTTTTAGTTTTATTTTGTACAAATGAATTATTTAGAGGTTTTTTTGGTTATTATCTTGTGGTTTGGATGTTTATATGTCAAAGGGAAAATCACCCCCCCAAATGTTCTTAAGGACCTTGGAATTTATTGTTAGCCTTTGGTTTTCTGGGGATATCACTTAAGGTTAGTAACACTCAAAACATCTTCCCTACCTAATGGGTGAGGGTCTGTATGTTCCAATTTATTTCATTGGGAATATTATTAGAAAGTTTCCAAAGTGATAAGGGTTTCTCATATCATTTTTACTTCAATGATACATATACCATATTCACGACTTATTTATTTTGTGAGGTGTATATATTACACCTTTGATATGTTATATCATTAATCCATTTTTATTCATGGTATTTACAGTTTAATTTTATGTTACTTCCTTCATGGGGATTATGATTCAAAGGTTACCAAAGTGGTAATGGTTTCTCATCTCACCTTTTCTTATATTATACATATTTAATATTCACCACTTATATCTTTTATGTGGTGTATATAACCCCCCTTTGATATTTAATATAATTAATATCTTTACATTCATGATATTTAAAGTTTGTTTTGATGTTATTGGGGCTATGATTCAAATGATACCAAAGAAATAAGGGTTTATTTTACAATCTCATCATTTATCGGGATTGTCTATGACTATGTTTTCAATGATAGAATATTATAACCATATCTTAGGAAACTCATGAATTTTGTTCTCCTATGTATATTCATTAAAATTTAAAGTAATATTACAATTTTCCTCTATTTTGTTCTTAAAATTACTGAGAATAGTTTTTTAATAAAATTTTACTTTATTTCTTTATTTTTTTTTGAAAATCATTTCTCTTCTACATCCATGTTTTTTTTAAAAAAATTCATTTTTTAATTTTGTTATATTATTTGAAAAACTAATTTTTACCATTGATTTAATTTATTAAAATCCTTAAAAATGAATATTATTATCATTTTATGAATAAGGTAGTTTATGACTTTTGACTGAAAATGTGAAAGGAATCCTCATTTTTATCATAATCGACATGAAAAAAATTTCCAATAATTTTGAACACTCATTGATTTGAAGATTTATTTACAAGTTTCCAGGATTGTTTACAAAGAAAGTATTTCTCCTAATATTCTATAATTTCTTAATTTTTAAATTTATTTTCTATATGAGAAGATAATTTTACTGAATAATGTTTTTAATGATATTTGTGTGGTATTTCTATTCATCAATGTACAAACCCCCATTTTACTTATGTTCTAATGAGGATATGTTTTAATTATACAATCCTTAGTATTTACCTAGATATTTTATGATAATTTTGAATGGGGATGTACTATTCTGATACCCTTCCCTATATTACTCTTGTAGTTTTATGATTATGTTTATTTATCATGGAAATTATCAACATTTTAAATGCTAATTTTCAATATGTATTCTTATATTGATTATGTTTATTGATTGGGGAAATTAATAAAATTTTAATATTATAATTTTTAATATGAATGTTTATGTGATTATTTTTGTGTCCTCTTATATGAATAATTCATTGGACTAAGTACGTGACAGGGAGAGTCCGTTATAGCCCCTTGATGTATCGGTAGGTCTCGTGAGACAAGCTAGATTGGGTATTTGAATGAGGCCTTATGGATTTATGTAAGTTGTTTTAGAATTAGGACTTAATGGTATGTTTATGATGTCCTAAATTATTCATTACATCATTATGAGATTAGTTATTGATTTTCAATGTGATTATTCGATTAGTTAGAATATCCATGGTTATGTTTCATGTACATGTGATTATTAATATGAAATTATTTGATTATTATTTATTCCTTCCATATTATTCTCATGTAATTGATTTAATGAAATGTGTTTTAGTTATTTACCTTTCTATATTGATTGTTCATTATTTATTCATGATATATTCCACTATACGTATACCATTACTAAGCAGTAGATCTCATCCTTTTCTTATGTTTCCTCCCCCTAGGATTCTAGGAAGTGTATTATGACTGATATGAAGGAAAATAATAAAGGAAATTATGGTTTTCTAAAAGAAAATTCTATGTTGTATTTTATGTTTTCAGTTGTAATATGTGATTCAATTATGTTTCTTGACTTACAAAACTACTCAACTATTCAGTCCTTTGGGATGCGATCACTTGTATCTATTACCAATATATTAAAGTAACCACTAAATGTAGGATATTGGTGTTGATGTATTTAATATAGGAATATGGAATGGAAATGAATCATTCTCTCGAAAAATTTCAAAACAAATAGCTTTGGATCAAACATAAGCACAAAGTATCATCACCTTCATGAGTCAGTAATTACACCAAATCATTCTTGAATCACTACTTGCACCCACACTTGGTGGGAAAACTTAATTGTACCCATGTATACATATCTCATGATGTATAAAATTCTATCCAATGAATTGGATAGTGTATGTGACCTCAACCATCAATAATCCATATATTTGTGTGCCACTTGAAATTAATCATTCGTCATATCTTGAAGAACCCATGTAATGATAATGGGATTCATATCATTTTCAAATAGAATAACATAAATAAATCATTAAAAATATCAATAATAATAACATGATATTACCATGTAAAATATATGGGTATTCAAATATATTAAATAACTTTCTAGGTAAATACCTTTCAATTAAGACAGTGAGGTATATAGTATTGACATATTATAGATAACTGGTAATTGGTTTATTGAATAATTTACCCAATAAATTGATGTATAGAATCTAGGTGAACACTCTTAAATCAGTTGAAGAAAATATAGTGTTCACAGATGAAGAAAATTTTATGAAAATCATATTTATACATAGTGTATGATTTGGTATGACAAAACTAGTAATGGATTTTAATGAGTTTAATCCCCTAATGTGTTTTTAACATTGCAATAGTAGCAGTAACAAGTCATTTTAAAAACGGTGAAGTGATTTTTTTAAAATATTAACTTAAAAAAACCCTTAATAATATATCCTTGAATATTAGAAAGGTTATTTCATGTAAATTTGGATTAGATTACAAAACAAACAATCATTGATGGGAAACCATTTTAATAATTTAAAGTATATTTATTGGAAACCACATCATAAAAATGGATAATAAAATTTCATTTTGAAAAGAGTAAAAGTGGAATATGAATGTCATAGGAGATAACACATAATTGGGATTTTGAAAAAAAAGGAAAATATTAATGGGAAGGGGAAAATATTGTCATGGAAGGGAAACCATCGTTATAGAGGATGACAATTATTCTTAACAATGACATATTTTTGGATAACCAAATTCCTGAAGGTAAAAAAATTGACTATAAAAGTAATTTTCTTCCAGATAAAAATATAAAACACAATTAAATAAAATCTTTTTGTGGAGAAAATCAAGCACGAATGAACGAAGTTTATGAAGTTTCATTATTACTCAAGAATGGGGATTTCAGTTATCAAAATACCTTATTACTTTAGTAATGTAAAATCAAAAGAATATGACAGGTAAATTATTAAATGAACATTAAAATATGATTGAATGGAAGATATTTTTCATAATTTAATTAAATATGGTATTGAATATACTATATAAAATAAAACATAGTGCACAATATCAAAAATTTCTTAGGGATTTAAATATTGAGACAAAGAAACCCTCACATTATTGCTATATTTTGAATTGAGAATCCATGAAAGGAATATTAAGAGATCAGTTTGTAAATAATTTAAAATTCATGAAAAATTATGATAAAACAAATCCATGGAAAATATATACACCACAAAAAGTAAACAAGTGCTGAATACACACAACATCTCAATGATGCAAAATTGAGATGCAAAAATGCTTCGAGACATCAAAATTCATAAAGTGAGTGAAATTTTAAAAGGGGTTTATGTGATATAAATATAAATAATAAGTAGATAAATAGTATGTTTAACATAATAAAATAAAAGGGTAGAAAATAACCGACATATAAGAATAAATTTCAAGCAAAACAATTAAAACTCAATGAATGAATAAATCCCTGACCAAAATATACACTAAAAAAAGTATAAAAGATATGAATAAACATCATATCTCAGTGGGCCAAAATTGATATGTAAGAACCCTTACCTTAAATCCCTCTTAACCAAAAATTATAGAGCCTCATGTTTGAAAAAATAACTATGTTACTAACCCATTTAAAAAACATATTAAAACATGTATAATTTTATAAACTCCATTTATAATCATTTATTATATTTATATATTTGTTATATTTAATTTTCATCATGAGATGTTATTAGATTCAATTGTTTGTTTAGTACTAGTTTCATTATGGTGGTGTTAATTCATGTTTATAGATTAAAATTTCATAATTATGGGATCATTATAGGAAGTAATATATATTTTTTATTTTATTTATAATGTTATAGTTTCATTTCATAAGTTTTTTCATTATGATTCTTCATGGAAAAATTGGTGAAAATCTTGTTTTGAAAGTTTTTAATGAAAAGGGTGGTATAATAATGATAAGTTAATTATTTATATAAAATTTACAAAAACATAAAACAAATATCATTTTATCAATAATTTATAATAATACTATTTTTTATATTTGGATGGTCAACAATGTTATTAATTTATAACATCGTTCATGTAGGTGGTTAAACCGAATCAAACCATAAGAAGATATAATATCTGGGTGAGTATGGTTAAAAGTGATTCCTTTAGATCGCACATATACATGATGAAATCTCTATTTTTCAAATGGTTTTAGAGGAAGGTAGAAAATTGATGTTCCATTAGTATAGTAAAATTTCACCATATTAATAATACTTATGTTATTACAGTCTAATGGATAGAATATATTTGATAGGGTAGTATAAGAAAATAATTAAGAGTTCTTGGTTGAGAACATTACCTCTCTCTTTGGATGTTCTTCCTTGGGAAACACCTTAAGGCTCCTTAACTTGAAATTTTGGAATGAACAAGGATTATAGGATGTGGGGAGAGAGTTGAGGAAATACTAGGGATGTGTTTTGGCCAATATTTATGAACCTGGTTCTTCTTTGATGTATGAATTCCTTACCGTCCATCCATGTTTTTTTAAATGTTTAAATATGGTCTAATATGAATTCCTTTTAAGTTCATGGAGGTATCGAGGGTGTATGGGTCTATTTAGGAGCCTAGAAAACAAGTTTTTTTTGATGGAATAGGTTTTTTGAATGGTAATTTCAAACCATAAGGGGTAGGCCACATGGTTAGATGAAACCACATGTGGTTCGAAAGTGGGGAGCTACAGGCTGCACAATTTGACCAAACCATGCGATTTGGGACACATGACCATTCAACAACCTCCTTAATTTTGAAAGTGGGTTTTGGATTGGTTTGTGCATGTTTAGTCATACTATGAGAAAAAACCATGTGGATACCCCTTCCCTACAATAGACCATGCAAAAGTTTACACAGTTAGATCAAACACTGTGCCTAAACCATGCGACCAAGATATGTTGTTTAAAAGGACATTTTACCTTAATTAATTCTTTAGACATGATTCATATTTCACTTGTTCTTCTCCCAAAAATATTCCATGAGACCATTAGAGCTTCCTTGAAGGATATTATTGAATTTGATGTAACTCCTTCGTCCCATCTCTGATTTAAGATTTTCTAGTCTTATTGGATCCTCATTAGCAAGTTCTCAATTACTTTTTATTCGGTATTAATTCTTTTTTTAAATACCCAGAATTTCTATGTAATATTTTTTAAATACATGGGAATTTTATGAGTCCTTTAAAATTGATGGCGCATGATTCTGAGGCCCGGTGTGCCCAAAATGAATTTAGGAACTTTTTTTCGGGTATGTTCAGTAAATGTGCGAGCAGGTTTTTCTAACTTTTGAACCGGTGATCGGAATTGAAAAGAGAGGGCACTGTTGAACTCGCTTTGCTGGTATTCACTTAAGGATACCTTTTTCTCGACCGCAGTGGGTCGATAGTGGAAGATATAATTTGGGTTTTTTGTGAAAGAATAAAATAAAAATAAAATTGTGTAACATTTTATTTTTTATTTTGAAACCACCCATGTAGATATTTTACAGGTGGGGACCACCTGAACTATAACCTCCCATGAGAGGTTATAGAGGTGTGGACCACCGAGATTAACCTCCAATGAGAGTTTATGGTGGTGGGGACCACCCGAGGCTTGAATCCTCTTGAACTCTCTATTAAGTGGGGAGAAACCTCTTGAGCACCCCCACTTAATTATGCCAAATTTCCCCTTTAACTAATTAAGACAACCCATCAATTAATTAATTTAACCAATTTGAAATTATGCCAACATAATCTATTAAGTTGGATATTCCTTATTTTCGTGGGATTGGGGGAAACTCTTGGCAAAAGGGAGGAAGTTGGAGAATTGGGAGAAAGCTCGCCAACGAAGAATGTCGACTTCGACTTAGACTTCTTCCTTGGGACAATCGTTGATGAGGAATGTCCTCAACGTCAAAAAACCAATGAATGAGGAAACACCAACATCACTGATGACTGTCTATCCCTGACAACATCGTCTCCTTCCTTGTGACCTCTTTCGACGAATCAAAGAAGGTAGATAGGGTGTTTGAATTATTCCCCTTACCCATTCTTGATATTCTCGTGATTCAAGTATTAGCCACTTGCTACCACTCTAATGTAGAGAGTGCGGGTCAATCAAACATGGACCATTCTATAAAGACCCATACTTTACATACATTGTTATTACTTCAAAATTTAAGCACACTTTTTACAACATATAACAAAACCATGAAAGGACCATATAGGTATAGTGTCTTTAGAAATTGGGAAAGATAAACAACTGGTTCATAAATCATTTACACTGTCTCCATTTTATTTTATCATATCCAGAGTCTCTTTTGGCATATTCTACTTAATACCCTTATTCCAGACCTGGGGAAAAGAAAACATAAAAAAAGTGTGAGCTCAAATTTTCAGTAAGGGTAAACAAAGGAAATATCATATTCATAAGAATATAACATTTTGAAAATCTTAACCTGCAAAAGAGATCATAATATCATTACATGGGATAAATCATAGTAGTGAAATGTAATCCCAATAATCATAACATAAAACATGAAACCTTGTGTAATGCACACATAATCATATAAAATAATTTCTTATTAGTCAAGACTCATTTCCAAGACTATCTTAGCAGACAAATTCCATTTCTGAACCGAGCTCACTCCCCGTTCCAGTCCTATATCACTGAACCGAATTAACTTGCCGTTCCAGCCATGTCTATATCATGAGATATAAATCTTTACCAAATGCATTGGAGGGAAATATAAGTCCCACCCATCTCATAATGAAACCATTCTTATGTGTGCCACAAAATCATAAATCATACATCACATCATAACCCATGTAATAAAAATGGGATTCTTAAACATCGTGAAATCATAAAACAATTAATATAAGATAAAGGACTTCATAAAAATAATTCCATCACAACATAATAAAATCAATGTAATAATAGAGATAGAAAAAAAACCCTATATTATCTTAGATGGAAAATAATTTTGATAAAACACTTGAACTACATTCTTGAGGAAAATATCCTTTATACTTAAAAAACATTTTTTCCTTTCTTAACATGTCATAAAATTTTAAACTAAAAGAACTTAATTAAAAATAAACTTAAAAACTTGTAAAGTAAGCTTCAGGGAAATAATTTTCTATGGAATCATAAAAATCCATTTATGCCGTATTAGTTTAAAAAACATTCTTCTTGTACTTTGGCCGAAAAAGTGAAAAAGTATCTCGTACTGAAAACGACAAAAGATTCCTTTCATATCTTTTACTAAAAATTAACCAATAGGTAAATTTGGATTTAAAAAATTGTATGAGGATATAAATAACATTATATATTGAGGAAACATGGATTTGGATGATAAATATGCTTCAGTAAATACTGAAGTATAAACAATCTCGGATAAAAATTGAGATTGCGAGATTTTCCCTTACCTTAGGTCCGATATGATTTGTACGTATCCGAACCTCCTATATAATGATTTAAATAATGTCATTGTCTTATTACAGAGTCATATTAATTGTAATGATATCATATATGGTCATATTCTTATCTTCTTATTAGTAATATTTCATTGCTACTTGTTATTCGGGTGTTCATTGCTTTATGTTCTTATGCATATCTTATTGAATAAATTCTTATTCCTATTTTTAGGTTATAGAGACCTTATTTACAAAATGGTATTAGTGTAATATATGTCATATTTATTCATTAAATTAATTTATATAATCATTATTCAATTAAGATCATGTAGAACGAGTCGCATCACATCGTGGAGACGGTAGGCCGTACGTACGCACGAGCGATGAAATCATTCCCATAACTATTTAATGGTATTGGAGTGGAAGATGGAATGTCTCAGAATTAGTATCATGTCATGATAATCATATATATTTATTCTTTACACCATTTTACCTATCCAAGTAAGGTGGTGGTGGAAAACAGATTACACCACGGCGTGGAGACGATATTCCGTACGTATGCACGCGCGGTGATTTCATTTTCCGTAGGATGGATAGAAGGTAAAATAGGGTTGTTCCATATTTATAATAACATATCAGTAAATTAGTGATACTGATGTTATTAATTTATGATTAAACAAATAAATAATAATAAGTATAAGAAGAAATAAATTGGAAATAATCGGTAAAGGATATTACCTCTTCTTTGACGCACCTCTTTTTAACCTTCTCTTAGGGCAATAAAGTTGGTCTTTGAAGATGACCAGGACCTATAGTATATTTATAAGGAAGTTTAGAAGAGAAATTGGAAGGGTTTGGCCGAGCCTGAAGGATCAAAGTGGTGTGAGGAGGAGGGGGACGAGGTTCCCTTTTATAAGGGAGCAGAGGGGCACCTTTGGAATTATAAGAAATATTAATTTATAATAAATTCCAACCCAACTTAAAAACCTCCAAAAAATGACTCAATTCGAATATGAGATGAGATAGGGTTGTAATCACATCAACCAATAAAATTTTGACATGTTTTGAATTTATTTTAAACATTATGAACTTGTTTTATCCTTATTTAATCTATTTAATTTTATTTGTGGTAATAATATTCTAAATTTTAAATCATTATAAATAATTACTTATATGTTGTGAATTGTCCTGAATTGTATACTTTATTACATTTTAGACCATATAAATTTTAATTTATAATTTTTAAATATTTTTGTGATTTTTAAACAATTTTATATTATGTTATTTTTATAAAATAACAATAGTGTCAATTTTGATACTATTCATTTATTTGAATTAAAAAAAAATCTACACAGAATATATGTTCGAAATAAAAGATTTAATATATTTATAAAATTTCATATTTATCTAGAAAATTAGTTTAGAACATTTAATAGTTCATATAATATTTATTTTAATATTTTTAAAACCATTTATTTGATATTTCAATCAATAAAATAATTTCAACATCACTATTGTGTCACCTTTAATGATAATTATTTAATCCCTAAAAATTATAAATAAATTCAAATGATGTATATAATTTTATTATATTTTTGAATACTATTCATTTTCTAGGTTTCATGAAGTTTATCATTAAATTAAAATTATTATACTTATAAGATTTAAGAGAGTGACATGTTGTCACTTTCTTTTGTTTTAATAATAATAAAATTATTTTCATGGAAAAAAGTCCATAAAATGCATCTATTCAGACCCTTAGGTGATATGTGTCGAATTTTAGTCATCTAATAGATTTTTGGCAGGTGTTAGGGTAATTTTATAATCTAATGTTTACCCTTAATTACCCGATTTACTTTTAACTATAGTAAATAAAAATTACCGTAGTTACTATTAATACTATCAAAAAAAATAAAAGTATCCTACTAACATAATTTGGACCCAATGAATCCAAATATGGAATCCATTTTTGAAAATTCAAAACACAAAAGTTTCAGTAATTAATTTAAAATTAATCCCGTTTTTAAGAAAATAGGTTTTAAAAGTTAAAACATTACCAAAGATTGAAATTTTTTTACCTATAAATTCAAAGTAAAATTAATGATAATGACAAAAAATATATTAAATGGTAAAAAATATATTCTATTTATACTTTAAAACAATTAAATATTATAGTTTAACCATATAAATTATTGTGATGAAAAAAGTTGTTTTTAATTAAAATATAGCGTGTTTTTTCTATTAATTAAAATATGAAAGTTATCAGAATAATATGAAAACTTTATCCAACGTAAATTATTATATCCTGATTCCAAATAAGAATTTTATTTTTTCAAATTGAACATATAAACTTTTCAAAAATTAGATTTAAAGTGGGTACGCCATCATAAGGTGACAAAACTGCATTTTTTGAAAAATACTTATTTTACCTAAAAAATTTATTTTGTTCATATACCATGTTTTTGAAAATGTGTAAGATTAATAATAATGTTAAAAATTTAGTTAATACTATTAATAACAGCTAGACCATAATAATATTATAACAATATGTCGTTGTTTAGTGAAACCCGGTATTGCGTACTACACATGCTATCGAGGAAGGTCGCGATTGCGTGTAACGCAAGTCAACCAGTGTTGTGTGTAGTGAAAGATTACTCTGATGATGAATATAATATAATATAAAAAAACAAAATATTTCTCATAAAATCTCAGGTGTTACATTCTACCCCCCTTAAAATTAATTTCTCCCTCAAAATTCGTCACTTTGTAACAAACAGATGAGGATACCTCTCCCTCATCATATCCTTATGTTCCCATGTAGCTTGTTCTAATTGGTGGTTCCTCCATAAAACTTTCACCAAGCGAGAGGCCTTGTTCTGTAGGACTATTTTTCTACAATCCAGAATCTTTATCGGCTGTTCTTCATAAGAAGGATCTTGCTCTAGCGGTACAACTTCTGAGCTTAGTACATGTGAAGGATCAGGTATGTACTTTCTCGGGAGAGATACATGGAACAAATCGTGAAGTTGAGAGAGATTTGGTGGAAGCACCAATCTGTAAGCTAACTTCCCAACACGATCCAATATTTTGAAAGGACCGATATACCTAGGGCTCAACTTTCCCTTCTTTCCAAATCTCGTTACTCTCTTCCAAGGAGATATTCATAAGAACACTTTATCACCCACTTCAAACACTAGGTCTTTTCTTCAGTTGTCAGCATTACTTTTTGTCGAATTTGAGATGATCTTATGTGTTGTTGAATAGATCTGACCTTTCCTGTCATCTTATCAACAAGATCAGGTCCTAATAGCTTTCTTTCCCCAACTTCATCCCAACAATTTGGAGTTCTGCATTTCTTTCCCCAACTTGATCCTAACCACATTTGAAACCCATAAAGAAAGCTCTCAACATGTCTTCTAGAGTTTGAATTGTCCTCTCAGACTAACCGTATGTCTGAGGATTATAAGAAGTGCTAAAACTCAACTCTGTATCTAGAGTATGCTGAAGACTTCGCCAGAACTTCGAGGTAAACCTCTGATCCTGATCAGATATAATTGAAAGTGGTACACCATGTAATCTTACCACTTCCTCTACATATATTATGGCAATCTGATCTAGAGGGAAATCATCTCTAATAGCAATGAATTGTGCCGAATTCATATGATGATCAACTATGACCCAGATAGCATTATTTCCTTTGAATGTTTTAGTAAGTCCGGTGACAATGCCCATAGTGATGTTTTCCCATTTCCTTTCGGGTATGGGTAATTGTTGTAACATCCCTTTAGATTTCTGTATCTCATCTTTAACTTGCTGACAGACCAAGAATCGAGAGACATATTCCACAACATCTCTTTTCACGCCATCCCACCAGAAGTATTCTTTCAGGTCCCTATACATCTTCGTGATTCTAAGATGAATAGAGAATGAAGATCTATGAGCCTCATCCAGTAGCTCCTTCTTTAATTCTGGGATGGGAGGAACACAAAACCAATTCCTGAATCTTATTATCCCATCACAATCAAGGTTGAATTCAGGAACATTTCTTACATTCTTTTGTATCTCTACATCTTTTTTTTGTGCCTCTTAAATCTTCACATGTATAGATGGTTGAACATTCCTTTGAGAAAGGTAAGATTTTTCCCCTTCCATTATAATTCCAAGATCCATCCTTTGTAAATCCATAAATATTGGATATTTTGTGATCCTAATCATGGATAATCTAGCATTTTCTTGTCGACGTAATGCATCTGCCACCTTGTTTTCTTTCCTAGGGTGATAATTAATTGAGCAGTCATAGTCCTTAATCAACTCCAACCATATTATTTGGCGCATATTCAGCTCCTTTTGTGTGAAAATATACTTTAAACTTTTATGATCAGTATAAATATCACACCTTTCACCATAAAGATAATGCATCCATATTTTTAATGAAAAAATTACCACAGCTAACTCCAAATCATGAGTTGGGTAATTTTGCTCATGGATCTTCAACTGTCATGAGGCATAAGCTATCACCATATCATTTTGCATGAAAACACACCCCAATACCTTCTTGGATACATCACGGAAGATCACAAACCTTTCTCCACTATAAGGTAGTGTGATCACAGGTGCACTGGATAACTTTATTTTTTAACTCCTTGAAATTCTCTTCACACTCCTCCATTCAAACGAACTTAACTTCTTTTCGAGTAAACCTGGTGAGTGGATTAGATAAACTTGAAAAAAATTTCACAAAACGTCTATAATATCCATCCAAGCCAAGAAAACTTCAGATCTCAGTTATTGTTGTTGGTCTCAACCATCTTTCAATAACCTCTATTTTTGCTGGATCCACAGATATCCCCTCTTTTGAGATTATGTGACCCAAAAATGAAACTTTTTGAAGCCAAAATTCACACTTGGTAAATTTGGAATAAAGCTTCTCCTTTCTCAGGATCTTTAATAAAATTCTTAAGTGATCTTTATGTTCTTACTTTCTCTTTGAATAGACAAGAATACCGTCTATAAAGACTACCACAAACTAATCAAGATAGCCTCTAAAGACTCTATTCATTAGATCCATGAAGATAGGAGGGGAATTAGTACGACCAAATGGCATCAGTATAAATTAATAGTGTTCATACCTTGTACAGAAAGCCTTCTTTGGTATATCCTCTTTTTTGACCCTTAATTGATGATACCCCGAACGAAGATCAATCTTGGAAAAGTATTGAGCTCTGCGTAGTTGGTCAAATAAGTCATCAATGTGTGGGAGAGGATATTTGTTCTTGATAGTGATCTTGTTAAGTTCTCGATAATCAATGCAGAGTCTCATTGATCCATATTTATTCTTAACAAACAGAAAAGGTTCTCCCTAAGGTGACGCACTAGGGCGTATGAATCCCTTATCAAGATTATCTTGGAGTTTCTTCTTCAATTCCTGCAACTCAGTTGGGGACTTTCTATAAGGTGTCTTTGAAATGGGCATTGCACTTGGTACGAGTTCTATTGAAAACTCAACTTCACGATTTGGTGGAAGACCTGGCAATTCCTCCGGAAAGACATCATCAAACTTCCGTACAATGGGAATATTCTTAATCACGAGTTTCTCTCTAACCATTTGAGATAAATAACCTTCATTTGTTGGAATCAAGACCCATAAGATGGAAGAAATTTCCACTGGAAGGTTATATTCATCCTTACATCGATAGATGACAGTTGATTGATTAGGAATATTAAATGTGATTTCCCTTCCTTGGAAATTAATATGAGCTTCGTATAAATAAAGCCAATCCATTCCAATAATAACATCAAATTCCAATATAGTAAGGATCTCAAGATTTGCAGGAAGGACTTTCCCACAAACTTCAATCGGAGAAGAATTGTAAACTTTTGATGCGATTGTTGTACCATTAGGGGTTGTCACAGCTAACTCAATATCTAACTGCTGAGGTAATACGATGATACCCTTAGGAAATTCTTCAGAAATAAAAGAGTGGGTGGATCCAGAATCAAATAAAACAGTTGCTACTTTAGAGTGGATGGTAAGTGTACTTTTCACCACTTCGTTATCATACTCCACATCGCCGATAGAAATTGCATGTGACTTTTCTTTGTATTTGTCCTTAAGAGTTTGTTGATGTCGATCATCATCAATAGTCCTTGGATTAGGGCATTGATTAGCATAATGCCCCATTTCCTTGCACTTGGAACATTGAAGTGTAGGAGGTGAATTCTGTGTATCCCTTTCTTTGTTCACATCATTAGGCATCTTCTTCCCATTATTTCGACATTCAACTACCCGATGACCTTCTTTTCCACACTTAAAACATTTACTTGTCCCTTTAAGAGAATTCCCTCCATGTTTCTTTCCACAATTTTAGCATAAGTAAAATTTCATCTTCTTTTCAGTGTGGTATTTAGATTTTCCTTGGAATTCCATTTTCCTCTTCTTATCAAACCCATATGACTGATGGGTTACTCCAATCTCCATCTTAACCTTGAGAGCACATCGAACAATTTCCTCGTAGATATTGAAGTCCCTTGTGTCTAACACCCTTCAAAGACTTGGTTTTAAGCCACTAAATAATCGATCGATCTTACTCTCAAGTTGGATAATAATTCCGGAAGCATACCATGCATGTCTTGAAAAATTTTCTTAGTAGGTACCAACAGATTAATCATCCTTTTTCTTCAGTTCAAAAAACTCCTTCTAGATCTTTGTTCGAATAATACGAGTGAATTAATTATTGAAAAATAAGTTCTTGAACTAATCCCATTCCATGGACTCAATTTCGTCTCTTTGGTTTGTATTCTTGATAAGATTCCGCAATTGATCAGCTTCACCTTCCAAACGATATACTGTTATGATGACTCTATCATGTTCAGAACATTGCAGGACTGGAAATATCTTTTCAGTGGTACTAATCCATTGTTCAGTCACTAATGGATCAGTAGACCCAATGAATAGGGGTGGACGGTGCCTCATGAAGGATTCAAAAGAATTTTTCTCCTTCCTTTGCTCGTTCGGAAGTCCTACATGATTCATATCTTGAGAAAGTTGTGTGGGCATGGCTACAAGATTTTTCATTCTAGCTCCCATAACGTTTGGTTTCTCAGGAGGACAATCATTTCATTTCCCATCACATTCAGCATCAACACGGCTCCTTCGGGTTCCAACCCATGACTAAAACCAATAAGCATAGTGTGAGAAATAGTAATCATAATAGGAAAACCACATAATCAAGAATAAAATTTTACACTTAAGGTCTTATAAAAGGCTATTCATGACCATTTCTAAAGCACTAATATCGTGTTCTATTCTTAGAAATATCCTTAGGGTTCTTACTAAGGCTTTCACATCCTAGTTTCCAAAGGTTGACTATACCTTTCCTCTGATACCAAGTATAATGATACATACTTTACATACACTGTTATTACTTCAAAATTGAAGCACACATATTACAACATATAAAAATACAATGAAAGGACTGTATAGGTAGAGTGTCTTTAGAAACTGGGAAACATAAAAAACTGGTTCATAAATCATCTAAACTGTCTCCCTTTTATTTTATCATATCTAGAGTTACTTTTGGTATATTCTACTTAATACCATTCTTCCAGACCTCGGGAAAAGAAAACATACAAAAGGGTGAGCTCAAATGTTCAGTAAGGGTAAAAAATGGAAATATCATATTTATAGGAATATAACATTTTGAAAATCTTAACCTCCAAAAGAGATCATAATATCATTACATGGGATAAATCATAGTAGTGAAATGTAATCCCAATAATCATAACATAAAACATGAAACTTTGTGGAATACACACATAATCATATAAAATCATTTCTTATTAGTCAAGACTCATTGCCAAAACTATCTTAGCGGACAAAGTCCATTTCTGAACCGCGCTCACTCCTCGTTCCAGTCCTGTATCCCTGAACCGGATTAACTTGCTATTCCAGCCATGTCTATCTCATGAGATATAAATCATTACCCAATTCCTTGGAGGGAGATATAGGTCCCACCCATCTCATAATGAAACCATTCTTATGTGTGCCACAAAATCATAAATCATACATCATATCATAACCTATGTAATAAAAATGGGATTCTTAAACATTGTGACATCATAAAACAATTCATATAAGAAAAGGACTTCATAAAAATAGTTCCATCACAACATAGAAAAATCAATGTAATAATAGGGATAGAAATAGAACCCTATATTGTCTTATATGGAAACTAATTTTGATAAAACACTTGAACTACATTCTTGAGGAAAATATCCTTTCTACTTCAAAAACATTTTTCCTTTCTTAACATGTCATAACATTTTAAACTAAAAGAAGTTAATTAAAAATAAACATGAAAACTTGTAAAGGAAGATTCAACAAAATAATGTTTTATGGAATCATAAAAATCCATTCATTCCGTATTAGTTAAAAAACATTCTTCTTGTGCTTTGGCCGAAAAAGTCAAAAAGTATCTCGTACTGAAAACGACAAAAAATTCCTTTCATATATTTTACTAAAAATTCACCAATAGGTAAATTTGGATTCAAACAATTCTATGAGGATAGAAATAATATTTCATATTGAGGAAACATGGATGTGGACGATAAATATGCTCCAGTAAATACTGAAGTATAAACAATCTCGGATAAAAATTGAGATTGTGAGATTTTCCCTTACCTTAGGTCCGATATGCTTTGTACGTATCCGAAACTCTTGTATAATGATTTAAATAATGTCATTGACTTATTAAAGAATCATATTCATTATTATGATATCATATATGGTTATATTCTTATCTTCTTATTAGTAATATTTCATTGCTACTTGTTATTCGGGTGTTCATTGCTTTATGTTCTTATGCATGTCATGTCGAATAAATTCTTATTCCTATTTTTAGGTTATAGATAACTTATTTAAAGAATGGTATTAGTGTAATATATATCATATTTATTCATTCAATTCATTTATATAATCATTACTCAATTAATATCATGTATAATGAGTCACATCACATCGTGGAGATAGTAGGCCGTACGTACGCACAAGCGATGATATCGTTCCCATAACTATTGAATGGTATTGGAGTGGAGGATGGAATGTCTCAGAATTAGTATCATGTTATAATAATCATATATAGTTATTATTTACACCATTTTACCCATCCAAGTAAGGTGGTGGTGGAAAACATATTACACCACGCCGTGGAGATGGTATTCCGTACGTACGCACGTGCGGTGATTTCATTTTCTGTAGGACGGATAGAAGGTGAAATAGGGTTGTTTCATATTTATAATAACATATCAGTATATTAGTGATACTTATGTTATTAATTTATGATGAAACACATAAATAAGAATTAGTATAAGAAGAAATAAATTGGAAAGAATCGGTAATTGACATTACCTATTCTTTGATGCACCTCTTCTTAACCTCCTTTTAGGGCACTAAAGTTGGTCTTTGAAGAAGACCATGACCTCTATTATGTTTCTAGGGATGTGGAGAAGAGAAATTGGCAGGTGTTGGATGATCTTGAAGGATCAAAGTGGTGTGAGGAGGAGAGGGAGGAGGTGCCCTTTTATAAGGGAGGAGAGGGGCACCTTTGAAATTATAAGAAATATTAATTAATAATAAATTACAACCGCACTTAAAAACCTCAAAAAATGACTCAATTCGAATATGAGATGAGATAGGGTTGTAATATAATCAACAAATAAAATTTATACACATTGTGAATTTATTTTAAACATTATCAACTTGTTTTATCCTTATTTAATCTATTTAATTTTATTTGTTGTAATAATATTCTAAATTTGAAATGATTATAAATAATTACTTATATGTTGTGAATTGTCCATAATTGTACAATTTATGACATTGTCGACCATATAAATTTTAATTTATAATTTTTAAATATTTTTGTGATTTTAAAACAATTTTATATTATGTTATTTTTATAAAATAACAATAGTGTCAATTTTGACACTATTCATTTATTTGAACTTAAATAAAATCTACACAGAAGATATGTTCGAACTAAAATCTTTAATAGATTCATAACATGTCATATTTATCTACTAAATTAGTGGAGAACATTAAATAGTTCATATAATATTTATTTTAATATTTTTAAAACCATTTATTTGATATTTCAATCAATAAAATAATTTTAATATCACTATTGTGTCACCTTTAATGATAATTATTTAATCCCTAAATATTATAAATAAATTCAATTGATGTAGATAATTTTATTAGCTTTCTGGAGACTATTCATGTTCGAAGTTTCTTGAAGTTTATCATTAAATTAAAATTATTATACTTATAAGATTTAAGAGAGTGACATGTTCTCAGTTTCTTTGTGTTTAATAATAATTAAATTATTTTCATGGACAAAAGTCCATAAAATGAATCTATTCCGACCCTTAGGGGATATGGGTCGAATTTTAGTCATCCAATAGATTTCGGGCTTAATGATAATTATATAATCCCTAAAAATTCAAAATAAATTCAAATGATGTAGATAATTTTATTAGCTTTCTAGAGACTATTCATATTCGAAGTTTCATGAAGTTTATCATTAAATTAAAATTATTATACTTACAAGATTTAAGAGAGTGACATGTTGTCACTTTCTTTGGTTTTAATAATAATTAAATTATTTTCATGGAAAAAAGTCCATAAAATTAATCTAATCCTATCATTAGGTGATATTGGCTGTCTTTTAGTCATCCAATAGGTTTTTGGCAGGTGTTAGGATAATTTTATAAACTTATTTTTACCCTTAATTACATGATTTACCTTTAACTGCAATAAATAAAAATTACCGTAGTTACTATTTATAATATCGAAAAAAAATTAACCTATTAACATAATTTGGAACCAATGAATCCAAATATGGATTCCATTTTTAAAAATTCAAAACACAAAAGTTGCAGTAATTAATTTAAAATTAATCCCATTGTTAAGCAAATGGGTTTTAAAAGTTAAAACTTTGCCAAAGATTGAAATGTTTTTACCTATGAATTCAATGTAAAATTAATGATAATGACACAAATTATATTAAATGGTAAAAAAATATTATATTTATAATTTAAAACCATTCAATATTGTAATTTAACCATATAAATTATTGCGATGAAAAAAGATGTTTTTTATTAAAATATAGCGTGTTTTTACTATTCATTAAAATATGAAAGTTATCAGAATACTATGAAAAATTTATCTAAAGTAAATTATTGTATCATGATTCTAAAAAAGAATTTTATTTTTTCAAATTGAACTTATAAACTTGTCAAAAACTAGATTTAATGTGGGTGCTGCATCAAAAGGTGACAAAACTGCATTTAAAAAAAAATACTTATTTTACCCGAAAAATTTATTTTGTTCACATACCATGGTTTATAAAATGTGTAAGACGAATAATAATGTTCAAAATGTATTTAATACTATTCATAACATCTAGTCCATAATAATATTATAACAATATATCGTTGTTTAGTGAAACCCGATATTGCATGCTACGCACGCTATCGAGGAAGGTCGCGATTGCGTGTAACGCAAGCCAAGCCAGTGTTGTGTGTAGTGAAAGATTCCTCTGATGATTCATATAACATAATACATAAAAACAAAATATTTCTCATAAAATATAGGGTTTTACACGTCCTCTCATAATTTCTCGGGATAATTTTTGTGTTCTTCGCATTGGAGGAGGATGACTATCAACCGTGACGAAGTTGACGAAGGCAATGGCATCACCCCACGGTCACTGCCGCACGCCGAGTCCGTGGTTCTCCACCGCCCTCCGGCTGTCGCGCCGCTCCGCGGCCTGCCGCGCCGCCCCGCGAGCCCTCTGCGCCGCCCCGCGGCCCTCCGAGCCACGTCGTGGTCCTCCAAGCCGCCCCGCGGCTCTCCAAGACACTAGTTTCCCTCTGAGCCACCCCATGACCTCACGCCATCCACATCCAAGCAGCCCCGTGGCCGAGCCGCCATCCACGGCTGAGCCTCCCCATGCCCACCCGGCCCCCTCGGCAATGCGCCGCCCTCGCGGCCCCACGACCTCTGCGCCAATTCTCCGTGGCCCCCCGTGGCCTCGCACCGCCTTCGCGGACCTTCGCGGCCTCCGCGACCCTCGCGGCCCTCCGAGGCCTCCACGGCCCCACGTTGTCTCCACGACCCCTATAGCCCCTCGCAGCCTCTACGCCCCCCCGCGGCACATCACGGCCCTTGCGGGCCAGGCTACCCAGGGCTGCCCGGGTTGGACCGGACCCAAACCCACTACGACCCATTTACTCTCTTTTGGCCATAACTTTGGCACAAGATGTTTGATTTAAGAACCAACAGTGGTGATGAAAATATTGGAGCGAGATAGTCCCTTTGAGTATATCCCACTATAGATTTGGATAAAGTTGGAATACAGTGGGGTTGGATAGAGCACGAATCCAACTGGGTCCTCAGGACAAAAGGCTAATAACTCTTTGACCTGGCGTCTAAATGACGCACCGTCTATTGCGTTGAGACCTCTATGACATGGCAGTCCTTTGGGATACTTCTTCATGGAACTTCATGTAAGTTAGAGTATCGACCAGTAGCTTTTGGAGCGAATCCTCCCGGAGACAAGCGAGCATAGTGCTGGAATGCAATAGATGGCTGTGATGAGAAGACTGACTAGCGATCTAGTGTGGGTCAGCTCCTAGCGATCTTGTTTGGGTCAGATCCTAGTGACTATATGTGGTCCAGATCCTAGAGATCCAGTGTGGGTGAGCTCCTAGCGATCCTATGTGGGTCATCTCCTAGAGATTCTGTGTGGGTCAGCTCCTAGGGATCGTGTGTGGGTCATCTCCTAGCGATCCTGTGTGGGTCATCTCAGAGCGATCCTGTGTGGGTCAGCTCCTATTGATCTTGTGTGGGTCATCTCCTAGAGATCTTTTGTGGGTCATCTCCTAGTGATCTTGTGTGGGTCATCTCCTAGCGATCCTCTGTGGGTCAGCTCCTAGCGATCCTGTGTGGGTTAGCTCCTAGAGATCCTGTGTGGGTCAGCTCCTAGCAATCTTGTGTGGGTCAGATCCTAGCGATCCTGTGTGGGTCAGCTCCTAGAGATCCCATGTGGGTCATCTACTAGAGATTCTGTGTGGGTCTATAGCAGAGCCTCTTAACATATTAAGATGATTTATTAGATACAACTAATCACCTCTACTACCGTACTTAAGTTATACCGGGAATGAGCTGAGTTCGTACCTGTGTGGTACTTTCCTTTGTGGTGATACCTTGATGGTATTCTTATGTGTAGCATACCTATGTGGTACTTGCCTTTGTGGTTTTTCTACCTTTGTGGAATAGTTGAGACTTGGGATTTTGGGATGGATCCTGTGTTTCCTCATGATTGAGATGGGTTTACTTGATAACTTAGGTATATATTTGGGCATATACCTAAGTAGGGTTATCAATTGTTTCATGCTTTGTGGTTTATCCTTTGTGGATTTTGTGAGACCTTGAGGGTCTCGGGGTCCCTACTGAGTATCGTTATACTCACCACTGCATGGTCTATGCCTGCACCTTATTGTGTTTGGTGTAGAGGATGGATAGTGATGATCGAGGCTGAGGATACCAGGACTAGAAAGTGCCCAGTGGTGGACCATACGATGTGACGGTATGTAGAGGAGACAGACGGACCTGGAGTGTTGAGGAAGTGATATGTACCTACCCTTCAGGTAGGAACCTCAGAGGAAGACCCAACATCTATCTTTTTTTCCCTCTAATTTACTCTTACTTTCATTTCTCGTACTTTCCAATTGGGATTGTATTCTTGCCCCGTTAACTTACTGTACTCTTTTTGTTATATAGTTTACATGTGTTCATATATTGTTGTGTTCTTGGTTGAGTGTGTTTATAGGATATAAAGGCAATACCTTCCCAATTATAAGGAGTAAACCTTTTGATGCTAGTCGCCGGCCCCTGGCCTATGGAAGGCGGGCTTAGGGTAGTCACAACACGGGCCCCGGGGGACGGGTCGTGACAAATTGTTTTCAGAGGAGTCGGTTCTACCATATAACATAGAACTTTGATCTTTATTTTTTACGGAAATAGTGTTAAGTGTAGTGAGTGTGGTTATCAGTTTAGGGAATCCAGTGTTGGTGCGGTGGCCGATGTATCCATACATCAGGACCCTTACTTCTGATTTCTGACTCAGTACATGAAAACAATGATTATTTGTGTGTTTTAAAGAGTTTTCTTTGTGATATATTTGAGTCATCTCACCAGGTATAACTTATTTATTGTGGCACATCAGTTTCTTTTCAGGATTCCTCCACGAAGACAGCCAGCTAGGGTTTCGAGAGTAGTGTGCACTGATAGCCCACCGAGCGACAAGGCCTAGGTGGAGGGCCCTCTTCTAGTATAGACACCAGTAGAGGCACCAACTGTACAAATTCCCATTATTCCACTAATGCCACCATCCCTTGAAGTATAGAGTGATTTACACTTGAGAACGTTGCACGAGTTCCAGTGCTAGAGGCCACCTAGGTTCAGGGGAGAGGTGGACCCACAGGCAGCTGAGGATTGGCTGGAGGTAATGGTGAGAGTTTTTTGACAGATAGGGACACCATTCGATCACTTTGTGATCCTTACTGCCAGTCTTTTATAGGAAGATGGTTGAGCTTAATGCTCTAAGATCACTACGAGGTGACACTTCTCTAGAAAGTCTTCGAGAGACTCTTTCGGGCAGATTTTTTTCCAGCAACTCTTTGCGCAGTGCGCTTATAGGAGCTACTTCATATGGAGTAGAGCAGCATGACTGTGGCTCAGTAATCAGTGAGGTTCACTGACCTCTCACTCTACTCCATAGATATGGTGCAAGACCCATTATTCAGGGCTCAGACCTTTGAGAAGAGACTCAGGCAGGATATTAGAGCTTCGATGAACTCACTCAGCATCCCGACGTAGGCGGGGGTGTTAGAGATAGCCCTCTTAGTGAAGAGTTTCCAAACTGATCAGTTTCCAGTAGCGAAACCCACCACCATTCATCATGTATATGATTATTCTACAGCTGGCAGCAGACAGATGTCGCAGAGGTCCAAGGGGACTAGACCTATAGGTGGACGACTATAGGATTCAGGTTCGGTTGTGCGTGGTACCCAAGACAGAGCTAGTCATTCTAGGAGCGGGCGGTGTTACACATGCGGCAAGTAGGGTAACATGGCTCGTGACTATCTGACCCACTGTACGAATGATCAGCAGAAGGTCTAAGGACTTCCCAAGAAGAGACAAAGATTCAATTGATGAGGTCCACATGGAATAAGAAGACGTGGCAGAGGAGATATCCATGCATCTAGCGGTGGGCGATGATTCGAGATGTTACCGCCACCATCACCAATATGTCCACCCCGACCATAGAGAGCATGTGGATAGGGGAGAGCCTAGCTCCAGATCTCTGAGGCCTATGATCATGTCGCTATAGAGATGATATAAGGTACGCTATGTGTCTACTCCACCTTTGTTGTGGTACTTATAGACATAGGTTCCAATCATTCTTTTATTCCCACTTCCCTCGTTCAGAGCTCAGAGATTCTGACGGAGCCATTTGGCTCGATCCTTTAGCTAGAGACTCCTACGGGAGCGGATTCGATGATTACCCATTAGTTCCAGCAGTGTGAAATAACTCTATGAGGTGAGATATTTGGCTGAGATCTCCAAGTAGAAACGTCGAGGCCTTACGACGTCATCTTGGGTATGAACTGGTTATCTACAGTCCATACTCAGATAGATTGTATTAGGCACAAAGTGTGGTGTGTCCGCATGGATGGGATCAGTTTTACCTTCACCGGTGAGAAGAGAGCCTAAGCAACACAGGATGGACTTACCCAGAGGAGAGTGCAGCCGATCACTCATCAGTTGGCTAGCCTTACCCTCAGATTAGTTGATGTGGAGAGTCAGAGCTATCATGTAGTGGTGGACCGGTACACAGATGTTTTCCATGATGATGTTCTGGGTCTACCACCTCGTAGAGATGTGGGATTTTACATTGAATTGTACCCCAGGATGACACCTATATCTATCCCATCATATCGGATGGCTCCCGCAAAGCTTTGTGAGCTGTGGGTATAGCTAGAAGACTTGCAGGGGAAGGGATTCATTCAGCCCAGTGTATCTCTTTGGGTAGCCCCTATTTTGTTCACCAAGAAGGCGGATGGGAGCTTGAGAATTTGTGTTGACTATCGGGACCTGAACCAAGTGACTGTGAAGACCAAGTACCCAAATCTGAGGATTGAATAACTCTTTGATCAGCTGAAGGGAGCACGGTGGTTCTTGAAGATATACCTCAGATCAGTATATCACCAGATCAGAGTACGAGACAAGGATGTGCAGAAGACGACTTTCAGATGTTGGTATGTCCATTATGAGTTCTTCATTATTCCATTTAGTGTAACCAACACTCCAGTAGTGTTCATGGGACTCATGAACAAGATCTTTCATCCATACCTTGATTGCTTTGTAGTAGTCTTCATCGACGAAATTCTGATCTACTCGGCTTACGAGGAGGAGAATGCCTATCATTTGCAAGTAGTAATGGACACACTCTGATAGCACTGGCATTATGGTAAGCTCTTGAAGTGCCAGTTCTAGATCTGAGAGGTTCACTTTCTGGGACATGTCAAATAAGAGGCTGGAGTTTCAGCAGATCTAGCGAATATTGAGGCGGTGCTTACATGGGATCCACCCAGGAGTTTGACAGAGGTACAAAGTTTCCTGTGTTTGGCAGGATACTACTGGAGGTTTGTGCCAGATTTCTCCAGAGTTACAGCACCTCTATTAGTATTGAAGAATAAGGGGTAACCTTTTGTGTGGTCAGATAGATGCCAACGGAGTTTTCAAGAGCTAAGGATGAGGCTGACTAGTGCCCCCTTCTTGAGGCTTCTAGAGGAGGGAGTAGGGTACGTAGTGTACTTCAACTCATCAGGGACCGGAATCGGATGTGTCCTAATGCAGGTGAAGGCAGTGATCACATATGGTTCTCGACAGTTGAGACAACATGAGCAGAACTATGCTACCCATGACCTAGAGTTAACAACAGTGGTATTCTCCTTGAAGATGTGGTGAAACTATCTGATGGGCGAATGTTTTACAGTCTACTCAGATCACAAGAGTCTCAGGTATATGTTCTCTCAGAAGGACCTGAACCCGAGACAATGATGTTGTATTGAGTTCCGCCAAGACTATGACTTCTTGATATTCTATACTCATGGGAAGGGGAATGTTGTAGAAGATGAAATTATCCATAGATTTGGTATATAGCTACTAGGTGAGGCGACGAAGCAGCTGGACGCTTTACAAATATCCTTTGTGGAACATGATGGAGAAGCTTCCTTTGAGTCTCTTACATTCACTCCCCCACTTCTTCAGTGAGTCAAGGAGGCGCAACATGGGGATGCTGACTGTGTGTCTCGACGTGCTCAGATATCCACAGGGCAGGAACCTGATGGATTTTCTTAAGGTAGGGAGCATGTCATCCTCTTCAGAGGACGTACCATGGTACCAGTGTTGCTTCATGAGGAAGTGATGTGGGATATCCACACATCCCCTCTAGTGGTACATCCGAGAGTGGAAAAGATGCACTTAGATCTCCGACGACAGCACTGGTTGCCGAGAATGAAGAGAGCTGTAGTAGAGATTGTTTCTCGGTGCCTGAATTATCTGCAAGTGAAGGCAGAGAATTAGGTACTAGCAGGCTTGGTTCATCCTTCAGAGGTCCCATAGTGGAAGTGGCATGGGATATCCATGGACTTTGTGACACAACTTCCACGTACATCTAGAATTCATGACTTGATTTGTGTGATCGTCGACCGACTCACCAAGTCGGCCCACTTCCTACCGATCAGAGAGAAGGGTTTAGTAGAGAGCTTGGGATGCCTCTAGGTGTAGGATATTGTGCGGCTACATGGAGTAACCTTGGCGATTGTCTCTGATTGTGATACAAGTTTTACTTCCCGGCTATGGAAGGGGTTTCTAGGAGGCTTTTGGGATACAACTTCGTTTGAGCACCACCTTCCATCCCCAGATGGATGGTCAGACTGAGTGGACCATTCAGACCCTCGAGGACATGCTACGTGCTTGCGTCCTCGACTTCGGTCGCTACTGGGAGGATCACTTTCCTTTTGTGGAGGTTTCATACAAAAATATCTATCACTCCACCATTGGGATGACACATTTTGAGGCATTTTACGAGCAACCCTATAGATCACCTTTGTGCTTGACTGATCGAGGGGAGTTAACACTTGTGGGAACAGAGATGGTACGAGCTACCACATAGAAGGTGCAGATCATCCAGAAGCGGATGAAGACTACATAGAGTAGGTAGAAGTCATATGCTGATAGGAGACGAAGACCTCTAGAGTTCAAGGATGGTGACCATGTGTTTTTATGAGTCTCACCTTGATGAGGTTTGCAGATATTTGGCCGAGGCGGCAAGTTATATCCAAGATTCATCAGACCTTTCCGGGTCCTCAGAAGAGTTGGAGAGGTGGATTACCACTTAGATCTTCCCCCCCAGTTGCACCGGGTGCATGACGTCTTCCACGTATCCCTGTTGAGGAGATACTTGCACGACCCTTCTCACTTCATCGACCACGGCGAGCTGGGCGTCGACGATGCAGTGACTTTTACGGTAGTTCCAGTAGAGATAGAGGATCTACACGAGCGGGTCCTCTGTGGGCAGTCGATACCTTTGGTGCGTGTTCGTTGGCAGCAGGGGAAACTCCAGGAGAGCACATGGGAGCGAGAGGCTCAGATGGGTGCTTGGTACCCCCACTTGTTCCCTTAGTTTAAGTTGTGGCTTACGGGGACGTAAATCCCTAAGGTGGGGAGAATGTAAAGACCTGGAATTTCCATGTAATTTTTTTTAAATATATGGGAATTTTTCAAGTCCGCGAAAATTAACAGCGTGTGATTCCGAGGCCCGGGGTTCCAGGAATGAATTTTCGAACTTTTTTTTGGGTACGTTCAATAAACGTGTGAGCGGGTTTTTCTAACTTTTTAACCGGTGCTTGGAATTGAAATATGATGGCACTATTGAACTCGCAGCGCCAGTATTCACTTAAGGAGACCTTCAACCCGAATGCAGTGGGTTGAGAGTGGAAAATATAATTTGGCTTTTTCATGAAAGAATAAAATAGAAATAAATTTGTGTAACATTTTATTTTTTATTTTGAAACCACCCATGTATATATTTCATAGGTGGGGACCAACTGAACTAAAACCTCCCCTGAGAGGTTATGGAGGTGGGGACCACCGAGCTTAACCTCCCATGAGAGGTTATGGTGGTGGGGACCACCCGAGGCTTGAAACCTCTTGAACTCTCTATTAAGTGGGGAGAAATATCTTGAGCTCCCCTGCTTAATTATTCAAACTCTCCCCTTTAATTAATTAATCCAACAAACCAATTAATTAATTTAACCAATTTGAAATTAAGCCAACATAATCTATTAAGTTGGCTATTCCTCATTTTGGGGGGATTGGGGGAAAATATTGGCAAAAGGGAGGAACTTGGAGAATTGGGAGAAATCTCTCCAACGTAGAACACCGACTTCGACTTTGACTTCCTCCTCGGGAAAATCATTAATGGGGAACGTCTTCAATGTCAACGAACTGACGACCGAGGAAACACTGACGTCACCGATGAACATCTATCCCCGACAACATTGTCTTATTCCTCACAACCTCCATCGATGAATCAAACGAGGTAGGGAGGGTGTTTGAATTATTCCCATTTACTATTCTTGATATTCTTGTGATTCAAGTATTATCCATTTACTACCACTCTAATGAGGAGAGTGAGGGCCAAAGAAACATGATCCTTCCTCTCTGAATTTCATGGGATAATTCTTGTGTTCTTCATGATGGAGGAGGACAACTATTAAATGAAAAGCAGGCAACAAAGGGGAAATAGGCGACACAAGAAATGACGCTGACCCACGACCACTGCCGCCTGCGGCCTCTATGACCCCCCATGGTGCTCTGCCGCCCGCGGCCCGCCGCACCGCCCCGCGGCCTGCTGCACCCCCCCCACGGCCGAGCCACACTTCCCATGGCCCTCCGAGCTACTGCGACCCTCCAAGCCGCCCCGTGGCCTCGCGCCATCCGCTGGAGAGCATCCTCATGACCGAATCGCCCCGCGCCCACGCGGTCTCCATGGTAACGTGCCGCCCTCTCGAACCTAAGGCCTCCGCGCCGCCACGCCACCGCTCCGCGATCCCCCGTGGCCTCACACCCCCTTCATGACCCGCATAGACCTCCCTGGCCCCTTGTTCCCCTCGTGGCCTCCGCAACCCCCACGGCCCTCACAGGCTGGACCGGGTCTGTCCGACTGAGTCAGACCGTACCCAGACCCACTACAACCCATTTATGCTCCTTTGGCCATAACTTTGGCACCAGGTGTCCGATTGATGAACCACTAGTGGTGATGGAAATATTTGATCTAGAAAGTCCCTTTTAGTATATCCCAATATATATTTTGATAAAATTGGAATACGGTCAGGTTGGATCGAGCACGAATCCAACCGGGTCCTCAGGACAAAAAGCCTAATAACTCACAGACCAGGCGTCTGAACGATGCGCCGTCTGTTGCGTTGAGACCTATATGACATGGCGGTACTTTTAGATAATTATTCAAGGGACTTCATGGTATTTGGAGTATCGACCAGTAGCTTGTGTAGCGGATCCTCCCGAAGACGAGCGAGCATAGTGCCGGAACCTAGTAGCTGGCTGTGACGAGAAGACTGACTAGCGATCCTGTGTGGGTCAGCTCCTTGGGATCCTATGTGGGTTAGCTCCTAGAGATCCTATGTGTGTCAAATCCTAGTGATCCTCTATGGGTGATCTCCTAGTGATCCTGTGTGGGTTAGCTCCTAGCGATCCTGTGTGGGTCTGCTGCTAGAATTCTTGTGTGGGTCAGCTCCAAGCGATCCAATGGGGGTCAGCTCCTAGCGATCCTGTGTGGGTTAGCTCCTAGAAATCCTTTGTGGGTCATCTCCTAGAAATCCTATGTGGGTGAGATATTAGAGATCCTGTGTGGTTCAGCTCATATTGATCCTATGTGGGTCATCTCCTAGCGATCCTGTGTGTGTCAGCTCCTAGTGATCCTATGTGGGTCAGCTCCTAGTGATCCTGTGTGGGTCAGCTCCTAGAGATTCTGTGTGTGTTATCAGCAGAGCCTCTTAATGGATTATGTTGATTTAGTAGCTATAAATAATCATCTCTACTACCATACTTAAGTTATACCTTGATTTAGCTGAGTTCGTACCTGTGTGGTACTTTCCTTTGTGGTAATACCTTGGTGGTATTCTTCTATGTGGCGTACCTATGTGGTACTTGCCTTTGTGGTTTTCCTTTCTTTGTAGAATAGTTGTGCTTTGGGATTTTGAATTGGACCCTGTGTTTCCTCATGATTTATATGGTTTTACTTGATAACTTAGGTTTATGTATGGGCTTATACCTAGTAGGGTTATCAGTTGTTTCATGCTTTGTGGTTTATCCTTTGTGGATTTTCTGAGACCTTGAGGGTCTCGAGGCCCTTACAGAGTATTTTTATACTCACCCCTGTATGGGATATGCCCGAACCTTGTTGTGTTTGGTGCATACGATGAACATCGTTGATCGAGGCTGAGGATACCAGGACTGGACAGTGCCCGGTAGTGGACCATATGACGTGAAGATACATAGAGGAGACAAATGGATGTGGATTGTTGAGGAAGCAATTTGTACCTACCCTTCAGGTTGGAACCTCGGAGGACTACCCATCAGCTATCTTCCTTTTTTATCCAGTTTACTCATACTTTCAGTTGTTGTACTTTCCAGTTGGGCTTGTATTCTGGCCCCTTTTACTTACTATACTCTTTTTGTTATATAGTTTACTTGTGTTCGTATCATGCTGTGTGCTTGGTTGAGTGTGTTTACAGGATATAAAGGCAATTCCATCCTAGTTATAGGGAATACGCCTTTCGGTTCTAGTTGCCTTCCCCTGTCCTATAGAAGGCGGATTTGGGGTAGTCATGGCATGGGCCCCAGGGGACGGGTTGTGACACTTTTAGTTATCATCTGAACTATTTAGGTGAAAGATAATTGGCCCTATTAATAATTTCTTCATATATTATTATATTTTCTCCTGGTATGAGCTTAATTAGGAGATGATATTGGTCGACCTATGAACTATGAACCTATAGTAGGTGGTATCATGTCTTTCATTAAATGTTGGGGTGTTTATATATACTATTGTTCTATACAAAATATTTATAGGATTTGCCTTGAAATGAATTAAAACCTTGAATTGTTAGGCATGGACTATGTAATTAAAGAGCTATGTTAATGTTTGGTTGTTAGTTAATGACCTCGAAACAAAACAACCCCTCGGGTGTGTCGATTATTTGAATTAAACCACCAGGGGTGGATTTTGGTTTTGAATGCCTCTTAGAAGTGCCATTTACCCTTTATCATGGGATTCCATTGTTAAATTGACAATTGTGATTGAGTTTTATATTGATAAGTTGGTTTTTAAATTAAATTTTAATTCAAAGTGATGATTTGATATGTACATTGAATAGTGATATCAATTGTAAATGAAATAGATAAGGAAGTGGGAATGTATTACATTCCCCTAGAAATATGCCTTATATTTCTTGATTAAGTATGAATTTATCTTTTTATTAATTTTCCCATGTGAGATGAATAGATGATATGCCATGTAATAGGTTGTATAAGCATTAGAAGCTTGTTATATTGTTTTTCCCACATTAGTTTTTGGAATCCAATCCTTATAATCTTGGCCAATGATTTGTGCCACCTTTTGAGGTGAGTTTTGAAAAGAGTGTTCTTGGTATTGGACTTGATATATTTAAATGGAATTTATTAAATGTAATTTGTTAAATGTTAATATTCTTATATGCCTAGGGAGACAAATTGAGTCAAATTACAATTCCTTAGAAGGAATAAATTGGATTTTACCTGGTTTGTTCCAAAGTGATACTTGGACTTTGGTTATGGACTACTAAGGACTCAATAGGTATGACCTTTATTTGCCGATTGATACATGGATTCATATGATAATACCATGGATGAACTCTAATGGCATTGATCTTATATTCCATGGGTGATACTTGGGTTTCCTTAGTAGATGGCCAAGGAAAAACTCAATTGTAAGTGATGTTTTATTTCACCTAGAGAAATAACTTGGTTCTTGAGAGGTTCTCTATGGATAAACATATAGTTTATTGTTTTATGTTATACATGGAGTTATAATTGGATCTCAACCTAGGAATACCAGGGGTAGGCTTAGGTTCTAAACAATAAAATGAATGAAATGAATTATGAGATGCGTATGTCAATCCAAAGTACAAAAATGGATTTGGTCATGTTTGGAATTTTATAGATAGCATGTTTAGGTATCTTTTGACCATGTTATCATGTGAGAAAATAGGATAGACACCGAGTCTCGAGACTTGTTAATTAAATGAAATTAAATGATGGAATGGATTGTTAAAAATTAGAAACCATACTTGTAGGATGTTTACTTTTGATTACTTCCTTTACTTTTTATATTTTTCCTACACATTGTTGTTATATATATTCACCAACTAGATGGTACAGAACTTGGGTGGCTTCCTACTTTGATTATTTCTCACACCCTATTTGGGCTACCTTTGGGTACCCAAACAAACCATGTTATTACAGGTATGGATAACAGAAAATACCCTTTTATAAGTTCACAATGATTGATTAGGAGTATGGGAGCATGGGAATGAGATGAGGCTCACAATGCTAGCTGGGTTATTTTAGCCTTTTTTTAATTTTGTTCCATGTATTATACACCTGCCTTTTATACATGTTTTGTATTATTTATTAGAGACATATGACATGTATTATCAACATCATTGTATCTGAGATTTCATTTGATATTGTTATCAATTTCTTATTTGTATCTATTGTTTGTATGATTTACTGCATCTTCTATTTGACTGATATTTCTATTCCATTTTGTTACACTCTGGTTAGAGGCAATAGTCTCCCTAAAGACTCACTCTAGGCTCTTGTTTCTAGCAGGAAACGTTTGGTGTTTGGGGAGATGAGCTTGAGGCCATGTGAGCCACCATGCCTTGGCATCGTTTAGTGGAACCCGATTCTGGGACATTATGAAGTGGTATCAGAGAAATATTTTATAGTTTCATTTATTATTTAGAAATAATAGAAAGGGATATGAAGGAAAAGAAATTTGGTAATGAGATGTTATTGGGTGTTGAAAACCCACATACATGAAAAATCCAAATTGCCTCGACTTAAATAGCTATTTTATAGATTTTTACTATTACAGTTGATTTGATTGCACTGTTGGGTGACACACTCAATTTGTGATGTTATTATTGATATTATTTTAAGTTATATTGTGTTAAAACCCAATGAGATGAGGGTATTACATCTCATGCATAATCATAGGCTCCTACTAAATTTCACATGCCTTGAATTATGCTATTCTGTTTAGGATTAATTACTTATTTCATGTTGTTTTGATTGGAGGTGTGATATATATACGCACAATTGTGAAATGTATTCTAGAATGTGTTTTGGTGTGAATCAGATGGACTCCAAGATTTGGTTCTTGGGGAGTATGGGCCCTTATGGACTAGAATTTGGAACACCATTTGGTTCAACCAATTGAAAATGAAATATGATAATTGTGAAATTTTTGGATTAAAATGAGAATGAAATATGAAATTGAATATGGAAATGAAAAGGAAAATGCAATCTTGAGATGCTTATGGTAGAGGACTTGACCAGACCATACCTTAGCAGTGGAAAACTGGTAGTGTATATTGCTTATACCTAATCTGTATGTCACCCAAACCTCAATCATGGATCAATAATAGGAGTTTGTTTTTACATCGGAAGGATTATACTTATCCTATATCTGTATATGTTATTTTGATCTGTAAATTTTGATAAAAATATTGATATGAGGAAAGTGTTTGGAATTATAGATGCATTACACCCGGATATCCTCTATTCATATGTCAGGAAGGTAGTGATGACTACCCTCCATATGTGGTGGACTATGGGATATTAGTGGATCCTCTTGTAGTTCAAACTGCGGCTCTAGTCGTTGTACCAGCCATAGGTGATTAGGCAGAGTTTTGTGATGGGTTGTTACACTTTATACAAACTATTCAATGAGAATTGTGACTTTCATAGGCTATGGAAGAGTTGATGTGTGAGTTACAAAGGTAGTGTTCCCCCACATTCTTTGGGGATAGTGGCCCACAAGACACAAATTCAAGGAAAGAGGACATGCTATCTATCTTCGAGCATCTAAAGACGCCTCTTTAGAGGTGGGTAAATCTTGCTACAGATGCTGCATGATTCTTATAAGAGGTGGTAGGATGTTATCACTCAAGAATATCATCATCGGGAAATGTCCTGGAGGGATTTTCATATGGAATTTTATGATCACTTCTATCCTGAGACCTTGAGGGATGATAGATCATGGGAGTTCTTACACATAGAGTAGGGTGTACCATTGGTTATGGATTACTCGACCTGCATTACTTTTCTCCAGCGCTTCTCACGTATTCTTTTGGGTGATGAGTTATATGAAGCCAAGTGATTTGAGGACAGTCTCAGGTACACAATTTGATCATAGGTGAATGTGTTTCTATTGACTACTATTTATATAATAGTGAAATAGGTTCTTATCATAGAACATGACTAGAGAGGGGCTTGGGGTGTGAGCCTGGATGGTTCTGCATTGAGATCTGGTACTGCATTGACTGATAGTAGGAAGCATAATATGGAGCTTCCAATCAGTGACATTAGCAGTCAGAACACACAATCAGGTAGCCAGGTGAGTTGCTACTAGTGTAGTATGTCAGGTTATACAAGGACACAATGTATGAGGGACCCATTCGTGTGCCTATCTTATGGAAATGTGGGATATCTACAGTGATTTTTCAGTACTTTTCCACCAGTAGCTAGTGAGGGAGGGTTTTATTGACTCTATGTTTAGGACAGGGGTCAAAATTTTCTCATCAGGTGGGGGAGATGGACTAATGCTGGCTGATCAGGTTGAGGTGGTGGTCATGGACATGGTAGTTAGACCCTAGTTTTATAGAGTTAGTAGAGAATACTTTTTGTTGGTATCTAAGCATTATCACATGGCCGCAGTTTAGGATAGATATATGTAGTGCAAAAAACCCTTGAGGAGAAGGATCCTAGACTTTCTACTATCATAGGTACTATTCTAGTATCCACTAGTTTAGTTTTTCTATTTTTGACAGAGGGGCTTCTCATAGCTTTATATTTATGCCCATTGTGGAGAGACTTGGGCTCATTATTGAGACTTATGATAGTTTAGGGATTCTTAACACTCCTTTGGGGGTTATAATGGAGGGTGTATGATAGTAAAGGGAGTCCCCCCTTGAGATCAGTGTGTGACACTTTGTATGAGACCTATTTTTCCTCAAGATGATAGGTTTTGACATCATTCTCAGGATGGATTGGTTGGTTAACTTTCATGATTTCATTTTATACTACCGAAGGGTGAGTTTCATATCACTAGAGGGTGGAGAGTTCATTCATAAGGGTGAATGAGATATATAGGAGAGCTAAGCTGTACCTGAGCATTGTGGGCTGGGCGGGATGACAACCTAGAATGTGAGTTTATAGCTGGATGATCCGGAAACATGTCAGGTTGATTTTTCTCTAGTGGTTGATCATTTCAGGGACATTTTTGTGGATTAATTTTTAGGGTTACCTCTAATAGGATATGTAGAGTAATATATTTTGCTAGTGATAGTAGATTCATGTATATCCATTCCTCATTATAGGATGATTACTACTGTGATGCAAGAGATCAAGAGGAAGCTAGAGGATTTAGAGGATAGGGGTTTTATCTGACCTAGTACTTCTCCGTGGGGCTCATTGGACCTTTTTTCAAAAAAGGTGGATGAAACTCTCCGGATACGTGTGGATTAATGGATATTGAATTAGTATTCAGTTAATAAATGTATCCTCTATTGCAGATAGATGATCTCTTTAACCAACTTCGAGGAGCTCAAGTCTTCTCCCAGATTTATTTGATATCTAGTTATCATCATGTTCATGTTAGACCATCATATATACCTCACACAAATGTTTTTAGTAGGTATGGTATATATGAGTATTTGGTTATGCTATTTGGCCTCACAAACATGCAAATGATATTCATGGCATTGATGAACTAAGCATTCCATATTTAGCTTGCTTCATTTGTGATGGTTTCTGTGAATGATATCTTGGTGTATTCTCAAAATCAACATGACCATGTCAAACATCTTGAGATTGTTTTTAATACACTGATATAGAATTAGTTATATGATAAGATCATAAAGTGACACTTTTGGATAGATCATATTCATGCCTTGGGTCATATCATCTCACAGGCAGGAGTCTCAGTTAACCCAGAAAAGTTATGTGCTAGAGTTTCCTAGGATCATCCTAAGAAAATATTTGAGGTAAAAAGTTTCTTAGGGATGGATGGTTACTATATGAATTTCATACAAGACTTCTCACACCTAACAATTCCACTTATGGGATTTACTAAGGAGGGTGTGAAATTTTTATGGTTAGATTTATTTTAGATGGAATTTTAGGAGATGAAAGCGATTTTGAATTTAGTGTTGATACTGATTTTTCCTAATCCAACTAGGAGTTACACTGTTTATTGTGATGCATATAGTATCGGTCTAGGAGTAGTTCTTATGAAGGGGAATTGAGTTATAGAATATGATTCTTGGAAGTTGAGGCCACATTAGATTAATTATCCGATGCATGTTCTCGAGTTAGCTACAGTTGTTTATACATTACGCCATTGTAGTAACTATTTATGAGGAGAGTTTTTTGTGGTGTGCACAATCAAAAAAATCCTCAAGTACATATTTATACAGTGTGATATGAATTTGTGGTAGGGAAGGTGGGTTAATTACACATAGTCTTTTTAATTTGAGATTTCCTAAATTCCTTGTAAATGAAATGCTGTGGTTAATGTATTGAGCATGAGGACTCAAATAAATGTAGTACAACATGACAGTAGTGAGAGGAAGCTTATGAATTTATTCTATGAGTTTCACTTGGAGGTTCATGAAAGTTAGGGATAGAATTTTATATCACCATTAGTTATGACATCCACCCTATTTTATTGAGCATGGATGATGCAGTTATAGGATTCCGAGGGCCTAGTACTTTGAGAGAGTATGGCAAGTGAGGATAATCCTCATAGTTATAATGTTGGCGGGGATGCAATTATATGATTACTTGGTCACTTATGGGTTTCAATAGACATGTGTGAGGAGATGATGTGAGACTTCCTTGATTTAGATTGGGTAGTGCACCCTAGAATCCCCAATATGTATTAGTATTTACATCGCCAGCACTGGTGACTGAGTAAGGAAAGTTATGTTACTAGTTTTTTGATGAGATGTTCCACCTGTTAGTAGGTGATGGAAGAACACTAGAGAACAAATGGACTTTTACTACAGCTACCCATTCCCGAGTGGAAATAGACTTATGTCACGATGGATTTTGTGATAGGTTTACTGATTTTTACTCTAGGTAATAATTCCATATGTGTTGTGGTTGATAGGATCATTAAGGTGTCACATTTCCTACAGATCAAGTAAACCTTTTGTGTGGTCGATATGAAGAGGTTGTACGTCTGTGAGATAATACGAATTGATGGGGTCGTACATACTGTTGTTTTAGATAGGGATTCCCATTTTACTTCACAGTTCTATAAAGGTATATAGAGGTAATTTGTCATAAAAGTGATTCTGAGAAAGCAATATCACCCTCAGATAAATGGATAGTAATAGTGCATGATTTAAGTTCTACAGGACATGCTACGAGTATGTATCCAAGATTTTGGGGGCTCTTGGGAGAGGCATATACCCCAAGTTGAGTTTTCATAAAATAATACTATTCATAATAAAATATAGATCGTGACTTATGATGATTTGTATAGTAGGCCATGGAGATCACCCCCATGTTGGTTAGAGGAAGGAGAGAAAAATATGATGCGACCTCATCTTGTTCTGGAGGCCACAAAGAAGGTGCAGTTGATTTGGAAGTGGATGGATACTATGCAGTCTCATCATAAATCATATTCTAATCATTTTAGACGATCTATAGATTTCATTATTGGGGATCAATTTTACTTGTGTGTCTCACTAAGGCTTGGAGATAGGTGGATCAGGAGATAGGGTAACCTTTCATTGAGATACGTTAAAGAATTTGAGATTTTAGAGAGATTTAGGCCGATAGCCTATCATTTTTTATTACCTTAGAGGTATCGGGCTATGCATGAAATCTTCCATATATCTCAGATGTGATGATATTAGTAAGACCCATATCATGACTTTTATCCCGAGGAGGTTGATTTACAGGTATATTCATCCTTTGAGAAGCATCCTATACATATTGTGGATTGTATAATGAATGTTCTCTAAGGATGATCAGTTCCTCTAGTATGGGTGTTATAGTAATACAACCATGTATAGGATGAGACCTGGAAGCGGGTGGTTGATGTGTGATCGTAGTGGCGAGAGTTATTCTCAAGCAATCTTGACCACCCTTGGGAAGGTAATTCCGAGATGAATTGATCTAAGATGGAAAGTTTTTTATAAATTGGTTTTTATTTAAGGTACATATTCTTTACTTTCAATCAAATTTCAATTTAAATGTTTTAAAATGGTCTAATATGATTTACATTTGAGTTCATGGTGGAATCAGGGGTGTATGGGGTTGGTTTAGATCTCGAAACACATGTTTTGGGGTGAAATAATCCTAGAGCACGGTTAGTTCAAACCATGTGATGTGGGATATTGGAGAGCTATAGGCCACACATTAAGTAAAACTATGTGTTGGGAGCCGTTCCCTACAGCAGTCAGTGCACAATTCATACACCGATAGATCAAATTGTGTGTCTAAGCTATGAAACATTAATAATTTGAGTAAAAATACTATATTTGTGTTAATTAATTATTAAAATCTAATAAAGTTTCACTCTTTATTCTCGGTCACAATAGCCATGAGCCCTTGAGATCTTCCTTGAAGTCTATTCTTGATTTTGAGGTAACTCTTCCATTAGATCTACAATTCAAGCGCCCCTCATCTCGTTGGATCTTAATCAGTGAGTTCTCAATTAATTTTTAGATTTTATTCATTATTTTGGTGGTTGTATACACTATTTAGGTGAGGGAAAATATGTCCTATTAATAGGTTTTCATCCGTTCTTCGATTTTTTCCTGATATGAGAAAAATCAAGAGTTGATACTGGATGATCTATCAACTACTAACCTATGGTAGGTGAGTCATGACTTTCGTTAATAGTTGTGGTGTTTATATATGCCATTGTTCCAAATGACCAATTTACAAGAATCAACTTGAAAGGTATTTAGTCCCTTTAATTGTTAGGAACAACCTATGTGATTGAAGAGGCATGTTTATGTTTGGTTATTGGTTAAGTAACTTGAAAAGAAACCACCCCATTGGTGTGTTTATTATATGAATTAAATAAGCATGGGTGGTTTTTGGTTTTGGATTCCTCTTAGGTGTTACCTTTACCCTTTATTATGTGATTTCATTTTTAAATATATAATTGTGATTGAGTTTTTATTTGATAAGTTTATTTTGTATTTGAATTGTAAGTCAAAGTGATGATTTGATATTTATATTGAATTGTGATATCAATTGTAAATGAAATGGATAAGAAAGAGGGGATGAATTCTATACCCCCAGAAATATGCCTTTCATTTTCTGATTAAGCATGAATTTCTATTTTTATTGATTTTAACATGTGAGATGAATAGAGGATACACCATGTAATAGGTTTTTTCAATCATGAAAAGCTTGTCATAAAGTTTTAACAATGTGAGAATTTTGAAGCCAAGCCTTCTAAGCATGGACAATGATTTGATCCACCTTTTGAAGTGAGGTTTGAATTGAATGTTCTTGGTGTTGATATTGAAATGTTTGAATGGAATTGATTAAGTGGAATTGGTTAAATGATATTATGATTATGTTCCTTTTGTGAACCATGGATTCAAATTAGAATTCCATGGAAAGACTCAATAGGATTTTACCTAGTTTGTGCCTGAGTGATACTTAGACTCAAGTTATGGACTGCCAAGGATGGACTCAATGGGGATGACCATTATATATTGAGTGATACATGTATTCTTATGATAATTACATGGAAAAAATAAAAGGGAATTGATCTTATATTCCATGGGTGATACTTGGGCTCCCTTAGTGGACCGCCATGGATGGACTCAATCGGTAGTGACATCATAGCACACCTAGAGGGATACATCTGTTCTTGAGAGGCTTTCCATGGATGGGATTGTAGGGTGTTGGTTTATGTTATACCTAGAGTGATACTTGGATTCCAAATTAGGAATTCCATGGATGGGATCAAGTTCTAAACTGTACAATGAATGAAATGAATTATGATATGCATCTTCTAATCCAAAAGACAGTCTTGGAATCAGTCTTGTTAAGAATTTTATGAATGGACTATTTTGGAATCCTTTTACCATGTTATCCTAGGGTGAACTGGGCTATGCACCAAGTCTCAAGACTTTTTTTATTAAATTAACTTTAATGATTAAAAGTCTTTCTATAAAATGAGAACATAGACTTATAGGATTTTTAATTTTGAGTACTTCATTTACTTGTTATATTTTTCCTGCACACTGTTATAATATATATTCACTGACTTGATGGCATAGACCTTTGGTGGTTGCCTATTGGGATTATCTATCACACTCTATTTGTGTCACCTTTGGGTATCCAAATTGACTATATTTTTATAGGTATGGATAAGGTCAAGTACCCTTCTATAGGTTATTGATGATTTCTTAGGAGTAGGGGAGCATGGAACCAAGATGAGGCTCATGATGCTAGCTTTGATATTTTTGTGCTTTTTTACTTTTTTTACAATTATTTTAGACCTAAATTATGTACATGTTTTGGCTACTTTATTAGAGAAACATGAAATGTATTATCATAATCTTTCAATTTGAGTTTACTTTTTATATTTTTATCTATTCCTATTGTGAATCTATTGTCTTTCTGGATTACTACTTCTGCTATTTAAATACTATTGCTATTATGTTGTGTTATAATCATTTAATAGGGAATAATCTCCCCACAGAGTCACCATAGTCCCTCGCAGCTAATTAGAAGCCTCTATCATTTGGGGAGAGGCACTTGAGGCCATGTGACCCACAAGGCTCGGGGAAACTTTTAGTGGCACCTGGGTCCAAGATGTTGTACATTCTAAGGACTTTTAATTGGCAAAGAAATGTGGTGGAAGTGATCTCATTTTATAAGAGAAGAAAATATTTTTTCCTAATTACTCGTTACTTTACAATAATGTTATTTCACTATTACATTCTAAAATGATCCAAAATGGAAAATAATTGATTGGGAGATGTGTTATGGTCATGAATTCCTCCTCCATTCATTTGGTTCCATGTTTTTAACTTGGTTTTAGTCCTTTATCATTAGATTTTTAACTTTTTACTTTTTGGTTTTTACCTTGGTAACTGGTTTTTACCTCGATAATTTAATTTTAATGCCAAAAAATAAAATTAACCTAGTTACATAATTTGGGCCTAATTACTCAAACTTTGAAATCCTTTTTTTCAAAAAAAATATATTTTCAAGAAAAATTAATTTTCACATGTAAAGCTTAAAAATCCATTTTTTAAAAGTGTATTTTTAAATGTAAAAATAATATCTATGATAAAATTATCAATGATATTAAATTAAATGAAATTAAAGAGTTTATTATTAAAAATTAATAGTTATATGGATTAAAAATTAAGCCAAAATATAATTTTACCATCTGATACCAAGATAAAAAAGGCAAAATAAATATTTGTTTTATTTGAATAAAAGATTAGTTATGTTTCAAAATTTCAGGAATAGGTCTTCTGAATTCAACATATATTTTTTAAATTCATCATTTCTATCTATAAATAAAATTTAGAACATTAAATTTTTTTTATATGTTTTTAAATGTTATACATAATTCATGATATTTTCATAACCACTATGGTTTTAGTAATATAGTATTTTTCACAATTCGCCTAAAAATCAACTATTTTAGAAAAATATCAAAAATTAATCAGTGGATAATATTATTTATATAAATAAAAAAATTAATATAATTAATACAAATTAAAATTCTATTTTTTTTTCAATTCAAAAATTAATTAAAAACAGAAAAATATAATAAAAATTGTTTACATAGGAAAATAGATTTTTAAAAATATTCACTATTATTATTTCCTATAAATTACTAAATATATAGATGTTATTGTATTTTTCATATCAAAGGTATATTTTATCTATAATATACTTAGTTTCTTAATATAATTTGTCTAAAATGTTAATTTTAGAAAAAAATATTTTTTTAAGTATAAGGTGATCGTATTAGTTATTTAGCTAAACCAATTGAATTTTATAAATAAATCAATATTGAAAATGTACTATATTTTTCATTTTATAGATATTTCATAATTATTTTGCCTAAATTTATATCCACTAATTTTCTGGAAATGTTTTTATGGTTATATTTACGTCATTAAATATTTGGTTGTTCATTTTGGTTTGTTTTTTCTTGTAAAACAATCTAGTAAACCTACTTTTTAATTTAAATAAAATATATAATAAAATATCCAGATGTTATAGTATCAATTCCCTCTCCTAAAATTCATGAAAATTAAATTGTGATTTTACTTTATTCAGTACATGATCACTATAATACCACTTGTTGATGGAGAACACACATCAAAAGCATAAAAATTTAGTATTTTATAATTTTATTATAGATTTTACATAATAAATTTTCCTCCCATGATGTACAATTATTGTTATAATCTATGGATTTTTTGTGGAATTAATTAAGAAAAATATTTAATCAAATATCTTCCTCATTTGATTTGAAGATGTAGGGGTGTTTTGCTCATTTATTGTGATATCTGCTCAATAGAACAAAATTCAGATTCCTCGAGGTCATCCAAACATGCTTAATTAGTCAAATAGAGAATTGATAAAAATAATATGGGTGCTAGAATAAATTACCAATAGACCTTTTGACCTCTTGATGACCACCAGAACACTGGTTCTTTGATTCAAGAAAGAAGAATTTGTTCAAGGTGGCTGAAGGGACCCTTTATCACTCTATGATGTTAAAGAGAGTTGATAGGTTCTCTCTAATTTAAGTGAGTGAATAATAATCTTAATTTTGGATAAAAAATAATTATATATCATGTTTAAGCTTACATATATTTCACATCATCACCTAATATGTTTAACCACCTGAACAAGAAATAAATGACATCTTATGACCAGTTAACTTTTCATAAATTCCATTTATATTTTATCACTCACTTTTAACATTAGAAATATATTTTTTGATAAAAATTGTGAAACTAAATTGACTCTATTATCCCACAAACTTTATATGATTAATGAACATAAAATATTAATTTTTAAAATATTTTTCCCCAAAATCACAGAATAACTTGTGAATATTGTGAATAAAAAAATCAACAATTATTAATCTCAAATTAAATAACATGATGTTTTTATATCCTAGTAATTTTTCGATATTATAAAAATGATGAACCCCATTCTAGGGCCCAATATGTCCTAAAATCTTATTCATTAGAATAGTCTAGAGTTTATAATACACTAAGTGTGTGAACCACCAGGTCCTTATATTGATAGAGGTGATTGATACTCATAGAATATGAGTTGTCTGGAAACCCATCGAGGTCCATAAGTAGATAATGTTTATTCATAGAAACCACAAGTTCACCCTTGAACTCACACAATGTAATATAACCTCTTGGTCTCAGGATGTCTCATAAAGATAGATGAACAAATTATGTCACCATCCTTACCATATTTATTTATTATTTATATGAACTTAATTGATAGACACACATTATTTAAACATTACCATGTATTTAGTGAAGGTACTGCTATCCTAGTTAACTAGGCCCAAGATATATCTTCCTCTACTTAAAAGAGATATATCCTTTCTTGATCATTCAATGAATGCTTTACCACTGAGGACACACCCAAAAAAAGTTACCTCTCCTCAACATAATTACTATGGTTTTTGTCCTTAAAAATGTATGTGATTAAATGGATCAAATTCATAATGATCTTAAGTTAATAGAGTAATACACATGCACATAGATATAAAAAATCAATGACACTTGAAAATTGTGGTATTCCTATTGGTGGGTCAGTCTTCAGGATCTAATCTTCTCAAGATCACAATGATTTAAGTTTGTGAGAATAATCCTCAATTTTTATGAGTTCCTAACATTTTATATATATACATAATATGTGATCTCCCAACATGATTATTCTATACCATAGGGTATATGTTTAAGATTACTATCATTGTACCTCATGATTCTAATTATTGCTAGGAAATATTATAACCATTCAATATGATATGTAATATAAGGAAAATATCAATGATATATTACATGTAGAAGTAATGTAAATATCATGTTAAGATAAAATAAATAAATAACTAAATAACTAAATATAAATATATATATATATATAACTATATATATGTAATGGTTTTCTAAGTAAATATAGAAGTTGGGTCAAGGGAACCCACTCCCAATAGTTACAACCATTGTAATTTCATGAAAACATCCAGTCAAGTAAAGAACTCCATACTCAAATCATCCTAACACTACTATGGATTCTAAGTTAACTTTCTTATTTCCACTGTAAGTGGTTATATCATAACCATACTAAAAAATATAGATTATTAAAATTAGGTTTTCATGTATCCTTGACATGACAACTGATAATTTTCATACATAAATATTACATCATTTTAGATGTATATTCAATACATTTCACAATAATACATGCCTTAGGACCATAAGAGTTTTGTTTATTTGGAAAATTTTATACATAGACAACTAGTACAAAAACTATCTACAACATTTTTGATTTATAACTAATTCCCTTAGACAAGACATACTTATAACCATTATTTACTGCATATGGAAGTGAGACATAAGAAAATATGGGCTCATATGCTCAGTAAGGATAAATCTAAGAGATAACAATCAATGATCATATGAGATAATAAGATAATATTAAAGATATGAAAACATGACCGAGACTTTCAATAATCATACCCAATTTGTCAAAGATCTTTAATAAAAAAATATAGAATAAGGTATCGTTAAAAAAAGGACATAATACATAAGAGTGAAGAATAATGAATAACCATTCACGAGCTAATAAAAAAATATCATAATAATAAGAAAAAAGTTTTTGTTATTCACATAATCATATAAAATCATTTCCTTTGTCAAGGATCACATCCAATACTAACACAGTGGATTGGGTTCACTTTCCATTCCATCATTTCGTTAGTCAAGTTTCACTCTCAATATTATCTTACTAGATAAAGTACCTTACATATATAGGTTCACTCTCTATTCTAGTCGTTATGATCTCTTGAGATATCCTTATTTACCCAATGCATTGGAGGGTTATATAATTCTAGGACCACCCATCACATAATGAAAACTATACATTCATCATATCATCAAATCTTAACCAGTGGAAAGGATACAGTGTCCTAAAAAACTCATCATCATAATCATAAAACATATTTATAAATATTAAATATGGTAAAATTTGATCATATATCCATTAAATTATAATAAAAATTAATGTATTTTGTTATAGATAAAAATACCATAAAATGATCACGAGAAAATTTCGTGAAGAAAATAGATTTTTATTTAAAATCTCTTATTTATGATCTAAAAATTTCTAAAATATTAAGGAAATAATTTTATTTGAAAATAACAATAGAAAATTTTAATGTAAGCTTAAAATAGGAGTGTATTCCTGATGGTGGAGAAAACATGTCATGCAAAGTATGCTAAAACAATAATTTCTTTTACATTGCTGTTTAAAAGTCAAAAAAACCATGTTACAAATTTGAAAAGAAGATATAATTAATTTTTTATATAAATTAAAAAATTGTTAAAAATTATTTTCATAAAACATTGGGGAATAGTTGAAAAATTATTGAAAATATTTAAAAAAAAAATGAACACAGAAGAATAGATTTATGTCTGAAGAGAAAAAATTTATTAGTTTTCCTTAAAAACACTCTTCAAGTATCTTAAGTAATTAAAGAGTGGAAAATGAAATGAAAAAAATAAATATCTTTAAATAAATAGAGTATAATAAAATTCATAATAATTTGGATAGATAGATCATATAATTTCATCATTTAAAAATTTGACCATAAACAATCTTAGTAAAAATGATATTGTAACATAAAACCCTTAACTCAAGTACTTTCTTCGTAAGTTCTATAAACTCCTATATAATAAAATTAAATTTATTATAATTATATACTTGAAATGTAATAATAAATATAATTCCTTACATTTTTTACTCATAAAATCTTATCACCCATTCATTAAGAATCTTTCATTATCATCTTTGTTTTAGGTGTTAACTTCTCAATTTTTATGTATGTTTTCATTTAGTGGTTATAGTCCTTGTAATTTAGTTATGGTTATTAATGTACATAATTTTAATCATGACATAAATAAAATATATATTCATTATTTATATATTTATAACCACTTATAAAAAGCAGTGAAACAAAATGAATTACATTACTATGTGGAGATGGTAGTTTGTATGTACGCACGAGTGATATTTCCATTTTTCAATGGACAAAACAAAATAAAATTAAACATTAATTCATATTTAACGAATAATTATTATAAAATAAATATCATTTATAAACATTAAATATTTTTTAATATTTAACCATTAATGAAAGTAGTGGAAAATGAGTCTTATCACTATGTGGAGGTGGTATTCAACACATATGTGTGAGAGATAATTTCATCTCCCATTGGACTGATAAGTGGTGGTAAATGGTTGTTACATATTCATAGTAACATATAAATATATTTTTGACATTATATTAATCATGTTTTTTGGGATACAAAAAGGTTTTTGGAATTATAAGAAAAAATAATACTGAATGATTAGTCTTAAGAGAAGAAAAAAAATATCTCTGATGAAGTGAAGTATTATATAACTGTTTTAGAGTTTGTATTTATCAATATAGAAGGATTAAATGGTTTTAATATTTGTTGATAATAGGTTTCCTTTTATAAGAGAGGGGAGGGACACATATGGAATTTCCCAAAATATTTCAATAATTTAAGGTCACTTTCATGGGAAAGTGGATACAAAAGTCTAGTCATTTGAATTTCATAAAATATAAGGTTTAAATATCTTTAATAAATAATAATTTTATTTGTTTGGGTAGTGATACTACCCTTATATCTTGGTTTGACCCACCCTTAAGCCCATTTTAACCTTCACCGGATTAACAAAATTTTAATTTTTTTACTATTCACTAGGGAAAAAATTACGATGAAGCTATTAAATTTTATTAATTATAATGATTAAATTATTAAATATATTTTACCATATTAAATTTATATATTTTGAATAATTTAAGTTTAATCAAGATCATAAATCGCAATGAAAAATTATTTTTGAAAAATGATTTTTTATGTGTAAAACTTAATTTACCTCATTTCCTTGCCTTTTAAAAAATAAAAAATGAATTTTGAAATATTATATTGAATGTATATTATATTAATTTTATGAAAACTATTAATCAATAGAGATTAAATTAATTTATTAATATGAAAACACATTGTGCTCATAATTTTTTTGTATAGAAAAATGTAATTTTAATGCAAAAACTTAATTTATACATAAATTAATTTTAATGATTATTTATATATAATTAATTTGATAATTTATAATTAAATTATACTTATTTTATTTTAACATCAAAATCAAAACATATTGGGAAATTTATGTGAACATAAACGAAAATCTTTATAAAAATCGGTATTTTTCTCCATTCATTGTAAAATAATTTTTTTAGAATAATCATAAAAATTAACCGTAAGATAATATTGATATGATAATTTTAAAAATGATATTAATTTCCTCATATAAAATTTCAAAAAATTCTAAAAATTAATTATAGTTTCTTCATGCAATGATTTAATAAAACCATTTTTGAAGAAAACATATTTTTAAAGTATAAAATGACTTTACTGGAGATTGAGTACTTATTTATTATGCCTTAATTAGTAAAATTGTATTAAAAAAACATTTATTAGAATTTTTCATAAATGGTCATTACTGTTGATATCTTCTGATTTAACAACTAGCTTCTAATATTTTTTTATATCATAGATCATATAGACTCGAGGTTGCGTGTATGGAAATCTATTGAGTACATAAAGTTTTATTTGAAAGGGAATACATTGAAATATTGGGGTGTTACATTATAAAACCATTAAAATGAATTTATAACTCAAATTTACTTTACTCTATTATGAAAAAATATGATATATTTTCTTCATCATGTCCCCAAGTTTCTATGTAGCTTACTCAAATATCTGATTCCACCAAAGAAATTTAACAAGGTCAGAAGTCTTGTTCCATGGAACTTTATCTATATGATCCAAGATTTATACCTATTTTTATTTATAGTAAATATCATTCTCCAAATGTATAATTTCTATGTTTATCACATGGGAAGAATTTGGTTTGTATACCCTTAGGATAGATACATAAAACACATCATAAAATTGAGAAAGGTTTGGTTTGACTGACAACTGATAAGATACAGTCCTCACTCGATTAAGAATATTTAAGGTAATAATATACCTAGGGACCAGTTTTCACTTATTTATAAATCTCATAACCTTATTACATATAGAATTGTTTTTGGAAAACTTATCACCGATACTAAATTATAGATCTCACTAATTACTATAAGAATAACTCTTCTATAAATTATGAGATACCTTGATATGATACTGAATGGATATAACCTTATATACCATTTACACTGTTAGAATATGTCCTAATAGATTTATTTTCCCAAAATTATCCTTGTATTTTGTAGTTCTACACTTCCTTGTATGGAAGGATTCCTAAATAACCATATGAATTCTCTTGTGAAAGATATAGTTGTAATGAAACTTGACTAGATGAAATTGTTGATCCCAATAACCATTAAAATATATAGAATATGATTTTAAAATATTTTCCACCGTTTGAATGGTCCTATCAAACATACCATATATTTTATTATGATTATTAGTTCCAAAACATAACTTTGTATCTTGAGATTACTAAATGATTATACAAATTTTTGAGGTAATCCTCTGATATTGATCAAATAAAATAGAATGCGGTACCCCATGAAAACTTACCACTTACTTAATTTATATATTGTAAAGATAATTTGGAGATAAATATTCTCTCATAGTGATGAATCATGTTAATTTTTTAAGGCGATCAACTATTATATAATAACATTACGTCCTTTTGATGTTTTTGCTAGTTTGAAAAAAATATCTATGGTGATGTTTTTCCATTTCCATTCTGGAATGGGTAATAGTTATAACATACCTTAAAATGGTTTTCTCTTAGCATTATCTTACTAACATACTAAGCATTGAGATATATACTTCATAATATCTGTCTCCATGTTATCCCACTAGAGATACTCTTTTAGATATCTATAAATCTTTATACTTAGAGAATGAATAAATATTGAGATTAGATAGGATATTTTTTTAAATTTTCCTTCTTCAGATATCATATTGATAACACACATACTAAGTTCCTAAATCTTATCAGTTCATCACAATAAAGGTTGAACTTGGGTAAATTTCTCACTTTCTTATACTGCTCCACTCCTCATTTTTCTCCACTTAAATCATTATATGGATAGAAGTTAGAAATCTGATTTGAGAAAGGTCTTTTTTAATTCCATAAATACTTAAATTTCTATAACTTAAAAATCCATAAATATTGTAATTTTTTTGATATTAATCATAGAGAAGCTAATTTTATCCTTTCAACTCAAAGTATCACCCACCTATTTCTCCATCCATGAGTGGTATCATGTTGATCAATCATAATCTTTAATCAACTACAAACTTCTTCTTTGGTGTATATTAAAATATTTATAGTTGAATATATACTTTACGATTTTATGATAAGTATATAGGAATCACCCTTATCTATAAATATAATGCATCCATATCCATAATGAAAATATTTCCATTGGTAACTCTAAATCACGTGTTAGGTAATTTGGTTTCAAAAATGTAATTTTCTTGAGGCATGGCTCTCAAAATATCATTTTTCATGAGAAAAAATCCATGCCCTTTCTTTTATGCATCACTATAAATCAAAAACCTTCCTCACTATTTGGTATTATGGGTATAGGTTCACTTACCAACCTTATCTTCATTTCCTTGAAATTTTCTTCACACTCATCAATCCAAAGGAACTTAACTCCATTATAAGTTAAATTAGTGTGTGTATAAGATATCCTTGATAAATCCTTAGAAAATAACCGATAATATTTATCTAATGTAGGAAAACTATGGATTTAATTCACAATGGTTGGTATGGTCAAATTTTAAATGACTTCTGACTTTGATGAATCTGCTGATATACCCTCACTTGAGATTATATGATCAAAAAATGGGAACTTCTATAGAAAACATTCACAGCTGGTAAAACTTTCATACAAAATGTATTTCCTTATGGTCTTCATTACAATCTTCAGGAGACCTTAATACTGTTATTTTCTCTTATAATATATAATAATATCATCTATATAGTCTACTACAAACTTCTCAAGGTAAACTCTATATAATCTATTCATTAATTCAATGAAGATAGTGAGGTCATTAGTAAGAACTAAAATAATCACTGTAAATTAATATAGTATATAACTTTAATATAATCTATATTGGGCTTTCCTTTACTTTTTAATCTTAAATGATAGTGTCCAGGACAATTATCAATCTTGTAAAAATATTGATATCATCATAATGGATCAGAAAAAAATCATCAATACGGGGCAGAGGATACTTATTCCTGATTGTGATTTTTTTAAGTTCCTAATAATCAATGTAGATTCACGTTGATCCATATTTTTTCTTAAAAAATTACAATTATACCCCATGTTTGTAACAACCTAGAGTTTATAAATGATATTATCTTCTTGAAATAAATTTTTATTACAATATACAACATTATACAACATCAAGAGAAATGAACAAATCCTTATTTCATTAATGAAAATAATGGCACTATTCATATGTCATGCCCATTATAATGGAAAATATTAAAAGGAGAAAAAATATATTATATAAAAACTATAATTGGAAAATTTGGATCACCAGGATCACCTAGAATCATCCCTCCCATGAACAACACTATGGAAAAGAAACAAAATATTAGTAAATCAATCGATATTTTAGAAAATGAAAATATAGAACCCTGAGTGAAATTTAGGTGAATAATGAATTAAGGAATGAAGATGTTTTTATAGAAGGTAATGTGACTATTAGATTAGTAATGCGACCCTTGGAATAAAAACCCGACCTTTGAGAATTACAACATAAATGTTGGGCAAAGTAACATGACTGTTAAAATAGTAATTTAACTTCAAAATAATAAATTGTAGTTCAAATAATATTTATCATGAGTAATTTATGTAAATATAAAATTATAATGTAAAAAAATAAATATCATGATTAAAAAATGAAAAGAGAATATAAGGACACTTTTAATAATTTGTTTTTTAAATTATTTCACAAAAATAATAATTTTTACATTACAAATAAAAATTACCAATGTTAGGAAATTATTTTGTTTAAATTAATGTCATTTTTAAAATCAAAACATAAAAAATTTTCGAATAGTTATTTTTTGGTAATTTTTGAAACACTTCCATTTTCAGGTGAATTGTAAAAACAAAGTGTTTTTTGTAATCAATCTATCTTAAATTACATCATTCATGTGTATTAATGACCTAATAATTTTTTAAAAATATTTATATACCCAAAAAATATTTAATTTAGCAAATTAATCATTATAATATAATTAACATGATTTTAAATCCTAAAAATTGATTTTCAAATTCTAAAATCTAAGGTATTACATTAAAATAATATTTTCTCATTTTCACCTTTCCTTTTGGTTAAAATATTGAATTTAAATTATAAAGTGATTAAAAGTATTAATTTTTTTTATTTAACTCTAATATGGTTTATAATGTAAAACATTTGACTATTGTAGGTTTTACCTTTGATATAATATTTTATTAAATATTTTAACTCAAAAATACCTCTCTCCTCAAGTATAAATAACCTCCCTCCCTCTCCTTGGAAAACCACTACTACATCACTATAAAAATGAAAATATCTACATAAATACTATTTTTATTCCTTTTAAGATACCCATATATTTTATATATCCATCCATCTCAAATAATGGAAGGATTTTAGAGCCATAGATATGAAGAAACACTGAGAAGAGGGCAATCTCTCACCAATTCTCACTCTTGTTCTCCTCTCCCCTTTCTATTTTTCTCCATAATTTTCAAACCCAAATCTTATAAGTATAATTAATTAGTATTTTAACATTATATAAATGATGTTAAAATACTTTAAGTATTTTATTTATGTCACATTAAATTGTTACACTTCACATTCTCTCTCTTTTGACAATATCTTGTTAATGGTCGGTTAACCACGAACGTGGACATTGCCAATTTCTTTCTTATCCACAAACCTATGTCTAGCTATAATAAATTAATTATGATTAAATTTTTTTTAAATATATTAATTTAAAGCTTTTGGAATTAATTATAATTTTGTATAATGTCCTTAAAAAATTTACGAAATCAAAGAAAAATGAGAAATATTTAAGGAAAGAATGTCATCAAAACAATTAAAAATCAACAATGAAAACTAATATAAATAATAAAATTTATAAAATCTATAAATAATTACATAAATTAACATAATTAATTTTTTTTCAATGTTTTGAAAACCCAGCTTTTATTATATAGGATGCATAAAAGCGATGACATAAAGCGGGATTTACAGTTAGGTGATTCTTGAACCCAAATCATTTTCTTTGGGTTATCTCTCTTTCATGACTTCTTCAGTATGCGTATTCACATAATGTTACTTAAATACCATCTTACTATTCATTTATTTTATTTTCATGGATATACATGTTTCTATATTTATTTTGAAGCCAAATTAAAATATTTTCCAAAAAAACTTTTCTTTTCAAAATAGAAAATCGACTCCTCTGGAGTTTATTCTTCTTTGATCAAGAATAATGACATTTATAGAAAATTTGTTTTCCCTTATTCATTAAGAAATCCAAAATATTATTCATTAAAGTATGCTTTATAAAATCCTTATGATACATATTCATTTCCTTAGGTTATTTCCTAACAATGATTATTATACGTTCTATGTGGCATTCTTGATTATGTGAATATTATGATATGACGGGTAGGCCCAAAATTATATAATCCTCCATTGCATTGGGTAATGTGATGTATATCATGATATTATGTGTATTATGGATGAAAATTATTCTAGAAGTTTTTACAATGATGATTTTATGATTTATTCATATATGTTATGAACGAATATAATGTCAGATTTTTTACAACTATGTGTGGTATTTGACCACCATGACATGTTTTTTAATTTTTATGGATCATCACATTAAATTCCTTATTAAAATTTCTTCATCATTCTTATAATGATGATCACATTCTTTTGACATGTTTATAATTTTTATTCTCACCCATGTATTATTAATTAATCTATCAATTTCTACTATGTTATCTTTCCCTTTACTATTCCATTAGCTCACCAATTTCACTAATGGATATCATCATGAGACTACAAGTACTAAGGTGAAAAAGAGAGATATTAAGTATATAAATAGGATGTATTTTAATAATGTTTATTTTTTTTAAGTATAAGTGATGTATGATCCCAATTTTTCTAAGATACCAAACTATTTGATCCTTGAATGTAAAAATATTATGATGTTTATCATTAAAATGATGTAATATTCAGGTTATAAAAACAAGGGTCCCCATATTTGTTATCAATGTTAAGGTTTAGTAAATATGGGAATTAAGATTAAGGAACGTTAGTGATAACCCTTAGGATAAGTCTACGTATAGGTAAATATCCAAGAAGTATTTTTTGTAAAAAGGATAAACAATGGAATCATATAATATTTTTATTTAGATTTAATTGCACAAAAGAATAATTTATTTATTCATTCATTGCTGACATAATTTTTTTCCAAACCATTTCTATTTTAGAAAACGGTGGGAACCAGGAGAAACCTATCCATAAAACTGTGTGAGGGATAATGAAACTATTATCCAAAAAACATGACCAATTCCATGTGAGGTTGAGCTCAAAATTTTATAGAGTTTATTACCCAATTATCTCAATATTTGAATAATAAACCAAACCATGTGTTACTCCTTCCTTCAACCAAGAATGAGGAATTGCCTATTGAGTATTTTATGTAGTAATAACCACCAATTTTTTGTTGGTCCTCTGATCCACTTGTCATCGAATAGTAGGTTGACACAGTGAAGAAAATCTTTTCTATGATCTATTATTCTAAGATGGAGAATGATACACTATCCATATATCATCTAGATGGAGAATCCAATAAATTTTGGGGATTTATAAATAACACCAAGATAAAAGATGAAATTGAAGAGATGGAGTGGGGATACTTTGTGAAAATAATTATTAATAAGTATTTCCATAGATATATTCAAGGAAATATTGATGGGGAATTCATAGATCTGATGAAAAATGAAGGTGAATTTATTATGAATTATGAGGAAAAAATCACAAGGAATGCAATATACCCCTTGAGATTTGTTATCAACAATGATATAAAAATAGAATGATTCTTTAGTGAATTAAAACCACAGCTTTGAAATGCTATATCTATTTGCCGCTTCAAGAGTTATGAATAATTGGTTTTATGTTCACTTAAAGCATGGACGGATTTCAGATATCGGTCCTTTCAATTTGGAGATAAGAATATAAGAATGAATTTTCAAACTGTTGGGTCAAATGATAAAGGAGGAAAGAGGATCCTACCACTCCCATGTCAAAAATATGGGAAGAATCCTCAGGGAAATTGTCTAAACGACATGGGTTGATTCTTCATATATGGTATATAAGGCTACCAATCTCATAGATGTCAAAGATACATTAAGAATACGACCAACAAGATAGAGGAATGGAAGGTACCTCTTAATGCACCACCCATGGTGAAGTTCTCAGTCAGGATCCAAGTATCACTGAGAGGGGGAGGGGGTGAATCAGTGATATCTTTTTTTTATGTTTCTTTCTTTTTGAAACAACCTTCGCCTCCTATTAAAGAGTTTCTTCCCTACTGAACACACACAACCACATAAAAACAAGATTTACAAGGTTCACCACACAACAAGAGTAGTTACATCCTTGGTATGGTACGGAAACAATCTAGTACCACACAATCCACTAGAAAACAATCCTTTGATGTGGAATACAATGAGTAGTATATACCCTTACACTCGTTTAGCACTTGTAAAAAAATTCGCAAGTGTGTGTGCAACCTCTTAGCACAAATAAGGAATTACAGTATTTCAGTGCTTCTTTTCAATTGAACAGTTGTATTCTTTGAAGTACAAATCTTCACTTTCTTACCTAGAAGCCAGTAAGAATTGTCTTACGCACAACCAAGTACATGAGAAGTCCTCAAATCTTTCACGCACCATTTTAGGTTTCTTTTAAACAACGTTTATGCCATGCGTGCAGGATTTATCTTTTTTCACGAAACACCTCTTGCGCGCAACTTCAATGTTGCGCGCAACTCTCTTCTTTCACGCAACTTTTCTTTCTTGCTTGCAACTCTATTTATTTCGCTCTCCCTCTTTTTCTAATATTTTTTCACACCTCAGAGCTTGATATTTCTCTAAGTGTCGAGCCAAATATGTGAGGGGGTCTCCTCTTATTTATAGACTTCGTCGACCCCTGCGCGCAAAAACCCCAATGTGTCATGCAAGATCTTGACACGTCGTGCAAAACCACACTTGACGTCGCCTTGGGTGCATAAGTCTCTTTCTCGACAACCTCATCTTTCATGCACTGTATAGAATCTTTCATTCACGTCATTAATTTTCCATTTTTCAAGGTTTGGACCTCGAATCATGCCTCGCGTGAAAAACCCCATTTAACATCACCTTTGCGCGTAAGTCTCTTTCGCACCAATATATTCTTTTTAACACTTCTTGAATCTTTCGTGCACTTACTTACTTTGACATTTTTTGATGTATGGACCTCAAATCATGTCTTGCACGCAAGATTCCAAACTACCTTCAATATTTCATGAAAAACCAAATCTTGCATGAAAAACCCAATCTTTCGCGCAGACCTCTCCTTTGCCATATTTTGATGTTTAGATCATGGACCTCCACTTGTGAGCAACATACCAGGACACCTTAGAATGCACTTTTATGCCCCCTCCAGATCATCCATTCATTATTTCATGATTCTCTTCACTGCATTCTGTAACCATTCTTCATATTTCTTCACGAACTCCACTATTGTGATTTATGTCCTTTGATAGACCAGATTTAGCATCGTCAGAATTTCAATGGGAAGTACTAAAACTTCTCTTTCTTCCAGAAGCATCATTATTTCCAATCAAAACTGTATATGACTGGAATTATCATTTCTCACCTTTTCCTTCATAAGAATTGAATCACAAGTTCTTCTTACTTATGATATTTTTGAAATACAAATCAGCAAAGCATCGTCTGGTTTTCCATTTTCTTTACAATGGGATTTGATTTATCTTCTTTGACAACAAAATACAACACTCTTCAACAAAAAAATCTTCTTACTTCCTTCTCCATCCAACTTGGTCCCAACACATGGTTCACTAAACTTATAGTGGGAAAGGGAATTATGAAATACAATGCACTAAACAATGAATCTTTGATGGTAATCAATGTTAGTAACCCCTGAATATATAGGATCAAGGGACATATTATGATATCATTAATATTGAAGTGGATAATGGAAATTAATTCATTCAAGGTACACTTTCTATTCACTCAATAATAGAAAATATTTATTTGATTATATTTGTACACATTACTTTATATCCTATAAGTTTTATAGAACTATTAAATCAAATCCCTAAAAACATGAAGTAGAGATATGGTACGATCATTGGAACCAATGTGTTCGAATCTTCACATGATAGAGTATGTGGGAAGATTCATCTTAGGAATATTGTAATACTTCCCTTGATGGATTTAAAAGCTATAATGGTCATGGATTGGATCTTATTATATAGATCACACATTTACTATTGGGAAACGAAAATCTATTTTCATATTACAAACAATCCCATGTACACATACAAAAGAAAGGAAGGTCACAAGTTTCATTTGGAAAACCCCTCAATGGTGTCTGTGTTGATACCATGTAAAGAAACATACATTTCACAAATTTTTGAGTCCAAGGTATTAACAGATAAGAAATACCCATTGTAAGGGAATACAATGATGTATTTCTGAAAGAGTTACCCAAACTTACCCCATATTACGAGGTAGTGTTATCAATTGAAGTTATACCTAGATCTAATCCTATCTAAAAATTCCTCTATAGGATGGCCTCGATCAAAAAAGTGGAGTTAAAGAAAAAGCTACAATATCATTTGAAAAAATTGTTCACACACCCTAGTGCATCACCTTACATTGCACCAGTGCCCTTATTCTAGAAAAAAATTGATCAATGTAACTGTGTATAGATTAATGGGAGATAAACAAGATCAACATAAATAAAAAGTATCCTCTACCAGGGAATGGATACTTGTTTGATCAACTATGAGGAGTTTAGTACTTCTCAAATTTGGGTCTTCATTAAGGATATTATCAATTTAAAGTGAATAAGGAATATATTTATAAGACCACTTTATAGTCAAGTTATGGGAACTATGAGTTCATAGTCATTCCCTTCATACATACTAATTACCCTAAAATATTCATGTATTTGGTGGATAGAGTCTTTAGATACCATCTTGACAAATTTTTGGTAGTGTTTATAAGTGGTATTATCATTTACTCTAAGAGTAAGGAGGAACATGAAGAGAATATAAGGATTGTGATGCAAACTTTAAGTAAGGAGAAAATGGATGGTAAGTTCATAAAGTGAAACTTTTTGATGAAACAAATCACCTTATTGGGGAACATGATCACAAATGAAGGAATTTATGTTTACCATTCAAAGTAAAATTCAATTAAAGAACTACCTAGAACCACTAGTGTGATAGAAATATGTAGTTTTATTAGCTTAGTAGGGTACTACCATTTTTTTTTGATAAATGTTTCATGAATGTATAGGCCACTAAGTAAACATGGAAAGAGATAATGTATGACTGATAATAAAAATTTGATGGATGCTTTAAGGTGCTCAAGAAGTAGCTAATAACTATTCTTGTACTCACAAAACCAACAAGTGGATAAGGTTTTATGAAATATGGTGATGCTTCAAAGAATGGTTTGAGTTATATAATAATGTAAAATGAATAAGTGATAGACAATACATCATGAAAGTTGAAGATCCATCAGAAGAAGTACCCATCACAAGATCTATAGTTAAAAGTTGTGATATTCTACTTGAAGATTTTGAGGCACTACCTCTATGGTGAGAGTTGTGACATATAAACCGATCATAAGAGTATAAAGTACACATTCACATATAATGAGATCAATGTGGATCAAAGAATATTGTTATAGATACTCAAGGAATTTTATTTCTCTATTAACTACTATCTACGAAAGGTGAAAAAGGTAGCTAATGATTTTAGTCGAAAATAACACGCTACTCTATCCGTGGTGAAAATTGAGAAGAACCCTATATTCATATATATGTAAGGAATAGATTTAGAAATCATATAATTAGGTAAAAAATCCTTCCTTTCCCAAATTATTTCCCAACTATATATCAAAGTTAAGATCAAGGAGGCACAAAGGGATGATTTGGTGCTTCAAAAAAGGTTGAAAGAAGTAATGTAAGGGAAGTTTCATGAATTCCATATTGATGATGATGGTCTGATTAATTTTGGGACTATGCTTTGTGTGCCATCAACACCTAATAAAAATAATAAGCTATTGGATAATGCACATAGATTATATTTTTCCATCCATCCTATAAGTACCAAGATGTACAATAATATTCGAGAGCACTTTTGTAGGGACATCATAAAGATGGATATTGCTACATATATCCCAAGTTGGTTGATATGTTATTAAGTTAAATAAGAGAGACATAATTCTAAAGGGATGATGAAACCATTGCCTATACCCTTGTAAAAATGGGAGATCATCACCATGTACTTCTTCACTAGTCTCCTAAAGAAATCCAAAGGGAATAATGATATATGGGTTGTAGGGGATTAAATCACCAAGAATTCCCAATTCATAACTTTTTGGGAATATTTTTCACTTGAACAAATTTCCAAGATATATGAATAGGATTTGGTTATGATGTATTGGGTACCACTTTAGATTACTTCTAATCATTATCCATGGTTCACATCTAAATTCTGGATAAGTCTTCAACATTAGTTGAGTTTTGAGTTAAATTTCATTTTACCCTCTCACCCCCAAACTAGTGTTTAATCTAAAAGGACTATTCAAAAACCAAACGATATGCTGAGAGCCTAATCAATGGAATTTAAATGAGGATGGTATCAACATCCCCCATTATTTGAGTTCTCATGCAAAAATTACTTCCACTCAAGTATTGAATTGGATCTATATGAAGATCTTTATGGAAAACGATATAAAAATCCTAATTATTTGAATGAAGTTGGAGAATAGAAATTACTTGGAACTATTTATGTGATATTTATGAAAAATAATTTCAAGGATATCCAAAAAAATATAAAATCATATAAAAGTTTAAAAAAATTATCTATACTGAAAACCCATGAAGAGATTTGGAGTTTGAATTTGGAGACACAATTTTCCATGGAATATCACCATGGAAGTGAAGAATTTATTTTTTAAGGAAAGGGAAGCCTATACATATGTATATTGGATCTTTTGAGATCCTAGAGCACATAGGTGTAGTGGCCTATCGACTAGAACTTCTACTAAAAATGAATCAAGTTCATGATGTATTCTATGTTTCACTCCTGAGTTAGTATATAACTGAACCCTGACATGTACTAAATCTGAAGGTGGTGCAACTTGAGAATTACTTATCATATGATGAGAATCCATTGAAGATATTATAAATCATTGAAAAAGTTCTTTTCAAAAATATAAATTACCATGTCAATGTGTTGTGGAGGAACCATAAGTATAAATAAGAGAAATGGGGACTAGAGGAAACAATTAAATAAAATTATACTTACTTATTATTAATTGAGATTATGAGTTGCAATTTTGGGGATGAAATTTCTAAAGGGGGGAAGAATATAGTGACCTGCAACTTATAAATTATTTTTTCTTTGAAATAAATTTGCATTAATATATATAGTATTATACAACCCATGATTAAACGAAAAAAACATTATTTCATTAATGAAGATCATTAAAGTTTCCAGTAATTTATCCCATTAAAATTATAAATATTACAAAGGAAAAAATATAAAATATAAAAACTATAATGGGGAAATTTGTATTACCCCAATTGACTAGAATAATATATTCTAAGAAAATCACTATAGAAAAGAATAAAATATTAGTAAACCAATATAAAATTTAGAAAATAGAAATATAGAACCTTTATAGAAATTTATTTAAATAATAAATAAAGGAATGAAAAGGTATTTATTTGAGGTAATGTGCCTATTGGAATATTAATGTGACTGTTAGAATAGTAACTTGATGATTGGGAATGGTAAATTGACCATTAGAATAGTAATTTCACCTCAAAGTAATAAATTGTGATATAAATAATATATATCATGAGAAATTTAAAGCCATTTTCTTAACTTGGGAATGTGCGGTGTGCTCTGGTAAGGGCGGGCCCCCCTAATTGGAGGCGAGGATTACCCTTACACACGTTTTATAGTTGGGGGATTTCCAGAGTGTTAAAGGCTCCCTGTAATCCTGCATCAGACCTGAGATCAAATCTAGGTGGGAAAAAATTTCCATAGGAAGGAGGTTACACATGCATGATGTAGGAAATGATGCATGTAGATGGTAATTCATGAAGGATGTTGCACTAAGCCTTCAGGCCAGTTTGTTGGCCTTTGGGCCATGTAATGGGTTGCCTTCCCACTGGGCCTTCAGGACATGTACTGAATAAATATGTCTTGATGAGTGGGATATCCTTGTGTGTGGGGGGGGGGGGGTTGTAGACTGGACCTGTAACCTGTGTGTGTGGTTTTTGTGTGTTTATTAAAATTGTACCCTGAAGCAGCTAATATATATATAAATATAAATATTATATTTTAATGTATTACTTAAAATCACAATTATTATATTAACAAAATATATTAACTATGTTAGAAAATTATTTTAAAAAATGAATTTCATTTTTATAATTATCATGTTGAAATTTTTCAATGGTGATTGTTTGGTAATTTTTTAAAAAACTTCAATTTTTAGGAAAATCATAAAAATACACTTTTTTCATAACCATTATATCATAAATTACATATTTCATGATGTAATAAGGAAATAATCATTTATAGAACTTTATTATCCATCAAGCCATATTTAATTTCATAAATTAGTCATTAAAATACATTAAACATGATTTATGTACCTAAAAATTACTTTCTAAAGTCAAAAATCTAAAGTATTACATTAAAATAATATTTTCTCATTTTTCCAACATTACTTTTGATATAACGATTGAATTTTATTATATATTGATTAAAATTCTTAAAATCATGGTATTTTGTTTAAATATGGTTTATAATGTCGAAAATATCACTATTACAAGGTCTACCTTAGATATTCTATTTTATTCAATATTTTAACTCAAAATAGCCCTCTCCTTAAGTATAAATAACCCCTCTCCCACCTTGAAAAAACAATCCTAAATAACTTCAAAAATCAAACTATCTTCCCACATAATCAATATTAATAATATTATAATACCCATTTATGTTTTTTGGCCATCCAAACCCAAGAATCAAAGGATTTTTGAGCAGTAGAGAAGAAGAAACACTCAGTTGAGGGTAAGCTCACACAAATTCTGCCTCTCATTATCCTCTCATGTTTCTCTTTTCCTTCACCCATTTCAAACCCAAATATTATATGGATAATTATTTAGTATATTAAAATTATAATAATTATTTTATATTTTTATAATTATTTTATTTGTGACATATTAAATCATTATAATTCTTATTCCCTATTTTTTGAAAATGTCCCGTCAACGGCCGGTTAACCAAAAGCGAGGATGATTCCAATTTTGTTTCTTATCACAAAACCTATGGATTGTAATAAAAAATTACTTTTGATATATTACATTATTATTATATGTATTTTAATCTTCCAGAATTAATCATACTTATGTATAAATGACTTTGATGAAAATAGAGAAATGAAAGTAAAATAGTAATTTTTTATCGAAAAGATGATTTCATAACGCTTCAACATCATCAAAAAAATAATAAATAAAATAAAATAATTATAATTTATAAATAGTGACATTAATTAATATAAATATATTTTGTTTCAATGTTTTAATGAACATAAATTTATCATTCAGGATTTGGAAAATAAAAATAATAATACGGGATTTAAGGTAAGGGGATTCTCGAATCCAACTCATTTTATTTGGTTTGTCCATATTTAATGGAATATTTGATATGTATATTCCTATAATGTTCCTTAAATATATTTTAAATATTATTGCCACTTATTTTCTAGGATATATATGTTTCCACTTTATTTTAAATCCAAATTTAATGATTTTCTAAAAATACATTTCCTTCCAAAACACATCTTTGGATCATATTGAGTTGTTTGTTTTTTGCTCAAGAATGATGATGTTATACCAAATATGTTTTACCTTATTCATTTGGGAACTGAAAATTTTATTCATGAATGTATTCTTTATAAAATAATTATAAAACTTATGCCTTTCCGTGGGTTATTTGTTAGCTACGATTATTATACATTCTACATGTAATGCATGATTATATGAATATTATGATGTGACAGGTGGGCCTAAAATTATATGGCTATGAAATTAATTTGGTAATGAGATTTAACTCATGTTATTATGTTTATTATATGTGAACATGATGATATGATTTTTCATAATGATGATTTTGTTATTTATGCACATATGTTATGCGTGAACATGTTGATTTCTTTGTTCACATCTATGTGTGGTATTTGACCACTATGCCATGGTGTTTCATTTTTTGCATCACCATGTTCTATTACTTTCTCAAATGTATTCATCATGATTATGATGATGATACCATGATTATTATATGTTTATAATGATTATTATCACCCATCTATTATTGATTCATGTATCATATTTCTGCTGTGTTATCCTTCACCTTACTAGGCATTTAACCCACACCTTTATTTGATGCATTTCCTCATGAAAATACATGTACTAACAATAACTTTTGGACAAGATGATAAATAATAAGTATTTAAATAGTGTTCATGTTTTATTATGTATAAGTGATGTATGATCCTAATTCCCCCAATATACTAAACTTTCAATCCTTGAATATATAACTATTCTGATGTTTGTCTTTAAAATAATATAAAAGTCAAGTAAGAAAAGGCAGGATCACTATAATGGTGATGTACTTGGCCAAATGAATCTTTTATCAACATTCTCTTGAAGTTTCTTCTTCAATTCCTATAAAACAATCAGGTATATTCTATATGAAGTCTTTTAAATAGATTTAGCATCAGGTATGAGGTCTATTGATATCTCAACTTTACAACTTGGATGAAGACTAAGAAAATATTTTGGAAAGACATCAAAAAAGTCTGGTAAAAGAGACATATCCTCAATATTGAGTTTATCCTTGATTATCTGAGATAAATACTAACTTTGAAGTGGAATAAAGTCCCATGAAATAAATGTTATTTTCATTAGATGTTGGCATTTATCCTCTCACAAATAGAACATCATTGGTTGGTTAATAACATCAAATGTGAATTCCATTGCTCAGTAATCAGTAAAGGATTTATATAAATAACTCAAATACCTGACCAAAATCACATAAAATTCAACCAGAGGAAGAATAAAAAGATTTAAATGAAGAACATTCCCATAAAATTCAACTGGGTAATATTCCCGGACTTTAGATGAGACCATCATACCATTAAGATTTCATTCTATTATTTCAAAATTTAGTCATTGAGGCGGTGATGTGATACCCTTATCAAATTTTTTCTGATATAAAAGAGTGTGTTGATACAATATAATATAAGACATTATTAGTTATAGAGTGAATGGTAATTGTAACTTTCACCACGTTTTTATCACACCCCCCGTTAGAAATAGTGATCATATGTGATTTTCCTTTATCTGAAGTGTTAATAGATTGCTGACATCAACCATTATCATTGAACCTCATATTCAATAACATGATAAAATAATGTCCTCAATACTTGAAATTATACCATTGGATTGTGGGTGGTTCATTTTGGGGAGACTTCTCTCCATTTTCATCATCAACTAACTTATTTCCATTACTTCAATATTTGAGTGGCAGGTGGAATTATTTTCCTTACATAAAACATTTCTATCCCCCTTAAGGAAATTTCATCCATGATTATTTCTACAATTTTTCATAAAAGAAAAATCATATTCTTTCCTCCATGGGTTTTGTTATTAGAATTTCCATTGAATTATATATTTATTTTCTTATCAAAACCATGAGATTGATGGGTGATTCCAATATGCATTTATATATTAATAGCACATCAAATGATTTATTTATAGCTACTATGGTATCCTAGAGATAACACCATTAATAGACTTTGTTTTTTTCCACTGAATATCTATCAATGTTACTTTTTATATTTATAAAAATACCTGAAGTGTACCTCATAATCCTTTCAAAACTTTACCCATAAGTACCAGAATATTCATCATCATTCTGATTAAGTCCATAGAATTACTTCTCTATATCTGTATGAATGATTCTGGGAATGGACTTAATAAAAAATAATCTCCTCAACTCATCCCACTATATGGATTCAATTTCATCCTATTTTCTCATATTCTTGATTAGAGTCCACCATTTTTATGCCTCACCTTTAAAATGATAATTAACGGTGATTAATTTTTTATATTACGAGCACCAAAGAATGGAAAATATATCTTAAATTGTATTGATCCATTGATCAATAATTATTGGACCAATGGACCCACTAAAAGAAGTTCAAAATTTCCAAATGAAGGAATCAATAGTATTCTATTTTTTCTCATTTGGAAGAACAATATGATTAATTTCTTGGGAACATTGCGAAATAATATTTACAATATTTTATATTATATCTCCAAGAATATTATGTTTCTTAGGGGGATAATGATTTATTTTTCCATCACATTCATCTTTAACATAGTTCATTATGGATCCATCCATTGGTTGAAACCAAAAAGTATATTATGATAAACTATAATTAAAAAGGGAAATCACATTATCATGAAAATAATTTATAGTATATTTAAATCATGAAACCTTATTTTCAATCTATTACACCTTAAGTTCAATATAGGTCATCCATGCTCATTATTAATTAAAATAATACATATGGGATCTTAATGATAATGACAATTAACCTTATAATATCCCTGAGTGTGTCAAACTAAGTGAACAATAAGGGCCCATTCTCTATGCGCTGGAATGATGGTCGAGATATAATCAAAAAACTCTGTTCAGGGTTACTACCCTTAAATTTATTTATACCAAAACCACGTCTACTTGAAGTATCCATATAGAGATGTATTTTTTTAGAGAGATCACACTCCTTTATTTACCAAAACTTTGGATGTTTTTAAATAATTGTTATTATCCTCATGTTTCTCACTAAATTTTCCTTATCCCAGTTTCTAAAAGTTACTAAACCTTTCTTTTGATACCAACTCTAATGAACCATACTTTTTATAAATAAATGTTACATCATTTTAAATGATTATTTAGTTAATTTTACAATTATAAATATATTCATAATATATAGGTTTAGTGTATTTTGAAACTTGGATATATAAAAGACTTGAAAATAATATATCAACAGTATTTATGACTAAGTACTTTACAACTAGCACCCTTCTTTGACATATCATACTTAAAACCTTTCTTTATAACATGGTAAAGGGAATAATAAGAAAGGGTTAGATTAGATGACTAGAAAGGGTAAACATAAGATATATTAATCAATTATTATAATTGAGTATAAGATAAGATTAATGGTATGAGAACATGATCAATAATTAAAATAATCATATCCAATCGGTAAAAGATTATTAATCATGAAACATGGTGTAAGGTTTCCTAAAAAATGACATAAAATAAAAGAGTTTTGAATCATAAATAATAATTCATGATCTATAAAATCATATTATATTTATAAGATATAGGTTTTTGACGTTAACATAATCATATAAATTTTTTTCCTTAGTCAAGTCTCAGTTCTAAGATTATCATTGCGGATTGGGTTTACTCCCCATTACATCATTTCCTTAGTCAAGGTTCACTCCCAACACTGTCTTATCGAAAAAATTCCCTTAATGAATTGGTTTCACTTCCAATTTGATTCCTTATTATCTCATGAGATATTATTATTCACCCAATAAAATTGAGTCATATATAATTTTGTTCCCACCCATCACATTATGAAAACCATACATGTGTGTTACATAAGACCATAAAACATTTATCATATAATATAATCAAAACCCATTGAATGGATATGAGTTTTATAAACATTTCATCATCAGAATCATAAAAAATTTAAAGAGTGAATAAATAAGTACACAAGTGATAATATTAAGATCAAATTATAAGAAACATCAATGGTTGTTTTTATAGATAAAAATACCTTTAAAATATTACTAGAACATTGATTAAGAGAATACATTTTTTATTTAAAACCACTTATTTAGTATCTAAATATTTAAAAAATATTATTGAATTTTTTTTCTCTGAAAATAATAAAGGAAAGTTATAAACTGATCTTTAAATAAAAGTGTATTCATGATTGTAGTGAAGTCTATTTATGCAGTGTACATTAAAATAAAAATTCCTTTCACATTATCAATAAAAATTTAGAAGCCCCATGTTTGGAAAATTAAAATAATATTCCTTTATATTTATTTTATACAATTTAATTAATGGTTAAAAAAGAATTTAATAAATATTTGGATATTTGATAAAAAATTCTTGAAAATAAGTTTAAGTAAATATGGACATGGAAGAAAAATATTCTTTTCCAGAAAGAGAAATATCGTCGGTTTTCCTTAAAAACCTTATTTTAGTGTCCTGTGTACTTAAAGAGAGGAAAATGAATGGAAAACATGAAATATCCATAAATAACCATATATAAGTAAAATATTAAATTCTTGGGATAAATAGATCATGTAATTTAACCATTATAAAATTTTATCATAAAAAATCCAGAAAAAATGAAATTTGAATTTAAAACCCTTACCTCAAGTCTATCTTGCTTCATAAAAGATATAAACTACTTTATGATAATATTAAATTTATTATAATTTTAAAATAAAACCATAATAAAACCAATAATAAAATGCGTGTTTTACTTATAACATGTTATCACCCATTCATTAACTATATTTCATTATCGTCATTATTTTAGGTGGTAACTGCTTTGTTTTTCATATATATATATTTTTTCAGCGATTTTGATGCTTTACCTTTGATCATGGTTCCATAAAATCCAGAATTTTAATCATTATATAAATATCACATATATTCATTATATAAATATCAACAACCATTAATATAAATTATTTAAGAAAAACAAATTACAACACTACATGGATGGTAGTCCAAACGTACACATGAGAGATGTTTCTATGTTTTGATGTAGGGAATGAAAGAAAATTAAATATTAATGAATCTTGTAAGAATAATTAATATATCATAAATTTCATATATAAACATTAAACCTATCATAATTAAAAACAATTAATTATGGTGGTGGAAAATGAGTTGTATTGCTACATGGAGGCTGTAGTGCACACGTACTCACATGTGATCCTTTCATCTCCTATTGGATTGAGAAGAGGTAATAAATGGTTGTCACATCATCATAATAACATAAAATTATATTTATGATACTAGATTAATTATCTTTTTTACATATACAATTATTTTTTAAGAAGTAGAACAATAAATAAAATTGAAATTGGTTGGTTAACATCTATACCTCTTCTCCGAGAGACCTTATTTGTCTCACTATTTAATACATGAAGGATTTTACTTAGGTGAATAAAGGGAGATCTAGACTGAAGGTAAGGTTTATAGAAATGTTTTAAAGAGGGTAATTTCCAATAAAGAAGGCTCAAATGGTGTGAATAATTTGGGAGAATTAGTTCCCTTTTATAAGTGAGGGAAAGGACACAAATGTAATTTCTTAAAATACTTCAATGATTTACGGTCACTTTCTTGAAAAAATGGATCAAAATGGTTAATTAATTGAAGTTATGATAATACAAGGTTGAAATAGCTTCAAACAATAAACAATTGACATCTATGAGTGGCTATAATGACCCAAAATTTTATCAATGAAATTTCCATTCTTATAATAATGTTATATAGTAAAAAATACCTACATCACATAATAATTTTTTATTATTATTTAAGAATGAAGATGGTATTTATAGAAATTAAATAATCTATACCAATGGAATATTAACTTAGTAGTTTTAATATTAATGTGACCATTAGGAATATTAAATGGTCCAATAGAGTAGTAACCTCACCTATGAAACTATAATTAAAATTTAGATATCTTATGAATGAAAATATAATATATTTATATTCTAGAATATGTAAATAAATTTTTTTAAAATGATAAATTTAGTATTGGTATTTTTGGGAAACATAAATGTTAATTTACATTTCTATAATTAATATAATGATTTAAAATAAAAATTATCCCTATAAAATAGATTTATAAAATAATATTTTTTATAATGATTATAATATAATTTTATGAGGCCTTAACTAATATTTCAATGTGTCCTAAAATCAGTTATAATATTATAATAAATATATTTTTGAATAAATGATGGTTTTAATTTATTATTAAATTTCTCATATCTCAAAGATTATTTTTGAAATATGGAGTCTATTTTTGAAATATACACATAAAAAATGGTCAGGGTGAATTTTTTGGAGTTTTCTAAAATAGATTAATTTTTGGGGAATATTGAAATACGGTAATTTAAAATATTTAATATTACAAATAAAATAATGAATTATCGAGTAATTGATGATGTAAGTGGCCCTTATATCTCAATTATATGCTCTAGTTACTATACTTAGTTGCAAGAATCTAAACTATTGATAGTCTTGAGACAAAATAATAAAAAAATGAATAAAATAATAAAAAACACCCCTCTTCTCCCTCTATGAATACCACCCCTCACCACCTATTCCACTCAAAAATTAGAAGCCTTAGAGATTAATTATATTCTACTGAATTACCATCCGAAAACTCCTCCCCACATTCTGGTCTTTTTGGTCTCACTAAAGACCATTTCCAAGTGCCTTAAGAAGGTTCTCAAGGAGAAGACACTCAAGAAGGAAAACCCTCCTTTTTTTTCTATTTTAATTTTTCTCTTTTATTATCCTTACCTAAAATCCCCTACAAAAAGTAAAAAATATAACTCAAATATCATATATATATATATATTTTAATTTTTTTTTTGAAATTTATTACCCATAATTAAATATCTTCTCCACTTCGTTTGTTCTAAAAATGAAAACATCACCCGTGAGGTGTCGATTCACCATCTTCGTGGACGACGAGTTTTAATTTTTCATTACAACTTTCAAGGTCAATCATAAATCCATTTTTATGGTTAAAAAATAATTTAATATGTTTATTAAAACTTATTTAATGTTTTTTATCGAGTATATAGACATATAATTAAATAAAATGATGTTAATTCGTGATGATCGTACAAACTACAAAAATAAACCAATCATTTTTTCATTAATGTTTTATCTAATGAATTATAATAATTTCAAAAAAATTAAATGATATATGAAACCATTTAAATATTTATAAATAAATTAATTCCATCTCATTCCATTTCTAGAGTTTTTCTTCCATTTGGAAGGAACTTTCGTAATTATACACAAGCGGACACACTATGAAACCATGAAACAAGCACTCCAAAAACCAAACAATTAAAAACTATAAGTCTAAAAAATAAAAATAAATGAACCAAATTAAATTTTAATAAATTAAATAAATTTATAATATGTTATTAATTAATTAATTAATCTATTTAATTTTATTATCTATGATATTAAGTACAAGTGTATAACACTTTCAGACATAAGGTAAAGGATTCTCTCTAAACCCCCATTTTTATTTTAGGTTTATCTTTATTTCTATTTAACCCAATGTAATTATTAATTCTTCTTATGTACTCTTCCAAAATTATATGTGTATACTCCAAACATACTTTTCTATCTCAATTGTTCTTTCTTTGATGGTAAAATAAATTTTTTTAAGGTCCCCTTTTCAATTCCTCTTGATAAGCAAGCCTGATTAAAGGAAATTTCCCAATTTATTTCCCATTTTCAATTACACTCCATAATATATTTTAATCCACCAATATTTTTCTAAAATCACTATTTCTTATAACAAAAACTTTCTTAGTTCATTTCTGGTCTTGTGAAAACAATTATTCCCTTGTTCATTTTAAAAAATATTTTATATTTTCCCATAAACCATATAGAAGTGGCTCATTTATAAAGTTTATTAAACAACATTTTTACATGTTTTCACTTCAGTTGGACATCATTTATCATGATATATGCCTATTCTTCTTATGAAGGTACAATTATAACTTAATCACATTATTTCTTGCACACCATTATGATACATCCTTTGGTTATGCCTTATGACATGTTTATGATACCCAAATATTTCCATGTGTAAACATTATGATTGATTATTCATGTGCAACACATATGCATGAAAATTTTATGATGGGTGTAACCAAATATTCTCCAATGCATTCGGTAATGTTTAGTCTGATGAGACATCATGTTGGTATAGGGAGTAATCCTAATTCCTTTATAGGATATTATTCACTATGTGATATAGTCTTGGTAGTTATCCTTGACTCATGTTTATGTAATGTTGTATATTTATTCCAAACTCTTATGTTTCTAGGATTATATTATCCCATGTTCTTTATGTTATACTTCCATATGTTTATTTATGTTTCATGCCATTTTATGTCATAATGTTATACCTTATAATTTATATAGTATGATTTATCACTTTGTTTATTCCCTTAATGGGATTTTTAAGCTCATAACGTTTGTATATGTTTTTCCCATGTTATATAGTGTAGATGTAAGAGATAAAATTAATTTAGGAGATCATTATGGTGATAAAATAAAAGATGTATTAATTTTGGTTTCATGTTTTATAATTATGTACATAGTCTTCCAAAGACACCAGACTTTATGATCCTTGGTTTCTATTTGATGGTTAATTATGTTTAAATTCATTTAGTAATATGTGTCAATGGCTATAGTCTTTATTGTGGAAATACTACCCTTATATAATGGTCTAATCCTAGGTAAGCCCATTTTAACCATAACCATGGTAAGAAGATTTTACTATTTCTGATATTCACTTTGAAAGAAATTAGGTTGACCCTATTAATGTATTTAATTATTCTAATTGAATATATTGAATCCATCTTACCATTTTAAATTTCTATAAGTGGAATAATTTAATATTAATTAAGCATAAAAACTGCAACAAAAACCTGTTTTTGAAAAATGAATTTTTAAGCATAAAACACAATTTACTTCCATTTGATGACTTGTAAAAAAAATTTAACTATAGAATATTAAATTTAATATATAATATATAAATTTAATTAAATTAATTAATTAATTTATAATAAAATAATTTATTAAGATAAAAACACATTGCATGCATAAAAACTGTATCTAGAAAAATTTATTTCTATGCACAAAATTTAACTTATATGAAAATAATTTATATTGATGATTAATATGTAATTAATTATATTATTTATAATTTAAGGATACTTATTTTAATTTAAAATAAAATTCATAAAATAATGGGATATTTTCTTGATAATAATATACATTCAAAAAAATGTTATTTTCATCATTCACTAAAAAATATATCTTTTTAAAAAAATCAGAAAAATTCACCATATGATGACATTGACATTATGATTTTAAAAAAATATATTAATTTAATAAAATATAATTTATATAAATGGTATAAATTAAATATAATTCTCACATTCAAAAATTTAATTCAAACTATTTTTTAAGAAAACATATTTTGAAACATAAAATGACTTAGCTGAAATTTGAGTGCTTATTTAATATGAGTTGATAAATACATTTTATTTAAAAAATATTTATACTTAATTTTCCAAAAGTGGTTATTATTATTCATACCTACCAATTTAATGGCTAGGTTATAATTATCTACTCCATTATGGTTCATATAGACTTTAGATTGCATGTTAGTCTATATATTGAATACTTCAAATTTTATTTCAAAGGATATATATAAAAAATACTGGCATGTTTCACCTGGGATGTTCCTAACTCATTTGACTCTCAAAAATCCACTATTATTAATTTAAATTTTCATATCTCCCTTTCTGAAAACCTCCATGTAATCATCATTTTATAAATGAACTCTTTCAAATCTTCCAAATACATAATTTCCCATGACACCGAATTGTGCCATTCAACTGAATGTTGCTATAGATTTAATATCTGATGACACCATCAGAATGTTAAAATTGATAAATATATTATTGCATCCCACCATTAAATTTAAATAATTTATAATTACAAAATCCATCCATCTATTGAATTCCTTATGATTTATGAAATCCCTATAGAGATATGCTTGTTTACCACAATCCAAAAAGGTGAAACCTAGACCAATATAATTTCCTTGACTCATATACCTTGATTTATCTTATAGTAACCTATACATTCTTAACTAAGGTGATTAAACTCTTCCATCTACATTCAATGAATTTCTAGAAGGAACCTAAACTTCTATTCTCCCGAGTTCTTAATCAATGAAAATTACATTCACTGATTCAAAGAGGTTCTGTATTATATTGAAGTCATTCACATGATCTTACACTTCCCATAATTATGATAATATCATATGAAACATGCATAAAATTAGGAACACTTTCTTTAGTACCATTGGTTTTTCGCAGATATCCAATAGGGACACCATAATCTTATCTATCATCTTATTCTTGTGATTGTTCAAGGACACATTATGTTACATTGATATTTTTAATAATTTGTGAGTTTTTGTATCTAACTTTCCCATTCGTCATTATATATTTTTTCAATATTGACTCATCCTAATGGAATTTTCAAATACTTTTAGTTAATGTAATCATATACTTTTATCCACTGGAACATGAATCCCATTTAATAGAAATTATCAATCTAAACCTTATATTCTTCCAATATCATACCTTCCAATGACAGTAATCTAAAATGAAATTAATATAATACCAAGGAATGTTTTATTGTTTCATGAGATAATATTATGTGCGTGTAATTATGATATTAAACAATCTCAAATAAGGCTTATTGGGAGGTGTCTTCTATAAAATAATCAGAACCAGAAACCTCATTCCATTAGAATATCACACACACACACACACTCACATTGGAAGCTCTACATTGTGTAATTAAACCTCCAAAACATCCAATACCTTATTATAGAGCTACTAGAAAGATTGTTTCACTCTAATCACTGTACTAAGTTTTATATTTCACAATTTTTGTTTCTATAATAATCTTATAACAACATTGAAATAAGGGAAACAATTGTAGAAATAAAGATGGTGCAAAAATATTATAATATAATTCAATTATATAAACTTAAAAATGTAGGGAGGCCACACCCTTATTTTATTGTAGTGCCCAACTAGTTAAATATGTTACACCATAATATAATGTTTGAAGAGAACATTCCTATGAAATAAGAAACTTAAAATTCCATATAGTTTACACCAACTCAAATAACCCATCTGGTGAACCGCCATTGGACTTAACCATGCATTCATTAGAAAAATTACCCTTCTGATCATACAGTCTCATACACCGGAGTTCCATGTTTCTGATCACCAACACATCAATAATGACACATCTTCTAGAATTTTTCCATCCAGTGAATTTAATAGGAACATGAAAAAAGATTAATTTCATAAAAAATGAAAATTTAATACAACAAAAATAAAAACCATGAAATTCATCCACAACTTCTTTCCTAATAATATAAAAATATACACAATATCTTTTTCTTGAAAAATAAAAAATAACACTAATTAGATCCCCAATTGGTATCATTTTAGAGGTCTTAATGAATTAACACATCTATATGAAATACCCTGACTATCATAACTGAAAAAATATTGTTAAGGTAAAGTAAATTACAACTCAATATTTCTACCACTATCAATGGATTCTTATTTTTGATGAGTATAGCTCACATCTATTACATACATCAAATATTTTTATTATTAAAAAATTCAAATTGAATTTTTTTTTGCAAATTTTTTTATTTTTTATTTTTTTCTTTTATACTAGAGACACCATATTATGCTTATGAAACTAAAATCTATTGTATTCTATACAATTTCTATAATTATGAAACTTACATCCAAATATATGTAACTACATCCCATAATTGATTTTTATTTTCTTGTGTTACCCCAATTAATTTATGTATCTCATCTATTTTATATAGGTGCGATCCTTCTTGTATTGAATCTTCTCACACAATGTTTGCATGAGTTATGTGGTTTCCATAAGTTAGTTTCTGTCTATTAACGCCAATTCCTATGATGTGATAAAACATCTCATTTCACTTAGTAGGGACCTCTCACTCCTTTAGAAGCTTCTCTACCTTCTCATTGAACTGAGTTTATTTAAAGTATAAATAATATTTTTGTCCTGGAATTATATCTATTATAACTAAGATATACCCATTAAAAATAAAAATACTCTCTACAAGATCTATAACATGAGTATAATCCATTGGATGGATTGTAACCCAAACTATTATTCAATATGCATGTAATCAACCCTCACATAACTATTAAAAAAACAAAAGTTCTAAATGGATATATATAATTTAAATTATTTTCAATGACATGAAAGTTAAAAATTATTTGTACCACATTTATCACAAGTTTCATGGTCTGAAATTATAAAGAGGCCCCTTTAACACATCATTATCCATGTTATGATGGAAATATTCCTATACTAATTTTTATGACACTATCAATAAGGATCCATATAATATATGAGTTAAATTTAATATTACCTATCATGGACCACTTAGATAAAGAATACTCCACCAAATCTACCCCACCAAGAAGGGATAATGCATCTTGGGAATTGATGAAGCATATTCTGGGATTTCAAAAATGGTTCCCAACATTCCCTATTTACCGTCCCATTATAATTATTCAAGGGTTTTTGACATTTGGTAGGCCAAAAATTACATGGAAAAGATCATAAATTTCTTTATGCATAATTGAGATTTTTTTTCTGAATTTTTTTTGAATATTTAAATTTTAATTACATCATTTTTCACTTTAACACATCCTTGTGACTGATAAAAATGTCCTTGTGAAAGACATTCCAATGAGGTGTTATAAGTTGGTGACAAAGTGGGTCTCATATTAGATTTCTTAACTTAAAAGACTGCATAATCACTCAATCTATAATTATGTGGAAGGTTTTTTCAAACTTAAAATCAGTGAGAGTACTGCTATTATATATAAGAGTCCCTTTTATTACTCAACTACATCGAGAAAACAATTTGATTATAAAACTAAAATCTATGAAATACATAATTATAGTAATAAAAAATTATAACATATTATTTGAAAGTATAATTTAGATAAAATTAAATAATATGAGTACCTAAGGTGGTTGATTCATAGGATCATCCTATACATAGTGGAAAGAAAGAAAAATACGATGATCTACATTTGGGATGGAGAGTGCGGGATAAAACTACATATATTGAACGGGGAAACCAATGATGCTTAATCAATAATATTAAGAAATTCCAATGTGATAATTCTCCTATCACTCAAAGAAGTATAAGTATAAATAAAAAATACGACAAAGGGAAACATTAAAATTTTATGAGAATAGATTGAATATATTCAAATGTATATTTACTATAAGAGGTGGAGTGGGTGTCGTAGATGAGGATTATCCGACATGATAAAAATTCACACGTGAAGGTTGATCCCCAAAATGAGTCATATATGTTTGTGGATTAGAAACATGGAGAGTCATAGAAAACTATGGTTGATGTAGATGCTTTCATTAAAATGAATCCATCATACATTAAAAAAATTCTCTTCACCACCAAAAAAATATTTGCATACATAAAAACTATGAAAATACTATATTATAATTTAATTATAATAGTTCACATATACATAAATTAATTTTAAATCATAGCATGAGAAAAATAATGAAAATTTCCATGACCATTCGTGTTTACTGTATGCCCTATAATGACCTACCTCACCCATTTAATATCCTGAGCATGTAGATTCATTATGTTCTGTAAAATATTTTTCAATTCTAATCCAATTATATTTATTTATTATGACCAATTTTGAAAAACACTTTTTTGGAATTTTAACTATAAATTTTTAATCAGGATCTAAATGGACATTTAAAAACTATAATTATTGTGAGGCCAATATTAATGGATCATTATTTGCTAAGTGATCTATTATTGGTCTATAAAAGGGGGATCCCTAACCATTGGGGTGGTGAATCGATGGTCGACATCTTATATGAACTTTACCCCATTTTACTTTTCACTTTAATTCCCTATATTTTTTGTTAGTGCATGTATCACATGTCAATCCCAATAAAAAAAATCAGTGATGATGATTATGATTTTATATATTGAACACACACAACACAAGGGTTATACAGTTAGAAATACTCTTTTGATAAAGTGTTTATGTCATTAATGAATCAATGGTTATTATCCTGATGACCACTCATCCACCTTGTTATCAATGACGAATGACTCCACAGATTGAGAAAGTGGATATGAATGAACTCCTATATTGACTTATAAGGAAATTATAGGTCAAATAGATCAATAAAAATAAATATATTCATTATTTGTGATCCTTCCTCTATCTTTCTCTAGTTTCTCCAGAATTTGGACTAGGTGTAAATCAGTGTTCTTTGCTCTGAAATAACCTGACTGGGAAAATATATCATTCTCAATGATCACACAATGAGTCACTCATAAACTCATACTCATAGGTTACACATAAATAAGAACATATGAGTGAGTACACCTCTCAAAAAACAAGATTTATCCTTTTATTAAGATATAACATATATCTATATCCCTATAAATGATCCCAATATATCCATGAATCCTATATTTCCCCATATTTATCCATTAAATATATCTATTATACCCTGATTCATAATCATCTAGTTAACTATTTATATTTTACAATTCTAGTAATTTTTATCCATATATTATAGGGCATATGAGTTTAGGGTAATAAGTATTTTTATATTATTTGTTAATGAATTTATTAATCATAATTCAATACATGATTTTTTAGAATTATTTATTTCTTCATGGAAGGATTTGGTCAAACTTTAGATCTAAAAAATCTAGTTAAAATATCTCATCAAATCTCTTATTAGATACAAAATATATGGTCTTTCTTTATGACATTACCATTTGGTTTTAAACATGGAATCTCTATCTCCTCAACAGGTTTCCTCATCCCATGGATTGAGATGACCTTAGTGGTGAGATGTCTTTACAAATTTTTGAACCAGTATTTCTTAAAATTCACTCATCATAGAGTGTTGTGATATGGTTTCCAATAATTTTTTTGGATATCATTACATAACTAAATCATATGGTATGAAAATTTTCATTATGGTGAAAGAACACTTGGTCCCAAAATCTATACAAAACTAATATCTCTCATGTTGGTATTCATGAACCAATTGTCACCTTATATTTCCTCAGATGACTAGTCAAAATAGAAATAATCTAACTATGAAATGATTATTCTCACATCATATGAACTCTCTTGTCATGTTAGAATAATCCTAAAACTTGCTTTTTATACAAAATATTTACTAATTCTTCAATCAACATCATCAAAACATGACAATGAGAATGTGACATGTGACTTATCATGTAAGATAAACTCTAACATACGTAATAGTAACTTAAGAATACTAAGGAATTACCACCATTCATTCCATGGTTTCAACATCGCTAGTATAACTGAAGGATACTTTAAAATATAGACCTCTAATTATTCTTTTTTCATCTCTAGCATCCATAATTTTCTTCAATTTCAGTCATGATAATACTAGATTTCCACAATATCATTGATTCATATTGATCCTTTTATTTTTTTTCTCTTTCTAAAAATAAAATAAAAAGTTATATTTCAAACTTTATTCCAATAACAAGAATATCATAACAAGAATAACTCCAAGAAAACTCTAAAAACATGTATATATGAATTATATTAGTGAATCATGAACATCTCATTAATTATAAAAAATACATATCCAATACTATTATAAGGCTAATTTCACTATACCCTCTACTTGGATAGTTTCTATGAGTGATAATTATCCCTAAAAAAACTTTAAATCATGTGGATAGAAAAAATTTTCATGAAGAAACCTATTCCACCCCTAAATCAAGAATCCAAACTAGTTTGTGTCAAGGATTAAGATGCATTCACATTTCCCTTGGTTGGAAACTAGTTCCAAGGTTCCAAGTATAGAAAATTGGGAATGATTTCACCCTTGAAAAAAAATAAACAAAAATAAATGATAAAAAACAAATGAACATAGTACACATCATAAAAAAATAAAACAACTCATATACTATGAATAAAGAGAACCAAAACCATATAAACAAATCGAAAGAGACATGGGTCATCAAGGATAAAAAAGATACCCCCAAAATAAAATCCAAAACCAAATTCAAACCACTTCCAACTATGTGCATGTGGCCCCTTAGACACTCTCGATATCTTTATTCAACCATCACCAAACAAGAAAAACACCCAAAAAGTGGAAGACTATCACCAAGGCAACTGAAAAAAACCATGAGAGATACACACACCGAATGGTGTATGTTGGTTTTGAGTGAAACCAGTCCTTGTTAGACACCACTACGAGTTTGTGGCCTTCTATTAAAAATTATTTTGATTTATTCTATTCTGAAAAATAGTTAAAAAAATATATTTGATAAGTTCATTAAAGACAAATAACTCAATAACAATAATTTTATAATCTTTTCCATAGTGAAAACATCATTTTAAAACAATCATTTTAGTTTGAAAATATCTATTCTAAAACCATAAATAAAAACCAATTTATAATAATTTTTTTCAAAACACAATCATATTATTCAATGAATAGGATAAATGTAATAATAATAAATAATATAATAAGGAACTGCATCACTGATGAAACAAAGTAAAAAATATGTAGAAATAAAAAAATGCAGTTGGTGCCAATATAGTTAGGGAAGATAAGGAATGAGAGTTCCCTAGAGCAATCACATTGTATCTTAGTACACACACGCACACACTCGGTTCTAAGGTAAAAGGGTCCTATAATTCTTGGAATTACATTGGTCCAATTATTGACCTATGTTGTATCCAAACTAATAAACACTACCCAATTCTATTCACACTAGCTTCCTCAGGGGCACACACCTAGCCTATAACATTCTACTCTAGGGAACGCTAGATAAAGTATGGACTGACCTAGTGTTTCATAATCTTATACATCTCTATCTTTTCTTATTAATTCCATGAAAGTCTAACAATAGGAGGTGAGTAATAATGAATCAAATGATCATAAAATGTTCGATAAAATCATAAACTTTAATCTCATATCACCTCTGATTCTGTCAGAATAAACAACCCCAATCATTCTATACACATCATTGTAATAAAATTACCACCCTTAAGGATAAAAATCCATATCAACCAAGGGGATACATTGGGTGACATACCACACATTTCTTGATGATCATTTTCAATATTCCAAGAAGTATTTCTTGAAAACTAACTATAGTGTTCAAATCCTTTGCCTAAATTCAAATTCCATTTCAAATAATTCCTCAAAATAAAATTCATTAAGAATATATCCTTAAGATCAATGAAACCATAAAACACTTCCCACATTTTTAGATCAATATCTAAAAACCACCCCTTTCCCTTCATTGCAACCAAGTTGGGAAAAATACATTTTAAGACATAAAATTCACTATAAAAAATTCATTGAAATATTTTTACACACAATTGAAATTCAGACATTATTTTAGAAATCAAAACATATTAAAATATTTTATATAAAAAGTGAAGAACCAATCAAAAATGATTTGAAAATCCATTTTACTATCAATTTTTGGTGTAATTTTATAAGTAAAGAATATAAAAACACAATGAACATAATGTTTTGAATAATAAAGTTAATACAAAAAATACCAACCTCAAAAAATAGTGTTCATGATAGAAGTTTTCAGATTCGATGGTGATCACGCAAACAAGAAACAAGGGATCATCTACTGTACCTAATAATAATAACCCATAGATTAAACATACAAAAACTCTAAATGAAACAACAGTAGATCCTAGAGTTCATTGGAGAGGGAGAAACCATAATATATTTAGAGATAAGGGATAAGAAGAAAGAAACTTTAAAAAATGTGGTCACACCATTAGTAATTCACTTGGAATGAGGTTATATAAGCTTGAAGGTACTAATGGAGGGAGGGTGACAGATCGCTCATGAGACCCCCATATTTTGATGATTGAAATATGAGGAAGAGAAGGATGAAAACCTTATAATTAGAGTTAATTTTCATAATGTTAAATTTTCATAAAATTAGGAAGCTCACGTGGTTTGGCTGCATGGTTTAGTAAACCGTATGCCAATTGTGTGGTCTCTATAATAATCCATCTCTTTATTACATGTTAATTCATGATTTATTACATAAAATTACAGATATTAAAACCCAAAAGATCGATAAGTATAGTTTATTTGGTAATTAGGTACATATCATAACTCTTGAACATGGGATATAACAACATTTTGAAAACTTTATTAACATGCTTCTAAAATTCCTTGGATTTTAAAACTACATGGGATAATCTAGGGACATACATAAAAAAGGAGTGATCTATATATCCCAGTAAAGGAATAAATATGGAATAAAGAGATACATGATTGGAAATAGGAATATAAATGGGTAATAAAAGGTGTGATAATCATAAACATGAATAATAATATATGATATAACACGATAATCATAAATTTGGAAAAACTGTAACAACTAAATACACAACATCATAAACATTTATCAATGATAAATTCCAAGAAATCATGATGGAAAAATTCCCATAAATTAATAAGGTTCAATCCTTATCTCAACATGATTTATTATGAGATTAAATATTACCCAATTTATTAGAGCACTATATAATTTCAGGCGCACCCATCACATACATTTCATTCTCATTCTTAAGTGTGCCATATAAATCATAACACATGGATTCATTCATCATCATATTTTATTTAAATATAAAAGAGTGTGGAATAAGTACATGTAAGTCCTAGGTCAAATAGGTTTAAGTGTGTAAAGGTAAATTCCCTTTATAGGAAATGGGGACGATATTCACTACACAATTTTTTGGGCATGAAAAATCATGGTGACATTTCGGTAGGATAATGACATCACATAAAAATTCATAAAATGAGTTTATGAGAGAGAAACGAGTATACAATAATTTCTAAATCAATTATATATTAAGGGGATATGGAATAACATATCAAATCATAAAAAATTAAGATAAAAGACATAAGGAAACGAAGATACTTGAATAAAGAGGAGAAAAGAAAAGATCTCTTACTTGAGTGTGTGACTCAAAATGCTTGGGAGGAGATTATTGGGAGATTTGTGGAACAATGGGAGAACTCTAGAGAGGATATGTAAGAGTAATTAAATTCTATAAGTATTTTTAGTGAAGATAAATGGGATCATAGGTTGGTTTATATTGGAAATGATTGGGGATTTCATTATCATTTCTCAAACTTCAATTTTGGTCTCTATATAATGAAATAAACAAAACCAAGAAACTTCTTAGGGTTTTCCCATGGTTTCGACAAAATGGAAGTAGTTTTAATTATTTTATAAGTCCAAGGTCCAAATGTAATAAAACAATTCCTTGATTATGTGAAGGTAAATCATACTCCTAAAGAGATGATTTTAAAACCTTAAAATATATTAATGCTTCTGAAGGATTCATGAAGGATTTATAAAATAAAAACAATAAACATAAATCACATTATTTTAGAGGTAATACATATATTTGGTTGTGGATTCCATTTTTAGTATTTATTACATCAGTTTCTGGTCATAATAATGTCATAATACACTCAGAATATTTATAGAATATTTAATTTTTACCCCAAAATTCGACTGTCTGAGAAAATTATTAAAAATTCATCATTAGATAAGTTTTAATTTATTATTCCAAAAATAATATCCATTTTATCGAAATAATTTTCTATATATGTAAATTTTCACTTTTAAAATAAAATTAACATTTATTATGAAATGATGGTTTTTTTTGACAATAACAGTTTTCAAATACTTATAAAATTTACATTTAAGTTCATAAAATTCATATGATAATTTATATTTAATAAATAATATTTAATAATAATATTTTATTTAAATATTATTTACTTTTATAAATCCTTTAATTCAATAAAATATATTCCTTAATTGAATTTTAATATTATCTACAAATTCTATTTTTGTTTTATCAATCATTAATAAAGTAACAATAAAAGGATGAAAAAATATTTATTATTATATAAAAAATAATATATATACTATTATACCTATGGAATTGATACATATCCCTTTAAGACATCATAAATCTTCCTAAGAGTATGGTGCACGATGGTGAGACTTTCATTGGGTGGTTCATCATACATGGTTTGCAATGTGATCTCGTTGAGATTGAAATTATCCCATAAATGATTTTAATCATGCTTTAGTTATTGGACATTATATTGGGATTGATCAAGAGAAAATCCTAGAGATTATCTCTCCCTATAAGCTTTGATAAATGGGCTTCATAGGGTAAAATCCTACTATTTGAAGCCATCACTTCCTCTGTCTGTGTCAATTGGATATGTTAAAACTCCATATTTATAATAATCATATGATCATTGTTCAACGAATATATTATAAATGGTAATAATACTTAATAGTATTTTAAATACAGTAGGATATTATAAAATAATATATGTGCATGTATTTTATATAACCACATTATATAATAAGACATTTAATTAATTCAAAAGTGGAATTTTATTTATAATAGTTTCAGTCATTACAATCTTTCCCCCTTAAGAAAAATTTCCCTCAAAATTTTCTTTTCCCAAACTAAAATAGATGAGGATAACTCAGTTTCATCAACTCCTCCAATTCCAGTTTCACTTTTTAAGTATTTTATTTTCTCCACAATACATTGACATGGTGAATTGTCTTATTTTTTTAACTTCTTCTCTAAAATATAAGATCTTCAACAGATTATCTTAATTGGAAAGATAATACTCCAATGGTACCATCTCTGGATTGGGTACAAGTTATGGGTTTGGTATATAATTTCTAAATAGGTATAGCTGGAATACATCATGTACTTGAGATAGGTTAAGTGGGAGTGATAGTCGGTAGGACACCACTCCGATGTGAACAAGGATCTCGAAGGGTATGATGTATCTTATACTATTCTTTCACTTCTTCCCAAATATCATCACTTTCTTCTATGGAGATATGTGGAGGATTACTATCTCCCCAACATGAAACTCTAAGTCTCATAAAAAATTATCAACGTAGCTCTCTTTTTTACTTTTAGAACCATTTATGTGTTGTTGAATGGTCTTAACCTTCTCCAATATTTCCTTGACCATTTAAGGACCTAGAAGTTTTTGTTTCCAATTTCATCCCTGCATGTTGCTGTTCTACACCTATTCCCATAAAGGTATTCATAGGGATCCATTTGGTTGCTTGATTAGAAACTATTTTTGTAAGAGAATCATCTAGTGTAATATGTTGATCATATCCTCTTTCGAATTCAATTTATTATGATCTCAACATGATGTTAAGTGTATGGATAGTCCACTAAGACTGGCCATTAGTTTCTGGGTGATAGGTCATGCTAAAGTTCAACTATGTAATCAGAGTGTGTTGGATACTCTTCTTGATTGTATAGGTGAATCTTATGAATCTGTGTGATACAATTTATAATGGTACACCATGAAAACTTTACACTTCTTTGATGTATATTTTAGAAAGTTGATCCATTGAGAAATCCTCTAAAATTACGATAAATCGAGATATTTTTGTAAGATGATCCAGCACAACCCATATATCATTGATTCCTCTAGATGTATTCATAAGTTTAGTGATGAATTCCATGGTAATGTTTTTTTATTTTCATGTTGGTATGGGTAATGGCTGTATCATCACATTAGACTTTACTCATTAAGACTTCAATTTTTGACATAGCAGGCAGTTTGATGTATATTCTGTGATCAATTTACCTCAGTACTTAATGATACACATAGTCATGACCCAAATCTTGCAACTCCTTCATTAATTAACATTGAAATGAAAGGATTTCCATTTTCTTATAGTTTCCACCTTCTTATGAATTCCCACATCATCTCTTTGATAATATTTTATCCTCTCAAAAAGTGATGATTGAGAAATCAATTGGGAAAGGATTGATGATGTTCTTTACTTTTTGATTCCCATGTCTATCCTTTTCAAGACTAAGAAGATCAGACCCCTTTTAATTCTCATAAATTGTATAATTTATAGATCCTTTATAATTAGAGAATCTGAAACTTTATTCACTCTCCTAAGAAGGCATTGAATTGAGAAGTCATAGTCCTTGATCAACTCTAAACAACTTCATTGGTGCAAACTCAGATCTTTCTATGTGAATATATACTTTAGGATTTTGTGGTCCATATAAATTTGACACTTCTCAACAAAGAGATAATGCCACTATATTTTCAAAGTGAATATTAGTGTAGGAAACTCCAGATCATGCATTGGGTAGTTCTATTCTTGAACTTTCATCTGCCTTAAAGCATATGCTATGACTTTTTCATTCTTAATTACCAGACAACCGAATCTATTCATTGAAGCATAACTAAACACCATGAAAAGCTTCCCACTTATGGATATTATGAGAACATGTATAGAGATAAGCCTTCTTTTAAGCCCTTTGAATCTATCTTCACATTCATCATTACAAGAAAACTTGACTCCCTTCCGAGTTAGATTGGTTAGTGTGGTTGAAAATCATGAGAAATATTTCACAAATAGGTGATAATACCCACCTAACACAAGGATGATACAAATATCTATCATAGATGTTGTCCTCAAACATCCTTCAGTTTATTTTTTGGAAGGGTCCATAGATATCCCATTGCTTATGATAATATGCCCCAATAAAGATACTTCCTTCAACCAGAATTCACATTTTCTATACTTGGAATAATTCTTATCCTTCTGTAGGGTATTTAGCATAGTGAATAGTTTCTCCACATGATCGTCCTTTATTTTGGAGTATATTATAATATAAACTATAAAGACTACAAAAATTTTTCAATGTAATCTCTAAAGACTCTATTTATCACGTTCATAAAGATTTCTAGAGCATTAGTGAGTTCGAAGGGAATTACTAGAGACTCATAGTACCCATAACTTATACAAAAACCTATGTTGGGGATATCCTCCTTCTTCAATCTAACTTGTTAATATCCTGAATGATGATCTACCTTGGAGAAGTATCGTGGTCCACATAGTTGATCAAACAATTCATCAATACATGGTAGAATATACTTGTTTTTTATCATGATCTTTTTGAGCTCATGATAATCGATGAAAAGTCACATTGACCTATACTTTCTTGAAATGAAGAGTATTGGTGCACCCCTTGGTGAAGCACCTGACTATATAAACCATTTATACAAATTCTCCTATAGTTGTTTCTTAAGCTCTTCATGTTCTACAAAAACCAGTCTTCACATGTTCTTGGATAATTGAAACAACCTAGGTATACGATCGATTGAAAATTGAATCTCATGGCTTGGAGGAAGACTAGGAAATTTCTCGAGAAACACATCAATGTATTCCCTCAAAGTAGTCATCTCTCTCAGTATTATTCTATCCACAGACTCAATATTTGAGCAAAATATTCATGCTCATAGGTAAATATTATCCATGCTTGAGGTGATGGGGAAAAAGGAGATTCATGATCCTCCTTTCCGTTGTACTAAATTGGGGGGTGATTCACAATATGAAGATTGATTTCCCTCTCGTGGAAATTTATGTTGTCTCTATATAGGGAAATTCAATCCATTCCTAGAATTTCATAAAATTCCACCATCGGGAGTATGAAAAGTTTGAATAGTAATTTCATTCCACAAACTATAATAGGTGTAGAGTTATATACTTGGGATGCAATAATTTCCCAATGTTCAATTTTCACCTACATATCTACTTTCATTCTTTGTGATGGTGTTTGAATAGTTCACATAAAAGTTCATGATATAAAGGAATACGTATAACTAGAATGAAAGAGCATGTTCAAATTTTTTGAATGAATAACTAGCTTACCTTTCACAACTTTATTTTCAAGATCCACTTCAGTGGTTGTGATGAAAAAATATCCCCATTGCCACGTTGGAGGTTGTTGGATTTATCCTTAAACCCTTGTCTTAGTGCATTGGTTTAAAAATGGCTCAGTTCCTTGTAGTTGAACCAATGAACAATGCAATAAGAGTTAGCTAGATCATTCTTTTCCTCTATCATATTATTGGGTTTCTCGTGTCAACAATTGCCGAGGATTACTTCCTTCCCTCACCTAAAGCATTTTCTTATTCCCCTTAGGCAATTTAAAGTGTTCTTCTCTCTACAACGTTTCCAAGTGGGATATTAAAATTTCTTGCCACTGTTAGATTTCTGCATTGAACTTTCAGAATTAAAATACACTTTCTTCTTCTTATCCCCTTGATAGCATTGAGATTCTATGATCTCTATTTCAAATTTCAGGGTACATCAGATAATTGTTTAATAACTATTAAAGTATCATATTGTTAGGGATTTTTTAGAATAGGTTTTTACCCACCAAAGAAGCAGTCAACCTTGTATTAATGGGTAATGAAAAATCCAATGGTGTATCATGAAAACCTTGGTAAGTTTTCCTTATATGTCCTGATAGATTCATTAAATTTTGTTGGAGGGAAAGGAAATACCTTTTCATTTTAAATCGGAGAGTTCAAAGAAAATATTTATCAATTTTTTTTCCAGAATTCCTTCCACCCCATTACTTTAATCTATTCCTCATGATTTGTATTATTGATAAATGTCTAGAAATTATTAGTTTCTCCTTCCATAAGATAAAGAGCCAGTACAACCATCAATTTTATAGAATGTTGAAGGATTGATAAGATCTTATCAATGGAGTTGATCTATTATTTAGTGATTAAGGAATCAGATGATCCATTGAAAGTTGAAGGCCTATTTCACATAAAGATCTCAATTAAAAATTGTTCTCTCTTAAGGGGTTTTGGGTGACTATATTGATCTAGGTTTCTATTCAGAACCTAAGTCATATTAGAGAGTAAAATCACAAATTTTGCAATTCCTACTTCCATCAGGTTGTGAATCTCATCGGGGAAGTCATCACATTTCCCATCACATTGATTATTTACTAGATTCTTCCTATTTTGGCCATTTTATAGAATAAAGGAAAATTTGGGGATGGTTTTTTTTTAAAATATTAAACACAAGAACTTGAATTTAATGATATGGAATAGATTAATTTTAACTTACATTTATTTCCATAACTTATGAAATTCTAGGATTCAATATATGTTATCCCTGATCTGTTTTCTAACATGTATTATTATATGTATTTTTGTTCCCACAATAACGATTTGTAATGATATTATGAATTTACCAAATAATATCCCATGGGATTGTCAAAATAGTTGCGTAGTAAGGCCTGCTGTCATGTACCAGGTTATACTGAGTCAAGCATGACACACCTTTTCAAAGTTGTAACCCCTAAGTACATCTATGCCAGAACCAGGTGCACTTGTAGTTTCCAAAAATGGATGTATTTATTGTATAAAAAAATTAATCTATACCTAGAAAAACTTAGGTATCTTTTATTATATTCATTTTTATCTATAAGTATTTCTTTATAGTTTTCTAATCCTAATCGAATAAATAACTAAACTTTTCCTTTAATACCATCTATAACAACCCATCTATTTATTACATGTTAAATCATTATTTATCACATAAAGGTACACATAATAAAACCTTTAAGATTTGGAAGTATTTTTTTTGGGAATTAATAACATATCATAACATCTTCAACATATGATACACCAACTTTATTGAAAACATCCTTCGCATACTTCTAAATTTCCATAGATTTTAAAACTGTACAGGGTAAAATGGGGACATACATAATAAAGGGATGAGATATAAAGCCCAATAAAAGAATAAATATAAAATATGGTGATAAATTATATAAAATATGAATATAAATGAGGAATAAAAGTTTCCAAAATCATAAAAATTAATAATAAGGCATGATATATCATTATAATAATAACTTGGGAAATGTGGAAACAACTTAAAACACTGCATCATAAACATAGGTCAAGGATAAATTCGAAGAAATAACGATGGAAAAAGTCCCATAAAGGAATATGGTTCTATCCCTATCCCATCATGATGTCTCATGATACTCACCATTACCCAAGGGATTGGAGCGCTATATAATTCTGGGAACACTTGTCACATTTATTTCATTCTCATGCTTAAGTATGCCATATAGATAAAAAATCATGTATTCATTCATCATGATATTTTATTACATAATCAAGGAGTGTAGAATAAATACATTTTTGTCCCAGGTAATATAGGTATAAGTTTATAAAGTTTAATACCCTTGATAAGATATGGGCATTTTATTCACTACATAATTGTTTTGGCATTGAAAATCACAGTGAAATTTAACCAGCATAACGACCTCAGATAAAAATTCATAAAATGGGTTAATGAGAGAAAAATGGGTATTTCATCAGTTTGAAATAAATTAGACAGCAGAGGTTATATGTAATAACCTGTCCCATCACAATTAAATGATGATAAAAGATATAAGATAAATAAGATAATTGAACAAAAAGGAGAAAAGAAAAGATCCATTACTTGAGTGTGTGACTCCAAATGATTGGGAGGAACTTCTTGAGATATTTGGGGAACCTTGGGAGGAATATAGAGAGGGTAGGGTAGAGTAAGTATTTGATCCAATGATTTTTTAATGACCTAGGTTTTTCGTATGGTTCAAAATCTCCACCCGGTTTGATTTTTTCAATTAGTGGCTATGCTACGTTTTGATTCGTTGATCGGAACCCAATTCTGAGAGTTTTGTTGGCCTTAAATGGTGTTTTTGGGTTGTTTTGGAGGCAAGGAGAGTGAAAATGGTGTTTTAAGGGTTTCAGGAGCATCAGAGGCCCGATATCCTAGTTTTTGGGAAGCAGGTGCAGGAGCACGGTTTTGGAAAACCCTTGGACTGGAGGAAGATGACCATGCGAGCTCATCTGAAAAAGTTGCAGAGAGCTGCAAACAGTTTCCATAGAGTTTGTTAAACTCAGTGTGGTGGACATACAAACATATATCACTAAATATTGTCTTCCGCACTGTTCCCACACGATTTGGTAAACCATATGGGTGGACCATACGACCAAAAATGATACAAACTACCATTTTCCCCATTTTTTCTATTTCTTATATTCACCTTTTCTTTATTCCTTCTTGGTTGTGCATAGTATGGGAGATCCGACCCTTTTATCATTCCACCGATTTGGATCCAATTTCTTTATCGGTCATCCATTCTTGAATCTATTAGAACCTGCACGATCGTATCAGTAAGGCTAGCCCCACACATACCTATTCTTATTTGATTATTCATCTTACAAATTATTGTTTACCTCCTATCTAATTTTAGGGATTAATTTGGAAAATCATATCTATATAAATTTTCTTAAAATTCAAGATTGATATCAAACGTTCCTACACCAACGAGTATAATGTAGGTGGTTCATACCTTATTTTGAGTTTTCACACCCTTTTGGGCATTGCATCTTTTTAGCGCAACATTGGGTTTTGAGAAAAACCTTATTATAGCATATTGAATTGACTTTTAGACCATTTGGGATGCCATGGGAATAACCTATACCAATTACGCAAGAGTGAGGCTGAGCAAGGGGTTGTAGCTCCTTGGGATATTTTTTTCGAGGTTTAAAAAATAGTTTATATTGAATTGTTTTGATTTTAACTCGTATGTTTAAAATTTCTAAGGATTGATTAAGCTATTTAGAGGTAGTATAGACCTCCATATTAAATTATTATTATTGTTTAATATTTTCAATTCAATCCACTAAATTGAATCACTTGACTGAAATATGTTGTTTAAATTTTATATATGAAATTTCTTGAATTGCATGAGTTGGGACCCAAGGGATTGTGATGGCATGGCCCGAGATGAGGTTAGGATGGAATGAACATCAGGATTAAGTGACGTTGATCACTGATTGGGATTTTCCTGAATACTTGATTGGTGTTCACCATAGGATTGGGTTTCGTGGAAGTCAGTTTGAGGTAGTGTGATTTTCAAGTTGGGCGTGGCCCGAGATAATTGGATGGAATGACCATCATATTTGTGTGACATGGTCGCAGGGGCATGAGGTTCAATAGATGATGTGTATTAGGTTATTATTTGGTGAATTATTCTAAACTCTAATGTCCAAAGTGCCAATTGAGTTGTGTGCACACAGGTTGACTTTGTGATGAGGTGGTTTTGACCACTCGTGTGGGTAAAGGCCCCCAATAGTTTCATTTGAGGTATTTATGGTTTTTTGGTGCTTACTATATAAAGACATGTGGATGAAGAGGAGCCTTAGGTTGATAAAAATGTGGAAATCAGGTTGGGGGAAGAGGCTCACCATGATTGAGGCCATGGACCTGAATATTTATTTGAGGACATAAATCATTGTTCCTCCTCTTGTCATGCCATGGGATGATGTGAGATTTTTTGTAGGGTTTCATGTGACCAGGATACTATTGTATGGGTGAGATTTTGGGATTTCGGTACTTTGAGACACAAGGTTTTAGGGGGCATGTGGTGTCAGGATATATGATTGAGGTGGAAACTAAGTGTTCACCCAGACTCTCTGACTATAAGAGTACCTTTTTCCATGGGCCAATGACTCTCTTTTCTTCCGATATTCTGGCGATGGACGAAGTAGGTGACACTCCCTGGTGGCTGTTGAGAACCAGTGAAGAATTTTTTTTATTACAACATATTGTTAACTTTTCTTAGAGGTTCATGTCTTCTTAAACTCATATACTAGGTATGCACCATTGGGTGTTATCCAACTAAGATTTGTCTCACACCCTACATAGACCCTTTAGGAAACATGTAGACTTTATAGATTTATATACAGGTAAAGGATTAGCCTTAGGATATGAATCATAGTAATATTTGGTATGGAGATTGGTGGACCTTGAGTTCATTCCTAGTGGGAGTTTTACTTTTGTTTAGGTTTCTTTTTCAATTTCAGCATGCATATATATGTAGGTAATGTGGTATTTCATTGGTAGAACCTGGGATATTATATTTTATGACCTAATTTGGAATTCATGATTTGATTGCTTTTTTTTGAGTGCCTACAAGTGATTTGATGGAATTTTGTTATGTTTACTTTCCACTACTGTAGTTGTTTTTATATTTCTTACACTATTTGTTGATATTGGATGTGCTTCCTCTTTTCATGTCTGGATCGATTTTGTTGTGTCATTTATTTATGATACATGTTATATTATTATAATCATACTATTACTTTATCTATTACCAGAGGGTGTAGCCTCCCCATTATACCTATTTAGACCCTCACTGCTAGTCAGCAGCCTTCGGCTTTCTGGGAGGTGCGACTAAGGCCTGTGGTACCCAGCCCGTTAGTACTATTCATGTGGATATTTTGGTCGGGTTCTCTTTAAGTTTATCAAAGGAGTTTATTTAACCTATTTTCTTTATATTACTATTTGGAATTATTGTATACTGGAGATGGATTGAGTTACCTTGGGTGGGTTATTCCATTTTTCTTTTTCTTAGATTATAGTTTATACGATTTCCACCTTGGTGGCTCACTTGGTTTGTGATGATCATTGGTCTTGATATGTGGCCCTTGACCCGGTGTGGTAAGGGATAATTAGACCTTGTCCCCGTAAGGAAAGGCATGGTTGTTTGGATTTTTATAGGTACAATTTTAAGTATTTCAATTTCATATATATAAACATATTCTTTGAGAAGTGATAATACCATGTGAATAATATCATATACCATGTGGAAATATGAAATACCATGATTTAAATTCTTTTGAAATATGAACTGTGATATTCCATGATTTATATATAAGTGAAACTACATGTGGCATGAGTAATGGGCCTGGCTCTTATAGGAGCTGGCTGGTATTATGAATGGGGTGATTTTGATTACTAGGATTGGGTGACTAGGTAATCAATTTGAGGAAATGTTGGTTGTCAGGATGGGCGTAGCCTAAGGATATTGTGATACTTGGAGTTATTATGGGTGAGTAAGGATTCCATGCTGTCGTGATGTCATGGGAATGGTTTCAGTGGGGGATAGTAAGGGTAGTTGTTATACACTACCTTTTTACTACTTTCCCTACCTCTGTTCAATATATATATATATATATATATGAGTTTTCTGACCATTTTCTTGTATTCAATTTGTTCCCTCTAGATGGATTGGATGGAGGATCACGTGTATGATGTTACAATGTCACATGAGCATGATCAGGTTCAGAACCCTAAGGGTCAAGCATAACATGAGCCGTAGGTATTGGCTCAAGGGACAAGATCATGTTCAGGATCCAGTGTAGGTTATGCAATTATCGGGTTTGACATCATTCAGGCCATGGATTGACGAGCATCATCATTCTGGCTTGGTATGTGTTTTACAGGGGATCGATAGAGGTTCTTAGGGAAGAGATCCATCTATGTCCTATCTTAATTAGGAGTTCCAATTGCAGCACCCGCCACTTTTTTAGGGTGAGGGTAGTCCGTAGGCAACTGAGAATTGGATATAGAGCATGCAGATGATCTTTGAATAGTAGAAGATACCTCCAGGTCATAGGGTCAAGGAGGTGACATATATTCCCAGAGGATAGACTAAGCACTAGTCGAATGTACAATTTCAATATCACAAACACAAGGGACAATCCTGAAAGGACTTCGAGGATAGGTTATTCAAGCACTTTTTCCTTGAGATGCTGAGGGTGGAGAGATCTCGAGAGTTATTGATCCTTTAATAGGGTGACATTCCTATTATGTACTTTTCATATACTTTCACTGAGTTTTCACACTTTGCATTAGATATGGTAAGCAATGATACCTCAAGTGTGAGACACTTCTAATATTGATTACAACATTCCATATGTGTGCAGGTAAACATCATTAGTTTGGCCTCGTTCTCAGAGGAAGTGAATCAGGCAATCATAGCTAATGGAAACATGATGGACATGCCCCGTTTGAACTAGGAAGAAGATTAAGGTGATAGTTCAGATTGTAAGAAACGAGGTCGGGATGATTTCTAGTAGGGATGTCAGGTCAAGGACCAAGCTATACTACCTTGTGGTAGCTTAGCAGTGGTTTGGTTTCAATGTGGTCAAACAGGGCATGTCTATACTCATCCTGATAGGCCTCCAAAGATGTGTTGGGATTGTGTACTGGTTGGGAATCTTGAGTGGTTCTGCAAGCAACCATACTGGGTAGTCCGTAAATAAGGACAGAGGTAGACTCAGGCATCCAAAGTCGGTTCAGGATCAGCAACCGGTGACAGAAAATGAGGTTTAGCTTCACATAGGGGACTTGGAAGAGACAGTGGGACCCAACCATGATTTTAGTGGCTGGTGGCTAGTGTAGCACAACAAGGAGGATAGGCTTCAGATAGTCTTGTGTCAGGCCAGGTTCACACTATGTCGCTTCCAGGGAATGAGCAATTTGGTGAGTTGAAAATGGTCAGTGGTACTCTACAGGCATGGCCATTGTTTGGTTTTTCCTTTCTTTGGAACGACCTATTTGGGCATGTCTGTTTTTGATGCACAAGGTGCACAAGTTATATATAAATTGGCTAGTCACTGGTCTGTAGTTTGGAACCATCTTGTGTTCATGAATATATATATATATATATATATATATATATATATATATATATATATATATATATATATATATGAGGAACTTGGGAATTCAAGTGGTGCAAGATTACTTGAGGTTCTTTGGGCATCAAGGCATTGAGGATGCATGACTATATTTGATGTTCAAGGGACTTTGTTGTTTTTATCATCCATGGGATGTGAGACCTCTTTATTACATGGGTGTCATGGGCTCGAGGCAGGCACAAATGCGGTGTGGGATTTGGCTGGGTTTAAAAAGTGACACAGGAAAACTTGATGAGGTGTATGGGTGATGATGCATCACACGAGGACCATGGGTCTAGAAATAGGTTGTTGGAAATTTATTTATTTGATCTTTGGTTTACGATTTTCCGAGTTAAGAATTACTAAGGCGGGGAGTCCCTTTGAGGAAGTTGGCATATACCCTTGAGACCAGGGTAGTCCTTGTTAGTGGGACGGGATGAGTTTGTTTGGTACCATCTATGAGTTTTGCTTTATATATTGGGGATGAGCTATGTTAAGGTGTGGAGATTGCAACAACCCAAGTTTTTGGAACATGTCAAAATCCCCACCTATTTTGAGTTTTTCAATTTGTGGATATGATACTTTTTATTCGTTGATCAGAACTTAATTACAAGATTTTCATTGGCGTTAAATGGTGTTTTTTGTTTTGTTTAAATGGTTGGGAGAGTGAATCGGGTGTTCAGAAGTGTTTCAGGAGCTTTGGAGGAAAAAAGGACCAGTTTTTGGGAAGAAGGTGTAGGCACACAGTTTAGGGAAACCGTGCGACTGGAGGTGCATAGCCATGTGAGCTTGTATGAAAAAGTTACAGAGAGCTATGCACAGTTTCTGAACAATTTTTCAAATAGTATGGAGTAGCCATGAAGACCGACATCTTTAGATAGTAGCTTCTGCATGGTTTTCGCATGGTTTAGAAAACCGTTCCGCCTAGTAAATGAGGCAAATTACCATTTTTACCTTTTTTATATTTCTTCTTTTATCCCTTTCTTTCTTCCTTATTGGTCATGAATAATAGGGAAGTGCTGCTCCCTTGATCTTTCCACCAGTTTGGATCCATTTTCTATTTTTGTTGTCTATTATTCGATCCATCAAAAGGTACAAGGTCATATCAATAAGGGTAACCCTGCGCATACCTCTTCTTCGTTGATCATTCGTCTCACAGACCATTGTTTCCATGAGATCCAATTTCAGGTTTATAGAAAAAACTATCGATTGGCTTCGAATTGGAGGTCAATATTGGGCATGCGTACGCCTAAGAGTCTAAGGTAGTTGTTTCACAGGTTGTTTTGAGTTTTTTCGAACATTTGGACATTTTTAATTTTTAGTGCAACAAAGGGTTTTGAGCATAACCCGGTTATAGCATATTGAATTGACTGTTAGACCTTGTGGGATTCCCTAGGAATTCCCTATACTAGTTACACTTGAGAGAGGTTGGGTGATGGGCCATAGCTCCTTAAGAGATTTTGGATGGGGTGCCAAAATGGTTTAAATTGATTTTATGGATTTTAACTCGTATGTTTAAAATTGATAAGGCTTGATTAAGATAATTAAAGGCATTCAAGACCTCCATATTAAATTCTGTTGATTGTTTAAGATGTTAAATTAAATCTTTTAAATTTAATTTCTTGACTAAAATATGTTATTTAAATTGTATATTTGAAATTTCTTGAATTGCATGAGATGGAACCCAAGGGGTAATGACGGGTGTGGACCGAGATGAGGTTGGGATGGAATTCCCATTGGGATTTAGTGATATTGATCACTGGTTGGGCTTGGATCAGATACTTTAGTGGTTTTGACCATAGGATATATCACCATAGACACTGGTTTGAGGTTGTGTGACTGTCAGGTTGGGCCTAACCTGAGATAATTGGAGGACATGGCCATCAGGTTTGAGTGACAAGGTTGCGGGTTAATGAGTTTCCAGAGATAGTGTGGCTTAGATTCTTATATGCTGATTTTCACTCACCCGTGATGTCCAAAGAGACGATTAAATCCTATGCACATATGTTGACTCTGAGATGAGGTGGGTTTGACCAATCGTGTGGGTAGAGGTCCTCAATAGTTTCATTTTAGGTATTTATGGTTTGGGTGTGCTTTCTGTAGAGAGCCACATGGAAGGTGAGGAGCCTTCAGTTTATTGTAATGAGGCTCTCAGGTTTGGGGCTGAGGCACGACATGATTGAGGCTATGGGCATAAATATTTATTTGAGGGAATAAATAATTTCTCCTCTAGTTTTGGTTCCATGGGCCTATCACGTGGGCTTTCGAGTAGGGGTTTGTCAGACTAGGATACTATTTTTTAGGCATGCCTTCAGGACATCAGTACTTCGATACATGAGGTGTCATTAGGCACATGGTTTTGGTCTATATGATTGATGTGGAACTTATGGGTTTACCTAGGCTTTGTGACTACTGGGGTACCATAGGGCCTGGGAAAATGGCTCTATTTGATTATGATATTATCACAATGGCCAAAGTAGGAGACACTCCCTGGTCAGTGCTGAGCACCAGTGAAGATTGTGTTTATTATTACATCATACTATTTACTTTTCTTAAAGGTTTATGCATTCTTAAACACATATACTTGGTATAAAATATTGGGTGGTATCGTACTAAGATTTTTCTCAGACCTTGAATGGGACCTTCATAATACATGTAGACTATTTGGATTTATGTATAGGTAAAGGATCAGCCTCAGGTGCTAGATCATAGTATGGTTTGGCATGGAGATTAGAATGGACCTTGTGGTCATGACTAGATGGAGTTTTATTTTTGGTTAGTTTCATTTTTAGTTTTAGCATGGTTATATTTGTAGAAACTATGGTCTGACATGGGAAGAACCTTGGATATTTTATTGTATGACCTTTTATGAAATTCATGCTTTGTTTTGAGTGGCAACGCGTGATCTTCTGGTATGTTGTTCTGTTTACTTTCTGTTGTTATAGTTTTTTTCTATATTTATTATGCTATTTATTGAAATTGGATGTGCTTCCGCTTTTTGGGTCTGGTATGAGTCTTTTGAGTCATTTATTTCTGATGTATTTTATATTATTATACCCAGACTAGTACTTTATCTATTCTCAAATGGTATATCCTCCCCACTATACCGTTTTACACCCTCGGTGCTAGTCGGAAGCCTTTGGCATTCGGGGAGGTGCGCTTAAGGCCAGTGGAACCCAACCCAATAGCACTGTTCTGGTAGATGTTCATGTCAAGGATTCTATAGGTTTTTAGGGAAGTTAAATGGGATATTGTGTGAGTTTAAATAGGAAATGAGTGGGGATTTCATTATTGTTTCTCAAACTTAGGTTTTGGACTAAATCCAATAAAATAACCAAAAAAAATATTTACATGGTTTCTATGAAATGGGATAGGTTTTCATTATTTTATGTGGCCTATTATAGAATATAATAAAATAACTCCCTTTATTATGTGTAGGTGAGTCATACCCTTAAAGAAATGATTTATAAATTAAAAATATATTAATGGTTTCAGAGGATTCATAAACTTTTTATAAAATTTACGAAATAAACACAAAATAAAATTATTTTAAATGGAAATCATATATTTGGTCATTGATACATTTTTTAGTATTTATTACATCAATTTTACATCATTATTATGTCATAATATACACCACATGTTTTTATGATGTTTAATTATTAACCAAAAAATTCAACTATCTCAAAAAATTACAAAAAATTAATCATTGGATAATTTTGACATTATGATTCAAAAAATAATATTCATTTTATCTAAATATTTTTCTAAATATGTGAATTTTAACATTTAAAATATATATGACATTTATTGAGAAATTCTAGGTTTTTTGACAATAATGTTTTTCAAACCCTTAAAAAATTACATATGACTCATAATAATTATATTTTCATTTATATTTAATAAAAATTATTTAATAATAATATTTTATAAAATGTTATGTATTTTAGAAAAATCTATTAATTCATCTAAATAAATTCCTTAATTGAATTTGAATATTATCCACAAACACAATTTATGTTTTATCAATCATTTATAATGTAAGAATAATGGGATGAAAATATATTCATTATTATATAAAAAATAATATATATAATCATATTTATAGGTTTATAAAATATATCCCTTTAATACACCGAAAAACTCCCAAATAGTATGGTGCGTGACATTAAGACTTTCATGGGGGTGGTTCTATGTACATTGTTTGGGTCGTGATCTCGATGAGCCTGAACTTTGCCTGTAAACATTTTCACTCATTATTATGTTTCTAGACATTATCTTGGGATTATTCTAGGGAATATCCTAGATATGCTATCTCCATTGAAGTATCCAATAAATGGTCATCATTGGGTATGATCTTACTCGTCAAGGATATCACTTCCTTTGTCTATGTCAATTGGATTTGTTAAAACCCTATATTTATACTAATATTGTGATAACTATTCAATGACTATATTATGAATGGTAATGATAATTAACGGTCTTTTAAATAATTTTTTTATAATACAACAATATAAGTGGATGTGTTTTCTAAAACCATATTATATAATAAGATATTTAATTAATTCAAAAGGTGAATTTTATTAATAATATTCTGGGTCGTTATAATATACACTAATGAACCACTATATTGTCATATGATTTGGTCACATGGTTAGGTAAAATATGAACTAACCATGAAAGAAACCTATTAAATTAACTTATCACTTATGCATGATTTATGGACATATTACCAAACTATGCAGGTTAGCCGTGTGACTCGTAGATAACCTCAAAATTTTAAAATTAAATCCCTAAAATCCCAACAAAATAATGAAACACTAAAATTAATTAATATAAGTATTATAATAGTGACATGAGGTGTTACAAATAATTTCTCAATTATAATAAGTATTATCAACATCTCTATTTTCCTTCTTACTATATAATACACACCATTCCTCTAAGAGTTTTTCATCATCTAGTAAAGACATGTGATCTTCAACGACTTATCTAAAAAATAGCTCCATATGTATCTCCCTAAATCCTCTAAGCGAATATTCGAAGGAAATCAATAGACTAGAGAATCTTCATTGATAGAATGGAATCTCACCCCATAGTTATCCTATATTAGGTTTTGTAATATCCAATACTTTTATTCAAAGGAAAACTCTCACTTCATCTATCTTCAACAAAGATTATGGTGAAATTATTTAATTTTTATCTTCCTTGAAAAATCCATCACGTTATGCATATAGGAATATAAAAAATATTATCCCTCACTTAAATTTAATCTTAAACCATGATGCATGAATGGTTCCATCAACTATATAAATCAAATCGAACACGACATTATAATATGAGTCACACATGAACATCATATTCAAAATCCTTAGGGGAACATAAATCTACCCCAATGGATTTTTTTGGAAATATGACCATCATATATTTTCTATTAATAAAATCCTATATTTCTTTTTTCACACCATGAAATAAATTTAACTAAATTTAGTTTCAAAATTAAATCAATCCATATTAATCACCAACACCCTCTCTATAATTTCAACAAAGATAGTTTTTATTAATGTTTTTATTCTACCAATTTGATAATATAAACCAAAGTAAAAATATAGAGTGAGTGAGGGGGATTTTACCTCAGACTCTCTCCCTTGATGGGATTCAGAATCTTATCACCATTTAAATGAACGGGACTTATTCAGCTTTATAGGGAGACAAAAATTTCATCTCATTACATATTTATTCCTTCTTTTACAAAGAATCATAATCACCTTTATACCCTTTTATTATAAGTTTGTGTATTTGAAAAAGTAATAAATTAAAATAGATAAGTGTATTTACAATGATGATGGGTAATCCATCTCTTAAATATCCATTGAAGATCTTTAATATTTATTTTCCTCAATAATAGATAAGATAATCCAAATTATTGAATACTTGACATTTGAAATACCAATTAGGTACTCTAATATTGTTATAGAGAACTTGTTATAGGAAACAAGATTAATAAATTAATGAAACCCTTTTGTCTATAAGTGATCCTCAATAGATTTTTCTTTTTTAGATCACCCTCTTAGAATTCACAAATAAAAACTGATTTTGATTCCAAAACATCGTCATTTTATTCAAGAGCATGTATAGAAAGATGGTTCATCAACTCGTACTTTAATTTTTAAAGGAGGACGATGTCTTACATGGAACAACCCATGCTTAAAAATATTTTCTAAATTAACTGTGATACTTTTCACCACTTATTGTATATATTTTTGAAGAATCCCTTTATTTGATTCCTTAGTAATATCAATAACATGTTGGTGTCCTCCTTTATCATTCCAACTACTTCCTTTATATTGTAATTATAATTTTTTATATCTGAGTGGTTTTAATAGGGTTCTCCATGCATGGATTTATTTCAAAATTACTTTTCCATTTTGAATATGGTAGTTCACTTAAAATAGATCACCATTATTTATTCAAAGTGGACTAATAATACTGAATAATTAGGTTAGTTTCAATAAATATTTTGTTACCAACCTCTTTTTCTTATTTTGATCGGCCATGTGTAAAATAAGATCTTATTTATTTTAAAAAATACCATTGTAAGAACATCATTATGATTCGAATCCTTATAGGTATATTATTAATCATGTTACTTTAACTTCTCTAATATCCATGTGAGAAACGTTTTATTAGTGTGTCTCAATTATTTTCACCATCCACATGAATCATAATACGAACCATTATTGATAGCCATATTCATCTTCTGTTTGGATTTATTTACTTTATTGTTCTTCCAGAAGGATATAACTTTATACCATTATTTCCTAAGATTATACCTAAAGAAAACACATAAATAGAAATTACCTTGAGTATTTAAATACTCTATGGAGCATGTTTCTCCCTAATATTTTATGTCTTTATTTATTTCTTTTTTCCTCCTCAGTAGTAGATTCCATCATTCTCAATGAAGAATTTAGTGGCCTCTCCTCATCATGGGTGAGTCTCCCCTAATAATATTTCCCATTATATTTTAATATGAAATTATTCCCACTATTATCCATTCTCTTTATTAACTTATGATGGTGATCAATTGGTCTTTTAAAATATAATATCTCTCTTTTCTTAACCCATTCACCCATGGGGTTCTTTTTCTCTGGGATCTCTAGTTTGGAATTAGTTGAACTTTCCTGATAACTTTTTCCATTATTTTGAACCACCAATGGATTATTAATAATTTCCCTTTTATAAGAACCTTTATTTATAATTATAAAGGTCTTTTTGTTTTTAACAAAAAATTAAAAAAGTTCATTCTTATTTTGAGATTTCTCAACAATCCCTTGCTGAAAAAACAAACATTAAATGTTCTTTATATTCCATATAAAAAAATTTACATTCCAAACCATTGGTCTTCATGTGATTAGAGTGTTCAAATTCTATAACATGATATATATATTTTCTTAACCACATATTTCCACCACAATTTAATCCCATAATCCTTCAATAAAAACTTCATGAATTATCAATTTATACCTTTAGGAATTTACATCATAATCAATTTTTGAGGTGTAGCATCTCATAAAATTTGAATCTCATTAAGTAAAATCTATCTTTAAATTTAGAATTTATTTTTCAATGTCTATCATTTTTTTCTTACTCAAGATCTGTGTAATATTTATAAGTATCCATATGAGAATCATTGACATTAATCATATATTTTCACAACTTCTTTTCCTTTTATTTTCATTTATCAGTGAATTACTATACATGGACTCTACTACTATATTGTGAAAATTCTAGAAAACCATGGAAGTAGAATTTAAATATTAGTTTGGGATGTATATGAGAAATTAAAGCTTCTTGGTTTAAAAATAATAACGCTTTTCGAATATTATATCTCCAATAATAGATATATCAAAATAAATAATCCATATAAAATTAATCTATAATATAATATTTTATTTTTCAACACCCTTGGTGAAAACATATTATGAATAAAATATTATATGGTCTAGAAATAGATCTAATCCCTTAATATATAATAAATAATCCCTAAAAACTCATGACATTGTATAGAAGTATTTGGAATTTTAACCTTAAATCTAGAAAACATTTTAAATATTTATGGTCACTCTATCTATAATGTCATTAATATGATATTATAAAATTAGGGGTTGGTATAATTTTGGGAAAACCAATCTAATATCACTTATAGGTCCCTTTAAGTAGGATTCCCGACCACTGAATGTAGGGGATGAATCAATGTTTGACATCCTATATGAACCTTTAATTTTTTATCATTTCCACACTAAATTACCATGATTCTAGTTAGTTAATATATCATTAAGTGATCCCCATAAAAAAGTGTTTATTATGATGAGAGGTGAGTGATAAAACAAACACAACATAGTGTTTGGATTTTTACAACACTCTTTTTATCAAGTCGTTACATCCTTAGTGAATCTACAATCATCATCACAATGAAAATTTCACTAAATTAGTATAAATATTGAATAACATAATTGATTGAGTATAGGGGAGATCATTGAACTCATATAAGAATTTAAAATAATTTTACATTGTAAATAAATCAATAATAAGAAATATATTCAACAAGTGTGATCCTTCCATCTTTCTCTGATGTCTCTAGAATGTGGACTAAGTGTGAACTCACATTATTCTCTTTATTATGACCTAGTTGGGTGGATATATCATTATCAATGATCCCACAATGAGTCTCTCAATATATCATACTCATAATTTAGTCATAGATAAGAACATACAATCTAGCACACTTCTCATAGTATAATTCATAATACTTTTATAGAGATATTTCATATCTAAACATTTTAATCGATGATCCCAATTGATCCATGAGTCCCTGATATCCTCATTTTTATCCATTTTATACATTTATTAAATCTTGATTCAAATTAATCTATTTGGCTACTGATATGTCATAATTATATTACTTGTTCCATAACTAAGATATATGGAATTTGATTTTAGGGTATTTTGGATCTTTCGAGTATTGTGGTGAGATAATATTAATTATGATGAAATATATGTTTTTTGGCATGATATATTCCATTTTAATCAATACTTTGATAAAAGATTGGATCCAAAAATTAGGATTTAAATATCTCTTTAAATATCTCATCAAGTCCCCTAAATACTCTCTTACATTGAGAATTTCTCATGTGGCTTGTAGTGAAACATCAGTATCTCCTAATGTGGTCGTTTGGGGCTTCACCATGACATAACCTTCCTTACATGGTGTCCATGAAAATTATAAAACCACTGCATCTTCAAATTATCACTATATAGAGTGTTACAATGTGGTTTTTATTATTTCATTTTGGCCTTTTTCACATCATAAATTCCTATGATATGGACCCTTTCATTATTTCACAAAACACTATGTCCCTAAACTATCCAAATAATTATATCTCCCAATTTTCTCTTTACAGAGAACTTAACAACCCATATTCCCTTATATGACTACCCATAGTGCTAAAAATCTAGCTATGACATTATTATCCTCACACTAGATAAACCCCTTTCTTACACAAAAATAACCTAGTTTTATAACCTATATATATAAAATTAACTCATTATTTGATTAGAATAAATCTATAATGACTGAGAGGTTGTGGCATGTTCGTTATCATAGGATATAGACTCTTTCCCATGTAAGAGTAACTTAATCATGAAGCATTGTGATCATTACTATTCAAGCCACAATTTCACCGTACTTAACAGAACTTTGGGGTTCTTTCAAATAATAACCTATTATTATTCTATAGTCTTCTCTTGCATCCATAATGTTCTTCCATCTATATCATGATTCTAAATGATCACCGGATGCCTCTTCATTCATATTTATCCCTTCATATTCATTCTATTTTAGTAAGAAATATGATATTTCAAATATTATTCCAATAATAAGAACATATTCTCAGGGGTAACTATAAAAAAAATACAAAATATATATATATGAAGTATATAATTATGTTGTGAGGTCCTCATTAATCAGATATAATCCATAGATAAATATATTAAAATCTTTAATTCTACAGGACATCAAGTTAGAAAGTGTGTGAGAGATATCAATCCCTCCATGAACATGAAATCATATGTTAATTAGAAAATTTCTTGATCATCACAAGGATTTACTCAGTATATATGGTAATTTATACTCCATGTGATTCTATATTCCTCCAAGTGTTATTAATGATCTATTAAAGGAATGTGATATTCAATGAATTGCCTTCAAAACAGCTCCATGATTCTCTTCATGAATATTCTTCAAGTTAGCCAAGCCAACCAATAGACTCGAAAATCTTTATTGATAACATGGAATCCCGTCCTGTTATAAAATCTAAAATCTCTAATACTCTTCTTCCATAGAAGACTCCACACTTTATCTATATTCAAACCAACTTATCATGATCTTGTTTAATATTCATTTTCCATGAAAAATCGATGACACCATGCATATATCAATCTCTAAAAGATTATAACTCTCTTAAATTCATTCCAAATCCATTATACATGAATATTGTCATCAAAAATTGAAAAAAAATCTAAAATTACATAACAATATTAGTCTTTCATAGATTTCATCTTCATGAAATTCCTCTGCAAACCATCACTATAAAATAAATTTTACAAATTGTTTATATATATTAAAAATTTCTAAATTTGTTCTCAAGAACCATATTTAACCAGAAACAATTCAAAAATAAAAATTTCAATCATGGTTATATATAATTTCAATGATGTCTCATAATGTTTTATGACAATAACTAGTATCAATAAATGGATGACCAATACTACAGTTTTTTATCACCCACTTTTTTTTCAATGTTATTAATGTGAAATAAAAATTTATTCAAATAATTTTCTATATAATGTCATGGTTCATTAAATAATATATTATCCATTTATTTTAATTCATTTAATAAAATAGACTCAGTTTATTTCATGAGCTTGTCAACCCTTATGAAACCCATATTTTGGTGGTTGATACACAATCATCACAAAATAAAATATTTAATTTTAAATTAAATTATTATATAAGTGAACATGTAATTTTTATACCAATCAATGGATATTTCAAAATGAACATATTTTATTTGATTAGAGGTGGTATGTGCTAGTTTTCTTTTATTTTAAATAGTGCATGTAGAATAAATTAAAAAGAAAAGTTTATTACATACTTATAATGTTTAACTAATTCATATAAAAACAATTTTTTTGAAGAATTATTTACTTATTATATCAATTTTGAAGAAAATGGTGTGTTTCTAAAAACATAACAGTGAACTTGAATCCATTAAATATTTTTCAAATTGAACATTTATCCCTTATTAATGCAGCCATCTAGAATTTTTGTTTTAAAAAACATCATGATATGAAGCATAATAATTAATTCACTCATCCATGAAATAATATTCTGAAATGGAAACATATGAATGTTTTTAATGCTATATATATATTTTTAATGTATTCATATAATTATTTATAATATTAATACAACTTAATTTTATAGGTCTACTAAGAATGAATTCATAAAAAAATAAATACGAAGTGGACCATTACATCTAAAAAAGAATGTGAAGAAAAAACTGTTGGAAAAATGATAAATAAAAATCCTATATTACATAATCTACAAGATTTTCATTTGAAAATTTATCAAACATAGTTCAATGAAAATGTTACCAAGCTTAGTAAAAGGCTTTAAAAAATTATGAGAATAGTGGTTATGAATTGATATATGTATGGATTATCATATTAAGATGTGATTATCCTAGATATAAAATGATTATAAGGTTTTTTAGTTATTATAAACTACTTTTATTTATTTGAGAGAAAACCATCATATTGTTTAATCAGTTTTAAAATGGAGTGGAATTACTCTTTTTTATAACTTCTCAACTTCCATTGTGTAACATGCATACATACCTCCTTTCCATGAATCAATTTTATATTTAATGGTTTTCTTAAACCCATTTATTATAAATAATCTTATTATTTTACATGATCTCTTGATTTTTTCTGAACACCCAAAAGTAACCTCCGAATATTATCACACACATTTTTTCCAATATAAACACCATCTATGTTGTGTCTCAATAATTTTTCTTTCCTATAATGAAACTTTAAATTATACTACATTTATTTAAATTATGACTATATTTTTGTTTCCTAGTAGAAATGAAGGACATTAGAGTTGCTTAAATATCCTAAAATTTGTAAATTGTATGAATTTTCTCTTTAGAGAGTTATGCTAACAATGGAACACCCATAATTATTTTAAGTTATATTTTGAATTCTATATCCCCATCAAATGATATATAGTCATTTCTAAATTTATTTTAGGGGTATTATAATATATATGACCTGTGTATGATAATTATATTAATATTTGAAGCACATTGACTTCTTACTTTAATTTCAACAAGGGTACACCAATTCTTCCTTTGTACACCATCCTGATAATTTGAAACAGTTTTGGAAGTCATTAATTATCAACATAAAACATTCCTAAATATTAAACCTTTTAAAAGATTCAATATCAAACGTTATCACACCTTGAACCTATAAGTCATTAAATTCATAGATATAATGTTTTAAGTACAAACAAATCTTATCACAAGATCCTTTTATCCTATTAAATAAAGTACATAATATCATAAATGGTTGTTTTTGGCCTAACTACAAAGGGGGATTGTATGGAATCAATACCATGGGCAATGTACTGCAACTTTCAAAGATCATTGAATTGAAAAGGTTAAAAATATTTCATTTTGAGATTATAGAAATGTTAAATCTTTCTACTATAAAATCTATGAATCACCTATCAAAATATTTTATTTCTAGTGAGTCATTCTGTCAGTTTTTTTATTGAGAACTTTTTTCTTTTTGAAATTACATCTCATAATTGTTTTAAATTTTATATGGCATAAAATGTATTTTTATTCTTTAATTTTTTTGAAAGTATCAATTTTTTTATAGAATTTTTTTTCTCTAATTTAGAAATCTACATGATTAATAATGAAGATTCTTTTTATTTTTATCTATCTTTCATCTTGTAGAATAATAAAAAAATTCCCCAATCGATATGAAGGTTTTCTTCTATAGATGAAAAGTAATTATTTAGGGATTCATATAACTTATGAACTTGATAGTAATATTTTGTAATATTTTCAACAATATTTAATAATTCCTAGATAAATTTTAATAACATATTAAATGATGCATCCATCTATTGATTGAATTATTTTGAGTGTTTAAACTCAATAAAAATGATAAATTACTAATAGTTATACAACCAAGTAATAATTTAGTTCTAAATTCATCATGTTTTTAAGAAATTTAAATGGTTACTATGTCCACCAGAATGAGTGTTTGTCTCACATACTTCATCAATACTAATTTTAATGCCTTCAGTTGTGAACTATGGGGAAAGTTAATTTATCATTATGATCATAGAATCAACCACTATAGATTCTACCTATTTTTAACCAGTAACTTTATGGTGGCATGGATAATAATATACTCAATGTCGAGTCCTCAACTTATAATTCATCAAAATATAGTGAGAAATAAAAAATTATTTAACATTATCCCATGTAAAATATTTATTGGTTTCACATTTCTTATAAAGAAAACCACACCAAGTGTCACTAGTCATTTTTATGAAGGTGGTCAAACTTTCTGTCCCATATATAAATTCCTTACCTAAAAAATTTGGTAGATTAATTCAAATTTTATCTATATCGTTCAACGATTTTGTAAAAAACGACACTTAAAAAATTAAGTATATTTCCAAAATAAAAAAATATCATAAGACCAAAATAATGTGTTTTTAGGATATTTAAGTGAATTTCCATTTTAAATATATAAAATTTTATATTTAATAGAATGAATAAAAAATATTTCAAGAGTTAATAATCCTATTTTTAATATTAAATTTACATAAAACATATATTTTGTATCTAATTATTGAATATTTAAAGATAAAATATATGTTATGTATATAAAAAAGAAAATAAAACATGTGATTTGTAATTTTTTTGGTACTTAAATAGAATAATTATTACATTTTAAATGTAAATAAAAATAATATTTTCCATGAAAATTTATTTCTTCCTTAACTTTTATAACATTGTTTAAAAACATTAATTTTTAAATTAAACAGATATATATGGTTGGGTGGGTGGTACATACACCTTTTCCTTGTTTTAATTTATCACTTATTTTTAAATATAAATATACTACCTTAAATACATTTTACGTCATAGATATAAATATATATATTTACATATTCATTTAGACATATATGTGAAAATCCATTAATTTAAATGTAATTTTATTTGATTAATATTAACACTCAATATTTAATTTATAAAATTTCAATTTTTAAGTTAGTTTTCATTATCATAATTTTATAATTAAGAAGTTTATTATTCATTTAAAATAGATTATTATTAATACAAAATATGTGTTTTAAAAATAAAAATTGTAATAGGTGTTAGTTAATCCACGTTGTAGGATAATTGTTTGACTCAAAATGGTTTATGTAAAATATTAATACGAGTAAATAAATTTTTATCAGCATAATATTATTATAATTTTGGAATATTGAATTTTTATAGAAACTAGAATAACACATGGATTGAAAATATCCAAAAAACAAAGCCAGTGGCATCTAAAATCTAAAAAAAATCACATTATCTAAATTAAGGGTGATAACACATGAAAAAAGGAAAACCAAACTAGAAAATAAATGAAAAACACAACTTAGATTAATAGTGGAAATATTTTTTCTCATGTGAGGAGTGGTAACTCATCATTTGGGGAGAAAGTTTCCACTAGGGTGGAAATGACACACAAGGGATGTGTAAGTGCATAGGGGTAGAGATTCATAATAAAGGAAGTTGATATCAATGTCTACAATGGCACTTGAAATTGGGAGGTAATAGAAATGGAAGGTTCAAGAACACCAAAAGGGGGAATGGATGAAATAACCTGATTCATTGATGGAATAACAATGTTATTGATAAATGGAAGTGGAAAATAGGGACATAAATTAGTTTTTGTGGGAGTTTATATCAATATAATATAGTTATACATTTGTTAGGAGTGTGTGGAAATTATTTTTAGTGATGATATGAGGCAGAGTGGTTATGAGGAAGATAGTGGGTTATAGTTTTATGGGTGGTGGGAGTGGAACTATATTAAAAGTGTTGAGGGGGGTGGGAATATGATTTTCTTCCTTTTGTTATTTGGGTTTTCAACTTGGAAACCAACAATAGTTGTCATGAAATCCACTATTTTCTAAAACTAATGGTGGATTTCTATTTATCCCCTCCTGGATACATATATCTTCAATAGAGGGGATTTTTTTGAAAAATATTTAAAATATTCAACTAATGTTTTAAATAAAAATACTCTAAATATGTTATATTTGGAATCTGATATATATATTTTAGTGATAAAGAGAAAAATTAGGTCTTGGTTAATGGTGTTATGTCATGGTGTATGGAATAGTTTGTGGAGAAATGACCATTTTCTTGGAATAATAGGAAAAATGTAATATGTATTATTCTAGATTCCAAACCCAAGAAGGAGTGATAATTTTTTGGTTCAATATAATTTAAAGGATTCTTGTTCAATGATCATGGACATTGAAACATGATAGTGAATTTACATTTTACTATGAATCCAATATGAAAGAAGGTTTAAGATAAGTTATTTACTAAATGATGATGTTATAAATTATTATTCCATATTTGTATTAAATCTTAAAGAGGGTTATTTTCATGATTTCTATGTATCATATGGGAGTTGTAGAACCATGCCTTGGTAATCAATTATTTTAAAGGGAAATAAATTTTAATGATATTTCACTAGTCTTTACCTGGGAAAATAGAGTAAAATTATTGATACAAAAACCATTTCATGGAATTTTAAACCACACAATGGTTAATTCATTATGATATAACTTTAAATTAACAAAATGAAATAAAATCAAAAGAATTGTTTATTTAAGGTTTTTAATTTTGAGTTATCATTTGTCCAAGGAAACTATGAAATTATGGGTTAAAACCAATATATGGTTTGTTAGATGACATAAAAATTTAAAATTTCTAATCTCATATGTATATAAATATATTATATTTTTTTTATAATGTTACTTCTTGATTTTTGACATAAAAATTTAGGATATTTCGATACCTTTGAATATGGAAAGTATATAAGAGAATTCGGGGGAAATTAATGTGAAGATATGGGAACATAAATTAATAGAGATAATATACATTGATTAAAATGTGTGAAAAAATATATGATTAAAGATTGAGAGTTTTCTCTATGGGGTAAGCTACTCTTATGCTGTGATATTTCTAATAAAAATGTACTACATAGAGATTCAATGTTGTTTGCAAATCTCAACAGTTAATAAAAGTAGAGAATATTTAAAACCCTTTATATCAAAAGGTGTAATATTTTTTTGTGTTTTTGTGATATTTAATATAATTTTAGTGATATATTTTATGGTAAAGTAAAGTATTCATAATGGATAATGATTCTAATAAAGTCCCCTTTTTAATGTTATACTAATTATTGTAATTCAGGTGAGATAAAATTGAGTCATTATTTATCCTTGGACATAACCTTCACATGTGGGGTGAATAATGTAAATTAATGTTTTCTTGGTGATATTTACTCGCTTTTATGTGAAATTATATATTCATTAGATCAATATTATCTAACTAATACAATGATAAAGATCAAAGAAAGAAAAAGTTGAGGATAAAACCGTATTCTGATACACAAATTAACCCCACTCTTAGGGGATTTCCCTCACTGGTCTATCAAATTCAAAAATATATTTAAGGATTTAAAGTTTGTGGATTTTTTTGTCAAAGTTTAGATCTTTATAACTCTATTAAATTATAATTATATAGAGATATTATATGAAAAAAAATTTATATAGAAGAATCAGATGAAATAATATTTCCAGTCTCTTAATATAGATATTTATGGTATTTTGAACCATGGAATCAATGTAAGTGAAAAGATTTATGGATTTATAATTGAAAATAATAGTAGTAAGATAAAGATTCTAAAGTGTTTAATTATCTTGGGAACATTGTCCAATACCACATACATGAGGGTTTCATCATGAAATTTTTCCAAAATTTATGGGAGAAAATTTATTGAGCTTCATTAATGTGATATAAAATTCAAATAAAAAAAGGTAAAGTTCTATGAAAAATTATTAAATACTTGAATATATTATCAATAGAGTCTGTTATGTATTTTTCAAACTAGGTGATTATCACATTTGAATACAAACATAGACCTAATGAAATCATTCAATATGTGACCATGAAAAAAATAATTTTTTGATGTGTTACCTATTAATTTAATATAATGTTTCATTTATCAAGTAAAATTATCTCAGAATCATATCCTTAGATGATATTTGGAGAATACTAATTTTATATGTGGTAAAAATTAACAAGGAAAATATAATAGTGTAAAATAATAAGAAGAAGATTAAATTTAATTCTATGAAGTATAATGTCATGGAAGATGATTTGGATGAAAAATGAGTAAACAATAACATGAAATTAACCTTTAATAATCTCCAAAAATGATATGGAAAATTAAAAGGGATGCTTTCACTTTGATGTTTCTTATGTGGTAATTTGGGAATCTCATTTCCAAGTTCTAATGGAAGTTCCAAGAGGACGAGGAGGAATATAAATACATAAAGAGATATTATAAGAATATGAAGGATGATATAAAATTTAGAAAATATATTCTATAGAGTATAAACTTTATATTATAAGAATAATTATATTCTATCGAGTTAAAAACTAAATAATCAAGAAAAATATAAATACATGGCCTTATTTATTCTGACTGACCAACTAAGTGAAGATGAGGTCAATAAGGATTTCCATGATGATAAATAATGAGTATTTAATAATAAATTCAAACTCATAAAAGAAATAACTATGATTGATATCTAAATGAGTAAGAAATGAAGTCTAATAAAAATGTTAAGGAATGAAAATTATATATGACATAGAAAAAATAAGATGATATCAATGATTAAGAGGAATTATAATGTCTAAAATCTATATATTCTAAATATTTATAAAATTTTATTAAGTAGATACTTAAATTTGAAAAGAAAATAAAATTAATCTATAGGAAAACCATAGAAGTTAGTGAACAATATGAGAGAATTTTTTATATTGAAGGTGATGTTTTTGATTCTAGAAGAATTTTGGGTTATCATATGACGTTCTCTACACTTGATGAGAATTCTAATAAACTATTGAAATTAATAAGGTTATAAAAAATAGAAAGTAAGAGAAAGAAACAAAGAATACTGTTTTTTTATTAGAACGATTTAATAAAAAAATAACATCTTGATAGGAGATCAGGGTTAAGTTATGACACAACTTTATGAAATATGGCATGGATAGAAAACAAGAAATCTGAAGAATGAATGAAAAAATTATTAGTTATATAAATAATGGATGATATCATACAATAAATCTAAATAAAATAAACTAAAATTAAAATGACTTTGATTTTGAAAGACACTAGACTTAATCAGTGTGTATTTCATTGAAAAGTGGATAAATATACTGTTAAAAAATATTTTTATAATTTCTAAGTTAATATTTATTGAAAAATATTGAAAAATGGTAAATAAACATCACATATAAATATTGAATAATTTTTAACTATGTTTTATAAATTTTAGAGAGAGGTAAATGGGTTTTAGTGATAAAGATATAAATTATACTATGTTGGTGTTTGTTATTCCATATCACGTGCTAATGTTATGGGAAAACAACTATAAATTAGAAACTTTAATTCCTATTATCACACCTGGAACTTGTTTTCCCATGTTTTTATTTTTTATTGTTGGTTTAAATTTTAATTTTTCTTTATTATTGATTTTGTGGGTGTTGGTGGGGACCAAGGATTGGGTTCCGTTATGCTTGGAGGAGTTTGGAGAATATAGAGGATCACTACATCCTTCCTTGTACCATGTTTTTTTGGTATTTATATTTTGGATAGACTATGGGGAGCCCCACAATGTGGATTTCCCGATGGTGTGCTAGGGGGTGGCATTTGTTTGGAATGGCGAGGTAGGCACCTCCTTATGGTGCGCTAGGTGTGTCACCTACCCAAAATATAGTGGTGAGAACCTCAATTTAGTACTCAACTATTTCACATTTCATCCAGGCCTAGTAGAGTTACACAATTCTATTGTCAATGCAGACCATATTATGGTGGATCATATTAAAAAAAATTGAATTTGTATATTTCCCCTCATAATTTTCACACCCAAAATCGGCGCTCTTCTCACCGTCTCCCGGTTACATGCAATGCCTAGTCTAGGGGTATCCTTCAAATGGACCTCTCCCCTCATCTATTTTCCCATTTTCTTCATTTTATTTCATGTGAATATGATTTAGGTAAGAAATTTCCCTCCTGTTTCTCCTCCTTTCTCTCCCTACATCTTCTTATTTCTTCTTCCCCACATGGTAGCATGATGTCATCTGAACCCTAAGGTGTTTTGATGATTTTATTTTTGTGTTATTCTTTGATTTTAGGGTTTTTGTGATTTTTTAGGGTTACTTGGACAATGTTTAGGTAGATTTTAGACTTTTATATCAAAATAAGTTATCTCTAGGTAGTTTTTTACCATGATTGAATCTTTTGTTTTAGAAAATTTAACTGCTTGATATTTTAATTTGTGTTTTAGAATTATAAAAATAATATTAATTATGTTGATGATTCTCTTGATATTAAATAACGGTTTTCATATTATTTTCAATAAATGAGAATGGGTTTTATTTTAAAAGATATAGTCGTGACTTGTTTATCAACCACCTTTCACACCACGTGTTTGAGAAATTGACCGAATAGTACTTAAAAATGAATCATGTGATTTGAAAAGGTGTTTTGGTATTTTAAAGTAAATTCCTAATTAGTTCCTAAATCTCACTTGGAATATCAGGTAATACATTGAATTACCAGTATTAATAAAGTGTTTCAAGAATGTTGTTTATAAAAATATGAGGTTTTCCCATTTCCATGTATGTATTTGATAGTTACACATCTTAATATAGGTAGAGACACACACACACACACATATATATATATATATATACGTATATACAAATTCACGTGATAAAATATGATTTTTTATTATTATTTATATATATTTTTATGTGCATGTGTAATTGTATATTGATAAAATGAAAGGTAATTCTTGAGAATTTAATTAGGTTATGAAACAAAATTTTCAAACATATTTTTAAATGGATTTATAAAGTTACTTATTAAGGACCTTTTATCATAGATTTCATTGTTTTATAGGTGTTAAAAAGGTTGTTTTAATTACTTAAACCCATGATATGATAGTTTTTATGATTTATTAAATATATCTTTGGTATTTTAAATGCTTTATCTTGATTTGATAACATTAAATATTTTAAAGATGTAATTTTTTTATTTTGATAAATGAAAAGTCTTTCCATGGGTTGGTGAAATAATTCCTTTTGATAAAATATATAGTTTTTGAAATAGCAATAACATATGGGAACCCTTCATACTTAGGTATGATGACTGGGGAAAGTATGCTTGGAAACATACCACCCTCCCTAGACTATAGTCTATAATGTGAGACTAACTGAAAAACATGATGTCACTGATATGGTTGCTACCAGTAATTTAGATTCATCCTATATAGTGGCTTGTGTATAGGAATATCGATGCAAGATTTGAACAACAAGAGTTTGAGGATCCTTAGATGAGGCCCTAACCTTAATTTTCCTAGGTTTACACCATGGTTATTACTAATTTAGGAGTTTTACTTGTGATAAATTTTTAGTTATTTATTTTTATTTATTTTTATTTCAGTTATTATCACTTCTTATTTTTACTATTCTTGGTTTCGGTCCCCTTATTTAATTTTTTTTTCTAAGGTGTTTTAAAATAATTTATTTTGAAATGGCTTGGAAAGTGGTTTTTAAATGGGGATTTTTTTATAAATAGTAATGTAGGTCGGCGTATTGTTTTCTAAGTTATTTTTTCCATTTAAAGAAAAAGGAAAAGGAATTTTATAAATGTTATGTGAAATTATATTTTCTTATTAAAATGGAAAACCTATTTAGTATTCATATTTTCAAACTAGCTTAAAAATTGATCTTTAATTAAAGGTTAAGAATGTGGTAAGGAGGGTGGTGGAATATTGGAAATTTTTATGCTCATGAGTTTATTTATATTTTAGTTTCAGGTTCTGAAATGACTTATTATTATTTTTGGAGTTATTATAATATAAATATTTGACGGCGAATCATGGATTCAAATGGAGGTTATTATGTTTTGATTTATTCTAGTTCATGTTATCTGATAATCCAAATGTTCATTTTACTAATTTTAGTTATGCTTATTAGTGGAACACATTATATCTTTAGGGGTTACTTTGGACCAATGGGGTCTTTCAATGGAGGGATTTAACGGGTGTGTGATGGTATTTATTTGTCTAATTTTTTTAATTAATTTTATATTGTATTGTTTCTTTTCTGATGCTTTGTGGATCGATACTATATATTGTTTTCATGATTTTTTTCTTATATTTACATAACTCTTATTTTTGGGTGAAATCATTCCAACCTGGTTATATCTAATCCCCTACACCTTGTTTCCAACCCGAAGGGACTATGAATTCTTCTAAGGTATATCAAATTCCATATTGGGTGTTTGAAAAAGGGATGGACCGGGTTGGTTCATAACAAAATTGTATCATAGAATAGTTTCTTAAGAGGGACTTGGTTATAAAGCCTCCTTTTTGTTATTTGAGAATCAGGTAAATTGGACTAGGATTCTTGGGGATCAAGAGGTAGTTATGAGAAGATTCTGGAAAACACTTTCTCATTATAAACATAAATTTACCATGGGAAGTGGGATTATGATACTTTAATTTTGATTTCTAGTTTATTTATAGCATTTTGGATTTTTTATGGATTTATGTGTTTTGAGTGATGATAATGGGAGTTCAATTTACATCACCTAGTGACCATGTACGACCAACCAAACCATGTGGCGCCAAAGTACCTTTTATGATATTACTTACAATAGTAGTTTCATGATGAGAACATGGTAGTTTTAACCATGTGGATAAGTCATGCATGACCAATACTCCCTCTTGTAGTGTTATGTGATGTTATTTAATCAATTTAGGATTTTTATTCAGAAACAAATTGTGTTTTGAAATACAAAATTATTTATATTTTCAAAAAAGGATAAAAGGGATTATATTAAGTGAAATTATTTTTAATATGTAAATTTTTTTCTTTAAGGAAAAGTGGTTTTTTTGGATTTTAAAATAATATTTTTAATTTTAGAGTGGGTTTTAATTGAAATTTGTGGTTTTCTAAATTGAAATGGGGGAATTTAAAGTGGTTTTAATACTTAAAAGTGGGAAAATAAACTATTTATATGTGGTGATGGAATCTCAAAATGATTTTCAATTTATTTTTATATATTCTAAGTTGGGTTATGTGTTTTGAGATTATTTAAATGGTGAAAGTGATTTTTGAATTTATTTTTCGATTTTTGTAATGTGTAATTGCTTTATGAATGATTTTAATAAATTTAATTTCGGGTTTAAAATGGAACTCCAAGAGGGAATATTTGGTTTCAAAAATTTAAGGATGTTCTTTAAATGTTGATAAAATGGATTTTTATACATTTTGGATGTTTTTTATTTTATTTAATGGTTACTGTGCTTCATTCCTTGAGTTTTTTTCTTATTTATTGTGTTTTAGATAATGGTTATTTTTCCATTGAATGTTATTGATGGGAAATTTTTTATTTATTTATTTAAATGATGTCACCATGAAGTTATTGAGCATTTCCAGTCATGGAGATCATCGCTTTTTAGTTTTTGGTTATTTAGATCTTGTTGTGATTCTAGTTTATTGTAGTTTCTTGAGTCACTTTGAGTCACTTACCACTTTCCCTTGTAGATCATGATACATTGAGTATTCAATTTTGTTTCATTGATGTGATTTGGTCTTTTGATGGTTTTTCATATTTATAATTGTAGTTATATTTCATTTACGTTTATTAGGAATGGGACAACCTAGGGTGAGTTGCTTGGGTGAATAGGATAGACGTCTGACCAATATAGTTTTCACATTGATAGGGGTTAATTTGATTTTGTTGGTTCACCATGAGTGTGTTCTCGAGTATTTGGTCCTAGGATACCCTTGTTATTTAGAAACAATGTTTGATTCCATATGTTTTTTGGGTGTATACTTGTGGTTTATGTGTCCTACCTTTTAATTTTGAGTTAACCAGTTTTTTGTGAGCGGATTATCTGTTCTTGATGTGTTATTTTTGGAGTGTTCCCTGGGTCATGTTATCTTGGGTTGTTTAATTATTTTCACTCATTTAGAGAGTAATCACCTATTTCCAATCGATATTGGAAGTTTATTTTATTATAATTGTAAATAGTTGATGGATATTCTTAGGGATCATTGTTTCATTAGTGTTTTATTTGGTTTTTTTATTGATTGTAGTTTTTATTCCAAAGGGTAAAGAACTTTAGTAAAAATTGTGAAATAGTGGGGGTAATCCACTCTGTGTATTTTTTATATGATATTTTTCAAGAATTGGTCAAGTATGTGTGTGTATTGAGGATCTAAATATTCTAAGGGTTTTTAGAGGTATTCTTATAGCTTCCTTCTAGTTTGGATTAGAGTGGATTGTGTATTCTGTAGAGAGTTATCTTTTATTTTGATTGAATTTCATCCATGAGTCTCCCATTTGAATTTGGTGACTTTATGGGGGTAGAAAGTTGTATGGTGGGGATAATTGTTGCACCATACCTCTCTTTCACATATTTTTGTGTTTTATTATATGTTTTTATTTTGTTTTTTTTATGCTTCTTTGTTTTTTGAGTATCAGAGGGGGCTAATATGTAATTTTTAGTGACTTAAGAGAAGCCTGAAGGACCCGGAGGCTCACCACATTCACCCTTATATTGTGGAGATCACAGTCTTTTTGTTTTATCCAAACCATGTGGAACCCCCTAGAATGGAGATTCCCATGTAATGCTATTATTGGATCCTATCCAAAATGGCCAGCTGGCCATCTCACTATAGGGCTCACATAGTGTCCATTTTAGCCTAACTGGATGGCGTGGCACTATTACATGGTCCTTGTGGACCATGTCATGATGGTGACATTTAATAAAATTGAATTACCATATTTAAGGAGAGAGAACTGGAACATTTGGTTCATTGTTTCTCAAATGTGTGGCCAAATCATGCAGGTTCCCTCTCTAGGCAATGAGCTAAGCATGATTGGCACACAATATGTATTTTCATCTAGCAGAACTGTGCAAGGACCCTACAGGGGTAGTTCATGGTGCATAGTTGGTGCATGTTTTCTCCAACTGTGAAGTAAAACCATTCCATCCTTATATTTTTGTTAAATGACCAAAATGCCCTTAAATTCTTTAAAACTAAAACCACTTCTTTATTTTGATTTTTTTCCATCATATAGAGGATCGAATTTCGTCTCTTAATATCTCCTCCTTCCTTTCTCATAGGTTCTTATATATCTTCATCACCTGAGTTCTAATTGAAATTTTGATCATCTCTTTGGATTTCTTTAAGTAAGTTCTTCCGTCCTTTGTTCTAGTTCATCATTTTTCATCTTGTTGATGATGCTATTTTGATGCAAGTTCATATTCCCTATTTTCATGGTATTTATTCATTATTCTATTTTATTCCAATCTAGGACAAACTAAGGTCCAATACAAGAAGATGAGATTTCTATAGACTTGATGTAGGTAGTTTATTACATTTCCTTAGAAGTATTGTCATTTATAAATTTACTTCATTATGTACGACCCAGTTTTACTAGGAAATGCTTCTAAAATTTATATACTGTAATTATAAATGTTTAGCTCATATTTCAGATTCCTCTTTTTATATGTTATTCAAGTCATTAGAGTTTAGGACCTCAACACCATTCATCCAATGTATAGGTTTTTCCTTGTTATGCCTTTGTTAACCAATGTTAGGTCTGTCTATCTCACCGTTCAGATGTGTCTAACTTGACCTTGATATGGTTAGTGTTACTACATAATTGATTAACATTTAAGATTTTAATTGTAGAGTATAATTATATATATCACTTGGAAAAGATAAATTGTAAATTGAATTGAATTTGTTGAATGTCATATCTGACAATGTGCAATAGGATGAAATGAAATGGAATGAAGTAGAAGAATTAATAATTGGAAATTATATATGTATTGATATCACTTGGCCCTTTTTATTATAAATAATGGAACTTTTTTACATGTACATAAATCAACCTTGTCACATGGGTGAAAGGAAATGGAATGAACCTAATGGATTATTTATTATCAGAAGTATTATATGACCTAAATTAAATAAAGAAATATGTATAAGGTTTCTATTTCATATGGACCTTTTTACATTTATAAGAATGGTCAAACATGAGATATCCTTATATTCCAAAGGGAATTCCATTGGAACTCAGAGGATACCGTTATGATTCATTGAGCTAATTTCTATGGGAGATACCCTCCACAAAATCTGGTCTCTGTCTTACTATGTGAATTCATTGACAATGTACTAATAATTCACTCAACATCTCTTCTAGATATTATAATTCTTGGATACACTCCTTGGATTTAGCTTGATTTATTCAAACACACGGAGCCACGGATTCAACCCATTTGGAACAATCATGCTTATCTTGTGATTACCATGGACAATATCCAAGGAATCAATTAGAATCATTTCGAGTAGAATACCTTGGGTGAGCCCTTTAGATCACACTTAGACCCATTATTTACAGGCTGCATAAGTTTATATTCTAATTTGGATGAATCCAGAGGTCAATGATGCCTTGGTTTCACCTTGAATAATCCTTAATTATTATCATGGTCTATTTAAGTGCTATTGACACTTCCACACGACTTATCTATATAAATCAATCATAATTAATTAACTGGTTACACGTTCAGAGACTGACTGTGGCTGAAGCAGGTGTGAGTTATTTATTTTTGTTACTTTACATTATTATATACCCACATAATGTATAGTTTATATTCATACACTGGATTTTATAGACACAATTGGTGGTGGCCTACTAAGATTTATCTCACACCATATCTAGGCCAATGATGGTCCCTCAGCAGATTATATGATAGAAGGTATGGAAATTTGGAATTTTCCTTCTTTGGAAACCTAAATTACTTACTTTCCTTCTAATGAAGATTGGTAGAAGATAACTAAATAGGTGTTTGGGATGTTTGAATAGTTTTTGGTTCCTTTTTGATTCTTTAGTATAGCATTTATTATAATGTATTACTACTTCCCTTTATTCATGTTTTCCTTTTTTGTAGATACGTGAAATTATCACTATGTATATGACATAATTTCTAATTATTTAGACCATTATTTATTATCTGTTGATCATTATTAATTCCACTAATATTTTATTTATTATTACTTATTCCACTTTTTATTCAACTATAATACTTCCATTGTGATACACTCTGACCAGAGGGTAGATTCTCCCCACTATCACACCCTTGGACCTTGCTAATAGCCGAGAACCTTTGGTGTATGAGGAGGTGGGATTTTGGTAATGTAGTTGATCAAGATTGGCTATTCAGAAGTGATATGGGTACAATATGTGTCACATACATGGATTATTTTAAAGTTTTTTTTCACATAATTTATATTCTTTCTTTGTTTTTCGGGTTTTTCCATTTATTTTTGAAGAAACAGAGGTTTCATCATGATTTGGCCCAAACCGTGAGCCCATTTCCATATTTAAAAACTAATTTTTTTTATTTTAAAACTCTTTAATTTTATAAAACTTTTCACCCATTCCACTTACCACTTAGCCTCCCCTGACCGATTAAAACCACCATATCTATTTGCACCCCTTAGTAGCTCATTATCATTTTTGATTTGGGTGATTTAATTAGGCATTGGGCTAACCTGTGAGCCTATTTCCTACTTTAGAAAAATTAATTCTTTAATATATCATTAATTTTTTAATGTTTTTTCGTGATTAAATCTCCCACTTGAAGACAAAAACCCTAGTCACGCCCCCATTATCTATTTTTCCTTTCTGGAGCTCATTTGCTTCACGGATTAGGGCGATATTTCTAAGGGTTTATCAAATCATCCAGATTTGATAAGGTAAATTATTTTGTCCCTAAATCATTCAATTTTAACTTGTTTTGCCCCATTATAGTCCTCACTTTACCACCCCAGCCTCATTCGATCTCATTCGATCCTCCTTATTAGTTTTAGTTTCTTAGAGATTCAACTTTTGGTGGATTTGGGGTGATTTGTTCAAGATCTCTCATGTAAGTGGGTTTTCTTTCTTTGGGTTTGTTCAATTTATTCTTGAAGTTCTTATTGTACATAAATTAGGGATTATAAACAAGGGTTTAATCTTGGGTTTTTTGCTCTAATCTGGTGGTTTTAGGATTGATTTAACTCCCTTGGGGTGCGCTGATGGTGCCAGTGAACTTCCACACAAGGATTTGGTGTTTTAACACTTGTGGTAGGTGATTCCTTGTGTAAGAACTCTTAGATGATTTAACATTGCAGGATGTATAATTTGTTTCATTTTCATCTTCCTTTTTTATTGGTGAAAAAAGTATTTTTGGTGGCATTTGTTAATAGAATGGTGCTCAAAGTGATTTTTTGTGTGAAAATGGGTGTTTTTTCATGGATATCCCATGTTTGATCATTTGGGGTTGTTTTCTAATTGATGTAATGGTTTTATTAAAATGTTTTATTTCTATCAATTCTGTTTTGGGGAAATATAGTTATGCACATGGTGTTCAAATTTGGGTTTTCAATGGATTTTATGTGCAAAACATTTTTATATTTTGTGATGTTGTTTTTTGGAAATTATAAATGTTTTATTGAGTGATTTAAGTGGTGAAGAGAATGTGTAGATATTGTTTTGAAATTTGGTGACCAGAACTAATGATTTTATGTTCTATTGGATTTCAGAAAAATATGGAATTATTTTGAGAACAAAGGGGGAAACCTTGGTATCTAGTTGGGTGGACATGTACTAGTACAAAAGTGATACAGAGTGGTTTTGTCCCTATTTCACAAAGAAAGTTGGAAATTTAAAACAATAAAAAAATATATTTATGATATTTGGGGAACACAAGGTTATTGGTATGTTCCCTACTAGTGGATCGTGCATGATAATGGATATTACTATGATTACTTTACACCAAAATATGAGGTACATGGGGCCCAAAACTAACTAGTGCCTATGGGTGTTCCTAAGATTTCTGATTGTTAGATATTTTATATTTATCATTTAATAAGAATGTTTTTGGATGAAAAAATTCCGTAGATTACATGTTTTAATTAAATGTGTTCACTCTTTCAAATTTTCCTTTGCAAGTTGTTTACCTTTAAAATTTTCATTATTTAGAATTTATTGCCAACATTTATTGTTTATAAAAAACATGCATGATTTGCATCTTGTATTGCTTACTATATGTAATCCATTGGGTGGAATCATATTAGGATTATGCTCAAACCCTACTTACTACCCTTGGATGTATGTAGACTTGATCATGTTTGACGCAGGTAAAGGCAAGGCCTTGGGTGATGAGGGTTCATGTTTCTAGTTTCTTTTCGTGGTGTGGTGTTATGGAGACGACTTATGGGTGATAACCCCTTGTCATGTGGAGTCCATTGGGATGTTTTTCTACTAATTTTATGTATATTTGGAACTCTTGTGTCATGTTTAAACCTATGTGTTCAGTTCTGTATTTTATTTAAGGAATGTTTGGCATAAATTTTCAGATTTGGTTTATTGATTGTTTTTGGTTGCTAAATGATTCTAAACTCGGGTATGTTGTTCCCAAACCATAATAAATGATAAGAAAGAACGTTTTCTAGACTGTGGGGACAGGGAACTCCCTTAGATCCTTTCTATGGGATAGGTTTGGTACCGATAATGATGGATACCAGATTCAGTTTGTGAGAAAATGGTATCAGAGAGGAAAATGTTTTTGGGTTGTATTATTAGTTTGGGATTAGTTGGGCTAGAAAGGAGCAAGGATTGTTGGGCCTCAAGAATTTTGGTCATGAGTAGGGTTCATAGCCCACACCTCTTGTGGAATACCTCGAGTCACTTTGGGACATTGGAATTTTTTGTTTGACTTCACTTCTAGGTGAGATGTGTTGGTTACAGACTACATGTGGGATCTGGTGGGGGTGGAATAATTGTTTCTTTTTTTTGTGGTAATGCGTTTGGATTATTTATATTTGATGTTATTGTTGAAATTTTCAGAATTGTTGTATTGATTTTTGTTCTTGTGATTGTTGGATTTTGTAGCAACATGCCTCCCTCGAAAGCTCCCATGCACCCACGGGTGGGATCCGGAGAGGGTTCTCTATCATCACTTGATCAGAGGCTAGTAAAGGATATGGTTCGAGCTGTTAAAGATATAGGATAGGGACCAGATCCTATTCCATATCCAGTTAGGGAAGACGGGACCGGTCCTAGGAAGGACTACCCCGAGATTTTCTGAAAAACAAGCCTCCTACTTTTTGAGGTACCAAAGAACCCCAGGAAGCGGAGGAGTGTATCGAAAATATCGATCACATATTTATGTTTCTTGACACACCTAAGGAGGTTAGGGTGAATTTTGACACTTTACTGTTAGAGGATCCCAACCACAAGTGGTGGTAATCTTTAATTTAAGCCGGGAAGCATGAGCATATGAGCATAAAGGACTTTAAGGTTATCTTCAGTGACCGGTACTACCATGAAGTTTTGGAATATTATCGATGTCTATAGTTTATAGAGCTTGTTTAGGAGGATATTTCTACGATGGAGTATGCCAAATATATTTCTGAGTTGGTCCGGTATACTCTAAAAATGGTCTCCAAAGAGCATATGAAGGGAAATATGTTCGAGAGGGTTATGTGGCCAAAGATCTATTCCTAGGTCTTCCTCTTCAAGATGAAAACCTATACAGAGGTGGTAGACCGAGCATGTATGGTGGATATCAACTGAAAGGGGAGGGATTGTTTTTCTGGGACAATATCAGTTGGGTAGTGGTAGCCCTTCTAAGAAGAAAAGTAAATGGGAGGAGTAGGGAAAGAAGAGGGGTGGCAGCTCAGGCCAATCTTCATGGCAGTTTTCTTCAGTGGCTTCTCCTGTGAGGTCCGTCGTGTGCCACCAGTGAGGGAGGCTTAGGAAAATCTGACTATCATGCACATTTCCATAGAATCCTTGTTATCAGAACAGTGGTATGGGACACTTGTGCTGCTTTTGTAGTATGGAACATCCAATCCAAAGTGGGGCAGGATAAGTGTCTTCTAGGGGAGTGCCAGCTCAGTCAGAGCCATCGAGGATAGGGGGATATTAGTTTGGTGGACATGGTGGAAAATCCGGATCATGTTATGGGTATATCCACATGTGATCATCCATTCTTAGGCAGAGACTCAACATCTTCATGTGGTAGATTAGGCACTTGGGGGATCAGATGCGGGACCATAGACTATTTGAGGTACCGTTCTGATTTCCTTTTCTACAGCTACTGCTGTTTTTGATACTAGAGATTTTGTTTCATTCATCTCTGCCCGTAAGGTGAACATTATGAGTTTTCCAACTGAGTTTTTTTCCTTTTCAATGGAGTTGGTGACGCCGCTCAGAAGGAAGAAGGAACCGAGTCTTAGGTGCCCGTCGTGTGCTCTTTCTGGGTCACAGGTTGAGATGGAGTGGGAGCTCTTGGTCTTAGTTATGTATATTTTTGACATGATTATTAGCATGGATTGTATGGTCCACCTTCAAGTTCACATCAATTTATATAGGTTGAGGGTGAGTTCATAGCACCGGATGGGAGTCCCCAGGTTTTTCTTGGGAAATGAGATCCTTGATTTGGTCGCACATGACCTCCACTCCCAGTGTTGGGGAATCTTATCTTCCAGTTATAATCACATGAGCTTTAGGAAATTTTTTGTGATCATAAGGTTGTACTACCTTATGTAGTGTATGAGTTTCTAGAGGTAATCCCATATGATTTTTCAGGCTTACCTCCAGAGCGTAATGTGAAGTTCTTGATTGATTTTGTGCCGGGAACCCAACTGATCTCTTTTCTGTCATATCATATGGCCCCCACTGATTTAAGGGAATTAAATATTCATCTGGATGACTTAGAAGACAAATGATTTATTCAACCGATCATCTCTCCTTGGGCCGATCCTATTCTCTTTGTGAAGAAGGCTGATGGGTCTTTCTGGTTGTTCCTTGACTACCTGATTCTAAATAAAGTAACGATCAAGAAAAAATTTCCTTTACTCTGAATAGATGATTTGTTTGACCAGTTGAAAGGGGTAAAGTATTTCTCGAAAATATATTTGCATTCGTGTTACCATCAACACTGGTTGAAAGTGGAAGATATCCCAATGACATCCATCTAAAGTAGGTATAACCACTTTGATTATCTAGTCATGCCCTTCGAATTGACCAATGCTCCAGAGGTCTTTATGGAACCCATGAGTAGTGTGTTTCAACAGTATCTTGATTACCTTTTCCTGGTGTTCATGGATGACATCCTTGTTTACTCTGGATCTGAGGAGGAACTCGAGCATCTTCTGCGGATTGTGTTTGGAACTTTGGAGGATAACTACCTCTATGAAAAGTATTCCAGGTGCAATTTCTGGATCATGGATGTGAGGTTTCTTGGGCATGTGATCTCAGAGTAGGGGGTTTTGGTGGACCCCAAAAATATTAGTGCAGTTATGTCATTAGAGCATCCAAAAAATGTATTTGAGATCAGGAGTTTCCTCAGCCTGGTTGGTTACTACTGGCAATTTGTTTGGAAATTCTCTATGCTTGCTTTACTTATGACCATGCTCACCCGAAATGGGATGATGTTTGTATGGGCCCCAAAGTGTTTGGAATCCTTCAAGGAACTGAAGCAACAGTTGAATACCATGCCATACTGATTTTTCCGGAGGATGCAAAGGGGTATGTGGTATATTGTGACACTTCAGTTATTGGTTTTGGGTTTGTGCCTTTGCAGGGTGATCATGTGGTGGGATATGGTTCACCCTAACTCTGACCACATGAAAAATATTATCTGACCCATGACTGGGAGTTAGCAGCTATGATGCATTCTTTGAAGACTTGGAGTCACTACTTCTTTGGGGAGAAGTTTATAGTCTATTCTGATCACAAAATCTTGGCATATATATTCTCCTAGAAAGACCTCAATCCGAGGCAGTGTCGTTGGATAGAGTACTTGTAGGGATTCGACTTTGACATTGTCTATACACTGGGAAAGAGTAATGTGGTGGAAGATTATTTTACTAAAAAATTACCAATCAAAGCCTTGAGGAAGTCCAATGATGAGTGGAATCTGATGGAGCTCTTTTCTCAGATGCATGGGGAGACCAAGGAGGGCTTTGGAGGTGCGTTCTTGGCAAACATTAAGTTGAATCCTTCTCTCTAGGAGTTGTTTCAGTGAGAAAATCCTATTAAAGATATTTTTCATCGATTGAGTCTATTTACTCATGATAGGGAGACATATTATCATTGTTCATCGTCTCCCAAGGGCATCTTGTGATTCAAGGTCCATTCAGTAGTGTTGTCATCTCTGATGAATGTGTTGATGCAGGATAGCCAACAGTCTTAGTGCAATATCCATCTAGGTGCCAGCAATATTTATTATGATGTGTGATTATAGTTTTATTGGATATGTATGGGATGAGACATATTTGACTTCGTGTTAAGATGCAACACATGTCTGCTAGGGAAAGAAGAGAAGCAAATGCGCTCTAGTTTGTTCCAACAATTACCCATTCCTACCTAGAAGGGGGACGATGTCTCCATAGACTTCATTATTGGATTACCTCATATACCTCAGGGTAATAATTCCATTTTTGTGGTAATTGATCATCTGGACAATTGAACTTACTTCATTTTGATTAAAGATACAGCTAAAGTGGATGAGTTGGACCGTTTGAATCTTCAATAGGTGGTAAGGATTCATGGTGTGTCATGGGCAATTATCGTAGATAGATACCCCTGTTTCACTTCTTGGTTTTGGGAAGGCCTTGGGGTTGTAGATTAAGATGGTAACGACTTACCATCCTCAAACAGATGTTCAGAAAGAGAAGACAAATTAGATTCTCGAGGACATGCTCCTTGCATTTGTTTTGGAAGTAGAAGGTTAATGGGATAGCCATTTGGGATTGGTTGAATTTTCCTATAATTATTGTTACCAATCCTTGATTTAAATGGATCCCTTTGATGTGCTCTATGGTTGGCCTTGTCAGTCCCCCCTATGTTGGGATGAGTTTGGAGAAACTTCACAGTTGGGCCTGAGCCTTGTGTAGGAGATGTATGAGAAGGTCAATTTGACAAGGAAGCACTTATTAACATCTCAGAGTCATCATAAATGTTATTTTTACAAGAGGCTTTAAGTCCTAGAGTTTTCTCTATGTGATAGGGTATCCTTGAAAGTGGCCTCTTGTGTGGCCCATCATCGATTGGGAAAGAAAGGGAAGATTACACCACGATATGTAGGCACTTTTGAGATCACCAATCTTATTTCCAGGGTGGCATACAAGTTTCCTTACCTTCTTAGTTTACTTCCATTCATTATGTCCTCCATGTCCCCCGGTTAAAAAATTACAACCCACATCTGTCTCATGTGATGACTTGGGAAGAACTAGATATAGAGCTTGATTTATCAATGTTTGAGCAGCTAGTGAGAATTGTGGACTCCCAAGAAAAAGTTCTTCGATGGAATAAAATTACTCTAGTTCAATTCCTCTAGAAGCGTGAGATTTATGAGCATCAGACATGAGAGGAGAAGTCCTGGGTAGAAGGGCAGTTTCCATTTCTATTATATGATAAGTCTTCAAGTCAAATTTCTGAGGGTGGGATGTTTTTATGGTGGGAATAATTGTTACATCCATGAATTCTTTTAAAGGTATTTTTCTTTTAATTTATATTCTTTTTTGGTGTGGGGGGTTTCCCATGTATTTTTGGAGAAGGGGGGGGGGTTCATCATGATTTGGGCCAATCCGTGAGCCCATTTCCAGATATAAAAACAAAATTTATTTCTTTTATAAATCCTCAATTTTTTTATTTTTTTCACAAACTTACACATCCCAATTGGCCTCCCATGACATATTAAAACCACCATGTCTATTTAGACCCTTTAGGAACTCATTATCATTTTGGATTTTGGTGATTTATTTTGACATTGGGCCAACCCGTGAGCCCATATCCTGCTTTAAAAAAATAATTCTTTAATATATCATTTATTTTTTATTTTTTTTTCTGATTCCACCTCTCATTCAAATAGAACAACACTATTCTCACCCCCATTATACATTTTCCTCTTTGGAGATCATTTTCATTTCAAATTAGGGTGAAATTTCTCAGGGTTTGTCAAATCATCCAGTTTTAAGAAAGTAATTTGTTTCATCCATTAATAATTCAATTTTCACTATTTTCCCACCATTTTAGTCACCACTTGACATAATAATACTCATTATATCCTCCCTATTAGTTTTGGCCGCTTTGAGATTCAACTTTAGGTTGATTTGGGGTGATTTCTTCAAGACCTCTCAAGTAAGTGAGTTTCCTTCCTTCCTCCTCCCATTTTCTAAGGATTTCATCCATTTATTCTTGAAGTTCCTATTGTACAGAAAGTAGGGATTATAACCTTGGTTTTGATATTGGGTTTCTAGGTCTAATCTTGTGGTTGTAGGTTTGATTGAACTCCCATGTGGGGCGACGGTGGTGCGGGTGAACTCCCGCATAAGGATTTGGTGTTTTGACACTTGTTGTAGGAAATTTATTATGCAATCACTCTTAGTTGATTTATAATTTTTAGATTTATAATTTTTTAAGTTCATTTTCTTTGTTCATTGGCGGAAAAACCATTTTTGGTGGCATTTGTTAATCGAATGGTGCTAAAATTGAATTTTTATGTGAAAATTGGTGTTTTTCATGGATATCCAATGTTGGATAATTTGGGGTTGTTTTATAATTGATTAAATGGTTTTATTAAATTTTTTTAGTGCAGTAAATTCGGTTTTGGTGTAATTTGGGTATGAAAATGGTGTTGAAATTGGCGGTTTCAATGGATTTTATGTGCAAAACAGTGGTATATTTTGTGTTGTTGTTTTTTGGAAATTATAAATGTTTTATTGAGTGATATATGTGGTGAAAATAATATGTACCTACTATTTAAAATGTGGGTGAAAAGAAATGATGAATTTATGTGCAATTTGATTTTGGTAATTTGTGGATTTTTTTGATCACGAAGGGGGAAACCTAGGTATCTAGGTGCGCAGGTGTGTACTAGAACGCTAGTGATCCGTAGTGGTTTTTCCCTTTTTAACTTAGCAAGTTCGACATAAAAAACACTAAGAAAACCGTATTAATGATTTTTGGGTACCACTAGGTTATGGGTTTTTTCCCTACTAGTGGCTCGTTCATGAGAACATATATTGTTATGGTTACTTTACACAGAGATATGAGGTACATGGGGCCTGAAACTAACTAGTGCCTAGGGGTGTTCCCAAGATTAGTTCTTTTTGGATATTCTATATTTATCATTTACATAGGGTGTGTTTGGTTTAAAAAATGAAGTATATTACATGTTTTAATTAAATTTTTTCTCTATTTTAAATTTCCCTTTGAAAATTGTTTACCTTTAAAAGTTCCATTCTTTATAATTTATTGCCACCATTTATTATTTATCAAAAACCTGCATGCTTTTCATTTTGTATTGCTTACTATATGGAATACTTTGGGTGGTATCAAATTGGTATCAGGTTCAAACCCTACTTACACCCCTTTAGTGTAAGTAGACTTGATCATGTTTGACACAGGTAAAGGTAAGGCCTTGGGTGATGGCGGTTTGGGTTGCTAGTTTCTTACCTTGGTGCGGTGTTATAGAGACGACTTGTGGGTGATAACCCCTTGTCGTGTGAAGTCCCTTGTGATGTTTTTTACTAAATTTATGTATATTTGGACCTCTTGTGTCATGTTTAAACGTATGTATTCATTTATAGATTTTATTTAAGGCATGTTTGGAAAATAATTTCAGAATTGGTTTATTGATTGTTTTTTGTTTTAAAATGATTCTAAACTATGGTAAATAATTCCCAACCCAAAATAAATGATATTTGGGAACTTGTTATATACTATGGGGATAGGGAAAACCCTTCAAAACTTTCCATGGGTCTGGTTTTGTGATGGTAATGATGGAGACCAGATTCGGTTTGTGAGAGGACTTCTCCAAGTGGAATCAAATCTTTTATTTTCTTTTATCTTATTGTTTGGGAAATTTAGACTGGAGATTAGGATCATGATGGAAATTGGTTTTAACTATTCTCGAGAGTATCTAACCCATATTTGTTGTAAATACCACATTTCCCAAGAATGTGAAGTTATTGTTTAATATTTTTTTATTACTATTGATATACTTTTATCGTTAGGTGATTCACATGCATTGTGGATTTTGATATGATTTATGGATATTTTATCTTGGCCTAGTATGATACATATAATTGTAACATGCTTCATTATAGGCACCGATAACTCACATACCATGCATATTCCACACCATATAGGTGAATTTAATTTCTTTCATTTCTTATGTTTCTTGTGATTATTGAGTGATCCATGGTTGTTATATAATCCTCTACTACAAGAATATTTTGTAGGGAAATAAAATTGGTTGTTTAAAATGTCAAAATCAACCTAAATAGTGTTTTCAAACACACACACACACACACACATATATATATATATTGATGGTGGAATGTTAAATGGATAGTTTTTAATCTTATAATCTAGGTGACCTTGGTTACCTGAGTTGGGATTTGAATGTAATTGAGTGACAATCAGTTTCTATTTAAAAATTATATTGGCCTTTATTAACTATAAAAAACAATACGTTTAATCCATCTTTTTTCTATTTATAAAACTCACATACGAACATAAATTCTAAATATTTAATTATAAACTAAATGGTTTCCAGTGAATGGAGGAGTTAACTAAAATTTAAAGAGTTCAACTTCGACTTTTAATTGACCCTCTATATACTAGAACCTCTATAAATTAAAATTTTAACACTTACCAATACTTTGGCCTTCTAAGGGGGTAGTTGGGGTAGTATACCTTAGGTATTGAATTTTTTTCCCTATGATATATTTCTAATATTGTATCTATATTTTTTATAATACGTTTTGAGGTGTGTGCTTGGAATTTATAGAGATATACCACCACAAAGTCCTCTTGTCCAACGTCTGGATGGTGGAAACAATAATGCTTCAGAGGTGGTTGTCCTCGATCCACTAGAGATCCCTCCAGTAGTTCCACCTAACCTAACAACTATTATTCCAAAACTATGCCCGGAAACTGTGCTTTAGGAGATTTTATTACTTTTTATGCAGTCTTTATAAGGTTCTCCATGATATGAACCTACTATGTATGATCTGAACCAAAAGTTATAATAGCAGCATCCTCAAATGTTTCTGGGGGATGAAAGTCCGTAGGATTATGAGTATTTGTTAGGGATATTAAATCAGTCTCCAACCCTCTAGATATGAAAATACAGAGGAGGTTTATTCTTTCCAACTATATGTTGCATGATTTATCAAAGAGTTTGTGGGATGTGATTAACCAGGCTAGTCATCATCCAGGAATAGTATAGGTAGACTTCCATACTACCTTATATAATTAATTTTTCCCTTATATTACCAGAGATAACTAATCCACTGAGACAATTAACCTAGAGTAGGGTTCTCTATTATTCATGGACTATTCATTTTGTTTTTATTTAGCTGTAATGCTTTTGACTGCTTTTGGCCAGTGATGGTCTATTGCGAGCATGATGTTTCATGGTTGAGATCAAGTATTCCATCCATTCATATGTGATTGTATTTCACCTATATTACTTTTATGAAATAAAAAATAGGATATTATCATTGATAAAAACTTGTGAGAGGCTAATTATATTGGTCATAGAGGCTCAATTCTAAGGCAGGGAAATAGTTATTCTGGTAGCAAGAAACCTAACCTTGAGGTTTCTCTTCAGAGTAGTGGTGGCCGAAGTACACATAATGGTAGCTCTATGACATGGAATCAGTGTGTATGAGCGAGGAATATTAATCCTCAGTGTGATAGAGACCTTCTTGAGTGTCATGATTGCAGCTATATGGGTCACCTTTAGAGATTTTACACACCGTTCCACCTGTTTCCTACGGAATAGGATCCACACTACCTCCACATTTATGATTGGGATCAGTTTTGAAATGTTAGGTTGGATGTTTGAGTACTACTAGATGAACATGCCGAGGAGGAGATCATGGATAGGGTATAATACTTTTGATTATCAGAGACAATAGAGAAGACCTTCTCAGTGTAGTCCATCTATAGCATAGTGCTGTGGATCATGTTAGTTTTAGGTTTTACAACTGATACCGAAGGACCAGAGTGTCGGACCATCGAATTTATGATGTACTAATCTAGTAGAATATATTATTATATATTTTTTATTTTATATGGATTCATCTAACTCCTTTATCTCTCTATCGATCATGAAAATTATTGGGCTAGAAATTCAGTACTTCTGTGGGGTGATAACCTTAGACATGCCGTTGGGTGTACGGTCAGAGGGTATTGGCCAATGCTAGGATTGTACCCTTAAGGTTTGTGGATATTCCTTCTTGTGGGACTTCATATTACTCATTATTATAGTATTCTATTTCATTCTTTGGATATAATAGTTGGTTACCTATCACACTAATGTGGACTACTATCTCTGCATGGTATTATTTACATCACTAGAGGGTGATAGTTATGTTCATAGGGGTGAATGGAATATACAATCTAGTGGAGCTAGAACAGTGCCTTTTAGGATAAGTGGAGTGACCAACCTAGTTTCTTGACTTCATATATGAGGATAAGGGTTTATAGTATGATGACTTTCCTCTGGTAGTATATTGTTTCATTGGTGTTTTTCCTAACAATTTTTTTTGGCTTACCTCCTGGGAGAGATGTAGAGTTTATGATAAAACTTGTTCCAAAAGAAGCTCTGATACCTTTTTATCAATATATAATGACACATAATAAGCTCTTAGATCTCAACATATATTTAAATGATTTTGAATCAAAGGATTTTATTCAAACCAACACTTCTTCTTCGGGTTCACACATGATTTTCACAGAGATGGTGGATGGGGCCCTTAGGGTATGTGTGGGTTGCTGATGTGTGAACCAGATTATGATTTAGAACCAATATCCATTTCCTTATACATATGATCACTTTCACCATCATCGCAGAACTATAATGTTCTTTAAGGTGTAACATTGATTAGGCTATCATCAGATGTGAGTCAGGCCTTTATAGATACCATGTAAGGATTTATGAATTCATTAAAACCGATATGAGTACCTTTTTATTATTATTGTTCATATAAATTCACATGCCATTTTAATGGCATTTATGAATAGGGTTTTCAATCCCTATTTAGATTCCTTGGTTGTGGTTTTTTTGGTTGACATCAATGTGTATTCTCATACTCTTAGAGACCATTATCAACATCTTAAAATAATTTTGAATACACTGAGGGGGAATCAACTATATTATAAGATTTATAATTTCCTCTTCTAGATGTACAAGGTTCACTTATTGGGTCATATTATCTTAGAATCAAGAGAATCTATTAATTTAGAGAAGGTGAGTGATGTGGTTTCCTAGAACCCAAGAACATCTTTTATATAAAGATTTTCATGGGTTTAGTTGGACATTAAATGAATTTCATACATGACTTCTCGCACCTTAATTCACCTATTACTCATTCTACTAAGATGGGTGTGAAGTTATTGTGGTCTAAATCATGAGATAAAACCATTCAGGAGTTTAAAAGAAGGCTTACCTTGACACCAATTCTGATTATACAGAGCTTGGTAGAGGCTATACAATGTTTTGTAAAGCATCCAACATTGGTTGGGGTACAATTATAATGTTGAAGGATCAAGTCATTTCATACAGTTCTCGCTAATTGAGAACTCACAAGTGTAATTACTTAACACACAACCTTGAGCAAGTAGTAGTTTCCCATTCCTTACATTGTTGGAGACACTATTTGAAGAGAGAGTTCTTTATTGTATATAAGAACCACAATAGCCAAAAATTTATCTTTATACAACTTGAATTAGATCTCAACCAATGAATATTGGTTGAATAATTTCAGTATTTTGACTTTGATATTTTCTATACGCTTGAAAAGGGAAATTTAGTTGCTAATGCACTAAGTCAAAAAACTCAAAAAGAAGCTATATAGGAAGCCAATGATGAATAGAAATTGACAGGCCTCTTTTCTGATATGTATTTAGAGTTCCATGGGTGTCATGAGAGGAATTTGCTTATATCCTTTTTATTAACCCCTTCACTCCTAGATAGGGTGAATAGAAGGCCTTTTTATATTCTGAGGGGCTATTTATCTGAGAGAGTATTTCAGGTGAGGACCCACCTCCGAATTGGTCTGATAATGGGGATGTTGTCCTTCATATCCATGTTATTATATGATTTACTATATATATGATTGAGTAAATGTTTTGATAGGTCCATACTTTTTAGTGGGTAGTTCATCCTTGTATATCTAAGATGTATCATGATATGCATCACCAGTATTGTTGTTCTGGGATGAAACATCAAATTGTGGGTTTTATCTCTAGGAATTCAACCTTTTAGTAGGTTAACGTGAAAAACCAATAGCCCACTATCTTGTTATAACCATTTCCAATCCTAGAATGGATATATGAAGATGTTGAAATGGATATTTTAGTCAGCTTACAGAGGTCACGTAGAGGTAGAGAAGTGGTTTGGGTTGTCAAGTATCAACTAAATAAAGTATCCCATTTCATTCCTATTCATGATACTTTTTTAGTTGATGAGCTGGGAAGATGGTATGTCTATGATATCATACGACTACATGGGTCCCATTAAAATATTATTTCAGATCAGGACTCTAATTTCACATCAAGGTTTTGGAAGGGTTTTTAAATATAAATGGGTGTAGAGGTGATTTCGAACACATCCTTTCACCCTTAGACCAATGGAACTTCAGAACAGAAAATAGGTGTATTTGAGGATATTCTTCGAGCATATGCCCTTGATTTCAGCATTTATAGGGAGAAGAAAATACCTATCATCATGTTAGAATATAATAATAGCTATCAGGTGATTATTCATATTTCTATGTATGATGTCTTAAAAGGTAGAATGTTTCATTCACCTATTTGATGGTTAGATGCAATAGAGAAAATGATACAAGGTCCTCATCTTGTGTAGAATACTTCAGATTATTTGTAGTTGATTTGTAAGTATATATATTCTACTATTTCTAGACATAAATTGTATATCAATAACCATTGTTGAAATCTATATTTCGAGGTGAGGGATCATGTTTTTTATCGGTATCACCTAGAATTAGTCATAGATGGATATAACGTCAAGGGAAGCTGTAATGATACTTTATCTGGGATTTTGAGATCTTGGATAGTGTTGGAATAATAGCCTATCGACTGATTCTATCTTAGTGGTACTGTTCCATGCACTACATCTTACTTGTTTCACAGCTTTATTGATATCTTCTAGACCCAAATCAAATTTTTTATCCCGAGGATGTTGAGTTTATTTCGAACGCTTATTCTGAGGATTATCTAATTCACATCATGGATCAAAGTATGAAATCCATTCAAGACAAGTCCATTCCTTTGGTATGGGTGATATGGTAGTAGACCCATGTACCAGATGAGAATTGGGAGTGATAGGCCGATGTACATGCCGAGTGGTTGGAGTTGTTTTTAAATGTTGTTTTTCTACCCATGGAAGGGTAATTAAGGACTAGTTCTTTTAAGTGTGGAAGATTGTAAGAACCCAGTGTTTCTATGAGGTACATATCTTTTAATTTTCACTTAATCCCCTTGTTTTTCACTTAATATGAAATCCTAGTGAGGATATAGAGGAAATGAGGGTTTACGAGGCCTTTTCATAGATTAGATTTTGTGTCTGTGGAAGAATGCAATGGGCCGCCTAGTTAGCAGAAAATATTTCATCTATCCCTCATGGTTTCTCCTAACTATACAGGGTTATTTTAGAGGAAAGATTAGGGAGCATGTACTACCCTAATTGTGCAATTAGGGCCACATGACCATGCTAAATGTTATAAGTTTTTACCATATCCAAATGGAACAATTGGCACATGTTTACTCAAACTGTGTGGGTTTCCTCCCAGAGCAGTGATCTAAGCATGGTTGGCAAAAAATTTATCTATCTATGATGTCAAACCATAAAGGTCACTGTATGGTAAATTCATGGAACATGGTTGGAACTTGTTTTGGACAACCATCCATGAAAAACATAAGACCCCTAAATTTTGGATAAAATGGCAAAAAGTGGCTGCAAATTCTTTAAGACAGAAACCCATTTTTTTCCAATTTCTAGTGGACAGAGTCTCAATTTTCCTCTCGAGATATATCCTCCTTCCTTCCACTTATATTATTCTATATATTAATTTTCTAACCTCCAATTTAACTTTCTATCATCATGTTGGACTCATCTAGGTAAACACTTTATTCACTAGGCTCAGTTTGTCATTTATATTCCTCTAGATGATTCTATTTTTATACAAGATCATATGCCTTATTTTTAGGGTGTTGATCCATTCTTCCATTTTCTTTAGATCTATGTTAAATTAAGGTATGATATAATTTTAGGTTAGTTAGATAGTCTTGAGGTAGGTGGTCTATGACTCTTCCCTAAAAGTATCATTATTTATAATCTGCTATCATTGTGAGTACGTTGGTTTTATCGATCAATGCTTCAAAGACTTATCAAATTTAATTTTAATTGTTAGACACATATTCTAGAGCCATATTTATATATTTTCTTCAATTAATTGGAGGTTAGTACCTCAAAAAATTTCACCCCAAGTAGGGTGGTTTCAATTTCATGATTTTGGTGACCCTTGTTGGGTCTATCCGTGGAACTGTTTAAGAGAATCTAACATGACCTTGAAAAGGTTAATTTTCATTCATAATTAATGAACCTTTAAAATGTTACTTTAAAATTATATTTATAGATATCCCTTGATTTACTTTAATAGTAAATTGAATATAATTTGTTTCATATCATATCTAACCTTTTCCCCTTGGATTAATGGTAATGGAATGATCCCGATGAACTAATAATTGGAAAGTATTTATGTATAGATATCACATTGACCATTATTATAAATAATGGAACTTGGTTTCATATACTTAAATTGACCTTTTCACTTGTGGTTAAAGGAAATGGAATGAACCTAATAGATTATTTATTGGAATGAGTATTACATGGAACAAATTAAATAATAAAATATGTAAATATTTCTATTTCATAAGGACCTTTTTAACTTTATTAGAATGGTTAGAGTTAATCCTCCCTTATATTATTGAGGGAATGTATTGATAACTCAGAGGACACCATTCTGATTTATTGAGGTTATTAAAATGGGAGGTAACCATCATATAAAATTTTCATTATCTTAGTATGCGAATGCATCAACAATTTACCATTGATTCACTTGAAATTTCTTCTAGATGTTAGAATTCCTTAGATACAATCCTTGGATTTAGCTTGATATCTTCGGACACACAACGCCAATGATTGACCCCATTGGTCATAGTTATTATTAGCCCTTGATTACTATGGATGAGATCCACAGACTCCGTTAAAATCAATTATAGTGGAATTACCTAGGTGAACACCTTGGATTACTATCAGAACCTCTATTTCTAGACTACATGAGTTACTACTTTGATTTGGATAATCCCTGAGGTCAAGGATCCCTTAGTTTCACCATGGATCCTCCATCCTTACTATCCTGATATATTTCACTTCTATTGACACTTATAAATGACTTATCTATATATTTGAATCATAATTAATTTAATGGTCATGTGTTTAGACACCAGCTGAGGCTATAGCAGTTATGAGTTTTTCATTTGTACTACTTTACTTTGTTATATACCTTCACATTGTACAGTTTGTATTCACAGACTAGATTGGTTAGACACCATTGGTGGTGGCCTGTAGAGATTTATCTCACACCCTATCCAAGACACCATTGGTATCGAGGTAAATTATATTATTGAAGGTATATATAAGGGTAAGTGTCCTACTTTGAAATTTTTTTTTCTTAATTTCCTTAAGATGAAGCTTGGTAGAAAATATACGAGAAGGAGCTAGAGATTCTTGGATTGTTTTGGTATATTTTTTATTCTTTTTTATAGCATGCATTGAACTATCTTACATTTTCCATATATACCTATTTTCATATTTTTAGAGACATGACATTATCATAATTTATATGACAAAGTTTTCAGTTATTAAGATGGTTATTTATTATCTTTTGATATTGATTACTTCTGTATCCATTTTATTTATTATTACTTCTTCTACTGTTTATTCATATGTTATACCACTGATGAGATCTACTCTAAGTATATAGAATATTCTCACCACTATCACACCCTAGGCCCTTGAATCTTGTCAGTATCCTATATAATATGAGGAGGTGTAATTGAGTCCATGTGGTTGACTGGGTTCAGATACTTATGAGCGATCTGGGTTCATGATGTTACAACAATATCTACAAAAACAGAACCACTAACATGATGTGGGTCCCAGTACTAATTATATATATAGTTTATAGATTCCTATAAGTGTAATAAAAAATCCAACCACCCACATGAGACAAATCACTAATAATAAGTTACACCCATGGATAATCTCATATATAGAAAACTATTCTTGAGGAGTGAAATAACAGAACCAACCTCCCACAAAAGCTAACTCACCAACATGGGGTTGGTCCCATTGATTTTCCTCATATCACATATGGTGTGTATCCTAGTGTGGTATTCAAAAACTCATAAAAAATTATCACCTAAGTAGTGTAAGTCTACACCTCAATCCCTAGATATCTAACCATGGACTCATTTATAGATTCACTAACTTGGTAAAAAAATATTCCAAGTAGAGGATTTAATTTTATATTTTTTATCAATTGGATTTGGTTTTTTGTGTTATGTAGACTGAGAGATGTTTTGTATATATTTAAAGGTTTTATTTTGATATAGATTAATATTATTTTTCAACCATAATAACCATTAAAATAAAGGATACTTCAAATGGTAAATATAGTGATGATAAAGGTATATAATTTCATTATAGGATCAATCATGTTGAAATAAACTAATGCATTCATTTTGGGGGGATAGTTTCTACCCTAGTTTTGGGGTTATAAATTTAAGGTGTGGTTCTGTTTAGGGATGGAGAAGTCATTATACTAGTAATCCACATGTCAATTCATAAGAGAGGTTTTATATTGAAAATAGAAAACAAACATCATTACCTAATAAATGTCTTATTCTTTGATACTCCATTTTATCCTCAAATTTGGGAACCATGATTTTTTTGTTCTATTAATGATTTTATGATCTTGAAGAGATGGTGTTGTGAATTAAAAAATCGTGCTGTTGTAGATCCAATAGTGTAAAGAAACTAATGGAGGAACCAAATTATTATACCATAGGTAGTGATTTTATTCCATGAATTCTTGAATTTTTTATTTAAAGTTAATAAACTCCCATGGAGATGTGGATGAGTCATTTAGGTTTTTGGATTGACTAATATAAGTCAAAAATAGAGTTTAATAGTAATTATTTGTTTAAGGAATATGAAATAGATTAGTTTTAAGTAGTTGAAGTTAAATATGGTTAAGGTTTCAAATTTAAAATTGAAAATAAAAATTTATTAGTGGGATATATTAGAATTTTGGGTGTAAAATAAAGATATAATATATATAAATATAAAATATCAAGGATAAAAAATGAGAGAGGGAGTGATAGAGAGATACATGAAGTTAATTAAATACCTAAGACTCTAAGAGTGAGTTGTGGTTGAATGAATTTTCAATGAAGATTAGTTTTGGATAGATTCATTTGTTTAGTAAACTTACAATGTTATGAAAGATAATATTAGAGAATCATATAGAATGAAATTGGTTGTATGGTTTCATTTATTTCTTAGTTATTCTTATTAGAATGACCTTTGAGTTATTATTTTTATAATTTATATCCCTATTGTAAAGTAGTGTGTGGAATAAGAGGAAGACGCCACAGGACTTGGATGAGCAGCGATATTATCCTAAAGATTGTAATCAAGTAGTTGTTATTAGTAATATCAATATAACATTGATATGTACTCCATGGATGTGGCATGATGTTGGTTAATTGAGGAAAATCTCAATATTTATGGTCTTTTAAATTTTACGACTTTGGATGTGTAGTTGTTTTATTGGTGGGTTAGATTCCCTATGTTTCTATAAATACAGAAACAAGATTTTAAAAAGACTGATACAAAAAGAAAATTTAGAGACACCACATTCACCCCATATTAGGGTGTATTTTTGGTCTTCTGTTTGGTGGTATTAGATCCATAATTTAAATCTTGGTTAATTTTTCTGTAGAATTATATTTTTATAGAGAATAGTGTGAATGGAAAGGGAGTACCAATATTTGACTGAAACCGTTATCATATCTATTAGAATAGAATGTGATCATACTTATGATCTCTTAAAACATATATTTTCACTAATATTATTCAATGTATTTGAGTTAGTGACACAATAGAGTTTTCAATGATAGAAGTGGAGAGGAAATGTTTTGAATTATAACATAAAGTCAAAAAATACCATATCTAGAGCATTATAAAATAAAATGTAAATGAAGTTGATATTATATATTTAGGGAATGTAATTTGTTACAAAATTTTAATGATTTTTTAGAGCGATAATTAGATAATGAAGGATATGGTCCATGTTATTCACAATATTTTTGATTATTTGAAGATGAGTTCTAGTGAAAACATTGATGGATTATTCAACTGTATCATTGATTTTGTTATATACATCTATGGGATCAATGAAGAGATATAGGATGTTGATATTTTGAATATGATCAGGAAATATTTCCACCATTATATCATCCAAAACTGTTAGTTCTTGAAAAATTAAATCTTATGAAACTATCACTTAAAGATTTATATAACAAGTTGGTGGCTTATGAATACATGTGAAGGTATAAGAAATAAATATTCATTCATCAAAGTAAATGTAATTTAAATTGATAGAAAAATTGGAGACCCATGATTCAAGAAATGAAAAATCTGATGTAAGTGAAAGTTATCATCACTAATGGTGAGAAAGTTTGATATCATTAGAGGAATATTCAAAGGTTATCTAGCACTGATATAGTTTAATTATATAATGGCTGGTTAATTTGCTATGAAATCCACAAGGAAGGTTGATGAGTATGTTAATGGTGAATACATAGAAGGAAAATGATTAAATCCCATATTTTTGAGATTTTATACCATTTTCAATTGAAATTAACATCATAATTAATTTAGAACTTTAGAAATATTCATTTTTTTTGAATTTTGTGAATTTAGTATTAAATTTCTAAATTCCCTTATTCCTTTTTTCTTAATGTTTTCTATTTTGGATTTAATTTAAAAAAAACCATACTTTGATTTTTGAATTAAAGAAATAAACCATTAAATGGATTTTAATAATGTTTTTTATTATTTCGAACCAATTATGATGATAGTAGTAAAATACTATATTTAGATTTTTTTTCATGAGTTGCAGGTTTGTGGATGAAAATGAAAAAGTCCTGGATTGCATTTAAGTCATCAATTATCTATGTATAAGTCATCTATTTACTTGTGATGGAGACCAATTTATGAGAACTATTTCAAAGTAGTGTATGTATATTATCCTTTTAATTTACATGAGTATGATTCATTAGTGCTTTTCATTAGATTCATCATTTTGTGAGTGTTTCTATATAAAATTCATGATCAACTACATACGAGTGACCTAAAACAACATCATAGGTGTATGAGATATCAAGTGTATGATTCATCTATATATGTGTGATCAACCCCTTTGTGGATTTTTTGTAAAATATCAAATTTTATGTAAAAATATCCAAAAAATGAGAAAATAGAAATTAAGAACCATTCCTCAATGTCAAAATACCAGAAAGTGACTCTTTAACCAATCCATATTAAAACCATCTAAATGAAGGAGACAAAAATTATGTTAAGAGAATGAAGCTTAGAATATTTGAGAGGAAATTACCTATGGAATATTAACCCTTCTCTAAGACATGCAGAATTCATCCAAGGAAAAAGTCACTTGTCATGGCACTAAATAATAGTATAAGGGAGTAAAAGATACGTGATTTCACATTAATAATTCTATTCCCTATTTGTAATGTGTTACCAAAAGGGGATTTAGTTTAGTAATGTTTTGTAATTTTTTCATTTTCATTTAATTAAACTCATTCTATAGTAAGTATTAATGAGTTTTTCATCTTGATTTATAATACTATGATTATTATGATCACATATATATTAAGAGGTTAACCCAAGAATCACACACTATATAAAAACCAATGAATCTAGGGTCTACACACCAGGATTTGAACTTTTTATTTTTAATATGATAATTTAGCGATTTTACGGGAAGAGGTGAATGATGGAACCTCAAGTTTTAATTTTCCCTATTTCCTTTAGTATTTATAAAATCGGTTTCTCTCCAATTATTTTAATCCCTTGGGTATGATGGGATTAGTGTTTTTTGTGGTGGAAGAAATCATGGTTCTGGTCCATTTAAGAGAGTGGTGGGATGATCACTTTGGTGGTGTCATGTGTGCGGTTTCAAATAACATAATACATACAGTTAGGGTGTCTGTATTTGGTTGTAAACACATAAATAATTGGAATATGTAATATAAATAGTAAGACAATGAAGCCTCATTATGGTTTAATCTTGGGCTGACTCCTTTATTTAATTCCATCTAATCTACATTTTGTTTCTTTTATTCTGGTTGCATCCATTTCCATTAATTTTTGCGGTATTTTTTATATCAAAATAATAATAAAAAATAAACATATGTGAAATGATAATGTACCCCTAGTCTTATATCTTTTAGAGACAAAATCATATTCAAATTTCTTCTATATAGGGTAATTATAAATTATACATTAATAGCCCAAAAAATTAATGAACTATAAAATTTAGATCCATTTTTGGGGTGATGAAAAGAGTATTTACATATTTTTCTCACAAACTATAATTAGATTTATAATTCATTATTTTTTAGTTTTTTTCTAATTCCCTTTGTATTTTTATTTATTTTTTCATTTTCTTGGTCGAGAAAAAAGTATAGTAATTTTATTTTATAATATACTATCATTATGAAAAACAATTATAATTTTTTGAATATCATGGAGATATTATTTCCTTTAAATCATTCTTTTATTATTTAATTCATTACCATATCTGTACTTAATCAACCAGTGCTTTGAGTTTAGATTCAATATTCACGTTTAAGGCCTTGGATTATAAAGAAAAATATTGAATTTAAGGGATCTATGTTGAGTAAAATATTTAATCACCAATTCTACCCCAAAATATATTAGAATAATTCCAAGATTTATTCCATTTAGAGAAGTTCTACTTGATAAAACTCAAGAGGGTGATAGATTTGAATTGGACTCATTTTATTCTAATATTTTACAAAGAGAAATATCTATTAAGCTCCGTATTTTTAATTTTATAGATTAATCTCAAACTATTCCTCACTTGTATAATGACTAAGAAACATTATATAGATTCTTTTTTGAGGCTGGACTTATGGAATCACATGACACAATTATTACATGTGATACCTCAAGGTTTTTTCATTAACAAAAAGAATTACCATATTAAATAAATAATGGAAACTTCTAATATTTAAATATATTTCATTAAAATTTTATTAATCAGGAACTACATTCTTATTTGACTTATTATAAAATTATAGATTTGGATACACTATTTATTACCCTTATAGAAGAATAAGATTTTTTGGAAGAGAAAATGGAAAATATAATCTTATTACCTATTGATTCTGAAGTATAGTATGAAATAAGAGGGTAATATCATGAGAAATAATTGTTAGATGTTAAAATATATGACTATCCACTCCCTAGAATAGTGGTCACATACTCATTGGGATGATCATGTGTATCTATATTTGAAGAGGAACCCAATGAAGAATATTTTGATAATATAATAAAATTTCCCAAGAAATATTTATTAGAGGACAAAACAAGGGAGGTTTAAATTTTATAATAAGATATATAAAGTGATGTGGGCACCATATTCTATATTGTACATGGAGGAGTCTTAGATTTGGTAGTGGAAGATCTAGAAGCACTTGTGGAGCTGCCATATGAAGAGCCACTTAAACAATATGAAGAAGACTATATGGGGGGATAAAAAGTAGAATAATAGGACCAATATATTATCCTACCACACCCACTTTACAAGCTACACTACATTGATTTGTGGGAGGAAATGAAATTCCCTATCAAAAGTGGTATCCACTTAATGTGAAAGGAAAACCACATTGGATGAAAGATGTTTCAGCCATTTTCATAACATTAACCACATCCTCTAATGGATTTTGAATAACTGTTAGGCTCTATAGATATGGGAATCCTTAACAAAGTACCTATTTTGAGGGATAAAATAAGACACTTACTTTTCAATTTATTTTATTGTATTTAGTTTTTAATAAATTTAGCATTTATATTTAAATTGTTTTATAGGTTTCCAAGGGGAAAAATGGATTGTACAAAATTATGTTAGGATAAAACTACTTTTCTAAAATATCTTGTTATTTATTTATTTTTACACTTATTTTATAAAAAAAATTGATTATAATATTAATAGAGAAGTTTTTAATAAGTGTGGGGAATGTTACAATAATTTTATAATCTGTTTAGTATTAGTTTAGAAACATTTTAAGAATATTTTAATAAATTTTTAATGATATTTTTCTTTTTTATATTCAAAATTTTTATGTGTTTTTAGGTTAGGGATTTAATATTTATTTAATATTCTACCTAGTAAAAAAATATAGTTATATGTTTTTAAGATTATGTATATTCTGAAATTGTCATATTTATATGATTTATTAGAAGGGTTTTCAATATTGTTATGGATTTTTTTTCTTTTTAATTAGGGAAAGGAGTGTAATATAAAATATTTTTGTGGAGTAAAAATGATAACATGAAAAACTTGGATTTTAATCATTATCATAGGAAATTTTTCCATTATGAAAAGAACAGCATAGAAAACCCACTCAAAAGAAATTTCTAGAATTACATTAAAACATGAGTAAAATGGTCAATTGGATTCCATGTTTTGTATCGAGATAATTATACCTTTAATTTGTGAGTAATAAAATCCACTATACATTGAATAAGTTATTTGTGCAAAACATGGATGTAAAAATTCAATAAGTATATACTTATAAAAATGTTATGAATTTAGGTATGGGGAATACTAAGCCATGATGAAGAAGGAGGTAAGTGACTTTCAATAACGACATTTGATTTGTATTAAAGGAGTGAAAAATGGAACTTTCTTGTAAATAAAATAGAAAGATGAATAAATAAAATTACCCCTTATTAAAGTATTCATTCCACCAAATTACATTATCTTTTTCACTACTTATACTATAATTTACACATAAATTAAATTGGGGTAGCGATTTAGACTCATAGAGGTGGAATTACTATTTTAAATTATGGATGATTTTTTTGGTCTTTATTTTTTAGGTTGAGTATTTAAATTAGGTCGGATAATACTTTTTATTAGGTTAAATTCATGGTATTTTCTGGGAGTGAGATAGGGTAAATGTGAGAGAGTGATGAGAGTGAATATTTTCAAGAGAAAATAATTTTTAATGAAAATTAACTGCACAATCGATTTATAAACACCATAATCATTAAAATTTTTAGACTTTTTTTCATTTGGGGTTAAATTTATAAATGGATTCTATCATGATTTTTACCTGATTTGTGCCATTTTTGGAATCAATTATAAAATATTTACATCCTTTTTTTAATTCTAGAAATAAAATTTTAAAAGTATTTTAATATCGATTTTTCATTATTTTGAATCAATACTGAATAAAGTGAAAAAATCATACATTTAGATTGTGTTTTCAGGAGTTGCAGCTTTGAGGTTGAAAATGAAAGAGTCCTAGATTTTTTATAAGTTATAAATTTTATTTGTATGAGTCATCTGTGATAAATATATGAATCACCTATGTATGAAAAACGGATACCATAATATAATTTGTATTACATGAGCTTCCATTACAGTAAGTTTTTTCCTAAAGAAACTATAACAAAATGCACATATATTTATTCAAGAACATGATTAAAACTTAACTTCCAAAATTATATAATTTTATTTTTATGATATTAATTTTATTTTTGAAATTATCATATCAAAATTTTTTTAGGGGGAATTATTTATATTTTTCATGAATATTTGATTTTTTTTGAATAGTGAAAAATATCAATTTCATAGATACTATCATTTTTATTAAATTTTAATGGTATACAATAAAATAAAAACGAAAATTTTATTTTTACTAGACTAAATATATATTTAGTATGTTTTTGTTAATTAATTTTAACTTAAAATGTTGAACTCATAAATTAATTTTTAACATTTTAGATTTCCAAGTAATGTTTCTATTCAAATAAAAACTATTTTTGGTTCTTATCTTTTAAAAAAGTATTGTATAAGTTCATTTTTGTTGTTTTTGGTTTTAACATCAAATAAGACTCCTTTTATTTAACATAATCTAATTAATTCTTTTGGAATCACAACGAGTTAAAATTATTCAAATAATGAGATAAGGTCTCAAGATAACACAAATAAATTGATTAAATATTATTGGTTGGTTGTATTTTAATTTTACCCTTCTCATATTTTAATCTATGAAAATTTTAATCAACTTTAATTGAGTCTGAAATATATTAGATAATGAAGTTCCAAGTATTTACAAGTTTCTAAACCCACATCACTTATAAAAGGGAGCCTCCTCTCCTTTCTTATACACACATCACGATATAGTTATCTCAACCAATACAAGACCTAATACCTTGAAAAATATTTTTTCTTGACTTGTATTTCCAGGTCTCAACAAAAGACAACTTTATGGAGGCAAAGGTGTAAGACAAAGTAGATTACTAAAGTAAGAGGTATTTGTTCTTACTAATATTTTTCAGAGTTCCTTTCTATAAAAAGCTCCCTCAAATATTTAAAAAAATATTTAAATAGTTACATAAGTATATTAAGAATAAGAAGATATTATTATGTTAAGGGTACATCCATTTTCTATCTCCTTTATATCCTATAAAAAATGAACACATCACCCATACTTATGTGTGGACCACCCCCACTACAAAGTGGTGTATATAATTTTTGTTTTCCAACTCAAATGTGTGGTTATAAAAAAGGAATTGATGAATATATATAATATTTATGATATAAATATCATTATTTAAATATAATATATCTTATATGATCTTACGCTACAATCTATTGGAAAATTACAATGTCGCTTGAGTGTACGTGTGGACTACCAACTCCACAAAGAGACATAATTCATTTATTTATTAAAGTATTAAATTTATAAATACAATTTCTATATGATAAATAATAATTATATTCATGAGATTATTAAAATTATAGAGATTAAAGAACCAATTCAAAACACCTTTGACTATAGTCATATTCTAAATGGGTTTTGGAGAAATTAACTGAAAACCTTAAGTGGTCGGTGTAAGCACAAAAAATCCAATGATTTTATTTAAAATGATTGTAGAAAGACTATAAAAGATAAAATTATTGTCTGGGAGGATATGGTGTTTATGACCATGTAGGAATCCAAGGTAAGGGTTTTTCATCACAATTCCACTCCCTTGAGAAATATTTTATTTTATAAAACTAATTTCTTATATATGGTGTATATAATATTATTTTTGGTTTGTTATTTCATAAGTAATTCTTTATTAATTATATTTTAAGTTTCAATTCTATTCTAATCTTTTAAATGGATTTGATTCAAAATTTATTAATGGTATAAAGGTTTATTTTACAATCACACTCTTTTTCAAGATTGTTCATGTTTAAATTTATGCTGGAAGAATTATATACTCTTTATCATCTCAAAAATCAAATATTTTTTATCCATTAGTAATTTTTTTGTTTCCACTTTTTTTATTCATACTTTTCTTCTATTTTGTAGTCAAATACCCAAAAGATGTTTTGTAATAAAAACCAACCTTATTTCCTCTTTTACGCTGGTAATGTTTTTAATCAATGACAATGTTATTAAAATTTTATTATGTAAGTTTTTTATTATATATAAAGGTTTAATAAATTAATTTTTATAATATGTTTTACTTTTATTAGAAAGGTTTTAAAATAATTTTTTTAACATTTTCCACACAATTTTATTTGAAATGTTTTTAAAAATCCTGAAAGAGATGTTATTTTTGTTTTATGTGGTTTGAATGTATTTTCCCACATTTATAACCATTTTCCAATATTTATATTACTCTATTAGTTTACATGGGTTTTAAAAGGAAATCATTTCTCTATTATTCTATCAATTCTTATTTGTTTTATTAAAATAAAACAACATTATTTTATAAAAGTTTGAAAAAAATGTTGAAAATGATTTTCAATTTTTTTTTACAAAACAGTTAAAAAAGATACATCGAAAGTTATTTTTAAAGTTTATCTAATAATTTATATCTAATTATCAAAATAATTTCATTTAATTACCTTTATTTCTGATAAGTTTGTTTTCTTATATCATCCTTTACTTATTAATGGATTATATCCTATTTTTGTGACAGTTCACCTTCTTGTGATATTGTTCTCTATCACTCTCCATTATTAATTAGAAATTATTTTTATCCTTTGTTGATAAATTTTCAGTATCATGAATACAGTTGGTATCATTTTTAATACTTCAATTTTTCATAATATCATACCATTTCAATATAATGTATTTGTTTCAATAATCCTATTAATAATGTTATATCATTTACTAGGGAAATATTGGTGTTCAATATTCTTGATTCATTATAAATATTTATTAATTGATAAAGAATTTTGATTAGGTTTTATATTGTGGATTCAATATTTTGGGAATTAAATGGACATATTTAAGTAATAAGAGGGACTTGGTTTTAGATATCCCCTCAATATAGTGATATGTCTCATGTGTAAGACCAATTAGCAGGCCTTATTAGTTTGATATTTGGTATATGACTATCTAATTATTTAAAGTGTCTTGGAACAAGGCCTTAACAGTAAGATTCATAATGTCTTGACACATGGCCTAGAAAATTAGATTATGAATGTCTCACATTATGCATTTTCTTTTGTGATATTTAAATTATTATTATCCATGCATTTTATTTCAAAAATGGATCTATTTGTTGATGCTTTCATTAAATAAATGGAATATATATTGATTATTCACTTTTTCTTGTTATTAGGATTTATATACTTATGACAAATTATGTTTTAAACTTTTCCTTAATAATAATCTAATCTTACCCTTTATTATTTTTTCCTTTCCCCAGGATATGAAGAACAAATATTTAAATGAAACTAAAGGATATAATACATTTTTTGATGACATGTTTTGGTTTTTCCTATGTAATATGATAATCATTTTGTATCTAGTATCCCAATACTACTGAAGTTATCCATCATCTATGTTGTAATTCCTTTAATATTGTACAATTTTATTTAGGTAAACATTATATTAGGGTTTCTTGAGTCGGGATATTACACAGGTCATCTATTAAATATGTGGACGAGTAATCCTTATTTGAGTCCCCAAGAGACCAGTCATCAGTGATATAAATCCCAACTCCTTGAATAGTCTCAAATTCTATTGTAAATTTGAAAATTTTTAGAATTATGGATGCAGATTAATTTTTCAAAAAGATATTCAGATTTGAATTTTGAGTGTTTGGGTTTGATGATTTGAATGGATTGGATATAGTTTAAGGATCGATACGTGCCTCAAGTTCTTGGGAAAGTCTTTGGCACACAGGTGGAACCGTTTTAATCTTGTAGGAATCTATATTAAGTGGTTATGACTAGGGGATTGGCACAGAATTTTCAAACAATTGTTGGGAAATTATAAAGAAATCCAACAATCAATACAATGTCAGTTTTCATGGTTGGCATTTAATCTTCCAAACTATTCCATTAAATAGTGAGAAATAGGTTTTCATTGAAATTTATTACCATAATATTGGTAGAGGGTTTGGAAAACCATGCGACCAAACCATGTGACATACCTAATTACATTAAAAGTTGGGAACTAACCATTTTTACCTCAGGATTTTAGGTCACTCCCCCATCTCCTCGTCTCTCACTTGAGAGTGAACTATATGCCTTCCACTCTCTCTTATACTTCAATTACACTTGATATAGATGTGTTATTTGGGCCATTATTCAGTAATTTTAGGTAGACTATTTCCTATACTACCTAATTTTCCCTTCTTATTTATTTTTCTACAAATTTCAATTGTCTCCAGCTTAGGGTTTGTGATGATCTCCACCAGATCATGGATATAATCTTATTTCTTCTTGGGGGTTTTGTTCGTGGCTCATAGAGGTGGTCTTGAGAGTATTCTAAGATTCCACCACTCATTATTTTACTTAATATTGTTTATGTTGAGGATTTATTTAATGTCTTGGGTTAATAATAAAATTAAATTTATTATTTAATCAGTGTTGGTTTTGGGTATTTTCTTTATAATGGTGTTAATTACATTTTAAAGGCATTCAGTGTGGGTTTGTTTATCGTTTTTTTATAACAAGGTCACTGAGAGAGGTTTTTGGTAGTAGTCCATTTATTTAAACTGTAAAATTGTTTATAATTGAATAAATTTATTAATTTAATTTTTATAATTAACTATAAAATGTTTTAATTAAATAATTTTTATTTAATGGTCATATATAGATTCCCGGTACTTGGGATATCTTGGGCGTTAATGTTAAGAATTTTTTCAGAGGATGGTAACTCTTTGTTTGAGGATAAATACCCTTATATTAATGAGTATCTTGATTGTTTTTAAATTGTTTTTTGCGTGACTCATTATTATATCTATACTCATTTTTTGTGATTTGTGTCATCTTTACCATAAGGTTGTGATAGGCTCACATAATCCTAATAATCAACATGGACCGTATAACTTACTAAATAGTTTGATGGGGGAACCTTAGTCAAATCAGAGAAGATGGAACCCCGTATAAATATTTTGGAGGTTTGCATTAGTTTAAATAAATTGAAACATATTACCTTTTTTAAATGTATTTTAAAATGAAGTTTTGACTCCAATATAAAATTATAGGAAAAATGATTGTTTTTGAAATGGGTTGAAATTATACTCCAAATTGGATTATTATTTTTCTAGATAATGGTTAATAGGATTTGGATAGGGGATTAGTGTTTGTAAAGTGGAAAGTTATTTGTTTTCAAAATGTATTAAAATGGGGGTTTGTTTTTATTTTTATAAAGGAAAGACAGAAGGGATTGGGTTGATATGGTTTGGTCCATTTGACCTTGTGTTAAAGATGCTCTATTTTCAAATTCCTGTATTCTTATAGAATATACAATTTGTGATTTCTTATAGTTTTTGAATTGTAGGTTAGTGCACAATGTGTGTGTAGACCTATGAAAATGTTTCTTGTTCCATCAAGGGGATGGGTTGATCCAGAGATATTTTATGCACCACTAAATTGATAGAGATGGGTATGAAGAGAACTAAAAATTATTGAGAGATGTTATGAATATAGTGATGTGAACATGTTGACTGTTGGAAATGTGACCAAGTAACCCATGTAGATTTTATTTTCTATGGTTGACCTATGGGGCCTTAGAGTTTACCCAAGCATTATATTGACATGTTGACCCTTGAAAGGGTGCATGCAAGTTATCGGTAGTGATGATTTTTGGTGTCACCTAAGAACTAGACTTAATGAATTGAGTTATATACAACCATATTGATGATAATGGGACATTCAATTAAGAGGAATACCTATGTTGTAAAACCCCTGAACCTAGTATCCCAGAGTCAATGGTTACTTTACTAAATTGGTGTAAGATATAAATGATTTCATCCAAAAGGAATGAATAGTTTAGTATTATTTGAAAGATAAATACAAACGTGAATTTCATAGAACATTGAAAACATGAAATAAAACATAGTTAAATTAAAAATAAAACATCCTTTCACTCTTTCAAATATCCCATATTCATATCCATGGGAAAGTAAACAAAAATGGGTGTGATAAAATTCCTTTTAATGGGTAAAGACAATAGAAGTTATCATGAATAAATAATACATAATAAAAATGGAGGGATAAATAACTAAAAAAATATTCCATTTAATAAATAATCTAACTATCATGATTTAATAAGGCATAATAGGGTAAGGGAAAAAACTAAACATATTCCATTTAATAAATAAAATGAACACAAAATGCATCCATTGATTCAATAATATAATGGATGATAATATCTAAATTATTAATGATGGAAATCCGTAATATTATAATTCATGACTTTAAACATAGTGATATTTGTGCCATCTAGACCTTTCACCATAATAATTTTGTTGATGGGTAGGTATACACTATAAAACCATTTAATTATATCTTATTGATTTTCCTCTTGAGACTATCAATTAATTGAAGGGCTATATAATTCGATCCCCCACCGTACACGGCATTTTCAATGCATTCCTCTTATATAGGATTATTGCTTTATATCATGACCAATATTTATTATTGATAAATATCTGCATGAAGTTATGAATATAGATTTATCAATATATCCCTAGTCAATAAAATGACTTTTATATTAAAACACCACTTTTATAAATGATATATGGTTTAATAAATAAGAATATCCCAGATAAATAATATAAATATTTATGATAAGTCTAATGGCCAGTGTTCCCAAGAAAGTGAATGTTTTAAGAGAATGTTAACAACCAGAAAATTAATCGAGAAGGTGAATTTTAATACTTTCCCAGATCAAATTGATCATACAAATCCGTTGAAATAAAAGTATGGTATCATTTCAACATATCCCTAGTGGAGTATAAGTAAAATAAACATTTTTTTAATAAGGAATAGAATTATACTATAAAGATCTTTAAAATAATTCTTGAGGAAAATAACATTTTCACTTTGAAAATCACTTTAAAAAATTAATTAATTTTTTGAATAGTAGTAAAAAAAATGATTTCAAAATAATAATGTAATGTAAGATTCTGAAAAATGAGAGATCATGATGGATGTTGACTCTATATATACCACAAAATTTTAAAAACATTCTTTTCACACTATTGTAAAATGGTTAAAAGAAACCTCATTTGAAAATGGAAATAATATTACTTTAATTATTTTTTAAAATAAAAAATGGGTAAAAATGTCTTTAAAAAATAATTTTGGGAATGATAAAAACATAAATAATGCTAAATAAAAGTGATATTGTGAAATAAACCCTTACCGATTTGGTAGCTTTTGAATATTAAGAATCATGAATGAATAAAATCAAATGAAATAATAAATTCCCTTAATGAATGGAAGGGTAAGTAAGTGGATGATATGATAATTTTAAATAATTAATATAAGATTATATTTATCATATATATAAATTATTTATTTCATTATGAATATTCAAGTGATTCGGTGATGGAAAAAAAATTACATCCACTCGCGAGACGGTAGTCCACCGTACGCACTAGCGATTGATTTATTTCCTATTTGATGGTGGAGGATATGGATAAACATTATCCCATAAACATATTAAAATATAAGTATATGGGTTATATTGGTGTTATTATATTGTAATTTTTAAGCATTAATTGAAGGTTTTAAAATAATAATTAAGAACAAAAATCTTCGTTAAGACAATTACCGTCCCTTAGAGAAATCTCATTTGGATATTTTCTTAAGGACCAAAGGGTTGGTATTTTGGGAATACTAGAAACACTGTAATTTGAATAATGACGTTGGGGAAATATTTTTGTAGGGTTTGGTGAAGCCAAATGTATTGATAGGTGTGAAGAAGTTAGGAGACACTATAAAAAAATAATTTCATTAGAAGGGGTTATAAACCTCTCTAAATGATTTAGTGAAAGTTATGGAAAACCAAAGCTAAAGTGGATACCTATTTTTGTTTGAGGTATTTTTCATGAAACACTGGTAAACAGAGAAGTGAATTAAGAGTTTTTTATTATATGGGGTTTGAAACCTTTCAAATTTTGATATAAATTCACTAGAACATGGAACTTTAGAAGGGGTTTAAACCCATTTTAATTTATTTATTATTTAGAGGTAGGTATAACCACCAATAAATTTATTTTCAAAGGGCTTATTTAGATGTGGTTTTTCCACCATAACTAATTACTCAATGTTTTTGGGGTAGTTTGAACCACCCCTGAATATTTCACTTTTGTAACAAATATGTTTTCTCCTCCATCCAGTTCTGTTGTGCCACGACCCTCTCTCCTATTCCCACCATCGAGCTATATAGCCCTCCCTCTCGAACCCTCCAGTTATCTCTCCCATCCCCATCAAGCTATAGGGCCTCCTACCTCCAATTTTATCATGCTCGTTCCTCTCCAATTCGTCCCCAATCCTTCAAATAGACAACATCCATGATGTGGAAAAATGTTCACATCAACTCCCATACAAAATTCCCAATCATGGGTTTTGAACCCCATTCACCAGACAAAGAGCCCCAAAAATCCCCCATACTACTCCATTATACACTTTAAATATATTTTCTTTAAAAAACATTAATCAATTTATATACATTTCATTATTTATTAAATTATTATTTTTAAAATATATTTTAATACTTTTAAATATATAATCTATATATAAATTTGAATAAACTATTTCTTTATTCGTATAATTACATATATTTGAGAAAGTATATTTTTATATATATCAATAATTACATTTATGTTATTTATATACACACATGTTTATATATTAATAAATATATTTATGTAAATTATTTATATACTTAAATACATAATTATATAGTAAATACAAGTTTATTTATATAGTATATATAAGTGTTTATTTAATATAATTATATAATGTATTTAAAAATATATTAATATAATGTATTTAAATAAATCTATTTATTATTATGCACATTAATATGTATATATATATATATTGTATAAATTGTATAATATTATATATAATGAATATTATATGAAAATCAATTTATAAAAATATTTTATAAGATATATAATTCATGAAAATATTTATATAATGTTATATGAAATAAAATTTTTATGACATATAATTAATATGTATATTATATATAATTAATATTGTATGAAATAAAATTTATATAAATATATAATTAACATTATATGTAATAAAATTTATACAAATATTTATATAATATATTTTAATACGTATATTTTTATTATGTACATTAACATATATATGTATGCCAATAAATATAATTATATAATATTGTGTGCATTAATAAATATTTGTTTGTATTAATTTTATTTCATAAAATGTTAATTATATATAATATAAAAGCAAAAACATATTGTTTAAAAATATATATATTATTATTATAATATAAATTATAAAAAACTATAAGCACAGAGTTTTATATGATATATTTTTTAAATAAATTATATATAAATATTTATATTATATGTTTATAATTTTATATGATATATAATTAATATTATATAGTATACAATATATTCAAATAAATATATATTAATGCACATAAAATTATACAGTTTTAATTTTTTATAAACATTAATAAAAGTAAATACAACCATATAAATATTTTATATAATATGTTCATATAATGCATTTAAAAACATTTATATATAGTTTTTTTAATATATATGTTATTGATTTTTTTAAATAGTGGGGGTTCACCATTCCCTCTAATTTCTTAAATTAAATGAGGTTTTGAATGCACTATAATTTAAACACATTAGTGGGGTTTTTTTAACGCCCTATAATTTAATATATTAGAGGGGGTTCTCAATCATGTTTAATTTAATACATTATAGGGGGTTCTCAACCACCACTAACTTAAGAAATTAGAGGGGGGTTTTGAACCACATATAAAATCCAATAGGATATTAAAATAATGTTAAAAAATTTAGTGTGGGTTCATTCCCCCCTTTAATTTAAGAAGTTAGTGGGGGGTCCATGACCCCTAATAAATTTTACGATTAGCGAGAGTTGTTGATAACTACCCTCAATTTTATAAAGAAAATTAATTTAGATGGGATTCATAACCTTATCTAAATTTTATGATTAAATAGGGATGTGTAGAACCCCCTTTAATTATATATAAAATGAATTTAGAGGGGGTTGTGCATAACCGACTCCAATCAATTAGTTTTTTTGAAGTGGGATAGATTTCCCTTTTAAAATAGAGGAGTGAAAATTTTGTAAATACCCAAAACTATTCTATAATGGGAAGTCACTCTCAACCCATGAGTAACGCCCCGACCCCAGTTACCCAGAGTCGGTGCATTATTACATAACATTGGCATGAACACAAAGGATCAAGTCTCAAAATATCGATTAGTTTAGTATTATTGGAAGCACTGGATATATTCATAAGTATTAAATTACATCATAAGGTAAAAAAACTACAACAACATCTTGTCTTCATATCCCCTCATACTATCCCTGCAGGTCATTCATAAATTACTTCTTCACATCCTGGGAAAAATAAAACATTGAAAGGGGTGAGCTCAGATTCTCAGTAAGGATAAAAATATAGCAGAATATTTAATAGAAAAGCATAAACAATTAAGGCAATGTATAACTAAAACAAAAGCCTTTTAAACTTGAACTTCAATATAATATGGCAAAGATAAAATTAAATAATGCCATTTACTTATTCACATAGATATTCTACTAGTCGAATAATCGCATGCAATATCAATAACAACTTTCAGAATGACGGAATGCATAATGCTAGACTATCATAACCACATAGCCAAGGCCTCGTTCCAAGACTACAAATAAGATTTTGTCAAGGCCTTGTGCCAAGACACTAGTTTGTCTCATGAGACCTACCGATGCATCGAGGATCTATAGCGGGCTCCACCCGTCACCTACTACATCCAATGCATTCTTCATATGAAAAGTTTGAAACATAACATAAACATTCGTATTAAAAATAGAATACGAAATGTAAATACTTATCCACAAACCATGAATGGTATAAAAATATCACATCCATAGTCAAACATAACTCATTCGATACAATATGGATGATTGTATTGTATCAGATTAATCTCAATCAAGAATAATGAAGGATATTGACATAGATGAAAATAATCTTCAAAATTATTAGAGAGAAATATCCCCCTTTTTCTTTAAATCATTTTAAAGTCACACCATTTGTCAATAATCCATTTAAAATAGATTTTTGAATCAAAGAGTTCCATACCACTTTGAAACTTTTAAAAGTAATTTTAATTTTATAACTTTAATGTCCATATAAATAAATTATTAAAACTATTTTTAAAACATGGACACTAATGAGAAATATTTTGAAGAATAAATCTTTAAAACACTTAAAAATGTATTTTAGTTAGAGTTTATAACCCAAATAGAGACACATGAATACAAATAATTGAGGTAATCAAAAATTTATAATATCATGAGAATAAAGGGATTCATGATATACTATGTCAAAGTACATTATATACACCACATAAAATTGATTTGGTGTATAACAAAAAATAACTCTCAATGGAATGTAAATTGAGGTGAATTCTCTTATAAATACCATATCTTTAGGTTTAGGATAAATCAACGACATAATTATGTGTGAAAAATATAAATACACTCAATATGATTGGGTATTTAGTGTAAATAAATCATATGACATTCACACATATTATTGTAAAAAAAACACCAATGAATTGGATATTTAACTCAACAAATGGAGATTGAGTTAAAATTACTCTTATCAAGTTCATACTGATGACTTGAGAATTTATCAATGGAGTGATTATGTGTATAAAAATTATATCCACAGAAAGGGGAGTGGAAATTATGACATAATCAAATGAATAGAGATTCTACACATAATCTTGGAGTAAAATAATCAATGAAGTATGCGTAAAGACGAATGAGTGTAAATTGATATTTCAAATTCCCTTATTGATTTGGTAACATACAAAGCATACACCCATGAAAGAAGGATCATAAAATGATGATGTAAATATACATGAATAAAAGTATATTACACAATGAATACAAACATTGGCAGTTGTAACATCCGAAGTAAGTAATTAATAATAGACATTTTTATCTATGTCTATTAATGAATTATATAGTGTTTTAGAGGCTTAAAATGAAAATAAATCCAATTTTAAGCATGGAATACACTAATATTTTTAAAAGATTGTTTTACTGCCTTTCGATGGAAAACCATTTTTAAATCCATATTTTGACAATTTTATAAGATATTTTTTTCAAAATACACACATTCTTTATTATTGGGATATCAAAATTTACTTTGTGTGAATTTTTGGTATTTTTCAGACAATGTTCATTTTTAATGAATAGAGAAAACTACTGCATTTTACATCAAAACTGATTTTTAATCTAATTTATTTATATGATTAGATTATCTTTTGAATTGGTTTTGAAGTGAAATTAGTATATATTTTTACCATTTAATCCAATGGTGGTCATTGGAATCAATTTCACTTTGAAATTGGACTTAAACTGGTGTCAATTTTCTGATACTTATTGTTTCATAAAAACACGCTATTTGTGATGACAACGGGAATTAATTTTTAAATTAATTAATGTGAATTATATGTTTTGAATTTTGCAAAATATACTTAATTTTTGAATTCTTAATATCAAATATAGCTTAGGGTGAATTTTTGTTATTTTTCTGAAAAACTTCAATTTTTGATGAATAGTGAAACCACTAAGTGGTACTTATAAAAACTGATTTTTTGTTTAAATGAAAATTTACCACTTCTGTGTTTTGAATTTCAAAAATCCAACATACATGGTTTTCATTAAGAAGTAAAATGTGGTTCAATGTGATTAAAATTATTTTTCGGTGAATAGTAACTCTTAAGTTCTTAATCGCGATTTGAGGTAATTAGTGTAGTTTAAGGTAAGAAGAATGTTTTAATAAAATGAAATGACCTAGACACATGTCTTACCCTCATTGGATGTGTCATGGCCGACCAAGACAATCCATGGGTCAACTTGGGGACCCCATGGAGCCACTTGGTTGGGAAATGACATAAATAACTTTTTATTTAATGTAAAAGTAAAAATGACACAAACATGATATGTTTTACTAAAAAAAAAATTTACATGGGGTTATAAAGATCAGATTTTTGATTATAAATAGTCATTGGAAAGATAAAAGGAGTTCCTAAATCATAGTAGTTTTTTTATAATTTTTAGACTTTAAATAAATTAAATTATTTATGACATCATGATGATACAACGATGACCTCATTATTTAACGATTTAAATAAAATGGAATGATAATTTAAACTCTAAGACCTACACATGGAAAAAACCTATTGGATGGGTAAATTTATAACCCTTATCACCTTACCATCTAATTATATCAATGTGGGACCTTTTTAATCCGAAACTCTTTTTAAAATAAAGTGACTTTTCTTTACCTTCCAAGAGTGCCCCTCCTCTCCTCTTATAAAAGGCCCCCACCTATACCTCCTTACCCACACTCCCAAAGCCTTTGGCTCGGAAAAAACCTACCCATTTTGGCTCTCCACATCCCTCTATTACTCCTTGAAGCCTCACTTTGGGAAGAAGTCTTCCCAAGGAAGCCTTTGAGCTCAAATCTAAGAGAGTTACCCGATTTTAAGGTAATGTCTTCTTTTGAGTCTTTTTGTTTGATTTTGCTTCTCCAACCCCCTAAACTCTTTTTATTCTTTTATTTTGTAACAACTCCAGTATACTCAATATACTAGGATGTTGTTATAAGAAGGATTAGAGCTACACTTACACACACCTACATCTAATGGTTAAAGAACATACTGTTTCCGTGGATGGTGAATTTATGCCTCCCAAAACGATGATTATTCAACATTCATTTAACACCTTAAAAGGTGGACATTAAGATGTAAATATATTTATATATGATATATAATATGTTTATGTTTTCCTTAAGCTTCTGTATTTTTCATTTTGGGCTTACCTTTATGGTTTCCATTATGGGTGAACGCGATATCTTCATTTAAGGAAGTCCGAACTACCGCCCCCTCAAAGTGATTTGATTTGTTAAATAACATATGTGGGATGTATAAAGGATAGAACTATGATATTATATATGATATTATACTGGAATTATGATTCCATTCTATAAAATACAAAATAGAAATGAAAGTATCATTCATGCGTACGTACGACTTACCGTCTCCATGAACGGTGCATTTCATTTCTTACCTCTAAATGATTATGTAATATTATAAATGCATGTATATACTGGATATATATGATATATACATAGTGATTATAATTATGGATATAATGTATACATGAACAACATGTAATTATAAAGGGTTTATTTTGGACTAAAGTACCAATGATCATTAAAACGACCGTTATTAACTTAAATAATTACATAGTGTTCATGACATGGAAATAAGTGATATAAAAGGAACAATGAACTTGAAAAAGGTTCTTAAACAAGTAGAAATAAACTCTAGTTTATTATTCAGGACATTAAAGAATGATCGAATCTAGTCGGACCCGAGGTATGGAACTTCGTCTCAATCTTCTTTCATTGAGGCATATTTTGTTTTATACACAATTTTTTTTATATAGTGTATAAAACCCTTTGACTTTTACGTTTATTCAAAAGGAATCTGTTTTATACGAAGCATTTAATAAAAGACAAAAGGTAATGTTTTTGTCGTACGTATGTGGTGACAATGACTTCTCCCCCATCGTGACCGTTATTTGAGTTTCGGCTTTGTCTACAAGCCATACCTTCTTTTTAAAAGAAAAATAAATACCATGTTTTAATTTTCTTTTATTTTGGTATTTAAAATGGTTTTCATAATGTTTTTATTTCAACGTGTTGTATTGATATCTTGTGATTGAAAGGTGGAAAGGTTATGTTTCCTTTATGCATGTTTTATGTGATATGATTATGTTGAGGTTCTTGGGCATTATTGTTAAGACGGGTGGTTCCGTGATAAACTAAGGGCAGGTGAGCCCGATATAGCTCTCCAATGCATTGGGTAACGTGAAGGAGTGTAACGTTAAGGTTTCTCCGAAGAGATTTAGGGAATATACTGTGATGGGTATTCCAAACGTAACCAAGAGGGTTACTCCCTATGTAATAATGTTATGAATGCCTCAAGTTACCTTTATGTCTTATGATTTCTATGATTTATTCATGATTTGATGAGGTATGTTGAAGTGATTATGTTTTATGGGTAAATTATGATTTCATTCTTATGTATATATGTACCCATGTTTCCTTTCCATATTTTTATATCCCTTACTGAGCTTTTTATGTTCATCCAAAGTTTTTTTGAAATGTTTTTCACAGGTCAAGGGAAAGGTACATGATATGATGATAGTGTCAAGGAAGTGTCAAGAAAGAATCCATGTTTTATTTTTAAAGATGTTTCCATTGATGGGAAAGAAGAATAATATCTTTATGTAACCACTTTGTTTATATGTGGAATATAATACAAGTTTTATGATCTAATTCTCAAAAACTCTAAACCCAAAAAGATCCTCAATGTGTAATATTGTAATAAATCAAGATTAATTAAGGTTTAAGGCTTGGGACTTATAGCAGTACACACACCACATGTAATAAATAAGTGGTGAACAATGGAATTCTCACAGAATTAAAAGTGAGATAAGAAAACCCTTACTTTGTACTTTTTCCTTGGTCGAAGGTAGGTTAAACTCCTTTATAATGGTGAAATATTTTTTATTTAATTATACAAGAATCATTTACATCAATATGATATCATATATGATCTTTTAACATTTATTTGTTAATAATATCTTAGTATTATCGTCATTTCAGGTGTTAACTTACTCCTTTTCCTTTATATTCTTTGTTAGGTAAGGCATGTTTTTTATGGATAGGTTTTATCTTATTCATATCCAGAATTATATCAAGTCCTTAAAAATTATTTTTAAATCATCAAATGATAATTATACTTGAATGGATATGATGAAGAATGAATCTCATCGTTTTTGTGGAGACGGTAGTCCGTACGTACGTACGAGCGACAATATCATTCTTTTGATGTTAAAATAATATATAATTTGATGTTATATCATATATATAGAATATTTATCATGTTATATTTATTATTTACATGAATTACACATCATTATTATAGTCATCCAAATAATAATTTATTGAATGACAATTACACCACGACGTGGAGACGGTAAGCCGTACGTACGCACGTATGGTGACATGTCATTCAAAGGATGAATAGAATAATGAATATGGTTTTAAAATATTTATAAAAATATTATACTTTATAGAAGATACTGGATTCATTATTTTATAATGGTAATAACATAGAAAGAAGAAGTTGAAGAAGAAATGAATTTGAAAAAGGGTGGTGAAAACATTACCTCTTCTTCGGGTTCTTCATTTTGATTTGATCAAAAGGGATCCTTAGGTTTGATTGATGATCAAAATATTGCCTCTATATTGTAGTGAGGGAAGTTGAGAGAGTATTTGGGCAGGGTTTGGCCAAACCAAAAGGCTTTGAAGGTGTGAATTAATGAGAAGGGGGAGTGACCTTTTATAAGAGGGGTGATGGGAACCTTTGGAAAAGCTAGAAATATTATTTTATAATAAATTCATATTCAGTTTATAATGGCTCAAAAGTGTATTATATAAAGGTTAAGGTTAGTATGGGTCGAAAAACACTCGAACAATAAAATTTATACAGGTTTGGGTCATTATATTAACCTTGTCTTTAAGTATTAAATCTTAGTTAATTAGTTTCACTTTTACAATGTCTCATTGTATTTTTATATTATATGGTTAATAAACTTACTATATATATCCAAAAGACCCCCAAGTGGTCCATTAAGGATACAACTATCATGATATAAGTCTCTTGGCCGAACCTTATATTTTTATGAATTTAATATCAATTAATAATATAATATTTGTTTTAAAAATTATTTTATATCAATTTTGACACTATTCAATAATTCATTTTTGTGAAACTCAAAAAAAAATAATTACTTCTAAAAAAGTAAATTAAATCAATACTAATATGTCATATTAACCTAGAAAATTAGTGAAATTCAATAAAAGTCTCCAATTATATTTATTTGGGAATTTATAATATCAATTATTTTAAAATTTCACTATTATGGTAATTACTGCATCATCACTGTGTCATAAATAAATTAAATTATTTAATGTCTAAAAATTATAAATAAAGTATAATTATGTAGGAAATCGTTTTATCTTTATAATGAATATTTATAATCGAATTTATCTCATGTATAACCCTATATTACAAATGTTTTAGTAAATAAACTTTGATTTTAACACTTTTAACTCTTCTTTGAATTAAATAATAATAAATGTCCTAATCTAATACAAGTGGACCTAAATGATAATATTTTACTCCTAAGTTTGTTTTTGGTCGATATACACTTGTTCAATATAATTAGGACATGTGTTAGGGTAATATTAATACCATTTTTACCATTAATTACCCTATTTACTTTTAATGGTGGTAAATAAAAGTAAAAAGTTACTATTCAAAAAAAATTATTTTCAACTAATTGAACCAAATTTTACTCCTTGATATTCACCGGGTCTCTTGTATTTTTTAAATTGCACTCACAGAAGCGATAATGTTAGGTCCAATAGGCTGGATACCCTGAGGGGGGGGGGGTGAATCAGGGTATGGCTAATTGAAAATTAATGCCCGTTCTGATCTTGTTTCGCTGTTAAGCAAAACACTCTTCTCTCTTTTTCCTGCTGCACGATATAAACAGAAAGTAAACCAAGCACAGGACACAACAATTTTACTTGGTTCACCGCTAAGGGCTACGTCCAAGGAGCATACGCCGACATGTTGTCGGCCGTACCCAATTCCACTAATCTTCACTAGCTGTGGATTACAAGGTTCGGGCTAGATCACTTCTATGCCTAGGCTCACTGACTTTACAATGTTTAGGGTCAGCTCACTGCTTTCCCAAGGGTCACTCCCTGTCTCTCTCTCTCTGGCTCGCTGCTGGTGGAAAGGATCACCTTCTTCCTCTTCCTAAGCTCACTGCTCTTGGAAGGAATCCACTCACAGTTTATAGACCTGTAGGTCTCTTCATTTGCATGAATGAATGCATCTTCTCTTGTATGTAGATGCTCTGTTGATGTACAACTTTCACCCGTAGATGAATATCTCTTTGCACCGAAGGTATCGGGCAAACTTCCAGCTTCCACGCAGTCTGAAAAACACTGCAGGAACAAACCTTACTTGGCGCGCAAGTCAACCTCGACGCGCAAGTATCGGCGCGCAAGTCACAACGGGCGCGCAAGTCCTCCTCAGAAACTTGCATGACTCAAACTTCCTCAACTCCAAACTTGCGTGACTCTCTTACTTTTACGCCCAAACCAATATTGGCACGCAACTGCCGACCGGCGTGCAACTTCTAACACCATCGTACAACTTCAACCTCTGGCGCGCAAGTCCCACCTGCGCGACCACACAGACCACTTGCGCGACCACCACACCTGCGCAACGGGAGATCTGAGTTGAAATCCAGTGGAAAATGAGGAGGGGTGGTCCAGTATTTATAGGCAATCTGACCACCCTGCGCGACGGCGCAAAAGTCACCTGCGCGACCCAATATCGGCGTGCAAGTCTTCTCTCCTTTTAGACACTTGCGCGACCAACTCCCAAACTTGCGCGAACCTATTTCCTTATCCATATTTTGATCTTCTGATCTTGAAAAACATATGGCGCGCAAGTCTCCTATACTCCAAGTCCACGGCGCGCAAGTCCCTTTTCCAAAAACACTTTTCTTCATTTGCCGATTTTCAGGCCCAAAAATTTGGCAAACATTGGAAAAAGGCACCACCTTGTATCTGTTCTTTTGTACCGCCTCCAGATTATCCATTCCTTTTATCGACGTTCTTGAATCAAACATGGATCGTTGACCTCATATCTTGAACTCGACATTCCACCATGAAATCCTCTTTGTCAACAAATTTGTATGTCATTGTTTTGCTTTGTCAACAATCACAACTCAGATGTCCACTTTGTCAACAAACACAATCACCTCAAAAATGCTTCAATGATACCTTGAGGGATTTTTGCCCAACAATCTCCCCCTTTGGGTTTGTTGACAACTCTTCCAAAACAAAGATACGTCGTTGATTCTTCAGCCTCCATTCGCCTCATTGCGATTCGGATAGCGATCAAAGATTTACTCAACACATACTCTAAGCCCACATGAGAAATTCTCGGCGTGAGAAACAAGAGTAAATGAAAAGTTCATCAATGAATCAATTTATCTCTAACATCCACTGATGACACCAAAATGATACCAATTTGTACAAAACTGATACCCATTGTTGATGGATTTGTTGGAAGACCAATTTTTGATTTGGAAATAGTCTCACCACTTTTCAACACCACTCTTCTGCTTTTATCACGATCCTCAGCTGTCGTGATATCTAGTCTTTGATCGATCACTTTAACAAACACTTTTCTCCCCTTTTGTCAACGAACCCAAAGGACACTCCTTTGTAGCCTGTAACATAGTAGAGAACACACATATCAGCATATTAGGGAAAAACACATCATACCGCGGGGAGAGGGGGGGGGGATTCCACATCCACACTATTTCAAGTGCGGGGAATCGACTGAACTCCCAAAGCCAGTCGATGCCTCTCAAAAGCTTCCTTGGGTAAGTCCTTTGTCAGAATGTCTGCAACCTGTAACTCTGTAGGCACATACTCCAACTTCACGATGCCCTGCTCAACATTCTCCTTGATGAAATGATACTTGATCTCAATATGCTCTGTCCTTGAGTGATGGACGGGATTTTTGCTGAGATTTATAGCACTTGAGTTATCACACTGGATTCCGATCGGAGAATTCACTTCAACTCCCATATCTTCAAGCTGCTGCTTCATCCACAATAACTGTGTTCATGCTTGAGTGGCCTCAATATACTCAGCTTCTGCGGTGCTCAATGAAATGCAATCTTGTTTCTTGCTTAGCCAAGAAATACACAATCCACCAAGATAGAATGCACCACATGACGTTGATTTTCTATCATCTGCTGAACCGGCCCAGTCTGCATCAGTATATCCCAATAACTCTGTCTGAGATTTGTCATTGTTTGTCAATCCGGAGTCCACCGTGCCCTTGATATACCGAAGTATTCTTTTCACTGCAAGCATGTGACTTTCCTTGGGATTACATTGATATCTCGCTGCTTGGCATGTGGCGAAAACAATATCAGGACTTGTCGCGGTCAAGTACAACAGACTTCCGATAATTTGCCTATATTCTGTGATATTAACTGCCTTGCCATCCTCATCTTTTGATAATCTCATCCGGGTAGCAACAGGAGTCATCATCTCCTTGTAATTATCCATTCCAAACCTTCTTAGAACCTCCTTGGCATATTTGGATTGGGAAATAAAAGTTCCATTACTTCCTTGTATAACCTGTAGACCAAGGAAAAACGTTAGCTCTCCAATCATTGACATTTCAAACTCATTTTTCATGAATTCGAAAAACTGTCTGCACTGAGCTTCATCTGATCCTCCAAAAATTATGTCATCGACATACACTAGCACCATCATCCTTTGATTACTGTCATTGCTGAAATAGAGGTTGTAGTCAACTCCTCCACGATGGAAACCAAGCTTCTTCAAGTACTGATCAATCCTTGAGTACCATGCCCTTGGTGCTTGTTTCATCCCATACAAAGCCTTCTTCAGCCTAAAAACTTTGTTCTCATCCTCATGAATGAGAAAACCATCCGGCTGCTCAATATACACCTCTTCTTCTAGAACCCCATTCAAGAATGCGGATTTGACATCCATCTGGAACACTTTGAACTTTCTTTGCACTGCTATGGCCAAAAATAATCTGATTGTCTCCAGTCTTGCAACCGGTGCAAATGTCACATCAACATCTATTCCCTCTATCTGGGAGTTTCCCTTGCACACTAGTCGTTCTTTGTTTCGAATCACTATGCCATATTCATTCATCTTGTTGCGGTAAACCCATTTATTCCCGATGACATTCTTGTCTGCTGGCCTCGAAACAATCTCCCATGTATGGTTCTTCTCAATCTGATCAAGCTCTTCGTTCATGGCCTGAACCCAGTTTTCATCTTCAGCTGTATCAGAAAAACATTTCGGCTCCACCTGAGACAAACACGATGCTTGTTGTGATGATTTCATTCTTCGAGTCTAAACTGGAGCTGTTTGATCACCAATGATATTCTGCCTATCAATTTCAGCTCGACTCTTTGGCTTTCTCGCAGACACCGACTTGACACTTTCCACTTCATCATCAGTATCTTCTTCTGAGTCAGCTTCCGCCACTTCTGCTCCCCCTGGGTTGCTTACCTCATCATCACTTTCATCCAGGAACTGTTCACTGGATCATTGAGTATTCTTCTCATTTTCAACTATAGTGACATCGTTGCTTTCAATGATTTTTCCCAGCCTTTTGTTGAAACATTTATACGCTTTTCTTTTCCCGGAATAGCCAAGGAATATCCCTTCATCTCCTCGTGCCTCAAATTTCCTATGATGTTTTTTGTTGAGAATGAAACACTTACTTACAAAGATTCGAAAGTACTTCAACGTTGGCTTCTTTCCGTACCACAGTTCATATGGAGTCTTCCCTTGCTTCGGACATAACAGGGACCTGTTTGAAACATAGACCGATGTCAAAACTGCTTCCTTCCAAAATTTCTTTGGCAGGTCCTTATCAATAAGCATTGTTCTGGCCATGTTGTTGATGATCCGATTTCTCCTTTCAACTACACCATTCTGTTGGGGAGTTCTTTCTGATGAAACTTGAGGCCTTATCCCATGTTTCTCGAGATAGTTTTCAACCTGACTGTTTGTAAATTCCGTACCGTTATCAGTACGAAACTTCAGAATTTTATGCCCAAGCATCTTTTCTGATTCCCTCCTGTACTGCTTTATGCAACTGAACACCTCTGTCTTATGGGTTATGATGAATACCCAGGCCATTCTGCTATAGTCATCAATGAAAAGAACATAGTACCTTTGCCCATTTATATCTCGTGGTGAGATAAGTCCACATACATCAGCATGCACCAATTCAAGTACTCTAGTTGATTTCTGTTCCTTTGGCCTGTATGTCTTTCTGATGATTTTCCATTGTTGACAAGCATCACACGTATGAGTGCGATCACGTGATAGTTTGGGAAGGTCTCTAGCAGCATCACATTTAACGAGATCCTCCATAGATGGTTGGCATAGATGACCAAGTCGCTTATGCCACAGCTGGTTTTCTTCCTCTCTGGATAAAAGACAAGTATCTTCTTCCCCACCTACAAGGTAGAGATTTCCCTTTGACCTTTTTCCCTGCAGAACGGCTGCTCCATCTTTTCTTTTCACAACACACATCTTCGTGGTAAATTGGATAGAGTGACCAGAGTCACATAGTTGACTGACACTGAGTAGGTTATGACTGAGACCCTCTACTACCAAGACATCAGCATGTCTCATCTCTTTGCCCCCAAACTTGGCTTTCCCTGAGCCAACAATCTTCAGGCCTTAATCATTTCCAAATTTGACAACTCCTTCTTTGTCATATTTGATGCCTGTAACAAGATCCTTATTACCCGTCATGTGGGATGTGCAACCACTATCAAGGATCCAAACACCAGATCAATCTGATGCTTTAAGGGCAATCTCCGCCACCACAGCCTTCTAATTTTTCTTCTTTTTGGTCCATACTTTTTCTTTCACACTCGGCATGGATTGAGGCTTCTGTTCTTTCTCAGAGTATGATGGACCACCCTCATCTTGCAGAGCTGCAAATCTGTTCTGAACTTTTAACTCACTTGTTGGTTTATTGATCTGCTGCTTGCAAACATTTTGATTATGCTTTGACACATTTCTCTAAATGGTTGAAGTGCAGTACCTAGCCATGTGTCCAAATCCTCCGCACGAAAAACAGTGTCCTTCAAAATGTGTTCTGGAAAACCGTTCTCTGTTTGGCTGCCATCTCTGTTCATGTTCCCTTCTATATCTCTTGGCTATGGAACACACATATAGTGAATGTCCCATTTTACCACAGCAATAACACCTGATATAGGATGCATTCCCTCGTGATATTTCAGCACTATGATTTCCCCTTTGGGATCTCTGAATATTCTGATTCTGTTTTGTGCCCAAATCAACCTTCACTTTTGGGATGAGTGCTTGCGGTCTGACTGCAATTGTCGCAAATTTTTGTTCTTGACTAAGCCCAGAAACAACCTTAATATCTGATCTCAATTGCTGCTTCTTCCCTACTAAACTGATAGGCTCCGCTTTCATCTTCTCTGTCTTCTGAATGGCCTGCTTTTCGGATATCACATTGGGGGTCAAGAGTTTATCTTGATCCTTAAGTTTTTTTCGCAGACTGACCACTTCTTCTTCAATCTCTTTGATACATCTAACCTGCTCCTTTCCTGTGTTAGTCAAACAATCAATTTCCTTCTTTTGTTCCTCAATTTTAAGCTTATACTCAACATTATTTTCTGAGCTCTCTAGTGTTGTGGATTTTAGTCTTTCAATTTCCTCTAACAGCTCAGACTTTTCTTCATCCTGTTGTTGCATATAGAGTTTGGCATCACGAACCACTTTATTGGCTTTCTTCGTTTTGGCTCTCCAAAAATCTATCTCCTCAAGATCTTCTTCCAATTCAGCTTCCATATCAATTTTCCCTTCAATTTCTTCTTCTTCTTTAGCATCAGCTTCTTCTCCCTTTTGAGAACTACCAACAATTGCCACCAAGGCATTTACCCCACGATCTCGGCAATTTTCTATTTCCTCAACTTCTTCATCCTCAGACTCATCTGAACTTTCAAATTCTTGTGAAAGAAGATTCTTTTTCTTGAAGAATTTTCTCTTGAATTGTTTCTTCCCTTTTACAAAAGCTGAAGTCTTCTTTTTGGGAATTTCAATGTCATCATCATCATCATCATCTTGAAACTTATTGGGGCATCTTGCCGCAAGATGACCAATCTTTCCACATCTAAAGCATGCTAGTGGAAGTTTACCTTTAAACTTTCCTCTTCCTCTTTGTAGATTTGAAGAAAGGAATGACATCACCTCATCTGTCTCTTCTTCTTCATTAGAATCTTCAATGGTGAGCTTCTTCATGGCCTTAAATTCCACCTCTTTAGACTTCCCCTTTTCCACAGCCTCATTATCATCGTTCCTCATTTCATATGCAACCAAGGTACTGTGCAAATTGTCCAATGTCAACTCTTTTGGATCTTTATCTTCTAGTACTGAAAATTTCGGATTGAACCGAGGTGGAAGTTTCCTCAAGATGCGCTTTACAATCTTTATGTCTTAAATGAATTCTCCAAGACCTCGCATATCTTCCACAACAATGTTTACCCTGTCAAAGAATGCGTCAACAGACTCATTCGGGTTCATTTTCAGATCTTCATATTTGTTCCACAACACCTGCAGCTTTGCCTCTCTGACTTTTGTGTCCCCTTCATATATATTCAAAAGCTTTTCCCACATGGAATGTGACGTTTTGCATGACATCACCTTTGTGTAGATAGGATTGGAAAGGGCTCCCCCTAATTCATTGATTGCTTTGGAATCAGCATCCAACTCTCTATTCTCATCTTCTGATAAAGCACCTCTATTAATATCAGTTGTGATACCATGCATAGCTGCTGAAAACACATCCATTCCCAAGGAACGGAAATATTGTTGCATCCGATTATTCCATATCTGAAAATTATATCCGTCGAAGATCGGAATCCCTTTATGATTGGTTACCTCCATTGAGAGAAGAACAACTTTCAAACCTCCCTCTGATACCACTTGTTAGGTCCAATAGGCTGGATACCCTGAGAGGGGGGGGGGTGAATCAGGGTATGGCTAATTGAAAATTAATGCCCGTTCTGATCTTGTTTTGCTGTTAAGAAAAACACTCCTCTCTTTTTCCTGCTGCACGATATAAACAGAAAGTAAAGCAAGCACAGGACACAGCAATTTTACTTGGTTCACCGCTAAGGGCTACGTCCAAGGAGCATACGCCGACAGGTTGCCGGTCGTACCCAATTCCACTAATCTTCACTAGCTGTGGATTACAAGGTTCAGGCTAGATCACTTCTATGCCCAGGCTCACTGCCTTTACAATGTTTAGGGTCAGCTCACTGCTTTCCCAAGGGTCACTCCCTGTCTCTCTCTCTCTGGCTCGCTGCCGGTGGAGAGGATCACCTTCTTCCTCTTCCTAAGCTCACTGCTCTTGGAAGAAATCCACTCACAGTTTATAGACCTGTAGGTCTCTTCATTTGCATGAATGAATGCATCTTCTCTTGTATGTAGATGCTCTGTTGATGTAAAAATTTCACCCGTAGATGAATATCTCTTCGCACCGAAGGTATCGGGCAAACTTCCTGCTTCCACGCAGTCTGAAAAACACTGCAGGAACAAACCTTACTTGGCGCGCAAGTCAACCTCGACACGCAAGTATCGGAGCGCAAGTCACAACGGGCGCGCAAGTCCTCCTCAGACACTTGTGCGACTCAAACTTCCTCAACTCCAAACTTGTGCGACTCTATTACTTTTATGCCCAAAACAATATTGGCACGCAACTGCCGACCGGCGCACAACTTCTAACATCGGCGCACAACTTCATCCTCTGGCCCGCAAGTCCCACCTGCGCGACCACACACACCACTTGCGCGACCACCACACCTGCGCGACGGGATCTCTGAGTTGAACTCTGGTGGAAAATGAGGAGGGGTGGTCCAGTATTTATAGGCAATCTGACCACCCTACGTGACGGCGCGCAAGTCACCTGCGCGGCCCAATCTCGGCACGCAAGTCTTCTCTCCTTTTAGACACTTGCGCGACCAACTCCCAAACTTGCACGAACCTATTTCATTATCCATATTTTGATCTTCTGATCTTGAAAAACATATGGCGCGCAAGTCTCCTATACTCCATGTCCACGGCGCGCAAGTCCCTTTGCCAAAAACACTTTTCTTCATTTGCCGATTTTCAGGCCCAAAAATTTGGCAAACATTGGAAAAAGGCACCACCTTGTATCTGTTCTTTTGTACCGCCTCCAGATTATCCATTCCTTTTATCGACGTTCTTGAATCAAACATGGATCGTTGACCTCATCTCTTGAACTCGACATTCCACCATGAAATCCTCTTTGTCAACAAATTTGTATGTCATTGTTTTGCTTTGTCAACAATCACAACTCAGATGTCCACTTTGTCAACAAACACAATCACCTCAAAAATGCTTCAATGATACCTTGAGGGATTTTTTCCCAACAGGTAAAATTATGTTTTATGAAAAATTCAGTTTTTTAACTACCACTTAGTGGTTTCACTATTCATCAAAAAATGAAAGTTTCCAGAAAAATACCAAAAATTAGGCCTAAGATATATTTGATATTTTGAATTAAAAAATTATCTCTATTTTACCAAATTCAAAACATTTCAGTTTCATTAATTAATTTAAAAATTAATTCCCTTCGTCAAAACAAATAGCGTGTTTTTAAGAGATAGTAACTATCAAAAGATTGACACTTGTTTATGTCTGGTTTAAATGTGAAATTACATCCAATGACCAAAAATGTATTAAATGGTAAAAATATATTCTAAATATACTTTAAAACCACTCAAATTAATAATTTATCACTATTAATTATTTTGATTAAAAAAGTTTTTTTTAATTAAAATTTAGTAATTTTCACTATTCATCAAAATATGAAAGTTATCCGAAAAGTACCAAAATTTCATCCTAAGCTAATTTTGATATTACGAATCCAAAAATTAAGTCCATTTTGAAAGATAAAATTTATAAAATTTTAAAAAGTAGGTATTACTATTCATAATGGCTAGTTTGATTTGTTGTGGTGTGTTAGAATCTCGAAGTTATGTACAATGCACGCCATTGCATTATTCAAAGGGAAACGTACCATGGAAGATTGGGGTGTTACATTCTCCCCTCCTTCAATAAATTGCGTCCTCAAATTTTTTTTAAAATAGGGCTTGAGAATATAATGGAAAGTCCCACATTAAAAAAAAGAGTCAATAAAACTATCACTTTAAGAGAAAGGAAGAGAGGTATAATGGTCACCCAAGATAACCCATACTAGGATTCCATGTAGGAAAACATGGACATGGACGATAAAATAATTGTTAAGTTCTGATGGATAGGGATAGAAAACATGATCAGGATAAAGTTAACAATAAGAAAATCACAAACTTGTGTTAGGACAAATGGTTATTAGTCTCCCAGTAGGAAAAGTAAACAGACAACATTTTTTGTTTTAAATTACATTACATAAGGACAAGGAATTCATTTATGATATTGACTAAGAACATAAAGAGATATACATACTTTTTAAGTAGAGTTTCATTATTTAATAAATTTTTACCACTAACTCATTTTTTTTGAACAATGTGTATTCAAGAAGACTTGGTCACAATGGAAGAGATAGAATAAACTTCTATAGAAATACCTGATCCACGTAGGATAAACTATATATTTACCTTGTCTTTAGAGATTAATAAAAAACAAAATGGTTAGTATAATATCTGATGATCCCCCAAATGGATATTCCATTAGAGAAAAAAAACTAATCTTAATTTCTAAAATTAAACCATCAATACCCCAAAGTGAAATAAATACCATTCAATAATCAATTGTCCTTAAAATCCTTCAATATAATCCAAACTAATATTGAAACTGAAAACTTATAAGAATGTAGTCTTCCATGTTAAATTGTATCTCCAAATGACATTAATTACTCTTAAATTCACATACTTAAAAGTAATTTACCTAATCATTTCCATAAACAACCCAAATCACTATAAATCCACAATAAAAACATAGATAAAAATCCACCATTAATCCTTAAATGAAGTCCCATACTATTATATTTTCCTTGGGCATATAGTTTTCATAAAAAAGCGAACAAATTCCAAAATAACATCTATCACTTAATCACCAAATCATTTTTCTATACTAAGGGTATTCATTTGATAAGACATAAGATCTCAAATCAAATTATTATTGATCAATAAAATCATTTAACTAAAAATAATAGTCACACTAAACAGGGATTTAACATAGTCTAGTGGTAGGCGATAAATCCCAATCACACTATGGTTGTGGGTTTGATTCCCACAACTTTTTCTGACGCGACGGGTTGTCACACGGTATCCGTGTTGTCCTTTTTCAAAAACTATATTTTATAAAATTACCAAAATGAGATAAATTCCTCAAAATAACTATAACATAATTGAACCACAAATATTATCTCATACCTTGAATTTTCATCCGAAATTATAATAACTTATAATTTCATCAAACCTAACGATCATATATAACCAAGTGGTTGTTTATAACTATATCCACAAGAGAAAAGATAATTCTTCCTCAAATATTATTCTCACATGGAAAACTGAAGGGTTAAAAATACAAGATAAAATTATTCCAAAGTAAACCCATCAACAAGGAGCACTAATACTTTTTAAACATTTCTCCAACCATTTATTTCCAAATAGCTTCTTCTTTGAACAATAAAATATCCTATAGAATAAGGTATTCACTCGGGTAATGGCTAAGTCCCCTATATTTATGGCAAATGACTGTAAATGGATTATTGGGAGCATTTTTATCTTCTTCCATAGTACTCTTCAATTTTCTTTGGCAATTCTTACTTTATGTCCTTCCTTCCCGCACATAAAGCATTTCTTTGTCCCATTAAGACACTTTCCTGGGTTTCTTCTTCCACACTTCCTGCATGATGGAAATTGAGGATTCATTTCTCCATGGTCTCCACTGCTAGAGCTCTTATCATTTATCACCTTCCTCTTATTTGTTGAGTCTGGGAATTGGTTAATATATATATTGTTGATCATATTTTTGGAAAATTGATTTGTCATAAATAAAATATCTTTTACGCCTATCAACATTCCATTTTTTTTTCTCATTGCCACCATAGTTCCCACCTTGTACATCATTCTCAAAGTCACTATGACTTCCTTGGAATCCATCCATTGACTAAAACCAGAAAGCATTATGTGAGTAACAGTAGTCATAAAATCATCTAGAGATTAACAGGTCACCATATTCTCAATTTGAAACACATTAGTATTAACCAAGATCATTTACTCTCATCTTATATATACAATACTTCAAATTTTTTTGTAAAGAAAATGTAAATTATCATAAGAATATCCCCCAGGAGTGTCGTAACCAAGAGTCCAGCAAGGCCCGTTGTCATGAACCAGTTCCCGTTTGAGTCTAGCACAAATCAGTGTTTTTGGGTTTTACCCCAAGGGAAATCTGTGCCAGAGCCACCTCTACCTGCTCGTATCCAGACAGGGATGTATCTCTCAGAAAACTTACAAAATCTCTACAATACCAAAATTCTAGGAAGTTCTTTTATACTAATCCTAAAAGTTCATCTTAGTTCTATGTGATCTAATCAGGGTTTATCTAAATCTAGCTTCCAAGGTTTGTACTAAACTTCCTCCGATACCAACTGTAATGCCCCGACCCCAGTTACCCAGAGTCGGTGCATTATTAGATAACATTGGCATGATCCCAAAGGATCAAGTCTCGAAAGACCGATTAGTTTAGAATTCTTGGAAACACTGGATATATTCATAAGTCTTAAATTACATCATTAGGTAAAAAACAACAACAAAATCTTTTCTTCATATCCCCTCATACTGTCCCTGCAGGCCATTCATAAATTACCTCTTCACATCCTGGGAAAAATAAAACATTGAAAGGGGTGAGCTCAGATGCTCAATAAGGATAAAAATATAGCATAAGCTTTCATAGATAAGCATAAACACTTAAGGCAATGTATAACTAAAACAAAAGCCTTTTAAACATGAACTTCAACATAATATGGAAAAGATAAAATGAAAAAATGTAATTTACTTATTCACATGGATATTCTACTAGTCGAATAATCACGTGCAATATTAATAACCACTTTCATAATGATGTAATGCATAATGATAGACTATCATAACCACATAGCCAAGGCCTCGTGCCAAGACTACAAATATGATTTTGTCAAGGCCTTGTGCCAAGACACTAGTTTGTCTCATGAGACCTACCGATTCATGAAGGATCTATAGCAGGCTCCACCCATAACTTACTACGTCCAATGCATTCTTCATATGAAAAGTTTGAAAAAGAACATAAACATTCGTATTAAAACAAGCATACGAAATGTAAATACTTATCCAAAAACCATGAATGGTATAAAAATAGCACATCCACAATCAAACATAACTCATTCGATACAATATGGATGATTGTATTGTATCAGATTAGTCTCAATCAAGAATAATGAAGGATATTGACATAGATGAAAATAATCGTCAAAACTATTAGAGAGAAATATCCCCCTTTTTCTTGAAATCATTTAAAAGTCAAACTATTTGTCAAGAAGCCATTTAAAAATAGATTTTTGAATCAAAGTGTCCCATACCACTTTGAAACTTTTAAAATTAATTTTAATTTTAAAACTTTAATGTCTATATAAATAAATTCTTAAAACCATTTTTAAAACATGGACATTAATGAGAAATATTTAGAAGAATAAATCTTTAAAACACTTAAAAATGTATTCTAGTTAGAGTTTCTAACCAAAAGAGAGACACTTGAATACAAATAATTGAGGTAATAAAAACTATATAATATCATGAGAATAAAGGGATTCATGATATACTATGTCAAAGTACATTATATACACCACATAAAAGTGATTTGGTGTATAACAACAAATAAGTCTCAATGGAATGCAAATTTAGATGGATTATCTTATAAATACCATATCCTTAGGTTAAGGATAAATCAAGGAAATAATTATGTGTGAAAAATATAAATTCACTCAATATGATTGGATATTTTTTGTAAATAAATCAGATGACATTCACACATATTCTTGTAAAAGCAACACCAATGAATTGGATATTGAACTCAACAAATGGAGATTGAGTTAAAATTAATCTTATCAAGTTCATACTGATTACTTGAGAATTTATCAATGGAGTGATTATGTGTATAAAAATTATATACATATAAAGGAGAGTGTAAATTATGACATAATAAAATGAATAGAGATTCTACACATAATCTTGGAGTAAAATAATCAATGAAGTATGCGTAAAGCCGAATGAGTGGAAATTGAAATTTCAAATTCCATTATTGATTTGGAAACATAAAAATCATACACCCATTAAAGAAGGATCATACAATGATGATGTAAATATACATGAATAAATGTATATTACACAATGAATACAAACATGGGCAGTACACACACCACATGTAATAAATAAGTGGTGAACAATGGAATTCTCACGGAATTAAAAGTGAGATAAGAAACCCCTTAATTTGTACTTTTTCCTTGGTCGACGGTAGGTTAAACTCCTGTATAATGGTTAAATAATTGTTATTTTATTATACAAGAATCATTTACATCAATATGATATCATATATGATCTTTTAACATTGATTTTTTAATAATATCTTAGTATTATCGTCATTTCGGGTGTTAACTTACTCGTTTTCCTTTATATTCTTTGTTACATAAGCCATGTTTGTTATGGATAGGTTGTATCTTATTCATATCCAGAATTATATCAAGTCCTTAAACATTATTTTTAAATCAAAAAATGATAATTATACTTGAATGGATACGATGAAGAATGAATCTCATCGCTTTCGTGGAGACGGTAGTCCGTACGTACGCACGAGCGACAATATCATTCTTTTGATGTTAAAATAATATATAATTGGATGGTATATCATATATACAGAATAATTATCATGTTATATTTATTATTTACATGAATTAAACATCATTATTATACTCATCCAAATAATAATTTATTGAATGACAATTACACCACGACGTGGAGACGGTAAGCCGTACGCACACACATATGGTGACATGTCATTCAAAGGATGGATAGAATCCTGAATATGGTTGTACCATTTTTATAATAATATTATAGTGTACAGTAGATACTGGATTAATTATTTTATAATGGGAATAACAAAGAAAGAAGAAGTTTAAGAAGAAATGAATTTGAAAAAGGGTGGTGAAAACATTACCTCTTCTTCGGGTTCTTCCTTTTGATTTGATCAAAAGGGATCCTTAGGTTGGCTTTCTGATCAAACTAATGACTCTAGGTTGTAGTGAGGGAAGTTTAGAGAGTATTTGGGAAGGGGTTGTCCGAACCAGAAGACTTTGAATGTGTGAATTAATGAGAAGGGGGAGTTCCATTTTATAAGAGGGGTGAGGGGAACCTTTGGAAAAGCTAGAAATATTATTTTATAATAAATTTATATTAGGTTTCTAGTGGTTCCAAAGTGTATTATTTAAAGGTTAAGGTGAGTATGAGTCTAAAACCACCCAACCAATAGAATTTAGACAAGTTTGGTTCATTATATTAACCTTATCTTTAAGTATTAATTCTTAGTTAATTAGATTCACTTTTACAATGTCTCTTTGTATTTTTATATTATATGCTTAATAAACATACTATATACATCCACACTACCCCCAAGTGGTCCATTAATGATTCACCTATCATGATATAAGTCTCTTGGCCGAACCTTAGAGTTTTGGGAATTTAATATCAATTAATAATTTAATATTTGTTTTAAAAACTCTTTTATGTCAATTTTGACACTATTCAATAATTGATTTTTGTGAAACTCATAAATGAATGATTACTTCGAAAAAATTCAATTAAATCAATAATAATATGTCATATTAACCTATAAAATTAGTTTAATTCAATAAAAGTCTCCAATTATATTTATTTGGGTATTTATAATATCAATTATTTTAATATTTCACTATTATGGTAATTACCGCATCATCACTGTGTCATAAATAAATTAAATTATTTAATGTCTAAAAATTATAAATAAAATATAATTATGTAGGAAATATTTTTAGCTTTATAATTAATATTTATAATTGAATTTATCTTATGTGTAACCCTATATTAAAAATGTTTTAGTAAATAAATATTGATTTTATCCGTTTTAACTCTTCTTTGAATTAAATAATAATAAATGTCCTAATCTAATACAAGTGGACCTAAATGATAATATTTTACTCCTAAGGTAGTTTTTGGTCGAGATAGACTTGTCCAATAAAATTAGGACATGTGTTAGGGTAATATTAATATCATTTTTACTCTTAATTACCCTATTTACTTTCAACAGTGGTAAATAAAAGTAAAAAGTTACTATTCACCAAAAATTATTTTCATCTAATTGAACTAAATTTTACTCCTTGATATTAACCGTGTCTCTCGGATTTTCGAAATTCCACTCAAAGAAGCAGTAAAATTATGTTTTATGAAAAATTCAGTTTTTTAACTACCACTTAGTGGTTTCACTATTCATCAAAAAATGAAGGTTTCCAGAAAAATACAAAAAACTAGGACTAAGCTATATTTGATATTATGAATTCAAAAATTATTTCTATTTTACCAAATTCAAAACATTTCAGTTGCATTAATTAATTTAAAAATTAATTTCCGTCGTCAAAACAAATAGCATGTTTGTAAGAGATAATAACTATCAAAAGATTGACACTTGTTTATGTTTGGTTTAAATGTGAAATGACATCTAATGACAAAAAATGTATTAAATGGTAAAAATATATTATAAATATACTTTAAAATCACTCAAATTAATAATTTATCACTATTAATTATTTCGATTAAAAAGGTTGTTTTTAATTAAAATTTAGTAATTTCCACTATTCATCAAAATATGAAAGTTATTCGAAAATTACCAAAACTTCATCCTAAGCTAATTTTGATATTATGAATCCAAAAATGAAGTTCATTTCGAAAGATAAAATTTTTAAAATTTCAAAAAGTAGGTATTACTATTTATAATGGCTAGTTTGATTGGCTGTGGTGTGTTAAAATCTCGAAGTTACGTACAATGCACGCCATTACATTATTCAAAGGGAAACGTACTGTGGAAGCTTGGGGTGTTACACCATGTGCCTTAAAAATTGAAAAATTATTGAGTGGTTGGAAGGTAAGGTTGATAATAACTTACACCAAAAAAATAGAAATATGTTATTTTTTTATCTTCTATGCTTACTTACTTTTATCATTTTTTGTTTTCACCACAATAATTGGTTTTTTATTATAGGTAATTAATCCTCTAAGACTAAAATATATTGATCCTTATTAAATATTTTTCCCCAGTGATTATTTATAGAAAATAAAATTTAACAAATACAAATCCCTTGTTTTTTTAAATTAATTTTTTCATAAGACCATGTTACATGAAAAACCCCATTTTAACCTTAAAGACAATAAATAAAATTTAAATTCATTACATATTTGTATTCAAAAAAATTACTCTGAACTAATTATATAAAATTAATTATGATTATTAAAAATATAGAATCCATTTTATGAAATTAAATTCATATAAGGGAAAGAATTTAATTTACAATTAATCCATTAATGGAGTCAAAAAACAGTTTCTCATGAAATGAATTTTTCAAGGATAAGGTGATGTTATACTTACTATATGACTAGTAATAGTCATTATATGGATGTAAATAATTATATTTAGATATATGATATATAAATTTAATATAAATATTTCATCATCTAAGACAATTTTAAATAATTAAAATGGAGAATCACTGTGCACTTAAATATAATTCTCAAAAAAATGCGTTTTAACCCTAAAAATAAACATATACCAAAATATGGTTTAAAAAACATTAAAATAACACTAATTATATAATATATAAATAAATTATACTTATATTAATCTGAAATCAATTAAAATGAATATAGGGAATTTCAAATTACTTAATTTATAGAAAATATATTACAATTTTACAGAACTGCTATTTTTCACCATTCATTGAGAAATCCATATTTTTAGAAAAATCCTAAAATTTCATCCTATGTAATTTTAAAATTATATTTTCATAAATTTGGCTTATTTTTTAAAATAAAATTTCCAAAATTTTCAGAAATTAATTATATTATTTTCTTACAAGAAGTAATACTACATTTTTGATGAAAAATATATTTTTAGAGAATGAAAAAACATTATTAAAAATTAATTGGTTATTTAATTATATATTTTATTTATATAAACTATTAATAAAATTTTTTCAATAGATATTTATTCCTATTAATACAACCAATTTTAATGAGTAGGTTATAATTGTGATGTTTAAATAATAATATTTTAATAGTACATCACAATTTGTTTAAAATTAGTGTTGTATGTCGAATATTCTGTCAAATATAATTTTATTATTTTTTACATCTTGGGGTGTTACATTCTCCCCAAATTTAATATATTTTATCATATCAATTTGAACTTGTGTTAAAAAGAAGGTTTTATATTTGAAATTTCCTCTACAGAAAACCCACATCGTAAGATAGGTAGATAAAACATCCTTTACAATAAAGTGAATGATCAAAATAAATCCATAGACTAAAAAACCATAAATCTAGGATTTAAATAACCATTGATTCATTAGATATTAGTGTAACAATATATTTTTTTAAGATCATTTTTCTTAGAGTTGAGGGATTATTTTACTATCAATACATAGAACACCAAAAAAATAAATTTACTTGATATATTTCTATTTTCATTAGTATAATTTCATTATTTTGTTATTCTTTGATCAATTTTCACTTCAAATCTTACTCCAAGAAATGAATATACAAAATTATTTTTTTATACCTGATGTACTAAAAATAAATTTGAATTGATCGTATGATCCATAAAAAACAATAAGCAAATCCTTCCATCTTTAAATATTTAAGAAAACTGAAATGGTTACCATAATTTAATAAAATAAAAAATGTATAAACCTTTACATGAAGTAATATTATATTTTATTTTAAATTTACATCCTTTGATAATCTTAGATTATCCCATAAGTAAATAAACCTACATCCCGATTGACCTCAATATTGAAAAAAGTAGAGAATGTTTTCTTATCAAATGTGATATCATACCTTTTAACTTATATCCCAAAATATTTAGTTGAATTCTTCCCAAATAACCCTTTGGATTAAACCTAAAGGTTATATATGTCTCATAATAATAAATTTTATATGGAAATTTCATTAATTAACTCATTATCAAAATGGTTTGACGATTTAATATGTTTCCCTAAAGTTTCTAGAGAATTGTAAAAAATATAATATATCATTAAATCTATTTTTAACCACTACGGTTTTATATACAACTTATTTTAAAAAAAATTAAGTAAATATTAATTGACTATTATTTATTTAACACCAATTTTCATATTAACACAAAATACTATTAATAACATTAAACTTATATAAAAAAATATAAAATTATTATTGATAAAATAACCATCTCTCAGAAACAAAAGTTATACATATGGGTTACATATACCTCAAACATCTATTAAAACCCTCTAAATGTCACCAAGGCACTTCTACGACAAACAACATTAGATGGGGTATTTGTAACTTTAAAATTATAATCAAACATAGAATTATTAAACCATGATTGTGACTCATAATTTTAAACTATCCACATATAAATCATAAACTGAGTTTCTTTGGGGATATCTTTATTTTAAACTCCTTTATAATGGGTTTTAAATAAAATACAAAATAACCAATGAATATCTACTAGGAGTGTCAAACAAAGTGTAAATTAAGGATATTTTTTGTGCACTAGGTGATGATAAAGTCAAATCCCAATATGTACTTTTTGGATTTATTACCCATAGGTATAATTGTGATAAACCACATCCACTTTTTGTATCCAAATATAGAGTTATTACTTGGAAAAACCAAATAATATATTACTCAAATTTTACCATAAATATATTTTCCCGAATATATATTTTACTAAATCAAGTTCACAACTTTTATACTTGACTTTCTCTGATATAAACTCTAAAGACTCTAATCTTATTTGTACAGAGTCAGTGGTTACTTTATTAAATTGGTGCAAGACACAAGGGTTCACATCCCAAATGGATGACTAATTTATCAGTATTGAGAAATTAGATAGATAATTGAATTTAAAATTATAAATTTAAACATGAAATTTATAAAAGTGAAATTAAAAATTCTACATTATTGAAATCATTCAAAGATTCCTTCTTCAGATCTTGGGGAAAAGAAACAAAACAAGGACGAGGTCAAGTGCTTAATATGGGTTAAGTAAATGGGAAGCTGTCATGAATCTAAAAGGCATAATTAGTATGTAAAGGTAAATAACTGAACACACATACCATTTAATAAATAACTTGACTATTTTGACTAGATAAGACATAATATGGAATGGTAAATATTTTAACACAATTTATTTAATCAATAACTTGATAAAAACAATTCAACCATGGATAATATCAATGAAATAATCTAATGGATATTAATAACTAAATCCTAAATTAATTAAATGATTAATATTGGGAGTTATGAAATTAGAAATCATGATGTATATACCATCGATACTGTTTTCCATGAGAGTTTAATTGATGGGTTAGAATATGCTAGGAACCCAATTAATTCCAGCTCACTAATTAACCTCAAGTGAAAATTCATTCATTTAGGAACTATATAATTAGGTCCCCTAGCCATCACTACATTTTCAATGAATTACACAAAAATCAAATGATCAATTTAATAATGAACAATATACCTTTTTAATAAATATCTGTATTAGGCAAAGAATACTGATTTATTATTATTCCCCCAGTAAATCAAATAAAATTTAAAGTAAAACATCATAGTTATAAATGATATATGGTTTATAAAATAAGAATATCCATGATAATTAATAGGATATTTATAGGAATTTTAATTTTTAATCAAGAAAGGGAATATCAATAATTTCCTGGCTGAAACTAGTCATAAACCATCTAGTGAAATAATAACGATGGTATCATTACAACATATCCCTAATGGAGTATAAATAAAATAAATGATGTTATTGTTGATGAATAGAAATACAATGAAAGGATCATTAAAATAATTCTTGATGAAAATACCCTTTTCACATTGAAAACTACTTTTAAAAACTAGAAATTTGTAGAATATTAGGAAAAAAATTTATTTGAAAATAATCCCATAAAATTTTAAATGAATCTTAAAAAACAAATCATCTTGATGGTGGGTAACTCATTACGTTCCGTATAATTTAAAAAAACACTATTTTCACACTAAAGAGATAAAAATAGTACTATTACTTTAAATGTTATAGAATAAATAGTGGAGAAGAATATAGATTGGCATTAATATGAAAATATCAAATATTTCTCCCAATAGAGACTTAAAAAGACCATACCAATGAAGTGAGGATTAATAAATGAATTGATTATGTTTATAAATTTTAAATTCCGAAAAAAGTGGAAATATAATATAAAATAATCAATATACATTACACACACAATCTTAGAATATAAAATACAATGTAGAAGTATAGTAACCCAATAGAAAGAAATTGAGTTTTGAAACAGATATCACCTGATTACATTCAAGTCAAATTCCCTCAGATGAAATAATATGAATTGAAACTTATAATACAATGAATTATGATGTTTTAATGATATAATATATAAAATGGGTATATTATACATCATATAAAATAAATTAGGTGGATAACCTTTAAATATGCCTCGATGAAGGAAAATTGAGATGAAATCTCTTACCTCACATTTCCCTTTTTAGGAACATGCTTTATCCATAGGTATAATTTTTTAAAATATGTTATTAATTTATAATAGAACCATATTCATTTTTATAATACAATATACAATATTATTATAACATATCATCAGATGTTTGTTAATAATAATAAATTAATATCATTGTTTTGAGTGTTATGAGTTTCATTTTCTGATACATGTTATATCACAGGAGTTCTAGATCTTTTGAATATAATACAGATCAATCGTATACATAATTTTATTAATTTTATTAATATAAAATATATTCATTTTATACTTATTTATATCCTTTCTTTAAATTTTTTCATAGAAAATTAATTGCATTGCTTCATGGAGATGATAGGCCACATGCAAGCACGAGCGACATTATCATTCTATTAAAAGATGAAATCGTACGGAAGTGAATGATATATTAATTTTATATAATTAATATCATTTCATATTAATCATATATATTCATTATTTCCAACATTATTAATATCCATGTGATTTGGTGAAGGAAACAAAATTACATTGGTTCGCCAAGCTGTAGTCTTCCATACACACCCGAGATGTATTTGTTTCTCATTCAAAGGAGGAGGATATAGATAAATATTATACCATATACATAATAAAATATTCTTATATGGGAGATATTTTTTTTATTAAAATATATTTTTTAATACATAATTGAATGTGGTAAAAAATAAAGAAAAATAATGTTCTTCATTAAGACGATTAACTTCTATTAGATAAAATTGCTTTGGATATATTCTTAAGGACCCAAGGGTTGTTATTTTGTAAATAAAAAATATCTAAAATGTTTCTAAGGATGTCATAGAGAGATTTTGATGGGTTTTCATTATTCCAAATTGCAATGTCCCAAGTTCTTGGAATGGGTAGAATTCCCTGCCATTTTTGAATTTTTGGAGTTTGGTGGTAGACCTACTTCATTCTCATTTAATGGAACAAAATTTAGAGTTTTATTTTGACCCAAGACCTTGTTTTTGGATTTGAGGTTTTTAAATTGAACAATGTGTTGTTTGGGTTTCATATGTGTTGGATGTTGAAGACCGAAACTTTCTAGGGTGCACATATTGAGGCACACAGTTCTGGGTAAACTGTGTGACCTCCTAGGAGAAACCATGAACCCTACTTTATCATTGAGACTAGTTTGGTAAACCATGTTGGATAAGGTTCACAACCACATGATAACCTTTATAGTTTTTAGCAGAGGTATCTTCATGGTTTGCTAATGGTTTAGGAATGCTGTGCGCAAGCTGCACACTTAATACTGATTTGGAAGTACCTATACACTATAGCACGAATGGCTTACTGAATGCTTAGAAAACCATGTGAGAAAATTATGCGGCCCCTTAAAGAGGTGAAATTAATTTTTTTACCTTCTATTCTTTTTCTTTTTTTTTCTTCCTCTTTTCTCCTCCTTGGTTATGTAGAATAGCAGGGGGTCATTTTTCTCATCCTTCTCTAGGGTGTGATCCAATCTATTTATCCAGACTCTATTTTGATCACCTTCATGTGTGTTGGAAACTTATCTTTGAGTCTTTGATTCCTCTTAATTATATTTTTCTTTTTTCCTTTCCATATGGTTCCTTATATCCATGTGAGTGGGTTCCCTTATTTTCAGGGAGTTCTTTTAAAACACATATTTCTTCCAAATCGGTCTGAGTTAGAGGTTGATATCGGATTTGTGGATGTATAACAAGATGAGGTAGGTGGTAATAATCTTTTTTTGTGTTTTGTTGAGTTTCATAGGGGTTAATATTTTAGTCCTCCATTAGGTAGTATGAGCGAGACCCCAAAAATTTAATTGTTTTATTTAATAAGTTAATTTTACAATGTGGGATGCCTATAGGAATTCCCACCCAACAATATAAATGGTTTGATCTGTGTGAGGGTCTTTGGACCTTAGAGAATTTGGATTGGAATTTTTTTCAAATTATTTTTTCAATTTAATTATATTTAATTATTATATATATGTGTAAATTTCATGTGATGAGTTCCAAGGGAACTGGATGGGCTTGGTCTGATGATTGAGATAATGATGGCTATATATCCTAAGGTGATGTGATTTTCTATATCAGCCTAGCTCGAAATATATTTATTTGGGTGATGTTGATCATAGGGTGGGTAACTTGGTAATTAGATTGAGGTCGTGTGGCCACTAGGCTATGGATGAGGCTTGTTTGACATTGGATTCAATTTACATTGGATGAGTGATGTGGTTGTAGGGGAATGAGGTACCATATTTATGTGGCTTAGGTTCTAAATTGTTGATTAATAATCACCCACGCTGGCCAATGCACCATTTGGAGTTATGCATACATAGGATGACTCAGATGTTGAGGTTGTATTGAAAACTATTTTGGGTAGTATGATCTGGTAATTGAATCTTAGGAATTATTATTGGAGGTTATTTCCATAGAAATCCATGAGGATGGTGAGGATCCATGGGATGGATGTAATGTGACTTTTAGTTGGGGGATGATGCTCACTATACTATAGGCTGTTGTGCTAGGACATATGTATGAAGATGGATATCAATGTTCCATATGATGTCAGCTATTGAGATGATAATTATATTATTTATGGATATATATTGTTGTACATTATACGTTGGTCCATGGTCTGACATGGATTTTGATTTGAGTTCCAAGGGTCTAAGATCTTATTATTTGTGTGTGCCTTTGGGATTTTAGTTATGTGCTTGATGGAACAAGGAGTCATTTAATATTTGGAGGTGGAACCTTAGGGTTCTCCATGGCTATTTTTCATCAGTGGATGCCTTCGTATATGAGCTAAGGATCTTATCCTCTACATTATTTCTGTGTTGTTCGAAGCTAGTGATAAATTCACAGTGGTTGTTGAGCATGAGGGAATATTGTGTTTATTTAAATTCATTTCCTTTTTTTCTTTATTTATTTATTTATGTATAGACCTTGTTAATAAAAAATGTAAGATAGTAACACATTTGTTGTGGCCTACTGAGATACATTCTCACACCCTACACATTCCATTCAAGACATGGGTATATTTCCTGCTTTTTCATTTGGATAAGGGTTCGAGCTCTGGAGTTGGATCATAGTGATTGAGTTGGCATGGGATGGAAGACATGGGATGATTGGTTATTTCCACATCTATAGTTTCCTTTATGTATCAGCATGTTTTTATATATTTTTATACACAAGGTTGGCCATTGGTGACCCTCCTTCCTATTGTATCGCATGACCTGTTATGTATGCATGATTATCTAGAAAAGGAATGTTGGAATTTTTGTCTTGTATGTTGCTTTTATTGATTATGCATCCACTATTTTATTTTATTTCTTATACTTCTACCATGGGTGAGTTATTGGTTCAGGTCATTATGTTATTTCTTTCAACTAATTTATATTTATATATTGTTTTTATGTCATCACCAGAGGGTATAGTCTCCCAAGTATCATACCTTTACACCCCATTTCTTATTTAGAGCCTTCAACATACTAGGATGCCAGTAGATTGTAGAACAAACCACTGTTTGGGTGGCTAAATAGGTTGTCGAGTTACAAATGGTATCAGAAAAATTATTTACTAGGAATTAGTAGTAGTGTATGATTGGATACTAATGGTACCTAATGCTGTTCCTTTTTTGTTTGGTCATACTATTTGGGATAGGGTAGACCAAAGATTAGGATGTTGTTAGAAATGGGTTTAGAACCTGTGGTTGGGTGCCTGCATCCCCATGCATGGGGGATGGACTAAGTTTCCATGGGTGGTAGTTACTATTCTATTTTACTCATTTTCAGTTGATATTATTTCCATGTTGGGTGGTTCTCTTTGATGTGAGTTTTCATCTATTGTGATATGTGACTCTTGGATTGGTTTGTCAAGGGAGGAAATATTTGGATCCTTTTCATGACATGGAAAGGGGTGCTTGTGTATAATTTTGATTAGGTATGTAACATGTTACATTTATGTGTTCCTGTCTTAAAATTTTCTAGTGACATGTGATATACGTATATATGGGTCTGGATATTATAGTAGTAGGCAAGGACAATTATTTGGGGTGATTTTGATCACAATGTTGGGTAACATTGTCGTCATATTGATGTGACATGGTTCATCAGGACGGGCATAGCTTGAGGCATATGTGATAATTGCCTCTGATATGGTCAGGTAAGGGGATAAGAGGCCAGATTCCCCCTGGCATAGTTACAATGAGGAGTAACGATATTTAGGTTGTATTTCGTATTATTTACTTCCCATTGTACATTATATAGATGTTATGTGGGTTGTATAACCATGTATTGGTATTTAGTGGGACACCAAATAGATGGTCTCCAATGGATCATTAGGTGGGCAGCGATGTGGTGCCATAGGTGCATGAACATGTTGATAACCCTAATGGTTGGGTTGAGTCCCCATAGATCCTAATATATCACGATCCTCAGGTATAGGTAGAGTTACATTCTATAGTGCAGGTGAGGAAGATTCCAGATTTTATAGCCTTGAGGCAGTGGCTTGGTGAGTATCTAAAAACAAGCTTGATATTTATTATCATGGGTATCAACAAGGGATCTCATGGAACATAGCCTTCATTGGAATACATGAATCAAGAGTTCCAGTTGTAGCACCCACCACCATTTTAGGGTGAGGGTGGTCCATAGGTTCTGAGATATAGATAGAGTTTATGTAGATGATCTTTGAGCAACTTAAGACACCCCCAGGCTTGAGGTTGAAGCTGAGTATGTACATGGTCAGAGGACCAACTAATTGTTGGTGGGACATGCAGGTTTAGGTGGGAAGACACGAGGGACTGGCCTTGAAAGACATTGAGGCTAGGTTTTTTGGCCACTTCTTCTAAGAGATGATGAGGGTAGTGAGATATCGGGAGTTCTTAAGACTATAGTTGGGTGACTAGTCCATTATGAACTTTTCATCGACATTAAACTATTTGTATGTATTTTCACATAGTATGGTGATCGATGACACCTCAAGGGTGAGGCGTTTTGAGGATGGTTTACGAAACACCATTCAAGTTTAGGTAAATATATTTAGGTTGGCCTCATTCTCATAGGATGTGAACTGGGTTCTCATAGTTGAGGTAAACTTGACGTTTTTTCTTAATCAAGCTAGGTGTTGGATTTAGGTAATTTCAATGGTGATGTTTTGGAAAGTAGGAAGCAAAGCCGAGATGGGTTCCAATAGAGTGGTTAGTCTAGGAACTTGAGTATACCACCCTAGAGAGGATCATTGATGGTGTGCTTCCAATTTTGGAAGCCAGGACATTTCCATACTCAGTGTGAGCATCCTCCAAAATAGTGATGGTCATGTGGATAGGTCTTGCATACTGAGAGGTTCTGTAGGAAGCTGTCTCAGACTACCATCCATTAGGGATCATGGAAGAATTAGGGTTCTAAGATAGGACCAAGAGTGGTACCTGGATATGGTAGTCGGGTTTCAGCTTCACAAAGTGTTCGTGCTAGAGGTAGTAACACTGGAGCACATGATAAGTTTTAGGAGTGATGAGGCATCAAATGAGGACTTTAAGGTTGGGGATGGTTGGTTGACCATCAGTTTTTTCTAAATTTTGGTTCAGGATGAGACCAATGTGGTTAATTCTTAAGGTGGGGATCCCATTAATGTAGTTGACCAATATCCTAGTAACCAAGGTTGTCTGGGTTAATTTAAAAGAGATAGATTTGTTCGGTACCAACTCGACTTTATGTTTTACAGCTCATGGATGAGTAGTGTTAAAGGGGGGATTACAACACACACAAAAAGAAAATAGGTCTGGGGACTCGACCCTGTGACCTCCGGCCCAAACTCCAAACCCCCCAACCACCACAGCCGAGTCCATGGGGCACATGGATGAGCGATGTTAATATGGGGATATTGTAATTCCTTATTTTTTGGAGAGGGTTTAATTCCATTCCCTTTTTTTAATTTTTGGAGTTTTGTGGGTAGACCAATGTTCTTCTTATTTAATGGAAATTAATTATACATTTTCCTTTGACCAAATAACATGATTTTAGATGCGCATAGAGGCTTTGAAATTTTTTTGGTGTTTTGGTTTGGGTTCATGTGTTTCAGATACCAAAAACCCAAAACTTCCATGGTGCACAGACTATGGAGAACATTTTTGGAAAACCATGCGGAATACAAGGGGAAACCAAGCGCCCTACTTTTGAACAGATCATGGTTTGGTTAATAATGAAGAAGGAGGCTCAAGACTAGGAGATAATACTATTTAGGTTTTAATAGAGGAATCCATATAGTTTGTGCATAATTTGGGAAAACTATGTGCAAGATTCACTATTAGTGCCAATTGGGTAGTATCTATGAACTATAGAACGAATGGTTTATGCATGATTTTGCCTAACTGTGTGAGATAACCATGTTGGTATTTTCTCATAAGTAGTTGGATCCACATGGTTTCCTCTCAGATTTGAGAACCATGCAACCTAACCATGTTTCCCATTAAAGAGGTGTAATTATGTTTTCCCCTCCAATTCTATTTCATTTATTTCCTTATCTTTTGTCCTCCTTGGTCGCACACAACACTAAGGGGCTCATTTTTTCCATAATCTTCTAGGGTGTGATCCAATTTTTTCATCTTGTCTCTATTTTGATCATCATTGGGTGCATTGAAACAATGTTAATGATTCTTTTATTCCTCTTACTTATATTATTAATTTCTCTCCCCCCTATAGAGCACTAAATCCAAGCGAGTGGTTTTACACCAGTTTTAGGGTTTTCATCTGAAATATTGTTTTATTTCTAATTGGTCCAATTTAGAGATTGATGTTGGACCTGTGGATGTCTACCAACTTGAGGTAGGTTGTGCTAATCTTTTTTGTGTGTGTTTCTGATGTGTGTTTTGGGGTTGCGTATTCGAGCGTGGTATTGGGTAGTCCAAGAGAGACCCCAGGAATTTAATGGTTACCTTGAATTAATTAAATTGACCTTGTGGGATGCGTATGGGCATACCCAACCGATACTACAAATGGTTTCTTCCTTGCTAGAGGCCTTGGACCTTGGCAGATTAGGTCAAGGTGTTGTATTATTTAAATTGAGTTGCTCATTTTTCTTATACTGAATTTTTATATATAAGTAAATTTCTTGTGATGAGTTCAAGGGGAACTGAACAGGCTCGGTCCAAGGATTGAGATAGTGATGGATCTATATCTTATGGTGATGTGATTACTAGGATGGCTGTAGCCCGAGATATATATATTTGGGTGATGTAGATCGCTGGTTGGGTGAATTGGTCATCAGATTAAGGCAGTGAGTTTGTCATGATACGAGAGAGGCTCCTGTGATATTGGGTGGAAATGGAAATAATATGAGAGAATTTTTTAAAGGTAAAAGAGGTGCTGGAGTGGTGTGTCTTAGGTTCTAAATTGGTTAAGTCTGGTCAATCGTGTTGGCCAATGTTCCATTTAGAGTTGTGTGCGCACAAGAGGACTCATATGTTGAGGTGGTATTGACCACTCATGTGGGTAGAAGACTATATTAGTAGAAGATTATGAATTTTTGTTGGAGAGGATTTTCTAGGATCTTATTTTTGGGCATTCCATCAGGACATTGATTACGTGATTGATGGAATTAGGTACCAATTAATATGTGGAGGTGAAACCTGTGGGTTCATTGGGGTTTTTTTCCTTCATAGGATAGATTAGTATATGACTTATGGATTCTATCCACAATGGTATTCTAGAATTTTTTGAAGTAGGTGATAGCTTCCTAGTGTCTATTGGGTATTATGGAAGCTTGTGTTTATTTAAATGCATGTGCTTCCTTTATTTATTTATTTTTGTATACACCTACTTAATAAAAAATGTAAGATAAGAAAAAATTGGTGGTATCCTACTAATATTTTTTTTCACACCCCACACTGGAATTTTATGGTTCATTTAGATTTCAATCCTTTGTGTTTAGGAAAGGGTTCAATCTCTCTAGTTAGAGCATTGTGATTTGGTTGTCTTGGAATGGAAAGCAAGGGACTATTACTTCTTGCCTCAGCTAGAGTTTCATTTTTTTTATTTCCTTTTTCTATCATCATGTTGTTATATATCTTTGTACCGAGGTTAGACATTGGTGACCCTCCTTCTTATTGTATTTTATAACTAGTTATGTATGCATGTTTAACTAGAAAGGTAATGTTTGGTTGTTTATCTTTCTCACTGTTGTTGTTGATTATGCTACTTCTATTGTATGTGAGTAATTGTACTTCCTCTATGGGCAAGTTATTGGTTTTTGATTTTATGTTATTTCATTCAACTGATTTATAATTACATACACCATTATTATATAATCACCAGAGTGTATAGTCTCCCCACTAATATCACATTACACCATAACTGTTAGTAGGAAGCATTTGGTGTATGGGGAGGCACGCCTAAGGCCAGTGGCACCAGGCTTAAAGCTCTATTCAAGTGGTTGAATGTGTTTGGGTGATATATAAATTTCTTTAGAGGTGTTAATAATTGAGGGGAGAGAGTTTCATTTAATTTTTAAATAGGATAGATTTTTTTAAATTCCCAAGACTATTCAATAATGGGAATTCACTCTCAACCCAAGTTCCTTCAAAATTTAAAAATAATGGAGTGAAGGGATGGTAAGGTCAATGCATACCTCCAATAAGGAGAAAGAAACATTTTTTAAAGTTTCAATTTCTTAACCTCAATGCTCACTTACTTTTACAACTTTTTTTCAATACGGTAATTAGATTTTTTATACATGTAAATTCATCCATTAAGACTAAAATAAACTGGGCCACATCTGATATTTTGGGCACCCTTATTATTAATATGAAATATAATTTATCAAAATAAAAATTGTATGGGTATGGAAAATTAATTTTAGCACAACCACATGTATCCCACAAAACCAAAGTTTCAGAGTGATCGTGATAAATAAATTCTATTATCTTTACTAATAGTTTTGATAAAAAACTAAGTTTACCTTTTATTATTATTAATTATTCTAATTTAAAATATTTAATTAATTTTATGAAATTAAATTCACAAAATTTGAAGAATTTTATTTGAAATTAAACCTATAAACGCATTGGAAAACAAGTTCTCAAGAAATATATGTTTTAAGAATAAGATGATCTTATATTAACTATATGACCAGTAAAAATCATTATAAGGATTTAAATTATTATATATATATAATATAAATTTAATTTAAATATTTAATTTATAAATATTATTTATATTAAATAAATTGGAGAAACATTGTGCACTTAAAAATAGTTTTCAGAAAAATGTGTTTTAAGCCTAAAAACATGTTTATACCAATGTCCAATATTAACATGATTAAAATGTAATTAATTTAATAAAATATAAATAAATAATACTTATTTTATTTTTTTTCTTTTTCAAATAATAATGAGGCTTTTTAAATTACTTAATTTATTGAAAAGAAATGTTATTTTTACAGAAAACCACATTTTCACTATTCAATGAGAATTCAGTCTTTTTATAAATATTCCAAAATTACACCTTATATTAATTTTTAATATATAATATCATAAATTATGTTCATTTTTTAAAATAAATTTTCCAAAATATTTTAAAATTAATAATATTACTTTTTCACAAAAATAAATAATTTTTTTTGATGTAAAATATATTTTTGAATCATGTAAAGAATATTAATTCATTTTTCCTTATTTACCAATATATTCAATTTAAATAAAAATATTGTGAATAATTTTTAATAATTTATTATTAATATTGATAAAACCATTTTTACAGGGTAGGTTATAAGGATCACATTTAAATAATAATATTTTAGTAGTATCTCGTCGTTCGTTTAAGATCAATATCGAATCTACTATATGCTATAGAATATAATCTTATTATTTTAATATCTCAAGTTGATATGTAAGGCTTTACAAATGGGTTATGGAAGATAGGATGAACTTATAATATAAATTATAGGAAATGTTTGGGTTGGAAACACTACCATCAAGATGTATTTTTGCACTTGGGATGCCTTGGACACACTCGTTGGATCCATGGGTATGGGATTCAACCCCTATCAAAAAACTTTATAGTATTGATTAACTTAATTGGGATTCAGAAATTGAGTTATATAAAAGGGTGAGTTAGACCCTAAGTGTGTGTAATCCGTATACTAGGTGGGTCATACCTCAAGTGTTTAACATATTATAGTAGGTGAATTATCCCCCAAATTGTTATTAATTATATAATGAGTGTATGACAACCTAGGTGTTTAATATATACATACCATGTGGGTCATCTACGGAGTGTTTATATCTATATTATGGGTGGGACAAAATTTGAGTGGTTATCTTTATATACTGAGTGGGACACACTGCTGTGTGTTTATCACTATATACTGGGTGGGTTAGGAAATGTGTATTTATCTATATATACTATATGGGAGAAAACCCTTAGTACGTGTCTTCTGTATATTTCATGGGTCATCCCCTAAGTGAATATCATATGTATACTTGGTGGTTCATCCCTTGGGATTTTATCATATGTATACTGGGTGGGTCAACCCCCATGTTTTGATCATCTATATTTCAGGAGGGTCGGTCCCCAGTAATTTATTCCTATTGGCTAGGTGAGATAGCCCATGGGTGGTAATCTATATATACTGGGTGGGACAGACCTTTAGTTTTTATATTTTTATAATGTTTGGGTTATACCATTATTTTTTATCATTGTATACTTATTGGGACTACCCCCAAGTGTTTATCTCTGTCTCTCGGGTGGGTTAACCCGCATGTGTTTATCACTGTATACCAGGTGGGTCAGACCCTGTATGTTTTTCTCAATATACCAGGGGTGAGGTATCCCCTAAGTGATTACCCAAGAAGGCATAGTCTTTTAGAATGAGTATATAAACTCTATAATTAGATGAAATAATTATGGTATTGGGTAGAAGTTTCATTGTAGGACTTTTCCCAGGTATGTGGTTATTAATAGAGGCATATAGTATTGGATGAAGTAGGTATGGTCAGGATTTGAGGTGGAATTTCTAACATCTGACAACCCAAAATTTATATTTATTTCCTTTCATGTTTAGTTTTTTGGTTTGTCTGTTTCACAAGCAAGGTTGCACTCTTTATATAAGATTTGTATATACATCCACTAGATTACAACAACACATAGTATTATCTAGGAATTTGGGATTCTTACTAGGTTGTTATACTTATCCCCCACCCACATACATGGAATTAGTTTTGATGCAGGTGGTTATATATTCATGTTTTTATCTTTGATCATATTAACTACTTGGAGGTGGATTCTTGGTATAGGTCTTGCGAGTTGGGGAGGCCGAGATCTCGACAGAGTGGTTTTTAGGGAGTTGGGCTAATGGATAATTTAATTTTCTATTTTATTCTAGTAAATGATCAGTATTTACAATAAAATGTTTCATGTAGGATATATGATTCTTTTTTGGTATATTTATTTACTACTACCATCACACTATTTATTCTATTTCATCATATAGATTTACTAATTTCTATTCCAGAATGCGCTGGTCTAGTGGGTTCCCTCTTTATATCTATAGGTATTTTGGGAAATGCATTGTATGGATGAGTTATTCAGAATATTTAGTAAATTCAAGTATGAACATCAAGACTTATACCAGAGTTAATTGTCTCCCCAATACAATATTAGGTCCTCATCTCTTAGTGGAATCCTCTAGCATGCAGGGAGGAGTTCTTGAGTTCACATGGTGTGTCTGCATGGGCACCATTTAGGAGGCACATCTTGGGGTCCTAGATTTGTTTTTTAGAGTGAGATAGTAAGAGGAAAGGGGTGTGAAATTTCAATTAAAAATTTCTATTAAAATATACGATACAATTATGTAATTTAGAGATAAAATCAAATATAAAAGTATACACCTTGGAATTGATAAGCGTATTGAAATTTGAAATAATAAGAATAATGAAAAAAATGTCAATAAAGTGATAGATTGATGATGTTAAATATTAGTTGATTAATTAAAAAAAACTAAAATGTAAAATAGTATAAAATTTCATAAAATAAAAGGCACACAATTTTATAAGAAGTTCAATAATATCTCAAGAAAAGGTCCAATTTATCCCACAATAATCACTTTAGAGTTTATGAATTTTTACACCTAGAATTTATTGTTATCAAGGAAACCCAAAAGGAACCTAAATACTTGAATTTATCAGTATCCAATAAAACTTATAAAAGATATTAAGTTTAATGGTTTGTAATAACTTGAAAGTAAATACATTAGTTTTAATGGGAGCCAAGAACCTGGAAAGAAAAGAAAAAGAGGTTTTCTTAGGGGGAAAACCTTTAGAGAAATGATATAAATTATTTATAAAGATAGATAAGAATAAATTGAGAGAATAACAGAAATAATAATGGGAGATAAAAGTATTTGAAGAACAATGTATAAAAATATGTCATGAGAAGGAAAAATGGACTAATTTTTTCATCGATTCTCATTTATATTCTCGCTAGATCATTATAGTTTGATACTATTTGTTTTCTAGCCTCCCATAAGCTATACATATAGGATATGGGGGTATCAAGGTTAATTTTAAGGAGTTAATTGCTTAATGAATCTATTGATCAACACTGTCAACAAACCCTTTTGACTTCCAAACACGATTATAAGAGAGTGAGGTACAACAATCTCCCCCATTTTAATGATCATAACCACTTCAAATAAAAACAGAAATGAAATGATTTTTAAAATAACACATCTAAGGTATTTAAAAACAATATTTCAATATTTTAAAAAGTTATTAATTTGAGATTTCAAAAACATTTTAATACATTTTCAATACTGAAAACAATTTTTTTTTGAAATTACTAAACACAATTTAAGTTAAAATTGAATTATATTCGAAAGGAATTTGAAATGTAACTTTGAACTCATAATTCATCCCATTATGAATCATTTCAAATAAGACATAACTAATGTACCTTTAACAGAAGTACCCTTTGCGATTACTCATAATTAATTATAAATTGGGTTAAAGAAATTATAAATAAAATGAAATTACGTTAATTTTCATTAGTTATCCTTTGAGAGAGAAAAAATATAATTTAATATTTCTAAAAAATTAAGAATCCTTTTAATTAACAAAAAATTGAATGTTTAGAAAACAAAAAATATATTTAAAGTATAGAAAAATTTACATATTTTTCATTCAAAGTAGACAATGATTATGATCAATACTTAAATAAAACTTCAAAATATAATATTTTTTTCTAAAATTAATTCTATGATTGGAATAAAAAATTTGAATACAATTTCCTCAGAAAGAAGTTCAGAATTAAAATAGGATTTCTACTTTAGAAACATTTTATTATTAGGAAAACAAGATCTTGATTTATTGATGTTTTAAAAATGTATTGACCCATAAAACAATTAAATTCAAGAGAAATAAATTAAAAGACCTAATTGACTTAAAATCAATAAATGATTTTGAAAATAATACTTTAAAACGTGGAAAAATTGAGAAGTAAGGAATTCAAAAGAAAACTTGAAAGTAGTTATTTTTTTTAGAAATGTTAATCTATTATTAAGGTTAATAATGTTAATGGAAATAATACAATGAATATTAAGGTTAATAATGTTAAGGTTAAAGGACTATTACTTATTCCCAGAATGAATATATCATTAGTTATATAACCTCCAATTTTCAAGGTTATAGCCTCTATGTGAATCTATACCAAAACCACATACACCTGCTAGCATCTAGACACAAATATTTTTCTAGGAATATTACACCCACTTTACTTTAGCATAATTAATCTTTATAACGTTTTAAATTTTTACTGTTAAAAATTGTTTATGATATTAAGGCATTTTAAACTTCTAAGAAAACCCAATATTTCTCTATTTAATGAATAATAATTACAAGAATATAATAACAAACACACCCATAATAAATTCAAAATAAATTTTAAGAAATATGACTTGTAATGATATTGGGTAATTTGGGATGGGTGCTATTAAAATCAAGAAAGATATCACCTTTTTGGAAGCTATCTCTCAAAAAGTGATTTTTAAGATCAATTTTCTTTGTGAGATGGTGTTAAATTAGATTTATAGAAATAATATTGGAACTAGGGTATTTATAATTAATAGTAACATGATTGTATATAATCCCATAATCAAAGAGAGTGTTTTTCATCTATATAATTTGGGTACAGAGAATCCCCACTACAATATATTCAACATTGACCATAGATAGGTAAATAAGATTTTGATTCATACTAATCAAAGAGAAAAGGGATTTTCCCTGTTGACCATGAGTCCCATTATTAATTTTCTTATATAATTGATATCCACCATAAATATCATCATAAAAACTTGTAAGTTAAAAAGTGGTGTCTTGTGAATAACATAAATCAATATTTTTAAATACATTAAATATCTAAAAATTCTTTTAATAACATTTAAATGTGATTCTTTTTGATTTTATTAAAAATGAACATAGAGGCATACACTAAACATGATTTTTTCTATGTCTTACTATTGTAAATAAGGATCCCAATCAAGCCCATATAGAGATTATCATCAACAGGTTTTTTGAATTCATCTAATGTTATTTTGAAAGAAGTACTCATATGTGTACTTATTTTATTTAATTTATCCTTATATAAATTCTATAAATGTTCATTAGATTGTTTTAATTTACTTAGTAAAATTACATATTTATTTTGAAAAATTAAAAAACTAATAAAAAAATTATGTTCCCCCAATTTTTTTTAAATTCATTTCTCATTAAATAAAAAATATTATTAAAAATAGATTCTTTATTAGAACCAAAAATAATATCATCAAAATTAATTTGAAAAATGAATAAATAATTGTAAATAAATTTTATGAACAAATTTGATTCAAAATTTCCTATTTAAAATTTTTTTTTTAAAGAAATGTATCCAACTGTTCAACCTAAGCCTGATGGAATTTTTTAAACCATAAGTATCATTGGTTAATTTAAATATATGATTTGAAAATTTTAAATATTTAAAACGATGTGGTTGTTTATCAATAATTTTTTTTAAAATAAAACCATTGAAAAAATTACTTTCTACATCCACTTGAAAAAGATTATAATTTAAATGAGTAGAAAATTCCAATATGATTCTAATGGTTTATTCATGTTGAAGAGTGCAATAGAATCATTGTATTTAATGTGTTTTTATTAATTATTTTATTTTTCCAGGTTTAAATCATTGTTACAAATTATGTAACCTCATCTAGTTTATTTTTAAACACTTATTTAGTACTAATAATTGGATGATCATCGAATCTTTTAACAAGAGTCCAAAAATTATTATTTTTGAATTTTTTAATTTATCATGCATTACGATTAACCAATTTTCATCATTTATGACATCATCAATATTTAGTGTTTCTTTGTATGAAACAAAATCATAATTTTTCGACTAATTTAAAACTAACCTTCTTGTATGAGTACCAACTGCATGTCATTGATATAATTTTCTAAAGGATATTATTTAGATTTCACCCATGCCTTGGGTAAAGGGATAAATTCTCATTTATCATTAAATTCAATTTCTTTATAATTAGATAGTATATTAAAGAAAAAAATTTCTTGTAAAACCTTAATGTCATTTATTTGGGATAGGGTTTAGTGAAAATCTCATTAAATATGATATGAATTTATTCTATATAGTTTTTCTTCTTTTATTAAAGGCTCAGTATGTTTTAATTTAGTTAGAGTACCCAAGAAAGTACCTTCATTGTATTTGGGATCAAATTTTTTTATATTTTCTTAGGTAATGAGAATATATTATTTTCATCTAAACACCATTAAAAATCCAAATTTATGATTTTCCCCATATTTCATATAGGGTCTTTTTAAGGAAGGATGTTATGAGCACATGGTTTAAGGTATAACAGGTAGTACTAACTACCTTATCCCAAAAATATCTAGAGAGTTTTATTTAAGTGTGTTCCTACAATTTCTTAGAATTTTAATTTCATTTCTTAAGAACCTATTTTTTTATGGAGACCAGAGAGAAGAAATAGAATGGCTATAACCATGTTAAGTACAAAGGGAATCGAAATATTTATTCTCAAACTCTCCCCCATGATCAAACTGAATTATAACTATCTTAATGCCTTTTTCAGTTTTTATAAACATAGAACATTTTATAATGTTTTTGAACGCCCTAATTTTGTGAGATAATAAATATATCCATTGAAATCTTTTATAATCATCAATTAGTTCAAAAGTGTTCGATTAACCTCTTATACTTTCAATTTTGTTTGGTCCAAAATTTTTAACATGAATATGACTAAAGTATATAGATGTGGATACTTAAATGAAGTTTTATATTATTTACCAAGTTAAAATGGATCAAAATTTTTGTTATTTTTTTAATTGAAGTTTAGGAAAATATAAAACTAGAGGATTTCATTCATGTTTTACAAGTTTGTGTGTGGTGTAATGAACAAGGAAACTGTGACAGATATATGAAAACATACTTTAAAATAATAATATGAAAATAAAAAATTCTATGTGGAATCAGAGACATTAAAAAATCATTTTGAAAAGATACTTTAAAACCATTATCACATTATTGACAAATACTTAAATAATTATGTTTTTACCATTTATCATATAAAAAATATTTAATTATTGAAATGTTTTAAAAACTAATAGTACCTATACCTATGGTCTTACTTAATGAGTTATCATGAAAAGTGAAATGGCCTCAATTGATATTTTCAAGATGATTATGGTTAGAGGATTCACAGTGCATGTGTATTAAGAGGCCACATCCAAGTACCATGTAGATCCTTAGATTTTTTTCATGGGACACATTTCCTAAAAAAAAAATCCAGATTCTCAATACATTGGAAACAAAAATTTGGGTCCACTCGTGTCATCCAAAAGATATTTTGGAATACATAATTTTTTAGAATATTATTTTCTATATGAATTCCTGAACACATTATTATAAGTGATATGAATTGAATTAAACCTATCATAATAAAAATATTTAAACAATATTCATAAATAATAAGCAAAATTTTTTATAATATTTTCAAAATCTATTTTGGTATAATCCTCTTAAAAAAGTAGTATTAATTTTGAGGTTTGTTATTGTTTTTTAAAACTATATCCAATACTATTTTTTACATGTTTTAAAGAACCAAGAAGTTTCCTGAACCCTTTCTCACCTTGGCTGATATCAAAAAGAGAATTTTTAATATCTTTAATTTGTAATTATAATTTATCAATATCAAGTTACTCGTATAATTTCAAGTATAAACATCATTTTTTAGAGGAATGACTATTTTAAAAAAGTAGTTGATTATATTTATTTTTTGGTTCTCCTATTTTTATGGTAACTTCACACAATGTATCTGTTAATTTTTCAAAATATATTTTTCTTAAAGAAAAATATGTGGTGGAATAATTAGAAGTGAAAGAAGTAGCATAATTTACTTCATCACATACCTCAGTATTGGTCATAGAAGATTTTCCCCTTCTATCATCTATGTAAAAGGAAGAAAGGGAATCATCACTAACACTCCAAATAATAATTTGTTGTCCTTATTTATTTTATTCCTTTAGTTTTTGAGAAATAGTAAATTTTTATTGATGTGTCACTTTTTTTTTGAAATGTTAAAAATTTACCTTAAATACTTTCCATTAATTCTCATTTTTATCTTGGTGAAAGGATTTGTTGTTCTTATTATTCATAAATTTGTTTAATTTCTTGGATAGATGTGATATCTCTCTTTAAATTATGTAAGTGTCATCATCTACTGATTTAAAGTAAATTTCATTATTTTAGTTCACTTACTATTATAATTTTTTCACATTTTAGCTTTATAGAGATTTCATAGGTTATGAGAGAACCAATGACTTCTTCATTTTCCATGTTCTTATATCATTTTCATCTTAAATGTTTGTTACCCTGGGTGACTAAGTACTTGGAGAGACCCAATTTGTCTTCTTCAAAAGTATTTTTGTAGTAAGAAAATTAAGAAGAGAATTTATTCCATTATAAACGTTGGTAAAATGAGTAATAAATTGAATAATTGATTCATTAGGATTTAAGTTAAAAATATCAAAATTGTTTCCATACATATCAATCCTTCTGTCTTTAATATCAATACATAATTCATGAGTAACTTTAAGTCATTTAAATATTTCATGATTAGTTTTAAAATTTAAAATCTAGTAAATTAATTTTATTTAAAACCATAATTGACGAAATTCATTGATTTTATATATTATTTAAATGTTGAAATATCATTTGGAGTCCATTTGTAATCTTATTATTTAGTTGGTATATAAGAATGCTTGTCACTTATTGAAATTGAATAACTTGTGATTTGAAGAAAAGTAGACATGTGAGTTTTTCTAATAAATGTAGTCTATTCTGTCAAATAAAGGGGCTTGACCCATTGAGTATCATTTGAGATAGCCCTTGGTGTTTATGGTAGAGGGAAAATTTCAAATATTGTTCCATGAAATTGATTAAAATTTCTAAAAATAAAATTTTGAAAACAATTTCTAATTTGTTTTTTAAAAGAGGACTCTTCTAATAGCAATTTTTGTTTAGAGGAAGAAGAAAATAGTGGGGTAAATTTTAGTTGGAAATTTTATTAAAAATATTTCATTCCGTTAGACAATTAATAGATAAAATAAAATAAGAAAATTAACACAATTTAATTAAAAAGGCTCTTTAAATTCAAAAAATCATCATAATGAAAACAAAATATAAATCAATAAAGAGGTTGATATTATTAGAGATTAATTTATTTGTTGAATGAAAGAGAATAAAATGTAAAATATGTTGAAATTAAATAAAAAATGCACACCATTTAATAAGGAATTTCATTAATAGATCAGGTATAAATCCTATATTTCCCAAAAAAAATTCTTGAGGAGTTATGAATTAATAGACCTTGACTCTAGTAGAAGTCAATAAACCTGGAAATAATATAAAACCCTGAATTTAGTTGTAGTAAATAAATATGAAAAAATAAAATGTTTTAAAGTTTTCCAAGAACTTGAAAAGAATTACCTTAATTTTAGCAGTAGTTAAGGACCCAAAAATTAAGAAAAATAAGGTTTTCTTAGGCACAAGTCCTTTGAGGAAAAGATATCAATTATCTAGAAATATAGAGAAGTTTTCATTTATAGAAATATAAGAAAAAATATGGGAGATAAAAGTGATTTATGAAATAATTACAGTGATATATTTTGAGGAAGAACAATGGAATCAATTTTTTCCTCGATGGCTGTTACTATTCACTAATGATTATTTCAGTTAGATCTTGTCTCTTTATAAGTCTCCTGTGGTTTTTATTTATAGGATCCATGGGTCTTTATGTCAATTGAGAGTATTTAATGGGTTTTTTAATATGATTAAGATGATCATAAATGAATCCTTTATATAGTTGAATCAATGTCATTAGGTATCCACCCAATTCCACCATTTTTCAAACAGTCTTGTTGTATCCTTATGGGTTTTTGAAGACTACTTCGAGTAGATTCAAGCTTCTATCGTGTAGTTAATGAGGAACCTACTTAAAATGAGTAATTTACAGTCACATTTGGATGGATATTGATATTTCATTGGGTAGATGATGGACTTCTAATATCTTTGGAGGTTCTATATTGTGCTATTTGTTGACTATTGGTTTTCTACCAGTGGGAAGGTGTTGTTTCCTAGTGAGGGTCTTCAGAGTGGTCTCTATAAACATTTTTATGGTTTTGTTTATTCCTTTTATTACCTAGTATGATGTCTTTATATAATTACGTAAATGACACTTAAATGACATGGTAAGATCACAAAAAATATGTTTCTAGTCATTAAAACCATCTAGGAGAGTGATACACAATAATAACCACTCTATGTTAGAGTCATTGAAATATTATTTTTTATAAAAGATATGAACAACTGCATTCAAGTGAGCTACAACTACCTCATATGATTACGAGTAATATGATGTATATGTCATCTATGTCTGTGTGATCAACCCATTTCTGAATTTCATAAAAAGGTAAACCGGTGAGAAAACACCTGAAGAGGATAACGCGAATTGGTACTCATTTATCGAGTCCATATATACCAGGAAGATCCAATTTATCTCATTTATAGGGAAACAATCATAATGAATAAGGATACACTTTTTATAAGAAGGGAGTTTTGATTAATTAACACTTTGATGGGGCATGTGAAGAAATCCTGGATCGTTGAGCATTGGAGATCCCTTTAGGAACTCTAATGGTGATTTCATGGGATGCCTTTTTGGTCCATGGGGAACTACGTTGTATCTTAAAGCTGAAATTCACGGCCTAATCAATGCAGATGACCTGTCTATACCAAAAATATGGAATAATTTATGTCTTGAGTGTGACTCTACATCTATTATTCAAGCTATCATAACTATTAATTTTCACCTCTTCTGATAGATAACAACCCGATCGACCATATGATTAGATATGATCTCTTAAATGGAATATTTTATAATGAATTATTTTGTTGAAGATAATTCTCTTTTTGATGGCATTTCAAACAAATGGGTAAGTTTTGATGGTCTAATATTTTCTAATAATCTCCCTGATTAGATGATGCCTTTTTATCAAAGAGATAAATGTAAAACGACATCCTTCAGACTGGTTCATCTTTGTTTCTTTTAATAAATTAGTTTTGTATTTAAAAAATTTCTCACCTCTTTTTTTAAAAAATAATAAGGGAATGAAGTTAAGAATGTTTTAGAGGAGTCTGCAAGTGGAATTTGGACCCTTGCTAGAGAATTTTGGATTTTTCTTGAGGAAGGGATAAACTAAATATTCACAGCACAAAAAACCTGGATAAGTGAGAAGAATTTTATTGTATTCCAATAAATATTTCCCTCTCTCATATTTATAATGAATTCATACTGTGGTATTTTTTTTACTTATTTTCTATAATTTTATGCATTTCCAGTTAATGAAATTGATTTTGTTCATATTTTTGTGGGATTCCCACCCTCTCCATTTTTTATTTTTTAAAAGTGATTATTAAGATCTTATATTTAATTACTGGATAACTCGAAACTCTCCCACTAGAAATAAACTAGTGAATTCCTAGTTTATAAACCTATTTTTGAACTTCTTATTTTTGATTTAAGGATTTGGGTATTTAAGTAGAAGAGGTGAAAAATGATTTATTTCACTTCTCCTTTCAAAATTTGATTTCACATTTCTAAAAAAAATTCACTCCAACTCTTTGAATCACTATTTTATGATGGGATTAGTGATTTGAGTGTGGATGGAATCATAGTTTGGGTCCACTAGAGATAGTGGTGGATGAGGACTTATGAGGTTTGATAAGTGTGATATTCAATCAAATAATATATGTGGTGAGAATATGTATTTTCAATTTGAGACACACATAGAGTAATAATATTTAATCTAATATGTGATTCAATGAGGGATCATTATGTTTGAATCCATATGTGTCTCCTTTCTTGCATTATATTCTATCTATATTTATTTTTTCTTATTTTTTATGGTTGCATCTATCTATTATTGTTTGTGTTCTATTTTGAAAATAATAGAAACAATCAAAAAGAAAAATTTGTGAAAGATTAGTATAACGTTTAAACTATATCCATGTAATATAAACACATGTTCATATTTCTACATTATAAATAATTTTTAAATTCTAATTTTAGAGCCTTTCAAAATGATTAATTGATAGACAACAATACATTTTTACCCTTGAAGGAACATCAGTTCTATAATTTCATATGGAAATAAATTTTAGGTAAATGTTTTGGTAAGGAAATAGGAAAATGAAATTAAATAAAATACTTTATAAGGTTTTGAAACTGAATTTATATTAGACATTTGATATTACTTGATGGATTCTATAGCATAATCTAATATTAAAGTAGAATTGAATAATAAATCTTAGGGATTAATTAAAAATAAGGTTTATTTGGAAGTATATTATTATTATATTGAATTTAAAAGAAATTAGAACATAAATATTTTGGTTTTATTGATTTAATTCTTAAGTTATACTAATAATATTAAAGGTGAAATTGATTTATTTTTAGAAAATTAGTAAGGAACATGAAATTCAAAAAGTGAAATATGTATATTCCATGAATTATATGTTAAATATTGGGAAATAGACCAATATAATTTACTAACAAAATATTTGTATCATGTAGAAGAGAATGAATAATTAAATACTCAGGGGGGGGGGGTGGATTTATATATTTGTTAAAGAATCATGAGTCTAAATTAAAAATATTGTTTCAAAGAATAATATAATATTTTGGATATTTTTAGATAAAAAAATTAAATAAATTAGGGTAATTAGGAACAAGGGGAATTTAAAAGTTGTTGAGTGCTTGAAGTGCCGATTTAATGAGTATAACAATATTTGGATTCAATGGTAAAACATAGAAAAATAATACAGTGAGTACAAAGTGAAAATGAAATAATAGTATTGTAAAAAGTTTTCATTCATCATTATCTTATCAATATTGAATGAGTTACTCAAAATTGAGAGATATATTGAGTTTTAGAATGGATTTTTCCCTTTTAGTATGTTCTAATTTTATGGAAAATTAGGTCAAATAATATTTTATTATTATGTGGTTGGGAGATACTTGAAAGGAGATACACTTGGTAGTTAATGAATGGAAATAATAGGATATACTAATTCTTAGAGAATGGATAATTTATATAGATATTGGTTTCAATGTTCAAATTGTTGTTATACAACTGTCAATTATCAGAAAAAAATAATTAATTTTTTTTTGGAATTCATCGAAGGATGGATATGAGTTAATAAAAAAAATTCACTAGGGAAATATATTTTACCCATTAAAAGAGAAGGAATATGAATTATTTAAATGTGATAAAGTGAATGAGGATAAATAAAAGTTTATATCAACTCATTTTTGGATTTCCTTGAATGAAAATATGTTAATAATGATATAGAATTCAATACATATTGAGATATATTTGAGGACCTCAAATAGAACAAAATAAGTGGATTCTTGACCATCGATGTTCATCCTACTTGATTGGCTGTGTTAATCTTCTTGAAAATTCTAATGTATCAGTTAATGGAATATTTTTATTCGGTAATGGAGAAACAAATAGGATTGGAGGAAGTAAAAAAATACCTTTATCTACGGTTGAGTTTAAAAATACTTATTTTCTCTATCTAGATGGTCTATAAAAATATTTTTTGAGTGGGAGAGTTATAAGTCTCATGATTGGAAGTAATATTCTATAGAAATATCTGTCATATCAAATAAAAAACTATAAATTCTATAATATAGTACTTAAGAAGAAATAAATCTTTTATCAAGTGTATAAAAGAATAAAACTCATCTTATTAATATAGAAATTGAAAATAATTTATGGAATTAGAGGTTTTTTTTTCTGAAGGGTTTAGAGAATCATCAAAATTAGAGGAAATACTAAATATTCTTAATCAGAAGAGGAATAAAGAAAAATTATGTGATGTATACTTTAGGGGTAAAATGGAAATAAATCAATATAAATTAAATAAAAAGTGATTTTTGATATCTACTGGACATGGTACAAAAAAATTTATATGTTCGAATTAGTCAATCTGGAACTTGAGGGAAAAAATATTTCACCTTATTTAATGATTAATACAACATTATTGGATGTGTTATATTCCAACAGTCTAAGAAATTAGTGACTAAATTCATCAAAATATTCAAAAAGAGGGTATATAATGAAATTGGTAGAATAATAAAGATTCTATATTTATATAATGGATCTAAAAACAGATCAATTGAGGTGGAACATTATTTGGAGAAACATGAAAAGAGTATGATGTGCCATTGTTAAGGACTCATCAACTGGATGGATTTATGGAAATGTGAAATCTCATGGTCAATTACATAGACATGAAATTATTTATTGGATGTGGCCTCTCATTCCACTATTGGAAATAATTAGCTGAAGTGGTTTTATACTCTCAAAATTGAGCATTACTTATCCTTGGAGAGAAGATAACTCCATGTGATATATTTAATTTAAGGGAGCTTTCCTTTCCGATGAAAGTGTTTCATTTGAAATAATGAAAAAATCATGGTTAATATAGAGAAGTGGTGTTTGATGTAATATTTCTAGGATACTCATTCAAGAGAAAATTCTTTATATGTATTGTTAATAGGCTCAATGAAATTATCAAAATAATAAATGCCAAAGTTATTTAATATGAAGTTATGAAAAATAATGTTGTTATTATATTTTATAAAATTTGATTATTGGAAGAATATGGAATTGGGAACCTAGGAGTGGTGTAAAATATTCAACTTAATCTTAATTCAAAACTTTAATTTTAATATGAACATATTTTTTAAGGTATTTAATCTGTGACTCAATTCAAAAAATAAGAATTTATGTTAAAACAAAAAAATTCATTGGTGAAAAGTATTCTGTTACAAAAACTCATATAAGGATTAATAAATACAAAATTTCTCTATAATAATAGGTGGAACTGGATACATTTGAAGTTATGAGAAATGATGAATCATGGGTGAAATATATGAACGATTAATTGTTGAATATTGGACATAATAATACATGGGAAATTTTATAGACATAAGGAACACAATTTTATTTTTATGAAGTGGTTCCTAAATAAAACGATGAACATAGATGAGTGGTCTGTAACAAGGAAATGATTTTATATAAAGGGAATTCCCATATTGAGCTAATTGATGTTGATGAAAAAGTTTCACTACAGGGAATGAATGGACTAATTAAACATTTATTGACTGCGATAGAAAAAATAATTTTCAAGGACTATCAAATGGATCTGAAGACTATTTTCTTAAATAGAGTACAAAAATAGGTGGCCTATAATAAAAAACAAATATTATTTCTATCAACTATAATGATGTAACATTTTCTAGGTCAAAAGGGATTTATATTTCCAAAAGTAATCACCTTTTTATTAGTATGCATGACTAATCACATATTAAAGGAAGATAGGGTTCAAGGGGGTATTGGCTAATGAAAAACTCTCTATAAAATTATTTGATAAAGAGTAGTTCATAGTAATGGTTCATGTGGATGACATTATTTTTGGTGGAATGAATAAGAATTATACTATAATTGTTTCTTATTTAATGTGTATATAATTTAATATGTCAATGATTAGATAATTAAATTAAATCCTTATTCTACAGGTATATCAAAATAAAGAGTCCATGATTATGACAATGATGAATTTTTGAAGAGAGTTATGAAAACATTTTAAGATGGAAGATAGAAAAATTATTTCAATTCCAATTGTGGTTGGTTATAGAATGGGAAAGCATGATGGAAAAAAAATGAAGTGGACTAAAAATGTAGAAAAGGATTATTGGAAGACTACTTTATCTCACATATAAGATTGAATATTTTTTATGTTCCATTCTTAGAGGAAAGGTTTCAGAGTTGTGAAAATGAAGAATGTGTTACAGCAGTGAAAAAAATCCAAATATATATCCATGTAATTATTAACCTTGAATTAATGTATAAAATAAGAAATTAACATGAATTGTTTGCATACTTGGATGCTGATTGATCTGAAGATATTTTTTTTCACAAATCCATAAGTGGTGAGGAATTATTAATCATACTAAATTATGTTAGTTATATGAATTAAATTCAGGAAGGTATATGCTTGAGCATAATATAGGCTAATTATATCATAGTAATAAAGGATTTTACTCAATTGATATGGGTGAAGTAATTGTTATAAGATATTATAAAAATGGTATGATAACAAATTATGATTTTTTTAATTAAAATATTTCCATCAAGTTAACATAGAACACATTTAAATATTCCCACACAAAACATATCGAGATCTGTTACCACTTTTAAAAGAACAATTTGAGTTTGTGATTATGTAGTTTTAGTTATTTGAAACCCATAATCTTGTGGTAAATATTTTTTAAAAGAAACTATTTAAATATGTGGCTGAGACACTTTAATTGAACCTTGATGTTTAACTATCATCCTCTAAATTTGGATTTTAGAAATTACCTCTCCTTGATACATAAATTGCTTCATTTGGTAGTTTTTTTGTGAGTGTTATAGGAGTTTATCTTTAGTTGATAATTTGAGGCCATGGGAAGATACAATCCATGGGTAGTCATATAAATAATGAGAGATATGGAGATTTTATAGAGTGAAATTATAATGAAATGTTACATATGATTAATTTGATTAAAAATGAACAATATTTGAAAATTTTAGAGAAAATATAAAATTAAAATATTCACTTTTTTTGACACTGATATTTGGATCACATAGGATTATAGAATTTATTAATTACTTTTTTGTCTAAATTATTGAAAAAGGAAAGGGATTTTTGATGATGTGTTTTATAAAAAGGATAGTTTCATGGTGCTCAGAGATGATAAAATATAGATAAGTGATCCATTTACATTTTATTATGAAAAAGGGAGAATATCTGAACTATAAATCCATTAAAATATGGAAGATTTAATGAGAGGAATTTTTTGGTGAAGAAATGATAACATTTTTATGGATTTATAAATGAATGTAAAATAGTATTTATGGGGGGTAATGTTGTAACGTGACGTTGTAATTTTGTATATGTTATAAATTAAAATTTGGAATTTGAGTTATGTAGAGCGAGAGAAGTTTGGTGAATGTTTTACATTGTTCTTGTGACATCGAACATGACCATAATAGCAGTATGTTGGTCATGCCCTTAATAGTTACTGTAAATATAGAATTATATAGATAGCGATGATATATCACAATGTAATAGGGAGAATCATACCAAAGTTTTACTATAATTTGTTTAATGGGAGACATCAAACCACAATTCTAGGATAAAAAATTTAATGTACAACACTATTTGGTGATGGAGGCAACACTTCATTATAAATCCACATGTGACACTAAAAAAGTGTTTTGATTTAGAAAAAATACGACTCATTTAATTCTATAATTAATAAAACATATCATGAGACAAGAATCCATAGAAAAAACTGGAAACCATGAATGTTTAGTTTCTTTCTATATTGTATGAGATTGAGAGGATTTTTCCATGGATTAACTAATCAGGCCACAATGGATTTATCAGTTGATATAAATTTATAGAGATTTATTATGAAATAAGGGGTTATTTTATGATGTGATTTATAGCCAAAATAATGTTTTTTGGTTGTTATATTGACATGTAATCATTGATGAGTCTGGACAGTTTTTTGTTCCATATTAATCATTCAAAATGGATCTCGATGATGATGGTTTTTTCAAGAAACTTCTAATGGATGTATTTAATGTAGGGAAATTTAAATATAAATATAGATTCCAATTTAAATTTTAAAAGTTAAATTATTTGGTAGGAAATAGAAAATATTTTCGTGTGCAATGAAGAAAATAAAAAAATGTCTTGGGAGAAAAGGAGAGAGAGAGAGAGAGAGGTAGTATTAGTTCATTAAATATTTGATACTACAAGAGATGGTAATTTTTTAATGTATTTTCATTGATGAAATTTTTTTTGGATGAGGAATTTGTTATGAATATTTGTAATGATTCATAAGGGATGATCAAATCATTTTGGAGATCAACCTATGTTTTTTCATATCATTTCAATCTCAATTATGTTTGTAATAATGACTAGTGTGTCATTATCATCATTATTTTTATACCACTTATAATGCCTTAATCAACACCAAGTGATGTAGTGGTTATTAGTAATATCAATACATCACTGATTTGTACACTGTTGATATCGCTTAGTTCGGGTAATCCAAGATAAATCTTGTTGTCCATTCTGTTTATTATTTTTGATTTCTAGTTTTGTGGTTGTGCTATTATTTGGATAAATTTTATTTTTTTGAATAATGGGGATAATATATGGACAAGTTTGATACATGAAGTGAATTTATAACACCTTAATTTACCCTATGTTATTGTGTATTTTGGGACCTCTAGTTAATACACGTTGTTTGAGAGACACCAGTTAGATTTTATTTAATCTATTAGTATAAATTGGTTATTATGGATAACGTAGTGAATGAAAATTCAGTACCATTGTTTAGTGGATAAAATTATCAGATCAAGAAGAATAGAATGAGACCACACTTATGATCTCTCGAGTCTGATGTTTTATCTTCTTAATTTCATGGAATAAAAGTTAGATATGTAATTAAGTTTTCTATGATAGATGTTATGGGTTTTTATGTATCAATTAAAACTTTATAAACCTAGAAAAATAATAATGAAATCAAATCCAAATCCACCATTCATGAAAATAGGACCAATTTTTATATTAAATGAATAAAACCAGGATACCTTCCACCAAATATAAAAACTATCGCTAAATTTAAGCATGCACCTCATGATGATATATATGATATGGATGATTAAGTCCCTCCTTCATGTAATATCCAAAAGTTTTAATGAATCACCAGAGAAATTGGGTAAAAATATCATTCCACCAATGAAATTCTATTACCCATTGAAGGATAAGCGACAAGGATAAATAGAGGAGTGTGAATTTAGAGGGAGGCACTCAGATAAGCACAAAACCATTTTCAAGCCACAACCAACACATTAAAATACTAAACCCTCCCTAAATTAACTAACATGTTATGAGTTATGTATATGGCTATAAACCATTATAACGATTCAAATATATAATCAAATCTTAAGTGAACTAATTCTCATTATATGTAATATATAATGAATACCCATCTGAAACTAATTTTTGGTAAAATATAAAATACATTTAGGGAATTTATATGAGTTAATATAAATCCTCATTTAGTTACCCAAATTTTGTTACTCTATTTCAATTTATAGTGTTGAAAACAATATGAATTTCTGAATCCATAATTATAATAAAAGAGAAGCCATCAGTAAATCATCTGTTCTACTCAAGACATAGAAGGTTTTGACATGATCTTTATCAAAAAGATATATCACTATATATATGTATACAATATACATCATATTCATGAATAAATTTTCATCTCATCCATTTTTCCATGAAATTGAGAAATCCAAGAACATGGAGTTTTTCATTTATATATAGCCAATCATATGTTCATTTTTCTCCATGTTTAGGAAAACCATGTCGAGGAATACATCATATGCCATTTAGCTTTATGGAACAACACATAAAATGACCCTCCTCAATTAGATAATAACATAATATGTCTTATATATTTTTTCCCATGGACTTCCTCAGTACATGTCAATTAATTTACCATATGAAAGGAAAAACCCCTTCTTTGGAATGATTGAACTAATGAAATGTTCAAAAACATACCCAACCACCCCATAATTTTTCATGTCTTAAGGCTTGTGTAATAAAGGTATCAATGTATGAAGGTTTTCATGTTAGTTATATTTCTCACCTTAGGTATTGGGGAAATCCAAATATGAACCATGCACCCCAAATATACCAGAAATATATTGCATAGTACTCTATATGGAATATATCATGGGTCATCAGGTGTAATTTTTTTTATTTATCATGAGAATATTATATATTCTAATACAAGAATCCTAATAATTCTAAATGTAATTTTTCATCATAACCTATGATACAAACTGATGAAAATTGGTTTGGGATAACTAAAATTACACTTTGAGAGATAATTATCATTTCTTGTCTTGATATATATATATTCAACCAATATGAAATAATTATAAAGTATAGATTACATTTTATATCACATGATACATTTATATTCTTAAAATATATTAAGGATAAAAAAATATATATAAGAGACTATATTATCACATAATATATAAAAGACTACCAAATCAAAGTTATATTTGTTACACTTTTATGAAATATTAAACTCATCACATATTTGTGTATTTTGTAACAAATTCTTGTGTGATTATCTAGTTTAACTCTAACATTGAAATACTTAGTGAGTAAAATTCATCAAGAAAGGTATTTTTAATAATGATGGGACTTAGTAATTATATTCCTAACGTAGTTTTTAAACATCTTAACACCACAACCTCAAATGCAATAATGTAAAAAAATTATGTGGTCTACTTACAACTTTTTTTAAGTTCATCATTATCATAATCCTTGGAAACTATTCCATAATTTTTTTGTGAGATATTTTTTGAAACTATATGAATCACTTTACACTAACCAATATACCCTAAAATAGTAAGGATATTAAGGGACATTTAGCTTTTATTTTGATTCTGATGATCCTTTACTTGTTAAATGAAAACTTCTCAAAGTTGTAACATACTCCCATTGGAATCTTAAAAACTATATTCTCTTCATATTATCATGCTATGAAATAAAAGCTCATTTGTGTTTATGAAGCATCACTTATTTATTTTAGTGATAAAATTAAGAAAAAAATTATTATATCCATATATTATATCATAATATATGTGTTTAAAGAATTTTATTGAAAAGAAGAGTATTATTTAAAATACTATACTGAAGGGTGATAGAATAATATATCTAATATATTGATGATTATCTAAAAAAATGTTTCCAAATCAATTGAATTTAAACTAAAATCACTAATAATTTTTAGTTTTTTTAAATCTTGTATTTTAATAAATTTTATAAAGTATAAATTTGGTATTATGTACCCATTGTGTCACATCTGGGGTGTATTTTTGAGTATTTTTCACTTTTAGTTTGGATTTTATCTTCATTACATGGATTACTTCGGACTGTTTGATAAAAATGGATGTTTTTTAACCGAACAAAAGGGGAACATAGTTGGAACATGGGTACTAGAAACTCTGTGCCCTAGATATTATAACTGTCTAGGCCACACGACATAGAGAATGGGTCACATCCCTTCATAGATAACCATGGGACCATGACAATGGAAATTTCTAAGGATCACAACTAGGATCATGGGAATTTACCCCCTCTATGAAATTAGTGTGGTCTACTTTCCTCTTAGGAAGAGGTACCACATTGTTGGGGAATGATCTAGAAGACTATGCAGCCAACCCATGCGGCCTTCCATATCTCTACAAATTTTTGAATTCCTTTTTTTCATCCCAAATTTTAACCCAAATCACCCATTTACTTTCTCATTAAAACTCCCTTTCCTTAGGCACACCCCATCTCTTCCCTTCATCCCTTGGGCTCCAGATATTGGGTGCTTTTGGGTTGGATATTCAAGAAATCACTAAGTAAGCTTCTCCCATGCCCTCTTATTCCTTCTTCTTGGTTTATCTTATCATTCTCTTTGAATTATCTTTATCAAACTAGGGTTTTGACCTAGGTTGGTTCTAAATATATTTCCTTTAGATAATATCATGATGGTTTTGGTTTGATTGTTCTATTTTAGGGTTTCACCTTATTGCGAATTTTGGTTTCTAATGATTTCCAGGTTATTTCAAGCAAGAGATTGGTGCTTCCATGCCTTGATAATATTTTATGATTTTATTATGCTTAATTGTTTTATAAATGGGTTTTATAAATTCTGTTGGTGGTGTGAAAGGTTTTTTCTATGTATTTTGTTGTGAGTTTCATGTTTTATAGAAATATTCCCATTATAAATGGTTATTTTTCATTTTTGATTTAAAATGTTAGCATTTTTATGGTATAATAACAAAGTCTAATTTATATACGGATTGAAATGGAGCACATGGGAAGCCTAGGAATCGTAGTGGGAAGACTAGGTCTAGTACATTAGGAGAGTCAACAAGGCAAAGTCCTTATTTCCCTAATAGTATTATGTAACAACCCTAACTAAACATTGATGATGTGGATGGGTTGGCTTGAGAAGGAGACAGACCGATGTGTCCATGATGTGATCACTGAGAGTACAAGGTTCATAGTATTCCACTAATGATAGTTCCTTAGGGACTTCCCGTGGTTCTCTTGCTATGCGTAAAATTTAGCATGTTTTCACATTTATTTCATGTTTTATTTAAAATCATGTTTTATTTAAATTTTATATTTATTTTATCAGAAATTGGAAAGTTAAGTTTCTATCTAATTTCATTGAAGGTAATCATTTCTGGTGGTTTCTTCATATACAAGCTTTTTCATACCATACTTGCACCCTCGAGTGTAATTTGAGCATGATATGTTTGACGTAGGTAAATGAAAGTCCTTCTAAAGTGGAGATGGTAGATCTATTTGTCAGTGGTTACTTTGTAGGAAATTGTTGTTGGTGGTGGAATGATGGAATTTACCCAAATTTTTCATGGAGTCTTGTGGTGAAGTTGGTCCCCGAACCCTATTTGGTTTCTTTGGTTCTTATTGTAAAAGTTTAATGATTAACCCATGCTATATATATTTTCTCTATTCCAGGTATTATGGATGTTTGTTATGATGTGTTGTATCATTTTTGTGGGTTATTTTTAATTTATTATCTAGGAAGAAATCATCCCTAAATGTGTTACACGATGCCCATGCATTAGTTTACAACCTGTGGGGATCATAACACCCTTTAGGCCATTCAATGGGTTGGGTCAGACATGAGGTTGGATGGCTTCTCGAAATGGTTCATGAAAAATGGTATCAGTACTAGTTTTTCCATTTTATTTATGTCATGTTATTTTGGAGATTTTAGATAGATGAGAGCTAGGACTGTCGGGGCTCGATGTTCCTATTGTTAGTGGGGTTTTTGGGTAACACACCTCATGATAAACCATGGTTCTCCATGTGATTCTTGGGATTTGGTTGGAATCTTCCTCTTGGAGTGATGTACAGGCTATAGACTATACATGGATGCAAAGTTTGTGTTTAGTGGATAAATCTGTTTTGTGTTTGTTATGACTTTATGTTGATTTATTGGAATTTTTAGATCCTAGATGTGGTGAAATTTTTCTGGGGGAATCATTTATGGGTTCTTTATTCTTGTTAATTAATTTTGAACCATGCCCCCAAAGACATCCTATGAAACCATGGTAAGATTTTGTGGAGTTATACCCCACACCAGTTGATTTGAGATTAGTGTAAGTAGTGGTTTTGGATGTTCATACATTGGATCAGGGATAAGTATATACTCCTACTCATGATAAGGAAACCAAATCGGGTACGGAAAAGGAAATGTATTAGGAGTTCCTTAAGAACAATCCTCATTCCCTCTAGGGTAGCATGGGACCTTAGGAGGTAGAGAACTGTGTGGAATAGGTTAATAGTTTCTTTGGGTTTCTCGAGAATATTGAAGATATCATGGTGAAAAGTGATTCAGTCATATTTGAAGGTCCCTATCATAGGTGGTGGGACTCTATGGTCTAGGACAGGAAATATAAGCAGATGTGTTGAAATGATTTCAAGGTTGTTTTCAATGAGAAACATATCCTTGAGACCTTAGTTCTCCCCATTACCCAAGAGTTCATGGATATCTAGCAGGTGGATCAGAGCAAGTTGGAGCACATTTTGAATAATTTATCTGGTTCTCACAATAGGTGGTTTTTAATGAGTAGTTAATGTCTAAAAATTCAGAAATGGGGTTGCAGAAAAATATTAAATCCCAAGACTCCATGTTTTTGTTGAATACATATTATGAGGTAGTTGACTGAGACCTAATGGTATAGATTAATCATGTTAGTAAATTTTGTTTCTCTAGGTTAGTCGTAGTAGGGGACAATGTGGAAACAACACTTCTGAGTAGAAAAGAAACTGTTTCGAGTAGAAGAATAAGGAAGGTGGTAGATCTAGGCTCCCATCCTAACTAACTTTGTTTTCAACCTTTAGTGGTGGGTTTTTTTTCTACCATTGTGGAAGGATGACGCATGTGTGGTCATCATTTTTAGTTCCCCCTAGACCCCTTTATCATTGTGGGTAGTTGGGTAACATGGGGAGGTTGTTTATATGCGCTTCATTGACTCAGAGTGGAGAAGTCTCCTTAGTGCACAAATAATTTAAAACTCTATTTGGTGCATCAGGGGATGTTTTATGTTGGTATTTTTGGAATTGAGGTAAGGTTGGATTCTCTTATGGGAAGATTTACCTCAAAGTAGAGCCACTAGTTAGTAATATATCAGGTTCCAGTTGAAGCATAAGCAGGATATGTAGTAATTCGAGGTAGTATTTTTATTGCATCAAATATAACTATTATTTTATTTGAAACAACTACTTATAATTCATTTATTTATACCCATGATCTGGGATTCTTGAAATTACCAACTGATATAATTCCTTTTTCCATTTAATTGGTGATAATTTTCAAAAAGAAGATAGAATAGGGTTTCTGATGCCCATCCTACTCTTTCACTCTATTAGGGGTTGATTTGGAATTTTACTTCTTGGTTTTATAAATGTAACTCTTTGATGTGATCCTTGACATGTATTGGATGGTTTGTTTCAAGGATTACATAGATTATTATCATTTAAGAGTAACTTTTCTGGTACCAAATGGGAGTACTCTAGTCTTTTAAGGTGATTGGGATCCCTATTCAATTTGTGAAGAACGTCCACATTATGATTTGGGAAATGTTGTTTTCTATGTGTCTTCTCTTATGCTGGAGGATGATGGTAGAGGTTTCAAGACTGAGTTGCCTCCTATAGTAGATGAGTTTCCAAATGTGTTCCCAGATTATTTCTTAAGGTTACCTCGGAAACACATTGTGTATTTCACTAATGATTTGAAGTTGGGACGACATACAATATCTATTCCATCATATTGCATGTCCCATATCGAATTGAGAGAATTAAAGATACTTCTAGATTATTTGGAATCTAAAGGATTTAATTTCAGGAGTGTCTCACCTTGGTGTTCCCCAGTTATATTTTCTAAAACGAATGATGGATCCCTATAGGTTTTTATCAAATAAATAAGTTGAATATGGTTAAAATCAAGAATAAATATCATTTCCCCTATTAATGACCTTTTTTATCAGGTCAAGAGGGAAATGTGGTTTTACAAGATTGAACTGTTTTCTAGATATCATCAATATAGGTTCTAAGATGAATAAATTTACAATAAAACCGTATAAAAAAGGTATGTACACTTTTATAAATTAGTCAGGCCTTTCATTCTGACAAATGATCTGCTGGTTTTTGTCACTCTTATGAACCGGGTGTTCTATCAGTACCACAAATCCTTTATCATGGTGCATGTGGATGACATCCTGGACCACTTTTAGTCAATGGAATGGCATGTGAAGATCATAAGGATCATGCAAGGAACTCTTTAAGGTCACCGTATCTATGTTATTCTCCCCAAGTTAACTTTCTATACCAAGAGGGTAAAGTTTCAAGGACATGAGATTTCAAAATGTGGGGTTTCAGTGGACCTTGAAAAAGTAAGCATCTTAATGCCATGGGATAAACATAGGAACATCTTCTAGATCAAGGAATTATTTGGGATAATAGGATACTATAGGATGCTTGATAGATATTTCTCTCGTCTTGTATCATCCATGATCATGATTACTCAGAAATCAGTATGGTTTGAATGTTTCCCATATTTTCAAAAATCTTTTTAGGAGCTTAAGAAGCAGATGACCACATCCCCTGTCTTGATCTTACTTGAATATAGAAGGGGATATATGGTCTAAAATGGTTCTTTATATATGGGTATTGGTTGTGTGTTTATGTTGGATGACCATGTGGTGGTTTATATTTCTCACCAACTCTGACCACATGAAATAAACTACCCAATCCATGACCTGGTATTGGAAGCATTGTTCCTTTCCATAAAGACATGGAATCACTATATTTTTTGGGTAGAAATTCATGGTCTACTCAAACCACAATATCATAGCCTATATTTTATCCTAGAAATATCTGAATCTAATGCAGTGTCGATGAGTTAATTATCTTTTGGAGTTTGAATTTGATATTGTGTACACTATAGGAAAAGTTTTTGCTGTATCTGAATCTACCAGAAATAAAATTTTGGTGAAAGATGTGAAGGAGTCTAGTGATGAAAGGAATTTTTTTGGGTATTTTTCTCAAATTCACATAAAATATAATAAGTAGAATGTGGGTGCATTTTTAGATAACATTTAGTTAATTCCCTCTCTTAAATAACTATTACAAAAAGAAAAACCTAATGATGTCATGTGTCAGTGCTCTAAAAAGATTATTAATGGTGGGGTGGTTCCATGAAAGTGGTCCTTATCTTCTAATAGATTTATATATTTCAATAGATACTCATTGTGGTGTTATCTTTGTATAATTTGGTGATATAGGATAGTCACTAGTCTTAGGGGGTTGTTCATCTTGAGACCACCAAGATGTTCTACGATGCGTATCATCGGTTTTTGTGGCTGGGTATGAGACATGTTATGGATGACAGCTTATCTAGTCTTTATAAATTTTAGCAGGTTAAGGATGGGTACTAGATGCCCTTAGGTTTGTTTGATCCACTACCCATTCCCACTAGGAAGTGGACATGGTCATAATGTATTTCACCATTGGCTCACATCATACACCTAGAGGGAGAAATTACATATGGGTGGTTATTGACCATCTGACCCAATTATCCCATTTTATCCTAATAATGGATTAATCCAAGATAGATGATTTGAGTTAAATTTATGCTCAATAAATTGTTTTCCTCCTTAGTGTTCTATCTAAAATCACTTCGTACAGGGTCCCCCTTTTTACCCCTTAGTTTTGGGAAGGTTTTCAGAAAGAAATGGGGGTAACAATTCAAACTCATTAAGATATATCTTCCTCAAATATATGTTCAAACTAAATAGGTGAACCAAATTTTTGAGGAAATTCTCAGTGCATACATGGTAGATTTCAGAGGGTCATGGGATAACAATTTCGGATTTGTGTGATTTTCATATAATAATTGTTTCCAATAATCAATTAAAATAGATCCCTTTGGGGGAATTTATGGTCATCCATGTGATTCACCTTTGTGAGGGATAAATGTGGGATGTGATTCCTTACTGGGACCAAGAATGGTGCAAAAAACATCGAATAAAGTTTTTTTATTAAGAAACACTTATTGATAGTGCATTACTGCAATAAGTCTTATAGAGATCAGTGGACTGTGGAATCAGAATTCTAAGTGGGTGACCAAGTGTTTCTATGGGTGACACCTCTCATGGATCATTATTGTCTTATTTAGGAAGGAAATATTATACCAAGGTATGTTTGGCCATATGATATTTCTAAAAGTATTAGTAAGGTGGAATACTGGATAGATTTCTTGACCCAGTTAATGTCAATCAATGATGTGTTCTATATATCACAATTGAATAAGTATAATACGGACCTGTCTCATGTATTTAATTAGGAAAATATGGTTATATTATAGTGACCATTGAAGGTTCTGAATTCCTTACTAAAAGTGATTCAGGGAAAATCAATACCCTTAGTTTATATTCTTTGGTATCTTGAAAACGAAGATCATGAGATGTGGGGTAAGATGTCTTAGTAGGAGGAGAAATATTCTCATTTTTTCTATAATCAGACTTTGGTTTGACTTTCCGAGGGTTTCAAATTTTCATAATGGGGAGAATTTTCCCATATGTCATTCCAAACTAAAGTAATTTATCTTTTATTTTTGTTTATATATTTATTAAATGAATTTGATTAGATTTTTTTTCTAAAAAATGGTGGTTTTATGAGGTTGGATAGAAGGAGGTGCATAGTTGGTACATAGTAAATTGAGACTATGGGACTTGGACAATGGGATTGTCTAGACCTTATAACCTAGAAAAAGGGCATGTGTCCCTCTAGGGATAACAATGTTCCTTGGATAGTGGAACTTTCTATAGTGCATGGCTAGGTTCACGAGTGTGTGAACCCTCCTAAAAAACTGTGCAGATTTATTTCATCTTGGAAAGAGGTTCTAAATACTCAGCTCATGTCCCTGCAGACTGAGTGTCCAAATCATACATCTTGCCAAATCTTTATTTTTTTTTGGAATTTTAGTTTTTCTACTCTATTCTTGGTATCTCTTGTAACTACCCAAAACATTATTAATGAAAATTATTCTTGGTCTATTTAAATATATTCTTACGGTTATGTAAAATGTATTCCCTTATTTGGTTCTATATTTGAGATTTTAAAATACCATTTGAAATTGTTACTGTTGCTAATATTTCCATTGAACAATGATCACATGATTAGTATAAATACAGGGCTTTAACAAGTCCAATTTACTCAGACAGAGGAAGTGATGGCCTCATCCAGTAGACTTTCCCCATACAAATCCCATTTGTCAGAGCTCAGAAAGGAGGGGGAATCATTGGTCTTCGCTCTTGACCAATCCCAAGCCAATATTGAATCAGTTAAGCTCAAGGCGAACCGCCTACGAGAGAAGTGGCGGTTGATAGAGATTACCACTCGAGAAATGTTATCTGAGCCACCCCAAGAGTTTGTCACCATAGTGCACCTTACCCTAAGGTCTTTTGCTGATGTTTTTTGGGGTTATATAATAAGACCCTAGTACTATGATTATCTAAATTATTCTTGTATAGAGAATATACATTATATTTATTATTGTTACTTTGTAAATAGTTTTTAAAGCACAAAATAGTATTTTTAGTTAATATTCAACTAAGAAATATATTTTGATGAATTAATGGATTTTTAAATTAAATAATATTTTAATAAAGTATTATTATTATTATTAAATTACTTTTTATTAAATATAAATTATCGTATAATTTTATGAGTGCAATTGTAATTTTTATTAAGGTTTAAAAGGTGTTTTTTTTCAAAACCCATGAATTTTCGATAAATGTCAGTTTTTATTTTAAAAGTAAAAATTCACATATTTATAAAATTATTTAGACAATATGAATATTATTTTTGCAATAAGGATGTCGAAATTATCCAATGGTGAATGTTTCTTAATTTTCTGAGACAGTCGAATTTTTAGGTAAAAAATTAAATTCCGTTTAAATATATAATGTGTTTTATGATATCATAAAGACCCAATAGTGATTCAATAAAATACTATAAATATTATGTTCATACAATATATGTTTTACCATTAAAATAAATTGATTTTGTGTTTTTTTATTTATTTTAGAAAGCTTTAGTGGACCCTTGAATGCTTACAAAACATTTTGTCTTTTTAAATTGTTTTCCTTGAGAGTCTGAATCAACTCCACATAAGAAACCCTATTATTTTAAGAATTGATGCCATTGGACATATAAAATATTGTTTTCCAATCTTCTTTGGCAAAAACCTTGGGCAAAAACCATTGGATGGTTTGTGGTTTTCACGAGTTTAATGTGAGGTGTCCCAAACCTAAATAATAAATAATTCCATCTCCTTTCCTATATAAACCCATACATGCTCACATATCCTCTCCACTAAAAGCCTTTGGAGTTATACCAACCTCTTACCTCATATATATATAATCCTACCAAGGTTCATCAAGCTCCCAATAAGCCTCTCTCAATCCTCTCTCTAGATTTTGGTATCTCACTTCCGAGTAAGGGATTCTAACTTTCCTTATTTATGTACAAGTTTCCTTATATTCTTTTTCCATTTTATTTTCAATTATAAATTTTGGGGTATCTTTTCTCACCTCCCCAATTAATCACTCTTAAAGTTTGAATAATGAGAGATCCCATTTCTATCTCATTAATTCCTTCCATGTATACATGTTACCATGCCGAAATTCCTTAAGGAATTTCTCTATGCTCATTTACATTTAAGTAATTATTTTGTATTATGAATCTGAATTCCATTACAATTTTTTGGACATGTATCTATATGAACCCCTTAATTTCCATTTAATTTATATATTATGAGACACCCATTTCTCTTTCATCAACCATTTTTATGAGTTCTTATGTCATGTCGTTACACTGCCAAAATTGCACCACGATTTTCAAAGCCAAAGGCATCGTATAGTGAATACCATGCCTACTTCTTTATCAAGGGTATTAAACTTTATGCACATTTACTTATTTTTTATAGAGTTTCATTTATGAATTAAAAACTCCATTATCTTGTAATAAATGATGATGTTTAATGTATCCTTGTTTTATGATTCATGCGACACACTTATGCATGGAATGAAAATGTTTTCGAAGGGTGTGCCGTAATAGTGCTCCAATGAATTGGGTAAAGTATAGTATCATTATACGTCATGTGCAATGGTTGTTGAATAATTATAATTCAATTGAAACTAGGGTCTAATCATTCTTCATGTTCAATGAGGGATTACTCATGCTCCATGTGCAATGAGCCTTGGCTCATGCTAATTCCTTGTTAAGTGTTGCTTCCACATCTCCATCTTAGGATTTTCATTCTTTTTCATGCCTTTATGTTCATGTTTCTCTTGTGCTTCATTTATATACCTATTTTTAAACATGTATTATATTCCTCATGTTATTCCATGTTTATTACCTTGTTAGGATTTATAGCTCACCCTTTTCTTATGCATGTCCTTAGCTTACCCCATGCAATGCTAAGTACGAGGGAATGTAGTGGTCATGTAAACGAAGTTTTCAATAAAGATGTTGTGCTTCATGTCTTATGTTTTTATGTAAGGTTCATAAGCCCCAAATACACTAGACCTCTCAATCTTCCATTTTGTATAAAGTGAATAGTTTATGTAATAAATCTTGTTTATGTGGGTAATAAAATAAGGGTTGTTATATCTCTTCTTTTATTTCTTGAGTTCTCTTTCTCCAGAAAGGGTTTTGAAATAGGTTGGGTCTAAATACATTTTCTTTCTGTTAAATCATGATGGTTTTAGTGTGTGTTTTTTTCATAGGGTTTCTCTTTAGTGAGACTTAGGGTTTCCAAGAATTTCTGGGTGATTTTCTAGAAGAGGTAAGTGGTTCCATATATGTGCATTATTTGATGATTTTATTATGCTTTGATTTTTTATAAAAATGATTTATAAATTTTTGGGTGGTATGAAATGTGTTTTGCAAGGAATTTGGTGTGAGTTGTGTGTTTGATGATGATTTCCCTTTGTAAACAGTTGTTTATCATGTATGGTTTCAAATGTTGTAATTGCGATGGTATAACATTGTTGTCCACGTGATATAGGTTTTGAAATAGATCACATTGGAATCCTAGGTATCTAAGTTAGAAGATGAGGTCAAGTGCATTATAGGAGTTGGTAGGGAGGTGGCCAGGTCTCCCTAACATGATTACATAAGAAGAATGACTAAACATTGAAGATGTGGATTAGTTGGCTTAAGTGAGAGATAAACCAATGTATCTAGGATGTGATCACTGAGAGTAAAAAGATCCTAGTGTATATCGAACCCTATTACCATATGTATTTACCATGGTGATCATGCTATGATTATCATTCATCTTTTGTTACATTTTTTCCTCCTTTATTTTAAATCATGTATTATTTTAATTGTATCTTCCTCTTCTTAAAAAATAGCATGGTAATTTTTCAAATAATGTCATTGAATGGAATCAGTTTTTATGTTATCCTACTAGGAATGCTATATCCAACCTAATTACCCACTTCAGTGTGTTTACACCATGTTTTTTTTGATATAGGTAAAGGAAATGCCTTCTATGGTTGATATGGTAACCCTATATGCTAGTGGTACCTTCATGGAGAGGTGTTGTTTTTGGTGGAATGATATCATTGAACCACAAATTTCATGGAAGGTTGTGGTATAGTTAGACCCACTCCACATTTTTGGTTTTTTTTGTAAATGTTAAATCATAAACCCATTGTTTTAGTATTTCTTGGTCTATTGTATTATGGATGTTGGTTATGATGTGTTGTATAATTTTTTTGGGTTACTTATAATTTATTATCGTGGTATAAATCATTCCAAAATTTGTTACTTTATTCCCAAGAACTAGTTCCCAGACCATGTTTATTAGGAACACCTTTCAGGCCATGCCATGGGTCGGGACCAATGTCTGGTAAGATGGAAGCCTAGTCGGGTTCGTGACACTTTAAAATCAATGAATTCATTTCTATAACATTGATACTTGACATAGAATCTCTATGGATTTTACATAATCATTTAATTATTCTTGATAGTTCCATCTTATGGAATCATTACTCATCCTTTCTAATAACCACTTTATGCTTTAATGAAATATGATGATTTCTAGAATAAACATTATTGTACTCTCCAACTAATTTTTTCATCTTATGATTTTAAATTTTACCCACTTGTATCACCAATATGACATTTGAACATTGATATTTTCTTACCTAGTTCATCCATACTAAATGTTTTATGAAATAGTGTAAATATTTCATGAACTGATTCACATTATAGAAACATTTTCAATAATAAAAATAGAATGAATTACATAAACAAAAAATTCCTTAACAAAACTCCATGTCTTACTAAGTCATTAATACAATCAATAGTATTGAGTATATGAGTGAGCTATGAAATTAATTTGGTCATTTTGCATATAATTATTTTGAAACCTTAATTGGAACATTCCATGATTCTTATATGAATCTAGATTTATCTATTAAACAACATCAACAATTGATGACATATAAAGTTATTTCGATCAAAAATATAATTTTATTATAGCTTAAGAGAAATAATTAAGTATTATGAATTATCTCAATAGGTTATTACATTAATCTTATTATTTATTAACGATTGATATCGAAGTAATGTTTGATCATTCTGATAGTATTTATCTACATTATAAAAATTTATTAGAGGAGTAGAATATATTATTTTTATTTAATAAAGGTTTCCATTAAATTTAACCCCACTAAAATAATGACCCCTTTTAGATTCATCAAATACAATAATGGTCCAAGATACATATTTGAATAAGTAATAACTTCACTATATCATGAGTCTCATCACTTTATCTATTTTGGTAGAAAACCATGTCAATTGTTTTAGATGAAACTCCTGGATGGTTGAGTGGAAAAATCTTTATCCAATCCATCATATTTGTAAAATTAATATTTTTCCTCATGTATCTAAACTTATTGAGTTTCTAAACTAAGTTTAATCCCTATGAAATAATAATATTAGGTGCCTTACTCTTATAGAAACCTTATTACTTGTTTTCCTTAGACAAGATAATCCAGGGGTACCCTGATTTGGTGTGACCCAACTTAGTTTGATGATAAGGTTCTTGATTTTAATATTATGGGGTTTTCTATGAGGTAGGGATGTTTTTAAATTCAGTTTAGTTCCTTGGTTTTGGCCTTATGTGTGTTCCAAATGAGATAATGAGAGTTTTTAGGGGGTGTTTGAGGCTTACTTAGAGCTTGGAGCCAAGTTTTTTTAAACATCCATTAGGACACATGGTTTAATAAAATCATGTGAGTTAGTCTACCACTATCTTTAGGGCACAAATTTTGAGGAAAATTATGCATCAGGGGCTACACGCCCAATTGGGGTTGGAAGGGGGGCAGAAAAGGGATAATGTTTTTCCCTAACTGTGTGCCTAGGACCCCACACCTGTGTGAGATGAATTTTAATTTTTAACTAAGGGGTGAAACATGGTTTTAAAAATATTTTCCATGAATCATGCCAGATCCCAATCATGGAAGTTGGGCATGCATAGTTGCCTTGCAATTTGGCCAACCGTACGACTATACTGTGTAACCGAGTGTTTTTGGGTAAAATAAACATTTTCCCTTAAATATTATTAAAACCTAAATATATTCTTCTTCTTTTAATTTAAGTGGTTATTGGATAAGTTTTTATTCCTTTCAATCTCAAATCCTAAACTTTCCTCTTGATTCTCTATTTGGATTTCAATTCAAAAACCATTCCTTTTGTGGGATATACACCTGTGAATTTTTCTTTTATTTTTCATCTTTATTTATTTTTATTCATATCAACAGATTTAATTTGGTGCAACAAATTTTTCACCATTTCCATTTTTTTCATCCATTATTCCTTTTTCATTGGATCTAGAAGGAATCAAAGGATGATACTGGAATATAGTTTTTGATGGACATATATTAGAATCGGGACATCAAAATTTACTTTGGGTAAATTTTTGGTTTTTTTCTGATAAAATTCAATTTTTGATGAATAGTGAAAAATACTGTATTTTAATTTAAAAATGACGTTAATCTAATTTATTTATATGGTTATATTATATTTTTAATTGGTTTTAAAGTTTAATTAGATTATATTTTTACCATTTAATTTAATATTGGTCATTGTAATTAATTTCACATTAAAATTGGACATAAAAAAGTGTCAATCTTTTGATAGTTAATATTTCCAAAAAACACGCTTTTTGTTTTGACAGCAGGAATTAATTTTAATTTAATTTCAGCCACTTATGTGTTTTGAATTTTGAAAAATGTATTTAATATTTCTAATCATGACTTCCAAATTGTGTAAATAGATAACTTTTATTTTTAGACATTATTAATATTTACTTCAGTAAAAAATTTATTTACCATGGTTAAAGGGTAATTCTGGTAAATAAGTGTAAATAAATATTATTATAAGAATATAAAAGTACCCTAACATGTGTCCTAATACTTTTTGAATGATTCATGGAGTAGTGTGGGCATATTTGAGTCGATTTTGGGACCTCATGGAGCCACTTAAGAGTGATAATGACACTTTATTTTAATTAAATTAAAGTAAAGAAAAAAATGACATAAACAAATATCTTTCAGTAAATTAATTTTTACATCAGATTATATAAGTTATAATTTATAATATAAATATTATTTGGATATATAAAAATATTTCCTACATCATGGTATTTGTTTATAAATTTTTGACATCAAATAAATAAAATTATTTATGACACAATAATGATGCAGTGTTTACCTCAATAATAAGTGATTAAAATAAATAAGATTATAATGATTAATGAAATAACCAAAACCTATGAAATTCCTATTTTATGATTTTATTTCGACCATGAGTCATCTAATATCATAGTTTGATGAGTTTTGGATATTTAGAAACTGAAAATCAATATATAATAAAATAATATTTTCACACTTTCCTAAAGAGCCCCTCCCCCCCTTATAAAAGGACATCACTTCTAACCCATTCCTCACACCTCTCAAGCCACTTGGCTCGTACAAAACCTTCCCAAATAATATCTAAAGATCCCTATATTCCTCCTAGAATCCTTACTATAGGCATAAAGCACTTCAAGTAAACCTTTTGGTTCATACCAAAGGGAGATACCCAATTTAGGGATAACATCTTCTCTTAAGTCCTTTTATTTTATTTTACATTTGCAACCCCCTAAACTCTTTTATGCCTCTATTTTATAAAAAAAGTAGTACCATAAATATACGAGGTTGTTTTTATGAGAATTATTATAACTATACTTACACACACCTCCATGTAATGGGTAAAGCACATATTATTTCTGTGGATGGAAAACTAACGCCTCATGAAATAATGATTGTTCAATTATCTCCAACCGCCTCTTATGGTGGACATTATTATGGAAGTGTATTTATATATGATATATATTACTTTTTTTATTTACTTTATGATTCAGTATTTTTAATTTATATCATACCTTTATGGTTTCCAATATGAGTAAACACGATAATTTCATTTGAGGAAGTGCGGACTACCGCCCCCTCAATTGGATTTGACTCGTTCATATCATATGTGGGACATATAAAGGATGGAGTTATAGAAATTATATATGATATTATACTGGAATTTTAATATAACTATTTATCATTAAGTTTCCATTCAATTAAAATACTAAATAAAAATGGAAGTAGCGTTCATGCGTACGTACGACATACCGTCTCCATGAATGGTGCATTTCATTTCTTATCTCAAAATGTTATGTACTATTATAAATATATATATATACTAGATATATATGATATATATGATATCTAAACCATGAATATCATTATGGAGATAATGGGATCTTGACGACATGGGTAACTTGTAATTATAATGTGTTCATTTTTGACTCAAGTACCAAATATCGACAAAATGACCATTATGAACTTAAATGACTACATAGTGATTATAAAATGGTAATAAGTGATATCAAATGAATAATAAACATGAAAAAGGTTTATTAATAATGTATAAATTAAATTAAGTTTATTATTCAGGAAGAACAAGGAACAATCAATCAAGTCGGACACGAGGTAAGGGGTTTCTTATCTCACATTTAATTCTGTGAGATTTCCATTGTTCACCACTTATTTATTGCATGCAGAGTATTGTGTAATTACATTTGATATATATTATCATGATTATATTTATATTCATGTTATTATTTGATTCATTTGGTGGTTATTAACTTTTTTTCATACGACCTGATAGATTACAACCCGGTACGGGTTTTTTAATCTCACTTTTTATTCCCATGAGATTCCTGGAATATTAGCCACTATTTCCTTTTATGTGGTGTGTGTACTGCCCATGATTATATTCTAGGTGTAATATAATTTAATTTATGTGTTTTACATATTCATTTTATGATCCTTCTTTCATGGGGTGTATGTTTCGTATGTTACCAAATCGGTAAGCAAATTTCAAATTTCAATTTCCACTCATTGGGATTTACACATACTTCATTGATTATTTTACTCCAAGATTATGTGTAAAATAAATATTTATTTACTTATGTAGTAATTTATACTCTCTTTTGGGTGCATATACTTCTGATACACATAATCAGTCCATATATAAATTATCAATTCATCGATATGAACTTGATAAGAGTAATTTTAACTCAATTTCCATTCATTGAGTTAAACATCCAAGTCATTGGTGTTGTTTTTACAAAAATATGTGTGAATGTACTATGATTGATTTACAATTAATATGCAATGATATTGAGTGTATTTATATTTTTCACACATTTTTATGTAATTGATTTATCCTTAATCTAAAGATATAGCTTCTTATAAGGGATTTCGTCTCAATTTACATTCCATTGAGACTTCATTGTCGTTATGCACCAATTCACTCTTTTATGGTGTATATACCATCCAATGACCCAAATACCTTAAATGTTTTTTATTATTAACAATGAAACCCCTTTTAAGGGAAGTCGGGGGAACCCATACATCATATACTTAAGACAAATCACAACTCGAAGGAGGGAAAATAAACACAGACTTAAAACATGGATCAGTACCACCCCAATATATGAATCATGAGGTAGCTCTCCACCATTACATGGATTTTCAGAAAGAAAGTTTCATATGTCAAAGCACAGGGTTGATCATATGTCTCTATCCATACCCTCTCAAACATCCAAATCTGAACAGATATGCATAGGTGAACTACAAACTATGAACTTCTTCTAGGACCAGTTCTAAGTGATCAAGTCCAACATCTGCATTAAAACATCAAATAACAACCTCACCGTCAAAGATCACCTCGCCAACGCCAGAAAAAGTCCTTCCACACTATTTTCACAAGCCACTCTCGACACCGAAGCAGCATGAAACCAAAGGGCAGGCCCTCCAGGTTGCAGGGTTTCAGGCCAGCGCCACCTAGGGCTGGAAGGCCCCACAAATGCGCCAAAGGAGCACCGCCAGAGAGGGGAACCAAGATAACCATAAAAGAAGCATCACTATTGTGTATATAATGCCCTTTTAAAAATTACATCATGAACCTCTTTATTCTCACAATATTATAAAGTTATGATTCAATGTTATTCCTCAATTATTTGTATTCAAGGGTCTCTCATTTTGTTACAAACTCTTTAACTAAAATATCATTTTAAATGTGTTAAAGATTTTTTCTTCTAAATATTTATCATAAATTTCCATGTTTTAAAAATAGTTTTAAGGATTCATTGATATGGGAATTAATGTTTTCAAATGATAATTTATTTAAAATTTTCAAAGTGGTATGGGACACTTTTATTAAAAATTCTCTTTATTGAATGTTTTAAATGGTATTGAAAATGGTTTGATAAAGAATTGTTTAATTCAATATCCTGATTTGATATATTGTGATTAGAATGTGGAAATATTATATTTTCTTTATGATTGTGTTATGTGTTATGATTATGTTATGATTATTGGGCATTGTTTATGTATATGAGTGGTTCTGTGATAAACCTTAGGCTGGTGAGCCCGAGATAGCTCTCCAATGCATTGGGTAACGTGACAGAGGTAAATGTTAACGTTTGTCCTAAGATATTTAGAGAATATACTATGATGGTTATTCTAACATAACTCGCTATGTAGCTGTGATACCTATAATGTAAGTATTTTATATATGCCATAAGTTACCTTTATGATTTATGATTTCTCTATGTTATTCATAAATCATATGATTTCATATGGTATGTTATGATTGAAAAGTACGGTTTCATTGTTTTGTATTTATTGATGGGATAATGTTTTCATTCCTTATTTTTTATCCCTTAATGAGATTTTTATGATCATCCCATGTTTTTGAGATGTTTTCCACAGGAATTAAATATGAATAAAGGTCAAGGATGAGATCAAAGAAAAGTCATACTGTCTAAAACATGGAACTCGACATGTTATTTTTTATTTTATGAAAAAATGGATACTGATTAGTAGTGTATAATTATAATATTCAAGTTGTTATGTAATAGTTATGGCCTAATTCTCTAAAACTCTAAACCTGAAATGATCCTCCATGTGAATTCTTTACATAATTCAATATTATGTAATTTTTAAGGTTGAGTCCTTATAATGCCACCCATGGGGTTTTCCCTTATATATTTCCTATGTTATACCACCCCATTATGTGTGTGTGATCTTGCCACTTGTTTTGGGAGTCATAATGAATTTAATGAGAATTAAATGAATGGTTATGATTGGGGTTTTCTCTCTATTGTAATATGGTTACATGATGTTTTAATGGTTTAATTAATTTTATGGAAACATAGAAATGGGTTGGATGAACTCATAGATTGTGGATGATAATGAAATGGTTTATCAATTGAGCTCAATGTATTGATAATGGAAGTGGATTCCCTATAAATTTCTACACTTCAGATCCGGATTCCATTGGATTACTTGGACATTTATACTACATGGATCCCAGTTGTGGTAGTGGATGGCTTGGAATTTAATACTTCATGGATCCTGATTCTAAAGGATTCCATGTACATTTATAATCCATGGATCCATATTTATTATGGTAGTGGATGCCGGAGAAATTTATACTCCCATGATCTGGATTCCATAGAATGAAAATGACATTGATACTCCTTGTATCCAACTTACATGGACTCACCTTGGACATGCTCCATGAATATTCTCCTTGGGATTCCATCCAAGTCATTACTGAGTTTCCATATAGATTCTCTATGGGATCTAAAAGGATTCCTGGGTCATTTATACCTTGGATATGGACCATTCTTGTCTAGCACATGATTTCATGGCATAATCTAATGTGGATGTCTACCATAAGTTACATATTGACCTGATACAAGTATTTTATTACAGTTACCCTTATTTATGGGTGGTTGACTATTGAATATAGAGATTCATATTTGTCTAGGTAGGATGAAGTTTTCTTTGACACTTTACTTTTACTACTATTATACCTGTGGTATACTGCACACTACATCATTGTTTATGCACTGACTGGATATGTTATCGACACCATTGGTTGTTTTTTGCTGAGTGTTATCTCACAACCTATTTATGAATCCATTGGGAACCTAGTAAAACTTCATGGTTTAAGGTAGGGACCACGTAATTTACCCACTGTACAATGCTTGATTTGATCATTGATTAGGAGTAGGGGAGAAAAAAACCGAGATATCCTCATGATGCTAGAAAGAGATAATTCCGTTTTGGTATTTTTATATTTTGATACATATATTATACTAGAATCCTATTTCATTAAATTTAATTCTATTTCCTATAGATAGATGACATGATCAACATATTATATATGAAACTATTTTTGGATTATTTATTCTTACATTAATATTGATGTTTATATTCTATCATTGATTTATATTACTCATTTGTTGGTTTATTGATCTGAGATACCATTTTGTTACTATGATCATGAATTTATAGTCTCCCCACTGTACCACCTTAGACTTTCACTACTATTCAGTAGCCTCTGGAAAATGGGGAGGCTCACATGAGGCCATGTGACCCATAGTCTTATGGTACCATTTTGCGGTGTTCTGGTCAGAATGTTGGAAAGTGGTATCAAAGGAATTTTCTTTAATTGATTTACTATTTTGAGGCAATATAAAGGAGATTAGAAAGTGTTGGAATTTGAAAATGAGATACTCTTTGGAGTATCTAACATAAATATAGGAAAAATCCAAATTTATTTGAATGATACATGTTTTTTTGGATTTATCCACTTAGTATTGACTTGATTCCAATATTGGGAGACACACTTGATATTTGATATTACTTATGAAAATAATTTGTTTTTTTCCTAAATAGATCTGGGTATGTCATATCATGAATCATTTTATGAACCTTATAGGGTTCACATTCTATGCATATTACTTAACATATAGGATTCATTTCTTGACTACATGACATTTGATATGTGTGACTTGTGATATAGAATTGTTATTGGCTAAAGATTATTACAAGAAACTGAGAAACATAAATTGGTACTTAGAGTTCTTAATATTTCCAAAATAGTGTTTTTCTATATAGGCTACAACAGACATCCTAAGTAGTCAATTATATAATGTTGAGTCATGAACATTTTCCACATGGAATGGAACGTGTTATGGTTGGGTTTTAGTGGGTGCCACACAACGATTTATAAGGTTTATGAGTCCTTATATTTTGGAAGTGGTGAACCATTTGGTTCAACCATTTAATGAAAATTGTAAACAAATGTGAATATAAATACAACTGAAATTATATAATGGAATGAGTTTTGATAAATGGATTTTTCACTTGGACTAAAAAATCCATATACTAGGACTCGTGTTGTTAGATAAAAGTCTTGAACCCAACCTAAATTTAGCATGGGAAGTAGGTAGTGTATTAGGTGAATTTTTGATCATTTTTATTACATAGTATTAATTTTAAGAGTAGGTAAATGGTTTTGTTTTTTCTATAGGAAGACTTTGTCATGTCCAATGATTTTATATATCTGACTTGGTCTCTACTCATTTATTTTATAAGGTGTGTGTTTGGAATTTTAGAGAAATCAAACCACTAAAACCACTAATCGTACACCAAGAGGGTGGTGGTTACCATTCTACAGAGTTGGTGGGTTTGAGTCACTAATAGAACCTCATGTAGTTCTTATTAAGACAATAGAGGTTGTACCACATATGAGTGCTAATTCCTAGTTCAATAAGGATTTTTTACACTTCATTAATACAATTTAGGGAGCCCCACATCCTGAATCATCTATGGAAGAGTAGACACATGCATTCTAGTAGTATCATCCACCCACATTTTTGAAGGATGGTGGTCCACATGTTACTGGGTTGTGGATTGAGACTATCTTTTTTATATTTGAGCATCTTGAGACACCTCCTGAGATGAGTGTGAAGCTCAAGAAATATATTATTTTGGGAGTAGATAAGAATTGATTGGATGCTTTAAACTAGGCTGATATGTTTTGAGATATGGTTTGGAGGGATTTTCAATCTATGTTTTATGATTTCTTGTTTTTTGAGACCCTATAAGATGAAAGTTCCAGTGATCTTATGAATCCAAAGCAATGAAAAATGTTCTTTATGGAGTATTAAACATGATTCAAAGAGATTTATCAATTTGTGCCAATTTATCTTACTGGTTATCCATCATGGGTGTGACACTTTGAGGTTGGTATCAATTAGACCATTTTATCACTGGATAATGTGTTTTTATAGACTGCTATTACAGAGACAGTTAATCTGGAACTTATTACTAAATGAAACCACAGGGAAGTTGGGGGTGCAGAGTAGGGTAGTGTAGTTTCTCAAACCTGTGGTTTAGTGCCAGCTATTGGATAATTCCATTGTGTGGCCTCCCAGGAGGTGAATACTATATAGAGAATGAGTGTTGGTTTTATCTTTTTTCTTTAGTGTGGGATACATGAAGATATGATAAGTCAGTATGATATAGACCCAGTCGAGTTCCAAGCATGTGGAAGGATGGTCCATTTACAATGATTATGTAGGACCTTCCCTCTTCCAGTCCATATAAGGGGGTTGAATATGACACTAGGTTCTAGAGTGAGATTCATAGATCTATGTCAAGATGGGGGTTGGAGTAGTGTTGTTCGTTCGGGCTGAGGTGGTGGTCATAGTCGAGGAAAATATGAAACATTTGTACCATGACAATAGAGTGGGCCTAATCTAATTAGTGAGTTTGTTTAATAGGGTGACTATTCATGTAAGATATATTCTGTACTACATAACCATTATTAATAGAGAATTGGGATTTCTATGGTGAGAATTATAATATTAGTATCCTATACTCTAAAATCTGGTCTTTTCGACACAAGTGCGTCTCATAGATTTATATATATAGAAGATGTGGGGTGACTTGGGCTTGATGTTTAGTTTTGTGATAGTGTTATGATGCATGATACTTCATTGGGTATCATAACAAAGGGTGTATGCAAGTATTGCTGTGTCACGTCATATAGTATTTATTTTGTACTTGAGATGATATGGTTTGACGACATACTAGAGATGGATTGTCTAGTTTTTTATCTTTCCTATATCAGTTTCCATTGCCAAAGGGTGACATTCACATACCTAGAGGCCGAGGTTTTTATTCAAAAGGTTGAATGGGATGTCTAGGAAGGTATAGCTAGACCTGAGCATCACAGGTAAGGTGGGATAACGTCCCATATTACTAGTTTATATCTAGATGTTCATGCAATCACTACTAATAAAATGGGCAAGGGAACCGCTACCCATTTATCAGTGCTAAAAAAATCACTGATAAACCACCCCTTTATCAGCACTTTTTTTAGCGATGTTAAAGGAGACCACTTTATCAGTGCTTTTTTTAGTAGCGCTAACAAATGGGGGCTTTATAAGCGCTTTTTCCTAGCACTGATAAATTTTATGTTTAAAAAATAATCATTTTTCATGAAAAATAATATATTGTTATATAAGTATATTTATATTGATATAAATATAATATATATATATTAAATATATGTATAAATAAACTATTACCATTAATATATAAGAAATTTAGTTAAAAAGGATTTAAAATATATGTAAAAAATATAATTAATCAATAATTTTATAATTATTATCGATTAAAAATAATTTAATAACAATTTGAGGAGATAAAAAATAAAAACAATTAATAAAAGAACTAAAAAAAGTTGAAAATATAAGTCAAACTTCAAACAACCATAACATTTGATCTGGGTGTCTGTTTGAGCTCTACAGCATATCAAATCGAAGCCTATGATGAGATCTACATAACTGTAACTCAAGAAAATATTTTTTAACATTTTTCGAGGCCAAAAATGACCATAAGTCCTCAAAAACTGAGTTTTTATTCGGGATACCTCGATTTCTTAACATTTAAACAAGTATAAATTCTAATATGAATGTCCTTTAGGCCGGTACCACATATCATATCGAAGATTCTTTCATTTTTTCGATTTGACTGGCTGTGGAGTTGAAATGAGCCTCTATATTAGAAGTTATGGTCGTTTTAACATTATATGGATTTTCAAATACACACACACACACACATATATATGTATTTATTAGTAAATATATGTGTGTGTGTTGTATATATGTATGTATGTATTTATTTATTTATAAACACACATAAAAAACATATTTTAAAAATTTATTTAAAAATAATGTCATAAATATATTTTAATATACAAATAAATATACAGATAAAAAATTGTAATTACAAATATATATATAAATAGATATAAATATATATTAATATACAAATGAATATATATACTAATATATGAATAAACATATATGTATTAATATAACTAAATATATTTATATTAATATTAATCTATATTAATATACAAATAAATGTAACTATATATATATATAAATAAATATATGTGTCATTAAATAGAAAAAAAACGAAATAGATTAGTGGTAAAGGTGCAGGTGTGGAAGGGGGAGGTCGCGGGTTCGAGTTCAGGTGGAAGCAAGGAAGTAGCGCATGTGTGGAACGAGTGGGCAAAGGCAGCACACCAGAGTGGGAGGGGCCGCCTAGTGCTATCAAAGGGGGGTCAAAGCACTGTTAAAACCTCCCCCCGAATATAAATTATTTTTTATTTTTTATTTTCTATTTTTTAAATTTTATCAGTGCTTGTAAAAAGCACTAATAAAACACCTCTTTTAGCAGCACTAAAAAAAGCACTGATAAAAGGGGTGTTTTATCAACGCTTTTTTTAGCAATGATAAAAGAGGTATTTTATCAGCGCTTTTTTAGCACTGATAAAAGGGGTTTTTATCAGTTCTTTTCTAAGAGCTGATAAAAGGGACCCCTATTTTATCTTCGCCTCAATTAACAATGTTTTTTTAGCCCAGTTAATTCACTTTTCTAGCACTGATAAAATCCATATTTGTAGTAGTGAATACATTATGTAGATTTCCCTCCAGCAGTTAATCATTTTAGGGATGTTTTCTCGTATTATTTTTCTAGTTAACTTCTGAATGGAGACACATATTTCTCTATCGATATTTCTCCATAGTATGCATCGATATCCATTCCTCATTATAGGATGGATACCACTGTGTCGCCAGAGCTCAATAGGAATCTTGAAAATTTTGAAAAAAGGGGTTATATGACCTAGTACTTTCCCCTGGGGTTCCGCATATATTTTTGTGTAAAATGTTGACAAAACCCTTAGGTTTTGTCTGGATTTCAAAATGTTGAACAAGTTGATGGTTAAGAACTGGAATCTCTTAACATGGATATCTGAGATCATGTACCATATTTGAGGATATTTTGTTTTATTGAAGATTGTTTTGAGGTCTGGTAATAATCTAGTACGTGTTCATCCTACAGACATGCCTCATACAAATTTCGATAGTAGATATGATATGTATCAGTATATGGTTAGGCTATTTGGTATCACAAACATGCTAGGAGTTTTCATGGAAATAGTGAACAATGTTTTCAAATAATATCTAAATTCGTTTATGGTGGTATTCATGGATGATATTTTTGTGCATTCTAAACATTTACACCACCATTGCAAATATCGTGAGATATTTTTTGATACAAGATATCATAGGTTATATACTAATCTCAAAACATTCCACTTATGGATGAGTAAGATTAGCTTTTTTGGTCATACTATCTTAGAGATAGGAGTATCTCTTGACTTAGAGAAGGAAAACTAGATATTATAAGTTGTTTATACAAGAATTTTCACACTTAGAAGAACCTATAATGATATTTAATAATAAGGGTGTGAAATTTGTATAGATAGATACCTATGAGATAACCTTTCAAGAGCTGAAAGGGAGATTCACTTCAACTGTTGTCCTAATTCTACTAGAGATCGGAAGAAGCTACCCTATGTATTGTGATATGTCTGGTATCCATCTAAGAGTAATTATGATTTAGGAAGAGGGATCCATATAATATATGGATCGCCAGTTGAGACCACAAAAGAGGAACTACCCGACACATGATCTCAAGCTATCTGCTAATGTTCATGCTTTGCATTGTTAGAGGAATTATTTATTGGTAGAGTGTTGTTTTGGTGTTATAGACCACAAAATCCTCAAGAACATATTTAAAAATTATGAATTCAATCTGAGGAAATGATTGTGGGTTAATTATCTACAATATTTTGATTTTGAGTTTACCTATACCCCTAGAAGGGTAATAGAGGATTCCACTGCACTATGTAGGTGGACTCAGATACAAGCAATTCTAGGGTGTAGTAGCGAGAGGTAGGTGGTGGCCTTATTTTTAGAGATACACTTATAGATCATAATATGTGAGGACTCGAATCTTGGTTGGACTGTCGGTGAGGATGAAATTATGAATATAAATGGTCACGTTTGGGTTTCATAAGACATACCTGAGGAGATAATGTGGTAGTTTTGGGCCTCATATTAGGAATTAAATCACAATGTTACTAATATGTATCGGGATTTATGCAAATAGTATTGGATATCGGGAAAGAAATATGATATAGATATATTTTTCATGAGGTGTTCCACCTATCAGCAGGTGAAGGAAGAATACTAGTGGATAGATGAAATTTTATAGTAGTTATCCATTCTCGAGTAGAAATGGGTCAATGTTGAGACAGATATTGTGATAGGGTTTCTAATTTTCCCTTTAGGTAGTGATTCTCTATGGGTTATTTTGGATAGACTCGTGAATTTAAACAATTTCTTTCTAGTTAGGGAATCCTTTTAAGTAGATAATATTGGGAGATTTTATATCTTTGATTTTTTTTGCCTTCATAGGGTTCCTCATACCATTGTATAAGATAGGGATGCCTGATTTATATCTTAGTTTTGGAAATTATTATATAGGTAATTGGATGTAGAGGTTCTTCTTAGCATGACATACCTCCCTCATGCTAGTGTCCATTTAGAGAACGCTATATAGGTTTTTTAGAACTTTCATAGATCAAGAATCCTTACTTTCAATGGATTTTGGGAGAGGCATATACCCCTAGATGAGTTAACATAAAATAATAGCTATCAGGTGACTATACTGATGGCACTTTATTTAGTTTTTATTGTATCCCATCATGATTGCCTCTTTGGAGGTTTGAGGCATGAGAGGCACCATTGCTCAGACTACCCCTTGTGTAAGAGACTTCAGAGCCTGTCAAGTTAATCAGGATGTATATGGATACTGTATAGTCCTAAAATAATTCCTACAACTATCGTCATCAATGAATTCTAGAGTTTGATGCTAAGGATAATGTATTTTTGTATATCTCATTGAGGTTGGTACATAGATATATTTGGAGAAATGGTATGCTTCCAATATGATATTCCGAGCCATTTGAGATTATTGAGAGTGTCATTCCTATAACATATAGATTTATGTTACCTCATAGGTACTGTTCCATGCATGATGTATTCCATGGATCTGAGCTATCCCAATATCATTTTTGACTGATCACATACACTTTATAAGAATGAGGTTGAGCTATAGGTAGAAGTGTCCTTCAGGGGGAATCCTATATGCATTATTGATTAGAGCATGAAGGCTCTCTGAGGCCCATCAATTACTCTAGTATGGATTCTATGGTATCATATCCATGAAAAACATGAGACATGTGAGTAGGAGGTAAGCATAAATTCTTAGTGTCCAATTTTATTTTCAAGCGATTATTGACCACCCATGGAAGGGAAATTTAGGGATGAATTAATTTAAGGGTGGAATAATAAAAGTTCCATGGTTTTTTATGAGGTATAAATATTTTTAATTTCAATTTAACTCCTTGGTTTTGGAATAATGTGAGTGAATAATGAGATCACATTTGTTTCGAGGGTTTTTGAGTCTTGTTCGGATCCTGGAGGCTGGATTTCTGGAAAAGGTAATTGGGCTGCAATGGTTAATAGAAACTATGCGACCTAAGACACACAGTTTGAGGAAACCATGAAAGGTGGTTTAGACCTCATTCTAGAATTTCATGGTTTGAATAAAATGATGTAGCAAGGGATGCATTCCTATGTGGGGTTGGATAAAGTGTAGAAAAGGGCGTACAATTTTCCCTCACTGTGCACCCTAGGCTGAATGCCCATGCAGAACATCTGATTTTTTTGTAGAGGCCGGAAATATGATTTAATAATAGTTTCCCAAACTATGTGAATGAATCATGTGATTTCCCTATTGATATAGTTATAGGTGAACAGTTGGCACATGGTTTGGATGACCATGCAGCCAAACCCTATAATGTTGTTTTTTTGGATGAAATATTCTTTTTGACAATAAATTTTCTTAAAACCTAAATATATTTTTCCTCATATCATTCTAGTTGAAAGATGATAGGTTTATTATATTTTGAATCTGAAATAATAGATTTTTCTTCTTATTCTTTATCATAACTCTAATTCAAATATTGTTTATCTCATTTTATTTGCACTGGCAAGTTCTTCTTTCATCTTGCATATTTATTCATTTGTCTTCACAATAAAAGAGTTATATTTGTGCTAGATAATATTCCTTATTTCCTAGGTTTTTTTACATTCTTATTTTTTCTCCTCTTCTATATTGAGTTAGAGGATAATACTGGACGAGTGTTCTGCCACATAAATAGGTTAGGTGTTCTATAACTTCCCATTAAATTTTGGTGTATTATATACCTTTTTGTTCTTGTTCCGTGTGACGAACGTTATGATGATTCCCCTAAAATTAGTTTAATGACTTTATTGAATTATTGGAACCTATCTAGGTATCCCACATAGTTCCATTTTATCATTGGTTGTTGTTATCCCCAACCTAGTCCACCCATGTGGTGTGCCCTTATATATGCACTATGTTATACCACCTTGTTGTGTGTGTGAGAGCTCATCACTTGTTTTGGGATGCATGTTGAATTGAAAAATATTTAAATAACTATTTAATATAGGGTTTATACCTCAATTGAAATGTCATATACATGATATTGAAAATGGTTTAATTATTTAAATGGAAAATGTGGAAATGGTTTAGATGAAATCATGGATTGTTAGTGATAATGAAATTGTTTATCAATTGAGATTTATGTATTGATAATGGTAGTGTGTTCCTTAGATATTTCTTCTCCTTGTATCCATATTCCATTAGATTCCATGGTAATTTTGACTCCTTGGATCCTGACTATAGTAGTGGATTCCTTGGATATTTCTACTCCTTGGAACCTAATACCATGGGATTCCATGGAAATTTCAAATCCATGGATCCGTATTGATTATACTAGTGGTTGCCTCAAAAATTTATACTCCTAGGTTTCTGATTCCAAATGATTCCTAGGAAATTGTTACTCCTTAGATCTAGATTTCTTGGACTTTCCTTGCAAATTCTCTATGGACCTGCTCCTGGGGCACTACCCAAGTATTTAATAAGTTTCCCTTGAGATGTTCCGTAGAGTTAGTGAGGATAAATTGGTCATTTATGCCTTGGATTTTACCTTTTTAGTATTGAAACTTTATTACATAGCATAGGCCAATGGGGATATTTACCATGAATTATAGATATCCCAAGTATGGGGTTTTTTTATAGTTTCCCTTGTTTATAGGTTATTGACTATTTTACTTAGGGTTCTATGTTTGGCTAGGCAAGATCTCATTTTCTTTGAAACTTAACTTTTACTACTATTATACCTAGGATATACTGGACACTTATTTATTGTTTGTAAACATACTAGATATGTCATAGACACCATTGGTGGTGGCATACCAAGTGTTTTATCACACTCTGTTCAGGATACTTTTGGTTACTTGGATAGAATTCCTGAATGCGGGTAGGGACCAAGGTGAGAACCCACTATAAGATGCTTGATTTTATCATTTATTAGATTTATGGTAGGGAAATACTAATCTATAATCGTGGTGATAGCTGGAGATAATTCCATTTTTTTTGATACATGTATTATATTGGATACATATTTCCATGCATTAACTATCATTATTTATAGATACATGACATGATGATAAAATTATATGTAGCAATATTTTTGTTCAATTTATTATTACATTATTTTGAATTTTTATTTACTGTCTTTGATTTATATTATGCTTTTTTAGATTTTTGACTTGAGATGTCATTTTGTTACTCTGATCAGGATTGTATAGTCTACCCACTATACCACCTTATACCCTCATTTCTAGTCAGAAGCCTTTGACGTATGGGGATGTATGATTGAGGCTATATGACCCATTAGTCCAGGACACCATTTAGTGGCTCCTTGGTCAGGACATTACAATGATAAATATTTTTTTTGAAGGAATATTACACTTAATATATTTTTAAGTGGGATTTAATCTCACTGTCTTATCTCATGTATTATTTTTAAATCAATTCATACTTACAGTGATTTGGTTTGGAATAATATTCCTTCTAACTAATTAATATCTTCAAAAATTATTAATGTGCAACCCATAACATGTCTTACTTATCCCAATTAAAATATAAATATATTCACACACAAAAATATTCATACCATGATTGAGGTAAATAAAACCATTTGATGTATAAGATTAAAATTATAAGAAACAAATAGTCCATATAAGAGTAATATTGGATCAACATATAGACAACCCCCAGTGTTATTGGTAAGGAATAATCTTCCTGTCTAGTGAGGAGTCTGACCCAAAGTTCCTCTTCTTGATGATACATTACTCAAGATAGAATTCAATTCCATCATAATTATAACATAAAATATGTAGAAAAAATAATCGATATTTAAATATTAGCTCTTAAATTAGTTGAGTCCAGTGTTAGGGTAGAATAAAACTAACTTTATTATCATACCTATCATGTAATTTATTTGATGCTCATGTGATGATTTATAGAAGAATCATAACTCTTTCAACTAATGAATACACATACTCATAGTATAATAATTATAACTATGAGTATAATAAGGAATAAAATAAATAAATTAATAATTTAAATATTTTTACATGAGGTAAAAAATTTATGAATAATTCAGTAACCAAGTAATTCTAAACACCATATAATATAACCTAATATTATATAAATTTCATTATTGAATTAATATAGAAACATTATTTTTATTCTTTATATGAAATCCTTCATATAGTTCATTGTATAAAATTTACTTTCTTGAATATAAACATTATATATATGAACTACTTATATATATAATGTAAACATTAAAAATATCACATAATTATTATTTTAACTATGAGAATATTGAACTTTTTAAACTTATTTTGGCACAGTTTAAATAATTTCCTCAAAATATGGATTCATAGTTTAAACTATTTAAGTTATATAATTATGAAAAATTTATTAATTTAAATAAAACTGTTATATTTTTCATTTCTTTTTTTAATTTATAAACACTTTATAAAATACACTTATAATATCCATATAAAAAAATATTTCCAAATTATATGTCATTCTATATAATTTTAAATTTATTTAATGATATTTATTAATATTTATGGACTATTTTTTAATTAAACATTTCACATAAGTTTTAAAAATTAATTATAAAATTTTATAAGTAGTTAATTTATAAACATTTAGAAAATTAATTAACTATCCCCAAATAAATTTACCTATGATTTATAACAAATTTATATAGCATATAATTTAATTAGTAATTGAAAATTAGAAATATTTTTTTTGTTTATCATATTTAATGAAGACACCATGTTTTAATTTGTTCAACCATCTTGTTATCTATTATAGTTTACGATATATACTCTTTAATGTGAATTTTTTTAATATATCCACATATGATATCCGCTAATGTTAAATTAACCCAGTTTTTCTAGGGATATTGTTGTTAATGATGCGTCACAATATCACGTCAATGATACAAGGAACTATTTTAATCACACTTTTAGAAGTACCATCATTTGCTATGACCCCCATATCATACATGACGATATATTAAAAACCAAAGTATTGAAAGGAGTTGCTACCCTTGATATCTCATATCATATAGAAATATCCCAATATAAATTACATTATCAAATAACGTAATGTTAGTCTCAATTGAAAAATGATATCACACTTTATAATATCCCAGATCATAAGGATTGATATATTTGAAATTTAATATCATTTTCAATGATATCTCATACATCATGTAAAACTGTTTGAAGATTCATTATTTTCGAACATGATTTCATGGATCAACTGTCATGGCATGGCTGAGATACCACTGATGGGTTTCTATGGAACTATTAACACTTAATCCTCATATGAAAAACATCAAGAAACCTAAATTCAATATCCAATATACATGAAACTAAAAAATACTATACATAAAAATAAAGAATACATACATTAATTTCATCGATGATAGCTACTACCACTGTCTTCCATCATGTTTCTAATGATGATCTCTAAGAGATAGTTGAAGGACTCCCTCCCTCATGTTTTATCCATAGTTTTTTCTAAATCGCCCAAAAATTGAAGCATAAATATTATATCTCTCATTATATTCTAGTATCTCTTAAATGTTAAGTTTATAGGAGAATAATAATAGTAGATATTTTTCAATTGAAGGAACTCACACAAACATATAACCATTTCCATTCTTTATCCACTCTTTTAAAGCCTTTTCCAACCTCGATGAATTAACCCGTGCATTATATGTTATAAATAGGGTTAAAAACTAGTTGTAAACGTTTAGTCATCCTCTTATCTCATAAACTCATTGATTCTATATGCGTTAATGATAACTTACATAAAAATAATAGTTGAATTTTAATGTCTGTCGTTCTATTTTTTGATGTATAACAGTTTCCAAAAGAATCAAACAATATAATTAAAAAAACAACTATTGTTTTATAATCATTGATATATTTTAATTGTATAATATGATTTAATTGATGAGTGGATTTATTTATGATGACTTATGATATAAATATACCATTAATTATAATATATCAAACATTAAAAAAGATTTAGGGTATATCGCTTTCCAGAAGTAGATTAGAAGTGGTTAAATGGTGATATAAACATTAAAAATTCATTATCCATAGATTTTTCAAATAAAAAACAAATAGAGTTGATTTGTTTTAAATCAATAATCATAATTTCGGAACACCTTTGAGATATTTATGTGCATGAAAACAAGTTAAAGGAGGTGATGCTTTTAGTTCATCATGAGAGGTTTGATGATTTGAGGATGAGTTCTAGTGAATTTTTTTTGACATATTACATCATCTAATTTATTTTTTTTTGGAGATCTCTATAGATTATATTATGATATGAAGGATTTATATATTATGAAGAATATCTTATTGGTATTACCAACATTATGAAATTCAAAGGTATCATGTCTTAAAGAAGGACATCTTATAGAAATATCACCTAATTATCTAAATAGAAACAAGGTGTATTATAAAAGGTGTATAAATATATAAGAAATTATGATTCATTAATTTAAATATATATATATTATTTATATATATATTACTTTTAAATAAAAATTGAAATATAAATGTGATGAGTTTTAACCACTTCTGTTGAGTAAGGCTAATATAGGTAAAGTATGATTCAAATCTAAGCTAATGCTTTTATTTTTTAATTATATTTAGGTTATTAAAATAGTTATGAAGTTTCCATGGATGTATGATTAGTATGCCAAAATTGAATATAAAAAAATAAAAAAAGTAAATTTACCCCAAAATGAACGTCAATTCTGGAATTTCATGTTGAAGGATTTTTCCTAGAAAATTAATGGCATGTGAAGAGGAATTTTGTATTAAAGAAAATCCTGTAGAAGGTATTGGAACTAAATTTATATATAACACTAAATATTCCATGATGGATACTATTTAGAAATATAAAATTATGGTAAGACTAAATGATGAACTAGAGGGATTAGCTGATATTAAGGTGGGGTTTTAAGGAGATCTTGCAGAGCCTAACATATATATAAGAATAAAAATATTGGGGGTTTATTTATAGAAATCTAAAGTAATATTGATAATAAAGAAGTATAAATTGATCAATTATATAATGTTATGGAGTGACATGAAAAAAATGATGTGAAATATGAAGATTAATTGAATTAAATATAAAGGATTAAGTAGTATTCCATGTTTATTGAAGAACTTAATATGTGAATGAAGGAGAAAATAATAAATATTACAATATTCAAGGATGAATTCATATATTTTATAAAGAAGCCCCTATAAAGAATAAAACTAATTGGTTCAAATAGTAAACTACATTTTGGAATATTTTCTAATGAATAATTATATGAAAGAGAAAAATGTTGGACAAGGGGTATTGAGTGATAAAGGGTAAATGAAGACTAAGATCAAATTCTTTGAAAATTAAAAATAATTAATGACTACAATGAAAAAATTCATGTTGAAATTTGGGGGAAATTTTCAACTATGGAGAGCATATCAAAAACAAAATATTTATTCAAATTTTGAATATATGGGGATGGATAACAATGAATTTATTTTCCTTTTATGAAGTGATAATTTTTTGGCTATTTAGGGCACACAATGTCTTATTATGATTAGTTGGAGATATGATTGAAATAAGGGACACCTATGAGTTGAAAAATGAGAGTAATAATATATTGTACACATCATAGAAATTATCATTTATATGGATATTTATTTTAATATTCAAATTGTTTCTATAGATCTATTGATTGAAAGAAAACAAGAAGTAAGAGGTATTTCTATGGAATTTTTAGAAGGTTCAATGAGATTCTATTGAACATAATTAGTTGGGAAAACATATTTTACAAAATGGATGAGGATGAGTGTAAATTGGTTTTATGTTCTGAAGAGAGAAAGATGAGACGAATTTATATCTCAACTCACCCAATGATTTCTTGGAAAGAAAAAATTTAAGATAAAGGAGAATGATATTTTTACTAATATTTATTTTAATGATACAATGATTAATTATAGTTGGATTTTTGATAGTGTGTATGCATTTAACAAGAAAATTTATGTTATCATTCCAATAATATAAAAATAAAAAAATATATACTTTTGGTAATTATGGAGATCAAAATATCAAATAAATTTCTAAAAATCATTTGATATAAGATGATTTAGAAAATTTGAAGGTTATTTATTTTTTTAGTACATTATTTATTAAGTGTGAGCTAGTTTTGTGTGTCTAGATTAGAAGTCTTATTTATAGAACCCTATTTTTAACTATGATAAATAAAAACTTCATCACAAAAATTATTGTAGAATATATATTCTAATATTTCACTACAATATTATATCCCAAAACTAAAAAAATCATATTCATAGTAATATCCCCTACCAGTGTTACAAAACACCGAACAATATTGAAAGACTCCATCATCATAAATTCTAGAGAATCAAAATCTAAAAATAATGACAAGTAAACAATGTACATCAATATTATGATGAAAAAAATAACTAGTGGAATATATGTTTGTTTCGAACTAGGATAATGATATGAATGATTTTATATGTTGTAGATAAGGGTATATAAAATTGGTAATATGACTATTAGAATCAAAATGTGACTATTGGAATACGATATGTTGTAATTAGACCATTAGAATAGCAATATCCTTATATGATCATTGTAATAACAATGAACCCATTGTATATACTGATGCATAATAAAATAAAAATAAAAATTTGGTAATAATTTAATTATTAATTATTAATAACTATTATTTATTAATTTCTAATAGTGTAACTATATATATATATTCCTTAGGGAGAATTTTTGAATTTTTTGTTTTCAAATGAATGATTTTGACATTTACACATGATTTTAACTAATAATTAAATTTATTAAAAATTAAAAAAAAATAATATGAAGAAATTTATATTTTGAATCAAAAAATAAAAAATATCCAGCGATAAATTTTTTCATAATTTTTTGAGATAGGTGAATTTACCAAAATATAATAAAATTTGGTATGCGCAAAAGGTATGTTTTATGGAATAATTATAATATAAAAATTATTTACGAAATAATATAATTAAATTAAATACAAAAAATAATTAATTTTATCAATTTAATGTATTTTAATAAATTCAATTCAATTTTAAAAACTGACATGGCCTTTCCAAAGCCTAAAATAGATATTATGGATTATTTTGTTTTTAAAAAAAGTCATATTTCTATGGATAAAATAATTTATAAAAATGGATTTTTGTTCTTAACATTATAAGATTATTATAATATTCCCATAAATGTAAAATACCATGGTTTAAAAATATGGTATGGCCAATGTTTTTCAATTTTCTCACAGCCAAATGTGCAGGTCCTATGTTCTGTAATTTAATGACAGTTCCCCTTCCTTTTCTATAAACAAATACCTATAATCCCATTCCTGTCCACTCAAAAAAATCACTGATGATGATTTTTCTCTCATTTTCCATCTCATGTTATTTTGGAAACAATATTAGGTATATTATAGTTCAAATACTATCAATAATATTTTCTCAAGGCCCTTATTATGATTTTTTATTGACAGACTTATTTGGAAAGTGGTTCTATAACCTTATCTATATTTCTATTTTTAGGGGCAAAACTCTTAGATATCTTAGAAGATTTTTCTAAATATTTTGGCTATTAAATATTAAGGTAAGTATTTCTATACCATTATCTTCTTTTCTCTTTTGAAAATTATTTGTATTTCTTTACATATAATTATATAATTAGGTTATGTTTCATTATTAAAAATAAATGATTACATTAGTAAATTATGTTTTCCTCTTACTATACTACCCTCATAAGCCATTATAATTCCAAAAAAATTCCTCATCATGATATTCATGAGGGGATTTGTATATCATTCCTTTTTCCTCTACCCATTTCATTCATTTAAAAAATTCCAAATAATAGATTTACTAAATGATAGTATCCCACTGCAAAAAAACATCTTCAAATATAATTTACATTACATTTTTAATATCCTATAGATAAAAATAGATTTATGGATATTTATGAAGATACTTATGTAATTCAATTCACTTGGGAAATATTGACACTCTATATAACCATTACATTTATATGGAGAATTACTAAATACCAAGGCATGTGTTTGTGATCATGACTATTAAACTGTAAAACATATATTTTTAGATAAAATCATTTATATTATGGATTAATTGGAATTATTATGTGAGGGGTGGGGCCCAAATTTAAATACCCCAACAATGCATCAGAATGTATCATGAGGAAAACTAGATTGTGGTATCTGGTGTATACATTCCCTATTATATGTGATGTCTTGGAACAAAGCCTTTAATATATGGAAGTCATGCCTTTGTTGATTCCTCATTAGTGTGATTAAGATGCCTGAAATTTTTTATTCCATCACTATGATTTCATTTATTGTTATTCATGTGCTTATTTAATTTCTTTATTATATAATCCTTGGATATATTTTTCTCTCCTAGAACTCATTTGTTTATTTATTATTTACTCCTTTATTTTTTATACTTACCTTAAATAGTTAGTGAGACATGATGAAAAATATGTTTGTAATCCATAAAAAAATCGATCACTTAATTGATGAAGAAATATAATCCTTTTTAGAGTATTATTTTGAAAAAGATATTCAATATATAGATAAATATTGACAAGTTCTATAATTACTAAGAAATAGTTATCAAAGTCTTATATTTTTTAAGGAAAGAAGGAGTATAATAGCTTGTTTGAGTGACGTGTGTAGAGAAATATGGAAAATGATATGAAGGGAAGAGTGGAATTTTCAATGTGGAATAATTACCTATAGAAACACCAGGGGTTATACTTGAAGGTGTTAAGAGTTTTCTATAATTTTATAGATTAAGTCTATAAAGATCACAAATGAAAAAGAAAGAGAGAAATAACCAATATCTAATTCTTTTGTAGTAAGGAGGTGATACACTATTCAAATAAATTTATCAAGAGTCGAGGGAATCTAATTTGGAAGTGACAAATTGAAAGTGGTTGGGGTTATGAAATCATAAAAATGGATGTTTAAGTCTTTTATGTTGTGGTAAAATATGGTTTTATTATATACTCAAACTCAACTAATTATTTATTTGATTAAGTATATATTTACTCTTTTTAATATTTAATGTTTTCTAAGAACATTTAATACTCCTCTAAAACATGAGATATATATTTTTCAATCAATACACCATATCTAAATCTTTTTGAAATATGGATATATTAGGAATTTATTATTAAAATGAATATAGATTCTATACATTTAAACGTGATTTTATACTTTTTTTTACTTTGACATAATCCTGGGGATGAATTATCTCTCAAAGTATAATAAAAATAAAAATATTTAGAGAAAAATATTTTATTTGATTAATGGGTGACATAATCCTTTTTTACAGGAGATATTTTAATATAAATGCCCTTTAAGATTTTCCTCTACTAGATTGGATGAAATTATAGGACGAAAATAAGGGAAAACATAATCTATGGATGTGTAAGATATCTCAGTAATGGAATATGTACCTATAGAAAAATAATACACTAATGTATTTACTATGGAATTACCTTTACAACATATTTAATGTAATGTTTAAATTTCCAGTAAACTCATCCCTAATGAAAAAACCATATCTAATCCTCCCTAGGAAATATACCAAGATGAATTGGTAGATCTGAATAAACAACTACAACAATTTTGTTATATTAGAATCACTATACCTAGTGTTTCACCTCGAGGATATCATGAACTATTTATGAAAATGAATGATGTGTCTATGAAGTTTTTCCTCAATTACCAAGAACTATATTCCATTACCATGAAGAAAAATTATCATTTTTCATGCATTGATGAATTTTATAACCCTCTTCAACATGATAAATACTTCTAAATAATATAAATTAGTTAAGTTATTCATCAATTAAGAGTGAAGAAGTCTGATATACCAATGATTATTTTTGTACATGGTATGGACTTATGAGTTTATGGTAATAATGTTTTGGATTAAATAATGAACCATCTGTATTTCTACATCTAATGAATAGGGTATTCATAATTTATCTTGATAAATTTTTTATGGTATTTATTGATTATACCGTGATATACTATAAATGTAATGGAGTAAATCAAAACCATTTTCAAATTTATCTCAAGACTCTATGAAATAATTTATGTGATAAATATAGTACATGTGAATTTCATTACTATATGGTATCAAAGGATGGAATATCTGTTGACCCTTAAAAGACTAATGTTTTCAAAGAGGGGTATATAATAATAAAAATTAATTTAAAGATGTAGTTTACTTGGATTATGAGGTTACTATTAGTGATTTATTGATAATGTATCCTGGTAATCTAATCCATTAACCAAGTTGACCCATAAAGGGGAAAATTGTCAATATAATATAAAGATTGTTTTTAGGAATTGAAGAAGAGATTTTTTAATGAATCATTATTAAATATAAAATAAGAAAAGGAGGGGTTTTTTTATATAGTTGGTAGTAAAAGAAAGTAATGGGGTGAATTCTTATACAAAATGATAGGGTTACTTCATATGCTTCATAAAAACTAAAAACTGATGAACAAAGGTATCCAACTCAAGAGCATGACCTCGAAGATTTACTATTTTTCTTGAAAATATGGATATAATTATTTTATGGTGAATGATGTGATATATATATATATAATAAAGGTTTTAATCATATATTCATATATAAATATATCAATATAATCTAAATAAGGTGGATGAAAATACCCAAGGACTATGAATATGTAATACAATACCACCCTGGTAGAAAAAACAAGGTAACTGATGAATTATGTATGAACTATTAGTGATTTCCATCCATAAGGTGATTGTCCAGCCATATCTTCTAGAGAAGATAAAGAGGTACTGAAAAATAAAAAGGACCTATAAAAAAAGGACTAAGGCATTGAATGATGGGATTATTGAGTACTTCATCTAAAGATAGTGTTTTGATGTTTGAGAAGAGTCTATACATTCCATCATTACCTGATATAAAGATGAAATTTTTTGATGTATCTCAAAGTTTAAATTTATTTAGACACATTGGTATCCTCAGGATGTGTGGGGATATAAATGAAAATTTTTGGTGGGATAACATAAATTAAATAATTAGAGATTATGTCTAAACTTCTTTGGAGTGCTAACAAGTAAATGTCTAGGGAAAATATCTTACTGGTGTCATGAAACCCCTACCTGTATCCATATTAAGGTGAGATAATAGTAAAATGGACTTTGTTACTTGGATTCATAATATATCTATGAATAATGATAAAATATGGGATATTATGGATTAATTTACAAAGTTTATATATTTCGTACAATTTAGGGAGGATTTAACCCCTAGTCCCCTTATATAACTAAATATTAATGGAGTTGTGAGTCTCCATAACACACATCTATTAATTTTATCTGATGGGGACCCTTTTCATATTGAAAATTTAGAGGAGTATTTATACGGCAGTAAATATTGAGATATATTTGATCACTTACTATCATATCCAAACCACTAAGAATTCTTAAAGAACTATCCAAACACTATAGGATATACTGATGTCCTGCTTACTTGAAATTTAAGAAACATGAGAATGATATATACCTTCAATATATTTTTCATATAATATAGCTTCCATTCATGCATTAAAATGGAACCATATGAAGAACTTTATGGGAAAAAGTTTCATATTCCAACCAATTGGGATGAAGTTGAAGAAAAAAAATTAGTTTTTCTAAAAAGCATTAAGTATGTGATTGAGATAATTCATGACATAGAAAATCATTTCCAAACATATCGATGTTGAAATGAAATATATGTTGTTAATTCAATTAAGGAAATATAATTTCAAGTAGGTTATTATGTATTCTTATTCATATATTCATGTAAGGGAGTTATAGGGTTTTTTAATAATGGGAATATATGTACACGGTATGTTGAGGCATTATAATGTTTAGATAGAATTGTAGTTTTTGATTAGTGTTTAGCTATAATACCTAACCTATCTAAAGTACATGATATATTCTTTGTATTTCTATTGAAGAAGTATATGCTTAACCAAATTCATACTCTCACCACTAATGAAATGTTTTTAGTGTTTTTCTTTTCATATAATGAATAGTTTATCCATATTATTGACATTCAATATAAAGTGTTGTTGAATCACAAAAAATAACTAGTGAAATTACTTAGGAGGAATCAAAAGTTATAAGAAGAATTATGGGAAGCTTAGGTAGCAATGTGGGAGCCCAAGGAAGAAATTATGAAGAAATAACCACATTTATTTTTTTATTAATTTATACCACAAATATTTTAGATGAAATTATTTTGGTGGTGGTGGGGGGATATAAGACCTAATATTATCCTTTTGTAAACAAATACTTCATCTAAAAAACTATTACACAATGCACATAATTATATTTCATGATAATAGTACGACACAGAACTATAAAATCTTATTAATTATGATAACACTAAATAGTTTTATTGAACGTCTTCCATATTAATCATTAACTTGGGGGGATAAAAATCTATAAATAATGACAAGTAGATAAGAAACATTTCTATTATAAATAAAATAATAAGAAATAGAAAAAATGTTATATGAACTAAGATAAGGATATTAATGATTTTATATGTTATAATGAAGTTTATATATAAGGGGTAATATATACTTAGGAAGGTTAAGTTGATCATTGGGAATTAGACCTTTAGAATATTAACTTCCCAATATCTATGTTGTAATTGAAAGGAACACATTTTCATAAAAGTGTCTAATAATATACATAAAATAATATAGTAATAAAATAATATTTAATTATTAATATTTAATATTCATTAATTAATAACAATGTTACAATTTTCACTCACATTAGAAAAGAGTTATTAAATTTATGCCAATAAATATGTGATTCTAAAATACCGAAGTCACTTTATTTAATAATTATATTTCTTATGTTTTATTTTTCTTCATAAAAATTTATTTAAATTAGGAATCATAACATCAATATTATCCAATAGTTGAATCATCATAATTTTATGGGACATTCAATTTTTTAGTGAATGGTGAAATTCTGTATGCATGAATAGTAAGTGTTAAGACATAATTATGTTGTAAAAATGATGAAAAAAATAATATATGTAATTGGATTACCAAAAAATATGTTATTTTATTAATATATAGTATGTGGTGAATTTACATCAATTTCCAGACCTATAATGGGCTTTCCACACTATAAAATGTAAATTTAGGTCTTTAAAATTATTTTTTTTTGAAAAATATTTTGTTCACTTACAAAATAATATAAAAAAATTATTTTGGTTCTTAATCATTTTAAAATAAAAAACCAAGACTAAAATGTCAAATAACATGGTTTAATAAAATATAAATAATAATGATTTTCAATTATCCTACAACATAAATCCTGAATCCTACATTTAGAAATTAATAAAAAGAATACCCCATATTTTCTTAAAATAACTACCCATTCTCCCCTAATATTTTTGGGGATGCGACTTCATCCACGACTATCTTTACCGGTAGCGGCGGCTCCTAGGTTAGAGGTAGAAGTGTTTGCAACTGACAACATAGGATTGACATTCGGTTTCAATTAGTTATCTTAGTGCATCCCCTTCTCTGGTAGTCTTCATCGTCCCTAGCGGTGGAAAAATCTACAAAGTCATAGGTAGGATTATTTAAGAGGTGAATGGTTTCAGCTGCACCAGATCTACACTGACACGAACTTGGAAGCTCAGATCTGGGTCAATTTTATCAGATCTAGTTCCCCTTTCCTGGGGAGCTCAGTTCTTGGCTGGCTTCATTTCATCCTCTCCTCTTCTTTGGATTGCTAACTAATTTTTTGGTGCATTTCCATTCTTGGGTTCCATATGGTTGTTTTCTAGATTATAAGTTCATGCCCAAAGTGGAGGATGTCATCTATGGTTGTTTCATATCATTTTTGGTAGTCTTACTTCTAGCCCAAATTGTATCTCTATCTATTCCTTGAATTGATAGTGTTTTTCCTTTATGTTGTTCCCTTCTATAGTTCATGATGTTTTTAGAATCTCCATTTCTGGGTTTTATTCTGCCCCGATTGTGGTTTATCTAGCATCGGTCTATTAACTCACTCGAAACGGTTGTTGTTGGTGTGATTTTGTATAATCACAATCCAATGAAGGTTGAAACTTGTCTAAGGAAATTATGTTGGGTTTGATGATGTATAATACAATTGGGTGACATTTTGATTGATGTGGTTCGAACTTGAGGCAGGATCCTAGAATTTCTATTGGTGGATTTAAGGTCTAAAATAAAAACATAAATGATGATTTTAGGAATATTAGTTACAGTTTTAAGTGCTAGTTTGATGATGTTTTTTGGGGTTGATGGTACTGGCTTAATCATGGATTGTTGTTGAGGTCTTATCTACTCTTACACTGCTGTAGCTTCTTGATCCATTTCACCTTTCTAGGTTGGTTGGGTGTGATGGTTTCTAAGGAGGTTTTGGGATGTGTTTATGTGAGTGGTAGGGTGTTTGAGTTCCCATAACATGATGTGGCCTTTTACTTATTATTTGTATTCAAAATTTTAATTTTTTTGGGGCCATGGAGATGAGATCCCCCAAAATATTTGGTCGCACGTTCCTCTGCTCTTGCCCTAATATTCTACCACTCTCTTGGGGGAGGATCCGAGTGGTCATCTTCATGGTGCATTGGGATGTGAGGGAGAGTGACCATTGCTGACTTATGGTGGCTCCATCTCTGTAGGTTCCCGGTGATGTTCATCAATGGATTGAAGGTTCTGATGAAGTTGATGCATGGATCGAGGATTTTAATAGTGGTCCTTATGATTTTGAATTTTAAATTGTAAGCCTTCCCATGCAAAACTCTTCATGGATTAAAACAACATGATTGGTGTTTGGTGATATTTTTATTTTGGAATGTGAATGTTTGTAGAAAAGAAAAAATGATCCGCTTCAATTAAGGTTCTAGAGAAGGAATCATTCACCAGTGCTTGGCCATGTGGATTTGGATAAATGAGAGGGTATGGATTCTTCCATCAGTACCAGGCCCATGAAACCCAGTAAGAGATTACATGATGAGCGGTCATGTGATAGTGGAGGCTTGAAATAATGATATAATCATTGGGGAGGGGTGTTTTCTATCGTATTTATCTGGGATGTATTTCCTTTTAATTTATTTTATTGGTTTAAGTTATTAGGGTTCACACTTAGCCTTTAAAAGTATCATTTGAAAATTCAAAAAATTTATTCTTCCCACAACCCATTCTCCCATTCATCTACATTCCAAAATCATTGATCATTGATTTTCATTCATTTTTCTTATTAAGAAAATTTTTCAAGAGGCTTAGGTAGAAAAAACTATGAAACTCTATTTAAATTTTTCTCTCAATGTGTATCCAAAGTATTTTTTCACAAGATAATTAATTTGTATAGGGATACCAATATATTATAAACATTTCTCTAACGAGAGTATAACTTTATAGATCTATGGAGTTCATTTTCATGATTTTGTAAGGGATATAATATGTTATTTGTTTCTATACCTTTACCTTATTTTATCTTTTAAAATTCCATTGAATTCTTATAAATTTTCATAATTAATGTTTTCTTTTTACATTTTTACAAATCGATGATAGTGTCAATAAATTATTTTTTCCTTATACTATACTACCTCATTGTCTATTATAATCAAAAAATATTTTCATTTCATAATAATCATGATGGGATATTTCTATCATTCATTGGGTCTCAATGAGATTTCATTCATTTTTATAATTTCAAATAATACCCATATATAGTGAAGGTACCCCACTCTAATATACCATCATAAAATATAAATTCTATTTCATGTTGAATATCCAATATCGCTAATTATATTTATGGATATTCAACTAAATATCCTTGTAATTCGATTGACTAAGGATACAATGATAATTCATATACCTATTACATCTATACATATAATATTGAATACTATGGCTATAACACCCTAATATTTTATGAAACATTTTTTTAATAAATTTAATTTCATGACAGCATTCATTAAATTCAACATTGATTTTTTCTTGCATTACACACAACACCGAGTTTTAACAAACCATGATATATTTTTAATATTATTATTTAAATGCGACCATTTTAAAAGGGAAATTAAACATTGAGATATGAATGTTAATAAATGATTTATAAATATTAAGAATAATGGTTTTAAATAAACAAAACATTCTGAAAAAAAATTAAACAATTTTTAGATAAGTCATTATATGTATCAAAAAAACTATTTTCTCCAAAAAAAAGAATGCATTTTGGTAAATAATAATAAAATTATTTTTTTACAATTTCAAAAAATTATATTAAAAACTTAAATTCATTTTTGAAATTATTAGATAAAAACTATCTATGTATGAATTTATGAGATTTTTCTGAAAAGATTAAATTTTCAATAAATAGTGAATGTTCTGGTTTTTATCGAAAATTATATTTCCATTTAGAGAATTTATAAGGTTCCTTTTTTTAATATGTGTTTAAAGTAAAATTAGTTCAATTATATATTAATTAATAAAATTTATGTCATTTTATCTTTTTTCATATTAAATTTTGATACAGAAAACATTTTAAACTTTGGAAAATATCTTCTTTGTAAAACCACATTCTCGTCACGTCTAGGAGTTTAATATAAAATTAAAATTTTACAATTAGGTCAATGAAATGTGTAAAAATGGATTCAATACTTTTAATTTTTCAAAATTAATATTACCTATTATGGTCAAATTTATTTTTTTATCATAACTTATAGTTAAAACAATTAAAATTATTTACCACCGTAGAGGTATAAATAGGTTTACTGAGGTGTTAATATAAATAGATAAAGGGTAAAAATTCACAAAATCTTATAAAACACACATTATATGACATTATTTTTGGAAATAAATAATATATCATCAGGAATTGTATTTTTAATCCTTTTTAAATGTGAAAAATATGGGTACACCATTTTCCTTTCAAAGAAATACAATTGTGGAACTCAAATCACTTAAAAAAGGCCACCATTTCTCCTATAATCTTCACACTTCCAAAAAAATTTACTCCAAACAAGACATGAGAACATAACTTCCTTAATTTCCTCTTCCCAAAATAGAATCCCAATTTTGGTCGGAAATATTTCTCATGATTTCTTTTTGGTGCAAACCAAAAGAAGTTTTCTAAAGGAGAGGTTACACCCCTAATTGGACATTTTATTATATTTACTTCTAAAAAACCTTAAATTATTACTAAACAATGATAATATAGTAATAATATTATCTTACAAACATTTATATATTTTTAAGTTAGTGTAATGACCAATAAACATCACCTATTCCATCAAATGGGATACAAAATCATTATTCCTATATACGGGGGACAAATACCTCATAAACCAATGTTATTAGTTTTCCATCACCACCTCTAAATAATGGATATTATAATGGATTAAATGTTTATATATTATAATTATTATATTATTAAACTTTTTTAATTATTATTTCATATATACTTTCATGGTATCCATTATATGAGAATATGATAAGGTCTCTTATGGGTACGCCAGACTATCACCTCACGAAGTAATGTGATTTTCTAATGATTTACATAAAAGTTAATAAATATGGTTTAAATAAAATATGGGATATATATGATATAAAAATTATTATATAATGGTAATATATTATTTAATTTTTTTTATTTTAATCCATAAAGAAAATGGAAATAGCGTTTATGCGTTTGTACTGCCTACCGTTTCCATGAATAGTGTTTTTCATTTTCTATCTCTAACTCTTAATGATTAAAATAAAAACAAACCTACGGAATATATATGACATTTAAACCATTTTAAACTTTTTTTGAGATTATTGAACCATGATCAATGTAATAGGACAAAAAATAACAAATCAAAAAAAAATATGAAAAACAAAGCAATTTTTCCCAAAACACGACTTTAACATGGAATTGTTAATAAAAGTTTTAATAAAAGGTCATAATAAATCATATATGGTATGATATATATAATTATGGTTATTTAATATATTTATAATAAACTTATACTTAATATATATGGGGTTTTAATGTGTCTGAAGGAATTCGAGACTTAAGGGAAGAGATTCTTGTCTCAATTTTCCGTTCTTACATCTGTTATGTTTTGCATATATCATTTTTATGAGGTGTATATACATTATATTTGAATTAAAATATCATGATATATTTATTCTCATTACATTTTTTGTTTAATTTAATTTTATTCTTTGATGGGGATTACACTTCAAAGTTACCATAGTGGTAAATATTTTCTGTTACAATTTCATCATTTGTATGTATTTTTTTATATTTCATATGATAAAATTTTATGATCCATCCCTCAAAAAACTAATGAATTTTATTATCCTTTATTTATTTAATGAGAATAAATTTTTTCTATTTATCCCTAAATTTATGTAATGAGGAGTTCAAAAGAATGTTTTTAACAAAAATCATCTACCCTTCTCTCTTCGGTCGAAAATCTATTTTTCTTCCAAATACATGTTTTCTAAAAGGGATTTGAACCATTATAAGAATTATTTACTAAAGAAATTTTTACCATGGTCAACTTTTTTTCACAATTTTCGTTGAAATAAACCTTCATATATTTTTCTAAACAAGGCACGTGTGTCTTTTATTGAATATGTGAAAGGAATATTTATGTTAATGTATACAACATGTATGAAATTTTTTACTTTGATGACCACACAATGTCTTGAATATTAATGTATATTTTTTCTTGTTTATTTAAAAATAAAAGGAATTATAAAATATTTTATGATTTTTTTAAAACAATTTTCAAATAAAAGTTATTTTCCTCAAGAAATGTTCCAGGTGATTTATCTTTCAATATAATTTTCCATCTAAGATGAAATATTTTTATGTAACATTTTATATATTGGGGATATGAACAATGTATACCATTATTATTGTTTATATAAAAGGTTTATTTTTATGATGATAAGATGTTTATGAAATTCATTTCTCTTCCACGAGTTATAACATGATTAAATTATTATGAAACCTGCTACTTTTTTCACGGGTTATTCTATGAGGAAATTATTCTGAAACCTATCTATTTTCCATGGTTTATGATAGGATGGATGTTTTATGAAACCCATTTCATTTCATGGGTATTATATGATTAATGTCTTATGATCTAGTGGCACTCATACATATGATTTTCATTATGTGATGTGTAACGACCCAAACATTCATTAATGGAAATCCATCTGGATATAATTAATTATCTTTTTATGTAAAATGATAATATAAGATGTGAAATTATTTGGTTTTATATTAATAATTGTTCCGATTTCTAATATAGTCGTCGAACAATGATCATATGATTAGTATAAATACAGGGTTTTAACAAATCCAATTTAACCAGACAAAGGAAGCGATGGACTCATCCAGTAGACGTGCCCCAAACAAAGCCCATTTGTTAGTGTTCAAAAAGGTGTTTGTATCTTTATGAATCTGTCTTGACCTAGACGAAGGCGAGCATGAATATGTTATGCTCGAGTGGGACCACCTACGAGATAAATGGAAGTTGATAGAGATTACCACCCGCGCAATGTTATCCGAGCCACCCCAAGAGTTTGTCACCATCACACACCTTACTCTTTAGTCATATGCGGGTGTTTTAAGGGGTTATGTAACAAGACCGTAGTACTATGGTTATGTACATTATTATTTTTATATAATAATGAATATACTTTCATTTTATTATTGTTACATTGTAAAGAGTTTTTTAAAGCACATATAGTATTTTTAGCTAATATTCAACTAAGAAATCTATTTTGATGAATTAATTGATTTTTTAATTAATTTGTTTTATAAACTATTATTATTGTTATTAAATAAATTTTTATTGAATATAATTGATCGTATACATTTATGAATTCAATTGAAATTTTTATTAGGGTTTTAAAGCCATTTTTTTCAATACCCATGAATTTTTGAAAAATGTCAGTTTTTATTTTAAAAGTGAAAATAAACATATTTACAAAATTATTTACTAAAATGAATATTATTTCTGGAATCAGGATGTCGAAATTATCCAACGGTGAATTTTTGATAATTTTTTAAGACAGTCAAATTTGAGGGTAAAAATTAAATACCGTTTAAATATATAATGTGTCTTATGACATCATAATGACCCCATAGTTATGTAATAAAATACTATAAAATTTAGGTTTGGCCAATATATGTTTTACAGTTAAAATAATTTGATTTTGGGTTTCTTTTACTTATTTTACAAGGCATTAATGGACCCTTTAAGACTTATTAAACATCTTGTCTTTTTAAACTGTTTTCCTAGGGAGTGTGACTCACCTTCACATTTGATTCCCCATTATTTTAAGAAGTTCTGAATTTGGAATTATAAAATATTGTTTTCCACTTCCCTTTTCCAAAAACCATGGGTAAAAACCATGGGCTACTTCATGGTTTGTATTAGTTTAATGTGAGGCGTCCCAAACCAAAATAATAAATAATTCTCTCACCTTCCCTATATAAACCCACCAAAGCTCCTACTTACTCCTCATTAAAAGCATTTGGAGTTAATAAAACCTCTTTCCTAATCTCTCTATAATCCTCCCAAGGTGCCCCAAGCTCCCAAGAACCTCTCTCAGGCCCCTCTTAAGCCTTTGGAAGCACACTTCCAAGTAAGGGTGTTTCTTTCTTTCTCATTTTCCCCCAATTGTATTAGTGTTGTTATTCCCTTTTAATTTCAATTATAAATGTTTACGTATGGTTTTGAACCTCACCCATACTGTCCTCTTTATGTTTTAATGATGTGAGACCCCTTTATCTCTCATTAAATTCCTCCCATGTACACCCATTACTATACTGAAATTCTGAAAGGAATTTATCTCTCCTCATTTACATTCAAGCAATTATTTTGTATTGTGAATCTAAATTCCATTACAATTGTTGGGACATGTATCTATATTAACCCCCTACTGTCCATTTCATGTAAATATGACGAGACACCCCTTTCTCTCTCATCAACCATTTTTGTGAGTTCTTATGTCACATCATTATGCTGCCAAAATTGCACCGCGCTTTTTCAAGACAAAGTCATTGTGTAGTGAATTCCATGCCCATTTCTCTATCAAGGGTATTCACCATTATGCACATTTACAGATTATTTAAATAGTTTCATGTATGTATTCCACATTCGTTAGTCGTGTAATAAAAGATTATGTCGAATGATTCAATGGTTTATGATCCATGTGGGACACTTATGCATGAAATGAAATGTTTAAGAAGGGTGAACCCTTATAGTTCTCCAATGCATTAGGAAAAGTATAGTATCTTGATACGTCATGTGAAATAGGTGTTGACTAATGATAATTCGAGTGAAACGAGGTTTTACTCATTCTTTATGTGCAATGAGGGTTTACTCATGCTCCATGTGCAATGAGCCTTGGCTCATGATAATTCCATGTTAAGTGTTGTGGCCACATTTCCATGTTATGATTATCATGATTTATCATGCCGTTATGTTTATGCTTATCTTGTTCTCTATTGATATTCCTATTGTCTAACATGTACTGTATTCATCATGTTATTCCAAGATTATTCCCTAACTAGACTTTATAGATCACCCTCTTCTTATGCATGTCCTTAGGTGATCCTATGAAATACTATGTATGATGGAATGTAGTGGTCATGTAAAGGAATTTTTAAATAAAGATGTTATATTTCATGTTTTAAGTTGTTATTTAATGATCCTAATCCCAAAAGACACTAGACCTCTCAATCTTCTATTTTTTATCAAGTGATGTTTATGTAATAAATTATGTTTACTTGTGTAATAAAATATCAGGGTTATCATATGTTGTGTGGGACATATATCTCCCTCCATTTAATTGGGTAAATATTAACATCTCGGGAGATAGAATAGACTAAAATGGGGAGTCTACCAAGTTTAGTAAGGAATGTTTTTCACTATGATGGTCTTAGTAGAGAACCATGACTACTATGATGGTTTTTTAGTGAGAAAATTCTAGTATGATATCCTTATATGTGTTCCTTGTTGATTTTGGAAATGATTTTCTACTCTTATGTGTATGCTGAAATTTCCTTTCTTATACTAATTTTATGCTCTCATAGTTCATGTTCATTTATTTATTTATGATTTATGTATTATTAACATCTAATATTTATTTTATGACATAATTTTATGATCCTTTATGTTCATAGCATGGATTTAAAATGTTACGCTCATGTTTTCATACCTTTATGTTCATGTTATGCCTATATACCTCCCTCGTTAACCCTTAATGAGAATAAGAGGTCACCCTTTCTTATGTTTTCTTTCCCTGTGTTATGAATAAATGTGTTATTTATGATATGTATAATAAGGGTGATATTGATTAATAAATTTGTGGGATATGATGTAGTTTAAATATGAACCAGTTGTTTTTGTCACCATTTTCCAAACACACTATACCTTTACGATTCTCGGGCTTGTGTATATATTATTTCATTAATGTTTATATTTAAATATGTAATATCTATGTTGGAAAAATATATTTTGTTAATTGGTTTCAAAGGATAGTTTTAGATTAACTTTGGAAACTATGATGGTAAAACCATAGTGTTATCACTAAGGATATGTCTAAGGATAAGTCGAAGGATGAGTCAAAATATAGGAAAATGTCCTAGAATTTTGGTAATGGATAGAGTGAGTTTTTTTTTCATGAAATTACATCCCTGTATGGACACTAAAAGTGTATCTAGATTTGGAATAGAGGTACCTATGGGTAATATCTCTAAAATTTTTGACTCTATTTGGATTCGATCGTAAACTGGTGCATGAAAATGATCCTTGCTACACACCTGGTTTGACCCTCCCGAGGGATATGACTTGGAAATTCACAAACTCCTTTTAAACCATCATGAAGGTTTTAAATTAGTGATTACTATTAATGACCTAGGATAAACCAAAGGAGTCATAGATTAAAAATAACGTGAAATGATTTAGACATCCTATAAGTGATTTTTCATGATTATGTGGTTCCCATCTTTGATTACGATTTCTTATACTCTGATTTTTTGTTTTATTCAGTGGATGGAACCTAAATGAACTATGTTCATGATGATTATGATGTAAAATGAAATGAGTGTCCTCCTAAGAATCCAAAAATTAAAGGAACTAGAATGAAATATCTCAATAATATACTAACACAATTCTATTAATCAATAAATCATATTGAACTTCCAAACAAGAAAAGGAGAGAACAACATTCTGTTGAGTCCTTTATTAGGAAACTTCCCCTTTCTTCTTGGAACTTATAATATGTTAGTTTTGAGAATATATTAGTAACACTAAAATGATATTTGGTATTTTGAAGTGTTTTGAACATAAAAAGTTCGTTTTGGTTCTCTATCATTTGAAAGGAAAAGCCGATCAATGGTGGAATCTCATGGAGAATACAAGGGAACATGATGAAATCGACTCCATGGATTGGGATGAGTTCAATAACTTATTTTTTAATAATTAATTTCCTCACATTATTTATACGATGATAAATAAAGTGTTCCTTGGGCTAAAATAAATGGATGATAAATCTATTGGTACCTATGGGGAAACTTTCACAAGACATCATGGTTTGATTCTGGTATTATCATCCAAACTGAAACCAAGGTTGATCAATTATTTAGTTTATTAAAACCAATTTTCCAAAGGTAATTATCCAAAATATATTTTTGTAGCTATGAAGGGAGTTTTTGATTTGGTATCAAGGTGAAAATAGAGGTTGGAGTTGTGTAACAATCTCATGGTTTTGATGAGAAGTGAAAAATTTAATTAAATGGAAAATCTTAGAGCCATGTAGAGAAAAAGATGAGCTTTTATTTTATGCTCGAAGTGTGGGAAGAAATGTGGAGGAAATTGTATTATGTAGAATAGTAATTGATTTATGTGTGGAAGGGAGGTTCATCATGAAATCGAATTCCAAGGTGATAGGGAGAAGTTAGATATTGATGAAAATAAAAAAAAATCTCTATAGAATGTACCACCCAAACTCTAGTGTTTCAAATTCAAGGAGTATGGGTATTATGATAACTAGTTCCCAAATTCATAGGTTAATTATGATGATCAATGTCAACAACCTGTAAAGCTGAGTGATAGAGGTAAATCTCATGCAATTACTATTTTTAATGAGGGGTGTGACAAGGACGCAGTGAATGGTACACTTACCATAAAATCTTGAACTGATACTATCTTATTTGACTCTATACCTACTTATTCTTTCACATCTGAAGAATTTTATAAGGGTACGCTACTACAAAACATGCCTTTAATAGTGCTAGAATAGGCCTTTAGTGTAAGAATGGTATAGAGTAAGAGGTTTCCAACCTCTGATACCAATTGTAGGATCGAAATATGATATGAGATGCTCAATATACAAGAGGGGGGGGGGGGGTGAATTGTATACTTTAAAAATTCCTTTGGAACCTTTAAAGTTAGTTATGAACAACTAAAGTTTCCTTAAGAAAAGGAAAGGACTAAGTTTAACAAAGTTAAACTAAGTAGATTCACAACACCTCTAACACCGAACTGAACTTCACAAAAGTTACAATATAAGATTCTACCTTAAAGCGTATAGAATCTAAACTAATCAGAGTAAGTAAGGAAGTATAAGAAAGTTATACTTTCCTTAAGATACAAATTGCAGCGGAATAACAACAAGTAGTAAAACTACTAGTAACAAGATAATAGTCTTTTAACCCAAAGAGAAGGGTATCCAACAACCTTGGATAAAGGTCCCTTGATTAATACTTTCAAGCAAGTCTGTCTTACCCACACCAGGGTAAGCCCTCGATACGAAGATCGGTGTCTCTGTCTTGCTATCCCCGCAAGCCCTCAACTTTAAGGTAGTTGGCAACCTCTGTCTTTCTCAGCAAGAAAGCCCTCGATCTTTAAGGTAGTCGGCACCTCTGTCTTCCTATCCCCGGAAGCCCTCGAATGTAATCACCAACATTCGGAGTCGCACGAAGCTTTGAGAGTTAATAAGAGACTCTCTCTCTAGAAATCACTTCAACAGCATGTAAGCACTTTTTCAGCAATCAGCCCCGAGCTCTTTCAAATGAGCTCCTATTTATAGGTAAGGTCGGCTCCTTCTCCAACGGTCATATTTCCCTTAATGTTCGGAGGGACCTGTACACGTGTCACTTAGACAACGGTTAGTTTATAACAAAATGGACGACATCGTTTTATAACAAAACACGTGTAACAGAAAGTACGACATCGTTTTAAACTCTAACATAAAAGTTCGGAATAGAAATTTCGGAGTGAAAGTTCGGAGTGAATAAATTCAGAGTGTATAAAACAATGATAATCAGATTCTGTTTAATAGGTGAATTCGGAATGAGAATTCGGAATAGGAATTCGGAATAGGAATTCGTCATCAGAAATCGTAATGAGAATTCGTCATTAGAATTCGTAATGAGAATTCATCATCAGAATTAGTAATGAGAATTCATCATCAGAATTCGTAATGAGATTTCATCATCAGAATTCGTAATGAGATTTCATCATCAGAATTCGTAATGAGAAATCGTCATCAGAATTCGTAATGAGAATTCTTTATCAGAATTCGTAATGAGAATTCGGAATGAGATTTCTTCATTAGAATTCGTAATGAGAATTCTTCATTGGAATTCGTAATGAGAATTCTTCATTGGAATTCGTAATGAGAATTCTTCATTGGAATTCGTAATGAGAATTCTTCTTCAGAATTCGTAATGAGAATTCGGAATGGGATTTCTTCATTAGAATTCGTAATGAGAATTCTTCTTCAGAATTCGTATCCTGAATCTGGAATAGAACTAGGTCAGAATTCATATCCGGAATTCGGAATGAAACTTCCTTATAGTTCTTGTCCAGAACCGAATCCTAAAAACAGAATACTTTTATATCAAAGTTTTTATGATTCCGAGAAAGTGAATCCGAATTTCATACTTAAGAAAAATATTAATGAAAATATGAAAAGTATAAATTTTTCTTATAAAAGCGTTTTTCCTTAAGATAGCATTTTTCCTTATAAAAGCAATTTTCCTTAAGAAAGCATTTTTCCTTACAAAAGCGATTTTCCTTAAAGATAAGGTGTTTGTGATTTTCAAAACAAGAAGGAATGGAAAAGTCATAAGGAAAACCTTATTGACTCAACAATCTCCCCCTTTTTGGAAAGCACAAACATCCTTACGAAAAAGCTATTCTAAGAAGAAAGAAACATATTAAAGCTTATCTCCCTTGGTTGAAGAATATAGATGAATACGACTAGCTCCCCCTTAGGCTTTGAGTCTCTAAGGATCGTATTCATATTTCCGGAGTGATGTTTCTTTAAGAAAAACTCTCCCTTAAACAAACTCTTATTAGAGTTCTATCTTCCTTGGGTATTTTTCTTTCTCCCCCTTTGATAAGCACTTATTAGATTTCCTCTTTTTCTTAAGGATGTTTTCCTTCTCCCCCTTTGTGATTTTCAAAAAGAATTGGAGGGAATGGAAACAAAATAACAAAGTACCTGAAAAGATTAGTAACGACAGAAATAGAAACAACAAGCACAATTTTCATTATATTTGAAATGTCAGCAACAAAAACAGATTACAACAAAAAAGATCGGATTGGTCATTTCGGATCTTTCTCCTTCGACATGAGCCCCTTGAGAATTGTCTTGATCTTCTTGAGATCCTTATGATCTTCCTCTGCTTGCTTTTCTAAGGCAACTATTCTTGCTGACTGAGCTTGAATGATTTCTTCCTGAGCCTTCAACTTTTCTTCCTGAGCTTCCATTTTCTCTTCTTGATACTTTATCCTTTCTAGAAAATTGATCCGATGATCCCTTTCAAATTTCCAACTTTGATTAACAGAGTTGAGCTTTCCATTCAGATCTCTTACTTCCTGACTTCGAATGTTCTTTTCCTATGTCAATTTCTCATCGAATGAGGCAGTCATCTCATGAAACTTCTTGTCCTCGGTTTGAAATGCATCCTTAACATTCTCCTGAAACTCATCCAGCAACCTCATCTCTTCCACATTCTTCTTCGACCAGCTAGTCATCCTTTTGCACGATCTTTTATGGGCTTCGTAACCAATAAAGAAATTTTTGAACTGGGCTTCTATCTCAACACATTTATCCATAACCATGGATACGGAGTCGGTTTTCTGATTCATTGTATGTTGGAGCATCTGGCACCGAGAGTCAATACTGGAGAAGGTCGGAATTGTTCCCACCAACTTCTTCAAGGATTGTACAACAAAATCGTGCCCCAACGATGATGACTCCGAATCAGAAATCTTGCTAGGAGAATTTTCTTCCTCAATAAGCTCCAACTTCCTCTTAGAAGAGCTACCAGCTTCCTTCCTCAATCTTTTTTCTGAACTCGGGGTATCAGCAAGAATTTGCTTTCCCTTTTGTTTTTTCGGAATTGAAACCTGTTCCGGAGATCTGTTCTCACTATCAGAGACTTGAACAATTTTATCTTCCTCATCAGAAACTTCTTGAACATTGGCTTCCACATTTCCCATCTGAGCAGCATCAAGTAAAATATGTTCTTGACAAGTAACTTCTTCTTCTCCCTTTTCTTCTTCCATTGCAGGAGTAGCAAGCTTTGAAGATTGAGCTTCAGATGTTCGGAGCGACAGGTGTTCCGAAGGAGTTCCTTTATATTCATCTACTTGTTTGAGCACATCTCCTGTCTCACCACTTCCTTCAGCCGCTTCTTCAACCTCTTCCACTAGCTCTACTTCCTCAGTAGGAATAGCCTCTTCCGGAGTTACAAGATTTCTTCCTGGAGTCTCAGGTAGAGATTCCAGAGAAAAAGATCTCGGAACGGGAATGGTTGCTGAAACCATTTCATTAAACTTCAACAAAGCTTGCACAGCCTCAGCTTCTGACAACTTCTTCTTCAGCTTCTTTTCCTTAGCTTGCTTCTCGAGCTCATCAGCAGCCTTTTCTTTCAGAGCTTTAGCCTCTGCAGGATCCAATCCGAACTGCGGATCTCCTTCCTTCCTCTTTTCCTTGTCAGCTCTCCACTTCGCTGCAACCTCATCAGTATATGTCTTCTTCTTCTTAGGCTTAGGAGGTGCGAAATGGACTTCCTTAGACATGGGTTCCTCAGCTTCACCTACCACTTCTTTCTGTTTCCTCTTCCTTACCGGCTTTGATGATTCCGGATCAGCCACTTTCGGAGTCACTTCTGCTTGAGGCGGTAGATCAATGAATTTCCCTGACTCCTTGTTAAAAGCTATATTCATCCTTTTAAGAGTTGCATCACTGAGCAACATGATCTTGCAAACTTTCGGTTTAGAACTACAAGCAACCTTGAAGGATTCTAGACACCGAACTATCAGCTTCGACAATATTGCCGGGTACATCACTATCTAAGCTCTCAGATTCCCCTTCTTCAAATTATCAATGTTGAGAAGAATATGCTTCATCAGGTTGAACTTTCTTAGATTTATCAGAAAATCCAAGATGTATATCTCACTCTTCTTCAGGCTGTCCTTGTCTCCTTTTCTTGGTATGATAAGCCCTTGCACCCATAACTCCAGAATCCGGAAGTTTGTAGATAGGGTTGCAATTTTCGGAGCCTTATCATCATCTAATCCGAGAATTTCTAAGGCTTTCTCCTTGTTGAAACTACCCAAGGAGTCTGGCAGAACATGCGAGATAAACTCAGCTTCCCCTTCATAACTCAGCCCTACCAAGCTTGCAGCCTTGGTGTAAGATAGCTTATATGTCTTTCCATACGATTTGAAAGAAAATTTTTCTCTATTGTCTTCCACAAAGAAAGAAACTGTCTCATAAAACTCGACAAGCAAGTCTGAGTAGACTTCATCTTGGTTGCCGGTTTTTGATATCGCAACATCCTCCCAGCCATTCAGCTTGATATTCTTTGATATAATAGAATCATAATTGCTGAAGAAATTCGGATGAACTAACCGCTCTCTGTAGACTAACCACTGAGAAATGGGCTTGGTTGAAGACATCTCTTGAGAAGCTAACTCTGCAGACATTCGGATCTGAAATCTCTGAGAAGTTCGGAACTGAGAAGACTGAAGTTCGGAATGGCCTTAAATCAGAGAGTCAGAGCTTCAGCACGCAAAAGCTTGAAATCGAGGTGGGACGAGAAAATAGGGTCCCCTTTATATAGGCATTGGGATGACGGTTCAACTTCCTCGGTTGATCTAACGGTTTAGAATGATCTGAGATTAGATCTAACGGTTGAAAGCTTGAATCCGATCTTTTTGAGGTTTTAATAAAGTAAAGAATTAAGAAATCCAAAAAACCAAAAACAAACTATAAGAAATTGTCAGCAAGTAAAATATGATTACGAAAACTTCAGTAAGGAAATCATACCTTTCGGATTAGCTTAGGAAAGTTATTCGTAATGGGTAATATAAAAACGACTACGAAAAAGCTCAATACGAAAAACTAAATACGAAAACCTTAATACGAAAAAGTCAATACGAAAGACTCAATACGAAAAACTCAATACGAAAAGGTGAACACGAAAAGTCAATACGAAAGACTCAGTACGAAAGTTCCATTATGAAAATACCAGTACGAAAGTTTTCCATTCCGGAAATTTTCAATACGAATACTTCCATTCCATAAGTATTCTGTGCGAAAATATCCTTTCTGGAAAATTGTTGTTCCGGAAATTCCATTCCGGAAATTTTCGTTCCGAAAAGTTTGAAAACAAAATTTGAAAAACTTTGTTAGATAATCAAACAAATGTACTCCCCCTATGAAAAGGAGTTTTATTACTGTAAGGAGATTTTTCAACAGAAAGTTAATTGAGGAAGATTACCTTACGGTTATCATTCCTAACTTCTGTTTAATATATTCAAATCTATCAGAAGGTAAAGATTTTGTGAAGATATCAGCAAGTTGATCTTGCGTTCCGATAAACTGAAGAATAATATCTCCTTTAAGTGTGTGATCCCTAAGAAAGTGATGCCTAATATCTATGTGTTTTGCACGGGAGTGATGTGCAGGGTTTTTACTTAGGGCAATGGCACTTGTGTTATCACACAAAATTTGAGTTTTAGTAAAACTCAAGCCATAGTCTGTGAGTGTGTGTTGCATCCACAACACTTGTGCACAACAACTTCCAGCTGCTACATATTCAGCTTCAGCAGTGGAGAGTGCAACAGAATGTTGCTTCTTGCAAGACCAAGAAACTAATGAATCTCCTAAGAAATGACAAGTTCCGGATGTACTTTTCCTATCCATTCTACATCCACCAAAGTCAGCATCAGAAAAGCTTTTTAGAACAAAATCATTTCCAGAAGTATAAAATAATCCTAGATCCATGGTTCCCTTAAGGTAGCGAAAAATTCTTTTTACTGCCTTTAAGTGAGATTCCTTAGGATTGGATTGATATCTTGCACATAAGCATACAGAAAACATTAAGTCTGGTCGACTAGCTGTTAAGTAAAGTAGACTTCCGATCATACCTCTAAAATATGTTTGATCTACTGGTTTCCCAGCTTCATCAAGATCTAAAGAGTTTGAGGTACCAATGGGAGTACTTATACTCTTAGTGTTGTCATAACCATACTTTTTAAGAAGATCTTTAATATACTTATGTTGGGATATGTAGGTTCCTTCTGGTTTTTGAGAAATTTGAAAACCAAGGAAAAATGTTAACTCACCCATCATACTCATTTCAAACTCAGATTTCATTAGACTAGAAAAAGAGTCAGTCAAAGATTGTTGAGTTGAACCAAATATAATGTCATCAACATAAATTTGAACAATCAAAACATTTTTCTTATCTTTCTTTATAAAAAGGGTTGGATCTGAATTTCCCTTAACATAGTTATTTTGAAGCAAAAATCCAGTAAGTCTATCATACCATGCTCGTGGGGCTTGTTTAAGGCCATACAAAGCTTTGGTAAGTCTAAAAACATGATCAGGATGTTTTGTATCTTCAAAGCCAGGAGGTTGTTCAACAAAAACTTCCTCTTGAACATAACCGTTAAGAAAAGCACATTTCACATCCATTTGAAATAGTTTGAAATTAAAGAATGCTGCAAAGGCAAGTAGAATACGGATAGATTCAAGTCTAGCTACTGGAGCATAGGTTTCTTCATAGTCTATTCCTTCTTGCTGATTATAGCCTTTTGCAACAAGTCTAGCTTTATTTCTAACAATGACTCCATTCTCATCACATTTATTCCTGAAAACCCATTTTACTCCAATAACAGAAGTTTCCTTAGGTCTCTCAACCAAGGTCCAGACTTTATTCCTTTCGAATTCATTTAGTTCATCTTGCATTGCTTTGATCCAATCATCATCACCTAAAGCTTCATCAGTGCTTTTAGGCTCTAATTGAGAAAGAAATGCTAGATGTTCTACTTCATTTCTTAAGGAACTTCTAGTCCTTACAGGTTGATTTACATCACCAATGATACTATCACTGGGATGATTCTTAAGAAACACCTGATTTGGGTTTTGTAAAACCTGTTCATCAACATAAGGTAGAAAGTCTTCTGGGGTAAATGTTTCAGAATTATCTTCTAGAACAATTTCCTTATCAGAAGGTTCTTCTATCAACGGTTGATAATCAGTTTTTGAAAACACATCCGAGGATGTAGGTTGGGAGGTTTTAAAAACAAAAGGATCCGATTCATCAAATTTTACATATACTGCTTCCTCAACAGTACAAGTATTTTTATTAAAAACTCTATATGCCTTAGAGGTTGTGGAATATCCTAAGAAAATTCCTTCATCAGATTTTGGTGCGAATTTATGTAAGTTATCTTTAGTATTCAAAATGAATACTTTGCAACCAAAAACCTTGAAGTAGGAAAGTCTTGGTTTTCTACCATTCCATAACTCATAAGGAGTTTTATTAATAAAATGTCTAATCAAAACTCGATTTATAGTATAACAAGCAGTACTTACAGCTTCAGCCCAGAAATGTCTAGCAATAGAATATTCACTCAACATGGTTCTAGTTATCTCTTGAAGAATTCTATTTCTTCTTTCAACTACACCATTCTGTTGAGGAGTTCTAGGTGATGAAAAGTTGTGAGTAATACCTTTCTTACTACAAAAAGTTTCAAAATCAGAATTTTGAAATTCTCCTCCATGATCACTATGAATAGTTTTCAATGGAAGGTTTTTCTCATTTTTAACTTGGGCTCTAAAACTTTTGAAATAAGAAAAAGCTTCAGATTTCCTTGCTAGAAAATAGGCCCAAGTAAATCTAGTGTAATCATCAACAAGAACAAACACATAGTATTTGCCTCCAATGCTTCCAGTTTGTGTTGGACCAAAAAGATCCATATGCACCAACTGTAATGCATCGGTTGTTGAGACTTCACCGATTGACTTAAAACTAGATTTATGTTGCTTGCCATATTGACAAGGATCAAAAACTTTAGAAGAATCAAATATAAGCTCCGGTAGATCCTTAACAAGTTTCTTCTTAGAGAGTTTACATAGGTTCCTAAAATTACAGTGTCCTAATCTTCTATGCCATAACCAAGAGTGATCTTCCATTGCACTTAGGCAAGGTAAATATTGGCTTCTTAGGTCTTCTAAGTTTAAGGTATAAACATTCTCTTGCCTATTGGCTGAGAGAATAAATTCTTCCTTGGAATTGTGAACTAAGCATTTATCATTCCTAAAATTCACAAGGTAACCTTCATCACATAACTGACTTATGCTTATGAGGTTGTGCTTAAGACCTTTAAAAAAAAGAACATTTGAAATCAAAGTTTTACCTAAAAGAACAATATTACCAATACCAACAATCTCTCCCTTAGCATTGTCTCCGAAAGTTACCTTTCCTCCTTTCGTTTTGATAATCTTTTCAAAAAAGCTTTTGTTACCAGTCATATGCCGGGAACATCCACTATCCATGTACCAAATATTGTTGCTGGAACTTTCTTTATTATCCTGAAATTAAGAACAAAGTTAGACTTTCGGAATCCAAACTTGTTTGGATCCGAGATTTTCGGACAATAAAATTTTTGGTATCCACATTTTCTTAGAAAAGTAAGCTTTATGAAAACCTAAGGATTGGGTTTTGTTTAAGGAACAATTTCTTGCCCAGTGACCACCACATTGACATTTAGTGAAAAATGGGGCACTTTGAGGAACAAAATAATTGTTGCTGAAAACAGGTTTTGCTTGGGTATAACCAAATCCGGATTTATTTCTTAAAGGTCGTATTTGAGAATACATCTTATCAAAATTTTCTTTACCATGGGTAAAGTTTGATAAACACTTCTTTAAGGAAAAAATTTCGGACTTGAGTTTTACAACCAAGTTTTTATCCTCAAAATCATTAGTTTTTGAACTAGAGTTAGGCTCGAAAACATTTTTATTAGAAATTACTTTTTCTAATTCTTTAGCAAGTTTGTTCTTCTCAGAACTTACTTCCTCAAGATTTTTTGAAATATTTTCAAAATCAGCATTTTTCTTATCAAGATCTTTAGAAAGATCTGATATCTCTTTAGTAAGAATAGAATTCCTAGAATTTTCCTTATCAAGTTTCTTGTTGAGTTTGGAATTCTCAATTTCAAGAAGTTCAGCAATCCTAGAGACTTCTTCATAAGTAGGTAACGTTTTTTCCTCATCAGAAGATGATTCTTCATCAGAAGAGTTATAATACTTACTATCATTAGAATTTAAAGAAACATTGGTCAATGATTCAGCATTTCGTACCTTAGCCATAAGACAATGATTTTCAATGGGTAATCTGGCTATAAGACCAAGATTCTTCTGTCCTGAAGATTCATATTCAGAAGATTCATCTGAAGAGTCACCACCACTGGCACTCCAGGTGTCATTAGCTTTCAGAACTTTCTTAGCTTTGGCTTTGTAATACTTCTTCCTGTTCTTTTCTGAATGTCTTTCCTTCCTTTCTTTCTTTCTGAGCATAGGGCAATCTGGTCTAATATGTCCAGCTCTTTTACATTCATAACAAGTTACTTCTCCATCTTTCTTATCTTTCCTATCCTTTTTCTTATACTTGGATTGAAAGTTTCTTTGCCCAGCTATCTTGTTCATCCTTCGAGCAAGATTGGCTAATTCATTTTCTGAAACTTCACTCTCACTAGATTCGGATTGGAAAATGACTTTCTTAGATTTGGATCTGGTTACTCTCTCAGGAGTCTTAGCTTTCATCTGATTCGAAGTTGTAGTAAAAGCAACTGTTCCATTTCCATTCTTCTTCTTAATGTTGTCAGCATCTCTCTTCATTCTTGTCTCATGTTGTAGAAGAGTTCCAAATAATTCATCAAGAGTAATTTGAGTAACCTTCCTATTCTCATCTATAGCTGTTCTCTTGGATTCCCACTCATTGGGCATAATATCAATTATCTTGTCCACAAGAGCTTCATCATCTAAACCTTTTTCTCCCATAGATTGTAGACTGTTGACGATTGTCATAAATCTTTGTTGAACTTTACAGATAGGTTCTCCATAAGGAAAACTGAAGCCATGATATTCAGCTCTAAGCATAGCTCTTCTAGTCTCAATCACCTTAGAAGTCCCAAAGTGTGTAACCTCTAACTTCTTCCATATACAGTTAGCTGCTTCACAAGAAGAAATTTGGCTATATATATTTCTAGTCATTGAACATAATAAAGTATTGCGTACCTTATAATTGAGTTGATATTCTTGCTTTTCCTGGTTAGTAAAGGTTCTGACTTCCTTGTCAGGAATTTTATAGTCACCAGTAAGCATGACAAAGTTGTCTACTCCAGTATTGATAACAAAAGTCTTCATACGATCTCTCCAGTATTCATAGTCATTACCATCAAAGATAGGTGGCCTTGTTGGATTCATATTGTCAATAGATCCAACATTCATTCCTGCCATACTAAAAATAACTTGGAAACAAACATGTTAATAGCAAAAGATTCGTAATCAAAAAGTTCGGAATTAGAAAAGTTCGGAATGGAGAATCCGGAATGACAAAGTTCGGAATGGAAAAATGAGCATGAAAAACTTGTATGTGAGTACAAGTATTTCAGTAACCTTGGCTCTGATACCAAATGTAAGAATGGTATAGAGTAAGAGGTTTCCAACCTCTGATACCAATTGTAGGATCGAAATATGATATGAGATGCTCAATATACAAGAGGGGGGGTGAATTGTATACTTTAAAAATTCCTTTGGAACCTTTAAAGTTAGTTATGAACAACTAAAGTTTCCTTAAGAAAAGGAAAGGACTAAGTTTAACAAAGTTAAACTAAGTAGATTCAAAACACCTCTAACACCGAACTGAACTTAACAAAAGTTACAATATAAGATTCTACCTTAAAGCGTATAGAATCTAAACTAATCAGAGTAAGTAAGGAAGTATAAGAAAGTTATACTTTCCTTAAGATACAAATTGCAGCGGAATAACAACAAGTAGTAAAACTACTAGTAACAAGATAATATTCTTTTAACCCAAAGAGAAGGGTATCCAACAACCTTGGATAAAGGTCCCTTGATTTATACTTTCAAGCAAGTCTGTCTTACCCACACCAGGGTAAGCCCTCGATACGAAGATCAGTGTCTCTGTCTTGCTATCCCCGCAAGCCCTCAACTTTAAGGTAGTTGGCAACCTCTGTCTTTCTCAGCAAGAAAGCCCTCGATCTTTAAGGTAGTCGGCACCTCTGTCTTCCTATCCCCGGAAGCCCTCGAATGTAATCACCAACATTCGGAGTCGCACGAAGCTTTGAGAGTTAATAAGAGACTCTCTCTCTAGAAATCACTTCAACAGCATGTAAGCACTTTTTCAGCAATCAGCCCCGAGCTCTTTCAAATGAGCTCCTATTTATAGGTAAGGTCGGCTCCTTCTCCAACGGTCATATTTACCTTAAAGTTCAGAGGGACCTGTACACGTGTCACTTAGACAACGGTTAGTTTATAAAAAAATGGACGACATCGGTTTATAACAAAACAAGTGTAACAGAAAGTACGTCATTGTTTTAAACTCTAACATAAAAGTTCGGAATAGAAATTTCGGAGTGAAAGTTCGGAGTGAATAAATTCAGAGTGTATAAAACAATGATAATCAGATTCTGTTTAATATGTGAATTCGGAATGAGAATTCGGAATAGGAATTCGGAATATGAATTCGTCATCAGAAATCGTAATGAGAATTCGTCATTAGAATTCGTAATGAGAATTCATCATCAGAATTAGTAATGAGAATTCATCATCAGAATTCGTAATGAGATTTCATCATCAGAATTCGTAATGAGATTTCATCATCAGAATTCGTAATGAGAAATCGTCATCAGAATTCGTAATGAGAATTCTTTATCAGAATTCGTAATGAGAATTCGGAATGAGATTTCTTCATTAGAATTCGTAATGAGAATTCTTCATTGGAATTCGTAATGAGAATTCTTCATTGGAATTCGTAATGAGAATTCTTCATTGGAATTCGTAATGAGAATTCTTCTTCAGAATTCGTAATGAGAATTCGGAATGGGATTTCTTCATTAGAATTCGTAATGAGAATTCTTCTTCAGAATTCGTATCCTGAATCTGGAATAGAACTAGGTCAGAATTCATATCCGGAATTCGGAATGAAACTTCCTTATAGTTCTTGTCCAGAACTGAATCCTAAAAACAGAATACTTTTATATCAAAGTTTTTATGATTCCGAGAAAGTGAATCCGAATTTCATACTTAAGAAAAATATTAATGAAAATATGAAAAGGATAAATTTTTCTTATAAAAGCGTTTTTCCTTAAGAAAGCATTTTTCCTTATAAAAGCAATTTTCCTTAAGAAAGCATTTTTCCTTACAAAAGCGATTTTCCTTAAAGATAAGGTGTTTGTGATTTTCAAAACAAGAAGGAATGGAAAAGTCATAAGGAAAACCTTATTGACTCAACATTTAGCAGCGCAAGAAAAGCACTAACTACCGTAGTGCGGTTAAAAGTTCAAGGCTTTTATGAGTACTAGAAAAGCACTGATAAAGGGTATCTTTATTAGCAAAAATAACAGTTCTGATAAACCACACTTTTATCAGTGATTTTAAAAGCTCTGATAAAAGTCACCATTTATCCGTGCTTTTATTTAACACTGATAAAGAGTCCGTTTATTAGTGCTTTTAGAAGCACGAATAAAGATTCCTTTATCAGTGCTATAAAAAGGGCGAATAAAGGATTCCTTATTGACGCTTCTATAGGTGCAAATAAAGGATACAATTATTAGATCTTTTAGAAGTGAAAAAAATATACCTTTATTAGCACATTAGATAGTGTGGATAGAGACTATATTTATTAGCACATTTAGTAGTGCTGAAAGAGGTGTAAACTACTATGTGATGTTGTAGCACCAGAAATAGGTGCAGTGTGCTGTAACAATGCACTGCATTACTAGAAACAAATTTTTTTTACCGAAATAAGATATAAATACTTAATTTAAATGAAATATAATATTTAACACAATTAAAAGAAAAAACAATTATAGATTATGTTGGGTTTTTACTAAAATTAAGATAAATTTTGAATAAAAATGAACATTTGGAATCAAACCGGTCACACCATGAGTCAAATTGGGCTGTAAATGATCAATACACATCAAAAATTACTTATGAGTCATTTTCCAAATGTACCAAAATAATCCGAATGTGTTTGCTCAGTTTTGAGTTTGTGAGATGTGTTTTTGATTAAAATTAATGTTAGTTTTGAATAAAAAGATGTAGTTGGAGTCATAACAGTCAAACCATGTGTCAGACTGATGTGATACTGATTCCTACACATCCCAAATTACTTATGGATTGTTTTTATAAAGTACCAAAACAATCCAAATGTGTTTTCTAGGTTTTGTGTATGTGAGTGGTTTTTTCATTAAAATTAATATCTGTTTTGAATTAAAAGACACACTGGGAGTCATACCGGTCACACCATGTGTCATATTGAGGTGAGAATAATTTTTACACATCTCAAATGACTCATGGATCATTTCACTAAACTGTCAAATAATTGATAATGTGTTTCCTCTATTTTTAGTATGCCACTTGTGTTTTTTACTAAAATATCATTTTAAACTAAAAACACGCAGTTTGAGCCATAAAGGTGGAATCATATGTTTGTTTGACAAGATACATATTCATACACATTCAAAATGAATTATGAAACATATTTCCAAATTAAAAATACAATGTGAGTACATTTTATCATTTTTTAGTAGGTGAAACGTTTGTGTATTAAAAGGTCAATTCTAAACTAATAACAAACACATGGAGTCATACCGGTCACACAGTGCATCAGATTTTGGTGAGGAAGATTCATATATATCAAAAATTATTTATGTATTTTTTCCTAATGTTACAAATTAATATGAATATGTTTTACTTGTTTTAAGTATGAAAATTTTTCTTTTACTTAAATTACTGTCAATTTTGAATAAAAAGACACACTTAGAGTCATATTGGTCACACTGTGCGACAGATTGAGGTTCGATTGATCTCTAAATGTCCCAAATGACACATGTATAATTTTCCTAAAGTATCAAATAAATTATAATGAATTTAATATTTTTTGAATTTGCCACTTGTGTTTTTTAATAAAATTTCATTTTAAATTTGAAACACGCACTTTGAGACATAAAGGTGGGATCATGTGTCAGTTTGACATGATACTGATTCGTAATCGTCATAAATGAATTATAAATCGTTGAACCAAATAATAAATACAATCCAATCATTTTTTCTTGTTTTTCAGTGAGTGACACTTTTTTGTATTAAAATTTCAATTTTAAACCGATAACAGACACTAGGAGTCATACCGTTCACACCGTGAGTCTGATTGAGGTGTGGATGACTCATAAACATCACAAATGACTTATGAATAATTTTAAAAAATTTCCAAAACACTCCAATTTTTTTTTCTCTTCTTTGAATATGTATGTTATTTTTTCACTAAAATTAAAGTCAATTTTGAGTAAAAAGACACACTTAGAGTCATACCGGTCACACCATGCGTAAGAATGAGGTACAAAATTTATATATATATATATCCTAAATGAATCATGGATTTTTTAAAGTAACAAAACAATTAGAATGTTTTTCCAATATTTTGAGTACTCCACTTGTGTTTTTTTACTGAAATTCCATTTTAAATTGTAAACATGCACTTTGAGAAATACCAGTGGCATCATGCATGGGTTTGACGAGAGAATAATTATTTAATTCCAAAAATAAATTATGAATCAATGTACCAAATTATCATGAATAGTTTTGAAAAAAATTATTTAAATAAGTCACCTAAAACAGTTACCCAATGGCTCTTATATTATGTGACAAGTATTGTGTTCAATTTTAAACAATTTTTCCAAAAAACAATCATGGTATGATCATTGTTATACTTCATTTCCCAATAATTTTATTGTTTGAAATCCAATTATTATTATTGTCCCTTTCCTCAGTCACCAACTCTATCTTCACCCCTGCCTCTTCATCCACATCAGTATCTAACATTGAATCTACCTCTAACTTTTCTTCTGCCTCCGCCTCTACCTCCACCTCCACCTCCACCTTTGAGATTGCTCAAAAATTTTATTTTATTTCTGTCAGTGCTTCTAAACAAATTGATTTCCACCATTATACTTCTTCTTGATAAAGATATCACAAATAATATATAATTTTTATGATAGAAATGCTTCGCACACCAAATATATTTAAAAGGTTATAAATCATACATGACCACAAACATAGCAGGTAATCACCCAATTTTTTTTTCAACATATATTCTAACAAAAATTACATTTACCACTCATCTATAGAATAATTAATTTCTTCTTTGGAGTAGCTGGGTTGTCGACAGTCTTGATAGTACTGAGAAAATATAAAAAAACAAATGATTATGAAATATTTTCAATGATATTGCAATTACATTCAGAAATCACTTGTTGGGGGATTATGGTATTCTAATGTTTTATTATTTCTATCATAATGTTTCACACATAATATCCACAATTGGTGCCATTATTCTGTTTCATATACTACAAAAATAATTACCAAAATAAGTAAATTTTTTTGAAATGTTTTTATGGTTAAAAAATTATATATATACCTTAATTAATTTCCATTTATAGTAATGGACATTATTTATCCCCTGAGACACCGAATTGATGTCAGGATATAGCCTGTATTGGGTAATTTCCCTATCATAAAAGAATTCTTGTTACAACAGATACAAAACATATAATTTTAGGTTTATCAATAAAATGTTGATTTTAGTGTATTACATAATCACAATACACCTCATGTGTGGTCGGTTGGTTTCATATCCAAGCATTAGATCCAAAAAATATATATTTTGGGTGTATATATTGACTAACATTATCATCTAGTAGGCTTTAAGAAAAAAACAAATAAATATTGACAAAATTAAAAATATATTTTATGTGATTACAGTGCTGAGTTTTAGATTTTTATCATAGTCATCAAAAACAGTCTTTCATCTGATGATTTATTATTAAACACTTTGTGTAACTATCATTTTTTCTTATTTATGGCTTCCTTATTCAATGTAAGATATGACATTGAAATGGTAAAAGGATTAAGGAATGCAAATAAGGCTTCACACGATCCTCAATTATATAGTTGTGAGATAAACGTCTGTACAAAATATGAATAATTATTAACTTTAATTAACTTATTATCTCACTATTTGGACAACCATATTATGAATATGTACCTGATATATGCATTCACAACTATGAAGCGCAACCATTCATGCTTGAGAATTTCATTTAGTGTCTTGAGACCAATCAATTCTATTAAAAAAACTTCCAAATATTTATTCATTATATTCACGATAAGAAATAGTTTTATCTTTAAATGTTATTTCTTGATGAAGTTTTAATGATAATAAATGTTACTCTAGAACTGGTGGGGAGAAGGTACTCTCAGAATAACATTTTGTTTTCTTGGTCGATGCAGTTTATTTTCTTGGTTTAGCCTTCTATTTCTATGCTGCTTTTCAATATGTAATATCATACCTCACTTCAGACCTTTTATTATCAACTATTACATGTTTTCAATATAATGTTTTTGTTAAATATATACTTCATGTATCTTTATACGATTAGATGACCAGGCTATGAAAGCTCCAATAGCATCTTCAACCATTGTTATATAAAGACCATCAAGTGGAACATACAACTTAGCAGTTGGCTCATGAGCTACCTCAATCGCCACTCTCATGTGATATTTTGGGAGGTCTTGATTATGTGGTTGTATCTCGGGATGTTATACACTATACCCATCAAAACATAGTGGTATGTGGGTGTTGACATATACAAATCACATACAACTATTCCCTGCTAGATTTTAGTAATACCATGTTATTGAAAGTTATTTGATTCACATTTAGGAGTAATAGTAATGAAAAAATTAATTACCTTAGGTAACTTATGTGGTTGGGGGGAATTACTATCCATAAATCCAGTTGGAAAATTTGGTTCATATGCAGATCTTTACTCCACCACCGGTTCATTTTGATCCCTTCTTATACAATAGTTTTCCAAACCAGGCCGCAGAATATTATCTTATAGTGAGTATATTTGTGTCTGCAAAAATTTCACCATGTTATATGTATCTTCATGTGGTTTTATCTTCTCAAAATATATTCCAAGAGAGACTCTAAAATATAGTCCTCTAATGAGACCATATTGTTTAGGTCTTTTCAATGCTACTGAATTTAGCGTTTCATCTAGTACTGTCGTTGCCGATCCCTGGGTCTAAAACATATAAAAAATATGAAAAAATAATAGATATTTTTATGAAATATTTTTATAAAGAACAAGGAATTATAGTTATTTAATACTTACTTAAGACTCCCATACTATTTTTGTGCTTTCATCAACTAATTTACCCTCTTTATTTACATGGGCCTCCTTCCAAAGCACATGATGTGTAATGGAAGTGGATTTAGATTCTGATTCATCAATATTCATATAAACAAAGGAACATATGTTGTTTCATATCACATAATTAAACATTTATTTTTTATTTAAAATACGTACTAATTTATTCTCTAATGAAGCGTACCCCATCATTTCTTTGTGATATGTGTATGTTGGTTTTGATGCATGTTCTTTATTTTAAATAATATTTTGTTGTTTCATAAATTAACAATTTTTAATCATGTTGAATAAAATAAATTTTGTAAAATAATATATTACCAACTAAAATTCGCCTGAAATAATTTCACATTATGATGATTAATTAATGAAGTCAATGTTACCTTCTCTATAATGTGTGTATAACTAAGTGGTGGGTGGGGATTTATTTTCCCCTCAGCATCCCTAAGATGAAACCTTATATGAAGAGTCTAGAAGAATCTATGGGATTTTCCAGCAGCCATTAAGAAAGGTTTATTATGAAAATATTTTAAAATAAACTAATTTTACAAGTAATAATAAAAATTAAATCAAATTCTCATTATATATATATATATATATATTTAAAGGTTGGGGTCGAAGCCTCATTTATTATTAAAGGAAAGTGAAGACCTCTTTTAACTGGTTAGAGGGAGACCCATTACATAGCCCGAAGGCCCAGTGGGCATTTAGCCCATTACATGGCCCATAGACCCATTTTTTTTTGGCCCGAATCCCATTCTGTGAATAGTACTGCTACAGTTCCTGCACTGCTACAGTACTGCATAGTACCCGCCACCGCTACAGTACTCTGCCGCCGCTATAGTGCCCTGCCGCCGCTACAGTTCCCTGCCGCCGCTACAGTGCTCGCCGTTGCTACAGTCGCCGCTGCTACAGTACACTACAGTACTGCTACAGTACCTGCGCCCAATGGGTTTTGAACCCCCATTTTTCATGTAGATTTAAGGGGTGCTTACCACTAAGCCAAACCCCAACTAGAAATTCTCATTATATAATTTTTCAATAAAATAGATAAAGAATATTGTAACATTAATATTATATCTTTCCAAATTATTTCCTTCATTATAGGTTGGACATGGTTCCATGAATCAATTTCAATGGGAACATTCATCCCCATTGTGCCCCCAAGATAATAAATGATCATTTACTTGTTGGGTTTAATAGGCTAGTTGTGTTGATTCCAACCATCCTCAAAATTTTTACCCTAAACTCTTGCCTGGATAATTTTATTGAGCACTGTGATGCTTCATCATTGTGGTTTTTTTCATCAACATGTTGTTGAACCCCTAATAATCCTGAGGTTTTATCATCAACCAAATGTTCTTCCTAAAGATTGGTAACATCATCGTGTGTAGAAGAAATTGTTTGCATAAGTATTCAAAAATTTAATTTGTCGAGAATAAAATAAAATAAAATACACTCCATGAATAAAAGTTCACAATTACATGAATCTTGTCATGCTCCTTGATAAAATACCTCCCAAAAAATTTTTATTTTGTTTTTTTGTTTGATATTTATCTCCAATATTTTTTGGACATCCAAATATGTTTCTTGAACTACTATAAACAAAAGTCATCCCATGACCATTTTGGATGACTACTTCTCAGAGTAGTTCATGGAACATATAAGAGGTGGGGGATGAGTCTCAAGCAAAAAAAGGCAATAATAACTGTTCAGGAGACGAATGTCAAGTTTCCAAGAAGGCTAAATAATAGCTTAAATGAAATTTGGATTATGTATTATATCATATTAAATTACAAAAATGAAATAATGAGCATTAAAATCTACCTAAAATCCACTCATAGTCATTTAATTCCACTCACAATCATTTGTCAATTTCCACTTCCCTTTGAAATGTTTCTTTTTTTGGTAGGGATTAGAGGAGACACAAACTTGTGGTGGTATTGATGTTAGGTGGATGGGAGAGCTTGAAAATGGAGAATTTCTGAAAGATTCCAAGAGAAAGTATCCTGAAGACGAAGCTAAAAACAGGGATAGAGAGTTCTTCTCACTATGAAGCTTTCAAGAGAAAGTACCCTAAAGATGAAGCTAAAAACAAGGATAGAGAGTTCTTCTCACTATGGGAGGAATACCTATGACAGTCAAATTAGATGACTCATAATAGTAGTATTCTCATCCAAGTATGCTTAACTATGGAGTTACAATAGGATCCAATGTGTCTACACTTAAAATAGAAGTAATATTTTCTGATGTGTTGTAAAAAGTAACTGAGTGAGTCATATAAGGCAATGCATATCAAGGAACCAAACAAATTCATTAATTATGTTTGATTAATTTTTCAATGTCGTTTTTTGTGTTCCTAGGAAGTATTAAATGAGGAGGAAGAAAGGATGAAAGAGTTAAATAGTGAGTTGGTAGATGTGGTATTAAAATCCATGGAAGTGGATTTGATGAATATTAATGAATAAAATACGGGCAGGTGTTATGTCAACAAGGAACTTTATGACCACAACAATGGGAGGAAGGATAGTTTGAAAGAGGGAGTCCAATCCATCATCAAGATATGGTATGCAGTCAACATCTCGAAAGAGATGAAATAATGTTACTGAAGTTTAGTTGAAATATATTATTGAATTATTATATATCTGTTTAAGATGTTGACAATTTTCAGGCAAGATGCAAGAATTTTTAGATTTTTCTTCATAGATTGTATTGTATTGTATATCTATCTTACCTAAATGAATCATTTTTTACACAGAATTATTTGTGAAACCCACGGTCCTTTTTTATGAAAAGTTAGTTATGTTTCTTAAAATTATTATGTGTTGTATTCTTCTATAACAAAAATATATAGAGATGTTGTTCGTAGTGTTCTCGTATTGTGCTTGAATTAGTTTACATAGTAGGGGTGACTTTGTATAGGTGTAGGTAAGGGTGAGAGAGAGAGATAAGATACTAATAAATAAAATTGACACTGATTAATATTTTTCTTTATGTTTAATTATATATAATATGGATGTTAATAACATTATGAATATGTTCGAATCTCATTCCCAGTTGAAATATAAGATAATCATAAATAAAGACTAGGAATCTTTTGCATCCGAATACCATCGACAAGAGTATAATTTGCTAGGATTGTACCTGTCACTATATATTAAACTGGTATATCATCATCCATTTACTACTCAACCATAAATACTATACCAAACATATTTAATGACCCTTCCTAGAAGGAATAGCTCAAAAGAACCATTGGAGGTTCCCTAACTAACCACATCGATAGAATTGCTTCACATCAAAGGGGAAATAAAGATTAATATTTCCTAGGAACCTATACTAATGGAATCACTCAAAAAGTCTCCTCAATTAAAGAGGAATTAGAATACCTCCACTCTAACGGTATTGAAGAAATTAATCTCACCTCACCTATATCTGACATTACTTCAGTCTACTCAAGGATTCCTCACCTTCCAATTTTGGATTTTTTTAATCCAGCATAAGATCCATCCAATAACATACATCCCTTTAAAGGGTGACTTTTTAAACTTATTATCAGTATTGATCTAGAATTTTTTTACTATTATAAATTAAATTAATATATACAATGAAACCCAAATTTTATAACTATGATATATTACCATAAAATCATAAAGGAACCATAGATAATATATGTTCTCATTATTGAAAATTATACCACATAGATTCAAGTAGATCTACAATTACCTTTGAGACCTGAAGATCAATATAATTTCTAGAATATATAGGATGTTCATTGGATCCTTACTATAGAGATCTTTGGGTAAGAGTGGTGAAATAATCTATATTAATATAAGGATTAATATAATTTTCTTCTTTGAAAAGACAATAATCTTTTAGAAATAGGAACAAAATAATCTATATTAATTGAAAACCCTATGCCCCTATATCCCATTAATTTCCTTTTTAATAAGCCTTTTCATACTTTAAATATAATTTAAAAGATGTAACAATATTTCTTTTAAATATAAGTATGAAAAAACTTACTAACAGTATCGATAAAGGGGGTTACTAAGTAAACTCATTCAATTAATAAGTTACGTAAACTTAATCATCACTAAGAAGAAAAAATAATATTATATTTATTTATTATTCATGATTCTGTTAATAAAAATTTATAATCCACTCAGGAAAACAAAATTAAACAAACACATATAATAACATGGAATTTCATATATTCTTACAGATTTATGTTCTTATCAACTCTTAGATTAGAGGCATGAGACTTTAGAAGATAGGTCAAGGAAAAAATAAACAGAAAAAAACCTAGACATCATATGGAAACTCAAGAATCCATCAAAATTATGCTATCTAGAACTATTTATGGATTAATTCTAATGTCTCAAAAGTTTTTCTTTTGGATATTACAAATACAAATATACCTACTTTCTCTCTCATTCAATTTTGTAGCATTTTTGACCTAGTATACCCAAATCATTCCCAATTCAGGTCAGTATATCACCTTAAACACACTTTCTGATAACTTAAGTGTTGTGTGAATGCTAAGGGATATAGATAACATTACCATTGTAGTGGAATGTGGTGAAAAATCTATTTTATTTATCCATAAAAGACCATACACATATATCCACTAAACACACCATATGAAAACAACCACCTCTTTCTCTGAAATAATTGTCTATATAGGAAATAATATGAAATAGAACGACTTGTTTTATTTCAGTGATGATGAGATGAGTCATATGGTTCTTCATGGTTAAGAACAACGTAAAAATGAAAAATGTGGAATCCAAAAACCAGACAACAATAGAGGAAAAGTTGAAAATAACTTACATTGGATTCTAGCCTTGATTTATCTAATGGAATGTAGAGGAGTCATGTCGGCAATGGAGGAGTTCTGTGAGAGGATTTGAATCATGAGTTTCTAAGATGGACATAGGGTTCTTTTAAATAGATCTAATTCACTTTTAAGAGCGCTTTCATAAATCCTTGATAAATATCCCTTTTATCATTTCTAAAATGATAATTGATGATAAAATGCATATTTATCATCGCTTTTTTAGCACCGATAAATCTTGATATTTATCAGTTCAAAAAAATGGATGATAAAAGACATCATTACCAGCACTAACATTATAGCGCTCATAAAGATCTGTTTTATCATCACTTTTTTAATGCTGATAAATATTGTTAATTATGAGAGCTAGAAAAGCACTAATAAATATTTATTTTATCAATGATAAAATTTTAGCACTGATAAAGTATTTATAATTAAGATTATTTAATTGATTTTTTTATAATTTTATAATTTTTTAAATATATATAATTATTCATTTAAAATAATATAAATACTAATTTAAAAAATAATAATTTTTTTTATACCAATTATAAATATATAAGTATATATAGTAAATATAAATTTATAATATGTTTATTTATAACTATTTATTGACAATTATATGTTTGGCAATATTAGTGGATATATAATCCTAAATACATGCATTTCAAAAATGAGTGAAATTGAATAAATAAAGATGAGTAGACTTTTAAAATATTGAATAAATGGATAAGTTTTATTGATTATATATAAATTATTAAAAAGTATGGATATATATATAAATATATATTGTAAATACAAAAAAAGTATAAATAAATATATATATATATATAAGTAATAGAAAATTATCAAGTTTGAAAATAAAATTGATAATAAGTAAAATTAAAAATGAATAACACGTCTGTAATTTTATTAAATATAAATAAATAAAATTTTCTGATCAAAAACATAATATATCATGTTATAATGGAAATTCTAAAATATACTAAAATTTGAATAAATTACCTAAATATTAGGTGTATGTGTTTCTGAATATTTTGTAAATATATTTGCGTGTGAGTTTGTATATAATAATGTATTAATTACATACATATATGTATGTGAAATCAATGTGACACATGACATTTGATACATGTTAAATTGAAAAATCAAACAACATTAAAAATGAATAATCCATTAATATGTTTTTAATTAACATTTTTTTCATTATATATAAATATTTATATTATATATAAATATTATTTATTAATATTTATAATTAATATATATATATATGTTATACTCATTCATTTTTATTAATAATTGGTTCATTGATAAATTTTTAAATAATTTTTTCATGTATTCATTTTTAATTTTCTATTTAATTATTACAATCTATTCATTTTATATATCTATATTTAATATATACCATTTATAAATATTTATAATATATATATGTATATTAAATTTATTCATTTTTATCAATAATTATATAATTAAAAAAATGTTTAATATTTTTCTTAATTTACTCATTTTAAATTTTTATTTGTTTAATTGTTTCATTTTATTCATTTTAAATATCTATATATCTAATATATACTATTAATTAATTTTTAAAGTTTATATATTTTTATATTCAATTTATACATTTTTAACAATAATTATTTAATTATTGAATTGTTAAAAAACTTATTTTTATTTGTTTAATTATTTCATTTTGTTGTGGACCTTTATCAGCGCTTTATTAGCATTGCTATAGGGGCACCTTTATCAGCGCTTATTTTAGTGATGATAAGGATGGACGTTATGATTGTATTTTTCTTTCACTACTAAATGATGACACTCTTAAATGTGAAATTTGTAGTAGGTGTACCAAGATGCCACCAAAATGATTAGATGTAGAGTTAGTACTGAATACCCTTAATGGTATGATGACCACATCTCATGTCTATGATTCTTCTCTAGTTGAATATTGTGTGAATGTGCTTCCTACAAATCTTGTCATTTTTTCAATGGTTGAATTTTATGATTCGTTATCCATGGAGTATGATTCTATATATAAATACCACATCAATTGAAGAGTAATGGATGTCCCATATGATATTCCAAACCAAATTGTGATCATCTATCATTAACACAATAAATATGAACTTCCTATAGAAATCACATCCACAGAATGGGTTAGATTACTATTCAAGACGGGTTTTTTTTATCTCAGATGGTTGGGGAGAAACTCAACACTACTGATATACCTATTTTTCCTGAGGTTTTTTAATTTCTTTGAAGTATAGTTTCAAAGAATTCGACTAAAATGTGAAGTTCAGTTCTCAATAAAACTCATATATAGTGCTACACCAATTTCAAATACTCAGTATAGAATAACTTCGATTGAGTTACAAGAATTGATAAAGTTACTCCAAGAGAACATTAAAAGGGGATTAATTCTATCAAATGTGTCACCTTGGGGTAAACCGATTCTCTTTTGGAATATACAATGATGTATCGATGTGAATTTTCCTTGATTATTAATAATTGAACATGATCACAATCAATAAGAAGTATCATATACACCATATTGATTACCTATTTCATCAACTGTATAGAGCTCAATAATTTTCAATGATTGAACTTCATTCTAAATATAATCAATTATGTGTCAAGATAGAGGATTCACCCAAGAAAACATTCCTTTCAATTTATAGACAATATGAGTATATCTTGATTACATTTGTTGTTACTAATTCCCCCGCCATCCTCATGGATTTAATAAATAAAGTCTTTAGATATAACCTTGATCATCTCATGGTAGTCTTTATAGATGATATTTATATCTATTAAAAGATAAAGGAAGAGTAAAAATATCACTGGAGAATTGTGTCAAAGATCTTATGGAAGGAGAAACTATATTCAAAATTAAAAAGTTTGACTTTTGATGTTGACAGTTTCATTTTTTGTTGATATAATCTCAAGATAGGGTATATCATTAGATACATCAAGTAATGAGGTTATTAAGTGTTGGAAAAGACCAACCATGGTGATTGAGATCCACATTTCCCTTGGTTTACCAGGATATTATCAATTATTTGTGGACAATTTATCACGACTATCTAATCCAATCACCAAGTTAACTTTGAAGAGAGCCATGTTCTTCTTGATAGATGAATGTGAGGAAAATTTCAAGGAACTAATGAGATGATAATTCAGAGCACCTATTAATACATTACCATATAGTGAAGAAGGATTTGTAATATTTATTGATGCATCCAATAAGGGATTGGGATGTGTTCTTATGCATAATGACATGGTTATAGATTTTTCATTATGGAAATATAAGGTTAATGAGAAAAATTTCTCATATTATGATTTATAGTTAGTTATGGTAAATTTTTCATTAAATATATATAATAATTATATTTATGGAGAAAAGTGTGACATATATACCAATCAGAAATTATTAAAGTATATATTGACATTGGAGTTGAATATGAGACATAGAATTTGGTTATAGACGATTAATGATTATGACTGATCAATACATTATAACCATGGGAAAGAGAACAAGGTGTATAGATCCTTGAGTTGAAAGGATCATGATAGATTATCCATGATGAGGAGAAAAAAATATCCAATATTTCGAGATCTGTAAAGTATGGATTTGAAATTTTATAGGAAGGGTAGAAATATTATCCTGCTCAATTGAATGTTCAACCATCTATGTATGTAAAGATTAAAAAGGTACAAAATGAAGATGTGGAGCTAAAAAAGAAGTTTAGAAATGTTACTGATCTTAATCTTGATTTGGATAGAATGATGAGGTTCAAGAACTATGTATGTGTTCCATATATATAAAATTTTTAGAATGATTTTTTAGAGGAGTCTCATATTTCTTCATTCTATATTTATCCAAGAAGTATGAAGAAGTACAGAGATTTGAAAGGGTATTTTTTGTTGGATGGAATTAAGCAAGATATCACAGATTTTATATCTGGGTTATTGGTATGTTAGAAATTTATTACTGAGAGACAAAATTTAAAGGGGGTGTTACATCCATTACCCATTCCGGAATGGAAATTGGAAATTATCACCAGGGATTTTGTTATCGGACTCGCCAAGACATCTAATTGGAGTAATTATATATGGGTTGTATTGGATCTCCTTAAAAATTCCTAAAAACTCATATTTCTTAGAGAGTATATCTATCTTTATCATCTTTTAGAATATACATTAAGAAATTGGTATGGTTTCATGGAGTATAACATTCCATTATGTTTGACTGGGATTTGATATTTACTTCAATGTTCTAGAGAAAAATTCAGAAGGCTCCAGATATAAAGTTTTATTTTAGCACAACATATCATCCTCCGATAGATTGTCATTTTGAGATAATAATTTAATCCCTATATTATATGTTGAGATCTAGTTTTATGGATTTCATATGTTTTTAGATCAACACCTTCCTCTAGTTTAGTTTTCTAACAACAATAGCTTTCACTCAAGCATTCACATTACTCCTAATGAAGCTATCTAGGAAAATAAGTGTAGTGATCCAACATATTGGAATGATGTTGGAGAAAGAAATCTATTGGGACCTGAGATAGCTGGATAAATGTAAGAGAAGGTTAGAACCATTTAACAACACATCAAGGTAGCTTATAGTCAGCTGAGAAGTTATGCTAATAATCATTGACATGAACTCGAATTTAATGTTGGTGAAAAGTGGTTTTTAAGAGCTTCTTCATGGAATAAGGTAGTGGGATTTAGAAATAAGGAAAAAATAAACCCTAAATATGTCATTCCCTTTGAAATTCTTGATTGTATGGAGATGGTAGCATATTAGTTGAATCTTCGACCAAACCTTCCTAAAGTTCATGATTTGTTGCATGTATAACTCTTTAGAAAGTACATACATGTTCCTTCAGGGGTATTGAAGGAATAACACTCACCTGATCAATGTTTTGTGTTGAAACATCTGTTTAAGGAATCTATGTGGGATCTTGAGGATATAATGAGGTAGAAGTATCCTTATCTACTTATATTTAAGTGAATAAATTTCAAGGGTAAGATTTATTTTGAGGGGGGTATAATGTAAAGCCCTGATATTGTATGAAATATTTTTTTCCAAATAAATTAAATCAATTTGATAACTTGCATTATGCACATCACTGAGTTTAGCTTGCATTACATACAACAACTAGTTTTAACCAAACATGATATATTATTAATATTATTATTTAAACATGATCGTTATAAAGTAGCCATTAAACACAGTTTTATAGATATTAATAACTAATTTAAAAATATTATTTATAATTATATTATTTAATGAAAACATATTGATAAAAATATAATAATTTTTATAAATGTTTTTAAATTTTTTGACAAATCATTTTATCAAAAAATGTTTTTATTTAATTTTGTTAAAAAATAAAAAAAGTAAATTTTCAAAAATAAAAATATTTATTTTAAAAAATTAACTTAATTTTTCAAATAATAATATCAAATTATCTTAGGGTGAATTTTTGGTATTTATTTAAAAGATTATTTTTTGAGGAATAATGAAAAATATTGGTTTTCAATGAAAATTTTATTTTAGTTTATAAAATTTATAAGGTTAATTTTTGTTTCAAAATGGGTTTTAAATTAAAGGTAGATAAATAATATATCAATTAATCTAATTTATTTTGTTGTGATATTTTTCCCATTGAATTTTTATATTAAAACTTTTTAATATTTTGAACAATTTTTATTTGGAAAACCACTTTTTCAATGCATATGGGGCTTAATTTAAAATTTAAATAATGATATTATGTGAATGAAATTTGGAAAAATGGATTCCAGATTTTTAATAATAATAATTTATACTATCTAATATTGTAAATTTAATTTTTAACCATTATGAATAATAAAAAGACTAAAAATTATTTACCATGTTGAATTTAAAAGTGGGTTTACCTACGGTAAATCTAAAACAATAGGGGGTAAAAATGACCCCAACATTTCTAAAAAAAAAATTAATTTACATATTTTTACATTATATATTTTATTATAGATAATGGTAAATTTTGGATCCTTGTGTAATGTAAAAAACATGGGTACACCTTTTTAGTTTCAAAAAACTATAAGTTTTCCAGTCACCTCAGCTATAAATGGCCACACCTTACCCTTAAATATTCATACTTAGAAATCCCACTAGATCATCCAATAAAATCCCCTATCACTTCCTTACATCCCTTATCCATCCTTAGATGAATTATTTTGGTCCAAAAGAAAACCTAATAATCCTTTTGGTGAAAACCAAAAGAAGTTGTTTGAAGAAGAAGTAAGACTTATAAACGAGCTGTTTCATGATTTTTTTAATAAACCTCCTTAAATTATTATTAAACCATTATGATATAATAATATTAGTTTATTCTATATACTTAGATGTTATTATATTCAGGTAATTACCTACAAACAAATCCTTTTCCATAAAAATTGATACAAAAATCATCATTTGTGTATATGGTGAACTACCACCTCACAAACCGATATTATTTGTCTTCCATCGCCACCTATCACGACTGGATTCAACAGTTTATTAAATGTTTATATGTTGTATTGATTATATTATTACACTTATGTGGATATTAAATCACATATACCTTCATCATTTCCATTATACTTGAATACAATAACGTCTGTTGTGTGTACAATGAACTACAACCTTTTGAAGCGACGTGATTGATTCATGCTTTACATGGAAGGAAATATGGGTGTGTTTAATGAAATAATGTGATATATATGAAATAAAGAATTATTATAAATCATAATATTTTATTTAAATATCATTCATTCAATCCATAAATAAATGGTAACATCATTTATGTGTATGTACGACCTACCCTTTCCAAGAATGGTGTATTTCATTTTCGATATCTAACTATTATTGATTATAATAAAAAATATATATTTAAAGAATATTATATTTATATTATGTTTAAAAATATTGTTATAATTTAACCATGATAAAAATAAGAGGTCCAAAACTAAAAAATTAAAACACACATGAAAAAACAAAGCTGTTATTTTCCATAATGTGAATTTAAGATGGAATTGTTAATAAAAAGTTATTAAAAGATCATAACCAAATCATATATGGTATGATATATATTTTTATGGTTCATTAATAGATTTATAATAAACTTATATTTATTATAAATTATGTTTGAATGTGTATGAAGGGGTTCGAGACTTAAGGTAAGGGATTTTGTCTCAATTTACCATTCACGAGACATACGTTATGTTATGCACCTATCTTATTTTATGAGGTGTATATTCAGGATATTTGAAATATAACCTCATGATTTTAATATTTATCATAACATTTTAAGTTTCATTTAATTTAACTCTTTCAAGGGTCTTGATATTCGATGATACGAAAGTGGTAAAAATTATATGTTATAATCTCATCATTTATCGGGATTGATTATGATAATGTTTCTGATAATAAAATATTATGATGCATCTTTTAATAGACTAATGAATTATATTATCCTCTGGTTGTTTCATGAAAATACATGTTTTCCCATAATTTTCCAATCTTTATATACCCCATAGTTCAAAATTATGTTTTTTTGTAATATATTCTTTATTTCACTCTTAATATAAGGCCCCAGCCTTAAACCTTACCTAATCTTGAGTTATTACAAGATTACACATTGAGGATCTTTTCAGGTTTATAATTTTAGAGAATTAGATCATAAAACTTGCATTACATTCCACATATAAACAAAGTGGTTACATAAAGATAATATTCTTCTTTCCAATCAACGGAAACATATTTAAAATAAAACATGAATTCTTTCTTGACACTTCCTTGACACTATCATCATATCATGTAACTTTCCCTTGACCTGTGAAAAACATTTCAAAAAACATGGGATGAGCATAAAAAGCTCAGTAAGGGATATAAAAATATGGAAAGCAAACATGGGTACATATATACATAAGAATGAAATCATAGTTTACCCATAAAACATAAGCACTTTAACATACCTCATCAAATCATGAATAAATCATAGAAATCAGAAGACATAATGGTAACTTGAGGCATTCATAACATTCTTACGTAGGGAGTAACCCTCTTGGTTACGTTTGGAATACCTATCATAGTATATTCCCTAAATCGCTTCGGAGAAACCTTAACGTTACACTCCTTCGCGTTACCCAATGCATTGGAGAGCTATATCGGGCTCACCCGCCCTTAGTTTATCACGGAACCACCCGTCTTCATAATAATGCCCAAGAACCTCAACATAATCATATCACATAAAACACAAATAAAGGAAACATAACATTTCCACCTTTCAATCACAAGATATCAATAAAACACATCGATATAAAAACATTATGAAAACCATTTTCAATACCAAAATAAATGAAAAGTAAAACATGGTATTTATTTTTCTTTTAAAAAGAAGGTATGGCTTGTAGAGGAAGCCGAAACTCAAATAATGGTCACGGCGGCGGAGAAGTAGTTGTCGCTGCATACGTACAACAAAAACATTCCCTTTTGTCGTTTAGTAAAATGATTCATATAAAAAATATTCCTTTTGGATAAAATTAAAAGTCAAATGGGTTTATACACCGTATAAAAGAAGGTTGTGTATAAAACAAAATATTCCTCAATGAAAGGAGATTGAGACGAAGTCCCATACCTCGGGTCCGACTTGACTCGGTCCTTCTTTAATCTCCTGAATAATAAACATGAGTTAATTTATACTTGTTTAAGAACCTTTTTCAAGTTCATTATTCCTTTTATATCACTTATTGTCATGTCATGAACACTATGTAATAATTTAAGTTAATAACGGTCGTTTTAATGATCATTGGTACTTAAGTCAAAAATAAACCCTTTATAATTACATGTTGTTCATGTATCCATTATATCCAGAATTATAATCATTATGTATATATCATATATATCCAATGTATACATTCATTTATAATATTACATAATCATTTAGAGGTAAGAGATGAAATGCACCATTCATGGAGACGGTAAGCCGTACGTACGCATGAACGCTACTTTCATTTCTATTTCATATTTTATAGAATGGAATCATAATTATATAAAGGTATATTTTAATTCCAGTTTAATATCATATATAATATCATAGTTCCATCCTTTATACGTCCCACATATGGTATTTAACGAATCAAATCACTTTGATGGGGCGGTAGTCCGTACTTCCTTAAATGAAGATATCGCGTTTACCCATAATGGAAACCATAAAGGTATGCCCAAAATGAAAAATACATAAGCTTAAGGAAAACATAAACATATTATATATCATATATAAATATAGTGACATCTTAATGGACACCTTTTAAGGTGTTAAAATAATGTTGAACAATCATCATTTCGGGAGGCATAAATTCACCATCCACGGAAACAGTATGTCCTTTAACCATTAGATATAGGTGTGTATAAGTGTAGCTCGAATCCTTCTTATAACAACATCATAGTATATTGATGATAGTTTAGTTCTTACAAAATAAAAGAATAAAAAGATTTTAGGGGGTTGGAGAAGCAAAATCAAACAAAAGGACTCAAAAGAAGACATTACCTTAAAATCGGGTAACTCTCTTAGATTTGAGCTCAAAGGATTCCTTGGGAAGACTTCTGCCCAAAGTGAGGCATAAATGAGTAAGATAGGGATGTGGAGAGACAAAATGGGCAGGGTTTGGCCGAGCCAAAGGCTTTGGCAGTGTGCGTAAGGAGGTAGAGTTGGGGGCCGTTTATAAGAGGAGAGGAGGGGCACTCTTGGAAGGTAAAGAAAAGTCACTTTATTTTAAAATGGTATTCAGATTTAAGAGGTCTCACATTGATGTGTTTCTAGGATAAGGTGATAAGGGTTCTAAATCCACCAATCCAATAGGTTTTGTCCATGTGTAGGTCTTAGATTTTACATTATCATTCCATTTTATATAAATCGTTAAATAATGAGGTCATCGCTGCATCATCATGATGTCATAAATAATTTAATTTATTTAAAGTTTAAAAATTATAAAAAAACACTATGATGTAGGAAATATTATTATCTTTCCAATGAATGTTTATAATAAAAAATCTGATCTTTATAACCCCATGTCAGAATTGGTTTAGTAAAACATCTCATGTTTGTGTCATTTTTACTTTTACATTAAATAAAAAGTAATTTATGTCATTTCTCAACCAAAGTGGCTCCATGGAGTCCCCAAGTTGACTCATGGATTTTCTTGGTCGTCCATGACACATCCAATGAGGGTAGGACATGTGTCTAGGTCATTTCATTTTATTAAAGCATTATTTTTACCTTAAACTACACTAATTACCTCTAATCGCGATTAAAAACTTAAGAGTTACTATTCACCAAAAAATATTTTAATCTCATTGAACCAAATTTTACTTCTGAATGACAACCATGTATGTCGGATTTTTTAAATTCAAAACACAGAAGTGGTAAAATTTCATTTAAACGAAAAATCAGTTTTTATAAGTACTACTTAGTGGTTTCACTATTCATCAAAAATTGAAGTTTTTCAGAAAAATACCAAAAATTAACCCTAAGCTATATTTGATATTATGAATTAAAAAATTAAGTCGATTTTAAAAAATTCAAAACATATAAGTAAAATTAATTAATTTAATAATTAATCCCCACTGCCATGAAAAATAGCGTGTTTTTATAAAACAATAAGTATCAAAATATTGACACCAGTTTAAGTCCAATTTCAAAGTGAAATTGATTCCAATGACCACCATTGGATTAAATGGTAAAAATATATTCTAATTTCACTTCAAAACAAATTCAAAATATAATCTAATCATATAAATAAATTATATAAAAAAGAAGTTTTGATGTAAAATGCAGTATTTCTCACTATTCATTAAAAAATGAACATTGTCTGAAAAATACCAAAAATTCACACAAAGTAAATTTTGATGTCCCAATAATAAAGAATAAGTTTATTTTGACAAACATAGATTATAAAATTGTCAAAATATAGATTTAAAAATGGGTTTCCATCAAAAGGCAGTAAAACAATCTTTTAAAAATTTTAGTGTATTCCATGCTTAAGATTGGATTTATTTTCATTTTAATCCTCTAAAACCCTATATAATTCATTAATAGACATAGATAAAAATATCTATTATTCATTACTTACTTGGTATGTTACACTTCTGTCGAAAACTAATTTTTCTAAAATCCATGTTTTTAAAAGTATTTGCAAAAATGTTTTTACCCTTATATAATTGATTTATTAAAGAAATTTTTACCCATGTTTTCGTTTTTTAACAATTTTTTTCAAATGAATCATCATGCCAATTTCCAAACAAGGTGAATTTTGGTTTCACCAAAAATGAAAAAAGGAATATTGGTTATGATGTATACAACAAGTACATACTTTTACTCCATCATGAACTCAGAATGTTTTAAATAGTCATTTTATAATTCTCATGTTAATTTTTAAATAAAAGATTTTTCAAAATAGTTTATGTATATTTTGTTTTAAAAAGTGATTTTCAGAGAAAAGTTAATTTTTTTCAAGAAATGTTACAAGTGATTTTTCATTCTATATAAATTTCTATCTAAGATGAAATTATTTTATGTAGCTTTTTATTTACTGGGGATATGAACCATGTATACAATCCTTATACAATCTAGAAATGGTTTATATTTATAATGAAATGTTGTTTATTAAACCAATTTCTCTTTAATAGGTTATTGTAGGATAAAATTCTTATGAAACCCACTTTTTTCCATGGGTTATACTATAATGAAATGATTATGAAACCTATCACTTTTCAACCACTTGTGATACGATGAAATGTTTATGCAACTGATTTAATTTAATGGGTATGATATAAAAAATGTTTTATGATCTTGTGGTACACAAAATTTTGATTTTTATTATGTGATGGGTGGTACTTATATCCCCGCCAATTAATTGGGTAATAATTTTTATATCAAGATATAGGCATGAATGAAATGGGGAGGGAACCAATTTTATTAATAGAATTTGTCCACTATGATGGAATTGGAAGTGAACCTCGACTACTATGATGGTTTCGAGAGTGAACCAATTCATCTTTAATAGCCTTGTAAGTGATCCTTTACTATTATGGAAATGGTTTTCAATGATTATGTGTATGGAAAAATTATATATCGTTGTCATGACCTGTCCCTCAGGGCCCGTGTCGTTACTACCCCAAGCCCGCCTTTCATAGGCCAGGGGCTCGCGACTAGCACCAAAAGGTGTATTCCCTAAAACTGCGAAGGCATTGCCTTTATAATCTGTAGACTCACACAACTAAGCAAAAAACTAAATACCAGCACAAAGTAAAACTATATAGTAAATAGGGTGTGTATAGAAAGAAAAAGGGGATAGAATACAAGCCCAAATGAAAAGTAAAAGTAAACTGAAAAGTACAAGTAAAACTGAAAAAATATCTTGTAAAAACCCACCAAGGATACTACCTGAAGGTTAGGTACAGCTCTCAAACTATCGTCTCTAAGGTATGACACGTCTAGAGTCGACCTCTGAGCTACCTCCAGTCCTGTCGCACCAGTAGCAGGCGCGCGGGACCCCAGGTCCCGCTCGGCTCCCCGGATGGCTGAACAACCAGCCATCCTCCATGGTGTGGTCACTTGCCACGCCCCCACTGATGGAGGACAGTGTGCTGGCTACAGTCCTTCACTACTGTGGCCTCGTGTTGTGGCTCCTCCACACCTGGCGGTGCGGTCGTGCACTGCCATCCCCATCCTGCGGCTGGTCGTGCACCGGCCACTGCCCTAGCTCCGCCGTGGACGGTGGGCTACGACCCTTCTCCAACGGGGTGGTTGCACCCCCCGACGTCGCCGTGGACAACCGAAGTGTCAATTGCTGCTCGCGATCCCCATCGGTTCTGGTCACCGACACCTGTTGTCGGCGACATTCCTTGGGTCACCGAGCAGGCCCCAGTGGCCAGTTCTTCATTCCAAAAACTCTCAAACTCGAATCGGAACATCATCATCAATTCAAGACCATCATAAAAAACAAAGGTTGCAGAGATGTCGGGTCGCGTTTTTTTGTACGACACCCTCCACGTTAGAATGATAACAAGCGACATAATTGTTCTTAAATCAAGAAGATTGACAAGAACACGGTAAGGGGTTTTGAAAACAACATTAACTACCTCGATTTCTCGTTGACATCAGTGAGGAGAGGAAATGATGAATGTTAGTTCATTTTTAATGAAGATGTTCCTCATTGGGGATCCTTCAACAGAGTTCTTCATTGGAGAAAGTGTTCTTCGTTAGAGGGATTTTTTCTCCACAATTCTCCCAAGCTCCCCTTTTCCAAATAATCCTTGAACCAAGAGATGAAATTACAAATTAATAAATTAAGTTTATTAATTTAATTAAGGTTGGGACATTAATTAAATTGAATTTGGAACATTAACTAGGAGAATTCCAAGGGTTTCCCCCATATTAATTGGGAGTTCAGGTGGTCCCCACAACCAAGCATTCAAAATGGTGGTTTCAAATAAAATAAATAAAAAGTTATTTATTTTATTTTTTTCTTCTCCCACGATAATCCTAAAAACTGACTCCCACCCTCGACCCACTACGGTCAAGTTGAAGGTATACTTATGTGAATATTGGGGCTGCGAGTTCAACGGTGTCCTCAGATTTCAATTCCAAGAACCAGTTGAAAAGTTACAAAACGCCGCTCACTTGATTTCTGAACGTACATGAAAAAAAGTTGAAAAATTCATTCTAGGCACTCTGGGCCTTGGAATCACATGCCATCAATTTTTTCAAACTCGTAATATTCCCATATAATTAAAAAAATTAAACGGAATTTACGGGTCTTTACATTCTCCCCACCTCAGGGCTTTGCGTCCCCGGAAGCCATATCATAGAAATTAGGAAAACCAGTGGGGGTACTGAGCACTAATATGAGCCTCCCACTCCCATGTCCTCTCCTAGAGGTTCCCGTATTTCCAGCGTACATGCACCAAAGGTACCAATCACCCATGAATGACTCTCTCCTGTTGACCATCAATCTCTACTGGAAACTCTGTAAACATCGCCCCATCTATAATGTCCATCTCGCCATGGTTGATGATGTGAGATGGGTCGTGCACATATCTACTCAACTGAGATACATGGAAAAATTAGTGAACCCAGTGCATTTGAGGTGGAAGAGCTAAAAAGAAATCCACCTCGCCAACTCTGCTGAGGACCTGAAAGGGTCCGAAGAACCTAAGAGATAACTAGCCTCCCCTGCCAAATATTTGAAAACCTCATCGAGGTGAGACCCATAGAAAGACATTGTCACCATACTCAAACTCCAGTGGTCTCTCTCTCATATAAAAATAATATTTCTACCCACTCCGTGTAGTCTTCATCCGCTCTTGGTTGATCTAAACCTTCTCCATGGTAGCCCATACCATCTCTGGTCCCACGAGTACTGACTCCCCTGGGTTAGTCCAACACACTGGTGATCTGCAAGGCCGCCCGTACAATGCCTCGAATGGTGCCATACCGATAGTGGAGTGATATCTGTTGTTTTATGAAAACTCCACCAAGATAAATTGATCCTCCCAGCTGCGACCGAAGTCGAGGACGCAAGCACGCAGCATGTCCTTGACGGTCTGTATGGTCCGCTCAGTTTGGCCATCTGTCTGAGGATGGAAGGCGGTTCTCAAAATAATTTGCATCCCGAAAGCCTCCTACAACCCCTTCCATAGATGAGAAGTGAAATGTGCATCACAATTGGAGACAATCGTCAAGGGTACTCCATGTAGATGCACAGTCTCATGCACAGAGAGGCTTCCTAAGCTCTCGACTAAACCCTACTCTCTGATCGGTAGGAAGTGGGCTGACTTGGTGAGTCGGTCGACGATCACCCAGATAGAGTCATTACCCTTGGATGTATGTGGAAGTCCTGTCATGAAGTCCATGGATATCCCATCCCACTTTCACTCTTGGACCCCTAATGGATGAACTATGCCTACCGGTAACTGATGCTCTGCCTTCACTTGTAGAAAAGTGAGGCACAAAGAGACAAACTATGCTAATGATTTATTCATTCTGGGCCACCAGTGATGTCGTCGGAGGTCCGGGTACATCTTCTCCACACTTGGGTGCACCGTTAGAGGGGATGTTTGGAACTCCCTCAACACTTCCTTCTGACGCGACACTGGTACGATGGTATGTACTCGGAAAAGGATGGCGTATTCTCGAGCTTCAGAAGATCCATCAAGCGCCTATCCTGTGGATATCTAAGCATGTCGATGCTCACAGTTAGTGTCCCCATACTGCACCTCCCTAAATCGCTGAAGGAGTGGGGAAGTGGCTATAAGAGACTGAAGAAATACTACTCCATCTTGATCCATAAAGGATATGAGCAAAGCGGCTAGCTTCTCTGTTGCCTCAACTAGTAGCTGTATACCAGATCTCTAGCTGAGTGCATCTGCTACAACGTCCCCCTTCCCTGGATTATAGACTTTCTCGAATTCATTGTCCTGGAGGAACTCAATCCAACATCATTGTCTCAAGTACATGTCCTTCTGAGAGAAGATATACATGAGACTGTAGTGATCAGAGTAGATCGTAAAATGATCACCAATCAGATAGTGTCACCACATCTTCAAAGCAAAGACCACTGCTGCTAACTCAAGGTCAAAGAAAGTGTTTTTTTTGCTCAGGCTGTCCCAGCTGTCGAAAACCATAAGTGATAACTGCTCGCTCCTGTATGAGGACACATCTGAGCCCAGTCCCTGATGCGTCGTAGAATACTACATACCCAACTCCCTCCTCCAGATGCCTCAAGATGGAGGAACTATTTAGCTTCTGCATCATCTCTTGAAAACTCTTCTGGAATCTCTCCGACCACACCAAGGGTTTCCCCTTCTTCGTCAATGCTAAAAAAGGTGATGAAACTCTGGAGAAATCTGACACAAATCTCTTGTAGTATCCGGCCAATCCCAGGAAACTCTGTACCTCTGTCAAACTCCTGGGTGGATCCAAAGAAATTACCACCTAAATATTTTCTAGATCCAACGTAACTCTAGTTTCTGAGATGACATGTCCCAGAAAGTGAACCTCTCGGATCCATAACTGGCACTTTGAGAGCTTACTAAAATGTTGGTGTTCCCAGATTGTGTCCATAACTACCTGAAAATGATAGGCACGCTCCTCCTCAGTAGCCGAGTCGATCCGAATATCATCAATTAAGACCACCACAATGTGATCAAGATATTTCTAAAAGATCCTATTCATGAGTCCGATGAACACTGCTGGAGCATTGGTCATGTCAAATGGCATAACCAAGAACTCGTAGTGGCCATACCGACATAAGAAATCTGTCTTCTGCACATCCTCATCTTGTTCACTAAGCTGGTGAGAGCCTGACATGAGGTCTATCTTCGAGAACCACTATGCTCCTTTCAGCATATCAAAGAGGTCGTCAATCCTCAGAAGGGGGTACTTGTTCTTCATGGTCACCTTGTTCAAGCGATGATAGTCAAAACAATGTCACAAGCTCCCATATTTCTTCTTGCGAGAAAAATCGAGGCTACCCATGGAGAAACATAGGGCCGGATGAACCCCTTCCCCTGTAAGTCCTATAGCTGTACCTGCAGCCCATGAAGCTCCACAGGAGCCATTCGATACGCTGGTGTAGTTATCGGTTCCATATTAGGGTACAAGACAATATAAAAGTCCACCTCTATGCGATGAGGTAGACCAAGAACATCATCGGGGATGACATCCGCATTCTGGTCCACCACTACAAGATAAATCAGAATCTCCACATCAAACTCTCTGAGTGTAAGGCTAGCCAACTGATGAGTGATCGACTGCACTCTCCTCTAGGTAAGTCCATCTGGTGCTGCAAAGGCTCCCTTATCACCGGTGAAGCTGAACCTAGTCCCATCCTCACGAATACACCACACTTTTCACCTAATGAAGTTGATCTGGGAATGGACTGTACATTACCAATTCATACACAAGATGACGTCGTAAGGCCTCGATGCCACTATTAAGAGATCCTAGCCAATGCTCTTACCTCCTAGAGTAAGCTCGCACTGCCGGTACCAGTGTGTAATCATCGAGTCTACTCCCGTAGGAGTCTCTAGCCATAAGGATTGAGCTAACAACTTCGTCCGAATCTCCGAGCTCCGAACAAGGGTAGTGGAAATAAAAGAATGACTAGAACCTATGTCTATAAGTAATGAAGCTAAGGTGATGTAGATATATATCATACCTCGTATCATCTCTAAAGTGCTGTGGTCGTAGGCCTCAGCTACTTGGAGCTGACCTCACCCTTGTCCACCTGCTCCCTGTGGTCGGGGTGGACCACTTGGTGGTGGTGGAGGTAACAACTCAAATCGTCACCCACAACCAGCTGCTTGGCCAAATCCTATGCCACGTCCACCTACTCCCTATAGACCACCTTGGTCGAACCTCTGTCTCTACCTGGGTGGTCCTTTGACTGTCAGCTGATCATCTGTACGGAAGGTCAGCCAGTCATGATCCATGTGACCTTGCCCGCCGCTTGTGTAACACTGCCTTCTCCTCACATGACTGGATCTGTCTCGGGTGCCCTTCATAACCGACTCTGAATTCTGCGGTCGTCCACCTTTAGGTTTGGTCCTCTTGGACCTCTATGAGATCTGTATTCTGCCAGCTACAGAAGACTCTGCTACGTGATGCCTGGTGGTGGGTCTCACTACTGGTGACTGGTCAGAAACAAAAATCTTCTCTAAGAGGGCTTGATCTAACACCACTACCTGTGTTGGGATTCATAGAAAAATCATTGAGCCCTGATCTCCCTCATGAGTCCCTGCATGAAGGTATGGGCCCTGAATAATGGGTCCCATACCATATCAGTGGAGTAGCGTGAGAGGTCAATGAACCTCACTGAGTACTAAGCCACAATCATGTTGCCCTACTGCAGATGAATAAGCTCCTGTATGTGCACAGCTGGTGACTTATCAAAAAGAAAACTCTCACAACAACCTCCAGCAAATCCTCATCCGCCCGTGGGTCCATCTCACCCCTGAACCTGGGTGGCCTATGGTGTTGGAACTTGTGCAACGCGCTCAAGCGGCGTGCACTCTCTGCTACTAGGGCTGGTGGCATCGGTGGTCCAACGGGTAACGGTACAACTGATGCCTCTACTGGTGCCTCTATGGATAAAGGGCCTCACACTGAGGCCTCGTTGCTTGGTAGGCTGTCATCATGTACTCTTCCTAGAACCCTAGATGGATGTCTGCATGGACGCATCCTGAAAAGAAATAGGTGTTCTAGGGTCAATAAATTATACCTGGTGAGCTGACTCAAAGAGATCACAAAGAAAACTTTTCAAAACACACACACAATCAGTGTTTTTGTGCACTGAGTTAGAAATCAGAAGTCAGGGTCCTGGTGTATGGATACGTCAGCCACCGCACCAACATTGAATTCCCTAAACTGATAACCATACTCATAACACTCAACACTATTTTTGTTAAAGGATCAGAGTCCAATTTTCTACTGTAGAACTGACTCCTCTGATACCAATTTATCAGCACCCGTCCTCCAAGGCCCATGCCGTGACTACCCCAAGCCCACCTTCCATAGGCCAGGGGCTGGAGACTAGTACCAAAAGGCATATTACCTAAAACTGGGACAACATTGAATTTATAACCTGTAGACTCACAAAAATAAGCACAAAGTAGGATACCAGCGCATAGTAAAACTATATAGTAAACATGGTGTGTATAGAAAGAAAAAAGGGCCCAAATACAAGCCCAAATGAAATGTTCAAGTAAACTGAAAAGTATAAGTAAAACTGAAAACAGCTCGAGTAAACACCCGCTAAGGATCCTACTGTAAGGGTAGGGATATCTCTTGAACTATCATTTCGACGGTAGGCCATGTCTAGTGTCCAACTCTGAGCTACCTCCAGTCCTGGTACTCTCGTCCTCAGTCAGCATTGTCCGTCATCTGCACCAAAAACAATAAGGTGCGGGCATAGCCCATGCAGGGGTGAGTATAATGATACTCAGTGTGGACCCTGAGACCCTCAAAGATCTCTTAAAATTCGCAAAGGATAAACCACAAAGCATGAAAACAACTGAAAACCCCACTTAAGTATATGACCATACATATACCTAACTTGTCGAGTAAACCCTTCTCAGTCACGAGAAAACACAAGGCCCAACTCAAAATCCCAATGCTCAACTATCCCACCTATGAAATAATACCACAAAGGTAACACCACAAAGGTAAGTACCACAAAGTTAATTCCATATAGAATAATACCACAAAGGTATCACCACAAAGGTATGCACCAAAATGGTACGCCACAAAGGTGATTACCACAAGGGTAAAGGCTCAGATCACACCATGTATAACTTAAGTATGGTAGTAAAGAAGATTAGATGTAACTACTGAATCATCTTACTCTGTTGAGAGATAGACCCACGTAGGATCCTAAATCATTAGACCCATATACGATCATAGTACAATAGTCCCACATAGGATTCCTATAGCGGATCCATGTGATACCCTGAAACACAGACCCACATAGGATCCCAAAACCTAGACCCACATATTATCCTAAGGCACAGACCCACATAGGATCCCTTTCTAATCTTACAGCCAGCCATAGGGTTCCCAAACAAATCTCACTTGATTCTGGGAGGGTCCGCCCCACAAACCATTTGTCTATACTCCAACTACCACGAAGTCCCATGAATAAGTATCCCAAAGGACTGACACATAATAGTTGTCTCAACGCAATAGACGGTGCATAAATTGGACGTCCGACCTGTACGTTGTTGGCCTTTTAGTCCGGAGGGCCCGGTTGGATTTCTGTTCGATCCACACTGGCTGTACCCCTACTTTATCCAAATCTCAAATGGGGTATACCAAAAGGACTATCTCGATCCAAGGTTTCTAGAACCGTGGAAAGTTCATTAAATAGATACCCAAAGCTCAAGTTATGTTCAAAAGAGCAAAAAAGAGTCGAAGCTGGTTCGGGTCCGCTCCGACCCGTACAGACCGACCTGGCCCGACCTCACCCGGTTCGGGTCAACCCAACGCGACCTAGGTCCGACCCTAGGTCCTACCCATCCAGCTAGGTCCAGACTGGCCCGCGGATGATCCACAGCTGGGTGGCCCCATGGTGGGGTCCGCCCATGCCGCCACCCAAGGGGAGGTGCCCAATGGGTACCCAACATAGCTGGGCTGTTTAGGATGGGTGACTAACAAGAAGGCACCACGTGGCGCCAGAAGCAGGCACACGAGACCCCGTGTCCCACTTGGCTCCCCGGCTGGCCAACCCTCCTTTATAGCGTAGTTGCACGCCATGCCACCCCCGTTGGCTTGCAGGGAGCTGACCACCCTCCTTCATATTCGCGGCCTCGTACCGCGGCTCCTGCACACCCGGCGGTGCAGTTGCGCGCCACCGCCCCCTTCATGTGGCCAACCATGCGCCGACCGCCACCCTAGTTCCACCGCGGCCGAGGGGCCGCTTCCCTTCTCCAGCGGCGCGGTCGCGCCATCAACATTGTCGCGACCAGCTAAAGTGCCGACCGCCACTCCCGAGCCCCACCGGTGCCGGTCGCCAGCACGGGTTGCCGACGACATTCCTCGGGTCACCGGGTTCACCCTGGTGGCCCGTTCCTCATTATGAAAACTCTCGATGTAAAGAACTGAAAATTTCACGTAATATTTTTTAATTATATGGGAATTTTACCGGTCTGAAAAAAATGACGGTGCATGATTCCAAGGCCCGGTGTGCCCAGAATGAATTTCTGAACTTTTTTATTTGAGTACATTCAGTAAACGCGGGAGTGGGTTTTTGTATCTTTTAAACTGGTGCTTGAAATTGAAATATGAGGACATCGTTGAACTCGCATCGCCGGTATTCACTTAACGAGACCTTCACCTTGATCTCCGTAGGACGAGAGTGAAAGTTATTTTTTCACTTTTTCATGGAAAAATAAAAATAAAACTTATTTAAAACTGTATTTTTATTCTTGAAACCCCTCTGCATGGGTTAAGGAGGTGGGGACCACCCGAACTAAAACCCCCCATTTTGAATTTAAATGGTGGGGACCACTAGAACTAAAAACATCCTATTTAATGTGCATAAGTCTCTTGAACTTCCTCCAACTTAATTGTGCCAAAAAAATTAAATTTATAGACTTAATTTAATTTGGTGTTGACTCCACACTTGTTCTGGATGAGAGAAACCATTGTCAAAGGATAAGGGTAGAGGTTTTGGGAGGATTATTCTTCTCCAATGAAGAACACCTCCCAATGATGATCTTCTTCAACGGAGAACACGTCATCTTCTCCAACAAAGAATGTGTCATCCTCCAATGTGGGATGTCTTAGAAAATGAGGAACCGACTTCCGCCCTTCTCTCTACACTGATGTTTATGAACCATCGAGGCAGGGTTTGTTGTTTTAAATACCACCTTACCTTTCTAGACGTTATTCATAAAAGATTTATTAATCAGTTTCCTACCACCCTAACATGGAGGGTGCATGCCAAAGAAACATGGACCAACCTCTTTGAAATTCCTTGAGGTTTTTGTTGCGTTCCTTGTAATGGAAGAGAGCAGTGACTGGTGCCATAAAATGGCATCGGTGGGACTCGGATACGGTGGTTGGAACACTACCAGCCACGATGAAGGCGACGGTGCGACCGCGTCGCCTGAAGAAAGAGAACCACAGCTTGTGGTACGATGATGAAGGGAGGACGACTGGCCATCCCGCCAGCTATGGTAGATCGCCACTCCACGGCCTCCCCACTGCACCACAGCCACCCCGCACCGCCGGGGCACCCCTGCCAGGGCTCTTGGCGGGGGTGACCCGAACCAGGTCGGGCCGGGACAGTCCTATAGGGATGGACCAGACCCGGACCAGTTTACACCCATTTCATAAGTTTGGCCATAACATTGGAATTGGGATCCATTTGATGAACTGTCTATGGTGCTAGGAACCATAGAGAGAGAAAATTATTTTCTTATACCCCACATGAGGATTGGATAAAGTTGGGGTACAATCGGGTTGGATCAATCATGAATCCAACCAGTCCCTCAGAACTAAAAGGATAATAATTTATAGACCGAGCGTCCGATTGAAGCACCGTCTACTATGTTGAGACCTATATTACGTGGTTGTACTTTGGGATAATTCTTCGTGAGACTTCGTGGCAGTTGGTGTATCGACCAGTGTCTTGAGGATCAGACCCTTCCGGAGACAATCGAGCTAAGTGCAGAATCCATGTTGCTGGGTGTAAAAATGTACTAGGATATTGTGTGGGTTAGACGACATACTGATGATGTACTAGGATCCCATGTGGGTCTAACGAAGTACTGACAATGCACTAGGATAGTGTGTGGGTTTGAAGAAGTACTAACGATGTACTAGGATCTTGTGTGGGTCTGACGACGTACTAATGATGTACTAGGATACTATGTGGGTCTGACGATGTACTGACAATGTACTATGATCCTGTGTGGGTCTGACGATGTACTGATGAGGTACTAGGATCATGTGTGGGTCTAACGATGTACTACGATCCTCAGTGGGTCTGATGACGATTTAGGGTCCTTCATGGGTTTTCCTCTTAATAGTGTAAAATGATTCAATAGATACATCTATTCATATCTACTACTGTATCTAAGTTATACCTAGTGTGAGTTGAGTTCGTACCTGTGTGGTACTTTTCATCATGTTAATACATGGGTGGTATTCTTCTGTGTGGCGTACCTGTCTGGTACATACCTTTGTGGTATTCCTTCCTTTGTGGAACAATTGAGCTTTGGGCTTTTGGGTTAGACCCTGTGTTTTTCAGAATTGAGATGGGTATACTTGATTACTTTGGTATATGTATTGGCATATACCTATGTAGGGTTTTGAGATGATTTCCTGCTTTGTGGATTTTGTGAGACCTTGAGGGTCTTGGGGTCTCTACAGAGTATCGTTATACTCACCCCTACACAGGCTATGCCCGCACCTTATTGTGTTTGGTGTAGAAGACAGACATCGCTGATCAAGGATGAGGGTACCCAGACTGGAAGGTGACTGAAGGTGGACCATAAGGCCTCTCGGTACGCAGAGGAGATAGGCAGACGTGGATGGCTGAGGAGCCGATTTGTACCTAACCTTTAGGTAGTAACCTCAGAGGACGACCTAGTAGCTATCTTTCTATTTATTTAGTTGTATTGAATTTTTAATTGTACTTGTACCTTTACTATTGGGATTATATTTCGGCCCCTCTTACTTTAAACACTCTTTTTTCTATACAATTTTCTTATGTTCATATCTTACTGTGTGCTTGCATGTGTGTATTTATAGGATATAAAGGCAATGCCTTCCCATTTTTGGGTAATACACATTTTAGTGCTAGTCGCCAGCCCCTGGCCTATGGAAGGCAGGCTTGGGGTAGTCACTGTATAGGCCCTAGGGGACGGGTCGTGAAAAATTTCTATCAGAGGAGTCAATTCTATAGTAGAACATAGAAATATGATATTACTTTTAACAGCAATAGTGTTAAGTGTAGTGAATATTTTTATTAGTTTAGGGAATACAGTGTTTGTGCGGTGGCTGACGTATCCATACACCAGGACCCTGACTTCTGATTTCCGACTCAGTGCACGAAAGCACTGATTGTGTGTGTGTGTTTTTCAAGAGTTTTCTTTGTGATATCTTTGAGTCAGCTCACTAGGTATAACTTTTTGACTGCAGTGCACTTGTTTATTTTCAGGATGCCTCCACACAGACTGCCAGCAAGGGTTCCACGTATAGTACACAATGATAGCCCACCGAGTGACGAGGTCTTGGTGCAAGGATTTATTCTAGCAGAGGCACTAGCAGAGGCACCAACAGTACCATTACCTGTTGGTCCACCAATGCGAGCAGTCATGGTGCATTCCACTTGATCGTGTTGCACGAGTGACAGCACTAGAGGCCACCCAGGTTCAGGAGAGAGACGGACCCACAGACAGCTGAGGATTGGTTGGAGGCTGTGGTGAGAGTCTTCTGACTGGTAGGGACACCAGTTGATTTTATGGTGATCCTTGCTGCCAGTATTCTATAGGCAGTAGAAGGTAGATGGTGGAGCTTGATGCTCCAGGTTCACGATGAGGTGAAACTTATCTAGGAAGAATTTGAGTTCCTATTTCGGGCAGAGTTTGTCCAAGAGACTCTCCGCGCTGTGCGCATACAGGAGATTCTTCATCTGCAGCAAGGCATCAGGACTGTGGCTCTGTACTAAGAGAGGTTCAATGACCTATCACACTACTCTACTGAAATGGTATGCGACCCATTCTTCAGGGCCCATACTTTCAAGAAGGTACTCAGGTGAGAGATCATGGCTTCGATGATCTGACTCAGCATCCCAACATAGGTAGAAGTGTTAGAGAATGCCCTCTTAGTGGAGATTTTTCTTGATTAGTAGTCACCAGCAGGGAGACACACCACCGGATGTCACGTAGTGGAGTCTTTTATAGCTAGAAAAAGATAGATGTCCCACAGCTCCAAGAGAACTAGACCTATAGGTGGACGACTGTGTGACTCAGGATTGGTTATGCGGGTTACCAGAGATAGGGCCGGTTATGTGAAGAACATGCAGTGTTTCACATGTAGCGGGAAGGGTTATATGGATCGAGACTTTCCGACCTGCTATACAGATGATCAGTAGGTGGTCGAAGGACTACCTAGGTAGAGATAGAGGTTCGGCTGAGGAGGTCCGTATGGAGATGATGGATGTGGCAAAGGAGTAGGTCATGCAACCAACGATGTGTGACGATTCGAGGTGTTACTACCACCACCACCAGGATGTCCAGCCCTACTACAGGGAGCCGGTAAAGAGGGGAAATCTTAACTCGAGGCAGCTGAGGCCTATGACCAGGGTGCTCCAGAGATGATATGAGGTACGATCTATGTCTACTCCATCTTAACTTTAGTACTTATAGACATAGGTTCAAGTCATTATTTTATTTCCACTCCCCTCGTTCAAATCTTGGAGATTCCGACAGAGCCATTGACTCAATCCTTATGTCTAGAGACTCCTATGAGAGAAAATTCGATGATTACGCACTGGTGCTGGCAGTACGAGCTTATCTAGGAGGCGATAGATTCTGTTAGGATCTCCTAGTAGTGGTATTGAGGCCGTACACCGTCATCTTGGGTATTGAATGGTTATCTACTATCCATACTCAGATTGACTGTATTAGGCTCAAAGTGCGGTGGGTCTGCTTGGATGGGACCAGGTTTACCCTCACTGGTGAGAGGGGAGCCTTTTCAGCATATGATGGACTTACTCAAAGGAGAGTACAACCGGTCACTCATCTTTTGGCTAGCCTTACTCTCGGAGAAGTTGATGTGGAGAGTCCGAGCTATCCTGTAGTAGTGGACCAGTACACAGATGTTTTCCCTGATGATGTACCGGGTCTACCTCCTCATAGAAAGGTGTAATTTTACCCTTACTTTTACCCCGATATGGAATCTATAGCTACACCATCATATCAGATGTCTCCCGTGGAGCTTCGTGATCTGCGAGTACAGCTGGAGGACTTACAAGGGAAGGGATTCATTGGACCTAGTTGACCACGTTGTCATGACATATCAAACTGATTATGTTTTTAAGGGTGATTTATAGTTTAGGGAATACCCTAGGTTGTCTCTCAAGGAGAGTTGGTGACTTATAGTGTGTATTTTTAATAAATATCACTAAAAGAGGGTGTGATTTTGAAAATAGTTTTAAGAAAATAACTTTATATAAAGAGTTTAACAATTGATAGAATAAGGTGGAGGATTAATAATTATGAGATAAAGATATCACTTCAAGTTCACTACACATCTTGGATGGTTCATTGTTCTGAAAATTTCCCATGGTTTTGTTTAATTCATTGGTTGAGGGTTGTCAAGATCTTGATTCCCCTCTTGCCTCTCTAAACGTTGCACATAGTACCAAACTTTGAAACAACAATCATGTTGTCATGTTGTGGACTTAAAGAATATATTAAAGACTACCAAATCATACTAATATGTTTTTTATGTGTGGGAGAAAGATGATCCTTGTGTTTCCCAGTCGGAACAACTCAAGTTTCCCACTTGAAATTTCAACCCAATCGGTGTTGAAATGAAAAGCGGTTGAATTAACTAAACCCAAGAAATGACCTCAGAGGAGAAAAATGTTTAGATAAGACATAAGTGAAATAATACACACACAAATTACACAAAACCATTAGAGTATCAAGAGTCGGAACTCCCTCCCAAGTATGTGTAGCTCCGTCGAAATGACCATCCACCATTTAGCTCCCCATCGAGAGGAGGAGAAGGCGCTGGTGGAACTCTCTATTCATACTTGATTCCCCTATGAGAATATGGGCCTCCAAAACTTCAAGTATGAGGAGAAAACTCCTTTGGGTCTTTAAAATACAAGAGAATTGCCTCCTGGCCGAACTTGCAAATGAGGAGCCCAAGGTGCCATTTTATAGGAAAATGGGAAGGTGGTTTTGAGCACACAGAATTATTAAAACCAATTGTCACAGGTGTTTCTACCTCTATATAGCCTTATCAGGATTTGTAGAAAATAAAAAAGTTTTTCCACACCTCTTGGATGTTTCCACTTAATGTTTTGCACAATTTGGTCAACTATATCCCGATATATGGACAGATCACAACACACCACTTTTGACTATGTGCATATTTGGTGTTATGGATTGATCAGGTTGTAAAGGCCATCATATGGCCTAATGAGTCTTGGGGTTATTCATATGAAATGTAGCCCATGTAATTTTTTCCCATTCCAAAAAATATTAGCCCAATTGGATGAACATTCTAGTAGGAGTGTGCAGATTGATACACTACTATGCTTGGATCATGCATAGTTTGGCCCATTTTTATTGGACATCATAATGGGCCCTCCAAATCACCTTCACCTTAAATGATATTTTCAAGAAAAGTAACATTGGAATTTTTAATAGTGATAAAAACAAAATAAATGTTTCAATAATGGAATTCAATTTGTTATTATTTTTGGAATTTACAATACAAATTCATTTTAATGCCATGGTGTAAGGGTGAAAATGACATAGTGAATCGTGGTATGATCACCCCCCACACCTAAACATTTGAAATCCTGGGAAAAGTCACATATCGAAATAAAATGATGAATATATATATTCCCAACATAATTAAGACTTAACATTTGAGGAAATATTAATTCACTAAAGTAATGTGATCATTTCATGAAGCACACCAAGGAGTTATTCCTAGACAAAATGGGAAAATATGTCTCATAAATTGTATCAAAATAAAATTCAATGAGATTCATTACACCAACATGAGAAAAGAATTAAAAAGTCAACCATTCCACTAACACTCCATGTGTTTGTGTGAAAACCAGTCCACACTATTCTTTCCACTTTATATCAAATAAATATAGGTTATTTTAACATTATTAATCTTTAAATGATTTTATACCAAACCCGTCCTACATCATTTGCAATCATATATCAAGAACCACTCACTTAATCATTACCAAAAGTCAAATGATAAGCTCCTAACTTATATATCCCCATATGTTTCACATTCCATCTCTCCCCTCATTTATTATATTTTTTTTTGAAGTTGCATTTGGAAAAAATCTCACATTCATCTCTCAAGCCTTGTTGATCTCCTCATGACACTAATTGAAATAGTTATCACAAGATCAAAGGTTTCAGAGGAGTGGTTTTTGACCTCCCAAAGAGACAATTTTTTTGAGGGTGTACAACAGTCAGACATTAGGTACAGACACCTAGGTCAATTTGGTACAGTAATGACATAGAACAAATAAGGAATGAACGTATTAAAATATAATTTAAAGATGAAAAATATTAACCTAACATATATTCACCTTATATTTTTTAAGAAATATTCACACTTCATGGTTTGGTGCAAAAATGTATGGAGATATTAGCGAAATAGTTTTCCCAAAACTACTCACACAAGGGGCATCAATCATATCAAATGTTTCACAGTGATACAACCATTTATATCATTGACAGAAAACCAATTCACTAAAAATAACATGTTCACTATCCAATTCACTTCAATTTCACTACACATCTTGGATAGTTCATTGTTCTAAAAATTTCACATGGTTTTGTTTAATTTTTTGGTTGAGGGTTGTCAATATCTTGATTCCCCTCTTTCCTCTCTAAATATTGCACAAGGTACCAACCCTTGACACAACAATCTTGTTGTCGATGTCTGGACTTAAAGAAAATATTAAAGCCTACAAAAGAATACTAATATATTTTTTATGTGTGGGAAAAAGAGGATCCTTGTGTTTCCCAATTGGAACAACTCAAGTTTCCCCCTTGAAATTTCAACCCAATTAGTGTCGAAATGAAAAAAGGATCACTTAATTAAACCCATGAAATGAACTAAGAGAAGAAACATGTTTAGATAAGACATAAGTGAAATAATACACTCACAAATTACAAAAAACTAGTAGAGTATCATGTATCGTAACTCCATCCCAAGTATGTGTAGCTCCCTCTAAATTATCATCCACCGTTTAGCTCGCCCTCAAGAGGAGGAGGAGGCTCGGGTGGAACTCCCTCTTCTTCCATTATTCCCCTAAGAGGATAGGGGCCTCCATAACTTCAAGTATGATGAGAGAACTCCTTTGGGATGATCCCTACATTAGGTACACATGTAGTGATCAATTCCTTAGGTGTTGTGTTCCTGATAGTGAGTTTCATTCCATCCTTAGATTCTAGCACAACTATATTCAATGACAAGGTGAGGCACCCAATTTTGAACTAAAATCTGGCTTAATTAATTTATTACCAAGATTCCACGGACTTCATGAGGAGGATCCACATAAGTACTTAAAATAATTTCATACTTTTTGTTCAACATTAAAACTTGATAATGTGGATGTGGAACAAGTAATGCTTAGATCATTACCATTTTCTTTGGATGACAATGCGAAAGATTGGTTATATTATGTTAATTCCCCAATAAGAGGTTGGCCGGACATGAAACACCTTTTTCATGAAAAATATTTCCCAGCCTCTTAAACCGAAACAATAAGGAAATAAATTTCCGTGATAAGACAATCTCAAGGGGAAACATTAAATGAATTTTGGGAACATTTTAAAAGGTTATGTTCAAGTTTCCCATACCACCAAATAAGTGATCAACTTTTAAATCAATACTTTTATGATGGTTTAATCTTTATTGATCGAAATATGATCGATTATGCTGTAGGTGGTGCGCTAGTTGATAAGAGCCCAATTGTTGCAAGAAACCTGATTGAGAACATTGCTCAAAATAGACCACAATTTGGTTCAAGGACTAATATACTAATTCGAGGTGTCCATGAGGTAGAATGTGCTGAATTCAAGAAGATGTTGGAAAAAATGTTCGAAGATGTAAGTACCATTCCTCGACAACTTTCTCTTTCACAAGGGAAATCCCAATATCCTCCTCTTATCCAATGTGGTATATGTTCTTCTGACACTCACTACTCTGAACAACATCCTTAATTGAGGGAAACATCTGAGAGTTGTGAGGCAATATTTCTAGGCCACCCCTATAACCAACCCTTTAGACAAGAACCATACTATCCATCCAACTATGGGTGGAAGGAGAACCAAGCCTATATGCAAGAGGGGTATTCAAACCAACCTCAACAACAATGGAACCAACTAGGGCAGAGTAGTCATCAACCACCACCACCTATAAACCCTCAACCACCCCAAAGGCCTTTCCAACAAACCCATCAAAAACCCAAGCCTAGCCTAGAAGATATGATGAATAAATGGCTCCCAATAATATCTAATTCCAACAAACCACTCATGTAGCCATAAAAGACCTCAAAACCCAATTAGGCTAACTAGCTAACTTAGTGGGTGAAATTCAAAGTCATGGGTCAGGTAAACTTCCCTCTCAACCCATAGTTAACCCTAGGTATAATGGAAATGTTAGTGCCACATGAGTAGGTAATGTTATGACTTCTTTTCAATAATTATTTAACTTTAGGTCAAGGTTCGTTATTTTAAATTTTATTATGTTAAAGAATACCTTCTGTTATAAGATCAATCAAATTCTCAAGTTAGTTAAATATCCATGAAGTTCAGGAAAACAATTATGTAAAACATGAGGTTAGTTTATTAATTTGGATTTCTCATGGTTATCTTTTTACTCATACACGTATCTTTCTTTTTTAATGGTTTTCATAAGTCAAAATTATTGTATAATCCTTTATTATTTTTTTCAGGTAGAGTGGAAGCATGGTGATCGATGGAGCTTACAACCATTGAATTTTAACATTTCAAATACTTCTTCCATGATTGCTTAAGATCTGACAAGGAATTCCCCGATGAGGATAATCCATTACTGATCATGGGGAATGGATGGATGAGTGTATTGTGAACGCTGGCTCCTGGTGTGGCATGTATGAGCTTCTGTTGGCTGATTGTTGTAGATGAGTTGCTACTGCCTCACTGGTCATGGGGCATCAATGTGATGCTAGTGCTCACTGGTTCCTACTATGGCACAAATGGGCTGCTGGCATGGGGGCAGGGTGGGATGTGTGTTGTTGGGGTGTGTGATGGATCCTGTTGGGGAATGCGTTTTTATTGATTAATTTTGTATTAAATTCCATTATTAATATAATTAATTTTATTCTTTCTAATTTTAAATATGTGTGAAAATATTCATCTATTTAATAAGTTAAAAAGATGTGTTATAAATTATAAATTAATAAATATAATATGAATTTTTTTAGAAATAAAAATATATAATTTTTATTCGAATGTAATTTATAAACTGATATTACATATTTGTAATATTATTACCAAAAGAAAAATTTTCATTAGTACATGTTTCTAAACATTTTAACCAACATATATATTATCAGTTGGTATTATTATAATTGTAACAAGATGATTTTATCTGTCACAAAAACATTTAGCGACAGAGTTTTTACCGAAAATTTAGTGATAGAGTCATATATGTTGGTAAAACGTTTTAGCAACATAAAATTCACTTTTACCAATAGATACACACCCGTTGGAAAAAGTAAAATATTTTGTATTGCGTTGTGGCTTCAACACTAGTTTAGACTCATAATTTAACAAAATATGATGTGTAAAAATTGATTAGCTAATACCAGGAATGTCAACAAGTTTCCACCTGGAAGCTTGTTTATACTCCCTCAATAGTTCAAGCAGTCACAATTCATGCTCATGAGGGAGTGAACAAGAAATGATGAGGGGAAACTCATTTCCATTCTCAAGATATGAATATTTTAAATATTGAGGCAGTTGTTTTAGTTCAAATTTAGGTGGATTTTGTATTAATGGGAGTGTCTGTGAAAGTGAGAGGTCACTAATCTCATCTAACTACTCAATGGTATCAACCTCGGATGAGGAATGAGATTTTACAAGCTTAGTAGTATCATCGATGGTTAGTAGATCATTAGTGTTCAAGAAATCATCAATCAATGAACATGAATGACACTTTTCTAGACCACTAAAACAATCAATGCATGAATCATTTCCTAGTATTTCTATCAATGAAGAAAACTCAAAAAGGGGATCGGGGGAAAGAAAAGTTGTTTTTTCAGAGGTAGAGAGTACATCATTTGAATTAACAGAGAGAGAGAGGAATGTTCTTATGAGGGGTGATTCATGGAATCAAGGATGTTGAAATGGACTATGTCACCACCAAATTCCATAGATAATGCACCATTGTGGACAACAATTATTGTTTTAGCAATTTCCAAGAAAGTTCCCACCAATACAATCGGGGTATTTTCATTTATCTTATCATCCTCCATTTTAAGCACATAAAATCCCACAGGAAAAATTTAATTTTGGACCCTCACAAGAACATCCTCTAACACACCATAGGGGTTTTTAGTACTCTGGTTAGATAGTTGAACAATAATTATAGTGGTATTCAGTTCTCTGAACTAGAATGTGGAGTAAATGGAGTGAGACATCACATTTACAGAGGCACCTAAATGAATCATAACTTTAGAAAAAGAATACTCCCCTTTGGTGTATGGAATTGAGAAGGTTACAGGATCATTGCACTTGGTGGGGAATGATTGCTCTATCAATTCTGAAACATTCCTTCCCAAGATAACTTTCTCATCACCTCAAAGTCGCCTTCGGTGTGTACACATCTCCATTAGAAACTTAGTGTACCGTGGAATTTGCTTTACAACATCAATCAATGGGATGTTAACCTGCACTTTCTTGAAAATTTCGAATATTTACTTATCAAGTTCAATTTTCTTTTGTTTTCATGGTTTGGTGTCCCTTTTTTGAAATGGAAGAGGAATGGTTGGGCTAAGTGACTCATCAATATTCACACTCTTTCCTTTGGAAGGGATTTTCTCATGACAAGGTTATTCAGCATTTGGAAAATTATTAATTGTTGGGATGGAGGTTTCCTCAGGATGGGATGATTCTAATGGAGGATTTGATTTAATTTCAAGTTGTTTTCCACTCCTAAGGGTGATGACACTAACATTTCCTTTATCCATAGGGTTAACTACTAGTTGAGAGGGAAGTTTACCTGATCCATGACTTTGAATTTCACTCACTAGGTTAGCTAGTTGGCCTAATTGGGTCTTGCGGTCTTGTATGGATACCTGAGTGGATTGTGGGAATTGGATATTATTGGAACCCATTTGATTCATCATATCTTCTAGGCTAGGCTTGGGTTTTTGAGGGGTTTTTTAGAAAGGCCTTTGGGGTGGTTGAGGGTTTCTAGGTGGTGGTGGTTGATGAATACTCTGCCCTGGATGGTTCTATTGTTGTTGAGGTTGGTTTGAATAGCCCCTTACTTATAGTCTTGGTTCTCTTTCCACCTAGAATTGGATGGATAATATGGTTCTTGCCTAAAGGTTTGGTTATAGGGGCAACCTGGAAATATTTCCACACAACTCTCAGATGTTTCATTCAATTGAGGACATTGGTCGGAGTAGTGAGTGTCAGAAGAACATATTCCACAATGGATAGGAGGAGGAGATTTATATTTCCCTTAGGAAAGAGCATGTTGTCGAAGAAGGGTACTAACCTCTTCAAACATTGAGTTTACATTCTTCTCGAATTTAGTACTTTTCTCCTCATCGACACCTTGAATCGGTACATTGGTCCTTTAACCAAATTGTGGTGTGTTTTGAGCCATGATCTCAATCAGGGTTCTTGGAGTAATTAGGGTCTTATCCACTAGTGCACCACCTGCAGCAGCATCGATCATATTTCGATTAATAGGGATTAATCCTTCATAAAAATATTGAATTAAAAGTTGATCACTTATTTGATGGTGTGGGAAAATTGATCATAACCTTTTGAAACATTCCCAATATTCATGTAATGTTTCCCCTTGAGATTTTATTATCTCACAAATTTGTTTCCATATTATTGTATTCTGATAGACTGGGAAATATTTATTAAGAAAAAGGGGTTTCATGTCCTCCCAGCCTCTTATTGGGGAATTAACATAACATAACCAATATTTCATAGTGTCTTCCAATGAAAATGGGAAATCTCTAAGATTTACTTATTCCACATCCTCATTAGAAAGTTTTAATGTTGAATAAATAGTATAAAATTCAATTATGTGCTTCTGTGGATCCTCTCTAGGAAGTCCAAGGAATCTTGGTAATAGATGAATTAATCCAGATTTTAGTTCAAAATTGGATGCCTCCCCTAGTAATTGAATATAGGTGGGTTGGATGTCAACATTAGGTGAGGTTAGTTCTTTTAATTTTAGATTGTTTTCATCCATGTTATTCACATTAATTTTAGTTCTAATGTGGGTTCTCAAAGAAGAAAAAGAAGGATGAAGATGAGTGTTTATGTTTTGAGCGTCCTCCTTCAAAGGTTCATCTTTTGTATCTTGGGGTTGCTGATGTAGGATCCTCCGCAGTTCAGGTTCCAAAAGGTTGTAAGTCTCCTGGAGTAGAATTCATCATGCACCAAACCTACACAACAAATGGATCAGAATAAAAAAAGATAGGTAGAGGTATAAGATAAAACAAATAAATATTTGCAAAAATTACAAAAAATATATAAAAAAGACGCACTAAAACCAAAACGCTCCCCGGTAACGGCACCAAAATTTGACCACGTTGTCATGACACATTAAATTTATTATGTTTTTAAGGATGATTTATAGTTTAGGGAAGACCCTAGGTCATCTCTCAAGGAGAGTTGGTGTCTTATAGTATGAATTTTTAATAAAGATTACTAAAAGTGGGGGGTGATTTTGAAAACAATTTTAAGAAAATAACCTTACGTAAAGAGTTTAATAGTTGATAGAATAAGGTGGAGGATTAAGAATTATGAGATAAGGAGATCACTTCAAGATCACTAAACATCTTGGATAGTTCATTTTTCTATAAATTTCACATGGTTTTGTTTAATTCCTTGGTTGAGGGTTGTCAAGATCTTGATTCCCCTCTATCCTCTCTAAACATTGCACAATGTACCAACCCTTGACACAAAAATCGTGTTGTCAAGGTCTGGACATTAATAACAGATTAAAGGATACCAAAGGATACTAATATCTTTTGTTTTAGTGAGATAAAAAGGATCATTGTATTGCCCAATCGGAACAACTCAATTTTCCCACTTGAAATTTCAACCCAATTAGTGTTGAAATGAAAAGCGGTTCACTTAATTAAACCTAGGAAATGAACTCAGAGGAGAAACATGTTTAGATAAGACTTAAGTGAAACAATCCACATACAAATTTCACAAAAATACTAGAGTATCATGTTCCATAACTCTCTCCCAAGTATTTCTATCTCCCTCGAAATGATCGTCCATCGTTTAGCTCGCCATCGAGAGGAGGAGAAGGCTTGGGTGGAACTCCCTCTTCATCCATGATTCCCCTATGAGGATAGGGGCCTCAAAAACTTCAATTATTAGTAAATAAATCCTTTGGGTCTCCGAAATACCATATCTTTGCCTCCTGGACCAACATGGAAATGAGAAGCCCAAGGTGCCATTTTATAGGAAAATGGGAAGGTGGTTCTGAGAACACAAAATTATTAAAACCAATTTTCACAGGTGTTTCGACATCCAGAAAGCATTATATTGATTTTTAAAAATTTTAGAAGTTGTATCCCAACCTCTTGGCTATAGTCACTGAAATTTTGGCACAATTGTGACACCTATATCCCGAGATATGGACAGATCACAACACACCACTTTTGACTCCGTGTAGATCTAGTGTGCTGGACATATCAGGTAGGAAGTGCCATCAGATGGCCAACTGAGTCTTGGGTTTGTTCAGATGAAATGTATCACAACTAATTTTGGACTAGCCCATAAAATGTTAGTGCAATTGGATGCACGGTATAGTAGAAGTTTTTGGATTAATCCAATGGTGTCCTTGGATCCTACGTAGTTTGGCCCATTTTTCTTGGACATCATCATGGGCCCTCCAAATCACCTTCACCTTCAATGAAATTTTTAGGACAAGTAGCATTGGTATTTTTAATAGAGATAGAAAAAAAATTAATTATTCAAACATGGAATTCAATTTGTTATTATTTTTTGAATTTACCATACAAATTCAGTTTAATATTATGGTGTAAGGGTGAAAGTGACACAGTGAATCGTGGTACGATCACCAGTGTTTCAGGTTGGGCAGCCTCTATTTTGTTCACCAAGAAGGCTGAGGGGATATTGAGGATTTTTGTTGACTATTGGAGCCTAAACCAAGTGACCGTGAAGAACAAGTTCCCACTCCTAAGGATTTAAGACATCTTTGATCAGCTGAAGGGAGCACGATGGTTCTCAAAGATAGACCTCAGGTCAGGATATCACCAGCTCAGAGTGTGATATGAGGATGTAAAGAAGACGAATATCAGATGTCGGTATAGACATTATGAGTTCTTAGTTATTCCTTTTGGCTCAACCAATTCCCCAACAGTGTTCATGGGACTCATGAATAGGATCTTTTAGCCATACCTTAATCACATTATGGTGGTCTTCATTGATGACATTCTGATCTACTCAACTACTATGGAGGAGCATGCATATAACTTACAGATAGTTCTGGACACACTCTGAGAGAACTGGATTTATGGTAAGCTATCAAAGTACCAAATCTAGATCCAAGAGGTTCACTTTCTGGGACATGTCATCTTGGAGGCTGGAGTTTCCATGGATCCATCGAATATTGAGGTAGTACTTTCTTGGGATCCACCCAGGAGTGTGACAGAGGTACAAAGTTTCCTGGGTTTGGATGTATACTACCTGAGGTTTGTTCCATATTTTTCTAGAGTTTCATCATGGTTATCATCATTGATGAAGAAGGGGAAACACTTAGTGAGTTCGGAGAGATTCCATCAAAGATTTCAAGATCTCTGGGAGAGGCTGACTAGTGCCCCCCATCTTGATGCTTCTAGAGGAGGGCATAGGGTACGCAGTCTACTGCGATACATCAGGGACTAGGCTTGGTTGTGTCCTGATGCAGGTTCGAGCAGTGATCACATATGGTTCTCGATAGCTGAGACAAATGAGAAGAACTACACTACCCATGACTTGGAGTTAGCAGCAGTGGTCTTTTCCTTGAAAATGTGGCTACTTTACTTGATGGGCGAGCATTTTATAGTATACTCAGATCTTAAGAGTTTTAGGTATATATTCTATCAGAAGGACCTGAACCTGAGACAACGACGTTGGCATGACTTCCTCTAGGACTATGAATTCGAGATAGTGTACACTCATAGGAAAGGAAACACTGTAGTAGATGCACAACAGAAGATCTGGTATACAACTACTGGATGAGGAAACGAAGCCGCTGGCTGCTTTGTAGATATCCTTTGTGGATCATGATGGAGCAACTTTAATTTAGTCTCTTACATTCACTCCCCCACTTCTTCAGGGAGTCAGGGAGGCACTACACGGGGATACAGACTTCGAGGTGCGACATGCTCATATATCCACAGTGCAGGCACCGAATGGATTTTCTGAAGGTGTGGAGCACGCCATTCTCTTCATTGGACATACTATGGTACCAGTGTCACTTCAGAAGGAAGTGTTGAGGGAGTTCCACACATCCCCTCTAGTGGTATATCCAAGATTGGTGAAGATATACACGGATTTCCGACGACAGCACTGGTGTCCAGGAATGAAGAAAGCAATAGCATAGTTTGTCTCTCGGTGCCTCACTTGTTAACAAGTGAAGGTGGAGCATTAGGTACCAACAGACTTGGTTAAGCCTTTAAAGGTCCTAGAGTAGAAGTGGGATGAGATATCCATGGACTTCATGACATGAACTCCACATACATCTAGAGGTCATCATTTTATTTGGGTGATCGTTGAAAGAGTCACCATGTCGGCCCACTTCCTACCGACCAGAGAGCAGGGTTCAATGAAGAGATTATGATGCCTCTATGTATAAAAGATTGTACGGCTACATGGATTACCCTCGACGATTGTATCCAATTGTGATGCTCGTTTTAGTTCCCAGCTATGGAAGGGGGTGCATGAGGCTTTTAGGATGCAACTTCATTTGAGATCCACCTTCCATCCTCAGACGGATGGCCAAACTGAGCGGACTATTAGGACTGTCAAGGACATGATATGTGCTCGCGTCCTCAACTTCAGTCGCTACTAGAAGGATCACTTTTATTTTTGGAGTTTTCTTAAAACAACAACTATCATTCCACCATTGGGATGACACCTTTCGAGGCATTGTATGGGAAACCTTGCAGATCACCTTTGTGTTGGAATGACCCAGGGGAGTCAGAACTAGTTGGACTAGATATGGTATGGGCAACCACGAAGAAGGTGCAGATCATCCAGGAGCAGATGAAGACTGCACAAAGTATGAAGAAGCCTTATGCTTATAGAAGATGGAGACCTATGGATTTCGGAATGGTGACCATGTCTTTCTAAGGGTCTCACCTCGATGAGGTTTGTAGAGATTTAGATAGGGGGAAAGTTATCTATGAGGTTCATCGGACCCTTCCATTTCCTTGACATAGTTGGCGAGGTGGCTTGCCACCTAGATCTTCATCCTCAGTTGCACCGGATGCACAACGTCTTCCACGTATCCTAGCTAATGAGATACGGGCACAACATCTTCGACAACAACGAACCGACATCTTCCCTTCTCTCATCACCAACGTCTATGAACCTTCGAGGTAGGGTACGATATTTTGAATACCCCCTTACCGTTCTTGACGTTATTTATAAAATATTTAATAAGATGCTTGCTCCACCCTAATGCGGAGCGTGCGGGCCGAACAAACATGGCCCAACCTCTCCAAAATTCCTTGAGGTTATTATTGTGTTCCTCGCAATGGAAGAGAGGTGAAACCGGTGCCAGAGAATAGTACCAGTGGGACTCGGATACGGCGGCCAACACACAACCGGCCACGACGAAGGAGATGGCACGACCGCACCGCCCGATGAAAGAGAACCGTGGCTTATGCCGTGGAGGCGAATGGAGGACGGCTGGACATTCGGCCATCCGTGGCAGACTGTCACCCCACCACACCGTAGTCGCCCACCGCACCGCCGCACCGGGGCTTCCCCGCCGCACAGTTTCCGGCCCACCGCACCGCGACCGCTCCACTACACCACGGCCGCCCCGCTGCACCATGGCCGCCCCACCGCACGGCGGCCGCCCCGCCGCACGGCGGCTGCCCCGCTGCATGGCATGGTAGCCTCTCCACCGCACGGGGTCCTCCCCACCGCACGACGACATCCCCACCACACAGCGGTTGCCCTGTTGCACCTTGAACACCCCGTACTGTCGTGCCGCCCAGGTCTGGCTGCCCAGCGCGGGCCAGACCGCGCAGCACCGGTCGGGGCTCCCGGTGGGGGCTAAGTCACCCAGTGCGGGCCAAGTCAGAGCCAGCGGGTTGGGTCAGCCCAGTCTGGGTCGGTCCGACGGGGTCGGACCGGACCAGGACTAGTTTCGACCCATTCCATACTTTTAGCCATAACTTTAGTACATGGCATCCGTTTGACGAACCGTCTGTGGCGCTGAAAACCTTGGAGCGAGATGGTCCTTTTGGTGTAACCCACTTGAGGTTTGGATAAATTTGTGGCACAATTGGGTTGGACTTATCATGAATCCAACCAGGACTTCGGAACTAAAAGTCTAATAACTTACAGACTGAGCATTCTATTGACGCACCGTCTATTGTGTTGAGACCCCTATTACATGGAGGTACTTTAAGATACATCTTCATGGGACTTATTGGAAGTTGGAGTATCACCCAGGGGCTTGAGGAGCGGACCCTCCCAGAACCAAGAGATCTTAGTGTCGAAACTCTATAGCTGGTATGGACAATACTAGGAACCTGTGTGGGTCAAATGACATACTGAAGATATACTAGGATCTTGTGTCTGTCTGACGATGTATTGACTATGTACAAGAATCATGTGTGGGTATAACGATGTACTGAAAATGTACTAGGATCCTGTGTGGGTCTGACAATGTACTGACGATGTACTAGGATCCGGTGTGGGTCTGACGATATACTGACGATGTACTAGGATCCTGTGTGGGTCTGAAGAGGTACTATGATCCTATCTGGGTCTGACGATATACTACGATCCTCTGTGGGTCTTATGATGATTTAGGATCCTTCGTGGGTCTGCCTCTTAACAGAGTAAGATGATTCAGTAGTTACATATAATAATCTCTACAACTGTATCTAAGATATATCTGGTGTGAGTTGTGTTCGTACCTGTAGCAGGAACTGTGCATGACTGTAGCAGGTACTGTAGCGGGAACTATAGAAGGCATTGTTTGGCATAGTAGCAGTTGGGAATTTTTCCTTGTTTGGGACTTCGAGCGACCTATTTATTCCTCGAGACCTTTAAGGTCTTCGGGCCACCCAAGCCTTCGGGCCAGTAAGGCCTTCGGTCCACCTCAAGGCCTTCAGGCAACCATAAGTGAAGATGAAAACCAGAATACCTAAAAGGACCAAGATATATAGGAGGATGAGAAAGGAGATTTTACCCCAGTAGTAGCTACATGGATTTCAAGAATGAGAGGGTATGTCACCTGCCATCGGGACAAGCCTGTGCATGCATGTGATAACCTAACTGAACAACCATGCGAAGGTGGAGAGATAATTTCACGATGAAGATGATGGGGAAGAGACGTTCCAAGTAGTTAGTCTGCGGTGCATGTAATGTTTGAAGCCCATGGGAAATGAATTCCTCTAGGTCCTATGGGCCACGTAACACTTATGCCTACAATCATTTTAACGGTCCCACCTCACACCTTGAAAGGTGGATTATCAAAAATCAACAAAAAATGAAGGCCTTCGGTCCATTGTATGGATGGATGGAATACCTGTGTGGTACATTCATTTATGGTTTTCCTTCCTTTGTGAAATATTTGAGCTTTTGGATTTTGGGTTCGACCCTGTGATTCCTCATGATTGAGATAGGTTTACTTGATAACTTAGGTATATGTATGGGCATATACCTAAGTAGGTTTGTCAGATGATTTCATGCATTTTGGTTTAGCCTTTGTGGATTTTGTGAGAACATGAGGGTCTTGGGGTCCCTAATGAGTATCATTATACTCAACCCTTTAGTGGCTATGCCCTCACCTTGTTGTGTTTCATGCAGAATACGGAAAACTCTGATCGAGGTTGTGGGTACCAGGACAGGATGATGCCTAAAGGTGGACCATACGACGTGTTGGTACACAGAGGAGACGAGTGGATGTGGAGTGATGAGGAGGCGATCCATACCTACCCGTCAGGTAGGAAGCTCGGAGGATGACATAGTAGACATCTTTATCTTTCTTTATTTGTATTGTATTTTCAGTTGTATTTGTACCTTTAATGTTGGGCTTGTATTTCGGCCCCTCTTATATTCAGCACTCTTTTTGCTACACAGTTTGCTTGTGTTTGTATCTTGTTGTGTGCTTGGTTGCGTGTGTTTATAGTATATAAATGCAATGCCTTCATGGTTTTAGGGAATACGCCTTTCAGTGCTAGTCAACTGCCTCTGGTCTATGGAAGGCGGGATTGGGGTAGTCAGGGCATGGGCCCCGGGGGATGGGTCGTGAGACCCGCACCCGACTCAAAATTCCGCCATCGATTCAAGACCATCATAAAACAAAATGGTTGTGGAGTGTTTGGTCCATGTTTGTTTGGCCCTCACCCTCCGCATTAGAATGGCAGCAAGAGAAATAATTTTTCTGAAATCAATAAGATTGACAGGAACATGGTAAGGGGTATTCAAAACAACATCCCCTACCTCGATTGCTCATTGACGACAGTGATGAGAGTAAAGTACAGATATCGGTTAGTCATTGTTGAAGATGTTCCTCATTGGGGATCCTTCAGTGGAGTTCTTCATTAGATAAAGTGTTCTTCGTTGGAGAGATTGTTTCTCCACAATTCTCCCAAGATCCCGTTTTCTAACAAATCCTCCAACCAAGAGGTGAAATACCAAATTAAAAAATTATGTTTATTAATTTAATTAAAATTGGAACATTAATTAAATTGATGTTGGCACATTAACTTGGGGAATTACAAGGGTTCCCCCACATTAATTGGGAGTTCGGGTGGTCCCTACCACTAAGCATTCAAAATGGTTGTTTCAAATAAAATAAATAAAAATTTATTTATTTTCTTTTTTTCTTCTCCCACGAAAATATGAAAAATTAACTCCCACCCTCGACCCACTACAGTCGAGGTGAAGGTCTCCTTATGTGAATATCAGTGGTTCATGTTCAACGGTGTCCTCATATTTCAATTCTAAGCACCAGTTCAAAAGTTACAAAACAGTGCTCACACGCTTATTGAATGCACCCGAAAAAAGTCCAGAAATTCCTTCCGAGCACTCCGGGCCTTGGAATCACGTGCCGTCAATTTTCATGGACTCGTATTATTCCCATATAATTAAAAAAAATCGTGTAATTTTCAGGTCTTTACAATCCTATTCCATTGTTACTATCTTATGGATCATATTATTTGATTTATTTTTGATTCATGTCTTTTTAACTACCAATATTTATGCGAATATGGAGATTATGATATATCATGTGTAGGGTATAAATTTAAAATATCATTCTCATTTTTTCATACCCTTATGATCCTAATATGCTTTAGTATCTCCCTTTTTCCCTTATTGAGCTTATGAGATCAGCCTTTCTTATTTTCCTTCCCCATGTTACAAGGAAATGTATTATATGTGAAATACGAAAGAAGGGTGATAGTTATGATGAATATATTTGGATATGATGTAGTTCACACATGAACGAGTAGTTTATGTTTCAATGTTTCCAAAGGCACAATACCTTTATGATCTCCGGTCATGTGTTTTTATTATGTAATTAATGTTCATCTAAAATGATGTAATATCTAATTATGGAATAAATTGGTTTCTATAAAAGCATATATATATGTGAAGTGTTCAATTGGACCAAACATTAATTTAATATTTTCTTTAAGAAAGTGAGAGAATAAGATGAACAATGGAAGAGAGGAAGAAAATTCAGTAAAGACTACGAGGGCCTGGAATAGTGAAGCCTAAGGGAATACCTAATAAGTATGGTCACCCCATCAGGAGTAAAAGAACCTAAGATATAAAAGTAGATAAGACAGTCATTCTGAGTATCCCTAGAAGCAAGAAAATCAAAAAAAATACAATTCTCCAGGTATGAAGAAATTATTTGGAGTTATTAATAATAATTATTCACCTCTAGATAAAATAAGAGATTGACTATGGAATGGAATCATTCCCCTTCAAGGAGTTATAAATAGTAGGGGAGTCATGTACAACCAATGTAAGAAATAGATTTTCTTTGTTGAATATGCATAACCTTAAAAACATCGCATGATCTTTAGAATTGAGAGAGTCACCACTTCCATAGTAGGCTGAGAACACATAAATATCTACTCCTCTAGAATCACCAACAACACCACATACCCTCATAACACCCCTAATGCATGATCCATTCATATTAATATTTGGAACAGAGGAATGAGGGTACCAACAGATCCATTGACCCTGAGTGCTACTAAGTGTATTGTGATAAATAGGGTTACTGGCCAAAAATTATCTGAGATATGGAATATCTTCTTCTTAAGAAATTGTGCCAAGTCTATCGCGAAGTTCTTTTTTCTAAAAATAAGTTTGGTTCTAGATCAAGTGGTACCTTCATGTGGGTTTTGTTTCTTTTATACCAAATGTTCTAGCAACCCACTGTAAGGATTAATGATCTTACCTTCTTCTTAGAAGCAGACATGCACACACCCTAGAAATAGTGATTGAGGTAAGATCCTACCGAAGTATCATGAGATGTGTGATAAATGAATGTGTTGAAGGTGTTCCCCACCACGCGATCCCAATAACCATTAAATAAGATGTGATCCAAGGACTCTTACAGGGGAAATACAAATTATGCACTTAGAAACTTGGGGATTTCAAGAACGCTTGAAGTTATAATCTGTAGGTAGAGCATGGTTCCAGACTCTCCATGTGGGAAAATTGTATCTATTAGGAATCTCTTTACAACATAACATCTCTCCCAAAGATATCATTCTCATTGAAATCCATTTTATCACTTAGGAAATATTTCATAGAGAAGGTCCCCAATGAGGAACTTGTAAAACACATCTATATGGTTCTGAATTCAACATAATTAAATCAAATATGTCATGATAATTGTTTTCCAGGATAGCATGGATAAAACTAGAGTACATGTTATTTTTCCTGAATATTCAATTTTTTTGGACTAATTGGAAAACTGATCTTGATAACATCCCAGTTATAGTTCCAAGAGTTTATATCTCCTCTACCAATTATCCAAAGTGTGTAAAACTGAAGAGTCAAGATATGGGGTTGGAGCATCAGGAATACTGGTGGGGGAATACCTCTCGTAATACTTATGTCACTTATATATTTTCTCTCCATTAATCTTCCCTATAAAATCCATTATTCAATAATATCCCAACCCTGTTTTATGTTTATGAATTGTATTGAGTTTGAGATAATTAAAACAATAATTCAAACCTCCTTCAATGACCCAACCATTTTTTCAATGATTCCCTGTAGTTATTCACCACAAATTGATAATACCATGTGAAGGAGGCCATGATTTTATAAATACCAGAAATGATGCGTTTTGAAACCTTTATGGATGTGATAGAATGCATGGGGAAAGAGGAAATAATGCTATTTACCACGGTAATCCTCCTTCTGAATGATGGAAAATAGGATTTCCAATACATAATGCATCATGTAATATTTTTTCAAAACTTTCTAAAAGTGATGAACATAGTGTCTTATTGGAGGGATCAAGGAAACCAAGTAATCCTTTTGAAGATTCTTTTGTGCATGTTCAGATGACTCTGTAAGGAAATAATGGGCCTATTCGATCAGCAGTTGGACAAGAAAAAATGGAATTGTTTTGATTCAAAACAGTTTTGATCCATTTATAACATTCTTCTAGGATGTTGTTAATAAAATGGATGGATCTATTTCCAGCATTGACAAAAATGAACATATCATTGGAAAACATAATATGGAAGACACCACAAGAGTTAAACCTACAAAAATAAGAAAGGATGATTCCCAACATGATTCCTTCCATTATGATCAAACTGAAGGAATTTTGGGAAAGGTTGAACTGGATTTGAGATATCGGGTCTCCTTTATTTATCCCACAAACTGTTTTGAGAAAACAAAAAACTTATTCCCATAAAATTGATTGAAATTCATGATGAACCAAGACATATAAACCTATGACATACTAGTTTGGGTTATTTATGGTATTCCTAAAATTTTATACATGAAGTATTGGAATATGTCCATGATGAAATGGTTTTGATGTCTTAGTTTAGGTCTTGATTGTATGATTAAGATTCCCAAAATTATGCTTCAAATTAGTATAAATTAATTTATTATTATCAATGAAAATATATTTCCCTTCATTTTGAAATATTTTGATATATTTTTATCAGTTGGAATCCATTTTATTGTTTTTTATTTTTTCCATGATATTTAATTATTAGATTATATCATACACTTCCCCTTTTTTAGAATCCGAGATCACTTCTTTATTTGGTTTCCGTTTTCCCATAGGAAACCAAAAATAGTACTATGCATTATCCAAGGCTATTCTCAGAGTCATAAAAAAGTATCACTAAATTTTATTGTATATTTTAAGTTTCTAATTATAAATAAAGGATCATATATTTATTTATTCTCCTAATAATACTAGTATATTTGAGCCTATAAAATTTGATATCATGTATTGTATACCAATGTAATAAAAAATTCCCATACTATGGGTTACTAGAGGTAGGGTTGTAACGATATTTAACATGAGATGTTTTCATATCAATGTAAGGGCTCGTAAATATATAATTTAGTAATGAAAAAATTAATTTTATATGGTCATCAACTAGGGGAAATCATATATGCATATTTTAGAGGTATAAAATAATTTTTGGTATCATAGTTATATTCTTGTTCATTTATAGTTTATAGTTTATCATCCAATGAAACACCAAACCACATGAAGAAATCAAGACACTCCATTATGAAATAAGTCCTAGAAAATTAAATCTATCATTTTATAATTTATTAAAAAAATTAACCAATGTTTCACAACCTTTTAAAACTCATTTATTAGACCCATGATATTGAAATCACGTCTTATGTTGCATTAAAATTATACAAAACACCCTAACACCTCAACAAGAATAACCCCATTGGCCAATATCTTGTCAAACACCAATTTCAACTAAAATTCCTAAATATATCCACCCAAAATATTATGTGACCATAAACGGTGATAAAGTAACTATGTATATATTTTCTTGGAATCCTCTATCAACTTCATTAAAAATACCCATCAGTTTAGGATGATTCTACCTTTCGTTGGTGGAATAGTTGCTAAAACCCTAAACTAGAATCACTACAAATCAAAGGAAGAATATTAGAGGAATTATGGGAAAGAAAATAATCTCATTAATTGAGATGAAATATAATGAAACCACATAAAAAAAGATAAGAGGGAGAGGGAGGTGAATGGGGGTAGGATAAATCTTAATGCTGGTTTGGTTGATGGGAGGAACAAACCCCAAATGGGGAATGAAGTTAGGGTTATAGAAATAACCCCTGTTCTCCATATAAAAATAAAAATAGGGGAAATGTAACATGAACAAGGGGTTCATGGAGTAATTACACACTCCTTTAGTCATGTTGAAGATTCGACCAATGGTTCACTATTCAACACTTCTCATAATAGAATAACTATAAAAAATTGATGGGGGTGATTCATGATGCTACCCCAATAGGTTTTAGCATGAAAATCACATCAAGAATTCTTGGTAGTGCTATGGTTTGGTCTATGTAATGATATATTATTATCTATTACACAATCATATGTAACCCATTCACCACACCATAACACCTTTATTATTATGAAATTTATTAATCTCACCCCAAACCATCACTCTTATAACTTTAGACTATGAAATTTTCTATCCCCTCCATTGAAAAATTGATGGTCCCCTCTTTACATTGTACGGAAATGACCCCTTATTGTAGAGTGGTCTGCCGTATATAGTAAATTTTCACTCAAACTTCTAAATTATAAACCCTAGGCCTCTTCTAACACATATATTTCCAATGCTTAAATAGAAACAAAAAATAATAATACTTAATGATTAATGAAATAGATTCTAATAAAAATTCAAATGATTTATATTCCCATATCTAAAATAATTAAATTTATTTTGGAATAACTAACCTAAAATAACATATGTGATTACAATGTTTTAAAATATTGTTGAGAAGTTTTATTATTTTTAAAGATTAATTTACTCTTAAGAAGATATATCTTGCAAACTTGAGTTTTATATTTATTAATACCAAGTGTAGTATTTAATAAAATATTTTTTAACTACTTCATTGTAAGATCAATGAATTATAGAGTTATTGAGTATGGTATTCAAGTTTTTCAACTATGAATAAGGTTAATTATTGAAGAATATGATGATTATATGCCATTAGAGATATATAGATTGAATTAAGAGTTAATTTAGAGTGTTGTTACATTCTTCTGTGTTGATTGATTAGATATTTTGAGGATATTTTAATGGTAGAAAATATATATGTCACTCAAATATACATTGAAGAGTTATAAAATAATGAACTATATATTATATTATTAAAGGATAATTTTATGAATAGTAATAAAACAAACAATAATTAATTGATTTCAAGTCCTGAACAATTTATTATGGAATCACTATGTTCATAATTAGTTAAACATTGAAAATTTCATTAGTTCATTTTATAGACTCTAAATGTTCAAATATGATTTTAGAATAATTGTAATATGTTGGGCCTCATCTAAAAATCATTTAGTAGAAGTAAATCCGATAATGTTTTGAATTTATGATGATGCATTTGGTAAAACCATGCTAAGAATAAGTAATATTAAATTGAAATCCAGTTTCATATTGATTATATGAATAATTCTGTGGTTTTTATATTGGATTGAAAATTTAGGTTGAATCAAAGAACACTTGAAAACCTATGTCATAGTGGTGTACATATTTTTTTTGTTGAATTCATTTTCAGTGAAGTTGGAAGAGATTATATTTTGATAAATTAATTTTGAATTGGTGAATTATGTGATTTTTGGTGAAATTATAATGTTTAATACCTTTTATGGAGGTATAAAAATTTTATGTAGACACCTCAGTTTTGAAAACCACTTATATTTTACTTATTAAAGAGTCATGGTACTTATTTGGAGTTTACTAATCAATATATCAGATTTTTTATTTTAAAAACGTTTTTTATTGGAATAATTTGAGAAGATATAAATTTTTAGGTTAATCATTCCATAGATAGTGGAAATACATGTCTCACATGAAATTCAGTAAAATAGAGTTTCATGTACATTGAGTTATTCTTGTTAACCAGAACTTTATAAAAAGGGATCCAAACCTTTAATTTTGTCTCTAAACATCATTGGTTTTGATATAAATTATTAATTTAGTGTTATTTGGTGACTATATTCATATTTAAATTTAGTCATATCATTGGGGGGGTGATTAGATTAATGTGCAAATTTAACTAATAAGGGATTAACTTCACTTCCACCACCGTACCCCTATGACATATTATTCTTCATCAACTAATATAATTATTATTACCATGTGTTGAGTGGAATAATAGTGTGTCTAATTTCCCCCTCCCCTTTACTAACAAACTTTTATAGTGGATACCCAAAAATGGGAGTCTCTCTTTTTTTCTCCATCTTTCTTTTATAAAACATATACGGTCATTCAACTCCCTATATTGATTAAAATCTTACCATTCATCTTCATCTTCTATTATTCTTCTTGTTCTCTATCATCTACTTTGTATGCATCATAATATATATATTTAGGGTTTGAGGGTTCTATTAATGGATGATGAAATCGAAAATATCAATGGTATTTCCCAATTAGTTATTTAGGGATTCTAACACCATTAAAACACACTTTTTTATGTAGTGTGTTGTTTCCATATAAAAATCTGAAAATCTATCACCATCTCCAAGATAATATATAATTTTTTACCTACTATTTAATTTATGAAAGTTTATGTTCTTGATTTCTTAGGTGTTTGTAAATTATTCTATTAATGATAAATATTGGGATTTAAAATACAATGACAACTAAAGGTAGGTGGCTCTAATTTTTTCTATATTTATTTCATGTATATTGAAATTTATTATAGATTTACATGTTGAAACATATTTTAGGAGATCAAGTAGGGATTTTGGAAAATTATTCATTTTTTTAATATTAATAATTATCTTTATTTTCAATAAACTGTAGGTATATATTTATTTCTATTTATTACATGTTTTTTGTGATAGGTGAATGTAATAAAATGGTAAATGGTATGTTTTAAATTTATATAAAAACAAAAAATGGTTAAATTTTAACAATTTAGAATTAAATTTGTTTTTAAATTAATTAAAATTATAATACATGATTATATGGGGATGAAAAACAATTCATTATTGGAAAATACATTTATATGAGATTTGGTGCTGTGAAAAGATTGCATTTTTATAAATGCTTAGTTAATTTTTTTGATTCAATTAATCATTCCAAAATAAAAAGGGGTATAGTGAGAGTAAAATGGATTTTGGTATATATTAATTTTATTATAGTGATAATTACAATGATAATATTAGAAATAAGACATGAATTAATTTTTTGGTTAATTTAGAGGTAACTACAATGTTATATTTATTCTTGGTAAACTTTTCCCAATTGAAGGTAATATGTTCTTGGGTACGGTTATTTAATTTTCTCTTGAAAAACATGGACTAAAATTCCTTCCCATGTTTATCACTGGTGAATGGACCACTCATTATAGGGTTACATATGGGGATTTTTGTCTATAGACTGTTAGAGGGTACTCATGAATTTAATAATACTAATATGATAACTTGAATGAATAATATATTCTAATATTTTCTTATGGATAATTATTTATGTGTGTGTATTTTAAATGAAATGAATTTGATTATAAATATAGATTCTATAGATAATTATTTTTATTTCCCAATTATTAAATTAATCGAATTAATCATTTCATTTTGATTTGATTTCCCCTATTTGTGCGTTTATTTAATATTTGAGACATGTTTTAAACTTGTTTCATTTAACAAATTTTTCATTATTATTTATATTCCCTTGAATTGATAAATATTATTAAATCAAACACAATTCCTTTTCATAGCTTGTTTTTATCTAAATTGAGATTATCATTGGAGTTATATATCGATTTCTAAATGAGTTTCTCCTACTCACTCCCATCATTTTATTATTATTAGAGTGACTATGAATGTAATTTTTAGTTATTGAGATTTATTGGATCACATTGTTCATGATATATATTATTTTTATTTATACACTAGAATTTATAATTTCTATTTATATAACTTATTTAATGTTTACTATATGATCCCTACAAATTATTTAAATAATTTATTTATTTATCAATATGGTTTTTAGATTTATTTTATCTAAAAAGAGAAAATGATTTTTTTAATTAATATAATGACGAGGTGGGTAGTAATTAAGGAAAGTCCATTCCTCCCATGTTATGTATTTAAACATATAGTAGTCAAAATCAATTGAAAACTTGGTGACATTTATCCGAGGTCAACAATAGTCTATCATGGGGTCTGAGTATTCAAAATTTTGTTATTAGAGAGGTAATAAACATGGTCGATGATGATGAATTTATCCATAAAAGAAATGAGATAAGAAGAATTTTTTGGTCATTGTAATGTACATTGTGAAGGGAAAATGAAATGACCACCATATATGGATAATGACAAGATGGTGAAACAAATAATATTTTAGAATGACTTTTTGATTTAAATTATAATGAAAGTACGTGGAAAGTATTTTAAATAAATGATTATTTGGTTTTATTATTGGGTCTCTAAAAAAATAATCATGAAAAGGTGAATAATGTTTTTTAGGTACATATGAAGAAATTTGATGATATAGAAATATTATGTGTTTATTTGGGATGGTTAGTATTTGAATCCAAGATTTAAGGAAAATTTCTTTGTCTAAGATAACAATATATTGGAAACACTATAAAAACCAATATTTTTATGTTAACTAATGTTTTTTTATCTCACATGATTATGAAATTTATTAAGGAAGATTTTATATATCATAATAAACATAAATTCATGATTTTGGACATATTTATAGTGGAGAAATATTGAATAATTTTGGAGTCACATGTATATATTAATGTCATTTATTACCTCTCTTTTCATGTCATGGTATCTATATTATATTATTGATAATGTTTATAAAAGAGGATGGAGAGAGAGAATATATGAATAAAATTAAAATTTATTGAAATATTTGGAATAAAGGATCAATTATAATTTACCTAAAATATCTTGACTAGAGTAGAAAATAAAAGAATATATAAAATATGAAAGACTAATTCTCTAAAGATTAAACAAATCATTTATGGTTTCTAATAAAGGAGGATAATATTTTTGATAACGAATTAAGGGACATCACATGGTTAAAAACTAACCATCTCTCTTAAAAGAGAGTTCCTTATATTTGGCATGTGAATTAGGGAAAGAATTTAGAGGACATTAGAGAACTACATCTTGTTTTACTTTGGTATTTGTTTACTGGATGTTGTAATTATTATTTCTAGGTGTATATGCTCATATCTTTATAGTCATTTATTGAAGATATTTGCGGTGAGGTTGGAAGTGGGTGTAACACTAAGAAATTGTATTAGGTTAATTATAAATATTTATAAGCATATAATAAGTGGTTAACTATTTAAGTATATTGATGAATTTTTATCTACAATCCTTGGATTAGCCTATATATTGGATGTGGACCAAGTAAATAGTTTGTTCTCATATGGTTTATTTGAATGTTTTGATTATTATTCTTAACTACAATTATTGACATATTAATGATGTTCCTTTTATAAAGGGAACATGAACTAAAAAATGTTTTAAATAATGAAATATATAAAATGTATGATCACTATGATCCATACCTCTTAAAAATAATCCACATAAAATGAACTTTGGTATCAAAAAATGGTATTTTAAATGTCACAAATAGGTATACTTTAATGAAACTCAAGGAAAATTCATTATATTACCAAAAGTGTGCCTTGATATACACTAGAGGCTTCTAACCAATGAAGAGGGACTAAACCAACCATTCAGAGACTATTACCTCATGTATAACATATAGGTCTCACTACCAAATATATTAAAAATTAAATATAACAAATCTATACATTAAAAATACTCAAAACCAAATAAATAACATTTTTTAGCTCGTGTTGGGATCTGGTAGTCCAATATAAAAAATTAAAACATTCAACATGGTACCAAAAATCTAAAAATCAAAACCATTCTATACATATGCATAAGAATAATCAAAATTAAATAAATATCATATCTCCCTAACCAAATAATATGTAAAAAAATACATGTACTAAAGTATAATTGATTTTGATTAATCTTATTATAAAATCAACAGCTGAATCATTGACCGTTATGAAACTACTCATCCATATACCCAAGTATATCTAATAATTTATACCTAAATTTGAAATGAAACATGATGTTATTTGTCATGCATTAAAACCCATGTCTCTTATGTAGGTTTGGGGTTAGTCCAATAACCTAGTAGTATTACAACACACACCTTGACTAACTAACTGAGAGTGATCAAGTGGATGTATATTTAAATATATAGTGAGGTTCACTCAATCCTCTATGAAAAATAACCCTTAAAAGAATATAAAATATTATTGTTCATGCAAATCTTGGTGCTGTCAAAGACATATACCCATTGAGGAGACATATATTGGTTATACCCATCTTTGGCCAGGACCCACTAACATTTCAACAAAGACACATGTACTCTCAGATCCTAATAAGATACACCCCAAGTACACTCTCATCTCTTTAGACACAGTCATCATGGGGTATCATATCACTTCCATAATGAATAAAAAAAGAGTCCCACTTGATAGATATTTCATATATCTATATATTAAATTAATAAAACCTAAAATATCATGAGAAATAATTATTTTTTGGAAATTAGTTACATTGTTCAGTCAAATGGGTTCCAAAAAATAAATGGACATAATTAATTGAAAATGAAAAAAGGAAGTCATAGAGGAAAAAAGATTAGTTAATGAAATGATAAAAATAATACCATTGTAAATCTAGGGGGAATGAATTAGGCCCAACCAAATAAAATAAAGAATATCCAATCACCCATTCTTTAATCCATCTCATCTCACAAGAACTCACCCAAATTGTTATCTAGTTTATGAAAAGGACCCCTTAAGCTTAGTTCCATATGTATGAAATTTTTATATGGGATATATTCTATTATATGATAGTGTTTCATGATTGATTATCATTTATCTAGAGGATCGAATTATAGTGTCCTTATTTGAATCATGACTATAACCTTACTGTTGGTAGATCCCTATAGGAATCAATTCAGCACCATTAGAATAAATTGATAAATTATCTTATATTTTATTACCATATCACCTAAAAATCATTGAACATACATACTTATTAGGAAACCCTTTGGAGAATATCATAATGAGTGAGATTATTATTATCAAGTAGTTATAGAAATTAGCACATGCGATATCTTAAGAAAAATATATCCAACTATTTAAGGCATTCAAAAGAATAAGGTCATAATTGATGATACCATTGTAACTAAGGACCACGATGAGTATATAAATACTTTATAGGCTATAGGCCCAGTAAATCAGAATTACATTCCAAAAATCAAAATACACTGTAGTTGGTACCCAATATTTTCTTATCACAATTTTTCAAACCATGAAAAATATCAAAACAATATTGGGTCCATCCCAAGAAACATGTTCTTATCTATCAATCAATACAATATTTATACTACCTTTAAAAAATATAATTGTGTTTCAATAAAATATTTGGTCTAGGCCACAATATAAAAACATTTCCCAGAAGGCCCATAATGAAATCCCTTACCATCCCCCAATGAGTACAAGTGTCATAATCTATACCAAGGGTCTTCGCATACCTAGATCACAACAAATATGTGATCATTCATAAATAACTTATCAGCATTTAATAACTTATCTATATTAAGTTAGATAAATGAAGATTTATAGACTCTAAACCAATGTCATTGTATACCTATATGGTCCCATAAACCAATGGTCCACAAGCGACTTAATTGATACCTCAAACAAGCCTAACCAACATGTTACTCATAGGAATGTTTCACATATAAAAAATATATCATATAAAAAATAATTTATACATTGAGGTATTAAATTTAGGAATTTTACATAGCATACATGATTTTTAAAATTGTGGTACAACCCACCCAATGTTAGTTAGACAATAAATTTTATCAAATTCAACTACTATTACATGAATTTAAAATATAAATCAATCACCTATTTTATAACTTTTTTTAAAGAATCTCATTCCATATTACCCACTCAAGGAACCTATCAAAAAACCAAGGTAAAACATCTTTTAAAACAATATCACTTCTATTAAAATCCTTTTAAACTAATCTTTTTCCTTGAAATTTTATTTTTAAATCTTTTATTTTAATCACAATATCCCATATAAATATAATTTTAAGTCAATTTACTTTTAAATTCACCATTAAAAATAAAAACTTTTACTTTATTTGAATCAATCCAAAACATTATCTCATACCACTCATGTATGATATATGGTGGTCCAATGACTCATTTTCATCTAGGGATCCACTATATAAATTATTTATACATGGTTATGTGATACATTATAGACTATTAAGATAGAAAAACTCTTTCCCATTTTATAGAGTCATCTAATTATATAGCGACACGTTGACTATAATAATAGTATCACACATGAGGAAAAAATAACTAGCATGAAATTCAATATAATTGAGACAATCAATATACTCAATAAGTAAAGTCCATTTAAAACATATTTCTATCCAATAATTAATAAAATATAATATTTAATTACCTCAATTTCATAAAGAACCAATTTCATCAATATACTCTTAATTATATAATAACTATGATTTAAATCAAAATCTCACAATATGAATAAATTATGGAATACTCATTGAGTGGTGATTTTATGTTGAAACCACATTCAATGGTGAAAAAAAATACTGTATATAGACTTAATCCTCCCATGAGAAAAATACATATTTTATGAAACCAAATTCATTATTAATTTAATTAAATTTTTATGGAAAATAAAGTGTATTCACAAGGAAACCCACCTAAAGCGGTACCGAGAGAAAAAACAAACAGTCATCATTCCCGAGCATCATTTAGGTACTACAAACATAATTAACATGCTTCATAATTGTTTCAACATGATCTAGTGAAATAAAAAAATTCCAAATCCTTAACCAAAACATTCTAAATAATATAAAAATGGGTTAGTTGAATGATGATATAATAAATAGGAGTTACTATCTAAGATCAATTAACTAAATCCTCTTAGATTTACTAGGTTAAAATTGTAAATAGGTGAGGGAATAAGGGAGATATGAATTAAGATATCCTCTAATTAAGTTGAATGTAGGGGAAATATCTTGATGGGGTATAATAAAAGACCACCTAAAAATGAAAAAAGGTACCCACATTAAGTGGTGTCTGGGAGTCTCCATTGAACTCCTCGTAGAGTTATATCAACTATCTAGTGGGTTACCGGGGTCTTAGTGGATATCAACCTTGTTTATAGAGCTAATAACACCTATAATTCACGTTTTTGAGAGAATACAACTCATATTTGGCTTCCAAAGGGCTATAATGACTATTTCTACTTTGCATTGAACTAATTTTCTCATATAACTGATGTAATTTCCCCAAAATATTTTGGTAAATATATAATTATTTTATAACAATAACTATTCTATTGAATTATATAATAATAACCCTTTTAAAACTTCAATTACAAAAATTTAAATTCCACTATGATTAAAATCCACTCAAATATGAAATCTCTTGGTTTAACAAACACCCAACACATAGGCCATATAGAACTCCCCACAACAATCCTTTTAGTCCCCAAAATACTCACCCACTACTTGAATTATTTTAGACATTACCCAATGAATAATTTATCACTTACATACTATATTATACTCTAAAAAAATAACATGCAACTTGTATCCAACTCCAAAGGGTCAAGAACCATCCAATCACTAATATTTATCCAAATTATCTTTAGTTTCTATCACATTTCTAGTTACATTTTACTCCATATGGTCCCTAAATTATCCCACATTAAAATTTTATTCATCTTGGTACCCAGCTCATATACAATACTATATCAATAATTTAGTAGTTATACATACTATATGATACATATTTATATACAACCAATCAATTATTAAACTTATGGTTCTCCAAAACTTAATGGAATTTTTTTTAAAACCCTATCCACATAATGTTTCTGAGCTTCATAAGAATAATAAAACAAAAATACACCGCATGAAATTAAAGTAATGAACTGATTAATTCACAAAAATGGAATCACAAGTCATTTTCTATATTCCAGATCATTGAAATTTTTATACAAAAATAATTCAGAGTAGTTATAGAACTTCTGTTTAGCATGGCTCACCCAAATCCTAGTCAAAACACATATTTAAAATCACATGTGTTCTGAACAACTAATATCCCATCTAAAAAACATTGAAATCATTTTAGTTAAAAAATATCATTTGAGTTTTCAAATACCTGCTTCCTTCCGAGGAAATTTTCTTAAAAACTATAACACCATAAATCGCTAACAAAGAATGTTTTTTAAAAACTACTTTTAAAAATTTAACTATTATAAATGTGATCATACATGGGGGATTAAATCATTTTCTCTTTATTTATATTTGAAACTCAATATGCATGTTTAGAATTACACCAATATATCTCTTGTCCATTTCAATTAGAAATTGGCTAATAGAATTTTTTATATGAAAAAAATATGAATTTTTCATGAAAGATCTAGAAATTCTAATATATAAGCCCCACCAAATCCCTTATTTCTTCCCATTTCATGACAGAAGCCTCCATACTACAAGGCATTAAAAAGTGTGGAGAATATTTTTCCCACTAAATTAAACTATATAACTTGAACCATTCTATTTTTTATTCCTTTTCAGACAAGTTACATAATATGCCTCCTCAGGTTTCAATTACAACAATGCTACCATCGAATCTCAATCTTGAGAGGTAGTGTTCCCTTTAACTTGGAAATATTCTTATGGAGTATTGAACACCTATTGTGATTAGAAATTAGGATTAATCCCATATAGTATCCCTACTATAATCTAAACTATGAGTGTCCCACCTAGGCTCTAAACATGAGTTTCCATACTAGAATCTAAACAGTGAGTGTTTCTATTAGACTCTAAACCATAAGTTTCTCTCTTAGAATCTAAACTGAGATCTTTACAGTTGAAATCTAAACCACGAGTGTCCCCACTAAACGTTAAACTATGAGTGTCCATATTGAACTCTAAAATATGATTTTCCCCAATGGACACTAAACTACGAGTATCCACACTGGACTCTAAACCATGAGTATCCCCACTAGTCTCTAAACTATTTTTTCCCCATAGGATTTTAAATCGTGAGTGTCCTTAGATGAATATGAATTATTTTTTCCCCACTAGATTGTAATCCATTATTTCATCCCTACCTGAAATAAAAACATAGGGTTCCATCACCTTCCGAGATTCAGACCATAGTCCAAATTTACCTTATATGATGAGAATAACATACACATATGTCTTGGAATAGGGATAGTATAGTAGTGTCTAATATTACTTATAAATTCATCCTATTATTTGTATTATATTTACCCCAAAATGTAAATAAGAAATGTAATTGTTTGATGTTCATAAGGATGACATCAGGAAGGGTTTCATAGATACTCTAAAATATATGAGGGATACCAGACTAGGAAATAAACCCCTTATTAGGATGAGCTGATTTCCCATCCTCCCATCCATTAAAAGGTTCCATTATCATCACCTCAACAGTAAATGGCATCATTTTTTAGGAAGATAAAACATGGGATTTGAATTTGAAAAATTGAGTGTATATAAAATCCAAATAGAAATTGTCATCAATTGAAGAGGTGAGACCAATATAAATCCATTATCCTTTAATTATAGGACAATGAAAAATGATCTGTAACACTCGTATTAAAAAAATACTCTGGGTTGGATTCAACTACCCCTACAAAAGTTTGACCACTGTATGTGCTAGGTAAGATACCCCTATAAATACTTATAGGTGAAGAAAAAGGAGGGATTCCTCTGATGCTGATAATGATAAAAAATATCATCATTTAGAAACCCCATACATGAATACCCAAGTGGAGACTTCTATATCCACTATAGAGGCTATATTTTACCAATATATCTCTCCGTTGGTGGTCATACAGTAGTGGGTGATGAAAAACCTTATTTATTATTACAAATAATTACGCATCATACTTACCTTAAAGATATCTTAAGAGAAACTTGATGGTATTTAACCACACCAGAAATATCTATAATAATGATCTAAAATGGGGTAAAAACTATTTTTCACCACCACCATTCATTTTGGGAGTCTAATTTTAGAGCATTCCAAAACTAACTTCCCCAATTCTGTATTGGTGGGAGTGATCTAAAGTGTTCTATTCCTAGAAAGCATGTGGGAGTCCCTATGTATAGATCTTATAAATAGAAACCATCATAAAAATAGGGTCCTCTAACCAATAGTTGGAAGGGTTGAGATTATTCTTTATAAGGTTCCCTCTGTTTAGGTTACATGATGCTAATGTATAGGGTTGGTATATATTTATTCTCTATAGGAAGATGCTTCCAAAATTTCACCACATCCTTAAAATCCCAATCTACAGTGTGAGGGAAATATTTTGTTACCTCGAGAATGAAGACACAACACACCACCTAACTTGTTGTGTCAGATAAAATAGGTTTTATCCTCATCTAAAACCATCTTGTAGAAGATACCCCTAGTGAAAAAGAATATTTACATGATGGATATACGCAAGGTAAAGTACATACCATCTATTGTATATGTACGTCCCCTGATTCCAATAATAATTATGGTAATAATGATATCTATGAAATGAAGGAACTTACATTCTAAGAACTACAACGTAGACATTAGAATGGAAATAATGGGTTTAAGATTACCATTCAACTACTACAATCCCTGGAAGTTATTGCGTAGTGGCTGAGGATGTGTATTTATAAGACATAAGTGTATAAGGTCCTAAAGACATACCAAAAGTACTTTTTTTTTGTAGAGGATGTGATTTAATTTATTCAAGCTCTCTCCATAATATTTTCCCCAACTCCATCAACCTGATTTCCCCTACCACTACACTAGAACTAAGGATATCATTTGTACCAACAAAACATTTTTTATGGAGATCTCTTTTAAGAGGAGTTACGGGTTGGAATTTTTTCCCCTTAATATGAGGATATAAAATCACCTACCTAAAAATATATTTTTTTTGAAACCGAATCCTACTTAATAATAAATCTATCCAACTCAATATAGTGTGTCTCAGATAACCCAGATATCGACCACAAAAGAGTTAGTCATCACCCCTTTTATTTATTTCTAGGTACAAGGTAAAAATGATCAGTATCATGTGACATCGATTGTTTTTTTGATAGAGATTTAATATATTATTGTAGTGTAGAAGTATCCCTTCATACAATATAAGGGCTATAATGTGAAACCATGGGCATCCCTAATCATGGATCAAATTACAATATTGTTTTGGAACAATTCCAATCATTAATTATCTATCCTAGAGATGCTTTGTAGAGAAAAAAATTTCATACCCTTGATTGAATTTGTAGGTAATATTTAACTACATCGTTAGTGTACAACTAGTGTATCCTAAAATATTTGATTAACTTAAAACCTCTCGAGAATCTATGATGAAAAGTGGACCTTTGCTTGACCTAGAAGAAAAGATCCAAGAATCCATTTCTTGTTATGAGCACTTGAAATGAGAATGTGTTTAATGTTTTGAAATATAATGTTAGATCATCAAAGAGGGATCCTCACATTTTTAAATTATGTATTAGTGGAACTATGATTCTTAGTAGTTTTCTATCATCATTTATTGAAAATTGGTTTCTATGATTCTTACAACTAATTTTTATTTTGAGTATATGCTGATGAAATCCTATGATATGATCATAGAAAGATCTGGGAAAAAATAAAATGATGATCACAATTCCTAAAATATTCAAGTCACTCCACCCATATCACTCCAATGAATAAGGTGATTTTGTAATACACATGTTCTTATCATGTGATTTCAAATGTCTGTTTAGTTAGAGAGGGATTCATAATTTCTACAACCTATCACTAATAACACTCCCTTGAATCATTTTTATGTAATTATCCCTAAGAAAATTCTTGGTAGAATAGGGGAATTAATTAGTAAAATACACCCTCATGTGATAGTCCTATATCCATAACTCACTCACATAAATACTTCCTTGTCATATAGAGAGCCCATTTCTCTCTCTCTATTTAGAGCATGCCCTCTTAAAATTATTATCAACCATTTAAATTACGATCAAGTGATTAGCTTGAGTCATTCACTCACAATCATATTTTAAATTATACTTGTGTAAGTACCTATAAGATGTTTAAGGGGGGAGAAGGAAAGATCCTAAAGACCGTAGAAGATAACCTTGTTAGATCATTTACATATAATGTCAGTAAGTTTAGGTTGTACCTTGTATGATGAGAGTAGATTTATTTTTCCATTATAAAATTTATGAGATTTATCACCATGTAACACTAAAAATGAATTTTGTAAAATTATATGTCCCTAAAAACAAAGATAAGAACATGAAATTTGAAGTTGTAAGGGAGGATTTACACCTAGAAGAACTTTAGTGATATGTAAATCCACTTGGAGTGTTTAAATACAACCAGAAAGTGAAATAATTAGATTTATAAGTCCACCAATATTCATATTCCCTAACACCCATCATTACAATGACATAGGTGAAGGTGCGTTGATTTATTTAGATATTGGATAAAAAACTATGTTAATCTCTAAATATAATAGATCAATAGCTTGGTTTAAGAGATTGATAGTTATTAAAAGATTAATTCCAACTTCTTAGGGTATATGGTCATAATCTAGATATTCTTTAGGATGGTCATGTTGAACCTCCCATTGATTTTGTATAAGTAGACACCCTAATTAAATCACTCACGATTGATGTGGGTGTTATTACAACCCGATTAAGGACTCAAGTAGACCTATATATTCCATTTTGGTTTTATCAGTGTAATTTCCAACCTATGGGACATGGATACTAAGCCTCAAGGGTAAACTGACTAGAAAGGATATAAACACATGACTAAGTCTCCTTGAATGAGTTTATCAGTTATTTTTTATTCTATATGGAGTCTAATGAAATGAATTAGGGTTTCGAATAGCCTGAAATTATGCCATCTAAAAAAATGAGGAATCTTGTGAGAAATTCGTACTAATAATCAGTTGATCATACCCCACCTCCACCAAATTTTATAAATCCTGGCTTTATATCCTTTAATGGTTCAGGTGGTCTAAATTAACACCACACACACATCTACCCTCAGTATGGATTGATTATGGGGACCCAAGAGTAGTAAGGGGTGGAAAAGTTTCATTTATTCATTAAAAAATTGGAATAACATTCCATTTTTGGTTTAAAAATTTGGAATCATGTAACATTGTTTACTGAGAGGATATTCATTGCCTGTTCCCCTACAAATTCAACTCCGCCCTGAACATAATGAATATCAATGAATTCTATAAGTGTAAACAATAATAAAATGAACTCTTTAAGAACGTCATTGATCAATGGAAGGGATAAAATAATATATTAATATTCAAATCCTATAGGATAAGTTATTAGGGATGGGTTTTTAGATTATCCAGGATGAGGTAGTACTCACTCTAATTTCCCTAATGTATCTAAGTGGATTATATATGTTTTTTGAGAGATAAAAACTTCTAAAGTTGGATATACAAAGGACTAGGAAAATTATGCATCTTCCACCTCGCTCTCCCTCAATTTTTTTTAAATCGTATCGAAAATTCTCATGATATGTGATCCACTCATCAATAAATATTAATTTAGGAGGATTTTAAGAACAAGGACAATTATGTATAGGGTTTTTTAAGAGAGAATACTTGGGTTCTCGATAGGGGAAGACAGATCAAACATTAAGAGAATAAAATAATTGGGTCTACTACTTTAGGAATGAGAAATCTTATAGGTTCTTGATATATTCAATGGAATTGAACATACATAAGTTTCTGAACAATAGAATAACACAAGATGCAGAGATAAGGAACCATCCACATTTTTTCCCTACCACAAGTTACTTGGAAACACCATCTAGGATAGAGGTATCTACATATATTGACTCTATATTATGGTAGCAAACTGTATAAATAAATTTGGAAATCCCATGGTGAATTTAACATGTGTTTCAAAGCTGAGCCAATGATGAAAATACTGAGGATATGTATATTGTATCATGTTGATATGCACCAGTGTTAAATGATTAATTTTTATGGAATTTTAATGCTTTCCTTATGAGATATTTTATATAAGTCTCAACACACTAGCACCTACAAAAAAAAATTCCTTTTTTGGAATCACTAATGGCTTCACAGCATTCGAGTTCTCAAAGAAGTGAGTATTAGACTTATACCTTTAAAAAGGATCCCCTATCAGTTCCAAATATATTTTTCACTATTTGTAATTCAATAAACCCTACATTGGGATGGAAATATAGTTCTTTTAATAATCTAGAATAATAATTTGACTAATATTCAAAGCTTTCATTTTTAAAATTCATACAATTAGTAGTACACTTTTCAATGACTAGGGATGAATCATGATCTCCAACTCCTAAAAAAGGATTTCCAAAATTATTTTAAGCCTAAGGAAGGTGTTCATCATAGGTGAGGGAAACCCATGGAACTATCCCTGAAGAAAGTGTCCATGATTTTAAGATAAAATTATAAGAATCTATTTGAGCATATCTCCCCATCCATACATTTCAACAACCTCAACATTTTCTCTATACCTATACAAATATTGTTCTGTTTGGATGTGTGAAATCTATCCAGCCAACATTAGATATTGATGGGTTGTTTTTGTGAACCTCTACCACACTCAGTTGGTTCCTATACACTTTTGGTCGTTGAAAGGCCCCTTGAGAATTGAAGTATGAACTTATCAAGGAATACATGCATGATTAAGAGCCTATTACATATCATATCTTAGCTCTTAGTTCTATACTCACTCAATTTGTTAGAGGAACTTCATGTGTCCGTAATCAAGTCACTAAAAATCCCTGTAGATTTTGAGAAGAAAATGGATGTCATTGAAGCATATAATGTAGAATAAAGGGAGAACAAAGTGTTTCAAACCATTATATCCAAATCTATGAATGTTGTGGATGTAATCATACAAGTAAATAAAAACCCACAATAAATATCATGAAATATTAATGGTTTTAGTGCACTTCAATGTATAATGGAAAATATCTCAGATATCAATCTTATCCTGAGCTAGATACTCTACTATCTAGGATATTCAAAGGAGGGTCATTCCTCTTATAAAATGAAAATTAAAGGATATGACTATAGTGACCAAAATATGGTTGGTAAGATCTTGTTTAATACCCATTTTAGTGATTTGGAATATAATACCAAGTTAATTGTAGTCTCACAGATCTTAACATTCTACACCACTGTAGGGAGGTCATGGGATCACATGCTTGAAACAATCCATCCATCATTTAATTTATATCTTAAATAATCACACACCATTCAATTAGCGATGATCCAAGGTGATTATTACCCCTTTGACTCAAGTGAAACTGATAACATTGATACTAGTTATTACAAAAGGAGTGGTAATAAGCCCTTGGTCAAAGGAGGTATGATTTTTAGTAGACACAATGACTTAATAGTCTCTTTGAGATGACATTGGGATGATTCAAAGAGTGTTTTTCTACTTCATATCTATAATTTAGAATTAATGATACTAGATCTCAAGATAAACTTTATAGTTTTTAATTTAAATAGGTTCTCCCATATCACCTACTTTTTACATGATGGATGTGAGTGTCCAAAGAATGATCAAAACTCTCCCAATGTGAATCAATAAGTCTGACCCCTGAATCTAAACCAATATATTTTCCATGTGTATTGAAGATCATGATTAACTAATAGAAGGTTGATTAGGAAACAATGTTTTGACATACTAGGAAGATAATATATTAAAAGATCAAAAGGGTTGGGGATATCTGTGTTTAACTATGTGGTTTTTATAGAACCAAAAGTTTATATAAACACATCAAAGGATTGTTCCACCACACATAATTCTAGTTCCAACACAAAACCAACATTATACTAAGAGAAGAGTTCCCCATCCATCCCTTATTATTTTAATGAGGAATTTTTTGAAAAATATTCTCATACATTTTATTAGGGAGTATACACCACCATTGATGATTTAATACTAGTTAACCTTGGAATTTAGTAATACTCGAGGAACAAATCTCTCAGTACAATCATGAACCCATGAATTCTTGAATATAAGCCACAATAAGTTTTCATGTAATTATAATGAAATGGTAGGGATAAGTCTTTCGGCCACTACTTAATGACTGGGTCATTCTTATAGGCCACCATGGGTATAAAAAAGTACCATGAAGAATCCACCCCACCAACACTACCTTGATCAAAGATGAATTTGATAAGATGATCATATAAATCTTTTTGAGGGATGTCTAGTATACTAATCAGACCATTAATAATGTCCTAGTCAGAAATAAGAATGGGTATATTAGGTGTTTTATGAATTTTAAGATCTTAACCATCCATTCGTAAATGGTGACCTCCCAATACTGCTCATGTATTTACTAATTGATGAAACCACCATCTTTCAAAACTTAATTTTTATGCTTGGATACTATAGATACAAAAAAAATATAAAGGGATTCTCAGGATTATGATAACACTGTACTTTGGGAACATCATGGAATATACTATTACTAGTTAATTCCCTTCTCCTTAAGTAATATTAGAGAAACCTATCAGGGGGCCATGACCTAATTCTTTAATCCTGTGTTGGGGAAAATTAAAGAATGTATTTTAGTTGATTTAATGTTCAAATCCAATCAATTATATGATAATAATTTTGATCTTTTGAAATTATTCACTATGATTTCCACACATAATTTTCAGAGAATACCCATAAAGTGTACGATTTTGGTCACCTATGGGAAGTTATTTTGGTTTACTATTTGATTCATAGGCATCAAGATTGACTCGGAGTAGATAGAGGATGTTATGGATCAAATTAATTGTGAATAAGAAACTCTATCTCTCTCCTTCACAACAATCATAAATAAATAAAGAAAAAAATTGGACACAAGCAATTTACTTGGTTCACCCAAATTTGGTTAATCCAAGGAGCATGAAATGAAATTGTGAATGTATGGAGCATTACATTTTATATAAGATAGAACTCATAGATCCTTCTAAAACATGTATTATTTTCCCATATATATATATATTACACCAGGTATAGTTTTTAAATCAACATTGATTCTATAAACTTCTAGTGAGTTGGACCCATAGAACACCTTCTTCTTATTTTCTATGTATTTGGAATGGGACATAAACAATCCATTTATATTATGAATAATAATCTAAAATATATTGTAATATTTACTTATTCTGTTCAACATTATGGGAACATATTCCATTTATCTCAAGATCTTTTCAGAGTTTCCATGTTTTATTCTTATTTTATCAATATCTTTAATCCATTATTCATTGAATACTCATGTTAGAAATATTTTCCACAATTGAATATGGAAAATCCAAGGTGATCGATGTGATTTTATACATCACTGAATGACTACTAAATAAAATATTATATTGGAAAAACCTGTTCCACAATCTTCAATGAAATACTATATTAAAATACAACCAAAATCGTTAAATCTATCTACAAAGTGTGGAATCCATCTTCATTACTTGAATAATGGTTTCAAAGTCCCACACCCACTAAATTAGTACCAAAACTGAATTTAAATAAGCAGATAATCATTTAAAAACAGACCAATAATTAATTTTTATTCTATCCATTGTTAAAAAATAGATTTATTAATCATATTTTATTATTAATAAAATATTTTTTAATTGTAGTGGGATGATTCTTCATTAATAAATAACAAATTGAATGATATGTTTTACGTAGTTATGTGAAGATGAACCATATGTCTTCTTTTAGTGAAAAAATATCATATAATATGTATATGAAACTTAAATTATTTAGTTTACACCTTGATAACTCTTCTATACTTCAAAAATAACTCTTACAAGACATAAAATTTTCCCCTAAAAAAATCAGATAAACCATATGAAATCAACCTAACAACCCTTATGAAATCATCCTCTTCCATTTCTTGTAATCGTAAGGTAGTGTATCATACAAAATTATTCTGATAGATCTTTTATGGTATTATGTTTTCTAATTATTTAGTCCAAGTAAGAGAAGGACACATAGATAATCAAGGGATTTCCCATATATCTTCACCCTGTTTCACAAAGTCAATATTGTTGACATAGGGAATCCTCTAGGACTCATCCTTTTTCACTACATCATCTTATACTTACTCTGATGAATAATATTTAGATGAATTTAAATAATTATGTAAAAAATGGAATCTCAAAAAATTATTCCAAAACACCTATATCCTACAAGAGACACATTCCTATGACATTATAAGATTTATTGAAAGTTCCTTCAATAAAATTATAAACAAAAGAACACAAGAAACAACCCCAATGAAATTTTGTTCCTAAAAATACTAACATTGATGATTATAGAAAAATCCAAATATGATTCAACATTTATTCACTTGATACCTTTAGAAATCACAAGATCATAGTGAAAAAACTATTATAAACCCTTTCCTTAAGGTAATTGATAAATAATTCATTTAACTTAAAATTGAATCCCACATGATTAAAAATATTTGTGGGAAACAAGAGTTAGATGAAAATTTACCAAAAAAATAATTCATTGAACTCCATTCTCTTCAAATAATCCAAGTTAATTCTTTTGATCAATAAAAAATTGAACTCGATTACACTTTTGAAAACATACACAAGGGAAGAAACCCATTATCAATATGAATGAACACTCCCAACCTAATTTATTTCAAATAATGGACATCTTATCCAAAATTATTTATGGACTACCTATCCCCATTTTTATGTGATCCGAAAGATCACTTATATTATTATAAATAGAAAATACCATGCGGGAGTGTGAGGACCCTTCCTAAAACCATATAGGTTGATGAAGATAATTGGGGTCTATGATCTATCTGAGGCCTTTAGAATTATAAATGGGTTAGTGAATTTTTCATGATATCCAAAACCATATCATATATTAATTATAATCCAACCTCACTAGTCCTTACTGAACCTTATCCTTGATGAAATTATATTTTATCTGGATTCACTGTGTGATTAAATATTAAACAAGATTTTTCTAAAATTTATTTCACTAAAGTTGTTATAATTAGATTGAATTGGAGATTTAATTACAAATCTAACATACTAAATTGGTTTTCATATTCCTAATAATTCGGTATATTCTTGAGTATATTCCATATATTCTGTCTACATTGTGCTAAGAGAAATATAGTCTTACTTCTCAGTTATCTAATTAATCTTTTAAATTAAAAATATTTCAATTACCTCTCTATATCATTATGTGATAATATTATAAACCTTCCCATTAGGTATCAACGTATCCTAAAATCTCTTACTATGATATTTTGTGATATAAAAGATCATGATGCGCTATTTAATTAATGTAGTAAAGAACTATTTTCACAACTAGCATATGAATTTCATTAAGAATGCTTTGTTATCATTGGGCTAGACATTATTCCAGAACTATGTCTAGTTGTGTTTCAATTAAGTATACGTAACCACCAATAATCTATCTATACTCTTTGACATTCTCCTATATAACACAATAATCTATTGATATATTCTTTTGGGTTGCATCTAGATTTTCCATTGTCATTGAATATTCCATTATAAATCTCTTGATTATTTTATTAGAATATTTATATAGGGAAAATAATGTTCCTACCCATATTCTAGTCACCTATAAACCAAAGAAAATTTTTTACTCAACAATCCTATATATGTCAAATTAACACCTCATAAATTCTGAAAATATATTTCATTCAGTGTGGTTCGATCATAAAAAATTACGCCATCCATATAAATGCTCTCCAATGTCCATTTATCATTTTATTTCTAGATGTTGGGGTTTTTATCAACTTACCCTCACTGGTCCCCTAGATTTATTAGGTATTGATGAATGATTGAATACAAAGGTCTTAGTACTTTCATTAGTTCATATAATGAATTCTTTAAATTACACACTTTTATTTCATCTTAATCTATAATAAGTACACGTAATTTTGGATATAAAAAGTCTTATCGTGTAATTCATTAAGAAATAATATTTTGAAATCCATTGGATTCACCTTTAATCCTCATTGTAATGAAATTTTCATGAAAAGTAGTATTTTATTCAAACTAGGATTTAAGAGATAATGTCTCATCAACCTCAACACCTTTAATTTTGGAGTATTCTTTACACATAAACTATGATTTATCCTTAATTACCTTTACATGTTTACTGATTTTTCTTCAGAACACTAAATTTGTTACCAATTTTTTATTCCTCAGTCTTGGAACAATTTCCCAAATTGGATTATTTTTATTCAATATTCATTAATTACTTTAACCTAATTGAAATCCTTTTAATCATATTTAGGAATCTTAGTATCTATTTTATTTAGAAAATTTGTATATTATTGAACCTTAATTATCCATTTTTTCACTAGAGTTATCCAGTCATCAGTAATTTTTCCTTCATTTAATTTTCCCCTACCTCTCACCTTCTTTATAGATACTAAACCAATATTATTTTTTTCACCATCAGTGTGTAATTATAGGTATTCTACAACCCCATTTTCTTCATGTATGTTTAACCCTTAAATATCTCCTTATATACCGCTTCACTATTTTTCTATAAAATGTGTTCACTATATTGAAAAATATACTCATTTATCACAATATTTATGTATTTAATTTCTATAATTTTCACAATCCATTTTTATCGCATTATTATTCCTTTATTTTGGATGAGTATCCAAGAAAAATATATTCCCCCACCCCATGAGCTTCATATTCATAATTCTTCTCTTTTTTGGAATAATGAATCCACTTTTAAAAATATGAAAGTGCTTTTGTATTAAATTCATCAAGTACCACGTATTTTAGGGTGTCTTATTTTCATATGGACATAGATAATATATATTTGATATAAAAAATTATTTAAGAAACAACCCTTAAAAATATTTATCTATTTCAATCTTTTGAAAAAAAAATATAGGCTATATTATTAATAATTTGATTCTTCCTGTCAAAAAATCTAGTTCGTTGAGTAGTCCAAACTATAAACACATAATTACTTATCTCATTATTATTAAGATACATATTTATCTAATTATTGGTGAATTATATATCATTATTGATTTAGAACTTCTGAATTTTTAGTCCAATCATCTTCTCTACCAAAATATACTCTTTTCCACCAATGAGGGTTACATTCCCCTTTATGTGCATCCCATTCATGACAATTGATTTGTTTCATTTTTGATAATGTAATATTTTTATTGAAATACATATTATTATTTGAGTCACATAATTTATTTAATATTGGTAATCTATGACCATGGCCATCAACTGATAAGACATCAGTGTTGATCAAGTGTTTTCCTCATATGTTGTATATTTATAAGCTAATTTTTTCAATCCTTAATCATTGAAAATTAGAATGAAACATTATTAAAAGTAATTTATACCTCCGACAAGTTATTTTTTCCATATTATATGAGAATTAAAACAACTGTTTAGTATCTATATTCCAATATTACCCATTTCTCTCCAAAATTGTGTAGCGACATTCAAATTCTCAACTTTAAATTTTTTTGATAAACATTCACTTATTTCCTTCCTTTGGTGGCGAATGAGATTATTCAACCTCTATATCCATAAAATCATCCTTATTTTATAAGATAGAAAACAGATTATTAGTTTTCAACCCTTTTGGTGAATATTCTAGCTACTAAAATCCCTTTCTTTGGTTCTCCTTTAGCATAGTTCTTTTTTACCCTCGATAATAAATTCAGGGATTTGTACCCATAACCTTCACACACAAAAAATAACTCTTAAAATAATACTATGTATAAATAATTATGATCATTTATTTTTATTCTTCTTAACCCCAAAAATGATTCTATTTTTCTTTTGAACACAAATATTTTGTGTTCCCCATCTTTCTATTACAAAAACACTAGATATGTTGTGTAATATTCTATATCTTCACTAATCCACCTATAGAATTTTGAGTCAATTGTGAGTATCTCGAAATAGACTTCATTTTGGGTGTATAAGAATGTGGTTTCACAATAATCCTTAATAATCTTTTCTTATGATCAATTCAGTCAAAAAATTTATCATTATATTTAACCACTAGAATTTTGGTCCACTTATTAATGTTTGGGTTTACTATATGTGAAGCTCCTCAACTTCTTTTATATCCTAAGCACTCAAATTTACCAATTCCATTTTTGGAGTTATAATAATCTCATAGTCATGAAGATCCTTTTTCATCAACATGACTTCTATTTGGAGTTCCTCAATTACATGGACATGAAACATCACTTTATTAGTAAATCCATTATTAATTTAAGAATATCCTACAATTTTGGTATAGATCTCAAAATATATTCTAATGTTTTTTGTAATTCTAAATTTGAGTTATTTTTCCCACGATTAAATTTGAGTCATTAAATATCAAAATTTAACTAGGACTTATTTTCATTTTACGACCAAAAATAATATTTGGATTCATGCAACAATCCATTGGAATTTTTTTTAGCCCTCTAAATTTCAATTAATTTAGGAGAATGTTGATGTTAAACCTTGAGGATGACTCTTCCACTGAACTTAGAACCATTATTATCACTTTCAGCCCTTGGTGTTCTATTTATGGGTGGTTCAAGAACCTCCTCACTGAGTCTATTATATACCTTAACATCTTCAAATTCCATTTACTATATATTTTCATATTATTAGGGAAACATATACCTCCATTTAAAGATATTCTTTCTTGATGTTATCTCTATTTTCTGACCAATAAATTATATCTCCATGGGGGTTTTCCCCTTCTTTATCATCTCTGAATTCCGTTGGACATATTGCAGTTAGATTCCCAAAATTTTGACACTAAATGTTAGTAAATTAAATATTAAATTTTAATTTTACTTATTCTATTTTTAGAAATTAGGAATAAAAAAAATCACCTCATTATTATCTCTATCCTTAGGATCATCCCCCATAATGAGCATATTTACTACCATGAATTCTACTTCTAGAGAAATCTCATTTTTCATCGAGTCATTGTCATTATTCCTCATCTCATACACAATAAGAGTTATGTAAAAACAATCTAGAGTAGCCTTCTTTTGGTCCTTGTATTTGGTTATCAAGATATTCACATTGAAACAAAGTGGTGATATATTTAGGATCATATTATTTATTTTTACAACATCGATATTTTCTTTTATTCCATGAATTTCCTCTACAATGATAATCCCTCAAGCAATGAATGCACCAATATTCTCATTTAGGTGATTTCTAAAAAATTCATACATGCTTAATATTACTAAAAACATATAATTACAAACTACGGAGACACCAACATCAATATTTATAGGTTTTCCAATATGAAGTTTTAAGATTTACAAAACATCAACTTCATGTATATGAAATTGGATAATTCTCCCCATAATGTATTGAATTATTTATCCTTTAAATAGATATCCATTTTTAATTTTTCTGATAAATCTTCACATTCTATGTGTTTTGAAATTCAATATTTGCATCTATTAATACATCCATTTAGAGAAATTAAAAATAATATTTCATCTAAAAGATCCATAATTATATTTTCTTATCATAAATTTAAATTAATTTATTATTGATAGTCATGTCCAATATTTCATAGAGAGAGAAAATTCACAATGAACCATTAGCTTTGATACCTCTTGTTAGTCCCAATATATCTATTTTTATTCAACCTTCACCAGTGATCCTTCTTCATAATTATAAGGAAATCTATCTCTCTTTTCCAAATAGATATGATTAAGAAACAATGAAACAAAAGGGAGATATAAGAAATTTAATCGGTTCACCTAAACAAGGATAATCTATATAGAATACAATAAAAATTTCTCATGCACCCAAAACAATAATTTCAATACTTTTAGTATAATATGAAGTTGCCACACTAACCCTTATTTCTCTGACATTCACCAAGTAAATCGAGAAATAATTTCTATTCCTAAATTACATAACTTACTAATCTGCTTGTAATCTATCTTCTTCTTCCACAAATGAGAAATTAAGAATACACTTCTGATGCTATAGTAATTAGCTTTTATTGTTAAAATGTCAAATGATTTGGAAATTTATAACACCTTATTTTTCTACTCTAAATATTAATCATGTTATTTTAGTACTCTTTATATCTAAAAAATGATAAATAATCTATTCAAAACATCTTCCTCTTGTTTAATTGAATGTAAATATATTTCCCTTATCTTTGTTACTATCATGATTCTTCATGTTTCCTTTTTTTAATTTTTTATTTTTAATCATTCTTTAAATGATCATTTGATAAAAACCTTCCATATTCGAATCATTAGTCTCTAAGATGTTATTTTTAATTTCAATAGAATTGAATTCCAATTAAACTTCCCAATATTATTAAAATAATCAGATCAACAATTTTCTTCCTAAATATTATATTAACTTCCAATTAATATTTCTAAAGCTATCTATATAGTGTGGAATCCCTATTTACACCATTATTCATTAAAAACTACAAGAACAAATAAATCACTACCAAACATGAATTAAAATAATTTTATAAATAATAAACAATCCCACCTTAATTTTTGATTAATTATATTCATTAAATGATTGGATAATTTTTTCTTAAATATATCTATTTTTCACCAAAAAATAACTAAGGGATTGGAACTTATATTTTTCAATATTGAGAAGATGGACCATATGTTTTTTCTCCAAAAACGACTCTTATGAAATTTTTATATAACCTTTAAATTCACTAGTATATTTATTTATTACTCTTACATACTTTATAATTGAGCCTCATAAAAATTAAAAAAAACCTTATAAAATCAATTGAACCATACCACAATTTTATTGATGGCCATTTCCAGATCTCACTTTTCTATTTTCTATAAAATATGGTGGGAACGATTACTAAATGAGTAGTAAATTTCACACAGTATCAACTTTACCAACTTTATAGAAAAATTCATATAGGGAATGATAAGTAATCTAGATATGAACATTTCATTTTCACCTTTTTCTACAATGTGAATGTTATACCTATAGGAAAACCATAAAGACTTATATTTTTTCAAGACTACTCCAAAATATACACTTATTAAAAATACATTAAAAAATTCATAGAAACCTATAAAAATGTAATATTCTAGAAGATACCCAAAAAACCTTCAAACATAAAGATAAATATCATTCATGGATTTAAACATTTACTTGTAAGATCATTCAAAAACATTTTCTACAAAAAAACTAGGAAAAATATTCAAAGGTATTTTCTCTTAGAAACATTACTAAGAGGCCATATCCATGTAATTTGAGAGAGTTTATGGGTTTTCATGGGTGCATAGATTACGTACAATGTTTTTCATCCCATATTTCAATAATTTTTAGATCATTTTCAATGTTTATGTAGAAAGGATCTACCTATTAGGTGGACATAGATTAAAAGAATGGGTAAAGATAAATGTATATACTATATTAGTGGTATGATGATTGATTCCAAGGTAGAATATATTTTTCTAAAATAATTTATTCTCCTTGGTCCTTGAAATCAATAATGTGGTTCATTATCTTTAACATCATGAGGTTTTATTAATTTTCTTTATCAACCCATTATTTTATATCCTAAACTATCACATGATGATTTGAAAATTATCATAATGAGTTGTGATCGTATATATATTTTATATCAAGTTATCCCTTGTTGGGATATTAAGGGAATGAAATTGAAGATTTCCTTGAAACATAACAAATTTTAGAGGAGTTTCCCAAGGATTTTGAGTTTCTCTATGAGTCCCCTCTCTTCAATGATGAACAATCACAACATTAAAAAAATATAATTTTACAGTACCCCTTGAAACCCAACGAAGAAGACAATGGAAAACCCTAATATAAATAGGGTCGTCCAAGGAGTTTTAATTTTATATCATTCAAATTACCTAATTCATATTCATTATTCATATCATAGGTATGAATCAATAATGTGGCCAAATACTAAGCCCATATTAATGGCCTCAAATTGGAACTTGAGTTTCATGTTTCTTGGATACCTATAAAGGGAGACTCCAAGTTATACATCATGCAATTTAATAGTTATAAATGTCTCAAAAAGGGTGATATAATACATTTTATTTTAAACAACCATGACATAATTAAAATATTTCAACTTTAACACAATTGTGTCTCTTATATCATAGACTTAGAGTGATCACGTCGACACACCAACCAATTTGGTGGTGACCCCTATTGACCAAGAATGATATGTCATTGTCATATTTGTGATGTGTCAATGTCAGATAGTACTTATTATTATTAATGTGGAGAAACAATATGTGATCCAGATTTACATCGAGTATTTATATCTGGGTCCCTCAATGGATCCTATAATAGAAGATATTTTTGATTTGATGATCCCCTTGATGTTGTACCTCCAACATAGGATGATTCCATTAAGCAGGGTAGATAGAGAACATTTTCATAAGTGAGATGTTAATTTCATCCTATGTAAATAAAAACTCTTATGAAGTTATTTTTATGATTAAATTTTATGAAATCATTCTATGTTTAATCTAGGTTATTCAAATTCCTCAATTATTATAGGAGTTTCGTATCAATTCTTGTGGGTGTCATGAGGATGGATTGAACCTCTCGCACTAGATCTAGAGGTAGGGATAATTTTATACTATATTAATTCATGAATGTATAGAGTTAACCAAGAGGTGTCATGAATTTTAGGTCCATTTCACATTTATACATTAATCGACATATCTTATCTAAACCAATTAGTAATATTATACTTTTTATTTGGGAAATTTATGTAATGACTCCCTTAACTTTGGTGGCATCATAAAAGTTCATGTTTATTCTTACATACATCCATTTTTTTTGAAATGGGTTGAATTCATTCTTCTTAAAGTGGTGAAAACTAAGTCTATGACTGAATTATTAATTCCAAACGTCATCCATCAATTTTGGATCTATAAAAACATTCTCATATACAATAATACCAAATTTTAAGCCTCCAAGATAAACATTGTGTATTCAAAGATCCACATACGAACATACCACACTTCCATTAATCAAGTACCCATGAATTAACTTGTTTATACATTTAATAAATACTTATTCAACCTTTCTGATATGATTGTAGATCTGAATAAGAATAGGTATCTTGAAAATCTCTCTCATGAATAATAGTTTTATTTGATCACAAATCTAATTTCCACTACAGAAACCCATTATTCCCTTTTATATATAAAAAATGTAATGTAATCAATTAAGGTTTATCTTCCATAATTTTGGACAGATATATATGACCAATAATATTGGATGAGTAGTAATGATCCTGTCTAGTTTAGTTTTAAAGAATTTATAAAAACATATCGTAGGAGTGTCAAAATCTCAGGGTTCATTAGAATTGAGTGCCTCAAGTGGTCAATAATAAGGTATGAATTTAATTTTTCCTTAATAGTTACTTAAGTGGGAATTTATAAATCCAATGATATCTAGAAAGAAACATACATATGAAATGGGAAACATTTTTTATTTACAAGGTTCACTTCAATATTTCATATTCATTTATCACTATGGACTTAGAGTACATCTCACCTCTCACCAATATAAAATTTCATTATATTACCACGAATAGGCCAAATTATACTCTCACTTAATAGTAGCATGATGTTAAAATTATTATCTATGAAACATATTAAATGATTTTAACCTAAATTCCCATGCATCCATATCATCGAATTTTAACCTCTATAGAACAATTTCTCATTGGATGACATTAAATAGTGTGCCATCATCCTCCCCCATGACCTTAAGGTCAAAGGAAATCAACATCATTAAATGACCATAAAATACATGGAACCATAATTATCACATTAATTTAAATTGTGCGATGTCTTGTTCACCCCTACATTACCTTAACATGTACATATTATGTTTTTCTATATGATGATTTTTCTACATAACTACACTAGGGTCCTCATTCAGGAGGATTCCCCTTTATGGAAGTGTTTTAAACTCCCACACTACCCCCAAGAATCACATGTGGATTTATTCCTACTGTACATGATATATAGTAACACCTAGATATGTTTTCTTGGGTTCAAATTCATGTTTAATTCCCGTTTCATCCTTGATTTCAAGCCACTTATAATGCATACGATGCCTATATTAGACCCTTTCTCAAGGATGAGAATGATTTTTTCAAATTTTGACATCATAGAAATATTAATCGATTTATTCCCATTCCCATGGGTTACGTAATGATTTATGAATATTTTATCTTTTTGTTTAATAATACTATATTTCTATGATCTATTCTTCCCCTGACGAAGATATGTTTTACTAATTCATTTTTATTTTCATTCTTAAATTTCTCACTAGGGAACCCATTCCTTTTTCTCCAATACCCCTCTTTATATGAGCAAGATCTATATAGAGTCTTATATCTATGAAATAAATTTATCATGATTGATATTTCGAAGGATATGTAGTGACTCCCATATCTCTAATCCTAAGCCCAAACACAAATCTTCTATATTCATGATCACATCATGGTGTTCAGTGTCTCTCTATCAAGTTACCTTCACATATCTTGAATCGAGAGTTTGTTATTCTCCATATAATTACTACAGGTTATAGAAGCAAAAAACAGACGACACTCATATAGTCCATGACAAATGATGATAAACATACAATCAATCATTTGGTTAAAGATGAACGACCTTAAATGAAATACCAATTTGGTTAAATTATCATGAACATAAGAAATATGCATTCATCCTAGTGACTTTATATATTAGAATTGAGATCTCGATTTATTTTGTGTTTACATTACACTTATTTCATTATAGAAAATATCATTTTCATATTCAAATATATGTGAAATTATACTTTAGATGGACTTAGTTCTTGCTACTTGAACATAAACTCTTAGGCACCCTTTAAGTGTGAGATATATGACCTTAAACTATATATTAATAAGGATAAATCAGACCCCTTAGTAAATCATAGTTTAAACCCATTATTGTGTCTCTTATGGGGTTGGAAATTACATATGGCTTGATATCACACTGTTATGCAAGCCATCCATTTTTTTTAGTATTACCTACTAACAAGCCTAATGCATGGTGCTATTTACCCTAATTGCATGAGATCACCTTTATCATTTCCCTTTTTCCACTGACACAGTTTATTTTTTATTAATTTGAATCCTCCATTCAATCCTTTGTTTCCAAATCGAATCTATATTGTTTATAGTGAAGGAACATGTTCTCTAATCTCATCCCACTAATACCTATCCAAGGAATTAATGGACTGATTATGTGTATCAAAAGAATAACCACAAAAGGGGAGTGTAAATTACTACATAATTAAATAAATACTGATTTCACATATAATCTTGGAGTAAAATAATCAATAAGGTTTACGTAAAACCCAATGAGTGGAAATAAAAATTAGAAATTCCCTTAACGATTTGGTGACTTACGAAACATACACACCATGAAATAAGGATCATACAATTAAGATATAAATACCCATTAATTAAATTATATTACATAATAAATAAAATCACAAGTAGTATATAAAGCACACAAATGGAAATAGTAACAATATAACATGAATCTCAAGGAAATAAGAAGTGAGATGAAAACCCCTTACCATGTTGTAATTATTCGAGTCGTATGGAAAAAAGTTAATAAACACCAAATTAATCATAGAATACCAAGAATGTAAAGAGAATCATGATAATATATATCAAATGGAAATAAAAAATGCACCACATGAAACAAATAAGTGGCAAACAATGGAAATCTCAAAGAATTAAATGTGAGATAACAAACCCCATACCTTGTACTTTTACTTAGAATAGGGTAGTTTAACCTCCTATATAATGGTGAAATCATTGTTATTAAATTATAAAAGAACCAAATACATAAATATGATATCATATATTATTTTCTATTATTGCTTTGTTAATAATATTTCAGTAGTATCATCATTTTGGGTGTTAACAACTTCATTTTCCTTTGTATGCTTAGTTATGTAAGCCATGTTTGTTATGGATATTATGTAGTTGATTCATATACCAAATAATATTATGTTCATAAAAATTATTTTTAATCATAAAATGAAAATTATTCTTCCATTATTACGATGGGGAAAGAATCTTATCATGTTCGTGGAGATTATAATCCGTTCGTATGCACGAGCGACAATATCTTTATATTAATGGGGAAATCATATGTAGTTGGATGGTATATCATATATAAATAATCATTATCATGTTATATTTATTATTTACATTAGTCAAACTCATTATTATACCCATCTAAATAATTAAGTTCCTGAATAACAAACTACACCATGACGTGAAGGCGGTAAGCCATACATACGCACGTATGGTGACTTTGTCATTTATAGGATGGATAAAATAACAAATATGGTTGTAAAATATTTATAATAACATAAAATTCTGTATAAGGTATTACAGTTATTATTTTGGTATGGAAACAAAAAAATAAAGACGATGTTTAAGAACAAAGAACTTGAAAGATGGTGGTGAAATTATTACCTATTCATCAGGTGTTTTCTTTTGAGTTGATCAAAAGGGATCCATAGGTTGGATTTATGATCAAATTAAGGACTATAAGTTTATTTGACAGAAGGTGGGAGGATTTTTTGCTGGATTTGTCGGAGCCAAATGACTTTGCATGTGTGAAATTAAAAGAAGGGGAAGTACCCTTTAATAAGAGAGGCGAGGGTCACTTTTGAAAAAATTTGAATTATTATTTTATAATAAATTCATTTCTAGTTTCTAATAACTCCAAAATAATTTCTTTCGAAGCTAAGGTTTATTGGGTCGAACAATTATCAACCAATAGGTTTTATAAAAGTTTATACTATTATTTTAACCTTATCTTTTAGATTTAACTCTTAGTTAAATCGTTTAACTTTTACCGCGACTTCTTGTATTCGTACATTATATGGTTAATAAACATAAAATAAACTAATAAGAGAACCTAAAGTTGTTCATTAGTGACATATATAATATAATTTAATCCATTTGGACAAACAATAGATTTTTAGGAATATTATATAAACCAATAATATAGTATTTGTTTTAAAAACTCATTTATGTCAATTTTGACATTATTTAGTATTTGGTTTTTGTGAAAATTATAACAGCATGATTACTTAGAAAAAAGTAATTTAATAAACCCTAGAATGTCATATTAACCTATAATTTTTTTTAATTCATCAAAAGTCTCAAATTACATTTATTTGGATATTTATAATATCAATTATTTTAATCTTACATTAATAATGTAATTATTGCGTCATCATTTTGTCATAAATAAATTTAATTATTTAAGGTCTAAAAATTATAAATAAATTACTATTATGTAGGAAATATTTATAACTTTCTAATGAATATTTATTGTCGAATTTATCTTATGTGTAACCATATATTAAAAATGGTTTAGTTATTAAACTTTGATTTTAACTCTTTTAACTCATTTGTAAATAAAATAATAATAAATGCCCTAATCTAATCCATGTCGACCAAATAGTATCAACTTTTATTCCTAAGGTTGTTTTTGGTCGAATTACACATATCCAATAGAATTAGGATATGTGTTAGGGTAATTATCATATCATTTTTACCCTTAATTACCCTATTTACTTTTAACTGTGGTAAATAAAGGTCAAAAGTTAATATTCAAAAAAAATTATTTTCATCTTATTGAACTAAATTTACTTACTTATTTCAACTGTGTCTCTCAGATTTTTTTAATTCAACTCACAGAAGAGGTAAAATTATGTTTTATGCAAATTTGCTAATGCTTCAAGAAGGTGAGTAAAAGACGGTAAAAAGTTCAATAAAATTTAATAAATATAATTTTATTATAAATTGAATCCAATGAATTACATTGAACTTATATATGTATTATTTATCTATTTTTACTTAAAATAAATTTAAATATAAAGTCGATTTTAAACTATAACACCGTGTTTTTCACTATTGATAAAAAATTGAATGTTTTCAAGAAATATAAAAAGTTCACCCGAATCTAATTTTGATATTAATAATTAAAAAATGAAATATATTTTACCAAATTAAAAACCTAGAAGTTTCATTAATTAATTTAAAATTATTTCCCATTTTTGAAACTGAAAAGCAGTTTTTAAAAAGTAAAAACTATCAAATGATTGACATGTGTTTATGTAAAATTGAAATGTAAAATTACTTATAATGATCTACATTGTATTAAATGATAAAAATATAATATAATTATACTTCCAAACAATTCAAATTCATAATTTAACCTTATAAATTATTTCTATTAGATTTTTTTTTCAATTGAAATTTAGTATTTTTCAGTATTCATCAAAATATGAAAGTTATTAGAAAGGCAGCAAAAATTTTTTCAAAATAAATTTTTATGTCCCGATTCTAAAGAAGAATTTAATTTCATTAAATTGAATATATAAAAGTGTAAAATATTTGTTTTAAAAAGGGTCTTCCATTAGAAGGTGGTAAAATTGCATTAAAAAAAATACCTTTTTATCCAAAAAATGCATATGTTCTTATATTATGTCTAAGAAACACATAATATGGATTCTAAAATTATATGAAGCATATAAAATTCAAAATTCAGTTAATATAATTCATAAAAACTTTTGAACTACTAGTTTTGTAAGTCATGGGGTTCTCAAACTCGGTGTTGCGTGTAGCACAAGCTATTGAATTACATTAAAGAAAATAACTTACTATCAAATCGTGGGGTGTTACAATTATACCGACTAATAGAGTATGTACCAAATTCTTGAAAGAAAACTCCAATACTAGATAAAGATCCACATCAATGAGTGACAATGAGATGACAATCGATGGACTTTATATTTTATGTATTGGATCTATATAAAAAATGTTTGGTTTGTCAATGTTGAATCCCCGCATGAATGTCCCAAATTAATTAGGGTTCGAGTTTACCCTAAAATCATCATGGAAGGTGAATCAAAAATTCCTCCACATGTTGTGGGCATTGTGAATTATCAGTGTTTTGTAATGGTCAAAAAGTTTCAAAATTCATCACTCTCTAGACCATTTGTAATTCCTTGGAATCTGGAGTAATCTATACTTGGACACCACCCTTCCCCAATTTCTAAATAATAAGAAAATACGATTTTTTTCAATGAAGCCTATATTATTAAGAGAGAAAGAGTAAATGTTTCTTAGATTTGAATAGTGGAACTATAAAAGTTAAAATATATTGGAGTTACCAAGTCTAAAATTACATATCTGGTTCCATGGAAGAAATAATCTATTTTTTCTCGATATGATATCTTAATCACCCTATATTTATTCCCTAGGAATATTTATTACATGAATCCCTGTGATCTATATCATTCGGTGGAATGACATCCTCCTATACTTTATTATGTTTCTCTTCAAGCATAATCTTTACAATATCAATAAAGTCGAAATATTGGCTATATGAGTACACTAGAATCGACTTATTTTCAATGTAGTCCAAGTATTTTACTAATTAGACCATAAATGTTTCCTTGAAAAAATATATTACAAACTACTTAATCTATGACCATCTAATGATTTCCATTATAGGGTCCTCCATACAAGGAACATTGGTATGTGATCCCTTGTATTTTAGGCTTTAGGGATTTTTGAATCTTATAGAACCTCCTTGATCAATTGTGATGGCTCCCCTGAAGACATCCTTTGAGAAATTTTGGCCATGCTTGAAGCATCACCTTACCTCCAAATATGTTCCTTTGATCTCATTAATATATAACTATTATTACTTCTGAGGATTCATCTTGATGTTGTGACTGAGGCCTTGTATACACCTATTGTGCTACCACTACCACAATAGAAGCCCTCATATTTCTTTAGTGGGTTCCCCCAATAATGACCTATATTTCACCTAATTTTTTCTAAACTTGTTATAATTCATCCATACATAACATCATCTATTATAACACTTCTCCTGAATATTCTTTTGTCTATATCTAAGGAAAAACCTTAAGAAACTAAGTTGGGGAATCAATCAATGATAATATGATATTAGAAATGGTTTCTTCTCAAACTATATTCCGAAAGATCTAGAAAATGTCCATTGTGAGGCCCTCATGGAGAAGTATAATGTAATCCCATGGAGTAATTCACTAGAGGCACTGTAATTGAAACACAACATGGCCTTGATTTTATAGTTCTTCGACGACAATTCCATCAATGTGCGCAACCAATACTCCACATCCATAGGCCACTAAATTTTACCTATTACCAGTTCTAAAATTACTATTTTTCATGATAACACTAGATGGAGTGTCAGATGTGATGGTATTGAACCTCTCATGTGATCCTCGAAAGGTGATCAACCCAATTCCTTTAACCCTTAGGGGCTACACCATGATGATTTTCAATAATGATTGTTAGTAGTTAGTTATGAAATGGTTGATAGTGCTTGGGTGGTTATATCCCCATAAATGCACATTGACCCACCCATATAAGAATGGGAAGGATACCTAGATTTGTAACTACATTCCGCTAGAGATAAAATACTCCCAAAATCATTAATATTATTATTTATTAGAAAAATGTGGTTTATTTGGGTCTCTCATTATAGTTGCGTCTCCCTTATGAAGATGCATGGATTGAACCCTTTATGGATTTCAATGACTTGTATTTCCCACTCACCAATGATGGATGAAAGTAATATGGTTAACCTTACTTTTGGGGTAATCCATTCTCTCATATAAAATCACCACATGAATTACTATCCAAACTATAATATAAACTATATTGACCATGAAGGGCCTTGTGTATGATTTATGGGGAAATACTTTGGCCACCATGGTATTCATAGTTTATGCATGTGGAAAAAAACCCAAACATGGTATTTCATGGGATATCAAGGTACATGTATGTATCCCTTCAGTTCCATTCCCTCAACACTAAATGAATGAATGGACCAAATGCCTAAATTTTTATTGATTTGGGATAAAAACCCCTTTTAAGGGTAAAGGGAAAAAACCAAGACCTCACAGACAAAGGGACATTAACAAAATTCAAAAAACATGAGGCTTGTAACAGATCATAGAACTACATAGAAGTACCCCTCCCAACATCAATGTTGATAAGGCATGACTCCACCAAAGCATGGCTGCTCAACAAGCTGTCCCATGAAAAATGCATAGGCCCGGTACTGATGGCAGCTCCATACCCTCTCAATCGTCCAAATCTGAATAGTCATGCACTGAGAAAGAGACCAACTCTATCCTCATATGGAGCAGTTCCAAGTAGACTGTGTGGGTGTCACGACATTTAGCAATCCTGAGACCATAATACAACCATCAACGACTTCACACACCCACATAATTGTTCATCCTTCACCTACTGCCACACTTTCAGCATTAAAAACATCATTCAAACAAGAACCCGTCATCCTGGTGGCTTCATTTTAGGAAATAGAACCACCACAATATTCAAATGCTGGAGAGAATCAGCCTGATCAATAGCTCAATGATCCATTCGAACCAAAGAATTCCATCAGTATCACCACTCAAAGATACTCAAACATCTCAAATGAAACAGATGACTTGCAGGTCCGAGGAAAATCAAAATATGTACCCTAACGGCCAGACTAGCACTGGAGTAGTAGCCAAATCATCAGCCTCCCTTGTTGACATCAACTCCGACACCGAAGCTAAAGAAACCCCACCGCGATCCATGAGAAATCCACCAACATCCCAGCCGCGAATCCCGAAGAGGAAGGCATACCCAGGATCGCGAAGTCGAACCACTGTCACCCAGGACTGAGTGGCTATAATTTTCACCGAGGTAGCATCACCGAAGAAGAGATCCAGGCTGATCTGACCAAGAAACGCCGCCCTGGTCATGGATCCGGTTAGATCTAAACCACAGAAAAACCTTCGCTAGAGTCCAAGATGTGTGAACCAGGGAAACTGGAGAAACTGTCAATGGGGACAGAGATCAATGATGAAACGGTGTTGCAAACCCTTTCCACTCTTCCAGTATCAAAGATCCAAAATGAATAAAAGATTCACGAAGACCACCAAATGACAGACCGAAAAAAATAAAATAAAACAAGAGAAGAGGGAAGGGGGAGGTGACGTCATCCTTATATAACAAAGTCACAAGCACGAGGCCTCCCCCCTCTAGATAAACACTGAGGGTAAACCCTAGTTCGAAATGGGAGGGAGAGAGACGCCGCTCCGAGGCCCTCATGGGAATCTGATATCAACCAATTCCATCAACACTAATAGTAGTAAATTCACCAAAATGAGGATCTATTCTTAGTCCCCTAGAAGCTGATTAATGGAAGATATTCCTTAGAAATTTTGACTAGGATGGGAATTTATTTAATATTATAGAGATCCCATATAATGATCTTGACTTATTCGTGTTGAAGATAGAAGATATTCATATCTAGTAATCATTATCTAAACCTATCAGATATGAGGCATGTGTGGTGGTAGTCATGGAACTGTGATATCTAGAGGCCTCAATAAAACCCAACCACATGGGTATGCTCTTTGAATTCATCAAGGACTAGTCAAAAAAAGTAGGTAAATTTGAAATAACGTGTGAAGAATCTCCCAAGTAGAGGCCCAACTCCTTGTCCTCTCTGTATTGTTTATCCATGATAGATGCTTGGTATATGGATGAGTTATTTAGGTAATATTTCATAGTTATTGGTAATTTTTTTTTCACCATTTTAGTGGGATTATAAATATTGTATTTTGATAATGGGTAATATTTAGTTCCCCAACTCCCCTCCACCATGATACCCTATCTTGATTTAATGTTTGAGATTCTAGACCCCCCCCATGAGGGGGGGGGGTGACCTACCAGTTTTTCTATCTTCCCTTTCTCTAGGGTTCCCCCCTTTACTATTCCAAATATCCTTCCACCTTTTCAATGAATCTCATTGGGTTTTAGGGTCCTTTTGTTTTCAACTAGAATTTAAAAGAAACCTATATCCATTATGTAAATTATAGATTCCATAGAAGAACATAAATGATACTTGGTGTATTATTTTGTTCTCAGAAATCCATCAAGAGACTCTCTAGGAAGAATTATCAATTACAATAGGGGTTTATCCACTCATACTATTGTAGTTATACATAGTATGAATCACTTTCCGAATTGGTTCTACAACAATGATGATATCAATATTTCATGTCACAATGGTGGACATATGATCAATGGATATTTTTTCTTTAGCATTCACTGGAATTAAAATTTTTATATACATTGTGACCCTTTGATGGTTTCTATATGGGTGTCCTTCCATTCTTTACCCATCCCATTTTAAAATCCATCCCTACTGTTCATGCATGGTAATCATGTGAGTCTCTTCTTGAGCTTTTACTGTAGGTCAAATACAAGCTTCCATCCTATTTATCCTTGAATCTATATTCATGTAAAATTTTCCAATCCACTAGTTGAGGATTTATGAATTGAGGTCGAAAAAGAGTTTCGATTCTCTCAAGGGGTGTTCTAGGAATCCTGTCATGGCTTCTGTATTTCTTAAACGCGACTCGGTCATTGTATCTAGTCATTAAATGGAGGTTCTTTCAAAAGTCACAATGTATCTCACATTGATGGGTATATTATTTTTGTGGGTAGTGGTATTTCACATCCTGGGAATCCATCTTTGAGGATTCTGTTGGAATCAACTGATTACTAGCTTCAAATATAATATCCCCTTAGACATGAACCCATGTTGAGAGTCCATTATCAGATTAAACAAACTAATTTTGTCTTAATTATACCGATAGATATTACTGTATCTAAAATTTAGAGGTTTGTTTGGGTGGGAGGATTCTTCCCCCAATCCCGGCCACTAGAAACTTGCTAAATCAGGTTTCCTTTCTAGTCGTGGTCATACTAGCATCAGCCTCACATCCGGTATTGTCCTCCATGAGTTTTAATCTTGGAAAGAAGGGTAATAATACTTAAATTATCATGAATAATAGGTATTCTATATTAGGTGTTGATTCTATGGAAAATGTGGATAGTGTAGCACCCCAAACCCTTCATGGTATGTGTCTCTTAAATACATTTTAGTTATATCATATATTTCATGAATCGCTAAGCCTATATGGAAAAAAACATGGTTACTTATAGGAGATATCCATAACCTATCCATTAAACTTAAATTTTCCATCTTTGTGATTTGAATTTTAAAAATCTGACACACATGGTCGTGTTCAAGATGATATTTAGAGTCTGATAGAATTACCTTAATTTTTGGTGAATAGTAAGCTACCCTTATGTATAGTAACCTACCCTTATGAATAGTAATGTACCCTAATGAATATTAACTTACCCTTATGATTAGTAATATGACTTTTATGAAATTTATCTATACCCTTGAGTTTATAATTGAATTTAGGCACCTTAATAAAAGAAGACGAATATTTTAAGTGTTTATATTTTTTCAATAAATAATGATTTTAATTAAATATTTAATTAATCATATATAAAAAATTATTTTTGAAAAATGGACATCATTTTAGGAATCTACACGTCAAAAAAACGGATAGGGTAAATTTTAGGCATTTTTCTGAAATACATGAATTTTATACAAATAGTAAAATCCGATAATTCACAAAAAATGATAAAATAATGATCTAATTGAGTCATTGATGATGATCTAGTGATATAAGACCAATTGGTTAGAAGTAACATGAATATATCACTTCTATTGGTCATGGAATACTCACTATTGGTTTTGTTGAGAGGAAATAATAAATTAAAGATTATCATATTAAGAAAACACTTCTCTCCTCCACTATATAAACCACCCCTCACTCCGTCTTCCTCCCACACCACTCAAGCTTCAAGACATGCATAAATTCTTCCAAATACTCATTCCAAGCCCTCTCCCCACTTCCAAGACCTTATGGTCTCACCAAAAGTCCAAAAATAAAGGCCTTAATGAGAATGTCAAGGAGGAGTACTCAAGAGGTGAACCTTCCTTCTCTTTTCTTTCAATTTCTTTTAAACAAATTCCATTATTTTTCTCTTATTTCTCACCTCCAATCATCAAAATTCCATGATAATTCCATTACCATAGATTTACTGTATTTTAATTGTTCTAATGGAATATTTCATCATAATCTCTCTTTTCCCCTCATTTTATGCAATAAATGCAAACATCGTACGAGATGTGTAAATTTATCACACTCAAGGAAGACAGGTTTTCAATTTGAATTACTATCTCCAATACTGTTCATGAAACCTTTTAAGTGGTTGAACCATTTTATAATATATGTATTTTATCTTTTTTAATTTTCATGAATCTTTAGACGTTCGTAATATGGAATAATAATACAAAACAGGTTTGTTGTGCACAAAACTGCCAAGACAAATCCAAGCGTTTATTTTAACTCATCGAATGAGTCATCCTCATGGTATATAAACAGAATAATTATAAGATCATATATATATCATTAATGTCACTAATAAATTATATTAAAAATTCTGGATGTTTAACCACATTTCAAATGAACTTCGATTAATGAATCTAGTAAACAAATCATGATACCAAGTAAGAAAATGCTTCCAAAAAAATAAAATTTAATCTCTTAAACCACTTAAAAAGGCCATTAATGAACTTAATAAGGATATAACATATCAATTACATGTCTATGATGTTTTGGAATTATTAATTAATGAATCTAAATTTGATTATTCTGGTCATTAAGAAATAACAAGAACACCTTCGAGCGTAAGGTAAGGAATATCTTAACTCAATTTCCATTTATTGAGTTACACATCTATGTAATTGGTTTTGTATTTCCAAGAATATGATTGAATGTCCTATAATTTTTTTATAATGTATATCCACATATATTTTAGGGATTTTTATTTTTCACACACAAATATTTCATTGATTTATCCTAACTCTAATGATTCAATATTTGTAAGGGATTGCTTAACTCAATTTTCATTCTTTGGGTTAAACGTCTATTTCATTGGTTACACTATTCCAAGAATATGTTTGAATGAAATATTATTGTTTTATACTATATATCCCCTTAAATTTTGTGGATTTTTATTTTTCACACATAAATATTTCATTTATTTATCATCACTTTAATGACACAATCTTTGTAAGGGATCCTTCCTCTCATTTATGTCCAAGAATCTCTACTATGTTGTGCCCTTTTATTTTTAATTCCTAATGATGGGGTATGTTTTTACACCTCCACCATACTTCCTTTGTGACATAAAAATAATTTAATTCCCCTTAACCCCTCACTAATCCTTCATAATAACACTCGTTACCATACCAAATTGTTTTTAAGGGGTTTCTCATCTCACTTTCATTTCTATGATATTTTCATTGTTTGCCACTTATTTCTTGTCTATGGTATATCTGTAATACCATTTGATATATAATAACATGATTATATTTATATTCATGTTATTGAATTATTCATTTGAGGGTTATTAAGTTCTAGTCATATGATTAGGCTGATTACATTGTGGTAAGAGACTTTGCCTCAGTAACTATTTTGTTGCAACTAACTTTGTATTGTGCACCTAATAATCCTTATGTGGTGTAACTACTAACAATTTGAGATAAATTTTCATTTGAAATTATATTTATATTAAATATCCATAATATCATATCATGGATATGTTGTTTTTTGAACATTATACCATTTTACATTCTGTCTTTATTTGGAAAGTTATTTTAATTATGGAAATATTGATGAATCTGTATTCTCTACTCTTTACGGATATTGAAAAGTAATATTTCTCTTGTATTGAATAAATGTTTAAAAAATGATTTGGACATAAATTGGTGGGTGGGGCTCTCCATATCCCCTCGATGCATCGGTAGGTCTCATGAGACAAATCATTTTAGCGACAAACCCTTCGAGTTTGTTTCCAAAAATCAGACGGGTTTCTACCCATAAAACTAAACCGTTTTTATGGTATTATGGTTCATGTTCTAGATACATGATTTCAAATTAATAAGAATTTTCTTTATTACTTATCATTTATTTCTATTCCCGAGGTTTTCACTATGTCAAAATCTATGGATGCAGTTTCTTTCTCATTTTATTTATAGCATAAGTTTTTTATTTATTCACCATGCCATATTGATTATGTCAGATTGATTATGATTAAATCATTAATTTATTCATGCTTCCGCTATTTGTAACCCTTACTGAGTGTTTGAGCTCACTCATTTCATTTTTTACCTTCAATAGGTGATGAAGAGAAGGTCATTTATTGAGTTAATGTGGTTGTAGTTTTTAGTTTTGTTATGTATTATATCTTGTAACCTTTTTCAATGTAATTTGTGTTACATCTATGTATCTAGTTTCTTTAAGACTACTAAACTGATAGTTCCTTCATGATTTTCATTACTTATAACCATTCCAATATCACAAGTAATGTAGAGGCTCCAGTCTTGTGGGGTCGGGGAGTTACAGTTGGTATTAGAGGAAGTTTAGTAGAAAACTTGGAAACTAGATTTAGAAAACGTAGATTAGGGAAGAGTATATAAGATAATTACTAGAGGATAAACATGAAATAATGTCCTAATATTTTGGTACGGAATAGATTATTTGGATCTTTCATGCAATACATCCCTGTCTGGATACGAGCAGGTAGAGGTGGCTCTTGCACATATGTATCTATGGTTAAAAACCAAAAACACCTCTTTGAGATAGACTCGAATGAAAACTGGTACCCAACAACGGTCCTTGTGTCACTCTTGGTTATGAAACTCATGGAGGATATGCTTAGGATAATTTATATTTTTTTACAAGCCTTTATTAAGGAGTTTAATGTAAAATTTTTCCTCAGAGAAACCGTGTTTATAAGTTTAGCTATGCATAGAATTTCAATCTTTGTTGAGTGATTTTCTATTTGAGATTCATAAACTAATCTAGTGTATCCCATTATTTATAAATGGCGTCTAATAGAAGAAGTGGAAACAATACTCGTGGTCAAGGTAGGGATCTCCATACTAAGAAATTCAACACAGTAAATGTTGGAGAAGACTAGATCATGATTATATTGGGACAACCTACTCAGTTTGTAATGAATAACCATTCCACACCTGCGTTGGATCGTTTCTTGTGGCCTAATCCCCCATATTTTAGCGGGGCTACTAACCCAGTGGTTGCTGAGCAGTGGATCAAGTACCTTGAAAAGATATTCATGGTATTAAGATACAATGAAAATTAAAAGGTAGTACTGACAGTATATTGTATCAAGGGAGAAGCTGATAGATAGTGTTCCTTGATTCGTAATACCACAAAGGAAGAAGAAATAAAGGATATGGAATGGAGGAATTTTAAGGGAATATTATTCTAAAAATATTTCCCTCATGAGAAACTAACTGAAATGAAGAGGAAATTCCTTAGCTTAAAACAAAGGGAAGAAGACAGTGTTGCAGAGTATGAGGCTACTTTCACAAGGCTGGCCATGTATGCTGTAGATTACGTACGTGACTCGGCAGACAAGATTTATCATTTCTTTGAAGGTCTTAAGCCTTGTATTGGAAGGGCACTGGCTTCTCAATCATTTTCATCATATGATGAAATCGTATTAGGTGCCATCAAAACAGAGAAAGAATTTTCTAGATCAAATCTTTTCAAAGGAAACCAAGATAAGATGTAGTACGCTTATAACAATGGAAAAGGAGAAGTACCAAAGAAGATCAAGGGAACAAATCTATTCCCATTATGTGAGAAATGTAGAAATAATCATCTCATAAACTTCTTGAATGTAATGAGAGTCTTTTATTACTGTGGAGAAAAGGGTCATTGATCTGATGAATACAAGGGGAAGAATAAATTTAATGATATTCAATGCTAAGATTGAAGAGAGATGGGACACTTTGCAAATGACTGTCCTAATAAAAAAGGAAACATGCCTCATAAAAATCCAAGAGAACAAGGGAGAGCATATGTGATTACAACCGTGGAGGTTGCAATTCCTAATAACGTGGTGGATGGTACTTTAATTTTTTCCTCAGACATAGACAACACTTAATTTGATTCTAGATCATCATATTCATTTATATCTTCTCAGTTTTCCATGAATATTAGACATGTCTAATTTTATTTAATAGTGGAGTTATTATTCAAAACTCCCAAGGGATGTATCATTGCCACAAAGGCATGTCGACTAGTCCCCCTTCAGACACCAAAACGTGCTTTAGTTGCTAACATTATCATCATACCAATGGCTGAATTTGATATAATTATCATTATGGATTGGTTGTCAAATTATGATGCAAATATTTTATTTTAAGAAGAAGGAAGTTACAATTTTTGAAAATGGTGTATAATCCCTTGTCTTTAGGGCAAAAACTTCACCACCTGATTCTTATCTAGAACCACCCCCAATAGCTCTACTAAATACAATAATTGGAGAGTAAGATAAACCAATATCTATTGGCGAGGAATGAAATCTTCAAATTGAAGATGTGCACATAGTGAAAGAGTACATTAATGTATTTCCAGAGAATTCACCTGAATATTCTACATCGCGGGATGTGGTGTTCTCAATTGATTTAATTCTTGATGCAAGACCTATATCAAAGAATCCTTATAGAATGGGCCCTGTAGAATTAATAGATCTAAAGAAACAACTAGAGGATTTTAGTGAAAAAATATTTATTCAACCTAGTGTTTCTCCAAGTGGAGCCCCTGTCCTCTTTGTTAAGAAGAAGGATGGATCCATGAGGCTTTGCATTTATTACAGGGAAATCAATGCTATTAAAATAAAGAATAAGTATTCTATGCCTTGTATTGATGATTTATTTGATAAAATTCATGGAGATCAATACTTTTGGAAGATTATACTTCGATCCAGATATCATCAGTTGCATGTTAGGATGGAAAATATTCCTAAGACAGAATTTCAAACCTGGTATGGGCATTATGAGTTTACAGTGATTCCTTTTGGAATGAAAAATTCACCCTATGTTTTCATGGATTTAATGAATAGTTTTTCAAGGAATATCATGATAACTTTGTTGTGTTATTCATCGATGCTATCCTTGTATACTCAAAAATCTATAAAGACCATGAAAATAACTTGCGGGTTATTCTGAGAACACTTAGAAGAAATTAATTATATGGTAAGTTTTGCAAGTGTGGATTATGGATTCAATAAATTTCTTTTCTAGTTCATATTGTCTCTAAGGATGGAATCATAGTTGATCATGGGGAGAAAAAGGCAATCCAAGACTGGCCCACGCCAACAAACATAACTCATGTACACTGTTTTATTGGCTTGGAAGGTTACTATCGGCATTTTGTTTAGAATTTTTCCCGACTAGATAACTCACTAACCAAGCTCACACGTAAAGGAGATAAGTTTGTGTGGACAAAAGAGTGTACAGAATACTTAGAGGAATTGAAAAGAAGATTGGTCAATGATCTAATTTTCACTCTTCAATCTAGAAGTGATGGATTTGTGATATACATTGATGCATCAATGAATGGACTGGGTTGCATCCTTATGTAAAATAATAAAGTTATTTCTTATGCATCAAGAATGTTGAAGACCAATAAGAAAAATTTTCCAACACCTGATCTTGAGTTAGTAGCCATAATCTTTGCTCTGAAAATATGTTGACATTATCTCTATGGAGAATGATGTGAGATTTATACGGACCACAAGAGTTTGAAATAAATTTTCACACAAAAATAACTCAACCTGAGGGAAAGGAGATGGCACGAGTTATTCAAAGATTATGATTGTTAAATACACTACCACATAAGAAAGACAAATAAGGTGGCAGATGCATTAAGTAGGAAGTATCATTGTCTTCTGACTCAAATGAGAATTGGGAGAGATCCTATATTTTTGTATCTACTAAAGATGGATATGGGAATTCTTTATGAAGGGGGAAATATTTTCTCTTTAAAATGATTTTTAAACCATCTTTATTATAAAAGTTAAAAATATCTCAATCTGATGATGAGAATATGCGCAATAAAATTAATGATTTCAAGGATGGGAGACTGGCTGGCTTCGTGTATGAAGAAGGTGTTTTGAAATTTAGGGAGAGTTTGTGTGTTCCATCAGTACCTGAGATAAAAAAGGAACTATTATACGATGCCCATAGATCAAATTTCTCTATACACCTGGGTAGCACCAAGATGTTCATAGATCTGAAGGAATATTATTGGTGGGATAATATGAAGCGGGAAATTTCTGACTACGTGTCAAGGTATCTAGTTTGTCAACACGTGAAGGTAGAGAGACAACATCCCAAAGGAGTGATTCAACATATACATATTCCTATGTAGAAGTGGGATAAAATTACGATGTATTTTATCACTGGACTACCGAGGACACCTAGAAGGAATGATGAAATATGGGTAAATATTGATCAACTCACAAAATCCGCACATTTCCTTCATATAAGAGAGGATTTTCCACTTTAGTGCTCGGAAATAATTTATATTAATGAAGTTGTAAGGATTTATGGCGCACCTCTATCAATTGTATCTGATCAAGATCCCCAGTTTACATCAAAATTCTGGAAAAGTCTCCAGAAATCTTTGAATACTGAGCTTCGTATGAGTAATGCTTATCACACCCAAACCGATGGAATGTCTGAAAGGACTATTCAAACTTTTGAAGACAAGATGAGGTCATGATCTAATGACTTTCAAGGTGTGTGGGATCAATAATTTCCTTTGGTGTAATTTTAAAACAACAATAGTTTCCATTATAGAATTAAAATGGATCCATATGAAGAATTATATGGAAAGAGATGTCGAACTCCAACTTGTTGGGACGAAGATGGTGAGAGGAAACTTATAGGCCGAGAACTTATTGAAGATACCACGAACAGGTGAAGAAAATAAAAGCCCATATTAAAGAATCCCAAAGTAGGTAGAAGAGTTATACATACAACTGAAGAATGGATGTGGAATTACAAGTTGGAGATCATGTATTTCTGAAAGTATATCAATGGAAGGGGGTCTTAAGGTTCTATAAGAAAGGGAAAATGATCCCCAGGTACACCAGACCATTTGAAATTCTGGAATGAATCAGACCTGTATCTTACCGTTTGGTGATGCCGCCAAATCTCTCTAGAGTTCATGATGCGTTCCATGTGTCATTGTTAAAGAAATACATTCCAGACCCAATACATGTACTCACATATGATGAAATTGAACTAGAACATTATTTTTCATATTGTGAAAATCCTATCGGGATTCATGATACTAGGGAGCAGTTATTGAGAAATCAGACAACACATCTTGTAAATGTTCTTTGGAGAAACCAGAATATGGAGGAAGAAACTTGGGAACCTAAGGATGTTATGAAAAAGAATCACCCAAATCTTTTTGGTGAGTTTCAAACATAAAATTTCGAGGATGAAATTTCTGAAGGAAGGAATAATGTAGCACCCCAAACACTTCATGGTATGTTTCTCTTAAATACATTCTAGTTATATCATATATTTCATGAATCACTAAGCCTATATGGAATAGAACATGGTTACTTATAGGATATATCCATAACCTAGCCATTAAAGTTAAATTTTCCAAATTTGTGATTTGAATTTTTAAAATCTAACATACACAGTTGTGTTCAAGATGATATTTAGAGTTTGATAGAATTAACTTAATTTTTGGTGAATAGTGACCTACACTTATGAATAGTAACATACCCTCTTGAATAGTAATATGACTTTTTTGAATGGCATCCATACCCTTGAGTGTATAAGGCAATTTAGGCACCTTAAAAAATGAAGATGAATATTTTAAGTGTTTATATATTTCAATTAAATAATGATTTTAATTAAATATTTAATTAATCATATTTAAAAAATTATTTTTGATAAATGGGCTTCATTTTTTTATTCTACATGTCGAAAAATGGTTAGGGTGATTTTTTTTGTATTTTTCTGAAATACTTGAATTTTTTATGAATAGTAAAATCTGATAATTCACAATAAATGCTAAATAATGGATTAATTGATTAATTGATGATGATCTACTGATGTAAGCCCAATTGGTTCGAAGTCACATGAATATATTACTATTCTTGGTAATGGAATACTCACTATTGGTTGTCTGGAGTGGAAATAATAAATTAATGATTATAATATTAAGAAAACTCCTCTCCCCACCACTATATAAACCACACCTTACCCCCTCTTCCTCCCATAGAACTCAAACTTCATGCCTTGCCTAAATTATTCCAAATACCCTTCCCAATCCCTCTACCAGAATCCAAGACCTATTGGTCTCACAAAAGTCCAAAAACAAAGGCCTTAAAGAGATTCTCGAGGAGGAGTACTCAAGAGGCGAACCATCCTTCTCTTTTCTTTCAATTTCTTTGAATTTCTTTTACAATGTTCCATTCTTTTGTTCTCCTTTCTCACCTCCCGTCATCCAAATGCCATGATAATTCCAATACCTTAAATGTACTATATTTTCATTGTGCAAATGGAATATTTCATCATAATATCTCTTTTTCCCTTCCTTTTATACAATAAATGCAAACACCGCTCGAGATGTGTAAATTTATGACACTCAAGGAAGATGGGTTTTCAATTTTCATTAATATCTTAAATACTAGTCATGAAGCCTTTTCAATGGTTGAAATAGGTCATAATATATTTATTTTATCTTGATTAATGTTCTGGAATCTTTACATGTTCATAATATGGAATAATAATACAAAACATGTTTATTGTGCACAAAACCGCCAACACAAATCCAAGCATTTATTTTAACTCATAGAATGAGTCATCCTCGTGGTATATAACCTGAATAAATATAAGATCATTTATATCTCTTTAATTTCACTAATTATGTATATTAACAATTCTATATGTTTATCCACATTTCAAATGAACTTCGATTAATGAATACAAGTAAACAAATCATGAAACCATGTAAAAAATGATTCCAAAACAATAAAATTGAATCTATTAAACCCATAAAAGGCCATTAATGAACATAATAAGGTTATAAAATATCAATTACATGTTTATGAGGTTCTTTAATTATTAATTAATTAATCTAAATTTGATTATTCAGGTCGTTAACAACAAACAAGAACACCTTCGAGCGTAAGGTAAGGGATATCTTAACTCAATTTCCATTTATTAATTTACACATCTACGTCATTGGTTTTGACTTTCCAAGAATATGTGTGAATGACCTATTTTTGTTTTATAATATATATCAACTTATATTTTGTAGATTTTAATTTGTCACACACAATATTTCATTGATTTATCCTCACTCTAATGATAAAATATTTGTAAGAGATTGCTTAACACAATTTTCATTCTTTGGGTTAAACGTCTATTTCATTGGTTACATTGTTCCAAGAATATGTGTGAATGACATATGATTGTTTTATAATTTATATCCACTTATAGTTTGTGGATTTTTATTTTTCACATGAAAATATTTCATTGGTTTATCGTCACTCTAATGACACAGTCTTTGTAAGGGATCCTCTCTCTCTCTTTTGTTCAAGAATCTCCCCTATGTTCTGCCCTTTTATATTTAATTCCTAATGATGGGATATGTTTTTTAACCTCCCACATACTGACTTTTTGACATATAAATAATATAATACCCCTTTACATCTTATTAATCCCTCACAATAACACTCGTTACCAAGCCAAAATGTTTGTAATGGGTTTCTCATCTCACTTTCATTTCTGTGAGATTTTCATTGTTTTCCACTTATTTATTTTATGTGGTATATGTGTTCTAACATTTGATATATAATGACATGATTATCTTTTTATTCATGTTATTAAATGATTCATTTGAGGGTTATTAAGTTCTGGTCATATGATTTGACCGATTTAATTGTGGTAAGAGACTTTGTCTTAGCAACTATTTTGTTGTGACTAACTTTATATTTTGCACCTAATAATCCTTATGTGGTGTACCTACTTCCCATTTGAGATCAATTTTCATTTGAAATTATATTTATATTAAATATTCACAATCTCATATCATGTATATGTTGTTTTCTAAACCGTATACCATTTTACATACGTTGTTTATTTGGAAAGTTATTTTAATTATGGAAATATTGATGAATCCGTATACTCTACACTATATGGATATTGGAAAGGAATACTGATATTATATTTAATAAATGTGTAAATAATGATTTGTACATGAAATTGATGGTGGGGCCCGCTATATCCCCTTGATGCATCAGTAGGTCTCATGAGATGAATCAGTTTGGCGACAAACCCTTCGAGTTTGTTTCTAAAAATCAGATGGGTTTCTACCCATAGAACTAAACCGTTTTTACATTATTATAGTTCATGTTCCATATATAAGACATTCAATTAATAATCATTTTTTAATCATTATCAGCTATTACTATTCATGAGGTTTTCACTATGACCAAATCTGTGGATGAAGTTTCATTCTCTGTTTATTAATGGCGTTAGTTTTCATTTATTCACCTTTCCATATTGATTTTGTCAGATTGATTATCATTCACTCGTTTTTATATTCATTCTTCTACTATTTGTAACCCTTACTGAGCATTTGAGCTCACCACTTTTATTGTTTACCTTCAATAAGATATGAAGAGAAGGCCATTTATTGAGTTCATGTGGTTACAATTTTTAGTTTTGTTATGTATTGTATCTTTTAAACTTTTTCAATGTAATTTGTGTTACATCTATGTATCTAGTTTCTTCAAGACTACTAAACTAATCGTTACTTAAGGATTTTCATTCCTTTTAACATTGCCAATATCACAAGTAATGCACTGGCTCCAGTCTAGAGGGGTTGGGGTGTTACAAATGGAAAAAAGGATATTACAGCTCTAGAGGATGAAACTCAAGAAACAGAAAATGGCGCTCTAGCCTCTTCAGAGAGTAAACCCAATAGGCATTCTGTAAAATTATATACATTAGACACGAATAATAAAAAAGGAAAAATTTTGTATCATAAGTTATCTAGTAAAAAAGACTATTCATAAATGTTCTACTAAGGACAATTATATTCTTCCAAAAGAAATAGATACCAAATTGAAAAGAAAGGTATTTGTTTCATACCAAGGTAAGGATTATTGAAAGGGAAGGAAGTATAAATCCACTGGCAGTGGAGTAAATTTTGAAATGACTAGTCCCATAAATTTATTTTAGGCTTAGTTTTTAGGCCCCCTTAGTACAAAAACTGATATATGAATGTGGTAAAATGGATCTGGAAGTGGAAGGTGTGAATTGAAGAGTTCATAGGTCATGTTGGGATGGAAAATTCAAAGGGCCATATCAATCTTAAAGTGGGCATCATTCCATCTCCAATAATAATTACTCTATAAAAGATATATAAAGGATGAGCCTTTGCCCATTCAAACCTGGGAAAAAATGCAAGAATACAGCGAATGATTAATAATAGATGAATTAGAGAATGATGAAATGACCATAGAATGAATCTTTCATAGGGTACAAAAATATTGTACATTAAAATTTTTCTAGAATGCCCATTCCATGTCATTTGAGGCCTTACCCTATGATCCTATTTTATTTACTTGTGAGGTGATAAATTTTACCTATAAAATTTCCCCTTTTGAAACTACAAATTTTAATTTTTACCTTGTATTCCAATGTTGTGGTATGTTCTTTGATTATATCACCAAAATCTGATATATTCATTCAAATATACCCTAGATAAATTTCTAAGTAATGCACCAGAGTGTTGAAGTTAGTATCAAGGATTAGTATAACCTCGAGTTTTCCAAACCTATACTATGGAAATATTTGAGATTGAAGATACATCATATAGCCTTACCTTTTTAATATTCCTATTATCTGGAGGCTTGATTTTATGTGGTTTCTAGGTTCAAATCTAGGGTTTTCAACAATTGAATTTCATTTAGTGGTGGTATAATGTGCATACATGTTTATTATCCATTTATGTAATATTTGTTATTCTAATTTTGATTTTTCTTTAGTTTTTATTCATTAAATTCCATATTGACAAAAATTTATACATGAATAAATTCATCTCACATAAGTTGATAATATAAAATGATTTCTCTCACAAATATATATGATACAAAATTCAAGGAATTTATGCCTCAAGATTCTCTTATATTTGGTGACTTTCATGGGAAAAGAAAATTTTATAAAATTATAAGAACTTTCTTAGTCCCTTATGAGGTCCCTAAACTTACTTTTCATGGGTATATGTGATCTTTTTCCTCCCATGTATCATGATATTGGAAATAAATTATAAAAATTCAGAATCATACTTATAATTTGATGCTCCCTTCACTAATAAAATGTTATTTTAGGGGTGTATTTTTTATGATTGAACACATTTCAAATATGGATCAAAGAGTATATATGAAAAAAGGAAGAAAATTGGAGAAAATATCCATATTTTAATTTGACATAGAAAGTTCAATAAGCCAATGTTTGGAGTCAGTATCGAAGATCATGTTGTGAGAGCATGAAGCACATGGACTTGTTCTTACTTTTATTAGTAAAGAGGATAATATATTTATGAATATTTTTAGTTCTGAAATAAATTTTTGTCTAATTGGGTTAGAAAAAGGATTCATGGGAACACAATATTATTAAAATATTTAATTACTATTAATCTAGAAGGTAAATATATAGTGATCAAGTTCATAATGTGACTAAGAGTTTATGGAAATAACTTGGAACATGAATTTACCTAGTGAAACTTCATTTTTATATAAATCATGAAAGACATGAACCATTTCTATATAAACCATTTATAAAGAATTTATTATAGATTTTGGATAAAAGATTATGAAAGCCCAGAATAGTTTTAATTTTATTTTCCTAATTAAAAATTACCAATTTATCATAATTTTACCTTCTTTGAATAAACATATACAAATATTTTCCCAATATTTTTGTTTCCATACATAGTTTATATATTTCTTATAAAAAATTTGACCTTAATTTCATTATATTGATCATATTTATAACAATAATGCTTTTGTCTACAATTTTCAATTAGATCAATTTCTATGTTTTCAAATAATTTATCATTTGATCTTGATGCAATATTTTTTATTTTTTCATTTTCTTCAATAAGATTCTTACTCTCTGTGTATTTATATTTCAATTCACCAATGGCTATGATATTTATATGTAATTTAATATTTTTTTATAAAGAAAATCTATAAGAGTGGCCTTTTTGAACCCTATACTCCAAGGAAAACCCTCAGAACAAAGAGGTTGTATTGCCTTAGACGAGATGACAAATAATACCATGGGGTAACACCACGATCAGAAATGGTTCAACAGAGAAATCTGCTAGACAGGTGAAGTGCACCCACTCTACCCACCCTATGAGACACTAGGTGACCTGGAAAGACGAGTGGTACATGGGAGGCAGAAATTCCTCCAAGAGAGGGCTCTTAGGAATTGAACAGCAGACCTCATTGAACACCGTTTCTTTTGGACCTCCACCCTACAAAACTATTCTGCCATCGAAGAAGTAAAATTACAATGGGTTTTCATGCCCAAGGTGTTACACAGTATAGGTGAGCCATCAACCACCACCGAGAAACTTTATATACTGCCCAGCTATATGTCTAGTTGTAATGACACCCGATCATTCATGCTAGTTCCACATAGGGTAGAGGGGACCAAGGGGTAACTGGGTTTTCTATCTAATTTAATTATTTAGATAGTTCTTATGTTTACTTTTAATAGTGTTGTCCATACCAAATTCTTTTTATCTCAAGATTTAATCTCGTAATTTCATTATAAAGTTTATCATTAGTTGATTTTTTAGAATTAGATTTAGAAGATGAATAATAATTAGATTCACTTACATGATTTGATGAATCCATTAATCATAGATTTTCTATAACCTTTTAATAACCAAATTATTTACACAAATTGGAATCCTCTATAAAAATACATCAAAATATCATATATTTCTTTTCTTTCTTATACCGATTTATCTTGTTCTTGTAATTCTTTATCTGAAACCCTTCAACATTGTTGTTCCCTTCATTTATATATTCATAACAAATAATATTAGAAACATCAGTACATGTATTATAACCTTTATTTATTCATTCATTTATAGGAAGATTAATTATATATCTCCTTGAATAAACATTCTTCCTTGTTGTTTTGTTGAGTTAAAAAACAAGATCCATTTCATTTCTTTTCAATTTAGAATGAGAAGAGTATGTCAAAAAATTTATTTTCAATTTATATATAATTAATTTTTTTATAATTATATTCTTAGTAAATATTTTTTAGTTCTAACTCTAGTTGAAATGAAGATCCCATAATATTGTTTAAGGTATATTCTTTAAAAAATGTGTTCTATCAATTTCTTTTCATAATAGTACTTTTTTATGTAATTCTATTAAAACTATTTCTACCAAAAAAATTATTCAATGTTTATACTATAGAACTCAAACCATTTAATATACTAGAAATGTTAGAAAATGTTTGATTATTACTTTCATCTTATCCCATTTATAATTCTTAATACCCATCTCTTTACATCATATTCTTCTCCTTTATTCGGTTATGATAACCTAAATGAGAATCCTGAAAAATTAAACTTATTTTATTAGATTTATTTCATATAGATACATGAATATAAATATTTATACTTAAAATAATTTATAAAATGATCATTACCTTTTAGTTTATTAAATATTTTATTTGATTATTACCAGATTCTATATTAGGGTCAGCATTAGGTACTTTGAAGTCATGATTTTGATAGTCCAACTACCAAGGCTTATATGATTTTTGTAAGAATCTATGTCTTAATTCCAATATTCATGTTCTATTCCCTTAACAAATAGATGCTTTGGAGTAATCCTACCAATGTTTGAGTTGGTTTCTTCTATCTAATTTATTTACCCTTTGATGGTAATGTATTAATTGGGTTAGGAAGAATACATTTACATATTCCAAAGATATTGGACTTTATTTGATTCATTTGTTTGTCCCAACATGAGAATGGAATAATGGCTAAGAGAGGGGAGTTTTGAACTATACTTTTATGATATATTTTATATAGTTATTAGATTAAGTTTAATTTTTATTGTTTAAACAATAATAAGATGAACATAATGATTTTATATTGGTTTTTTCCTAATTGATCCCACTTTTACATGTCTCTTCTCTTAAACACAGAGAGAATTAGAACCCACTAAAATAGAATGAATGAATTTTTAATAGGAGTCACATCCCTTCAAAACTACCTTTTTATACCATAGAGGAAAAACAATCCTAAATTATTCTCACATTGATTCACATACTATAAAACATTCTTTTGTGGTGGTGGAAGAAACCTACCGTACCTTTATCCAGAACAAGGAAAAAAGAATCCCCTTAACTTTTAATGGTTTTGTCTGAACACACACAAAACTTTTATTGGGTTAATATAATTACAAAATCCTACCATTAAATGGGAATTGAAACCTTATACAATAAAAAACACAAAAAATATAAAAAAATTGTACTATAAAAATGTATTAAATAAATAGAGAATGAAGTGTTGAGGAAATAAAGCCAACTTTAGCAATGAAGGATTATAATGATGTATCTTAGAAAAAACTATTATAGATTTGATAAATAATGAGTATAATATATTACATTTATTATTATTCTCAATGTACATAGTATGATTTATCAATTACAAATTTTATCAAGAAAATTTTAAATAGTTTCTCTATGTAAATAAGATTATAATTTTGAAATCCGTTGTAATTGACCTTTCCCAATGTAGTTTTGACTCTCCCGAAAAAATTAGGAACCATTTCAAAGTTGAGACCATATTCTATAATCTAAAGTGAAAAAATAGTTGTACACTAAATCTTATATGAAAAATTAATAGAACAGTTAACATTCCATAATAATCAAAAATATATTCCTTGAAATAATCCCATAAAACATGTGAGGTAATATTATGAAATAAAAAAAATTAAAAATATGAAACTCTATGTTTTCCAAGATTAAAATGTGTATAAGTATACAGAATTTATTTTTAGTTAATTTTATTAGAATTGAAATAGGTAATATATAATTTTAGAACAAATAAATTATTGAAAATAAGCATCATAATCACACATAAAATCAATATATTCAAAGATTATAAAAATATAGAATACTTAATTTTTTTGAAAGAATAGTGTTGAAGGGATGTGTCATTCTCTATATTCTACATACCATTTTTTTACCTAAGTGTAGGTTTTATTTAACACTTCATTTAAGTGTTATCTAATGAGAATAAGTATAATTCCATACTTAGTGAGATTTCCAATCTGTGTATGTGTCAATCACACTTGAAATATATATAACTTTGGATCATAATATGTACTCTTTCTCTTAGAATAAATGTCATTCAACACTTTTTAGTTTCCATAGGTGTTAATTTTCTTCTTTTTATGTTTCATATGGTCCAACATATGACTCTTTTTTTATATAGTCAACTTTAAAACTTTTTAGAATGAAATGATTATTTTTCATAATAAACATATACAAATTAAAAAACTAATAATAAATAAATAAGTAGTAAATTTAGTTAGACTATTTGAATAATTTAGAAAATAATACTCATCAAAATTAAAAATATCAAATTATATAACTATATTTTATGTTTCTTAAATCAACATAAATAAAAATTTATTTTTCTTCAAAATCTATTCATAAAATACACAACAACCACGAATAAAATGTTTGAAATAAATAAATACAGTAATTTTTATTCTATATGTGAAAAACTATTAAATAAGTTTTCTTCACTATTGTTAAATGGAATAAAACATATAATGCTTCATAATTCCCAAAACATGAATTGGTTTAAAGAGACATTATAAATTACTAGCTCATGGAAGAAGTAGATATGTATTCCTAACCCATTATATTATGATTCATATTAATATATCTTTTACAAATTCATAATATTTTTATTGAAATCATGATTTTATTTCTTATGTCTATGGTTATGCCCTTATCCTTACTTTAGATATTATGATCCATTTTTGATCAGGTATGATCTTCAAAGGTTATGTTATGGGAAATTGATTATGCTCTCATACCCACACACTTATATTTTAATTACTAATAATCTACATTTTTTACACTTACTATGTGTTTGAGATCACCCATTTTTTATGTTTTACATTACCTAGGTTGTAAAAACGAGTACAAGCCCAGATATGTCTAGAAGGTTTTCTAGTATAAAATGATTATAGGGTATTGTTCACATTAATATTTTTATATAGATAAATTTTTAAAGGCACTAAAACTTGGTGTTATATGGTTGGGAGATTAAAATTTAAAATATAAAACAATAAGTGATATATTAATGTTTATCTTGGGACATATCATTTGGTATAGAATCCAATTTGTAGAGTAGGTTTTTTTAACACCAGACATGGGAGAGAGGGTCTGGGCTATCTTAGTTGGTACGAGAGCCTTGTTTAGTTATGATTGGGGATTAGTTTGTTAATTATTACGGATAAGTTTAGATATATAATGTGATTATGGTGAGAATAAAAGAGTAAAACCCAAAGGAATAAGCTTTAATATAGTAAAACATCTTAAAGTATTGGTAACATATAGAGTGTGAGACTTCCTAGAAATTACATGAACATTTTGATACAAACATGTGGATTCATTTTTTTGGAACATATTCACATGGGGGTATTAACCATGAAAAATGTTCATTTTGTATTAAATCTATCTTCACTTAGTTTAAAACTAGTGGTTCTAACAACACACCAGATTTGACACTCTAATGGGATATGCTTTGGGAACAATCACATTCCCTTTAAAAACCACTATAAATGATTTAAAAAAATTGAAGATGAAATATATATCTTTTTTGGTTATAGAACCTAATATGAATATAAAAAGGGATAAAATATATTAAGAAAATATGTTCATGATTTTGGTTTTTGTTTATCCTTTATGAGTTAATTTTTATATGTTTGTAGTTTTTTTGTTTATAGTTATAAATATAAGTAATCTCATAGTTCGACCTTCCTTTTTAATTACTAGATAGACAATGTTTTAATATAGTAAATAAGGGATATGATGTATAGTGTAGTGATTGTCGAAATATTTAACCAAAAGGGATAGAAGTTGAAGTTGGTAATACTGTGGTTACACTCACCCATGTATTGAAAGATATGGTTTACAAACTGAACCTTACAAGACTCTCAGACTACCCAAAGGAGTGAAAGATGGAGTTTTGTAGATGTTTAGTGAAAAGGAACACTTTTGGAAGAACATTCAACTTCTTACATGTTAATAATGTGAAAATAACCATCCTTGGGAATGTCCAAATATTTTCACATGATATGGAATATGATTATGCACCTTTTATGATAAGAAAATTCATTTGTTCTAAAATCCATTCTCATCCTTTATGATCACTTATATTAAATTTTTTCTACTATAGAAATTGAGTCTAATATATTTTTTCATATTTATTCTAATTATATCCATTTTTTAAACAAAATTTCCAATTTATTTCTAATAAAAATAAAATTTTCTATAGTAAATATTAGTTTTCACTATAAAATAGTTAATTATAAAAGTTTTTTTATAAATTATTCTCAATTTTTTTATATATCAATTAAATTTATATATTTCAAATGATTAATTTTATGTGATGTTTAAACATATAAAAAAATATTAACAATCATTTAATTAGTTATTTTTATGAAATAATAATAAAAAAATTTAATGTATAAGAAGTTATTTCTAAAAAATCACCAATTTTCATATATCTTATATTTTAAATTTAAATTTAATTACCACAAAATTTGAAATCGATTTATATTAAAATGTTTATAGATCTAAATTAATAATTTTAAAATTATATTGGGTTGGTAATCATAAATTTCTAACGAAAAATAATTACTATGGAAAATGTTTATTCTAGGTTAATATAAGTAAAAATGGGTAACTTAAAGTGGATAAAATTTCATTATGTTTACTAGAAATATAGACCATATAGATCAATTTTTTAGGTTTAATATTTATAGCCCCATTACTCACTACAAATTCCTCACCTAACTCACCTAACTCCCATGTGGTGCCATAATTACCCCTTACCAACAATTCAATTCCAAGGAAAAGTACCTCTTTTGATACTATAAAATGAGATCATTTAAAACCTATTAAAAACCATCTATATCTTATAATTTATCATTGAAACCTACCAATTTTACCTCTACATTAATTACATTACAACTTTATTGTCCCTTGGTCAAAAAACTGTCTAAATTTCACAATTTCTTGGAGGTATTTCAAATTGGGGCTTAAATTATCTGCGAGAGTATTATCCACTCTTTATAATTCTATTACCTATTTTCCATAAAAAATATTATAATATAATTAATGTAATTATAGGAATATAATTTTTATAAATAACGTTTTTTATATTCCTAGTAAAACCATTATATATTCCCTTATCATCCAATAGAAAAATAGAAATGCCACTAGTGTTTTGTGTAGAATTTCGCCTCTATGAACGACATGATTCATTTTTTATCACCAAACTACATGGGTTGTTATGATTATTTTCTAAATGAAAACATTTGATACATATTAAATAATTAGGATTTTGGAAAGGCAAATCATTATCATCCTTCCTTTCTTTCCATGCACTGAAAAATGAATTTTTCGCTCGCGCGTATGTGAAGAGTATAACCTCTATGCAATACATGTTTTTTTACCTTTAAGGGTTCATGGATGATTATAAAAATTTATTTAGGTCATAAATATATATTTTTTATTTTATTAATATATATTAATTATCTCACCTCAACCTTGATTTTTACAGTTATTTTATTTTATATGTATATTTTTATTATTCTAGGATCCAATTATTTTTCTCATAGAATTATTTCAAGTATTAAAATTCATTACATGTATAATAATTAAATTATGGTTAGTAATTACCATTTTTTATCCAATAATTTCGGATTAATAGTTTAAAAATACATTTTATATTATTTTCACATGGTTTTCCCATCTATACAGATAACTCGTGAAATTTTCCAAAACACTCTTAATTGGTCACACAATTAGCGTAAGATTTGGAAAACCATGAAACCATACCATTTTATGGTCCCCAAATTTTAAAAAATATCCTTTATATTTTTTACACCTCTTATGTTTCCCATAAAATATAATAACCACCATCACTCCACTCCCTCTTCACATGACACTCACAAATCCCATAATGGATCCCTCTTGTGTGACCTTCCCTCTTCCATCTCCTTTATATATTCCCCTCACTCCATATTGATGGGATCTATTAGGTTATTGTCCCACTTCCACTCCTCCCTATCCTTATTCATATTCATCTTGATCTTTCTTCTCTCCTATTACTGCATTTCCCAATGAACAGACCCTAGGTCTCAATGGTGGGTTTAGTTTTATCTAATTTTGTGAATGGTGTTTATAGAGCACAAAATTATCCCCACTTTATTGGTTTTCATCACTAGAAATGAGCTCCCTCTGGTTCAAGGTTGGTTTACCCCATGGTTTTCTCTATAATTTTTAACCATGTTTTTACATAGCTTCTATAATTTTGTTTTAATGGAAAATTATATTTTTGTGTATATTTTTGGGATTTATAAATTTAAAATTTTATTTAAACATTGTTTTAAATTTAAATCAAAGTCTCATTATATTTTTGGTAGTGGTTCAATATGTTTTTCATTTAACATGAATGCCATGTGATAGTTGAATTTCTTGAATTGTCTCAGTAAATGAATTAGTTTATTTTTAAAGAATTTTTTGTTATTTGAAGTGAATTAAAAAATTGATATGGAGTTTTAATTAGAATATAAAGTAATTCTATAAATACCAAGTATTGATGAAGTTCCTCAAGATTTGATTTGAATAAAAATGTGGTGTTTCAATTTTTTTTACATATTTGGAGATTATTAACATATACATGTGTACATATATGTTTTTATAAATTCAAATGGTAATATGTGATTTATTGATATGAGAGACACACACACACACACATATATATATATGTGTGTGTGTGTGTGTGTGTGTGTGTGTGAAAATTCACATGGGTTTAATGAGGGGTAATTCAAAAAAAATTAAATTGGGTAATCAGAGATAGTTTTCAAATATGTTATTAGTTTTATTTATAAATTCAATAGTAGAGGCCTTATTGACATAATTTAATTTGTCTTAAATGTTATATAATGTATTTTTTAAACACTTAAACCAATGTTTTTATAGATATTATGCCTTATTATATATATCTTTGGTGTTTTAAATGACTTCCATTCTATTTGAGAAATGTAATTTTTTAAATAGTCATGTATTTCTTTGATAATCATGTTTCTAGTAATTGGTTGAAGTAAGGCCATTTTAGAATGAAATATTAAGTTTTTTAAATGAGAAAATAATATGGGAGGCTAGGAATCTAATTGGGATGGATCGTGATGAGTGTCTATTTTTTACACCATATTACTATCTAAATAAAAAATAGATAATGGTTGTCGTGTCATGGAGAGGTGACACCACACTACTAGGCCAAGGAATGTAATTTTTAGTGGGTTATTGGATGTGGTTCCATCAGATGGATCATACTATTATACTATTAAAATGAATTTGTTCTTCAGTTCTTTTTTCATACACTTTAATTTACAATTATCTAAAAATTTGATATGCTAACCTAGGGATCCCACTATCCTTATATGACTTAGTTCATTCCCTCGGTGAATATTTATGGAATGATTACATTTATGAAACTTTTACTTTTTTTAAACTATAGATACTGTTCTTTATTTTATCAATTTTCGTTTTAGTATGGTTTACAAAATTGATTCTATAGATATTTCAATGTGTGTATTTACAATTATTTCAAGAAAATGTTTTTTAAAATAGGTTTTAAGAGGTGGATTTAAAATGGGTGTTTGTTAGACATGGATTATGAAAAAAATATTTTCATTGTAATTTTGTTCTTTTTTATAAAATAAATGGTATTTAAATAAGTGGTAATTAATGTGGATACACTTTTTAAGAAATTAAAAATTGAAATATGATTTTAAAATTTATTTTGAAAATATTTTGATAATGTATCTTTAATTAATGGGAAATCATATGACATGGTTGGTGGAATACTAGTAGGTATTTTTATGCTCGGTGTATTTTTTATTTTTTTGTTTCGTATTCTGTCTCATCTTATGGCCGCCATTTCAGAACATTTTGTTTTTGGTTTTTATGGTGTCTCATAAAATCACATAAAGTTATATTATTTATTTTTATTTGTTTATTTTTATTATTGTATCATCTGAATCAACCTTTACTTATATCTTTAATTTAATTAGTGGTGAACCATATTCATGGAGGTATGGATTTTTAAGAAAAACATTGTTTTGTGTGTGGGATTTTGAGGTTATTTGATGTGGAATATTTGTTTTACTTTAGGTTTTTATATTTTCTTATTTCTTCTTATGCGATTTGGAATTAACATTTGACTTACAGATGGGTCATGCTAACATTTTAGTATATTTTACACTATAGTATAATTTTTATGGGTAAAATAATACCTTATGATTCCACGGGATTCCATTCATGATTTTTGTCATCCTTGGGGATCTGTGATGCACCTTAGGTGTGTCATGGGCCGTCAAGGTCATCAGATAGTGGTAATTTCATTATTAGTTTGCGACAATATGACATCAGATCCTAGGTGAATAAAAGTTACAAGGTTTTTAGAGTTCTATTTTGTTATTTTGATAATAATGGTATATTGGAGTTAGGATTAGTGGATCTTATAAGGTAGGTAATGGGTGACTGACGATCACTACCATGTGTGAAGAAACCTGAGTTACCATGGGATTTTGGGTACAAAATTTTGATTTTGGGTTTTATTTTTATACATTATTAATGATTTTCTTCCAAGTTGATGTTATTTGGGTTTTTAACGAAATTTATATATTTTGATGGTTGATAATAATAGGGAAATTTATTTACCTACTATGATTTCACGACCAAGAAAACCGTGTGGATTTAAAGTTTCCGGTTCAATATGACTTCCATTTATGGTTGAATTATTGGAACATAGACCACTAAACTATGTGGTCAAGTAATCAAAAAACCCCTATCTCACTTGAAATGGTTTTTCAATATGTGATTTGATTAAGTAGGTTTCGGTTGGCCATTGGGGATAGAAATGGTAGTTTTAGAAGAATCATAATCTCAAATAGGAAACTGGTAAAATTGATTTTGTGGAGAATTTTTTTAATGGAGAAGTGGGTTCTTGGTAATTTTAATAGTTCTTTATAATTTTAAAAATGGTTTTGATATGAAATTTGTTGTTTATTAATTGAAATAATGGAATTTCATGTTTTTTATTGTTAAAAAGTGATTAAATGATTTTATCAAAGAAACTTGTGGAATTATAACAAGGTTATAAATTTAAGTTAAAAATTATATAAATACAAATGCATTATTTGAAAAAATTTAATGTTTGGAAGTAAGTCTTGAGTTTATTTTGGTGGTTTTTTAAATTTTATGTTCTTTATGAATGGATTTTTTTAGTATTTTCTTAATAGGCCTGAGTTTGAGTATATGAAAGTGGAATTGATACTGCTAAAGGAAATTTAAAAAAATAATTTTAATTGTTTTTTTTAATTAGTAAATTTTTTAATAAGGAAAATTAATATTTTAAAATATTTCTTCTATAGAATCTTGAAATTTTTAAATTTAAGGATGAGTTTTGAAAATAGTTAAATAGATGGTTTTATTAATTTGTGTGTTTTCAATTTCTTATGTGGTGATTGTGATTTATTCTTTTGAGTTGTAGTTTTTCTTTTGGATATGTTTTTTTGGAAAGTGTGAGTTTTTGTTTAAATACATTGATTTGAATTTATTCTTACCCCGTTTTGGAGAGTTATAATTCAAAAAGGACTCTCTAATTGGAGGATCTAGGATGTCATCGGTTATGAGATTTTAGTTTGTTTAGTCTTAGTATTTTTTGTTTGGGAATGTTTCCTGAATTATCTATCAAGTTACATTTATTAATTTGGTCTCTTTGAGGTTTTTATTATTCCTTGTTATTGTGGGTGGATCTTTAAGTGTTTTTGTATTGTTATAGTTTTAGATATATTTATTTCTAGTTCATGGATCATGGTAAAAACCTTGTGTGTATTTCTTAGGTGAGTAGGATGGATTTTTAACACACTAAGATTACACAATGGTTAGTTTTGGTTTGATATTGATGAGGACATCATGATTGATGTCCCTATAAAGAGGTCATAGGTTACCCTTACTTTTTGTTTGATCCATGGATGGATCACTATTGTTTTTTGGGGCATGTTAATGGTTAATAACTCGTCTATTTATGTTCCCAAAGAGATGGTGTCAGTGGGTGGATTGATATTTCTTATTAAGGGTTATCTGGAGAGTAAACACTAAATCTTTTGGAAATGTGATTATCTATTTAATTGAAGGTATTTTTGGGGTCTATTTGGTTTAAGGATTGAATTTTGGTCCCATTTATAATTATATTACCTTTGTGTTTTTTAACCTCTAGGATCATACGTTAAATGGTGGGGAGACACACTATGGGGTTCAATTACTTTGTTTGTTATATAATTTTTTTGTCTGAGTTTTACAATGAGGATATACATATGTTTTGTTTTTGTTTTGGAGATGCTTATAACATTCCAGTTTAGTCCATGTTATAGTGTTTTATTGATTTTATCATTGTTAATCTTTCCTTTTAAATTATTTTTATTATAAGGAAAGAAAATGTTTTGGAGGGGGAATTCTAGAAAACTGTGGCCCTCATTTTCAATGTAATTTTATTTAGTTTTAATTTATTTTTAATATTATTGGGGTTTATAATTTTTCCCCTAAAATTATTTGAAATATTTTATTTTTTATATATCAATTGATAGAAACATTGTTAGTGGAAACTATTCAAAAACCATGAATTTTGGGTTTTCAGTTTAGAGAGGTTTTTCAAATATTTTTTTCATGGTTTTCTCAACTATGTCACCAAACCATACTTTTTCCAAAACACATATTAAGAGGTACATTTTTGGTGGATTATTTGACCAATAATGCAGAAAGATCATCTAATGCTCCCAAAATTTAAAAAAAATTGATTTATTTACATTACCCCCTCTATTTTTGTCCCCTAAAATCAAACCATCCTCATACAACCTCTTCCTATTTATGTGATCAAATATAAGACCAGGGATGAACCCCCCTCACCCAATATCTTATCCCTTGATCCTTTATATCTATCCTCCTTCACTTGAATCTGAGTAGATTTGTCAAGGTACGGCCCCCTTTCCTATTCTCCACCTCCTTTCTCTTCTTATTTTTCTTATTAATTTTTCTTCTCTCCTCTCATTGAATTGTGCATTGTGAATGATATATGTGTTAGGGTGATATTTAATAATTTTTATTTTGGGTTATAGAGTTTTTATATCTTTCCATCACCCCTTTCTAGTGGATTTTATCAAAGGTGATGACTTCTTTTTTGTTCAAGGTGGGGTTTATGCATGCTTGTCTCTTTAATTTTTTCACATTTTATTTATATGATTCCAAAATTATGTTTCTAATTAATAACGTTTTTATTTTGTATGATTATTTTATTTCCTAATATAATATTTTATTTCATATTTATTTTCCTTGAAATATAAAATTATTTCAATTTTGTAGAGTGGTTTTAGTTTTTTATTTACTACGCATGCCTTGTGTTTAAACAAATAGTCTGGATGTACCTTGAGAATGAAGGATGCTATTTTTCATTGTGTTTTTGGTCTTTTAAGTAAATTATCAATGTTCTATTGAGTTTTAAATTTAATTTCAAGTATTAATTGAAATTTTAAGTAATTTTAAAGTGTTTGGTGATTGGTTTTGAATAAAGACGTGGGGTAACAAATTGATATTTATGTATTTGGTGTCTAAAAAAATATACATGGGTATATATTTTTATAATTTTAGATGATAATATGTGCATTTTTTAATGATAACAATACATATACACTTGTAAATTTAAATTGTTATAACAATGGGAGTATATTTTGAAATTAATTTGGGTTCTCTAACTCGTTTTTTAAATATGTTTTCAAATTGATTTATAAAGTAAATAGTAAAAAAAATGATTTAGCATATTACCTATATTTTATATATAAATTTTTAATAGTTAATCCCATGTTTCAAAAAAATTTATGATTTATTATGTGTATCCTTGTTGCTTTAAATGTTTTCCCTCAGTTTGAGAAATGAAATGGTTCAAGGAGGCATGCATTTTTTTTGTAAAACTAGTTAGTCATAATAGGATAATGAATGACCCTTTTAAAATTAAATATAAAATTTTTGAGATGGTAAAAGAACATGATAACCCTGGTAGCTAAGGGTAAATACTAGTGTTAATTATATCTTTTGGTTTACAACACTTTACTAAATAATAAAACATAGATATAAGTTTTTGTGTCGTAGATGGGTGGCACCGAACCACTTGGCAAAGACATGTACTCCTTAGAAGGTGATTAATGAAGGAGTCATCAGATGGTAGACACCATACCACCATGTCCTGATATTACATACTTAGTGGTTTTGTTCACACTTTTATGTTGCATTATCTCAGAATTGGATATGAGACGTAGGATTCAAATTCATCTTTGATGACATGAGATCTCCTATAGTGCGTGTTGATGAAATTGTAATTTTTTTGAAACTTTTACATCTTTCAAAAACAATAATAATTATTATTTATTTAACCATTATTGTTTTTTTAATTGTTTGAAAAAAATGTTTTTAATGAAATTTCAATGTTTTTTTCACAACTTTTTTCATAATTAGTTTTTGAAAATGGGTTTCAAGGGGTGGATTTAATATTGATGTTTGGTAAAGAAGGATTATTATTTGAAATGTATCCATTTTTAATATTTTATTTAAAAAATAAAATTGAAGTTTGTTAAATGGTATTTAATTTGGTGTTGGTCTTTATGAAATTTTAATTGAAAGGGTTATTTGAATTTTTTTTGCAACCTACTTGAAAATAGATCATTAATTAAAAGGAGATCTTGTGGAATTGAAGTTAGTAGACTTCTAAGAATTTTTATAATCACACATATATTTACATTCATTTTCAATTTTTGGATAATTTTTTGACCACTATTGGATAATTTAATGTTAGAGGTTTGGATGGTCCCTGATATAGTCATATAGAGGTATGTTAGTTGTTTTTATTTGTTTAAATTTATAATAACATCTGTCAAAACGAAATTTACTGAATTATTTACATTAATTACTTTAACTCTATATTATTGGTCTTATTAATGTTGAATATAAAAGATATTCTGTGCATAGGTTTTGGAGGAATGTTGAGGTAAATTCATGGTTTTATATATGTTTTAATCAACTTTATTAAGTCTTCTTATATGATTTGGGGTGGACTTTAGAATTATTTAGATGTTTGGTAACACCCTTGGATTGAAAAATTCAATATTTTATTATTTATTTCTAGATATGTAATGATTGGGGTTTTCGTTTAGATGTTTATGGAAATATTCCGAATGTTTTAGAGAGGTTTTTAAGATACCCAATTTGACGACATTTTAGTGAAACTGTTCGATTTCATGAGGAAACCATGATATGTAATGACGCGTTAATTAGGAAGAGAAATAGTTATAACAAAATTTTAATTAACTATGTATAGTGGGAATTTTTGAGGCAATGGTAATTCTCATGGTTAGAATATTTTTTTCCAAAACAAGGTAGCCTAAACATGCTATAAAAATAATTAAATTTGAAAATGTTGTTTTTAACCGAAAAAATCCCCTGAAACACCTCATCCCCCTTATCTTAGGATCACAACCATTCAATATAATCTATGCGATTTTTGGTTATATAATTCATTTTAATTCTCCATTCTATCAAATCTGAGAGCATTTAATATATAAAATAGAATTTAATAACCTTGTTCTTTCTCTCTCTCCTGTATATTGCCATTTTTCTGGAGCATAACACTAAATTTGGGATGTTATTCACAGATCCATTGTTGAGGTATTATCTTAATGGTATCCTGTTTAGATTAATCAATGTAATATAAAGGATATCACTATTTTTCTAAACTGGGAGTTGATTCTTTATGTCGAATGCATTGGGGGTAGAAAGATTATCCTCCTCTATCAAATTTTTCCTTGAAATTGGTGACATGGTTTTTTATATTTAAAAATTCTATTTTTTTATTTGAAACCATATTAATTTAATAGTTATAATTTTTTTTGGTATCACGTATTTAAACTATAATTCAAAGGTTATGAACACAATAAGTATGATTAAATGATAAAAAGGAAAAAAAAATCTTCATGAAACGTTTCATGTAAGACTTTGGAATACACATGGTTTGTGTTAGATAATATTTCATATATACATAGGCTAGTTGGTTTAAACATGGACACCAGTTTCATGGGTTAGAATAATTGTATATCCATGTTAAGGTTGTGTATTAAAGGATGAATATACCAATCTTGATTTTTGACTCTTTAAAAAAAGTTAGATGTATGGGTGTGTGAATTATGGATTTGGTATTCCACATGGAATTAATTTTTTACACTACATTTTATAATTCTAATTAGTGAAAAATTGTTTTGATATTCTTTCATCCTATATTATATAAAATTTTAAGCTAACATTTTTAAATCCCAATGGATTACTTGGGTTGTGTTAAGGCATTACTAAATGGTTGTATTCTCACCCCCTGTATATGTACCTTGGTGTGTGTGAAGAAACTACTTATCATGATACATGAATGGGGATGATTTCATATGTTACTAGTGGTAAATTTTGATGTTGATCTCATGGATTATTGGATATGGAACTTGCAGGTTTGTTGAGTCTTGGCATCCATAGTAGTGACACCTTGGTGTCGCAAGTCATTCACAAGTTGAGTTGGGTTTGCCTATTTTTTACCACATTCCATTGATACAATGATATTATTTAGTTATTTTGTATACTGAATTGTGTTTGTTTACTTTTAATAATTATATAATGTCTTATCCTTATTTTTATTTTGGTCTCATATATGTCGCGTCTGCGTAAAAGAAAAATTTTCCCCAATATTTATTTATTCCCTTTGAAATTATTTATAGCCTTTGGTGTCTACAAGAATGTTACCTATGGTTAGTGTCACCTCATATAAATCAAATAAAATTGATCAGGTTACCATAAAAGAATACATATAATCATATTATGTTGAAATTCATGTTACCTGGGTAGATCATGTACGAAAAATGTTATTAAAAACATATAGGCATGTCTTAATCTCATCATTTAAAGTTTAAATGATGAGATTTATATATCATGCATTAGTATAAAGACTTGTATATATGATATCACTATTTATGTGATAGTCATTTGGTCAGGAATTGGTAAATGAAAATCTGATAACTTTGATTTCTAGAAATGGTAGGTTGTGCATTGGATGATATTTATAGTTTCTAAAAAATGTTCTGCAAAACAAGGTAATACCACTTGGATTTGTGTTGTGTGTTCATCATATCTAAAATTAATTTTTTTATATTCCTTCCATGTGTTTTATAGATTATGTGTAATTCAACTAGTTTTTAATTGGATGATAAATTTGTAATAACACTGGTATTAAGTAAATAATTAAATCATAATTATAAACCTTATTGCTTTAAAAAAATGATAACATTTCTAGAATGAGTACGTTAATTAATAATTCCATTTTTACTATCTTTCTTATCCAATGATTACTAACATGGATATATTTATAAAAACCCTTACACATGGATGAGTGATGTTTTTAGCCTAATATTTATAATTTTCATGAGACACCACATGTTAATATTTTCTAGAAATTATGGTTCATAATGGTTATGGTTAGACAAATAAAATTATATAAATTCAAGTTGTTAATTACTTATTTAATCTCATGATATAAGCAGCTAGGGAGTTATCCAAGTGGTAAGGCCAACCCATCATACTGCATTAGGTCTAGGGTATAATCTCTATCAACCCCAAATTTTGATGGTGAATTTATTATAAAGTGTCTTCCATATGTGACTGATGTCAGAATCTCTATTTATCAATAAATGAGGAATGTATATTAGGGGGTTCAAAACAATGCAACAACTTCTTTAGAATCAACCTTAGTGGATTATATTTAATCTTATCAAATGGCGGTGTCTCTCATTGATGGAAGCATGCGTGTCGTACAATGGGTCGATAAGGGAGGTGAAACATATGGATTGGTAGTATTTTTTCACACCCCATGATCTTATCCTATGCCCTAAAAAAATTAGTCTCTTTGATAACTTAATTTTCATAAATCACTGAACTTAAACCAATGATTAATTATTATTATTTAATTGTGGCCAAGATTTTAGAATCGAGGGAATGAATGAGATTAATTAAATTATGAAAATATATTTTACATATGTTTAAAAAATTAATTTACGAGCTAAAAATAAATTATAAATGAAAATAATAACCAATTAAACATAAAAGAAGTGTTTTTATACAAAACTAACTTTTAATATTCACAATAGAATTTAGTATTTATAAAAAAAAATTAATCACTATTAGTGAAATATATTAATAAAATTTATATCTTATGTATAAAATAGGTTTTTTTGAGTTCATCAAATAATTTTTATTGGTTGAATACAATAATAAAATCCAATATTAAGAAGAAAAAAATATATTTTTTTAAAACATATTTTTTTTCCTTTACAAGGTGCATGTTTAAAAAAAAACTTTTCCCAATTTTATAAGTTTTACTCGAAAAAATAAAGTGCATTTTTTGGAATATGAATATAAAAATTAAATTAGGGGGAATATTTGGTAATTTTTTGGGATGTTTCATTTTTTATGAATAGTGAAAATTATTGAATTTTAATTGAAAACTACATTTTTAAGAATTTATTTATATTGTTAAATTTTATTTATAGTATAATTTGTTAAATTATACATCAATAAGTCAAATTTAGGTTATTTTTATCAATTTTACATTGAAACTAGATATAAATATATTTATAACTTTTGAATGTTTCAATTCAAAACTCTCCTTTTCATTGTGTCTATGAGATTAAATTTAAATGTAATATTTACAATTTAGTGGATTGAATTTAAAAAATTAATTCTATATATGGAATCATATTGTCCAAATTTTTTTGTATGTTTAATTTAATTTTAAGGTATAAATATTCACCTTGGTCAAAATAATTATTTTCCACTATATATGTAAAATAGTGACATGAGTTAATGTTAAAAGGTAAAACTTAACGTACCAGAAAATTAAAAAATTCAATTGATTTTTGAGGTATTAAAGACCATTTATAGACTAGAAAACATTAATTAACAATCAAATTTCTTGAATTTTGTAATGCCCCTACCCCAGTAGCCCAAAGTCGGCGCATTATTTTAATACATTGGCCTGATTACAAGGAATCAAGTCTCGAAGGACTGATCAATTTAGTAGTCTGGGAAAATAGATTACATACATGAATTCTAAATTACACATTAAAACATAAAACACAATATAAATAATCTTTTTAGAACACCATTATTCCCTTATATTAACCATGCATATCAAACACAATACAATTCTTGGAATCTTGGGGAAACAAAACATAAGAAAAGGGTGAGCTCAGATGCTCAGTAAGGATAAATAATTTTGAAGAAGCTATAAAAATTTAAGGAAAGATGTGAAATAAAAAAACCTTTTTAAAAATAATCATGAATATAATATGGAAAAAATAAATCAAACATCACTGTATAAACATGCACATGGATATTCTACTAGTTTAATAATCACATGTAATAAATAATTTCATATTGCAGAAATTCCTAATGTTGGATATCATTACCACATAGTCAAGGCCTCATGCCATGACTACAAATATTTTTTTTTTCAATGCCTTGCACCAAGCCACTAGATTATCTCATGACACCTACTGATGCATCGAGGAGCTATAGAAGGCTACACCCCTCACTTAATATGTCCCTTGCATTCCTCATATGAAAATATTGAAACATAACATAAACATTCATATTAAAACTAGCATACAAAATGTCAATACTTAATCCATAAACCATGAATGGTATAAAAATGGCACATTCACAGTCAAACATATCACAACTCATTCAATCCAATATTTAATATTGTATTTATAATAAATCAACCTCAGTAAAGAATAATATCCCAAATTAATGTTGACATAGTTGAAAATAATCAGTAAAACTCATTGAGATAAATATCTTTTTTTCATGTAATCATTTAAAATTCTCAAAATTTATAAAGGAAGATGTTTAAAGATATTTTTTAATAAGAGTGTCCCATACCAATTTGAAACTTTTTAAAAGAATTAACATTTTAAAACATTCATGTCCATATTAATAAATCTTTAAAACCATTTTGAAAACATGGACATTAATGAGAAAGATTTAGAAGAATAAATATATAAAACATTTAAAATGATGTTTTAGTTAAAGAGTTTCTTATAAGAATCATTTTGAAAATTATTTTAAGAAATATGCACATGGATAAAAAATATGTCCCAGAAAATACTTAAACATAAACATTCTTGGATAATAATGAGATTGAGGAATTAACTCTTACCTTGCACTTTCCTTTGGTCAAGGGTGCATTTAACCTCCCGTATAATGACCATATAATGTTATTATATTATACCAAAATCAAATTAATATTTATTATATCATAAATTATTCATTTTTGACTTTATAATACCCATTTAATAATGATTTCCATGTTAAATTAATATTTCAGGTAATAATCACTTTCTCTATCATACGCGTTTTAACTTGTAATTCTTGATCGTTTCATTTAGATAATGATTTAAATACTTCCATAATATATAAAATTATTTATATATAATATATATTTAGAATATAAATATTTATAATATATAGATATATGAAACGGAAAACACCTTTTATGGAGACGGTAGGCTGTACGTACGCATAAACGTTGTTTCCATTTTCACAGCGTATTGAACGGAAGTAAGTGAATAAGATATATATAAGTACATATATATATATATATATCCAGTATCATTGTTATGTCATATTTTACATAGTTATTAATAATATATATTTTTACAATCATCGTTGAATTGTGAACGTGGAAATGAATCTCATTGCGTCGTGGAGACGGTAAGTCGTACGTACACACGAGTGACGATATCATTTACTTAATGAATAAAAGGTGTGGAATTGGATGGTATATTAATTGTAAAGATAAATTAACATATTATTTTCATTATTTATATACATATTACTCATCATTATATCAATCCAAATAACATAGTGTTGAATAAAAAATTACACCACGACGTGGAGACGGTAAGCCGTACGTACGCACGCATGGTGAAATTATCATTCATAAGATGGATAGAATAATGAGTACGACTATAAAATTTTTATAATAACATCATAACATTTATAAGGTACTGGAGTTATTATTTTGGTGTAGAAATAACAAAGAAAGATAAATTGGAAGAAGAAATGAACTTTGAAAGAGTTGATAAAATAATTACCTCTTCTTTGGGTGTTTCCTTTTGATTTGAGAAAAAGGGCTCCTTAAGTTGTCTTTATGCTCAAAAGAAGTCCTATAGGTTGAAATGAAGGAATTTGGGAGGATATTTGAGTAGGGGTTGACTGATCCAGATGGATTTGGAGGTGTGATTTTGAGAGAAGTGAAAGTACCCTTTTATAAGAGAGGTGAGGTTCACTTTAGGAAAAGTTTGAAATATTATTTTATTATACTATAATATTCATTTTATAATAGCTCCAAAATGATTTATATCGAGGTTAGGATGTTTATGGGTCTAAAACCTCTCAACAAATAGGGTTTAGATAGGTTTAGTTCTCCATATTAACCTTATCTTTTAGATTAAACTCTTAGTTAAATAGTTCAAATTTTACCATGTATTCTTGTATTATTATAATAAATGGTTAATAAAATTAATATAAAATTCCAAGATAACCTCATGTGGTTCATTAATGACATATATATTATTATATAAGTCTTTTTGATGAAACATATATTTTTAGGGCTATTATATCATTTAATAATTTCATATTTTTTTAAAAAAACACATTTATGTCAAATTGGGCCCTTAGAACGGACCGATTCTGGCGGGCCGAGAGGGTTCTGGTGGGACGGGTCCGGCCGGGTCGGTCCGACTGGGCCGGACCAGACTCTGACATGTTTGACCCAATTTCACCTTTTCGCCCATAACTTGGGCTACGTATGTCCGATTGATTAACCATCTATGGCGACAGAAATCATGGAGCAAGATGGTTCATTCGGCATAACCCACCCGAGGTTTGGACGAAATTGGGGTATGGTCAGGTTGGATTGAACCTAAGTCCAACCGGGCCCTTGGAAGAGAAATGAAAATAACTCACAAACCAGGAGTCCGGTTGACGCACCGTCTATTGTGTTGATACCCCTATGAAAATGGGAAACTTTGAGAAGCTTATTCTTGGGAATTTGTGGAAGTTGATTTATCAACACTAGGATAAAGTTGAAGACCCTCCCGGAATCAAGAATGCTTCATGTAGAACCCTGTGGATGGCTGTGCACTGACGACTGTTCCTGGATCCTGCGTGGGTTTGACAACACTAATGACTGTTCCTGGATCCTATGTGGGTTCGACAACAGTGACAACTGTTCCTGGATCTTGTGTGGGTTCGACAGCACTGACGACTGTTCCTGGATCCCATAAAGATTTGACAACTCTGACTACTAGTCCTGGATCTTATGTGGTTTTTATAGATAGATCCTGTGTGGGTTTGCAGAATAACTATTTCTGGATCATATGTGGGTTCAACAGTTCTGATTTCTGTTCTGGGAACCTGTGTTGGTTCGACAGAATAGATGATTTAGTGGCTACATCTGATCATCTCTATCTCTCTACATAAGTTGTATATCTGTGTGAGCTGAGTTAGTTACTCTTATGTTTTCCTCATGATTGAGATGGATTACTAGATAACTTAGGTATATGTATGATCATATACCTAAGTGGGGTTATCTGTTGATTTCATACCTTGTGGTTTATCTTTGTTGGATTTTGTGAGGCCTTCAGGATCTGGGGGTCCCTACTGAGTATCGTTATACTCACCCATGTATGGGCTATGCCCACACCTCATTGTGTTGGATACAGATGATGGACAAAGCTGACCGAGACTGAATGTACAAGGACTGGATGGTACCCGGAGGTGGAACTCATGACGAGTCGGTGCCCGGAGGAGACTAACAGACGTGGTGTGCTGAGGAGGCTATTAGTACCTTCCCTTCAGGTAGGATCTGTGGTGGGCGATGTAGGAGCTGCTTCTCACCTTTTAGCAGTTTTTTCCTTTTTAGTTGTAATTGTACTTTACAGTTGTGTTTTTATTTACAATCCCTTTACTTTTTAGCACTCTCTTCTTATATAGTTTTACTTAGTGTTTTTTATCCAGCTGTATGCTCTGTTGTGTGTGTTTTATTTTATAATGTAAATTCTTTCCCAGTTTAGATATTTACACCTTTGGCGCTAGTCGCCACCCCCTAGCTTATGGAAGGCGGGCTTGGGGTTGTCACGACACAGGCCTCGGGGGACGGGTCATGACAAATTGGTATCAGAGAAGTTGGTTCTACATAAAAACATAGGAGTCTGATCCTTTTAGTGAAGCAGTAGTGTTAATTGAACTGAGTGTGGTTTTTAGTTCAGGGAGTCCATTGTTGGTGCAGTGGCCAATGTATCCATACAATAGGACCTTGACTTCTGATTTCGGACTCAGTGCACAAAAACACTGATTGTGTGTGTTTCAAGAGTTTTCTTAGTGATCTCTTTGAGTTAGCTCACCAGGTATAACTTATTGACCGTGGAGCACCTGTTTCTTTTTAGGATGGCCCCATGCAGACAACCAGCCAGGGTTCCATGCTTTGTTTGATATGGCAGCCCACCGAGTGACGAGGCCTCGGTGCGGGGCCCAATTAAAGCGGAGGCTCCAGTGGTACCACTACCTGTTGAGCCACCGATGCCACCAGCCTCAGTAGCAGACAGTGCATGCCGCCTAAGCATGTTGCATGAGTTCCAGTTCCATAGACCACCCAGGTACAGGGGAGAGATGGACATGCATGTAGCTAAGGATTGGATGGAGGTAGTGGTGAGAGTTTTCAGACTGGTAGGGACAACGACAGACCTTATAGTGATGGTTTCCATGAGTCTTCTTCAAAAAGAAGCATGCAGATAGTAGAGCCTGATGCTCCAGGTTCAGGATGAGGCGACACTTCTCTGGGTAGACTTTGAGAGCCTATTTTGGGTAGTGTTTTTACCAGCCACCTTATGTGCGGTGCAGGTATAGGAGGTAATGCATCTAAAACAGGGTAGCATGATGGTAGATCAATACTCAGCGAGGTTCACCGACCTCTCGCAGTACTCCACAAATATCATGCATGAACCTTTCATCAGGGCCTAGACCTTCAAGCAGGGGCTCAGGCGTGAGATCAAGGCTTCTATGATATCCCTTAGCATCCCGACACAGGCGGGGGTGTTGGAGTAAGCCCTCTTAGTGCAGAGTTTCCTTTTTGACCAGTCACTAGTAGCAAGACCCACCACCAGGCATCACGTAGCGGAGTCTTCTACAGCAGGAAACATATGGATGTTGTAGAGGTCCAAGAAGAACAGACCATCCGGTGGATGACGTTTGGACTCAGGTTCGGTTGTGCGAGGCACACAAGACAGATCCAGTCATTCGAGAAACATGCAGTGTTTCACCTGCGACAGGTAGGGTCACATGGCTCACGACTATCCGACCCGCCATAAAGATGATCAACAGACAGTTGAGGGACTTATTAGGAAGAGGAAGAGGTTCGATCGAGGCTATCCACAGGGCACAAGAGGACATGGCCGAGGAGCTGGTCATACAACTGGTGGTGGACGACATTACGAGCTGTTACCACCACCACCACCAGGAGGTCCACTGTGACTGAAGGGAGAAGGTGGATAGGGGAGAGATCAGATCTAGGAATTTGCAGCTTATGATCATGGCACTCCGGAGATGATTCGAGGTAAGATCTATGTCGACTTCACCTTGCTGTAGTTCTTATAGGAACAGGTTCCAGTCACTCTTTCATTTGCACAACCCTCGTTCGGAAAATGGAGATTCTAACGGAGCCGTCGACTCGATCCTTATGGCTAGAGACACCCATGGGAGCATACTCGATGATTACAAACTGGTGATGGCATTGTGAGCTTAATCTAAGAGGAGAGAGCTTTGGATGGGATCTCCTCGTAGTGGCGTCAAGGCCTTACGACATCATATTATTTATAGACTATTTATCTACAGTCTATGCTCAGATCGATTATATTAGGAACAATGTGCGGTGTGTCTGCACGGGTGGGACTAGGTTTACCTTCACCAGGGAGAAGTGTGCCTTTGCAGCACAGGACAAACTCACCCGGAAGTGGGTGCAGCTAATCACTCATCAGTTGGCATGCCTTACGCTCAGAGCAGCTGATGTGGAGAGTCCGAGATATCCTATAGTGGTGTAACACTATACAGATGTTTTCCATGAAGATGTTCACATACTACCTCGTCATAGAAAGGTGGACTTCTACATTGACCTGCACCCTTGGACTACACCGATATCTACACCTGCATATTGGATGGATCCCGCTGAGCTTCACGAGCTGCGGGTACAGCTGGGGGACTTGTAGGGGATGGGATTCATCTGCCCCTGTGTTTCTCCTAGGGCAGCCTGGATTCTGTTCACCAAGAAGGCGGATGGGATCTTGAGTCTTTGTGTCAACTACGGGCACCTGAACTAGGTGACCGTGAATAACAAGTACCCACTTTCGAGGATTGACGACCTCTTTGATCAGCTGAAAGGGGAATAGTGGTTCTTGAAGATAGGCCTCATATCAGGATATCACTAGCTCAGAGTTCGATATGATGATGTTCAGAAAACGGCCTTCTGGTGTTGGTATAAACACTACGTGTTCTTGGATATATCTTTTAGAGTGACCAACACTACAGCAGTGTTCATGGGTCTCATGAACATGATTTTCCAGCCATACCTCGATCACTTTGTCTTAGTCTTCATCGATGACATGCTGATCTACTCGACTACAAACGAGGACCATGCCTACCATTTTCGGGTAGTACTGGACACAATCTGAGAGCACCAACATTATGGTAATCTCTCGAAGTGATAGTTCTGGATATGAGAGGATCAATTTCTTGGACATGTCATCTCGGAGGGTGGAGTTGTAGTAGATCTAGTGAAGATTGATGTTGTACATTATTAGGATCCACCCAGGAGTGTGATGGATGTATGAAGCTTCCTAGGTATGGCTGGATATTACCAGAGGTTCATACTAGACTTCTCAAAAGTTGCATCACCGGTATCATCCTTGACGAAGAAGGGGAAACCCTTCGTGTGGTCGGAGAGATGCCGATAGAGCTTTCAGGAGCTGAGGCAGAGGCTGACTAGTGGCCCCATATTGAGGCTTCCAGAGGAGGGAGTAGGGCACGTAATGTACTGTGACGCATCAGGGACCCGACATAGGTGTCTTCTGATGCAGGAGCGAGTATTGATTGCTTATGGTTCTCTTCAGTCGAGACTTCATGAGTAGACCTACACTACCCATGACTTGGAGTTATCAGTAGTGGTCTTTTCCTTGAAGATGTTGCAACACTATCTGATGGGTGAGCATTCCACAGTCTGATCTGACCACCAGAGTCTTAGGTATATCTTCTCTCAGAAGGACCTGAACTTGAGACAACGATGATGGCTTGAGTTCCTCCAGGACTATAACTTTGAGGTAGTTTATACTCCTAGGAAGGGGACCATTATAGTAGATACACTTAGTAGGAGATCCAGTATACATATTCTAGAAGAGGCGACAGAGAAACTGGATGATTTAAAGTTATTCTTTTAGGACCGAGATGGAGCAATTTTCCATTAGTCACTTATCGTCACTCCTCCACTTCTTCAGCGAGTCAGGGTGGTGTAGCTTGAAGACGCTAATGGTGAGACACGACGTGCTCAGATATCCATAGGGCAGGCACCTGATAAATTTTTTGAAGGTGGGGAGCACGTCATCCTCTTCAGAGGACATACTATGGTGCTAGAGTCACTTCAGGAGGAAGTGTTGAAGGATTTCCACACATCTCCTCTAGCGGTATATCCAGAAGCGGCGAATATGTACCAGGACCTTATACCACATCACTGGTGGCTAGGTATGAAGAAGGCAGTAGTAGAGTTTTTCTCTCGATGCCTCACTTGACAGAAAGTGAAGGTAGAGCATTAGGTACCAGTAGGCTTGGTTCATCCTTTAGAGGTCCCAAAGTGGAAGTGGGTTGGGATATCCATGGACTTTGTGACATGTCTTCCACGTATACTTGGGGACATGACTCTATCTGGGTGATTGTCTACCGAAACACCAAGATGACACACTTCCTTCTGATCAGAGAGAAGTGTTCAGTAGAGAGTTTGGGACTCCTCTATGTGAAGGAGATTTTACGGCTACATGGAGTACCTTCTTCTATTGTCTCTGATCATGACGCATGATTTACATCCCGGATATGTAAGGGGTTGCTGGAGGATTTCGAGACGCAGCTTCATCTGAGCACCACCTTCCATCCTTAGACGGATGGTCAGACTGAGTAGACAATTCAAACCCTCAAGGACATGCTGTGTGCTTGTGCCCTTGTCTTCAGTCACAACTAGGAGGATCACTTACCTTTGGTGGAGTTTTCCTACAACAATAGCAATCACTCCACCATTGGGATGTAACCATTCGAGGCGTTATACAGGAAACCTTCCAGATCACCCTTATGCTAGACTGACCCTTGGAGTTAGCACTAGTGGAACCAGAGATGGTACAAGCTACCACGGAGATGGTGCAGATCATCCAGGAGTGGATGAAGACTGCACAAAGAAGGCATAAGTCATATGCTGAGAGAAGACGGAGACCTTTGGAGTTTGAGGATAGCGACCACATCTTTCTATGTGTCTCACCCCATAGAGGTTTACAAAGATTTGGCTTAGGCGGTAATATTTCTCCTCATTTCATCGGACCTTTTCTGGTCCTCAGTAGAGTTAGCGAGGTGGCATACCGTTTATCTCTTCTACCTCAATTCCACTCGATGCATGAAGTCTTCCACGTATCCCAGATGAGGATATATGAGCACGACCCTTCACACATCATCGACCATGGGGAGTTGGATATCGACGATGGGATACTTTTACAGAGGTTCCAGTGGAGATTGATGACCGACAGGTGTAGGTCCTATGTGGATTGTCGATACCTCTGGTGCATGTACGCTGGCAGCACAGGAACCTCCTGGAGAGCACATGGGAGTGGGAGGTTCAGATGTGAGCTCAGTACCCCCATATATTCCCTTAGTTTGAGTTGTAGCTTACGGGGACATAAAGGCCTAAGGTGGGGAGAATGTAAAGACTAAAAAATTCAGTGGAAATTTTTTTCTTAAATATATTGGAATTTTATGAGTCCACAAAAATTTACGACACGTGATTCCGAGGCCTGATGTGCCCGAAAACAATTTATGATGTTTTTTTTTAGGTACGTTCAGTAACCGTACGAGCAGGATTTTATTACTTTTGAACCGGTGCTAAGAATTGAAATCTTAGGGAACTGTTGAACTCACACCATCGATATTCGTTTAAGAAGACTTTCACCGTGATGACAGCTGGTCAAGGTTGAAATTTAGTTTTTGGGTTTTATGTGGGAATAATAAAATAATTTAAGTGCATGTCTTAATTTATTTTATTTGTTATATCCACCATGTAGAAGTTGGAGGTGGGACCGCCACACCTTAACCTCCCATGAGAGGTTATGATGGTGGGGCCCAGCCAAAATCTACCTCCCATGAGAGGATTAATTTGTTGGGGACCACCCGAGGTTATAACCTCTTGAACTGTCCATCAAGTGGGGAGAAACCTCTTGAGATCCCCACTTAATGGTACCACCACCCTTCACATTTATTGTGGCAACCAAGTGTTAGGATTTTTTTTTTGAATTTCTTACCAACGAAATAATAGATATTATAATCTATTATTTGGCACATCTGTTCACATTGGTGATTTGAGTGGAGGATTATTGGGAGAAATCTCCCAACGAAGAATGACCATCGAAGAATGAAGAACACTTCATCCGCTAATGACAGAAAACTTCATCTTTGATCTCCAATCGGAACAAGGGAGGAAGCGCCATCCTTGAAAAATGCTGAGGGAATCGTCCTTGACTTCTTCATCTTCTTTTCCAATGACAACGAATCCGAGGTAGGGGATTTGAATTTGATTTTTTTTTTCTGTTCATCATTATTAAATCTTGGTTTATTTTAAGCCGATTGTTATCACCATAATGCAGAGGGTGTGGGCTGAAAAAACATGGCCCGAACCCCCTCAATTTTCCTCACTTGTTGATGAAGATGGCGGAGAAACTGCGCCGATGGAGGAGTGGGCCTTGGCCGATGGGCCGCAGTGGTGCCACAACGGTCGACATCGGGCCTGCCACAAAGGAAACTGGCAGTGCTGGGCCACCGGGTCGCCAGAAGGGCACGTCGCCATCGCGTCGTGCATAGGAACAGGACAAGGCCCCTGGCTGCAGCTTTGCACATGGGCGGACTCCATGCTTCAGGAGAGGCGCGGCGCTGTCGCTCTGCGTAGAGGAAGAAGCTCCGTACATGGGGCCCTTAGTGGTGGAGAAGAGGCGACCGGCTGGGCCAACTACCGGCGGAGCCGACGCGACTGGCCGCTCAGCCAGCTGGATGAGGCAAGACCCTCCTAGGTCCTATGGGATACCAAACCGGCATGAGGTTCTGGTTCCGTTTTGGAGATGGGGGGTGAAGCACCCCCCCTTAAACAACTATGGTGGGCCCTACAAGGCACCAGAAACCACTGGCCACCCAGGCCAGGCGTGCTGCCCCAGCATGCCCTCTCAGGCTGTGCCACCAACGCAGGCCACGCGGGATGTGCTACCCACGGGCTAGGCCTCCTAGCGCAGGCCAGTTCTAGTGGTTCGGGTCGGCCCAGGCCGGGACGGGCCGAGTCGGTCCGACGGGGCCAGACCCGACCCGGACCCGTGTGACCCAATTTTACCTTTTCACCCATAACATGGGATATGAGTATCTGATTGACAAACCGTCTATGGTGACGGAAATCTTGGAGAAAGACAGTTATTTTGGAATAACCCACATGAGGTTTGGATGCAATTGGTGTATGGTTGGGTTGGATTGAACCTAAATCCAACTGGGCCCTCATAACGGAAATGCCAATAACTCACAGACTGGGCGCCCGATTGATGCGCCGTTTGTTGTATTGATACCTACATGACAAGGAAAACCTTTGAGATGCTTCTTCTTGGGACTTTGTGGTAGTTGATGTATCGAAACTCAGATTGAGGAGCAGACCCTCCCGGAATCAAGAATTCTTCGTGCGGAATCCAGTGGATGGTTGTGCACTGAAAACTGTTACCTGGTCCTCTCTGGGTTCAACATCACTGACGACAGTTCCTGGATCCTGTATCGGTTCAACAGCATTGAAGACTATTCCTGCATCCTGTATAGCTTCTACAACTCTTTCTACTATTTCTGGATACTGTGTGGGTTTGACAGTTCTGACTTCTGTTCCTGGATCCTGTGTGGGTTCGACAGAGTAACTATTCCTGAATCCTGTGTGGATTTGACAGTTCTGATTTTTATTCCTGGATACTGTGTGGGTTTGAAAGAATATATTATTCAATGGATACATCTTAACACCTCTATCTCTCTTCATAAGTTTTATGTATATGTGAGACGAGTCAGTAACTATTGTGTTTTCCTCATGATTGAGAGGGATTACTAGATAACTTAGGAATATGTATGGACATATACCTAAGTTGGGTTATCTATTGATTTAATACCTTGTGGTTTATCCTAGTTAGATTTTGTGATACCTTGAGGGTATTGGGGTCCCTACTGAGTATTGTTATACTCAACTCTGCACAGACTATTCCCGCACCTCGTTGTGTCAGATACAGACGATGAACTACGCTGACCGAGGAGGAATGTACTAGGACTGGACAGTACCCGAAGGTGGAAATCATGACGAGTTGGTACCCAGAGGAGACTGACGGAAGAGGTTTGATGAGGGGGCTATTTGTACCTACCCTTTAGGTAAGATCCATGGTGGACGATCTAGGAGCTTCTTTTCACCTTTCATCTATTTTTTCCTTTCTATTTGTACTTGTACTTTATAAGTGGGCCTAAATTTCTGGCCCCTTTACTTTTCATCACTCTCTTGTTATACAATTTTACATAGTGGTTTGTATCCAACTGTGTGATCTGTTGTGTGTGTCTTATTTTATAAAGGCAATGCCTTCCACGTTTAGGGATTTACGCCTTTGGGGCTAGTCGCCATCCCCTGGCCTATGGAAGGTGGGCTTGGGGTAGTCACGACACGGGCCCCGGGGGACGGGTCATGACACAAAGTTTATTTTCAATAATTTAAGAACACAATGATCCCTATAATTCTATGTCATAATGATTTCTAAATTTGTAGTGAAACTCTTGTAAAATCCAAAAGAGATGTATATAAATGGAGTTAGGAAATGAACCTTGAAGGCGGACCTAATACATGTTGTAAATCATATCTTAAATACTTCCACCAAACTTAAATGAATTTTAATGTTAGGTTTGGGATTTAAGGGATTTTTCAATATGGGTAACCACCTTTAATGTTTTTTGAGTTAGGGGTATGTGTGTCTTATTTTCCTTGAAATTAGAAATGATAATTGTTTTCCCATATACCTCATGGACTCTCAGCCTCTATATAACACCAATAGAATTGATTTTTTTACCTTAAATAGCTTCAATATATTATATAGATTGTAATTTAAAAAATACTGGGTTATCTTATGTTACACTCAAGGGTGGACTTCTTCTATAGCTCGCGCAAGATCAAGTTTTACCACATTTTATCTAAGACATTTCCTTTTTTTGATAAATAGTGAAAAATAACACATTATAATTAAAAAACCTTTTTGTTAGAATAATTATTATTATGTAAATTGATTTTTAAAGTCAAAATAGACCAATTATATGTATATTAATCCAATTTAGGTAATTTTAATCATTTATATTTTAAAATTGGATTAAAAAACTTATTGATCTTTGGAGTGTTCTTCTTACCAACCTTCTCACCATGTTTGTGGGATTAACATTAAACATGATTTTTCCGCATCTGTGTATTGAGTTTTTAAAAGTAGACATACATGGTAGTAATTAGTATGATATTTTGAGTCAAACAAGATAAACTTAATTGTTTGAGAATATGAATAGTAACTTTAGAAAATTTATGTTTACCACAGTTAAGGGTAAATAGAGAAATTAATGGTAAAAATAAAATTATAAACATTATAAAATTACCCTAACACTTTTACTAAATTTATTGTATGAGTGTTTTTCGTCCAAAATCATCCTTAATGTGAAATTATAACCTTTTAATCCACTTGGGTGAGAGTGTGACATTTATTTTATTTTATTTAAAGATAAGTTAATAATTTCATACTCATATTTTTAATAACTATACCATTTTTAATATAGGGGTATGAAAAATAAAAATTAGACAAAAAATATTAATTTGATATCTAAAATGGGTATATACATCATGAAAATTTATTTATAAATTATAATGGTAAAATAGTTATCTTAAATGGTGACATAATGGCGATGCATTGATTGTTTAAATAATGGAAGAATGAAATAAATGATAGTAAATTTTTTTAAATAAATATAATTTGAGAGATTTAATGTCATAATAAAATTTTATGGATTAATTTAACATGTTAGTGATGTTTCAGAGGGAATGGTTGTAATTTATATGGTTTTTGTTTTTTTATAAAACAAAATAATGAATTGTGGCCAAATTGAAATTATTGATATTTTAAATTAAATGATATTTTATTAAATGATATAAAATATCTAAAAATATAAAGTTCATACACATTATTGGTAAATATCTCAAAATGGCTTATATAATTAATTTAGTGGCCAGTTGTTATTTTATACTAATAATATTAACTCTTAATGTATAAATTACATGATATCATGATAAGAGTTAAAGAGGTTAAATAAGTGTCAAATATAAATTTTAAGGATTAAAAACATAATAAAAGAATATAAAATAGTTATTGGATGAAGGGTATTATACTATTATCACCTTAATATAGAATTGATGTTATTTAATTCACTGTTGACTATGAAAATAACTCATATATGTTTTATAGTCAAAGATAGTTACAAAATATCACTCTCTGGTAATTAATATATTTTATGTATCCATATTAAGACAAAATCAGGATATAAACGAATATAAATATCTAATTTTTATCATAAATAAAAATATTTAATTATTTAATTTTATTTTAAATTTTTACAAATTATATAATTACCTTAAATGAGTCTTCAATGTTAAAACAATATTAGTTTAATTATCAAAAAATAAAATAGTTGATTTTAATAATATTAATTTTGATATATTTTGGATGAATTAAAGTGTATAAGGAGTTTCATATATCTATAAGATATACTAGAGATGTTTGATAGCATTAATTATAAGTTAACACTTTGTCTTGATGAATTTAATGTCAAATTAAATGAATACTATTAAATTTGACAATGATGATATTTTATTTAATTACTATATAATTAAATTAATAAAAAAAATAAAAAAACTAAAAATGATTAAAAATGGGGTAATATATTGTCTAATATATATCCCCTATTAATTTATATCTCATTTTTAGGTTTTTGGCTTTAGAATATCTTTATTATATTTATTATTTTGAGGATTTCCAAAAGTGCTGCTCACTTCAATTATAAAAGGAAACCTCCTCCCTCACTTCCTCACACCATATTGAGACTTCAATATCAACCAAAACCTACACATTTATCCTCTTATAATACTTTAAAAAGTAATGGAGGTCCTAGTTTTCCAAAATTACAAACTTCAGATCAATTGAAAAGACATCTAAAGGAAGCCCACCAAAGAAGAGGTAACTATTTTACCAAATCATTCATGTTCATTTCTTCTTATAATTTTTATTGATGCCGTTTCTCAATAATAGAGTAATACGATTTTTATAATCTATATTATTATATGTTATTAGGATTACTGTACCACAATATTTCACCTTTTACCGATCCTACGAAAAACAAAATCACCACGCGTGTTTTTGTACGGCTTTCTGTCTCCACAGAGTGGTATAATTTGTTTTTTATCACCACATTATTTTGATGGGTATAATTATTTATAAACATGATATACATAATAAATATTACACAAATATTTATTTTGAATAATTAACATGCAATCCAATTCCTTACCCATTTACTATTAATGGAATGGTATCATTACTCATGCATACATATGACTTACCATCTCCCTGAAGAAATTTGATTAATTTTCCATGTTATCCATTCAAAAATAAATATAAAAATATATATAATGAGTAAATTTAAAATCAATGAACTTAATATAATTATGGTTATGAATAAAAAATACCTTGGGCCTAATAAACTAGACTTATATGACAAAACATGCAGAGGAAAATGAACTAGTTAACACTGGGAACATGGTCAATAGTGAAATATTATTAAAAAACAATATAATAGGATCATATATGATATAATAAATAAGGGTATTGTTCTGGAATAATTTAATTATATAATTTATTAATTGTACAAGAGTTCAAATCACACTCAACTGAAGGAAAGTGCATGGTAAGGTTTATTTCACAATCTCATTATTATTCAGGATTGTTTATACATAAGTATCTATTAGGGAACATTTATCTTCAACATAAATGTTTCATATTAATTTTTTAATAAAAAATTTACTATTATCATATGAATATTTAGATTTATTTTTACCCATGTTTTGATTTCTATAAAATGGTTTGAAAGAAATCTTTTTTTTTGTAATATAAAAAATGAGATACTTTGTGACTTTTTCAATAGAAGGAATGTTTTTTAAATTATGTGGCATGAGGGGAATTATCCACTGTCATTATGAATTATCATTTTGAAGATTAAATTATGAGTTTACAATGTTATTTTCAAATAATTTTTTTCATTTATAAATGTCTGTCTTTTAAAATAATTTTTTACAAAGGTAAAAATTATTTCTGTCAAAACAATTCAATGATTTTGTTAGAGTATTTTAATCTCTATCAATATACTCTGTTCAATATTATGTTTAATTGTATTTGATCTCTAATGTTATCATTTATCATATTTTATTAAATTTCTTATGATCATTTAGACAGTGTGTTTCCTATTTTGATAACATTCATGGTTTATAGTGGATGTATTAACATTTCTTAGGCTATTTTTTCAATACGAATGCTTATGTTCTTTATGTTGCACTATTTTAATATAAAGAATGAATAAGAATTATTACATAATGGGTGGAGACTTATATAGACCCTCGATACATCGGTAGGACTCATGAGATGAAATTAGTTTGTGAGAAACCCTTCACATATGTTTTCAAGCAGTTTTCAATTGTCTGAAGGATAGATATTTAAAAAAATCAGATGATTTTCTACCAAAAAACGTAAACTATCATGAGGATACCTCTTGATAGTAGCTATTTTGATGATATATATTTATAGTTATGAAGTCCAACATTATTCATTCTGTCATGATTATTATTCCATGTTATTATAATATTAGTTAGAATATCCATGGTTAATTTTCATAGATCATGTGATTACTTTAATGGTCTGTGTATTAGTTATTTACCATTATATGTTTTTATTACATAATTACCCACAGTTATGCTGTAATATTACACTTACTGAGCATTTTATCTTACCCATTTCATATGTTTATTTTTTTTCCTAGGATTCAGAGAAGTATGTTATGATTGATATGAAGGGTTACAAAATGGGGGAATAATTGTAGACTCTGTGAAATTATTTGTGTATATTATTTTTCCAAATATAATTTTCATTACAAGTATATATCTAGATTGATAAGACTACTAAACTATTTGGGCCCTTTCGATTCAATTTCTTTTATCATATAAAAATATACTTAAGTAAGGAATAATATTTGGGCTACTTGGGACGAGGTTGTTACACTATATGCATAGTAGGTTATTTTAGGGTCTTGTTCATGTCTTCTCGTGTTTGGTATTTCCAAAGTCAACACAAACTATGTCCCATAGTTCAAGATCTATCTGGTATTTTTCTTCTTTTCTCACATTTGTTTGGGTTTTAGGTTCATAAAATGGAGGATGGTGGATGATTTATTCATTAAATAACAAATTTTATCTTTGTCCATTTAGATAAAAGTGATGTCATGTTTTTTTCCTAATAGCTATCATTCCTAACGTGGGTAACCATGATTGAGCATGTTGAATGGTCAAGGTTTTTTTACCATTAGTTCAAACCTTAAATGTGGGGAACCACTGTGGTCTTGAAAAAGGATGAAATTTATATCTTCTATACCATGATCAAATTATGATTCCTTCTAATGTCAGGACAATTATTTAGCGGGTTGTTATTTCAAATATTTGGATGGGACACATGATATAGTTCATTTAACACCAAATAGTGGGTATGTATTGAGCCTTACCTATACTTTTCCAATAGTTGTAATTAATTATCATAGGAATTTGTACCTTTATTTCTTCAATAACATGATTTCATTTAGTTTCATGTTCACCGACTATTTGAGTCTAAAATTTTCAATATTATTAAAGGGATAGTGTTTTGAATGTTTAGGTTGAGGGGTATGTTTAGAAAATATTGACCATATGTTTTGTTTTAATCATAATATTCTAGGATTGAGACTTTTTTTTCTTTATTGGTTAGTGGTGTTGCACCAAACTTATGTACATGGGATATGTATGAGTACAAGATACAACCTTTAATAGGATGGGACACTGAGGTGATATTTAGTGTGGTAGAAAGTGTGAGATGAACTTTCGTTTAATAAGGGACCCTCAATTAACAATATCTAGGATCATATATATTTTTTAGTATTTATAGATGCTTCATATGGATATATATATATATATATATATTTCTAGTATTGTACCATTATATGTATTAATTAATGGTTTTATGAGTTGGTTTGTTACTGTAATATATTATTGTTGGGAAGGTATCATTGTTTCTTTAGGTACTTGAGGTTATAGAGATATGTCCTAGTTATGTGATGGAAGTTAGTTATTCAGTGGGTGAGTGGGTGGGGTTGGGTCCCATTCAAGATTATTGACTATATTGACAAGGTAATCTATTTTATAGTGATTCATTTCTGATTGAATACAATTAATTTTAACCTCATTCATAAATATCATTAGTGTGTCAGTCAATCTATATTCCATAACAAGTTAAGAACATGTTTATCATGTCACATATGATACTTCGAATTCTCACTATTAATAGTAGCTTACAATGATCATGATAAACTATTTCTATGTCAACACATACCTGTGGTATTATTGTAGTTATATCATAAATAGGTCTATTAAGTAGTTTAGTATAATTATATATTTATGTTATACCAGTTGATTTATATTTTTATAGGCATCCCTAACTTCAATATTTCCATGTAAGGAAATCCCAATGGTGGGGAGAATTTGACACCCCTATGTTGACTAAATTCTTTATTCTATTATGCATTTTGAGATATGTAATGTTTAGGTTTAGCCTCAGGGGTGCATGACTTGAAGAAATTATGGGGAAAATATTTGGATTACCAAGTATAACAGGCATGGTAAATATGGATTCTTTGAAGAGGAGAATAGTTTAGAAAAACCATGTGTTAACTCTGTGACCTTCTCATTTTTTAAGGTAGTGAGAATTTATTTGATTGGTGAATAATATTATGATCTACTTAGCCTAACCATGTGATGAAATTAAATTAATAAACAAATTGTACATTTAACCCAAAACCCCCTAACCCCCTCAATTTTCCTCTATTGCCTTGGGATCTTGAGCCTTAGCCACCCTCTATGTGATTTTGATAATATTTTTCCATTCAGAGCTCAATTTCAATGAATCAGTGGGCATTAGATCTAGGATCTTGAAAGACAGATCCTCGTTCCTCCCCTGTATCTCATTTACCATACCTTTTTCTATAGTGAGTTACCCTAAACTAGGGATATAATGGAGAGATAAGGAGAGAGATGGAGTGATAATCCATATACATATGATATATTCAATAGAATTTAATGTATTTCAATGGGAAAAGAAGAAAATAAGATAACTATAATTTGGAAATTTGGATCTTCTTGATCCCCAAAAATAATTTCACTCAATAACATCACTTTAGAAATGAAACAATATATTTGTACTGAAATATTCATTTGGAAACCATGAGTGAAAATAGAATTTAACGATTAATAAATGAAGTATTATGTATTTATAAAATGTAGGGAACCCATATTCCCATTATAAACATAATATTTAGAATATTAATTTCACTTTTAGGAAAATAAAATTGACTATTAGGATAGTAACATCACCTTTTTAGTTGTAAATTAATATTATGGGATCTTATAAAAGGAAAATATGAACTATTTATATTATTATACAAGAAATAATTTTTTTAGAAATGATTAAATATTTGTTTGTTTTTTTGTAAAACATGTATGTTTTATTTTCATTTTTATTAAAAATATCAATTCTTGGAATAAAATGTATTTGAATTTATTAAAAATAATGAATTAATTTGATTATATTGACGGTTTAGTAAAAGTGTAGGATGCACCAACGATCCAGTACCCAAGTGGTATAAGCTTCTACTTGGCATCCAAAAGCCCCATTATCAAATCAGGGATGGAATGAATTTAGGGGGCACTGTAACAGTACTGTAGTACTACTATAGAAGCGGCGGAACTGTAGTTGTGGTGGAACTGTAGCGGCAGAGGTACTATTGCAGAGCACTGCAGTGGGGGAGGTGTTAGAGTAGGTACTATAGCATTGCAGGTCTTGTAGTTGTACTATTCACCGAGGGATACTTTGGGACATAAAATGGGATTTCATGCCTTGTATTCAGTCCACTTGGCCTTGGGACTTCGGGCTATTTAATGGTCTCCCTCTACCCAGACTTATAAAGGTATTTGCTTTATTAATAAATTTTGGGTTCAGCCCTATCCTTTAAACAAGTAAAAGTTTAGAATGAATCCCGACATGAAGATATAGATCTCTCTATACCATCCAATTTTCATTGGGTTTATCTTTTTCTTAATTTTCCATATATAAACTATCTCTATTACTCTTATTTATTCCTTATATATTTTTTTATAGGGAGTTCTTTGTCATATCTTTAGTTTCATCATCGCTGGGTGGTGATGATTGGAGTGTGTCTCATATTATCTTCTATCGGTGAATTGTTATGTTCCAATATCGTCATATCCATGGCTTTCTGGTGTGGATATCTCAAATAATAGATTATGGGGTGCTATTAAATGCTTATTTTGTTGATGAGTAGTTCTATGATTCTGGATCATTGGTTGATTGGCTCAGTAGGTAGTAGAGACATGATGGTGGGTCATTAATGGTGGCAGGAGGGGGGATTTATGCCCTAATCCAATACATATGTGATAGAAACTCCTCTTTTGATGTCTATAGATTGTGGGTGTCTTCCTAGTCATCTTTAGTGTTATGAGGCTACGTAGTTGGTTAAATGAGGGTAATATTCATTAGGGTGTTGGCTCTCAATGACGGTGGATTCAACAAACTCACGGGTGAGGATGTTTATACACTGTAGGTCAACAGTTGGTTGTTAGGGCTATTCACTAGTGTTAAGAAAGAAAAATAGTATTATATATAGGTGAAGATATTTTGGATTTCTTTTTATTTGGTGATAATATTCAAAAGTGTCTCTCTGTTGTGGGGAGCAGTTCAATCTTTCTTAGGTTTTTATTCGGCATCTTATTTCCTTGGTATTTCAAGAAGACATATTAATATTTATTTGGGTCATGTTTAGACATTGAGCCCATGATATTATGGTAAATTAATAAATTTAATATCATGGTCATTATATCCCTGCTTTTTTGAGCTTTCCCATGTATTAGGTTCCATTTTAACCCAGTCAAAAGGTGTATATTGTTTTATTTTTCTAATAAAAGGGCTTAACCAAAAATTTTCCCTATATATTATTCACATAAGACCCTTAAATGTATATTTAGTTTAATTTACTATTCTTTTATGGAGATATACATATTCTAAGGGTTCCCTTTTAAATTTATTTCATTAAGAAGATTTCTTAATAATTAACTTCTCAATTTTCATTGCTCATTTCAATTACCACATAAAGAAATGATATTAACCATCAATACTATCTATAAACTCTCATTTAATTATATAAATCCATTTGAGTTAATTTTTTATTTTATTTAAATTATTTTTCACTTACACTATTTTACGATTACTGACCATTTTTCATAAAACACAACTGAAAAAGAATATATTCAAAATTATTTATCCAATCCATTTTATGTCTTCATTTCATTGGGAATTTATTTCAAAACCTTATGATTATTATTTATCTACAAATTATAATTACGATATGACCCACTATTTTATTGAATTCATTAAGATATACCATTTGGAAATGTAATAAAACATGATTATATATTACATTTTCCTTCCACGGGAAATTATTGTACATTTTCCTTATGTTTTATTTCCTTTTGTGGAAAACATATGAATTTATATATTATTATGGGTTCACCCAAATAAAACTTTAAATCATTTTTTATTTCTTATGTATCATGAGATATTATATATGGGATTAAGGAGTAAACCTAATCCCTGAGGGGACTTTGTCTTCCATGTGATGTTTTCTTAGAAGTTACCCTTGAATTCACTAATTTCATATTCTATATTGTTACAAAATTCATAGGATTCCATGATATTATATTTATTTAATACTTATGTCACTCATCCATGTGATCATTCATGTAGCTTAAGTCTTAAGATATCATGCTATTTTATTTGATTTGTAACTTATGCTTATTTTTCATGTTTAATACCTTATTTGTATTTTAGCTCACCCCTTAATTTTATGTTTTCCATGGTTTATCCTATGCAATTTTTGTATCTGAAAGGGATTAGGTTATCATATTGATAAAAATAAAAATATGTTTTTTTTAGTCTCATTTTTTTGTATTAAGAACCAAGTATTCAAATGACACTAGGATTTTCGATCCTTAGTTTTAGTTTTGTGCTTATTTGTATTAAAAATCGAGTAATAATTAGTCCATGTTGATTGGGTTCCAACAATTAGTGTATAATAAAGGTCTAGTTATATTTCAGGATTTTGATACTAATAGTTGAGTAAAAAACCTTGTAATAATTATATGTATAGTAAAGTATCTTGAAATTTTTGTGACGTATGAAATTAGTGGTTTCCTAAAAATTAGATCACTGACTGTATACTAAAAGTTGATGTGGGAATATAATAAATGTTCCTATGGGTAATAACTTCAAAATGTCTCATCGGTAAATACATCAAACTATACCTAGTAAAAAAAAGAGTCCTTTATATAAACATGGTTTTACATTCCCCTGGGTTATGATTTAGAAAATTCATAAACTATTTATAAACCATTATAAAGGACATGTATGTATTTTGAGGTTAGAGAAACAAATAGAAAAAAATTACTATTGATTACAAAAATTGAAACTTATAGAGTCCCAAGTCTAGATATACATTACATTTATAACTTGTTCCTTCCATGTTCACTTTCTACCTTTTATATGATTATTATTTTATTTATTCTCATTCCTAAGATTATTGTGTTTCCAAAAAATTACAATAACTAGAATCAAATAGTGAATGGTATATTCCTCTTCCACTACTAAACATAAAATATCATTTTTGATTATAGTTATACATATTCCTTTTTAGGATTCATTTTTGTTTAAAAAATCAAACACCACATCCAAACACGGGTGCCTAGAAAACTATGATAACAAAAAATGGGTAAATTATTGTATCCCAAGTATATTACTCCTCCCCATTCAGTGTATAATGTCTGAAACTCAAAAAATATCTTTTCATAATTCATTTAGGGAAATTAGATGTTCTATTATGCGTGGATTTGAAACCCTTGTATATGGCTGACATCAAATCTTGGGAGAGGGAAATCACTCTCCACATCTCAATTCTTCCTTTAATTCTATTCATTTGTATAAAAGTGCATAAATATCTTTTTAAATATTATTATTATGAATAACTATTATTTCCTTATAAGAAAATATATCTTGCTCAAACTATTGAAATAAATGAGAGAATCATTCTCAATGTCACAGCCACTGTAAGGACAATACTTAATTATTCCTTAAACATATTTATGGTTTTCCTCATGGATGATAGGTTGATTTTTCAATTGAATTTATACCTGAATCTCTTCTTACATCCAAAAATATTAATTGAATTTAATCCATTGAGTTGATAGAATAGAAGAAGTAGTTACTGGAAATTATGGAAAATGGTTTTAAATGCTTGTGTGCTTCATTATGGGTACACTATTCCTCTTCATCAAGAAGATGGATGGTCCAATTACCCTCTACACTAGTTATAATGATCTCAATGAGATCGTGAAAAAGAAAAAGTATCCCCTTCCATATATATATATTACTTGCATGATTAGCTACTCAGGCCCCAACATCTCCCTAAGTGAAACTTTGGTTAGGATATCATTATTTAAAGTTGATAAATGATGATATTCACCATACTTTATTCTCAAGAAGGAATGAGAATTTTGATTTCATAGTGATTCTCCCCAAAACGACTAATTCTCCAAAAATATTCAATGAATTAATGTATATTTTCTTTAGAGATTACATCAATAAATTTGAGGTAGTGTTTATAAGTGATATTCAGATATACTCCAATATATAGGGGAATCATGAAGAGTATTTGAATACTATGCCAAATAATTTTCAAAAGGATATTATATATGAAAAATATATTAAATGTTAGTTTTGGATTGAAGAGATATCTTTATTGTGGTATGTTGTCACTAACAAAGGGATATCTATGAACCCTTATAAGATAATGGAAATTATGGAGGGACCCAAACCAACACCACCATAAGGGATCCATATACTCCTTGGAGTGGCTCAGTAATATAGATTATTTGTGAGAATTTTCTCAGGATTGTCAGACCTACTAACTAGGATAAATAAAAAAAGAGTGAACTTTTACATGAACAATGAATGTGAAGAGAGATGTAAGGAATCGATAAAGAGGATTATTAATAACCCATTATAAATATTATCCTCAGGTGGGGAACTTCTAAAAATAATAATTTGATGGAAAATTCCTTGACACGGTTGAAAGTTCCAAAAAAATCTACCCAACACATGATTTTGAGTTGGCTGTAGTGATATTTACCATAATGATTTGGACACATTTTCTCTATGGGGAAGAAGTGTGAAATATATATCGATCATAATATACTCCAGTATATATTTATATATTATGATCTTAACATATTCCAATAAATATGGTTAGATATGATCAAGGATTAAGACTAATCCATCCACTACCATGATAGGAAAAACTTTCTACCTAGCTCAGATGCTTTCTCATCCAACATTCGGGGGATGATAAAGGATTTTCAAAGTGATGATATGAAAAGTAATTTAATGTAGAATATATATTCAAATTTAAATCCTCAAATTTAAAAATTTATGATGAGGGAGAAATAACATTTGGGTCATGACTTTATGTACCATTAAATCCCAAGAAAAACAAGTAGCTATTTAATGATGCACATAACTCAACATTCTCCATCCACATAAGTTGTATGAATATTCATGAAGATGTTTGAGTGAAATATTTTTGGGGATATATAAAAAATGAGATCACGGAATATATATAAAAGTTCCAAGTATATTAGAATGTGAAATCAAAATGGAAAAAGTACAAAGGGTTGACACAACCAATACCTATACCAACATGGAAATAGGAAAAAATCACCAAAGACGATGTAAAATGTATTTTGAAGATATATAGAGTAAATAATTATATATAGGTTATAGTTACTTATATTAGAAATAATAATCACTTCATTACAATTTTAATGGATATGTCACTCAATTAATGTAACACCACGAGTTTTTATGGACCTATTTTTTTTGAATAAATTAAAATTTATATCTTGTAGTGATCTAAGTCAAAGATTCCTTTCAAACTAAAAGAACATGCCATACATTACGTGAACAACTTAATTTTTATATGTTACATGCAACACTGAGATGACATATGATACATGCAACACAAACTTAATTGGTGTACGATACAAGCAACACTGAATTTCTATAAAACAAATATATATATTTTTTATTTATTTAAATAAGAAAATTGTAATCTACCTGTTAAAATTTGTTATATTTATTGTAAAAACTACTTTTCGAATATTTTGTATAATTTATATATATATATAAAACATATTAATAATGAAAGATATTTTTTTAGAAAAGTCCATTTTATGTTTAAAAACATTGTTTTATTGAATAGACCGCTTTTAATTATTTAATAAATTTTAGGAGAATTTAGAAATTTAATTTTATAAAATAAACATAATATTTTAATTTAGAATGTAAAAATTATCTTAGTGGGAATTTTTTGAGACTTTTCTAAGAAAGATAATTTTTTGATATATAATAAAAAATACTCTTTTTTAGTTAGAAACTACCTTTTTTTTATAAATAATTATTAATGATAAATGTTATTAAAAATTAGTTTTAAGGTAACATTAGATAAATATTAAATCTATTAATACAATTTAATTCATTATATGTAACTGAATATAATATCTTAATAAACTTTTTAACTTTTTCCTACTTTAAAACCTCGTTATTTACTCTCTTTTACAGGATTAACAATAATCTTAATTTTTTTACTTATATATATTGAATTTAAAAAATAAAAAATAAAAAATTTTAGTTAGTATAATATTTATATTATAATATGAAAATGTTAAATTTTCACCAAAATGATTAGTAAAATTGATAAGAACGAATCACAATAGTTAATGCCAAATTAAGCTTAATTTCGATTGAACCTTAAAATTAAGGGCCCAAATGACCTAAAAACTTGCCCAAAACCAATTACATGTCCATATTTCTCCCATAAACCATATATTAATGAGTTTTTTTTGTTTTTAATGACTTTTTTTGGTAATAACATCTTCACACCAAACTTGTTTCTAAAAATTCCAAGTTAGTCCTTTTCATTCCCTATAAAAGGCCACCACCTCAACCCATTCCTCAAAATTATAAAAAAAATTTATTTCATCAGATATATCCCTTATTAGCCTCCCAAAAATATCCCTTAGGCTTTTAATCCTTAATTTGGGTAAAAATATTCTAAAGGAATAATTTATGCACAAACCAAAAGGAGGTGCCTGATTTTGAGGCAATGCCTTCTCTCAAGATCTTTTCATTTATTTTCCCTATTCACCCCTCCAATATATTTATTAAATTATTTTGAGAAAAAAACATTATCCAATATATATTAGGTTGTTTCAATGAAATGGGTTTGACCTACACTTATACATTCCTCCATCTAATGGATGTTGAATATACTGCATCTATTTACGGCGAACTACTGCCTCATGAAAAAATGATTGTTCATTTCACTTTTACCACCAATAATGGTTGAAATTATTATGGAATATCTATTTATATATGTACTATATTATATTTAATATGAATTTAACTTTTCTTATTACATTTACAACAAACATATATTTTCTTTCCAATTGGCGTTAATACGATAATCTTGTTCGAGGAAGTGTTGACTACCACGCCCTCAAAGCAATGTGATTCATTCATAAAACATATGGAATGTATTAGGGATTATTTTAGTAAAATTTTATGATATAGAAGATATATTAATTCTACTAGAGTAACAATATATATATACATACATACATATATAGATATGTTATTTACATTCTTTCTTTTAATAAGGTAATAAAAAAACACCATTCATGCATTTGTACGAATTATGATCTAGATGAACTGTATATTCCATTATGAAATTCATTATTGAATAGATTATTATAATATAAATATAAATTATATACCTGATATTTATTGAATTTTATAAATCCTGGAATCATGATATAAGTATAAGGATCAAATATATAACAAATTAAGACAAATGTGAAGAAGAAAGAGAATATTACCCAGAGTTAAACCTTAACATAGGATCATTAACAAGAGGGTAAAATAATTTTGTAATAAAATAATATATTTTAATAGATATAATATTATTATTTTTTAAAATATGTATAATAAACTTATATTTATTATACAAGAATCTTGTATGAGTATAGAGATAGTTATGACATAATGTAATCAGATTTTCGTCTCACTTATAATTTCAAATATGTTTTTAAAGAAAAAGGTTTTCAAAAGGTTTTATATAATAAAAATATCTTTTCATTGAAGAAAGCATATTTTCCTAAATAATTTTTTCTAAATTTTCTATCAAAATAATTTCCCAACTAAGATTACATCCATTGGTGTTAATCATGCCTTTAAGGGGAATTATTCAATGTGTCCATTCATATTATTTCTCTAAATAGATTATGTTTTGATTATATGATGTTAGAAAACCCTTATCTCTTTCATGGGTTACATTCTTTTAAAACACACTCCTTTTCACAGGTTCTATTTATGATGAAATGATTATGAAACCAGTATCTTCCCAAAGGTTATGATATGTTTACATGTTTGTGAAACCCGTTATATTTCATGGGTTATGAAATGTTCATTTATGATATTTTGGAACATGTATGTATGATTTAATTATGTGATGGGTGGGACCTATAACTCCAACCAATGCATTGGGTAAAGGTCTACATCTCAAGAGATAAAAACTAGCTAGAATGACGGTTACTCGGTTAAGTAATACAGGGATGGAATAAGGGTTAATCAGTTTAGTAATACAGGGTTGGAATGAGGGTCACTTTGGTTTAGTAATACAGGGAAAGAACATTGGTTACCCAATTCATTAAATATATTTTTTCACAATGATGGTCTTTGCAGCGATGCGTTAGCTACTATGGAAATTAGTATACGGTTATGTGTTTCCAAAAACTCCTTGTCTTATTGATATGTTATGCATTGATGGCCTATTATATTTATTTCGTTATGAATTATGTCATATGAATTGCCAATATTTATTCAATGATCATTGTTATTAATGGTATGTTCTTCTATTTTCATGATCACATTCTTATACCCTTGTGCTCATGTTTATGCTTACATGTTTCTCTTGGTTACTCTTACTAACTATTTGAGATCACCAAGTTTTTGGTTTCCTTCCCTAGGTTATGAAGATGTGTTTTATGTTTGCAGTGTCTTAGAAGGGTGGTAGTCAAGAAGAACATATTGAGAGATAATGTATCTCAATTATGTATCTGTTTTTTTTGTATTCCATGTTTCTAAAGAAACTAGCCTAGTACAGTCTTCTTGCATCTGTTTTTTTTTAATGTTTTGTGTTTTATGATTTTTTTGTAGTTTTAATATTTGAAAAGTACAGGTCTCTATATTTGGTATTAGAGGAAAAGTTTTTTTAACCTTTGGAGACTAGGATTAGAAAATATTGGTGAGATCACTAAGTACATGTCTAAGGATAAGTAATGGGATGAGTCAAATCCTAGGAAAATGTTGTGGAATTTTAGTGAAGGATAAAGTGATCCTTTACTAGAAATACATCCCTATCTAGATACTACAAGTGGATGTCAATCAGGAACCAATGTACATAGGGTTAATAAAATCGATAAGATGTTCTGGGCTTGACTTGGGTTAATCAAGTACATAACAACAGGCCTTTCTACACCCTTGTTTGACACTCTATGGGGATATGCATTGGGAATTCACAAACTCTTCATGAACCATTATGATGGATTTAATCCTAAGTTGACTACCAATATCCGAGGAAAAACCTAAGGTGACATATATTAAGGAATGTTTCATATGTTAGACATCCTATAAGTGATTTTTCATAATTTATGGTTCCTCATTATGATAACTATTTTTTTACTTTATGCTTTTGGTTTTATTCCACGGTCGAAACCTGAAGGAACCATATAAATGTGAATTGCGATGGACAATGCAACAATTTTCCTCTGGAGAAAAAAAAAATTATATGGGAGTAGGAATGAAATATATTATTGCTATGATCACCCATATTTTTCAAACTATGAATTATGGTTGACTTCCAAATGAGAAAAGGAAGGACCAACATTCTATTGAGTCTTTCAAGAGGCAACTTACCCCTTCTTTCATAGGGTATCCTGATCCACAAGTTTCTGAACAATGGATTAGTTCAACTGAAAAGGTATTCTCTGTTCTTCTGTGTTTGGAGCATGAGAAATTCATTCTAGTTGTTTATCAGTTATAAGGTGAAGAAAATCAGTGGTGGGCTTTAATCAAGAATACAAGTCAACATGATGAGATTGAATCCATGGTTTTGGATGAGTTCAAGAACATATTTTTCTATAAGTAATTTCCTATAATTATTCATACCATGTTCAAGAAATAGTTCCTTGAGTGTAAGTAAAGAGATGATGTTTCTATTGGTACTTATGAGGCTAATTTAATGAGGCTTGTGAGGTATTCTTCTAGAATTAACATTCAACCTGAAAGTATAGTTGATAGTTTCTTTGGTGGATTAAAGAAAAATGTCTAATGGGAGTTGTCCAGAGGAGACTTTAGTAGCTACAAATAGATTGTGTTTTGTGAAATCATGTTTTAAATGGAGGTTATAGTCATGTATCAATATTAGGGATTTGGAAAGAAGAGGGAGAAAAAGTTCAATGGAAAATTTAAAAACCCAGAAGAAAAGAAAAAGTATTCCCCTTTATGCTCTATATGTTGGAATAATCATGGAGAAAATTTCTTTAAGGGGTCTATTAAATGTTATAAGTGTGGAAGGGAAGGCCATCATGAAATTTATTTATGAGAAGATGTGAAATATTTTTCTTAAAATTGTAATGGAGAAAACACCCAACAGAATGCACCTCTCATGATTCAGTTAGAAAAGTGTAAGGGGAATGAGAATTATGATGACCACTGCCTAAACCCAAGGGTTGGTGATGATGATAAACATCAAAAACTTCTTAAGCTGAGGGATATGGGGAAATTTCCTTCATTCTTTATTTCTGAATAGGGGTGAAATAATGACGTGATGAAAGGTACACATTCCATCTACTCTAGAACTACTATTGTCATATTTTTTTTTAGAGTCATACATGATTCTTCACAATAATCTACGTACCCCATTCTATCTATCAAGTAAATTTTTTATTAAGAAGGAGAAACCATACAACAAAGAGATACAAACAGAGCAGCCTAAGGAGGTCTAAAATGATGCAAGCCAAGGTCATCCCCTTTGATCAAGTTAACACCTTCAGGCTTCAAAGTGGAAATGTCATGCAGACAAATCAGATCGGGACCAAGGACTTCCATAGAAGCAAGATGATCTGCCACTTGGTTACCCTCACGCCAGGTGTGGCTGATTTTGGTATCATTAGAGAGAATACCATTGCACTTTCTGATAATATAGATTATAGACCATGGAGTAGAGCATATATCCTTCAAAGCATCATGCAGAATTTTTGAATCTGTTTCAACTTCAGCTAAATCTAATCCCTTCTGGTGGCAAAGGCTGATACCTGTGAGCATGGCCTTGGCTTCGGCTTGCAGAGAGGACCCATGTCCTAACCGGGAGGAGAAGGCTATGAGGACCGATCCCCGTGAATCCCGGACAACCCCACCCCCATGTAGAACTCCCATAGAGCAGGACCCGTCAATATTGAGTTTAAAACCCCTGATAGGGGGACTCCATCTAACCCAGCGACCTCTGTCAAAACCATCTCTCTGCTGGACAACATGAGGACTGGAAAACATCCAGCTGAAGGATGGAGCATCCCTCCAGTTAGAGAGAAGATGAGCCATATAAATGAGAATATTTTTCGACCTGATGATGAGAGACTTACCCGTAGACCGTAGCCCCTCATGTCTGAGCTTATTCCTGGCATGCCATATAGACCAACACCCAGCAAGGAGAATCAAAGCGCGAGCTATTTTTTCCGGCCCTCTGGCTCCCGACCCATGAAACCACTTGTCAAAGAACGGAAGTTCCACCAGGCTAGGATCACAAATTCCAGTAAAGTTCCCATAGAAACTCCAAACAGCATTCGCCCAATCCCCAGAGAAAAAGAGGTGCTCCGCCATTTCCTCTTTGTAAACTGTACAGCATGCGCACCGAGAAACAAGTGGGATTCCACATTTTTTGATGTTTTCGTCTGTGGGAATGGCGCAGTTCCTGATTCTCCATAACAGGAAACAAAATTTCGAGGGAGCCACCTTGGGCCACAGAACATCATTCCAAGTATCCTGAGCATCAGACGTTCCCCGCGTGCGACGGAAATCACGTGCAGAAAAGATCCCCGTTGTGGAAGGAGAGAACACACATCTGTCCGGATCCTGCGATAAAACAATGAGGTTGAAGAGGTCCTGTTGTTCCTCGTCCAACACCGCTTTAATGAAAGTCAGGTGTGCACTTGCTTCCCTAAATGTGATAGTGGGAGCTGGACATCCAGGGAAGCCAAGCACCTTCCCCGCCCAGATGTTGTGCCAGAAAGAAATCTCGCCCCTTCCGATAATCCATTGCGAGTGACCCATAAGTTCAGAAATGAGGAGCAGCATATTGGGCCACAGAGAAGAGCCTCGTCCCGCCACCGAGGACTGCTGGAAAAACAGAGGGTGCATAGTTTTCCCCCAAAGTGTACTCTGATCCACAACTTCCCAAGCTAGTTTAGCCTGCATGTTTCTAAGGGTGTCATCCAAACTTCGAACATTAATACCACCTTCCTTAGCAGGCCGAGCCACTCTTCTCCAGGCTGCCCAGTGTCTTTTCCTTTCGGCCAGAGGATCCCAAATGAACCCAGCAAGAAGTCTATCAATGCTGTTAATGACACCTTTCGGAGGCATGACCGCAGAGAGAGAATGAACTGGAGTAGCCAACAACACACTATTAATGAGAGCAATACGGCCACCAAAATATAAGTACCTGTTTTTCCAGTTGTGGATGCGGTCCGCGATCTTATTGATAAGGAAATAGAAGTCCCGAATCCGAAGTCTGCTAGGGGAAATAAGAGCCCCAAGATATTGCATGGGAAAGAAGCCTCTTTGCAAGGCAAGATTGTTTTGAATATCCGAAATCCGACTGAAAGAACATTTGTTGGAGATAAAGAAGAAGCTTTTCTCTTTATTGATAAGTTGTCCACTCCGGTGGCAGTATTCCTCCATAATCCTGTTCAACCCATCGATAGAGTTTTTTCCAGCATTAATAAACACAAGAGTATCATCTGCAAACTTAAGGTGAGAAATGGGCGTAGTCCTCATATGCCTCCGGTATGCCAAAATATCTCCATTATTGATGCTCCTATAGATGAGCTTGCTCAAGACCTCCTGAGTGAGGATGAAAATGCTGGGGGACAAAGGGTCCCCTTGACGGAGGCCACGACTGGACTTGAAGAAGCCATAGGACTTCCCCAAGAATGAAACTGCCATCCCCGGAGAGCTGAAACATCTAAAAAGAAGGTCAATATTCCAGGGAGAAAAGCCCATGTTAGCCAGAACCTTATTGATGAAACCCCACTCCACACGATCATAGGCTTTATTCATATCTAATTTGAGAGCAACATTTGATCCCCAGGTTTTAAAGTTAATATCCCTTATCATATCATGTGCAAGGGCGATGGCCCCTTGGATAGACCGACCCCTCACAAAACCATGCTACTCCATGGAAATCCACTGTGGAAGATGAATAGACAGCCTTGCATTAATGACACTCGCGAGGACTTTATAAGGGAAGTTGCACATGCTCACCGGTCTGTAATGCATGATCGAGGAAGGGCTCATGTTTTTAGGAATAAGGACCATAGTGGTGGCGCAAGTAACCCGCGGCAAGCTACCTCCCCTAAAAAAGTCCTGAATAGCTGAAATGATATCCTCCTTAACGACAGCCCACGAGCCTCTATAGAAGGAGCCCGGAAAACCATCTGGTCCCGGGGCGCTATCCGGGTGAAGGTTCATCATGGCTGTGTAGATCTCCTTTTCATCCGGAATTGAACTCAACCTCTCATTTTCCTGGTCAGAGACACAATTATCAATAATCTCAAAAAAACCATTATCCCTTCCTGAGTAACCATTGGGCATACGAGTATTGGAACCAGCCAACAGGTCCTTGAAATAGGAGTAAGCCATACCTCCCACAACATCCCTTTCATCCGTATAAGATCCATCTTCCAAAAGAATATTGGGATTAATAGGTCTCTTTATCTCTTTGATACATGCATGAAAAAACGCAGTGTTTTTATCACCCTCTCTGAGCCATTTAATTCTTGCAGTTTCCCTGGCCTGTCGTTCCTGGGACAAGAGCATTTTAGCAAGAATTTCCTTCCTGTTAGCAAGTTCCTCAAAGGTGTGGTCATCCCACACTTCTTCTAACCACGCTTCAAGACTTTCAACCTCCTGCACTACGCCATCAATCTCACTGTCGGCCCGAGGGATATCTTTTTCCCACGACTGGAGAAGAGTCTTGAGATGCCTCAGTTTATTATGAATGGAAATCCATAAGCTACCTTGTCCCGGAGAGTTCCAAAGACGACCAACGAGCTCCTGATAACCTGGTTTGCTAACCCACTGTTGGAGAAAATGAAACCTCTCCCGATAATCCTGCCCATCCGAAATTGAAACCAAAAGGGGGGAGTGATCAGAGATTCCACGGACCAAATGACGCACCTTAGTGTTAGAGAATTTAGAAATGGCTTCCAAGTTGTCCAAACACCTATCCAGGCGGCTCCATGAACGATGCGAACCCCTTTGGTTGTTACACCAGGTAAAACAGTCACCTAAGTATCCCAGGTCCATAAGACCATTCCCAACCATGAACTGTGTGAACTCTCTACTGGCAGTTCTCTGAAAAGGTCCTCGCCCTTTCCTCTCCTCTGGATTGGCAACAATATTGATATCCCCTCCATCAAACCAAGGTAAGTCTCCCGGGAGAAAAACATTAAGCTCACTCCATAGCTTAGCCCTTTGAAGAGGGTCACAGCTCCCATAAACAAAGGTCATGAAGAAGCTGATATCGCCTGTACACACCTTTGTGGTGATAAATTGATCCCCAGCATGCACCATCTCAACATATGTGTTCTTGTTCCAAAAAATCCAGATATGTTTGTTAGTTGGATCATCTTGCAAGCAGCCATGCATCTTGATCTTCCATGTGAACTCTTGAATTCTAGTTGGGTTCTGCTTGTGTTCAATAATGGAAACAATTGAAGCCTTATGTTCTCTCATTACAGAGGCAATGAAATCAGTTTTAACCCGGGCACCGAGACCGCGGGCATTCCAGATTAAGATAGGAGTCATTGGAAGGAAAGAGCTCTGGCCTTGGCCCCAGAACTAGTAGCCATCTTGAAATAGGAGAGTGGGATCTCCTTGCGACTCCTTGCTTGTGAGCGAGTACAAACTCCCTCATGGTTAAACACTTTCATACCTTCCAAGGATCCAGGACCAACTGGGCAAGATTTGGACCTATCTCGAACCTTGGGATCAGGCAGGGGAGACTCCTCTGGAGCGGGGGGAGAAGAATCTTGATCTGCCAACTGCAACTTCTGACCAAGGCCTTTGGGGGAGACCTCAGAGAGACCATTACTAAGAAACTGATCCACCACCGAAAGATCCACTGAAGTTGCAGGAAAACCGCTGGGCGATACAGAGAGTAGGGGCGACAACACTAGAAGACCTGAAAGGTAGGGACTTAACCCCTGCAGACACTCCTCCAAGAACATACTAAGCATCGGCTTTGAGAAGAGACCGAGAAAGACCAAGCACATACCATCCTGAGGGGAAAGACCATCTTTAGGAATAAAGGGAACTAGATCCTTACAGAAAACCGCAGCACCCTCATGATCAGCGCCCGAGGACAGAGCTGTATCCAGACCACTGGGAGAAGGATCCTGCATTGGGCCACCAACAGAAACCAAGGAATTCCTCTGCAGGACCTCAGGAGGGGGGTGGCGAGGACGATCCAACACCTTGTTCCTATGGGGCGAATTCTTAGAAGGCCGACCCCATTCTCCTTGTCGTTGTTTTCGACACACCTGAATAGAATGGCCCTGCAACAAGCAATGGGAACAAAACCGGGGAAACACAGGGTAGAGGATCTCCTGGTTCCAACAGGTTCCATCCTGAATACATAGCGCTATCTTGTCCGGCGGGAGGGTAGAAGTGTCCATTTCCACACATAAACGAGCCACAGAGAAATCCTCACCACTTGAAGATCTGACATCAGAGCACAGAAACCCCCCAAGAGCATCTCCAATCGCTCTGAGGAACCCCCCATTCTGAAAAGGAAGAGGGAGTCCTGGAAGATGGATCCATACCGCAGCCATCGGATTTTCCTTGCCCCTGTGCACATCCCAAGACCAGCGAGACAAACTGAAACTCCATCGGCCAAAAACACGAGGAGCCCTACACCACACTTGTAAAAAATCCGCTTCCGAGGACATAACAAGGCAGAAGGACTTCCTGTGAAAATCCGAGATCTGAACTGCAGAGAGGAGGACCCAAGAGAGAACAACGCATTTGAAGGCCGCTAAGGAGGGCTTCGCAGATCCAAAACGGGCCACAAGCATCCACTTTAAGCAAGCCTCCGCCTCGACAAAGGAAGATTCAGGGAACACCAGGGAGAGACCACCAACATCGCGAGAAATCTTCGGATCCGGGACGCTAACGTCCGGGAAGCAGGGAGGAAGAACATCGCGCACCGAACTGCAAAGAGCCTCCTTGAACGAGCCGAGCCTAGGGGGCGGAGGAGAAGGGCCTACCCCTTCGCGGGGATCTGGAACGGAGGGCGCTTTGGCTGGGAGGGACTCCGGCGGGCAAGCAGCGGGAAGCCCTACGACGCGGAAATTTGAAAAAAGCGGCGGCGCGTTGGGCGCGTTCTCCAGGGATGACGAAGAAGGCATTTTTCACCCCCTACTATTGTCATATTTGATACTAGATCTACCGCACTTTTATATATAAAAAATTTGATAAGGGTATTAAGATTCCTCCATAACAATTGGAGGTGGAATTAATAGTGAAAAAAATTATTGGTATGATGATTGCATCTCAAGTCAATGATTCCTATCCAACTGAAGTTTGTGGGAATGTAATACCTGAAAATCCAGTCATTATTCCTTTGGTTGAATTTGATTTTATCCTAGGTATATATTGGATTTATTTGCATTCAACACACATCAATTGTTAAGGAAGGGATGTTATGCTTGATATTTCAAACCATCTTATGATCATCCATCAATGTGATGATACATCTAATTTTTTTGTTGAGATTACATTCAGTGTTTGTGTCTTAATACCCATTCAAAATGGGTTGTTATCTCAAATGGTTGGGGATAATATCAACATAAATGATAGGCCTATTATTCGGGATTTGGTGGATGTCTTTCTGGAATATTTTCCTAGTATTCCACCTAAAAATGAATTTTAGTTCTCAATAGAACTTTTACATGGTTCCACACCAATTTCAAAGACCCATTATAGAATGTCCCTAATTGAGTTATAGGAATTAAAGAATAATCTCCATGAAAACCGTGATAAGGGATTAATTCGGCCAACTATGTCACCTTAGGGTACATCGATTCTTTTTGTGAAAAAATACTAATCAATGAAACTTTGCATTAATTATCTAGATTTGAATAAGATCACAATCAAGAGCAAGTATCCTCTTGCCCAAATTGATGACTTGTTTGGTCAACTTCATGGAGCTCAATACTTTTCTAAGATTTACCAGCATTATAGATATCTTCAATTGAGTGTCAATAATGAGGATATACCCAAAATGAAATTCCATAAAAGGTATGGTCATTATTAATATATAGTTATTCCTTTTTGTCATACTAATTGACCTTCTATATTTATGTATTTAATGAATAGAGTATTTATAGATAACCTCGACCATCTTGTGGTATTCTTTATAGATGATATTATTTTCTATTCATATAGCAAGGAAGAGAATGAAAACCACTTGATAATTGTTCTCAAGACCTTAAGGATGGATAACTTGTATGAAAAAAGTACAAAGTGTTAATTTTGAATGCAAAATGATTCATTTTTTGGTCCCATAATCTCAAGAGATGGCATATCCATAGATCCATCAAAGACTGAGGATATTGAAAGCTAGACTAGAAAAAAAATAATGACTGATATCCATAGCTTTCATGGTATAACACGATATTATAGATGGTTTGTGGTGAATTTCTCATGATTATCTAATCCTTTGACCTAGTTAACAGGATGGGTGCTAAGTTTCTCTAGACTGATGAATATGTGTAATCTTTGAAGGAAATGAAGAGAAGGATGGTCAGTGCACCTGTGTATACACAAACCTATAATGGATAAGGGTTTGTAGTCAATAGAGATGCATACATGAAGGGATTGGGATGTTTTGTTTTGAAAAATAACATGGTTATAGCCGAGGCCTCATAACATTTTATGATTTCTGAAAAAAAATTACTCAAATCCTGATTTGGAGATAGCAGTGGTAACTTTTGAATTAAAAATATTGAGGAATTATATTTATGGGGAAAAGTGTGATATATATATAGGTATAATTAATGTCTGAAATATATATTCAAATAGAAGGAGTTGAACATGTCCCAGAGAAGATAATTATATTTTATAAATTTTTATGATTTCTCAATACATTACCTACCTCGGAAAGAGAACAAAGTGGCTGATGATTTGAGTCGAAAAGATCTAACTAGCCTATATATTACATGGATAAAAAAATATCCAACATTTTTAGATTTTTAAATGATGGATTTAGAAATCCAAAAGTAACGGTAAAAATATTATCTTTCTCAAATTAATTTTCTACCCTCTAACCAAGTGAAGATTAAGGAGGTGCAGAAGGAATATAAAGAGCTACAAAATATGGTTATAAATTTTTCTATGTTGGTTAGAAATTATACTTAGTCTATACTTGATCAGGATGTAATGATAAGGTTCAGGTACTATGTATGTGTTCTTTCCATGCCATATTTGAAGGAGTTGTTAGAGGAAGATCATAATACTCAATTATCTATTCATATTGGAATTATAGATATTTAAAGGGTCTTAAAAGAATACTTTTAGTGGGATGGAATGAAGAGAGATATCACAGTGTCTGTATCTCTATGTTTGGTATGCCAGCATGTTAAGGCTAACAGATAAATGTCTAAAGGGATGTTGTATCCATTACAAATACCAGAATGGAAATGGGAGAACATTGCTGTGGATTGTTTCGTTTGACTACCCAAAACCTCTAAAGGGTTTAATTCTATGTGGGTGGTAGTTGACTGCTTTACTATGTCAAAACACTAAATTTCCATCAAAGAATATTTTTATCTTGTCCTGCTTTCCAGGATCTATATTAATGAAGTGGTATGGTTGCATTGAGTACCACATTATATTGTATCTGCTTGGGAACCAAGGATTACCTCCATGTTATAGAATATTCTTCAGAAAAAAGATGATACATAATTGAGTTTCAGCACGAATTATCATTCTCTAATAGATGGTCAGTCTAAAAGAACAATTCAAACCCAATAGAATATTTTGAGATCTTATTATCCTGATTTCAAAGGTGGTTTGGATCAACACATTCGACTAGTTGAGTTTTTTTACTACAACAACTTTCACTCAGGCATTCGGATGGAAGAATATTAATCCATTTGTGAGAAGAAACTTATATCTCTATCATATTTGGATGAGGTTAGATAAAGAAATCTATTAGGACCTGAGACCGATGAAGAAATGGTTGATAAGGTTAGAACTATTCTTCATCATATCAAGGCAGCTCAAAGCCAGTAGAAAAGTTCTGCTGATAATCACCGGTATAATCTAGAATTTTAAGGTTATGAAATGGTGTTTAAATGAATCTCACCCTAGAATAATGTCATGAGATTCAAGAATAAAGGTAAATTAAGCCCTAGGTATATTAGCCCCTTTGAAATTCTTGATCGTATTAGGACGTTAGCCTATCTTTTGGACCTTCCTCCAAATATCTCTCAAGTCCAAGATGCATTCCATGTATTTCTTATGAGGTTGTACATACATAACCCTCCACATGTATTGAACTCATAGGTAATATTGTTGGAGCAAGATCTTTCTTATGAGGAGAAGCTTATTGAAATTGTGGACCGATCCGAGAAAGTTCTACAAAACAACACCACTCAACTGGTCAAAGTTATATATAAAATCACAAGTTAGAGGAAGCTACATGGGAAGTTGAGGATATAATGAATCATAATTATCCTCATTTGTTTACTTGAGTGACTTATATTGAGAGAGATATTCATTTTTATGGGGGTAGAATGTGACACCCTGATTTTTTTAGTGACCTATGTTTTTTCATATAAATTATAATTTATATATTTTAATGCACTAAGTCAAAAATTACTTTCAAATTAATACAACATGTCAAAAATTAAAATAAACACAATTTTTCTTTACATTACATGCAACACTGAGTTGGAGTATGATACACACAAATCTGACATGGCGTATGATACACGCAACCCTGAATTTCTACAAAACAAATATTTTTATTGCTTTAATTATATAAATAATAAATTTATAACCTAGATATTAAACTTAGTTATATGAATAGTAATAATTAATTTATAAAAATTTTAAATTTTTATATATTTAAGACATATTGATAATGCAGGATATGTTTTTTTGGTAAAGTCTGTTTCATGTTTTAAAACACCGTTTTCTCAATTAAACCACTTTTAATGATGAAATTAATTTTAGAAAGATTTAGAATTTTTTTAAATAAAATATTTTTTTTTTAAATTTAGAATGTCTAAAATAGAATAGGGTGATTTTTTTTGATTTTCTGAGAAACTATATTTTTTTTGAATAGTGAAAAATACAGCTTTTTAGTTTAAAGGCCATTTTTTGACTAATTATTTATTAATGAAAAATGATTTTATAAATTATTTTTAATGTAAAATTAGATAAATATTACTTCTATTAATACTATGTAATTTATTAGAATTAACATCACTATGAAAAAAAATATAAAATCTTAAAAACTTTTGAACATTTTCCAACTATTAAACCCCATTATTTCATCTCTTCTGCAGAAAATCTCCAAAATTATTTCTACACTCATTTTTATGTATTAAATTAACTTGGATTTCATATTATTATCCTATTATTATTTCTTTATATATGAATATCTTAGAATTACTTAATCCAATTTAATGGAATTTATTATGATATTCCATTTGTGTTTGTTTTATGACTTATGTATGCAAAACATTATTTTTTCAATGTCTATTTATTATTATTATACCTTATGTTTGATTTTTAATATGTAGTCTAAATATACATGTACATTTTATAGTTGGTGCATCCAAACCGTGCTTCAATTTATTGGGTAATTTTTATACATCACGAGTCTGTATGTACGAGATTATGTATTAATTGTAATCCATGACGGGAGTTTGTCCACCATGTAATGTTATCTTGGTAGATATCCTTGACATAATTTTTTTTTTATTTTTCTATTTTTATATCTAAACAATCCCTTTATACATAAAATTACATGCTTCTAAGCATAATTATCCATAAAATAGAGACTAAGTACCGAAAAACCCAGTGGCTTTAAGGGATTAGGTACAAAATTATTTTACATGAAACAAGAATATAAAATATTTTTTTATTAATCATTATAATGAGATCCTAAGTCCCTTTAAGATCCCAAAACTATATAAGATAACCTAGATATTACATAGAAAAAAAATGATGAGCTAAAAAGACACATAAGGGAATAAACATGGGAATGAAGCATAACACATGAGTTAGAAGGGATAACATTATAACATTAAAGGCATATCTCATGAATAAAAAAAGGAAACATGTAATTTATAACATTAATTAAATTGATCATGGAAATTTAGGAATGTGGTAAAAACATATAACATGACATAAACATGAGTCAATCCTAACAACTTTGTATATATCACTTAGTACACTAAGTACCATAATGAATTATGTTTAGTCACTAATCCCATACATAACGTCTCATGAGACTAAAACATTAACCAATGAATTAGAGAGCTATATGGGAACAAAATAATATCATGTTCATGAATATGTCTGCAACATAAAACTCAATCATATGGAATAAACACAAGGGATACCCATAGAATGAAATGAGCATTGCAATCATGTCATAAGGCATAACCAAAGGGTGTATAACAATGGAATCCATGAATTAATGGATTTAAATAATTAATGGTAATTTATAAATTAATAATATATCTAGAATAATTATGTCTTAATTAATTTAAAACATGAAAAATAGTGGGTAAATAACAATAGAAATGTTACACTTAAGTTTGTTTGTAGGTAATCAGCTAAATATTCTTTAACGAGGATAAAGGCATAATTATTTACATAATACTATAAATAAACTAAAATTGTTTTTCATGATAAATTTAGAGATTTTAGAATAATATTATATGAATAAAATAGTTTGTGGAGTGTACTAGAAAATTGGTAAGAAAAAGATAATTTCCCTTGAATCTGGTTTTCTTATTTAGAGGAATTGAGAAGGGAACCTTATAAAAAATATAATTCCACAAAAATGAAAGATACATTGAGATAAATTGATATTTTTTGTACATATACATTTAATATTGGATAATTATATAAGAATAATTAATAAATTCATTGATTTAATGAGAATGAAATCCTAAACCAAAAGAAAAAATTGAGGTTCAGAGAGGTCGTTTACTTTCCTTTCGAATGTGTTATGCACTTGTACTTAATGTTTTGGATTATAAAATTAAAGTAATTAATTTATTACTTAAAAACCTATTACACATGTATCTGATATATTATTATTTTATAATGCTCATTAATGACCATTTCGATGAGTTCTATGGTTCTATTTCATCGTTTCGAGAGTGTTCGCTTGATGGTTTCATAGTCTATTCACTTGTGTATAATTTTGAAAGATCTTATTGAATGGAAATAATATTATATAAGTGGAGTGAAATGGTATTAATATAATTAAATAAGGTTAAAGGTTCCAATATATTATTTTGTTTTCTAAAATGATCATGATTCATTTGATAATACATGAATGATAAATGTTTTGTTTACTTTGGCAGTTTTCCTGATAATCACACATTAGTTTCAATTTATTTAATATAAAGTATATATATTTGTTATCGAACCATAAAAAAGTTAAAATGTACTTATTATTTTCTTATTAAACAATAATAATAGTTCTATGACCATAATTTAAAGCGGTAATGAAAAAAACTCACTACCCAAAGAGATTGTTAACTACCATAATTTGGTTAGTGGATTCCTTTATTTGAATAAGAGGATACGAGAAAAAAGGGATGGATAGAAAATATTCCATAAGAATAATAAAACTCCAGTATGTATGTGATAATGTATTTATTATTATTTTATGTATGGATAAGTGAGGATAATGCTGAATAAGAAAATAAATTAAAAGAGGTTGTTTAAGAAACATACCTCTTAAACATCACCCCAATCAAGGATCCCATTAGGAAATTTGGACTGGTCTTTTGGTTAGGCCTGAAGCATTTGGATGTGTAGAGAGTTTGAAGGATATTATTTGGTAGATATTTTTAATTCTTTTAGTCTTGGAAGGTGTGAGTATAAAGGGTTGTGAGAGGTGGTATTTATAATGGAGGAGGGGGTTGTTTTGGAAATTTCTCAATAGATTAAATTACAATGAATTAATTTTATATAAAAATTAAACCAAATGGAAATTGAGTATAAGATGTGATGATATAATTTATAAAATTAATTAAACAATATAATTTATCATTTTTTTGGTTTTATTTTAAACCTTTTCGTTTGGATTAATCCTTAGTTAACCAATTTTAACTTTAACTAAGAAAACAACCATTTTAATATTAAAGTGTTTTAATTTTTACTTATACGGTATCTATTTGTATATAAATGGACAATTTATATCATTTAAGACCATATCAAAATTTATTTCAAATTTTTGATGTTTTTTATTATTTTTAATAATTTCATAAAATATTTGGCCTAAAAAATAACATTATTTTTAATTTTGATACTATTTAGTACATTGATATTTAAAAACATTAAGAAAACAAGTAAAATTATAAAAAAAACAAATTATTTTATTGTAAAAATTTCATTATCATAGAGGAAATTCTTGTTTCACCATAAATAACTCAAATTATATTACTTTTAAAAATAATAATATATTTTTATTTTTCTATTAATTTAATAATTACTGGACTAGAGGTGTTTAAGCATTTAAGGTAATTTTTTAATTGATAATTTTTTTATATAAATTACCATTATGATGATAAATATTTTAAAATTAATAATAATATTTTTAATCGAGTATATCTTCGTGTTAAACCCATTTTAAAAATATTATACATATTAAAAATAAGATTGTGAAATTTCTTCACTTTTTGATTTTAAAAATATCCAAGAAATTTTCATGGAACATTTTATATTAAATAACTCAATTTTCAAACCATAGATGTTACTGGTAAAATATATGTTATCCAATAACAATTTGGATAAAAAATGTTGGTGTTATCACTTATATGTAATCATTATTTACCCAATTTACCCATTAACCAGAAGGTAAATATTACCATGATTAATATTCATATTCATAAAAAATAAAAGGAATCTATTTAAAAAAATTGGATCCCATGATTAAAATGTTGAAATAAATCTTTATAAATTCAAAAAACATAAGTGGAAGAATTTAATTTAAAATTGAAACTAAAAAATGTAACGAAAACAATTTTTCACAAAAAATTCCCGTTTTATGTATAATTTTTTTTGTAATAAATTAATGTATAAAATTCATTTCAAAGACCAAAATCAGATTATTAATAATAATAAAAAACTAATAATATATTAAACGTAATACAAAATATAATTTTACTTGGTAAATGTTTTAAAATAATATATAGTTTTCAATGTAAATCATCATTTTTCGTTATTCATTGAAATTTCATACTTTTTAAAAAATATATATAAATTCCTACAGATATAATTTGGACATGATGAATTAAAAAAATAATGTTTATTATGTAAAATTAATTTTTAAATGTTTTTAAATAAATTATATTTATTTTCTCATAAAAATAAATAAAATCATTTTTCATGGAAACACATTTTTCAATAATAAAATGGATTTACTGAAAATTAAGTGTTTATTTAATATTAATTAAATAAATTTCATAATATGTTAATTCATATTCATAAAAACGATTTAAAAAACTTGGATATAATTTTCATAATAAAAATAATAATAATATTTTAATAGTATATCACATTTAGTTTAAACTTGGTATTGTGTGCAACATAATATACTAAAGGAATTAAATTATTTGAAGGGTGATATTTCATAAAAAAACTCAGGGTGTTACAATATTACTACCAAATTCCAGTGATTCCATAATATTGGGTTTTCTACCTAAATATGTAATGCCTCTATGTGATCATTCATGTACCCTCCCTATTATGATATCTATATTTTTCATTTGATTTATATATTATGTTTCTTTATTTTTCTTAGTACCTTATTATGATTTTTAGCTCCCCCATTTTGTTAATGTATTCTCTAGATCATACTATCTGGTTTTTAGAGCTAAAAGGTACTTTGGAGCTCATTATAGGAAATAAAATAAATATATTTTTAATATTATTTTGATGTATTACGAATCTAGTATTCCAAAGAATTTAGATCTCTATATCCTTAAATTATTTTTGTGGATCTTTATGTTTACAATCACAAAATAATATCAATAAGGGTATTGGATCACTATATTTAAGATCATAAAATTTTAATCTAATGGAATTGGGTTATGATGTTACTTTTCAGGAAAATATATTAGAAAAATTTATAGTTCATGTTTAATTTATTTTATAGGATAAATCATCCTTAATTATTGCATTTGATTCCACCGACTCTTGCTGTCATTTAATGGGTATTGATGATGCCTCTTAATTATTTCATGGGATAAAATTGTTATATGATATAAGTATTTCATATTTTGGTTCATGAAAATAATTATAAACATGGAGTTCTATTAATAATTTTTACAACATTTGAACATCGTAAATTTAAATATCTTAAATTAGAATACCTAAAAGAAAAATTATTTCTTTTTTATAACTCATATATTCTTATATTACCCTATTCATAAACCTCTTATAAAATCTAATTTAAATATTTTATAAGAGCCAAATAAGATCATTATACTACTAGAATAATGATATTATAACAAATTCCATTCATAATATTACTTATCCCTTAATAATAATATGTTTTTTTGTATATACAACCACCTAGATGAAGGATGAAATACATTTTTATCATTGATAACTATAGATACTTACTTATAAGTAATATTTAATCAAATAATTAATTTTTTTGTTCTATAAAGGTAATATCATTATTTAAAATCATTATTAATATATCAAATTTTGTTAATTAAAAATCTCCAAAGATACTCTTAAAAAATTTCATTTTTAAGAATCATAAATAGGATTATTATTATGCGTAATTTAAACAATATAAATAATTATATAATATTTATTCTAGTTCCTTTAAAAATCCAGAAATTATTATTTTGTTATCAATGCACATGCGTCAATAATGGCACAACAAACCATGTGAAAAATAATCAATATTTTAACATAAAATAATTAAAATAAATAATAACTAATTAATAAATCTACAATGAATGATGGAAATTAAAAATTAGATAAAGTGATATATATTAATATATCTCATAATTATTTTACTATAATGGTTAAATTTATTATACAGGTGGTAAAAGTACTTTCATGGAAGTCAAGAATAATGGTAAGGGTTTCTTGTCTCTATTTTCATTCATCGAAATACTCTCCATATTCCTCACTAATTATCATTTATGTACTGTATATATTAGATAGTAATTTATTTCAAAAATAATGATCATGATTTTAATTGGATTTCACAATCTATATAAGGTTCTCTATTTCATGGGTTTTTGATTCAATGGTTACCAAATCCATAAGGGTTTTGTTAACCAAATATCCATTTAATGAATTATGATAATTCCAATGGAAAATTTTTATTATATGTTGGGTACAATATAACATAGAATTAAATTATATATTACTTAATATCATTTTTGTAGGTATTTACATTTCATTCTGAAGAATTATTTTTTCAATTAATGTTTCCTCCAATTCTTCTTTGTTTTTATAATTATTTCTTCATAAAAATGAAAATTTATTAAAAATATTTATCATCATATTTGAGGGATGTTTCCCCTCCCTGTGAATTGTTATTTTAATTTCATTAATTATATCATATTTTAATATTGTAATAAAAATATTTATTTTTTAATTTTATCTTTTTTACTTCTCCTAAATGATTTCATGAATAATATTTTATTATCTATTTTATGATGTGGGTTTCAATAAATGTGTTTTTAAATATTTTTAAATAATTTTTAATCATGTTTATAATTTTATATTCAACCCTATAGGTACTATAGAAAACATTTATATGTTCTTATGGTTCTTCTATTTAGAATTATTTTAATTATTTTTTTTTATTTTTTTTATTTTACATCATTGGAAATTGTTTTAAAAAACAGATCATACCTTCTCCTCATTATGAAAAAGTTATGAAATGTTTTCAACAGTCCCTTTTCATCATTTTGATTCCATTTTCCTCTTGATATCTAAATTTTTTATCTAAATTTCAGTTATGATTGTTTAATTATCCTCTAAATTGCATTATATTATTTTTCTTTTGGGGTTTTAAACTCACAGTATCACACAATCCAAATTTCAATGCTTTCTATGAATTACTATTCATAATTTTATTAACAAGATGTTATTAATGTATGTTAAAATTTCTAATTATTATATTATATAAGGGATATGTTCTTTATTCAATATCCCCCTTCTTTATCGATATGGATTATGAAATGTTCTAGGAATATTTTTAGGTGAAGTCATCAATTTTCTTTGAGTTAATTAAGCAGTGTTTGAAGTAGAAAAGGATTTTATATTCACTATATAAATATATCTATGGTTTACCATTATATGATTGGTAATTCATTTATATTCCTCAAATTAATTGGTAATGTTATAAATCTCATGATATAATTATAGTAGATGTGGACATTAATTCCTAACCCACTAAGTTGTTGGCGATAGAGATGTGAATTTATAAACCACTATGTTATGGGAAACATAGATGTGACTTACTGACCCACTTTAGGTTATGGTAGATGGGAAAATGAATTCTTAACTCACTATTTTATGATTTATCAACTTATGTTTGGTTAACATTTAAATTATTTTCATCATATATATGTTATGATTGTTTAGGTCTTATTTTATGCTTATATCCTTGATTTATGTCTTTTGATAAATCCTTATTTGTGCATGATCACCTATTTTTATATTCATTAAGTTTGATTATACTTTAATTCCCACATTCTTATTATATGATTGCTTTTGGTCTTTAATGTTTATCCTTGGAAAGAATTTGAGGTCACCGATTTATTATGTTTTCAATTCCATAGTTTTTGAATATGAAGATAACATAAGTGATTTCTAGGAGGTGATCTCGTATGGTTTGATTTTAGGGAAATTTTCACAACAGTTGTTTTATAAAGTAAATCTATAAAAAACTAAAACTTCTTGTTCTAGGATTCTGAGAATTTTATGCGATGAAATGATTAAATTAGAAAAATAAGTTGTAATATATTAAATCTTATATTGGGAAATCACACTTGGTATTGAATCCATTTTGTAAAGTCTCTATTTTTTCAATAGACATAGGATAGATGGTCAAAGTAATCTCACACCTAACATATTTAGTGTAAAACCATGTTCTGTCATGCTGCAACAAGTCTCCCCGGATCGTAAAGGCTCATCCAAACAAAGAGACATGCTCTATAGGCCTTAAACACCCCAAATCTCCAAAAACTTGTATCCCCAAAACGTAAATTTGAACCAAATCATTATTAGAGTTCATATAGAAATTATGAAATGAGTGGAAATTAGTGTAGGTAGAGGAAGAATGAATAAAATAAGTATGTAAGTGTTTATCTTAACAATCTGCTTGAAATATAAGGTTTTAGGGTTCAATAATGAGAATATGCGAGATGGTGAACTCCCCATGTGTGCACCCAATATTCGACCAAGCCAAATTGGTGGAGTGGGGAAGATGAAACCTTAAAAATTAAATTGGTTAATTATTAGAATTTCACATTTTTTAAGACACTCGTTAGCTCTCTTGGTTAGGTCATTTGGTAAGGAAAACAATGTAGTGATTACACAAAAGCTACTGGATAAAAAATGTATTGATCAAAAAAATTTCTTCATGGTTTTACAAGCCATAAACCAACAACAAAACATCATCAAATAAGAAATTCCCTATTCAAAACATTCTTATTGAAACCCAATTTTTTTGGTATCCTTGTGGTTATCGTGTAGAATAATAAAAACATAAAAAATGATAAATTTTTAATACAAAGCTCTTGAATATCATAATTCACCCAAAATAAAATAATCATTAAAATAATAGTGACATAGGGATATTATAATGAATTAAATGTGAATTAATATTTTACTCTTCGACTATAATGAGGACTTTTTTTCCTTTCTATCAACAAGATATAAATTCATTTTTATTCTCCATCACTATATTAAATAATTTTTAGTGTTTCCTTTAATATTATAGCCATTACTATTGGATATAACATCCAATACCAATTCATATAAATGAATTAGAATCAAGATATTATTTTATAGTCCATCCCCATAGAGAATATTAGTATTTTTCAATTTAACTCAAGATAAATGTGTTTCACCACGTTCTTTGATGTTTAGAGATACATCATTTAAAAAATAAACAATTATATAAAATGACACATTCTTATTCATGAGGAAATTTGTATTTACCATCATGTGGGATAGACATCAAATATCATGAATCATTCAATAATTATTCTTTATTTCCTTAAAATTATTTATGATAAGTATATCTTTATTAATTGTATTGAACTTAGTTTACATCCTCGATATCCTTAGATAATTTGAGTCAAGAGATTATCTATTTTAATTATTTTAAATAGATGCAAACACATTGTACTCATCTTCTTTTAATGGGTAATCTTTATTTCCCAATATAACCATGTTAGATTTCACCATATCCATACTACTATGAATTTGATAGGAATAGTTCCTAAATCATATTTTCCTATTTTAAATGTATCTTTGAATATATTTAGATAAATTGAAATGGAATCTATAGATTGAATTTATATTCTAAGAAGAATTATATGTTTCAATTATACTTTGCTGACTTCCAATTACTACACCTTATATATATAGTTACTATTATTACTAATATTATGTCATGTTTCCTGATTAACATTAAAACCAGTACATTAATAAGGTCAAACTTTTGTTGTTTTCAATCTTCCACATATCCAAAAAAAAATTATAACACATTTCTTATTGACATTTTGAGGATGAGTACAAAATTTCTCTTATATCATACTTTCTTTTGGTATTCATTTAGGACGTATTGTTTTTGTATTTTTAGTAAAAAAATATAAGTTTAATTTTACAGATAATATTTGGTCTTTTAGTATTCAAATCTTTTTAAAAACTCTTATTCCATGTTCCAGTCTTTCCAGTAGTTCTTCATTAGAGAATCTTCTAAAATAAAACTTATTCTTTTAATCCATTGACTTAATTATTGTATCAAGATTCTTCACTAAATATATTAATTCCTTCTAAATAATTGTAGTTTTATTTTTTTCTCCTCAATATAAAAATTATTATCATCAATGATAATTTCGTACTCCAATTTGTTTAAACCATAGAATTCCACTTCAGTGTGTTTCTTGTAGACATTTTTAATTTTCCTTGTCAACTTTCTTCTGATGATCATTTTTACTTCAAAATCACCAACATCACATGATTATTATATCAATAAACCTAAAATATTCACGTTCCTATTCATTTTAGGCCACTTTCTTCAATATTTCCATACATATATATCTTTATTTAAAAAACTACACCATTTTATCATCCTCTTCTACTTTAGATTGTGATTTTTCCACTATAACCAAAATATAATCATCAAACTCTAAGGTATAATCTGTTTTGGAAGATTAAAAAGGAACTTCTTTATCAGGTAACTTTTCAATTTTTTTTCAAGAGTTTGTATCTACCTCATTGTTATGGAATAATTAATCTAATCATGTCTCCTAACTATGAAATCTATAAATCCTTCTAAAAATTAGAAAATTACAATGATAACCTAGGTTTGTTTAATCAAAATCTCACCCTAATATCACATTATTTTTACCCAACAATTATTTATTGTTATAAGAGGTACTCACTCTAGTATCATAGTGATTCTACCCTCATTTTGGTGGACCAGTTTATGGTATGTGTGAATGGCATTTCAGTTCCACCTCTTTTTTTAATATACTCTTGATTTATCTTCACCTTTATTTTTTGGATCCCTAATGGGGAATTCCAACCATATATAGGGTTTTGTATATATAATTGATAATTTTTATTATGGATTTATGATTTTGAGGACCTGATCTCTTTCTTTCATCCCACCTTTTTTGAAAGATACTATGTTTCATATCTTTGGAATTTTATGTCTCCATATAATTGTTCTTTCTCATGTAACACTATATAGTTATGATGTTTTTCTCTAGTTTATTTTATGAAAATTTTTATTAGATATTAATGAGGGTAATTTTTTTATAAATTCATATTCGTTATCTAAAAAAAATTAAAGTGGGATTTATTTTGAAAATAGTTATAAGCACATCATGTGTTCAATGAAATTCCCTAATGATGTTTTTTGTTTTGAAATGGGTTTTCAAGCACTGTAATGGTAATCATTGTATTTTAGAAATGATTTATTAAAATTTATCCTAGTTTATTTTATTATTTTTAGAAGACGTATTTGTTTGGGATCCTTGGGTGTATTGCGTTAACAACAAAAACAAACCATAGTGAGTTTGGCGGTAATAGGGATTATAGATAAGTGGTCATTATGCTGTGGATATGTTGGGATGTCCTGATACCAATAGACTATGGTTTGAAATTGTATAATTAGGAATCAAATCATGAAACTTAGTTTTCTGTATGTGCACTCTTATGTGTTCTTATAATAAATATCCCATGTTGTGATTTGTTATTGTGTTTGGTTTTATTCATGATAGAAGTGTTTTTATACATTAACTTTGCACATGTTTTTTCCTTTAAGATATGGTTGGTTGTTGATTTCCTCCCATTATTTTGTCATTTACGTTCATTTACATTTTATTGTCTCTTTGAATTTGGATTTCTTAAATTAAAATGAAATGAGTTTTTATGATAAATTTTTTCATGTGAAATATATTTTTGACACTTTTTTTGTTGTAAATCACAGAATATTAGTTATTGTTGACAAATAATGTTTTGATTCATGGTGGCATTATATTGGTTGTTTTTCTAACACTCGTCAAAATTTAAGGGTGTATGTAGACTTTGTTTTATGGAATATAGGTAAAGGGATGGGTGACACATAGTGTGATTGAATCACTTGATGGATGTTTGTTCCAGGGTGGGTGTGGATGGTCAAATAGTGACTTGGTTTTGGTCATTTTTTTAATTTCTAGGATTACGCTTCTTTATTTTTATTGATAAGTCACATGGTTGTTTACTTCTTCTTCCATGAGGAACTCTTGTTGTTTATCTTTATCTTGGAATACATGAGAGATGTTGTGTTGTGGTTTTAGGGTGAAATAATTCACGTGGTTTATATTTTTACAACATAGTTATTGTCTCTATCCTTGCTGTGATTGGGAACATGCTTTGGGACTTGTGGTATGCTAACTTGAGTGATGAGTTTGGTTGACCTAGTTTTGTTTGATACACCATGTATCCTAAATATCTAACTGTAATATATTTTATTTTTTGGGGATTCCATTTTTACCTCTACCTTGATGTTAAGGGTATTCATTCCCTACCCCCTATAATGACCCAGGATTTTCAAACATTGAAATTGAACCTTTTTATATGCATATTCCTTACTTTAGAAAAAGAATTTATGGAGGACTTTAATAGTTTATTGCCTTTGGAAACATGGTATACCTTGTTTTAATTTTGTGAAATATATTAAACATATCCCATAAATATATTACCCTTTATGGAAGATGTATAAGCATATCATGAGTAGTAGGGTATGAAAATAGGATCGTAACATAGAAAATGAAACCCTGAATATCATAGATCATAATATTGATTTATTTTATTAAATATTGGTAGTTCATAAGACATGAACCATAAAGGATTCACAATCTTAATCCATGAGAGCATAAAAGATGAATAATACATGAAATTTTGGTAGACACTGTAACACCCCAGGTAAATAAGGAATATGAAATTTTTATATTTATCCATATTTGTGAATAAAATATTAATATTACTTTAAAGGTGATGCTATGGTCGATGGCGTACCCAATATGCAACAACGAGTTTCTTGGGAATCTTACATTGCACTCTAATAATAAAATAATATTATTTTAAATGGCAGTTAATGCCTAGACGTTGTAATGGAAGGAATGAACAAAACTAAATAAAAAATGATTATATATGTTTGTCAACTATTTTTACTCTTTACAATAAATGATAGAGGATTAAAAATGCGAATGAATCCAATTTTAAGCGTAGACAGTCTAATATTGTTTAAAAGGTCGATTAACCGCCTTTTGATGGAGAACCTCTTTTAAATCCACTTTTTGACAATTTTATGTGTTATATTTGACAAAATAAAATTCTTCTTTAGAATAGGCACATAAAAATTTACTTTTTGTAAATTTTTTGTATTTTTCTGAAAAAGTTCAATTTTTAATGAATAGTGAAAAATGTTGTATTTTAATTCAAAACATCTTTTTAATATAATTTATTTATATGATTAGATTATTTTTATAATTGGTTTTAAAGTGTAAATAGAATATATTTTTACCATTGAATCCAATGGTGGTCATTGTAATTAATATCACTTTAAGATTGGACATAAACGAGTGTCAATCTTTTGAAAGATATTGTTTCCTAAAAACTCGCTATTTGTTTTAACGGCGGGATTTAATTATAAAATTAATTAATGAAACTTCTATGTCATTAATTTGGTAAAATAGACATCATTTTTGAATTCGGAATATCAAATATAGCTTAGGGTGAATTTTTGGTATTTTTCTGAAAAACATCAATTTTTGATGAATAGTGAAGCCACAAAGTGGTGGTTACAAAATTTGATTTTTCGTTTATATGGGACTTTACCACTTCTGTGATTTGAATTTAAAAAATAAAATTTAAATTATTTTAATTGTTAAGTAAAATGTGGTTCAATGGGATGAAAATAATTTTTGATGAAAAGTTACTTTTAAGTTTTATTAATCGCGATTAAAGGTAATTAGTGTGATTTAAGGTAAAAATGATATTATAATAAAATGAACATTTCTTGAAACTTGTCCTAAACCTATTGGATGAGTTATGGCCGACCAAGACAACCCATGGGTTGATTTTTGGTACCCCATAGATCCACTTGGGTTTGATAATGACATTTATGCCTTTTATTTAAAGTTAAAATAAAAATGCCACAAACATGATTTGTTTTACTAAAACAATTTTTACATGTGGTTATAAAATTCATAATTTTGACTATAAATATTAATTGGAAAGATAAAAATATTTACTACATCATAGTTTTTTTAATAATTTTTAAACAATAAATAAATTAAATTCATTATGACTTCATGATCATGAAGCGATGACCTCATTATTTAACGATTTAAATAAAATGGAAAGATAATGAAAAATCTAGGACCTAAACATCTCAAAAACCTATTGTATGGGTGGATTTAGAACCCTTATCACCTTAGCCTCGAAATAAATCAATGTGGGGCCATTAAAATCAGAAAACCATTTGAAAATAAAGTAACAATTTATACTTTTCCAAGAGTTCCGATCCTCTCCTCTTATAAAAGGCCCCCCACCTCTACCACCTTACCCACACCTCTAAAGCCTTTGGTTCGGCCAAGATCTGATCATTTTTTCTCTCCACATCCCTATATTACTCCTTCAAGCCTCACTTTGGGCAGAAGTCTTCCCAAGGAAGCCTTTGAGCTCAAACCAAAGGGAGTTACCCGATTTTAAGGTAATGTCTTCACTTGAGTCGTTTTGTTTTATTTTGCTTCTCCAACCCCCTAAACTATTTTTATTCATTTATTTTGTAACAAATCTAGTATCTTCAATATAATATGATTTTGTTATAAGACTATTTCTAGCTACACTCACACACACCTACATCTAATGGTTAAAGAACATACTGTTTCCGTGGATGGCTCATTTCTGCCTCCCGAAATCATGATTGTTCAACATTCTTTTAACACCTTAAAGGTGGCCATTAAGTTTAAAATATATTTATATATGATATATAATATGTTTATTATTTCATTAAGCTTATTTATTCTTCATTTTGGGCATACCATTATGGTTTCCATTGTGGTTAAACACGATAATTTCATTTTAAGAAGTGCGGACTACCGCCCCCTCAAAGTGATGTGATTCGTTAATGCCATATATGGGATCTAAAAAGGATGGATTTAAAGTTATTATATATGATGTTATACTGGAATTATAATATATCTTTATATCATTATTGTTTTCTTTCCATTAAAGTATGATATAGAAATGAAAGTAGCGTTCATGCGTCCGTACGACTTACCATCTCCATGAACGGTGCAGTTCATTTCTTATCCCCAAATGTAATGTACTATTATAAGTACATGTATATAATTGATATATATGATTAGTGACACATCTAAATGATTAATACAATTATGGAATTAAAAATATACACAACTCTCATTTAGTTTTTATTCCATTAATATGACAAAGAAATGAAAGTAGCGTTCATGCGTACGTACGGCTTACCATCTCCATGAACGGTGCATTTTATTTCTTACCTCTAAATGATTATGTAATATTATAAATACATATATGTGCTGGATATATATGATATATATGATATCCAATTCAGGAATTTCATTCTAGATATAAAGAACCTTTGACCATACGAACAACATGTAATTGTAAGAAGTCCACTTTTGACTTAAGAACCAAAAATCGACAAAAAAACATTATTAACTTAAATGATTACATAATGTTTATAACATGTCAATAATTTATATAAAATGAATAATGAACTTTAAAAAGGTTCTTAAGGAAGTATAAATTAACTCATGTTTATTATTCAGGACGTTAAAGAACGATCAAGTCAAGTTGGACCCGTGGTGAGGGATCCTACTCCTCTCTTTCTTTTTATGTATGCTCTTTTATGTCATTACTTTTAAAGATCATCTTTATTGTTATTGGGATGTTATTTTATATTACTCTTACTGTAATTTTTATGTTAATATGATGAGATACCATATTATCTCTCATCAATCCATTTTGGAAGTTTTGAGTGGCGCCGTTAGGCTGCCGAATTTTCGTAAGAGATCTAACCTCTCTCTGTCATTTTAAGTACTCTCCTTTATTTTACTTCTTTTAATCACCTCATTGTTATGTTGGGGGATGTTATTTTATATTCCTCTTACTATAAAATTTATTTTAATATGATGAGATACCCTATTTGATCTCATCAATCCATTTTTGTAATTTTATGTGGCGCCGTTAGGCTGCCAAGTTTTTGTAAGGGATTTTTCATCTCACTTTTATTCCTGGGATATTTATGCTACATTTGCCACAATTTCCTTTGAGTGGTGTATTTACTGACCATTATTTTACTCATTGTGTAATGTATTTTCATTTATGAGTATTTACATCAATGTTGTATTGTCCTTCTTTCACGGGGTGTATGTTTCGGAAGATACCCATGTCGGTAAGGGAACCTTTCACCCTCCTCTTTTTAAAAGACTTCTTTTGTTATGTCTTTTAATTCACATACTATTATATTTGGATATGTTCTTCTATATCCTTATTGATTTAAATTTTATTTCCATGTGATGAGATACCCTTTTTATCTCTCAACAACTCATTTTCTGAATTTTGTAGTGACGCCATTAGGCTGTCAAATTTTTGCAAGGGAACTTCTTAACCGAAATTTAATTCTTTGGGATAGACTTATACTCCTTGAATATGTCGTTCTATGAATATGTGTGAATAACCTATAATTTTTTTAAACTTAATATCCACTTATATTTGGTGTATTCATTTTTCACACATAATTATGTAAATGATTTTCCCTTAAACCAAGGATACCGTCTTTGTAAGGGACTTCGTCTCAATCTCCTTTCATTGAGGAATATTTCGTCTTATACACAAATTTCTTTTATACGGTGTATAAACCACTTTAACTTTTACTTTTATACAAAAGTAATCTTTTTCTATGAAGCGTTTTATTAAACGACAAAAAGGAATGTTTCTTTTAACGTACGCGGGGACAACGGCCTTTTCCGCCGCCGCGAGTATTATTTGATATTTGGCTTCCTCAACAAGCTGTAATGTTTTTAAAATAAAATAAATACCATATAATCTTTTATGTATTTTGGTATTGATAATGGTTTTGATAAAGGTTTATATTTTGTCAAAAATTTTAAATGATATATTGTGATTGAAATGTGGAAATGTTTTCATTCCTTTATATTGGGTTTTTGTGTTATAATTTTATAATGGTACATGGACATTTTACGGGTGGTTACGTGATAAACCATATGACGGGTGGTGCCGTGAATACCAGGACGGATGGTTATGTTATAACCTCCAACTCATTGGGTATGGAAGTCAGACGTATGGCTATTCCATCAAGTATGTATGGAAGTTGGCCGAATGGCTATTCAATTATGTGGTATGTGTGGAAGTCCACCTTAAGGTTATTCCACTAAAGTATGTTTATGTCCCAAGTTACCTTTGTATGTTATGTGATCTTTATAAGTGTTTTATGGTAATCTTTTGGTTACAGAAAGGTAAGTAATGAAATTTTATTCAGTGAAGAGTTTTTTCTACTTCGAAAAAGTGAAAGGTATTACTTTGATAAAGTATACAAGGTTTACATTTTGTTTGGAAAAACTAACATTTTTCATTCTTTGTGTATCCATTACTGAGATTTTTATGCTCATCCCAAGTTTTTGAAATGTTTTTCACAAGACTTAATGTGGAATAAGGTCAAGGATGGGATCAAGGGAAAGTCATGCTACCTAAAACATGGAAGTAGACATGTTTCTTTTTAAGTGTTTTTTTTTTATTTTATGGAAATTTAGTAGAAGTTACTACTTTGTAATCTTTTGAGATGTAATAGTTATGTCCTAATTATCTAAAACTCTAAACCTGAAAAGATCCTCAATGTGAATTATTCATTTAATTCAATATTAAGTAAGGTTTAAGGCTGGGGCCTTATAGACACATTAGTATATAAAATGTTTTCCATATAATTCAACGCATCACTAGAAAGTCAATATTAGTATTATGGGATAACTCCCTATACCATATTGGTAGTCATGGTTCACACCCATGACTATCTTAGTGGTCAAGGATCACTCCCATGACCATCTTAGTAGACAATATCCTTTATTGAACTGAGTGGACTCCACATTCCATCCAACTCTATATCATGATATTTAAATCTTTACTAAATTAATTAGAGAGATATATAGGTCCAACCCATCACATAATGAAAACTATACGTATGTTTTCCACAAGAACATAAATCATATTATAACCCATATAATTAAATGGGTTTCATAAACATCATTGATTCATTATATAACTAATGGAAAGGAAATGTGGTTTATAAATATCATTTAATCATAAAAATAAGCCAACCATAAGAATAATAGGGATAATACTCTTGAAAAATATCATAAATGAAGAAGGAATAAAATAAATTAATGGTATTATAGGTGGAAAATAATTTTTATTAATCAATTGAAAATAATTCTTGAGGAAAATATCCCTTCTACTTTGAAAATGTTTTATTTTCTTAAAATTCAATGAAATTTTAAAAGAAAAAATTTTATTTGAAAATAAAATTTTAATAAATATATGTAAATTTAAAATAATTAGGGTTTTAAAATTTTAGTTGACTCCATTATTGACATATATGTGAAAAAAAATTCTATTTGTATATTTTTTTGGTACATTCAACAAGATCCTTGTTTAAAAAAGGGAAAAATATTATTTCAAACCATTATATAAAAAGTAATACATGAGTAAAATAGATTTAAATATTCATACAATAATAGTAAAAACATTTTTAAATTATACTTAAAAAATAGAGATATGGTAGATAATAATTACACAATGATGATTTAAAGTGTAACAATATATATTATGGATAAAATTTTGAAACAATCAGTTATCACATTCTAATCAGTAGAATCATATGCTCCATGAATGAAATAAAATTATATGGATATGGAAATACCATAATATTCCGAATAATACACATAAAATACATTACTCAGTAGTATTTACACCACACAAATGTAACAAGTAGTGTATAATGCATGTGTTCCACAGAAATAAATGTGAGGCAAAAACACCTTATTACTAGAGGAACTTTTTTATCATGATCCCTATGAAAGCATAAAATCAATTGAAAAATTAAATATCATTAAATATTTGAAATTAATGATATAACAAGTCATTATTCAGTATATACACAACAAAACATGAATAAGTGGTGAATATAACATATATATTACAGAAATAAAAGTGAGATAAGTAAACCTTTACCTTATGTCATGAACTTCGTCGTACATATACAAACTTCTTGTATAATAAATATATGTTTATTATAAACATACTAAAAAACCATATTATTGTACCAAATACCATATATGATTTTTTTATGACTTTATATTGTATGTTTATTAATAATTCCTTGTTAATTTCTTATTTTGGGTAATATCTTCTTTGTTTTTTTAGGTGTTTTGATTTTGTTAAACTTTTAGTCTAATTACTTATAACATGATTTAAATATTTCAATAATGATAAATATGATATAAATATAACACACACATATATATATTATTTTTTTTATAATATTATATAAAATATATAATTAGAAAATGAAATACACCATTCATGGTGATGACTGGTCGTACGTATGCATGAAAGATGTTTCCATTTTTTTCATATTGAATGAAATAAGGAAACACGTATATATATATATATATCATTAAATTATATTTATTAAATAATATATATAATATATGTTAACTAAAACCATCCTTAATACATTTCTTTTAAATTGTGAATGAATCAGATAGCTTTGAGGAGGTGGTAGTCCACACGCCCATAGACGAAGTTATCGTACATACACAAAATGGAAAGAATAATGGTATGTGTTACATAATAATTTCAGAAGAAAAAATAAATCTTAAATATAGTTTATAACATATTAAAATATAAATATAGTCATTATAATCAACCATTAAAGATGGAAACATAAGAATAAACGACATCGGTTCGTGATGCAGTAGTTCGCTGTACACAAGAATGATGATTACATATCCCATTTGATAGAAGTTTTAATATGTGTAGGTAAAAAACATAATATAAAATTACATCAGTATATTTTTTATACTTATTTTATTATATAAACATGAAAAAAAATAATTTTAGTGGCTTAAGGAAGAAATAAAACAGAAACGTTAGATGATGAACTTTACCTCTTCTTTGGGTATCCTTTTTTTATTTTAATAAAAGGACTTATTTAGTTGGATTTATTACCAAATTAAGTCTACTAGGATGAATGGAGTGTATGTTTTAAGAGATTTGGATATATTTTGTTTGAACCAAATTGGCTTTTATGTGTGAAGAAAAGAGTAGAATAGGTGCCCTTTTATAAGGGAGGGAAGACGCACTTTTAGAATTTCTTAAAAAATTAATTTATGATAAATTAGATCTCAATAAATATACCTCCATAGGGAAATTAATACAAATATAACATGGTAAGGGGAGGTAATACCATGACCTAATATATTTTCTAAATGTTCTTCAATAATTTTAAATATTATAATTTTGATTAACCCTCAATAAACCTATATTAATTTTAAAAATGGTAAAAATATTTTCAATATTAAATGATGGGGGTTTTTACATATAAGGTTTCAATTGAAAAATATATGGTAAATTTATGATATTTTAACAAATAATTTATCCCCTTTTCTTTATTTAGGGTTTTTATTATTTTTAACTAAATTAATAAATTATTATTTAGATAAATTATCATTTGTGTCAACTTTGACACTATTAATTACATTGACTTTAAGAAAATGAAGTTAAATTCGAAAAATATTAATTTAATAAATTACTAATATATCATATTCACTGATAAAATTTGTGTATAACCATAATTATTTAAATTTTATTTATTTTAATATTTTTTATAATACTTAATTTAGTTTTTCATTAATTGAATAGTTACTATATCATCATTGTATAATTATTTATGATAATTATTTCTATAGTAAAAATAGAATAATAACATTCATGATATATATAATGATTTTATATTTTATATTAATATAAATATATTTGATCATATCTTCTATTTATCCCCATATTAAAAATATTATACATATTAAAAGTAAGAGTGTGATATACTATCACTCTCTTTGATTTTAATAATATCTAAGTCATTATAAGAGAAATGTATTCCTTAAATTATTAAATTTATAACCTTATCATTTAATGGGTGAATTAAATTCATCCAATAACATTTTTGTGATGTTTTAGTGTAAATTATTTATATTTATAATATTATGTTTTACCTATAACTACTAATTTTACCCATAACTATGATAATAATAATTACAAATGTTATTATTCATATTGCCTAAAAATATAAGGAAAAAATTTAATAAATTTTGACCTTATGATTAAAAATATGGAATCCATTTTTAGAAATTCAAAACTTATTATTTTTAAAAATTAATTTAAAACTAATCCAATTGAAGGAATTAGAAAATGACTTTTAAAGGTGAAAATGTTCAAAAGATTGAAATGTTTTTATAACCAAATTAAACATGAAATTGATTCCAGTGACCTGAATTAAATTAATTGAAAATAATTTTACATAATTATATTTTAAAATAATATAATTTTTTGATATAAATTATTTCTACGAATTTTTTTTATTTAATTAAATTTCAGTATTTTTCATTATTCATGAAAACATGAAACTTATCAGAAAAAATAAAAAATTTAACCAATTTAAATTTCGACATGAAAAATTATAATTATGATTTTATTTCTTCCAAATAGAATTTTTAAATGTGTTATAAACTATATATAATACAATTGAGACTTCAAAAGGTGTTAAAACTGACTTTAGAAAAATTCTTCTTTTATGCGTAAAATTTGTTTTGTTCTTTTATCATGTATAAAAAACCTGTATGATAAATTTTAAAAATTATATTTAATATTATATATATATATTATAAAATAAAACAAGTTTCAATTTTTTATTTTGTTGGTATAAAATACACTAGTGTGAATTTAAATAGTTTTTTTAGAAAAATAGTTCCTTTTTATTAAAAAATGATTTTACAAGTGTATGTCATAATTTCATAATACAATTAATATTTTTCATACCCCTAATTATAATACATAGGTAATAATTTTATTATATTTAATTATTAAATTAATTAAATTAATTTTCATAGGATTTCAGTGTTTCATGTAGCCCAATCTAAGCCGGTGTTGCATGTAAAAAAAGACATCCAAGAAATAAGATACCTTTTTTAAAAAATTATAAATTTCATAAACAATATAGGGGAATTACATTAATCCCCACATAAAATGAATTTCTATCTTGAAATTTGTATGGATTATCAGAGGTTAAATACTTCAAATCTCATTTCATAGAACCCGGCACTGTAAAAATGAATACTATAACAACATTTTTTTTAAAAAAAGTTTGAAACATAACAGTTAACCAAAGTTACTCAAAAATATGTTTCCATATAGGGGAACATATGTGGAAAGTAAAATCCTGGAAATAAAAGTGAAATATAACTTTCATTTTTTGATGGAGTGATAGAGAACATGGTCAGGAGAAAATTAACAATCACAAAGACATAAATATGTGATGATCTAAGGGACTATTTTATTCATCAAAAAAGGTATAGGATACCATTTTTAATTCAAGATCCTTTCCCCAGAGTTAAATAATTTTTAGTGTAGAATTAATTACTTTATTTCATTACATTTCATAATCATATCTCATCCTTTTGTTATTAATTGATCAATTTACACTCCACCACTTATTACAAGATATGAAGGTAAATATTTCATTTCTAAAGTATTAGAAGATCATGGGATCCATTGAATGATAGGTAATTCCATCTATCTTAACATCACAATAAAAAGGTTAGAATAAGTTATCCAGTTTTCATAAATCCTCTTATGGATAGATAATATTTTAATCCCTAAAACCATAACCAAATTTCAACATAACTCATAAATGGTTACCTTTGTTATCCTTTCAAAATATTAAAATCCAAATCTTTTGAAAGAGAGAAAATGGATTTAAAAAAACTAATCATTAATCCCCCAAACATAGCTATGTAGCTCATAATTTTCACACACCAAACATGTGAAGACCATTATTAGGCATTCTCTTGTAATATTCTAATAACCTGAATTACCATATAACCATAGTAAAAATATTCATGATTTCAATAAATTACTCTTTCATCAAACCATAAATCCAAAAATTCTATAAACACAATCCATGATATCATAATCCATGTTTTCATCTTATCAGTTCCAAGTTCATCAATACTATCCCATTTATTTTATCACATTCAAATATATTTTTTCATTCTCCCAACATCATGCACATATTAAGGGTTATCCTTAACTTAATCACATGGTTTCGAAAAATACCACCTTACCACATCAATCAATTTTCCTGGTTATGAGTACCACTAGAAATATGCTATTATATCCTTATAAAAAACAATAGTGGACTAATACATAGATATTTAATTATTCTATAATATCATATAAGTAATTATACCATATTATTATTAAATTACCGAAAAAAATAAATCATTCCACCACTTCTTTGTTGTACTCTTCATCACTAATAGTGATTGTATGTGTTTTTTCTTTATATTTAGACATAATAAGTTACTGACGTCCAACATTATTACGAAAACTCTCTGATTGAATCCTATACATAGAATTATCTTTAGAGACATACCTTGAAATATATTTAGATGTAATACCCCAACCACAAAAGCCCAGATCTGATGCATTATTTTAATACATTGGCATGAATATAAGGAAAAACTTCCAGAAGAACCGATCAATTTAGTAGTCTTGGAAAATAGATTACATACATGACCGTTACATTAAACAATAAAACATAAAACAAAACATAAATAATCCATTGATAAAACCATTATTCCCCTATCATACCCTTGCATATAAAACATAATTCACTTCTTGAAATCCTGGGAAAAAGAAAACATAAGAAAGGGGTGAGATCAAATGCTCAGTAAGGGTAAATAATTTAGTGGAAGCTATAAAATTTTAAGGAAAGATGTGTAATAAAAACAACAGCCTTTTAAACATAAACATGAACATAATATAGAGAAAATAATTCAAACATTACCATATAAACATGCACATGGATATTATACTAGTCAAATAATCACATGTAATAATGAATTTCATAATGAGGGAATGCCTATTGCTGGAAATCATTACGCCATAGTCAAGGCCTCATGCAAGGAATAGAAATATTTTTTTTCAAGGACATATGCCAGTAAAATAATTGTTCTCATGAGACCTACTGATGTATGTAAGAGCTCTAGTGGGCTCCACTCGTCACTTACCAAGTCCACTGCATTCCTCATATGAAAATGTTGAAACCCATACAACCCACAAGAAATAAGATTCAGAAGGAGGATGATCAAAGAGATTTCACCATAGTAGAAGCGAAACATTTTGGAAGAATGAAAGGGTATGAAACCTACCATCGGGACAAGCCTGTGCATGCATGGGAAAGCCTAGCCAAACATCCATGGGAAGGTGGAATACTAATTTCACGACGAAGATGCTGGGGAGAAGTAGTTCCAAGTAGTTTGTCTGGGTTGTATAAAATGTTTGAAGCGTACAGGTAGTGAATTCCTCTAAGGTCTATGATCCAAGTAATACTTACCCCTACGGGCCTTAAAAGGGTTCCACCACACCCCTTGAAAGGTGTATTATCAAAATAAATAAAAAATAAAGGCCTTCGGACCCTTGGTGAAAGGATTTTGACATAATTCAAAATGAATAGTAAAACTTTTTGAGAGAAATATCTCTTTTGTGAAATAATTTAAAAGCCACACATTTATAAAAGAAGTCATTAAAAAGAAATTTTTGAATCAAAGTGCACCATACCAATTTGATGCTTTTTATTGGAATTAACATTTTAAAGAAATCATGTTCATATAAATAAATCCTAAAACCCATTTTAAAAACATGGACATTAATGAGAATTATTTAGAAGAACAAATAATTAAAACATTTAAATTGATGTTTTAGTTAAAGAGATCCTTAAAATAATTATTTTGAAATGTATTTTATGAAAAATTTACATGGATAAGAAATATTACCTAGAAAATACTTACACATAAAAAATCTCAAATAATAATGAGAATGAAGAATTAACCCTTACCTTTCACTTTCCTTTGATCGAGGGAACGTTTAACATTTTTTATAAGGAACATTTTTTGTTATTAAATTATAAAAAAACCATATTCATATTTATTATATCATAAATGATTCAGTTATTACTTTATACGACCCATTTAATAATGATTCCATGTTAAATTAACATTTTGGTAATAATCGTTTTCTTTATTGTACGTGTTTTAACTTGTTATTCTTGTTCATATCATTTAGATCTTGATTGAAATATTTACAGAATATAAAACATTATTTATATATAATATATATTTAGAATATAAATATGTATAATAGATATATATATTAAATTGAAAACACCATTTATGGAGACGGTAGGCCGTACATACGCATAAACGTTGTATCCATTTTCATATCGTATTGAACAGAAGTAACTGAATAAGATATATGTAAGTACACACCCACACACACACACATCCTGTAAAATTATTATGTCATTTGTTATATACTCATTAATAATATATATTTTTATAAACATTTTTGAATGGTGAACTTGGAAAGGAATCTCATCACGTCAAGGAGACAGTATGTCGTACATACACATAAGGGACGATATCATTTCTTTAATCATTAAAAGGTGTGGAATTGGATGGTATATTAATTTTATTGAGAAATTATCATGTTATTTTCGTTATTTATATACATTTTACTCATCAATATATCCATCCAAATAACATAGTGTCGAATAACTAATTACACCACGATGTGGAGACGGTAAGTCGTACGTAGGCACACATGGTGACATTATCATTCATAGGACTGATAGAATAATGAGTATGGTTGTACCATATTTATAATAACATAAAAGTATGTAGAAGTTACTAGAGTTATTATTTTGGAATGTAAATAACAAATAAAGAAAAAGTTAAAAAATATTGAATGAGGTGATAAAATAATTATCTCTTCTTTGGGTGTTTTTTTATTTGAATAAAAGTGATCCTTAGGTTGGATTTCTGCTAACGGTAAGGCCTCTAGGTTGAAGTGAGGGAAGTTGGGAGGAAATTTGGGTTGGGTTTGGATGATCCAAATGGATTTGGTGGTGATATTTTGAGAGAAGGGGATGTACCCTTTTACAAGAGAGGTGAGGGTCTCTTTAGGAAATGTTTGAAGTATTAGTTTATTATAAAATCATTTTCGATTTATAAAGGTTCAAAATTGATTTATTTCTAGGATAAGGTGGGTATGGGTCAAAATCCTCCCAACCAATAGGTTTTCAAAAACTTTAGGTCACCATATTAACCCTATATTTTAGATTTAACTCTTAGTTAAATTGTTTATCTTTTACCATGTCCTCTTGTGTTATTACAATTAATGGTTAATGAACAGATCATAAAATACCAAGATAACCCCAAGTGGTTTATTAATGACATATGTATCATTATATAAGTCATTTTTCCGTACCATATATTTTTAGAAATATTATACCATTTAATAATATTGTATTTGTTTTAAAAACTCATTTATGTCAATTTTGACACTATTTAGTATTTGGTTTTTATGAATGTCATAACAACAAGATTACTTTAAAAAAAGTTCATTGAATCAACCCTAACATGTCATATTAATCTATAAAATTCTTGGATGGAATCAAAAACCTCAATTTACATTTATTTTTATATTGATAATATTAATTATTTTAATCATTCATTGATAAAGTAATTACTGCATCATCATTGTGTCATAAATATATTTAATTATTTAATTTATAAAAATAATAAATAAAATACCATTATTTAGGAAATCGTTTTATATTTATAATGAATAATTATAATTTAATTTATCTTATGTATAAATCTATATTAAAAATGGTTTCTTTAATAAACATTGAATTTAGCAATTTTAACTCTTCTTAAAATAATATAACAATAAAATTTATAATCTAATCCAAGTGGACCAAAAGGATCGTATTTGATTACTAAGGATGGTTTTGGTATAAATAAACTTATCCAATAGAATTATGACATGTTTTGGGGTAATTATAATATCATTTTGACCATTAGTTACCCAATCTACTTTTAACTGTGGTAAATAAAAGTCAAAAGTTACTATTCATCAAAAAATTAATTTAATATTATTGAACCATATTTTACTTTTTTATGTCAACCTTGTCTCCCAGATTTTTGAAATTCAATTCAAAGAAGTAGTAAAATTACATTTTATGAAAATTTGAAAATTTTCAAAGAAGGTGGGTAAAAGACGTTAAAAATTCAATAAAATTTTATACATGTAATTTTATTATAAAATTAATCCAATGAATTAAATTCAACTTATATAGATATTTTATATCTATTTTGAGTAAAAATAAATTTTAATAAATTAAATAATTATTTAAATAAAAATTCGGTTTTAAACAATAACATAGTGTTTTTCATTATTCATCAAAAATTGAAAGTTACAGAAAAGTACAAAATGTTCATCCTAAGATAATTTTGATATTATGAACTCAAAAATGAGTTCTATTTTACCAAATTGAAAACATAAAAGTTTCATTAATTAATTTAAAATCAACTCATGTCGTAAAAACCAAAAAGCGAGTTTTTAAAAAGTAAAATCTCTCAAAAGATTGACATGTGTTTATGTCAAATTTAAATGTGAAATTACTTATGATGACCTAGATTTTATTAAATTATAAAAATATAATCTAATTATACTTAAAAAACATTAAAATTCATAAATTAACACTATAAATTATTTCAATTAAAAAAGTTGTTTTCAATTAAAATTTAGTATCTTTCACTATTTATTAAATATATTAAATTATCTAGAAAAGTACCAAAAATTTATCCAAACTAAATTTTTATGTCCCTATATTAAAGAATTATTTAAATTTATTAAATTGAATATATAAAATTATCAAATATTGGTTTTGAAAAAGGTTTTCCATTAAAAGGAGGTAAAATTGCATTTTTTTAAAAATACTTATTTTATCTGAAAAAATGATTTTGTTCTTATATTAGGTATATGAAATACATAATATGGGTTCTAAAATTATATAGAGAATATAAAATTCAATAATCAGTAAATTAATATTCATAAACGCTTTTTGAACGACTAGTTTGGTAAATCGTTGTGCCCCCAAACTCGGTGTTACAAGTAGCACAAGTTGTTGAATTACTTTAAAGAGATGACATACTATAAAATCATAGGGTTCTAAATTCTCCCCTATTTCAATAAAATATATCCTAGAAAATTTAAATTGTTATTTGAAAATAAAAGGTTAAAAATAAAAAAATACCATTGTGAAAAATCCAAATCTGAAATTGAATTAATAAAATTTAGTCTTAATAAGAGGGAAAGGGAAATGAAGAAGTCACCACCAAATTATGATCTATATTATGAGAAAATAGGTTGAAATTAGATACACATAATTGGAGGTAAAATGTAAATATTTATTGTTTTTGATTGAGGTCATCAATCCCAAACAAGTGTAAAATTGAGGTCCTCAAATCCATTAACCTATGATGATTTAAAATATCATCGGTAAAACAAAATATATGGTATTAGGATATGAAATTTTCTGTTTTAATATCCCTTAACTATAGTTTAAGAATAAATTTGTTCATATAATAAGTGAAAAATATATACTTGACATGTAGAATTCCATCCTTTAACTAATTTCTACCACAAATTCATCTTTCACTCTAAAAAATAACAGAACTTAAAAATATTTTATTTATCATAATCGTATAGGGTTCCAAAAAAATGAAGTTATAATTAATCTCTCAGACCATTTAAAAAAAACTACATTATATAATCCAGGACATCACATAGGCCAGTGGTAGGTGATGCACCCTCGCTGCCCTTCGAATGTGGGTTTAAGTCTCCCGGCCTTGCCGGACGCGACAGGTTGTCACCCGACCTCTAGGTTGTCCCCTTTATAAAATTAAAAAAATAATCTCAAGAAATTTTGTAACCGTTACAATAGTATCCAATGTCAAAATTAATCCATTCCAACCATTAGACTTATCCAAAATACTTCTCTCCAATCACACAGTCTGAAATTTATAAGGATGGTAAACACAATAAAGATATTTTATTCCATTTAATAACATGAGAATAACTTCATCATGTATTCTTTTAAAACACTTAACACCATGAATTATCTTAAAACCTTATTTATTGAAATCATTCTCTCTTATTCCTTATAGAATATTAGATATACTTCTTATATTGAAAAATTTTGTAAACTCCAACAATAATGGAATAAACAAACAATTACTTAGTTTCAAAGTAGTCAAGAATATAGAATATAATTTATCCAAGCCAATCATATCTTATTCCAAAATCACTACCTCATTATCATAACCATATTACAGTTTATCTATCCTTCAACCATGTATTTTCGAAAAAGTTTATCTTGCTATTTGGTCACTTTTCTTAGAACCATATAATCTCAAATCCTCAATGAAACAGTACTGCATTACAATCCTTATTTATTTCCATAATTCATATAACCAGTACATCATTGATACAACATTGAAATGAAATAATTATTTAGTAACAACCTAAGAAGAGTAGTCACTTCTCTTCATATATTGTAGTATAATAACTTGATTATTATTCAATAGCATCATTTGGGTCATACTCTGATGATTTGGACATTGATTCACATGGTGTCCCAACTCCTTTCAGATTAAGCATTGTACATTGGAGACCCTTTTCTTACCCTTACAATCATGAACTTTTTGTCCTTTTTCTCCACACTTATAACAAACTCCCTTTCCCTTCAAGAATTTACCAAGGAGATTCTTTCATAGTTATCACATATGGGAAAATAATTCTTTCCCCTCTTCCCTTTATCCATATTTCTCTCTACCATCCTTTTCTTCTCTTATTTCCCATCAAATACATAGGAATGAGATTTTTTAGTACATATCAGATTAACAAATGATACTATTTCTTCATATGATGAGAATACAGGAGAGACTATTTACCTTCTAAATGTTTGCTTAATATCATGAAAGATATGATCTTTCTTACTCTTTGGACCATGCGTATTGCTGGAGTTCTTATTCCTTCTACTGGGCGCCATTTCTAAATAATAGAATATACTAGGTCAGATTATAAATCAAAATTCATAATTCAAACTTGTAAAATACCTAACATAAATTGAATGAATTATGCATATAATATATAATAAAAAGAATCTCTTTAAGGAAGTATTTACTCACAAATCCTTTATAATGGCTTGTAATGAAAATGTGAATTATCCTAAGCATACCCCCCGAGAGTTTCATAACCAAGAGTGAAGAAAGGCCTATTTTCATGTACCAGGATACTCTAGTCAAGTCTGAAACACCTTGTTAGTGTTTTGACTCATAGGTACATTTGTGCCAGAGCCTCCACTACCTACTAATATCCATACAGGGATGTATTTTTTTTTAAAATACACAAAATTTCTACATTACCAAAATTCTAGGAAGTTTTTTTATAGTGATCCTAAATGTCTATCTTAGGGTAATGTTGTAACACCCGAGATTTTTATGAGTAATATTTTGTTTTTATGTTATATATATATCATCAAAGGAATCTTTCACTACACACTAGCTTGACTTACTTTACACGAAATCGCGACCTTCCTCGACAGCGTGCGTCGTACGCAATACCGAGTTTCACTAAACAACGATATGCTATTAAAATATTATTAAAACTACCCATTATGAATAGTAATAACCACTTTTTTAAATTTTATAAATTTTATTTTTCAAAATGGACTTCATTTTTGGATTCGGAATATCGAAATTATCCTAGGGTAAAATTTTGTTATTTTTCTGAAAACTTTCAATTTTTGATGAATAGTGAAACCACTAAGTGGTAGTTAAAAAACTGAATTTTTCATAAAACTTAATTTTACCGCTTCTGTGAGTGGAATTTCGAAAATCCGAGAGACACGGTTAATATCAAGGACTAAAATGTGGTTCAATGGGATGAAAATAATTTTTGGTGAATAGTAACTTTTTACTTTTTTTTACCACGGTAAAAAGTAAATAGGGTAATTAAGGTTAAAGATGATATTATTATTACCCTAACACATGTCCTAATTCTATTGGATAAGTGTAATTCGACCAAAAAAAAACTTAGGAATAAAATATGACCATTTAGGCCCACTTGGATTAGATTATGACATTTATTATTAATTTATTTAAAGAAGGGTTAAAATAGTTAAAATCAATGTTTAATAAGTAAATAATTTTTAATATGGGGTTATACATAAGATAAATTCGACTATAAATATTCATTAGAAATCTAAAAAGATTTCCTACATAATGGTATTTTATTTGTAATTTTTAGACATTAGATAAGTTAATTTATTTATGACACAATGATGATGCAATAATTATCTTATTAATGAAATATTGACATAATTGATGCTATAGACACCAAAATAAATGTAATTTGAGACTTTTTATGAATCCCACTAATTTTCTAGGTAAATATGACATGTTAGTATTGATTTAAATAACTTTTTTCGAACTAATAATTCTTTTATGATTTTCACAAAAATCAATTACTAAATAGTGTCAAAATTGACATAAAATAGTTTTTAAAACAAATATTATATTATTAATTGTTATTTTATTCCTAAAAATCTAAGGTTCGGCCAAATGACTTAGATAAGGATTTATATATATTAATAATAAACATCTTGGGGTTCGTTTGGAATGTTATAGTAAGTGTGTTAACCATATAGTGTAAAAAAACAAAAAGTCACCGTAAAAGTTAAGGGAAATATCATTATTTAAATCATTATACAGGAGGTTTGTACACTTACAAATCAAGTCGGACCTAAGGTAAGGGAAATATCACAATCTTATTTTTATCCGAGATTGTTTATACTTTGGTATTTACTAGGGTGTATTTTATCATCCACATCCATGTTTCCTCAATATGTAATATTATTTCCATCCACCTAAAATTTTTTAAATCCAATTTTATCCTTCGGTGAGTTTTTAGTAAAAGATATGAAAGGAATCTTTTGTCGTTTTTCGTACGAGTTACTTTTTGACTTTTCCGACAAAAGTACGAAGACTGTTTTTTTAACTTATACGGCATGAATGGATTTGTAAAACATTATTTCCAAGAAGCATCATTTACAAGTTTTCAAGTTTATTTTTAATCAACTTCTTTTAGTTTAAAGTTGTATGACATGTTAAGAAAGGAAAAATGATTTTGAAGTAGAAAGGATATTTTCCTCAAGAATGGAGTTCAAATGTTTTATCAAAATTATTTTCCATCTAAGATAATATAGGGTTCTGTTTTTATCCCTATTATTACATTGATTTGATTATGTTTTGAGGGAATTATTTTTATGAAGTCATTTACCTTATATGATTTGTTTTATGATGCCATGATGTTTCAAGAATCCCATTTTTGTTACATGTGTTATGCGATGATGTATGATTTATGATTATGTGGAACACATAATAAAGGATTCATTATAAGATGGGTGGGACCTATATCCCCCTCCAATGCATTGGGTAAAGATTTATATCAGATGAGATAGACATGGATGGAACAGATGGTTATTTCGGTTCAGTGATACAAGACTGAAACGAGGAGTTAACTCGGGTCAGAAATGGAATTTGTCCACTAAGATAGTCTTGGCAATGAGTCATGACTGACAAGAAATGATTTTCCATGATTATGTGTGCATGCCACAAAGTTTCAAGTTTTATGTTATGATTACGGGGATCTCATTTTCACTTCTATGATTTATTACATGTTAAGATATTATGATCTCTTTTGCAGGTTATGATTTTCAAAAAGATATGATATGATTTTTATTTCCTTTATTTGCCCTTGCTGAGCATTTGTGCTCACCCTTTTTTGTATTTTTTCTTTTCCCCAGGTCAGGAAGATGGATATTAAGTAGAATATGCTAAAAGGGACCCTAGATATGATGAAATAAATGGGAGACACTGTGGAAGATTTATGAACCAGTTGTTTATGTTTCCCAGTTTCTAAAGACACTATACCTATACGATCCTTTCGTGGTTTTTTTATATGTTGTAATAAGTATTCTTCAATTTTGAAGTATTAATAATGTATGTAAAGTATGGGTTGTTATAGTTGGTATCAGAGGGAAGTTATAGTCAACCTTTGGAAACTAGGATGTGAAAGCCTTAGTAAGAACCCTAAGGATAAGTCTAAGCATAGAACACAATCTTAGTGTTTTAGAAATGGCCATGAAAAACCTAGGATAAGATCTTAAGTGTGAAATTTTATTCTTGATTTTGTGGTTTTCCTATTATAATTAGTGTTTCTCACACTATTCTTCTGGGTTTTAGTCAATGGCTGGAACCCAAAAGAACCGTGTTAATACGGAATGCAACGGGCAATGCAATGATTGTCCCCCTAAGCAACCAAACGTTATGGGAGCTGGAATGAAAAATCTTATAGCCATGCTCACACAACTTTCTCAAGCTATGTATCATGTTGGACTTCCAAACGAGCAAAAGAAGAAGCAACATTCTGTTGAATCCTACATGAGGCAGCGTCCACCTTCTTTCAGCGGGTCTACTGATCCATTAGTTGCTGAATAATGGATTAGTACTACTGAAAGGATATTTTCAGTTCTTCAATGTTCTGAACATGATAAAGTCATCCTAGCAGTGTATCGTTTGGAAGGAGATGATGATCAATGGTGGAATCTTATGAAGAATACGAGGCAAAGGGATGAAATTGAGTCCATGGAATGGGATGAGTTCAAGAACTTATTTTTCAATAAGTACTTCCCTTGTATTCTCCGAACAAAGATGGAGAAAGAGTTTCTTGAACTGAAGAAAAGGGATAATGAATCTGTTGGTACCTATGAAGAAAATTTTACAAGACTTTCAAGGTACGCTTCTGGTATTATTATCCAACCTGAGAGTAAGATCGATCGATTCTTTAGTGGCTTAAAACCAAGTCTTCGAAGGGCATTAGCCATAAGGGACTTCAATAGCTACGAGGAAATCATTCGATGTGCTCTCAAAAGTCGAGATAGATATTGGAGTAACCCATCAGTCATATGGGTTTGATAAGAAGAGGAAAATGGAATTCAAAGGAAAATCTAAAGAGCACACTGAAAAGAAGATGAGCTTTCCCTTATGCTCAAAGTGTGGAAAGAAACATGGAGGGAGTTGTCTTAAAGGGACAAGTAAATGTTTCAAATGTGTAAAGGAAGGTCATCGGGCAATTGAATGCCGCGATAATGGGAAGAATATGTCTAATGATGCAAAAAAGGAAGGGATACACAGAATGAACCTACTATACTTCAATGTTTCAAGTTCAAGGAGATGGGAAATTATGTCAATCAATGCCCAAATCCAAGGGTTGATGATGATGGTCGACGTCAACAAACTCTTAAGGCTAAAGACAAAGGTAAGTCACATGCAATTTCTATCAGCGATGTGGAGTACAATAACGCAGTGGTGAAAGGTACACTTACCATCCACTCTAAAGTAGAAAATGTTTTATTTGATTCTGGATCCACCCACTCTTTTATTTCTGAAGAATTTTCTAAGGGTATCATCGTATTACCTGAACAATTAGATGTTGAGTTAGCTGTGACAACACCTAATGGAACAACAGTCGCATCAAAAGTTTATAATTCATCTCCGATCGTTGTTTGTGGGAAAGTGCTTCCTGCAAATATTGTGATCCCTCCTGTAGTGGAATTTGATGTGATTCTTGGCATGGATTGGCTTTCTTTATATGGAGCTCATATTAATTTCCAAAGAAGGGAAGTCACATTTCATATTCCAGATCAATCTATGATCGTCTATCAATGAATGGATGAACATAACCTTCCAGTGGAAATTTCTTCCATCTTATGGGTCTTGATTCCACTAAATGAAGGTTATTTATCTCAAATGGTTGGTGAGAAACTCACAATTAATAATATGCCCATTGTATGGGAGTTTTATGATTTCATTCCGGAGGAATTAACGGGTCTTCCACCAAATCGTGAAGTTGAGTTTTCAATAGAACTCGTACCGGGTGATTTGCCTATTTCAAAGACACCTTATAGAATGACCCCAATTGAGTTGCAGGAATTGAAGAAGAAACTCCAAGAGAATCTTGATAAGGGATTCATACGCCCTAGTGCGTCACCTTGGGGAGCACCTGTTCTATTTGTTAAGAAGAAAGATGGATCAATGAGACTCTGCATTGATTATCGAGAACTCAACAAGATCACTATCAAGAACAAATAACCTCTCCCACGCATTGATGACCTATTTGACCAACTACGCGGAGCTCAATACTTTTCCAAGATTGATCTTCGTTCAGGGTATCATCAATTAAGGGTCAAACGGGAGGATACACCAAAGATGGCTTTCCGTACAAGTTATGGACACTATGAATTTATAGTGATGCCATTTGGTCTTACTAATGCCCCTGTTATCTTCATGGATCTAATGAGTAGAGTCTTTAGAGACTATCTTGATCAATTTGTGGTAGTCTTTATAAATGATATTCTTGTCTATTCAAAGAGCAAGTAAGATCATGAAGATCACTTGAGAATTATATTGAAGACCCTGAGAAAGGAGAAGCTTTATTCCAAATTTACCAAGTGTGAATTTTGGCTTCAAAAATTTCCATTTTTGGGTCACATAATCTCAAAAGAGGGGATATCTGTGGATCCAGCAAAAACAGAGGTTATCGAAAGATGGTCGAGACCAAAAACAGTAACTGAGATCTGAAGTTTTCTTGGTTTGGATGGATATTATCGACGTTTTGTGAAAGATTTTTCACAATTATCTAATCCACTCACCAAGTTTACTCAGAAAGGAGTTAAGTTTGTCTGGACGGAAGAATGTGAAGTGAATTTCAAGGAGTTGAAAAGAAGGTTTTCCAGTGCACCTGTGCTCACACTACCTTGTAGTGGAGAAAGGTTTGTGATCTATAGCGATTCATCCAAGAAAGGATTATGGTGTGTTCTTATGCAAAATGATATGGTGATAGCTTATGCCTCACGATAGTTGAAAATCCATGAGCAAAATTACCCAACACGTGATATGGAGTTAGCTGCGGTAATCTTTGCATTAAAGATTTGGAGGCATTACCTTTATGGTGAAAGGTGTGATATTTATACTGATCATAAAAGTTTAAAGTATATTTTCACACAAAAGGAGCTGAATATGCATCAAATAAGATGGTTGGAGCTGATTAAGGATTACGACTTCTCAATCCATTACCACCCTGGGAAAGCAAACAAGGTGGCAGGTGCATTAAGTCGACAAGACCATGCTAGTTTATCCAAGATGAGGATCACAAAAGATCCAATATTTATGGATTTAAAAATTATGGATCTTGGAATTATAATGGAAGGGGAAAAATCTTATCTCTCTCAAATGAATGTTCAACCATCTATACATGTGAAGATTAAAGAGGCATAGAAAGAAGATGTCAAGTTATAAAAGAAGGTGAGAAATGTTCCTGAGTTCAACCTTGATTGTGATGGGATAATAATGTTCCGGAATCGGGTTTGTGTTCCTCCCATCCCTGAATTAAAGAAGGAGCTGCTGGATGAGGCTCATAGTTCTTCATTCTCTATTCATCCTGGAAGCACGAAGATGTATAGGGACCTGAAAGAGTACTTCTGGTGGGATAGCATGAAAAGAGATGTTGCTGAATATGTCTCTCGATACTTGGTTTGTCAACATGTAAAGGCTGAGAGACAGAAGTCTAAGGGGATGTTACAACCATTACCCATACCCGAATGGATGTGGGAAAACATCACTATGGAATTTGTCACAGGACTTCCTAAAACATCCAAAGGTAATAATGCTATCTATGTCATAGTTGATCGTCTTACAAAGTCTGCACACTTCATTGCTATTAGAGAGGATTTCTCTCTGGATCAGCTTGCCAGGATATATATAAAGGAAGTGGTAAGATTGTATGGAGTACCACTTTCTATTATATCTGATCAGGATCCGAGATTTACCTCGAAGTTCTGGAGAAGTCTTCAGCATACTCTGGATACAGAGTTGAGTTTCAGCACTGCTTATCATCCTCAAACAGACGGTCAGTCTGAAAGAACAATTCAAACCCTAGAAGATATGTTGAGAGCTTGTTCTATGGATTTCAAAGGAGGTTTGGATCAAAACCTACCTTTGTTGGGTTTTTATTATAATAATATCTTTTACTTCAGTATTCAGATGGCTCCTTGTGAAGCTCTCTATGGAAAGAAGTGCAGGACTACAACTTGCTGGGATGAAGTTGGGGAAAGAAAGCTATTAGGACCTGATCTCGTTGATGAAATGGCAAAAAAGGTCAGATCTATTCAAAAACACATAAGAGCATCTTAGAGTCGACAGAAAAGATATGTCGACAGCCGAAGAAAAGACCTAGAGTTTGAAGTGGGCGATAAAGTGTTCTTATGGATATCTCCCTGGAAGAGAGTCATGAGATTTGGAAAGAAGGGGAAGTTAAGCCCTAGATATATAGGTTCTTTCGAAATACTGGAACGTATAGGGAAGGTATCAAACCGATCGGCGCTTCCACCAAATCTCTCTCAAGTTCACAATGTGTTCTATGTATCTCTCCTGAGAAAGTACATACCCAATCCTTCACATGTACTCAGCTCAGAAGTTGTACCGTTGGAGCAAGATCTTTCTTATGAAGAACAACCGATAGAGATTCTGGATCGTAGCGAAAAAGTCCTACGAAACAAGACCACTCGATTGGTGAATGTTTTATGGAGGAACCACCAACTTGAAGAAGCTACATGGGAGCTTGAGGATATGATAAGGGAGAAGTATCCTCATCTGTTGGTTACAAAGTGACGAATTTCGAGGGCGAAATTATTTTTAAGGCGGGTAGAATGTAACACCCGAGATTTTTATGAGTAATATTTTGTTTTTATGTTATATATATATCATCAAAGGAATCATTCACTACACACTAGCTTGACTTACTTTACACGAAATCGCGACCTTCCTCGACATCGTGCGTCGTACGCAATACCGAGTTTCACTAAACAACGATATGCTATTAAAATATTATTAAAACTAGCCGTTATGAATAGAAATAACCACTTTTTGAAATTTTATAAATTTTATTTTTCAAAATGGACTTCATTTTTGGATTCCGAAAAATCGAATTTAGAATAGGGTGAAATTTTGGTATTTTTCTGAAAACATTCAATTTTTGATGAATAGTGAAACCACTACGTGGTAGTTAAAAAACTGAATTTTTCATAAAACATAATTTTACCACTTCTATGAGTGGAATTTAAAAAATACAAGAGTCAAGGTTAATATCAAGGACTAAAATGTGGTTCAATGAGATGAAAATAATTTTTGTTGAATAGTAACTTTTTACTTTTTTCCCACGGTAAAAAGTAAATAGTGTAATTAAGGGTAAAGATGATATTATTATTACCATAAAACATGTCCTAATTCTATTGGATAAGTTTAATTCGACCAAAAAAAACTTAGGAATAAAATATGACCATTTAGGCCCACTTGGATTAGATTAGGACATTTATTATTAATTTATTTAAAGAAGGGTTAAAATAGTTAAAATCAATGTTTAATAAGTAAATAATTTTTAATATGAAGTTATACATAATATAAATTAGACTATAAATATTCATTAGAAATATAAAAAGATTTCCTACATAATTGTATTTTATTTGTAATTTTTAGACATTAAATAAGTTAATTTATTTATGACACAATGATGATGCAGTAATTATCTTATTAATGAAATATTGACATAATTGATGTTATAAACACAAAAATAAATGTAATTTGAGACTTTTTATGAATCCCACTAATTTTATAGGTAAATATGACATTTTATTATTGATTTAATTAACTTTTTTCGAACTAATAATTCTTTTATTATTTTCACAAAAATCAATTACTAAATAGTGTCAAAATTGACATAAAATGGTTTTTAAAACAAATATTATATTATTAATTGTTATTTTATTCCTAAAAATCTAGGGTTCGCCAAAACGACTTCGATAAGGATATATATATTAATAATAAACAACTTGGGGTTCTTTTGGCATGTTATAGTATGTGTATTAACCATATAGTGTAATAAAACAAAAAGTCACGGTAAAAGTTAAATTATTTAACTTAGAGTTAAATCTAATTGATAAGGTTAAAATAATAACCTAATCTTGTCTAAATACTATTGGTTGATAGTATTTCGACCCATCCCCACTTTAACTTCGAAATAAGACCCTTTGGAACCATTATAAACCGATTTTGACTTTAATATAAAATAATATTTTGAGATATTCTTAAGGTGCCCCTCTCCTCCCTTATAAAAGGGCACCTCCTCCCCCTCCTCCTCATACCAATTTGAGCACTCAAGCTCGGAAAAACCCTGCCAAAATCCATTCTCCACTTCCCTAGAATAATCCTAGAGGTCCTGGTCTTCTTCAAAGACCAATCTTAGTTCCCTAGGTGGAGGATTCAAAGAGGCGTTTCAAAGAAAAGGTAATATCCATTACCGATCTTTTCAATTTCTTTCTTCTTCAACTTCTTCTTCTTTAGTTGTTTCATGATAAAGTAATAACATAAGTATTAATTACATACTGATATGTTATTATAAATATGAAACAACCCTAATTAACCTTCTATCCATCCTACGGAAAAATGAAATCACCGCGCATGCGTACGTACGGAATACCGTCTCCACGCCGTGGTGTAATCTATTTTCCACCATCACATTATAAGGATGGGTATAATGGTGTAATGAGTAACTATATATGATTATTATAAAGTGATATTGATACTGAAATAGTATAAATACACTTAAATACAATTCCACGATCATAGGAACGATATCATCACTCGTGCGTACGTACGGAATACCGTCTCCACGATGTGATGCGACACGTTCTCCATGATTTTCATTTCATAATGATTATATAAATGAATTGAATGAAAGAATATGATATATATTACACTAATACCATTCTGTAAATGAGGTATCTATAACCTAATGAAAAGAATAAGAATTTATTCGACAAAACACGCATAAGAACAAAAAGTTATAAACACCCGAATAACAAGTAGCAATGAAATATTATATGAGCATATATGATATCATAAAAATAAGTATGATTCTGTAATAAGTCAATAACATTATTTAAATAATTATACAGGAGGTTCAGACACTTACAAAGCAAGTCGGACCTAAGGTAAGGGAAATATCACAATCTCATTTTTATCATAGATTGTTTATACTTTGGTATTTACTGGGGTGTATTTTATCATCCACATCCATGTTTCCTCAATATGTAATATTATTTCCATCCACCTACAATTGTTTAAATCCAATTTTACCCTTCCGTGAGTTTTTAGTAAAAGATATGAATGGAATCTTTTGTCGTTTTTCGTACGAGGTACTTTTTGTCTTTTCCGACAAAAGTATGAAGAATGTTTTTTTAACTTATACGGCATGAATGGATTTGTAAAACATTATTTCCAAGAAGATTCCTTTACAAGTTTTCATGTTTATTTTTAATCAACATCTTTAAGTTTAAATTTTTATGACATGTTAAGAAAGGAAAAATGTTTTTGAAGTAGAAATGATATTTTCCTCAAGAATGGAGTTCAAATGTATTATCAAAATTATTTTCCATATAAGATAATATAGGGTTATCTTTTTATCCCTATTATTACATTGATTTGATTATGTTTTGAGGGAATTATTTTTATAAAGTCATTTACCTTATATGATTTGTCTTATGATGTCATGATGTTTCAAGAATCCCATTTTTGTTACATGTGTTATGCGATGATGTATGATTTATGATTATGGGCACACATAAGAAAGGATTCATTATAAGATGGGTGGGACCTATATCTCCCTCCAATGCATTGGGTAAAGATTTATATCTCATGAGATAGACATGGCTGGAACGGAAGGTTATTTCGGTTCAGTGATACAGGACTGAAACGCGGAGTGACCTCGGTTCAGAAATGGACTTTGTCCGCTAAGATAGTCTTGAAAATGAGTCATGACTAACAAGAAATGATTTTCCATGATTATGTGTGCATTCCACAATGTTTCAAGTTTTATGTTATGATTATGGGGGTCTCATTTTCACTTCTATGAATTATTCCATGTTAATATATAATGACCTCTTTTGTAGGTTATGATTTTCAAAAAGATATGATATGATTTTTATTTCTTTTATTTTCCCTTGCCGAGCATTTGAGCTCACCCTTTTTTGTATGTTTTCTTTTCCCCAGGTCAGGAAGATGGATATTAAGTAGAATATGCTAAAAGGGACCCTAGATATGATGAAATAAATGGGAGACACTGTAGAAGATTTATGAACCTGTTGTTTATGTTTCCCAGTTTCTAAAGACACTATACCTATACAGTCCTTTCGTGGTTTTTTTGTATGTTGTAATAAGTATGATTCAATTTTGAAGTATTAACAATGTATGTAAAGTATGGGTTGTTATAAATGTTATCTAATAAGAGTTTTTCTATATCTAGTTTCCAAGGATTGTACTAAAATTCCTCTAATACAATCTGTAATTCCCCAACCCTTGAAGCCTGGAGTCAATGTATTATTTAAATACAATGGCATGATTACAAGAATCAACTCTCAAAGGACCAATTAGTTTGGTATTTTTGGAAAATAGATTACATATATTAATGTTACAATGCACATTAAAAAATAAAACACAACATAAATTATTATCTTAGAATGTCATTATTCCCCTAGCTTAAAACTGTATATCAAACATAATACACTTCTTGGAATCCTGGGAAAAATAAAATATAGAAAAGGGGTGATATCAGATGCTTAGTAAGGGAAAATAATTTATCAGAAGCTATAAAATTTTAAGGAAATATGTGTAATAAAAGAAAAAACCTTTTAAACATAAACATGAAAATAATATTGAGAAAGTAAATAAAACACTACTATATAAACATACACATGGATATTCTACTAGTAAAATAATCATATGTAATTATTAATTTCATAATGGGGGAATACCTAATTCCAGACATCATTACCACATAGTCAAGGCCTCGTGCCAGGACTAAAAATAAATTTTTTGTCAAGGCCTTGTGACAATACACTAATTTTTCTCATGGGACCTACTTATGCATCGAGAATCTATAACGGGCTCTATCCATCACTTACTAAGTCCACTGCATTTCTAATATAAAATTTTGAAACATAACATAAACATTTGTATTAAACTTTGAAAAAGAAATGTCAATACTTCAACCCTAAAACATGAACGGTATAAAAATAGAACATCCATTGTCAAACATATCATAAATAATTCAATACAATATGGAATATTTTATTATAATAAATCAAACTTAATGAAGAATAATATCCAGTAAAGGATGTTGACATAGTTCAAAATGATCAGTAAAACTTTTTGGGAGAAATATCACATTTCAAAAATCATTTAAAAGTCACACATTTATAAAGGATGTAATTTAAAATATATTTTTGAATCAAAGTGTCCCATACAACTTTGAAACTTTTGAAATGAATTAACATTTTAAAACTATCACGTCTATATAAATAAATTCTTAAAACCATTTTGAAAACATGGACATTAATAAGAAAGATTAAAAATAATAAGTATTGAAAAAATTTAAAATGATGTTTTAGTTAAATATTACCTTAAAATAATTATTTTCAAATGTATTTTATGAAACATGGAAATGGTTAATAAATATTCCCCAAAATATACTTACACTTAAACAATCTCGGATAATAATGAGATTAAGGAATTAACCATGACCTTGCACTTTATTTTTGTCGAGGGTACATTTAACCTCTTGTATAATGATCATAGTATGTTATTAAATTATAATGGAACCATATTAATATTTATAATATCGTACATGATTCATTTATGACTTTATACTACACAATTATTAATTATTTCCATGATAAATTAACATTTCAGGTAATAATCACTTTCTTTATCGTACATGTTTTAAATTTTTATTCTTGTTCGTATTATTTAGATAAATATTTAAATACTTTTAGAATATAATACATGAATTATATGTAATATATATTGAGAATATAAATTTATATAATAGATATAAATATGAAATTGAAAAAATCATTTATGGAGATGGTAGGCCATACGTACGCATAAACGCTTTTTATATTTTCATATCATTTTGAACGGAAGTAAGTTAACAAGAAATATGTAAGAACACGCACACACATAGATATATATATATATATATAGTAGCATTATTATGTTATACATTACATACTCATTAATAATATATATTTTTATAATCATAGTTGAATGGTGAACTTGGAAATGAATATCATCGCGTTGTGGATACGTTAAGCCGTACATACACACGAAAGACTATATCATTTCCTTAATGATTAAAAGGTGTGTAATTGGATGGAATATTAATTGTATAGAGAAATTAGCATGTTATTTCCATTATTTATATACATATTACCCACCATTATATCCATGTAGACACCAGAAAACGCATCCCCATAATTTCTTATATTCTTCCTTAAATGATCCAAGATTGTAGCCTGTTTCACAAGCTTCGATATGGTAGGACATAGGGACCGAACGGAGTTACAGATTAAGAGTTATGGACATTTGAAGTTGGGAGGAAGAACTAGTTCATGAAGCCAATTTGAGAATCTCCCTCCGCGATTGCAGAACGCCGCTGCGGAGCAAGGAGGGGGATGATCCATGAACCCATTTGACAATCTCTAACCCGTTGTGGATAAAGGAGGCGGGATGCTCCGCGAACCCCTTTGATGTTCGCGATCTGCTGCGTAGCAAGGAAGAGGGATTCTCCACAAACCCTTTTGATGTTCGAGATCCGCCACAGAGGGAGCTCTGTCTTCGCATCGAGCGGGCTCTGCTTCACGGAGCCTCTCCCCTATAAATACCCAGCTCAACCCCCTTCGCCAGATGGTCACTCCGCCCCTTGGGAAACCAATCTCCCAGTTCGCAGAGCTCCGCTTTCCTTCGTAAAGCAGCTCAGCGAGCCCATGCTCGGTGAGTATCTTCCTTCATGATACTGCTCCACAAGTCTATGCTCTGTGAGTCCATGATCCGCGAGTCCCATTGCTACCATCACTGACCACTATGAAAAATCGAGAGTCGCACCGCGAAATTTTCGGGCCGCGAAGTCGTGATTTTCCATTGATCCCTTATGCGCACCCACCTTCCACCTGTGGAATACCATGATTTGAGATACTCTTCTGCACACCATGAAACACCTTGACTTGACATATTCCTCTTGGTTCGTTTCCATGTCATCAGCTGAGATTCTCATCATCAATTCCCTGAGTACCTTCAGTCGAACCATTTCTCATGTAACTCATCCAAACCACATCACTAGGTTCATATGCCAAGTTGAACTAGAAATAGCCACCCTTGTATAAGTCCCAACACCATCCATTTCTAGGCGCCTTATGCCTAATAGTCTTATCTATATGACATTAAACTGTAGTACTCCCTATATATCAAACATATGATACCTCTTGCTCCAAATAAGAGATGCCTTGTGTTCCGAGAATAAGATGCCTAAAAGTACAATCTACGTGACTATAAATTGTAGTGAACCCTATATAAAAAAATAGGATGCCTCTTACTCAAAACAAGTGATGCCTTATGCTCTAGGAATAAGATGCCTAACTGTCCTCTCTATATGACTATAAACTATAGTGCACCCTATGTTCTAGACATAGGACGCCTCTTGCTCCAAATAAAGATGCCTTATGCTCTAAGCATGAGATGCCAACAATCCTCTCTACATGACTACAAACCCTAGTACACCCTATGTTACAAACATTGGGTGCCTCTTACTCCAAATAAGTGATACCTTATGCTCCAAGCATAAGATGCATAACAGACCTTTCTACATGACTCTAAATTGTAGTATGCCATATGTTCCAAACATAGGATGCCTCTTGTTCCAAACAAGAGATGCCTTATGCCCCAATTATGAGATGCCAATAGTATTATCTACGTGAATATAAATTGTAGTACACCCTATGTGCCAAACATAGGACGCCTCTTTCTCCAAAAAAGAGATGCCTTATTCTCCAAGCCTAAGAGGCCGAATTCCATGATTACAATGGCATAATTTCAAGAGTGTTGAAATACATTGAAATATTCATTCACTCCACCTGATGATTTGCATGTCTTTCATTCGGATCTTCATCCAATTCCATGTCTAAAGGGACCCCCTATAGGCCTGGTCCCATGCTGAATTGGCTCACCTACCATCCTAGGCCAACGCCCCATAAGACTTTGGACAATGCTTCGAGTTAGGTCATGTGTTTAGGACGTGGTCAGCAGTCGACCCTCATTTTTTGTCCCAATTTCAGGCTAACATGATATGGATACTGTGATTCGATCATGGTCAACATTTATACTCCATCACCACGCCACCCTCATTGTGTTCCTAATGTCAGGAAGGGGATTTACACTTTTCATCTCCCTCTATTCAAACAGATTCAAACAACCTTGGCATTATCCCTTTTGTGCACTAGCGCAAAGGCAAAGGCCTCAATGCACTAGTGGGTTTTGATGCTCACATGGCCAGACATGAGGAAGGCGTTACAGGCAGCTTCCTTGCGTAGCCCCATTCAGCATTGCCTCTCCATAGCGGCACTAGGGCAGCATGCTTGCGTAATACACATCCACTATTTTTGTTCCATAGTGGCACCCGACCAGCTTCCTTGTGTATTCTCCATTCACCATTTCCGCTCTATAGCAGCACCCTTGAAGATTCCTTACATAAGCCCCATCCACCATTTCCGCTCCATAGCGGAACCCAGGTAGCTTCCTCGCGTAATCCCCATCCACCATTGCCGCTCCATAGCGGCACCTAGGCAACATCCTCCTATAAGCCCCATCCACCATTCCCACTCCATAGCAGCACCCGAGTATCATGCTTGTGTAATCCCAATCCACCATTGCTACTCCATAGAGGCACCCAGGAAACTTCTTTATGTAAGCCCCATCCACCATTTCCCCACCATTGTGGCACCCGAGAAGCTTCCTTATGTAAGACCCATCCACCATTGCCACTCTATAGCGGCACCCGAGCCCTATCCAACATTGCCTCTCCACAGCGTCACCCGGGCAGCTTCCTTGTGTAAGCCCCATCCACCATTGCTGGTCCATAGCGGAACCCGGGAAACATCCTCGCATAAGCCCCATCCACCATTATCACTACATAGCGGCATCTTGGAAGCTTCCTTGCGTAATCCCCATCCACCATTGTTGCTTCATAGCGGCACCTAGGAAGATTTCTTGCGTAATCCCCATCCACTATATTAGCTCCATAGCGGCACTGGGGAAGCTTCTTTGGGTAGGCCCCATCCACCATTTCCACTCTATAATGGCACCCAGGCAACATCCTCCTGTAACCCCCATACCCCGTTGCTGCTACCCATGTTGCGTAAGACCCATCCACCATTTCTGCTCTGTAGCATCACCCGGGAATCTTCCTTTCATAATCCCCATTCACCATTGATGCTCTATAGTGAAAATCAGTCAGATTCCTTGTGTAATCACCACTCAAAACCCTTCATGGATGCACCTTTCCGTAGTGATCATCATGTCTTTGTTGTCTCTTGTTTATCACACCAAGAACGACTCATGTGGGCTTAGAGCAAGCATCGACCATGACAACTACTCTGGGAAACATAGAGTGTAAGCCCTAACCCATCCAGAACTATGTGGTCTTTGATCCTTGAAAAGGTAGGGTACGTTGGAAGCCTCTCTGAGGTTCAAGCCCAACACTCAGTCGTTTTGACCCCCTTTATATCGGTTCACCAAACTCCATCCTGAACTACGTGGTATTTGATCCTTTCCAAGGCATGGTACGTAGGATTCCTTCTTGAGGTTCAAGCCTAACACCCGGTCGTTCCGCCCCCCTTAACGTCGGTTCACCAATCTCTATCATGAACTACGTGGTCTTTGATCCTTAACAAGTAAGGGTGCATAGGAAGCCTCTATGAGGTTGAAGCCCAACACCCAGCTGTTCCAACCATCTTCACGTCTGTTCACCCCTGTCCTGCATAACGTTAAACTGTGGACCTCAATCAGCTGTATGTCGTTATTTTCCCAATCATCCGAAAGCCGTTTCCCCCACCTGAACTACATAGTCTTTGATCCTTTCCAAGGTAAGGTACATAGGAAGCCTCCCTGAGGTTCAATCCCGACATCCATTGGTCCCAACCATCTTCACGTCAGTTCCCCCCCCCCATCCTAAACTACGTGGGATTTGATCCTTGTCTCTTAGACATGGTACATAGGAAGCTTCTTCGAGGTTTAACTCCATCTAGAAATATGTCGTTGTTACCCCATCCATCAGTATGCTATTATGATCCCATCCCGCGGTAAGCTGTTGTGACCCCATTCAGCGGTATGCCATTGAACTCCCCAATTGATGGTAAGCTGTCATCAGATGAACTATGTGAACTTTGATTCCCTTCCACGGGGATACGTAGGAAGCCTTCCTGAGGTTCAATCCCATTACTCATGTCTCATCCGGATCTCTCCCTCTAGCCTATGTGTTTAACGAAGGTTATAACCCAACTTGGAGGTTCTATTTCCTCTGATCCCATCACTGCCCCCATTCTCATGGGTCGCCTCCTTAGGTGTCCCATCATCCCACTGAACTTCGCGGACTCTGATTCCCGGCCATTAGGATACATAATAATAATCTTGAAGGCTCATGACCAACATCACCACTATCATCACATTGTCTTCATCTCATTCTCCCTCCACTTAATCTATTCAACTCTCCATCGTCCATCTTGGTTCTTACCTGGGCCGCCACACCCCGGTGGGACCATGTCATCCACCTCTTCACTGCTCCTAGCAGCACTTGGGCCGCAATTTGTTTGTAATCCTCAGCATGCATTCAGGTTTTTTCCCAATGTGTACGCCCTGTTTCATCACCCCATTTAACTACGTGGGTTTTGATCCGTATCGTCTACACATGGTATGTAGGAAACCTCCATGAGGTTCAATCCCAGCCAATGGTATTCCATGGTGTTTTCCCATTCTAGGGTGCACACTCCCTGATCCGCCCTTAGTGGTGTACGGATCAACCTTCACGGTGTGACATCTTCCCTTTATGGGACACACCATCTTGGGTCTGCTCTTATGGAGTGTTCTGATCTATCCACCCAGTAAAACATCTAGGTGTTCCCTCCTAGGGATGTACCAATATGATCTGTTGCTATGGGATGTTATGATCACCCTAATTCCATCTTTGCAAGATGTTAAAATCGCAGCCTACCTAGTGATAAACATGAGATTTCTGAGGAAAACTCAGAGGAGATGCCTTTGGCGTAACCGTCTTTGCTGAACGTTAAACTTACGGCATACCCTATGTTAAACAGGGGAAGATGAGGAAAACCTCAAATACATGACTATGGAATATGATTACCCACAGTCGATGTGGTATGCCTTATGTTCATAACCCTTGAGATTCCCTCTTATGAGGAAGAATACAGGTTTCTCAATGTCCATGCATCCAGAGATGCCCCGACATTCCTGATGTTGTCATCTACTCCGAATGAAGGTTGCTACTAAGTCCATACCCCATAGAATTTCCTGACAGAAGTAGTTTAATTAATAGTTTCCACAATGAAATGGCACTAGGAATGAGATTCAATAACCATGACTTAATCTTTAAGGGAGACCCGAACTTGGTGATGAGTTCCGAGGAGGAATCCACAGATGGAGGAACCGACATCCCATCATCCTATTTCGATCAAGGAGAAAATGTACCTGAATAATCGAAAGATGCCACCCGCCTTTGGAAATCAGGAATGTGGGGCAACAGCTAGGCAGCCTCAATGGATGAATGTGTGTGCCTCAGAGAATGCGTGAGAAACAATTCTTCCAAATAACATAGTTTCAAATGACAAATTACACCACGACGTTGAGATGGTAAGCTGTACATACGCGTGCATGGTGACATTATCATTCATAGGATGGATCAAATAATGACTATAGTTGTACCATATTTATAATAAAATCACAATATGTAGATGGTACTAGAGTTATTATTTTGGTATAGAAATAAAAAATAAATAGAAAGTGGAAGAATAAAAGAACATTGAAAGAGGTGATAAAATTATTACCTCTTCTTTGGGTGTTTCCTTTTGATTTGAACAAAAGGGCTCTTTAGGATGGATTTGTGCCCAAGGTAAGGCCTCTATATTGATGTTAGCGAAGTTTTTCCGAGATTTGGGTAGGGTTTGGCTGAGCCAAATGGATTTGTATTTGTTATTTTGAGAGATGGGGAAGTATCGTTTTATAAGAGAGGTGAGGGTCACATTAGGAAAAGCATAAAATATTATTTTATTATACAATAATATTTGGTTTATAATGGTTCAAAAACAATTTATTTCGAGCGTAGGGTGGGGATGGGTCGAAATACTTTCAACTAATAGGTTTTATAATGATTTGGTTCACAATATGAACCTTATATTTTAGATTTAACTCTTAGTTAAATAGTTTTACTTTTACCATGTCTAATTGTATTATTATAATAAATGGTTAATAAACATACTATAAAAAGTCAAGTGAACCCCAAGTGGTTCTTTAATGACATATTTATTATTATCTAAGTCCTTTGGAAGAACCTTAGATTTTTAGGAATATTATACCATTTAATAATATATTATTTGTTTTAAAAACATATTTATTATCAACTTTGACAGTATTTAGTATTTGGTTTTTGTGAATGTCATAACAACATGATTACTTAAAAAAAATTAATTGAATCAACCCTAAAATGTCATATTACTCTATAAAATTATCATATGGTATCAAAAGATTCAATTTAAATTTATTTTCATATTTATAATATCAATTATTTTAATCTTTCCTTGATAAAGTAATTACTGCATCATCATTGTTTCATAAATAAATTTAATTATTTAAACTCTAAAAATTATAAATAAAATTAAATTATGTCGAAAATAGTTTTTTTTAAATGATTATTTTTTGTCAATTTTATCTTATATATAACCCAATATTAATAATTGTTTGTTTAATAAACATTGAATTTAACATTTTCAACTCTTCTTTAAATAAAATAATAATAAATGTCCTAATATAATACAAGTGGACCAAAAGGATCATATTTCATTAATAAGGTTGGTTTTTGTAGAGACACACATATCCAATAGAATTAGGACATGTTTTGGGATAATTATAATATCATTTTTACCTTTAATTACCCTATTTACTTTTAACCGTGGTAAATAAAAGTCAAAAGATACAATTCACTAAAACTTATTATCATCTTATTGAACTAAATTTTACATAATGATGTCTACAATGTGTCTCAGATTTTTTACATTAAATTCAAAAATGTTGTAAAATTACGTTTTATGCAAATTTGCAAAATGTGCCTAGAAGGTGGGTAAAAGGCATTAAAAAGTTCAATAAAATTTTATACATCTAATTTTATTATAAAATGACTCAAATTAATTAAATTGTACTTATATAAGTATTATATATATATATTTACTTAAAATAAATTTAAATAAAATAAGTAATTATTTCAATAAAAAGTCAGTTTTAAACAATAACGTAGTGTTTTTACTATTCATAAAAAAAATGAATGTTTTCAGAAATGTATCAAAAATTCACCCTAAGTTAATTTTGATATTCCAAATTCAAAAATGAATTCTTTTTTACCAAATTCAAAAAACCTAAGTTTCATTAATTTATTTTAAATTAATTCCCGTCGTTAAAACAAAAAAGTGGGGTTTTGAAAAGTAAAACAATCAAAATATTGACATGTGTTTATGTCAAATATAAATGTGAATTTACATTTGTTGACCTAAATTGTATTAAATGATAGAAAATAATTTAATTTTACTTACAAACCATTCAAATGAATAATTTAAAACTATAAATTATTTCAATTAAAAAAGTTATTTTCAGTTAAAATTTAGTATTTTTCACTATTCATCAAAATATGAAATTTATCAGAAAAGTACCAAAAAAATTTTCCAAACTAAATTTTTATATCCCAATTCAAAGTAAGAATTTAATTTCATTAAATTGAATATATACAATTGTCAAATATTGGTTTTGAAAATGGTTCACCATTAAAAGGCTGTAAAATTTCATTTTTTGAAAAATACTACTTTTATCTGAAAAAATGAATTTTTTATTTTATTATTTATATGAAATAAATATTATGGGTTCTAAAATGAAATGGAGTATATAAAATTATAAATTCATTTAATACTATTTATAAACTCTTTTTGAATGGCTAGTTTGGTAAATCGTGGTGTGCTCGAACTTGATGTTATGTTTAGTGCATGTTGTTTAATTAATATGAAGAGATAACATACTATGAAAAATTGGGGTGTTACATTATAAATAAATCTAAGGATATCACTTAAATTTTCACATCTTAGATTTTAACGGTTTACTAAATCTTTGATACTATACCAACTATAGTGACCCAATATTTTCGAACATTGATGTTAAATGTTTTTATATGAATCTATTTTATATTACACAAACAAATTGTAAAGACATGGAAATTCCACGATTTTTTTTTCTTAAATACAAGGTAATTTTGTGAGCCCACAAAAACAGACAGTGCATTATTTCGAGGCCTGGTGTGCCTAGAATCAATTTTTTATGTTTTGTTTGGGTACATTCAGTAAACGTACGAGCGGGTTTTTATTACTTTTGAACTACTGCTTGGAATTGAAATATGAGGACAATGTTGAATTCACAACACCAGTATTCACTTAAGAAGACTATCACCTCGACTATAGTGGGTCGAGATTAAAAGATAGTTTTTGGGTTTTTAGTGAATGAATTAAATAAACATAACGTGTGTGGATTAATTTTTATTTGTTGGTCAAAAAAATCTCATGGAAGTTGGAGGTGGGACCAACAAACCATAACATCCCATGAGAGTTTATGGTGGTGGGGACCACCCGAACCAATCCTCCCACGAGAGTTTTCAACTTGGGGACCACACGGAACTAGACCCCCTATTAATGGTGGGAGAGGAAAACCTCTCAACTCCCCTCATTAATGAGGGAGAGTCTCTACACACCTCCGCCTTTATTGGTGCCAACTCCCCTAATTTATTGGTGCCGAATCCTCCACATTAATTAAGGAGGAGCCAAGTTAATTAATTTACCATTTTAAATTTTGTGATAACAAATTAAATAGTAGATTAACACAATCTATTATTATTTTGGTTGGAATTATTCATTTTGGTGGCAGCTTTGAGAGAAGAATTAATGGGAGAAAGCTCCCAACGAAGAACGCCATCAACTAATAAGAACGCTGAATTTCTTCAACTTATTCCTTGGATCCTACTAACATGGAATGTCTTCAACCAACCTTCCCTCTGCATCGTCTTCAATGAGCCGACACACGAGCTCAAGATTAGAAGTGCGTGGCGGACGTGACGAACGATGATCACCTTTGTCTTCTTCCCGTGACTTCTTCGGAGATCAACGAACAAAGCTAGGGGTTTTTTCTTTTATGTTCCAATTTCTTATTTTCTTTCAAAACGAAGAACAAGGAAATGTTTCATTTGATGGGTGAGTAGTTGTTTATCGTTATCCTACCTTGATGAACCGATTGTTATCACCCTAACCACGGAGGGTGCAAGCCAAACTAAATGGCCCGACTTCCTCCGTCAATCTTGTTTATGATTATCTACGGCATGGCGATGAATAAATGAGTCGACTAAATGATGAATGAAATGGCCACGCTTCCCACGACCTCCATGAACTGCGCCACCCTTGCATTGCTCTGACCAAATCGGCTCTGCCCCTTTGGGCCGAACCACGCCGCCCGCCAGCCTGAGCCGCGCTGACCTCTCGGCCGCCCATCGGCCTGCCCACACATCCCGTCTCCTGGCCGCCACCGGCCTTCCATGCGCCCTGGACGAAACCCCGCCAGCCCACGCCTGCATGGCGATATGCCTAGCCACCGGCCGGCCCGCCCGACGCCATGACCAGCCGCCTTCTGTCCTGGCCACACCTGGACCGGCCACCTGCCGGCCCGCCTGGTGCCCCGCTCGGCCGCCCCCCGGCATGCCTGGCGCTCTGCCCTGCCACCTGGAGGCTAGGTCGCGCCCTGCCGGCCTGCCTTTCGGACTGCCCGACTGCCTCCCATGCGCCCAGCCAAACCGCACTAGCCAGCACGCCCGATGCACCTCGTGCCGCCCGATCCGCTTCCCTCACGACAATGGCTGAACCGGTATCGGCCATCTGGGGTGAGACGCTGGGCCGCACCCTCACGACTCTCTAGGTCGAATCGACCCCGAGCATGAGCCAAACCATCCATGCGGCCTACTGGGATGGGCCTAGTGGGTCAGGCCAAACCAAACAAGCTGGCCCACCCAAATGGGCTAGGCCAGACCCAACAGGTCTGACAGGGTCGACCGAGACCAGGTCGTTCTGACTGGGTCGGACTGGACCCGGGTCCACTACCAACCCTTTACTTTGTTTGGCCATATCTTTGGCACCGAACGTCAGTTTGATGAACCGTCAGTGCAGCTGGTAATCTTGGAGTAAGACAGTCCCTTTGAATATACCCCACTGGAGTTCAGGGTAAAGCTGTGATATAGTCATGTTGGATCGTTCACGAATCCAACCGAGCCCCCAGGACCAAAAGGCTAATAACTCACAAACCAGACGTTCGATTGATGTGCCGTCTATTGCGTTGAGACACCTATGACATGGAGGACCTTTGAGATAATTCTTCATGGGAATTAGTGATATTTTGAGTATCGTCCAGTAGCTCATGCAGCGGATCCTTCCGGTGATGAGCAAGCAGAGTGCAAAGACCTAGCAGCCGGCTGATACTAGACGACTACTGACTATTTCGACTCCGAGTGACTTGACTAGCCTAGTGGGAAGCACCCTGGTGTCGCAGCTGGCCCACAGTGGGGAGCACCTTGGTGTTGCGGTAGACCCACAGTAATCGACTGGAGGAGTACCTCAACAGGCTACGTGGGGGAGTGCCTTGGTTACCTAGGAGACCCACAGTGGGGAGCGCCTTGGTGACACAATAGACCTACAGTACTTGACAGGAGGAGTATCTCAGCAGTCCAATTTTAGTGGGAAGCGCCTTGGTCATGGTCGGCCCACTGTACTCAATAGAGGAGTTCTCCAGTATCCATGGTTTCGATAATGTGAATAAAATCCCGGTTGATCTGAGTGAGAAACTTTGTGTTTTCCTCATGATTGATATGGATTACTAGATAACTTAGGTAAATGTATGGGAATATACCTAAGTGGGGTTGTCTGTTGATTTAGTACTTGGTGGTTTAACATTGTTGGATTTTGTGAGATCATGAGGGTCTCGGGGTCCCTACTAGGTATCATTATACTCACCCCTACATGAGCTATGTCCACACCTCGTTGTGTTGGATGTAGATGAAGGAAATCACTGACCGAGGCTGAGTGTATGAGGATTGGATGGTACCCGGAGGTGGAACACATGGCGTGACGGTACACGGAGGAGACGACCAGACGTGGAGTGCCGTGGAGGCTATCTGTACCTACCCTTCAGGTGGGATTTCCCGGTGGACGATCTAGGAGATGTTTTTCCTTTTTCAATACTTGGAATTTACAGTGTGACTTGTATTTCTGGCCCCTTTTACTTTTCAGAACTCATTTATTATACTACTTTACTTAGTTTTTTTACTTCAGCTTGTACTCTATTGTGTGTGTTTTCAGGTTATAAAGGCAATGCCTTCCCAGATTATGGATTTACGCCTTTTGTGCAACTCGCTAGCGCCTGGCCTATAGAAGGAGGGCTTGGGGTTGTCACGACATGGGCCTTAGGGGACGAGTCGTGAAACACAAGCCCAATTACCATAATAGTTTATTGCCTTTGGAAACATGGAACACATTTTTCTAAATTGTTGAATGATCTTCAACATCTCCCACAAAGATCTTTTCCTTTAGTACTCCTACTTTAAAGCTTTCTTTATAACACGAGGAATGGAAACATAAAAAATGTTGAGATTTTATTCTGAGTAAGGGTAAAAATTAATAATATATAAGAATATCATGAGCATCAAGGCATTAAAATATGAGAATAACATTGACAAGAAAAACATATATATCAAATAACAAAATATTGAATAATTTATGTAATTATTTTATGTTCATGAGATATGAATGATTTAGGAATCAATGGATTAATCCTTGAATTCATACCATAGAACATAGACAAGATATTGTGGTAAAAACATAAGAAAATAAAATGATTTCCATAGTAGTGAAGGAATGACAACCAATTCCATCTTATTATTATGGTTTCACTCCCCATACCATCTTGGTAGTCATGGTTCTCTCCTATGACCTTCTTTGTAGTCATGGTTCACTCCCAAGACCATCTTAGCAAACAAAGTCTTTCACTAAACCACATTCAATCCTCATTCCATCCATGTATATCCCTTGAGATATAAATATTTACCCAATTAATTATAAGGAGATATAGTTGCAAAACTTCACATAATTAAAACCATTAATTTTTGTACCATAATAACTCAAATCATACAGGAATCCACGAAATGAAATATGTTTCATAATCATCATTCAATCATAACATAACCCTTGGAAAAAGAAATTGGTTTACTAAATATCATTCAATTATAAACATAACCAAACCATAGGAATAATAAGGATAATATAATTGAAAAATATCTCCTTTAAAATATAAGAAACATAAAATAATTTTATCACCGATGAAAAATAATTTTAAGAGATCACCTGAAAATAATTCTTGGGAAAAATATCCCTTCTTCTTTGAAAATGTTTTAAATTTTGAAAATACCACAAAATTTTAAAAGAAAACATTTTTTCGAAAATAACCTTGTAAGATTATAAAGGTGGATTATAATAATTAAGGCTTCATGATGTTTGAATAATCCATTAAGGTCATTTAATTTAAAAAAAATTCTTCATTTTAATTTTGTAAGTAATGTCGCAAAAACCCTTGATTAGAAGATGAAAAAAATATTATTTTCAAAACATTTTTTATAAAATAAAATATTTGTAAAACAACTTATTCATAGAATAATATTAAAAATATTTTTTATAAGATTTTTTGAAAACATGGAAATAGAAGATTAAAATTCCACAATAGTGATTTAAAAAAACAATCTCGATTACTAATGAGAATGTCAAATAATCACTTATCACATTATAATCAGTATAATCATATGCACCATGAAAGAAGTAAAATAATATGGATATGAAAATACCATAATATACATAATAATACTCTTAAAATGTATTCATGGTCAGCATATATACCACACAAAAGAAATAATTAGCATATAAGGCTTGTGTCCCACCGAAATAAAAGTGAGACCAAAATCTATTACTACTAGGGTAACTTTTGTATCATGAGAACCATTAAAGAGTGACATAAATGGATTAATTTAATATAATGAAATAAATAAATTCATAATATAACATTTTGTAATTCAGCATATACACCAAAAACAGGAATAAGTAGTGAATATAACATGTATCTTGTAACACCCCGAGATTTTATGAAAAATATTCTTTTCATTAATGTCTTATGTTGTACTCTACACCAAAAGGAGCTTTCACAACATCCATCCTTTACTTTCCTTGCATTAAACACAATCGAGACCTTCCTCGATAGCATGTGTAGTACGCTATACCGAGTTTTACTAAACAACGATATTCTATTAAAATATTATTAAAACTAGCCATTATAAATAGTAATAACCACTTTTTGAAATTTTGTAAATTTTATTTTTCAAAATGGACTTCATTTTTGGATTTGGAATATCGAAATTAGCTTAGGGTGAAATTTTGGTACTTTTCGGATAACTTTCATATTCTGATGAATAGTGAAAATTACAAAATTTTAATTAAAAAGAACATTTTTAATAGAAATAATTAATAGTGATAAATTATTAATTTGAGTGGTTTAAAGTATATTTATAATATATTTTTACAATTTAATACAATTATGGTCATTGGATTTAATTCTACATTTAAATAAGACATAAACAAGTGTCAATCTTTTGATGGTTATTATCTCTTAAAAACACGCTATTTGTTTTGACGATGGGAATTAATTTTTAAATTAATTAATGAAACTAATATGTTTTGAATTATGTAAAATAGACATCATTTTTGAGTTCATAATATCAAATATAGCTTAGGCCTAATTTTTGGTATTTTTCTGGAAACTTTCATTTTTTGATGAATAGTGAAACCACTAAGTGGTAGTTGAAAAAATGATTTTTTCATAAAACTTAATTTTACTGCTTCTGTGAGTGGAATTTCAAAAATCCTAGAGACACGGTTGATGTTAGTAAGTAAAATGTGGTTCAATGAGATGAAAATAATTTTTTTCGAATAGTAACTTTTTACTTTTTTTTACCACGGTTAAAAGTAAATAAGGTAATTAAGGGTAAAAATGTTATTATTATTACCATAACACATGTCCTAATTCTATTGTATAATTGTAATTCGACCAAAAACAAACTTAGGAATAAAAAATTATCATTTAGGCCCACTTGGATTAGATTAGGACATTTATTATTAATTTATTTAAAGAAGGGTTAAAATAGTTAAAATCAATGTTAATAAGTAAATCATTTGTAATATAGGGTTATACAGAAGATAAATTCGACTATAAATATTAATTAGAAAGATAAATAGATTTCCTACATAATAGTATTTTATTTGTAATTTTAAGACATTAAATAATTTAATTTATTTATGACACAACAATGATGCAGTAATTATCTTATTAATGAAATATTGACATAATTGATGTTATAAATACCCAAATAAATGTAATTTGAAACTTTTTATTAATTAAACTAATTTTATAGGTTAATATGAAATGTTATTATTGATTTAATTAACTTTTTTAGAACTAATCATTCTATTATGAGTTTCACAAAAATCAATTACTAAATAGTGTCAAAATTGACATATAATAGTTTTTAAAACAAATATTATATTATTAATTGTTATTTTATTCCTAAAAATCTAAGGTTTGGCCAAATGACTTAGATAAGGTTATATATATTAATAATAAACAACTTGGGGTTCTTTTGGCTTCTTATAGTATGTTTGTAAACCTTATTGGGTAAGAACACAAAAAGACACGGTAACATTAAAATTATCTAACATAAAGATAAATATAAATGATAAGGTTAAAATAGGAACCTAAACATGTCTAAATTCTATTGGACGGGAGTATTTTGACCCATCCCCACCTTAGCTTCGAAATAAATCAATTTGGAGCTATTTAAAACCGAATTTGACTTTATATTAAAATAATATTTTTAGTTATTCCAAAGGTGCCCCTCTCCTCCCTTATAAAAGGTCACCTCCTCCCCCTCTTCCTCACACCACATTGAGCCTTCAAGCTCAGCCAACCCCTGCCAAATTCTCTTCTAAACTTCCCTAGAAACATCCTAGAGGTCCTGGTCTTCTTTAAAGACCAATTTTAGTACCCTAAGAGGAGGATTCAAAGAGGCACTTCAAAGAAGAGGTAATGTCCATTACCGATTCTTTTATCTTTATTTCTTCTTCCACTTCTTCTTCATAGGTTATTTCATTATGAAGTAATAACATCAGTATCACTCATATACTGATATGTAATTATAAGTATGAAACAACCCTATTTCACCATCTATCCATCCTACGGAAAACGAAATCACCGTGCGTGCGTACGTACGGAATACCGTCTCCACGCCGTGGTGAAATATATATTCCACCACCACCTTACTTGGATGGGTATAATGGTGTAAATAATAACTATATATGATTATTTTAAAGTGATATTGATTCTGAAATAGTACACATACACTCCAATACAGTCCCACGATCAGGAGAATGATATCATCGCTCGTGCGTACGTACGGACTACCGTCTCCACAACGTGATGAGATTCATTCTCCACTTTAACCATTCATGAATGATTATAAAGTACATATAATAAGTAATCATTAAATATATGACATAATAATGATACTGGATTTATGTGTATATATATTTATTTCATCTACTTAATTCCATTCAACTCAATAAGGAAACGAAAATAGCGTTCATGCTTACGTACGACCTACCGTCTCCATGAACGGTGTATTTCATTCCATTTACTGATTTATTATATATATGTATATTATTAATATATATTATATATAAATCATGTTTTATATTCTGGAATTATGTAATCATGATCTAAGTAATCATATGAATAATTACAAGTCAGAAGACGGACGACAAATGAAACAATTTTACCCAAAACGCTCTTTAACATAGAATTTACAAAAGAACGGGTAATATAAAGTAATAAGTGAACCGTATATGATATCATAACAATGATTATGATTCTATAATAAGTAAATGACATTATGTAAATCGTTATACAGGAGGATCAGACACTTACGAAGCAAATCAGACCTAAGGTAAGGGAAATATCACAATCTAATTTTTATCCGAGATTGTTTATACTTTGGCATTTACTGGGCTGTATTTTATCATCCACGTCCATGTTTCCTCAATATGTAATATTATTTACATCCACCTACAATTCTTTAAATACAATTTTACCCTTCGGTGAGTTTTTAGTAAAAGATATGAAAGGAATCTTCTGTCGTTTTTCGTACGAGGTACTTTTTGACTTTTCTGACAAAGGTACGAGAAGAATGTATTTTTAACTTATACGGAATGAATGGATTTTTAAAACATTATTTCCAAAAATATTCCTTTAAAAGTTTTCAAGTTTATTTTTAATCAACTTCTTTTAGTTTATAATTGTACGACATGTTAAGAAAGGAAAAGTGTTTTTGAAGCAGAAAGGATATTTTCCTCAAGAATGGAGTTCAAGTGTTTTATGAAAATTATTTTCCATCTAAGATAATAAAGGGTTCCGTTTTTATCCCTATTATTACATTGGTTTGATTATGTTGTGATGGAATAATTTTTATGAAATCCTTTATCGTATATGAATTATTTTATGATTTCATGATGTTTAAGATTCCCATTTTTATTACATGGGTTATGCAATGATGTATGGTTTATGATTTTGTGGCACGCATAAGAATGGTATCATTATGATATGGGTGGGACCTATATCTCCCTCCAATGCATTGGGTAAAGATTTTATATCTCATGAGATAGACATGGATGGAACGGTAGGTTATACCGGTTCAGTGAAACAGGACTGAATCGAGGGTGACTCGGTTCAGAAATGGACTTTGTCGACTAAGATAGTCTTGGAAATGAGTCTTGACTAATAAGATATGATTCTCTATGATTATGTGTGTATGCCACAAATTTTCATGTTTTAAGTTATGATTATTGGGATTTTATTTCACTACTATGATTTATCCCATGTTATGATATTATGATCTCTTTTGCAGGTTAAGATTTCCAAAATGTTATGTTCTTATGAATATGATGTGATTGATTTTTCTTTTGTTTACCCTTACTGAGAATTTGAGCTCACTCTTTTATGTTTTATTTTCCCCAGGATATAAAAAATGGTTTTAGGTAAGAAAAAAAAGTGAAGATCTTTATGGGAGATGTTGAAGATATTTCACCATGATTAAAAGGTTACGTTCTGAGTTTCCAAAAACACTAAACTATTACGGTCCTTGTGTGTGTGTTTTTGTTATGTAATAAGTATTCCGCAAAAGTAATGTAATGTCCTTGTACTTTAAGCTTCGGGTCTCTACATATCTCATAGAAATAAAAGTGAGATAAGAAAACCCTTTCTTTATTTATTAACTCTCCTCACACTTGAAAAACATGATGTATAATAAATATAAGTTTATTATAAAACTATAAAATAACTATATTTTTATATATAATTCCACATATTATTTTATAATTACTTTATATTAACTGTTTATCGACAATTCCAATTTATTATTATGCTTTTAGTAATATCCTCTTAGTTTTTCACATGTGTTTTAATTTGTTATATTTTCAGTCCCCTACTTATATCATGATAAAATTTACACCAAAATTATAAATACATAAATATGATATAAATTTAGTATATATGTGTTTATAATAATCTATAAAATATAGATTTAGAAAATTAAATACACCATTCTCGGATATGGTTGGTCGTACATACACATGAATGTTGATTCCAATTTCTAATCGTATTGAATGAAAGAAGGTAAATTCCAGAAACACACTCCCACACACCCACATATATATGATATCATTAAAGTATTATTATTATTTCATATGTATCATATAATATCAATAAACCCATCCTAAATACATTCCATGTAATGTGTAAACGAATCATATTTCTTTGAGGAGGAGGTAGTCCACACATCCACAAATGAAGTTATCATACTTACAAAACAAGGAAAGAGTGAATGAATGCATTACTTAATAATTACAGAAGAATAAATAAATCATTAATATTTTATAATAATAGAAATTCTATCATTATTACCTACCATGAAATGTGGCAATGGAAGAATGAATGAAATCGGTTCGCAATGCAGTGGTCCGTTATACACACAGATGAGTATTGAATATCCAATTTGATGGAAGTGTGTCTGAGTGTGCGACTAAAAGTTAATATAAAAAAATATAATTATATTTAGGAAACTAATTTTATTATATAAATGTGAAATAAAAATATTTTAATGGTTTTAAGGAAAAAATAAAATTATAACGTTCGTTGATTAACATTACCTCTTATTTGAGTATCTCCATTTGATTTTCACTAATGAACTTATTTGGATGCATTTATGCCCAAATTTAGGATAATAGTATGAACAGAGGGATTCTAGGAGGATATTTGGACAGATTTTGGCTGAACCAAATAGGGTTAAAAGTGTGGAGAAAAGAGAATAATATGTTCCCTTTTATAAGAGAGAAAATGGTAACTTTTGGAATTTCTTAAAAGAATAATATATAATAAATTAAATGTAAATAAAAATAAATAATGTAGAAAATAAACTCTAAGATAATATGTGATATGGTGGTAATAAAATCATCCAATATATTTTAGACAGGGTTTTTTGTAATTTTAAACCTTATCTTTTTTATTAACACTTAATTGACCAATTTAATGTTTAACTCTAATAAAACAATTTCCAATGTTAAAAGGTGGTGGTTTTTTAATTTATGGTGTAAATTATACCATAAATGATCCATTTATTATATTTTAGACCATAATTTATCCATTTCCAATATTTATTTTTTTAAATATTTTCAAATAATTTAATAATATATTATTTTTAAAGAATATCATTAGTTTTAATTTTGACACTATTCATTACATTGACTTTAAGAAAATCATTACAAGAACATGACATCAAAAACATTCACTGAGTAAACCCCTAATAAAGAATATTTACCAATAAACTTCATGGATATTCTCATGTAATTCAAATTCTATTTATTTTAATATTCTAAATATGAATTAATTGTGTTTTTCATCAATTGAAAAATTAATGAATCATGATTTTATAATTATTTATGAAAAATATTTATTGACCAAAAATTTAAAATAAACTTCAATGATGTATATAATTACATTTTATTTTAGAGTAATATATACAATCCTTCATATAATTCATTTATTACCATATTATAAATATTATACCTATTAAAAGAAAGTGTGTGACATTTTGTCACTCTCTTTGATTTTAATAATACCCAAGGCATTATGTTGGAAAATTTTCCATTAGATTATTAAATTTTTAACCTTATGTGTTAAAGGTTTAATTAACATCATAAAATATCTTTTTGGAAAGTGTAAGAGTAATTTTATAATATTTATAATATTATTTTTTATGCTTAACAACACATTTTACCCTTAACATTGTAATAATAATTACTAAAGTTACTATTTATATTGTTAAAAAAATAAAAGGGTTCTATTTAATAAATTTGTAACATCTTATTAAAATAATGGAATCAATTTTTTAGAATTAATAAACACATAATTGGATAAAAATAATTTAAAATTAATCCCATTTAAAAAATAAGAAGACATATTTTTAAAGTGAAAAACTTCAAAATATTGAAATGTTTTTATATCCAAATTCAACGTGAAATAGATTCGAAGGACCTAAACTATATTAGCTGCTAAAAAAATATCTAATTATAATTTGAAATAAATTTTATCTAATGCTATAAATAATTTAAATTAGAAATCAGTTTTCAATTAAAATTCAGTATTTTTAACTATTCATCAATACTTAAAACTTATCAGAAAAATACCAAAATATCAAACAAAGTTAATGTATTATTTTAATTTCAATTAAGGAGTTTATTTTTTAAAATATAATTTATAAAAAGTTTCAAAAACTTTTTTTTAAAAAAGTGCGCCATCAAGTGGCTGGAGAACTTTCTTTTTAGAAAATTAATTCTTTTGTGTTTAAAAAATTCATTGTTATTTTATAATGTACAAATAACACACTTCATGAATATTAATAATTTTATTTAATATTAAATATATATATATATATATTTAATATTAAATATATATATATATATATATACATTTAATATAATCCAACATGAGTTGTTTTTTATTTTATTAGCATAATATACATTTTTTCACATTTAATTAATTTTTCAAAAAAAGGTTTTATTTTTCTTCAATAGAGTTTTACATGTGTCAATCATAATTTCATAATTAATGTAATCTTCTTCACTCATTATATTAAATATATATTTTATTATTATATATTTTTTAAATATTTAAAATAATAATATGGTTTTTCATAGAAACTCACTGTTGTGTGTAATATAATCTAAGCATGTGTTTCATGTAACTCCTGACTTCCAAGAAATAAAATTATTCATAAAAAATATATTTATTAAAAATATCAGCGTGTTACACCCATATTCTTGTTCACACAATCCATATGGATATGGAGTTGATTCTCTCAACCTATTCTTTAATGATTCAAGCATCCACCATCTTTATTCTTACAGTTTTCTCCATGTAAGGCTTTCCATTCTTCTTGTTCATCTTTGTGATTTTCTATTTATCACTTTTCTACTTAGAATTATTTCATCCCATGATTTCAAAATGATTTTAGGATATATTTATGGATTTGGGTTGTTTTCTTCTAGTATTTTTTGTTGTTTTTAGGGATTTCTTATGATCACTTTTTTCTTTTTTGATCATTCACTGTCATAGGTATTGACTTCCGTCTTGATTACTATTTAATCGAGGTAATTGTTTTTTTTATTTTCTTCAAATTGATAAGTAACTCAATTATTTTTTAATGTTTATTTTTACTAGTTATTCCTATATAAAATGGTAATATTTAATTTCATAAATACTTCATGGAGTTTATATCGTTTCATTAATATTTTAATTTGTTTTGTGAGTGTTACTTAACATTACAAATATTTATAAATTATTCAAATATTATTATTTTTAAAAAAATGTGACATAAGAATTCTTTTGTCCTAATCTAGTTCATGTGGATAAATTTGAAGGTTCAGATTGTTGTTTTTTAATTTTTTTTAAAACAACTGAATTGAATTATTTAAATGGATTTGAAATGGATTTCAATGAATTAATTTTGAACATTCTTTATAAATTTAGTTTAAATTTTATATTTTAATGAATTATTTGAAATGTAATTTCAAACCATTAAAAAAAAATTTTAATTTACTATTCATTTAAAATAAATTCCTATTTGAAAATTTTGAGGGGTTTTAAATTGTGTGTCAACAATTAATTATTTGAAATGTAATTTCAAACCATTAATAAAAAATTTTAATTTAATATTCATTTAAAATAAATTACTATTTGAAAATTTTGAGGGGTTTTAAATTGTGTGTCAACATGTGAGACCTTTATAATACGTTTGCGAAGTAATTATAAGTAGCCACTAAGTAGAAAATATTGATAAATTAAATATAAAATTACATAAATTGTTGGTGTATCCCACTAAATTACTAATTATATTGTAATGGGAAAACATTGGGTCCATGGTGAACAAAAAAATATTCTATGAATTCAAATTGTGAGTTTCTTGGCGCTCACGTATATATTTTAATGCTGTGTAATTTTATCTACCTTGTTCCTAGGTTAATATAGTTACATTGATTTGGTGGATTGAGGTAATTTTATTCCTTAATCATTCCTTCAAAATTTACATTTGTCTATCTATAAATTACTTTGGTTAGGCTAAGCAATTCATATTCGATTTCACCAAATCATAGTCAAATCCATATTTAATGAAGCAACCATTATAAATTATAAATAGTTAAGGCTGTAAGATAAAGGATTCATGTCCCTCATCACTTTTTTGACATTGGTAATACTCGTAGTGAGTATATAATACTTTTTATTATATATTAGTAATATTGAGGATTATTTAAGATAATGAATTTAGTGATTTTTTGTAGAATTTCAAATGTGTTAGGTCCACAAGGCTAAATACCCTGATAGGGGGGTGAATCAGGGTATGAATAATTTAAAAATTAATGCCCGTTCTGATCTTCTTTCGCTATTAAGAAAAACACTCTTTTCTCACTTTCCTGTTGCACAATATAAACAGAAAGTTAAGCATGCACATGACACAACAATTTTTACTTCGTTCGCCCTCACTGGGCTACGTCCAAGGAGAATACACCGGAAATGTGCTGATGTACCAAATCCACTATAAGAATACTACTATTTACAAGGTTTGGGATATATCACTTCTATTCCTAGGATCACTGCCTTTACAATGTTTAGGGTCATCTCAATGCTTTCCCATGGGTCACTCCCTGTTTCTCTCTCTCTGGCTCACTACTGGTGGAGAGGATCAACTTCTTCCTCTTATTTTGCTCACTTCTTTGGATAGGATCCACTCATAGTTTATATACATGTAGGTCTCTTCATTATCACTAATGAATGCATCCTCCGTTGTATGTAAACACTCTATTGATGTCCAACTTTCACCCATAGATGAATCTCACTTTTCACCGAAGGTATCGGGCAATCTTCCAACTTCCACGCAGCCCTGAATCACTGCCGTACTTCAACCATACCTGGTGCTCTTCTCTAGGCCGATGCGTAAGTCTCAGCGTGTAAGTTATAACTGGCACGCAGGTCCACCTCAACCACTTGTGTGACACATGCTTTTGTTTCTCCAAACTTGCGAGACTCACACCCTTTTACGCCCAAACCAATATTGGCACGCAACTAAAAACATTCATGCTTCATCAAAGCTGGCACAAAAGTTCACCTCAACAAATGAGAGATACCTCCTTCTTCAACTTTAGACTTGGGCGACTCACTTCCTTCCTCGCCCAAACCACCTTAGGCGCCCAACTATCACCTGGCGTGCAACTTCTACATGTGCAACCACACATGACCTGCGCGACCACCACACCTGCGCAATGGGAGCTCTGATTTTTCTAAGTTTAGAACTCTTCACTGAATGAGGAGGGGTCGAACTCTATTTATATGTGTTTGGACACCCTACGCGATAGCGCACAAGTCTCCCCTTGGTGCGCAAGTCTTGGAGCATTCCTTTGTCGAAGTTCTTAATTCAAACATGGATCGTTAACAATAGCCCTTGAACTCGGCATGCCACCATGAAATCCCCTTTGTCAACAAATTTGTATGTCATGGTTTGATTTTTCAACAATCACTACACAGATGTCCACTTTTTCAACAAACACAATCACCTCAAAAATGCTTCAATGATTCCTTAAGGGATTTTTTCCCAACAATGTCCACCTTTGGGTTTGTTGACAACTCTTCCATAAAATGATAAATCGTTAATTCTTCAGCCACCATTCACCTATTTTGATTCCGATAGAGATCAAGGATTTAATCAACACATACTCTAAGCCCACTTGAGCAATGATCGGTGTGAGAAACAAGAGTAAATGTAAAGTTCATCAATGAATCATGAAAACTCTGACACCCACAATTGACACCAAAATGATACAAATTTTTGGAAATATTATTACCGTATTCCAACACCCCTCTTCTGATTTTATCACGATCCTCAGCTTTCGTGATATCTATTCATTGATAAATCACTTCTAGCATCGTCAGATTTAGTACTATCCCCCTCTCTACTCACAACATTAACTATTGTTAGCTGCAAATCCTCTTCATCACAGCTTCAACTCTCCCTATCTTGCTGCTCCACCTCTCAGCTTCTCCCCTATCTTTCATGATTTCTCAAACAGCCACACGATCTCCCCCTTGAACAATCACAATTTTATCCCCCATTGTCAAAGAACCCAAAGGTCACTCCTTTTCAATCTGTAATAGAGTAGAGAAGACATATCATCACATTTAGGGGAAAACACATTGTACCTCGGATAGAGAGGGGGTTCCACATCCACACTCTTTCAAGTGCGGGAGTCGACTAAACTACCAAAACCAGTCGATGACTTTCAAACGCTTCATTAGGTAAGGACTTTGTCAGAATATCTACAACCTATAGCACTGTAGGCACATACTCCAACTTCACAAACCCTTGATGCACCTTCTCCTTGATGAAATGATATTTCATCTCAATGTTCTTTGTCCTTGAGTGATGAACTGAATTTTTTCTATGATTGATATCACTTGTGTTATCACACTGGATTCTGATTGGAGACTTCACTTCAACTCCCATATCATCAAGTTATTGCTTCATCCACAATAACTGTGTGCATGCTTGAGTGGCCGCAATATACTCCTCCTCTGTGGTGCTCAATGCAATGCAATCCTTCTTCTTAGTTAACCAAGTAATACATAGTACACCAAGATAGAATGCACCTCTAGATGTTGATTTCTTGTCATCGGCTGAACCAGCCCAATCAACATCAGTATATCCCAACAACTCTGTCCTAGATTTGTTATTATATTTCAAATTGAAGTCCATCGTGACCTTGATATACTGAAGTATTCTTTTCACTGCAAGTATGTGTCTTTCCTTGGGATTACTCTAATATATCACTGCTTAGCATGCAGTGAATACAATGTCAGGCCTTGTTGCAATAAAGTATAGCAAACTTCCAATGATTTGCCTATATTCTGTGATATTAACTACCTTTTCATCCTCATCTTTGGACAATTTCATCCAGGTAGCAACTGGTGTCTTCATCTCAATGGAATTATCCATTACAAACCTTCTTAAAACCTCCTTGAAATATTTGGATTGAGAAATAAACATTCCATTCCCTCCTTATGTCACCTGTAGTCCAAGGAAAAACGTTTTCTCTCAAATCATTAACATTTCAAACACATTATTCATGAATTCCAAAAACTGTCTGCACTGAGCTTCATCTAATCCTCCAAATATTATGTCATCGACATAAACCAGCACCATCATCCTTTTATTACTATTGTTTTTGAATTAGAGATTATAATCAACTCCACCATGTTGAAAGCCATGTTTCTTCAAATACTGATTCAACCTTTAGTACCACGCTCCTGGTGCTTGTTTCAACCCATATAGTGCTTTCTTCAACCGAAAAACTTTATTCTCATCTTCATGAATGAGAAAACCATATGGCTACTCAATGTACACCTCTTCTTCAAAAACCACATTTAAAAATTCAGATTTGATGTCCATCCAGAACACTTTGAACTTTCTTTGAACTACTATGGATAAAAATAATCTGATTGTCTCCATCCTTGAAACAGGTGCAAATGTCTCATCAACATTAATACCCTCTATTTGGGAGTATACTTTTCACACCAGTCATGCTTTGTTTCGAATCATTGTACCATATTCATTCATCTTTTTGTGAAATAACCACTTAGTACCGATGACATTCTTATCTACTGGCCTCGAAACAGTCTCCCACGTACGATTCTTCTCAATCTTGTCTAATTCTTCATTCATATCCTGAACCCAATACTCATCTTCAGCTGCATCGGAAAAACATTTCATCTCCACCTGAGATAAAAACATTGTTTGATGTAATGATTTAATTCTTCGAGTCTGAACTGGAGCTTTCTGATCACCAATGATATTCAACCTATCAATTTCATCTTGGATCTTTGTCTTCTTTGAAGACACAGACTTTACACTTTCTTTTTCATCATCAGTTTCTTCTTCTGAGTCATCATCTTCCACTTCTACTCCTCCTATGTTATTTTCTTCTTCATCACATTCATCAAGAAACTTCTCACTATACTGTTGAATATTCTCTTCACTTTCCACAATAGTGACATCATTTCTCTCCACTACTTTTCCCATCCTCTTGCTAAAGAATTTTTATGCTTTGATTTTTCCTGAGTAGCCCAGGAATAATCCCTCATCTCCACGTGACTCAAACTTCCTATGATTCTCTTTGTTGAGAATGAAGCACTTACTTCAAAATATTCTAAAGTAGGTCAATATTGGCCTCTTTCCGTACCAAATTTCAAAAAGAGTCTTTCCTTCCTTCGGACACAACAAAGCCCTATTTGAAATGTAGACTTATGTCAATACTGCTTCCTTCCAAAACTTCTCTGGTACGTCTTTTTCTATAAGCATTGTTCTGGCCATGTTTTTGATGATCTGATTTCTCCTTTCAACCACTCCATTCTGTTGGGGAGTTCGTATTAAAGAAACTAAATGCCTTATACTGTGTTTCTCGAGATATTCTTCCACTAGAATGTGTGTGTAAATTCTGTACCACTGTCATTATGAAACTTCAGAATTTTCTTTCCGAGCATCCTTTCATACTCCCTCCGGTACTGTTTTAAGCAACTGAACAAAACTGAATTATCGAAAATAACAAATACCCATTCTATTCTTCTATATTCATCAATAAAAAGAACATATTACCTCTTTCTATCAATTTCTCTTGGTGTGATAGGACCACAAACATCAATATGCACCAATTCGAGCACTATTTTTGACTTATTTTCCTTTTCCTTATACGTCTTTTTGATGAGGTTCTCTTGTTGGAATGCATCGCACGTGTGAGTATGATCACGTGATAGATTAGCGTGGTCTCTTGCTACATCACACTTCTGCAGATCTTCCATGGATGGTTGGAATAGATGACCAAGTCGCTTATGCCATAATGTTTTCTCTTCCTCTCTGGATAAAAAGCACATATCTTCTTCTCCTCTTACAAGGTAGATATTCCATTTTGTCATTTTTCCCTATTGTATCACTGTACAATCTCATCCTGTGATGACTCAGGTCTTCTTGGTAAACCTTATAGAATGCGCTGAGTCACACAATTGACTAACACTGAGAAAATTGTGACTGAGACCTTCTAAAGCTAATACATTAGCATGTCTTATTTCTTTTCCTCCGAACCGGGCCTTTCCCAATCCAATTATCTTTAGGCCTTCATCATTTACAAATTTGAAAACTACTTATTTTCCTTATTTTATGCCTATAAACAGATCCTTGTTGCTTGTCATGCAAGACATACAACCACTATCAAGGATCTACACACCTGCATGATCTGATGCTTTAAGGGAAATTTTAGCAACCACTACCGTCTCTTCTCTCTTCTTCATGGTCCATATTTTTGGCTCCACACTCGGTATAGATTGAGACTCATGATTATTCTCAGAGTATGATGGACCTAATTCATCTTGAAAACCTGCAAATCTATTTTTTATTTTTAACTCACCTGTCGATTCATTAATCTACAGCTTGTGACCATTTTGTTTCTACTTTGGCACATTTTTTATGGTCGAAGTGTAGTACCTAGCCATGTGCCCAAATCCTCTGCACCAAAAACAATTTCTTTAAAAATATGTTCTGGAGAACCATTATCTATTTGGATGCAACCATTTTTCTTATTCCCATTGATATCTCTTGGTTATGGAACACACATACTGTGAATGTATCATCTTTCCACAACAATAATACCTGATGAAAGGTGAATTACTACATGTCGCTTCTATACTGCCATTAGTCCCTTGAGTTCTCTAAGTTTCTGATTCTTCTTTGTACCCACATCAATTTTCAAATTCAGAATTGGAGCTTGCGGTATAACTTCAACTTTGAATACTTTCTATTTCTGATCTAGCCCCAAATCAGACTTAACACATGAGCTTGATTGCTGCCTCTTTCCTGCTGAACTACTAGGGTCCCCTTTCATCTTTTTAGTATTCATAATATTCTGCTTTCCCAAGAATGTGTTGGAAATAAAAGGTATTTCATTATCCTTAACTTTTTTTTGCAGACCGACAACATCCTCTTCAAGCTCATTGATACACTTAACGTGATATTTCACTGAGATATTCAAGCCATTGATATCCTTCTTATGTTCTTCAATATTGATTTTATACTCACTAACTGATTCTAAATTCTCTGGCAACGATGAACAGATTTTCTCAATTTCTTTCATTAGCTCGGACTTATCTTCTTCTTGCTGTTGTATATAGAGTTTGGAGTCACAGAAAACATTGTTGGATTTCTTTGTTTTAGCCCTCCAAACATATATCTCTGCAAGATCAGCCTCTAACTAAGCTTTCATATCCACTCTTCTTTCAACTTCTTCTTCTTCATCAATTTCGGTTTCTTCCTTATTCTGATCACTACTGACAACTGCCACCATAGAATTTTCCCCACGATCTTTGCAGTTTCCAATCTCCTTATCCTCTTTATCCTCAAACTCATCTAAACTTTAAAATTCTTGAGAACAAACATTCTTCTTATTGAATAAATTTAACTTTAATTGTTTCTTCCCTTTCATAAATGCTGAAGTGTTCTTCTTGGGAATTTCAACTTCGTCATCATCATTATCGTTATCTTGACTCTTTTTGGGGAACCTTGCCGCAGGATGACCATCCATTCCACATTAAAAGAATTATGGTGTATGTTTCACTTTAAACTTTCCTTTTCCTCTTTGCAGTTTTGAAGGTAGGAATGACATCACCTCATCTATCTCTTCTTCTTCTTGAGAATCTTCAATGGTGAGATTTTTCATGTATTTGAATGCCACTTATTTGGACTTTCCGTTTTCCAAAACATCATTATCATCATTCCTTATTTCATATGCAACAAGTGTGTTATGCAGGTAATCCATTATTAGCTCTTTCGGGTCTTTATCTTCCAAAAATGAAACTTTCGGATTGAACCGAGGTGGAAGTTTCCTCAGGAAACGCTTCACAATTTTTATATCTTAAATAACTTTTCCAAGAACTCTCATGTCCTCCACTACAATATTTACCCTGTCAAAGAATGTATCAACAAATTCATTTGGGTTCATTCTCAGATCTTCATACTTGTTCCACAACAGTTTCATCTTCGCTTTTCTGACATTTGCATCACCTTCGTGTATGTTCAACACCTTTTCCCACATAGCATGTGATGTTTTTAATGACATCACCTTTGTATAGATAGGATTGGATAGGGCTCCCCTAAGGCACTAATTCTATTGGAATATGCATCCAAATATCTATGTTTAGCCTCTAATAATGCACAACTTTTGATATCAGCTGTTATGCCATGCATTACTGCTGTGAAAACATCCCTTCATAGTGATTGGAAGTAGTTTTGCATCTGATTCTTCGATAGCTATAAATTATTCCCATTGAAGAACAGAATCCCTTTATGATTGGTGAACTCCATTTGAGAGAGATCCACTGATATTAACCTTTCCCTCTATTACCAATTGTTAGGCCCACAAGGCTGAATACCCTGAGAGGGAGGGCGAATTAGGGTATGACTAATTTAAAAATTAAATCCCATTATAATCTTGTTTCACTATTATGCAAAACACTCTTCTCTCTCTTTCCCATTGCACAATTTAAAGAGAAATTAAATCATGCACATGACATATCAATTTTTACTTGGTTCACACTCATTGAGCTACGTCCAAGGAGCATACACCAGAAACGTGCCGATGTACCAAATCCACTATAAGCACACTGCTGTTTACAAGGTTAGAGATAGATCACTTCTATTTCTAGGCTCACTACCTTTACAATGTTTAGGGCCAGCTCACTACTTTCCACAGGGTTACTCCCTGTTTCTCTTTCGCTGGATCACTGCCGGTGGAGAGGATCACCTTCTCCCTCTTCCTTTGATCACTACTCTGGAAAGGATCCAATCACAGTTTATAGACTTATAGGTCTCTTCATTATCTCTGATGAATGCATCCTCCTTTGTATGTAGATGCTTTGTTGAAGTCCAACTTCCACCCGTAGATAAATCTCACATTGCACTGAAGGTATCGGGCAATCTTCCAGTTCCCACGTAGCCCTGAATCATTGTCGTACTTCAACCATACCTGGAACCCTTCCCTAAGCTGGTGCGCAAGTCTTGGAGTGCAAGTTATAACTGGCGCGCAAGTCCACCTCAACCACATGCACAACACAAGCTTCTGCTGCTCCAAATATGCGCGACTCACACCCTTTTACGCCCAAACCAATATTGGCGCGCAACTCACAACATTAGTGCTTCTTCAAAACTGGCATGCAATTTCACCTCAATAATATTCATGACTCCTCCTTCTTCAACATTAAACATGGTAGAATCACTTCCTTCCTCTCCAAAACCACCTTAGGTCCACAACTATCACCTGGTGCACAACTTCTACTTGCGCGACCACACATCACTTGCGCGACCCCCACACCTACGTGACGGGAGCTCTGATTTTTCTAAGTGTTTAACTCTTCACTAAATGAGGAGAGGTCGACCTCTATTTATTGGTGTTTTTACACCTTGCACGATGGCGCACAAGTCTCACATCGACGCACAAGTCTCGGCCACGTATGTCACTTGTGCGACCAATCCTAAAACTTGGGCGCCCCTTATCCCTTTGCCATATTTTGATGTTCTGATCTTGAAAAACATTAGGCGTGCAAGTTTACTCTCCTTCATGTACTGCCTCCAGATCAACCATTACATTGTTGACGTTCTTGAATCAAACATTCATCGTTAACCACAGCCCTTGAACTGACATTCCACCATGATATCGCCTTTGTCAAAAAATTTGTATGTCATGGTTTCCATTGTCAACAATCACAACATAGATGTCCACTTTTTCAATGAATACAATCACCTCAAAAATGATTCAATGATGCCTTGAGGGATTTTTCCCAACAAATAGCATCATCATGTGTTCTCTATAGGTGTTTTTCAAAATAATTTTATTTTTATTTATGGAAAATAGTTTATTTTTTTATCCACAAGGTCGTTGTTGAATTATTTTTAGTTCATCATCAGGTTACTCTAGTAATTGGTATTGTCCACTAGGGTATTTTAATTAGAATTTATCTGTGGTGTATTTTATATTATATTCAAATATTTTAAATAAATTAAAATATTGACATTTTAAAATATAAAATAGAATTTTTGTGAATGGAATTTTTCAATCTATGAATTTAAATTTCAATTGGAAGTTCTGTATTCATAAATGTTAAATGAATCTAAAAAATTATTACATGACTGGAAACTATCTATCATAAAAACATTTTTAATAATATATATGATTTTTTCTCTAATAAATCCAATATTAATATGATTTGTGTTATCATTATAGATGAAAGATTTAATTTATTATATTCGAAAAAGGATGGTTCATCTATTCATATCAACAATTATGATACCTTGTATATATTTTTGATTTGCTATTTTATTCCATAAATGTATTGTTATTGGTTCATATGTTATGTATCAATTGAAATTTATTATTAATTTTTTATTTTTTTACGAGTTATTATTTTGAGATTCATTGATTATAAATATATTTTAATTAGAATATATAATGAATTGATATAAATTTAATCAAAAACAACATTCAATAAATAACTTTCTATATATAAGAAATTATTTTTACGTTATGTGAAATTGAAGTAAGGTTTTTTCTATATAATTTTGGATGATAGATTCTTAAATATATTTTTTATTTATGTATAATTATTTAACAAATTAATATTTTAATCTCTAGTTTTCTGTCTCATAAGTATTGATAAATAAAAATATTAGTGGGTTGGAATTTTATCATACTAGATAACCTATTAAGAATAATGATGTGGTATCATGGTTAGTTGTAGTAATATTAAGACAAATAGATAGAGTTAGTTTTTTCAAATATAGTTGAAATAGGTGATTCTGTTTTTTCGTTGATTAGTCCCTGTATATTTTTTATATTTTTTATCCTTGTTCAACCTTTTTTTCTCATTTTTATCTATAATTCATTGACATCCAATATTGGATTCCATTATATTTTGTTTTTAATTCCAATGATACACTTTTCATATGTCTTCTGGACTTTTATTGATTTTATAGAATATTCAACCTAGTTCTCAATGAATGATTTTCTTGATTTGAGTTTTGTTCATATAAAGATATTAACTTAATATCCTTGGAAATTCCATGCTAGTCTGGTGTTGTTGAGATTTCATGTTATATGATCAATTTTTTTGAAACAATATTGTAGCATAGAATTTAAGAGTGTGTTACTAAGAATATCTAAATTATTTTCAATCATGGGAAAGGAATTTGACCAAGTTAGTGACTTGAGAAGAGAGATGTATTCTTAAATGTAAATTCTAAACACTATATGGATAAGTCAATACCAGTGGTTTGAGGTAATATTAATATAGGTAAATGTAATTATATGTTATTTTGGTTGGTAAATTGATTATGGTATCATGTATTTGGATATAATAAGAAACCAATACTGGTATTATTATTGATATGTTAGGTGTAGCTCATTATGGAGAGTCTTTTTGTTTTAGGAAATTATTATTGTGACTATAGACATTATTACTTGTTTTATTTGATATGGAATTTATGGATCTTAAAAATAGGGCTTTTATTGAATGTCTGGGGAACATGTGAGGTTTTTTGGGGTGTTTGTTATATATTTTATCCGAGATTTTTATTTTCTATTTATCATTGGAATTATTTCTAAGGATGGGGGTATGTAGTGTAATAGTCTCAAAAATGATATTTAGTTACACTCAAGTGTTAATTAGGATTGACCCACATGGATGTAATGAAAATATTATTTAAATAAAAATAGTAAAATATAGAAAAGAAGAAAAAAATAAAGCAACTTTGATTGACTAATACTGAGTAAAAAGATGTGTGTTATCAAATGATGATGAAAATAAGATGAAATAGTTCCAAAAATAGACATCTAGGAATGTAAGTTGTTATGAAGAGTTGAAAAATAAGGGGTTTCTTGAATTATGGTTATCTCTTAAATTTCCTTGATTATGTGAAAATTACTAAACCAATATCTATTGAAAGATTTCCTCCTCTATTTTTTATGGATCAAACATGAAAAGATTGGTTCCACAACATGGAAACATTGAAAAAATATATATAAATAAATTAGTGTATTAAATAACCTATACACAATAGTTTTTTAACCTTGGTGTGCCTTCATTTTTTTGATTTTAAAGTTTCCTGTCAGATTATTTTAACATAGATATGTTCAATTTTTTTTAAAAATTGTGATCTTTATCAATAATAAATAAAACTTGAACACTTAATGAAGATATTTTTAAGAAGAATGACATGATAGTAGGTGGTATATATTAAAAAGAGATAGAATGATCAAAGATATATATGAAAAATAGAATAATATAATTCTCTATGAATAGTTTAGCTGAAAAAAATATAAATAATAATTTTTATTAATCGATTAATTCCAGGAAATATTAAAAAATGTAGATAAAGCAATTTAAATAGCATGTGATTCTAGGAAATAAATTAAGTCATTTTTATTAAGTCGATTATCATCTTCTCAATACTCTCACACCATAATAATGATCTTCCTAGTTCATGAGTCACGATCCTCAAGTTTCCAATTCCATTTTGTGTATTGATTATCTTCAAATCAATCAATACTGTCTACATATTGTATGTTTTATATTTGAAAACATTTATTGGAGAAAATTACCACTTTTAGATCATTGTTTTCATTCATGTGTTCCTCACATTAATTACAACATAGGTTGGCTATCATTTCTCATCATTCCCTTTAAGAGACTTATGAAAAATCCCTATCTGAATTTACTCTTATGGAATGTGTGTAGGTTTCTCATATTTTTTATATTTACCGTGAAAATATCCTCACATATTATTGGAAAATCCAAAAAATTTCATTACATTATCCCATATTTGAGCTTGAAGCCTGCTAACTTTCAATTTTCAAGGGATTTTGATTTTCAATTTTTAAATAGAATGAATATTGGCAAAATTATTTTCATTAAAAGACACTTTTCAATGTTACATAAAAAAATAGTACAAATAAAATTATATATATATATATAAATATTAGGTGATTGGTGGTACAATTACATTAAAAAACACATGCACAACACACACATAGAATTGAGTAGAAATATATGACCCAATTAAATGTTTATGGAAAATAATAGGAAAATATTTTCTTAAAAAAATGTTATAGACCAAGGATATAAGAATATTTAAGCACCAAAATTATCCATTATTATTAAAATAATAAAGGAATTAAATATTTAACTATATATTAATAAAATATAAATAGTTTACCAAATCAAAATGACAAAAAATATCCAATTAATTCTTCTTAATGATGTGGGATCTTCCACCAAAAATATAAAACATACAATTCCTCTACTGGGAGAAAATTGATTATCCAGAAGTATCCTATTATTCAGGATCTTTTATAGATAGAACATCTCATTATTAAATCACTAATATGTAATATTTAATAATTTTTTTAATATATCTTTCTCCATGGACACTCTAATGTTTTACGTTTGAATTCCGCCCCAAAATTTAATGGTTTTAATGAAAAATTGGATTCTTGTTTTACAAAAATATTATAAATTGAACCTTTTGAATAAAATTAATATAAAATAAATTTATATTTAATTGAATATTAAAAACATCACTTTACCTACAATAAAATTCACACACATAAATTAGTAACATGTAATTAATCAGACATTCCATTCGATGGATATAGATGAATAATTAGTAGAAAAAATTAACCCAATCAATAGTAAAAGTGAAAAGAATAAAGAGTTTAACCTTGATTGGTATTTTAATTTCAATTCATATTTGTATTTATAACTTATTATTATAATTATAATAAAAAATAACAAAAAAAAATTATAGTTTCAATATGTACTCCGAAAATATTAAGGAAATATTTTTTAAAAAAACATTTGAAAAAAAACCCGAGAAACTCAATTAAATCCATTGAGTAAAAGAAATTAACCTCATCAAATTAAAAAAAACCACATTAATTCTTTAGAAAAAAACATCACCCACTTAATGTTCAAATTAAATATTAATGACCCTCAGATATTGAAAAACATGGGAAATTTTGATGGGTACAATCATTGAAGCCCAAATCATCACATTAGATAACCCATAAACCCCCACACATAGAAAAATAATGTTTATAATATTGAATCCTTAATGGAATAGATTCATAAATAGATTAGTTTAAAATAAAAATAATTTTAAAATTTCAATGACTATTTGAAGAGTTCAAGAGAAATTTTATAATAATACACAAGCCAAATTTAATATTTTTTTCATAATAGATTTGAAAAACTACCTTCTTTTACATTGAAATTATAATATAATAACACAAATGTTAGCCCAAACGGTCAAAATGTAAAAATTGATTTACCTAGTAAGCATAATTTTAATCCAAAATAAATTTAAGGGTACTATAGCAGCATTAAATTTAGTTCCGTTTTATTTTAAATAACCTAAATACCAATAAAATATAACCCGAACAAAGAAATTTCTTATTAATTCAAATAGTTAATGAAAAATCCAACAAAATTATTTTTTAGAAGGAAAATGATTTGTAAAATGAGTGGAAAATTTAATTTAAGAAAAACCAAAACATCAATAAATATAAATCTTTAATCATTTTATTGAAGAAAAAAAATACTACCCTTATTGTTCTAAAGGAAAATGGGACCTTATTTCTTCAATTTGAGAATGTAGTAAATAAATGATTCCATGAACATATGTTTGAGAAAAAATTTGATCAATAGTTATTTTTAGAGGGTCGTTATTTATGTAAACTTATAAAAATAACTTATTTTAGCCTATGAAAAATTATTTTTAATTATACTCTAGATGATTAACATAAGACATGAAATAAAATATGATGAAAACCAAACCTGAGGTCCTTATTATAGATTATTTGACTGTGAGTTTGAAAGTGATCATGAGAAGAAAATTTGGATTGATGATAAGATCTGGTTAACTGAAGGTTCACAAGTTACGAAACATTGAACCCAACAACTACAATATAATATTATATAAAGTTTAAATGTGAGAATAACAAGATTCTATAATTGACCACATGAAGTAAATCGAGCACAAAAAAAATGATCCACTATAAACTAATTGAAAAGATTATTAGACCATAAAAATAAACTAAATATATTGAAGACCTATAAAATGACCATAAGGGGAAGACAATGAACCAAAATAAGAAATTTTATACCACTTTCTAGATCAAAAGTGGAAAACGATTTATAATATGGGTTTTTTGGTAGGTCAATGGAAAATGATTTTAAATTCTAAAAAAGTCCAGACCAATTATCTAAAGAATCAAACAACTAATAAAAAATAGATAGATTAACCAAAAAATTGAACACGAAACCATGCCTAACTTATCATGCCATCTCACTAAAAATTAGAAAAGGATTGGAGTTGCATTTATATAGAAAACCAATTGAACATGAGTGATGTTAATCAACCATAAGTGTAACTAGTAAACATCAAACTGAAATTAAAACAATGGGTAGATCAACCATGTGAGTGTTAGTGACTATGAGAGGACTTGTCACACCAGGTTGAGGAAATATTATGGATAATCTCAATGACAAAAGAAGAAAAAATGACTATGGGTTATTTCCTATGAAGAAAAGAATTTTTATACTTTTATTAGACATAGATAGAAATAAATATTTCATGATAATAATATCAATTGAGTTCTTTGTATATCCCTTGAAGAAAATATTTACCCTTTTCCTATTAACCAAGAATGAAATATTCTTATCACGTCTCAAAATTATAAATACATTAAATAGCTTCATTAAGATGTTATAAGTTCCTAAAACATATATTTCACCTTCCCAAGAAACTTGTTAGGGATATAATATAAAATAATCTATTTCTATCTAACATTAAAATTTTATTTGTTTTAAATCATTAAAACATATAAAACATTAGTTCTATCTATTAAGATTCTAGAATTTTCACAAGGATTTCTTCATATCTCAACCAGTTCAATCTACTCATTAATTATCCCCTCCCCCCCCCCCACTATTTTAATAAATATAAAAATAATAAATAGACCAAAATGATTTATGTTGATGTTCCATAGGTAAATAAAATGTTTTCTCAAATTAATGCTTATGAGGTCAAATTACTAAATGTGTTTTATATATTATTCCATTGGCCCAGATTTTCTTGACCAACCATAAATACTAATCTATCCTCAGTCTTCAAAATTTTTTGTTAATTATTTTCAATTGGTCCAAATTTTAGAACTCAACCTATCCATAGGAATTTGGGTGATAATTAGTTCATGTTTTATAAGAGAATACTTATTTTTTACATTAAATTTCATTTATTTAGCTCTTGAAATGAATTTCATATTTAGTAATAAAAAAACATGGCATCCCAAACCTATAAAATATTTTCTTCATGATTATTTTTAAAACACGATTATCTTGATCAATTTGGAGTGTCACTTCCACAACCCACATAGACACATAGTGTATATTTGAAAAGACATAATCATTCCCATAAGAAGTTGTGAATGACCCATATAATTTAATACACAAATATCAAGAATATTAATTTATATGATTCTATATATGGGTAGCTTCTTCCATACTACATTTCCAAACCATTGGAATTTATCACACCCAATTTAAAAAATCATAGAATCCATGAATAAAGTTGGACAATAGAACATAGCCTGACGAAAATTATAGGTATTTCTCTCTCCCTCTTGGTGTATAACCTTTCATGAAGAGTGTGAACTCTTTGTAGTGGTTATATTTTCTTACTTAGCTACATATATTCTAATAAAACCACCAATACATCTCCAAAACAGTACTGGATTATTTCTAAGGTAGTATTTTTACATAGAGTTGTGTGTTTTCTGTTAATTTTGATGTCCAAAGGATCGAATAACAACTAGGGGATGAATTAGTTGTAAACATTTTATATGTTTAAAAATATTTTGAAATGTATCCCCTAACACCTCTAAAAATTTATATCTATATGAAATTATAGTAAATACTATTTCAGGTAGAAGTAGGTATGAAAGAAATGCACCCAGGATTCAGAAGTTTCGGCCTCATTGTGAGAACCTGTTTCTTTACCACAACCACTCATGTGGGTTCTTGGAAAGAAGATATTATGAATAAGTGAATACAACTTGTTCCAATTCCAATTAGACACCTTCTATCTCCTGATAAGAAGGATTATTCTAACCCCTATAAGATTAAAATGTTTTATTTTAAAACAATTGATAAAATGAAAAGAATAAAGAATTCGTTGAAACTTCTCCACAAATACTCAGTCCAATTCCTCAGTCAAATTAGGCTGGATCTGAATATCTCAATCTGATGATGCTAGATCTAATTTTCTCAATATAATGATACAATATTCTAGATCTTATTTTCTGAATACAACGATTCTGGATTCTTCATTCCAATATTCATAAAATGTTGGTACCAATTTTTACAGAATTATGGATACAATTTTCATAGAATTTTTTTGATCATTTTTTCAGAATGGGGGATCCAATTTTTCACTAAATGAAGTATAAAACTCAATCTCTTATATAATTCTAAATACAATTCATCTTCATTTAAATGGGAACTTTGACTTCCATTTCCCTAGTGATCCTCCTTTTTCATATATTTATAAAGTTTAATATGATCAAATGATATGAGTAAGTATTACCGTAAACTCAGAAACCGATAGTGGGAAAATTGAAAACATTCACCACTTCTTCAAATTTCAAAACTTTGAAAATTTGTTGAATTTAAAAATCAATTTTGAAATCATAAAATCTCCTTATATTTCTCTGAGATTTATGAAAATGTGACAGTTAGGTTTTACCACTTTAATTCTTATTTATAATTAGCTCATTATAAAGACTTTTTTAATACAAAAATTCTTGATCTTATTTTTACAGAATTCGGGTGCCAATTTTCTCAGAATGTTGGATCCGATTTTTTCAAAATTATGATACTGAATTTCTCAGAAGGATGGATCCAAATTTTAAATGATTATATTGATGATTTTATAGACTTGATAGTTTGTTAAGTGTCCGATAGAGTATAGGAGGGGTATAATATATCAGATCCATCTCTTCCTCTCGTTGCAAATTATATCTCAATACAAGATTCTGGTGCCGATTTTATGGATCCATTATTTTTAGGATTCTGGTGCAGATTTTATAGATCCGATTTTTATAGGATTCTTGTTCTCGTATTTTGGAAATGATTTTTGAAGTATTATGGTGCTGATTTTATAGATCTAATGGTTGCATGATTTCTGTGCCAATTTTTTGGATGTGATATTTGTAGTATTGTATTGCTGATTAGTCTCAATACAATGTAAATTCCATTATGATAGAATTCACATTTTGATGAAATTAAAAATTTCTTCAAACCACTCAACCATTTACTCAAAGGATTTTATCATTAATGTTTTCATGATTTTTTAGAACTTATTGATCAACCAAGAATTGTCTGATTTTGTTTTAAAATGTATGAATACTTTATTACCCCTTACCTCACATTCTCCTTTCAAAAAACATAAACATCTTAATGCTTTCCTTTATTACAAAAAAGATCGACTGCTCAATAAAAATAAATTCTACCTTTGATTTTTTGAGATCTGAGGAACTGAATACATTATAGATGAATCCAATTCCTAGGAAATAAAAAATTCTAATACAAAAAATGTTTAGTTGTTAAAAAATAGAAAAACATTGTTAAAAAAATTTATCACCAAGGTACTTCATTCTCCCTATTTGGTTTTTTAAAACTATCATTAAAAAACATTCAAACACTCAGAATTTTTCACAACTCATCTTTTCTATTTTATGAAAACATACAATTTCTCAAAAGAGAGTGTCCTGACGCCGCACTACTGGATAAAGTAATGTTTTTGAAGGAATTCTATCCCCAAGTGGAAAAAAAATATTGTATCCATGTAAAGACAAACTCTCCTCAATTTTATTTTTATACATTCATTTTAACTCCCCCATTCTTTATTTTCTCACTTTCATTTTCTTTCTCTCCACCATTATATAATAACCACAACATCATATTATTAAAAAAAGTTATGTAAAAACTTTTTACAAAGTACAAAGTCATTTACTTTCTCTCCCCCATTGTCAAAATAAACCAAAGAACCGAGGGGGTTCTACCTTATGACATTTAAGAAGACATAGGTATAGGATGAACACAAATTTTGAGCCACAATTCCACAAAACATTCTTTTAGCATTTCTTTCGTAAAGATATCAGCAATCTGATACATTGTTGTAATATATTCCAAAAAAATATTCAACAGATACTTTCTCTTTTATAATGTGAAACTTTATATCAATGTGTTTTGATCTTGAATGTTGGATATTATTCTTAGAGAGATCAATTTCACTTTTATTACCACAATGTATCCTCAATAGTTTAGAAACATTCACTTTCAAATTTTCCATTTGACTTTGCATCTTAAAATTTTGAATACAAGTATGAGTAGCTGAAATATATTTGGATTCATCTTTACTAAACGTAACCAATTTTTTTTATTACTTTTCTAACTCACAGAACATTCACCAAAGAAAAATGATCCTCCTGTGGTTGATTTTATATCATTACAATCTTCCATCCAATCAACATTAGAATAAATGTGAAAATTCATGTCACTATTTCATTTTTATAACAATCCATGTAGAGTTGTTCCTTTTACATATATCAGAAATGTTTTTTCGGCCAATATATGTGATTCCTTTGGACTACTTTGTTAACTAGAACACAAAGTCATAACATAAAAAATCTCTGGCCTTGAAGCTTGAAGTTAAAGAATAATTCCTACTGCCTTCCAAAATTCGTTCTGATTAATACTTATTCTCGATTCATCTTTTATCAACTTTATGCTCATCGAAATAGGAGTTGAATATTCTTTGGGTTCATCCATCCCAAAATTATTTAACCATTACTTAAAATGTTTTCTTATATTAGAAAATGTATTTTTCCTTTTGTTGAACATTTAATGTCATGAAGAAAGTTAATTCTCCCAACATTGACATTTCAAAATTATTCACCATTTATTCAGTAAACTCTTCACAAACATTTTCTTCATCCCCCAAAAAATATTTCATCGATATAAGCAATTAAATTTATGGATCTAGAGTCAATATCTTTCACATAAAAGTTTCTATCAAACTTTCCTTTAGAAAATTTCATCATTCTCAAACTATTTTCAAGATTCAAATACCAAGCTTGTGGAGAATGTTTCAGCCTATAAAAATCATTCTTCAATTTAAAAGCATTGTTTTCAGCCTCATCAAGTCGAAACCCATAAGGTTGATCTGGGTAAATATCTTCCTCAATATCACCATATAAGAAATATCAATTTCCATAAATATGAAAAAATTTGTAATTCCAATGTGTGGAAACTAAAATAAAAATTATAATTGTTTATAATCATGAAACTGTGGAAACTGTTTCATCAAAGTACACACCTTCCACCTATGAATATCCATTACAACTAAATCTTTATTTTTTATTGAAACTTCTCCATGCTCATTCAATTTTTTTGTATAAACCCACTTGGTTCCAATAAAAATTTTATTTGGTGGACTTGGATCATTTTCCCATGTTTCATTCTTCATAATCTGATCCAACACATCCTTTATAGTATCCACCCATTATTTATGTGGAATAGCCTCTAAAACTTATTCTAGATCAACTTTTTAGATAATTGATGTTTGATTTTATAATATCAAATTTCTTCTGGTACGAACTGGATCCTTCTAATTAACAATATTGTTTTTGGATTCAACATGTTTTCATATGGTGGGAAGTCTCAATGATTATTTACCAGATAAAATTATCTCAACACATGATTCTTCCAAATATTAACAAGAAATTTCTGAGTTACTTTCATTATTTTTGAAAATTTTCAGTTTATCCTACTTAGAATTCTCAATAAACTTTGTTAAAGAACTTTTTTTTTCAATTTACATCACATCACATGAGTCCATTGAATTTTCTAAGATTTTTTTCCAGCATTTGTGACTTCTCCAATTTGGTTAATGACCCAGGAACATTCCTTCCTTAGCATTCTTTCCAAACATTCTCCAATTTGGATTTTTGATTTTGAGAAAACATAAACTTCCAAAAACATTGAAGTATTTAAAGGATGGTTTTTTGTTATGACACATTTCATAAGGGGTCTTGTTGGTTTCTAATCTCAACAAGAAACTATTTAAATATTTATAAATGTACTAATTTATTCTCTCATATGGAACATTAAAATATTGTATTCTTCTAACAGACTTCTTACTATTTCAACCAAGCTTCTATTCCTTATTTCTGGCAGTCTATTTTGTTTTGGAGTATTTGGAGCACTATACTCATTCTTGATACCATGATTTCTCATATATGTTTCAAATTTATTGTTTGTGAATTTGGTACAATTATTTATTCTCAACTAATTTATAGAAACTCCCAATTCATTCTAAATATCTTTTTTCAAGAATCTGAAAATTTCAATAGCCCTTGACTTGTGCTATATAGACATGATATTTTTCATACTATTGAAATCATAAATAAAAGTGGAAAATTATAAACCCCCTTTTATTAATTGATGTATCATCAGCCCAAAAATATCATAATGAATATGCTCTAGTGTTCTGGAAGATTGAATCTCAATTTTCTTATGGATTTTGTTAGTCATCTTTCTTTTTTTGCAAGTAATAAAAATATCCACATCTCTTATTTTCAATTATTGAAAATTACAAACAAAATAAAATTTAGAATTTTTATCCATGTTTTTCTATCCAAGGTGACAAAGTCTTCAGTAACACAATTCATTTTCAACTTCATCACTCAAATTGTAGAAGTAATGGAATTCTCATATTTGAAAGAGATTCTAACTAGTTATTTCTCCTTTTGTAATAACATTTCCTCTTTAAATTTTTTGATGATTCAATAATCCTTTCTTAAGATTACTTATTTTCATCCACACAATGTTTACTTATACTATGAAAGTTATTTATTAAGCCCACCAATAAGTAAAAATTCCTTAGATTTTAATTTTTCTATGTCAATATCTACCGTACTGATTCCCCTTATTTTTAAGGAACTATCATTTATAAAAGTAACTGATCTTCCTCCCTGAATTTTATCATGCTTCAATATTTTCATATCACCGGATATATGTGAAGAAAACCACTATCAATAATCCATGGTTTGTTCCTCTTACTTGCTTTCAAAACCGTCTCAATAAAAAAATCTCTTTACTCAACCTTCTTCTTTTCCTCTTTCTTTTTTTATATTATAAGAAACTTGTTCTGGGGGAAGTGTAATACGTCATTATTCATGATGACCATACAGATCACATATTCCATAGGTTTCTTCCAGACATTTAAATTTATTCTTGGTTGGAATATTTCTAACATCATGACAATTTTCCTTTCGAACTTCCTATGAGATAAGAGAGTTACTCATTCTTATTTCAATATTTCTTCAACTTTGTTCAGATATATTTTGGATAGAGATATATTATGCCAACAATTATAATCTCTATGCTCATAAATTCTTCAACACTAGTGATAAACTTTAAATATTGATTTTATTTTCAAGAAATATATTTCTCTATGGAAACTTCGTTTCGGTTGGTAACTTATTTCACCTATAACATATTCAGGATGCGAACAATAATTTTTGAATGTATTCATAATCATACAAGAGGACATATTTTCTTCCCTGAACAACTTCCTTACAATATTTCATATTTAGTATAATTTATTTCTTGAGAGTTTTTTTTCTCAAGATATTCTAAAATTTTGGTTCTAATTTGATACTCTAAATAATATTCCTCAACAACTTCTTCAATATCTTTGGAATCTTTTGTTTTCCCCACTGTTGTAATGAATGTTTAGAATTTTTATGAACTTTCATCTTTAGATGAATTTTTGTCTGTATAGTTTGATTCAAATCATTTATTCATTATACTTATTTTGTTTCATATAAAAATTTTCATGTATATGTTGTAGGACTTTTATTATTTATCATTTTTGTTCCACTTTTACACTAAGGTTTTTCACTAGAATCATCTAGATATTCTCCAACATTGTTCTTGGGGAGATTCATAGCAATGTGTCTAATTCCACCCCATTGAAAAAATTGAAGATGAAGTTTACTCACATAATTTTCTCTTCGCTTTGATCATTCTTGGATATAAGAGACATGATTTTTTTTAAAATACTATTCTTCCTTATTATAGGATTCACAAGGATCGAATTTATTATCATCATTGATTTTTATCTTTCTCATGGATTTAAAATCCATTTCATATTTCATCTTCTCTTTAAATACTAGAGATTTCCCTATTTCATAAACAATAATAATGTTTTGGAATTCATCAGGAGATAAATCATCATTATCTTCTAAACATGAAATTTTAGAATCAAACCTATCTGGATGGTTTCTAATAAGTTTCTTCACAATTATTTCATATTCGAAGAAATCTCTAAATCCTCATATTTTGCAAACAATTACATCTAAACTATATAAGTAATCATAAATTGTTTCCATATACCTCATTTTGATGTTCCATAATTAGTATGCCTGATTTTTATCTTTTCTTCCTTGTCTTTTAGTATTCCCATTGAAAAATATTTCCAGCTTATCCCAGGTACTTTTTTATGTATTGATACCCATCACATTAAGATAAAAAATCTCCGACAAAGAAATAAGAAATGAATTTCTCAAATTTCCATCAATATCTATGTTTCTCTTTTTAGAAAATTTCATGGGATCATCTTTCTTAATTGGTGGAAAGCCAATAGTTGTAGCATTAGCGACTTCAAATCCAAGATATAGGAGACATGAAATCATCCTATTTTTTCATCCATAATAATTATTTCAATTTTTTTTAGAATTCCTCAAAATTTGACACAATTGAAATTATCCATGATATTGATTTAGTCAGTGAACCTAATACCCTCATAAAAATTGAAGTTCTAATGGTAGAATAAAAATTGGGAAGGGTGGGTTGAATCATTTGTTAACTTCTATAAGTTTCAAAAAATTATGAAACTAAACCCCTGAAACCTATAAATATTTATATCATTATCAACATTTAGTAAATACTTATCCATGAAAAAGTAGTTATGATAAAAAATTACACGGGATTTGAAAGGTTCAGCTTCAGTCTGAGAACCTATATCTTAGCCATATCCACTCCTCCAGGTCTATGGAAATCCAATATTATGAATAAGTGAATGTAACGTGTGGAAACTCCCAATAGATACCTTATATCCCTTGATAGGAATTATTATTCTGACTCCTATAAGTTTGAATTATTTTCTTTTAAAACAACTTATCCAATCAATAGAATAAAGGATTTTTTAAAACTGATCAAAAAATGATCTGTTTGAATCCTCAGTTCGATTTGACTGGATCTAATTACCTGAATCTGTTGATGCTCGATATGATTTTCTGAATAAAATGATGCATGATTTTGTATCCTATTTTATGAATAAAATGAGGCTGAATAATATATCCAATTTTTACAGAATGCTGGTGCCGATTATTGCAGATGTCTAGATCCAATTTTCTCATATTGATGGTGATGATTTTTGCATATTGGTGGATCTCATTTTTCTCAAATAAATAATAAAATCCTAATTCTAATAGAATTCTCTATAAAACTATTTTTCAATTATGTGGGAACATTCATTATGATTTCTCTAGAACTCCTCCTTTTACACGTATATTGAAATTTCCTAATGAACAAGTTATATGAGAAATTATTTTTTTAAACTCAAAAGCCAAGTGTGGGAAACTTGAAAAACATCCCCACTTAATAAAATCCTAAAACTCCGTAAATATCTCATATATAAACATCATATTTGATTTTTGAATATTGGTGGATCCTTTTTTTTCAAAATTCTCGTGGTGATTTTATAATAATTTTGGAAATGATTTTTTTAGAATTATGGTGCTGATTTTCTCAAAAAGATGGATTCATTGGTAGAAATGATTCTTCAATGTATTTTATCATGAATGTTTTCATGATTTTTTGTGAATTTATTGATCAAAAAATCATTATAGGATTTTTTGAAAGTATGAAATCCTTCTAACTCTTAAATTGACATTTTCAATAAAAACTCTTCAGAAAAATATTTATTTCTCTAATTATAGTAAAGATTGACACCAAAAAAAATTCTTTCTCTAATTATTTTGGATCCACAGAACTGAATACAATTTATATGGATCTGATTCTTAGAAAATAGAACATTCTAATACAAAAATGGTTAGTTGTCATCAAATACAAATTTTTTTAAAAAAATTATCACAAAGGTACAACAAATTTAACATAATTTTTTTGGGAATGATTATTATTGATTGAAAATTTGAAAAATAAAAAAACTATCATCAATAAATGTCATAGATGAAAACTTTTCATATGTTAATGATGAGTTAATCTCTCTTAGCCTATAAATTTTTACTAGAAAACCTATATAACTGATCAACAAATTAATTTTCAATACCATTTTATCCATTATATATAAATAATATGCTTAAAAAATGAATATCTATCTAATAAATCTTAGAAAAACATCCTCATCAAGAAGGAAATATATTAAATATAAAAGATAAATGGACCACAAAATCCAAATATTGAGAGGTAATCTATATATTATTTTATGATCCTTTAAACCATGCAAATGAAATATTCCACCATATACCGTTATAAGATTTTCAATATACTACAAATCTAATGGGAATTCATTGGTAGCCAAAATTCCAAAATGGGAAGTGGAAGTTTAATTTTGTTTGTCTGAAGGTTCTTGTGGAATATAGACGTAACAATAATAGTCATCCATAAAAAAATAACTCATTATCATCTAGCTTTTCAAACAATTGTTCGAATAGTGGATTTAGTAAATGATCCTTTATTTTGGTTGGATTATTTTTCTTTTATTCTAGATTAACATTCCATTTGGACATTATCATAGTTTGAATTTTATTTTTCCCATAATGGTGATGATAGTGACATTACTATTCTTGGGTACAACCTAAAAATTATTGACCAAAGGACGTAATAAAATAGGAAGTATTACTCCATCATCAAACAATTTGATTGAAACCTCGTTGAAAAAGTAATTTATTTTAGAATTTTACCTTATTTATGCCTCAAATATTGTCTTGTGTTCTATGTCGATGGGGATATTATGCATGAAATATAAAGGTATAATTAATTTGATATTAAATATGTCATACCCTATAACTAATGTAAACTGTTTCAACATACTTATTAGCCTTTGTTCTTATCTATCTTAATGTTTAGTAGAAATTATTATAAGTGGTGGGAAATTATCTATAAAAATGATTATTTCAAATGATTTTAAAGTAGTTTTTTCACTAATATTAAATACCATGTTTCCCACGGTTCTATGTGTCCACCTTCTAGTAAAAAATCATGATATTTTAAAGTAGTTTTTTCACTAAATATCATGATTTTTTACTAGAAGGTGGACACATAGAACCATGGGAAACATGGTATTTAATATTCCTTTTATAATGGAAATAAATAATTATCACACTTTTTCTTCACTACTGCCCATTATAGACAACCCACAACACATAAAAATTAAATCTAGAGAAAGGATTTCTTCCACATGAAAATAATCAAAATGTTATAGAATTTTAAACTCATATTAATCAAAAGGTTACTCCATATCACATACATAAATTCTTATAACGGTTTCTTTAACTATAGGTTTAATCTCTTTATATTCCATGAATACTAGAAATTCAACTTCTAGATTATGTGAATGGTTGTCAAATTCAAGCATATTTTACATAGATAAGTTTTCCTCAGGTGTAGGGTCTACATAATTTTTGTAAATATAAAATTAATTAGATTTTTTTCCAATTTTAAAAATAAATTTCCCCTTTGAAACATTTATCAAATATCATGCTATGGGGAAAAGGTCATGATAATAATTATTTTGATATCACTATTACACTCTCTATCAATGATGAGAAAATAAATGGGAGAATTCTTTTTTTTGAAAACCTACAAAAAAATCTTCAACCCTACAGATACATTGTGTGATGTAATGGTTAGAGAGTTTTAAGAAAACACTTTTAGGATGTAATTTCCTAAACCACAATTGTTGAAATAATGAGTAAGGGATAAAATAGATATTTTTTCTACACTCACAGTGTTATCTTAGTTGAGCACAATTCCATAAAGTAAAGGGAATAATAAATATTCATGGATCCTTGAGTTTTGGTGGGATTTTATATTAAAGTATAGTTCTACACTATTCAGTAAGGTTGTTTGTTTTAAACTTTTAATGTGATTTAATGTTAGAAATAATTATTTTCCATATATTTTATATCTAAATAAATATGGCTAATATATAATTTTAAGGGAATGTTCCATTTGAGCTTGTTGAAAATCTCAAGGAAGATTAAAAATTATGGTTTATGACTTTTATGTTTTGATTATTAAATGAATGGGATGGTAGAGCATAATTATTCAAGATAAAGGATATACCATAAATTTTCCCATAATAATTTCCTTCACATTTCCCTTTCTCGGTCATATTACTATATCGATTTTGAATATTTTTTACTATATTTCATATGGAAAGAGTGGATTTATTTTATTTCTTATACTAATAGAGACATTATCTAATATTATAAAATACATAATATGGTTTTTAGTTTCTTATAAAATTTCATTATCAACTATTCTAGTGTCTATTCTAAGTTCCTCATGAGTTTTCACACCCATCATTGTTTATGTTACTAGTAATGTCTCTCTTGGGTTATCCTTAGTTGTACTAAGTAGATTATCTTTGCCTCCCTGTCTTAGTTATCTATACATGTGAATAATCTATGTTTTCACATTGTTTGTTTCATTTTATGAAGGAAGTTATTTTAGATTCCACATCAGATTTATATATTTAATCTTGATCATCTCTCATACACAATTTTTTTAAAATATAATAATGTATTTTTTTGAATTGTACTATTCATCTTTATTTTAATTCTGGGTTTTTTTTGGATTTTTTTAAAACCTACATGATCATCTTGTATAAAAAATACTTTAACCCTCATAAAGTGGGTAAAATGATTCTTGATTACTTTGTTATAAGTATTAGAGAAATTATCATCCGTAGGTTTTATTCTAGGTCTCCACCCATAAATGTTATCATCTTGAATTGGTTATGAGGTCTTGAAAATAATAGGAATATATGGACTAGTATGTCCAAACATTCCACAATGGTTGAATATTTCCCTAACTAAATTATCATTTCCAATTGTAGTTACCTATGCATGTTTTACTTGATACTAAAACTAATATTTTCATTGGATGGTTCTACTTATATAATATTTGTGATGTAAATTCAAATCTAGATTGTAGAAATGTTTTTACACTAATCTGTTGCATTAATGAAAAAATATCCATTAGAAAAATATTCAACAACTGATTATCTATAATGTGAGTCTCAATTATAGAATGTATCCATGAAAAACTTATTGTAAAAATAATGGATAAGATATATTATAATGAGACAACTAAATAGATCATTTAAATCATGGAATATCTCTCCTTCATGCTGCACAAACCCATGAATTCAGATCCAGTTTTACATTTCATTATAATAGTAATGAACATCAGGATAAAGTCATTAAAACAGGATCTAAATTACCAAAGATATTCTCCTCTATCTACTGAATTTTTGTTATTGTATTAACCTTGAGACAGAATAAAAAAACACTCATTTTTAGGTCTACCTCACAAAGCACTCTCTGTTGTATCTCTTTCAACACATAGTAGAAGTCCCTAATTAAGTCAATATAATCTTTATTTGGCATTTCATTGAATTACTATGGCATAGGAAAAAGATAGTATTTGATAACATAATTTGTATAATACTTTATATGCCTAATGTAAGAAAGAATACACGAATCCTTAGAAAACTATAACACTCTCATCCCATTCTCTCATTGAGTAATTCTCGTGGATGAAGGGGAATGATATTTTTTCAGAAATACACTAACTAAATATTATCTTATAATTTAAAATTTATTTTTCTCATAAATCTATAGTGTTTCTATTTTATGAATTTATATCTTTAGATTCTTATTTTTTGTTCTTATCTCCATACATACAAATAGATATTGAAAATATTTCAAAATACATTTTATATTATTTATAAATTTTTTTCTTGTGATTTCTTTTCCCACATTGATCAGTAATGACTTACCTAGAATCATTTCCAAAAATTTGATGAAATGTCTAGATTTTTGTGTAAAATATTAAAATTAAATCATTTATAGTCCTTTATTGATGTATAATGTTCGTTTGGGTCTATCCATATGTATTTACTCGCTATTTTTTTGATTGACCAAGAGTAAAATCAATAAAAAAAATAAAAAAAAAAGAAATAGTGGTTGATTAATATTGAGGAAATATAGTGGTTTTATAAAGTGTTGATTCCAATAGGATGAAATAGTCCAACAATGAACTAGCCAAGGATGTGAATTGTGATCAACAATGAAAAATGGTGAATTTTAATCAAATGTTAACACAAAAATACCATTTTTTCTGTGAAAATATTGAATTGAAATCCATTAAATTATTGAAATAGCACATGGTAATAAATTATAAAATAATAAGCTAGTTTCAAAAACATTTAAACTATGAAACTAAATAGTAAAATAATATAGAGAGTGTATAAAATATCTTATACTAAAAATTTACTAATACGTGTTTTACCTTCCTTTATTTGATTTAAAAATTCCATCTTATACTTTTTTATAATTGATAAGTTCATAACTATCTAATGATTAATGAATAAGATCAATTACCCCTAATAAATAAACAATTGATGAATATACTACCAGAAATAATGATACGAACAAAGGTCTTCCATTATAATAAGACGTCGTAAAATTTAAGATCAATAAGACTAACATTTTAATCTAATTCCCTATATACTATTCATATTACAACCATTTCAAAAACAATAAACTTCAAAAATGATTTCACTCCTAGAAAATTTAAAATAATCTTATGAAATTATTTATATTAAAAGATTTTCTAGAAATGAAATCAAATTTATAGAAGTAAGATGATTATAATCCTCTATTTTCATAATGATTATTTTAAATTTCTCTATATCAATTTGATCATCAAATTTCCCTATATCAATGATATACATAGTTCAGGACTCGTAATCATCCACTCTTGAATTCTATTTTCTATATGAATGATTATTCAATTAATTAATCCCATCTAAATGATGTATTGTGTATATTTATGATAAATTCACATGGAAATACTGAAATCCAACACCCAGTTAGTAACCTTGCAAGTGTATCCATAGTTACAATGTGGAACACCAATCATAACTTATCATCCCCTATGCTGTCTTAAACAGAAACCCTAAATGAATGTTCTTATCTCATAAATGTATAATATTTGGCTTTATGTGTTATTAACCTCAATCATCTCCTCCACAATTCAAAATATTCTAGTGACCATTAGCGTATCTATCAAAGCATCGATCTTGGATCCCATATAGTTCAAATTTGAAGATGTTTTTTCTTTTCCATTTATATTTTAAGGATATTATCACAGATTGTAAAATAAAAATAAAATGGGATCCAAGAAAAAGTACCCATGGAGTTATTTTAACATGAAATCTTATTCAAGAATTCATAGTTTTAGTTTTTTTATTCTTATATATAGATGTTTATTCTTTAATATTTTATTTAAACTTTAATTATAGAATATTTAATTTTTTTTTTCATGAAAACACACACAATAATATTACATAAAAAATATATTATAATTAATTTTTTAGGAAACAAAACAAAAATAAATGTTCTTAAAACAAATAATTTTATAGACCAAGAACCATTGAACATTTGTGCATCAAAATAATTTATGGTTATTAAAATATTCAAAAAAATTGAAATCCAACAAAAAATTAACCATTTATCAATAATTATTCAAAATAAGAAATTTTGAAATAAAATATTAAATTATTTCATCCCATGCATGTGGTAAAGTGGATAAAAAATTTTCCACATCAATTTCCATGTGTTATTGGTTGATTTTTTGGATTTCCTAAAATAAATATATAGTAAAGGTAAAATTATGATATGCTAGTATAAAAAATTCATGGTCTATTCCAGTGTAAACCATAAATTACCGAGAATAACAGTATTTTTTCTGTCTATTTAAATTTTTTTATTATAGAAAAAACCTCAACTTTACTAGTTCTCACACACCGAAGATATAACTTTTAATGTGATAACCCTGTCATGATTATATAAGGTTTCTGGTCCATGAAAAACTATTAAGCATTAAATATTTATAAATTAAAAATTATATGGAATTTAAAATTATGAAGTGGTTTTTGAGACAGTTCCTTTATTATTTGAATGTTTTTTAAATGGTTCGATTTGATAGTTATTCACCTAATAGATACATTATGTTGATCAGCGTTCGTGATGTGTTGTGTTCTTATTGTGAGTAAATGTTGTATAAAAATACATTGAACTATTCAGTTCATAGCTCTATCCACTTCCCCATGGTTTTAATGTACAATTTTAGAGAGGGAATCCCTTCTATTCATTGGGAGAGTCTCATAACCTATGGATACCAACATAGGGAGGAACATGTTTTATTCTTATCAGTGATCCCTATCGAGCTCATTTTATGGAGAATAAACAATTTAAATTTAATTCTGAAATATTATAAGTTTTTCAAAAAAATCAATCTAGATAAATTGCTATATCTTATGTAAAAATAATATTTTAATTGTTTTTATCAATATTTAGACAAGAATTATCCCTTAAATACCCAAGGGTCCTATCAAATATATATAAAAATAAATAAATTTTACTTTTAAAATTGTTAAAGACACAATAAAAATATAGCCTTTTGGATACATGATATGTTTTTGAAAAATAAATCACGGCTTTGATGTTTTTCAAACCATAACATGATTAGTTTGCAAAACAAGAATGTTTTAATAAATTTTATGTTTCCGTATCATTGTTTTTGATAAATTGGAATGATTTTCTTTAAAAAATTAAGGCCTTATAAACCATGAAAAAACATTGGATATTTCTTATAATGCAATAATTATTATTATAAAAAAGTTTATTACTTAATGGAACAATAAAATATTTAGATTAAACCCCACTATTATTTCCAAAGTGTTAGTTATGATGGATTAGTAATGAAACAAATTATACCATAGAATGATGAGATATAGTGTCTTTATACAATTGATGAATCACATCACATTTTAGAAGAAAATGACTATATTTTTCATTTGTAAATATTTTTTATGTGTAAGACCCCTATTTCATTTTTAGTAAAATGTTGTAATCGTTTAATAATTTTGTTGAATTGTTTTTTCATAAAATTATTAATGACCTCAAAAAAGTTATGGATGAAGTGACATCTTGAGAAAGTATATTTTCATGGTTGAATATATAAAATTTTGGAAAATATAAAGTAATACATATTGATTTATGAAGTTTTCATTAATATGACTATGAATGGTTTATGTTAAGAGGTCATATTTAAAAAATTCAATTGAACCTTGAAAAAATGGGGTCTTTGTTCATTTTCATCAAATATTTTAAATAATGTGATATATATTATATTCACATCATAATAAATTGATACAAAAAATATGAAATATTAATATGTTTATAATTTTTTTGTAACATTTCACATATTTTTAAATATAATGGTGATCGTATTAAATTTCATTTAAATTTAGGATACTATAGAGTTTGTAATTAAATAATTATGAATATTATTATTTTAAGGGCTCTGTATAAGTCATGTTAAATTTATAAATTTTTTACTATTTATTTTTTTGTGAAACATAAATAAATCATTATTTCATTTTTAAATTTATGTAATTTTCATTAATATAGTTTATTACTTACATTAAAATTAAGTGATATATTTGTTATATTTTCAACTAACTTATTTATTAGATTAAATTATTAAAAAAATTCTTATAAATATTATAAGAAATATCATGATCCACATGGTACGTTCGACATAAAGTTATAGGTATGTTGAACCATGCCTCAGACTTGTTTATAGGTGATGAACAAGAAGTGAAATGTTTTTTGTGATTTATACATATTAGATATTAGGAATTTTTTTTGATGTCTCTATTGACTAGTGAGGCACGTATAGTGCAGAATTGAGTACAACTTATCACTATTCTGGGTGCTTAGACTCAGTCTAAAAAAAGAGGGGGCTTTCTACTCTTCAAAATATGCATTGTCTTTTGCTGATTTAGATTCCAAATCATTCTAATGTTTAACATGAAAGGAATTCATGCATCATATACCTGGGATTCATTCATATATATGAAATTATAATTTTTTGTGTTTAAGTAATACAAATAATATGTGGTATAATGAGTAATACATTAATATTATTTGAATATATTAATTATTTTTTAAGGTAAAAAAAATATAAATTGTTTTAAGATTTATTATATAAAGAGAGTATATGAGATAAAATAGTGTTATATAAAAACAAAAAATGTTACAAACTCTTATATTGCTTCTAAATTAAACACTTATCACAAAATTGATCATCTAATGAAGTAGGTATTTTCTAAAGTTAGGCTCCCATGGATTGTATTATCTTTGGAAAGAAAGGTATGGGTGACATTAAGATAATTAAGTTCCATTATTTGCTAAGATATTTTAGTTATACAGAACTGGGAAACCATGAAATTTAGTTTACCACAATAAGAGAGTTTAGAAAATCTATATGATGGATTTGTTCATGGAATTGTATATTCAACTATACATGATTCAAACATAAGATGACGGAAAAATGATGAACCTAAATAATAAATTGATAAAAAAATACTAATATAGAATCATTAAATTGTTCCACTAATGTATTTGATCAATAATTAAAAGGGATCATCATTTCAATGCGATATATTGAATAAAAAAATTTATTAAGTAAAAATAACACCTATTAATTTGAAACAAAATCATTTTCAAATAAATATAAATCATCATTATCATTAAAAATGAAATTCAGAACAATTCTCAAAAAGTGTAATCTTCATGGATGAAACTTTTAATAGTTATAAATAAATAATTCAATAGTTCTTAAGCTAAAAGGAATATTTTATGAGTTAAAGGAAGCCCTCTCTCTATAAGAAGACATTGAATTTATTTAAAAATGATTTTAAGATTTTTATTAGAATCATATAAAGATTCAAATGATGTTAAAAAAGACTTCATCAGAAAAAAATTGACAAATGGATCATTATCCATTGATCACATGGTCAACTTAATTGGGTATGATGTTGACTAAGTGTGAAATAATTTCTCTATTAAATATTGATTTTTCTATAGACAATATCCTAAAATTATCTTAATAATCATTCAAATCATATGAATATAAAAAATAAAATGTAACTTCATATCATCAACATATAGTGGATAGCTGACCATGATGTTGGTTTCTATAGTCCTTTTGATATGATGACAGTACAAAAGGGTAAAATTCCCATCCAAAGTAATATTAGAGGTTCCAATAGTCAATGTTGTTCATGGAATCCTTTTCGACCCATCAAGAAGAAGGGTAAATGTCGTTATTATATAATTACATTTGAAGTATAATTTTTTATAATACCAAAATGGGTTTTGAAAAACTCTCTTGAGATTTTAAATCAGGTTCTGTTGTTATGCTGATTAATTATTTAATTTTTAAGGGTATTTGTTACAAAATATATAATTTAGATATTTTTCACACACACACAAACACAGATGTATATATATATATTAAATTTAAAATTGATAAATACTTCTATTTACATTCATGTGATAAGTAAAAGATTACTATATCAATGATATTGATTTGATTAAATATATCAATGCTAAAATGATTCTTATATAAATAGTGTGTAATTTAATAGTGTTTCTATTATGTGATAAGAGGATTAATTTTTCAAATAGTTTTTATAATTAATAATATTAAACTCATTGGTTGATTATTAAATATATTCTATAACATGTTATCGAAGAAATTAATGATAAAACTATTTCTTTGAAGAAATCCCTCAGGTTTTATTTTCTGGGATTTTTTATTTTCTAAGGGAACAATATATATTGAAAACATTCTCAAGTGGAGGAGACTATGGAGTATTACCAAGATAAATTGTACTAAAGGATTTTAAAGGATGTTTTTGATGTTTTTATGTATTTAGATCAATGGAATGATTCTTTGGAAAATCAATAAAACTCTTACGGAAAAGATTTAGACTTTTTGAGATTGTTTCAAAAACATAGTGACATTTATAAACTCAAAGAGATATTTTTCCATGAATCTAGGATGGGTTTCATGACCCTTAATATATTAGGACATAGCCTTAAAACATTCAATAATATTGAATTAAATGAATAATTCACATTGGGGTTCTTTTCAGGTTTAGAGTTTTAGAGAATTAGGTCATAACTGTTACATTACATCCCAAAAGTTACAACGTAGACTCTACTACTCAGTTACCATGTTTTTTCACAAAATAAAAATTCTTTAAAAAAGAGTCATGTCTAGTTCCATGTTTTAGACAACATAAGTTTTCCTTGATCCCATCTTTGAACCTATTCAATTTTATGTCCTGTGAAAATAATTTCAAAAACTTGGGATGAGCATAAAAATCTCAGTGAGGGTTAGAAAAATAAGGAAAACTATTAGTTTTTTTAAAACAACAATTAAACCCTAAATACTTTATCATAAGTAATACTTTTCACATTTATGAAGTAGTAAATACTCTACACTGAATAAAAGATCATTTCATACCATTTTGTTACACAAATATTACCATAAAACCCATATAAAGAACATATAACATATAAAGGTAACTTAGGACATACACATACTTAAATAGAATAACCATATGGTCAAATTCCACAAATATCACTAAATGGAATATCCATATGGCCAAATTCCATGCCCTATTAATTGGAGGTTGTAATGTAACCACCTGTCCTGGTTTATCACGACATCACCCTTCATTTGGTTGATCACGTAACAACCTTTCAAATGTCCAAGTACCATTATAAAATCATAACACATACAAAAAATATAAAAAAAAGAAAACATTTCCACATTTCAATCACAATATATCACTTAAATATATTGAAATAATAAATATATTATCAAAAACATTTTCAATTCCAAAATACATAAAAGAGTATATGGTATTTATTTTACTTTTTAAAAATAATACGGTTTGTTAAGGAAGCCAAAGATCAAATAATACTCGTGGCTGCTGAAAGGTCATTGTCACTGTTTACATTGAAAGAAACTTTCTTTTTAGGACATTTAGTAAAACACTTCGTAGAAAAAGATACCCTTTTAAGGAAATGAAAATTCAAATGTGTTTATACATCGTATAAAAGAAATTTGTGTATTAAAACAAAATATTCCTCAAGGAAAGGAGATTGGGACGAAGTCCCTTACCTCATGACTGATTTGACCCGTTCATTATTTAATCCCCTAAATAATAAACTAAAGTTAATTTATAATTTCTCACGAACCTTTTTTAAAGTTTATAATTCCATTTAAATAAATTATTACCAAGTTATAACATTATTTAATCATTTAAGTTCATAATGGTCAGTTTTTCAACATTTGGTACTTTAGTCAAAAATGAACTTCTTATAATTACAAGTTCATCATGTGGTCAAATATCCATTATCACAAGAATGATATTCATGATGTATATATCATATATATTATATATATCTTGTATATTTATGTATTTAAAATAGTACATAACATTTTGAGATAATTAATGAAATGCACCGTTCATGGAGTCGGTAGGTCGTATGTACGCAAGAATGTTATGTTCATTTCTATTTCTTATTTAAATAGAATTAAAACATAATTATACATAGTTATATTATTATTAAAGTATAATATCATATATAATATCATTATATCCATCCTTTATACATCTCACATATGGCATTAACAAGTCATATCTCTTTGAGGGGGAGTAGCTCTCACTTCCTCAAATGAAATTATCACATTTACCCATGATGGAAACCATAAAGGCATGAAATAAAAGAAAAATACAGAAGAATAAATAAAACATAAACATGATATATATCATATATAAATATAGTCCCATCATAATGTCCACCATGAGATGTGGTAGGTGATTATTCAACAATCATCATTTCGTGAGGCGTTAGTTTGTCATCCACAGAAACAGTATGTTCTTACCCATTAGATGAAGGTGTGTGTAAGTGTAGTTCGAATCCATATCATATCAACCAGATAGTATATTGAGGATATTGGTGTTTCTATAAAATAAAGTAATAAAAAGATTTTAGGGGGTTGGAGAAGTAAAATAAAACAAAAGAACATAAGAGAAGACATTGCCTTTAAATCGGGTAACTCCCTTTGGTTTGAACCAAAATGGTTTGTTGAAGTGCCCTCTGCCTAAGTTAAGGCTTCTAGGATGAGTAGAGGGATTTAAGGAGATTAATTGGGTAGATTTTGGATGAGACATGGGGATTTAGAGGTGTGAAGATTGGGTTAGTGGTGGGGGATTTTTATAAGGGGGGACTCTTTAGGAAAGTGTGAAACTATTATTTTATTATATAATTATTTTCAGTATCTAAAGGTCCAAAAGTTATTAAATTAGAAGATAAGATGAATCATGGTCTAAATAAAATCATAAAATAAGAATTTTATTTTTTTGGGATGATATTTTAATCTTTACATTATTATTTATTTAAATCATTTATTAATGAGGTAAACATTGCATCATTATTTTCTCATAAATAATTTTATTTATTTGATGTCTAAAAATTTTAAAAAAAAATTCCATGATGTCGGAAATCATTTTATATTTTCATATAATATTTATAGTCTAAAATATAACTTATATAACCCTATATAAAAATTAATTTTCTAAAAGATATTTGTTTATGTCATTTTTGTCTTTATTTTAAGTTAATTAAAATAAAGTGTCATTATCACTCCCATGTGGCTTGATGGGGTCCCAAAATCGACCCAAAGATTCCCAGGGTCAGATATGTATGAAAAAATAGTATTAAGACACATTTTATAGTAATTTTATATTATTATAATAATAAAGTTCTGAAATTTCTGTGGAAATTGTTTTTTAATACATGAGAATTTTACGAGGCCGCAGTTTTTGACAGCGCATGATTCCGAGGTCTGGTGTGCCCAAAATCAATTTCTGAAGTTGTTTTGGGTAAGTTCAGTAAACGTACATACATGATTTTATTACATTAGAACCGGTTCTCAGAATTGAAATCCGAGGGCACCGTTGAACTCGCAGCGTCAGTGATTTCTTAGTGAGACCTTCACCGTAGTTGTGTTCTAACGAGAGTGGAAGATAGATTTTGAGGGTTTTTTAATTAAGTTAAATAAAAATAAGGGTTAACTTGTTTTTATTTCTTGGTGGTTAAGACCTCCAAGATGAGGTTAGTGGTGGGGCCCACCGGTAATAACCTCCCTTGGGAGGATATTATTAGGTGGTGCCCACACAAGTTTCAAACCCTCTAAACCCCCCAGTTATGTGGGATGAAACCCTTAAACTTCCCTTGAGTTAATGAAGCCAACCCTCTCTTATTTTATTTGTAACTTTCCACCATCCCTCATAAGTGTGCCAAACCACAAATTAATTAATAGTATTAATTAATTAATTTGAAATCGTATGAATTATTTTGGCCAACAATTAAATAATGGGTTATCTTAACCCATAATTTTGGTTAGCACTTTTCTTTTGGTGCAGATTTAGAGAACCCTTGGAGAACTTCATCCTTCAAATAAAGAACGATGAATATCGTCATCGATCTTCAACTGAGCTAAAGGTGAAGGATCCAACATCGAAGATTGCCGTCGATGCTTCTTCCTCGGTCTCCTACCCTGGACGCTTCCCGACATCAACAGAATGATGTCTTCCTTCCCTTGACATTGTCAATGTTCATCGACAATAACTAGGTAGGGGGGATTTGAGTTATTTTATATATGAGTATAAAACTTGGTTCTTCGTCATTCAAATTTCTGAATTATGGTATTCCAAATGTTATCCCCATGACGAGGATGGCTCGAACCGCATGAGCACGGCCCGAACCGCCCCCTTTGGCGGTTCTTATTTGTTGACGATGGAGGCGGACCACGAAGAAGCCGGCGCCACAAGGCCGTTGGGTCGCTACAAGGGCGCGACACTGCCGAGCCACATAGAGAATTGAGACGTGACCAGGTGGGCCACACGGTGCCAGAGGGGCGCAGTGTCATCGCATCGTGCTGGAAGGGAGAGCTGTGACCAGGAAGGCCGCGACAGTTGGATGATGATCATGGCGTTGGCGTGCTGCTCAGAGGAGATGGAGGCCGAGGCCTGGCCGGTCTAGGAGGAGGGGGCACACCCCCATCATGTCGTGCACATGACAGTAGAACCTCTGCGCCATCGCGCCGTGGTGGAGGAGCCAGGGGTGGCCGGCTGAGCTGACTGCCTGTGGGCACTATAAGTAGGACCCCTTAGGTCTCGAAGATCACCAAATGGGCACCTAACGCCAGTTCCTTCGGAATCCAGGGGTGCTACACTCCCCCCCCACATGGCCTTATGGGCCAAAAGGCCCTTCTATAGGGCCCCATGGCCAGCCATCCAGGCCAAAAGACCCCCCTACCGGGCCCCACGACCCGCAATCCCGGCCCCACGGCCAGCCGGGTGGGCTATGCGGCCCGCCAGTCGGGCTGCCCTCGGGCCGGGCCGCGCCTTCGGGCCGGGCCTCCCCCATGGGTCGGGCCTCTGCTTTGGGTTAGGCCGCCACTTGGGGCTGGTCCACCCATTCAGGCCGGGTCAGACCCATAGACCAGGTCGGACCCCATTCCAACCCCAGGTTGGGTCGGCTCGGTCCAACTGGGTCGGTCCGGACCCGGACCCGTCAGACTCAATTAGGCCTATTTGACCATAGCTCGGGCTATGTCTGTCCGATCAATGAACCACCTATGACAACAGAAATCTCCAAGCGAGACGGTTCTATTGGCATACCTCACTTGAGGTTTGGACAGAGTTGGAGTATGGTCGGGTTGGTTAGAACCTAAAAACCGATCGGGCCCCTACGACGGAAATGTCAATAACTCACAAACCTGGCATCTGATTGACGCACCTTCTATCACATTGGAACCCTTACGACATGGTGGTACTTTGGGTTACTCCTTTGTGTATTTTATTAGCGTTCGAGGTTTGACCGATATCTCGAGGACAAATTCTACGAAACTTGAGCACACAGGTTGCGAGGAATCCAGTTGTTGATAGTGAGGCGGAGGATGGAGACAGATCATACGGAGTTCAGCGATCAGCGATCCTGTGTGGGTCAGCGCATACCAATCTTGTGTGGGTCAGATCTTGTGTGGGTCATTGTGGGGGTTAGTACTTATCGATCTTATGTGCATTAGACTCTGTATGGTCAGAACCAGTGCCTCTTGATAGAATAAGATGATCTAGCTTCACGACTAATCATCTAAACTTCTATAATTCTTTGTAGCACTTCGCGACAAGAGGAGTTCCCCAGTAGATGTGGTTTCAATAATGAAAATCATGGTTTGAGATGAGTAAATGACTTTCGTGTTTTCCTCATGATTGGGATGAGTTACTAAATAACTTAGCTATATGTATGGGAATATACCTATGTAAGTGTTATCCATTTATTCCGTACTTTGTGGTTATCCTAGATGTATTTTGTGAGACCTTTAGAGTATCTGGATCCCTACGGAGTATCGTTATACTCACCCCTGCACGGGCTATTCCCACACAACGTTGTGTTGGTTGCAGACGACAGACAACGCTGATAGGGACAGAGAGTAGATGAACTGGATGGTACATAGAGGTGGACCACTCAACGAGACATACACAGAGCAGAAGGACAGACGTGAGGTGCTGAGGAGGCCATATGTACCCACCCATCAGGTGGGAATTCCAGAGGATTCCCCTGTAGCTTCTTTACTCCTTTTCATTAGTTGTACTATCTTATCACTTGTTTTGTACTTTACTGTTGGGATTGTATTTCCGGTCCCTTTACCTTTAGCGCACTCCTTTGAATACAGTTTTACTTAGTGTATTACTTGCAGTTGCATACTCTGTTGTGTTTGTTTACTATTATAAAGGAAATTCCTTCCCAGTTTAGGGATTTATGCCTTTAGTGATAGTATCCATCCCCTGGCCTATGGAAGGCGGGCTTGTGGTAGTCACGATACGAGCCCCGGGGAACGGGTCACGACAAATTGGTATTAGAGGAGTCGGTTCTACCATAAATCATATGACTATGATATTTCTTTTATTTGAAACTATAGTGTTAAGGGTACTAAGTGTTGTTTTCATATCAAGGAGTCCAGTATTGGTGCGGTGGCCGACGTATCCATACAAGAGGACCCTGACTTCTGATTTTCGACTTAGTGCATGAAAATACTGATTGCATGTGTGTTTTCAAAAGTTTTTTGTAAGTCAGATCAACTAGGTCATCTCACCATTTATAAATGTTCTGACTATGTCACATCCTTTTCATTCAGGATGCCTCCCCATGGATGAATAGTTAGAGCCCTGAGAGTCATATGCTATGACAGCCCACCGAGTGACGAGGTCTCGGGGCAGGGCCCTTTACCAGTGGAGGCACCAACAGTACCACTTCGCATTGGGCCACCGATGCCACAAGCCCTAGTAGCAGAAGATTCATGCCGCTTGAGTTAGTTGAATGAGTTCCAGCACCATAGGACACCCAGGTTCTGGGGAGAGATGGACCCACAAGCGGCTGAGGATTTACCGGAGGGTGTGGTGAGAGTTTTCAGGCTGGTAGGGACACTAACATACATCATGGTGATTCAAGATGTGAGTCTCTTTTAAGCAACAACAGACAGATGGTGGAGCATGATGCTCCAGGTTCATGATGAGGCGATACTACTATGGATATAATTCGAGATCCTATTCTGGGTGGAGTTTGTTCTAGCCACCCTTCGAGCGGTGTGGATACAGGAGCTACTTCATCTGCAGTAGGGCAGCATGATAGTAGCATAATACTCAACGTGGTTCACTGAACTCTCTCAATAATCTACAAATATTGTGCATGTCCCCTTTTTTAGGGCCCAGACCCTCAAGAAGGGGCTCAGGAGAGAGATCTGAGCCTCGATGTTCTCTCTCAACATCTCAACGTAGGCATGGGAGTTAGATAGAGCCCTCCTAGTGGAGAGTTTCCTTGCTGAGAAGTCACAAGAAGCGAGACACACTACTATTCCACATGCAGCGGAGTTTTCTACAGCTGGTATTAGATAGATTATGCAGAGGTCCAATAGGACCAGACCCACAGGTGGTCGATTGCACGACTCCGGATCGGTTGTGCGGGGCACACAGATCAAAGACACATATGCCAGGAGTCTGACTCAGAAAACTGGGCTGACCCCCCCCCCCCCCCCCCCCCGCGAAGTCTGACTCAGAAAACTGGGCCGGGCCGACCCCCAGCCGGGTCGGACCCGCTGAGTCGGGTTAGGCCGACCCGTCAACCTACTGGGCTTGACGGGTCGGGACCAACATCGCCAAAATGCGAATATCTCCAAGACCGTGCATCCGAACGACGTGCCATTTGTGACACTGGGACCCTTAAGACGAGGCAGTCCTTTTTCGTTACTATAATTGAGTTTAGGACCAATTTTATAAATTTCTGGTTTTGGAACGTGTGTAAATCCAACCGAGCCCCTGGAATGGAAAAACTAATAACTCTCAGACCAGGCATCCGATTGACGTGTTGTTTGTCACGTTGGGTTCATTATGATGAGACAGAAGTACGAGATACATCAACTCATGATTTTTTTGATGTATAAATACTTGAATCAAGGAGCGGAATGTCCTAGAATAGAGTGTACTATGTGCGGGAACACTAGACCTTGTTGTGACGACTTCTGTATTGGAATCCTATGTGGGTTCGACAGCGATGAGAACTGTACTAGAATAATCCATGGGTTCAACGATGACGATTGCTGTACCGGAATCTTGTGTGGGTTCGATAGTACTGACTTCTATTCCTATATCCTATGTGCGTCCGACAGAATAGCTGGTCCTGTATCATGTGTGGGTCTAACAGCTTACATGAATTATAGCTGGTCCTGTATCTTGTGTGGGTCCACCAGCTTAGCTGGTCCAGAATCTTGTGTGGGTCTGACATCTTAGATGATCTAGTGGCTACATCAGATCATCTATCTCTCTTTACTATTGTGGAATACCTATGTGAGCGGAGTCTTGTCTTTGAACCATTATCATCGTGGTGATTGACTTTACTTCCTTTGTGGAATTGGTTTGTGCTTGGGCTCAAGAGTTGGATCCGGACTGAGATTGGTAACTTAGGTATATGTATGGGCATATAGTTAAGTAGGGTTGGTTGATATTTCTTGATTGTATCTTTCTTAGTTTGTTTATCCATAGTGGATATTTTGAGACCTTCCGGGTCTTGGTGTCCCGACTGAGTATCGTTAGACTCACCCCTACACGGGCTATGCCCACACCTCGTTGTGTTGGATGCAGACGACGGACAATGCTGACGGAGGCTGAGAGAGCCACGATAGGATGATACCCGGAGGTGGACCTTGCGATAAGTTGGCACAGGGATGAGACTCAAAAACGTGAGAGCTGGGGTGACTATCCTTACCTACCCTTTAGGTAGGAATCTCCGGAGCACGATCCAGGAGCTGCTCTTTACTTTCATCTATTTTTCCATTTTTACTTGTACTTATTGTTCAGTTGGGTTTGTTTACTGGCCCATTTACTTTCCAGCACACTCTTTTGTATTCATTTTTACTTTGTTTTTACTTCATGTGGCATACTCTGATGTGTTTATTTTCTTGTATAATGGCAATTCCATCCATGTTTAAGGATTTACGCCTTTGGTTCTAGTCTCCAGCCCCAGTCCTATGGAAGGCGGGCTTGGGGTAGTCACAGCATGGGCCCTGTGGACGGGTCATGAAAAATTGGTATTAGAGGTGGTCTGTTCTACCACAAAACTTAGACTCTTATTTTTTAACAACAATAAGGTTAAGTGTTTTGGGTGTTGTTATCAGTTTAGGGAAACCCATGTTGGTGCGGAGACCGACGTATCCATACACTAGGACTCTGACTTCTGATCTCCGACCTAGTGCATGAAAAAACTGATTGCATGTGTGTTTCTTTTGAAAAAGTTTTCTTTGTGATTACTTTGCGTCATCTCATATGGTATACTGTTTTGACCGTGGAACACCTGTTTCTTTTCCAGATGGCCCCACGAAGGCATCCAGCTAGGGTTCCGAGTTTCTTACAAGATGGTAGCCCACCGAGCGATGATGCCTTAGTGCAGGGCCCCATCATAGTGGAGGCACCAGCGGTACAACTACCCGCTGGGCCACTGATACCACCAGCCCCTGCAGTAGAGAGTGCACACTGCCTCAGTGCATTGCACAAGTTCTAGTGATAGATTCCGCCCAGTTTCTGGGGAGAGACGGACCCACATGCAGTTGAGGGTTGGCATGAATCTGTCCTGAGAGTTATCAGATTGGTAGGGACACCATCCGAACTTATAGTGATCATTACCAAAATTATTTTGCACGCAACAACAGGAAGATGGTGGGGCCTGATACTCCAGGTGCATGACGAGGCATAACTATGCTGAGCAGACTAAGAGAGCCTCTTCAAGGTGGATTTTATTCCAGACACCCTTCATGCGGTTCAAGTTTAGGAGTTACTACATGTGCAGCAGGGCAGCATGACAGTAGCTCAGTACTCAGTAAGGCTTACCGACCTTTCACGCTACTCCACAGATATGGTGCGAGACCCGTTCTTCAAGGACCAAACCTTCTAAAATGGACTCAGGCATGATATCAGGGCATTGATGGTTCCCCTCTGTATTCCGACGCAGACAGGGGTACTGTTGCCCGCCCTTCTTGTGGAGAGATTTCTCGCTGAGCTGTCACCTATAGAAAGACCCACCACAGGGAGACATGTAGTAGATTCTTCTGCAGCCGGTAGTAGACAAATGTCATAGAGCTCCAAGCAGACCAGGCCATCAGGTGGGTGATCCCAGGATACCGGTTTGGTTGTGTGGGGCACACGAGATAGAGTCAGCTATATGAGGAGCATGCAGTACTATGCATGCGGCGGGAAGGGCCACATGACTTGTGACTATCTAACCCACCCTGCATATGAGCAGAAGATAGAAGAGGGAACTCCCAGGCATAAGTAGTGGTCCGACTATGGTGGTCTGCCGGGAGTAGGCGGACGTGGCAGAGGAGCTGTCCGAGCAGCGGGTGGTGGACGACGTTTCGAAGCTCTACCACCACCAACACCATGAGGTCTACCCCGACCAAAAGGAGCTGGCGGACAGAGGCAGACTCAGCTCTAGGCAGTTGATACCTACGACCCCGGAGCGCCTGAGATGATTCAAGGTACTATCTGTGTTTACTCCACCCTTGTTGTAGTACTTATAGACACATGTTCAAGTCATTATTTTATTGCCACCACGCTTGTTCGGAGCTCGAAGATTCTGATGGAGCCGTTGGATTGATCCTTACAGCTAGAGAATCCTATAGGAGAAGAATCTATGATTACAAACTGGTTCCGGCAGTGTGAGATTACTCTAGGAGTCGAGAGATTTCGGTGGGATCTTCTTGTAGCGGCGTCGAGGCCTTATGAGGTCATCTGGGGTACAAACTAGTTATCCACAATTAATGCTCATATTGACTGTATTAGGCGCAATGTGTGGTGTATCCGTAAAGATGGGACCATGTTCACATTCACCAGTGAGAAGGAATCCTTAACAGCATAGTATGGACTTACACAGAGGAGGGGGAAGCTGATCACACATCAGTTATCTAGTCTCATCCTCAGAGCATTTGATATGCGAAGTTAGAGTTTTCCTGTTTTGGTGGATTAGTACACGGATGTTTTTCCTGACGATGTTCCAGGACTACCTCCTCGCCTAGAGGTAGACTTATACATTGACCTGTACCCCGAGACTTCACCGATATGTACTCCAGCATATTGGATGGCTCCTGCCGAGCTTTGTGAGATCTAGGTATAGTTGGAGGACTTGTAGGGGAAGGGATTTAACCGACCCAGTGTTTCACCTTGGGCATCCCCGATTTGTTTTTCCAAGAAGGCGGATGGGAACTTGAGTCTGTGTGTTGAATATTGTCGCTTGAATCAGGTGACTGTGAAGAACATGTACCCACTCTCGAGGATTGACGACCTCTTTGATCAGCTCAGGGTAGCACGATGGTTCTCGAAGATAAATGTTAGGTCTGACTATCACCAGCTTAGAGTTTGAGATGAGGATGTGCAGAAGACAACATTCAGGTGTCAGTATGGCCACTACGAGTTCTTGGTTATGCCCTTCGGCATAACCAATGCACCAGAAGTGTTCATGAGTCTCATGAACAAGATATTCTTGCCTTAACTCGTTCGATTTTTCGTAGTCTTCATCAACGACATACTAACATACTCGACTATTGAGGAGGATAATGCCTACCATTTGCAGGTGGTACTGGATACACTCCGAGAGCACCAGCTTTATGGTAAACTCTCGATGTTTCAGTTCTAGATTTGATAGGTTCACTTCTTGGGACAAGTCATCTCAAAGGCTAGAGTTACAGTCAATCCAGCGAAGATCAAGGCAGTACTTCATTGGGAGCCACCCATCAGTGTGACAGAGGAGCGGAGTTTCATGGGACTGGCTGGGTACTATCGAAGATTTGTGCCAGACTACTCTAGAGTTGCAGCACCGCTTTCAGCATCGACCAAGAAGGGGAAACCCTTCACGTTGTTAGAGAGATTCTAGTAGGGCTTTCAGGAGCTGAGGAAGAGGCCAAACAGTGCGCCCATCTCGAGGCTTCCGAAGGAGGGAATAGGGTACGTATTTTAATACAACACATCATGGACCAGACTCGGTTGTGTCCTAATGTAGGAGCAAGCAGTGATCACGTATGGTTCCCGGATGTAGAGACAACGCGAGCAGAACTACACTACCCATGACCTGGAGATAGCAGCACTTGTCTTCACCTTGAAGACGTGGAAACACTATCTGATGGGAGAGAATTTTACAGTCTACTATGACCACCAGAGTCTCAGGTATATCTTCTCATAGAAGGACCTAAACCTGAGACATCGACAATGGCTTGATTTCCTCTAGGACTATGACTTCAAGATAGTCTATACTCCTGGAAAGGGGAACGTTGTACAAATGCTATCAGTAGGAGATCAGGCATTCAGCTGCTAGGAGATGCGATATACCAGCTGGCCCTGTTGCAGCAATCCTTTGTGGATAGTGATGGAGCATCCATTCTTCAGTCTCTCATAGTAACTTCCCCACTTCTTCAGCGATTCAGAGAGGCGCAACATGGGGACGTTGACTGTGAGGAGCGACATGCTCATATATCCTCTGGTCAGGCACCTGTTGGGTTTTATGAAGGTGGGGAGAACGTCATCCTCTTCAGAGGACGTATCATGGTACCAGTTTCTCTACAAGAGGAGGTGTTGAGGGAGTTTAAAACTTCCCCACTAGTGGTACATCTAGGAGTGGCGAAGATGTATCAGGACCTCAGACGACATCACTAGTGGACAGGTATGAAGAAAGCAGTAACAAAGTTTTTCTGGTGATGCCTCACATGTCAGTAAGTGAAGGTGGAGCACCAGGTACCAGCAGGCATGGTACAACCATTAGAGGTCTCAGAATTGAAGTGGGATGGGATATCAATGAAATTTCATGATGTGACTTCCGTGTACATCCAGAAGACATGAATCCATCTGGGTTATTGTCGACTGACTCACCAAGTCAGCCCACTTCCTACCAATCAGAGAGAAGGGCTTAGTAGAGAGATTGGGATGCCTCAACATTTATGAGATCATACGACTTCATGGTGTGCCATATAATATCGTTTCCGATTGAGATGCTCGTTTTACTTCCGGGCTATGGAAGGGGTTACAGGAGGCTTTTGGGATGCAGCTTCACTTGATCACCACCTTCCCTCCTTAGACGGATGGTCAGACCAAGGGGACCATCTAGACACTAGAGGAAATGCTCTGTGCATGTATCCTTGACTTTGGTCATAGCTAGGAGGATCACTTACCCTTGGTGGAGTTTGCGTACAACAATATCTACCACTCCACCATCAGGATGGACCCTTACGAGGCACTGTATGGCCGACCATACAAATCAAATCTATGATGGAAGGACCTAGGGGAGTCTGCACATGTTGGAACAGAGATTGTGTAGGATACGAGGGAGAAGGTGAAGATCGTCCAGGAGTGGATGAAGACTCCACAGTGCAGACAGAAGTCCACAGCTGATAGGAGACGAATACCAATGGAGTTCTAGGATGGCGACCACATCTTCCTACGGGTCTAACCTTGACGAGGTCTAAAGAGATTTTTCCGAGGAGGCAAGTTATCTTCGTGTTTTATTGGGCTGTTTCAAGTCCTCAGTAGAGTAGGCAAGGTTTCTTACAACCTGACCCGTCCACCTCAGTTGCATCGGGTGCATGATGTCTTCCACATATCTCAGCTGAGGAGATAGGTGCATGACCCATCCCACATCATCAACCACGGAGAGCTGGAAATCGATGACGGGGAGACCTTCACGGAGGTTCTAGTAGAGATTGAGGATCGACAGGAGTGGGTCCTGTGTGGACAGTCAATTCCCCTGGTGTGCGTTCATTGACAACACGAGAACCTCTAGGAGAGAACATGGGAGCAGGAGGCTCAAATGTGTGCTCAATGCCCCCTTTTGTTTCCCTAGTGTGTGTTGTAGCTTTACGGGGACATAAAGCCCTAAGGTGGGGATAATTTAAAGACCCAAAAAATTCAAGGGATTTTATTTTCTTAAATTCTTTGGAATTTTACGAGTCTGCAGTTTCTGACGGTGCCTGATTCCGAGGCCCGGTGTGGCTGAAATCAATTTTTGATGTTTTGTTCGGGTACGTTCAGTAAATGTACGTGCAGGTGTCTCTATATTTTGAACTGGTGCTCGGAATTGAAATATGAGGACACCAATGAACTCGCAATGCCAGTATTATCTTAATGAGATCTCCACCGTTGTTGAATTTGGTCGAGAGTGGATGTTATTTTTTTAGGGATTCTTATAAATTAAATAATATTTATGTGTCACATAATCTTATTTAAAGGTGGTGGTTAAATCCAACAAAGGGAAGTTGGAGGTGGGTCCCACACCCCACATAACCTCCCATGGGAGGATATTGTGTGGTGGGGCCCACAAGAACACCAAACCGCTCAACTCCTTTTAAACCCCCCTTTGAAACTCTTGGACTCCCCTTTGAAATAATGAGGCCACCTATCATTTCATTTAAATTTTAAACCGTCCACCTTCTCTCATTAATGTGCCCACACTACTAATTAATTTATTGGGATTCCGCAATTAATTAATTATTTGTCGAGTCATAAATTCATTTGAATTTATTTGAATTACATGTAAATATTAAAATACTAGGGAGCCTATTATTTTATTTATGTTGGAAAATATTCTGTGGGGAGGCTTTGAGAGAATTTGATAGAAAGTGTTCTTCCATGAAGAACATCTCCAACGAACAACGACGTCCTCTTCGATGAAGAACTCTCCAGGTCTCCGAAGGACATGAAGCAACATCCCCACCACTTCTTCAACCGGGGCAAGAACGTGAGGCGATGCCCATGAGGAATGCTCATCTTCCTTCAACTTCCTCAGCGTCAAGGGAGAAGACGCCGCCCGCGAAGAACGTCTCCAACAATGATGCTTCCTCCTCAGACACATCCTGACATCAATGAATGAACTTTGAATCAAAGTATGGGGTTTTGTATAATTTTAAATGAATAAAATTATACCTTCAATCTTGATGAATGCTTTGGTTCATCTTTGGCCATTTGTTATCGCCTAACGCGAAGGGAGCGGGCCGAAAAAACATGGCATGATGACCCTCTGTTGTTTCTTGATTGTATTGGTGATGGAGGCGGTGTTTGAAGAGGTGACGGCGACCGAAGTCAGTGGTGATCGGAGGCACCGTCAACATGAGGTAGTGCCGGCCGCGTGAAGAGACTGACTGCTGCTCGGGCTGCGCTGTCTGCTAGACTACCGGCTGGCCCACTGAGAACCACGACACCCGCAGGTGCCACGCAGAGGGACCCACAACCCGCAACTGTGGGCCACTTTCTGGATGAACCGTCCGGCTATTACTGGCCAGACTGGAGGAACGCGGCGCACGTAGGCACCGTGCGGCTGGGGAACCGTGGCCTGCAACCGTGGGCCACTCGCCGGGCGAACCGTCCGGCCGCCTGTCAGCCGTGCTGAAGAACTGAGGCACTGCTTGGAGCCGTGTGGGAGGAACAACAGCCTGCTATGCGGGCCGCTCACGCTGGAAAGAACAAGCTGGCTTCGGCTGACCGGGCAGGGATAGAGGGACCCACTCGGCACCGCCGGGTGAATTGGACCGGCCCGCTCCGCAGGCCTTGTCGGCAGGTGGGCCGCGCCCCACTAGGCCGGGTCGACCCCCCATAGGTGGTTCGGACCCACCAAACTGGGCCATGCCGACCCCCATTGGGGTCAGACCCACCGAGTTGGGTCGGGCCGACCAGCCAGCCCACTAGGCTTGATGGGTTGGGCCTGACATCGCCTAAACCTGAATATCTCCAAGACCGCGCGTCTGAACGATGCCCCCTCTGTGGAACTAGGACCCTCGCGATGAGGAATTACTTTCTAAATACTCTATGTATGTTTTTGAAAACATTGGAAAATGGACGAGTTTGAAACGAGCGTAAATCCAACGAGGCCCATGGAACAGAAAAGATAATAACTCTCAGACCGGGTGTCCGATTGACGCATCGTCTATCGCATTGGGTTCCTTATGATGAGACAGAACTACAGAAAACATCAAATCAGGATTTAGTTGATGTATCATTACTTGAATTGAGGATCAAAATCTACCAGAATCGAGCGTGCTATGTGCGGGAACCCTAGAGCTGGATGTGAAGACTTCAGTACCAGAATCATGTGTGGGTTCGACAGCGACGAAAACTGTACTGGAATCCTCCGTGGGTTCGACAATGATGACTACTATACCATAATCCTACATGGGTTCGACAGTAATGACTTATGTTCTTGTATCCTGCGTGGTTCCGATAGAATAGCTGGTCATTAATCTTGTGTGGGTCCGATAGCTCAGATGAATTATAGCTGGTTCTGTATCCTCTGTGGGTATGACAACTTAGATGAGAGAGCTGGTCCTATATCCTATGTGGGTCTGGTAGCATATCTGGTCCTATATCTTGTGTGGGTCCGTCATCATAGATAATCCAGTGGCTATATCTGATCATCTATATCTCTATACTATTGTGGAATACCTATGTGAGCTGAGTCATGTCTTTTAACCATTATCATCATTGAGATTGACTTTACTTCCTTTGTGAAATTGGTTTGTGCTTGGGCTCGAGAGTTGGAGATAGACTGAGATTGGTAACTTATGTATATGTTTGGGAATATACATAAGTAGGGTAGGTTGATACTTCGTGATTGTATATTTCTTCTTTTGTTTATCCATAGTGGATATTGCGAGACCTTGCGGGTCGCGGGGTCCCTACTGAGTATCATTATACTCACCCCTTCACGGGCTATGCCCGCACCTCATTGTGTTGGATTCAGATGACGAACAATGCTGACGGGGGCTGAGAGCGCCATGACTGGATGGTACCCTGAGGTGGACCTTGCGACGAGTCGGTACATGGAGGAGACTGACGAATGTGAGAGATGAGGTGGCCATTTGTACCTACCCTTCAGGTAGGAATCTTCGGAGGATGATATAGGAGCTGCTCTTTACTTTCAGCTATTTGTCCCTTTTTACTTGTACTTGTTGTTCAGTTGGGTTTGTATACTGGCCCATTTACTTTTCAGAATAGTATTTTGTATTCATTTTTACTTAGTGTTTACTTCTTTTTGCATACTCTGATGTTTTTTTTACTTTTATAAAGGCAATGCCTTCCCATCTTGGGGATTTACGCCTTCGGTGCTAGTCTCCAGCCCCTGGGCTATTGAAGACAGGCTTAGGGTAGTCACAACACGGGCCCTGAGGATGGGTCGTGACACTATGCCCACACCTCATTGTATTGTTTGCAGATGATGGACATCACTGATCAGGGCAGAGAGTACAAAAACTGGATGATACCCGGAGGTGGACCACTCGGAGAGATGTACACAGAGTGGACGGATGGACTTGGGGTGCTGAGGAGGCCATCTGTGCCCACCCTTCATGTGGGAATTTTGGAGGACGACCCTATAGCTGCTTTACTCCTTTTCTTCTGTTGTACTATATTTTAAGTTGTTTTGTAATTTACTGTTGGGATTGTATTTATGACCCCTATAAATTCAGCACACTCTTTTGTATACAGTTTTACTTAGTGTATTACTTCCGATTGCGTACTCTGTTGTGTTTGTTTACTGTTATATAGGCAATTCCTTACCAATTTATTGATTTACGCCTTTGGAGCTAGCCGCCAGCCCCTGGCATATGGAAGGCGGGTTTGGGGTAGTCACGATATGGGCCCTGGGGAATGGGTCGTAAATATTATAATATTTTTTTACCCTTATTTGCTAGATTTACCCTTAACCATGGAAAATAAAATTTTGACTAAAGTAAATATTCATAATGTCTAAAACTAAAAGTTACCTATTTACCCAATTCATACCTCATGATTCCAAATATGAAATCCATTCTTCAAAATTCAAAACTCATAAGCGGTAGAAATCAATATAAAATTAATTCCAGCTATTAAAACAAAAAGTGTGTTTTTTAGAAATATTAACTATCAAAAGATTGACACTTGTTTATGTCCAATTTCAAAGTGAAATTACTTCAAAGGACCAAAATTGGATTAAATGGTAAAAATATATTCTAATTAGCCTTTAAAACCAATTAAAAAGATAATATATCCATTAAAATTAATTATATGAAAAGTTATTTTAGAATTAAAATATAGTATTTTCCACTATTCATAAAGAATTGAATTTTATCAGAAAGATACCAAAATTTTACCCAAAGTCAATTTTGAGGTCCCGATTCTAAAGAAAAATATTATTTTGTAAAAAATAACATATAAAAGTGGCCAAAACTATATTTAATGAGGGATCTCCATTAAAAGGCGGTAAATCAACATTTTAAAGTAAATTAGTTTCATTCACATTTTAGACCTCTAACTTTTATTGGATAAATGTAAAAACATTTTACAAACATGTATAATCATATTATAGTTAGTTTTAGTCATTCTCGCTAATTCAATGGCTCGGAGTTAACTTCCATTGAAAATAATATTATAATATTATTATTGTCACTAGTAGAAAAATGATTTTTAACGTCGCCAGTTTGACGTCGGTTTCTTATAAACCGACGTAAATAATTTTTACGGTGATTTTTTGGCGTTGGTTTTTAAAAAAACCGACGCCAAAAAGGGAAAAAAATTGTTTTGGCGTCGGTTCCTAAAAAAACCGAGGCAAAAAACTAAAAAATATATATTTTGGTGTCGGTTTTTATGAAAACCGACGCCATAAATGTTTTAAAGAAAATTCTTTGGCGTCGGTTTTTTAACAAACTGACGCTAAAAATTAAAAAAAAAACTACTTTTCGCGTCGGTTTTTTTAAAAACCGACGCAAAAAGTTAAAATATATTTTTGGCGTCGGTTTTTATGAAAACCGACGTCAAAAAATTTAAAAAAAAAATTATATTGTTTTAGATAATTCTCTAATCTTTGATTTGACTGGTCGTGGAGCAAAAACGGAGTTACGGATTAAAAGTTATGGCCTTTGAAAGTTGAACTTCTTTAAGACTTCTTTTAGAGAAGGTCAACTTCCGACATCCATAACTTTTAATCCGTAACTCCGTTTTTTGCTCCACGACCAGTCAAATCAAAGATTAGAGAATTATCTAAAACACTGTAATTTTTGTTTTTAATTTTTGGCGTCTGTTTTCATAAAAACCGACGTCAAAAATATAATTTAACTTTTCGCGTCTGTTTTTTTAAAAACCAACGCCAAAAAATTTATTTTTTGTTTTTGGCGTCGGTTTTTAAAAAAACCGACGCGAAATGTAGTTTTTTTTAAATTTTTAGCATTGTTTTGTTAAAAAACTGACGCCAAATATTTTTTTTAAAACTTTTATGGGGTCGGTTTTAATAAAAATCGACGCAATTTTTTTTTTATTTTTTGCGTCGGTTTTTTTATGAACCGACGCCAAAAAGGATATTGATTGACATTTTTTGCATCGGTTTTCTAAAAAACCGACGCCAAAAGACCAATGTAAACACTATTTTGCGTCGGTTTCAAACAAAACCGACGCCAAAGAGTAACGCGGGATCATAATTTTAATTTTTTTCACAACGCGCGTTTAACTTTTTAAAATCCCGCCAACATTTTCATACAACGCAATTGAAAATATTTTCGTTTACTATATATATATCCAGTTTCTCCTTCTTTCATCATTTTCAACATCATCGATTCAATCACGATTTCAATGCGACTTCAATCATTAATTTGAACATGGTACATATTCTATTCATTTGTTTTCTTTATTATTATTATCCTTCATTTCTAAACAACTCGATTGGCTTTCTTATAATGATGATTCATTCTCATTTCTAAATACAAGTTATATGATAATAAAAAACATATCATTTCGATGGAAGCCCCTAAAACCATTGAAATATGTTTGATGTGTTATGATTATTTTATTACATTTGGTGTATATGATTTTAATTTATGTTTATCATGTTTTCTTTGAAACGAGTTGTATCAATCAAAACTTTGATAGGTTCAACTTCTAACGGCGATAACTTTTGAACCGTAACTCCGTTTTAGGTCCACAGCCTGTCAAATCGAAGCTTAGGAAATGATCTAAAACCTAGAAAAAAAATTTGATTTTTCGCGTCGGTTTTTATAAAAACCGACGCGAAAAATATTTTTTTTTTTCATTTATGGCATCGGTTTTTTTAAATAACCGACGCCAAAACTACTTTTTTTAAAATTTTCGCGTCGGTTTTTATGAAAACCGACGCGAAAAATTATATGAATTATTTTTTTTGGCATCGGTTTTTTACAAAACCGACGCCAAAAAACGAATGTTATTCATTTTTCGCGTCGGTTTACAAAAACCGACGTAAAAATTCATATTTTTTACATCGGTGACTTCGACGTCGGTTAAAAACCGACGTCCAAAATAAAAAAAACCGACGTTAAAAACCGTTTTTCTACTAGTGTGTGCAACGTAAGATTTCAAAGAAACCCGTTGTTTCATATCGAGTATTCCATCGTACAAAGATACCCCATTAAATTAAAATTAATAATTAATTCAAAAATATTAATAAATATTAAAATTTCATATTTATTTTTTTACTTGGGATGTTACAGAAAATCTAGGTTGTTTTTTACACTAAATAGGACACTCACTACATTAATAAGGAGTATTATAGTATGATCAAGATTGTTATGTGTATCAATTTCAATTTAAGATATATGTGAACTTTATTATTACATGGAGGTTTTTATGTTACCAATAGTTTCTTATAGAGAATAAGTTACATGAAATAGTGAAATTTAAGGTGGGTTTATCTAGACATAAATTGTGAACCAATTTTTTTATGGGATAAATAATGTTTTTTTAAATTGGGGGAAATTATGGATATTAAAGACCTAAAAAAGAGTTATAATGGTTTTGGTAGGAAATATATAAACATGTAAAGAAATAAATGATTTCAAATTATAAGTAGATGACATAATTTATCTCAAATCATCATTTGAGGTATAATTGAGGGTTTTTTAAGATCCAAAAAGTGAAATGCATTGTTTTCTGATTCCTAAATCTATATACAATAATAAGAAGAAAAAATGTTTAACTTGAAAGTAGAAAATAAAAATCACAAATATAAAAATAAATTATTCTTTGTGAAATTCATTGAGTATAACCTCAATATTATAGAGTTGTCCCATATTTCCAAGGGTTTGAATAAAAAGGTGAATTTTCAAGTTAAACCTACAAACTATTTATAAGGATATATAATCATTTATTGACTATAAATAAAAAATATTTAGGGACTCTCGACTCCTAGTATAAATTTAGGAAGTCACATCCAATGAGATATATAAAATTTGATTGAAAAGTAGGGAGGTATATTAAGATATTCGGGTGATTGGATGCAGTAAAAAAATTATATCATAATTAATAATATAGATTGAGTCTTGTTTCTATGTTTCTTATTGTATTAGTATATACAAATTCACATGCACACACTCTAACGATGAAGGTTTATTTGGGTGTGACTAAAAATTTAATGACTAAAAACACCAAAATAGTTACTAGAGTTACATCATAAACACATCAATATATATTAAAATTTACTACTCTTGTTGTTAAATGTTGTTACATATAAAAAATGTGTGTTCCATAAATAAGTGGTATTGTAAGTGATACAATAAATAATCTATGCTAAGTAGAGAATAACATTCTTAGTGCGATTTTAGTGTTTTTTTATTACTAGTGTGATTGATATAGTGATATATATTATAATTCCCAATTAATAGAGTAAATTAATGTTCCCATATAACCCAAATATGACATAAATAACAATTTATGGAATCCTTAATCATGATGGAAATGAAAAATATTGTTAAATTGCTACATGATGCAATGTTTTAGTTATATTTAATGGAGGATTGAATGAACCGATCATTACTAGGTGTGACGTTAAATATATAGATCAAAAATAAAATAATTAAGATGAAAATTGTTATTATAATTGCCCTAAATGAAATAGATTGAGAAATAGTTTAGATCCTTAATAGTGGATTAACTTTATATATTATAAAAATTAAGGTTCTTATAGTAGGAATAATGTTTGATTAGTAAGGTGTAGTAAGATGTGGAAATGATGAATTCCAAAATATCATTAGCCCAGTGAAAATTAAATTCTATGGTAATGATAAGAGATGCATATGTTTATTATTTTCTTATGATTTTCCTAAATACCTTCTATGTTTAAATAATATTTGTGACTCATAAAATGTATTAAATTTCATTCAAAATAATTTTATAATCAATGTGAATGATGGTACTATTATAAAGAAATTGAACAAAAAAAGGTAAATATATACCTCATTAGTGGAGAAGCAGATATTATCATTTTATTCATGTTAGAAGAAAACAGATAATGGAATATATTGCATGATCACCATAAACAATAGTATATGAAATGTGTGGTAATGAATGTCAGAGCTTGTGATATCCCTAGTTTTCTATGCGATCATAATCTACATGAAATATTCATCTAAATGAAAAAATTAATCATGTGACATATAAGGATATGGATAAGTTGATAATAAGGTTGGTTGAATTGGTTAATATTGAGGTTTGTGTAATGATTTCACCACGATCAATTGATGGGATGTTAAACAATGTAATTTTTATTTATGATTAGAGTAGGATGTAAAGGTTTATTAACTTTCGCCATATATTCAATGTGTTCAATTGAATTACACAGTATCATAGGAAGGTGGAAAATATGATTGGGTATATTATTCATAAATTTTGATATAGAAATCTCATAAGTCTGTACAATAACTTAGTCGAGGATGGGATAAGGCACTGTGATTTAGTACTGAGTAATTTTCAATAATATGGTGATGCTGTGAGAAGAAATAAGATCATAAAAAACAAGTCCAAAATGATTCATATTCAGAATGACCTGTAAGATATGTTATTTAAGGAGGTTGTTATTATATTGGTCTATATTAATAACGGATTATTTTTTTTATCTAGGAGAATAAAATACTATTTTTAAGTGTGATATGTGAGGAAACCAAGTATTAAATAATTTTGGTTCTTCAAAATTAAGTACATTATTCTCACAATGGAGAAACACTAGAAGTTTGAGTCTCAAAAATATGAATGGATAGTGCTCAAATACTAATCCAATAGTAAGGTTTATACGTTCTTCTTCAAAAACCAAGGAAATAATATTTTAATTGACGGAATTGTTTTCATACATGATGTGATGTAAATTTTGTAAATTAGTTATAATATTATGGGAGAGAGTGGTAAAATGTATAGATGCTCCGAAGGAGGTTAAGGGGTAATGTTTAATTTTATTAAGACACTAAATAATAGTACAATGAAGTTATACTAAAAAATATATAGAAACCTAAAATAGAGATTCAATTTATGAGAAGAATATATTTAGTCACATTCAAATATATGTGTAAAAGAGGATAATGATGTCTCTAAAAAAACATCAATATAATCTCAGGTGGAGGAAATGTGTTTTAAAGAGGATAATAATATAAGAGTTTGGTGTTGGTGATTATTAAATAACTTGAATTAATTGAAAATAATGAAACATGAGAGTTAGTTTCGTGGTCAATGAATATAAAAAACATTAGGTATATATGATTTTTCTATAATATACTAAATTAGATTGACATGGTGATTAAAAATATGTAATAATATATATGTGTTGGGTAATCCAATATTAATGGTATCTTATAGATGAAAGAGTTTCTCCCATTACTAGGTTATAAATAATTTTATTATTCATGGAAATAATAGTGTGGAAGAGGTTTATAATTTTCAGAATTTATGTCCAATTTTAATTTCTTTATGGAATACATGATGAAGTGAATTAAATTGAGTAGATTTATGATTTTATTATGAATAAATATATTAAAAATATTTATTAACAGAATAATTAAATTCTTAGGATAAATAAATCATTTATATAATAGCATCCAAGACTAGATCAGTACTACAAAACTCTTAATTTTGAACATGGTGAATTTTATCATAATATATATCTAGAAGAAGTGTTATTGAAAGAAAATGATCCTCATATATTATTTTGAAATTATCTATATTTTACTGAAAAAATCCCAGTGCGAGTTCTTTTATAAATTTATGATGTTTGAGTTGAAAATATAAATGGTCAGACAATTGATCTTAATTCTTTGTTTGCAGGTGTTACATGAATGGAATTGATAATTCATATCCCAATATAAATAACAATCGGAGGTTCTAATTTTTATGGAATGAATAATTATAAGGAAAAACACCACATATAATCCCAATGAAATTTCATGGGATGATGACAGTAAATAGTATAATATCAAGAAATCTAGGTTGATCATTAGGATCCTAATATACTTAACATAGATAACAAATTACATTTTTCTAATTCTCAAGTTGGAAGTTACTAGAGTAATATTATGGAATATCACTTGTAGCCGATAATGAGTATACTGATGTATATAAATGGCAAGGTATATTTAGGAATTATTAATAATTCACCATCAGAGAAGGATTTATTGAGATGTAAATTTATATACTACACCAGATTAGTGGATGATGGAAATTATACAATAGGTAGTTAATTATATTACACTGGATATATATTTCATGGATTAATAGTAAATAAGACAATATTTCATTGAGATATATATAATTTCAATACATTATTTACTCTAAAGCATCCATAAAATTGTTGTGGGAAAACATTCAAAATTTAGATATGGGAATTTATGGGGTGTCTCCTATCAGAATCAAAAAAAATGACAATTCATGTTATATGAATATAAAAAACATTAATTTCAAAAGGAATAGGATCATAAAAATCAAATATATCATTATTATGATAAACTTTTGTAGTGGGTGGGTGGAATTTGGGTATGTTAATACAAAAAATAAATTTATGGATATTGTTACATATTCAATAACAAAGGGTGCATTTGAGAAGCACCAGCTAGCACATTTGTTATATTCGACCCTATACTGAATTAGTTTGGATGGGGATACCACACTTTCTAAGGTATGTTTTGGTGTTCCCTCATGTGTTAAATATTTTTTTATCTTCTAATAACTAAAAAAGGAGTGATAAGTTTGTTCAGGAATAAATGGGGGAGATTATTCAAGAAGGGGGACTGATTTCTCACACCTTAGAAGAGGTAGAGTATTATAATCAAAGAGGATAAATAGGGAGAGCTTTTTAATTTTATAAATTATCTGATAAAATGTTGGGAGTTATTTAATTTTGTTGTTGAATAAATTTATTCATCAATAATCATTGCATTATATTCTTATTTATAACTCTGATTTGAGTAATGTGGTCTTTGAGTACGTGTTAAGTGAGTCTTTGATTATTATTTTTAGTTTCTAGAGAGATAATAGTGTTTTAAAATTAATGTGTAAAATATTTTAAAAAAATATGGTTAAGCAGTTTTATGTGTTTTCCACAAACCCAATGAGGGATATTTCTAGAAATAATAACTAATCTTTACTTTTCTAATATTTTTCTTGTCTTTGTTTCTAAATCATGTTTAAAAGGTTCCACTAAAGAGAGAACCATGGTTTATTAATAAAATAATGTTTATAGAGGAGATTTAATGTTATTTGAGAATTTTTTGGTGTTATTTGGAGAAAAGTAAGGATTATTTAATAATAGAAGTAGATTCTTGTGTAAAATAGGTAGAATGACCGAATTAGGGGAACAAACATAGTGATGCTGAGACCCCAAAATGAAATGTTTCTCCAAAATTTTAAGGGTATTTTTGATATGTGATTTACTGTTTAGTTTTATATATAAAGAGTTTACTAGACTCATCATCTAGTATCATGATTTTTATAATAATATCAAGATAATTATGTTTCCCTGTTATGACATTGAACTTTTTTGAATGTATATCTTAGGTGTTAAATTTTACCAGACCAACCATTGTGTGTGGAAATGATGTTATATGAAACATTTTTTGAAAACATGATTCATGTGACAATTATTTATCTAAAAGGGTTTGATAAAAACTATAAATAAATTTAATAGGGTTTATGTGGTAAAGTAGAGTCATTAATTTGATGAAGGAAGATCTTGATTACACAAAAATTTTGGGGAAAACATGTTTCATCATGGTTAAAATATTCTAATCAAAATTATAATTTAAATATATGTGAAATTGTTTACAACACACTTTAGTGGCATATTTTAATAAAGAAAATTATATTTTATTTTATTTCTCCAAACATATAATATATAGTATTGAATAATTAATTTTTTAAATATTAAAAAAAATATATTTGTTCTATTTTATCAAATAATGGTGGTTATTAGTTTATAGGTATTTTTTTTAAAAAAATATACTTTCTAAGTGGTTAGAGAGAATAAATTTATTGTTAGAGAAGTTAAAAGTACAATAGATAAAATTGTAAACCAATATAATTCCAATAGATTGTAACTTTATATCACACTAGAGTTTAAGATATGTTGGTAATGAATTATATTGATATAAAGAGCTATATTTAAAAATTAGATGGGGCTGAACCCAAAGGAAATTTTTTATTGGAAATATTCTCTAAGATTGATAATAAATTTATAAACAGTTATAAGTAAAAAAACATAAGAAATTAAAAATATAAAATTATATATTATGAATCTATGATATTTGAAAACTCTATTCAAGGCTTTGGGTTTATATATTTTATATAAAATCTTACTATTATCTAGATAATTTTTTTTATATTAGATACCAATCAAAGGATTTTTTTGGATTGAATATATCATATGGATAATAGAGATGTTATAAGAAATATATGGTGATGTAATGAGTTAAAAAAACACTAAAATAATTCAAATCATAAGGAAAATATGGTGTTCTAGTATATGGGATTGGAAGAAATAAGTGTTTATGTTTTATTTTTTATTAATTAAAGAATAATTTTAGAATATAAAATGTATATTTTTATAAAAAAGGTATTCTACTCTTTATCTTTAATTCATGTTGGTTACATAAGTTTTATAAAGTGTTTTAATAGTTCAACTATAAAATTATAAATACGGGTTATCCCTAGTCAATGGTTATCACAAAATAATATATACTATGATTAAAATTTATGATTACTATGAGTTAGGTTTCATTGGGAGACATAAAATACTATCACGAGGAAAAGAAGAGTTTTTTTGTATTGTATGACCATATATGTATACCTTTTACTTGTTTATAAATGATATCTTTAGTATAATATGGTTTCATGAATAATATTGAATTCTCATACTAAAATGGGTTTCACAAGATCTCTATAAAAAGCTTTCGATATAGATTCAAATAACATTATGTGATATATTAATGAAAGAAATTGCTTGTTAATCTTATAGGGATTTTAATCAACATTTATCTACATATATATAAGACAAATGTTAAGCAATATAAAGTATTTATAGATCATGTCTTAGTTTATTATAGTTTATACCACGTAATAGTGAGAGACACATCATCATGGTATTGAAAATTAAAATCTACGTGCTATGCGACAACACTTTCCTTTTTTGGTAATATTCCACTCAAGGTATTATATTCGGTTTGATCATCATGTGATAAAAATTTATGGATTTATAATATCCAATCAATGTTTTTAAATGATAAAAATATATGATTTGAAGGATATAAGGATTTGTAACTGGTGAAATTAATTTTAAAAACTTTCATTCATTATCCAAATATTTTAAAAATGTTGGGATTCCAAGGAAGTACATTGAATATATATATATATAGCCTCATGATTTTTAATATGTTGTATTCCTATTTCATAGGAAAATTATTTGATAGTTTATAGAACCTGCCTCGATCTCTCTCTTTATCTCTAATATAATGGTTTTAGTATACTATGAAGAATAATGAATTCTTACCAAGTTTTTGTATATTCTCAGATATTATAGATATGATAAAATAAAGGATTCCATTGGAAACTTATCAGTGATAAAAACCAATATCATTCCATAGATCTTAAATAGATTTGATATAGTACTGAAAATGCACACAATCATTATTTATATTGTTCAGTAAAAATGAATTGATAGATCAAATGGAGTAATATTCATTAGTTGACTATTTCATTTATTTTTAGAGATGATTTTTTTCTATTAATAAATAAAATCCATATCATTATAGTTCATTATATGTTTCTTTTTAATAGTAATAGTGATATATTTCAGGATATATGGGTACCTTTTTATTTTCCCTCATAGTGAAGATGTAAAACTTTTATGTTCCCTCCAATAATGGATAATCAAATGTATATTTTGAATTATATTTAATATATTCTAATGGTTACTTTTATCTTGAAATTTAATTGTGGATATCTAGTTTTATATAAGGGGATTACAATTTTGGGATTTAGAAATGTGTGGATCCTTTTAGTGGTATGGGATTGAAGACATTCTACACCTGATAAAACTACTTCTAGGTAAAAATTAAAGGAGTTTTTTATTTAATAAATTTTTATGGGATATTTCTTAGGATATTTCTTTATTTTCTATTATTATCTAGATTTAATTTAAAATAAATTCCATAATCAAACATATATGAAACAAATAATTATTTTTGAGGTCTCTTAGTGTTATCTATTAGGGAATTTTACACACACCCTATATATGTATTTCAGTACAGTTCTTCTTTAATTAACATAATTGTAGTAATGATAAGGTACTTTGTGTAATTAATATAGATTTTATATTGTTATGATTCTATTTGTTTTAGTTTTATATTTCAATTATGGGTCAATTTGGACCCAAATTGGTGGTATCATTTATTCTATATGAAGGATTAGAGGCTTGACACATAAAAGTGCCATTATCTATTTTTTATAGAATGATGAAATGGACTATGTTTATAAAAAATTTTTGTAAATCATTCTTCAACCATCTAATTATTCTATAATTTTATTTAATTAGTGTTGGATGATAGGTGGAAGCACATTGGATAGGTGGAAATCTAGTTTGTGTTAACAAACGATTAAGGTCAAATCATTACAAAATGATATCAGGAAAGGTTTTTTTTCTAGTATATAGTTATTCAGTGGTTTGTACAGAGGTTTAAGACATTGGTGGTAAACTGTATTACTGTATAGTTAACATGGTTATAGTAAAAACCTAGGATATTGGTTATATATAGGTGTTTAGTCATGGGATTCTAGGAATGAGTGAGTTTTAGGTATGACGTATTCGAGGTATATAATTAGTATGAACCGAGATGAGCCATAGGATATAACTAGGGGCCTATTTTACTTTTTCCCTTGAATTATCTAGATAGTGGAATATAGGACATATGAATAACACATATTTATGTTTTCTATATAAAAGTGACATGAATTAATAGAAATCACTAATATAATAATTATTCTTTAACTAAATAAATTAATATGAGTGTTTTATTTAAAAATTGTGACTAAATATATATTTTATTATTATTAATGATTTGTTGTTTTAGTGATAACATACTAGTTGATTTATTTTTATATATTGAAATTTTAAATTTGATGAAATTTCTTCTTATTTTAAATGTAAATAAAGTGGTTTTCAAGTTGTTTTTAAAAGAATTGAATGTTTGAACATGTAAGTATATTTTTCTTCATTTTCAATATTATATAATATAAAAACGGAAATAGTTTTATTAAAATGGATTTTTAGATAAAGTTTCTTCTTGAAATATAATACATTATAGTTTATTTTTTGGGGGAATTCTTAAAATTAATATTTAAATTCAAGTAAAAATTTTTATATTAATTCCATGTACATTTTTAATGGAAATTTAGAAATTGATTAAAATTTCATTAGGTTAGTCCAATTAATTATATATTTTTGAGAAGAAGTCGAATTATTCAATAATATAAGGTTTTAAAGGAGGAGAGCACTAGGGTATTTTTAAATTGCATGATCATTTATTTTTTAGATAAAAATATTCATTAGTATATCATTTCTATTTTAGTAATGTGGATACAAGATTCTAAGATGTTGTATTTCGATTTACATAACCTAAGGGTGATTATAATTATTATATAGGATTCTGATTTTCAATAATAAAATGTTTACTATTATAGGTTTAGAACTTTAAGTAAGAGAAATGTTTGTAATTTTAAGGTTGAAAAGAACTATAGGTGGCAGTTCTTAATGTCTCTGGTATTATTTAAAAATTGAAATTTATTTTTGATAAATTATGTGAATTATATTAAGAATATTTAGTTTTAAGATTATGATTTTAATCAAGATTATTCCCTTTATAAATATTTTTGGAATATTAAACTATGTGTTTAGAGATAATAAGATATATGATAAATCTTGGAGAATAAATTTTCTAATTTTAATAGAATAATGATTTTTTAGATGCGTATACTGATTTTTGTAGTGTATCCAATGATCTAAGTAGTTTTGGTGTCCCACTATGTTGAACTAAAGATGTTGATGTAATACCATTGAGATCACAATGATCTATCCGGTGGATGGTGAGGGGTTGTTAGTTTCCTAGAGGTACTCAAATAAGTTTTCTTAAGTGGGGGAATATTTCTATTTATAAAATTATTATTAAAATCATCTCCTTAGGGTTATTTGTTCAAGGAAAATCACTATGAAGGGAAACAATAGCATTTTCTCACTTTTATCCTTGACAAATTCCACTATGATAAAAGGTTTTTATAGTTTTTTCATTTCAATTATCTTTGTAAATTATCTTATTCTCTACCTTATTCCCCAATTCCCATGATTATTCTCTAAATTTTATCTATTTATCTTGGCATTTATCATTTTATTTCACCTTATCATGGTAAAATATTCATAATTATTAGAAACCCAAACATAGGATCTAATGGAATCATGAATATGTGGGATATAAATTATTTCTCAATATTTTGATATTGATGATTCACTATTTGAGTTTCCCATTATGTTTTTATATGATTTTGGTTAAATTGGTTATTTTTAGCTTAGTTAATTTATATATATGGTTCACTAAAAATTATATGTCTAATAGAAGTTTTATACTATTTTTTACAATAGTAATTATGTTTAATTATTTATTGATCTTGGTTTGTTATTTTTAGGGAACCTATTTTTGATTTGTAAATTAATTTCACCATTGGGTAAATTAGGTATGTGTTATTATTTCTATTATATATTAATTAGGATTTTCTTTTCAAATATCTTGCAATATTTTAATTGTTATTTATTTAATTGATAAATGTTTTTTAGATATAGAAAGATGAATGAAATGTTTCAACAATTATTTGTAAGTAAAATTAAATGTAAAATAGAAGATATATATATTAAAATGTAACATGAGTTTATATAATTGTTGTTTTATTGTTTTTTATTGTATATAACAATTTTTAGGTTTTAATATTAGATTTTTTTATTTATTCATAAATTATCAAATATTATTCTTCAAATTATGTGCCATAGGAGGTATATTTATTTTAATTTTTCGGTTTAAAATGTAATTTTTTTTACTAATGTTATTATTTTCATATCCTTTTATAAGTTTTAGATTTATTATTCAATTACTTATATCAATAGATATTGGTTCCTAAGGTATGATTTAATTTATATGGGTTTTCTTCTTTAAATTTTATTGGTGTCTTCTATTCAGTATTAAATGAAAAAACATTCATTTTCAGTTATAGCATCAATAAACTATAATTCAGGGAATAAATATTTTATTTTATTTGTATTGATTCATCAATTTGGATGTGATGGAAGGGTATTCTTAAAAGTGATGTGGTGTTTTTGTAGCTTAATGTTAGAAGTATTCAGAAATTGATTTTTTTAGTTGTAAAATTTTGACATTCTAAGATTGATGCCTTTATAAATCGGTAACATATTTTATGATCTATAGAGGGATATGTATATTAAAATCGTATCTCCCTTATTTGTTAGCTTATTACTAAGAGGGTGTAAATTACTAGAACCCATTTACCCTTTTTAAAAATTCATTCTTCTAAATCGGACTATTGGGATAGGTTGAAGTGTCTATTTATTCATTAGAGAATCATTCTCACTCATATGAAAGAATATAGGAAATAAGTATCACAAATGAAATTATTAAAAGTTTCGATATTTGTATGACATCCTACTCCCTATAATGATTTATTTTTATGAGTATACACATTTTATTATCACTATAAATTATAGTGACTAAAAATTACATAAATTAGTGCATAAGGATCAATAAGGTATTATAAAATTCTATTTGAAGTAATGTATAACATTGATTTAATAGGAAAAATCTATTTTTCAAGTATTTATCATACTATCAAGATTGAATCAGATCGTCAATGTTTGTTAAGATGATTTTTCCTCAAATATAATATCCTCTTCTTTATTTTCTACATTTGAATGTATGATTTTAATTATGTAGAAAGATTTTAGCTGGTCTCTTAGTATATAATAATGAGAAACCCATATGGGAGATGATTAATTCATGAACTATTCTTCTTCCTTACCAATAAAATGATCCCAGATGATTAAAACCAGATTTAGTAAGACTATTTCTCTCTTCTTTTGTAATATTTTCTACAACACATATTTTTTTTTCAATAATATAGGCTACTGTCTATTACTTATTCACGAACCCTGGTTTTGTTCAATATATTCTCGTTTAAATATTCCTATTGATTCAAAAAATCTATTTCCAAAACAATATGGTTACTCCCATGGTTTTTGGTTTAATCCATAATCCCTAAATAATAGTTTATTTAAATGGAAAATATAATTTAAAATATTGAATGTAATATCCCATGGAAATGGGAAAAGAAAATCCTCAGTAAATATCATTAACACTCTTATAAATCTTGGAAAGAATAATGGATGTTATTAAGTCAATGATGTTTTATAAATTTTAGGTCAGTAAAGAATCATAAAAAAGTGAAATATTTTTATCTTATAAATATAATAAAGTTTTATGTATATATTGGATCAACTGTGAAGAAAATATGATAATGCATGTTCATAATACTTAATATGAAGTTATAATTAAACTAAATAAACAAATCAATCCACTCCATGGAGTAACCTATAAATTAGATCAACTAAATTAATAATTTACCAACTATGGTAATGGACATTGAGAAGTATATCAACCATGTCATTCAATCTAGACTGATAACATGAATTACTCACTGACTGTATAGATTTAACTTGTGATGATGAAAAGTGACCATATCAGATTGACCAATTGAATAAAAATTAAATATATGAAATTGACTATAATACCATACAGATAGATTAACCTTGAGGAAATGTTCTTTATTTTTCTCTAAATGTCTGATCAGTCATAATAAACAACCAATAACAATTTTGATCAACCATGACAATTTCATCAAACTTATTCCATTGTCAACTAACGATATTTTATGTCTTAATTTAGAAATTATAGACCTGATTAAATCTAACCGAGACTACTCTAACCATATTCATACCTTCTAAAGAACACTTATGACATTTTGTAGGAAATATGTCTACATGATCCATGGAATCACATGAACTTGATTTACATGACAGACATCACAAAAATTATTACACATTAATTTTTTCCATTTTCTGAGACATCCAAGCTAAAATCTCATAAAACTCATTCTATCACTTTAATCATGTTGAAAAAAATCAAACCAACAACTACATCATCAAAATATCAAAGGGTTCTTCTATATGTCACTTTGGGTTGTTTTGGAAGCATCACAGAAATATTAAAAATAAAATAGATCTATAAATAATTTTATAACCTAGGGAAGAGCCATCAAATCAAATATTATCTATTAAGATAAAAATATTCACAATGAACCTAGATATTTTTTATATAAATTTTCCGTTAATAAAAAGAAACATTTTTTAAAATTTCTATGATTCCCTCTACTGAAATCAATGAAATCACCCCTTCAATCAACTCAGCCATTTCAAAAATAAACAATGATGTTTTGTTATACCAGATATGAAAAGAATGGTATTTTTAGTAAGTTGTTGAACACCTTTCATCCTCATTTGAAAACTAAATCGAGGTCCTACTGTGGGTTCCTTCTACAACAACAATAATGATGTGAGAGGGTTTGAACACCCATGTTCAGCCTTATGAACAAAATCTTTACCTCATGAGAGACATTGTTAAATATATCTACCAGCTTTGGATGAAGAAAATCAAATTCATATTTCTTGACCCCATTGGAAGCCTTCTATTTAAGTAAATTGAAAGATCACCTACTTTGAATCATTTGATAAATTCTAATGGAATTTTAATTTTTTTGGATGGTGAAGAAAATTTATATCTGAGCTCTATGATGATATTTTGAGGGTCGGAACACGTAATTGTTTTCGAAATATAACGAGGAATGAAAGGTAACTTAGTGGTTTCAAGAGTGTCAAAATTGTTTAAGACCACAAATAGAGGTTTTTGAAAATGGGATCCTAGGAACACAGTTAGTATTTACCATGTGGATCAACAATGATATCAGTTTTGTTATGGAAAATGGTTTTTCCAAATCATATAGGGTGTCCCAAATAACTATGGATTCTATAGAGGGTGTCACAAGGTTTTTTGAACCACACTCCTGAGGTCGAATGACCAAGAAAAACACCTTCAATAAATTATAGCATGAACCACATAGATTGTGTACTATTTGTCTAACTATGCTCTTATATCTATAGGGTAGGGGTACATTGATAGTATAACTACATGGTTAGTGTAGTGTTTTTATAATCATGCTACCTAACCTTGAACCTCTTAAAGAGAATGTTGATTACAATTTTCCCCCATTTCTTTAAAGATGTCTTAATATATTTTCCCCCCATTTCAACTAAGAGGACCACATACATTCCATACACTTTATTATATTTACTTGGTTAGTTTTTATTAATTTTTTGTTCTGATCTAATCATCATTATATGAATTCGATGATTAAGGTTGAGTCTATAATTTCTCTTTCTTTCTCTTTTTTTTGTTCTCCTATAGAAACATTATCATTATCAGATATTATATACCATATTATGAGTTAGTTTTTCTATTTTTATGATTTCTACAGTTTTATATAAAATAAAATACATATAATATATGATTGAGTCTTCATTGGTATATGGTTGGTGGTCTATATTTATTTCCCTTAATGTTTCATTGTTTATAAAATTCATTATTTTTTCATGCAATGGACTTTCCTTATGTTTCCTTTTAAATGATAAATGTATTAAAATAAATTTTCAGTGATTATAATTGATTTTATTTGAGACCCACTTCCATTGTTTGTTGTTCTCTATAATGATTTGAACCACTCCCATTGGGTTGTGTTGTTTGTGTTCTGTGAAACCTATACCTAGTTATGTATTTAAACCACTTTTGATGTGTGCTGAATTGTCCCTCATAGATTACATGTTTAGGTTAAATTAACTTAAGTGGTTTAATTACATCAATAGTCTCCTTTAGTCGAATAACGATGAATTAGTTTGTAGTATTAATTTAATTGATTTTTATCAGCATGGAGACCTACATAGACCTAGTTTAATTGTTTATTATTATTATAACCCCTAATATTATTATCTTTTTGGGTCCCACATTTAAATAAATGAAATTGTAAAATGAAATATAATAAATGGACTTGTGAAATGAAACTGATAATCTCTCATCTTATGCTTCTTTCTTCGAATTTATTTCATGAATGGAATTAAAACTAACATGCCTATTTGTTTTATAGCTTATATGTGAGTGTATTAATATTTTTTTTTATAGAAATGGAATATAGTGAATCACAATGATCTTAAATTGGAATGGATGTTTTATAGGGTCTGTTTTAAGAAATTCAAATTAATATTCTTATTAATTATTTTATGCCCTGAGTTATGTTTTGTTTCCAGTATGGAATACCATGGACTAACTCATAATACACTTTAAATTGAATGATTATAATTGGTTAGCTAGTGTTGGACATGGTGCTCATTCAAAAATATTTTTTATTATTGGAAACAATGTTACTATTATTTATTATTATCTAATGGTCGTGAAATTCCATATTTTTATTTTTAGAAATTGTTATACACGAGGTTCCTTATCATTATTATTCATAATAGTTGTGCATGGACCGCCTTCTCGAGTCTTATGGAAATTTTTGGGAATTGTTCGCCATATCATTACATATTGAATTAAAAGGCATGGAACCTTTATCATTAATTATAATTTAACAACTCATACATTATGGTCCTTTTCTTTATTTTTTTAACATAAGTTAAATGTTGGTTTATGGTGCCCTATTTTAATTAATAAAATTTTTTGGACATGATGACCACTATATCATTGATTATATGATCAGATGGATTCCCCTTATTTAGATATAAACCCAAATTATTTTCCTTACACATGGATACCCTAGTAAAATAACATTGGTCCCAGGTTTGTTTGTACATACTAGAAATGATCTTATATATTCTATCTTAGGCCGAAGCTGGTATGGTCGGCCAAGTATGCCATGAGTTTCCTGAGAGTGGCATGGTTTTTTTATAAATAATTTAACTTACTTTAATTATGGATTATACATGCACACAACTTATTTTTATACTAATGGGATGATATAAATTCGAGGTTGTGGGAGGATTCCCATTATGTTTAACTCACACCCGTTTTGAGTTTATATTTGGATGCTAGACAGATCTATTGGTTGCAGGATATGATATTGGATTATTATTGTTTGTTGTTTTTACATATGGGATAATACTTTACATGGAGTTGGGAGTCATGGATGTACTAAAAAAGCATAATAGAGTTGGTAATTTTGTTATTTATTCATTGTTAGTCTATCATTGTTGTATGTATTACCTACTATATAATAACTCCCTTATATTTTTTGCATAACATGTTCATGCATGGTGGTATTATTTTTCTATGGACTATATATCTATTTATTATTACTTGCAAGTAGTTATTTTTTGCAGATGAATTTTTTATTTATACTTTCAATGTATTTATTACTTCTCAATATGGTATAATATTCCCACTATACCACATTTTGGACTCTCATTTCTAGTATTTAGCCACTATAGTATGAGGAGCTGAGCTTGAGGCCACATGACCAACTAGGTCAGGTCACTTTTGACTGAACTGGGCCTATGATATTACAAGATTCGTTGGTGCTTGTTTTTTCATTTCTGTAGTATTTGGGGATTGTATACAAGAGAATATGAATGTATGAGAACAGTTTAAAGAGAACGTTCCTCAGTACGTCTAACCCACACATGAGGGAAAGACTAATTTTCCAAGGATTGGACTATTTTTCATGATGTTTGTTATTATAGTTGACTATTATTTTACTTTAATTCACTACTGTACTATTACATTTATTTATAGATTAATGATATTTAACTATTGACCAAGTATTCCAAGATAATGGGGTTCATTCATGAACCATTTTAGTCACATAACAGTCTGATGCCTTTAGCTTGCTTACATTTATAACATTATTGCATGATTATGTGCCATGTTTATCTATATACCATGTTGAGGTAATTATTTTTATTTCATACCTCTATACTATTCTTGGGAGATCATTTCCATTCTTATTTATACTACATAATTATTTGTTCGCTTGACATCTCTACATGTATTCCTTATTTATGTGATATCTTCCTTGATATAGTCATGATATATGCTTTGTTAAATTCATGTTCAACATTAACAAAAATGGGGTTATCCACCATATATTGAATGAGGGATTCTATTTAATTATCCTATGATCAATTATGGACATGAAATTATTATGAAATTGAATCATTAAAATGGCAAGTAATTAGTTAGTTTTTAATAAATGCATGTTTTTATTATCGATTCCACATATATGGTGCATCAATTAAACTTATAAATGATAGTACCTTTATAAAATGGGAATGATTACCCATATAATTATATCCTCTAATGCATGACTCAACCTTAGTATGTGAGATTAAGCGTATTGTTCCTATGATATATCCCTACTAAATTTTTTTAAAATCATAATGAATGACTATTAATGGGGTTTACTTAAAATGGGATGCCAATTTTAATTTATATATCATTGAATACATAAATTTGGAATTAATACCCTTAAAATCGGATTAATTTTAGATTGATTAGACTCTTGTAGGTCACATTTATCGTTAAATTACTTGGAACTAAACCCCAGGATGTACGATTATGATATACAGGGAGGGTTATATATAGTGTTAGTATCCACTTATAAGGAATTTACTAAAAATGTATCGTGGAATATTATAGAATGGATCCCCAATTAAAATAATAAAGAAACATTGTATGATTTGGAGAATTACTGTTATAAGTATTTAGTTAATTAAAATTCCAATTATAACCGATTGTGTGTTTTTCTCTATTGAATGAAATTGAAAATTTATTTAACTAACCCCTATTGTGAGAACATATGTATAAAAAATGATATTTAAAATGAAATTATGAGGCATTTTCCCAAATTTTGTGTCATGTTAGATAAATAAACTTCCAATTATAGTTTTATGACATTTTAATTTATTAGTTTTTCATGTTTAATGATATACTTAAGACTATTGAATTTTTATAAAACATGTAAATTTATGATAATGGAAGAATTAAAACCTTTTTTTTATGTTGGTAGTGAAGAACCATCTTGCATGGCATAAATTTTGAATTTAATTTAGACATGTTTTGATTGGGAAATTGATCACTTCTTGTAGAATTTAGAGAATGCATTATTTTGAGATAAATTTAATAGTAAGGTGGTAGATCCTAGTGACCATCTATGGATGAATCTATTTTAAAAGGCATTGATTTTTTTTTTAAAATTATGGTTTATCTTAGTTATGTTAGTGTTATTGGAAATAAGAAGATGGTAGAAATTTTTGCAATGTTACTAGGAATTATATGTTCCATTCATTGATCACTTGAGCTTGGTAGGGCTCTTAGATAATGAAATGAAAACAGGGGTGGGGTGGTTGGTATGTTTAAACTTGAGGAGGTATTATTGTATGCAGATGACCATTGAATATCAAATTCTTATACTTTTTCCATTCATATCTTGACCCTATGGGGAATAGTTCTTTATGATAATTCTCAGAAGTGATTAGAACCTATAATATCAATTATTTAAAGGTGATGTCGTCACACCTATATTAATATTATTGACCATTGTAAGTTAATGATATTTTAATCCACCTTCATTTTGACCTCATTAAAGATAATTTTTTACCACGTTGCATGTCGTAAAATTTAGAACATAATGTTAGATATGGTTATCATGTGAGAGACAATAGGGATCTGTTGATGGACCTAGTGGCTAGATTTTGAGACTTAATTATTAGGGTATGATGGGAGACATAAAATTCCTTTTCTTGGACCCATACCCTTGAAATTATGTTATATTTGGTCATATCAATGGAAATCAATGATATGTGTTTTCTTAGAGTTTATAGAATCCTTTAGAGTTTGTGAGTAGGTTGAATTTTCATTTTGAGACCAATTCACAAAACGCGATTGAGTTTTTTAGTCTCGGAAAGACGATGGCTTTAGTTTTAATGGAAACACCTAGAATACTGGATAATGATATGAGATTCGATAGAAAGGATAGTTCATGTGTTTGGACCTATTGAATTGTGGTTATACTATTGAAACTTTAATTCCTAAAACAATGTTCTGATGTGGGTGTTCATTTGCTAAATCATGGTGTAGGGGAATTGTATGATGTTGGAATAATATTTAAAAGGGAGAACCTATCTTGTTAAAACTTATTTTACATGTATCATGTTCACCTTGGATGTTTTTATGGACAACTCATGGGACTGTGATTTGGGTATTGAATCAGGTGGTACAAGATGTACACCTACTTCATATAGAATATCTGGAAGGCACCAGTTTTATGTGGTCCTATTTAGATAATTGATCAGTGATAATTTAGTTGTGATATGAGGATAGATGGTTTTAAATAAGTGACACTTGTGGTATTATTACATAGACCTTTCGGTAAATTGAAAGTAATTGCCTATGAGTTGAAGGATTATTTGGACTTGAACTAGGAGATATGAGAAGGTTGACCCATGGGTGGACCCTAACATGAATTAATATAATATGTGGTTTCAATAGTTGGATAAGGTGAGTTTAGCCTTTTTAATGTGATAATGGATCGGGAGATTGGTAAATTCATATTAATGGAATCTTATCATTCATCTAGTTATAGATAATCATTCCATATATGAGGACATCATAGGAGTATACAAAGATAATATCAGTAATGCATGAAGATAACTATGTATCATTAATTTGATTGATGAAGTAACTCCTTTAGAATTATTATCAAGGATTTGTTTAAAACATTACTTATGGGGGTGTTCAAAATCTATTGTTTGAGGGAGATGAACCTCTTTGTTGGATTCAAAATGGAATAATCCATGGGAATCATTATCTTGAATTTGGAATGGGTGATGGATAACATTTATTTTAGTGCTTACAGATGAGTGGCTTTGTATCCTTGATAAGTAATTATATATGAAGATGGATGGATCATATCCCATAGTAAAAATAATTGAGATTAATTTGTGTGATGATAAGGATTATTATTAGGTGGAGAGGGGGATGTCAGTTATTCGTGGCTTACCCTCATGAGAGAATAATAATGAGACATTGAGAAGGGACATTTGACGGTTATTCGGATCCCATTTTATATTAGAAATATTGATCAATGTACTCTTGGATTCTAAACAAATTCACATTCATCTATTGGTCCCTTAATACTTAACTATAGTCATTTAAATAGAGCACATTATTAGAATAGTTTTTCCTTAGTAATGTTTGGATTCCCAAGTGTGAATTCCATGGATGAACTCACAAACACCTACTGATTCTTTGACCTGACCAATAGGTGAGATGGAATATTTTTCATAGACAATATTTTTTATGTGTGGTAAAATTTATTGGGTACCATTTTTTTACTTGTAAACTATAGATTATTGACACAATTGGATGTTATCATTAGAATCAAGTTCTTTGATTATATAGTTATCACTAATTTGAAGCCATTCTCAATTGATCGTTTGAGATGATATAGAGATGTGAGATTTGTAATGAACTAGGTTTCATGTATTGAAACAATAGGAAAAATTATAATTACATTATTTGACCAAGATATGTTACTATAAGTTTGGTATTAACTTCAATTAGTGTGCTCGATTTCAGTGTACAGTTCAATTGGGATTTTTAATAAAATATCATTATGACCAGATAGAGATGTGTAAAATAGAATATGAACATTTGGATGGAATAAAGGACTTATATTGGAATCATTGTGTATTATGGGGTTTAACACATTGATAATTATATTTAATTTTTTATAGGATTCCAAGTAATTTCTTCTATAGTAAATTCTGATGGTGGGAGTACAATGGATTGGAACTAACATTAAAAATCTATAAACTATAGTGGATAGAGACATAGGATGGTTAATGAATGAGATGAAAGTGTGAATGTTTTTCAGGTTATATAATATTTTGTGTGCATCATCTTGATGTTTCATAAGTAATTACGACCATTGGGTTGAGTTTTAGTGGCTTAAGTGTTGTATTTTTAGGTGATGTTTGGAGGCACATTAGACATTTAGAAACACAATGTGGCCATGCGTGTGGAAATTAAAAACCTAGTTAGGTTAGGTGGTTTCTTTTCAATTCTAACACTTCGTTTTATAGACATTAATTTCTATGGTAAGGATGTTGTAAGATCCCATGCTCTAAACCAGTTGGGAAATTTCAAAGGGTTTTTTATATTCCATTGATGCATGGGATAATTCTAAAATTGATCATTAAGATGGTATTATAGTAGTTTAAACACATAAAAATGTTTTTTAGATTTATAATATGAGATGGAAGGTGGATTATAGGTTACATGAGAATCCAATGGGTTCATGACCCAAAATGGATGTTTTGAAAAAAGGGACCTTGGGCGCATGGTTGAAGCACAATTAGTACTAACTATGTGGAATAACAATACATCCAATTTTTATAAGGTACATGATTTGTATAAACTATTAAAGGTGTCCCAAACTACCATTTGAGACATAGAGGGTGCCAAAAAAAATTTCTAACTATGCACCCAAGTTCGTACTACCACGTAAGACACCAGAAATAAATTACAAACACGAACTGGTTGACTTGTTTACTATTTTTCTAACTGTGCTCCAAGACATACAAGTAAGGGGATGTTTGGATATTATCACAACAAGGTTGGAATAGTTTTCTTAGTCATGTGACTTATCCATATTCATCTTATAGAAGGTCGAAATTAAAAAATTTTCCCACATATTCTCAAAGGTATTTACACTATTTCTCTGTCATTTCACTATGAAGCACCCATGTGAGTTCCCTCCTCCTTATCCTCTTCCAATGGTAGGTTATTCTACATTTTTAGTCTTTATTTACCACTTTTTGATGTTTTAGAAGCCTAAAGGTGAGTGTATAATTTCCCTTTACTCAATTTCCCTATTTTCTTTTCCAATACAAAATTTATAAGTTTGTAAGCTCAAATTCCCTATTTTTAGGTTGTTTTTCTTTTTATATGATTTTTATTATTCCTACTCAAATAAAATACCGATAATTTCTGTGCAAAACGTCCTTAGTATAAGGTATGTTATCTATATAGTTTTCTATTAATATTTCATTATTAATAAAATTTATTATTGTGTCCCATTCCATACTTTCTATGTGTTTCCTTGTAAATGTAAAATTTGTTAAAATAAATTGCTATAAACTAGAATTTGTCGTCATTGAAACTGAATTCCATTAGATGATTTTGTCTTGCATGACTTGAAACACCCCCTTTGGGGCGTGCTGTTTAAATTCCATGATACCTAAACCATGTTAAGTATTGAATCACTTGTGATATTTGTATAATTACCCATCAAGGTACGATATTAAAGACAAATTAAATTAAATGTTTGAATTCCATAAACCTAACAATTTATATTAATCACATGTAAATTATTAGTAGTGTTAATTGAATTTAATTAGGAATTATAGAATTAAATAAATTTATGAATATTTTTATATTGGACTTCAGACTTACATAACCCCACTATACGTATGAAGTATGTTTATGACCCATAAAATAATAAATACTCTTGATACCTATTATTATAAATGGAAGGGGAAAATTTGATAGAATACATAGAGTTGGGAAAAAGGTGGAAAATCTCTCAAATTATTCTTATTTATTATAATTAATTTGAGGAATGACATGGAAAATAACATACCTCTAGGTTTTATCACTTGTAAGTTAGTGGATTAATCATATTAAATTGAAACAATATATTGATAATTGTGATGATTGAAAATTGGAATGGATGTCTCCAAGGGACTATGTTAAATAATTAAAAGAAATTGACTTGTTAATTAAATTACGACTTGAGTGATGTCAGGGTTACACTATGGAATTCCATGGACGGTACAACATAGAACAATTAATTGAATGATTACAAATGGTTAAATATTGTTAAACATGGAACTCATTATTGTTTAATTTTAATTGTTTGATACGTTATTCCTTTTATTTATTTTAATGTGTTGGAAATTACTTTCCTTATTATTATTATTAGAACTTTCTAGAAATAATGTTCTATATAATTTTTATTTTAAGTGGTTGGGCATGTAATCCCTTCTCATTGCTTATAGACTGTATGGTATAGTACCCCATATTATTATTTTTTGAAATGCTTGGAATTTTGACCTTATCATTAATTCTAATAAAATATTCCATACATATCAGTCCTTTTTAGTGTTTTTTTAAATTAGTTAAATGGAAATGCATGGTGCCCATTTTAAATTATTCAGAAGTATTGGACACGAAACCCACTCTCCCTCGATTTAATTGTACTAATTGATGTACCCTATTTAGATATTAAACCCTTATTATTTTATTTTACACTGAAGAACCAATTCCATTCCTCAGGTCCTAGATTTATTTTTTTAGAATATAAATGCTATAAGATATTCTAGCTTAGGGAAAAAAGGTATTGTTGTCTAGGTACCTCATGTGAAACCTGAGTATGTCTTGGTTTATATATTCAATATTTAACTTACATAATTTATTGAAAATAACTCCACAATATATCATGTTATATACATGGAATGATATTTATTATACACAATTAGTGGTGGAATACTTTGTTTTACTAAAACAAAATTCGGGATGTTTTTAGTAACCTTACATATATCTTGATTTTGTGAATGTTGTTGGATTGTTCTTGTTTGTTGTTCCTCATTATGTACCCGGACTCTCCATGTAGATGGGGGTCCAGAAAATACTTGATAAACTTACAAAATATAGGTATTTTGTATATTTATTCCTTATTAGTCATGTATTATTTTCTGTATTACCTACTTTATGATGATTTCACTATATTTTTGGCATATTATGTTCATTAATAAAGGTTTTATTTGGATCCATCGTATTTATATGTAATTTATTACTTATCGGTATTTATTATATTCTACTAACTTTTCTTATTTATGATTATGCAGTATTTATTATTGATTGAGAGTGTATAATGTCCCCACTATTCGATCTTTTAGACTATTGATTGTATTCTGAAGACAATGGTGTATAGGGAGGCATGGTTAATGCCATGTGACACATCCAGTCAGTTCACATCTTAGTGAACTAAGATTGATATTTTATATAAATGATATAAAATATTAATATTATTTGGCCTAAAATGGTTCATTTTGTTTTTAATATATATGGCATTAATTATCTCATTTAATTATAAGAGGTTTCTTAATTTTAACCAATAAATCATCGATCCAATCGATTAACTTGATCCTTTGAGTGTGAACCTAAGTCATAAATACATATTTAGATTTAGTAGTACTATGATTTATAGAATTATATTTCCTATATTGAAAACACAATTAACTTTCTCCCAATGGGGGAATTACACATAAAGTGAATCTTTTATCATCATAATCACTATTCACTTTATCAAATGTAATATTTGATATATTTCAATTATTTTACTTGTGTTAATGCATCCCATATCTCATATTCCCTTCGACATATCTTAAAAATCTTTTTGAATTTGTAAGATCTGACTGTTTTGGGAAAGCCTATCATTTAGAAGAAAGGACCAAAACATTTAATATATGTAGCCTATTTTTTTTGGGACAATGTGGGATTCCATTTAATATTCTAAAGTTTCTTCAAATTACACTCACACCATTAGTATATTCTAATAATTTCATTTATATAAGAATGGTTGTATGTACAATATTTGAATCTTACATTAAAAAAATATTCAACAATTCACTATAATAAATTTTTATGATAATAAAATAAATATTTTATTTTCTATTACTTATAATACCAAGAAGTATCTTAACTAACCCAGAACGAGCATCTAAAATTTTTAATTCATTTTCTTGGGAAAATATTTTGAACTATTTTCATGACCACTTCAAAGAATTATATCATCTAAAGGTAAAATTAAAATAATTTTATGAGTCATTGTTATTTAAATAAACAAAATTCCATCAAAATTACATTTTAGGTACTTTAATACATTAATAGAGTTTTCTATCCTAGGATATTATCCCCTTGGGGATTAATTTTTTTAACATATATTTTTTCAATATTCATAAAAAGGAATGACTTGATATCCAATTAATAATTTTTATTTATTTTCAATAAGAATCAACTATAAAAAACATACTTTTGTCCTACAAACATACAATGGGAGACCAAATATTCTCATAATAAAACCAATCAACTTGAGACTACCATTTTCATAAAAGTTTTACACTATTTTTTCTGAGTTTTCCTTCTTTATTTAATTTATTTATGAATAACCAGTTGGTTCCAATGATATTTTTTTCAACATGTATCTGAACAGGGTACTATATGGAATTATTATCAATCTTAATTAGTTTCTCATCTAATATTTAATACATTATTTATTTTTGAAATATTTAGCCAAAAATTGTGTCTAAACATGATAGATTAATGATGTTGGATTTTCAATAGGCAACCTCCTTTTGGTATGGACAGGTGCTAATTGATTTAAAATAATATTATCAACATCCACATGATTTATTAGATTTTGATATTTTTACTTAGCACTATGAATAATATCTTCTTTATCATATATCTAATAAAATTCAACAACTCTATAACTATGTTCAATTATTGTCTACCTTTCACTGGTCTTCCCAATAATATTTATTATTTCTTCACTCTATTATCAAAAAAATACTACATAAAAATCATGTTTCATGTGTGATTTTCAATAATCCTAATATTAAATATTTCAAAAAAATTGAGATTTTTTTATTTCAAAAACTATTGAATTTACCATTTGATAGTTAACCATGAACGATAACATCCATTTCTACTTCATCATACTTTCCTTGAATCAATCCTTTGATCATAGTGAATTAGGGACTCTTAAAGACTCTAATGTAATTAACTATTTTCTTATTATCATACCAGATCTAATATGAGGTCATATTTGATTTTTTTCTTAAAAAATTGATTTTTGATGTGATCTAGTTGAATTATTCATATCTATAAGATAACATGGATCACTAAAATTTATTATATGTTGTTTTACCAATTTATTTAATAGTATTGTTCATCTTATCAATCACTCTAATTATTTTTGGTTTTGTGGGTAATTTTTATTGAATTTTAATCCCATACATTCAACTGTAGTTTTTAAATGCATTTTATATGTACTCATTCTGATTAACTGTTCTCAATTTCTTGATGTGAGAGCCATTATATCATTAAAATTATCATTTATAAATTTTGAACATTTATCCTTATTATAAATTTTTATTAATGAGTAAAAGTATTTTAATTATTGTATAATATTCTATGAATTTGATAAAATATCAGTCATTTCCTGTGTATTTTTATACGGGACCCCAAAAATATATGAGAATTATTTCTAGAGGCCTTATTTAATATGCTCACCCATTTTTTTACCATTAAGAATTTTGACTTTTGGTTGGAAATAAATATTTAATCTATATCTCAAAAAAATTTAAATAACCATCAGTGTAATAACCATCGATTTTTTGAAGAGAATTCCCCCTATGATTACATAACTGCGTAATAATTTGTAATGTCTTATTATATAGAGAACATTCTCTATATGATAGAACCAAAAAATTCATATTATAATATTTTGAAAATTCGATTTATTGAATAAAAACTTCCATAAAAATTGAAAATATTACAATGGAAAATAAATGAGAAATAAGTTAACTAGAATATAAAAAAATAGATCTGCTAAATCCCCAAGAATAATCATGCACACAAGAAACACTATAGAAATGAAACAAAATATTAATAATATAATAGTCATATTATAAATAAAGATGTATATTTCCTTAAGTGAGAATATTATTGAATGAAAAATAAATGAAATATGATCTTTTGATTGGAATTAGGGAATCCATATGGCCATTACAATTCTAATAGTTTTAATAGTAGTTTAACTGTTTGAAAATAACAATTAGAATAATAATTTCATCATTAGGAAATGTAACATTTCTATTAGAATAGAATCCTAACTAATGGAAGTGTAAAATAAAATTTTGGAATCTTATAATATGAATATATGATATATATTTATTTCAGAAACTGGTGAATAAATGTTTTCATATTTATAAAATTTGTGATTGGGTTTTTAAAAACCATATAATTTTTATTTTCATTTTTAAAAAATATATTATTTTTAATTTAAGTTCTCTAAATTGGTTTCTAGATAAATATTATGTTTTATTATAATTGTATTATATTTTTATGTGACTATAAGTAATTTTTTAAAGGATGTGAAAATTGTTCGGAATGTTTAATTTGGTATTTTTTCAAATAAATTAGGATTTTATTATAAAATTAAATTTATCATATATAGTTTTTTTTTATAAAATTGATTCATTTTTATATTTTATATGTAAAAAAATTTGTTTTTTTTCATTAAATAGATGAATTTTTGGGAATAGTCAAATTTAGTAAAATACAATATTTGACATCATAATTAAAATACATGATTAATTTAAATATGGATGATGTAAAAACCAATTATTTCAAAATCACATGATCCATTTACTATATATAGTCACAAAAATCTATAGTATTGGTAGTATTGATCCAAAATTATAAACTACTGAATATAATATTCAAAAAACACACCACTCATCCCATTAAAAATTCTACCCCTAACCTCCCCTTCTCTTCACTCATTATATGCCATGAAGTTTTATATATTTCATTAAAATTATATTCTAAATATTCTCCCCCACATACTAATATAATGGGTCTCTACAAAATAACAATTTAAAGTTCCATAAAGAGTGTTTCAAAGAGACGACATTGAAGAGGTAATATTCTCAAACTCCCTCTTTTAAATTGTTGTCTTCCTATAAGATCCCCTGACATACCTAATACAACATAGAATAATAAATATTGTATTATATATATATATATTAATTTTATTGTGATAATTTCATATCTTCCGTCCATTCTCTTCCCTTATCCTATTATTCTAAAAACAAAACCATTGTCCGTATTATGTTGGCTCTCCGCCACTCAGGATAAAGACTTTTTCATTTTCCATTATCGCTTTCATGGAAGGTTTTAATTATAGTATTAGAGTTAATAATTACATAAGTTTAAAATTTATATAATTATTTACATTAAATATGAATATATTTCCATAATATTAAATAAAATGAAACTATTTTGTGATGGTTGCTAAAACTAACTAAATTAAGTAACTGTATAACATTAACATTTTTATTAAATGATTCGTCCTTATGTTGGAAAAAATATTAGTATTTAAGACCATTTTATTTTTTTAATGAAAATAAAATCACTTATTATCACTTATAGAGTCATGCTCCCACTTTATAATAATCTCTATAACTATCATCAAGTGGTCTAACCATGGAACCAAAAAGTGAACACCCTAGAAATAGTGAAATTGAACCTTATATCTCATTGAAATGTATGTAAATAAAAAAAAATATTATTAATGTAAATAAAAAATATTTTTAAAGGTAATTAATGAATTTATTAATTAATTGATTTTATTTTATCCATTAGGATGTTATGTTTTAGTGAAGAGTTATTCTTAAACAATATGTAAGGCCTCTCTTCAAAACACCCTATTTTTTTGTATTTGGTTTCTCTATTTTAACTCACCTTTTCTATCTATTTATCTTATTTACTTATTATATATTCTACATATATCTCCCACACACATATATCCTCTTTAATTTACCTTTCTAGTATTGGGATGGGCTTGTTTTAAAGGTTATATTCTCAATTTCATTCGTTATGAGAATCTGATTAAATGGTACTTCTCTGTCCCTTACCCCATTTCATGAAGCACTTTAGAAAATATTTTAAACCATCCTTGGTTTCTAAAATTTTCCTTCTTTTTATGGAATTTTTTTATTTATTTCATTTTTATAGAAATTAATATTCTCTTATTCTTTTTAAAGAATATTTACACTTTTACTTACAACATCTCTTAAGAGTCATGTCTCCAAAGTTACCTTTCCACTCTTTTCCACATATTCACTTCACATGGACATAACTATTTATGAAACTACAATATTTCTCATATACTAATGTAAAAAAATGTTTAATCCTAGATTTATTGGACACCATTATGATATGATATCTTTTTATGCTATCCGTTATGATTTTGAACCCAATTTATTTCCATTTGTAATATTTTTGTTTATTCTTTATTATAGATTACTTATGTGGAATGAATATGAATGTACTTATTATAAAGGGTGTTTCTAGATAGTGTTTTAATTAATTGGAAAATATTTAAGCATCGTGATATTATTTGTATGAGATTATTGAGTAAACATAATTCACAATCGGACTCCATCCATAATGTGATATTGTCTTAGCTGTTAACCTTGATTTATGCATATATCATGTGTTCAGTTTTTTCCACATTTTTATATTCACATGATCTTATGATTCCATGTTCTGTGTTTTCTAATTTAATTTGATTATGCATGATTATTGTTTTTTAGTACATTTTCCATGGATATTGACTTATTTTGTGATTCTTTTTCATGTTTTTTCATTTATATATCATTAAAGATTTCCCATATTGATTAGGTATTCCCTAGGTTATCCCCTTCAGATTTATTACCTCAAAGGTATTTAGGAAAGAAATATATAGATTAAAATAAATAGGTTTTATATTATTTTGATGACGATGTTTTATATTCTTAATCTCCTAAATAGCCTAGGAATCTTGATCCTTGATTTGTATTTATTTTATATCTTTATGAAAAATCATATGATAACATGTGTCTAAGGATTTAGGTATAGTAGTTATAATAAGAGTAATTTTTGGTTATTTTTTTAGGATTTGGAAAAGTATAATTTGGTTAAAACCCTATTGATAAGTATAAATATATGTGAATGTCAAGAAATTTTGGTGAAGTATAGAGTGAGTGGTTTCCAGGAAATTATATCCCTAGCTCAATATAAAAGTGGATTTGGACTATAATAGTTGTAAATGGGTGAAATAAAAATAATCAGAGGCTATGCATTAATTTACTCATCACCTAGTGTCTGAAAATTGGTACTGCTACACACCTTGTTTGACAGTCCTAGGGGATATGACTTGAAAAAATAACAAACACCATTTGAAATAATATAGAGGAGTAGAACATATTATTAGGCTAGAAACAATAATAGGTAAATTAGCATGAAAAAACTAGATTGAAACATAGTGACATAATAGTTTTCATTTACATGTCATATATATTTTATTCCATATATGTTCTTAGTTTCACTTTTTTTTTATTTTTAGTTAATGTATTCTCATCACTAAATTTTCTTTCTTTATCTTATTAATTAGTAGGAAATAAAATGAATCTTTTTGAAAAAATGAGATAGGTGATACGATGTTTACCCTAATTATATGGAAAGACTGATGGTTTGTCGATATGAGAACATCATTGAAGTACTATCCAAACAGACCCAAGTAATGAAAAATAATTTTAATTGAGGGTAATTACCTAATTCTTCTAAGAAATAGGTTGTTTTTTTGAGTTATTTCCATAACAATGGACTCCTAATTTTCTTTATATCGTAATATCCACTTATCAAAGAATAATGGGTTAAATCTATTAAGAATGATTTCTCTATTATCCAATGCCCAGAACTAGATAAATTTTTATTGGTAATTTATCCCATTTTGGGGGATGTTTATTAGTAGTTGACAAAGATCAGGAACATAAATTCAAGTGAGGAAATTAAATCTAAAAAAATAGAAATAATTTATGAAAATAATTTCCAACGTATATTTTTCCCAGTATCTCTATATTAAAATAGAGTAGAATTTCCCCAAAACTAATGCAAAATCAAGATTATCTATCATGGAATATGAGGAAATATTCAATAGGATTTCATGTTTTCTCTTCGGCTCTGTCATCCACATTGGATGAAAGGTGGAAGACCTCTTTATTTTATTAATGTGGAGTCTAAAATGAAATTTGGTGATATGAGACTTTTAATTATAAAAATATTTTTCTTGTTGTACCCCTTTGGTCCAGTTGTAGATAGGTGATTATCAATGGTCTCTTGGAGATGGAGATAAAATGTTTAAACAAGTTTTTAATTTGGGGGATCAATGGATAAACCCTATAGTGAACTAAGGTTATCATATATTGATATTAACACATTTTTTGAGGAATACTCATTGATTTAGAAACACATTCATGAAGAACGTAATAGTTTAGTGTATTTGGAAACGTGGAAACAAAAACAACTAGTCTATATGTAAACTATATAATCTACTTTTATGAATTTCATATATATTTCCAGAATTAGACATATCATACACAATAAATTTTATTATACACTAGGGAAAGGAAACATAAGATATGGTGATCTTGGAATCTAGGTAAGGGTAAACAATGATTATATATAATTATAACATGAACATAAGAATATGATAACAAGGGTATAACATTTTAAAAACATATCCAACATTTCAATGATCACAATCTTGAGTCATGGAATATTTATTGGAATTTTATTAGAAATGAAACGTAAGGTAATCAAATAACATGATCCATGAGAGGATAACACTAGAATACAACAAATAATTTTGGAATACTTATAAGCATAGAAGATATTATGTCAAGTATATATACTAAGACATTCATAACATTTTACTCTTTGTATAATGACATGTGTACCTAATTCGGTTTTGGAACTACATCTTGTGTACCCTCTTGTTTTGGGCTTGGAATAACCTTCTATAAACCCTCTTGTTTCAGGCCAGGAATAACCTCACATGTACACTCTTTTTTTGAGATCTAGATAATCTCCTATATACCCTTTAAGCACATATAACATTTATCACTACCTACTACATTGGAGGGAGATATGGGTACCAACAATCACATAATGAAAATCAAACACATGTTTTACACAAGATAATAAAAAATTTCACATCAAAATGTGAAATGATGTTGGTTTCATAAACATTTCATCATATCATAACCTATGGAAGAGATACTTTATTTGTAATCATTTCAGCATTTAATCATAGAAATACCCATAGAAAAATATTAGAATTCATAAGATTTTTATTATTGTATAATCCATTAAATAGAAAAGGGATTCACCGACATCATAAGATCTTAAATAAAAACCATCAAAATAAAGAGTAAAAATTATATCATTGAATCATATCCCTAGTAAGGAATAATCAACATCAATGAGGTTCATATTATATTGAAAATGAATCTTGTGAGTAATTTAAATCATTTATTGATGAAAATAAGTTTTTTAAAATATAAATATTTTCAAAATACTTTCATTTGAAAATAATATTTAAAACATTTAAGGGATGCTTGAAATATTTGAGCGGTCATGATAGTGAGATATATTATTCTTGTTGTTTATATTAAAAACATATTCTTTTCACATTTTCTATAGTTTATAACAGTCATAATTTGAAACAAAATTAATAATTATTTCAATAAATTTTTTAAAAATGTCAAATATGGGTAAAACATTATTCTATAGAACATTTTAATAATGGTCCAACCATTTTTAAAATTAGTTTTCAAAATAATATTTTTAGAAAAAAGGGTTTTTGATAGAAAATACGTTTTTATTAAAAACATTATTTCTTATCTATTGAGTACATGTGAATAGAGAAATGAAGAAGTATTATCATGACATAAGAATTTTAGAATTAAATTCATGTGTTTCAAGTAATATGGATAATAATATTATTTCATTGAAAAGATAATCATAACTAATCTCAATAAATGATGGGATTATAACATAAACTTTTTACCACTATAGTAACATTAAAACATATACACCATGAAGGAAAATAATTAAATAGAACCTGAAATATCATGTGGATAAATAAATACAGGATATTACAAGTCACAGGGTTTACATATACACTTTTTACATGATGACAAGTGTATAACATAATCAGTTGTCTTGAAGAATGTAATTTAATGAAAAAATCAATTACAAATTTCATAAATTTTGGCCAATAAAACCATGGAAGAGATACCCTAAAATTTATATTTTAATACAAATAATTCTAATTATAATCTTAATAAAAATAAATTCATGGGATTTATATACACCACATAAAAGAAACACATAGTGAATATGGAATGTATCTCATAGAAGTAAAAAGTGAGATGAGAATCCCTTACCTAAAGTCTTGCATTCCATTGTACAAATTTAAAACTACTGTATAATAAATATATGTTATTATAAATCAATTAAATAATTTTATTATCATTTATTATTTTATATTATTTTCTTAATACCTTTTATTACCTATTTGTGAACAATTACATGTTAATGTTACATTATGGGTTTTAACTGCGTTGTCTTTCATATATTTGGTAATATATTATTTTATTAATAATATTAATTTGATCATAATTTAATAATATCTATTCTATTTAAAATGATATAAATATTAAATATATTAAATATCTATGTATTTATATTAATCCATAAAATATAGTGATAGAAAATAAAATACACCGTTCGTGGAGATAGTAGGTCGTACCTACATGTGCACGTTGTTTCCATTTTCATATACATCTGATGGAAAGGAAATTAACTTATATATTATAATTAATGAATAATTTTTATGTCATATATGTTACATATTTTTATTTAATCTGTCTTTACTACCATCCATTCAATGCATTAATTAATCACATCGCTTTGCCAGGCGGGAGTCTGCGATACACATGAGCGACATTATCTTATTCTCACAAAATTGAAATCATTAATTTATGCATGATATAAGAACATAAAATTGTTATTATATAATAAATATCACATATAATCAATAAATACATCCTCATTTCTAACCATGATAGGTGGAAATGGAAAATGGAAAGACATCAGTTCAGGATGCGATAATCCTAGTTACACACGAATGGTGATTTCATAACCCTTTTTTGGAAGTTGAGATAGTTTTAGTTCAATACCACAACAAAAAAACATCTTATTATATGTAATATAATGATAATTTTATATCATAATGGTATAATAAGGATGTTAGTGGGTGGATATATAAATTAAACAAAAATACTCTTTGTTGAGTGTTACCTCTTCTTCGGGTATCTTCTATAGGTTTTCACAAGAAGCCATACTCATTTAGATTTGTATCCAAAATATGGATTTTAAGATGTGTGGAAGGAGGGTTTGATTTGATATTGGTGTTTATTATCTTATCCAAATTAATTTCAAGGCGTGAATATGAGGCGAGAGGGGTGGCTTTTATATGTGAGGTGAGTGGTACACTTGTGTTTTTTTGAAATAAAAAGATGTTACCACGTTTTTTACATGAAAAAGGGACCAAAATGGGAAATAGTAGAATATTTTTTGTTTAATTATTTAAATATGTCCATAAAATTGTTTTTATTTAAGTTTATATGTCATTTTAACCCTTATATTTTTAGTTTTCCCCAGGTAATCTCATTTTTACCTTAACCAGGATAATTAAATTTTAATGTTTTCACAATAAATTTTGTTAAAAAATTAATTTCATCTTATTATATAATATAAATGTTTATTCTAAAAAAGAAGTAATCTGTATTTATAAAATACATTTATTGTAGTGGAAAAATTTAATTTAAATTAATCCTAGATACCCAATGAGAATGCGGGGTTTTAACGAGAAAATGTACAAAAGTTTACAAAGTTTTTATATCGAATTTTAGTATGAAATTAATTAAAATTACCTATATTGGATTAATAGATATATATAAGGAACTAATTATACTCCTAAGTCTATTTAAAATATATTTTATGTTTATAAATTGTTTTAATGAATGTGAATTTTTCAATTAAAATTCATTGTTTTCACTATTAATCTGAAAAATGAATAATTTATTTAATTGTCAAAAATTCTTGAAAAAATAATTTTTATATTATGCTTTTTTTTTAAATATGTTTTCTAAAATTTTGAAAAATTAAATTTGAAACAAAACCCACAAATATGAAAAAGAAATCGGTTTTTGATAAGTGCATTTTTTCAAGAAAAAGAAGCATTTATATGAACTTTATATCTAATAATAACAATTTTATGATTATAAATTAAACTTTATTGAAATATATATATATATATATATATTTAATTTTAAAAATTACTCATTGGGTATTATTTTAAATAATTAAAATGTTTAAAAATTATGCACATTAAAACAGTTTTTATAAAAAAACCCATTTTTAAACCCAAAAAATAAACATAAAATAAAATCAAATATAAATTAGATAAAAAGTAATTAAGTGTATTTAATATTACTAAATAATAATAACTTACCATAGAGTGTATTTGTGAATTTAAATTATTTATTTTATTAAAAAGAAATGATTATTTTTTTAAAAAATAATTTTTCACTATTTATTGAAAAATCAATATTTTGTAAAAAAATACAAAATATGACCATAAATGTTTTTAAGTATAATTAATAAAAAATTAATTTTATTTTTTCTAGTAAATTTTCAAAAATATCTATCAATTAATTATAATATTTTCATATAAAAATAAAAAAAATCATATTGACACGTGCTTGTCGTGGGGTGTGGAAAAAACAATAATTTACTAAGATAAAATGCAATATAGTGATTAACTTAGGTTGTCTCCATAGAGGAGTGCACAACAATCAAGTTGTCACCTTAAAATAAGAGAAATAAGTGACGTTGTTTTTGAAATTGTTTGATTTGGAAAATACATGAAGGAAACTAAACAAATTAAATCAATTAAGTGAAAGTTATAAAAAATTGACAAATGATGTGATTTTAATCAGTCATATGAAATGGTGATCAGGTTAGGGTCGGTTTTCCAATTGTAATTCTATCACAGTTCACTTTACCCAATTCTCTTCTGCTAAATCTTTAAGAGTGAGAATCCACAATTGTTTCTTCTCACTCCCTTGGTCAAATAAAAGTGTGATAATAAACCTTAATAAAACCTCATATTGTTCTACACTCATTACAATTTGTAATAGAGTTGTATAGAATACCCCCAATTATCATAGGCAATTCCTAATCGAGTCTTGTTTATCCCAAGACATTAAGAACATTCACTACTCCTCACACATGTACTGGTGATCACCAAGTAAATCACCACTAAGTCCTGGTCTATTCCATAGTTTATAAACCAGAACCTAGTAGAGGGAGATATTGATAATTGAACAAATATGAATAAACAATAGAATCTAAAATCAGATACAATCGTACATGATAATAAAAACTTATATAAGAAATTGAAATTGATTCGCAGAAGTGAAAAGAGGATATTAAAACATTACGTGAAAGAACTCAAGAATTTTAAAATGGTAAACCTACCCCTCATCAATCACTCATAATATTTACCCCACCAAGGTAAGGGTAACTGAGTTGAAGGGGAAATAAGAAGTCATTACAAGCTATGAAGAACAAAAGAAAGAAAACAAAGAACAGAAAAGTTGATGCTCTATAATCTGTTCTCCCGATGTCTTCCTCTGTTATGCCCACCATCCAGCCAAAAATCCCTAAGCTCCCTCTTATAGAATGTTGGAAATTAATATGGATATCTACCCTCAACATTTGAGAGTCATTTGATAGGTTTAAAGAAAGATATGGCCGAATCAATTGACATTACCTTTCTAGCCGCCAAACACTATTTCTACCACTCCACTTGGACGCGCCCAAATGAAGTCTTAATGAGATTCATATTTAATAAAATTTATTTTGAATTGTTATTTGAATGTCCTATGTCGAAAAAATCTGGAATCACCTCATTCTAACTTTAGAGTAAGGAGATATTCTATATTTAGTGCAGTGGGGTCCATTCTTCCGGCCAAACTGATTTCTCAATTTGAATGATTTTTCTATACCATTGGATTTTGAATTGGGTCTTGGTCCAAAAGACATATTTTAATACCACGAGAATATGAAGCCTAAAAAAAAAGGATTCACTTTAATTGGACCAACAATATATAATTTATGCCTGAAAAACCATATCTATATAAAACTGTCAATTTTACAGAATTACCCCAATTTCACATTTAATCCCAAAATACACCAAAAACACAGAAATGATGCAGATACACTCAAATTTAATAATTGAGAGGGATTAAATCATTGAAAACATATTAATAATATTTAAAATATTAACTCTATCAATTCCCCCACAATTATCCCTTGGAATCTTGGACAAGTCAGAATCAAATTAAAATCAAAGTAAATTCAAAAAACATATCCATGAGATCCATGAAGTTGAAAACAAGAAACATAATATAACATTCCTCATCAAAATATATTATTTCATGTTCTTAATTTAAGATCATTCAATATATTTACTCTTAATTTCTCATCCAATGAACACGAAACATGTACCTAACTTTCATTATCTATCATCACAAAAATTTTCAATTTTTTAGCAATGTATTTCTCATCCAAACTCATACAAGGGTCACCATAGTCTTGATAAATTCCTACATCTCCACCCGATATGAGTGAAAGGAAAATGTTTATCATGAGTACTTTTCAAGGTTGTTCTATGGATTTAGGTGGGTAGGATTTATATGTGAAAATTCTGAGGCTGAATGTAGAGGGATTAGCTCTTTTGAAGCAAAATTGCATTACTCTAATTTTCACACAAGTATGGTCTCCTCTTCACTCCCCTTAGTAGAAAATAAGATCCTTCTTAATGTAATATCAAGAAATGTTCACACAGTTCATCATTTTAGTAGAAAACTTTTCAATTTTCTCAAATATAATATTTATTGAAAGATCCAGAAAAGGCACAACTTTCTTTTTACACTAGAAGCTTCAGAAAGGCACAACTTCTCTCATCCCGAAAGCTGTAGAAAAGGAACTTCTTTCAGCAGAATGATTTTTTTCCGTAAAAATAACATCTATTCAGAACATTATTTTCCACCCAAGTTTTTAGAAAATAATATATCACCACACAAGACATCTTCCCCCCCACACTTAAGTTCAAATAGATCATGAAATTTTACTTCAAGAGAAGGTTGGATAGGGAAAATTGGCTTGTAATGTGGAAAACCTTACAGGAGGTTCATGGATTCTATGAGCTACAAGGATTAAATTTAAATGGTTGGCCAGAATGAAAGGGATTATCTTGAAAAGGGGGTTTACAAACCAAATAAGTGCATCAATCAATTAAAACACATATACCCCAAAACCATAAGTTTTGAAAGGATTAAATCAAATTCTAGTTAAAACAAGCATGATTTGGTTCTCTCATAAAGTGAGGTGAAAGTAAAGAATGTGAAAATAATAGGTTCAAAATTCTCATAGGAAAGTGATTTCAAATATAAGACAGTGATATGTGGCATGGGATCCAAAAAATCAGAGTAATTTTCATGAAATTACTAAAGAATTGAACTTGAAACAAAGTCATTTTTTGCATTCATTTAAGCTCAGTTTCATGGAACAAATTATTTCTCCCATGTACATGGGTTTCAAAAATGTAAAAGATAATCATCTCAGCCCAAAAATTTCAAAAACACAAAAAAATCAAAAAATAAAAACACAAAATTTGAAACTCACACATGTTTTTAAAACAAATAGGAAAACAAACAACACATAAAAATCCAAAAATACAAAGTTCCCTCCCCTACACTTAAATGAGTATGTTTCCACAATGAATTAAAATAGATTTAATAGACCAGAATATTTGAAATTGATTCACATCAATTAATAAAATATAAAGGAGAGGTACGACCTGATGAAGTTTATTGATAAACAGGTTGGAGGAGTTTGATATACTCCATTGGCTCAAATAGCATGGTCTTAAGGAATTTCCTCAATCTACGCCCATTAACAGTGAAAGGATCCTTCACTCCATCTTTCAAAATCTGCACAACCCCAAAAGAATACACATGGGTAACTATAAAGGGACCTTCCCACCTAGAATTAAGTTTACCTTGCATCATCTTGAGTCTTGAATTGAATAACAACACTTTGTCTCCAGGATGAAAGCCTTTTTGTTGGATTAGTTAGTCATGAGCCACTCTTGTTCTCTCTTTGTAAATTATTGAATATTCAAATGCTTCCCTTATAATTTATTCCAGCTCTTGTAACTACAATATTCTCTCTTTACCATCACTTTCAAGATCCATATTCATCTTCCTCACATCCCAGTATGCCTTGTGTTCCAATTCCACAGGTAGGTGACATCATTTCCCATAAATCATCCTATATGGAATCATTCCAATTTCGGTTTTGTAGGAAGTCTTGTAAGCCCATAATGTTTCTACTAAAATTTGGCTCCAATCCTTCCTATTTGGATTAATAGTCTTTTCCAAAATTCCATTGATTTCCCTATTGGACACTTTAGCTTGCCCATTAGTATGTGGATGATAGGGAGTTGATGTTTTATGATGAACCCCATACTTTTTCAAAAAATCCTCTATTCTCCAATTACATAAGTGAGTCCCTTGATCACTAATGATGGCTCTAGGACCTCCAATCCTACAAAATATGTTATCCCTGAAAAAATCACAAAAAAATTTAGCATCATCAGTCCTGGTGTGTTTTTCTTCCACCCATTTGGAAACATAATCAACAGTAAGGAGAATATATGAATTTCCAAATGACATTCGGAATGGGCCCATAAAATCTATCCCCCAATCATCAAATATTTCACAAAAAATTAGTGTATTTTGGGGCATTTCTGCTCTTTTTGAAATATTTCCTGTAAACTGACATTTTTCACACCGTTTACAAAATTCATAGGAATCTTTGAAAAGTGTTGGCAAATAAAGTCCAGATTCTAAAACCTTCCATTCTGTCCTTTGAGTTCAAAAGTGGTATCCACAAGTATTTGTGTGACAAAACATAAATATTGGTTCAATTCCATTTTATGCAAACATCTTCTTATCACTTGGTCATTGCAAATCTTCCATAGAAATGGATCATCCCAAATGTAATATTTAGATCCAGATTTCAATTTGTGAATATGGTGAGAATTTAAATGAGATGGGAAATAAGATGTTAGAATATAATTGACCATGTCAGCATACCAAGGTACCTCTCCTTCAATCAAGTACAACTGCTCTCATGGAAAGAGATCATTCTGTGGTTCAATGTCTGGAATTTTAACTTCAGCGGTGTTGGGTAGTCCACTTAAGTGATCGGCCACTTGGTTCTAAGATCCCTTCATATCTTTGATTTCTATGTTGAACTTCTATAGTAGTATCATCCAACTCACTAGCCTCGGTTTTGCTTCAGTCTTCTTCATCAAGGACCTAGGAGTTGCATGATCGGAAAACACAATGACTTTGGTTCCAAGAAGATATGATCTAAATCATTCTAATGCCAAAAAAACTGCTAATAACTCTTTTTCTATTGTTTTGTAGTTGAATTGGTCCACATCTAATGTTTTTGGGGGCATATGCAATGACTTGTGTCTTGCCCTCAATTATCTGAGAAAAGGACTACTCCAACAACATGGTTTGAAGCATCACAATGTAGCTTGAATGGTTCATCCCAATTGGGTGGCTGCATTACTGGTGGTGTAATAAATCTCATTTTAAACTCATCAAAGGCTTCCCTACATGAACTATTGAAATCTAAATCAGCATCTTTCAAAAGTAATCTAGAGAGAGGGAGAGAAATCATACTAAAATATTTGATAATCCTCATTTAGAATCCTTCATTTCCTAAAAATGATCTAACATGTTTCACACAAGTTGGGTAAGGAAAAGAATTTTTCACATCAATTTTTGATTTATCAACTTCAATTCCTTTATGTGAAATGACATGCACAAGGAAAATTTCTCTCTCAACCATAAAATGCCACTTTTCAAAATTCAATACAAGGTTCTTCTCAATGCAAATTTTCAGAACCTTTTCCATATTTTTCAAGCAATGGTCAATAGAATTCCCAAAAATTGTGAAGTCATCCAAGAAAACCTCCAAGAAATATTCAATGTGATGAGAAAAAATACTTAACATACACCTCTGAAATGTACATGGAGAATTACACAATCCAAATGGCATCCTTTTGTATGATAATGTGCTAAAAGGACAAGTAAATTTAGTCTTCTCTTGATCTTCGGGAGCAATGGGTACCTGAAAATAGACTGAAAATCCATACAAAAAACAATAATGAGTTCTACCTACCAACCTCTCTAGAATCTAGTCAATGAAAGGGATAGGGAAGTGATCTTTTCATGTGACCTGATTCATCTTCCTAAAATCTATGCATACTCTCTAACTATTCTGAATTCTCACAGGGATTAATTCATTCTTTTCATTCCTCACAATGGTTAGGCCAGTTTTATTTTGGACTATATGGATTGGCTAACCCATTTTGAATCTGATATGGGATAGATGATCCCAGCTTCTAAAATATTCTCAATCTATTTTCTTTATAACCTCTATCAGGGTGGGGTTTAGCCTCCTTTGGGGTTGTATGATAGGTTTGGAATCTCTCTCAAGAATAATTCTATGTGAGAAAAGTTTTGGGTTTATTCCTGGGATATCACCTAATCTCCACCCTATTTCTTGGAAATTATCCCTCAAAAGCTCAATCAATGATTTTTCTGGAGTTTCAAAGAGATTATTAGCAATTATTACTGGTAATTTCTCTCCCTCTATAAGGGAAACATAATCTAAATTGGTGGGGAGTAGTTTTAAATATAGATTAGGAGGATTCTCAAGGGATGAAACTATATTGAGGTTCCCCACATCCAATGGTTTGACATCTTACACACAAGAAATCATATAATCTTCATCATCATTTAACCAATTATCAAATAAATCAAATTTCACCTCTTCTTCCAATAGGAAATCAGAATCTCTAAGAGTTTTGGAATCCATATGTTCAGTGATATTTTTAATGGAAAAAATCTCTCATAATGATAAAAATTCATGAAACATACCCGATTCTTCAATTGGTTCTGTACCATCTTCATGGGAGAGTGAGAAAAGTGAATGATCATCTGATTGGTGCCTCATGGATTCAAAAATATTGAAGTGGACAACACTGTCTCCAAATTCCAGGGTAAGTGTCCCTTCATGGACATTGATGATGGTTTTGGCCGTCTTCAAGAATGGTCTCCCCAAAATGATGGGTGAGTGTGATGGGATCCTATCATCTTCCATATTCAACAAATAAAAGTCAGCATGGAATAAAAGATCTTTGAATTTTACCAAGACATCCTCCAAAACTCCTACTGGGAAAACTGTGGATCTATTTGCAAGCTGGACCACCACTCTTGTGGGATTTAAGTATCCCATCTACAATGAAGTATATACTGAGTGAGTAAATACATTAATTGATGCACCTAAATCTCACAAATCATTAGATAAATTTAATGAACCAATGGTGCATGGAAAAGAAAATGTCCTCAGATCTTGAAATTTGGTTGGCCATTGTGGTGTGATAAGGGCTGAGACACTTCTTCCCAAACCGATCCTCTCATTACCTTGAAGTCTCCTCTTATTGGTGCATAGATCCTTCAAACATTTAGCATACTTTGGAATTTTTTTGAGTGCTTCAAGAAGAGGTATGTTGATTTCCACATTATGGAAGGTATCCAGAATATCTTTTTGTAGTGTTTCTTTTTGCAACCTCTTTGATTCAATCATCCTTAATGGAAATGGTGGTGGTATATCTTTCTTCTATATTTGATGACTTTGAAATGGTGTTTCTTGTTTCTTCTTCCTTAGCCTATCCTTATCATCCTCCTCTTTCTTATCTTCTTTCCCAATGTATTTTCATAGAATTCTCATCATTTATAACTTCATTCTCGCCCAGATCAGGTTTTCTTGTTTTAGGTTCAATGGTGGACAGTGGTTGGAGTTCTTTTCCACTTCTTGTAGTTATAATAATAACATTCTCTTTTGGGTTTGGGATTTTTTGAGAATGTAGTTTACCTGGATTTTTGGTCTGAAAGTCCATGAGACCTTTAAACTTATTGGACAAATCTTTAACGGTGTCCTTCAACCCCTCAAACTCATATTTTTGTTACTAGATTTGAATTGGAGGTTATGCACTGGTGGATGGATGATCATAGGTTACATGGAAAGTGGGTGGTTTTTGTTATGAAGGATGGCTATAAGGTTGCTTTTGTTGAAATGGTGGTGGGTTCTGGAATTGATTCTGGATTTGTAGATGGTTTTGAAGCTGGTTTTGGTATGGGGGTCTACCTTGATTCTGTTGATTTCCATACCCATAATGGACTTGTTTAAGATCTCTCCATCCTTGATTTTGTTGGAACTATATTTGTTGAAAGGTTGCTGCACATGTTTCCATTCCCTATATTTCATAACATTGGTCAGCGAAATGAAAAGGTGATGAGCATAAACCACATACCTTAGCTGGAACTTGTTGCTCACTAACTTTCTTCAAGGCCATCTGTCTCACCAAACTAGTAAGCTCTTCAATCCTAGTTTCGAATAAGTGTGATGGATGAGATGTGCGTAGCTCATGAATACCTCTTGTTCCAATACCTCTTGTTCCAAACTGCTATGAGTTTCGGGAAATATTCTCAATCAAGCCCTTGGCCTCATCCGGTGACTTGTCAATAAATGCACCTCCAGATGATTAATCAAGAAGGTTTCTATCATTGTCCAATAGTCCTTGATAGAAGAAGACAGGAAAGTGATGTTCCTCAAAGGATTGATGCAGACCACTGGCACATAGCTTCTTAAATCACTCCCAGTACTCGTAAAGGTTTTTCCAAATGATTGCCATATAGCATAGATTTCCTTCCGAATGGTTGTTCTTCTAGAGGTGGGGAAGAATCGTTGCATAAAAAATCTTACCAGGTCATTCCAGTCTTGTACATCTATTGTTTGTAGGCCATAAAACCATTCTTTATCAGCCCCATCTAATGAAAATGGAAATTCCTTCCATTTTACCTGCTCCTCAGTAATTCCACGGGGTCTGAAAGTTGAGCAGACATGTGTAAACTCTTTAATGAGTTTGTTCGGATCTTCACCTTCCAAACCATGAAAATTTGGAAGCAAAGTAATCATGTTAGATTTCATTTCAAAATAATTTTGTAACACTGGCATGGAATGTTGATTGTTTTGATTAAGGAATTGTGTTGCACAAAGGTCTTTAAGTGTTTGGTTTTGATTTTCATCCATGATGACAGGCTGAGAGTGATCACTAGAAGTTTAACTGGAGTCGTCAAGGGGAATTTCTTCAAATTTAGATTGAAAATTAATGTTCCTAAGTCTATTCAATAAGGTTCTTTAAATTTCAGGATCTATGGGTAAATGTTCTGTTTTTGAGGTTCGATTCATGCAATTATGAAGAGAAAAGATGAAAATAGAAAGGAAAGAAAATAAAATAAATGTTGGGACTACCTCCCCGACAACGACACCAAGTTTTGACACGTGCCTGTCTTGGGGTGTGGAAAAAACAATAATTTAATAAGTTAAAATGCAGTATAGTGATTAACATAGGTTGTCTCCACAGAGGAGTGCACAATAATCAATTTGGCACCTTAAAATAAGAGAAATAAGTGGTGTTGTTTTTGAAATTGTTTGATTTCGAAAATACATGAAGGAAACTAAATAAACTAAAGAAATTAAGTGAATGTTTTAAAACAAATTGAAAAATGATGTTATTTTAATCAGTGATATGAAATGGTGATCAGGTTAGGGTTGGTTTTCCAATTTTAATTCTATCACAGTTCACTTTACCCAATTCTCTTCTGCTAAATCTTTAAGAGTGAGAATCCATAATCATTTTTTCTCAATTCCATGGTCAAATAAAAATGTGATAATAAACTTTACTAAAACCTCATATTGGTCTACTCTCCTTGAAATGTGTAATAGAGTTGTAGCGATTACCCCCAATTATCTTAGGCAATTCCCAATTGAGTCTTGTTTATCCCACGCAATAAAAAACATTCATTACTCATCGTACACATACCAGTGATCACCAAGTACTTTACCACTAAGTCCTGGTCTATTCCATCATTTATAAACCAGAACCTAGTGGATAAAGATATTGATCATTAAATAAATATTAATAAATAACAGAATCTAAAATCAGATACAATCGTACATGATTATAAAAAATGTTATAGGAAATTGAAATTGATTCACATAAGAGAAAGGGGGATATTAAAACATTACGTGCAAGAACCCATGAACTAAAAAAGGTTAAACCTACCCCTCCCAAATCACTAATAATATTTTCCCCACCATGGTAAGGGTAACTGAGTAGAAGGGGAAATAATAAGTCATTAAAATCTAAGAAGAACAAAAGAAAGATAACAAAGAACAGAAAATTTGATGCTCCAGAATCTCTCCTCCAGAAGTTTTCCTCTGTTATGCCCACCATCCTGTAAAAACACAGTAAGGTCCCTTCTTATATAATGTTGAAAATTATGTTGGATATCGACCCTCAAAATTTGAGAGTCATTAGACAGCTGTAAATAAATATATGGCCGAATAAATTGACATCAAGTTTCCGGCCGCAGAACACTGTTTCACCCACTCCACTTGGATGCGCCAAAAATAAGTCTTAATGAGATCCATATTTTATAAAATTTATTGTGAACCGTTATTTTCATGTCCTCTGTCGACACCAGCTAGAATAACCTCATTCTATGATCGGATGCAGGAGATAATCCATATTTATTGCAGTAGGGTCCATTCTTCCTGCCAAACTGATTTATCAATTTGAATGATTTTTCTGTACAAATGGATTTAGAATTGGGTCTTGGTCCAGAAGACATATTTTAATCCCACAAGAATATGAATCCTAAAAAAAGGATTCACATCAATTGGACCAATATTATAAAATTTATTCCCAAAAAACAGAAGCTATATAAAACTGTCAATTTTACAGAAGTACCCCATTTTCACATTCAAGCCCAAAATACACCAAAAATAGATAAATTATGCGGATACACTAAAATTGAGTAATTGAGAGGGATTATATCATTGAAAACATATTAATAATATTGAAAATATTAACTCTATCAAATATTTAAGGAAAGATATTTCTAATGAATATAATTTCTTTTCCAATAACTGATTTATAATTTACTAAGATATTATATATATTTTCATATTTAGTAGAAAATTTACAAGTATATTTCATAATGTAGATAATATTATTCCTACCTACCTACAAAATGGATAGGTTATAATAATATTATTTCTTGGATCATTGAAGCACCGTGTCACGTTTCATGCATGCTATTGAAGAACTCGTTGTTGATTAAAATGAAATCCATCAAAACATTTATATTACTATTAAAAAAATGATATACTTCATAAAAAAATAGGATGTTAAAAAACCTATATGGAAAAGAAGAAAAAATCCCACATTTAATAAATGTGGGAAGAAGAATCCTCATAACTATTTCAAGGGAATCTGAGGATGTTTAAAATGTAAAAAATAGTAAAATCAAGCTAATAAATACTGAAGAGAGATGAAAAAACACCTAATGTGATACAAGAATGGAATTTTCTGGTAACCACACATTTGTTGATGTAGTGTTTCAACTATAAAGAACATTGACATTATGTAATATCATTCCCTAATCCATGGGTAATTAGATATAATAAATGACAATGATCTCCAAAGCCTATAGAGTAAGCAAGGGCATATGTTATCACTACTGGTGAGGTGGATCTTAAAAATTAGGTACTAACATATAAACTAGTTATTCATTTAATAATGGGGAATATAATTTTTTATTATATTTTTCACATTCATTCATATGTTTCAAGTTTAGTATTACTATTCAATGACCGCATTAAAACATTAGGGATGAGTTTTCTATAAGAACAAATAATTTAGAAATTATTGAACATTAGGTATATAAATCCTATATAGTCTATGTTTATAGATTGAACCATCCATAAAAGCATTTTATACTTTCCTTATGGGAATTTGATTCTATATTGGGCATCGATTTGATTTTCTTATATAAAGACAATATCAAAAATCTGGATAGGTTTATTACACTCCATATATCATGAAATCCTACAATCCTATACATTATTAAGGGGAAGGATGAATTCCATTTTGGAATATGCTTATCATACATGGACATTATTTACTTATGAGAAATCATATCAGGCTAAAATGATTCAAAGATAGTTGAAAAACATTCTTGATGACATGCCTTTTTTGAGGGACTATAATGATTTATTCCCTGAAGAGTTTCATAGTATTTTTCTTGACTAATAGGTTGAGTTATAAAATGAAATTATACCAAGATATAATCCAATATAAAAGAATCCTAACATAATGGAAACTATTCATTGGGAGTAACTGAATAAGAAGTTACAAGAGAGTTTTTAAAATGATTTTAAACTCTTATGTACTTCACAGTGGGGTGAATGGGTCATCTATATCACTAATAAGGATGCTTCTATGTTCACCAACATTTATAATTATGAACTCAAAAAACAAATGAAAAAGAAAAATTATCCTCTGACACATATTATTCAATTATTCAATTAAATTTTTTGGGCTAATACTTCTACGTGGTGTAATATTTGTCAAGATTTCACTAATTAAGGGTTATAGATAAATATATTCTAAATACTTCCTTCTAGATGAGGTATGGACACTTTGAGTTCACAGTTATTCCATTAAACTCAATAATTTCCTAGTAATCCTCATGGAATTAGTGAATATATCCTTTGGAGATTACATAAACAAATTTAATGTAGGCTTTATAGATGATACTCTGATATACTGAAATAGAAACTAGGAGAATGAAGAACATTTCAATATTGTACTAAAGTTTTTATAAAAGGACAATATATATGAAAATTATAGTAAATATGAGTTTTTATTGGATGGTGTGTCATTATTTGGGAATGTTATCACCAAAAAAAGGGATATCAATGGACCCTTCTAAGAGAAATAAAATTAAGAAGTGGCCTAGACTGGTTTATTCATTGAATATATATATTTACCTTGGACTAGAAGGGTATTACTAATGGTTTGTGAGAAATATCTAATACTTTCTATTCCATATAACTTGGTTAATATATATGGGGTAAAATATTTATTGACCAATGATTTTGAAGTGAATTTAAATGAATTTAAAAAAGAATTTTTACTGCACAAATAATTACATCACCCGCAAGTGTGGAACTATTTTTGGTATATAGTGATGCTTTAAATATTGATTGCGGTATTTTAATGTATTGGGATCTTCCAGAGAACTATAGATAGAAAAATATGAAGATGGATATCATAAAAACACATCAATGTGCATGGTATGTCAGTAGGTCATGACATAATGTAAAACCACTATGGGGATAATTAAACCATTACCCATACCAACATATAAATGGGATAAAATCACAATGTCTTGATTCACAGATCCTCCAAAGGCATCTAATGAAACTAGTCCTACATGGGTCATTGTTGATAATCCTAAAAAAACAGCTCACTTCATTATAATTCAAGAGTACTACAACATGATCAATATAAAAGTGAATACATTAGTGAAATGGCTAGTCTATATAGAGCACCACTATCATCCATATCCAATCAAGATCTGTGATTTACCTCAATGTCTTTGAATACTCTCCAATATTCACTAAAATCTAAGTTGAAATTCAGTATGGATTGACACACCCAATCTAAAGGATAAACTATGAGGACAATCCATAATATTGTAGACATGTTGATGGAATACTTTATAGACTTCAATGGAGGATCGTATCGACATATTCCTCTCATTTATTTCTCATACAGTAATTGTTTTCACTCACGAATCCAAATGGATCCTTATGAATACCTTTATGGGAAGAGATATAGAATGACTATGTGTTTGGAATAAGTAATGAATCACAAGAAGTTCTAATCTAAAATGGTTTATGAATTTTTTTGAAAGAACAAGAAAATTCAACAACACGTCATGGCTATCAAAGTTAAAGGAAGTGATATGTTGAAACTTTTTAATGATATGTAGGAATTTTCGTTGGAGATAAAGTGTTCCTCTTCATATCTTCATTGAAGTGTTTTATGATATTTGGGACTTTGAGAAACCTATGTCACAGTTAAATCGATCTGTTTGAGATTATTGATCGTATAAAAGTCAAGGATTATCATCTGATTCTCCTAATAAACCCGTCTTAAGTTCATTATGTGTTACACATATCCCTGTTGATAATATTCCTATAAGATCCATCCATGTACTTAATTTAGTACTGGAAAATTTATAAAATGATCTCTATTGTGAGGATAATCTAGTGAAGATCTTGGATCATTGAGATAATGCTTACATAATAAGGGAACTCGTGTAGTCCAGGTGTCATGGTAAAACAATCAGTATGAGGATGTGACATGGGAAACATAGGAAGAGATGAATTTGAAGTACCCTCAGTGAATTTGAAATTTTTATGTGTAATATATGTCATAGGATTAAATGTATTAAGGGGGGATAATTTAATTACATTAAACTTTATCAATGGAATTTTTCTTTGATTATAGAATAATTTTATACTTAGTAATGTAGTATTATATATATATCATATAAACCACATGATAAAATCGAAAACATTTTGTTGCAATAAATTGAGTTTTAAATTTAAATAATAATCTTTTCAATATAAATTGAAAATATTAAAATGGAACAATAATAGAAAATATATAATATAATATATGAAAATTTGGATCTTCTTAATCGACTAGGAAAAACTCAATCATGAACAACACTGTAGAAATGAAAAAATATTATTAAGAAAATATTAATATTGTAAATTAAATTATATATAATCTTTTTATTAAAAATAATTTAATGAATAATGAATGAAATATCAAGTATTAATAGGAAGTAGGGATCCCATATTACCAATACAAATTAGATAGTTGTAATAGTAATCTAAACATTAAAGTGAGACCATTAAAATAGTAATCTAAACATTAGGAATAGTAACCAAGAATTTAGAATAGTTTCATCACATATGGAGGTGAAATATAGTATTTAGGTATCATATAAAATAAAAATATAACCTTTTATATAATAAAAAAGTAAATAATTGTTTTAAAAAGGAAAAAATATGTGTTTTAAATTTTGACAACCATACACACATTATTTTAAATTTTTTAAAATATAATAATTTCAATGATTTTTTTCCAAAATTAATTTATAGATTAATATTAGAATTTATTATAATTATAATAAAATTTATGAGAATATAAGTAATTTTTTAATGGGTTCAAAAATTGATCACAATATTAATACTGCCAGTTTTCAAATAAATATATGTTTAATTTTAAATGTTAATTTATAATATTTTAAATTTATTTTCCTAAAATTAATTTCATATCTAGAGTATACATGTTAAAAGTAGTTCGGTTGAGGTTTTGGGTAATTTATACAATAGTATAATTTTTAGTTAATAGTGAAATATTGTAAAATATGGTATTTAATCTTATAAGTTAAATACATGATTAATTTTATCATGTGTGGTCTAATAACCCATTACTTAAAAATAATATATATTATTTACTATATATATTAACAAGAATTATCACTATTTTTAGTCTTGAGAAAAAAACAATGAATGCAATATTCTAAAAACACCTATATCCCCCTTGTAAATACTATATATCACATACCTATCTCCTAACATATTCTAATCCTTGGATAATGCCAAAGTTTTATCTGATTCACTTCCGAAACCACTCCCCCATGTCATAGTTCTTCTATACTTACCATAATGAAAATTCCAAGTGACTTAAAAAGTGTTTCGAGGAGATTACATTCAGGAGGTAATATTCCTAAACTACAAATTTTAAATTCTTTACTTCTTAGACCTTCTCATACCCTCCCTCATCTAACATGAAATAATAAATACATTATCCTATATATAGTATAATTTTATATTTATCATTTAATATCTACCATCCATACCCATCCATTATCCTATTATTCTAAATATATAACCATTATCCATATTAAGTCAACTCCCCTCCTCTGTGGATGTTGAGTTTATATTTTACATTACCACCTTGATTGGGAGAATGAATTATATTATAATGATTCAAAATGAATTAATTTATTATATTTTATATTTTTTTACATGATGGAATGAATATATGGCCAAAATATAAAATAAAATGACACTAGTTTCTGATGGTTGGTAAAGCCAACTAAATAAACATACCATATAAAATTTATATTTTATCAAAATAATTTATCCATATATTAGAAAAAATATTGATATGTGAGACCATTTAAATTCTATGAAGGAAATTAATTCCATTTCATTACAATTCTTGAGTTTCAGCCCCAATTGATAAAAAACTCCATAATTATTCTCCAGTGATATGACCATGGAACCATAAAACGAACACCTTCAGAACAATGAAATTAAACATTATATCTAATTGAAATGGTTCTATTTGAATAATATATAACTCTAATATTTAAAATATATATATAAAAGGTTGTAGATAATTTATTTAATGATATAAGCTTTTTTATTTAGGATGCGAAGTGCTAGTATAGAATGATTTTGGAATATATGGTAAGGGATCTATACAAACCTCCCTATTTTATATATGTTAGGATTTATCTCTCTTAACCTCACCTTCACTCACTAATATATTATTTACATATTATATGTTAATTATATACTTCCTCCACATATATAACTTATATAATTAACAATTAATTTATATATATATATATATTTTTTAATGGTTACCTTCAAAATTTTATTCAAAAAGAAAACCGGATTAAAGGGAACATCTCCATATCTCAACCCATTTCGTGTACCACTCCATAAAATGGTTTAATCTATACATTGTTTATAAAAAAATTAGTTTTTTTATCTAAGTACAATTTATTTCAATTTTTATTTTTATGGAATGTAATATGTTATTTCTATTTTTAAATACTCTTTACCCATTTCCCTAAAACCCCACTTAAGAGTTATATTTTCAAAGTAACCTATCCACTCTTTATCATATATTCACTTAAATTAAACATTACATTTCATGAACTAAGATTAATTTTCATCTATGATCATCCAAAAAATTTTAATCCACGTATTTATCGAATTCATTATGATATTCCATCTGATAATGCTATAAGATATAATTAATTAAATAAATTTCATTCTAGGGGTGATTTTTATTTTTATTCTTTATGTTTGATTACATAAGTGGAACACATATGCATGTAAATATTGTGATGGATGAACCAATGTAGATATCTAACCCAATGGGTACGTTTTAAATGTCCTAAGATGATATTTATTGTATTATAGTGTAAACCTAATCCAAGATAAGACTTTATCAAGAATTTTTTGTTGTCTTGGAAGTTACCATTGGCTAATTAATACATCTTGTTTAATTTTTTTCCAAATTAAAATATTCAAATTTTCTTGCGATTAAACATACTTTACATTATTCTCCCTTATGATTATTCATGATCCATGTATTTCTTCATATCTTGTAATTCCTTTTTATGGATACGATATGGTTTATTAACATGTCTATTCCCTTACTACATTTTGTACCTCACCCCTTTTGTTTACCTATTTCCTATGTTATCCTCTAAATTTTTATGATCTCAAAGGTATTTAGGATATCATTATGAATATTAAAATAATAAGTTTTATTTTTTGTTTCATTTGTTTATTTTATATACCTAGTCTCCCAATGTTGTTTGGCCTATATATCCTTAGGTTGTATTTATAAGATATTTATGTTAAACAAAATTTAATGATATGTGTAATGGATTTGGTCACTATAATCACCACCCATTATTTTTATATCTTATAATTATTATTTTAAAAAATGTGTTCAATCCTTATATGATTTAGATTATTCCCTTCTCTAATAGTAAGATAGTAGGAATTTTTGGGATCTTCAACTTGAAATAAAAAAACATTGGATAATTCTTCCATATTGATAATAATTTAAAATCCATCCCTTTTAATAAGTTATTTTTCCATTATAAAAAACAAATCATTGGTCCTATCACATATTTGACTCTCGTTTAACATTTTTGTTTGATCCCATCAAAAAATAAAACCTCATATGAATTCCTTCGGTTAGGGCCCTTTTTCAAAAAACCAAATACATTAATTTTTAATGAACACTAATTTAAAAAGGTCCCTAAACCACAAAAACATTATTAATTTCCTTTCAAGATCATTATATATATATATTATAATTTATGAAGTGTATCAATTGTTGAGAATTCATGGGATTATCCTCATTAAATCAAAGAAATCATTCTAGAAAATCATTGATATGTCTTCCTTGTATGTATATTTACTCTTCTCGCCATTAGAAATTTGTTTTCATATACTAATAATGATGGGAATTTTTTTAACATGATGAATTTATTAGTCATTCCTTCCAACAATATACTCAATCCCTTAATGACTAATTTCTATATGAATCACTTAAGAATTATCATTTTGAATTTTTATTTTTGAACGTATGTTGCTTCTGTTTTCTAATTGAACCCCCTAAAATCTTTCCTTATTTCATTAAAATGTATAGAATGGTAATCCTAGAAACCATCGTATTTGTGTCTATAGTCTTTTCTATGCCACCCAAAACCTATGAAAATAATTCCTTTGGTAATTTTTGAGTATTCCCTTGAGAATATTCTTTTTGTTCTAGTACACATCAAGCTTATTTTTTATAGGTTTTAAAGAAACTCTATTCATATACTGACCCCTATCACCTCAATTATAGTATCCTTGTTTTTGGATTTTTCTCAGCTATAGATTTAATATAATTTCCTATGAAACCTATACTGTTAGGTTTAATATTTTTATAATATTCATATTTAACATGTAAAGATATTATCTAATTAACCATACAACTTTTAAGAGTATTATTAGATAACTCAAAAGTTAATATATGAAATTTTTTCCATTCAATTTTCATTATTCCAAGGGAATTATTAGCCTTTCTAAACATAAATTACACTGACTTGTTTTTATTCACTTGAGTTTAATTATACTTCCATGATTTTTCTTCTAAATCCTTATTGATAATCCACATTAACCACAAGTGGAATGATATATTCAATGTAGTCATTTTATTCCCTATGAAACTCATTTTAATTATTCTTTTAACTTATAATTTTTTTATTGGAAAAAATGATACGTTTTTAGATTAGTTTTTTTTCATGATTTAATTTATGTTCTATATATAATATGCAAATAAAGTGGGCATTATATTACCCTTTATCTCAATTACTAGAGAAATATACATTTCTTATAACATATTCCATACATTTGATGTCTTTTTAGAATATTTTTCATCAATGTCTCCACTTGAGGAAGAGTTTTCATTCTCTGATATACTTAACATGCTTCTCTTTATCCAGAATGATGTAATTATTTGGGTTTTTGACTTATTATATGGTTATTTTTCTCCACAATCTTTTAGTTCTACAAATTTCTTCACTTTTTGGAACTATGTAGAAAAGTAACTCATTTTACAACATTTGGAACATCTAATTCTAATATTTCTATTATATTTCCCTACTCCCAATTTTATATATTTATTTGAGAGAGTTGTGATTCTATTTTATTTTTCATAGCTCCCATAATCTCCATATATTTTATTTTAAGACTTGTATTTTTTCCCGGATCTTGAATTTATTCAGGGAATTAAAATTAATTTACCAACATAGAATTATTCTTGATGCTCGATGCTTTTCTCATAATATATTTTTAGGTGATATTGTTGATCTCAGAAAACGATATATGATTATTTTATTTTAATGGTATGATATTTGGGACAAATATATCTAAAAGGATCCTCATTTTATTTTTTTGACTATAGTAGAGTCATTATGCTTGTCCTTTAAGCCTCTTAAATGAATAAATATCTTATTCACCCTAGTGAAATATTGTTTAATATTATCATTTTCATCCATTATGATATCTTAAAAAATTTCCCTCCAAATTGAAAACTTTTCCTCTTATATCTTGATAATACCATATACATTTTCCCAATATTATCCCATATTACCTATGTTTTATGAGATGAAATCCTCTTATTTTACATTAATTCAAATATCTGTGATAGTATTTTTTTTTCTTAAATTACGTATATCTCAAGATTTATCTTATTTATAAATTATATTGAATTATACCTTACAGTTTTTGGGTATCCTCCAATAAAACCATCACTCATTTTAAGTCCTTCTGAAAGTAAAAATTTTGTAATTTGATTCTTCAAACCAAAAACATTATTTCCCTAAATCTGGAACTCTATTATTGTTAATATAATTTAGGTTCTTTATAATATAACTATGAATATTAAAATTAGAAGGACAATGTCCAAATTGGTACCACATATAGAGATAAAAAAATCAGGAGACTATCAAGAGGTTTGTGAATCAGTAGTACATGTTTCTCGTTGTGAAAAATTGTTTTTTAGATTCAAACCCATGGGTCTAGTTAAGGTCTTAATTCACTCTTTTTAAGATCTATCTCAATTATGTACAAGAATATGATACACAAGTATAACACAAGATATTTTTAAAATGTATGGATCAACCTGAGTTCCTTTAGAAATAACTGTTTTATTTTATTCAAGTACACATATTTGTTTTATAATTATAAATTTAAAGGATACTTAATTACCTAAAATTTGAAAATAAGTATTTAGTAGGTATGATACACATGTAATTACATGAATTCTTAACATTGTTTAGATAAGAAACACCTCTTATTCTAATGTTTTTCAATATATCTATAATGAATCATATATTTAAATTTTTTTTGGATTATTCAGAAGATAATATGAGATCATCTTCTAAAATTTTTCTAGCCTCTGAAATAATAGGAGTGAAGTAGTTAGCGAAAAGGCTTCCTCTCCCCAAATAAGAATGAGAATGTCATGAATGAGAGCATCCACACATGAAATGTTTTTATTTCTAACTTAATAGAAAGCACCTATATGATCAAATCCTAGTTCAACGTACCATTTATCTCTTCCTTATCTCAACTTTCAGACACATAGATGTTCTTAATAAAACAAATGTTCAACTACTACTCTATTGATGATTAACATTTTTCTTCTTAATAATTTCATTTTTATATTCACATTGATTTGAAAAATATATTACCATAAAAAATTTATTGGAAATCTTACAATTATCAGTTTTATAAATAATACATGAAGAAAATTAATTTTGACCGTAATAGAAAATTTCAAAAATCAAATTTGAAATTCCATGAAAACTAGACGTGATCCTTCTCATTTAATCTCATTGAAACTCACATAAATATTTTTAAAAATCACATCCCTAGTTAATACCATGATATTTTATCACATCCAGACTATCAATGCAACATCACAAACATACCCGACATCGAGAAAATAGAATTCATCAAAACTAATCATTGTGTATTGAATTAACCCTGAAGAAGAAAAGTGATAGCCTGTATAGTGAACTGATTGTGATAAAGAGAGGAAACCACATGTACAAATTAATCAATTGTGTAATGTGATTGAAAATTTATATCAACCACATGAATAACTAATCAAACATAAAAATAATAAAAACTTTGTGACTCTATTTGGATTTACTATATACAAAAATCACTAACTATGTTGACATGCCATAGGGAAAAGACATAAATCCATATTAGATCTGCCATATAAACAATTTTTTGATTGTGTAAAGAATAAACCTTGATCATGTTGTTGTATTTAACATGAAAATAAATCTTGAGGAAGTATTGGCAATTTTTCTCGAATTTTATAGTCAATCACATAGGCAAAAAATTGACTGTGTGGATAAAATATGATAATTGGATTATTTTCATGCTTTAGTCAACTTTCTGTATTTCGTGTTTCACTCTAGAAAATTCCTAACATTCTTAAACTCAAACTAGTTCTTCCCTAAACCATATCTAACAATTATAATGATACTCAATAGTATATAAAACATGTTTTAGACATATTATCTACATCAACCTTCAATTTTTATTTATTTTATAGAGGTAATACACATCAACCATCAAACATTTTTTTTCAATATTTTGAGACAACCATTATATATTCATAAACAACATTAAATATCACAAAAAATTTAGACAAAAAATTCAAACCTATTACCACTTTATCAGAAAACCCAAGGTTACATAAATAATATTATCATGTCATATGATATAAAATGATAGTGGACAGTGCAGACATAGATAACAAGATCAAGATAACCCTTTTAATGAGAGATGAAATGTAATAATGTATTATTATTTTTGTTTATCACCTTTTTTTTAAATTTTAACTTTGTTTTTTATTCAAATAAAAATTTTATTTTTTGAATTTATTGGATTTCCATTATTGGTATTATTTTTATTGAATTTTTATATATATTTTGGCCTTATTTATTTAGGTACATGAGTTTTCTTTTTTAATAATTATTTGTATTATTATTATTAATAAATGAAATACATAATCTGTTGGTTTTAGTGTTGGGTTGAATATGTTTGAAATATCTGGATATTGTGTTTTTGTTGACACATAATTGTAAATTGTATGATTTTTGTGACATAATGTGAATCAATAATGTGAGAATGTGTTATTCCTAATATCTTTATTATTCTTAATACTTGGAATTTTATTTGAGTATAGTAGTTCCTCGATATGAGAGATATTTTTTTAAAACATCCTGAATATATGTGCATCCTGAAAAGTTGAAGGATTTTGTGAATTTATGATTTGGATAAACATATTATAAAAAATTTGGTGTTTCATAGTATAGTTTTTATAATGTTACAAGGATGTATAGGGGAACATATTTGAAATTGTTTTGTGATATTCCAAGTAGGTCCCATTATAGATAGTGTTTTGGTTCAGGGAAATGTTTTACATGAAATAAAATGAAATAGAATGAATAATGAGATATTTATTGGATTTTTCAATGAATTCAAGAACATGGTTATGTCTATTTTTATATAACATGGGTATCATGTTTTGTTGTTTGGTGAGATTATTTTATGTTTCTGTTTGGGTGAGTTATTATTTGTTACTCCTTAACATAATTATAATATTTATATTGTGATATAATTATTAGAAATATACATTTTTATAATCCATTAATTTTATTCAAATGGTATGATGTGTTGATATTTTATTGTTATATAAGAACCTTGAATAATTCCCCTCATAGTGTGGATGGTTGATATAATTTTCTCTCTCGAGGAGGATTATTATGGATTTATATTTTTTATTTTCAACTTTTCATTTCCCTTTGATGTTTATTTTTATACGATTGGATTTAAAACATGGACTTGAAGATGGTACATATCCCCTCGGGGTTGTCAAAGATAAGACATGATAATTTCTTTATATACCTTTTTGGTGGTGAAAAAAGAGTTTATTGTTATTCTATGAAAAATATTGGATTATTTTTTGAAACTATTTTTTTTCTTTTTTATTTTCCCCATTAATTTTCACCCATTATATGTTCTATAGAAACAATAAAAAGAATAAAATTGATTTCATTTACTTATAGGTGTTAAGGTATTTTTGTATTACCTATCGAGTTGATGTACTCCCACGTTAAATGTGCATATTGGGGAACCATATATTTCATATATTTCATTATAGAAATGAATAATTGAATATTGGATACTAATTTGATAGTATATATAAAAATATTTAAGTAGAGTATCGAAGTAACACATTTAACTTCATGACCTTGTTTGGATTATCAGATATTAATCTTAGTGGAATATAAATTATTCTAATCCCATGACACCATCCACATATTCCAAATTCTAGATAATTAACATATCATATAAATTACAATTATTGGGAAATAGTTTAATAACCCAACATGACTTTTAACCACATTTTTATGTATTAATATATGCCTTCTAAAACTATAAATATAAATTTATACTAACCATCCATAACCAATAAAATAAGAACAAAAAAATAACTACAATAAAAAAAATATTTCATAACATAATATAAATTCCATTATATATTACACATCATCTAATATCATATAATAGATGACATCTACCACTTTATCTAATCTAATTATGTAACCTCCAAGAACATAAAATCTCAAAGAACCGTCATTTAAATATGCACCAAAATGTACAAGTAGGGTGTGAGTACTGAACCCATTATGATTTTCTAAAGACTGCTCATTCACCCGATGTGTGTGAAAATATATCCGGAAAAAATTTGTTTTATAAATAATTTCCATCAAAAGATATATTATTATTAATATAATAAATTCACATGTCAATAACATATAAGCCCTCAACAACCCAAAAATAATGAATGAAAAAAAAATTAATTAAAAAGACACTACTATATTATATAACCATAATAACCAACATTAAAAAAGACAAAACCCATGAGAAATCATTTTTAAAATTCAAAAAATAACACCATTTATATTTCTTACCAATAAAAACCCAAAGAAACATTTGTACTACTACAAAGTTACCCAGATACCTTAGAACCCTGACACTTAATATGGCACTAACATGAATCGAAGCGAATTCCTGATCCCCATGGGTTGGATACTGGCACCTAAAATCATAAAAAAATAAATATGGGAATTATTTTTATACATTTAAAATTAGAGTAAATAGACACGATTTTGTATACTCAAAAGAAAACTCAATAGAGAGAATAGTAACATAAGTCAAACTAGAATAAAAATCCAATGTACAACCACAAATTACAAAAAAAAAATGAAAGATAAAAAACCCACATCACATCGGAAATATAAGCTCAAAGCTAAATAATTTAGTAGTAACTTCTACCTCAAAGTGAAACTTTCCCCTTGCTCGAACGTGGAATAAAGAAATCAAAAAGCACCCGAAGGCTCGGGTATGGTGTGTTCTGAAATCTTTGTAGGGTCTCATCAAGGATTCCATAATAATATTCCACATTAATTAAAAAAAATGTTGATTTCAATTTATAATAAAAAAACATTGAAATATAAATGAATATTAAAAAAGAATATTTTCTTTTCAATTTATGGACACATTTCTAAATAGTGGCTTAATAATCATAATATTTAAAACTCTATAAAAATTCACAAGGCATGTGAAAAATAGTTTACAAAAAATGGAATATATATATAAGAAACTAACAATTAGAAACATGGTTATATTCCAAGAGGTACGATTGTTCCCTGTTTTGGGATCCTCACATACTCGAATAAGTCATCACGATAATAAGTATACACATGTCCCTTGGACACTGGTCACAGTGGACACATCACCATCCCATCAGGGATGTGACCTCCATCATATGTTTTATTAGAGTTATAAATAATCATTAGAGTGTCTTCCAAAATTCTTAAATAACTACATAGGATTTTATGTTCTCTAACAACAATTAGTGAGGGGAAATTTATTTCAAAACTATTCAAACTACAATATAACCATTTTTCGTTTTCAATATGCCAATTTATGGTAAAAACCAAAACATGTTTTTAATAAAATAATTCTTTATCTTGGATAAAACCAATGGGTTCTTATAAAAAACCTATTTTCAAAAAAAAAATTAAATCAATTCCACAAAATCAATTTTATTATTTAAATCCCATAATTTTATTTCACAATTTTAGATCAAATTCCATAAACACACCCAAATTCATTGGAGTTCTGTGCTTTAACAATTTTCATGGAAAATAAAATTAAATTCATAATCCACAATGATGTTTTTTGGACAATTTAAAGGACTGAAATTTATTTTAAATTATTAAATTGTGGATTAAATAAACTTTCCAAACATAAATGGAACCACCTATCTATAGATCACGAGATATCAAATCACAATGACCGCAGTTGGAAACTACAGTGAAGAACATTGGAAAATAAGTTGTGAGGATAAACCCTAAATTAAAGATCAAGATAATGGGGAGTATATCCTCCAATAATATGGATATCCAGAATACCCGAGGATGGAGAAAAGGAGAGAGAGAGAGAGAAGTAACAAGGAAATAATTCTTACCGAGAAAGGGTTGAATGATGATCACCATACTTTGACCCACCTTGTAAAGTGTTCATAGTATCCAAAATGGGTCCTTGAGATCCCAATCAATCTTAATAAATGAAATATACTAATTTTGGGAATAGAGGGGTTTAAAATGGTGTTTGGGGAATTTTTTAATAATTTCTAGAATAATTAAATCTTGCATGCATTGTAAGGTTGGTAAGGTCGCACAGTTCATCAAACAATGCACACCTTTTGTGGGGTTATAGGTTTAAATCATAGTGGTCACATGAGTTTTCAAACAATTCACTAAAAGTGAAAACCTTCACTACCTAGATTTTATTGATTTTCACCTATAGGGTGTGTGGTTTGTAAAACAGTTCACCAACTGTGCATAGCACAAGAGACATCCATGAAAACCAATTTCTTATAAGGTCGTGAATACCAATTTTAATTTCTTATAAGTTTGTGAAAATAGTTTTAGGATGTTACATGTACTAGGGGTAACCTTTAAAATTGTATCAATAATTCAAGTGTTTAAAAACTACCCCAAACATCAAATTTTAATTTATTATAAGGTTGTGAAAACCAATTGGGAATTTACCACAATCTCGCCTTATACTTGTTGATGTGCTCCCCATACCCATTTGTGTGTTTTCCACATCTCATGTACAATCTACCACACAACTATCAAATAAACATAATCCAAAAAAGAAATTTCATATATCTCAAAATATCAACTAATAATAAAATAGTTAAATATCCAAATCAATACATTTCTCACAACAATATCAAAACCTATAGAACTAAATTCATGATAAAGAATACTAATATCAATGTAACTTAATATAATTATTAATATAAATATAAAAATTAATTTTAAAATTTCTTCAAAATTTTTTTAAAACACATATGCACAAGAACCTGCATCATTTTGTGATTGCCCACCAAGCATCAATGAAAACCCTTCCTTGGATAATCCAATATCACCAAGTGTTAAATAATTTTGAGTACCTAATAATATTTAATGAAAACCATGCATCTATAAAATATGGTTTAAAAAAATAGTATGAGTAAGAGGATATATACCTCAAATCATAGTATATTATCCATTTCATCCTAATTGGTCATCAACGACCTCATTCAGTACCATCCTATAAAAAACTCAAAAATTATAAAAAACACACACATATATATAATATACCCAAAATAGGAAAATTCTAAATAAATATACTCCTCGATTTCATCCAGCAATAATACCCCACCTAATGTTGTATAGTGTCTAAAACTAGACCATCTCTTGACCATATGAAGAAGATTTGCATCTTCTTAGAGGGTTTATTCATGAATTCATTAAAAGAACACACAAAAATATATATATAGAACTCTATGAATGAAATGAGTTAATGAAAAATAATAATAGAACAATTGGTAAGAGACTTACCTTTCAATGATGGGTGTTATATGAGTATTAAAGATTTTAATAATTCTATATAATTACCTTAGAACACCCTCTAACATGTTGGGGTCAAAATGTTCGATGAAAGGGGTTGATTGGGGATAAAAATAACATTTTTTTGACACTTAAAAAAACTTACATGGTTATCATACACTGTATTTGACACCATGAAATAAATAGTGTAGCAGTAACATCCTCAAAACTGATATGTTCACTCTTACTATACTGCCTCCAGGAACATGCAAGAGAGAGTGCAACTTCATTGCATGATATTTCACATTTGTTCTCCTTGAAACATCCTAAAAACTAATATAATTCTCAAAATAATAATATATGGATTTATTGTACCTTTATATACATAAATCACACACCAATAATAAGAATATATAATACTACCTTATTTTACACTTCCACCATATTTCAAACTAAATTTACCATGAAAACATATCAAAAACCAATTAAAATAACTCTAGACTACTCCAAACACAACCTAAGTATTTTAAATACATCTAATTTATTTTATAATATTCCATCCTAAAAAAATAGAAATACTATGTTTAAGAAAGACACCATTGAAATGGTGTAAAATAATTGGTTAACAAAAAACACTAACCATCAGCACAAATTCTCATGATGTTTAGTGTTAAAGGGATCTCAATAGAGACCATATTATGATAGGATAACTATTTAGAAAAAAACATATGAACCAAGGTATAATTCAATGTTTAATAATCCTTTTTAACAAGAATCTAATACCTAGTGTGTGCTGATTTTAATCCCAAAACCGATGATCTTATTTTAGTATCACTAAAATAAGGGAATAAGGATGGATATAACCCTATATGAATTTTGATATGAAATAATTACATGCTCTAAAAATTATATTTTTCATTTCTTCTGTGACATATTGTTTCTCCTGAATTTGTATTGTTGTTCACCGATATTGTATAATCAAAATATCATCTAAACCATCAATGTAACTTTCCCATGAAAAAATGGTAGACTAAAGATATGTTTCTTTTCATTATCTCACATTTTGTATTGTGAAACAAGTCATTTTATTTATATAGAAAACTTTCATTATATTGTTACTGACTACCTTATGAAATTATTATTTGATCCAAAAAATATGAAAAATACATCCCGAACAAAAAATTTCACTGTTAGATCATGAAACAAAATATTATTTGCTTAGTTCCATGTCAACTCATATCATTGGGTATCTAGTGAATATTTTTTATGAGGTAGATGTAGTACCTATGAAATCAACTATTTTAATTCATATTCCAATGAGAAAAATTATCATTTCATATCCATTATGGTGTGAACCAGTCCATTGTAGCATGATTCATTACATTACTGCATTGGACCATTTTTCTCCCAAAAAAACACATAACATATTTTTCATGGGCAATAATTCAGGGTGTAATTAGGTCCTTGAAATCTCTAAAATAATTTCTTTAACAATTAATGCATCTAATTATGAAATAAATCTACTCTATCTCATCCTTATCATGGTGAAACTAACAATTTCATAGAACGATGTCCTGTATTAGAGTGATGGTTTACATTAATGAAATTCTCATCATGAAACAACCACATAATTAATGTTGTGATGTTTTTTTATCTGAAAATTATTATTCCTTTAAATATTATATTAACTCTATATATACTCCAATTCCTTCCTATCTATTTTTTTCAAGATAAAAACATGAAAAAACTTGTAAATCCCATAAAAGGATTTTATCTTGAAATAATTAATATAAACATACAATATGATGTTTATCTATAAAGAACTCTATTACATAGAATGGGGTACACTAGAAACTCCAAGTGTAAAATTAATTCATCATTAACCTTGTCTCAATTAATATCAATTCACAGATTCCATTTTTAAATTGAATTTATGAGGAGCATATTCAAACACCATCACTCACCAGCAAGTCCAATCATTAAAGACTATTCAATCCCTATATATTTCTTCAATATGCCTATTATGATTTATTGGAAATGTGGGAATCAATTCAATTTCTCTCCATGTTTCCTATACTACTACCAATACCTCATGAACCCCCATGGCCATAACCTTTAAGAATTAATTAAATTCCCTCCCCTTTTTATAAATAGATCCCTTTATAATAATTTTTATTTTAAATAAATAAAAAGGGATGAAAGAAGTAGGAAAAATAAGAAAACATACATGGATTTTTGGAAAGAATAATTTCCCAAAAAAATGTTAAATTATATGATGGTATCCTTCATTAGGGAATATATCCACAACATTATCCACTTTTTAAATATATGACGGGTTTTTAAGGATCATTGAATAATCTAAGGTTTTGAAAATAAACATATAAAATTACGTATCTAATTTCAAGAGATAAAACACATAATGTAAAAAAAACGGAATAACTAAAATTACTAAGAAGAAGCCTCCATCTTCAATAGAATGTGATTGATGATGATAACCAAGTATAAAACCAATTCTTCCCACAAACAAAGGATTACAATAGAAAATAGATTCTAATTCAAAACTGGAGGGTTCCTAAATACTCAATGGGGTGTTAGTGACTTCATTATGGAGTGATGAATGGGGACATAACATTCACATTAGGATTTATCAAATTCCTCCCATAAATAATGGCTCATTTATGTAATTTATTAAATTTATTAAACGAATATGTTAAATTCCCTAATATATAATTCATACTGTATTATAATTGAAAGACTCAATGTGATTTATGTGTTTTTTTCATGAATCATAAGCATGAAATTATATTTAATATCATATTATTTATTATAACATATGATACATGCCGTATAATAATTGAAAATTCATTCAAGACTATATATCATATGGTATGATATATATCACATTCAGACCATTATGTACAATCTAGGCTGTCATATAATACAACTAATCCCATTTTATTGGAATATACAACAATATCCAACTGCCTCATATGTAATAGAAATATTTAACTGCAAATATTTCAATACTTTATGAATCTATCAAAATCTCCATTTTTATAAAGCCTCATTTATATCTATTCATTTTAGAATAAACAATATAAAAAACAAAATCATTATCTGTAGGCCAAATTGTTTTAAACATTTGGACATAGAAGCATTGAAAACAAATATGAGGACCCTATTTCAAAGATGTAATATGGGAGTGGAGTCTAGAAAATTGTATTTCCTTCAAAGCTACAAAGGCTTATGGGTTGACCTCTATAGAAGATACTGGTATACCTATAACAACATTTCCATCACAATATATATCATATATATATCTAATTTATACCTATATAATCCCATTTTTATTGAAATTTAGTGACCAATAGTCATAGAAAAATGTCATTTTAGTTTATTTTTTCTCATCATTTCATGATTTTATAAATTAGAAAGACCAAGTTGTTGGGAACATAGAACATAAATTATTCTAATAAAATAATCCATCAAAATCCCCACATCCGTGAATTCGATCACATAATATTCTAATCAACTATGTATGTTCATGAATTTATGCTATATAATTTAATAAATGGATAAATTTCATTACCTATCATATAATTATAAAAATACAATATAGGTTTCTCTCTAATGAATGATATGGTTAGAAACACAGAGAATAACTTTTTGATTAGCTTTTTCACATTTGACTTTGGTAAGAAGGGTACCAATACCCAATACCTCACATTCTAGGTATCTCAAAAATCATAGGTATAGGGGATTGATAAAAATAATTCACCTTTAAATATATTTCTGGTCGCATGACATTCCATGAGATATAATTTGGTTCATCAGTCCATATAAAAAGTCTCTAATTATTAAATAATGATTGTGTTCTATATATATCATATAAATAACATTTTATTGAGAACAAGACTTTATTAATTATAACATTAACATATCATCAAAAACCATTATACTTATTTATGACCATTTATTAAGGACAAGTAAAAGTTACACTTATATGAGATATTATCATTCGATTATTCATGTAATATAAAATGCAACACATATGAATCAATGGTAAATAGAGGTTACCTTTGTAATACATAAAAGATATATTTACAACCATTATAACTAATATTTAATGTTTTTAGATCGTATAGAGTCTATATGTATCCCGTTTTGTTTTTGAGAAAATTCTTTCCTTGACGGATCTATTACATTATTCTATGTAGCATACTAACAAATCATTACATCTGCACTATCACCAATATATCATTTGAGATGGTAATTGTGAATTATTTTGTCTCCATCAGTGAGTTATTTTTTCCTTTTCCAAGGAAATAGATAAATTTACATTTTATTTAATCCTAAAACCACCATTGTTTTTTGGAACAATTCCATTTTTAGTGATGAAATTCATAATTGAAACAAATTCCTTAAAAATATCTGATGTTGTTATTTTCCCAAATATTTTATTTTAATATTATATAGGGGGTTGTTTGGAAATATTCTAAATAATATAATGAAAATTTATATAGAAAATGATCAATGTTGATATTCTATTACATTTCCATTAGAATCGAAATTATAATCTATGTAACACTTTAGGTGAAGTTGATTCTCTTCTCCATTAACTGTGTAATTGTCATTTATTCTTCTCAATTACATAACAATGCTCATTATTGTAATCTAGTACCTCTCACTATGATTATATTTGGTACAATTTGGTTATTACCTAATCATAAGTGGTATCAAGAGGATAACATAATAAGGAAAAAAATATAGATATTATGTTAACCCCATATATAATCTCATCCATCCATCTCACTCTTTATAAGTATCTTGAATCATCCTATGATCCATATTGCGTAATAGTTGTAAAGAAATTTTCTTTAGAGTCACCTGAGATAAGAAACCTTTTAACATTCCTAATATATATGTTTAGTCCCAATCCAAGTGTCCCCTTAGATCTATCTCTCTATATTTTCATACATATTTTTCAGCTCATTCACCCATGCCTTCATGTGAGAATCCTTTTCCTAACCAAAAATTCTTATAGTGAACTATCAAGATATCATTTCTGATAAGAAGTTCATCATCCATATATAATATTAGAAAAATTAAAATAATCTCACTAATACATTCATATAAATAACCACATCCAATTTTTTTATAAAACCAAACTCTTTGACGGCATCACGAAATCATATATCTTTACACCAATAATCCATCTTCAATAAAAAATAGCTTTTACATCAAAACATACATAGGCATATCATTAAATATATTAAAAACGTTTTTTAGTATCACATACACATCTTTGAAAAAATTGCCATTGTGGAATGTGGTTTTCACATCAATTTTATATATTAAATAATTAAATTATGATGTTATGGGTTGAGAAATATGAATAGAAATTATCATCATTGGAAGGGAAAATGTTGTTTCATAATAAATAACATAAATTAATATAGAACCAATTTCCACAATGCCTGAATTATATGTATATATTCTATGTTAAATGTTATTTTTTGCGGAAACCCGACTTTATGCCTATGGGGTTGTACTCTTTATGAGTATCCACCATGTTCTAAACATAGTCATTTTATCTGGATTCTATTTCATATTTCATGGAATTTATCCTTTTTAGGAAATCAAAACTCTTAGTATCCATATTGTAGGTATTATTTTCATCATATATGAACATCAAGTCATCATTATTAGTAATGAAAAATCTAAATATCAAGATTTCATTATGAATAAAACAAGAACATCGAGTTTATCATTTAGAATGAATAAGTTATTCAATCATAGATCTTTATAGAATATTCTCAACCTCTATCTTTAAAACATCTTTTTATCAATTGATCTCCATCTTATCTATGTTTAATAATCATCCAACTAACTCCATTATAAATAAATTCATCCTCATGGAATCTTATACATCAGTACAAAAAACCATCTTTACTTAGTATGGTTATAGAAACAATAGCCCATTGTTTCAATAGGATAACAAATAAATAATAACTTTTCATATTTGGAGTAATGTTTATAAAAATAAAAACATAATATTATTTCTTTATAATCCTATATATATATATAAAAGTAAAACTAGGAAATCTCGAATAAAATACATCACATAGTATCTTTAGGAATCCCAATGAAGGAATGTGGTTTTCTTGAAAATCATAAGTCTTTAGAGTATATCCCCAAAACAAAATAGAAAGGTCACATTAACTCATCACTGATTAAACCATTGCTCAAAATTTACAACCCCACCAACACACCTTCCCATTAAGTTTCCCCATGTAGAGTGAGTTGTAAAACAATTTTAGAATCCCTCAAATGACCAATGAATTATTGTCACACAAATTCACAACAGTAATGTGGATGAATTATCTTACTACTATTTATAATCTTGTTCAATACTTTATTATGAAATTTTTTTATCTTTTAAAAAAGTTTTATATTTGTGTTTCATAATTAATACAAATCCACGTAAAATTAAGTCATCTGTAATAGAAGATAAAAACATAAAACAACCACTTTATTGAGTAATAATTGGTCCACATATAAAACAATGTATGAGATCCCATTATCCATTTACCATTTCATATTTCATATAGAACAGTGTTTTCTTTAACATTCCTAATAAACAAGATTCTTAATTGAATGATTCATGAAATTCGTATCTATTGATTCATTGAATGTGGTTCTCATTTATATTCCCATGGAAACAATGCCAGTGATAATAAGTAAAAGAATAAACCAAGACCTTGTTATTCTAAATGTTATAAAATAAGTATCCATATCAAGAGGATATAAAAAATTTATCATATTCTCAATTCCAAAGAACATCTCATTCATATATACTGAATCACAACTGTTTATTATTTTTAATGAGAATATATTTTTGTAAAAATAAGTTATATAAATAAAATTTATATTTATGGTGGGAATTTAAAATCAAAATTTATATTCTATTTTTACGTTTAATTAATTAAAATGTGATGAATTTTAACGTGCGGAATCTTACTACTTTAACAACATGAATATGTACTTCTCCCTCTGTAAATTCCCTTTTATCTCTGAGTCTATGTTTACCAATATAAATGTTTGATGCACACTCAAAATATAATGACAATGATCTTGTTTTAGTGGAAAGGATTTATATTCCATTCACATTTAGAGGCTCAGAATGATTGTCACTATGAACACATTTAAGACCAAGATACTAATATTACTATTTTATTTGTCATAACTTTATGGTATCTCAAAATTATTATCATGATTTATACAACAAGACATATATATGGGTGAGTATTGTGTATTATATATTTTATTAAATTAATTTAATAAAATAATCCCTCAATAAAATTTTTGACCCCATACATCATAACACTTTATTAATCTAAGATATACATTTAATCTGGACTTTCACAGGGTATGTGATAAACAATCCATGACTATTTATTGCAAAAAACAATGTTCAATCATATTTGATATGAATTATGGATAATTGAGTGTGGATAAATCATTATATAAATCCATCATATGGATAAAGATATCTTTATTCCTATAGTATCATTACATCTAGAGTTAAGTACTTTGTTTATCCCAAAGAAAATTTTCAAAAAAGATAATCATAACAGTTAGTGATATCTTTTTACTTACAGACTGTAAAAATACTAATTCATGGGAACCTATGAGTTTGGGTCACCAGTATTGAATGAATATGGTCTAGAGATGTGACACTTTAGAAGGAATATCACAGTTTTTACGTTTTCTATTTTCTTAAATTTCTATCCAATTTAATATACATTATATGAATATTAAAATGATTAAAAAATTTCTCGTGAACTATTTGTCATATATTATAATTATTAAGGATTCATTCAATGGATTGATTTTGTATTCCCTATCATATCCATCAAGTGAATGAGTTCACAGAAGCTAAATGTCTAACTATTTACACACCCATAAATTTTTTTATTGATGGGAAAAATAAAATCTTGATATATTCATATATACACAAATATTTCTTATGAATAATGTATAAAATATTTATTAAATTGATCAATTTATATTTGATTTAAAATCTCCAAATGATTAATCTCATTGTAACCGCTAGATAACATATCACATTTCAATTAATAAATAATAAGCCTCTAGTATGGTGGGTAGTCACACACCAATTACCTCTCCCATGAGTGACTTTACACTAGGGAGAATTTAATTCACGATATATATAAGACCAAATATACAAAATCTACAGTCTAAAATTATTATTAAGACTGTAAATATAAAATAATAGAGCTACATATAGATTAAAACTAAAATTTAAGATGTCATACCCCACATATAATGTAAGTAACCATATCATAGAATCAATTTATTTAAAAATTAAAAAAACAAAATAAACACATTTATAACAATATTTACTAAAAGTTAATATTTATGGATTAAACTAATAAATAAACACTTACAAAATTTTAAAAATCAATTAATAAATATGAAATTATAATATTTTACTCGGTCATGAAAAATACTTTTTTACAAGGCCTATTTTATATAAAATGTAAAACTTATAACTAGATTTACCAAGATTTTATGAAAATAAAAAAAATTCTTACTGTATTTTATGATAGATAGTTATATTATCAGCCAAAAATTAAAAATGTAATTGGTCAGAGGGAAGCTCTTTATGTATTTTTTATTTCAAAAACATATCCTATCATTTTATACGAATGGTAATGTAGAAAACCTTAGTTGAGTCATACTATAGGATATAATAGATCATATGATATGGCACATAAAAAATTCATAATATCTTGATATATTTTACTTTATTATATACCTCTTCTCTATCACATGTCTTTGAAAAGAGAATAAATATAATGCATCATATTTTGTGATACATACCAAAAACTTTTGAATTTTACATTTTAAAAAAAAATACTATATTAAAAAATTTACTTCCCGGTGAAAAAGAAACTAGTAAAAATAATGGGGTTTGAATGGATATCCAATGATATATGGAAAATGAAATATAAACAAGAAATTATTGATCTAATTTTTGATATTGAACAAAAAATGTTAAATAAATAATTTTGTAACTATAATATGAAAAATGAATACATCATATATACATTGCTATTGATGATGATCAAGAATTAGAAATACAATGCTTCATTACTCTGAGGGAATACATATTCTAATGTAGCCTAGTTTTAAACTATAGGATTTCTAAATGATTGAAGGTGTGAAAGCTCTTTTATTGTGGGGTGATTAATATGGCTATATATGTAGAGTGATTATGGAATAGTGTCATGAAACTAATGACCCAATTCAAAATATAAATGAGTGTTGGAACTCAATCCCATTTATAGGCCTCCTAAAAATGTTCAATAAATACAAAATGTTCCGACCACAATAAGTGTCATCAAATGATTACAATGACTTATTTCTCATTTCTGTAACCATTAAACTTATTAAATGAATTAATATAAAGAAATAATAATCAATTCATAGTGGACTATAAATAAAAAACCACATGGGAGTAAATTGTAATTTCATGCATCCTTTGAAAGAAATTATAATGTGTCTAATTTTTTGTATCGTTCCATAAGATATATTAAATATAATATTTCAAAATTCAAATATAATATCAACATATTATTTCATATGAAATTAATATTATAATATCATCTAACACAATCATAGAGGTTTTATGAAATTAAATAACCACATTTTAATATATATATACAACTATATTCTCTAATGAAATCTCACCACATTTCACCTTCTACTTGTTTAAGTGATACTTGATGTCAACATACTTCATCTTTTAATATTACAAAAATCTCAATAGTATATTGATTAAAGTTTGAATATAACACCTACTTATTAAATTTTATGAAAATAATTTGTTCCTTTATTTATGTATTCATACTATTAATTTGTGGCATTTACTAAATTATTAAAACATATTCAGCTTCTTTTATGCTAAATGTGTTAAAAAAATTATTCCTCGAGTTCCATGTATCCCATATTCCACTAACAGAGAACAATCCAATAAATGATAACTTCTAATCTCTGATATCTCATTCTAAAAAATTATCATAACAACCATAAATATTAATTAATATGTTCTTATCATATGTTAATCCAATATTTATTTTCTAGCTCATATTGAACATGATCCTTTTTACTACTATAAGATATGTCTCAACTGGATCTCATTAGAATTATGAACAATGCACAAAAAAAAATAATGATGTTTGGTATAGATGTAGATATGTAATTTCTAGTACAAATAAGAATTTTAAAAACAATTTTATCCCCATTCCTTCCTTTTTAATCAATATAGATGTAATGCCCTGATTTTTTGAACCATTACAGTTTCCATAAGAATTTGAGTTTTTTAATTTTGTGGATGGTCCAAACCATTAAATCAACATTGGAATATAAATCAGACATTTTAAACACAAAAAATTGTTTTTTAAAGGAGTTTAAAGCTTGAGAGGTGTCTTGGGTGTTAAGAAGAAATTTGGGAGCATAATTCTTGGAAAATAAAAATTTAAGAGAGAAAACAAGGGCACAAGATTGGTGCATGTTTTGTGTGAAATGTTCCAAACAATCATGTTGCTTGTTTTGTATGGGGGTTCCATTTTATAGAACCATGGATCCTCCAAGATGAACATTGTGGCCTCATGCATGGGTGTTAATCTTGTTTCAGTTTTAGTCTAGCCGTGCGAGAGGAGGTTCACAGTCTTGTGATTTATCTTATTAAAAATTTAGAGGTGATATATAAGGGCTATAAATTGTTTTGAAAACTAGGAACATATCCTGCACCATTAGTTCCACTTATGAAGTGGAACCATATTGTGGTAACTTGGTAAGTCAAAACATGTGGCCAAACCATATGATTCAATACATGTGGTTATTTTCCCCTTTTCCCCTCACTTCTATATGCTTTTCTCCTCCCTATTTCTCCCTCATATACCACTTGAAATATCCCCACTCAAGATCCTATTTTGTCTCCTTATAGTTAGCGAGATATCTCCATAATTTGACCTCTATATCAAAAATTGTTTGTTCCGTTGGAATCATATTAGTAAGACCTTGATTCCTCATTCTTCTTATTTTGGTTTCCATTGTCTTAAGGAATTACAAATACATTAAAGTTAATTCACCATATTTTCATTATTTTTCATTGTTACTTCAAATTATTTAAAACAAACATGAATCAAAGATCAATATTAGTTATGTAGAATATCCTAGGAATGAGTTCATTTTTCTATAGATTTTCTATTAATGTTTGTTGATTTATAAAATTATCCATTATTCTATATGCGAGATTTTCCATGAATTTCCCTAAAAATGAAAAATTATTTATATAGTAATTTATTTCTTAAATTAACCATACCTTGTTCTCCTAATTAAACCATTGAAGTTTCTTCACTACAACTCGCACCACTCCTTAGGGTGTGTCACTTGTAAAAAAAAATAGCCCTTATGATTTATCATTGGAATTAAAAACACCCATTGAGAATATTAGTTTTCATTCCTTATATGGAAATAGTTGAATAGAATTAAATTTAATATAAGTGGAATAAATGGAACTCCTAGATTAGATTCATTTTTTATAACATGTCCGAGCCATACCTCATAAATGAAATTGATAATTATAATTTAGTGGGATTATTAATTAAAGTACTTGCCCTTGGATTTGTATGAGATCTTAAATGAAATTCACTACTCATTCATTCTTATGTAATGTGATAAATTGACATGAACTAATAGTTTTGGGTTGGGTAAAATTAGTTTTATTAAGATGAAAAATGTTGTAATAGATATTTCCATTTTCCCTCAAGATATTTACAAATTTTAAATTGTATAATTACATAATGTAAGGATAAATGGCATAGGTCTCTCCTTCTTAGTTAATTACAAATGAAATGACTCTAACGATGGAAATAAATCATACTATTGTATGATTACTAAACATGTTCCTCAATTTATTATTTTTATGCATGGATATTTTAGATTATTATCCATGATACTTGGGAATGGATTTCTATATATATATTGTAGTGCTCAGGCCTGGGAAACCATTATTGAGAAAACTTGCAAAGTCATCCAATTAGTGTGACTCACGGGTATGGAATACCTTATATATATATATATTGTGATTATTGGGAATGGAAACCCATTAATGCGATTCATTGACTTGGAGTCCCATTAAGGCGATAATTGGTAATGTAATCACATTAATGGGATTCATGTGAATGGAATCCAACATAAATGTTGTGATACTTGGTCATGGAATCCCAATAATTTTATACCTGGGAATGGCATCCCATTAATGTTATTCACAAGCATGGAATCTCTCGAGGATGGTGTCCCTTATAGGTTATGATATTGAAGCATGGTGTCCCTCTTGAATTATGATACTCAATCATGGAATCCCTATTGATTTATGATATGTGGGCATGAGGTCCCCGATTAATTAGGATTTTCGAGAGTGGTTTATCTTGAAAATATTTGAGATTATTACTAATATTTATGGGTTCTTGAGTTATGCCTCGGGTCTCAACATGTACTAGTATCAATATATGTGTCCATAAATGTCACTACCTATAGAGACTATATATATATATATATAATTTTTTTTTCACAATTTTAGAGGTACTCCTTCTTAGGATGAATCTTTTATTACCATCTAGGAGTCCATTGAGAAATCCATGCATGACTTGTTTATATTTATTCATCTACCTTATTATTGATATAAATGTACACTATTTTTTATACTCACATAATGGAAAGAATTATCTACCACTAATGGTGGAAAACTAGGTATATCTACCACCTTGTACTGGCCTCCAATGAAATAGGGTACCCAACCAAATATCATGGTTTTAGGTTTTTGTTCCTGGATTATCCTTATGTTGAAATACCTATACGATGGCACACAAGAGCACCAGAATGAACCGAAACTCAGGATTCTTGTGGAGAAATGTATTTGGGGTTTTTTTATTTTTTTGTGAATGGTTTATGTATTTCTATTTTATATGTACTAATTTCATCTTGTATCCTCACATAGACATGCATGGTTATGTATTTTGAATTGGAAACAATATTCATTTGTTACATTTATCGTTAGTAATTTAATTCTATTTCCTTTCATATATACTGCATCATATTTTTAATGACTAATTTATCTTGTTATAACTTGTTCCACTCTGATCATGAGGTTATATTATCCCTACCATACCATCATTAGACCCTCACTACAAGCCGACAGCCTCTGGTATACAGGGAGGTGCACTTGATGCCATGTGACCAACTGATTTGGGGCACCATTTTAGTGGTTCCCAAGTTTAGATTTTACAAAGTTGTATCAAATTTATTATTTACTTTGAATTATAGTGTGTGGTTGGTAGACAAGATACTACGATTTTGTTGGAACTTGGTAAATAACTATGTCTTGGAGTGATAACCCCACACCCATGGAAAATACCAAGTGGTTAGGGATGGGATTATTCTTCATGTAGTTCATGACTACAGTCGATTATAATTTCATCTTCAGTGATTTGTTTACTTTTAGATAATTATGGATTTATGAAATTATTAGTTTTACACTTGTCCCATTATAACAAGGAAGTTCTATTATAGACATCATTATAGGTACATTGACATTCAAATTCAATGTGTATTTCATTATACATTGGTTTCATTTATTTTCCTCATAATAACATGTGTGATGTGTCATCCATGTTTTAGAAGTTTTTTTACCATTATCATACTTAGGTAGTTCTTCAACATGATTTCATGAATAATATTCTTTTATGAGTTCTTCTTTGAAGTTATTTATTCCTTTCTATCTTTTGATACTATGATTGGTTATAAATGTGATATGTGATTGGTTATTAATGTGTCACTATATACATATTTTTTTTTCCAATATAGGTTTATGGTGGAAAAATAACAAACCAATCACTACATGTACGATCCATGGAATCTTGGTCTCATGGACTCAAACATTTATTTATGTTATTATATGTATTCCAAAAATAGTTTATAAAATGACTAGGACCTTATAAATTAGGAAGGGTAACCCGTACAATAAAAACATTAAATATATATCTTCTATATTCTGAAATCAATGATAAACATGTGGTTTTATTTATGTGCATACCAATTTTAATTTATAAATTAAAAATGGTAATTCATCTAATTGAACAATTTTATGTCCAAAATTCAAATACTTACAGGAAATGGTTTCCTTTGTAACAACTTAAACATTAATGAATTAGGCATGACAACCCATATAAATAAATTTTTCAAAGAAAAATTAAATTCATGTAACTCATTTTTGGCATATATGTTATGAGATAAACCCATTGAGTGTTTATTGAAATCCTGAATGAAATTACATGACCCTCAAAGGTCATGCTTCTCTTTAATGAAATATTATTTAACCCCAAGTTGGGTTTCTTTTGATAAATTGAATGGTTATTTGATGTGTATGAAACTTCTTATACAGTGTGACATATATGCATATGGTATAATATTACACGACCAGTCTCCAATTATTGATAAAAGTCCTATTATCTTCTTTTCTGATGTCTTTATATGTGTTTTCAGTTAATAAAAATTATATTTAAAACGTAATGGGTATTTTCCTTTATATCTTGGAACTGAAATTTTCTTTAATTTTTTCAAATATGAGAAACCATAAAGATGAAAATGATCGATATAATGACTTTATAAGGTAGATTACCTAAGTTATGGAAATATTTTATCTAACAAAAACATTCCTGAGAGAAATTTTGATATACCTTTCCTATATTTCTTTATAAAATTAGATAATTAAAGTTCCAAGTACAGTTTCCATTTAAAACGAGTACTTAGAATTTCTTAAATTGAGGCTCATTAAATTCTTAAAAAAGAATTTAAATTAGTAAAAACTTCTTGAATGAAATCATAATGTAGTTTTCTGAGTTTCAACCCTCATGAAAGGGTCCATCCTAATGTTTCATTGATAGTTTTTTAAGAATGGGATCATGAGTGTTTCTTATAGTATTCTTATTTTATTTCTTGAAGCTAGATGATAGGAGATAGATTTTAGTGACCTCTTCAGATTTCCCTAGATGTGGGATCAATTCTTCTTACTTTAGTATGGGGATATCACATTATTCAATGTTCCCTCAATGTTAAATATTGCATTGGTAAATAATTATTTCATTTATCAGACGATAGGTATAGTTCATGTTATGTTTTTCTTGAGTAAGACTCTTATAGTTAAAATGACACCCTGGGTAGATGGGTGCTCGTTTATTATGTTGAGACTTATTAAAGGATGTGAGAAACATGTAATTCTCTAATTTAGTGGGTTATAAATTCTTAAGGAATGGTCAACCACTTACAAGGTTGAGTGACCCATAATCTTCTTTAATGTTGGGTGACTAATGAATTCATCGGCTATATTAACATATAAATTGGATAAAACTAATATAGGATAAGTCATTCATATAGTCCATTAGATACTAGGATTCATAGGTTTGATATGCCTTTGGATAGTATCACATGATGTGCCATTATGCTGATGAAAATATCTGGGTAGTATGCATCAATACACATGATACCCATTGAGTTACAAAATTGTAAACCAACAGGTTTGAGTATGGTAGAAATCATTTAAACCATGATCTATTATGTTTTGGTCCTATGTCCTCATCAGGTTATATTGATATAAGAGTTAATCTAACTCATCCCAATGCTCATGTTGATTATTGTTTAAGATGTCATGGAGTTATAAAACTACTAATCAATTTGGTTTAACTTTTAGGTATGATTCTTGTGAAATTGATGGTTGTGGCTTGAGGTAGTCTCACACACACTCCTATATTAAAATATTACTGAGTGCACATTTTGGTGGATGCTTGTTATCTTTTTTCAATTTTCACTTTATTAAATCATGTTTGACATATATATAACCTTTTTTTTCTAGTGAATGGAGCATGCACCATAATATTAGTTCTGAGTTTCAGTAAAAAATGAATAGGACAACCCTATGGTGGGGATCATCACATCAACCATAGAAAATTATTTCCTTTAAAGTAGAGAGAGCACAACAGTAAAAGACCATTTTTGAGTGGTCATGTTTTATTCTAAAATCCATTGAGTCTAGTAGTTTAGGTTTTTTAGTCATTAAGGTGATACATGATATAAAAACTAGTTATATTTTTTAATAGAGTTTAGATGCGTGATTCTAATTCAGGGTTTGTGAGAGACCTAAGATGGTAACAATTCAGTGGTGTGTCATTACATGCAAGGTAGCATGATATTTAAATAGTTGAATGTGTATAAAATAATTAAAGAGTTCCATTAATCTAGTTAAAATTCATTGGTTATTCATGGGAGATGAAGGAATGAATTATTAGTGTGGGGATAGTAGCTAGATAATGGTGACATGCCAACAAGTGAAGATAAGAATTTTAAGAGAAGTAAGCGAGTGTTGGTTTGACTATTACATTTATTAGTACTGGGATATAGTTGGATGTAAACCAATTCACATACTTTATCAAGAATATGATGGGAATGTATTGACCCTTAATGGTAATCATTGATAACTGCTTGGTGTACCCCCGAGATTTGAGATAATAATTCTCCTATCTTGACATCATTCATGGTACAATAATGAAACATATGTTGTTATCTATGATAAATAAGGAAAGAATTAAACACTTTGATTACACGCTGAATGGACTCCATGTGAGATGAAATATACGAGCCTAGAGAATAATAGATTCGTTATTTTTTCTTGAGTGATACTGGGATTAATATGTCGGAAGGTCTCACATGGAACCATCGATAACGACTAATTCTCTGACTCAACCACCAGATAATACATCACTATTAAGATCAATAAATTATCTTTATATATAGACTTTGTGGCTATGCACCGGCATCTCACTTGTAAACTCTAGATTATGGACTACCTTTGATGTGATCTTGGGACCCCCAGTATTTGACTCTATGGTTATCCCAGACTTTTTAGTGGGATCAAATGATTTATTTTGAGTGTGATGATACAAGGGTGTCGGATTCGGGATGCACCAATGTTCATGTTGTGATGTGATGACATAAATGAATTGACGGGTTTTATGCATCACTGGAATATGATTACTGGATTCGGTGATCATTTTGTAGATATGACTCAAAATTCATTTGGACGAAGGCCTTGTACACTATTTTTATATGCATTGAATGCAAATTTAATCTTCATCAGGAATAATCATATGGTAGTGAAATAAATTTATTTCCTATTTTATAGTTTCATGTTGTCAGTGAGAAACTGCATAGAGAACATTGTTGGGATTAGACTGATGTAGTAAAATGGAAAACCAAGAGTTTCATGGAAAAGCTAGAATGAACAAGCTAAGTGAGTTACATTAGTAATTTACCATTCAAAAAATTTCATTAATTTTCTAGAGGGAATCTTTAAAATTCTAAGGGAGTGATGAAATATCAAATTCTGATGGTGGGGGTACTGTGATTTGGAATTGGCAATACAAGGTGAAGACTATTGTTTGGATCCCCATAAGAAAAATGGTTTAAGATATGATGATTCAATAATGTCTCCAATTTGATAGACTCTGGTAAGGGCTATCTCAATGTTCTATTTTGGAATAAAACCTTGTCTTGTGTCTTGGATGTTTAAGAACCATGTGCCTAAAGTGAACCCTGGAGGTGTACTTTCCTTTTGGAAATGAAATGAAACCTATTCAATTGGTTAATTAATTACATAAATAGGTAGGGTGAGTTTTCATTATTTTCATTTTTTCTTGGGGAAATTATGTTTATATGTGGGGAGGTTTTAACATCCCTTTTTTCGAAAAATTAAAATTTTCCAATGAAATTTGAGTTTTTCCATTTGGTGGATGTGTTAAATATTTTAAACAACATAAAAATGTAAATCTTATATTTTTAATAATAAAAATAATTCTTTAGTTTATATTTAAGACAAGAGACTTGTATTGGATGTTCAGATGGTTTTGGGAGTGTTAGGCCCCCATGATTCTGTTTCCGGAGAAGTAGACAAGGGAGTACGACTGGTGAACAATAGGGGATAAACATGTGGAGAAATCACAGAGCGTATTTTTTTATAAAGAAATAGTTTTTTAGGAACATGTGCCCTACCAGAGGAACAATGAGGAAATTTCTAGTGGCTATGAGGATGCCACATGGTTTCATCTTACTTTTTGATACATCATTAAAAAAATAAACAGATGGTCTACATGGGATGAACATTGTTTGGAAAACTATCTTCCTATCCCACAACCACAGTGCCACTTAGGAAATGACACCACGTGGTTGAAACATGGTTAGATGAATTTTGTGGAAACCAATTTTTTTCATTAAAGGGTGTGACATTAAACATTCCCCATCTCTTCCATAATATTTTATCCTCTCTCTTTATCACTCACTTCCCACATGCAACAACCCCACATGAGTTCATCCTTTGTATCCTCCTTGGAAAAGTTATATCTCCCTTATTTATGCTCTAAATTTTACATAATCTTGTGAAATGGAATTTATTGGTAATCCCATTGCTCTTCCAGAATCTTATTTTGGTTTCCCTTTTTGTATAGAATACTAAATCCATGGGAGCTAATTCACCCTTTTATAATAGAATTATTATCCTAGATTTCATTCAAACCGACCCAAATAAATGATTAATATTGGTTGAGTGGACCATCTAAGGAATTCAAAAGGTTTTATATGTATTTTATATTAACGTATCATTAATTTTTAAAATGTGCTACGGATCCATGATCAATATTTTCAATGCATCGCCCTAAATAATTGGAATTATTTATACAGAACCTAATTCCATAAATTATATTTTTCTTATGATTCTAAATAAACAATTGGAGGTTATTCACCTCAATATAAAAACCCCCATGGGTTGTTTGAATTATATGTCATTTCCATTAATTTTTAGATTTATAATTAATACCACCCTTCAAGCATGATAGATTTCTTTCCATGAAGGGAAATTGTAAAATGAAATTAAATGAACTATTCATTTTGTGCATAACACACCTAGTTTACCATCATTATTTATAACATGATAGATCAATCCTTCATAAATAAAATCGATAATTAGAATTGAGTGGAATTATTATGTAAATGACTTACCATTGGACTTGAAAGAACTATTAAATTAAAAACATGACTCCTCCATCCTTAAGTGAAATGATACTTGGAATTAGATGAATTATTTCAGACTCGGTCAAATGAAATATTCCTTGATGAACTGTGTTGGAATATTTGTTTCCATATTCCCTCAGGATATTTATTAATTATAATTTTTTAATTGAATGATTTAATGATGAATGGAATGGGAATTTCTATGACCTTATTAGTGACATACAAATTAAATAACCCTAATGATGTAAATGAATTATACTATGGGATGATTAGTAAACATAACCCTTGATTTATTGTTAATGAATGAGCCTATTTTATATTATTATCCAAGATTATTAGGGATTGAATCCCATATATATATTTTTTTTCTTAGGCATGACATTACATTAATGATATATATGGTCATTGTGTCCCATTAATGTGATTCTTGTGCATTGCATTCCTTATATATTGGGATTCTTGGGCATGGAATCCCATTAATGTGATACCTGGTCTTGGTGTCCCATTAATGTGATATATGTTCATAGAGTCCAATTAATTTGATTCATGGGCATGAAATCCATTATATATTATGTGATAATTGGTCATAGATTCCCATTAATGTGATACTTGGGAATGGAGTCCCAATAATGTGATTCACAGGCATGAAATCCATTAGGAATTGTGTCCCTCATAGATTATCATATTTGGGAATGGTATCCCTCCATAATTATGATACTCAGACATATTGTACCTATTGATTTGTGATACTTGGGAATGATGTACCCTATTGATTAGGATTTTTGTTCATTGAATCTTCTAACAGTCTATGTAACTCGTACTACAATCCCTGAACTCTTGAGTGATGCCTTCTGTTCTAGCCCGTAGTTGTATATATATACATGGTCACTAACATAACTATGTAAATATACCATATATATATATATATATATATTCCCACATCCATATACTTCTTTTCACTTGTTCATAGTTCATTCAACTTAGGCCGAAGATGGTATGGTTAGTTAGAAATCGATTATGGAACTCGAGACCGACTTGTTTACATTTATATTTTTAACGCCTTATTGATATACATGGAAACTGATTTATTTTATACTCATGTTCTCGATAGTATTAGAAACTATTTATGGTGACATAATGGTTATATATAACACCATTATTAGTAAATCAATTCACTGGGTTACCCAAACAGACCTTATAGTTGTAGGTTTCAGTTCACAGATTATTCTTGTGTTGCTCTACATGTACATGAGATCTTAGAAGAACAAGACTGGTCGAGATCTCAGGATGTTCATAGATAATTTCACTTGTATAATTTTCCTATTTTTTGTGAATTCTTTATATATTACTAATATATATATAATTATTTCATTTTGTATAATCAAATATATTTTTATAGGCATATATCTGTGATTGTCGATTTTATTCAACATTTACATTCTTCATTTATAATTATCTTCTAATTATTTTCATTTATATTTCTTTGGTAAGGACTCTATATATTCTATGAAATACCGTTAAATATTTCCATGATTTTTTTAATATAGGAATGATTCATAATGGGATTTTTGAGCCCGGAGAGCCTTTGTACGGTAGTATTAAAATTATTAAATATAATTTATCACCAGTGCACAGTTTTTCTAGAAAAGTTGAATTACCCCATATCAGAATATTGAATTGGGAATATAAGACTATAGTTCTGTTGATACAAAAGTTTTATCCTAGGAATAATATATTTTTTTTGGCATTGGGGTCCCAGTTGGCAGCGACCATTGGTGGCGTGTTAAATGGAGGTTTATTAATTTAATAAAATTAAATGAATAAACTAGAACAAACCCCTTTGGGGTTTATTCATGGAAAGAGAGATAATGGATTTTAATTTCATGAAGAAGGATAACATAAGGAGGAACCGATGTGAGGAGGTTCTTTCGAATGATATTTATGATGTTGATCATCACCATATAGATGTGCATCAGCTTCTAGGTGTCACTGCGGACCCAATACTTTGACATTTCTCCAAGAGGTAGAAGTATTTATACTAGGTTTTTCTTGATACCCATTTATGCATTATTTTATGATATTTTATCCCTATTAACACTTCTAGAGATACCATGGGGGTAGATATGTGGGTTTCATGTGGAAATTGAAGGGTTTTGGTGAGTCCTGGAAATTTATCATTTGGAAACCCTAATCACATGACATGTAGTATAGGGGTACACACTGTGTGTTCGTCATATTATGAGAAGATGAGCATAGGTTACTACACATGATGTAATGAGGGAAAATTATGTGTATTGATCCCTAGCCATGTATCATAGGATATGGTTGGGATTACTGTATCAAGGCCATGGTCTTGTAGCAGTACACCACTAGATGACATGATAACAAGATGCCATACATGGACAACTCAAAGGAAATGGAATTGAGAGATTTAAAGAGGAACATACTATGTATTGAGGGTGGGAAACCTATATAGAAACATGGATATTCGAGCTATATATTTGTGGGAACACACAAATGGGTTCAATTACACCACATTTAATGTGACATGGGATACATGCCATGTATTCTCCTAATATATGACAAGTACAGATAAGGGACAGGACTAGGGGAAAGATCCTAAAGACACAATGTGTACTATGGCTACACAATATGTACTCTCAATAGCGATTTTTACTCATGCATCTCCATCTAAAATACATTGATTGAGGTCCGTAAGTGGCCTCTCCTAAGTAGTTTTCCATGTAAAACATGATGGGAGACCCAATATTGGAGTTAGTGAGTGAAATGAGGTGAATCTATAGGTATTATTATTTCATCATTGTGTGGACCAGTATCAGATAATTTGTTTCCCATAATACATGCCTATGGGAGTACAATGTGTCAATATTTCCTCAATAAAAACATTTCCCCCTTATATACGAAGACTTCAAATAGAGTTCGTGTATCCCTCTTAGAAGTCCTTTCATGATCATCTATCATATCACCTTTTTTGGGTGGGGTTTGTGGTATCATTGTGACCAAATATAATGTAATTTTCCCATACCAAATAGGTTAACCTAATAGGGTTTTCAATATCATCATTTATAACACCCCTACTTAGTAAGAAGTTTCATTATGTTTTCTAGCATCATCATCTATATGATCCCATATAAGGTGGTAAAATATTGATTGGTTTTTATTATCATATTACATTACTAAGTTGGATCCCATAACCATGTATCATGGTTTGATTTCTCAATAGGGTTTCCAACATCACACAATGGTTCTAGGTGTGATCCCTTATCAGAGCATTATTGTCTCTAGAGATCCATATTTTCTTTGTGGTGTCCCGAACCAGTTTTGGTTGTGATCCCATCTCTAAGGGTTTAGATATTTTAGAATATATTAAAGTTCATTTATTCCACCATGAGACCTAGTAAATATTCCCTAGCTGTGTATTTTTATATGTATGGTTCTATCATGAATTATTTCATGGTGAGTCTTGATGGGGTTGTTCTCTCAGTTGTATTCCATTAGGGATGGTTGGGTTGTTTTATTAGCTTTGTGATACCTAATGAGTGTTTCCCCTCATAATAGTTTCATCAGGGGATAAAGAGATATACAAGGTGCTTAATATCTCCCAAATGATTTCCATCATTTATGGAAGGATTTATGGAGTTAGTTATCCTAAATGAGCAATATCTTTGAGCCTGAAGTAGAATCTTGTGGCTGGCAGTGTTATTGGAACTTTATGAAACACGGTGAATGATATTAGTATATATGAGATATTTTGGTAATAATTGTAGTGATGTCACATATATGTATTGACACTCCACTCAGAGATGAGATGAATAGGCCTATATATCCATGGAAAGGTCAATATGGTGGTTCTTATTCTCACTTGCTTGGGCTTCCTCCTATGTATCGCAGTTGAGTAAACTACTTCCCTTTAGTTTCTATTTTTTGGGATTCATGGATTCACTAATCAATAATGTTACAATCAAAATTTAATGGAATCTTCTCACACATTACATGTATTTTTTAGGTGAGATGATTTTTGATGGATTCCTAGGAGGACCCAGAGTAGGAAGATCATAGAAAGATTCACAAAACTGGTTTTGTAACAGTGGTTACATTTCATAGAAGTCCCATTATATTGAGTAGGTTGAACACTTTCACTTTTTTTTTGGTCTTGTATTTTTACAATTACTTTATTTCTATATTATTTCATAGTCTCATTGTGGGATAAATATATGAATTTATTTTTTGGTATCATTTTTTGTTATCTTTGAACTATTTCTTAGATTTGGATATATATGTATCTGTACATGTACCGTTGGATAAGGCACACCATGTGTGTGATGTGGCTACTCGGTGCTTGATTCTAGGCACTAACAAATTGGTTGTGGATGTGGGGTTTAGAAGGCATGAACTTCTGAAAGAAATTTGGTCCCCGATTAGGTCAAGTCCTGAAAGTGTGTTATCAGAGTGGGTTCTTCATTGGGATCATTATTGTATGATTTTCTAGACATGAGATTCATTTTGGATTTATAGTAATAGATTTAAGGTGTTTCATGTTCTGATTTTAGGACAGGGACTCCAATTTTGGTGTGGTAGCCACTATATATATTCCTTTGGACTCTGATACCTTTTTTATTGACTCTGTACATGTAAAAACAAGTTGTAGGGAAACTTTGGTACATGAAGGATATATGAATGTGTTGCGGTTTCCATGTCCTTCTTGAGTTATCTACACATATATATTAGTTTTCCATGGTGAATCTTGTTTACATTTATTGATTGCACTATAAAAAAAAACTAAAAGTTATCCATAGGGGGGATTATGATGATTTCCACCAAATTATGAGGTATCAATGTAGGGGTTTCAACATGAGGTGTCCTCTCTATGTGGTTTTTCAGTCGAGGCAAGACCTGTTGAGTATTATATTTCTAGCGGTACTGGATGACGGTGTGTGTTGTATGAGGGTACTGTAAGATTTTCAAAAGTTGATACTTCTAATGTATTAGGGTGAGTTAGACCCACCATTAAACAAATGACACAATTGATTTGATCAGGCATGTTTTCTACCATTTAATGACACATCCTGAATAAATGGTGGTCTTAATGTCGAGTTTTATATAGGGATCATTTTGGAGATGGTGGAGTCTTGTAACATAGACACATTATGATATGATTATCACATGGATATATATTTAGTGTCTCCCCAGGGAAGAGTTTTTTTCTATACACATTATAATTTGGTCATATCTTGGAACTCATGTAGCTTAAGTATGGTAGAATTATCATGTAAGAGTATTCAGAGAGGTTTAGTAACATTTTGTGTCACTCCCTATATAAGTTTTGTGTTCCATTTTTATATTCATGGACCATAAAATAGGGATTACAATTGTATATGATTGCTTTAGTGATATATTTACGCATTCCCATAGTTCTCAAGAGGGCCTTGGTTGTGGAGAGGATTCTTACTGAGAAAACTCCATCTATTGTTATTGGGAAGATTGGAGCTAATACAGTGTCAGCTGGTAGTTGACAGAAGGCTTAAGGATTCTAGAATGTGAGACACTTTGAGATATAATCCCAGGAAGTTTGGTCTATGGATCCGGTTTCGTAGGCTAGTTATAGTCATCACTAAGAGAGGATATATTCAAATTTTAATGAACAAGGACATCTCATGTGTGAATATCTGACTCGTCATTTTGTATAGAGGGGTATTGTTAACGGACCACCTAGGTAAGGACATGATAGGAGAATGGAATTATAAATGATGTAGTAAGTGGTTGAAGGACTTGGAGAGTACTAGGAGTTGGCAGAGGATTTGATATGTTTCCCCCACCTCCCCATGATGGTCTGTTCTAGGATTAGGGTACTAGAGGATGGGGGTGAGGATAATTGTAGGACACAAATTCCTATGAACCAGAGGATTCAATGATGATTGGAGGTATAATATATATCCTTTATACTTTTTCAATAGTATTTTTAGATATAGGTGTGAGATAACCATTTTATTTTACTCCTTTATCAGGGATTATATAAGGTGATGTGGGGTGTTTTAGAGACTGATTATGGAGGTTTATGATGTTTATATGAAATCATAATAAATATGGACAGTTATCCAGACTAAGCCAACTTTTTTTCATAGAACACAAAAACGTGCATGTGAGTCAATTTGACCCAAACCAGATCGTTTCTAGGTGTGGTGGATGATTTTCTTTTAATTTTTTGTTTGGGGAAGTTGGTATAGAGATGTTAGAGCCGACCCTAGTTGTGGAAGATAAGTGGGCTAGGGAATGGATGGGTTTCATTTAAAATGAGCTTCTTGTCTCAAAGTATTGAGTGTGGGATAGGGGAGACTTGTTACTTTACTACATTATTTCGAGTATAATAGGACCATGGTCAACTTTTCCTGGAGTTTAGACCATTTTTAGGTATAAATATTCTTGTGGATCCTTTTAGAAGGATATTTTAACTAGAGGTTTCTGTAGAGAGGATTTGTGGTCATGTACTCCTTTCTATTTTGATACACAAATCTGGAAGAGGGGGATTCACATAATACCTTCCCATATGGGAATTGATAGTCCGTATGATGATTTCATTGGTATAGATCAGTTTTATATCATCTATGATTATATGGTTATCCACCTGTAGGTGTGGAGGTGTTTTTAGATTTTGGGACACACTTCCATTATAGAGGAGTGAGCACAAGCTTAGTAGGATGAGCTCATGTGTGGGTAGAAATGACCAAATTTATCTGATGGCTAGTATGACCTTTGGAGTAGCAATGATATAAGATTTTATTTCCCAATAGTAGTTGTGGAATTGTGTATGTGTTATCGAGGACTTTTTAGGTTTACTAGCACATCATGAGTTTGCATTCTTTATAGACTTTAACCGAGGGACTTCCAATTTTTTTGAGAATATTGTTTGACTCCCCTAGATCTTTATAATCTATGATGTTTTTGGAGTTTTACAGATGAAATTCCTTGTAAAATCGAGTTTGTATGCTTCACCAGTCATGTATTCACTTGAGAAATAGAAGATAAACTTATGAACCCAATAATTCACCCTTTTGGACTAGTTCGTGATAGTATTTCAAGTTGGTACCCTCATTTTATCGGTGTTAGGTTTTCATTTGAGACACTTGAGAAGGAATTATAAACATAATTTGATAAAACAATATTCTTGTGAAGTTCTCATAGATAAATATTTTGTTTCTTGGGGTAAACATCTTATTATATATCTTCTTAGAAATGGGTGTTATACTGGGATTAGATGATGTTGTTGCAGTGCATCTCTAGTTTGTAGTTGTTACCCCTTTGTATTTGTAGTGTGGCGGGGAGGTGCATTCATGATATTTTCTTTTGAGGTCATGCATTTCGGATATCCACTGAACATGTTACTGAGGGATTTTCTAAATGTTGGGAGTTCATAAACTTCCCTAGGGTTAATGATGACCCCAATCATATTGCGAGATGAGGTGATTAGGAGGTTTTTTCTAATATAAATACACTTTGAGGAGGAGTGTTTGTTCCAAATTGATTGAACTATTTAGGTCCAGGGGAACATGCTTCGAGTTTTCATGTTTGTGTGGAATTATGGATGATCCAATATCAATGTATATTTATTTTAGGCCACATTCATGTGGCCCTATAGGTTACCATTATACTAGTCAGATTCATTATGAGAAAAGGTGTCTGGTTCCATTTATGGTGCTCTCGATGGTTATTGGGGGTTTATTTTAACCTGTTGTGGATGAGGACTTCCGAGTTATGTCGATAGCTATATTGGGGTTGAATGGTTGGGTACCTCTAAACTCTATGACCACAGTTATAACATCTTCTTTTTGTTCATTGATCATTAACAGCTGAGGATACATGTGTTAAATTTTTAACACAATTTCGACCTGGTTTGAGCTATACGATGGGAGTGGAGTTTCCTTTTTTTGGTACCCAATAGAGTTCAAATATTACATGATAGGACCCTTCCTTGGTGGTGGTTCCCTTGAGTGCATATTTATATACAGTAAAGGAATGCTTTGGAAATAACACTAGCATGAGAGACCCAATTGATATCTCATTTTACCCATTTTTTCTAAGGCATTCTCCTTTTAGTGGGAAAATAAAGAATGTGGGGAGAGTGTTATGACTCTAGATTTTTCATTTTTTACATTAGAAGATTTCACAAAATATTTCTAAATCTTGACACGGAGTTGTTTTGAGATTCATGGGCCCAGATATCCTTAGTAGAGTGATATTAAAAAAATTTAATATAATATGTAATGTTTACATAATATTTCAAGAAACGTTTAATAATTAAAATACAAAGGGTCATAATGGGAATCTAAAAATGAATTTGATTTTGGTATGTGTGATTAAACCTATTTTTGGAATAATGTTTTTAAATTGAGGTTCCCAATTTGTGGATACTATTAGTGAGATGTAAAATGGAATTTTATTAATTAAAAAAATTAAATTAATAAACCAAACCCCCCCCCCCTTTGCGTTTCACACAGGGTAGAATAGAATGAAGGTTTTCCTCCCACGTCAAATGGAAAACCCAAGGATAAACCAAGTCAAGGGGGTGTTGTCGATCTCCCTTTTTTATGCCAATCATCACTTGGTTGAGGTGCATTATCCCCCTGGTGTCGATTTATAACCAATGATTTGAAATTTCAGAATGTGGTAGGGATCCTAAAAATTATTACATCATAACCCCCATTTATTTGTTGTTTTAGGTTTCTATAGCCATGTTAGAACTGTTAGATATCCCCTGGAGTAAAATTTGTGGGTTTCCTATGGATGTTGTGGGTTTTATAATGCTCTTTACGATTTCCCATTTGGATTTTCTAATTACACAATGTGTAGTATAGGAGGACACATCATGTGTTCTTTAATTTTGAGGGAAGATGAAATTTGGGAACTACACATCGTGAAATGGGGGTACACATCGTGTACTGAGCCCAGTACATGTGGGAATGGACATAGATAGGCTCTCTTATTCAAGGGACATGGTCATGTGGCATTAAATTATCATATGACCTAGGCGTGTGTTTTAATACATGGACACAGTCAAGGAAACAATTTTATGAGAAGTTAAGAGGAATATTCAATATATGATAGTTACATATCATGTGAAAAGGCATGGATAGTCAAAACATGTGCAGGAAGGAACACACATAGGGGTTCAGATGAGGTCACACACCAAGTGACATGTGGTACACACCATGTATTATCCATATACACACCTAGTACTGATAGAGGACCCGACCAAGGGCTAAATCCAAAATAAAAACTATGTAATGTGGTCAAATATTGTGTACTCCAATAAAATATTCTTCATTCATTAATATCCACCTACAAGACTCATATGGAGGTCCCTATTTAAACTCTTAATTTATTCTTCATGTAGAACGTGATACTGGACATTATCATGGTGTAAGAGGTGTGAAAATGAGGTTACAGTAGTGGGGTTTATCTTTTTTGATTCCTATAGACCATTATCATTTGATTGTGTTCCCCTTTTCTATTCACATGAGGCTACAATGTGGAGTTATTTCCTCAGTAGATGAGTTTGATCCCCTCTAAAAATGATCTTGGATAGAGTTTGAGGATCCATCTAGGAAGACAGGGTGGGATATTCTATCATATAGTCTTCCTTGTAAAGGTTTTATGGAATCATCGTGACCATATATATAGTGATGATAACCATACTAGTAGGTTATACTATTAGGGTTTCAGTATCATCAAATATCTGATCACATATTCAACGAGAAATTCCACCAGGTTTTGTGACATCATCACTAAAATGATCCCCTACTTTGGGGTTTGATTTTTTTGGGTTCTTGCTATTCCTTAGTGGTCCTAAGTGAGATTTCCCTCCCTTGTATCAATGTTTTGAGTCTTTTTAGAGGTTTTTTTATCCCCATCAGTCATGGGTGTGAACTCTATCAATGTGTTTTGATCTCAAGAGTTGAATAATGGGTTCTTGGTGTACCTATAAGGTTAAAGGTGTGATCCTCTGTATGACTGTTGAGATCTACTAAGTTATAATAGGTGTTTTGGGGTCCCCCTTGAGACATGGGAGGGACCACCTGTCTTAATATTTTGATCCACTGGGTGCCAACATGACATCCTTCAGGGTGAGTATTGAGGAGTGTGTTCTCTAGGATGTACACCATCATGGATAGCGAGGATGTCACATCAACTTAGCGGTACTAGATGAGTGTGTCATCTTGGGTGTGTTACATTAGTTATGAAATATCTTTACACGATGACTGAGATCTCTAGAATGTGTTCCATTAGGTATGAAATGGATTTCAGAGTGAGTTCTCCTGAATAAGTGATATCTTTGAGCTTCGAGTAGAATCCTATGGATGGAATTGAGATTGGGACATCAAGAGACTTGGAGTCTAGGATTAGTATATCTTGGATATTCTAAGAATTCCTGTGGTGATTACACATTTCTTGATTGAAACACCATGTAGAGATGACCTAACTAGACATGTATATCTGAGGAGCAGCCAAGATGTAGTATCTTCTTCTTTCTCACATGGGTTTACTCCTATGAATTAGGGTTGAGAATACTATTTCCTTTCATTTTATACATTTCATTTTTCATCTAAGGGGTTTTTAATAAAAAAAATTTATACTCACACCCACATGGGATCTTCCTACATGTGTCTTGTATTATATAAATGAAGATCCATTCAATATATTCCTAGGAGAAGATATAGTAGGTAGATCTTAGCGATACAGATGGACCAAGGTGTGTACTTGTGGTTTCATTTTATAGATGTCCCAACCTATTGTGATGGTTGAACAATTTTAGAAGTTTTTATTGGGATTTATTTTATCCATTTTCAAGATTTTTGTACTTTTTTCTATACTCTAATTGGGAGATATATGCATGCAATCCATTTTGGTATTACTTATTTTATTGTCTTTCCATAGTTTCATGGATATGGAAGTGCGTACATGCATATAGGGATTATGGGTAAGGACATATACAGGTGTAATATTCATTCATGTTAATGGAAACTATCCCCTAAACTATTAGAGGCAGACATGGGGTTGTGATGGATTGACCACCCGTAATCCTAGTTTGGTTGGGTCAGGGAAACTTCCCCTGCTTATTGATTTCCTTATCTAGTAATACCATTTTTACACTTTGATAATGAGTGTATAGTCCTCCAACAATACCATCATTAGACCCTCACTACCAGTTGGAAACATTTGACATACAGGGAGGGGCACTTGAGGCCATGTATCTGACCAACCTAGGGCATCGTCTTAGTGTATCCTTGGCCAGGACATTACAATAATACTTGATCCCTGCTACAATAGCAATAATGACCATTATTAATTTTTATACCATATTTAATCACTAACTCATGATCATACTTCTATTAATAAAGATATAAAGAAAATACAATGTTTTTATCATGAATTCCCAAGAATAATTCCTTCTAAAAAATAATTTATATCTAGAAGATTTTTTTTCATTTTCATATAAATGACTTAAAAATTCCACCATTAATTTTTGAAATAAATATGTCATCAATATAAAAAAAACAATGACTGAATTTTTTAATATCAATGATTAATGAGATTAGAATCCACCATGCTATTCTTAAATGGTAAGATCTTTAAACTGCAGTTCATGTATGAGTTCCATGTACGGGGAGGTTTTTTGAGACCATATGAAGCCTACTTTAGCATAAAAATATCAATTCCTTAACCCTTAAAGAATTTTTTGTTTTTCTAATATATAAACCACTTTCTTAATTTTACTATTCTGAAACAATGGATTTATATCATTTTATAAAAAAATTTAATTTCTTTGATAACAAATTAGAATAAATATCCAACTCATTTCAAATAACATGGACAGAGGAATTATCTGATAAAAACAATATCTATAATGTTAGAGTACCATTTTCAAACTGGTCTATCTTTTTTATGTGATGATTCTCCTTTTTCACTGAGTTTATTCATGATGCCTCAATTAGTTCAGATCACATTTTTTTCTTTGGGATGTGAAGACAGTTATCAAGAATCAATTATCATATTTTAATTCAAATACCCTTTAATTGTTGATATAATTTCATTAATTATATGTATTCCTTAAAATTATTTTGTTCTATTTACAAAAGTGAGGTGGTATGATTGGAATTCTCCAATCAATTTATGTTTGGTTGACTTTTTTATCATCTCAAAATATTTTCTCAGATTTTATGTCATTCTTAGATATTTATATTCTAGTTTATTCATATCTATAATGTTCCTAATTACTTTATATTTCATTATTATAATAATATTTTTAATACTTTTATTATACATCTTGAATACTCCCATAAATTCAAATGTCTTCTCCTCTATATTCATCAATGTTGAAATTAATTTTCCATGGTACAATAATTTTTTTTATTTTCTATTACAATTACATCAATGTTATCAATGATTTTTGATAGAATCTTGTTAAACCATAGGTAAATCCATACACAACATGTATATCCATGAAATATACCACCTTCATTTATTTCATCAAACATTCATAAAATTTTAACATTAAATATTCATTTTATGAGGGAAACAGAATAATTTCAGTCTTATCACGTAAACCATTTTACCAAACTATATATCATATAGAATATTTGTAAAATCTAGTCAATTTATACATTAAATAATAATGGTCATATTCGAGGTTGTGTCTTACGAATAAAACCATTTTGATGTCCCATTCCCTAATAACATTATTTTCCCCACGTCCACCATTCTCATATTATTGTGCTCATGAAATCTATTTATTGGGTGTGTGTGTGTGTGTATATGGATCATTATAATCATCAATTATTCCGTGAAACAAAAAATATTCCACAATCTATTCATTTTTTGATGAAAATATTGGGAAACTAAAATATTTTTTCAACACATCATAATTAATTCTCAAGTTATTTAAAAATGTGTTTGAATATATAAAGATACTATGATTAACTTGAATGAAAATAAACATTATCCATATGAGTAAAATCATCCAAAATAGTCACGAAATACATATCTCTAACAGTTTACTTGATGATCATTAGTCCACATACAAATAAATAAACTATCTCAATAGGATTCATCATCCTGGTCTCCCCTGAATTATGACAATTGTTTAACATTTTTATTCATAAATTTTATCACATTTTTTCGCCAATCTTTCATTAATAGAAAAATTTAAAAAAATCAGATTTTATTAACTTGACCTTTGTATTTTTATAAGTGTTAATTTATATTTTTCCTCAAATTATTTTCATCATTTATACCCAAGAAATAAGAATATTAATCATTGGAAATTCAAAATATTTATTTTTAATGTTCATTATATCATTATCAAGATTGAGTTATCCTCTAACATCATTATGATACAACCATCCTTGTGAAATATCACCCCATTATTATTTTCACAAAAATAATTAAATCTCAAAATATTATGCTTCACCCTATTGAAAAATTGAATGTAATTTGTGTAAATTATTTTATAAACAATTTAGTTCATCTATACCCATCAGCATAGATTGATATAATTTTTGAAAAATTAATATCTCCTTTATCAATACTTTGAATACAGTTCAATAAATTTATATAACCAGTCTTTCATGATGAGAATCCTTTATGAAGAATTAATTAATTCTGTCATTTTGAATATTTTAATGCAACCTACCCACCATTACTTACTCTTATTTATTAATTCTCTTGATAAATTCAGAATTATATTTATATATCTACTCCAGTAACAAGGTGAGTCACATACTAGTGATGTGTCTAGGTTTATCACACCTCTAACATGTTTTCTCAATATAATAATTTGTACTATTTAATTATACCTTCTATTTTGGATTTCCTCCCATATTAATTCTAGGAACTTTATTTTTAATTCCCATGATTAGTAAAAAAATTTGATTTGGGAATAGAAAATTTATTTGAAAACATATATGGTTTTTGTATAAATACTTTTCATCACTAAAAAAATAATTCATTAATAAATATCCTTGAGTAATAAATAGATTCTTGAAAATATTCTTGATATTGTTCCTTTGGATTTCATATATGTTTCTTTTTTTTTTCAGAGTTCTATTGCTTATTATTATTTTTATACACCCTTACTTTCCTTTTGGGCCAGTCTAATGGTTATTTTTATACCAAACCACAGTGATATTGAAAATTTTAGATCCACTATTTAATTTATCAATGGTATATTTTTTCTTTTTATGTTATTGAATAAAATACTTTATCCATTTTTTATTTTAGACACTATTTTTATTCCAATATCGACGATCCCTAAAAATATACCACGTTAACAAAACAAAATCATTGAGTTTCATTGTAGAATTATCAACATTTATTAATTTAAAAAATCTTTCACGAAATTCAATGATTAAATTTTGAAACCCAATGTGAATTTCCCTCAATTAATTTTAATAACCAACTAAATTCACCTCAATTGATTTTACTTAATCATTATTTTCAATAATTTTTGTATGATATTCTCAAAATATTTTTTCATAGATTTATGGATTTCATTAAGATCTCACATCAATACTAGGAATTCCACTAGAATCTCAATAATATATATGTCTCATGACTCATTATGATATTTTATAAATAGACTTTCTAACATTTAGATAATTTCATTTCAATATTGGGATTTTAATTTTCATTCAAGAATAAAAAAACATACATCCATAGGTGAAACATTGTTGTCTATAGTCATCACCATTTTAATACTCTTTGTTGATCACTTTTCTTTCTCCACTAATGGAATATTTAGGATGATTACATTTATCCACATTTTTTTCCTTCACCAACATGTTCTCTTACTCATATTTATTTTACTCATCATGTAATATGGAATATTTTCTTAAGGAAAAATTATTCTATTTCATGTTATTTGAATTTTATTTTCCACTCAGGAAATATCACCCACAAAGATTATTTTCATTATTATTTATTTATGATAACCATTAATATTGTTCACCGTAATTGTCTATTATTTCCTAGGAAAATTTAATAAAAAATATCCAATAATAAAACAATTATAGAACATAAATGGATTATTTACCTTCTATTTACCAATTTTATACCATTTCATTTTTAAATAATGATATAAGTTCATTTAAATCCATAAAATAACCTGGAGTGTTAGTTTACTATGCATTAAAATCTCAATTAAACCCAACTCATTCATTAATATAGAAACCCCAGAAAATAGTTTACCCACATTAATGATATCATAAATATAAAAGGAGATTTTAACTTGATGATCCTACAAAAACTGAAAACACCTATAAATCAAGAAAATAAATCACCACTTCCTTTATCAAAAAGAAAAAAATGTCTACACATATTAGTTACACATGCAAAAAATACAATTTCACACTAATATTGAATTTTAATCATTAAAATTTCATAATCGTACATGCATTATAAAATCCTCTATAAAATGTAATGCTACCACTAAGCTAAACAACCATACATCAGGAACCATTATCTTGATTCAATACCTTATTCGATTCTCTATTATATTAACCACACACCATTTATCTCAATCAAATGTTTCAAAAAATTATTGAATTATTTAGAATCTTTAACCTGTAAAAAACAATAGAAATTTCATACACCTACCCAATATTATCTAATTCCCTAAAATATACACTCACTATGTTAAAATAAATTTTATATTTTTGCATCTTCTAAACATTCCAACCACACATACTTCTATCATTATCTTTCACATCCCAAAATTTATATATATTAAAAATAACACCAAAATAAGTTATTAACACTTGATCTAGTTCAAATAGAATGAAAATTATGTCCATGGTATAATGTGACTATACAACTACCACCACATTACAAACAAAGGGAAAACCATCAATTGACACCATATGTTTAATCCAACCCAAGGTAATTTAAAATGAATAGATAAGGATACTAATATAGTTCCACACAAATATTTATTACTATTTTATAATTATATGTTTAATATATTCATAGACATAACACATAACAAAAAATATTATTGAACTATTTATATAATCAGATAAGTTTCATCAAATATTTTTTTTAAATTATTCTCAATGCCAAAAATCTCATACCGAACAACAACTCCATCTTCATTATAATATATTGGAATATGTAATAGGTTAGGGTCCCAAAATATATAACTCACATGTATATATTGCTAAATATTTAAGTAATGTAAATCAATAATAAATAACATTGTTCCTTGATCTATCTGAGCCACAAAAATATCCATGAAAAAGAGAAAACTCACTCCAACTTGGTATAAAACAACCACTATAAAAAATATCACTCCATACCGAGTAATACTAAAATACTATATTTCCATAATTCAAAAATCGATGATAATAAATCATGTCAACCATATTATTAGATAAATACCCTTTAAAAAATCCATATTTTTTCATCAACACATGTCCAAAACCATTTTTATTATTTTTTAAACCATTTAAAAAATTCCAATATATTTTCCTCCTAATTAAAAAACCCCCTTTTAAGATCATTTCAAATCCATTATTTTAAGAACCATCTCTTGAAATTTATTTTTTTAAATCATCCAAATAAACTTTTATAAACCACTTTCCCAAATATAAATACATTGACCCATTCTATAAAACACCATTTTATAGAAATTACTAAAATATATAACTAATAAATTTCAAGGGTTTCACTAAAATAATTTTACTTGAAATTATAAATCACAAAATTATAGACTACCATTTATGTTTCCAAAACCACAATAAAATTCAATTTATATTTCAAGTTCTCTATTCCCCGAGGATCAAACCATGTCAAACCATAGCTAGGTGCATGGATAGTCAATAGTTATATCTAATAATAAACCCAACCTCTCATTGTGGGAATGGGTATTTGAGTACCATTGATCATGGTTATTTCATGGTTTGTCAAGATGTTTTAGATTTATAAGAAACCATGGGGATTTTTTGTGTGTGTAATGATTACTCTCACTATTGAAATATTGGTAGTAGAAATCATGTGGTCAAACCATGTGTATGAACATTATATTGATGTTAATTATAGCGGATCTCCCTTTATTGGTGGATGGTATACCTAACAGTATAGAAAATGTATTTTGATTGCTAATTTTTCTTAAAAATATGAAGTTATCAACTTACTGTTATCAAATTTCACTCAAAACTCTTTTCACTTTTAATGCTTCACATAAACCATCCTCCCTCTTAGCAGAAATCATATTTCCCTTTATCCCCTTAGAAATTTCCATTGATCATAGTGGATTTAATCATGCAGATCCATAATTTTATTTGTCTTCCCTTATTTTCCATCCACAATCACCTTGTTGTTCCTTCTTCATTTTGTTTTAGAATCATTGAATTCTATAGAAGATGAAAATAGGGATAGGGGTGATGTTTTTATGATTTTTTAAGATTTTTAGTCCTGCTATGATCATCTCTTCCAATTTCCTATTATATTAAATGGTGGTGGTGAGGTTTACTCAATTTTGAGGTAGGTGTCTCGACCAAATCCCCCCCCCCCATTTTAACACCTCAAATTCGTGAAATTCTATTTTTATAAATGATTTATTTTTTTTAATATGAGAGCAGTAGGATTGATTCATGGTTACTCATTATGATTTGTTATTTTTTTGGATTAATATGGTTTTGATTTTATTTTTCATTAAAATTAATATTGTACCTTTAAAGTGATTGATAAAATGTTTTAATGTTGGGTTTTTGTTTCAAATGAATTTTGATGAATATTTTCAATTATGATTTATCAATATTGATGTTTTTTAATATGGGATTGTTTGAGGATGTGATTTTGTTCATGTTGGTTATATATTAATTTTTATTGTCACTTGGTAGATCATAAATCGGTGGGTAACCCAGACTAATATGGCCATAGTGTTTTTATAAAAGTTATTAGATGAATTGGTCACCCAATTCCTGCCCCTATAAACATTATTAGAAAAAATACATAATACAATATTTATGTGTAAAAATCTTACACCAAAAATGATTAAAGGGTAATAAAAATCATGAAAATCAAGAAAAAAATTTGGTAGTTCAAGAAACAAAATCTAAATGACAGTAGCATTTGCATCAAAGTCAAGAAGAAGAAAACACCAATGTAGCATTCAAAGACCTCAACAATATCATAGGAAAATCTCCATAGGTTCAAATTCATATTATTAACAAAAAACAAGGACACCAAACTATAAAATTGTATTCAGTATCAACTGAATTAGTGTATCACCAACCCGAGAGATCAATATCGAATACCAAGTGAAAAAATAAATCCCAAATTACATTGCGATTCAACTAGAAATAGATATGCTTCAAAAAAACCTGACCGAATACAAATTAACTCCAATGGTTATGGAATATAATAAAAAAGAAATGAAACAACTACTAATAAGAAAATATCAACGAAAAATGTTTTTGAATAGTATAAATATTTCCAAAAGAATACCTTTAGAGTAGAAATTAGGATTTACTTATTAGATTGACTGAGATAATGGGGTTCATTATTTTACTTAGTGAGGATGAGATAAGTGAAATGGTTAGTGCATGGGGGATATTGGGATGGTAAATAGGGTCATTTATTCTTGCTAGTGTTCCAACAGTGAGTCATTGTTTCCTTAAATTTACTAGATTGATCCCATGACACATGCATTGTTTTTTAATGAGATTCTTGACTATTTAAATTCTATTTATTATTTTTAATTTATTTTATTCTTTCCATGTCCCACTTTTTTTTGATTTTATTATTACCTTGGTCATGGTTATGAAATGTATTATTTTTATGAAACCAAGAATTTTTTATGTTTTTCAAGGAATCAGTTTTTTCTTAAATTATTTCGAAACTAGAACTAATGTTCTTTCATGTTGAATGTAATTATATAAAAAACCAACCCTGGTATTCCATATTTTATTCCTTATATTATTAAATTGGAATTGATACGGGATTCAAATCCCAAAGGAACGATCTGTTTAATAGTTTTGGGTGCTGGATTATATACATAAGTTTTACATTAAAACATCAAATGAAACACAAAATAATAAGTACTTTGAGAACACTATTATTAATTTTTTTTATCCCTAGATGTTATTCATAAAATACTTTTTGATATCCTGGGGAAAAACATAATAAATGGGTGATCTCAGATGCACATTAAGGGTAAACAATATAATATAAGCTATCATAAATAAACATAAAATGTAAAGAATGTTTAATAATGAAAAACATATTCAATTGAAACATAATATTCAACATAATATGATATTGATATACGATAATAAAATAAGTCCATATAAATATCCACATGAAAATATACTTATCCATTGATATTATACTACTCTAATAATCACATGGAATATCAACAAAAATTATAATAATAATGGAATGCATAATATTTAACACTATAAACAAACCGTAAAGGATTTGTACAAGAAAACATACATAAAGGGATAATAAATAAGCCAATACAAAAACTAGTTTGTCTCATGAGATCTACCAAGGAAACATGGGGCTATATTAGGATTCACCCATCACTTACTAAGTGCAATTCGTTCCTTATATGAAAAGGGAAAAAATAACCTACATAAACATTCGTATTAAAAATAGATTATGAAATGGTAACAAATTAACCATAAAACATGAATGGTATCAAAAGGGCACATCCACAGTTAATAATTTCACAAACCCATTTAATAAAATATATTAGATGAAATCTTAAGAGAACAGCCTAATTTAATCATAAAAACCAACAAATGATGTGGACATAGATAAATGTATTCTAATAAACTCATTGCAAACATATTGATAGAAATACACCGTTTTATATAGATATTATTTTAAAAGGGGAGAATCATTTTTAAATAAAAATGTTTTAGTGAAAAGAATCTTGTATGAATTTAAAGGATACTTTTCACATTCTATATAATTTAAAATAACATTCCTTCTGTATTTTTTCAAAAAGGTCATAATGTACATTATATGGAAAACAAAAAGAAGATGACATTAAAAACATTTAATAAAAATTAAAACATGGGTAAAAATGACTTTAGAAAATTGTAGAAGAATAGTAATAATATTTTTAAATAAATTTTTAGGAGACATGGACAGAGATGATAAATATATTTTAGTAAATACTTATGTATAAACAATCACGAATAATAATAAGATTTCGAAAATAACACTTAACTTATACTTTACTTTAGTGGATGGTGTGATAAAATCCATTATAATTTTTAAATCATGCTATTTAGTCCTACCAAACTATATCCATATTCATGATATCACATATAGTCCTCTTATATAGTATTGTAAATAATATTTCATTATTACAATTATTTCGGGTGTTACTTACTTCATTTTCTTATGTCTGTTTCTTCATGTAAGACCTATTTATTATGCATATGAATATTTTTATTTCAAAAAATATTTCTATTAAATTAGTAAACATTATATTCACTCATAATATTAGTTTTTTAAACATTATTGAATGGTTAACGTAGAGGATGAATATAATCTTGTGTTAGAGATGGTCGGTCGTATATACAGATGAGTGATGGTATCATTCCATTAATGGTAAGGGGTAAGAAACTGGATGATATATTAATTATATTGAATCAATATAATTTAAGATTTAAAATTTATAACCATTGTATTCATCATTATACCCATCGAAATAATGTGGTTAGGAAAAACATATTATACCACAACATTGAGATGATATGTCATACACACACATGTATGGTGATATTATTTTTCATGGGATGGTTAAAAGGAGGAATATAGTTGTAACATAACCATAATAAAATATTAGAATATATATGATACCAGAGTTATTTCTTTTGTATGAAATTAATATTGTAATAGAAATAATAAGTATAAAAGAACTTGAATGAGTTGCTAAAATAAATACTCATCTTCAATGAACTTCCTTTGGGTCTCCTCCCAGAGACACTAGGGTTAGTAATTTTAGAAGTCCCGAAACATAATAACAGATATAAAAATGTGGGGTGGAGATATGGGTAGGGGTTTAAAGATATAGAAGGCTCAAAATGGAGTGAGGAAGTTATGAAGGAGATTCCTTTTTATAAGAGAGGGTAAACACACTCTTGGAATCCTTTAAAATAATAAATTAACATAAATTTATTTTTGATATAAAATAGTTACAAGGTGATTTATTTGAAATCTAAGATGAATATTGGTATCAATATTCTCAACCAATTATTTTTATACATGTCTAGATCACAATATTAACCTTACCTTTTGGGTGTAATCCTTAGTTAATCCCTTTAACTCTTACCGTGATAACATGTATTTTTAATCTTTAGGGTTAATATAATTACTATAAAATGCCAAAAGAACCCAAAAGAGACAATTTATGACATATTTAGCCATATTTTAGTCATTTGGACGAATGTTATATTTTTTTATTTTATATCATTTAATAGAATTTTTTTTTAAAAGTATCTTTTATGATAATTGTATACTATTCATTATTTCTCTTTTTCAAAATATTATAAAACCTGGTAACTTAGAAAAAAACTTATAATAATCCACTATTATGTGTATTTTATCAATAGAGTTCCTGGATTTTACAAATTATGTCAAATTATATTTATTTTAAAAAAATTATTATCATTTATTTAAAATTTCTATTGATTAAACAATTAACGCATCATTATTATGAGTTCCTTTGTGTAAATTATTTATTCTCTAAAAATTAAAAAAAAAATTATCATGTTAAAGATAAATTTATTGGATTTAAATTGACTATTTATTGTTGAATTGATCTTCTCTATAACCATGTATTAAAAATGAAATACTTTTTAAAAACATGAGTATGAAAATTTTAACTTATCATGAAATAAAATAATATAAATATCATATTCCATCCCAAGTGGCTTATAAATGTTATATATTTGTCATATGGATGATTTTGGAGGAAATTCACCCATCCAATAAAATCATGACAAGTATTAACGTGTCTTTATAATATTATAATGGTATTTTCATAATTAATTACTTTCTTTTACCCTTAACCGTGGTAAAACAAATTATTAAAGTTACTATTCATAATATCCAAAAAAATTAAGTTTTATCTAATAGACACTAAATATAAAACTAATAACAACTGTGTATGTTTTTACAAAATCAATTCACAGAATTTGATAAATTAAGTTTAACACTTATCTCACAAATGTATCGAGAAGGCGCATAAAATAGATATTCAGAAGTTTAATACATTTTTATATCTAATTTAAATATAAAAATGACTCCAAAGACCTAAATTGTATTAATATATGTATTATAGATTTATTTTGACTTTTATCAATAAATTTAAAACAATTTTAAACAAAAATTATGTTTTTACCTATAATGGAGTATTTTCACTATTTAGGAAAAAATGAAATCTCTCAAAAAAAATCTAAAATTCACCCTAAGATAATTTCAACATTTCTAATTAAAAAATCAAGTTTATTTTAAAAAATAAAATTTATAAAATTACCAAAATATAGTTTTGAAATAGTTTCCTCATTAAAATTCAATAAGATTACCCTTTTGAAAAATATAGGTTTTTATGATTAATATTGGATTTGTGCTAATCCAGCACCTATAAAAATATTGAATAAATGTCAAAATATTTGATTGGTTGTGTAGCATATACATCAATAATAAAAATTATCTAATAGTGTTAGAATTTAATTGACTTTGAAAAGTGTAAATAAATAGTGTTTTGTTCTAAACCGTTATTTCATGCATTGTAGGCTATAATAAATTATTCCGAATAAAAAATTTGGAAATGTCATAGGTCGAAAATTTCATTATTCCAAAAATATTTCACCCTAAATTTTTTTGGGGGTTACGATCTAAAACTTATGTGGGTAGTTACCAATCATAGAATAATCTTGTTCACATGCTCCTTCTTCCGTTTTTTGATTTATCCAGGGTTCCTTTACCACCCAAGTAATTCGATTTCTTAACACTTGTTCTCTAGTATCCAGAATCAGGATGAGTTTTTTCACAATGAGAAATGTCTTGTTCTAACTCTATTTCATCAGTGGTAAGCACATGCATTAGGTTAGGTTTGTACTTTCTTATTAGAGATATATGAACCACATCATGAAATTTTGAGAGAATTGGTGCCATTGCCAAATTTTATGTAGAAACTCAAACCATTTAAATAATTTCATAGGGTCTATTTTACCTATTACTGAGTTCCCCATTCTTATTTATCCTTATAACATTCTTCCATAGAGATACTTTCAAGAAAGCTTGTTCCCCCACTTAGAAAAAAAAATTTCTTCAATTATTATCATCACGTTTTACCTACTTTGAGATTGTTTAATGTGATCAGGAATAACATTTACCTTTATTTTTTTTCAATATGTTATATGACTTTTAATTTTATTTCACCAACCTCATCCCAATATGTTTGAGTATTACATCTCTTGCAGTATAATTATTCATACAGTTCCATGTGAATACTTGAATGGAAACTATTGTTTTGTAGGAAATACATACCAAAGGTATGTAATGATCCCACCTACCTTGAATGTAGAGTGAGAATGAACTCATCATTTCTTCCATTTTTTTAATTTTTATTTCAGATTATACAATTGTTTATGGTTAGTAGGATGTACTCAAATGAATCTTACTATAAATATTATTTTGAATACCTTCTATAATTTCTATGTAAAATGGGGATCTCTATAAAAAATAATCGATATAGGTTCACCGTGAAGTCTTAAGACTTCATTATTATGGATTTTTGTGAGGCACTCAAGAGGCATGTGTTATCTTATAATAATGAAATTTGCATATTTGGTAAGGCTCTCAAGGATAACCTATATTCCATCATTATTCTTAGGATTATTTGATAGTCCCGAGATATATTCCATATTAATTTCATCCCATTTACACATAAAAATAGGAAGAGGTTGTGGGACTCATTTAGGATGCTACCTCACAGAACTCACTTATTGAATAACCTAACATTTGAATGCCTAATCAGTAATTTAACTCTTCATTTTATCCTAAAATTAATGTTCCTTTATGTCCCTTTACATCTTTGTGCTACTAGGGTGTATAGAGAAATTTGAGCGATTATAATTTTCAAAAAATTATCTTTTTAGATCTGGTATAGTTGGAACAAATAACCTATTTAAAATATTTAGAACATCATCTTCACAAAAAAATTGTATTAATTTTCCTTCATTCAAACTTTTTATCATCTTCTGAAAGTCCTCATCATCATATTGAGAATTCCTTATGTTATCTAATAAAGATGGGTTTAAGGTCATTTGAAAGATAATTGATGTCTGAAATTACTTTGAAGTTCCCAGATCACTTTTTACTAGGTCCTTGAGAAATGTATATTTCTATATCCTCATTTGGGTTATAACTCCATGATCCTTCCCACTCAATGTATCATCTACCTTATTTAATTTCCCTTGGTGGTAGTGTATCAAGATATCATAATCCATGAGTATGTTGAGTCAACTGATTTTTTTCTTGTTGAGATATTTTAATGAGAAGATGTATTTCAGGATTTTATAATCCATGTATATATCACATTTTCACTAGAGAGATAACTTCTAAATATTTTCAAAGAAAAGATTGCAACTTCTATCACTAGATCAAGGGTTGGACAGTTCATTTCCTGACTCGTCAATTTACTTGATGCATATACGATAACTTTATCAATTTTCATTAGAACACAACCATGTCCCCTATTAGATGCATCAATATATATGAAAAACCTATCACTTCGAGACAGAATAGTCAAAATATGAACATTTACTAGTATTCTCATTATCTAATCAAAACATTCTTCATAATCCCGTGTCCAAACAAACAGAACCCCGTTATATATAATCATGGTTAATTGGTTTTCCCATTTTGAAAAATTATGAATGAACAGGCGATACTAACATGTCAAACCAATTAAACCATGTACCTATGTCTTTGTTGTTGGTGTAGGCCACTCTCTGACCGCCTTTATCTTTGAAGGATCAACTGATATTCTATACATTGAGAAAATATTTACAATAAAAGGAAAATCTTGAATCCAAAAATATTTTTACTAAATTTACGATATAGATCTTCCCCTATAAAAGTCATAAGAATACTCTGAATGTTATTATCACGATATTTTTAGATTTTATAATAGACAACAATATCATCAATGAATACAACCACCAAATAATCATGATATTCCTTGAGCACTCTATTCATTAGGTTCATCAAAATAGAGGGTTCATTTTTTAATCCAAATGAAAATACTTGTAAACCTGTAATGTCCATACCTTATCCAAAAAGTTGTGTTTGGAATGTATTCTTTCATTACTCACAATTAGTGGTATGCCGAGTGAAGAACAATCATTGAGAAATATTGAGATCAATAAAGATGATTAAAAAAGTAATCAATGAAAGGTTGAATATACTTTTTATTTATTATCTTAGCACTTATTTCCCTATAATCAATGCACAACATCGTAGATCTGTATTTTTTTAATGAAGATAACATGGGATATATATGGTGAAATACAAGGAGGAATAAATATCTCATTACAATCATCCTCTTGTTGTTTATTCAACTCCACCAATTATATATGGTAAATTCTATAGGGAGTGATTGATATTGGCCTTGCATCTGGGATTAAATCCATGGGAAATTCAACCTCCTGCTCAGGGGGATGTCAAGGAAATTTCTCAATAAATACATCTAGGTGTTCTTACACAATAGGTATATCCTCAATTTGAATATTACAATCTTTATCCCTAGACATTGTTTTCTCCTCCTTCCCAATAATTTCATTCAGTAGATCTACTAGGAGTGGATCTAGATAATAATCAAATGCTGATGTATCTTATTTAATGAAAATGGTTTCTTCTTCTTCCACACAATCTAATTTACTTTTATTACAATAATTTTTCACATCATATTTTGAAATCATATACATAGAAATGATTAAATAAAAATCAACCATTATTAGGATTAAAAATTCAGGATGTAAGCATGTTTATGTGCTATAAAGGGGACTGAATGACACATCTTTGTTGTAATAAGACTTACCTAAGAAGTTTCAACTCATAAGGCCCTTATTAAATTTAAGGGGAAATGTTTAATTTTCACAGAAAAGTGAGAAGATATAAAATAATGAATTGAACTAGAATAAAATAAATAATTGGCCAAGTTTTTGGAGAAGACTAATGTACCTACAACCACATCAATAGAAACTTCATCTTGAGAAGTTGTGATCACATAATTGTAGCCTTTCCCCTTCACATTTTCTAGGGAAACATTACTCAATGATTAGGAATATAATTTTCATAATTTCCCATTTTGTTAAATTTATAGCATTTAACATTGGTATCTGATGTATTTCCCTTTCAATCATGATCTGGGTGGCCCTTTTCTCCACACATATAACAAACTCCAATTCCCTTCAGGAAATTACCTTAGTGTTTCTTCCCACAATTTTTACTGGATGGTATGTCAACTCTAATATTATTTTCATTTTCATTATTTACTTTTTTAGGGTTTTCTATAACCCTATTCTTATATTTCCTTCCATTAAAGTTATAATACTTTGAGAACTCTTTTTCTATCTTGATAGAACCAGATTCTATATCTTTATATGATGAGAATTTTTGGGAGACTAGTTCCCATCATAATAATTGTTTTAAACCATCAAATAATTAGTCAATATTGCTCTTTAGATTAATAAAATAATCGATAGAATTCTTTTATAACCTTGTGAATATAGATTCATACTTTACAATATTATTATCCTCCATTTATCTCAGACATAGAAATTGCCTCTCCAAACCCACTCGTTGTTCATGAGGAGAATATTTTTCTATGGAACAGTCATCTAATTCCATATATTCCATATTTTTTATTTCTTTATCCTACCTTGTGTTTTGAATCAATGACCAGCATTGATCTGCATCACCCTAGATATGATTAATTTCTATGACAACTTTCTCCCTTACATTACTTTTCAGAGTGAGAATTACCTTATATAAGGAATTTATCCACTGCCCAGCTGAAAGTAGATTTTTAGTCCCATTGAGTAATGGGGGTTACTGTCTCATGAAGATGTTTAACATTATTCCTTCATGTTTTGGATTAATGTGCACTACATGGGTATGGTTATTATTCATAACCAGAGTCATCTATCCTAGTATTGATATAAGTTGTTCAAAACCAGATGTATCTCTATCTCTAGCATCATTATCTTACCTAAGAAGGTAATAAATTCATGTATAATGTTCTTTGACACGGTTTCCATTACTTCCAGAAGGTTCTATTTTTATATAATAGAATACACTAGATTAGGCTATGAATTAGAAAGAAAATTTTCTAACTAAAAAAACTCTTAATCATAAATTGAAGATTTATGGATAACAAATATCATAATCATAAAAGATATTTCTTTAGGGAAATATTTTATTTTAGATCATTCATAATTGTTTTTAAATAATATGTATATTATCTTAAGCATATCCCTTAGGAGTTTCTAACGAGGTGTACTGTAAGGCCCATTGTCATGTACTAAGTTACAATGATTTTGACCGTACGCACCACGTCAGAGCTGTTACTCCTAGGTACGTATATTCTAGAACCACATCCACAATTATAATCCAGACATGAATATATTTCTAAGAATACATAAATAATCTATACTTCATCAAAATTATAGGATATTCTTTTAAACTTATCCACAAATTATATCTTAGGGTTATTTCCTCTAATCTTTGTTTTCTAAATATAGATTACTTTTCTTCTACTAAAATTTATATAATAAAAACTATAATAAACCAGACCCTAGTAGCCCAGATATTTTTCCTCTCTTTATTACATTATCACAGATACAAGATTAGAATCCTAAAGGAAAAATCCTTTTAGAAGTTTTGGATGCCAGATTAGATATATATGTTTTACATTATATCTTGAAATGAAATAATAGAGAAACACCTTTGAAAACACTCTAATTATCTTTTGTTATCCTGAAAAGGGATTGATAATATATATCTTCTCATTTTAGTAAAAAATGAAACAATAGAAAGGGGTGAGCACACATGATCTGTAAAGGTAAAAAATAAAATGGAAGATATCATAAATAAACAAAAACAATAAGGCAAGGTGAATAATTAAAAACACATGACATTACAACATAGTCTTGACCATAATATGGAAGGGTTAAAACCTGATCAAATAACTCTATATAAATACCCACATGAGAATGATTAATAAACTTAGACATTATACTAGTAAAATAATCCATGGAATATCAATAACTAACCTCATAATGATGGAATCCATAATTCCAAATATCATTGACATACCATCATGGATTTGGTCTAGACATCGTTCATAAGTTTGTAATACATAAGAGAAAACCAAAACTATTTTGTCACATAAGACCTACCGATGCATCGAGGGGCTACAATAGGATCTGCCTATCACTTACTAATTCTAATGCAATCCTCACATGAAAATGATGAGACATAACCAATATTTATATTCATATTAAAACTAGCATATGAAATGTTAATACATTAACCATAATCCATGAATAGTATCAAAATAGGTCATACATATTTAAACATATCATAAAACCTTTTAATAAAATATTGTAAATGGTACCTTATGAGACCAACCACAATTTTTCATAAAATACAAAAAAAAGGATATTGACATTAATGAATGTCTTATAAACAAATCATTGAAAACATCATAAGAGAAATACCCCTTTTATATTGAAATTATTTGAAAAGGGACATGCAATTTTAAAATAATACATTATCCATGAAAATAATCTTTTAATATTGTAAGTAATCTTTTATCATGACTTATAAGTTAAATAAACATTCCTTTCACAAATTTTCTGGAAAGGGTAAAGTACCTCATTTTGAAATTGAAAAAAAGATTCATTTAAAAAAATTATAAAAAGTTAAACTATATAAAAATGACATTAAGAAATTTAGAATAATGGAAATAGTATTTTTAAAATCATTTTTAAGAGACATGGACATGGTTTCTAAATAGTTCCTAGCAAATACTTACATGTAAACAATCCAACAATAATAATGAGATTGTAAAATGAACCCTTACCTTGTACTTTCATTTAGTTGAGGTTGTGTTGTCCACATGTATAATTGTTAAACCATGTTATTAAATTATATGAGATCAATATATATATATATATATCACATAAAATCCTATTATTTCATTTTTTTAATAATATATCCTTATTAGCATTGTTTTTGTGTTAAATACATAATTTTATTTTGTTTGTTTTGTCTTATGAGTCTTATTTGTTATGCATACGATATATTTTTTCTTTATATTTAGATTGATATTAAGATCATAAATATTATATTCACTCATTATATAAATTCTATTATCATTCTTTAATGGTTAACAAAGAAGATTAATCTCATCATTCTGTGGAGATGGTTAGTCGTACTTACACAAAAGCGACTATATCATTCACTAAAAGTTAAATGGGTAAGAAATTGGATGGTATAAAAATTATAAAGAATAAATATAATATCCAATTTATTATTTATATCTATTATATTCATCAGTATACCTATCCAAATAGTGTAGTGATGAAAAAAATTACTCCACATCTTGGAGACGGTAAGCCGTATAGAAGCACGCGTGGTGATATTATTTTTCATAGGATGAATAATTAGAGGAATATGGTTAACCCATTTTCAAAATGGAATATCAGCGTATAGATTATCCTGTAGTTATTAATTTATTATGAAAAGAACATAGTAAGAAGAAGTATAATAAGAAAATATGATGAATGATTTGGTAAAACAATTACATCTTATTTAATGGAATTCCTCTGGCGTTATTTTAAGGACACTATGGGTGGTATTTTTTGAAATCATGAACCTCAATAACTATGATATGAATTTTGGGAGGTGAAATTATCTAGGTCAGGTAGATCTAGAATGCTCAAAGTGGTGTGAGGATGTGAGGGAGGATGTTCCTTTTTATAAGGGAGGGGAGGGGCACCTATTAGAATCCTTTAAAATATTAAATTTGTATTAATTGTTTTTTAGTGTAAAATACCTCAAAAGTGAGATATTTAGAATCGAAAATTATTATGGTTGTAAATAGTCCCAACCAATTATTTCAAGACTTGTTTTGGTCACAATATTTACCTTATTTTTTTAACCATTAGTTAAACCATTTAACTCTTACCCTCATTGCTTGAGTTTTTTACTTTTTAGGGTAAATATATTTAAAATAAAATTTCAAAATAGTCCAAATGGGTAATAGATTCTATATTTAACCTTATTATATTTATATTAAAGCATTTATATTTTAATAATTTTATTTCATTCTATAAAATATTATTTATTTTGAACTATCATTTATGTCAATTTAAATACATCTCATCATCTTTCTTTTAAAAAGTATCATTAAAACATGATAAATTCCAACAAAAACATCTAATATATCAAAAAAAAATTTAACATGTCTATAAAATTATTTTATGCCATTAAATATGTTAAATTACATTTATTTTTTTAATTTTAATACTATATATTTGATATTTCCTTTGATGAAACAATTACTGAATCATTATTATGAAGGCCTTGAATTAAATTTTGTCTTATAAAAAAATTAAAAATAAATAATCACAATGAAAAAAAATTATTATATTTCAAATTTATATTTATATTATAATTTATCTTCTTTATAAACATATATTAATAGTGTAATACTTATTAAAAACATGAGTATGACATTTCGAACTTATATTTAAATAAAATCTTATAAATGAAATATTCTTACCCAGGTGTCTTAAGAAATAAATTATTTCAACATTAGGTTGTTTTTGGTTGAAACCAACTCAAAAAATTATGTTTTTACAAGTGGTAGGGTAACATTATAAAATTATAATATTATCATTACATTTTTACCTGATTTTACACTCAACTATGGTAAATAAATAATTACTAAAGTTACTTTTAATAAAATCCGAAAAACTATTTTGATCATAATAGACTCTAAATATAATAATTATTACATACATGCATTACAACTTTTCCAAATTCAATTCATAGATGTGGCTAAATCTTGTATAATACTAATCTCATAGATGTGGTGAGAAGGTGGGTAAAAGAGACGTTCAATAGTTCAATAAGTTTTTATATCTAATTTTAATATAAAAATGAATTCATGACATAAAATGGACTAATATATGTATTACTAATCTATTTTGACTTTTAAAAACCAATTCAAAATAATTTTAAACAAAAATTTAGTTTCTTAAAACAATGTTGTAATTTTAACTATTCATCAAAAAATTTAACCTCTTAGCAAAATATCAAAAATTCACCAAAAGAAAATTTTGAAATTTGAAATTAAAAAATAAAATTTATTATGAAAAATAATATTTATTAAATTAGGAATGTTTTTTTAAAATTGGTACACCATTAAAAAGTGGTAATATCACCATATAGAAAATATAATTTTTTATCTATAATTTTGGGTTTGTTCTTATCCTATTTTAATAAAATATATCGAATGAATGTAGAAATATTTTATTGGATATTTAACATATAAATTTTCTACAAAAATTCTTTAAATGTGTTATAATCTATTTAAATGTGAAAAATATGACTAAATATTATTTTATTGAAACCTATTGTTGCGTGCATTATAATCTATCAATAAAAAATAAATTTATTCATAAAGGAAAATATAGTAAAGTCATGGGGTTCTACACATTGTATACATTCTTGGTGGTATCAAAATAGTTTTTTTATTATACGATGTATATACATAGGGGATATATGCAGACTTGGTTAGGTAGGATATTGGAAATGAAAAGAATATAATTCAATTTCGTGTCTCTTTATGAAACATTTTTTCAATTCATGGTATAGTGGTGGTGTCAACCGTGGGTTATTAGGAGTTTGGAGATAATGAGGAGTATTTTTGGGATCTCTAATGATGGATTAGGTGGATTGGTTTCATACTATCTTTAATTGAAATTTTTTTCATATATTTCTATTTAGATAATGATTACAATATTTGTGATTATTTTATGATGTTTATGGATTATTCGATTATTATTGATAATATATGAAACTTTTATTTATTTATAAATTGTGGAATATTTTTATTTATTTATTTGGGTGACCAACTTATAGAAGGCTCATACTGGATTTTTGAGAGGAATTTATGTGATAGTTATTTGGATTCAAAGGAGTAATCATTTCCAACATTTGTATTTTGATACTCAAGTTCATTTCTTCATCCATTGACTATTGAGAATGTATTTTTGGACTTATTGTGAGCTTTTTTGATTGAAAAGACTCTTTTACTCATGTCAACTAATTATAAAAAATTATCACATACCTTTTTTGTAGGTGAAGTAAAGTTATAATTGAGATAACATCACAATATCTAAAGAGTTGGTTAAAAGAATGTTCCTTGGAATGTCATATTTGTGATGAGTCATTAGTTTCCATTAATATTGGAAATTTATGTCTTATATTTGATATTTATTTTTATTAATTTTTATGAGATATTATGACATTTAATATTGATTATTGGTTTCATGAAGAACCCATGAGTTTTTTTTATGAAACTAATGTTTTAGTATAAAATTGGGATAGAAACCAGAGGTGCACTAAGGCACCTGATTCCAACACTCCTTAGTCTAGGGATAATACCACATGATTTTACAAATTAACATCGATAACAGGTGATATGATCCAAGAAAAAGTTTCAAAAACTTCAGAATAGTGTAATATCGATGAATAATCTCTAAAAATGTAGAGACTATTTTAGATAAATTTCATTAAGGATAAGGTATATAAGGAGTTTATTTTACATAAAATGTGAAATTTTCCTTATTATTGATATTATGAAGACTCCCTTCAAGAAGTATCAAATGATATACTTATATCCACCCAATTATTTTACACAAATTATTATATGATTTTTAAAATTGAATACAACCCAAAGATAATGAGGCCTTGTGTATTTGGAATACAATATTCATAACAAATTGAAACAAAAATAAAACCTCAAATACTCATTTTATTCTCCCTAATGGTCTCCAAATTGATGGAAAAACTTATGTTACCCTAATAGATATCAGTTTACATGTGTCTTTATAATTCAAAAATCCATATTTTTATCATACTGAGTTTATCTTAACTATTTTAGATTGTATTCTATTTAAGATATGAGCTATTTATTTCAATGTTGTATATTATAAGATTTATATTAGTGATTCCATTATGATAATTACAATGGTCAAAAATGAGAAAAATTATTTTATTTTATTGAAATTTAGTATGGAATGTTTATCTTTTTTTTAATATTCAGGAAAATCAGTGTTAAAAATTTATCTTATTAGGTAATATATTATCTTATAAAAAGAATAGATTAGCTACCTCATTTTCACAACTATATATTTCATTTTAAGAGTATTTATGAAAATTATATATCTTACATAATTTATATTCACAAAGTGATATCTTATGAGCACAAAAATATGTTTTGAATGTCATGTCTCATATTGGTAACATAATTCTCTTATGTAGTAGATTTATTTTATGAAAAATAGATATAGTTTATCTAAATCACCGTAGAATTCAAATATTTATTTTACTCACCTTACATAAATTTATTTTATGATAATAGTACTATAAATTTTTTATCTTATGAAGAATAAGGTGTTTTTTAAATTTAAATGATTTATTTCATAATGTTATCTTAATCGCTCATTATGTTGGTTTAATGTTTTTAGAATATCAGGAAATGATTTTTCAAATTAAGTAAATACATAATTTTATAATGTGTTATTTTTTAGTAATGGAACTATTAAAATTAGAATATTTCTTACATTGACAATTGAGAAGAATATTACATTTTTGTATGGAATGGACACATTCCATTAAGAGGCTGCCTCGTAAACTTTTAAAAATATTTTTCAATCGACCATTGTGATTATCTTTTATTAGTAATTTTAAAATAAAATTAAAAGTATTAATAGGGATATTTATCTTCTATATAATAACACAAAGATATGGATGTCCACGTACATAACAATACTTTTAAAAACACTAATGAAGAACACATGTACATAGAAAAAATATCCTATAAAACTCATGTATTGTGATTATCAGTTTATCAATTTCAACAAATGATAATAATGAGTTGTTCTTTTCAATCATCATATTCATTATATGAAACAGAATATTTTATATTAATATCTATTTTATCCACACTCATATTAAGTGAGTGTCTTAAGATTGTGGATAAGTCTTATAAAGGGAGATACTGGTTGAAATGTCATTGAACTTTTTAATATGTAGTAGGTATTTTACATAGTTGGGATCCCCCTAAAAATGGTTTTCAAAGTAAGAACCACCAATATCATGGAGTGGAGTGTTGGTGGAGTGGACTAGGGGATATTTTTATTAAAAATAGAATAAATATCTTATGTTCAATAACATTATAATAATAATATATAACTCCACATCCTTTTTATTCAAAAAAATATTGGAACTGATATACCTTGAATAGGGTGGTTTGAAAGTGAACAAAATTTTAGTAAATAAATTCACCGCCTCTTGATTTTCCAGTTAACCAATATATGGGACAAGAATTGGTATCAGAGACTATGAATCTTGAGTTCACAACTATCAAAGGATAAAGTTCAATGACCATATTTTAAATGGATTTTAGGATCTAAAATAGAGAAGTTATTTCAATCGTAAAATCTCTTTACATTAATGGTGAGAATTATGGTTTCAGGAAGGTTTGAATAACTATCAATTTTAATAAATTTTTCTTCAATGTTTTTCTTGAATTAGTGAAGCATTATTAAATTCCAAATACACAATTGGAAGCCATGTATGCTGATACTACAATAATATATGATCTAAATTATAAATTCATTAACTCTATAATATGTAGGAAACGTCTAGATGAGTTTATTTGATTTTATAAATGTCAAATATCTCATTAAATGTGGATTAATAAATATTTTTCTTATGAGATTAAATTCAATGAAAATTCCCTTAGATACGATATTGTTAAAATTATTTTTCATAACATAAAAATGGATGAAGGAGAAATCATTACTTAATTGAATGGAATGATCACGGATATCTTTAAAAACATTACATCTCTAGAAATACCAATTACTGGGCTTGATAAATCATTGAAATTTATTAGTGTTTTTTCACATAATTAGAGTTGAATAGTTGCCTCCATCAAACAATCTATAGTGGTCAAGAACTTTAATATAAAAGATATCATTGTAAGTCTTATTATATATAATGTAAAAAAGGAAAGATTAATATGGATAATCTAATATTGTTAAGAAATAAAATTATACATTAATGGTTTCTACTTCTATAGATGAAAAAATAACAAGGTTATACTTATAAAGGAATTAGTGGAAGAAGATAATCTATTAATAAATTATGGATCAAATGATGAAAGAGAATTTCTTTCTTTTATTTTCACAAAGTTATATAAAAATATAATATCTTACAGAGGACCCCCTAAAGAGTAGAAGAATCCTGGTGGCAATTCTAATGAAGTGAGAGCCATACAATCCACAATTACATGAATGTAAAAATTAGGATGAAAAGATCTCTATGTATAAATTATATAAGGATAAATACATGAATGAAATTATTTCTATTTTGAGTGATTATAAAGAATATAGTGAATTTAAATCATAATAACAATAGTTTTATGAATTTAATCAGAAAGGGAACATCTATTTCGTGGAACATTCAAATGATGTAAACTCTTATTATTCATATAACTGTGATCGCAAAATGGAAAATAAAAATTTATCATATGAAGAATAAAATCAATATTTTACTATGTTATAGACTACGTATATAATCTTAAAAAGAAATCAAATATATTAGGAATTACTACAAGAATGTTTTTAATGAAGAGTATAACTAAAAAAGAAAATTTCGATTTGAAATATCTGTTGAAAGGTTATACTTCATTCCGTATTTAAAATACTATAATAATTGATATCTTAAATAAATAGGTTAAGAACTTTAAATAATATGGAAGTGTTCTTATTATGGAGTGGATTACACAAACAATATTTAGGTTTGAAACAAATTTCAAATATTTTTTTGCAATTTTTTGTCAAATTGAAAGCCCCAAATTATATAAAAACTATTTTGTGCATAATTCTAAAAAACTTATCCCCTTTGTTACATGGTTTTAATGTATAGAAATATAACATTATTCTAATTTATTTAATATGAAAAATTATAGAATTAGAAATTATTTTCCTACAAGAATTCTCTCAAACTTTTCGTGTAATTTTTCTAGAAAACACATATAGATTTAGATCACTGAATATTCTATATATATGATTACTAGACCCAAAATGTTTTTGTTTTAAAAACTTTTTTGTCTTATTTTCAATTTTCGGGAACTCTATATGTGAAAAAAAACAAAAAATGATTTACAGACAATAGTTTTCAAGTTATATTAATGTATATTTAAAATATATTCACTCATTATTCTTAATGGATGGATCCTATGTCAAATTATTTGAAAACTAAAAAGGTAAAATTGATGGTATTAGATCAGTTGGAAATCCACAATCTATCCTCTTAAAAAAGTATTGTATGTTGAGGGATTAAATCATAACCTAAAATGTTTTATCATCTTTTTGATGATGGTTATTTAGTATATTTTTCTAAAAATGCATGCTCATTTGTTGAAGAAAAATATACATTCATTAACGAACCATGAATATATAATTTCTATACAATAGGTCTTAATTATTTGTGAAAAAAAATAATTTTATTGAATGATGTGATTTATTAATCATGGATTTGGAATAGAACTCTTGATAATTTTAATGTTAATTCTTTAAAAATTTTATCTAAAATTAATCTTATTTCGGATTTTTATAATCATAAATAAGATAAAAAGATACTATGTGATGTATTTCAAATGTTAAAGTAACAAAATTCATCTTTTTAACCAATTTATAATTCTTGCTAAATCTTATCCTCTTGAGATTATCTGAATGGATCTATTCAGAATCACTTAAGAAAAAATCCATTATGGAACATCCTTTCTCTATGTTTTGGTTGACCATTTTCTATATTTACATGGGTTTATTTTTTAAGACTAAAAATTAAATCATGTTCAATTTTTATTAATTTATATACAGTTGTGAAAAATAAAAATGATTTAAAAATTTTGACTTTTTGAAGTGACTATGGCGGAGAATATGATAATTATGAATTTAATTTATATTTCCCAAAACAAGGAATTAAACATACTTTCTCATCCCCGAGGTCACCTCAATAGAATGGTGTTGTTGAAAGGAGGAATATGGATTTTCAATAAATTACTAGAAAATGTTTATGTGAGTAAAATGTGCCCACTTATTTTTGGGATGAAGGTGTAAACAAAGAGCATTATTTCATTAATAGAGTTCGTATAAGGCCTATTAAAAATAAAAAACCCTTTAAGTATTTTATTAATTGAAATAAAATGTTAGGGTATATTGATGCACTTTTATGTGAGGTTTGTATATTAATAACCAAATACAATCTTGGTAAGTTTGATAAAAAAGATGATGAAGGTTTCTTATTGGGTTATTAAACAACATCTAAAGCATGTATACTATTACAAAAAGGTAAAGTATATTTGAAGAATTTAATTATGTGACCTTTGATGAAATTTTTTCTTTTGATCATAAAATTACTCAAACTCATGAGCTACATCATTCCCTTAAAGACAAGTTGCCTAATGCCTTCTTTTAAAACAATAAGGATAATTATTTGGAACTTTTTATCTTGAATCAAATTAATAAGGTTTGAATCCTATGAACAAAAAATTTTTCTTCCTAGATAACATAGAATCATTATAGACCACCCTTTATAAATATATATAGAATGTATAGATGAATGAGTTAGAACAAGAATAAACACTAGAGATCTTGTAAAATTATCTACTGTTTTATTTCATCTAGAACCTATAACTGTGGAAGAATCATTAGCTGATGAATGTTAGGTTTTACTTATATAAGATTTGCTAAACTAGTTAAAGTGGAATAAGGTTTGGTAATTAGTTGAATGAACCTATTATTATCTTGTTATTGAAAATAAAATGGTATTTAGGAATAAACAGGATTATCATGGTGTGATCACTACAAACAAATCCAGATTAGTTGCAAAAGCATTCAATCGTTAATAAGAAATGTATTTTGAAGAGACATTTATCCCTATATCTTTTTTATATGTAATTAGAATTCTTATAAAATATAAATCTTATTTTAATTTATTATTATATAATAGGAATGTTAAATATAAATTTATAAATTTATTTTTAATAGATGAAGTTAATGTTGAACAACTTCTTTTTTTTAAAGACCCTCACTCTAAGAATTTTATTTAACATACCAAAGATCTCTATGGACATAAACAAGAACCTCGAGCATGATATGATATATTATGTAATTTTATTTTCACAAATTCATTTTTTGTTTGGAAGGTATGATCCTATATTATATAATAAAATATCATACTAAGATATTTTTTTCCTGAAAATATATATTAATGGTGTTATTTTTGGGTCAACCAACCAACAATTGTTTAATGATTTTTCAAGAATTATTAAAAAGGAATTTTAAATTAGCATGATGGGTGAGTTAAACTACATTATAGGAATTAAAATTTATCAAAATGATTTTGAAATTGACCAAAATGAATGAGAATACATTCTTGATCTATGTAAACAATTGTACTTGATAATATTCAAACTTATTCAACTGTAATCTGATTTAATATTAAACGTGCTATAGATTAGAATGTAAAATGAGTTTTCAATTTGTTTTACTAAGTAATAATTCAAATGTTATGTTATTTTAATTCATATAGACCTGAAATTATGTTTTTATTTTGTCTTTGCGTAATATTTCATTCAATTCTGGCAGAATTTCATTTAGATGCTGCCAAAATAATTCTATGATATTTAAAAGGAAGCATGTCTTTATCTATACATTTTCCAAAAACCTTTTATTTTAATTTAACATCATTTTCAGAAACAAAATTTTGTGTATGTAGACTGTGTATGAAAATAACATCCAGATCATTCCCTTTTATTGGTAAATCTCATGTATCATGGTCAAGTATGGAATAAAACTCTTTATCATTATCAAATGATGGCCATTAATATTTGTTGCAAGAAGTTGTTGTCCAAAAGTGGTGTGGATGAAAATAACCCTAATAGAATATTGATTTTATTTAAATTGTGTTCCATTAATTTATGATACCACAAGTTCAATAAAAATTTCAAATAATCTAGTAAACCAGTCTAAAAGAATACACATTTATTTAAGACCTCATTTCTTAACACATATTTCACAAAGGGGTAATAACTATCTAGAATATGATTTTATAATAAATTAATTAACAAATTTTTTTATAAAATAATTTTATACTGATATATTTGATTTTATCAATTTTTAATTATGTTTTATTATCATTGGATATTTTTATATTAATTCTAATTATTTTGTAGCGTGAATTTATAATGAAGTAAATATTTTATTCCCATTATTTTATTTGATAGTTTGCATTAAAACTATATTTATTAGTCTTACCAAAATATTAAATTAAACCTAGTTTTGGTGTGATTAATATACACATCAAAATACATCACCCATCGATTAGATAAAAACAAAAGAATATAAGTTATTTATATTGGAGATACCCTTGAAAACCTCTGAATGTTCTTTTATTTTTTACCTAAAACCCTCTTCCTTTACCATCTAATCTTCCAACCACATTTATAAATTGGATAAATACAAAATAATTTATGGTTATACCTCAATAATAATCAATTGTCCATGGACATGATGAAATGTTTTTTATGGAATATCCATATATTTTATTTAATTGGAATGTAATGTTATTATAGTTAAAAAGGTCATAAATCTTCAAGGTTTGGAAATAAATTTTTAATAAAATTCAACTGGGTTTTTTATGAAGGGTATTTTCAATATTTTTATGATATCATCATATGTCAAATTTTTTTATCTTTTTTCTATCTACATTCTTTCAAAATACATCCTCCAAAATATGTTTTACACCTCAGAATGGACTTACTTTCGTTATTTTCATATTTTACTAAATGGTCCCTCACAAAAATTTTAATTGTATTTCAAAAAACATTTAAATTTTTTCATGCTTATATTACAAGTTTTTTAATCCTTTATTTTTTTTTAATATTGTTTGTAGTGAATTTGTTTGTATATATTATTAATGTTTATATATTTAATTATTATAAATTATTAATTACTCTTGTTTTACGTTTCATTACTCTTTATTGATATTATTTAATAACATAATGATATCTACAACTCAATATTTTTTATGTACAAATTTATGCCAAATTCTATTCACATTCATTGTTGTTAACTATTCAATGATGTTAATGTTCCATTCTAATTATATTCATTTTTCATATCCTAATTTATTTTGATATCACAAAAAGGTGTAGAAGAAAAAGGTTATTATAGAAATTAAGACCTATTTTGAAGATACATTCATTAATTTGTTTTACACTATAATGGGTATGGTGGTCTTAAAAAATGGGGATATTGTGGTAGAGAATTATGTTGTTCCAACATATCTTAGTAATTTTGTTTTTTAGGATTCAAAAAATCCCGATTTTTATCCTATTTAGTTTATCTTAAGAGTTTCTGATTGTATTGTGTTGTAATATATGAGGTATTTGTATCAATGGATTTTATTCCATTCTTAATATAAGTTAATATCATAAGATGAGATAAATTTTCATACGTATAGCATATCATTTTATCCTAGAGAAATCCAGTTTTGAATGATTATATTCCTTTTTTAGAGTGAGAAAAATCTTTGTAAAAAAATTATCTTACTACATATGACATTATCTTATGATGATAATTTATTATCTCTCATTAGTTAAAAGCCATATATTTTAGTCGATTTTAGTTTTGAAAATTATTTTTCTTTTGTACAGAAAATTTTTAAATGATTATCTTAAGAGGACAAAGAGAATTTGTGAATGTTATTTATAACACGTCAATAATATATTTATCTTATGAAAAAGAATTAATATATTCATAGATGAATTTAGTTTATCTCATATACTTTAGAAGTCAAATATCTCTTTTATGTTATGAAACCTCAAAGAAAATTATGTTTTAATAATAGTAATATTTTTTTTTCTTATGAAAAACAAGATATTATGTAGATCATTATTACTTCGTTTATATTTTTATCCAAATATATCAATAAGTTGTTTCATTATTTGAAGAACATTGGAATTTTTTTCTAATTAAGGAATGATTGATTTTTATAAAGTGTTATTTTTTAATAAATAGTATTATCCAAAGAATAATATTTCAAAAATAGAGGTTGAAGGTGTATATTCCATATTTTAAAGGAAAGGAAACATTCCATTATAAACCCATACCATCAAATTTTCAGTGGATTAGTCACCCAAAATTTGTGATTATCTTGTATACTTAAGTTTATAATAAATTGTGAGATAAAGATAAGGATAGTTATCATCTTCATTAAAACAATGACATTGATATGTACACGTAAATTAGAATACTTTTATAACAGTAATGAAGAATTCTTATATATAGAAACAGTTTCATACTACGATCATGTATTGTGATTGTAAAATTATTAGATGTAACTGATGATTATCAAGAGCAATTATTTTTATATTATCATCTTCTAAGGATATGTATTTATGTTTTGTTATTTTATTCTTTCAACATTGTACTAAAATAATTCATATAATTTAATTCATATTTATTTTATATTCACTCATTACATGTGAATGTATTAAGTCTATAGAAACTCCGTATAGAGGGAGTTCCTGGTTAAAAGGTATTTTGAATTTTTAATAAGTAATAATTTCTTATATTCTACTGAGAGACTCCAGATAAACTGATTTTCTAGTTAAAATCACAATTAATAGGGAGTAGAGTTTTTATAGAGTGTAATTGAGGATTTATATTCCCCATAAAACTATAAATATCTTGTATTAAATGTATTTCCATTAAGATTTTCTATTTATGATGCATTTTTTTAAGGAAATGGTTGTAGGTCAAAAACTGTGATATAGGTTCTTTATAGGTAAATAACATTTTAGGAACTCAATTCATCCCTTTGTGAGTTTTAAGATAGCATTTATCTTGGGAAATAATCGGTATCAGGGATAATGACTCTTGGATTCACAAATTTCAATGGTTTAAGTCCAAATAACTTCTTTAAAATATATTTTATAGATGAAAAAAGAAAATTTATATCCATGGTTTGAGCTCATTACATTAATGTTGAGTATTATGGATTCTAGAAGGAAAAAATGATCATCTATTTAATGTACCATGGATTAAATTTTTCTCTTAATGAAGTTAAGACTTATCAAATTTCAATGACACAACAAGAAACATTGGATTAAAATACTAAAAGAATCAATAATGAAAATTTTAATTCAATGAATATTGTAATATGCGAAATAGGTTCTGATTAGTTAATTTGAGTTTATAAATGTAAAATTATTCACAAAATATAATATACTAGAGAATTTGTATATAAAGATATATAAAATGTGAAGTCCTATACATATGATACATCCTAGCTTAATTTCAATAGGTTCAAAACGTTCTTAAGGGAGGGAATTACTCTGTTGAATAAAAGAATAACTGATATTGGGAATAATGTTTCTTATCTATGAACACTAATTAATGATCCAAAAAACCATTGAATGATCTATTAATTTTATCACCTATGTGGACTGTAATCCCATCCTCCAGTATACAATCAAAACAGGTCAAGAATTTTAAACTAAAAGATCTCATGGAAACTCTTCTGACATGTAAAGTAGAAATGAAAGTTGAATATGGAGAATATAAAATCATTAAGAAATAAAGAGATGATTTTATGGTTTTTACTTCTAATGATGAAAAAATAAAAAGGTCATAAATATATCTTAAACTTATAAAATAGAGGATTCATCAATCAATTATATTTTAAATCATGTAAATTCATAGGTTTACTAGATATTCATAATGTTCAATAAAATGTGAATAGGTTTGAGTTGACCTTTCAATAAGTATAAGAATCATGCTTACAATTATAAATAAATGGGATATTATGATTGTAAGAGGCTAGGATATACCAATTCATACTATCCAAAATTGCATGAAAATAATAATGCTAACAAAAATGTCTACAAGAAGACTAGACATATTAAAAAATAAAATAAATATATGCAGGCTCTATGGAGTTCTTCTAAATACTCTAGTGTGTTTACATCATCATAATTAGAAGAAAAATCATTTAATAAACATTCAAACATTTGTTTCATGAAACATTCACACAATGTACACTATTATTATCTTGCTAACCAGGAGTTTTAATCGGTGATTAAAAATTGGTCGTGTGGAGAATTAAATGAATATCAAACCAAGTTAGAGATTATGTATGAAATCTCAAAAAAGTAAATCAAGGATCTCAATAATTCCGATAAAAATATTTTCAACAAAGAGGTGGAAATAAAAAATATTCAAGTCATTATTTAGGAAATAAAATGCATCATAAACTGAAGACACTAGAACAATTGATAACCAATAGAATGTGGTCCAAAACATTAAAGATTCCACTTTTGTTTTTATTAAGGAGAGGATTACCTAAACAAAATTCTTCATCAAGGCCAATATAAAATAGTAAATTTTGGAATAGGAAGCCATGCTGAAAGGTCCAAATTTATAAAAATTAATTCATGATTTATTTTAAAAACAATAACCTCTACAAAGTAACTTTTTTCACATAATGATATGAAATTATGCTAAACATAAAATATAAATAATCCATAGATTTGTGCAATTAAAAAAAATATTTTCATATAATATGTTTCTCAAAATTTCATACAATAATTTTTGGAATGTAATAACATATTTGTATTTCCATGTGTTTTGAAGAAAAAATTGTTGGACCCAAGAGTATTTGGTACAAAAAATTATTTTTCTCATATTTGTCCTTTTAGGGAACTATCTATGTAAACAATAAGAAAAAATTGTTTATGAAAAGTGTCTTTTCAGGGCATATGAGTGGATATATATTAAGTTCACTCACTATCCATGATTGATTGCGGTTATATCACATTTGGTGACAACGAATAATGGAAAATTATTACCACTGGATTTATTAAAAATACACAATCTATCCTCATCAAAAAATCACCTCATTTTATAGGATTAACAAACAAACAAATTTGTATTTCTCAGCTTTGTGATGATGGTTATTCAGTTGATTTTCTAACAAATCATGTTTATTTCTAGAAAACAATCTCTAATGTATAATAATCTAATAAAATATAATGTCTATAATTTAGATATTAATTCATTATTTTGACAGAATGTAAATTTTTTGGATGATAAAATTGGCGATTCATGGATTTTGAAAAGAATACTTTGAAATTTTAATAATTATTCATTATAAAGTGGGTTAAAATAATTTTTATTTATGTTTTTCCATATATTCAATTATATAAAAATAAACAATTTTGTGCATAGCAAATAAAAAATAAACAAAAGTCATATTTTGAAAAAATTAAAGATGTTTATATACCTAGGTCTCTAGATCTAATTGATATATATAACTTAGAACCCACAATAACTATAGGAATTAATAGAAAATCATTTTCCTATGTTATGGTTGATGAATATTCATGATTTACATGGGTTTAATTTTTAAAACGTAAAAGATAAGAGTGTCATGATTTTATTATTATATTTAATTATGTCAAAAAAATTAATAGAATTACAAAATTATGACATTAATAAGTGATCATAGAGTTGAATTTTAGAATTATGAATTGAATTCACATGACTTGAAACAATTTATTAAACAAAATTTATCTTCCACTAGGAAACCATAATAGAATTGTTTTTTTGAAAGGAGGAATATGAAATTTAATGATATTTCTGAAACAATTTTATTTGAGTATAGCATGCCTGTCTATTTTGGGGTTGAAGTTTTTAACACAAAAGTTTACATCACTAACAGGGTTATAATAAGGCCTATATTAAATAAAATACCTTATGAGTTATGGAATAATAAAAACCAAATTTATGGTATATCAAATTATTTGGATGCTAGGTTTAAATGTAAAACATGAATGACAATCCTCGTATGTTTGATCCAAAATATAATGAATGTATCTTCTAATGTAATTCTACTACTTCAAAAGAATATAGAGTATTAAATAAATTGTTAAGTATTTTAGAAGTATAAACTCCTGGGATGTTTTATAAATTAGGTACTTATGATAAAAAAAAAGTAATCAAACTGATGCGATGAGTGATTCTATTAAGTACATGAGACCTAAATCCTTATTTAACAAAAATAAGTATAATGATTTGGAACCTGATTATCCTGAACCAAATCCTTTAAGGGATAATTTTGGTGAACGATAAATTCTATTTCCATGAAATAATAAAACCCCTAAAGGCCATCCTCTATAATGAGTTATAGGAGTTTTAGATGAAGTAGTTATAATTAGAATAAATATAAGAAATCTTGTAAAGTTATTTTCCTTAATATCATATCTAGAATGAACAACTTTAAATGGATCTTTAGATGTTGAATGTTGGGTTTTAGCTATGTAAGATGGGTTAAACTATTTTAAGAGGAACAAGGAAAGTGATTTTGTTGATAGACCATCTGACAATACTATTATTTGTAATAAATGGGTATTTATTAATAAACAATATGACGAAGGTGTTATCAAAAAAAAAATATTTATTAGCTATAAAATTATACAATCAGGAATAATGAGTAAATTATGAAGAAACGTTTTCACATATACTAATGTTAGAAGCAATTAGATTCTTTCTTGAATATAAATCTTATATGAATTTTAAACGGTATTAGAAGGATGTTAAATATTCACTTCTAAATGAATTTTTTATTTTTGAAGATTATTTTGAACAAAATCATAGTTATGAAGACCACCATATTCAAAATTATGTTCATAAAATTACCATATAACTCTATGGAATTAAATAAGAACCTGAATCACGGTATGACAAGATATTGAATTTTCTTTTACAAAATTGTTTTTAGTTCAAAAATAATATCCAAAACTATTTAATAAAAATTTATACTCATGTTTGTTTGGTAAAAATATATGTGGATGATGTAATTTTCGAGTCAACAATAAAAAAATAGTGCAATTATTTTCTAATAATTATGAAAAAATAAATTTGAAATGAGTTTGATTGGTGAGTTAAAATAATTAATAATTTATAAAAAAATTCAAAATGATTTTTTAAATTTCTTACACCAATGGTAATACATACATCATATACATTAAAAAATGGTTGAAAAATATACAATTATTCAAATCTTATGAGATCCAATATTACACATGAAATTGATGAGGCTGGAAAACAAGTTGACAAAAGTTTGTATCGAGGAATCATTGGAAATTTAATTTGTCTTATTAAAATTATATCGACCATTATGTTTTCAACACGTACTGGTGAAATATTTCCATCCAATCTAATATAATCTCATTTAAATTTTTATAGGAAAATTATATGATATTAACAAATAATTATGTATTTTTATTTAATTTTTCTAATGAAATATGATTTAAATTTCACATAATATTGAAATGATGACTTTGGTTATTTCTGAAAAGATAATAAAATAACCTTAACATTCATCGTTATTGGTATATCCCTAATATCATGGTCATGTTGTAAATAATATTCTCTAGTGTCATCAATTAGGGAAGCGGAATACATTGAGGTAAGATGTTTTTTTCAAAAGTTCTATAGGTGGAAACCATGATAATGGATTTCTGGATAACATTTTAATTTTTTTATAATGAAATATGATAACAAAATATCTGTCAGCATTTTAATGAATCCAATAAACAATTATAGAACAAATAACATCGATTTAATACATAATTTCTTAAAAGATCGTGCATAAAATGGTTATATTTATATAAAAAAAATTTAAAAAGAAAATAAATTAGTATAAATTTTTAAAAAATCATTATTTATTGATAGATTTGATTTTAGGAAATCTTAATTATGTTATTTTAACTTTGGTTAATTTTTTCTAAATTCGATGCATTTAGTAGAGTGATTTTATAATTAAGTAAATATTTTATTTTTATTATTTTTTTAAGATTTTATTCATAATTTTAGTTATTAGTCACATAAAAATTGGACACTTCACCTAATTTTGTTATTAGAACTCTTCATTTTACACTACATAACCCATCCATTACTATAAAACAAGATAATGTAAGTTAGTTCTATGCGTTAAACCCTTACATGCCTATGAATATTTATCTCTTTCCTACGCAAATATATTTTCCCTAACCCACCAATCACATAACACTAATTAAAAATGTCAAAATCCAAAAGAACCAGTGATGATATTACTACAAGTCAAATTTATAGGGACTAATAAATATTTTTTGGATTGGAAGATCCATTTATGTTAGTTGGTCGGATGATAATGACATCCTAATTATAAAGGTAGTAAATCGTCAAAGTTGGAAATTCATTTTTATGAAATAAGAACTGATTTTATTTATAAAATAGAAATTCAATATTTTTATGAGTTGTACCTATTCCTAAATATTTCATACCATTGTCTAGCCAAAATCTTTCAAAATATCCCCTTTAAAAACAATTTTTTGTTACATAAATGAATTACATTCATGATATACTTGGTTATTTTACTACCACCTCAAAAACATTTTAATGGGTTTTAAATAAAATTTGGATAGTTTCATGATTATATTGATTAATTTTAATGCCTTTCTTTATGTTTTTATTATTATAATTTATAGTGAGTACATTTATCTATATTTTCAAATTTTTCATATTCTTTTCTGATTTATTCAATAATCTTGTTTAGGTTTCATTACACTTAATTTGTTTCATTTAATAATATAATTACTTCTGCAACTAGTTTTTTTTTTCACAACGCAATTTCATTCCAAATTATGTTCACATTTTATAGTGTTAACTATCTAGACTTGTTCGTGTGGAATTCAAATTTTATTCTTTTTTAATGCCCTATTTATTTTTAATATCACAAAAAATGGTCTAAGAGAAAGGAGAATATGGAAATTAAGATACATTTAAAATATTTTTTGTTAAGTTTTTGTTTGGAACTCAATAGGGTTTTGTGATCATCAAAAAGGGTAGATTATTGGACATAATTATGTTTTTAAAAGATATCTTTATTGTTATGTTTCTTGATTATTCTAAAAACTCTTATTTTATACTATTTATTTTATCTTGTTGTTTTCAAATTTTATTCTATTAGAATATATGATATATCTATTTCAAATTATTTTATTCTACTCATAAAATAATTGATTATCTTAAGATGTGTAAACTATATAATGTGGCATGAAAGTATTTTATCCTATACAAATATAGTTTTGAATGTTTGCCTTCATTTTTCTCAGAGTAAAAAATCCCAGTGTTGAAAATGTATCTTACTACAAAAGATATTATTTTACAAAGATAATTGATTATAAAATACATCTTCATATCATGAAACTTTATTCAAAGTAGTTATAAAAATTATTTATCATAGGTAAATGTTATTAATTAAATAATATCCTACAAACACCAAGAGAGGAAATTAAAGTTATGTATCATACATTAGTAGATGAATTCTCTTACATAGAATAATTTTTCTATGAAATGTTGAATTCAGTTTCTCTTTTTCACCGCATAAGTCAAATATTAATTTTACGTTTTGAATCCTATATGAAATTTATATTTTGTTAATATTATTTTCATTTTTTATACCAAAAAGATCAAGAGGCAGGAAATCCTGCTCCCTATAAAATAAAATAAAAAATAAGGAGTAAAATTTTTGTTCAAAGAGACTACCTACAAAGGCAGGTATAAATATCACCACGATAATCAACCTGAAAAAGACTATTATAGAACTCATGTAAGAAAAACGACCAACTAGAACTCACCTCTGAAATTTCCCTCTTGGAGAGAGTATCCGCAACATGATTGGCCTCACGGTAGATGTGTAAAACTTCCAGTTAAAGAGACTCTGCAAGTCGTAGACAATCAATCCATGCCGACAACATCGTCCATGGCACGATCCTCGACCAATCACTAAGAATCTGAAAAGCAACAGATGAGTCTCACTAAAGCCATAAGTTATTCCATCCATAGTGGACATCATATCTGATTGCTTTTATCATCACCCAGAGCTACACTTCAATTAAGAACCCACTTCCATTGAAGTGGAAGAAACAACCTTTAAAAAAACCTCTGTGAGTTCGGAAGACTCCACCACATCCGGAGGGACCCGGTGCACCATAAGCCACTTTGTCAACATTAACCTTCAACCATCTAGAGATAGGTGGAATCCATTGAACATGTTTCAGCATCAGTGGTTTTCTCTCCCTGTAGAAATTAATTATTTATATCATAACACTATCATAATCTCTCGATAAGTCCTTTCATTCTTCTAAAAATATCATGAAATTATTTTTATAATTAATAAAATACCATTTTTTATAAATTTTCATTTTTATAGGAATGGGAGGATATGAAGAAAATTCATGAAATTGATTTTGTAGATATATATTCTATATTTGGAAGAAATGGACACCATAAATTAATAGCATTCACCATCAACTATTGAATATATTATTCACCTAGTTGTTTTGATTATCTTGTATTCTTATGTTCAAAATCCACAAGAGATATAAAAAATACAGAGTTCAATTCATCATAAAAAAATAGATAGAGATAAAAATATATATAAAAATAATATGATAATGAAAAATGAGAATGCAAATATATAGAAAAAATATAACATAATTCTCATTACTTGTGCTTAAAATTTTATCAGTTGAAACCAAAGAACATCCAACTCTATTGTTTGCAGAGCAATATTCTATAAAGTCATATCATTATCTAATATTAGTTACAGCTTGAGTCTTTATACTATAAGAATTATTTAATGCTATTTTACCTCTATTTTACCTCCATTCATTTTAGGTGATCCTATTATGAATGTTGATACATTATGTAAAGGGAGATCCAAGATGAAATTCTTAGGCCTTTGTAACAAGTAAAAATTGCTTGTACTCAGCTTGGAGCCCCTTGAAAAATGTCTATCATAGTGAAAATTACAAATATCATGGTGTATAGTGTTAATTTAGTGGAACATGCGATTCTTATTCCCTGAAATATTATCAATATCTTGTATTCAATCTATTACCACTAAGATTTTATATTTTCATTTCCGGTTTTTATTAAGGAAAAGATAAGAACTCACATCCCTCAAAGTGGGTGGTTTTAATGTAAATAAAGTGTAAATAACCCAATTCAACTCTATATTTAGAATTTAATTAGCCATTATATTGGAGTTGTTTTATGATATATCATGAATATTGAGTTCACATCGAACAATGGTGGATGTCTAAATATCTTCTTTCAAAATATTTCTATGAATAACAATAGAGAAGGTATATCAGTGGCTAGATATCATTACATTGATGGTAAGAATTATTGTTTTTAGAAGTCATGAATGACTATATATTTGAATAACCTTGGCATGCCTTGTGAAGCTTAAAATAAAAAACAATAAAAATGGGTTATTGATTATGAATAATTATACAATCTGAATTTTAATGATATGAATTTTATTATATGTGAACGAGGTCCATATTAATTTAACCAAGTCTATCGATTTAAAACAGCTCATTAAATGTAGACTACTTTAACAATTTCTTTTTATGTTATAGAAAATTTTATTTCCTTATGATGTGATACTTCCAAATAGATGTTTGACACCATAAAAATGGATAAAGGGGAAAACATTAATTAGTTGAATTGATGACTAACTAATATTTGTAATTATGATACCTCTCTTGGAAAACCAATTACTATGCTTGAGAAATCATTGAATCTTCTAAGAGTTTCTTTCACCTAAGTGGTGTGGAAAATTAGTTACCATCTGGAAATATACATAGTTCAAGATTTATAAAATAAAATATCTCATTGGAACTCTTATTATTAAAGAAGATGAAATCATTTCAGAAGATAGAGAATATAAATGAATAAGAAATAAAATGACTTATTAAATGTTTCAACTTATAAATATGGAATAAATAACCAAGGTATACATATCTCTCATGCATCTGAAGTAGATGACCCCTAAAGAAATTATGTATCCAATGACAATTTCAAACAATTTTTCTGGATGTTCTTAAACATATATAAGAAGAGAATATAGTTTAGAAGACCCTTCAATAGGTATAGGAAGCTCGATTACAATTCTAAATAAGTGATAATCAATTACTATAGGAATCCTGGAAATTTCAAGATAAAATATATGTAATTTCATAAAAATAAAAAGTATATCAAAATGTTCATCAAGAATACTAAATATAATTGGAAATCCAAAAAGATAAGATGTCACTATGGATTGATTTTGAATACACTATAGAATTTATAGAATTATAATTAGAAGTTAAAGAAATTAATCAACATAACAAAATTTGTTTCATGGAACATTAATATGACACACACACTTATAATTCTTTTGACCGTGTGTTTTAATTAGAGAATGGAAATTTTTTGTTTGAAGAATTAGATTAATATTGTACCGTGATATGAACTACATATGAAATCTCTAAAAATAGAAAAAATCTCCCAATAATTCTTATAGAAAAATATTTTATTGAAGAGGAGGAATTAAAAAAAATAATTGTAACATTTGAAATATAATTTGGAAAAGTTTAATACATCATATATTTAATATATATCAAAGTCATCAATAATTCTTATAATAAAATTGTTACTGGAGAGGAGGAATTAAAAAAATAAATTTCACATTTGAAAGATCATTTTGAAAAGTCTACGGAATCATATATTGAATATGTTATGACAACTATGAACCTATATTAGGAGGTTCAAATATTTAAGTATGTCACAATTGTTTTTAGTAAAGGATCGGATTAACAAAAAAATTATTGGGAAAAACCAATTTTCAAAAGAAAAATATTGAATAGGATGTCAGGTCGAATTGAAAAATATTATAACAACTATATTTCCCTAACTATGAGATCAAAATGCCAAAAAAGTTACATTATTTAACTGTTGAGAAATAAAGCATTATAAAAATATATATAAAATGAAAAATCCTAAATTTTATTGAAATAAAATTTATTTTCATATAAAATTTTTCTTAGAGTTTATTAATAATTTTTCATGAAAACACAAATATATTCAGATCCCCAAGACTTTTATAGCTAAAATTACTAGGCTTATCAGTATTTGGGTACAAAAAAATCTTATTGTCTCATTTATCTTGGTAGGAAACCATCCACATGAACAAAAAAGAAAAATGTAATATGGACACTTGTTGTTCAATGAAAACGAGTGGATATTTCTCAAAATTTTACTCATAAGCCATGATTTATGGAGGCTATGTCATATTTTGTGAAAATAGAAAAGGAAACATTTATAGAATGGGATATGTTGTAAAATACAAATTTTTACGCTTCAACATAGTACTTTATGTTGAATTCTTAAAAAAAACCTAATAAGTATTTATCAACTTTTTAATGATGGACATTTAGTTGATTTTTCTAACATCCCAAGTCCATTTTTCGACGAAAATTATCTAATGGATAAAGCACTAATATCATATAATGTCTATACATTAGATATTAATTCTTGGGGTATAAAAATTGTAAATTTTTTCAATGATGAAATTGATGAATCATGGATTTAGAATAAAAGACTTTGATAATGAAATGTCCATTATTTAATTTCATTTCAATAATAAATATGATTTCTTATTTTTCTAATCATAAATTTGATAAAAATAAACAATATGATGCATACAAAATGGGAAAGAAACACAAGCCATTTTTTAAAATAATTAAATAGGCCTATGTATCTAGGTCTCTTGAAATTGTCCATTCAGATTTTTTGGACCAACTAGAAGTACAAGACATGATGAAAAACCCTTTGTTTATATTTTTGTTCTAGATTTTTGAATATTTTATTAGGTTTACTTTTTATGTCTTAGAAGTAAAGCATGTTTTACTTTTATTAATTTATTTAATCTTATGTAAAAAAATGTGTATGAAAACTTTGAATTTGACTATTGGTCATGGATGGTAATATGAGAATTATGAATTTAATTCATACATCTCAAAAAAGGTAATGAACATACTTTCTCCCCTCCTGGGACACCTAAATTAAACAGGGTTATTAAAAAAAGGTATAGTTATTTGGACGAAATTTCCAAAAAAACAGTATAATGTGCCCACATATTTTTGGGATGAATAGTTAACACTAATTTTAATGTCATTAATAGAGTTCCCATAATGAATATATTAAATAAATCACCCTATGAGTTATGGAATGACAAAAATCCAAAGTTATGGTACTTTGAAGTATTAGGATATAAGGTTTATATCATAAACACCAATTAAAATCAAGGTAATTTGATCTAAAATAAGTTGAATGTATCTTCATAGGTTATTCTTCTACATCTAATGATTATAGAGTTTTTAGCAAAAGGATAAGGAAAGCCTCATAATCAATCCATGAAATGTTTGATTAATATAGTCTTTTAGATCACAAAAGTATTCAAACTAAAGAGACTGTGGATTCCCCAAAACACACAATACATAAATTCTCTTTAACAAAAATAATTAGGATTATTTGGTACATGATTATCATTAACCATATCCGATAATAGTTGATACTAGTGAACAAGTAAATGTGTTTCCTAGAAAACCTATAATAATTAATGACCATCCTCCAGAAAAAGTTATAAGATGTTTATACGAAATATTTAGAACTCAAATAAATATAGTAAATTAAGTTGAATTATCTTCCATCTTATCTTAGATAAAACTAAGAACTATAGAATAATTATAAGCTCATGAAGGCTAGGTTTTATGTATGAATGTTTTTCTAAACAAGTTCAAGAGGAATATAGTTTGGTAATTAGTTGATAGACTCTTTAACTATACTTTAATGAGAAGTAAATGTGTAATTTGGAATAAATAGGATGGTCATGGTGTGATCACTATAAACAAATCTAGATTAGTTGAAGAAGGTTAAAATAAATAATAAGGAATAGATTATGATGGGAAAATTTAAACTGTATCTAGATTATATGAAATTAGAATCCTTCTATCATATACATATTATACGAAATTAAAATTATATAAAATATATGTTAAATTTTTATTTATAAATTTATTTTCAATGTGGATGTGTATGTTGAAGATCCTCCTAGTTTTGAATATCCTCATGTTAAATGTTTCATTTTTAAACATACTAAAGATCCTTATAGACTCTAACAAGCACCTAGATCACGGTATGAGGGATTAAGTTATATTGTTTTACCAAATGTTTTATATTAGGAAAGAAAGAAACTATATTTTTAGTAAAATATCTCACTTATAAATATAGTTCTTGTAGAAAAATGTAAATGATTTTATTTTAATGTCAACAAAACAATAAATTTGTAATCAATTTTCAATACATAGACAAAAAGAGTCGTAAATGAGTATGGTGGGAGAGTCAAATTACATTTTAATTTTTAAAATGTGTAATTTTTTTTGGAAAAGACTTAAACCAAAGAAAAAATAGACTAGATCTACTTAAATTTATTTTTACTTGAAAACAATAGGACTTATTAAATTCCCATGAGCAATAATATTTATCTTTTTATGAATAAGGCTGGAAAGCTAGTTGAAAACATGTTGTATATTGTAATCATTATAATTTTACATTATATTACTAAAAGTAGACTATAAATTATTTTTTAGGTATGTATTTGTGAATTATTTCAATCCAATCCATGAAAATATTAGTTAAATACTAAAAATATAATTCTACGATATTTAAAAAAACTATGTATTTTTCATTATATTATAAAAAAACACTAATAAAATTTATAATCATATCTAGATTTTGACATTGTTTTGTGTTGGGAAGATAGGATATCGAATTGTGATCTTTTCATTTTCATAGTAAATCTCTAGTATCAAGGTCAATTAAGAAGTATCACTATACAAAATTTTCAAATGCAAAATATAAATATATTGTTGCAGGATATAGTTGTGTGAAATTTCTATAGATCAAACACACCCTAATTTATTTGGGATTTCATTTTAATTGTGATACAATCAAATGTGATAACACGAATTATATTTACATTTCACTAAATCCAATATACCATTCTGGAATAGAGGACATTGACTTAGGACATTATTTAATAAGAGGTCATGAAAACAACAGTGATTTCCCTTTAGAAGTTTTTTCCATAGAAAAACAATTAGAATAAATTTTTTTAAAATCATTACATACTGATAGATGCAGTTTCATCAAATCTGAATATGGTTTGATTTTTTTAAAGGTTGGGGCTGAAGCCTCATTTATTATTAAAGGAAAGAAAAGACCTCTTTTAACTAGGTAGAGTGAGACCCATTACATAGCCCGAAGACCTGGTGGGAATTTGGCCTATTACATGGCCCGTAGGCCAAATTTTTTGGCATAAATCCCATTCTGTGAATAATACTGCTACAGTACCCACGCTGCTCTGAATATGTTTTGATTAACATTAGTTTGTTTTATCTTATCTTTCCTAACTTATTAGTGTGAATTTATAATTAATTAAATATTTTATTTTCGTTATTTATTTCAATATTTGGTGTGGTAATTTTAATTATTAGTCACCTAAAAATAGGACAAGTCATCATGTTTAGTTCTGATTACTCTACACATCACACTGCACAACCCTTAGATTACCATAAAATGAAATATGTTTAGTGAGTTATATATGAGAAACCCTTTAGAACCGCTTAATATTCATTTCTTATTTACCCAATCCTCTCATCTATAATCCTCTATTATTCAAAACCCATTTCAAAAAAAGAAAAACTAAATTAAATGATGATGATACCTCTAGCAGAATTAAATATATGAGGATTCAATAAATGTTTTTAATGGAACATCCATAGATTTTAGTTGGATAGAAAATATTGATATGTTAAATAAAAGGTTATAAATCGTAAAGGATGTGAAATTCATTTTTACAAAAATAAAATTGATTTTTTTATGAAAAATATGTTTGATTGTATTATAAGATGATCAGATGCCTACATCCTCCATAAATTTTATCCAGCCACAATCATTCAAAAGACCCAATCTAAAAATGATCTTTTCACCAAAGGACTGAATTACTTTCATGATTTTCTTTTTTAGTTGAGTGGAGCCTCACAAACTATTGAATGGTATTTCAAAAAAAATTAATAGTTCTGTGCTTATATTTTCTATTTTGAATTCCTATTATTTATTTAGTATTATTACAATCTATAGTTAATTTTTTATCTATATTATCAATAATTTCATATTTTATTCTTAGTTACAATTAACTACTATTGTTTTATGTTTCTTTACTAGTTATTTATTTTATTTGACAATTTTCGGAGTTTTAAGTTTCAATACTTTTCTCAATATTACTAAATGCCACATTCTTCTCACAATCGATAATGCCAACAATTTAAATTTTTTCATGTTCCATAATGATTCAATAATTTTTATTTTTCCTACTTGTTTTCTATTTTAAAAAATGGGGAGAAGAAAAAGTTGAATACAAAAATTAGGATATAATTTAAATATTAGTTTGTTATATGTTTTTTAATTCACTGTATGTTGTGATCATTAAAAAGGGAGAGATTGTTGAATGGGATTTAGCTTCTCAAACATATCTCAGTTGTTATGTGTTTTAATGTTTCCAAAAAATACATATTATTATCTTGTTGAGTTTACCTTTTGTGTTTTAAAATATATTCTACAATAATATATGAACTATTATTTCAAAGAGTTTAGTCTGATATTAATATAACTAATCGTATTTAGTTGGATAAAATGTTCAATTCTATGAAAAATAATTTAATCCAATAAGGATCTAGTTTTGAATGTTTATCTTCAATTTTATCAGAGTAAAATAATAAGTGTTGTAAATATATATTACTACATAAGATATTATCTTCATTGGTGAATAGATAATCCACCATATTTAGAAAGAAAGAAAATTATAATTAGATAGTAGTTATGGAAATTCATTTTCATAAGTAAAGAATATTCGTAAAATATTATTATAATGACCTAGAATTTTTACAATGAAATTTTACATTTTCTAATTATTTCATACAGTATAAATCTTGTAAATCACATAGAAAACCCAATGAAGAAATTATTCTAATTAATTAATAAGGATAATTTAGTTTTTAAACAAACCCATAAGAGTTCCAATCATTTTAGTGGGACAATAAATTTAAAATAAGATAATAAGAATGGGAAAATATGGATATACTCGATCCACTAGAATGACTACACTCAAGAATAAATCTATAGAAATGAAACATAATGTTAATAATAAAGTATTCATTTAAATGATGAATGTATATTTAACCTTGGAGAAAATATAAGTGAACGATGAATGGAATATGAGTTATTTATTAGAAGTAGTAAACTCTAATGACCATTATAAATCAAATAGTTAGAATAGTAACCTAACTATTGGAATAATAATGAGGCACATATGAATAGTAATATGGCTATTAGAATTGTAACCTCACCTATGAAAGTATAAATAAAATTTTGGTAACTTATAAAATAAATATGATATATTTATGTCATGGAATAAGTAAATAAATTTTTTAAAATAAAAAAGTAGGTGTTAGTGTTTTTGTGAATCCTAAGTATTTATTTATAGTTTGATTATTAATATACATATTTAAATTAATATTTATTTTGATAAAATATTTTCATAAATTAATATTTTTTTGTACTATAATTATAAGTTAATTTTGTGAGGCCTTTATTAACTTTTCAAACTGTCATAAAATCAGGTTTTCATATTAAATCTGTATTTTTCTAATAAATGATGATTTAAACTTAAAATTAAGTTACTTATATTTAGAAAATGATCTTCTAAAAATTTGGTCCATTTCTAAAATATATATGATGAAAAAATATATGGTGAATTATTCATATTTTTCTATAATTGTGGATTTTTTTGTGAATACTGAAAGATCATAATTTACAGTATTAAAGAAATTGATAAATTTTAGACTCATGGATGTACTATGGATGAAGTAAGAACCCATTTTTTTGAAGTCCCACGAACCATTTACTGTATATATTTATAGGAATAAATATTTTTTATAGTCTTGAGACAAAATAATAAAATAATGAATATAATAATAAAAAACACCCCATCCCTGCCCTATAAATGCCACCCTCACTACCACTACTTCTCACACCTCATAATCCTTGAAACATGTATATGTTATAACCAATTCCATTACCATGACTTTTATTCATGTATGAAAACTTATGGTTTCAAGAAAATACCAAATCCAAGTTCCTTAAGGATGTTCTCAACGAGACAATATAATGTTAAAATCCTTCTTTCTCTTTTAATTCATTCTTTACACCACCTTATCCTAACCTCCCCTATCCAAATCAGAATGATAAATCTAGTATCATTTATATACTAAAATGTTATGTAGTTAATTTAATATTCATCATATAATCTCTTCTCTTCTACTTTTATCTTAAAAGGGAAAACATCATCAGTGATATGTCGATTCACCACCTTCGAGGATGATGATTTTTTTCCATTACGACCTTCTAGGTCAGTCATAAAAACATTAATATGGTTAAATAATATTGTAATATTTTTATTATATCTATTTATTGTCCTTAAATTAATATATATTTAACATTAAATATAAAAAGAAAACTATTTCTTGATAATCAAATAACTACCAAAATAAATAAATGTATACCATTAACATTTTGTTAATTGAATCATCCCTATATCATAAAAAATTATATATGGGACCATTTAAAATTATTTAATAATATTAACATCATATCATTTTAAATCAAGTGTTTTATTCTATTTAATAATAACTCCTATAATTATACTCAAGGGAACCAATCACAAAACCATGAAAAAATGCCCCTTGAATGACAAATCATTACATTTCAACTAATCGAAGTGGCCATAAATAATCATAATAATATTTTTATAATATCATATATGTATGTATAGTTTTTGAATTATGAAATTAATGGATCTAATTTATTTATGTATGACATTATGTTTATTTGAGTAATGCATCCAGACATAAGGTATGGGATCTCTCAGAACCTCCATTTTCTATTCAGGTTTCGCATTTTCTCTATTTAACACAATGTATTTATTCATTATTATTATATACTTATCCTAAAATTTGCTAATATATTCCATAAATTATTACACAGTTCAATTCATTTTTATTTTATATGGAAATACATTTTTCAAAAGGTTCCATTCTCAATTCCTCTATATAAGCAAGACTGATTAAATGGAAATTATCCATTTCTTACGCAATTCAAGTACTCTCCATAATCTGTTTTAATCCACAATTATTTTTTTAAAATCACTCATTTCAACATGAAATACCATATTTTCACTTTTCTTTTTATATATAAAGGAAATATTTTTTTCCAATTTAAATACATATTAATATTTTCCTCGAAACTGCATGGAAGTGGCTCATTTCTAAAGTTACATAAACACAATTTTTACATTTTTTCACAAAATTTGGACATCATTTATCATGATATATTCTTTTATTACCTTATTATTTTCAAACTATGATTCGAAATTTGTTCTTTATTATACACCATAATGATAAACCCTTTTGTTATGCCTTATGAGATTATTAGGAAACCAATTGTATTACATGGGTAACCCTTATGTGTAATATTTTCTCTTGATTATTTTAATGGAACACAAATTCATGAAAATATTGTGATGATTTCACCCAAATAGTGCTTCAATTAATTTATTAGTTTTTATTATCATGAAATTGGATGTATTTGATTAGGGAGTAAACCTGATCCATTGTGGGACTTTTTCCACCATGTGATGAAGTCTTGGTAGTTATCCTTGACTCGTTTTTATGTCATATTATGTGTTTCTGCCACATTATAATGTTTTAATGATCATATGATTCCATGTTCTTTGTTATATGCTTCTCTATGACTATTCATGTTTCATTCCTTTTATATTATCATGTTATTACTTCCAACTCATTTGTTATGATTTATCATATGTTTATTCCCTTACTAGGATTTTTAGCTCATCCCTTTTATTTATGTATTTCCTAGGTTATACCAATCACTTTCTAGAGCTCAAATGGAGTTATGATCTCATTAGTTAAAATATGTTAAATTTTGGATTTATGTATACTAATTATGAATCTAATATTTCAAATATACTAGACATTATGATCAAAGGTTTGTATTTTTTCAGATAATTATGCTTAAATTCATCTAATAATACGTGTAGAAGTGTAGGGTTTCAATGGATTCTATCAGATCATGGTCTAGTTATTTTCATGTATTATGACTATAATTATTTAGTGAAAACCCTAGGGATCATTCTATCACCATGGATTACCTGGACAGAAAAATGCAGAATCATAAGATAGGTTATACTTTTCATCGATAACATTATTTTTATATGTTACAAGTTTATTTTTCTATGATTAGTATCTATGTAGTAAGACACCCATAATTTTATTTTATTTCATCTTCTTAGTTAAATATTGGAAATTTGAAAACCCATTTCAATAATCAATATGATAAGAAATGTGTTAGTTTACCTAATGATATTCCAAATATGATTGTAATAGGGGCCCATAACTTCATGACAGTACTTACCCAACTAGCTTAAGTTATGAATAATAACATATTTATGTGTACCTATCTAATAAGGATAATGTTTTGATCAAATCCTTTATATAAAAAAGTCCTATTGTCTTTAGTGTAACTTATAATCCCCTTATAATAGAACAGTGAATTAACTCCATTGGGAAGATATTCATTGTCCCTAAATCCTCAGAATAAGAGAAATCCATGCTAGTAGTTTATGATTTTGATGGGGAAGCTAATTAGTGGTGGACACTAATCAAAAATATAATTTCTAGGGTGTAAATTGATTCCATGTATTGGGAAGGATTTAGGAAAATATTTTTCAATAAATTCGTTCCCCAAAATATGAATCTTAAGATGTAGAGGGAGTTCTTCAAACTGAAGTGGAAAGAAGATGAGTCAATGAGGGTATATGAGTAAAAAAATTCATGGAATTAATGATACACCTATGGGGTTTTCATGAAATCTAAAATCAATTTGGATCACTTATTTATTGTATTAGAGAAGTCTATATGAGATGGCTTGGTGATTTGACTCTTTGAAAGCTATAAGGATATTCTTTGGTGTTACCTACAGGTTTAGATGAATATTAGTGACTCTCAGTGGTCTCTTGGGCTCAGTGATAAAAAGTGGTAAATTGAGTTTAATATGGGAGTATTAAGAAATAAATACAATAAAATAAATAAAACCCAATATCTGGCATGTCAAAAGTGTGTAAAGAAATATCGTGAAAACTACATAAGGGGAACTAGGTGATGCTTCAAATGTGGAAGAGAGGGTTAGAAGTATAATTTATTTTGAAGGAATCCAAATAATCCAACTAATGTGGAAGAATATAGTAATTTTCACACCAACACTAAATCTATAGTTTAATGTTTCAACTACAAGGAACAATAAAATTATACAAGCCAATTCCCAATGTCAAGGGTTATAGGAGGAAATCAACACCAACAACCTCCAAGGAATAAAGAAAGAAAATATGATTCCACTAATACTAAGGTGGAGTCCATAAATATTTTGGTTATATGTATGGTGGTTATTCATTTAATAATATATAACATAGTTTTCTAATTCTGGTTCTAAATATTATTTTAGATATCACAATTTAGTATAGTTATTCAAACACCACCTGAATATATAATGGATGAGTTATCTGTGAGATCATAGAATTTGAAAATTATTTCCTCCAAAGTTTATAATTCCACCCAAATAAATTTTTTGCATTCAACCTCCTAGAAAATATTTTCTAACACCCTTTGGTGGATTTTGATGCTATATTGTTAATGTATTGGTTATCTTTATGTAAATACAACGTTAACTGGTGGAAAAGGGAGATCAATATTCGCAAATCGATGCATCCTCTATTTTAGTACATGTGTAGAAGGATGATGAATATACTTTATAATTATCAACTAAATTAGGGATATTATTTCCTAATGATGAAACTTATCTAGATAAAATGGTTTACACAAAGGATAAGATCATGATCGAAGACATTCCCATTGTGAGGGACTAGACTGATGTATTCCTTGAATAATTTCCTGGCATTCCTCCTGACTAATAGGTCATGTTCCCAACTAAACATATTCTTTTATCTATTCCAATATCATATAATCCTTAGATAATGGATTATATCTATTTTGAAGAACTGAAGAATTTGTTATAAGATAATCTAAACCATGGTTTCATACGCCCCAGTGCCCCGCTATGGGTTGCTCCAGTTATCTTCCTGAAAAAGAAGGATGGATAAATTTAACTCATAATTATTTATCATGAGATAAACAAAATCATTATAAAGATAAATTATCTCATACCATGGATAGATTACTTATTTTTTTAGTTAGGTGGGGCCAAGTACTTCTCTATGGTGGACTTTCTCTTTAGATATCTCTAATTAAAAGTGATGAAAGAAGATATTCCCAAGACTGAATTTTTAATGAGGTATGGACACAATGAGTTCCTAGTGATTCGTTTTGGAATCACATATTCTCTAACAATATTCACGGAATTAATGAATATGGTCTTTATATATTACCTTAAAAAATTTGTGGTGTTCTTTAAAGATGATATTCTGATATACCAGAAAAGCAAGGAGGTACCTGAGGAGCATCTAAAAATTATGCTAAAAATTTTGCGGAGGGAGAAAATATTTGTAATGTATAGTAAATGTTTGTTTTTATGGAGGAAGTATCATTATTTGGGAATTTTATCACCATAAAAGGAATATCTATGGACCCTTATAAGAAAAAAAAATCAAATAGTGTCCCCTGAAAACATCTATAATGGGGATCCATAGTTTCCCGGGACTATATGGATATTACATGTGATTTATAAATAAATTATCATCATTGTAAAACCCAGTTACTAATTTTACTTGAACGGGAGTAAATTTGTTCTCTTATAGAGAATGAGAATATTTCTTCTAAGAATTGAAAATGAGTCTTATCATTGCACTAGTACTCAGACTACTGCGAAGTGGGGAACTATTTATGTAATACAAGAATGATTCAATTAATGGATTATATGTTTTCCTTATCCTAAATGATAAAGTTATATCCCATGACTCAAGGCAGATTATGTTTAAAGAGAAAAACTATCTGACACATCATATATAGTTAGTAGTTGTTATCTTCACGTTGGAAATCAGAAAGCATTACTTGTATTGGAATAATTGTGAGATATATAGTGATTTTGAGAGCCTCAAATATATATTCACATAGAATGACCATAATATGACCCAGTGAATATTTTTAGAGATCATCAAGGATTACTACAACTCAATCCACTACTATCCTGGTAAAGAAAATAAAGTTTCATATTCGCTATGTCGAAAGGTTCTTTCAACTTTATCAATAATAAAAACTAAGAAGGATCAAATATTATTATACTTTAAAAGCATATAAATGAAGATTATTAAGGTAGGATAATCATAAAACCTTTCCCAAATTATTACTAAACTAATTATTATCTATATAATAAAGGATTCTAAAAAAATGATGTGGAAATTCAAAAAAGGTGGAAGCTATAAGAAAGGAGAAATCCTTAGAGTTGAAAATTGAAAAGGAAGGAGTCATAATATTTGGATCGAAAAATATGTTCATCATCCTATAAAATGATAAAGAATGAGAATGTTACTGAAAAACATAGATAAACATTTTGAATTCACCCTCTGAGCACAAATATGTATCTAGATCTCTGAGAGAAATTTTGGTTGGACAATATGAAGAAGGGGATTTCTTAATATACATGAAATCTCCTTGTATACCAGTAAGAAAAGGATAAAAGGAAAATGTTTAATGGGATGATGAAACCATTACCCATACCAACAAAGAAATGAGAAAATGTCACCGTGGACTTTTTCACTAGACTTCTGAAGACATATAGAAGATATAATGCTATTATATTGGTTGTTGTATATTTTCTTACGAAGACAACTCGCATTATCAAAATTCTCAAGGAATTATCCCTCAACCTACTTTCACGGATATACATTATATATGTGGTAATTCTATATGAACTATAATTATCAACTATATCCAATTGTGATATGATATTTACTATGAATTTCTGGAAAATTATATAACATGCTTTAAATAATGAGTTGAGAAATGGTTCTTCAAATTATCCTCTAATAGATGGAAAATCTAAGATTATTGTTCATACACTAGAATAAATGTTGTGAACATGTTCTATTGACTTCAAAGGAAGATGAGATAAAAATATTCCAGTGGATGAGTTCTCTTACAAGAATTTATTTTCACTCAAGTATCCAAATGGCCCCATATGAAAACCTTTATAGAAAAAGAATCATCACGTGTATGATGGGGTGAAGTTGGTGAATGTAAGCTGCTGAGAACTGAAATTGTTGAGGAAATTGCAGAAACTTTTAATACTATTTAGCGAAACATTAAGGCATCCCAAATTCAAAAGAAGAAATATGTGGATAATTTCCAAAGGGTCTAAGATTTTAAAGTTAAATACATAGTATTCCTCCATATATCTCTATGGAAAATATTCAAGAGATTTGTAAATAAAGGATATCTATGACCCAGTTACATTAGACTCTTTGAGATTCTTAATGGAATCAGAGCTATGGAATATCGAATAGAGCTTCCAATATCTATTTATTAAGTACAATATGTATTACAAATTTCCCTCTAGAGGTTGTACATACCATACCACTTATATTTATTAAATTTAGAGATGATATAGCTAGAAAATTATATCTCTTACAAAGAGCATCTGGTAAATTTATGATATGATAATACGAACACTATCTCCCCCTATTTAAATACCACCCCTTCTCCTAAAACCTCATAAGACCTAAATCTTGTATAAATTATAAAAACCATCATTTCTTATCCTATTCCCCACATCCAAGTGCATATGGTCTCAATAGAAGACTAACCTCAATATACTTAAGGAGGCTCTCAAGGAGATAATATTATAGAGGAAAATCATTATTCTTTCTCTTTTAAATATTTCTTTACCCTCCTCAACCCCTATAAAAAAATCTTGATAAATCCAATATAATATATATACTACAATTTTAATATGTTAATGGAATATCCATCACAAAATATCTTCTCTTATCTATTTATCTCTAAAATTATAACATCATCTATGATTTATCTATTCAACACCTTTGTGGGTGAAGACATTTCGTTTTCAATTAACGACTTCATGGTCGGCTATAAAACCATCATTACGGTCGAGTAATATTTTAATATGTATATTATATCTGTTATCATGTTATAAAACTAATATATATAACTAATATTAAATAATAAAACAAAACTAGTTCGTGATGATCAAAAAACAACTAAATGTTTATCTTTAACATTTTACAAAACGAATCATCATCAAACCATTAAACAAAATAATAAATGTATATATTTAAAATTTTGGAATTATATTAGTACTATATCATTCCACATATGGATTTTTTCTTCCATTTTGTATGATTTCCAACAATTAAACTCAAGGGAAGTTCTTGTAGAATCATTAAATGAATACTCCTGGAATGATAAAATAAAACTTTATAAATCATCAAAAAGGATATTGATGAACATAATAAAGTTTTTATAAATAAATTATATGTGTGGAAGGTTATGAATTAATTAATTAATTTTTCAAATTTGATTATCTAGGACATTAAGTGAAAGTGTATAACACATTTATACATAAGGAAAGGGATCACCCAAAACCTCTATTTTATTTTATTTTGGGTTACGCCATTTCCCTATCTACCCAAATGTATTTCTTCCTAATTAATATATAACTCTCCTTGATTATATATATATGTTCCAAAAATGTGTATATATCTCAATCTGGCTTTATTTTTTTGTGAAATATGTGTTTTAGAAGGATCCCTTATAAATTCGTCTTGATAAGCATGCCAAATTAAATAGAAATTCTCCTTTTGAATCTAATTTTATTCTCCACTCCATAATCTATTTTAAGCAGCAATTAATTTTCTGAAATTCCCCAAATCATCATAGAAAAATATCTTTATTAGTTTCTAGTTCTATAAAAAATATACATTTTCCATCTTCAAAGGCTCTTTAATATTTTTCATCAAACCACAACAAAGTGGATCATTTATAATGTTTCTTAAACACTATTATAACATGTTTTCACCTCAGTTTCACATCATTTATGATGATCTATTACTATTTTACATTATTAATTTTCATGAATAATTTAAATCTATTCTTTATTGTACACCATTTATTATACACCCTTTGATTATTCCTTATGAGATAATTAAGATACCCATTTTTTTCCATGGGTAAACCTTATGTGTATTCTTTAGGCTTGATTATTTATGAGGCACACATATACATGAACAAGTTATGATGGTTGAAACCAAATAGAGCTCCAATAAATTGGTTAATTTGTATCCTCACGAGACTCCATGTATGAGATTAGGGAGTAAACATAATCCATTATTGGACATTGTCTACCATGTGTTATAGTCTTTAATGTTTTCCTTGAGACATGTTTATGTCATGTTATGTGTTTCGGCCACATTAATATTTTTTCATGATCATATGACTCTATGTTATATGTTATATTCTTACATATGATTATTCATGTACCATGAATTTTATGTTATCTTGTTATGCCTTCTAACACATGTGTTGAGATTTATTCATATGTTTGTTAACATATTAGTCATTTCAGATCATCCCTTTGGAATATGTATTGCCCTTGTTATACCATGCTGTTATAGGGTCTCAAATGGGGTACGAAGCTCAATATAGAAATGAAATTATATTTTGGTTTCAAATTTTCTAATAATGTACCAAATATTCCAAATACACTATAAATTACAATCTGTGGGTTGTTTTTGTTGAACAATTATACTTAAAATTATGTAATAATATGTTTAAAAGTATTGGGTTTTGTTAGTATATAATGAGGACCAAGAGAAGTTGTGATAGTTTAGTATCATAAATTAGTAATATAATTATCTGAAATAGAATAATTCTTCAATTAAATGTTTAATTAATTTTGTCACACACAACGTAGAAGTCAAAGACGTGTTTTATCTTATGATTCCTCTCAGAAATTTATTTGATGTGAATAGTACTATTGGTTTTCTAACATAAGAGGAACATGATTTTGTGATGATCTTCATTATTTCTTCCATATTTTTAACCTAATTTATTGTTATGTTGATTTATTCTTTTAATAATATCCGAAAAATAGTTCTCTTATGTTGATATGAATTCTTATAATAGTAAAAAAGAATGGATATACATAGACAATATCTTATATAACACCTCAAATGATATGATTACATTTTTTCAGTTACTATTTAAGAACATTTAGATCGATGATATGTAGATCATAATCTTCTCATGATATATCTTTATCTATTTTTTGTTTCTTCTTAATGTTGTGTACGCCAATGATTCTATAAGGTTCATTTTTATCAATTTAATAATAACTCATTATAAGTGATTTAATTAAGATTATGGGATGGTCTTGTAAAGGGATAGCCTAGTTGAATGATCGTGGAACTTTTTAACAAATAATAAATACTTTTACTCAGCCGAGATCCCCCAAAAATGGATGTTAAAGTAAAATGCATAAAATTCAAGGATTATAATGTTAGTGGAGTATACTAGGGAATTTATATTCTCTAAACCACTAGAAATATCTTATTTTCACTCTCTTTGAACTAAAATTTTATATTTTTTCCTGTTGTTTTTATTTAAGAAAAAATATTGAAACTGGAATATATTGAATAAGGTGGTTTTAAATTAAACAATGTTTTTAGTACTCATTTCACTCCCTCTTTTGTTTAAAGTTATCGGTTCTCTGGGACAACAATTGGTATCATAGATCATGGATCATGAATACACAACTTTTAATGGTTGAAGCTAAATATCTACTTTCAAATGGATGTTATGGATGACAATAGAGAAGGTATGTGAATGGTTAGAGATCCTTAAATTAATTGTGTGAATAATGGTTATTGTAAGTGATGAATAACCATGTATTTGAAGAACATTTTATTAATGTTTTATCCTATGGAAATGAATCCTTATAGAATTCCAAATACAATACCAAAAACAAGGGATGTTTCTACTAAAGAAATATATAATATGAAATCTAAGGGGATGAATGATATAAAATTTGGACTAGGTCCATATGAGTATAATCTAGTTTCCAAATGTCAAAAACCTCATAAAATGTTGACTACTATAATAGTTTCTTATAAGGGCCTACACAATGTGAAGGTCCTTAGAAGAGTCACTGAGAATATAAATAATGTGACTGCTCTACAAATACTAATTACTAAGCTAGATCTACAAGCTTGAATAGCTCCTATAACCCCAAGCTAGTATAAACCAGCTTGATCTCCGACTAGCTCCAAGTGACCTAAAAAAACTTTATATATACCTAGGGTGACTATAACAGTATACTCAGTAGGATCCTCCCCAAATGCTCTCATGAAAAAGTAAAAAAAACATGCTAAAGCATAGTGGACAATAAGTGAAACTAACTCTCACCTAAACAGGTATATTAAATTCCCTGCCTCACCTTGGCTACTACAACCATGTAATGCATACATAAGTACATAATATAATAAATAATAGCAAGGGTACCCCACAACTACTTCCCCACTAGTCTTAAACCTTTCCCCAACATCGCACGTCCTAAGAATCTCTCTCCAAAAATCCTTTCCCCCAGACACCTAGAAGAAGAACCACAGCATGCACCTCATGCAACAAAACCACCAATTCCACACAAGAAAATAACCAAGTAGTATCTTTGAGCCACCACATCTCATATAACATGTATCATACTTCGGGTATTACATCCCAATCCATTACAACTCATACACTGAGTAAGGATCCTCAATCCATCAGAGCCTATACACGTTACACCTATAGTAGTCCATAGGATACTGTATCCAAAATATATGTGTGCGAATAACCACATGCCATTACATCCCTCAACACACATATATGAGGATAACTAACCACTGTTCCTACCAGCACAAGTAACTACCAATAGATTAGAGAAGGTCCAAATGGGGTAGTTATCCATCCATACTCCCACTGGAGTATTGTGGACCCACCTAGGGCTTAGAATCCTAGGATGTCAGTTTCCCTATATGTCGGGTTGGAGTAGCGTATAGAAACACAAAATGTACAGAATATATTATAGCTCACAACCACACTATGGGCATAACCTAGTCTTAGACTCAACTACAGCTAACATCTCTTGGACTTCCAGCTGCCACCTCTTAGACTAGGTATCCTATAAGAACACAAAAAATTAAGGTTATTTATTACATTACTTCATTTCCATTTTTTTATCATTTCCACTTTAAGTTAATTAATTCGTAAAACATTAATTAACCATTAAAAATTCCACATTAAATTTCATTAGGATCACACACACCCGTTAAAATTGTAACCTCAACATTTCCTTCTAGAAAGCTCCAACCCCATGGGTTAACATTATTTATTCAATTATTTATTTTCAAAATTACTATCCCATATTCCTAGGAATCCAATAAATAAATTATGTGCTACTAAACACAAGGGGCCTCATCATGGTGAGTAGATAACTACCCATCGAGTCTTTTCTGCCCATAACAAGATCAGAGACCATTCCTCCCTTGAGAAGATAAACACAGAAATCATGTGGCATACCTACTACGTCTTCACCCCTTTTGGAAGAAGGGTAAGAAATACCAGCTGCATTGAGATGTGGGGACGGTAAAGCAGATAACAAATCAATGAAACATCATGAAACCAAACAGTCACATCCAACCCATTCTAGCATCCCTGGTTTCCTCTCTGACACCCACATGCATAAATTGATGCGTCTCGCCAGTTTGGGATTCATATGCTTCCACAACCAATGGGCCTCCCTACCCCCACATATCACAACATCTTTCTAGGGTCACATCACAACTCAAGAAGCAGGAAAACAACCATCATATCAATTGAGATCTTGTCCCTTAATGAATCAAGATGGTAACACAGTACCCTACAAAGAATTATCTTTTGTAAAACAACAACTTCTTTAATCCGTCGTGGATTAACCGATATATTATTCGTAGGTTCAAAATTCTGGAAACCTAATCTGTAAGCTATCACAAATAATTAAACATGCTGGTTTCCTCAATTTGATTAACATTTAATTAAAATAAGAGGAACCCAATTCATTAACATACCCCTTTATATTTATCCAAGAAATTATCAATCAATTCCAACTTTACATTCATTACCAATTTCCATTGATAATGAAAAATATAAACAAGAAAGCATAGATATCACACTATCAAGAGGAAATAACATACGATCGATCTCAATTTATTTATCTGGTTCAAATATTTTTTATGAAAATTTCATTGTGATCCAGTGGGATGAAACATGATAAATCTACGGTTCCACATAATAGAAAAGAGAAGAAATGAATCCCCTACCTCAAACAGTTCTTGATTTTTATATGAGAATGAGCCACACAACGTGTTACAATCTCCTCCCCTTTGACAACTGTATCAACCCGAGGATTTAGAGACACCACCACATCAGCGAACACCCAAGAAAATCCCATTAGGAACACGAGGGTAAAATTCAATAAAAATGGAAGGAGAAAGAAGGATATGAACCCAAAATAAGGACGATTGATCATACATTATATCGAAGAGTGATGGATATTGCATAGTTGCATCAAAACCGAGTGGAACAAATTTTAGGGGGAAAGTTTGATTTAAAAACTCCTACGGAAAGGAATTTGATGTTCGAGCATCTCTAAATAAAGAATAAGGGGGGAGAACTAGGGAGGATGATATATCATCCCTTTAAAAGATTTAATAGTGTAGTGGTTTAAGATATGCTGGGTTCCACATTAAAAGCAGATCACATTAAACCACACTGTTTGACCAAGTAAAAACATCCTAAGCCTTAGGTGAAATTAATATAGGAGTTATGGTCTTTGAATCATCCATAGATTCTTTATTAAAGGATTTTAATTCATTTTACATCAAAGGAAATGTTAAAGGGTGAAACTGTAAGAAGTTGGAAACACTGTTCGCAAAAATGAAAATTGTAAAAGGAAAAACATTGTTCATGGACCTCACCGTTGGAACCTCACCATTCTGGAAACACTTTTCATAAACCTCGCCATTTTAACCTCACTATTCTAGAAAGAATGTTCATGAACATAAATATTTACAAAAGGAAAAAGGTCACCATTGGAACCTCACTGTTCTGGAAATACTATTCATGAACTCAAAATTTGGCAAAGAATAAATATCACTACTAGAACCTCACCATTCTGGAAACAATGTTTATGAACTCAAAATTTGGAATAAGAAGAAGATCACCATTGGAACCACACTGTTCAGGATATACTATTCATGAACACAAAATTTGGCAACGGAAAAAGGTCACTGTTGGAACCTCACTGTTTCACTATTTACATAAGGTGACCGATGACACTATTCACAAAAGGTCAATGATGATACTGTTCACATAAGGTCACAGATGTCAGTGTTCACATAAGGTCATTGTTGAACTGTTTACATAAGGTAACCGATGACACTGTTCACAGAAGGTCACCTATGAAACTCTTCACATAAGGTATCTGATGTCACTATTCACATAAAGTCAATGTTGAACTGTTAACATAAGGTTACTGATGACACAGTTCACAGAAGGTCACCGATGACACTGTTCACATATGGTCACTGATGTCACATTCCACAAAAGGTCACCATTGTACTTTTCATATAAGGTTATTGATGAAACTGTTCACTGAAGGTCGTTGATGACACTATTCATATAATGTCACTGATGTCACTGTTCACATAAGGTCACTGTTTCACTATTCACATAAGGTTACCGATGACACTGTTCACAGAAGGTCACTGTTGCACTGTTCACATAAGCTTACCGATGATACTGTTCAGATAAGGTCACTGTTTCACTATACACATAAGGTTACCAATGTCATTGTTCATAGAAGGTCACCGATGATATTGTTCACATAAGGTCACCTATGTCACTTTCACAATAGGTCACCATTTTACTATTCACATAAGGTTACTGATGGCACTCTTCACAAAAGATCACTAATGACATTGTTCAAATAAGGTCACCAATGTCACTATTCACATAAGCTCACTGTTTCACTGTTCACATAAGGTTACTGATGCACTCTTGACAACAGTCTACCATTGGAACTGTTCACCGATGGAATTGTTAACCGAAATGGAAATTTGGAAAAGTCTTAGGGATAAGTCACTTTGACCTCCTAAAACACCTCATACACTTGATTTTCACAAGGGAATAGAGTAGAGAGGTCTGGTCTATTTAAATATATAACTCTGGAAACATTCTAATCCTCTAGAATTCAAAACCCACCTAAAGGGAAAACAAAACGGGGTCCGAACAACCACACATCGAGATACCTCTCAAAAGAGAGAAAGCCACAATAAGAAAACAAATAAATATATATTATAAACATGAATGGTCTAAAACCACAAAGGCAACATAGATATATGAATTGAGTTAAACATCAATAAAATCTGGGTACTAAGCACGTATTTGTGACTCACTTTCCCAGGTACTCTCCTCCATGCCACTGTGTTTCCACAAGAAAAAAACCAAGGGGATAGAACTACCATGAAACTCCTTCTCATTTTGGTCTTGGATCTCCACAGGTCGCTCCTCAAAGGTTGCATCATCATTAACATCGATCTCTCCCCAATCGATACGTGAGAGTCATCATGAAGATAACAACGGAGCTGTGATACATGGAAAACATCATGTATCAGACTCATCTGCGGGGGGAAGTGCTACTCGATATGCCACAACTCCTACATGGGCTATCACCTCGAAAGGCCTAACAAACTGGGAAGAAAGCTTAGTCACATAACCAAACCTTCACTTCCCATGACAGGGAGTCACCATCAGAAACATATGATCCCCAACATCAAACTCTAAGGGTCTTCTCCTTTGATAGGAATTTTATTTCTAACAATCTTGCACTGTCTTCATCCTCTGGTGAATATTCTACACTTATTTCTAGTCCGAAAATTACTGACTCTCCAACCCCAGTCATGCAAAATGGAGGATGGAAAGGTTGGCCATACAACGATTTAAATAGCGCATTACTGATGGTAGATTAAAAACTATTGTTGTAAAGAAACTCCACCAAGGTTAAGTGCTTCATCCATGAACCTCCAAAATCTAGGACACAAGAGCGTATCATGCCTTCAAGAGTCACGATGGTTCCCTCTATCTGACAATCCATTTGAGGATGAAAAGTAGTGCTAAGGAATTGTTGAGAACCAAAAGCATACTGGAGACCTCTCCACACCCTAGAGGTAAAATTAGGATCTCGATCAGAAATGATCGTCATCGGGACTCTATGAAGTCTCACCACATCCTCTAGATAATGCCTCGACAAAACTTCCACTGAGCTTGACTCCATGATTGCTATGAAGTGGGATGATTTTGTTAAATGATCCACTACCACCCAAATAGTATAATGTCCTCCCTGAGCTCGTGGTAAACCAATAAAAACGTCCATTGAGATGTCCTCCCACATCCACAAGGAACATCTAATGGATGGAGTAGTTCACCAGGAATGTGATGTTCAGACTTCACCTTCTGGTAGACCAAACATTGAGACACAAATTCTACAACTGCACTCTTCATCCAAGGCCACCAAAACTGGATCCTCAAGGCTCGATACATCTTTTTCGTACCAGGATGCACAGCCGAAGAAGAACTATGGAACTATCTGAGAACCGTCTCGTGCATCATCAAAGGAACAAATATCCTTCCATGATATAAAACTCTGTGTTGTTCATCCTCAGACAAACCATTAGGGGCCTCACCGAAAACAAATCTGTATCTCCAAACCTCCACCTCTAGATCCCCCAACTAGGACTCTTCCACCTTATGCACCATATATGAGTACACCATCATTTGAAAAAGACTACCTCTTCCCCCAACTTCTCCCATATCAATATGTAATGATGAAAGTTCTTCTATTACTCTAGAGGATTCACCAGATTCGCACACTACATCACTGTGAATTCCGAATCTACGTATCTGCTACATCAATCCCCTTTCCAGGTGTATATGATATTTGAAAATCATATTCCTATAAGAACTCCATCCACCTATGTTGTCATTAATTCAAGTCATGCTGGGAGAAAACATACCTCAGAATCTTATGATTGGTGAAAACCACAATGTTCTCACCATTGAGGTGATGTATCCACAACTGAAGAGAAAACACTACAGCTACCAACTCAAGATCATGGTTTGCATAGTTACGTTCATGGGGACATAACTTCTGAGACCCATAAGAAACAAATGATCTATGCTACATCAGAAAACAACCTAACCACATATGTGAAGCAACGCAGAAAACATTAAACTGAACTCTCTCAGCTAAAAGACAAAGAATTGGAGCACCTACTAACTTCTTCTTTAGATACTCGAAAGCTTCCTGACACTGATCAGTCCATATGAACACCTGATCCTTCCTGTTCAAAGTTGTTAGAGGAGTAGAAGCTAGAGAGAAATCGTCTAAGAACCTCATGTAAAAGCCTGTGAGACCATGTAAGATTCACACCTATGACACAGTCTTGAGGGATTCCCAGGACACAACATCTTCAATCTTAGATGGATCCACAACAACTCCTTTCTAGAAATCCACATGCCCTAACAAATGGACTTCTCAAGCCCAAAACTCACAACTCAAAAACCTTCCAAATAGCTGATGTTAACGAAGAACTCCCAAAATGGCGTGTAAATTCTCTGTATGCTCTTCTCTAGACGTGGAGTACACAAATATGTCATTGATGAAAACTACGAAAAACTTGTCCAGGAACTCATGAAACACTGCGTTCATCAATCCCATTAACCCAGTTGGAGAATTTTTCTTGTTGAACGACATTACAATGAACTCATAACTCCAATGATGACAACAGAAAGCAGTCTTAGAGATATCCTCATCATTCACACACATCTATTGAAATCCTGACCATAGGTCAATATTTGATAACAAACATTAACCCTTCGTTTGATCAAATAAATCATAAATCCATGGAAGAGGATAGAGACACATTATTGTCACATTGTTCAAGCGAAGATAATAGACACAAAATCACAAAATATCATCAACCTTCTTCACGAAAAAAACTTGTGCACCCCATGGTGACGCACTCGGACAAACAAAACCACACTGTAATAGACCATCAAGCTATATATGTTTCTCTTGTAACTCATAAGGTTCTATCCCATATAAAGACATAGAGATAGGAGATGCTTCTGGTTGTAGATCGATCCCAAACTCAATCTCTCATTGATGGGGTAATGCTACAACATCTTCTAAAAAGAAATCAGGGTAATCTTCTATGACCCTTAGAAATTATAGCTACTGAACCTTTGAATAACTCAACATTATCTCATCCATCATGGACGATAAGGATGGAACATGCCTATGACCCATCAGAGGATCTGGCTCGCCAGCAAACACCACCGGATCTCCATCTGCATCGAAGAAAACGACCTTTTATTGAAGTAATCCATGATAGCCTGCACTGAATACATCTAATCCATGTCGAGTATGAAATCATATGGTTGTATTCGTAAACATTTTAAATATCCCCAAGAGCGGTGATTCCCCAACACTAGATCACAATCTCTACATACTTCAAACAATTCAGCTCTACCTCCAACTAGCGTAGTCAACGCCAAGGGCACTATAAGCCTCTCTACTACAAGTCCCAAAGCATGGACAAGGGTAGGTGATATGAAGGAGTGTGACTCTCCAGAATAAAACAAGGTACACAACAACGTACAAAAAAGAAATGGTTACCTTGAACGACATCTGGCTCACCTGGCACTAGAAACGCTAAAGCTTGAAGCTGACCAAGACCTCTTCCATGACCTCTATGATCTTGATGATGACCACCACCATGGACAAGCTCTACTCTCTGAGGATGAGTAGCATCAAGGGGATATACTCTACCCACCCAATTTACCCTCTGCTGGTCTAATGCCAGTGTAACCTGTTGTTGCCTCTGCTAGAACAACCTCAACAGAGGAAGCTGGAGTGGAGCACCTGGTGCACGATGACTACTCTAAAAGGTCGGGCACTCTCGATGCTGATGACATCGACCACTATAAGGAAAACAAGTCCATGATCTCTTAGAATAGTACTAATATCCACTGGATCTGGATAAACAATATACGGAGGGTTGGGAACTACCCATGGGTAAACTAAAACACTTCGTCCCTAAAAACCAGGAACCCTGGACCACAACTCTACTTCGTGAGGAATCATGGAGAATCACCTCTCGTGATGATCCAGTTTTGGGTAATGTCTTGTCGATGACCTTTGCCCTCGCCTGCACCTCTGGATATGTCTTCATCATAAGTGGGGTGACCTAGCGCTGGATCTCTGGACGCGAAGCCTTCTAGAAATGACTTGCCCTGACATCCTCATCTGGAAATAGGTCTGAAGAATATCGTAAAAGGTTTTTAAAGTAGATTCCAAACTCTCTCACACCGGAACTCCCCTATCGAAGGGTAAGGATCTCCTGGCAACTAGACGCCTTTGCGGCCGAGGAAAGAAAATCATCTCTAAACTTGTCTCGGAACTCCTCCCATGAGATCGATCACTCCTCACGATCCCCAAGAAGTAAGAACCACCACTTACTCACTACTCCACGCAGCATCATAACATCCAATGACACCTAGTGTTCTTTTTGAGCATAGATCGAACTGATTCCTATATCAACCTCCTCGAACCAGTCTTCGGTGACTGCATCTGAAAAGGAACCCTCATACTTCTGAATACTATGGCACTGAAACTCTCAGATTGTCCTCCAAGTGTGGACGTCGTCAACCTCTATCCGGTGGCGATCTACTGGCACAACCTTCTGGACATTTTATATGCGATCCTGATAAGGATATAGACCTCAAGAAATATCTTAAAAATATCAAATATTTAGATCTCATAGACCTAGAATATAGAACACTCACCATTAATTAATTAATTGTTTTATTTTATTCATTTTAGGTTAAACTATCCTATGGTCTACCCATTCAAACACAAGAACAAAGAAGAATGATGCATGATCCTTTCCTAGGTTTCTATCCTGAAACTAGTAACACCACATTTAATAGCCATTATAAACTTAATAGTTCATACATCAGATCATAGGGGGACCTAAACTCCTATGTCTCAGCCAGTCTCCAGTGTTTACATCACTTTCAAAACTTTACTGACACTGTTTCCCTACCAACCCATGCAACCTCACATGTGCCTAACTCCAAAATCCATCCTATCCCTCAACCTACCTCTGATACCACACTATCATGACCCCATCCCCAAAAATTGTACCCCTCCTAGGCCATAAATGTGAGAAGGGAGACAATGACCCATGAGTCCTGCCTCCAGTAAGCCCTAGGTTGGCAACTTGCACCAAGGGTATAGTAAACCCAAAGATGGGAGGCATTACACTCTAAGAGAACACATGCAGAAGATAGAGATAAGATAGACACAACCAGTCCCAAATCAGACTGAAAGATAAAATAAAACCCAAGTGAACATATATAATGTCATGAAAAACAACTACAACTAGAAGGGAAAAACTACAAGTACCCAAAACAAATTAAAAACAGCAACAACCACAAGCCTGAAAAGCACCTACAACCCCAAGCTTGTAGAAACCAGCTTGATCTCTATCTTGCTCCAAGTGACCTGAAAAATAGTTTATATATACATAGGGTGAGTATACCAGTATATTCAGTAGGGTCCTCCCAGAAGCCTCTTGCGAAGAAGTAAAGAAAGAATGCTAAAGCTTAGTGAACAACAAGGGAAACTAACTCATCACCTAAATAGGTATAATAAGTTCCCCGCCTCACCATGGATACTCTCACCGAGTAATTAATATAAGATTATATTATATAATAAAGAATATCAAGGGTACCTCACTACTACTTCCCCACTGGTTTACTGGTTTTCCCCAACGTCGCACGTCCTAAGAATCTCTTTCAAAAAAGTATTTCCCACATACACCAGGGCGAAGCACCACAATAAGATCATCACGCAATAAAACCACCACATCCACGTAAGAAAGTAACCATGTAGTTTTTGGGAGCCACCATAGCTCGTATAATGTGTATCATATGTCTGTTATTATACCTCAATCCATTACCACCCTTAAACTGAGTAAGGATCCTCAAGCCATCACAACCTATACCTGTTACACATATAGAAGTCCATATGATAGTATATCTAGAATATATGTGTGTAAATAACCACAAGCCATTACATCCCTCTACAATCATATATGGGGAAAACTAACCACTGTGCCTTCCAGCAAAAGTAACTATCAAGATAAGAGAGCAGGGCTAAAGGGGTATTCAGCTATCCATCCTCCCATCGGAATGTTGGGAAAAACACCCCCTGGGATCAGAATCCTAGGGGTGTCAGTTTCCCTAACTGATGGGGAGGAGTAGCATATAGAAACAAAAAACGTACATAATATCATATATCTCACAACCACACTATGATTATTACCTAGTATTAGACTCAAGTACAGCTAACGTCTCTCAGACTCTGAGCTACCACTTCTAAGACTAGATATCCTATATGCACACAACCATTTAAAAAGCATTATAACATTACTTAGTTTCCATTTTTTATTAGTTCCCCTTTATGTTAATTAATTCTTTAATCATTAATTAACCATTAACAATTCCCCATTAAATTTCATTAGCATCACACCTTCCCTTAAAAATTGTAACCTCAAAATTTCCTTCCAGTATGCTCCAACCCCATGGGTTAACATCATTTATTCCAATATTTATTTACAGCATTACATTCCCACATTTCCAGGCATTCTAGAAAAACATTATATGATACTGAAACAAAATGGGGCCCAACACAGTGAATAGATTAGTACTCGTTGATTCTTTTCCACCTATAACAAGAGCATAGACCCATCCTCCCTTGAAAAGATAGACACTAAAAGCATGTGGCATACCCCACAAAACATCTCCCCTTTAGGAAAAAGGGTATGAAATACCAGCTACCTAGAACAGTGGATAATGTAAAGTAGATAATAAATTAAAGAAACATCAAGCATCCAAACATTCACATCCTACCCATTCCAACAACCCTGGTGTCCTCTCTGACACCCACATGTATAAACTGATGCATCTCGCAACTCTAGGCGTCATATGCTACCACAACCAATCGACCTCCCTGCCCCCACATATCACAATAGCCTTCTAGGCTCACGTCAAAACCAAAGAATAATGGAAACGACCATCATATCAATTGGTCTCTTGTCCCTTAAACAAGAAAGAGGGTAACTCATAACCCTAAAAAGAGTTATCTTTTATCAACCGGGTCTTTAATCGATCTTGGATTAACCGATTTATTTTTTGTAGGTAAAAAATTCAGGAAACCTAATTAGTAAGATATCACAAATAATTAAACATGCTTACTACACCAATCAGATTAACATAAAATTACAACAAGAGGAACCAAATTAGTTTACATACCTCTTTATCTTTATCCAAACAATTATCAATCAATTCTGGCTTTACGTTCTTTACCAATTTCAATCGAGAACAAAAATTCTAAACAAGCAAGCATAGATATGACAATATCAAGAGGCAATAACATACGATCAATCTCAATTTATTTGTCCAGTTATAATATTTATTTTTCCCATTTCATTGTGATCAAGTGGATAAAACATGTTATCTCTACAGTTGTACGTAACATAAAAGAGAAGAAACGAATCCCCTACCTCAAATACTTCTTGAAGTTTATATGAGAACCAGCCACACAATGGGTTACGATCTCCTCCCCTGTGACAACTATATCCACCCTAGGATACAGAGACACCACCACATTGGCAAACACCCAAGAAAATCCAATTAGGAACACAGGGGAAAAATTCTAAAAAAAAGGCTTGGAGAAAGAAGGAGACGAACCCAAAAAAATGAAGATATATTATACCTTATATCATAGACTGATCGATATTGCTTAATTGCATCCAAACTGAGCCAGAAAAATCCTAGGAGGAAAGTTTGATTGCACAATTCCTATGTAAAGGAATGGCACGTTCGAGCGTCTCACACCCAAGAACAATGAGGAAGAACTGGGGAGGAAGATATATCGTCCCATTAGAAGATTTAAAGGATAAATGGTTTAACATACCCCGGGTTCTCTATTAAAAGAAAATCGCATTAAACTACATAGTTTGACGATGTAAAAACATCATGAGCCTTACGTGAAATTAATATAGGAGTTATAGCCTTTGAATCGTCCTTAGAGTCCTTAAAAAAGGCTTTAAATTCATTTACCTCAAAAGAAACATTAAAGGAGAGAAACAATAAGAATCTGGAAACACTATTCACAATCTTGAAATTTGGAAAAAGGAAAAAAAACTATACATGAACCTCACCATTGGAACATCACCATTCTAGAAACACATTTCATTAACCACACCACTGGAACTTCACCATTCTAGAAACAATGTTCATGAACTCAAAATTTGGTAATGGAAAAAGGTCACCGCTGAATCCCCTCTGTTTGGGAAACACAGTTCATGAACATGAAATTTGGAAAAGGAAAAAGATCACTGTTGGAACTTCACCATTCTGGAAACACTATTCATGAACTCAAAATTTTGAAAATTAAGAAGGTCACCGTTGGAAACTCAACAATCTAGAAACACTATTCGTGGACTCAAAATTTTGCAAAGGAAAAAGGTCATTGTTGGATCCTCACCGTTGCACTGTTCACATAAGGTGATCCATGACGCTGTTCAAAGAAGGCCCCCGATGACACTGTTCACATAAGGTCACCGATGTTAATGTTCACATAAGATCACCATTGTAGTGTTTATATATGGTTATCGATGACACTGTTCACAGAAGTTCCCTAATGACACTGTTCATATAAGGTCACCGATGTAATTGTTCACATAAGGTTAATGATAACACTGTTCTTAGAAGGTCACCGATGACACTGTTCACATATGGTCACCGATGTTGTTGTTCACAAGAAGGTCACTGTTGCACTGTTCACGTAAGGCTACTGATGAAAGTATTAATAGAAGGTCACTGATGACACTGTTCACATAAGGTCACTGATGTCACTATTCACAGAAGGTCACTATTTCACTATTCACATAAGGTTACCAATGACACTATTCACATAAGGCCACTGATGAAACTGTTCACATAAGGTCACCGATGTCACTATTCACATAAGGTCACCGTTACAATGTTCACATAAGGTTACCGATGACACTGTTCACATAAAGTCAACGTTTCACTGTTCACATAAGGTTACCAATGATACTATTCACAGAAGGCCATCATTGACACTGTTCACATAAGGACACTGATGTTACTATTCACTTAAGGTCTTTGCTGCACTGTTCACATATGGTCACTGATGACATTGTTCACAAAAGGTCACCAATGATAGTGTTCACATAAGGTCACCGATGTCACTATTCACGTAAGGTCACCATTGTACTATTCACAGAAGGTTACCGATGCACTGTTCACAACGGTCTACCATTGGAAATGTTCACCGATAAAATTGTTCAAAAAAATGTAAATTAGGAAAAGTGTTGGGGATAAGTCACCTTGACCTCCTGAAACACCTCATACAACATATTTTCAAAAAGGAATGGACTAGAGAGGTCCGAGCCATTACATACAGACAGATGAAGTAAAAATCAGAAGAATAAATAATATAATAATATCCTCAGAGGTAGTTTCTAATGCAGATATGCATGAATGACATGCTAGTACCAAATGGGAATAGAAATTGAGAAGCAGAAATAAAATTAAAAGGAACAAAAGTAAAAAAATCCCAAAAGATGCTTTATCATATTTAGAACATAATCCTGGTCCTCTGGTCATAATCTCCATCTATCAGTAAGAATCGACAGCCATAAAAGTACAATTTTCTCCTACCCATACGAACCGACAAACAAATTTCTCGAATGCTAATGGTGTCCTGAGTAGGGTGAGAGATAATTCTCTGTAGGCCACCACCAATAGTGTGTATGTATGATCCCTGTGGAACTTTTATGTAAATAGTGTTCGGTCAACTACAAGGAAGTAATATAATAAATAATCAACAATCAACCTCTGGGTCTAGTTTCTTAAGGGACACCAAGTAGTTCTACATACTTCATCTAAATGATGGTATTCCCCATCAGGTCACTAAATATATATATATATATTCGATATCACTAGAATGAGGTAAGAATTCATCTCATCTATAAATCTATATAGTTGATGGAGTTGGTTAAGAATGCCTCCCGCCCATAGTAGATCCTAGCATGGGGTAAGAATGTATCCCATCAATAAGAAGACAATAATTGTCACGAGATAAGAATGCCTCCGTCCCTTAGAAGATACTGGCATTATGTAAGAATTACTCCCATCCACATAGAGGTTATAACTGAACTGTAGTAGGAATGCCTCCCGCCCACATATACAAGAGGTTATCAATGTCTTGGGGTACACATACCTCTCACCTATACATCTCATATGTGAAATAAGTTATGAATGCCTCCCATCCACACATTCACATTTTAATTTATAAGCATCGAAATGTCATAAGAATTCACATTACAATTTCCATAACATGAAAAATATATTCTATTTGAGCCAAATCACATTTAAGGTTTAATCCAACTAATCCTAGACAACCAAAAAATCTAACCATATAATTTTTCTAACAATGAAAATCCATTTCAAGTCAAGGTGTCAAGGTCTAAATGTCAAAGTCAAATACCCACATACCCATTTGGCACATTCTTAACCAAATGGGTCTAAGAACCATTGATACACCTTATTAGACTCCAAATACACATGGGAAAATGGATAATTAAATTAAAAACCATAAAGAGATCTAAAAACAATAATTTTACATTTTGGGAAAACTGGACATAAATTGCCAATTTGGGTGGAACCCCCTTGGGTGTCCATATGAAGAAAGGGTTTTCTCTAAACCCTAAATATGATTCATTTAACCTATATCATCACGCCGGGGTCAATTAAACATGAAGGAATAAAAACAATAGGGGAGCCCGACAAAGGTCATATTGTGAAACAATGATATAAATACAAAACAGCCAAAAATAAAATGAAACACTGTGTGACCACCTGCCTAAAAAATGTAGAATATGCCTTACTGAGTATCAACCTCATATTCTGATTAGGTTGGATTAGATCCAAGTTTCAGTCCAATGTCATAAAAATAGGTGAAATGAGTTGACATATAAATATTACAACAGATGGAAAAATTTAGTGTGGAAGGATGAGCATGTGGGTTTTCCTTAACATTCCATATCCACTACATCTCTCAGATCAATAATCAGACGTCGAACTAATGAGGAAACAAGAAATCCGAAGAGGATAATGGTCTAAGATTCATAGAGAAGGAAGGGAGGAGGTTAATTCAGTAGGAGGAGAGGAAAATTGGAGTTAGAACATAAATGAAGGGAGGGGAAATGGTCATTTTTTCATTAAATTTGGCTCACATGGTTTCTGCGCTAGTTTTACCAAAACATTTGAAAAACGTGTGCATACAGTGTATAACCCACTACCTCACTAGGGCACACCACATGGTCACTACAAATGGTTTCACTGACTATGAATAGACCATGTAGATGAGTTTTTCATCTCATCGCATGACCATGCACCTAAGATACATGGCTGAAGAGAAACCATGCGGCCCAACCTACATTCCCCTTTTCAGAGCTCCAGGCTCCCGAAGTGCCCTCAATACTCCATTTACCTTATTATTTTTATTAGAAGACATCATTAGGACCATTTAATACATTCAAAAGGAAAAACTAATGGTCCATACCTTGTTCGAAGAGTCGGTTCGTTACATTATTATATTAGATAAAATTTATATAATATTAATAAAACAATTTTTTTCAACAGAACTATTTTACCATAATCATATGAATCAACATTAATCATATCAGTCAAACTATTGTAACCAAAAATAAAATATATCAAATTACATAATATAAATAGGAACATCTAAAATATGAAATTTATTAGGGTATATTTAATTTCTTTAAGTGGTGGGATCTAATTTAAAATATAAGAAAATAAAAACATCTTTTAGAGTAAAACATTACTATATGATCCAAAAAATTATAACTAGTATTAATTAATTTAATATAGTATTTTTAAATGATTTTTTACTTTATAAATATACATTTTTATATGTAAAATGTTTTAAAATATTTATATTATTTTAATATTATTTTAATATCATAAAAGTAACAATATTAGAAAAATATGTATTTTTTACTATTTATCGAAAATGAAGAATTTTATTTAAATATAAAAAATTCACTCAGATTTTATTTAGAACTGCATAATTAAAAATTGAATTGAAATTTTCAAATTTAAAATAATAAAATTTATAAATTTAACTTTAAAATGTAAATTTAATATATATAAAAAAATTCCTTTTATCAAAAAATCCAATATTGAACCGTAGGTGTTCAAAATAATATTTTTATGCATTTTCTAACTAATTATATTTTTTTATTTTAATAGTGGATTTATTTTTATGGAATTTTCTTATTAATAAATATTTTATGGATATTTTTTGTTTAGTGTTGAGTGTGGGTTAAGCTATTGATATTGTACTAATTTAATGGATCCAAAATCATTGGTTGGTACATTATACACACTTATATAAATGATATCCTTGTAATTTTAATCATTAATCACCGATGAAAGTAAGAGATGGTATTATTAACATATTTAGATTTTGTTATATAACATCTAATATGATATCAACCTTACTCTATTATTGTATGTCAATCTATATATCATTCAAAAAAAACATAATCCTTTATACAAACATATATCGAAGTATATATATTTGCTAATAACATATTCTATATAACATACATTTTCTAAAAACATTTGAATATACATGATAGTAATCCATAATAAAATCATATATTCTACAAAATATTAAATCTATCTTTATCCATGAAATGTATTAACCACTAGTTCCTAAAGTCACAAACTATTGAATATATACCATAATACAAAAAAATGATAAAATTCCCAAAAAATATAATGGATGACATTATCATTAAATCAATTGTTAATTTTAATTCTATCATTACTGTCTAAGGAATTTTTTTCAAAATCAATCAACATTTTAGTACCTCACCATAAAACATATATTATACCTAACAATTATTCATATGTCAATCACGTGTTCTCCATTAATTATCCACAAAAGTATAACATTTCATAAAATATATTTTCTATTTTATTGGCACCATTTAATATGTGGATCTAATCCACTAAATAAAAAATATAGAATAAAACCCATTAGATGATTAACATAATAATCATAACTTTTAGAATATACCAGTATATCAACGATAAATATCACTCACTAATGAATATAACAAAGAGTATCAAAATTAATTTTATTTTAAGTTATCAAACTTAAAACCATATTATATAGTAGAAAAACATTCTTAACCATCAAAAATGGAATATAAAAATATTATCTATGATTTGAGTATTCTCCCTTATTAATTTATAATACATAGTAGTTTCTAGATACATACCTTTCTTAGCTTCATTTTTTGGTCATAATGAAGAAAAAAAAACCAAAATGGAAAAAATGTTATCCTATATAACATTATAAAAACAGTTAATATGAATATGACTCCCTCTTATGACACTTTCATTTTTAATATATGGTACTTTTAGTTCTACCAATGAATCTCTTTATTCAATCCTTTTATACCAATGTTCATTTTCATGTTAGGTTCTCAAACATAATTTGATAACATTATACATAAATCCTCATAATAGTTTATTTGGGAGAATATTAATTATTCATAACATATCCCATCGATGTGTCAAATAATGTGTGTAGTTAGAGAAATTTGTATAAGCCATATGGGGGTGTAAATTCAAGGTAAAATATATAATTTTTACTTCATGAAAAAATTAATTTACAATAATATAAATAAGATTATATTGTATTATTATCATAAAATTATCACTATATAGAACTTTTTATGATATAAAATAACTGGTATAATCTCCTAGAATAAATAAATACTCTTTGAATATCATCTTAAGTGAAAGAGACTCGCAATATGACGTCCAGTGCTAAAAACACATGATTTTTAAAATTAATATTGATAGAAATTGTGATGATTCAATGTAAATATTAAATAACTTCAAATCAATATTATATTTTATAATAATATCATATAACATAAAGAATATCTTGGTTTAGTATCATTGATTACTAGCTACATAAGAATATTTTTTTACAATGCATTTGAACATTTTCCCAAAATCTACTCCTCTATACACACCCCAATAATTCTATTAATTTATACTTATCTTCAACACTTTTAAAAGGAAATAGAGGTAAGGGGGATCTCAAACTTTTAGTGTAGGATAAGAGTTTAACATATAATCAAGGGTCATATTGTAATCATTTTATAAATCATGATCTAAGAATTAATATCTTATTAAAAAACATGGAATAATAATATTTTACCAAAAGTTATGATTGAAGGATATGTAATCCAAATTAAAAAACATATAACATGAAAAATAGTGTAGAAAACTATGATAATAAACAATATCCATGTAGAATAATCACATGAATATAAAATGTGATGTAAATTTTGAATAATAAAATATATTTGAACTAACATAGGTATAGAAATCCTAAAATATTCAAGAAATAATCACTACTCGAATCCCATAACATGGTGGAGTTGACAACTCTACCTAATTCACATAGTGGAAAATCGACCACCCCTCGATTAACATAAACATTGTGAACTAGGCATCACAACCTGATCCTAATAAACCTAGTGGATTAGGAATCAATTTTTAATTGTGATAGGTATTGAAGAGTAGGTATAGATTCTTGATTTTCATAAATTTGAGTAGATTCCACAGCCTGATGCCCATAATCCGAGTGGACCAGGAATCACCACATGATTCCCAAAAACAAAGAAGATCCAACATCAATTTCAGATTCCTAACGTCATATAATTAGATGTAAATCTATAACCAATGAGTTGGAGGTAAATATTGGACCCCACACATCACATTCTAACCTTCCATACATATACATTTCATTATGACAATGAAACATTCATACACAAAACACCACATAATTATCCTGAGTAAAAGTAATAATCATCTGAAAAGAAATTCATAGAAAATCACACAAGACATGAATAGAAATAATATTGATGGTGGAATAAAAAAATATTACATGTGTGTCATAAGTAGAATTAAATATATTTTTATTTATGAAAATTAACTTCTTATGATCTCTTGATAAATCACCATAAAAATAATAGGTAATACCTCTTTTTTGAAATACATATAAACTCCTTAAAAATTATTCCTTTAAATGAAAATTGTGGAGTTTGATAATGAATTTAAAAATAACCATTTAAAACCAAATATATTTATTTATAATTTTTTTATCATAAATATACTTTCAAAAACATTCATTGAGAAGATATAAAAATATATGAAAATTTATTTTTTAAAACACATGTCTTTGAAAAAACATTAGAAATAAATAATCACTTTTAAAAATTAAAAATTTAATTTTAAAAATTATTTGACTATATGATTTTATTTTCTAAATCCAAATGAGTCAAAATAACTTGGAAACCCATTATAAATCTTTTAATTGAGTATGCATAAAAAAATTCATATATGTTGGGAGAAAAACTAATATTGTTTTTAGAAAAATATTTTCCATAATCATAAAATAAAAAGAGAATTATCACATTATTATTGTTAATATAAAAATGGAAATTAACATGGAATAATTTTTTTTGAAAAAACAGATCATAGAAGAAATAATATCATACCGGAACATCTCAACATGATGAATGGAGTTGAGTCGATGAAAACACTTAGAGTAACGATAATATAAGAATCAGTATAACATGAGATATTTACCATAAAAAAGATAGTAAAATATCATGAGATTAATGTGATTTATTATAAATGATAAAAATAGGTAGGTTAATGAAATATATATAATAAACGATGGTGAACAATGTCAAAAATATTTTTTGGACTTGAAAACGTGACAAAAAAAACCCTTACCGTTATTATTGGATTTCAATAAAGTGTTTGAACATCATGTATAAAAAATAATAAAAATATTATTATTCTATTTGATACCCTTATTAATTTAAATTAACTTCCATATACTTCCTTTTTAATGATTCTCTTCATGTATATAAGTTACTTATTATTTATTTTAAATATTAGTTGTGAGTTATCAGGATAATTTTAGAAAAGTATCATAATAGTGAATTTTGTTCCCAATTATTATTCCATAGTTATTAATTACTATATCATTTAAGGTAATGTAATAGATCACTTATATTTATTTATAAAACTCTTATACCATTCCTTAATTTTTTAAGTTATGTTGTTTGAAAATCAAATTAATGTTTTCTTATTTTGGTAATCTTAGCAATCAAAGATGAAATTTTAATAATAAGTTAAATAATTAATATAATATTTCAAGAAACATAAACTAATCATTGTCTTCTTATTTAAATATAAAAATGTTATTATTTATGTTCCCATGGTAATCCAAGAGATATTTTTCTAATATTGTTTATGTAGGTTGTTAGACATACCAAATCATTAACATACCATAATTAATAGATAAACATGGTTATGGAAGTTGTTTTCATTAAAACAATTTTAATTTTAGATATTTTTATTTGTAATTTTTTATATTTTTGAACATCATTTTAATATTTTTCGATTTATATTTTCATTTAAGATGGAAAAAAAATTGTGGATGTTGTAGTCCACACAACCCATGGCTGATGTTATTTTGTTTTCTATTTGGCTTGTATGGAATTAGTAATTATTGTATCATTAATATAATTACACATTATTATATTAATGATACTAAGTTAATTATATTACTATGTTTAGGGTAGTTTTGGGACATAATGATTAATAATTAGTGGATAAGGATTTTGTAATACTCACATTGGGACCTTGAACATTCTTGTGAAAATATCATTGGAAATGATGTGATTAGGCTAACTAATTTACACTAGAGGGTTATATGAATGGAATATTATTATATTAAGAGAAAATTTTTCATATTTGGAGGAAGACATTATAAGGAAATGGTGTTCCAAAATGGGTGTAATTGTACCCATTTATAAGTGAAGCAATTGGAACTTCTGTGATACCGATTATTTTTTAGTAATGAAATGAAACTATTTAATTATAAATGGATTAAAATATGGTAACTAAAGAAATTTAGGGTGTTATAGGTTTAATATATCATCTAAATATTATTTTAATCCTTATTTAAAATAGTTTTAAGGCATTTACCATTAGGTTTTAAATTTTCCCATTTTAAATTTCACATTGTTAAGAAGTTTTTAACTAATTAATATATTTCTATCTTAAAATATTAAATAATAATTCAATGAAATTTTGGGTGAACGAAAAAAATATAATCTATATTTATTTTTGTTAAATTTATAGAAATTTTAAAACTAATTTTTAAATTAAAAATCTTAATATGTAAGAAAACTCTTTTTAGAAAAATTTTCTTTTTACCATTAAATGTTATTAATCTAATTTAATATTTATTAACAATTGAATTAGTCATAATGCATTCAAATATATCTTAAATAATTATTTTTAGTAAAAAAAAATATTTATATATTTTATTAGAAAAAATGTAATATTGATAAAACAATTCTTAAAATATTATCGTTTTACAAATGTTTTGGCCATAAAATTTAATTTTTATAATCATACATTAATTTTTAAAAATTATATTTATATTATTAAATTAAATGATCATCTTGATCAAAAATATGAAATCCTGTTTTCATATTTAATTTTTTTAGGTAATGAAAACTAATTTTTTAGATTACAAAATAAAAATGATTTTCCGATTAAAATATTGCTTATGTCTCTAAGAAACTACACATCAGATTAATAATTTAAACATATTATTTTTAAATGATTTAATTCAATTTATAAATATATATTTTTATACATAAAAATATTCTAAAAAAATTATTTCTTTATTTTATTATGACAATTTCATGAGAGTGCTAATATTATTATAAAAACTACCCAGTATTTCTTTCAAGTAGGTGAAAGAGAAAAATTGGGTATGATATACCCCCTTTACCTCAAATCCTTTTTTCATATTCTGAGTAATCCACTTTAAGGGTGAGTGGGAACCTCATAATAGGAAAAATATCAAACACCAAGATATCAAATTTCAAACCTCACAAATAGGCTCCAAAATCCACCCCAAAACATCAAAACACAAATTCAGATTTCAAATTAAAAAAAGGATCCAACGTTCAAAAACAATACACAACATCGACTCAGTCCGTGATCCTGCACTAGGCACTCCCGGAATCGCAATCCACTCCTTTTATCATCACATGACAAGAAACTTAAATCCCTCAGAAAGGAATCATTCCCATTATCAAAAACAAACCGTAAAACATGAAACCAAGGATTCAAACCATCTCCATTGATAGAACAAGATTTCAAATTCGAATCGAAATGAAAACAACATAATATTTTACAACTACATTAACTTCATCATGGTTGAAAACCAGAACCCCTCCAAGAGCGAACCGTGCCCATTTCAAACCTAACAACCCTACATGAACACCGAAGACCGAACAAACATCACCACCCAAAGGTTCTTGAAACCACCACCACAGACCGACAAGGATAGAAACGAAGGAAAAAAGACACCAGAGAAGAGTTTGAATTGGAATGGTCTCATGAAGAAGCACGACCACGCATAGAACCACCAACCTTGACCGACAAAGACACCACCCGGAACAAGCATAGATTAAGAGAAAGAAAAAAGAGGACATTCCGAACCTCGCTGGAAGAAGAACTTGAAGAGGACCAGAGTCATAGATCGTGTCTCCACCCTAATTCCCGCATAGAGAGAGCATATCCTCCCATCACACCCACATCCGACTCGAAACGCGACAGAAACCTCAGGCCACTTCATCTAGAGCATGATATCCAAACCAAAACCATGCCACCATAAAACAAAACAAGCGGTGGGGTCTTCCAAAAGTGACGATCCCACACGACGCCGCCACTGGAGGGTGATTCACAACACAAATTCTCCGACTAGGAGCACTAAAGAGGGTTCTATAGCCTATCCATAACTATGGGGAGGAAGGCGGTGCAGGGGGAACCCTTGCGTTACTGTGACATTTATGGGCTCATCCCTTACTTGTCATTTCATAGAAGGGTATACATTAACCTTGGGAATGATAGACCATTCTCAAGATATGTATTTTTAAAATAAAATGTTATTTTATGGTGATAAATGGTATCATGTTATTGTGGAGTGGAAAGAAAAGATAAAATGTATATTTCATTTTAGAAAACACATAGATACATATAAATATGACCTCCCCACCTATTTGATGGAATATCCGAAAAGGAAGCAGATTGGTCTATTGTGAAAACCAATTTTCCTGAATATATCACTTATGATACATTAAATAATATTTTCAATGATAAGTTCTTCTTAAATATAATGAGTTGAGGAAATCAAAGAGTGTTTATAAATCTATTGTAAGGTATTCATTCTATAGTGAGTAATCTTATTTTATTTGGTGAATTAGTTAATCATTATCCAAGGATCACCCAAATCATCATCTAAATTCTCAATTCATTGAGATGAGGTTAAGGAATAATACCAATTAAGACTCATTTTGTTTTGTCTATCTGATTGTTTAGAGGTGGTTTATATGTATGTGATGGAAAGTGATATTTATCAGGATTAACAAGGATCAGTGGTGCCCATTTTGGGGAAGGGATAGTAAGTGACCTTTGTTCATTCAGAAGATAAATTTGGAGATGTTACATCAGGCTTGTGGAAGAGTCCCTCACCAATCATCAAAATTTTTTCCAGTTTAATCCTTAGGGAACATGTTTCTATCTTTTTCTATAACTCCCTGAAATTCTAAAGTAAGAACCTTATATTCAATAGCATGTATGTCGTGCAACACCAAGAATGTAAGGGAATATAATATCTACATAATTTATAAAATATTTTGTATTTAAATTATTTTTTATACATTTCAATTCATTTTAATCCATTTTATCATTTTTTACAAATAAGATAGACCTTCTTCAATGTCTTCCGTTACATGCAATATCGTGTTTCACCAAAAAACTATTTATTATCAAAATAGTATTATTTAACACAATATTTCATAACCTAGCTGTTATTTTAAAAGTTATTTATAATATTAAATTACTAATTAAAATTTATGGTTTATATAAACATAAAATGAATTCATGTGTTACCAATTAATGAGAAACAAAATTAAGAACCAATTTGACATAAAAAGAAATATATTTATTTATTTGATTCAAAATGAATTTTATGTTAATAAAAATAATTAATTAAAATTATTGAATGATTTTTATGAAATATATATTTTATATTTTTAATAAAATTATTTTGTTATTCATCCTTAGGTTTTATAGGCATAAGATAAGAACAAGCCCAATTTCACAAAAAAAACTTATATTTTTATTATTGTAGATTTACAATTTTTTTAATGGAGAACATATTTTAAATATGAATTTAGATAACATTATTGGTTTTAAATGTCCAAATATAATTAATATTTTAAATATAAATATATAAATTACTTTTTGGTGAATTTTTATATTTTTTATAAACATATCATTATTTAATGAATAGTTAATAATACTGAATTTTAGTTTAATATTTTTTCAATACACGTTATTTATAAGAATAATTTATAATAGAAATTGGTTTTAATGTTTAATTGAATCATAATTTTATTAATTAATCCACTTTATTTTATATTAATCAATTCCACTTTTATATCTACTATAAAAACATATAACACTTTTAGACATTTTTACTTTAAAAACAATTATTTTCGTCCCACCTATGGGATGATTTTTAAATTAATTTTTTCCATATATGTGATTTTAATTTGAAAAAATAGATTATATATTTTCATTAATAATAATTAATAATTTAAAATAAGGTAAATTTAGTTTTTTACATAAAATTTTATTGAATGTTATTAAAATTAATTAAAATAATTATGGTTAAATTATGCATAATAAGGGACTAAGCCTTAACCAGAAGGCCCAAAATGACATATAAAATTTTAGAAAAGATATTTTATAGAAATATTTAGAACATATCCACTCTTTAATTAAATTTTACCCATTATTGGACTCACCTGGAACATGAAAAACGTGAGAATAATTCCTTGGTCAAAATATAACAAAAGTGACACTTCTCCTTCACTATAAAGGCCACCAATTCTCCACATTACTCACACCTATCAAACCACATATTTTCAGCCCAAACCTACCAAAAATATTTTCCCAAAAACAGTCCCCTATACCTTGAAGCCACCATTTTGGATAAATCCTTCCATGTAAGCACTTTGGTGTAAACCAAAAAGAGTTACCTGATTTTAAGATATTATTTTCAAATTATCAGTTTTCTTTCATTTACTTCACCACCACATAAATTCCATTCGAATAATGATTATATGATTACAATAGTATCTTGAATATAAATTTATTATTTTTTATTATGGGTTCTACCTACACTCACACACACATCCTTCTAATTGGTAACAAACGTACTATTTACTTGTACGACGAACTACTACCTCACGAAATGACCATTTTTCATTTTTTTTCTTTACGAACCATAATGGTGGAAATTTTGATGGGAAATATATTAATATATTTTATATATTATATTTAATTTTTCTTTATGATTATATTATAACAAATAACTTTAATAATTTCCAGTTTGGGTTAATACGATAGCATCGTTTGAGGAAGTGTGGACTACCTCCCCTCAAAGCATTGTGATTTTATCAAATGATACATGAAATGTATAAAGGATTATTTTTATTAAAAAAAGCGGCATAAAAAATTTCTATAAGATATTGATGACATAGTAACTTTCTATAATCATAATATATAAAATTTTCTTTATTACCCTTTCACTTACATAAAAAGTGATTACGTCATTAATGGACGTGTGGACTACCACCTCCTCGATATGATGTGATTCCTTTTACATCAAAAGAACTATATATATAAGTATATGAGATTAAATAGAAATTTATTTATGATATAATTATCGTTAGGTAAATATAATGTGTTACTTACCTTTATTCCATAAGGATCATTGAAAAAATGGAAACGTTACTGATGCGTATGTACAACCTACCTTCTCCATGTTCACAACGTTGATTAATTAATCATAACCATATTTTATGATTTAATTTAAAAGTATAATTGATGTATATATAGGATATTATGTCATTATTATTATTATGGATAAGTTATATAGTTACACTATTGAGCATATTTGTCCAAGAAAAGTTGTTTTGGACACATAATCTGAATTTCATCAAAACAACTGACGAAAACATAATTGTTTAAGCAGTTGTATACAACATAGTAATAATTGATATTATTATAATTATATAAATTAAAATGGATATAAATCAAGAAGACAATTACCAAAAGTTTATTATATAGTATTTTAAAGGATGTTCACCAGAAGTGAAATGTTGGGTACGTGATTTTCATCTCACTTTTTACTTCAGTGAGATAAATGTCATGTTCAACACTTAATTATTTTGTGTGGTGTGTCTACAACCAATTTTTATATATTATATCTTGAATAGAATTATTTTCAAGTTATTTAAAACTTACATTTAATATTATTCCTTCTTGATTTTTATGATTCAAAATGTTTCAAAGTGGAATAAGACACTTTAGAATGGTTAAGAATTATTTTCCTCAATGATAACTTTAATGATTTTCAAATAGTATTTCAATTAATGGAAATTATATTACCATTATTCAATAAAACCTTTAATTTTACACTACATTGGTTATTCATGACCATTTTCATTTATTAGTACAAATTATCTCCTCATTGGTACTCATAATGTTTTTGAATTGTTTTTAAGGAAACGTGAATTTATTTCTCTATTTAGTGAGAGATACTGCTTCCTTATAAAAAAACTGTTTTATTAAATTTTTTTGAAATTTTTTTTAAAATTATTTAGTAAAATAAAATTTTAAGCATGTTTTCTTTTACTAATTTTTTCAAAGTAATATTATTGTTGCTTTCTAAACCTGTTATTATTCTAACCTTTTAACCATACAAAAGGAATTTTATTTTTACCTTATACGGAAAGTATGGATTTAATCAATTTCATTTCTTGTATATTCCATTTCATGTTTATAGGATAATTTTAAATTATTCATTTTTTATTTTATTTTCTATGAAATGGGGTTTTAAATTATTTTTCATAATAAAATGTATTTTCCTCAATTTTTTTAAAATATCATTTAATTGTATTTCTATTAATTATCAGAAAAAACCCTTTATTTTTTCAAAAATTTGTATTGGATTTATTGAAACCATCCTTATAATTCCATTAGATGTTTTATTATTGATTTGTACAAGAATATTATTACCTTTCACTTCCTTGAATCATTTGTTATTCCCCTTGAAATATTCAATATCATATAATCATTGAACATTAAATTTCCCATAATTATCCATTTCATTTATAATTGATATTAATATTTCCTAAAAAATTTAAAATATTATATATGGTGTCCACATTGACATTTATCTGATTATTTTTGGAAATATTGATAATTCCATATTCTTTATTCAAAATGGATATTTAATAATTCATGTTATTTGTTTTCATTATTCAATATGAGTAATGATTTGAACTGGTAATGATAGGTGTATTCAAGACTTTATAAATATCTTTAATGCATCGATAGGTTCTCATGAGGAAAATAACATTCACACACTAAATGGGTTTTATCCATAGCTTTAAACCATCTTGTGAAATGTGTTGATGTTAATGGTTTTCATGTGACTTATACGTGATGTACATTAAGAAATCATTTCCCTCATTTAGTTTCATTTATTATTCATCTGTGATATTTTGTGTTGGCATATCTATAGATCTGTTTCATTTTTAGTTAATTCATTAAATGGAATTTGTTTTAGTTTTTACCCTGCAGTGTTTATTTTTCCTTGTCATGTTTTTTGAATGGAACGTGTTTAAATTTGTTACCTTACTAAATTGTTTATGCACTTATCACTCATTTTACAGATTATATGGCATGTCTATTTATATTTTTACCATGTAATAATTATTATTTTCATTGATTAATTATTTATTCTACTATATTTTTCACTTAGTGAGAATTTGTGATCACATTTATTATGTTTATTTAACTATAAATCTAATAAACATAGTACAAAACATATTCAATGATTTACTTGATGGATTATAGTTTTCCTCAAAGTTAATTATATATAAATAAACAAAAAAATTATGTTTTAGTTAGTGTATTCTTTTTTAATAAAAATCTAATGAATTCATCTAGTATACCAATAGTGAGAAGCTCTTGGTCCTTTAGTATTTTATTCATTGATATCATTCTAAGGTAACAATATCAAACATTGAGTTTGGACTTTATGGGGTCGGGTTTCTATAGTTTGTATGAAAGGATGTTAAGTAGAAACCATGGGAATAAGATTTAAAAAAATATTGGTCACATAACATAACCCTAAGGTATAATTTTATGATATGTATAGAATAAAATCCTTTCATTTTTAAGATAGAGATTATGTGGGACTTCCTAGAAATACATCCCTCTATGGGTACTGTAAGGGGATGTGGTTCTAAAGCATATATATATAAGAGTAATAGCTACGAAAAAGGTGTTCCAAGCCTAACATGGGGTAACCTATTACATGACAATAAGCCTTACTAAAAAAATGGTTTTAAACTCCTGGTTAATATGCTTAGTAAAATTCATGTATTCATTACAAACCATTAAGAAGGATTTGGACAATAATTAACTGATGTTAAATGTAAGGTGTTTTGGATCGAAAAAAGTAGTCATGGTTTATAAATCCTATAAATAATATTATGGATAAACCCTATACCAAGGAAGGATATAAGTGAAAATAAGTGGATTAATTATTTATGTATTAGTGTCGAATTGAATACCCTTTTTAAAAGGAAACTTAGTGATAAACCTTATATCAAGGATGTAATCTTATAAATTTTAAAAATTATATTAATATGGTTTTAGAAAAAGAAAAAAATATAATCCATCCAATAACCAATCTTTTCTGGAAAGGACATCGGACTTCAAACAATTACTAAAGGATGCTAATGGTTTCATTCAAACCACTTAAGTACACACTATCATAATCAATATTTTTTGTTCTTAATTAATAAAATTGTAGAATACATTTCAATGAGGAACTAGTAATATAAATTTTGAGGATTAGAGATTAATATGTTAAACATATTGGTTTTGAAATATATTTAGAGACAAATAGATATAATTTTTTATATTTTTTAGGCCTTATGATGCTTTAAAATTTTCTTTTAGTGTTTCAGGAAAAAAATATCATTATTAGTAATTAATTTTTGGAAGTAAAGGGATGAATTAGAATTTGATCAAAGCATAAACAAAATTTTTAATTTTTCACATGAAATATAAACCTATCATGTAAGAATGTTGTCTTGTATTCATGGTTATAAAAATATTTAGCCAACTATAGAAAAAAAGCATAGAAATAAAATGTTGTTAAAATACATTAATTTCAGTTGAATTAATGGTCTTATAAATCAATACAGATTTATGGATTTGAGGACCTAAAAATTTCACTGGTAAATCACTTGTTTGTTATTGATGAACTCAATAACTCCTTATAAATATTTACTCTTTTACTCCAAGTACATATCTTTACTTTCCACTGATGATCTCATACTTAGAGACCTAGTTATATGTTATTCCATGTGACCCTTGTAATTCACATTCTCTCTTTTCTAGAGGATGTTTTATGAACCCTTCTCATGATGTAAGATTTCAACAAATTAAATATAAAAAAATATATCACCAATATGATGTTTAAATTGTGAGGATGCAATTTAATTATGTTGGGGAGAATGTAATACCCCGAAATTATAAAGTAAGAACCTTATATTTGATAGCGTGTGTGGAATGAAACACCAAGAACGTAAGGGAATATAATATGTGGATACATTTTAGTATATTTAATATTTGAAATATATTATATATATTTGAATACATAAATAACCAATTTACTGTGTGTTACACGCAAGACCAGTATTCTTCAATAGCTTGCATCACGCGCAAGACTGAGTTTCACTAATTAACAATGTAATATTAAAAAAATTATTATTTAATAGAATATAGTATAAAATATCCATTATGTTAGAGGTTAGGAGTTTTATTAACTAACTTATAAAAATTAATGGTTTATGTAAATATAAAATTAATTAGAGTGTTAATAATTAATGAGAAATGAAAATAACAACCAATTAGATATAAAAAGAAATATATTTATTTCAAAGATTCCAAATGACTTTTATATTCAAAAAAATAATTAATTACTATTATTCAATTATTTAAATGAAATATATGAGTTATATATTGAGTAAAATAATTTTGATATTCCTCAATTAGGTTTGACTGGAATACGATAAGAACAAAACCAATTTCACATATAAAAACCAATATATTTATAAAGGCGGTTTTATCCACTTTTAATGCAGAACCTATTTAAAATATTAATTTTTAAATATAAATTAAATTTATATGTTAAAATAATCATTATATTTTAAATTAAAACATTAAAATTATGATAGGGTGAGTTTTTCATATTTTGTAAAAACATATCCCTTTTTAATGAATAGTTTAACATATTGAATTTTAGTTCAAAACATATTTTTGATCTAATTTATTTATGAGGTTAATTTGAAATTTCATTTAATTTTAAAGTTTAATTATATCATAGTTTTATAAATTATTCCCATTTAGGTTATTGGAATCAATTTCATTAAGAAATTTACCACAAAAACTAGACAAGCTATTGGACATTTCTACTTTATAAACACGTATTGTTGTCCCACCTGTGGGAATTTTTTAAATTAATTTCTTCCACATATGATATTTGAGTTTGAAAAAACTTGATTATATATTTGGAATGATAATAATTTATAATATCTAAAAAATTCAAATTAGTTTTTCACCAAAATCGTCACTTAATGTTATTAAAGTTAATTATAATGATTAAGGTTGAATTAAGATAAATAAGGGAAAAAACCATTATCATAAGGACCAAAAGACATATAAAATTTTCCAAATTCTATTTCATGGATATATTTAGACCCAATATTCTCTTTTATCTATTGGTTTCCATTATTCGAGCCTCTTGAAAAATGAAAAACATGGGCAGAATCCCTTTATCAAAATATTACAAGAGTGCCACTCCTCCTCCACTATAAAAGTCCAAAACATCTCTCCATTACTCACACCTCTTAAAAACATAGGATATCCATGATATTTCCAAATAGATTCCAAAAATACCTCTCAAATACCTTTAATCCTCCCTTTTGGCATAAATCCTTCATATGAATCCATTTGGTATAAACGAAAAAGAGTTACCTGATTTTATGGGAATGTTTTCTGATAATCTCTTTTCTAGCATTTACTCCTCCGCCCCTTAAATTATCCTCAATTAATGATTATATGATGAAAACAATATCATAAATATACTATGATGTTGTTTTATTAAGGTTTTAACCTACAATCACACAAACTTCCATCTAATTGGCAACAAACATAATGTTTACGTTGATGTGAAATTGTTGCCTCATGAAATGATGATTGTTCATTTTTCCATTACCACCACTCATGGTGGAAATTATTATGAGATGTATACTTATATATGTTACATATGATATTTATTATGTCTTTTGTAAGAATATGGGTTTTTTGAATGGGCCAAAATACTGACCCTGTTTGAATTTTTGGCTTGTTCTTGAGAAAACTAGAGAAACAGGGCAATTTATGAAAATTTCCAAACTACATGCCGTGTACTTTCCAGTACATGCTGTTTATGGGTTGGGAGAGCACCGACTGTGTGCCGCCGAGTACATGTCATGAGCTGACAGTGTAGAAATTTTTTTACTACATGACATGTATTTATCGACACGCTGTGTACCCGTGACCATGTGGAGGCCATACGTGGAATGTGGGCCTCTTGGTCAGTTAGAATTGTTTAACCAAGTACACGCCATGTCCATCTTGGAAACTCCGTGTAGTATAGCCATGTATGAGGGATATACATTGTGTATGGGTATGTCGGAGATGTAGAGAAGAAGGACTAAGTACACGCCGTGTACCCATAGGTACACGCCGTGTACTCATATCGGAAGGTTCTAGAAAGTAAGATGGAAGAATTTCAGCTGTTATATGAATAGTAAAATGACACATGGTGTGTAGTCCTAAAGTACACACTGTGTAGTTTTTCCCCCCACTAAAATGGGCAGTAGACTTGTATTAAGGTAGAACCTCAATACTTCGCCAGGTTGAGTGGGGAGATCAAGCTGAGACTTTAATCCCATCCCATTCCGTCGTCTGAGATCCTATTCAAACACCGATTGATCCGTTGGAACCCCCCAGGTAAGGCCTTGATTCCTCTTGAGTGGGTTTTCTTGATTTCTATTCTAGAACAAGTTATTGGGGTTTGATCAGTTTTTATTATTTAGTACATCTACCAAGTTTTAGACTTAATTAGAGGCTATTATCAGAGGACAATCATCGTACAAGTCTTAGGTAGGTGGTGCATACCTTATTTTGTGTATTTGCAGACTTTTGGGTGGTGCGGCCTTCAGATTGTTTTTGGGTATTTTGAGCGGGACCCATTTTTATCTTATATTTCATATTAAATAGTTCATTAGACCCGTGGGATGACTTTGGGTATGCCTATTACCTGTTTTTCTTGAGCGGATCCGGGTGAGGGGTCATTACTCAATTGGGGAATTTTGGCCAGGGGAAGCCAAAATTGTTATGATTAAACTGGGATGTATTATCTAATATGTTTATTTTATTAAGACTTATATGAAATGTTAGAGGCTCTCAAGACCTTAGTGTTGGTATGGGATATCACCTTGCTAGTGTAATTCAAATATTTCTTTGTCTTGCCTGTTTAATGTTTTCTATTGTGATTATGTATGTGGTGTGTGATATTGTATATGCTAGATCCTTCAGGATGTGCTAGGAAGTGCTTGGTTATTACTGAGTGATGTTGATAACAGGTTGGGCTTGGCCCGAGTTATGTTGGGTGGTTCTGACCATGAGATTGGGCATCATGGGTGTTGGTTTGAGGCAGGATTACTATCAGGATGGGCATGGCCCGGGTTGCTGGGATGGAAAGGCCTTCAGACTTGAGCGGCATGGTCATAGGAAACAAGGTGTCAGAGTTGTTGTGGCTTGTGTACTATTTTGGTGATTACCTCTCACCCGGAAACATTGAGTAGTGTGAACACAGAGAGACTCCGCGATGAGGTGGTTTTTACCTCTTGTGTGGGTATAGACCCCCCTTAGTTGTGGTTTACGTACTATCAGTTTGGGGTGATTTCCGTAGGAAGCCACGTCGAGGTGAGGAGCCTTCAGGGAATAGTATTGAGGCAATCAGGTTGGGGGCAGAGGCTCCCCATTATTTGAGGGAAGATTTTTTTCCCTCCTGACACATTATTTTTGAAGAAGACATCACTGTCCCTCCAGCTAGTTATTTTGAGGGCAGACATCATTGTCACTCCAGTTTCTTATTGAGGAAAGCAATCGTTTTTCCTCCGGGTTACTGTTTCTCAAGCGTGCCTTTAGAACGTCGGTACTTGGGACATGCGGTGTCAGGGGAAACATGGTGACGGGTTATATGACAGAGATTCTGGCGTTAGACGAATCAGGTGACACTCCATAGAGGCTGCTGAGCACCAGTGGTGTTTATGTTTATTTGTGCATCGTTCTGTTTATTCCTTTCCTTATAAATTCATGATAGCTTAAACACTTATATTAGGTATGCACCGTTGGGAGGTATCCTACTGAGATTCATCTCACACTCAACACGGGCACTTCGGGATGAGTGAAAAATTTATCAATTTACGTGTAGGTAGGAGGCCAGCTTCAAGAGCTGGGCTGCATTAGCTATTGCGTGGAGATGGTATGGACCTTGAGGTCTTGCCTAACAGGAGTTTACTATGTTTAGCATACTTTCCTGTATCAGCATGCTTGTTTGTAGCTATAGTTGGTTAGACATTGTCACCCTTTATATTAAGATATGTATGACCTACTTTGGAAGCATGTTTTGTGGTTCCGTAGATGATACAAGCGATTATCATGTTGTTGTGTTTATTTCCGCAGGTGTTGGTTATATTTATTGCTTCCACTATTTATTGATATTGAATATTTTTCCAATCTATGGGTCTGGTTTGAGTCTGCTTGGTCATTTATTCTGCTGCATCTTTATTGTTATACTTGGACCAGTACCATTATTATTATCCTTTGAGAGGTTATAGCCTCCCCACAATACCTCTAAGACCCTCACTACTAGTCGGAAACCTTTAGAGTTTGGGGAGGTGCGCCTAAGGTAGTAAAACCCAACCCATTTAGAACAGTTTGGGTGGTTGTTCAGTTCCAGGTCGTTACATATTTAATATTATTTAACATCACATACATTTAATACATTCCATTTAATGTTAATACGATAACATCATTTGAGGAAGTGTGGACTACCGCCCCCTCAAAGTGATGTGATTCTTTCACATGATAAATATACTTTATGAAGGATAGTTTTTACTAAATATTTGTGAAAAATAAAATTCTATATTATATTCATTAAGTATTTACTTTTCATGAAATATAATGTATACCATTTTCTTTATTACCATATCACACACTTAAAAAGTGATTGCATCATTCACCGAATTTTGACCTACTGCCTCCATAACTGGATGTGATTACATTTACATCACTAGAATAGTATATATAATTATATATGATTAAATGGAATTGTATTTATTATATAAAAATCATTATTTAATGATATGGTGTTACTTACCTTCTTTCCGTAATAATCATTAAAAAATTGGAACATTGCTCATACATACGTATGACGTACAATCTCAATGATCGTAATATTTATTAATTTTTCATTTCTGTGTTTAATGACTAATACAAAAAGTATAATGAATTTATAAATATGATAATTATTTCAGGATTATTATTCAGGATATGTTACATAATGACCCCTTTCACCATAGTTGACCTGCCAATGTTGTTTTTGACACATAATGTGACTTTGGTCAGAACAACTAAGGTAAACATAATTTTTTAAGTATTTGTATAAAATATATTATTAAGTTAAATTAAAGCAATGATAATACTAAAAGTTTTCTCAATAAATTATATAATTAACATAAATTTATTATAAATTATGTTAAAGATGTTCTTCCAAAAGGAAACACAATGTAAAAATATTTTGATGACACTTTTTAATATTATGAGATACATTCCCGCTTCCCCAATAAAATATTTTTTGTTGTGTATCTACTAATTATTTTTATATAATATATTATGAGTTAAATTATCTTCATGGTATTTAAAATATCCATTTTATATTATCCATTCAATAGTTTTATGATTTAAATGTTTCAAAGTTGTATGAGAAACTTTGGAATGTTTAAAGATTATTTTCCTCAATAAACATTAATGATCATTCAATGGTATTTAAATTTGAGGAAATTATATGAAACTTTTTAGTAAGACCATTAATTTTACTCTTCTATGGAAATTATTTACCATTTTCACGTATTAGTACCATTTTTACACTCTTTGGTACTCAAAATTTTCTAATTTTTTTCAAAGAAAACCAGAATTTATTTCTCTCTTCAGTCGGAGAATTTGTTTTCACCTAAAAACCATGTATTACTATAAAAATAAAATTATTGAATTTTTTTTAAAATATATTATTAACCCTTTTCTCTTTTACCAATGTTTTCAAGGTAATATTCTTGTTCATATCTGAACGAGGAATATTTATAATATTTTCAATGTTAAAAGTGAATGTTATTTTTACCTCGTATAAAAAGTATATATGTACATTCCATAATTTCATTGAAGTTTCCTTTGCATATTGAAAGGTTAATTTTTTGATGAAAATATTGTCAAAAGTAATTTTCAAATAAAATGGTTTTTAATAGTTTTTGCATACTAAAATGATATTTTCCTTGAGAATGTTTTTAAAATATATTTTTATAGTATTTATATTCATCAACAAAAAAAAACTTTATTTATAATCCACTTATGAATTATTGCAATGATACTATCATTTTTCTTCATCAATATGGTTTGTTATTTATGTCTCCAAGGATATTATTCACCTTTAATTCCTTAAATCATTTTTTATTCGCCTAGAAAATTTCATCTTCTATGATCATTGAACATTGAATTTACTCATAATTGTCCATTTCAATTATCATGGATATTATTATTTCCTAAATTGTTTAAAACTTTACATACAATGTCTACTTTGAAAGATATCTGATTATTTGGGGAAATATTGATTATTTAGTATTCATTATTTAATATGAATATTTGATCAGGCATAATTTTTTGATTATTAGATATGAAGAATGATTTGAACTGAAAATGATGGGTGGATCGTATATGTTATCTATCACTTCAATACATTGATAGATTCTCATGAGATAAATAAATTATTCAAATTAAATTGGTTTTTATGCATAGTTTTAAACCATCTTGTGAAATGTCTTGATGGTATCAGTTTCCATGTGCCTTTTACAAGATTTCCATTAAGAATTAATTTCCCTATTTAGTTTATGTTATTATTCATCCATGTGATTTTTCATTTACATATCTATAGACACGTTTCAGTTTTAGTTGACTGATTAAATGGCATGTGTTTTAGTTTTTTTTACCATTCTAGGTTTATTTTTTCATTATCTCGTTATTTGAATGCCTCATGTTCCATGTTATTACCTTGAAATATTGTTTTTGAACTTACCATTATTTTTATGGATTATATGTAATGTGAGTAAGTTATTTACCACCACATAATTATTAATATCATTAATTCATTATTATTTCTGCTATATTTTTCCCTTACTGGAAATTTGAGCTCACCCTTATTATGTTTCTATCCCGAGGAATCCAAGAATTGTATTATGAAAGACATGTTGGGATTTTCTAGATGGATTCAATTTATCATCAAATTATTTATTTAGAAATAATTAAAAAATTATGTTGTAATTAATGTATTATGTTGTAATAAAAGTTTCATGTATGTTTATATTTTATCAAGACTACTATACTCTTAGTATTTTATAATTTTATTCCATATAATCATGCCAATTTAATATTATAAGACACTGTATTTGGGCCTTCTAGGGTCAGGTCCGTACAATTTCTTAATGAGCAATAATTTTCCACACATCAAAAAAATTCAAGTTACACCCGTGAAGCACCACTACTATGGCTGTCTAAGCTGCTTTTAGGGATTTTGAAGAAATACCTAGTATGTTCGTAAAGTTTTATTTTTCATGTAACCATGGTTATAAATTTCCTTATGTTGCATTAGAGTATTAAGGGTACTATTCTCCAAAAAAAAAATTTTCTTCTATCTATGAAGGAAAAGACTAGGACCGATTTTCCACAAATATACGAAGAAGATAAAATTCCAAATTAATCTAATATTATCCCATTTATAGTGAGAGGTGTAAAATTTAATTCTTCCTATATGTATTTTATATTGTTATGTATAGGTAAATTTTATTCTATTATTTTATTTAATAATATCCATGATTTTGGTTTTGTATTGAAGTTCATTCCATTCAAAATAGTTCATTCCACTATATTGGTAATGAATAGGGAGTTGTGAATTAGGTTTCTCGAGTTACTTGTAGTGATTATGTATTTCATTATCATTTCAAACATGTTAGCCCTTATCCTAGATGTTTTTTATATCATTATTATCAAGGTCTAGACAATTGGGTTTGAAATCAATATCAATTGTTATAATCTTAGAGTTTAGTTCTTATATTTTTCTAGGATTACCCATGTCTTATAGGGTGAGTGGTATTTTAGGTCCCCGATACATATGCGTATTATTCTAGATTCTAGATAGATATCATACATATTATCCTATTTTTTCCCGAATTTGGTTGGAAAGGATTCAATTGAATTAATTCTTTCTGATTTAGATTGGAATCACGTTGTATTTTTGGATTATTTTTATAGATTTACATCCTAGTGATAGGTGTATTTCATTAATATTTTACATTAAGAGATAAAACCCCTCTCCATTATATCATACAGTATTTCTACCAGCAAACTTATAGTGATGATATATTACTTAAAAGACCTTTAAGAGGGTGATTAATTCAATAGAATGTTTCACCATGGGAAACTCTAGTTAACTTAGTAATTAATGTATATATAATCATTTGACTTTCCATCGACTAAAAAAAACTAAACATGGTGATAAACAATATTAAAGACTCATTTCCCAATATGGATGATCTTGTTTATTTTTTTAAGGGCCTAGTGGGTTTTTAAAATTACTTTTATATCAATATAGCATCAATTATGTGTTACATAATTTGATAATCCTAAAACTATTATTTAGGTTAGTTGTGAGAACTATGAGTATATAGTTCTTTCATTCAACTAAATTCATTCTCTATTGGTTTTCATGTATTTTATGGGATGGATTTACCACATCTATCTTGAATCTGCCATGGTTTTTTGAAGATGATATGCTAGTCTACATTATAATGAGGAGCATGAAGATCATCTAAACATTGATTTGGTAAACTTGATAGAACATATAATTTATAACAAATTATATTAATATCACATTTTTATCCACGAAGTTATATTTTTGTGATATATAGTATCAAAAATATTCTTTTTGTAGTGAGATGAATCCTAGGATTAGTTAGGTTTTGAAGGTGATTCATTAAACTAATCACCGGTTTCTCTTCAAAAAAGATAAATTTTACATGGAAGGGGACAAATTTATATTTTAATGAGCTATATTAGAGTTATTCTGAGGAATAACCAAATAAAGGATTATTTCTTATCTTATTCTAGTTATTATTGTGTCGGTCAAGGGATATATTGTGTACTATGATCATTCAATTGTTTGATTGGAGTGTGTATGTATGTCGGGTGAATAATTAAGGGATTATAGTTATCAAAATTATGACCGAATGAAAATAATAACACCATTACCAACCTGGAGTCTATAGTTGTAATCCCAACCTTGAAGATTCAGAGACACTATCTTTTCAGGGTTCAATTGTCAGTTTATTTTTCTTGGAAGAGCCTGATTTTTATATTCAACCATGTAGATTGAATCTCATAGAGATATGTTGGGTGGAATATCTCTGGAATTTTGATTTTAATGTTGTATTTAAAACTAGAAAGGGTAATGTTGAAGATAATTCCTTTACCGAGAAACTCTAATCTCATGTAGTGTGAGTGTAAAAGGGTGAATGGAAACTGATCAATTTGTTTACTGAGATACATTTTGATGTGGAAGAGAAAGGTGTGATGTTTTTTGTATTATATGAGATTTATTCACTTTTTTATATTCATATTTAGTTTGATAGTGAATAAAATTTAAAATTATAGAATATTGGAAATTTTTTAAATATTTAGGAGAGCTCAAGAAACCGGTTCCAGTGTCTTAATGGTGATATTTATTTTTGAATAAGGCTCTTGAGACCCACAACTTCGAGGAAATTGGTTTTTGAAGGTGTGCACCGGTCCAGTGATTCATTCACCATGAGGATACTAAAATTTTCTATAATCTCAAGTGTTAATATTAGTGTATTTGGATGTGATAGTTTATTAAATTGTCTTATATTATTATCATTGATATGAAAGGATCAAAGGATGACAGTAATGACCTTTGGGATTATTACATCCCTTTCATATTTTGGAATGGATGTTTTAGGTGTTTTCTTTGGGTACCATTATTTTATTTCATTATACATGTCAAAAATATTCGGTTTGAGTTGTTATCAAAAGATTATGGAAAAAATCTCACCTTTTTCCCATTATAGTGTTCACGAGTGTATAATAGCTAATGTAATGTTATGTCTAAGATATTTTTTTCGATTTATGGAATTCCAATAGCTGTAACCTATAAATGAGTCTAATTCTTAAATTCCAATTTATGGAAATGTATTTATGAAATGTTGGACCCCCTCATGATGGAAATAACGATGAATCATCTAGAAAAGGATACTTAGACTAAATATTCCATCTAGATTCCAAAAAACATTATTATGACATGTGTTTGTGATTTTGGTCATTCTCAGGAAAAACCACTTTCATTGGTTTAATTTTCATATAAAAAAATATATTATATATTTATCAAGAAGGATACCTTTTAGTCATTTCAAATATTATGATTTCAGTATACCCTTTCTAAAAATTAATTTTTTGAACATTGTCAGTTTTGATCGACCCATGTCTAACCGATGAATGAGAAGGATCTATTTATCTAAAAGTGGTCATACAAACCTAAAATAGTTTTTCAATCATTATCTAATAATTTTCATCATTGATTATATTTTGAGGATGGTGATTAGGTGTTCTGAAAAAAAATATTTTGTTGGAAAAATACCAGTTTTGATGTAATGTTATGTTGACATCATGATATGTCAAACCATTTGAGGTTATGGAACACATTTGGAATGTGGAATACTAGCTAGAATTACTATCTTAGAAGACAACCATTCATTGTGTATTTCATTTATCCATACTAAAGAAGTATAATTTGAACCTATACTACTTTATTGAATTAGATGATCTTGAGGTGGATATTGACAACACTATTTTTGAGAAGCATGTTCCTAATGCAGATTATCCAATATAGCTGATTTATCGTAACTTGATAATTATTTATCTGATACATGGTAGTGTGTCTAAGATATATTTTCAAAATAAGAGAACAATTAATTATTGAGGGAATAAAGACCTCAAATTCTCTATGATCAGGAATATGGTAGACTTTTGGGGGGAAAGCCACATGATCGTGTGAGTTGTGACACCCTCCATGTCATTGGAAGATGCATGTTTGATTTTCTATTTTTTATTTCATTTATTTTTATATTTTTTAGGTTATTATGTTGAATTTAAAAAAAGTTGGAAATCCGCACTTGGGATCATGGACAGAACAAATATAGTAATAAATGTTCACCTAGGACATGAAAGTGAAAAGGAGGGTTCATGATCCATTATTCATAGCAAATACATGGTTTTTCAAACCATAAGTGATGTCTAAGAAAATATGTGAATTTTTCTAGTGTATAAGAATAGATTTAATGGGTAGAATATAGTTAGTAGAAACTGATCAACCAGACTATGAAAATGAACCTTATATATTATAATTATTTATAGAAGATCTTTCATGGTTGACGAACATTTTAGATGAACATGTGTAAACCATGTGTCATTCCCAATTTTCATAAAGAGTAATTTAATACATTTACATGTTTTTAGTTTTTAAGTGTAAATGTCCCTAAATCTTCTCGTATCGTGATTCCCATGCTCCCTCTATTTGTGAATATTTCTACTCATTTTCCACATTTTTGAATGTCATTTTTTTATAATGTATATATTCAAGGTAATATTTGATTTTACTTTTTTTCCTCTCTTTTCTCACTCTACCACCATATTCTCTCTGCTTACTTGAGTTTTAGGACACTAGATTCAAATGTGACCTAAAAGTAGGGTTAGAAGTGGTTGTTTAATTTTGTATCTTATTTGTTTTGGCTTGTGGCGATCCTCTATTCCCATATTATATGGTTATAAATTAAAGTGACAAGATTTAATATATCATGATGTAGGTCCTTCAACCAATCTAGTCTTTCCCTTGGAACATATTAGGATCATAAATTTTACATTGATTCAATCAATTAGTTTTGGTTAATATGAGTTATGTAGGGTTAATTAATAGTTTAATAACAAGGTTATAGATTAGAGATTTATGAAATTGTTTTACATAGTGAATTTTCATTAAAATTAATTTTAAACATAAAAAGTTATTGATAAAAATAATTTAATGGAATATGTTAGATCTTAATGAATTTAGAATATTTTTTCACTTTGGATTTACCGTTTTTATTTTTTATTGACTATTGGTATGTCAATAGATGTGGTTTCATTTATTTTGGTTATAAATTAATTTTTATAGGTAAAAGGGATACCATGGGTGAGTGATTAACTTATACTAGGGTGAACCATGGGTATATAGTGTGTTGGTTTGGGAATGTATCATAATTAGACAGACTAATATAATGGGATGAATAATATGTCCTTCTAAAGATGGATTATGCAACCTAGTTAGTCTATGAGGGCTTTAAAAAGTATAAACATGTTCATGATTTCCCTATAATGGTCTTATATCAAGATGTAGTTAACATAGACTCATTGTTCTAATCTCTTGATGGATTCTTGTATTTTGATTGATATATTTGACTATTTATTTCTTAATGTTTTATTATACCATTAATGTTATCCATGAAAATCCTCCATCAGTTTCATTTTATGAGTACCTCAATCAGGTTTTTAGAAAACATGTCTAATTTTAAGGAATATAAAGGATTTTAGATATGTTTTCGAGTAATAGTTTTATAAAAAAATGTTTTCATACACAAATAATTATTTTACATAATGGAAAATATATATAAAATTATCATGGTATATAATTATGATTTTATTCACACCATGCACATAACCATGTGGTTTATGGAAACATGGTTATGTAGTATACATATAGTGGAAATAATGTCTTATACTTTTGTATCCCTTCATGAATGTCATCAACCTTACATGGTATAACAGTGGTGGTGAAATGGGTCATGAGGAGTTTGGAGCTTGTGTGGAAAATTTTGGGATCCCTAGAGATGATGTGGAATGATTAGTTTTGGAATCTCTACACTTTTCTATACATGAGTTCATTATATATATATGTGTGTGTGTGTCTGTATTTGTGTGTTTGTGTATTGAATACTTTATTTATGTATGTATATAACGTTTATGGGATATTTCGTTATTTTTTTCAATTTTTATCAATTTGTTTATTTCTAAAAATTTTAAACTATATTTTTTTATTCAATGCTATCGAACATATGCATGGGACTTATCGAATTTCATAGTGGAATATGTGTTATGGTTATTAGGATTGTAAATGTTAAATACTTATATGGTATTTTTATTTTAGTACCCTCATTCTTGTAAGAATCCCATAGAAATTTGGAAAACACTTTAGGCCTTATGGTGGGCTATATTGGATGACTAGATAGGTTGAATCACGATGGTTCATTAAAAATAAGGTTTCAATCCTAAATTGACATGTTCAATTTCAGATATTAAAATAGGCCAAAAAAATGTTTCTTTGAAAATATACATTTCTTTAATAAAATTGAAAATATTCATAAAAACACCAAAATATTTTACGAAATCAGAAAAAGATATTAGTGGTGTTTTATAAATTCAAGAACATTCATTATATAAAGTGGGATGTAAAAATTAAAACAATTCTGATGCCCCTAAGTATATCAATTAGACTTAATTATATAGACCTAGGTTGACTTATAACGCAGTCGATGTCCATTTCATTTAATATATTCCTAACATCAACCACTAATACATAATACTAGAGATTAAGAAAACCATTTGTGAAATAAAAACTAATACCATTGCTAATTAAAAATAAATAATTGAAAATTTATAAATATTTCCATAATATCAAGTACAAAAACAAGAATTTTAAATATATAAAAATTTTCATTTAGATTTTCTAATACGAAAATAGTAGTTAATGTCTTTTAAATAATAAAATCTTTTTCAAGAATAAAAGACTTAGTGATAACCATTTATATTATAATGTTTGTAAATAATTTGGTAATAAAATTTTTTATTTAGTTTCGTGGAGTCAATCAAATTTAACGAAATCTCTAGTGTGGCACTATATAATACATGTAACGTAAATCCCATATAATTTTATTTTAGTAATAAATATAACATTGGAAGAAATAAACAAAAATTGAATGTCCCAAATTAAATGGAAAATTAAATTCATGAGCTTCTATAGAAACACAGGGTCCAGTATAAATATGTTTAATAGAAATTTTTAGAGGTTACCACTGTTGTTTTAGAAAAAATATCATTCATGCCTACCAAATAATGACTCAGTCAAACCGATACCCTTCATAACATCATAACAAAGTTTGGATACTCATTCATTACTCTAAGCCGAATTCAGATGTTATTATGTCCTGGACACAATCTCTCAACTTCCAAAGGCTCAATTATACACATATAATATTTTACTCTATATTTGTGGAATTGTGCAATAATTTATTATCACCTCCAAACAAATACCTATGAAACATGATATACATTAGAATAAACTAAATATAAAATCATAGATACCATAAATAAATGAATAAAATACCGATTAAAAACAAAACTCTACTATAAGAATATATCCTAGTACAATATCCATCCATCCACTATGGACCCATCCATTACTAGTCTTTTTTATATGTCATCTTCCACCTCTTTTAATCTAATTTGAAATATCTAAGAAATATATATATCTGATGAAAATATCATCTGCATGTGTTCCATGATGTACATGTTGGCGAGAGTAAATCATTTAGTAATATTATCTCAGGACTCCTCATGTGAAAATGTATTTCAAAAAACATAAATCAATATAGAGTTTCATGAAACATAGAATCATATTACATTTCACAGAACCATAATAAGGAACTAACACGTTAATGAAAAATATGGTTTCTGAAAATGTATTTCATAAAAGATCAAAATCACATGTCATATTCCAAAACCAATATATAGGATAATAAATTAATTGTTTCCATATCAATAATAAACTTTCATTCCGATAGAAACAAATCACACAATATCAATATCCCAACTACAAATCTAACACCATGAAACCTTTTAAAAATAAAACCCCCATCAACCCATGAGTAACATCTCAAAATGGGAATATTCTAAAGTAAAGTGGGTTGAATTCCTAAAAACCATACCTCTTCATTTTTAAAATATCCCCCACACCCAATTTGAAGTTTACCACAACCTCGCATCATCATTAATGATGAGTTCCCCTCAACCAAGTGGGATTTTTTCACAAATCACTTTATCAATACCAATTAATTTTTAACAATGATTTGAGAGTTTTCCACATTCCTTATTCTAGTCCTCACCCAACCATCTCATCAAGAAATCTAATTAATAATTTTTATACATATTGATATATCTGTGAGCAACAAAAACATCAATTTTATAACTCAATGAACAAACCTACATAAATTCCCAAGCCTATATGACTAAATTGAAAATAAATTAATATAATTACAGTAAAGATAATAAATGAACAAGTTCTATATATTATGAATCCCATTTTATTAGTTTATTAAAAATATCAAAATAAAACATGGACAGACATGAAATTTTAGATTTTTTTGTGAGCCCAAAAACATGCACACAAATACCATTTTTAGTTAGTCAAAATCAATCATCATTAAATCATTTTAAATATCTATAATCATTAAATTACTCCATCACATATAATATATATGATTTTCTATCCTTAGTAATGTTTTTCATTCACCAAGAAGGGGATAAATCGGTGAAAAATATTTTTTCCTTTATAATTTCTAGTGAAATTAACATTTTCCCATTATTATAGTGAATGATATTTTTGTAATCACCCATTTAGATATACCATAATTACCGATCATTTTATTTATAAGTGTCAATACTCAAAATGATTAGTTACCCCTTATTATAAACTAGAAAAACTGTTTAGCATGTCATTCACTAGAGTCTCCATGGTAGATATAATGGTCATGGTATATCCATATTTCATAATAAAATAATTCCAACATTTTAATATCTCAAAAATTATTTTAATAAGTTACACTATTATATTGTACTTTAATAAGTTATAGAATATGATATTTCATTTGATTCAAAAGACTCTCAAAAATTTTATTGTACTATAAAACCACTTCTTCTATACATAATGGTTGTGAATTTTTCCACAATTATTTATTACACACAAAATTGTAATGATCACATGCAATGACTAATGGTGAACTCTTCTTCTTATTTTTCTTCTTCAATATTCATAGCTACAAGTACTATTCTTGTTTATCTCATCATCTAACTCTATATTTTTTCATATATGTAAACTCTTCTTCTCATTATTCTCTTACACTATCACTATTGAATAATTATGAAATACCCATTACTCACTTATATCATACATAAAAAGATACTTTTTCTTTATATACTAATTTTTATTTTCAATTTAAATTCAATAAAAAAAATTCCTTCAAATACACTTAACCATCTCTTTAAATTCTCGAGAATCATTTAATGTATTTTGATCTATCTAGTTGTACTTCTTCATAAATCATTGTGTGATTATATATATTATGACATAATAAATTTGTTCCTCTAACTTCTTGTAAAAATAACATCTCTGTTAATGGAATAAGAAACATCTACATTGTTTAATACATCACTTGTTTTATCCAATTGTATATGGGCATATCATGATACCCTGAATTGTGGAATGTTATATATAACCACCTAATAATATAAAAACCTTAAATTTATGGATTCATATTTCAGTGTGACTCAATCCCATGAGCCTTACTTATTTCATTACTATAGCATGGCCTTCTCAACATGGTGCAACTATCTCTATAATCAAATATATAGTTGCAAGACTATTTTTATTCATTGATTAAATTATGTTGTGAATATTGTTTTCATAGTGATATCCTTACCAAATAAGTTACACATCAATTTTTAGAGAATTTATAATAATTATATATCATGGAAAAACCTCACTTTTCGAAGAATTTTTTTCTTCTACAAAATACCTTGTATGATAAATCATATATATCAACCCTTATATTAACGATATTTTCTAATTTTCAACCATTTTACCTATCTCTATAGTTTATCTTACATATTATCAATATAAACATTACATAACACTCTATACAATAGAGTGACCTATTATTATCACTCAAAATTTACCTTATTTAATGAGGAATTTTTTAAATTATGACACCATCTTCTCATAGTAACCCATGTGTACTAAATTTTAAAAAATTACACAAAACAAAAATATTTTATTTGTTATAAATTTTTGGATTTAATAATTTTAAAAACCTTATGTATAAAAGTAAGGAAACCAAAATGATTATAATATTTTTAATTTTTTTTAAAATGTAATATAAGAAAAACATTATGTATTGAGTATAAAATATATTTTCATTTGATTACTTTTATATATAATATCTCTTTTAAACAATATTTCAGATTTTTGATGCGTTATCATCTAGAATTAGCAAATCTACATCATTTAAACTCACTAAAATTACATCACAAATCATTCTCAACTATAAAGCACTCCAAAATTCAGTATTAATATAATTCCATCTCATATTTTTCACATAAAATATAATAAATCATCATATAAATCCTTTAAAATCAACTATAAACTAGTATACATCATAACCAAAATGGAATTCTTGATCCCCACCGGCTAGCAACAAGCACTGAGGAATACAATAATAACTATAAGAAATATTTATACAAACATAAAACAACCAACATCAAAAAATACATATAAAGATAAAAAGGAAATGTTCCATAAAAACAAAAAGAATAATGTTATCAATACAACTAACATAAAAAAGACAAAACCATGATATATATATTAGAATAATATTAAAAGATAATTGAAAAAATACATTTGACATGTCAAAGACATCCCAAAGACTCAAAACATATTACCAATTCCCAAGAACCATGAAACAATATAACATCACTAAGGTGCCTTTATATTTACTAAATTAATAAAAAAGTACTACACACACCCATGAGTATGTGGAGTGTGAGAAATAAATCTTGGTAGGATCCCTACCAAGTGTTAAATATATATTTATTCTATCAAATAATCCCAATAATGTATGTTTTTCAAATATATTTCAGGATAAAAGACATTATATATTTATTTCAAAATAGTGGTAAGAACATTTCCTATTTATATAGTTTTAAAATATATTCCTCACAAACAAGTTGAAGAAAATTTAAATTAAACCATTTTTCATTTATTAAAGAACGTATCAAATATCCATATCAAATCCAAAGAGAAAATGAAACAATTCCTAGTTTAACATTGTTACTGGATATTAAGGTCACATGTTTTATAATATCAAATCAATATATAACACACAAAAATACTCCTAGAATAATAGAATAAAATTAATAAACTACCCAAGTGTGAACCCCCTATGTTGTATGAATTTCAATTCTCTAGGTGAACCCCTATTGTAAAAGGACAATGAAAAATTATAAAATCCCATTATATAAACCCAATGATCCCTTGTGATGTATATATCAAAATTCTTCAAATGGAATACCAAATTTCATGAATATTTTTCCAAAGAACACTTTTCTTAAAAATAATTCTTTGAAACCCAATTTAAAAATCCATTCCATAGTTCTTAAAAAATCACTATTATTAAAAAATGGGGAAATATATTTTATCAATCATCATTTAAACCAGAAAAAATAGGTTAAAGGATCATTTCAATATCATTGAAAAGAAAATTTGAAAAACAAAAGCATGTGTGGTTCACTAAACAATGTCTTTAGATAAAACTACAGACCACACACATCAGTTCATATGGTAGTATACATAAGTTCAAAACCCAAAAAAGGAATTAGCGATCTAAAAATATTATTTTATATTCATAAAATAATGATATCAGATCAATAAATGAAAAACCAACACCCTTGAGATCAAAGTAGAAAAATGGAGTCACATACCTAAATGATTCCCAAACAATGAATAAGAAAACCTACCCATATCTCCCAACCCTAGATATCCTAGTATGTTGATATTAAATTAAGTTGATAGAAAAAAGATGAACGTCTATAGCTATTGGAATTAAAAATGAACATGTAAATATTTTTTAGGGAAAAGTCACATAAGTTTACAATATATTGTTTTCAGTAGATTGTGATTATTGATAAAGCTATTTGGATAGGGAAATTATGGATTTATGACATGATTATTGACAAATAATTTTATAAAATATCAATGAAATAATTATTACATATTTTTAAGTCACTGATTATTCTTTCCATATATAGTGCGGCCATTTACAAGTGTTTTCCAACTTTTTGGGGTTACATATCTGAAGGAATAGAAAAGCAGTATTTCGAAAAGGGAATATTTACACACAAACCAAGAAATCCCATAAATTGGTGTTGAATTTTCACAAAGTTGGACAATGTGATTATTATATTCCATATCATCAAAATAAAACTCCAGAATTGTTTTCATGAAAGTTATGATTTTTCACACAGGATAGGGTTCCTTGATGCTGGAGGAGTTGGGTAAATCCATGAAATACATATGGGAGTTTTATAATGGTGTGGATTTTACCCAAATGGTGATGTAAAATCATTGGATTTCAGTGAGAAAATAATTTTTTTATTGTGTAAATGTATAAAAATAATTATTGTGGTTGTTTTCCATGCATAAAAATAGGCCACTACCCCTTATTTTAATAGACCAATCTTTATAGAATTTATGGACTTTCAATCATGTAAGATTTTCATGAATCTATTTCTTGAATGGATAAATGAATCGAGAATATATTACACATATAAAAGATAATTATTTCAACAAAACCAATTTTTTTCAATGACAATCAAAAAGTTTTATGAGTTTTTTTAGTTCCACAATAAACAAAAAGGCTTCACAAAGGTAATGTTCTATAAAAAACATGAAGGTTGAAAAAAATTTGAGGAATTTATGTGAAAGTCATGAAATTTTTTAATGGAGGTAAAATTTCAGTAAAATTGTAAACAATTTCCCATAAATTATATGATAATTTTTATTCATTGATTTGATGAATTTTGAGCTTCATGAAACACCAAATGGAGAGAAAACAACAATAATTCAAGTGGTAAATTGAGGAATCTATTAAAGAAGTAATGAGAACACATCAATTGAGAGAGTAGTGAACTCCTAGATTCCTAACCCACCATAGTGATAAAAGGAGGAGGAATAAGTGATTTAACGTTATGTGGAAATGATCGAAACCACAAATCCAGTAAAATAAGTGAAAATTAATATAATCTTCAACAACACAGTGAAAGATATCATGATGAAAATGATGATGAGGTAAGAAACATAGGGGGAGAAAAAGTGTAAAATATCAATTTTGAAGAATATAATGATGATAAAAAAGATAAACTCATTCGAATATCTACATAGAAGCTGAAGTGTCCAGCTGCAATTGATAGACATTACATTATTGATAATCAAGAAGAACCTATTCAGATATGGAGAACAATGTCTCTGTAGCAACATTATTTATATCTCATGTAGATCCCTAATGTTTTGAAGAAGAATATGGTGATTAATATTGGGTTCATTATATGAATGAAGAGTATGGGATAATCAAAAAAACCAAATATGGGACATTTATTCATTATCAAAAGATAAAAATTCGCTATAACTAAATGTGTCTTCTGGAAAAGATTGAATGCGGATAATAGTGTAATTAAAAATAAATAATAACCAGCATGTACAGAATATTCCTAGATTGAGGGAATTGATATTGATGCGATATTTTCACCTATTAAAAGGATGCATAAATTATTTTTATTCTTTTCCATAGTAGTATAAATGGAATTCAATTATTTCCACATGCGTGTCAAATCTATATATTATGAATGTGGTTCTGGAGTAAGAGGTATAAATAAACAATATATATTGTGTTCTTTTCAATAATGATGTGAAAAAATTTTGTTGGCTAAGGAAGGTTATATATGTATTTTACTAGTCCCCAAGAGCATGGTATTGAAGAATTTACCAATATTTGAAGAAGGTGACTTTCAAACTAGGTGGAGTTGATTACAGTATCTATTTAATAATGAATGTAATCATAGGATGATGATTCTAGTTTATGTTTATGAAATAACCTTTAGAGAATAAAAATAAGTATGGTGAAAAAAGTTCATATAATTCACGAAAGGAATGCTAAAAATTTCAATTACTAGTGAGAACATTTTTGGAATTGATTACAGCTGATGTAAAGATAGAATGTAATGTATATTTCTCAATCCAAATACACCGAAATAGGTTCTATGATTATTTGAAATAAAGTCTTATAAGGATATGACAATTTAGGTTACAACCTCGATGAATCTAGAATTATATGATGGTGGTAAAGTGGTTAATATTATATAATACAAGTAGATTATTGGAATCCTATTACAATTAATAGGGACACAACATGATATGTTATTTTCACATGTTATGCAGTTTGTTATCAAAGAAATTCTGACCGAATACACTTACTTGAAGTGAATAATAATACTTCAGTATATCATGGGAATGGAGGAATATGATTTCCTATATAATGAAAAATCATAGAAACAATTATTGGGTTATACAGATACATATTGGTATGGATCATTATATAATACAAAAATAAATTTCAGGTAGTGCACTCTATCTTTTACAGTATTGTATTTCTAGGATTAGAATGAAATAAAATTTTATTTCATTGAGCACTGCTTAAGTTGAATATATTTCAGTAACTCAAGATTTGATATAGTAATTGTGGATTGTGATGTAGCCTTAAGATATGAGAGTTGAATTCAAGTATCTGATCTTAAAATATAGCAAAAATTCAAGAACTATAAATCAAATTATAAATTGATTCCATCACTCATGAAAAAATTACATTGAAACCAAGAAAAGTTTTATCGAGGAGAATGTGATGAAAAGGAATGTGAAGTGGGAGTATTATCCTATAAAACTAAAGGAATCATATATTATTGAAAACACCTTCCTCAATAATGCATTTGAATTTCATCGGCTAGATCATAGAGTTCAATTGACTCCCCAAACATTAACATGTGTGGAAGTGTAACCTTCAATCCCTTAGTTATGGTGTGTCATTCCCGATATACTAATATTTGTTCATTATAATTTTTCAAATTTAAATGGAGTTACCTCTAGGTTTAATAAGAATTGGTTAGGAGTTGTCTTTAAGAAAGAGGTAAAAAAAGATGGGGGAGTGGAGAAATAGACGAAGTATGATTTTTTAAATCTGAATATGATTATGATTTTGGATCAATGTTTCTATATCATTATATATTACCTATTGGGATTGTGATAAAATAATTTTTCCATTTATATGGAAGAAGTTTTTTTCTCCAGTAAAGACATTATTCAGTGAATGGGTGTTTCAATAATGAAGTGACCCATTGGTTAAATTTTTATATTACTCTTGTTTCTCATGCTGATAATTTCCCCTACGGTCTTGGAGTATATTTTTATTGAATCCCTGATATCTATCTAGTGTCACTGAATATAAATTTTGGTAGATCAAGTAACTTTACTAAGATCAATCAATGTGATCAAAACATGCCATATAAAGTTGGTTTGATGGGTGAATTGTTAAAAAAATGGGGATATTGTTTGGGGAAAATAACCCAAGGTGTCATTGTACTGTTTTTAGGTTGATTGTGTATATTGAAAAAGGGCAGTGATAATGTTTTCTATGAAGTTACAGAATAATTGCTGACATTATATGTTAAAAATATTCTATGATTTAATTATGGAAGATACAGAACATTCATACGAAGTATTAAATATAAGGTGGTGAAATTTTCCTATTTTTTCAAAAAATATGAGGTTTGAAATTTAGAGGAAGAGAAAATAAACATCTAGAAAATGAAATATTATCATGAAAATGAAAACATTTCCAAAAAGGGTGTAGATGTTTTATATAGTTCTATGTAGTGAATATTTGAGGTCACCTCATCAAAATATGGATAAAGAAATTGTTTTTAAAAATTTTTGAAGGTCATCATAAGAAAGACTTGTGTGAATCAAGTGGATTTTCACGAATCCGTGAAATATTAATGGGATTAGTGTGATGGTAGAGAGTTTCATGGTATCTTTTTTCAAATAATTGGAGTTTAATGGAAAATAAATGTTGTGAATCATATCAGTTCATGTAGATATTTTTAATGAATGTTTATCCAACCTCAAAAATAGGATACTAAAACCCTTATTTTAGTTTCCCAACAAATGGAGAATTTTAAGAAACTGAATCATATTATAGTTATGTGAATATATTCCCTTCATGAGGAAATTAATGAAACATGAATTGAACATTAACAAAAGGAAATTTTCTATAAGGTCATGTGATTTTCTTCATAATTGAAATGTTATGAAAATATTGAGTGTTTTGTGAACAAATGAAATGTTTTACAAAAGTTGGAGTTCCATGAAAAAGAATAAAAGTTACATGAATGTTGGAAAAGTTTTTCCCATGTTAAGAAAAGGTTTAGTAAAGGTGAATTCTTAAGAACCTATACAGAATGTTAAATAAATTTTTTGTTAATGTTGTATTCATCAAGTAGATGAATTTTGAGATTCATAACGTACCAAATGGTGTAAAAAAATTGATTTACATGGTTAATATAAGAATATTCTGAAGAAGCAGTGAGTACACTTTAGTTGAAAGAGTATTGAGATCATAAAGCCTAACCCCAACACAGTGGGTAGATGTGGAAGAAGGTAGTGTTCCTTGGGTGGAAATGATCCAAACCCTAAATCTTGTAAAATATGTTATCCTATCATAGAGCTACTATAACTAATAAAAATTATCCATAATACTAGTGATGATTAGTGTATTTGGGTGCATCAACAGAATGTCAATGTGTAATCATTTGTTGCAGACTAGTGTGTGTGAACCATGTAAAATTGATGTGTTTCCATTATATTTTTAATTATTCTAAAAAATTTCCATGGGAAGTAGAGAGAAGTTTCCTTTGTTTAACGATAGTACATGCTCCAAATTGGGGAATGTTTTGATTTATTACAACCTAATTCACCCCCCAATCTCAAGGTATTTAACATGGTCGAACCAAAATATTTATTCTAGAACCAAATATTAAAGAAAATATAATAATGAAATTAATATAGGGGATTAATAGAGGGGAAAACCAATTCATTGATTCTTTAAAAAACTCCTCCAAATTATAATCAATGCTTCCAAAAATGAACAAAACTCTTTCTAGAAAAAAGAAGAAATATAATTTGGTATGTGAAATTCCAAAAAAGACTCAACCATGGTATTTTAGATGTTCACTACACCTATGGTGGTCATTTTAGAACCACTCTATGAGAACATACATGTCCATTAAACTCACCATGGGCCTGAGGCCCGTGACATTTTGGTATTAGCATGACCTCAAAAATGTCATGGAGTGTTGTTGACGGTCATTCTACACCGTACAACCACTAACTCACAACCCCTTTCACTAGGCATCATGGCTCAACATATGGTGCATTGGTTCTTCCCAAGATCAAAACATCTTCTAACAGATATGTCCAATCCCATTTTCACTAAGAAAATCCAATAAAACATTATTAATCAACCATTTCCTTCTAAATACTCTTTGAACTAGGTAAAAAACACACCAGATAAAAAAAGAATATACCTCATGTTTAGATGTTACAAAATATCCACTATAATACTTTATGTCCTCGTAAAATTATATGGAAGAAGTAATATCTAAAAAGAGGTGAGGAAACAACTCTCTCACCAATTATTCTTCCTCCCATTCTAAAAAGAATCTGAATCGATCTTCCATAACCCATTAACCAATTGAACAGACTACCCAATATTTGATGATCTACACTCAAAATTACAAAAATGGAAATATCTTTTTCCTACTCAACTTGGTATAAATTTATACCATGGGAGGTATCAGAATGATACTTTTTGGGTTCAGTTATGCATAAAATATCATAGAGATCCCTAAAATAATACAATAATTCGAAATGATAAGCTACTTGAAGAATACATAGAGTGATATATAATTTTTCAACATATATATGTGATAATGTATCCTAATTTCCTAGATTATGGTGGAAAATACAATGTTAAGAATTCATGAATACTTGATCATCAATGAAAAACTCTGTGGGATGGTGTTGATGATCTATAAAATTTATCTTCTAAATTTGAGATTTTACCAACTATTGATGTTTATCTAGGATCCTTATTAATTTATCTTTAATTAAACTCAATGACATTATATAGGCCTCTCCTACACCTAAAAAAAATGTGGTGACCTACACTAGAAACCATATAAAGCATCAAAAGGATCCATTCTGATATATGACTAGTAACATTTATTATAACAAAACTCAATATTTCCAAGCTGGTTATCCCAAGACCCGCTGAAATAAAAGACATTAAGGCCTTTAGGCCACCCAGGGATTCAGATTAGTAAAGCCTTTGAGCCGCCTTAAGTCCTTTGGGCCACCTTAAGGACTTCAGGCTAACTTAAGGGCTTTGATCCACCTTAAGTCCTGATGAAAACCAGATAATCTATACTGAACAAGCTCTAGATGGAGGATGAGAAAGAAGAATTCACCATATCATAAGATAAAAGGATTGTAAGAATTAGAGGGTATGGAACCTGCCATCTAGAAAAGTTTGTGCATGCATGGGAAAGCCTAGCCGAACATCCATGCAAAGGAGGAGAGCTGATTTCATGATGAAGATGCTGGGGAGGGGTAGTTCCCAGTAGTTTGTCTATGTTATATGTATTATTTGATGCCTACATGAAATTAATTCCTCTAAGGCCTACGATCCATGTAATACTTATGCCTACGGTTGTTGTAAGAGTTCCACCTCACCCTTTGAAAGGTTGATTATAAACAATCCATAAAAATTTAAGGTCTTCAGGCTGTTGGAGGTGGTGTGGAACATATCCTTGAAATATTAATAGTATTCTCTATCATGGAATCCCTCTATGGTTGATACGTTGTACTAAGCCTTATTGGAGGCCTCATCTCCTCTTGGAGAACATTCCTATACAAAGAGGTAAAACAATGGACCCTGTTAGAGACAATGGAAATGGCTTCCCCATGCAACCTTAAAATATATATAAATATATCTTACCTACATCATAATGTTTTTTGGTGACATTAATCAGAAATTAATGTGTTTATTTCATTAACAAATCAATCAAGAACAACATTTTATTCTTTCCTTAAGGAGTTTGTGGTACTCGAATGATAGTATCCATGGATTTCTCTTTCCATTTTGACCAAAACAAAGTAAGTGGTTGAATAAAACCAAAACCCTTTAGTAGATTTATATTAATATAATCATAGGATTTTTAATGATATATATAATAAGAAATTTCATGATTTATACCTAGACACTAGAATCTAATGTTCATACCAAAAAACTATTCATAGTTCTTCTGCCAGTCACCCACAAAACACAAAAAAATTCATTCATCACATAGTTTTTATAGATAAATGGATGAAAAAATGAATCCCAATGAAATGAGTTCTATTATAGGGTAGATACTATCAAATAACAACCTCCATCCCATATATTGATTTCATGATTCCTCTAAACTCTTCATTATGCGGTTGATCCTACCTAATTGACTCCAGGAGTGGTAAAAACAACTAAAAAATGGCCAAAACCATCCCTTAATCATGTTCTTATGTATTAAGATTCAACTGAGAGAAAATCCCAATGAGATTCCACACCAATTTTTTTCCAATGTATAATGGGGAAGGAAATTATAATTGAGAGAATTAGAAAAAATACCCTTTATTGGGTTGTATTTAATCTTAAAGTCAAACATCTGGACTTACAACACCCATAACTTCAACATGATGGTTAGAACCTTCAGTGATAAGACAAAACATATTCTATTTTGATTACAATATACTTAAAAACTCTCCAAAAAATATATTATCACCGAATGTTGAGAGAATGCATAATAATGGAAAGATCTATGTTATGAGTGGTATAATTACTCTCTTTATTCCTAAGTTGATGATAACCATACACCACCACAATATTGTTCTGCATGATAACACATCATAATCCTACACTAGAAGGGTTATATTAAACCATTTTTCTCACACTAGGTTCTAGAGAAATCATTAATGAGGTGATGTTTGAAAGTATTTGGCTCAATAAAAGAGGCTCGACACTTATAATGCCATAACAATTGCACTGATTTATTATTAAGGGAGTTGTAAGTTGATTCCATCTTCAAGAAATATTTTATAAACCAATGATAAAACATAGATTAAACTGTAAATCTATACATCTAAAATAATTTTTTTTGGTTTTTCCCATTACCAGAAATCTATCACATTTTCAAGATCAACTAAGATTCTATGTTTCAAAATTACATTCCCCAAGAACATCACTTCTCAAATCTAGAAATTTTACATTGGTTGTATCCTAGAAAGGCAATGACCACTCAAAATTCCAAAAACTTATTTAAAATGGTACACATGATCTTGATCAGTTCTTGAATAGACCATGATATCATACATGAATATGAAAATAATGGTATCATGGTTCGGGTACAATATATGGTTTATAAAATCCATAAATACTTCAGAAGCGTTTTTTAATCAAGATGGAATCATCAAATATTCATAATGGTTATAAAAAACCTTGAAAGAGGTATTTAAGCTTTCTGAATCATTAACTAGGCGCTCATGAAAGCCCAACTGATGGTTGATTTGAAAAAACCACAAAGCACTATTAAAATAAAAAAAATTATCATCCACACGGGGAAGAGTATAATTATTCGTAATTTTTACCTGATTTAGCTTACGATAATCTTCATAGAGAAGAAGAAAACCAACTTCCTTCATGGAAATGAGTATAGGGTCCTCCTATAAGGGAATTATTGGAATAATAAAAAACAATATCCTAAAGGTAATATAACTGTATCTTAATAAAATTTAACTCAAAATGTGATATGTGATAAGATTCTAGCAGAATTGACTCGGTAACCACATTCAGATGAGTGGAGAACTCTACCCCATTCTCGAGGAGGACTAGAGATGTCATCTTGTAAAACATTCGGTAAGTCCTGAAAACCCAATAGAATATCTATAATAGGATATACCTCATCAGGCTTAACCACATCATAAGAAAATTGATTCATGAGCATTGGGAGAGAAGGTCATTCCCAACTAGAAATCAGATCCCACTCTACATGAAACTCTTATGACCTCGCATCGGAAACAAAGAATGAAACACATCACTGATAACAATAAATCTTGGATGAGTGAGTAACCATCAAATCCATCCCAATAATAATTCCAAAAATATCAAGATCAAGAAATAAAAAGTCATAGACCAACTAAAAATACACTATTGAAAAAGAATACGAAGGATAATGAATCCTCTGCTCTTTCCTCTTACCAATAAGCACATATAACTCCAAGATAAATAACATAAGCCTTGTAAAAAGTATCAACCCATATATAAAACTGGAATATAAAAAGTAACTGGATTTACAGTTGTTAATCAAAATAGTTTCTCTAAAATATGTAACAAAATTTATACCTCCAAAAAAATTTATACCCATGCCAACTTTTGTGGGTATCTACATTACTGGATTAAATATCTTAACTATGATGGCCTATAGATGATGCTCTATTTAACTTGTATCTTCTAAATGTGATTAAGTTTCATTTAAACCTAACAACCACTTACCATACCAGGGTGAAAATTGAGCATTATAAATCCTCCAACTCCTATCTTATAATAATGAAACTTCCACTTATTACATTTTGGAACAAAAATTTCCACTAATTATTATGGGAAACTCAAAAAATAATGAATTTTATTCCTTATCAATCTCAATAATAATAGCTCTATCGACCATTTATTTGTAGTGGGTGAGCATAGAAATATCCACACGTGATATGATATTAGATCACAAGTCCTGAAATTATTTTGGAGAATTCACCTTTTCCTTGATCTCCACCTTAGGAGAAAGAAACTAACCCTACAAAATCTTTTGTGTATAGTGTCACCAAATGGCCTCCATATTTAAATGAATTAAATTCAATAAACTCTTCCATCACTAACGAATCTATGAATTATTTCTGAAAGAAAATTGTATCATTTTATTTTGATTCCTAGTCCATGTGTTAATTTTACTAAAACATAGATTCTCAAAACATCCTTATTGGATAGTCAGGATTAAAAGTACTACATATCACTATGACAGATTTATGTGTCTCTAATATGTCTTATAAATTAACAATTTTTCCAGCGAGTCCTCCATCTCTTAAGTTTTATATATACCCTTAAATGCTGGGGGCTTGAGTCATAAGAACTATTTTACTCGATCCTTATCTCCTACATATTGTATTTAAACATATTTATCTCTATAATAGATAGGCTATATATTCTGATCCATGACATGAACCACTCATATGATGGAATTAATTATATTATGAACGACAAGAGGATTCCCATAAGGATCATTATGTAACACTCTATCTGAAGGAACCCATAGAATATGTCCTAACATAATGATTCTATATAAAAAACAACGTTGAAAAGAATTGAACATGAAATAATTGTAGTTTAAAATAAACAATCATAAATAGAAAATTTGATGTAGATTATAATCCAATACAGGAGACACAAAACCCAACATTTGGTGGTAACATGAAGCTCATTACAAGATATTACAGAAAAAAAGTAAATAAAGCATACCCCTCATGTTCATAAAAATATAATCTCATTTTTATCAATATCCAAATAATGATCACAATGAAAACATCTAACAAAAAATTGTAAGAGCACATCCTAAAAAATGTGTAAAATATGATATAAACTGGTTTGATGCAAGACTTAAAGGATGTACCTAATCCTCAAAGGCTAGTTATAAGAACCCTATCATGAGAAAACAACCAAAGTATATGATTTAAAAAATATAAAATAACCAACATTGAATATATACATAAAAGGAAAAAATAGAAATATGTTGAAAAAAAGGAACAACAATAATGATACAACTAAATAAACAATCCAAAACCAAGGTACATGTCCTAGAATAAATTGAAATGACAAACTAACTACTGAAAACCACTACATATGGTAAGTGGGAATCATCCCAAATTATAACCAATAGCTACCCATTCCTAGATTACATGAAACATCATCGCCTTAGTGTGACAACTTCCCCCTTCCTACATTAGATAAAATGATGTCGACACACAACTGAGGTTATGCCTATAGTGTGATAAAAATTACATCAATATCATCAAACCCAATTGTTCTTTAGGATTCCTATATCAAAAAATCCAAAAATATGCTCTATATATGTAAGAAAAGGTATGAAAGAGTACTTTTCAAATTAATTTTCAAATAATTGTAAAATCATTTCTCTTTTCCATAATAATAAAATTGATCCCATAAAAATCAGTTCAAGAAAATTAAATGCATTTTTGTATTTGAAATTATTTCATCACATATACATATCAAAATGAAATAAAAATTAATAGATCCCATATGATAACATAGGTTTGGGATAGGTAGGTCACTTTTTCCTCAGTATCAAACCAACACTCAGTGCAATAGCACATCCCTCAAAAATCATGGCCAAGGGAACAAAGGAACACCCAATGAGTTAACCCCCAAAGTTGAGAAGGAAAGGTAAAAATACTAAAACCTCATCCTTAGTACCCAAGTCTCCCATGTGATTCATATATCAACATGTTTCGTTGTACTTATCAGACTTCATATAAATGTTTATAAATGAATTTTTTTAAAAATATTCTGCACTGAATCCCAATTTCATAAACCATTATATGCTTATTTCAAAACATCTATATTGTATGAAACAAGGTAAATTACATGTTTTATCAAATTCCATTTTTTCATGAATAACAATACCTTCAAGGATCATGAAAATCATTATTGAGAAAACATGTTAGAAAACAAGAGAATGTGAGGTTCACTAGAAAAAATATTAGAGATAGAACTGCATACCTCACATATGGATTTCCATGGAAGTGATGATCATTTCAATGCACCAAAAAATAATAAGGGATTTAAATGTCAATAAGAGAGAGTCCTTAGTCAACGATCTCACATCACCAAACTAGAAACCAACACCCTCCAGATCAATAAAGAAAAATGGAGTCAAATATATCATTAATTCTTGCACAATGATTAAGAAAGAAAAATTCAATATTAATTATGTACTTCTCCCAACAATTTAGAATGAGAATTAATCCTACATTAAGCAGTTACCCTTTTACCAAATCTTGAACCCATAAGGTTCAACTGAAAATTTCTTCTAGAATTTTATAGAAAGGAAACCCTATCTACAAAAAAATCTTAATAGGGGAGAAAACCAAGTCGATGAAAAATTAATAACATCTTCATAAATATCCTCAGAGTTTCTTTAAATTGGAGAAATTCATTTCCCAAAAAAATATAGTTGATTTATCCCATTTAAATATTCAAATACTTTAGCCATAGAGTTGTGTCTGTGTACCACACCTACGGTGGTCTTGATGGAACCTCTAAAAGAGGCCTGAAAAGACCACTGAATATTCTATAAACCTGAGACCTTGACCATTTTGTTTTGAAGATAGCATAAACTAAGCTATTGTAAAAAATTATCAGTCAAGACACATAGGGTGAGCACCATATCACAATTCCCTTGACCTCACTATTCACCTAGAATGGTTGGTCTTCATATGGTGTGTAGGTGCTAATGAGGATTAAAATGGTTTGGACCAGTGCATGGTCCAAACTGTTTTTCAATGGGAGAATTAAAACACCCTTTGAAAAGAAACAAACCCCTCCCAATGATCCCCAAATATAGAATGAAATATAAAAAAGCTGAAAAAGAAATACACCTCAAGTAATAATGTTTCATATATAATTCAACCTTCAATTACTCAAGCATTCATTGTTTTAATCTATAATAACATCATTTTATTATTTTATTTCGGAATAGATGTTTCTCTATATTTTTACAGATATCAAGTCCAATTATTGAAGAATTAATAAAATTCTGATACCTAAATTAAAATCAACTATATGTAATGCTCTGAAAAAAATAACTCGACCTCTATAAAAACATTATAACTTAATTCATCTTTCATAAATTTTAAATGATAGATGTTGATTTTGGTATCTCTTTTCTCCACCCTAACCCCTCAAACTTCATAAATCCTTCAATTCCTATTTCATCAACAGAAATCATTGAATAAAAATTAAATCAAATGAAAAACCAAGTAAAACATGAGATTAAACAGGATTTATGTGTTGATAATTAAAGACAACACACAAATCATAACTAGTTATTCCATTCATTAATTGTCCTTTCCTAGAAATACACTAAGATTCTATAGGTTTCTACTTTAAATCTAGATCACAAAAAACTCTATTTGGGCCCCAATAAACTTTTCATGGTCAAGACCACTTCATATGTCAATATCATCATCAATCATGGCCTAAATAGTCTCTAAATTTTTATTTTTTTTTGTCAACCACCTAAAATAAATTGTTTTCAACCATAGTACACTTAGTAATGAATTATCACCCAATAATTTTAATCCAAATTCATATAACTCAGTGTAATAAATGATAACATTTCAAAATGAGGACATTTTATTCATAAAAGTTACTTACATCGACTCTAACACAAATCTATTTCACCAAAACTCTTCTTCTACATAATAGGAATTTTTTTGAACCTCTATAAAATAAGTACCTTCGTGAATTGTCACTTAACATCTTCAAATAGATTTCAACACACACTACTATACTGAAATCATTTCATATATCTTCTAAAAACTACATATAATTGTATTACCCCTAATAAATTAGATATTTATACTTAATTAGGTAAAAAATCATTTTGGTCCTCTACCTATATTTTTATCCACAATTTTAAGTATATAATGGGATCCAAATGGGATTTATATTATCTTTGTCCCCCACCACACACAAAAACAAATATGATAAGAAAATATATGTGTGGATATGGTCTCATTGCACCTATGTATTTGATGACTAAAGGATGAGATTCTTCTTCAAACTCCATATATTTTTAGTTAACATCTTATTTGATTGAAAAACACATTAATTATCCAAAAAATTCATCAATTCCCAATTAATATTCTGAGAACTCATCTTCTATATCACTTTACTGATATGACATGTGGATGTATGATTCATATTTCTTATCATTAAATCCTTTTTTAAAATAATAGGAAAAATTTACGTAAAATATTAATATCTTATTCAACCTTAATTTTATGGTATCAGCTACTTTTGATCCCTCATTCTACCATCTTTTTTAATGTATAATTTTCCACCCTACTATTTTAATAAATATCTAATAGATTCTCCCAAAATTACATGTTTATCAATATAGTGTGATTCTTATTTACAATTTTTCTTCCCTTATCTAAAATGTGAAACCCCCTAGAATATTTTAGCTGAAAATATTGAACTGAAAGGATCATGGGACACTCTTAAGTGACATGGATATATTGATCACATCCTCCACATAGTTTAGTCAATCATTTAAATAAGTTCTTCAAATATAAAATTTATTATTGAATAACATTAGGCTTATTATTGGTTATCTTAATGGGTTATCTCCCCCTATATTTTTTCCTTCCATAAATCTTCTCATAATTTTATATGACTCTAATAAACTAAAAAAATCTCATAATATGCATGTCTCCCATAAAAATTATTAACTATAGTTGTCCAATCTTATTCTTTAATATCTAGTCTCTCCAAAAACAATACTTTTCTAAAAATAATCATGTTAAAATACAATAACCTCAGTTATAAGATCTAGAAATCTAATTTACTATAGATATGTTCCCCTTTATAGTGAATTTATTTAATCTTTCTTATTCACATATAATTGTAACTTTTGATTAAAAATTAGAAATTTTAAATGAAAACATATTATGATCTTTCTTCCCTTCTATGATTTTGTGCACTTTTCTCACAGTATATTGGGAATAATAATTTTAATTACTGATGTCATGATCATAATAAACCATTTTTTCAGATTATTTCAAACTTAAATATTATTCAAGTATCAATTCAACAACAAAAAACATTTCTTTCTGTAATAAATATCTTAATTTTACACAGAATTATAAAAACCATATTTTAAATTTTTCAAAAAAGTTTCCTTCACATTTAGTCCACAATGAGAGACTAATATTCATTCCGTTTTTCAAGAATCTTATATTTGAAAAAAATTTCTTATTCTCTCTAGATTGTATTCCCTTAAATTCTCCAACACCTTTGAGGAAGTGGACTTCCATATTTCTGAATTCATACTCATAAAATTAAATGATATTAAATAAATTAATCATTCTCATTTTTTATCTTCTATATAATAACAATGTAGATATTATTATTTAAGAAATAATTCAAAATTAACTCAATTTGATAATCATATATCTATTTATCAATGTTGACACCTGTTAAATGAGAACTAGGAATTCTAGAAGGGTTGAATTACCCAAACCATGGGTATTATTTCTTTGTAACACAAAGGAAGAGAACACATTCATCCACATGGATCATGTATCCTTTATAAGAAAAAAAGATAAAATGACATTTAAAAGTTCATTTTAATGTTTCATGTACAGTTTATATCATACTTATGATGATTAAAATACCCTTTGACAAACCCACCAACTATTTTGAATGTACTCCGTTAAGAATTAGTGATTGTGAGGAGGCTATTATATGAGTTCTTATGGATCATGTGAACTTTCAACTAGTGGGTTCCTAATAATCATCCAACCACCTTAAAAAATAATGGTGGGGAATGGAAGAAGCCTCATGAAATGTACATTTACATTGTTATTCATGTGTCATGCTCATGTGATCTGTAGTACCTCACAAATTCACCTAGTGTTATATCAAACATGTTGTGGAAAAGCGTGTTGGTGTGCCACCTTCATCATTCAAAGGGACTTGGACACTTTTGTTTCAACAGATGATGACCCTATGACTCTTTTAGAAATCTTCAGGTATTTGTGGCAATGGTTGTGAATTTCCATGGTATCCCTCATTGATAACAGAAATCGTCATAGAAAAATGGAATGATTTTCCCCGAAAATACCATTATGACTTCGTGTGATCTCCTACCCGTATAGAATAAATATGAAAATAAAAAGGGAAAAGGAAAAATCTTCTTGCAAGGGGAAGTTAATTTGATATTCATGAGAAAGTTATTATACTCTCATATTGATCAATGTTGACTATATGAAGCCATATCTATAAGACAGAACGGTCTTTCAAGGGCCCATAGACATGTTATATTGATCCCATATAGGTCCCCAAGATAGGCTTCCTTTTTCTCATGAAGGACCCTAGAGAGTTATCTTTACCCATGTGAAATCCAATCTATGGGAATCTTGAGCTTATGAAGATTATGATACCTATTAGTCTGACCTTCTAAAATCTATTTAACAAGTCCACTAGGTTAGGAGAAGTCTTTTTTATCATATGGGATCAAGTAAACATGGAAATTGGGGAACATTATTGTAGTCCCTGTCATCATGCACTACCATGGAGGATGTATGAAACGATCATGCAAAGCACATGGTATAGAAATCCATCCATCATCACTAGCTCATAGATACGATATACACACTGATCAATGTGGAATATAACTGGTGTAGTTATTCCTATAAATCCCAACCCCTTAGTTGAAAAAATGGGTGACTAATACAAGGGAGCACATGAGCAGAATACTCATACCACCAGGTCAAACGATCATAAAGGTCTAATGCAAGGTAATATATGGGGAATGGCCTAAGGGATCACATTAAATGCTTTTGTTAATCAGATGAGCTCTCTATAGATCTCACAAAGGACTTCTAGTGTGTCATCTAGGGTTTGCGAAGGAGGTCCCTCTTTTAGACCGGGTCATTAGAAACCTAATATAAGCTAATTACTGACAAACCTTTAGGAACCTATGTAATAAAGAGAGGAAAAATGACTAAAAATTATGAGATAATTTGGAAAATAAAGACATTTTATTATTCATTTTCCTCACATGACCTATCTAGATAATGTGACAACACCATTTCATGTCACCGAAGTGATGTAAACCCCCTCATATATTCATTTGTGTCATGTTATGTCCCATGGACAAGTCAAGAGAGTCGTGTGACACCCTCCAGATATGCCATCTGAGTGTTATGAAGTCCTCCATTTTTTTAACCCAATATTATTTGTTCTTTAGGATATGTCTCACAATTCATGTGGAGGCACTATGTAATGTCATCCAGTTCTCAAGATGTCCTCTATAAAAGTTAGCTAGATCCAGCAATTTCATATAGATAAGTCATACAGACCATGTGATGCCCTGTATACAGGTAATCTAGGTCATGCGACACCCTCCAAAAAGTCATCTAGGTAATTCTACACCCACCACACATTTCATCCCAGATCATGAAATGTATTCTAGACATGCCAGCCCTTTTCATGTGATTTTATTCATACAATCCATACCCGATTATGTGATGTCCTTCAAACATTCCATTCAGATCATAAGATGTACTTTGGACCAACCATCTAGATCATGAAGTTTTCTTTAGAAAAATCCTCAATGAAAATAGGACATGTCTAGAAATTCTGAAAATTTTGTATTAAAACCCTAGATATGTCAGGAAGGAAAATGGTATCCGTCAAGTAGGCAATCAAGACCTGTGATGTAGAAATCCCATGTCATGATAACTGTATCCAGTGGACATATTCAGACATACCCACAAATAAACAATGAGAACACTAATTCTTTCCATAAACAGGATGCATATGATTTCATACTAAGGAATGAGAATAAATGGGAACCCACTTTATTGTAAGTCCCTCCATGTCATCAACACTCAAAGCAATGGGACCAAATTTATCCACGTGGATTATAATTCCTCCTCACACATTAGAGGATTAAGAAGAAATTTGATCATTGAGAACTGTAATTCCTACTATAAAAAGGATATATAGGATACATTCCTATTGACCGATCTCAAATAGGAACCCACAATAGTAGAAAAAATATTTTTTATGGAACATTTTCAATTTAGTTTTTTATAACCGATGTACAAATTTGTACATATTACTTTTTCACATTGTTTTTAATAAAACTAATACATATTCTTTGTTATTTCACATCGGTTCTCCAATATTACCAATGTGAAAATGTTGTTTTTACATAGGTTATGTTGTAAATGACATAAAAAACCTTGACTATGCATTTTTTAACATCGATTATAATATAGATAACTTAAAATACCTTTTAAAAATTTATGTATCTATTGAGGGTTTCACTACACACTCTACATATTTCATGAAAGATCTCTCTTTTCCCTCTTACTGAATCCCTAACTTTATATTTTCTTCCATTTTTTGTCAAACTCTCTTCTTACTATCTGTATCGAACCATAGGTTTTTTATTAGGATTGGGTTATGCATCTGAAGTAAGTTTCACTTAATTTGGTTTCTCTATTTTCGGTCATTCTATGGATTCAAATATCTAGCCAACAATTGTTCAATGAGGTATTCTTCAATATCACATTACCATCTTCATACATTTGGGTTTTTTCATCTTAATCGTCGCTCATTGAACAATAGATATGCTCGTCTCCAAATATATCACCTAAAGGATTGAATTTTGAGTTTGATATACATTCTTCTAGGTAATTTATGTGTTTTTATTTGGGTTTACAGTGTTTGATTCAGAATATTTTATTTAAAAAATATTTGAGTTTTCATGAGTTTTGGGATGAAAATTGAGGATTAATTGGATGTGATTTGTTAGCTTAAATGTTTAAATAATCTATAAAGAAACTAGAAAATCTTTTCTAAAAATATTGCATAGGCTATAATTTGATTCAACATGATCCATCAATCTAGGTGGCCCACACATATATTGTTATTCATCCCTATTAGGTTTATTTATTAACCTCCTTTTACTCTTAAGTTGATCCTTGTGATGCGTATCCTTCATTGAGGTAAATTAATGGTCGGTTTCAAGATGAGTTGATGATATTATCTTGAATTTTGTTTAAATTTTTGGTATGCAGTAGTCTATGTGGTCATTATAAAAAAAATTAGTATTAAAAGTGGATTTTTTAAAATGTTATTGAATATAGAATTATACCTTAGGGTTCTTTCAATAGTGATCTTGAATTTTGTATGAGTGTATCAGATTATACTAGTATATATAGTTAGTGTTACCAAATAGTGTATGATCAGTGATTTTGAAAATAAATTTGGGTGCTCAATAGTTTTTTGAATTGATTAAAGTGGTTTCTCAATATTTTTTCTATTTAATTTGGAGAATCAAACATTATAATGAATTGTAAATAAATTTATGTGACGAATTAATTTCCTATTTTGGGATCAGAAGCTTTTGATTTCCGATGGCTTCAATGTTTTAGTATAACAGTGTATCCCCTAAATTGTTGATATTGTAATATAAATTACATTTTAATTTATAATTATATTCTTTCTAGACAAGTTGATTTATCCAATTATAATAATGTAAAACTGTAATAAATTAATATAATAATAAAATCAAATGTGGTGGTTATTTTTTAGGTTTGCATCTTGTTGGAAGTAGTTAAAGTCTAATTCTTTGTGCATGCCTCACATGATTGAAACTATATATTCTACTATTGATGTTATAATGTCTTAATTAGTTATTGATTTTATTTAATGTGAAATTTTGTTAAACTAAGGCACAATTTCTTACTAGATAATATTTTTAATTAAAATATAGAAGAATTTTATTGTTTTAAGAAATAATCAACTATGAATTTTTTCCTCATTCTATATATTTTTATAGATATTGTTTTGTGGATATCATTGTACATATTTTGTAACAATTTGATAAGGTTATTTTCATTTATTTTTACATGAGACATTTTGTTAAAGGAATATATTTGGTAATTCCATTCACATAATTGAATTTTCTCATCGAAATTTTCTATTTTCCTTCTATAATTTCTATTCCTATTTTTCTATATTTTCTGATTTCATTTATGAAGAAGGTGTTGATTCTTTTTTGGAATTTTCTAATGCAATGTTCTAACCAATGAAATTTTTTCCTTCAGCGCCTGAAATTTTTAAATTTGGAGAATTTGAAAAGAAGAGAGATCAAAGATCATTTAATTAGTCATCGTTTTAATTAGAGCTATATCCCTTGGATTTGTTATGGTGAAACCGAGCCGAATTCATGATCTATTGATGGTGGTTCTTTGCAAGATGATAAATCAGATAAACGTACTGACATGATTCATGATATTGAAGTAGAGGCAATTGAGAAACAGCCAAAAATTGAACATTTATATGTTGATTCCAAAAAACCATTGTATTCCAGTTTTATGGAATATAATGTTTTATCGATGGTGTTAATATTGATAAACCTGAAGGTAAAACATGGCTTTAGTGAAAAGTTTTTTACAGAGTTGTTATAATTGTTAAAAGATATTCTTATTAAAGACAACGATATTCCGGATTCACATTATAAGTCTATGAAAATATTATTCCCGATGTGATTGGGGTACAAGAAAATACATACCTTCCTAATTGACTATGTGCTATATATAAATGAATATAATTTTTTTGAGCTTCCTAAATGTGAGACACCATGGTACATGTTGAATGAAAAACAACTAGCTAATTCAATGGTTTCAAAGACCCCTAATTTTTTTTGTATTTTCATATAATTCCTCATTTGAGGTGTTTATTTTATTATTCACATGATGCAAAAATGTTAATATGGCATACTAAAGAGTGGATTTATGATGGAAAAATGCATCATATAGCTGATTGTCCACAGTGGAAGAACATTGATAACCAGTTTCCTATATTTAGAAATGAAGTCTGAAATCTCATATTTGGACTGTGCATAGATAGAATGAATCCATATCAAAGCCAAAATAGCAAAAATAGTTCATATCCTGTTTATTGGTAATTTATAACTTATCTCCTAAATTTTGTATGAAGCGAAAATATAGCATATTGAGTTTAATGATCATTGTACCAAAACATCCCAAAAATGATATTGATGTTTTGTTGTCACCATTAATTTATGATTAGAAAATATTATGGGATGAAGGTATAAGTTTGTATGATTTATATAAAATGGGATATTTCCAACTACCTACAATGATTACGTTCACTATAAATGACTTCCCAACAAATGGAAATTTCTCTAGATATAGTGTTAAGGGGAATAAAGCTTTTCCAATTTGTGAACAAAAGACATCATATATCAACTAAATCATGGGGAAAACATTATACATGGTCTATTGAATGATTTTATCTATGGATCCCTCATATAGAAGATTGAAAAAAAGGATTTCAAAAGCTCATGAGAATTTGATTCTACTCCAAAACCTTTATCCATTGATCAGTATTTTGCGAGGGTGAAAAACATTAATGTGACATTTCGAAAGACACATAAATATGGTAATGATAGAAATATTTGGAAGAAATGGTCAATTTTTTTGAGCTACCATATTGAAGATATTATAAGGTGAAACATATCAATGATGTCATGAATGTGGAGAATAATACCTATGAACCATTGATTAGAACATTTATAGATATTAATGGAAATACTAAACATGGATTGAATGAAATAATGGATTTAATCTCAGTGGGAATAAATTTGGAGTTGGCTCCCACTCCTAATGGAAGGTGAACATTTTTACCCCCGACTTGTTATACATTATCCCAAAGGGAGAAAGTTATATTTTTTCAATATCATCGTGATATCAATGTTCCAAAAGGTAATTTATCGAATGTAAATAATTTTTTACATTTAATGTATTTGATGTTGATAGGTATGAAATATCATTATGGTCACGTCATGATGGAACAACTACTACTAGTTGTATTGCATGGAATATTTCCCACCAGTGTCAGAATGACTCATGAATGTGTGTTATTTTTTAAATTCAATTTTTTATAAATTGATTTAATTTAATTATTTGAAATTTTTATTTATTTATTAGTTTGTATACATTTTCAATTGGAAATGTATTTTCCTCCATCATTTTTAATATCATGGTACTTTTAATGGTTCATTTGGTGTGATAAATAAATATTTACAGACATGTATATCTATTTTAGGTGTATACCTTTTAAAGTTATGTAAAGATATTGAAGGTGTATGTTAAGAATCCATATCAACCTGAATCATCCATTATTGATACGAATATTTTAGATTAGTATTCATAGTTTTTTACAAGCTATTTTTCTGATGTGGAGCACATCGGTTTGCCTTTATCTCTCCATGAACGAGTTAATTTTGGGGAAAGGGGATTCATGGGTTGAAATTAAAATTTTTGATAGGTAAATAGATAAAGAATGTATAGTTATACATCTTGAATAACATATATTATGCTCAACTATATATAACTTTTCATATTAATGAGTTGAAAAAATGTTATCCAAAGAAGAAAGATATGTGGATTTTCAATGAGCATAACAGAACTTTTTTTCCATAATTTAATGAGGCTGTGAAACTAGATGCCTCCAAAGCATTTAAATTGTTAGTGGCTAGTACAAGTTTAAATTTAATAACAAGGTATGGGTGTGGCATTAATGGCTATAATTTTTATACGAAATACTCCAACAATAGAAGTGCATTTCCAAATAGAAGTGTGTTGATGTTTATTGAAGTAATGCCATTTTCAATTGCCAAAGAAAAAATACCAATCTCTATATCAACCATATATTATGGAGTCATTGAAGAAATATGGGGGGTTGATTACATTTAATTTCAAGTTCCCATCCCTAAGTGTAAATGTTTTATCCATCAAACTAGTGTCCGACAAGATGAATTTGGAATTAAAATAGTTAATCTGAGTAAATAGGATTACACTAATGATCCTTTTTTCATAGAAACACATGAAAAATAAATTTTCTATTTTCATGATCAATCCAATATATAGTAGGCTATAGTTTCACATGAAAAAAATTGTATATTGTTAATGATAAACGTGAAGAAGATTTTAATTTATGTGATATCCCTACATCCATGGTACGATTAACAAATAATATTGATGATCATGTTGAATTCATGGTTTGTTCCATATAGAATGACCATGATGACAGAGTTTGGGGAAATAGTCTATAGTACATTCCTAATGTTACAAGTAACATATGTTTAATTATGGTTTACATTATTAAATTTCATAAGTTAGATATTTTAATTTTATTTTCTTTATTAAAACATGTATTATATGTTAAATTTCTTGTGTTATATTAGATTAGTCTGGTCTAGTTTTCCATATTTACCATTATGTAACTTATCTATTAATTTATTTTTTTGAAAACTAATTTTTTTTAAATAAAAATCTAAAATAAAAAGTACTATATATGAGTTTATTATAAATGAATTCTTTTCGTTGTAAAAATGATTTATCACATTGGTGAAATTTTACAATGTAATTTCATCTCTCATGAATATGTGTTGCTTTCATTCAATTATATCATTTCATACCTTATCAATATTGTTAGAATTATTGTTAATTATAACAAATATGTATAAAAATGTGTTACGTTTGGTTTTATTTAGTTTTTTGTTTGATAATTGGTAATTTTTTATTTACATTTGTATATAATTGTTGGATTTGTATTTTTGTAGTAATTGATGTAGCTATTATTTTTAGGATAATGATAGATCAGTCCTCTAATCCCCCTCATATTTCTAGATATGATCATACTCATACTTATATGGATGAAATTACAAATACTTCTGTTGATGAGGCTCCACATATTTCTTCACATGAGACATCTACATCCATGGGGGAAAAGTGTTCAAGGGTTGCTAAACGTGGAACCACAGGTTTACCAAAATTACCAATTGAACATTTCCAAAAAATAGGTTACTAATAGCCTTTGCTGATAATGACATTCCAATATGTTCAAATGTAAACCAGTTCATGATATCTGTATCATTATAGGCTAAAATTAAATTTAATAGTTTGTTTGAAAATTGGTGAAATGTTTACAATGAGACAATATCACTATTGTGGGAGATGATTTTGGTAAGTTTGTTTGTCATTATTTTACATATTTTGAAATGTTTTTAGTAATATCTATTTTTACCCTTCTTATCAGATGACATATGATATATCTGACATTGGAGGAGTCAAGAGAAAATGTTTATCATTGAAGGTTAGGAGATGAAGGGATTTTAAATCATCCCTCACATCATAGTTCATTTTTTGGAATAGAAAACATGAATATCCATGTGATATATATCCATTTATAGATGAATATACATTGAAACTATTTGTTGAAAGTAGATGAAGAGGTGGATTTTCTGTACGTGAAATGTTACCTTTTTAGATGTTTTTTTAAATTAATGACCATGTAAATGATATTTTTATTCTTAACCTTAACTTACAGCAATAAAGGTTATATAATCAGGATATTCACTATAAAAATATATTCCCTCATACGTTATCTCGGGAAGGTTATACATTATTATAAGAACACATTATAGTAGAAATAAATCAAAAGTTGAGAGCTGAGTCAATAGGATCTGGAGCAGTTTCCCCTCCTCCCCCACTAGAAATGAAAAATACAAGAGGGAACGAATGGGAAAAGGGACAATATCTTATGAAAGAGTCAAGAAATGTAGCTGATAAGATTGTAAAATATTTTTTTAATTATTGATGTTAAATATATTGTTTATATATTTTTATTCATTACAAATTTTTATAAATATTCCATACAGGATTCTTTTGAGAAGTAGAGCAGACTGGGGGTCTTTATTGCTTAGGGTAGACCAGATATTTTAGCTACTACATTGGAAAATCCTGAACACCCGGGTCATGTATGAGGATACCCGATAGGTGTGTCGATAAAATATGTGTTTCCAACTTAATAATAATATTAAAAGGAACTTTCTTATAAAAAATAAAATCTTTTGAGGCCAATGATCATGTTATTCATGCGACGATGGATGACAGGTTTAGAGCATCAGTACATGCATTGTTTCCAAACATGCGAAGAGAGTTTCGGCCTAACGATTGGACTCCTCGACCTCCGCTACCACATCCCACTCCTTATTATCCTAATCACATAGATGTGTTTCCATACCCCACTTCTTCTTATACTACCCCAACATGTCATCATTCACTGCTTCCATGTTACTGTGATATATTTTTTGATGATCCTTGTCACATTGTTACTTATGAAATGATATATTAAATCAATGATGTCATTCATCATCACTAGATTGAGGTAGAGCATAATAGGTTCACTGTATATAATATTATAGTTATATATGTAAAAATAACATGTCGTACAGATGAAGTGAGTACAATTGGAAAAATAATCAATCATTTTTTTTTATTTTTCCATCTAGACTACTTCGATATATTACCATAGAGGTATGTATATATGTTATATTTAATTTAAATTTTTATTGAATTTTTTTCTCATATTAAAATGTATATATTTCTCTAATATTTTTAAAAATACTTTAAATATAAGGAAATACAATATAGACTATAAAAAATTCAATGTTACTTGACTTCAGATATAGATTCTACTGGTCTTGATTGACTATCAATATACTCAAATTTGTTATTGGGGGTATATGACAATCCTTTTGATGCTTCTAGTTTTGGGAGTTCAATGAATATTATCATTATGAAATATGATATCATGGATAATGTTGTTGGAGATCAATTGGGCATCAATATGATGGGTGTTTTTTCCATATTAGTTTATTAACAATTATTTTTATTCCTTTAATTTAATGAAAATTTTAAATTATGTCATATTTATATTATTTATCTATATAAAATTTGTACAGATCAAGAAAAGATATATGTATATGGTTTTATGGACCCAAAATTTATTTCTCATATAGGTTGGATAATGACCGAAGCTGAAAGAATAGTTTATATAGATGAAATATTTCAGAATAATTTCATCATTTAGTGTTGGATGATTCAATATCTTGAATGGTGTGAAATATTTTTTTGACAAATTTTTATATGTCACTTAACATATTAACAAGTCATATTAAATTTTATTTTATATCTGTGGTCATTGGATGTTGGGTTTTTTTGTCCATGAGAGAAGATATTGTATTGGTTGTTCTCTATACTTGTTGAAGTGAAAGAAAATATCAAAAATTTATTGAACACATAAGTTTTCTTAGTTAAATAATTCTTAATTTTATAATAAATAAAATTTATTATCTTCATATTATTTTCAAACAGTTCGTGGGATTTATTTAGAGAGACTATAAGAAAGAAGAGCAGCAACAGGGACAATATCAAACATTAAAAAGATAAGGTGAATTATAATTTACAATTATAACATATTAGATATAATTATTAAAAGTGTTATTTTGAAATAAAATCTATTTGAAACAATTTCATAAACTACAAGGTGGAAATGAACGTGAATATTATGTCTTGAGATTCATTCGTGAAATAATTATAACTAGGATAGTAACAAAGTGTCATAAGGTTAGATTTCTTTACATAACATTCCATAATATTTAATATGTTTTATAGAGAATTCATGTTAATTAATTTTTGTATTATATTTTTAGATTTTTTATGAAAAAAGATAAAATAGTTTTTATGAGTTGAGGCATTTAGAAATTGAATGGGAAAATCATTTTACTGGTTTGATTGGTTTTTAGATTATTTTAAATATCAATGTATTGTGTATTTTTCTCTATATTAGGCTTCCTTTTCTATTTCCTTTCGTGCTGTTTTCTGGGTGTTGTTGTTGGAGGAAATGAATTAAGGTACATTTCTATAATTTATGGATTTTAGGATTTTCTCTACGTCTACTTCCTGCTTCCAATTGTGCTATTTTCCTTCATTTATCTTATATTTTCTAAATGCTACTAGTGGATGAGATGATTCATAGTACATTTAAAAAAATCCAATAATTCACGTATTTTATTTGATAACCGATGTGAAAAATACATGCTAACGGTTTATCACATTGGTTATTTAAAATAAAAAATCTGATAAATGGTTTTTAATTTTTCCACATCGTTTATGGGATAACCAATTTGAAAAACAAATTAAATAGGTCTTTTTCATGTCGGTTCTTCTGTAATTGACATGAATAATAGATTATCACGTCATTTATTTAATATAACTAATGAGATAAAGGGTTCTTAATTGGTTTTTCACATCGATTATTGGATAACCGACACGAAAAACCATGTATAAATTATTTATAATATCGATTTTAAGTAACTAAAGTGAAAAACATTATTTACCACGTCCCTTATAACCGCATTGCCTATAAATCAATGTGAAAAATCATAAAAACTTATGTGAAAACCCCTATTATGCAGTGGTGCCACATTAGTGTATTCCCCTCCATCAATTTGAAAATCAAACCATTGATACCCAATCTCGCCCATTGTGTTATCATTTTTCCCAACCAATTACCGGATTGAGATGCCAACTAAGCTATGATAAATCTTATTCTTTTTATAAAAGGGTACATAGGACACCTTTTTAGGGCTCGAGCTCAAACAGGTACCCACTTTTGTGTATTCCCCTCCCTGTATCCAATATTAAAACCATTGAGAACCAATATTTTCCATGGTATTATCATTCTTCCTCACGCATCAGTGGATTTAATAGAAAATTGAACTAGGAAGAATGTGATTCCTACCCCAAGTGGGATACGTATGACGCCTTACAAAGGCCTGATTCAAATATATATATATATATATATATATATATATATAATATCATATAATTACATCCTAGTGCATAAGTGCCTCAACTAAATACATTGATTCTGATCACTTGTCATCCCATGTTTCTCACATTGGGAATTGATTGCATGAGCATTGGAATTCACAATGATGATATCATTTTCAATATGAATCTCCCCCATCCATGGCCACCTCGGTGTGTAGTCCCCATTTAGAGGCATGATATGGGTACACCTATATAATGGCATCCACCTATGGTTATGTCTAGATGGCACAATGAACTAGGATGACTATGAGTCCTATTATAAGAGGAATATGTAGGGCACTGACCACAGGCTGGAGATCAAAACCTGGTGTCTAAGTTCCCTCATGTATTTAATTTTTACATAAGGCTAAACTGCACTGTTTCAATTAACTACCTTGATTTTCAGTCATGTTGTAAATGAGATATGAAGGATGCCTCATAAAGGTTTAATACAAGTATCAAAATGTTAATCGCCTCCCCAGATGGTAGTAAAATCTAGGGTTCTTAGAAATATAGTTTCAAAATATAATCATGAACCCATTACTAATAAATAATTGGGAATATATGAAGAATAAAATACATATATATGGACTCATCAGTAAACCCGTCCTCACAAGTGAAAATATTGGACACATGATCATTTTTTAGTAACTAGTATTGTATTAAGATTTGGAAGATATTAAAGAACATATCTTAAATATATAAGAGAGTCCTAGAGTAGGAAAATATTCCACCAAAAATGGTGTGATTATCCTAGACTCCCATCCTTATAACCAATACAATTTCCTTTGTGTTGCTGGGTCTGAAACTCTAATGGATTTGAAGAATTTGGAAAGCAGGTCCCTATGGGAGTTGGAACCATTGGGAGTTTCTGTTAGGTTTTAGAATGGAGATCCCAACATGAATGATTTCCATAAAATTTAATCCCCCATAATCAATCTTCAGGTAAAAAATGCATTGAACCATTTACCAAAAATATAAATCTTGAACCGGACATGAATTGGTCAAATAATAAAAATGATCATTTTAACATGCATAGAGGAATTTCAATTTTCACCTACTAATATAATGTAAATTTAACCCCTGATGTAAAATCCAAATAAATTGTGATTCTCATGAAATAATTCAATCATGAAATAAAAATTCCATGTGATAAAAAAGGAAAAACTGAGAATAATAAAGTAAAATTTTGATAACTCTGCATATCAGATTGAGAATGTATCATGCCAACAACGATGCACTAATTAGTGAAATTTTTCCTTCTTTCTTCATGACTGCAGATACTAATCTTATAATGACCCAAAATTTTGAATAAATCTTGTTTCCTAATTTTATATGTTATTTTATTTTGTTTTTTATACTCAACAAAAATGTTTCATTTGATAACATGTGTATAATTAAAATGAGACCATTGGGTTTTGACTGTTATATGACCATTGGTCAATATGACCCTTGGGAACTAAACGTTTTGATTATTGTCTCTAAATACAAGTAATCTTGGTTAATTATTATAGAAATAATATTCGATGGCCTCACCCAGTAGTCTTCGACCAATCGAAGCCTATCTACCAGAACTTGGGAAGGATGTAGCACCACTGGGCTTTGCTCTGAACCAAACCCAAGCCGAAATTCATCATGTGAAGCTAGAATGGAATCGCCTTTGCGAGAAGTTCAAACTGATAGAAATTACTACTTGTGCAATGTTAGTCAAGCCTCCCTCAGATTCTCTCACCTTAGCACACCTTACACTTAGGTCCTATGCTGGTGTGATAAGGGGCTATGTAAGGAGACTGTAACTGCCTTGTGCAATCCATTGTTTTAAATAAAAATTTGGATTTCTTCTTATGATAAAGTTTATGAATATTCAAATGACCGGATAAATATAGTATGCATATTTTTTATGAATTTTATAAAAATAATATTTTAAAAATGTTTATGTAAACCTTAAATAATTAAAAATGTGTATTGATTTTCAAAAAATGGTCTTCTACAATTATGTTCAGTACAAAATTTAGAGTCTAATAAGATCAACATGATTTTTGATGAATAGTAAATTATGAATAGTGATTTTATGCATAGTATTAGTAATGTGAAAAAATAGATTAGTAACCTCACTTAAAGAAAGTATTAAAATAATATAGGCACCTTGATTAAGTAAGGTGATTTAATAATATGGTTAAATAACGATTTCATAAATTATTATTCATGTATTAGTTTTTTCGAGTGAATAGTGTTTTTTAATTAAAAATTAAATTAAAAATATTTAAAAAATAATTTTTATAAAATGGATTTCATTTTTGAACTCATAGCACCGATATTATGTTATGGTAATTTTTGGGGTTTTTTCTGAAAAAAATGAATTTTTAGTGAATAGAGTATTTATTTAAAAAATAAATTAAAAATATTTAGAAAATTATTTTTATAAAATGGAGTTCATTTTTGAAATCAGAGCATTGATATTTGGTTAAGGTGAAATTTTGGGATTATTCTGAGAAAGTTGAATTTTCGATGAATAGTGAAAATACTGTTTTTAAGTTACGAGTGTTTAATGACATCATTAAATGATGTATTAAGTATGTAATCAATATGGTCGACTTATGAATAGTAATATAAGGTATGAGGTGTCCCAGGTGGAAAATATCAATGGCAAATACCATGGGCAAACCCATGGTTTTGCCAAAACCACTAATGAGGTGTCCCTTGGCCATTAATGCCTTGTCCCCTCACTTTCCCTATAAATACCAAGCCATCCTCTCATCCATTCGACTCCCCACTCTTCCCCAACGAAGTTATGGTCTCATTAACTCCCAAGGAGTCCTCCCAAGGTGCCCCCAAGCCCTCAAGGTCCCAACCTTTGAGTTGTAAGAGTTACGTTTTAAGGTAAGGGATCTGATCTCTCTCTTTCTTTTCAAAAAATCTCTTTTATGGAATTTCTTTTATGCTCCATGTTCTTATGTTAAAGGGTGTTCTATTATACTCCTATTACTCCCCTTTTCATGTTCACATAATTATAGATCCCCTCTTACTCTCATTATTTCGTTTTATGAAGTTTTAAGTTGTGTCGTTAGGCTGCCAAAAGTTTTAACGGATTCTTTCTCCCTTCTCATTTTTCAAGATCTATTTTCATGTAAAGTATTTCAAGTTACTTTTTATTATGTTGGGGTATGATCTCTAAATTTATCACACTGATAGTTTATGATCATATGATGAGAGACCCCATTTGATCTCTTAAATTCAGTATTTTGAAGTTTAAGTGGCGTCGTTAGGCTGCTGAATTTTTATGTGGTCCTTGCACCTTTCTCCCTTTTCAAAGTTCTAATTCCATGTCAAGTCTTTCAAGTTCCTTTTTATTATGTTGGGGTATGATCTATATATCTATCATACTAATATTTTATGACCAAATGATGAGAGACCCCATTTTATCTCTTTAATTAATTATTGTGAAGTTTAAGTGGTGTCGTTAGGCTGCTGAATTTTTAAGTGGTCCTTACACCTTTCTCCCTTTTCAAAGTTCTAATTCCATGTCACGTCTTGCAAGTTCCTTTTTATTATGTTGGGGTATGATCTCCATATCTATCATACTTATCTTTTATGTTCATATGATGAGATACCCTATTTGATCTCATCAATTCATTTTGGGTTGATGTTTATGTAACGATGTTAGGCTGCCGAATTTTCATAAGAGAAATCTTATTTTTGTCTTCCTTTCATGTTCTTCATTTCATATGGTATATTTTCAAATTTCATTACCATGTTCTTAAATCCCTTATATTCTGTCCCTATACTGTTTTATGGGTCATTTATGAATGTTTTACCAATGTCCCCTCTCTTTTCAATGTTTTCTAAAACCCCGAAACATAGCTGTTATGCTTTAGAATTTCCGTCTCAAAATGTCTCTCTATTTTTCTAAAGTTCTTTTATTTTATTAAGTGAATACTCAAATCTATGTATTCTATAGGTTTATTCACATATATAACAATTTGTTCTATTTTAAATTCTGGTATTTACATACATGAGACCCGCTCTCCCTTTCAGTGGGTTTAAAGTGACATAAAGATCATGTCTTTAAAGCATTTTTTAAAACGTTATGATTATGAAACGAAACCCATTTATTTTATGCTATATGGGTTGTTTATGAAATGATTGATGATGTTATATTTGGTTCACATGATAATAAAGACAGGTCAATGGTGCACCCAGATAGCGCTCCAATGCATTGGGTAAAGTCTTAATCTCTAGAGATGACTTTTTAGACTGATACCAAGGTGAATAACTTTGGTAATTTTTAATTACACCTTGGGGATGGACCTTGGTGAAACTAAATGATTGTAAATATTAAATGTCGTAGCCACATCTTTATGTTATGAAAAATGTTATTTTTAATATGACATGCCTCATTATTTCTTTCTCATTCCTTAATGTTCTTTTCATGACCTTATTGAACTATCTCAAGTTCACATGTAAAATGTTTCTCTTGTTTCCCTTACTGGGCCTTCTGCTCACCATTTCTCTTGATGTATGTCCCCAGGTTATGAGATATAGTAATGAACCTAGGATGAACATGAGGAGAAGCCTTTCAAGTGTTTAAGAAGAATCTTTTATGTTTTCATGTTTAAATTTTCTGGTTTCCAAGACAAGAAACCTTAAAGATCCTCAGTTTTTGTAAAATGTAATGAAAATTTATGTGATAAAAAGGCATGATGCTATAGTTGGTATCAAAGGATGGTTTAGTTATTTGTGGAAATTAGGATATGAAAACTATAGTAAGAACCCTATAGAAAAGTTTAAATATAGGAAATCTTCCTGGTATTTTGTTGAGTATTGAGTAAGGGGTTGCCAAGCAAATACATCCCTGTCTGGATACGAGCAGGTGGAGGTGGCTCTAGCACAGATGTACATAGGGGTAAAACCTGAAAACACCTCTTTGAGCTAGACTCGAACGGTAACTGGTACACGACAACGGGCCTTGCTGTACTCTTGGTTACGACACTCCCGGGGGATATGCTTTGGTAAATTCATAAGCTTAGTATGAACCATTGTTAAAGGAACAAAGATAAAATAAAATAAAGATTCACATAAGAATATATGATCATGGATAACCAAGATGGGAACCTAGGGGATCACAAGTTAGGGTATACTTTTCTTCTACAAGTTATCCTTATATGCTTTCAGTTCCTTTTCATGATTATTGGCTAAGTACTTAAGACCCTAATTATGCATTCTCTTCATAGTTAATGGTGGGAAATAGAAGAACATGTCCCAACAACCAATGTTATAGGAAATGCAACGCTTTTCGTATTAATATGATAGGGAGGATTAGGGGATTAAAATATGATTATTATTTTGGAAGATGTTCACTATTTTGGGGACCCTATATGATCGAGGTAAATAGATTACTACGTTATTTTCATTGAGGAGTAAGGTTGACTTATATTTTTAAGAATCGATGAATTTAAGGTGGACTTATAGGAATTTAGGTTACTTATGGGAATGATTAACCTATCTTGGGTAAAATATGATTAGGTTAGATACTTCTGTTATAAGATATTAGGAGTGGTTGATGTTGTTGGGAGATGAACAATGAAGTTTATTTTTGGAAGACTATGTTATCAAATCCTTCTTGTATTTGGGTTCCAATCGAAGTTTGGTTTATTTTGAGGAATTTTAAGGACCATTATTTATTGAATGAACTATGATGAACTTTGGGTAGTACCATGGAACTTTGAATATTTCAATGTAGTTTCCATTCCTATGGGATTATTTATTTTTGAAGAGTTGTTTTACCTTACCATTTTTGTTTTTGGGATAATGTTTAAAGATAGAAGAAATAGCTAGTTAATCATTTGTGGATTATGTGATTCTCTAGAAGATGATTCTTGTGTTTTGATGAGACCAAGTAGTTTTGAATGCTCATAGTTTGGAGAAAAGATTAGTTTTGGGTAGAAACTTATTAAAGGCTGAAAATATACATGAAGATAGGTATATTTTCTTATGTTTTTGTTTTATGTTGTAAATGAATTCCTCAAAATTATGAAAAGGAACGTAAAATAAAAACGTTGTTGGTTTACGTTTCGTACTGGGTAATCAAAGACCGTTTACACACATCATATGTTTGGGATTTTCTTATGGTTAACTTTCTCCTAATCATGTTTTGTATCACTCTCCCTCAGAACTTGACCCTTTGTTTTCTCCTCCATGTCCATGTTTTCGTACATGGAATCCTAGTGTGGGATAACTCGGGTGACCTTTGTACTTACCTTTTTTTCTTTTAAAGTAATAGTTTTACTGACTCCTTTTCCGATTTGGGAATTTCAATGAAATTTCAAAACCCAATTTTAAAAATTGCCAGGACGCAATTTCTTAAGGGGAGAATATTGTAACGACCTGAAATTTTGAATAAATCTTGTTTCCTAATTTTATGTGTTATTTTATTTTGTTTTTTATACTCCACATAAATGTTTCATTTGATAACATGAGTATAATTAAAATGAGACCATTGGGTTTTGACCGTTATATGACCATTGGGGAATATGACCCCTAGACACTAAACGTTTTGAATATTGTCTCTAAATACAAGTATTCTTGGTTAATTATTATAGAAAGAAGATTCGATGGCCTCACCCAATAGTCTTGGACCGATCGATGCCCATCTAACAGAACTTGGGAAGGATGTAGCACCACTGGGCTTTGCTCTGGACCAAACCCAAGCCGAACTTCATCGTGTGAAGCTAGAACGGAATCGCCTTTGTGAGAAGTTCAAACTGATAGAAATTACTACTCGTGCGATGTTAGCCGAGCCTCCCTCAGATTCTCTCACCTTAGCACACCTTACACTTAGGTCATATGCTGGTGTGATAAGGGGCTATGTAAGGAGACCATAACTGCCTTGTGTAATCCTTTATTTTAAATAAAAATTGGGATTTCTTCTTATCATGATGTTTATGAATTTTTAAATGACCGGATAAATATAGTATGCATATTTTTGATGAATTTTAGAAAAATGATATTTTAAAAATGTTTATGTAAAACATAAATAATTAAAAATGTGTAATGATTTTCAAAAAATTGTTTTCTACAATTATGTGCAGTACGAAATTTAGAGTCTAATAAGATCAACTTGATTTTTGATGAATAGTAAATTATGAATAGTGATTTTATTCTTAGGATTAGTAATGTGACCAAATAGATTGGTAACCTCACGTAAAGAAAGTATTAAAATAATCTAGGCACCTTGATTAAGTAATGTGATTCAATAAAATGGTAAAATAACGATTTCATAAATTATTTTTCAAGAATTAGTTTTTTCGAGTGAATAGTGTTTTTTAATTAAAAATTAATTTAAAAATATTTAAAAAATTATTTTTATAAAATGGATTTCATTTTTGAACTCAGAGCACCGATATTATGTTATGGTAAATTTTGGGATTTTTTCTGAAAAAAATGAATTTTCGGTGAATAGTGTATTTATTTAAAAAATAAATTAAAAATATTTAGAAAATTATTTTTATAAAAAGGAGTTCATTTTTGAAATCAGAGCATTCATATTTGGTTAAGGTAAAATTTTGGGATTATTCTGAGAGTTGAATTTTTGATGAATAGTGAAAATACAGTTTTTAAGATACGGGTGTTTAATGACATCATTAAATGATGTATTAAGTATGTAATCAATATGGTCGACTTATGAATAGTATGATATGGTATGAGGTTTCCCAAGTGGCCAATACCATGGGAAAATACCTTGGGCAAGCCCATGGTTTTTCCAAAACCACTAATGAGGTGTCCCTTGGCCATTAATGCCTTGTCCCCTCACTTTCCCTATAAATACCAAGCCATCCTCTAATCCATTCAACTCTCCACTCTTTCCCAACGAATTTACCATCTCATTACCTACCAAGGAGTCCTCACAAAGTTCCCCCAATCCCTCAAGGTCCCAACCTTTGAGTTTTAAGAGTTACATTTTAAGGTAAGGGATCTGATCTCTCTCTTTCTTTTCAAGAAATATCTTTTATGTAATTTCTTTTATGCTCCCTGTTCTTTTGTTAAAGGGTGTTATTTTATACTACTCTTACTTCCCTTTTCATGTTCACATAATGAGATATCCCCTTTTACTCTCATTATTTCGTCTTATGATGTTTTAAGTGGTGCGGTTAGGCTACCAAAATTTTTAACAGATTCATTCTCCCTTCTCGTTTTTTAAGATCTATTTTCATGTAAAGTATTTCAAGTTCCTTTTTATTATGTTGGGGTATGATCTCTAAATTTATCATACTGATATTTTATGATCATCTGATAAGATACCCCATTTTATCTCTTCAATTCAGTATTTTGAAGTTTAAGTGGCGTCGTTAGGCTGCTGAATTTTTAAGTGGTCCTTGCACCTTTCTCCCTTTTCAAAGTTCTAATTCCATGTCATGTCTTTCAAGTTACTTTTTATTATGTTGGGGTATGATCTATATATCTATCATAATGATATTTTATTACCATATTATGATAGAACCCATTTGATCTCTTCAATTCAGTATTGTGAAGTTTAAGTGGTGTCGTTAGGCTGCTGAATTTTTAAGTGGTCCTTGCACCTTTCTCCCTTTTCAAAGTTCTAATTCCATGTCAAGTCTTTAAAGTTCCTTTTTATTATGTTGGGGTATGATCTCTATATCTATCATACTGATCTTTTATGTTAATATTATGAGAGACCCTATTTGATCTCATCAATTCATTTTTGGTTGAAGTTTATGTAACGCTGTTAGGCTGCCGAATTTTCATAAGTGAAATCTTATTTTTGTCTTCCTTTCATGTTCTTCATTTCATATTGTAAATTTTCAAATTTCATTACCATGATCTTTAATCCCTTATATTATGTCCCTCTACTTTTTAATGGGTCATTTAGGAATATTTGACCCATGTACCCTCTCATTTCAATGTTTTCTAAAACCCCGAAACATAGCTGTTATGCTGCAGAATTTCCGTCTCAAAATGACTCTCTCTTTTTCTAAAGTTCTTTTATTTTATTAAGTTAATACTCAAATCTATCTCTTCTATAGGTGTATTCACATATATACCAAGTTTTTCTATTTTAAATTCTAGGATTTACATACATGAGACCCGCTCTCCCTTTCCGTGGGTTTAAAGTGACATAAATATCATGTCTTTAAAGAAGTTTTTAAAACGTTATGATTATGAAATGAAACCCATTTCATTTATGCTATATGGGTTGTTTATGAAATGATTGATGATGTTATATGTGTCTCACATGATAATAAAGATATGTCAAGGGTGCTCCCAGATAGCACTCCAATGCATTGGGTAAAGACTTAATCTCTAGAGATGACTTTTTAGACTGATACCTTGGTGAATAACTTCGGAAATTTTTAATGAAACCTTGGGGATGGACCTTGGTGAAACGAAATGATTTTAAATATTAAATGTTGTATCCAAATATTCAAGTTATGAAAAATGTTATTTTTACTATGATATACCTCATGATTTCTTTCTCATGCCTTAATGTTCTTTTCACGACCTTATTGAAGTATCTCAAGTTCACATGTAAAATGTTTCTCTTGTTTCCCTTGCTGGGCCTTCTGCTCACCCTTTCTCTTGATGTATTTCCCCAGGTTATTAGATGCAGTAATGAACCTAGGATGAACATGAGGAGAATCCTTTCAAGTGTTTAAGAAGAATCTTTTATGTTTTCATGTTTAAAGTTCCTGGTTTCCAAGACACTAAACCTTAAAGATCCTTGGTTTTTGTAAAATGTAATGAAAGTTTATGCGATAAAAAGGTAGGATGCTATAGATCTTAGAAATAATACCATGACCCAACACCATTTCATCATATAGTGACATTTTTTGAAAATTAGTCAAAGCTGAAACCCGTATGTGTTGTAGAACTAACTCACCTACCCAACAAATTCAGTGTCGTGTGTCAAACAAAATGGTTTAGGAATACGATCAACATCAAAAAATTGTGACTTTTGAGGATACATGAAAAGTTTTTTATATTTTTAACTGAAGATTATACATGGATCAAAGAAAACTTTAGTAATATTATTGGTCTTCATTACCACCAGAATCGATTGAAAAAATTATTCTCAGAGTGGAAAAATAACCACCATCAGTATATGATTAAGATGGATAAATGAGTAAACAAAGGAACCATTCCAGTTCACGGGACCCCAAGTAAGTCACATCAGGCTTGAAATCATTGGAAAATGAAGAGTGGGATAATGTCCAAAATTTTGTTGATGAATCCAATAAAAGTATTCTAATAGTAGAAAATAAGAAGGCTCATATCCTTCTCCAATAGAGAAATATTGCAGGAATATTCCTGCATATAGCATGGGGGTGGTTCATATCTCTAACCGCACACATGATTCTAATAACTATATTTCAATGGTAAATATAGAAATAGAGTGGCCTTATATCCCCACTTCAATCAAAGATATCTACCAATACATATTGGAGAGAAAAAACGTGAAGGCTTACATTCCAAAACACACTTTGAAAAAATTTCACGGCATTAAAAAAATAGGTAAATAACTCCACCAATATATTCTAGAAAAATTATATGTCACAACCCTTCCTCGGGGCCTGTGATTTGAATACCCCAAGCCCACCTTCCATAGGCCAGGGGTTGGCGACTAGCACTAAAGGCATAAATCTAGATAAAATGGAAGGCATTGCCTTTATTTAAGTAAACAAACACAATAGAGTATGCAAGATGGAGTAAACACAAAGTAAACTTAGTACAAAAGTAAATGATGGAAAGTAAATGGGTCAGTATACAAAACCAACTGAAATTACAGTAAAACTGAGAAAAGTAAAGTACAACAGCTGAAAATTAAAGCAGCAACCACCGAGTCATCCTCCGGAAACCCCACCTGAAGGGAGGGTACAGATGGTTTCCTCAGCTCCTCAAGTATGTCCGTCCGCTTCGTGTATGCCCCACCTGATAGTCCACCTCCGGATACAGTCCCACTCCAAAAGACTCAACTACGATTAGTTCTGTTCGTCGTCTGTAACCAACACAATTTAGTGCGGGCATAACCCGTGCAGGGGTGACTATACGATACTCAGTAGGGACCTCGAGACCCCCGAAGGTCTCCCAGAATCCACGTAGTATAAACCACAATGTAAGGATACAGTCACAAAGTATCAACTAACTCTACTCAAGTATATGCCCATACATATTCCTAAGTCAACAATCTCAGTGTGGTTCCATCTTCCAAGCCCAAGCACAACCAGTCCACATAGGAAAGTAGTCAATCATACCAAAGATAATGATTTAAATTAAACGCTCAGCTCACATAGTTATACTTCCCACGAAGAGGGGTGGAGATGATTAGATGTAGGCTCTGAATCATCTCCCCTTCCGAACCCACGTAGGATCCAAGTACAGATGTTTTCGCTGCCAAACCCACGTAAGATCCAGGTACAGTTTCCATCGCTACCGAACCCACGTAGGATCCAAGTACAGTCATCATCACTGCCGAACCCACAGAGGATCCAAGTACAGTCATCCTAATTTCCGAAACCATGTAGGATCTAAGTACAGTCGCCATCGTCGTCATAGTCGCAGCCAACACTAAGGTTCCCGCACACAGTACGCTCAATTCCGGGAGTGTCTACTCCACCAGCCAAGAGGGTCGATATATCAACTATCATAATGTCTATAGTATTTTTATCTCAAATTTCCGTCTTGTCAAAACAAACTCAATGTGACAGACGGCGCATCAATTGGACGCCCGGTCTGAGAGATAATGGCTTTTCTATTCCAGGGGCCCAGTTAGAAATACGCTCATTTCTAACCTGACCGATATCCATAGTCGTCCAAAACTCACTTAGAGTATATAAAAATAACCATCTCATTGAAAGGGTCCTAGTGCCGTAGACGGTGCGTTGATCGGATGTGCGATCTTTACGTTGTTCCCGTTTAAGTGATTAACAGGCTTGACCCGTTTAGCCCAGTGAGCTGACGGGTCGGCTTAACCCAGTTTGACGGGTCCGACCCAGCAGGGGTGTCAGACCGGTCCGAAGGAATACTCAACTCGGACCAAAGTGGCACGGACCAACGGGGAGCGGCCCGACGTGGCGCCAGGCGGCTAGGCGCGCGGCCCGGCTGGTTCGGTTGGATGACCGAGCGGCTCTGCCAAAGGCCAAGTGGGTTCAGGGGTGGGGCTGGTTGTCAGCACCGACGGCGCCAAGAGGCGCCGCCCTTCTCTAAATCGTCCAGATGGACCATCCAACCTTCTACGCACGCAGCCCACATGGGTGTGCCACTGGTCTTCTAGCGAGGCGCCCTCCTAGCGCCACAGTCCGGCTCCGCCCAACCGCCCACCGGGCCAGCCGGTTTTTCAGTGCGGTGCCCTCCTGGTGTCGCGGTTCGGCTCAACCCTGTCGTCCAATGGGCCGGACGGTTCTCCCGCCGAAGCGGCCCGTGTTGCGTTCCGCGGTTTCTCCTGCATAGCCAGTGCGATGGCGATGGATTCCTTCGCCATGTTCCCGATAGAGCGTGACGACGTCGTGCTTCCTCTACCTCCGATTTCCAATTCCAAAATAATAAGTTCCAGCGGAGGGTCATCGGGCCATGTTCATTCTTCCCACGCCCTCCGCATTAGGCGGTAACACATATCCAAGAATTCACAAGGTTCATTAAACAAAAAAACAATTTTATTTTCAATAAAATTGAATCAAATCAACCTACATCGAAAATAATTTCGCGGTTGTCAAGCATCGTGAATGACGGCATCGTTTCCGTCATCGTCGGTGTGCACCCGAGGAAGAGACGTCTCCTCTTTATCATGGATTGATGAATAGAAGGTGCTTCGTTGTAAGCCAGTTCCCGGGTTCGTGTATCCTCCCTTGTCCCGGAGGAAGAAGAGGATTAAGAACCGCAGTCTCCAAGTCGATGTTCTTCGTCAAGAAGTTGGCGTTCTTCAACAAATTAGGAATCCCCTTTCTTCTTCACAAGAATTCTCTCCCCAAATCCCCACACAACAATCCAACCAAAATAAAATAAGGCCACCCCTTATTTTAATTGAACATGGAATGCATTTCAAAATAAAAATTTCAAACAATTAATTATTTAATGAAATAGTTTCAATAAATTAATTAAGGTGTGTGTCGGAAAGAGTTTAAGTGGGGAAGTGAAAAGTTTGCAAAATTTAAAAAGGAGTTCCCATGTAATTAACATGGGAATTCAAAGGGGTCAAGGAGTTCTGAAATGTGAAGGGTTGGGGATCATGTGGGCCCCAAATCATAATTATCCACACATGGGTAGTTAGGATCTTGTGGGTCCCACCCTAACTCCACCATGTAGGATATAACCACCTTTGAAATAAAAATAAAATTGTCCCACAATTTTATTCACATCTCATTTAATCTACAAATTTTTACTTCTCCTCCAGTGCAAACACAACTACGGTAAAGGTCCCCTTAAGCAATTACCGGCGTTGCGAGTTCGTCGGTGCCCTCAGATTTCATTTCCGAGCACCGGTTCAAAAGATAGAAATTCCCGCTCGTTTGTTTACTGAACATACCTGAGATAAACATCGGAAATTGATTCCGGGCACACCGGGCCTCAGAATCAAGTGTCGTGAGAAGCCACAGACTCGTGAAATTCCAAAGTATTTAAGAAAAAAATTGCCTTGAAATTTCCAGGTCTTTACATTAATCCCACCTTAGGGCTTTACGTCCCTATAAAGCTATATCATAAACTAGGGAAACATATGACGTTTCTGTGCACACATCTGAGCCTCTCGCTCCCATGTGCTCTCCTGGAGCTTCTCGTGCTGCCAACGATTGCGCACCAGAGGAATCGACCATCCATGTAGGACCCGCTCCTGTCGATCCTTGATCTCCACCAGGACCTCCGTGAATGTAGCCCCGTCATCAATATCCATATCCTCGTGGTCGATGATGTGGGTCGGGTCATGAACAAATCTCCTCAGTTTAGATACGTGGAAGACATCATGCACCCAGTGCAACTGAGGTGGAAGGGCCAGGTGATAAGCCACCTCACCTACCCTACTGAGGACCTAGAAAGACCCGATGAAGCGCAGAGATAACTTGCTGCCCTGGCCAAATCTCTTTAATCGACATCGAGGTGATACCAATAAGAAAATGTGTTTGACATCCTCTAACTCCAGTGGTCTTCGCATCCTATCAGTATAGGACTTCTATCTGCTCCGTGCAGTCCTCATCCGCTCCTAGATGATCTGCACCTTTTCTGTCGTAGCCTAGACAATCTCTGGTATTACAAGTGATGACTCCTCCGGGTCTGTCCAGCATATAGGTGATCTGTAAGGTCAGTCATACAGTGCCTTGTATGGTGCCATCTCGATGGTGGAGTGGTTGCTGTTGTTGTACGCAAACTCCACCAATGGTAAGTGATCCATCCAACTGCGACTAAAGTCAAGGACAAATGCACAAAGCATATCCTTGAGAGTCTAAATGGTCTTCTCTGTTTGGCCATCCGTCTGAAGATGAAAGGCGGTGCTCAGGAATAGCTGCGTCCCAAATGCCTCCTACAACCCCTTCCAAATCCGGGAAGTAAAGCAGGCATCTCGATTGGAGACGATAGACGATGGAAAACCATGAAGTCATACGATCTTCTGAATGTAGAGGCGTCCCAAGTGCTCAATTGAGCCCTTCTCTATGATCGGTAGGAAGTGGTCTGACTTGGTGAGACGTTCTATGATCACCCAAATGTGGTTGCATCCTATGTAAGTACGTGGGATCCCCGTCACGGAATCTAGGGATATCTCGTCCGACTTTCACTCTGGATCCTCTAAGGTTTGTACCAAGCCTTCATGTACCTAGTGCTCCGCCTTCACTTGCTGGCAAGTGAGGCATCGTGAAACAAACTCTACTACAGCTTTCTTTATACCCGGACACCAATGTTGTCTTCTGAGGTCCTGGTACATCTTCACTACTCTTGGATTTACCGCTAGAGGGGTAGTGTGAAACTCCCTCAACACTTCCTCCTACAGTGTAACTGGTACCATGGTACGTTCCCTAAATATAATGACATGCTCTACTCCTTTAGAAAATCCATCAGGCGCCTGCCCTATGGAAATATGAGCACGTCGCGCCTCACAGTCAACGTCCCCATGCTGTGCCTCTCTGACCCGCTAAAGTAGTGGAGGAGTGACTATGATGGATTTTTGGAAGGCTTCCCCATCTCTATCCACGAAGGATATCTTCTAATCGGCTAACTGCTCTGTCGCCTCTTCACGTAGATGAATGTCCGACCTCCTGCTGAGAGCATCATCCAAAACGTTCCCCTTCTGAGAAGTATAGACTATCTCAAAGTCATAGTCCTAGAGGAACACAAGCCATCTCTGCTATCTCAGGTTCATGTCCTTCTACAAAATGATATACCTGAGACTCTGGTGGTCAGAGTAGACTGTAAAGCAGCCGCCCATCAGATAGTGTCGCCGCATCTTCAAGGCGAAGACCACTGCTCCTAACTCTAGGTCATGAGTAGCGTAGTTCTGCTCGTGTTGCCTCAACTATCGTGAACCATAGGTGATCACTGTCCGCTCCTGCATCAGGACACACCGGAGTCCTATCCCTAATGCATCGCAGTAAACTACAATCCCTACACCCTCCTCAGACAGCCTCAAGATAGGTTCACTGGTCAATCTCTTCCTCAGCACTTGGAAGCTCTACTGACATCTATCTAACCACAATAAGGGTTTCCCCTTCTTTATCAAAGCTAAAAGTGGTGCTGTAACTCTAGAGAAGTCTGGCACAAATCTCTGATAGTACCCAGCTAGACCTAGGAAACTTTGCACATCTATCACGCTCCTGGGTGACTCCCAAGAAAGTACTGCCTTGATATTCATGGGATCCACATAAACTCCTTCCTCTGAGATGACGTTACCCAAGAAGTGAACCTCTCGAATCCAGAACTGGAACTTTGAGAGCTTACCATAAAGCTGGTGCTCTCAGAGTTTGTCTAGTACATCCTGAAAGTGGTAGGTGTGATCCTTCTCAGTAGTCAAGTAAATCGGTATGCCGTCAATGAAGACTACAAAAAAATGATTGAGGTAAGGCTGGAAGATCCTGTTCATGAGACTCATGAAAACTACTGGTAGGTTGGTTACTCTGAATGGTAAAACCAAGAACTCTTAGTTGCCATACTGACACCTGAAAACCGTCTTCTACACATCCTCCTCTCGAACTCTGAGCTGGTGATAGCCTGAATTGAGGTCTATCTTCAAGAACTATCGTGCTCCCTTGAGCTGATCAAAGAGGTCATCAATCCTCAGAAGTGGATACTTGTTCTTTATGGTCACCTGATTTAGGCGACGGTAGTAGACACATAATCATAAGCTCTCATCCACCTTCTTGGAGAACAAAACCAGAGAAGCCCAGGGTGAAACAATGGGTCAAATGAATCCCTTTCCCTACAAGTCCTCTAGTTGTACTCGCAGCTCTCAAAGTTCAGCGGGAGCCATCCGATATACTGGAGTAGATATCAGTGTTGTCCCAAGGTACAGGTCAATGTAGAATTCTACCTCTCTATGAGGAGGTAGTCCTAGAATGTCTTCAGGAAAAACATCCACATACTGATCCACCACAATAGGAAAACTCAGAATCCGCACATCAACAGCTTCAAGGACGAGACTAGCCAACTGATTGGTGATCGGTTGCCCTCTCCTCTGCGTAAGTCCATCCTAAGCTACAAAGGCTCCCTTTTCTCCGGTGAAGGTGAACCGACTCCCATCTGTGCAGACACACCACACTTTACACCAAATGCAGTCAATATGAGCATGGACTATAGACAACTAGTCCATACCCAAGATAACATCGTAAGGCGTTGACGCCGCTACAAGAAGATCCCAACCGAAGCTCTCATATCCTAAAGTATGCTCACATTGCTAGCACCAGTGCGTAATCGTCGAGTCTGCTTTTGTAGAAGTCTCTATCCATAAGGATCGATCCAACAGCTCCATCAAAATCTTCGATCTCCAAACAAGGGTAGTAGCAATGAAAGAATGTTTGCTCATGTGTCTATAAGAACTGCAACAAGGGTGGAGTAGACATAGATAGTACCTCGAGTCATCTCAGGTGCGCCATGGTCATAGGCCTCGACTGCCTAGAGCTGAGCATGGCCCTGTCTACCAGCTCCCTGAGGTCGGGGTGGTCCTCCTGGTGGTGGTGGTGGTAGAGCCTCAAAGCGTTGTCCACCACCTGCTACTCGGCCAGCTCCATTTCCTCGTCCATCTGCTCCCTGCGGACCACCATAGTCAAACCTTTGCCTCTGCCTGGGTGGTCCCTCATCTCTCTGCTACTCCTCTGCATGGCGGGTCAGGCAGCCACGAGCCATGTGGCCCTGCCCACCGCATGCATAGCACTACCTCCCTCTCTTATGGATGGCTCTGCTGCATGTGCCACACACATTCGTACCAGTATCCTATGGTATCCCAACTAATGGCCTGATCTGCTTGGACCTCTACGACATCTGTCTACTATCAGCTGTAGAAGACTCTGCTACGTGTCGCCTTGTGGCAGGCCTCGTTGTTGTCGATGGATCAGCAAGGAAGCTCTCCATAAGAAGGGTTCGTTTTAGTACTCTTGCCTGTATCGGAATGCTGAGGGAGTTCATCGAAGCCCTGATCTCATGCCTAAGGCCCTGCTCAAAGGTCCGGGCCCGGAAGAATGGGACCCGTACCATGTCTACAGAGTAGCGTGAGAGGTCGGTAAATCTCTCTGAGTACTGGGCTACTGTCCTGCTATCGGGCCTCACCTGTAGTAACTCTTAGATGCGCACTGCACGGAGGGTGGCAAGAAAAAACTACGAGCGAAAGAGGCTCTCAAAGTCCGTCCAAATTAGTGATTCCTCATCATGCACCTGGAGCATCAGGCTCCACCATCTACCTGCTGGTGCATGCCATAGACTCACGGAAAGGTTCACCATAAGATCTGCTACTGTCCCTACCAATCTGAGGACTCTGATGATAGCCTCCAGCCAATCCTCGGCTGCCTTAGGGTTTGTCTCTCCACGGAACTTGGGCGGCCTTTTTCGCTGAAACTCATGCAACACACTAAGGCGGCGTGCACCCTACATAGCTGGGGCTGGTGGTATCAGTGGCCAAGAGGGTAGAGGTACCGCCGGTGCGTCCACTGTAATGGGGCCCTGCACCGAGGCCTTGTCGCTCGGTGGGCTTCCATCTCACACAAAGCTTGGAACCCTAGATGGATGCCTTTGTGGGGCCATCCTGAAAAATGATAGGTGTGCCACGGTTAATACAGTATACCTGGTGAGCTATAAAAAATTAATCATAATGAAAACTTTTGAAACACACATGCAATCAGTGTTTTCAAGCACAGAGTCGGAAATCAAAAGTCAGGGTCCTTGTGTATGGATACGTCGACCGACGCACCAATACTGGACTCCCTAGACTGGAAAACACACTCAATACTCTTAACACTATTGCTTCCCAGAAGAATTATTCAGAGTCCTGAGTTCTATGGTAGAACCTCCCTTTGATACCAATTTTTCACGACCCGTCCTCGGGGCCCGTTCCGTGACTACCTCAAGCCCGCCTTCTATGGGCCAGGGGTTTAAAACTTGCACCAAAGGCACAAATACCGATAAAAGGGAAGGAATTGCCTTTATATAAGTAAAAAAACACAACAGAGTATGCATGCTAGAGTAAACACAATGTAAACTTAGTAAAAAAGTAAGTGCTGGAGAGTAAATGGTCCAGTATACAAACCCAACTGAAATTACAAAACAATTGATAAAAGTAAAGTACAACAGCTGAAAAGTAAAGCAGAAACCACCGAGTCGTCCTCCAGAAACCCCACCTGAAGGGTGGGTACAGATGGTCTTCTCAGCTCCTCGAGTCCGTCCGTCTGCTCCGTGTATGCCCCGCCTGGTAGTGCACCTCCAGATACCATCCCGCTTCACAAGACTCAACTACGATCAGCGCTATCCGTCACCTGCAACCAACACAACGTAGTGCGGGAATAGCCTGTGCAGGGGTGAGTATACGATACTCAGTAGGGACCCAGATATCCCCAAAGGTCTCCCATAATCCACAAAGGATAAACCATAATGGAAGGATACAATCATGAAGTATCAAGTGAATCTCCTTAGGTATATGCCCATACATAGTCCTAAGTCAACAATCTCAGTATGTCTCCAACTTCCAAGCCCAAGCACAACCAGTCCACACAGGAAAGAAGTCAATCACACCAAAGATAATGATTGAAAGTCAAGACTCAGCTCACATAGGTATACTTCTCACAAAGAGGGGTGGAGATGATTAGATGTATCCTCTGAATCATCTCCTCTACCGAACCCATGTAGGATCCAAGTAAAGAAGTCATCATTGCCGATCCCATGTAGGATCCAAGTACAGTAACCATCGATGTGGAACCCATGTAGGATCCATGTACAGTCGTCATCACTACCAAACCCACAGAGGATCCATGTAAAATCGTCCTCACTATCGACCCCACGTAGGATCCAAGTACAGTCTTCATCATCGTCGCAGTCACAACCAGCTCTAGGGTTCTCACACACAGCACGCTCGATTCCAGGAGGTTCCAATCAATGAGCCAAGAGGGTCGATAAATCAACTGTCACAAATTTCAAATTTGATGTATCCCAATGTTCTGTCTCATGAATAGAAACTCAATGTGACAGACGGCGCGTCAATCAGACGCCCGGTCTGAGAGATAATGGTTTTTCCGTTCTAGGGGCCTAGTTAGAAATACACTCGTTTCTAACACAGACGATATCCATAGTCATTCAAAACTCACTTAGAGTATCACAAAAGAACCGTCTCGTCAAAACGGTCCTAGTGCCGTAGAGAGCGCATCGATCGGACGCGTTGTATTTAAGTTGTTGTTGTTTAAGTGATTAATATGCTCGACCCGTTTAGCCCAGTGAACCGACGGGTCGGCTTAAACCAGTTTGACGGGTCTGACCCATCAGGGGTGTCGGACTGGTCCAAAGGAATACTCAACTCGGCCCGAAGGGGCGCGGCCTAGCCCGAAGTGGTGCGGCCCGTCCACGCGGGGCGCGGCCCGACCTGGCCTAGCACGGTGCTGCCCGGCCTGGCGCAGCCCAGTGCCGCCTGGCCCGACGCAGCTTGGATCGGCCTAGCCCGGTGCAGCCCGGCTGGCCGAGAGGCTCGTCCGAAGGCCGAGCAGGTTCCAGGGGGATCCCCCCCCCCCCCCCCCCGTTGTCCGCACCGGCGGCGCTGCCCTTCCCCAAACCGGCCGGCTAGACCGGCCGACCTTCTGAGCACGTGGCCCGCATGGGCAGGCCGCCGGTATTCTAGTGCGTCACCCTCCTGGCGTCGTAGTCTAGCTCAGCCCAACCGGACAGTTCCTTAGCGCGGCTTCCTCCAGGCACCATAGTTCGCCTCCACCCGACCGGCTGATGGTCCGTCCGGTTCTTCTGCTGAAGCGGCCCATGATGTCGGCCGCAGTTTCTACTGCACAACTGGTGTGATGGTGCCGACTTCATTCACTATGTTCCCGGAACGGCGCGACGACGCCGTGCTTACTCCGCCTTCGGTTTCCAATTCCAAAAGAATATGTTCCAGCGGAGGTTTGTTGGGTCGCGTTCGTTTGCTCCGTGCCCTCCGCGTTAGGTGGTAACACATAGCCCAGAATGCACGAGGTTCGTGAAACACAATTAGAATTTTATTTTCAATAAAATTGAGTCAAATAACCCTACCTAAAAAAGAAGTTTGCAGTTGTCAAGCGTCGTGAATGAAATCGTCGTTTCGTTCGTCGTCAGTGTGCACCTAAGGAAGATACGTCTCCTCTTTTATCACAGAGAGAAGAATAAAAGTCACCCCTTTATTAGCGAGTTACCGCATCAGTGTCTCCTCCTTTTCCATTGATGAAGAAGAGGATGAAGAACCGCGGTCGTCGAGTTGATGTTCTTCATCGGTGAGTTGGCATTATTCAACAAAGTAGGAATCCCCTTTATTCTTCACAAGAATTCTCTTCCCAAATCCCCACAGAACAAGCCGACCAAATGAAAATATGGCCACCCCTTATTTTAATTGAACATTCCATGAATTTCAAAATACAAATTTCAAACAATTAATTAATTAATGAAAGAGTTTCAATTAATTAATAAATTTGTGTTTTGGAAAGAGTTTAAGTGGGGAAGTGAAAAGGTTACAAAATTTAAAAGTGAGTTTCCATGTAATTGACATGGGAGTTAAAAGGGGTTAAGGAGTTATGAAATGTGAAGGGTTGGAGATCATGTGGGACCCACCTCACAATTATCCTCACATGGGTAGTTAAGAGCTTGTGGGTCCCACCCCAACTTTCCCATGTAGGATATAACCACCGTAGAAATAAAAACAAAATTTTCCCACAATTTTATTCGCTTCTCATTTAATCCAAAATTTTTAAATTCTCCTCCCAAGAAAACGCAACTATGGTAATGGTCCCCTTAAGCAATTACCGACGTTTCAAGTTCATTGGTGACCTCAGATTTCAATTATGAGCATTGGATAAAAAGATTGAAATTCACGCTCGTTCATTTACTGAACGTACCCAAGATAATATTTGGAAATTGATTCCGGGCACACCAAGCCTCAGAATCAAGTGTCGTCAGAAGCCACAAACTCGTAAAATTTCAAAGTATTTAAGAAAACAATTTCTTTGAAATTTAGGAGTCTTTACATTATAGATATAGGGTTACCACATAGTCATATCCCAAAAGCCTAGAAAGCACAATACTCTAATCAATATGAACAAGTTCCTTCTCTAAATCGAGTGTGCATTCTTATTCCTATTAGGGAGTAATATGGAAATATTATTGTAAAGGAAAATACACCAAAAATGGCTCATATTCCTGATCCCATTAGGGTTTAAAAAGTGAGTATGACACATGACTTGGGATAAAAGCACATTCTTGTCAAAAAAGGCTGATGGCCTACTCCAATTGAAATGATCTGTGCTCATATTCTGATTTCAATTGATGCTCACTCTGGGAGAGATGTACATACATTTGGTTAGGCTCATATCCATGTCGAAAAAGGCTAGTGGAATGCTATAAAGTTGCAATATCAGGCTCATATTCCTATTTTGATTAAGGTCCTCTAGGTGATAGTGACACACACCTTAAGATAGGAGCATATGTCTTTTAGTGAAGATACCAATATTATTACAACAACTCCTGGAATCCAAAATCTTACCCCTAATTATGCCCATGAATGACTGAATAAACACCATTTAAATTCAATACAAGAGGAGGCTAATACCCTGTCTCTCATTATGAAGTTCCATCAGTATATTCTAGATGGGATTATATATTTGGACTAAGATCAAATCCCCATTTCATCCAGGGTGGACTAGCATATTCCGATAACCACCACATTCATGCTCATAATACTTCCAATAATAAGGAATACCACATGCATACTCCAGTAGATTCTCAGTAGTAGGGTCATATTCCTACATCATCAAATGGTTTTAAAAAAATTCTAACTAACATCATATAGCTAGCTCATATCCATTAACAACCTCAAATTATAGGTCTCCATATTTTGTCCAAAACGTAGAATGATGATTATATCCTTGACCTTATCAATGCTATTGTACATGAGTATATTAGACACATATCTAAAATACCTCAAGGGTCCGCTGATGCTTTAGCCTAATCCTAATGAATGCATTAATCAAATAGTCCTCCTTGTTGTAGTGGGGATGGATCACATGGACTCTACTCCAAACATCCTTCATGGTCAAATCTTTCATAGTGTTATATCCCCTAGATAAAAAAAATACTCCCCTTTCCAAGATACATATATATTGATAGAAGATTATAAATATGACTCCTTCATATAGAGAGGTGCTCGAAACACCGGGGTCAACCATATATATTTCCCTATCAACTAATAGCAACCCTTCACTATGGCTCGCATGTGACCCACAGAAGTAATACATGTGGTATGAATATGTGGAGGTTGGTATGTATGATGAAGAGGGAGATGACATTTATATATAGAGAGAGATATCCGGAAACAACTTCTCAGCCATATAATACCCCCTCCCCACATCTAACTATGAGATCCCAAATGATATAGAAAATGAGTTCCTACCTTACCTACAGTAAAATATGTGGGAAACTCACCAGTAGTTAAATGATAAATAACTCTCTTATCCTGGATTTGATGGTCACTATCAGACCATCAATATACTACATTGTTTGCTTGACTGGGCTTTTATCTCTATGGTTCAATACTTAAACTGGAAAATAAAAGTGCAAATCTACAGCATGCATTCTAACATTATATCATAACTCATTAGAAACTAATCTGTGAAGCCACATAATGTATCCTAATTTGATGAAGGGGAATAGATGGATTTTTTAATTTCACTGCACCCCTAAAATATTATAAATTAAAAAATTTGGCATCCTATAATGTCATATCCTTTGATGAAATCAGGGGACTAAGTAAAACATGAGCCAGTTGATCACTAAAATGGAATTCCCCCACTATAATGATGCTGATACATCAAAAATGAAAGGAGTGGACTCACAATATATCCTTTAATTGGAACATATGAAGTGATTAGAATAGATTACGGACACAAAAGATGAATTTATGGTTAACCCAAAAAAATCTCATAAATAATGACTCCCATAATGGTATTTCCTTGGAACCAGCTTATATATGGCAATAACTTCATTAAATCATGAATGTTGTAGTAGAATATTCTATTGAAACCAATCAGGAGTGAACCCATACCATCCGTCATGGGAAATATATACCACTACCCCCACCCCTTGGATCATCAATCCTTGAGAGGATTCAGGACATATCATCAGTAGTTGTAAACCAACCCCTTTACCACTGGGATTGGTAATTTTTTATCCCAATCTCTTTCACCATGTTTTAGCATACCCTAAGAGGGTCATGGAGAATTAGTGGTGGTTCTAGATCAACCCCAACTCATTTGGACGTGGGCATTTATATCCCAATGTCCATCCCATGAATCATCAGATCCTTGACCAAAATCATAAAACATTAACAAAAATATAAAAAATGAAAATTGTGGCCTTGAATTGCCTCGATCCTATATGGATGGGGGTATTTTCATCATCATCATCATCATCATCGACACATTGGGAATCAATTTTATCAATGTTGCGAGATAGATATAGATGGTCGACATCCCATCTGTTCTACCATATACCAAACAAACCTCTACTCTTTAGGGCCCATTCAGCTAGAATGATATGAAAATACTCTAATTTCACTATTAAATGATACAGGTCGATTTAATGAATGGAAATCCAATCAAACCCCATGGGGGATGTATGAAAAAAATTTCAATATGGACAAGGGTTAGAAAAATGACCCATGATGCATGTAGTGTAGTGGTACCCTATTGCATTGAGAGTACCTGAAAAACTAACATTTACATATACACCTTAGTGAATATCATCACCCTCAAAACAACCAATGAAGAGGATCAATAAAAAAATATAGAGGGTCACAAAATGAAAAATATACCTAGTAAGTAGGGTGATTTGGATGAAATAACTGAGGCTACACATATGTGGAACCGGATGAGAATAAAAAACATGGAACCTAAAAATATTGAGTTCCTACCATTATAATGGAATACCATTGAAGATAAAATGAAATGAGTGCGTACATCTCACTCATTTCCTAGATGATCCATATTTCAAACCATGGGGGAGCAGTTGGAAAAACATGAGGACGAGATACAAAATATTAGAAAACTCAATGATGATCCACCTAGGTGAAAAATTACCAATTGGTATTATCTTCTTCCTAAGATGAATATACCTCCTCCCAAACAATAGGAAATAGATGCCCCCTATAAGATAGGAATTTTAGTGTCATATTTTCTCTAGATCCAGTAAGCTGGTATACATAAATGAGGATGTTGAAGATGAACATGACATTTCCCATTTTGTTGATAACCTCTCCCATCCATGACAGTCAGCTAATATTAGAACTTATAGAGATTCATTGTGGATGGAAACCGGACCACCTCATCAATCCCCTCCCACTCCTAGAATATTGATGATTTCCTAGATAGTTTAACCTCAAAAATCATATAATTTATATTGAGTCCCCAACTCCTTGAATAGAAACCAATGAAGGGCGATGCAGACCTACTAATCCCAATGACAAGCCATATCCTAAATGGGTGGAAGAAACTATACCCCCTCTCAATTATTTAAATCATACCTTCTATACCATTGATGGAATGGGAGATCCAGAATAACATCTCACACACTTCATGTTCCAATTTGGTGTAATTATGGGCCTTAGAGATTAGTAGGAGGCAACTAAGAGACATGTTTTTTGAAGACTTTGATAGAGAAAACCTTTTTATGGTAAATAATCCTTGAATAAGGATCCATTGTAATACAAGAATACATTAATAATCAATTCCTTTACTATTTCATATCTATGCTAATTAAAATGAAAATTTTAGACCTGGAACATTGAAATCCATGTGAAAATGAGAGGGTGTTAGAAAGCAAAGCCAGATGGAAAGGATTAACCATTTCACTTAGTATATATCTCTAAAAAGAAAAATTACTATATATTTGTGCTTATAATATCTGAAATGATATGAAGAAACCTCTTATCTCGATGAAGTATCCATGAGAATTTTGTGGGTTCTCAAAAATGTACAATGTTTGGAAGATTCCATTCCATGGACCAAAGATAATTCTAGAATCATGTCCTCATAATAAGCAAAAAGGATGAACAATTCAAAGAATTCCACTATTACCATAAAACCAGGAGCAGTTACCATTCAAGAAATTAGGAAGCTCCAAAATAGCATTCCTCCTGTTATTAAGGAAAATTAGTAGTAAAATCACCCTCAATAGGAAGTGAAAAGATATCTGAGTCACCTAATATTTGAGGAATAAATTCATGAAGAATACACCTTGTAGAACAAGTAGGACCCTGATTATATCTTTCAATCCATGAAAATTAACCTACTTAAGCTGTCTTAACCTAGGAAACCTTACATGTTCCACCTCACTGATCGCCCTAACTAATTCCATTTGTATTTGAGGGTTGGTCACACCATCAAAAAATTGCATCATATTTACATAAGGACTCCAAATCATGGTTGATTCTAGCTAAGTGATTTTTGGAAACTTTCTTGACATATATGACCTGTGTAAACATATCCCACTAATAAGAAGAAGGTGATTTGAAAAAAGATACATCCAGGTGTGTGTAGAAGTAAAACTGGATAACTCAAAATATAGTCAATCAAGCTAATATAACCCTAATATAAAAGATTTAAAAGACCATAACTATTCTATAAATTAGTGAGGTGACATAAAATCTACCACCCTGAGGTGGATGTAACCATAATACATAGTAGGAGACATAAGGGGAAGAGTCATATTCAGTTCCTACACAATATCTATCTCTTGGAGATTTCATTCATACAACATCTGTGGCACGATAACCAATCCACAAAAAAAATCCCTCCTTAGATTGACATCTTATATTTGGTTATATTAATGTAATACACTTGGATATCCATTCTGTAATTATTAATATTCCTCTAAGTATGAATTACATATCCTTAATTAGGGAGCCAGAGGCCGCAAGCGCAGGTTCCAAAAGAACATGGGACAATGTGTGCATGGTCAAACCTAATATCTTAGTCACATCCCCAAATTGGATATATATTAAGCCAAAAATTTAGAAAGAACTATAGTGGTCAAAAAATAAACATAGAGGTTCCATATATCCCTTCATCAGTCTTCTCAGTCCATCCATCTTATAAAAATTCCTAGAAATGATTTGATTGTCTAATTAGCCCAAAAAATGGTTAAGGTTGGTAAACCTACGCAACTAGTAGATGATGTTCACTCAAAATTTTCATAAGAACTATGACTCTCTGCCTCAAATTCACCATCCCGTGATCTACATAATAAAGGGAAACCCCACTTTGGGAATCTCTGATCTATGGAAAAAAAGTTTGATGATCTAAAATTGTATCTTATTGTGCCATCTTAACCCTTAATCCCAGATGAATTCCATCATTCCATAGAACTCATTGAGGCACCCATTAAATACCTACAAAGACTATAATAGTTTGATATAGAATTTAATTAATCCTAGGTTAATTTAGTGGAGAATGTTCTATTAGGATTCCATGTCTCCAAATAATTTATAGAGTAGGATCAAGAAGAGGCCATCTAGGGACACATCAGACCCCTATGTTTTTCATCCATAATAAAAAATGTCTACATCCAAAGGGAAATGATTCAAAAGTTATAGGTTCAACCTCATCCCAATTTGGACGTTTTGAAAAATTTATTTAATGAGTTAGATTTATCCAATAAAAATCTAATCATTCAAGGGTATGATAAGTGTGAATAGAGACCTCTTGGTAAGATCATGCTAAAAAATAATTCTGGGCTGCTGATATCTTACATTGTATTCATGTTTGTCCAAAAAAAACTACATGTAATGTCTATCTCATGAGGCCTTGGCTTCACCCCCACGTGGTGGCACTTTAAACATTTCATCAATTATTTAAATAACCCATTGGTGGTAAGTTTTTGTTCCTAAATGGTGAGAGAAACCCCTATGAGTCATGGGAATCCATATATGCGGTCGAAACATTCTATATAAATAATGTAAAATGACTAATGATGGATGAAAATATTCAGGTTTCACCCCTAATGGATTATTGGATGCCACCAAATATCCATGGATTATTATTGACAATGATTATGTACAATCCATAAATATGATTAAGGAAATAGAATTACTCCCAAATTTCCAATTTCCTTCTATCCACAGTGAATGTGTTAAATAAACTCATTCTCAAAATCTCTGTATGATGAATCTAGCAGTAGCAGATGATAATGTATATTTGTATGGCCTATATCATCCCAATAGTGACCGAGATTCTCTCTAATTATCTACCATTTCTAGAACTGCTAAAATTGACTTAGAGGTATAATAGTAAGACGGTTACCTTTGGAACACCCTGCCCACATTTTAGAAGGGAATCTCCACCACTATTAATGAGATTATGAAGGTAAATAAGAGAATATAAATGACCTACTACAAACATTTATTACTACTTAAATGCCTCTTAAGGATAAACAGATGTAAATATTATTTCAAAATCAATGTTAACATGTGTTCTATTGGGATTGTACATAAATTCTTGAACTAAACGACGATGACGCTACATACCATCCAAAATTATCTGGTGACCATCGAGGATTCTAGTAGGTGTCTAAGAGGATTCACCTCTCCCATGATAATAATTCAGAGACATATGTTGAAAAATTTATCAAATATAATTTTTTCAATTAATTAAATTACCTAATATAGATTGTGAGAATCGTCCCCATCAATAAAAAGTAAGGTATTTTAGTGTATAAATCGATATCAAAGGATTTAATTGAAAATTACTAAATAAATATTTCCAATCTCGAATCACAGAACTCGTGATCGATGTAACTATTGGATTATAATATCTTTCTATCATGGATGGGTATTCGGGGTTTAAACAGATAAATATATCCCATAAAAAAGAGGAATCCAAAAATTTTATAGAACTTAAGGGGGGATATTACTATTAGGTGATTCATTTTGAATTAATGAACACTGGTGCAACATATCAAAGCCCCATATATATAATATTTAATCCATTATTGGGAATAGATGTGGAATGTTATGTTGATGAACTAGTGGTCAAATGATGACGTCAATATGACCACCTCATAGAACATCAAACAGTCTTCAAAAAAAATTGTAGCACAATTTAAATATTAATTCGTTGAAAATTTATTTTTGGTGTAACATTATGGAAATTCCTTGCATTAGTGGTATGCCACTGTGTAATTGAGGCTGACCTAGGAAACACTCCAGAAACCCTATAAATGTCATCCCCTATGAATCTCAAATAACTAAGGTAGATTCAAGGGATCCTCTCTAACATTTAGTGTTTCATTGGATACCTAGCCAAAAAAAATATATCCATTCACTTTGATAATGAAGAAAAGAGTTTATTAATGATGGTATGAAGACTACCAAAAATCCTCTAAGAGTTTAATGTTGTACCTATTTCACTGACCGATCTAGATACCACATGGGGAAGGAAAAAAACCTATATTATTTGGGGACACCATGGAATGATCACTTGGCGCACTCTTTACATGGAAGAATGATGCTAGGAATGAGAACAATCTCAATTACCAAAGTCAAACAATCCTAGGCACGGAGGGATGATATTATTTTTTACAAAAGATTATCATCTCTCACATATTTGAATTGAAGGAGCTGCAAAATTACTAACATCACCAAGAATTCCACTTGGTATCCTGTATTGACCAACACAAGTCCATGCATGTTCGTCCTATGTTGATTGAGCGTTTTTTTCCCATGAGTTGTTATTCTACAGCAATATAACATTCAGTTCATGTCAGTAATGTTAATTAAGGGATATGTCCAATATTATTTCCGTGTAACACATCGATCACTAGATATTATACTAGTGGATACTAAAATTCAAAATGAGGTGGTTTTATATGGCCATGACACTCCTCGGACATGGGATGAGTTTTTTTATGGTACCCCTCAATGTCCTATTAGAAAAAGAATAGAAAACATGAAGCTAAATTATGTTGGATTAGGGATTTTATTTTTTTCTCTAGAAAACTAATTTTCCCATACTTATTCCCAGTATCCAAAGGATAAAAAAAATGAGGCTGAATTCCTAGCCGTTATTTCTTTCTTGGAAATATCCCTACATCTAAAAATAACCTACATAAGCATCAATGAAGACTCAGAGCTAGTGACGAAAAAGATCAATGATGAATATTCCATAAAAAGGAAGAACTTATACCTCTCTCTGACTATGTCATCGGATTGATGGAATAGTTACCCATTGAAACCACATTTCATGATGTCCCCCAAATGCAATAACATGTCAGGCCCACCACCAATGCGAGGTTTCTTAATAAATACATGATTTAACCACCAATAGGTATTGTTGTCATCCTAACCAATGTTAAACTATATGAAAGAGGTCCTGGTAGCAGGAAGTTAAACTGCATAACATCTCACATCCTGACCAGAAGATGTTAAATAGTACTGAACATGTCATGGCCACTTGACATTTAACTTCATTAAAGATACCCAAACCAAATAATATTAAATATTAATGAATAATTCTTCAATGCATGACTTTAAAATACACTAGAAGCATCATCTCACCACCTATTTACTATATATGATCTCCCATGAAAAAGATAAATTAAGTTCCCCTATTCCTATGTATAATTTTGATCCACATATTGAATATCGCATCCATGAACCACGTATGGCCTGAAGATATCCTCAATATGCGACACTAAACATCATGATTATTCTAGAACTACATATAGATTCATACTCATTACAATGAGACAAGTAAACTAGATCATATATCATAGCCTCACCTCTACATGATACAGAATTCACATGTCCTTTATTTTAACTTCCCCTATGTGGTGAGAAAACCCTTTTACATTCTTAATTTCTCACATAGATCATAACTCGTGTAGTATTAGTAATTTTTTTATATTATTCTCTTTATAATTTAGACATTTCAATTCACGTCTGGGTTAGCAAGACAATGGATTGAAGACCATAAAAGGCACACCATGAGTTCTGTCCACATAACATTGAACTGCATAGTTTATATCTATTGTATAAAATAAAATTATGCATTATCATCGAGATCTCCCTAAGAGGACCAATATAATTTTTTCTAGTCTCCCACCACACCTCCATTCAAGAACTTCGTGGGGCTTGATTCCAATCACCATATGATATGAGGTGATTCCTAGATCCCTAGTCTTGTATCCAGATGGAATAATTAAAAGGAACAATTCCTCCTCTATGTATGGGTCAGCAATGCCTAGAGAGTTTCTTGTTCAAGAACTATGAGTGGATTGATTCCTTCCATTGAAAGATACAGTGTGAAACCTAGATCTCTAATCTCTAGTCCTAACATAATATTTCATTTTCCCATCGTGGAACCTACATCTTTACTGTATGACATTAAACTATATGGTTTCTCAAAAACTATGTGTTTCTTTATTCCTATTATCATAGGATATATAGTGATGGAAGGACCCCTAGTCTTAGGTCTAGCTACAAAAATCAATGGGGAAAATTCCCCCCTCTTCGTATAGGTCAGACCAACATGTAATGTTTCTCATTCAATAACTATATGAGGCTTGATTCCTATCATCACAAGACATGTAGTGACACCTTGATCACCCATCCTAGGTCCAGCTACCACAATCGATTGTAATAATTCCACCTCATCATATGGGTCAGACATGCAAGGAGAGTTTCCCATTCAAGAACAACAAATGTCTTGATTCGAGATATCAAACAATATGTAGTGATGCTCAGATCTCAAATCCTAATTCCAACAACAACAATTAATGGGAACAATTACGCCCTATATAGACAATTCAGACCTCTTTAGATGGATTACCATTCATGATCTACTTGTGGTTTGATTCCATTCATCATACGATAAATAGAGATGCATGTATCTCCAATACTGGGTCCATACATAATATAAATATTGTCCCCTCCCTATGTACGGGTTATACCTATGCAGGGAAATTTTCAAATCCTTTCTGCATGATGTCAATCTGTAAGGATCGGAGAAAATGTCCTCACTAAAAGAAGATAAACTACAAGAGAAACATCTAGGTCACAAGATGTTAAAAATTAATGAAATATTCTTCCCCACTACATGATTTTATAATTTGAAGGCCATCACCCATTATCATTATTTTTCAAAGGAAAAAAATATCCTAACACCGAAAAACTAGATAACAGGGTGATTTCAACAAATTTCATGCACCTAAAACCATAAATCAAAGTTTATATAATGATATACTAAGTGTTCTTTTAACCTATCAAAGACTTATAAAAGGACACTCGACTTCAAGGGACCCTTTTTTTACTATACATGTCTGCCCATTTTTCCTGTATATGATCCCCTAGTCATCGACCAGTTTCATCATAATGAAAAATGTAATTCTGATAATTTTGAACACTGATGTCATCATTGAAGAACTCAACATCTTGGGTTTTTCTGGCTTTTCCCCTATATGATTTTTCAATATCACTTCTCATGGAATGAAAAACTTGATACATGATTTATAACATTTTCATCTCATTCTTAGAAGGATATTGGAGTAATCTTGAACTCGGGTATCCTAATTTGTATGTTGTGAAACATCCCCATCATAACTAGGTCTATGTGCATCATGGATATAAACTATTTTCATTATGGATAATTTATTAGGCCCTTAATAAATTATTCTTTGATGGTCTGAATCGTGAGACCCTAAAACTTCTAATAAAAGAGAAATAAAATTTGTTAGGAAGAAAACTGACAAATGGTTTTCTGAGAAGAAGTCAAGTCTCCTTTATCTAAACTCATCATATCTGTTGTATTGAAAAAAGTGATAGAAAATATAAAGGAGGAATTAAGCTCATATGTCCTAAATTGGGCCCATATTAAAATCCTAGTCATTCTCACTGGGCCCCCTGGTTGAGGAAAAAAGTAGATAAATTATTTTTCACATATCCTCACTATAATAACATGTTCACTAGGTCGAGACATATCCTTTAGGATGCTCAATACCTTATTGAATATGAAACCTTCCAAAAATCACACTTCATGATTTGAACAATTAAAATTGTCGTATACCATCCATGTCCCATGGAATAGGATACCCAGCTTCAAGATACTGTTTCATTAACTATGCATGTATTCTTATGACCCCTTCATATGACCTCTTGGTCAAAAACCAAATAAATCATTACCTTACATAAATGGAATTATATTCCTTAAGATTTCTAAAGTATCCATGGTAGAACTTATCACCTTATCATTTTTGGGCCATCCATTGAATGATTATCCCATATCATCTTCATGACCGATGAACCATGATTTAAAATCCACATATCCAAACTATTCAAGTGTATTCGACATCCTCATTGTTATGTCAAACTATTTTGTTCTCTACATAAAAGTAAGAATCTGAAACTCTATCCTTGAACATTTTGATGGCCTATACCATGTGACAAAAAACCACATGGAATAGGGCCCATGCCTCCCTAAAAGAATTTAAATTTCTATAGGGCAGAAAAAACCCTTCATGGATAGCTTTTCCCCACCATCCACTTCATTACCCAAGAATTTGAGTTTTCAAAAATCTTTTATAACCACCTATGAAAGTGTGGAAACACCTCTATTAGATCATGATATTATTGCATAAGGTATTTGACCTAAAAACTAGAGTTTTACCCTCATTTTATCTAAGTAAGTCCAATCATCATGAGCCAAAATAACACTTTGGGGGAACTCATTACATCATGGTGTTTTTGTTCATCAGCATCATGATTGTCCCATTATATTCAATGACTGAAATATTTTGGTTAGTACTTAATTAACAGATATTCCATCTATGTAGGTGAACTGTGCTTACCTAACATTTTATCTCCACTAACATCATCTAAAAAATCATTAAAATCCCTTAGAAAAGAGTGGGGGAAACTATTATTGATCATTCAAGAAACACTTAAGGGATTTGACCTACTAAAAAAAGGAACTACCTTGTTGCAGTAAAGTTACTCCAATACTTGTGAGAACTATAAACACTATAGAATAACTCAGTACATTAGGGTGTTTTGGGTCATACCTACAATTCCTTCACTATATTCCATATTCATATATAATGTTTTGGAAGAATGACTTTAAACTGTATAGTGTTTGATTTCTTGGAAACATGAATTGAAATTACATAACATAATTAGGTCCTTAACGAATTCCATGAAAATAAATAGTAGATGTCCTTACAACATGACATTAAAAAGTACAACAGATTTATTTACCCCATAACCTTAAAATACATGGAGAAAATTACATTGATAAGGGTATATAAGGAATAGAAGAATGTCTGAGATTGAATATTCTAAATATCCAACAATAGAATCACTTCTCTTGAAGACACTAAAATACAACACAACAATAGTCTAGTATTAATGACCTTGAAATAGATAATTAAAAGAGACACATTCCTCACTAGGATGAAAAAACCAAAAGGGAATCCTAGGAAAAATTCATGTCTCTTCTCGTTGGACATGCACTTTGCGTGCTCCATGAAATATTAGTCAATAATAAAATGGAAATGCTTCATAGAATACCTAGGGTTGTCTTGAAAAAAAAACATCACCTTATACACCATTCTGTGGAAGCCCCAATGAATGAAGACGAAATTTTCATTCCTCAAAACTGATCCCTTGTCCCAGTAGACGTCTCTCCTCAGGGGGGGGGGGGGGGTAACCAACTAACATCCACCAAATGAGTATAAAAAAATATAGAAGTAAAAAATAACTAAATCAGGGGTATTATATCTCTGAAAACAAAGGAAGGGAATATGGTCAATCCACATGGACCATGTATGCATGAAAAGGAAACATTATTACATGACTGTTGGAAGGTCAGGAAAATAGATCATAGAAAGTACATTATATTCTTATAATAATGGGAATCCCCATTTACAAACCCTCCTACTAATGAGAAGGAACGCTGACAAGATTTACTGATTGTGTGGAGGCTACCAGACAAGTTACCTATAATTAAACAACTTCTCAACTGGTGGATTCATGAAAATCATTTAAAACCCCTTAAAATTTAATGGTGGTGAATGGTGGAATTACCTTATGAATGATAATTACATTGATCAACCTGTGACACACTCATGTGGTCTAAAAGAACTTATGAATCCCCAAGATATATGTCTAACTTTTTAACATATCATGTTAGTGTGTCACCTTCATTACATGAGGGGACTTATACACGTCTGTTCAAGAATATGATGCCCCTATGGCTCCATAGACAAGTATATTGGCTGTGTATAGAAATGCACACTATTCGTCACAAGATCCATCGTTGAGAACATGATGAATAAATGATAATGAGAATTATTACACTCAAAAACACTCTCACAACTTCATGCGATCTCCATTCCTTATTGAATAAATATTGAATTAAAAAGGGAAAATTTTGATGCTTCTTATGTGGGGAAGGTGTTATTATCTTCACAAAAAAGTTGTTTTACTTCCTAGGAAATCATAATTGGTCATGATAAACCCAATAAAAAATACATCATGATCTATAAAGGGCCCTTATAAATATCAAAAAAAATACCATGGAGGCCCCATTGATAGGACACCATTGTCGAGTGAAGGACCCCAGATAATCCATATTATTTCATAAACAAGAAATTTCATTGGAAAATTGTTCTCACCAAAACTCTAAGACATGTAATAATAACAGTTTTGAAATCCCATTAACTTCTCAACAATGTATGGAAAAATCACATTGATCATCTGAGGTATAGTAAACATGGAAATGCAGGAATATTTTCACAGTCTCTATCATCATGTGGCACCATAGATGACCAATGGAAGGATCATTCACAGAACTTGATTCAAAAATCCCTCCACCAAATCTAGATCATAATTTTTCCATACATTTCATGCAAGGTGGCACATAATCGGGGTGGTGAGGCCTAAAAATCCCACCCCCTCAGCACAAAAAAACAAAATAAGTGACTGCTACATGGGGGAAAAAGATGAGAGTTTTTAGAGAATAAGGTCAGACCATTTTAAATGTCATCCACCATGTAAAATATGGAAAATAACATAGGGTATCAACTGATATGCATATGTTCTTCATGTGATCAATCTATAGATCACGCGAAAGATGTCCAGTGAGTTAGCCAAGGTGTATGAAAGAGGTCCCACATTTAAACTAGGTTATGAAAAACTAAATATAAAATAATGCTTAACAAACATTTAATCACCTATGCAATAAAAACTAGAAAAAATACAAAAAATGATATGAGACTTATACTGAGAAAGATATTCTAATATTCTTTCACTTCGCACGAAAAATCTATATCATGTGACAACACCAGTTCATGTCTTCCATCTGATGTGACGCCCTCTCATTCATTAATTTGGACCATGTGATGTACCTTGGACATGTCAAGAAAATCTGGTGACACCCTCCGGGTATGCCATCCGATACTTGATAAGCCCTATATGGTTTCCTTTTGAATATTACATTATATTCTAGAATTTTCACCCAAGTCATGCGAGAAAAAAACCAAGGAATGTGAGAAATGTATGGTGATTTCCTGCAAAGAATTCTTCCATGTCATGTGATAACCTCTGTACAAGTTATCTAGATAATACGATGTCCTTTGGACATGTTGGCTAGGTCATAAGACACCCTCCAAATAGGTCAAACAAGTCATGTGACATCCTCCAGACATTTCATCCTTGATCCTATGGTGTTCTCTAGACATGAAATTCCTAATCATGTTATTCCTTCTAGAAATTGATTCCCTAATCATGTGATGTCCTCAAGAAATTTCATTAAAATAATACTAATTCCATTAGGTAAGGTATTCAGATCATGTAGTTGTATTTGCACATGTCCTCTAAGAAACTAGAACTTGTTTGGACATCTTTTTACATCTTAAATAGAAACCCTATACTTTTTAGGTAGGAAATCAGGAATTGTTAGAGAGTAAATGAAGACATTTCAGTAAGAAATCCAAGGACATGATAACCTTTTCTAGTGGATATATTCAGTCATACCCCCAACTAAACTATGAGAACTCTGATTGCTGCCACAAATATGATACTTAGGACTCATTCCTAAGGTCCGAGTTCAAATGGGAACCAACTTTGGTTTAATCCCTACCAGGTATTTGACATTGAAACCATTATGACCAAATATCTATGAGGGTATTATCATTATTTCTCACCCATCAGTGGATTGAGAAGAGAAATGAACCATGAGAACTCTATTTCTTTCCATAAACAAGATATGTTGGATTTTGTCTTAAGGATCTATTTCATATAGTCACCCACTATGGTGTAAGGACCACCATTATATTGACATTCAAATAATTGGGACCCAAAGTGTCCCATTGGATTATCACTTTCATCAACAATATGTGGATTGAGAATACACTAAACTACAAGAATTCTAATTCCTTCTATAATCATGATATGTTGGACGCCTTCCTAAGGCCATAACTCAAATGGGATCCAACTTTGGTGTAAGATCATCTATGTGTCTGACATTCAAACCACTAGGAAAAATTATTTTCAATGGGATTATCATTCTTCCTCACCCATCAAACAGATTGAGAAGAAAAATTAATTATGAGTAATTTGATTCAACAAGGTATGTAGGACATCTTTCTAATACCCAATCTCATATAAGAACCCACATTTGTGTAATCACTTCCATTTCTCTAACATTAAAACCATTATGACCCAATTAATCCGATGAGCTTATCATTCTTCCTCACCAATCAATAGATTGAGAACAAAACAAAACCTTAATTACTCTGATTCCCACTATATCTATGAAGTGTAGGATTCCTTCCTAAGGCTAGAAGCTTCATATCAAATATCTCATTCGGCATCCCCAATGAATATGTCTCACACCCATGTGAAATTTTACCGATCACTTGTTACCCCTTATTTCTCACACCATCCATATATCACATGGGCTTTGGGATTCATAATGAGAATATAATTTTCATTACAAATCACCCCCTTCCTGGGAAACATTAGTTTATAATCCTTATTTAGCATCATGGTATGGATTCCCTTTATAAGGAAATACACCTCAGGTTACATCTAGAGAGTACAATGAACTATGTTGAATAGTAATCTTGTTATTACTAGGATACATAGGATTCCCCTTTGAAGATCTATCTCAATACCAAATACTTAAGAGAACTCATATATTTCTATTATACATGATTTTAAACTACTTAGTTTTAATGATCTATATGGTATTTTATTCTTAGTACAAATATGATATATAGGATGCCTGATAAAGGTTCACCCCCATCCTTAAAATGTTAATCATCTCCCCGAAAAAAGAATGATGATCCCAACCTCCAATTCTCTTGACCAATGTGATTTCCTAAGCATCATTTGGTATAAAACCACAATTGACCACCTTCCTTGGAATATAGGTTTGTTCCAAGCTATGGACATGAGAACCATTAGGAGTTTCCATTTGGGATAAAATATAAAACCTAACATGAATGATTCCCCAAACATTGAACCCCCCCCCCCCCACAATAATCCATTGGGTGAAAAATTAATAGAATAATTCATCGAAAACAATTTGTAATTGATGAAAAATATTCTTATTTATTTGATTCATTTTCATTACATATATTATTGGGAACCATTAATTTATAGAATTTCATCTTATATCTAACACTTGGTATATAAACACTCTCAGTTTCATCACCCTTCCTTGATAAATAAAACATAAAGTTAGTAAAAGAACAATTCATTGTTAAACTCCATAATTAAAATATACTTTTTATGAAATTCCTATAATTCTTCTGCAAAAATTTAGGAGTGTGATAATATTAATTTTCACATTAATCTACTTATTGATTTAGAATATTTTAAACAAATTTTCCATGAATTTTTTTTGTAACAATTCAATGGTAAATTTCCATAAAATTTAACGATTCAACTTCTAAAACTACTTAAGTTGAGGGAAATGAGTTTTTCAAACCTCAAATCAATATATTTGACCAATTATGAACTGGAAACTTCATCTTCATAATCATCTATGATTTTATTTGAGGCACTACTATTCTTCTATGTATTGAATGTGATTTCTTTCTTAGCTAAACACTTATTCGACATAATGCATACCATTCTCATACTGTATACAACAGTGATGTCTTTAAACACATATAATTGATTATTTTCAAGATCCTGACCATATATATAAATAATATATACATAAAATATATCTATATGGAAACAAGGTTTCATCTAAAAAACCATTGAATCTTTATGAGTCATACTAAATCCTCTAATGGTTCTCACCACCTCATTATCCCTCGTAAATATTTTATCAATATATTTATCATCAAGAAAATGTAAATAATAAAACATAATTCAATAAGTATATAATATATAATTTTTATTTTGAAATTACCATCTTAAATATTTTATATCTTATCATAAATATCTTTCATAATGTTGATGCCTATGTCTATTAAAATACCCTTATCTAAAACTGATTTTAATATGGTATTTTTTTCTTTCCCATTAATATCCAAATTATTTTTATAAACCTAAGTAAAAGTTTTTTATTATTTGGAAAGATTAAAACCATCTGTTATAATTTCTATAACATCTATTCCAATAGAATTTGATTAGGGTATAATTATTTTATTCTAAATATTTTCATATTTTTTATTGAATATGGGAATACCTTTTTAGTTCACTGAGTTAAAATTGTTCATAATATTAATAAAAAATTACATAATAATGCCTTGTTTATTAAAAAAAGTAACTTAGAAACTACTCAAATTTTTAAGGAGAGAAATAATTAAATACTAGTAGATTTCAACAGTATTCCCAGTAGAGAACTAAAAACTTCATGATCTATGGAGGTATCCTATAATACTATAATACCGCTAGTTATATCCCAATACATGGTGTTCATTCACTAGGATTGTGGATGATTCAATTACTAGTATTATATTTTTACTTTTATGATTTCATTCAAAATAAACCATGTTCACTTGTTGAGTTACGGATCAAACATATCTCACACATCAAGGAAACCAATAAAAAATAGAACATCCATTATACATGGATCACTACTCAAAAATAGAAGCAACTCCTTTTCCTAATCAAGTAAAATATATGATCACATGATCCCCTAGAATAACCTAAGTAGATATAATGAAGAGCATATTTCATTGACTCATAATATGATAATTTAAATAATTTTGTCTCATTAAAAGTCTATTGATATGTTTTATTGACATCTTATACTTTTATGAGGTAGATATTATCCTTCTTACTCTAATTTGGTTGCCTCTTTAAAATTATATAATTCCCCCACACTTCTTCAATATAGATAATATATAATTTCATCCCCTATTCTTTAATACGTAGAACTTTTGGTCTTCATACAAACATACCTAGTGTGTAAACCTATTCATCATATTATTCTACTATCACAACTACATGTTATTTTCTTTTCGTTTTAATCTTCTCTATCTCTCTTTGTGCACACTAAACCATAAATTTTTATTTCATATATAGTATTTTACTCTCTCTCTCTTGAATCAACACACAAAACAATAGTTCAAATATGTCTTAAAAATAAATAATTTTATTCAACTACAAATTCGAATTTCATACTAAAATCCAATGTAAAAATCCCTCCAAATTATCTAAAACATATATTGAACTTATTAATATTCTTATTCATCCATTGGATATGAAAATAGTACTATGGGATAAATCATGATGTGATTGTATACATTTCATCATGATAAGTAACATAATATAAATGATTCTAAATTCTACATGGAACAACACTTCTCTTATTTTCTCTCAGTACAAATGATTATGGAATAATACAATATAGTATGGTATAATATATATATATATAAATCTAAAAATAACATCTATTCGGTTTCTTATAGATTTTTTTAATTTTCTTATTTAGTCAAATGAGACTCAAGCCTTTATTTACTATTCCCTGGCCTTAAATAACAATGGTAACTACTAGCAACTTTTCAACTATGGCTTGTATCATGATGTGGTTATCATAATCACGATGCAACTCTCATTCATAGGTTACACATTAATTTTATGAAATTTATGAATCCCAACATATTAAAGAAAAATCATAGGTATCAAAATACAAAATTTACATTTTCAAAATCTCATGTATGAAAATACTTATGTATAAACCCTTATATTTGAGGAAAATGTGATTTTTTATACCTTTTACATAAAAATTGAGTTACTGTTATATATCACCAAAGAAAAATTTACATATGACCACATACTATAGAGTGACCCAAATATATCACCCCATATTTACCTTTATATAATGATAGAGTCTCCACTTTCTAGACCATATTCTTAATTAAAATGATACATACTGAATATAAAAATTCTATGTATCATATTAATGTTTTTCCATTATAGATTTTTATTCTATTATAAATATATAAAAAATATGCCATAATAATAAACTATTATGTTTAGAGGATTGTTATATTTTTTGAAAAATTATTCTCAATAAAAAACATAAAATTTGAGGATAAATTCAATACTTATTGATAACCAATCTATTTTCATCAATTCTGCGCTATTTTCTTTATTTGGGTACTTTATATTTCTAAATCAACAAAACACCATATTCTGATTCACATAACATTTGTTACCAATCTTGTATTTCTATAATGTACACTAGGATTCAATCTTCCCATAATACCTATACTTAATTTTTTCAATTGTTCAATATAATCTTCCATTAATCAAACAAGATTGGAGTTACACTTCCATAACCTCACTTTACCATATGATTTCTTATGTGATTTATCCTATACAAATTTTGGATATTTGTGTCTAATTTCAAGACACCAATATCTTCCTGATATGTCTATTAATAACAATGGGACACAAACATCTTGAATTCATAAATCATTTTCTAGAATATCATGTAAAATTTTTACATCCTATATAATTATTACTTATAGATTGTTCTACTAAAATCATAACTACTTAAATTTATTGTCTCCTTTTATGTTACACTAATCACTCAACAGTTTCAATAATTGAAAATTCTTTTCATAGGAACCGAATTTGTAAACTTTTATTCTAAAAAAAATTTAAAGGGAATTTAGGAAACATAAAAGTTACCCAAATTCAATTTTATCTATGTTTCCACATAAGAGAACACAAGTGGATAGTAAATATTTGGACATATAAGAAATTTTTAAATGATTATAGAGAGAGATAGAGGTCACCAATCATAAAAAAGTGGGTAATCCAAAGAAAACTAACAACTACAAAACCATAAACCAAAAACGAATGAAAAATATCATTGATATTATCAAAATTATTATAATATAATAAGTTTTTATTCAAAGATCCTATTTATAATGTTGGAGAATTTTCATGAGAAGATATACATACTTTATTTCTACACAATCTCACCCTTTGGTTGTTCTTCAATTATTTTCCACTTCTTGTATTAATCTATAAAATGAAGGTGAATTTTTTAATCCTGATGAACTAAAACAAAATAAAATAAATAATATAATGATTAATCATTCTTTCAATATATATTTAATTATTAATAATCATTATCCAATATAGATAAATCCTCATATGGTGAAGAAATATGAAAATCCTTAAAAAACCATCCCAAATTCAACGTAACTGTTTCAATAAATTGTTAAATTTATTACCTTTACAAAATATAATAATCTAAAATTTTTAAATAAGGTGACTAAATTCACAAAATAAACATAACATTAAAGCCCCATACACCAAAAAGCTTCTCTTGATTGTAACATACAAACCATGGAAAAACATTATTCGTTCATTTTTATAAACTGTGGTAATAATGGTAATAATGATAAAACCTTACCGAGGACATGAAATATTCTTCATTACTCACAAAACAAATATTATTGGATATATTACATAAATCCAAATGGTCTTAAAATCTATCTATGATATCATAATCCAAATTTTCCATAAATAAATAATCAGTTCTAAAGAAATCAGAACTATAAAATTTAATTATTCATATATAAATACATTTAATTCCATCACAATTATCTCATTGTCCTAGACATATTTAGGGTCATATAACTTTAACGAAATTAACACATTTACATTAAATCACTTTTTAGTCCATCAAAATCATTCAATATATTCTTTCAAATCCTTAACGAAGAACTTATACTGAAAAATAATTATATATTTCATGATTTAGATAACATAATCTTTGAATTCCAATATATAAATAATTCATTCATCCCACTTACTTATCAAATAGTAAACCAAGTTTAATTTCCTTATTCTTTAACACTTGTTTACTTTAACATGTAATTTTAGTATCTTTATCATTAGAAATATAACCATTACTCATACCACCTTTTTTATTTTCATCATTTAATCTCCCCAAAGGGAATGAATTTTCATAACTCCTATACCTTCTACATATAACACATTAATGTAATGATAGTACCTTAGGGATACCAATATTACCATCCATTGTGATAATGGAAATTTTAATCTCCCCATTACAGTTACTTGATTTGGGTCCTTCTGTTCCAGAGTAGAAACAAATTCATGTTCATCTAATACATCCACATGGGAATTTCATTCAACATTCTCAACACAAAGGAAAATGAAGCTTCTCCCCTCTATGGTCTCCAGTACATTAACTTGCATATAAATATTTCCTACACTTCATTGGTGAGTTTGGTAGTCAGTTATTGTGAACATTATAAATCATGTTTCTTGAAAAATGATTAGGCATTATCACAACATCCTCTACTCCTGTCGTCATCCCATATAGAATATCATCAGAAAATTTTGAGTCTCATTTAATGTATTTCCAATTCGTTATGGTTCCTCCCATTGGATAAAATCAATACGCAGAGTCTGAGAAACACAAATCATAATAGGAATGAAATTAATTATGAAAAATCACTTACATGATGTCTAAATTAGGACACATTCATTAATACGTGACACCACATGTTTATCCTCATTTATTCATTATCATATTATATTTAAACCCAACTTTATTGTTCGTATAGAGTTTGGGAATTTATAAATCATATCCCACAGGATTGTCAAAATAGGTTTCCAGTAACGCCCACTGTCATGCACAAGTTCTCGATGGTGTCTAGCTTAATATAATGTTTTCGGGGTTGTTACCCCTATGGACATATATTCTATATCCACATCTAGATGTAGTATCTAGATAAGGATTAAATTTCATAAAAACCTCTCTTTTAATCATTTACATAAAATACAAGGCATTTCCAAAACCCTGACAAATCCTTATAATTATCCTTAGAGATCTCCCTAGTTGTATCTTTTGAATTATCCCTAGGTATCTTAAGAATTATTTTTATCCTAGTTTCCAAAGGTTGACTAAAACTTTTCATCGATACCAACTATTATGATTAAGGGATTAATATATTTTTATATTACATCATTTATTAAGATTATTAAATTCATTACACAATCACACGCCAAAGGATGGTAATAGTTTAGTGTATTCAGATTCATGGAGAAAAATTTCAAAATATTGGGAAAGATAATGAATGTATCCTAAAAGTGTCTTTCCATTTGACACTCATCATAGAAATACCCTATATAAAACCTTTCTTCATAACCTAGGGAAATAAAACATAATAAATGAAGAGATCAAATACTTAGTAAGGGTAAATAGGAAAGATACACAATCATAATACTAATAAAATGGTATGAGAACAAGAGCACATCATTTGAAAACAATACCATGTATATCAAATATCATAATCTTGAGTCATACAATAATTATTGGATAGTCATAATATTTTAATGATAATATAATCAACAAACATGATCCATGATAACATAAAATATGTATAATACATGTATTTTTCTTATACGAATAATCATATAAAAATACTCCCTAGATGTCATTTCTTATTTTCAAAACATATTAAGGAACATCATTTGGGCTATAATAACTTGTTGAGACATACCACCATACCCAATTACAAACATTTCTTTATAGTGTAATTGGTTCACTCCCCACACTGTAATAATGGTAAAAGTACCTTAATACAATGAGTTGACTCTCTATTAAATCCATGTATCTCTCAATAAATATATAAATCATTACCCAATTCATTGGTGGGAGATATATTTCTCACCCATCTCATATTTAAATCATGCATTTGTGTGTCACAAAATCATAAATATTCATTATATCAAAACCCGTGAATTTAAATTGGAATCATAAATATTTAATATTATCTTTATTTTAACGGTCGGAGCTGAAGCCTCATTTTATTAGTAAAGCAATGCGAAGACCTCTTTTAACTGGGTAGAGGGAGACCCATTACATAGCCCGAAGTCCCTATGGGCATGTATCCCATTACATAGCCCATAGGTCCAAATTTTTGGCCCAAGGATAATTCTATGAATTGTAATGCTATAGTCCCTTACTGCTACAGTACCAGCATAGTTTCTATCATTGCTATAGTGCCATGACACTTCTATAATGGCATGCCACAACAATAGTAACCACTGATGCTATTGTACCTCTTTTTCTACAATACATTTGTTTCTAAAGTACCGCTATGGTATTACTATATTACCCTACACACAATGGTTTTGAACACCCATTTTTCTTGTAGGATTATGGGGTTCTTTCCACTAAGCCAAACCCCAACTACAAAAAATGTAAACTATTTAAAGAAAGAATATAAATGTTACCCTTGGACTATATCTCTAATAAAGAATGTGTAACACCAATATAATTTATATTAGATGGTAAAATGATTATTAAATGTAATTTTAATTATTTTATGTGGAAAATTTGTTTCCTTCTTTGAAAAATACTTTTTAAAACATAAAACATTTTGAAAAATGTATTCCTTTAAAATAACCTTGAATATTTATAAACAAATATTTTAAAAAATTAAAAAAAATTAAAAAATAAAAAAACTTAAAATACTTTTCCTTGAAAATTATATTAAAATACCATTTAGAAATATTTTTAAATTTTTTTTAAATATGTTTTATGAATAAAATAGTTTTCCTACCAAAAACATATATAAAGATTGATTTTCTTTAAAACATTATCTTGGTTTTATTATGAACCTAAGAATGAAAAAAATAACACCATTTCATTAATATATCACAAATAAACATATTATAATAAATTTAATAATAATTATTGAGATACATGTCATAATATTTCATCAATGGAAGCATAATCATAAATAATCATGATAAACAATGAGATTGTGGTAACAAACTCTTACCTCTTTGGTATTATTTAATCATAATACCCATGAATGAATAACATTATATAAAGAATAAATTATCAATAAAATAATTTGATTCATGTTTAAAAATTAAATTGGCCATCATATTCCCCTTTTAAAATAATATCGGTGTATCACATAACATTTATATCAAAGAAGGAAAATTGACACAAAATTCCCTTACTGATTTGGTAACTTCTGAATCGAAACCCCTGTGAATGAGAGATAAAAAAATTGATATGTAAATCAAAATAATTTTATTTACAAGAATCATAAATTATAGTTATGGTAATTATACACACCACATACCATAAATTGGTGGTAATTATGGCTTGTGTCTCATGGAAAATATAATTGAGATGGAAATCTCATAACATAATTCGTGACTTTCTTCGTACTTTTTTGAAAATATTGTATAATAAATATAGGTGTATTATAAATATATAAATAACCATATTAATAAATATCCTATTATATAATATTTTATTAGGACTTTATATTACTCTTTTTTTAAATCCCATTATGAATTTGTGTTTCAGGTAATAACTGTTTTGTTTTTTGTGTATGTTTTGACTTTTTATAACGACAGAACATACCTTGATCAGGAATTAATAATTTACAGAATGTAGAAAATGATATAAATATAATAGATATTAATTAATTATTTATTTAAATTAAACCATAAAATTTAGTGATATGAAAGAAAATCAACTGTTCATCGAGACGGTAGGCCGTACAAAGGCCTAAAAATGTTTCTGTTTTCTTGTTGTATTGAAAGAAAGAAATAAAATTATATATATATATAAATATATATATGAATAATAATTATAATAGAATTATTATATCATTTATATAAATATTTTTAATCACATCATTAACACAATATATATAAATCCTGAACGAATCACATCACTTCGTGAGTTTGTAGTCAGTCGTACACCTGAACGATGTTATCATATTCCCACAAAATGGAAAGAATGATTGTATGAGTGATATAATAACTAAAAAAGATTAATAGTATCATAAATGTAATATATATAATATATACACATTATTTAAATCATTATCTCCATCCTTTAAAGTTTGTGATGGAAAAACGAATGACATCGGATCACAAGGTGATATTCCACCATACACACGAACAATGACTCCATAACTCATTTGGTGGAAGTACTTTTGTTTATAGGCTTTAAACATAAAATAATAAAATATAATTATATTTAAGATATTTTTTTATTATATAATCAATATATAAATATAATTGAAGGAGTTTGAGGAAGATTTAAAATAAGACAATCATATGAAAATTAGTAACCTTTCTTCATGTATCCTCATTCAGTTTGCACTAAAGACTTCAAAGCATTGAATTATGCCAAATATAAGGATTATAGAAATTGGGGAGGGAATTTGGTAAGTTATTTGGGCTTATCATGGTCTATAAAAAATTATTTATATGTGTGAAGACATAAGGAGAGTGTGTGACCTTTTATTGCTTAGAATGTGGGAATTCTTGTAAATTCTCAAAAGTATTCACTTTTGGGATGTCGTGCCTACCTCAAGTTGCTCCAATGCATAGAATTTAAGGTTTTGATGGTATATATGGTCAGTAAAAACCTCAAAAACATTTATACACTATTTTTAGATATTGTTTCCTTAACTCTTAAGTTTCATTATTTTACCATTTTGATTTTTCATCTTGTTAACTTGATTTCTAACCTGAGTAATTTATCAAATAAGAATAATTTGTAGGTATAATTAGTAGAGAATTTGTAATAACTGATTCTAAATATGGTATGTAAATTATAATTTATATGTCATATGTGTATTAGCAATTAAATTTAACATAGGTACATGTGACACACTCAAAAATCATGTTAACTGCAATTTCGCTCACAGATTTTCTTTTATTTAACGTTTAATATAGTAATTATAATAGACAAATTGGTCCATTAATGGAGCATAGTTATTATTTATTAATATTTAAAAATAACATGTAATGATATATTATTATTTTTAGTAATTTTAAATCAATTAATTGTAACATCCCAAGTAAATAATGAATAAAACATTTTCATATTTATTAATATTTACGAATTAAATATTAATTTCACTTTAAAAGGGATGCTATGTTCGATAGCGTACCCGATATGCAACAAAGAGTTTCATTGAAATCATTTGTTGCACACTAGTAATAAAATAATATTATTTTAAATGGTAGTTAACACATTGTCGTTGTATTGGCGGGAATAGATAGAAATAACTAAAATATAATTATATATGTTTTTTAAATGTTTTTGCTTTTATCTAATAAAAGATAAAGACTTAAAATACGGAAAGAATTCAATTTTAGGCGAATATGTCCTAGTTTTCACTAAAGGTTCACTTATCGCCTTTTGATGGCGAACCGTCATTAAATATAGTTTTGTTCACTCTTATACATTCTATTGGACCAAATAAAACTCTTCTTTATAATTGGGACATCAAAATTTACTTTGTGTAAATTTTTGGTATTTTTCCGATAAAGTTCATTTTTAATGAATAGTGTAAAATGTTGTATTTTAATTCAAAACCTCTTTTTAATATAATTTATTTATATTATAATATTATATTTTTAATTGGTTTTAAAGTGAAATTAGAATATATTTTTACCATTAAATATAATAGTGGTCGTTGGAATCAATATCACTTTGAAACTAGACTTAAACTAGTATCAATCTTTTGATACTTATTGTTTCATAAAAACACGCTATTTGACATGACAGCGGGAATTAATTATTAAATTAATTAATTTGAATTATATGATTTTAATTTTGTAAAATATATATCATTTTCGAATTCAGAATATCAAATATAGCTTAGGGTGAAGTTTTGGTATTTTTCTGAAAAACTTCAATTTTTGATGAATAGTGAAACCACTAAGTGGTAGTTAAAGAAACTGATTTTTTTTGGTTTAAATGAAACTTTGTCACATCTGTGATTTGATTTTCAAAAATACAACATACATGGATGTCATTAAGAAGTAAAATTTGGTTCAATGAGATTAAAATAATTTTTTGGTGAATAGTAACTTTTAAGTTCTTAATCACGATTAGAGGTAATTAGTGTAGTTTAAGGTAAAAATAATGCTTTAATAAAATGAGATGATCTTTACACATGTCCTACCCTCATTGGATGTGTCATGGCCGACCAAGAAAATCCATGGGTCATCTTGGGGACCCCATGGAGCCACTTTGGTTGGGAAATGACATAAATAACTTTTTATTAAATGTTAATGTAAAAATGACACAAACATGAGATGTTTTTATAACACAATTTTTACATGGGGTTATACAAGTTGGAGTTTTGATTATAAATAGTAATTGGAAAGCTAAAACGATTTCCTACATCATTGTTTTTTTTAATAATTTTTAGACTTTAAATATATTAAATTATTTATGTCATTTTGATGATGCAGCGATTACCTCATTAATAAAGGATTTAAATAAAATGAAATGATAATGTAAAATCTATGACCTAAACATGTCCAAAACCTATTGTATGGGTGTATTTCTAACCCTTCTCACCATACCCTCGAATTATATCAATGTGGGACCTTTTGAATCGGAAAATCATTTTAAAATAAAGTAACTTATCTTTACTTTCCAAGAGTGCCCCTCCTCTCCTCTTATAAAAGGCCCCCACATCTACCTCTTTACCCACACTTCCAAAGCTTTTGGCTCGGCCAACCCCTGCCCATTTTGTCTCTCCACATCCCTCTCTTACTCCTTGAAGTCTCACGTTGGGCAAAAGTCTTCCCAAGGAAGCCTTTGAGCTCAAACCAAAGGGAGTTACCCGATTTTAAGGTAATGTCTTCACTTGAGTCCTTTTGTTTTATTTTACTTCTCCAACCCCCTAAACTCTTTTTTATTAATTTATTTTGTAAAAACTATAGTAAAATAAATATACTAGTATTTTTTTATAAGAAGGATTCTAGCTACACTTACACACACCTACATCTAATGGTTAAAGAACATACTGTTTCCGTGTATGGCGAATTTCGGCCTCCTGAAACGATGATTGTTCAACATAATTTTTAACACCTTCAACGGTGGAAATTAAGATGACACTATATTTATATATGATATATAATATTTCTATGTTTTCCTTAAGCTTCTTTATTTTTCATTTTGGGAATGCCTTTATGGTTTCCATTATGGGTAAACGTGATATCTTCATTTAAGGAAGTGCGGACTACCGCCCCCTCAAAGTGATTTGATTTGTTAAATACAATATGTGGGATGTATAAAGGATTGAGTTATGATATTATATTTTATATTACACTGGAATTATTATATACCTTTATATCATTATGATTCCATTCTATAAAATACGAAATAGAAATGAAAGTAGCGTTCATGCGTACATACGGCTTACCGTCTCCATGAACAGTGCATTTCATTACTTGCCTCTAAATGATTATGTAATATTATAAATGCATGTATATACTAGATATATATGATATATATGATATATACATCATGATTATAATTCTGGATATAATGGATACATGAACAACTTGTAATTATAAAGGGTTTATATTTGACTCAAGTACCAATGATCATTAAAACGATCATTATTAACTTAAATAATTACATAGTGTTCAAGACATGGAAATAAGTTATATAAAAGGAATAATGAACTTGAAAAAGTTTCTTAAACAAGTAAAAATTAACTCAAGTTTATTATTCATGAGATTAAGGAACGACCGAGTCAAGTCGGACCCGAGGTGTGGGACTTCGTCTCAATCTCCTTTCATTGAGGAATATTTCGTTTTATACAAAACTTTCTTTTATACGGTGTATAAACCCCTTTGACTTTTACATTTATACAAAAAGGAATCTTTTTCTACGAAGCGGTTTACAAAATGACAAAAAGGAATGTTTATTTTAATGTACTTGGTGACAATGACCTTTTCCGCCGCCGCGAGTATTATTTGTTCTTTGGATTCCTGAACAAGCCGTAATGTTTTTTAAATGAAATAAATACCATATACTCTTTTATGTATTTTGGTATTGAAAATGGTTTTTATAATGGATTTGTTATGTCAATATATTTAAGTGATACATTGTGATCAAAGTGTGGAAATGTTTTCTTTCCATTATCTTTGTTTTATGTCTTATGATTTTTATAATGGTACTTGGACATTTGATGGGTGGTTACGTGATAAAATATATGAAGGGTGATGTTGTGAATACAAGGATGGGTGGTTACATTATAACCTTCAATGCATTGGGCATGGAAGTCGGCCGTATGGCTATTTCATTAAGTATGTATGAAATTTGGACGTATAGCTATTCCATTAAGTGATATGTGTGGAAGTCGACCATATGGTTATTCCACTTAAGTATGTTTATGTCCCAAGTTACCTTTATATGTTATGTGTTCTTTATATGGGTTTTATGGTAATCCTTAGGTTACTAAAGGGTAATTAATGATATTTTATTCAGTGAATAGTTTTTACTACTTCATGAAGGTGAAGGTATTACTTTAATAATGTATACACGGTTTACTTGTTGTTTGAAAAACTAACAGTTTTCATTCTTTGTGTATCCCTTACTGAGCTTTTTATGCTCACCCCATGTTTTTTTGGAATTATTTTCACAGGACATAATGTGGAATAGGGTCAAGGATGGGATCAAGAGAAATTCATTCTATATAAAACATGGAACTAGACATGTTTCTTTTTAAGAGTCTTTTTTATTCTATGGAAACTTAGTAGAAGAGTATACTTTGTAACCTTTTGAGATGTTACAGTTATGTCCTAATTCTCTAAAAACTTATACCTGAAAAGATCCTCAATGTGAAGTATTCATTTAATTCAGTATAAAGAGATGTTTAAGGTTGGGGCCTTATAGTTGGTATCAGAGGTCGGTTTAGACAACTTTAGGAGTTAGAAAAGTGAAAAATTATAAGTTAATTTATGGTATGATTGAAATTATATAGCATTTAAAGATTACCATGTTGCTTCGCCTAAGATATTTCTGTGTTCAGAATGGTTTTCCGTATAGGAAACAAAGCAGCTATGTTGGGATGACATCAGGAGTAAGACAACCTTTCAAATCAACAACCTGAGATGGTCGGAATCGGAACTGAATAGTTTGTTGCAGTGATGGCACAATTGACTCATGCTATAAATGGTGGTGGTATCCATGCACAAGATCAGCCAGATCAACCATAGAGGTACATGTCAGTGGTGGAACATTTCATGAGGCAACATCCCCCATAATTTAGAGGATTATCTGACCCCGTGCAAGCTGAAGGGTGGATTAAAGCACTAGAGAAGATTTTTGATGTCATGGGGTGTTCAGAATATCAAAAGGTTAGTCTTTCTATTTACCGTTTTGAAGGTGAAGCTGATCCATGGTGGTCGATGGTGAAAAATATTAGGGATAGTGATGAGATTGAGGATCATCACTGGGATGAATTCAAAGGTATGTTTCTTGAGAAATATTTTCCTAAGGTGGTTCATATTAGGATGGAAAAACAGTTCCTAGAGTTGAGGCAGGAGGATGATTCAGTGGCTACTTATGAAGAAAAGTTCACTCGATTGGAAAGGTATGATCCAAACTTCATACGAGATCTTGATAGTAAAATAAACTGTTTTTACTCAGGGTTAAAGCCAAATTATTGAAGGGATTTAGCTTCTCGTGAGTTCAAAAGTTATGAAAAACTTGTTCGATGTGTGGAGGTGGAAATGGAGATTTCCGATGATCAGGTGTTCTATGAAAAACAACAGAATAAGAGGTCCAGTTTGATGGAAAAGGTGAATAATTCATCAAAAATGCAAGGAGGTAAGAAAACCAAATATCTATCCTGTGAGAAGTGTGGTAAAATGCATCCTGGAGAATGTTTATCCAAGTCTGGTAAGTTCTTTCGGTGTGGTAAGTCTGGTCATATTGCTCGTAACAGTAAGGAGGATGATCAAGCAGGAAATGAAAAGCCAGCGATAAGATGTTTTAATTGTAATTAAATGGGTCATTATGAAAATTAGTGTCTAACGAAGAACTCAACTAGGGGAAAGCAGCCAGACTACAAGCAGAAAGGGGTGGTGAAATCCTTTGCAACATCCTCTGCAGATGTTGGGCCATTGAATGAAGTGGTATCAGGTAGACTGTTTGTTTGTTTAGATTATTCCATTGTGTTGTTTGATTTAGGGTCTACTCACTCTTTCATTTTGGAGAAGTTTTCTAGTAAATTGGAAATTCCATGTCAAGATTTTAATCCTGAACTTATGGTAAAAACACCTGGAGGGAACGTTGAGACAAAAAGGAATTATGGGAACCTTCCTATCCTTGTGTGTGGAAAGAATCTACCAGCAATTCTTATTGTTTTGCCTCTAGTAGATTTTGATGTTATTTTGGGCATGTATTGGCTTTCTATTTATCATGCTAAGATTGACTGTAGAGCTAAAATGCTTTATTTTCAGAAAGATGTTCAGTTTGTGTACAAGAATGAACCCTTGATTTTGATAACATATCAGGAAGTTGAGAAACTTGTAAAATATGGAAATGATTGTTACCTTTCACATATTTTTGAAAATAAAGAAACTATTTAGATTAATGATGTGCCAGTGGTAAATGAGTATCTTGATGTTTTTTCTGATGAGTTTCCTAGTATTATTCATGATCGGGAAGTTGAATTTACTGTTGACTTAGTTCCTGATTCTAAGCCAATTTCAAAACCCCCTTATTGAATGGCTCAAGTTGAACTTTTAGAGTTAAATAACCAATTGCAGGAGTTATTAGATAAAGGTTTCATTCGACCTAGCACATCACCATGGGGTGCTCCTATCTTGTTTTTTAAAAAGAAAGATGGCTCAATTAGACTTTCCATTGATTATAGAGCCTTGAATAATATTACTGTTAAGAACAAGTATCCTTTTCCTCATATCGATGATTTGTTTGATCAGCTCCAGGGAGCTCAGTATTTTTCTATGATTTACTTGAGGTCGGGGTACCATCAGTTGAAAGTAAAAGAAGCAGACGTTCCGAAGACTGCGTTCCATACAAGATATGGCCATTATGAATTTGTAGTTACGCCTTTTGGGTTAGCCAATGCACCTGCTATATTCTAGGACCTTATGAATATAATTTTCCATGAGTTCATGGATAAGTTTTTGGTTGTTTTCATCAATGATATTTTTGGTGTTTTCTAAAAGTAAAGAGGAGCATGAAAGTCATTTAAGGGTTATCTTGCAATCCTTAAAAGAAAAGAAACTATATGGAAAATTCAGCAAGTGTGAGTTTTGGTTACAATGAATTTCTTTCCTGGGTCACATTGTTTCAAAAGATGGCATAACTGTTGATCCTACTAAAACAAAAGTTGTTGAAGAATGGCCAAGACCCACAAATGTAACCGAGATCCGTAGTTTTCTTGGTTTGGCAGGTTACTACCGAAGGTTTGTTGAAAATTTTTCACATTAATCTAGTCCAATGATTAAGCTAACTAGTAAGGGTGTTAAGTTCATCGGGACAAAAGAATGTGATGATTGTTTTCAGGAGTTGAAAATAAGATTGGTGAATGCTCCAGTTTTGGAACTTCCTTCCAGGAATGGTGAGTTTGTTATATACAGTGATGCTTCTTTGAAGGGACTTGGCTTTGTACTTATGCAAAATGATCAGGTAATTGCTTATGCTTCACGTCAGTTGATAATTCATGAGGAAAATTACCCTACACATGATTTGGAATTAGCCGCTGTTGTTTTTGCTTTAAAAATTTGGAGGCATCATTTGTATGGAGTAAAGTGTGAAATATATACTGATCACAAAAGTATAAAGTATATATTCACTCAGAAATAATTGAACATGTGATAGAGGAGATGGCTGGAATTAATCAAAGATTATGATTGTACAATTCATTACCATCCAGGAAAAGAAAATAAAGTGGTTGAAGCTTTGAGTCGAAAAAGTAATGCTTCATTAACCATGCTATGTTTGGAACGAGATCCTTTGGTTTTTGATTCGATGAACTTTGGAATAGAAGTTGTTGGTGTAGGAAGTTCTTCTGTTTTGTTTCAGGTATCAGTGAGATCATCCCTATCAGACAGAATTAAGCAAGCACAGAGGGAAGACAGTGAGTTGCAGAAAAAGGTAGAGCTGGTTCAGAAGGGTAAGTTGCCTGAATTCAACATTGATAATGATTGTGTTTTGAGGTTTGGGAAGAGATTATGTGTGCCTTGTGATTCACAGTTTTGATGAATAAGTTGTTATGTGAGGCTCATAGTTCCCCGTTTTCAGTTCATCCTAGCAGTACTAAGATGTAAATAGATCTGCGGGAGTATTACTTGTGGGATGGAATGAAATGGTATATTGCTGATTTTACTGTGAAGTGTTTTACTTGTCAACAGGTTAAGGAAGAGCGGCAGTTACCTAATGGGATGCTTCATCCTTTACCAGTGACAGAGTGGAAATGAGAAAATATATACATCGATTTTGTCATGGGATTACCGAAGACATCTAGAGGTAATAATGCAATCTAGGTTATTGTTGATCTCTTGAATAAATCGGCTCATTTCCTTGCTATACGAGATACTTTTTCCCTAAATCAACTTTCCCATTTGTATCTTAAAGAGATATTCCAGTTACATGGAGTTCCTCTCTCCATTGTGTCCGATCGTGATCCCAGGTTTACTTATAACTTTTGGAAAGGCCTTCAGAAGTCGTTGGGTACTGAATTAAATTTTAGTATAGCTTTTCATCCTCAATCAGATGGGCAGTCAGAACGAAAAAATCAGACCTTGGAGGATATGCTACGAGGTTGTTCGATGGATTATCAGGGAAGTTGGTACCAACATCTTTCTTTGGTTCAGTTTTCTTATAATAACAGTTTTCATTCCAGTATACAAATGGCACCATTTGAGGCATTATATGGGAAGCGGTGTCGAACTCCAGCATTTCGGGATGAAGTGGGTGAAATGAAGCTAATGGGACCATAATTGGTAGAAGAGATGGAAAAAAAAGGTTAGTTGATTCAGAAACACATGAGAACAGCTCAGAGCAGGCAGAAGAGTTATGCAGATAACCGGAGAAAGGATCTATCTTTCGAGGTAGGTGATCTTGTTTTTCTCAAGGTTTCTCCATGGAAATGTGTGATGCGATTTGGTTAGAAAGGAAAGCTGAGTCCAAGGTTCATTGGACCATATGAAATTCTGGAGAGAGTTGGATCAGTTGTATACAGAGTGGCATTACCTAGGAGTTTATCTCAGGTACCCAATTTTTTTTCATGTTTCTATGTTGAGAAAGTATATGCCAGATCCATCTCATGTTTTGAGTCCAGAGGTAGTTCAGCTGGAAGAGAACCTATCTTATGAGGAACAACCGGTCCAGATTCTTGACCACAGGGAGCAGATGTTACGGAATAATGTGATTCATCAGGTAATGGTTTTGTGGAAAAACCACATGATTGAAGAGGCAACATGGGAATCTGAAAATGCTATGAGGGATAAATACCCCCACTTATTTTAATAAGTGAATAAAATTCTGAGGACGCAATTTCCAAAAGGGGGGAAGGATGTAACATCCAAGGTAAATAATGAATAAAACATTTTCATATTTATTAATATTTACGAATTAAATATTAATTTTACTTTAAAAGGGTTTCTATGTTGAATAGTGTACCCGATACACAACAAAGAGTTTCATTGAAATCTTTCGTTGCACACTAGTAATGAAATAATATTATTTTAAATGGTAGTTTACACATAGTCGTTGTGTTGGCGGGAATGGATAGAAATTACTAAAATATAATTGTATATGTTTTATAAATGTTTTTACATTTATCTAATAAAAGATAAAGGCTTAAAATACGGAATGAATTCAATTTTAGGTGTATATGCCCTAGTTTTCACTAAAGTTCACTTAACGCCTTTTGATGGTGAACCGTCATTAAATATAGTTTTGTTCACTCTTATACATTCTATTGGACCAAATAAATCTCTTCTTTAGAATCGGGACATCAAAATTTAATTTTTGTAAATTTTTGGTATTTTTCCGATAAAGTTCATTTTTTTAATGAATAGTGTAAAATGTTGTATTTTAACTCAAAACCTCTTTTTAATATAATTAATTTATATAATTAGATTATCTTTTTAATTGGTTTTAAAGTGAAATTAGAATATATTTTTACCATTAAATCTAATAGTGGTCGTTGGAATCAATTTCACATTCAAATTGGACTTAAACTAGTGTCAATCTTTTGATACTTATTGTTTCATAAAAACAGGCTATTTGACATGAGAGCAGGAATTAATTATTAAATTAATTAATGTGACTTATATGATTTGAATTTTGTAAAATGTACATCATTTTAGAATTCATAATATCAAATATATCTTAGGGTGAAGTTTTGGCATTTTTGTGAAAAAGTTCAATTTTTTATGAATAGTGAAACCACTAAGTGGTAGTTAAAGAAACTGATTTTTTTTGTTTAAATGAAACTTTGTCACTTATGTGATTTGATTTTCCAAAATTCAACATACATGGTTGTGATTAAGAAGTAAAATGTGGTTCAATGAGATTAAAATAATTTTTTGTTGAATAGTAACTTTTAAGTTCTTAATCGCGATTAGAGGTAATTAGTGTAGTTTAAGGTAAAAATAATGCTTTAATAATATGAGATGATCTTGACACATGTCCTACCATCATTGGATGTGTCATGTCCGACCAATAAAAGTCATATTTTTGATTATAAATAGTCATTGGAAAGCTAAAACGATTTCCTAGATCATAGTATTTTTTGTATAATTTTTATACATTAAATAAATTAAATTATTTATGACCTCATGATGATGCATCGATTACCTTATTAATAAAGGATTTAAATAAAATGAAATGATAATGTAAAATCTATGACCTAAACATGTCCAAAAATTATTTGATGGGTGGAATTCGAACCCTTATCACCTTAACCTCTAATTATATCAATGTGGGACCTTTTGAATCCGAAACTCATTTTAAAATAATGTAACTTATCTTTACTTTCCAAGAGTGCCCCTCCTCTCCTCTTGTAAAAGGCCCCCACCTCTACCTCTTTACCCACACTCCCAAAGCCTTTGGCTCGGCCAAACCCTGCCCATTTTGTCTTTCCACATCCCTCTATTACTCCTTGAAGCCTCAATTTGGGCAAAATTCTTCCCAAGGATGCCTTTGAGCTCAAACCAAAGGGAGTTACCCGATTTTAAGGTAATGTCTTCACTTGAGTCCTTTTGTTTTATTTTACTTCTCCAACCCCCTAAACTCTTTTTATTCATTTCTTTTGTAAAAACTCCAGTATCATCAATATACTAGTATGTTGTTATAAGAAGTTTTAGAGCTACACTTACACACACCTACATCTACTGGTTAAATAACATACTGTTTCCATGGATGGCGAATTTCGGCCTCCCGAAACGATGATTGTTCAACATTCTTTTAACACCTTAAAAGGTGTACATTAAGATGACACTATATTTATATATGATATATAATATGTTTATGTTTTCCTTAAGCTTCTGTATTTTTCATTTTGGGCATTCCTTTATGGTTTCCATTATGGGTAAACGCGATAACTTCATTTAAGGAAGTGCGGACTACCGCCACATCAATGTGATTTGATTCGTTAAATACCATATGTGGGACGTATAAAGGATGGAGTTATGATATTATATATGATATTACACTGGAATTATAATATACCTTTATATCATTATGATTCCATTCTATAAAATAATAAATTGAAATGAAAGTAGCGTTCATGCGTACGTACAGCTTACCGTCTCCATGAACAGTGCATTTCGTTTCTTACCTATAAATGATTATGTAATATTATAAATGCATGTAAATACTGGATATATATTACATATATGATATATACATCATGATTATATTTTTGGATATAATGGATACATGAACAACTTGTAATTATAAAGGGTTTATTTTTTACTCAAGTACAGATGATCGTTAAAACGATCGTTATTAACTTAAATAATTATATAGTGTTCATGACATGTAAATAACTCATATAAAAAGAATAATGAACTTTAAAAAGGTTCTTAAACAAGTAGAAATTAACTCAAGTTTATTATTCTGGAGATTAAAGAACGACCGAGTCAAGTCGGACTCGAGGTATGTGACTTCATCTCAATCTCCTTTCATTGAGGCATATTTCATTTCATACACAACATTCTTTTATACGGTGTATAAAACCCTTTGACTTTTACTTTTATACAAAAGGAATCTTTTTCTATGAAGCGTTTTTCAAAATGACAAAAAGGAATGTTTCTTTTAACGTACGCGGTGACAATGACCTTTTCCGCTGCCGCGAGTATTATTTGGTTTTTGGCTTCCTGAACAAGCTGTAATGTTTTTTTAAAATGAAATAAATACCATATACTCTTTTATGTTTTTTGGTATTGAAAATGGTTTTTATAATGGATTTTTTATTTCAATATATTTAAGTGATACATTGTGATCAAAGTGTGGAAATGTTTTCTTTCCATTATCTTTGTTTTATGTCTTATGATTTTTATAATGGTACTTGGACATTTGACGGGTGGTTACGTGATAAACCATATGACGGGTGGGGCCGTAAATACCAGGACTGGTGGTTACGTTATAACCTCCAATGCATTGGGTATGTAATTCGTTCATATGGCTATTCCATTAAGTATGTATGGAAGTTGGCCGTATGGCTATTCCATTAAGTGATATGTGTGGAAGTAGATCGTATGGTTATTCCACTTAAGTATGTTTATGTCCCAAGTTACCTTTATATGTTATGTGTTCTTTATATGGGTTTTATGGTAATACTTTGGTTACAAAATGGTAAGTAATGATATTTTATTCAGTGAAGAGTTTTTACTACTTCATATAGGTGAAGGTATTACTTTGATAATGTATACATGGTTTACTTGATGTTTGAAAAACTAACAGTTTTCATTCTTTGTGTATCCCTTAATGAGATTTTTATGCTCACCCCATGTTTTTTTTCAAATGTTTTCCACATGAAATAATGTGTAATAGGGTCAAGGATGGGATCAAGAGAAAGTCATGCTATATAAAACATGGAACTAGACATGTTTCTTTTTAAGAGTTTTTTTTATTCTTTGGAATCTTAGTAGATGTGTCTACTTTGTAACCTTTTGAGATGTAACAGTTATGTCCTAATTCTCTAAAACTCTAAACCTTAAAAGATCCTCAATGTGAATTATTCATTTAATTCAATATTAAGAGATGTTTATGGCCGGGGCCTTATATTAAAAAAATAGAATTTATTATAAAATGGAATTAATGTCAATTATAGCATAATTCATTTAGATTAAATTAAATGAATATCCATAAAATAATGGAAATAAAATCAATTATATTGAAAATATTTTAAAGTCTAATATTGATCTAAATATTATTTATCATAATAATTCACCCAATTTTATACTCTTTTACTGTATTTAGTATCATTTGGTTTGTTTTTTTATTAACTAAATATTTTACCGTTGATATTTATTAAGAATTTAATGTAGATATATCATCTACAAAAAATAAAATAATTTATCATTATAAAAAAACTCAATTATCTTACATAATTATATTTTTAATTGAACTTCTGTATTTTACTTATTCTAAAGCTTTATTGAAATTAAAAGGAAGAAAGGTGCATTTCATGCCTTTTTCTTAACTTAACTTATTATATGGGTCACGTTCTTGTAAACATGTTCCACAAACTCGTAAAATTTTATCCTAAGGTAATAAGATACTAAATATGCCCATAAAATTTGTTTTTTTTTTATGTTTTTTTTCATTGCACCTTATATTCTATGTTTAACCACCAAGTAAACTCGTTTTACCTTAATCTATGTAATTAATTTTAAATTGTTTCACTAATCACCTTGGTAAAAAATAATAGTTACCTTATTAGAAATTAAAAATAATTATTGAAAAAAGTATGGAATCCATTTTTCAAAATTCAACTCACATATGTGGTGGAATGTAATTTAAAATTAATCTCGTAGGCATGGCGAGAAAGTGGGTTTTTAAAGTTAAAATTTACAAAAATTTACAAAAAATTTTCAATTTCAATATGATATAGGTTACAATGAACTAAATTGAATTAATATATTTATAATTTAACTAATTATACTTTAAAAAGAATTAAAATATAATTTAAATTAGTAAATAAATTATTAAAAAGATAGTTTTTCATTAAAATTTATTATTTTTAATGATTAAATAAACTATGAAACTTCACATAGAAAACCAGAAAATTCACCAAAAGAAAATGTTTATATTCTATTTTTCAAAATGAAATTTATTTTTTCAAATATTTTTTTTTTAAATTGGTAAAATGTATTTTTAAATTATGTATGCCACACACGATTAACCCATCTTTTCAAAAAGATACTATTTTTCATAAAACAATTTTTTTATTTTAAATAATTATTATTTTATTTCTAATCAATAGATTACTAATGAACATGTGAAAACTCTATATATTAAAATTTTAGTTAATCCTATTCATTATCTCCATTATAATGGCTAGGAGATAACTATCATATTAAATAATAATATTAATAGTATAATGCAGTTCATCCAAACTCGATATTGATTATAACAAAAGACATACTTAGTGTTTTGTGTAATATAATATTAAATTAGTTTTGTGTGTAACACAAGATTAACATCGTACTTTTCATAAATAAATCATAACTTGGTGTAGCAAGAAATAAATAACATAAAAAATTATAATTTATTCAAAATTAATATTTCATAAAAACAGGGGGTATTATATTCTACTTCACTTTAAATGAATTTTGGCATTGAAATTAAATTGGGTAATAATAGTTTTAATTCATCAATGTTCCCTTCATAATAAAGTACATCATAAAATTGAATTCATCAACTTACTTAAAGAATGATAGTTAGAAACATAATGGTTACTCAAATTAACTCATAATAGGTTTCCACATAGGATAATATAAGTGAGACAGAAAGATGTTGACATGGAATAAAATCATTAATAATTATAGAGAGTGAGAGAAATTTTTGATCATAAGAAAGTAGTTGAGAGATGGAATGTTAACCACTAAAAAAACCTAAACCAGAGAGTCACGTAAAAGGTAATTGATATCATCTAAATAATGATATAAAAATAAAATTTTATTCACATATTCTTTTTGTAATGTTGGATAATTTTCCCGAGAATATATACATACTTGATATCATCACAATCTCGCCCTTTGGTAGGGCCTTGATTAATTTACATGTCATATCATACTTAATGAAATGACGGTGACTTTTATATGACTAAATAAATAATGTATTATAACATGCATCATATTAGGATATGTCTTTAATTTTACATATAGTTAAATTATAACATTGTTTATCCAATATAGTTAAATATTCATACAGTGAAGTCATTTGTTAATATTTAAAGCGTCATCCCAAATACAAATTAAATCATTCCATAAATGGTTAACCTTATAACCCTTCCAAAATATTATGATCCAAAATTGTGAAATAAGTACACTAAATTATAGAAATAAAATTATCATTAAACCCCCATACACCATATATTGGATCTTGATTATCACATACAAAACACTTTAATATCAAATTCTGTTATTTTCCAAAACCATGAAAATAAAAAAATAATAATAAAATAAATAATTAAGAACATGAATTCTTATTCATTGTTTATAAAACACATATTATTTTATATATTTTGTATGTCGAAATTTTTGTAAACTCTATCTAAGTTAGCATAAAACACTTTTTCAAAAATATTAATAATCATTTCCAAGGTAAACATTAGTATCCAATTTAATTATTCATTTCCAACATCTTTTTATCCTAACACCATTATCTCATCATCCATAACATATTTTGGGTTATCTTCCCCAAATAAAGATATCAATTTTCCATTGAATCACTTTTCTTGTACATCTCTATCACTCAATATATTATTTATAATCCTTAATGAAGAACTTATACTGAAAAATAATTATATATATCATGATTTATGTAACAAATTTTTTTTAATTTAAATATATAAATAAATCATTCACCAAAATTCCATATAAAAAACTGACTAATATTCATCATCTTATTCCTTAGCACTTCTTTCCTTTCTCATGTAATTTATAGTCTCTTAATCGTCAACAATATAACCATTACTCAAACTGGGATACTGATTTTTTTTTTCAAAAACACCCTCTATGGAAATATATTTTCTTAATGGCTATACTTTCACAATTTCAATTATTCATCCATTGATAATAACTTAGGGAGACCAATATTTACATCCATTTAAAAAGTAGAACTATTCATTTTCCATTTTCAGTTTCATGCTTTGTGTCTTTTTTCCACAGTCATTTTGTCTTCCTATTTCTCTTAGAAATCTACTTCAGTGTAATTCTCAAAATTCTCTACACAAAGGAAAGTGAATATTGTTTCCTCTATGATCTCTATTAACTAAAATCTCTGATAAATCTTTCATATTCTTCTTTGGTGAGTCCGAGAGTTGGTTAAGGTATACATTTTTAATCATGTTCCTTGAAAACTGATTAGGCATAATCATAACATGTTTTACTCTAGTCCTTATCCCATTTATATTCTCATATTCAAATCTCCCATCACATTTAATGTTAACCATGTTCATTTTTGTTCCTTCCATTTTATAAAATAAAAAATCATTGTGTGAGCGACACTAATCATAGTGGAAAACCAAATAATCAAAACAAATTAGTTACATGATTTCTAAATCATGAAAACATATTTAATTTATGACACCTTTGGTTCTTCCCTATTCATTGATATAAATTTTCTATTTAAATACTTCATGACGGTTTGTACAGATTTCATGAATTTCACAATCATATCCCTCATCAATTTTAAACTAAGCATAGAGTAAGGCCAAATGGTGTGCACTAGTTCCCAATCAAGTATATCACAATATGGTGTTTCGTGTTTGTTACGGCTACAAACATATACACCAGAACTAAATAAACTTGTATTATCTATACATGGATGTAATTTGTAACACCCTATGTTTTTTAAAGAGACAACTTTGTTTTAAATAATATGCAATATGAAAAACTGATCACAAACAAACAATAATTATTTATATGTTACCATGTTAAACTATCCATTACATTTTAGATATTAATATTATTAAAATCATTATGAAATACATATATGTATATGTATATTGAAACATTATTAGTAAATAGTAAATCAATTATTGTTATTTTTTTATTCATTAGAATATGTTTTCTTCATAATTTAATTTTATTTTCTTTTATGAATAAATATATTAGAATTTTTTTCAAAAAAAATTTAAAAAATATTTTAAATAAGAATTGTTTTAAAATATGATCATATAAAATTTATTTTTGGGTAAAAATTTGGGATTTTTTGGAATATATAGATTTTTCATTAAAAAGTAAAAAATTCCATTTTTATGTAAAATTGTCATTTCCTTTGATAAATTAATTTATTTAAAAGTAAAACTACTTTTATAATTTTAATTATGGGTAACATAATTATCATTTAGTTATATTTAATTCAATTAATTACATTTAAATAATCTTTATAATGTATTTTAATTCAAATTTATTTTTAGTATGGAAAAAAATGTTTTTTGAAAACTATTTTAAAATGCTTATTATTTCTCCATTATAGTTAACTAAAATAACACCTATTGAGAAACTATTTAAATTAATTTTTATATTACATGTCTATATTAATGAATTTAGAGTCATATAATTAATATTACTAGTTATATATTAAATGTGAAATCATCTTTTCCTTGAGAAATGCATTTTTTCGAAAATCTCTTAGCATTAATATTTTATTAAATTATTGTAACACAATGAATTGAATTTGGTAAAATTTATTCTATATTTTTTAATCACCATAATTTATATTATGTAATATGGTTATCATAATTTTTTTCACAATACGAATAACAACCATAATAAATATTTATTACCACAATAAAAGTAAAATAGGTTAATTGAGGGTAAAATAACAATAATAAAACTTTAACAAGGACTAGAAACAAATTAAACCTAATGGTATTAATGTTTATATTTTCATATTTGTTTTTTTAACTTTATAACAAATTGAATAATAATTTTTTAAAAAAATTAGATAAAATAAAAAAATATTTTTTTTGTAATATTAAATTTAAATTAAGAATTTGTCTTTTTATTTAATTAATTCCTTTTTAAAAATATAATTTAATAAAATAATTTTTATTAAATATATATGATAATTTAATTTTTATGAAGCCAATATAATTTTTATAAGGGTTTAAATACCTTTTTTGTCAAAAAACTCAAAAGTTCTCAATGAATTTTGATTCTTATTTTATAAGTGAAACGAAAAATATTTAGATAATTATTTTTATAAAATTAAAAAAAATTAATAGGAATATTTAAATTATACAATGTTTAATTTTTCATAATTTTATGAGACAATCGATTTTTTGCCTAATAATTAAACATCATATAAATATATAGTGAGTATTATGGAATCATAATTACCCAAACATGATGTAATAAATACAATAATGGGTATGAACGACCAAATATATGTTTTAAGTTTAAAATAATGTTATTTTAAGTTAATTTCATTAATTTTATAAATCTTTTATGAATCCTCCAACTCCAATAATATATTTGAAGGTTTTAAAATCATTTCTTCAAGAGTATGAATCACTTCCACATCAGTATGTGTATTATGTTAATAATTAAAAACCTTGGAATAACAAGATAATGAAAACCACCCCTATTTTTAAAAAAATATATTCAAAAAATATGCTTTGGTTTTTTATTTTGATTATTTTATTATATAGATTCCAAATCCTCAGTTTGATAAATAATAAATAATTACCTACACATTTCCTATATAAAACTACCCAAGATCTCATTTATCTTCACTAAAAACCCATTGATAACTTATTTACTATTTTCTCCCATCTATATAGTCCTCTCATGGTCCCATCCAAGATCTTAATAATCTCCTCCCATGTATTCGAAGTCACACTCACAAAGTAAGTGTTGTTTTATTTCTCCTCTTTATTCAATTTTCTTCAATATCACACTCCATATATTTCAAATTAATAATTTTGGGATCTATTTTTACATGTCACAATTACTATATATTTAATTTATAAATGTATATATACCACTTTATCAATCACTAACCAATTTTATAAATCATTAACTGACATTATTTTGCTGTCAAAATTTCACCGCAATTTTCCAGGCCAAAATAATTGTGTAGTGAGTACCATTACCATTTTCTATAAAGGGTGTTCACAATTATAAACTTATAAATATTTTATTGGTAACTTACATGTATTTATTAAATATTCCTTGATCCGAGAGTAAAATTTTATTATTACTGAATCCATGTTGTATGATTTATGTGACACACTTAAGCATGATAATGAACTAAAAAAGAACGATGTGCCCAAAAATATATAGCACTCCAATGCATTGGTTAATTTTTTAGTCTTATGATTCATCATTAAAGGGATAATGTAGTGAAATTAATCATTCATGGGAGTTTTACCATTATTATTTTATGGAAGTTACTATTCATCAATTCTTATGACGTAGTGTTTTACATTTTTTCTACATTTTTCATGTTATATTTATGATTATCATGTTATATCGTGACTTTTTTTCATGTTTACGATTCTCAATACTTTTATTCTTCATTTATATACCTATTTTATAAAATTTATTACATTATTAATGTTATTCCATGTCTATTCACTTACATAGATTTATAGATCACCCCTTTTCCATGTATGGTCCCAGGATATCCCATGCCCTTTTAAGTACGAAGGAATATCATAAACATGTTAAGGAGGTTTTAAATAAATATTATGTATTTTAGGTTTTATGTTTTTATATAATGTACCTAATTCCTCTAATGGCCCGAAGGCCATAATTTTTATTGATTTTTGATAACCCCCTTTCAAGGGATGAGGGGGAACCCTTACAAGGCCCATAGGCTCGGAGATAACATGGAATGTAGGCTTATTAGATTACATGACCCAAAGGTCTTACGGAATTCAACCATACTATCTACATGGAACTTCCCCTCCCCAGCATCTGCATCATGATAGTAGCTTTCCACCTTTGCATGGCCATCTGGCTAGGCTTCCCATGCCAGAATAGGCTAGTCCTGATGGCATAGACATACCCTTTCAATATTCTGGGTTATATTATGTGTAATATTATGTAATAAAAAATTAATTAAGAAGTAATAATAATAAGTATTTCCATAGTTTCTATCAAAGTAAATGTTTAGTTGTTTTTTATTGGGATTAAAAATCTCTATAAAAAGACTTATGGGTAAAACTATTTATAAAAAAACATCCAAAACTTTTGATAAAGTTTATAGTAAGTGGTTGATCAAGTAAATATATTATTTGCTAGATACTACAAGTGTTTGTGGCTCTGGAACATATATATATTGTTTTAAAACCCAAAAACACTGTGTTGAACTAGACTCGATCAGGAACTGGTGCACAATAATGGGCCATGCTACACACCTGGTTTTCCACTCTCAATGGATATTCTTTGATATATTTAGAATCTCATTGCAAAAATATTTTAATAGGAACAATAAATCATATAAGTGACTATGTTATAAATTAGATAATGGATAACATAGACTGAATCTTTGAAATTCATTAGTTTAGGAATAAACAACATCTATAAACTACCCCTTTATGATAATTTTTGATAAATTTATGGTCTTATCACCCATAATAGATTAATGGATTTGTATTAAATATGATTATCCTGACTATGTTCTATATCACAATCTATAAGTTATTTGGTGTAATTTTTCTCTTCCTTGTAAATATTTTCACATCTCACTAATTTTCACATACTTTAAAACATCGTTATGTGATGTCATTTGTACTTCACATTCTATCTTTTCTAGAAGAGGTTTTATTAACCCTTTTTCTGACATAAATTTTCAATAAAGATATATCTTTCATGTTTCAAAACATTTCATACCTTGTTCATGTTTAAATTGTGTCGATGAAATTTATTAAAGGTGGAATAATGCAATGCCCTATGTTTTAATAAAAATACAGATAAATTTGTTTGATATCATATGAAATACACAATGCCAAACCCAAAAAAAACAATGATTATTTAAATATTTAAACACTAATAAAGACATTAAATTTCAGATATGAATGTTATAAAATAATTTATGATATATATATTTATGCCTTAAATATATTGATAAATCATTAGTAAATAATCTTTCAATTTTTGTTAATGTATTTTCAATTTTCAAAAAATGTTTTCTTAGAAAATGGTTTTTATTTTTTTTATAAAAAAATTATAATTATTATAAATATCATTCAAAAAATGTAATTTATATGAAAAAATCCATTTTAAATATCATCATATCAAATTTATTTTAAGGTGAAAATTTTAGATTTTTCGGAAAAGGTAGATTTTTCAGCGAATAATGAAAAATATTGTTTTATGTAAAATTGTCATTTTCATTGATAAATGAATTAATATAAATGTATAATTGTTATATTAATTTTATTCCAAGCTAAAATAAGTATTATTTAGTTATAGTTATATCAATAAATTACACATAAATCATTTTTATGCTAAATTTTAATGAAAAATTATTTTTAAGATTAAAAAAACATTATTCTGGAAACTTATTAAAAATGAATAACATTTCTCCATTATAATTAATAAAAATAAACCATCATGAGAAAATATTTATATTATATATTTATATTAAATATATATATTTATCAATTTAAATTCATATAAGTAAGATTACTTGTTTTATGTAAAAGTGAAATTATATTTTCCTTGAAAATGCATTTGTTGGAAAACTGCATTCCATTATGCCTGGAGGTTTTATTGAATTCTTCAAACTCTACAAATTAGTGTTGATAAAATATATTAGACATTTTTTAATCATCATAATTTATATTAGGTAATATAGATATCAAAATTTTTGGACAATAAAAATTATAACAATGGTAAATATTTATTAATATAGTAAAAGAAAAATATGCTAATTTAGGGTAAAAAAATAAGAATATTAATTTTACAGGGACTATAAAAAATTAAACCTAATGTTATTAATATATATCTTTTAATTTATTTATAATAATTTTTATATTTTTTGTTGTTACTTTATTTTGGATTAAATAATGAATTTTGAAAAAATATATTTAAAACACACATATTATTTTTTTGTAAAATGAAATTTCAATTATAAGTCTCTAATTTAATAATTGATAGAATTTCAAAATAAATATTATTTTATTAAAATAATACTATAAAATATTTTTTTGTAAATATAAATGATAATTTAATTTTTATGAAGTCAAATGTAATTTTTTAAGGGTTCATAAACTGTTATTGTCAAAAAAACCCAGCCTTTCTAAATAAATATCGACTCCTATTTTAAAAGTGAAATTACACATATTTTGAATTTTTTTAAAATAAAGAATATTATTTTTGGAATCAAAACATTAAAATTATCTGATAGTGAATTTTTCATAATTTTATGATATAGTCTAATTTTCAGGTAAAACATATATACTGTATAAATATACAATGAGTATTATGGCATTATAATGACCCAAACGTGAAGTAATAATTACTATAAATTGTATCCATGAAAGAATATATCTATTAACCTCAAAATAATGTGATTCTTAGTTTATTTTGTCAATTTTTAAAATTTTTATGAATCCTCCATAACCAAAAATACATTTTACGGGTTTTAAATCATTTCTAAAACAATATTACTCACTTACACATGATCAAAGGTATTATTTTAAAACGTGTGGAAAGTTTAATAATAAAATAATTAAAAAATAACTATTTTATTGAAAAATGGGCAAAATCTGTGGTAAGGTTAATAGTTTTTATTATTTTATTATATAGAGCTAGAGCCTATATATGAAAAATAATAAACAATTCCACACACATTTCCTATATAAACCCACCAAAGGTCCCATTTTACTTCAATAAAAATCATGGGGGAACTGCCTTACTCTTACCTCCACTCTCTAGATTCCTCCTATGGTGTCCGGAATCCATCAGGATGCTCCACCCAAGCATTGGAGTCATACTCTCATGGTTAGGGTTATTTTCTTTCTCCTCGTTATGCAAGATACTTAATTATCATAGGTATTATATTTGGAATTCCTAATAATGGGATTCATTTTAACATTTCCCTATTTCTGTCAATTTTATTTTCATATTCCGAGAGACCCATTTCTCTCTCATCAACACATTTTCAGAATCTTTTAGTGATGTCTTTATGCTGCCAAAATTTAATTGTGATTTTCCATGATAAAAAAATCATGTAGTGAATACCATACCCCTTTCCAATAAAGGGTGTCCACCTTCATAATATTATAATTCTTTGATTTCTTATTATGTATATTTATTTCACACTCCTTGATCATGGAATAAAATTTTATGATGAATGGATTCAATTTTTTTTATTTATGTGGCACATATAATCATTATAATGAAATGAATGTGACGAGTGCACCTTGAAATATATGGTAATCCAATACATTTTGAAATGTTTAACTCTCATGGGACATCCTGAAAGTGATTAGAGAGTGAACAAAATATATAATGGGACATTTTCAGTCATTATTACTTATTATTTATCCTTGACCTATGTTTATGAAGAGTGTTTTATGTTGTTGCCACATTTCACTTGATACCTTTATGATTATCCTTATATATCATTCCTCTTTGTTCATGTTAATGATTCTCACTCCTTTTATGGCCCATTTATATTCATATTGTCTAAAATTTATTAATTTAATAATGTTATGCCAGGTTTATCCCCATAATGGGCATCATATCTTAACTCTTTTTTGGTATGACCCCACGTTATCCCATGCATTTTTAAGAACGAAGGAATATTATGAACATGTAGAAGAAAATTTCAATAAATATCATATATTTAATATCTTAAGTTGTTATGTAATGTTCATAACTCCCAAATACACTATACTTATCGATCTTACAACTGTCATTATGTGTATTATTATGTAATAAATCATGAATTAATAAATAAAAAAATAAGGGATGTCATATGATTTCACCAAATTAACTCCTTCAATACATTACCAAGATTATTGGGAATTTTCATAAACATTGATCCATACCACGACTTACCCTTAGATATATCACTAGATATATCCTTTGAATTATTCCAAGAGATCTCACTAAAATGTTTTTGACCTAGATTTGAATGGTTGACTAAACCATCCATTTGATACCAACTATTGCAACCCAGTGCTTAACATACTTGGATATTACATCATTGTTTATGAATATTCATTATATTCCACCAACACATGCTTGTGGATCCAAATAGTTTAGTGTATTTGAAAAAATGTAACATAATATTCTACAATATTTAAATATCTTCAATGAATTACACAATGATATTTCTATATATCACTTCTCATAGACGTACCCTTCATAAAACCTTTCGTTAAAACTAAGTGAATGTAAATATAAGAAAAGGTGAGATTAGATGCTCTTTAAGATTAATAAGTGGATAACCATAATCATAAAATGAATATATTTGTATGATAACAAGATCACATCATTTCAAAACCGTTCATTTCCTATCAAAGATCACAATCTTGAGTCATGGAATAACGATTGGATGTTTATAAGACTTGAATGATTAGATAATCGAAGACCATGAGCATTGAGATAATAAAATTTGAATAATACATAGATTTTTTTCATACACATATAATATAAAATCATTCCCTATAATTCAAGTTTCATTTACAAAAAATATTCAGATAATTCATGGGTTCTCAATCAACTGGGTGGGACACAAAACCATCCTTAGTAGAATCCCTTTCTTTATAATGGAATGGGTTAGATCCCCAAACCATAAAAATGGAAAAATTACAATACTATAACAGGTTCACTATTGTTACTATCCTTTTCTATCTCCATAGATATGTAACTACTTTCCCAATAAGTCGGAGGGAGATATAGGTTCCACCTGTCACATAATGAAATATACATTTGTGTTCCACAAGATCATAAACAATCATCATATCAAATCTCATGAAATGAAATGGGAATCAAATAAATATCATCATATATTAACATATGGAAACTAGAAAGGTTTATAAAAACAATTAATAATAGCATAACACATGAAAAGAAGTTGGTTTAATAATCATATTACCCATGGAAGCGAAATATGATTCATAAGAATCATTCCATCAAACCATAAACCATTTAAAGAAATAATATGAATGTCACCATTGCATCATATCCCTAGTAAGGAATGAGTAACCCAAAATATGACATGTTTGCTGGAAAGTAATTTTTGATGTTAATTTAATGAATTTATTATTGTAAATATTATTTACTCTTTTAAAAATTCTTTTTAAAACATAAAACATTTTGGAAACCCTCTCCATGGAAAATTAACTCGAGAACATATAAAAGAAGATTTTAAATCCATTTTAAAATATTATTAATGCAAAAAATATTTTTATAAAGATTTTTACTGAAAACTATATTAAAAAATAATGATTGTTTTTTATTTTTCTAGAAAACACAGTTTTGGAAAAAAACAGACTTCATTATGAGTAAATAAATAAAATCATATTTTATTAAAGCATTTTCTTAATTATATTTTTTACCAAAGAGTATATAAATGGTACCTTTAACAAAATATATCATTAATAACCAAATTAGAATAAAATTAATGATAAATTTTGAGATATGGATCATAATATTCCATCAATTTAATAATAATAAAAAATAATCTTGATAAATGATGAGATTGTAAAAATAAACTCTTACCACTTTTTAAACTTTGAATCATAATACCCAGTAAGAATAATATTACATAAATCTTAAAATATCACAAGAATAAGTATAATCTTGATATAAAATTTTAAATGGGAAATATATACACTTTTTAAAATAATATAGGTGCATAAAATAAAATGTGTCCTAAAGAATACCAAATGAGACCAAATTCCCTTACCTATTTGGTAACATATTTATCATAACAACCTTGAAATAGTTTTAAAAAATAGATATGTAAACAATAATAATGTTAAGTAAAATCATCATAAAATTCATTCATGGTTATTATAAACACCATATACCTGAAATATGTGATGAACATGACTTTTGTATATGGAAACTAAAACTGACATTGAAATCCATTACCTTAATTCTTCACTTCCTTCATGCGCATCCATAACTCATATACAATAAATATAAGTTTATTATAAATCTATAAAAGAAACACATTATTATATATTCAAACATTTATAATTTTATTATTACTTTATATTACCCATTTTTCTAACAATCTCAAGTGAAAGATACATTTTGATCAATAATAGCTTTCTTTTTCATATATGTTTTGAAAGGATATTTCAGGACTACATACTTTTCCATTATTTAGTCATTTATATAATCCAAACCATTATATAAATATAATTTAAATTCAATATATATTTATTTAGATTAACCCTAATAAATTTGATAGGAAACGAAATAAAACATTCACAGAGATGGTAGACCGTACGTACTCTTGAATGTTATTACCATTTTTTATTGTACTGAAATAAATAATGTAAATGATATATATATATATATATATATATATTTTCATAAAAATGTTACTATTATGTCATATGAATCAAATATGTTTTTCTAAAACCAACCTTAATTTATTTCATGTAATGCGTGAATGAATCACTTCACTTCATGAGGTGGTAGTCTGTCGTACACACGAACGACCTAATCGTATTTACAAAAAATGGAGAAAATAATGGTATCTATGATATAATAATTCCATAGGCATGATAATACCATAAATATCATATATATATAATATAAATATTTTTTTCATCATTATTCTCAACCTTAAGAGGTGGTAATGAGAAAATGAATGACATCAGATAGAAAAGTGGTAGCCCACCGTACAAATAAATGATGGTTTTGTAACCCATTTGATGGAAGTGTGTGTGTTTTCAGGTAGTAACCTACACATAAAAATAGATTAGTGTAATTATGATACTAATATTATTATATAATAATTATATAAAAATAATTGAACGAGTTTGTGGGATATTTTAAATAAAATACTCATTGAAGTTCGCTACCTATTCTTCGGGTATCCTTCTAGGTTTTTCACTAATGACCTCAAAGAATAGTTATATTCACAAAATTGGATTCTATGATATGTTGAGGGATTTAATGAAGTAATTTTTTAATATCATGGTTTATTTAGATGTCTTTAGTGGTGTGAATAAGTAGGGAGAGTGAGATCCCTTTTATTACTAAGGAGTTGTGACATTCTTGTAAACACTCAAAAGTATTCACTATTGGGTGGTAAAGATTACCTGATGTTGTACTAGAAAAGGTAATTAAATATTTGGGGATTATATGGTTGAGAAAAAGCTAAAAAAAACATTTATACATATTTTATGTACATTTTTTCTTTAACTCTTACTTTGTTTTATTTTACCATTTTTGTTTTTCATTCTGTTTACTAGTTGTCTAACCTAAGTAATTAATTCTTTAAGACTATGACAGTGTGATACTTTTTAGATAATTTTTAATCATGGATTATAAATATTATATCTGATATTTAAATTATAAATTTTATGTGTGTTTCGAATTAACTTTATGAAAAGCTAATGTAACGCGCAAAAACCCTGGTCTTCAATAGAAACGTGGTAAACGAGTTTATTCTATTTAATGGTCAATATATTCATTATAATATAAAAATAGGTCTATTGATGGATTATATATTATATTTAATATTATTTGGAAATTAATTTATAGAATATAATATTTTTTAGTAATTTTGAATCATTTAATAAAATTTTATTTATTACAAAAGGACAATATTGTCAACTTTGACATTATTCATTTAATTTGATGTAAAATAATATCAATAAATTAATGTAAATCAAATCTATTATGTTCAAATCTATATAGCATGATATATTCCTCAGAAAAAATATTTTAACACAACAATTAAAATGAAGAGAGGTATATGTTTTGTCTATTTCATTACATAACTTAATATATGGGTCTCTTTCATGTTTTAGTGTCACAAAAACTCATTAAAATCGATTTTAAGGCCATACATGTATAAATATGTTCAAAAAATATTTTTTTATATTTTGGGTCATTCTTAGACTTTATATTCTATGTTTAACCACTATGTAAAATAGTTTTTAACTTAATCACTACAATTAATTTTAATTGTATTCACTAATCACCTTTGTAAAAATTTATTTCCCCTTATTATAAATTATATATTATTCTTATTCCAAACAAGGAATCCATTTTTCCAAACTAAATTCAAATAAGCAGCAATTTTTTTTTAAAATAAATCTGGTATATGTGATATGAAAGTGGGTTTTTATAGTTAAAATGTTCAAAAGTTTATAAAGTATTGTATTCCAATTTTAATATGAAAATGATTACAATCATGTAAATTGGATTAATAGTTTTATAATTTAACTAATTGTACTTTTAAAAAATAAAATAAAAATTTTCTTTGTATATAATTTATGCTAAAAGATAATTTTTAATTATAATTCAGTATTTTCACTATTCATAAAAATATGAAACTTCCCAAAAGAAACACAAAAATGTATTCCTATCCATTTTTTATATTCTAATTATAAAAATGAATTTCTTTTTCCAAAATAAATTTTCATAAATTGGTAAAAAGTAATTTTAAATTATGTGTGCCATTCACAATTAACCTGTCATTTATAAATGATAATGCTTTTCAGAAAACTTTTCTTTTCATTAAAATGATTCTTAATATATTATTAGAAAATTGATAAGAAAAAAAATGTAAAAACTATATTTTTTTCATAGTTTATTTAATATTATTCATTCTATTCATTTTCATGGTTAGACGATAACTATCATATTAAATATTAAAATTAATTGCACATTATAGTTTAGTAAAACTAAGTATTGTGTGTAAGAAAAGGAAAACATAATTTTTTTTACTATAAGGTAAAATCGATGTTTCATATTGAAAAATATTAACGTGGTGTTTCATATAAACAAGGATTAACATTGTGTATCATTAAACGCAAACTATCAATGAACTTTAATTTAATCAAAAATAACAATTCATAAAAAATCAAGGCTTTACAGTATTGGACAAATGATTGGAATTAAACATGGGAAAATAACTTAAAAACTTTTATTTATTCATTTTATATAAATATACATAGTCTATAGATAATTAACCCTTCATAATACACATATTTTTTTTTGAAATTTTATATGAATTGAAAATTGATTGATATAAATACTATTGGGGTAATTTCGTTTCATGATAGTGTGTCAAATATATTTTATTTATAAAAAATATATTAGACCTTGGTATAAAAAAATCAATGAAATGATTATCAATATATCAGATAACTTTTAAATTTGATATAATTTTACATCATAAATATATTATTAAAACACCACATATGGAAACTGTTCTTCGAATCCTCGTGATAAAAAAAATTATTTCCCATAGCAGGGATACATATAATTCTCCAAAATAGAATATCAAAACTCAATAACATTCCCAGACAATCACAAGGTCTCAGGAATATTAAAGCTAAAAAAATTAGTAATCAAGTTCGATGGAAATCATCAACAAATATCTATAATTATTTCATCCATAAATATTATTGAATAAACTAATGAGTGAAATAAATAAAAAATATTAATTTTCAATCAGTACATATAGTTCAACATACATCTCATATCATAGGAATAATTAATAGAAAGTATATAGTTTACAGAAGATAAAGCACTATTGAATAAAATTATATTTTTACATAATGTGGTATATGAAATCCCATGTGTTCCACCACCACCATTTCTCCATGATGGGATAACAATACAATCAATAAAAAAGTGTCTTTTTACGCTTGTATTCAAAATAAATGTTGAAAAGAAAATCTATATACCAATAGGGGTGTGTGTTGGGTGAGATCATAATAAGACTATTGGGATATTGTCATGTGATATTTGAAAATATTTTATTATGTCATCAATTTCTTGATAAATTAAAATAAATGTAATGAAAATAAAATTGATTCATTATTGAAAAAATGTAACATATTTTGGCCTTAAATATTATAAAAGGGTGATAAATTAAATAATAAATAATAAATTTAATGAAATAAATATTTATTGAGGAAACACCACAATTACAAAAAAATGCATCGATCATATTGTAATGACGCATCATAAACATTACATATTATAGTGACCTCATAATAGAATTAATTTTCATGCCCATGATCTTTTAGGTTTAGTGTTTTAGATAATTATGCCATAATTTATACATAACAGCCCATACGAATAGAAACTGGGTACTACCAAAACAATATCCATTTTTCATAATATAAAAGTCTATAAAATAAGATATGATTTCTTTTAAATCTTTAAAAAAATCTCTGAAATCATCCCTGTTCTCACTCTCCCTTAAACCCTATGAACAGAATTTGAAAACATGGGATGAGAACAAGATGTCGGTAAGGGACATAAAGTAAAAATAATGAAATAATTTGTCTATAAATAATTATAAAAAAAATCCCTTTAAAGATAATCACAATAACATACCATATATAAAACATGACATTCTGGTAATAAAATTTATTACATAAAAAACATATAGGTAACATGGGGCATTATTTTTCATATAATAATTTCTTATCTTGTAACCCTCACGACTATTATATTATTGTAACCCACACCACTACCTTGTGATGTAACCCTTATGGCTACCTTATAATGTAACTATCATAATTACACTTGGAATAACCATTATGTTCAACCTAGAACATACCCAAATAATTCGAGGGATATCATGGAACCATCCTAATTTCGTCTATATGGAACCACAAATCCTTAAGATCAATTCCCACGAACCAAAACATAATCATAAAAAATCAATACATGGATCATAAAAAAATTCCTTGAGGAAAATCACTAATTTCAAAAGAATACTTCACACATACAAAGGAAAAACTTCTTTGAATATAACCATGTAATATTATAAAATATACTTCAAATAGTAAGGCGTCATTAAATTGAGAAAATCCTTCTATTACATTCAATTTTAAAAAAAATCACTTTATTTTAGACAAGACTTTAAAGAGGTTTTTTAAAATTAATTTTGTTTAAAATAAACCTAAAAAATTCATTTTTGAAATAATGTTAGATAAAAACTAATATTTCATTTTTAAAATTATTCATTTATATATAAATAAATTTATAAAAATCATTATTAAAGAATAGACATGAAAAATAAATATTTTGAAAACTAATCATTAAAAAAATTAAAATAGTTAAAACAAGGATTTTTAGTTAAATAGTCCCTTACATTAGGTTCAAATTACTTCAAAAAATGTTCAAATATATTTTTTATTGGTTTAAATAAGGTTAATTTTTTCAAAACTCTATTCATAATTTTGAAATCAGATGTGATAATATTATATCATCTCCTCACCCATTTGTTGATAATATTTTTATTATTACTCTTATTACAGGTGTTAACTGCCTCATCATGAATGTCCTGGTTCTTTTCATTAGATATAGATCTATCACTTCCATAATAATTTTAAATTTATAAATAGAGTTCTTTATTTTGTAATATAGTTTTAGAACCATTCAAGAATGTTGAACATGTAAAATTACTCAAATCACATCCATGAGAATAGAAATGGGTTGATTTTGGTCGTTCTAGAAGGTTCAAGGTGGTGAATTAAATTAAGGAAGTAGTTCCCTTTTTTAATTGAGGTGGAGGAACATTTGGAAATTCATAAAATAATAAAATATAATAAATTCATTTTCTCTCTAAATACCACCAAATGAACTGGATTCAAGTTATAGATGAGACGAGGTTTTAATATCATCATTCAATAAAATAAAAAAATGTTTTGGTTTTATTTTAATCCTCATAATTTTGATTAATCTTAGTTTACTTATTTTAATTTTAATTATATTAACAATTTATTTAATATTAAACATATAAATTTTTTAATTATAAAATTTCTAATGGATTATAAATGAAATTTTTATGAAATTTGTAACTAAAACAAAATCATTTATTTTTTATTTATTTTAAAATAATTTATTAAAATTTTATCTCAAAATATATCATTAGCCACATTTTGTGACTTTCTTTATTTTTAACAATATCAATGTCATTTACATGAAAAAATGTCCATTAAATAACTCAAATCAAAACCTCACTTATAATTTACTAAATATATATATTATCCACAAAAATTGGGGCAACGAATAGGGTAATCCGATATTCCTTATCATATTATTGTTTACCCTTAATTACTAAATTTACCCTTTACTGTGGTAATAAAAGTTTAACAAATTTAATATTCATATTGGCAAAAAATTTAAAGGATATATTCAATTAGTTTTTACCCTCTGATTCCAAATATGGATATAATTTTTCAATATTCAAAACAAATAATTGGTTGAACTTAATTTAAAATTAAATAGATAAGATGCACATAAAAATCGAATATATCTTTAGAAATTTGTAAAATGTTTCTATACTGAATACATTTATAAAACACACTGAAAAAATAATTGTATTAAAATAAAAATTAACTAGTTATAATATATATCTAATTTAAAGCATAATTTTTACCTTTTAAAAGAAATATAGTTTTCAATAAAACCAGTATGTTTCAGTTTTCATTGAAAAATAAATATATTCCTAAAATTCAAAAAAATCATTGTAAGATAATTTTTGCATGATGAATTCAAAAATTAAATTAAATTTTTAAAATTAAAATTCTCTAACTAGAAAATTAAAAATAAATTTTATAAAAATGTGACTATATATTAAAAGATGTATTCTATCATTTCATGGTTTTTTTCATTCTACCCCCTTTGGAAATTGTGCCCTTGAAATTTTATTCATTTATTAGAAAATTGAAAATACCTTTCTCTCATAGAATTTTCATACAACCATTCTGGTTCTTTAACCATATGGTTTTTCAATAAATCATTAACATGATGAATTTCCTTCTTCCATAATAGATTCTCTCTGTGGTCAAGAAACTAATCAAGTTGTTCCTCATAAGAAAGGTTATATTATAAATGAAATAATTTAGATCTCAAAACATAACATTAATTAGACGCCAAATTTCTTAACATTGAAACATGGGAAACAATATTTACATTGTAAAAACGTAGAGGCAAATCCACTCAGAATGAAATGGATCCACCCTTCTCCAAGATTTCATTCGGACCAATGAACTACAGACTTGGCATTTAATTCTTATTTAAATGCATGAAACATATTCATATAAAAAAATAAGGAAAACATAATCACCAACCTCAAAAGAAATATAATTTCTCAGCTTATCCGTATAACGTTTCTGCCTATTCTAAGTTTTCATTATGTGCTTCTGAATTATCTTCACCTTATTAACCATTTCCTCTACCAACTCTGGTCCCAACAACTACCTTTCTCCTAATAAATCCTTAAAAATAGAGTTTGACACCAATTTCTATATAATTCTTCAAAATGTGCCATCTGTATACTAGAATAAAAAATTTATCATAAGAAAACTCTACTAAAGAATCGTGTTGATCCAAACTTCTCTCGTAATCCACTTAAAAAGAATGTATAATATCCTCTAAGGTCTGAATTTTTAATTTGGACTATCCATCATACTAAGTATGGAAGATTGTGATGAAATATAATTATGTTTCTAATGACTTATAAAGGTATTTAAAAAATTTAAATGTGAACAGGGTATCACTATTTGAAACAATAGAGATAGGAACTCCATGAAACCTAGTTATCTCATTAAGATACAATATAGAATGTTGATCAAGATATAGAGTATGTCATATTCAATAATAATATGCATATTTATTCAGTAAATTTGTAATAACCCAAATCACATTGTTTCCTCAATATGTCATTAGTAATCCCATATTTAAATCCATATATACATATTCACATTTCTACTATAGAACTGGAAGAAGATGATGAAATACCCCTACTAATTTCCACACTTCTTTTACCTGTTAACAAGTCAAACATATCATGGTAATATTGGCAATATAATTTTTCATTTTATCTCACTAGTAATAATACCAAAGGTTTGTGTACATCTTATTACTACCAGGATGAACTGAAAATAGAGAACTATGAGCTTAAATTAACAATGCTTTCTTCACCTGTGAATCACAAGGAAAACATAAGATCTTCCCAAATCTCAAAACATAATCCTTATCATCATTAAATTATGTAAACTTACCCTTTTTAACAAATTCTACCCTTTTTGGAAACACTTGTTTTTACATTTCGATATAGCATAGTTCTATCTAATAGATTCAATTGAACTGATACATGAAAAAATAGGAGAAGTTTCGGAATCCAAAACTTCTTGTCCAAATGTCTTAAATCATTATACAAATTGTTACCTTCCCAATGTATCATCATTAATGTTACATTATTTTTTCATCTCAAAGCATTATCCAAATCTTTTTACATTCTAGTATGATAATGAAACGTGAAATTATAATACTTTCTTAATTCAATCCATATAATCCACTACTATGTAAATACATACGTAAAACTTTTACAATTAGTATGTGTTTCACATTTAGATGCATATAAATGTTATCGTGGATTTTTTTATGAGAAATCCATATATAATAACTCCAAAAATAATTGTGGGATAATTTAACTCATGATGTTTTAGTTTTTGTGATTTGTAAAAAATTTCCTCATTATTATGCACAAAAAAACCATGTCCCGTCAATATATCATTTTTATAAATGAAAAAATCAGTTTTTATGAAGGGTGGGTCTAAAATAGAAGAATTTAAAAATATCCTTTTTAAAATTTGAAATAAATCATCCCATTCCATTATCCAGATGAATTTAACTCATTTTCATATTAACCTATTTTGGGGGCTTCCCAACTGAGAAAAGTTTTCAACAAATCATCGGTAGTAACCTTCTAATCCGATAAAAATAGGAATCTCTGTAACATTTGTATGTCTAGTCCATTTATCAACCCGTTTTTTTGGAGAGATCAACTGTAATTCCATCATTACGTACAAGTTTATCAAGGAAAGAAATATATTGTATCAAAAAATAACATTTTCTAAATTCCCTATGTAACATCTTTCCATTAAGGGTTTCCAAAGAAATCATTAGATGAATTTCATGGTCCTTATATATTTTTGAATATAATGTAACATCATTAGTCAAAAAAGCCACAAACTTATCCAAATATTTAGGTGAAATTATATTCATAAGATCAAAAAATACAGCAGGGGCATTAGTTAAACCAATAGAAATAGAAAAACTCAAAATGCCTATATCTAGTAAGAAATGTTTTTTAGACTGTTATCTTCCTTCTCCTTCAGCTGATGGAACCTAGATCTCAAGTATACCTTCAAAAAATAATTATCTCCCAAGATCTGATCAAAAAAAGTCACCGATATGAGGAATATGATTCTTATTCATAACAGTGATATTATTCAGTTCTCTATAATCAATGAAAAGTATCATGGATCCATCTTTATTTATAACAAAAAAAATAAGAGAACCATATGGTGAAGTACTAGGTCGAATAAAAACTATATCAAGAAACTACTATAATTATTTTTTCAATTCTAAAATATCATCTTGAGCCATTTTATAAGTGGGTTTTGAAATTGAATTAGAATCAGGAACAAATTTAATTGTAAATTCAACATCTAGTTTAGGTATAACGTAGTGAAAATCATTCGTAAAAACATCTTAGTACTCATTTACTACTGGAACATCATTATTCTAAAATGTTCATGTTTTCCAAAAATATGTGTAAGAAACTTTCATTTCCATATTTTAATAGTTTCTCATCTTCTTAATAAGTTTTAAAATTGATTGGTTTATTTCTGTGTAAAATGAAAAATTATTTCTAAATAAAAAACATTATTTAGATATAAAATATGCCTTATCCCAGTAAACATAAAGGAACTCCATTCTAAAAATAACCTCAATCTATACTACGGGTAAAAAAGTATTGTATGTAAATTCCGTTCATAGAAAATTATATGAGGATTTTTATTATATATTTTTTCTTTATTATTTCCCCCATGTGTTTTTACCATATGTTATGGTATCATTTCTATAGGTTTCATTTCTAATTATACATAAAATTTCTTAGGAGTGAAATAATGTTTATATCCCACATCAAACAACATCTTAGCGTAATATGAACAAACAAAAATGTATATGATACCGCTTTGTTTGATGGTCAAACCTCTACTGAAGTAGTTTCATAGGATTTCACCACACCTTTCGGCTTCTTGTATGGTTTCCTCCTATCATTTGGATCCTTTATTGGGATGGTATGTGAATAATTCTCCATCTCACCACATTTAAAATATTTTACTTTTTTCTTAACAAAATCAAATTGACCACTACTAAGATCTTTTTTATTACAATCATGGGACAAATGTCTATAATTACCTCATCAAAAACAATTACCATATATTATAATACATTCCCTATGGTTATTTTTACCAAACACTCAACGAAATATAATCAATCTTTACTTAACTCTATATTTAGTATATTTATTCGTATCAAATATCTTCCATCCAGACCTTTTCTTATACCTACAATCAAAGTACACATGATCATCAAAATACTCTATTTTCAACTTTTTATAAAATAAAACATGTTTCTATTAATTTTTAATTCATGGGAATCAATTTCCCTTTGATATCTTGGCTTTAATCCTAACTAAACATATTTGATTTTATTATCAATATCCTGGATAACATTCAGAGAGTACCCTTCCAATTGGGAGAAAATTTATTCTTATGTGGATACTGAATCTTCTCTATTTGGACTCAATTATTGGAACTACATTTCCATCCTTAATCTAACCTCATTAGTAATGAATTTCTGATAGAAAATATTTTTTAATTTATTGAATTCCAAGGAATAAATCTCTTCACTATCCATGATACTTATGAACATCAACCACCACTGGTCGGATATAACATGAAAACATTAAATAACAAGACTAAATTTTTTATGGTATGAACACCGCATGGCATTTTAAATATTTTTTAGGGCCTTAATACACACTTAAACTACCACTGGGTAAGAAGATCAACAAATGGATAGAGGGTGTTACCTCATAAAATATCCCACCACTAACATATTATCTTGTGGTTGATCTAGATGATATTGTGCATGGATACCACCACCATTTATATTCTGTCTCAACTAATACATTAATAAGACAAGCTCCTTAGTTATCATTACCCCATTAAAAGTTGTGGATTTCTAAGGATATCATCCTCTCTGTTGCTTCCTACTTTAGCTTCCCTGTTTCTTCTACAAAAAACTATTTTGAACCAATATATCTTAGAAGAATAAACATGGAAATCATTAAATTCAATGTTATCTCGAATGAACCATAAAGTAAAAAATATTTTATTGGAATTATATTGACATCATCCTAAACCCTAATTTATGAAATCTTTTCTCTAATACCAACTATAAAAACCCTTCCTTATCCATTAAAAATTCTAGAGACTTTAGACTAAAATTAATTTTCATTCTGAATGATATTTTATATTAATAGTTTTAAATAATTATATACAAGTTGGATAATAAAATAATTGAGTGCATTATTCCATCATATAAGTCATTAAAATAAGTGATAATTTCTTTTAAATCATCACAATATTCCTCATGACACCATCCTTGTTATTACTCTCCATTAAACCCTATGAAAAACATTTTAAATATTTCAATGAGAATAATATCTCAGTAAGGTACATAAAGATACAATAATGAAATAATTATTCCATAAACAATTTTAAAGAGTTTACTTTGAAAATAAACTTTATAGCATAACTGGTAAAAAACATGATATTCCTATAATAACATTTTTATCATAATAAAACATATAGGATACTAGGTTAATATCACACTTACTTATGTTGTAACCCTCATAGCTACCATATTATTGTTACCCTCATGACTACCTTAACATGTAACCCTCGCATATACCTTATGATATAACTACCACTGTTACACTTGAAATAACTGTTACGATCAACTTCTAACTTACCCAATTCATTAGAGAGATATCTTGAACCTACCCATACTTGTATTATATGGAACCACCAATCATCATAATATATTACATAAACCATAACATAATCTTAAAACAAGAACACCTGCATCAAAAAAAACATTTCATAAGGAAAATAATTATTTTAAAAGAATACTATACACATACAAAGGAAAATATTATCTTTGAAAATAACCATGTGATATTGGTAAGGAAAATTCATGAAATAAGGTGTCATGAAAGAAGGAAAATATTCTCATTCCATTTAAGTTACTTTTTTTAAATTCTGTAATATGAGACATTAAGGATAATTTTTAAAGGAATTCCAAACCATAAAACCAAAAAAAGAGTGAATTTTGAAATTTTTTATCAAAATTTAAAAATTAGATTTTTAAAAATATTCAAATAAACATAAATACAATAATTAAATAATTTTTTAAACATTTTCTTGTAATTTATATTTTATTAATTTATTCTTTAAAATAATTAAAACAATGTTTTTTAGTCAAAGAGTTCCTTATGTCAGGTTCCTCTTCCTTAAATAATGTTCAAATATACTATATAATGGTTTGATGAAATTTATTTATATTTAAAGAACAATATTCCTAATTATGATATCAAATATGATCCTCTTATATCATCTTATCACGTTTTTGTTAATAATATTACATTATTACCCTTGTTTTGATTGTTAATTTCCTTGTCATGAATGTACTGAGTCATTGCATTGCATATAAATCCATCACATCCAAGATTATTTTAATGTAATAAATAACATTAGTAATAATTTAATATAGATTTATAACCATTTTTGAATTTTGAAGATATAAAATGAATCAACTCGCCCTGTGGAGATGGTAGGTCGTACGTACGTACGTACCGGGACATCGTTCCATTAATGGGTTAAACGGTACGGAATTGGATGATATATTGAATTTTAAGAATTTTTATAATTACATACCTATCATATATAACCTTTATTAATATCATTATAACCATCAAAATAAATTTGTGATGAAAGATGAATCACACTACATCTTGGAGTCAATATGTGGTCCCTACGTAGGCATGAGGATTTTTCTTTTTGTAGGATAAATAAAAGGTGGAATATGGTTATAAAATAATCATAATAAAATAAAATCATATATATTATACTGTATTTATTATTTTATCATGGAAACAACATGTGATGTTGAAGTGGAAGATGAAATAATATTGAAAGAGATGATAAAGACGGCAACCTCTTCATCGGTGAACTTCCTTTAATCTCTTCTTAAGGGATCAGATATTGGTCTTTCGGAATGAACATAACCTTGAGAACATAAATAAGGACAATTAAAAGAGAAATGAACATATTGGGTTCATATAGAAGGTTAAATGAGGTTAATTTAAATGAATTAAGGAGTTCAAATTTACCATTGAGGTGAGGGGAAATTTTGGAAATTCTTATGATATTAAATTATAATAAATTCATTTTCTATAAAAATGACAATAAATGGACATGGATTTTAAGATAATATAAGAAAAGGTTTTAATATACTCATACAATAAATTTTGGACATGTTTTGGTATTATTATAACAATTATCATTTTTATTGACCTTACATAACTTATTTTAATTTTATTAATGGTAACACGTTATTTAATATTATAAATAGCTAATTTTAACTTATAAAATATCATTAGGGAAAAAACTACAAACTAATGAAATTTTTGAAAAAATAATAAATGATTTTTATTTTTAATATTTTTTATGATTTTTAAATGATTTATTAAAATATTAGTTGAAAAAATATCTTAAGTGACAATTTTGACACTAAGCATTTATTTGAGTTTAATAAAAATAATAAAAGAAGATAATTTCAAAAAAAAACAATTAATATACACCTAAAATTTTATAATAATCCATAAAATTTATGGATAACCAAAATTAATTCAAATTAAATTTATTTTAATATTTTAATTATCATTTATAGAATTTCTTAATTAATTAAAATAATTATTTTATCATCATTGAATAATTATTTAACATAATATTTTCTTCACTAAAATTAAAAATAAAATACAAAAGATTATATAAATATTTTATCTTTCAAAATAATATCAATATATGAATATATATTATGAATAATATCATATTAAAAATAATATAGTATTTAAAAATATGAGTGTGACATCATTGTATTTTGTTTAAATAAAATATTATAAGTATCATAGACTCATAAAAATTTCACCAAAAGTCATAAATAAATTTATAACATGAAAAAAACGTTATTATGTTTAAAATGGACTATTATATTCTTTCAATGCCCAAATTTATTCCAGTATTGACACGTAATAGATAATGGAGATATAAAAAGTGACATTTTGTGATTTTCTTTAATCTAAATAATATCAATGTAATTTTCAGAGAAATGTGTCCATTAAATAACTCAAATTAAAACCATAGGTGTTAAGAGTTAGATATATATCATTAAATAAAATGTTTACAAGTGTTAGGGTAATTATATAGTCCTCATCATATTAATTTATACCCTTAATTACATTAATTATGATTTTTTCATGGTAATAAAAATTTGCAAAACTAACTATTAAAATTGACCAAAAATAAAATGGGAAAATTCAATAAATTTGGTCCATATGATTCTAAATATGGAATATATTTTTCAAAAATTAAAACTCTTGAGTGGTGAAATTTAATTTAAAATTAAGTAGATAAAATGAATTAAGAAATGGGTTTTTAGAAAAAAAATGCATCCTTTAAATAAATATAATAAGTTTCTATACATAATTCAAGTATAAAAAAATTAAAAAAATTATTAGATTAAAATAAAAAATAATTGATTATAATTTAAAAGTAATAAAATGCATCATTTTTACCATGTAAATAATATACATATTTCAATAAAACTGGTATTTTCAATATTCATTTTAAAATCAATATTTTTAGAAATTGTAAAAAAATTATTGTAAGAAAATTTTAAAACGATGAATTTTAAAATAATTTTTTTTATCAAATTAAATTTAAATAAATTTATAATTAAATATAAAATTTATAAAAAAATTTCTAAATATTAAAAAATTTATTTTATCATTACCTGAGATGTTACATATATAGTGACCCATTATTTCTATATAAAAATATAACATAATTTTACATTAATTTTAAATCTAATTCATAATTATAAATTCCATAGGACCACATAAGTTGAGGGTATTTATAATCATGGATATAAAAATAACTATCACATAAAAATATATATGATTTCGGATTACGTGCTTCAAAAGATTCACCATTATTTATAATATCATACTTAAAACCATTATTTATAATTAGGGTAATGGGAACAAAAGAAAGGGTGGTATAAAATAATAATTTGTGAAAAATATAAGAGATATCAATAAATTATCAGAAGTGAGGTTAAGATAACATTAAGGATATTAAAACATGAAAAATTCATACAATATTCATACCCAATCAGTCATTGAACTTTAATCATGACACATTGTGTATGGGTTTTTCAAAAAAATAACATAAGACATAAGTATTTTGAATCATCAATAATTTTTCATGATCCAGGACAACATATCATGAAAATAATACATACGTTCTTATCATACACATAATAATAAATAATCAATTCCTTTGTAAAGTCACATTGGAAAGTCAATCATAATTGATTGGGTTCACTCCTCATTCTATCACTTCCTTAGTCAAGGTTCTCTCCTCGTACTATATTAATGGAAAAACTACTTTTCAAAATTGATCTAACTCCCCTTTCTATCCCTTATTATATAATTAGATATAACCATTTTCCCAATTAATTTGAGTAATATATAATTCTAATCCAGATTGTTAGATAATGAAAAACATATATATGAGCACTGTAAGATCATAGAACATTCATTTTTCATCAAATCATAACTCATCGAAAGGATAAAAGTTTTATAAAATTTTTATCACCATAATAATAAACTATCTAGAGAGATTATAAATATAAAAAAACATGATCAAATCTCAGTTAATTTATAAGAAACATCAAAGGATTTTGCTGTAGATAAAAATTTCATTAAAATATCACTAGAACATTTCTTGACGAAAATACCCTTTTGTTAATAATCATTGATTTATATTATGAAAATTTAAAAAATATTAAGCAAAAAATTGTATTTGAAAATAAAAAAGGGAACATAAAAATCATGATTCAAATAAAATACTATTGATTATGATGGAGAATTATGTTCATGTAGTGTACGTTAAAATAAAAAATATATTCGCATTGTAAGTAATGTTTCAGAAGAACCTTGTTCGGAAAAATGATAAAAAGATTTTTTTAAAAAAAATATAAAACTAAAACACGGGTAAAAAATAATTTAATAAATATTTTGAGAATATAAAAAAAATTCTTCAAAATATTTTCAAAAAATACGAACATTGAAGAACAGATTCTTGAACGAAGTGAAAAACATGTTCTATTTCAATTAATAATATTCTTTCGGTATCTTAAGCATATAGAGAGATGAAAATGATTTAAAAATTATAAATATATACAAATTAATGTGAGATAATAAAATTCATAAATATTGGGATAAGTATGTCAAATAATATCATCTTCAAAAAATTTAGTCATCAATAGTCCTGTTAAAAATGAGATTTTAACATAAAAATCATACATCAAGTTCATTTTTCTTCATAGGTTCTCTAACCTCTTATATAATAAATTTCATTTTATTAATATTCTATAATAAAACTATAATTATACCTTTTATTGTAACATACCAAGTATGTAATGAATAATAGATATTTTTATCTATGTCTATTAATGAATTAGATAGTGTTTTAGAGGCTTAAAATGAAAATAAATCCAATCTTAAGCATTAAATTCACTAATATTCTTAAAAGATTGTTTTACTGTCTTTTGATGGTAAACCCTTTTTAAATCAAACTTTGGACAATTTTATAATCTTTATTTGTCAAAATAAACATATTAATTATGATTGGGACATTGAAATTTACATTGGATAAATTTTTGATATTTTTCTGACAATGTTCATTTTTTAATGAATAGTGAAAAATACTGCATTTTACATCAAAACTGCTTTTTCATTTAATTTAATTATATGGTTAGATTATATTTTTAATTGGTCTTAAAGTTTAATCTGAATATATGTTTACCATTTAAACCAATTTTGGTCATTAGGATTAATTTCACTTTGAAATTGGTCATAAACTAATGCCAAACTTTTCAAAGATATTGTTTCAAAAAAACCAGTTATTTGTTTTGACAACGAGAATTATTTTTAAATAAATTATTGCAATTTATATGTTTGGAATTTGGTAAAATGGATTACATATTTTGAATCATAAGGTCCAAATTATATAATTAAGACTCTTTTGTTTTTGGACATTATGAATAGTAATGACGGTAATTATCTTTAACTGTCTTGATTAATGAGTAATCGGGTAGTTAAGGATAATAAAATAATATCATAATAATACAAAATGACACCAAAATGTGTCCTAATACTACTGGTTTTCTAATGGCTGACCATGGTATGCCTTGTGCCAAACTTGGGGGCCCCATGGAATCACTTTTGTGAGAAAGTTACTTTTTATCTTTTTATTTTTTAATGAATGTTAAATGTAACAAAGAATGTATCACCTAAGTAAAATATTTTTAATTTTGTCTACATAAATGTTCATGTGGACTATAAATAATCATTGGAAAGATAAAACGATTTTCTACATCATATTATTTTTTTTATAATTTTTAGACATTAAATAAATTAAATTAATTATGACATCATAATGATGCAGCGATGACCTCATTATTTGACAATTTAAATAAAATTGAATGATAATTTAAAATCTAAGACCTAAACATGTCCAAAACCTATTGGGTGGGTATATTTCGAACCCGTATCACCATATCCTAGAATTATTTCAATGTTGGACCTTTTGAATCCGAAAATCATTTTCAAATAAAGTAACATTTCTTTACTTTCCAAGAGTGCTCCTCCTCTCCTCTTATAAAGGCCCCCACCTCTACCTATTTAACAACACTCCCAAAGCCTTTCCCTCGGCCAAACCCTACCCATTTTGTCTCTCCACATCCCTCTATTACCCCTTGAATCCAAAAATTGGGCAGAAGTCTTCCCAAGGAAGCCTTTGATCTCAAACCAAAGGGAGTTACCCGATTTCAAGGTAATGTATTCACTTGAGTCCTTCTGTTTTATTTTGCTTCTCCAACCTTCTAAACTCTTTTTATTCATTTCTTTTGTAACAAATACAGTATCTTCAATATACTAGGATGTTTTTATAAGAAGGATTCGAGCTACACTTACACACACCTACATCTAATGGTTAAAGAACATACTATTTCCGTGCATGGTGAATTTCTGCCTCCCGAAACGATGATTGTTCAACATTCTTTTAACACCTTAAAAGGTGGCCATTAAGATGACGCTATATTTATATATGATATATAATATGTTTATGTTTTCCCTAAGCTTCTGTATTTTTCATTTTGGGCATACCTTTATGGTTCCCATTATGGGTAAACGCGATATCTTCATTTAAGGAAGTGCAGACTACCGCCCCCTCAAAGTGATTTGATTCGTTAAATACCATATGTGGGACGTATAAAGGATGGAGTTATGATATTATATATGATATTACTTTGGAATTATAATATACATTTATATAATTATTATTTCATTCTATAAAATACGAAATATAAAGGAAAGTAGCATTCATGCGTACGTACGGCTTACCGTCTCCATGAACGGTGCATTTCATTTCTTACCTCTAAATGATTATGTAATATTATAAATGCATGAATTTACGGGATATATATGACATATATGATATCTACATCATTAATACCATTCTTGATATAATGGAAACATGATCAACTTGTAATTATAAGGGGCTTATTTTTGACTCTCAAGTACCAATGATCGTTAAAATGACCGTTATTAACTTAAATAATTACATAGTGTTCATGACATGGAAATAAGTGATATAAAAGGAATAATGGACTTGAAAAAGGATCTTAAACACGTAGAAATTAACTCAAGTTTATTATTCAGGAGATTAAATAACAACCGAGTCAAGTCGGACCCAAGGTATGGGACTTCGTCTCAATCTCCTTTCATTGAGGCATATTTTGTTTTATGCACAACCTTATTTTATAAGGTGTATAAACACCTTTGAATTTTACGTTTATCCAAAAGGAATATTTTTTATACGAAGTGTTTTACTAAACGACAAAAGGGAATGTTTTGTCGCACGTATGTGGTGACAACGACTTCTCCGCCACCGTGACCATTATTTGAGTTTTGGCTTCCTCTACAAACCATACCTTCTTTTTAAATGAAAAATAAATACCATGTTTTAATTTTATTTTATTTTGGTATTGAAAATGGTTTTCCTAATGTTTTTATGTCAATGTGTTGTATTGATATCTTATGATTGAAAGGTGGAAATGTTATGTTTCCTTTATGCATGTTTTATGTGATACTATTATGTTGAGGTTATTGGGAATTATTATGAAGATGGGTGGTTCCGTGATAAACTAAGGGCGGGTGAGCCCAATATAGCTCTCTAATGAATTGGGTAACGCGAAGGAGTGAAACGTTAAGGTTTCTCTGAAGAGATTTAGGGAATATACTGTGATGGGTATTCCAAACGTAACCAAGAGGGTTACTCCCTACGTATGAATGTTATGAATGCCTCAAGTTACCTTTATGTCTTATGATTTCTATGATTTATTCATGATTTTATGAGGTATGTTAAAGTTCTTATGTTTTATGGGTAAAGTATGATTTCATTCTTATGTATATATGTACCCATGTTTCCTTTCCATATTTTTATATCCATTACTGAGCTTTTCATGCTCTTCCCAAGTTTTTTGAAATGTTTTTCACAGGTCAAGGGAAAGGTACATGATATGATGATAGTGTCAAGGAAGTGTCAAGAAAGAATCTGTGTTTTATTTTAAATATGTTTCCATTGATGGGAAAGAAGAATTCTATCTTTATGTAACCACTTTGTTTATATGTGGAATGTCATGCAAGTTTTATGATCTAATTCTCTAAAACTCTAAACCCGAAAAGATCCTCAATGTGTAATCTTGTAATAACTCAATATTAAGTAAGGTTTAAGGCCGGGGACTTATAGTTGGTATCAGAGGTCGGTTTAGATAACTTTAGGAGTTAGAATTCTATTAAATTATTATCCAAAAATATATATTTTTGAAATGATATAGCATTTGAAGATTACCATATTTCTTCATCTAAGACATGTTTGTTCAGAATGGTTTTCCACAGAAGAAATAGGGAAGCAGTGCTAAGAAGGCATAAATAAGGGAATAACCTTCTGAATCAGCATCCCGAGATGGTCGGAATTGGAACTGAATAGTTTGTTGTAGTAATGGCGCAATTTACTTAAGGGATAAATGGTGGTGGTATCCATGCACGAGATCATCCAGATCAACCGCAGAGGAACATGTCAGTGGTGGAACATTTCATGAGGAAACATCCCCCATAATTCAAGGGATCATCTGACTCTGTGCTAGCTGAAGGGTGGATTAAAGCACTGGAGAAGATTTTGGATGTCATGGGGTGTTCAGACAATCAAAAGGTTAGTCTTGCTATTTACCGTTTGGAGGGTGAGGCAGATCAGTGGTGTTCTTTGGTTAAAAATATCAGGGACACCGATGAGATTGATTCTCTTGACTGGATTGAATTCAATGGTATGTTTCTTGAGAAGTATTTTCCTAAGGCTGTTCGACTTCGGATGGAAAATTAATTCTTGGAATTGAGGCATGTGGAAGACTCAGTGGCTACCTATGAAGAAAGGTTCACTCGATTGGCATGGTATGCTCCAAATTTTATCCGAGACCTTGATAGTAAAATCAATCGTTTTTACTCAGGATTAAAGCCAAAATATTAAAGGGGATTATCTTCTCATGAGTTTAAAAGTTATGAAAAGCTTGTTCGATGTGCTGATAAGGTGGAAATGGATTTTTCTGATGATCAAGTGTTCTGTAAAAACCAACAGAAGAAGAGACCGAGGTGGCAGGAGAAAGGTAAGAATTCTTCAAAAAAGTCTGATGGTAAGAAAACTAAGTTTCCAGTTTATGATAAACGAGGAAAAAGGCATGTTGGGGAATGTCTTCTGAATTCTGGAAAGTGCTACCGATGTGGTAAGATGGGACATATGGCTCATGATTGCACTGAAAAAGATCAAGGTGAAGGTAAGACCAAATTTTATTTAAAGTTAGTGAAGTGTTTTAAGTGAAATGAGATGGGTCACCATGAAAATGAGTGTCCGACAAAGAGATTGAGTGATGGGAAGCAGTTAGACTATAAGTAGAAAGGGGTGGTGAAATCCTTTGCAACTACTTCAGTAGATGTCGGGCCATCAAATGAAGTGGTATCATGTACTTTGTTTGTTTTTTCAGATTATGACAGTGTGTTGTTTGATTCGGGGTCTACACATTCTTTCATCTCGGAAAACTTTTCTAGTAAAATGGGAATACCATCTCATGAAATGACTCCCGAACTTGTGGTAAAAACACCTCGAGGAAATTTTGAGGCAAAAAGAATTTATAAGAATCTTCCTATCCTTATCTGTGGAAAGAACCTACTTGAAAACCTTGTTGTTCTACCTCTAGTAGAGTTTGATGTTATCCTGGGTATGAATTGGCTCTCTATTTACCATGCTAAGATTGACTTTATAGCTAAAGAAGTTTCTTTTCAGAAAGACTTTCAATTTGTGTAGAAGAATGAACCCTTATTGTTGATAACATATCAAGAGGCCGAGAAACTTGTAAAAGATGGGAATGAATGTTACCTTGCACATATTGTTGAAAATAAGGGAACTGCTCAGATTAATGATGTGTCAGTGGTAAATGAGTATCCTGATGTTTTTTCTGATGAGTAGCCTAGAATAATACCAGATCGGGAAGTTGAATTTACTGTTGACTTATTTCCTGATGCAAAACCAATTTCAAAACCCCCTTATCGAATGGCTCAAGTTGAACTTTTAGAGTTAAAGAAACAATTACAGGAGTTATTAGATAGAGGTTTCATTCGACCTAGCACATCACCATGGGGTGCTCCTGTCTTGTTTGTTAAAAGTAAAGATGGCTCAATGATACTTTCCATTGATTATAGGGCCTTGAATAACATCACTGTTAAGAACAAATATCCTTTGCCTCATATCGATGATTTGTTTGATCAGCTCCAGGGAGCTTAGTATTTTTCAAAGATTGACTTGAGATCGGGGTACCATCAACTGAATGTAAGGGAAGAAAATGTTCCTAAGACCACGTTCCGTACAAGATATGGCCATTATGAATTTGTAGTAATGCCTTTTGGGATAACCAAGGCACCTGCTGTATTCATGGACTTAATGAATAGAATTTTCCACGAGTTCTTGGATAAGTTTGTGGTGGTTTTCATTGATGATATTTTGGTGTCTTCTAAAAGTAAATAGGAGAATAAAAGACATTTAAGGGTTATCTTGCAAACCTTAAAAGAAAAGAAACTGTATGGAAAATTCAGCAAGTGTGAGTTTTGGTTGCAACAAATTTCTTTCCTTGGTCACATTGTTTCTAAAGATGGGATAACGGTTGATCCTGCAAAAACAAAGGTTGTTGAATAATGTCCAAGACCCACAAATGTAACAGAGATTCGTAGATTCCTTGGTTTGGCAGGCTATTACCGAAGGTTTGTTAGAAATTTTTCACGGTTATCTAGTCCAATGACTAAGCTAACTCGGAAGGGTGTTAAGTTTATCTGGAAAAAAGAATGTGATGATTGTTTCTAGGAATTGAAAAGAAGATTGGTGAATGCTCCAGTTTTGGCACTACCTTCCAGGAATGGTGAGTTTGTTATATATAGTGATGCTTCATTTAAAGGACTTGGTTGTGTCCTAATGCATAATGATCAGGTAATTGCTTATGCTTCACGTCAGTTGAAAACTCATGAGGTAAATTACCCTACACATGATTTGGAATTAGTTGCTGTTGTTTTCGCTTTAAAAATTAGGAGGCATCATTTGTATGGAGTGAAGGATGAAATATATAATGATCACAAAAGTTTAAAGTATATATTCACTCAGAAAGATTTAATCATGAGACAGAGGATATGGCTTGAATTAATCATGGATTATGATTGTACAATTCATTATCATCCGGGAAAAGCAAATAAAGTGGCCGATGCTTTGAGTCGAAAAAGTAATGCTTCGTTAGCAATGTTTCATTTGGAACGTGATCCTTTGGTTAAGGATTTGATGAACTTTGGCATAGAAGTTGTTGGTGCAGGAAGTTATTCTCTTTTTTTTCAGGTATCAGTGAGATCATCTCTATCAGATAGAATCAAGCAAGCACAGAAGCAAGACAGTGAGTTGCAGAAAAAGGTAGAGCTGGTTTAGAAAGGTAAGTTTCCTGAATTCAACATTGATAATGATTGTGTTTTTGATATTTGGGAAGAGATTGTGTGTGCCTTGTGATTCAAAGTTGAAGAGAGAGTTGTTATGTGAAGCACATAGTTCTCCGTTTTCAGTTCATCTAGGAAGTACTAAGATGTATAGAGATCTTCGGGAGTATTACTGGTGGGATGGAATGAAAAGAGATATTGTTGATTTTACTGTGAAGTGTTTGACTTGTCAGCAGGTTAAAGCAGAGCGGTAGTTACCAATTGGGATGCTTCATCCTTTACCAGTGCCAGAGTGGAAATGGGAGAATATATCTATGGACTTTGTTGTGGGATTACTGAAGACATCTCGAGGTAATAATGCAATCTAGGTTATTGTTGATCGCTGGACTAAATCTGCTCATTTCTTTTCTATAAGAGATACGTTTTCCCAAGATCAACTTTCCCATTTGTATCTTAAAGAGATAGTCAGGTTACATGGATTTCCTCTCTCCATTGTATCTGACCGTGATCCCAGGTTCACTTCTAACTTTTGCAAAGGCCTTCAAAAGTCGTTGGGTACTGAATTAAATTTTAATACAGCTTTTCATCCTCAATCAGATGGGGAGTCGGAACGAACAATTCAGACCTTGCAGTATATGCTACGAGCTTGTTCAATGGATTATTAGGGAAGTTGGGACCAACGACTTTCTTTGGTTGAATTTTTATATAATAACAGTTTTCATTCTAGTATACAGATGACACCATTTCAGGCATTATATGAGAAGTGGTGTCGAACTCCAGCTTTCTGGGATGAAGAGGGTGAAAGGAAGTTGATGGGACCAGAATTGGTAGAAGAGATGGTAGAAAAAGTTCAGATGATTCAGAAACACATGAGAATAGCTCAGAGTAGGCAGAATAGTTATGCAGACAACAGGAGGAAGGATCTAACTTTTGAGGTAGGTGATCATGTTTTTCTCAAAGTCTCACCATGGAAAAGTGTGATGCGATTTGGTAAGAAAGGAAAGATGAGTACAAGGTTAATTGGACCATATGAAATTCTGGAGAGAGTTGGATCAGTTGCATACCAAGTGGCTTTACCTCCGAGTTTATCTCAGGTATACAATGTTTTTCACGTTTTGATGTTGAGAAAGTATATGCCAGATCCGTCTCATGTTTTGAGTCCAGAGGTAGTTCAGTTGGAAGAGAACCTATCTTATGAGGAACAAACATTCAGGATTCTTGACCACAGGGAGCAAGTGTTACGAAATAATGTGATTAATTAGGTAATGGTTTTGTGGAAAAACCACATGATGGAAGAGGCAACATGGGAATCTGAAAATGCAATGAGGGATAAGTACCCCCATTTATTTGATAAGTAAATAAATTGCGGGGACGCAATTTTCTAAAGGGGGAAGGATGTAACATACCAAGTAAGTAATGAATAATATATATTTTTATCTATGTCTATTAATGAATTAGATAGTGTTTTAGAGGGGTAAAATGAAAATAAATCCAATCTTAAGCATGGAATACACTAATATTCTTAAAAGATTGTTTTACTTCCTTTTGATGGAAAACCCTTGTTAAATCAAAATTTTGACAATTTTATAATCAATATTTGTGAAAATAAACATATTCATTATGATTGGGACATTGAAATTTACATTGGATAAAGTTTTTGTATTTTTCTGACAATGTTCATTTTTTAATGAATAGTGAAAAATACTACATTTTACATCAAAACTGCTTTTTCATTTAATTTAATTATATGGTTAGATTATATTTTTAATTTTCCTTAAAGTGTAAACTGAATATATTTTTACCATTTAATACAATGTTGGTCATTATGATTAATTTCACTTTGAAATTGGTCATAAACTAATGCCAAACTTTTCAATGATATTGTTTCAAAAAAAACCCGCTATTTGTTTTGACAACGTGAATTATTTTTAAATCAATTATTGCAATTTATGTGTTTGGAATTTGGTAAAATGGATTACATATTTTTAATCAGAAGGTCCAAATTATATAATTAAGACTCTTTTGTTTTTGGACATTATGAATAGTAATGACTGTAATTATCTTTAATTATCTTGATTAATGAGTAATCGAGTAGTTAAGGATAAAAAAATAATATCATAATAATAAAAAATGACACCAAAATGTGTCCTATGGATACTGGATGTCTTATGTCCGACCATGGGATTCCTTGTGTCAAACTTTGGGTCCCCATGAAATCACTTTTGTGAGAAAGTGACTTTTTATCTTTTTATTTTTTAAAGAAAATTAAATGTAACAAAGAATGTATCACCTAAGTAAAATATTTTTAATTTTGTCTAAAAAAATGATAGTTTGGACTATAAATATTTATTGGAAAGAAAAAAATATTTTCTACATCATAGTATTTGTTTTATAATTTTTAGACATTAAATAAAGTAAATTATTTATGACATCATAATGATGCAGTGATGACCTCATTATTTGAAAATTTAAATAAAATGGAAAGATAATGTAAAATCTAAGATCTACACAAGTCCAAAACCTATTGGGTGGGTATATTTATAACCCTTATCACCTTATCCTAGAATTATATAAATGTGGGACCTTTTTAATCCGAAAATCATTTTCAAATAAAGTAACATTTATTTACTTTCCAAGAGTTCCCCTCCTCTCCTCTTATAAAAGGCCCCCACCTCTACCTCCTTACCCACACTCCCAAAGCCTTTGGCTCAGCCAACCCCTGCCCATTTTGTCTCTCCACATCCATCTCTTACTCCTTGATGACTCCATTTGGGCAGAAGTCTTCCCAAGGAAGCCTTTGAGCTCAAACCAAAGGGAGTTACCCGATTTTAAGGTAATGTATTCACTTGAGTCCTTCTGTTTTATTTTTCTTCTCCAAACCCCTAAACTCTTTTTATTAATTTATTTTGTAACCAATATAGTATCTTCAATATACTATGATGTTTTTATAAGAGGTATTAGAGCTACACTTACACACACCTACATCTAATAGTTAAAGAACATATTGTGCCCGTGGATGGTGAATTTCTGCCTCCCGAAATAATGATTGTTCAATATTATTTTAACACCTTCAAAGGTGGTCATTAAGATGAAACTATATTTATATATGATATATAATATGTTAATTTTTTCTTTAAGCTTCTGTATTTTTCATTTTTGGCATACCTTTATGGTTCCCATTATGGGTAAACACGATATCTTCATTTCAGGAAGTGCGGACTACCGCCCCCTCAAAGTGATTTGATTCGTTAAATACCATATGTGGGACGTATAAAGGATGGAGTTATGATATTATATATGATATTACACTGTAATTATAATATAAATTTATATTATTATGATTCCATTCTATAAAATACGAAATAGAAATGAAAGTAGCATTCATGCGTACGTACGGCTTACCGTCTCCATGAACGGTGCATTTCATTTCATACCTCTAAATGATTATGTAATATTATAAATGCATGCATGTACTGGATATATATGACATATATGATATCTACATCATTAATACCATTCTGGATATAATGGATAAATGAACAAATTCTAATTATAAAGGGCTTATTTTTTACTCAAATAGCAATGATCGTTAAAACGGCCGTTATTAACTTAAATAATTACATAGTTTTCATGACATGGAAATAAGTGATATAAAAGGAATAATGAACTTGAAAAAGGTTCTTAAAAAAGTAGAAATTAACTCAAGTTTATTATTTATGAGATTAAATAACGACCGAGTCAAGTCGGACCCGAAGTATGGGACTTCGTCTCAATCTCCTTTCATTGAGGCATATTTTGTTTTATACACAACATTATTTTATACGGTGTGTAAACCCCTTTAACTTTTACGTTTATCCAAAAGGAATCTTTTTTATATGAAGCGTTTTACTAAACGACAAAAGGGAATGTTTTGTCGCACGTATGCGGCGACAACGACTTCTCCGCCGCCGTGACCATTATTTGAGTTTCGACTTACTCTACAAACCATACCCTCTTTTTAAAAGAAAAATAAATACCATTTTTTACTTTTCTTTTATTTTGGTATTGAAAATGGTTTTCATAATGTTTTTATATCAATGTGATGTATTGATATCTTGTGATTGAAAGGTGGAAATGTTATGTTTCCTTTATGCAAGTTTTATGTGATACGATTATGTTGAGGTTCTTGGGCATTATTATGAAGACGGATGGTTCCGTGATAAACTAATGGCGGGTGAGCCCAATATAGCTCTCCAATGCATTGGGTAACGTGAAGGAGTGAAACGTTAAGGTTTCTCCGAAGAGATTTAGGGAATATACTGTGATGGGTATTCCAAACGTAACCAAAAGGGTTACTCCCGGCGTAATAATGTTATGAATGCATCAAGTTACCTTTATGTCTTATGATTTCTACGATTTATTAATGATTTGATGAGGTATGTTAAAGTGCTTATGTTTTATGGGTAATGTATGATTTCATTCTTATGTATATATGTACCCATGTTTCCTTTCCATATTTTTATATCCCATACTGAGCTTTTTATGCTCATCCCAAGTTTTTTGAAATGTTTTCACAGGTCAAGGGAAAGGTACATGATATGATGATAATGTCAAGGAAGTGTCAAGAAAGAATCCATGTTTTATTTTAAATATGTTTCCATTGATTGGAATGAAGAATACTATCTCTATGTAACCACTTTGTTTATATGTGGAATGTAATGCAAGTTTTATGATCTAATTCTCTAAAACTCTAAACCTGAAAAGATCCTCAATGTGTAATCTTGTAATAACTCAAGATTAAGTAAGGTTTAAGGCCGGGGCCTTATAATTATACCAAACATATAATACTTATAACATATTATCACATATTCATTATTAGTCTTCGATTATCATCAGCATTTTGAGTGTTAACAGCATTGCACGAATGGCCCAAAGGCCTTATTTTTCATTAATTTTTTATCACCCCCCTTTCAAGGATGAGGGGGAACCCTTACAATGCCCGTAGGCTTAGATATTACATGACCCATAGGTCTTAGGAAATATACAGACTATACTTGGAACTACTCATCCCTAGTATCTTCATCATGATATTTTCTCCCCACCTACACATGGATTATTCATCCAGGCTTCCCATGTATGCAAAGGTTGGTCCTAATGGAAATGCCATACTCTCTCTTTCTGAAAATCCTACTTCAGATCTTTTGCACTGGTGAATACGCCTACTCTGAATCCTCATCTCAATTCTACTCTTTGTAGAGGATGTCTGATCATTTAAGTACATTTTAGGTGTCCAAAAGGACTTGAGGTGGCCCGAAGGACTTGAGGTGGTCCATGGACCAGAAGGTGGAACGAAGGCCTTGAGGTGTCCAAAAATCCTTACTGGCTCGAAGGACTTGGGCGGCCGGAATGCCTTATAGTACCCGAGTCCCAAACCGGTTGCCCAAAATCCCAAATAGATGAAAAGTTCCGACTACTATAGTACCAAACATTGTCTGCTACAATATCATCTATAGTAACTACTATAGTACCCTGGAAAGTATGACTCCACCCGGTTTTGGGAATAGGTCTCTTGGATGCACTTGTTGAGTCCTCAACAACATGACTGAGGATATTGTGAAAAATTTGGTTCCTCACATCGACTCCCAGTGGGGGGCCAACCAAGCCCATGTGCACGCCACATTCCCTAGCTAATCAATGGTTTTTAATCTCCCTATATATAATACGCACAGTGTCCGAGTCTAGCGGGACCCAAGCCTACACGAGTTCCCATGGACAGAGAGGGGGTACAAGGAGTGGGTACCACTCAGCTAACACCCCATGGGATAAAGTGTTAACAACCTCATTTTTCATGTATGTTTTGGATTGATGGTCATGGTCATTGCATGTTTATCAAGGTTTATTAATATAAATAATGTTAATAATTATATAAATATAAAATATATTCATAATATAAATATTTATAACCATAATTATAGTTTTTTGAAAAGACATTATTTACATCACTATGTGGATGTGGAAGTCTGTATATACGCACAAGTGACGTATCCATTTTTTGATGGATAAAACAAAATAAAGTTAAATATTATTTAAAATTCAAGTATTAATTATAATAACATAAACATAACATATAAAAATTACATTCATCATAACAACCAATCATGAATTATGTCAGTGTAAAACTAGTCATATTGTTATAAGTAGCCAGTAGTTCACACTTGCGCTCAAGCAATACATTGATCTTTCATTGTATTTATAAGATGTGGTTAATGTTTTTTATATAATAATAAAAATTTAGGAAAATATATGATATTTTAACCGATATGTTTTTATGAATAAAAAATTTATAGTGGAATGGTATGAAGAAAAAATTGAAATAGCGTTGTTAAGATTTTTTACATCTTCTTTTAGGTCCTCCTTCAGCCTGCTCATTAAGACATAAAGGATTTTTATTATGAGAAAAAAAAAATAGATTAAGGAAATGATTATAGTAAGTTTTTTTATTATCTATTTAATAATATTTAAAGATAAAATTGTTAAAAGAATGGTGTAAAATAGGTTTCCTATTAGAAGGCAGGGGAGGGACACACATAGTATTTCTTAAAAGATTTCAAGGATATAAGCTCATTTTTATGATAAAGTTGATCAAAATTCATAGTTATTCTAATATAGGATAATATAAATATTAAATATCCTCAAAAAATAATAATTCTATTGTTTTAGGTTTCAATACTACTCTTATCAAATGGTTTAACCCCTGTAAACCTATTTTAACCTTAAATGTGGTTATAAATGTTTTATATTTTTTCTATTCACTGTGATAAAAAATGAAGTTGACCATATTAAATAATATCAATTATTATAATTAAAAGTATATAATCCATTATAATAGATTCAATTTCTATAAATGGAAGAATTTAAATTTAATTAAGCGAGCAAACCACAATGAAAACCCATTTTCCAAAAATGAATTTTTAAGAATAAAACAAAATTTACTCCTTTTATGTACCATGTAAAACCCATGAAATTAAAATTAATAATATATATTTCTTATATAATAAATAAATTTAATTAAATATATTATTTATTATATATTAAATTAATTTATTATGATAAGAACACATTGCACGTACAAAAATAGTTTTTTAGAAAAATATATTTTTAGCAAAAAACCAAACTTATTTATGAAGAAAGTATAAGAATTATTATGATTTAATTAGTTAAAAAATTTCTAATTAAATGATACTTATGATATTTTATGTTTAAATTTATAACATAATCATACATTAAATTGTAAATAATTGGTAATTTTCAAAAAATTAATATTTTTTACCATTTATTGAGAATAATTATTTTTAGAAAAATCATATCAACTCACCCTAAGATAGTATAGAAATTGTTAGTTTATAATTTAATTAAATTTCCTAAACTATAATTTATAAAAATAAAACAAATTAATTATTTTTTTTTGAGTTAAAAAATGGAATAAAACTCATTTTTAAAGAAAAACGTTTTTTTGAAGTATAAAATGACTTTACTGGAAATTGAGTAATTATTTATTATGAATTAATAAATAAACCTAAAATAATAATAAAATTATAAATATTTTTTTCATAATTTGAATGTCATTATCAATTCATTCAAATTTAACATCTATGTTATAGTGGTTTTCCATATCACAGTTCATATAGACTCAAGGTTAGTGTAAGGAAATCAATCAAGTAAATCATGTTATATTTAAATGGAAATATATAAAACATTCTAGGTTGTTAAATTTATGAAATAATAAAATTAATTTCAACCTAAAAATTTCATCACTATAGTATGAAAAATGTGTATATCTCTACATCATCACACCATCAGGTTCCTATGCAACTTACCTCAAATTTCTAATTCCTCTATAAATTATTAAACAGTGAGTTATCTTATTATTCAAACTATTTATCTATCTTATGAGATATTTCATATATTTTATTAATATACAATAAATTTATCCAATGGTATAACCTTTAAGTTAAATACATGTGAATTATTAGGTAAGAACTTTATTTGGATAGATACATAGAACACTTTGGGATCATGAACGAGTTGAGGTGGGGTGCCATGTGTGTAACAGCCCAAGATTTTATAAAAAAATATTCTTTTTAATTTTATTAATGTCTTGTGTTGTACGCTTCACCAAAATGAGCTTGCACAACACGAATCCTTGTCTTGCCTTGCATTACACGCAATCGCGACCTTCCTCGATAGCGTGTGTAATACGCAATACCGAGTTTCACTAAACAATGATGTGCTATTAAAATATTATTAAAACTAACCGTTATGAATAGTAATAACCACTTTTTAAAATTCTGTAAATCTTATTTTTCAAAATGAACTTCATTCTTGGATTCGGAGTATCGAATTTAGCCTAAGGTGAAATTTTGGTACTTTTTGGATAACTTTCATATTCTGATGAATAGTGAAAAATTACTAAATTATAATTAAAAACAACTTTTTTAATCGAAATAATTAATAGTGATAAATTATTAATTTGAGTGGTTTTAAAGTATATTTAGAATATATTTTTACAATTTAATACAATGTTGGTCATTGGTTGTAATTTCACATAATCAAGTGTCAATCTTTTGATATATATTGTTTCCTAAAAACACGCTATTTATTTTAACAGCGGGATTTAATTATAAAATTAATTAATGCAACTTCTAGGTTATGAATTTGGTAAAATAGATTTCATTTTTGAATTCGGAATATGAAATATAGCATAGGATGAAATTTTGGCATTATTCTGAAAAACATCAATTTTTGATGAATAGTGAAACTACTAAGTGGTAGTTAAAAAAACCGAATTTTTCATAAAACATAATTTTGCCGCTTCTGTGAATGGAATTTCGAAAATCCGAGAGACACGGTTAATATCAAGGACTAAAATGTGGTTCAATGAGATGAAAATAATTTTTGGTGAATAGTAACTTTTTACTTTTTTTACCGCGGTTAATAGTAAATAGGGTAACTAAGGGTAAATATGATATTACTATTACCCTAACAAATGTCCTAATTCTATTGGACAAGTGTAATTCGACCAAAAACAAACTTAGGAATAAAACATGACCATTTATGCCCACTTGGATTAGATTAGGACATTTATTATTAATTTATTTAAAGAAAGGTTAAAATAGTTTAATAAGTAAATCATTTTTAATATGGGGTTATACATAAGATAAATTCGATTGTAAATATTCATTAGAAAGCTAAAAAGATTTCCTACATGATGGTATTTTATTTGTAATTTTTAGACATCAAATAATTTAATTTATTTATGACACAACGATGATGCGGTAATTATCTTATTAATGAAATATTGACATAATTGATGTTATAAACACAAAAATAAATGTAATTTGAGATTTTTTATGAATTCCACTAATTTTCTAGGTTACTATGATATATTAATGTTGATTTAATCAACTTGTTTCGAACATTTAATTCTGTTATGACTTTCACAAAAATCATATATCAAATAGTGTCAAAATTGACACAAAATAGTTTTTAAATCAAATATTATATTATTAATTGTTATTGTATTCCTAAAAATCTAAGGTTCGGCCAAATGACTTAGATAAGGATATATATATTAATAATAAACAATTTGGGGTTCTTTTGGCATGTTATAGTAAGTTTATTAACCATATAGTGAAAGAAAACAAAAAGGCATGGTAAAAGTTAAATTATTTAACTTAGAGTTAAATCTAATTGATAAGGTTAAAATAATATCCTAAACTTGTCTAAATTCTATTGGTTGATAGGATTTCGACCCATCCCCACTTTAGCTTCGAAATAAGACCCTTTGGAACCATTATAAACCGATTTTGACTTTAATATAAAATAATATTTTGAGATATTCCTAAGGTGCCCCTCTCCTCCCCTATAAAAGGACACCTCCTCCCCCTCCTCCTCACACCAATTTGAGCACTCAAGCTCGGAAAACCCCTGATAAAATTCCTTCTCCACTTCCCTAGCAACATCCTATAGGTTCTGGTCTTCCTCAAAGACCAATTCTAGTGCCCTAAGAGGAAGTCTCAAAGAGGCACTTCAAAGAAGAGGTAATTACCGTTACCAATTCTTTCATCTTTATTTCTTCTTCCACTTCTTCTTCTTAGGTTGTTTCATTATGAAGTAATAACATCAGTATCACTCATATACTGATATGTTATTAGAAGTATGAAACAACCCTATTTCACCATCTATCCATCTTACGGAAAAAGAAATCACCGCGCGTGCGTACGTACGGAATACCGTCTCCACGCCGTGGTGTAATCTATTTTCCACCACCACCTTACATGGATGGGTATAATGGTGTAAGGAATAACTATACATAGTTATTACAACATCATATTGATTCTGATATATTGTATAATCCACTCCAATTCAATTCAATATTTATAGAAACGATATCATCGCTCGTGCGTACGTACGGACTACCGTCTCCACGACGCGATGAGATTCATTCTCCATGTTAACCATTTAAGAATGATTATAATGTATATATAAGAAATAATAATGAAATATATGAAATTATAAAGCTACTGGATTTATGTATATATATACATATGTATGTCATCTACTTACTTCCATTTCAAGACAATAAGGAAAGAAAAACAGCGTTCATGCGTACGTACGGACTACTGTCTCCATGAACAGTGTTTTTCATTTTATTTATCGATCTATTATATATATATATACTGAATATATATGATATATAAATCATATTTTATATTCTGGAAGTAAGTAAATCATGATATAAGTAATAATAATGTCAAGAACAACAAGTCAAAACACCTACGATAAATGAAACGATTTTACCCAAAACGCTTCTTTAACATGGAATTTACAAAAGAACGGGTAATATAATGTCATAAGTGAACCATATATGATATCATAACAATGAATATGATTCTGTAATAAGTCAATGACATTATTTAAATCATTATACAGGAGGTTCGGACACATACGAAGCAAATTGGACCTAAGGTAAGGGAAATATCACAATCTCATTTTTATCCGAGATTGTTTATTCATAAGTATTTACTGGGGTGTATTTTATCATCCACATCCATGTTTCATCAATATGTAATATTATTTCCATCCACCTACAATTGTTTAAATCCATTTTTACCCTTCGGTGAGTTTTTAGTAATATCTATGAAAGGAATCTTTTGTCATACGAGGTACTTTTTGACTTTTCCGACAAAAGTACGAAGAATGTTTTTTTTTAACTTATACGGCACGAACGGATTTCTACTGTTTTATAAAGCCTTATTTTCATGAAGCTTCCTCTAAAATATTTCATGACTATTTTCAATAAAATCTCTTTCTTTTAAAATTGCATGATGTTTTGTGAAAAGAAATTGATTTTGAATAAGAAAGGATATTTTCCTCAAGAATTCAATTCAAGTGTTTTATCAAAATTATTTTCCATATAAGATAATAAAGGGTTCTGTTTCTATCCATATTTTTACATTGATTTGACTATGTCGTGATGGAAATATTTTTATGAATTCCTTTATCTTATATGATTTGTTTTATGATGTCATGATGTTTCAAGAATCCCATTTTTGTTACATGTGTTATGCGATGATGTATGATTTATGATTATGTGGCACACATAAGAAAGGATTCATTATAAGATGGGTGGGACCTATATATCCCTCCAATGCATTGGGTAAAGATTTTATATCTCATGAGATAGACATGGCTGAAATGGTAGGTTATACCGGTTCAGTGAAACAGGACTGAAACGAGGGTTACTCGATTCAGAAAGGGACTTTGTCCACTAAGATAGTCTTGGCAATGAGTCATGACTAACAAGAAATGATTTTCCAGGATTATGTGTGCATGCCACAAAGTTTCAAGTTTCATGTTATGATTATGGGGATCTCATTTTCACTTCTATGATTTATTAAGATTTTATGATCTCTTTTGCAGGTTATGATTTTTAAAAAAAGATATGATATGATTTTTATTTCCTTTATTGCCCTTGCTGAGCATTTGAGCTCACCCTTTTATGTTTTCTTTTCCCCAGGATATAAAGAAAGGTTTTAGGTAAAAAAAAAGGGGATGACCTTCATGGGAGATATTGAAGAACTTTCACCACGATTAGAAGATTACGTTCCGAGTTTCCAAAGACACTAAACTATTACGATCCTTTAGTGTGTGTTTTTGTTATGTACTAAGTATTCCGCAAAATTAATGTAATGTCCATGTACGTCAAGCTTCGGGTCTCTACAGTTGGTATCAGAGGAAAGGTTTAGTCAACCTTTGGAAACTAGGATGCGAAAACGTTAGTGAGATCCCTAGAGATATTTCTAAGGTATGTCTAGGGATGTCCCTAGGGATAAGTATACGTATAGGTTATAGTAATAGAATTACGCTAACGATCATAGAATTAAACCTAAGATGTTGGATATTGAAGGTACTCCCCCTTTATTATGTTGTTTTCCCTATCATGATTTTTGCCTCTCACACTATTCTTTTTGGGTTTTAGAAAATGGATGGAGACAAGATGATTCACAATAATGGAGGATATGATGGACAATGGAATGATATTCTTCATAATGAAATGGGATTTGGAAGTCCAAAAATCATTATTATGCCGAATCAGCAATCTCATAATATGATCAATAAAGTAAAATTTGGTAAGTTTCCTGACTCGGCTAATAAGAGAAAGATGGAGTTTCATGATGATCATAGAGGAAAGAAAGTTCAATTTCCCCTATGTAATTCATGTGGGAAGAGGCATCAAGGAGAATGTTTCAAAGGAACTGGAAGATGCTTTGGGTGTGGAAAAGAAGGACACAAAGCAAGTAAGTGCAAAGGAAAAGGTTCAGTTAACACCATGGATGAGGATAATGGTATTACATCAAAAATGGTTAAGTGTTTTAAATGTGGAATGTATGGGCATTATGCAAATCAATGTCCTAAGGGAAAGACTCATGAAGAGAATCAGTATGGCCGTATGGGTAGTATTTATGTGGATGATGATGAAGAGACTACAAATGATATGTGAGATGAAAGAATTGTTGAACCTCGGTTAATGGTTTAAGAATGTAGTGGAATGATTACATGTTTATCATGTGTAATGTTGTATAAGTAATCTCATGGTACTATGGAATAAAGAGACATGTAAGGATTGTTACATTGTTGTCTGATTAATGTTACCAGTAACCATGAAAGGTTATTCAGATACTTTTGGAAAGTAGATGATAAGTGCATAATGAAAGGATAAGAAGATAATGAGATGTTTGATTGTATTCATGACATCATGATTGATATAAGGACTAAGTGATATCATGGTTTGAGTATAAATAATTTTGAGGATTTTGGTATGTGTAAAGTGTTAACTTTTAACTGCATTCAAGTTTTCACTAAGGTTCAATGGGTATTCAAGAGTATACATGATTAAGGACTTTGAATGTTTGGAATGTGACCAACAAAACATATCTTATGATATATGGGGATCAACGATGATATTAAATCTCTAGTAATTGTTTTCACTATGTTATGAGAGTGGACTGCAGTATTATGGATAAGCCTAAAGATTGGAATGGATTGTGTTGGACGTAAGTTAGTATTGTTTAAGGATAGAATTTTTTTTCGATATTATTGATGGGATGTTATAGTAATATAGTTTTGGAAAAAGGACAACCTACAGGACGGGCGACAGCCCATCGCGTCGGACAAGGCTGTGGGAATCGAACCCACAACCGAAGTGCGACTGGCCTTTATCGCCTACCACTGGCCTACAGGAAGTCCCTGTTTAGTAGAAACTAGTTTTATTATATTAAGCAGTATGATATATGAAGTATAAGTCCATTTTAAGAACCATATATGATTAATCTCACTATAGATCGATTTATGCATATAATTTTTGCTAACCTTTTGTTTGAGACAGATGGAATGACCCGTCATTCTATCACATGATCTGCTAACACTTCACGAATAACAAATTCAACTTCATTTATTTAAGAGATGAAGTGGAAATTGTTCAAGGCACGAACAACAGTGAGTTTGTACCAAAATAATGTAAGTATTTATTCTAATTCAAATTTTCAACTTTAGGGGAAATGATCTTGAAAACCAAAAATGTTGTCCTAGTGATCGTATACCTGATGAATCAGATGGTACCTTATATCATCACAAATCTATGGATTTGTGATTACTGGCTTTTCCATAGCCATGTTCTCTACCACTCTCCATCAGAACATGATGGTTAGATTTCTCTTCCTTATCCATATTTTCACCTATGTGGAAACCCAATGATTAGTTTATTTGGGTAACCGTTACGTTTCATACTTTTGTTTTTAAAGATTGGTTTTGATATTCCTTTTTACGAAGTGGGTTTCTATTAAAGAAACTTTCGAATAGTAAACCATTTATAACCCCGACGAATTTCGAGGGAGAAATTCATTTTAAGGGGGGTAGAATGTAACAGCCCAAGATTTTATAAAAAAATATTCTTTTTAATTTTATTAATGTCTTGTGTTGTACGCTTCACCAAAAGGAGCTTGCACAACACGCATCCTTGTCTTGCCTTGCATTACACGCAATCGCGACCTTCCTCGATAGCGTGTGTAATACGCAATACCGAGTTTCACTAAACAACGATGTGCTATTAAAATATTATTAAAACAAGCCGTTATGAATAGTAATAACCACTTTTTAAAATTCTGTAAATCTTATTTTTCAAAATGAACTTCATTCTTGGATTCGGAGTATCGAATTTAGCCTAAGGTGAAATTTTGGTACTTTTTGGATAACTTTCATATTCTGATGAATAGTGAAAAATTACTAAATTATAATTAAAAACAACTTTTTTAATCGAAATAATTAATAGTGATAAATTATTAATTTGAGTGGTTTTAAAGTATATTTAGAATATATTTTTACAATTTAATACAATGTTGGTCATTGGTTGTAATTTCACATAATCAAGTGTCAATCTTTTGATATATATTGTTTCCTAAAAACACGCTATTTATTTTAACAGCGGGATTTAATTATAAAATTAATTAATGCAACTTCTAGGTTATGAATTTGGTAAAATAGATTTCATTTTTGAATTCAGAATATGAAATATAGCATAGGATGAAATTTTGGCATTATTCTGAAAAACATCAATTTTTGATGAATAGTGAAACTACTAAGTGGTAGTTAAAAAAACCGAATTTTTCATAAAACATAATTTTGCCGCTTCTGTGAATGGAATTTCGAAAATCCGAGAGACACGGTTAATATCAAGGACTAAAATGTGGTTCAATGAGATGAAAATAATTTTTGGTGAATAGTAACTTTTTACTTTTTTTACCGCGGTTAATAGTAAATAGGGTAACTAAGGGTAAATATGATATTAATATTACCCTAACACATGTCCTAATTCTATTGGACAAGTGTAATTCGACCAAAAACAAACTTAGGAATAAAATATGACCATTTAGGCCCACTTGGATTAGATTAGGACATTTATTATTAATTTATTTAAAGAAAGGTTAAAATAGTTTAATAAGTAAATCATTTTTAATATGGGGTTATACATAAGATAAATTCGATTGTAAATATTCATTAGAAAGCTAAAACGATTTCCTACATGATGGTATTTTATTTGTAATTTTTAGACATCAAATAATTTAATTTATTTATGACACAACGATGATGCGGTAATTATCTTATTAATGAAATATTGACATAATTGATGTTATAAACACAAAAATAAATTTAATTTGAGATTTTTTATGAATTCCACTAATTTTCTAGGTTACTATGATATATTAATGTTGATTTAATCAACTTGTTTCGAACATTTAATTCTGTTATGACTTTCACAAAAATCATATATCAAATAGTGTCAAAATTGACACAAAATAGTTTTTAAATCGAATATTATATTATTAATTGTTATTGTATTCCTAAAAATCTAAGGTTCGGCCAAATGACTTAGATAAGGATATATATATTAATAATAAACAATTTGGGGTTCTTTTGGAATGTTATAGTAAGTTTATTAACCATATAGTGAAAGAAAACAAAAAGACATGGTAAAAGTTAAATTATTTAACTTAGAGTTAAATCTAATTGATAAGGTTAAAATAATATCCTAAACTTGTCTAAATTCTATTGGTTGATAGGATTTCGACCCATCCCCACTTTAGCTTCGAAATAAGACCCTTTGGAACCATTATAAACCGATTTTGACTTTAATATAAAATAATATTTTGAGATATTCCTAAGGTGCCCCTCTCCTCCCCTATAAAAGGACACCTCCTCCCCCTCCTCCTCACACCAATTTGAGCACTCAAGCTCGGACAACCCCTGACAAAATTCCTTCTCCACTTCCCTAGCAACATCCTATAGGTTCTGGTCTTCCTCAAAGACCAATTCTAGTGCCCTAAGAGGAAGTCTCAAAGAGGCACTTCAAAGAAGAGGTAATTACCGTTACCAATTCTTTCATCTTTATTTCTTCTTCCACTTCTTCTTCTTAGGTTGTTTCATTATGAAGTAATAACATCAGTATCACTCATATACTGATATGTTATTATAAGTATGAAACAACCCTATTTCACCATCTATCCATCTTACGGAAAAAGAAATCACCGCGCGTGCGTACGTACGGAATACCGTCTCCACGCCGTGGTGTAATCTATTTTCCACCACCACCTTACATGGATGGGTATAATGGTGTAAAGAATAACTATACATAGTTATTACAACATCATATTGATTCTGATATATTGTATAATCCACTCCAATTCGATTCAATATTTATAGAAACGATATCATCGCTCGTGCGTACGTACGAACTACCGTCTCCACGACGCGATGAGATTCATTCTCCATGTTAACCATTTAAGAATGATTATAATGTATATATAAGAAATAATAATTAAATATATGACATTATAAAGCTACTGGATTTATGTATATATATACATATGTATGTCATCTACTTACTTCCATTTCAAGACAATAAGGAATGAAAAACAGCGTTCATGCGTACGTACGGACTACCGTCTCCATGAACAGTGTTTTTCATTTTATTTATCTATCTATTATATATATATATACTGAATATATATGATATATAAATCATATTTTATATTCTGGAATTAAGTAAATCATGATATAAGTAATAATAATGTCAAGAACAACAAGTCAAAACACCTACGATAAATGAAACGATTTTACCCAAAACGCTTCTTTAACATGGAATTTACAAAAGAACGGGTAATATAATGTCATAAGTGAACCATATATGATATCATAACAATGAATATGATTCTGTAATAAGTCAATGACATTATTTAAATCATTATACAGGAGGTTCGGACACATACGAAGCAAATTGGACCTAAGGTAAGGGAAATATCACAATCTCATTTTTATCCGAGATTGTTTATTCATAAGTATTTACTGGGGTGTATTTTATCATCCACATCCATGTTTCATCAATATGTAATATTATTTCCATCCACCTACAATTGTTTAAATCAATTTTTACCCTTCGGTGAGTTTTTAGTAATATCTATGAAAGGAATCTTTTGTCATACGAGGTACTTTTTGACTTTTCCGACAAAAGTACGAAGAATGTTTTTTTAACTTATACGGCACGAACGGATTTCTACTATTTTATAAAGCCTTATTTTCATGAAGCTTCCTCTAAAATATTTCATGACTATTTTCAATAAAATCTCTTTCTTTTAAAATTGCATGATGTTTTGTGAAAAGAAATTGATTTTGAAGAAGAAAGGATATTTTCCTCAAGAATTCAATTCAAGTGTTTTATCAAAATTATTTTCCATATAAGATAATAAAGGGTTCTGTTTCTATCCATATTTTTACATTGATTTGACTATGTCGTTATGGAAATATTTTTATGAATTCCTTTATCTTATATGATTTGTTTTATGATGTCATGATGTTTCAAGAATCCCATTTTTGTTACATGTGTTATGCGATGATGTATGATTTATGATTATGTGGCACACATAAGAAAGGATTCATTATAAGATGGGTGGGACCTATATCTCCCTCCAATGCATTGGGTAAAGATTTTATATCTCATGAGATAGACATGGCTGAAATGGTAGGTTATACCGGTTCAGTGAAACAGGACTGAAACGAGGGTTACTCGATTCAGAAAGGGACTTTGTCCACTAAGATAGTCTTGGAAATGAGTCATGACTAACAAGAAATGATTTTCCATGATTATGTGTGCATGCCACAAAGTTTCAAGTTTCATGTTATGATTATGGGGATCTCATTTTCACTTCTATGATTTATTAAGATTTTATGATCTCTTTTGCAGGTTATGATTTTCAAAAAAAGATATGATATGATTTTTATTTCCTTTATTGCCCTTGCTGAGCATTTGAGCTCACCCTTTTATGTTTTCTTTTCCCCAGGATATAAAGAAAGGTTTTAGGTAAAAAAAAAAGGGGATGACCTTCATGGGAGATATTGAAGAACTTTCACCACGATTAGAAGATTACGTTCCGAGTTTCCAAAGACACTAAACTATTACGATCCTTTAGTGTGTGTTTTTGTTATGTACTAAGTATTCTGCAAAATTAATGTAATGTCCATGTACGTCAAGCTTCGGGTCTCTACAATGTGATAATCTATAGTAACTAATTAATCTGTAATATCATTGTTAAAAATAAAACCAGGGATTATATTTACCTTATTTCATAATCTCATAACCTTCATCCATAGAGAAATTCTTAGAAAATTATTCTCATTAACATTTAATTCTAGATCATTTTGGTGATTCTAATCATAACTCTTCTGTTGACTTCGAGCTTTCTAAATAGTATGCTAAATGGATCTAACCTTATATGTAAATTCCTTATCTAGATCAAGTCATAATATATTTATTTCCCTAACTTCATCATTTTATATTACATTTATACACTTATTTCCATAGAGGTCTTAATTAAAATTCATTTAAATACTTGAGTAAAAGATATTGTTGTAAGAAATCATGACTAGAAGAATTTGTTGATACCAAACACCTTTGAAATCTAGGAAACAAGTCCTCAACATATCCTTAAGGGTATAAATGGGAATATAAAACTGACCATTAATTTAAATATGATTAGTAGTATGGAAGAAATACTCTATATCTTAAACTTGATGAATAATTCTCCATAACATTGACGTTAACTTGGGATTACAGTATGATTAAATGGAATGTGGTACTCCATTTAACAATATCACTTAATTAATGTATATCAGGGAATGAAAAAAAAGATAGAAATATTTTCAAATAAAAAATATCTACACTTACTTCATAGGGTGATCAACTGTATCCTAAATATTATTAGGGCCTTTAGATGTTTTTAGGAGATAATAGTGAAATCCATGGTGATGTTATCCCATTTTTATTCTATTATGGGTAATTTTTGTAACATACATTTATAATTTTATCAATTGTATATAACATTATCACATACCAAAAACTAATATTCATACTTCTTAATATGCCTATTGATGTTGTCCCACTAGAAATACTCATTTAGATCTCTAAAAAGCACCATACATCTAAGATGAATACAGATTGATGAACTGTGAGCTTCTTTTTATAGTTCCTTATTCAAGTATGGGTTTTATGGACATATATTTAGTTCTTACAACTTATAATTCATTCAAAATAAAGGACTAAATTAGTAACATTTATCACATTATTGTTCAAATCCACATCCTGCTCTTGTGCCTATTTAATCTTTACATAGATAGATGTTTGAAAACACATTTGAGAAAGATAATATTTCTACACTTCCATTATTTTTTCAAGTTCCATATATTGAAAATCAATAAATACTATATATTTTGTGATCCTCAACATGGATAATCTATAATTTTCATTTCAAAACAGAGAATTATCCTCTATGTTCACCTTCCGATGGTGGTGGTTTATTAAGTAGCCAAAGTAGTTAATCAAATCCAAGAATATTTGTTAGCACATAATCAACTCTTTGTGAGAGAATATATATTTTAAACTATTATTATTAGTATATATTCCTATAATTTTTCTATTAATTTAATTCCTCCATATCATTAATGAAAATATTACAAATTCTAAATTTGAAACTTGATTCAGTCAATTTCTCTTATACCCCTTCAATGAGTGTGTTAGAAAAACTGTCACTATATCTTTCTCCATGGCAATGAATCCAAGACCATTTTTCGATGCATAATTATAAATAAAAATCCCTTATCCAATGCTATGTTTTGTGATAATAGGTTTCCTGACGAACCTTTCCATCAATTCTTTGAAATATTATTCACACTAATCAATTAAAAGAAACATAACTACCTTTTGGTTTATCTTAGTGATTTTATTATATAGTCATGATAAATCCTTCAAAATCATCAATAATATCCTATAAATCTATGTAAACTACATATTCAAGTAACTGTGTTTGGTCTGTTCCAACTTTTAATAAATTCCTTTTATCACATATCCACTGATTTAACATCTCAAAAAATTATATGAACAAAAAATGAAACATTATGTAAACATAATTCACAATTAGTGAATTTTTTATATAAGTTATCCTATTTAAGATTCATCGGTACAAACCAAAAGTTAACTTCATGATCTTCCTTACTCATGAAATGATTAATAATATCATCTATAAAGACTACCAAACATTGATAAATGTTTAACAGGTATTATTCATTAATTCTATAATGATTTTTGTGGTATTAGTAAGGAAAAATACGATCATACTAAATTCATAGTGTTCATACCTTTAATGGAACGATTTCTTGTTCATATCTTCACTTTTAAATATCTACTGATACTATCCAAATAGAATATAAATCTTGTAAACATAATTATATCCTCACAATGTATAAAACAATTCATCTATAAATGGAAGAAGATAATTGTTATTGGTATGGAACTTGTTACATTCCTTATTGTTAATTCACAGTCACATTGACCATTCTTACTTCCTTACAAAAATTATAGGTTCACTCTATGGTGATTCACTAAGAGAAATGAATCCCTTATCAAGATTATTCGAGGGGGGGGGGGTATCCTTAAAATACTAGAACTCAATCGGAGACATTATATATGGAGTCTTTGAAATAGGAATTAAACCATGTATTACTTCAATTTAAAAAATATTTATTAATATTTTGAGAAATACTCCGAAATTATTCTAGAAATACATCACCAAACTCTAGTACAATATGAATACTATCATTGTGGAGTTTCTCACCGACCATATAATAAAAATAACCTCTTTTAATTAAAATAATGGTCTTTTAAATTGATCTAAATTCTATTTGAAGTTCATATTTTTCCTCACACTAATAGATAATCAAAGGTTGATTTTTAATATAAAATTTTATTTTCCTTCCATTGAAATTTACTTGGAGTTTACATAAGGAGATCAAATCTAGTCCCAAAATCTTACTAAATTCCTCTAGAGTAATAATAACAAAATTTGAAGGAAGCACATTCAATCAATCTTTAATTGATAGAGATCCTTATATTTTAGATGTGATAAGCATACCATTAATATTTTTAGTACTATTCAAACTACTATATTTTAAGGTTGTGATGTGATACCGTAATAATTTTTTTTAGATATAAAATATTGGATATATATTGAATAAACAAATATCTATGGAATTAAAGGGTGGAAAGAATGTGTACCTTAAACTACGTAATTATAACATCCCACATTTACAATAGTGATCACATAAGATATCTCTTTTTATCCTATCATAAGAGGTAGCTAATTGTGATCACCATTACTAACCCTCATATTCGAGAACTATTTTGAATACTTCTTATACTTCATGTGATTATAGTATTGTATTTTTTGTAGGGAATAATATAGAGATTTTTCTTTATTTACACCATTAGTTATATTATTCCCATTAATTTAGTATTCAGTTGAATATTATCCTTATTTTAGACACATAAAATATATATCATTACCCTTAATAATGTTTCTTCGATGCATCTTTTCAGAGATCTTTCCTAAAGGTAAAGTCATCTTCTTCTGTCTATGCTTTTTAGTGTTTCGAATTTTTTTGAATTATATATTTTTTACCTTATCAAAACCATTATATAAATGCATGAATCTAATCACCATTTACACCTTTATATCACAAAAAAGGATTTATATGTTACTATCTAATTCTATTATGTCTAGTACTCTTTATAGACTAATTTTAATCCACTAAGGAATCTAAAAATCATACTTTATTCTTGAATAATAATAACACAATAATGCCTTTAATGTCCTATAAAAGTTTCCTCATAGGTACCAATATATTCATTATTCATGATGAATTGTTTCTCTATCTTTCTACCAATAATATGGGGAAAGTGATTACTAGAAAATAAGCTCCAAAAATCATCCCACTTTATGTATTTAATTTATACTCATTGACTTGTGTTCTTGATAAAATATCATCATTGATCTTCATCACCTTCAAAAAAGCTTGTAAGACATCCTTTTTATATTTTAAGAACATTAGAATGGAAAATATATTTGTAGTGGTGTTGATCCATTTAATATCAATTAGTATATCAGAAAAAATAATAAAATAATGTGGTAATTACCACATTAAGGGCTCACCAATATATTCTTCACTTTATTCTCATTTAGAAGACCAACATTATTCTTGGATTATGAAAGTTTCAAAAATATATAAATAGAATTTTACATTCCAACACCCATAACATTGGGTTTCTCTAGGGAAATTTACTACACCACACATAAAATTCATCATTAACATGGTTCATTATTGTTTGAACCATTTAATTAAACCTAAAATAATAGTATGAGAAACAATAATCATAGTTGGAAATCATATATTCATGAAAATCATTTTTAGGGTGTCAAAATCATGTCACCTTCTTTTCAATATATGACACCTTAGGTTTAACCTTGGCCTTCCATGGTCATTATATATTCAAATCATTCATAATAAACCATTAATAAAATGTGAATTAACCTAATAATTTCCACTCATAGTGTCAAACATGGCGTATATTATTGGAACAATCACCATGAAACAAAATAATGGTCAGTATATACTCAACCAACACTTTTGGGTTTATTACCCCTAGATTCACCTGTAAAAAACAACATACACATATAGTATCCAAATTGGGATATATTTTCATTGGGTAAAATATCATCACTTAACCATAACATAGGAATTTATCCAATACATAGTATTATCCAAGTGGTTTTCAACAGAGTTACCCCATCTTAATTCAAAAAGGTTACTTAAACATTCCTCTAATATAAACTATTGAATTCCACAATTTACATATATAAATATGAGATCTTTTTTTATTAATAATAAATACATTTCATAGTAATACATTCTTGAGGACTGTATAGGTTTATTTCCTTTGAAAATATGTATATGTAAAAAATTGGTGCTTAAATGTTCTACATCATTTCTGATTATGTTATTCACAAATAGAACCCTTCTTAGACATATAAATAATAAAACCATTCTTCATAACATGGGGAATAAAAACATAATAATATGTAGGATTATATTATTATTAAGGATAAACATATGATATATCAATTAGTGAACATATGATATAATATGTTTTTTTACGAGTATCCGAACATGATCAAAACATACCATAATCATACCTGATTAGTTAAGGATATTTAATCATGAACCATGGTGTAATGTTTTTTCATTCAAATTTCTTATTTTATATGAGTGTGGAATCATCAATAATTAGTCTTGAGCTATGAAAACATATCATTATCTTAATACATAAGTTTTGAACATGCACATAAAAATTGAAAATTATTTCCTTATTCATTGTTCACTGGAAAAACCATCACAGTTGATCAGATTCACTCCCTATAACATCATTTCATAAGTCAATGTTCTCTCCCAAGACTATCTTTTTGGAGAAAGTCCTTACTAAGCTCGGTTCACTCCACATTCTAGTCCTTAATATCTTATGATATATCCTTCTCTACCTAGTTCATTTAATGGTTATATAATTATTATCCCACCCATCACATAATAGTAACCAAATATAGGTGTTCCCCAAGATCATAAAACATTCATCATATCATCAAATCATAACCCATGGAAAAGATAAGAGTTTTACAAATAATTCATAATCATAATAATAAACCAAATAGATAATGAATACATATGATTTCATTCAATAATATACCAAGTAAATTAAAATTATCCTAAAAAGATGTTGTTAAACATAAAAATTCCATTAAAATATCACTAAAACATATCTTGTACTGGGTTGTTCCAACTCAACCTAATACTTTACTATTTTTGGTGTTGGAGGTGATCAATGGAGGGAAATTGAGGGTTCCATGGAGGTTAAATCTATAGAATAATTTCATTAGGAAATTCACAACATGGATCGGGAATTTATGTCGTGATATGGTGTTTCATTACATATAAAGATGGTGATTTATGGATTATATATGGGGGATGTGTTCCCCATGAATAAAATTAACAACTGGAATTAGTAATTTACAGCATTATATTAATATATCTAATCCACTGTGCATATTTTCAGTTGTTGAAGGATTTTAGAATTCACACCTTATTTGTACTTCAAAACTAGGATTTCACGGAATTACGATAAATAGCATTGTTATAATGGAATTCATCATGTGAATCAAGTGAGTTGGAGGTTCTTTATAAATTTAGGGCTCAATAAAATTCTTTTATTTTACCCAAGAAATTCATTAATTTGGGGATAACCCTAAATTATATTGGGTATTCCTCTAGAATCTATTTAATATATATAATCCTTAGGTTTTAGAGTTCTATCATTTTTAAATCAAGGGTGAGTTATTCTATTCACCACCTATTTCATCATGTTTTTATTTTTGGGATTCGAAGCTATTATAATTATTTAGTTTTGGGTGTGTTCATGATATTTTTTTATTAACCCTTTATGTATTTAATGTTTAACATTGTTTTTCATGTGTGGTTGTGGTCTCCTGTATTTTATTCTTCTCAATGATGTGTGCTGAGAATAAAAAAAATTCTCTTATATAGGGGATCCTCCATCTCTCTCTATTTTTCAATAACATGTGGGGATTTCATTCTTTTCCCTTCCATTGGGGGGATCTTAAGGTTCATATTAATAATTATAATAAATTTCAAAATATGAAGTTGTTGGGGATGGGGAGTAATCAAATGTTTTATTACATTTAGTGATATTATTAATGTCTGTATGACTCTTCTTACCATTACTAAGAATCATAGATATTGGGAGCCTTATTTTTGTTGTATTTGATTTGTATATGAGACCCTCTCTGTGGTGATTGCTTTCATCACCTTGAATGAAAATTATATGAACATATATATGTCTAATAAATTGGTTTCATGTGGAAACTTTTTTATGTGTAAATTCAATAATAACATATGATGTAAAGTTATATAATCAACTAAAAATAATTTGTGGTTTTGGGGACATTATTCTTTATATGGTTGTAATTGTTGGGTTTTTTGTATTTGGTGTGGGATGTTGTGTTGTATTGGTGGTGACCAGTTGGTGTGTGAAAATAGTGGATTGGTGATGTGCTAGTTGGTTGGTATGGGATGTGTTTTTGGAAATTGGGTGGTTCTTATAATGTGGATTGGTTGTATAATGTTGTGGTTATGATATATGGTGAGTATATTATGCATTGATTGTGTTAGACGCGGTGTTGATACTAATGGTTGAGATTTATTATTGTTATAGTGATATGTCCTAGACTATGTGGTGTTGTGGTGATGGTTAATGTGAAATGGACAAACTATTGTGTGGTGCAGTTGTGTAAGATTCTTGGTTAGCCATGGAATTAATTACAATGAAAAAATTAAGTACCATGTGTTTGTAAGTTAATAATATGGGAAGATATGTTTGTGTGCTAATTGAATAAATTAATATGAATGATAATTGAAAGGGTTTTTTAAAAGAGTAATGAAATTTGGTATAAACAAGAGTTTGTTGAAATTTCATAGATCTGGAAATAATGAAATCTATATTTGAAAGTAGGAATGTGTGTCTTTGTGTGGATGCTGTGTGGTGTGGGGCATATAGTAGTGTAAGTGGTTGTGATGGTAAACTTGTGGTGTAGTGTTGGATCAGTTGTGTGCACTAGTGATGTTTTTGTAAACCCATAGGCTAGCTAATGTGTACTATCTAGATATCATGTATTTTATGTTATCTCTAAACTCACCCCACCTATGGTGCATTTCATTACCAACTCCTAATGTTTATGGGTTTTGGATTCTTTCCCAATCATTCAAGATAGTGGTGATATATATAGTTGCATACCCCATCTTCCTCACTCTTCCTTCAACTATTATGATATGGTTTGGTGTTTCAGATTACCCAATAGAGATGTGATGTGATGAGGATATGATATCTGGAGGGGTTATTCCTAGTAGGAGGAAGGAACGAGATTTATGTCTTTAATTTTTGTGATACCTTACTTCCCTATTTATGTGATACGAAGGTACGTTATAGACCATGTGAGCCAACGAGCCCGTACCCAAGTGGTAAGGGCTCCTACTTAGCTCCAAGAGACCCGGGTTCAAAACCGAGCGGAGGAAAATTTCCAGGGTACTATAGCAGTAATTTAGCAGTTACTGTTCTGTACTGTAGCAACCGGAACTATTCACCTGATTTGGGCGTTTGGGCCACAGGTTTGGGCCTACGGGTCTCTAGGGCCTTCGGGTCATGAAAGGCCTTCGGGCCACATGGCCTTCAGGTCACGTAGACCATGGAGTATCCCAGTTCACACAGAACAGTTCCCAGAAGAGGATCTGAGTAATAGGAGTAGCAGTCACCAGATGCAGAGCTAACCAGATTGGAAGAATAAGAGGGTATGGCAGAGTCCATTGGGACCAGGCACCGTGCAGCTTTGTACGGGGAAATGCAAGCTGATAAGCAATGCAAGGGGGATCTAGGTGATCAATGATGCAGAAAGCTGGGGAGGGGCAGTTCTAGTGGGTTGGGCCTACGGGTCATGTATTGGGAATGGTATGCCTCTAGGCCTTCGGGACATGTATTGCGGGTTTTTTGGGCCTAGTGCCTTGGGCCTACGGGTCATGTACGGGTTCAACTTCAACCCTTAAAAGGGGGATGATCCATAATAAAATAAAAAAGAAGGCCTTTGGGCCATTCGATCATGGACCATGTGACTTTGGGTGAGATGTGGTGTGATGTACTTGGTGTCTTTTGGTGAGACGTGATGTGATGATAAATGATGCTAGCATCGACTTATAGAACATGTGTGTGTGGGTATGTAAGGATGCATCCTGACCCAAATCAGATATGGATGGTTGTGATGTGATATGTGTGGAAGTGATGAGAGCAGATGATGTTTGATGTTGGAGAATGAGGCCATAAAATTAGATAGGAAACCATAACAGGACACCTTTATACTATTTTTACACTAAATTATAATACTAGATGCATGATTTTGTGAATATCTCATGGGGATGTTAGGATTAGTTTTTTGACTTCTTTAGGTTCTTGTGGGTTCAACTTATTGTTCACTATTTCATTAGTATGTTGTTTTCACATGTGCACTAGATTCTTGGGTATTATACTACTTAATATACTTTAATTCTCAACCTATGTATCAAATGATTTTTTAATGATTCCGGGAGGAATTTGGTTACTGGTCTAGATATTTACAACTTGCATTAGAGTTTATATGGATTTAATACTATAGAGACTCTATATTAGTCATTAATGAGATGCTTTAATTATATATATTGTCATTATTCAAGCATTATGGGATGTTTTTGGGTTCACTTTTAATTTATATACTAAAGTATCTTGGTTAGTGTTTAGAATATCCCCTAATCCTATATATTATTGAGGTCAATTCCTACCATATGTAAAATTTTATATCTTTATAACTTCTCACCACCCTAAGGCCTATTAGAGGTTATAGTTAGAGGATAATTATCTCTCTTTAATAAATATCATCTCAGGAGGGGTACCTTTGAAGACAGGGGGCCTTGATAGAGTGGAATCAGAGGTTCTTGTGTAGAGATAAGATAGATTTTAGATTTTGGAACTACATGGATTGCATTGGTTAGTATGGAAGAGTTAATAGTTGACCTTGTTATGAGACATGGGTCTAGGATACCATCTAGGACACCGGATTTTAGGTCCCACTATGATATGATGCATGGAATCTAGGATTATCGAAGAGGCAAGTGCGGTGGACCTAACTGTAGAGAATACACATAGAAGTGGTACATGTATCATTATTATTTTTATTCTTGTTTGAGTTGGTTGAATATGGATAGTAAGTCTAATAGTTTAATTAATTAAATATCTCTATGTTAAAAATTCCATTATTTCAAATAATTTATTTCTCCTTGATTTGTAAAAATGACTCTTAACCATATTCTACAAGTAGCTTACGCGGTTGAGGTTCAATTTACTGATCTAGATTTTTGTCAAATGATCAACATTGCTAAGGAGGATGATTCATCATACAAGTGTATTTTTCCATTCAATTGTATAGTTTGGGGAAGAATTAGTGGATAATATCACATCTTGATATAGAGCTTTGGTTAGAGTATCACGTGATCAATTTCAATATAATTTGAGATTGGGATGAGCTATGGGTACTTTTGGGAGTTAGTAAGTTGTGAGGAGCTATGTGAATGGTGGAATTTGTACCTTAGAGACCAATATAATATATATGTTTTTTTCCTAGAATTTCATAAGGAATGTTGTTCAATGTTCTTATCGTTGATGAAAAATGAAAAAAAAGAAATAAGTGATTCTATACCATTAATAGGGGTGCCTAAGTGTGTAGGATATTTGGATAAAGTTCAAGGACCTCTTGGGATTTTACCCACATGAATATGTAGGTGAAGATTCTAGGGAGTGACATCTTGAGGTGGCATTGTGCACAGTGATCAGGTACAGAGTCACCTCATTTACCCTTTATATGAACCTGGAGTTTCAGAATAAAAAATATGTTTTCAAGTGGATAAATTCCTTAAAATTTTATCCTAAAGACAGTGGGTATCTATGAGTAGAGAATTAGGCTCTAGGATGTAGATGTTTGGGTTGTTTATTTTTTAACAAGTGGCGAGGTGACTGAAACAAATATTTTCTCATCCCTCTAGGTTAATTTACTTTTGATCATTTTTTAGGGGATTCTAATTTTAATGATATATTTTTAGTGGACATGGTCATCTCCAGGATCAATGTATGACTGATCCAGGAGAAAGATTTTATATTGGTTGTTAGATCCTTTTTTGCAGCTTTAAGAGTAGTCTCCAGGGTTGGTTTAGATGTAGGGACCATATACACTTGTTTAAAAGCTAATGGAAGATGGTTTTGGCATGGGTAGCCTAATGATGATTCTTATCCATAGGTAAAAATGCTTGAGTGACTTAATTGAGGCTATAATTTGAGAGGAACTGGATCTGGGAATGTTATGAAAATGTGTTATAGTAAAAAACACCAGCATGGACATAGGTTATCAGAGGTATGAGCAATTTGTCACCTAATATTACTCGTTCCTTATTTGAAATAGGATCCTCAAAATCCTTCATTGGCCCTACATCTGTTTATTCACTATGTCTAGATGTAGAGAGGATTCCAGTAAAATAGGTAATATTTTTTCCGGTTGGATGTCTGGTTGCTTTATTATATAGTTGTCGGGGATGTAGGCTGGTGATGTGTAAGCAACAACCATTGGGATATATATTTTTTATAAAGATACAAACATATGATGTTATTTTTTTATAGATTAGTTTTTATTTCTAATTCCATGTATTAAATAATTGAATATTTTCATTACAGAGTTCCATTTTGTAATGTAGAAAGCCAAAAGGTGGTGTTTTATGGAATGTGGGGTTTCAAATCGGTATTAGAAAGGAAGAGACTTGTTTTTATCAGTTGGTGGAGTTGTAAGTGGAAGCATAAGTATAGGGTGATATTAGGGTTATATAGAAGGTAAATGAATGTTTTTATGGATGAGGTTATGGAACTACCCCATCATCATGATTTTGATATTGTGATAGAGTTGAAACTTTATGTGTCTCTGATTTTAATGGTTACCTATCAAATAGAGCCTATCAAGATGCAAGATTCAATTGTATAACTGGATGATATGATGTAGAGGGGTTTCATCTGGATGAATATGTCCCCTTAGGGGGTCCCAATGTTGTTTACCAAGTACTCAAATTGTATTCTAAGGTTGTGCATATATTAATAGATATTCAATTATGAAATGGTCCATAATTGATACCCCTTTCCAAGGATTGATTGTCTATTCAACTAGTTAAAGTAAACGATCTATTTTTTGAAGGTCAAATTTGGGTCTAAGCTCCACAAGAATGGGGTAAAATATGGGTATATCCAAAATACTACTATCAAATGAAGTTATGGAAAATAAGAGTTTTTTTTCATGTTTCTTAGTTCCATGAATTCACTAGTCGTGTTCATAGGGGTCATGAAATCCATATCTATGATTATATATATCAGTTCCTTATCATGTTAATCGATGATATCTTGATCAACTAAGAAATAGAGTAGAGTCATGTTGAGCATATCATATTTGTCTTGTAGGTACTGTGACACAACCATATCAATGGGAAATTTTCCCTATATAAGTTCTGTATAGAAGAGTTTAATTTCCTTGGGAATGTAGTTTCCCAATAGCATGTGGCCCCAGATCCGTTGAATATTGAGGTAATTATATTCTTGGAAGTACTAAATAATGTTGCTTAGGTTTATAGTTTTCTTAATACAACTGGATATTATTTGAGACTTTTTTCTGATTTTTCTCAAGTTTCATCCCTACAAATAGCCTTGACTTGGAAGTACCATGGATTTGGTTGGTCTGATCTGTGTTAGATATTGATTGGGTACATGAACAAGAAGTTGGCCAGTGCTCTGGTGGTTTTGTTTCTTAAGGAGAGAATGCTGTTTAAGGCTGTTTGTGATGCTTCAAATATGGGATTTGTATGTTTCTAGATGTATTAGAGGGAAATAAACTCTTATAGTTCAAAATGGTTATGTCTTGATGAGTGTAACAATAAAACCCATGATATGGAGCTAGTGATTGTTGTTTTTTTCACTGAATTTGTGGTGGAATTACCTCATAAGATAGCATTTTGGGGATTTTAAAAATGAAAAGAAGGCTGAAATATGTCTTATCTTACAGGTATTTTATTATATTCTAGTGGGAGTTGATATATTTTCTTCAGGATTATGATTTTGATATCTCGTACTCCCCATCAAAGGGAAGCATTGTTTCTGATTCACTGAGTTGGATGCCCCAAAAAAATGTGGTTCATTAGTCTTCTGATGTTTGTAAAGGGATAGAGTAGATTCCAGTGATTTATATTGATGTGCATGAGCATAGTGGGTAAGTATTTCAATATCATATGGTGGTGGATCCATCTTTGATGCAGTGGGTAGAGGAGTCTGATGGGCAGGACTCATAGATAAAGGTGATTCTATGACGTTACTGTCCATTTTTATACTCTAGAGTAATAGTTAGAGGAGAGTCAAAATATGGTGTCCTTTTAGTGGAGGTTTTCTATTCCTTTGGAAGTTCATGAGGGATCTCTTTGAGTGTTTCTAAAATCTCAATTGTTGGTATATCTGGGCATGAATACGATGTGTCCTGGTTTTAGGAGAAAATTTTGGTGTCCTAGGATGATGTGGTTGTAGGTAGAGTATTTTGAAATGTGTCTAGTTTATTAATAGGTGAAATAATATATCATTTTATCAGAGGTTTTTTATAGACCTTAGATTTTCTCAAGTGGAAATGGGATGTCATGTCAGTGGATTTCATCACTAGGTTACCCTAGGATCAGAGAGGATATGTGGAAATTTGGGTAATAGTATACCAGATGATGAAGTTGTCACATTTTCTAACAATCCATGAGTTGAGTGCTATGGATATCAAAATTAGACAGAATGTAGATGATTCGGTTAGGCATAACATGGTACAGAAAACCACCATCTCTTATTGGGATCCTCATTTCACACCTTGGGTCTTGATGGGGTTGTAATATAATTTTGGATCCTAGTTATGTCTTATCCATACATTCCACTCTCGGAAAAATGGGAAGATGGAACAACCATCCTAACGCTAGAGGATATATATGAAGCTTGAATCATAGACTTTCATGGATCATGGGTAAGAGAACATCCTAAGGATAATTTTTCTTAGAAAAATAGATAAAACAAATCTATTTGTGTGGATCTATTTTAGTTGTTGTATGGGAAGTCATGTAATTATCTTTTGTGCTAGATGGTGGTTGAAGTGTTAGCAGTTCTTTGTCCGGATGTAGTACAGAGCATTACTCAGAAAATCCATTTGGTCCAGGAGAGTATAAATGTCTTTTAGGACCTTTACAAGTCATATTTTTATAATATATAGATGATCCCATATTTTGATGTTAGATACCATGTTCTCTTGAGGGTTTCTCCATAATGGAGGTAATAGAGGTTCGACAAGGGGGTTATCTTTACCCCCCATTAATTGGTCCTTTTGAGTTGTTGGAGTATGTTTTCATGTCAGAGTATCAGTTATCACTTTTATTGTGGATAGATAGAATCCACAACATCTTTCTTGTTGCCCAAAACCGAAGGTATATTGATGATGAATCCCACATATTTGACTATGGAGAGTTATATATCAAGGATGATGTGATGTTTTTGAAGAGTCTTGTAGAGATATATGATAATCTAGAGATGTTTTGGAAATGGTGAACCATTACCTTGATACACATGTTTTGGATGCATGGTTATAACAACCCAGTGTTTTCATAAATTAAAACTACATAACATTTGAAGAATACAAAAAAAAATATTATACAAACAGGAAACCAAATACCAAATTATTTTAGTTCCTTGGAATACATGGGAACATAATCACCATTAAATAAATGAGCTACATCATCTCCCACTTTGAAAATCATAAATAAAACCCTTTTGGACACATCAAACATAATACATATCTTTATAACCTAGGGGAAGGAAACTTTAAATGGGGTGAGCTTATATTCTTAGTGAGGGTATAACAGGGAGACACGTAAGCATAATCAAGATCATAAGGTTATGAAAAAATGATCGTCAAAATAAAATATCATACCCAACATATTGAGTTTCATAAACACGAATCATGGAATAAATCTTGGTAGTTAATAAGACATGAATCATAAGGAAAAAATGAGCATATTCCATGAAATAATGATATAGGAAAAAATGGAATTCTGGAAAACAGAAAAGCATATAATATGATTTCCATAGTAGCCAAAACATTTCGGCCAAGACCATCTTAGCAGTACGAGTTCACCCTCCATACCATCTTGGTGGTCATGGTTCACACCCATGGCAATCTTAGTATCATGAGCTCACTCCAAGTACCATTGTTGTAGTCATTGTTCACTACCATGGCCATCTTAATAGTAAAGGTTCACTCCAAACACCATCTTAAATAATCTCATGAGATATAAATCATTACCCAATGCATTAGTGGGAGATATAGGTATCACCCATATCAGAATGAAACCATACATACATGAACCAAAATATTATAAATAATAATACCATAACAAATGAAGTTAAATGGGTTCTATAAACATGTAATCATATCACAACCTGTGACAAAGAAAGATAGGTTTCTTAATCATTTCATCATAATCATAACCTTTGAAAATAATCTGGTTTCAAACACTTATAACCCATGAAAGAGAAACTGTTTTCATAAAAATCATCCCATTAAAACATAATCCATTCATAGAAAGAATATGAATGAAAAAACTGAATCATTTCTAGATAAATTCACGAGTTTTAGCAAAGATTGTTATCTAATATGGGAAATAATTTTTACAATTCATTTAAAAACATTTCTTGAGAAAAATATCATTTCTTCAATGATCAATGATTTTCAAAACATAAAAACATTTTAAATACTTTTTCTTTGAGAATAGATTTGAAAAATTATAAAGGAAGCATGATAACCCATTAAACGTTTTTAAAATCATTTTCCATGAAAATTGGATTCAAAGATATTTTGAAAACATTTTTTATTTTTTTAAAACAAGGTTTTTGAATATAATAGAGTTCTAAATGAAGAAATAGATTGTTATATTTTACATAAAAACATTATCTTAAGTAATAATGTTTGGAAAAATGGAACTAATACATAATGATATCTATACTAACCTTAGGATAAAAAAATTGATGATTTTTCTTCAGATATGGTTCATGATATTTCATTAAATGACAAAAAATCATAAACTATCCCAAAGGCATGAAGATTGTTTCAATAGACTCTTATCACTTGGTAACACAGGATTATACTCTCCATGTAAGAAAAAAAATAAATCAAGCTTAAAATATCATAAAAATAATTATATTCATGATATAAAATGTAAAATGGAAGTATATACGCCTCAAAAAATGTAGGCGTATAAGAAACCATTTGTATAAAAAATGGAAAATTGTGACAAATGGTCAAACCGATTTGGTAACATCCGAAACATAATCTCCATGAATGGAAGATCATTCATGGATATTTAATTACCCATAAATTTAAAAATTATAATAATATCATATTTTCATGGTTAGTATATACACCACACAAATGGAAATAGTGATGAACATGGCATGTATCTATCAGAAATAAAAAAGTGATATTAAATACCTTTACATTGTATCTTCACTCTCATTGTACTGATTCAAACCACCTGTATAATGAATATAAGTTTTTTAAAAAATTTTTATAGAAAACTATTCTTATATATTATACCATATATTATTTTATTAGACCTTGTATTACAAACTTTTTAACTATCCTATGTTATGTTTTCACTTCGGATAATATTAATGATGTTCTTCGGAAGTGTCAGGATTTGTTATATCATTGGTACATACATTTATATAATGGTTTATAGAATATGAATCATGATATAAATATCATTTATATTCATTTTGTGTGTATTATAATAATATATATAATATTGATGTGTGAAATGGAATACACCATTCATAGAGATGTTAAGCTGCATGTACGCATGAACGGTGTTTCAGTTTTTGTTATACTATTGAATGAAATAAGTTAAATTATATATATATATATTTATTATAGTATCATTATTATATTATATATAAAATAAAATTTCACTAAACCCATCCTTAATGAATTACATGTAGTGTGTGAAATAATCACATCACTTTTAGGGGTGGTAGTCCACAAATCATCAAACAAAATTATCATTTTTACCCCAAATGGAATGTATCAAGATATATGTTGTAAAAGGATTAAAAAAGATTAATGGAATATTAAAAATATCATATTATATATATAAATTGAGTTTCCATACTAATTTCCACCATGAGAGGTGGTAAAGGAAAAACTAAACAATCAACATTTCCTGAGGCTGTAGTTCACCGTACACATAAACAATATGTTCATTACCCATTTAATAGATGTGTGTGTAAGTGTTGATAAGAATCATAGAATAAAAACATTCATGTATATTGATTATACTAGTTTTATTATTCCAAAATTTAATAAAGAGTGTGGATGGGTGGATAAAAAATTAAAATAATTGAGTTTGAGAGAAGATGTCACCTCTTAATCGGGAAACTCCTTTTGGTTTGTTCCAAAAAGATTTTGTGGATTATTTCATCCCAAAGAGAAAATTTAAAGACTAATTGAGGGATTCTGAGTAGTTTATTGGGTATATATTGGCCCATTTTAAGTGGTTTGATAGATTTTAAGAATAGGGAGAGGTGGTAGATTTTTATAGGGAAGGGAAACGAATCACAAGGTATTTTTAAAAACATGTTAGGTCTACCCACGTTTTTACCTAATAAAAGTCATACCAAACCAAAACAAATCAATAATGAAAAGTTCATGGACGAATTATGGCCAGAAAATGGGTTTTGGAAATGTTTATAGGTCGTTTTGGGTCATAACTTTGTGGTTTTGTCCCTAGTTAATCTTAATTTAACCTTAATCATTATAATTTATTTTAATCACATTCACTAATATTTTGGGTAAAAAACTATTTTGAAATTATTAGAGAATAAAAATTATCCTGATTGCAAATATGGAATCAATTTTTTCAAATTATAATCACTAAAGTGATAGAAATTAATTAAAAAATAATCCCATAGAGGGGATGCCACTGCAGGTTTTTAAAGTAAAAGTGATCAAAAGTTTGCTACTTTTTATATTCTATTTCAATGTGAGAATGATTAAAATTACCAAAATTGGGTTTATTGATAAAAATATGATCTAATTAAACATTAAAATAGTTGAAATATATTTCATCCTTATAAATTAATTATATGAAAACGATGTCTAGAAATAAAATATGATTTTTTTACTATTCATCCAAAAATAATGTTTGTCAGAAATATCACATAAATTCACCAAAATATTATTTTAAAATTATAAACTGGAAAATTAAATTTATTTTTTCAAATATAATTTCTAAATGTGATTAAAATTTATTTTATTATTTTTCACGGGATATTAAAACCAGATAATTTGAGAAAAAGATATTTTTAAATATATAAGTATTTCACAAAAAAAAATATCGTTCATTATAAATATGTTTTATTTATAAAAAAATATAAACAAACAATTCAAAAGTAGTAATATCTACTTATAAAAATATTTTTAATGGCTATGTTAAAATTATCTCATTTAAATAATTATAACAATAAAATGATGTTTTGTAGAAGCATCGGTGTTGCGTTTAACGTACGCCATGTCGGTGTTGAATGTATCAAATTCCAAGTCGGTTCCATGTGAATGGAATGTCTGACATTGTGAATTTCATGACAAAAATGAAAATTTAATTTATTTGAGAAAAAAGGTCCATAAAAACTTAGGGTTTTACATTTTACCCCCCTTAAAATAAAATTCATCATCTAAATTCACCACTTATGTGAGATCAAATAAGGATAATTCTGCTTCATCATATATTTAAGTTCCCATGTAGCTTCCTCTAGATGGTGATTTCTCTGCAAAACTTTTATTGGGTGAGTGGTATATTTTGAGAACATTATCTATATGATCTATACTTTCATTTGTTTGTTCTTTAGAAGGAAGATATTACTCCAGTAGTATGAACTCTATATTCTTTACATGTGAAGGGTCCGGTATATACTTCATCAGAAGTGATACATGGACTATATCATGGACTAGAGAGAGATTTGGAGGAATTTCCAGGTGATAGGCTATCGTCCCAATACGATCAATTATCACAAAGGGACCGATATACCCAGGTATTAGTTTCCATTTCTATATGTACCTCATAACATTCTTTGAGGGAGATATTCATAGAAACACATTTCGTCCAACATTAAATTCTAGATCATGCGATGGGTTATTAGCATTGCTTTTCTTCTGACTTTGATCTACCTCGATATGATTCTTAATGGTTATAACCTTCTCGACCATTTCTTTACTGATCATAGGTCCCAATATCTTTCCTTCTCCAACCTCATCCCAACATTTTGGTGCTCTACATTTCTTCCCATAGAGGGATTCATATGCCATATCTGAATACTTGGGTGAAAGCTATTTTGGTATGAAAACTCAACTAGAGGAAGGTGTTTATACCGACCACCATTGAAATCCAAATAACAATATCACATCATATCCTCTAGGGTTTGAATTTTTCATTCAGACTGACCATCTATATGAGGATGATAAGAAGTACTGAAACCCAATTCTATAACAAGTTCTTTCTGAAGGATTTTCCATAACATTGAGGTGAACCTCAGATCCTGATAAGATACAATAGAATTCAGTAATCCAAGGAACCTTTAAACTTCTTTAATGTATATCCTAGAAATATGATCCAAAGAAAATTATTCTATAATAGCGATGAAGTGTGCTGACTTAGTAAAGTAATTGAATACTGCCCATATATCATAAAAACATTTATAGTATTTTGGTAGTCCAATGATAAAATCCATTGTAATTTTCCTCCATTTCTATTCTGGTATGGGTAATGAATGAAAAATCCCCTTAGACATTTGGATTTCATCTTTAACTTGCTTGAATACTAAGAAACAAGATATAAACTCAGTTATAAATCTCTTTTTTCCATCCCACCATAAGTATAGTTTCAAGTCCTTATAAATATTTGTATTTCCTAGATGTATAGAGAATGAAGAACTATGAGCTTCCTCAAAAAGATACTTATTTAAATATGGTATGGAAGGAACACATACATGATTCTTGAACAATATCATTTCATATTGATCAAGGTTAAACTCTATAACATTTCTGACTTCATTTTTCATATCTACGTCTTCTTTATATCCCCCCTTAATAATCACTTGGATAGAGGGTTGGACAATCACTTTAGAGAGTTATGATCTTAACCTTCCTTTAGTATTTCTAGATTCATCCTCTGAAAATCCTAAAATATTGGATCTGTTGGGATCCTAATCATGGATAATCTTGCATGCTCCTTCCAACTCAAAGCATCATCCACCTTGCTTTATTTCCTAGGGTGGTAATATATTGAGCAGTCATAATCCTTTTTCAACTTTAACCATCTCCTGTTGTTCTTATTTAACACTTTTTATTTGAATATATATTTCATAATTTTATGATCGGTATATATATCAAACTTTTCTCCCTAAAGATAATTACTAAATATCATGAATTTAAAAATGATGTCTGATAACTCTAAATAATGAGTTGGGTAAACTTTCTCATTAATCGTCAACTCTTTTGATTCATAAGTAATAAACTTTTCAGTATGCATAAGAACACATCCCAATCCTTTATGGGATGAATCACTATATATTAAAAACCCTTATCCACTATAGGTTAATGTAAGCACGGGTGCATTGGATAACATTTTCTTTAGTTACTTGAAATTTTCCTCTCATTCATCTATCCAAATGAACATTAATCCCTTATGAATTAACTAGGTTAGTGTATTAGATAGTTCTGAGAAATTTTCCAAAAAATATCAATAATATCCAAATAAACCAAGAAATATATAGATCTTAGTCCCCATGGTTAGTTGATTCCATCATTCAAAATCCTTTGTCTTCAATGGATATATTGATATACCATCTCTTGAGATTATGTGAGACAAAAATGAATCCTTTTTCAGAAAAAATTCACACTTTTAAATATTGTGTATAGCTTCTCCTTCTTTAGGATCTTTAGTAAAATTACAGGTGAACTTCATTCTATTCCATTCTCATTGAATATATATGATTATTATCTATAAAGACTACGACAATTGGATTGAAGTAATCTATAAAGACTATATTCATCAAATCTAGGAAGTTAGTATGACCCAAAGGCATCACTATATATTCATAGTGTCCATACCTTGTACAGAATTCTATCTTGGTGATATCCCCCTTGACCTTAAATTAATGATATCCATAATAAAGTGCAATCATGGAAAATTATTTATCTCTGGACAGTTCATCAAACAAGTCATCAAAATGTGGAAGAGAATACTTGATCTTGATTTTGATCTTGCAAAAATCCCAATAATCAATGTAGTGTTGCATTGATCCATCTTTTTTTTAAATAACAGGTTCACCCCAAGGTGACACACTTATCTGAATGAATCCCTTATCAATATTTCCTTGGAGTTTCTTTTTAAATTCATGTAACTCAATTAGGGATATTCTATAAGGAGTCATTGAAATTGGTTTGGAACCAGATGTGAGTTCTATTGAGAACTCAACTTCACGTTTTGTTGGAAGGCTTTGAAACTCTACCAGAAAGACATCCACAAAATCCTGAACAATAGTCATATCATATATGTCAATTTTCACCCAAACCAATTAAGATAAATAACACTTTTGAACGAGAACTAAGTATCATACACTAGATGTAATCACCGAATAAATATCATACTTATCATCATATTTATGTATTATTATATTAGGGTTTTAAATATAAAATGTAACTTCCCTTACTGAAATCATGATGTGTTTTTTAAAGAAATCCAATCCATGGAAAATATGACATCAAATTCAACCAAAGGAAGAACAAAAATACCTGAAGGAAGAACATTCTCACAAAATTAAACTAGAGAGGAATAATAAACTTGAGATGAAATAATCATACCATTAATGGTTTTCACTACTAATTCTATACCTAATAGATTTGGTGGAATATTAACACCCTTATAAAAAAATTTAGATATGAAAGTGTGGCTAGATCCAAAATAAAATATGACATTTGTAGTTCAAGAGTGGATGATATGTATACCTTTCACCATTTCATTATCACACACCTCATCAAAAATAGGGATTTCATGAGATTTAACATTGTACCTTAGCATAAGAGTTTGTTGAAATTAATCATCATCACCATCCCTTGGGTTTGTGAAGTAGTTATCATAATTACATTTCTCCTTACACTTGTATCACTGAATCATTTTAGGTGAATTTTTTGATTCTTTTTCACCATTGACCACATAAGCTAACTTATTCCCATAAATTTGTCAATAAAATTCTTGATGGCTATTCCTTCCACCCTTAAAACAATTTTTAATCCCATAAGGAAATTTCCTACATGCTTCTTCTCACATTTGGAGCATAAAGGGAAGCTAATATTCTTCTTTTCATTGGTATTCGATTTTCATTTGAACTCCATCTTCCCATTCTTTTCAAAACCATATGTTTGATACATGACTACAACCTCTATTTAGACCTTTATTTTATAATGCACAATATCTTTGTAGATACAAATGTTTCTTTTAGAAACACCCTTTTTAGACTTGGATTTAAGCCGTTGAAGAACCTATCAACTTTACTTTTGGGTTTAATGATAATATCTGAAGCGTATCTCACAATTTTCATGAAATTTTCCCCATTTGAACAAAGAGATTCAAAATCCCCTTCCTTCAACTCATGGAACTATTTCTCTATCATGGAAATATGAATCTAAGTAAAGTACTTATTGAAAAATATGTTCTTGAACTCATCCCAATCCATGGATTCAATATCATCTTGATTCCTTATATTTTCTATTAGAGTCCACCAGTAACATTTTTTACTTCTATCCGATAGACATCCATAATGAATTTCTCATAACACAAACACTAGAGAAAAAAGAGTGCATTTTCAATAATACTGATCCATTTTCAGAAACAAGTGGATCAGAAGAACCTCTAAAAGAATGTGGTAATTTCCTTATGAAAGACTCAACATAATCTTGTTTCCTATTCTCATTTTTAATTCAATAATGATTCATTGCTTGAGAAATCTATGTGAGTATAGAAACATGGTTTTTCTTTCCATATCCCATAGTACTCGCTTTCTTAGGAGGACACTAGTTGAATTTTCCATCATAGTCACCATTAACCCAATTCCTTTGGGTTCCATACATTAACGAAAAAGAAAATAATAGAGTAATAAATAGTTCTCTTATTTAGGAAACATATAACCATGAAAAGTAATTTATTGGATGTCTAAATTATGACACATAAAATATGGTAGATCATATGACATGAATCACAATAAAATAAAGAACATAATCTATGAATGCACTACATAGGAATAAAACATGGAATTGTGGAAAAAAATCATATGACACGATTTCCATAGTATCCAAGACAATTTTACCAAGACTATCATATTTTTATGGGTTCACTCCCCATACTACCTTGGTAGTCATGGTTCACTTCCGTTGTCATCGTAATAACATGGGTTCTCTCCTCATACCATCATAGTAGTCATGGTTCACTCCCATGGCCATATTAATAGTCAAGGTTCACTCTCAAGGCCATATTAGTCAATCTCATGTGATATAAATCTTTACTCAATGAATTTAAGTTATATATAGGTCCTACCAATCTCGTAATTAAATCATACATACATGTTCCAAAATATAATAAAAAATAATATCATAACCCATTAAATGAAATGGTTAGTATAATAATTTAACCATATCATAACCTATGAAAAAAGGATAGGTTTAATAATCATTTCATTATAATCTTAACATGTGAAATAATGCGGGTTTCAAAAGTATATAACCCATTATAAAGAAAAAAGATTCATCAGCAACATTCCATGAAAACATAATCCACGCAGAGAAATAATATGAATGGAAATATTGAATAATTCCCATATAAATTCAGTAGTGACATCAATGGATGTTACTGCATAAGAGAATCAATCTTGAAATATATTTTAAAAACATTTCATGATTAAAATATACTTTCTTCATTGAAAAACACTTCTTAAAAATAATCGAAAATATTTTTATTTGAATATAGATTTGAAAAAATATAAAGGAATCATAAATAACCATAATTCTTTTTTAAAATCATTTTTCCTTGAAAATGGGATTCAAGGATCTTTTGAAAACATTTTTCAAAATATGGTTTTTAATATAAATATATTTCCAACCGAAGACAGAGACAATAAGATTTTACTTAAAAACATTATATTAAGTATGAAAAAGTATAAAAATGGTAATTATAAATTGGGATATATTGAATAACCATAGGAGAAGAAAATCCATGAATTTTATTGAGATATGGATCAGAATATTTCATTAATTTAAGCATAATCGTAAATAATCTTGAAAAGCGATGAGAATGGTTTAATAAACACTTATCAATTGGTAATGTAGGTTCATACTATTCATGTAAGAAAATAATATTACATAAATCATAAAATATCATGAAATAAATTATATTAATGATATAAAATGTTTGATGGATTTATATACACCTCAAAAAAAATTAGGTGTATAACAAAATGTGTGTCTCAAAGAAGGATAGTTGATACAAAACTATCATACCGATTTGGTAACATTTGAAGAAAAACCCATGAAAGGAAGATCATATAATGGTTATATAATTACCCATATATTTAATAATAATGATCATATTATAAATTCTTTGTCATTATATACACCACGACAAATGAAAGTGTGGTGAACATGACATGTATCTCACAGAAATAAAAAGTGATATCAAATCCCCTTACCTTTTATCTTGAATCTTGTTTTACTCATTAAAACCAATGGTATAATAAATATATATTAATTATGATTATTTTTAATAACCATATTTTTATATTTAATACCATATATGGTTTTATTGTTACCTTATATTACCCACTTGTTAACCATCATGTGTTAAGGTCTCACTTCGGATAATAGCCACTTTGTTGTTCGCATATGTCTTAATTTTTTATATCACTGGTCCATATACTTATATCATGATTTCCAGAATGTAAATCATGATTTATATATCATTTTATTTATTTTATATTTATTATAAAAATCTATATAATATATAAGTATAAAATGAAATACACCATTTACAGAGATGGTTAGTCGTACGTACGCAAGAACATTGTTTCCATTTTTATTGTCATATTGAAACAAATAAGGTAAATGAAATATTTATATATTTCTGTATTTATACATATAATTATTCTAAGATCATTATTATATCATATATATTATCTAATTTTACTGAACACGTCTTTAATACATTTAACATAGTGTGTTAACAAATCACATCACTTTGAGGGGGTAGCAGTCCACAGTTCCTCAAGTGAAATAATCATATTTAATACTACTAGAAATTGTAAAGATATGAATTGTAAAAGGATTAAAAAATAATAAATTCCAAATAAATATAATATATAATATACATAAATATATTTTCTATCATAATTTCCACCATGATAGGTGGTAAAGGGAAAAATAACAGTCATCATTTATTGAGGCGGTAGTTCGCTATACAAATAAACAAAATGTTTTTTACCCATTAGATGGAATTGTGTTTAAGTGTAAGTAGAAACATTAGAATAAAAAATATATTATATTGAGGATAATTACTTTTCTATAACATAAAGTAATAATGAGAGTGGAGGTTGTGTAGAATGAAAATAAAACAAAGGGTCTTAAAAAAATACGTTACCTCTTTATCAGTTAACTCCTTCTAGTTTGTATCAAAATGATTAGTCGAAATTCATTATACCAAAAAAGATGATTAAAGGAGGAAGGGAGGGATTTTTGGAATTTTATCGGTAAGAACATTGTTGAACCTAAGATGTTTTAGAGGTGTGAAGATGAGGGAGAGGAGGTGGCCTATTATAGGGAAGGCAAATGGCTCACATGGTATTTTTGAAAACAAGGTAGGTGTACCAATGTAATTACATAAAAATATAATAAAAATAAAACAACAATAATATAATGTTAATGTATACATAATTTCTTTAAAATGGGGTTTTGATAAGTTTATAGGTTTTTTGGGCCTTAATGTTATCATTTAGTCAATTATTAAACTTAATTTAACCATAATCATTATAATTAATTTTAGTCACATTTACTACAATTTTTGGTCACCAAATATGTTGAATTTATTAGTCATTATAAATTATTTTGATTTAAAATATGGAATTAATTTTTTCAAATTCTAGTCACAGAAGTGGAATAATTTAATTTAAATATTATCCCACTAACAGGATGACACAGGGGGTTTGTAAAAATGATTAAAAGATTGCAATTTTTTATATTCAATTGAAAAGTGAAATTGATTCCAATTACAAATATTTTGTTGAATAATAAAAATATTATCTAATTAAACATTTAAACCAAATTAAAATATAATTTTTCCTTATAAATAAATTAGATGAAAAAAACAGTTTTGAATTAGAATCTGATATTTTTAAATATTTATCATAAAATGAATTTTCTCAGAAAAATCCGATTAATTTACCCCAATAAAATTTTAAATATATGAATTCAAAAATGAATTTTATTTTATAAAATTTAATTTCTAAATGTTTTTAATTTAATTTTATTATTCTTTACAAAAAGACATTAAAAGTTGAATATCAGAAAAATTAGTATTTTAAAACATATATAAAATTATCCAAAAACAATATAAAATAATAAATTTGTTTTATTTGTATAAAATAATTATAAATGATATTTCAAAATTATTTATTACAATTTATAAAAATATGTTTAATTTCTAGGTTATAATTATATCATTTATATAATTATAATATCGAAATGTGGTTTTGTAGAAACGTTAGTGTTGCGTGTAATGTACACCAAGTTGGTGTTGTGTGTAATATATGCTAATAAAATCCAATTTTAAATACTATTTTGACTTCATGTATTGTTATAAATAAATTAAAATTTAATTTATTTAAGAAAAAATGGTCCATAAAAATATGGGGTGTTACAATGGTGGATTGTAAGTGAGTACATGGGATTATGGGACACATATTCATGTCTAGTGCATAGAGTATTTTTGAGTTTTTCTTTGATATTTATTTCTTTTTTGATGTGATGTTTGGATCTTATTGGTTTCTAATATGTGATTGATCCATTATTTTGATATTTTTATAAAACTCCCATCATATGAATAGAGAAAAATTCATTCCAAATATATATTTGTTACACAATGACATGTTTAAAAATATTTTAGTGAGTCATTACTTCCCAAAGTTGATAATATCTTAATATAAAACATGAGTTTTTTAAATTTCTATGCACGATAATGTTTCTTGTGTTGGTCGTTGCATTAATTGTCATGGTTTTTGTATTTGTTTGGATGGTTTTATTGGTGCTTATGTGGAAATGAGTTAGTTTGTTCCTAGTACTAGTAGATGTGGAGTTGTGTCTAATGAGGTTGTGATATAGTTATGAGGGATGTTTCATGGGTGTTTTGGTTTGTTAAGTTTCTTTAGTGGTAGTGTTTTAGGTTTGAGAAGATCCCTAAGTGATATGTTACAATATAGGTGTTTGGAAACTCTCCTTTAATTTCAGTTAGTTTAAATTCTCAAGGCCATGAGTTGCATGAGTGTTATCTAATATAAGGATTTGTGCCTTTTCATCACATGAGTTTTCCATTTTGGCTATTAGAGGCATTTGTGCGGGGCTTGAGGAGGTATCTGTAGCGATTGGAGCTACAACCAAATTGTAGTATAAAAATTATAGAATAAATTAAGAATTTACATTATATGATGGTCTTTCTTTTATGTGAATCTGATGATTCACTTCTTATATTCATTGGAGGTGTGTCGCATGAGTGAAATTCACATTGTGAATTTATAATTCACTATGTGAAATAATTCTAATTGAGGTGTAATGTTATTTATTGTTAGATAGAGAATTTGACAATTCATGCCTTCAATATATTTCAGAATTTAGATTTCATGGTCTTATGAAAACACATGTTATAAATATAGAATTCAGGATATGAATCAGGTGAGTTATAGGTTTTTTATAATGAGAGGGCTCATCCAAATACCTTTATTCAACCCCAATTTCTCATGGATTTTTGGAGAACCAAAGACACTTTTGTTAGTTCTTTCATACTATCACACCTTTAATTATTCCATTGGTTCTGGAGGATGATCATTGGAAATTTAAGGTGAATTATACATTAAACCACCCACCCCATATTTCCCTAGGTTCATCTATAGAGGATTCATAGTGGTGATTTTTCTATGGTTTGGGGTGTGTTTTTTGGTATTTTTTTTATAAATCAATGGTGATGTTCAGGTTTATCCATGATTTTTAGTGAATTGTTGGTATTTCGTTATTTATTTTTCTCCCAGTTGTGTGTAGAGACTCTATAAAATTCTTAGAGGTAGGGGATTTTCATTTTCTCCATTTTTCTATTCAACGTGTGAAGTTTGCAAGATTTTTCCTTCCTTTAGGTGGATAGTAACATAATATTTAAATATATAATAAATTGGAAAACCTAATTTTATTAGGGAAAGGGGTAATAATTTTTTTTTCAATTTTCGATGATATTATTGATGTGTTTATGCCCAATGTAACCATTTCTCAAAATCAAGGAATTTCAGATACTTTGTTGTGTTATAGTTGATGTGTATTTGAGATCCTTGTTGTGGTGGTTGATGTTATAACCATTAATTTGAATGATAACAATGTATATACGGATAATAAGTAGGTTTTTCCTGGAAACCATATTTGTGTAATAATTTCCTTACAAAATAATGAAGTAATGTGATATAATCCACTGGGCATAATTTGTGGTAGCTTGGATGTTTTTATTTTTGTGGGTTTTCATTCCCTATTTTTATTTTTTGGTATAGTATGTTCAGTGGTAATAGTGGTGAGAGAATGCGGTGTGAAAAAAATGGGTAAATGATGTGATGGTTAGTTTGTATGGGATACATTATTTGAATTTATGTTGAGGTTGTAATGTGTTGTGGTTGTGTCATTCTACGATTGTGACATGTGGTGGTTTTATTATGTGGAGGTTTTTCTATGTGGTGGTAGTGATGTGTGGTTGTTTATAGATCTAGTTTTTGTTCTTGGATGGCCTAGGTGATGTGGTGTTGTATTGATAGTTTATGTGAGGTGTGAGTGATGTTGTCTAGTGTGGTAATGTTATTTTACCGGGTAGAAATGGATTTAATTGTAATTCCTATATAAAATTTCATGGGTTGTTAAATGAAAATGACGGGATGAAATTGTTTTGTGTTATTTTGATAACTTAACCTACAAGATAAATGAAATTTTTGTGTAAATATGAATTGAGATTTTTTAGAAAAGAGAGTTTTTTTAAAACATGTTAAATATGAAAACAGTGAAATATGTGTTTGAAAATTTTAAGGTGTGGATTAGTATGGTGGTTGTGAAGTGTGTATTATACAATAGTTATAGTAGTTGTGGTAGTTTATCTATGGTGAAGTGGTGGAATGGTTTTGTGTGTTATTTCATTCATTATGAACCCATAGGTTGGATATTGGGTGCAATCTATATATAATGTATTTTATGTTATTTTTATGTGTGGCCGACCCATGTTGGACTATGTTTTCAATTCCAAATGGCTTTTGGTTTTTTATGTTTCTTCCAACATCAATGTTAGTGGTGATATGGATGGCTAGAAACAACCTCTTCCCTACAATTCAATCAGTAGTGATCATACAAGATGTTGTTGGAGATTACCCTACAGTTATTTGATGTGATGATGATGTGTTATGTGGTGGGGGTCATGTGTGGGAGGAGGAGGGAATAAGTGTAATGTCCTTAAAATTCATGACACCCAACTACGCTGGTTATTTGATGAGATGTGATGTTATATAAAATTTGTCTTTGTCCCAGTTTATGTGTGATGATCTAAGTATTTTTGGATGAGATGTGATGTGATGGTGAATAATGCTAGTAATGTATGCAAGACATTGTGAGGTTTGTTTAGGTATGGATGTGTCATGATCCAAAAAATCAAAAGCTTGCTGTGATGTGATATTTTTTGAAGGGTTGGGATCATAGGATTTTTGATGTTGTGGAATTAGAGTATAAAATCAGTGAATAATTGGAAACATCGTTCCTTTGTTATAATTTTACACAATATTAATATATTCGATGTTTGATTTGGGGGGAGAGCCATGGTGAGAAAAGGATTGGTTAGTTATCCAATAGAGGTTTTTTTTTGTTCAACATTTTGTTCATTGGTTCGTTAGTAAACTATTTCCAATTGTGTGTTAGTTGACTTAGGAATGATCCTACTAAGTAGACTAATATTCCCAACACATATATATAATCTATTTTTAGGTTTCCAGGAGGCCTTTAGGGATTAAGATGAACATTTCTAATTGGGTTTGGAGATGCTATTGATTCACTATTGTAGGGACTATCTTTTTATATTTACATGGATGATTTTATTGTATCTATTTTCATTTTTAGGCAATATTTTATGGTCTTGGGGTTATATTTATTTTATTTTTAGGATTTGAAATGTGTTTTTATCCTTAGTCACAATCTAATTTTTTAAGACCAAAATTACTCCAATATTAGAGTTTATACCCATGGTTATAGACACCAATACAAGTCATACTGGAGTCATGAATTGGGGTTCTTTATCTCCCTTAATTCATTGTTGTTCTATGAAGGGTACCATTGTAGGGAGGGGGTCATGATATTTCTTGATAAAAATACCATTTTTATTTTAAATCACTTATTTAGAATCTAAACCTTTAAAAAAATTAAGGAAACATATTTCTTTGAAACCATCCATGTAATCTTATAACGGTATCATCAAATAAAATTATACTTATTATGGTGGAGAAATTCGTTCATGCAGTGTATGATAGAATAAATTTCCTATAACATTGTCTATAAAAAGTCAAACAATTTTTTTTTAAAAATAAGTATTATTTTAAATTAACTATAAAAATTAAACCATGGGTAAAAATAACTATATTAAATGTTTTTATAATATTAAATAACAATCTTGTAAACATGTTAAATAAATATGGACTTGGAATAAAATATTCATAAATTAAGTAAAAAACATGGTCATGTTTCCTTAAAAATAATCATTCAGTCACTTGATAATTTTTAATGTGTAAAATGAAAGTAAAGTATAAAATATTGAAAAATAAACAGAATAAAGGAAAATTTATAATACTTGGGAGAAATCTATCATAAAATATTATCATTGAAAAATTAAATAAAAAACAATCCTAGTAAAAATGAGATAGTGATATAAAACCCTTTCCATAAGTTCATTTTGCTTAGTAAATTCTCTAACCTCCTTCATAAAAATTTAAATTTACTATTATTTTATAAAAACACCATAATAATACCTATAATACTATACATGGTTTAAAAATGAAATTATATCACCCATTCATTAACGATATATCATTATCACCATGATTTATGATGTTATCTACTTCATTTTTAGGTATATTTTAGTTTAGCTATTATGGACCTTGCACATTGATCATGATTACATTACCAACAAAACATTAATCATGATATAAATATAATATATAGTAATTATATATATATATATATATATTACCATTCACATAATTCTGTGATAAAAATAAATTGCATCACTTTGTGCGGAAGATAGTCTGCACGTATGCATGGGTGACTTTTCCATTTTCATGGATCAAATAAAGGTAAATATTAATACATATTTATATAATAAAAATTATCACATCAATATCATATATAAATATTAAATCTATACTAATAACCAACCATTAATGATGGTGGTGTAAAATGAGTTCTGTCTCTACGTAGAGGCGGTTGCCAAGGAGTATACAACATTGATACTTAAATTTCCCATTGGATTAAGAAGATGTGGTAAATTGGTGTCCACTAATTATAAAAAAATAAAATTATATTTATTATATTATATTAATAACTTTTTTATGAACGTATTAATATTGGAGGTAGTAAAGAATAAATAAAAATAAATGTATTTGGTAACGATGTATAAAACTTCTCCGAGAGACCCTGTTTGGATTAGTCCATAATCCTTGAAGGATCAGTATTTGGAGAAAATTGCAAGATCGAGGATGAAGGTAATGATTAAATGATGTTTTTGGATGATTTATTTTCCTAGATAGAGGTTATTAATAAGTAATTATAAGATGTTCGCTTTTATAGGTGAGGGGATGGATGCATAAGTAATTTCAAAAAACATTTCAATTATTTAAGGCCACTTTCATGGAAAACTGGATCCAAATGTTTAAGGATACAAATTTCGGATAATATGAGGTTTAAATATCTTATATAAAAAAAATTTCATTGTTTTGGGTGGCAATAATACCCTTATATCAGGGTATACCACCCCAACCCATTTTACCCTTAACCGTGGTAATTTTCTTTACTATTTTTACTATTCACATTGATAAATAATTTAGTTGACCTTATTAAATAATTTAAATAATAACAATTCAAAATATTAAATCAATTTTAAAATATTTAATTTATATAAATTAAATAAATTAATTTTAATTCTGTATTCCAATAAAAAGGAAAACACGTTTTTGATAATATGAATTTTTAAGCATAAAACATAATTAATTTCAATTCCATTACTTTTAAAAACCATAAATTGAATGTTAAAATTTTATTTTCCACATATAAACTTTAAAATACTTTATAAACCTTAATTAATATGGATTAAATTCATTTATTAACATAAAAACACATTGCATGTTTAAAAATTATTTATTAGAAATATGTGTTTTTAAGGCTAATAATTTACATATACCAAAATCTATTTTTATGATTATTTTTAATTAATTAATTAAATTGTTTATAATAAGATAATTATTAGGTTATATTAAGATAAATTTCAATATATAATTTCACAAATATTCAAAAATAAATGTAAACTGTATATAAAAATCTGTATTTTTCATTATTCATTAAAAAATAAATCATTTTATCTAAATAGAAAAATTTCACACTAAGATAATATTAAAATTATTAATTTAAAAATCTTTTTAATTTCCAAAATAAAATATATAAAAATTATAAAAATTAATTATAAATGTAATTATTTTTTTATAAAAACATATTTATGAAGAAAACATATTTTTGATGCATAAAATGACTTTACTGAAAATTGAGTTATTATTTATTATGCATAAATAAATACATTTTAAGAAATATAAACCTTTATAAATATTTTTAAATAATTATTTATTACTATTCATACATTACAATTTAATAGATGGTTTATAATGGTTTATTATATCGCAGTTCATGTGGACTCATTGTTGCGTGTAAGGAATGCTGTCAAATACTTCATTTTTTATTTTAATGGAAATACAAATAAATTATTTGGTTGTTATAGATCATCTATAAATACCACAGTGAATATGGTAGGGAAATATAGGAAAAAAATTAAATTCCATATCATTGATGTAACATTCCATGGGAGCACTATGTTGACATCGTTGAATAATTAATGAAGCGATATGCCACATGTACAAGTATATAAGGAATCATCGTGAACCAATTCAAGCCTATAAGGGAGTATCTTGAAAAATCATGATCAATTCATTGAATTTGAATTATTTTTATATATTTACCTAAAATTACCCAAAGTATTTTCCCATGTTTTTTACTTAGACAAAATATTATAATTTAAACAAGCAATATATATGATTTCTTTATTTTATTTTAATTATCAAAGATTATTATGTTATTAATTTAAAAAAAAATTATTTTATTCATAAAGAAAATAAAAAATATAGGATGAAGTAAAAAAGCCTATAAATATATCCAAATGAATTAAAATTTACATTTACAATATAGTTTCTTCATAAAAACATCGTGGTAATTAAATATAAAACATAATAATCCGTCGCTAAAAAACTATTCTATCAAATTCCTTAGAAACATATTTATTCATTTAAATAAAATCTATTTGGAAATAATTTTTTAATTATATGTTAAATGTATAATAATTAATCCATTTTTTAAGATAATTTAAATTCAAGATAAATTAAAAAATTCATCATTATTTGATCATAATTATTAAAAATAACTCGGATATAATGTAGTGTAATTAAGACTAAGAATAATCTTGGGATTCTGGTTTGTAGAAAAATGGTTAATCATATATCCACCAACCTTTATAAATTATAATATAATTTCATTGGATACGAATAACCCAATAAACTCCTTTAATACCTAATAAAACATCATTAACATATTAAAATTACAAGAATAAAATAATGGGATAATTTATTAAAGCCCAAGTAGTGTGGACAATCACTAATGGGTCATGCAGTTAAAGTGAACCATCTAATAAAATGCCGATGGTATGAGATCGGATAATTTAATACCCTAGTGTAAAATAATATTGATATTTCATGCATTTATACATGGATATTTAATTATAATACAGTAGATAATTTATAGTTTTATTGAGGACATGAGAAAGAGAAAGAGAAGACATTGGAGAGGGTTAGAATAAGGGGAAAGATATTAAAACCTAACTATACCTTTCAGGAACCTCACAAAGAACATGAATAAATGGAAATGAAAGGGTAATCCTCCTCTCCCCATTTATCAAGAGCAACAAATTAATTGTGGGTAAAATATGATGATATCGCTCCTTAAAATGCATGTTTATTTAAATAATATCATTATTAATATAATAATAACCTTTAAAAATTATATAAGTATCTAAAAAATAGCAATTCTATAATACATATTATAATCATATAATTATTAAATTAAAATTTTACATTTAATAATATGGTGAAATTAATATTAATATTTATATATATTATTAGTTATGATCCAAAATACACATGAAAATCAAAAAAGAAATGTTTCGTTGAAATATAACCTTAATTTTAAAAAGAAAATTGAAAATTTATATAGTTATACAATAGACCCATAAAAACATTATGAAAATTGAAAATTTAATTAATTAGAGTCCTGAGAAGTCTTATTAAAAAAAATCAATGTTCTATTATCATCAGGTTGCTGCATAATTAATTAATTTCATTTAAAATATTAAAGGTGGAGGTGTTATAACTCTCTGTACAATAATTATTTCCTCCCTAAGAAACCCTCATCATGTAGTATAATTTTAAACTATTGTTTAATTTTAGATAATTATAAATTATAATATTGAAACCATTATTACATAAAATATTTCATTTTTTAAAAACTATATCTATAAAGAAACAATTTACTTTAGTGTTTCAAATTATATACTGAACACTAAAATTCAACCCAATAGGCCCATATAATTGGTGGATACATCCCTTTGAAATAAAATAGAATTTAATCCATAAAAAATTTCAGTGTATTGATAAGTTTATGGTCATTTCACTACATTGAGTAGAAATGTTTTAAAATTGAGAGTCCTTATTTTTAATTAATAAACATGCACATTAACACAAATCAATTTTTAAAAAAGAAAAATAATTTGGAAAATTATCTATAATTAAAAAATATAAATGAATATATAAAAACTTAAGATTTATAAGAAATTAGTAAAAATTATAATAATTTAAGATCCCATATTTGTTCCTCAAATATTCTGATGAACTGGTAAAATTGCATTCCCTAACTCCAAACATAGTTTTTGGGTTATTTTGAACCTTTTTTCTAAAATAGATTTATAAATTATTCCAATTTATTAATGGTAATACTACTCATTATATGATTTAATTTAGTAGCCTAGGGAGATCAAATAGAAACCTTGATCAAATTTTATCATCATTTTAAGTTTCTCTTCCATTTCTAACATCCCTTATGTCATTTGAAATATGAAAAGAACATAAAAAAATTTATATAATATAATATGTTAAAATAACGGTCTAAATCTTATTTTCTTGTAATTTTCCACACTACACATGTATAATTTATAGTATTAGACATTAAATGATCCCCATGAATGACACTTCCCTTAATTAGTGTCATTCGTTTAGAATGTAAAGGAAGCATAATTATCATGTATATTATCCCTAAACATCACTATCTCGCTGAAATAATTTCCAAGATACTCATGAATGTGAATACTATATACTCACCCTACACAATTAGCTCGCATGTATGTTCCATAAAGGCCATATTTTCACCTTTTTTTAAATTCCATGCACACAAATTACAGACACACCTAAACTTTAATATATATAAATTAGAAACATGTTATATCATTAAGAAACAGGTTAAAATTAGATTTCTTCATACCATTACTGATAATTCTTTAAAATAATATATTTTCACTACGTTAATGACCATTTAAAACATTAGCAATCCAAAATTCATAATTCTCATTTTAAAATATATAATATGACTCCTAATATTCTTATGTAGAAATATTAAACTTGATTCAATTAGGAATTCATATATTTTAATCCATTTAAACATCAAATGAACTCATAACTCATAAATATTAGTAAATCAATATAAGATTAACTCATTCATGGAATAAATATCAAATAAACAAATTTTTAATATAAAATTACGGCAAAAACATCCAATAATTGAAACCAAAATAGTTAAAAATATTATTAATCAAATTTTAATTTATTCCAAATAAATTATTACCTAACCCATACAGATACATATTAAAATAAATAACCAATAATTTAAAATTGAAACCTATCGAGGCGTTTCACTCCAAAAATATATTTCCTCTTATTTAATGAATTTAAAAATCAATAAGCCCTCTAATAGAAAAATTGTAATTACTTAAAATTTATTATTAAGAACATACATAAACCAAACATCGGTATGTTTTTTTAAATGTCTTACAACACATCATATAAAATCAATCTAAAAAAGCATCAATGTTGAAGACCTTCTCAATATAAACCACACATTTTGATTTAAGATTACCTATTAATCCTTTTCTAACCAAATATAACCACAAAAAGACAAATAAATTATGTATATAAACTACAAATTCGCTTCTAAAACATTTCATAGATCATATTATGAATATATTCTGATTAATTCCATAAATAAACAAAATTTAGCTAATTTAGAAAACCCACACAAGGATTTAAATCAGAAAATATGCTAAATTTATCATGGAAAAGACTCTTATATACTAACTAAATTAAAAAATATATATTTTAGATGTTATATTAATATTATAAATTACTTTAATATTGAATTTATATCTCCATGATACTCAAAAGATATATTTTTTTAATAACATACTATAAATTCAAAATCAAAACCAAATATAAACTCATTGATTATAAAATGAATGAAAATCTAACATAACAACCCATATCACAATATCATTATAACTACAAAATAAATTCCTTAAAAAAATTAGTTTTTTCTATTTATTCAAAATCATTCATTAAATTAATGTCCTTCCAAATTGATACGTTCATTTTAAACAAATATTAATGAAAATAGGAACACACCCAAACAACCTTTTTAAATGAATTAAAATTTAATAAAATAGATAGTATTATTCATTTAAAAATATTTCATAAGTAAAACAATTAACACCCAAGTAATTATGGACAAAAATACTAAAAACTGAATTTTCAAACACTTTGGATAAAGTATCATGTGTATTTTTAGAGGTAAACTAAAAGGAAATTGTTTTAATAAGAAATTGTGAAACAAATTGCGTACAAAAAGAAATAAAAAAATTACAAAAAAATAAAGGATCTCATTCATAGTTTGAATATAATAAAACATTTATTAATAACAAATATATATTAAAAAACTAAATAAATTTATTGAAATTATATATTCCAAAGGACATCAATAGTAAATCACATTAATCCATGTGGTATATAGTAAACCAATTTCCAATTAGTTAAATTCCAAAATATTTCATTTAGAATTTGATATGAAACATATTTAGTGACATTTAAATTGATTCCATATTCAATCAACTCTATGGGATCATAACCCAAACTAGTAAGATCACTACGAAAATCACAATTTAGATTACATAAATCCACCATGAGAAATGTGAATTGTTCCCTATCTATAATTAGATGAAATTATTAATAAAAAAAATTAATAATCTTGAGACAAATAATAAACTTATGTAAATATAAATAAACTCTATATTTATTTAAAAAATATATTCCCAATATATTTAAACCCTAATTATTTTTACACATGAAAACACAACCAATAAATTTTACATTATACATTTAGACATTAATCACTTTATAAATATTTCTAATTTTATAAATATCAAACCATTTAAAAATATACCAATTATAATATAATATAGAATTACGTATTTCATTTTCAAGACCTCAAAAACCTATTTCATTAAAATCATTAGAAATATAAACTGGTGGCATCAAATTTTTATTCAAGGGAACCTAATTAATAAAAAAATTGATTTCTAAAAAAAATTAATCAATTAATTTATGTTATATTTAATACCAATATCCACTAGGAAGGAATAAAAAGGATAAGAATCACATTAAAGGGTTTACTTACACCACTAAATCCCAAACGTCCCTAGTAAATAGGGCTTCCACCATAAAAGGGTGATCAACAGTGTTTGTGGCATTCTTATAATGTTGTATTGAACCAATAACCAAAAATCAATTACCCAACATACCATATAGGCTCTGATTCTATATTATATTGACCCAACCCATAATATCCTACCTTGAGACTTGATTCACCCTAACATAGGGACAAATGAAATATTGATCCCAACGAGCTTCCACAAATCTCTATGGTTTTCAAATATAAATGCTGGAAGTGACTTTACCCATTAAAACTATAATAAATAAAAAAACATAAAAATAAAATAAATTAAAAAATACTTCACAATAAATACACACAGTTCACCATACATCCAATATTATGAGAATAATTAATATAAAATGATATGGTAGACATAATATAAATCCCCGATGAATCAAAATACAATGTTAATAGAAAGGGGAACATAACACAATTATATGACACCACCACTATTTCTACATAATGATATAATATTATAATAACTAATAACATTATAGTTTTTATCCAAACCATTATGAAAAACCCATAAATGATAGTTTTCATACACCTATGGGTGTTTTTAGGGTGTGATCAAAACTAGCCCACATGATACCACCATGTTATCTATATAATTTTTTATATAAAGTATTCTATTCTAGTTTAAAATATATTTAATGAAAGTGAAATTTAATCTTCTAATAAAATATGCAACATAGGTTATCATTTCATTATATTCAATAGTGTTTTTGTAAATGAAATGAAATAAATTTCATAAAAATAATTTTAAAAGGGGATGCTTCATTTTTACAAAAATACAAGACATGCATCATAGAGGAGTACCAAAGTATCTAGGGTAAGTAACCATAATTCCACACATTCAAATATTATATCATTGAATTTACATTAAATTAGAGTGACAGGTCCTCAAGGTTAAATAATTAAGGGTGTAATATGTCTCATGTAAAAGTATTTAAGGTATATCAATTCATAATTCAATATTATATTGGAGATCGATATATAATAATGAACACTTCAATGATTTTTTATGATTACTAAGATTCAAAAATAAATGTCAAATAAAATTTACTTATGTGTTATCCACTTTCTATTTGTAATAATTGATTTTTGAATAATGAAAATAATAAATATTTTCATTATTAAAAAATAATTTCATTGATATTAATGGTTAACATAGCCTAATAATATATCTAAATGAGTTTTTAACCCATTGTAAATTCAATGTTAATCTAAAAAATAATTATGATAATTGTTTATAATACATAACTTCCCATCTCCAGAAGTCAATTCTATCAATTTCAATTGATAATTGTCACATGATTTGTCATTATTTAGTTTCAATGGAATTAATTAAATAAGCATAAACATTATTTTCTACTATAACACATTGATATTTAAAATTATATTTGTCCTTCAAAACCTGTTTTGTTTGATATATTTCTTCATGTGCAACACTGAACAACAATGAACCAAGAAATGATATATTACCATTAAAATGTAGATATAGAGTTAGTGGGTAAAAATCAATGTAAGTTAATTATAAAACATGCATATAAATTAAAATAAATATCTTTAATAATACTTCGACATTGATAGAATTCAATTAGTGTAGCTAAGTAATTAATAAGATTGATTTACACTTTAAAATGTGTAAATTCTATTATAGGAATTTATACATATTATTTTTAAGATAATAAATATATTTTCAGATAAATGATATTATATTAATTTTTTTTAACACCTAATTTGATTACTAATTAATAATAAAAAAGAATATAAATAGTTAACAAATTTTTAAAAAATATTCTATGAAATAGATTTTCACTATATATTTATGTTATTTTTAGAAATTTTAAAATTTAAAACTTTTGATTTTTAAGAATACTAAATTTTATTAAATTTATGATTTATAATAAATAATATTATTTTAATATGAAATTATTCCATTATTTTGAAATGATTGATTTTTTGGTGAATAGTGAAAATACAATTTCTATTAAAATCGTATAATTTAATATTGGATCAAGAGGTAAGTGTAACATAAAAGGATAGAAATAATTTTTCAGGATAAAATATGTATTGAGGAGTAAAAATATATATTTTAAAATAATATTATCAAATTATAAGACCTATGTTGAAAAACATAACATCGATAATCCAATAAAATAAATTTTTTTTCTAATATTTTTTCTAAATAATTTTTATTTTAAAATTTGCGTTTAGATTTGTTTAAAAACACATAATAATAACATATTTTATAATGTACTAATTTATATTATAAAAATATAAAACCTTGAAAATTTTATAGTGCATAAGATTTTTAAGCATTATAAGTTATTATAAATTATAGAAACTTATATTAAAATTAATTTTAGTGATACATATAATTGCTTTTTGAAAAAATTGTATTTATATATGGAATTAGTAGGTGAATTTTATAAAAATATTATAATTTAATATTTATCCATAAAAATAACATTATATTTATTAAAGTTAATTTCTGTGATAATGGTTAAACATTTATTTTTGAAAAAAAAATATTCACATTGTTTAATTTTTATCTTATAAAATAAATTAAACATTTTAAAAAATGAATCTAATATAATTATATATATATATTAACACTCATCAATTGGTAATCAATACTAAATTGGATTAAGAACACTTAATGGAGAAAACGATATATTTATATAAATATTTTTTTTATAAATTTATGATTGATTTATTTAAAAGTGAAATTTATCTTATTTATAATTTAAAAATGATTAATTGGGGATTAAATTTAGTTTATTAATTTAAAAAGTTGGTATTTTGGGTTATTTTATATGTTTAGTATATATCATTCTACTATTTTCCTATAGGTACTTCATGACCTTTCTTTTGATCGTACACTGGTGGGGTATTTCATTGTTTTCATTTCAAGAGTTTTAGTGTAATTTTGGGAGCCCATGGGGATATGAATAGTTTGTTCATGGATAATTAAAATTGTGTAGTTTTTCTTAGGAAACCATGCAGCCAAGTTTGGTCTTTTTGGAAGGGGTGCATGGTATGTCCATACTATATGTCCAGTCCTCCAAATCATCCTCCCCTAGGCATGTGGGTTATGCATGGTTGATGAATTGTAATATTATCATTGTTTCCAAAATATGAACCCAATATAGAATATATGTATAGGGTGCATGGTAAATGCACAAGATTAGTCCTAAACGTGTGGTCTCTCTATTAAATCGTGCTTATGATTTTTTTAATGTTATGATTTTTTAATTAAAAATTCATTGGACAAAGCTTTAAAATCTAATGACCCAAACAACACATATTGGATCAAAATAATCCTTAACCAATGATCAATAGTCTTCTCACATTGTATTCTAGGTGGTTACCCTTCATTAATGATGGATCAACTAATGGTATGTTGCGTTTTTTATCGAGTTTTTATTTTTCTTCATGGATACATGATGCATATCTTATTTTATCATCTTGTAGAACCCTAAATGGAATTTTATGATATATATATATATGGTGTTTTATAGAGGGTTAAGGAATTTATTATTGATCTAGGTTTATGAGGACCTGATATACTCTTCCTCGATCTCTATTATCGAGGGAAAATAGTTCAACCTTCATTCTTGAGTTAGGGGTTTCTATTCAATGGTTTAATTATATGAATTTATTTTCATTATTATAACTTTAATTTTTCATTTTCATTGAATTGATTTGTGTTATCATGGTATTTTTCAGTATGATACATGTTTTTCAATGGATTTTACTTTTAAAATGGGTTTAAATAAGAACAATTGTTTGATTGAAAGCCTAAATGCTATTTTTAAATGGAATTTTCTAAACTGATGTGAATTTTATAGTATTTTAAAATGTTTTCTAAATTGTGAGAATTATTTTTGAATTTATTTTTAATAAACTTGGCTTATTAAAAACCTTGGGTGTGTTGGGAAATAGACATTGGCAACCCTAGTGTGCATGACACCACTAGGGGTTACATTTCTCATATTAAAAGATGATGTGAGGACTCAACATCAATTGGAGGAAAAATATTACTATTTTACTATTATTTTATGTCTAGTATATTTTACCGTAGTCTAGGGCCCAATATGGAGTGAATTTTCATTTATGGGTTTTTTATCACATGATGGAGTTTTTTATGGATTTTTTTATCACATGTATTTCACGAGATGCCTTATCACATGGTTTTTAATGATCGATTATATCATGAATATTTGTCTAATTTCATACCTTATGGTTTGTTGGTAAGATTTCATATTTTATCACTTATACTTTTCATATTCCATTTTTTTTTTAATTTGGAAGGATTTTATGAAAACTATTAGAAATTATTTATAAATGGTCTTGGATTTATGAAAATTATTTATAATTTTTTTAATTTTAAAATCTAGAACTACTATATTTATGTCATTATAAATTTTATATACTCTATGGAATTATCCTACTGGTCTTTCTATTGACACCATACCTTTTTCCTTTGGGCAGTTGTGTATGTTGTTATGAAGGATCTTGTTACTAGTAACATAGTCTTTTAGATTGTCGTCTAATCTTTTTATCATTTCCTTCAATACAGGATGGTTTGGAGGTGACAGTTTGTCATATGGATTCTTATTGGAATTTTGTTTTCATAAATTAGTATTTATTAAATTTTTATTTGATTTTATGTATCTTCTATGTAACTATTTCCTCATCATTTTACTCTAATTTTTTATTATTTTGTTTTATATGAGACATGTTTCCATTATCTTATTTTGCCTTGCCAACATGAAGGTCTAGCTAGTGTGTCTTATCTATTTTAATCTGGTTGGTTCTTTATTGAATTGTATCCTAGGGATTCCATTTTTTAATTGTATTGACACAACCTCAGTGTGGTTTAATGTCTTGGGTAGTAAATAGTTAGAACCATCAGAATCAGAGTAGTATGTATAGGAGGGTTTCTAGAGAGCTCATTTCCATTTCTAATCTTGAGTTACCAAAGGTGGTCGAAAAACATTGAATAGGTTGTAGACTTGGTGTTTGAGGTATTTTGAATTTAATTAAGGGTTAGTTTATTTATTGAACATTTTCCTTTTTAAATATCATCTCATATTCATATAATTTATAAATTATTTAAACTCTTGATTTTTAAAAGCATGAATGTGAATTCCTAATGTTGGTCAAAAGATTTTGTAATATTCTATAATGATAATTGGTCATTATCTTGTTCTTAACAAAAAAATTTCATCAAGAATAGATCTTACAAATCTGAGGGAGGAAGCTTCATGATGGGATTTATAGGTTAATCCCCAAGTTGTACATTCAATTGTTGAAGTTATAATCTGTAAAATTCAGTCTCTGGATCATATGGTTGTCGGGAACATGGGACGAGAAATGGATTTGACTCAGAAATCACTAAGAAACATCCACACATACTCTATGGTAACAAGGTAACCATAAGAATATGCAGAGTTTCATGAGCTAATTGAGTATAATTGTAGATTTTTTAAGATTCATAAAGACACTATGGTTTTTTTCAAGAACATGCTCAGGCGACCAGGAAGGAGATAAAAGGACTCTATCATGAAAACTATGTTTTAGAAGGACCTTAACATGAATTTCTTCAATAAAATCACCAATCAATAGTTTTACCATGAGAATTTGTGTTTGGGGAAGACCCAAAAGATTTTTACATTGGTGTTATTGAAGCGTATTACTCTTGAGTATTCCAACCATTTTTCTAAGATGGTGCATCTAGAGCTAGATCTAATCACCAATGAGTAACTAATGTCCCAAATAATTAATTTTGGATTGAGGATATATCTTCAGTAGATTTTCATTCTCATGGGTCTTGTGACCTTTAAGGTGGAAGTCGAAAAACAAGTTTTAATGAGGAATTATTAGTTGGAAATAAAGGTTTGGTTGACATTTGGTTGGTTTTTTAATATCCAAGATATATTTTCTATATATAAAATAAATCAAAACAGTGGTCAGTTTTCTTGAGGGAACGTTTTAGGGGATTTGTTAGGGAAACAATTTGTTGTCTACTACCATAGTGGAAGTAATGGTAATATTAATCCTAACTTTATGGAGGATCCTAATAGTTTTCATATTTTTGGATAGTATAGTCACCTAAATTTTTTTATGAAAGGATATCCCGGGAAGGGAAGTCAAGATAGACTCTTAACAAGGGTTTTCAGGTTCCTACTGATGCATAAAATCATGGTGGGTATAATCCTTAGGATAAGGGTGATGTCCTAGTAGTTATGATCATATGGATTTATAAAGCAGGGTATGCACTATAAAAATATAATGTAGGGTCACCCACTGTTAGAGGTATGTTGTTTATTTTTTCTTCTATAGTCAATGATTTTTTTGATATATGTGATAATCATTATTTTATATTTACAACATTATTTGGGATTTTTTAATTGCATTTCTAACTTATTCAATAATTGTTCGATCTTTCCACGCCTCTTAGAAATAGGTCCAAACAAGGTTCCAAGTGTCCCTCATGTGGGGAGATGATATAAGAATAAGAGTTCATATGATAATTTTTTGTTCTAGATATTGAAATATTTTACATGATACATGGAATGGATTGGATAATCATTGTTATGGCCTAGATAGACTGTTATTATAATCAATTTTTTTTATTTATCTTATGATGGGGTAACACATGCTTTTCTTGGTGAGTGGGACACTAGATCGGGAAGGGTGAGGGAAGCTACTCCTTATACATGCGAAAAAAAATCATCTTAATTATTAGAGATGCTTCTCAATTCCACTGACCCCTATTTGGGAAGAATGCTTTATGTAGTGCTCACTACATACCCCAATGTATTTCTAGATAATCTTTCCAGTTTACCACCATAGAGAGACATCGATTTTAGAATATTCTTTGTCCCTATAATGATTTACATTTATATTCCATCTTATCAAATAACACCTATTGAGTTTCTTGAACTTAAATTCTAGTTTGAGGATCTAGTGAAAAAGTTATTTATTCGTCCTTTCATGTCACCATGGGCTACACATATCCTATATTCTAAGAAGGAAGATGAGAGTATTTGAATTTTTTTTATTATCAAATTATATATCGGGGGACCATTAAGAACAAATATCATTTATCCAAGAGTGATGATCTTATTTATCAGCATAGAAGGGTGTTTTAGTTTTCAGCCATTGACCTTCGGTCACGGTACAAATAGTTTAGTCTTTGAGAAGAGGATATAACTCAGATAGAAATTTAGATTTGGTATGGGGAATTCAGGTTTTTGGTCATTCCATTAGGTCACACAAACTCTCTTGTGATGTTTATGGATTTCATGAACTGAATATTTGATATGTTTAGGGAATATTTTGTTTGTTCATAAATGGTATTTTTGTGTACACTATGATAGAGTATGATCATATAGACCATTTGGATATCATTACTTAAACCTTTAAAGAACATGTATTGTGTGATAATATTTTCAAATGTGATTTTTGGATTGAGTAAGTGAAACTAATAGGGAATGTAATATCTGAGAAGGGATTATAAGTGGATTATAAGAAAATATAGTATTTTATATCCTAAGAAAATCCCAAACAAGTATTGGATGTTTGGGGAATCAGGGGATTAACAAGTTAATATGTGAATTTTTTTAATGATTTGTATATCATTCCATATTTTATGATATATTTAACCTATAAGGGTATCAATTATTAATTTAATGAATAATTTGAAATCAATTATAAGGATCTAAAGATGAGGTTTAATTCAGAACCAATTTTGATTCCTCAAGAATTGGGTTGGGGTTATGATTTTATTATGATTCTTTTAGTACTGGTTTGGGATGTGTCTTAATTTATGGTAAACATGTGGTGTCATATATCTCTTTCCAGTTATTCCCTCATGGGAAGAAATATGCTACCCAAAATATGGATTTTTTAGTATTTATGAAATTCTCAAAAAAGGTGTGGATATCTCTTTTGGGTTCTGTTTATAGTGTATTCTAATCATAAGTTACTGTAATATATTTTTACACAGATGGATCATAACTTGTGATAGAGATGTTGGGTGGAATATCTTTAGAATTTTTTTTACATTTCATACACTCTTCAGAAAAAAAATTTGATTATTGATGCATTGAGAAGAAAATTGTTGAAAGAATATGTTAATGACTCATTTGAGGAATGGTATTTGATAATTTTTTTCATAAATGATCTTGGGTGTGTAAGAGGTATGGGAAAATATTTCATAACTTTGATGAAATATTTATCATCCTTCTATTAGAAAATTCCTTTCAAATAAGTGATAGAAAATTAGAGATAATGCTTTAAAAAATTCATTTATGGTGGGAGTCAGTGTTCTTGGTCTCCCAATGAGGATTCATGCTTTAATAATTGGTGGACTGTTTTATTTTATCTTATATAGTGTTTTATATAAAATACACTATAGTCTTATTCCTCCATTACCTATGAAGATATGTAGATGTATCATGAATTGATATGCTAGTATTGGTGGATGGGGATGAGGCAATCGACTATAGACTTTATATCACGATGTCTCGCTTGTCTAAAAATTAAAGAATATCACCATAGACCTACTAGTTTGTAACAACCTTTACCCATTCTGGTATAGAAGTGGGATGAAAATTTGATGGAATCTATTTTTAGTTTTAAATGGGCTCCAAGTGGGAAGGATTATATTTGGGTGACCATTAATAAACTAATGTGATCACCATGTTTGTTACCTATTAGGGAGATGATGGAAGTGAGACATCTCAGAGACTGTTTGTCCAAGTCATTTTAAGACTTCATGGGGCTCCCTCTTCAGTTTCTTATAATAGGTACATGAGGTTAAAATAAAGATTATATAAAGTTTTTTAATAGGATATATATTCCAAATTTAAATTGAGCATGTATTATCATCCGAAAGTGGATGGAAAGACAGAGAGAGTGATCTAGGTTCTTGAGTTTATTTATCCCGCATGAATGGATGATTTTGGTGTATATAGAGAAAATAATTTCCTTATGGTCTAATTTTTCAATCATAATAGTTATTAGGTTTTGATAAATTTTTTTACCTTTTAGGAATTTAATTGTAACCCATGTAGATACCTATTATTCTTGGAAGAGTTGGGAGAGTGGTCCTTGTTTGGGATGAGTCTCGTTTAGGGGACAAATAAAGGTGTATTTAATATGGAAGAGGTTCGTAGTAGAAAAAAACCATCATAAATCTTATGTGGTACATCATCATCTTCTGATAGTGTTTGATGTTGGTGGTCGGGTTTTTCTCAGAGTTTTAACTCCCTTGGTATGATGTTATTTGGGTAAGTAGGGTAAGTTGGCACCGAGGTTTGTTGGCCCCTTTTAGATCTTGGAGAGACTCAAAAAGGAATAATATTATTTTTAATTACTATATCATTTAAATTTGATTAATGAACTGTTTAAGGTTTTCGAGCTAAATGGGTATCACCCCAATCCTTCCCATGTTATTTAATTTGATGATATTGATCTTGAACCTAATACCACTATTTTTTAGTAACCAGCTCAGATTTTTTATCACTAGGGTAAGACAATATTTGGTAAAATGATTCCCATCAACATGGTATTGTGGAAGTGTGAATTAAATATCTATAAGTTATGAGAGTAGAAATCATTGATGAGGTAGCAGTGGCATTCTCTTTTTTCAATTTTGGAATCTTGATCACTTCCTAGGAATATAAATCCTTTATGGTGAAAATATTATATTGTTATGTTACTTTGTTACTATAACTTATTGACCCTTTTGTCACCATAAGTTGGTAATTTATTGAATCATAATTTTTTTCAGGTGTTTAAGGAAAAAATTTGGATTCCTTGGATATTTTCATGGCTGGAGAATTGTTAGGAAGAACCATATGGTTTGGGCTTGGAACCTGTGTAGCCATGCATGGTCTACTAGAGGGGTTGCATAACCTTTCCAAAGCATGTGGAAAAACCTCCAAACCATACACCCCAAGAAAATGGGTGTATATATGTTTGGTTCATGGTTAAATAAATAATAAATCCAAACCCTGAACCATTAAAAAAAGAGTTATATAGGGAACACAGTTAAGATGCATAGTTACTCCTAAACATGAAATAACTCTAGAAAACCTTTTGTGTGGGTTATTAATGAAATGTATTTTAAATTAAAATACCTAAAATACTAGTTTAAACATTAATATCCCAATAACCTCATATTTCCTCAAAATAATCCTTACATAGTGGTCTAGAGTCATCTCTCTTGGGATTATAGGTGGTTTTTCTTTGTTCTTGATGGATCAACTCAAGGTATGTTTCTTTTTTTATCTTGTTTTTTATTTATATAATTTTATCCACGTTTGATCATTTATTATCTTGTCTTATAGAACCCAAATGGTATATCTATTTCATCTATAATGGTTTTATATAGGATTGATGTATTTATCATGGATCTAGGATCGTGATGACCAGATCTACTATTCCACAGTCGTTGTTGTCGAAGGGGAATAGTTCTTCCCCCATTATTTATTAAGTGTATCTATACAATTAATTAATTCTATAAATTTCTTCTTATTATTATAAAATTCATTTTTCTTATTCATTTCATTTAAGAATTTTTGGTTTTAAGGTATTTATTGGAATGATATATGTTTTTAAAGGGTTTTTGTGTTAAAAATGGGTTTTGGCATAAAGAGTGATTGATTAAATTCTTGAATGGTGGTTTTGGTTTTGAAATTGTTCTTAAAACACAAAATTGGATTGTATTGGATTAGAATATGTTTTTTAAATGGTTATCATGGTTTTTAAATGGATTTTTACCAACATCAAACATTGGATACCTTGGGTGTGTTGGGAAATGGGCATAGGAAACCCTGGTGTGTGTGGAAGCAAGCCAAGTACAACCAAGATCATGTTAAGGGGGTCTAAAGTAATAATTCATGAGGGTATCTCCTTGGATTAAATCTACACTTTCAAGGGAAGGGAGCCTATGGTGGATAAATGGGTAACTGAAATGTCATGAACTGGTGGTTAAAATTAAGGGTAACATAATTATGAGATATATATAAAAATTAAAATAAATTAAATTATTAATACTAAGGAATTAAAAATATTAAATTAGTGGAAGTTGGGGTCCTAGACTAGTGGTTAAGGCAACCCTGCAATAACGCATCAACCTAGGTTCAAACCCTATCCATCCCAAATATTGGGATTTATGGGTAACACTTTGGGACCACAGTAGTATAAGTGGGAGAATTTCACATTCGGTTCGATGGAGGGAAATAGATTATGTGTGCAAGCGGCGATGGTGGTTCTAGGGACAACAGATGGTATGCTTTAGGTGGGCATCGATGATGGTCGACAGTGTCTTCAAGTTTTGCTGGTGGAGACTTGGTGTGCGGTCTAGAGTGACGACAAGGTTCAGTTATTGAATATCGGTGATGAAAATACTTATGTCCCAGTGGTGGATTTTCCAGATTTCAATGGTGAGGCTTCACTGAGGTGCAGATGTCTAGTGGACCCATGGTAGTTGTCATGTCAGCATCTTCTAGAAGAGTATGGATCAAGAAGTACCATCTAGGTGTATCTGTATTAGGGTTAAACACCCCTGGTTCATTATGGTAATGTAATGGGATCCCACTATTCCCAGGAAAAAGGGGGTTTGGTTTAAAAAAATAGGGGCTTCCCCCTACCTTACAAGAAATTGAGGTAGCTAAGAAACTCATAAAATCGATTTATGAATTAAAATTTGACACTTCCCAACCTATATTTTCTTTGTTTTATTTTCAAGAAACTAAATATAGTATCAATAAATTAAATTATATTAATAATTTATGACCAAAATTTGATTATTAATTAATAGGAAAAATAATATGAATATTTATGAATTTCCAAAGCTATTTTCCAAAGAAAACATTATCATGATAATATATATATTTTTATTTAAAAGTAAAATTTCAAATTTTAGAATTTTAATAAAACCAAATAGAGTTAATTTTATATATTTACAATAATAATATTATAATAAGATTAATTTATGGCATTTTTTGAAATAATTAATTTTAATTTGAATAGTGAAAAATACAATTTTTTCTAAAATCAAAGAGTTTATGACTATATCAATTACTTATTATAACATAAAAACTAATAAAACACTTTTCATGATATTTACATAATATTGAGTAAAAAACAAATTTTGAAATACTATTATGAATTTAGAAAAACATTATTTAACAATATAATTAATATATTCCAATAAGAGAATTTATTTTTATTCTTTCTTTTATTTACATTTTTTTTTCTAAATTCAGTTATTTATTTCATTGAATGCAATATGTTTTTTTATAATAAAATTATTTATATATTTAAAATATAAAAAAATATATATTTTTATCCTACACATAAACTGTAAATTTGGAAATACACTACTTCTAAATATAGGCTTTTACACATTACTAGACGGTATCTTAAAATTAATTTTTATTAAACCAAGACATTTTAATTGAAAAAAATTATTTCATAATTATAATTAGTATTTTAATGTTGTATAAAGAGTCTAGTTTCATTTTTTGGGCATACAAAATAAAATTACTATGATTAATATTAATTATTATGATAATGATAAAAGTGTAGTTTTTAATTATAGTTTTATTAATTATTTAATAAAATAAATTAATCTCTACTTATAATTTAATATAATATTATATATATATTCATTAAATTATAAATCAATACTAAATAAAATTAATAAAAATGATTAGTGAAAACCGTATTTTTCTTTAAAATAGATTTTTTATAAATATAATGTCTTAATTTAAAAGTTAATATTATATTAAATAGAAATTTTAATATATTAAATAGAGAATAAATTTATGTTCATAACACCCATACTTTTTAATATGGTTAATTTCTTATTTTTAGTAAAACATAGGATACTTGGGTAAAAACTAGTTAAAGAGGCTAAAAGAAAAAAGGGAAATTTAAATAATATCATTACATATGACTTCAAAAATGGTAAAAAAATGTGGGGAATTACTTTTCTAATTATTTAAAAACCCAATATCACTACAAACTCTATTATTTCTAAATTTTGTAACCATTTACCCATGAATATTTTAATTCTACTATTGAAAAATAACATGTTTTCATAAAAATATCCTTTTTTAAATTCTAAATGGGGACACATTCACCCAGTCTTATGATTCCCTACAAAACTATGGAATTTTTTTCCTAGTATAATACCCAATAATTTTCATAATCTCATGGCATCAATTACTTTTCTTAATACCTTTATTTCTATGGAGACATTCCATATAAAGTTAAAGCTACCAAATTAAGTATTACTTAATCATTATCATTACCTTCTTCTTCATCTATTAGATCCAAAAAATATCATAATAATTTTAATATAGTGACCACATTATAATTATTATACCATCGTATTGATATATTAAAGTAAAAACCCTTATTTATTCATCTCCGTCAACATTTAAAAATAAAATAATGTTGATTCAACATTGTGTGGACTACTTCCTCCATGAAGCGACATATTCCTTTTTCACCACCACCTCTTTAATGGATATGAGGATGTAATTTCTTTATAAACATTTCATAAATTTTTTAATTGTGATTATTAATGAAATAATTATAATTAACTTTTATTCCATCTCATTTTTTGAAGAAATGAAAATGTTATTATTGCGTCGTGAGAACTACCGTCTCTAGGAAGTAACATTGTTTTCATTTTTCATCTTCATTTTAATTCATTATCCAATATAACTCATATAATATTTATGAACTTTAAAAATATAATTATTAATGTTATTATAAGTATTTTATAATCATATTATTTCAAAATAAACAATTTCTCAACCATACTCACCCATAACTGTTTTTTATTTTCATGTTTGGGTTGGTCCAGCCACCAACTAGAATTTTTTTATACAACTATATAATGAGTGAAAATGGAAATATAATAATATTATTATTATCTTTTAAAAATAAAATAATGATTAATTAGTTTTTAATGGTTTTATTATATATTTAACTTATAATAAAAATATAATCTTCAATCATAAAAATTATCGAAATTAACATATAATGACTTCAATTTCATAAAACACATCTAAAACACAAATATAAAGAGTTATGATATTTATAAATAAATATAATATATATATTCCCATACATTATATTATAGAGTAATTTTGATCTCCTTAATAAGAATAAAAGTGAACAACATTATTATGAACCTAATTAAGAAAGATCAAGATTACTCGATCCAAATATTGAATATAGATAATTAGTAACAAATACACATGTAGAGAAAAAATATAAATTAATATTATAAATGGATAAATTTAATTTTTTTAAATAATTTATTATGATAGTTATTCTTTATACTGTATATTCTTGTAGCTTAGTGGATGTTGTAAATTTACGAAAAAGTTTCATTTCTCAATTTTTCACCCCTTGTGAAATATTTCTTATTATAGACCGTGTTTTTTGAGGAATGGTGTATATAATACTCAATTAATTCTTTGTATAGTGATCCTCACATTATTCATGGTATTTAATTTTCCATTGGAAATCATAACCTTAAATGGGTTTTTATTTAAATGTTACTCAATTCAGAACAATTTTCTGAACTCAAATTCTTTCTCCTTAAGTAAAAATTCCCCTATATAATGACCATAATTTAAGAACCTATTACAATTGAAATTAAATTTATCTATGAAATTTTTCCATATTAATTTTATATATAAATTATTTTCAAAGATATCATCTTTCATATTGAAATAATTTCTAATGAACATATTACATTAGAAAGATTAACTTGTAATTATTAAAATGGATCTTTTCCTCCTTGTCCATATTTTTCTTTCCTAATAGTGTTCACCTCTATTTTTGAGTAATATAATATATATTATTTTTTATAATACTTGTAATTTACTTTATCTGTTTTTAAAATGATAATATAATACTATTTTTTTATATGGTATTTTGAACAAAGGCATTTTAAAATATTAAAACAAGTGTTTCCATAATTTAAAAACAAATTTAATAGATTCAATTTTACATTTATTTTGATAAATATTATATATTTTATAGGATTTAATATTGGAGTTTCATTTCCAAAGTAAAATGTTATCAGTTTTTTCACTTCACATTTTTTAAAATAACGTTTGAAAGTTAGAAAAAATTAAATTTTTTATGATAATGTTAAAACTTCCTTTTACATTAAGGATATTTTTAAGTTTACAGATTTAGAGAATTGGGACAATACATTCATAACTTAACACATTATTACAGAGTATATACCTAAAAAACAATTTCTATTTTTTTTTCAAAAAAAATAAAACCTTGAAATGTAAACATGACTTCTTAAAAAATAATAAACATTTAACAAGGATTACTTCTTTTTATTACACAAAAATTAACCAGTAAAATTCATTTAAAAACATTGGATGATCATGAAAGCTTAGTAAGGGGTGAAAAAGAAGGAAATATCACATTAGTCTATGAATACTCGTAACGTATGAAAACATTTTCGAAAGACATGCTGGTCATCCATATATACTTACATCATGTAACATGATATTTACAAAAGTTCCACACAATCATGAGAACATAAATATAATTGTAAAGGTATCTTGGGGCATTACATACATAATCTTGAAACCATTCATTGCTACATTTTAATCTGTCACCCTCACGGGTACCTTACATTGTGTAACCATCGCAGTTACACTTGGAGTAACCATATGACAGACCTCCAACGTACACATAACCAATGAATTGTAGGGGGATACAGGTCCCACCCTTAATCATAAATAATTCCCAGTAACCAAAACATAATCATAGTACCTGAATAATTCCATAAAAACATTAATTTGGAATTTCATAAAATCGAATTTAAAAAGATGATTTTTAAAGAAAGGCACCTTTTAAATATCATACAATTGAAGAGATAATTAATAGAGTGGATAAAGTTTTCATATATACTATAAATACACATAATAAAACATAATATAAACATAACCCATCACACAAAGAATTTAAATAGATCATAAATAATGAAGTATTAGTTTAACCCAAAGAATGGAAATCAGGTTAGAATTTCCCTTACATTGGGTTTGTCTTACTTAAAACATGTTTAAACATCCTGTATAATGGTTAATAGAGTGTTTATTAGTATTTTGAAGAATTATTTTCATCTTAATAACATCTTATATTATCATTTCTTAACATCATTTCAACCATTAATTGTAAGTATTTCTCTCCTTGCACTGTTTTTGGGTGAGTTCATAACGCGATTTCCATGATTGGTTCATGGTGGATGTCCTTGTCGATTAGAAGGGAAATTAAAAAATTGGAATGGAAAGGTATTTAAATATTTCCAGTATCATAATTTATACCATTTATCATTTTGATTTTTCATATGAGGATGATTCATAAGTTAAAACATTAATGATGTTCGTTTAGATTATTTTTGTGGTTCATTGATAATAACAACCTCATTTTGTCTTATAAATTAAAAACATGAGTACAAAAGAATTTCAGAACCATGGGTGAGTCATAACTCATATATTATAACCTGGTTCAACCATATAAATGGTTTCATGATCATTATTGAAATAATTAATGGAAATTGAAATCACATCGTCAATGGTGTCAATAATTCGACACATAACAGACAATGTTTTTATTCCTTAAATAAGTGGGAGAGGAGAAGAATAATGATGAGTAATTTTCCATAAAAATGATAACTACCAGAATATATATTATTTCAGGATATTTGATGCATCTTGGGTAAGGATATATGAATAAATAATAACTATGTAACTCAAAATAAAAGAATAAGTGAGAAATCTCTTACAAAAACTCGGCAACCCAATGGTTATGCGACATGGTTTTAGAAAACATTAAGAAGAGAGGGGACAAGATTCACCCATCCATAAATGTATCATAATATATAATAGATAAATAATAATAAGTAAATAAGAACATGTTATAGAAACATGAAAGATAAACCACATAAAATATAATTGAATGTAAAAAAGAAAGGAAATGAGAATCTTCTTACCTTGTAGAGTAACCCTTAGAACATGAAGGTTGGGACCTTGGGGGCTTGAGGAAACCTTGGGTGGAATACTATGAAGGTAAGGAGGTTATATATTAATTTATAAGGAATTGGGAATGAAGTTAATGAAGTAATTAGTTGGTATTTATAGGGAAAGTAAGGGAATATTTTAATAATTTTCAAGGGACACCTCATGAGAGTTATTTGCAAAACCATGGGCTTTCCCATCGTATTTTCCCATTGTATAAGACAATTGGGACACCTAACATGTTTTTTAACTATACACAGTTCGAACAGATTTTCTACATCATTATTATTTCATTAATGATGTCATTAACACACTGAAACTAAAAACTATATTTTTTACAATTCACCAAAAAATCAACTGTTTCAGAAAAATTCGAAAAATTCACCCTAACCATTTCTTGACATGTAGATTTGAAAAATTAAGTCCATTTTTTGAAAAGAGTTTTCTAAATATAATCAATTTAATTATTAAATAAAAGAATACTTAATTCAAAAATTAACAATTCTAATTCCGTTACTACTTCTATATCACAATGAAAAATTGACATAGATGTTATTATCTTAAGGAATTAATAAAATAAAATATTAATAAAATTTACTATTAATTAAGGTCATATTACTATTCATAAATGTATGTTACTTTACACTAAAAATAAGTTAGTTCCAATAGAATTCAAATAACATACTGAACACAATTGTAGATGACTGTTTCTTGAAATTAAAAACATAGAAGTGGAAAAGTAATGTTTTAAAGGATTGTTAAAAATATATAATAAAAAAATTCCATGAATTTCTATTTATTTTTATAAAAACATGGGGTGTTACATTATCCACACCTTATGGAAATTAAATCCTTGCAATTTTATTTAGTTATTAAAACAACTGAGGGTATTTTTCCCTCAAAGCATTTTCAGAATCCCATGTTGCTTCTTCAACCATGTGGTTTCTTCACAAAACCTTTACCTGGTGGATTACCTTATTATGCAATACATGTTCCCATTGATCAAGAATCTGAACTGGTTTCTCTTCATAAAAAGGTTCTCTTCTAGCTAAACTGCTTCTGGGCTCAAGACATGTGATGAATCTGGCACATACTTTCTCAACATAGAATCATGAAAAAAATTGTGTACCGGAAACAAACTCGGAGGCAAATCTACATGGTATGAAACTATTATAACTTTCTCCAAGATTTCAAAAGTACCAATGAACCGTGGACATAGCTTCCCTTTTATACCGAAACGAATCACACTTTTCCAAGGAGTGATTTTAAGGAAAACATGTTCACCTACCTCGAAATAGAAGTCTTTCCTTCTGTTGTCTGCATATCTGTTCTGCCTGCACTGAGCTGTCTTCATGTGATGCAGGATTATCCTCACTTTCTCAGCCACTTCTTCTCCTAAATATAGCCCCATCAACAATCTTTCACCGACTTCATCCCAAAACTCTGGAGTATGACACCACTTCCCATACAAGTCCTCAAAAGGTTCTATCTGAATATTGGAATGAAAACTGTTATTATAAGAAAACTCAACTAATGAAAGATGTTGATCCCAGCTTCCCTGATAGTACATTGAACAAGCTCAAAGAATACCCTCCAAAATTTTAATCTTTCGTTCTTACTGCCCATCTTCTTTAGGATGAAAAGTTGTACTAAAATTAAACTCAGTGCCCAACAACTTCTGAAGACCCTTCCAAAAGTTAGAAGTAAACTTGGGATCTCGATCAGATAAAATGGAAAGATGAATTCCATGTATCTTGACAATGTCCATGTGGTACAATCAAGAATGATGATCCAAAGTCATTGTATCTCGAATAGAAAGAAAATGTGTATACTTTGTTAGCTGATCAACAATAACCCAAATCGCATTGTTACCTCGAGAAGTCTTTGGTAGTCCCACCACAGTGTCCATGGATACATTCTCTCATTTCCACTCTGGCACTGGAAAAGGCTGAATCATCCCCTTCAATAACTGTCGATTTTCTTTAACCTATTGACCCATCAAACATTTCATGGTAAAATCCACAATATCTATTTTCATTTCATCCCACCAATATTACTCCCGAAGGTATCTATACATCTTAGTACTACCATGATGAACAGAAAATGGAGAACAATGAGCTTCGCACAACAAATATTTCTTCAACTGAGATTTACTACGCACACATAACCTTTTTCAAAATCATAAAACACAATCTTTATCAAGGTTAAATTCTGGAAAATTACCCATTTTAACCAATTCTACCTTTTTCTATATCTCACAATATTCCTTATGTACTCACATAATTCTGTATGACAACAAAGACTACACTGAAACCTGAAACACAATAGATATACTCCCTTCACCAATAAATTCTAATCCAAAATTCATCAAATAATTAATCAAGGGATCATGTTCCAAATGTAACATGGTTAATGATGCATGATGTTTCTTGACTCAATGCATCCACCACTTTGTTTTCTTTTCCAGGATTGTAATTGATCGTGCAGTTACAATGCTTTATCAGTTCTAGCCATCCACTTTTCCTCATGTTTAATTCCTTCTGAGTGAATATATACTTTAGACATTTATGGTCAGTATATATTTGGCATTTGGTTCCGTATAGATGATGCCTCCAAATTTTAAAAGCAAAAAACCACAGCTTCCAATTCCAAGTCATGTGTGGGATAATTTAGCTCACGAGGTTTATGTTGTCTCGAAGCATAGGAACTTACCTGATCATTCTGCATCAAAACACAACCAGGTACCTTAAAAGAATCATCACTCTAGATGAAAAACTTGCCATTTTGGGAAGGTAAGGCCAAAACTAGATCATTCATCAATCTCTTATTCAATTCCAGAAAACAAACATCACATTCCTCTGACTAAAAAATTTAACCCCTTTCCATGTTAACTTAGTTATCGGGCTAGATAACCATGCAATGTTCTTAAAAAATCTTCTGTAATAACATGATATGCCCATAAAACTACAAATCCCTGTAACATTTGTGTGTCATGGCCATTCATCAAATGATTTTTTTGGAAGGATCAACTATTATTACATCATTATTTACAATTAGCCCAATAAAATAAATCTGTTGCAACCAAAAATCACACTTGCTTAATTTTCCATACAGTTTCTTTTATTTTTCTTTTTGTAAAACAATCCTTATATTTTTTTCATTATCCTCTTTATTTTTAAAAAAATTCTATAATTTCATCAATAAATACAACCACAAAATTATCCACGAACTCATGAAATACTCTATTCATAAGATTCATGAATACATAAGGTGCAATAGTTAATCCAAAGAACATAACAACTAATTCATAATACCCTTATCTAGTATGAAAGGTTGTTTTCGGGATTTCATCCTCTTTCACCTTCTGCTGATGGTATCTGGAAATTGGCTTAGCATCATTAACTAAGTCAATTTTAAATTCGACTTATTGATCAGGTATGACACTGCATAACTCATTAAGAAAAACATCAAGGTATTATTTTACCACTGGAACATCATTAATTTTAATAGTTCACTTGTTTTCAACAATATCAGAAAGATAAATTTCATTTCCATCATTCAATAGTTTCTCGGTTTCATGATATGTTATCAATTGAATGGGTTCATTCTTGTATACAAACTGAAACTCAATCTGAAAAAAAACTTTTTTATCTCTAAAATCAATCTTAGCATGGTAATCTGAAATCTAGTCCATTCACAGAATAACATCAAACTCGACTAAGGGTAAAACAAAAAGGTTATAAGTTAAAGACTTTCCACAAACCACAATAAAATGATTCTTGTAATTCCTATTTACTATAACCATCCCCCTATTTTTTAACTATAAGTTTAGGTCTCATTTGATGAGGTGATATTTCCAATTTACCGGAAAATTTCTCAGAGATGAAGGAATGTGTAGACCCCATATCAAACAAAACATTAGCAAAATCTGAGTAAATAAACAAAGTACCTGATACAAGTTCATTGGATGGCTCAACATCTGCTATTGTAGTTGCAAAGGATCTCACTACACCTTTCTGCTTGTAGAATGGATTCTTGGCATCATTCAGATCTTTCTTTGGGTAGGCATTTTCATAATGACCCATTTAACCACATTTAAAACACTTTACAGTCTGCTTATTAGGATTAGTATTTGAATCATTTTCGTTACAATCTCGGACCATATGTCCAAACATGCCACATTTATAACACTTCCTAGTTTTTCTACGACATTCCCCATGGTGTTTATTTTTACACATTTCACAAAGTAGAAATTGCATTTTCTTACCATCAGATTTCTTTGGTTGATTGTTACCCATTCTTGCCGACTGGACCTCTTCTTCTCTTTGTTCTTAAAATGCACATGATCATCAGCAAACTCCATCTCTACCATCTCATCACATATGAAAGGTTTCTAATATCTTTTTAATTCATGGGAGGCCAACGCCCTTTGATAACTTGGCTTCAATCCTGAGTAAAAGAAATTGATTTTTCTATCAAGATCCAGAATAAGATTTGGAGCTTACCTCACCAGTCGGGTGAAGTTTGCTTCATACATAGCCACTGCGTCTTCCTCCTTATGTTTCAATTCAAGGCATTTCTTCTCCATTTTAAGTCGCACCACCTTAGGAAAATATTTTTCAAGGAAAAGACTTTTAAATTTATCCCACTTTAAGGCATAATAATCATCTATACCCCTAATATTCATTACCATTTACCACCACTGATCAGCTTCCCCTTCAAAACGATAATTGGAAAGAATTATGTTTTGATTGTTTGAACAACCCATAATATCGAATATCTTTTCAAGAGCTTTGATCCATACATCAGCTGCTACTGGGTCAGAATATCCACTGAATGCAGGAGCATGATGTCTCATAAATCTTTCCACTACTGTCATGTTCCGTTGTGGCACCTCTATGGGTTAACTTTCATGGATTCCACCACCATTTATTTCTAGCATTAGCTGAGCCATTACTATCACAAACTGCTCAGTTCCAATCCCTACCATTCTGTGCTGTAGTTCCGGAAGGATGTGATTCTGTCAGTGCCTATACTATCCAGCATCCCTGTTCCTTCTGTGGATAGCCATTTTGAACAAACATGTCTTTGATGAAGAAACATGGTAATCTCTAAATTCTATAACATTTAAAATTAATCATATAGTAAAAATCATTTATGGTATTCTATTAACATCACCCTAACGCCTAAAGTTATCTAAACCATCCTCTGATACCAACTATAAGGAACCGACCTTATTACAAACATAATCCTAAATTTAGTCATGAAAACATTTCCTTTTACACTAAGGTTCCTTTCAAGTTTAGAGCTTTAGATAATTGGGTGAATACATTCATAACATAACACATTATTACAGAGTGGATAACATAAAAACAATTTCCATTTTTTTCTATAAAAAAATAAAACATTAAAACTTAAACATAACTTCTTGACAATTATTCATCATTTAACCTGGATTCCTTCTTTTTATTACACATCCATTACCCTGTGAAAATCATTTAAAAACATTGGATGAGCACAAAATCTCAGTAAGGGATTAAAAATATTGAAATAGCACATTAGTCCATGAATACGGGTAACATATGAAAACATTTTCAAAAGACATTCTTGTCACCTATATATACTTACTTTATGTAACATGAGATCTACACAAGATCCACAAAAACATGAGAACATAAATATAATCATAATGCTATCTTGGGGCATTACTAACATAATCTTGTAACCAGTCTTGGCTACCTTATAATCTGTAACCCTCATGGCATCCTTAATTTTTGTAATCATCGCTGTTACACTTGGAGTAACCATATGGACAACCTATAACATACACATACCCAATGCATTGGAGTGATATATAGGTCCCAAAATTCATATTAAATAATTCACAATAACCAAAAAATAATCATACTACATGAATTAATCCATAAAAACACTGCTTTTCAATTTAGTAAAACCAAATTTAAAAAGGTGATTTTTAATGAAAAGCTCCTTATAAATATAATACAATTGAAGAGAGACTTAATAGAGTGGATTAAGTATGTATGTATAATATAAATACACATAATAAAACAAAATATTAAAAGAAACCATCACAAAAACAATTTAAATAGCACATAAATAAGGAATTAGAAGATTAACCCAAAGAATGGAAATCGGGTTAAGAAATCCCTTACCTCAGGTTTGTCTTACTTCAAAATTGTTTAAACTTTCTATATAATGGTTAAAAGAGTGTTTATTTGTCTTTTACAGAAACATTTTCATGTTTATTACATCTAATATTATCATTTCATAACATCATTTCAACCATTAATTGTTAGTATTTTTCTCCTTGCACTGTTTTTTGGTGAGTTCTTAACATGATTTCCATGATTTGTTCATGGTGGATGTTCTTGTCAATTGGAAATGAAATTCCATAATTGGAATGGAAGGATATTTTCATATTCCCAGTACCATAATTTATAACATTTATCATTTTGATGTTTAATACAAGTATGATTCAAATGTTAAAACATTAATGAAGTTCGTTTAGAGCATTTAACAGGTTCTTTGATAATAACAACCTCGTTTTGTGTTATAAATTAGAACCATGAGTAAAAAATAATTCCTGAACCATGGGTGAGTCAGAAAACATATATTATAACCTGGTTCAACAATATAAATGGTTTCATGACTAGACTTGAAATAATTAATATAAATTGAAATCGCATCGTCCACGATGTTGGTAATTCCACACATAACGGACAATGTTTTTATTCCTTAAATTAGTGGGATAGGAGAAGAATAATGATGATTAATTTTCCATAAAAATGATAACATCCAGAATATACATGATTTATAGATATTTAATACCTCTTTGGTAAGGATATATGAAGAAAGAATAAGGAAGGAACTCAAAATAAAAGAATAAGTGAGAAACGTCTTACAAAAATTCGACAGCCCAATGGCTATGCGAGAGGGTTTTAGAAAAAATTAAGAATATAGGGGACAAGGGTCACCCATACAGAAATGAATCATAATATATAATAGATAAAGAATAAGAAGGATATAAGAACATGGTATGGAAACTTGAATGATACACTACATAAAAGAGAACTTGAATGGAAAAAGAAAGAAATTGAGAATTTTCATACCTTGTAGAGTAACCCCTAGAACATGATGGTTGGGACCTTCGGGGCTTTAGTAAACCTTGGGAAGACTAATATGAAGGTAAGGAGGCCACAACTTCGTTGAGAAGGAATTGGGAATATATTTAATGAAGTAATGGGTTGGTATTTATAAGAAATGTAATGGAATATTTTAATAATTTTCAAGGGACACCTAATGAGTGGTATTTGAAAAACAATAGGCTTTCCCATGGTATTTGACCTTGGTATAAGACACATGGGACACCTCACATCTTATTTAACTATAAAAAAGTCTACCAAATTTATGACATCATTATTATATCATTAATTATGTCATTAACACCGAAACTAAAATCTATATTTTTACTATTCACCAAAAAATCAACTGTTTCAGAAAAATTCCCAATATTCACCCTAACCATTTATTGACGTGTGGATTTCAAAAATGAAGTCCATTTTTTTAAAATAATTTTAAAAATATTATTAATTTAATTTTTAAATAAAAGAATACTTAATTCAAAAAATATATAATTCTAATTCTGTAACTAATTCTATATCACAATGAAAAATTAACCTACATGCTATTATCTTAAAGCCATAATAAAATAAAATAATAATAAAATTAACTATTCATTAGGGTCATATTACTATTGATAAGGGTATGTTACTATTCACCAAAATATGCAAGTAGGGTCCAATAGACTCCAAATAACATACTGAACACAATTGTAGATGACAGTTTCTTTAAATCCAAAACATAGAAGTAGAAAAGTTATGTTTTATAGAATAGTTAAAAATATCTAATAAAAATATAGTTCCACGAATTTCTATTTATTTTTAGAAAATCTTGTGGTGTTACATTTCTTATTTCAAAAATTAATTTTTATAACCATCTATAGTGTTTTTAATCTATGTCCTTAATTTTTAAAATAACTTATTCATGATCGAGGACATCCTAAAATGATACCATCTGAAATCTAATTTAATTTTCTTTACTCTCAAAAAATTATCCATCGCTTCCTTTTCCAGGTAAAATCATATGCTGGTATATGCATGATATTTTCATTCAATTACTTTTCTGCATGAACACTTTATATTTACTTCCATTAATTAAAGTATGATCACCTAGATTATATAGACTGATTGACTGGTGAAATGTTTTACTTTTCCCTATACATTATTCTCTATATGGTGTTACTTTTATGGATGGTTATATAAAAAGTTATCCCATTTATTGATTGAATAACTATTGATATTATGTATATATTTTATCCTGATACAAACATTTATTGATCACTCAAAAAAGTGAATTATATATTTTTTAGTAAAAGACCTTATTTATATTGATTGTTTATTATTATATGACCCCTTTATTAATATTGGGAAAATTATTGACCTTCCATATGTTTTTATATCAATATGGTTTTTATTAATTCTTAAAGAAAGTTTACTTTTAATTCTACTAATATTCATGTCATTAATATGGTGAGTTCATTGGACTTAATAAATTGAAATGTGGTGAAAAATATTATATATTACCTTAATTCATCATTTGATCTCATGATTAAAATGGTTGGGTATTTGGGGGTTTCTTACCAAATTCAAGAATGATATCTTCATTTCAAACTTAATAGAAAGATTGGTCTCTTAGCTACAACTTTGTGGAAAATAATAATTACTTGGTTGTGGCCTTTACAGTAATGATCAATGTTTTTAAATTATGTATTTAATCACCATAAATTCAATTATTTTTACCCATGTTATTATTTACATTAATAACCATGTATTTGTCTCAATATCATGTGATTAGTTATATGAAATTATTGGATTACAAATTGTATCATTCTATATTATTGTTCCATGTTCATTCCTTGATATCTTCTCATAAGTATTTTTACTTATAGAGGAATTTAGCTCACCCTTCATGTGATCTTTTTCCCAAGGGTATTAATAAAATTATTACTACAGATATTTCTAGAAGAGTATAAGTTGTATATAATTTTTTTAGATATATTGATGGATTATTACATATTATATATATTCTTATAAAATGGAATATATATTCATTTCATGAGAAATACATGGTCTTGGTTTGTTAATGGGGTTCCAAAATTTGTAAAACTCTAAAACATTATGTCCTTTTAAATGTAATTGATAAAATATTTGTTACTTATATTGTAATTATTGATTCTTAAAATATGTTTTATTTTGTTTATTTCAATGTTGGTATGTAAATAATGTGTTTATTCACACTATATTCTAGTATCATAGGTCTGGAGAAACAAAAAATTTATAAAAACCAAAATGCGGAATCATAAAAAATTATTTAAAATAATCCCCATGTAGAATTCATTACACTACATCCTCTTGGGATAATCCACGGGTTATATGAATCACATAATATTGTGGGTATGATTTTTCCCACCATCATTTTTACTAAGAATGTTTGAATTGGAGATTAAAAATTTAGAGTCATAACTTCATAGATTTTCACACTATTACATGTTATTAACATTCAAAAATAATACATGATTTATAAGGATTCAAACCTTTTCAATAAGTTTCCAATGATTTTCTGTGGTTACTAAGTTTTTTATAAACATTTATAAAAATGTAATAACTATTTGTTACATTTTATTCAAATATCCATATAATTATTTTATATTTAAACCATTAATATGTTATTTCAAAAAACCCCAGTATTATTTTTCAATAATGAAAAAATATATATTTATGATTTATTAAATCTAATGAGTCAATTAAATTGTGTTATCTAATTGTGTATATACATAGATGCACACAAAAATTATGTAGTGACCTTGAATATATATTAGTTTTATTTATGAAACGCGGGGACATAGTTAATATATCAATTCCAAGTTTTTTCTATAGAGTATATTCCTAATAATATTTCTCTTATAATAAGAACTCCTAATATTTGTATTCTGTTACCTTGTTTCACATCATATATGAAAACTCAATAAAAACATATAAAATCCATTTTAATATCCTCAAAACCCATTTTTGATATTCTATCATTATCAAATAAAATTTTTATATAAATTATTTGTATGAAAAAATTATCCTTTTTATGTCTACAATTTTCATAACTCCATGGGTATTTAACGAATTGAATTTTTTTTGAGTTATTTAATCCATCCTCTTGAAAATAATAAATGTTACTCAAGATACAAAGGAATCTTGAATGATATATACAAAAAATGGTCATCTCCACACCTATGTCCTAAAAATGGCTCCCATGTACTCTACGTAATCATACATTATATTTTTCTTTGACATCAAGTGAACACGTGATATATAGTTCTCAATATCATATTTAACTACACATATATTTTATATGCTTTGAGTAAACATAAAACAATATACATGAATTTATATTATAAAATTCATTAATGAATATGATTATATTCCATATCACTCACCTAAAGAGATAAGTTCATCATAAGGAATATAGAAAAGTTACAAGTTGTTTCTTAATCGAAGGACCATATGTTATACCCATCGTATATGATGAAAATTCCCACTATGGTTAATTAAAAACTACCACAATATCTCAAGCATACATAACAAAACCCTAATTATCTATGAATCAATGTTATCATAACACAGTTATTAACATATTAGCATTCACATGAAATATTTCTTATCAACCTCAATATACAAGGTTTATTATGAAACATGAACTAGAAGAATTTAAAAACATTATGTATGATTCTTTATACGGTATACTAAATTGGGTTATCAATAATAAAAATAATAATTTTTTCATTATGAATGAACTTTATATCTTAGTAATATGCCACTTATAATATGATTATAATAGATCAGCACAACCCATACCATTCCAAGATGTCTATCCTTGAGGTAAACTCAAATCCTTAATTTTTTGGGTTAATTACCATTCTATATTTATGATATTATTCACACATATTAAATAATTATAATTTAGTATTTCACTTTAATTACATAAAAAATTTCAATATTTTAAATAATACTTAACAATATTAATAATTATACATAAGATTCAATATTTACCAAATTGACTTAAAAACATCCATGATTTGTAATTTTTAACCATTTAATATCTCAGGGAGCATTTTTTGTATTTATATGAAACTATCTAATAAATCAAATGAAAAAACTACCATAGTGAGAAAACATCCATGATGAAATGGTTTTTTGAATGGTGTTATGATTTAGGATTCAGAACACTTAGTTTCAACATATAAATATAACATTAAAACTTATTTTTATCAAAAATAATTAATTTTTTAAATTAATGAAATTTATTTCTTCGAATAATTAAAACGTTTCTATGATATATATTTTAATCATATTTAAAATTTTGGATAAAATTCCAATTTTTTGTAGTTATTTAGTAATGTGTTTAAATGTTAGTCACTATATTAAGGTATTATTTTTTCTAATATATTCATAACCCCATTTGAAATTAAAGTATCATTTTTCTTTAAATTATATTAGGGTCATAAATAATTAATTTTATTTTGAACATCAATAAGATTAAATTTTCTTCTACAAATTTATTTGAAGAATTATTTCCATGAAATATATTTCTAAGACACCAATTATGATGAATAAATATAATTACATTTATGTTTATTATTGAACTATTATTCCAATAACTCCTTATAACTATATTTTATATATAATTTTATGTATTAGAAAAAGATTATTTTAAAAAAAACATAATTCTTTAAATATAATCCTAATATTTGGTGATATATTGCAACCTCATCATTCAAAAAAATGGTTAAAAAATTGTATCCTATTCATAAAAACTGAAAATATTTTTAAAAAAATGTGAATAATTTTTTTTTATTTACAAAAAATAATTTTTTTACACCTGGATTCTTATTTATTATAGGATGACAAGGAGATGTTTTGTACACTTATTATTTATAATTTATAAATCTACCATGCTTAATTTAATCCTTTTAAAATTTTATCAATTATATGTAATATTCATACTTGTGAAAATATTAATCATCATTAATAAATATTTAGTTTTAATATCCTACAATTTTTTATAATAATATTTTTAATTAATAATTAGTAGTATAAAATATAAAAAATTGATTAATTTATTAATATTACATTAATAAATTTTTTAGATAATTCGGGAAATTATTTCCCCTTTTAATTTTTATGGAAATATATTTATCAACTGTATTGGCATTCCATAGTGAAAATATTTTATTTATTTCTTATCACCTCAGTTAGGTTTCAATGATACAAGATAATTATTAAACCCTTTAATTGTTAACATCATTATCTAAATTAAAAAATTACCATTTTATATTGTTTTAACAACACATGACCTTGTATCTCACATCTTCATCTCTAATAACAACATCATAGTGCCAACATTTGGTAAATTTTAATTTAAACGATTGATGTCATAAAACTTAATAAATTATTGAAACCATTATGAAATTTTGGAATTAGTCAATAAAGGACTGATACAATGGTTTCATTTTTTATCAACAACTATAATTAATTGGTAATTTTGAATTTTGGTATAATACTTTACTTAATACTATTATTGGTGTTTTGATAATTATTTTAAATTATAGTTTTCTATATATGGATAATATATAATATATATAATTAATGTTAAAAAATCTAAAGGAAATATACGAATGGATATGTTTTTTTCATGTTGTATGAATCTATAACTGCCTATCTTTTTTATATCATGAATTTTATATGGTTATATAAAATTCATATATTTTAAACCATTAATATAATTTTTAATATGGTTGAATTAGGTGTATATGACACTTGTGTTTTTTTTTGGATTTTAAAATTTTGGGGATGAAAATGTCAGGCTCTATAAGAATGAACTAGGGTATTAAATTTTACTTGAATAGAGACATATTTTAGTATGATTTTGTAATTTTTTACTATAATAAAAATTGAAAATTATAAAAAATTATTTCTAATTGATTTATTTATGTTAATTTTACAAAATCCAAAAAAATATTAATAGAATATTGAAAAGGCATTATCATAGTTAAAATTAAAATATTTACATCAAAAATATAAAGATCAAAGATGAGTGATTTATGATATGATTGTAATAAAATAGTTTTTTTATGATTTATTTGTACCACCCAAAAATTTTTACATAACAACATTAAGTTTGATGGCAAATATGACATGCAACACCAAGCTTAAAAGTCCCAGAAAATATGTGGTCTCTATAAGCAAGTGATTAAATTGGAGGATATGATTATGATTATTTTTTAATATATATATATAAACAGGCTTCTAAATATAATGTTTTTGATAAATACCTATTAAATAGCCACAAAAGTTATAGTAATGTCATTTTAATTATCAAAAATATGTTTTCATCAAAATGATATCTCTTTATTATAATGAGAGAATATTATAAATAATTTCAATAAAATTTATTTTTAAAAATGTTCTTAATTTTCTAAGTCATTATATAAACATTAATTTATGTAGAAATTTAAGAAATTTTCAAAAACTATTAACTTTTTAGTGGATAGTGAAAAGTAGAGATTTTTAAAAAATCGTCACATATTTTCTATAAATTTAATGATTTGAAAGTACCGTTATGATTTAAATTTTAGATAATGTTATATATGTATAATTTATTTATATTAAATATAATTAATATACTTTAAAACACATTTATATTGGATTTTATTATAGTTTTATTATTATGTTTAAAAACACATTTTCCAAAATACTATTTTAATGTTCATAATGTTTCTGCATTTATATTAATAAAACAATCACATAATGAAGAATGATTTAAATGAAATTTATATATAATATATCTATTAATATTAATTTAAATTCATATAATGATTATTACTAGCCATAAATTTAATATAATTTCATCTTATGCTGGAAAAAATATATTTCTTGAAAAACTACTTTTTTATCACGTCTTTGGATTTTATTTTAAATTAATATTTTTCAATTAGGTAAATTAAATTTGATATAATTTATTCCATATTTAAAATAAGAATATTTTATATCATATGATAACAGAAAATAAATTTCTATTAAAAATTAATAGTAAAAATAGTGAAAATATCATATCACATTTAATGTGAAACCAGGTTTTATAGGTGCTAAACTAAGAATATAAGGGTTAAAATGTCCTAAATTCTTTTAAAATTCTATTTTCTGGCCATATTTTTACCATATATCATAAATTTATTGGGAATTTTCTATTTCGTAACCCTTTTCATTGTTCATACAGGGGTATAAATATTTATTTTCACAAATTATGGGTTTTTCATGTCCCCACATATAAAAACTACCCCCTCTCTTCTCCTATTTAAACCATTAAAAAATTATGGTTTTACCAAGACCATACCAAATCCCATTTTCACATACCTCCCCATATCCTATAATCCATTTTATGATTATAAAACCCTACTTTTAATGATTATTCTACAACCAATAGAGGACAACAAAAGAAGATGAGTCAAAGGAAAAACATGAATAGTTTGGGCTCGAGGTAAGGGTTTCCTATCTCACATTTATTTCTATGGTACATATAAAGGATTCACAAATTATTTTTAATTATTTTTGTAGATATTTAACATGAATTTGTTTTATTATTATTTATTTAAAAATTTTATGATTTACAAATCTATATGAGGTTCTCTCTTTAATGAGGTTTTAATCCATAAATTATTAAAGAAGAAAGGAATCTCATCTAAATTTTTATTCACAGTGGATGTTTTAATTATTATGAAGATAATTTATTTTATGATTTGTATATATACTAAAACTTTTTATCATAAATAAATAATCTTTTATGCTTCATGGTATTCAAAATTTCAACCAAAATTATATCATCTGAGGGAATTTTAATTGAATGTTATGAAGTGGAAATGGTTTGTTAACTCAATTTCCTTTATTTGGGTTATAAAATTTATTTATTGACTTCATTATGTAATGATTATTTGTGAATTGATTCATAAATTTGTTTATTCCATATTTTTACTTGTTTTTTGGATTTAAATTTTCTATACATATTATCTCCACTAATTAACTATAAATTCAATGATGTGATATTTTAAGGGTTATCCACCTCAAATTCCCTTTACATGGGACATAAATTAATAAAATAAACCTATAGTTATAAGGCCTTAGAAATAAACATTTCATAATCATGAATTAAGTTAATAATTCACATTGAGGGTCTTTTCAGGTTTAGTGTTTTAGAGAATTAGGCCATAACTATTACATTACATCTCAAAAATTACAACGTATACACTTCTACTAACTATCCATTTTTTCATAAAATAAAAATTTCTAAAAGAAAACAACAATTATTTTCTTGATATAAATCTTATTGAGTTCATAATTTCTCTTACCCTGCATTATAACCAATGAAAAATATTTCAAAAACTTATAATGAGCATAATTATCTCATTATGTTTTATAAAATAATGAAATAAAACATTAGTTCATCAATACATACAAAACATAAGCCCTTTAACATACCTCATGAAATCATAAGATTTATGTATAACACATAGAAATCATAAATCATAAAGGTAACTTTTGGCATCCATACCAAACTTACATTTTAACTTTCATAGCTACGTATGGAGTTATATTTGTAATACACATCCTAGTATATTCCCTAAATATATAAGTAGAAACCATAACATTTATCTCTATTAAGTTACCCAATGGATTGGAGGGAAATCTCAGGCTCATCCACCCATGGATTTTCATAGAACCACCCATATAAGTAAACCAATTATAAATGACCATCACACATTCATAACAAATAAAACAAGCAAAAAAGTAAAGATACAATTTCCATATTGCAATCACAAAATAACCTTTCAGGATTTTTACATAATTTATGTTATATCAATCCATTTTCAAAACCATTTTAAACATTTAATAAAGAGATTTCTGAATCAAAATATCCCATACCACTTTGAATATTTTAAAGTAATTAAAATTTTAAAACATTAGTGTAAATATAAATAAAACATTAAAACTATTTTGAAAATATGGATATTAATGACAAATATTCAGAAGAATAAATCTTTAAAACAATATTTTAGATAAGGAGTTCTTAACTAAATGAGATATTCTTTAATAAAAATAATTGAGGAATAAAATTTAATCAAAACATTATAATATCATATGAATAATGAGATTTATTATATAATATTCCAAATGGTAGTATATACACCATATAAATTTGAATTGGTTTATAAAAAAAAATAAGACTCAATGGAATGTAAATTGAGACGAAGTCCCTTACAATGATCGTATCCTTAGATTAGGGATAAATAAATGACATAATTATGTGTGAAATATAATAATACACCCAATATAAGTGCATATTATGTTTGAAACAATTATAGGTAATTCACACATATTTATAGCATGAAATAATCAATAATTGTAAGTTTAACCCAAAGAAATGGATATTTAAAAGACATAACATAAAAGAAGTCTTTGATTTAAAGAGGGGAGTGAAAGGTTCCCTTACCAATTTGCTAACTAACGAAACATACACCCCATGAAATAAGGATCACACAATGAAGATGTAAATACCAATAAATTAAATTATTTTACACAATGAATACAGTCATGGGAAGTACATACACCACACAAAAGGAAATAGTGGCCAATATAGCATGAATCTCATGAGAATAAAAAGTGAGATGAGAAACCCTTACCATGATGTAATCAATCAAGTCGTAAGACCAAAAGTTAATAACCTCCAAATTTAAAAAAAATACCATGAATATAAATATAATCATGATAATATATATAAATTGGAACTACACAATCCACGACATGCAATAAATAAGTGTTGAACAATGGAAATCTCATGAAATTAAAGGATGGATAAGAAACCCCTTACCTCATCTCCGACATGACTCCTATATTCTGTGTTCTTCCTAAATAATAAACATTGGTTAATTTCAAATTCACTAATATCATTTTTCTAGTTTATTATTCCTTTTATAAAACTTATTACCTTGTTATAACAATTAGTTAATTATTTGAGTTCATATCGGACATTTGGTCGATGTTCAGAACTTTAGTCAAAAATGAACATGTTATAATTAGAAATTGTCCATCTGGTCAAAATTACACTATCTCTTGAATGATATTCTTGATTTAGAAATAATATATATTATATATATCTAGTATATATGTATTTATAATTTTCCATATCATTTGTAGTTAAGAAATGAAACACACCATTCATGGAGACGGTAAGTCGTATGTACGCATGAAAACTACCTTCATTTCTATTATATATTTAAATAAAAGAAAATTAATAATAAATAGGTATATTATAATTCCATTATAATATCTATTTTTTGTAATTTAACTAAATCCATCCTTTATACGTTCCACATATGGCATGAACGAGTCATATCACTTTTAGAGGGTAGTAGTCCACATTTTCTCAAATGAAATTATCGTATTTACCCATCATGGAAATCATAATGGTAAGATATAAATGAAAAATAAAAAATTCTAGAGACAATATAGATATAATATATATCACATTTAAATTTATTTCAATCTTAATGTCCACCATAATAGGTGGTAGGAGAATATTGAACAATTATCGTTTCGTGAGGCACTAGTTCGCCGTCCGCAAAAACAGTATGTCCTTTACCCATTAGATGGAGGAATGTTTAAGTTTATTTAGAATCATTATCATAACAAAAATAATCTATTATATTTAATATAAAGGTTTTGTTATAAAAATTTTGAATAAAAAGATTTTTGTGGGTGATGAAGAAAAATAAAAGAAAAGAACATAAGAGAAGGCGTTACCTTTAAATCAGATAACTCCATTTCATCCAATGGCCTGAAGGCCTTCATTTTTATTGATTTTTTATAATACACATTTCAAGGGGTGAGGTGGAACCCTTACAAGGCCCATAGTCATAAGTTAGAGGTGATGGATTTGTATAAGTGTGAGGAGGGTCTCTTTTGGAATGTTTGAAAATATTATTTTATTATATAATGATTTTCGGTTTCTAAATGTTCAAAGCTTATTAAAGTCAAAGATAAAATGACTATTGTTCGATATAAAACCATCCAATAAGAATTGGACATGTTTTTGATATTGTTTTTATTGTTATAATCTTATTTATTTAAATCATTCATTAATGAGGTAAACACTACATCATTGTTGTGTCATAAATTTATTTACTTATTTAATTTCTAAAAATTATAAAAAAATACCACGATGTAGAAAATATTTTTAGATTTCAAATGAATATTTATAGTTGAATAGATAACTTATATAACCCCATGTAAGAATTTATTTAATAAAAGATATATGTTTATGTCATTTTGTCATTATTTTAAATTAATTAATATAAAGTGTAATAATCACTCATAAGTGACTCCATGGGGTCCCAAAATCGACCAAAGGATGCCAATGGTTTGATAGGTATCAATCAATTGTATTAGGAAACATTTTAGGGTAATTCAATATTACTATAACAATATTGTTACCTTGAATTACGACATTTACCTTTAACCATGGTAAATAAAAGTCAAAGGTTACTATTCACCACAATTTATTTTCATCTTATTGAACCAAATTTTACTTACTAATAACCATAATGTATTTTGTATTTTTTAAATTTAAATCATAGAAGCAATAAAATTTCTTTTAAATGAAAATTTTGGTTTTTTAACTACCACCGAGTGTTTTCACTATTCACGAAAAATTGAAGGTTTTCAATAAAAATGCCAAATATTCATCCTAAGATATATTTAATATTATGAATTCAAAAATTATGTCTATTTTAATAAATTAAAAACACATAAGTTTCATTAATTAATTTAAAATTAATTTCCATTGTCAAAACAGAAAAAATGTTTTTAAGAAATAATAACTATCAAAAGATTGAGAGTTGTTTACGTCCAATTTCATTGTGAAATTAATTACAGAGAAAAAATTATATTAAATGGTAAAAATATAATCTAATTAGACATTAAAAACAATTGAAAAAGATAATCTAACCATATAAATATATTAGATTAAAAGGAAGTTTTGAATTAAAATGCATTATTTTTCACTATTTATTAAAAAATTAATTTTATCATAAAAATACCAAAAATAGACCCAAAGTAAATTTTGATGTCCTGATTCTAACTAAGAATTTTATTTTTTCAAATAGAACATATAAAAGTGACAAAAACTAGATTTAAATATGGTTCCCCATCAAAAGGCGGTAAATCGAGCTTTCAACCAATATTAGAGTATTTATTCTTAAAATTTGATTCTTTCACATTTTAAGCCTCTAAATTTTATTTGATAAATGTCAAAACATTTAACAAACATGTATAGTAATATTTTAGTAATTTTTTCCATTCCCACCAATACAAAGGCTATGCATAAACTACCATTTAAAATAATAATATTATTATATTATTTTTGGGTATAACTTATCATTGAGTGTAATGTAAGATTTCAAAGAAACTTATTGTTGGGTATCAGTTACTCCATTGAACATAGAATCCCCTTTAATGTAAAATTAATATTTAATTCAAAAATATTAAAAGTATGAAAATCTCATATTTCATTATTTACCAAGGATGTTACATCCTTCGCACCTTTTGAAAATTGCGCCCTCGCAATTTTGATCACTTAACAAATAGGTGGGGGTATTTATCCCTCATAGCATTTTCAGATTCCCACATTGCCTCTTCAACCATTTGATTTTTACCCTAAACCATTACATGATTAATTACCTTGTTCCACATCACATTCTCTCTTCAGTCAAGAATCTCGACTGGTTGTTCCTCATAAGATAGATTCTCTTCCAACTGAACTACCTCTCAGCTCAAAAAAAGATATTGATCTAGCATATACTTTCTCAAAATTAAAACATGAAAAACTGTGTGTTCTTGGGATAAACATGGATGTAAAGCCACTCTATAAACAACTCATCCTAATTTCTCTAGGATTTCATAGGTTATAATGAACCTCAAACTCAACTTTCCCTTCTTATCAAAATGTATCACACTTTTCCATTGAGAAACTTTGAGAAAGAAAAGATCACCTACCTGAAAATATAGATCCTTCCTCCAGTTAGCTGCATAAATTTTCTGCCTACTATGAGCTGTTCTCATGTCTTTCTAAATCAATTGAACTTTTTCTACCATCTCTTCTTCAAATTCTGGTCCCATCAACTTCCATTCACCTACATCATCTCAAAAGATGGAGTTTGACATATCTGCCCAAATAATTCCTCTACTGGTGTCATCTGTATACTGGAATAAAAAATATTATTATTAAAAATATTATTATAAAAAAAATCAAGAAAAGAAATATTTTGGTCCCAAATTCCTTGGTAATCCATTGATCAAGCACGTAGAATATCTTCCAATGTCACAATTGTTCATTATTACTGCCCATCTGATTGAGGATGAAAAGTTGTACTAAAATTAAATTCAGTACCCAATGACTTCTGAAGGCCTTTCAAAAAGTTAGAAGTAAACTTGGGATCACGATCGGATACAATGGAGAGGGGAACTTCATGAAAATTGACTAACTCTTTAATATACTACCGAAAAAGTTTATCTAGCAACAAAGTATCTCAAATAGGAGAAAATTGAGAAGATTTAGTCAATCGATCAACAACAACCCAAATTCCATTATTACCTCGAGATGTCTTTGGAAATCCCACAATGAAGTACATGGATATATTTTCCCATTTGGTCTCTAGCACTGGTAAAGATTGAATCATCCCTTTCAGTAACTAGCTCTATGCTTTAACCTATTAACAAGTCAAACACTTCATAGTAAAGTCAGCAATATCTCTTTTCATTCCATCCCACCAATAATACTCCTGAAGTTCTATGTACATGTTAGTACTTCCAGGATGAACTGAAAATGGAGAACTATTATCTTTAAATAAAAACTCTTTCCTCAACATTGAATCACAATTCACATATAATCTCTTTCCAAAACTCCAAATACAATCATTATCAATGATAACATTAGGCAACATACCCTTTTGAACCAACTCTACCTTTCTATGCAACTCAATGTCTTCCTTCTGTGCTTGCATAATTATGTTTGATAGAGAGTATTTCACTGACACCTGAAACAAAACAGAGGGATTTCCTACACCAACAACTTTTATTCCAAAGTTCATCAAATCTTTAATCAAAGGATCTTGTTACAAATGTAACAAGGTTAATGTAGCATTACGTTTTTGACTCAAATCATCAACCACTTTATTTTCATTTCATGGATGGTAATAAATTGTACAACCATAATACAAGATTAATTATAACCATATCATCTATCTCATGTTCAATTCTTTCTGAGTGAATATATACTTCATTATCTCAGGATCATTATATATTTCACACTTTACTCCATACAGATGATGCATCCAAATTTTTAATGAAAAAACAACAGAATATAATTCTAAATAATGTGTAGGGTAGTTTAACTAATGAGGTTTCAACTAATGTAAAGCATAAGAAATTACTTGATCATTATACATTTGGACACAACCAAATCCTTTAAGCAAATCATCACTGTAGAAAACAAACTCATCATTTTTAGAAGGTAATTCCAAAACAAGAGCATTCACCAATCTGCTTTTCAATTTCTAGAAACTGTCGTCACATTATTTTGTCCAAATGATCTTAACACCTTTTTTAGTTAACTCAGTCAACGGGCTAGATAAGTGTGAAAAATTTTCAACAAAAATCAGTTAATAAAATTACATATAAAGGAAACTATGGATCCTAGTTATATTTGTGGATCTTGTCCATTCTTCAACAACTTTTATTTTAGCCGGATCAACAGTTATGCAATTTTTTTTAAACAATGTGACCAAGGAAAGAAGTTTTTTGTTACCAAAACTCACACTTTCTAAATTTCCCATACGGTTTCATTTCTTTTATTGTTTGAAAGACAACCCTTAAATGACATTCATGATCCTATTTATTTTTATAATATACCAAAATGTCATCGATAAACACAACCACCATTTATCACCTGATTCAACTGATCCATCACTGCAACAAACTATTCAATTCTGATTCCGACCATCCCAGGATGTAGATTTTGATGTTCATTTCCCTCTGTATGACTTGCCATCACAACTACCCTATTTCATATAAAACCCCATTCTCAACAAAGAAATATCTTTGGTAAAGAAAAATGGTAATCAGTAAATTCTATATCATTTAAATATGACCATAAACTAATTTATGGACAATAATTTAAAAGTATTCTTTCTTCTAAAGTTGTCTAAACCGGCCTCTAATACCATCTATAAGGACCCATCCTTAAACATTACATAATCTTAAATTAAGTTAACAATTCAAAATGAGGATCTTTTCAGGACTACAGTTTTAGAGAATTAGGCCATAAATATTACATTACATCTCAAAAATTAAAAAGTATACACTTCTACTCAGTGTCCATTTTGTCCAAAAATAAAAAATCATAAATGAAAACAATAATTGTTTTCCTCATTTAAATATTATTTAGTTCTTCCTTTATTTTACCATGCCTTATACCATATGAGAAACATTTAAAAATCTTGGGATGAGCATTAAAATATCATTTAGGGTTATAAAATAATGAAAGAAAACATTAGTTCATCAATACATACAAAACATAATCTCTTTAACAAACATCAAGAAATCATAAGATTTATGAATAGAATATTCAAATCATAAATCTTATGGTAACTTGTGGCATCCATTTCAAACTTACATTGTAACTTTCACAGCTACATAGGGTGTTTCATTTGGAATACCCATCACAGTATATTCCCTAAATCCCTTAGGGGAAACTTTAACATTTACCTATATCACGTTATACAATGTATTGTAAAGCTATCTCGGGCTCACCCACCCTTGGTTTATCACAGAACCACCTTTATACTTAAAAAAAACCCAATAACCAAAACATATTCATAACACATATAACAATCATAAGGAAAGATAACATTTCCACATTGCAATCACAATATATCATTTCAAGATATTTATATAATTAATGATTTATCAAACCATATTCAAAAACATTTAAAGCATTTAATAAATAGATTCTTGAATCAATGTTTCTCATACCACTTTGAAGATTTAATAGGAATTAACATTCTAAAAATTAGTCTCCATATAAATAAATACATAAAACTATTTTTAAAACATGGAAATTAATGAGAAATATTTATAATAACAAATCCTTAAAACAATATATTAGTTATGAAGTTCTTAACCAAATGAGATGTGATTGAATAAAAATAATTGATGAATAACATTTAATCAAAAAATTATAATATCTTGAGAATAAGGGTAATCATGATAGAATATGTCAAATGGAAGTATATACACAATATAAAATTGAATTGGTGTATAACAACAAAGAATTATCAATGGAATGTAAATTGAGACAAAGTCCCTTACAAAGATCGTATACTTAGATTAAGGATAAATCCATGACATAATTATGTGTGAAAAATAATAATACACCCAATATAAGTGGATATCAAGTTTAAAATAATAATATGTAATTCACACATATTTATAGAATTACATAATCAATGTGTAGATGTTTAACCCATTAATTGAAATTGGATTAAGAAGTTCTCTTGCAGAAATTCGACCGCCTGACGGTGTGACATTAAAATTCATAAAAAATGGGTTAATGAGAGAGAAAAGGGTATATAATCACATGGGCATAGAATTTACCGAAATAAGGATATAGAAGAACATATCACAACATAATAAAATGGAAATTTAAAAGACATAACATAAAAAAAGTCTTTGATTTGAAGAGAAGAGTGAAAGGTTCTCTTACTAATTTGGTAACTTACAAAAGATACACCCGATGAAATAAAGATCATAAAATGAAGATGTAAATACCTATAAATTAAATTATATTAAACAATTAATACAATCATGGGTTGTACATACACCACACAAAAGTAAATAGTGGCAAATATATCATGAATCTCACAGGAATAAAAAGTGAGATGAAAACCCCTTACCACGTTGTAATCAGTCGAGTCATAAGACAACGAGTTAATAACCGCCAAATGAATCATAGAATACCATGAATATAAATATAATAATTAAAATATATATCAAATGGTAGTACAAAATACACCACATGCAATAAATAAGTGGTGAACAAAGGAAATCTCACTAAATTAAAAGTGAGATAAGAAACATCTTACCTCATGTCTGACTTGACACGTATGTTCCGTGTTCTACATCAATAATAAAAATAAATTAATTTATACTATATTAAGAACATTATTTATGTTTATTTATTCTTTTATATCACTTATTACATTGCTCTAACAATTAGTTAATTATTTTAGTTCATATCGAACATGTTGTCGATGTTCGAAACATTAGTCAAGAAATGAAATTTTATAATTAAAAATTGTCCATGTGGTCAAAATTCCATTAAATATAGAATTATATTCATGATTTAGATAACATATATATCATATATATCCAATTTAAATTTATTTATAATATTACACATCATTTGTAGCAAAGAAATGAAATGCACCGTTCATGGAGACTGTAAGTCGTACGTACTCATTAGTGATACTTTCATTTTTATTATTTATTTAAAGGGATTAAAACATAATAATAAATAGGTATATTATAATTCCATTATAATATCTATGTTATGTAATTTAATTAAATCCATCTTTTATTCATTCCACATATGGAATTAACCAGTCATATCACTTTGAGGGGGCGATAGTCGGCACTTCATCAAATGAAATTATCATATTTACCCATTACAGAAACCATAAAGGTATGATATAAATGAAAATTGAATAAGTATTTAGACAATATAAATATAATATATATCACATGTTAATATAGTTCCATATTAATAGAAACGATAATAGTTGGTAGGAAAATATTGAACAATCATCGTTTTGTGAGGCAGTAGTTTTCCATCCACAGAAATGTTATGTTTTTTACCCATTAGATAGAGGTGTGAGTAAGTGTAGTTATAATACATCTCATATAAATAGCCTCATATATTTATAATACTGGTTTTTTTATAATAGAAATTTATAAAAATAGTTTAAGGGGTTGGATAAGAAAAATATAAGAAATGAACTTAAGAGAAGACGTTACCTTTAAATCGGGTAACTCCCTTTGGTTTGAACCAAAAGGCTTCATTGAAGTGCCTTATGCATAAGGTAAGGATTCTAGAAAAAAGAGAAGGATTTATGGAGAATAATTTGGTAGAGTATGTATGATCCAGGGGGCTTGAGAGGTGCGAGAAATGGGTTATAGGTGATGGATTTTTATAAGGGGGGAGGGCTCTTTAGAAATGTTTGAAAATATTATTTTATTATATAATGATATCCGGTTTCAAAAGGTCCAAAACATATTAAAGTCTAAGATAAGATTACTTTTTTTAAAATGAAATCATAAATTTATAATTGGAAAGTTTTTGTATATTTTTTTATTTTTTAAAATCTTATTTATTTAATTCATTCATTAATGAGGTAAACACTGTATCATTATTGTGTCCTAAATAATTTTATTTATTTGATGTATAAAAATTATAAAAAATATATCATGATGTAAGAAATCTTTTTAACATTAAAATAAATATTTATAATAAAATATATAACTTATATAACCCCATGTAAGAATTTATTTACTAAAATATATATGTTTATGTGATTTTTGTCATTTCTTTAAAATAATTAATATAAAGTTTCATTATCACTCTTAAGTGGCTCCATGTGGATCCAAAATCTACCAAAGGATGCGCATGGTCAGAAACTTATCATCCAATAGGATTATGACCCATGTTAGTGTAATTTGATATTATTATAATATTATTTTTTCCTTGAATTACTCTATTTACCTTTAACTCCGGTAAATAAAAGTCAAAAGTTACTATTACCCAAAATTTATTTTCATCTTATTGTACCAAATTTTAATTACTAATAACCACAAAATATATCGTATTTTTAAAATTCAATTCACATAAGTGGTAAAATTTCATTTATATGAAAAAGTCGGTTTTTTAACTACTACATAGTGTTTTCACTATTCATCAAAAATTGAAAGTTTTCAGAAAAATGACAAAAAATCAGCCTGATGTATATTTTATATTCAGAACTCAAAATTGATTTATATTTTATATAAATTAAAATATATAAGTTTCTTTAATTTATATAAAATTATTTCCCGCTGTCAATACAAAAAAAAGTGTTTTTAAGAAATAATAATTATTAAAAGATTGATAGTTGTTTATGTCCAATTTCATAGTGAAATTATTTCAAATAACCAAAATTAATTTAAATAGTAAAAATATAATTTAATTAAAATTTAAAACCAAATAAGAAGACAATCTATCCATATAAATAAATTAAATTATAACTCAGTTTTGTATTAAAATACAGTATTTTTCCATATTCATTAAAAAATGAATTTTATCAGAAAAATACCAAAAAATTACCCAAAGTATATTTTGATATCCCGATTATAAAGAAGAGTTCTATTTTTTCAAATATAATATATTAAAGTAACTAAAACTATATTTAAAGAGGCTTCGCCATTAAAAGGTGATAAATCGAACTTTTAATGAATTTTATAGTTTTTATGCTTAAAATTATATTCGATTACATTTTAAGCCTCTAACTATTATTGGATATATGTTCAAACATTTAAAAAACATGTATAATTATATTTTAGTTAGTTATGTTCATTGTCGCCAATAAAAAGGCTATGCATTAACTACCATTTAAAATAATAGTATTATTATTTTATTTTTCTGTATAACTTAACATTGTGTGTAACATAAGATTTCAAAGAAACCTGCTGTTGTGTATCAAGTGTGCCATCGAACATAGCCTCCCTTTAAATGTAAAATTAATATTTAATTCAAAAATATTAATAAGTATGAAAATATCATATATATTTTTTTACATTTGATGTTATAATAGTATTACAGGTATTGTATATACTTCCACTTTCACCTGTTATATCATGAATCCCCATATTTTAATGATATTTAAAAAATTATATTTTTTCTAAATAATGTTTTTATGAATAATTTAATGGAATTTCCATTTATCCATGTCAAAAAACATGATTATAATTATGATCTACTATAGAAAGTTTATAATGATACCATTCTTATTATTCTTCTATATGGATTATTAGTTTAACATGGAACTTGTTTCTTTTTACTAATTAAATCATACAATGGAAAATAATGATTATTTTTATGTAGAAAAGTTAATAATCTAAAATGTTTTATTTATGAAAAGTGTATTGACATTATTGATGAGCATAGGTGGGACTATGTAGAATTGGGTGAGTTTGATATAACATATATAATTGGTGTTCACAAATAGCATTGGGTGATCCTGATATAGAATATATAATGGATGCATCCATATATCACCGAGTGATCCTAATACAGATTATACAATGGGTGAGCCAAGGTAGTTCTAGGTGATCCTAATATAGATTATATGATGGGTGAACCAAGATAGTAATATAATTAAATGGTAAATAAAAATATTATCTAGAAAATTATGTTGGAATTTAACTATATAGTTATTCTCATTTGTAATGGTTCTGAAAGGGATATGTGAAGATGATGTTCCATGATACCAACATGTTTCTTTTCTGAGTTCTATAGGGTATTAATGTTTCCTTTGATAAATATTGACATCAAAGAGATCCTGATTATTGATTTTTATTTATCAATGATTTATTAAATATTTATTCCATGTTTCATGATTGATGATCCATGTATTTATGGGTATAATGTCTGTTTGATTATATTCCCAAACTTTTATTATTCCAACATGCCCTTATGCTTATATTTTTTCACACCAAAGACGTTATGTTGTCAATGAATATGTTTACCGTGCTGAGAATTTGATCTCACCATTCTTTTTATTCCTCTTACCTATTTTTTCAATATTTATGTTGAATTAATTTTGTATAAAAGGGATTTATATGAATGACGATGATGACTTAATATGGAATATTAACATCTAGGTATATTTGAAAAAATACTCTCTTGAAGTAAAATTTATTACATGTGTAATAGATTTTCCTAATTCTATTAAACCCTACACCTAAAATGTTGTTGGGTTTATTTGTGATCTATTATTTCCTTTTGTTTTTATATGTTTTTGAATGAAAAAATTGTGCAGTTTTTATAGGTATCAAGCCATAAATGAAAAGATATTTTTTTTATCACTGGATCAGAGAGTGTGGGTTTAGGGGTATTATATTTTTTTCATTAATTTTAGTGGATAATAAATAGAATATAATTCTAATTTTTATAATAGGAAACATAATGCGTGAAATACATAAAATACAATTATATAGAAAAAATAATTATTATTATCCTTTTATGTCAAATTTTGAATGCTATGAGATAATGAATATAAATTTATTTTTTTATATGTGTTAAATAAAATATATCCCTATTATATTTTATATTTTTTTACAAATTTTTATGAACATTTATTGAATTAATATTTATTCTATTGTCATATTTCACGATACATTATTTAAAGAATTATATAGATAATGAATCTTTGGGAAGAAGTGTGTATGCACAATGTTTTAAAGGAAATTTCCCATGGGTTGGGGTTACCGTGACTAAAAATTCAATTAAAAACATATAAGATAGTGATTAATTTATACAAAATAACCCAAAGTACATGAGATACTCATATTTATCCCATTTCAGAGACACAAAAAATGGAGTGTTTTAATTTTTATTTGTGTTTGAGTTCTCCAAGTTGATATTGTGCAGAGGAATTGTGTATGGAATAATTTTTTGAATAATTTTCCTCTAACTTGGAAAGAAGATTAATATTTTGAGTATAATTTTGTTAGTAATCATTATACCCTATTTAACACTCATATTAGGGTACCTTAGTGGGAACTTGGAACCATCAAAAAATTATTTTTAATTTGAATTTCACATCTAGATGTAATATGGATGTATATCATAGGCTCTAAATTTAATTTAGAAGCCCTATAATGTTGATACCATGTCTGTGGACTATATTTTTCTCATTAATTTTAATTATATAAAATTTCATTAAATCCACATATCAATTATTTGCTTCTTATTCATGATAATGCCTCTTTATATATATATAAATATATTAATTAATAAATGAAAATTTTCTTTTTATATATTTCAATGTAAGATTCAATGATATAATAATTAGAATAGATATGTCACGTAATTCATTTTTTTACATTGTATAAGAATCCATATCCCCATATTGAAAAAATTCACCATTTGATGGTTTTGGAAGGGGTATCTCTAAGATATAATTTTTTACATATAGAATTATTCTAAGGCTTCTATTCTAGTTCATGAAGTTTCTTCACCATTTGGTTGATTTTGTGGTTGTTGATCTCACTGGAAAATTCAATTAAGGGTGGATTTATTTTCTAAATAAAATGTTATATTAAAAAAATATTTAAATCTTAAATCTCCAAATTTATAAAAACTTACAAGTTAACAAAAATAGTATAGTTATATAATTGGTCTTTTGTATAGGTTATCAAAATCTTGATAAAAATCAATTAAAATAAAATTTGAAAATACATTATCTTCTGAAGGTAATTTACCTGTATCAAACATAGTATATAAAACATAATTTAAATTTATCTATGGGAATAATTATTAATTATATAGTTAAAAAAATTTATAGATATGTTGGGTAAGATATATTAAAAAATAAAATAAGAGAAAAGTGGAATTCAATAATGAGTTCAGTCTCAATCTGAGACCGAATCCACTTCACTTGGTAATTGTCTACATCCAAGAAGATTATTATAAAATAAAATGATCCAAAATAGAGATCATATTTTATTAAACATCTCAAAAAAATTTCTAGGCTATTAAGATCCTCTTCCATAGTTATTTGTGGGATAAAAGGATCCGAGGACACACATGAACTAAAATATTTTAATCATTGTCATTACAGATGAAATGATTTGAAAGATTCTATTTTTCACTCCATAGTTCATCACAAGAGTATATTTTTTATAGATAAACATGGTAAAACCAAAAAAACATCTCAAAAGATAATCTAAAATATAAAGGGAATGAAATTGATTGTATAAGAAATTGATGATGTTCATTTTAATTAGCTTTATTTGTTCCAGTGTCCTTGAATTTTTCATTTAAAGGTATAAAAGATGTTGTCATATAATGTTAATGAAAATTTAGTATAATAAAGAGTTCAAAAAAATCATTTACATATCACATGAACAAGTGTATTACTTTGTTATTTTTTGAAATCAAACACCCATTTATTTCTCATGCACTTTATCTTCTTAAAGAGAAATTCATCTCAAATATAGCTATTGGAGAAGATTCACTATATCCATAATTACACTTACTATGTGATTAATGATTGAATAGTATCCATTAAATATTTATCAAAGAACCACAAACTAAGCTAGAAATTTTAGGTTTTCTTCACTTAGGAATAATATATTTTATCCATGGTTACTGAGAGATCTTTGTTTCCAAAAAAATTAGGTATGACTAGTTGGAACAAAAACTATGCCGGGTCGGTTTGAAAAATACTAGGAATTGTAAGTTGGATTGGAAATTAGTCATGGTTACATAATTTCTATATATAATAGGTACACATATTCATGCGTCTATTATATTTATTTCCATGTTTGGTATATATCTTCATGTGGTTAGTACTTTCCTTATTTCCTTTACGACAATAACAAATTATGTCAGTACATTATTGGGATAAATTTTATTTACCTTTGCATGATAATTATATTTCTTCATGTGTTCAGTAGTTTCATTTATATGGTTTGTTGTTTTCTTCATGTGTTAACTTCAATGGTTAGCGAAGTATATTATTTTATTTATTTGGTTGGTTTAACACATCACATGGTAAGTTTATTTTTTGAAATGGTACATTCAATACACAATAGGTCACTTGAACTTCAATTCATGGATACTAAAATACATAGAGATAATTGGTGATCGGTAGGTATTTTTTTATGTAGTGAGTATTACATAGTCCCATGATTTTCATGGTTAGTAAATTTTGTTCTTTGGTAGGTACACATGGTATGTTCCAAACATAACCATTCTTTCATTTTTCCCGAAAAAACATTTTACTAACATAAAAGAAAAACTTCATTAGTAAAATTAAAAACATGATTTGGTATCATTAAAATATGTGTGTGCTAGTATGATCCAATAATATCTCCCTTCTTGATGGTCACAAATCATGACCTTTGAACTGAAATTTTTTGAATACATCAAAAGTAAATCTGAAATAAATGGAAATAATTATTTTTCAATATGCCAATTTATTCAATGAGCCCAATATATCTCATACGTTTTTCCCCTTTTGGGATTATCAAAAAGTTGATCATGTTGAAAATTTATATATAATAGGAAAAATATAAATATAAATTATAATAAATAGGAATATTACAATAATATTCCTAAAAGAAATTACAAAAAAATGGTTATAATTATTACATATCTGGTATTCTACTCAGAATTTGAATATAGAACATCCCTTATATCAAAATGAAGAATAGTATTCCATTCAATGGATGTAGATTCAAGGATGGAAGATATATTCAATAAGATAGTGGTGGAGGCAGGGTCACCAATGGCTTTTCATTAAGAAACTTGTATCAGATTCTTAAGCGAAGATAAGCCAATGGGATTTAGGGTAGAGGAGGTAGTGTAAGATGATAAGGACAATATAATAGTTTTAGTAGCTAAGATATTTGTATGATAAGTACAAATATAGGGTTTCATCAGCATATTAAATTCCCACAGTATAGGATATCCATGCTCTAAAATCCTAAAGAAATCCTCCCTAGATATGCATGACAGCTTTCAACAATGGTGAAATAACCATGAGCATCTTGACATTAGAATTAAAATCTTGTGATAATGGGTGAATATTAAGATCAAAATAATGAGTTAATACCCTTTAAATATAATTTGGTGAAGATCCAACTTATATAGAAACCAATGGCCTTATTGACTGTTTCTATATCATTTACATCCTATTTAATAACTTTCCTAATCGGTTTACAAGTTTTACAAGAATTTGTTTGAAAACCATAAAACACCACTTCCCTTGTATACTTGAAATCATCAAATAAAAATTTCAACTCTTCTATAACCAACTCTATGATTCTTCATTAATTAAATTTTTTTTGGATAGAAGGGGTAGCATGAGTATGAGAATATATAGATGCATGAAATACTAAACACAGATACATCTGGTCTAACATCAGTATCATATTAAATAAATCTACCTATAAATATATTGTCTGTGATTTTAAGAATTAAATTTAATTATGCATTAATTCCATTTTCAAATTAAATTTAGGATGAATATGTAAAAAATGACATAGCCTTGGATAAATCGTCCCCCCTCATTGGATCCAATGAATTTTCAAAACAAAGAAACACAGCTTTGAATTCACCCATAAGATATGATTTCATCTCTTTTGAATAATACTTGGTAAGATAAAATTTTGAAGGAATAGAGGGAGTTATAGAATTAAAAGGATCTTAATCTCAATGCCTACCATCTAACTAAGTCACATTGTCCAAGGATCTAGCTATTTCTAACAGATCCGGATCACCACCATCATTTTTTCCTTTATATGCAGTAGGATCATAATCCATAACATTTTCTAGAGGAGTATCACGTTTCCATCTTATTCACCAACCTTAGTAGGATTAAGACCAAAACATTCCTTTGAGGATTTGTCAAATGAGTTTTTCAAAGGAGTTTTTATAGAAGCCTTTGAAAAGTAGGAGTGGAATGTCTAGTTGGTATACCTCTATTATCATTATCATTTGAGTATGAAGCGTCTAGGCCTATCATAGTAGACCCTATAGAATTTTACCCATTAAAATATTAATCTTGTATAGAATTTCTATGAGTACATTCTATCATAGGAGATATATTTGAGCTAACATCATTCTCTTTATCTTCTTCCTTAGATTCATATGACTCATCTTATGCTATCTTATACACATATATATTAACATACACCTTAGTGTCTACAAGAACCTCATATTGTAGCACATCCTCGTGGGATGATTAGGGTAAAGGATATTCAAGAGTTCTAGAAGAAATAATAGGAGAGTGTATCATTTGATCCGAATGGGCCACCCTAACTTCAACATTATGATCAAAAATATATTCTTCTTATTATTTTAATTTTTCATGAACTTCCCAAACTTTTAATTCATTGAAATTATTTGAATCATAAAAGTCATAGGATTAGTCAAAATATTCTTAAATTTCACCACCTTGATCTAGTATATCCCATGGTCAAAGTGGATATTTCATAAGATCAAACCTCTCATACAACATCTCAGAGTGATCAACACATTCCTCTTCCAGGGGTTCCAATTAACACTCGTGTTCCTAAAACTTATTTGGGATAAGCATATATGATATGAAGATGTTATAATTCCCACCCCATTAGGTACTAAACCTTTATACTCCATCACAGATGATATGTGTTCTGGGTAATTAATAGAACTATGTTTTGAAGAGGGGTTACATAACTCATACATGTGACTCATCACATAACTTTTTAATTTGATCTAAACTCCTCATTTCATTAAAAATAAGAAGAACCTATCTCGATGCAGCATAATACTAAAATATCTTTTTCATGGACCGATCAAATGTTATAGGAAATTATCTAAAAACATGGAATTCCCATTGAGATCTATAGTGGTTGGTCTTCTGGGAGTTCCATTCTGAGTTAACTCTTTCAGAGAAAATTGAAACACAAAATAAGCATGGTATACTAGATATGGTTTTGGTAATATTTGAACTCTCCCTTAAATGGTAGTCCTATTCTTTTCAATGACCACTTTGAATAAGATCCTATAATTAAATCATTTATTGATTTATGGGTAATAACAAAAACCCATATTCCTAGATCCAGTTCATTATTTTAATATGTTTCCGTGATTACAAAAAAATAAATCCTGAAGGACCAATTAGTTTAGTAGTCTTGTAAAATTGATTACATTTATAAACATAATATTATAATTCACAACATAAAATACAACATAGATAATCCAATTATAACACCATTATTCTCATAGCTGAACCCCGCATATAAATAATAATACACTTCTTGGAATCCTTGTAAAATAAAACATAAGAAATGGGTGAGATCATATGCACACTAATGTTAAAAAATACTGCAAAAGCTTCCATAAATTTCCATAAACATTAAGGAAAGTATGAAACTAAAACACAATCCTTTTAAATGTAAACATGAATTTAATATTTCAAAAATACATAAAATAATTTCATTTAAAAATTTACATTGATATTCTACTAGTCGAATAATCACATGTAATATCAATAACAAATCTCATAATGAGGAAATGCATAATGTTGGAAATCATAACCATAATGTCAATGCCTCATGCCGAGACCATAAATAACCATACCATTAAGGCCTTGTGCCAAGACATTATTTTTTCTCAGGAGACATTACGATGCATTGAGGGGAAATAACGGGCCCTTCTCATCACATAAAATTTCCAATGTATTACTCATATTAAGAGGGTGAAACAAAACATAAACATTCTAATTAAAATTAGCATATGAAATTTAAATACATTAGCCATAAACCATGAATGGTATCAAAATAGCACATCCACGCTTAAAAATATCATAAAACCTTCAATAAAATATGAACGATTTTATTATACTAAATCAAACTCAATTAAGAATAAAACACAACTAGTTATATTGACATTGATGAAAATAATATTACAAAATAATTAAATTGTTTTAGATAAATATCCCTTTATAACACTAAAACAATTTAAAAGTAGTGAAATTATAAAATAAAATATTTCTTTGGAAAATAATCTTTTACTATTATAAGATAAGATTCAAAATGTTAATGTGTCATAGTAGATGGAAATAACTGCTATAACCATGTAAGTTAAAAAAAGCTTTCATTCCATAATTTTTCAAAAAGTCCATAAAGTACCTCATTTGGAAAATGATGGAAATATTCCTTTCAAAACATTTTTTTTAAAATTCAATAATTGGTAAAAATTAATTTAAACAATTGTATGTAATATATTGAAATATATTTTATGAATCATATACTTGGATGATTAAGATGTCCTAGTATATACATATGCATAAACAGTCTTGGATAATAATGAGATTGTAAAATTAACCCTTACCTTGTACTTTCCATTAGTAGAGGGCATGTTAACCTCTTATATAGTGGAAAAGGAATGTTATTAAATTTTAAAAGGACCATATCTATATTTTTTATATCATATAGGATCCTATTATATCACTTGGTTAATAATATTTTAGTATTACCATTATTTTGGGTGTTACCTATTTTTTTTGCCTATACAAGTTCGGTTGTGTAAGTCATGTTTCTCATGAATAGTATATATTTAATTCATATACAAAATTATATTGTAATGTCCCGGATCCGGGTGCCACTCAATGGGTGCCCAGAACCCGGTTGGTCACATGACCTCAAGCACATTTCCCCAAATGCCAGAGTCTGTCGACTAGCAGCAAGGGCCCAGGTCTGATAGTGGGAAAATTATGCCCTCATTTGTCAAAGTGTAGCACAACGGAATACTAGATAAAACCTTCAAAAACAGTGGAAGAAATAAACCATACACTTTTAAGATAAACTGCAGTAAAAGATAACCAACAGTTATATAGATAATGATGCAACATGTCTCAATTTCTAAGAAAACAGCCAGAAAATGATACACAATAGTACAGTACGATACAATAGAAAGTACAGGTACAATAGAACAAAACAAAACAGCTGGCAGCATCATGAGCCTAAGCTCGGTTCCATGCTCTGCTACTCCTCAGCAACAATCTAGTACCTGTATAGGGACCCTTTCCCTTATCCACACCTGTAGAAATGTAGTCTATTTGGGCTGAAGACATGAACCAAACAGGGTGTGAGAAATAAATCCCAGTAGGCACCCACCAAAGGCTTCTTCCCAACTGACAGTGTAAATGTGCAACAGTAGTGTGTAGTAGTAAAATGCAATAAACTATTCAGTACTCACCATGTACTTTTCCACACACCGTGTAATCAGAAATACACATTGTGTACTCATCCCACACGGCCAGAATACACGGTGTGTAAATGTGCAACAGAAATACACATTGTGTACTCATGTCGACACTGACTATCTATATAGAACATTCACCGAGGTGATATCTTATATTAAATGGATTAAATAAATATTAAAATGGAAATATAACTGGTAAAGTTATTTACTTTTGAGTACTTCTTAATTTATTGAATTTCACTATTACAAACTACTGTTGCACATTTACACTGTCAGTTGGGAATGGGCCTTTGGTGGGTACCTACTGCGATTTATTTCTCATACCCTATTTTGGTCATGTCTTCAGCCCAAACAGACTACATTTCTATAGGTGTGGAAAAGGGAAAGGGTCCCTATACAGGTACTTGATTGTTGCTGAGGAGTAGGGGAGCATGGGACCATGCTTAGGATCACGATGATGCCAACTGTTTTTTTGTTCTGATGTACCTGTACTTTCTATTGTATCGTATTGTACTACTGTGTAACATGTTCAGGCTATTTTCTTAGAACTTGAGATATGTTGCATCATTATCTATATAAATGTTGGTTATCTTTTACTACAGTTGTTTATCTTAAATATGTATGGTTTATTGCTTCCGCTTTGTTGTATGTTTTTCTTGTATTCTGATGTGCTACACTTTGAAAAATGAGGGTTTAGTTTCCCCACTATCATACATGGGCCCTCAATGCTAGTTGTCAGCCTCTTCCATTTGAGGAAATGCGCTTAAGGTCATGTGACCAACCCGGTTCGGGGAACCCGTTGAGTGGAACCCGGATCCGGGACGTTACAAAGTAGTATCAAAGGAGGTTCTTTTCATTGACTTACTGTTTGGAGCCTTAGTCAGGGATAGGATGGGAACGGTAGTTGGTAATAAGTTGTGCATGGTAGTAGTTAACCCATGTACAGGGAAAATCCATTTTGCCTTGGTAATTGTAATTTTTTTTCTCATTTTGCAAAATTTTACAGTTGATTTGATTTCACTATTGGGTGACACACTTGTGATTGTGTAGTTTATACTTTATACATGGGTTCTATTTAGTTTCAACCCAATGAGATGAAGGTATTACATCTCATTCATTATTTAGGAACATTCTAGAAATCACATTCCATGCATTCTTCCATGCCATGTAGGTGCATTTGAAATTTTCATGTTGTTGTGATAGTTGTTGAACTAGAAAAGAATGCTGTTGTGATAGCTTCTTTCATAAATACCTAATATGTGATAGGGTATTTTTCTATAAGTTTGTTGATAGAACGAACACCAAACTTTGGTTATTGGGGAGTATGGTCCCTCATTGACTAGAATTTTGTGGATCATTGGCCGTTTATCTTGTTATAACACAGATAAGATTCCAGGATTTGATTCGTGAGGAGAATGGGCCCTCACGGATCGGAATTTGGCACTTAGGAGTTGTTTCAGTGTTTTCTGGGTTCCATAGTAGTTTTAGATGCTTACTATCTTAAAAACCCAAGATGCACGCCGTATAGTTCCTCGGACACACGCCGTGTGTTCTTCCGTTTGGGAGGAAAAGAAAACTTTTTAATTACATGTCATGTACCCTTAGTACATGCCATGTAGTCTCTTCTCGTGTCATGGACCGCATGGGTGGGGAAACGGGGTAGGGAAAGGACTTGGGAAAAAACACGCCGTGTACCGTATGCACATGTCCTGTAGTGTTGACCTGGAGTCCGACCTTGTAACTAACAACACGGACAGAGGTGACCTTAATACATACACGCCCTGTCCACTATGGAACACGCCGTGTAGTCTGACTTAGGATCAGGTTGTGTAACTAACAACACAGGTCAATGTAATCCTTTTGTGTACATGTTGTGTCCATATGGAACACGCTGTGTAGTGTAAACCGTGTATCTGACCGTGTAACTAACAACACGGGTCGGCGAAGCTCATCTTGAACACACTGTATGCCTGTGGGACACACCGTTTAGTCCTTACCGGTGGCAGACCATGTGGACATTGTCGTGTGGCTGGGAAACTGGGTGGTTTAACACACCGTGTAAGTTTTAGCCGAGTATTCAGCCATGTAACGAACGACACCGGCAGTTGGAAAGTTTATCCATACACACCGTGTAGATGATATACACGCCGTGTAGTTTTTTACAATGGGAGACGGGTGGATTAGTCATGTAGAAGGACTCGGGTGGAGGAAGAAATGTCAGGTACATGTCGTATAGAAAATATACACACCGTGTAGTCTTTTTTTTTAAATCTTGAATGCCTTCTTCTTCCTGTTCCCTTTTTTGTCCCCTCATTTTTCAGACCATGATGATCTTGATCTAAGTTGTGTGTTTGACCTTGTAGAGTCATTTCGCCGAGATGACCACACGTTATCCACCAAGAGAGTGGCAATGATTACACTCCATAGATGGTGGGCCATGGACTACCAGTGGATCCTCTAACAGAGATAGATGCAGCACCAGCTGCTATACTGGACACAGGATAGGATGCACATTTCCGTGAAGTCTTCATGCGGTTCATTAAGACCTTTAAGGGAGCATCGCCGGCTCCCACATCCATGGTTGAGCTGACTCATATCTTCCAGTAGCAGCATCTGCCTACGTTTTCAGGGGATGGAGGACCACAAGCTATGGAGGCTTGGCTGGGGTTTGTGCAGAATATTTTCGAGAATCATGAGATGCCTCCAGGGTGAAGGTTCAAGCTCACTACTTATATACTTAGTGATTTCGCCAAGAGGTGATGGGATGTTACCACTCAGACAGAGAATAACAAAGACATGGCATGGGAAGATTCTTAGACAGCTTTCAATGATTTCTTCTTCCCAGAGACGTTGAGGGAAGATCTAGCTCGAGAGTTCATGAATCTATAGAAAGGCGCTATATTTGCGAGGGATTGTTTTTCTCTTTTCACCGAGCTTCATTGTTTTGAACCTGTTCTGGTGGGTGATGAAACATTGAGGTTCAGAGGCTATGAGGATGGTCTTTTATATGACATCCGAGCACTGGTGAATGTTTCGAGGTTGCCTTCAATACATTCTATTATGAACTAGGTGCTGATTATAGATAGGAACCTTCGGGAAGTAAGTGGTGCAGGCCGAGGCGGTTCGGCACCAGTTTCTGGTACTATTTCTGTAGGTAACAGGAAGCGACAAATGAGTTTCTCTCACGGTGACAGTACTAGCTAGGAGATTACTTCAGGTGGCCCGGTTTGGTGCTACCAGTACAGTAAAGAGGTGTAAAAGAGGCTGCAATGTCCACACGATCTAGTGGAGTGTTGACCTTGTGACAAGATGGGTCACCTGCATCACTTTTTCTGGGTGCTTCCACCAGTGGCTAGTGAAAGGGGTTTACTGTAGACTCATCATGCGGGAGAAGGACCAGCAGCTTCTTACCAGTCATGAAAGTAGAATACATCAGGGCATGCAGGTAGAGATGGTGGTCATCGTCGTAGTAGACAGAAACCAGGATCTTAGAGGCAGTAGGGAATGACAGCTCAGGGTAGCCAGGCTGTGTCCCAGGGCTGTGTCACTGGGCAGGCATATGCAGTGAAACAGACCCAACAGGAGCAAGATCTCGGACCATAAACTGGAAGAGGTACTATTCTAGTAGCTTCTGTCTTTTCTTCGGTACATTTCGATACGGGTTCTACACATATATTTATATCTGTGGCTGTTGTGGAGAGCCTTTTTCTAATGATATGATGCTAAATACTCCATTGCGAATGATAACGACATGTGTGCGTCATTGCAAGGAGTTACCGCTTGAGGTTGGTGGGTGTCACTTTCTATGGAACCTTTATGTCTTAGAGATGATGAGCCATGATTTCATTCTCAAGATGGACTGATTGGTTCTATTTCGAGCCCTTGTAGAATGCTATCGTCACAGGGTTCGTTTCACGTCACCAGAGGGCGGAGAATTTCTATACAAGGGTGAGTGGGTTGTTCAGGCGAGTCGAGCTGGACCAAAGCATCGTGGGCGAGGTGGAGTCATAGCCCATATTTTGAGTTTATATTTGGATGACTATGGGACTTGTGAGATTGATTTCCCTCCAGTGGTTGATTGTTTCATGGATGTCTTCCCAGATGACTTTTCAGGTCTACCTCTGGAGCGTGAGGTGGATTTCTCTATTGAGCTTGTTCCAGGAGCGGCACCGGTGTCCATTCCTCCTAATAGGATGGCTACACCAGAGTTGCAGGATCTCAAGAGGCAGTTAGGGTAGTTATAGGCGAAGGGATTTATCCAACCCAGTACTTCTCCTTGGGGTTCGGCCATCCTCTTTGCGAAGAAGGCAGACGGTACCCTTGGACTATGTGTGGATTATCGGAAGCTGAACCAGTTGACGGTTAAGAACCGATGTCCCTTGCCGAGGATTGATGATATTTTTGATCGACTTTGTGGAGAATGAGGGATCTAGAATATTAACTTGAGATCATGAAATCATCAGTTGTCCGTGAGACCTTCAGATATACAGCTTAAAGATTTTCGGATCAGATATGGTCTGTACAAGTACTTGGTTATGCCTTTTGGACTCCAGAATGCACCAGAAACTTTCATGGATCTAATGAATCGGGTGTTCCATCATTATCTAGATTCTTTTGTGGTGGTATTCGTGGACGACATATTGGTGTACTCTCACACTCGACACAACCATGCCACCAATCTTGAGATTGTACTGAGTACACTGAGAGAGCATCAGCTATATTCTTAGATCTCAAAGTTCCACTTTTGGATGTACCAGATTCACTTCCTAGGTCATATAATCACAGAGGCAGGAGTTTTCGTGGACCCAGAGAAGGTTAGAGCTATAGTTTCCTAGGAGCATCCTAAGAACGTGTTTGAGATACAGAGTTTCTTGGGGCTGACTGGTTACTTCAGGCGATTTATACAGGACTTATTTCTCTTATCAGCACCATTTAAGGGTTTGACTAAGAAGGATGTGATGTTCCTTTGGTCAGAAGCTTGTGAGATAGCCTTTCTAGACCTGAAATGAAGGTTGACATCATCACCAGTCCTGATACTTCTAGATAAAGGGAAGATCTATAATGGTTACTGTGATGCATCCGATATTGATCTAGGAGCTATGTTGATGCAGGGAGACCGAGTTGTTGCGTACAGTTCTCGGCAGTTGAGGCCACATGAGAGGAATTACCCGACGCATGATCTCAAGTTGGCTACAGTTGTTCATGCATTGTGCTATTGGAGACATTATCTCTTGGGAGAGCATTTTTGGTTTTCACCGACCAAAAAAGCCTCAAGTATATCTTTACTCAGTGTGACTTGAATCTGAGATAGCGAAGGTGGGTCGAATACCTTCAGTCCTTCAACTTTGATCTTGCCTATACACATGGTAATGGTAATGCAGTAGCTGATGCACTGAGCAGGAGGACTCAGATATAAGCAGTGCAGGATGCCAGTGGTGAGTGGAAGCTCATGGCCGTGTTCTCTGAGATGAATTTGGAGGTGCACGATATTCAGGGGAAGACCTATCTTTCTTCCTTAGCTGTGACTTCTACTCTCCTGAATAGAGTGAGGATGAGATATCTATTTTATTCCAAAGGCATTGTTCTACGAGAGTTGGTGGGAAGTGAGGACCCTCCTCCTGGTTGGACGATAGGCGATGATGAGGTAATGCGTTTCCATGGACGTGTATGGGTTCTAGAGGATATACGCAAGGAGTTGATGTGGGAGTTTCATGTTTCAGCTTGGGCAGTTCATCCCGGGGTTACCAAGATGTACCGTGACTTGAGACGTCAGTACTGGTGGCCGAGCATGAAGAGGGAGATAATTGGTTTTATTACGAGGTGTTCCACCTGTCAGCAGGTGAAGGCGGAGCATCAGAGGCCATCCAGACTGTTACAATAGTTACCCATCCCAGAGTGGAAATGGGATGATGTCATGATGGACTTCTTGACTGGGTTGTCGAGCTCACCTCGAGACAATGATGTTGTGTGGGTTGTTGTGGACATACTCACGAATTTAGCTCACTTTTTTCCAATCATGGAGACCATCAGATATGGCGAGCTCAAAAGGTTGTATATCTAAGAGATCGTACGTCTTCATGGGGTTCCTCGTTCTATCAATTCAGATAGGGATGCCTGTATTGTGTCTCATTTCTGGCAGAGTTTTTAGAGGGAAGTGTTCTATTCCGCCTGAGGGAAACACTTCTTATGCCTGAGGGCAGTGACTTATGTGCCTGAGGGGAACACTTCGTATGCCTGAGGGAAATATCTGTTATGTCTGAGTACAGTTACCTGAGGGTTTTTTCCTTTTTACATGAGGGTAAGAGTTGACATGTCTGAGGACACTGACTATCTACTTAGAACATTCACCAAGTTGATGTCTTATATTAAATGGATTAAATGAAGATTAAAATGGAAATATAACTGGTAAAGTTAGTTACTTTTGAGTACTTCATCGTTTATTTCATTTTACAACTGCACACTACTGTTGCACATTTACACTGTTAGTTGTGCACGGTCCTTTTGTGGGTGCCTACTGGGGTTTATTTTTAACACCCTGTTTGGGTCATGTCTTCGGCCCAAACAGACTATGTTTTTGAGGTCGTGGAAAAGGGGAATGGTCCCTATACAGGTACTTGATTGTTGTTGAGGAGTAGGGGAGCATGGGACCGAGATTAGGCTCGCGATGCTTCCGGCTATTTTGTTTTGTTCTGTTATACCTGTACTTTCTATTGTATCGTATTGTACTGTTGTGTAACATGTTCTTGCTGTTTTCATAGAACTTGAGACTTGTTGCATCATTATCTATATAACTATTGGTTATCTTTTACAGTATTTTTTTATCTTAAATTTTTATGGTTTATTTATTCTGCTGTTGTTTTATGTTTTATCTTGTATTCCACTGCACTACACTTTGACAAATGAGGGCATAGTTTCCCCACTATCAGACATGGGCCCTCACTGCTAGTCTGCAGCCTCTGGTGTTTGGGGAAATGCACTTGAGGTCATGTGACGAACTGGTTTCAGGGCACCCGTTGAGCAGCACCCAAATCCAGGATGGTACATATATTAATTTTATAAATAATATATTTACATATATTATAAATTTTATAATAATTTTTGAATGGTTAACATTGCTAATGATTCTCACCGCCTCATGGATACGGTAGGCCGTACATATGCACAAGCGAAAGTATCATTCCGTTGATGGTTAAATTGTATGGAATTTTATGGTATATTAATTATATAGAATCATTATAATGTTATAGTAATTATTTATATCCATTATTCTGATCATTGTACCCATCCAAATAAAGTAGTGTTGAATAAAAAATTACACGATGATGTGGAGATGATAAGCTATACGTATGCACCCAAAGTTATATTGTTTTTTGTAGGACAGATAAAAGGACGAATATGTTTGTCCCATAACCATAATAACATATTATCAGGTATAATATACTATATTCATTACTTTATTATGTTAACAACATCGGAAGAGTAAGTAGAAGAATAAAAAAAACTGAATTGAATTGGTAAAACATTGACATCTTCTTTGAGTGTCTCCTTTTGATTTTCGCAACTAGACTCCTTAGGTTGGCTTTATTAAAAAATTATTGACTCAAGAATGAATTAATGGAAGTTTTGAGGATAAATGGGAAGGGTTTTTTCGAGCCAAAGGGATTTTGAGGTGTGATTATAAGATAAGGGGATGTTCCCTTTTATTAGAGAGGTGAGGGAAACATTAGGAAACTCTCAAAGTATTAAATTAATAAAAATTCATTTTCAGTTTTAAATGGATCCAAAGTGAATTATTTCAAAACTAATAATAGTATTGGTCAAAATCATCTCAGTGAATAAAATTATACATGGTTTAATAATATTTTAATCCTTATCATTTGATTCATCCTTAATCAATCTATTTAATTTTAATTATAGTAATAATAATGTAAATATTAAATGGTTATAAATATTTACATATATGGTGTAAATTGTACATAAATGAGAACATTATCAAATTTTAGACCTTAAAATTTTCACCTTTTATTTTTAAATATTTTTATTATTTTTATTTAATTTAAAAAAAATTATTTTTATAAAATCTTAACAGTTCCAATTTTGACACTATTAATTTAATTAAATTTAAATAAAATACAACAAAAGGATAACTTCAAAAAAATAATTTAATATACACCAAACCTATCATAGATATTTATAAAATTCATAGAGAACCATAATTTATTAAAACTGTATTTATTTTGATACTTTTAAAATAATTTATTTGATATTTCTATTAATAAAATAATTTTTTCTTTACTACTGTCTCATCATTATTGGAAATTATTTAATCTCTAAAAATTATAAATAAATTACAACTATTTCGGTAAATATTTTATCTTACTATATTATATTTATAATTTATGGTATCTTAGGGTTATCTCAATGTTAAAATTTGTATACTAATATAAAATGAAAATGTGACATTTTGTCACATTCTTTTTTTTTATAATATTTGAGTTATTTTCTTCAGAAATCGTCCATTAAATAAAAAATATTTACATGATTTGTACCCAATGATTCCAAATATGGAATAAAATTTTCAAAATTAATAACATAAATATTTAGTGATTAATTAAAATTATTTCCATTGAGGGAATGGGAAAAGAAGCTTTTTTAACATAAAACCCATCAAAATATTATCATGTGTTTATGTAATATTTCAATGTGAAATTACATCCAATGAACAAAATTGAATTAAGTGATACAAAAATAATTTAGTTATACTTTTAAACCATTAAAATTTATAATTTATCACTATAAATTATTTTGAACAAAAAAATTAATTAAAATTTAGTATATTTTACTATTCATTCAAATAGGAAACTTATCAGAAAAATACCAAAAATTAAACCAAAGTAAATATTGATATTACACATTCAACTAAAAAGTAAATTTTATCAGATTTAATATATAAAATTGTTAAATATTGGATTTAAAATGGTTTCTCCATTAAAAGGCGACAAAATTTCATTTATTGAAAAATACATCTTTTATCCAAAAAATTGAATTTTTTTATATCATGTCTAGAAAAAAATAATATGAATATTAAAATTACAAGGAATATAAAACAGTTAAAATGTGGTTAATAATATTCATAACTATTAATTTATTAGCTAGGTTATATATTATATTAATCAATAAAACTATTCTATTTTGTTTGGTAAATCTGGTTCGTGCGTATAACGCATGACAACTCACTGTTGTGTGTAGCGTAATATTAATATGATGTTTTGAAAAAAAAATATTAATAAATGAAAACATTTTAATGCCTTGGGTGGTTAAATTCTCCACTCCTTCAATAAATTTCATCCTCACAATTTAAACTCATCAAAAACTAGGGGCTTGAAATTTCAAAACATCTCTATTAAAATCTGACATTGGAAAAAGGATTAATGATACCCCATATATACGAAAAATTAATGGAAGTGTAAAGGTCACCATAGATAACACATACAAGGAATCCATGTAAGAAAACATAGAACTGAAATAAAAATCAAACTATCATGTTCTAAAAGAGAGTGATAGAGAACATGAAAAGGAGAAAGATAACAATCAAAAACCACTAAATATGTGATGATCTAATGGGCCATTTGATTCATCGAAAAAAGATATAGGATATATTTGTTTGGATTCGATATCCTTTTCTTAGAGTTGATGAATTAATTTATTTCATAGATTAATAACTGAAGGAAAAATAGTTACTTGATGAGTAGAGTTTCATCCATTAATCAATTTTCACCAAAAACTATTATTTCACTCTAAAAGAAAAAAAAATCCACAATATTCTATTTTCATTAATCATAATAGTTTTAAAAAATAACATATAATTTATCTTTAAAACACTTTAAATAAACAAAAACTATGATATACCAACTAGTACATCATGTAGGCTAGTGGTAGGTGATGCACCCTTATCGCCCCTTCGGTTGCAAGTTCGAGTCTCACAGACTTGCTGGATGCGATGGGTTGTCACCCGACCTATGTGTTTTCCGCTTTCTAAAACTATATCCATTAAATCATTCTAAAAAATAACCTTAATAAATGTTTTAACATTAATGTCACAACCCGCCTTCACCAAGATGAGGGATAGGAAAGTAGCTTGCCAGACCCTTCCTTCTTCAACTTGAATGAGAGATAATGACCCCCGAGACCCACCATCAATAGGTCCCTGAGTGGATACTAGCACAAAGGTTATATAATCTTATACAATATGGAGGACATTACCCTTTTTCTTTAATAGGATCGGGAGATAATATTGTAAATCCCAACAACACTAAAACTAGGGGTGAAAGTGAAGCCAAAAGAAAACCTTTCTCTTATGAATGTTATATAAGTAAATACCACAAATTATAAGTATACTACAAAGATAAATTACCAAGTAAAAGAAAAACAGCAACTGAAACTATCCCAACGTCCGAGCTAGTACGACCCTGCATGATTCCTGAAGTCCTCCTGGAAACCAGAAAGCAGTTTCATGTATGTAGGGTGAGCATACAAGTATACTCAGTAGGGAAAACCAAATACTCTCGTGCGCAAGTGATGAGACATTCTAATGCCCCGTGAGAAAGAGACAACCAAATAACCTAGCAAGGAAGACTATCAACCCGATCCTCACCAAGAAACACTCACCAAATAAAGCAAGTCAAGTAATGTATAATAATAGCACATCGACATTTGGGTACCCCGCTCCACTTTCCAACTGGTTATTAAAAACATCCTATGCATCGAACCAATCCCGCCATTCTCATAGTAGTTGCACTACCAAACCCTGCCCGCACACACCGGGCCACAACCACATATCCCGTCCGCAAACACCTAGGCTGCAACCACGACACAAAACCACGCTCGCAAACACCTGGGCCAGAACAACTACTGCCACGCCTGAAGAAACCTGGGCCTCATCCCAAATAGTCTTGGGAACAACCTACTTGCAAACACCTGAGCCAACCACCAAAAGTACCTTTCCCAAAGAATCATGGGCTCTAATGGACGTCAGACCATCACAGCCTGCCCGAAGAGTCTTGGGCTATTCCGGAAAGGGAGCAGAAAAAGAGCTAATAACCTGCCACTCATAGAAGTGTTGGGAAAACACCCTCCTTCGTGAAATGGGGGTGTTCGGCACTAAGTTATCAACTTGGGTGGGGCATGAATAAGAAACATAAAAACTAAAAATATATATATATAAGTAACAAGAACTCATAACAACCTAGGGGTTCCAAACCTAAGAAGAAACACACTCATTACTATTCATTCATAAAATAACAACACACCACTCACAGCCAAGTCACAACTCATTCCCAAAACCAATTCCCCATTTTAAACATTCTTGTTTTCACATTCATGTGAGCCCATTAGGTGAATTATAATCTACTGAGAAACTAGCAGGAATAACCACAAGCCAGGGAAAGAGAAACAGCCAAACAACAATTTTAGCATTCACACCCAGTTCTCTTGTAAAGTCATGACAACAAAGGGATCAGTGAGATCCCTCAAAGTAATGGAACCAAACCAAGACTTGAGATATTGCCCCACACAGCTTCAGATTCACAAACAACAATTTTACCACAACAGAGGATCCCATCCCCATCCACATCACCCCATAAGCATCGATCAGAACAAAAAAACATGCCACCAAGACAGAACAAGGATGCTTCCAGACTCAAGTAATTCATTCACTATGTTTTTCTTCTTTATTTTTGGTTAACTAGGGTGATCACACAAGGATTTTTATTCACTGTACATCCATTTAATCGGACGAGTCTATGTAATTAACAAAATTCCCATGTTGGAGTCATTCAATTTTCACAGAAGACAAGGGTTCATTAGTGCGCAAGGAAAGGCCACCTATGACCATTATTTTCAGTGAGCATGAGCCCATACAGTTCACAACATTAATAATCAAGGGTGTGTAAAAAGCAGCAGAACATTGATCACACTCCCCCCCCCCCTTCATACTTTGGAAGTCCTTTTATTATATTCATTAATGTTTTGGTTTTGTCCATCCCGCAGAATTAGTAGGATACCCTCCTAACATGATACACAGTAAGGATAGATTAAGGAAAACCCTACTTGGATAATCAAGGATCGAGGTTCTTCACCACGCGGTAGGAATTGGGGATGCACGACTTGTAAGGGAGGAACATTGGGGACTCTAAGGTTGAGTAGAACAGCATTGGCACAGGTGAACCACTCACCTCGAGAAGGGGGAAATCAAAACACACCAGGAAGAAAGGAGAGGAAAAAGAGGAATGAAGAAGAAGATATTCCCCTACAATATAAGGATGAGATCCTGTTGTCACGGGATATGGAATTTTGAACAGATATAAGGTCGGATCGTGGTTTCACCATGCATTTGGGTGGTTACACAAAACTAAATTAATTGTTATTTAATGATTCCCATAGGAAATAGGTGGTAACACCTGCGACATTTAAAGGTTTTTATATAAACAGAGGGGCAGGTTACACGGACACACAGTTGGTTCCGTTGAGGGTTGCCCCACTCTTAGTAATTTGAACATTGATTATGGACTCACAATAAAGTGGCCTTGAACCACTTCAAAAAGGTTAAAAAAAGCTAAAAGTGGTGTTACAGGAGAACTGTAGAAGAAAAACCCGACAAGGCTAGGTGACACCGATCGCGTCGCACCGATCGTGCCACACACCAATCGGTCGCACCAATCCTACCACACAATGATCGGTCACACCGATCGGTGACACACCGATCGGGGCACACCAATCGGGCGCCCACCGATCAGTCCCACGCTGATCGGTCCCACGCTGATCGGTCGCATGCTGATCGGTCGCACGTCGATCGGTCGCACGCCGTTCAGTCACACACCGATAAAGCGTCCTACCACCGAGACACCACCCTTAAGATCTGTATTTTGTAAAAGGGATGGACCATGAGGGTCTAGGGCATTACATCAGATACCTCTCATACTATTCTTTCCCTCGAGAATTAAAACCAAACCAAAAGAAAAAGAGGGGGTCTGAACAACCACCTCGGAAGATACCTCTCAGGAGTGAACCTAATCGACATGTAGAAACACCTCTACCTCAAGAAAAAATGCAACATTAAAGGGTCAAGATGTCCAATCATATGGGTTTGGGAGTTTCTTCATCCATGTCAAGATACTATTCGCTTTGGGTGGCACTGACTCGCCCGCACAGGTTTAATCGCATCCACCTTAATGCATCTTGATTAGGGATCGGGTCCTCCCCTCCTCATAGCCAGGACTTTTCACATTCTTCTAGAGAATATGGAAAACCATACATTCCATAGTTAACAACTTAAGGTGTTTTATCACAAACAAGTATAACAGAACAAAAATGAAAAAACCTCTGGGTATTGGGCGTGAATCTATGCCTCCCATTCCCAGGTACTCTCTTCCAGCCCGCCATGTCTCCACAACACATGAACTAAAGGAATGGTCAATTTGTGGATCAATTTTTCCTAACGATCATCGATCCTTACTGATATTTCCATAAAATTCTCATCGACCTCAATGTCTATCTTTCCCCAGTAAAGGATGTGTGAATCGTCCTGCAGATACCTCCAGATTTGTGACACATGGAAGACGTCATGTATTCTTAGTAGCAGCGGTGGTAAAGCTAGATGATAAGGCACTTCTACCACCCGTCGCAGAACATCGAATGGCCCACTGAACCTTGGAGAGAGCTTACTCCCCCTTCTGAACCTCCGTTACCCACGCTGAGGGGAAACCTTCAAGAATACGTGGTCCCCGACCCCGAACTCAAAGGGTCTCCTCCTATTATCGGCATATGAATTATGTCAGTCCTGAGCCGCCTTCATCCTCTCCCGTATAAATGAAATCTTCTCTGACATGCTCTGAACTATCTCCGGGCCAAGAACACTTGTTTCCCCAACCTCGGTCCAGCACACGGGTGAGCGACATGGCCTTCTATACAAGGCTTCAAACGGAGCCATGACAATGGTAGAGTGATAGCTATTATTGTAGGCAAACACTACCAAAGACAAGTGTCGCACCCACGATACCCCAGCATCCATAATACATTCTCTTAGCATTTCCTTCATTGTCTGGATGGTGCACTCTGTCTGCACATCTGTCTGGGGGTGGAAAGCAGTGCTAAGACGTAGCTGGGTGCCAAAATCATGATGCAATCCTCTCCAGATTCGTGAGGTAAACCTTGCATCCCTATCTGAGACTATGGACCTTGGAACTCCATGCAACAGCACCACCTCATTCATGTACCTCCTTGCTAAGGCATCCACTGCTCCCGACTCCTTGATCGCCAGAAAGTGAGCCAATTTCGTCGACCGGTCCACTACTACCTAGATTGCATTGCAGCCTCCTTGAACCTTGGGTAGCCCTGTGAAAAAATCCATTGAGATGTTATCCCAATTACACTCAGGGACATCCAAAGGCTGTAAGAAGCCGCCTGGAACACGGTGTTTAGCCTTCACCTGCTGACACACTAGGCACCTGGCCATGAACTTCGCCACCACCCGCTTTACCACGGGCCACTAGAACCAACCTCTCAAACTCTGTTACATTTTGGAACCTCATGTGTGCACTGCTAGGGGTGAGCTGTGGAACTCACCAAGAACCCTTCCGTGCATCACCTCTAGGACCAACATCATTCCTTAGAAAAGAATCTGATTTTTACGATCCTCTGTCAACCCTTCTAGAGAATCGCCTTAGTTAACCCAGTAACACATCACTTCACTCTCTATGTCTCTTTACTGAGACTTCTCCACCTGCCGCAGTAGAGAGGATTGAACAGTCATCTAAAACAAGCAACCTTTACCACCATCCTCCCTCGCATCCATGTCCAGGGAAACCAACTCCTCCATCGTCTTCCAAGCATATGCCGACTCTCGAACCACATCCTTCTGCGACTTCCTGCTCAAGGCATCTCCCACCACATTCCCTTTTCTGGAGGTGTAGGAAATCACAAAGTTGTAGTCATGAAGGAACACCCTCCACATTCGTTGATGTGAGTTCAGGTCCCGCTGGGAGAAGATACACCTAAATCATTTGTGATTCGTGAAAACCACAAAGTGCTCCCTAATGAGATAATGCCTCCAAAACATTAGTGAAAAAATGACCATTGCAAGATCCAGGTCATGGGTGGCTTAATTACGCTCATGAGGACGGAACTGTCTAGACCCGTAAAAGATCACCCATTTTCGTTGCATCAGCACACACCCGAGGCCTTGTCCTGAAGCACCAAAGAACAACTCATATACCGCCCCTTCTTCTAGAAACCTGTGCAATGGGGCACTTACCAACTTCTCTTTCAGATAGCTAATGGATATCTGGCACTGCCCATTCCGCACGAAAGCCTGGAACTTCTTGGTCAAAGTTTTCAAAGGTGCCGCAACTTGATAGAAGTTAGTTGTGAACCTCTGATAGTAACCTTCCAGTCCAAGGAAACTACAAACATCTGCCATGTTCTTTGGTGCTGCCCAAGAAACAACTACCTCAACCTTCGATGGGTCCATGCTATTCCCTGCTCAGACACCACGTGCCCAAGGAAGTTCACTTCTCGTGTCCAGAACATGCACTTGGACAACTTCCCTTAGAGTTGGTGTCATCAAAGGACTTCTAAAACCATTATCAGGTGCTCAGTATGATCCTCCTCTGACCTTGAGAAGATCAGAATGTCTTAAATAAACATAACTATGACCGATCTAGGTATTCTCAGAAGATGGAGTTCATGAACCCCATGAACATGGTTGGAGAATTTGTAACGCCGAACGACATGAACAAAAACTCAAAGTGCCCATATCTGAATCTGAAGGTAGTCTTCAAGATGTCACCCTCCTTCACCCTCAACTGGTGATATCCTGACCACAGGTCAATTTTGGAGAACCACCATGCCCCTTTTAACTAGTCGAAAAGGTCATATATCCTTGGGAGAGGGTAACAGTTCTTCATCATTACCTGATTCAGTCTCTGGTAGTCTATGCACAGCCTGAGACCACCATCATCCTTCTTTGAAAATAATACTGGAGCACCCCAGGGTGATGCGCTTGGTCAAACAAAACCCTTCTTCATTAGGTAGTCAATCTGAATATGCAACTCCCGCAACTTGGAGGTTTCATCTGGTAGGGGGCCATCGAAATCGGACAGGCACTAGGTACAAAGTCTATCCTAAACTCAATATCACGTCGAGGGGGTAGAGTCTTTACCTCCTCAAGGAAGACGTCCATAAAATCACTGAAGATACCTTGGACTTCCACCATCTCTGCATCCACCAACTCCACTGATAGTTCAGCTAACAAGGAAAGGAGGGGATCCTATTGCCTGCTACATTTCTGGAAACCCCACTCGTCGATGAAAGTTACACGTCAGCCGCCCAAATCTGAAAACACAACCCTTCCATGGAAGAAGTAAATTAAGGAACATACAGATAACATTCAGTCAATGCTTAGGATGACATCGTAAGGTTGTATCTACAACAGTAGAAGACCTCTGATAGATTGATGTGTCCCTATCATCAGTCTACACCCTCAGAAAACATAGAACAAGTCGGCCTGACCTCCGACTGGTGTGCTCAACATTAGGGACATTGGAAGTCTCTCAGTGTCTAAACCTAGAGAACGGGCCAGACTAGGTGCAAAAAAGGAGTGTGAAGCTTCTATATCGAACAAGTCATAAGAAAGAGTAATAAACAAGCTGATCATACCTCGAACAACTTATGGTCCTATTGGAACTGCTGCCTTCACAGCGTGAAACTTTCCACGACCAGCTCCCCTGCCTCTCGGCTATCGGCGGTCTCCCTAACCACGCCCTAGTCGAGGTCTCTCATGGGCATCCTGAGGTCATCCTCCTCCTACAACGCCTGCCCTTGGAGGAGCAGGAAAGTTATGCCCCTTCCGCTGCTACTGAAAGGGTCTAGCTAGAAACTGCTGCTGCTGAGGTGGGCGCTGAACCTGCCCACCCTCTCTGTACTATACTCTGTCTGGGCACTGATTCCAAAGGTGCCCATAGCTTCCACAGATGAAGCATCTCGGCCCTCGGACTGAAAGAAACGGAGAGGGACAAGAAATCAGAACTGGAACTGTTGAGGCCTACTTCCTATTGGTTGAAATCTAGAGGTTCTTGACGTAGGAGGCCTGCTGCTGACGGCTTTCCCCTATGACGAGCCCAACAGGATTCAATCTCGTGATACACCTCCCAACGTGCGCATCCTCTCCACCACTTCAGCCTTCTTCTGGACCTCCAAATAGGTCAGTAGGGTGAAGGGAGTAACAGCATATTGAGGAGAAGGTCGAAGTGCCTCCTCCAAACATCTCGCCCGAGACTCCTCATCTGGAAAGAGGTCGGGAGCAATGCGGAGGAGATTCTTGAACTTGATCCCCAATTCTATCACTGACATTCTCCCCTTCTTGAGGGATAGTATCTCCTACCTTTTCTCAACCTTTGTTGTGGAAGAGAGTAATTCCCCTCGGAACTACTTCCCGAAGTCATCCCACATAACCTCAGTCCCCCTCTTCTCCCCAAGATAAAGTGTCCACCACTGACGCACTGCTCCGTGCATCTGCCTTATAGACAGAAGAACCCAGTAATCATTCTGAGCCCAGATCAAGCTGAAAGCTATCACCAGCTCCTCTAGCCAGCTCTTTGTCTCCATGTCTGAGATGTTTTCCTCGTACTTCCCGAGGGGATACCACTGAAAGGCATGAAGCGTCCTCTTCCACTGATCATCTTCCTCTTCTCGGTCAGCCCTTTGCGATCATCCAAGTCAACCACCTGGGCCTTGATCGCCCGCACTACTCGTTTTCATCTCCCAGGTGCCATAGTTTCAAGGTAAACAAGGAATGCCCAAGCCCGAGTAGTGTAGAATAATGTTCTTAAATTTTCGTAGATTAATCATTCATTTTAAATTCCCAAAATACCCATGAAACTCAAGAACACAAGTCATTATGATTTAAGTACCTTCTCTAGGTTCTCTACCCTACGTTCAGTGCAGCCTCACTTGGTCGTTTGGTTGGCCTAGAGTCCTTGAATCGGATTACAAGGGCCCTAAAATCCAGTGTCCTAGCTGGTCTTCCCTGACCTAATTCATGCACCAAGATCACCCAACACTGTTTCCCTACCATACCATGCAATCCTCACTGTGCCTAAATCCAGACCACATCCTATCTCTCAATATCTCCTCTGATACCATTCTGTTACAACCCCCCTTCACCAAGATGAGGGAAGGTAGAGAAGATTTCCAGACCCATCCTTATTTATGTTTAAGGAGAGATAATGACCCCTGAGGCCCTCCATAAATAGGTCCCAGAGTGGCAACTAGCACCAAGGGTATATAATCATACACAACATGGAAGGAATTACCCTTTTTCTTTAATAGGATCAGGAGATAGGATAGTAAATCCCAAAAACACCAAAACTAGGGGTGAAAGTAAATCCAAATGAAAACCATTCCCATATGCATGTTACAGAAGTTGATAACACAAAGTACAAGGAGACTACAAAGATAAAGTAACAAGGAAATGAAAAACAGCAACTGCAACTATCCCAACGTCTGAGCTAGTATGTCCCCTCACAATCCATGAAGTCCTCCTAGAAACTTGAAAGCAATTTCATATACATTGGGTGAGCATACAAGTATACTCAGTAGAGAAAACCAAAGAATCTCATGCACAAGTGAGGAGGCATTTTATTGCCCTGTGAGAAATAAAAAACAAAAGAACCTATCAAGAAAAAAATCCACCCGAGACTCACCAAGGAACACTCCCCATATATCGAAATTCATGTAATGTATAGTAATAGCACATCGACATTTGGGTACCCCTCACCACTTTCCCACTGGTTATTGAAGACATCTTGTGCATCAAACCAATCCTACCATTCTCACCGCAGTCCCACTACCACACCACGCCCATACACACCTGGTCCACAACCACATATCCCACCCAAAAACACCTAGGCCACAACCACCACATGAAACCACACCCGAAAACACCTATGCTAGAACAACTACTACCACGCCTGAAGACACTTGGGCCTCATCCCGAAGATTCGTGGGAACAACCTGCCCACACACACCTGGTCCAACAACCAAAACTACCCTACCCGAAGAATCTTGGTCTATAATGGACCTCAGGCCATCACAACCTACCCAAAGAGTCTTTGGATATTTGGGAAAGGAATCATAAAAGTAGATAATAACCATCCACTCAAAGAAGTGTTGAGAAAAAAACCCTCCCCCATGAAATGGGGGTGTTTGGCACTATGTGCTCAACATGGGTGGGGCGCGAATAAGACACATAAAAAATACAGATATGTATAGGTAACAAGAACTCATCCTAATCTAGGGGTTCCAAACCCAAGCACAATCATCCTCGTTACCATTCATTCATAAAAGAACAGCACATCACTCACGACCAAGTCACAACTCTTTCCCAAAACCAATTCCCCATTTTAACCATTCCTGTTTTCACATTCATGTGATCCCATTAGGTGAATTCTACACTACATGGAAACTAGTAGGCACAACCACAATCTAGGGAAAGAGAAATAGGCAAAAAACAATTTAATCATTCACACCCGGTTCTCTGGTAAAGTCACAAAAATATGGGATCAGTGATATCCCTCAATGTACTGGAACCAAACCAAACCTCGAGATAGAGCCCCACATAGCTTCAGATTCACAACCAACAATTGTACCTCAACAGATGATCCCATACCCATCCACATCACCCCATAATCATCGAGCAGAACAAACAGACATGCCCCCAAGACAGAACAAGGTAGTTTCCAGACTCAAGCACTTCATTCACTAGGTTTTTCTTTTTTCTGTTTGGTTAACTGGGGTGATCACAAAATGGTTGTTTTTTTACTGGACATTCATTTAATTAGCTGAGTATACATAATTAACCAAACTCCCATGTTGGAGTCATTCAATTATCACAGAAGACATGGGTTTATTAGTGTGTAAGGAAAGACCACCAACGACCATGATTTTCTGTGAGCATGAGCCCATATAGTTCACAACATAAATAATCAAGGGTAAGGAAAAAAGCAGCAGAACATTATTCACACTCCCCCCCTTTTTTAATTAAAAGTATGTTTATTATATTCAATAACTTTTTGGTTCCATCCATCCCGCAGAATCAGTAAGATACCCTCCAAACATGATACACAGTATGGAGAGACGAAAGACAACCCTACTTAGATGATCAATGATCGATGTTCTTCTCCACGCGACAAGAATGGGGGATGTGAAACTTGTAGGGGAAGAATTATGGGGACTCCAAGGGTGAGCAGAAAATATTTGGCACAGGCGCACCACTCACCTTCGGAAGGTGGAACTCAAAACAAACCCATAGGAAAGGAGATGAAAAGGAGGAAAGAAGAATAAGAGATTCCCGTGCGATATAAGGATGAGATCCAGTTGTCATGGGATATGGAATTTTGAATGGCTATAAGGTCGGATAGTGGTTTCCACACATGGTTGGGTGGTTACACATGATTGGATTTATTTTTATTTAATGATTTCCACCAGAAAAAGGTAGTAACAGCTGTGACATTTAAAGTTTTTTATATAAATAGAGGGGCACGTTACACGGACACATATCTGGGTCTCTTGTGGGTTTCCCCACTCGTAGGAATTTGAACATTGATTATGGGATCAAAATAGGATGGCCTTGAACCACTACAAAAAATGTTAAAAAGGGCTAAAAGTGGTGTTATGGGAGAACTGTTGAAGAAAAACCCAACAAGGCTGGGTGACACCGATCACGTCGCACCGATCGTGCCACACACCGATCGGTCGCACCGATCATTGACGCACCGATCGGTGACACACCAATCGTGGAACACTGATTGGGAACACATTGATCGGTCGCACGCCGATCGGTCGGACGTCGATCGGTGGCACGTCGATCGGCAACACGCTGATCTGTCGCACGTTGATTGGTCGCACACTGAAAGATCGCCCTACCACCGAGATGACACCCTTATGATCTGGATTTTGGAAAAGGGATGGACCATGAGGGTCTGGGCCATTACAATTATGAAATAATATTCAATTCATTTCAACCATGAGACTCATCCAAGTAATTCTTTCCAAATTAATAGTTTCATAGGGTCTCTAACATTCCAAAATCAATCTTAAGATAAAATTCCCAAAATAACATAATATATCTCTTATTGTCACATATGTAATATTTAATCAACATAATAAATTAACTAAAAAATTTATTCTTCAGAATCCTTAAAGAAAATATTCTATAGTAAAGTCTTTATTTATTTCTATAAGTCATATCATATCATATTTCTTGAATCCAAAAATACAAATACGTTAATTTTTCCACATCAAGTTTAGTAACTACATAAGCTTCACCTTGATCTCTTTTCATATTCAGAGATATATTTTCGTGATTCTTTAAAAAATCATTTTAATAATGTCCCATATCTAAAAAATAAATGAATTACACATTTATAAATTCTTTATTTCACTTATAATCACAAGCTCGGTGGCGTTTCTCTCCACACTTGTAACAATCTTCCATTCCTTTCAAACAAATACTAAGGTGTTTCTTCCTATAGTTATCACATATGGTAAAATTATTCTTTTACCTTTTCCCTTTATCTATCTCTTGATCCACCATTCTATTATTCTCTTGCTTTACTTTAAATTCATAGTACTGAGATAATTTTTTTTCATTATAGAACATTTTAATATATCTTCATACGATGAGAAAGATTGTGAGACAAGTGCCAGTTAGAGGAATTGTTTTAAAACATAAAATAATAGATCAATTTTACTTCTTGGGTTAGGTATGTAGTCTTTTTAATTCCTTTCTTTCCTAGTGAAATTTTCTTTATACTTTGAAATATTCTAATCCTCCTTTTTCCTCAAACACAAAAATTGTCTCTCCATATCCGCTCCCAACTCACGTGGGAAATATTCTTCAAAGAATATTTCCTTATAATAATATCATTCAATACATTGAATTTATCCCTCCTCTATAATGTTTTGAATCAAAGATCACAATTGGTATTCATCACTTGAGAGATGATAGACGGCCATGACAACCTTATCCCTTTCATTACTTCATATTAAAATAAATACCTTCTCTAGAAACGTATCCATTTTTCAGAAATAAATGTTTTTTTCTTCCCATTGAATATTGGAGGATAATGTCTTATAAAGTGGTATAGCATTGTTCCTAAATTCTGTTGATCATAAAACTCCATATAGGAAGGTTTATTATTTATAACCTGATTTAGTTGGCCCAATATGGTTTTAAGTTATTCAAAACAAGTTTCAACTCCTCCAACATAATTATCTTTCATAAGAGGTAAATACTAATAAGGATTTTGTGAGTTGATATTATTTCCATTTATTCCACTTGGAACCATTTCTATACAATGAAATACACTCTAATTCACCATAACATTATGAAACATAATGTATAGTCACAGAACTTGTGAATCACATTACCTAAAATGAAAATTTTGGTATAACTAATCTCTAAATAATAAATATGGTTTCATTGGGGATATATTCAATTTTAAATCCATCATAACATTTTAAAAATTGTATGTGAACTATCCTATATATGTCCCCTGAGAGTGTCAAACCAGGTGCAAAATAAGACCCATTGTTGTTTACCAACTTACCCTGAGTCAGGCCTAGAACACCTTATCGGAGTTGGTATTCCCAGGTACATATGTTCTAGAACCACATCCACTTGTAATATCCAAACAAGGATATATTTCTGGGAAAACCGACATAATTTCTATTTTAGTAATATTATAGGATGTTCTTCGATATTTATTCTAAATTTCTATCTTAGGGTAATATTCCATAATCCAAGATTTCTAAATCTAGTTTCTAATGTTTTTTATAAACTTCCATTGATACCAACTATAATACCCTGGCCCCAGATGCCCAGACCCAGTGCATTATTTTAATACTTTAACATGATTACAAGGAATCAAATCCTAAAGGACCGATCAGTTTAGGAGTCTCAGAAAATAGGTTACAAACATGGAATTAATATTATAATTCAAAACATAAAATAAAACATAGATAATCCATTGAGAACATCATTATTATCCAATATTAATTGTGCATTTAAATAACAATATACTTCACGACATCCATGGAAAATGAAACTTGATAAGTTGGTGAGCTTAAAATATCAGTAAGGTTAATAAATACAGTAGAATATTTCATAAATAAACATAAACATTAAAGAGAGTATAAAACTTAAAAAAATCCTTTTAATCATAAACTTAAACATAATATAGAAATAATAAATCAAATAAATCCATTTAAACATTCTCATGGATATCTTACTAGATGAATAATTACCTGTATTATCAATAACTAATCTCATTATAAGTAAATTAAAAATGTCGGACATCATAACTATAGAATCAAGGCCTTATGCCAAGACCATACATAACCATATTATCAATGCCTCGTCCCAAGACACTAGTTTGTCTCATGATTCCTTCCAATGCATCAAGGGGGTATAGTGGGCCCCTCCCATCACATATAAATTCCAATTCATTCCTCATATGAAAATGGTAAAACATAACATTAATATTCACATTAAAACTATCATACGAAATGTGAATACTTTAACCATAAACCACGAATGGTATAAAAATAGCACATCTATAGTTAAAAATTTAATAAAACCTTAAATATAAAATTAGATATTGTATCATACTAAATAAACTACAATTAATCATAAAATCCAACAGAGGATATTGACATAGATGAAAATAATCTAACAAAACCATTAAAATTATTTGCTAAAATTATCAATTTTTACTTTGAAATCATTTAAAATCCCCACAAGTATAAAAGAAAAATTTGTTTTGAAAATAACCTTATAATATTATAAGGGGGTCTTAAAAATTTTATGGAATCATAATGGTAGAAAATATTGTGTCGCTCTGTTTTAGTTAAAAAAATCATTTCCTTAATTTTTTGAAAATGTCATAAACTCCACTGTTTGGGAAATGAAAGAAGTGTTCAATTAATAAAATTTTATAAAAATTAAAAAATGGGTAAAAGAGACATTAAACAATAGTTAATAATATTTTTAAATTCAATTTATGAATCTTTGAGATGGATGATAAAGAAGTCCTCGTAGATACATACTCATAAACAACCTCAGATAGTAATGAGACTGTGAAATTAACCCGTACCCTGTACTTTCCTTTAGTAAAGGGTGTTTTTACCTCATATATAATGGTTAAATCATGTTATTAAATTATAATTAGACCAAATACATGTTTATGATATCATATACGATTCTCTTATATCATTTTTTACGAATAGTCATTATTACCATTGTTTCAGGTGTTAACTATTTCATTTTACTATGCATGTTTTGTTCTGTAAGTCATGTTTTCTTATGAATAGAATATATTTAATTCATATATATAATTATATTATGTTTATAAATATTATATTAACTCATATTATTAATTTTAAAACCATTATTTAATGGTTTACATGGAAAATGATTCTCATAGTGTCGTAGAGACGGTAAGTCGTACGTACGTACGAGCGAGGGTATCATTCCTTTGATGGTTAAGTAGTATAAAAAGGGATGGTATATTAATTATAAATAATAATAATTTTATATTCATTATTTATTTCTTTTATTCTTATTATTATACCCATCCAAATAAATTAGTGTTGAATATCATATTACACCATGGCATGGAGACGATAAGTCGTACGTATGCCCACATGGTGATATTATTATTCCTAGGTTGGATAAAGGAAATAATATAGTGGTTAAATAATCATAATAATACATATGAATGTATAAGGTACTATATTTATCACTTTATTATAGAAACAACATAGGAATAGTAATAAAAATAAAAAAATTGAATTGAATTGGTAAAATAATTACATATTCTTTAAGTTTCTCCTTTTGATTTGCACAATAGGAATAATTAGGTTGGATTTATTCCAAAATTATGGACTCTAGGATGAATTAACGGATATTGGTAGTAGAAGTGGGTAGGGGTTGTATGAACAAAATTTCTTTATAGGTGTGATTAAAAGAGAATTAGAGGTTCCATTTTATAAGAGAGGTGAGGGGGAACTTTAGAAAACTCACAAAGTATTAAATTAATATAAATCAATTTTCAATTCCAAATAGATCAAAAGTGAATCATTTATAATCTAAGATGATGATGGATCTAAATACTCCCAACCAATAAAATATAGAAATTTTATTATTTTATGTTAAACCTTATCATTTTTATTTATCCTTCATTAATCTATTTAATTACTATTGTGATAATAATATTCTAAATATTAAATGTTTATAAATATTTACCTATCTAGTGTAAATAGTTCATAAACTGAAACATAATTACATTTTTTACCTTATAATTATCAAATTGTTGTTTTTAAATATTTTTATGATTTTTAGATAATTTAATAAAATGTTATTTTTATAAAATATCAATTGTCTCAATTTTGACACTATTCATTTATCTGACTTTAAATTGAATACAAAAAGAAGTATAAATTAAAAGAAAATAATATAATATAATTATAACATTTCATATTCTACTATAAAATTTTTATATCAACTTAATTAATTAAAATTATATATTTTTTAATATTTTTAAAACCACTTATTTGATATTTCTATTAATAGAATAATTTCCACTTCGCTATTGTCTTGTCATTAATGGAAATTTTTTAATCTCAAAAAATATAATTAAATTAATATTATGAAGGAAATTATTTTATATTTCTATAGAATAATTAAAATTTATTTAATCACTTTGTTAAATCTATATTAAAATTAATATACTTATATAAAATGAGAATTTGAAATTTTGTCAAATTCTTTTATTTTTATAATATCTTTGTCATTTTCACAAAAAAAGTGTCCATTAAATTATTCAATTTTTAAAAAAAATTTATAAAAATTTATTTTATTCTTTTAAAAGGATTTTTACAGGTATTATAGTAATTTATAATATTATTTTTACCTTTAATCACCAGATTTATACATAATTGTGGTAATAAATAAATTACTAAAGTTACGATGCATAATGTCAAAAAAATAAAAGAAAACTATTTACATAATTTGGACCTAGTGATTAAAAATATGGAATCCATTTTTATAATTTTAAAACACGTAAGTTTTTGTAATTACATTAAAATTAATCCTCCTAATGGAATGAGAAAACTAGTTTTTGTAATGTAGAAACCCCCAAATGATCGACATGTGTTTATGTCAAACTTTGATGTGAAATTACATCCAATTACCAAAATTGGACTAAATGATATAATTATAATTCAATTATAATTTAAAATAATTAAAAATAAAAATTTAAAACTATATTTTTTTTCAAAATAGTAGTTTTCAATTATAATTTAGTAATTTTTTACTATTCCTTAAAACATGAAACTTATCAGAAAAATAATAAAAATTGAACCAAAGTATATTTTTAAATTACACATTCAATGAATAAGTTTATTGTTTTAAAATTTAATATATAGATGTGTTAAATATTTGATTTAAAATGTATTAACCATTAAAATGTGGAAAAATACATTTTTTTGTAAAAAAATAATTCTTTAACATGAAAAATTCAATTTATTCTTATATTATGTCTAGAAAAAAAGTTGATTTTTATAATTATATATAAAATTCAAAATTAAAATTTTGGTTAGTTCAATTTATAACCACTAATTTAATATTAAGTTATATATTATATTAAATAATAATATTACTATATTTTGTTTGATAAAATTGGGTCTTGCCTATAACGCAAGACAACTCAGTGTTGTGTGTATCACAAGATTAATATGGATTAATATAAAAATAATGAAATAAACAAAATTAAATTTATTCAAAAATGGAAATATTTTAATATCTAGGGTTGTTACAGAATGAATGGAGACTATAGTCTCTCTAATAGTAAACTCCAAATGATTATAGAATTCCTAAAAAATATTAAGCTTAAAAGTAATATTGTTCTTACTAAACCAGTCATCCCATAAATTAATTTGAATCGATTTCCAAACTATATATTTTCTTTAATGAATCCATTGTGCATAATATTATTTTCCTATATAATCTATTTCACCAACAATGTTCATATCTCTTTCATTATATATAATAACTTTGTTAGCTTTTATTTTCATCAATTTCAATGCAGGAGGAGCTTCATCAAGAGGTGTGTTGTCTACAGTGTGCTTCAACCTCATCATTTTCCCATTTTTATTTAATCCAGAGGGTTTAAATTTTTTATTATGTTTATTATAGGATGGTTTGGGTTGTAAAGAGAGAGTTTGAGATATCATGTGAGTCTTCGAAAAGAATAAAGGGGTTTAAGAGAAAAAATGTTGTGTGTAAATTAAAATTCTAAATGAAATTTTAAAATCCAAAAATTTCTTTAAAATAAAAAAATTATATTTTAGGAAAATATAAAAAAATAGACACACTGAATATTATAAATAAAAACAGAAATGGTAGTTATATTAACAGGGTGATCACATTATCTTAATGTAATAGTATTTATACTAACCATATGAGTATCATTCCAGAGTAACTATAGTGACCAAGTGATTCATATTCTAGAGTAAGTATAGCGATCATATGATTCATGTGATATGGTATGTATACTGACCATGTGACCAAGAACTCACAGTTACTTAAATAGTCATGTGAACTAGACTTCAAACTAACTTTTAGAAAAGTTCAATAAACATGTGTTAAGAATTTATAATAATAATTGAAATAACAAGAAAGGTTAATTTCTTTACTGAATTTGACATAGTTTATCATTCATAATTCATTTTTAATATTGTTAATTATCTTAATAATAAATTTATTTTTAAACATATCATCAAGATTATGTTTTGTACCAGTGAATTCAAGGGTTAGATAACATTTTTGTTTGAAAATAATCTCAAAAAAATTGATTTTTGATTTTAATATTCTTTTTCCAAGAATGTGACATGAGATTATTTGAAATATTTATTTCACTTTTATTATCACTATTTATTAGGAAATTTTGAAATTTATATACATAGTCTACTAATGTGTGTTTCATCCAAAACATATGTGCATAGGAACTACCTACAACAATATACTCAGCTTCTATAGTGGATAATGCAAAAAAGTTTTTCTTTTTAATACACATTGAAACTAGAGACTAGGATAAAAATTTACATTTTCAGGAGGCAGTGGTTCTATCTAATGAAAAAACACCAAAATAAACATCTGAATACCTCACTAAATCAAATGTATTTCCTCTAGAATAAAAAAAAATCATTGGTTTCCATTTTTGAGGTATTTAAAAATTGTTTTCACAGAAAGAAAATATAATTGTTTTGAATTTGACTAAAAACATTAACATATACACAATATAAACATAATATTTTGTTAGATATTATTTATGTTATGTAGTCATCCAATGATACCTTTATAAGTGTTTTTATTAACTATTTTCCTAGTTTCATCAAGACCCTGTTGAGATCTTTTACCCATTGAAGTATCACTACCTTCAGTATTATCCATACCAAAATGATTCAAAATATCATTAGTGTACTTTATTTAATTTAACATAATTACTTCTTTATTTTGAATAATATAAAAACCATTAATTAATTTTAACTCACCTATCAAACCCATTTGAAATTTGTTTTGAGATATCTTTGAAAATTCAACATATAAGGAGTTATTTGGATGATCAAAAAACAATATCATCAACATATATTTTTACTACTATAACATCTAATTAACTTATTTTAAAAAATAAATTAGGGTCCATTATAAATTTATAAAAACCTTCAGAAATTAGATATGATCTATTCATATCATACCAAGATAAATGAGCGTTTTTAGAACATATAAATAATTTTTACGTTTAACACCCGATTTGGAATATAATGTTATTGAAAAAAATGTTTATTAAATAAATACATCCCAAATTATATTAGCATTTTGTAAATAACTCTTAACATCAATTTGATATAATTTTAAATACAAATGTGTGTCATAGGAAAAATCATTCTGAAAAATTCATGTATAGATAGTGGTTAAAAGGTTTATTAATAGTAAATACGCTCATCTTGAATATATCCTTGAAAAAAACTCTATCCTTATTTAAAATTATAGTTCATGATTAATCTATCTAGTTTCAAAATAGCCACTTAGTTCTAATGATCAGTAGGTCCTTTCGCCTTTTTAGTAGCACCACAGATTTGTTTCTCTCAAAATGATTCAATTATTATTCCATTTATATTACCTAGAATAAATCATCTATTGAATTACTGTATAAAAAACTAATATTAACATAATTATATATTGTATCACATTTTTGTAATACTTAATACATTACAAAAATATATGCCAATAGACCATAATTGTTTAGTGCATTTGGTAGCATGGAAATATAAAACACTGGTACATAAGCGATCTAAATTATCTCTCACTAGGTTATTCATGAATATATCCCTTATTATACACATCATAAATAATATATATCTTCTTAAACTAAGGAATGAAACATAAAATGGGGTGATCTAAGATGACATGTTAGTGTAAAAAAGAGTTACATGTAAGAACAAACATAAGAATAAGGGTATGAGAAGATGATCATATAAATATAATATAATACTCTTGTTATAAAATATAATAAACATAAATTGTGAAGTAAATATTAGAAGTTCATAATACATGAATCATAAGGAAATGAATAACATAATCCATAAAAGAATATCATAGTAATAATACATGGAATTGTAGAAAACAAATAAGTATATAATATGATTAAAAAGTATCCATGAAATTTATTCCATGACCATCTTCGTGGTATGGGTTCACTTCCCATAACTTCTTAGTAGTCATGGTTAACTCTCATAGACATATAAATGGCATGAGTTCACTCCTCATACCATCTTGGTAGTCATGGTTCACTCCCAAGGCCATCTTAGTAGTCATGGTTCCCTCTTAAGACCATCTTAGTCTATCTCATGAGATATAAATCTTTACCCAATGCATTGGAGGGAGATATACTCCCCAACCATGGGATAATGATATCATATGTAAATGTGACAGAAGATCATAAATAATCATATCATAACCCATGAAATTAAACGGGTGCAATAAACATGTAATAATATCTTAACGAGTAGAAAAGATATAGGTTTTATAATCTATTTTTCAAACCATATCCCGTGAAATAGGTGGTTTACATAAGCATATAACCCATGAAATATAAAAAAAATTTAAGTATCATGACATAAAACATAATAAATTTATAGAAATAATATTAATGGAAACATTGAATCCTTTCCCCAGAAAGGAATGCATAAAAACAGAAGATTTTTGTTGAGTAAATAAGGCTTTCCTTATGACTTTTCCATTCCTTCTTGTTTTGAAAATCACAAACACATTATCTTTAAGGAAAACGCTTTTATAAAGAAAATTTCTTTTATAAGGAAAAACGCTTTTATAAGGAAAATTTCTTTTCTAAGGAAAATTGCTTTTATAAAGAAAATCTCTTTTGTATGAAAAATTATCCTTATCATATTTTCATTATCTATATCCATATATTTCTTAAGTATAAGAATCGGATTCATTTCTATATTCTCGGAATCTTTTAAAAATTTTATATGAAGCATTTTGTTTTAGGCTCTGAATTCTGGATGAGAACCATAATGAAGTTCCACTTTGAATTCCGGATACGAACTCTAATAAAGTTCTACTCCGAATTCTGGATACGAACTCTGATAATGTTCTACTCCGAATTCTGGATACGAACTCAGATATTGTTCTACTCCGAATTCTGGATATGAACTCTCATGAAGATTTGACATCAAAATCTAATGACGAATCTTGATTAAGAATTCTCATTACGAATTCTAGTGATGAATTCTCATTCCGAATTCTGATTCCAAATTCTGATTCCGAATTAAACTATTAAACAGAATCCGATTATATTTGTTTATACACTCTGAATCTATTTAGACTCCGAATAATTTTTTTGTTAGACTCCGAACCTTTAAGTTAGACTTAAAACGATGTCGTACATTCTGTTACACTTGTTTTGTTATAAAACGATGTCGTCTATTCTGTTATAAACTAACCGTTGGATATGTGACACATGTACAGGTCCTTTCGAATTTTAAGGAAGATATGACCGTTGGAGGAGGGATCTAACCATGCCTATAAATAGTAGCTCATTTGAAAGAGCTCCGTACAACTTCTTCGACATTGTTCACACATGTTGTTGAAGTGATTTCTAGAGAGAGAGTCTCTTATTAACTCTCAAAGCATCGTGCAACTCCGAATGTTGGTGATTACATTTGAGGACTTCCGGGGATAGGAAGACAGAGGTGCCAACTACCTTGATGTTCAAGGGCTTCCTTGCTGAGGAAGATAGAGGTTGCCAACTACCTTGAAGTTGAGGGCTTGCGGGGATAGCAAGATAGAGATTCTGATATTCATATCATGGGCTTACCTTGGTGTGGGTAAGACAGACTTTCATGAAAGTATAAATCAAGGGAACTTTATCCAAGGTTGTTGGATACCCTTCTCTTTGGGTTAAAAGACTTATATCTTGTTACTTGTAGTATTACTACTTGTTTATTTCCGCTGCACATTGTTTTGTAAGGAAAGTATAACTTTCTTATAATTCCTTATTTTTACTTTGTTTCATTTAGATTCTATACGATTTAAGGTAGAATCTCATATTGTAATCTTTAGTTATGTTTCAATTTCCGGATTCATATTTCTGGAACCTACTTTCAGAATCTCTTTCTAGGTTTAAGCAAGTACATAGAACTTGAAGTTTATAACTTCATTCCTTATTCCGATTATTCAACTAGTGTTAGAGGTGTTGTGAATTAGCTTAGTTTAACTTTATTAAACTTATCTCTTTCCTTTGCTTAAGGAAATTTTTAAAGTATACAATTCACCCCCCTCTTGTATATTGAGCATTTACATCATTATTTCGATCCCACAATTGGTATCAGAGCAGGTTTCTGAAATAATTATATTCACGTATAAGTTTTTCTTGCTCATTTTCTTCATACTTTCATAGAATCTACTTTGTCATTCTGAACGTTGTCATTCTGAACTTTTTCATTCCAAAAATTGTTATTACGAACTTTTTCTACTAACAAGTTTGTGTGCCGAAGGTTATTTTAAGTATGGCAGGGGTTATTGTTGGTTCCATTGATAATCTAAATCCTACAAGACCACCAATCTTTTATGGTAATGATTATGAGTACTGGAGACATGGAATGAAGACTTTTGTTATCAATACTCGATTGGATAACGTTGTGATGCTTACTGGAGATTATAAAATTCCTGAAAAGGAATTTGGAACTTTTAATAACCAGGAAAAGAAAGAGTATCAACTCAATTATAAGGTACGTAATACCTTACTTTGTTCAATGACTAGAAATATATATAGCTAAATTTCTTCTTGTGAAGAAGCTAATTGTATCTGGAATAAGTTAGAGGTTACACACATTGGAACTTCTAAAGTGATTGAGACTAGGAGAGCTATGCTTAGATATGAATACCATGGCTTCAATTTTCCTTATGGTGAACCAATATGTAAAGTTCAACAGGGATTTATGAATATAGTCAACATTTTATAGTCTATGGGAGAGAAAGGTTTAGATGATGAAGCACTTGTGGATGATATAATTGATATTATGCCCAATGAGTGGGAATCAAAAAGAACTTCTATAGATGAGAACAGGAAGGTCACCCAAATTTCTCTTGATGAGCTATTTGGAACCTTTCTTCAACATGAAACAATAATGAAGAGAGATGCTGAAAACATCAAGAAGAACAATGGAAATGGTACTGTTGCTTTTACAACAACATCAAATCAAATGAAAGCCAAGACTCCAGAGAGAGTAACCAGATCCAGTCTAAGAATGTCATTTTCCAATCCGAATCTAGTGAGAGTGAAGTCTCTGAAAATGAGTTAGCTAATCTTGCTCGAAGGATGAACAAGATATCCAGTCAAAGAAATTTCCAATACAAGTACAAGAAAAAGGAAAGGAAAGATAAGAATGATGGAGAAGTCACTTGTTATTAATGCAAGAGAGTTGGACATATTAGACCAGATTGTCCTTTTCTTAAATAGAAAGAATGGAAAGAAAGGCATTCAGACAGGAATAGAAAAAGGTTTTATAAATCCAAATCTAAGAAATTTATGAAAACTAATGACACATGGAGTGCCAGTGGTGGTGACTCTTCAGATGAATCTTCTGATTATGAATCATCAGGATAGAAGAATCTTGGTGTTATAGCCAGACTACCTATTGACAATCATTGTTTTATGGCTAAGGTACGAAATGCTGAATCATTGACCAATGTTTCTTTAAATTCTAATGATAGTAAGTATTATAACTCTTTTGATGAAGAATCTTCTTATGATGAAGAAAATATTTTACCTATTTATGAAGAATATTCTAGGTTTTTTGAACTTCATGAAATTGAGAATTCCAAACTCAATAAAATACTTGATAAGAAAAACTCTAGGAATTCTATTCTTACTAAAGAAATATCAGATCTCTCTAAATATCTTGATAGGAAGAATGCTGATATTGAAAGTATTTAAAAAAATCTTGATGAAGTAATTTCTGAGAAGAACAAACTTTCTAAAGAGTTAGAAATAGTAATTTCTAAGAAAAATGTTTTCGAGCCTAGGTCTAGTTCTAAAACAAATGATTTTGAGGATAAAAACTTGTTTATAAAACTCAAGTACGAATTTTTTTCCTTAAAGAAGTGTTTATGAAACATTACACATGGTAATGAAAATTTTGATAAAATGTATTCCCAAATATGACCTTTAAGAAATAAATCGAGATTTGGTTATACCCATGCAAAACCCATTTTTAGTAACAATTATTTTGTTCCTCAAAGTGCCCCATTTTGTACCAAGTGTCAATGTGGTGGTTACTGGGCAAAGAATTGTTCCTTAAACAAAACTCAATCCCTAGGAATTCGCAAAGCATATTTATCTAAGAAGATGTGGGTACCTAAAATTTTGTTATCTAGAAATCTCGGATCCAAAAAAGTTTGGATTCTGAATGTCTGATTCTCTCCTTGATTTCAGGAAAATAATGAAAGTAACAACAGCAACACATGGTACATGGATAGTGGATGTTCCCGGCACATGACTGGTAAGAAAAGCTATTTTGAAAATATTATCAAAACCAAAGGAGGAAATGTATCTTTCAGAGATAATGCTAAGGGAGATATTGTTTGTATTGGTAATATTGTTCTTCTAGGTAAAACTTTGATTTCAAATGTTCTTTTTGTTAAGGGTCTTAAGCACAACCTCATTAGCATAAGTCAGTTGTGTGATGGAGGTTATCTTGTGAATTTTAGGAATGATAAGTGCTTAGTTCACAATTCCAAGGAAGAATTTATTTTCTCAGCCAATAGGCATGATAATGTTTACACCTTAAATTTAGAAGACCTCGGGAGCCAAGATTTACCTTGCCTAAGCACAATGGATGATCATTCCTGTTTATGGCATAGAAGACTAGGTCACTATAACCTTAGAAACTTATGCAAACTCTCTAAGAAGAAACTAGTTAAGGATCTACCGGAGCTTAGATTTGATTCTTCTAAAGTTTGTAATCCTTGTCAATATGGAAAAAAACATAAATCTAGTTTTAAATCAATCGGTGAAGTCTCAACAACTGATGCATTACATTTAGTGCACATGGTTCTTTTTGGTCCAACATAAACTGGAAGTATTGGAGGCAAATACTATGTGTTTTTTCTAGTTGATGATGACACTAGATTTACTTGGATTTATTTTATAGCAAAGAAGTCTGAAGCTTTTTCTTATTTCAAAAGTTTTAGAGCTCATGTTAATAATCAGAAAACCCTTCCATTGAAAACTATTCATAGTGATCATGGAGGAGAATTTCAAAATTCTGATTTTGAAACTTTTTGTAGTAGAAAAGGTATTACTCACAATTTTTCAGCACCTAGAACTCCTCATCAGAATGGTGTAGTTGAGAGAAAAAATAGAATTCTTCAATAGATAACTAGAACCACGTTGAGTGAATATTCTATAGCTAGACATTTCTGGGCTGAAGCTGTAAGTACTACTTGTTATACTATAAATCGAGTTTTGATTAGACCTTTTCTTAATAAAACGCCTTATGAGCTATGGAATGGTAGAAAACAAAGACTATCATACTTCAAGGTTTTTGGTTGAAAAGTACTTTTTTTGAATAATAAAGATAACATACATAAATTTTCACCAAAATCCGATGAACGAATTTTCTTAGGTTATTCCACAACTTCTAAAGATTATAGAGTCTTTAATAAAAATACTTGTACAGTTGAAGAAACAGTACATGTAAAATTTTAAGAGTTTGATCCTTTTGTTTTTAAACCATCCCAGCCTACATCCTCAGATGTGCTTTCAAAAAATGATTATCAACCTATGATAGAACATCCTTCTGATAAGTAAAATGTTCAAGAAGATACATCCGAAACATTTACCCCAGAAGGCTTTCTACCCTTTGTTGATGAACATGCTTTTCCAAACCGAAATTAGGTGTTTCTTAAGAATAATCCCAGTGATAGTATCATTGGTGATGTAAATCAACCAGTAAGGACTAGAAGTTCCTTAAGAAATGAAGTATATCATCTAGAATTTCTTTCCCAATTATAACCAAAAAGCATTGATGAAGCTTTAGGTGATGATGATTGGATCAAAGACATGCAAGATGAACTAAATGAATTTGAAAGGAATAATGTATGGACTTTGGTTGAAAGACCTAAGGGAACTTCTGTTATTGGAGTAAAGTGGGTCTTTAGAAACAAATGTGATGAAAATGGAGTCATAGTATGAAATAAAGCTAGACTTGTTTCTAAATTCTATAATCAGCAAGAGGGGATGAACTATGAAGAAACCTATGCTCCAGTATCTAGACGTGAATCTATTTGTATTCTTCTTGCCTTTGCAGAATTTTTTAATTTTAAACTTTATCAAATGGATGTGAAATGTGTTTTTCTTAACCGTTATGTCCAATAGGAAGTTTTTTTTGAACAACCCCTTGGCTTTGAAGATACAAAACATCCTTATCATGTTTTTAGACTTACGAAATCTCTATATGGTCTTAAATAATCCCCACGAGCATGGTATGATAGACTCACTAGATTTTTGATTCAAAATATCTATGTTAATAGAAATGAAGATCCAACCCATTATATAAAGAAAGATAATATAAATGTTTTGATTGTTCAAATTTATGTTGATGACATTATATTTGGTTCAACTCAGCAATCCTTAACTGAATCTTTTGCAAGTCTAATGAAATCTGAGTTTGAAATGAGTATGATGGGTGAGTTAACTTTTTTCCTTGGTTTTCAAATTTCACAAAAACCAGAAGAAATCTATATATCTCAACATAAGTATGTTAAATATCTTCTAAAAAATTATGGTTATGACAACACTAAGAGTTTAATTACTCCCATCGGTACCTCAAATGCTTTAGATCTTGATGAAGCTGGGAGACCAGTAGATCAGACATATTTTAGAGGTATGATAGGATGTTTACTTTACATAACAGCTAGTCGACCAGACTTAATGTTCTCAGTATGCTTATGTGAAAGATATCAATCCAATCCTAAGGAGTCTCACTTAAAGGCAGTAAAAAGAATATTTCTCTACCTTAAGGGAACCATGGATCTAGGATTATTTTATACTTCTGGAAATGATTTTGTTCTAAAAAGCTTTTCTGATGATGACTTTTATGGATGTAGAATGGATAGAAAGAGTACATCCGGAACTTTTCATTTCTTATGAGATTCATTAGTTTCTTGGTCCTGCATGAAGCAACATTCTGTAGCACTTTCTACTGCTGAAGCTGAATATGTAGCAGCTGGAAGTTGCTGTGCTCAAGTGTTGTGGATCAACAAACACTTGCAGACTATGGCTTGAGTTTTACTAAAACTCAAATTTTGTGTGATAAAACAAGTGACATTGCCTTAAGTAAGAACCCTGCACATCACTCACGTGCAAAACACATAGATATTAGGCATCACTTTCTTAGGGATCACAAACTAAAAGGAGATATCATTCTTCAGTTTATCGAAACACAAGATCAACTTGCTGATATTTTTACAAAATCTTTGCCTTCTGATAGATTTCAATACATTAAATAGAAGTTAAGAATGATAAGTATAAGGTAATCTTTCTTAATTAACCTTCTGTTGAAAAAGTCTCCTTATAGTAATAAACTCCTTTTCATAGGGGGAGTATATTTGATTGTTAGAGTAACTAAATTTTTCAAAGTTATTTTTTCAAACTTTTCGAAACCAAATTATTGGAATGGAAATATCCAGAACTGAAATTTTTCAGAATGGATATTTTCGTATAGAAAACTTCTGAAATGGAAATTTTTTTAATGAAAACTTCCAGAATGGAAAATTTCGTACTGGTGTTTCCATAACGATATTTTCACACTGAGAATTTCATAATGGGTTTTCGTATTCAAACTTTTGTAATGAAATTTTCATGCCGAAAATCTTGTAATGATTTTTCATTTTCATTGTTGAGTTTTTTTCGTAGTGAGTTTTGCGAACATTGTCTTTTCGTAGTAAAGATATTTTGTAGTTAATTTTTATTCAAGAAGAAGAATATTACCCATTACGAATAATATTCCTAAGCCAATCTGAATGGTATGATTCCTTTACATATGTTTTCGTAATCATACTTTACTTGCTGGTATTTTCTTATATTTTGTTTTCGGATTATAGTTTTCTTAAATCCTTGTTTTAATAAGAAAAACCTCAAAAGATCGATTTCAAGTTTTCTTCAGAATTGGTTTTCAACCATCAGACCTTATCTCAGCTTTTTACAACCGTTTGATCAACCGAGGAAGATGAACCGTCATTTCGTTGCCAATATAAAGAGGACCCCAAATGGTTTTCCCACATCGATTTTTCAAGCTCCAGCGTCCCGAAGCTCTGCCTCTCCGTTTAAGCCCATTACGAACTTCAGCAGTCTCCGTTGCGAACTTCTCAGAAGTATTCAGATCCGAATGTCTATGGAAGTAGCTTCTCAAGACATGTCTTCCTCTAAGCCAATTTCCAAGTGGTTAGTTTATGGAGAAAGGTTGGTTCATCTGGATTTCTTAAAAAAATATGATTCTCTTATATCCAAGAACATAAATCTTAACAAATGGGAAGATGTTGTTGTGTCTAAGCCCAGAAATCAAGATGAAGTTTATTCGGAGTTGCTTGTAGAGTTCTATGAGACAGTTTCCTTCATTAAGGAAGATGGTAGGGAGAAATTTCGTTTAAGTATTATGGCAAGACTTATAAACTTTCTTATGTCAAGGTGGCTAGCTTGGTAGGACTAACCTATGAAGGAGAAGCCGAGTTCATCTCTCATGTATTACCAGATTCAAAAGGAAGCTTCAACAAGGAAAAGGCATTGGAAACTCTCGGACTGGCAGATGATAAGGCTCCTAAGATTGCTACTTTGTCTACGAATTTTCGGATTCTAGAGTTATGGGTACAAGGTTTTATCGTACCGAGAAAGGGTGACAAAGACAGCTTAAAGAAGAGCGAGATCTATATCCTAGATTTTCTGATAAATCTAATGAAGTTTAATTTGATGAAACACATTATTATCACCATTGAGAATGTTATGAAAGGAAATTTGAGAGCTCAAGTCTTAATGTATCCAGAGATCATCTCAAAGTTAATTGTTTAGTGCCTTGATTCTTTCAAGGAGGCTTACAAGTCTAAGCCAAGAGTTTGCAAGATTATGTTTGTGAGTGATGGTACCCTCAAATGAATGGATGTTGCCTTCGACAAGAAGACTGGTGAGTTCATTGATGTGCCAGTTCAAGGAGAAGCACTTACGAAAGTTGCTGAACCTGAATCTTCTAAGCCAGTGATGAAGAGAAAGTTGAAGGAAGTTGAAGTTGAAGCAGATAATCCCAAATCTAAGGAATTTCATTCCGCACCTCCAAAAATGAAGAAGAAGAAATCATACCCTGAAGAGGTAGTTGCTAAGTAGAGGGATATCAAAGAGAAGAGAGTGCAAGGGGAGCCTCTGTTTGGATTGGATCCTGCAGAGGCTAAGGCCTCGAAAGAAAGAACATCGGATGAACTAGAAAAACAAATGAAAGAAAAGAAGATTAAGAAGAAGGTGTCTGAAGATGAAGTAGTTGAGACTTTGTTGAAATTTATTGATATGGTCTTTGGAAACATTCTCGTTCTGAGATCTTTTTCCTTGGAATCTATACCTAAGACTCTAGGAAGAAAATATGTAAATACGGAAGAGGCAGTGGCTATGTCTGTTGAGGAAGTTGAGCAAGTTGAACAAGTGGAAGAGGAAGAAGCAGTTTCTAAAGGTATTGGTGAGACCAGAGATGTTTTGAAGCAAGTAGATGATTATAATGGGACAGATTCAGAACATTTGTTGCTCCGAACATCATAAGCTGAATCATCTAAGTTAGTAACTACAGGGAAGGATGAGGAGAAAGGAGAACAATAAGTAGCTTATCATGCAGAGAAAGAACAACTTTTACATGATATTGGTCAAATGGAGAATGTAGAGGATGGTGCTCGAAAAGAAGTTGATGATGATGAAAATGTTGTTCAAGTATCTGACAGTGATAAGAGTACTCTGGAACATGAATCTATTCCAAAAAAGGATAAGGGAAAGCAACTCGTTGTTGATACCCCGAGCTCAGTGGCTTTAAATCGAAGGGATGTTGGTAGTTCCTCAAAGAGAAAGCTTGAGAAAATTGAAGAAGAAAATTCTCCAAGCAAAGTCTCGGATTCGGAGTCATCTTCGATGGGGAATGACTTTGTTGTTAAGTCATTAAAGAAGTTGGTAGGTTCCATTCCGAACTTCTCAATTATTGATTCAAGATGCCAGATGCTTCAACATTCTTTGAATTAGAAAACAGACTATGTATCCATGGTTATGGAAAAATGTGTTGAGATGGAGGCTCAGATCAAAACTTTCTTTGTCAACTATGAAGCCCACAAAAGGTCTTGTAAGATAATGACTAGCTGGTCGAGGAAGACTGTATAAGAGATTGAGGCTCTTTAATAAATTCCAAGATAATGTTAAGGATTCTTTTGAGACAGAAGACCGGAAGCTAAATGAACTTACTTCTTCCTTTGATGAAAACTTGACAGCTGAGAAGAATTCCCAGATTCAAGAAGACAGAGATCTGAATGGGAAGTTGAATTCTATTGCTCAGAACTGTAGGTATGAAAGGGATAATCTGATTGTGTTTGAAGAAAAGTTGAAGGCTCAGGAAGAAAGGCTTAATGCTCAGTAAGAAAAGATTAAATCCCAGGAAGAAAATATTGAATCTCAAAGTGAAAGAATAGTTTTGTTAGAGAAGCAAGCCGAGGATGATCATAAAGACATCAAGAAGATAAAGACTATTCTCAAGGGTCTCATGGAGAAGGAAAAAAGATCCAAAATAGTCAAATCCGGTCTTTTTTTGTATCTTGACTTTCTTGTTTTTTTGTACTTTCAAACATAATGAAAATTGTGTTTGCTCAACTCTTCTGTTGTTATTACTAATTTTTCAAGTATGTTATTATATTTTCCATTCCCTCAAATTATTTTTGAAAATCACAAAGGGGGAGAAGGAAAAAGAATCCCAATAAAGAAGGAAAAGGATCCTAACAAAGGGTGAGAAAGAAAAATAACTCAAATAGAGTTTATCTAAGGGGGGGGGTTTTATTAAAGAATACATTCTTATTATTAATGAAATACCATTCCAGGAATATAGAATACGATCCATAGAGTTTCACAGCCTAAGGGGGAGTTAGTCGTATTCATCAACATCCATAAGCAAATGGAGATAATCCTTAATGTTTTATTTCTTCTTAGATTTTCTTTTTTTAATGATGTTTGTGATTTCCAAAAAGGGGGAGATTGTTCAGTCAATAAGTTTTTCCTTATGACTTTTCCATTCCTTCTTGTTTTGAAAATCACAAACACATTATCTTTAAGGAAAAACACTTTTATAAGGAAAATTTCTTTTATAAGGAAAATGCTTTTATAAGGAAAATTGCTTTTATAAGGAAAATTGCTTTCAAAAGGAAAATCACTTTTGTAAGGAAAATTATCCTTATCATATTTTCATTATCTATATCCATATATTTCATAATTATAAGAATCATATTCATTTCTATATTCTCAGAATCATTTAAAACATTGATATGAAGCATTCTGTTTTATGCTCCGAATTCTGGATGAGAACCATAGTGAAGTTCCTCTCCGAATTCTGGATACGAACTCTGATAAAGTTCTACTCCAAATTATGGATACGAACTCTGATAAAGTTCTACTCCAAATTCTGGATACGAACTCTGATAAAGTTTTACTCTGAATTCTGGATACGAACTCTCATGAAGATTCGATATCGAAATATAATGATGAATCTTGATTATGAATTCTCATTACAAATTCTAATGATGAATTCTCATTCCGAATTCTGATTCCGAATTCTCATTCCGAATTCACCTATTAAATAGAATCTGATTATCTTTGTTTATACACTCTGAATATATTTAGACTCCGAATAATTTTTTTGTTAGACTCCGAACTTTTGAGTTAGACTTAAAACGATGCCGTACATTCTATTACACTTGTTTTGTTATAAAATGATGTCATCTATTCCGTTATAAACTAACCGTTGTCTAAGTGACACATGTACAGGTCCCTCCGAATTTTAAAGAAGATATGACCATTGGAGGAGGGAGCCAATCTTGCCTATAAATAGGAGCTCATTTGAAAGAGCTTCGTACAACTTCTTCGACATTGTTCACACATGCTGTTGAAGTGATTTCTCGAGAGAGAGGTTCTTATTAACTCTCAAAGATTCATGCGACTCCGAATGTTGGTGATTACAATCGAGGACTTCCGGGGATAGGAAGACAGAGGTGCCGACTACCTTGAAGTTCGAGGGCTTCCTTGCTGAGGAAGACAGAGGTTTCCAACTACCTTGAAGTTGAGGGCTTGCGGGGATAGCAAGATAGAGATTACGATGTTCATATCGATGGCTTACCTTGGTGTGGGTAAGACAGACTTTCTTGAAAGTATAAATCAAGGGATCTTTATATAAGGTTGTTGGATACCCTTCTCTTTGGGTTAAAAGACATATATCTTGTCACTTGTAGTATTACTACTTGTTTGATTCCGCTACACATTGTTTTTTAAGGAAAATATAACTTTCTTATACTTTTTTATTTGTACTCTGTTTCATTTAGATTCTATACGCTTTAAGGTAGAATCTCATATTGTAATCTTTAGTTAAGTTTCAATTTCCATATTCATATTTCCGGAACCTACTTTCGGAATCTCTTTCTAGGTTTAAGAAAGTACATAGAACTTGAAGTTTATAACTTCATTCCTTATTCCGATTATTCATCTAGTGTTAGAGGTGTTGTGAATTAGCTTAGTTTAACTTTGTTAAACTTAGCTTTTTCGTTTGTTTAAGGAAATTTTTAAAGTATACAATTCACCCCCCTCTTGTATATTGAGAATTTACATCATTATTTCGATCCCACAATGTTATCATAGATGGAAAAAAAATTTGAATGATTTTTTAAATACACTTCATGAGAAAATTATACAGTCTCATTTGAAACATACTTCTTAAAACATTAAACCTTTTGAAAATAATTTCCATGAAAATAAACGTGAAAACTTATAAAGGATAAATTGGAAATATTTTTCAATCCATTTTTCCTTTGAAAACTTGTAGTGTAGCTAAAAACCTTTTTCAAAAATGATTCTCCTAAAAAACATATAAAATAAATACGAAACCCTTTTGAAACAAATTTCCTTGAAAAATACGTTGAAAATTTATAAATACAAATTGAAAATTATTTAAAAACCATTAAATTTAATTTTTGTTTTAAAAATAATTTATTAAAAATTAACCTTTTAAACATGAAATGAAAAATTCTAAGAAATTATTATGGGTAAATTGTTACATGTCATATGATTTAAAAAAGTATATTCCTTTTGAATGGTAAAAAGATAAAAAAATTCCTTGTTTGGAAATTGATAAGAAGATTAATTTTATAAACACTAGTAAAAGAAAAATGAGGTAAAAATTTATTTTAATGATCATAGGATATTAGTATCTTATTCCTCAAATACCTTTTTATAAATCATTGTTTTGAAAGAACATGGACTTTTTACTTAAGTGGCAGGTAAGGTTATATTTTATTAAAAACATATTATTAATTATCTTATGTACCAAAGAGTGGGAAAATTCCACTAATTCATGAATACATCAATACTAACCATAGGAGTAGATAATTCATGAGTTTTCTTGAATGATGGATGATAATATTTCATCAATAAAACATAATCATGAATAATATCAATAAATGGTGAGATTGCTTCAATAAACTCCTTCAACATGGTAACATTGAATCATAATACCCATGCAGTAAAATGAAGCTACATGGAGCTTAAAATATCATGAAAATAAGTTTATCCATGATATAACATTTTGATTCAATTTTATACACCATATTTAAAAATATTGGTGTATAACATGGTATGTGCCTGAAAAAAGTAAAATTGAGATGAAATTAATTTACCGATTTGTTAACTTTGGGAACATAAACAACATTATCGAAAGATCATAAAATGGTTATGTAAATTAATATAAATTTATGTAAAATATGAATACAATACATTCATGGTCATTATATACACCACACAAAATACGTGAGCAGTGAATACAACATGTATCTCACAAAAATAATGAGAGAGATAAAATTCCATTACCTTCAGTTAAAGTTCTCCCATGTGAATTTATATTTATGAATAACAATCTAATGTTAATTGGTTACTTTATTCAAAAGATTTTCCATGTTTATTATTGATTTTACTTAACTTATTACCATGTTGCCTGAAACTACTAAAAAAAATTTTGTTTAAGTCTGGTGTTTTGACCAAATTCGGCTCATGTGTCTAAAACGACTTTGGTTGGCCTCCTATGGTCAAATGGATAATTATATAAACATATATATAATAATAAAAATGACATAATAATCACTTTTATAATTTAATTTCTCTCTTAAATCAAATAACTAAATATGGTTGTGAAAAATAAATCAACAATACAATCATGTAGACCGAAGGTCGTACGTACGGATGAGTAACGTTCCCATTTCTCAATGATCATTATAAAAATATGATAAGTGAAATTAATATTTCCAGAAATATTATTATATCATAAATAACATATTAATTAATTATATGTTCTTATATATATAATTCTTTTTATTTAAGAGGAATCACATCATGTCGAGGAGGTGGTAGTCTACACATCCACGAACGACGTTATCACTTTTTAAGTGTGTGGAAGGGTAATAAATAAAATGTTATATATTATATTTCCAGAATTTTAGTTGTTTAATTAATTTAATATCTATGTTTTTTATGTCAAATATTTTTAATTAAAACATTCCTTTATACATTCCATGTATCGTGTGAGTGAATCGTCTCACTTTGAGGGGCCGATTGTCCAGACTTCCACAAGTGATGTTATCATGTTTACACATAATTGAAAGAATAATGGAATTTGATTTAAAAGAATAAAAAAATGATAAATACATTATATATATCTATATATGTCATATATAAACCAAGTGTAAATCATAATTCCCATCCTTGAAAGCGGGAAAAGGAAAAAACAAACAATCATCATTTCACGAGGCGGTAGTTCACCATACACTAACAGTTTGTTCATTACACATTTGATGATGTTGTGTGTAATTGTAGGTAAAAACATTAATATAAAAACATATCATTATATTTATGATACTTTGTTGTTATATAATTATTATATAAATAGATTTTAGAGGGTGTATAAAGAAAATAAAAGAAAAGATGTTGCCTCTTCTTTGGGAAACACTTATTTGTTTGCACCAATGGGATTCCTTGGATGGATTCATGGCCAAAGATTGGATTTAATAAGTAAGTGAATGATCTTGTGGAGATACATTGGAATATTTTCTTTGAGACAATGTGTCTTGAGAGGTGTGAGAAAGTGTGTGGAAAGGAGAACTTTTATAATGGTGGACGAGTGTCACTCTTATAATATATTTGAAAAAGGGAAACCCCACCCATGTTTGATTATTTAAAGTGGATAAAAAAGTGGTTAAAAGTATATAAAATGGAGTAAAAGGTAAAAATATGGCTATACAACTGATTTTTTACATGTTTTTAGGTTATATTAATCCTTAATATTTGGGTTTGTTCCCATGTTAATATTAATTTAATCTTAATCATCGTAACTAATATTATTTATCTTCACAGGTATTTTTGGTAAAAAACTAAGTAAATATTATTAATCATCATAAATTATTATAAATATAAATATTGAATCAATTTTTTAAAATTTCAGTTAGAGCATTGGTAGAAATTAATTTAAATTAAATCCCATAAACATGATGACAAAACGGGTCTTGAAATTAAAAATATTGAAATTGTTGATAAATTTTTATAACCAATTTCAATGTAAAATTTATTCCAATTATGTAAATTGGATATAATGAAAAAATTTGATCTAATTAAACTCTACAATATATTAACAATATAATGTAATCTTATAAATAAATTATATGAAAAATACTTTTGAGTTAAATTTCAGTATTTTTCACTATTCATTATAAATGAAACTTCATAGAACAAATCAAAAATTAACCCTCACATAATTTTTATATTTATATTTAAAAATATAGTTTATTTTTTAAAATAAACTTTATAAAAGTGGCCAAATTTAAATTTCAAATAGGTTTTCTATTCAAAGGCTGTAAAATTTTCTTAATAAAAATATAGCTTTTTATGTATATCAGTTGGTTTATTAATATCTTATTCCTATAGATTAAATTGGATGGATATTAAAAATATATTATTGAATATTTATTATATATATATAACATTAATATTAATAACTAATTGTAATTAATTTAGTTTATTAGGATAAAATACCTTTGTGAGCATAAAGATTGTTTTCTATTAAAATATTTCCATTATATTTGATTGGTTCATTATAATTAATGAATTCGTTTTATATTTTTTAACATAAGTTTTAGTAATTTTTACTATTCATAACAACTTACATAATGGCAAGGTTATATAAAAATATTTTAATAATATATTTTTTTTGGTAAAAACCTAGTCTTGCATGTTATGCAAGACATCGATTAATGTTAGTCTTACGTATAATGTAAGATAACATCAATGTTATTTGTAAAGAAATATAACATTTATGATTCATATTTTGCACGATTAAATTGGAATTGAGTATAAAACAAGCCAAAGATAGTCCTTTATTATATATAAAACAACTATTTTCTGTTTTGTGTAAAATGAAACATATCAAAAAGAATAAATTATTTTTAATAAAAAATAATTCCCAAAATCACAGGGGGTTATATTCTACCCCCCCCCCCCCATAAAATAAATTTCACCCTTGATATTCTACTGGGTTTTTAATGGTTTAATACTAGAATGTTACACTCTTAAAAACCCCCATCAAAAAATGAATACTAAAATGTCCATTTAAAAATTAATGTTGAAAACATAACGATTACCCAAATTAAAATAAAACTTGGTTTCCAAATGGGATAACATTGGTGTAAAGTGAGAACATAGACATTAAAGATAAATCAAACCATCATTTTCTAATGTTGAGTGATAGAGAAAAAGGTGAGGAGAAATTTAACAATAAAAAATCTGTAAAAATGTGATGAAATAAGAGGCCATCAGATTTATCAGAAATGGAGGTACTAAGATAATTTTTTTGGTTTAAAGATAATTTTTATAAAAGTTAATTAATATCCATGAAAACATATACATACATGATTTCTAGAAAACAACGCCATTATTTGTTCCTTGATCCACTTTACCTCTTTCTCAAAAAAGAAGGTGAGTTTTACATTAATTAAGCAATAACAGATGATGGGATTTATGATATTTCATCCCATCTATCATTAGTTATCACCAATACATAGTTTTTATAATAGGTTATCCAATTTCCATAAATACTCAAGCAGTGAGACAATACATTATTCATAAAAATGATATCCAAATTTTAAATTAATATTCCATAAATGATTAACCTTATTACCCTTATAAAAGATAAAAAATCAATACTTTAGAAAGAACATCACAAAATCATAATAAAATTGATCCCCTTTATATCACAAAGTTACTCTTGGTAGTCACGTTTCAAAAATGGTAAAAACATCATCATATATTCTCTTGAAACATGGAAATAAAATGAATTACTATAAATCTATATTTTAAACATGCATGTCTCTTTATTTCAAATTATTTTTCATATATTAATTAAATAAAAAAAGCTGTAAACATTATATCATAAACCACTTGTTAAAAAGTCTTTAATTAGTTCCATGATAATCAGTTACGACCAATTAACTTATACCTATAAAAAATATCTTTATAGAAAAAAAAATTACCCTAACATAAGGAACAAAATGAGGGTAATATTTCCTCATTCAAAATATCATATTTTAGTTAAATCACTTTCCTCATCCATCAAATACATTTAACATAATATTTTAAATCCTTAGAGAAAAACATAAACTGAAAAATCCGTGCATATTTCACCATTTATAATACATAATTATTTAATACAAATATATAGAAGTATTGATTATTCAACATAATCTATAAGTAATAAGAATTCCACCTCATAGTATTACTTAATTCCTATTTCCTTTCAAATTTCCTCTATAGTCTCATCATCATAAGAAATATAACCATTACTCATAACACCATGATGATTATCTTTAAAACATTTACACTTATGATAACAATTTTTATAATGATCATTCATTCCACACATAAATACCTTAACCTCTAATAATTTATTAGGGAAGAAAATATTCCCAGCCATTTGGTTACTCAAACCCTTCATTTTTCATCTGTAGTTGCTTTCCTTGTGTCCTTATTCTCTACATGAAAAAAAATTTATTGTTCCACTAAGACATTCCCTCAAGTTATTAATTCCAAATTATTGACACAAGGAAAAAACAATTTTCTTTCATTCATGGTCAGTATTACCTAAACACTCAGCGATCTCCTTTATTCCCCTCTTTGGTGAGCCCACTAGTTGTTCGAGGAACATGTTTTTGATCATGTTCCCTGAAAACTAATTAGGCGTGATCACAACAACCTTCAGTACAGTAGTTATCCCATTTAGCTTCTCATTCATAGATTTTTTATCACATTAAATTTTAATGTGGTTCCATCTAATTCTCTAAATTGACTAAAATAATAAATCAGATGGTTAGAAACACATATCACAGAAGAAAACCACATAATCCTGAAAAATTTGTTTTGGGTTTTTGAAATCATGATAGCTACCATCTAATGAACGACACCTTAGGTTTATAATATTTTATTTAGAGTCCTATTCTATTCAAATACTTCATAATGGTTTTTAAATACTTTGGTAATTTCCAATGCATATCCCCCAGGAGTGTCAAACTAGGTGTGCAGTAAGGCCGGATGTCGTGTACTAGATTACCCAAAGTTAGGCCCTAGATAACATATTATATTTTTCACACCGAGGAACATCTTTTCCAGATCCACATAAAATTGCAGTATCCACATAGGGATGTATTTCTAGGATACCACTCACTATATCCTTTTACAAAGTTCAAATACATTTTACTATAATTTTCCTTATCGTTATACTTATCTTTAGACATTTTCTTAGAGTTCACACTAAATTGTTATCATCCAAGTTTATAAAGGTTACTAAAATATAATAATAACTATAATGAACCAATATTAACTTACATACCCAATACATCTTATTTTTGGAATATTTATAACATTACAAAGATAGATGCTCAAAGACCGTATTGGTTTAGTGACTTTGGAAACATAAATACATAAACACTATTACATAAGTGATCTATATTCACTCCCACTAGGTTCTTTATGACTACAACCCTAATTAAACACATCATAAATAATACGTATCATCAAAAAATAGGGATTAAAACATAAAAGGGTTGAGATCATGAGGTTGGAAAGGGAAAACAATATAGACATGTAAGCATAAACATGAGCATAATGGTATGAGGGAACTATCATGTAAATAGAAGATTATACCCTACATATTAAATATCATAAAAAAATAATGACTTAAATATTTTATGTTAATTAAACATGAATCCTAAGGAAATTAAGAACATAATCCATAAAAGTGTAGTAGAGTAATAATAAATGGAATTGTGGAAAACACATAAGCATATAATATTATTTCCATAGTATCCAAGTAATTGCTTCCAAGAGAATATTAATTGTATGTGTTCACTCCCCATATGATCTTGGTTGTCATTTTTCACTCTCATGTCCATATTAGTAGCATGAATTCACTTCCCATACCATCATGCTTGTCATGGTTTACGACCATGGAAAACTTAGTAGTCAAAGTTCACTCCCAAGTCAATATTTGTCTATATCATGGGATATAAATATTTACCCAATACATTTGAGGGAGATATAGGTCTCACCAATACTATATTTAAATCTTATAAATTTGTTCCCCAAGATAATAGAAAATAAAATAATAACAAATTAAATGAAATGGGTATCACAGACATCTAATCATATCTTATCTTGTGGAATAGATACATGTTTCATAATCATTTCATCAAAGAAAAACGTTTTAAAAGAAGCAAGTTTCATAAGTATATAACACCAGAAATAAAAATTGATTTCATAAATATCATGGAATAAAATGTAAATTATTAAGATAAATAACATGAATGTAAACATTTAATGCTTTCCCCATAAAGGATTCACAAGTACCAATAGATGTTATATTAAATGGGAAATAATTTGGAAAAATCATTAAAGAACCCTTCATGAAGAAATTATCCTTTATACTTTTAAAATTTCTTATTTAAAGATTAATCCTTTTGAAAATAAATTTCATAAAAATAAAATCTAAAACTTGTAATGAAAGCAATGAAACCATTTTGAAATCCTTTTTATTTGAAAACATACAGAGGATATTGAAAACCTTTTGAAAATCTTTTTCCATGAAAATACATAAAACATCATAATAACGATTTGAAAAATGATTTCCTTCAAAAATAATATAATAACTTATAATTAAAGATAGAAAATGATTTTAAAACCATCTATTTGAATGTTTCTTTTAAAAAAAATTCTAAAAAATTTTAATCTTAAACATGAAATGATACTTCAAATAAATGATAGTGGGTAAATAGATACATTCAGTAAGAGGTAAAAACAATATTCCTTTTTCATTGGAAAAAGTTATAAAAATACATTGTTAGAAAATCTACAAGAATATTTCATTGAAAAAACTAGTTAAAGAAAAAAAGGTATAATATTTTTTAATTATTATTGGGGATTATTAAATGTTATTGTAATATCATTGGAAAGCATGATATTGAATGAATGTATATTTCTATGTGAAGAGAGTGCCAAGGTGTTATTTTCTTAATTTTTTTAATTATACTAAGTAGAAAAGTGTTGGAAAATATGAATAATACATAAATGCATCAAGACTTACGATAGGATAAGAAAGTAGTGGGTTTTCTTGAAAGATGGATCATATGATTTCATCAATAAAAACATGATCATAATGAATATGAAAAAATGGTGATATTGTTTCAAGAAACTCTAACCACATGGTAACTTTGAATCCTAAAAACCATATAAGAAAATGAAATTACATGAAGATTAAAATATCATGGAAATTAGTAGATTCATGATATAAAATTTCAATGTAACTTTATACACCTCGTATAAAAATATTGCAGTATAACATGTCATGAGTCCCAATGAAGGAAAATTGAGACAAAATTAATTTACTGATGGAAACTTTTGAAATATAAACCCCAAGATAGAAAGATCATAAAATGTATAATTAATTTCCTATATAATTAAGTATATGATTCATATAATAAATTCATATATTGTATATGAATAAGGTATGTATCTCAAGGAAATATCGAATGAGATGAAATTAACATACCTTTAGTCTAACTTGTATTGTATGTCTCCATATTCCCAAATAATATAATTAAGTTAATTAATTGAATTTTTCATAAAATTTGTCCTGTTTATTATTAAATTTAATTCATTTATTTCCATATTTTATAAAACTACTTAAACAATTATTTTTAAGTTGGGTGTTTTTAAAAAATATGGTTCATGTATTAAAAACAAAATTGGTTGGTCGACTATGGTCAATGGGGTAATTATATAAACATCTAAATAATAATAATAATGAAATAATTACAATATTTATACATTAATTATATTTTGAAAACCATTTACTAAATATAGTTGTAAAAAATGGATCAATGTTATAATCATAGAGATGGTAGGTCGTACGTTCTCTTTAGTAACGTTCCCATTTCTCAAGGATCGTTATGGAAAGAAGGATAGTAACATTAATCTTTCTATAATTATTAGAATATCATAAATACCTTATTATAAATTCATATATATATATATATATATAATTCATGTGATGTAAAATTAATCACATCATGTGTAAGAGGTGACAGTCCACACGTCCACGAATGATGTTATGACTTTATAAGTGTGTTAAAGGTTAAAAAATAAAATGGTATATATTATATTTCTAGAAAGGTAGTTATGTCATCGATATCATATAGATGTTTTTTATTTCACATAAGTTTATTTAAAACCATCCTTTATACATTCTATGTATATTTCTGTAACATACCCAACCCAGGAGCCACTAAAATGGGGCCCCGAGATGGGTTTCCACGTGACTTGAAACACACCTCCCCTTATAGTAGATGTCCATGACTAGTAGTATGGGTATAGATATGTCACATGGGGAGAATATACCCTCATCACTAGATAATCTATATCAGATAAAATATATAAAATAGAAAACAATATGCAAAGACCAATTGACTTGTATTATAAATATCCCCCAAAATTGTGCACAACCACAACCAACAGTAAATGTGGTATGTCAGGATAAGTAACACTAAAGTCAAAAAAATAAAAAAAATATAAACAATAGAAACCCTAAAATTATCCTAAATCCATTTATTGAACCTCATCTATGCAAGTCCAATGCCCAATTCAACTCTGTAGAACATGGCCCATTCCCTTGTCCTGACCTACATCCATAAAATCACTAGGCAACCCAATGGAGGCCTGAGTAGGGTGTGAGTACAATTCCCTAGGAATCTACCAATGGTGTGTAAAAAATATCCAGTATAAAAATATAGTGCAACTAAGTATTAAATTAATTAAATATAGATAAAATATAGTTTGATGGCTACTAGTTACCAATATTTACTTATATATTACTAACAATTGTGCCAAATTCATTATTTTTATCTTCTTAAGTAATATGTTCATCGTCAACATGTAAACCATTGTTTGGAATTTACATCATTCGCACAATGGTTAAGGTAATTCATCATTTTGTATACTGGAATATGTCAAGTCCTTATCTCACTATTGATAATACATCACAAAAAACACAATATCTTCACCATAATGCCTCGGTCTGAGAGGTAAGAGAACTTTAGAGGAATAGAGCTCTATCCCTTTACCAAATCCACACATTAGGGGTGGAGTTTAGAGAATATGTATGACTCGACTCATGGGAGGATCCTCACTCCTTTATCCCATAACCAACTCCATTCTCACAATCTTATTCATGTATTCCCCACACACTAACTATATCACAACCAAAAACAACCTACACATATTACCATCAAAATCCATAAAAATCAACATGGGAATTAATACTATTCCACAACCCATTAACACATTTTACATTTACATTACAATTCTGATTTATCCATATTCCCATTAACATTCCTAGATCACTAAGAATTTTAATTAATTCTCTTATATCCACACATCTCATATATTAATTAATTTCCCTATAAAACCCATTGAACATATTCATTGTTTTATATTAACTAACTCTTTTAGGCATTACTAACATAATTCATAAGCCACGTGTCATGTTCTCAATTAACCTAATTATCACATCTTTGTGCCACGCCAAACAACCCCTTAATAAATTATCAAGTAGACGTACACTACTAATATTCCACTTCCAACTCCACTAAACATATCACATGTTCATCAATGGATTTACAGTATCATACATCAACTTAGCACGTATTTTACCAATTCCTATGTCCAGGATTGTCGGTGCACCCCATGAGTGATTGTAAATCAGTCAAATCATTCTATAGGAATCCCCCGATGTCTATAAGGGTTTATATTTACCATTTAGAGAACCATTTTACCAATTCTCAGTAAATACATCAAAATCAAAATAATAAATAACCAATAAAGAAACCAGAATACAAATAAATACAACGAAACTATGGGAAATAACGTGTAGACCACCTAACTCAAATCTATTGGAAAAAGAACTCCTAAACATGGTATTTGATCTGAATTCAATCACATATCCATGCCTCAGACTAGATGTCACTATAAAATAATGTTATTTTATATTCATAAGAAGTTTACCAAATATAAAAACTATAATCCATAAATAAGAAGAAATGTGGAGATTAGACTAACTTGTAACTTTGTTCTACAACCAAAGGAGCTCGAAACAACCATGAAATGAGGGAGATTGACCCTTGGAAGACATTGAGGGTTATTTTTCATCCCTAGGGTTTAATGGAGAAAATTAGGGGAAAAAATCTAGGGAAGACATACAATCATGTAATGGAAATTTTGTAATTTTTCCATCTTTTATAGGGGTGCACAGTTTACCCGCATGGTCTTCCAAACGGTTCACAACCATCTATCTATGAAAAGTTGGGTTTCTAGGTTACCTGGGAAGCCCCAATAAATTTTTCAATTGTGAGACAACCATTCATGATAATTGTATGAACCCGGACATTCATTTTAGGTAGGTTTTACCTTTTTTGGAGTTTTTGAGAAAAGAGGAGTTCTAGAAATTTTTTAAGTACACACCATGTAATTTGACGCTGCTTGATCCCGTGTGCTAGACGTTTCAGTGCCACACACACGACCATGTAGGGGTGACTTGGAGGCCGCTTAAAGTGGAGTACGGAAAATCCTAGTATACGTCGTGTACTCCAAAAGTACATGTTGTGTACTTTCATTTTTTTCATTACAGAGATCAGGGTCGCGTCTTAACCCCAGAACCATCTTATTCTCCAGCTTCATTGACCGAGAGAAAGGGTATGGCTGTGGTTCTTCTCCAATCCCCCATGCCCTCATTCGTTCTCTGAATCGACCGTCGTTGATTTTGTTTGAACTGCAGTAGTAAGCTCTTCCTTCTTCTAGAGCACCGTTTTCCAATTCCTCCTCTTTTCTAAGTTATCGTGGGTTGAAGGTATTTTTCATTTTCATATATCTATGATGTTATATTTGGATTGAATCATCGTGGTTCAGGTATATCGATCTCATAGCATCAAGGTAGGTGGTTTGTGCCCTTCCGTTCAAAGTCCTTGAGTTTTATGTGCAATTTTAACCAATACCCGCGAACGGGGTATTGCGTGTTTACTATTTTGCCCCAATTTTTTTTATCCCTTTCTTCTATTCATGTGTAGATGTAATTTGTATATTTATAATGATAATTACTATGATTGGATGTTATTCCCATGACTGTTTCTATTTATGACCTTTTGGTCTTTTTCAGCCTTTTTGGCCATCATACCTGTTTTCCATGCCTTGTAACCATAGGATGGTTTGTTGTTCTATGACTTATCTTGATATGCTATAAAATGGTTAGCCAAGTAGCTCTGTAGTTTTACTTTGGACTTATAGAATTATTATGCACTGACGGGCACGGGGCCGTGAGATCCTAGTGCTATAGACTATAAGGGGATAGACCGAGTGAGCTTCCTAAGAGAGTCTTGAACATTATAGACTATAGGGGATAGACCGAGTGAGATTCCCAGAGAATCTTGGATATTATAGACTATAGGAGGGTAGACTGAGTGAGCTTCCTCATAGATTCTTTAGCTTTATAGACTACAAGGGGATAGACAGAGTGAGCTTTCTCAGAGATTCTTTGTTTTGTTTGAATTTCCTTAAACCATTCCAGGCTATAAGAGGAATTGACCGAGTGAAATTCCTTAGAGAGTTTGTGATAGACCTGAGGCTATAGGAGGAATTGACTGAGTGAGCTTCCGTAGAGAGACTCTAGAATTTGGGGCTATAAGGGGAATAAACCGCGTCATCTTCCTCAAAGAGTTCCTGCCTACCTTACCTATAAGTGGAATTAACTGAGTGTGCTTCCTCAGAGATTCTTATATTTATATATGACCAAACCAAATGGGTTTGGCTGAGTGTTATGCCTAGAGAGTTGTTGGTACTTCTTGGATAGGACCAGAGGGGATGGCCGTGAGTACTTCCCAGAAGGATTTTCCTATTGTGGTAAGTTGTTCCTTCACTATAGCTTGTTGATCTGTTGATTGTTTACTGTTGTGTATTATACTGTTTACTGGTTACTGTTTACTGCTTACTGTACTATTACCTGCCATATTCTCACTGACTGTTAGGAACAAATCATCGAGTGGTTGCCTACTAGGATTTAGTCTCACACCCTATTTGGTTCATGATTTTGGACCCAAATAGATTATGTTGTTCCAGTTATAGACATGGGCAAGCGCCCTTCTACTTCAAGTACTTGATTTCGTTAGAGCTGGAGAGCATGGGACCAAGTCGAGGCTTGCGATGCTGAGGATTTTCTTTTCTGTTTCCTTTTGTAATTTGGTTTAGTACTGTATTCCACTGTGTGAATTTTTTGGCTTCTTTCCTAGACATATGTATCTTGTATCATTATATATATATATTTTTGCTCCTTCTATTTATCATATTCAGTCTTTCGTTGTTTATTTCTGTATTGATTGTTTACTACTTTTTCTATTGTTTATTGTTTTCTCTTCCGATATGTACTCTGTCGATGAGAGCATAGTTTCTCCACTATCACACCCAAGACCCTCGCTGCTAGTCGGGAGCCTATGGCGTTTGGGAAAATGCACTTGAGTCCATGTGACCAACTGAGTACGGGGTGCCTTTGGGTGGCTTCAGGAACCAGGATGTTTCAAAGTGGTATCAGAGGAATTATTTTCCCTTGACTTACTATTTGGATCCTATAGTCAGGGATAGGATGGAATATGTACTTGGTAATAAGCTGTGTCCAGTAGTTGCTAACCCGTGAAAAGGGAAAGGCCATACTACCTCGTTTAATGTAGTTTTACTTGTCTGAACTTTTACAATTGATTTGATTTCACCATTGGGTGATTCACATGCTTTGTTCTATTACTGTTGTTCTTATTGCGGTTCTATTTCTGTCCCAACCCGATGATATGAGGGTATTCCATCTCATGAATCATGTTGTCACTTTTTAGAAATCACATGCCATGCATTCTTACCATGTCCTCTAGGATGCATTAGAGATTGCATGTTGTTGTGATAGACGTTGTGTAGATTATGCATGTTGTTGTGATATATTCCTTGATAGAATCTCTGTTGTTTGATAGAGAATTTGTCATGTAGAGATTTACTGGAATGAACACCAAATTTCTATTCTTGGGGTGTTATGGGACCACATGAATCAGAACATGATGGATCATTGAATTGTTCCACTTGTATATGATATGAATGAGATGCCAAGCATTGATTCGTGAGATGTATGGGCCCTAATGAATCAGAATTTGGCACCTTAACAATTGTTTTCGGGGATTCGGAGAAGTTTTGGAACTACTACCCAGAATAAACCAGAATACATGGCATGTACTTTATTAATACACATCATGAAGTTTTTAAACCGTGTCACTGACTATGTGGGCAGAAACATGGGGTTGTGAAAAATCTTCAAGAACACGCTGTGTACGGTAGCTACACGCCGTGTTGTGGTAACAGTGTGTCTACCTATGTGGATAACAACAAGGATGGATGAAACTTTGACTATACACATTGTGTCATATTATCACACGCCGTTTCATGTAACATAAGAACTCGTTCGTGTCACAAACAACACGGGTCGGGGAAAACCTTCAAGTACACGCTGTGTTCTTAGAGAGCATGCCGTGTAGAGTGAACTGTGTAACCGGCGGTGTAACTAACAACACAGGTTGTTGAAACCTTGTCTAGTACATGTCGTGTCCTTTGTGAACACGCCGTGTAGTCTAGAATTTAGAGGACCATGTGGGTTAGCTGTGTAAGGAGACTTAGGAAGGGGAATAGAGTTCAAGTACATGTCATGTGTGGGGACAAGGCGTCGTGTGGTTCGGGCGTTACACGACCAATTATGGAAGAGGTACACGATCATGTGAATGGCTTATAGAAACACGCCATGTAGTCATATTTTGTAAAAATTGAATGTTTCTTTATCATGTTCCCCTCTTTTACTCTTGTGTTCTCAATCTTAGATAATCCTGATCTAAGGTGTTCTTTTGACCTTTCAATGTTATGCCACTAAGACATCCTCCTGTTGTACGTCAGCTGACAGATGGTGATCAGACACTGGATATGGCCGATCAGGGACCTCCTACAGATCCTCCTACTATGGCAGCCTTGACACCAGCATTTATACCAGTTTCAGGCGTCGATGTGCAGTTCATGGAATATTTTCTAAAGATGATGCAGACCTTCCAAGGAGCATCGGCTCCTGCCCCATCGATGGAAGAGTTGACATGGGTTTTTCAGCAGCAACATCCTCCCACCTTCTCAGGGGGAGGAGGACCTCAGGATTCAGAGTCATGGATAGAGGTCACACCCACAATTTTCGAGCATCCAGAGATACCTCTAGATAAGAAGGTGAAGCTCACTAACTATATGATCCGAGACTCCGCCAAGAGGTGGTAGGAGGTGATCTCACAGTCAGGACACCAACAGAGTATGACTTGAGATGAGTTTCGACACATCTTCTAAGATTACTTCTACCCAGAGACCTTGAGGGCCGATCAAGACTGGGAGTTTATGAGTCTGGATCAGGGTACTCTTTCTTTCATGGAGTACTCGTCTCGCTTTACCGAGTTACAATGTTTCATGCTGATTTTAGTAGGTGATGAGATATTCCTGTCTTGGAAGTTTGAGGACAGTCTCAAGCAGGAGATTTTTTCCCAGGTAAACATCTTTCGGTTGACTTTGATATCCTCCATCATCAACCAGGTGCTGATCACTGAGTGCAATCTGAGTGACTCTAGGATAGTGAGACAGGGCAGTTCGACATCCAGAGTCAGTGTTCCTCCTACTGATAGCTGGAAGCGCCGTAGGGAGTCTGGTAGAGGATTATAGAGTAGAAGGAATGTGTCTTCCGGAAGCCAGGTAGTATGCTACTAATGTAGGAGGAGTGGGCATACTAGGCATCAGTTCTAGAGAGACCCGATAGATTGTCGATCTTGCAGCAAGATGGGTTATCTTTAGCATTTTTTCAGATCTTCTCACCTACAGCTGGTGGTAAGGGTTCTTCTAAGACCCCACATACAGGAGTTGCATCGCCAGTTTCTCACCTGTCTGGGAACTGGAGTTCTTCTGGCCATTTGGGATGATGTGGAGGTTGTGGTCATGGTGTTCAGTCACCAGGTTACCAATGACAGCAGAGTGGATTAGCTCAGAGCTGTCAGGCAGGGTCGTTGGGCCGCGGTATAGGCCAGACTTTTGTAGTGGAGCAGACCTATCAAGATAAAGATCCTGACCCTTCTACCATTCGAGGTGAAATATTAGTAGCCTCTTTTTTATCTTGAGATCTTTTCGATACTAGTTCCATGAAAAACATTATCTATGTTTCTGTTGTAGAGAGCCTTGCAATCTGCATCTTTTCCTCTACTGATACCTTGACGCTAGACACATAGTTGGGGACTAGATCAGCTAGTGTACGTCAGTGCAGAGAGTGAACTCTTGAGGTTGTAGGGTGTCACTTCTTATGGGACCTTAATGTCCTAGAGATGACGAGCTATGATGTCATTCTCAAAATGGACTGGTTAGTTCCCTTCCAGGCAGTCATCGATTGCTATCACCGTAGGGTGAGTTTCGTATCTCCAATGATTGGATCCTTTCTTAATAGAAGCGAGCAGGATGTCTAAGCTAGTTGAGCCGGACTTGAGAATCATGGACTAGGAGGAGTTATAGCCCAGATTGCTAGTCGATATCTAGATGACTAGGGGAATTCGTAGTTAGACTTTCCTTCAGTGGTGGAACGTTTCGGAGCTGTATTTTCAGAGGACTTTTCAGGTTTTCATCCAGGGCGTGAGGTTGAATTTTCGATTGTTCTTGTTCCAAGAGTGGCACCAGTTTCCATTACTCCTTATAGGATGGCTACACCTGAGTTACAAGAGCTCAAGAAGCATTTGGAGGAGTTGCAGGTGAAGGCTTTCATCCGACACTGTACTTCTCCTTGAGGTTCGCCTATTTTGTTTGCAAAGAAGGCATATGGTACCCTCAAGAATTGTGTGGACTATCGGAAGTTCAAAAAGTTGACCGTCAGGAACCGATATCCCTTGCCGAGGATCGATGATCTCTTTGATCATCTTCGAGGAGCCTAGGTGTTCCTGATGATTGATTTGAGATCCAATTATCATCAGTTGCATGTTATACCATCTGATATACCTCTTACTGCCTTCAGAAGCAGGGGTTGTCTATATTAGTATGTGGTTATGATGATCGGTCTTATGAATGTGCCTACAGTTTTAATGACACTGATGAACCGAGTGTTCCATCCATACTCTGATTCCTTCATGGTGGTTTTCATGGATGATATCTTGGTGTACTCTCACAATCGACACGACCATGCTACCCATATTGAGATCGTTCTGAGTACACTGAGTGAGAATTAGTTATATTTTAAGATCTCGAAATTCCACTTTTGGATGAATCAGAATCACTTCTTGGGTCACGTTATCTCAGAGACTGGAGTATCAGAAGACACAGAGAAAGTGAGAGCAGTAGTTTCCTCGGAGCAGCCAAAAAACTTCTCTGACTTTCAGAGTTTTTTAGGGTTTGTTGGATACTACAGGCATTTCATACAAGAATTTTCATTCCTAGAAGCACCAATAACAGGTCTGACCAATAATGGGGCAAAGTTATTATTGTCAGATTCTCTGGAGTCTTCCTTTCAGGAGTTGAAATGGAGGTTGACATTAGCACCAGTACTAGTCATTCCAGAGTTGGGAAAGAGCTACACTATCTACTATGATGCCTCAGGTATCGGTCTGAGATCTATGCTTATGCAGGGAGATGGAGTCATTGCGTATGGGTCTCGACAGTTGAGGCCACATGAGAGGAATTACCCGACACAGGATCTAGAGTTAGAAGATGTTGTTCTTGCCTTACGCTGTTAGAGACATTACCATCTGGGAGAGCACTTTGTGGTGTTTACCGACCACAAGAGTCTCATTTACATCATCACTTAGGATGATCTAAATCTGAAACAATGCAGGTGGGTCGAGTATCTTCAGTCCTTTGACTTTGAACTTGCCTATACACCTGGGAAAAGCAACGCAGTGGCTGACGCATTGAGCAGGAGAACTCAGATTTAGGCAGTTCATGTGGCTAGATGTGAGTGGCATCATATGGCTCTATTCTCTGAGATACATTTGGATGTTCATGACAAAAAGGGGTAGACCTTTCTATCTTCTATAACTGTTACCTCTACACTTCTTGATTGGGTACGGATGAGGCAGCTATCAGACTCATAAGGCCTAGTCCTTTGGGAGAGTGTGTCAGGAGGGGACCCTCTTCTTGGATGTATAGTAGGAAAGGATGAGATCCTGCGATTCTAGGGACGCATATGGGTGGAAACAGACATACGTGAGGAGAAGATGCAGGACTTTCATTCCTCAGTATGGGAAGTTCATCCTGGAATAACCAAGATGTATCGTGATCTACACCACCAGTATTGGTGGCCAGGTATGAAGAGATATGTTGCTGGTTTTGTCATGAGGTGTTCCACTTGTCAGCATGTGAAAGTGGAGCATCGGCGACCTGTAGGTCTTTTGCAGTAGTTACCCATTCTGAAGTGGAAGTGGAATGATGTCACCATGGATTTTGTGACAGGTTTTCCGATGTCTCCTCGAGGGAATGACGCAGTATGGGTTGTCGTTGATAGACTCACGAAGGTTTCTCACTTCTTTCCGATCAAGGAGACCTTCAGTTTTGATGAGTTGGGATGGTTGTACATCTGAGATATTGTACATCTACATGGAGTTCCAAAGTCCAATGTTTCATATTGGGATGCGCGTTTTACTTCTCAGTTCTGGCCGGGGATTCAGAATGCTTTGGGTACACATGTGCTTTTGAATACAGCATACCATCCCCAGATAGATGGAAAGTCCAAGTGTACGATTCAAGTACTTGAGGATATTCTTAGATCATTCATTCTAGGCTTTGGAGGTTCTTGGGAGAAACATATACCTCTTGTGGTGTTCGCCTACAACAACAGTTTTAAAGAAACTATTCTGATGGAACCTTATGAGGCTTTGTGTGGTAGGCCATGTTGGTCACCTTTATGCTGGTTGGATGCAGGAGAGGCAGCTTTGTTGGGACCTCGTCTTGTTTAGGATACCTCAAAGAAGATAGAGTTTATTCGGAAGAGGACGGCTACGACACAGTCTTTACAGAATTCTTATGCTGATCAGCGGAGATGACCCCTGGTGTTCGAGGTCGGGAATCAAGTTTTCCTACGTGTTGCACCAAGGTTGGGACACAAGGGGATTCAGAGACAGGGTAAGCTTTCACCTTGGTGTGTTGGTTCGTTTCAGGGTTGGAGAGATTTGGGCCGATTACCTATCGGTTGAAGTTACCTCCGAGGTACCTGGCTATGCATGATGTCTTCCATGTTTCTCAGCTATGACATTACTTTCCAGACCCATCTCATGTCATTAAACCTAAGGAGTTTGAGATTGAAGCAGATGCATATTTTGAGGAGCATCCTATCCGGATTGTCGATTGCAGTACAAAGTTTCTCCATGGTCGGTTTGTTCCTCTGGTACAGGTGCTATGGAAGCATGGGCGAGTATGAGACGAGAGTTGGGAGAGGAAGGTTGATGTATGATCACAGTGGCCAAAGCTATTAAGGGTTTCTTCTTATACACCTCTCTAGGGAAATTCAGGGATGAATTTATTTAAGGGGGAAGTTTGTAAGAACCCGGACCTTCTTTTCAAATAATTTTTTCCTTTTTCTAGTGTTTTTGAGAAAAGAGGAGTTTTGAAATTTTTTGAAGTACACGCCATGTACTTTATAAGTACACTCCATGTATTTTGATGCTGCTCGAGGCCGTGTTCTGTTCATTTCATGGCCACACACATGGCCATGTAGGGGTGATGTGGAGTCCCCTTAAAGTAGAGTACAGAAAAGCCTAATATCCTACATGTACTTTTTTTTTCTTCATTAAACGGAGTGGGGTTGCGTCTTAACCCCAAAACCATCTTCTTCTCCAGCTTCTTCGACCGATATTTAGGGTACGGCTGTGTATCTTCTCCAAGCCTTTGATCCTTCGTTCATTCTCCAAATCGACTACTGTCGATGGAGTTTGAACCATCGCAGTAAGCTCTTCCTTCATCTAGAGCACCATTTTCCAATTCCTCCTCTTTTCTATGTTATCGTGGGTTGAACATTTTGTGATTTTTGGTAGATCTACAATGTTATAAGGGAATTAAAGCCTCATGGTTCAAGTATATCAATTTTTGAGCATCAAGGTAGCTGTTTTCTGCCTTTCTGTTCGATGTTCACTTGTTTTATGTGCAATTTCCTCCAATACCCGTGAATGGGGTATTGCGTGTTTACTGTTTTCCCCTGTTGTTTTCTTGCCTTGCTTGTATGCTAGTGTAGAGGTAATTTGGATGTGTATAAAAATAATTGATACGATTGTATGTTTTTCCCATGCCTTGTTCTGTTTATGACCTTTTGGTCTTGTTCAGCCTTTTTGGCCATTATACATGTTTTCCATGCCTTGTGACAGTAGGATGGTTTTTTATTCCCTGAAATTGCTTGTATTGATGTAGAATATTTAGCCAAGTAGTTTTGTATGTTTACTTTGGACTTATAGAATTATTATACACTGACTGGGATAGGGCCGTGAGAACCTAGTGCTATAGACTATAAGAGGATAGACCGAGTGAGCTTCCTCAGAGAGTCTTGGACAGTATAGACTATAGGGGATAGACCGAGTTAGCTTCCCAGAGAGTCTTGGATATTATAGACTACAAGAGGGTATATCGAGTGAGATTCCTTAGAGAGTCTTGAGCTTTATAGACTATTAGGGGATAGACCGAGTGAGCTTCCTTATAGAGTCTTTGTTTTGTCTAAATTTCCTTAAAACATTCCAAGATATAGGAGGAATTGACCGAGTGAGCTTCCTTATAGAGTCTGTGATAGACCTAAGGTTGTAGCAGGAATTGACCGAGTGATCTTCCTCAGAGAGTCTGTAGAATTTGGGGCTATAAGGGGAATAGTATGTGTGATCATCCTCAGAGAGTCCCTGACTACCTTAGACTATAAGTGGAATTGACTAATCATTCTCTCTCAGAGAGTCTTATATTTTCATATGACCAAACCTGAGGGGTTTCGCTGAGTGTACTGCCTAGAGGGTTGTTGGTACTTCTTAGATAGGACAAGAGGGGATGTCTATGAGTACATCCCAGAGGGATTTACCTAATGGGGTTAGTTGTTTCTTCATAGTTTCACGTTGATCTGTGGGTTGTTTACTGTTGTGTATTATCTTGTTTACCGGTTATTGTTTACTACTTACTGTACTATTACCTTCCATAAGCTCACTGACTATTAGGCACAGATCTTCGGGTGCTTGCTTGCTGGGACTTAGTCTCACACCCTATTTTGGTCATGCTTTTGGGCACAAACAGATTATATTGTTGTAGGTATAGAAAATGGAAAGTGTCCTTCTACTTCAGGTACTTGATTGCATTGTAGATAGAGAGCATGGGACTAAGATGACGCTTGCGATGCTGAGGAGTTACTTTTCTATTTCCTTTTTTACTTGGGATTAGTAATGTATTCAGCATTGTGACTTGTTTGGATTCTTTCCTAGACATATATATCATGCCTCATTATATATATATGTGTGTGTTCTCATGCTATTTATCATATTTAGTCTTCCTCTATTTATTTGTGACTGGATTTTTTACTACTTCCGCTATTGTTTATTGTTTTATCTTCCACTGTGTACTCTGTCAACGAGGGCATAGTTTCCCCACTATCACACACAAGGCCCTCGATGCTAGTCGGTAGCCTCTGGCGTTTGTGGAAACTCTCTTGAAGCCATGTTACCAACCGGGTACAGAGCACCTCTTGGTGGCTTCCGGAACCGTGATGTTACAATGACACTATCCTAAAATTTTGGCACCTTACATGGTTTACTTAACTGTGCACCAACTATTCACCTAGCACATGTTGACCTGTTTTTTACTTTATTTCCTGTCACTGACCTCCAGAACACCATGAATCCCTTTAGAATATTGGTAAAAAATGTTATCCAAAAATAGTGGATTGAGATAAAAAAATTTAAAAAAGACACACCTTTACAAAGCTCGAGATATAACAACCGACCCACCTTATAATGACTCTTCCTCCAATAGCGGTCCCAATCATTATCAAGTTCTTGAAGGGCTGAGATCAGGGCACTAAGAAAAAATATCCAATTCCATATCCCAATTTTCTTCTTGACCGTTTCTATACAACCACAGAACTCATAATATGGGAACAAACATACCCCTCAAGAATTCCTCACTATGATGCACAATAAAACTTTGATGCTCCTCAAATGTCCCATCTACCTCAATCTCGATAGCTTCAATATTTATCACATTAAATAGGTCAGGGTGATATTTTAAAAGTTAGGAAACATGAAAAACATCATGAATCCCACTATACCACTCTAGAAGAGATAATCGGTAAGACACCGGTTCAATACTCCCCACAATCTCAAATGGACCCACATACCTAGGTACCATATTTCCCTAATTTAGAATTTGATAGTGACCCAATATTGGAGACAACTAAAAACACATTATCACCCACCATAAAATCAAGAGTTTTACGACGCTGATATATATATGACTCTTATCTACTCTACGAAATTTCCCTTCACTTCTGAGAAAATAAAACCTTTTATGATGTCTCATGTATGACACATGGTCCCCACAAGTCAGATTCCCTAGCTTCTATCCAACACAACAAAGATCAACATTGTCTCCCCTAGATTACCTCAAACATTTCTATCCGAATTTTAGCCTGAAAAATTTTATTGTAGGAAAACTCAAAAAACAATAAATTGTTTCCCATGAACCACCTAAATCTGGGATACTCGCTCTCAATATTTCTTCAAACACATGAATTATATGCTCTGACTCCATGTATTCCTGTAGGTGAAAATCGATTCTGAAAAACACCTAGGTACCAAATGCCTTCAGTAATCCATGCTGGAAGATTGATTGGAAACACAGATCATGATCTGAAACTATAGTTCATTTAACACCATGAAACCACTCAACCTCTTTAATATATTACTCATCCAACTAATCAACATTGTAAGTCTCCTAGATCAATAAAAAAATGTCCCACCTTAGTCAACCAATCCAAAACTACCCATATTGCATCATTGTTTTGAGTCATTCTCAAAAGACCTACCATGAGTTCTATCAGTGCGTCATCCCATTTCCTCTCTAAAATGAGAAATGAATGTAAAAAACCACCTAAGTGTTGGGGCTCAACATTCACATATTGACTATTAAGGCATCAGTCCAAAAAAACCACAACTTCTTTCTCCATTCTCATCCACCAATAATACCAATGAATATCATAATACAACTGGGTCTAACGGGGAATCACTTCCCACTTGGATGCATGGAACTCATGCATAACCTCTTCTTGAAAACATGATGATAAAACCAGATAGCCACATATGTTGAAAAACCCACCATAACCAACTGAAAAACTAGAAGGTAACTTCCCACCTTTAAGAATTTACCTCATTACCAATCACTCTAGATCCTCTAGACAACTCTTTTTAACCTAGATCAAAAGCACAGACTCAACATTTATAGATGTAAGGTCCATTATCTCATGCCCATAATGTGCCTATTGGTGTATCTCAGTAATGAAGTCCATCATCCACCACTCAGAGATGGATTCCTTAACCACCTTAATCTGATCCTTTCATCTCAGAGCATCTGCAACACTATTCCATTTTCGTAGCATGTAAACAAAATCAAATTCAACGGACTACATGTACTCAATACACCTTCCCTATCGATGATTAAAATTCCACCGTGTTAATATTTACTTAATACACTTATGATAAGTATACACAATAATCCTCTCTCCCAACAAATAATGCCGTAAACAATTTAATGCATAAACCATGACGACCAACTCATGATCATGAGTAGGTTAATTTCTTTCATGCGGCCTTAACTTTCTTGACCCATATTCTACAACCTAGTCATCTTGCATCAACACTGTCCAAATTCCAACATTGGATGAATCACAAAACAATGTGTACCACTCACCTGGTTCGAGTAAGATCATGATTGGTGCAGTAGGAAACTTCTTTTTCAACTTTGGAAATGAATTATTTTATGCCTCTGACCACTGAAAATCAACTCCCTTATTTGATAATCCTGAGAATGTAACTACCAAATAAGATAAGTACCTAATGAACCTTTAGTAATAATAGGAAAATACCTGAAAACTATGAACATCTAAAACATTTTTTAGGATTCTCCCAAGACACTACATCCTGCACTTTCTCCGGACCCACTAAAAAACTTAAATCGAAAATGATTTGACCAAATAAATTATCTTTTATCAATCCAGAACTAACATTTTGATATCTTGGAATAAAGAATATGATCTCTTGATGTACTTAAGGAGATTTCAAGATGTTTTGCATGATTTTAATGAGTTCTTAATTACTCCAATATATCATCAACAAAGATGAGTACAAACTAGTCCAGGTGTGGGTGAGATATTTGGTTCCTTAAAGCAATGAAGACAATTGATTCATTGGTCAACCCAAACGGAATCACCATAAACTCATAAAACTCATAGCTTATCCAAAAGTCTTTCTATGGTATGCTGAAGGTATCCTGATCTAAAATCAATCTTTGGGAACATAATAACCCCTCAGATGGTCAAAATGTCATCGATTCTAGGAATCGGGTATTGGTTCTTACCTATCATCCAATTAACCTTTCTATATTCTACATATAACCTCAATGATCCATCTATATTCTTGTAAACTAGAATGGTAAATCCCCATGGTGACATAATAGGATGGATGAACCCTTTTTTTCATTCATCCTGCTAAACCTTATGTTCATAGAGTTCTATCGAAACCTTTTGATATGGTGAAATGGAGACTGATTATTCACTAAGTTGAAAATCGATCGTGAATTCATCATATCTCATTGATGGTATCCCTATTATGTCCTCAGATAACACATCCAAAAATATATCCACAATGGGAGGGAATACTGGTTATTCCCTTCCTCCTTCATCCAGCATAAGAAAATCCACTAGGGTTGTGAGTTCTCCCAAATACTAGAAAATTTCCCCGGCATGGCCTGCACGAACATCCCACTCACCCTGAAGGAAATAAGTGTCTCTATCAAGAGAAATTGTAACGACTCAAAATTTTGAGTAAATTTTGTTCCCTAATTTTTTTGGGTTATTTTATATTATTCATTTAATGAAATGAATATAATTAAAACGAGACCGTTGGGTTTCGACTATTATATGACTGTCGGTTAGTATGACTGTTGGAAACTAAATGCTACAATTATTTTTATAAATACAAGTGATCTTGGTTAATAAAGAAAGAAGATCTGGAGGCCCCGTCCAGTAGTCTCGGGCCAATTGAAGCCCATCGGACAGAACTCGGGAAGGAGGTAGCACCATTGGGCTTTGCTCTAGATCAAACCCAAGCTGAACATCATCATGTGAAGCTGGAACAGAATCTCCTTCGCTAGAAGTTCAAGCTGATAGAAATCACTACTCAGGCAATATTGGCCGAGCCACCCCAAGATTCTATCACCCTAGCACGCCTTACTCTTAGGTATTATGCTGTTGTAATAAGAAGCTATCTAAAGAGACTGTAACTACTTTGTGTAATCCTTTGATTTAAATAAAAATTTTGTTTTCTTCTAATGGTGAAGTTTGTGAATTTTCAAATGTCCAAATAAATATAGTATGAATATTATTTATAAATTATAGAAAAAAGATATTTTAAAAATATTTATGTAAACCTTAAATAATTAATAATGTGTAATGATTTTCAAAAAATCGTCTTCTACAGTTATCTTCAGTAAGAAATTTAAAGTCTAATAAGATCAACTTAATTTTTCATGAATAGTAAATTTTGAATACTGATTTTACGCTTATGATTATTAATGTGATCAAATGGATTAAATAACCTCACTTAAGAATGTATTAATATAATCTAGTCACCTTGATTAAGTAATGTGATTTAATAAAATAGGTAAATAACTGTTCCAAAAAGTATTGGTTAAGTATTAGTTTTTTCAAGTGAATAGTCTTTTTATTTAAAAATTAAATTAAAAATATTTAGAAAATTATTTTTATAAAATGTATTTCATTTTTGAATTCAGATCAATGATATTAGGTTATGGTGAATTATTGGGAATTTTTTGAAGAAGTTGAATTTTCGGTGAATAGTGAAAATACAGTTTTGAGTTTCAGGTGTTTAATGACATCATTAAGGATGTAATAATTATTCAATAATACTGGTAGAATTATGAATAGTAATATAAGGTATGAGGTGTCCCATTTTTCTAATACCATGGGAGAATACCATGTGAAAGCCCATGGTTTTTTCAATACCACCGATGAGATGTCCCTTGGCCATTAATGACTTGTAATCTCACTTATCCAATAAATACCAAGCCATTACCTCATTAATTTCATTTAAAAATACCCCCCAATGAAGTTATGGTCTCTTTACCTTCCAATGAGTCCTCTGAAGGTTCCCTCAAGCCTCCCAAGGTCCCGAACTTCAAGCTTTCGATGTTACTCTTCAAGGTAAGGGATCCTTTCTCCCTCCTCTTTTAAGTGAAGACTTCTTTTATGTTGTGTCTTCTAATTTCCATATATTTATGTTAAGGGTATGTTATTATATGTTATAATATTTTTCCATTTCATTTATAATTTTTGATAGACCCTTTCCACTCTCATCAATTTATTTTTGGAATTTTTAAGTGACGTCGTTAGGCTAGAGAATTTTTCGTAAAAGAAATCACATATTCTCTTTTCTTTCATGTTTACTTTTCATGTGGTATGTCATTAAAATATCCATACCATAATCTTATTAAGTACCCATACTGTATTATTAGTTATTTATGAGTGGGTGACCCTTGTCCCCTCTCTTTTCAATGTCTTCTAAAACCCAGTTATATAGTCGTTATGCTGCAAAAATTTCATCTCAAAATTTCTATATCTTTCTCTCAAGAAATTCTATTGTTTATTTATGTGAATACCCAGACTTATTCATTTCCATGAGTGTTCATAAATATATAAAGATGATATATTTTATTCTTGAATTGACATACATATAACCCTCACTCTCTTTTCATGGGTTATACATGACATAATGATCTTATTTTTAAGCTTTACTTAAACGTCATGATTTTGACATGAAATCCATTTCTTTGATTCCATTTGGGTTATTTATGAAATATTTGATTATGATATATGTGTCTAACCTGAAAGTAAAGAAATATTAAGGGTTCACCCTCATAGCACTCCAATGCATTGGGTAAATAATTAATCTCTAGAGATGAAAAGTTTTCTGATACCTCGATGAATAACCTTGGTAAATTTTATGACACCTTCGGGATGGACCTTGGTGATATGTTCATGAAGGTATAAATGAAATGTTTTAGCCACATATTCAAGTTATTATTCATGTTAATTTCATTAGGATATGATTATTAATTCATTTCTCCAGTCTTTATGTTTTTATTCAAGTTCTTATTCATATCACAAGTACAATGATTCCATTGTTTACCATTACTGGGCCTTCTGCTCACCCTTTCCTTTGATGTCTATCTCCAGGATATGAGGTGCAGTAGATGTACATTGGTGAACCTTTGATGAAGCCTTACAAGTGGTTTAGAAGAATTTTTATGTTTTTTTGATGTATTATTATCCTGATTTCCAAGACACTAATCTTTAAAGATCCTCTGATTGAAAAATGTAATGAAAAGTTATGTACGAAAAAGAAGGGATTCTATAGTTGGTATCAAAGGATAGTTTAGTTATTTATAGAAATTAGGCTGTGAAAACGTTAGTAATAACACTATAAAAAAGTTTAAATATAGGACTACTTCATGATATTTTGGTGAGTATAGAGTTAGTGGTTTATCAAAAAAAATACATCCCTGTCTGGATATGAGCTAGTAGAGGAGGCTCTAGCACAAATGTAAATAGGGGTAAAACCCGAAAACACCACATTGAGATAGACTTGAACGAGAGCTGGTGCACGAAAATGGGCCTTGCTGCACTCTTGGTTATGAAACTCCTGAGGGATATGTTTGGTTAATCGTAGGGTTTTTATGAATCATTATGAAGGAATTATAAAGAAATATAATTTTTTAAGCATGATGTTTTAAGACATAAATTTATTTATATTAAAATATTCGTAAATGAAATAAGTTTCTCACAAAGGATTTATTATTTTAGAAAATTGTGGGAAATAGGAAGAACTGTGCCAATGGTGACCGCAATGGACTATTCACTGATGACCCTCCAATAGAAGCTGAAATGGAAACATTCATGCAAACGATGAACCAACTCACTCAAGTTATGGGAAATAACTTTAATCAAGCTGAGAGACCAATCTCACTACAAAGGGAATACCATTCTGTTGAGTCCTTTATGTGTCAACGACCACCAAACTTCCATGGATCGATTGACCCATTGATTTATGAGTAGTGGAATAGCTCCATCGAGAAGATCTTTTCTGTGCTCCACTGTTCACAGCAAGAGAAGGTCACCCTCTCTATTTATCACTTAGAGAGAGAAGCTGATTAGTGGTGGGAACTGATAAAAAACACAAGGCCAAATTGGAGGTTGAAGCTATGGAGTGGTAATAGTTTAGAAAGATCTTTTCAGTAAGTATTTCCCTCATTCCATGAGAACATGAATGGAGAAAGAGTTTCTCGAGCTGAAGTAGAAGGAGAATGAATATGTGGGAATCTACGAGATGAACTTCACAAGGATTTCATGATATACCTCTAGCTTTTTCATGGATCCAAATGATAAGGTTGATAGATTCTTCGGTGGACTGAGACATTATCTGTAGAAGAATATAGCCAACCGAGACTATGGTACAAATTAGGAGATCATGCGAAGTGAGATGAAAGTCAAGATAGAGTTTGGTGAGACGCAGTGGTATCATAAATCAAACAAAAATAATAGATCAATGGAGCCCATATTTGAGAGGAATATTGATCAGGGGAGAGGAGGAAACCAAGTTCAAGTTCCCACATGCAATAAATGTGGGAATAATCATTCGGGGAACTACCTTCTCGGGAGTAGGAAGTGCTATAAGTGTGGTAGAGATTTCCACATTACGGGAAATTTTCATTGTGAGGTGAAACCTCAACTTCCAAACACAAATGACAAGGGGAAGATGATACATGACCTACCTGATGTCCAGTGCTTCAAGTGTGGACAACGTGGGCACTTTTCTAATCACTGTCCAAATCCGAGTGCAGTGGAGGGGAACCACCATCTGCCTCAACAAAGGACAAGGGATCAAGGCCGTGCTTTTCCTATCACGACAGCTGAAGTTGAAGCTCCGAATGATGTGGTTTCATGTACTCTTGTTGTCCTCTCAAAGATACCAACTACATTGTTTGATATTGGTTCTACGTATTCCTTTATTTCCTCCATGTTTGCAAAGAATTTAGAATCAACCCCTGATTTTCTAAAATTAGAGTTATCAGTCATGCCACTTGGTGGGACTATCCAAGCATCATCGGTGTTTGGAAACTCTATTATTGACTTTACTGAGAACAATCTTATCGAAAATCTAGTAGTCATTCCCATGCTGGAATTTGACATTATACTAGGGATGGAATTTCCCTCAAAGTATAATGCTAAGATCAATTGTAGAAGCAAGGAAATATCAGTACTATTGAATGGAAAACCTACAGTTATCTTCCAAGGAGAGATATCTAAACATGATCATTGTCTAAAAAAACCCCCAATATCCTTCATTATAGAGTTGATCGGTGAAGAACAAGAAGAATAATATGAGAGTTTAAGAATAGAAAATGTCCCCATCATCAAGGAATATGATGACGTATTTTCTAAGGAGTTTTCTGGACCTCCCTTTGAAATAGAGGTAGGGTTCTCTATTGAGCTCGTACCTAGATCTCATCCAATATCAAAGACCCTGTATAGGATGGAAAATGTGGAGCTGGAGTAATTAAAGGAACAACTCCATGATATTTTGGAGAAGGGTTTTATTCGACCAAGTGTATGTCCTTGGGGAGCACTAGTTTTCTTTGTGAAGAAGCAAGATGGATCGATGTGGCTATGCATTTATTATAGAAAACAGAATGGGAACACATTGAAGAATAAATACCCTCTTCCGAGAATTAATGACTTCTTTGACCAACTTTGTGGGGCTCAATTCTTCTCTAAGATTGATCTTTGATCTGGTTATCATCAATTGAGGGTGAAGAAAGAAGATATTCCAAAAACTGCCATCCGATCAAGATATGGGAATTATGACTTTGTTGTTAGGCCATTCACACTAACTAATTCACCTACTATTTTTTTGAATTTGATGAATAGAGTCTTTAAGGACTAACTTGATAACTTTGAGGTAGTTTTTATTAATGATATTCTGATATATTCCAAAATTTGCAAGGAACATGAGGATTATGTAAGGGATATTTTACAAACTCTATAGAATGATATGATTTTTGGGAAGTTCAGTAAATGTGAATTCTGGTTACAACAAGTTTCTTTCTTGGGGCACATTGTTACCAACGAAGGAATCACAGTTGACCCTGCAAAGAGAAAATTTGTAGAGGAGTGGCCTCAACATACAATAGTAACTAAGATTCGTAGTTTTCTTGGATTAGTAGGATATTATAGGAGGTTTGTGAAATACTTTTCACGACATTCTAATCCACTAAGCAAGTTAACTCACAATGGGGTCAAGTTCATCTGGAAAATGGAGTTTGAGGTACATTTCCAAGAGCTGATAGAGAGATTGGTTACTGCACCTATGTTAACTCTGCCCTCAAGTGGAGAAGGATTCTTTATTTATAGTGATACATATCAATAATGTCTTGGGTACTTCCTCATGAAAAATGAAAATGTCACTGCTTATGCATCTCGATATTTGACGACTCATGAGAAGAATTATCCTATGCATGATCTGGAGCTGGTTGCTGTCATTTTTGCTCTGAAGATATGGAGGCACTATCTTAATGGGGAGAAAGTTGATATATACTCAGACCATCAAAGTTTGAAGTATATTTTTACACAAATGGAATTGAACATGAGATAAAGGAGATGGATGGAACATCATAAAGACTATGATTGTTCAATTCTTTATCATCTCGGAAGATCAAACAAAGTTGTTGATGCATTATGTAAGAAAGACCCAGTTTTTCTTTCCATAATGAGGATTCCAAAAGATCCTTTGATAAATGATCTAGTAATGTTGGACATGGGAATTATAAAGGAAGGGAGATCATCATCCCTAACCCAAATGATTTCCCAACTGTCATTAATAGAGAAGATTAAGAATGATAAAAAAGATAATCCTTTGTTACAGAAGATGTTTGAAGCTGTGAAGGATGGGAAGTTTCCTGAGTCCAATATTGATCAAGAAGGTGTACTGAAATTTCATACAAGACTATGTGTTCCCTCTATTCTGTAAATATAGAAGGAGATGATGGATGAAGCTCATAGCTCTACTTTCTCTATACATCCTCGAATCACAAAAATTTATAGGGAACATCGTGATCATTTTTTGTGGGATAATATGAAAATGGAGATTGCTGACTACACTACGAGGTGCCTAGTCTGTCAACAAGTGAAGGCTGAGCGAGAACTTCCTAAAGGGGTGTTGCAACCACTACCCATACAAACATGTAAGTGGGACAATATCACTATGGACTTTGTCACTGGTCTCCCGATAACTTCCAAATGAAATAATGCGATATGGGTTATTGTGGACCATCTCAACAAGACTGCCCATTTTATCTCCATTCGAGAAGATTTATCTCTTGATCAACTTGCTAGGATTTACATAAAAGAAGTGGTAAGGATGCGTGGAGTTCCACTTTCTATCGTATCTGATAGTGATCCAAGGTTCACATCAAAATTCTGGATAAGTCTTCAACATGCTATGAGCACTGAATTGAATTTTTGTTTGGCCTAGCACCCCCAAACCAGAGGCCAATCTGAAAGGACTATTAAAACACTCAAGGAAATGATGAGAACATAATCAATGGAATTTAAAGGTAGATGGGATCAACATATCCCTTTAGTTGAGTTCTCTTGCAACAACAACATCCACTCGAGCATTCAAATGGAACCCTATGAAGCTCTATATGGGAAGCGATGTAGAAATACTACTTGTTGGGATGAAGATGGTGAGAGAAAGCTTCATGGGACTGATCTTGTGTAAGAGATGATAGAAAACGTCCATGCCATCCAACAACACATTAAGGCTTCTCAGAGTCGGAAAAAGAGCTATGCCGACAACCATCGAAGGGACTTAGAGTTTGATGTTGGTGACAAGGTCTTTCTTTTATTTTCACCTTGAAAGAGAGTCATGTGGTTTGGGAAGAAAGGGAACCTCATCCCTAGGTACATTGGCCCCTATGAAATCTTTTATTGCGTGGGAGCAGTAGACTATCGGCTTTCACTTCCTCCAAATCTAGCACAAGTTCATGATATCTTCCACGTATCCCTCTTGAGAAAGTACATACTTGAACCTTCACATGTACTAAACCAAGAGGTTGTACAATTGGAACATGACCTCTCTTATGAAGAGCATTCAGTGGAGATATTGGATCGTAGATACATGGTTCTATGAAATAAGACTAACCACCTTTTTAAGGTGTTGTGGAGGAACCACAAATTTGAAGAAGCCACATGGGAACCAGATGAGTCTATAAGGCAGATGTACCCACACCTTTTCTCTTGAGGGTACAAGTTAAAAAGTTCAGGGGAAAAATTTCTTAAGGGGGAAGAATGTAAAGACCTGAAATTTTGAGGAAATTTTTTTCCCTAATTTTTGTGGGTTATTTTATATTTTTCATTTAATAAAATGATTATAATTAAAATGAGACTATTCGGTTTTGAATGTTATATGACCGTTGGTCAATATGATCATTGGAAACTAAATTTTACGGTTATTTTCTATAAATACAAGTGATATTGGTTAATATAGAAAGAAGCTTTGATGGCACATCCAGTAGTCTCGGGCCGATCGAAGCCCATCTGATGGAACTCTGTAAGGAGGTTTCACCTTTGGGGTTTGATCTGGACCAAACCCAAGACGAACTTCATCGTGTGAAGCTGTAAGGGAATCGCCTTTGCGAGAAGTTAAAGCTGATTGAAATCACTACTTGGGCAATGTTGGATGAGCTGCCCCAAGATTATATCACCCTAGAACACCTTACTTTTAGGTCCTATCTACTGTTATAAGCGGCTATGTAACGTGACTGTAACTGCCTTGTGTAATCCTATTATTTAAATAAAAATTTTGTTTTCTTCTAATGGTGAATTTTGTGAATTTTAAAATGTCCGGATAAAAATAGTATGCATATTATTAATGAATTTTATAAAACGGATATTTTAAAAATATTTCTGTAAACCTTAAATAATTAATAATGTGTAATGATTTTCAAAAAAATGGTCTTCTATAGTTCTGTTCAGTAACAAATTTTGAGTCTCATAAGATCAACTTAATTTTTGATGAATAGTAAATTATGAATAGTAATTTTACCCTTATGATTAGTAATGTGATCAAATTAATTATGTAACCTCACTTAAGAAAGTATTAATATAATATAGGCACCTTGATTAAGTAATGTGATTAAATAAAATAGGTAAATAACTGTTCATAAAAGTACTGGTTAAGTATTAGTTTTTTCAGCTAAATAGTGTTTTTATTTAAAAATTAAAATAAAAAATTGATTTTTTTATAAAATGGAGTTCCTTTTTCAATTCAGAGCATCAATATTAGCTTAAGGTGAATTTTTGGGAATTTTTTGAAAAAGTTGAATTTTCGGTGAATAGTGAAAATACAGTTTTGAGTTTCAGGTGTTTAATGACATCATTAAGGATGTAATAATTATGAAATAATTATGGTAGAATTATTAATAGTAAGATAAGTTATTAGGTGTCCCAAGTGTACAATACCATGGGAAAATACAATGGACAATCCCATGGTTTTTGCAATACCACTGATGAGGTGTCCCCTGGCCATTAATGACTTGTCCCCTCACTTCTCCTATAAATAGCGATCCATTATCTCATTAATTTCATTTCCAAATCCTCCCCAATGAATTTTGGGTCTCTCTACCTCCCAAGCAGTCTTACCAATGTTCTGTCAAGTCCCCCAAGGTGTCAACCTTCAAACATTCGAAGTTACTCTTCAAGGTAAGGTATCCTTTCACCCTCCCCTTTTAAGTCACAAATTCCTTTATATTGTGTCTTCTAATTTCCATATATTTTTGTTGAGGGTATTTTATTATTTGTTCTCATTTATATACATTTCATTTCAAATTTTTGAGAGACCCTTTCCTCACTCATCAATTTATTTTATGAAATTTTAATTGACGTTGTTACGCTGCCAAATTTTTCGTAAAAGATGTCACATCTTATCTTTTCTTTCGTGTTTCCTTTTCATGTGGTATGTCATTAAAATATCCATAAAATGATCTTATTCAGTACCCATAATACATTATGAGTTATTTATGACTGTGTGACCCTTGTACCCACTCTTTTCAATATTTTATAAAACCATGTTATATAACTGTTATGCTGCAGAAAGTTTGTCTCAAAATTTCTATATCTTTATCACAAGAAATTCTATTGTTTATTTATGTGAATACCAAGACTTATTTCGTTTCAATGGGTGTTCATAAATATATAAAGATTATATATTTGATTCCCAAATTTACATACATATAACCCTCACTCCCATTTCATGGGTTATAAATGACATAATGATCTTATTTTTAAGCTCTTTTTAAATGTCACGATTTTGACATGAAACCCATTTATTTTTTTCCATTTGGGTTATTTATGAAATTTTTGATTATGGTGTATGTGGCTCACATGAAAGTAAATACATCTTAAGGGTGCACTCTGATATCACTCCAATGCATTGGGTAAAGAATTAATCACTATTGATGACAAGTTTTACGATACCTTAGTGAATAACCTTTGTAATATTTATGACTTATTGGGGATAGACATTGGTGATATGTTCATGAATGTATAAATAAAATGTTGTAGCCACATATTCATGTTATGATTCATTTTATTTTCATTAGGATATTCCTATTCCTTAATTTCTCACATCTTTATGCTTTTATTCATGTTCTTATTTATATCACAAGTACATTGATTCCCTTGTTTTCCCTAACTAGGCCTTCTGCTCACCCTTTCCTTTGATGTCTATCTCCGGGATATGAGATGCAGAAGATGTACATAGGTTGAACCTTTGATTAAGACTTATAATTTGTTTAGAAAAATTATTATGTTTTTTTTCATATATTATGATCCGGATTTCCAAGACACTAGACATTAAAGATCCTCTATCTGTAAAAAGTAGTGAAAAGTTATGTATGAAAAAGGCGGGATGCAATATACATGAACTTTACCCATCATCGGTAACAATCAATATTGTCCTAATACTCCACCAAACTATCTATACCTAAAATCTAGTAAAAACTGACATCTCAAGGACAAACAAGTTCCACACAAAAAAGACATCCTCCAACCTCAAAAGAACAACCCTTACATTTCCTGATGTCCTCAACTCACCCCCCCAATAGTGTATCAATTTTCATAACCTAACATCCACATTACATATTTATGCCCAACAAAACTAAAAACTCTACAGAAATAAAGTAATTCATTGAAATTGTGTCGAATAATTCACTAGTAAGTGTGGAAGCTATAGGAATTGTTCCTCAAATGGTAGGGGGTCCAGCCTCACCAACACCAGATGTAGACTGAGCTGCATGATGATGACCTACCCCTCTACCCTTGATTCCAGCCTATGTACCCTACACTACACTGAATTTTTGGTATGGATTATCTCACCCCAGAGTTCCACATCCACCACCACTACTGGGTACAACCCATGAAGCTCTAACTTCCAGCCCGATACGGGGTGACCGACCCCCAGCCCGCACTCATCATCTTCTTATCACCCTTAGATGTTCCTATCTACCGAGGGTTCTTACATATGATTTGTATGTGTCCCAACCTACCAGATGGCCATCATGTGATTTTTTTTCTGGAAAACTAAACCCTCATGTGTCCCGGTCTTTCATAATGGTATCAAAACACTTGGGCACCACAACAACAGACTGGACCTCTCTTCTAACAATTCTATGCACTCTCACCCTCTTGGAAGTTCCCCAAATGATGATTCCCTTTCTCAAAAGCTTCACTACTTTTCCACCTATATTGCACCATAAGTCCACCACCTGAATATCACTTCACGTTCCCCTCTGAGATAATGTCCTGATCAACTGTCTTTGAAAATCTCTTTAGATAAGTGATATTCCCCTGAGACCTAATTTATTGCCTAATCCCATCTTGGAAATGTTTCTATATAATCGCCCCATCTCCTACCAATTTCATAACTAAGTAGTGAAGATTAGAGAAATTAATAGCATAATCCATCCCTAACAGAACCCCCTAGTTCAAACCCATAAAATCTATAGCCTTCTCCTACCTCAAGGTCTCTAGTTAGTAATGTTTTATAAAATTATCCTAAAATTCATTCTATACCATTCCTTCATCCAGCTCTGTCTGAACCATAATGTGCCACAAATGCTATTCCTATCCCCACAACATATATGTCTCTAACTTGAATAACTTCTCAAGAAGGGGTCTTTATCAGATCAAGAATCGTCTGTATAGAATCTATCCTTAACCCGGTTACCTCTAGCCCGTCCTCTCCGGTAAAAGTCAGAGGATGCAATAACTGAAACACATTGGTTTGCTTGAACAAACTCGGTACAACCTGCCCTGGGTCCCATTTCATCATCTATATAAAACCATCAAATTTATTGTGTAAATTATCTTCCTTGTCATCCTAAACCACCAGATATTCTTGTTCCCTTATTGGGGAATCATTCTCGATCACATCCTCTTCTCTCTCGATCAAAAAATGTCTTCTTGGTGTAATTTATCTAGATTTCCAAACATGATCTTTATAACACAAACCCTAAATCATACAGAAAATATAATGGAAGGCTCACCACTAATCAAAAAATAATAATTTCACATACACTATCCAAATAGGGCTTATCTTACCCTAAACACTACCCCCATCCATCCCTACTAAGGAACATGGTTAACATAGGTTGACTAACTCAAACGGTTACATGCCTTACCCTCTACACCATTTCAAAACTATTCCCATGTCATGAATTAATTAAAAAAATATTAATTCACTTAAAAATGTTTATTAAGTTCAATTATTTAATCATTAATTAACATTTTACTTCCTTTTTATTCATTTACATCATCTCATTAGACACCATTTTCATAACTTTCAATAAATCAAATGCACCTCACCCTTTATGTCCCACACACCCATCTTGTGTGTGTGTACAAACAATAATACATGTCACTTATATATATAGGTTCTTAGAATGATGCATTAATGAAAAACCTCATTCCATTCCATCCATGAGAAAAATATCATAAAACAGTCACATCACACAACAAGTTCATCTCCCAACGGTGAAATATCATCAAATGTAATGACACACAAAAATAAAAACAATATCTATTATTGGTGACATGGGTTTTCCCTCAATAATGGTTCAACTACTCCATAGAAAATCTCATTACCCAGACCCAACACCATCATAACCTGCTATCTACCTTCCCCAAATAGTAAGTCACATAAAGTACCTACTCTGATGCTAATATGTATCCTCCCCATCCTGAGATCCACTAAACGGGTTCCCTAATCTTGTTCGCCACATAACCTCAAGTGAAGATCCCCATACACCAAAAGTTTCCGACTAACCCTGAGGTTGTAGACAAGTCATGTGGGGAGACAATACCCTCATTACCAGAGTAAGACACTAATGATTACAACTAGAAAGAATATAATCAATATGAAAAAATAAATGAACATTCCTAACTAACATCTCCCCAAATGGGACACAACCACAACTATTAGTAAACATGGTATGTCAAGCTAAATAGTGCTAAATTGAAGAAATCCAAAATATAGATAAATAGTGAATCGCAAAAAAGGTCATGAATCTAGGTTTGGAACCTCAGCCTTGCATGTACCATGACTAACTAAACTCCCTAGAATAAGTCCCTTTCGCTTTTCCCAGACGATAACCATTAAATCTTCTCAGGTACACAACGATGACCGAAACAGGGTGTGAGTAAAACTTGGTAGGCCACCACCAATGGTGTCTACAAAATATCATGTATACAAATATTGTGCATTCAAGTATTAAATCAATGAGAAGAATATAAAATATAGTACAGCTGATACTAGTTAGAAATATTTAATTATCTATTACAAACCATAGTACCAATTTCCTTATTTTCATATTCTTCATTACAATGTTCATCATAAACATGTAATCATTAGTTTTTCATTTACGTAATTCACACAAGCATTCAAGGAATTCATCATTCTACATAAATGAATAAGTCAACTCCATATCTCACTAGGGACAACACATCACAAAAAAAGACAATATCCTAACCTCAATTATTCGGTATGTGTGGTATGCAATCATTAGGGAAATAGAGCTCGCTCCCATTCCCTAACATGTGCATTGTGGTTGGAGTTTAAAGAATCGGTCTAAATCGACATGTGGGAGGATTCGTAGTCCTTTATCCCACACCCATAACTATGTTCACATTCTTGTTAATCCATTCACCACACCCAAACCATATCACACTCAAACAAAACCAATACATATAACAATCCTAATCCATAACAACGAATATGAGAATTAATATTATTCCAAAACCCATTTAACTATTTTTCATTTACATTACATAGCCCATTTTCAAATTCCCATTCTCATGCTAATCTCACTATGAATATTAAAAAATTACCTTGTATCAACCTATCTCACATATTCATCAAATAACTTACTAAACTCATTTTTCGTATTCACTATTTCATATGCACTAAATTTGTTACGAATTACTAACATATTTCATAAGTCACATTTCACGGTCACAATTAACCTAATTAACTCATATCTTTACCACACAAAACAACCCTTAATCCATTGTCCAGTATATGTACACTACCAATATTACATTTTCAACACAACTAAACATAATAACATGTTAATCAAAGGATCTAAATTATCAGACATCGACCTTGCACGTATTTTATAAATTCTTAGGTCCGAAAGAGTCGCTCCACCCCATGGGTGGCCCTAAATCAGTCAAATCATCCTCGATGTTCTCCATAGAGCCCACAAGGGTTTATATTCACCATTTATAATCTTATTTCCCCAAATATCATAAATGGAATCAAAATAACATCAATAGATAACCCAGAACAAAATTAGACATGTACAAATATATAGTGAAACTATGTGATATAACTTTTAGACCACCTACATCGATTTTGTTGGTGAACAAACTCTTTAAAAAGGACTTAGATCAGGATTAAAACACATCTATAAGCATTAAACCAAGATTTCATTGGGAAAAATGTTTTTTTGAGATTCAGAATAAGATTTCCCAAGATACAAACCCAAATCTGAAAAGGACAAGAAAGAAGGAGATTATACTTACCCAAAGATTGAATCCTCAATCAATAATGCAATAAACGACCATGAAGTGAGGGAGATAGACCCTTGGAAAGTTGTCAGATTATTGTTTGTAAATAAGTCTCAAGGGATGAAATTAAGGGTGAAAATTGATTAAATAATTGAAATCACATAATGTAAATTTTGTAATTTTTTCCACTTTTACAAGGGCACACAGTATACCTACATAGTTTCTCTAACAATGTACAGACCATACACAATTAAAATTCTAAGGAAATTTTTGTCACACAGTTACCAAAGAAGCCTCGAACAGATTTTAAAACATCTTTCAACTATACAATATGACATTATCCAAAATTTCACCCACCTTGCATATTTTACATAATACGGTGCCAACAATGCACTTATCACAGGTTGGCCCATTTTTTCCATTCTTTTGTATCTTCAAACCTTAGAACACCCCGAAACTCCAAAAACTATCAAGAAACAATTAATTACCAAACAATGTATTGAGAAAAAGATTAATCAATGACATACCAATTCAATTCCTATAATCTAACACATTTTATTGAATCACAACACTTTGAGGGGGAGGTAGTCCACACTTCCGAAAGTGATCTTATCATGATTACACGTAATGGAACAAATAAATAAATTTGTTATGAAATTATTAAAAAAGCATAATGAAATTATATATATAATATATATCATACATATCATATATAAACCATGTTTATATCCTAATTCCCAACCATGAATGATGTGAAAGGAAAAATAAACAGTCATCATTCCACAATGTGATAATTTGTTGTGCACGAACGGTAAGTTCCTTAGCCATTATATGGTTGTGTGTGTAAGTGTAGGTAAAACACATAATATAAAAATATATCAGTATATTTAATATAAATTTTTTGTTATATAATATTTAAATAAGTATATTTTATGAGGTGGATATGGAAAATTAAAGGAAGGAGCTTGAGGAAGGATATTACCTCTTCATTGGGTAACTCCTTTTAGTTTCCATCAAATGGATTCCTCGAATGGATTCATCCAAAAGGGATGATTCAATGTGGAAGTGAATTTTTTTGGGGAGCTATTTGGGTAGAGTTTGTTCAAGATGAAGTGTATTTATATGTTTGAGTAAGTTGGAGGATAGGATGCCTTTTATAATGGAGGAGGAGTGACACTCCTATAATAGTTTTGAAGAAGGGAAACTACACAAATGCTTTTTTTAAAATAGGATCAAATAATGATTCAAATTATAGAACATGGAGGATTGAGTTGAAATATGGTCATCCATTGGATTTTGAACAAGGTTATAGGTAATATTATGCCTTATGAATAGGGTTTAGTCTCTTACTAGGATTAATTTAATCTTAATCTCCAAATTTAATTTGATTACCTTCACTAATATTATTGGTAAAAAACTAATTTTATTTTTTTAAAAGTTATAAATTATGGTGATTACAAATATGAGATCCATATTTCCAAATTTAAATCACATAATCAAAATAAATTAATTTAAATTTTATCCTACATTTGGGATGATATAGTGATGTTTTAAAGTAAAATTTTCAAAAGTTTTCTATGTTTTTATAACCAATTTAAATGTAAAATTTATTCCAATAACCTAAATTGGATAAAATGATAAAAATATTATCTAATTAATCTTTAAAATAAATTATCATTATAATTTAACCTTATAAATAAATTAGATAAAAAATCAGTTTTGAGTTAAGTTTCAGTATTTTCACAAATACTTAATAAATATGACCTCACATCAAAATAAAAAAATTAAACCTGACCAAATATTTATGTTTATATTTAAAAAATTAATTGTATTTTTAAAAATAAAATTTAAAAATGTTCAAAATTTATATTTAATATATGTTCTCCATTAAGTTGTGGTAAATGTAGCATAATAAAAATATAGGTATTATTTGTAAAAAAAAATTTGTTCTTATATTTTTCCTATCGAATCTATTGGACGAATATAAAAAATATATTATTGAATATAATATATATATATATTATTAATATCACTCAAAAAATGTAAATAATTTAATTTATTAGGATAAAATAGTTTTATGCGAATATAAAATAGTTTTCTATAAAAATATTCCCATTATATTCAATTAGATCATTTCATTTAATGAATTAATTATATATTTTGGTAAACAATATATTTTCAAAATTTTAGTTAGTATTATTCTTAATCATTAAATTAATGTCTATGTTGTAGAATAATATGTTAATAATATATATTTTTTTTTGGTAAAACTAGGTTTTGCATGTTACGCAAGGCACCGAGGAAAGTCAGTCTTGCGTATAACGTAAGATAACCTTAGTGTTGCATGTAGAGAAGGATGACATTTAAGTTTCATATAGTGAATGATTAACATAGATCGGCATATAACACAATCCAATCATAGTTATTTAATATATATATAATATTTATTTTTAGTTTTGTTTGGAAATAAAAATATCAAAAGAGAAAATATTAATTCAAAAAAATAATTCCCAAAATTCAGGGTGTTAGATAGAGGGGATCTTAGGATCAATCTATGAAAATAAACCATGATGATCGAATTTATTTCTTATAGTATCTCTATTTTTCATTCCTTAAACATTATCTATAATTATAACATATACATGACGGTCACAATGAGTTCCAACAGTTCTAGGGATAGATGTATTTGATACATCATTTTCTTTTAGAGGTTAAAGTTCAATGAGTTATACAAAATTGGGGGTATTTTTTATAATATGTTTCATATAATTATCACTCGGTTTGGCATTTATATCTAACTTATATAGGTCAACCACAAGTTTTTCTAAATAAGTATTAATTTTATATAGATTTGTTTCATCAAATTTTACATGTGCAGATTCTTACATAATTTTATTCCTTTTATTATATACCGTTAATAATTTATTATATGTTTAATAACAGTGAAATACCAATTCATTAGTGTTGGATACAAATTTTTCTACAATATCATTTATGTTGAGTGTAAAGACATTACAACCAACAACTCTAAAGTAATTAAATTTTGGTTTTCTTCCATTCCATAACTAATATGTGATTTTATTTAAAATTTTTCTAATAATAACTATATTAAAAATATATAAATTTGTATTCACGTCATTCTTCCAAATGTAAATATGGAAATCATATTCTTTAAGCATAGCTCAGTAAATTTATAGATGAGTTATGTTTCTTATTTATTATATTCCATTCTTTTGTGGGGTCCTTGGAGAAGAAAAGTTGTGACTATATCCATGTTGCAAGAAAAAATATTCCAAATCCTGATTTTAAAATTCAAATCCATGATCAAATCATAAATTATTAATTTTATTTCCACAAAAATTTTCTACACATATTTCATACTTGAAAAAATAGGAACAAGCTTCACTTTGGTGAGATGGAAAGAATAACCAAGTGTATCTAGAAACAAAATCTATAAGAATGAAAGAATATTGATTCCCATTTATGTTATAAACTACCAAGGGTATAAAAAGTCCATGGGAACCAACTGTAGTTGTCGAGAATTTGAAAATTATTATTTGGTTTTCAAATTGGTTTTATACTTTTTCTGTTTTTTATAAGGGTTACAAATTTTTTCCTTTAAGGAATTAAAGTTTACATAGATCCCTGATTAATCTCTTCATAATTATCATTCTATCAGAGGTTAGGTTTGAATGGCCTAACCTAATATTTAAATGTCTTTAATATTGGGTAATGTAATATAAACAAAAAATCATTTTCCAATGTTTTTAATTGAAATTATCAGCATGAAAATTGTCTTTATGAAAGGTAGTGAAAACTAAAACATTATTATAATCATAAATTTTTCAAGAATTATTTTCATATATAACATAATATCCATCATTAATAACTTTTAGATTCTAAGAAGAATATATTTTAATCCATCAAAAAATAAAACATTATAAATCAAAATAGTACTATAGTTTACAATTTTCTCATGTCCAATTATCTTCCCTTTAGTATTATCACTAAAAGTAACATGTTTTCCATCTACATTGATATGGTTCATAAGTCTCAAGTTGTATTTAGTCATGTTCCTAGAACATTTAATATCTAGATACCATCAGTGCTTAATGGTACTCTTCAAATAGGTTTCATACACCAGTGTTAAAATAAGAAATAATTTTCAAACCCATATTTTATTGGTTAAAAATGTTAATAATAAGGGCCTTAAAAATCCAATGTTCGTTAATTAGTTTTCCATTCATTGACTTTATACTTTAAAAATAAAATATTTTTTATGTCCTAAATAGTAATAACTATTTAATCAATTTTTATTTTTGGAACATTGAACAAATTTTTTCTTATAAATCTTCCCTTATCCTGGTTGGTAACCAATTCATGTAGTGTATTTAGGATTGGTATTTTTACCAAATATCTGACTCTGAGTTTTTATAACATTTGTAAATATTTCAATATCCTCATTTAGTTTTTATTTTTTCCTTTTAAGATCATTATTTTCCTTTAGTAGTTGATCATTTTTTGAATTTTCTTTAGAAAAATCATATTTAAAAAGAACAATAAAACATGTTATTTCTTTAAACTATTTTATTTATCCTTTCGTTCATTGAATTTTTCCTATAGCATGTTACAGATCTCAAATCAAGAACCAATAGACATATTTTCTTCATAATTTTTTCACACTAAAAAATGTTTTAAATGTTAAAAGGTGATGTTGGAATAACATTTAGTACCTTAGATGTGTTTTTAAGGAAAACTTTTTTAGTAAAATCATTTTATCTTCCATTGTCATGTTATAATCACTTGGAAAATCTTTAGAGGTGATCTAGGTTGATTTTAATGAATTTTTATACCATTTAACATCTTCTTCATACTGTTTTATATCTCATATTAGGATAAAAAAACATGACTTTTCTATAATTTTGTACTCGTAGTAGGTTATTTCCTTAGTGGAATCAATATTTTCTACCCTTTCTACCAATTTACTATATTATCATAATAATCTCTATAATTTTATTTCTTATTGAATTTATTTTTTCCTGTATAATTTTTTAAATCATCTAGAATGGTGATCCCTTTCCTCATCACTATCTGAGGTTGATTCATCATCACTAGATTTATAATGTCTGAACATTTCATTTAGCTTTGATTTTGAATTATTGAAGGATACTGACTTCATCTTTGATTCATCACCTTCATCTTTGTTTACATGAAATTATTCCTCATACATTATAATCTTTCCAATAATATACAATACTTTCTGTGTACATATGTTGTGGGATTCTCTTATAGAAATAGAGGTCCATCTATTCCTATTAGGTAGACACCATAGAAGACTGATTACTTGATCTATATCAGCGATTATATTTCTATGCGAAGGAATTATGTTAAAAATCTTATTAAAACTAATGTACATTTCATAATTGGACTCATTTGGTAACATTAAAAATTTTCATATTTAATAGTATAAGTATTTAAGTACATGTCTTTCTAATTTTATGTTCCTTCACGAGATAGAGAAAAAATATCCAAAATTCCATAACTAGTAAAAAAGTAGTTATTCTAATAAATTTATCTTCTCCTAATTAAAAATATAATGCATTAATTTTTTACAATTTTAATCATAGGTAGCCTTTATAGTATAATCCCATGTTTTTCTTTAATTTTTTGTTATTTAATATTTCTCCGTAATAGTATTAAAAATATCAAATCTCTTTCGCTCTATATAAAATTTCATCATTATCTTTAATGGAGAATAAATGGTTCCATTAAAATAAAGAGGAAAATTAGTGTTATTTCTCTTAAGATTAGTATTATCAATAAAAATATAAATTCAGAACTAACATAAAATCATATCTTTAGGTAATTCTAGATCACAGTAAATAAGTTATTTTGAAGTGTTTTGATACCAATTGTTGTTCCCACTAGATAACTCAATAATATATGAATTGAGATTTCAAATAATATGTATTTTAAAAATATATATTTTAATATTAAATCCCCCAATTTATAAAATACACCTTGTTAAATAATATAGTATAATGATATAATTTTATATTTAGAATAAATTCTGAAAATCTTGATCATAACATAGTTACAAAACATAGAATATTCTTTAACTTATGAAACTAATTTACTTTTATCAAACATCATATGTACAAAAAAAATTAATGTTAACTATTAGAATAAGGTTTTTTTATATAGTTTAAAATAGATACATATATGTTCTGTAAAATATATTAAAAATAAATAAAAGAATAATTGAATTAAACAAGTGGTGAATTCTCAAGATGAGACCAAATCACCTACACTTGAAAATCACATTCTAGTGAGTAGTCTATTATACAATTAACTAATCAAAAACATTAATTGGGTTTCAAACTTTAGAGCACATGGCTATTGAAGTTATACATATCCACATCCATTGTTTTTTGAGTTAAAATTGGATTCCATGTCACAAATGACCTCTTCTACAATAATTTATTGTATTATATATGAAAATATTATAAATAGTGTTTCATTCACTTTCATGTTTAGTATATGAGTCTCTGTTTTAATGGTAAATAGTGTAAAAAATCATGAAAGAATAGTTAACATTGAATGTGAATGAAATAAAAAATTATGAAAATTATATTCTTCTCAGTATAATAACATTTTATTGTTCGAGAGTCCTTGGATTCGTCATGAAATGGGATCAATCGAGTTTTAAAATAATTTTTAGGAAAAAAGAGTATTTTAAGATTTCATAAAAAATAATCTATATATCACAATTGCACATGTATTCCTCTATAATTTTTTTATATATCACACAATCATTTATTGTACATGAACATTATATTATTAAAGAGGACATTATTTCAAAGGTATTCATGATAGAACATTCAATGCAGCATTAATTTCACTAAATCTATAATTAATGTTCAACAAATAGTCATTGTAGATTTTAAAAATCACCACTACTTAAGTAAGATAATATAGGTTTTATTCACTTAGTCATGCTCACTTTACTACATGGTTACTTTGAATGGTTTGTTGGCATGGAAAATAGTCACAGTTTGTAAGCACAACAACTAATCACGGCTAGTTGGCATGAAAACTAGTCAAAGTTAGTTAGCATGAAAACTAGGAATGGTTGGTTGGTAGGAAAACTAGGCATGGTCACTTCATTATTTATTGTTGTAGGTACACCTTTTCATATGTCCAATTCTTTTCTTCTAAATAAAGGTACATATCTTCATGAATCTAGTACTTTTCTCTTCATAGTCACTGTTATAATATATTTTATCATTTAATTACATGGATAAATTTTACTTAATTTTACATGGTAAGTATATATCTTCTTATGGTCATTATGTTTCTTTATGTGTCTGATAGTTTCTTCCATGCGGTCACTTCATTGTTTTTCATGATATTTAGTTTTCTCTATGTGGTAGTTGCATCACTTTGCATGGTATGTTTATTTTTCTCATACAGTAGGTTCAGTACACAAAAAATTATTATATGATTCCATGATATAATTTCGCTCACCACTTATTATTTATGAAAAAAAATCATACCAATGATATAAAAATCCAAAACAATGTTCTATTGAACATCTCTATACTAGGTGCTTTCATTTTAACTCTGGTGTACCACCCAATATACCATAAGACACTCCTTTGTTACAATCGTTTAGGAGGGGAAAAGGGGAGGCTACACCTTCTTTTAAAATATTAAATATGTAATAGTTGAAATAATGAAATAATACAAATCAAAAACTGAATAAAAACTCAAACATATCATTAAAAAACAATAGATATGTGTCACAAACAAACATCATTTGTTCAGTATAGGAAAACCCCTCATGGGAAAATATAATATATCAAATAATAAAAATAAATACCACCAGAGACATTATAAACATAAAAATAAGGGTCTACATGATTTCATCTCAACCCACCAGTAAAAACCCGACCCACACTATTATTTATCTCTAGGATTCTCCAACTCCAACATCAACTATACACCCAATGCTAAAACACAAAAAATAGCAGTTCACATATCGTTATTCCTGTCTAGGGTTTCATTTCAAATTAATGTTTTCCAAAACCAATTTGACTATGAATATCACAAAAAATATAAAAATTCATGTATAACATGAAATAGAAACCATTGAAACAGTTATACCAATCCCTCAAAAAATTGAGTATCATATTTCACCCTCATGTAAGATAACCCAAGAAAACCAAACAAATGTGTTACATTATTTTTATTATTTAAACATTATATCACATAAATTATATCAAATTCTTAAAACCTATATTATTTAGTGAATTTGGATATTAGCCACATAAAAAAATTATAATATATAATTTCTTTGAAATCTCTCATAAACTTCTCTATATAAGACATCCTTATACACGTAATACAATATATAATTCCCTGGAGAATAGAAACATAAGAAATGGGTGAATTAAATACATAGTAATTAAAAAAAACATAAAATGATTCATAATGGGTTAGATCATAATAATATAGGAAAACATGAGCATCCAAAAAATATATAATTTTCAAAAACATGAAATAATAATAGTTTTTCATAAATCAAAATTGAATAACATATATTCTCAAATCATAAAACACATATCATGGAAAAAGATAGTGGAATCTAGAGTCAGTAATACTGATTCATATTCTATAACAAACAAATATTTAATATAAATATGTAACATAAATATGTAATTATTATAGTAAATCAACAAATTTTTAAAAGAGATACCCACAATAATGGCCACAAACAACATTGTTAATATATCTAACACTAATAATTTCCATTCCCTGCAATCTTATCCATGCACAACATCATTTTAAAATGAGATATAATACATATAAAAAAATTAGATGGATATATAAGACCCCAACCAATACATAATGATAAAAAAATTATATATGTTCCTTATAAAATAAATCATTTTTCATATCATTGAAAAAAATGGAAATAATGTTTTTTTCGAACATATAACATATAAAGGAATCATGAGTTGATCAGTTAAAAACTTCAATCTCCCAAAAAACATGGAAGATAAAAAATCTTAATGATAGATCATTAGATTTACTCCAGATGAGATATAACATTTAGAGATATAGAGTAAAATAGAAGAAAAGTCATCAAAAAGTTTCTTCTAAAAACATTTTATCATCATCGTGAAAAAAAAATATTACGTTCCAAATTCAAGAAATTAGTTTCATGAAGGCAAAAAAGAAGAAATTTTAAAACATCTAATTAAATTAATACCTAATAACTATTTATTGAGAGTAATTAAACTATAAATAAGTAAATATGAATCCTAAGGTAAAACAATATGAATGATAAAATAAAATCCCTATATTGTGTGTTTTAAAAAATGATTATTAAAACCAATATCATTAAAAGTGTAATAAGGAATATTGTTGAAAGGGGTGAAAATATTTATGAATTTAAAAAAAGATGATAAAAATTTCAGTTTCAATAAAAATATGGTGTGAAATAACATTAAATTGAATAAAAAGATCTTTTTTTAGGATAAAATGTATTTTCAACAATGTAATATTTTTAAGAAGAATAAATCCAGAAAAGAAAAAGATTACGATGTGAAAAAATATCTTCTAGAGGTATGGATAATATACCACATGAAATAATAAGTTCATGAATATTATAATCTTATAAGATAATATTCACAATAAAGAGTTTATGAACTAATTAAAAGAAAATAAAGTCGACAACACCCTTATGTATTTTTTAACATTTGAATTGAAAACTCTTGAATGATAGAACCAATAATAAAAAATTTAATAATATGGGAAAAGTTTAAATAAAAATATAGAATATCAATGATGATTTATATAACCATATAAAATAGAATGTCATGACCTATCACCTAGGGGCCATACCGTGAATACCTCAAGCTCACCTTCCATAGGCCAGGGGCTGACGACTAGCACCGAGTAGGATATGCCAAACAAGTGGGAGGAATTTTCATAAGTACCTATACACCAGCACACAACTCCATGCCACAGATGTTGGAAATTGAAAACACTAATTAAACAAACATAATGTGAGACAATAGAAAACTGAAGGAAAATGGGGCCATAATACAATCCCCCAAAAAGGAAAAGTACAAGCTCCTTGATCTCATCTACAGAATACCCTACCTAAAGGGTTTATACAGAAAGATGTCTGAATGTCACTGAAGTATACCACATCTGTTGAGTGAGCCTCAAATCCCACCTGGCCCCGTCCCACCGAGCACTCTATCAAAGATGACAGTTATCTACACAATGCATGACAGATGCAGGCGAAGCCCGTGTAGGGGTGAGTAAAACAATAATCAATAGGGACCCTAATCCACAAACGAATTAAAAAAAGTATACAAAAAAGGAGATCACTAAGAGATAAACCAAGTAGACAACAAAAGAGTCACATGACTTTTATCCTCTAAGAGGTATAGTCCACATAGTCACTAGATTAATCTTACCCTAGTATCGTTCTATATCATGAAAGGAATGATTAACAAACGTAATGACAGAACACTTAGTATTGATGAGACACCCAGTCCCAATAAGACTTTCATCCCCAATGAGTAACTTACACCAGATGATTCACTTAGACAAAATGAGTCACTTAGACTCGAAGATACATATTCTTGATGTCATGGATACATCAAGTCACATAGTCTCTACATCACAACCAACTACATGATTACGCTAGTAGTATGCTTGTTCTGGGAGAACATACTCATCATGCAAAATTTCCTATTTCAAATTCCATGAAAACCAACATAGAGTATATTAAAAGGAACACCTCGTTTTGAGGGTCCCAACACTACAAACAACTCATCAAACATACACACGATTTGAAAGTAATGGGGAATTTGGTGAAAAGGATCTGGTGGGGATCGGGTCCGGTCTGACCTGGTTCGACTGACACAACCCATCCTGTTTGGGTATGGGCAGACCCGTTCGAGCCTGGGCCGAGTTTGGGCCGACCCAAACTTGCATGGCCCAATCTCTAGGCCCATTGGGCCACTGGGCTGTGCAGTCTAGCCCGAAATTCCTAAACCCGACCTGTCAGTGCAGGCTGGTTCTTCTAGATGGGTGAATCTACGTCCTCACACCTCCCTCGTGGTGGATGTGGTTGACCAACCGCATTTCCTGGGTCCATGCAGGCTGACTGTGTGCCATGTCGTCCTTCTTTGTGGCCAACTCACACACGCGGAAGAGCCTTGGTTCTCTTTTATGATGCGGCTCAGGGAGCTGCTGTACATTTTCACCGCCGCTCGTGGATACTTTCATCATAGGTGCCTCCTCCAGCGGTCATTTACTACTAGGTGGTCATCCTATCATGCGCCACCACCGGTGGCCCTGTTTCCACAGGTAACCACCATCGCCGTGGTGGCCAATTTTTTAAACTGCGTGCAACCTTGTAATCCATGGATCATCGTCTCTACTACCATATGCCCCAAATCATCATACCATTAATCTAGGGGCCTCTCCATATTTGGTACCTCCCAGAATGGATTTGACGCAACCATGGGTGCTCTTCGGTGAAGAAGACAAGGGAGAGAAAGGGAGAACCATGAACACCCAATGAATGAATGTCGTCCTTGTTCGTTCAGCCTTCATTCATGCCATTAGAAAAAGGGGTAAGAAATCATACTAATAACCACTAAGGTTCACCCCTTCTAATCCTACAGCAACAATATTCATCCCACATGAACGATCAGTCCGCAGATCACCCTTTTAGGGGGTTGATCCACTTTCATCGTTTTGAAAGAAGAACATGGAAAATGAATCATGTAGAAATAAACCCATATCTAGATTTGGTTTGAGCGATGTTGAAGTAAAATTGCATCATCATCATTCATCAACCCTCGATCCTAGATCTATGATCTGTGATCTGTGATCCACTATCCACTGGAGTTCATCATTTTTTTTTCATTTTCCAAAATGAGGGAACCACCAACGCCTTTATTCAGGGTTTCTAGGGAATTCACATGTTATGCATTGACCTTGAATTTATATTTAATTATTTAGAAAGGAAAAGGTGTCATCCCATTGTAGCGTTGTGGCATTTCCACGATGTTTCATTTAATAAATAAAATGTGGGGTCTCATCATTTAATTACACAATTGCTGTGTGGCTGAGAAAAGTTTAAAAGAAAAAAAGAAACTTTTTTAAGTTTATTTTATTGTTCATTAAAACATCAAAAAGTTATCTTTCATAGTCGACCTGTACCGGTCGATGTTAGAACCTACCTAATGAAAATTCAACATTACAAACTCAAACCAGGTCTCGGATTTCCAATCCAAGTCACCATTCATGAGTTATTAACATTTGAATATAAAATAATATTTTTAATAATTTTAATTACCGTTATATCCTTTTTGGGTTTTCTCACTGAGACTCGTTTTGACTAATGTTAAGTTACACCTACAGTAAAACTTCCATCATGAACGCAACAATGCCCTATATTTTCTAATACTGGAAATCATTAAAGAGTTAGTCCACTTTTTCATAAAAACCACTCATGTGCTCTATTAAGAACATAATATTTCTTATCTATCCATTCTGGGCACACCGGGGCTTAGAATCGCACATTGTCTTGACAGCAAATCTCAGAATTTCCAAGAAAGTTTCTAAAAAAATCCCAGAAAATCGGAGTCATTAAATTCTCCTAGAATTAAGGATTTTCATCCCCAAAATCCAAACCAATGGATACCCATACATATAGGGGTACAGGAACAAACCTGAGCGTCCTTCTCCTAGGTGTTCTTACAAAGATTCTTATGTTGCCACCGGGCATGGACTAAATGAATTGACTACCCATGGAGGGTCATCTCCAGCCAATCCTTGATCTCCACAACTAGGATGCGAAGAGATCATCCTGATCAAAAATATATTCTATGGGATTCCATGGATTTGAGCTATCTCCTAAATGTAGAGGCATCCCAAGCCCTCCAATGACCTCTTCTCATAGAATGATAAGAAGTGGTATACTTGGTGATTCATTCAACGATCACCTAGATAGTATCATAATCCTTGTACGTACATGATAAACCCTCTACAAATTCCATCAATATTTTTTCTCAATCCCTTCCTGGAACCCATAGGAATAAAAGAGAAACCCCTTCCAAGAACAGGGGCTCAACACAACGTGTTCACAAACCAAAAAACTGATTCAAACAAGCACTCAAATTTTTTATCAACAGGTAATCCCAACTTCAACCATTTCTATCATCCCTGGTGTCCTCCTTTCCACTACATGCACATTCCAATGCATCTCACAACTCTAGACATCCACTACTACTACTGTGTGTCCTCTAAGAAGAAAAACGTGCTCCCTTCTATTTGAATACCCATCATAGGAATTACCTATGGACAACTAAACACATAAATTCTGATCATCGGTGTCATTGAGTTATGCCTCCCTGACTAACTATAAGAGTAAAGGGGTAAAAACCCCCAAATGGAGGTAAGTTACATCATCTCTATCCAAGAAGGGTAACTGTAACATGGCTAACTGCTCTGTCACCACATTCAACAACTATGAACAATTTATCCTGCTGAGGGAATCCACTAAAATGTTTACCATACTAGGATTTTATACTCTCTCCAAGTCATAGTCCTTGAGGAACTCTAGAAAATGCCTCTATCTCAGGTTTAGAACCTTCTGAGAGAAGATATACTTGAGACTCTTGTGGTATGAGTAGACAATAAACCACTCACCCATCTGGTAGTGTCACCACATAATCATTGAGAAGACTACCATTTCCAACTCAATATTGTGGGTTTTGTAGTTCTTCTCATGTGGTCTCAACTGATGTGAACAGTAGGCAATCACCACTTGCCTCAGCATACGGAAACTACCAAGTATAGTCCCTCACTAGTAGAAAAACTATTTTTCACAATGCAATTTTATTGTTGTATATTTATAACCGATTTGAAAATATGTATGTATTACATTCTTCTGTCAATTTTTATAAGAAAAATGTGAAAAATCATTTTTTTGTCATTTTTGTTAAAACCGGCTTAAAAAAGGGCGTATTCACTACTTTTTTACATTGGTTTTACAATTTTTCCAGTGTTAAAGAGTGTATTTTTATGTTGGTTATATTATAACCAAGGTAAAAATCCCAACTATTCATTTTTCATGTAGGTTATAATAAAACTGACATAAAAAAATTTTAAAAATTTATGTACCACTCAAGGGTTTCATTATGTTGTCTACATGTTTCACGATTGACCTCTCATTTCTCTCTCAACAAATCCCTAAATTTCTAGTTTCTTCGATATGGTGGTCAAAATATTACCTTAGGATCTAAATCAAACCATAGGGTTTCTTTGGCCGCAATTTATACATCTGAAGTAAGACTCAAACAATTTTGTTTCAATCTTTTCGATCATTCTTTGGCGTTGTGTATCTAATCGACTATTACTCAATAAGATGTTCTTAATTCCAGCATTACCATCTTTTTACATTGGGGTTTTCATCTTTATCATTGTGAATTTGGTTATAGATCTACTTTTCTCAAATTTCCTCTCCTAAAGGGTTGAATATATTTTGAATTAGGTTAATTAGTTTTTCCATGATTTTAATTTTTAATATGATATAAAATTTTCTCTTTTATTTAGGTGTTTATATATGGATTTATGGTGTTTCATTAGGTGTGTGTTATATAAAAAATAGTAAGTTTCATTTCATTAGTGATTCAACATATTAGTATATCGTACTAGTAAAACCTTCAAAGGTAAAGGGGGTTATTTAATTTGTGGGAAAATTGAATCTTATAATGGGTAATAGTTCATAGGGTCTAGCTATTTATTATAGGATATTCATGTCTGATTTCCCTTAGATTAGACCACTTTTGATAGGTTTTTCCATGAATGATTTGGAATTTTCATAAAAATATTAATGTTAAGAAGTGATTTAGTACTTAAATGAGGTATTAATTAGTGTATACTTTATTTTTTCCAAAACATTGAATCCTGTATATTTGATTGTATTATACATAAATGATTATATTTCCTTATTTAATGTGATAAAATTCTAGAATATTAATGAATTTGGAATATTGATGGTATATTTTAAATGCATGTCACTAGAAAATTAGTGAAAAATTTTCATCGAAGGGGAAATCCTTATGAATGGTCTAATATGAGGATGCAATTTCTAATGTTTGGAAAAGGATTGGGATGAACACAATTTCCAAATAGCCTATATATAAAAGTCACATAGCTAATGGAATATGATGTCTTATAATATTTTCACTCATAATTAATCTAAACTCTCAAGTGTCTTCATCTAACAAATATTCTTCTATTATGATTCTTTGTTTGATCCCTAAATGGATTTAAAAAACATATATACCTTATAGTCTTTAATTGGTTTCACTAACCCGTCTGGTTGTTCCATATAAATATCTTCTATATTGTTTCAGGTAAGGAATGTTGTCTTGATTTCAAAGAACCAAATATAATGATAATATAAGGTTCTATGACACATATAATTTGAAATAATTGAAGCTTAGAGATCAGTTTAATATAAATTATACTTTAAATTACAATTACCTTTTTTGTTTACCCTTTTAATTTATTCAATTATAAGAATATATCATTATAATAAAGTAACATAATAATAAAATAAAATGTGGTATCTTTTTTTGTGTTCACAGCTTGTTGTATCAATTTAATGTCAAATTCTCAGTGCAAGCCTCACATAATTAGGACTGTATATTATACTTTTTATTTTTTAATGTGTTAATTAGTTCATGATGTTATTTAATGTGACTTTTTTAAACTAATATTCTATTTACAAGTATATCATTTTGTTAATTAAAATTTATAATAAATTATTTATTTTCATTAATAATCAACTATGTATTAGTTGTTCTCATTATATATATATTTTTGGATATTGTTTTATAGATATCAATAAACATATTTTTTATTATTTTCATACGTTTATATCCATATATTTTTACTTGATAAATTTTCTAAAGGAATCTATTTTGTAATTATTCTGTACGAATGAATTTTTTCATAAAATATTTCTATTTTTATTCTAATGTTTCCATTTATTGTTTTCTATATTTTTATATTTCACTACTAATCTCATAATTTAATAAATTATTACCTATTTGTTTATATTTATTTTTGATATTTTTTAGATAATGAATTGAAATTGGATTAATGTACCTCGAATATATACTAAATATGAGGAAGGTGTTGATGCTCTTTTGTAATTTTCCATATGGAATGTTCCAAAAATATATGTTTTCCCTTCCATGATTGAAATGCCTAATGAAGTTGAAAAGAAAATAGATAAAAGATCATTTAATTTTTCATAGTGTTAATAAGATCTACAGCCCTAGGATTTGGCATGGTGAAACCATTTATAATTTCATATCTATTTTGCTATGGTGCATTATGTGATGATAAATCTGATAAACTTGATGAAATGATTTGTGATATTGAAGTAGAGACAGTTAAGAGACAACTGAAAATTGATTGTTTATATGGTGATGTTAAGAAACCACTATATCTAGGTTTTATGAAATATACATTTTTATCAATGGTATAAATATTGATCAACCCAAATGTGTATCATGGATGGAGTGACAAGATTTTTAAAAAGCTGTTAAAAGTGTTAAAAAAATTATTCCTAATGACAACAATCTTCCATATTCACATTATAATTTCAAGAAAATATTATTCCTAAAGGGATTGAGGAACTAGGAAACACATTACTACATGAATTACTATGTTCTATATAAGAAACAAAATTAATTTATATTAGATGGTTCTAAATGTGTGACATCACATTATAAGTTGAAAGAAAAATCACTAGATAATTCTGATGTTTTAGAGACCCCTACCAATGAATTTTGGTATCATCCTATAATTTCTCAGACTTGGACAGTGCATAGATGGAATAAATCCATATTGAAGCCCTAGTAGCCAACATATTTCATGGCCTATTTTGGAGATAATTTTTGACTTATCTCCTAGATTTTGTGTGAAGATAAAATATGTAAGGTTGAGATTAATGATAAGTGGACTAAAATAGCCGAGAAATTATATTGACGATTTCTTGTCACCATTAATTAATGATTTGGAACTCTTATGGGTGAAAGGTAAAAGGGAGTATGATTCTTATAAAATGGAATATTTTCAACTACATGAAATGATTATGTTCACTATAAATGAATTCCTAGAATATGGAATTTTTTGGATAAAGTGTTAAGGGGAATAATGATTGTCCAATTTGTGAATAGAAGACATCATATTTTCAACTGCGTCATGGGAGAAAAACAGTATACATGGGTCATCAAAAGTTATTTCCTATATATCACTCTTAAAGAAGACTGAAAAAAGATTTCAACAACTAACATGGATGTTATATTTCACCAAAATAGTCATCCATGGATCATTATTTTGAGAGGTAGAAAAACATTGATGTGACATTCAGAAAGACACATAATTCTGGTAATGATAGAAATATTTGGATGAAATGGTTAATTTTTTTCAGCTACAATATTGGATATTTCATGAGGTGAAACATAATATTGATGTCATGCATGTGGAGAAGAATATCCATGAAATTTTTATTAGTGAATTGTCAGATATTAAAGGAAAGACTAAAGAGGGGTTGAATAGAAGAATGAATTTAATCTCAATGGGAATACATTTGGAGTTGGCTCTCACTCCTAATGGAAAGCGAACATTCTTACCCTCGGGTTGTCATACCTTATTATAGAGGGAGAAAAATATCTTTTGTCAATGTATTCATGTTATAAATTTTCCAAATAATTATTCTAAAAATATATAAAAAAATTCCTTTAAAATATTTGAAGTTGATAGGTATGAAATTTCATGACTGTCACATCATGATGCAACATGTCCTGCCAGTTGCATTTCATGGAGTAATTCCCACCCATGTCAAAATGACTATCATGAAGTTGGGTTATTTTTTAAATTAAATTTTTAATAAGGAAAATAATTTGAATTAATCGAAAATTTTATCGAATCTAGTGGTGGCAATAATTTTTCAATTGGAAATTTATTTTCCTCCATATTTTTTTGATATCATGGTGAATTTAAGGTTCAATTTGTTTAAGAAATAAGGATTTTTTGAAATATATATCTACATTTGATGTATCATATTGAAAGGTATTTTATGATATTGAAGGGTTATATTAAGAATCCATATTGACCTGAAGCATTCATTGTTGGGAAGTATATTTTTGAGGAGTTTGTAGAGTCTTGTACAAGATATTTTTTCGACGTTGAGAACATCTGTTTGCCTACATCTCATACTGAATGAGTTAATTTTTGGGAGAAGGGATATTTTTCATGAAAGTCAAAACCATGATAGGTGAACAGATAAATAAGACAAAATTACACATATTGAATAACATATATTATGATTAACCATATATAACATTTAATATGAATTATTTGAATGAAAGTTATCCAAAGAATAAAGATATGTGGATTTTGAATGACCATAACAGAACATTTTTTTCCATGGTTTAAAGAGACCATGAATCCAAATGAATTAGAAACATAGCGATGGTTTGTTGGTGGTCAAAGATTTAATTTGATAACATTGTATGGTTATGACTCTAATGGATATAATTTTCATACAAAAGATCAGAACAAAAAAAGTACAGTTCAAAATAGTAGTGTGTTTTTTACAGAAGCAATGAATTATTCAATTGGCAATGAAAAAAACCCAATATCCACATAAACTACATATTATGGATTTATTGATGACATATGGGAGGTTGATTATATTAAATATTTAGTTATATTGTTTAAGTGTAAATGGTTTATCAGTAACAAGAGTGTCTGATAAGATTAATTTGGAATGACACTCATTAATCTTAATAAATTGGATTATAGAAATGATCATTTCATCATGAAAACACATGAAAAAAATTATCTATGTTCTTGATCAATCTGATATGAAGTGGGTTTTATTATAAGGAAAAAATAGTATATTGGTGATAATAAACTTGAAAAATATGGTGATTTGTCTGAGATCCCTAAATCCATGTAATGATTAGAAAATAATTTTAATCAACACGTCAAAGATTTAGTTTGTGGCATATAGAACAATCATGAAGAATGAATTTTAGGAAAACAATATTTAGTACATTACTAATATTATAGGTATCATATATTGAATTATGATTTACATTTTCTAAATTTCATAAGTTAGTAATTTTAATTTGATTTTCTTTATTAAGACATCTATTATAACTAATAAGTTAGATTGTTTATTTTATACTAGTTTAAATTTTTCTAGTTTTCCATGTTTACCCTTAAGTATATTATATATTAATTGATTTTGTTGAAAACCTATTATTTTAAATTTATCATTTTTAATAAAAAATATATATTTTATAGAAGTATATTATTAATGAAATTTTTATTGTTGTAGAAATGATTTATGAGGTTGGTGAATTTTTAATGTGTCATTTCATCTATTATTAATATTGTTAGTTTTTATTCATTTATGTCATTTAATATCTCATTAATATTGATCTAATTTCAGTTAACTATAAAAAATATGAATAAATTTTTTTTTACATTTAGTTCAATTTTCTTTTTTTTATAATTATTAATATTTTTATTTACATTTTCATGTAATTGTTGGATTTTTAAATATTTTTAGTAATTGATATTGCTTTGATTTTTAGGATGAAATTAATATGCTTTGATACACCACATATTTATAGATATGATCATTCTCATACCTCTTGGGAAAAACTTACACATGCCCCTATTGATGAGCCTTTTCATCATTATTAACCTAAGACATATACTTTCACTTGGAAAAAATCAGTTTGGGGTTGGTAAATGTGGAACAACAAAGTTACCTAAATTAGCAGTTTCTTATGCCCATGAACTAAGGATACCATTTTACTTTTATGATGATGATAATCTAGTAGGTCCAAAGGCAATACAATTCCTTACTTTTGTATTACAATAGGCTAAAATCAAAGTTAGTATATTTTTTAATGATTGGCAAAGTGTTGGGAAAACGACATTATCACTATTATGGAAAAAAAATTGGTAAGATTGTTTGTTATTATTTTACATATCTTGAATTAATTTTTATAGTAATATATGTTTTTCAACTTCTTATCTGATGAAATATGATATACCTAACACTGGAGAGTTAAGAGGAAATGTATGTCCTTGGTGGCTAGGAGATAGAGGGATTTTAAATAATCCCTCATATCAAATTTCATTTTTGGGAGTAGAAAACATCAAAATAACTGTGAGATATATGCATTTATATATGAATATTCATGGAAAACAATTGTTGAAAGTAGACGAAGATATGAGTATTTGGTAAGTGTAATTTTACCTTTTTAGATGTTTTTTATATTAATTACTATGTTATTGATTTCATTATTTTTAATTCTTACATTATAACAATCAAGGAGATCTCATCACTATATTGAAGTTATTAAATTATACCCTTTAACACCCCAAGCTTTCACGGTACACTTCTCTTTTAATAATACAGTAACGTGTGTTGTACGCAACTTCGAGTTCTAACACACACCACAACCAATCAAACTAGCCGTTATGAATAGTAATACCCACTTTTTGAAATTTTATAAATATTATCTTTCAAAATTGACTTCATTTTTGGATTCGGAATATCGAAATTTGCTTAGGGTGAATTTTTGGTATTTTTCTGAAAACTTTCAATTTTGATGAATAGTGAAAAACATCGAGTTATAGTTTAAAATCGAATTTTTATTTAAATAATTATTTATTTTATTTAAATTTATTTTAGGTCAAAATAGATACATAATATCTATATAAGTTCAATGTAATTTATTGGAGTCAGTTTATAATAATTTTAGATACATAAAAATTTAATTGAACTTTTCACCATCTGTTACCCATCTCCTGGGAGAATTTTTAAATTCACATAAAACGTAATTTTACCACTTATGTGAGTTGAATTTAGAAAATCTGAGAGACACAGTAAATATCAAGGAGTAAAATGTGGTTCAATAAGATACGAATAATTTTTGAGGAATAGTGACTTTTTACTTTTATTTACTGCGGTTAAATGTAAATAGGGTAATTAAGGGTAAAAATGATATTATTATTACCCTAACACATGTCCTAATTCTATTGTCTAAGTATAATTCGACCAAAAACAGACTTATGAATAAAATATGAACCTATTTGGTCTACTTGGATTAGATTATGACATTTATCATTATTTAATTCAAGAAGAGTTAATAGAGTTAAAATCAATGTTTAATTACTAAAACATTTTTAATATAGGGTTATACCTAAGATAAATTCGATTATAAATATTCATTAGAAAGATAAAAATATTTCCTACATAATGGTATTTTATTTATAACTTTTAGACATTAGATAATTTAATTTATTTATGAAACAATGATGATGCAGTAATTACCTTATTAGTGAAATATTAAAATAATTGATATTATAAATTCCAAAATAAATATAATTTGAGACTTTTAATGAATTATGAGAAATTTATATTTTAATAATACATGTTAGGGTTGATTAAATGAATTAGGTTCTAAGTAATAATGCTGTTATGAATTTATAAAAAACAAAATACCAAATAGTGTCAAAATTGGCATAAAAGTTTTTTTAAAACAAATATTATATTATTAATTGATATTCAATTCCTAAAAATCTACGTTTCAACCAAGAGACTTATATAATGATAGGTGTATCATTAATTAACCACTTGGGGTTCTCTTGAATGTTTATAGTAAGTTTATTAACAATATAATATAAAAATACAAAGAGACATGGTAAATGTGAAACTAATTAACTAAGAGTTAAAACTAAAAGACAAGGTTAATATAGTGGCCCAAACCAGTCTAAATACTATTAGTTAGGTGGTTTGTGACCCATCCCCACCATATCCCCGAAATAAGTCACTTTGAAGCCATTAGAAACCGAATATTAATTTTTTATAAAATAATATATCTTTCTTTTCCTAAGGTGCCACTCACCCCTCTTATAAAAGGGTACTCCCCCTTCTCTCAATTTCACACCATCAAAGCCATTTTTTCCAGCCAATCCCTACCCAAATATCCTTCCAACTTCCCTCAATTCAACCTAGAGGCCTTATTTTGATCATAAAAACATCCTAAGCATCCCTTTTGATTAAATCAAAAGGAAGAACCTGAAGAAGCGGTAATGATTTCACCACCCTCTTTCAAGTTCCTTTCATCTTCCACTTCTTATTTATTTGATATTTCCATTCTAAAATGATAACTACAGTATCTTCTATGAACTGTGATGTTATTATAAAAATTTTACAACCATATTCAGTATTCTATCTATCTTTTGAATGACATGTCCCCATACATGCGTACGTACGGCTTACCGTCTCCACAACGTGGTGTAATTGTTATTCAATACATTATTATTTGGATGGGTATAATAATTATGTGTAATTCATTTAAATAATAAATATAACATGATAATTATTCTGTATATATGATACATCATACAATTATATATTATTTTAATATCAAATGAATGATATTGTGTCTCGTGTGTACGTACATACTATCGTCTCCAGGAATGTGATGAGATTCATTCCCCATCGTATACATTAAAGACTAATTTTCAGTTGATAATTAAAAATAATGTTTAAGAATTTGATATAATTTATGATATGAATAAGACACAACCTATGGATAAAAAACATGGCTTGTGTAACAAAACATAGAAAAAAAACAAGTAAGTTAACACCCGAAACAACGATAATACTAAGATATTATTAACAAAGCAAGGTTAAAAGATCATATATGATATCATATTAATGTATATGATTCTTTTATAATTTAATAACAATTATTTCACCATTATACAGGAGGTTAACCAACCCTCAACCAAGAAAAAGTACAAGGTAAGGATTTATTTTAGAATCTCTTCATTATTCGAGGTTGTTTATACATAATTATCTACTGGGACCTCTTTATCATCCACATCCGTGTTTCTTAAAAATTTATTTCAAAACATTCTTACTATTATATATAATATGTTTTAAATTAATTTATACCCTTGTTTGACTTTTCATAAGATTTTTATAAAGGAATGTTTCCGTTAGTTTCCAAACAAGGTCATCTTTATCCTTTTTGAAAAAATTAAGGTAAGAATTATTTTTTAACTTATAAGGTAGGTGCACCTATTTTCTGCCATTATAAAATCATAGAATATTCCCTTACAAGATTATAAGAATATTTTCAAAATAAATGTTTTCTTTATAATTATGATTTCAAAATAAAAAGAGAGATTTCAAAATAAATGTTTTCTTTATAATTATGATTTTCAAAATAAATGTTTTCTTTCAGCAACCTGTTGGGATGATGTTGGTGAAAGAAAACTTGTTGGCCCAGAACTTGTTGAGGAAATGATAGAAAAGGTAAAGGTAATACAAAACCACATCAAAGCAGCTCAAAGTAGGCAGAATAGCTATGTCGATAACCGAAGTAAGGATTCGGAATTTCAAGTAGGAGATCATGTTTTCTTGAAGGCATCTCCATGGAAGGGTGTTATACATTTCGGTAAGAAGGGAAAATTGAGTCCCAGTTACATCGGACCATTCGAAATTCTAGAACAAATTGGGGTTGTAGCTTACCATTTGGAAATGCCGCCACGTATCTCCAATGTTCACGATGTGTTCCACATATCACTGTTGAGAAAATACATGCCTGACCCAACACATGTACTCTCCTATGAGGAATTAGAACTGGAACTAGATTTGTCTTATTGCAAAGAGCCTTTCAAGATTCTTGATATGAGAGAACAAGTGATAAGAAACCAGATGACTCGTCTGGTAAAAGTTATATTGATAAACCATAAGATGGAAGAGGCAACGTGGGAACTAGAGGAACATATGATGAATAACCACCCGATTCTTTCTATGTAGTATTATTCTAGAAATTTCAAGGACGAAATTATTTGAAGGCTGGGAGAATGTAACACCCCAAGATTCCATGGTACACTTCTCTTTGAATAATATAGTAGCGTGTGTGGTACGCAACTTCTAGTTCTAACACACACCAAAACTAGTCAAACTAGCCGTTATGAATAGTAATTCACACTTTTTGAAATTTTATAAATATTATCTCACAAAATGGGCTTCACTTTTGGATTCTAAATATTGAAATTAGTTCAGGGTGAATTTTTGGTTTTTTTGAAAACTTTCAATTCTTGATGAATAGTTAAAAACACTAAGTTATAGTTTAAAACTGATTTTTTATTTAAATATTTATTTATTTTATTTAAATTTATTTTAGGAAAAAATAGATACATAATACCTATATAAGTTCAATTTAATTAATTGGAGTCAGATTATAATATTTTTTTATATACAAAAATTTTATTGAACTTTTCACCATCTTTTACCCATCTCCTAAGAGAATTTGCAAGTTCACATAAAACTTAATTTAACAACTTTTGTGAGTGGAATTTCAAAAATATGAGAGACACAGTTAATATCAAGGAGTAAAATGTGGTTCAATAAGATAAAAATAATTTTTGTTGAATAGTAAATGTTTACTTTTATTTAACACTGTTAAATGTAAATAGGGTAATTATTGGTAAAAATGATATTATTATTACCCTAACACATTTCTTAATTCTATTGTCTAAGTATAATTTTACTAAAAAACTTAGGAATAAAATATGAACCTCTTTGGTCCACTTGGATTAGATTTGTACATTTATTATTATTTAATTTAAGAAGAGTTAAAAGAGTTAAAATCAATGTTTAATAACTAAAACATTTTTAATATAGGGTTATACATAAGATAAAGAGTCGGTAATACTAAAATAACCTCAAACACTGAGTCTTACTATTCCCTTTATCTACAAGTCCTCCGAAGGAACCCGATCCTCGTGAAGCTCTGTAAAATCCATCCGATATATTGATGCCGATATTAATGTCATCTTGAGGTGTAGAATAATTCAAAAGTTTATCTGTCTACGGGGAGGTAAAACTCGAAAATATTAAGGGAAGACGTCCTCATTCTCAACCACTTCATCTGGGAACTGAAAATTCATTACATCCACTTCCCTAAGTGTAAGGCTAGCCATCTCAAGAGTGATCTTCTACACCCTCTTATGAATGTTTCTATCACATGTATCTTGGGTTTCCTTTTTCCCTGAAAAAATAAAATCACATTCCATAATTGTGGAAAAACCACACCCTTTTTCCTAAAACATTAAATCTAAGCATGGATGGTTGATAACTAATCAATACTAAGAATGACTTTGTAATTCCTCAACACTACCACCAAGAGGTTCCAACTAAAACTCTTTCCCTAAGGTTTAGATCACACTATCTGAACTAGTGTGATTACTGATTCTCCTTCCATATGTATCTTTAGATATAAGGGACAAGTCAATGGTTTAACCGGAAACTCAAGGTATTGAACAAGATTCATTACAAGGAAGAATGATTATCACCTGTGTCTATTAATAAGGCATGTAAGAGTAGACACAAATTTTAACAATCCAAACTTTTATGAATAAAATTCCCATTATTTTAATTAAATATCTTATAGATATAGAAAACTCATGCACTAATTTTATTTTATTATATCAAATTGGATTTTGATGATCATTATGTATCCTTATCATTGATTATATTGTCGTTTAACAAATATCAATGAGTAGTATAAATATTGTGTTTTATAAAATACTTTTGATATAAATAAATAAATGAAGTGATGGTATCAACCACTAAGACTGTACCCTATGAAGCCCATTTATCAGAGATTCCAAGGTAGATAAAATTTTTGGACTTTTCCGTAGACCAATATCAAGCTGAGATCCAACAACTTAAGTATGAGAGAAACCATTTACAAGAGAAATTCAGGATCATTGAGATAACAGCCCAAACCATGTTCACCGAACGACCCCATGAAATCCCCACCATCTCACACCTTACTCTTAAGGTGTATTCTGGAATAATAAAGGGATATGTAACCTGACACTAAAATTATGATTATTTTCATTATTTTTTGATAAAATAATGAATATAGTTTCATTTTATTATTTTTAATTTGTAAATTATTTTTAAAGAACAAATAATATTTTGGGTTAATATTCAACTTCAATTAAGAAATCTATTTTGATGAATTTTTTGTTTTTTAATTAAATATTTTTAATAAAATATTATTATTAATTTACTTTTATGAAATATAAAATTATTGTTTAATTTTTATGAACTCAATTATAAATTTTATTAATTCTTGAAAACTATTTTTGTTCAAAACCCGTCAATTTCCAAAAAAATATATTTTATTTTAAATATTAAAATTCACATATTTAAAAAATTATTGTGATAAAATGAACATTATTTTTTAGAATCAAGATGTCAAAATTATCCAATGGTAAATTTTTCAAAATTTTCTGAGATAATTGAATTTTTGGGTAAAAAATAAATACCAAATAAATATTTAATGTTTTTATGACATCATAATGAACCAATAGTGATGTAATAAAATAATATAAATGGAATATTCAGAAAATGATATTTTTCCCTTTAAAATAACGCAATTTTAGGTTTATTTGAATTATTTTATAAATCCATAGAGAATCCTCCAAGACATATATAATAATTTAGGGTATTAGAATCATTTCCTTGGAAGTATGCCTCACCTTCACATAAGAAAGGGAAGTATTATAATATCTTCAGCCCTTTGGATTTTTAAATAATACATACCACTCCCCTTTTCTAGAAACCATTTTCGAAACCCATGGGATGGTTTGTGGTTTTGAATATTTTAGTGTGTAGTATCCAAATAAAAAATAATAAATAATTCCACCATATTTCTTATATAAACCCACCCAGGAATCTATTACTCTTCACTAAATAACTTTAAATATCAACCAACCACTCTCCCAACTCCCTAGAATTCTCCCAAGGCTTGCCTAATCTCCCAATAAGCCTCTACCAAACCGTTGGGATCACACATCCAAATAAGGGATCCTCATCTTTCTCTCTTCCTTTTTATTCTAGAACATTATTTTAGATTATCCTTTTAAATTTCAATTCGTTATTTTTTATCCTTTTATAATCAATTCCCTACTTTAAATTTGATTTTATTTCAATTATTTATCATTTCTCTTCCCCCATTTAGACCCTTACCTACACTATTACTATGCCAAAATTCTGTAAGGGATTTCTCTCTTCTCATTTATATTTCATGAACTTCATTTGTATTATGCATCTTAAATTCCATTTCAAATGTTGGGATATTATGTTCCATAATCCCATAACTATCCATTTCATATATAAATTATTATAGACCAATTTATCCCTCATCTACTAATTTTATGAATTTCTACATGATTTTGTTATGCTGCTGAAATTACACCGCATTTTTCTATGCCAAAGTCATCATGTAGTGAATACAATTCACATCCCTCTATCAAGGGTATTCACATTTATGAACATATATATATTAATTGGTTACTTAAATTTATTTATTCCAAATTCTTTGATCATGTAACAAATGATGATGTTCACTAAATCTATGTTATATGATCTATGTGGGACACTTAAGCATCAGATTGAAATGTTTATGAAGGGGGTGCCCTGATAGTTCTCCAGTACATTGGGTAATGTTTAGTATCATGATGCATCATGTTGGTATATGGTTTTACTTTATTCCTTTATAAGACTTTTTCCATCATTTTGGGACAGGAGTTTACCTGATTCCATTAAGTTAATGATGCAGTGTTTTAAGTTGTTGCCACATTTCCTTATTTTGATAATCACAATATATCATGACTTTATGTTCATGTTTATCATATACTCCATTAATATATCTATTTACTAACATGTATTTTATTATTCATGTTATTCCTTTTCTACACCCTTACTGGGATTGAAATATCACCCTTTTCTTATTTATTCCCATAGGTTATTCCATGTAATGCTAAGTACAAATGAATGTTGTGGTCATGTAAAATAATTTTTCAGTGAAGATGTGTATTTCATGTTTCATGTTGTTATGTAATGTTCCTAATCCGCAAATACACTATTCCTATCATTCTTATAAGTTGTATTAAGTTCAATTTTATGTAATAAATCATATATAAATATGAAATAAAGAGAATGTTTATTATAGTTGGTATTAGAGGATAGGTATAGTTATTCTTCATATTAGGATGAGAAAACTCTATTAAAAGAATTAGGGATAAGACCAAGTGTAAGAAAAAAATCCATAAAAACTAGTGAGTATATATTAAGTGGTTTATCAAAGAAATACATCCATGTTTGGATGTGAAAAATTAAAGGCGTATCTGGCATAGAAGTATCTAGTTGTAAAACCTGAAAAAACTAATTTGAGATAGACTCAAACAAGAACAGGTGCATGATAATAGGCTTTGATGCAATCTTAGGTCAACACTCTCAGGGGATATGATTTGTTAAATTTATAAGTTTAGTATAAACCATTATTAAAGGAACAAAAAATCCCATAAGAATATACATTAGGAAGTAGATCATGGATAACCTAGATCAAAGCCTAGAAATTCATAAGTTAATGAGATAAATGTAAGTTATAAGTTATCCCTTTGATATCATTCGATTCCCCTTTATGTGTTTTATAGTTTAAAAATAATCATACATTACTCTATATTGGATAATGTTGAACCAAAACAAAAAATTCAAAAGTAGGGTTATCATCCATAGTTCTACACATTCTTATACATCATAAAGGTTTGGTAGAATAATCCAATCACCCCAAAAAATCATGTAAGTAGAGATGTTAATGAAAATTGTAAATGGGGTAATTAATTCATATTATGTATGTAACTCATCCCCTATCAAAATTTGGGGATTGAACTTCCTGGTGAAGCACTTAATACTCCCTATTGTGGAATTTTATTCAAATATTATAATGGATCAGCTTTCCCTATACTGAGCCAACATTAATTGTCGTGAGAGGGAAATCACTCTCCATATGGTTATTCGACCCCTGATTGTATAATGTTCAAGGATGAGGATGAATCTTATTTAGCACTATAATATCAAGAATGGATATTACTACCCTATGAGATCACATTTCTATCATAGATGATTGAGTCTAAGGAAAGAACTACCCTTGAATACAAAAGTATTTTGGGGAAATTCACTGCAGTGATTCTTGATAAATTGCTCGGTCTTCCTCCTAGATGATATGTTTAATTCACAACTGATCATATACATCCAGAATTTAAAATATCCAAGACTCTATATGGAATGTTTGTTTTGGGGACTAAGGAGATAAAGTAAAAACTAATGGGAATATGTATAAAGGGTTTATATGCCCATGTTCATCAATATGGGGTGCACCCGTCCTCTTCGTCAAGAAGAAGGATGGGTCAATGCACCTTTGAAATTATTATCATGAGCTCAAAAAAATCAAGAAAAATAAAATTTATCATTTTCCACGAATTGATTACTTATTTGATCAAATAAATGGAGTGTAATACTTCTACAAGGTGGATCAGCGATTGAGATATTTCTAAGTAAGAGTTAATAAGGAGGATATCCCCAATACTTATTTTTGTACAAGGTATATTCACTATGATTTCATAGTAATTCTTTTCAGACTCAGTAATTTTCCATAAATGTAACAACCAAAACATTTATTAATTAAGATTCCTCTTTATCTAATAAAATGTATTATATTGTGAAATGGTTATATAAAAAATATGCACATTGTTGGTTTTATGATTTTGGATTTTAGAAAACCATTAAGAATTTTTTTCATTGATAATATAGCTGTTGAACATTGATCGCATGATTAGTATAAATAATGGGCTTTAACATTTCCAATTTACTCAGAAAAAAGATGTGATGGCCTCATCCAGTAGAATTTCTCCATACGAATCCCATTTGTCGGAGCTCGGAAAGGAGGTAGAGTCATTGGGCTTCGCTCAAGAGCAAGCCCAAGCTGAGCATCAACATGTTAAGCATGAACGAAATCTCATTTGTGGGAAGTATAAGTAAATAGAGATTTCCACCCGAGTGATGTTTTTCAAGACGCTCCATGAGTCTGTCACCATCGCACACCATACCCTTAGGTCTTATACGAGTGTTATAAGGGGTTATATAACAATACACTAGAACTATGATTATGTGAACTAGTTTTTTATAGAATAAAGAATATACATTCATTTTATTATTTTTACTTTGTAAATGGTTTCTAAAGAATAAATAGTATTTTTAATTAATATTCAATTAATAAATCTATTTTGATTAATTAATGGATTTTTGAATTAAATAATATTTTAATAAAATATTATTATAAAATTAATTTTTATTAAATACAAATTATTGTATAATTTTTATGTATACAATTGTAATTTTTATTAAGGTTTAAAATATATTTTTATCAAAACCCATGAATTTTCAATAAATATTGGTTTTTACTTTAAAGGAAAAAATTCACATATTTAGAGAATTATTTAGTTAAAATGAATATTATTTTTGGATTCAGTATGTTTAAATTGTCTAACAGTGAGTTTTTCATAATTTTCCGATAGAGTCAAAATTTTGGGTAAAAATTAAATATGGTTTAAATATATAATGTGTTTCATTACATCATAATGACCAAATAGTGATGTAATAAGGTAAAATAAAACGTATTTCTGCTAATATATGATTTAACTTTATAATAATGTGATTCTAATTTTTTGTATTATTTTTACAATGACCTAGTGTACCCAACACGATTTATGAAATATTTTATATTTTTAAAATGATTTCCTGAGTGCGTAACTCACCTCCCCAAAAGCAGGACTAATATTTTAATATGTTAATCCATTTTCCTTATAAAATAACTTTTTTCAATCCAATCTTTTAAACATGATGGGAAAATACAATGGGATGGTATGTGGTTTTGATTAGTTAAATATGTATTTTCCAAAACCTAAATAATAAATAATTTCATCATATTTCCTATATAAACCCACTCAATCTACCATTCCTCTTCACTACAACCATTTGGAGCACAAAAAACCTCTTCTATTCTCTCTATAGAATCCTCTAAAGGCACCCCATGCTCCAAATAAGCCTCTATGAAGCCTCCCCCAAATCCTTTGAGATCACACTTCCAAGCAAGGGACCCTCGCTTTCCTTCATTCCTTATTTATATCCAAGTTTTCTTATATTTTTATGTAATTTTATGTTCAATTAAAAATGATTGGGTATGATTTTACACCTCCCCTATATAGACCTCCCTATTTTTGAATGATGAGAGACCCCTTTCTTCCTCATTAATTTTTCCCATATACACCTGTTACTATGCCAAAATTCCGAATGGGATTTCTCTCTCATTATTCACATTTAGGAAATTATTTAATATTATGCATCTAAAATCCATTACAAATGTTGGGACATGTATCTATATAAACCCCTTACTTTCCTTTTCATGTACATATTATTGGATACCCCTTTATTTATCATCAACCATTTTTATGAATTCTTATGTCACACCGTTATATGCTGAAATTGCACTGCGATTTTCCAAGCCAAAGACTTTATGTGGTGAATACCATACCCATTTCTCAATCAAGGGCATTCAACTTTATGCACATTTACTTATTGATTATAGAGTTTCATTTATGTATTCAACATTCATTTATCATGTAATAAATGATTATGTTGAATGATTCCATGTTGTATGATCCATATGGCACATTTATGCATGAAATGAAATGTTTATAAAGTGCGCACCCTCATAGCACATAAATGCAATGTGTAAAGAATAGTATCATTATAATTCATTTACAATGAGGGATTAATCAGGATAATTCAACTTAAATTAGGGTTTACTCATGATAATTCTTGTTCTATGAGGGTTTACTCGTGCTCCATGTACCCTGATCCTTGGTTCACGATAATATCATGCTAAATGTTGTTACCACATCTCCAAATTATGATAATCATGCTATATCAGGACTTTAAGTTCATGTTTCTATTATGCCCCATTGATATGCCTATTTCCTAACATGTATTTTATTCTTCATGTTACGCATTATTTACTCCCTTACTTGGCTTTATAGCTCACCCTTTTCTTATGAATGTCCCCGGGTTATCCCATGCAATGCTAAGTACAAAAGAAAAGTTGTGGTCTTATAAAAGAAGTTTTCAATATAGATGTTGTGTTTGTTTTGTCTTAAGTTGACATGTAATGTTCCCATGCCCAAAATACACTATACCTATTGATCTTATGGGTTGTATCAAGTGAAATTTTATGTAATAAATCATGTTTAAGTGTGTAATAAATAGCAGGGTTGTTATAGTTTGTATTGGAGAATTGGTTTAGTTATTTTGGGGATTGGGATTATAATAACATATTAAAATACTTAAGAATAAGACTAAGTATAATTAAAGTATCCCTAAATTTTTTTAGTATATAGTAAGTGTTTTATCAAGTAAATACATTCATGATTGGATTTGAAAATGAAGAGGTGGCTCTGGAACATATGTTTCAAGGGGTAATACTCGAAAACACTAATTTGATCTAGACTCGAATGAGAACTGGTGCACGACAATGAGCCTTGCTGTACTCTTGGTTACGACACTCCGGGGGGGATATGATTTGGTAAATTAATAATCTTTTTATGAACCATTATTAAGGAAATAAAAAATGCCCCTAAGAATATATTTTGGAAAGTGGATCATGGATAACATAGATAAAATCCTATAAATTCATAAGTTAAGGAAATAAATATAATTTATAAGTTATACCTTTTTTCATTTTATTTACCTTTATGTGTTACCCATAACTTTTCTTTTTATTCTAGCCAATGGATGGTAATAGGATGACTCAGGCTAAAAACTGATGTGAAGATCAATGTGATGACTTTTCTATTGAGACGCTCAATCTAATGGGTCCAGGAATCATAAACATTGCCACGACACTCTCTTGGGTAACTCATGTTTTGAATAGAAACATGGGTTAAGAGGAATTTTAAACCCCCCCCCCCAAAACAAGCCACAATTTGGAACTTAATGAGGCAAAGGCCTCCTACTTTAAATGGATCATTTGATCCCTCAATCGTCGAAGAATGTATCAACTTCATTGATAAGATCATACCCATCCATCAATGTCATGAAAAATAGATGGTTATTCCAATTACTTATCATGTGGAGGGTGATGTTGATCAATGGTGGAAATTGATCAAAAATATGAATCCTAAGGAAGAGATAGAGGCATTGGATTGAGATGATTTCTAGAAAATGTTTTTCGATAAATATTTTTCGTGCACCCTCCAACTTAAGATGGAAACAGACTTCCTTACACTCATGAAAAAAGATGGAAAATCCATCTGAGCATAAAAGGAAAACTTCACAAGGATTGCATGATACCCTCCAGATTTTTTGTTACCCCTGAATGAATTTTTGACCACTTTATTGGTGGGATAAAACCATGCCTATGGAAAGCCCTAGCGATCCATGACATTGATATCAATGAGGGAACTTCCTGGTGTTCACTAAATGTTTAAATGAAGATCAGTGAATCTCATGGATATTATATGGATAAGAATTATAAACTAGACTGTAATTCTAGTGGGCCGATTGATAAATCCAATGGTGCTATGAAATTCTAGCACCCCCCTTGCCAAAGGTATGGAAAGAAGCACCCTATAAATTGACTAATGGGGACGAGGAAATTATTTAGGTGTAGATGAGAAGGTCACCTAACCATTAATTGACAAAAAGAAATTAACACTACTGTGACATAATAAAGTATCACTCTGTTTGACCCTCAATGCATTTTTCAATGCTTCAGATACAATGAACCAGGGAACTTCGCAAACTAGTTCCCTAAGCCAACGGTTTTTGAGGCAACCCTCAACCTCAAAGGCAGAATGGTTGAGCTTTTTCCATCACTACTATTGAAGAAAACCTTGAAAACGAAGTGTTGATAGATATACTAGTTATTCATTCATGAATAGAGAACGTAATTTTTGATTCTGGTTCTACGCTTCCTTATATATCTCAAAATTTAGTAGAATAGTCCCAACACCACCACAAATCAAGGAAGTAGAGATGTTCATGAGAATGGAAAATGGGGCAATCATTGCATCGCATTAATATAACTCCTCCCCTATCACAATCTGTGGATTAAAATTCGTGGATAACCTCATCATACTCCCACTTGTACAATTTGAAGTTATTATTAGCATTGATTGGTGTTCCCTACATAGAGCCTACATAAATTGTCATGATAGGGAAATCACACCCAATATGGACAACTGACCTCTGATTCTATACATGTGTAAGGAGGAGGATGAATCTTATTTATCACCATCATCTCAAGAATTGATATTACTACCCTATGAGCATGCATATCTTGCTCAGAAGATTGAGTCTAAAGAAGACACCATCCTTGAAGACATGACTATTGAGAGAAAATTTGTTGAATTGTTTCCCGATTAATTTTCTAGTCTTCCTCCTTGAAGAGATGTTTAAATTTTAATTGATCTAATACTCAAGGCTTTTCTAGTATCCAAGACTCTATATAGAATGGATGTTGTGGGGCTTAAGGATCTAAAAAAACATCTACATGAGATTCTGAATAAAGGGTTTATATGCCCAAGTGCTTTAGCATGCGGTGCACCAGTCCTCTTCATCAAGAAGAAGGATGGGTGAATGCACCTTGGTATTGATTATCGTGAGCACAAAAAAATCATGATAAAGAACAAGTAGCCTCTTCCATGATTTGATGACTTGTTTAATGAGATTCATGTAGAACAATACTTCTCCAAGGTGGATCTATGGTTAGGATATTACCATGTAAGTGTGAAGAAGGAGGATATCCCCAATACTAATTTTCGTACAATGTACGGGCACTATGAATTCATATTAATGCCTTTTGGACTCACTAATTCTCCCACAATCTTCATGAAATTGATTAATAGAGTCTTTAGTGATTACCTAGAAATATTTGATGTAGTATTTATAAATGATATTCTAAAATACTCCAAAACCAAGGAGGAATATGAGGAGAATCTAAGAATTGTACTAGAGACCTTGCAAAAGGAGAAGCCTTATGAAAATTATAGAAAGTGTGAGTTCTGGTTGAAGGAAGTATCATTATTGGGTCATATAATCACAAGAAATGGGATATCTGTGGATCCCTCAAGGCTAATTAAATTTATGGATGGGAAATGACAACATCTTTGACAGATATCCTTAGCTTCCTTGAGTTATCTGGATATTGTCACTAATTTGTGAAAAATTTATCATGATTCTCCAACCATCATACCAAGATAACTCGAAAGGGAGTCAAATTTTATTAGAGTGATGAATGAGAAGATAACTTCAAGGAGTTGAAAAGGAGGCTTATCACTATTCCTGTTCTCACATTTCCCAAAAGTGGAGAACTTTTTATGGTATTTAGAGATGCATCAAAAAATGGTATGGGGTGTGTGTTAATGAAAAATGAAAAATTCATTAACTATGCTTAGAGGAAATTGAATGTTCATGTGAAAAACTATCAAACACATGATCTGGAGTTTCCTAAATTAATCTTCGATTTAAAAATTTTGTGGAATTACCTCTTTGGGGATAAGTGTGATATATATACGGATCCAAAAATCCTCAAGTATATATTCACACAGAAAGAGTTGATCATGCACCAATGAAGATGGTTATATCTGATCAAAGACTATGACTGCTTAATCCATTACAACCCTGGGAAATTGAACAAGGTGTAAAATGATCTATGCCAAATGGACCCAGTGATTCTTTCATTGATGAAAATTTAAAAGGATCCAATTTTCTTAGATTTCATGAAGATGGACATAGGAATAATAAAAATGGGAACATCATCAATCCTTTCACAAATAATTTCTCAACTGTCCCATTCATAAAGGTTAAAGTATGCTCAAAAGGATGATGTGGGAATTCAGAAGAAAGTTAAAACTACCAGGAAAGGTAAATCCTCGGATTTAAATGTTGATAAAGAAGGAATTGTGGGATTCTGGTTCAGACTATGTGTTCCATAAAATCCAAAGTTAAAGAATGAACTTTTGGATGATTCACATAGTTCAAATTTCTCCATTCACCATGGAAACACAAAGATTTATTGAGATATCTGAGAGCATTATATGTGGGATAACATGAAGAAGAAGATCATTGAATATACATCAATGTTCCTAGTATGTCATCAAGTGAAGGCTGGGATAAAAAAGTCTAAGGTGATGATGCAACCATTACCCATACAAATATGGAAATGGTAAAAAATCACCAGGGATGTTTTCACCAGACTTCTGAATCCATCCAAAGCAAACAATAAAATATGGGTTGTTTTGGGTCGTCTTACAAAGACTACAAACTTCATTGCATTTTTAGATTATTTCACATTGGATCAAATGGAATGGATATACATTAGAAAAGTGGTATGTCTACATGGAGTACCACTATCGATTGTATCTAAATGAGATCCAAGATTATAGTCTATGTTCTAGAAGAATCTTCAACATGCTCTGAATACTGATCTGAACTTCAGTACAACCTATCATCCTCAAATTGATGGCCAATACGAGCAGACTATCCAAAAACATGAGAAAATGTTGAAAGCATGCTCAATGGACATCAAAAGAGCATGGGTTCAACATCATCATTTAGTTGATTTCTCTAACAATAATAGTTTACACTAAAGAATCCAAATGGTTCTTTATTAGACCTTTATGAGAATGTCATGACCCCCACCCACCAAAGATTCCCATCCTGAGCTGGAAATGGTGAAAGTGAGATAATGATCCCTGAGTCCCGCCTCCAGTAGGCCTCGGGGTGGAAACTAGCACCAAGGGTATGAGTTTTCACAAATATGGGAGTCATTACCCTTTTTATTATATAAGATTGGGATATTGGACAAGTCAACCACCAAAAAGGAAAAGAACAAGTGTATAGAAATAAACCCAAACCAATCCCACATGCATGTTTAAATAGTTCCGAAACAAGGTACAAGTACAAGAAAGCTCAAAGTACAATACCGAAATAAAAAAGAGTACAACAAATGAAAAAAATCCAACTGTTCGACTATTAGGGTCCCACACGGCTCTGGTAGTCCTCCTAGAAACCTAAAAGTAAATGTAGGGTGAGAATACAAGTATACTCAGTAAGGAAAGCTAAAGCTCTCATGCACAAGTGGGGAGACATCCTAATGTCCCGTGAGAACAACAGAAGAAACCTACAAAGGAATTCTATCCACCCAACCTCACCAGCCACACTCACCAAAACACAATCACAACAGGTAGTAGTATATAAGAGAAAGATTATTGGGAACCCCGCACCATTCCCCTTTAGTTAGCTGCTCTTTCTAACGATGAACAACTTGACGCTACCACACTCTTCCCGCCCGCACACACCTGGCCCTCACAACCACGCATCCCGCCAGCACACACCTGGGCCTCACAACCACGCATCCCCCCCCCCCCCCCCCGCACACACCTGGGCCTCACAACCATGCATCCATCCCACACACACATGGACCTCACAACCACGTATCACGCACGCACACACCTAGTCCTCAGAACCACGTATCTCACTCGCACACACCTGGGCCTCATCCCAAAGATTCTTGGGAAAACAAACCTGCCTGAAGAGTCATGGGCCAAAACCACCCCAATCGAAACATACCTGAAGGGTATTAGGGGTAACGTTTCCTCAAGCCATCACAACCTAGTGAAGAATGAGGAGGAAGAGATAGTAACTAATGGTAAAAACACCCTCTCCCATGAAATGGGAGTGTTCGGCACTAAGTGCTCAACATGTGTGGGGTGCGATAAAACACAAAGATACAGATATATATATGTATAAAAAACACATAGCCCAACCTATGGCTTCTAAATAGAGAAACTGAGCACGTGCCTCGGCACTACTACTACGAATCATGCATACAACAAACAACCCCAACCCCATTTAGGTTTTCACGTTTTAGCAGAATTAGTTTATTTAGTTCCTCATCTACTGGGAAACCAACTACAACCAACCATATCAATCTTTCATAAAATCATGTCCCTACCATCCAAAAATCTAGTTAGGAAAACACAAGAAACACAACCAAGTCCTTATTATTACCCAACCAACCCCATTGATTATTAATCTTGTTCCATTACCATGACTCGACATTCATTAAATCCTCCACTTTTTATTTATTATTCACAACCCATCGTTCGTTCACATTCAAACCCATCCCTGTAGCCCCACTGCCAACCACCATAAGCACAACCAATCCAATCGCAGCCCCGCTGCTCAACTAATCCACAACAACCCACAAAACACCCCCATCACATGCCACATATCCAAGCCAACACCAACATGTTCATTATTCCATTTTTGTTCAACCGGGGTGATCACACAAGGGTTCCGTATTTTCATTTAAACATCCAACTTTACGTGATTACCCAAATTTCCACATTCCACGAAGTTTCCATCCACAAAATGGTCTAGAAATATAGGGCAACATTTAATTTCACAATCATAGGCCCCCAATGACCGTGATTTCCAGTAGGCAGAATCTCATTCAATTCACAACAAAATATCGCAGGATATAAAGATAACGTAACAACTTCCCCATCCCCATTCTTTAACCAGTTATTATCTTCATTTAGTGGTTCCACCGTTTCTCATGAAAACATGTGGATACCCATCCCGCATGATGAACAAATTAGAGAGACAAAGGTAAAATCTCTACCTCAACAGGTTCTGATAACAACGCTCCCCCGGATCAACATTAGAAGACGTCTGTTGGCGTCCGTCACTTCTATCGATTCCCGGAAAAACCTCCTCAGGTGGAAGTTGGAAAGGAGAGGCCGAAATAAAGATAATGGATCCAAGCTCATAAGTTCTGCCTCGTTGTTACGATCCTGTGGCCGCTGACGGAACGTAAATCGGAGATCGGACGAAGAAGTTATAGAAGAAAAGAAGACTTCGAGTCTCTTGGGAGATCTTTGCTCAGAGGAAAGGGGAGGAGATGAGTGATTTGAAAAGGAGGAGGGGACCCCTCATTTTATAGGAGAGAAAAACAAAAGTACAATGTGTGTAATTTATGGTACATGGCGTGTACTTTATGGTACATGGCCTGTAATTGGCCATTTCACACGGTCACCATGCGGCTTCCAACATGGCCTTCAATGCGGCACGCAGCTGTTGACTGGTAAACACACAGCTTGAGGGTAACGCGTACACAAGGAGCGACTACATGGAATGTAGTATTGGCTACAAGGCGTGTAGCCATTTATTTCACATGGCAAGGACACAGCTCCAACACAGCACACGACTGTTGACTAGTCAACACACAGTTTGAGGTAACGCGTACGCGGGGAGGGACTACACAATGTGTAGTTTGGGGTACACAGGGTGTACCCATTTATTTCACATGGCAAGGACATGTCGTTGAACACGGGGTATACCCTGCGAGGGGGTACACGGCGTGTACTCACACTACACAGCATGTAGTTTCAAAATTCTGGAAAGTGTGGGAAAAGTCCATTTTACCCTCCAGAACACTTCGTGGCCTTCATTTTGAAAAAGGAATGGGTCGGAGAAGTCCGGGACATTACATCAGATACCTATTAAAACATTCTCATCCACGAGAATTCAAAAACCAACCCAGAGGAATCCCAACAAGATACCTCTTAGGGTTCTCCTTATAAGAGGAACCCAACCAACAACCCTAATCATAGGTGTTAGGAATTCCCTCCCCTATGTCGAGATATTATCCTCCATAGGCAGCACTGACTCACCTGCACGGGTTTAATCACATCCGCATTAATGCATCTCGATTAAGGATTGGGCCTTCCCACTTCCATATATTAAGATTTTACAACATACACTTTCTCCAACATTCTACAACCCACACACTGCCCGAACATGTGGTTTGGGGAAATTCCTTCTCCTATGTCGAGATATTATCCACTTTAGGCGGCACTAACTCTCCCACACGGGTTCAATCGCATCCGCATTAAGGCATCTCGATTAAGGATTATGTTTTTCCCTTTCCCTATACATCCGAACATTTTATACACTTCCAGAGAACAAGGAAACAAAACGTCTCACAACAGACAAGCCAAGCATTCTATATATCAAAGGTACAGAGTATAACATCAACAAAAAGCTCAGAAGAACAAGTAAAACATAAGTCAAGACAACTCCGGGTAATGAGCATGCATCTAGGCCTCCTGCTCCCAAGTGCTCTCCTCGAGGCCGCCATTCCTCCACAACACACGAACCAAGGGAATGGTTCGTCCATGGAGCACCATCTCTTTACGATCCTCAATTCTGACTGGTTGTTCCTCGAAGGTCGCATCATCTCCCATATCTAACTCTCCCTAGTGGATAAAGTGAGAGTCATCGTGTAAGTATCGACGTAGCTGGTAGACTTGGATGACGTTATGAACCTTCTCCAACTGAGGTGGAAGGGCTAGCTGATATGCCACCTCGCCAACTCACCTCAGCACCTCAAAAGGTCTGATGAACCTAGGTGAGATCTTTCTCTCTTTCCCAAACCTATGCTTCCCCCGTCGAGGGGAAACCTTCAAGAACACATGATATCCTACCTCGAACACCACGAGCCTCCAACGACGATCAGCATAAGACTTATATCGGTCTTGAGACGCTTACATCCTCTCACGTACAAGCTGGACATTATCTGTTGTGCTCTGCACTACCTCTTGCCCAAGAGAACCTATCTCACCAACCTCTACCCAACAAATGGGTGAATGACATGGTGTTCCGTACAGAGCCTCAAATGGTGCCATGCCAATAGTAGAGTGGAAGATTTTATTGTAGGAAAACTCTACTAAAGGAATGTGCCGTACCCATGATCCCTCAAAATCCAAGACGCATGCTCGCAGGATGTCCTTCAATGTCTGGATAGTCCGCTTGGTATACCCATCAGTCTAGGGGTGGAAAGCAGTTCTAAGGCGTAGCTGGGTTCCAAAAGCATGTTGTAACCCCCTCCAGACTCGTGAGGTAAACTGAGTATCCTGATCTGAGACGATAGTCTTTGGAACTCCATGCAACCACACAATCTCGTCTACGTACCTCTGTGCTAAGGTACTCACCAGGCCTGACTCCTTAATTGCTAAGAAGTGAGATGATTTCGTCAGTCGATACACCACTACGCAGATAGCATCATAACCACCCTGAGCTCTGGGTAGTCCTGTAAAGAAGTCCATCAAGATGTCATCCCACTTCCACTCGGAGAAATCTAGAGGATGCAACAAACCACTACGAACACGGTGTTCAGCCTTCACTTGCTGTCACACTAGGAATTTAGCCACAACCTCGGCCACTTCCCGTTTCACCCCGGGCCACCAAAACTGGTCCCTCAGGCCTTGGTACATTTTTGAAACTCATGGATCTACTGCCAAGGCTGAGCAATGGAACTCACGGAGAACTCCCTCACACATCGCTTCCGGAACAAACAACCTTCCATGGAAAAGCATCTGATGTCGGCTGTCCTCTGACCATCCTTCTGGAGCGTTTCCCTCATCAACACGATCCCGCATCACTTCTGCCTTAGAGTCCCCCCACTGAGACTCTTCCACTTGTTGCAACAAGGAAGACTGCACCGTCATCTGAAATAAACATCCTCTAACACCTTCTACCCTTGCATCCAAGTGCAAGGTAGCCAACTCTCTCATCGCTTTCCAAGCATAAGTGGATTCCTGAACCACTTACCTATGCGACTTCCTGCTCAGGGAATCAGCCACAACGTTGCCATTACCTTCAGTGTAAGAGATCTCAAAGTCATTGTCTCAGATGAACTATACCCATCTCCACTACTGCATGATCAGGTCATGTTGGGAGAAGATATGACGTAACCTCTTGTGATCTGAGAAGACCACAAAGTTCTCCCCAAATAGGTAATGTCGCCACAACTTCAGTGCAAACATTACCGCTGCAAGCTCTAGATCATGGGTGGCATAGTTACATTTGTGAGGGTGTAACTGCCTAGACCCATAACAGATCACTCCCTTCTTCTGCATCAGCAGGCACCGAAAACCAAGGCCAGAAGCATCACAAAACACCTCATACAACAACCCTTCCTCTGGAAACCTAAGCACGGAAGAACTGACCAACTTATCCTTCAGGTAGTCGAAATATTTCTTGCACTTCTCGCTCCATATAAAGACCTGGTTCTTCCTAGTCAAAGCTGTTAATGGAGCAGAAACTCGAGAGAAGTTTGAAATGAACCTCCGATAGTAACCTTATAACCTTAGGAAACTACGAACTTCTGCCACGCTCTTGGGTGCTGCCCAAGAAACAACTGCCTCCACCTTCGACGGGTCCACTAACACTCCATGATGAGACACTATGTGACCAAGGAAGTGTACTTCTTGCATCAAGAACTTACACTTCGAAAATTTACCATAAAGATGGTGGTGTCGGAGGACTTTCAAGACTGCCCCGAGATGCTCAACGTGCTCCTCCTCTGATCTTGAGTAAATCAGGATGTCATCGATAAACACAACGACGAACCGGTCCAGAAACTCTCAGAAGAAAAAGATCATAAGTCCCATGAACACAGTTGGTGCATTCGTAACTCCAAATGGAATCACTACAAACTCGAAGTGCCCATACCTGCACCTGAAAGCCGACTTCGAGATGTCACTATCCTTCACCATCAGATGATGATATCCAGATCATAGAACAATCGTAGAAAACCAACCTTCTCCCCTCTGTTGGTGTAAGAGATCATCTATCCTTGGAAGGGGGTAACTGTTCTTGATCATTACCTGGTTCAACCTTCGGTAGTCTATGCATAGCCTGATACCACCATCTGCCTTCTTCACGAACAAAACTGGAGCACCCCATGGTGATACGATGGGTCGAACAAAACCCTTTTCCATCAGATCGTCAATCTGAATCCACAACTCCCGCAACTACAAAGGTGCCATCCGATAAGGGGCCATCAAAATAGTATGGGCACCAGGCTGTATGACTATCCCGAACTCAACGTCACATTGGGGGGGTAGAGTCACAACCTCCTTGGGAAAAATATTGAGGAATTTCCCAACAACCTTCGGGAAATCCATCATCTATGTATCAGCTGGAACCACTGATATCCCACCTAAATGATCTCGCCTGTCAACCTCCTCCAAATGTTGTCTTGTCATGAATTCCACCTCCAGATACTAACTCATCATGTAGTCCACCTCTGGGTACCGTCCAGACCTCGAATACTCGGCCTCCGTCAGCACTGCCCGTTGTCTGCAACCAACACAACAAGGTGCGGGCATAGCCCGTGCAGGGGTGAGTATAAAGATACTCAGTAGGGACCCCAAGACCCTCAAGGTCTCACTAAAACCGACATGGATATCCACAAAGAAGATCTCAATAGATAACATCTACTTAGGTATATGCTCATGCATATACCTAAATTATCAAGTAACCCATCTCAATCATGAGGAAAACACCAAGATCATGAAATCAATGGATAACCCCTACCCAGGTATATACCCATACATATACCTAAGTTATCAAGTGACCCATCTCATTCATGAGGTAAACACAAACGTCAAAAGTCTCAGCTCAAACCAGGATTTTCATTATCGAAACCGTAACTGCTAAAGAGATCCGTCTCTAGAGTGTATAGTGGTCCTGTCACAACTCCGAGGTACTGCTCACTAACCTAAGACTGCTGAGGTACTCCTCCTGTCGAGTACCACGGGTCAGCCTCCCAAACACAGTAGTGCTTCCTGCCGGGGTATGTCACCCAAAAACAGTAGTACACACCCCCTAGTAGCCTGCTGAGGTACTCTCCGGATGAGTACCACAGGTCTGCACTGTCACATAGGTAGTTCTCCATCCGCCATGGGTCTGCACCCAAACAAAGTATTTCTCCATCCACTGGGCTAGTTGAATCACTCCAAGTCGAGTCGGTCAAGCAGTCTTCAGGTCTCAGTCGGCTACACGGTCTCCGTAATCCATCGTCCTGCTCCTCATGGTCGATGATATGCGAAGGGTCGAGCGCGTATCTCCTAAGTTGAGATACCTGGAAAACTTCGTGCACCTGCTGCAACTGAGGTGGATGGGTCAAGCGGTAAACCACCTCACCTACCCAGCTGAGGACCTAGAAAGGTCCGTTGAACCTCGGAGATAACTTGCCTCCCTGGCCACATCATCGTAAACCTCATCGAGGTGAGACCCGTATAAGGACGTGATCGTCATCCTCGAACTCTAGAGATCTCCAATTCCTGTTAGAACTAAAACTCAAACTACTGCTGCCATGAGGGTATGGTTGACCGACTCAAGAGTGATCGGTCACACGCTCCTATGAAAGAGTTTATCATGTGCTGCCTGGGGATTCCTTTTCGCTGACCAAGGAAAACTCATCCCGACGTTTTCCTAAGATTGTCAATTTGAGTATGAATGGTTATTGTCCATTCCATACTCAAACTAACTTCGTAAGGCCTCGACGCTTCCACCAAGAGATTCCAACCAAAACTCTCGCCTCGAGGGTCTGACCACACCGTCGGCATAAGTGTGATTATCGAGTCTCCTACCAAGGTATCTCCAGATGTGAGGGTCAATTCCACGGCTTCCGGAAACTCTAGGTCTGGAACAATATTTGTGTAAGTAAGGAATGATTAATATCAATGTATGAAACTACAACATCTATTAGTGGACACAGATTGTCCCTCGAATCATTTATAGAGCCATTGGGTCACACTCCTTGACCGCATGCAGCCGCACTCTACCTCCGCCCTCCAGCTCCCTGAGCCTGGCGGGGATATCTAAGGCGGGTGGTTGTAGCATGTTAAGATGTACACCACATCATACTGCTCTCCTAGCTCTGCCTCCACATCTACTGATCTGCAAAATCATCTCTCCTTAAAGCTTCCTCTTTTTTAAACATTTAACACACTCAAGTCTCTATGACTGGAGCCGGTTTCCTGTTTCTTACTGCACTGTGCAGTCTTCATCCTCTCCTGGATGATCTGAAGGAGCTGCTAAAATTTCTCCTTTTCCGAAAAGAGAAACCCGGTCTCATCCCCTGGATTAACCATTCCCATTTCCTAATACAGTCATTCTGGACATGAATGACGCATTCACTCCATGGATGATGTTGTAAGGCCTCGACGTAACTACTAAGATATCCAATTGTCACTCTCACCTACAAGGGTCGAGTCACACTGTCGGCATCAGTGTGAGGTCACTGGGTCTCCTCCAGTAGAAATCTCTAAAGTGAGGGTCAAGTCAACAGTTTTAACCGGGACCACTTAGTATCAACCAAACAAAAGGACAGGAAAGCAAACAAAGATAAGTGTCTTTTTATTATTGCAGCTCATAGTACAATGACACGAATACAATAGAAACATGGAACTGGAAGTACAAGGGACGTATCCACTAGTTCTGCTCCTGTCTACCTGCTCCCGGAGCTCTATTGCCTTGTCCATTGCATGGCTATTTCTCAAGCACCCGCCGCTGAATCTGCCTCGGTGGCTCCTCCAAAGCCTGCAGATCAACTGTACGAGGAGTCGGACAGTCACGTTCCAGGTGACCCTTTCCGCCTCATGAGTAACACTGTCTGTTTCTGGAACGCCTAGTGCTGTCCCCACCCCGGGTGCCCCGCACCACCGATCCTAAAACCTGAGATCGCCAAACTACTGGTCTGGTCCTCCTGGACCTCTGCACCATCTGTCTACTGCCCACAGATGACTCGGCTACTGATCAAAAAACACGTGGCAAAGGAAGCAGCTCCTGAACATGCTCAGGCTGTAGAGCTACTGGCATAAACTCCACCCTGAAGAAGGTCTAGAAATATTCCCATGTAAAGGTCATCCCGTCGCAAAATTGGAACAACTGGCTCCACCACCTGCCTACTACTGCCTAAAGGAGGATGGCAGCAAAGATCACCATGAAGTCTGCAGGTTTCCCCACTAGCTTGAAGACTCTCACCACTGCCTCCAGCCAAACCTCAGCCGTCTGTGGGTCCGTCTCTCCCCGGAACCTGGGTGGCCTCTAGCGCTGGAACTCGTGCATCGCACTCAAGTGGCATGCATTGCCTACTGCAAGGGATGGTGTCATCAGTGGACCAACGTATGGTAGTACCTCTTGTGCCTCCGCTGGTGCCTCAACTGCAAGAGGGCCCTGTACCGAAGCCTCGTCGCTCGGAAGGCTGTCAGTATGCACATCCCTCTGGGCTCTAGCTGGTCGACCATGAAAAGGCATCCTGAAGAAACAACGTGACACAGTAAAACGATTATACCTGGTGAGATGACTTGGTTTGATCTGACATTTAAAAAACATCTAGAAACACACACGCAATCAGTGTTTTCATGCACAAAGTCAGAAATCAGTTGTCAGGGTCCTGGTGTATGGATACGTCGTCTGCCCGCACCAACACTGGACTCCCTGAACTGAAAACCACACTCTGTACTCTTAACAATATTTCTTCATAGAAAGAAAATATCAGAGTTATACGTTATATGGTAGAATCGACTCCTCTGATACCAATTTGTCACGACCCGTCCTTGGGGCCCGTGCTGTGACTACCCCAAGCCCACCTTCCATAGGCCAGGGGCTGGAGACTATCACCAAAGTCGTAAATCCTAATAACCGGGAAGGTATTGCCTTTATAATAGTAAAAAAACACCACATAGTACAAGCGGAAGTAAAACACTAAGTACAAAATAAAGTGCTGAAAAGTAAATGGGCCAGGATACAAACCCAACTGATGGTACAGCTACAACTGAACGATAGTACAACAGAAAAAGACAAATAGCTGGAAGAAAGGAAGCAGCTCTTGGGTCGTCCTCCTCGGATCCTACCTAAAGAATAGGTACAAATAGCGTAGCTCCTCGATCGTCCGCCACGGATCCTCCCTGAATGGTAGGTACAGATATCCAAGATCCTAAATGATCTCGCCCGTCAACCTCCTCCAAATGTCATCTCGCCGTGAAGTCCACCTCCAGATACTGACTCATCGTGTAGTCCAGCTCCGGGTACCGTCCAGTCCTCGAATACTCGGCCTCCGTCAGCACTGCCCGTCGTCTGCAACCAACACAACGAGGTGCTGGAATAGCCCGTGTAGGGGTGAGTATAATGATACTCAGTAGGGATCCCGAGACCCTCAAGGTCTCACTAATACCAACAAGGATATCCACAAAGAAAATCTCAACAGATAACCTCTACTTAGGTATATTCTCAAGCATATACCTAAGTTATCAAGTAACCCATCTCAATCATGAGGAAAACACCAAGATCATGAAATCAACGGATAACCCCTACCCAGGAATATGCCCATACATATACCTAAGTTATAAAGTGACCCATCTCATTCATGAGGTAAACAAAATGGTCAAAAGTCTCATCTCAAACTAGGATTTTCATTATCGAAACTGTAACTACTGAAGAGATCCGTCTCTGGAGTGTACAGTCGTCCTGTCATGACTTCGAGGTACTGCTCACTAACCTAAGACTGCTGAGGTACTCCTCCTGTCGATTACCACAGGTCAGCCACCCAAACACAGTAGTGCTTACCGCCGGGGTATGTCACCCAAACACAGTAGTGCACAACCCCTAGTAGCCTACTGAGGTACTCTCCGGACGAGTACCGCGGGTCTTCACTGTCACACAGGTAGTGCTCCGTCCGCCATGGGTCTGCACCCAAAAAAAGTAGTGCTCCGTCCACTGGGCTAGTCAACTCACTCCAAGTCGAGTCGGTCAAGCAGTCGTCAGGTCTCAGTCAGCTACACGGTCTCCGTACTCTGCTTGCTCGTCTCTAGGAGGGTCCGCTCCACGAGCTACAGGTTGATACTCCAAGTATCTCAATTTCCCACGAATAAGTATCTCAAAGGACCGCCTCGTCATAAGGGTCTCAACGCAACCGACAGCGCGTCAATCGGACGCCCGGTCTGTGAGTTATTAGCCTTTTCGTCCTAGGGGCCCGGTTGGTATCGTGTGTGAACCAAACCAGCCGTATCTCAACTATACCCTGAACCCTCATAGGGTATACTCATAGGGACCTTTTCTCAACGTGATCACCAACGCCGCTGACGGTTCATCAAACGGACGTATGTTCTAAAAGATAACAACTTTTCTGTTCCAAGGGCCCGGTTGGATTTCGGGTACAATCCAACCCGGCCACTATCCAACAGCAACCAAAACTCTGGAAAAGTATGCCAAAAGTTACGTCTCATCAATAGGAATTCAACGAGACAGACGGCGCGTCAATCGGATGCTTGGCCTGTGAGTTATTGGCTTTTTCGTTCCAGGGGCCTGGTTGGTTTCATGAACGAACCAACCCCACCGCACTTCGAAGGCATCCAAACCTCGAGTGGAGTAAGCTTAAAGATCCGTCTCACTTAGAGGAATCCATAAAAGTCGACGGCACGTCATTCAGACGTCCAGAGCTCAAGTTATGAGCGTTTCCGCTCCGAGGTCCCGGTTGGTTTCGTGTATGAACCAACCCGGCCGAACTCAAAGTATTCTGAAACCTTTAGTTCGATATACCAAAACGACTGTCTCGATCCAAGGATCGCATCGCAAATGACTGTGTGTCGATCGGAGGCCCATAGGGCAAGTTATGGGCGTCCGACCGAAAAGATTCGGTATTAAGGGGTTCGGGCCCGGTCTGACCCGGCCCGATACCCCCAGGGTCGACCCGAACATGGTCGACTCAAACTGGGTCCGGGTCCGGCCTTCTTGGGCGGGACCCGGCCCAGCCGGCGGGGCCCGGCGTGGCCTGGGCGCAGCCCGGCCTTGGCACAGCGCGCTGGCCAGGCACTCGGCCAACCGGCCGAGCCGTTCGGCAAGGGGGGTATGCCCCCTGGTGTAACCACGACCCCCCTTTAATGGGGGCCGTTTTGTTGGCCGGTCGGGTGGTTTGAACCCCTGGATGACCTCCTGTCTGGCCGACCAGCCCCGGTCGGCCGGTTTCTGCCACCACGGGACCAGCGACGACCGGTCCCCTCCCTGCTCCGACACCGGCGGCCCAGAACCGGCCGCCGGTCACCGTGCTCCGCCGCCGCCCTGAACCGGCCACGGTTATGGTTCGTCTGGCACGAAGCGACAGCGCCATGCCCCTCTTCTGCGGCCCCACTCCGGCCACGGTGTCTTTGGTTCTCTCCGACGTGGCACGACGGTGCCACGACTTGGTTTAACTTCACGACACGGCGCGACGGCGCCGCGCATCACTTGTCGCACCATTCTGCGCGGTGCGACGGCACTGCACCATTCCCATTCCAACACGTTAGAATCAATATCAAGGATAAGGGAGGAGGTTCGGCTATGTTTGTGCGGTCCAGACCCTTCTCGTTAATCAAAAACATTTGGTCGTATATACACAAAGAATGACAAAGTAGAATTCACGAACGAAATAAAATAAATAAACCCCTACCTCATGCGAGCTTGAACGGAGGTTCGTCAAATGAGGATTCGTGACGGGAAGAGACGCCACGGAAGAAGACATCACAGAAGAACTGTCGCGGAAAATGGAGTCACGTAGTCGGTCTCCGAGGACTCAGCGTTCTTCGACGGAGTTCAATGTGTTCTTTGCGTTCTTTGTGTTCTTCGTTGAAGAAGATGAAGAACTCTAGCTTTCCTTATCTTTCCTCCCCAAACCTCTCAAGAAACACAGGTTCCAACCCCAAAATAAAATAATCTTACCTCTTATTTTATTAACATAACATAACATTTTAATTTCAAGAGGTTAAAATTCAAATAACCACACTTAACTCACTTAATTAATAACATAAGTTATTAAACTTAAGTTGTCAAATATTAAATGTGAGTTGAGGGGGGTTAAAGAATGTGAAGAGTTATGGAAGTTTAGGGAAGGTGAAGGGGTAGGGTTCGTGTGGGCCCCATCACCTTCATATCCTCCCTTGGGAAGTTGGGTACTTACCCAACTTCCACACAAAGCTTAAACCACTAAAAGGAAAAAAAATTGTAGTTAATTTATAAATTAAACTTCCACAATTTTTATCATCTTCTCTCATGAAAACGTAACTCCGGAAATGGAGTTCTTAAGTAATTATCGGCGCTACGGTTCCATCGGTGCCCTCGGAATTCGATTCCGAGCACCGGTTCAAAAGATAGGAATTCTCGCTCGTTCGTTCACTGATCGTACCCTATCGAAACTTCGGAAAATGATTCTGGGCACCCCGGGCCTCAGAATCAGGCGCCGCCAGAAACTGTGTTCTTTTAAAATTCCAAAGAAAATTAAGAAAAAAATTTCCTTCAAATTTTCGGGTCTTTACACATTCATTTTTTTCGTTTTGTAAAATGCTTCGTAGAAAAAGATTTCTTTTGTATAAAAGTAAAAGTCAAAGGGGTTTATACACCATATAAATGATAGTTGTGTATAAAACAAAATGTGCCTCAATGAAAAGAGCTTGAGACGAAGTCCCTTACCTCAGGTCCAACTTAACTCGATCGTTCATTAATGTCCTGAATAATAAAGTTGAGTTAATTTATATTTGCTTAAGAACCTTTTTCAAGTTCATTATTGCTTTTATATCACTTATTTCCAGGTTATAAACATTATGTAACCATTTAAGTTAATAATTTTTGTTTTTTCGATATTTGGTTCTTAAGTCGAAAGTGGACTTCTTAAAATTACATGTTGTTCGTGTGGTCAAAGGTTCTTTATATTCAGAATGAAATTCCTGATTTGGATATCATATATATCATATATATCTAGAATATTCATGTATTTATAATATCACATAATCATTTAGAGGTAATAAATGAAATGCACCGTTCATGGAGACGGTAAGCCGTACGTACGCATGAACGCTACTTTCATTTCTATGTCATATTAATGGAATTAAAACTAAATGAGAGGTATGTATATTTTAATTCAAGAATTATATTATTCATTTAGATTTAGCATACATCATATATATCCATTATATATATGTACTTATAATAGTACATTACATTTGGGGATAAGAAATGAAATGCACCGTTCATGGAGACGGTAAGCTGTACGTATGCATGAACGCTACTTTCATTTCTATCTCATAATTTGATGGGAATAAATAATAATGATATAGAGGTATATTATAATTCCAGTATAACATCATATATAATAACTTTGAATCCATCCTTTATACATCCCACATATGGCATTAACGAATTGAATCACTTTGAGGGGGCGGTAGTCCGCACTTCCTAAAATGAAATTATCATGTTTACCCACAATGGAAACCATAAAGGTATACCACAAATGAAAAATACAGAAGCATAACGGAAACATAAACATAATATATACCATATATAAATATAGTTACATCTTAATGGCCACCATTAAAGGTGTTTAAAAGAAGATTGAACAATCATCGTTTCGTGAGGCAGAAATTCGCCAACAACAGAAACAGTATGTTCTTTATCCATTAGATGTATATGTGTGTATGTTTAGCTCGAATTATTATTATAAAAACATACTAGTATATTGAAGATACTTTATTTGTTACAAAATAAATGAATAAAAATAGATATGGGGTTGGGGAAGAAAAATAAAACAAAAGAACACAAGTGAACACATTACCTAAAAATCGGGTAACTCTATTAGATTTGAGCTCAAAGGCTTCCTTGGGAAGACTTCTTCCCAAAGTGAGGCTTCAAGGAGTAATAGAGGGATGTGGAGAGACAAAATGGGCATGGGTTGGCCAAGGAAAAGTCTTTTGAAGTGTGGGTAAGGTGGTAGAGGTGGGGGCCTTTTATAAGAGGAGAGGAGGGGAACTCTTGGAAAGTAAAGAAATGTAACTTTATTTTAAAATGAGATTCGGATTTAAGAGGTCCCACATTGATATAATTCTAGGTTAAGGTGATAAGGGTTATAAATATATCCATACAATAGGTTTTGGACATGATTAGGTCATAGATTTTACATTATCTTTCCATTTTATTTAAATCCTTAAATAATGAGCTAATCGTTGCATCATCAAAGTGTCATAAATAATTTAATTTATTTAATGTCTAAAAATTATTAAAAAAATACTATGATGTAGGAAATAGTTTTATATTTCCAATGAATATTTATAGTAAAACATCTGACTTGCATAACCCCATGTAAAAATTGATTTAGTAAAACAACTCATGTTTGTGTCATTTTTACTCTAACATTAAATAAAAAGTTATTTATGTCATTTCCCAACCAAAGTGGCTCCATGGGGTCCCCAAGTTTCCCATGGATTGAATTGCTCGTCCATTACACATCCAATGAGGTTAGGACATGTTTCAAGCTCATCTCAGTTTATTAAAACATTATTTTTACCTTAAACTACACTAATTACCTCTAATCGCGATTAAGAACTTAAAAGTTACTATTCACCAAAAAATTATTTTAATCTCATTGAACCAAATTTTACTTCTTAATGAAAACCATGTATGTTGGATTTTTGAAAATCAAATCACAGAAGTGACAAAGTTTCATTTAAACGAAAAATCAGTTTCTTTAACTACCACTTAGTGGTTTCACTATTCATCAAAAATTGAAGGTTTTCAGAAAAATACCAAAACTTCACCCTAAGCTGTATTTGATATTATTAATTCAAAAATGATTTATATTTTAAAAAATTAAAATCATATAAGTCACATTAATTAATTTAATAATTAATTCCCGCTGTCATGACAAATAGCGTGTTTTTATGAAACAATAAGTATCAAAAGATTGACACTAGTTTAAGTCCAATTTCAAAGTGAAATTGATTCCAATGACCACCACTGGATTAAATGGTAAAAATATATTCTAATTTCAATTTAAAAGCAATTCAAAATATAATCTAATCATATAAATAAATTAGATTAAAAAGACATTTTGAATTAAAATAGAACATTTTTTCACTATTCATTAAAAAATGAACATTATCGGAAAAAAAACCAAAAATTCACACAAAGTAAATTTTGATGTCCCAATCATAAATAATATGTTTATTTTGAAAAACATAGCTTATAAAATTGTCAAAATATAGATTTAAAAATGGGTTTCCTTAAAAAGGTAGTAAAACAATCTTTTAAAAATATTAGTGTATTTCATGCTTAAGATTGGATTTATTTTCATTGTAAGCCTCAAAAACACTATCTAATTCATTAATAGGCATAGATTAAAATATCTATTATTCATTACTTACTTGGGATGTTATATAGATAGTGTTTTAGCGGCTTAAAATGAGAATAAATACAATCATAAGCATGAAATACTCTAATATTTTTAAAAGATTGTTTTACCGCCTTTTGATGGTTAACCATTTTTAATTCTATATTTTGACAATATTAGAAGCTATATTTTTCAAAATAAACTTATTCTTTATTATTGGGACATTTAAATTTACTTTTTATTAATTATTGGTATTTTTCTGACAATGTTCATTTTTTAATGAATAGTTAAAAATACTACATTTTACATTAAAACTGTTTTTCATCTAATTTAATAATATGGTTAGATTATATTTATAATATGTTTTAAAGTGCAATTAGAATATATTTTTACCATTTAATACAATAGTGGTCACTGTAATTAATTTCACTTTGTAATTGGGCATAAACAAGTGCTAAACTTTTCATAGATATTGTTTCAAAAAAAACCCCGCTATTTGTTTTGACAAAGGGAATTATTTTTAAATTAATTATTGCAATTTATATATTTGGAATTTGGTAAAATGGATTCCATATTTGTAATCATAAGGTTCAAATTATGTAATTAAGTTTCTTTTTTTTTGGACATTATGAATAGTAACGACAGTAATTATCTTTAATTATCGCGATTAATTAGTAATCGGGTAGTTAAGGATAATAAAATAATATCATAATAAAAACAAATGACCCCATAATGTGTCATAATTCTACTTGTTGTGTCATGTCCAACCATGGGATGCCTTTTTCCAAACATTGGGACCCCATAGAATCACTTTTGTGTGATAGTGACTTTTTATCTTTTCATTTTTAAACAATGTTAAATATAACAATTTATGTAACACCTAAGAAAAAAAATTTATTTTTTCTACATAAACTATCTCCTGGACTATAAATATTCATTGGAAAGATAAATAGATTTCCTAAATCATAGTATTTTTTATATTATTTTGGGACATTAAATAAATTAATTTATTTATGACACCATGATGATGCAACGATTACCTCATTAATTAACGATTTAAATAAAATGAAAAGATAATGTAAAATATAAGACTTAAACTTGTCAAAGAACTATTTTATGTTTATATTTTGAATTATTATCACCTTATCCTCGAAATATATCAATGTGGTACCTTTCAAATACTAAAAGTATTTTAAAACAAAGTAACACTTCTTGGATTTCCAAGAGTGCCCCTCCTCCCTATTATAAATGGCCCCCACCTCTACCTCCTTACCCACACTCCTCAAGCCATTGTCTAGGCCAATATCTGATCATTTTATCTCTCCTAATCCCTCTATTAATCATAGAAGCCTCACCTTAGTCATAAATCTCTTCAAGAATCCCTTTGGTTCAAACCAAGAAGAGTTACCCGATTTAAAGGTAATGTCTTCTCTAATCTTCTTTTATTTTATTTTGCTTCTCCAACCCCCTAAACTCTTTTTACTCATTTATTTTTTAATAACAAAAGTATCTTAAATATACTAGGATGTTGTTATATGAAGTATTTGAGATACACTTACACACACCTACATCTAATGGTTAAAGAGCATACTGTTTCCGTGGATGGCGAATTTCTGCCTCACAAAATGATGATTGTTCAATATTCTTCTAACACCTTCATAGGTGGCCATTAAGATGTCACAATATTTATATATGATATATAATATTTTTATGTTTTCCTTAATCTTCTGTATTTTTCATTTATGGCATACCTTTATGGTTTCCATTAGGGGTAAACGTGATATCTTCATTTTAGAAAGTGCGGACTACCGCCCCCTCAAAGTGATTTGATTCGTTAATGCCATATGTGGGATGAATAAAAGAAGCAGTTAATGATATTATATATGATATTATAATGGAGTTATAATATACCTTTATATCATTATCATTCCATTCCATAAAATACTAAATAGAAATTAAAGTAGCATTCATCCGTACGTATGGCTTACCGTCTCCATGAATGGTGCATTTCATTTCTTACCACTAAATGTTATGTAATATTATAAATGCATGTATATACTGGATATATATTATATATATGATATCTACATCATGAATATAATTCTGGATATAATGGATATTTTTCCACATGAGTAACTTGTAATTATAAGGAGTTTATTTTTGACTCAAGTACCATTGATTGAAAAAATGACCATTATTAAATTAAATAATTACATAGTGTTCATAACATGGTAATAAGTGATATGAATGGAATAATGAACTTGAAAAAGGTTCTTAAGAAATTAGAAATTTACTCAAGTTTATTATTCAAGAGGTTAAATAATGATCGAGTCAAGTCGGACATGAGGTATGGGACTTCGTCTCAATCTCCTTTCATTGAGGCATATTTTGTTTTATACACAGCCCTCTTTTATACGGTGTATAAACCCCTTTGACTATTTCTTCTATTGAAAAAGAATTTTTTTTATACGAATAATTTTACTAAATGACAAAAGGAATTTTTTTTGTCATACGTATGCGGTGACAATGACTTCTCCACCGCTGTGACCACTATTTCAGTTTTGGCTTCCTCTACAATCCATAACTTTTTTTAAATGAAATATAAATACCATGTTCTAATTTTATTTTATTTTAGTATTGAAAATGGTTTTCATAATGTTTTTATTATATCAATTTGTTCTATTGATATCTTGTGATTGAAATGTGGAAATGTTATGTTTTCTTTATGCATGTTTTATGTGATACAATTACGTTATAGTTCTTGGGCATTGTTTATGAAGCCAGGTGGTTCCGTGATAAAATAAGGGTGGGTGAGCTCGATATATCTCTCCAATGCATTGGGTAACATGAAGGGGTTAAACATTAAGGTTTCTCCGAAGAGATTTAAGGAATATACTATGATGGGTATTCCAAACGTATCCATGAGGGTTACTCCCTAAGTAAGAATTTTATGAATGCCTCAAGTTACCTTTATGTCTTAATATTTCTATGAGTTATTCATAAATCTTATGATTTCATTAGGTATGTTAAAGTTATTATGTTTTATGATTGAAGTATTATTTCATTGATTCTTATGTATACATGTACTAATGTCATCGTTCCATATTTTTATATCCCTTACTGAGCTTTTTATGCTCATCCCATGCTATTGAAATGTTTTCCATCGGTCAGGGGAAAGGTACATGATGTGATGATAGTGTCAAGGAAGTGTCAAGAAAGAATCCATGTTTTATTTTAAATATGTTTCAGTTGATGGGAAAATGAATATTATCTTTTATATAACCACTTTTTTAAATGTGGAATGTAATGCATGTTTTATGATCTAATTCTCTAAAACTCTAAACCTGAAAAGATCCTCAATGTGTATTCTTGAAATAACTCAAGATTAAGTAAGGTTTAAGGCTGGGGCCTCATAGATAGAATACCATGAATCAGTTTACCAAATCCAAAATCGAGAATAAATTCCAACACTACATTATTCTTAATCCAATTTAAATAAACTGAAAATTAATCATGATGAGCATGAATTATTTTTTCCGATGTATATATAAATTAATTTTCTTATTAATTAATTAGTCATGGATAAATATTGTCATGTATAACAATGAATATTATTGAATATAAAAAATACGAGTTTTCTACTCCTTAGTAGATGTTTCCTTAACATTTGAAAACATAAAGTTGTATCAAAGTGATGTTACATATCAATTAATAATTATTTATTGATCAATAATTGATTTATGCATTTACTGTTTGTTTTCATTTTCTATTCAATAATTATTTACGTTTTAATATTTAGATCATGTATTTTAGTTCTTCATTCTATCTCATATATTAATTGAATTGATTTTATATAGATGAATAACATCTTAGGAACTCATTAATAAATGTTAAGGATTCTTACTAGATAATATAAGAATACATGATGTGTAGCATGTAGGTACATGTCAGGTTCCCATGTACTCCTCACAATAATGAACCAAGAGAAATCTAAATCTTCATGTGTCCTATATAGATCACATGTAATAATACACAATTTGTTTGACCAGGATAGAAAAGAACTTTGTTTTTTGAACTACACAAAATGAAGACTATGCATTTTTTACAGAGGAAAATATATATCCATTGAGGTGTAAAATATTTATTACCCAATGCATGTGACTAAAAACCATGTATCTTGGAGACCATATGATTTTTCACACCTATAAATATCATATTCCTGATAAATATCTTCAGTTGACATATAAAACTAGTAACCTTGTGTATGTTACAGATACATAGTGAAGAGACATACACTGCATGTAACTGTCTTATACATCCCATGTATACTACATATTCACATAGAAAGTAAAATTAATTTATTATTCTATTTAATCCAAATCAACACACGTCTATGTATCATTTATCTATGTACATTTAATGTGATATTTTATTTATATATATGTGTATATTAAATGGTTTATTGTTTTCAATTTAACATTTAAAACTACATACAATGTATGGTTGGAATATTATGATAACTATAAATGTTTCAAAATCATTTCAATATACATAAATATCAAGTGTTAATGATTCATTTATTGATAGTATATGTCTTTTAATTACATTTCATAGTATGTATAATATATGTTGTATGAGTAGAAATTATTCAACTATAATACATATTTGATATTTCAAATGAGTACTCATCATGTTCCCTTCAATTACATGCTTTTTACATTGTTAAAAAGAATAAAATTAATTTCTCTAGTTTTTTTTAATTATAAATTATTGTAATTTCAAAGATAATTTTGATTAAAATTATAAAAAATAAACAATTAATTAAAAAATATGATTAATTTATCCTTGTGAATTATATTATATTTAAGAATGAAATTAATTATAATATATTAATTTCATAGTAATTGCATAAGTTTTTCTGATATTGATATTATACTGACCTGTCTATATGATTGGTTTCTTTTAATTTATTATTATTACATTAAAATGATGAATTCTATGTTATCCCCTTTTTATTATTTAATTACATGCATTCATGTGATTTAAATTACAAAAACCACATTAACTAATCCTTTGGATCCCATCACTTACATGTGATGAAAATATTATATAAAGGATAAAGCTCATATGTAAGAGGGGGCAGTTTGAACTTAGATTTAGGGTGAAACATACCCAAAAACTACATGGGGAACAAGTGCAATGATTTAACTCAATCCATGTTATAGTTCTAAGACGTTTTCCCATATGATCGTGTGTTGTTTTATCATCTTTTAGTTTAACCAACCATTATATGGGGACATGATCATAACATTTAATTATTTTATTTCTATCATTTTCATGAGTAATTATTTATGGATACATTATGGTGTTCAGATACTAAATTGATTAACATGAATTAAATATGGAAGTAAAATGAATTGTAAAATGAATAAATTTTATCTAAAACATGGTAAATGACTTCTATAAAATTCACTTAATATTAACAAATCAATTAAAAAGATAAAATGAAAAATTTAGGCATAAATATATTAATTACAAAATTATAATATTAATTAATTAATTTTTTCCACTACTTTGGTTGAAAATAAACCATAGTTTAAAGTTAATCACCAACCTACGTTGTGGTGCAATCAATTTTCAAGGAAATTTTAACTTAATTTTTATGCCATCTTAAACTAGTTACCATTATGGGTTGATCACCAATATGAGACATCATGAAACTAGTAGGAATGATTTGAGAAAATAGTAGTCCATTAAATCATGATTTTATAGTATAATTTAAAAATTCAAGGATCTATGAGTTAAAGCATTTGGAATGATAAACTAATATAAATACTTTTTAACAACTTATAAATCCCATATATGGGTTATGAAAAGGTGCATATAGATCTGTTTCAACTTGAATCTCCAAGATATGGGATATTATAAAACAATTGGTGTTTAACATTATGATTCATTAAATAGTGGGAAATTAATTAATTAATACTGTTTATTATCCAAAATTATAATTTAGATAAAATGACTAAAATCTATGCTTATTTAGTTTAGAAATGGGGAAAAGTATGACTTTGACTATATCATTATGATCTATATTAGAGAAAGATAAACTTATCACTTTATCATATTTTTTAAAATTTAATATGAGATTTCAAATTATACTACACCATGATCATAAATTATATTTGATGGAAACCACTTTTTTCAGACCTCTTAGTAAAGAGGCTAGTAAGTAAGAATCGTCCTTTTATATGAAACATGTGAATGATTCCATAGTTATATAATTTTTCATGGTATCATCCATTTCCAAAAATATTACAATGAAACAGAATCATATAAATTTTAATAGCATCATGTCTAACCTTTGTTATTATTATCAATAAAAGGTTATACAAAAGAGAAATTAGATCTACAATGAAAAATTCCTGTGAAATCTTAGAGAGTCAGTGTCGTATGGGCCTCATGTAATTGAGATGATTAGATTCATATATTTCATGGACATATTAGGATTTAATATGCCTAATGAGTTATGAGTATAACATATTTTTTCAAAACTATCTAAGAGTTTTAATCTGTTTCAAAGTTATTTAAAAAAAGAGTAATATTGAAAAATCACTTTAGGAGCCCATTTTATTTTATATTTTGTTATGTGCATGATGCATGAAAAAATGATGGTATTAATGGTGAATATAAATAAAAATATGGAAATGGGACCTAAGACATACTCAAAATAAAATAATCCTAATAACCAACCTTCCAAAAAGTGAAAGATCCCAAGATACTCAAAAATAAAAGGATGTGGTATGTTTTCCTTTTGGAATATAGGGCCTCCTGACGAAGAACTATACCAATTTAATGAGAAATGGGAAGCTTTAGGTGTGTTTTATATAAAACTAAATCTTTATATATATATAAATATGTAATTTCATATATATTTTATTACTCACATTTTTATCAAAATGCATAATCCAAGAAGATTCTATAATATTTCTAGAAGGTAGTTTGATATTTTAGTAGAAAATGAGAATGATTTGTGGCCTTTGTGATAAGTGGATTAGATATTATGTTTCCAATGGGGATAAATTTAATTTTAAAATATTTTTATTATGTAACTATGGTTACAAAAAAACATTATTTATTTATCTTTCCTAGATGAAGATGGATTAATTTTCAAATATGGAAATAAAATATGTTTCTTTTAAAAAGTAAGTATATGGTATAGTTTAATCCATTTAAATAATAATATATATGTATTAAGTTATAAACACTAATTATAAATTAATGATAAATTATGTGAATCATATATCTCTTATGGTATTTTTTGGAATCATCACCTTGGTCATGTAAAAGAGAATCAATTCACAAAGATATATCAAAATGGATATTTATAGTATTCTTAACTAAAAAAACATAAAATATGTCTCAATCTTTGTAAATATTACTAAATAACCTTTTATTGGTAGGAGTTAAATGGGGAAAATCCTCTATAATTGGTACCAAATGATGTGTGTGATCCTTAGTAGTAGATAGAGGTGGGTATGATAAATTTATTATTGTTACTAATGAATTGGGAAGACATGGGAGTGTATATTTAATGAGGTATAAGTCAGAATTAATTGAGATGTATAATGAATTCAGGAATGAATTAGATAATTAACATTGTATGAAGGTAAAGAATATTTGATCTGATCAGGATGGTGAGTATCAAAACCAATATTTTATTAATTTTTCTCTGGCTTTTGGGATTCTGTCTCAACTCACTCATCATTATAAACTATAGTTTTATAGTTTTCTTGTAAAATAACTATTGTTGTACCTCTCGTACCCCTCGTGGTTTAATTTTCATGATCACAATCACTCTCTTTTTTATCTAATCTTGTTTTCAAGTGTTTTTGTTAATAGGCATGATTTCAGGAGGAAGAAGTGGCAAAGGAAGAACAGTGGACTGTCCTTCAGTCCACCGGACAACCGGTGGCCTCACCACCGGCCAGCCGATGGACCCTGGGCAGAAGGGACACCCACTGCCTTCTCACCGGCCAACCGGTGGCCTCAGCACCGGCCAGCCGGTGGAACCCAGCCAGAACAGTGTCAGCCACTGCCTCAGCACCGACCAACCGGTGGCCTCCTCACCGGCCAGCCGGTGGCGCCTGGACAGAAGCCCTCCTCCATTTTGCAAGCACCGGCCAACTGGTGGCACTGCACCGGTCAGCCGGTGGAGCCAGTCAAACTAGCCGTTGGGCCTTTGACCAGACCTGTCCACTTGCCTCCCAACGGCTCCGAAGCCTTTTCCAACGGCTCTGAAGACCCCCAAAGGCCATTTGAGGGTTCCCCCTCTATAAATAAAGGACTAGGAAGCCACGGAACCCCACCGGAACCATAACCAAGCCAACAGACACATTTTACATCATTTGGCGAACCTCCGGCGAATTCCTTCAAGGAACCCCAATTGCTCCAACTCAATTCCACATCCAAGGAGCACCACCATAGAAGCTTGGGAGCACCCTTAATCAACTCCAATCAATCATTGGCTCCCAAGGCTTCTCCTCATTACGGTTTTTCATTATTTATCATTTTGAGCTTTAAATTGAGTTTGTGCCTACAAACTCCCATTTCTCTCATCCTCCATTCTTTTGGGTTTTCACACCACCATTAAGGTGTGAAGAGGTTGGTCAAGCCTTTCCTTTAAAAGGCTTGAGACATAGGTGAGCTAGCCTTCACCTGTAAGAAGGCTAGTGGGTTCTTGCTCAACCAATAAAAGAAAGCTGTAATAGGTTCTAGACTAACCTTAAAGTCTAGTGGGTTTCTTGCTAAAACCATTGAAAAGCAAGCGGTAGTAAATTTCTCAATGGTTCAGTTAGGAGCGGAGACGTAGGCTTGGGTTTAAGCCGAACTCCGTTATCAAGTTGCCTGTCTTGCCTCTTTTATTTCTGCTGTACTTTTTCTTTGTTTTTAAATTGTTAATTTTTTTTTAAAAGTCAATTTACCCCCCTCTTGCCATTATTCCCTCTTTTCTCCGCCCAACAATTGGTATCAAAGGGAAATTTGAGTAATACCCTAATCGGTTTCAAATTCAAGATCCATTGTGATGGCTTCAACCTCTTTCGCCCCCGAAGGCTATTCTTTGGGTCGTGCTCCATTTTTTGATGGAACCGACTATAATTATTGGAAAACCTGCATGACCACTTTTCTTAGAAGTATTGGCTATCCTATTTATAGAATTGTCATGCATGGTTACACTCTCTCTTCTCCCGATGAATCCAAATGGACTCAAGCCGATATTAAAAATTCCGGGCTTGATGGCAAAGCCATGAACGCTCTACATTGCGGCCTTGATCGTAATGAGTTCAATCAAGTTTCCACATGCACCTCTTCACATGAAATTTGGAAACTATTGGAGGTTACCCATGAGGGGACCAATAAAATCAAGGATACTCGATTGGACATGTATCGTCAAGATTTTGAGTCTTTTTCCATGCATCCTTCCGAATCTATTTCTGATATGTTTACTCGATTTACTGACGTTTGCAATGGAAGAAAATCTCTAGGAGATAATATTTCTGCAGAAACTATGGTCAAGAAGATCCTTTGGATCCTACCAAGCTCATGGGCACCGAAAGTCACGGCAATCCAAGAAGCAAAAGACATCAAGAACATGCCGGTCGAAGAGCTCATCGGATCCCTCATGACCTATGAGATCACCATGAGGAGGCAAGCTGAAAAGGAAGGAAAACCGATCAAAACTCCAAAGAACATCGCCTTCAAAGTTCAACAAGAAAGATCCTCCTTATCATCTTCTTCCTCTTCAAGCGGGGATTCAGAAATGGAGAATCTTGCCCTCAAGATGCACAAATTCATGAAGAAGCACAAGAAGAAGAAATCCCGCAAGGCTCAAACCAACGAAAAATCTGAGCCCAAGGTAACATGTTACGGGTGCGGCGAGAAAGGCCATTACAAGCCTGATTGTCCACTCAACAAGAAAAAGGCCAAGCAAAAGGAAAATAAGAAGGCTTTCAAGGCCACATGGAGTGATAGCTCCACATCCTCCTCCTCCTCCTCTTCGAGTGACAACGGTAAAAAATGCCTAATGGAATTTCATGAGGTAACCTCTTCCGACTCCTCATCCTCTTGTTCTTCAAATTCTTTCAATCATTTATCTTATGAGGATCTCCAACATGCGAGAGATCAATTGGAGGAAGGTTTTCACGAACATTCTTCCAAATTTGTTGCTTTAAAAAATAATTTCAAAAAACTTTCTTCTAAAAAGGAACAACTTCTCAAAGAAAAGGAGGAGTTGTCTCTCAAAGTTCAAAACCTTCCCGATGTTGAATCCATGGAATCAACAATGAAGGATTTAAGGGAATCCCTAGCTAAGTTCACCCAAGGGGAACAAAATTTAACCAAACTCCTTGGTTCCCAACGCATATCTAGAACCACAGAAGGGCTTGGCTATTCCAAGAAATCTTCCTCTTCCCATGCACCTACTATTTTTGTAAGGGGGATCTCCCAATATAAATTTTGCAATTATTGTAAAAAACCCGGGCACTTAATCTATGAGTGCAATTGCAAAAATGCCCGGTATGGTAGGCCCAAAACCATTTTCCTTAACGATGAATTTTATAGGAGAAGACCCGCCACTAGACAAGTATGGATTGAAAAATCCCTTTTAGAGAGTCTTACCGGACCAAAATTTGTCTCGGTTTCAAAAACCTCTCCCCGGTGATTTGTTGTTTTTATTTAGGGGGAGTTAGGTCGTTTAAGCCTTTTTTATTTCAATTTCAAAATTCTCAATTCAAAATTTTCGATTCAAAACTTTCAATTCAAATTTCAAAAATTTCAATTGGTTTTAAAATCTCTATTTTGTTTTTCAACTCCTTCCCTCAATCAAGTTTTATGCCCCGTGCTATTTTGATAATCACAAAGGGGGAGAAATTCTTGGTTGATTGGGGGAAAAATTCTTTAAATCATGCTTTTCATTTCATTTTCTACGTTGTTTGTCTGTGTGATTGTGATCATCAAAATAGGGGGAGATTGTTGTACCTCTCGTACCCCTCGTGGTTTAATTTTCATCATCAGAATCACTCTCCTTTTTATCTAATCTTGTTTTCAAGTGTTTTTGTTAATAGGCATGATTTCAGGAGGAAGAAGTGGAAAAGGAAGAACAGTGGACTGTCCTTTAGACCACCGGCCAACCGGTGGCTTCACCACCGGCCAACCGGTGGCTTCACCACCGGCCAGCCGATGGACCCTGGGCAGGAGGGACACCCACTGCCTTCTCACCGGCCAACCGGTGGCCTCAGCACCGGCCAGCCGGTGGAACCCAGCCAGAACAGTGTCAGCCACTGCCTCAGCACCGGCCAACCGGTGGCCTCCTCACCGGCCAGCCAGTGGCACCTGGACAGAAGCCCTCCTCCATTTTGCAAGCACCGGCCAACCGGTGGCACTGCACCGGTCAGCCGGTGGAGCCAGTCAAACTAGCCATTTGGCCTTTGACCAGACCTATCCACTTGCCTCCCAACAACTCCGAAGCCTTTTCCAACGGCTCCGAAGACCCCCAAAGTCCATTTGAGGGTTATCCCTCTATAAATAAAGGACTAGGAAGCCACGGAACCCCACCGGAACCATAACCAAGCCAACAGACACATTTTACATCATTTGGCGAACCTCCGGCGAATTCTTTCAAGGAACCCCAATTTCTCCAACTCAATTCCACATCCAAGGAGCACCACTATAGAAGCTTGGGAGCACCCTTCATCAACTCCAATCAATCATTGGCACCCAAGGCTTCTCCTCATTACGGTTTTTCATTATTTATCATTTTGAGCTTTAAATTGAGTTTGTGCCTACAAACTCCCATTTCTCTCATCCTCCATTCTTTTGGGTTTTCAAACCACCTTTAAGGTGTGAAGAGGTTGGTCAAGCCTTTCCTTTAAAAGGCTTGAGACATAGGTGAGATAGCCTTCACCTGTGAGAAGGCTAGTGGGTTCTTGCTCAACCAATAAAAGCAAGATGTAATAGGTTCTAGACTAACCTTAAAGTCTAGTGGGTTTCTTCCTAAAACCATTGAAAAGCAAGCGGTAGTAAATCTCTCAACGGTTGAGTTGGGAGCGGAGACGTAGGCTTGGGTTTAAGCCGAACTCCGTTATCAAGTTGCGTGTCTTGCCTCTTTTATTTCCGCTGTACTTTACTTTGTTTTTAAATTGTTAATTTTTTTTTAAAAAGGCAATTCACCCCCCCCCCCTCTTGCCATCATTCCCTCTTTTCTCCACCCAACAACTATGTTTTCCCTATTTGACATAGTGAGGTAAACAATGAATCATGAAGATATTATATTATATTTTTTCTATATTCATAGTATGAAACATCATTCAATCTAAATTGAGTTCAAAATAAGTTGAAAAATATAATACTATATGAATTAATTTATAAAAAAAATTCATGTTATCATATACTCATGTATGGGGTTGAGAGGTATTTCTTAAGGCCATTTTATGGAATCAAACTACCAAATATGGGAATTAAGTATATCTTTATAGGGTATCCCATTGAGAAAATGGAACAATACATAAATAACCACTTAGTTAATAAATTTATTATCTCTACAGAATCTATTTTTTTAGTGGTACCACATATCTAAAATTTATAGTGGGAGTAATAGTGTCTTTTATTAAGTTGATGATCATGATACAAAGTGTTCAATGCAGAACACATTTCAAAGGTTCACATGAATGATTTTATTCTTAAGATAATTTACAATATTGGAGAACCATATAGGTTTAAGTGATATAATGATATTATTTTCTAGTCACTACGGACAATGAAACATTGTGGGTTAAAAATAATGACACTATTTCCAACCATGAGGTATTAGAGAGATCACAAAATAGAATATTGAAATAATCCATGAATTTTGATATGGATTCTGCGTAACAAAATCAATTATATCTTCTAATAAACGTACAAATTGATGTACATCTCAATGGGTGGACTTATTTATTCAAGAAAAAAAAAATGGAAATTTGAGTAAATTTAAAATTTGGATAGTGGTTAAAAGGTTTAAACATCATCAGGGAATTGACAACTAAAAAACTATCTTCGCAGTTTCCATACTAAAATCCATAAGAATTAGGCTTTCTATGTAAGCTTCCCATGATTATGTGATTTAGAACGTGGAATTTAAAATGGTCTTCTTTAATAGAGAACTTCATGAATATTTTTGTATAAGAAAACCAAATGTGTTTATAAATCCAAAAAATGAAAATAAGGTATGAAATTTATAGAGATAAATTTATGAATTTAAACAAGAAATCTAGTTATGGAAATTTGGATTGATGATTCCACAAAATAATTTTGTTCTATAAAGAATTAATATGAGACATGTGTTTTTAATAAATTTAGTGGGAGTATAGAATTTACCCAAGTAGATTATATCAATGACGTAAATGACATACCTAGACTAGTACTCCAAAATTGGGTAATAAAAACATTAAAATTACATTTATGACATTGATATTGATAAAGTATACCAAATTTTGACCATCCAAAACAAAAAGAAATCATAAATAAATATTGGATCACATACATTCCCATAGACCTTTTAGGATTATAGTTATAAATAATTGGGAAAACTATTATATAAACAATATCCATGACTTCAAGTGATTATTTTTTCCCACTATACCAATATTTTGATATTTAATTTTAGGTCCTTATTATTATCAAAAATAAGACATTCTAATCATTATACATTCAACCTTATTTATGAAACCTTATGGGAAAGGTAACATGACATGGGTGAGCTCAAATGATCACTAATGTTAATCATATGAATTAAAAATGTAATTCCATCAGTGAGTATAAGAATAACATATGGGTATGTTAACATAATCAAAGTGCATGAGAAAAGTATAAAATAAATCATACCCATCAAAACTGGATCAATAATCATGTGTAATGGCATAAAAAGTTAAAAAAATTAAAGATTCGTGATAATTAATAATCACGAGCCAGGAGATTTTAATGATGATCAAAGGATGAATTTATAATCTAGTATAATGAATAAATAAATTATGTTGGTATCTTGGATAAATATCTTCACATCACTCTTACTAATGGAAAAACGATTATGGTTGATTTCCTCATTAGAGTATCCAATGCATTGAAGAGATATCATAGAACCACCCATAATTTTTTTATCATGGATCCACCATCCCTTGGTTTATGACGGACCCAACTATCCTTGGTTTATCATAGAACCGCCCATACTTGGTTAATAACATAACCACCATTTCTTTTTTTATAACATATCCATCAATCCATGGTTATAATGGAACCACCCATCCTTGGTTTATCATGGAACAACCCATCCTTGGTTTATAACCTAACAACCCATCCTTTGATTATAACAAAACCACTCATCATTGGTTTATAACGAAACTACCCCTCATCATAAAAAATATGAAATATTAGTATCATGAATAAAATATATTTAAACATTCACTTCTCAACATCAAAATAATCATTTCTCGATTCACTTGTGGAAGAGAAATGGGATCCATGTCAATCTCATAATCCATCCAATGAAACAATAAGGAAGGTATAAATTACACAAACCCCAAATGCAGTGTAATTAAAATCATGTTATTTTACATTACTAAAAGAAAATATCCTTAAAATAAAATTAAAGAAATCATGAGGAAATAATCTTTTCACTCTGAATATCAATTTTAAAAAATAATGTTTCACAAAATATTATTAAAATACATTTCTTTGAAAAAATCAAGGAATCATATAATGTAAATTTAATCCAAACAAATTTATATGATGGTGTGAGAATCCTTTCATGGTATAAATGTGAAAAATAAATAATTATTTTAAACATTTTCTAAAATTTGTTAAAAGTGACTCATTTTGAAAAATGTTAATAAATTTCCATTTTCAAGAAAAAAAATTAAAAAGTAGTTTAAAGAGCCTATAAAATATAATTATAAAATCATTTGGTTTATGAAATAATTTTTTAAATCATATTATAATACAAGGATATGGAATATGAATATAGTAGATCTAAAAGAAAATTACATGACTAGTATCACTTACAAACAAATTTCATGACGTTTTTTTAATAAAAAAGGGATTAAATGGAAATGAAACATGTTAAAAACATTCTTAACTAGTGGATAAAAAACATATTTTGTTTAAGAAAAGAATAACTTATTATTTCCTCTAAATGAAACTTGAACATAAACAATCCTAAATTAACGGAGATTGTAACGTAACACACTTTCCACTTTAGTAGCACTTCAATCATAAGCTACGTGAAAGAATAACATCGTGGGATTTTTTAAATATTATTAACATATAGAGATTCAAGAAATAATATTTAGAAAAAGTTAGTATATACACTTATAAAATGAATATAAGTTATTTTTATAATTTTTTATCTAAAAGAAATAGAATTTGAGACAGATAAAAATTAAAATTATTATACCCTTGAATTTGGGAACTATTAAATCAATCAATTATGTGTATAAAATTTAAATAAAATTAAAAAATGTAAATTAAATATAATATAGTAAAAATTCATTATTCACATGATCATATTATATCAAAATACAATTTTTATGTAATATAACCCAATGAAAAGATATTATTTTATTAAATTATTTCCTACTTGTTAACATTCCTATTCAATACCCATGGATAAAATATTTAAAATTGAAACATAAAATATCATTATATATGAAGTATTAATGTGATTACATGTAAAATAGGAATCATATACACCACATAATATAAATAATTTGTGAATATGGCATATGTCTCACAAAAATAAATGTGAGATGAGAAACCCTTACCTTGGGTCCAAACATTACATGTGTTTCATTTAACTCCTCTATAGTGATTTATATAAAAAAATTATTAAAAAAATCCAGGTTTAATAAATTTTAAATAAATCATATATTTTTTATTGCAATGAAATATTTAAAAATATAATCATTTAAATAAACATTAGGCGTTTTGCAGACATTTAGTTCATTGTTTAAAAGCGATGTTGGTGTGTTGAACGTGGTCAAATAGGTTATTATTTAAATATATAAAAAAATCATAATGACATAATTATCATGTTTATAAATAAATTATTCTTTTTAAAAACCAACCTCGAAATATGGTTATGAAAAAATTTACCAGGTTATTATCATAATGATGGTTGGTTGCACGTGTGCATGAGTAACATTTCCATTTTTCAATGATCATTATAAAAAGAAGGAATATATTGTTTAATTTGTTAATAATAATATTTATATCATAAATTACATATTATTTATTTAAATATACTTATATTTAAAATCCATATTATTTTGTGATGAAAAAGAGTCACATTGCTTCATGGAGGTGGTAGTCCACACATATGCATTAACAATGTTATCAATTTTCAACGTAAGAAATAAAATGATATGTTATCATTTTATAATGATAAATATGTCATTAATATCATAAATATCTAATTAATATCACATATATTCATTAAATTTATTTTTATTACCATCAATTTAAATTGTTAGCGAACAATAGATCACATCGCTTGATAAAGTGGTAGTCCATCGTACACATGAGTAAGGATATCGTATCTCTTATGGAATGGAATGTATAAAGTTATATGTGATAAAATAACTCTAGAAGTATAAATATGTTACATATATAATATATATACATTAAATACATAATTATAACAATATGTGATTAGAAATTACGGAAAACAAATGAAATCTTTTTACAAGGCGGTAGTCCGTCGTACAAATGAATGGTGATTCCGTATCCAATTTAATGGAATAGACGATGTATTTAGTTTATTATATTAAAATATAATAACTCATTATATGGGATATAATTTTTTTATTATATAATAATAATTGAATAATATTTTAAGGGTACATAAGAATAAATATAATAAAAATGATGGGTTAAGAACGATACATCTTCTTCAGATAACCTCCTTAGATAATCACCAGAAGCCTTATTAGGATGAATTTATGATCAAAACAAGGAATATAGGAGGTGGAGAGGGATTTACAGATGAAATTTCTCTTGGTATTATCTTGGAATATGGTATTTTAAGGAGTGAAGTTGAGATGAGAGTCGATGGCCTTTTACAAGTGAGGTGAGTGGCACACTTATAATTTTTGAAAACAAAAGGTGTACCCATGTTTTTCACATAAGAAAAGGATAAAAATGAATTATTCTCATGAATTAGAAATTTTAAGGACTATATATGTCTGTAATATATATTATAGAAAATTCTTTAGGTAATTTTAACAATTATCTTTTTATTTTACCCCCATAAACCTTTTTTCACTTTAACAGTGGAAATTAATTTTTACTATTTTCAATATTCATTATGGTAAAAAATTATGTTTACCAAATTATATAATATAAATTATAATGATTCAAAAAATTTAATCCATTTATAAAAATTCAATTTATATAAGTGGTAAATTTTAATTTATTATTAAACATACAGACTTAAAGAGAAATCTTGTTTTCAAGAAGTGTGTTTTTAAGGGAAATATGAGTTTAAATGAACTCAATGACCAATAAAAATATTAATATGAATTTAAATTATTATATATATACATAAATTATATAAATTTAAATTAAATAATTTATCATTAGGTGTGTTTTATTTAATTTATAAGGAGAAAAAATATTCACTCTAAATTAGTTTTTTGAAAATTTCCTCTTTTAAACTGAAAAATAAACATATACAAAAATCCAATATGAATATTATTAAAAAGTATTTTAGTGTATTAAATATAACTATATAATAATTTAGTTTCTTAAAATCATATTTATGAAATAATGGTACTTCTAAATTAATAAATTTATTGAAAAGGAATGATATTTGAACAAAATATCAATATTTTCCTCTATTGCCCAAAAAATCAATATTTTGAGAAAAAATTAAAAAAATTAATTGTAAGATAATTTTTATAGGATAATTAGAAAATTTAACTAAATTTTAACATATAAAATTCTTAAAATGTTAAAAAACGAATTATAATATTTTCTCACAAAAATTTATAAAAAATGTTTTAGAAGAAAACTTATTATTAATGAATAAAATTATGTTGTTGAAAAAAATTGTTTGATTTTTTAATAATCATTTAGCAATAATTTATTTTCAGTAGGAAATATATTTATGTTTCAAAATGTATAAAATTATATTTCTACCTTCTAAATTAATAGCTAGGTAATAACGGTTATATATTTTTTGGGTTGTTTAAGCTCGGTGATGCTCATTAAATACACTATCAAACATAATTTTATTATTTTAGGATCATAGGTTGTTAAATCCCCCATCCCCTTAATAAAATCTTAAAACAAATTTTAAACATTATCTTGGTAATAAAATTTCATGCATTTTAAAATATATATTTTTTAATCAAACATCATAAACTTTTTTTATAAAAAATAATATTAATAAGAGAGGAAAAAATATACAAAGATCATCTCGAATAACACATACCAAGTTTCCAAATAAGATAACATATGTGGGAAGTGATGATTTTGAAATGGAAGAAAATAAAAATGTATAAATAATACTATAGGGTTATAAATATCATTTTTCACATGAAATTTTATGGGAAATTCAACAAACACAAAACCATAAACCAAAAAGTTGAGAAAAATGTCATTTATTTCATCAAAAAAGATTAATTAGAAAACATTTTTTTTCAAGATCCATTTACTAGGGTTGGGTAGTTAATTTTCTATATATAATAGATTCATAAGAAAACATAGATAATTTATAGTTAGAAATTACTCATTTATCAATTTTCACAATAGTCTATTGTTTTTTTTAAATGATGAGTATTAAAGACAATTTAAATCCATGCCTGGAACAAAAAAATCAACTAATCAGGGATCACATAACTATAATAGAATTAAAAATATATTCCTTATATGTTTATACTTTAAAAAAATAAAATGGTTAGAAAAAGGTAGGGTAATTATCAAAATTAATAGACCATCATATGATAAAATAATACACTATTATATAAAATTAAATATAAATACCTAAAGCTCAATATAAATAATTTCATATATAAATTACCATATATCCCAAATAACCACAATAACCTCAACACTAATGAGTGTTTTGACCTCAAATTTTATTTCATAAATTTCAAAATACAATACAATAAAATATAGAAATATTATTTTCGAAATCACATAGGCCAATGGTAGTCACATAATCATTTCCACCCTTTTGTTGTTAGACCATTCCTTGGGGAATTTTTGAATGTGATGTGTTGTCGCTCGAACTTTGAGTTTTATCACCCTGATATTTTAAAAATATGACCATTATATTTGATAGTGTATATTACACACAAGTTATATAATTTAACACCCCTATAATTTAAAATATTTTTCATTTAAAATAAATTCAATATCTTCAATATCTTTCAATGCACGTGACACTAGGTTTGGACAATATATAATAATCTAGTAAAATATTACTATAAACACATAGTCATTATAACATAGTAATTAATATGGAAGTATAAATATTAATAAATAAATTATGAAAAGTAAATGGTTTAAACATGCATATAAATAATTAAAAGGTTTTTATTTATTAAAAATAAAATAAAAACCATTTGGAATATAAAGTAACTTTTTCTATAAAACAATAATTTATTAAAATGTAGTTTATTTTACCTTTCCAAAAATAATTTCTAATTAATTTTTTATAATTAAAGAAAAATGAATTTGAAAAAATAATATTAATTTTTTCAACCTATGGGTTTAATTTATAATCTGGTAAATTGTTGGGTTTTTTCAGAAAATATTAAATTTTTGATGAATAGTGAAAATGATAATTTTTATTCTGAACTGTATTTTCATTTAAATTGTTTTCAAAGTTATATTATACTTCAAATTGGATTAAAATAAAAATTTGTTCAATTATATTAATATTTATCTTATTTATGTCAGTTTATTCAATTTAGAATTGAATTTTGATATTAAAACATTTTATGATTATGAGAACTTTCTCATTGGAAAAACTAATCTTTTGTCATGTTTGTAGATTAATTTTAAATTTAATTCTTGCAATTAAATGAACATAATTTATAAAAATGTTTTTCATACATGAAATAATCAAATTTTATATTATCTAATCATGTCAACATAATTTTTTCCTAAATAAATAGTGAAAGTTGTAAAAAATTGTTACAACAGTTAAGAAAAAAAATGGTTTATCTAGGGGCTAAACTAAGAAGATGCGGGTTAAAATGACCTAGAGAATATAAAATACCAATTTTATGACCTTTTTATGACCCTATATTCTCTAATTTTCTTTAATCATCCATTATCTAGGCTTTTTCATTAGGAAAACGTGGATATCACTTTATCTTTTCAAATCTTATATTTGTGTCTTCTACCTCGCTTATGAAAGGACACACCTTCTCCTCCCATCAATAATGAAAAAAAACACAATATTTTAGAAAATAGATACCCAAATACCTTCCTTAATTCCCTCATAAAATAATATAGACCTTATATTTATTAGGAATTCCTTATAATAAGGCTTTAGCTATAAACCTAAAGAGGCTCTACGATAAAGAGGTAAAACTCATAAACTTGTGTATTTGTTTTATTTCCATATCCAAATCGGTTGAGACTTATTTAACTATGACCATATAATAATAATAGTGTATCCTATATACTGATATATTATTATGTTAATTTTATATCCCAGATCCTTGTCTACCTCCATCAAATGGGAAACAAAATCGTATATTACTGGTACGAAAGACTACCGCCTCACAAACCAATGTAATTGTTTTCCATCACAACCTTTCAAGGAAATATATAATTATAGATTTAAAATAGTTATATTATAATTATGGAATTATTATAATTTTAAATTATTATATCATATATAACTTCTTAATTTCAATTTTTTGGGAGATATGATAATATCGATTGGGTTTACAGCGGACTACTGCCTAGCGAAGTGATGCGATTCGTTTTTCACATATAATTAACATGAAAGGTATTAAGAATAAATTTGATGAATATAAGTGATATTTATTATATAACTATAATTATAAAAATATATTAACCTATATAAATTATTACCTTCATATTCATTGAAAACAATAATGTTACTCATGTGTACATATGGATAAGTGTCTCTACATATCGATGTGAAATGTTTTCCATTTTATTTTTAAATATATTTGAATAAGGTGGTATTTGATTAATATAAATTTTAATTTTGAAATTATTATTATTTTTAATTATTTATTATTATTTATTTTCCTTTTATCTTATCCATCATGAACAATGGAAACACCATTCATGCATATGTACAGCCTACCATCTCCATGAACGGTGTAATCTATTTTCTATATATAAAATTTATAAATTAATAAAAATAAATATATAATTAATATATATTATATTTATATAAATTTTAACATTCTAGATATGATATAACCCAGATCAAAGTAAAATGAACAATATTACTGAACTAAAACATGCATAAAAAACAAGGAAATTATAACATGAGACCGTGATATTAACAAAAATTTGTTAACAAATTGGTGATAAAAGACTATAAGTAAATCATATATAGAATGTTATATATGAATATTATTCTGTAATATATGTATAATAAACTTATATTTATTATATAATAGTTTTTAACATATATGTTGGTAGATGAACCTTAGGTAAGAGTTTCTCATCTCACATTTACTTCTGTGAGACATATTCTATATTCACCACTTTTAAATTACATGGTGTATATACTACATATTTGTATATGTTATATCGTGAACCTATTTATCTTAATGTTATATAAAGTCTCATTAATTATATTTTATTCTTGTGGCTTAATATTCAAAAGTTACCAATCTGATAACTGTTTATTTCACAATCTCATAATTATTTGGGATTGCTTTTATTTAAGTATTCCTTGGGGGAAATAATTTATATGTATATCTTAAAATCAATATTTTTTTTATAATATTTAAATTAATTATATTTTTTAATTAATAATACCATTTTTACCATATTTAGTACCAAAAATTGTTGAGAATATGTATGTAAAAAATCTGACTATATTTCTCTCTTTAGTCAAAAATCATTTTTCGTTAAGATCTATGTTTTTTAAAAATGATTTCAAGATTTCTTTTAAAATTTTCTAAATTATTTATTAAATTTATTTTTACCCATTTTGAATTTTTAAAAATTAGTTTGAAAGGAATTATCATGTCATTTTCAAACTAATGCATGTTTGGATTTTTCTAAAAAGGTGAAAGGAATCATTGTTTTAAACTGTACGATATGAATAGAATTTTACTCTGTCATGACCACTAAATTTTTTAAATATTAGTTAAAAAAATTTAAAATGAAATTTTAAACGAAACTATATTCAAAATATTATGTGTAATTTCTAAAAAATCAAGGTGAAATGGTCATTTTTCTCAAAAATGTTTTAATGAAATTATTGTTGTACATATATCCATCAACGACATAAATAATTTACTATAATTATGATACACTGGGGACATATTGTATTTATATCACCCTTATTAATTATTTTGATAGTTTATAATCATTTATAATTAGGATTTATAATTTTATTATCATTCATCATATTACTCTGGATGGTTTATGATTATGTTAATTTGATTTGGGTATGTATTAAAATTTTACATGTTAGATTTTTTGATTCAAATATTTATGTTCATTTTGTTTCATACCTCTCAAATGTGGAATTAATTTTACATTGTATGTTATCGGTTGTACTTGATTATAGATAGCCTCTAGATTCATCGATAGATCTCATGAGACAAATCAATTATCCAAATTAGACGGGTTTCCTACCCACAAATTTAAACTATCTCTTTAAAGGTCTTCAAAGTTTTAGATGTTTAAAATTATTCATTCCATCATTATGAGATCATCTATTTCTTTGATATTATTTTATTAGTTTGAATATACATGGATAATTCTCATGTTTATGTTATTATATTTTGTAAATTTATTTGATCATCATTTATTTCTACCACATTATGCTCAATTTATTGATTAAATCTGTTTTTTTGTTATTTATCTTTCCATTTTTATTGTACTTATTTATTCTTGAAAGATTAAACTTCACTCATTCCCTTAACAATAATCTCATATCACCACATTAATATGTTTTATTTTCCCTAGGATACCAAGGATTTTTTTGTGATTGACATGTAGTGATATTCTAAGGGGAATAATGATATTTACAAAGAATACACTTTTTTGTATTTTATGTTTAAAATTTCAAGTAAATTTCAATTTTTTCTGGTCTACTAAGACAAATAAACAATTTAGTCCATAGGGATGGGATAACTTTTATCTAGTTTTAATATAATAAATTAAACAATGTCCTTGAGTTACTAGAGTCAAGGTCTTTGTAGTTAATATCAGGGGAATATTAGTAAAACCCCTGAGAACAAGATTTATGAAAACATAAATTATGGAACATAACCCTATGATAGAAATTGAGGATATATATAGAAGAAAATCCTAAAATTTTGGTAAGATAGATATTATCTGATTTTCCCTAGAAATTTATCCCTATTTGGTTACTATAAGTGGATGTAGTTCTGGAAAAAATGTGTCTAGGGGTAATAACACTAAAAAAGGATTGTTATACTTGAGTTGAGTGTTACATGGTACATGACAATAAGCCATATTGCACACCATTTTTGACACTCTTTTAAAATATTCTTAGGATAATTCACATTTTATTTACACTCCATTATGAAGGATTTGACAATATTTTTATGATTTGGAAATATTCCCAAAGAAACCATGTTTAAGATTATAAGATCATTGATGAATAAATTTTTCAAATCTTCTTAATTGTTTCACAATTTTTAAGATTATAAATTATATTACATAATTGAATATATTAATCTATTGTATTACATTGTTTATAAATAGAACCTTGAAGAAGTAATGGGAACTGTATCAATGCACGTCATCAAAAGAGTAAGAATGATTATTTCTTTGATGGGATTAAGTGAAACATTAGAAGAGATCTATCCCTATGAAAATTCCCATAATACTATAACATTGTATCATGTGTTATCAAAATATAGAAATAATTTTCTATGTCCTATGGCATCTATGGGAACCAAAAGAACAAGAGAATGAGAGAATAAAAAATTGATAAGGGAAATAATGAAATGAAGGGTTATCACACATATGATAATTGTTGAAAGAAACACCCTGGTACATACTTTATAGGAATTGTAGTTTTGCAAAAATGTGTAGAGACATTGTCCAACCTTCTCATAAATTTAATATCATGAAAAAATTTACAAATATCTATGCATCAATAGTAATTAAATAGTGAACTAGGAAAAATAATTCCCCAAAATGTCAAGGGAATATACCTCAAAACAATCTTAGGGATCGAGGTCAAGAATTTCATATTACCATATATGAAGTGAAATTATTAATGTTCATGTGTTTATATTCAATAATTATGTTATAGAAGTATTTTATCAGTCATATTCTGGTTATAACAATTATCAAAAGTTTAAGGAGTGAACGACAATGCTATTTCTTAAAGTAATTGATAGCATATATTGAATGGTACAGATGACCAAGACAATTGATTTAGTGATATGTTGAACCTCTTGGAAAACAAATTATTAATGAAGGAAAATACTTAATATGCTATCTATGTTTACTCTATAATGATATTTTTATGAGATGGTACTAGGGACCATGAAATTTATTATAGGTTTGATGGTTTATGTCATATTTGCTGGAGTTTACTATAAGTATTGATTTATGGAATCTACTCACCAACCTGATATTTTAGTTTTGGAATAATTAATGTTATGATTTATATTTTATTGTGAAAAAGGTATTAATATATTTTTAATTTGACATTAAGAGACAGTTTATATTATCTTGTTGATATAATGTTGATTTGGTTACCTTACATCAAAAAATTTGGACTTTGATTTTAGATAGACATATTTTGGAGGATTTTTAAGTTTATTTATAAATGGAATAATTATGTTGAACATTTGGTGTTATTGGATAAATTTTTCTAACAATTTTCGTTTTGTAAAATATCTTTATATGAAAGCAATGAATTTTCATTCTAATGATATGTTAAATGTGTGTCAAGCATAAAAATACATTTTTATATTCATTTCATGGAGTAATAAATGAAGTGGGAATTGATCAAACCAAAAAAATGATGAAATTGTTCCTATGAAATAAAAATATAACATGTTTTTATATTTTCATATGTTCTCAGTATAAATGTTAAATGAATTACTAAACTCCATGAAAAGGATCTTAAAACCAAAATGTTTTCCTAGTACCTTCTTTTATGATGAATTAAATAGTCCATAAACTCATCATTGGTTTATGTTTTTGTGGTTTTTTACTTTCCATTTATCATTAATTTTCTTTGGGATCAATTACCTCTACCACCCACTATCACTATTTGGGCATTGCACTTTTCTTCCATGTTCATATCTTCACTTCCCACATATGTCATCCTATATGGAAGCCCAATTATGTTATTATTATAGTTGACCCTCATAATTAACTTTAACTAAAATAAATAGGATTTTTTATTAAACAGTAGCATTATATGGGTTTTCAATAATGTTATTATAAAATTTCAAATGCCTGATTATTTAGATCACGATTAAATTGGTAAGATGCAATTTAATTAGGGGGTATATTGTAACACCCCAATATTATAATAGAGAAACAAAATATTTGATAGCATATATGACATGAAAACCCAAGATTGTAAAATAATGTAATAACCCAATATTTTACAATATGTATATTTTCCAATAAATTAAATCCCTTTGATAGCTTGCAATGCACGCAATACTGGATTTAAATGAAAAGTGATACTCAATTGAAATATAATTGTTTAAACATGAGAATTATAAGTCAACAATTAAATATCAGGTATGAATATTAATAAATTATATATGAAAATTATATGGTTTAAATATGATTAAAATTGATTAAATTGTTATATATTGATTTAAAGTGAAATATGATACATTTCAAAAAGAAATAAATGTTTCCTAAAAAAACTATTTTTCAAAACAGAAGTTTATTCACACTTTGCATGAATAATTTAAAATTAGTAATTACTAATTTTAGAAAAAAAATTTAAAACAATTTAACATAGTTTTTTAATTCTATATTCCACAATTACTAATGGGTTAATTTATTGGATTTTACTCAAAAAATTAATTTATTAATGAATACTGAAAAATAGAATTTTTTTAATAAAAACTATACTTTAATTTAAAATATTTACAAAGTTAAATTATATTTTAAATTGTATTTAATGTAAAATTATAAAAATTATACTAAAATTATATTAATTCAATTAATTGTAATTAATTTAATATTGATTTTTTATATAACAACATTATATACTTTTGAGAATTTTCTCTTCAGAAAAACGCTCTTTCATCATGTCTATGTATTAATATTAAATTTTATTCTACCAATTTTGTAATTTTAGTTTACTAAAATGGATTCCAATTTTGTAATAATAATAATATATATTATATAATAATTGAAATTTAAATTTTTACCAAAATGAAGAGTGAAACAGTTAAAATTAACTCTTAAGGTCAAAATGTGTTTACCGAGGGTTAAAATAAGATGTTAAGGTTTAAAAATGACGTAAAACTTGTCCAAAACCATATTTTAGACATATATAGACCATATAATCTCTAAGGTCTTATAAGGACCTATTTTTTATTCTTTTGGAATAAAAAACATGGGTATCACTTTATCTTTTCATAAATTTCATGTGTCTCTTCTTCTACACTTATAAAATGCAACCCCAATACTCCCCTATTCATACCTCCAAAGCAATTTGGATTAGAAAATAGATACTAAAATAAATTACTTAATTTAGTACCCATATCATAGAGTCCTTATTTTGATTATGAATCCATCTTATGAATTCTTTATTAAAAACCTAAAGAGACTCTCTGAAGAATTGGAAAAATTCTTACACATCCATATTTTTTTATTTCTTCATCCACCTCATTAAACCATTACTAAACTACACTGATATAATAAAACCATTATAAAAAATATAATATACGATATTATGTTAATTATAATCCATATTCGTCTCCACTTCCATCAAATAGGAAACAAAAACTTTGATCGTGTGTATAACAAACTACTACCTCCCGAACTGATGTAATTCTTTTTCATCACCAACATTCAAGGTTGGATATAATTATAGATTTTACATAATTATAATATATTTATAAAATTATTATACTTATGAAATTATTATATAACATATAACTTATTACATTTCAGTACATGTGGGATATGATAACGTCACTCATGTATACGACATACTACCAACTTACAAAGAGATATGAATCATTTTTTGCTTAAGATTTACATGAAAGGTTGTAAGGTAACATTTAAGGAATATATATGATATTTATGATCTAACCATACATCAAGAAATATAATATCATATATAACTTCTTACTTTTCAGTCCATTGGAAAATAATAATATCTCTTGTGTGTATATGTGGACTCTTGCTTCCACATAGCGATTTGAAAAGTTTGTCATTTTATTTTTACATGGATGGTAATATGGATATGGTTGATTAATATAAATGTTAAATATTACATTTTTTTAAATATGGATTTATATTTTTTTTCTTTTATTCCTTCAATTGAGAAAAATGGAATCAACGTTCATGCATACATACGACCGATCATCTCCTTAAACGGTGTAATCCTTTTTCTATATCTAATATTTATATATTTCATTAAATAAATAAATTATTAATAAATATGATATTTAAATCATGTTTATTATTATGGATATTATATGAACAATATCAAATCAAGAGTACCAAAATATCCAAACTAAACCATACAAGAAAAAATGAAACAATTATCACCCGAAAAAATTATTTTAACAAAGAGAAATTAATAAATGGATAATAAAATTCTATAATCAAATAATATATAGAATGAGATATATGATTATGGTTTTGTAATATATTTATAATAACCTAATATTTAATATATATGTTTTTATGACACATACTAAGGAATTCTAATATGAGATAAGTGTTTCTCATCTCACTATTACTTTTGTGAGGCATGTGCTATAATCAACACTTATTCCTTGGTGTGATGTATATACAACCTGTTTTTATATTCTCTATCATGATCCTATTTTTGATCATGTTATTTGAAGTATCATTTGATGTTATTTAATTCATGGGTCATATGATTCAAATTTTACCAAAGATTAATGGGTTTATTGCATAATCAAAACATTATTTGTAATTGTTTTTTTGTTAAGTCTACTATTTGACCAGTTAAGTTAAATACTCTGAGAGGGGGGTGAATCTGTGTATGATAGATTAAAAAATGCTCATTAGGATCTTGTTTATTCATTAAAAAGCACCATTATCTCTCCTTACCATCGGAATATAGGAACAGAAATGAAATCATGCACATGAAATAATGATTTTTAATTGGTTCACCCTCGTTGGGATATGTCCAAGGAGTATAAAATAGAAATTTCCCGATGTACCAAATCTAAAAAATATCAATTTTAAATAAATGGTTTGGGCTAGATAACTTATATACCTAGGATCACTACCTTTGCAATGATTAGGGTCATCTCACTAGTTTCCTAAGGGTCAATCCCTATATCTCTTTCTCTGTATCACTACCAATGGAAAGGATCACCTTCTTCTTCTTCCATTTCTCACTACTCTGGGAAGGATCCACACACAGTTTATAGACTTGTAGGTTCATTAATTTTAATTAATGAACACATATTATTTTATATATATATTCTTTGTTTATGTCCCTCTTTTCTACATACTATTAGTTAGCGAAAATTGTTTTAATGAACTGTTTTAGTCCCTTCATGAACTACCCTTTACTCTCCATGAACATCATTGAACCCTCCACAAATTTAGTTTCATCATGTGTAGTGACTTCTTCATTATCATAAAATTCTTCCATGGACGTCCTCACCTTCCCCTATTATTAAAAAAAACATAAACAGCATTGGCATTTTGCATCACTAGTAAAATGCGCTAAAAAAATATCTCTTTATCAGTGCTGATAAAGGGAGACCATTATCAGTGCAAAAAGGCTCTAATAAAGGGAACTCTTTATCATAATTTTTTTTAGCATTGATTAAATGGAATCTCTATCATCTCTTTATTTTAGTGACGATAAAGGTCCATAATAAAATAAAATAAGTAAACAAATAAAAATAAAAAAACACATAAATTTCATTAATATAATAATTACTATTAAAAATAAATATATTTAATATACATATATATATATATTTAAAAAATTAATTATTAATATATATTAAATATATAGATATGGAAATTGAATAAAATGAAATAATTAAACAAATAAAAATTTAGCATTAGTAAATTAAGGAAAGTATTAAACATTTTATTAATTAAATAATTATTAATAAGAATGAATAAATTTAATACACATATATATAGATTATAAATATTAATAAATAGTATAAATTAAATATAGATATAGAAAATTAATATATTTTAATAATTAAACAAAAAAAAATTAAAACTGAGTAAATTAAAAAAATATTTACAAATTTATTAATGAATTTTTTTTTAATAAAAATGAATAAGTATAAAATATATATATATATATTAATTATTAATAGTAATAAATAATATATATATAATGTATATATAATGAATAAAATGGTTATTTAAAACATATTAATGAGTTATTAATTTTTAATGTTGTTTGATGTTTTAGTTTAATATATATCAAACATCGTGTGTTACATTGATTTCATGTACATACATATATATACATAAATATACAATTAATTCATTTTTATATTCAAGCACACACACAAATATATTTACGAAATATATAGAAACACAAACACCTAATATTTATGTAATTTTTTCAAATTTTTGTATATTTTATACTTTTTATGATAACATGATATATTAAGTTCTTAATTGGTCAATTTTATTTATTTATTTTTAATAATATTACAGTTAGGATATTCATTTTTAATTTATTTATTTATTATTGAATTTTATAACTTTTATTATTTATTTATTTATTTATATATATTTACTATATTTTTGTTTTTCCAAAATATATATATTTTTTTAATTACTTATATCTTATTAATAAAACGTTTCTGGTTTTTCAATATTTATCAATGCTATTTTAGCACTGATAATGATTAATCATTAGCATTGATTAAAAAGACCTTTTAAAATATATCTTTATCAGTGTTGAAATGTTTGTGGTGATTAATATCCCTTTTATTGGAACTTATCAATATAGTACTCATAAAAGTAATATTTATCAGCACATTTATGAAGGCACTGTTAAATGTGTCTCTAATATTTTTAATATAACCCTAACTGTGACTCAGTCACTCATGATTCTCAATCTCTCCTAAAACTCCTCTACTATAAGTGCACCTCCCCTATATTCTCTTAGTTGAATCTATTCTTTAATCTTGTGTATGTTATTTTATATTTTTTCTCTATCGTTGTTTGATTTTTTGGGTTCCTCATTTTTAATTTTTTCGTTGTTCTTAACCATGATAAACCCTAAATCTCATCTCCATTCCATTAAAATACAATGAGTGACCTAGGGTGGCTCTCGTGTAACACTGATACACTTCCAGTCATTGTATCCGTAATAAACCATTATAAAATTGTCGTGCACAGCTAGTAAACAACTGTACAGTGTCGATATGATGCACACAGAGGGAAAATATGGTTCTTTGATAGTGAGATATATGATTATATTAAATTATACTCTCACGCAATATTTTTTTGATACAAAACACCTCATTATTTTATATCTTATCATTATGTGGACTACATGGGATTACATGTTGAAGTGAAACCTCATGTGTTGAATCTTTTATCACCTCTTAGAAAAAGAGAATTTCTAGAATTTAACTTCGAAAAATCTTCTATAATTTTCAATGAGTCTAAATTTTTCGTGGATATCTCTATTCTTAATATGTATATCTTCGAACAGATTTTGGGAATGATTTAGATAACATCGTTAATGATGTGCATCTATTATTATAACCAATAACTTAGATTCAAATCAGTATATGGTGTTTAAAATCACTTTAAAGGGTATAGGGATGTGAATGAAAGCCAATAGGACCCTTAGTACCGATATTTGGGACTATGGTCAATTATAAAAAAAATCCAAAATTGATATGTGGGGAATACTTGAGCATACAAAAGTGACGTCAAATGTAGGTGCGGTGATATTAATTTCATCAAGACCATTTGATTAGAGTTATTCCAATTCCTCTTCAATTGATGATACTTTTTGAGAAATTCAATTATTCTAGGATATTATGACACATTAATACTTATTTCATATTTGATGAGAAACATTTATATCAATGTGGTTGGTTGTGGAACCTCCAATTGTCTTTTTGAGCTATTCCTTCAAGGAAGGGTTTTTAAATATGGTTGGTATATTATAAATTGTTTAATAGTCTATGGATGATTCCATATAGGGTTATTCTATAGTGATAGGTAAAATCCTGGCATATTATACTCCTTTAGATGGTCTTAGGAAAAAGATCCATCCTATAATTTATTTAGGAGTATCTTATATTTCATATGGGATTGTAGTAAGAATATTTTCATAGTGTTATTAACATAAATATTCTATATAAGTAAACATTTGGAAAAAATACTATCCAGTGTCAATTTTATTTATGATCAACTTATATATCTCTATATCATCCTTATCTATAATTACACAATGCCACACCTACTCTGTAAAATCATTACAACTTCATACATAACAACTACGAATGGAATCTCCATCCGCTACTGCGAAAAAGCATACAAAACATAATATTCATGAGCAACATAAATAACATTTCATAAAAATGGTCTAAATGTTTTATAAATAAGGTTGTGTAAATAATGATTCATTTTGGTAAGATAGATATGCAATAAAATACACCCCATGCATAAGAGTCTATAATTTCAGGCAAATTCCATGAAAATTGTTATTGTCTTGAATAAAGATATAATACTTCAATTCTGCAGTACAATGATCCTTCACTTCCATTATTTAATCCATCATTAGATGCTTGAATTTCTTCTACCTCTTGATCATTGATTAGACTCACTATTTTAAACTAGGATTCATCCCATCATTATGATTCAAAATTTCCTTGATGACATACCATGTTATAGAATTGTATTAATTATTCTTTTTCATAGTATCTTCCATGGATTTGAATACCACATCTCCCAACTCATTCTTTAACTCCTTCCACCATTCATCCTCCAGATTTACTACTTAATGGGAACAAAAAAATGATATGGAAAAATTAATCATAACATAATGAATGATTTTTTTGGTATCCTAATTTTAATTTTCTTATACCACTCTTAAAGTTACTTTTGACAACACTTCATCAAAAATTTCTTTTATTTTGAGTGCAGTCACATTAGATCCTTTTATAACTCTTCTATTAATCATACATTGTTGAGAATACTACTATAATGTGTCATCTAATTTGGATGTGGAAGATATTCCTCCCACCATGAGTAGTACTCCCTTGACCTATTTTTGGATTCATCATTAGGATACATTCATGTGGAATCTTGGAGAAATGGTTGTTTTTCAAGCCCTTTCATCCACGTCAGATCAATACTACCACAAGTTTGTGCCTCCTTTAATATCTACCCAAAAAAGAAACATTTCATTAGAAGTGTAAACCAATAAATTTTTGAGAGTGTAAGTAAATGACAATGAATGAAAGCCAAGTAGAATTGAATTTTAATTCCTTCATTTTATTAATTTAATATATTACAAGTCATAATTAAAATTTAATTTAAGTTATTTTCTAACCTCAGTGGAAACTCGAATTTCATATCCCAAATATTTTTTTCATTTTGTTTCTTGAGAATCATCCCCCAGATCTTCTATGTTTCTTTAATTACACAGAGTAGTAGTCATCCCATATAATCATGGGATGACTTTTGGTTAGAGTTGTTAAAGAAAAATAGGTGGATGTCCACAAAATATAAGAGATAAATATGAAACAACAAAATGAAATGATAATTTCTTGAGAGGTAAATCATCAAGTAAATTTAAAACCACAATGACGTGAAGAAGGCTAGTTTAAAAGAGGGATTCCAATACATCATCAAGATATGTAACACAAAAATTGTCTAAGGATGCATTGAATAAAGGAATTAAAGGTTAGTTTCGTTGTAGTATTGAATTATTATATCTATATTAAAGATAATAAGAATTTTCTAGTAATATTCATTTAATTGAGGACTTCTATGATTGGAGTGTATTGAATTGTTGTTATTCAAGACAAATTAAATGTTTGACTACTCATGAAGACAATGACTTATACACATGATTATGTTTTCAATCTTGAGGAGGAATATATTATTGATCTTGAAAATATGCAATTATTATGGGATCAACAACATGTTGATGAAAAAAACAACAACGACACAACATCAGAGTGATGAATAAAATTATCAAGGAAATAGTTTAGTATATTAAAATTTAGTTTAGATGGAATCAACACGGCCAACCTATTTTTGCCAACAATTCAATATTCATTAGTTATATATGGGTCACAACGAGGATTAATGTACTGATTGATATTGATTCATGGCGCCACATATGACTTGTAATGAATAAATTCCTTTAGAATGATATAATGATAATGTTACAATATAAATTCTCTATTTTACTAAAAAAATTATATAATGTGCCATTGATTTAATTTTCTTTTCCTTGCACAAATCATTAATTTTAGAATATTTCCATAAAAAATTGTCTTAATAACCACTAGAAAATCCCATATAGGCTATAAGTCAATTCTAAAAAAGTTACATCTTAATTGGTCTTGAGACTCTAAATGAGATTATCAAGCTTGATTGGTTGGTCATCTCAGTTGTAAATAAAAATATTAGGAAAATTTTCATAACACATCTATCCATATAGAGAGATAATATGTTTATTAAAGTTAATAACTATTCATATTTTGTATAAAAGTTTATACAACAAAGAAATAAAGGGAATATCATGTAACGAATTATTTATATTCATTAATCCCTATATCGTTTCTACATTAAAAATTACTTTTAATGAGGAAAATAATAATAAAAAATGTCTTGTAACTTAAAACTTTTAACAAAAAAAGTATCAGACGACATACTCTTTTTTATACCTACAATGAAATGGAAAAACTCTAAAATATAATAACATAAAATACATTTTTATTTTTTTCCTTAATTGTTTTTTGTTTTTTTTTGGATGCACTGTATGATAATAGTAGTCAATATGGACATCCTAAAAACTTATTTCTTGGATCCAATGCATTGATATTCAACCAACTGACCACACATGATGTGTATTGTGAATATGTAATACACTATAATCAATAATTTATAGAGAAAAATTTAATTATATGTTCAGTTTCTGTGTTAACTAGAATTTTATTATGATATCATGGTCGCTCAATATAGAATAGACCATGGAATAAAGTCGGTGTATAAAGGGATAAATCCTATGGATTACTACAAATGGGAAAAAATTAAGTTATATATAGAAATATTTAACTATCAAAACCTTTCAAAAAAATTTACTTATTTTGGTCAATTTTTATGCAGTGTCTGAAACAAGATACTGGAACCGATTATGGATATTGTGTTTACAAATTTATGAGTGAAATAATAAACCATGAAAATACTAGAATCCCCCAATATGTAATTTCTGAAGGTAATTTCAATTTCATTAAATACATTTCCTAATAATTTTTTGTCTATATTTTCTCAGTACTATCATGACTAGAAATGACATAGTTTCTCAGAATAAGAAATGAATTGTTTTCAAGATGACTCGAAATAACACATTTTTTTATAATGTATGGTAACATAAAATTTAGGTGATTACCTAACTTTTTTGTGATCTTGTATGAGTTATGACCTTCAAAAGATATTTGGGGTGTGATAAATTCATTCATAAATCTTATATTATATTTTTTATCTCTTTTTCAAGGTGGAGTATAATGGGTGGAATCAATTTATTTAGAATCATTGAACTCAAAACATTGAAATTGTTGTTCAATCATGAATGTGGAGGTGGAGGTGCAGGTGGAGGTTGAGGTGGAAGCATAGGTGGAGGTAGAGTCTGAGGCAGAGACTAGCGTGGAGGAGGAGGTAGAGGTGAAGATCGAGGTGGAGATCAAGGAGGAAAATAAGAAGTGTTTTCTTGAAAATAATAAAAATTTTGGTAAATGAAGTATAATGAGGATCAGACCATGATTTTGTTTGAGAACAATTGTTTAAAAGTGCACACAAAACATTTCACTAAAGATAACATCCAATGTTCATGTGTTTTAGGCGATTTATTAAAATAATTTGTGCACTACTTGTCTTCATAATTTAGTAAAATGATTCATTATTCATTTGTGATGTGTATTAATCAGTCTCATGTTAAAACCACACACGATGCCACATGTATGGCTCAAAGTGTGTGTTTACAGTTTAAAATGACATTTTAGTAAAAAAATTGGCATAATCAAAATAGTGGAAATGCAATCAATTTTGTTGTGATACTTTAGGAAAATGATATATGAGTCATTTCTGACTTGTAGAAATCCGTCACACCTCAATAAAATGCACGGTGTGACCGGTATGACTCCAAGTGCATATTTTTATTCAAAATTGACATTAATTTTTGTGAAAAAAACTGAGAAAACACATTTGGATTTTTTTGGTAATTTAGTATAATGAATCATAAGTCATTTTTTGTGAAGGAATAAACCACACCTTAATACAACACATGGTTTGACTGGTATGACTCCTAGTGTTTGTTATTAGTTTTAAATAGACATTTCAATACAAAAAAATCACTTACTAAAAACTGAGCAAACACACTCATATTTTTTGAATAATTTTTAACATTTATTTTTAAATCATTTATGATATTTATGAATTATTTTATTCTAAAACCCACACACAATACAACTTTTATGGCTCAAACTGAATGTTTCTAATTTAGAATGACATTTTAGTAAAGAAACAGAAATAGAATATTCAAAACATAGAAAATTAATTCTGATTGTTTTTATAATTTAGTAATATTATCTATGAGTAATTTAGGATGTGTAGAAATAATACTCACCTCATTCTGATGTATGGTGTGACCAGTATGACCCCATATGCGTCATTTTGTTATAAATTGACATTAATTTTAGTGAAAAAACTGACATATTCAAAACTAAAAAAAATATTTTGGATTCTTTTGGTACTTTATAAAAATGATCCATAAAACATTTATGACATGTTGGAATTATCCTCACCTCAATCCAATAAATTCTCTGACTAGTATAACTTCAAGTGTTGGTTATTAGTTTAAAATTGAAATTTTAACTCAAGAAAATGTAACTCATTAAAAACTGAGAAGACACGCTCAAATTTTCTTGATAATTTGGGGAAAATATTACTAATTTATTTTTGATTTGTATGAATCACTCTCATGTTAAACCCACACATGAAGCCACTTTTATGGCTCAAAGTGTGAGTTTCCAGTTTAAAATGACATTTTAGTAAATAATACAAATGGCATACTCAAAATATAGGAAATGAATTCTAATTGTCTTAATATTTTAGGACAACAATCCCCGAGTCATTCAATATGTGTATAAATTAGTCGCACCTCAATATGATACACAGTGTAAACAATATGACACCAGCTATGTCATTTTATTCGAAATAGACATTAATTTTAGTGAAAAAACAACTGACATACTCAAAACTGAGAAAAATTTTGGTATTTATTTCTTACTTTAGTAAAATAATTCAGGTTTCATTTGTGACATGTTGGAATCAATCTCACCTCAATTCAGCATACGATGTGACATGTATGACCCCAAGTGTCTGTTATCAGTTTAAAATTGACATTTCAATACAAAAAAGTGTCACTTGCAAACAAATGATAATACTCACTCAAATTGTATTGATAATTTAGGAAAATGATTTATAATTCTTTTGTCACTTGTATGAATTAGTCACATTTAAAACCTAAACATGATTCCACTTTTATGGATGGAAGGGTATGTTTCCAGTTTAAAATGACATTTTATTAAAAAAAATACAAGTGGTGTACTCAAAATATAAGAAACTCAGTTTTAAGTTTTAATAATTTATTAAATTTATCCATGAATCATTTATGACAATTAAAAATAAGACACACATCAATATGATTCATGGTGTCACTGGTATGACACCAAGTGCATATTTTTATTCAAAATTGGCATTATCTTTATAAAAAAACTAATGACATTCTTAAAACCAATAAAAATAATTTTTATTATTTTGGTACTTTAGAAAAATGATCCACAATTAATTTTTGACATGTAGGAATCATCCATACCACAATCCATTGAATGGTGTCACTAGTATGACTCCAAGTGTTTGTTATCATTTTAAAATCTACATTTTAATACAAAAACGTGTTACTCCCTAAAAACAAAGAAAACCTACTCAGTTTGCCTTGATAATTTTAGAAAATGAATAATAATTAATTTGTGGAGTGTATGAATCATTTTCATGTCAAACCCACACATGATTCCACCTGTATGGCTCAAAGTGTGTGTTTCCAGTTTAAAATGACAATTTAGTAAAAAAATCACAAGTGGCCTACTCCAAATAGATGAAAAGGTTTATGATTATTTTGATACATTTTTTAAATGATATATTAGTCATTTGGGACATTTAGAAATCAGTTAAACCTCAATCCTACCCTATGTGTGACCGGTATGACTCCAAGTGTGTCATTTTATTCAAAATTGACATCAATATTAGTGAAAAAACAACTAACACACTCAAAAAATAGAAAATGTATTTGGATAGTTTTGGTACATTAAGAAAAAAATCTATATGTAATTTTTAATGTGTATAAATCATCCACACCTCAATCCGATGCACAGTGTGACCATTATGACTCCAAGTTCTCAAAAATGACATTAATTTAAATAAAAAAATCAACTAACATACTAAAAATTAAGAAAATGCATTCGGATTATTTTGGTACTTTAGGAAAATTATCCATAAGTCATTTTTAACATTCAGTAATTAGTCACACCAAAATATGACTCATGATGTGACCCGTAGGACTCCAAATTCACCTTTTTATTCAAAATTTACATTAATTTTAATAACAAAACAACAGAAATACTATACAATAGTGATTTTTTCTTGTATTTATTTTAGAAATTTTATTTCATTTAAATAAAGTATTTGTATCTTATTTTAGTCATTTCTATTCTATTTCTAGTGATGTAGTGTGTTTTTACATCACAGAGCACCTGTTTTTGGTGTTGTAGTGTGCTATAACATGAAACTACAGTTTTCAACTTTATCAATGCTACTAAAATCTCTAATAAATATGTCCTTTATTAGCACTTTTTAAACCTCCAATAAAAGTATCCTTATCAATGCTTCTAGCAATGATGATAAATATAACCTTTATTCACCCTTATAGATGCATCAATTAAGGATTTATTTATTTGTGCTTTTTAAAGCACTGATAATGAAATCTTAATTCATTCTTCTAGAAGCGCTGATAAGGGGTATCTTTATCATGGAAAAATAAAAGCACTGATAAATGCCTTATTTTTTAGGGATTTTAAAATATCTGATAAAAGTATAATTTCTCATTACTTTTATTTTTTCTAATAAAGATACCATTCATCAATGATTTTATAGCACTGATAATAGTCTTGGCCTTTTAACCATGGTGAGGTTGTCAGTGATTTTGAAGCACTTATAAAGGCCAATTCTAGTGCTGTTAAAGGTGTGTTTTTTAGTTGTGTTCTATAGACCATCTATCCTACTTTGGATAGCTGATACCATGCAGAACACCTCTCCTTCATAGACTGATGATGCCTCCATGAACCATGATGCTCTGTAGCCTCTTTTTATGCCATCATGACCACTAAATATTGTAATGACTGTTTGGAAACTTTTCAATGGTTATATAAAAAATATTATTTTGAAAATATTTTGTGAAAGTTTTGTTTTAGAGATATTATCATTGTTAAAAGATTATTTTCCTCAAAAAATAGTACGATATTTTTATGACACTTCTATTTATCAATGATATCACCCTTTTATTATACTTTTAATCCATTAATGATACATTGTATTGGTATCATATTTATTCTTTCTTTGGATGTTTTATGGCCATTTTTACTAAGGATGTATAATTTTATTATCACTAAACATATTACTCTCTATGTTAAATAATTGTTTTTATTTGACTGTGGTAAGTTTTAACACTTCATATATTAGGTTTTCAATATGATTGTTTATGTTTTTTATGATTCACCCCTTTCATTTGAGGAATGAATTAGAATTAGTATATTATGGGTGGGTGTTGGTTTTTGAAAAACCCACAATTCATCTATAGGTATTATGAGAAAAATCAGTTTTACAAATTAGACCTATTTCTACCAACAAATATAAACTATCTTGTAATAGGACATGACAGTTTTTTATTTCTGACATTTTGAATTCCCTCATTATTAGATAAGTTATTTCTATGTAAATATTTTTTAAATCATAATATAAATGGATATGTTTCATGATTTTTTGATTATTTATATGGATTCATTTGATCATTAGTTATTTCTTTCATTTTATACTCAGTATATTGAATAAATGGAATATGTCTCAGTTATATAACTTTATATATTGATTTTTATTATTTATTCATTATATTTTCTGTTGTATGCATACCCTTACTGAGCATATGAGATCACCCATTTCTTATGATTTTTTTTCTATTGGATACTAGAAATATTTTTTGTCTGATATGTTAGGATATGCTGAGGGGAATAACATCATTCACAGAGGAAACACTTTGTGTATTCTCTATTTATAATGTAATGTGAATTTCATGTATGTATCTAGTTTACCAAGGCAACTAAACTATTCAGTCGTTCAGTTTGTGATACCTTGTATCTAGTGCTAATCTAATAAATTAGAAACTGGCTCCAGGTTACTGAATTTGGGGCCATTACACAGGATTTCCCTTTTCTTAATTTTATACCCTTATAATATTCCCATTAATATTATTTACATCCTTAAAAATAACCTCTATCATAAAAGATCATATAAAACATGGATTTTATCAATACCTTTAAACATATGAAAATATAATTCCTCCTTAAATTATACTCAATATTAAACCTAAGGGTTACATATACCCTAACCCAAAAACAAACTACGCCCAAAATGTCAGTAACCACAAAAAATATTCATTACTTAAAACCATAGAAGGGTTTTTTAAGACTTTAACATATGATTCACCAAAAAAATTTAAAATCATGATAAAATTCATAACTCTTAGGATAAAATCACATCAAAACATCAAAATCTAAAATGTTATCTAAACCCACCTCTAGTAATAACTACGATATCCTTGAACCAGCACTTCCGAATCTAGTGTGAAAAGACTAAACATAACATTTATGTCTTTGATAATAATAAAGGTGAAAGATTTTTCACAAACTAAAACATATTAAATAAAATAAAAATATTTGGTCACTTACATTCCCATAGTCCATTAAGGTTTATTGTTTTTATTAATTAGTAAAAAATTTATATAAGCAATACCAATGACATAATATGATTATTTTTACACTATAAAAGGATTTCCAAATACCATAATAGGTCCTTATAATCATCTAAAAGAGACCCTTATAAAAATAATTCATTCAAAGTCATTCATGATAACATGGTGAAATAGAAACATAAGAAGGGTGAGATCAAATTCTCAGTAATGGTAAACATAAGAACAAAAATTTTAATTCCAGTAGTAGAAATAATATCTGAAAAAGGTTATTATGATATAATAAAAATGAATGAGAATAACATAAGATAGATCATACCCATTAAACCTAGATCAATAAACATGTGTCATGGTATAAAGATTTCAAAATTGAAAGAGTCAAATGAATTAATAATCATGAACCATGTGATGTTAGTATTGATCAAAGAACATTTAAAACCCATAGAAATCATAAAGAAATTATATTGGTATCTTGGAACAATATCTTTATGTCACTCTTACATATAGAACAAATTTCTTGTTCGACTATCATATTTATAGTACCCAATGCATTAGAGAGTAATCAAAGACCCACCATCCATATTTTATCATGGAACCACAAGTCCTCGGTTTATCATTGAACCACCCATCCTTAGTTTATCATGATACCACCCATCCTTGGTTAATAATGCCACCATCGTTACTTGGTTTATAACAAAACCACCTCTCATTGTTTTATAGTGGCACTGCCCATCCTTGGATTATCATCATACCATATATCCTTTTTATAACATAAACATCCATATTTGGTTTATAATGAAACAACAATTATTGGGATTATAATGAAACCACTGGTCACCACAAATAATTTCCAATAATGATATCATGAATAAAACATTTATAAATTTTTCACTTTTCAATATAAAAATGATATTTTCTTGATTTAACTATAGAAAAGAAATTAAATCCTTGTTAATATATTAATCCATAAAAATAAAAAATATGTATGATATCAATACTATATATCTCCATTGTTTGTAAGCAACATTGAGGGTTGTTGATGTTGATGAATGGAAATACCATTAAATGTTTTTTAAAAAATTCTTGAGGAAAATAACTTTTTCACATTGAAAATCACTTTTAAAAATTAAAGTTCACAAAATACTGTGAAAATCCATTTAATTGAAAATAAACTTGAAACTTTTGAAGGAAATTTCAAGGAAAATAACGGACTTGATGGCGGGAAAATTTTTTCATGTCATAAATGTAAAAAATAATCATTTATTTCAATAATTTTGTAAAAGGCATAAAAAGTGACTCGTTTTGAAAAAAATTAATAAAATCACCTTTAAAAAAATTTAAAATAAGTTAATACACAATGAAAAAAATATTTATAAAGTCTTTTTTTATAAATAATCTTTTTGAAAACATTTTATAAATCATAGATATGGAATATAAAGATATCCAATTTAAAAGAAAAACTATTAGATCAATATCACTTAAAATGACGTTCTTTATGATTAAAAAGTTAATAAGGGTGAAAACATAAATAAAACCTTAAAATTTTATTATAAAAAGTGTATAATAAATAAATATGGTTTAATAAACCATGATTATATAATTTCATCCAAAGGAACCTTGAACATAAATAATCGTGAAAAAAAGATATTGTAACATATATTCTTTTCCAATTTCGCAACTCTTCAATATTAATCCATATGAAATAAAAACACATAATTAAACATTAAATATTATTAACATAGGTATATTCAAAATATAACTTTTCAAAATGGCAGTATGTACACTTTCCAACTGAATATAGGTTCATATCATATACATATATCTCAAAGAAAGATAATTTGAGACGAATAAACCTTAAAATGATCAAGCAATTGAATTTTATAATTAATTAACGAATTTATTATATGTATATAATGAAAATACACCTAAAAATTGAAATATAAAATAATATAGAAAAAATCAATTACACAAATAATCATATTATATCAAAGACAATGAATAAGGAATATAACCTAATGAAAATAATTTGAGTTATGAAATTATTTACCACTTGGTAACATTCAAGTGAAATCTCCTCCAATTAAATAATTCAAATTTAAATATAAAATACCATGATGTATAAAGGATTCATGATATTACAAGTAAATTGGGCTGAATATACATGGCATAATATAAATAAGTGGGGAATATGGAATATGTATCATTGAAATAAAAGGGAGATGAGAAGCCCTTACCTCGAGTCCAAACATTGCATGTGTGTCCTTAAACTCGTATATAATAAGTTTATAAGAGTAATTTTATTTTTTAATTACCTTTCCTAGGTTTAATACCTTTTACTTAAAATATTTATTTAATTTATTTTATTTAAATATTTAAATACTTAATCAGTTAAGTCCATGTGGGGTGATTTTAGGACATTGGGTTAATTATTTAAAAATGGAATTAGTGTGTTGAATATGTTCAAATTGGCCATTAAAGTGTGTTTCATTGTTCTAACAGTTGGTCATGAAGTTCTACTTTTTTTCTTCAGTTCGTCTCACAATGGATTTGTTTTGTTGTTTATGGGGCGATGATGTAAAACCCTGAACCAAGAAGCTCAGAGCTGATGCATTACTATTTACATTATCATGATTAAAATGAATTAAATCCTGAAGGAACAATCATTTTAGTAGTCTTGAAGAAACTAGATACATACATGTAACTCATATTACATTGATAAAGTTATAAAAATACAATACATACCAAAAACTAATAAACTGAATCCATGAGAACTCAAAAACTTGTCTCCTCTTCACAACCTGTTGAAGGTAAACTAATTAAAGGAGTGACATCATATGCTTAGTAAGTGTTACTAATATCGTAATAATGAATCAAAAATAACTGAATCATAAACAATTTGGCAATAATCATTATGTCACGGTGAATAAATGAAAAACACACACCATTAATAAATTGAGAATGAAACTACATCAATAGATTTTTTCATAGTGAAAAAATAATGGATTATAATAACGAAAAATTAATAATGAGATATGGTAATTAATTGTACATAATTTATATGGAACATGATAACACTAAACAACAGAAACGATTTATGTTTGTGGGTAGAAACCAATCTGATTTTTGGAAACAAACATTAAGGGTTTGTCGCCAACTGATTTGTCTCACGAAACATATAGATGCATCAAAGGGATATAGCAGGCCCCAACAATCACTGTCAGTCCATATAATTATTTATACATATATTTAATACAATTAAAATATACCTTCTCAATATCCGTATAGATTAGTGGATACAGATTCATCAATATTTCCATAGTTAAAACAACATTAAAAAACACTGTATGTAAAAGGGTATATGGATTAAGTCCATAATCATATCCATGAAACAAGAATTTGGATATAAAATATATTTAAAATTTAAAATGAAAAATGATCTCAAATGGGCTTCAGCTACACCACATATGAAATATTAGGTGCACAATACCATGTAACTGACAATGAAATGGAAATTGAGACAAAGTCAATTACCACGTTGTATTCAAAGAATTTGTTTGACCAAAAATTAATAACAACCAAATGAATCACATAATACCATGAATATAAATAGAATCATGATAATATATATCAAATGTTAGTAAAAAATACACCACATGAAAGACATAATTAGGGAACAATGGAAATCTCGCAGAATTAAAACCGAGATAAGTAACCTCTTACCTTATGTTCGAAAGTGTTATTTGATTGATTTTTGTAAACAAAATAATCAAATTTATCTTCCTTAATTAATAATTAAATAACCTAATATAAATTTAATTTATTTATTATATCATTATTATGTCCATTCATGTCCTTCTGGACAGGTTTAAGAGGTTTAATTTTATTGTTTTGGAAGCATTTTCTTCCTTGGTTTTCATGATATGTATACTTGTATTCATGAATGGATGTTCGTTTGAAATGTGGTTAAAAATACAGAATTGTTAATATATATATATTAATAGTTACATTACATAGATATAAATCATCTTATAATGATTTTGGGTTACATGCCATGAGTCTGACTTTTTTTATAAAAGATAATGATAAACGCTTGGATTAACTTGGCAGTTTGTGTATAATGAGCTTGTTTTGTATTATTATTTTATATTGTGAGTATTCAGGTATTAAAGAACGTCAAATAATATTAAATAAATATATTATAATCTAGTTCAACTATAAATAGGGTTTCATCACCAGAATTGAAGATGGTAATAAAAATTGAGAACCTGTCGTCCTTGAATGTGATAAATTAACACATCTTGGATTGTGTTTTCATTTTTAGTATAAGATGAGGGGGAAAGTGAAATGATGATGAAATATTCAATTATTAAAACAAAATTACATTTCATGTAAGGTAATGTAATTATCAAATAATTTGGATGATGGGAGATTAGGATATAAAAATAAAATAAAGGAACTTGAAATAATGAAAAGTTGATAAATCCCTCATGAAAATTTGGCAGCCCAACAGCGTCACATAAAATTTCATAAAATATTTTTATGAGAGAAAAAGTGTATATCCTAATTATTATATAATATAAAAATTAAGAGTTATATATAATTTCATATCCCAAAATAATCCAATTTAAATTAAAATATAATAACACAATAAGAGTGCTTGAAAAAGAGAAAGTTTTTGAGACGAGAATTCTACAGCATAATGGCTATGAAAAATGGTTTTAGAAAACATTAAAATATAGGGGATATGTGTCAAAAATTATTTAAATACTACTAATATAGTATAGATATAGAATAATATAGAAATAATAACATTGTATGAAAACATGAAATACATACCACATAAAAGGGAACATGAATGGAAAAGAGAGGTTTGAGAATTCTCTTACCTTGTAGATTAACTCATAATACTTGAAGGTTGGAAACTTGTGGGATTGAGGACACCTTTATAGGAATAATAGGTATGTAAATAAACCATATCTTCGAGGATTTTGAGATTGGAATGAAAGAAAACAATTGAGTTAGTAGGTATTTATATTAAATGAGAGGGAGTTTTTTATTAATTTCAAAGGACAGCTCATTAGTGGTTTTTGAAAACCCAGGGGATTTCCCGTGTTATATTCCAATGAAATTAGCCACATGAGATACCATATATCATATTTTACTATAAAAATTTTAACCAGAATTTAATTTTAATTGTTACATCATTATGATGTAATTAAACATATCGAAAACTCAAAACAGTATTTTTTACTATTCACAAAAATTCAAGTATTTTAGAAAAATAATAAAAATTCATATAAAGACACATACATACACATTACATAGCAGAATAAATTTCCCTAGTCTAGGTTCTAGAGATTTAGATACAAACATTACAATTTATTAGAGTTGTAACAGATTAGAACAAAAATGAACAAAAGACACAGTGTGCGCTAACTCCATAAGTGAGTTGAACGCTTTTGGAAAACCTTGCTGGAACTGTGAAAATAATTTTAAAACAAAAAGGTGAGAATAAAATGCTCAGTAAGGGTTTAAATCCTTTGATAAATCCTTATAAAATATCATTTTGAAAATAACTATGTAAATACATTTATAAATACGCTTTTCAAAATACTAATTAAAATCCCTTACGGTTAAAAAATTCTAGATAATTTTAGAAAGTACATATGTTATAACCTTATTAAACACAATATAGTGTTTTTTTTGAAAAAAATACCCAAGTTTCTAAAAAAAATTCTGAGGACGCTTGAATCATTAAAGGATCCTTGAGGCTACCCACTTTTCCAATGATGGTTTTAATCCCCATTTCCCTTCCATATTTACAATGGTTGGGCACCGGGTTTTCCGAAAACATTTTAAGCTTGATTTTATTATATATATGTATATATTTAAATGATTTTTCAATTTTGAAAACATGTTGTTTCTTTAAAATGCACATTTATAATTGTAAATAATTATATATAAAATACATGAAGTTTCATTGAATCACTTAAAAGTTTGTTCACAACCAAAACTTCAACCACAAAGGCTTTTCCTAGACTATTTAGGTATTTAATTCTTTTTCTGGGAAATAAATTTTCCATAATTTATCGTAATAATTTATAATAAGATTATAAAGGAAACATTTAAAATAAAATGAATTCAAGGATATACAAGTAATTTTTATCATTGGAATTAAATATTAAAATTGAAACCATAAGTTTATTACAATGTGACGAGTGAAGATGATGTCTATAATCGCATAAACATTATTATATGGAGATGTGACAATCATAATGATAGTAAAAAAATGACATTTTATGCACACTTTTTTATAAACAAGATGATAAAAATGATAACATGTTAATGAAATTATAAATATTAATATAACCATTCCATCCTTGAGAAAATTGAAGATAAGGTACTGTACAAAGTGTTGATATTAATTTTAGCCCGTATTCGTACATGATTTTTTTTCACTTTCATATCATGCTCTAATATGTTGATACATGTATACATATACATATACATATATATATATATATTCATTATTTGAATTGTATATTATATACATATATATACATCTTTTTCACCCATTTACATTACTTCAATTCTATTATTCATTAGTATTTAAAAATACTTATATATATATATATTCATGTTTGAAAAACATGAAATCACATACATATATTTATATACATATATATGTATCATGATTTTATAATATAAATATGTAAATTTTAGAATCTCTTGTGTATGAATATGGATTTGAGATGAATATAACAAATCAAAATTAAAAATTCTTGAATTGAAGGTTTTAAAATAAAGTAAATCGCATAAAATAAATTTTAGCCCAAAACAAATATTGAACTCCTTATACAAACTTAAATAAAATTTGAAAATAATTATTTATAAATAAGATAGAAATAATAAAATTAATATATATAATCTCCTATACTAAAATTTCTCAAAGTTTCAAAACTGCAAGGCATGTTGATTTTGTCTTAAAAAACCCATAAATAAACATGGTGGAAGTAGATTTCCCTTAAGGAAAATTAAATAGAGTCAAGAACTTGAAACCCCATAATCATGAATGATCCCTTACCTTAATATGATAACTGTATTTTTTCCAGACATGGGTACACCAATTAGGATGTGCAGTGCTCATGTTGGGTATACAAGACTCTCGATAGTGTGTGTAGGACTACAAAAAAGTGAATAGCGGGGGAAGAGAATTATAAAACACTCTATTTAAAACTCCACATAATTTTTTATATAATATTTATATATATATTTTATCGATAGAAGTGTATTGAGGAATATTAACTATGTAAGAAAATATTAGCGGGTTTGGTTAAGATTTGATTCACATCTGAGACAACTATAAGAAATACAATTGTATAAATTATAATCTGGATGAATGATAATAAATGGACTAAATTATAGGAAAAAATAATTTAAAACAATGATAATAGGGACATTATAACAAATACAGTTAGAAAAATCACAAAACAGGAATAGAGAAGTTGATGAAAAATAAAATGACAATTGATAACATTTTTAAACAGAAGAAATCAGAACACCTAAAAAGTGAAAGCAATACACTTATCCTGATAGTTCGAAGAAGAAAGAAGATCTATACACTACCCACAACTGGAAAAAACAAATCCCTAACCTTGATCTTTAATTTCCTCAAAACATATTTTACATCTCCTTGTTTATCAGTGATGAACCTCAAACAGGTCTGCAACTCCACAGTGATGAACACTCTCAGACAAAAACCCCGACCTGCGTCGACTCGTCCTGCATCAGCCTCGACTCTCGGACATACTCAAAATATTTACGCACGAAGACTAACACTATCTCTCGGTGCTGGCTCTTAAACCATAGCAGCCTCATCTCCCTCCTACGAAGGCTGAGCATGACCTGAAGCCGATTTCTCCCGAACGACATACCCCTACTAAACGAACCCCAAACCCATTTTTTCCTTTTTATTATATTTAATCTTATATATAAATATATATAATTGAAAACCGATTAAAAATATATTAATATAAATCGATACCTTATAATTTTTTTAAAATTCATTCAAAACCAATATTCCAATTAATAATTTTATTATTATTATTTTAAAAAATAAATTAATATTTTAGTTAAACCAATAACCTTATCATGAAAATTCATACACACACATATATATACATATATATTCCAATGAAAAGATAATTTTTCTAAAATAAATTAAAATGAATTTTTAACTTTATTAATCTTATTATCTATATTTCAAAATTATATTCTCATATTATCTTATTCATCTTAATGTAAATCAAAATAATATTTTTAATGTATTGTTTTTACATTGCCTTAATTTGATTAATTTTTATCAAAAATCATGTTATTATTAAAAACAATAATAATTATAAATTTATTTATTATAAAAAAAATTTAATTAATTTTATTAAAAAAAATTATAATATTATTATTATAAATAAATTAATGTACTCATGAAAGTAATAATTTAGTCATAATTCATATATAATAATTATAATTTCATATATATATATCATATTTTTTAAAATTAAACCAGATTAATTTTATAGTTATTCATATGTCAGATTCAAACATATATTAAAATGTGAACATTAATAGATAATTTATTACAAACCATTGTTACTTGATATATTTGGCACATAATAATTTATAATAATAATTTTTAAATGGAGTATATATTTTCGTTATTAAAATTTATAGAAAATATAGATTCATAAAAGTATAACTAATTTATATGTCATCTTGTATTTGAGAAATATCATTTGAAAATAATATAAAATAATGAAAAAAATTCATTTTTTTAAGTGAAACCACATGGTTTTATTAAAATAAAATAATATTTATTCAACTTATTACTCATTTATTAATTAAAATTATTTTATTGAAACTCAGTGTGTTACATTATCCCCCACCCAAGAATTGTGTCCTCACAATTTGTTTTATTATACCAAAAATAATTCTAAATTTTCGGCTTCGTAATTAAGAAACACTATAACCACTAAACCTATAAACTCGATAACATCTAATCTACAAAGTTATCTAGACTATTCCTCTGATACCAATTATAAAGACCCAAAAATACACATCACATAGCATAAAACCGTTCACCAGTCTAGGTTCTGGAGAGCTAGATACAAACATTACAATTTACCAGAGTTGCAGTAGATTAGAACAAAATAAAGAAGAGGCAATGTGTGTGCTAACTACATAAGTGAAGCATACTCCTTCGGAAAACTCTTTTAGATGTGTGAAATGATTTTAAAACAAATGGGTGATCATAAAATTCCTAGTAAGGTTTTAGAAACCATCAATAAATCATTATGAATAATACTTTTGAAAAAAAAAATTGTAAATAAATTTAGAATTACCCCTTTCGAAATACTATTTGAAATCAGTTATGGTTTAAAAGTTCTAGATAATTTTAGAAAGTAATTATATTTAAAAAAATTTTAACATAATGCAATTTTTTTATGAAAGAAATATGCATGGTTCTTAAAACAAAAAACTATTCTGAGGATTATTGAATCGTGAAAGATTTCTGGGCCTACTCACTTGGAGAAGGATGGGTTCGCTCCCCATTTCTCTTCAATATTTACAATGATCAAGTGTCGGTTTTTCTGAAAGCATTTTATGCTTTCTCAACTTATATATATATATAAATTCAATGGAGTTTGTAATTTTGAAAACATGTTTCTACTTTAAAATTAACATTCACAATTATAAATAATTATATGTAATATACATGAACTTCCATTTCATCACTTACAAGTTCAGTCACAACCAAAAATTCTACCATAAAGGCTTTTCTTGGACTATCTGGGTAGTTAATCCTTTTTTATGAAATATATTTTCCACAATTGATTGTAATAATTTATTATAAAATTGTAAAAGAAAAATTTAAAATAAAATACATACAATGAAATCCAATTACTTTTTATCTATGCAATTAAATATTAAAATTGAAACCATAAGTTTATTATAATGCGATTAGTGTCGAGGATGTGTATAATCGAATGGATATGATTATATGCATATGTGATGACCTTAATGATAGTAAAACAAGATGACATGTTATGCGCAATTTCTAAGAAACAAGATGAAAAAAATTATAACATGTTAATAAAATTGTAAATATAACTATAACCATTCCATCCATGAAGAAATTGATGATATGGTCCTTTACCAAACCTTGATATTAATTTTAGCCCATATCCGTACATGATTTTTTTTCACATTCAAATCATTCACTAATATTTAGATATATATATATATCTTATTTGAATTATATATCATATACACAAATATACATATATTTCACCCATTTACATTACTTCAACGCAATTATTCATTAATAATTAAACAAACATATATATATTCATATTTGATGAATATGAAATCACAAACAGATATTTATATATATATAAATGTATCATGAATTTAAATTCTAAATATGTAAATTTGGGAATCACTTGTGTATAAAATAGGGATTTGAGATGAATATAACAAACTAAAATTATAAATTCTTGAATTGAAGGTTTTAAAATTAAGGTAATAACATAAAATAAATTTTAGCCCAAACATCAATTTTGAATCCTATATGCAAAATTAAATCAAAAATGAAAATAATTCTTTACAACTATGATATGTTTACTAAAATTATTATGTATAATCACACTTACTAACATTTATAAAAGTTTCAAAACTGAAAGGCATGTTGAATTTGTCTTGAAGAAACCAATAAATAAACATGGGGGAAGTATATTTCCATTACGGAAAATTAAATAGAGTCAAGAACTTGAAATTCCATAATCATAAATGATACCTTACCTTAATATTATAACATCCTTTTTTCCAGACATGGGTACACCTATCAAGATGTGCAGTGTTCATATTATGTATACGAGACGCATGATAGTGTGTGTAGGACTCCAAAAAAGTGAAGAACGGGGGGTAGAGCAGTATAAAACACACTATTTAATAACTCCACTTATTTATTTACATAGTATTTATATATATATTATGTTAGTAGAATTTTATTGAATAAGATTAACAATGTAAGAAAATATTAGAAGATTTGGTTATGATTTGATTCACGTCTGAGACAATTGTCAGCAATACAAGCAAATAAATTATATTCTAGGTGAATGAAAATCAACGGGAAAAATTTTAGGAAAAAACCATTTAAAACGATGATAATAGGTACAGTTGAATAGATCCGGTTAGAAAAATCAAAAAATAGGAAAAGGGAAGTTGGCGAAAAATAAAATGATAATTCATAATGATGTTAAACATCAGAAATCAGAACACCTAAAATGTGAAATCAATACACATGTCCCAATAGCTTGAAGAAGAACGAAAATCTATATTCTACCTTCAACTGGACAAAATGAAACCCATATTATGATCTTGAATTCACTCATAACATATTAGACATCGCCTTTCTCATCCGTGACAGATCTCGAATAGGTCCGCAAACCCACAATGACGAACACTCTCGAACGAAAACCCTGACCTACGTCAACTCGACATGTATCAGAATCAACTCTCAGCTATGCTAAAACTTCCTACTCACAAAGACGAACACTCTCCCTCAGCAACAGCTCTGGCTTCATAGTGGTCTCGTCTCCCTCTTCTGAAGGTCGAGCATGACCTGAAGCTATTTTCTTCCGAATGGCGCACCCTTGCTAAACGAACACTAAACCTATTTTTATTTTCTTTCCTTTTTAATATATTTTCATTTATATTTAAATAAATATAATTAAAAACTGATTAAAATTATCTTAATTTAAATTGATAATTTATAATTTTTATAAAATTCATTCAAACCCAATATTCCAATTAATACTTTAATTATTATTATTTAAAAAGTAAATTTATATTTTAGTTAAACCAGTTATCTTATTATGAGAATTCACACACACACACATATACATATATAATACATTGAAAACAGAAGTTTTCTTAAAATAAATAAAAATGAATTATTATCTTTATTAATCTTATTATCTTTATTTCAAAAATATATTCTCATATTATATTATTCATATTAATATAATTCAAAATAAAATTTATAATATATAGTTTTAACATTGCCTTAATTTATTTATTTGTTATAAAATATCATTATAAAAACACAATAATAATTATTGTTTGGACCATTAGGGGCCTATATACCCTGAGGGGGGGGGGGTGAATCAGGATATGGATATTCTTTTTCAAAATTCTTCTTACCCCATTGGATCTTGACCTCTTTGTTACAAGGGTCACATTGTTTGCACTTGTGTGTTTTTTATGATCACGTACTTTGTTCTTTATCTGATGATGATGATTTCAATGCGATGCAGGAAAGTAAGCAGACAGACACAGAGATTTTTACTTGGTTCACCCTCACTGGGCTACGTCCAAGGAGCATACGCCGACAAGTTTCCAGTCGTACCAAATTCCACTAATCATCACTAGATGTGGATAAAATGTTCGGGCAAGATCACTTCTATGCCCAGGCTCACTGCCTTTACAATGTTTAAGGTCAGCTCACTGCTTTCCCAAGGGTCACTCCCTATTTCTCTCTCTCTGTCTCACTGCCGGTGGAGAGGATCAACTTCATTCTCTTCATTTGCTCACTGCTCTTGGAAGGAATCCACTCACAGTTTATGGACCTGTAGGTCTCTTCATTTGCATGAAAGAATGCATCTTCTCCCATATCTCGATGCTCTTTTGAAATTCAAATTTCATCCGTAGATGAATCTCTCTTTGCACCAAAGGTATCAGGAAAACCTCCAGCTTCCACATAGCCTAAAAATCACTGCTGGAAATAATCTTTACTTACCGTGAAAGTCTATCTCGACGCGCAAGTATCGGCGCTCAAGTCACAACGGGCGCACAAGTCCTCCTTAGACACTTGCGCGACTCAAGCTTCCTCAACTCCAAAACTGCGCGACTCACTTCCTTTTACGCCCAATCCAATATTGGCGCGCAACTCCACACAGGAGCGCAGCTTCAGACACTGGCGCGCAACAATCACCCTGGCGCGCAAGTCCCACCTGCGCGACCACACACACCACTTGCATCACAACCACACATACGCGATGGGAGCTCTGATTCCTCAAAGTATTGAACTCCGATGAAGAATGAGGAGGGGTGGTCCAGTATTTATAGGCAAATTGACCACCATGCGTGATGGCGCGCAAGTCACCTGCTCGACCCAGTCTTGGTGCTCAAGTCTTCTGTCCTTTTAGACACTTGCGCGACCAACTCCCAAACTTGCGCGAACCTGTTTACTTTGTCATATTTTGATCTTATGATCTTGAAAAACATATGGCTCACAAATTTTTATGTCATTGTTTTTCTTTGTCAACAATCACCACTCAGATGTCCACATTGTCAACAAACACAATCACCTCAAAAATGCTTCAATGATGCCTTGAGGGATTTTTTCCCAACAATTATAAATTTATGTATTATAAACAAATTTTAATTACTTTTAAAAAAAAACTGAATTTATAATATTACTATTATAAATAAATTTATGTTCCCATGAATGTAATAATTTAGTCATAATTTAAATCTAATTATTATAATATCATATATATATATATATATATCATATTTTTGAAAAAAACTAGATTAATTTTATAATTATTCACATGTAATATTCAAACATATATTAAAATGTGAATAGTAATAGTTCATTTGTTACAAAATAATCTTACTTGAGATATTTGGCACAAAATAATTTAAAATAATAATTTTTAAATGGAATGTATATTTTCATTATTAAAATGTTTAGAAGATATAATTTTATAAAATTATAACAATTTTTTATGTCACCTTGTCTTTCAAAAAAGTCATTTTAAAATAATATAAATTAAAGAAACAAAATTTCATTATGTTTTATGTGAATCCACCTCATTATTTTAAAATCAAATAATATTTATTCAACTTATAAATCGTTTATTAATTAAAATTATTTTATTGAAACTCGGGGACTTATAATTCACCCCAACCATTTTTCAAAGTGTAGAATTTAAAAAATTAAATCCTATTTTGAGAATAATTTTATTAATAATTTTAATGTAATTTTTAAATGGTTTCATAATTTCCTCCAAAAAACAACTTTAAAACTACAACTCGTTTCATAACACGTTGAAAAATTAATCAAGGTCCAATAAAATTATCTTATAACCATAAGAAAATATAGCAACAATTTATTATTACATTTTATGAAAAAACATTTCCATTTAAAATTATTAGATTAATCATAAAATTCTAATTAAAATATTTACAACATACAAAAATAACAATACATATAATATGATTATTTTTTACTTATAAGATATCTAAATTATATTTATACCCTCATGGGTGAAGTTGCAAAAAAATTCTAATTTACTATTCATTACTATTCATAAGGTTATGTTACTATTCATAAGTGTATGCTAGTATTTATAAAAAATTTAGTTATCCTTATCAAACTATAAATATCTTACTGAATGAAACCATGTATATCAGTTTTTCAAAATTCACATTATTGAAGTGGAGAAATTATGTTTGTTGGTTAGGTTATAATAAAGTTATGTTTTGTAAAGAATTTGTGGTTCATGAATTCTATGTTAAATCTATTTGTAAATTATTGGGGTGTTACATTATTCCATCTTCCATAGAATTTCATCCTTATAATTCGAAACTACACTTCGAAAACTAGTGGATGATATTGAAAATTCCCTTGTGTGAAACCCACATCGAAAATGGGGTTAATAAAATATCCTCCTAAAAATGGGTTAAGGTAAATGAAAAGGTCACCATAAAAATCATTCTTTCGAATGGGTGGAATTAGTTGGAAGTAAAAACTTGGACATAGAAGAAAAATATAACTATGAATCACTGATGTAACATGATAGAGAACATGTTTATATGAAAGTTGATTACAAAAACAATATAAACTACTACTAAAATGGTCGTTGATATTATCAATGATATTGATAATAGGAAATCATTTTATCTAAGACTCTTTTCCTTGAGTTGAGGAATTATTACACTCTATAATACTGTAAATATATGTTTCTTTTAAAAAACATATCCTTTGATTCCACCTTGAACTATCAATACATCATCACATAACACATGTTATGCTATATGGTGAAGTAATACATTAACCTAAAAAAACTTGTATAATGATCATCTTAAACCATTTCCAAAATAGTGAAGCATTCCAAAATATAATGATTCAACACTTTAGAATAAAGGTATATGAATTTCCAAGATTAACTTATCATTAACCCTTAATCAACATAAAGCATGTATATATTTTCACATTCAAAACATGTGAATAAATTCATCATGTATCCTTTTGAAATATGTTAATAAGTTGAATTACCACAAAACCCATATTGGAAACATGAATTATTTTTTATTACATAACTAAGATACATATTGTTGGATATATTCATTAAATCCAAAAGTGTTGTAAACTACATCAATGATAGCATAGCCCACTTCTTAAAAAGTCATTAATCAGTTCCAAGGTAGTTAGTACTTATCCAAAACAATAATTTCTTCATCATTATCTCAGCATCATATATATATTAAGGGTTTTTCCTCAATCATGCATTTTTCAAAATGTTTAACTTTCACTGAATATCTTTTCTTGGAACCATTAAAATTATGGTTTCAAATCGTTAATGAAAAGGTATTGAATTATAATCCTCATATATTCCATTATTATTATAACAATTACATTACTAAAAAATTCAAATGAAATGATTCTTGACTAGGCCTATTAATCATTTAACTTCATCTGCGGCAACATCATAACTTGATCATTATCCAAAATCATCATTTGGAGTATATTAGTTTCAATCATGGGGAATTGATTCACAAAGAATCAAATATTAATGAAATTGAAGCATTATACATTGGAAACCATCTTATTAACCTTGAAATCATGAACATGGTGTCCTTTTTCTCCACACTTATACAATCACCCATTCCATTCAAGCATTTACTAGGGTGATTCTTTCCCCAGTTATCACATGTGAGATAACCCTTCCTTCCCTTATTCCCATTATCCTAATATTTCTTTGACATCCTCTTATTCGTTTTCTTCCGTTAAAATCCATAGGACATAGAGATGAATTTACATACCTTGGTAACATATGATACTATTTTATCATATAATGAGGATACATGGGAGACAATCTTCCTTTGAAAAGGTGGCTTAATACCATTAGAGAAATGATCCTTCTTAATCTTCACATCACATGCATTAGAGAAGTTATCATTCCTTCTACTAGGCACCATTTCTAAATAATTTCATATTATATATTAGATCATAAAATTAGGAACTCTCTATAACTCTATACGTGGTATAGCACATATCCAAAATTTATGCATCGTAAATCCTAGAACCTTGTACTTGGGTTACTTTGGGGGCATAAATCATTCTTAATGGTGGGTAAATAAAATTTTGAATGTAACCAAATTAAATGGGTGAGATCATATTCTTAGTAAGAATTAATAATATGAGAAGTAATAATCAACAATAACTAAATCATAAACAATTTGGCATAATCATTATGGCATGGAAAATAAATGAAAAACACACACCATTAATAAAAAGATAAGGAAACTGCATCAATAGATTTTGTCATAGTTAAAACCTCATGGATTGTAATAAATCAAAATGAATAAATGGATATGGTTATTAATGGGAATTCATATGTTTGGAACATGATACCTCTATACCTTAAAAACTGTTTATGTTTGTGAGTAGAAACCCATCTGATATTTTGGAAACAAACTCGAAGGGTTTGTCGCCAACTGATTTGTCTCATGAGACTGGTTGATGCATCAATGGGATATAATAGGTCCCACCAATCTCTTCAAGTCCAAATCAATTGTTATATATATATTTAATACAAGTAAAATATTCATTCTCGATATTTGTATAGAGTAGAGGATATGAATTCGAAAATATTTCTATAATTAAAACAACATTCCAAGTAAACATTGTATGCAAAAGGGTATACAGATTAAGAAAATAATCATATCCATGAATATAGAATATGCATATATAATATATTTACAATTTGAAATGAAAAATTATCTCAAATTGAAATTGGATACACTAAATAAGAATGATTATATGCACAATACCAAATAACTAACAATGAAATAGAAATCAAGACAAAGTCCATTACCACATTGAAATCAATCGAGTAGTATGAACAAATATTAATAACCATAAAATAAATCACATATTCCCATGAATATAATGAGAATCATGATAATATATATCATATTTTAATACACAATACATCACTTGCAATAAATAAGTGGTGGATAATGTAAATCTCACAGAATTAAAAGTGAGATAAGAAACCCCTTACCCTATGTCCGAAAGTGTTCTTTGATTGATCTTAATGACATGAATAATCAAATTTAGCTTCATTAATTAATAATTACATAACAAATTATAAATTTAATTTATTTATTATAACCTTATTATGTTAATTCAAGTCCTTATTGATGGGTTTAAGAGGTTCAATTTTATTGTTTTGGAAGCATTTTCTTTCTCGGTTCTCATGGTCAGTTTTCCTATATTCATGAATGGATGTTCATTTGATGTTTTGTTAAACATGAATAATTGTTAATATATATATTATTAGTGACATTTCATATATATATATAAATGATATTATAATTATGATGTGTTACATACCATGAGGATGAATTTTCTGATAAAATATAATGATAAACGCTTGGATTATCTCGGCGGTTTTGTGCATAATGAACTTTATTTGTATTATTATTTGATATTATGAGTTTTAAAGGATTTTGGAAGATAAAATATGATGAAATAAATGTATTATTACCTGTTTCAACCATAAAAATGGTTTCAAGACCATAATTAAATATGGTAATAAAAATTGAGAAGTTTTCATCCTTAAATGTGATAAATTAACACATCTCGGACAGTGTTTTCATTTTTAGTATAAGAAACGAGGGAAAAGAGAGATGACTATGAAATATTAACATAGAAAAATAAATTTATAATTCATTTATGGTACTGGAATTATCATAAAATTTGGATTATTGGGGATGAGAAATGAGAAAAAAAGAAAGGAACTCAAAATAAAAGAAAAGTTGATTAGTCCCCATGAAAATTCAATAACCTAACGACGTCGCTTAAAATTTTATAAAATATTTTGATGAGATAAAAAGGGTATCTCGTAATTCTTACATAATATGAAAATTAAGGGTATATGTAACTTCATATCCGAAAACAATCTAATTTAAATTAAAAAATAATAACATAATAAGAGTTCTTGAAAAAGAGATACATTTTGAGATAAAAAATCTGCTGCATAACAGCTATGAATCATGGTTTTATAAGACATTAAAAGAGATGGGAAAGGAGTCAAAATTTAATAAAAAACTAATAAAATATTATAATTAAATAATAATATTGAAATAATAACATGGTATGAAAACATGGAATACAAATCCCATAAAAGAGAACGTGGATGGAAAAGAGAAGTTGAGAATTACTTTACCTTGTATAGTTACTCCTAAGACTTAAAGGATGGGAACTTGGGGGAATGAGGACACCTTGTAAGGACTACTTGGGAGGTAAAAATACCATATATTCGATGATAATGATTTTTTAATGAATAAAAATTATGGAATGATTTGGTATTTATAATAAATGAGAGGGAGTTTTCATTAATTTCAAAGGATGCCTCATTAGTGGTTTTTGAAAAACCATGGGCTTGCTCATGGTATTGGCCCATGGTATTAGCCACATGGGAAACCACATATCATATGTTACTATAAAAAAGTTGACCAGAATTTTATTTTAATTGTTACATTATTATGATGGAATTAAACATACCAAAAACTCAAAACTGTATTTTTACTATTGACGAAAAATTCAAGTATTTTAGAAAATTCCAAAAAATTGACCCCAAAAAATTTTCAATGTTTTGAATTCAAAAATGAAAAAAAATTATTGAAATATTTTTTTGAATATTTTCAATTTAATTTTTAAATAAAATCAAAATTTTCTCCAAAAAAATTAAAAATATAACTCGTTTTATAACACCTGGAGAAATTAATCAAGATACCCTAAAATTATCTTATAAACATAAGAAAATAAAGTAACAATTTATGATTATATTTTATGAAAAAACATTTCCATTTTAAAATATTAAATTTATCATTAAAGTGTAATTAAAATATTTACAACATACAAAAATACAAATACTTATAATATGATCGTTCTTGCACTTATAAGATGTCTAAGTTGTTTTTACACAATCGTGGGTGAAGTTTCTATTTTTTGGCCAATTTACTATTCATTACTATTCCTACATGAATGTTTATATTTGTAGGGGTTTGTTACTATTCATCAAAAATTATGTTTTCCTTATCAGAATCTAAATATCTTACTGAACGCAACTGTGTATATCGTTTTTTTGAAATTTAAATTATAGAAGTGGAAAAATTATGTTTACTGTTTAGGTTAGAATAATTTGTTTTTGTCGAGGGTTATTGTTTTATTCATTCTACATTAAATATATTTATAAATTCTTTGGGTGTTACAGATGGTGAATTGGACGAAGGTGACTTCTCATGACAATGACGGTGTCTGATCGTGATGACGATGATGGTAAAGAGATGATGGTGAGGTTGAAGGGGTCTTCTAATGTTTGTTTGATATGGGTTTTTTTATAGTGGTGAAGGAAGATGATGAAGGGAGACTTCAATGATGATGGTGGTGATCTTGTGAGGTTAATGGAAAGCGATGCGACTTAGTCTGACAAGTGTGACTCACGATTCGAGGTATCTTTGGATTCAATATCCATGAATGTGTGTTTTTTGAATTTTGAATTTGGAATCGTTTGAATCCCTCCTGAATTTTTTTGATAATTTTGTTATCTCTCATCCATAAAGTGACTATTTTGAAAATTAAAAATAGACATTTCAAGAACAAGATAATTGAAAAGGCCTCTAATATAAAAAATGATATACTACTAGAGCATAAATAGTATGAAAGAAATACTATGAAGGTCCGTACAATCATATCCAAACGGGGTACACTAGAAATAAATATACAAAAATACCACCAAGACTCCATGAGACCAGCTATAACCTCCAAGACATCACTTTATGATATTTTTGATGAGAATTGAAACCGGTATGCTATATGATTCCCTTCCCTTTACCCAAATCCTGCAAAACAACATCTATAACCACCCAAAGGAAACATGAGGGTGTAAGAACAAATCCTAGTATAATCCCACCAAATAATCCATACAATTTATAATATCAAGAATTAAATACATCTAGATTTAAAATAAATAATTTTTTAAAATAATTTTTATAAATAAACCACATTTTTAAATCATCCCTTGGTTTTTCATAAAAGCATTTCATATTCTCAGAAAAAAAGGAATATTACAAGTGATAAATCATGACAGCTTAATCAATAAAATCTAGGAATACATCATAAGGTAAACATGTGAGAAAATTACCATGTGTAATCCATCATTTGAAAGAAAGTGAGAAAATAATCATGACCAATACATCATGTGAAAGTATGTGAGAAAATAACCATGACCAATCCATTATTTCAAAGCATGTGAGAAAATAACCATGACCAATCCATCATGAGAAATATAATCATAAATGAAAAATCACACCATTTTGGATCTAATGTATGGGTATAAATACTAGAAAAATAAATCCCCAATTCAAGCCTATATTGGATCTATCCGTTATAATATCTATGGGAATGACACCCACTAAAGTGATAGAAAAGAATAAGTGGAACGACAGACACTATGAGTGACATGTTTATTCCTGATGCACCCATGTTTCCTAATGTGATATTTTTTTCCAAAACAATTTCAAAATCTATCATCAGAATCTAAAAAAAGTCAAAATAAATCAATTTTGCTTTAGTGATTGAAACTCCATTTTTAAACCAATATCGCCATTCGAGAATGTTATCAAATGCATTTGGTGCACAATCTTTTTTTTAAACAAAACCCAAGATAAAATGATTTAATTATTAACAAATAATTTTCATCAAAAATAAATTATGTTCAAATAATAACCCAATTGAATTTATAAGAAAAATAAGCAATTCATTGAAATGTCCCTTTGAATAGAAACACCTACCTCAAGAATGGAGGTAGAACTAATCTCCATAAAAAACAGAGACCATGGAAGTTTATATTGCATCCTCAAGATCCTTGATAAAAAATAAACACATTAATACTCAATATAAATTATTAGAAACAGTCGAAACATCCCCTTTGGGTTCCAATGATACAGTAAGGATCTCCAAAGAAGAGGGTAAACCAGAACAAGAACGTGAAATATCTTGAGTTAATCCATCAAAAATGATGCAAATACACCTCTAATCTATATATATAATCCTCTATACCATTAGTGAAGGGTTACGTCAAGACAATACGAGATTATGGGGTCATTATAAGTTAAAATGGGGTCTCTGAGGTTTTTAATTAAAAATTCAGATCATAAAAGTTCATGCACATGGTTTACTAGAGTGGTCACATAGTTAACAGAAACTATACCCCTTAAAAATTCACCCTATATAGAGCCTCTATTTAGGGTTTTTAGGTTTGCTTCAGAGTAACCTTAACCATGTTCTAGCTATGCATGACCCCTCTTCTAATGGGTGTTTGGTTTATAGGGGTGGTAACACAGTTTTGACAAATCGTGTGCCCCCTTCCAATAGACCATTCTTTGCCACACAGTTTTCCCCAAAAATGAAACAACCATTCAAAACCCAATGAGATACTTGAATTTTATAAAAGATCTATAAATGTACTCAATGTAAGACCCAATAAAAGCACTGTTAAAATCAGTGTCGAAAAGTACCTATAATAAAGTAAGGGTATGTTACACCAAAAGACTCTAGAATAGACCGTTATTGATCCTTAGACAAGATAATGTCTAAATATGCTCATAAAACTAATTTTAGACAGTTTGTTATGAATTTTAACTCTTATCCCTCTAGTTTATCTCCTATGTAAACTCATTTTCAACTTAACTATAGTAATTAAAATTTTCTAATTACCTTATTCATTATAGTCTAAAAGTAATTTTCCCATTTTAGATAATGTAAATTAATATGATTCCAAATATGAAATCCATTCACCGTATTCAATTCATAAAAGTGGAAAATTATAATTTAAAATTAAACCCACAATGTGATAAAAATAGGGTTTTCAAGAAGTGTAATTTTTAAAGAAAATGTGATTTTATATTAAATCTATGACCATTAAAAATAAATAATTGAATTTAAATTAATATTTCTTGACATTGTTGTAAATTTCATTTAAATAATTCCTCATTATGTGTTTTTAAATTAATTAAAAATAATATACATCATCCATATTAAAACGTTTTCAAAAAAATCCCATTTTTTAACCAAAACATAAACTGGTACTAAAATCCAATATAATGATGATTAAAATGTAGTTTAGTGGATTAACTATAACCAAATAAAAATAATTTAAATCTAAATCATATTAAAAAATTATAGGGATTTTAATTTACTTAGTTTATTGAAAATAAATGACATTTTTTTTCTTCAAAAAATGGTACTTTCTCCATTCACAAATAAGTAAATATTTTTAGAAAAATACTAAATTTTTTCCCTAAGTTATTTTTGATATGATTATTTTTAATGTAAATTTATGGTTCTAAAATATATTTTCGAAAATTTCCAAAAATTATTTATAATATTTTCTCACAAAAATCAATATAAATAATTGTTTTTGAACACTTATTTTTTAAGAATAAAAATTCATTACTAAAAAATTAATTGATTTTTTATTAATAATTTATCAATAATTTATACTGAATATAAAATATAAACACACACATATATATATTATAAATTAGAAAATATTATTTGTATCCACCCACTTTAATGGTTGTATAACATATATATATATATTTTATGCGTCGTTTAAGCTCTATGTTGTGTGTGGAATATTCTATAGAAGATAATTCTATTCATTTAAAATATCAGGTTGTTACTAAATGTTACTTATTGGAAATGATATTAAAGCATTACTATTAATTAAGGACAAGTTAAAAAATAGATTATTTTGGAATTACTTAAGAGAAGCATCCAATATTCTAATGAAAAAATATCATTTATAATAAATCCAATAGGCTAATTAGATTAAGTCAATGTATATATACTGACTAGTTACAAAAGTGATTTAGTATGTAAAAATATAAGAGGTTTTTAGTTCCAATATCACATGGTATACATATTTATTATAAAATGGTACCTCATAAATAGTATAAGAGACGTAAAGATGAAGATTATTATTCTATAGACATTAAACATAATGTTAATCATGTATTCCATGTTATGTACTCGGGTTGATGTTACCTACTCCTTGAGCATGTTAAGTGGTTATTAGCATTAGTTCATTAAATTTTTTTCTCAATGCCTTCATTTACAAGTCTCTATATGATAACCATGAAATTTATATTAAAACCCCATATGATACTAAGTAAAAGGACTAGTGGGTCAGAGACTAAGCAGAATAAAGACCTTATGTAATTTTATTAATTTCAAATTTAGATAATAAATTATTTCTATATAAGGTTGATAATTATATGAGTTTTTTGGATTGAAAATATTCAATAGATATTTATTTAAGAGAATATTTTTTTAGTTGAATATTTAATAAATGTTTATTTATTTTTTTAGTGAATATAAATTTTAGTTATTTATAATTGAATAATTTATTGATATTCTTAATTTTATTAAATTTTAATTATTCAAGATCTGATAAATATTTTAGAGTATTGGCTTACCATGTCTTATTTCCCAATGAGAAATGATACACACAATTTTATTTGAAGAAATTTTAATTTATTTATTCAATAAAATAATATTTTTCAATCTATGAGTTTAACGCATTTAACCTAAAAAAGTTCATCCTACTTCTCCACCCTCTCGAGTCTATTGGAAAAAAACATTATTAAAATAGATTCTAATGAGGATCAACAATGAAATATGTGAGTATTATATTCTTTCCAACTAAAACTTTGGGATATTTATGGTGATTGTTAGAGGTCTATGGAGAACATTTGGATCATCTCTATAGAGATTCCACACTTAAATCCTCTCTAAATAAAGATTCTATTCTAAGAATTGGTCTACTCAATCATCTAAAAAGACAGAATTTTGATGTGAGGTAATTATTAATCCAATATAAATTAATTATAAATTATAGATAATGATTATATCTTATTAATTCGGATATTATGTCAATTTAATTAATTAATTAATTATATTTTCATGAATTCCCATTTTTCATGTACAACATAGATTATTCATTGATTATGATTAGAAGTTGATTTTCCTACCACTTAAGAGATGTTCCCACTATATCTAGAACAACCACTTCAAAAAAGTTCATTGTGGATTAATTAGTGGGTCGATCCAAAATAATCCCTATTATATTTATATAGGGGGAGTGAAATGTTTTGTGCAATCAAATTATTTCCAGAGGGGGATTCCAATAAAATTTTAATACCTTATTACATTCGCTTATAAAAAGGGGATAATTACCCTGGATTAGGTGGTGATTTGTTACCAAGGAACTAAAACATTGAGTGGGAGAATAGATTAATTTGAATTAAGTATACCAATTGGATTTCATATAGTGGTGGATTAAGAAGTGTTTATATTGTTAATAAAATCTAAATCAGATATTAAAGGAACCCTTTGGGTTTATACTTTATTTTTTACAATATTAGATCTTTAAAATATATGTTTAAATAAATTCAAGGTTATTTTTTGAAAATTAATTCTATACATGGTTTTAAAAAATCTGGGAGTAATTTTATGGATTCATTCATACAGTACATACATGGGTGACATGTGACAGTTCTTGGTTAAAGGACTTTGCATTGAATTAAATTTCCATGGAATGTGGTGATTTGTTTTGGAGGAGTTATCACAAAATAGAAGAAGTTTTTTGGTATGAATTAATTATACAAGTATCCAACATGGTTTGGAGAAATTCAAAAAGTACTAAAAAATTCATGTAAAAAGGTGGTGGTGGGATATTCTAAAGTTATCATAAAATGTATAGTGATTTATCATCAAGTCATAGAGGATAAATTTGGAGCTATAAGATTTACAATATAAAAGGGGAAGTAATATAGTGGACCAAAGTATATGGAAAGGGTGTTTAGTTTTTTAAATAGAATACTATTATATTGTGAATATAGTCAACTAATAGCATTCAGGATGAATTATTTTTATTTTCATTATGAATATTCCAGTGTGGAATGGTGAATCCCAAAAGGGTCATTTTGAAGCTTTGGGTGGTCATGTCTGATCATGTTATTAGGAAATTTTATAATGTCAATATCCAAATATTAAAATTTAAAATATTTTTGAGATGGGATCAAGTTTGGATCATTCAATAGAATTTTACTTTTTAGTTTGGAATAAAATATGTTTAGAAAAGGTAATCAAATTTATGGGGTTTCATGTGGTTGTGATTGAGGTTGAATTATGATCTAATTTTCAAATTGATGTTCCTAAAACTGTAAAAATGGAATGAGAAGTCAAAATAGTGATATAGAAGTGACAATGATGTAGATACCAACATATATCATTGAAATATTTCCAATAAAAAAATAGAAGCCCTCAACTGGTGTATTAATGGTCATTATAGACACGTGTTGGGAAGGTTTGAGCTAGGTAATGTAGGTCCCCTATAATTTAGTACTGATTTTAGTGGGAATCTTTTTCTCCAGGGAAGAATTTTGAATGGGTAGTGGACATTGTGTTGGGATTTTCCACAATTGTTTTACATGAAGGGGAACTTCACCAGTCATTTCTATTGAGAGGAATAAAATTTGAAAATATTTTTTCAAAGAAAATTATATAAAATGTTATTCTCGTGAATGATGTGTAGTAGTGATAGAGAATCATTTTATGTAGGAATCATGAAATATATAATTCAATGTCTATATGGCTTATAAATTCCTCAAAAATCATTGTCGGATTTAAAGTCATGATTCAATCTGAGTTAAAGAAGGATGAAGTTATAGTTATTTTTTAGTGAATTAATTTAGGATTTATATCTTGACATAATGGAGAGAGATATTACATGAAGAAGATACATGTATATAGTCATGGATATCATGTTATGTTATATTTTTAGGAATTATTACTGATTTCCATATCATATTTAGGATATTATTTCATGAAAGTGCATTTATAGGTGTAAAAATAAAAGTAGAGATGTGATTGTGGGAAAAAATTGAGTTTGAGAACTATAGTGTTTCTATATTTTGAAATATGTTAACAGTAACTTGTATGAAATTATTCTCCCTTCTATAAATATATTTATAAGGAAGAAAAGATTATATGAGAGTCTCTGTTAAATTTATTTGCACCCTAAATTCAGAAGGAGTGGAGATCGATGTTGATACTATTTGAAAAATATAATAATTTTAAGAGAGAGTGGGGGTATATGTATAATATTAAGTGTTTTATTTCTATAATTAATATAAGATTATTTTTTTGATTCAGTGAGTATATAATGAATTATAGTCACCATGCAATAAAGGATTTCACATCCACAATTTCTTGTTGAAGGTGAGCCATAGGTCAATCCCTATGCCAAATTATATTCAATCTAGGATAGTGAATATTATATTTTGAGGACATATTCACATTAAAAATGTGATGGAGAAGTTAGGAAGATCTTACAAACTTCATCCATGAATAGAGGATAGACGTGTTGTTCATCATAGTGGTTATACATGTCCTCAAACTATAGTAGACCTACACATCTATAATCATTGGGTGTTCCTCCTAGAGTATAGAATAAATGAGGAGAAGAGTTAGTGGGCCTTGGGTACAGAGTGTACTTTATCCAAAACCGATAAATTTAGCAATCTTTGTATACAAAGTGCTCCGACAGCTATATTATAAAGGTATTGAACCATATCATGGAGTGACCACATTATATCCCATTAATTAGGGATGAAGTTTGTTTTAACATTAATACATCATAAATGTGTTATACTTGAACATATTATAGTTTTTTTAAACAAAGTAAAAAATAATAATGTTCCTTTCCTGTTTATTTATGTCATTCATTTGGATTTTTATTAAGGGAGATTGAAAAGAAATCATTCAAACACATTTCATACCTATGGGGGAAGAATATACATAAATCATAATATATGATATGGTGACTGAATTATAAAATAAATATATACTAAATTGATACCATGGTTTAATTATTACAAATCAAGAATAATAAAACATATAAATAACATAAAGGCTTAGTGTATTTGAGACTAATAACAGAAAAATATTATTTTACAACACCTTTTAACATTTCCCCATTAACTATTCTCCTCTAGACTGTATTCTAGAAATATCATAGTATATAATCATCTCCACAGACTGTATAATGGAAACAAAAGATAGTGGTGTTCTTGAATGCTCGGTAAGGGAAACTAATCACCTGGTCAAAACATTTAGATCATAAACATGAGGGATATCATGAGTAAGGGTAAAATATCATCTAAAAAGATCATGGGGTCCTAACTTAGAATCATTTAACATGATTCAGAAATATAAAACATGTAATAGAAACAAATCACCAAATAAAGGTCATCATAATGTTTCATAGAAACACAAAACATAGATAAAAACACCTGAAATCATCATATAAGAAATAAGAACATATTTGGGGCATGTAATATCATAAACTTTTGGCATAACATTGGGATAAACCATAACATATGAAAAGGAATAGAAACAAACATTATAATAGATAAACATAACAAAGTGGACTATTCTTCACCACCTTATTCCCATAGTGGAGCATACATCACATCCATATTCCAATAGTAGAGTAGGCATCGCTACCTTTTTCCCATAGTAGAGAATGCATCACTACCTAATTCCAATAATGGAGTAAGCCTCACTACTTGATTCTTTACTCAACTCCCATATTCATTTAATGAGATATAAAACCTTATCCAATGTAATTGAGGGTGATATAGTACCCCACACATCATTATCAATACATATGAGTGCCATATAAAATAAAATCACCCATCTTATCTAATATAACCCACGGGAAGACAATGGGTTTCATAAATTTTAGAAACTTTTACCATAAAAAAGTAAACATGATCATTTTATACCAAATACATAATATCCCAAAATGATTATTTTAGAAGAGAACATATAGGTATATTATGATCCATTACTCCAGTCGATAATAATCTATTCAATATGTAAAATAAATCATATAATGTATTTTTCTTAAAAAAATTCATAATATATTCTTAGAAATATTTTATTTTTAAGTTCCATTAAATAAACCATTTTTTTAAGATTAACATAGTTCATATTAAAAAATTACATTAAAAAAATTCCTATAAATAAACATTTACAAGAAATAAATCATATGGTGCAATTTGATGTAGAAAGAAATAATATAAGAACACAAAAATGAAAATCCTTTCAAATATTTTCAAATTCCTTTTTTGAAAACACATATCCTAAAAAGATTAACTAATCCTTTAGTTTAAAACAAATAAATGGGAATATAATGATCATTAGAGAAAAAGAAAATTTATTTTCCACTATGTAAATGATATCAATGGTTGGAAATAAAAACATGGATATGGAAAAAATCCATTAAAAGATAAATGAATTATTCTTAAAAAAGTTGTTTTTTTGAAACAATATATTCATCATGGAAGAAGACTTTGTAGTGGAACATGATTTCACCAGAAAAAAAAAGATATAATTACGACATAAAATCAGTATGGGGTAAGATAATTTAATCTTAAAATACAATAATCAATGTTGAGTGATTATGACACATGGAATTATTTGAGTCAAGATAATTGCTACCATAATTCATAACTTCCCATAATTATAAAAAAATATCCTAAATAAAAATTAACTATATTAATCACATATTTTATAATAATCTTCATATTCATAACCTCTTATAATCATCAATTTTATATATTCCTTATAGTGATATTAGAGTTTGTTATTTTCAACAAGAATATGGAAAATCAGGGAATTATTTTTATATAATGATGGGTAAAAAAGGATTATTGACTGGGTTTAATGAGTTATAATGGAAATATACCATTAATAAAAAACAATTTATACAGTAAAAGATTTATTATAATCTTTTATAAGTATAAAAACATATAAATACAAAGCCTTATAAAAATAAAATTTCTTGAATTGAAAAGATGAGGGAGGAAATAAAATGGTAATTTTGTGAGAATTAAGACTATATAAAATGGATTATAAAATGAGTTTAACAAGTGAGAAAAATATATTCTCATTAATAAGAAATAATTTTGATACTAAAGGATTCATTTTGTACAAATTTATTCAAAATCACATAGAAATAAAAAATCTTATAATAATGGAAGTGCATGAGTTGAAAAAAGGAGGTGAACCCTGACCTTATTAAGTAAATTTTTAAATCATAACAGGACTCCTTGGAATCCTAGGAACTCCTTGGATGGTATTTATAAGAGGTAAATGTAATTAAAAATAATTATAAATTCCTTTAGGGTGGAGTGGTAGAATTGAATTAGTGGGTGTGAGCTCCTTTTATAGGTGAAAAAGGAGGGGCTTTACATAAATACTAATCTTAGGTGAGGGTAAGAATGGAATCACGTGGGTGTTAGGTTGGTTAGTAGAGTTGGGTCAATTAGGTACAGAAATGTTATGTCATACATGTACATATTAATTTAATACCTAAAAAACTATCTAAATAGATTATGTTGCCTTTTAAATATTACAAATCAGTGATATTTTATTTACCATTTTCCCTTATAAATACTGATAAAAAGTTATATATGTTAATTATTCTATTTATAAAAATATAATAAAAAATTTCCTAACAAATTTATAAATTTTCAATACAATTTTTTTTTCAATTTAACAAAATTCAATTTATAAGTTTTATAATATGAAATTTTAGATTAAAACATATAATGTGTTAAAAATTTTGTTGTAATCATTAAGTGAACATAATATTATTTAACATTGATTTAAAATTTTATAAGAGTTAATATATACATATATATATATATATATGTGTGTGTGTGTGTTTAAATATATAATTAGAGTCTATCTTTCAAATAGAACAACTTACTTTAATAAAATAACAAAATATTTAGGTTGATATAATTCTTTATAAAGTAATTTTTTACCATCGTAACTAATGTTAACCTAATGAAGCTTAATCATTATGACGAAAAATAAATTTGACCTTATTATATACTTTATAAACACTAATTCTAAATTTGAAATCCATTTCTTCTCAATAAATTCAAAATTTTTTTATAATAAATGTATAATATACTAATATAATATTGATAAAAACATTACTTGAGCTCTAAAATATAAAATATACGTTTGATAACTATTGTTAGGCCCACTAGGATGAGTACCCTAAGAGAGAGGGTGAATCAGGGTATGACTAATTCAAAATTAAATCCCGTTCTGATCTGTTTTCACTATTATGAAAAACACTCTTCTCTCTCTTTCCTGTTTCAAAATATAAATAGAAGGTAAAGCATGCACATGACACAACAATATTTACTTGGTTCACCACTATGTGCTGTGTCCAAGGAGCTTACACCGAAAAGTTGCCGGTCGTACCAAATTCCACTAAACTTCACTAGCTGTGGATTACAAAGGCTTGGGCTAGATCACTTCTATGCCCAGGCTCACTGCCTTTACAATGTTTAGGGTTAGCTTACTACTTTCCCAAGGTTCACTCCCTGTTTCTCTCTCTAAGCCTCACTGCTGGTGGATAGGATCATGTTCTTCCTCTTCCTTTGCTCACTGCCCCGGAAAGGATCCAGTCACAGTTTATAGACTTGTAGGTCTCTTCATTTTCATGAAGGAATGTATCTTCTTCTATATGTAGATGCATTGTTGAAGTCCAACTTTGACCCGTAGATGAATCACACTTTTCACTGAAGGTTTAGGGAAAACTTCCAGCTTCCACGCGGCCCAAAAACACAGCCGAGAACTCAATCTTACTTGGCGCGCAAGTCTAATGCGGTGCGCAAGTATCGACGCGCAAGTCACAACTGGCACACAATTATTCCTCAACACTTGCATGACACAATCCTCTACAACTCCAAACCTGCGCAACTAACTTCCCTTTATGCCCAAACCAACATTTGCGCACAACTACCAACCGTCGCGCAACTTCCAGCACTAGCACGTAAGTCCACCTGCGCGACCACACACCACTTGCGTGACCACCACACCTACACGACGGGAGATCTGATTTTTATAAGTGTTGAACTCCATTGAAAATGAGGAGGGTTCGACCTGTAATTATAGGAATTTTGAACACCCTGTGCGTCGGTGCGCAAGTCTCCCCTCGGCCCGCAGCTTTCGGCGTGGAAATCTCTGTCCTTTGCATGTCACTTGTGCGACTAACCCAATACTTTCGTGACCCTCTTTCCCTTTCCATATTTTGAAATTTTGATCTTGATATAAAATAGGCACGCAAGTTCCCAAGCCAAATAGACATCGGCGTACAAGTCTCTTCATGACGCGCAAGTCACCTGCACAACACCACCAATACTTGCGCGACCCTCTTTCATTTTCCATATTTTGACCTTCTGATCCTGAAAAACATTAGGTGCGCATGTTTCCTCTCCATCATTTATTGGGTGTGGAAGTCTCTTTTCCAAAACCACTTTTCTCCTTTTGTCAATTTTCAAGCCCAAAAATTTGGCAAACACTAGAAAACGGCGCCACCTTGTATCTGTTCTTTTTGTACCACATCCAGATCATCCATTCCTTTATCGACGTTCTTGAATCAAAAATGGATCGTTGATCATAGCTCTTGAACATGACATTCCATCATGAAATCCACTTTTTCAACAAAATTGTATGTCATGGTTTGCTTTGTCTACAATCACAGCACAGATGTCCACTTTGTAAACAAACACAATCACCTCAAAAATGCTTCAATGATACCTTTAGGGATTATTGTCCAACAACTATAATAAATATTTTAAAATATTTTTTTTTATAAAATACATATTATTTCAATAAAAAGGTTTAATAAATATTTAAATCCTATTTATATACAAATAATAGGATAAAATTCATAGTATTAGTATACTACATTAATCACCTAAAATTGAATTTTTATGAAAATATAAAGAATTTATCATAATGAAATATTATTATGATAAGTCTGAAAATAATTTCAATTTTTTAATTATTCAACATCTATAAATAAAAAATTTACTATTAAATAAAATTATAAAATATAATGATAACTTATTTTTATAGGGAAAACATTGGAACACAACCTATTATTATTATTCTTTCTAATCACATACTAATTTTTGTAAACCCATTATTAATATAAAAATTATATTTAAAAAACATAATATTAGGTTTATTTTGATAAAAATTAACATCACATTAATTTAATTTTTTAAAAAACTACATTTCTAATCTTGAAATGATCTTATTAGTCATTTTATCTATACCAATTTACTTTTATTCATCTTAAAAGAAGCCTTTATTTTCATTCTATAAATATTTCATAATTTCGTTATCCATAATCTTTAGTGTTAATTAAATACCTAGGTTTTAATGTTAATCCTTATGTATTTATATTATTTATTAAAATATCACAGTTTGTTTAAATTTAGTGTTGCATGTGGATAATTGTTTCATACAAATTGACTTATTTAAGAGGCATATATAGAAAAAATATCGGTTATTTAATTCCCCACCCCCAAATTAATTTCATCTTCACAATTTTCATTGTCACTTTCTAAGGTATAATAGTGAAGTATGTCCTTCTGGTAGTTGTAACTCATGATATTATTTCTAAAAAGGAACCATATTTTGTAACATGGGTTAGTCTAGAAAACTAATCATTTCTATTATAATGGACATATAAAAATATATAATTTTTAAAAAACATTTAATCTAAATAAAGACTATGATTAGTGTTAAAGACTATATATGTGAATCATTTTTTCTATAGACTCCATCATTATCCATGAATTGATAAGTGATCATAAGTTTATTTGGGATATGAAATTAAGTCTCTTTATTTTGTTATTATATAGTATATTATGAGATAATTAATACTTTTCTATGACTACATAAAATTTATATAAATGTAAGATAATAGTTTTTATGGGATGGATATTCCCATAAACATATATTAAAAAATATATACTTGGGTTTTAATTTTCAAACCAATATTAGTTTTTAGTGATAACTTGATATAACATCATTAAACTTTTCTCAATATAAACTAGTAGGTAAGGCTTAAACCAAATAAATAATGTGTTGTTTTGAGTTGGGGGTGAGTGTGTCCATAATTTTTCATTTTTAGGTCCATATTTAGTAGTTATGATTGCAAAGTAATTTCCTTATTCCCTTGTCTTAATAAGTGGATGACATTCATTTTCTTCCTTATTCATTAGGTTAGGGAACTAATATTCATAATTCCCTAATGATTTGTATTATAAGCCTTGGTAATTACTCTCCACTATTAGATTTGTTGTCCTCTCAATATGCCCTCTACAATCATGAACTCGATGTCCAATCATTCCACACATAAGACTTTCGATTGTTCCTTATCTACAAGTTATAGGGTGTTTCATTCAAAAAAATTACATGAAATAAGTTAGTCTTATTCCTTAATTATATTAATCGCATGATCTTCAACAAAACCCCGTCCTTCTATTCCATTGTTTTTTAGGTTCATGAAGACTCATATTATTAATCACAAATCAATATAGTTGGGTGAGTATAACACAAATATTTTCAACACTATCTTCTATCCCATTTGGTGTCCCATTTGGAAAAATATTTCATTGTCCATCACATCCATTATTAACATTTTTCTTACATGATCTATCCAATACTAAAACCCAAACGTATTACCTGATATATGAAACATTGAAAATATAGTGAAATAATCATAATCACTAACAAAAAAATCAACATTAAAAACTATTACCCTTAACATAATGTTATCTTGAAGTTATTTTAGTCATACCAATATCAATCTTATTTTAACCAAACTTACATTATGTTGGGTTATCTTATTCTTCTCAACCTAATCACTCAATGTTACTAGGAAATCAATCCTTTATCAGGATTTATAAAGACCATGTGATCAACCAAGAAAATACCCCAATAGTGTATATAATGTTTTGTATGATTAGTCCCACTCATCATGTATCAGGGTGATGATCAAGTGAATTCTCAACCAACCTTTTTTTTGGGGGTGATTACCGCTAGGTGTATCTGTTCCAAAACCACTTTTACATTTTTGTATCCAAATAGGGATATATTACTAGAAAACCCAATTACTCAAGACATTTCAAATATTTTATGTTATTATCCTATAATTAAACTCATGTCTAGGGTTCTTACTTTGATACACATACTATAATACGAATGGTATCAAAGAAATAGCCAAAAATAACTAAACCCTAATCTGATACCAAATTTGAAGCCACAAAATAAACATAAATAACTACTACATTTTTTCCATGTTTTTATTAATAAATATCATAAATACTATCACAAACCAAGGACTTAAGGGTTTAGTGTCTTGGAGACAATCTAAATATATATATTATTTCACAACACTTAGGAACATTTCTCCATATCCATGCTCCTATATACCCTCTTCAAGACAACACATATGATATAATCATCTTCATAACCTAGGGAATGGGAACACAATATTTGAACACGAATATTCAATAAGGTGAGCATATTATCTATTTAAAACTATTATATAATAAACATGAGACACAATATGATTATGGGTGGATTATCATTTAAAAACATCATGGTATCATAAGTTAAAATCATAAAAACTTATTAAGCATCATGGATCATGGAATAGAAACATAATTCCAATAAAATTTCATTATATAAGTCTTATAAAAAACATATTAAAAAAATATTAAATTATAACCCATCAAATAATAACATCATTAGAACATGAGGTATCATACACATTTGGAATAGCTTTGAAATAAGGCATAAGATAGGTAAATGAAGTGGCATAGATATGAACATAGATAAACATAACATAATACAATTGGGTTCACATACTATTTATTATAGGGTAGTAGGAATAAATACATTATTTCCATAGTGGATCCATAATCACTACATGACTAATATTGTGGATCGGGATTCACTACCTAATTCTCATTATTTAGGAGGCATCACTACATAATTATTAGTGTGGAGAGATAACTCCTTATTCAATTCCCATATTTAACTCATGAGATATAAAACCTTAAATAGTTAATATGAGAGTTCTATAGATCCCCAAAAATAATTATCCATACATATGAGGCTACATAAATTATTTTCTATCATCTTATCATAAATAAACCATGGTAAGAAAATGGGTTTCATAACATTTTAAGAAGGTATCTCAAAAAAGGAAAAATCATCATTTGATACCCACAACATAATATACTGAAAAATTATATAATAATAGAATATATTGGTTTTTATATTAACCATTAATATATTATAAAATAATCCATTTAAAATATAAGATAAATAAGACAATCTATTAAATTGTGTTTCTTAATATCATCTTAGAAATACATAATTTTCAAGTCACCTTCTCAAAAAACATTTTTTTGCTAAAGATAAAGTGAAAACTTATTAAAAATTTCACCCAAATAGAATTCTATTAAAGATATCTTTATAATGAATGAATTATATGTAAAAATGTGAAGGAAAATGGAAGAATATAATATCACGATAAGGAAAAGTCTTTTAAATATTTTAAAATGCCTTTATTGGAAACCCACATCAAAAAAAGTTCAATGAAAATGTGTTTTAAAATTAATAAATGGGAATATAAGGATTATTGGAGATAAACAAAATATTTTCCGATAGGGAATAGTTAAAATTTTCATGATGTTAAAACATTAATATATATAAGAAAAATCAATTAAAATATATTAGCATTACTATTCGGAAAACTACATATTTTAGGAAATAATGTATTCCAAAAAGAAGAAGACATTGGTATAAAAAATTATTTCCCAAAAAAGGAAGATAAAATAGATATATAACATCATCATGTTGTATTAAAATTCAATTTGTAATGTCTATAATATAAATATAGTGATTACAACCTAATAATATATTTTAATCAGGAACCCCCTTACATTAATTCATGACATCCACTAAAGCTCTTAAATATCCTATATACAAAAAATTGACTATCACAATCACCTATATTAGAAAAGTTTCATATCCATAACCCTTTTTAATTATAATTTATATGGAAACCATTGAATGAAATTAGATTTGGGTATTCTAAACATGAATACATAAAATCAATGAATGATTTTGGCAGCATGATATGTAGAAAAGAGGATTATGCAATGATTTTATTGAGATATTAAGGTATTATATCTATATTAGAAATTATTTTTTACCTTAATTCCCTAATTATGAACTACTGAAATCATAATAACACATATATAAAAATTATTAGAGAAAATTAACTTTATTAATTTAATAGACGAGAGAGAATCGAAGAGTGATAATTATAGAATGGGGACTATAAAAATTATTTATGAAATGAGTTTAATGAGTGAGAAAGTTATAATATCATTGATATAAAATATTTTTTATATTAAAGGATTTATTTTGAACATGTGGAAGAAAAATCACATGGAAATAAAAAAATCTTATAACAAAGGAAGACCATGAATTGAAAATTTGAGGAGAACCCTTGTCTTATTGTACATATTAATAAATATTGGGAAGACCCCAAATAACCATAATAACTACATGGTATTGATTTATAGAGGGATATGTAATGAAAATTCATGATCAATACTTTTATAAAGGAGTGGAATGAGATAATAATTGGGATTAAGGTCCTTTTATAGGTGAAAATGAGGGGATTTTTCATGGAAACAAGTGTTAGGTATGGGGTAAGAATGGAATCACATTGATGATAGGGGGTAAAGTGGGTAAACTGATTTTAGAGATGAAATAATAGGTGATACATATATGTATTAAATTAACACCTAACAAGTCTTTCTATAAGGTTTAAGTAACCATTAAAATATTAAAACTTCCAAATACATTATTTACCCAATTTTAACCTTACAAATCGTGATTAAAAATAAAGCATATTAATTATTTTTTTTCTATAAATATATTATGAATGATTATAAAAAAATTAAATATGATGAATATAAATTTGGTTTCTATTTTACTTAATTAATTTTTTTATAATGGGCCAATTATGTATCATCAAGGTTTCGGTTTCCGCCCAAGGGTTCCATGTACCCTGTTATCACTTGGCCTCAAGCGCATCTCCCCGAACGCCAGAAGTTGTTGATTAGTAGCAAGATCCTTGGGTGTGATGGTGGGGAAACTATTCCCTCATAGGTAGAGTATTCACAATGGAATAATAAAAATAGTTTGTGAAGCAATAATACCATAAAACATGTAATCATCAGATTATTGAATGTAAATAAACAACTAGAGCACATATATAAATGATTCATGTCAAATATGTCTAGGAAAATAGCCAAACAAGTCACAATGCTGGAAATATAGTATCAAACCAAGTACAAAATAAAATTATTAAACTCTTATGTCATCACAAGATTCATCTTGGTACCATGCTCTCTATCTCTATAACAATCATAAACTTGATGTAGAAGGGCACTTTCCATTATCTATACCTGCAACCATATATTCTGTTTGGGTCAAAAAAACTTGACCCAAATAAGGTGTGAGACGAATCCTAGTAGGAAACCACCACACAAACTCTTCCTAATTTTCAGTGAGTATATATATATTAGGTAAAATGGAAATATAGTAGTGTAGCAAATATACCAGGAGTTCAAAAAATAACAAATCCTCAAGTTTCCATTAACATTCATTAGAGTTTAATGTTTATTATTTAATCATGTATCATAAATAGGTATCTCGGAATACTACCTAATAAGACCGAATACAAGCTTTTACTTTGTCTTGGAAGATTCATCACAACATTCAATATTTAGATTAACCTCTGGGTATCTCACACAGTCTAACCCATCTGGCCAAGTGATATAATAAAAAGGAAAAGACACTTTGAGGAAGCACTCACTGTAAATTCCCTTTATGGTCCTTCCAAATTACCATAGAATCATTGGGGAAACACTCAACATCAATTCCCCATGTGGTCTCATAAATTAAACTTTAGACACTCTAAGGGAGCACTCATTGCCAATCCCCCATGTGGTCTCGTAGCGTGAAATATTACTCACAATCTGAGGAAGCATTCAACATCAATTCCACATGTGGTCTAACTACAACAGGTTCTCACATCCCTTTGTAAATAAATCATGTTTAAATGATATCATGAAGTCAAAAGTAATATCAACTACTATATGGATAATCCATTTCAATTAATATCACAAGCATTCAATAAGTACAAAAAGACAATAAGTTCCATCCTATCAAACAAGGAAAGGAAACAAGGTCTACCTCATAGGCAGCCAAGATGAAATGAACCTGAACATTCAAGAAAATAAATTCACCAATGGGTTATTCCTTATACATTCTATTTCACATAATATGACATCAACAACCCAAATATTTAGCAAATAATCTAAGATGGATAAAATAGGGTTTAATTTCCTTAACTTCAAATACCCAAAACATGGGTAATCAGAACTTTGGCATATAAAACTCAAATAAAAACAATAAAAGGAAAAAAACCACCTACCTCGACATTGTATGATCCAAACTCCCAAATGTTGTCCATTGAATCGACATAGAATGAAATAGATCTAAAAAAAGTCCATAATTTTTCATCCTTGGATAACTTAAGAGAGAGGAGAAATCAGGATGAAAGATTCCAGAAGAATGAAGGAATCACTAGTGGGATTCCAATGCATCCAATAGAGTTTAAATTGGACCTTGGATGGAGAAATGGTGGCTCAAAGAAGATTTATTTCTCTCGGCTACTTCTAGATGAACCATGTCCAGAGGAAGATTAATCCGGAGATTAGATGTGACCCTGGTCTGTTTAATAAAATAAAAAGAAAAGTACACATCTTTTTTATTTAATGTACACACTGTGTACATGCCTCAACCAGCCCCTGCTTTAGGCGGTCTCTAGGCCACCCCAAAAAGTCGTGTCTCATCCATTACATGGCCAGTACACGGCTACCCATGATAACCTAGTAGACAGCGTGTATTCCCAAGTACACAACATGTGCTTTAAAAATTCAAAAAACTCCCCTTATTCTAAAAAAATCTTGAAAACAAGATCCATACCTGAAATGAAGATCTGTGTTCTTACAAATTAACTTTTATATTAAAATATATAATGTGTCTAAAAAGATTCTTTAACCATTAGGGGAACTTATTATTATTTAACATTGATTAAAAATTAGATGTCTATTAATTCATCTATATATATATTTTTAAATATAATATTAGAGTCTTAATTTAAAATATATATATTTGAGTTATGATAAATATATATTATTTGGGAGGTTATTTTTCTTTGAAAATAACCATTTATCCACAACAACTATTTTTTTCTTAAGGTAACATAAACATTATGATTAAATATTAAGTGGTTATTATTTAATAATTTTGACCCACATATTCTAAATTTTAAATCCCTTCCATAATATTATGTTACATAAGGATTTAAAAAATATTTTTAATATAATAAATGTATAATGTATTAAAATAATTTTTTATAAAAAATATTACTAGAGTTCTAAAATATCAAATATAGTGTTTAAAATAACAATAAATATTTTAAAATATATAATTTAAAATATAAAACACATATTTTTCAAATAAAAATGTTTTATAAATTTCTTTGTCATACTTATATACTGATAATGGCATAAAAGTAAGAGTACCGTTATATTTCACTAATCACCTAAAAATCAGTTTTGAAAAAAATTAAAAATTTATCCTATAATAATATTTTTATGATGAATCGAAAAAAATTTCATTTCAAGAAATTAAAAATAGATTTTTTGTAAATTTAAAAAATAAAATAATATTATAAAATTTAATGAAAAACTTTTTTTATTAGGATAATTACTTTTTATAACACAAACTATTCTTCTTATTATTTTATATCATTAATGAATTAGTGTTAACCAATTATTAAATGAAATATATAATATCGTCAATTAATAATAACATTATTTTGATAAAACCTTATCACATAAATGATAATTTTTTATAAAAATACAATTATATACTTAAAATGATCTTATTAGTCATTTTAGCTATTCTAATTTATTTATTTTTTGATATTAAAAGTAGTCTTTATTTTAAATCTATAAATATTTCATTAATTAGTTAATCACATTCTTTTATAATAATTCAACATATAGGTTTTAATGATCATACTATAATGTTTTTATTTCATCGAAATATATCATCATTTTTAGGTTTATTGTTGTGTATGGATAAAGCTATCCAGAACATTCACTTGTTTAAAGGAAATTATATAGTAAAATATCTATTTGTTACATGTGAAGAGTATTAAATGTTGGTAGATTGGTTCTACCCTGATTCTACCCCCTCTTAGTGTCCCTTGGTGGCAATTAATTAACATTTCTTGTCTTCCCATTATTAAGAAACATATTTAAGTAATCAATCTCATTCATTATACATGAATTATTATCAAAATTATTACATTAAAAGTTGTTCAGTGATTTATTGTCTTTATTTAAATTTCGTATATTCATATTCAATTTTAAAGTCTTGGAAATAAATATGATGATTTTTTACTACAAAAATATCATTTTTATTTATTCCCCACTTTCAACATTATTAATTTATTCAGTAATTAATAATTCATAATTCACATTAGTAATTAATAGTGTTCCATCAACATCACTAGAAGCTTCAACATCCTCATCACCGTCACTAATTTTAAAATCATCAAACATTGAGGTGAAATTTTTATTTTATGTTTATAAAAATTTTAATTTTTCCCCTTAAATAAAACTTTTACTTTCCATATTTTCTAACTTTCTTGTTTATGACACTCTTTGGCCCCTCATCGCAATCACCATTATCTTCTAATCCTTTCAACATTAGAGAATTGTATATAATATTTTTTCATCTGTGATCTAATATTTTAATAATATTCCCTTATATACCTAATTAGTGGATTAAATATTATACATAACATAAAATGGGTGTGTACCCATATCATAATCATAATTTTTTTAGGTATTTTCATTAAATCTATCTTGTGAAATACATTGAATCTTCTTGAAAATTGTATTATATTCTAAATTCTCACAAAATCCTCTAATAGTAATAAAAATTTAATAAATATGAGTAAAGAAATTATCCTGTGTTTTATCATCGATGATTTTTTAATTCTTAATATTTAATCTTAAATATATATATATTATAGATTGATTAACTTTTACATATACTTTATAGATGTTTTATAATTTATTTTTGATGTATTTTTTCCTGTATTCATTTTTCTTTAAAAAATTATTTTTTAAAATGTAAAGAAAGAAATTATTTTTATAATACAAATCATTCACCATTTTATTTCATTTAATTATTTTTATAGTATCATCATTAACATAGGGAGTAAAAAAATCAGATGATCTTCTAAAATGTCCAAACTACAAGAAACATAGTATAGTAGTATTAAATCAGTCTATATATAATATATATTTCCTACAAAAGTTATAATACAATTTCTATTTATTGAATATAGGTTTTTCATCATCATATAATAAAATCAATGAAAAAATACAAAACATATAGGTAATCATTCTCTTTAAAGACTAAATCATTTTTCATCTCTAAAGGGAAAATATGCTTTATGATATAATTGGAAAATAACCTACATGAACAGTTAAAATTCACTAAGAGTGGGTCGAATCAGTGAATTATGTTCAATTTTAATATTATTTTTAAAACGATAATGTCATTTTAAAGTTATAAATTGATTATTATTATACAAATCATCAAAAAAAATAAAGTAAGAAACAATAAATTTTACAAGTTTTACTACTCAAAATAAGTAACTATTCATTAAAGTTATTTATACTCACCTGATACCATACCATCAACTTACGATATATTTTTGGATTCAAAATGAGTAGTTTTTTTCTTTAATCATGATACCCAATATATCTATTGACAATGTATTGTGAAATTTGAATACTTAAAGATATAAAATCTATTTTTAAAAATAAGAGAGTCTTCTATTGGATAATACTTTTGTCATGTAGTTGTTGAGATTCTTATTCTTTATCTTCCTCATAATCCTCTTATTATTCTATGTGCATATATTTTGGTATATCTATCTTCCTCTTTAACATGTTTATAAATAATTATAACCCCCTTTCTCTATGGAACTACTTATCTCAGACAGTTTTACTTCATGTCATTTAAGATATCTAATAGTTTTTTATCTTTCATAATAATTTCATTTTCCTTCAATTAATTTAAATTTAAAGTTAAAATCCTCAGATAGATACCAATCATCAAATATTCATGAATTCTTCATAGAATTCTCATTCATATGATCAATCTAGATGAATATAAGAAACATTTATGGTCTGATAAAAAGTATCATGGTATAAAAAAAATTGTTTCTCTTAAGTGCATCTGAAGGTTAAGTAAACTCATTCACGATGCCTCTATAATCTTCCCATTTCATTATATATATTTTTAAAATGTAAAACCATTATCATATTTTGATCTATTTAACAAAATAAAATTGTGTAAATCATAATAAATATGACATAACATACATTGAAAAACATTTTCATAGAATGAGACATGCCTTTTATTTCTCCAGGATTTCATTTTTTGGCAAGGAACCATGCATCATGGTGTGGTAATACCTATACTCTTAGATAATGTAATAAAACTTATGTATGAAATATAAGAATCTTATGCATCTCAATAAACATACATATCAACCCTATATGATGAATTTTCCAAATATTCAATTCCTTTCATCATGACATGGGTAGAATTTTCACAATATGAATTTTACAAATTTATACTCTAGAATTCATAATGACCATTACATATAAGAAAAAAATACACACACATATACATTGTGTTTTGAAGTACTTTTCAACTTTCTCGGTTTAATTTTATTGAACTATAAAATCTTCAAAATTTCTTTCATACAATAATAAATCTCATTAAAATACATCCAATAATTTAAATAACATTAATTTTACATTATAGAATTTATTTGATATGAATTTGAATATTATTCATGGTCTAAAAAAACCAATAAATAATGAAATATAATACTATATTTCAATTAATATTATTCTCTAGATAAAGAAAGAATAATGGAATATGTATCTTCATATCTATTTTTAAAAAAACCACTAGATTATAGTATCCTTTGAAAGGACACAACAACATCATATTTCAATTACATACTCATTGGCTCAGTAATCTTCCAAAAATATCTCTTAGACTTAGAATCATTGGGATAGTATGTGTGGGAAATTAGTTCATATGATTTATTTGGGATGGCAATCTTTTATTTAGTTAGATAACTTTGGGTGTTGTTGTATATTATTGGTGTGCTAGGGATGAAATTGGGTGATAGTATCCTCTTCTTGAACCTCGCCATTTTAGTGAATCGACATAGTGATGAATAGTTTTCAATGTGGATAAATTTGACATGTTGAAGGATATTGTATGTCAGGTAATGATTAAGGGTCATCGATTATCTTTTGATGATGTTTTACTGGGGTTGTTGTTCATGATTTTTGTATTTTATAAGGCTGATCAATGTGGGAAGTGTTCAGTTTCATGTGTTTCCCACTAGTAGAGAGCTATTTTTGGTTACGTATGTGTCTTATGTAGAGATAGGATATGAGAGTGTCATACATTGTATTATATACTTATCATTATACTCTTTTCATGGTTATAGCAGTGAGGGGACTTCACTATGTTTGATAGGGTGTTATAAGACATGTTTCAAGGGACCACTGAGATAAGTTCCCTAGATGATATGTGTCAGGGAACATAGAGGGATGTACCCCAAGTTATATGTTCTTACGGGCCATCTAGATTGGTTCATCAGATAATATATACCATAGGACCAATGATAGAGTTTCCTTAAATGAAATTTACTTAAAGACCATTGAGGGATGATTCCCAAATGATATGTGTTTTGGACCACCAAGAGAGGATCCAGGATATTATATTCTGGGGGATGATTGAGTGAGGATCCCAAATTTCATTATATACCAATGTTTGGCTCAAAGTCTTCCCTTTACAGATATTATTCTGATGAAAATACATACCCTAGATCCTAATTTTAGGTGATAGCTTGTATAAGAGATCGAGAATGAGTATTTGGATGGAGTGTTAGGGGAATGTTCTGAGGAGGGAATGGAGTTTTGTGATTATATATCTAGTTTGTTTCTATATTTTATTAATTATTTATTTGGTCAAATGATAGATGATATCAATTTCTATTATATGATTGGAATTGATGTATAATTTTATAACATGTGACAGTTGTATGTTACTATTTTTTAGCCTTTAAAAATATTTATATTTGATTAATATAATGATATTTAATGTTTTGTTATCTAACCTTTTTATTTTACTAATAGTAGTCTCTATAAGTTGGTTATAGACTCTTATTATTGTATGAAAAACTATAACATATATAGTTTCATGAATCAGATCATGTCACACCTTCAATATAGGTTAGTGAATTGGTCCCTAGGATGAGACATTACAAAATTTCATCATTGCCTTCGTTTAATTGATATATCATTTGGGAGTGCTATTTTGATGTATAATGTTATTGGATCTTGGGACAGTCAATTTTCATGGTAATAGATAACCCACATATAAGGTAATTTCATTTCAGAAGAGGAATTGATTATTGTTTATTGATTTCCATTTTTGTTATTAAGATGTTGATTCATGGTATATATTTTGGGTGAGACTGTAATTTTTTTTCGTACCCTTGGCTTGGGGTTGAAATATTTTTGTGTTAATGTATAAAATACAATACAATGGTGTCTTAGACATGTACACAATTACCCTGGGATGAATAATAATTTTTAAAGGGTTTAATGATTTCATAAATGTTTAAATAAATTGAATTTTGTAGGAAAATATTTTATTAAAGGTATCCAATCATGTAATTCATCAAAAATAATTTATTTATTTATTTCCAAAATAAATTATTATTGGATCCTTAATTAATTGATATCGATCATGTGTCTTTCTTATGATTCTATTTTGATATTACATTAGATATGATCATGTTAAATGATAGACTTGAAGTGGGACGGTTTGGGTGTGAGATGACTTGTTTTGGGCTTAGGAGACGAGTTCCTATAGTATACAATTATACATGCATGAGAGGATTGGATGGATTAGGCCCTGATTAGGTCTATATGGTTAGTATTTTTTCCTCTATATTGTGATATGTTCCTCTTTATGAGGGTGTATAGGTTAGTTCCAAACTAAATTTGGTGTTTACGCATGTAAAAGAGATCGGTTGTGGTTGGTTTATATAGGTTGGATGATTCCATTTCTTTTTACTAGTAGATGAGTGATACTTTGAGGTTGATATACGTATGTGGAGAGATGTATCCTATGTTGAGTGGATCATGGAGAGATTCGCTGGGTAGTAGAGTAATACTCAATCAATGGGATAATGTATTTTGTTTTTTATAGGAATTTCCTTTCATATGTTGGTAATAAAATTATCATCGGGGATTCATGATATATATATTCTCTTTTAAGGAATACGTAAGGAATAAATAACTAACATATGGTTTTTGATCAAGAAAAGCATTTATATTTTTGAATAGTTGGATCCTATCATTAATACCTGGGTTATATAAATATATATGGGCTATGTGGGACTGATGATATCATGAAACATACTAAAAAAGAATTTTATAGAACAATGATGGATTTTTATATATAGGTTTTAATTAATATTAGTATCTTTTATTTTAAATTTTTTGGGTAGGAATATATGGATATTGAGGTACTCCCATTAGGTCAATATTTGGTTTTGATAATTAATTCTTTATAAGAATATGATACTAAATTTCTATGTCTGTTTAAAGGGGAATCTCTAATGGGTAGGCCTCAATGAAACTACTATTGGGGAATGTGTGTGGAAAATAATTATAAACATTTATTGTGGTCTTTTTAAGATATATGATAGAGTCTTATTTGGTATTTTAAGGAAATCCTTCTAGGTGCATGGAGTATTACAACATTTTAATGATTAATTACAAATAAATCCATGGTAGTGAGGACTTTTTTAGTAATAATTTGGAGGCCAAGAGAGTTTATTAGAAAAGGTAGATGAGGTTTCTATAAAAGTTGTGTCTTCAAAAAAGTTTTTTGCATGTAATTGATTGGATCCATTAGTTATAAGATATTTCTAATATCTCCATGAGAGAGAGGTTGTATATAACTAGGCTTGATTTGGTAATTATGAAATATTTTTCAATAACTACATGTATAAATTTTAATTGGTTTCGTCAGTAAATCCTCTATGCCCTAAGGGGATGGGTCACAACACTAGTTGGTCATGTTAACCCTGGGAAAACTCTATTATTTAAGATCTACATTAGGATATAATGTGATTTTGGGAACTGAGAGTGTAGAAAATAAATTGAGGTTGTTAGGTTTTATTGAGAAAGGATCATATGGTGAAAAATACAATGGGATTTTAGTGTTTTGGTATGGATATATCAATGGGGTGATGGTATAGAAAATCATATGATGTATAGAATGAGACCAATATTTAGTATAAAACCATCAAATTATGTGTGAAGTGATCAACATATGAATTTTTGGACAAGTCATGTTTTGTTGTTAGATGGGTGAATTTTAGTGTCTTGTTCATGGACCACACATGATTTTGGTAATTATCCACAATGGAAGGTAATGTATGAATATTCAGTAGCTAACATTGAGTATGTTTTGTGAGGATAGGAAGAGTTTGGACTATGTACTCTCCTAATGTTGTCCATGTCAAGGCATTGCTTTGAGGACCAAAAGGTGATTTCATAGTAGGTTGGTTCATGTTTTGATAATTTTAGTGAGTGGGAGAGCCTAATAGAACATGTCACCTATAATTGGATAGGGGGATTACATTTGGCATTGTAAATAGTTCTCAGATTATACATAATATGAGTGTAGAGTTAGATTAAATAAATTAAGTGAAAATTATTTTATTCCCTGTTAGTTATATGGGTATGTTGGAAAATATTTTTTGATGGTGCTTTTGGGTTGACAGTGTTTGTTGACAAGGTTTTACATTATTATCAATGTTTGGTTGTTAGAATAATCATGAAGAGTTAGCACACATTTCCGAACATATCACACTAAGAGGGAATATCAGACATAGTAATGTGGATCTTTAATGTCAAAACTAATCATGTGGAGTGCGAATGTTAGAAATGGCAATGAAAAGAAATCATGTGATGCACCACATGATTCTCAATAGATATCGTGGTAATATCTTGTGAATTGAACTATATTTTCATTGAATCTCATAAATATATCATGTGAATATCATGAAAAAACACATTAATAAATTATGGAGTATTCTTATAGTCATTCGAAATCATGTGGCCACATGATTTTCATTGGACCTCGTGATGGGATCAATTAAAGTACTAGATAATGGTGGAGTTGGATGCATGATTGAATTTGGATATCATGAGGCGACCATGCTAAATATTAATTGTTATTAATTAATCATGTGATTGGATTGCACAAAATTCTCAATGACAATGCAGGTGATCATGCAAAGTGCTTGTGACATGAAATAGGTGATCACATTAATCAATCACATGATGCGGGTAAGGATGAGTGTTAAGGCAGTCAAACGGATGGATAAAAATAATTTTTGGAGTTAAGGTGGTTGATTTATATCTATAAATACCCACTAATCTTTCCTTAAGAAAATGGGTATGTTTCATTATGTGGTTTGATTCGAAGAAAAAGTATTTCAAATAAGCATAACAAATTCTTGTGCTGGAATCTTCCAATCTGCATAATCAGTAGATAGACCTACGAAAGGATCTCATAAAGGAATCTTGTAAAGTGATGTACGTGCAAGGTGATTCAATGTAGTGTTAAACCCAATTCAATCACATGATCTATGTAACGAGAACAAGGTATCCCGCCAGAGTTACATGACCTTCATGAACAGAACAAATTCACATAATATGTAATAATTAAACAAAGTCTTGTAATTTGTGTGAACAGAACTAAGTTTCGTGATCCATGTGAACAAAACAAGGTCATTAATAGGAGTCTCATAGATAGGACACATGCAGCAGTCTCACAAAGGATTCATGTGGAGAGGTATCAATGAGGTGCCTCATGGAATGATCTCACGTGGGGGTATTGTGTTGGAATCAGACAGTAATAGAGAAAGAGTCTTATAAAAATGTGGTTTTCATATTCATGACAAATCTAGAGGACAAAGACACATATAAGTGTGAATCAACTAAAAACTCATTATCATATGTTTCTATTGGAGGATAAGTTCATTCACTTCAATAGAGAGAGTAGTGAGATTTCAAATTGTGATTATTTTAAAAAATTAGGAGAGATAGTGAGTCTGCTCTGAACCTCATAAAATAAATTAACTTTAGTGGATTTTTTACATAGGCATATTTTCATTGTATTCAACTCAGGAATATCCTAGTTAGGATGAACCATGAAAAAATATTATTTTGTGTTCATGTATTAATATCTATTTGTTCTATGTTGTGGGAATTAGAGAGAAGATTGATTTGTTTAAAAATTAGACATGATCTAAAAGGGATAGTTATTTTAATCTAGAATACCCTAATTTACCCTCCCCCCACATACATAGGGTAATTAACCTTTTCATTCAAATAATTGTTATAAAATAGGAAGGTTTAAATCATTTTTTCTCTCTCAGTGATTTCAATAATGGATTTTAATCAAAAAGGGATCCCTATCTTTGATGGATACAATTTTAAGTTGTGGAGGAATTGGATGTGTCACTATATATAATCATTAGGTATTGTTTCCTTTATAGCTATGATTTATCCTATTTATTATAGTGTGGGTAGTTTTTTTATAAGAATAATACATAAGAGATTTTGATACTGATTCGAAAGGAATCAATTCCTTTAGAGGATCTTTATCTAGCCTAATATACCCAAAGGTGATGTCATGTATGTTAGTGAATTACATGTGGGTAAAGACACAAAATATTTATGAAGGTGATTCCAAACTCATAAAAGAAAAAAAGGCTTTTAGAACAAATAACATGACAAAATAATGCAACCCAAAGGGTCTGTAAATGTATTATTTGACCGGGTGAATATTTTTATGGAATACATGTGTGGACTCAGAGAAGTTATTAATAATGTAAAGATATATAAGTGCATCTTAAGAGGAATTATACTTCGATTCAGTCCAAAATTATCTATACTTGAAGATAAATACTCAAATGAGTTGACATGTGATATATTATACAGTACTCTTGTCGAATATGAGATGATAAATTATTATAATGAGTTTGAGGAGAAAGATAAATCCAAATAAGTGGCATTCAATGCCATAAAAAAGATTAATATATAGGATGGGTGGGAACATGATTTGGTGGATGGGGTCATGTATTTATTTTCCTCAAATATACAAGGAGGAAAAATAAATATTAATGGAAAACATCAAATTTCATTCTTTTGATGTGGAATGGTTGGACTTCTTGAAGAAAAGTGCCCCAAGATGTTTCAAGGTGGTGATGGAGGAAAATTCAAATTTACCATGAAGAAGTAATCAGGAAATGTAAAATGTAATAAGAATTTTAAGTGAAATTTCATCAAAATTAAGAATCTTCTTTCACAATAAAATGAATTCTTAGAAGAATATATGATTAAGGATATGGAGAACTACATGGATCATACAGAAAATGCTATGGTGTAAGTTTTAGGTAACTCACATAAATGGGAATAAAGAAACAATGATGAAGTAGAATTCAAATTAATAGTTGACATTCGAGTTGAATTAGAAGCATCTATTGAAGAGATAGAATTGTTTGAGAGTAAAATGAAAAAAATACAATAGAGTTGTTCAAAATTCCAAACTCTATATGCAGTAGCAGGAAGAAGTTAAATCTCAGGTAAAGGATGAAATTAAATAGATCATATCTAAATATGTGATGAACTTATAGAAATTTTTTGATTTTATGATCAAATTTGAAGAACAAACTATACCAATTTATGGTTTGACTAGCATAGTAACAGATCAAATCAAATGTATCAAAAAACATAAAGTGGAAGTTGTCTTTATTTGAATAAAAGTAAAAATATCATGATAATCTCTTGACTCTAAGTATGATATCATGAAACAAGTTTTCACAAGTTATAGATAAAGGGAAATTGGATTTTGGATATCCATGAAAATAATCAAATGTATTTCAAGAGAAGAAAACAACACATCAGAATGACACAGCTGGTATGGGGAATGATCATAAATAGAAAAAAGTAATGGTGTATGTTTAACCAAAAGTATCCAATCCTAGGTTAAAGATTAATTTGGGTATGAATCAGAGTCATAAGATTCCAAGATCTTGAGGGACAACCAATGGTGCACCAAAGATTTACTTTAATACACCTTGTGTTAGGTTTTATTGCTATGGAAATATGGGATACTTACAAAATGTATCTTCCATTACTAAGAGGTAACTATGAGTATAAGAGAACAAGGGAATAAAAATAGAGTTCAGTATTATATGAATTTATTTGATGGTCAATGTTTTTTTTGTAGATGATTTAGGGACATGTATAGATATTTATCATAAATAATGTAGAAGAATGTGTCAAATTTGTCCCAAAATGGTTGCAGTCCATAGGATAAATAATCATCAAATTATTTGAAGACACCAAATCGATATAAAGCTCTAATATATGAATATAGTACATTGTACACTAGGGATGATCAAAATACCATTCAACACCATGTATGAAGTCAAATACCTAGATCAAAAAGAAAATAACTAAGAAATCTATGGTTGTATTGATTTACCTTAAAGAATCAGTTCTTATTGGTGTATGGGTCCTTGAAAGTAGATGTACATCCTAAATAACAATAAATAAGGATATTTTTATAAGAATAAAATATGATAAGGAAGGTTTTTTCAAATTTTAAATGATGAATTCTGGAAGATTATTGCCTTAGGGAAAGCCATGTTTTGGGGAAAAGATATGAGACATGTTGATTTCTTGTTTATCGAAGGTCAAAGTAACAAATTTCTAAGTGTTAGGAAATTGTTTTACTTATTGAATGATACAACATTTTCCAAGATTGTTTTTTCTTTAAAAGAATAGGTATTATAGTTCTTTATGTGGATAGTAAATGAAGTGGAATATCTTCCTTTTGAGTGGATATGAGGATATATTCTTTCTATATGGAGAGGAAGAAAATAGGTTTTGGTATAAATAGATTTTATATCTATTCCAACCATATCTAGAAGATATGATAAAATTTTATTCATATCAATATCTCCTTAATCTGTCATCTGATCATACTCACACATGAAATGCTTTCCAATAAGGTAATATCAATTAAAATACACACAATGATAATGAAAAAAAGTAAATCAGAGTGCTTTATTTGGTTCATGTTGATGTGTGTGGACCTATCTCACAAAGACAAATTAATTTAAAAATGTATGATGTTTTTAATTGATGGTTTTAGTAGGATGGAATGGATATTTTTCATTTCCCACAAGCCTAAGTTGTTTATTTTTATAACATAATATTGTTGGGAATATATACCGATGCATGGATGGAAAATATTGATGTTTTAAAATGATAATGGTAAAAAACTCGCAAACATACAAGTGGAAGATTATCTCAAGGAACATAGGATAAGGTAAAAAGTTTTATTTATGATAAATCCCTAGAAAATGGAAATATTTAGAAGAGAAATCAGATCATAAATAGCACAATGAGAAAAATGATTATTGAAAATGACGTACATGAGATATTCTAGAAGAATGGATTTTTAAAATTAGTCTACTCATCTAGGAGAGCATTATTTTTTCCAAAATAAGAAAATATTCTCTAAGAGTTAATTTATGGAATGAATCCAAGATTCAAATACTTTTGAATGTTTGTAAGTAAGTGTTTTTTCCTTAACATGGATAATCCCATGAAGTTTAAACCTCATAAAAATGAGTGGATAATAAATGGTTACTCATGGAAAATAAAATCATGTAAATTATTTAATAAGAGTATGGGAGAAATGGTTGAAATAAATGATGTCACTATTGTAAAAAATAAATAGAATCTTCCACAACAAAGTGAATAGTTTCCAAATGATATTGATGAGGAGGAAAGAAAATTACCGTGAGTAGCTGTTGAAGATGCTGATATAGAAGATGATACTGATGATCAGTATGATAAAGTAAAATATATGTCTATATGAAAAATAATTATTCAAGCTAAAATTGACTAGAAAAACATCATCAATGATAAGGTAGTACATGTTCAAACATTAATAATGAATACTCTATAACAAACAACCTTTATATCATAGGTATATCAGAAATTTTTTCAAAAATCTATTAAAGAAGAATATTATTTTTATGCTATGAATGAAGAGCTTATCCAAATAATAATAACCAAACATGGGATATTGTTTTGAGCCTGAAAGATAAGAATGTCATTTGGACCAAATGGGTCTTCTAGAACAAACTGAATGAATATGGTTTGGTAATTTGAAAAAAAATAGCTATTTTGTAAGGTATACTCCCCAATCAAAGGAATCAATGTTGATGAGAAATTTTAGCCGATTTCATGGGTGAAATATATTCCTCTATTTATAGCCATATTTATTTATGTAATGTTCACTTTTTTTAAATGGATGTCATGTCAGTGTTTTTTAATGGGGTTCTGGAAAAATAAATTTATATTGAACATCGAGATGGTTTTCCCATCCATGAAGGTAATAACAAATTATGTCACCTAAATAATTCATTATAATAGTTGAAACAGGCACTAATAGCATGGTATTCATGACTTTATCATTATTTTAAGAGTATTGGTTTCTAATGTGGTGGAGTATATTATATTAGCTAGTTCAATAATGAGAGTAATAAATAGATTATGGTAGTGGAATACATTGATTACATAACATTTTCTAGATTTAATAAATAATAATGAAAATTGTTTGTATAATTAATGAAATTCATGTTCCAAATGTCAATTATTAGGGAGGTAGCACTTCTCATAGGTTATAAGTTACTCAATGAATAAATTGAACATTTATTTATCAATGAAAATATACCAAAGAGGTTTTCAGAGGATTTTAGATGGAAATTTACAAAAAATGACAACTCCAATTCCTATTTGGATGAAATTTCTAAGCGATAATAAAAAATAGTCAATATCATCGATTATAGACAAATCATTAGATGTCAGTTGTACTTAATAGTGACATGGATTGATATATTTTTTTCACATGCTAGGAATCACAATATCAATGTAATCCAAAAAAAGACACCTATTTAAATGAAGATATTGCTTCATTATATCAAAGGCATGGGTTATTTTTGTTTACTATACAATGAAAATATTAGAATGATTTATTAGGTTTTATAGATGCATATTGGTCTAGTTTAGTATACAATCAAAGGTAAACATCATGTGGTGAATTCTATCTAGATGAAATATGTATTTATTTGTTGATTAAGAAAAAAATATTTTATCTCTTCAAGAACTAATTAATCTCAATAAATCATGGATACTCAAGATTTTATGTAATTACTGTGGATAAAGTAGCAACATAAAGATTTGTGGATTTATGTGAAGTCTCTTATAAGAATCCATTTTGATAATTCAAGTGTTATGAATCTTAGAAGAAATCTACCCCATCAGTCAGGGAAAAAACATTGACATTAAATATCACTTTATCAAGGAAAAAGTGGATAATTACCTTAAGATATTTTAGTATGTGTCTACTTAACAACATTTTGAATATATCCTGATAAAGGCCTTAACCAAATAAGCATTTGAATGGAATTGACTGGTACTTATAGTTAAGTCATCTCCTCATAATAAAACAATGTAAATGCAGGACCCCGTCTCCCCAAGGGATGGTGTTTTTTTAATAAATAATATATTCACTTTAACATGTTTAAAAATAGAAAGGAGTTTCCTTTGAGATTATTTAAAAATAGGGAGATAATATCTTTTTTAAGAGAGGGGAAAAGATGATTTGTGAGGGGTGTAATAAAATCAGGTTAGATGTAAATATAAAAATTCTAAAGTTAGCCTATAAGTGTTGAATAATCATGAAAAAAAATTACTTTTAATTCATGATGATATTGTATGACATGTAAAGGAAAATAAGTGATATTTAGGGATGAGATTATTCTATCCTTTGGTGTCGAGAAGGTTTCCAAAATTAGTATTAAGAAATAAGTGATTTATCGATGAAATTTTCATGCTACTATAATTTCACATGCTATGATTAATACATGTGGGATTATAGTTCATGTTAAGGAATTCATTTATCACTATATGGGGTTAGAGAAGGTAGATGGTTTCCCATCTTCATGAATAGTGAAAAGCATGTTGGTTATTAAAGATTAAAATTTCTTTCAAAAAAACACAAGCGGTATATTGTTAGAAAAAATATTTCTTGATGTTTCTTTTGTGTTGATTATGTTTTTTGAAAAGTTTTGAAATCATTGAGAAAGGTTTGTTTCCAAAATAGGTGTGAATAGTCGGTGTTAATTTTAAAGCTAATCACGTAGAGAAGGACTGTCATAACTGATCCCAAGGGTCGCGATTGTTAGAACTGATCACATGAAATGTGAATGTCAGAACTAATCATGTGAATCATTCTTGTGTAACACCCCAATTAATATCATTATATCACATTGTGAGATCACAATAATATGAAATTATTTTCAATTGATCACATAAAAAGATCATATGGATCACCATAAGATAAAAATACTAGAAATGATCGATTCTACATACATTTGTTCAAATTCATGAAACCTTCTGATTTTTTATGGATTCACAATGGGATCATGTGAATAACTGGAATAAAATGGTGCTGGTATCATGACTCTTTTTGGTTCATGTGATGGGATCATGTTAACCATGTATTATTATCAATTAATCATGTTATAGGATCACAAAACATACTCAAATACAATACATGTGACCACAAAAAGCACTTGTGACATGCAGCTGCTGGTTAGATGAAGTGATCACATGATGTGAGTTAGGAAAACTATTAAGGAAGTGTAACAGAAGGCTAAAAATTATTTTCATTGTTACATCAGGGTTTTTATTCCTATGAACATGCTCTAACCTATCCTAAATAATTGGGGAAGTTTTCTTACAGGGTTTGATCAGAAGAGAGATTATTTCTCATAAGTAAAGAAATGTATTAAACTAGAATATTAGCATCTTCATAATCAGTAGAAGGTAGTGTAAAAAGAACCAATAAAGTAGTATCATGATGTGAAGTATGATATATGTGTTTGAACACATAGGAATACTTATTTATATCACACAATCCACATAACCCAAACAAGGTATCGTGCCAGAGTCATGAAATCAAAAAAAACAAAGCCACGTGATATGAATGAACTGAACATTGTCTTGGGATCTATTTTAAAAGAAAAAAAAATATGCCTTCCTTCTGAATATAACAAGTTCATATGGAGGATTATCATAGAGAAGTTTCACGAAGGAGTCTCAAGGATCGGTCTCATGGAGGAGTCTTGCTGAGTGGTCTTGTAGAGGGATCTCCTGAAGGGGTACTCTGTAGGGATCACATGCCCCAAGAGCAATGGTCTTTCACAATGGTGGTTTTCATCAATTTTATGAGTTAAGAGCATCAATACACACAAAAGGTTGAATCAACATATAAGTAATTGTCAAAATATTATAATATAAGATCTATGTTTTCACGTCAATAGAGAGAGAACTATGCTGTCATATTATAAATGGTTGAAGACATGGAGGGATATTATGTCCGTTCTAAACCTTATAACATCATTTTTCTTAAGTTTATTTGTTAAGTTAAAACATTTCCATTTTATTCTACTTGGAAATATTTCAGTGAGGGGGTACTAAGTAAAATTACTATGTCCTATACATATTATTTTATCAATTTGTTCTGTGTTACTGGAATGAGAGAGAAGAGTGTTTTGTTTAATGATGAAACAAGATTCAAAAGGGATTTTTTTAATCGAACATAACCTGATTCACCTCCCCCCCCACCCTTCAAGGTATTTTTCCTGGTTGAGATTAAAATATATTTAATCTATGACTATTCAAAATTGAGATTTGGTTGTGGTATCCGATTCTAATGGTAAAATCATGTATCATGGGGTTGTTGTGGATACTTCTCAAGAATAAAAATAAATGTTGTTAGGACTCTATAATTAACCACATTAATAATAGTTTATAAATTAAATATTTTATTTTATTTTGACTCCTAAAGTCTTAAATTTTTTGAGAATTGGGATTTAGATTTGAATATTGGGATTTGGAATATCACTGTGAAAATTTTTACACATGTTTTCGCGTTTTAGAGGATTTAGGGGCATTGGGAAGAAGTTGGGTGATGAATGATCTACTAAATTCACAATCTTTTCAATATAATTAAATGATTTAATACACACAAATTTCAAAATAAATAATAAATTGAATCATTTTTTGTTATATGTGTTATTTGTACTTTATACAAATATGGCCTAAATTTTAATTTTTATTGAATTTATTATCATTTATTTATTAATTAATTAAAATAAAAAATATATTAAAACTAATTTTTTCATGTTTTTTATATTAAATGGAAATCGTTATGTATGGATACATACCATACATAAGTAAATTGAATATGAATTAGATAAAATTAAAAAATATATAATGGCCATGTGATATGTAAGAGTTACCCTGTTGAAGTTATTTCTTGAGAATATTAATGGCGAAAACTTATACGTGGGTTATCCCATATAGAAGAGAAAATTTCTTGATATATAATATCTATTGGAGTATGTAGTTTAATTTAAAAAAGTATAAAATGTTAAATGTGATATGTAATATCCATAGAACGATATGTAAGATTTATGTCATCGTACACTTGAAGTAATTTTTAACTCTAGCTAAGTATGTGGGGATTCATAAGAAATGCACATTTATGTTCATGTCCTTCAATGTATGGACATGTTGTGGATGATGTTTATATCATAATCCATACTAATAGTTTGGAAGAAATTTACCTATTGAATTCATTTTAGTTTCAGAATATAACATCATAAATCATCCAAAATGTCATGAAGCAATAGTATTAACATGTAAATTATTTTTAAAGATATTGAAAAAGCCATATTTTATATTTATGGAATATTTTATATGAATTTGGTGGACTGATATTTGATAAAATATTTTCTACTTAATAATATTAACATTATAGAAGACAAATATATATAGTTTAAAAAAATAGAAGAAATTTAAAATATATAATCAAGCAGATTAATATATAGAAGATTGCTATATTTGAAAAAAGACTCCATTCATAAGAGTACATGTAACACCCCTAGATTTTAAAAGAGGAGAATCTTATTTAACAGTTTATATAACATAAAACAACAATATTATAAGAGAATGTAACACCCTAATAATTTATTATATATTAATCATTAATAAAATTCAATCTCTTCAATAGATTTTAATGCGCACAATGTCGGGTTTGAAAGAAACATGATACTTTATTAAAATATTATTATTCAAAAATTACCTATCTAGCCTAGCCATTAATACGGTCGATATAAATAGTAATATATAAATTATGAAAATTATATGGTTTACATATGTATGATATAAATTAAGTGGTTATCTATTTATTAGTAATAAAATAAGATTCATTTTTATGTGAAAGAAGTATTTTTAGAAAAACAATATTTATCTAAAAGGATGTCTAATGATGCTTTGCAGAAAAATTTTAAAATTAATATTAACCTTTCATTGGAAATTTATTTTAAAAAATAAATTTCATTTATAAATATATATTTTAAAATTATCTTTGTGTCTATTTTTGACAATTTTCTACAAAGATTAAATTTTTGATGAATAGTGAAAAATTCTAAATTTTAATTGAAAAATTCATTTTCATTAAATTATTTATAAAGATATATTTTACTTTTAAATTGGTTTAAAAGTAAAATTATTCTAATAATATATCTATTAAACCAATTTAGTTCATTATATTAATTTTAATATTTTAATATTTTAATTATTTAATTTATTCCACTTATGTGATTTTAACTTATAAAAATTGATTTCATATTTCTAAGAATAATAATTATATTATTTAATAATTTTATCTTTATTTTTTACCATGTTTAATAGTGAAATCCATAAAAATAATTTAGCATAGTTATGGTAAATACTGAATTATAGGGTGTTAAAATAATAAGATAAGGGTTAAAAATGACCAAGAACTTCTCCAAAACCAATTTCATATCCATAGTTAGACCTTATAAATTATAAGTATTAGTAATAATTTATTATTGACCATGTCACATGTGAAAAACCTGGGTCACCATTTTATTTTCCAAAATTACAAATGTGCCACTCACCTAACTTACAAAATGTCACATAGTGTCTTCTCTTATTCACACCATGAAATGATTTGTTTTATCCAATAACTACAAAAATACCTTAAAAATACCATCCTAAGAAACAATAATCCTTGTATTTTTATAAAATACATTCTAGAATGCTTTATTTATAATCCTAGAGAGAAGGTCTAAGAATATGTAAAATTCCGAATTTAGTGTTTTTGTTTTATTTCTTCTTCTACATACTTTAAATAATAATAATTTTTTATTATATGATAAAAAAATATATCCCATTTATTTATACACTTTTTTTTATTATAGTACGTATATCCTTCTCATCTTCCCTCAATTGGGAAGCGAAAAAGTCGCTCATTTGTATGACGGACTACCACCTCACGAACTGATTTGATATGTTTTCCATCAATACCTCTCATGGTTGGGTTTGATGATAGATAAAAAGTATATATATGATATTTATAACATAATTATACCTATGGAGTCATTATATTCTATATTTAACTTTCTTACTTTACCTTACATAGGGGATACGATATCGGTGCTCGTTTGTACGGTAGACTACTACCTCATGAATAAATGTTATTCGTTTTTCACTAACTCATTACCTGAACAGTAATAAAAATATAATGATAAATATTTGTGATATTAATGAATAATTTTGATATTAATGACATATATTTATCTTTTTAAATAAAATATATCATTTTTTACTTGCATTTTCACTCACAAAAAAATGATAGTGGTGTTCGTGTATGTGTTGACTATCTTCTTCTTGATGTGATGTGACTCTATTTTCCTCCCCACACCACATGGATAATATAAATAATTATATTTAAATAAATAATATGGTATAAATTATATTATTATAATTTTTTAATAAAAAATTTTACTTACCACAATTTCATAATGATCGATGATAAATGGAAATGTTACTCATGCGTAGGTATGACATACCATCTTTATGATTGTAACTTAATTCATTTGTCATAACAATATTTAAGTTTGGGTCTTAAAATTATAATTTTTGTATAATGTGATAACTAATTTTGTATTTTTATTATAGAGGTTTTGAAATAATGATCTCTTGGACCAATAGACAACCTACAAAAGTAATTTTTAATAAATATGTCAAATATCATCGAAACAGCTGATGTAAAAATAATAAATTAAGTTATTTTATATAACATGGTGATAATTAAAATAAAAACAATTATAAACATTATAAACATTTTTTAGAATTTAAATAATTCACATATGTTTATTATTTGTGAATATAAAAAATGTAAGTGATGATTCAGACTCAAGGTATGGGTTTCTCATCTCACTTTTACATCTGTGAGACATATGCACTATTCACCACTTATTTCCATTTTGTGGTTTATATAATACCCCTTTTGATATTTTATATCATAAATACATTTAAATTCATGGTAATTGATGTTTTATTTGATTTAATTTCTTCTTGGGGATTATGGTTTGGAAAATACTAATGTGGTAAGGGTATATTTCAGAATCTCATCATTTTTTGTAATTTTTTTTATTAAGAATCATTTTTGGAATTATTTGATATTTATATCTCAAATTAAATATAATTTCTTCTCATATGGTTATTAATTAACGTTTTAATGTAATAGTTCCATTTTCTTCTCTTTGGTACTTAAAATAATTAAGAAAATGTTTTTATGAAAATCAAACTTTATTTCTCTCTTCGATCAGAAATTATTTTTCATCAAAAAAAAAGTTTTCTAAACATGTTTTAAAAAGTGTTTTAAAATTTTTAAAAATTACTTTTTAAATGTATTTTTACAATTTTTTTCTTTTTAAAGTTTTATTTAAATAAATACACTTTCCATTTTCAAATTAATGCGTGTTTACATTTTATCAAAAATGTGAAAGAAATATTTGTTTTAACATGTATGGAAGGAATGAGATTTTCTGTAATCGTGACCCATTAATTTTTTATGATTATTTTATAATTATTAGAAGGTTGTTTTCAATGAAATGTATTTTAAAAATATTTTATGAAATTTTAATTAAAAGGAGGTTTTCAATATTAAAAGGCTATTTTTCTCAAAAATGTTTTTAAAACTATTCTCCTAAATTTTTTTCTCATCGGTGGCATCAACCCAGTATTTTAAATATGATCCAATGATGATATATTGTATTTATAAAATATTTAGTATTTATCCGTATAGTTTGTGATCAGTTTCATTGGGAATGTACAATTTTATTATGATTCATCATTTTACTCTGGATAGTTTATGATTATGTTTATTAATTGGGGTAATTATTAACATTTCATATGTTATTTTTTAAATAAATTTTTTTTTATTATGATTCACTAATTACATATGAGAAATTCATTGGAATTAGTATGTTGTTGGCGTGTACTTCTATATCCCCTCAATGTATCGGTAGGTCTCATTATCCAAACTAGATTTGGTTTTGGCTAAAGCATTGTCCATTTATTTAAATTCCCTCAAACAATGCCTTAATGGTATGTTTTAGACATCCAAAATTATGCATTCTAGAATTATGAATTAAATTATTTATATTACATGTTATTATTCAATTAGTTATTATATCCCTGTTTATGTTTTCAACACTTGTGATTATTTATATGGAATTTTTGATCATCATTTATTCGTTACATTTTATGCACAAGTTATCTTTTAAATAGAATTAATTTTTGGTGTTTACCATTACACATTTATTATGACCTATTTATTTATAGATTCCACTATACGCTTACACCTAATAATCATTTGATCTTACCCCTTTTTTATGTTTTATTTTTTCCAGGATAGCAGGAAGTGTTTTATAATTGATACGCATGAATGTGCAAATGAGAATAATGGTGTTATCAAAGAAAATAAATTTTGTATTTTATGTTTTAAAATGTAATGAGAATTAAAGTATATATATATAATACCAAGACTAATAAACTATCTAGTACCTTGGGATTTTATTCCTTATAAATTATAAAAATGTAAAAAGTAGACACCAACACTGAGTTACTGTGGCAGGGATTTCTATAGTAAATTTGTGTACGAATCAACAATTTGGAAAAGTACTGGAGTAGTTTCATTGAAATATATAAGGGTCCTCATTATTATGCATAAGTATTTCTATCCAAGATTTAAGGGACTTTTCCTTTACCTATGAATATAAGATTCATGATGTAATAGTTACTAGATTAACCGTAAAGTTTTATCTATCTGCATCACTGTGAAATTTAGATTACATAAATGATATATTGGATTAACTTAAAAATAAACTATGATAAACGATCTATTATACATATAGATATTTTTTCCATTCCTCCAAATAATTTTTTATTCTTTGATAAGAAGAGGAAGATAGTGAAAATTTGTATAGGATGGAGATGCATCATAACTATTTCTTAGGATAAACATATTTGGTAGTAATGAGTAAGAGAGCATGACATGGTGGATGTTTTACTTTGTAATGATGAAGCTAGCTGGGATAGGTAAATCCTTATGAATCACATTGTGTCTCATTCCCATATATTTTTGTTTCACATTTGGAATTGGAGAATGCGATTAGATTCAGGGAGATTTATGAGTATTTGTTATAGTTTTATTTAGTGTATTCCCCTAGATATATTCAAAATTTCCTCTAAATATAATCTCATCCACTAACATAGTATCATTTCCCATGTTTTCCTAATATATATTCAATGTACCAAAGATTCATGGAATTCAACCCAATATATTTGACCTGGAAAATATATTTTTGAATCTTTTGTCGATGACATTAATTGATTATTGTGAGATGATGTGAACAATATCATGAAGAAGATTTAAATGGATTGAGAATTTAAATGAATGTATTTTCAAGGAATATAATGTCTAGAGGAAAAAAATTTAATCCATATAGAGTCTTTTTTCAAACCAATGAAATAAGAGATTTTAAAAAGACCGTTTTTATGGATAATATTGGTGTCTTTTTTTAGGTTTTTTGAAGAATTATTTTGAGATGATAATTAGAGTAGAAATAGAGAGATGCTGTTTTCATCCTACATGAACAATTCCTAGTAAATAAACTATAACAGTGGGCTCATGGTGACTCAAAAATCACTAAATGTGTAAATGTTTCTTTTTTATATAATTGGAATTCTTCTAGAGTTGATGTTCTTAAACTTAAATGTGTTGTTTTTAAAGTTCCAAAGATCGAATAACAACTGAGAAGGGGGGGTTGAATTAGTTGTTAAGATTTTTATATGTTTCAAAACTTTAATAAACTTAACCCTTTCAACCTGTTACGATTTATTTCCTTATCAACCATTATCAAAAAACTCAAGAATGCAAGAAAAGTAAAGCAATAAAGGCACATAATATTTACAAGGTTTGACCTCAATAAGAGAAACTACGTCATTACCATGGCCACTCTCATGGGTATATGGAAATACATTATAATAAATAAGTGAATACAACTTGTGCCAACTCCTGTTAGACACCTTCTATCTCCCGATAGGAAAGATTATACTGACTCCCATCAGTTTACAATGTTTCCTTAAAGAACAAATGATCCAAAAACAAGAATAAGAACTTTGTTAAGCTGCTCCACAAATTATCACTACGAATCTTCAATCTGATTTCTTGAATTTGATTTTCTGAAATTAGTCTTCTCGGCAAGATAAGATGATTCTGCAAAAGTTCTCACTCCAAATCTTCAATCCAATTTCTTGAATTCGATTTTCTGAAATCGATATTCTCAGCAAGATAAGATAATTCTAATTCTCTTCTTCTCAAACACTCAAGGAAACATCTTCAAGATGGTAGGAAATTTTCACTTAGAATTCTTCAGCACTCCGCCTTTTCTGCGTTTGTTAAAGTTGGAAATGATATAATGATATGAGAACATATTTATAGGAAACTCAGAAAACAAAGGGGGGAATCTTGAAAAACTTTCCCGCTTCCTCAAATCTCAAAAACTTTGAAAATATCTCACATTTAATCTTCAATATTTTATTTCTTCAAATCTCCTTAAATTTCTATAAGATTTATGTAAAGTTGAAATTAGGGTTTTCTTGAAATCTTCATATCTTCCTCATAATGATAAGGCTACATCATGGTTCTGATTTTTGGTTTAGGAAACAGGTTCAGGAAAATTGGTTCATGAAAACTGGTTCCGGAAAAGAGGTTCTGGAAGACTGGTTCAAAAAAACTGGTTTAGGAAAATAGGTTCCGAATTTTAAGTTTAAGAAACAGAATCTGAATTTCAGGTTCAGGAAGTAGAATTCAAATTTCTGGATCAGGACGTAGACTCCAAATTTATGGCTCAGGATGTAGACTCTGAATTTATGGCTCAGGAAGTAGACTATGAATTTTTGTCTCACGAAGTAGACTATGAATTTCTTGCTCAGGAAGTAGACTCCAAATTTTTGGCTCAGGAAGTTGACTCCGAATTTCTGGGTCAGGAAGTAGACTCGGAATTTCTAACTCAGTAAGTAGACTCATAATTTCTAGATCAGGAAGTAGACTTAGAATTTCTGGCTCAAGAAGTAGACTCCGAATTTATAGTTCATGAGGTAGACTCCAAATTTCTAGCTCAAGAAGTAGACATTGAATTTTTGGCTCAGGATGTAGACTCAAAATTTTTGGCTCAGGAAGTAGACTCTGAATTTCTGGCTCAGGAAGTAGACTTCGAATTTTTGGTTCATGAAGTAGACTCCGAATTTCTGGCTTAGGAAGTGGACTCCGAATTTCTGTCTTAGGAAGTATACTCCCAATTGATATCTCAAGAAGTAGACTTTGAATTTCTGGCTCAGGAAGTAGACTCTGAATTTTTGGCTCAGGAAACAGATTATGAAATTTAGGTTCAAGAAAGAGATTCCAGAAACTAGTTCAAGAAATAGTATCGGGAAATCGGTTTAGGAAAACTGGTTCAGGAAAACTGGTTCTGAATTTCCTCAGAGATTTTCTTAGTGAAAAACCTCAATCCTCTTCACCATTTATTCAACAGCTTTTATCATGAAACTTTTCTTAATCTATGAGAACTTTAAGATCATAAAAGCATCATCTGATTATTTTTAGAAAGATTGAGACACTTTCTTAACTTTTGACTTCTTATTCTTCAACATAATCTTCTTTAAGGAAATCTTCAGCAACCAGCAACTTCAACTTTATATAACTCAAAAACAATCTTCAACAAAAACATTAGTTTTCAACAAATACAATACATTGTTAAAAAAACACCACATTTGTTATTCAATCTCCCCATTTTTATTTGTTGGAAACGCTTGTTAACAAGGTTTCACCTCTCAAAAATTTTACATCTCAAGTTCTTGAATTTTACCAAAACATAGCCTTTCTAAAAAAGAGTGTCCTGACACCACAATACTGGATAAAGTAATTTTTTTGAATGATTTCCATCCCTTGGTGACAATAAATTTTTTTGGCCATATAAATATAAAATTCACCTTACTCAACTCCCCCTAAACTTTTATCTTTCTCTTTCTGACTTTTCTTTTCCTCTCTCATTTTTCGTTCTCTCTCCCCCATTATATGATAACCACAACTTTAGATTCTTAAAAGAAAAATTACTCTCCCCCATTTTCAACATAATCCAAAGAAAGGTGGTGGTTAACTTCATTATGAGTTTTAGGAAGTCTTGGGAGGAGGCTGAACATGGAGTTGCAGCCTCAATTCAACAAAAATTTTCTTTGACATGGCTTTTGTAAAATTATCAGCAATCTGATACGTTTTTGAAATATATTCCATCAAGACTTCTCCAGCAGTATCTCTCTCATTCAAAAATTTATACATTATATCAATGTGTCTTGATCATAAATGTTTAACGGGATTCTTAGAAATATCAAGGGCACCTTGATTATCACACAGTATCTTCAAAATTTTAGAAACTTTTACTTTCAAATCTTCCAGCTGAACCTTCATCCAAATCATTTGAGTATAAGCCTGAGTAGCTGTAACATATTCGGATTCATTTGTGCTTAAAGTTACTAAACATTATTTCTTACTGTGCCAACTCACACAACATTCCCCTAAGAAAAATGTTCCTCCTGATGTTTATTTTCTATCATTACAATTACCAGCCCAATCAGCATCGCTATAACCATAAAACTTCATCTAATTATTTCACTTGTATAACAACACATGTGAATTTGTTCCTTTAACATATCTCAGAATCCTCTTAACTGCCAACATGAGTGATTCTTTTGGATTACTTTGATATCAGGAACATGGAGTTACAACATAAGAAATATCAGGCCTTGAAGCTGTAAGATAAAGAAGACTTCCTATGAACTTTCAAAAGTCTTTCTGATTCACATTATTCCCTGATTCATCATTAAACAACTTTATTCCCACTGAGATATGAGTTGAAACTTCCTTTGATTATTGCATCCCAAATTTCTTTAACAATTCCATGTCATAATTTTCTTGGGATAATAAAATGTAGTTTTCTTTTTGTTGAACTTGTAAGCCAAGGAAGAAAGATAATTCTCCCAAAATTGACACTTTAAAATTTTTCTTCAGCTCTTCAGTAAACTCTTCAAAAAACTTTTCTTCATCACCAGCAAAAATTATATCAGCCACAAAAACAATAATAGTTAAATTTCCATATTCAACATCTTTAACATATAATTTTCTGTCAACCTTTCCTTTAGAAAAGTTCATCTTTCTCATAGAATTGAAAAGCGTTGAATACCATGCTCGTGGAGCTTGTTTCAGCCCATACAAGGCTTCCTTCAATTTGAAAACTTTGTTTTCATCCTTATTATGTAATAACCCACAAGGTTGTTCAATATAAACTTCTTCCCCAATATCACCATTTAAGAAAGCTGACTTTACATCCATCTAATAAACCCTGTAATTCCGATGATTAGCCACTACAAGAAACATTCAAATAGTTTCCAACCTTGAAATAGGGGCAAAGGTTTCATCAAATTCCACACCTTCAACTTGTGCATACCCTTTACACACAATCCTTGATTTGTTTCTTGTAAATTCTATATGCTCATTAAATTTATTTCTGTAAACCCACTTGGTTCCGATAACATTTTTATTTTATGGTCTTGGAACAAGTTACCATGTTTCATTCTTCTCAATCTGATCCAGTTTTTCATTCATAGAATCCACCCATTCTTTATGTTGAATAGCTTCTGAAACTGAATCTGGTTCAACTTTTGAGATAAGGGAAGTCTGATTTTCTAATCCTAACATACTTCTTTTCATAATTGGATCCTTCTTATCCCCAATAATATTTTCAAATTCAACATGTTTATATAATGTAGGAAAACTCAGATTTCTTTTCCCAACATTACTTTCTTCCCCATGTGACTCATCTAAGTCACTTTCACTTTGGTGGGAATTCTATGACTTATCTTCCTCAGTATTCATAATAGATTTTGAGAAGGAACTTGGATTTTCAATTACCTTCACATCATATGAGTCCACCAACTTCTGTAAACATTTGTTCCAGTAATTGTAACTTCTTCAAATCGATGAATAACCCATAAATATTCTTTCTTCATCTTTCTCATCAAACTTTCCAAAGTCCAGATTTTTATTTCGAGTAATCATGGACTTCCAAAAACTTTGAAGTATTTAAAATAATGTTTTTTTGTTATACCACATCTCTTAAGGAGTCATGTTGGATTCTGGTCTCAACAAGAATCTATTTCAAACATGTATAGCAGTGCAAACATCTTCTCTCAAATTGTTTTTTGAAACTTTCTATTCTGATAACATACTTCTTCCCATTTCCACGAAGCTTCTATTTTCATTTATGCTACTACATTTTGTTGTGGAGTATAGGGAGCACTATACTTATATTTGATAACATGCTTCCTTAAATATGTTTCAATAGCATTTCTTGTGAATTCAGTAACATTGTTTGTTCTCAGCTTCTTTATGGAATCTCCTAATTCTTTATCCACATCTCTTCTGAAGATTTTAAACATTTCAATATCCTCTAAATTATGCTTCATGAACATGATGTTTTCCATCCTAGTGAAATCATTAATAAAAGTGATAAAGTATAAATCTCTTTTTGTTGATTGATGTCTCATCAGCACACAAATATCAGAATGAATAAGCTCAAGTGGTTTGTTAGATTGAATCTCAACTCTTTTATGACTTTGGTTAGTCATCTTTTCTTTCTGCAAAATAATACAAACATATTCATCTCTTCTTTTTAGTTCTGGAAGATTTCGAACAGCATCAACTTTAGAAATCTTACTCATGTTCTTCTGCCCAAGGTGTCCAATTCTTTGGTGCCATAACTTGATTTCATCTTCAACACTCAAATAACAAGAGTTATTGGATTCTCCAATTTAAAAGAGATTTCCACTGGTTCTTTCTCCTTTTGTAATCACTTTTCCATTTTTCACACTTTTGATGATACCCGAATCCTTTCTAAATATAACATCTTTTCCATCATCAAAAAGTTGACTTTCACTAAGTAAGTTATGTTTTAGACTATAAACAAGAAAGACATCCTTAGATTTTAGTTTCTCTACTTCAATCACTACTGTTCTGATTCCCTTAATTTTTAAGGAGCTCCCATTGCTAAAATTAACATCTCCTCCATCATGACTTTCAACATTTTCCAAGATATTTATATCACCAGTCATGTGTGAAGAATAAACACTATCAAGAATCCATGATTTGTTCCTCTTACTTTCTTTCAATGCTGTCTCAACAACAAAAGCTCTCTCATCAACCTTATTATTTTCAGCTTTCTTTTCTTTCTTATCATAAGAAACTTATTCTAGAAGGAGAGTCATACATCGTTCGACATGATGTCTAGACTGATCACATCTTCCACAAACTTCTTTCAAACATTCAAATTGATTCTTTGTTGGAATGTTTCTGACATATATAAAATTGTTCTTTTCAACTTTCTATGAGTATGGAAAGTCACTCATTCTTATTCCACTGTTTCTCGAACCTTCATCCAGGTAGAGATAAATTGTCTGAACAATTATAAGATTTATGCACCTATATTCTGCATCACCAAAAATATCCCTCAAATTTTGGTTTTCTATTCAAGAATGATCTTTATCTACAAAAACTTTTTTGAGGTTGATAACTTTTTTCAGCTTTAGAAAACTCAAGATGTAGGTCATCTCTTCTTTTAGGTGAGTTTTATGCTTTTGTAGGATTGATAGGTTTCTCACATCCTTTCTCCACCCAAGCTTTAGTAATACTTTTTTCATAACTTGAATTATTATAAGAATCAGATAAACAATTATTTTTTATAGGAGAATATTTCACCTAATTATCATGGTAAGACTTCTCATAAATATTGGAAGTCTCAGATTTTACTTTAGTGTCTTTGTGAAAGTTTTCATTCATCTTCATTAGGATATTTTTTGGATTCAATAACTTTTGATTGAAACTTGTTAACCTCTTCTTCTTTAGTTTCTAGCTTCTTTCTAAGATCTTCAATCATCTTTCCTTGTTCATAAATTCTTAGTTTGTAACTTAAAATTTCTTGAATGTATTCATATTCCATCTTGATAACATCTTTACTTCCATCATGAACTTCTTCATGATTTTTCTTCATTAGACAAATTTCTTTCTTCAGAGATTTTTTTTGCTCGAGGAATGAAAGAAGTTGGGATCTTAGTTGATATTATCTAAAAGATTCTTCACCACCTTCTTCACTCTCTGAGGAAACATTAGTTTTCTCAACTTTTGTAATGACGGTTCGGAATCTTTCTTTACTTTCATATTCTGAGGAATCATTGTCAGATGATTTTGATTCAACCTTCTTTCTCAACATACTTCTTTTCTTTCCAGAAAACTTCTTCTTGAATTCTATAGAAGCCTTCTCTTTTTTTCATTCTTTTTATACTTCTTCCGTCGAGGATTTTCATTAGAAACATCTTGATATTCTCAAACATTCTTCTTAGGGATATTCATAGCAAAGTGTCTAATTCCACCACACTGAAAACATTTGAGATGAAGTTTCCCTACATAATTTACTCTTCCTCTTTGATAGTTCTTGGATATGAGAGACATTATTTTTTCATTTAACACTTTATCTTTCTTATCAACAGAATCACAATGATCAGCTTCATCATCATCTAGGATTTTCATATTTCTAATAGCTTCAAAATCCATTTCATCATTCATCTTGTTCTTAACGATTGGATATTTCCTCATTTCATAAGCAATATGAAAGTTACGTAGTTCATCAATTGATAAATTGTCCTTATCTTATAGAGATGAAATTTTAGAATCAAATCTATTTAGAATTTTTCTCATAAGTTTCTTCACAATTGTAGAATCTTCCAAGTCTTCTATGAATCCCCTGATGTTGCATAAAATTTCATTAAATCTGGTTAAGTATTCATCAATTGTTTCATCATCTCTCATCCTGATGTATTCAAACTTACTATGCCAGATTTATAGCTTGGCCTCCTTGACTTTTTTATTTCCATTGAAATCACATTCCAGCTTGTCCCACATATCTTTTGATATAGTGAGACCCATCACCTTTTGATAAAAACATTCTGACAAGGACATGAGAAAATCATTTCTAGCATTTCCATCAACTTCTATGTTTCTCTTATCAGCAAACGTCATAGGATAATTTTTCTTAATAGGTGGAAAGCCAATAGTAGCAGAATCAACAACCTCAAGGCCAAGAGATAGGAGATAAGTAATCATCCTATTTTTTCATCCATAATAATTATTGCCATATAATGTCGGAATTCCTCTATTTTTAACAGAATTGATATTCTCCATAATAAGGATAAATCAAGGTAACCTCCCTCTGATAACACTTGAAGTTCCAAATATTGAATAAAAATTGAGAAGGGGGTGGAATAAGTTGTTAAAGTTTTTATAAGTTACAAAACATTAAGATACTTAACCCTTGCAACCTGTTAAGATTTATTTCCATATCAACCTTTAGCAAGAAACTCAATCATGCATGAAAAGTAATGAAATAAAGGAACACACGATTTACATGGTTCGACCTCAATAAGAGAACCTACATCCTTTCCATAGCCACTACCATGGGTCTATGGAAATCCAATATATTAATGAATTGAATACAACTTGTTTCAACTCCCGTTAGAAAACTTCTATCTCCTGATAGGGAAGATTATACTCACTCCCATTAGTTTAAAATGTTTACTTAATGAAGAAATGAGCCAAACACAAGAATAAAAACTTTGTTAAGCTGCTCTACAAATGTTCACTCTGAATCTTCAATCCAATTTCTTAAATCTGATTTTCTGAAATCGGTCTTCTCAGCAAGATAAGATGATTCCGCACAAGTGATCACTCTGAATCTTTAATATGATTTCTTGAATCTGATTTACTGAAACCGATAATCTCAGCAAGATAATATAATTCTCAATATATTCTTATCAAACACTCAAGGAAAATTCTTCAAGATGGTAGGAACTTTTCCCTTAGAATTATGCAGTGCTTCAGATTTTCTACATTTGTTACAGTGGTTATTGAGCCAATGATCTGATCACATATTTATAGGCAACTCGTAAAACAAAACCACGAATCATGAAAAACATTCCCGATTCCTCAAATATCAGAAACTCCACAAATCCCTCGCATTTAATCATCGATCTTTGACTTTTTCAAATATCCTTAAATTTCTCTAAGATTTATGAAATGTTGAAATTCAGGATTTCATGAACTCTTCATATCTTCCATAGAATGATAAGGATAGCTCTTGGTTCTAATTTTATGTTTAGGAAACAGGTTCTGGAAAACTGGTTTTGGAAAATTGGTTCAGGAAATCTGTTTCAAGAAAACTGATTCAGGAAAATATGTTCCGAATTTTAGGTTTTGAAAACAGACTCCGAATTTCAGGTTATGGATGTAGACTCTGAATTTCTGACTCACTAAGTAGACTCCAAATTTCTGGCTCATTAAGTAGACTCCAAATTTCTGGCTTAGGAAGTATAATCTGAATTTCTAGCTCAGGAAGTACACTCTGAATTTCTGGCTCAGGAAGTAGACTCTGAATTTTTGGCTCAGGTAGTAGACTCCGAATTTTTGGCTCAGGAAGTAGACTCTGAATTTTTGGCTCAGGAAGTAGACTCTAAATTTCTGGCTTAGTAAGTAGACTCTGAATTTATGGCTCATGAAGTAGACTCTGAATTTCTAGCTCAGGATGTAAACTCCGAATTTATGGCTCAGGTAGTAGACTACGAATTTCTAGCTCAGGAAGTAGACTCTGAAATTATGGCTCAGGAAGTAGACTCCAAATTTATGGCTCAATAAGTAGACTTCAAATTTCTGGCTCAGGAAGTAGACTCTGAATTTCTGGATCATGATGTAGACTCCAAATTTCTGGCTCAAGAAGTAGACTCCAAATTTCTTGCTTTGAAAGTACACTCTGAATTTCTGGCTTAGAAAGTTGACTCTGAATTTTTGGATTAGGAAGTCGACTTTGAATTTTTGGCTTAGGAAACTGATTCCAAAATACAGGTTCAGGAAAGAGATTCATGAAACTGGTTCAGGAAACAGGTTCAGGAAATAGGTTCAGGAAAACTGGTTCAGGAAAACTGGTTCCGAATTTCTTCCTAATTTTTCTTAGTGAAAAACCTCAATCCTCTTCTCCATTTCTTCAACAGCTTTTATCATGAAACATTCATGATCTGTGAGGACTTTAAGATTAGCAAAGCATTGTCTAATTATTTTTACCAATTTTGAGACATTTTATTAACATCTGACTTCTTATTCTTCAACATAATCTTCTTTAAGGAAATCTTCCGCAACTAGCAACTTCAACATTCTGAAACTCAAAAACATTATTCAACAAAAAAATTAGTTGTCAACAAATACAAAACATTGTTATGAAAAACACCACAACGGTTCTTCAGTTTTTGATCACTTATTCATGGATTATTGATTGTGGTTTATTTTATTTATTCTGAAATAAAGATATTATTTTCATTTTATAAATTTAATATAGTTTTTTTATATTTATATTTCATAAGAAATGTTATTATAATATTTAGAGATATTTATTAGTTGTGGTTTCTTGCTGGATGTTGAGTAGTAACATAACTATCATAGTATGAATAAAATTAAAATTAATATTTTATTATTAATTATAAGTAGTATTGTATTTTTTTTTATAATCTCTTTGATTAGGCATTGAAGAATTCAAATTGAATATATATATTTTAACAATTAATAAGGAGGAATCAAAAAGTTAAAAATGGTTCCTAAAAACTGTTTTTTACCTATTCACAAACACTTCTCACTTGAAATTATTTTATTTCATTATCATTATATATAATTATACTAAATAACCATGATTATTTAAAAAAAATAAAATATAAATAATAATAAAAATTGAAAATAGACATTTTTTTATAACCTCCATGAGGGACAACCTCATGGACTTTAATCACTACATTGTTTTGGTGAAAACCTCAAATATAGTTTCATGAAAAACCTTTTCATTTCAATTGAAATCATTACTAAGGAAGATAAATATTATATTAAAAATAATAAATAAATATATTTTTGTATTCTCAAGAATTTATACAATAATTTGCTTCTCTTAGATACTTAAATTGAAAAAATAAATCACCTATGATAATGGAAAATAAATTCTCAGGAAGATAAATAACTTTTTTTAAACCTATTAACAGGGAAATTTTAATTAAAAACATGATACACCCAATTTTGAGTGTAAAAACGTGAACCCACCAAAATTAAAGTTTCATGAAACTTTAATTAACATGTAATACCAGATAAATATTAAGTAATTAGCTATATTATATGAAGATTATCAAGAAAACTATATGGAATAACCTGAGGATTCTACTCATTTTGAATTCAAAAAATGAATATTATATTATCAACCAAAAAATTATATGTTGTGTGGGGCAGATATATACAAGAATTTATAGGATTTTCATCATAATTACACATCAATTAAAATGAATTGTGTGAAAGGTGACCAATTTTATCCTAGAACATTTTCATTCTCCCTTGATAGGGTAGATGAGGATTGGTTTTAATTATTTTAATCCACTCTAATAAAGAATTGCACTAAATTGAAGAAAATATTAATAAAAAATTATTTCAATGCCTCTACGTTTGTTTCAGTTAGGAATAATATATATTGTATTAGATAAAACCAAGGTGAAACCTTATCTGGATATTTTGAATTATTAAGAGTTTATGTTTTAGATTGTCCCGCTATTTTATCGGTGGATAAATTTTGATGAAATAATTTTATAAGGCCCAAATTATCAAAAATTGGAGAATGATATATGATTGTGTAAATATATATTTGATGTATGACACACCAAATAAATCGAGGAATCTCATTGATAATATGTACTGATTACTAACAGTTGGGAACTGGGGACTTGAATCATGTGAATATTACCCTAAAAGTACCTACTATTAGTTATAAATAGAGTTTAATTTGGAGTCTTCTTAATTATCTAACTAACATGGTGAGTTTTCTATTGTTATTTAACACTAAAAGAAACCAAACACATTTTGAAACATGTTTTCAACCTCACGTTTCCTATGGAATTATTTATACCCAAAAAAGGTTTGTGACTAGTTTCTATAACTGCAAGATTCCCCTAAAGCTTACATTAACGTGTTTCCAAGGAATCCGTTCCAATATAAAAACCTATCAAGGACATTAAAAATAAAACAAAACAATAAATTGGTATGAAAATAATAATTCAAGTAATTGTTTTAGAAAACCTATGTAATAATGAATGTTTTTACTAGTAAAAACATATAATGCACTCACTATATAAGTGAATATGAAATACAATGCTCTTCTAGGAAGGAAGATTTATCATACATATCCCACTAAAAAAATCTGAAAACAAACTTTGGGATACATAAATAATAATTCTTATTGATCACATTGTAACTAGAATCTATAAAATGGTTAATAAAATTAGTATCTCAATAAATTAAATGTGTGAAGAACTTCCTTCACAAACATTATTAATCCCTAAGTAGAAAGTGGGTGGTTTTATTATGAAACATAAAAGTGTTATTAAGTTGGATATCCACTAGGATGTCAGTTCTAAAAATGAAACTATTAATTGGAGTTTCCAACCTTTTTCTATATAATTAATAACCTCTTTAACATTGGACAATATATGATGAGATTAGTGAAAATAGAAAACCTCCAATAGGATAAAACCTATTATGAAAATGGGTTATTTTCTCTGAAGAACCAATAGAAAATAATGGAGAATAATGGTATCTTATGTTGGAAGATATGGTTTTAACAATAACTAAGAAATACCCAAAACACTCGGACCTTAACCATAGGGTCATCCTTTATTTATGATAATAGTTGAGAGGGAGTTTGATAATAATATTTTATACATTTTTATGAATGTTCAAGTTATCATTCATTTAGAAGAATCTAATAAAAAACATACCAAAATATGAATTTTTTTTTAAGGAAATTTTCTATCATATGAAGATGTTTAGAGGAGGATAGAGAGTGAAAATTTGGAGTAATACTTTATCCATGATCCAACATGCCCTCCCTATAAAGTGAAATGATCCATGAATAATAAAATTTTATGAAATATAGGTGATTTGAGTTTAAAGATGATATGGTTGATTTTGGATCATGCATAAATGTGATGCCTCACTCTTTTTACTCCACTTTACAGGTTTTGGAACTAAGACTAGATGGGATTATAATCTAATTATCCAATATAATTATAATTAAACCTAATTGTGTCATTGAATAATTGTTTTTAACAATAAGTGATATTATTTTTCCTATATATTTTTATGTTTTAGATATGTAAGATGATAAGTTCAGCACACATGAACCATTATTTTAATAAATTCATCTACTCATAATGGATAAATACCTAATTAATGTTCATATAGGTGTGGATTTGATTGTACCACGATTCACTATTTTATTCCACCCTTACACCGCTGTTTTAAACTAGTTTTGTAATGAATATTCCAAATATAATAATAAATTTCACTTCATTTTTTAATCACTTAATTAATGTTAATAAAAATTATAATAGGAAATTTTACTTTTTTTTTATTATTTCAATGTAGGTGGAGGTAATTTGGAGGGCCCTTGATGAAGTGGAAGAAAAATGGGCCAAAATTGCATGGATCCATGGACATCTATCCACTGTTTTTCATAGTACACCAAATCTGTGCATCCAAATACACTGCCCTTTTGTGGTCCTGTCCAAAATATATAGGCTACATTTCATATTAAGGAACCCAATCCTGATTCGGCTTCTATGGGGCTGATCCGAACTGATCTGTCCAAGCCACCGAATTTGGACAAAGTCAAATGCGGTGTTCTGTTCTTTATCAATATCTTGAGTTTTAGTTCTGAAAATGGTGCCAAACATTCGGTGGAGACAGTCAAGAGGTAGGGATACAACTTTTCTATTTTTTCCAAAGCGAGATAAGGTTTTTTGATGATTTAAACATGTGGTACAAGTGGATTGATGAAATCCGTGTGACTAAAACCACCTTCCAATTTTCCTATAAAAGAGAACCAAGGGAACCTCATTTGAAAGTTCGGCCAAGGAGTGAAGTGCTGCCAATTTGGAGTCCTATAGAAATATCCTAATCACCTTGGAGTTCTGGAGGCCCCTATCCTCATATGGAAATCAAGGATGAAGAAGGAGTTCCACCCGAGCTTCCTCCTCCTCCCTATGTCGAGCTAAAAGTTGGGTGTTCGTTGTGAGGGAGCTACACACATGTCAAGGGAGTTACAATGCATACAATAGCTACTGGTTTGGAGTAATTTTGGTGTTTAAACATTTCATTCCATGTATCTGATTTTATTTCAGATTTGAATGCTTGATTTCATGCATGTGAGTGTTATGCTCTTAATTTCTAACCGATCGGTTTGAGGTTTTGAGTGCGTGACTTTTGTTGTTCCGATTTTACATCACAAGAATCCTTTTTATACCCACCATATTTAGATTTCAATATAATTTGGAAGCTCTTATTCAATACATAATTACTGTACCTTGACAATATGATTGTTACATCAAGGTTTGGTCCTTAAACCATTGAAGTAAAATCTTAGAAATTAATCGGGATTCCAATTAACTCCAACCAAATAATTACTCTAAACCTAAGATGAATCTCTATGAACAATGAACTTGATATGTGTGTAGTGAAATCAAAACAATCCCTTTTATCTCATATTTTTCCAAATCCACTAGGCCACTCAACTTTTACGCAATTTCAACTAAGTCATTGTTTGAAACTCTTTTCAAAACCACCCCCTCTCTTAGTCATTTTTATTAAAAATACACACTCTAAACCTACCAACGCTCTTTGAAAGATGACCTAGGGAATTCCCTATACTATAAATCAACTTTGAAAATATAATCAATTTGATGTGTCACGATAGAGCGGTCAAATTTTGGTTTCGTTGCCGGGGAGCGCTTTGTTTTTTGTGTGTGCGTGTTTTGATAATTTTTTTGTAATTTTTGTGAATATTTGTTTGTTTTATCTTCTACCTTTGAATTTATTTTTGTGTTCTAATTTATTTATTGTGTAGGTTATTTGTATGACGCATTCTACTATGGGAGAAATAAAAACTTTCGAACCCGAACCGGAGAGGATCCTACATCAACAAAACTGAGACACACAAGTCAACACTTTGAAGGAGGAGACATCACATCTTAAAATTCTTCTAGATCCTTCTTATTCTTCTGAAACCAAAGTTAAAACCAAACATAACCTGTATAACATGGATGAAAATAATAGAACACTAAAATAACTAACCTCACCTGATGTTGATATCTGACCCACTTACATTCAATTACAAGGCGATGCCCCAATTTTGAACAAAAATCTGGTTTAATTCATTTATTACCAAGATTTCACGGACTGCATGGAGAAGATCCACATAAGAATTTAAAAGAATTTCATACTGTGTGTTCAACATTAAAACCTGATAATGTTGATGAAGAACAAGTAGAACTTAGGGCATTTCTATTTTCATTAGAATACACGGCTAAAGATTGGTTGTATTATGTTAATTCACCTATTAGAGGTAGGGCAGACATGAAACAACTTTTTCATGAAAAATACTTCCCTGCCTCTCGAATTGCAACAATAAGGAAAGAAATATGTGGGATAAGACAATATTAAAGAGAAACCCTTCATGAATATTGGGAATTCTTTAAAATATTATGTTCAAGTTGTCCACACCACCAAATATGTGATCAACTTTTAATACAATATTTTTATGAAGGATTATTTCCAATAGATCGTAACATGATTCATGATACTGTAGGTGGTGAACTAGTTGATAAAACCCCAATCGCTGTAAGGACCCCAATTGAGACAATGTCACAGAACACTCAACAATTTAGTTCAAGGTCCAGTTTACCCATTCGAGGTGTCCATGAGGTGCAAAGTACTGAATTCGAGAAGAAGGTGGACACAATGTTTGACGAGGTAAGTACCCTTCTACGACAACTTGCTCTTTCCCAAGAGAAATTCCAATGTACTCATCCCATACATTGTGGTATATGATCTTTTGACATCCACTACTCTTACCAATGCCCCCAATTGAGAGAAAATTCTGCGATTTGTGAGGCAATATTCCCAGGATGCCCCAATAACCAACCCATTAGGCAAGAACCTTACTATCCATCCAACCCTGGATGGAAAGACAACCAAGACTATAGGAATGGGGGGTATTCAAACTAGTCTCATCGACCATGGAACCAACCCGGGCAATGTAGTCATCAACCACCACCACCCAGAAATTTTCAAGCACCCCAAAGGCCTTTCCAATATCCCCCTCCAAAAACCGAGCCTACCCTAGAAGATATGATGAAACAAATGACTGCCAATAGTCTCCAGTTCCAACAAACCACCCAAGAATCCATAAAAGACCTCAAAACCCAATTAAGAAAACTAGCTAACTCAGTGGGTGAAATCCAAATCCATGGGTATGGTAAATTACCATCTCAATCACATGTCAACCCTAGGGATAAGGTAAATGTTAGTACCATCACCCTTATGAGTGGAACTCAACTTAAAAGCCAAATGAACCCTTCATTAAAGTCATCCTCTCCTAAGGAAAATACCATCCCAAAAACTGAAAAAGGTTAAAATGAGGTGGAACCTTGTCTTGAGAGAAGTCTTACCAAAGGAAAGAGTGTGTCTATTGATGAGTTACCAAGCCCAAGCATTCCTCTTCCATTTCCCAAAAGAGCCACCCAAACAAGGGGAAAAAAAGAAAACTGAACATGATATATAAATCTTGGAGACTTTAAAAAAGTGCAGGTTAACATTCCATTAATTAATGCCATGAAGAAAATTCCACGTTATGCTATGTTTCTAAAGGATATGTGTACACATCGAAGGAGACTTAGTGGTGATGGGAAGGTAAGTTTTGGGAGGAATTTCTCAGCATTGATACAACCATCGCTTCCCACCAAGTGCAATGATCCTGGAACATTCTCAGTTCCATGTACCATAGGGGAGCATTCTTTTTCAAATGCTATGCATGATTTGGGTGCTTTTATTAATGTGATGCCTCACTACATATACTATTCTTTGTAGGTCGGTCAACTAATGCCCACAGGAATAGTTGTTCAGCTAGAAAATCGGAGTATGGCACACCCTTCTGGTTTGTTAGAGGATGTTCTTGTGAGGGTTCAAAATTTAATATTTCCTGCTGATTTTTATGTGATAAAAATGGAAGATGATAGGATTAATGGGAATGCACCATTTATATTGGGGAGACCTTTCTTGATAACCTTTAAAGACATAATTAATTTCCATAATGGTACATTATCTATGGAATTTGGTGGTGACATAGTCCATTTCAACATCCTTGATGACATGAAGTACCCCTCAGAAGAACATTCCTCTCTCTCGGTAAATTCAATTGATGTACTCCCTTCCCCTAAAATCACATCATTTTTTTCCCCTGATCCCCTTTTTGAATTTTCCTCTTTGATTGAAATTCTTGGAAATGAATCATGTGTTGATTGTTGTAGTGGTCTAGAAAAGTGTCATGCATGTTTATTAATTGATAATTTCTTGAACACGGAGGATCACATGACCATCAATGATACTGATATGCTTGTAAAAGCTAATTCTTCATCTGAGGATGATACCATTGAGAAGTTAGATGAGATTAGTGACCTCTCACATTCACACACACTCCCATCAATCCAAATTCCACCTGAATTGGAACAAAAGAAACTGCCTCAAGATTTAAAATTTTCATATCGTGAGAATGGAAAAAAGTTTCCCATCATCATTTCTAGTTTACTCCCTCCTGATCATGAATTGCGACTGATTGAACTTTTTAGGGAGCATAAACAAGCATTGGGATGGACACTTGCAGACATTCCTGGTATTAGCCCATTAATTTGTACACATCATATTTTATTAACTAATGAGGCTAAAATAGTGAGACAGGCACAACGTTGACTCAACCCAAACCTCTTAGAAGTAGTTAAAAAGAAAGTAACAAAATTATTGGCCACTGGAATAATTTACCATATCTCTGACAGCCAATGGGTCAGTCCCGTTCAAGTAGTTCCTAAAAAACTGGCCTAACGGTAATTAAAAATGAAAACAATGAATTGGTTCCAACTCATGTGTAGAATAGTTGGCGTGTCTGTATAGATTATCGCCGACTAAACCAACACTCAAGGAAGAACCATTTCCCATTGTCGTTCATTGACCAAATGCTAGAGAGGCTAGCGGGGAAGTCCAATTACTGTTTTCTTGATGGCTAATATGGATACTTTCAGATCCATATTTCTCCCGAGGATCAAGAAAATACAACCTTCACTTGCCCCTTTAGAACATTTGCCTATAAGAGGATGCCATGTGGCCTGTGCAATGCTTCGAGTACATTCCAGTAATGTATGGTTAGTATTTTTTCGGATTACTTGGAGAATTGCATGGAAGTTTTCATGGATGATTTTACTGTTTATGGATCCTCTTTTGATGAATGTTTAAGTAGTCTTGGTTTCGTCCTAAGTCATTTTATTGAAAAGAATCTTTTATTAAATTATGAGAAATGCCATTTCATGGTGCGACAAGGTATAGTTTTGGGATGTTTCATTTCTGGGGATGGTATCCAAGTAGATAAATCGAAAGTGGATTTCATTTCTTCCCTTCCATTCCCTAAAAATGTACGTGATGTGCGGTCTTTCCTAGGTCATGGTGTATTTTACCATCGTTTCATTCATGATTTTAGTAATATTTCACTTCCCCTCTTTCGCTTACTCCAAAAAGAAAAGGAATATGTTTTTGATAAGGAATGTGAAGAAGATTTTAATAAGTTAAAATGAGTCTTGCATCACCCCTGGTAATCCAACCACCTCGGTGGGATTTACCATTTGAGCTCATGTGTGACGCCTCTAACTATGTAGTTGGGGCAGTCTTATCACAAAGGGTCGACCAAGATCCACATGTCATAGCCTATGCCTCATGTACTTTGGACCCTCCCCAAGAAAACTACACCACCACTGAAAAAGAATTCCTTGCCATAGTGTTTTCCATGGATAAATTTAGGTCATACCTTTTAGGGTCCAAAATATTTGTGTTCTCAGACTATGCAGCCCTACGGCATCTCTTAATGAAACCAGAAGCCAAACCATGTCTCATTCGTTGGATGGTCCTCCTTCAGGAATTCAATCTAGAAATTAGAGATAAAAAAGGAGTAGATAATGTGGTGGCAGACCATATCAGTAGGATCCTTCCATCCTCGGACATTGTATCATCCCCCTGTATTCCCATTAATGACTTGTTTCCTAATGATCAATTGTACAAAGTGAAAGATGTTATTCCCTGGTATGCTGAAATTGTAAATTATTTGGTAGCATCTTGCATTCCTACTGATTTCAACAAAAACCATGCCATTCTTCTAAAACATGACTCTAGTTGGTACATTTGGGATGACCCCTACCTTTGGCGCACATGTAGCGATCAGTTCCTTAGGCGTTGTGTTCCCCATAGCGAGTTTAAATATGTCCTTAGATTTTGTCAGACTCTTGCTTGTGGGGGCCACTTTGGTCCCCAACAGACTGCTCGCAAAGTTCTTGATTCTGGTCCCTTTTGGCCTACACTTTTTCGGGAAGCCAATGAATTTTGTAAATCGTGTCCTCATTGTCAAATAATGGGGAATGTATCTAAAAGGAATGAAATTCCACAAAAACCCTTTCTCTTTCATGAAATATTCGATGTTTGGGGCATTGACTTTATGGGGCCATTTCCCAATTCTTTTGGCAACTTGTACATTCTTTTAGCCGTTGATTATGTATCAAAATGGGTAGAGGCACGGGCCACAAGGATAGATGATTCCAAAACAGTTGTATAATTTTTGATAACTCAGATCTTTTGTCGTTTTGGAGTACCTAAGTTCATCATCATTGACCAGGGTTCTCATTTCTGCAACCGAACAATGCAATCACTTTTGCGTCGATATGGGGTCGGTTATCGAGTTTCTACTTCATATCATCCACAGACTAATGGTCAAGATGAGGTTTCAAATAGAGAGGTAAAAAAAATTCTTGAAAAAATGGTCCAACCCAATATAAAATTTTGGAGTGTTTGACTTTATGATTCATTATGGGCCTACTGTACTACTTTCAAAACTCTCATTGGCATGTCACCCTATCGTCTTGTGTTTGGAAAGAGTTGTCACCTCCCTATTGAGATTGAGCACTGGGCCTACTGGGCCATCAAACAAAGAAATTCTAATCATTCTGGTGTAGGTGCTCAAAGGAAGTTACAGATTTAGAAGCAAGAGGAAATGAGAAGAGATGCATATGAAAACTCTAGGATTTATAAGGAGAGAACCAAGGCTGCCCATGATTGTCTTATCATTCAACGTTAGTTCCATATTGGGCAGAAGGTCCTCCTCTACAATTAAATGCTGAAATTGCATCCAGGTAAGCTTCATTCCAGCTGTTTTGGACCATACATTGTTACTAATTTCTCTCAATTTGGTGTTGTTCAGGGTCAAAATGAAGAAACCAAGCAAACCTTAACTGTCAATGGGCAGCGACTGAAGCCCTATCATGAACCTGTTCTAGAGTCCCCGATGGAGGAACTCCAAGTTCAAGAAGAAAACTATGAATGAAATCCACCAGGTATTATCCTTCCTCCCAACATTCTATTTTACTACAGTGAGGACACTACATACTCTAGGTGTGGGGGGGGGGGGGTGGATACTTTCCTGGGTTAGTTAGGAATTTTCATCGTTTTCTACTTTTGTTATCTCTTTTTGGCCTTCTTTATGGTATTTTCATTTTTCCCCATCCACAATTTCGAAGTTCCATGATTTGGCGACCATAAAGAGGGGAAAGTAAAAATACCCTAATGAGGGCTAAAATGAATTTGTGTATGATTTTACCATCAAGGAGTGATTTTTTTAGTGAATTAGTTTTATGTCAATGATATAAATGGTTGTATCACTTTGAAATATTTGAGATGATTAATTCCCCTTGTGTGAGTAGTTTTGGGAAAACTGTGTCACTAATATCTCCATACATTTTTGCACCAAACCACAATGTGTGAATATTTCTTACATAATATAAGGTAAATATATGTTGCGTTAATATTTTTCAGATTGAAATTATATTTCCATTCGTTCATTCCTTATCCGATATGTTTCATTACTGTACTAGATTGACCTATGCATGTGTACCTAATGTCCGACTATTGTACGCCCTCAAAAAAATATTGGTTGTGTCTTGGGCAGGTCAAAAACCACTCATCCTCAACCTTTTATCTTTTTATAACTATTGCAATTAGTGTCGTGAAGATTATGGTTTGACTTCTAGGAATGCTTAAATGAGTGGGTCTTGAAATATGATTTCAAAGGATTTAGGATAGGTTCGGTGAAAAATCATTTAAAGATTAATAATGTAAAAATAACCTATATTTATTTGAAAGAAAGTGGAATGAATAGCATGGAATGGTTTTCACACACACACATGGATAGTTAGTGTAATGGTTGACCTTTGAATTCCTTTCTCATGTTGGTGTCATAAATCTCTTTGAATTTTATTCTGATATGATTTATAAGACATCTTTTTCCATCTTCACTGGGAAGAACTCCTTGGTGTGGTTCGTGCATTGATCACATTACGTTAAATAAAATTTCATCAAATATTAAATCTTCATTATGTTGGAAATATATATATATATGCATAATTTTATTTGGATATGTGACCTTGACCAGGAGTGCAAATGTTTAGGTGTGGGGGTGTGATCGTACCACAATTCACTGTTTTATTCAACCCTTACACCGCTGTTTTATACTAGTTTTGTAATGAATATTCCAGATATAATAATAAATTTCACTTAATGTTTGAATCATTTAATTAATTTTAGTAAAAATTATAATGGGAAATGTTACTTGTTTTTATTATTTCAATGTAGGTGGAGGTGATTTTGAGGGCCCTTGATAAAGTGGAATATAAATGGGCCAAAATTTCATGGATCCATGGACATCCGTCCACTGTTTTCCATAGTACACGAAATACGTACATCCAAATGATATGAAATTTTTTGGGACTGTCCAAAATTTAATATTCTACATTGCATATTAAGGAACCGAATCCTGATTCGGCTTTTATGCGGCCGATCCGAACTGATCTGTCCAAGCCACCGAATTCAGACCAAGTCAAAGGAGGTGTTTTGTCTTTTATCAAATTCTTGAGCTGTCTTTGTCCAACTGGTGCCATAATTTCGGTGGAGATAGTCACGGGGTAGGGATACAACGTTTATATTTTCTCCAAAGTGATATAAGGTTTCCTGAAGACCAAAACTCATGGTACAAGTGGATTGATGAAATCTGTGTGCCTAAAACCACCTTCCAATTTTCCTCTAAAAGGGCACCAAGGGAACCTCATTTGAAAGTTCGACCAAGGAGTAGGTGCTGCCAATTTGGAGTCCTAGAGGAGTCTCATAATCACCTTTGAGGTTTTGGAGGCCCCTATCCTAATAGGGGAATCAAGGATGAAGAAGGAGTGCCACCCGAGCTTCCTCCTCCCGATGTTGAGCTTAAAGTTGGGTGTTCGTTTGTGAGGGAGCTACACACATGTCAAGGGAGTTCGGATACACACACTAGCTACTGGTTTGGAGTAATTTGGTTTTTTAAACATTTCATTCCATGTGTCTTATTTTATTTTAGATTTTAATTCTTGATTTGATGCATGTGAGTGTTATGCTCTTAATTTCTAACCGATCGGTGTGAGGTTTTGAGTGCGTGAATTGTGTTGTTCGGATTGGACATCACAAGAATCGTTTTTATACCCAACTTTTTTAGATTTCAATATTATTTTTATGCCCTTATTCCATGCATAATTACTAGACCTTGACAATACGATTGTTAAGTCAAGGTTTGGTCCTTAAAGCATTGAAGTAAAATCTTAGGAATTAATCAGGATTCCAATTAACTCCAACCAAAAAATTACTCTTAACCTAAGATGAATCTCTATGAACAATGAACTTGATATCTGTGTAGTGAAATCACAAAAATCCCTTTTATCTCATATTTTTCAAAATCTACTAGGTCACTCAACTTTTAAGCTATTTCAACTAAGTCATTATTTTAAACTCTATTCAAAACCACCCCCTCTCTTAGTCATTTTTATTAAAAATACACACTCTAAACCTAATAAAGGTCCTTGAGAGATGAAATAGGTTCTGCCATAGAATATAAATCAACCTTAAAAATAAAATCAATTTTATGTGTCATGAAATCGCGGTCATAATTCACTTGAATTTAGAAAAATAATTCTTTACTATAATATAATTGAGTCCCTGAAAAATGTAGTGTAGGATCACTAATCTAACAAATTCTATTTTATTTACTTATAATCTATTTATTTATTTCTAGATTTTATAAGTTTTTAATAAGCATTTGAAGATAATGAAAGTGTTTTTCTGTCTACTCTTGATATTTTTTACAATGATGTAAAATTATTTCCAAGGGAAATGATGAAAATGATGAAAATTTTATATTTTAGCCTTCATAACATGTTGATTTCATTGAAAATTATATGAAAATTATATAACCTTAATCTTATACCTATTTCCATAATAAATTTAAGAAAAATATATTATAATAAATAACTTTATTTCATATAATTATTAAAATTCATTTTTTAAATTAATATCCCCACTGTTTTTTCAATATAGAGATTCTCTGGAATATGAAACTTTTTTTACAAGATGTTCGACACCTTTCCAATATTGTAATAAATTAAAAAATATTTGTGTCTCATGAGTATTTTAGCAGAAGATTTAAAATATATAGAGTTAATTAAAACTTCATTTCCAAGGGTATACAATACAGTTAATTTAAAATGGAATCCATTCCCAGGGAATCTCAAATATGAAATTATAAAAGACAAAAAAAGATTATTATTATCAAGGATTTCCATATACTAAGAAAAATTATATTTATGTGTTTTTAAAGAGAATATAAATGGAATAAGATGGACCCTAGAAAACCTACCAATAATTATTCCATAATTATTCATTCATAGTATCTTGATAGAGGATGATTCCAAACAAATTAAATGACTAATGAGGTTAAATACTACAATTTTAGAGGTGGTTAATAAATAAGTAACTGTATTTATAGATTATGGAATAATTTATCAAATTTATGATATCCATTGGGTTAGTGCTATCAAAATAGTACCTAAAAAGTGTGTTTTTATGATTTTAAAAAATTAATTTGGAGTGATTATACTTTTTAAACATCTAGATAAATAGATTTTTTTTATATTCTATCTTAAACTCAACATTTTGACAAGAAAATTTAACTTCTCTCTTCTATTACTTGAAAAAATTCTTGATAGGCCTATAGTGAAGCCTTGCTACTATTTTTTGAATGGTTATTTAGGGTAACTCTAGATTCCCGTTGAACATGAGGATCCATATGAAACTAATTTTAAAAGTCCTTTTGGAAACTTTTATTATAGGTGAATTCCCTTTAGATTACATCATAATCAAAGAACCATTCAACAATGTATTATTATTATTTTTTATATATTTTTATTGGAATATTTAGTGTTTTTAATGGATGATTTCACAATATTTGGAACCTCTTTTGTTAGTTGGTTAATGATATCCTCAAAAAATTCATTGAGAAAAACATCATTCTTGACTTGGAAAATTCCATTATATAGTGGATAGAGGTCATGTGATAGGATATATAGCTTTTATGGATGTAATATAAATTTATAAGTCTATGATTGATGTTGGTTCATCACTACCATAGACAAAAATAGTAAATAACATGATATTTCTCCTTGGAAACATTAAGACTTATAATATATTTATACATGATTTCAAAAATTATCCCACCCCTTGTCTAGATTGTAAAAAAGTGTCATATTTTTTCTTTAATGAATGACGTGATGACTAATATAATGACATGAAAAAAAGTTGTTTTCTATATACAATATTTAAAAACCTAAATGGGACATACCATTTGAACTTATAACAGATGAATCCAATTTGTCTCTATAGAATATATTTGTATCAAAACGTTTTAAAGGATGTTTCATTTTATAGCTTATAAATCTTGGAATTTAGATTAAATCCAATAAAATTATACAACCACTAAGAAATAGTTGATAATTTTGGACTTTGATTGAGAAAAGTTCCAGTGTTCCTTCTTAGTATCACAAGGTATGTATTATATAGGCAAATTTTCCATAATATTTATGATGAGTAAAGATAAGGAAAAACCACGATTCTATGATGGATATTAATGTTATTAGAATATGTTAGTGAAATGAAGGATATGACAGGTATGGAGAACTTAGTGGAGGGACATTTTAGTAGACTACTACTAATTTTTTTAAGAAAACCCCTAAATTATTCAACATATTAGGGAAATATTCCTCGATAAGGAACATCATTGAATTTTATGTTTCTACTATGGATTGATAGCCACGTTAATTATTTTTCAATCAATGATATCCACTACTAGTTATTAAAACAACAAGTTTCCATGTTAGTGATAATATACTGAATGTACAAATGGGATGAATCATTTTTATGGAAGCTCATAAGTGACCATGTAATTAAGAGATCCATCTGGGATTCTCATATACAATCATTAAAAAAATTCTACCATGATTTTAGTTTTTGTGGTCACTTTGGATTGAAAAGTGTAGCTGAGAAGGTATGTAATTCATGTTTATTGTCCCTCCATATTTATGTATGATTTTGAATTATGTATATATTTTAAAACATTTCTATTTGGGGGAAATATTCCACGAAAGATGAAGTTACATAGTATCCACTTTTTTGATGTATTTTATGTTTGAGGTATGAATTTTACGGCCCATTTCCTAATTATTTTCGATATCATAACATTTTACTTATCACGAAATAAGTGTATATGTGGGTAGAATTCATTAGTAATATAAATAATAATGAAAAATTATTTTTAGAGTTCATAATAGCCAACATGTTTTACTAGTTTGAGATTCGTTGATTTTACATCCCTTATTAGGGTTAACACATTTTTAATAAGACTTTATTGGATATTCTAAGGTAATATAGAGTTCATAATAATGTTTTTATTAATTTCCACCATAAAAAAAGGAATTTTTGAGGTACAAAATTATGAGTTCAAACAAATTCATAAGAAAACTATTCATACAATTAGGACTTACTAGAGGTTGAAATTAGTTGATACAAATTGGCATTAATGGACTCCTTATAAACTTCCAATTGGGATATCAACACTTGTGTAAGTCTATTGGAGAAAATTAAATTTACCTATGGAGTTATAAAATCATTATTTTTGGATTTCAGGTGCTATAATGTAGATCTATATGAAACTGAGTATGAAATAAGATTCTACTTTCAAGAATTAATTGAAATAAAATTATAATGATTATCAAAATATTATTATTTACAAGGGGAAAACCAATGTATTAAATTATAAATTGATTCTTTTTAAAGAGTTTATAGAATTAGATAATGTGTTTCAATTTAAATTTAATATCAATGAATTTATAATTTACTTTTATTCCAAATAGACTATAACATCTATTGTTACTAGTTTTTTTATTTTGGTTTTTTATTAATTAGAGACCCAATTAATAATCTAAAAAAATTATCCAGTGGGTGTAGATTGAAGTTATTCATAAAAATAATGCAAGCTACTAAATGGGATGAGATTTTTATTCAAGCTATTGAGTATATATAATGATTTTATTTTTCCTACATTCTCATTTTTTTATGAATTTATTTACAATATTAAAATTATCTAATGAAACTACTAAACAATGAGGTTAGTGGAAAAAATAAGAATAGTAGGGAGGAACATACTTTGTTATGTAAGTATTTTTTTCATTGAATAATTTTTTTTGTTTTTATTTATGTTTATGACACTTTTTGATCTAAAATTAAATTCCATTATATTTTAGAAGAAATGAAATTTGTGAAAAACTAATTTTTCCAAGGGAACTCAATTTATAAGACTGGTGAAATAATATAATTTCCAAATTCAAGGATTTAGAAATTCATTAAGGGGCCACTATATTTTTAAATCTCATTCCATGAAATATAATCAAAAAATTTAAATCATTTACAGGTGATACTTTAATCCATTTTTGATAAATTATTTAAAATTACATCACTTCTAGAGAGTACCAAGCTATGATTTAATTTCAATAATTTTATATGGAATTTAGTCAAATTATTATGTCATTGAGGAAATTTCATTCAAAATTATCAAGGTATTCTTTACATTAATATTTTTTTGTTAAACCACAATGTTTTACTACTTTGATATAAGAACCTTTTTATACCCTAGCTTCAAGGATCAACCTTGTTAGGTACCCACATTAAAATCTAAAAAGCACTAACTACCAAGATTTACATGTGAATACATGATCATAAATGAACACAGGTGTAGGGGAATCTATTTTTTTAGAATATCATGGTAAATGAATTTATTATGTTATTATAGTGGTATATCCTTTAAAATTGGTAAAGGTAGATAACACAATTGTTTTTATATTAAAAGATAATTTTTTTCCTTCATAATGAACAAATAAGTATTAAATTTTCTAAAAATGAAAGAAAATAATGTTTTTAAAGGATTTAAAGAGAAGAAGTTTTTATATAGAATAACTTATCGGGTGAAAATTACATGATAATATAAATGGATGTTAGACTTGACTTACTAAAAGGGGAGTGAGTGAGAATAACATTCATTCGTGTAAATTGGTAATCAGTCTTTTTGTTTCAATTACAGCCAAACCAAACCATTTTTTCCTTTGAAATTACTTAAATCGAAACCTATCATACTATATCAATTAAATAAACTTGTAAATAACTCATGATAATAACTAGTTCTTGACTCATTGGTTATAGATTTATAAAATCAACAATCCTATAGGGACCCATATAGGAGTTTGAATTGATGAATACTTTTTTAGAATTCATATTCTAATAGACATAGAGATAAAAAAAATCTATCTTCTTATTTTATTTTTTAAAAAATCAATTTTAATGGTTTAAGTGGTGAACCCCGGATTACAAAATGGAAATTGTCCAAAACCAGAAAATCCAAAATGAAATTGAAGATGAAATACTAATGAGAGAAAGATTTGTAGGATAGTTGGTATAAATCATCATGGGATTATATGAAAACTCTAAATTAATTTTATATACAAATAGTGAAAATGAAATAAATAAAAAGCTGTAGTATGGGATCAAGTTACACTTTTTTAAATGGTAACTCACATTGGAAGGTGTTTTTAATTATTCTCAAGTAATATTTTTTATATTCACTTTTCTAAGATTTAAATTTTTATGTTAGGGATAATTAAAGGGGACTATTAATTATTTATTTTTCTATAAAATTTAATTATTAATCCCCACTAATTTCATGATAGAAATGATGATGAATAAAATTTTATTTATAGTTTAATTTTATACATTATTACAAATATTTTCAAAAAAATTCTTTTTAGTAATTTTACAATTATCCTATTATTAGTTGATTAAATATATAAACCTATTAAGTATTAATATTTAATAATTTTTAGTTCATGTATAAAATATTATGTATGGACACCACCCATATTTTAGAAAATTAAAAAAAAATAATGAGAATAATGTAAAATTGAAAACCTATTTTAATAGGTGAGTGATATGTAAGAGTTACCTCATTAAATTATATACAAGAGAATAAAAAATTTTGTAAACTAGCATATGGTTCATCCCATATATATAAAAATTATGCATTATATATAAAATTTATTGGAAGATATTGTGAAAATTATGGTTTATTCAGATGATACATAATATTTATGAATTCATATCATAAAATCAATTCCGATGATTTACTATGTGCTGGGAGATGCATAACAATTGATTTGTGGTGTTCATGTCCTGGTAGGGATTCCCATTTCATAGAATAAGTTCATGAAATATACATATTATTGATATAAATATAATGCATGGTTTAAATTATTAATTTTTTTGGAAGATAACATAGAGAAGGAGGTGATAGAGTTTGGAAGTTGAAGGATTAACATCTATAATATTATTAATGATATTGATGAATTCTTATTTATTATATATAAAATATTTCCTTCATAGTGGGGGACTAAAATTTTATGAATTATTTTTTTTCATATTTGAGATTAATTTTTTGTGAGATGAATCTTTTAAGCTACACTAACCTAAAATTAATGTAGAATCCAAATGAAATAAGATAAATTTATAGTAGATATTTTTATTTGATAATGAACTCCATACAAAGTAATTATCATTTTAGATAAATAAAAATTGGGTATAGGGCATGATAGATTCCCCCTTGACATAAATAAAATTCCACAGGTATATAATTTTGTATTTTTTTCAATATTTCAGTGATTTTACTTTACTATATAAAACAATCCATACAAAATAGTTTCTATATCATAAGTTAGGGTTTCACTGGTCATGGATTTTGGAAATTTAGAGTATATAACTATTATGTAAGATATCATCTAGATATACATGTGATTATTTATGTTTTTTATTTTGATAAATTATATAGTTGATATCATTTAAGGTTTTATCCATTTCGGAGAAGTTGAGTAAAATGTTCCATTTTGAATGATGGAGTTTCACCACAATGATTTGTCATTCCAAACATATTTGGGAGTGCCTAGCATGAGACTATATCATGGCCAATTTATGTTGATGTATGAGATGATGAATCCATATGATATAGAAAAATACCTAAGACCCACATAACATATTATTCAACATTCTCACCCGAATTAATTTGGAATTGAGGAATGGTTTTTGATTTAGGTTGATTTTTTAGGATATCACATCATGATATTTGGATGGTCACATCAACATATTTTTAATCCACTCTCAATATAATCTCATAAACCAATGAAAGTATCATTTACCATAATATATACTACTATATTCAAACTACTGAATCTTTTTAAAATTCACCCTAATATTCTCTAATAGGAAATAACATTCTTGTATATTTTTTTATTGTATTCATTAATCATAAAGTGAATAATGGAACTAGATCATGAATAACATTTAAAGTGATTGAGAATTAAAATATTTGGGTTTATAGGGAACCTAAAATTGAGAATAACAAATGTAATCCATGTGTAATACCCACTAATCCCAAGAAATTATGGTATTTTAAATAATTAATCTTCCTGTTGGTGAAATTTAGACTTTTATTTAAATAAAAAATAACACAATTCGGAGAGGTTAATAAGTGAACCAAGTAGGATATGGAATCCTCAGTCTACAATTCCATATTCAGGTAAATATATTATAATAGTGATCTAGTGTGTAATTGTTAGACATGGATCTTTAATTCCTTTCTTTGTTTCTAATATTATCTTGGTTCTTAGTTTTCTCTTGGTTTATGGGTGTTCGATGATTGGATTTGGTGTCTCAAGTTATCTTGATCTAACTTGTTAGTTTTTTAATTCATCGATGGTATTTGGATTTTTATTTTAAAAGGTAATTTATAAGGATGAGGTGTTTTGGAATTTCTTATTTGACACTCCTAGTGTCACCTTTTGTGTGGAAATTTTATTGGGGTGGTTTCTTCAAGATTTGGGAAAAACCTTGATCTCATTTCCAGATTTAAAAACAAAATTTTTTCTTTTATACCTCCATCTTTTCTCAGTATTGTTCACCGATTAAAATTACCACTTGGACCATTCTAACCTATTGAAATATCCATATCTATTTGGACCCCTTAATAACTCATAATCATGGCGGATTTGGGTGATTTATTCAGGCTTTGGTCCAACCCGTGTGCCCATTTCCAGATTTATGTAAATAATTTATTTTTTTTATATCAAATTTATTGTTTTCATATTTTTCAGTTATTCCACATCTCAATCGATCACACAAACCCTATGTGAACCCCCATGTTCCATTTTCCCTCTTTAGAGATCATCTTTATCATGTATTAGGGAGAATTTCTTCAAGGTTTCTCAAATCATCCATATTTTAAAATAGAATTTATTTCTTTCTTGAATCATTAATTTTTATCTCTTTCTCCACTATTTCAATCCCCACATGACCTACACACCCTTAGTTTAACCTACCTTCCTATTTTGGTTGCTTGGAGATACAAAAATTGGTGTATTTGGGGAGATTTTTTCAAAGTTTCTCAAGTGATTTCCTCTCTTGATCCTCACATTTCCTTAGGGTTTCTAACCTCATTCTTGAAGATCCAAATGTCCAAAAACTAGGTTTTAGTAAATATGGTTTTGTTTTTGGTTTCTTGGTAAAATATTGTTGATTTAAGTTTGTTTTCACTCCCTTGTGGCATGGTAGTGGTGCAGTTGATTTTTTTCACAATGATTTTGGGGGGTTTGATACAAAAGGTTAGTGATTCCATGTGTAAGAATTATTTGATGAGTTATATTGATTTATTGATATATTTATCAAATTCCTCATATGTTTATTTTGGTGTGAAATCTGTTTTTGGTGGAATTGGTTGACCGTTTAATTTTAAAGATGCATTTTTTCATGAAATGGTGTGGTTTTCCTATGTAACTCTTGTGGTATCCTTTGGGGTTGTTTTATAACATATGAAAATGGTTTATTAAATGTGTATTGGACTTACAAATCTCATTGGGTAGGGTTTTGGTGTGATTTTGGCCTCAACGATGGGTTTGGAATGGTTTTTTTGTGAAAAACATTGTTATACATCCTGAAAGTGCTTTATGAAAATTGTAAATGGTTTATTGAGCTATACAATGTCTAAAAAGGATATTTAAGAACTGTTTTGGTTGGTGTATGCTATTAAAAGGGGTTTTTTAAGAGAAAATATTGATTGAGGATGTCAAATGTTTTTATAACATTTTATGAATTGTTTAAATGTATGATTAAATTGTAAAAAGGTTGTGAAACATGTTTATGGGTTGTTTTGTGGGAGTATGATGTTAAAATGAATTTGAATGTGAATGGAGTGTTATGTGACGTTATTGTGGGATGTTTGGTGTCTGTGTATTTTTGAAATTTTATTTTAATGAAAAAATTGTATTTTAAGAGATGAATAACATTATTGATGATAAATAGGGAAACCCAGGGATCTAGGTTGGTGGATGTGTACTAGTATGCTAGTGATCTGGAGTGGGTTTGTCCCTATTTCATGTAAAAACTTTAATGATGACAAAACTAACCAAACTATTATGATGATGTTGGGGACCACTTGGTTATGTGAATGTAACCTTCTAGTGGCTCATGCATGAGAATATTTATTTATTTTGATTGCTATTCAATGAGATACGAGGTACTCAGGGCCCACAACTAGCTAGTGCCTAGGGGTGTTCTCGGGACTAGTAATCATTGAATATATGATACTCACCGTCATAATACCATATGTTTGGATGGAAAATTCAGTATCTTATGAATTTAATTTAAAAGTTTTCATTCATTAAAATATCCCCTTGAAAATTATTTTCATTTAAACATTCATCCTTTAAGAATTTTTTATTAATTTTTCTTGTTTCGGAAAACATGATAGATTTTTATCTTAAAATGTTTATCACATGGAGTCTTTTGGGTGGAATCATATTGGTTTTAGACTCATTCCATTCTTACACCATTGGTTTTATGTAGACTAGGTAATCTTTCACGTAGGTATGGAAAAATCATTTAGTGACGGTGGTTCGGGTTGTTAGCTTGCATTCTTGGTGCGATGTTATAGAGACGGCTTGGGGATGATGGAACTATGCCATGTGATGGAACTGGAGTTCTTTTTAATGATACATTTTACTTTTTTCCCTCATGGTATTTTTCTAAAACCATGTATTTCAGTTCTGAATTGTATTCATGGTTTTTTTGGATTAAATTTTTAGATTCAGATTATTTATTATTTTAGGTTGTTTAATGCTTCTAAATTTAGGTAAATCATGCCCAAACACTTTTTCTATGATACTAGTTAAATTGTTCCAGAATTTGGGGGATTGGTAATTCCCATTGGTCCTTTCAACATACCATGTAGATCGTCAGTTTTGATGGAGACCAGATATGGTTCGTGACAAAATGGTATTAGAGCATGTTTTCTTTTTTTGGGTCATGTTCTTTTGGGAAAATGTCTGGGTAGACCGGAGCTAGAATTTTTGAGAATTTACATTCTGATTATGAGTGCTTTCCAAGTCCATCAATCCTTTTTATGGTATTCATTTCATTAGGTTATGTTGGGTTTTATCTGAGTTCTTTTATTATCATGGTTCATCGAAGTTTAGGGTAATGAAAAGAGAGTTTGGTTAATGGACTTAGTGATCTAGAAAGGCCTAGAAAGACATGTGGAATTAAGTATATTTCCCTAGAACACTCTCCCTGATGGTGATGTGATTAGTGTATGTCTACAAACCATATGTCCAATCCACCCTCAAGAACTAATTTCCCCCCACATTTTATTGTGTCTTTTTATTTTGGAATTTTGTAAACATGGTTTTAAAGCAAATAATAATAATGAATTGATTTTAAGAAGTGTGAATTTTTATAAAATAATTTTCCTATAAATAAACAATTGTTTATTTCTAAAAGAAATAAATAAAACTTCAGAATGGTTTTGAATAAGTAAATGGTGTGATTAAACCTCTTTTGAAATTATGAATTATGTTAAGGTGGGTTGGGAAAATCTGTTTCAAATAAAGTTTTCTAAGCTGTTGAAAAGTGTTTTGAGTGGAATGACATGTTTTGGAATTTATGTGAGGATTTTTAAGATTAATTTTTGATTGTTTAATTGGGGGTATTTGTAAATGATTCATTAATGTCTCTAAACTTTTCTTAAATGGGGATAAATGAGTTTCAAAATGAATGGGTGTTGATGAAATGGAGCTTTTTATAAAATTGTAAGTGTTTTGATATGTGTTGAGATGTTTGGAAATTAATATTAATGACATGAATGTGTGTTTTAAATAATTTTTACTATTTTTATAAATATTATTGTAATATTTTAATGGGATTTTGACTTTTTGGTTAGCGGCTTTGAGAAAAAGGATGTGTCTGTTGAATGTGTTGGTTTTGAAATGTGTAATGAATGTTTGTTTTAACCTTTTTTAATTTGGTAAGAGACCACATGCATGGATTTACAAGGGAATATGGATGGTTAATGGAATTTTAGGATGAGTTCCGATAGGAATATGAGAAGGGTTCCTCGTGTGGCATGAAAACATTCATGTGTGACGTCCATGGGGTATCATTGGTGGAGGTGCCAACCGTCGACCCATTTATTTTAAAAGAGATGTTTCTAAAGAAATATTTCATATCCTGATGACCTATTTGGGTGGATTCTTTTGTGTTTTGGGAAATATTGTGGTGGGGTGTATTTAGTTCAATAACACCTCTGTTTTGAACGATGTTTTTGGTTTTTTTGTTGGTAAGTTGGGTTGAAGTGTTGATCGGTGGCCCTTTGAGAGAAATGTATCAGGAAGCCCTTATAGTTTCTCTCCTCATGTGTTCCAACCTTATTTGTGGTACATTTTGACCAAAGGACCAGCTTGGTTGGGTCCTTGTATTTTTTTATTGTCTAGGGTATGCCCTAATAAAGAGTTAATGCATTATTGAAGTGCATCCATTGATGATTCGCCATTGGCAAGCCCTCCAGTTGGTCAATGTATATACTCTCTTCCTAGATTTCGAGGTTGAGTCTACCCCTCTTCTTTTTTGGTTAAGTGGATCCTTTTGTGGTAGGAGAGTGTTTTTGGAAGGTTGAAATACACCTCAGGTCCTTATATTGTGAAATTTTCTTAAATCATCATTGGAGAAGTTTGACATTGTTGTGTCTATAAGTTTTATTAGTTGTGGTGAAAGGGAATTCCAGTGAGGAAGGTGAATAAAATCATGTGTTGTTGGTTTATAATGATTTCCTTAAGGGCCTTTGGGCCTTTCATCAGTCTCATCATGGAAAGGGTTCATGTTATGAAACCGATGTGGAAACAATGGACCATTCAAGGATGTTATGATTTCTTACAGTAATCTGAAGCTAATTAGAACTGTGTTCAATGTTTCACTCCCAGTAATGACCTCATCACATGAAAGGGTCATGTTCAGTGGTGTCTTGTTGTGTTTTCTTCTTAGGTAAAACATGGATGTTGCAGAACCTTTTAAGGGGTTTTGATTAAGTGAAAGCATGTTTTTATTATAATAATTTTTAATTCCTTGTTTAAAGTGAAGATATATTCCATGTGTTTTCCTTCTGTTATTTCTTTTTCGGGGTAAAAGAGGTGATTCATGTGCATCACCAAAGTCCCTATTTCGGTAAAGGTGTGTTGATTGATCTAGTGATTTTTGTGGAGTGTTGTGATTAATAGCTCATAACTGTGGAATATAAGTTTCTTCAAACATCAGGTCTCCATCCATAGGCATCGAAGTGAATATTTTCACACAATCAAGAAATCACCAGGGGTGTAAGGGATCTTATTTTCACTTCTATCTCTAGTTTGGGGTGTGGAGACATTTTGAAGTTTCTATGTGGACATTTAATTTCAAGTGGACATGTGTGGGGTAAATAGACATGGAGACCCTATCCCTCGAGTTTTTAATCTGTGTTGGTAGAGAAGTCCCTCCTTTGTTTGAGGGGGGCAGGGTGGTCTGGTTTCGTCAAACCTAGGGCTTGAACTCTTGTGGGAGAAACCCTTAGTGTAGTTGTTCATGTATGAATTACTTGGTGCGGTCTTTTTGATCTCATTATTGGTCTGGCTAAGTAAAGGATGGTGATTCATGTGGATGTGGTGAACCAGGGAGTGTCTTTTCAGGTTTGGAGTTTCGTTGACTGACCCCCACCCCCCTTTTGCAGTGGGGAATCGATATTACAAGATCTTATTCATGTCATCCCCTATTAGTTGGTTAAGAAAATTGATTCTTATGGTGTGTAGACCGACCATGTGTCTCATATAGATTTTTTAGAATAATTCAAATGTTAGAATGTCCATTAACGTTGGGTGTCTGTTTGGTATCTCAATGTGGGTGTCCCAATTCTGTCTTGGGAAATTAAGTTATCTCTTATGGTGGGGAGTCTTTTCATGTCTCCCCAAATCAGTAATTTTGTTTTATTCCAGGTGTGGGCATGGAGGTTTCTTGTATTTTTTGAATCTATCTGACCACCAATTTCTTTCATGGATAAATGTGGGATTGGATAATGCCTAGTGGGATGTGGTATGAATTTGTTTTATCATTTCATGTCAGTGTGGTATATTTTCATTGGAGAGAGTGTCCCTTCCTTTTATTGATCAAATGGATGTGTTTTGGCCTTTTAGGGGTGAGCAAACTTGGAAAGGGATTCCATCATGGTCTATCGGTTGGGTTTTGTTTTTGCTTATAACATTGTCATGGCATTTCAAGGGTGGAATGCTTTATAGTAGGGATACTTTTAACACCTGAATATTCAATTCCATGCTTTGTTTCGAATCTTATTTTGAATATTAGTTTTCTCTTGGTTTCCTGGTGTTCTGAGATTAGATTTTGTGTCTCGGGTGTTCTTGATCTAATTCATTGGTCTTGGAAGTCTTGGATGGTATTTGGACTTGTCTTTTTTAAAAGGAAAGGTATATGTATAATGTGTCTTGGAATTGCATTTTTGACACTCCTAGTGGCACCTTTTGTGGTGTATTTTTATTGGGAGTGGTTTCTTTAAGATTTGTGCCAAACTATGATTCCATTTCTAGATTGAAAGACAAATGTTTTTTCTTATATAACTACATCATTTGTGAACATTTTGAACCCATTCCACTTCTCAATTGGCCTCCTCTGAACTATTCAAACCACCATATCCATTTTCATTCCTTAGGAACTCATAATCATGGTGGATTTAGGTGATTTATTCTTACATTAGGGCAACCCGTGAGCCCATTTCCAGATTTAATGAAATAATTTAATTCGTTTATATGTCATTCATTTTTTAGCATTTTTAGATCATTTCACCTCTCACTGAACCCAAAAACCCAAGCTACACCCCCATTTTCCATTTTACCTCTTTGGAGATCATCTTTATTGTGGATAAGGGTGAATTTTCTCATGGTTTCTCAAATCATATAGATTTTCCAAAGGAATATGTTTCTTTCGTAAATCATTAATTTTTTCACATATCCCACATTTTAATCCACAATCGACCTCCTTGGCCTTATTCAAACATCACTTCTAATTTTTTCTGCTTGGAGATTCTACTATTTGTGTATTGGGGTTATTTCTTCAATGTTTCTCAAGTGATAGAATTCTTCTCTTATTCCATCCATTTACTTTTCTCATCCTTCTTGATGTTCCCAATTTCTATAAACTAGGGTTTTTTACCTACAGTTTGATTTTCGCTTTCCTGGTCCAATATTGTTGATTTAAATTTTTTTCACTCCCTTGGGGTATATAGATGGTACAGTTGATGTTTTGAAAAAATATATGGGGTTTTTAACACAAATGATAGGTTATTCCATGTGTAAAAATTAATTTATGAGTTATCATGATTGATTAAATTATTTATCATGTTCCTCATATGTTTTTTTGTTGTGAGAAATCTGTTTTTGATATAATTAGTTGAGCATTTACTTTTAAACATTCATTTATTCATGAAATATTGTGTTTTCTATTGTAACTATTTTGGTATCATTTGGGGTAATTTTATAACATATGGAAAATGTTTATTAAATGTGTCTTGGGCTGAAAACTCTTGTTTGGTAGGGTTTTGGTGTAATTTTTTCCATGAAATAGGTTTTTTGAATGAGTTTTATGTGAAAAACATTATTATACTTCATGGAAGTGTTTTATAAAAATTTTAAATGGTATATTGAGTTATAAAAAGTGTGAAAAGGGTATTTAGGAACTTTTTTTGTGGGATTATGTTATTAAAATGGGTTTTTGAAAGATAAAAAGATGATTGGTGATGTCAAATGTTTGGATAATATTTTATGAAATGTTAAAATGTATTATTATATTGTTAGAAGGGTGTGAAACACTTTTACAGGTTGTTTTGTATGAGTATGATGTTAAAATAAATTTTATTGTGAATTGAGGGTTATGTTACATGATTGTGGGCTATTTGGTTTTTTTGTATTTTGGAAAAGTAATTTTCATGTTAAAATGGCATTTTATGAGATGTGGAACTTGATTGAATAGAAAGAGGGAAACTCGGGTGTTAGTAGAGGTGGAAACTCAAGAGGGGGTGAATTGAGTTCCTACACTAAAATTATGTTAAAAACCTTATGATAAAATCCCCCAATTTTAAACATCCAGGTTAATTAAGGCAGTAGAGGTATAAATGTTCAATTTCATAATAAGCCTCTCAAAGGATGATTAGTCCTTAGTTGAATCAATGTAAAAACTTATCCGGATTTTGATAAAGGTTTACTAAATTAAACACATATACAAACCAACCAAAAATAACAATCAGAGTTAATGTAAACTAGTTTTCTATCTTTTAAATAATAAGTAGTGGAAGATAGAAAAATAGAGTATTAAAAAATAATGTACACAGCATAATTAAAAAATAGGTTCTGTCTCAAGCTAAGACTTAATCCTCTCTACATGGTGATCACCTACCACCAAGCAGTTTATATTAATAAACTCGATATACATCCTGTATCAGTCTTTACAATAGTTTTCACATACAGTCTAGGTCTCATAACCTATACAATAGTTCTTAATGGGAAATACAAACAACCCGGTCACACACAGACTCTTCCAAAATTATACATGGGAAACAAAAATTTACGGAATTTTTTGTGAGAGGATTTTCAATCCTTTAATTTAAGCATATGAGATAGTGTGTGTGTGTGTGTAACAGAAAAACACACACTACTCAAATATGTAAGATAAATAAAACAATAGATCTAATTTTATGAGGATTTATTTAGAAGGATATATGTATTTTCAGTTCATCTCTAGACTCCTTAGTGTGAAGAAATTGCAGTTTGAGGCCTTCTCTGGAAGTCGTCTCCAAAACAGAGTGTCATAAATTCAGGTTATGGATTCCAAGTATTGAGGTGTTCATATTTTAGGTGTAAAAGTGATTCCATGTAGCACAAAAAGTAACCCTTGAATTTATTCTCCCAAATGATCTTCGTGAAGCTCTTGGGTTCACAGTGTAAGTTTTAGTATGTTCTCCTTATTCTTCAGGCCTGTCGTGTAATATATCTCACCCAGCAAGGTCTTCTCTAGCTCGATCTTCTATTTTATTCTTGAAATCCAACATTAGGAATGATCAATCCATGTGCGGTCTTCCACGTACCTCGTACTGTCTCTAGATATGTCTACAATAAAAATTATTTAATGTGAGAAGCATTAAATTTACCAAAAATGACTGTTAGAATAATAATAAAAAAATTGAGAAAGTATAGAGTAGAAGAGTATAGGTATATGTAGACTGGTAACGGTATCCTTCTCAGTAGTATCTTCTCAATGGTAGGCTTATCAGTGGTAGACATGTGAATTCCAAAGGATCTTTCAGCAGTAACCTTTAATCAGTAGACTTCCAGTGGTAACTTCATAGCAGAAACCTTGTTGTAGCAAGCGTTAAATGGTAACCTTCTAAAAGTAACCTTTTAGCGGTGACTTTATTAAGATTCCAATAGTAGGCTTCCCATCAATTACCATATACCAGTAACCTATAGCAGTATATCTACAACAGTATCCCTTGAGCGGTAGACTTGTAGCGGTGAACTTGCATTGGTAACTCAGCAGTAATTTTCCTCAGCCGTAACCTTCAAGTGGTAACCTTCTAGCCATAACCTCTCTAATTGTAGCCTCAACCAGTGACTTAAACAGAAGGATCTTAACAGAGAACTTTATACCAGTGACCTTTTACTTATAATATTTTACACTGTAAACATAATCAAGAAAGTAACGAGATCAAAAATACATAATTGTCACATGATAAAAACAATAAAAACTAATGAAATATGATTGTCATATAAATGAAACATGATTTGGGATTATCAAAATAGGTGAGTCAAAAAATCTCCCCATTTTTGATACTCACAAATTATGGCTGTGAAATTTAGAATAAGTATTATTGTATAAGAGTTAAGTATATTTTCTAATCTCTTCAATGGCATCAATATACATTGTATCAGGGCTAAAACCTTTTCAGCTAAAATCTCAAAATCCAAATGAAATCATTTTGAATCAGAGCTGTAATAAATATTTATTAGAGCAATGAGTAAAATAATTACAATGAAGAAGAGCTATATAAACATAAAATTAAACCAATTTTATTATTGAAAATATATTAGAACATAAATTTATAGGAATTTAATTTATGCAAGGGATACAATCTTGAAAATTCTCCCCCTTTTTGATTGTAAAAAAACTAAAGGAAAAAAGGATATTATTTTATTAATGAAACAATATTACATTATAAAAAAAGATTAAAATGACAGCTATAAAATAAGATAGAAAACAGTCAATCCACTTCAAAGATATCCAAGTGAGCATTGCCTTTGGGAGGTGAAGAGCTAGGTTCTGAAGATGGAGGTACATGCCTTGGTATAGCAGTATATAAAGTTGGAGGAGCTGCTGTAGAAGTATCGATAGACTGGTAATGAGTAGATCTCTGAGGAATCCTAGGAGTCACGCTTCTGATGGCCTCTACAGGAGTCAGCAAAGGGGCAGTACTGGTAGATCCTGATGTAGCTGAGGAAGAAGGAAAGGCGGGATGGACAATAATAGGAGCACAATCCATTGTCTCATTATAAGACTTATTCAATACACTAATCAACCTATTCACATCATCCTAACCATTCACGTGTGCTTCCATAGGCTTCTTAAAGCCCTCAAACACAGTTACCATCTTTTGTAAAACACTATTAACATACCGAATTTATTTTTCCACTTGATATCATGAAGCTATATATGAGTATAAACTCACAACTGACTGTTTCAAAGTCTCCACATATTATTTTAAGGCTCTTACCCAATTCCATCATTCCTTTACTTCATGTAGAAGATTTTATTGTATTCTAGACATTATTCTTTCCAAAATAGATGCTACATGCTCTTGATTCAGAACCACTGTTCTCTCTATCCCAATGGATCTTTCATCAAATAATCTCTGCAAATCTGATTTCAAAGACTCAAAGGAATCCTTATTTACATAATAATGAAGTAGAAGAACACCTAGTTGCACTATAGTGGTCTATGAAACATAATGAACTGGAGTTATTCTGTCAAACTTTTCATCTTAAGAGTCTTCGTAGTCTAAACCCGAAATAATGAATTCAGGGTACATCGAAAAACCTTCTATTGGTGAATAACAAAAACAGAACATGTTGAAGCAGGTTCCTCCCCCTCTCTTGGATCTTCCTATTAGACAACTACATTCTCTTATTCCACTATTCCTTGATCAATTGAATCATCTGTATAGTCTATTATTTCTTCTTCAATAGAATCTTCAACCACCTCTATTGCAATTACAACAGATTAAACTTTCTCTTATTTTTAATTCTCTACCATTTTTGTACATCGTATCAAATGACTATGACTTAGGCATTATTATTCACTTTCATCATCATCGGTTTCAGACTCCTCATGATCAGATTCAACTTCGTCCTCCTTCTCTGAGGTCTCTCAAATAATAATGTCTCTTAATACATTCTCCTCACATTATTCTTCTGTGGTTTCCTCATCATCACTGTCTCTTAGGACAATATCTCTTCTGGAAAAATTATTTGGTGGATTGGCTCACCAAATAATACAACACCAACATGAGGACTTGATGGAAGGTCAGGATCACTCCTATCATCTACAAGAGAACATCTCTTTCTTGCAAATCAGTAACCTCCTCTTCTTCGTCTAAATACACAGGTTCCACTTCATCAGGTTTTAAACCTGGATCTCTTTTTTACTTTGGCCTAGTAGGATTTAAAATGGGGTTGAAGTATTCATATATATTAGCCTCATCATTCACCCATTCCCTTTTCCAAGGGTTCCAGTTTATCCTCATACACTTTCAAATCATTTTGGTAATACAGAAGTTTCCCATAACAACTATGGTTTCTTCCTTATTTTTAGCAACACCTTTCACTTTCAACATCAAATATATCATCTTGGCATGAAACAATGAATTTTTCTTGGAACCAGGACTAGTCATATCCTCTAACTGAACCATCAAAATGTGCAAAGGTTTATTCTTTGTCCATTCTTCAACAAATAATACCAAAATATTTCCTGATATTTCAAACTATCAAAGTCCACTCTCTTGGGTCTCAAGACATATTGGATAAACATAAATGGTAATTTCCTTTCCCCATCCACATAAGCAGCAATTACCTTTACAGGGATTCCACTCCCTATCAGTTTAGGCAGAGCCACTTCATAGTAGAAAAGACCACTAATAGGAGGAACCACTCTAGAATAATAGTCAAATATTCCTTCATGTGGGACTCTTAAACATTAATCTCATTTAATAGAAGAGAATATCACACCAACTCTATTAACCTCTGAAATAATTCAGTTCCCATACTCCAATTTTATTAACTTCAGAAACTCATAAAACTCCTTTACTAGCTTTGGGTAATTTGGTACATATTTTTTTGTGAAGCATTCAACTCACTCTTCAGCATCGAGTGCCTTCAGCACCAGAGAATTGATCAACAATATCCATTATGAACTTAATTATTACTCAGACACAATTTCCCTCTTCAAAAAATGAGGATTGATCATATTTTGCATAACATTTCTTCAACCATAAGACTCTGATCGATGTCTCTAAGGGCTTGGTGCATCTCCTTCATCACCAACCATCGGTCTCTTTACTCTTTCTATTGCGATTTGACAGTTCGAGACACTAATGTTGGACACACCGATTTTCGACACTCAGATGTTCGATGCACCGATGTTCGACCCACCATTGTTCGACAAACCGATGTCCTACTCACCGATGTTCGACATACCGATGATTGATACACCGATGTTCGACCCACCGATGTTCGACACACCGATGTTCGACACACAGATGTTTGATACACCGATGTTCGACAAACCGATGTTGATATACCAAAGATGACACACCAAAGATGACACACCGAAGATGACAAACCGAAGATGACACACCGAATATGACACATCGAAGTTGACACACCGAAGTTGACACACCAATGATGACACACTGAAGATCAAACACCGAAGTTGACACACCGATGTCGACACGCCAATTTTAATAGATCGATGATGACAGACTGATACTTATGACACACCGATAGTCATAAATAACTGATTTGAATTTATTAATTCAATTTTATTTCTAACATTCATATTTAGACAAATTAATGTTTATGAAAATATTTAATGTTGTTTGTAGGACTATCCGTAGATAGTATGAGGTATATTCATGTGGGGATATCTTCATGCCAATCGGATCTTAAAGTATAAAATAATTACAAGATCAACCTAAAACAGAGTGACTCTGAACCTGGTAGAAAAACAAAAAAGGTCATTTGTGTGAATATGCAAGATATTTCCAAAAGAAGAACTCGAAGCATGAGTATATAGGATGTTTAATATTACAAGTCGAATCCTGATAAATATCATTGAACATCCTGGCATCAAAGAGTTTAACCTTTACACACCTTGAAGCTAGATTACAGAGACTATGATACTCTATTTTTGATCCAACATCCAAAATAGGACTCGAATATCATTTTTTCTACATCCAATGAGTCTAGAGCTTTACTACACAACACATAGAGACTTTTAAACTCTATTTGTCCTTTTATAACTCTATTGTGTTCTTGTATTTAATTTTTGAGCAGTGTGTGATTCTATTTGTTTCACACACACAGTCTCCTAAGATTAACTAAAGGATACTAAAATATCCTCACACTCAATCATTTTAAACTCTTTTATCCCACGTAGAACTTTGGAAGAGATCATGTGAGATCTATTTGATATTTTTCCCACGAATAACTATGGTAGAGGACAAGTGTGACCTGGATAGTCCTGTGTGCTTTTTTGAACCCCGATCCAGGGTTTGGATAAAAATTTTATTAATATAAACTACTTGCTGCTATGTGATCTCCAAGTGGATAGGACTATGTCTCATCTTGAGACTTAACCTCTTGTTTTAACGATTGTGTTGTTTGTCTTGTGTTCTAATCTGATTTTTATTTTTCAAATTAACAAAAACTAAACTTTTATAGTTAGTTTAGAAAATGTTTATACTTATTCTGAATCAATAGATTAGTTTTAAATGTTTGACTAATATTTATATTTGTAAAACTGGGAACTAATCAATCTTCAGATAAACTAATCTAACTTTCAGGACTTATATAAATTCACTACAAAGTAACTTTGATTTTATTTTAATAGGGGGTGTGTTATTTTAAAGAACCAATTTTAACAGAAATTTTTATAGATACTCAATTAACCCCCCTATTGAGTAATAAACTCTGACCAACATCTGGTATCAGAGGATTTAAAAGTTATTTTCAGTTTTCAAATCTTGTAAACTGTGATTATAGTTGTTTTTCAAATATCTCAAAATTTCTGTTATTTCAAAAAATTTATCTCTTTGAAATTATTTTACAATCTATATCATGGAAAATATATATGAAATGGATTATACCAATAGAAAACCTTTCTTTAATGGAAATAATTATGCTCAATGGAAGCTTAAAATGAATATACATCTAGAAAGCATGGGATTTGAAATCTGGACTACTATTGAAAGTAAATATACAATTCTTGAAACTGCTAGAAACACTTGGGATGAACCTACCAAGACCTCCTATAACATTAATTGTAAAGCAATGAAAGCTTTGTACTGTTCACTATGAGATGAAGAGTTTATTCGTATCTCTACTTTTAAAACTACACATCTCATGAGGGAACATCTAATGTTAACGAAATGAGATTAAATAATTATACTATTAAATATGACAACTTCAGAATGAATCCTAGTGAGTCTATTTCTGATATGTATCTCAGGTTCAATGAAATTGTGAATACCATGATTTCTTTTGGAAGATAACTAACAACCAAAGAGTAGGTTATGGGGATTCTAATATTCTTACCAAAAAGATGGCGTGGAAAATCTGTGCTTACTAGAGAATCATGTGATATGGATAAGATGACAGTGAAGGAATTGACTAGAAAATTAATGATGTATGAAGAGGAATTAAAGGTAAATCAAGAAGAGTATGATCCAAAATAAAAGACTGTAACTTTAAATACAACTACTTATAAATATAAAGACAAGGACAATGTTCAAACTGCTATTGAAATCTCAAGTAGTGATAAAGTAGCTAAGTACAGTGATGAAGAAATGGCCCAGTTGGCTAGAAGATTCAAGAAATTTTATAGGATAAATAATTTTTTCTGAAAGACCATTTACAATGGAAAATATGATAACAAGGGAAATTGTAAAAAGGATTGGAAGAGAAATGATAAATCAGAGGAGATAATTTGCTATGAATGTTAAGGGAAAGAACATGTGAAGGCTGACTGTCTAAATATGAAATACAAGAAGAAGTATGAAAATAAGAATAGAAGGTATAAGAAAGAAATGAAGGCCACCTGGAGTGCTTCTGAGGACAACTCAAGTGAATCTGTCTCTTCTCAGAATGAGAAAGATGATATGGCTAATATGTGTTTCATGAAAAACACAACTAAGTTTACCTTATACTATTCTGTGCATAATTCTTATTATTTTGAAAATGAATTTGAGAATATGAAAAATGATGAATTGTTCGACTATAGCAACATGCTAGAAGAAACATATAATGAGTTGAAAGATAAGTATAACTCTTTGAAGAAACAACATGATCTTACTGTGACTGTTAACTCTTAACATACAACTGAAAAAGAGGAAAATGATCAATTGCTCAAGGAAAATAATGAGTTATAAATGTCTAATGAGCAGTTGAAGAAATACTTGGAAATGTTTATTAATGAGAAAAATACTCTTAATCAAATTCTTGGTAAACAAATATCTCCTAAGTATACTTCTGGAATAGGATATCGACCAAGTCAAAGCAATTTATCCAAATCACATTTTGTAACAAGATCTAGAAAATCTGCTCCCATTTTCGAAAACTATAATTTTACAGCAAGTTCCAGTTCCAAAAATTCTTCTACTGCATCTAATTCTTCAGGACCAAAAATAGTTTACTTTTCAAACACTTTATATTATGTATATAGGAAACCCATAATATAGTTGTGGGTTCCTAATGTTTATATCACTATTGTATGTGGACCCAGACAAATATGGCTACCAAAGTCATTTCTTGGATGAACTACTTTTAGGTAAACTGCCTAAAGAGATCCTGTAAAAAGTTATGGTACTTGGAAAATGATTGTTCAAGACATATGACAGGGGACTATTATAGATTTAAAAGTCATATCATGATTTATGGAGGACATGTTACATTTTGTGACAATGTTAAAGAAAAAATCATTGGCCTTGGCCAGATTGGTAACCCCAACTCTAATTCAATTTCTAAAGTATTGTATGTTGTTGGTTTAAAGTATAACCGACTTAGAATATCTCAATTGTGTGATGATGGATTTATTGTTAAATTCAAAAATGATTCATTACATGTTTTTTATGCCAATAATAACTTAGTATTTACTACTTTAAAAATGATAATGTATATGTTATAAATCTAGACACACTAGTCTCACAGAATATCTCTTGTCTAAATGCCTTTCACAAAGAGTCTTGGATCTGGCATAGAAGACTAGGACAATGAAACATACACTCTCTTAGGAAGTAAACTATCAAAGGATTAGTTAGAGACTTACCCAAATTAGAGTTTCCTGACAATAAAGTATGTAATCCTTGACAATAAGGAAAGGAACATAAAATCTCTTTCAAACCAAAAAAATAAGTAACTACTTCTCAACCTCTTGAGTTGGATCACATGGACTTGTTTAGACCATATAGAGTATCATGTCTCAACGGGAAGCACTATGTTTATTTTCTTGTAGATGATTTATCTAGGTACACCTAGATCATTTTCCTAGCTCACAAAAGTGATGCTTGTTCATATATTACCAAGTATGCTAGGGCTGTAGAAAATCATAGTGGACTTAAGATTAAATCTTTGAGAAGTGATCATGGTTGTGAATTTGAGAATCAAGATTTTGAAGCTTTTTTCTCACAAAATGGCTATAATCAAAAATTTTCTGCTCCTATGACAACTCAACAGAATGGTGTGGTACAAAAAAGAAATAGAACCTTACAGAAAATTTCCTGAAGTATTCTCAATGAATATGACCTACCTATTTACTTCTGGGATGAAGATGTTAATACCGCTTGTTGCATAATAAACAGAGTCTTAATCAGACCCATCCTTAAGAGAAATCCTTATGAGTTTTGGAATAATAGGAAACCCAAAGTAGGTTATTTTAAAGTGGTCGGATGTAAATTTTATATTCTAAACACTAAAGATAATTCACATAAATTTTCCTCAAAAAGTGAATAAGGAGTATTTCATGGATATTATACATAAAGAATAGCTTATATAGTCTTTAATAAGAAAACCAAATGTGTGGAGGAATATGTACATATCAAGTTTGATTAAACATATCCACATGAGCCCAAGACCTCACTAGAAAATATTGAAGAGGATATGTCCAATCTGAACATTAATGATGAAACATCAAATCATCATGTGAAGGAATCTGTGAAAACTTCCAGTTCTGGAAATTATATAGATCTTAATCGTAGTGAACCAGATCAACCTGACCAACCCGAAATATCAAGTCCGGCCATCTCTAGACCAACTAGGACCCTTAAGAATCATACCCCAGATGATGTTGTTGGATATTTAGATAGAGGAACAAAAACGAGAGCTTCCTTTAAAAACCAGGTTAAACATCAAGATTTCTTGTCATAGCTTGAACCTAAAAATATCAAAGATCTGGTCATAGATGAATTTTGGGTAATGTACATTTAAGAAGAACTTAATCAGTTTGAATGAAATAATGTTTGGAAACTTGTAGATAGACTAAAGGATACTTTGACCATAGGAACCAAATTAGTATTTAGAAATAAAGTAGATGAAGCTAGAAAAATAGGTTGGAAGAAATCTTGACTAGTTTCACAAGGAAATAATCAAGAAGACGGAATTGATTATGAAGAGTCCTTGTCACCAATATCTAGACAAGAGGAAATTAAGATTATACTTATCTATACATCCCACTTTGATTTTAAACTTTATCAAATTGATGTGAAAAGTGCATTCTTAAATGGTTATATAATTGAGGATGTTTTTGTTGAACAACCCCTGGGTTTTACAAATACACATTTTCCAAATCATGTGTTCCAATTATAGAAAGCTTTATATGGTTTGAAACATTCTCCAAGAGCTTGGTATGAAAGGTTGAGTAACTTTCTTATTTCTATAGGTTTTACAAAAGGACTTGTAGATCATACTTTATTTATAAAATGAATTTCAAAATATGTTTTAATAGCACAAATATATGTACATGATATTATCTTTTGATCTTCTAAAAATTCTTTATGTAATGATTTTTCCAAAACAATGCGAAGCGAGTTTGAAATGAGTTTAATGGGTGAACTTAAAAATTTTCTTCGATTTTAAATATTTCAAAATAAATAATGTATTATTTTAAATAAAAGTAAGTACACAAAAGATCTTTTGAATATATATGGCTTTGATAGCATTAAGAGTAGTGAAACCCCTATGAGTTCTACATGTATGTTGGATCTTGATGATAATGGAAAATTGGTTGATCAAACTGCTTATAAAGGAATGATTGGGATTTTTTTATACTTAACTACCAGTAGGTCGGATATTATGTTCCTTGTGTATATGTGTGCAAGATTTCAAGAAAGCCCAAAGGAGTCACATTTTAATGATGTTAAAATAATTTTTAAATACCTCAAGTATACACCTAATTTAGGATTGTTCTATCTTAAAGGTCTACCTTTTAATTTAGTTAGCTACTAAGATGCTAATTTTTGTGGATGTAAGTTAGATATAAAGAGTACCTCTAGAGCATGTCACTTTTTGGGAAAGTCTCTAATATCATGGGGTACTGAAAAAAATTCAGTTGCATTATCAACTGCTGAAGCATAATACATTCCTGGTGGAAGTTGTTGTGTACAAATTTTGTGGATGAAACATACCTTATTATACTTTGGATTTCAATTAAGACATATCCCCATAAATTGTGACAACACAAGTGCTATTTACATTTCTAAGAATCCAATTTATCATTCTAGAAAAAATAATATTGATGTAAGACATAACTTTTTGAGAGATCATTATCAAAATGGTGATATAAATCATGAGTTTATTGGGACTGAGCATCACCTTGATGATATATTCACTAAACCCTTAAACTCAGAGAGAATAAACTACATTAGAAATGAACTAGGAATGATAAATCTCTAAAGTCCTTTGAAACCGATCTTTTAAACCGATATTAGGAAAAAGATCTTTGAAACTGATCTTATGAAACTGATCTTTGAAACTGATCTTTGAAAATGATCTTAGGAAACCAATCATTGAAACTGATATTATGAAACCGATCTTTGAAACCAATCTTATGAAACTGATCTTCGAAACCTATCTTATGAAACCAATCTTTGAAACCGATCTTATGTAACCAATCTTTGAAACTGGTCTTATGAAACCCATCTTTGATACCCATCTTGTGATTCCAATCATTGAAACCAATATTATGAAATCGATCTTTGAAATCGATCTTTGAAACCGATCTTACGAAACCGATCTTATGAAACCGATCTTTGAACCCCATTTTTGAAAACGATCTTATGAAACTGATCTTTGAAACCGATCTTATGATACCAATCTTTGAAACCGATCTTGTAATACTGATCTTCTGAATTGATCCATGAAACTGATTCTTGAAACCAATCTTTGAAACTGATCTTGTGAAACTGATCTTGTGAAACAAATCCCTGAAACCGATCTTGTAAAACCGATTCAATCACACCGATGTATTTAAGGTTAATATTTTAAGTCTGTCTATTTTAAAAAAACGAAAATATTTTGGTATTCTTTTTTACGCGATTAAATATAATGCTTTATGATTTACAATCCCTAAATGATATATCACATTTGGTCCATCCTGACCATTCTGTATCTCACTACCGTAAAGCATTCTACCCTTTTTCACTCTATCTCTCGACCCACAACCTCTCAACTCCTTTGGAATTAAAAACCTAGAAGTGGAAATGACCAAGGACACTATGAAATATCCAAGAAAATATTCATCTACTAAGAGTCAGAATACTGAGTCTAGTGGGACATAAAAACTGAGCTTGGAAATCCGAGTGGTTACAATGTATAAGGAAGTATCTACATAGTGTATTCTATCAAGCATGTCGTTTTTATTAAGAGTGTTGGAATCTCAAGGATGGCTAAGCTGGTTCTCTAATAATGAAAGTCCTTACTATCCTCAGCTAGTACATGAATTTTATCAACATTTTAAAATATCCCTAGATAATGCTAAGGAAGCTAATATGAAGTCAATGGTAATGGGAAAGGAAATAGATTTTTCTTCTAAGGAATTGGTTGAGTTCTTGGAGATACCTCATGAATGAGTCTATGCTAATTATCTGGGTAATATTCCACCTTCCTCTGATTTATTATCATATGAAGATACTCTGAAGGAGATGACTATAAATGGAGAATCTAGGATGGTTATTTTATGTGTTTTTGAAAGAGAGGTAAGATTTATTTTTAAGTTTACACAATATGAAATCTTCCCAAGGAAGGGTTATTTCTCTACTATGAAGTATCAAGATGTATTCTAGATCTATCAATTGAAACATGGGATAAAAGTGAACCTGTTTTGGTATCTAATGGTGTATGTCTCTGATTTGATAAATCCATCCAAGATGGAAAAATGTTTACACTATCCTAGGATGATATCTTCCATGTTAAAATAGTTAGGTGGTGTGGAAGATGGAGATGAATTGATAAGTGCATATAATAGTTTTTGTCTTTAAAAAGATATTTGTAAAAGGATGAATATATTTTGGAACCCATGGAATAAATTCTAGGTCAGTTACATGGGATGGTTGTATAAGGATTTCAGTCCAATTGAACATCATACCAGACCGAATAATTAAGTTTATCCAAGTCTCAAACCTGGAGAAGAACCTCTTTATTATAATGATGAAGCTGAGAATGAAGTGTCAAGGGAAGAGTGATCTCTTTTTGATGACCAGAGTGATCCTGATATTACTGATAGCCACAAAGATATGTCTTATGGACCTGCTATTCTACCTTTGGACTTACCCTCAAGAGAATCTTTGTTAGTTTATGAGGATAAAGAAGAGACCTAGATTACTAGAGTTGAAGGTTATGTAAGTTAATCAAATGAGGAGTCTGATGCTGCTGCTGCTGATGATGATGAAGAAGGAGGAAATGATGAGCATGTAAGTTATTCTATGAAAGTGGGATAACAAGTAGTTGATAGATCCAATGAGGATTCTGTAAATGGAGATGGTATTGGTGTTGAGCTGGTTGAACAAGAAGATTTTGATCATAGAGATTCTGGTAATGAGGACAGATCACCCCATTTTAATGCTGAAAATCAAGAAATCATTCAGGAATTAAATAAACATATAGCTGGTGGCTATGATGAAGAAGTTGAGGATCAAGTGCCTCAAATTGGCGAAGTCCCTGGTGAAGTTGAAGTGGCTGGAGCACATGAATTACCTGAATTTCAGTTGGTCCCTATTCCCAGAAATGTTATTATGGCTAGAAGACATGATGAAGAAGTTGATGAAGTTGAAGCTTTTCCTAGGCCTCAAGGAAGAAGAATCGGGATTGATGCTATTGATCCAAGAGACTATACCTATACTAGAGAGTGGAATAATGATCCAGGATACATTCTTTTTGGGTTGGAATAAGACTCAGATGAAGAGAGGATGCCTCCTCCTCCTACTCCACAAGCTCAAGCTGAAGTAGAAGTTGTTCTAGCAGCTACATCTCCAACAGTAGAGCCAGCTGCACAGATAATTCCTAGTGACTATGTAACTAAGTCTAATTTGGAGCAATTCAACAATGATATATGTGAGTCAGTGAAAGACTCAATTGGATCCAGAATTGAAGCTTCCACTTCAATAAATATTTCAAATGCAAATGCATCAAATATTGAAAGGATGGTGATCCAGGAGATTCAACCAAATCTCATTTCCATAGTAGAAACCATTATTATGCATAATACCTTACTGAGAGAATAAGTAAGGAAGATGATCAATTAGTTAAATTCTATAACATCTCCTTTCAATACCTCCTTTAATGGTGTACTAGAATTTCATAGGAACATTGTGACTCATCTACTATGTGTAGATCTAAAAAATTGAAAGAGGATAATGGAAAAATGATAACTGGACCTTCCTGTTCTAGGAGTGGGAAAGGTGTTGTTGTTGATTTGGAGTCATTCGAGGTTGTGATGAGAGAGGAACTCCAAACACTTTCGAGCGTTTCAAAAAATGAAACTCTTGAAAAGGTGCATCGAAATACAAACCTTGTGTACAATATGCTAAGGCAGTGCAAAAATGAAGCCTCTACTGCTCAGAAAGTGATTCAAGAGAAAGTGGATAAGTACTTTTCTAATATTTATTCCAAGCATGATCTGATAAACAACTTCAAGTTTCTTGCAAAAAATCTCAGAATACCTCCAATCACAGAAGTATTCAAGAAACAAGTTACTCAATTGAATTATTTTAACCCTCTTCTAAACTAATTCAAGGAGAATAAGGATAACTTCGAGTAAGCTGTGCAATATGGTGGTGAAATCATCATTGATTTCATCAACCTCCTTAAGCCATATCTACATGTTCAAGCTGAGGAAATTTTGGTTCCTCCTGCACCTCCCATTGGTACACCCTCTCGACATCCTTCTCCAATGTTTGTCTCTCTGGATCTTTCCCAGATTCGACCGGTCATTACAAATCAATCTATCTATCGCTTGTTGTTAGAGAGAAGGCCTAGTCTTGCTGCAAATGTTCCTACATGTGTTTCACTACCTGGTGTTATCTACAGACTGCCTCTTCCCTATTCCATTCCCAAACCTTCTCAACCTACTCCGGATCCTCTAGATAAAGGCAATGCTCATCAGTAGCCAAACCCTTAAGGATGGATTGTATCTTTGATAGGGATTTGTTTTTTGTTTGTCATGTAATCTTCTGTTTCTTAATGGAAATATTTATGGTGACTTTCTTTTTATGATATTTCTCTTCTTCCTTTTTTATTTTCATTTTTTTCAAATCTCAAAATGGGGAGAAATAAGAGAAATACATTATTAATCTACAGTGGAGAATTTCTGGTATAGGATAAATGGCATATACTCATCATAATCCATTTATTGTGGGGGAACATTTTTTCAAAAACTCAAACAATGGAAAGATTTATTTACATATTGAATAATCACATTAAGTGAAGTATAATAAGTCCAATTATAATTATTACTTATATTTACATGTGTGACATAATTTTTGATTATCAAAAGGGGATATTATTGGACCCTCTATGATAAAGTAGTTTTCGAAATCACAAATAATGTTAATCTATATTTTATACTCTTTAATGCCATTTAATATCTCTAAATAAATCAATTATATCGTATAGAAAAATATACTTAAATAAGTCAATTAACTATATTTATGAATCAGTATGTCTAAAAGATTGACATCCTTCCTTTTATCGCATAACTTTTCATTACATTTTACCAATCTGATGATCTTTAAGGTTTAGTGTCTTGGAAACCAGGAACTTAATTCATTACAACAACAAAAAACATTCTTCTTAAACACTTGAATGGCTTAATATTTTTTTTATCCTAAGTTCATTACAACATATCATAACCTAGGAGCATACATCAAAGGAAAGGGTGAGTAGAAGGCCCAGTAAGGGAAACAAGGGAAACATTTTACATGTGAACTTGAGATACATCAAAAGTCATGAAAAATTAACTTTAAGGCAGGATAAAGAGATAATGAGGCATATCATAATAAAAATAACATGTTTAATCCCTTGAAGATGTGGCTACAACATTTAACATATAAAATCATGAACATATCACCAAGGTCCATCCCCAAGGTTTCATTTGAAATTACTAAGGTTATTCACCAAGGTATCATTAAAATTGTAATCTCCAGTGGTTACATCCTTACCCAATGCATTGGAGAGCTATCAGGGAGCACCCTTAATTTGTCTTTATTATCATGTGAGCCAAATATATCATCATCAATCATTTCATAAACAACCCATATATCATAAAATAAATGGGTTTCATTTGATAGTCATCACATTTTAAAAACTGCTTTAAAGACGTGATCTTTATGTCACTTTAAACCCATGGAAAAAGGAGAGCCGGTTTCATGTATGTAAGTCCCAGAATTGCAATTGAAAATTTTGATATATATTTGAATAACCCTATAGAATAAAGATCTTTGAGTATTAAATTAATAAAATAAAATAATTTTAGAAAAATGGAGAGAAATTTTGAGATGAAAATAATGCAGCATAACGGATAAGCTATAGGGTTTTAGAAAATACTGAAAAGAGAGGGGACATGGGTCACCCACTCATAAATGATCCATAAAACTGTATAGGGATGGGATATAAAGGATATAAGAACATGATAATAAAATTTTATATACATACCATACGAACTAAAAAACTTGAAAGGAAGACAAAAATAATATTTCTCTTATAAAAATTCGACAGCCTAACGGCGTCACATAAAACTTTAAAAAAATGAAATGACAAGATCAAATAGGCTCTCTAATCATATGAACATAAAAGATCAGTATGATAGATATAGAGATAATACCCCAACATAATAGAAAGGAACATGAAAGACATGACATGAAAATAGATTGTGAAAACGAGAAGGGTGAAAGAATCCCTTAAAAAATTCGACAACCTAACGGCGCCACATAAACATTCATAAAATGAAATGATGAGAGCAAGAGGGGGTCACTCATTATATGAACATGAAAAGGACATTAGTATGAATATAAGATAACATCCTCTACATAAGAACATAGATCATAAAAGAAATGAAATAAAAGAGAGTACTTGGAAAGAAAGATAGAGGTAGGATCCCTTACCTTAAAACGTAACTCTTAAAACTCGAAGGTCGGGACCTTGAGGGCTTAGAGGAACCTTGTGAGGACTCCTTGTGAGGTAATGGGACTAAAGATTCGTTGGGGGAGAGTTGGGAGTGAAAACTAAAAGAGGAAAGGGGGGTATTTACTGGGAAAGGGAGGTGATACTTTAATAATTTCAAGGGACACCTCACTAGTGGTTTTGGCCAAACCATGGGATTTCCCATGGTATTTTCCCATGGTTTTGACCACATGGGACCCCTCATATAATAATTCATCCCATTTAGTTGACCATCATTTAAAATATGTCATGACATCATCATGATGCAGTCATGATGTCATTAAGCATACTGAAACCCTAAAACTGTATTTTTAGTATTCACGGAAAGTTCAACTTTTTCAGAAAACTCCCAAAAATTTACCTTAACATAATATCAATTCTCTGAATTCAAAAATAAACTCCATTTTCTAAATATTTTTAATTAAAATTTTTAAATAAAAACACTATTCACTGAAAATTCATTTTTTTTAGAAAAAACCCCAAAAATTACCTTAACATAATATCGATGTTCTAAATTCAAAAATAATGTTCATTTTATAAAAAAAAAATTCTAAATTTTTTTAATTTAATTTTTAATTAACAAAACATTATTCAACCGAAAAAACTAATAGTTGACGAATAATTTCTGGAACTGTTATTTACCTATTTTATGGATTCACATTACTTAATCAAGGTGCCTATATTATATTAATACTTTCTTTAAGTGAGATTACTAATCCATTTGGTCACATTGCTAATCCTAAGTGTAAAATCACTATTCATAAATTACTATTCAACAAAAATTAAGTTGAACTTATTAGACTCCAAATTTCATACTGAACACATTTTCATAAGACCATTTTTGAAAATCATTACACATCATTAATTATTTAAGGTTTACAAAAATAATTTTAAATATCATTATTTTTAAAATTCATCAATAATACACATCCTACATTTATCCGGACATTTGAAAATTTACAAACTTCACCATAAGAAGAAAACCCAATTTTATTTATCTCAATGGATTACACAAAGTAGTTACGGTCTCCTACCATAGCCCCTTATAACCCCAACATAGGACTTAAGTGTAATGTGTGCTAAGGTGGGAGAATCCGAGTGCAGCTCGGCCAACATTGCACGAGTAGTAATTTCTATCATTTTTAACTTCTCGCGAAGGCGATTCCATTTTAGATTCACACGATGAAGTTCGGCTTGGGTTTGGTCCAGAGCAAAGCCCAAAGGTGCTACCTCCTTCCAGAGTTCCATCAGATGGGCTTCGATCGGCCCGAGACTACTGGATGAGGCCATCGAATCTTCTTTCTATATTAATTAACCATGATCACTTGTATTTAGAGACAATAGTCCCAAAATTTAGTTTCCAATTGTCATACTGACTAATAGTCATATAATAGTCAAAACCCAACAGTCTCATTTTAATTATACTCATTTTATTAAATGAAAAAGTTTCATTGAGTATGAAATAAAATAATGCACAAAATTAGGAAACATGATTTATTAAAAATTATGGGTCATTACAATCTTCCCCCCTTATGAAATTGCGTCCTCGCAATTTTTAAAATTGGGCTTGGAAATTTCATTGAAAGTCCCACATCGGAAATATAGTCAGTAACACTATTACTTTAAAATAAAGAAATGGAAGTACAAAGGTCACCTGAGTTAACCCATACTAGGATTCCATGTAGGAAAACATGGATATGGAGGAGAAAACACAGGGTAAAGTTCTGAGGGAGAGTGATAGAAAACATTTCTAAGAGTAATTTAACAACCAGAAAATCACAAACATGTGATGGGTTAAATGGTCCTTGATTACCCAGTAGGAAACATAAACCAAAAACGTTTTTGTTTTACGTTCCTTTTCATAATTTTGAATAATTCATTTACTACATAGAATAAAAACATAAGTAAATATACCTACCTCTAAGTAGAGTTTCATCCTTTATTAAGTTTCCACCAAGACTAATATTTTCTCCAAACAAAGAGTATTCAAAACTACTAGTTCTCATCAAAGCACAATATTCATCTTCTAGAGAATCACGTAATCTACAAAAGAATAACTATCTATCTTTAAACATTTTTCCCACAATCAAAAAGGGTAAGATAAAACAACTCTTCAAAAAGAAATAACCCCATAGGAAGGGAAACCACTTTAAATCTTCAAAGTTGAACAGTACTACCCAATGTTTATCATAGACCATTCTATAAATAACTGTCTTTAAAATTCCTCAAAATAAAAGAAACTAAGATTGAAACCCAAATAAAATAAGGATTTGATAACATAGTAATCCAACAGAAACATTATCATTCATCTCCAGACAACATCAACCACTCCTAACATCTAATAACAAAAGTAACTAACCTAAACATATTTTCCCCATGATAGGTTAATCATTTACATAAGTAACCTAAATTACTATAATTTCAACTTAAATTCATAGATTCTTCAAAATATAAGTCAACCTTTACTCCTCAAATAAAACACTATAGTAATCTATTTACCCCGATCATATAGGGTACCCAAAATATTGAACGTCTTCCAAAATAATAATCATCTTTTAATCTCATAATCATCTCTCTTTTTTTCAGGAAGAACAGCTTCACAACATCAACATGTGGTACATAACAATAAATGTTTTCTTTAATTATATAAAAACATCTTAGGTATTGACTCGATGTTCTTAGAAAACATTTAAGATATGCTCATAGAGCATGAACGAAAATACAACATGACATAGACAATTGTTACGAAGAAGTTGCATGTACTTTAGTTATCATGATCCTTCTTAGCATAGGACTTGCATTGTTCCCTTGTCCTTGAAGATTATTGATTCTCATCATGCTTCTCATCTCATCCAAGAAATAATTGCCTTGGATAATGTCCAACTTCTTCACATTTACGACATTGAAAAGTATAAGGTACATTTGATCAACCCTTATCTCTATTCATCACATTATCATTTTTTTAAAGTAATTGGATACTTTATGCCCTATCACCCCGCACTTAAAACAACTCCCGGTTCCTTTATGGAATTCTCCTTTGTTCCCCTTTCCAAAATTTTTACACAAAGAAAATTGGGTCTTCTTTCCCTTATCAACTTTACCAGATGAACATCCTTGAGACTTCGTCTTCTTCTTCCTTGATGAATTTGGGCATTCAACTAGGTACAATTATTAATTGTGATTTTTGATAGCTGTTTTGGAATAATCACAATATGTTCAACATGATCTCTCATCATCTCTAACACATTAATAGGGAAATCATCACATTTCCCATCACATTGGTTGTTGGGACATGATCTTCTATTTCCTTCCATTAACTAAGAAAAGAAAGTATAATTAGGGGCTTAAATACTTATCCAATAATCACGAAAAGGAAACTTTAAGCATAGAAGGATAAACATGTAGAAGAAAAGTATATCCTAACTTGTGATCCCCTAGGTTCCAATCTAGGTTATCCACGATCATATCTTCTTATGTGAATTCTTATTTTATTTTATCTTTGTTCCTTTAATAATGGTTCATACTAAGCTTATGAACTTACCAAAGCATATCCACCTGGAGTGTCGTTACCAAGAGTGCAGCAAGGCCCATTTTTGTGTACCAGTTCTTGTTTGATTCTATCTCAAAGTGGTGTTTTCGGGTTTTACCCCTATGTACATTTGTTCCAGATCCACCTCTACGTGCTCGTATCCAGACATGGATTATTTTCTTGATAAACAACGTACACAATACTCACCAAAATACCAGGAATATTTCCTATATTTAAACTTTTCTATAGGGTTATTCCTAAATTTTTCATATCCTAATTTCCATAAATAACTAAACCATCCTTTGATACCAACTATGACATCCCTCCTTTTTATCACATAACTTTTCATTACATTTTACCAAACTGAGGATCTTTAAGGTTTAGTGCCTTGGAAATCAAGAACTTAATATATGACAAAAAAAATTCATCTTAAACACTTGAAATGCTTCTTCATTTGTTCATACTAAGTTCATTACAACGTCTCATAACCTGGGAGCATACATCAAAAGATAGCGTGAGCATAAGGCCCAGTAAGGGAGACAAGGGAAACATTTTACATGTGAACTTGAGATACATCAAAAGTCCTGAAAAAATAACATTAAGGCAGGAGAAAGAGATCATGAGGAATATCATAATAAAAATAATGTGTTTCATAACTTGAAGATATGGCTATAACATTTAACATATACAATCATGAACATATCACCAAGGTTCATCCCCAAGGTATTCAACAAGGTATTTGAAATTACCAAGGTTATTCACCATGGTATTGTTAAAATTGTAATCTCTAGTGGTTACATCATTACCCAATGCATTGGAGCGCTATCAGGGAACACCCTTAATTTTTCTTTATTATCATGTGATACATATATATAATAAACAATCATTTCATAAACAACCCATATAGAATAAAAGAAATTGGTTTCATTTCATAGTCATCACATTTTAAAAACTGCTTTAAAGATGTGATCTTTATGTCACTTTAAACCCACAGAAAAAGGAAAGCTGTTTTCATGTATGTAAGTCCCAGAATTGAAATAGAACATTTTGATATATATGTGAATACCCCTGTATAAGAAATATCTTTTATTATTCACTTAATAAAATAAAATAATTTTATAAAAAGAGAGAGACATTTTGAGACGATAATTCTGCAGCATAACGACTATGTTATAGGGTTTTAGAAAATACTAAAAAGTGTGGGGACATGGGTCACCCACTTATAAATGATCAATAAAACGGTATAGGGAAAGGATATAAAGGATATAATAACATGGTAATAAAATTTTAAGGACATACCATATGAAATGAAAAACATGAAAGGAAGACAAAAATAAGATTTCTCTTATGAAAATTCGCCAACCTAACGACGTCACTTAAAACTTCTAAAAAAGTATTGACAAGATCAAATAGGGTATCTCAAAATATTAACATAAAATATCAGTATGATAGATATAGATATAATACCCCAACATAATAAAATGAAACATGAAAGACTTGACATGAAAATAGATTGTGAAAATGAGAATGGTTAAAGAATCCCTTAAAAAAGACGGCAGCCTAACGGTGCCACTTAGACATTCATAAAATGAAATGATGAGAGAAAGAGGGGGTATCTCATCATATGAAAATGAAAAGGACAGTGGGATGAATATAAAATAACATCCTCAACATAATAACATGGATCATAAAATAAATGAAATAAAATAGAGTACTTGGAATGAATGAGAGAGGTAGGATCCCTTACCTTAAAATGTAACTCTTAAAACTCGATGGTCGGGACCTTGAGGGCTTGGAGGAACCTTGGGAGGACTTTCTGGGAGGTAATGGAACAAGAGTGTCGTTGGGGGAGAGTTGGGAGTGAAAACTAAAAGAGGAAAGGGTGGGTATTTATAGGGAAAGAGATGTGATACTTTAATAATTTCAAGGGACACCTCACTAGTGGTTTTGGCAAAACCATGGGCTTGCCCATGGTATTTTCCCATTGTTTTGACCACATGGGACCCCTCATACAGTACTTAATCCCCTTTAGTCGACCATCCCTTAAAATATCTCATTAAATCATTATGATGCAGTCATGATGTCATTAAACATTCCAAAACCCTTAAACTGTATTTTAACTATTCACTGAAAATTCAACTTTTTTAGAAAACTCGTAAAAATTAACATAACATAATATCAATGATCTAAATTCAAAAATAAACTCCATTTTATAAAAATAATTTTTTAAATATTTTTAATTAATTTTTTTTAAATAAAAACACTATACCTCGAAAATTCATTTTTTTTTTCAGAAAAAACCCCAAAATTACCTTACTATAAAATCGATGTTCTGAATTTGAAAATAAAGTTCATTTTATAAAAATAATTTTCTAAATATTTTTAACTTCCTTTTTAATTATAAAACACTATTCTCCCGAAAAAAAAACAAATACTTGACTAATAATTTCTGGAATAGTTATCTACCTATTTTATTGATCACATTACTTAATCAAGGTTCCTATATTATATTAATACTTTATTTAAGTAAGATTACTAATCCATTTGGTGACATTGCTAATCCTAAGAATAAAACCACTATTCATAAATTACTATTCACAAAAATTTAAGTTGATCTTATTCGACTCCAAATTTCATATTGAACACGTTTTCAGTAGATCATTTTTTGAAAATCATGACACATCATTAATTATTTATGGTTAACAAAAATATTTTAAAATATCCTTTTTTTCATATTCATCAATAATAAACATCCTACATTTATCCAGACATTTGAAAATTTACCAACTTCACCATAAGAAGAAAACCCAATTTTATTTATCTTAAAGGATTACACAAAGAAGTTACGGTCTCCTTACATAGCCCCTTATAACCCCCGCATAGGACCTAAGTGTAAGGTGTTCTAAGGTGGGAGAATCCGAGGGCAGCTCGGACAACATTGCACGAGTAGTAATTTCTATCAGTTTGAACTTCTCACAAAGGAGATTCAGTTCTAGCTTCACACGATGAAGTCCAGCTTTGGTTTGGTCGAGATCAAAGCCCAAAGGTGCTACCTCCTTCTTGAGTTCCGTCAGATGGGATTTGATCGGCCCGAGACTGATGGATGCGGCCATCAAATATTTTTTCTATATTAATTAACCAAGATCACTTTTATTTAGAGACAATAGTCTCAACATTTAGTTTCCAATGGTCATACTGACTAACGGTCATATAATAGTCAAAACCCAACAGTCATATTTTAATTATACTAATTTTATTAAATGAAAAGTTTTCGTTGAGTATGAAATAAAATAACACACATAATTAGGAAACAAGATTTATTGAAAATTTCAAGTCGTTACAAAAAAGTATACTTTTACATGTATTTTTGGATGTCACTTAATCTAGTAATGTTATGTGTAATACAGAACCTTCATAAGCATTTTAGATTCCCTATCACTGACAGTCTTTTCGACACACCGATGTTCGACACACCGATAATCGATACACCGATTTTCGACACACTGATTTTTGAAAAACTGAAGTTGACATTCCAAAGACGACACACTGAAGATGGAACACCAAATATGAAACACTGAAGAAGACACACCAAAGATGACACACTGAAGTTGACACACTCATGTTGACACACCGAAGATGACACACCAAATATGACACACTGAAGTTGATGCAGTGAAGTCGGTACACCGATGTTAATAGGCCAATGATGACAGACCGATACTTCTGACTCACCGATAGTCATAAATAATTGTTTCGAATGTATTAATTAAAATTTGTTTTGAACGGTCTTATTTACAAAAATTAATGTTTCTATGATTATTTAATGTTTTCTATAGGACTATCTATAGACAGTACTAGGTATATGAATATGGGGAGATCTTCATGCCTACTAGACCATGAATTATAAAAGGATTACAAGCTCAACCTAAAAATAGAGACTCTGAATCCACTAGAAAAACAAAAAAGGATGGATGTGTGAATATGAAAGATTTTTCAAATAGAAGAACTTGAAGCCTGAGTATACAAGAAGTTAAATATTACATGATGTGTCCTACTGAAGCTTGATGAACATCCTTACATCGAAGAGATTAACCTTTACACACTAGGAAGCTAGATTACAGAGACTATGATACTCTGTTTTGGAGCCAACTTCCTTAAGAAGACTCGTATATCATTTTCTCTACATCCAATGATTCCATAGTTTTACTGCACAACACACATTGATTTCTAAACTCTTTTTTTATTTTATAACTCTTTTGTGTTGTTGTGTTTACTTTTCGAGTAGTCTGTGATTCTGTTTGTTTCACACACACTGTCTCCTAATCATAACAGAAGGATACTAAAATATCCTTACACTCAATCCCTTTCTACTCTTGTATCCCACATAGTACTATGGAAGAGATCCTATGTGATATGTTTGATATTTTTCCCATGAATAACTATGGTAGAGGTCAAGTGTGACCTAGAAAATCCTATTTTCTGTTGTGAACCCTGATCCAGGGAGTGGATAAAAAGTTTATTAATATAAACTACTTGGTGATAGGTGATCACCACGTGGAGAGGACTAAGTCTCATCTTGAGACTCAACATCTTGGTTTAACCATAGTGTTGATTGTCTTGTGTTTTAATCTGGTTTTTTATTTTTTACATTAAGATAAACTGAAAATTGATAGTTAGTTTAGAAAGTGTTTATATCTGCTTTGAATCATTATATTAGTTTAAAAAGTTTGACTAATCTTTAAATTGGTAAATCTGGGAGCTAATCAATCTTCTGAGAAAAAAATAGAACTTTCAGGACTTATCTAAATTCAATAAAAACTGACTTTGATTTTATTTTAATAAGGGGATGCTATTTTAATGAACCAATTTTAATAGAAATTTTTATAGATACTCAATTCACCCCCCCTATTGAGTCATCTACTCCAACCAACAACCACTTTTATGCGCGAAATCCATATTTTACAAGAAACCTTTTATTTTATGCACAATATCTTTATTTTTGATGAAACCTCTCCTTTACACGCAAACACCTCTTTTAAATGAAACAACCATCTTTTACATGCTTCCTTTGCCTTACACACAAACAATTCTTTTACGTGCAAACTTGTCGTTAACGTGGAACTCCCTTGCGTACTCCAATTTCATGCTCCAAAGCATGGATACTCTCTAAGTCTTGAGCTACTTAGAAAGAGGGGGTCACTTTATATTTATTGGAAAAACTGACTCCTGGATGAAAAACGCTTTTTCCGCATGTAATCCTCCTTCAGAGCGAAAAACATGTCTTCTGCGCAACACAATATTTTGCGCAATGCTCCAATTTTTCGGGCACCTCATTACTTTTCTGATTTTCGAGCTTCTAATATCGAAACACCTCTTGAGTGAAAAGCTATATTCTTATATTTTTCGTACCACACCAATTACTTGTGCAACACATTCTTTTTCGTGCACATCTCTAATTTTGCATGCACTACTCTTTTGTATGGATTCCAGATCGTCCATTCCTTTGTCGAGGTTATTCAATAAAACATGGATAGTAATCAAAATCTCTCGAACCTGAAAAATCACCATGTAAACCCCCTTATCAAAAAATTATACATCGTGGTCTGCTTTGTGAACACACACAACACGAAGGAACACTTTTTCAATAAACACAATCACCTAAAAAATGCTTCAATGATACCATGAGGGATTTTTTCCCAACAATCTCCCCTTTGGGTTTTTTGACAGCACTTTTGAAAATAATTACCTACATTTTGATACCTCATTAAAGCTTCTTATAGCTACTACCACCATTCACCTCTTGTGATTATAATAGCATTCAAAGATTTACTCAACATATACTCTAAGACCACATGAGCAATGATCTGCCTAAAAAATAACAGTAAATGAAAAGTTCATCAATGAATTACTTCATTTCTGAAACCAATTGTTGATATCACACTGATACCAATTGCTAAATTGATACCAATTGGTGATCACTGGAAACCTTCTAACACCATTCCAACACCACTCTTAATCTTTTATCATGATACTCAACTATCTTGATATCTAGTCTTTGATCTATAACTTCTAGCATCGTCAGATTTAAAACTCCCCCCCCCCCAATCTCATTGCTCTCCCCCTATCTCGCTGCTCCACCTATCAGCCTCTTCCTGTGTCTTTGAATAAGACATTTTCTCCCTTCCTTAGCCATAGTTTTCCCCCTTGAGGAGTCACTATTTATCCCCCTTTGTCAACTAACCAAAGGTCACTCCTCTGTGGTCTAAGACATTGGAAAGAACACAAATTAGAAAAATTGATAAAAAAAGACATCGTACCTCGAGGAGAGGGGTTGGGGGACAAATTCACACTTTTTTAAGTGTGGGGAGTCGACTGGACTCCCAGAGCCATCCAATGCTTCTCTAATGCATTCTTGGGTAAGGCCATTGTCGGGATGTCCACAACCTATTGCTCGGTAGGCACATAATCCAACTTCAATAGCCCTTTCTCTAAATTCTCCTTGATAAAATTATATTGTATCTCAATGTTATTTTTCCTTGAGTGATGGACTGGATTTTTTCTAAGATTTATAGCAAATGAGTTATCAAATTGGATTCTGATCAGAGACGTCACTTCAACTCCCATATCATCAAGTTGTTGATTCATCCAGAATAATGGTGTGCATGATTGAGTGGTCATAATATACTCAGCTTCTGTGGTGCTTAATGAAATAAAATATTGCTTCTTTCTTAGCCAAGCAATACATGGTCCACCAAGATTGGATGTACCTCCTGACATTGATTTCATATAATCCTCTAAACTAATCCAACCTAACTCAGTATATCCCAATAATTGTGTCTGATATTGGTCATTATACATCAAGAAAAAATCCACCATGCCCTTGATATACTAAAGTATTCTTTTCATGGAAAGAATGTGGCTTTCCTTGGGATTACTCTGATATCTCATTGTTTGGAATGTGGTAAATACAATGTCAGGCCTTATCGTGGTCAAGTACAGTAAGCTCCCAATAATCTGCCTAAACTCTGTGATATTAAATAACATTCCATTATCTTCTTTTGATAATTTCATCCAGGTATCAACCATATTCTTCATCTCCTTGGAATTTTTCATTCCAAATCTTCTCAAAATCTATTTTCCACAATTCTAAAAATTTATTGCACTATGATTCCTCAAATCCTTCAAAGATTATGTCTTAAACATATACTAGAACCATAATTATTTGACTATAATCATTGTTGACATATATATTACAATCAATTACACCATGCCGAAAAACAACATTCTTCAAAAACTGATCCATGGTTGAATACCATGCTCTTCTGGCTACTTAATATCAAATTCTTTTTCCAGAACCCCATTCAAAAATGCAGACTTGACATGCATCTGGAACACTCTGAACTTCTGTTGCACTTCCATGTCCAAGAATAATCCTGTTATCTCCTTCCTTGTCATAATTTCAAATATAACATCTTCAACCACTTCACTAAAACAATTAGGCTCTACCTGTGATAAGTACAATGCTTGTTGTAGAGTCCTCATCTTCCATGTCTGCACGAGCACTGTCTGTTTACCAATTATATCTTTCAAGTCAATATCATCTCAACTCTTTTACTTTTATACTGATATGTATTTTCCTTCCTCATGGTCATTATCTATTTCTACTTATGAATTAGAAATTTCTACCTCTACTCCCCCTGAGTCTCTTACCACTTCCTCACTTTGCATCTCTTGATGCCACTTCACATTGGATCGTATCACCCTAAAACATGAAACACATGAATCATCTGTTAACAAAATTTATATACATATAGAGAGGGGAACATCTAGAACCATCAATATAGGGATAGTGGTTGATCCTTATGGGTCAACCATTTGATTATTTCTTTCATAGCATCACACTCATTCCTTGCCTGCTCCAACTGGCTGGCCAACATAAAATATTCTGGCCATATGAATAAGCATTCATTACCCACATGATCAGTATTTTTTTGATGTATATATTTTGTAGGCTTGTCTTTTTTCAAAATTTTGGGTTTAACCCACTATTACACATTTTCGTCTTTGATGTTCCACCAATATGCCACTTCTATTGATTCCTTCTCTCCATAGGAATCTCAATGTTTGTCATCTTCCCTTGCTTCTTCCACCATTATAGGGATATTCATCTTTCCTCCTCTTCTCGTTGTGGCACATGACATGAAAATATTTCAATGAATTTTTTTTCTCATTCTTTTATTAGATATATGAGTTACCACACTGTTTTGAACTGGTGGTGATTCCTCCATATTACATGTATTCTTCTTACTCATAACTGGAGTAGATCTCCCCTTAATCTTCTAGGTTTGTTCACATTCTCTCCATGAGATCTGTTGTGAGTATGACAGAAGAGGTGACTGATATACATTTCTTGTATCTCCTTATTATTCCCCTTAGGTAGAAAAACTATTTTTCAACCAACCACTTTGTCTTCAAGTGTTGGATTTATTATTATACACTAATGGAGTCAAAAATTTATTTTCGACTTCCTTTTCCTTTCAAGATATCTTCTAGCTACAATGACTTTCCAAATTACCATAATTAGAACATATAATACATTTTTCACCAATTTAATACCTCATTTCTTTATTTCTATGTCGAGATGTGGATGCAGCTTGAGTTCTTCCTCGGACAATGAGCTCCTGAGCTTCCGGACACATACTCATGGTGTGTCTCATTCTCCCACAGTAATATCATCTAATGAATGATTTCCTATGAGATACTCTTCTTTTTGATTTCTCATATTTAGTAATGTTTCTATTTTCAAAACCAAAAATGTATTCTTGATCCTCTGAACAGAAGCTTGATGTATGACCATGAATCCCACGAAAATAGCACCTCTTCTCATTGCTTCTTGTAAAAGCCTTTTTAGGTCTATCTCTAGCACCTAAAAGGTTTTTTTATCTCTATATATTTTAACTACCCTTTTCCTATCACACATAGGATTGGGATCATCATATCCAATTCCGGATTTTCCCAAAATGGATGGCCTTTGGGATGATACAATCCTTTCATGCTTCACCACTGAAGCATCATATTTGGCTTTCATTTCGTCATAACCTGCTGAAGGATAATCAAATAATAAGTGTAAGTCATCCTTAAACATGGGCTTCTATTTGAAATAATATTTCTCCATTTCTTTCTTAACTAACTCTACTTCTTCCTCTAGTTGAAGAATCTTCTTATATCTTGATTTAATTTGAGAATTCAGTTCGCTTCTAAGATTCTTTCCATTACTCATCTCATCTTCCAGTTCTCGTGTGATATTATCTATCATATCACTTTTCTCCTTCATTTTCAATTTTTCTTGAGCAATGGAATCATGTACGGATACATTCTATTGGTTTAGCCTTTGATTCTTCTAAACTAATTCAGATAGTTGTGTAGAAATGCCATCATTTCTAGAATTCATATTCTGAATTTCATTTGAGTTCAGATTCATTCCATTAACCTTATCTTTATATTTTTCTCTTATTGTAGAAATTTTTTTTGATTCTTCAACTTGAGAATCATTCTTCTCCCTCAGATCAATGGCCACATCAATAAGCCTTTGATTTAATCCTCTTAACTTGTTGACCTAAATTTACAATACTTGGATCCGGATATATTTAGATTTAATCTCTTCACCCAACTTATGATCCAATTCATTTATTTTATGTAAAACATCCACTTTTCTTCTTCTGGGAGTTTCTTCATCCTCAGTAGTTCCAACATCACTTGGTATATCAATTTTTTCTCCCATTCCTTCAGCATCATTGAATGAGTAAGTATTTTCACTGCAAGATTCATCCAAACCATAATTCTATTTACTACATGATTTCTTTAACTAAATCACACTCTTTCCATTGGAACTTCCACATTGGGGAATTTTGAAAGACTTCTCCTTCTTCATTGAAGTTCTTCCCTTTTCCATGCCACACTATGGTAAGAGAAGAACGAGTCTTTGACACCACAAATCTACTAAACCATGTTAGATAAAAAAAATCTGATAAAATAATCCATCACTCTAATACCAATTGATAGGAAAAACATTGGCTTAAATACCCTGAGAGGGGGTGTGAATCAAGGTATGGATATTCTATTCCAGAATTATTCCTTCCCCACTACATCTTCACCTCAATATTATAATGGTCAGTTTGTTTGCACTTATATGTTACTTTTGATCTTATTCATACCTTATTTATCTGATTATGATGATTCATTGAATGCAATTCATGAATTAAAACAATAAGAAATGGATATTTTTACTTGGTTCACCCTCACTGGGCTACATCAAAGGAGAATACAATGACAATGTGACGATGTATCAAAATAGACTAAAGCTCATTGCCAATTTACAATGTTCAGTCTAGATAACTTCTATGCCCTGGACCACTACCTTTATAATGTTTAGGGGAAGCTCACTACTATCCCAAGTGTCACTCTCTATCTCTCTCTTACTGTCTCACGGCTGGTAGAAAGGATAACCTTCTTCCTCTTCCTTCGCTCACTACTCTGGAAAGGATCCCCTCACAGTTTGTAGACCCGTAGGTCTCTTTATTTGCATGAATACATGCATCTTCATATGTACATAGATTCTCTATTTAAGTTCAAAATTCATCCACAGATGAATCTATATTTGCATAGGGTGTACTAGGAAACCACAATATTTACAAGCAACCTTTACTGGGACTTGTGCATAATTCCATACTTTTGAACGAAATCCACTTTTTCTGCAACACCTCTTTTACACGAAACAAATTATTTTACAGGTAATAGACTTAATTTACATGCAACCTTTTATTTTACATGAAACAACTTTATTTTATGAAAAACCTTTTATTTACGTGAAAACACCTATTTTACGTGCAACAACCATCTTTTATGTGCATCCTTTGCTTTACGCGCAAACAATTATTTTACACGCAAACTTGTCGTTTACTCCCAACTCACATGCATAATCCAGTTCCGCACGTCAGAGCATAGATACTCTCTATTTCTTGAGATACTTTAAATGAGGGGGGTCGCTTCATATTTATAGGAAAAATTCACCCTTGTGCGAAAAACCCTCCTTCCACGCATAATCTTCTTTGAGCGCGAAAAGCACATCTTCCGTGCAACACCATATTTAGCGCAATGCTCCAATTTGTCTCACACCTCATTCCTTTTCCAATTTTCTAGATTCTGATCTCAAAACACCTCTTGCGTGAAAAATCTCATTCCTCTATTTCATGCACCATGCCAATAATTCTCACAACACTTTCTTTTTCGTGCACCGCTCTAATTTTGCATGCACTTCCCTTTTTGTACCACATCCAGATCGTCAATTCCTTTTTCAAGGTTCTTAAATTAAACATGGATAGCTAAAAACATCTCTTGAACCTGAAAAACCACCATGTAAGCCCCCTTTGTCAATAAATTAGACATCATGGTCTGCTTTGTGAACAAACACAACATAGAGGCCCATTTTGTCAACAAACACAATCACCTCAAAAATGATTCAATGATACCTTGAGGTATTTTTCTCTACAAAATGTGACACAGAACATTGTTTTTATCATTTATGGATTAAAAATCAAATCTATTAAATTATATGAATAAAATTAAAATGGTTCAGATTCCGATAGAAAACACGAAGTCCATGATCTATTAGAAAGGTTGACTAGCGGTAAGTTACCAACGGTAAGGTCTATCAGTGAGGTCTAGTGGTATGGTGTCCTAATGGTGAGTTCCAATGGTGAGGTCTCCTAATGGTGAGGTCCAACAATGAGGTTTCCTAATGGGGAGGTCCAATGGTGAGGTGTCCAAACGGTGAGGTCCAACGGTCAGGTGTCCTAATGGTGAAGTCCAACCGTAAGGTTTCCTAACTGTGGGGTCCAACGGTGAGGTGTCCTAATGGTGAGGTGTCCATAACTAAAATTAATCATACATAAATCATGTTTGATGTAATTTAACGTCTCATAATTCAAAGGATTTTTGAATATATCCTCCAATTTATGTTCAGTGCCAATGAATTCAAGAGTGATATCACCTCTTTGATAATGATCTCTCAAAAAGTGATGTCTCACATCAATGTGAATTGTACTAGCATGAGATACAAAATTTTTAGATATGTTAATAGCACTTGTATGAAAAAAAATTATAGAGTCAAGTTTTAATTGAAATTCATAGTCTAGTAAAGTGCGTTTCATCCATATAATTTGACCACAACAACTACCTGCATGTATATATTCAGCTTTCACAGTGGATAATACAACAGAATTATGTTTCATAATACACCATGATACTAGTGACATGCCCAAAATGTGACCTGTTCTAGAGGTTCTCTTTCTATCTTTGCAACAAGCAAATTCAGCATCAGAATAACTTATCAAATTAAATTATTGTCCTCTTGGATAAAATAGTCCTAATTTGGTAGTATACATGAGATATCTAAAAATCTATTTCACACCACTTAAATTAGATTCTTTGTGATTGTATTGAAAACAATCACACATACATACACTGAACATAATATCAGATCTTCTAGCAGTATGGTAGATCAGACTCCCAATCATACCTCTGTAATTGGTATGATCCACTTGTTTACTAGTTTCATCAGCATCCAACATACAAGTGGTACTAATAGGTGTATCACTAAGTTTATTACTATCCAAACAAAAACGTTTCAAAAGATCCTTAGTATATATAATTTAATTTAAAACAATACCATTTTTGGAAAAATTTGAAATTCAAGGAAAATTATAAGTTCCCCCATAAGACTCATTTCAAATTCATTTTGCATCATCTTTCAAAAATAAGTACAAAATGAATTTTTAGAGGATCCAAAAATAGTTTCATAGACACAAATTTGTACTATTAAAACATTTTTTGAAATAAATTTAATAAAAATATTAGGATCATATATCCATTTATTAAAACCATTTTAAATAAGAATTGAACGGAGTCTATCCTACCAAGATTTAGGAGCTTGTTTTAGACCATATAAATCATTAGAATGTTTAAAAACATGATTTGAAAAGTGGGGATTTTTAAATCCAATTGTTTTTCAAAAAACACATACTCAACTATATACCCATTTATAAATTCACTTTTAACATCTATTTGATAAAGATTGAAATTAATATGAGCTATATATTCAAGTAGTATCCTAATGGCCTCTAGTTTAAAAATAGGTTCAAAGGTTTCCTCATATTGTATTCCTTCTTTTAGACTATGTCCTTTTGCAAATAATCTATCCTTATTACAAACTATATTTCAAGAGTCATAATTTTTGTTTCTAAACACCCATTTAGTGCCTATGGTCAATGTTTCTTTAGGTATTTCTACTAATTCCAAAACTTTGTTTCTTTCAAACTGATTCATTTTCTCTTTCATAGCTATCACCCAAAATTCACAATTGATGGCATCATTAATATTTTTTATTTCAAGCTATGAACGAAAAGCAAGATGTTCAACCTGGTTTCTTAGAGAAGCTCTAGTTTGTGTTCCTCTATTTAGATCACCTACTACAGCATATAAAGAATGATTCTTGAGAGTTATAAAACCTTTATAAATGGTTGTACTAGAGTCCTCATGGTTGTCTATTAGTTCAGATTCAATAGGTTCAGATTCTGGAAAATTTCTAGAACTAGTTATTTTCACTGGGGGTTCACAGTTTTTATCATTAAGGTCTATAATAGATATATCTTCCTCAAGATATTCAAGAGATATTTGAGGTTCATGTCGATCGGCCTCATAAAATTTTACATGAACTGATTGTTTAACAAATTCATTTCTCTTATTGAATACTCGATAGGCTTTACTAGAGATTGAGTAACCTAGTAATATTCCTTCATCACTTTTGGAAGAACAATTTTTGAGGTTATCCCAAGTGTAAGGAAAAAGAGTTTAAAAGAGAAAGAATATAATGTAATCAACCTTAGGCTTCCTATTGTTCCATAGTTCATAAGGGTTATTCTAAAGAACAGGTTTAATTAAAACTCTATTGATGATGTAGCAAGCTATAGTAACAGCTTCAGCCCAATAATAGATAGAAAGGTTATACTCATTAATAATAGTCTAGGCAATCTCTTGAAGTGTCCTATTTTTTCTTTCTATAACTCCATTTTGTTGAGGTGTTCTAGGAGTAGATAAATTGTGATTATACCCTTTCTGTGAGAAAAAAAGATTCAACTCCTAATTTTCAAACTCATGACCATAATCACTTGTCAAGGCCTTAATTATAAGTCCATAAATATTTTCCATAGACTTGAAATATTTAATGAAGTAAGAACATGCTTCACTTATGTGATCTAGAAAGTATACCCAAGTGTATATAGAAAATTCATCTATAAGAACATAAGAATAGTTCTTTCCATTTAAACAAGAAACTTAAGATGGTCCAAAAAAATCCTTGTGAACCAAATCAATCCATTGAGAAGTTGAAAATTATTTCTTTAGATTGAAGGAAACTTTGTGTTGTTTTTACTTTTGATAAGGATTAAAAACTTTGTTAAGTGGGTATTCCAATTTAGGTAAGTATCTAACTAAATCTTTCCTAGTATTTTTCTTAAGTTAGTGCAAATTTTAGTGTCTTAATCTTTTGTTCCATAACCAAGATTCCATATGAAAAGAATTTAAAAAAGAAACATTTTTCTTAGCTAAAGAGTTTAAATCAACATCATATACATTTTAATTTCTATGAGAAGTGAATATTAAATTATTTTTAGAATTATAAACATTTCATGCATCATTATCAAACATAACATTAAAACTATCATCACACAACTGAGAGATACTAAGTATATTATACTTTAACCTATCAATAAAAGGTACATTTGAAATTAATATAGTATTATGGTTACCAATTTGTCCTATGTATATCCCTTAGAATTATCATAAAATGTAAAATTTCCACCATCATCTCAGATTAAGCTCTGGAAGAATAAATATTATACTTTCATATGTCTTGAACATCCACTATCCAAGTACCATAGGGTTTTACCTGAACTCTTTAGACATTTTTCTCGCAAAACAGATTAAGCATAGGGTTACTTTGGTACCCATATTTTCTTGCATCCAGAGGGTTTAGCAATAAAATATTTGGGAACCCATATTTGTCTTATAGGTATCCTATAATAAAAAAACATGTTTTGAGACATAAACACTTTTTTAGGTCCTTTAGAATTTTTTTTTCAAGAGATTATTCATAACTTGAACTAGTAGTGAACTGTCCAAATTATGGAAAAAATGTGTTTTCAATAATCCTTCTCTATCATGGTTGATATCCTAGAATAGTTTTGTATTTTGGAGCACTTTCTTCCCTATAAACTGAGTCAAGTTATCCCTACCAACATTATAATTCTCAAGATCTCTTTTTTATTGATCATTTGATAATTTGTGTTTAGTATTTTCATTTAACAGCTGAGAAAATTTTTCTTTTTCAATATCCAAATTAGACTTATAATTGGAATTTAAATCATGTTGTCTTTTTAATGATTTATATTTATCTTTGAGATCATTAAAGGTATCCTCAATAATTACAAAATATTCAAACAATTCATCCTTAGTCATATTTTCATCATTATTTGATTTACTTTCATTCCCAAAATAGTATGCATTATGTATATTGGAATTTAGTGTTACCTCATATGATTTTTTCACGAAACACAGGTTTTCATGATTGTTCTTTTCAGTATCAGAAGTTTCAGATCCACTGGAGATCTCTTTTGAAGCACTCAATGTATCTTTTATTTCCTTTTTATATTCCTTGCCCTTGTCTCCATATTTCTTCATAAATTTCAGCTAGGGGAAATCAACCTTCACATGGCCATTTCTTTTACACTCATAGATTATTATATCATTTGTGTTGTCATTCCATTTTCTGTCTTTTTTATCAATGTACTTTACTATCATATCTTCCTCTATAGTTGGAATTTCTAAAGAACTTATTATTTCAATAGAAATTTTTGAATCTTCTAGAAAGATAATCGATTTCCTCATCACTGTTAGAATCTAAATCTTAACTGGTGGAGCTGTCTATAGAAACTTGAACCTTTTCAATGAATTTTCTATTTGAGGTAGCAGTCTTGAATGATACAGATTTATTTCTGGGTTCTTCATCTACATCATTATTCAAATTAATCACTTCTTCATACATCATGAGTTTTCTAATTAGTTCCTTCCCTGGTAGCTTGATTATGATAGAGGAATCTCATATAGAAACAGAAGTTATTCTCCATCTATTAAGTAGGAATCGAAGCAATATCATAATATGATCCTTTTTGTCCATTGGTTTTCCAATTAGAATCACGGTATTTACTATTTCATTAAACCTAAGATACATTTTAGATACATGTTCATCGGGCTTAATTTTAATATTATCATATTTAATAGTATATGTATTTAATCTCATTTCATTAAGATTGGTTGTTACCTCATGGAAAATAGCCAAAGTATCCAAAAATTCATATACAATTTTACAGGTATATATTATATTTAATTATTCATCACCTAAAGCACGGTATAATTCATTCATTTCTTTATAATCATTATTATACGTCGCTTTAGTCAACTGAGACCATGTGTCCCTAGTAGTAGCAGGTTTTTCATGTTGTTCTTCAATTATGTCCCAGATTTCAAGACCCATTCTTTCCAGATACATTTTCATTTTCAATTTCTACTGATCATAGTTATTACCATTAAAGAAAGGTGGCAGGTTAGTAGTCCCACCCTCAACTCAGATATCCATAGCTGACTAGAATTTAAAGAACTGAAAATTTAGATATGATATAAATTTTAAGATCTTTAAGATAAAACTAAAATCAGAGTTGAAAAGAATTTGAAAATACTAAAAACTAGTTCTTATGGTATCAATAAACACACATCTGATACAAAATGTTGGTCAAGGTGGAGACTCATGAGGGGGGTGAATTGAGTTACAACATAAAATTTTTGTTAAAAAAGTTATGATATAAATGTTCAATTGCTCAACAAGTCTCTCAAAGGATGATTAGTAATCAGTTGAATAATTTAAAAAACTTATCCAACTTTTCAAACAAGTTTACTGAATTAAACACATATAAACACCAACCAAAACTCACTATCAGAGTTAATGTAAAATATTTTTCTTCCTTTGAAATTATAATAAGTGAAAGATAGAAAAATAGATTATTATAAAATAAAGTACATAGAATAATTAAATAAGTAGTTCAGTATCAATCCCAGAAATAATCATATCCACTTAGTGATCACCTGACACTATGATGTTTATATTAATAAACTTGATACATAGCTTCTATCGATCTTTATAGTAGTTTTCACAAACTGTCCAGTTCTAACAACCTCTACCACAGTTATTCATGGGAAAAAACCAGGACACACATGTCCTCTTCCACAGTTATACGTGGGAAACAAAAATGTAAGGAATGTTTGGTGTGAGTATTTTCAGTATCCTCCAGTTTCAGCATAGGATACAGTGTGTGTGTAACATACAAACACACACTACACATAAATGTAAGATAAAGAAAAAAATAGATCTAATTTGATGAGGATTGAGTTTAGAAGGCTCTATGTGTTTTCTGTTCAGCTCTGGACTCCTTGGTGTGATGAAATTTTAGTTTAAGTAATTCTCTAGAAGTTGTCTCCAAAACATAGTGTCACAACTTCAGGTTATTGCTTCCATGGTCTAAGGTGTTCATCTTCTTGGTTTGAAATATATTTGATGTAGCATAGAAAGGAATCCTTGAATTTGTTCTCCCAAATGATCTTCATGAAGCTCTTGGGTTCACAATGTAAGGGATGATATCTTCTCCTTGTTATTCAGGTATTTCATGTAATCTCTTACCTTTCATGGTCTTATCTAGCTCGATATTCTATTTTATTCTCGAGATCCGACAGTAGGAATGATCAAGCGACGTGTGGTCTTCCTCATACCTTGTACGATCTCCAAATTTGTCAACAATCAACATGAATTAACATCAGAAGCATTAAATTTACCAAATATGATCATTAGAATAATATTATGAAAAATGAAAAGGTATAAAGTAGAAGAGTATTAGTATCAGTAGACTGGTAGTAGTAGCCTTCTCAATGGTAGCTTCTCAATGGGAGGATTATTAGCTGTAGACGTGTGAATTCGAAAGGTTCTTCCAGTAGTAAGCTTTCTTCAGTAGACTTCCTGCGGTAACTTCATAGCAGCAACCTTTTAGCAGTAAGCTTAAAAGGGTAACCTTCTAATAGTATCCTTTTAGTCGTGACTTTAATAATATTCCAACGCTAGGATTTCCATCAGTGACCCTATACCAATAACCTCTTGTAGTAGCTCTACAACAGTATCCCTTGAGCGGTAGACTCGTAGTAGTGAACTTGCATAGGTAACTCAGTGGTAAGGTTCCTCAGTGGTAACCTTCTACTAGTAACCTTATAGTGGTACCCTTCTAGTGGTATCCTTCTAGTGGTAAGCTCTATAACAGTAGCCTCAACCGGTGACTTAAACAGAAGGCTCTTAACAGAGACCTTCATACTAGTGACCTTTTACTTAGAAAATTTTACACTGTAAACTTAATCAAGAAAGCAGTGAGATTAAAAATACAAAATTGTTACATGATAAAAACTATAAAAAATATTGAAAAATTGATTATAATATAAATTAAATATGATTTGGGATTTTCAAAATAGGTGAGTCCAACACCGGGTATCTATGTGGGAAAACATGTACTAGTATGAAAGTGATATCGAGTGGTTTCATCCCAGTTTCACATAGAAAGTTGGATGATTAAAACACTAACAAAACTATTATGATGATGTTGGGGACCACTAGTGTATGGCTATGTTCCATACTAGTTGCTCATTCATGAGAATGCATATTTATTATGTTTGCTTTTCAACGATATATGAGGTACCTGGGGCCCACAGCTAGGTAGTGCGTAGGGTTGTTCCCGTGAATAGTGCTAATTGACTATATGATACTCACCATCAATATATAGTGTGATTGGATGTAAAATTCTATATATTGTGAATTTTATGTAAAATGTTTCATTCTATAAAATATCCCTTTTAAAAAAAGTTCATATAAAGTTGCATCCTTTAGAAAATTGATGCTACGATTTCTTGTTTATGAAAACTTGAAATCTTTTTTATCTTATAATGTTTATCACATGGAATATTTTGTGTGGAATCTTTTTGAGCTTAGTATCACACCCTAATTACACCTTGGGGTGTATGTAGACTTGGTAAAAACATTTGGAGGTACGGACAAAGCTTTTAGTGATGGTGGTTTGGGTTGTTAGCTTATATTCTCAGTGCGGTGTTGTAGAGAAGGTTTGGGGATGATGGAACCTTCCCATGTGTTGGGCCTTGAGTTGTTTTGGATAAAAATTTTGATTTTTGTATCTCTTGGGATTTCTCTTAAACCATGTATTCCAGTTCTAACTTTTATTAAAGGCTTTTTCAGATTTAATTTAATTTTTGTTTTTGGTTGTTTAATGCTTCTAAATTAGAGTAAATCATTCCCAAAAAACTTTTTTGATACCCAGGAATTAGTTCCAAACCGAGGAGATATATAACTCCCCTCAATCTTTTAACACGGACCAGGTTGGGCGTCAGTTTTGATGGTGACCAGATATAGTTTGTGACAGTAATTTTAGATAACCTTTTATGCCCATATTTCTTTTTGTATCAAGTAGGAATTATTCTAGAATTTATTTTGTTTAACTAAAACTTATTATATTTGTATTGTGATAAGATAATTAATATGGTTCTATTATTCATTCATTACTCAACTATTAGTGATTTTGGTGTTGTTTTCAAATTGTGAAATAATCATATGTCATCCATTTTTTGGAATTAAAGTAATTTTTTCATCTATTTAAATTTATTATTAATCATATTTAAAAAACACAATGAATTTAATATTTTATAATTTATTTACTTTTATTGGGATGTCATATGACTTCATTTTAATAATAAAATCAATATCGAGGTTTTAGTTTAACTTCTATGCAAGATTATATGTGATCTCTATTGTTTTAAAATTAGAATTGATGAATTCAAACTAGAGAAACTTATGTTGATAATAAAGAATGTAAAATTGAAAATTCAAAACAATTTTATAGATAATATATTTTACCAATTCACTCACCTTTCTAACTTACCAATTTCTATTTCTTTATATTTTTAAATAATTAATAGAAATCCCCATGCATCTTAAAAAATAATTATAATAAGTTATATTAGATATTAGTTTTAATCCTTCTTGTTAGGAATCATTTGGTACTATTTTCACAACATTACAAGAGAATAAAAAATGAATATATATTTAGGAAAAATATGTATCTTTCAGTGGATTTGGTCTTGGTTAATAGATTAAATTATTATATAAGTGTTAGATCATGCTATAGTAGGGGAATTGTGGCATGGAATGTTTTTTGAATGATAGAATCCATGCCACAACCTAGGGGTTACACCATGAGAGATTCTTAAGGGGTATGTGTCATTCTATAACCAAATTGTTACACCCTGAAGTGTTATAATAGGGGGAGGAGTGTTTCTATTTACCCAGGTGGATAAATAGGCCATAAAGCATGAATAATACTACAATAAATAGTTGTGATATCCATAGTGTTAATATGGGAATGTTTGTTGTAGCATTACCAATTTCATCACACCGTAATCCAACCATGAATACGGGGAACGTCTCCATGACCCCTTGGTTCATGCCATAGTAGACCTCGAGTCATGCATTTTAAGAAAATAAGTCCTGTCATTTTTGAGTTTTCCCCCATCATTAGTAGGTCAAGAATAGAATCATAAGATATAATTTCACTCGCACTTTCTCCCATTTTTTCCCATTAGACCTACCCTTGTCCTCCATTTCATTATTTTATGAATAGAGACCATTTCATTATATAAGGATTTAAGTAATCCTTCAGATGGTTCTTCTTTTTTCTTCTTATATATATAATATAAAGTGGACTTATCTCGTGATTTAAAAGAAGATTTTTATATATTATTGTTTAATTGTACCAAAAATGATAGGGATTCAGGGTATAGTGTCCTGAGAATTTTAAAAGTGGGGAATTTGTCTTTTTTCTCAATATTTGTGTATAGGTGTTCCAGAAGGTTATGTTTTCTATGGATTTCACCAAATTGTATTTGAATTTGTGATTGTTTTGTAATTAAATCATGGGGATTTTGGTTATAAGAGTATCAAATACATTGATTGATTATTCCAAATTTCATTGGTCATGTATTCGAGGATGAATTGGTTCATGGTGTGTTTTTTAAGATTATGACTTATTGAATAAAATTTTATAATAACTTTTCAATTTTTTAAATTAATTTTTAATGAATTAGTGTATGATATATAGGCTCAAAGAATGGTGTGTATTAGTGAGATCTGGGATAATTCTTAGTATAAAACCTTTTAATAATGGAAACTATATTTTATAGGTAGGTAGTCCCACTATTAATTAACAATATGCATTAATATGTATTTTTTCTAATCATTTTTTGGTTGTTGGTTTAAGAACATGGGTTGTGGTTGGTTGGGATCATACTGATTAGAGGGGCTTGGGTAGAACCTTCTTGGACTGAATTTGGTATGTCATGATTAACTTGATAATTATATAAATTACTTATAGATATATCATCAAATTTTACATATTCATGTACCACTTAAAAACCCTAATTTGTTCTTGGATCATGAGATCATTTGTGTTTAGAATTGGGAGAGCATAAATGAGTTAGTTAATGGGATTATAATAGGTTAGGAATAATGGAATTGACCAGTCAATATTGAGGCATAGGATTTATGTGACAAGGGATATGATAATAGCCTTGGATGATTGAAAAACCTCAAGTTAGAGTAGTTGAATGTTGGGAATGAATCTAAAAACTCATGGTGATCTATTAGGCCTAGGATGATCATGTGATTTTGGATGGTAGTGGTTATTAAGCACTATATAAATTCTTCCTAATGGAATTCGGTGATTGTAATGTTTGGGTTTGAGATTCATTTAGAATTAGACTGTAGAGGGATCAAAATAGGATTTTAAGATTAGTATGGATAACTATTTGGATGAATTGTAATTCTTAGATAGTGTTTATATGTATATGTCCATGGATAGACTGTAGTAGGGGTTTTGGTTGGTTTATTTGGTGGCTTGGAGATTGAAAAGTGTTAGGATAGAAAATGAAAATATATTGAGACACCTTAGTTTGTGACTTCATACTATTTATGCACTAGGTATGGGATTATATGTTATCATTTAGGCCTTACAAGTTAGTGAATGGCCATAGAGAGGATTAGTGTATAGTATGTATTGATATGACCTATGGTTTGGGAATATGATTTGGGTATGGACTAAGGTCATGGGATCATCTTGGGAGGATATGTATCCATTTTTTAAATTTTTTTTAGTTGTGTATGATGGATTCTTGAGTTTGTTGTGTTTCCCTCTAACATTGAGATAGATGTGGATGTGTTTGTGGTTAGATGATGTTTATGTAATGGTATTTTTTTCAATGTATTTCATAATAAGTATATTATGATAATTTCTTATTGTAATGATGATACATCACACTGGGTGATAGGATGTTGTATGATAAGTGTTTGGGGATCACTGAGAGAGTGTCCCAAGATGATATGTGTTGGGGACTACAAATAGATGGTCCGTTGAGGATATGCTCTACATGAATTCCAAGAGGGGTTCCTTAGAAGATATGTTCATGGGGAAAACAAATACAGATTCCGCATAAGATATGAATCAGGGAAAAACATAGAGAGGTTTCATAGATGATATTTTTTTGTGACCACGGAGAGACGGTCGCCAAATGTTACTTACTTGGCTATCATAGAAATATGTTACCCATTTTATCTACCGTAATAGGATAATATCAATTTTTTTATTCCCTTAATAGGATTTTTATGGTATAAGACTACGATATAAGTACTTATGGTGTTGGAAAATGAAACTAGGATTTTTAATCATAGTGGCATACTATGTACACGATGACCCAATATGGTTTCCCATATGATAAATATTATTTATTTATTTATTTTATCATACATTCATACATTCATAAATTTTATATAATGGTACATATAAGGTATGTGATGGAGAAAACCTACTAAGTTTTATTATCTAACCAAGTGTGATCACCCTGATGTGATTGTAACCCATATGTCTAGATTTTGGGTTACTGGTTTTAAAAGGGATCTAGTTGGGGTAACTAGATAGGGTATTGGGAGACCATTTTGAGGTGGGACATGGGTTTTATGGTTATATGTATAGGGTATCTTTATCCTTTTTATTCTATATTAAGTAATATGATAGGTATATCCATGTCCATGTTATATGATAAATATGGATACATATTATTATAATAAGTGATGTTTATCTGTTATGGTAGATTGGAATTTAAAAATAATTATATGAATTGAATCTGATGTAATTTGAAGTTTTGTTATTTACTAGTTATTTTTTATGATGACATAGGGACTATAGTCTCTCCATGTTTATTATGTCCACCCACCACTAATTATAAGAATATTATATATAGGTCTAAGTTCATGAGGTCTTGTTTCACACCTACTATGGGTTGTTGAATGCTTTACTAGGATGAGGATTTATAAATTCATCCTTCCACATAACTGTTTAATATTTAATCAATTAAAATAAAATTTAAAAAATTATTAATACCATTATTCAAAAACTATAAATTAATTACGATAGATCTAAATAAATTAAATAATTATCATTTTTTATCTTATAATTAATGTGTTATCATTCACATAATTACACATGGAGACTATCACATCATTATATTTTTCTTTAGCACAATCCATAATTTTCTAAATATCACTATATCATTGTTTTGATTTATTGTATATTCATATAAATAATATTCATTTTATCACATTTGGAGAAAAATACTACAAGTTACACGGCCTCCATGTTCTTTAAAAATTGGTTTGGAAAACACATATAAATAAGAAAATTATGACACTGGTGCTAAAGAAATTATATGTTCGAAAACTCTTTATTGAGAATTTTAATTATTTGGGAAAATAAATTCAATACTTTCATGTCTAATAATAAAAGAATAGAAAATTCCAATATATATTCATGACTAAAAAATCAGTATAATCACAATATTCATCTTGGTTATTCTATCAATCGGGAACCAAATTTTCTTAGTAGTATATAGACTAAAAATAATAATTCTAACTTAGTAGATATAAATATACCCAATACCAGCAGAAGAAAAAATAATCAAATAAAAATCCATAAAATAATATATTGAAATTTTATGGGCCTCAATGGACACACATTTACCCATCAATGTGTACCTGTGAATAATTTTGGGATCATACAATGATAATCATAGGTGTGAGTTAGTGGGATATTATAACCCCTTTAGGGATGATCAATAAAATATAGATCCTGATATTTTATATTGAAATTATAAAAAAAACATTTTTTATCAATATAGAATCACTCATTGTTGATTATAGTGAATTAAATGAGATTCAAAAAATCCATGTTTCCACCATTGGAGGATAAAATATTGATAAACATTACGTTGTAAGAGGAGTACCTAAACAAAATTAAAATATATTCTCTTTATATGTACATTAAATAAAATGAATTAGTGTTAAGTTCATTCGAGGAAGAACATATGTTAGTTTCCTATGATGTTTCCATTACTAAAATAACCTAACATTTCCAAGGGAATAATATATGAAATCATTCACATGGTCATCTCCCTTATAAAACATTATATCATCAACTCTAAGTATATATTATCTAGGTGAAAAAATATTCTATTTTTCAATATTGTAATATAAATATATTCATACACAAGTACCTTGGTCACTAGGAACACTATTAAATAATACATTATAAATAAAATCATATCTATTAGGTAAAATACACTAGTTCATATTTTATAGTTAATCATATATCAATATAATTACTATAGACCAACATGTCATCCATTGGTCTAACTTTCCATCTAAATCACATGGGTATTCTGTGAGATGACACAGTTCATATTGTCCAAAATCGTAATGAAATATACCCACATATAGTAAATAATAAGCCAATCATATCAATTTATAATTTAATCATATTAAAAAAAAGATATTAAGATATGGTTGAAGTAATTTCCCATATCATTATATAATACTAGAAACTCTATGTAAACCATGGTCATTACAAACCATTATTTAACCATAATCTCATATATCCATAAATAATTTATTATTTTACCCAATTCACAATCATTGGATATATAAATTAATAAAAGGATGATATTAAATAGTTTTAAGAGTTTAATTGGACTCAATATTACACATAGAATTTATCGCACCTGAGAAGTTTTCGGAATGCTACCTAAATATTAAAAATGTTATTCAAATGATCTACAATTCACTTAATAATATCACTTTAATGATCTATAAATAAAATATGTAACATCCAAAATTTCGTGGGTATAAATTTGATTCATGGTGAAAAATGATAGAATTTCCCAATTTCCATAGAAGAGGGAAATGTGGTGGATGATTGGAGTTCTGAGTGGCACCTCATGATATATCCATTATAATAATGAATAATAAGTTTAAGGTTCTTTTTCAAAAAAAATTGAATTGTGTTTCTCTATGTGTTTGGGTTTTTTCACACTCATTCCTTGAATAATTTCAACAACTCACCGTACCCAAGATGCTGGGAATTGATGTACTTAGCTAAACACTTGGTTTTGGGACAACGAATCAATGACTATTGTTTATCCAATTATCCCCTTAGTATAACCTACCATGACTATGTATGCTAGCCTGATCAAAAAATCAAGGATACTTCCATGACCCTCCACTTTTGAACATACCTACTATCGATCCCATTATTCCACTTCATGGATCATATAAAACAACATATATTAAAAATCCCTATTTTGATTCAATAGAATATATGGTTCAATATGGACCTGTTATTAGATGAACACTAATAATTACCATGATTTATTCCATAGTTATGGCCTTTTATTCCTAAATATCTCCCTTTTCTATTACATGAAACCCAATCCGGTTTCCTTTTGTGCTTGAATGTCACTACCCTCCACCATAAAAACCATCCAATTATAGGTCCATATATTGAAAATTTAACCTTATCATTTACTATAAAAACTAAGATCTATTTTCATCCAAGTAGTATTTATCATGGACAAGTTTCATGTATGGTTTTAATTCGAAAACCAAATCGATTTTTTATGACCACCCATTCAACTAGCTAATTTTCATCAGTAATATTGTTGTTACATTTTTTAGTAATTTGGTATAGACTATTACACGGTTTCATCAACCAATAACTCCAATTATGGACATACTACCATTATAAAATGTAACAGAGGGTGACATCCAACAATCCAACTGCCATGATAATAGAGATATGAAGAATAATAATTCACATAATATTTATTAATAGATATTATTATATAATAATTAGAAAACCTATACATAAAAAATCAATCAATAATGATTAACAGACATTGTAAAATTTAATGACATGGATTCATAATTCTACCTTAGTTTTATACCATCATACCTACAGATTCATCAAATCCACTCACTCCTCGATTTATATGATAATGATTATAATTGGAGGAGTTTATATATATATATTAAAAAAGGGGGTATGGCTGGGGTTCAAACCCCAAAAATACAAAAAATAATGCCTATGTTAAAAAAATATGCCTAAAAACAACTATGTTGAATAAATTTAATTAATGGTCCCATGTGTGAGATATTTTCATTTCTTTTTCAAAGGACCTTGTTCATAAAAATTCCATTTTCCATATTTTTATTTAAAAATTATATTGGGTATCATGAAAATATTAAAAGAGTTATATAATGTGGGTGGGATTTTCTTTATTTCCAATAGATTCAACAAGGTTATTAAGTTTCCTAAATAATAAAATTAATTCTTCTGAAAAGTATAAGTTATTTCATTTCCCTCATCTTTTAATTCCATTATCCTGAAACAAAATCCCAAAATTATAATGATAAACTACTAATATTATGTCTTTATATTATATATTAAATTGTAATGATGAATTATTATCATATTAAAAAATGTCTCAAATAAGATAAATATTACACATATAAAGGATCGTTATCATCTAGGCCCTCAATCATTGTTATATTTTAATGATATAAAAACATCAACTTTCTATTCAAAATATCATCAACAAATTATGTATAACTATTGGTATGTGAAAAACATGGGCAATGAAATGTAGAATATGTAACATGTAATACCCCTCTATGAGGGTAAGGTCTATTTGGAATTTATCACATACTCATAACCATGACAGTGAAATACAAAATAATTTCCAAAAAAAGTAGGATTTCTTAGCCAATCTTTATTAATCCATTTAATAAGAAAATTATAAGAACACATGATCTCTAATATGTAACTCCAAGTATATTTAAATTCTCCCTCATAGATCTGTTGGATTATTATATTTATATTCATTTTTACAAGGATCATATATACGCTTTTATCATATACGTCACTATCATGGATAAAATTATCACTATATCACAACATAAACTTGAGAACTAAGTTAATCCACTTTTTTCTAATCATAAACATGTTCATTTAGAGTTATAGACCTATATTAAAAATTCTTCCTGAAAACTCTATAAAAATATATAATTAATATGAGTATTTAAAAGAGAAAAATAACCAATAGTACTCCATGAAATACTAGAGTCACAATTATGTACATTCACTCTAGACTCTTTAAAAACCCATGATCCATAACAATTAAGAAATATGACTATTTTTTCCATTACTAAATGAATTAATAAAAATAATAATGAAATATTGAAAGACAAATATAATCTATCTTTGGGTTAATTAATATTCCATGACACTTACATAACCAAATATTCTATTACTAAATTAATAACCTAGGAAACTAATGCTCAAAATACATCCTCCATCCGAGCTAGAAAATAAAAAAAATCTTTATGAAACATGTATTCCAATACTATATCATGGGGTTATAATATATCCTTACAACACCTATATGTACATTCAATGGGGAACTGTCTAAATCTTTTAGGATCTCGTCCATAAAATCAACCAATAATTTTATTCAACCTTGGGTTATATTTTTTTTCTATTTATCTAATGAAATTCCATATGATTCATTACTTATGATCCATTAATGATGCAAGATATCTCAATACTAATACTCTAATAGAGTATACCATACGTTCTATAAATGTATGGTTTTTAGTACATTATATATAAAGAAGGAATATTACCTTATCATTTTTATCCAAGAGCATGATAATAAATTTCACAGTCTTTTAATAAGTGATGTCATAATTACCACTACGAGTAAAAAAATTATATATTATATAATATCCTCACCATAATTTACTTCTACACAACTAAAATATCTCCGAAGTCAAATAAAGGAAACTATAGTGTTAAATATTTCAATTAAAATTATCATTATTAAAATGTGTTATAATCAACCCTCATTTGATAAATATATAGTTATGGGTGTGTCTCCTCAGTGTAAATATTAGCAATAACTTCCATCTCTACAAAATATCACTATTTCCACATCATGATTTTTGGAAAATAATTAATGATTCCCAAGTATTAATACAAAAAGTAAATTATAGTCCTCTTGAGCTATTTCTTTTCATTGCATGGATGGGTTTTAATGGTATCAGATATACCTAAATGAGGTGGAAAATTAAAACCAATTAATCTAAGGTAATTTTATTTATATGAATAATGATTACAATGAAAAAAATTAATTTTAAAAAACATTGATCTATTAGATTTATGGTATTTGGATAAATATTATTGGTCCATAAAAAACTCATTGGTTCACTAATTTAATAATGATCCACTATTTATATAGTAACCAGTGAAATTGGGATGGAAATTTTTTCGATTTAAAAAATATACTTACATCTATTCCTAGTTGATAAATAAAAAAGAAAAAGGGATTCAATAAAATTTTATCTTAAGTAAATAAACTCATGCATCATATATATTGAGCTTGGAACACTATTAATAGACCTATATCATTAATTAAGGTGTTACATTATATTTTGGTATTTAAAAATGATTTAAAAAATATTTGAGCATTTAAAATATATAATATAACATATGATAAATTTTCCAAAAGTCACCACTCATGTATTAAATGATAATATTTAATTAAATTCATTATCTGATGATTTATTAGCTAGGAAATTTTTGAGTAAAAATATAAATTTTATGATGGAATTATGTATAGGATGAATAAAATAATAGTTAATATAGAAGGAAGTAACTGAAATACAAAAAAAATCCCATATGAAATATTCTATTTATTCATTTGATTTGATATGTCATAGTGAAAAATATAACACATATTTCTAACTTTGATATGAATAATGTATTGGATATATCTATTCTGAAAATTCCTTTTATTAGATAAGAAGTAACCAAGGAAAACAGACAATGAGACCCCTCAAGGAGGTTGGAAGTGATATAAACCTCAGGACCCCCCTTGGATAAAAATCGTAAACTCAAGAGAGAGAGATCCTAAGATGTTATAAATGACTAATTGCTCTGTGACACTTCTTATCCAGCATGAAAATCAACAAAAAAGTTGGGTTCCCTCCAAATGCGATGAACCTTCTACCTGAATATGGTCTCCACAGAATACCTACAAACCAGATATATCAAATCCCACAGTACATCATGATTCCCCTGGATAGATCTCACAAAAACCTCAGAATCAGACTCAATATCTACCAACTAAAAATCATAATCTCCATAGATTGTTCTACTAGATAAAAGATCCTTATCCTCTACACCTAATGAATATCATGGACCATAGAATGTGTCTAACCCCATAAAAACCGTGCCCCGAGTCTGGAAGTATGCCTCCACCCCTCATCAACCCCCAAAAAAGAGGCATCTACATTCAGTTTTAGGCCACCCGGAAGAGGAATACAATTAATCCAATATCTCTCCTTGAGAGGAGCAAGAGGCCTATTGAATAGGTTGCATGACATAGAAGAAAGTTGGTTCCCTTTTAACAGCACTCCTAGCTCAATAATTAGAGAATTGACATGTATCTAGAGGAACAAAAAAATTCTCCCACTTGCAAGACTAATGTGATTGTGAGCCTCCCATATTGTCTAGCATAATAGAGTAAAGATAATAGCTCGAACCCTACACTTTGAATCCCTTACATTAAAACTGTGAAACCAGACTCCCAAGAATCCCTGAATAAAGGGTTGTTCATTATCGAAGCATGGATGGGGAGAGAATAGGGATCAGAGATAATGAGCCCAGATGCTCTGGAAGAAGACATGAAGAGTTCATTTGGTCTGTGGATTATTTAATAAAAAACAAAGTGATTCCATGGGGATCCACTTCCTTTTAACATTTTTATCTGTTGGAAGTGCTTTATTCATTACACACCATGTAAGGAAATTAATATTTGAATGGATGTCTTTACACCAAACTTTGGATGACCACTCATCGTGAGGCCTCTCCGCCTGTACTAGATCTATGTAATATTTCGTGACAAACCTACCAGAAGATGATCCTATGAAGAAACTTTTATCCGGTTTTTAATTAAAAACAATATCATAATAAAAAAACCTATTGGGGGTGAGGACAAACTTAATGAAACTAGGTTGATCATAGGCTTCCTTGAAAGAGATCTCCAGGTGAGGGAAACCAGGATATTCCAAAGTTAAACCTGCCTAGTTAACATTCCAAAAGCTAATATCTCCTTTTTCCAATGATCCACCATAAAGAGACAGAATGTACCATGAGGTGGGATACCATGCATCGTGCCAAGCATGACAGCTGATAATAATGACCATTATATTTCTCCCTTTTCATACTCTATCATTTTCTAAATAATGTTTCCCAAAAGGATTCACAAACAATAATATCCCATGCCGGTCAGCCATTCATGTTATGCATTGCTTCATTGATGGCGCAAATACCCACCCCTCCCTCGGATATAGGTCAGGCCATGTAGGTGTTAGGTTGCCCAGTGGCTATATCCCACATGATTGGTGTCCCACAAAAATGAGGTTATGATTTTTTCTATCTACATGAAAACTTTTTTTGGAGGATTGAGCAATGAAAAAACATGCTTCAGAATGGACATTAAAACACAATTGAAAAGTTTCATCCTCCCACTGAATGAAAGAAACTTTTTTTCCAATTTTTGATCCTTACCACCAGATAATTGGTGATATCCTCCAAGAAAATCTTTTTAATGTGGCCATAAGATATTGGTACCCCTAGTTAAATAGTAGTCATCTACTTTTTTTGAAACCATAGGGTGTCCTAAATTCCCCTACAACGCCCACACGGGAATCTATTGGACATGAAGACATGGATTTTCTAGGTATTGATCTCCTATACACTCAAATTCCCATATGTAATAAAAAGTTCCATAAGGAAAATAAAAGATATATGACTTTCATTGATGAATATTCATATATCATATTCAAACATTAAATGGTAGATACTTTCCATTCCACACTTTCTATGGTATAAGTCTATCTTACCATTTTCAACTCCACTACATTGATTTGGGGTAATGTGTCTTGAGAAAAGATGAAGAGGCTTGGAGATAACGGGTCCCCCTATCAAACCCCATGTACCGATTTGAAGAAGCTGAAGCACCTTCCCATCATCGAAATAGATATCCATGGTGGGGAGAAGCATCTAAAACAAAGGTCGAATAACCACTCTGGAAAACCATACAACCATATCACGCAGATTATGAAGCTCCATTCTATTTTATCATAGGATTTATCAATGTACACTTGAAATATGACATTGGATCCAACAAAACTTCTATTGAGGTTGTTAACCAGCTCACTAGAAATCCAAACCACACCTAGATTCTCTATCCTCTAATTAAATCATGTTGCTCCCTTGAGACTAACCGTGGGAAGATCCTACTCAAATGTGTTTCAATGAGGGTGGAAAAAATCTTATATAACACATTGCATAGGCAAATAGTTCAATAGTGTCCAATGTTTGTGGGATCTTTATTTTTCTGAATAAGAACAATTATAGAGGTACACACCATTCTATTTAAGGGTCCACCACACAAATAATCTTGAACTACTTCCACAACATGTGTACCAACCACCTCCCAAGCCTCAATGAAGAAATCCCCTAGGAACCTGTCCATCCAGGGAGCACTATCACATGGTATCTTGAAAACTATCTCATTTATCTCCTCTAATAGTGGAAGAGATGATAAAAGGGTATTATCTGAACCCTCCCTCAGGTGTGGAATGCATCCCATAAATTCCCCCTCTGCCATTTCCCCCTGATCACCTTTATATATTTTGTGGAACCGACTCGGCTAATAAACCTTTAAAGTGATCCAGTTCCATTTATCCCGCCACCTCCACATATGAAGTGAAAAGACCATTCCCCAAGACGATGTTGATTTTTGAGCATCTCCTCTCCTTCAAGCATGCAAGGAAGAAAGCACTATTGTGATCTCCCACCCTCATTAATTTAACTCACGAACTCTACTTGTACTCCTTTTCAATCTCTAGTAGTTTCTCTGCCAGAATCACACACTTATCACATAAAAGAATAAATAATTTCTCATCCCACAGGTCCTAAATAACTTCTTCAAGACAATTTATGTCATCTTTTCAACCAACACTAAATGTCCTCCCTGAGACATTTGAGATGGTTATCCAAGACACACGAAGCCCTCCCATCCCCATCACAGTTCCACAAATCATTAACCTTAGATAAGATGCTCACCTCTTAGTGCCACGTATGGTTATAATGAAAAGAGTGATATTGTGGGGCCTCTCTCTTAAGTTCCAAAAGAATAGTGGAATGATCTGAAAGAGCATGTGGGATGTGCATGACTGTCATTTTGGATAAGGATTACAAACCCTGGATGTCCCTCGATGTTGGTAATACAATGATTCGGCCAACTCCATACACGATTCTGACCCTTCCTATTATTACACTAAGTGAACTTGGGGCCAGTGAAACCCAAGTCGAACAATCTTGTTTAGGATATAAAGTTCTTAAAATCCAGTAGGTTCTTGTCCAAGGTGACAACCCCCCCTTCTTTTCTAAAGCATGCACAATAAATTTAAAATATTTTCCCATGACTCATGGGAGTGTGTCAGTTTTAAATGACTCTATGTGATTCCAAAGGTTCATCTTCTCTTGAGAATCAGTGCTCGTATAAACAAAATAAAACAAAACTACCATGCCATTATATGTTACCTTGACATTCATACACTCGGACGAGAGACTCACCATGTAACACCCCAGGTAAATAAAGAATATGACATCTTTATATTTATCCATATTTGTGAATAAAGTATTAATATTACTTTAAAGGGGATTCTATGCTCGATGGCATACCCAATACGCAACAACGAGTTTCTTGGGAATCTTACGTTGCACTCTAATAATAAAATAATATTATTTTAAATGATAGTTAGTGCCTAGCCGTTGTAATGGTAGGAATGAACAGAACTAACTACAAAATGATTATATATTTTTGTCAAATATGTTTACACTTTATAATAAATGTTAGAGGATTAAAAATGTAAATGAATCCAGTTTTTAACCGTAAACATTCTAATATTCTTTAAAAGGTGGAATAACCACCTTTTGATGGAAAAACCCTTTTAAATCCACTTTTTGACAATTTTATAACCTTTATTTTTCAAAATAATCATATTATTTCTGATTGGGACATTGAAATTTACCTTGGGTTAATTTTTGGTATTTTTCTGACAATGTTCATTTTTCAATGAATAGTGAAAAATACTGCATTTTACATCAAAACTGCTTTTTCATATAATTTAATAATATGGTTATATTATCTTTTTAATTTGTTTTAAAGTGTAATTAGAATATATTTTTAACATTTAATTCAATGATGGTCATTGGGATTAATTTCACTTTGGAATTAGGCATAAACAAGTACCAAACGTTTCATAAATATTGTTTCAAAAAAACCCGCTATTTGTTTTGACAACGGGAAGTTTTTTTAAATTAATTATTGCAATTTATGTGTTTGGAATTTGGTAAAATGAATTACATATTTGGAATCAGAAGGACCAAATTATGTAATTAAGACTCTTTTATTTTTTGGACATTATGAATAGTAACGACGATAATTATCTTTAATTATCTTGATTAATGAGTAATCAAGTAGTTAAAGAAAATAAGATAATATCGTAATAATACAAAATGACCACAAAATGTGTCTCAAGGCTAATGGTTGTCTCATGTCCGACCATGTGATGTCTTGTACCAAACTTGGGGGCCCCATGGAATCACATTTGTGAGAAAGTGACTTTTTATCTTTTTATTTTTTAAAGAATGTTAAATGTAACAAAGAATGTATCACCAAAGTAAAATATTTTTAATTTTGACTAAATAAATAATATTTTGGAATATAAATATTCATTAGAAAGCTAAAAAGTTTTCCTACATCATAGTATTTTTTTATTATTTTTAGACATTAAATAAATTAAATTATTTATGACATCATGATGATGCAGCGATGACCTCATTATTTAACAATTTAAATAAAATGGAGAGATAATGTAAAATCTAAGACCTACACATGTCCAAAACCTATTGTATGGGTGTATTTGGAACCCTTATCACCTTATCCTAGAAACACATCAATGTGGGACCATTAAAATCTTAAACTCATTTGAAAATAAAGTTACATTTTATACCTTTCCAGGAGTGCCCCTCCTCTCCTCTAATAAAAGGCCCCCACCTCTACCTCCTTACCCACACTCCCAAAGCCTTTGGCTCCGCCAACCCCTGCCCATTTTGTCTCTAAACATCCCTCTATTACTCCTTGAAGCCTCACTTTGGGCAGAAGTCTTCCCAAGGAATCCTTTGAGCTCAAACAAAAGGGAGTTACCCGATTTCAAGGTAATGTCTTCACTTGTGTTCTTTTGTTTTATTTTGCTTCTCCAACCCGCTAAACTATTTTTATTCATTTATTTTGTAAAAACTCCAGTATATTCAATATACTAGGATGTTTTTATAAAAACAATTCGAGCTAAACTTACACAAACCTACATTAAATGGTTAAAGAACATACTATTTCTGTGGATGGCGAATTTCTGCCTCACGAAACGATGATTGTTCAACACTCATATAACACCTTAAAAGGTGGCCATTAAGATGTCACTATATTTATAAATGATATATAATATGTTTATGTTTATGTATTTGTATTTGTCTTTTGTGGGATACCTTTATGGTTTCCATTGTGGGTAAACACGATAATTTCATTTTAGGAAGTGCGGACTACCACCCCCTCAAAGTGATTTGATTCGTTAATGCCATATGTGGGATGTATAAAGGATGGATTTAAAGTTATTATATATGATGTATGATACATATAAATGATGAATATAATTCTGTAATTAAAATATACATTCCTCTCATTTGGTTTTAATTTCATTAATATGACATAGAAATGAAAGTAGCGTTCATGCGTACGTACGGCTTACCGTCTCCATGAACGGTGCATTTCATTTTTTACCTATAAATGATTATGTAATATTATAAATACATGTATATTATGGATATATATAATATATATGATATCCAAATCATTAATATAATTTTGGTTATAATGAACATTTTACCACACGAACAACATGTAATTGTAAGAAGGCCACTTTCGACTTAAGAACCAAATATCGACAAAACAAGCATTATTAACTTAAATGATTACATAATGTTTATAACATGGAAATAAGTGATATAAAGGGAATAATGAATGAGAAAAAGGTTCTTAATAAAGTGTAAATTAACTCAAGTTTATTATTCAGGACGTTAAAGAACGATCGAGTCATGTCGGACCCAAGGTAAGGGATCCTACTCCTCTCTTTTTTTAAGTACGCTCTTTTATGTCATTCCTTTTAAAGATCATATTTCTTGTTATTGGAATGTTATTTTATATTACTATTACTGTAATTATTTTGTTCATATGATGTGAGAACCTATTCTCTCTCATCAATCCATTTTGGAAATTTTTAGTGGCGCCATTAGGCTGCCGAATTTTCGTAAGAGATCTAACCTCTCTCTTTCTTTTAAGTACTCTCATTTATGTCACCTCTTTTAAGCTCCTCTTTGTTATGTTGGGGGATGTTCTTTTATATTCCTCTTTCTATAAACTTTATATTAATATGATGAGATACCCTATTTGATCTCATCAATCCATTTTTGTATGTTTTATGTGGCGCCGTTAGGCTGCTGAGTTTTTGTAAGGGATTTTTCATCTCACTTTTATTCCCGTGAGATTTGTGCTACATTTGTCACAATTTCCTTTGAGTGGTGTATGTACTGACCATTATTTTACTCATTGTGTAATATTCTTTCATTTATGAGTATTTACATCAGATTTGTATTTTCCTTCTTTCACGGGGCGTATGTTTCGAAAGATACCCATGTCGGTAAGGGAACCTTTCACCCTCCTCTTTTTAAAAGACTTATTTTGTTATGTCTTTTAATTCACATAACATTATTTTGGGATATGTTCTTCTATATACTTATTGATGTAAATTTTATGTCCAAGTTATGACATACCCTTTTTATCTCTCATCAACTCTTTTTTCTGAATTTTGATGTGACGCTGTTAGGCTGTCTAATTATTGCAAGGGAACTTCTTAACCCAATTTCGATTCTTTGGGATAAACTTATACAACTTGAATATGTAGTTATATGATTATGTGTGAATTTACTATGATTTTTTTACACTTAATACCCACTTATATTTCGTGTATTAGTTTGTCACACATAGTTATGTAACTGCTTTATCCTTAATCCAAGGATACCATCTTTGTATGGGACTTCGTCTCAATCTCATTTCATTGAGGCATATTTTGTTTTATACACAAATTTATTTTATACGGTGTATAAACCCCTTTGACTTTTACGTTTATCCAAAAGGAATCATTTTTTACGAAGCATTTTACTAAACGAAAAAAGGGAATGTTTTTGTCATACGTATGTGGCGACAAAGACTTCTCCGCCGTCGTGCCCATTATTTGAGTTTCGGCTTCCTCTAAAATCCATACCTTCTTTTTAAAAGAAAAATAAATACCATATTTTACTTTTCTTTTATTTTGGTATTGAAAATGGTTTTCATAATGTATTTATATCAATGTGTTGTATTGATATCTTGTTATTGAAACGTGGAAATGTTATGTTTCATTTATGGATGTTTTATGTGATAAGATAACGTTATGGTTCTTGGGAATTGTTATGAAGACGGGTGGTTCCGTGATAAACTAAGGGCGGGTGAGCCCGATATAGCTCTCCAATGCATTGGGTAATGTGAAGGAGTGAAATGTTATGGTTTCTCCAAAGAGATTTAGGGAATATACTGTGGTGGGTATTCCAAACGTAACCAAGAGGGTTACTCCCTACATAAGAATGTTATGAATGCCTCAAGTTACCTTTATGTCTTATGATTTCTATGATTTATTCATGATTTTATGAGGTATGTTAAAGTGGTTATGTTTTATGGGCAAAGTATGATTTCATTCTTATGTATACATGTACTCATGTTTCCTTTCCATATTTTTATATCCCTTACTGAGCTTTTTATGCTCATCCCATGTTTTTGAAATGTTTTTCACAGGTCATGGGAAGGGTACATGATATGATGATACTGTCAAGAAAGTGTCAAGAAAGAATCCATGTTTTATTTTAAATATGTTTCCATTTATGGGAAAAATGAATAATATCTTTTTTGTAACCACATTGTTTAAATGTGGAATGTAATGCATGTTTTATGATATAATTCTCTAAAACACAAAACCTGATAATATCCCCAATGTGTAATCTTATAGTAACTCAAGATTAAGTAAGTTTTAAGGCTAGGTCATTATACACCAGATCAACCGAGATATGATTATTCCAAAAAATCCATATGTGTGAATTATTTGGGTACCCAGGCCATAGTTGGAAGCTTACCTAGATTCTTTTTTGGTTCAATAATGACCATAAGAGAATATTGATAGATAAGAGATTCATTTTCAAAAAATTAACACTTTTCATGTTTCCTTATGCTGCGTGCATTCCAGATGAGCATATAGATCATTAGTGTAACCACCTCCGACCCTTCTGCCCATATTTATTAGGTATAGAGATAAAAGTAATCACACATGTTTTCTTTGACTGAGAGAATCTAATAGGCCTCAAATAATCATTTGCAGGGATTCTACTTTTTTTTAAAGAATGTTCTTATTAAACGATCCATCGGGTACCTCTAGTAGAGACAACCTATTGGTTAAGGTTGTGTGTGGAGTGTTTTCTTACAGTTCTCCTTGCTGTAGAGAGACCAAGAGGTTCTACTGTGGGGAAGTCTGGGAAGACTGAATCTGCTTTACTACTCCCTCTGGAAGTGGGTCCATCTATGGTTGACCTTTGAAGTTCGACACTATATTTATAAAATTATAATTTATTAAAAAAATTAAAATAACTTGAAAAATTATATACAAGCACATTTGAATAACCTATCATTAGATATCTTTTTTTCTCTCTCTAACCTATCATATGATAAATTATTTTAGAGAAAAACATTATAAAAAACCAATCCTTATTCTAAAACATTAGTTATAAACCTATTTTAATTTATATAAATTAAATCTGTTATGAGTTCATAATTCATAACCATAATAAAAGTGTCAATGAAAATCAAACTACAAAAGAATTGGGACTTATCTTGCTCAAACACTTATATCTATATATAATTATGTCTATAAAATATATCTCTATACATATCATAATTTATAATACAATATTTTTTTTTAAATTTAGTATAATCATAATATATTGAACTTTTCTACCTAATATAGAATAATTCATATCCATTCTCAATTATTTTAAAATATATTGTCAATCAAGAGAAAAGTTTCGTATAGAAATCATCTAATAAAACTAGAACATCACATGTCACTCAAATAAAAATGATCATGCATTTCATTAGTATAATTTAATTGAGAGAAACTTTTTCATACCATTCGTACAGGGGGAAGATCTCATCCTAGAAACAAAAATTTTACTACATTATCAAAAACATAACTATCGATAACTTGATTCACTCAATAATATGTCTATCTAAGAAAGGTGGATGTTTATGAAGAATTATATATTGGTTACAATGTTAAACATAGGTAATAGTAATTAATAAAATGTATACATAACTATATATTTAATACCATATGTATTATATACTATTTGATATAATTTTTTAGGTAATTCCATTCAACAAGTTAAACATATATTCTATGAGTGAATTCTATCTCTTAATATAATTCCTTTCCATAATGATATTTATCATTTTATAACAACCCATGAATTTTTTATGATAAAATTTTATATTGGAAAATATATATATTTCCCCAAAATGGTTAATTATCATCCCACACTATTTTAAAAATAATTCCCCAATAAATGAATAATAATGTGGGAATTTTCTTAATTGTAAAAACATGATAAATTTTACCATCAATTTATTTTAAATTTTCTAATTATATTTATTATTAAAAAAACAAATAATTAGACATATTACTCGATGTAATTTTTCTTATATATTCATCTTTATTTTTCTTCTATAATTATTTAAATAATAGATTCTCTATGATATCATATTTATTCACTCAAAAAATAATTGTTTTCCACCTCCCATTGGTATCTATTATAATAATGTATTTATGGAGAGTTTGTTTTGTTATTTAGTGAGACCAAAGAGTATTAGTCTATATGATAACATAATTATTATTATAAAAATTGTACCAATATTGATATTCTAGAAACTATTCCTTGTCTAGTTATAAAAAATTTATTTAAATTATTTTTTGAATGTATAGGATTCAATGTTTTACTATGATTGTTTTAGAAATAATAAATTCTAGATACTTATAACTACTCTAAAATTGATACCACCATTTTAGTAGTACCGAAATCCTAATTGAGATCATCAATTCTCTTTGTTAGTTTGGAAGAAAACATTAATGTAACCCTTAAAAACAATCTCTTCCTCACCTATAAAAACAAATAGTACATATTTTGTCCATTTTATATATTTATGATAATATTTATCAAAAACATCTGATTCTTTCTATGATTTGATTAGTAATGGATGGTAATAATCAAACTATAAGAGGAATTACGTGGATAGAAAACATAGAATACATGTTTTATACTATTTTTCATGTATAAACATTCTTATTCAAGCATTTATTATTTATTTACATATGAGAAACTAATCCTTAATAATAAATCCACCATGTAATACTTGTGAAAATCACTTTTCATAGAACTATATGATAGAAATATTTATCTCAATAATTATTTTATTTACTCTGACCAATCAAACACATAGATATAGCTTAATAAATATTTATACCTTGTGTGAAATATTTTTAATATATGAATTACATTAAAAATAATTTTACAAACTAAACATTTATTGAAATAAAATCATGAATATCATTTCTAATGAGTAGTGTATCATCCATATATATCACCGGGAATATAAAAATTCACATAGTAGGCCAGTTATATATAAAATATTCATCATTTGAATTTATAAAATTGTACTCATCTATTTCATTAACAAAAAATAATTATCTTACTCTAAGATTATCCAATCCATAAAAAGAACAATTCAACTTTCATATGATAAAAATATGATTCAAATCCTTAAAATATATAGGTTTTACCTAATGAACATCCTCAAAGGAATATTTTAACAAAACAACAATTGATATATATTTGGTAGATATCCTAATCATAATCATATTTTAGAGATTCTATAATGTAAATGGAATTTATCGTTGAAATAACTAAAATGTTTCCTCCGTAGTTAAATAAATTATCTTATAATATTTTCCAACCATTATACATTTATATGTAGAATATTTAGTATCAACATAATTTTAATTTGAATGAACACACCTATAACCTATGGTTATAACCCCTTCTAGTTAATAATTAATGATTTAATTATGAATATTTTGTTTGAAGCTCATTGAAAATATCATATAATATAACCATTTAATACATTTATTATTCTCAATAGATTTTTTGTTGAAGATTCATTATGTATAAGAAGAATATAAATATAATTTTCAATAAGAAATTAAAATATCTTATGTTCTTTACGAATCTTAGTTGGATTTTTAGGTTCATGTCATATTTCTTCCTCTTAAATTTATTTATCACCTTATGGTTTCAACTCATTAATCATATAAAAAAATACAGCTTCTTAATAAAAATAAAAAATATCCATTTTCCTCAAAATAATTCCAGGAGTAATATATTGATTCTCACAAAATAAACCTCTTTGAGACACAAAAAAACATAAATATCTAATAAATTATAAAAAAACCCACCCATGGTTTCTTTCAAGAATACATTAAATTGAAATTTTAATTTGAAATTGTATTTCTCATTTATCAGGAATATTATGACTTATATTAGATTTATAACCATATATTCTTATTATAATTATATTGGTATGCTTCTTATACAATATTTCATATGGTGTTAATACAAATTCTTTTGATGTGATGTTGACATTTATAATGTTATTTTTTTCCATATTATATCTCTATAAAAATATTATATTGTTATAATATATCATCATTAATCATAGAGATAAATAAGTATAATTATAACTAAAAAAATTGTCTTCCAAAAAGTACATGGAGGGTTGAGTTATTAAATTACTCCAAATTCATTCATCGGAACAAAAAATTATTGAAATAAGTAATAAAAATACAATCAAATAAAATCATCTTAATAATTTTTTAGGTTGCTTATATATTTTTTCATAAGATTAATATTTTAAAGTCTTTAAAATCAATATTTGTAAGAAACATATAACCCAAACCATTAAAGATATTGATAATGGTTAAAAGATACTTAAAACCACCACTTTCATGGTACATATTTTTTCATATATATTACTTTGTATAAAGTCCAATTCCCCAATTGATCATACACCTTTTCCACTAAAAGAAGATTTTTGTTTGGTAACTATATTAGATTATCATGGTTCAAATATTTCATAATATAACCATTCCAAAAAACCATCACTACAGAGTAATTATATGTTTTTTCATTTATATTCTCATTTGTTAATTAGAAAAGTAATTTTTATTTGAATCCTTAATTTCAAAATTATTATTCTGAAATATTTTTTACCATATTATCCATATATAGATTATATGTACCACTAAAAATAACATGTATACCTTAAAACATTTATTTCATAAATTTAGGATAAGTCTCATTCTAAATAATTAATGTAAATCATTAATATTGAAATTAATAAATGAATACAAAATTTCAATTTATGTTAAGAACATGGTAAAAATTTTCAAATGTGGCGATAATTTTTTAGTTTATTTTTATCTTATTTTATCCCCCATATTTTTATTATTATCAATAATGAACAATTAGGCAATGGGGTGGCTTTGAAACATTTATAATTGTATCAAATAAAATTTTTCATGGCTCCCTCATGTTAAATAATTCAAAAGTAACATAATGTGTGGAATGATCAATGATACGTATAACGAAACATTATGATCTTTTTTATTACCCAATGGATTTCCTTTATTCACCATTAATTTATGAATATTTTTTCACTCAAAACCCATCTATTTTTCTCAAGAATAATCTATAAAAAAATTTAGGTATCTTTCACTCCCATTTTAAAAATGAAACTATATTTATATATATAACATAGAACCGTAATGTAATATTTTTAACCACAATGGCCTTTCCCTACATAAAATTTAGATTTAGTAACCCCATTTAAAATTTCAAAACACTATAAAATGTTATGTACTTTAATTCTTAGATATCATATATTTGACTAAAACCATTATGTTTCTCCCTTAAAAACATGATGTAGCTTTTCATTCAAAATTCTATAAGATTCATCTTGAACCGTGATAAAAAAACAATGATTATTTCAACATTGAAAAATGATAGGTTTGGAATAATAATGATGTGATATAAGGTTAATATATTCTTTTAGTTCTTATATAAACTTATACAACCCATTTTCAAGAACCATGGTGTTTTGGATGTAATAAAACATGGTTCAAAAAACATTTATGTGTTTCATTTCCTCATAGTAACTAGTGAATGACCCAATCATTATCCTATAACCATAGAGAAAAATGTGGATATTTTATCACATTTTATTACTATTCATGTTTCCTATAGTAAAATAAATACAATATTAATCATAAAATGAGAAATTATTTTCAATTTCCTTCAATTTCCTCTTTTATTTTCATCCTATGTAACTCTAATAAAATAAAAACATTTATTGATCATTTTGACTATAAATACAAAATAAAATCAAGTTTTAAACATCAAAATATTATTATTAATAAAATACTATATAAAATTATCTAAATGTGAGAGTTTTTAAAACCACACATTACAATATTTATAAGTGCTTGTGAGAGAACTCTATCTATTAGTTTAAAAAAAATACAATATTGACCAACTACCATTGCCTATCAAGGGTCTCTCTAATCATCCCTTAAAATTTTATCTCTTTATTGGATCATCAATCTCCCAATTTTATATATTAAAAACATGATACCACATGAAAATATTATAAATAATTACAGATAATCATGAAACTAATCCATAAACTAAAATAAGAAATTTAGTATTCCTTCTTAAGATCATCCTTTATTAAAACTCCCCCTTATTATCTAAAAACATGTGTCTCTCCCAACTTCCTCCGTTTTTCATATCCCACTTTGACTTGGAATATTTTCATACATCTATAAATTTTGAAATATACTCAATTGAATGTAATAGGAAAAGTAAAAAATACATGATCATAATGATTTTTTTAAGAATTCATATACAATAAAACAGACTGGTACTAGAATACATCCTTTATAATGGTAATTATATAGATATATATAAATTTTCCCTTTATAGTAGGATACTTTACGTTGATTTTTCCATATTCCATATTCTATATGATAAAATGGAAATTAATATCCAAATGTTTTGATATTATATATTATGAAATATTTTTGAAATTTGTATTATAATTTTTCACACCCAATAACCAATAGATAGGAAACTCCGTCTTTTATATCCTCAAGATGGGATTTTATTTGAGCCATTAGATTTATATCTTATGATGTTTAAATATAATAAGCTTAAAATATACTAAGTGTATATAAAATTTTTTTCATTGAGATTTATGAATCATGTCATACAGTAATAAACTATAATCCTTTAAAAGTTTACGTTTTATCTCTAACTTCACATAGATTATGTATATCACAGAAACTATATAACTAAATAGATTTATCCTTAATATTCTATAAATCATACTCAAGATTTTATTTTGTATAAAAATTTATTCTTTTCATTAGTAAGAATTGAATCCCTCAAATTATATCAGAATCCCACAAATAATGAAATGGCGTAAATAATGTTGATTCTTGATATGAACAACTATAAAAAACATTTAATAAATATTATGAACTCTTTCAAAACCATACCACTTAAATAATTATCCTCTTAAAATAATTCCCCAGTTTAAATGAAATTAAATATATTTTTTTATTATACAATCAAAAAACATCTAACAAATATATCATTATATTTTTCTTGTGATAATAAAATTATTATATTATATAATTTACATGAAACCATATAGAATTTTTCATCTCTCTAATCTTTATAATATCAAAATTTTGCATAATTTTAGCATCATATTCATCATAAATGTTTTTCAAATTATGAAAAATATAATATAATCAATATAATCTATAATAATTAGTGATTTATTTTCATTTAATAAGAAATAGCGATTATCATCCAGTTTAACTCTTCCAAAACTCATGGTCTTTAATACATTTTCTAGCTTCATATACCTTTCTTTGGGTGCTTATTTAATCCCAAAAAAATATTATAAGATTATATACTATCCATCTAATGGGAACAATTTATCATGAACCACAATTCAATTAAATTCTCATTCTTCTAAAAAATTTTCATAGTGGAAAATCCTAGGGTCGATCTCAGTGAGGCTTCTCACATATGACTTTTTACTTTAACAATTTAAATTATAACTAACATAATACTGACATATAGAGAGTTGGGAGGTTTTAAATAATCATTTAATACAAATATATATTTATATATTTATATTAAATGAAACACATAAAAAATTTAGAAGAAATAAGGAAGGAAGTTATTCTTTGTAGGTTACGGTGGTTGAAATCATTGTTCTCAAAATAGATCTCAATGGTCAATTTAATAAGGTACTCAAGATCGATAACACCCCACCTTATCATTGGATATATGATTAACCTATTCTGATACCTCTTCATATAGGGAAATCCTCTTCCAAATATAAGTTAGGATACCTCTTCTCTGACCATAATTAACCATTTCATGATACACTATACACATGACCTAAATATTGAATGTACTTGTGGTTGATAAATGAGAAGAAAAACTCAAATGATAGGGAAAATGCGGTAAAATCTAACCATAATTTATTTAAATATCACCTAAATTCCTCTAATTAAATAAATATAGGGAAATGATAGTAAAATGAAACCCAATAAAGCCACCATTCTCTCCCTAGAATAACCAATGTGGGTAGTTCTCCATTTTTATTGGAGTAAAGATAGGAATGTGGTGGGATAATAATTAAAATAAAAATAAGAGAAAAGGGGAATGAATAATAAGACTAATATATATTAAAAATATAAAAATATACCACTGCAGTTAAGAACATCAAAAGCTACAATGAATGGCCAATAATTTTCCAACCTCTTAAAATGGTGAAGGAGTAAAAATTTATAAAGAGAATATAGAATAATTTTTTATCCAACTATGTCTACTAGATTATCACATTCTCTATATATAATAAATGAAAGAATTGGTAAAATTGTTCTTCAAAAATTCTTCTTTATCATATGTGTTGACACTAAAAATTACATCTTAATTGTACATGTATTGAAGGACTTATGTCTTCCTTACTCTGGAAAATAATTCATTCCTATTGACTGTTCAAATTACAATGCACCAAGATCTCATGCATTTATGGCCTTGATAGAGGAAGAATCATTCATGGTCAAAGTTAATGATGTTTTTCCATGGATTATTAAATAAATCAATGTAATAATTTAACTCCATTGTGTTGGCCCATTATAATATATAGTCCCACATTCAAAATTCTATAGATCGGTGCATAAATTTTGAGGACCAGATTTTGTGATAATTTTGGGACTCAATTGTCCGAATGAGTTTTGGATAAAATTTAATCAAATAAATCCCATCATATATGGAATCATAAAAAAATTCACAATTTCAATTAGTGTATTAAAATTTCTGGTAAAAATACAAAAATAAATTAAAATAGTTTAAAATATAAATTTAGTTCATTTTAGCTATTTAGCTCAAATTACTACGAAACCCTATAAATGTAAATATTTCTAAAAAAATATAACTACATCTGGATTAAAATAATTTAGTTATATTATAAAATGGGTTAAAATGTTAGCTTCAACACATTCTATAATAATCAAGAATAAATCCCCCAAAATATTTTATGTAAACCTATTTATCAATATCCCCTTTCAAAAACATAGACCTTACAACCATTTTAATGATCATTTTATCCCTTTGGACACAAATTTTGATAAAAAATTAAATCATTCTATATATTTTAGTTGTGAAAATATCTTATAAAAATTGATACCTTAAATTTTAAAATATAACTTACAAATTAAAATATGATTTATATCATACCAGTTCACGATTATCATTAAATTTCAATCTAAAAACTCATTTCATATTTTTCATAGCCCAAACATTGGGTGGTGACCCTAACTCTAATGTTATGCTCTTATTTATTTGAATTAATTTATCATTTATTTTTATTATTTAATACATACTTTATAAATTTTAATCAATAATTTCCAATTCAATATAAAAATTATTCTTTCAACATTGTAATTTATCAAAGTTCTTCAAGTTTAAACTCTATTAACGGTATTCCCATAGAATATTTTATTCTAAAAAAGGTATATAATCATTTTATATTATGTTATAATTCACTTTGTTCCTTATTTATCACGAAGGATCTAAAAATCATCATATCCTAATCAATTTCACTATTCTAATTATTGTAGAACTATAACTTCATGACATTAGTAGCCTAGAGCCAGTGCATAATTATTATGTTGGTATAAGATACAAGGGATAACACCACCCATTTTTTATCAGTTTATCAGTCTTGTAAAACCATATACATTCATGACCTATATATAACGTTGTAAATTAAAAAGATATCAGGAAAATCATTCTTTAATCCGTTAAAATTATTCAAATATTCTTTGTTAAAATATTGGGAATATGAAAAAAAATGGGATATCTTAAATGATTAGTAAGGGAAAGTATATAATAAAGTCTATAATTAATAGAAAATGAATAATCAATATGACATAGTGCATAATCAAAACACAAGAAATTTCAATCAATAAATTCAATTCAAAATACATCCATGGATAATATCATCATAGAAATCCCATGGATAATGAAAACTAAATTATCAATAATGTAAGTGTAAAATTATTAGATTCATGAACATTTCATCAAGGCCTTGGCCAAGTTATCATGGATTTTACTAACAAGGCCTCTCTAAAAAGTCATCATTCTAAATAAATTGGTTAGTGTAAACCAAATACCCATTGAAAGTAACTAATTGTTTTATCTCATTATACCTATTGATGTATCAAGTGGTTATCAATAACAAAATCACAACCATTACTTGAGTATCTTATTCATTCCTCATATTATGAATTATCAATACAATTCATTCATAAAAATCCTTATAAGTAAAAAAATATCTATATTAAATTAAAAATACCAAAAATCAATATTTCCCTAATATATGAATTAATTTAATTAATACGGTTCCTTCAAATGATACCATATATATAAATATTATATAGTTTAAAGATCATAAAAGCGGCATAAATGATTCTAAATTTACCCAAGATATTAAAAATATAGATAAAAATGAGAAAGAAAATGTCCAATGAATAATAGAGATTAATGGATAACTTTATCACAGTGAGGTGAATGATTTCAAAATAAGTTATAATCCATTATCATTCATGGATATAATAAGACCACTGATTCATAAAAATTAAGATTTCATTTTAAAACCAACACTATAAAAAATAGCTGCAATACATAAAAAATAATAATCTATAACTTTGTATAAGAATTGATTTATAAATATGATGTTAAATTTTTGGCATACCATCAAGATAATAATACTTTTTTTTATAAAATTTTAAATAAAAAAATCTCAAAATTTTAATGAAGATATTTTAATTTAAAATAACCATGAAAAATTGTAATGAAATATCCAATTAAATAACTCTTCATGATGGTTGGAAATTACATTTGTGTAATCAACATTAAGATAAATATTACTTTCAGAGTTTTTGGTAAAAAATCTAAAAATACCTCTATTGGAAAACAAAAATGTGATTACTTTTAAAATATTATAAAGAAGGTGAAATATGGTTGAAAATGAATTTAAATAATTATTGGAGTTTAAATAAATGAATTCTTGAAAACATTTTAAAGAACCTTTTCATAGTAGGAAGAAAGGTTAGACAAAAAACATTAAAATTTTAATTTATTTAAATGAAATTCCCATAATTATAACTCACATTATGATTATTGAACCAAGAAGAGAATAAATATATTATAAACATGTAAAACCAAACATAACCAAAGAATAAGGAAATATATTTTGTTCAACCTAATTTTTCTATGAGGTATAGATACTTTTAATTTTTTGTTAAATCCTTGTTAATGTTCTCTTTTGTCTTTGACTAGAAAAATATGCCTTAAGGTGGGTCTTTTTAGGAAGAAATGTTATAGGGGATGAATGGTGGTTTTAGGCCAAGTACACAGTGTGTATTTGGAATACACATCATGTAGCCCATACACGACATGTATTGGCCTGGGTAGGCCAATTCACAGAGTGTAATGAACTTTTCCTAAAAGGTAAAGCCTGATAATTTCCGGATATATAAATAATTTAAACACAATGAAAATGATGGGAAATATTTTAATTGGTTTGAACCATATTCTTTTCCCTCACCCATTATTTTATTCTTTTCTCTCTTTCTCTCATATAGAAGGAGCTATCCTCTCTTTAAGATACACTTAAATCCAAAGGATATGTTCTTTGATAGTTCCTCCATCTACAATTCAATTTGAATTCTGATCATCTTTTGGATTCACATTGTTAAGATATTCTTTCATTTTTTCCTTTAATCCTTTTTCTTCCTCTCAACAGAGTTATTTAGTTCCATGGTCGTATTCCCTATATTCATGGAACTTATCTATTATTTAAAATTATTTTGATCTCATCCTAAATAAGGGTTGATACTGGATATGGAGACTACTATAGTAATAATTTTGGTGGTCTATGAATCATTCCCCAAAGTCTTATTATTTCATAACTTATCATTGTTTTGTGCATGCCAGTTCATGAGGGGATTATTAATCAATTAATATTCCATTATTTTAATCATTTAAATATTGTTCTATATCCCATATCATATTTTTTTATCACATCATTAGAGGTTATGACCTAAACTCCAACCACCCAAAGTAGGGTATTTCCCTATTAATGTCTTTGTAACACAAGTTGGGTTTATTTTCAGCACCGTTCAACTGCACTGGACATAACCTTGATAAGGTAATAATTTTAAATTAAAAATTTAACCTTTAAAATGTTAAAAAGGAAAGTATTTTATAGACACCACTTGACCCTTCTAAGGAAAGTTTCTCAATCTAATAAATGAATATTAATTTTTTTAATGGAAAGTATATATTTATAAATATCACTTGGCCTCATAAAATGTTTATAATTGAATGGTAATTAGTTGTATTTTTTTATCCCACTTTATCATGCATATAAAAGGTAAAGTAATGAACCTAGTAAATGATAATGTCTCTAATGTTCTAATTGGTTGTGTGTCATTGATATACCTAGTCTCACTAATAGAAGGTAATGGAATGAACCTAATGACTTATAAAAATGCATGTGCATTACATGGTCTAAATTTAAAAAGTATTTATGTATTAGGTGTCTATTCCATATGTATATTTTTATCTTTATAATAGTGGGAAATCTTAACCCATCCCTAGATTCCTGAGGGAATTCTTGGAGCACTTAGAGGATACGATTCTGATTTAAGGTTCCAATTTCCATTAGAGATACCCAACTTCAAACATTGTCCATGTCTATTAGAGATTTCCCTAAATTAATATTTAGGATCCCTTAACTATATTACAGATATCAAGATGCCTTTGATACACTCCAAGGATCTATGTTGGTGACTTTGGACCCATGGTACCTTGGATTCATCCCCATTGGCCCCAGTCATGATTATAGTGTGTTTACCTTGGATGATATCCATGGAATCAGTTCGAATATTATACCATGGAATTCCTTGGCAGTTACCCATTTAATTACACTTAGACCACTTATTTCTACAATAAATGTTATTTCTGAGTTGTCTTGACCCCAAAGGTTAATGATGATTTGGTTTTACCTTGGATCCTCAATCAATATTATCATTATTATATGATGCCTTTTTTACACCATAGATCTTATTACATTATCTATATCACATATAGTACAATTATCACTTATTATAAATAGGAACATAAATAATTAAATTTTGCATGTTCATAAACCAGTTGAGGCTGAAGTAGGTTTGGGTTATTTACATTTCCATACTCTCTTTACCTTATATACCTACCATCACACTATAAGTTTATATTCACAGATATGATTTTATTGATGTTGGTGGTGGTGGAATATTGACATTTCTCTTACACCCTGTCCAAGATCCTACTAGTACCCACATATATTATTTGTATGTAGGAATGATAAGGCGAATCGTCCCTCTCTGGACCCCTGACTTGATTACTTGGATATGATAGATCTTGGTAGCAGATGATCAGGTCAGTGATCAAGCTTGTTAAGTTTTTATATTCTTTTGATCCTCTTTTATAATATTTATTTAATTCTTCTATGAATACTTTTTTTCCAATTTTTTAGAGATATGACATGACATCCTCATTTTTTATTGGATATTGTTTATCTTTTGAGTTGATTATTATTCAAGTATTTTTTTCTTATCTTCTGATGCTAGTTTGTTTATTATTTATGATAATGCTTCACCTATTTCTATACATATAATTTATATATCTATATTTCTTTTTCCTCACTCTGGAATTATGGAATAGACTCCCCACAGATACACCCAAGGTCCTCACTATTAGTCGGATGCCTATCGTGTAAGGGGAGGGACGCTTGAGGCCATATGTCCAACCAGGTTCGGGGAACCTTTGAGTGGTACTCGAGATAGAATGTATTAAAGTGGTATCAGAGGCATTTTATTTTCTTTTTTCTTAATTTTTTGAATTTATATAGAAGATTATGAACATATTTCATATTCTTCAAAAGCCGTACCTGAGAGTAGCTAATCCATGTTTGTGGTAAATACTAAAATTCATAGGAATAGAAAAAAAATTCTGTATTTTTCTTATTACAGATTATATTCTTCCACCATTTCATGATTTATATGAGTTGTATTAGTTGATATGATTTATGTATATTTTACTTGGCTTAGTATGATAATGATAATTTTTACATGCATCATTATAGGCACCTAGAATTCAAATTTCATGCATATGAAATTCCATATATATTCAGTTCGCAATTTTCATTACTTTTGTTACCTGTGGTTATTGAGTCAACTATGGTTGTTATATATTCTAGGGCTGAAAACATATTCTGTAGGGTATGTTAATTTCTTATTTAATGTTCTATTATCAATCTGAACTGTCTTTTCCTATATAGGTTGACGGTGGAATCATAAATTTCTTGTTTAAACCCTTGTATGAAATGTACCTATGGTTACATGATCTCTGATTGAGTGACTACCAGTTTCAATCCATGTGGTGTATGGTCCCTCATGAACTAGAAGGGGTGACTTACTGATTCAAGACATCATATATTACCTTATATATTCTAAGAATGAATGTATATGTGTTGAATAAAATTAAATGGGTTTCGCTTTCAGTTATAAAGTTTATGAGGCTTTATTAGGTGGAAATGATTATCCATTTAATCAAACATTGATATATGGAGATAAGAAAATGAAAACATAAAATGTGGAATATAGATTTTTAAATTAAATGGTTTCTAGTGAATTAAGAGTCAAAGTTAAATATACCCTTCACCTACTCAAACCCCTGCAAATAAAATTTGAAAACATACCAAAACCCTAGCCATCTAAGTGGGTAGTTAGGGTAGTATACCATGGGTAGTGAGCTCTTTTTTCATTATGATATGCTTCCTATAGTGTCTCTATATTTTTTAATCATGTTATGGGGTGTGTTCTTGGAATTTTTAGAATAATTCCACCATGATTTCCTCTAGTCGTGCACTAAGAGGGTGGAGATGATAATGCTCTGGAAGTGGTGGGCCCTGATCCACCAATGATCCCTCCAAGAGAGACACCTATGGAACCCCATATGATTCCCACATTGTGTAATAAATATCATCTTAGAGACAGTTTTCTACATCATATACATTCCATGTAGGGTGCTCCATAACACATACCTATTATGGTTGATATGAACCATGAGTTCCAGCAGCAGCATCCTCCCACATTTTTTGGGGATGGTTGTCCTCTAACTATGAAGTCTTGGATGAAGGACACTCATTATATCATTGAGAATATGGTGACGACTTTAGAGAGTAGGGTTAGGCTTGATACCTATAGGATATGTGATTCATCGATGAACTGGTGGGATGTGATTACCAAGGATGGACATCATCAGACCATGGTCAGGGTAGAATTCCCAATTGCATTCTACAATTACTTTTTCCCTCATACACTAAGAGATAACAGATCTAGAGATTTTATGAACTTTGAGAAAGGTTTTATCTCTATCATGGACTATCCAACATTTTTTTACTAATTTTTAACGCTTTTTACATTTTCTAAATGATGATGTGTTGTCATGAGAATGACATTTAGAGGATGTGATCAAGTATACCATCTACACATAGGTAAAAGTGTTGCAACTACCTACATTATTTGGGATTGTTAATCAAGCTCTTATCACTATGCCCAAACTAAGAAAATCTGATAGTACTTGGAATAGAGGTTCAGTGATGAGGCAGGGAAGTATTTTTCCTGTAGTAAGAAGAGTAGCATTGATGTTGATCATCTGAGTAGTGGTGACCAGAGTGTCTGGAATAGTAGCTCTCTTATTTTTCATTAGTGTTGATGATATTGGAATCTAATGCCTCATTGTGAAAGAGACCCTATGGAGTTTCATGCATGCGGCCATACGGGTCATCTTAAAATATTCCATTAGACGATTTCATCTAATTCTTATGGAAGGGTATCTAAATAAGATCCACCTTCATGGGTAGGATTAGTTGTGTCGTGTATAGTAGGGAGCTGGAGTAGCACTAACATGAGAAGTTGAGGAGGAGGTCATGGATATGGTATAAAGACTTCAGATTACCAGTGTATGTAGAGTAGATCTACTCCAGGTATTCTAGAAGTAGCATAGGTCTGTATATCAGGTTAGTTTCATGCCTTACAGCTGATACCCGACGATCCAAGTGAAGGACCATTAATAGTTTTAGGTACTATTCTAGTAGTATGCCCTGTTGTATCTTCTTTATTCGATATAAGTTTATCTCATTCCTTTTTCTTTGTTTTCATGGATGATATCTTGGTGTATTTTAATACTCAAAGAAAAAATGAAAAACATTTTTCTATAATTTTTAATACACTTAGGAATCATCATATTTATAGTAAGTAAGATAATTTCCTCTTCTAGATCGAAAAATTTTACTTATTCATTCATATTATATCAGAATAAACAGTATTAGTTAACATGGAGAAGGTGGGTTTTTTAGTTTCCCTAGAGCATCACAAGAATAATTTTATATATATATATTTTATTGGTACTAAATGGATATTAAAATTGTTTTATACAAGAATTTTCACACCTTGGTGCACCTATTTTATTCTTACAAAGCAGGGTGTAAATATACTATGATCATGAACATGTGTGAAGGCCTTTGAGAAGATGAAAGGAAGTCTTACCTCATCACCAATTCTGATTCTACCGGAGCTTTGAAGAGGCTAGGAAGTTTTCAATGATGCATCTGGAATCAACATTGGTACAGTGCTAATGCAGGTGGACAATGTCGTAGCATATGGGTCTCTATAGTTGAGACCTAATGAGTGCAATTACTTGACAAAAAATTTGAGATAACAACTATTGTATGTGCCTTACAGTGTTGGAGACATTATCAGATGGGTGAGTGATTTATGGTGTATATGGACCATAAGAGCCTCAAATATTTATTTATACAATGTGACATGAATCTAAGACATTGAGTATATCTTCTATATATTATAACCCATTTTGATATTGCCTATATTTCTAGAAAGGGTAGTGCGGTAGATGGTTCCCTAAAATATAAGAATCGGGCCTAATATGTTTATGAATCCAATGATAAATGGAAATTGATGGCCTTATTTTCTGACGAGTATCTACAGTTTCATGATATTCATGAGAGATCTTGTATTACAACATTTTCAATTACCTCTCCCCTTCAAGATAGGGTTAGTAGAATAGAATTCTCAAATCTTCAAGACTTAGTTATCAAAAAAACTATTTCTAGTGAGGAACCACCTCTTGATTTCTCTATTATTAGAGACGATATGCTATGTATATATGGACATTTCTAGGTTCATATAGATATAAGAGAGTAAGAGATGTGATATTCTCATGATTCTTAGTGTGTAGTTCATCCAAGAATATCAATGATTTATCGTAACATACAACACTAGTATTTCTGGACTGGGATGAAATGTTAGAAATAATCTTTTATCACTAGGTGTTCCAACTATTAGTATGTGAAGGTAGAGCCGTAGAACCCTACTAGATTTTTACATCGGTTGTTAGATCTTTAATGGAAATGGGAAAATGTTGCTATGGAATTTTTCATCTTCTTAAAAAGGTCACCTCAAGGTAGTGATGCAATTTGGGTAGTCATGGATTAACAAAAAAAGGTAGATCACTTCCTACCTATCAAGTAGACTTTCTCAGTTGACAAGTTGGAAATACTATATTCCTGTGAGATCATTCGGCTACATGGGGTCTCTATTACTATCATTTCATATAGGGATTATCATATCAAATTGAGGATCTATAAGGGGTTGTAGATATATATGGGTATACAGGTGCTTCTGATCACATATTTTCCCCCTTTCACAGATTGCTGGTTATAACAGACAATACATGAGTTAAAGGACATGCTACGAGAAAGTGTTCTTGATTTTGGTGGTTTTTGGGAGAATAATATCCCTCTTGTCATGTTTTTATACAGTAATAAATTTTATATGATAATTTGGATGGCTCCGTATGAGGACTTTTACAATAGTCTTTGTTGTTCACCCCTGTGGTGGTTAGAGAAAGGAGAGGTAGTGCTATTAGGTCCTCATCTCATTTATGAGACCTCGTAGTAGATTTAGTTTGTATGTACGTGTATTTATACTACTCATTCTATATATAAATCTTATGTTGATCATCGTCAATGTCTTCTAGATTTTGAGGATAGGGATGATTTTTTCTTACAAGTATTACCCAAACTTGGGTATAAATGGATATGGAGGCAAGTGAAGTTGTTTCCTTATTATTTCCGTCCTTTTTAGATCTTGGATATTATTGGGTCAATATCCTATTGATTACTACTACCTGATAAGTATTATTCCATGCATGAAATCTGCCACATTTCACAGCTTCCCCATTATCTTGCTGATATATCTCAAAATTTTGTTCTAGAGGATGTTGAGTTTGATGATGATTCTTATTTCAAGGTGTATCCTATACACATCATTTAATGGATCACAAACGGACTCTATGGTGGGTCTCTTGCTTTAATACAAGTTTTCGGGGTGCATTTCTTTTTATAGGATTAGATTTGGTAGCTGGAGGCTGACATGCATGCTCAGTGGAAAAAGTTGTTCTTAGAAAGCATTTTGTTTCCATTGGAAGGGTAACTCTGGGATGAGATCCTTTAAGGGGGGAATAATGTAAGAACTATATTTTTATGAGGTATGGATCCTTTAATTTTTATTCTTGATCCTTTTTGTAGTTCTTTTTTGGCTTAAATGCAAAAACATCGCCTCAAGGATGGTCTTTTTTTAGAAATAAAGGTTGCAGGGAATGGAGGCTGGCTACAAGCCAGGAACCTGTCATGTTTTTTGAATACACATCATGTAGCCAACACATGTCACGTATTGTTCTAGGCAGGCCAATTCACAATATGTATTGATCTTTCCCCATAAGGGAAATCTCAAGAATTACATGATGTGTAAAGAATTTACATTCCTTGTAAATGTTAGTAAATTTTTTAAATGAGTGGAACCCTATTAATTTTTCTCATGCATATTTTTCTTATTTTCACTCTTTAAACCACATAGTAGGAGCTATCCACCATTTGAGCTCCCCTTGAAGTATAAATCTAAGTTATTCAATCATTCTTCTATATAGACTCTAATTCGACTTCTGATCATCTCTTTGGATGTGAGATGGTGAGATATTATTTCAACATGATCCTTTTATTGCTTGCCTTCCTCTCGGTGTGGTTATTTAGGTGTAGGATCATATGCCCTATTTTCAGGATGTTTATTTTTTCTTCCATTTTCATCTAATTCAGGACAAACTATGGTCCAATAATATATGAGGAGAGTACTATAGGAATAAGGTATGTGATATTTCACTCATCCCTCAATGTCTTACCATTTAATAAACTGTCACCATTGTGTGCACACTAGTTCCACTGAAAATTGATTATAAAATCCATGTTTCATGATTATAATCATGAAATTCATGTTCTTTATCCATTATCATATTTAATCACATAATTGGAGTTTATGACCACAATTACAACCAAACAAAGTATGTTGTTTTATTCTTTATGCATTGGTAACCCATGTTGGGTTTATCTACAACATTATTCAACTATGATGGACTTGACCTTTATGAGGTATGTGTTTTAAATTAATTAATGAACCTATGACATGTTAAATGAAAATTATGTTATAGGTATCACATAACCCTACCAAAGTAATAGTTATAATCTAATAAATGTATCTTCAATTGTTTAATGGAGAATATATATTTATAGATATCACATGACATTGTTAAATATTTATAATTGAATGGTAATTGGTTTCATGTCCTTAGACATCCTTTTAATGACTTTGAAAGGAAAACGAATGAACCTAGAAAATGATTAAGTAAATAAATTACTAAACAATTTCATGTCCTTGATATACATTGCTAAACTATATGAAGGTAATGGAATAAACCTAATAACTTATAAAAAGGCATGACTATTACACGACCAAAATTAAATAATGATTTAAGTATAAGGTTTCTTTTTCATTTGGATGTTTTTATCTTTATAAGATTGTATATACATGATCTATCCATGGATTCTTGGTGGAATACCTTGAGCACTCATAGGATTCCATTCTAATTCATCGAGATGGTTTCCAGGGTAGACACCCTCCTTGGAACATCATCCTTGTCTATTGTAGAATTCATAAAATGTTGTTGTAGGATCTCATCACTATCTTCTAGATATTAGGATTCATTGGATACACTCCTTGGATCCAACTCGATGTCTTCGGACATGTGCCTCTATAGATTCATCCCATTGGGATCATATAGGCTCATATTATGTTTACCTTGGACAAGATCCTCAAACTGAATTAGAATATTTTATAGTGGAATGACACAGTCATTTCCCCTTGGATTACACTCAGAACCCTTATTTCCAAACTAAATGTTATTATTGAGATGACTCGACCCCTGAGTTTAAGGAACCCTTTCTTTCACCTATGTTATATTGGATTTGGTTTCCTATGACCAATGGTTTATAATTTGATTACATCAATATTTAATTTATTAACTATTAATAAAAAATACTTATTATATATATTTTTTTGTTCTCCATGACACTAATGTAATAATGTCTTAGAGTATACATCGCATTAATAAGATTATATTAGTTCCCCATTGTTATGTGAACCGTCATATTCTATGATGATATTCTGAAATAATGTTTTGTAGTTTGATAACATACTATGATGGGACACATAGTACATAGACTGTTAGGTTTGAGTACTCATAAGCTGGTGAGTCTTCTTATCAAAAAGTTTTCACTTGGTAATCTCTAAGATAGGTGATTATAATAATAGACCTTCCAATATGAATTATTCATGTTTTGGGGTCATCAGATATCCTATCTATGATCATTTATGATTGTATTTAGACATTATGGTTATTATTAATGCATGTTACAACTCACGTACTTATATGTATTTCATAAAGCATGAAGATAACAGTTCATAGAGAAGTTGGATACGTTGGGTGCATCATGAGTGAAATTTCATTAAGGAATAATTTGGTGAAGGTTTCCTCCCTTCCATCTCTATGGAAGCTGATATATCGTCCCTCTGATTGGAATAGAATCGTCACATTAAATTTTATGGCCATGGTTTAATGACATGTTTATTTTAGATAATAAAAAAAGACATTTCTAGCATATAGTTTTGTGACATAGATGTGAAACCTTTTTTATGATATCTTGTGAAAAAGGTTTTATATTACACATTGAGCATTTATATGTGGTTTTCAATATTGAGACATTATTTTCTTTCTCTTGGGTTCTTGGACATGTTTCTATACAGTAATCTTATACTTTTGGAAAGACAACCTAATTACAATAAGAATGGATCCCGTAGGGTCACCCACTAAGTGTATCCACTGATCTTGGCTAAATTCTATTTGAGATTAATTATTGGAATAATTATTATTCTCAAGTATGAGGAATAATTTTATTTAAGTTATATTAATCTCATAAATTAAATAAATATTTATCCACTCGAATGTGAATAAAAATATTTATTTTATTTATTGAATATTTTAATAAATATTTATTCACTAGATTGTGAATACAATATTTATCTGATTGTTCAATAAATGATAAAGGGTTTTGAATGGACCAATACTATGTCTGGTGAAAAATACTAATTAACAATACCGTTATATGATATTTTTTATCGTGAAAGTTGGAAAGCAGTACAAAATTATAATAATAAAATTATTTTTATGTGGCATGGAGTATATCTGATTACTCTTTTTACAATGCTGGTCCGAAACTGATATTGGTTGCTGGAGTTTTAAATTTCTACTTTTACTTGATGATGGGTCATTTTTAATGGATCTTTTCAACATGCTCATGCTACCACATCATTTTTTTCCTATTAGATGGAGCTTTGCTGAAATTTGGGATGATGATACTCTTTGGCTACATGGACTGATATGCTTCTATGCCGCAACATGCTGCTGTTATTTCTGCTCCCTCTCTGATATTGCTGATCTAGAACCTCTATGTTTGCATGCACCTGGATGTTGCTGGCTGAATCTACAGTTTTAATTTCCTAGAGCCTTCTGATGTTGTATACCAGGTTCTTTAAATATGCAATTATGTTTGTTTTCTTGTTTTTTAGATGGTGTAAGGTCATTGCACCTCGATACCTCATTGTAAACTTTTCATTTAATAAATTACTTCCATAATGGATTGGGAAACCAATCCATGTCACCTTCTTCAAAAAAATCTACAGATATAGGGGTATGTATATTATGTAGAGTGTCCAAAAATTGATAATAGTGATTTGTTAAACATAATTAATTCTCTCCCAACCTCTCCTTCTCTCTCCCTCTCAAGAATTGGAAGTGTAGGATATATTTATTCACTACTAAAGAACGATCAATCAAGAATGAAAAATGCATGATATTTGACTCATTGTTCTAGAACCTAGAGATTGAGTGGTTTTGCTTAGAGATCATAAGTGCACATCTGGATTACCACTAGAGGGATTTTATACTAGAATCCTCACAGTGAAATGAAGGTAATCTAAAAATTTATTTTCAGGTGATCTACATCCCCTAATGGGGAAATCTTCTAAGCCTGTGTATTTATTTCTTAAAATATTAAATAAATAAATTTTGTTTTTGTTTTTAAAGATCCTCGCATTTGGTTCCAAGAAACGATTACTAAAAAAATTAATATATCACCCAAATTTGTATGCTTCCACTGCTCCCAGAACCATCAAGTTATATGAGAGCGGTCATGTTTAATATTATAGTTATTTATCTGATTCTTGATCTATGTGAAATTGTTGTTAGATTTTCATTTCATGTTATTCATTCTTTCATACAATTTTAGTTAACATGTTATTGATCAATTAATCATATTCTTTTAGTGTATCATTTTGTTAATTGTTTAAGATCAAATGAAGAATGACCAGAGATTCTATTAGGAAGGGCCAAATCATTGGGCGGTAAAACTGGGTTACAGGGTTTTCAGCCAGAGCGCACATTGTATACCCATGAGCATTTTATCTATATGTGTTATGAAATTAATTACACACATTGCTTTTATTGTACGCCACATGTTGACTAAACCAACTTGGAACAGTGAATGTAGATACATGTTGTGTAGCTAGCATGTACACACCATGTAGTTCAGCCAAGATAACATACTGAAGGTGCATGAATGTTACTTGGATATAAGGAAACCAAGGTATGTGGAATGTAGTTGCATGTACATGTCGTTTAGTCTCCTATTAATAGAAAAAAAATTACATTAAATTTTAAAACTGAAGTATTGAAACCATATTTTAATGATTGACACAATTTTGTGTATTTAAAAATTAAATAATTGTTTTAAATAATTTTAAATTCTTAATTAATCAATTGTAATTAATATGTCATTATCGGCACTGTCGTTTATTTTCCGTGAATTCCATTAATGATTGGTATCTAAATTTAAAATCGGTTGACCATAAAGATGAAAGGGATTTAATTGATTAATTAATTAATGGAAGCATGTTTATCTAAAATAATAAAAGAAAAAATAAGGAAATTAATTCTAGCCATTTAATTTTGTGTATTCATTACATGTAATACTTTTCATGATCTTGACCAAGACCTATATATGTATTGGATATTTTAATTTAATTTATTTCATTAGTTTTCAATTATTTAATATTAAATTAAATGATGGTCTGTGAGTCATCCATCTCTGTAATATTATGTAAGACCTACATGTCTAAGTATATTTGTGCAACCCCATTTAATCAATCCTTTGGTTCCCCTTACATTCCTATGAGTAACAAATATTTGTAATTAATGGAGCTTCTCATGGTTCATGGAGGTGGATCAAGATGAAACCATAGTGATTCCAACCCAGGGGATATATAGGTGGATATGTGGAATGTTGTAACTCTTTCCATGATGGGAAATAAGAGTTATTTCATTATGGTTAAAGGTGGATTCAATGTAATCTCATTAAATTAACAATTATTTAAACTCATGAATGGGTCATTTAGTTAATTATTTTTTTATTTATAAGAAATTCTTTATTTTATGGATGCAAAGACATGATCACATAAATAAATGAATTGATTAAATGAATGAATTATTCATAAGTATTTTATCCAACATTTTTAATTATTTAAGTAACATCCACTTAATATTAACATGGTGTGTAAATGATAAAATGAGATAAAATTTATGCATAATAAATTAAAATCCCTAAATTCAATACTAAGTCAAACAGATCCTTCGATTACTAGGTTTGGAATGAAACCGTATAACTTTTCATATTTTATGGGCAATTTCTGGATACTTAATTTTTTTAGGGAGTTCTCATGAGAGTTTTGGGTTAACAGAATCAAAATTGTATTGACTTTAACATCCAAAGTCTGTTCAATTCAAATTTGGATGAATGTGTTGAGGAAATCATATTCAGTGTTTTAGGATAGGGTAATCGACTCAATGGAACAGGGAGATGCAAGTCTGTAGTTAGAAATACTGCCAACCAAATTACATTGTCATGGTTTTCATGGAAAAATTCTGGATCATTGGGAAAAATAATGGGGATCCATACCACTGAAATTCTAAAAAATCTAGACATTCTATGTTTAATGGAGAGGGATATTAAGAATAAATTAAATAGTGGAGGATTTAATAAATAAATAAATAAAATTTTAATTTATCATATCCCACTTATTTTGTCATAAATAAGTATACTAGTAATCATATCTTTTTAAATTGTAGAATAAAACTATATGTTCATCATCCACACTATCCCTATGATCAATATTGGAGAATTATAATCTCCTACAAGGTAGTAACTTGTAAAAGTGGTTTAGAAACCTTCGGGTTATGCTATGCCATGACTGGAAATCTTAAATACTAGAATCCCCAATGTTTAATATTCCTAATAAAGAGGTGACTGAAGAAGAACTCCCAGTCTATGAAAAACATTTCAGTGATGTGGTCGACGTTCAATGTTTTATGCTTCCATGGACGTCTAGTGAAATAATAAAGTATAGCGAAAACATGGATATCATGATTTACAACCTCCATCTTCTTTTCTAGGAGATAACTAGATAGAAACAATTTGGTATTTTAAAGGCACTCATTCAGATAAATGATGGTGATAGTTCCTCAGTTGGGCCTCTTGTAGTCAATCTAAATGGCTATATTGAGCTCTTAGAGATTTTAGGGTTTAAACTCTTCAATGAATTGGGAACCAAACTTATTCTGGAATCACACCCTCAGAGATTCTCCAGTTTTGTTGTGAATTTTAATATGAACAACATTGAAAATTCTCTACCAGATTTTCTTACACTTCTTCCCCAAGTAGATAAGGATACGAAGCGTGAAATATTTTTTGTCCTTATGGTGGACAAACATAAATTGAAAGCAAAGATATTTAATCCCATATATTTTTCATTCCCTTCCGAGAAGAAGAAGATCAAGTGGAATGAAAGGGAATAGTATATTGTCTGTTTTTCATGTGGAAAGAAGGGATTATGTATGAAAATTTATACCCATATAAAGAATAAATGGAAAGTGTCAGATTCGTTTGTTGTCAAGTGTCATTTATCTATTTATAAAAATTGGTTATTAGATAAAACATGTGGTGATCACATATATATTAAAATATATAAACCCATTATATTTAGAAATATTGACCCAGTATAGGTATATCATTGACTATCCAATAGATCTAAACTTGTTGTAGTGGCTATCGAGGATCAACCACCTCATGTTTCCATCCCGAATGATTTTTGTTTTAAAGGGTTTTTTTATGTTCCTTCAGTTACCAAAAACATTATTTCTGTATCCAGACTTGATATGGAGGGATTTGTTTTTAAATTTTATAATAAATATCACCTCTCTTATAAAGAAATAATTTTTTATTTTAAGGAAAAATTAAATAATAGTATTTATGTGTTAGATTACATGAACTAAATAATGGAAATTGATAAAGAAGTTTCTTCACATGAGTTATACCACACCCAACATTGGCATCACCTACTAGGTCATCTAAATGAAAATCACTTGAATAAATTACATCAATATTGATATTTAGATCCAATTGAACTAAAACAACTTGTTGTGTGTCACCCATGCTCACAATTAAAAATGAAGAAATATCAATTTAATGGGAATTTTTATGGGATAAAAAGATTATTTAATTAGTTTATACAGATGTGTGTAGAGATTTTCTAGTTGAAAATGGGGTGGGTACTAATACTTCATAACTTTTACAGTCAATTTTAGTACATATAAATATGTATATTTAATGAGGTATAAGTCATATTATTTTAAAATATTCAAGGACTATAATAATGATGTTGAGAACCATATTTGTAAGAAGTTAACAAAAAATCACTCAGATATGGAAAAAAATATATTAATCAATAAATTATAGATTATCTCTAGGAGTTTGGGATTTTATCTCAACTCACTCCTCCTAATACACCTCAGTGGAATGGTGTAAGTGAAAGGAGGAACTACACCGTGCTAGACATGGTGAGATCAATAATGATTCATATGATCCTCCTATTATCCTTTTGGGGATACAAATTAAAAACAACAACATATTAATGAAATGGAGTGCCAACTAAAGAAACATATGTTATAACATACCAATTATGGAATGGAAAGAAACCTTTGTTATCTTAGATACATGTGTGGGGTTGTGAAGCATTTTTTATGACTTCTTCAGGTAACAAGATTCCACCCTAGGGCACTAAGTGTATCTTTATAGTATTTCCTAAAGAAACAGAGGGATGAAACATATACAATCCTTCAAACAAAAATATTGCAGTTGGAACACGTCCCACATTTCTTGAGTAGGATCTTATGTCTAAAAGAGATGGTGGGAGAGAGATTGACTTTTATGAATTCTAGGATCAAGAAGCAGAAGAGTCGGATTAATAAAAAATTCCACAAATCCTTGAGGAAAAAGAAATTTTTCAAGAGACACAATTACTATGTGGGAGTACTAGAGAGGTTAGAGAACCATAACGATACGATTTTCTAGTCACCGATGACGGTGGATCATTATTAGTTAATAATAATGATCCTCTATCTTACAAGGAAGTATTTAGTGGAACAAATGTTTCCAAGTGGAAAGAATACATGTTTTTTAAAATATATTCCATATAACCAAATCCAAGTCTATATTTAGGTAAACCCTACAGTATATGTAAATCCTATTGTTTGGACATGGATATTAAAGAAGAAATTGGATATGGAAGGACAATTCAGTACCAATTAGGAATGACTGGTCACAAAAGGGTTTAAATAGCATCAAGGCATTAACTATGATGAAATATTTTCACCAATTGTAATGTGGGAATCCATCAGAATTCTACTTGTTATTACATCTTTCCATGAATATGAGATTTGGAAAAGTTATTTCAAAATAAACTTCCTTAACAGGAACCTTGAATAAAATTTCTATTGGACATAGCTCGAAGGGTTTGTGACTCCAAAGTATTCCAAAAAGGTATGAAAGTTTCAAATATCCATTTTTGGATTAAAGATGGAATCCAGGTCATGGAATATTAATTTTCATGATATCATAATAGAATTTTGTTTCATAAATAAAAAAATGTTAGTTTTGTTTCTATAAATCGTTTTGTGGGATTGTAGTAATTTTCTTAATAGTATACATTGATGACATATTACTCATTAAAAATGAAATATTAGTCTTACAGTCTATGAATATTTTGTAAAATAAATGATTTTATATGAAGTACTTGTATGGACTCCCACCTTTTTAATCCATAACTTTTCATTACATTTTATATACAAAGGATTTATAAAGTCTAGTTTATTGGAATCAAGAACATAATACATTAAAACAACCTAAAATATCCTTATAATATACTTATAAGGCTTAATCATAGGTTCACCTTAAGTACAATTACTGCATCTCATAACCTGGAAACATACATCAAAGGAAAGGGTGAGCACAAGACCCAGTAAGGAAAACAAGGGAATCAGTTTACCTGTGAAATCAATAAGAACTTGATAGAAACATAAGGACATGATCAATGGATGTAGGAATATTATGAAAAAAAACATGAATCATAACATTAATATGTGGCTACAACATTTCATTTAGACATTCATGAACATATCTCCAAGGTTCATCCCCAAGGTGTCATAAAAATTACCAAGGTTATTTACCAAGGTATCGTAAAACCTGTCATCTCTTGAGATTAATTCATTTCCCAATGCATTGGAGTGATATTAAGGCACAACCTTAATATATCTTTATTTTCATGTGATCCACATAGATCATAATCACACATTTCATAAATAACCCATAGCGAGTAAAATTAATGGGTTTCACTTCTAAATCGTGATATTTAAAAAGTGCTTAAAAATAAGATCATTATGTCATTTATAACCCATGGAAAGGTAGTTAGGGTTATATGTATGTCAATTAGAGAATCAAATATATCATTTTTGTGTATTTATGAACATCCATAGAAATTAAATATTTCTGGGTATTCACATGATAATTTCTTGAGAAAAAGAGAGAAGAATTTTGAGATGAAAAATCTACAGTATAACGGCTACATAACATCTTTTTAGAAAACATTAAAAAGAGAGGGGACAAGGGTCACCCACTCATAAATAACTCGTAATACTGTATGGGTATAGAATTAAAATAAATAAGATCATGGTATGGATATTTTAAGGAAATACCATATGAAATTGAAACTTGAAGGAAAAGAGAATACAAGAATTCTTTTAAGAAAATTCGGCAGCCTAACGACATCACTTAAAGATTCAGAAAATCATTTGATGAGAGAATAACAGGTCTCTAATCATTTGGACATGAAATTTAAAGTAGAAAATATATAGAATAACAATCCCCCACAAAATAAAATGGAACTATAAGACATAACATAAGGAATTTGTGACATAAAAAGGAGGGTGAAAGGATCCCTTACCTCGAAGAGTAACTTTGAAAACATGGAGGTCGGGATCTTGGGAGGCTTGAGGGAACCTTGGGAGGACTCCTCGGGAGGTAAAATGACTATAAAATTGTTGATTAGGATTTTTTAATGAAATTATTGAGGGAATGGATTGGTATTTATTAGAAAAATGAGGGAATAAATTATTTATTTCCAAGGGACACCACATCAGTGGTATTGGAAAAACCATGCGCTTTCCCATGGTATTTTCCAATGGTATTGGACAATTGGTACAAATAGAAAAAAAATATTACTATTAATAAGTTTACTAGAATTATTACATCATTATTACATCCTTAATGATGTCATTAAACACCCAAAACTCAAAATATTATTTTTACTTTTCACCAAAAATTCAACTATTTCATAAAAATCAAAAAAGTTCACCTTAACCTTATATTGATGCTCTTAATTAAAATATAAAATCAATTTTATGAAAAGAATTTTCTAAATAATTTTAATTTAATTATTAAATAATATCATTATTTATTCCAAAAATACAACTTTAAAACTCTAAGTCATTTTGTAACACCTTAAAAAAGTAATAAAAGTCCTATAAAATTATAATATAACCATAATACAATAATGTAACAATATGTGATTAAATTTTATGAAAATACATTTCCATTTTAAACTATTAAATTAATTATAAAATTGTAAATAAACTATTTATGACATACAAAAATACCAAAACTTATACTATGATCATTTTTTCACTTTTAAGATGCCTAAAATGTATTTATACATTCATGGGTGAAGTTTTTATTTTTTTGGTCGATTTACTACTCATTACTTTTCATTACTATTCATACAATTATATTACTATTCATACTTTATTATTCACTAAAAATTAATTTAATATTATTAGACTCCAAATTTCTTACTGAACACCACTGTAGAATACCATTTCATAAAATTCAATTCACATTATTAATTATTTAAAGAATACAAAAATATTTTAAAATACCTCTTTTTTCCAAAACTCATCAATAATGTGGAACTTCTATAAATGCATCCTATATTTATCCGTACATTTGAAATTCTAAAATTTAACCATAATAAGAAGTAATAAAATTTATTAATAAAAAAGGATTATAGAATGTAACTAAGGATTCGTTACATAGAAACTTATAACACCTACATATGACATAAGTGTAAGGTGTGATATGGTGATTGAATATTGGGGTGGCTCGGAAAACATTTCCCAAGTGGTGATTTCTATCAGCTTGAACTTCTCACTTAGGTGATTATCTTCAAGATTCACATGTTTAAGTTCATCTTGGGATTGTTCTAGGGAAAAGCCTAGTGATTCTACCTCCTTCCCAAGCTCTGACAGATGGGCTTCATATGGCCCGATTCTACTAGATGATGTCATCAACTCTTCCTTCTGTATTAATTAACCAAGATCACTTGCATTTATAAGAAATAATCACAAAATTAAGATTTTAGTTTACATCGGTCATATAATAGTCGAAACCCAATGGTATCACTTCATTAATTAATGGATATAGTTCTATGGAGTATAAAATGAAATAACACACAAATTTCGGAAAAAAATATTATTCAAAAGTTTGGGCTGTTACAGTATTCCCCCCTTAAGAAATTTTATCCCTGAAATTTTAACTCATACCCACAGAAGAAAAAAGCTGTGGGGACTTCTACCTCATAGACTCCTCCAGTTCCCACGTGGCTTCTTTGCATTTGTGGCTCCTCCAAAACACCTTAACAAGGTGGGTGGTCTTGTTGCATAGAACCTTGTCTCTATGATCCAATATCTCCACCAGCTGCTCCTCATAAGATAGCTCATGTTCCAGTTGTACCACCTCTAGGTGTAGTACATGTGAAGGGTTTGGTATGTACTTCCTCAAGAGGGATACGTGGAAGAAAACATGAACTTGTAATATATTAAGGGGAAGTTCAAGATGATAGGCCACTACTCCCATGCGATCAAGGATTTCATATGGGCCAATGCACCTAGGGAAAAGATTCCCTTTATTCCTATACCTCATGACTCTCTTCCAAGGATAAGTTAAAAGAAAGACCTAGTCACTATCATCAAACTCCAATTCCCATCGATGGTTGTTGTCGTAGGTCTTTTTCCGACTTTGAGCAGCCTTAATGTGTTGCTGGATGGAGAGAAATTTTTCTATCATCTCTTGCACAATATCACGACCAAGAAGCTTTCTCTCACCAACTTCATCCCAACAAGTATGATTTCTACATCGCTTCCCATATAGAGCTTTATAGGGTGCCATTTGAATGCTCGAGTGGAAGCTATTTTTGTAAGAGGACTCAACTAAAGGGATATTTTGATCCCATCCACCTTTAAATTTCCTTGAGCATGTTCTCAACATGTCCTTGAGTGTTTGAATGATCCTTTCAGATTGGCCATCAATTTGGGGGTGATAGGCCATAATGAAATTCAATTCATTGATCAGAGGATGTTGAAGACTTTTCTAGTATTTTGACGTGAACCTTGTGTCACGATCAGATACAATAGAAAGTGTAACTCCATCCAGCCTTACCACATTTTTCACATAAATCCTGGAAAGTTGATCAAGATATAAATCTTCCTAGATAGAGATAAAATGGTAAGTCTTGGTGAGACGGCCCATAATAACCCATATCGCATTATTTCCTTTTGAAGTTATTGGGAGACCAGTGATGAAGTACATAGTGATATTTTCCCACTTCCATGATGATATGGGTAGTGGTTGTAATACCCCTTTAGGAAGTTGTCGCTCTGCCTTCACTTGCTGACATACCAGGAACCTTGAAGTGTAGTCAACAGTCTGCCTTTTCATATTATCCCACCAATAATGATCACGAATGTCCCTATACATTTTGGTGCTCCCAGGATGTATAGAGAAAGTAGAGCTATGAGATTCATCCATTAGCTTCTTCTTTATTTCCAGAAGAGATGGAACACATAGTTTTGTACGAAATTTCAATACACCTTCATTAATTAATATTGAACTCAGGAAACTTTCCATCCTTTATAGCCTCAAACATCTTCTGTAACAAAGGATCTTCTTTCTGAGATTTCTCGATATTCTCTAGTAATGATGGTTGAGATACCATTTGGGTTAGGGTTGATGATTCTACTTCCCTTATAATTCCCATGTCCCTATTTACTAGGTCATTGATCAAAGGATATTTTTGAATCCTTGTCATGGAAAGAAAAACTAGGTCTTTCCTTCTTAATGAATCATCAACTTTGTTTACTCTTCTATGGTGATAATGAATTGAAAAATTATAGCCTTTAAGTAGTTCCAACCATCTTCTTTGTCTTTTGTTCAATTACAATTGTGTGAAAATATACTTTAAAATTTTATGGTCTGTGTATATATCACATTTCTACACATAAATATAGTACCTCCATATCTTCAGAGAAAAAATGACCGTAGTTGGCTCCAGATCATGCATAGGATAGTTCTCCTCATGAGTCTTCAACTGTCGAGATGCATAAGCAATGACTTTTTCATTTTTCATGGGGACACACCCAATCCCCTCCAGAGATTCATCACTAAAAATAATGAATCCTTCTCCACTTGAGGGAAGAGTTAACACGAGTGCAGTAAGAAATCTCTTCTTTAGCACTTGGAATCATTCCTCACACTCCTTTGACCAAAATAACTTGACCCATTTTCGAGATAACTTGGTTGATGGATTAGAAATTTGTGAAATTTTTATCACAAACCTTCTATAATATCCCTCTAGACCAAGGAAACTATTAATCTCAGTTATTGTTGTAGGCTAAGACCACTCCTCTATAACTTTTGTCTTTGCATGATCAACTGTGATTCCTTTATTAGTAACAATGTTTCCCAAGAAAGAAACTTATTGTAACCTGAATTCACATTTGATGAACTTTCCAAAAAATCTTTGTTTTTGTAGTTCTTACAAAATAACTCTTAGATAATCCCCATGATCCTCGTGACTTTTGGAATATATCATAATATCATCAATACAAACTACCACAACGTTATCAAGGTAGTCCTTACAGACTCTATTCATCAAATCCATAAAAAATAGAAGGTGTATTAGTCAGTCCAAAAGTCATAACAACAAACTCATAATGCCCATATCTTTATCAGAAGCCTGTTTTTGGAATATCTTCTTTCTTTACACTCATTTGATGATAACTATATCGAAGATCAATCTTAGATAAGAATTGAGCCCCACGAAGTTGCTCAAATAAGTCATCAATTCTTGGAAAAGGATATTTGTTCTTTAATGTTATCCCATTTATTTATCTACATCAATTCTTGGAAAAGGATATTTGTTCTTTAATGTTATCCCATTTATTTCTCTATAATCAATGAATAGCCTCATCGATACATCCTTATACTTCACAAAGAGAACTGGTTCTCCCTAAGGAGACACACTTTGTCGAATAAACCCCTTCTCCAAAAGATCTTGGAGTTGTTTCTTTAGTCCCTCCAGCTCCATATTTTCCATCCTATATGGGGTATTTGATATTAGATGAGATCCAGGTATGAGTTCAATAGAGAACTCAACCTCCATTTTTGGGGGAGGTCCATGAAACTCCTCAAGAAATACGTCAACGTATTCCTGGACGATGGGGACATTTTCTATCTTCAAACTCTCATCTCATTCTTATTCATCACTGATCAACTCCTTAAAGAAGGATATAGAGGGTTCTTCTTAATAAATATCAGGTTGAGATATCTCTCCTTAGAAGATAACTGTAGGTTTTCCATTCAAGAGTACTGAGATTTCCTTACTTCTTTATTTCATCTTAGCATAATACTTTGAGAGCCAGTCCATCCCTAGTATAATTTTGAATTCCAGCATGAGAATGAATACTATATTTGAGATAATATTGTTCTCACTAAAGTAAATACTAGAGTTTATAAACAATGACGATACCTGGATAATCCCACCAAGAGTCATGACTGATAACTCTACTTTTAAAAAGTTTGGGGTTGATTATAAATTCATTGAAAACTTGGAGGAAATAAAGGAATGCGTAGAACCAGAAACAAACAAATTACTTTCTAGAATTGAGAGGACAATAAGAGTACCTGCTACCACATAATTCAGAGATTCAACTTCAGCTGTCGTGATAGCAAAAGCATGAACTTGCTCCCTTGGCCTTTGCTGAGGCTGATGGTGGTTCCCCTCCACTTCCCTCAGATATAGACAGTGATTGGAAAAGTGTCCATGTTTTCTACACATAAATCACTAGATATCAGGTAGGGCCTGCACCATATTCCCATTTTTGTGAGTGTTTGGAAGTTGAGGTTTCCCGTCACTACGACAATTCCTCAAAATATGGACATCTCTTCCACACTTATAGCACTTCCCGCTCCCGAGCAAGCAGTACCATGAATGATTCTACCCAAATTTATTACACATGGTACATTTCACTTGCTTTCCTCCTCTTCCATAATCAATGGTCCTCCCAAAGATGGCCTCTATATATCTCTTCTTGTCATTTGATTTATGAGACCACGACATCTCAACAATCACAAACTCGACTTTCATCGCACTCCGCATGATATCCTCATAGCTATCATAGTCTCAGTTGGCTAGATTCTTCTGCTGATGAGGTCTCAATCCACCGATGAATATATCAACCTTACCATTTAGATACATGACAAAGCTAGAGGTGTAATGTGAAAGCCTTATGATGTTAATCTCATAGCTTCCCACAACTTCATTCTCCTCCTGCTTCAGCTCGAGAAACTCCATCACCATTCATGTTCTCATAGAACGAGGGAAATATTTACTGAAGAAGATCCCTCAGAACTCTTTCCACTCTCTATCTTTAACATCCACTCTTTCCCACATGTTTTTAATTAGCTCCCACCACTGATCAGCTTCTCCTTCTCAGCGATAGATAGCCAGGGTAACCTTCTCTTCTTCAGAACATCAGAGCATAGAAAAGATCTTCTCGATAGAGCTGATCCACTATTTAGAAATCAATGGGTTGGTAGATCCACAGAAGGTTGGTGTTCATTGACGCATAAAGGATTCAACAAAAAGTTTTTCCCTTCACAGTGAGATTAGTCTCTCAGTTTGATTCAAGTTATTTCCCATAACTTTAGTTAGTTGGTTTATCATTCGCATGAAGGATTTCATTCCGTCTTCTATCAGAGGGTCATCAGCGCATGGTCCATTGCGATCACCATTTAACCAGTTCCCCTTATTTCCTGCCATTTCTTAAAAGAACAAAACCTTAGTGAGAAACTTATTTCATTTAAGAATCTTTTAACTATAAAAGATTTTTTGTCTTAAAAATTCTTTAAACAATTACATTTATCTATTAATCCTTCAAAACGATGCCTAAAAATCTTATGATTAACCAAACATATCCCCCAGGAGTGTCATAACCTAGAGTGCAGAAATTCTTGTTTTTGTGCACCAGTTCTAATTCGAGTCAATCCCAAAGTGTTGTTTTCGGGTTTTAGCCCTATGTACATCTGTTCCAGAGCCACCTCCACCAGTTCGTATCGAGATAAGGATGTATTCGCTTGATAAACCACATACTCAATACTCACCAAAATACCAAGAAGTTTTCCTATATTTTAAATTTTCTATAGGGTTCTTCCTAATGTTTTTATATCCAAATTTTCATATATAAGTAAACTATAATTTTATACCAACTGTGGCATCCCGCCTTTTTATTGCATAACTTTTCATTATATTTTACATACAGAGGATTTTTGAAGTCTAGTGTCTCGGAAATATGGAACATAATACATGAAAACAACATAAAACAACCATCTAATACACCTGTAAGTCTTCATCATAGGTTCATCCTAAGTAAAATTACTACATCTCCTATCATGGAGACATACATCGAAGAAAAGGGTGAGCAGAAGGCCTAATAAGGAAAATATGGGAATATTTTTACTTGTGAAATCAATAAAAACATGACAAAAACATAAGGACATGAGAAATGTATGTAGGAATATCATGATAAAAAATATTAATCATAACTTGAAAATGTGGCTACAAAATTTCATAAAAATTACCAAGGTTATTCACCAAGGTATCATGAAACTTGTCATCTCTAGAGATTAATTCTTTACCAAATTCATTGGAGAACTATCATGTCACACAATTAATATGTCTTTATTTTCATGTGAGACACATATATCCTAATCATAAATTTCATAAATAACCCATAGAGAGTAAAATTAATGGGTTTCACTTCTAAATCTTGATGTTTAAAAAGCGCTTAGAAATAAGATCATTATGTCATTTATAACCATTGTAAAGGGAGTGATGATTATATGTATGTCAATTATAGAATAAAATATATAATTTTTTTATTTATGAACACCCATAGAAATTAAATAGGTCTGGTTATTCACAAGATAATTTCTTGAGAGAAAGGGAGATGAATTTTGAGATGAAAATTCTGCAACATAACGGCTACATAACATCTTTTTAGAAAACATTAAAAAGAGAGGGTACAGGGTTCACCCACTCATAAATAACTCATAATACATTATGTGTACATTATAAAAAAAATAATATCATGGTATGGATTTTTGAAGGAAATACCATATGAACATGAAACTCGAAGGAAAAGTAAAAGTCATGATTTCTTATATGAAAATTTGGAAGCCTAACGGCATCACATAAAGATTCAAAAAATAATTTTATGAGAGTGGAAAGGGTCTCTCATAAATTGGACATGAAATAGATAGTAGAAATATATATATAATAACAATCCCCCACATAATAAAATGGAACTATAAGATATAACATAAGTAAGTCATGACTTAAAAGAGGAGGATGAAAGGTTCCCTTACCTTGAAGTGTAACTTCGAAAGCATGAAGGTCAGGACCTTGGGAGGATTGAGGGAACCATGGGAGGACTAATTGGGAGTTAACAAGACTATAACATCTTTGAGGAGGATTTTGGAATGAAATCTATGAGGGAATAGATTAGTATTTATAAGAAAAGTGGGGGAAGAAATTAGTAATTTCTAAGGGACACCTCATTAGTGGTATTGGAAAAACCATGGGCTTGCCCGTGGTATTTTCCCATGGTATTAGCCACTTGGGAAACCTCATAGAATATATTACTATTAGTAAGTCTACCAGAATTATTACATCATTATTACATCATTAATGATGTCATTAAACACCCGAAACTCAAAACTGTATTTTTACTATTCATCGAAAATTCAATTATTTCAGAAAAATATTAAAAATTCACCCTAACCTTATATCGATTCTCTAAATTAAAAAATGAAGTCAATTTTATGAAAATAATTTTCAAAGTCTTTTTAAATTAATTTTTAAATAAAATAATTATTTATTCCAAAAATACAACATTAAAACTATAAATCATTTTGTAACACCTTAAGAAAGTAATCAAGGTCCCATTATATTATCATATAACCATAAGACAATAATGTACCAATATATGATTAAATTTTATGAAAATAAATTTTCATTTTAAATTATTAAATTAATTAAAAAAATGTAAGTAAAATAATTATCACATACAAAAATACCAAAACTTATACAATGATCATTTTTTTCACTTTTAAGATGTCTAAAATGTATTTATACATTCATGGGTGAAGTTTCTATTTTTTTGATCAATTTACTATTCATGACTATTCATACCGTTATTTTACTATTCATACTTTGTTATTCACTAAAAAATTAAGTTGATCTTATTTGAATCTAAATTTCTTACTGAACATAACTGTACAAGACCTTTATTTGAAATTCAATTCAAATTGTTAATTATTTAAAGAATACCTAAATATTTTAAAATATCCCTTTATGCAAAATTCATAAAATAATATGGAATTTCTATAAATTCAACCAATGTTTATCTGGGCATTTGAAATTCAAAAATTAAACCATAATAAGAAGTAGAAAAAATTATTTATACAAAAGGATTACAGATAATAAATAAGGCTTCGTTACATATCCCATTATAACACCTGCATAGGACCTAAGTGTAAAGTGTGATATGGTGATAGAATCTTGTGGTGGCTCGGACAACATTGCCCGGGTGGCGATTTCTATCAGATTGATCTTCTCCCTTATGTGATTCCGTCCAAGCTTCACATTTTGAAGTTTGGCTTGGGAAGGGTCCAGAGCAAAGCCCAGTGATGCTACCTCCTTCTCAAGCTCCAACAGATGGGCTTCATATGGCCCGAGTCTACTAGATGATGTCATCGACTCTTCTTTCTGTATTAATTAACCAAGATCACATGTATTGATAAGAAATAATTGCAACATTAAAAGTTTAGTTTCCAATGGTCATAAAATAGTCGAAACCCAATGGTATCACTTCATTAATTAAAGGATACAGTTTTGTGGAGTATAAAATGAAATAACACACAGTCTTTGGAAACAAATATTATTCAAAAGTACAGGTTGTTACATTCTTCCCCCCTTAATAAATTTCATCACCAAAATTTTAACTCGTACCCTCAGAAGAGAAAAGGTGCGGGTACTTCTGACCCATAGACTCCTCCAGTTCCTAGGTGGCTTTTTCATATTTGTGGTTCCTCCACAACACATTAACAAGGTGGGAAATCATGTTGCGTAGAACCTTTTCTCTATGATCCAAGATCTCCACCGGGTACTCCTCATAAGAGAGGTCATATTCCACTTGTAACACCTTTAGGTTTAGTACATGTGATGGGTTAGGAATGTACTTCCTCAAGAGGGATACATGGAAGACATCATGAACCTGTGATATATTTGGAGGAAGTGCAAGCTGATAAACCATTTCACCCACGCGATCAAGGATTTTATAGGGGCCAATGTACCTAGGGCTAAGCTTCCCTTTATTCCCAAAGCTCATGAATCTCTTCCAAGGTGAAATTCGAAGAAAGAACGTGTCACCACATCAAACTTCAAGTCCCTTCGATAGTTGTCGTCGTATCCCTTTTGATGACTTGGAGAAGAATCAATGTGTTGCTAGATGGCAATGAATTTTTCTATCATCTCTTGCACAAGATCAGGCCCTAGAAGCTTTCTATAACCATCTTCATCCCAAAAAGTAGAAGTTCTACATATCTTCCCATATATAGCTTCATAGGGTTCCATTTGAATTCTCAGGTGGAAGCTGTTATTGTAAGAGAACTCAACTAAAGGGAGATGTTGATCCCATCCACCTTTATATTCCATTGAAAATGTTCTCAACATGTCCTTGAGTTTTTAATGGTCCTTTCATATTGGCCATCAGTTTGGGGGTGATAGGCCGTACTGAAATTCAATTTAGTGATCATAGCATGTTGAAGACTTTCCCAGAATTTTGATGTGAGCCTTGGATCATTATCAAATATGATAGAAAGTGGAACTCCATGAAGCCCTACCACTTCTTTCACATAAATCCTGGAAAGTTGATCAACATAAAAATCTTCCTGCATAGATATAAACTGAAAAATATTTGTGATATGGTCTACAATAACCCATATCGCATTATTTCCTTTGGAAGTTCTTGGGAGACCAGTGATGAAGACCACAGTGATATTGTCCCAATTCCATACTGGTATGGGTAGTGATTGTAATACCCCTTTAATAACTTGTCACTCTTCCTTAAATTTCTGACATACCAGGAACCATGAAGTGTAGTAAAAAATACCCCTTTTCATATTATCCTTCTAATAATGATCACAAAGTTCCTTATACATTTTTCTGCTCCTATGATGTAGAGAGAAAGTAGGGCTATGGGATCCATCCATTAGCTCCATCTTTATTTCCAAAATAGATGGAACATATAGTCTTGAACGAAATTTGAATACACCTTCTTGATAAATATTTAACTCGAGAAACATTCCATCCTTTACAGCCTCAAACTTCTTCTGTAACAAAGGATATTATTTCTGAGCATTCTTGATCTTCTCTAGTAATAGTGGTTGAGAAATCATTTGGGTTATGGTTGATGATTACCCTTCCCTTATAATTCCCATTTCTAGCTTTACTAGGTCATTGATCAAAGGATCTTTTTGAATCCTCATACTAGAAAGAACAACTGTAACATTCCTTCTTAATGCATCAGAAACTTTTTTTACTCTTCCGGGGTGATAATGAATTGAAAAATCATAGTATTTAAGAAGATCCAACCATCTCCTTTGTCTCATGTTCAATTCCTTTTGTGTGAAAATATACTTCAAAATTTGATGGTCTGTGTATATATCACGTTTCTCCACATAAAGATAGTGCCTCCATATCATTATAGAAAAAAACAACTATAGCTAGCTTCAGATCATGCATAGGATAGTTCCGGACATGATTATTCAATTGTCGAGATGTATAAGTAATGAATTTGTCATTTTCCATGAGGATTCACCCAATCCCTTTCACAGATGCATCACTAAAAATAACTAATCCATCTCCACATAAGGGTAGAGTTAACATGGGTGCAGTAAGAAATCTCTTCTTCAGCTCTTGGAAACATTCCTCGCACTCCTTTGTCTAAAAGAACTTTACCCATTTTCATGTTAACTTGGTTAATGGACTAGAAAGTCATTAAATTTTTTTCACAAAACTTATATAATATCCTACTAAACCAAGGAAAATATGAATGTTAGTTATTGTTGTAGGCTGAGCCCACTCCTCTACAACTTTTGTCTTTGCAGACTCAACTATGATTTCTTCATTGGTAACAATGTGCCCCATGAAAGAAACTTATTGTATCCAGAATTCAAATTTGTTGAAGTTTCTAAAAAGCCACTCCTTCCATGGAGTTTTCAAAATAACCCTTAGATGATCCCCATGATCCTCGCGACTTTTGGAATATATCAAAAAATCATCAATAAAAACTGCCTCAAATTTATCAAGGTAGTCCTTAAAGACTTTATTCATCAAATCCATAATAATAAAAGGTGCATTAGTCGGTACAAAAGGCATAAAAACAAACTCATAATGACCATATCTTGATTTTAAGGAAATTTTGTAATATCTTATTTCTTCACCCTCAATTTATGAGTACTAGATCGAATATCAATCTTAGAGAAAAATTGACCCTAACGAAGTTGGTCAAATAAGTCATCAATTCTTGGAAGAGGGTATTTTTTCTTTACTGTGATCTCATTTAGTTCTCTATAACCAATTCATAGTCGCATTGATCCATCCTTCTTCTTCGCAATGAGAATTGGTTCTCCCCAAGGAGACACACTCTTTTGGATAAACTTCTTCTCCAAAAGATCTTGGATTTGTTTCATTAATTCCTCTAGCGCCACATTTTCCATCCTATATAGTGTCTTTGATATTGGATGATATCTAGGTATGTGTTCAATAGAGAACTCTGCCTCTATTTCTATGGGAGGTCCAGGAAACTCCTGAGGAAATATGTTAACAATTTCATTGATGATGGGGACATTTTCTATCCTCAAACATTCATCTCTTTACTTTTCTTCACCGATCAACACCATAAAAGAGGATATACGAGGTTCTTCTAAAAAAAGATTGGGTTGATCTATCTCTCCTTGGAAGAGAAATATAGGTTTTATATTCAAGACTACTAAGATTTCATTACTTATTCATTTAATCTTAGTATTATAATTTGATAGCATGTCCATCCCTTGTATAATGTCGAATTCCAGCATGGGAATGACTACTAGATTTGAGATATGATTGTTCTCACCGAAGTAAATACTAGAGATTATAAATAGTGATGATTCTTCAATAATCCCACCAGGAGTCTTGACTGATAAATTTACTTTTAGAAAGTTGGGGGTTGATTCTAAATTCATTGAAAACATGGAGGAAATAAATGAATGTGTAGAACCAGAATCAAAAAAAGTACTTGCTAGATTTGAGAGGACAATAATAGTACCTTCTACAACATCATTCGGAGCTTCAACTTTAGCTGTCATGATAGAAAAATCCCAACCTTTCTCCATTGCCCTTTGTTGAGGCTGATGGTGGTTCCCTTCCACTGCCCTCAAATTTGGATAGTGATGGGAAAAGTGCCCAATTTTTCCACACTTAAAGCATGAAACATCAGGTAGGGCCTGCACCGTCTTCCCCTTTTCGTTAGTGTTTGGAATTTGAGGTTTTACCTCACTATGGAAATTAATCACAATATATCCATCTCTTCCACACTTGTAGCATTTACTGCTCCTGAGCAGACAGTTCTTCAAATTATTCTTCCCACATTTATTAAACATGGGATATATCACTTTCTTGCCTCATCTTCCCTGATAAAAGTTCCTCCCTAAGCTCGGCTCCATCTATATCTTCTTGTAGTTTGATTTATGAGACCACTATGTCTCACCAAACTCCAGCTCGACATTCATCGCACTCTGCACGATCTCCTCATAGCTATCATAGTATTGGTTGGATAGATTCTTCTACAGATGAGGTCTCATTCCACTAAAGAATCAATCAACCTTCTCATTTGGATCAATGGAAAATCTAGAGGTGTAGCGTGAAATCCTTGTGAAGTTCATCTCGTAGCTTCCCACAGATTCATTATCCTTTTTCTTTAGCTAGAGAAACTCCTTCTCCATTATTTTTCTGATGGAACGAGGGAAATACTTACTGAAGAAGATCCCTATAAACACTTCCCACTCCATATCTTCAACCTCCACTCTTTGACTCGTGTTTATAATCAGATCCCACCACTAATCAGCTTCTCCTTTTAAGAGATTGATAGCTTGCGTAACCTTCTCTTGTTCAGAACATCAGAGCACATAAAATATCTTCTCGATAGAGTTGATCCACTTTTCAGCAATCAATGTGTCTGTAAATCCATTGAAGGTTGGTGGTAATTGAATCATAAAGGATTCAACAAAAAGTTATTCCCTTTGCAGTTAGATCAGTCTCCCAGCTTGATTCAAGTTATTTCCCATAACATGAGTAAGTTGGTTCATCATTCCCAATAATGTTTCCATTCCATCTTCCATCATAGGGTCATCAATTCATGATCCATTCTGGTCACCAGTTGTACGGTTCCTCCAATTTCCTACTATTTTATAAAATAATAAAACCTTAGTGAGAAACTTATTTCATTTACAAATCTTTTAACTATAAAGGATTTTATGTCTTAAAACTTCTTTAAACAATTACATTTCTCTATAAATCCTTCATAATGATTCAAAAAAATATTATGATTAACCAAACATATACCTCGGTAGTTTCATAACCAAGAGTACAAAAAAGGAATGTTGTCGTGCAGCAATTCCCGTTCGAGTCTATCCCAAAGTGGTGTTTTAGGTTTTTACCCCTATGTACATTTGTGCCAGAGCCACCTCTACCTGCTCGTATCCAGACATGGATGAATTTTCTTGATAAACCACTTAATCAAATCTCACTAAAATACCATGACGTTTTCCTATATTTAAACTTTTCTATATGGTTCTTCCTAACATTTTCATAGCCAAATTTCCATAAATAAATAAACTATCCTTTGATACCAATAATGGCATCCCGCCTTTTTATTACATAACTTTTCATTACATTTTACATACAGAGGATCTTTAATGTCTACTGTCTTGGAAATCAGGAACATAATACATGAAAACAACATAAAACAACCTTCTAAAACACTTATAAGGATTCATAATAGGTTCATCCTATGTACAATTACTGAATCTCATAACCTAGAGACATACATCAAAGGAAAGGGTGAGCAGAAGGCCCAGTAAGTAAAATAAGGGAATCAGTTTACATGTGAAATCAATAAGAACTTGATAAAAACATAAAGACCTGAGAAATGGACCTAAGAATATCATAACCAAAAAACATGAATCGTAACATGAATATGTGGCTACAAAAATTCATTTGGACATTCATGAACGTATCACCAAGGTTCATCCCTAAGGTTTCATAAAAATTACCAAGGTTATTCACCAAGTTATCGTGAAACTTGTCATCTCTAGAGATTAATTCTTATCCAATGCATTGCAGCTCTCTCAGGGAGAACCCTTAATATTTCTTTATTTTCATGTGATCTACATAGATCATAATCATACATTTCATAAATAAACCATAGAGCATAAAATTAATGGGTTTCACTTTTAAATCGTGATGTTTAAAAAGTGCTTAAAAATAAGATCATTATGTCATTTATAACCCATGGAAATGGCGTGAGGATTGTATATATGTCAATTACAGAATAAAATATATCATTTATATGTATTTATTAACACCCATAGAAATGAAAAAGGTCTGGGTATTCACAATATTATTTCTTGAGAGAAAGAGAGAGGTATTTTGAGACAAAAATTCTGCAGCATAACGGCTACATAACATCATTTTAGAAAACATTAAAAAGATAGGGGACATGGGTTACCCAATCATAAATAACCTATAATATAGTATGGGTACATAATAAAAATAAATAAGATCACGGTATGGATATTTGAAGGAAATACCATATTAAAATGAAACTTGAAGGAAAAGAGAAGACGAGATTTCTTTTACGAAAAATCGGCAGCCTAACAGCGTCACTTAAAGATTCAAAAAATCATTTTATGAGAGAGAAAAGGGTCTCTAATAATTTGGACATGAAATGGATAGTATAAAATATATATAATAACAATCTCCTACATAATAAAATATAACTATAAGACAGAACATAAGGAAGTCATGACTTAAAAGAGGAGGGTGAAGGATCCCTTACCTTGAATAGTAACTTCGAAAGCATGAAGGTCGGGACCTTGGGATGCTTTAGGTCACCATGAGAGGAATCCGTGGGAGGTAAAAATACTATAAATTCTGTGAGAAGGATTTTGGAATGAAATGATTGGGGGAATGTATTGGTATTTATAGAAAAAATGAAGGAATAAATTATTAATTTCTATGGGACACTTCATCAGTGGTATTGGAAAAACCATGGGATTTCCCACAGTATTTGCCCATGGTATTAGAAAATTGGGACACATAATAGAATATATTACTATTAATAAGTCTAATAGAATGATTACATCTTTATTACATCATTAATGATGTCGTTAAACACATGAAACTCAAAACTGTATTTTTTACTATTCACCAAAAATTCAACTATTTCAAAAAAATCCCAAAAATTCACCCTAACCAAATATAGATGCTCTGAATTTAAAAATGACCTCCATTTTATGAAAATAATTTTCTATGTATTTTTAAATTAATTTTTTAAAAAAATCATTTTTTATTCCAAAAATGTAAATTTAAAACTATAACTCATTTTGTAAAACCTTAAGATAGTAATCAAGGTCCCATAAGACTATACTTTAACCATTAGAAAATAATGTAACAATATATGATTACATTTTATGAAAATAAATTTCCATTTTAAGTTATTAAATTAATTATAAAATTATAAATAAAATATTTAAGAGATACAAAAATACCAAAAACTATACTATGATCTTTTTTTACACTTTTAAGATGTCTAAAATGTGTTTATACATTCATGGGTGAAGTTTCTATTTTTTTGGTCGATTTAGTATTAATTAATATTAATTATTATTCATACGGTTATGTTACTATTCATACTTTACTATTCACTAAAAATTAATTTGATCTTTTTAGTCTCTAAATTTCTTACTGAACACAACTATAGAAGACCATTTTTTGAAATTAAATTCACATTATTAATTATTTAAAGAATACAAAAATATTCTAAAATACCCTTTTTTCCAAAATTCATCAATAATCTCAAACTTCAATAAATTCATCCTATATTTATACTGATATTTTATATTCACAAATTTAACCATGATAAGAAGTAAAAAAAATAATTTATAAAAAAGTATTACAGAAATTAACTAAGGCTTCGTTACATAGCCTCTTATAACACATGCATAGAACATAAGTGTAGGTTGTGCTATGGTGATAAAATCTTGTGGTGGCTCAGAAAACATTGCTCGAGTGGTGAAATCTATCAGCTTGAACTTATCCCTTAGTTGATTCCGTTCAAGCTTCACATAGGACATAAGTGTAAGGTGTGATATGGTGATTGAATCTTGGGGTGGCTCGGAAAAAAATGCCCAAGTGGTGATTTCTATCAGCTTGAACATCGCACTTAGGTGATTATCTTCAAGATTCACATGTTTAAGTTCATCTTGGGATTGGTCTAGAGAAAAGCCCAGTGATGCTACCTCCTTCCCAAGCTCCGATAGATGGGCTTCATATGGCCCAAGTCTACTAGATGATGTCATCTACCCTTTTTTCTGTATTAATTAACCAATATTGATTTTATTTATAAGAAATAATCACAACATTAAGAGTTTAGTTTCCAATGGCCATATAATAGTCGAAACCCAATTGTATCACTTCATTAATTAAAGGATATAGTTTTGTGGAGTATAAAATGAAATAACACACAAATTTAGGAAACAAATATTATTCAAAATTTCTAGTCATTACATTCTTCCCCCCTTGAAATTTCATCCCTGAAATTTTAACATGTACCCTAAGAAGAGAAAAGGTGTGGGAACTTCTGCCTCATAGACTCCTCCAGTTCTAACGTGGTTTCTTCGCATTTGTGGTTCCTCCACAACACCTTAACAAGGTGGGTATTCTTATTTCATAGAACCATGTCTCTACGATCCAAGATCTCCACCAGCTGCTCCTCATAAGAGAGTTCATTTTCATGTTGTACCACCTCTAGGTTTAGTACATGTGAAGGGTCTAGTATGTACTTACTCAAGAGAGATATGTGGAAGACATCAGGAACTTGTGATATATTTGGAGGAAGTGCAAGCTGATAGGCCATTGCTTCCACGTGATCAAGGATTTAATATGGTATAATGTACCTAGGGATGAGCTTCCCTTTAATCCCAAACCTTATTACTCTCTGCAAAGGTGAAATTTGAGGAAATACTCTATCACTAACATCAAACTCCTAGTCCCTTTGACGGTTGTCGTCATAGCTCTTTAGCGGAATCTGAGCAGCCTTAATGTGTTGCTCGATGGAGAGGACTTTTTCTGTCATCTCTTTCACAATATCAGGCCCAAGAATCATTCTCTCACCAACTTCATCCCAACAAGTAGTTGTTCTACATCCCTTCCCTTATAGAGCTTCATAGTGTTCCATTTTAATTCTCGAGTACAAGTTGTTGTTTTAAGAGAACTCAACTGAAGGGAGATGTTGATCTCATCCACCTTTAAATTCAATTGAGCATGTTCTCAACATATCCTCGAGTTTTTTAATGGTCCTTTCAAGTTGGCCATCAGTTTGGGGGTGATAGGCCACACTGAAATTCAATTCAGTGATCTGATCATGTGGATAACTTTTCCATAATTTTGATGTGAACCTTCAATCATGATCAGAGACAATAGAATGTGGAACTCCAGGCAGCCTTACAACTTCCTTCATATATATCCTGGAAATTTGATCAAGAGATAAATCTTCCCAGATAGAGATAACATGGAAAGTCTTGGTTAAATGGTCCATAATAACCCATGTCACATTATTTCCTTTGGAAGTTCTTGGGAGACCAGTGACGAAGTCCGTAGTGATATTGTCCCACATCCATGCTGGTATGGGTAGTGGTTGCAATACCACTTTAGGAAGTTGTCGATCTTCCTTCACTTTCTAACATACCAGGAACCTTGAAGTGTAGTCATCAATCTCCCTTTTCATATTATCCCACCAATAATGATCACAAAGGTCCCTTAACATTTTTTTGCTCCCATGATGTATAGAGAATGTAGAGCATTGAGATTCATCCATCAGCTCCTTCTTTATTTCCTAAATAGATGTAACACATAGTCCTATATGAAATTTAAATACACCTTCTTGATTAATATTGAACTTAGGAAACTTTCCATCCTTTACAGCCTCAAACTTATTTTCTAACAAAGGATCTTCTTTCTGATCATTCTAGATCTTTTCTAGTAATGACGGTTGATAAATCATTCAAGTTAGGTTTGATGATGTCCCATAAATTATAATTCCCATGTCCATCTTTAATAGGTCATTGATCAAATGATCTTTTTAAATCCTCATCATGGAAAGAAAAATTGGGTCTTTCCTGGTTAATTCATCAGCAACATTGTTTTCTCTTCCAGGGTGATAATGAATTGAACAATCGTAGTCTTTATGAAGTTCCAACCATCTCCTTGGTCTCATTTTCAATTACTTTTTTGTGAAAATATACTTCAAACTTTAATGGTCTATGTATATATCACATTTCTCCCCATAAAGATAGTGCCTCTATATCTTCAGAGAAAAAATGACCGTAGATTTCTCCAGATCATGTGTAGGATAGTTCTTCTAAGGAGTCTTCAACTGTCAAGATGCATAAGCAATGACTTTTTCATTTTTCATTAGGACTCACCCATTCCCTTTCAGAGATGCATTGATAAAAATAACGAATCCTTATCCACTTGAGGGCAGAGTTAACACGGGTGTAGTAACCAATCTCTTCTTTATCACTTTGAAACTTTCCTCACACTCCTTTTTCAAAAAGAACATAACCCCTTTTCGAGTTAACTTGGTTATTGGATTAGAAAGTCGTGAAAAGTTTTTCAAAAACTTTCTATAATATCCCACTAGACTAAGGAAACTACAAATCTCAGTTATAGTTGTAAGATGAGGCCAATCATCTACAAATTATTTCTTTGCAGGGTCAACTGTGATTCCTTCATTGGTAAAAATGTGCCCCAAGAAAGCAATCTGTTGTTACTATAATTCACATTTTCTAAACCTTCCAAAAATCATATCCTTCTGTAGATTTTGAAAAATAACCTTTAGATGATCCCCATGACCCTCATTTCTTTTGGAATATATCAGAATGTAATCAATAAAAACTACCACAAAGTTATCAAGGTTGTACTTAATGACTCTATTTATCAAATCTATAAAAATAGAAGGTGCATTAGTTAGTCAAAAAGGTATAACAAAAAACTCATAATGCCCATATCTTGATCAGAATGTAGTTTTTGGAATATCTTCTTTTTCACCCTCAATTGATGATAACCAGATCGAAGATCAATCTTAGAGAATAATTGAGCCCCATGAAGTTGGTCAAATAAGTCATCAATTCTAGGAAGAGGGTATTTTTTCTTTATTGTGATCCCATTTAGTTCTCTGTAATCAATGCATACCCACATCGATCCATCCTTATTCTTCGCAAAGAGAACTGGTGCTCCCCAAGGATACACACACGATCGGATAAATCACTTCTCCAAAAGATCTTGGAGTTATTTCTTTAATTCCTCCAACTCCACATTTTCCATCTTATACGGGTCTTTGATATTGGATGAGATCCGGGTACGGGTTCAATAGAGAACTCTACCTCTCTTTCAGTGGGAGGTACATGAAACTCCTCAGGAAATACATCAATGTATTCATGGACAATGGGGACCTTTTCTATCTTCAAACTATCATCTCCTTATTATTCACTAATAAAATCTCTAAAGTAGGATATAGGGGGTTCTTCTAAACAAAAATATGGTTTAGATATATCTCCTTGGATGATAACTGTAGGTTTTCCATTCAAGACTACTACAATTTTTTACTTCTACATTTGATCATTTCATTTTACTTTGAGAGACAGTCCATCCCTAGTATACAGTCAAATTATAGCATGGGAATGACTACTAGATTTTTGATAAGATTGTGCTCACTGAAAAAACACTATAGTTTCTAAACAGTGATGATGCTTGGATAATCCCACCAAGAGACTTGACTGATTACTCTACTTTTAGAAAGTCGGGGTTTGATTCTAAATTAATTAAAAACAGGGATGAAATAAAGGAATGTGTAGAACCAGAATCAAACAAATAACTTGCTAGATTTGAGAGAACACTAAGAGTACCTGCTACCACATCATTTGGAACTTCAACTTCAGTTGTCATGATTGAAAAAGCATGACCTTGCTCCCTTGGCCTTTTATGAGGTTGATGGTGGTTCCCCTCCACTGCCCTCAGATTTTGACAATGATTGGAAATGTGCCCAAGTTGTCCACACTTAATGCACTGGACATCAAGTAGGGTATCCACCATCTTCCCCTTTTCTTTAGTGTTTGAAAGTTCAGGTTTAAGCTCAATATGAGAATTCTTCTCAATATGACCATCTCTTCCGCACTTGTATCATTTTCAATGCCCAAGTTGGAAGTTCCCCAAATACTTCTTCCCACATTTATTACATGTAGGACGTTGTAGTTTCTTGCCTCCTCTTCGGGGATCAAAGGTCGTCCCTAAGCTGGGCTCCATCGATCTCTTCTTGTCATTTGATTTATGAGACCATTGCATCTCCCAAAACTCCATATCGACTTTCATCACACTCTACATGATATCATCATATCTAGCATAGTCTCGGTTAGCTAGATTCTTCCCCAGATGAGGTCTCAGTCCACTGAATAATATATCAACCTTCCTATTTGGATCCTTTTCAAATCTAGAGGTGTAACGTGAAAGTCTTGTGAAGTTCATCTCATAGCTTCCCATAGATTCATTCTCCTTCTACATAAACTCGAGAAACTCTTTCTCCATTCTTGTTCTCATGGAATAATGGAAATACTTTCTAAAGAAGATGCCTATGAACTCTTCCCACTCCATAGCTTCAATCTACACTTTTTTGCCTCATGTTTTCAATCAGCTCCCACCACTGATCAGCTTGTCCTTCTAATTGATAGAAAGCCAGGGTAACTTTCTCTTGTTCAGAACATCGGAGCACAGAAAATATCTTCTCGATAGAGGTGATCCACTATTCAGAAATAGATGGGTCGTTAGATCCAAAAATGGTTGGTGGTAATTGATTCATAAAGAATTCAATATAAAGTTCTTCCCTTTGTATTGAGATCAGTCTCTCATATTGATTTAAGTTTTTTCCAACAACTCGGGTCAGTTGGTTCATAATTTGCATGAAATTTTCTATTCCAGCTTTCATCAGAGTGTCATCAACACATGGTCCATTGTGGTCACCATTTGCATGGTTCCTCTTATTTCCTTCCATTTTCTAAAAGAATAAAACCTTATTGAGAAACTTAATTCATTTAAAAATCTTTTAACAATAAAGTATTTTATGTCTTAAAACATCCTTAAAAATTACATTTCTCTATGAATCCTTCATAATGATTCACAAAATGCTTATGATTAAGAAAACATATCCCCCCGGAGTGTCATAAGCAATAGTGTAGCAAGGTCTCTTTTGTGAAATAGTTCTTGTTCGAGTCTAGCCCAAAGAGGTGTTTTCGGGTTTTACCCCTATGTATATCTGTGCCTGAGCCGCCTCTACCTACTCATATCCAGACATGGATGTATTTTCTTGATAAACCACTTACTCAATGCTCACCAAAATACTTGGAAGTTTTTATTATTTAAACTTTTCTATAGGGTTCTTCCTAAAGTTTTCATATCCTAATTTCCATAAATAACTAGACTGTCCTTTGATAAAAACTATATCATCCCACCTTTTTATTACATGACTTTTCATTACCTTTTACATAGAGAGGATCTTTAAAGTCTAGTGTCTTGTAAATCAAGAACACAATACATGAAAACATCATAAAACATCCTTCTAATAATCCTGCAAGGATTCATCATAGCTTCATCCAAAGTAAAATTAACGCAACTCATAACTTGGAGAAATACATTAAAGGAAAGGGTGAGGAGAAGGCCCAGTAAGGAAAATAAGGGAATCAGTTTACTTGTGAAATCAATAGGAACTTGACAAAAACATAAGGACCTGAGCAATGGCCATAGGAATATCATATCAAAAAAACATGAATCATAACTTGAATATGTAGCTACAAAATTTCATTTATACATTCCTGAACATATCACCATGGTTCATCCCCAAGGTGTCATAAAATTTATCAAGGTTATTCACCAAGGTATCGTGAAACTTTTCATCTCTAGAGATTAATTTTTTACCAAATGCATTGGAGTTCTATCAGGGAGCACTATTAAAATGTCTTTATTTTCATGTGATCCACAAAGATCATAATAATACATTTCATAAATAACACATATAGAGTAAAATTAATGGGTTTCACTTCTAAATTGTGATGTTTAAAAATTGCATAAAAATAAGATCATTATGTCATTTATAATCCATGGAAAGGGAGTGAGGGTTATATGTATGTCAATTAAATAATCAAATATATAATTTTTGTGTATTTATTAACACCCTTTGAAATTAAATAGGTCTGTGTATTCACAAGATAATTTCTTGAGAGAAAGAGTGATGAATTTTGAGATGAAAATTCTGCAGCATAACGAATACATAAAATCTTTTTAGAAAACATTAAAAAGAGAGGGGACAGGGTTCACACACTCATAAAGAAATCATAATATAGTATGGATACATAATAAAAAGAAATAATATCATGGTATGGATATTTGATGGAAAAACCATATGAAAATGAATCACCAAGGAAAAGAGAAGTCGTGATTTCTTTTATGAAAATTTGACAGCCTCACGGCTTCACTTAAAGATTCAGAAAATCATTTGATGAGAGCGGAAAGGGTCTCTCGACATTTAGAAATGAAATGGAAAGTATAAAATATATATAATAAAAATCCCCCACATAATAAAATGGAACTATAAGACATAACATAATGAATTCATGACTTAAAAGAGTAGGGTGAAAGGATCCCTTACTTTGAAGAGTAACTTCGGAAGCATGATGGTCGGGACCATGGGAGGCTTGAGGGAACCTTGGGAGGACTCCATGGGAGGTAAAAATACTATAACATAATTTAGGAGGATTTTGGAATGAAATTAATGAAGGAATGGATTGGTATTTATTAAAAAAGTGAGGGAATAAATTATTAATTTCCAAGGGACACCTCATCGGTGGTATTGGAAAATCCATGGGCTCGCCCGTGGTATTTGGCCATGGTATTGGCCACTTGGGACACCTCATAGAATATATTAGAATTTATATGTTGTCCAGAATGATTATATCATTATTACATCATTAATGACGTCATTAAACACCTGAAACTCGAAACAGTATTTTTACAATTCCCTAAAAATTAAACTATTTCAAAAAAAACCCAAAAATTCACCCTAACCTAATATTGATGCTATGAATTCAAAAATGAACTCCATTTTATTAAAAAAATCTAAATATTTTTTATTTATTTTTTAAATAAAATCATTATTTATTCTAAAAATACATCTTTAAAACTATAACTCATTTTGTATCACCATAAGAAATTAACCAAGGTCCCATAAAATTATCGTATAACCATAAGAAAATAATGTAACAATATATGATTACATTTTATGAAAATACATTTGAATTTTAAATTATTAAATTAACTATAAAATTGTAAATAAAATATTTATGACATATCAAAATACCAAAACTTATACTATGATCATTTTTTTTCACTTTTAAGATGTCTAAAATGTATTTATACATTCATGGGTGAAGTTTCTATTTTTTTGGTCGATTTACTATTCATTACTATTCATACAGTTATGTTACTATTCATAATTTACTATTAACTAATAATTATGTTTATCTAATTAGACTCTAAATTTCTTACTGAACACAACTGTAGAAGACCATTTTTTGAAATTCAATTCACATTGTCAATTATTTAGAGAATACAAAGATATTTTAAAATACCCCTTTTTTCCAAAATTCATCAACAATATGTAACATCTATAAATTCATCCTATATTCATTCAGACATTTGAAATTCACAAATTTATCCATAATAAGAAGTAAAAATTTCATTTTTACAAAAGGATTTCACAAAGATTCTAAGGCTTCGTTACATAGCCCCTTATAACACATGCATAGGGCCTAAGTGTAAGGTGTGCTGCGGTGATAGAATCTTGGGGTGGCTTGGACAACATTGCCAGAATGGTGATTTTTATCATCTTTAACTTCTCCCTTAGGGGATTCTATTCACGCTTCACATGTTGAAGTTCGGCTTGGGCTTGGTCTAGAGGAAAGCGTAGTGATGCTACCTCCTTCCCAAGCTCTGACAGATGGCCTTCATATGACTCGAGCCTACTAAATGATTCCATCGACTCTTCTTTCTATATTAATAAACCAATATCAATTGTATTTATAATAAATAATCGCATCATTTAGATTTTAGTTTCCAATGGTCATATAATTTTCAAAACCCAATGGTATCACTTCATTAATTAAAGCATATAGTTTTGTGGAGTATAAAATGAAATAACACATAAATTTAGGAAACAAATATTATTCAAAATTCTGGGTCGTTACAACTTGGTTGAGTTAATATATATTATTGGGATCAATATCCATATATATATATCCAAGAGGTTTCTCGGACTATGTCAAATTATATACATTGACATGATACTAAAGAGTTTCAGTATGGAACAATCTAACAGGGGATCGTTTCTACCACCACATGGAATTCATATTTCTAAGAAAATGTGTGCTAAGATACATGAGGAAAGAAATAGAATTATAAGGATTACATTCACATAATATATTAGGTCAATCTTTTATGTTATGTTATGTACTAGGATATATTTCACCTATGCATTAATAGTGGTAGGAAGATATCAAGTTAATCCAGTTGACCACCATTAGATGGCATTCAATACTCTCCTTAAGTATCTGAGGCATACTAAATATATGTTCCTTGTACATGGAGGATATTTTGAAATTTTAATTAGAGGATATGTAGATTCTAGTTTCTAAAATGATCAAGATGACATGAAGTCACAAAGAGGATACCTCTTTACTTTGAATGGAGGTTTTGTGAGCAGAAAGAGCTCAAAACAGACTATGGTTTCATATTATACTATAGAGTAAAAGTATATTGTGGCTTTTGAGGAATCTAAAGATGCAGTATGGATGAAAACCTTAATCCAATAGCTTGATGTGGTACCTAATAATACATATCCTATCACACTGTACTCTGATAATACTTCAGTGATGGATCTTTCAAAAGAGCCAAGGTCACATCAGTAGTTGAAGCACACAATTCAGTAGTATCATCTATGGAGGTATATTTCTCGTAAAAGTGATGTTGTAGTGAGTAGTATTTCAATGGAAGAAAATGTGGCAGACCCATTGACTAAATCCTTGACTTATCCAAAACATGAATAACATGGGAGGTCTAGCAGACTGAAGGTCGAAGACAGTTGGATCTAGTCAAAGTTGTAGTTTATTAGAGTTGGTGTCCTAGAAAAAACTATTTGTACATTTATTAAATGAATATTATATGTATTTAATACTAATAAAACTTTATATTACATATTTTCTTTTGTTCTGTGTGACTTTAATATAATAATTTCCTAGATCATATGTTTTTTTGTATAATTCATAGGAGTTCTCCACTATGATTAGGACCATAATGTGCTTTGAAAATATTCTCAAATAATGTTCTACAATTGGATAATATACTATGATGGAAAACATAGAAGATAGACTAATAGATTAGGGTACTTCTATGCATATGATGATTCTTCTTATAAAGTTATCACATGGTAATTTCTAAGATGGGAGATTATAAGAATAGATCCACCAGTAGAATTACACATGTGTTGGTATCATCAGATATTCCTATATATGAGTGTGCGTGATAGTCCTTAGATACTAAGATTATTATTTATGCTTGTTACAACTATCATAATTAGATATATTTCATAAACTATTACGATAATAGTTTATGGAGATGTTAGATACATTGGGTGCATCACGGGTGCCATGTCATTAATGAATATGTTGAGGAAGGATTTTCCCCTTAAATCTTTATGGAAGTTTATATCTCAACCCTCTTATTGGAATATAATTTTCACATTAAATTCCATGTCCCAGGTGTAATAACCTATTTATTTTAGATAGTCAACGAAAGACATATTGAGCTTATAGTTTGGTGACATAGATGTGAAACCTAGTTAATACGATATTATGGAAAAGGGGTTATACTAAACAATGAGTTTTTGTATGTGGTTTTTGATATTGAAAAATTAAATTATTTATCTTGGGTGCCATTCCCATTTCTAGATATAAATCTTTGACTTTAGGAAAGCCCACCTAATGCATGTGAGAAAGAATCCTAGAGTGTCACCCAATAAGTGTTTTCATTGATCTTGATTAAATTGTTTTTGAGTTTACTTAATGTAATAAATTTTTTTCTCAAGTATGATGATAAAACATTATTCAATTTATATTGATCATATAAATTAGATAAATATTTATTCTTCAGCTTGTGAATAAAATCTTTATTTTATTTTTTGAATATTTTAAAAATTATTTATTCTCTAGATTGTGAATAAAATATTTATATATGAATAAAATATTTATTTGGTCATTCAAAAAATGATAGAGGAGTTTGAACATCCAAAGACCAAGTCCATTAACAAATATTAATTAAAAACATTTTTACATAATATTTGCTGTTGTGAAAGTTGGAGTGCACCTCAGAATAATAATAATATAATTATTATTATGTTTAATTTGGTTTATTAAAGGTCATAAATGTTATTTACTAGCCGATATTCAATTAAATATTATTTTTACATAAATCTTATCTCTATAAATAGATTGTTATATATATTGTGTAGAGTATCCAAAAATTGAGAATAGAGAATTTTTGTGCACAATGAATTCTCCATCAACTCCACCATCTATCCACATCTCAAGAACATGAAGTGAAAGAGAGATTTATTCAAGGATGAAGAATTATTGATCAAGAACGAACAATGCATGACATTCGACTCAGCGTGTTAGCACCCAAAGATCGAGTTGTGTTGCTTGGAGATCATAGGAGTACTTGTGGATCACCACTAGTGGGATTCTATCCTTGGATCCTTACAGTGCAACGAAGGTAATCCGAAAGTATCTCTTTTTAAAATAATCATTCACTAATAAATAATGTTCCTAATCACAAGTATTTATTTCATCAAATATTAAATAAATTAATTATAAATTTTATGTTCAAGATCCCTTCTCTTATTTTCAGTAAATTATTATTAAAAGAAATTTTAATATATCTCCCAACTATGCACACTTCTGTTGCACGAGGAACCATCTAGTTTCTCGTTCATTATTATCATCATTATAGGATTTCATGGTTACACCTTGGATCCTTGTAAGTTATCAATATCACATTCATTATATTTTTCACTTACTATAAACTGGAAAATAAATATTAAAATGATACATTTTTTGACAACTAGTGAGACTAAAGAAGGTATGGTCTATTTAGATTTTCGTATTGTCTTTACCTTATATATATACCTACACATTGTCAGTTAATATTCATGGACTGAATTGCATACACATTGTTGGTGGTGGATAACTGAGATTTATCTCTCATCCTATTCATGCCATCAATGGTTCCCTATAAGATTATATGTATGTAGGTTTTGATAAGGGGCAGTTTCCTTCTTTGGACATCTAACTTGATTTCTTCCGTATGATGGAGCTTGGTCGAACATAACTGACCTGGTTCTTGGGGATCTTGGAAATGTTTTGGATTATTTTGATTCTTTTTTATTGAATGTATTTCCTTCATCCATGTATACCTATTTTTTTATATTGTAAAGACATGACATGTTATAATAATTTTGTATATGATATTATTCATCCATTGAGTTGGTAAATATTGATGAATGTTTTTTATTATCTTTCACTGCCAATTTGTTAATTTTTTGTTATTCGGTTTCTTCTATTTCAATCCATCTATCTTATATATCTATATTCACTATGATACACTCTGACATGAGGGCATAGACTCCCCATGGACACACCCTAGTCCCTTTCCACTAGTCGGTAGCCTATGGCATACATGGAGGAGCGCTTGAGGCCATGTGGCCAACTATGTTTGGGGAAACTTGTAGTGGCACCTAGGTCAAGACATCACATATTGGGTGGAAGAGATTAGGGTCATATAATATCTTAAATAGAAATATATATATACACAATCCTAAAATAAAATGACATTGTAAAAGAAATACATTAACCAAGGTCTCAACTTAGGTTTATGTGTTTGATCCTCATGAATAATGAACATAAATTTATTAAATATTTTCTTAATAACTATCTTCTTCTAGATTTCACTCTTTAAGGTATTTTTTCAGTCATTTGAAATAAATTCATTTAATAGTTATTTTAAATGTATCCCACTTAAAGTTATTTGTCCAATTTCTCTAAAATTAATTTGGAATATTTGTGACACCCTAATATTTTAAAACAACACATTGTTCGATAGCTTGTACAATATTCACCACCGATATTAAATAAACCATGAAATATTATTATTTAAATATTATTGTTACAACCTAATAGTTGAATTGGAAGATATAAATAGGATAAAACAAATTATGAAATATATATAAGGGACTAACAAAATATAATTGTGTTAATTAATTCTTAGGAAATTTCTACTTATTGAAGACATTTTATTTCCAAAATATGTTTACTTCAAAAAAAAATTTAATAATTTTTTTCAGTGGACATTATAATTAATTTATAGAACATTTAAAACATAAATTTGATAAAAATAATATTATTTTTGTATTAAACATGTCAAAATTATATGAGAGTTAATTATTGATATTTTTCTTAAATTGTGGATTTTATGGTGTATAGTGAAAAATACTATTTTTATTGAAAATTGTGCTTTTATTTATATAATTTACAAAGTAAAATTTTATATTAAAATTTAAATTTGTTATATTATATTATTAATATTCTAATTATGTTCATTGCAAATAATTTTATAGTTTAATTTTTTATAAAACCATTTTTTTCATAAAAGGTGTTTTTCTAAAAAACAGTTTTTATTGAGCTTTTATTTTTTTGTTTTAAATTCATTTCTACCACTTCTAGATATAGAATCATAAAAATTTGATAAAATATTTTGAATAATGAGGTTCAAATTTTTTAAATAGTTACATTTTATTTTTTTTTGTTTTTAATAGTAACCATGTTAAATATATGTCACCTCAGTAATTGTAAAATAGGTAGTAAATGATTAAATCCATGAGATAAGGTGTCAAAATCAACCCAAAACATTCTTTTATCCTATTTTATGAGTTTAGTTCATCCATTAATGTCTATATATATATTATATGGTCACATAGTTCCATTTTACATTGATGATTGCCTTTACATTAATTTAAGGAAATAATAAATGTAAAATGTCACTCTCCCGAATTTAATGACTATAAATTTTATACATAAGAACAAAAAGATTATAAGTTTGGTTATAAATAGTATTTAAAATGTAAATTTTATTACCATGATAATTTAATAAAAAAAATTATTTATTAAATAATGATCTGAAATTCATAAGAAATTCAAATATATTATTTATTCATTTAATAGAAAAATAAAATAAATGATTTTAAAAATACTAAAAGTAACACGATTTGGTTGAATTCTTATGTTGCATGAAATTATTTGATAAATATATTATATCATAGTTATTTTTAAGTTTAATATTTAAATTCTGTTATTTTTATGTGGTTTTCAAAGTCAAATTACCAGTGCGGTTCTTAAAATTTCAATAATAGTATTGTATGATAAATTTATTTATTAAATTATCTAAAAACATAAAAATAATAAACAGGATTAGTAAGATTTAAAATAGTAAAAAATTCATTCCATCGACCATTTATGAGCCAAAATTTACCTTATATTTAATAATATAACCCTTTAAGATTGAAAAGGTTGTTATCGTGGTTAAGATTAGCATTAGATAGCCAAGGGGTTAAACCAAAATATAAGGTTTAAAAGGGAAAAAAATATCTAAATTGATTTTTTGAGAAAGTTTCTACCATATACTAAATATCATTAAATATGTGGCCATTTGAAAGTGTTTTTCTTGAGAATGTATTAATTATATTTTAATCTTTTTAGAAATTCCAAGTGTTTATATTCCCTCCCTTATAAAAGGACACCCCTTTATCTCAATTTTTTTCAACAATCTAAGGCATATAGCTCAACCAAACCATTTAAAATTCCCTTTGAAACATCCCTATCCAATTTCAAGATGTTATAATCTTCCCAAAGACTGACCCTAGTGTCTTTTAGAGGATATCTAAAAGAGTTTATTCAAATAATAGGTAGTTGTCTTAATCGGTAATTTCATTTTTTATTTCTTCTTTTACCTCCTATAAATTTTTATTATTTATCATTAAATAAAAAAATTAATATCCTAAATATACTAAATTTTTTTATGATTATATAACCACAAATATCAATCATCTATTCCAAAAAATGGGAGGTGAAAGTATTGCTTGTACGTATATGTGGACTACTATGTGGACTAATGGTACCACATAGCAACAGAATTCATTTTCCATGACCATTTTTATGGATGGTTGTTATGATGTGGTAAAATTTTATATATTATAATTATGATATAATTATATTCATGGAATTATGATACCATTTCAACTTTCTTACCTTCCCATCCATTCAAAATTGATAATGTTTCTCATGAGAAATTTTGGACTACCACCTTTATAAAGACCCATGATTCATTTAAAATTTACTAATTACATGGATGGTAATAATGATATATTTATTGAATATTTATGATATATATATATAATGTCATAATTATTCTACAACTGTGAACAATTATTTTCCTTTATTTTTATCTATACGTTGAAAGGTGAAAAAAAACATTTATTCATGAATACAGCCTACTATCTACCTAAATGGTGTAATTTATTTTTATATATCTACCTTTTATGGATGATTAAAATATTGTATATAATTAATAAAAATTGTATTTATGTCATTATTGGGATTGTTTAGATGATGTAACCATGATCAATATATAAGTACTAAAACTATCAAACCAAAATATATATGAAAAACAAAGTAGTTATCACCTGGATTAATGATTTTAATAAATAATTTTTAATAAATAATTGATAAAAGGTTATAAGTAAGTCATATATGGTATAATATATATCAGTATATTTATTTAATAGATTTTTAATAAATCAATAATTATTATTTGGGAGTTTCTAACCCATATGAAGGAAGTCAAATATGATGTATGTACATAGACCCTACTTTTCTGACATTACTTTTAAATCATTTTAATGATAGAAAATATAAAAACACTACACAATGTGGATACAATGTTTTAGTATCTTGGGAAAACTTGGACTATACATAACACTTACAACATAAATCATAAACATTTATTTAATTCATTCTTCAGTAGTTTCTTTTTGGCTCTTTACTTATCCTTAGTAAAAGTAGTCATCAGAGGATATACATCAAAAAAGTATGAGATAAAATCCCAGTAAGAGGATAGATAGAAACATGAAACAATGTAACATGTGGAAATAATAATCATAACATCATTTATATAATATCATGGAATGTGGTAATGCCTAAAAATGAAACATCATGTCGTAGTGGTTAAATACCACACATAGTTTTGAAAAAATATAGAATCATGTTCATGCATCATTTCACTCTAAATCATGAGATTAATCACTTTACCTAGTGAATTGGAGTGCTGTATAATTCTGGGCACACCCGCCACATTCAAATATTCATAATGCGCTACATAATTATGGGTGTACCCATCACATCAAAACATTTTCAATATCATACATGCCGCATAGAACATAAATTAATTATGAACATAAATAACCCTTATAAAATAATTGGTTCCATATCTTAAGAATAAATTCATAAACATTGGGTTCCCAAAAGAAAGAGGGAATAACATAATTAACACAAGAACCATCAACCTTGGGTGAGAAGTAAAAGGTGTGTTTTTGAAAGAAGAGTTCTTTTGTAAAACATTGTGTTTGACCTAAACTCTATTGGAAAACATTTTTATCCCCTAAAAAGACTTAAAATTATTAAAAATTATTTTTAAGGTTTTACCATATCGAAAATGGAGTGAAAGAGGGAGAACATGAAGAAATAAAGTGGGGCTCAAGAATTCCCCTTACCTTGTATCCGAACAATTTTTTCACTTTAATGTCCTATATAATGGCTTTATATTCATTAATTAGAAATTAAATAACATTTTATTCCTAAATATAGTTCATTATGGTTTCATTAAGTTCTTTTATGGTATTTTATATGAGTTGTATATTTTAAATTCATCGTTCGGGAGTGTTATTTTCTTAGTTTTCATTAACGGTTAACTTGTACACATGAATAGAAGTTTGTTTAGAACATGGATAAGAATCCAGAAAAGATATTACATGTTATTAGTGATATTAAAATAGTAAACATAATATTCTAATGAATTGGGTTATATACCATTTGGATGAATCATTACTTAAAATTTAATGATGACAATTATGGGTTAATTTGGGTGGTTTTTGGATTACGACAAACATGTTTTGTCTTATCACATAAAATTTTGTATAAAACTTGTTTAAATTCAATAAATGGGGTTAAAAACACTTATTAAAATCTTTTTTCAACATTGTAATGATTTCATTGACATCCTATAAGGTTTTGAAGGAAAATGTAAGTGCATCGCCAATGATATAGGTAAATTAACTCACAACGGGCAATGATTTCATTTTTATAAACAAAGAGATAGAGGGTGGTTTATAATGAATAATATTCCATTAACATGATATAATACCATTAAATCAATCATAATGGAGTTATCAGGATATTTGGATAAGAGAAGTTGAGGATAAGAGAAGAAATGAAATTACATTAGAAAGAAAATTCAATGAAAATAGAGAGAAATTACCTTTTGAATATATCTTCTTTGAGAGCCTCTTTAGGGGAGAAGTTTTGGTTTTTTATCATACCACGAGATTATATACATGGGGGAGGGTCTATGGAAGATATTGGGGCATAATTTTGACAAGTATTGAAGCTTGAGAGGTGTGAAAAAATGAGGGTGTGAGGGGTAGTATTTATAGTAGAGGGAAGGAGGGTTTTATTATTATTATTATATTTGCTAATTTATTATTTCTCCACAAGATAATAAATATTAATAATTCCATGATCAAGATTACTAATAAGTGAATGTGAGTTTCATATTTGTGTACTTATATCACACTTTATGTTAGGAATAGTGAATTTAAATTATAATGTATTTATACGTTAAATTAATGTATTTTACAATTCACCAAAAATTCAAGCATTTCAAAAAATATATAAAAATTTAACCCTAACCATTTTTCAACATGTAGAATAAAAAAAATAAATCCATTTTATAAAAATAATTTTCTAAATATTATAATTTAATTTTTAATTTAAATCATAATTTACTTGAAAAATATAAATTTTAAAATTAAAAGAAATTTTATAATGCTTTTAAAAATTACATAATGTATTACATAATTATCTTAAAACCAGGAGACATAAAATTGTTATTTTATGAAAAAATTTAAGGAAAATAAATTTTCGTTTAAATTAATTAATTAATTATAATTATTTATTTATGACTTATAAAATTCCAATACCATTACTATAGCCATATTGTCAGTTATAGGATGCCCATATTTTATTTATACATTCATGTAGTGAGGTTACTATTATTTTGGAAGATTTAATATTCATAAGGGTTATATTACTATTCATAAAGGTACGTTACTATTCATAAGTGTATGTTACTATTCACGAAAAATTAAGTTTGTTCTATTGGACACCAAACATCAAACTGATCGCAACCATGTATGTAATATTTTCGAAATTTAAAACATAGAAGTGACAAATTTATGTTTAAAGGAAACATAGTAGTTCATTTAAGAATGATGTGGAATTTTGTTTCCTAATTTGATTTTATATGATTATAAAATTACTAAAATAAAGGATAAATTTCATTGATAAAATTTTGGGCCATTATAGTAAGGGTTTATTTCACAACCTCATCCTTATTATGGGTTATTTTTGTTTAAATCTCTATTAGGGAAATTATTTGATATTTTTAGACTAAACCAAAATATATTTTATTATAATATTTTTATTTCTATAAATTAATGTTTTTCCATTCATTTTCCTCACGTTTAGTACTCAATATTTCAAAAAAATGTTTTTAAGTAAAATAGACCTCACTTTTCTAATCGGTCTAGAAACGTTTTTGTCTTTCTATATTACATTAAAGATTTTTTTTAATATTATAAAATTATTAATTAAATAAATTTTTACCCATGTTTTAATTTTTATAAAATGGTTTAAAAGGAATATTATTTTCATTTTTCGAATGAGCTACTCTTGGTTTGTTTCTGAAAATATGAAAAAAAATCATTGATATAACATATACAGTATAAAACAAAAAAATCATGCCATCATGATCACCCAATTATTTTAATATTTTATTAGAAGTTTCCATTTTTATTTTCAATGAAAAAAAATTCCACAATATATGTTAATTTTTAATATTTTAAAAAAGTTATTTTCAAATGAAAAGGGTATTTTCCTCATGAAATCTTCTAGTGGTATTTTAAAATTATTTTCATCTATATCAACATACATTAACGAATATTAGAATTTAATGAGGGTTTAATCTATTTATATCATCCAAAATATTCCTCTATATGGTTTGTATTTAGTTTCACTAGGGAATGTATTGATATTCTGTATTTTGATCTACCAATAGGGAAATTTGTTGATTTTTAATCCATATTCATTATGTTTTATTTTTTATTCTTATGATGAAAAAATTAGAATTATTAAGTGATGGTTGGGTCCTTTAATTACATATCCACCTGATGAATTAGTGGGCCTCATGATACAAAATAGGTTTGTTATTTGGATAAGTACTTACACATTTATATAGATGTCTTGGAAGGAGGCCTCGATGATAATTTTAAGATGTCCATCATTATGCATTCCATCATTATAAAAACATTTATTGATGTCAAGGTGATTATTTGAATAGTTATGATATCTGTGGATAAGTTTTAAGTTCATGTTATTATTTATATGAAATTATTTGATCATCATTTATTCCTGCAGAATTATTCATTCCTTATTTATTCCATCTTAGCTTCTGTTATATGCATACCATGATTGAGCATTAGTGCTCACCCATTTATTATGTTTTTATTCCCTATCATTCAAGGAAGTGTATTATTATTGATATGAAAGGATATTCTAGTGGGAATAATTATTTTTCAATGAAAATACTATGTTGTAATTTTTTTACAAATTTAATGTCATACTTAGGTATGTATCGATTTTTTTAAGACTACTAAAATATTCAGTCCTTTTGGATGTGATCACATGTGTCTAGTACCAAAATAATAATTTAACCATCATATTTGGACTGTTGGGGTTGTGGTATTTATAGTTTGTCTCATAGAAAGTTTACTGGAAACCGTGATAACCTGATTTAGGAAAACATATATTTGGAAACATAACCCTATGTCCTAATTTGAGGATAAGTGTATGTATAAGAAATAATTATAATGTTTTAAAGGAACAATTTATGGGATTTCCAAGAAATATATCTCTTTTGGGATAATAAAAAATGAAATGGTTTTGGAAAATAGTCATCTAGGCATAATAACCTCAATAGGTGTTGGTTGAGTATATATCAACCATCATTATACTGTATAGAATGGGTTCCATTTCATGGAACCAAGTTTAACACTCTCAGGGTATATTCTTGGGTTAATTCAAAATTTATCTATAAACAATTATTTAGTATTTGAATTAATTATAACTATAAATAAACAACGTTAAACCTAATGTGTGTGGGATTTAAATGATCATATCTTGATTTAGATATCCTAATAATGATTTTTAGGATTATTTGGTTTCCCATTATGATTATCATTTATCATATTATGCTTTTTTATTTTAGTCAATGGATGGACCATGGAGGAATCTTGATAACACAAAATTTTATGGACAATATCATGATTATTATCATGACTCATCCCATTAGGGCCTGTGTCTTGACTACCTTAATCCTGTCTCTAATAGGCCATGAGAAGGTGACTAGAAATGAGTAGCCACATCCAACAAATATGAGGCTTTAACCTAAGTACATTCACACACACACAAATCTCCAAGCCACAAAATGTGGAAATGTAAAAAAACTGAAATAATGAATGCCTAAATCCCAAATTCCTCAATATAGTATGACATTGTAAGTACTGAAACGTAAATAGGGCTGAATATAAGCCTACCACAAAGAGTTTGTAAACGTAAGTACAAATTTTATGAAAAAGGTACTTGGGTTGTTGTCTGATGCCGCAAGAACACAAATCGATCTTTCTAGCCTCACTATGAATCATCAAGTCTGGGTCCACCTATAACTCCATCAAAATGATGATCATCTACACAATACAAGATACGTGAATACAATGCTTGTGCAGGGTGAGTATAAAAATACTCTGTAGGATACCCCAAAACCAAAAAGCAATACAAAAAGGGAAATGTATAGTCATATCTACATAGTTATATGTCTACATCACATATAAAAAGTATATTTAGATATACTCAATAGTGACACCAAGACATCATGTGGTTATAACCAACTTCCATCCGCAAGATTCTTCTTCAAGAACACTCATTCAGCGGGAACTTATTCCTCGAGCCATGATATCATCAAAGATACTTGGTGAAGGGTTATAGATCATTTGGGCCCCGGATAAATGAGAACAATTTTTTGATAAATATTATAATAAACAGAGAGGGGATCACACCCAGACTCACTAGGGGACACCGCGAACCCAATTTGGGTTAGCCTACTATGTAGCGTATCACGCCCAGACAGACTAAGGGATACAACCAACTGTACCAATGCGGCCCACTAAATGGAGGATAAGTTCCCTACTGAAGGAGGTAACATGATTCCACAAACTCCAATAGGGTGATATAGGATCACACTCCAGTATTGTGGAGAGATATCATACTTTATCTGAGACTCTACCTCTAAATGGTATTACAATCTAATGATGTGCATGTATGTTCGTACTAAAAACTCGAGGAAAATGACCAAGGGAACTCCATAAACCAATACTAACCCAAAATAAAAAACATTTGTCTCAAAAATACAATATCCACATTAGGGTCTAAATCCCATAGACGATTCATCGATTAGATGCTTTGTTTAAGAGATGTGCTCATTTTAATGAAACTATGGCTGGCCTACCAGGGGTCTGTGGACCTACCATCATGGTAGGCCCACCAATCGTCACAGTGGTATATCGTGGTCAATCTACATAGCATGTGGAAGGGCTGTGCAGTCACTACACCTGTAGTCAACCATCATGGGTGACTATCACGGTCGACCATCGTGGTTGTCCGCAACTGGGGTCCACCCCGATTTTCCCGAATCTGACCTAGATCCAACCCAGGTCTAGCATGGCCCACTGGATTGACCTAACCTGTCGACCTGACCCAGGCCACCTGGCCTCTCGTAGCCCAACTAGCCTGACCTGGACTGTTTCACATCCTATGATGTAGCCACTATTCTGCATCCCTCTGTTGGCCCCACTGCAGCTCTGTGCACCATCGTGTGCCACCACCACCTCTGCTTCTGTGAGCCACCATGTCACCTCTGATACCTAAATATTTAAACAATACTAGATCTAGGATAATAAAGGTGTTCCAAATGTTGATAAATGAATCCCATCATCATATATTCATAAAAAATGGATCAAATCGTCATTATTTGTTGTGTTACTAAGAACAAAAATTCAGGATTCATCCTTCATCTGAATCACTCCTTCTCCATCATCACACCTCCTTCATGTTGTGTTTATCCAAGATCTATGATATCGTATTGATATTATAAAAACATATGTGCAAGGATCAATTGATTGGGATGTGTCAAACCTCAGGCCAACGAAGAACTCTTGTGTTGAAACTCAAAAGTGGGGGGCACATTTAATCAAGAGGAACAAAACCTTGGTCACTATTCTTGTTGATCTTGGTTCATTTTCATTAGAATGTAAAATGAATCCATCAATGAATTAAACCATTGAAACTTCTCCTGATAAAATCCTCACCAAAATAATCCTTTCCTGCAATACACATGATCCATGAATCAGTCTGTTCATCGATTTATCCAAATTCATTATATAAATTTAGAACATGGAATTAAACAACTGAAACATACACCCTACCTCGATTTGGATCAGTTGTTGACCAAGAACAATCATTGCCTCATCATCAATCCTCGATCAATTTTTGTTCGTCGGAAAGCATTTCAAGAGCTCTCTCCAATGATTCTCTAGAGGTTCCATGGTTATATAGATTACCCTATAATTCTTACATAATGATACATTTAAATATTGTCATGTTCTTTCTTTAAAAATAATTTTTATTAAATTATTTTATTCTTTTTATGTTCAATGGAAACTTTTTCACAAATAACCCTTGTCGAATAATTTTAGGTTGAACCTAGAGTAAATCTAACCTTATGAACTCAACAAAACTAACATATTTCTAATCTTAGCACCCATTTAATAGTTATCCTATTTTTTTATGGAAACCACGTGATTGTGATGTTAATTTTTTTTAATATTTTTTATAAATTTATTATAAGAACATAGAGCCTAATAATCACATGTTGTCTCAGTACCTGGTCTCAAAATCTGTCCATATAATATCCCAAAAATAATACATGGAAAATCCATGATGTTACATTCTCCCCACCTTTCATATTTATGTTCTGAAAATCCAAAACATGGGCTATATAAATAGATGAGGGTAATGAGAATGAATGTGAGTTTCCCACTCCCATATGATCTCCTGGAGATTCATCTGCTACCACCAGACAACCACCAATGTAATCAATCACCCATGAATTATCCTCTCTGGAAAATCCTTGATGTCCACCAGGTACCCATCAATGGTCGCTCCATCATTTATTTACAGATCTCCCCAATCGATGACATGTGATGGTTCATGCACATACCTTCTCAGTTAAGACATGTAGAAGACATCATGTAGCTGATCTAACTATTGTGGTAGAGTCAAGTCGTATGTCACATCGTTAACTCTACCCAGTATCTAGAAGGGGTCGATGAACCTCGGAGATAGCTTTCCACCCTAGCCAAATCTACGTAATCACTATAAAGGTGAAACCTAAAGGAACACATGGTCACCTTCCTCAAACTCCAAAGGCCTCCACCATCTATCAGCATAAGAAATCTGATGACTCTGTGAAGACTTCATATGCTCCTGGATAATCTTCACCTTCTCTATAATATCTCTCACCAACTTTGGTCCCATGAGTTCTGACTCTCCTGGGCTAGTCTAGAAATGTAGAGACCTACTTGTTTGCCTGTACAAAGCCTCAAATAGTGACATATCAATTATGGAATGGTAATTTTTCTATACACAAACTCCACCAGTGGTAAGTGATCCTTCTAACTATGTCCAATGTTTAACATGAAATCCAAAATCATATCCTCTAGAACCTAAATGGCTTATTAATTCTACTAATCCATCTATGGTTGAAATACTCGTTTTAAGTGAGTTGGGTCCCAAAATACTACTACAATCCATTCCAAAACCGGGATTTGAAGATAGCATCACAATATGAAACAATATTCGATGGAACTCCATGGAGTCGAACTATCTTCTACATGTAGAAGCTTCCCCAACTCTCTACTGCACTCTACTCTCAGATATCTTGGAAGTGGGATGACTTAGTGGGTCAGTCAATGATCACACAAATGGCATCATGTCCATTGTACATATATGGTAAATCCATCATGAAATATATAGATATTCGATCCCACTTCCATTTTTTCACCTCAAGAGACTTAGCTAAACCTTATGGAACCTGGTTCTCAGCATGAACTTACTGACAAGTAAGGCATCGAGAAAAAAACTCTGCAACTACATTATTCATTCATGGTCTCCAAAACTAACATCGAAGATCCAGGTACATCTTTTCCACTCCTGGATGTATCCCTATAGGGTATGTATGAAACTCCTTCAGAACCTCCTCCTACAACACAATTGGTTCTACTATGAACCCTCTCAAAATAATGACATGCTCCTTGCCTTTTTGAGTATCCATCTGGAGCATGCCCAATAAGTATCTTAGCACGTAGGGTCTCATAGTCGGTATCTTCAATTTGTGCCTCCTTGACTCGTTTTAATAGTAGAGGGGTGAAAACCATCAACTAGAGGTAATATTCTCTATCCCCAACCATAAATTATATCTAGAATGTGTCCAAATACTCCAATTCCTTGTTCAAAAACTAGGAACTGGATATCCTACAAAGAGCTTCTTCCACCAAGTTCCCATTCCTAGAATTATAGAAAATCTCAAATTCACAATCCTATAGGAACTCTAGACATCACATTTATCTCATGTTTATATCCTTATTAGAGAATATATACTTGAGACTCTTGTGATCAGAGTAGATGATAAATTGTTCTCCCATCAGTAAGTGTTTCCAAATTTTTAATGCAAAGACTACGACTGCTAACTCAAGATCATGGGTCACGTAGTTATGCTCATGTGGTCTCAACAGATGTGAACCATAGGTAATAACCGCTTTCCTCTACATCAGGACAAAATAAATCATGGCCCCTAATTCATCACAAAACACCATGTACTTGACGCGTACCTTTGGTAACCTCAGGATGGGAGCGCTCATCAACATTTTCCTCATCTCTTGAATGCACTATTATCACTTTTCTGTCCATACAAAAGGCTACTCCTATCATTTCAAAGCAGTAAAGGGTCCTTCCACTTTGGAGAATTAAGGTACCAACCTCTAATAGTACCCTTCCAGGCCAAGAAAACTCCACACCTCAGTAACACTCTTAGGTGGACTATAAGAAAGCACTTCCTCATCCATCACTAGATCCATTGCAAATCCAGCCTCTGAGATGATGTGTCCCATAAAATCGACCTCTAGAATCTAGAACCAACACATAGAGAGCTTCTCATAAATTTGGTGCTCTCGAAGTGTGTCTAGGACCACCCTTAGTTGTCTTGTGCCCTCCTCCTCGGATTCCAAATAAACTAGGATGTCATCAATGAAGACCACTATGAACCCATATAAGTGAGGATTAAAGATCTGGTTCAGGAGTCACATGAACACTTCTAGGGAATTTGTCGTGCCAAATGACATCACTATGTATTCATAGTTACTATAATGAAATATTAAGGATGTATTCAGTATATCCTCATCCCATACTCACAGCTAGTGATATCCTGATCTGAGTTCAATATTTGAGAACTATCACACCCCATTAAACTAATCAATTTGGTCATTTGTCCTTGGTAGTGGATACTTGTTCTTTACTTTAACTTGTCTTAAGCTTCGGTAGTCCAAAAATAACCACAATTTCTAATATGCCATCATGGAAAAAAACTGGGGCTACCCAGGGTGAACCACTGGGTGTCTAAAAGCCCTTAATCTACAAGTCCTTCAAATTTATTCTCAGCTCAAGAAGCTCCATGGGATCCATCTGATATGCAGGTGTAGATGTGAGTGTCATCCCAGGGTGTAGATCAATGCAGAAGTCTATCTCCTTGTGGGGAGGTAAACCTAGAATATCTTTAGTAAAGACATCCTCGTACTACAGCATTACTTCAGGAAATTGAGGACACATATCATCTACTACACCAAGGGTGAGGCTAGCCAGCTGATGAGAAATCTATTGCACCCTACTATGCATGAGTCCATCCTGCACTGCCTATGTTTCCTTTTCCCCAAAAAAGGAAAACCTAGTTCCATCCCTACAGAATCACCACACTCTCCACCTAAAGCAGTCAATCTAACCATGATCTAGGATAACCAGTCCATACTAAGAATGATGTAGTAAGGCCTCGATGCCTCTACCCTGATATCTGAACCTAAACTCTCTCTTCCATGAGTCAGTTCACAATGTCAGCACAAGTTAGTGATCATAAAGTCTCTTATAGTATGTGTCTCCATGCATAAGGTTTGAGTCAATGGTTCAACTGGAATCTTAAAGTCTCGAACAAGATTCATGGAAAGAAAATAATTACTAGAACTGGTGTCTTCCAAAACTACAGCTAAGGTTGAAAAGAAATAGATCATACCTCATATCATCCTAGGAGACTTGGGGTTATAAGACACCATTTCTTATAGCTAGACTCATCCATGTCCACCATATTCTCTATCCTGATGTTGACCACCTAGGGGAGGTGGTAGTAATAAGTGAAACCTATGAAAACATCTTACTGATCTGTTGACCCCTTTACCAAGTCTTCTTATGACAACCCTGCTTTTATTACAAACATAAACATGATTTATTACAATAACTATTCACTTGGTACAACAAGGAATATCGAGAGGTCTAGTGTCTTTTTGGATTAGGATCATTACATAACAACTTAAAACATGAAATACACCATCTTTATTGAAAACTCCCTTTACATGACCACTACATTCCCTCATACTTAGCATTGCATGGGATAACCTAAGGAAATGCCTATGAAAAGGGTGACATATAAAGCCCAGTAAGGGAATAAACATGGAATACATGAGGAGTACAATACATGTTAGACAATAGGAATATCAATAGAGCACAAGAGAAATAGATACATAAAGGCATGATAAAGCATGATAATCATAACATGGAAAATGTGGCAACAACCCTTAACATGGAATTAGCATGAGCCAAGGCCCATTGCACAAGGAGCATGAGTAAATCCTCATTGAAAATGAAGCATGAGTAAAACCTTGTTACACTTGAATTAGAATGAGTAAAAACTTATTGCACATGACGTATCAGGATACTATAGTTTACCCAATGAATTGGAGCTCTCTAAGGGCACACCTTTCTTAAACATTTCATTTCATGCATAAGTGTGCCACATGGATCATAAAACATATATTCATTAATCAAAATAATTTATTCCACAATAAAGGAATTTGGAATTCATACACAAATCATTATAATCATTAAGTGAATGTTCATCAAGTTGAATACCCTTTATGGAGAAATGGGCACGGTATTCACTACACAATGGCATTGGCTTAGAAAATCGGTGAAATTTCGGCAGCGTAACTGCATGACATAAGAATTCATAAAAATGGTTGATGAGAGAGAAAGGGGTGTATCATAATATTTAAATGAAATAGACAATAATGGGTTCATATAGATACATGTCCAAACAATTGTAATGGAATTTAGATTCATGATACATAAGTATTTCTTGAATGTAAATGAGGAGAGAGAAGTTCCTTTCGGAATTTCAGCATAGTAACATGTGTACATGGGAGGCATTTAATGAGAGAGAAAGGGGTATCCCATAATTCAAAAAATAAGAGGGAATTATGGGGGAGGTTTGAAACCATAACCCAGCATTTATAATTGAAATTAAAAGGGCATAACAATATTAAGAAAATTGGACAAAAATGAGAAAGGAAGAAAAACCCTTACTTGGAAGTGTACTTCCAAAGGCTAGTGAGAGGATTGAGAGAGGATTATTGGAAGCTTGGGTAACATTGGGAGGAGTATAGAGTGATTAGATCAGAGTTTGGACGAACTCCAAAGGCTTTGAGTGAGGAGGAAGTGGGATCTTGGGTGGGTTTATATAGGAAAGGTGATGGAATTATTTATTATTTAGGGTTGGGACCCCTTACATTAAACTAATCCAAACCACAAACCATCCCATGGTTTTTGCCCATAGTTTTTGGAAAAGGGAAGAGGAAAACAAAATTTTATAAGTTCAAATTCCTAACTTCTTAAAATAATAGGGTTGCTTATGTGGAGGTGAGTCACACTCCCATGGAAAACAATTTTAAAAGACAAGGTGTTTAGTAAGTCTTGAAGGGTCCATTAATGCTTTGAAAGGTAAGTCAAACAAACCTGAAACCACATTATTTTAATGGTAAAGAATATATTGGTAGAACACAAATCTTATAGTATTTTATTACCCCAGTATTGGGTCATTTGTATGTCATAAAACACCTTATATATTTAAACGGTATTTAATTTTTACCCAAAAATTTGACTGTCTCAGAAAATTATAAAAAATTCACCATTGGATAATTTCGACGTCCTAATTCCAGAAATAATATTTATTTTATCTAAAAAATTTCAATATATGTTCACTTTCACTTTTAAAATAAAAACTGACATTTATAAAAAATTCACGAGTTTTGACAAAAATGGCCTTCAAACCTTAATAAAAATTACAATTGCATTCATAGAATTATATAATAATTTATATACAATAAAATTAATTTAATCATAATAATAATATTTTATTAAAATAAAATTTAATTCCAAAATCCATTAATTTAATAAAATAGTTTTCTTAATTAAATAATAACTAAAAACACTATTTGTACTTTAAAAACTATTTACAAAGTATCAATAATGACAAGAAAGTATATTCATTATTATATATAAAAAATAATGTGCATGAACATAGTACTATAGATTTGTTACATAACCCCTTAAAACAGCTGCATAAGACCTAATGGTAAGGTGTGCGATGGTGACAGACTCTTGGGGGGTCTTGGATAAATCGCTCGTGTGGTAATCTCTATCAACTTCCACTTTTCCCGTAGACGGTCCTGTTCAAGCATGACATGATGAAGCTCAGCTTGTTCATGGTCAATAACGAAGCCCAAGGATGCCACCTCTTTTTTGAGCTCCGACAAATGGGCTTCGTATAGAGCAATTCTACTAGATGTGGCCATCGCTTCCTTTGTCTGAGTAAATTGGGTTGTTAAAGACCTATATTTATACTAATCATGTGATAACTATTCAATGGATTTAAATTCAACGGTCACAGATCTTAACATAAAACCAATGAATTTGACATTTTATTTAATAATTTTACATAAAGAGACATTTAATTAGATCAAGAGGGATTTCCATTAATGAAACTTTGGGTCGTTACAATATTCCCCCCTTAAGAAATTTCACCCTCGAAATTTCGTTTTTCCCACACTAAAACAGATGTGGGTAACTCGGATTCATCATTTCCTCTGATTCCCAGGTCTCTTGTTCAAACTTGTGGTTTTTCCATAACACCTTGACGAGGGGCATTGTCTTATTTCGTAGAACTTTTTCTCTATGATATAAGATCTTCATTGGTTTCTCCTCATAAGAAAGATCATCCTCCAACTGTACCACCTCAAAAGAGAGTACAGGTGAAGGTTATGGTATGTACTTCTTTAAGAGGGATACATGAAATACCTCATGTACTTTGGCCATGGTAGGTGGAAGTGCTAGTTGATAGGCCACACCCCCGACACGATCAAGAATCTCGAAGGGGTTGATGTACCTTGGACTTAACTTCCCTTTCCTTCCAAACCTCATGACCATCTTCCACGGAGATATGCATAGAAAAACCATGTCTCCAACTTTAAACTCAAGGTCTCGTCGATGGTTATCTACATAACTCTTCTGTCGACTCTGGGATACCTTGATATGCTGCTGAATGTTTTTCACCTTCACCACCATTCCATTGACCATTTTTGGTCCAATAATCTTATGTTCACTGACCTCATCCCAACATGTTGGTGTTCTTCAACTTTTACCATACAAGGCTTCATATGGTTCCATTTGGATGCTTGAGTGGAAACTGTTGTTGTAGGAGAATTCAACCAGTGGAAGATGATGATCCCATCCTCCTTTAAAGTCCATTGAGAATTCTCTCAACATGTCCTGAAGTGTTTGGATAGTCTGATCGGATTGGCCATCAGTTTGAGGATGATAGGTCGTACTGAAGTTTAGTTCAGTATCCAGAGCATGTTGAAGACTCTTCCAAAACATAGAGTTAAATCTTGGATCTCGGTCAGACACAATAGATAGTGGTATTCCATGAAACCTTCCCAATTCACTGATATATATTCATGCCAGTTGATCCAATGATAAATCCTCTTGAATAGCAATGAAGTGTGAATTCTTTGTAAGACATTCCACAACAACTCAGATTGCATTATTGCCTTTGTATGTCCTCAAAAGTTTGGTGAAAATGTCCATGGTGATGTTCTCCCATTTCCATTCTGGTATGGTAAATACTCGCATCATCCCTTTAGACTTCTTCCCCTCTACCTTCACTTACTGGCACACCAGACACTTTGATGTATATATAGTGATCTCCTTCTTCATATTTTCCCACCAAAAGTTTTCTCAGAGATCTCAATACATCTTTGTGCTCCCTGGGTGAATAAAGAAATTTTAACTATGTGCATCATCCAAAATATTATTCTTAATTCCGGACATGATGGAACACATAGTCTTTTCCCAAATATCACAATTCCTTCTTCATTAATATTAAACTCCGAGGATTTCACTTTTTCGATAGCTTCCACTTTTTCCTGAATTCCCACATCATCCTTTTGAGCATCATTTAACCTTTCCAAAAGTGACGGTTGAGAAATCATTTGTGAAAGGATTAATGATGTTCCCTTCTTTATGATTCCAATGTCCATCTTCATCAAGTGTAAGAAGATTGGATCCTTCTCAATTCTCATAATTGATAGAATCGTTGGGTCCTTTCTACTCAGGGCATCTGCCACCTTGTTTTCTTTCCCAAGGTGGTAATGGATTGAACAGTCATAATCCTTGATGAGATCTATCCATCTTCTCTAGCACATATTATTCTCTTTCTATGTGAATATATATTTAAGACTCTTGTGGTCAGTATATATCTCACATTTCTCTCCATAGAGATAATGTCGCCAGATTTTCAAGGAAAAGATCACAGCTGCCAACTCTAAATCATGCGTTGGGTAGTTTCGCTCATGGATCTTCAACTGCCTTGAGGAATAGGATATCACTTTATCATTCTACATCAGCACATTTCCTAAGCCCTTCTTTCAAGCATCACTGAATACCACAAAGAGTTCCCCACTTGTGGGTAAAGTGAGCATGGGCGCTGTGATAAGCCTCCTTTTCAACTCCTTGAATCTTTCTTTGCATTCATCACTACATGAAAACTTTATTCCCTTTCAAGTTAGCTTGGTATGATGGTTGGACAATCATGAGAAATTTCTCACAAATCATCGATAATATCCAGCTAACCCCAAGAAGCCACAGATATCCATTACCGATGTTGGCCTCGACCATCCCTCAATTGCATCTGTTTTGGAGGGATCCACAGATATCTCATTCCTTATGATGATATGGCCCAAGAATGAGACATCCTTCAACTAGAACTCACACTTTCCATACTTTTCATAGTTCTTCTCCTTGCTCAAAGTCTCTAGTACAGTTCTTAAATGCTCGTCATGGTCTACCTTGGTTTTGGAGTATATTAGAATATCATCTATAAATACTACCACATATTTGTCAAGGTAATCACTAAAAATGCTATTCATCAATTCCATGAAGATTTATGGATCATTAGTGAGTCCAAAAGGAATTAATATGAATTGATAGTGCATGTATCTTGTGTGAAAAGAAGTCTTGGGGATATCTTCCTTCTTCACCATTACTAGATAATATCCCGACCGCAAGTCCATCTTGGAGAAGTATTGTGCTCCACGTAGCTGATCAAACAGTTCATCAAATCTTGGGAGAGGATACTTGTTATTTATCATGATTTTGTTAAGCTCAGGATAATCGATTCAAAGGCGCATTGACCCATCCTTCTTCTTGACGAAGAAGACTGGTGCACCCCATGGTGAAGCACTTGGGCGTATAAACCCTTTATCCAGTTTCTCCTGTAGTTGTTTCTTTATCTCTTCAAGCTCCACAAAATCCATTCTATATGGAGTCTTGGATATTAGTAACGCCCCTGGTATAAGTTCAATTGAGAATTAAACATCTCTTCTTGGAGGAAGACCATGCATTTCCTCGGGAAACACTTCAACGAATTCCCTCACAATAGGCCTTTCTTAAAGGATGGTTTCTTCCTTAGACTCAATCATCTGAGCCAGATACGCGTTCTCATAGGGAAGTAATTTCCATTCTTGACATGATGCAGCTAAAGGAGATTCATCTTCATCCTTACACTTGTAAAGAATTGGGGGTTGATTCTCCATATGGAGAGTGATTTCCCTCTCTCGGTAATTTATGTTGGCTCTATATAAGGAAATACAATCCATGCCAAGAATTGAATCAAATTCCACCATAGGGAGTATGACAAGGTTCGCCGGGAAATTCAATCCACAGATTATGACAGGGGAGGAGTTGAATTCATGGGATGCAATGATTGCTCCATTTTTCGTACTCACTGACATCTTCGCTTCCATGATTTGTGGTGGTGCTGGGATTATTCTAATAAACTTTTGAGATATAAAAGAATGCGTAGAACCTGAATCAAAAAGTTCGTTTGCTATTTTTGAATGAATAACTAGTGTACCTGTCACCACTTTTTTTCTGGGTTCACTTAAGCAGAAGTGATGGAAAAACCTCTTCCTTGCTGCCTTGGAGGTTGTTGGTTGCCTCAAAAAACCCTTGGATTAGGGCACTGATTTGCAAAATGCCCCGGTTCTTTGTAGTTATAGCAATGAACAACGTGTTGAGGTTCTAATGGAACAGTCCTCTCCCCTGTCACACCTGCGGGTCTTTCTTACTGACATTTAATAGCTAGGTGCCCTTCTCTTCCACACCTAAAGCATTTCCTCGTCCCCTTGAGGCAATTTCCAGGGTACTTATTTCTGTACTTTTGGAAAGTTGGGTGCTTGATCTTCTTAGCACCATTGGTTTTATCCATCGGACCTCCAACATTGAATTCCACCTTACGCTTCTTGTCCCCAAGATACCATTGTGATTCCCCAATCTTCATTTCGACCTTGAGGGCACATCAGAAAATTTCCTCACAGTTGTCGAAGTCCCAGAACGCCAATGATTTCCGTAGGCTAGGCTTCAGCCCACCAAATAAGTGGTCGACCTTGCTTTTGGGGGTAACTACGAAGCCGGAAGTGTATCCTTCAATCCTTGTGAAGTTTTCCTCATACGCTCTAACAGATTCTTCATCTTTTTTCTTGAGGTAAAGGAAGTCCCTTTCTATATTAAGCCGGAGGGTGCACGGAAAATATATATCAAAAAACATATTCCATAAATCCTTCCATTTCAACGTCTTGATATCTTCCTTAGGATTCATATTTTTGATCAACGTCCACCATTGATCAGCTTCACCCTCCATACAATAAGCCTCTAGGAGAACCTTCTCTTGTTCATAACATTGAAGGATGGATAAGATCTTTTCAATGGAGTTGATCCATTGTTCAGTGATCGTGGGATCAGATGATCCACATAAAGTTGGAGGCCTTTGTCTCATGAATCTCTTGATAGCTACTTATTCCTTATTAGGGGGGTTTGGACGTACCTCTTGAACTATTTTTCTATTCAAATCTTGAGTTAGCTGAGAGAGAAGCATAACAAAGTTCATGATTCTCACTCCCATTGGACTAGGCATCTCATTAGTACAGTCATCACACTGATCTTCAAATTGGTTGTTAGCCTGAGTCCTCCTATTACTGGCCATTGGCTGGAATAAAAGGAAAATTAGGGGGTAACACATAAAGCGTAATCAAAAGAAAAAAGTTGATGAATTATAAATAAACTTTTATTTCCTTAACTCATGAGTCTATAATCTTCAATCTAGGATTTTCTTGATATAATTTATAACATATATTCTTAGGGGCATTTTTTTAATTCCCTTAATAATGGTTCATACTATGGTTGTGAATTTATCAAAACATATCCCCCGGGAGAGTTGTAACCCAGAGTGCTGCAAGGCCCATTGTCATTCACCAGTTCTTATTCGAGTCTAGCTCAAAGCGGTGTTTTTGGGTTTTACCCCTAGGATACTTCTGTGCTAGAGCTGCCTCTACCAGCTCGTATCCAGAGAGGGATGTATTTTCTTGATAAACCACTTACTCAGTACATAAAAAAACATAGGGATTTTTTTATTATACTTAATCTTATCTCTAAGTCTTTACTAGGGTTTTCTAATCCTTATCCCAAAAATAACTAAACCTATCCTCTGATACCAACTATGACAACCCTGCTTTTATTACAAACATAAACATGATTTATTACATAAACTGTTCACATGATACAACATGGAAGATCGAGAGGTCTAGTGTCTTTGAGGATTAGGATCATTATATAACAACTTAAAACATGAAATACAACATCCTTATTGAAAACCATCTTTACATGACCACTACATTTCCTCATACTTATCATTGCATGGGATAACCTGAGGACATGCATAAGAAAAGGGTGAGCTATAAAGCCCAGTAAGGGAATAAAAATGGAATACATGAGGAGTAAAATACATGTAAGACAATAGGAATATCAATATAGCACAAGTGAAACATGGACATAAAGTCATGATAAAGCATGATAATCATAACATGTAAAATGTGGCAACAACACTTAACATGGAATTAGCATTAGACAAGGCCCATTGCACATGGAGCATGACTAAATCCTCATTGCACATGAAGCATGAGTAAACCCTAGTTGCACTTGGATTAGAATGATTCAACACTCATTTCACATGATGTATCATGATACTATACTTTTCCCAATGCATTGGAGTGCTATAAGGGTGCACCCTTCTTAAACATTTCATTTCATGCATAAGTGTGCCACATAGATCATAAAACATGGATTCATTAAACATAATCATGTATTCCACGATAATGGAATGTGGAATTCATACTTGAAAATTTATAATCAATAAGTAAATGTGCATAAAGTTTCATACCCTTGATGGAGAAATGGTCATGATATTAACTACACAATGGCATTGTCTTAGAAAATCGGTGCAATTTCGGCAGCGTAACGGCGTGACATAAGAATTCCTAAAAATGGTTGATGAGAGAGAAAGTGGTGTCTCATCATATTTAAATTAAACGGACAGTAAGGGGTCATATAGATACATGTCCAAACAATTTTAATGGAATTTATATTCATGATACAAAATTATTTCTTGAATGTAAATTAGGAGAGAGAAGTTCCTTTTGGAATTTCGGCATAGTAACGAGTGTACATGGGAGGAATTTAATGAGAGAGAAAGGGGTATCCCATAACTAAAACAATAAGAGGGCAGTATGGGGGAGGTAAAAAACCATACCCCAGAATATATAATTTAAATTAAAAGGGAAAAAAATATTGAGAAAATTGGACAAAAATGAGAAACGAAGAAAAACCCTTACTTGGAAGTGTGCTTCCAAAGGATAGAGACAGGATTTAGAGAGGATTATTGGAATCTTGGGGAACCTTGGGAGGATTATAGAGAGAGTAGGGAATATGTTGGAGGAACTATTAAGGCTTTGAGTGAGGTGGAAGTTGGAGCATGGGTGGGTTTATATAGGAAAGGTGAGGGGATTCATTATTATTTGGGTTTGGGACCCCTTACATTAAACTAATCCAAACCACAAACCATACCATGGTTTTTGCCCATAGTTTTTGGAAAAGGGAAGCGGAAGACAATATTTTATAAGTCCAAAGTCCAAAATTCTTAAAATAATAGGGTTGCTTATGTGGAGGTGAGTCACACTCCAATGGAAAACAATTTTAAAAGACAAGGTGTTTAATAAGTCTTGAAGGTTCAATTAATGCTTTGAAAAGTAAGTCAAACAAACCCAAAATCACATTATATTAATGGTAAAACATAAATTGGCCGAAAATAATGCTTATAGTATTTTATTACATCACTATTGGGTCATTATGATGTCATAAAACACATTATATATTTAAATGGTATTTAATTTTTACCCAAAATTTTGACTGTCTCAGAAAATTATGAAAAATTCACCATTGGGTAATTTCGACGTCCTGATTCCAGAAATAATATTTATTTTATCTAAAAATTTTTCTAAAAATGTTAATTTTAACTTTTAAAATAAAAACTGACATTTATAAAAAATTCACGAGTTTTGACAAAAATGGCCTTCAAACCTTAATAAAAATTACAATTGCATTCATAAAATTATACGATCATTTATATAAAATAAAAATTACTTTAATAATAACAATATTTTATTAAAATATTATTTAAATAAAAAATCCCTTAATTTAATAAAATAGTTTTCCTAATTAAATAATAAATAAAAACACTATTTGTACATTAAAAACTATTGACCAAGTATCAATAATGTCAAGAATGTATATTCATTATTATATATAAAAAAAATTTACATGAACATAGTACTAGTGATTTGTTACATAACCCCTTAAAACAGCCGCATAAGACCTCAGTTTAAGGTGTGCGATGGTGACAGACTCTTGGTGGGGCTTGGATAACATCGCTCGTGTGGTAATCGCTATCAACTTCCACTTTTCCCATAGATATTCCTATTTGAGCTTGACATGATGAAGCTAATCTTGGGATTGATCAAGAGTGAAGCCCAAGGATGCCACCTCTTTTCTGAGCTCTGACAAATGGGCTTTGTATTGAGAAATTCTACTGGATGAGGCCATCGCTTCCTTTGTCCGAGTAAATTGGGTTGTTAAAGCCCTATATTTATACTAATCATGTGATCACTGTTCAACAGGTATAAAAGAAACGGTCACAATTCTTAACATAAAACCAAATAAGTTGACATTTTATATAAACATTTTACAGAAAGAGACATTTAATTAGATCAGGAGGGATTTCCATTAATGAAAATTTCGGTCGTTACACTTCCACCCTATAGACCACCTTGCACCTATCTCTACCTCTACCTCGGTGGTCCCTCAACCATCTCCTGATCAACTATATGATGGGTCGGGAAATCATGTGCTAGATTCCCCCTACCACTACATGACTAACACCGTTAGTCCCATGGATAATTCTATACACCATGGGATCCCTACACTACTGTCCATGAGTCCTATGATCACCCCCTGATGCACGTAACCCACTTGGATCCCTGTAACTGCTTTCAACTACCTGTTTCCAAGGTCTTAGCTACCTGGTGCCCCCTACTATCTCCCACAATTGACGTCTTCTCTACCATAAAACTCTCCAATATAAAGGAATGAACATGTACCACATCATATGTAGGAATTGTAAGGGATATTATTGATTCGCTGATGTCCTGAAATAAGCCCTACTTTAAAGTCTAAGCCCTAAATAATTGGTCGTGTACAATGTCCTAAGAGAAACATGAAAGATTTGTAAACTTTTTTGAATACTCTATCATGATCGTCTACCATGTTTCATAATCACAAGCTCTTGTATTTGTACCAATCGCATTGTTATTGGATATAACTCCTCTGTATAGAGACTCTTGAAATATTTCTAGAATAGATCTTTCTCATCGTGTGACTGAATCACCAAGCTCCGCCATCGCCCCAAAAAAACATTGAAGAAGACTCGTGGAAAGGAATTACATATGATTGGATGGTTTCCTCTCAAGGAACAATACATGGGTGACTGCATATAGACAATCCACATCCATCTAGTGGTACAGATCACATAGAAACCTTGGAGATCTCTCTCTAACATTTGGGAAATGCACTCAGCCTGCATCATCATCATCTGGTAATATTGGTAGTATCTTCTGCTCAACTGGTGGTGGTATTGCTGGTAAACCACCCAGAGGTGCTATATCTGGTATAAGCCCATGTATCGATGCCTCCTCACTATGTGGATCATCCTTGTGATCACATGGTAGAATCTTGGATATCTGTCTAAGTGGAGGCATTTAGAAATAAAATAATATGTACCATGATCAATAGAGTATATATGCAGAGCTGACTCAATAAGGACATGGAAAAAATAACTATTTCTATATTATGCATGTTGGGACCAAGTTGAATGAAGATTACAGTTTGAAGAATTAGCTTTTGCAGAGTCTTGTATTTTGTTGTCAAAGGCGATAAATCAATTCACTTTGTAGAAGGATCATAAATCAGACGACGCTTTGCTGGTATGTATTTCACACAAATCATGAGTTAGGAGAACTTGTGATGCAAGCCTTATGAAGGAAAGGGGGAGAAATGATGATGCCAGTCATATAATGTTTTGATTGGAAGGAATGATGCTGCTGGAAGATATGAAAGATTCAGTTCCCATTGCAACTCTGATGATGCTTAAGCTGATCTATCAAAGGATAAATATCACGATAGTGGGATTCATGATAAGAGCAGAAGAATGGTTATGGGAAGCAGTAAAAAGATAAAATGGAAAAGCAATAGACAATCTGGGGATGGCAGAAAAGCACAGTTTAAGGTGGCGCTGTTTTCCAGTGTTTGCCAAATTTTAGGGCCTGAAAATCGGGAAATGAAGAAATGTGCTTGGAAATGGATGTTGCACATACGATTGAAGATGGTTTATACGTGAAAAGAGTTATTCAAGGTCAAAACGTTGATAAATGACAAAGGAATGGAGTGCGCGGAAATTTAGGCATGTTTCGTGCAAAAATAAAGTGGTGCGCGCAATATCTGCGGGATGCGCGAAATATTAGCGGGTTGCGCGAAAAATCTGCGGGATGCGCAAAATATTGGCATGGTGCGCGAAATTGAGGAATGAAGTTTTCGCGCAAATGATGGTTCGAGATCAGAAGATCAAAAATTGGCAAAGGCATAAAATGCGCGAAATATTGGAGCAGTGCGCGAAATCTGATGTTGCAGGAAAGATTGGGTTTGCGCGCAATATGGAACGTGGTGCGGAATTTTGCGCGCAATTGGTGCTTCATGCTTAGAAGGATGAAAAATGGAAAAGGCATGAGGTGCACGAAAACTTGAATCATGGCGCGAAATGTGAAGTTTCATAAAAGAGTTTTTACGCGCATGGAGGAGGTTTTACGCGTAGATTAGTGTTTTTCGCGCGGGTTCAAAAATGCCTATAAATATGAGGCTAACCCTTGTTAGTTGTTAATGCCCGACACTTAGAAGAAATCTCGAGCTCTGGTGCGCATAAATTATACGCTAAGTGAGTTGCGCGAAAAGAAAGAAGTTTCCATGAAAAGAGGATAGCTGAGCGAAAAGTTGAGAAGTTGCGCGAAAAGAGAAAAAGTTGCGCGCAAAAGGAAAGTCGCGCGAAAACGTTTTTCGCGCCAAAAGTGGGTTTTACGCGCAAGTCATTTGAATTGCGCGCAAGTCACCCTAAAGTCTGCGTGAAATATTTGGGGTCTTCGCACGTATTCAGTTTTGCGTAAGAGGGTTCTTACCGGCTTCTGGGTAAGAAAGTGAAGATTTTTACTTCAGAGAATACATCTGTTCAATTGTAAAGAAGCACTGAAACATTGTGTTACCCTATTTGTGCTAAGAGGGAGCACATGCACTATTAGATTGTTTTTAATGTGCTGCACGAGTGTAAGGGTATATCCTACTCGTTGTATTCCACATCAAAGGATTGTTTTCTAGTGGATTGTGTGGTACTGGATTGTTTCCGTACCATACCAAGGACGTAGCTACTCTTGTTGAGTAGTGAACCTTGTAAATCTTGTGTTCCTGTGGTTGTGTGTGTTTAGCAGGGAAGAAACTCTTTAACAGTAGGTGAAGGTTGTTTCAAAAAAGGGGAAACTTAAAAAGAAAAAGATATCACTGATTCACCCCCTCCCCCTCTCAGTGATACTTAGATCCTGATTGGGAACATCAATTGGTATCAGAGGGAGGATGCCTTCGTTTACTCTTTGCTGAAGTGTTTGAAGAGAAGTTGTGATGGAAAATCTAAATTGCGTGAACAGTAAGGGGATTCCAATCTTCGATGGAAAGAACTATCACATCTGGAAGGACAGAATGATGTCGTATCTTATGTCTCGTGGATATGAAGTTCTTGAAACTACAACAGATGGATTTCCTGATATTGATGACAAGGTCCCTCTTACTCCTGTCGATAAGAAGAATCTTGAGAATGATGGAAGAGCTAAAAATGCATTACTCTCATCACTTTCTGAGAGTGTGTTTTTAAGAGTGAAAGGTGTCACTACTGCTAAAGGCATCTGGGATAAGCTAATGAATATCTATGAAGGAAATACAAAAGTGAAGAAGGAAAAACTACAAATCTGGAGGCTGAAGTATGAAGACTTGAAAATGGGAGAATCTGAATCTGTTGGGGAATTCTTTACCAGAGTTAATGACATTGTCAGTACAATCAGATGCCTTGGTGAAAAGTTAGAAGATGATACAGTTGTTGAAAAGATCCTGAGAATTATGCCTGACAAATTTGATGCTAAAGTTTCTTCACTAGAAGACAGAGATCCAGAAACATTATCTCTTGATGATTTGCACAGTACTCTCATCACTTATGAGATGAGAAGAGAGAAGACCATGAAGATCAAAGAAAAAACTGATAGAGAAATGTCTTTCAGGGCAGAAAAGAAAGAGAAGTCGAAGAAAATTCTTATTAATGACGAAGCTGGTGAATCCAACTCTGAAAATGAGGTATGTCAAAATTTTGATGAAATTCTATCCTTGTTTTTTAAAAATGTTAAAAGAGGCACAGGGAAATACAAAGGGAAACTCCCTTTGAAATGTTTTGAATGTGGAGCAGTTGGCCACTTTGCGGCTAATTGCCCTCAAAAGGGGAAAGATGCCGTCAGTGATGAAGAAGACATAGGACCAAGAAGGTCATGGAAGAAACAGGATCGAAAAGATAAATATTCTGGTAGAAGTCAGAATAAAAAGTTCTTTAAATCAAAAAGAAGATGCTTTTTGTCAAAAGATAAGGAAGATGATGATAGCGAGACTGAATCAGAAAAATCTTCTACTGAAAAAACTAGAGAGAGTACCTTTTTTGCAACAGTGAATAATGATGATTATGAGAGTATTAGTACTGAAGAAGAAGAGACTCAACTTGAAAAGTATCTGAAAGAAGAGCTGAAGGAATGTTTGAGGAAGATCAGAAAACTTGAGAAAGAAAACAACAAGTTAATAAAAGAAAATTCCACAGTAAACAATCAAGAAGGTTTTACAGATGATAAAATCATGATGGAAAAGGAGATTGATGATCTAAAAAATTCTCTTGAGAATACAAAGAATCGTAATGATCATCTTGAAGTGAAGTTGAAGGCAAAAGAAGAAGAGTTGGAACTTGTCCAACAAAAACTGCACAAAGCTAAAGAAATGAATATCAGTTCCAAAAATTCTATCTCAGAAGTAGGGGAATGTTCCAGTAAGAATGAACCAAAAACGGATCTACAAAACTTACCTTCAAAGGTTGAAATGAAAGACAAAACTGGTTCTGATAAGAACAAGGATGGAAAGACGAAGTATGTGGTCAAAATCAGCAATGCAGAAAAATCAGAAGTGCATAAAAATCATCAGTCAAGAAAAGCTTCCAATACTTCTGGTACTGTTGAATCTGAGCTGAAGAAGAGAGTTACAAATGAAAATATGATGGTTTTTGAGAAGCGTGTTCACAACTCCATTCAGTATAAAAGTTTCATAGGTAAATATTCTTTCTATGGTTACTGCTGGTATTGTGGTGGATTCGGACACATGGAAAGTATGTGTTGGTTTAACCAACAACATTACAACTATTCCAAAAGTTTTGAAGGACAAGGATTGAGGGGGAGTCAACGCTTTCAAAATAGAAGATCTCCAAATAAGTTTCAGAAGATATCTGAGAAGACTGGTGTGAAAGTTGGGAATAGATTCCAACCACTGGAAACTTATTGTGAAAGATGTGATCAACCTGGACATCCTGCTAAGGGCTGCCTTAGTGTGTTACCAGAGCAACAAAAGTTTGTTAATAATCCTCAGAAGACAGAGTTTTTAAAATACAAAAGGGGCAAGTATGATAAGTCTGAAAAGAAAGAATGCATGGTTCTCTGGCCAGAACACATTGATCTGGCTAGGAAATTGGAAGAAGCAAAACAGAAAGTGAAGGAAAAGGAAGAACAAAAAGCACTTGTTGTTGAAATAGCTTTGAAGGCTACCAAAGGAGAATGTCCATGGATTCTTGATAGTGGATGTTCATCTCATATGACAGGAGACTTAAAGCTGCTGAAGAATGTGAAATACTTTAAAGAATGTACTGTGACATTTGGAAATGATGAATCTCTAAGGATCAAAGGTGTTGGATCGGCCATCATTGGAAAAGAAAAGATGAAATCCAGAAAAACACTATATGTTGATGGACTGAAACACAACCTGCTCAGTGTGTCACAACTCTGTGATGAGGGAAACAAAGTGATCTTCAGAAAAGATGGATTTGTTGTAAAAAGTGAATATGATGGAAACATAGTTACAAGGGGCCAACGTACAAGAGGGAATTTGTTCCAAGTTGGGGATGGACAGAACTCTTGTTACATGAGTGTGGTGGATGAAAATAAATTATGGCATAAAAGGCTGGGGCATATGTGTTAGAGAAATATGTGCAAGTTGTCAAAGCAAGAAAGTGTTCGGGATATGCCTGATTTATCAAGAGAAAGAGATTGGTGCTGCACTATTTGTGAGAAAGGGAAGATTGCTAATTCTATGCACAAGAGAGTTGAAATTCGCTCAAAAAGACCCTTAGAACTCATACACTCAGATATATGTGGGCCAATGATCAACCAATCTTCAAATGGAGATAATTACTTCATTACTTTCATTGATGACTTTACTCGCATTACTTGTGTTATGTACATGAGACATAAGTCAGATGCTCTAACAATGTTTAAGAGTTTCAGAAGGAAAGTAGAGAAAGAATGTGAGTATTCAGTGAAGAAGTTGAGAACTGATAATGGTGGTGAGTATAAGAATGAAGAGTTTGAAAGTTATCTTGAGAAACATGGAATTCGGCATGAGTTTAGTTCACCATACACACCTCAACAAAATGGGGTGGCTGAAAGAAAGAATCGAAGTCTGGTGGAAATGGGGAGAACTATGTTACTTGAACATAGTCTCTCTCATTATTATTGGAGGCAAGCCATGAGCACTGCTGTGTATATTCAGAACCGGTGTTTCTATAGGCCCAACTCAGATATGACTCCATATGAAATGTTCTATGGAAAAACTCCAAGTCTGAAACACTTGAGAGTCTTTGGGAGTCCATGTATTATAAAAAAGAAAGGTGGAAATCTGGGAAAGTTCGAGCAAAGAGGAGATGACGGAATTTTTCTCGGCTATGCTCCAGAAGGAAGAGGATATAGATGCCTCAACAAAGAAACAGGAATAATTATTGATTCTTCAGATGTAAAAGTTGTTGAAAGTGCTGAGAAAGAAAAGCAGACATATGTTGATGTGGAAGTCGAGCGGGATAGAGAAGATTTTGTTAACAATTCTGATAATGTTGCAGAATTTGTTCATCCTACTCAAGAAGAGGAATCTGACTCAGAAATATCAAGTGATGAGGATGAAGTTCAAACAACTCATCCTAGGTTGAGGAAACAAGTGGAGGCTCAGAACATTATTGGAGATAAAAATCAGAGGGTTCAAACAAGAAGAACAACGAATGCTATATCACATACTTCTCTTTATTCAAAAGTTGAACCGAATGATGTAAATGAAGCATTTGAGCATCCAGAATGGGTTCATGCTATGAATGAAGAGCTTGATCCGATAGAGAAGAACAATACTTGGGAACTTGTACCCAAGCCGGACAACAAAAACATTATTGGTACAAAGTGGGTTTTTCGAAACAAGCTGAATGAAGAAGGTAATGTAATAAGAAACAAGGCAAGATTGGTCTGCAAAGGGTATTCACAAATTGAAGGCATTTAATTTGATGAAACCTTTGCTCCAGTAGCTCGATTAGAAACAATCAGAATATTTCTTGCCATTGCTGCACAACGAGGTTACAAAATCTTTCAAATGGATGTAAAATCTGCATTCTTGAATGGTGATCTTGACGAGGAAGTTTACATTGATCAACCTTGTGGATTTGTTATTGGGAAAGATGAAAGCTATGTGTGCAGGTTGAAGAAGGCTCTGTATGGGCTAAAACAGGCTCCGAGAGCATGGTATTCTAAATTAGATACTTTCTTGAAGAACATGAACTTTAAGAAAGGGAGAGTTGACAGTAATCTCTACATCAAGAAATGTCAGGAGTTTTCACTGATCGTTATTGTTTATGTCGATGATATTATATTTGCTGGAGATAATGAAAGATCATGTGAAAAATTTGCTGAGGAGATGAAGAAGTTATTTGAGATGTCCATGCTAGGTGAAATGAAGTACTTTCTTGGGTTACAAATTTCACAGAAGAAGAATCATGTTTTTCTGTCTCAAGAAAAGTATGATAAGGAACTTCTGAAGAAGTTTGGCATGGAAAATTCGAAACCAGTTTCCACACCGATTTCAGTGGGAACCAAGTTGTCTAAAGATGGAGAAGGCAAGAAAGTTGATCATAAAGAGTTTCGAAAACAGATTGGAAGTCTTCTATATTTGACTGCCTCAAGACCCGATATCGTCTATGCTGTTACTTTATGTGCAAGATTTCAAAGTGCTCCTAAAGAATCACATTTGATTGCTGGAAAAAGAATTCTCAGATATATCAAAGGCACAACAAACTTTGGAATCCGGTATGACGGCTCTGAAAATATTGATCTATTTGGGTATTCTGATACTGATTGGGCAGGAAATGTTGATGATCGAAGATCCACATCTGGTGGAGTATTCTTTCTAGGAAAAAGCTGTGTTAGTTGGCATACCAAGAAACAGAATTCAGTAACTCTTAGCACAGCTGAGGCTGAGTATGTTGCTGCTACTCAAGCTGCAACTCAACTAATGTGGATGAAGACTCAGCTGGAAGATCTACTTGTTGAAGTAAAGCTACCATTGCTCTTGGGTTGTGATAATCAGAGTGGAATCAATCTTACAAGAAATCCAGTACAACATTCTCATTCAAAATACATTGATATAAAGTACCACTTCATCAAAGAGCAGGTTGAAAAGAATGAACTGAGGCTGGAGTATGTTCCTACATCTGAACAAATTGCTGATATATTCACAAAACCGTTACCGAAGGAACCATTTGCAAAGTTGAGGTTGAACATGGGTGTACAACCTCCTTCTCATCAAGGTTAAGGTACATGTTTCTGTCCCCTCTCTCATCTTAGCTTTGGATAGTGTTGTCAAGGGGGAGAATTGTTTCATAAATCTATCCATAAGGAAGAATGTATTAAGGGAGAGTTGTGGGTAAGCTGTGAATTCAGCATGTATGTGAGTGAACTATTCTAACTATTTGTTGGAGTGGTTGTAGGAAACAAATTTGTTTTACAGGAAAGTTGAAGAAGTGAAGAATGCTATTGAAAGAGTGAAGAATTCTGAAGTAAAAGATTGCAAGATGTTCTGAAGAAGGATGAGGAGGTATGTTCATGAGATTTTACAGTCACTGCTTTTGGACAGCATGGTTTTGGCTGTCAATAAATCTTGTTTCCTACAATGAGTTAGCTCACGTAGGCTTAGAATTATTGATAAGTAATCCATTGCAAAAGGTTTCAAAATTCAGTGATTTATGAATCTTTGTTGAAAACAAAATCCAAAGGGGGAGATTGTTGGGACCAAGTTGAATGAAGATGACAGTTTGAAGAATTAGCTTTTGCAGAGTGTTGTATTTTGTTGTCAAAGGCGATAAATCAATTCACTTTGTAGAAGGATCATAAATCAGACGATGCTTTGCTGGTATGTATTTCACACAAATCATGAGTTGGGAGAACTTGTGATGCAAGCCTTATGAAGGAAAGGGGGAGAAATGATGATGCCAGTCATATAATGTTTTGATTGGAAGGAATGATGCTGCTGGAAGATAGGAAAGATTCAGTTCTCATTTCAAATCTGACGATGCTTAAGCTGATCTATCAAAGGATAAATATCACGATAGTGGGATTCGTGATAAGAGAAGAAGAATGGTTATGGGAAGCAGTAAAGAGATAAAATGGAAAAGCAATAGACAATCTGGGGATGGCAGAAAAGCATAGTTTAAGGTGGCGCCGTTTTCCAGTGTTTGCCAAATTTTAGGGCCTGAAAATCGGGAAATGAAGAAATGTGCTTGGAAATGGATGTTGCACATACGATTGAAGATGGTTTATACATGAAAAAGAGTTATTCAAGGTCAGAACATTGAAAAATGACAAAGTAATGGAGTGCGCGTAAATTTAGGCATGTTTCGTGGAAAAATAAAGTGGTGCGCGCAATATCTGTGGGATGCGCGAAATATTAGCGGGTTGCGCGAAAAATCTGCGGGATGCGCGAAATATTGGCATGGTGTGCGAAATTGAGGAATGAAGTTTTCGCGCAAATGATGGTTCGAGATGAGAAGATCAAAAATTGGCAAAGGCATAAAATGCGCGAAATATTGGAGCAGTGCGCGAAATCTGATGTTGCAGGAAAGATTGGGTTTGCGCGCAATATGGAACGTGGTGCGGAATTTTGCGCGCAATTGGTGCTTCATGCTTAGAAGGATGAAAAATGGAAAAGGCATGAGGTGCGCGAAAACTTGAAGCATGGCGCGAAATTTGAAGTTGCATAAAAGAGTTTTTACGCGCATGGAGGAGGTTTTACGCGCGGATTAGTGTTTTTCGCGTGGGTTCAAAAATGTCTATAAATATGAGGCTAACCCTTGTTAGTTGTTAATGCTCGACACTTAGAAGAAATCTCGAGCTCTGGTGCGCATAAATTATACGCTAAGTGAGTTGTGCGAAAAGAAAGAAGTTTCCATGAAAAGAGGATAGCTGAGCGAAAAGTAGAGAAGTTGCGCGAAAAGAGAAAAAGTTGCGCGCAAAAGGAAAGTTGCGCGAAAACATTTTTCGCGCCAAAAGTGGGTTTTACGCGCAAGTCATTTGAATTGCGCGCAAGTCACCCTAAAGGCTGCGCGAAATATTTGGGGTCTTCGCACGTATTCAGTTTTGTGTAAGAGGGTTCTTACCGGCTTCTGGGTAAGAAAGTGAAGATTTGTACTTCAGAGAATACATATGTTCAATTGTAAAGAAGCACTGAAACATTGTGTTACCCTATTTGTGCTAAGAGGGAGCACATGCACTATTATATTGTTTTTAAAGTGCTTCATGAGTGTAAGGGTATATCCTACTCATTGTATTCCACATCAAAGGATTGTTTTCTAGTGGATTGTGTGGTACTGGATTGTTTCCGTACTATACCAAGGACGTAGCTACTCTTGTTGAGTAGTGAACCTTGTAAATCTTGTGTTCCTGTGGTTGTGTGTGTTCAGCAGGGAAGAAACTCTTTAACAGGAGGCGAAGGTTGTTTCAAAAAAGGGGAAACATAAAAAGAAAAAGATATCACTGATTCACCCCCTCCCCCTCTCAGTGATACTTAGATCCTGATTGGGAACTTCAATGCATGTACCATTGTTTTCCCCTACAACTAGTGCTTTTATGTACCTATTTAAAGAACACCAAAATCAGAGTCCTGGTGTATGGATACATCATCCACTGCACTAACACAGGATTCCATGACCAGGATCCTGAACTTGAAACACATAACACTACTGCCCTAAACCAATCTCACTGACTCCAAATCCTAAACTAGAACTAACCTCCTTTGATACCACTCTGTCATGACCCATCCTAGTGGGGGCCCTACTGTGACTACCCTAAGCACACCTCTAATAGTCTAGGGGCTAGTGACTAGCATCGAGTAGGAATATCCGACAAATGGGAGGCATTAGCCCAATTACATGTACACATGAACACATCTCCAAGCCACAAAATTCTGAAATTTTAACCAATTAAAAGCATGTATGCATACATATTAGATCCTACAACATAGTACGACACTGAAATTAATGGAATGTAAAAAAGGCCGAACACAATACCAACACAAAGAGTCTTGATCTATGAGTCCATCCTCTAAGAAAAATGTATTGGGGCTGTTATCTGATGCTGAAGGAACATGCCTCATTCTATTTGGTCTCACTAAGTACCATCTTGTCATGTTCCAACATGGAATCTATGAAAAGGTTGATAATATATGCAATACATGACACATGTGGGAAAATACCATGTAGGGGTAATTATAAAAATACTCATTAGGACACCCCAAAACCATAAATCAATAAAACAAAGGAAATTATAGTCACCTATACACAATTATATATCTACATTACATATAATAATAACAGATATATATGATCAAGAGAGAAATAACACCATAAAGTGGTCATAACCAACAATAGGATATAGTATTCTACTCAAAGAACGCTCGTTCTAGGAGAAATTACTCCTTGATCCATGATATCATTGGAGATACTCAAATAAAAGGTCTAGCTGATTTTGTCCCAAGCCAAATGAGAATGCATTGGTCACAGAACATTATTATACATAAGGAGGGGATCACACCTAGAATCTCTAGAGGAAACCACGAACCAAATCTAGATCAACTTGATATGTAGGGGTTCTTGCAAAGACACACTAGGGGATACGAAAAACCCTTGTGATGTGGCCTACTAGATGAACAATGAAAATCCTGCTCAAGGAGGTCACATTATTCCAAAAACTCCACCAGGGGTGATAGAGGATATCACTCCAGTCATAGGCAGGGATACCATAATCTATCTAAGACTCAGCCTCTCTATGGGATTACAATCAAGTGATGTGGATGTAATTCTGTACTGAACCCTGGATGAAAAGGAACAAGGGAATGATTTAAACCTATACTGATCCAAACTCAAAACCCAGAATTACTCTAAAAAATACCATATCAATGTTAGGTTATCAACACCATAAATGGTTCATCAATTGGATGCTCCATTTCAGAGATATGATCGTTTTAACGAAACCACCTACAGGCCTACCAATGGCCTACAGACCTACCACCGCAGTTGACTACAATTGTCAATCAACATACCCCACAGAATGGCAATGTGGTAACTTCCCATGTGGTCAACCATTGCGGGTGACCATTACAATCGACAATCACATGGGACCATCATGGTCAACCATCGCAGTCCACTGCAACTGGACTCTGTCCTGCTTTCCCTAAATCCAACCTAGGTACGGCCTAGCATGACCTGATCGGCTGACCCAACCTATCCCACCTAGCCTATCCTGACTCGACCTAGCCCGCTCTGTATCTGGCATGGCCGACGCCCACCTTCATCCCTTCACGACACGCGGCTCCACCAACTGCATCACCAGTTCAACCATAATGAGTCTCTAAGCATAAGGGTTGAGTTAATGGTTCCACCAGAATCTATGAGTCCCAATCAAGATTCATGGAAAGAAAATAATGAGTAGCACTTATGTCTATCCAAACTGAATCTAAGGTGTAAATGGCATAGGTCATACCTTTTATCATCCCTATGTTCATAATTCTCCATTGCTTTTAGGTATCCTCATCCATTTCCACCATCTCTATGAGCGTGGCATGGACCACCTACGGGTGGTGGAAGTAATTGGCCAAACCATTGACTAACTATTACTACCCTACTGTCCCATCTTCCAGGTCTTCCACCTTGTGGACCACCCATATCCTTTCTCAACCTTTACAATAGTTGTCCCTCGACCATATCCCATTCATTTGTACGAAGATTTAGTAAATATCATTCCAAATATCACTGACTATCGCATGAGTAACACCATATTTCCCTTGCATGATTTGAGTTGACTTGGAGCCATGAACCACTGACCCTGATTATTGGGATCACCCCCTGAATCACCTGATATTTTTAAATCTCAATGACTTCCATCACATACCTACATCCAAGGTCTCATCTACTCAATTCCCACTACTAGCTCTCACTATTGGTGTCTACTCTGGAAAAAAACTAGACACTAGTAGGGCTCTCTCAAGTACCTAGTATAGGATGGAATTTTAATAGATACAATTGGTGCCCTAATGACCCGATGTAATCCCGGATTGAAGGTCTGATCCCTATAGAACTTATACCATACCATGTCCAAGCAGAAGTGTGAAAGATCAGTAAAATTTTTTGAATACTCTTCCATGGTCATATTACCCCAATTGAAGTTGCATAAGCATCGATATGCATACCAAATGAAACAGAGAGAGATAGAACTCCTATATGAAGAGTCACTTGAATTCTATCCAAGAGAGAGTTGTCTCGTCATGTGACTGATTCACTAAGATCCACTATCATCCAATAGATCCCTGAATAAGACTCGTGGCAGGGGCTTCCATATGATCGGTATGCATCCTCACAAGGAGGAAAACACAGGTGACTTCTTTTAGACAATCCTCATTCATCTAGGGGTATATCTTACATAGAAACATAGGATGTTTCTATATCTGAAACACGCGAAATCCAATCAGCCTACATGTATCCTCATCTGGTAATGTTGGTAGAAGCTTCTTCTCAACTAGTGGTGGTATAGTTGGTAAACCACTAGGAGGTTCTATCTCTGATATTGGCCCCTATACTGATTCCTCTTCACTATACGGATCATCCTTGTGATCACAAAGTGGAATCCTAGATAGCTTCCTACTTGGAGGAATCCTAAAATAAAAAAAAGACGTACAATGATAAATAGAGTATATTTGGGGAGATAACACAAGAAGTACATATAAACCACAACCATTCCAATATGATGTGTGTATAATTGTTTTCCCCTAAAAAAAGTGTTTTCATGTACCAGTTCAAAAAAGTAGGAAATTTGAGTCCTGATGCATGGATATGTCAGTTGCTGTAACAACACTGGAGTTCCTAGCCTAAAATCCAAACTTGTGACACTTAACACTATTGACCCTAATCAATCTCACATTCTCCAAATCCTAAAGTATAACCAAACACCTTTAGTACCACTCTCTCACAACCCGTCCCATAGGAGCTCATGTCATCACTACCCCATGTCCACCTCCTATAGGCTAGTAGCTGGTGACTAGCACCAAGTTGGAATATACCACAAATGGAGGCATTGGCCTAAGTATGTTTACACACACACATCTCCAAGAAACAAAATGCTGAAATATTAAACAACTAAAATAATGTATTCATACATCTATGTTCCCACAACAGTGTATGATAGTGAAAGTATAAGAATGTAAGTAGGGATAAATACAAACCCAGCATAAAGAGTCTAAAACCATAAGCCCAACCTATTTGAAAAAGGTAATGGGACAATTGTTTGAATCTACAAGAACAAACCTTGGTCTACCTGGTCTCACTAAGAATCGTTTGGTCCTAGTCCACCAAAGGTCGATCATCTGCAAAATACTTGACACGTGCAAGAAAATCTAGTGCAGGGGAGAGTATAACAATACTATGTAGAGCTCCTCGAAACAAAAAAGAAATACAAAATATGAAATTACAATCAACTACACATAGCTATATGTCTACAAAACATATAAAAGGAACATATAGATGAACTCAATATATACACCATTCCATTAGGTGGTCATAACCAACTACTAGACACAATATTCTTCTCGAAGCACGCTCATTCTGGGATCACTTACTCTTCAAGGAATGATATCATTGGAGAAACTTGATGAAGATGTCTATCTTATTTGACCCCCACCGAAATGAGAATGCACTGGTCAAGGAGTAATATGATACATAGATAGGGGATCGTGACCAGACTCATTGGGGGATACCACAGAATCAATATAGATCAACCCGCTATATAGGGGATCACTCCCAAACACACTTGAGGATACCACAGACCCTTCTAATTAGGTCCATTGGATGGAGGATCAACATCCAACTCTAAGAAGTCACACAATTCCACAAACTCCACTAGGGGTGAAATAGGATTTCACTCCAGCATTGGGGATGGATACTATACCCTATCTAAGACTCGACCAGTACAAGGTATTACAGTCCAGTGGTGTGGATTTAATGTTGTACTGAACCCTTGAGGAAAAGGACCAAGGGAATTATCTCAAACTACACAATTCCAAACTAAAACCCAAAATTTATCTCAAAAGGCCATCTCAACATTATAGTCTCAATGCCTTAGACGGTTCATGGATTGGATGTTCCGTTTAGAATATATACCCATTTAAACGAAACTACATTCAAGCCTACCGGGTTAAGCAGACATATCACCATGGTTGGTCCACATGCCACCACGTTCAACTACTGTGGTTGGTCAACATAATTTTTGGACCAACCATGAAGTCACTGCACCCACATTTGTCCATCGTGGACAACCATCATGGTCGGTCTCAACTGAGGTATGTCATGGTTGCCTCAAATTTGACCAAATTCCAACCCAACCCAATATCTTGACCCGACCCGACCCAACTTGAATGTCTCAGTCCACCTGGCCCAAATAGTCATCATGACCCATCTACCTCTAATTATGCCACCAACATCATCCCATTTCTATCTTCTTGATATGCCATTGTGTCTCCTATGATGCTTGAAAAATTAAACAATCGCAGATCCAGGATCACCCAAGCCTCACTATAGTCAAACAACATGTCTCATCCTCAGATATTCTTATAAAATAGAAAAAACATTATTCTTAATTGGGCGTCAAAGAATGTGAATTTGGGAATATTTCTTCAACCTAATCGCTCTTTCTTTTTCATCTCACCTTCGTTGTGCTCTGTCGATCTCAGATCTAAGATATTGGATCGTTGCACCAAGAAAAAGATGTGAAATGATCAATTGATCAGGATGTTTAAAACCGAAATCCAATGAATAATTCTTGTGGTGAAACATGAAAGTGGTTGGGAAGAACATTTAATAAATAAGAACTAACCTCCATCAATGTTCATTCAAATCATGGTTTGTTTCAGTTAGAAGAAAAATGAACCATCACCAAATTAATCCATTGAAACTTATCCCAATAAAATCCTCCAAAAAATAATTCCCTCCCCATAATACACATTATCCATGAATCAATCCATTCATTGATTTATTCATGTTTATTATATAAATTTTGAACAAGGAATTAAATAATTGAAACACATTCCCTACCTCAATTTTGATCAGTTGTTGGTGAAGAACAATTTTGCATCATTGTCGATCCTTGATCTATTGTCATTCATCCTAAAGAATTCCTAGATCTTTCTCTAACGATCCTCCAGAGGTTCAAGGATAATGTTTCTAACCCTATAATTATGGAATAAAGAAACATATATAGGTTTTCAATTGACAGCACCAAAAATAAGTTTTATTAACTAATTTTGTTACTTTTACATATCACAACAATTTTTTTACAAAAAACATATGTCGACTAAAGTTAGTTTGCACCTTGGGTAAATCCTCCATTAAAAACTCAACTGTAACCTCAAATTTTGGATCGGAGCACCCATTTATGATTTATCCAAACTTTTTAGGAAAACCATGTGTGTGTGCTATTGAGTATTTTAATATATTTCAGACATTAATTTAGGGTACACTGGGCCTCATAAGCACACATCATCTCAGAACCTGGTCCTGAAATCAGTCGATATAATATCAAAAAATAATACATAGAAAATATAAGACATTACAATTATTGAAAACCAAATTTCATAACAACTGAAGTGAAAGATATTGTCATTATTCAGAATCAGTTATCACGGTGTATAATTAATAACCTACACACAAAAAAACTATCTGAATCATCAAAGAAGATAAAAATAGATTTTTATGAGAGATCAAGTGGTAGATACATTGGGGGTAAGAATTGTCAATTTATTTCTTTCCATAAATGTGCAAAGTGAAACCCTATAGAATGTACCGAAGGAATAGAGAAAAAATTTATGTGTGGAAAATAAGGGAATTGATCAATGAATTGTCAAGGAAAATAAAGAGTTTGATAGAGGGATTTTATGTTTATCCTAAGGTAACATTGATAGTACAATGTATTTTCTGTGGGGAATATGTTCATTATCAATGAAAATTCCCTAATCCAAGGGTTTAACTCTTAGAACAAGGAATGAACAATGTTACACCAATCACTAATGTGTGAGGATTGAAGTGTCTGTTTATTAGGATTTAAAAATTATGTTGTAGAAGTATTATATCAATGATATTCTTGATATAAGATTCATAATACATCTAAGTATTATTCCATGGTATATTTTCGTTATGGTTGTTTCCTCTGGAAATGGGGATGACCTTGTTTGTTTAAGGTTCAAACATTCCAATCAGTTTCTAACGGGTTTATTTGTAGAACCAGAAACAACCAATGATTCTATATCCATTTGGACCTACTTTCCCAAGGTAGGTTCTCATTATTTGTGAACCAATGAGGCTTAAGAGTTTTCATTGGTCAAGAGGATGGGAGGTCGGACTCATCACACCTTTTTGGGGGGAATTATTGTCTACTTCGGGACTCTCTTTATAGATTTGAGTTCTGTTCGTGAATCCTTATTAAATTACCAAGTATAAAAATTATTTTTCCTTTAGATCTGACAATCAATGATTAATATTTAAGTGATTTAGAGAATCTTTTATTTGTATTTAAGTTTATTCATCGATAGAAAATTATCTATATTTGTTAGATATTCTTATTCAATGATATCCTTCAATACATTATATAGAGATCTATTGGTCATTATGATAACCATATTGGTTTTAAAGCCACTAAGCAGGGCACTTGAAGTTTATTGTCATTCAGAAGGACATGGATTATTTCATAGTGGGGATCGTACCTGCAGATGGGTTACCTACATATCATTGTTTAGAAAAGGAATCAGAACCCACGTAGTTCAAGTAAATAAGTTTGAGGCTTATGCATGATTTATGGCGCAAATAAATATTTCATAATTACATTAACACTCTATGCTCACATGAGTCATGGTTGGTGTGAGAAACAAGAGGTATTAGTAAAACCCAACGATTGTTCCATGAAAGATAAAATTATAAGAAATTATGTGGGGCTTATGTATGTATGACTGCCCATATAGATGGATATCAGGACTTACTTCGGAGAAGAAGCCCGGGAACAAGGTCCATAAAGGTATGTGTGCTTTATGGAGATTTTGATACTTAATTTAGTACTTAATCTTAAGGAGGATGCCCAAATTAGAGGGGACTTGTGATTTGGTTTTATTCCTGAGAAGGAAACCCAGATCAAGAGAAATTAAGATTGGGGCTTACTCCTAAAGGGGAGGCCCGGGTTAAGGGGAATTATCACTAGGGATTACTCCTGAAAAAGAGGCCCAGGTTAAGAGGACTTGAGACTTTGGGGATTAACCCTAAGGAGGATGAGAAAACTGGGGAAATTGGGGCTTACTCTTGAGGAGGATATAACAACCCATACTTTACATACATTGTTAATACTTCAAAATTGAAGCATACTTATTACAACATATAACAAAACCATGAAATGACCGTATAGGTATAGTGTCTTTAGAAACTGGGAAACATAAACAACTGGTTCATAAATCTTCTACAGTGTCTCCCATTTATTTCATCATATCTAGGGTCCCTTTTAGCATATTCTACTTAATATCCATCTTCCTGACCTAGGGAAAAGAAAACATACAAAAAAGGGTGAGCTCAAATGCTCAGCAAGGGCAAATAAAGGAAATAAAAATCATATCATATCTTATTTAAAATCATAGCCTGCAAAAGAGATCATAATATCATAAAATTGAATAAATCATAGAAGTGAAAATGAGATCCCCATAATCATAACATAAAACTTGAAACATTGTGGCATGCACACATAATCATGGAAAATCATTTCTTGTTAGTCATGACTCATTGCCAAGACTATCTTAGCGGACAAAGTCCATTTCTGAACCGAGTTCACTCCTCGTTTCAGTCCTGTATCACTGAACCGAAATAACCTTCTGTTCTATCCATGTCTATCTCATGAGATATAAATCATTACCCAATGCATTGGAGGGAGATATAGGTCCCACCCATCTTATAATGAATCCTTTCTTATGCGTGCCACAAAATCATAAATCATACATCATCGCATAACACATGTAACAAAAATGGGATTCTTGAAACATCAGGACATCATAAAACAAATCATATAAGGTAAATGACTTCATAAAAATAATTCCCTCAAAACATAATCAAATAAATGTAATAATAGGGATAAAAACAAGAACCCTATATTATCTTAGATGGAAAATAATTTTGATAAAACATTTGAACTCCATTCTTGAGGAAAATATCCTTTCTACTTCAAAAACAGTTTTCCTTTATTAACATGTCATACAACTTTAAACTAAAAGAAGTTGATTAAAAATAAACATGAAAACTTGTAAAGGAAGCTTCTTGGAAATAATGTTTTACAAATCCATTCATGCCGTATAAGTTAAAAAAAACATTCTTTGTACTTTTGTCGGAAAAGTCAAAAAGTACCTCGTACGAAAAACGACAAAAGATTCCTTCCATATCTTTTACTAAAAACTCACCGAAGGGTAAAATTGGATTTAAACAATTGTAGGTGGATGGAAATAATATTACATATTGAGGAAACATGGATGTGGATGATAAAATACACCCCAGTAAATACCAAAGTATAAACAATCTCGGATAAAAATGAGATTGTGATATTTCCCTTACCTTAGGTCCAACTTGCTTTGTAAGTGTCCAAAACTCCCGTATAATGATTTAAATAATGTTATTGACTTATTCCAGAATCATACTTATTTTTATGATATCATATATGGTCATATTCTTAGCTTCTTAGTAATAATATTTCATTGCTACTTGTTATTCGGGTGTTTATAACTTTTTGTTCTTATGCATGTTTTGTCGAAAAAATTCTTATTCTTTTCTTTAGGTTATAGATACCTCATTTACAGAATGGTATTAGTGTAATATATATCATATTAAGTCATTCAATTCATTTATATAATCATTATGAAATGAAAATCATGTAGAACGAGTCGCATCACATCGTGGAGATGGTATTCCGTACGTACGCACGAGTGATGATATCATTCCTATGATCGTGGAATTGTATTTAAGTGTATTTATACTATTTCAGTATCAATATCACTTTATAATAATCATATATAGTTACTCATTACACCATTATACCCATCCTTGTAAGGTGATGGTGGAAAATAGATTACACCATGGCGTGGAGACGGTATTCCGTACGTACGCACACGCGGTGATTTCATTTTTCCGTAGGATGGATAGAAGGTGAACTAGGGTTGTTTCATATTTATAATAACATATCAGTATGTAATTAATACTGATGTTATTACTTTATCATGAAACAACTAAATAAGAATAAGTTGAAGAAGAAATAAATTAAAAAGATCGGTAATGAATATTACCTCTTCTTTGAAACGCCTCTTTGAATCCTCCACTTAGGGAACTAAGATTGGTCTTTGAAGAAGACCAGGACCTCTAGGATTATTCTAGGGAAGTGGATAAGGGATTTTTTCTGGGGTTGGCTGAGCTTGAGTGCTCAAATTGGTGTGAGGAGGAGGGGGAGGAGGTGCCCTTTTATAAGGGAGGAGAGGGGCACCTTAGGAATATCTCAAAATATTATTTTATATTAAAGTCAAAATCGGTTTATAATGGTTCCAAAGGGTCTTATTTCGAAGGTAAAGTGGGGAGGGGTCGAAATACTATCAACCAATAGGATTTAGAAAAGTTTAGGTTATTATTTTAACCTTATCAATTAGATTTAACTCTCAGTTAAAGAATTTAACTTTTACCGTGACTTTTTGTTTTCTTACACTATATGGTTAATACACTTACTATAACAGACCAAACGAACCCCAAGTTGTTTATTATTAATATATATGTCCTTATCTATGTCATTTGGCCGAACCTTAGATTTTTAGGAATAAAATAACAATTAATAATATAATATGTTTTTTAAAAACTATTTTATGTCAATTTTGACACTATTTAGTAATTGATTTTTTTGAAAATCATAACAGAATTATTAGTTCGAACCATGTTACTTAAATCAATACTAACATGTCATATTTACCTAGAAAATTAGTGGGATTCATAAAAAGTCTCAAATTACATTTATTTTGGGGTTTATAACATCAATTATGTCAATATTTCATTAATAAGATAATTACTGCATCATCATTGTGTCATAAATAAATTAACTTATTTAATGTCTAAAAATTACAAATAAAATACCATTATTTATGAAATATTTTTAGCTTACTATTGAATATTTATAGTCGAATTTATCTTATGTATATCCCCATATTAAAAATTATTTACTTATTAAACTTTGATTTTAACTATTTTAACCCTTCTTTAAATAAATTAATAATAAATGTCCTAATCTAATCCAAGTGGGCCTAAATGGTCATATTTTATTTCTAAGTTTGTTTTTGGTCGAATTACACTTATCCAATAGAATTAGGACATGTGTTAGGGTAATAATAATATCATATTTACCCTTAATTACCCCATTTACTTTTTACCGTGGTAAAAAAATGTAAAAAGTTACTATTCACCAAAAATTATTTTCATCTAATTGAACCACATTTTAGTCCTTGATATTAACCGTGTCTCTCGGATTTTCAAAATTCCACTCACAGAAGTGGTAAAATTATGTTTTATGAAAAATTCAGTTTTTTAACTACCACTTAGTGGTTTCACTATTCATCAAAAATTGAAAGTTTTCAGAAAAATACCAAAATTTCACCCTAGGCTAATTTCGATATTCCGAATCCAAAAATGAAGTCCATTTTGAAAAATAAAATTTAAAAAATTTTAAATAGTGGTTATTACTATTCATAATGGCTAGTTTTAATAATATTTTAATAGCATATCGTTGTTTAGTGAAACTCGGTATTGCGTACGACGCACGCTGTCGAGGAAGGTCGCGATTTAGTGAAAAGTAAGTCAAGATAGTGTGTAGTGAAAGATTCCTTTGATGATATATATATAACATAAAAACAAAATATTACTCATAAAAATCTCGGGTGTTACATTCTACCCCCCTCAAAAAGAATTTCGCCCTCGAAATTCGTCACTTTGTAACAAACAGATGAGGATACTTCTCCCTTATCATATCCTCAAGCTCCCATGTAGATTATTCAAGTTGGTGGTTCCTCCATAAAACTTTCACCAATCGAGTGGTCTTGTTTTGTAGGACTTTTTTGCTACGATCGAGAATCTCTATCGGTTGTTCTTCATAAGAAAGATCTTGCTCCAGCGGTACAACTTCTGAGCTGAGTACATGTGAAGGATCAGGTATGTACTTTCTCAGGAGAGATACATGGAACACATCGTGAACTTGAGAGAGATTTGGTGGAAATTCCAATCGGTAAGTTACCTTCCCTACACGATCCAGTATTTCGAAAGGACCGATATATCTAGGGCTTAACTTCCCCTTCTTTCCAAATCTCATGACTCTCTTCCAGGGAGATATCCGTAAGAACACTTTATCACCCACTTCAAACTCTAGGTCTTTTCTTCGGCTGTCGGCATAACTTTTCTATCGACTCTAAGCTGCTCTTATGTTTTGTTGAATAGATCTGACCTTTTCTGCCATTTCATCAATGAGATCAGGTCCTAATAGCTTTCTTTCCCCAACTTCATCCCAGCAAGTTGGAGTCATGCATTTCTTTCCATAGAGAGCTTCATAAAGAGCCATCTGAATACTGGAGTGAAAGCTATTATTATAAGAAAATTCCACCAAAGGTAGGTGTTGATCCCAACCTCCTTTGAAATCCATAGAGCAAGCTCTCAACATATCTTCTAGGGTTTGAATTGTTCTTTCAGACTGACCGTCTGTCTGAGGATGATAAGCAGTGCTGAAACTCAACTCTGTATCCAGAGTATGCTGAAGACTTCTCCAGAACTTCGAGGTAAATCTCGGATCCCGATCAGATATAATAGAAAGTGGTACTCCATGCAATCTTACCACTTCCTTTACATATATCCTGGCAAGCTGATCCAGAGAGAAATCCTCTCTAATAGCAATGAAGGGTGCAGACTTTGTAAGACGATCAACTATGACCCAGATAGCATTATTGCCTTTGGATGTTTTAGGAAGCCCTGTGACAAAGTCCATAGTGATGTTTTCCCACTTCTATTCGGGTATGGGTAATGGTTGTAACATCCCCTTATACTTCTATCTCTCAGCCTTAACTTGTTGACAAACCAAGCATCGAGAGACATATTCAGCAACATCTCTTTTCATGCCATCCCACCAGAAGTACTCTTTCAGGTCCCTATACATCTTCGTGCTTCCAGGATGAATACAGAATGAATAACTATGAGCCTCATCCAGCAGCTCCTTCTTTAATTTGGGGATGGGAGGAACACAAACCCGATTCCTGAACATTATTATCCCATCACAATCAAGGTTGAACTCAGGAACATTTCTCACCTTCTTTTGTAACTCGACATCTTTTTTATGTGCCTCTTTAATCTTCACATGTATAGATAGTTGAACATTCATTTGAGAGAGATAAGATTTTTCCCCTTCCATTATAATTCCAAGATCCATCCTTTGTAAATCCATAAATATTGGATCATTTGTGATCCTCATCATGGATAAACTAGCATGGCCTTGTCGACTTAATGCATCTGCCACCTTGTTTGCTTTCCCAGGGTAGTAATGGATTGAGCAGTCTTAATCCTTAATCAGCTCCAACCATCTTATTTGACGCATATTCAGCTCCTTTTGTGTGAAAATATACTTTAAACTTTTATGATCAGTATAAATATTACACCTTTCACCATAAAGGTAATACCTACAAATCTTTAATGCAAAGATTACCGCAGCTAACTCCAAATCATGTGTTGGGTAATTTTGCTCATGGATTTTCAACTGTCATGAGGCATAAGCTATCACCATATCATTTTACATAAGAACACACCCTAATCCCTTCTTGGATGCATCACTATAGATCAAAAACCTTTCTCCACTACAAGGCAGTGTGAGCACAGGTGAACTAGATAACCTTCTTTTCAAATCCTTGAAATTCTCTTCACATTCTTCCGTCCAGAAAAACTTAACTCCTTTCCGAGTCAACTTGGTGAGTGGATTAGATAATCGTGAAAAATATTTCACAAAACCTTGATAATATCCAGCCAAACCAAGAAAACTTCGGATCTCAGTTACTGTTGTTGGTCTCGACCATCATTCGATAACCTCTGTTTTTGCTGGATCCACAGATATCCCCTCTTTTGAGATTATGTGACCCAAAAATGCAACTTTTTGAAGCCAAAATTCACACTTGGTAAATTTGGCATAAAGCTTCTCCTTTCTCAGGGTCTTCAATATAATTCTCAAGTGATCTTCATGCTCTTCCTTGCTCTTTTAATAGAGAAGAATATCGTCTATAAATACTACCACAAATTGATCAAGATAGTCTCTAAAGACTCTATTCATTAGATCCATGAAGATAGCAGGGGCATTAGTAAGACCAAATGGCATCATTATAAATTCATAGTGTCCATACCTTGTACGGAAAGTCGTCTTTGGTATATCCTCCCGTTTAACCCTTAATTGATGATACCCTGAATGAAGATCAATCTTGGAAAAGTATTGAGCTCCGTGTAGTTGGTCAAATAGGTCATCAATGCGCGGGAGAGGATATTTGTTCTTGATAGTGATCTTATTGAGTTCTCGATAATCAATGCAGAGTCTCATTGATCCATCTTTCTTCTTAAAAAATAGAACAGGTGCTCCCCAAGGTGACGCACTAGGGTGTATGAATCCCTTATCAAGATTCTCTTGGAGCTGCTTCTTCAATTCCTGCAACTCAATTGGGGCCATTCTATAAGGTGTCTTTGAAATAGGCAAAGCACTCGGTACGAGTTCTATTGAAAACTCAACTTCACGATTTGGTGGAAGACCCAGTAATTCCTCCGGAAAGACATCATCAAACTCCCGTACAATGGGAAAATTCTTAATCGTGAGTTTCTCACCAACCATTTGAGATAAATAACCTTCATTTAGTGGAATCAAGACCCATAAGATAGAATAAATTTCCACTGGAAGGTTATGTTCATCCTTGCATTGATAGACGATCATAGATTGATCTGGAATATGAAATGTGACTTCCCTTATTTTGAAATTGATATGAGCTCCATATAAATAAATCCAATCCATGCCAAGAATCACATCAAATTCCACTATAGGAAGGATCACAAGATTTTCAGGAAGCACTTTCCCACAAACTTCTATCGAAGAAGAATTATAAACTTTTGATGCGACTGTTGTGCAATTAGGTGTTGTCACAGCTAACTCAACATCTAATTGTTGAGGTAATACGGTGATACCCTTAGAAAATTCTTCAGAAATAAAAGAGTGGGTGGATCCAGAATCAAATAAAACATTTGCTACTTTATAGTGGATGGTAATTGTACCTTTCACCACTTCGTTATCGTACTCCACATCGCTGATAGAAATTGCATGTGACATTCCTTTGTCTTTAGCCTTAAGAGTTTGTTGATGTCGACCATCATCATCAACCCTTGGATTTGGGAATTGATTGGCATAATGCCCCATCTCCTTGCACTTGAAACATTGAAGTGTAGTAGGTTCATTCTGTGTATCCCTTCTTTTGTTTTCATCATTAGACATCTTCTACCCATTATTGCGGCATTCAAATGCCCGATGACCTTCCTTTCCACATTTGAAACATTTACTTGTCCCTTTAAGACAACTCCCTCCATGTTTCTTTCCACACATTGAGCATAAGGGAAAGCTCATCTTCTTTTTAGTGTGCTCTTTAGATTTTCCTTTGAATTCCATTTTCCTCTTCTTATCAAACCCATATGACTGATGGGTTACTCCAATCTCTATCTCGACTTTGAGAGCACATCGATCGATTTCCTCGTAGCTATTGAAGTCCCTTATGGCTAACGCCCTTCGAAGACTTGGTTTAAATCCACTAATGAATCGATCGATCTTACTCTCTGGTTGGATAATAATACAAGAAGCGTACCTTGCAAGTCTTGTAAAATTTGCTTCATAGGTACCAACAGATTCACCATCCCTTTGCTTCAGTTCAAGAAACTCTTTCTCCATCTTTGTTCGGAGAATACGAGGGATGTACTTATTGAAAAATAAGTTCTTGAGCTCGTCCCATTCCATGGACTCAATTTCATCCCTTTGCCTCATATTCTTAATAAGATTCCACCATTGATCAGCATCTCCTTCCAAACGATACACTTCTAGGATGACTTTATCATGTTTAGAACATTGAAGAACTGAAAATATCTTTTCAGTAGTACTAATCCATTGTTCAGCAACTAATGGATCAGTAGACCCGTTGAAAGAAGGTGGACGTTGCCTCATGAAGGATTCAACAGAATGTTGCTCCTTCCTTTGCTCGTTTGGAAGTCCTGCATGATTCATATCTTGAGAAATTTGTGTGAGCATGGCTACAAGATTTTGCATTCCATCTCCTATAACGTTTGGTTTCTCAGGGGGACAATCATTTCATTTCCCGTCACATTCCGCATTAACATGGTTCCTTCGGGTTCCATCCATTGACTAAAACCAAGAAGAATAGTGTGGGAAACACTAATTATAATTGGAAAACCACATAATCAAGAATAAAATTTCACACATAAGGTCTTATCCTAGGTTTTTCATGGCCATTTCTAAAACACTAATATTGTGTTCTATGCTTAGACTTATCCTTAGGGTTCTTACTAAGGATTTCACATCCTAGTTTCCAAAGGTTGACTATACCTTTCCTCTGATACCAACTATAACAACCCATACATTACATACATTGTTAATACTTCAAAATTGAAGCATACTTATTACAACATATAACAAAACCACAAAAGGACCGTATAAGTATAGTGTCTTTAGAAACTGGGAAACATAAACAACTGGTTCATAAATCTTCTACAGTGTCTCTCATTTATTTCATCATATCTAGGGTCCCTTTTAGCATATTCAACTTAATATCCATCTTCCTGACCTGGGGAAAAGAAAACATACAAAAACGGGTGAGCTCAAATGCTCAGCAAGGGAAAATAAAGGAAATAAAAATCATATCATATCTTTTTGAAAATCATAACCTGCAAAAGAGATCATAATATCTTAACATGGAATAAATCATAGAAGTGAAAATGAGATCCCCATAATCATAAAATAAAACTTGAAACTTTGTGGCATGCAAACATAATCATGGAAAATCATTTCTTGTTAGTCATGACTCATTTCCAAGACTATCTTAGCGGACAAAGTCCATTTCTGAACCGAGTTCACTCCTCGTTTCAGTCTTGTTTCACGGAACCGAAATAACCTTCCGTTCCAGCCATGTCTATCTCATGAGATATAAATCTTTACCCAATGCATTGGAGGGAGATATAGGTCCCACCCATCTTATAATGAATCCTTTCTTATGTGTTCCACATAATCATAAATCATACATCATCGCATAACACATGTAACAAAAATGGGATTATTGAAACATCATGACACCATAAAACAAATCATATAAGGTAAATGACTTCATAAAAATAATTCCCTCAAAACATAATCAAATCAATGTAATAATAGGGATAAAAATAGAACCCTATATTATCTTATATGGAAAATAATTTTGATATAACATTTGAACTCCATTCTTGAGGAAAATATCCTTTCTACTTCAAAAACATTTTTCCATTCTTAACATGTCATAAAACTTTAAACTAAAATAAGTTGATTAAAAATAAACTTGAAAACTTGCAAAAGAAGCTTTTTGGAAATAATGTTTTACAAATCCATTCATGCTGTATAAGTTAAAAAAAACATTCTTCATACTTTTGTCGGAAAAGTCAAAAAGTACCTCGTACGAAAAACGACAAAAGATTCCTTTCATATCATTTACTAAAAACTCACCGAAGGGTAAAATTGGATTTAAAAAATTTTAGGTGGATGGAATTAATATTACATATTGAGGAAACATGGATGTGGATGATAAAATACACCCCAGTAAATACCAAAGTATAAACAATCTCGGATAAAAATGAGATTGTGATATTTCCCTTACCTTAGGTCCGACTTGCTTTGTAAGTGTCCGAACCTCCTGTATAATGATTTAAATAATGTTATTGACTTATTCCAGAATCATAATTATTTTTTTGATATCATATATGGTCATATTCTTAGCTTCTTAGTAATAATATTTCATTGCTACTTGTTATTCGGGTGATTATAACTTTTTGTTCTTTTACGTGTTTTGTCGAATAAATTCTTATTATTTTCTTTAGGTTATAGATAACTCATTTAAATAATGGTATTAGTGTAATATATATCATATTCATTCATTGAATTCATTTATATGATCATTATGAAATGAAAATCATGTAGAACGAGTCGCATCACATCGTGGAGACGGTATTCTGTACGTACGCACGAGTGATGATATCGTTCCTATGATCGTGGAATTGTATTTAAGTGTATTTATACTATTTCAGTATCAATATCACTTTATAATAATCATATATAGCTACTCATTACACCATTATACCCATCCTTGTAAGGTGATGGTGGAAAATAGATTACACCACAGCGTGGAAACGGTATTCCGTACGTACGCACGCGCGGTGATTTCATTTTTCCGTAGGATGGATAGAAGGTGAATTATGGTTGTTTCATATTTATAATAACATATAAGTATGTAAGTAATACTTATGTTATTACTTTATCATGAAACAACTAAAGAAGAAGAAGTTGAAGAAGAAAGAAATTGAAAAGATCGGTAATGGATATTACCTCTTCTTTGAAACGCCTCTTTGAATCCACCACTTAGGGAACTAATATTGGCCTTTGAAGAAGACAAGAACCTCTATGATTATTCTAGGGAAGTGGAGAAGGGATTTTGGTAGGGTTTGGCCGAGCTTGAGTGCTCAAATTTGTGTGAGGAGGAGGGGGGGAGGTGCCCTTTTATAAGGGAGGAGAGGGGCACCTTAGGAATATCTCAAAATATTATTTTATATTAAAGTCAAAATCGGTTTATAATGGTTCCAAAGGGTCTTATTTAGAAGGTAAATTGTGGATGGGTAGAAATCCTATCAACCAATAGGATTTAGACAATTTTAGGTTGTTATATTAACCTTATCAATTAGATTTAACTCTAAGATAAATAATTTAACTTTTACCGTGACTTTTTGTTTTCTTACACTATATGGTTAATACACTTGCTATAACATGCCAAACGAACCCGAAGTTGTTTATTATTAACATATATATCCTTATCTAAGTCATTTGGCCGAACCTTAGATTTTTAGGAATAAAATAACAATTAATAATATAATATTTGTTTTAAAAACTATTTTATGTCAATTTTGACACTATTTAGTAATTGATTTTTGTGAAAATCATAACAGAATTATTAGTTCGAACCAAGTTAATTAAATCAATACTAACATGTCATATTTACCTAAAAAATTAGTTTTATTCATAAAAAGTCTCAAATTACATTTATTTTGGTGTTTATAACATCAATTATGTCAATATTTCATTAATAAGATAATTACTGCATCATCATTGTGTCATAAATAAATTAACTTATTTAATGTCTAAAAATTACAAATAAAATACCACTATGTAAGAAATATTTTTATATTTCTAATTAATATTTATAGTTGAATTTATCTTATGTATAACCCCATATTAAAAATTATTTACTTATTAAACTTTGATTTTAACTATTTTAACCCTTCTTTAAATAAATTAATAATAAATGTCCTAATCTAATCGAAGTGAGCCTAAATGGTCATATTTTATTCCTAAGATTGTTTTCGGTCGTATTAAATTTATCCAATAGAATTAGGACATGTGTTAGGGTAATAATAATATCATCTTTACCCTTAATTACCCTATTTACTTTTTACCGTGGTAAAAAAAAGTAAAAAGTTACTATTCACCAAAATTTATTTTCATCTCATTGAACCACATTTTAGTCCTTGATATTAACCGTGTCTCTCAGATTTTCGAAATTCCACTCACAGAAGCGGTAAAATTAAGTTTTATGAAAAATTCATTTTTTTAACTACCACTTAGTGGTTTCACTATTCATCAAAAATTGAAAGTTTTCAGAAAAATACCAAAATTTCACCCTAGGATAATTTCGATATTTCGAATCCAAAAATGAAGTCCATTTTGAAAAATAAAATTTATAAAATTTCAAAAAAGTGTTTATTACTATTCATAACGGCTAGTTTTAATAATATTTTAATAGAATATCGTTGTTTAGTGAAACTCGGTATTGCGTACGACGCACGCTGTCGAGGAACGTCGCGATTTCATGTAAAGTAAGTCAAGCTTGTGTGTAGTGAAAGATTCCTTTGATGATATATATATAACATAAAAACAAAATATTACTCATAAAAATCGCGGGTGTTACAGAGGATTCCCATGTTTAAGGAAAATTATGATTGGGGCTTACTCCTAAAAAGGATGCCCATATTAAGGAAACTTGTACTGGGGCTTACTTCTGAAAAGGAGGCCTAGGTTATGGAACATGGGGCTTACTACTAAGGAGGATGCCCAGATTAAAGATCTTCTCATCTTAAAGTATGAGGTTGAATGAATAAAATCTCTAACCGTAGTGACATAAAGATATGTAAATCACTAGGTTTTGAGAGATGTTCAATAGAATTCCTTTCAGATAAGGAAGATAATAAAGGAACCATGCCAAAAATGGCTTTGAAGAGGGTTTTGAAGGCTAAATCATGAATAGGAGAGGTGGATTTAAAGAAAATATTTGAATAAGCAGGAGGGGAAACCAAAAATATGTAGGCACACAAGTCATGTTGGGGCGCACAAGTACTGGTCGCGCAAGTATACTTGCGTGACACATGTGTACTTGCGCAACAGTTAACCCGTGGGGTAATACTTGTGAGAGACTTGGCTCAAGACCTTAGTATTATCCCTTAAGGATTCCAAAAGTGTGGCACACAAGTTTTGTTAAAGGGATAAGGTGGCTCGTAAGTGTCTTCATTTCGTTTAAGGGTTAGACACTTAGGCATGCAAGTGTTGATGAATTTCATCACTTATGCCTTGTTCACCCTCTTTAGATCATCCATTATAGGTAATAAATTACCATAGAAGTGTTCAAAAGACTTCAGGTAAGGAATAGGGCACCGAGATCTTAAATCTGAATTTTGGAATTTTTTGTCCCCAAAATGGGGGGGCCCACAAGGGGTATTTTATAGGCTACTGAAAAACATTGGAGAAAATCAAATAGGGCACGCAAGTCACCTACGCGGCCAATATGTGGCGCGCACGTATACTTGCCCAACAATGATGAAACTTGCACGACCCATTCTTAAACAAGTCCTTTTTCATTCCTTTGTCAATTTTTGATGTTTCTTCAAAGGATGAATCTATTTATGAAATGGTATTCACCTTTTTCAATCGTTAGAATCTGTGAGAGAAAGGAATGTCAATAAAAGTACCCCCTCGCAGTTGGATCCAGAAGGAAGAAGGATTTGACTCTGAGGTAAAGGATAAAACCAAGGAACTTCAGCGTGCATGTTTTGAGCACGCAAGTGGAGGCGCGTAGGTGAGAGCCGCGCAGGTTACGACGTTTTGGGTACAGCCTTGGCCTATAAATATGCTGCCATTATTGCATAAATCAACAAGCTTTCAAACCTTCCCTCTCTCTCCGTACAGGTTTCTCTCATCGCGCAAGTGACTTGTTTTCTGCTGGTTCACGTTTCTATTCATGTCGCGATTCTGCAGAGGTATTTGGACTTTCACGGTGATACCTATGTTCCCAAACTTTCACAACACAATTACACTTGCGTGCCAACTTGGGACTTGCGCGCCTTAATAACTTGTCCATTTTTTCACTTCTCTTCACAAATTTTATGAAAAACAACTTAATTAAGAGTTAATTATTCGGCCTTTATGAAGATTAAATGGTTCCCAAAAGAATTGGAATGACTGATGAGATGGAAAGCAAGCGGATTGATGATATGATGAATGTTGTTGGCCATGATTACTATAATATTTGTGACAACACTCTCCCAGATCTGGCCAAGTATTTGAAGAAGTATCATCTTAATTTCCCACAAAGTATTTACCTACCTCTGTATGGGCATGGTCATCTAAAAGAAGTTAACATTACAGAGCGAAAGAAATATCTTTCACATTCTTGGTTTCACACTTACACCAATTTTTCTTCAGTAAATGTCTCAATTGGAGGATCATTTGTAAATATTAGAATAGTGTAGAAGGCCTACATAATGCATCATAGCCCTTGTGACCCAGATCTGAAACCTCAAAAGCCTGAGCTGTAACCACATTGTTAACCTTCAATCTTCCGAAATTCTTAGATGAATAAATCCAAAGGATGGAAGAAGAGTTAATACTTCAATCCAGGAGGAGGTTTGAAGCCAACTTGGATGTGGGAATATTGGGTGCGAAAAATCTGCATAGAGATTGTCAAGGATTTAAAAGGAGCTGTAATATATGAAGCTGTTTTTGCTGGGCAGACATATGTCTATAGGAATGATGACTTTGTGCAAGAGCTAATTAGCCACTGGAGCCCAGAAACCAATTCTTTCCATCTTACTCATGGAGAGGTAGTCATCAGTTTGTTGTATGTCTACAAGATCTCGGGGGATCCAATTTTGGGTGATATGTATGATGAATTCATCCCTCCCAAGGAGACTTGGAATGATTTGGAGAAGACTTTGTCATTGGATCGGGAGTTATTGAAAATTTTCTACAAGCTCAAGAACTCAAAGACCTCCAAAACTCATTCTAGAAAGGATATTCATCTAGAGGAGTGGATGGATATGTTTATTTCCAAGACAGAGGTGAAGGGGCCCACCTGTACTCGTCCTACTACCTACCCCCAGAGAAGAGAAGAGGGGTTCTTTTTACACATTTTGGATGACTCTAGAAGTGGGAGAATTTGAGAAGTGGTGGTACGAAGTGGATCATAGAATCCTAGAGAAGACATGTCTGGCGGGCTTCTTAGCCTTGTGGCTCATTGTTTATCTTCTTCCAGTCAAGGATTCGAAGGGATGCGTCAGGCCAGGGACCTTCGTTCTTCCTGCCAAGTTGGATGAGAGGAAACTGGTTGGGTTGACCACCCCCATTTTGGTGAAGATTCACAGGATCTTACTCCATGTCATTATGGGTAAGTCCCCTTTGATAATAGTGGGACCATTCCATGTTTTTTGGGGATGGATGACCACTCATTTTAGGACATATGCTGTACAGAATAGAGTACAAGTTCTTGGAAGTTCTTTCAGGCCATCAGTGCAGGTATTTTCTGAAATTTCTCCATTAGCCCTCAACCCCTATGATATTAAGGAGAGGTTGAGCATGTTCAAGGAATTCCATTTCTTTCCTTATGGAAACCTTCCAACCAGGAAGTTTGTAGATAATGGAACAGTCGGCCTGGAACTGATGTCATACATGCTGGCTTGCAGAGATGGTGCATTGGCCACCAAGATTGACAAAGATATTATAGAGGAGGCCTATGATTCATACCGATTTTCACGTCAATTCAAGTATCTGCAACAGACTGTTGTATCCCCTCCTATACATGTCATGTCATAGTAGCATCTGATGGTTTCCTGAAAACTATGGTTGCTGACATCCGTGGAGAAGACTGGGGTAATGTTTGATCAACTTATTCCTAAAGTGGCGAGTAACTTGACTACACGGTATGCTGAGAACTGGGTAGCATCATACCTTAAAGGAGTATTGAATCATCTGGTTCATCGGGTGGGGAAGAAGAAGAGAACTGTTGAAAAAGATACCCTTCATCTGGAAGGTGAATCTTCCACACTCGAAGCTGATTCACCTGGTTCCTCACCCAGGGCTGACTCTCATGATTCTCAGGATGGGGATGATGAGGCATGACAAGTGTCAAAGAAGCCTCATGATAGATATAATCCTCCTGTCAGAATCAAGAGACCCACTCCATCGACTCTTAGTGAGTTAATTTATTGAGGAAATTTAATTTTCATTAATTTATATAGCAATAAGTATCATTTTATTATTCTCTATCTGTGATTTCAAGAGCTGGGAAAAGTTGAAGTCCAAGATTGTAGGACCCTCCTCGCAGCCTTCTGGTACACATATTGAATATCGACGACCAGAGGCTGTCCAAACATGGAGAAGTTTATATTGCGATGCTGAAACTACCTGGCTAGACCTGTTCGAGGGGCTAAACATCCCTTGAATAGGGAATCTTTGGGCCTCTACCGATATTCATTTTGAGGATAACCCCAATGAAGTGCGGGCCTACATCAGAGAGCTGGAGATGCTCATATATCCCATCGATGATTCAATTCCTATCACCAATCAGGTGAAGGAAATGATAGATCGTGGCACCACTGAGGGGACTGGTGCTTCGGGAGATGAGGAGTGGCAAAATTACATGGCTCCTAAAGATGTAACTATCTTTCTTTATTTTCTTTGTAACTTGATTCCAGTTAAATCTTTGTTACTTAGGGAAATTATTTTCTTCATCCTACAGCTTGAAAAGAAATGAACTACTAATGTTCCTTCACCAGAGTATAGCCCTGGTGGTACTGCCATCGGGGCTAATGAATCTCCTCGTGAGTTGGGCGAGGTATCTCCCATCCATCAGACCATGGAGGAGGAGTTATACATGGCACTTCATTATCCAATTCCTGTATTTGGAGATGATGATGTCATCGCTCCCAAAAAAAATAATAAAAAAATACATCGAAGGAAGAAGACCACAGCTCAATGCTTTATTAGAAGTGGTAAGTCCTTTAGATAGTCATGAGTCTTAACCCATGAAAATATTTCTCATACTTCTTGGGATTACAGGGGCTTCTTCAATTTCCCCTTTGAGGGAGAGTACTCACCCTCCTCTGAGAACGATGGAGGGTGCTAGTGAACAGTCACAAATGCTTGCTGACTTGGATGCTCCTGAAGAAGAGCCAATGTCTGTTCCCATTACTATTCTTGCTGCTTCTACAAGGTTAGAAGAGAATTCTTCTGGTAATTTAACTATTCTTCATAAAATGTTGAATAAAAACATCAACTGACTTTCATTCTGTGATACTTTAGGTTCAACACCTACACCAGAACATTTGGTGCCACTGCAACTGATGCCGTAATTTTATCTGAAGAAACTATCTAGGGTCAGAGGCTGTAGGATGAGGATTTCCAAGAATATACATTGAATGCTCCCACTGGTGAGACTATCCAGGAATCTGAGATATATTTGGATGAATTGATGAAACTAGCTGCATCTTTTGAAGACATTTTAGATCATGTTAAATTACCATGAAATTTAGAAGATTTTGGATGTGACTTTTATCCTTCTTCCTGTTAAAATAACTTATTAATAAATCTCTGACCATGATTGGTTAAAATGTGCAGTTCCATCTGAGCAAGTTGCAGAACTACCAATGCTTGTAGGGGGTATGGACAACCCTACTATTACAGAGACACTTGCTCAAGTGGAGATGAACCCAGTAGAGCTTCCTGAAACTCATCCTGAAAATCTTGTTGAAGCTAGGAAAGACGGGGAGTATCCTTATCATGTTGTTGATCTACCGTTGGGTAAGAGATAACAATAATTTTGGCTGTAATTACTTTTCAAGACAACTTAATCAAATTTTTTGATCTTTTGGAATTAACCAAAACTCTCAATTGACTATCTAGGGCCGTCAATTTTAGTGGCTAGATCTGGAGGTGAAACCTCAGCCTCTACCCCAATGGGAATAGAATGTGAAGTAACATAGGCCATGGGGGATGGAGTAGAACATGGAACTTCCCTAAGTGAATTAATCCTAGATTATATTCCCCCCTATGATAGTGATGTTGAGTCATACCCGTAAGTAAAAAAGGAACTCCAGCTTTTACGACGCAAGGCATGGAAGAACACATGGAAGATCATATCTGATGTGCCTCTAGAAGAGCTAACTTCAAAGATCATGTGATTGTCATCCTTGTCCGTCATGTTGGGACTTAGAGGTTTTGGATATCAAGAGATCCATGCCGCGGTGAAACAAGTCATTTTAAGGAAGGAGCAGAAGCAGAGGTACCGTCAAGACCTGACTAGATTGAGGTTTTTAGCCAATATCAGTGAATTTGAGGCTGCGGTGTCCCAAGCTAAGGCTAATCATGCTGCCATGTTGAAGGAGCTGAATCATAAGATCAAGGAGAAAGTTTTCCAGCAAATGCACCTTCATCAACAGTTAGATGTTGTTATTGGGGAACTTGACCAGCTTAACAATTCACTGGAAGGAGTTCAAACAAATGGTATGAAATCCATTGCGGATGCCAATAAAGCACTCCATCAAGTTGAAAAGAGTGAAGTCAGTCGATTGCATGAACTTCAAGTGGCTGCTGATGAAGATCAGAATACCGTAAATATAATGAAGAGTTATGTTGAAAGTCTCTTGTAATCCTTGAAAAAGAGAAGAGACTCCAGTATATGTATGTCCTTCTAACTCTTGTGCATCAATGAAAAACACTTTCATCTTCAATAATTTGTTCCTATATTCTTTTTCTACCTGCTTAAAATTTTTACCTAAGCCAATGGGCCTAGTAAGCATAGTCTGATTTTTTTTCTAGGATTATTTTAAATAACCCTACAAACATTGAATCTTTTTATTGCTCAATATTACATAATCATACAAAAATGTATGTTTAGTAAACTAGGACTTGACCTTTTTTAGAGTTCCCTTATCTTTTGTGGGCAGTTTAAATTCATGCACGTTTAACATAAAAAGGATAATGTTTACGGTCGAATATCTTTGACCTAATGGATTAAAATTGGCTCAATTACTTGATAATTTATTTGAAAACAAATTACCACATTCAAGTATGAGGGAAAACATGTAAACTGTGACTTAAGAAATTCTGAATATGGGGAATGATATGAAAAAGGGATAAAATGCATTAGAATAAGTATTTCCTAAGAGTGAAGTTACCACTGTTTAACAAAATAGTTAGGGGTTGAATTATGTAGGGACACCTAAGGGAATTGGTTGCATAGTCAAATAATAGCATCCTTCGGCTAACAGGTCTGTTATGTAGACTACTTATGCAAGGCCGCCAAAGGTAACGTGCTGCATAGTCAGGAAAAATAACTCTCAGAAAATTTACTTTCCTATTGCTAAAAAGCCAGTGAATGTTTATGGAAATTGAAATTTTTTAAAGCATAGAGTCTGCTGTATAGAGAGAGGTACTTGAATATGGAGAGGATATTTACAATCAAGATTATCTAAGAATTGAATTATTGTCACTCCTGTGATGGTATGACCCAAACATAGGGAAAGTAAATATAAACCATATCTTAAATACTTTTAGATCATGAAAAAGTGTATGGGACAAATATGTTAAGGATGGATATTTTTGCGGATCCCTTCATATTTCTGTTAAAACAACTAATGAAAAAAGAGGTTTTCTTCCCAAGAATGAAGTTACCATTATTTAACAAACCCATTAGGGGGTTGAATTATACTGGGCCACCTAAGGGCATTGGCTACATAGTCAAATAATAGCATCTTTTGGATGACAGGTCCGGTATGTAGACTACTTATGCAAAGACTATTTAGGGCATGTGCTGCATAGTCAGGTAGAAGAACTCTCAGGTATCAAACATTTTGTGACCAGAAGTCTAAAAAAGGGTTTTGGAGATCTAGAAGTATTTAAGGTTAGGAGTATGACACATCAAAATGGGCATTATTCAATGCATGTAGAGATACAATGAATAATTCTAACCATATTCATGATGTGGTTGGGTCCTGAATTGAGGTGATGGACTTCACTACATATCCCATAAGTATGGGAATCAAGCCATATGTAGTTCTTGAAATATAGTTTAACATCATGTGGGACGAGAGTGTAGGAGCTCTTAGTTTAGGGTCATAGATATCGGACTATAATAAAGAAAACAGAGTGTGTGTTTTGTAAACCTAATGTGAATGAAGATCGGGGTTTTCATAAAACATTCATGTTTTCACAGGGGGAATTTTCTGCCAACGGAATGAAAGTGGAATTTGGGGTTAGGTCCAAAGACTTGGGGCTGGATTTGAGGGATGCTCAAACGTTCATACGTATCCTATAAGGATGGGAATCAAGCCACACGTAGTTCTTCAAATACCCTCTATACAGATTTGCTTCGTACATATTAAGGGTGAAAGGGGACTTTAGTGCAATGATGGTTTGACCCAAGATTATAGGTTTAGGCATTTCCATGTATGCACGCAATCTTTGTAATATAACATGATTGGAGATCAATGTAAATAATAATTCCCTCTTAGGTGAGGGTGTCAAAGAATGTTCTAGTTTATTGTCATACAGGAAAAAAGTGCGAATAGTTTAGCGTCATATAGCAAGAACAATGGAAAACCAATGTAAAAAATATTGGTTCTGGGGGTGGCTTCACGAATCAACATCGAATGAGATGGAGGTGAACCGATGTGAGGAGATTGGTTTTGGGATTGAACCTCAGGAGGTTTCCCACATACCCATCCTAGAAGGCAAGGATCAAAGTCCACGTAGTTCAATTGAAGAGTGAATTGGTGATCAAGTTTTTCTTGAGGACAATGAACTAAATATGGTGTTGGGACTTATGCATGGTTAGCGGCCTAGAGAGGGTGTTATGGTTGAATTTTAATATAATCTCACGTGAATTATACTTGGTGTGAGAAACCATAGGTATCAACAACCCTAACGATGCACAGTTTAATGTCGTATTGGACGTATAAGGGACTGAACACAGTTTAACGTCATGTTGGACAATGGGGGAATTTTTAGTTTAATGTCATACAATAAGGAAAAAAGTGGGGGATGTATATTTTAACGTCATATAGCTAGGACAAAAGGGAAGATTATGCAGTTTAATGTCTTACAGTAAGGACTTTGGGGACTGTGCAGTTTAATGTCATGCAGGAAGGACAACACCATTTAACGTCATGCTGGACGATGGAGTGTTGTACAGTTTAGCATCACGTAGCTAGGACTTATTAGAGACTTTTTCAAAGTTTAGCGTCATTTGGTACGAAGAGGTGCATAGTTTAACGTCGTATAACTGGGATAATGGTTATTCAGTTTAACGTCTTGCTGGACGTAAGTGACTTCTGTACAACTTAGCATCATGTAGCTAGGACTTCACAGTTTAGCGTCATGTCGGATGTATAAGGGTATTTGTGTTACACAAAATACTTCTTCAAGAATATTGCATTTGTTGGAGTCGTGATGAGTTCTCCATCCATTGAGATTAAAGAATAAGCACCATTGGAGTAGACCTTATCTATTGAGTAAGGTCCTTCCCACTTTGGATCATGCTTCGGTGGTTTCTTTCCTAGTATCATTGGAGTTATAAGAAACAATACCAATTCTCCTTGAATGAATGAACAAAGATGAAATTTTTTGTCAAAATATTGTGCTATTCGATTCTGATAGACTTTCAAGTTATGCAGGGTGCACAATATTTTTTCATCTAATCATTCCAATTCATCCAATCACTTTTGATATTGTTCATCTGTAGATGACTGATCAAAAATGTCTACTCTAAGTAAGGGTATTTGAACCTCAATGGGCAAGACTTCTTCCTTTTCATATACCAATGAATATGGAGTTGATTTCATAGTAGTGCGGGTGGTGGTTTGATAATACCACAAAGAATGAAAAATTTTATCAGGCCATGATTTCTTATCTTTATCCACCATCTTTTATAGTATGTTTTAAAGAGTCTTATTGAAGGCTTCTATTTTTCCATTGGCTTCAACATGATACTGAGATGAATGGTTGGATTTGATGTTGTATTCTTGATACAACTTCCTTACCTCGGATGAACAGAAGTTTGTTCCATTGCCGTCAGTATGGTTTGAGGGACACCAAATTTGGTAATGATGTTAGACTTGATGAAGCTAAAAATGCTTTTAGAACTAGCTTCTTTGAGAGGTATTGAATCTTCCCATTTGTAAATGAAGCCAGTAGCAGTAAGAATATACTTAAACTGCTTGGATGTATTTGAAGGGTAAGGTCCTACTACATCCATTCCCCATGTGTCAAATGTCCATGATTATTTAGTTGTATGAAGAAACTCTAGCGGTTGATGAATGAAGTTGGAACATACATGGAAATAATGACAATTCTTAGTGAAATCAACCCAATCTTGTATCATTGAAGGCCAAAAGTATCCAAGTCTTCGAATTTGATCAGATAATCTATGTCCAGACTGGTGGGAACCACAGACTCCTGCATGTACTACTTTCAGGAGAGCCCTTATCTCTTCACCATCAATGCATCTGATGATAACTCCATCAAAACCTCTTTTGTAGAGAATTTTTTCTAGGTGATCAGGGCTATCATAAAGAGTAAAATTGACCACACATTTCCAGATTTTTTCTTTTCTGTCTCTATCAGGTGGGAGTGTTCCATTTTTAAGGTATTCCCTGATATGTGTCATACATCCTGTAGTATGACTATATGGTTCAGAAATGGGACTAATTTCATTGATTTCCTCTGTTTTGGTTTGAACATAAGGTGGAATTGTATGGCGGTGGGCAATACTGATGATTTTTTCGTCCCGATTTGGATCTGCTAGAGTTGTGGCTATGTTAGCCAGTGCATCATCTTGGGCATTTTGTGATCATAGGACACAAGAAAATGTCGGTTCTGAATGAAATTCTGCCACTAACTCTCCGACTTAATCATACAAAGGGATTAACTCTTCTTTTCTGATGGAATAATCCTCATTCACTTGTTTGATTACAAGGTCTGAATCACCTTTCACCTTTAAGTGAATCACTTGTGCCTGAAGCGCCAACTCAAATCCTGCGATGAGAGCTTGATACTCTGCTTCATTATTTGTACATCCTTCCCATAGTAAGAATGAATAGGGTAACACTCCCTTTTCTAGAGAAATGATCACAATTCCTAACCCAACTTTGTTGAATTTAGGATCTTCCATTTTCTTCCTTGTTGGACTTCTAGAAGCACCTTCAAAGTACATTTCCCATGTTTAAAAGTTATCTTTAATAGAAAAGACTTCCTCATCAGGAAGTTCAATAACTAAAGATGTATCTTCTACTGTAGGGTGTTCAGAATGGAAATCATCCAGAGATTGGCCCTTTATTGCCTTTTGAGACACATATTGGATATCAAATTGCTACAAAATAACTCCCCAACTTGCAAGACGTCCTGTAAGCATTGGATGACTAAGGATGAATTAGAGTGGGTTATTGCGAGATACTAATTGGACCTCATGATGTTGCAGGTGGTGTCTCAATTTCTGAACTACGAAGATTAATGCTAGGTAGCACTTTTTAATACTTGAATATTGGGTTTCTGCTTATATCATAGTCTGACTGAGATAGTAAAGGTTGTTTTCATTCCAACCATCATTCTTCCAGGCAAGGAAGGCACCTAATGGTCACTCTAAAGATATCACATAAAGAATAAGTGGTCTTCCTTCAATAGGTGGCATTAATACTGGTGGAATCAAGAGATATTTCTTGTGAATATTGAATGATTCTTGGCATTATTCAGTCCACTAGTAAGTGACTCCCTTCTTCATCAATTTGGTGAAGGGTAGACTTTTTCCAACCAAATTGGCAATGAAACGCCGAATATAGGCCATGTGTCCTTGAAGTCCTCTCAATTCATTCAAATTTTGAGGAGGTGACATACCAAGGATTGACTTTGTCTTCTCAGGATCTACTTCGATACCATGATGGCATACAACAAAGACGATAAATTTTTCTAAGGTTACCCCAAAAGCACATTTTAAGGGGTTCATTTCCAAATTTTATTGTCGAATTTTGTGGAATATGATTTCCAAATCAGCCAAGTTATTAGAATGTTGTTTGGATTTAACCACCAAATCATCCACATAACATTCAAAAAACATCCCTAAAAAGGGTTTGAAGATATGATGCATGGCACGCTGATATGTTGCGCCTGCATTCTTTAGGACAAAGGGAATTACCTGATAACAAAACACACCCTGAGGGGCTCTGAAGGCTATAGATTCTTCATATTCTAGAGCCATTCAGATTTTATTATACCCGGAATATCCATCCATGAAGGAAAGTGCTTCATAGTGAGCTATTGCATCAATTAAGAGTTCTGTGATTGGAACTGAAAAATAATCCTTGGGACAATGCCGATTAAGATCTCTGAAATCAATGAAAACTCTAATTTTTCCATTCTTCTTTTTCACAGGGACAATATTCGCCAGCCATTTGGGATATTGAACTTCTCTAAAGAAGTTAGATTTGATAAGCTTATCCACTTCATCTCCAATTTTGTAAGCATAAGTTGGATGTGTTCTTCTTGCAGCTTGCTTGAATCTTTGATGTTCTTCTGGAAAACCCAAATGATGAATAGCAACATCGGGATCAAGCCCTGGCATTTCTATATAGTTCCAAGAAAATATATCTCGATTTTTCTTTAAAAATGAAATATAAATTTCCTGGTCCTAAAGAGTAATGGCCACACTAATTAAAGTGGGGCGTGGATCCTCTTATGTACCCAGATTTATTTCTCTGAGTTCATCCACAGTGGTAGAGATACCCACTTCAAATGGTGGAGGAGCATCTCTGAGATCTTCCTCTTCTTCTTTAACATGTGTCATTTCTTCTGTTTCTACTTTCATAGTAGATGATGAAGAAGAATTTCCATGATCAAGAGAGATGTTGAAATTTGAACATCATGAAGAAGAGGCTACTATTTCTAACCCTATTGACGATGAAGGGTCTTCCTTGGGTAATAAAGAGGAGATGATGGATTGATAATCGAAATCATGGTTCATATCTGACATTTCTATAAATTCTTTTGGCTTGGTTGACGAAGTATAGAATTTTTGGATTTCAGCAGATGAAATGAAGACATCTCCATTTGAGCATTCATCATTTCTTGGTGAATCACCAATTTTTCCCATGGTGTCTGGCTTGATTTCCATAATTGACATTATGGAAGTTTCTATAAGATTATTTTTATTTGAGTCTATCCTATCAATTTGACCGAGAGACAACACATAATCTGTACTCCATGTATTAATGAGTTTACTGGAATCTTTTCCAAACCATATGGAACATTAACTTTGGTAACCTTCCTTGTTTTGGATTTATCATTACCCTCCATGTGATAGAATTCCGCCTCAATGTATTGATATTCACATGTTCTTAATGGGGCTTTATCAGCATACAATGTCCCAATTTGACCATTGAAACAATATTTGAGACATTGATTGTATGATGAAGGTATGCCACATGTTGATGTAGCCATGGTCTTCCAAGAAAAATGTTGAAAGATGTGTCATGACGAACAAACATGAAATATTAATTGGATACAAGGTCTCAAAACTGAGTTCTGAGTGTGATCTCACCCATAGGTTCTTGTTCATTTTTAACATATCCACTCAACATCAAACTAGGAGATAAATCAAATTTGGTGAGGCCCAATCAACGAAGTGTACGAATGGGGATTAGGTTTACTCTTGAACCATTATCAATGAAATCTCTTTGGATATCTACATCATTGACCATGCTAGATAAATAAAAAGGTCTAATATTTCCATGCACAACATCATCTTCATCTTCAACTATAAAAGATATCACTACATGGAATTATGCAGGATAATTCTCTACATGGTAGACTTCAGCCGTAGAAATTTCAGTCTTGAATTCCTGAGGACTTGACAAAGCCTCAATGAGTGCCTCCCAAAGATCCTTTGATATATTTAAAGCATCCAGAATTGATAACTTGGCCGGTACATGGGAAAAATGCTTCAAGACATCATACTTTTGGTCCAACGGTCTACGTTTCCCAACAGGAACATGTGTTTTCGTAGGTTCTTTAGAAGTTGATGCTTTGGAAGTAGATGCATCTTGTATCAGGGTAGGAGTTGGAAATACTCATGGCTTTGGGAGATTATATCGACTTGGTCTATTTACTTGCTGAAAGGAAGAAGGTGTAACTTCAAACTGACATTCCAAAAGAACTATTTTGGGACTGAATATATCATGCATGGAAGAACTTTCTTGTTCATGTTGAGCTTTTTGAAGGGCTCTGCCACGAGTTTCTGCTGCATATACAGTTCTAGCAGGGGTAGAATTAGAATAGTGGCTTTTGGGATATCCACGTCTTCCTCTGTATCCCAGACCTCTTGAACTTCTTCTAATTCCTCTGTTTCATATGGGGAACTCAGGCTCATCATGATCGAAACTGTGACTAGCATAAGGATATCTTAAGTAAATCATGTTAGCAAAACCAACGATCAAATCTTTATCGGATGAAGAATCTCCCTGATTAGAAAATTTAGGTTGTGCTGTTTGGTGGGGCGGTGCCCATGCCTTTGAAGTAGATGGCATAAAATCTGCCAGAGTCAAAGACAACTTAGGGTTTGACATGATCTCATCTTCTTTTGACTGCTCTTATTTCTTTGAATTATTCCATTTCTTTGAGGATTTTCCTTCTGATGAAGGGGGTTTTGCTGTGGTATTTATAGTAAAAGACACAATTGGTTTTTTCAATTTTGTTCATAAAATGGAATGATTTATGTTGATCATTTTTATGACTATCCAATCATCATATTTCTGTGGATTTTTTCTTTTTTACTTCCTTTCACACGCCTTCTTCCTCTGGATCTGTAGTAGTAACACTTTCTACCTGAGCTGAAGAACCTTTCAGATTGACTTGTTCCGAGTCCACACTTTTTTGCAGGAGGTCATTGATGGAAAAACACTCCCTAATGGGATGCCCCATCATCTGATGAAATGGGAAATAGTTGGGATGGTCTTCGTCTCTTTCCTTTTTCGGCCTTTTGGGCCTTGTAAATTGAACCAAATTATTTTCCAGAGTTGAAATGAAGTAACCAGGAACTTGTTCATTTCGAAAATAATATACATTGATCTCTAACTCCTCAAATTGTTTCCATCTTTGATCTCTTTGATCATCTTGACAAAACGACCTCTATTGTTGATTCTTGGGAGGTAGAGCCCTTCGATAAGATGAATGTTTTTAAGTAGGAGCAGGTATAGGTTCTTGTTTAAGCGTAACTATAGTAGTCTCTACTCTAACCATTATCTTTCCTGGAACTGATGGAATTACACTAGTTTTAACCATAGTCTTCATCAGATATTTTTTGATTTTTTAAGTGATCGCAGTAAGTTATCTAAACCCTCATATGTATTTCATAGGGATCAACAGTGTGTGTAATTCATCACCCAAATTTTCCACACAGATTGGAAACAATTCTACTTGAGGGAGTGCTAAGATTAGGTAATATGTTAATCCCATCCAGCGAGCAATTAAATCTAAAACCCTTTCATTCTCTCTTTGCTTACAATTTGTAAGATCAAAACTGTTTTCTTTGTCAACGTTGAGATGAATTGAAGAAGGAATCTTTGGCAGAGATCTTCCCATCCGGTAATTGATCGGTATTGCAAGCTTGTATACCAGACAAAATCATGCCCTTCAAATGATTGTACAAAACACATGAGTTTAACTGCTTATTTTTTCTAAGGGGTTCCCATCATAAGATCACAATGAGAAAAAAAATTGTTATGTGTTTCTCTGGGTCTCCTGAACCATTAAATATTTGGAATGTGGTACTTGCAAAATTTTATAGGGGAGGAATTACATCAACCCATTAAGGGTAAGCTCTCTTTTCTGGTTGAATTTGAGCACATTTTCCCTCCATATCTTCCAACCGAGCTGTTAATGACTCAATGGTAGTTATTAACTTTTGAGATACATCCGTTTGAGCTTGGACCTAAGCAGGTGCAATATCTAGAGCTTGGACAGATGTGGTTGCTGATACTGCAACTAATGGTAGCACCACCGATTGTTGTTGCGCATGACCCATAGGATTAGACCTGTGAGGGTGTACTGGTAAAGGAAGATATTCTTGAACCATCTCAGTAGCTACAAAAAATTCCTCTGACTGATTGAATCCGGTATTCTTAGGAGGAATACTACCTTGAATTAGTTCTGCATTCGACCTCCTTAATTCCTTCATTTCTTCCTATTGTTGTGAAAACCTTTTCTCTAGTGAGAGTTATTGGATTTCTCCAGAGGAAGGGTAAATAACCTTATTTTTTTCCTTTCCCCTTCTTGGACACCCTTCGGAGAGGGGGAAGTTGGTTACTTGACTGAATACCTAGATTTTGGGTAAGCCTTTGACTTCGTGTAAGCAAACCTTCTTCATTTTTGTCTATGTGTACAACTTCTTGAGTAGGAACTTCTTCATCTGATCCTCTGAGTGAGCCTCATGTTCTAGAGAATCAACAATAATGGAATTGATTATATTTATAGATGCATAACGCATTAAATCCTTTCTATCGGAATTTCTGTGACACTATCTTCTTCCATGTCCTTGATGAGACATTGCCTTTTGTTGATTTTATCCCTCAAGAACTTCTTGACGAACCGTAATTTGGAGGGAATATCCTGATAATTCGGCTCATCGTTCCTCTTGTGGCTTCTTCCCTAATCGAGAGAAGACTGAATTTCTCTGATGAATATATTGAGGATTTGAAAAAGTCCCAAGTCCAGCATACTGGGGTTGTTTTTGTTATTTCTTCTCAACTCCTCAAATCCTATTTGTTGATTTCGAGGGTTGGGTTAAAAGAGTCCCCAGTCTGGCAAACTAGGGTGGTTCTTGAGCTGCTATATCTGAGACTTTCTTAAAATTTCTCCTGATCTTGTGGACTTTAGTCCGAAAAATGGATGGATGCATCAACCTACATCCACTCAAATCACCTGGCTCAAATGACTGCTAGATGGTTTCTGACACTTCTGTCACAAGATGATGCGCCCGCTCTAAAGGATAAGCATGTTTGATATTCTCATTTTCCTGATGCAAGAGTAATTAGACAACTTGTTTTTTGTATGCTTGACTTTGGGATGAACTAGTTGATGCATGTTCCTATGAAAGCCTTTGATTACAAACAAAACCAATTGGTTGTGGACATACAGGGATAATATCATTGCATAAGACCATTTTTGGTAGGCTTTGACTGGAGAGTACAGTGAAATGCAGTGCTCCATGAAGACCCCATACCCGGATATGAATACCAGATGGGGAATTGTCAATTAACTGACACAATCTTTTTAGTGCGCCAAGGCATGAACGCTGAAGGGATCTCTGCTGTTTTTCAGCCTTCGGATATCAAGAAACTAAGAGAGATGCCAAATCAATTTGGCGTTGTAACCCTTCTATTATCTTGTCATGATTTTCATATTCATCATAAGATAATATTTTCACTTTCAAGTGACAAAGAGTTTTCCACATGTTGAGATGAATATCGTGAATACAATATTTCATCAACATCTCTGGAATGTCATACTGAGAGTCAGCCAAAGGCCAAAACATGACTGGAACTTCACCTTTCTCTAGTTGTTTTCTCATATTCAGCACTTCCTCTTTATCATTAAATGAAGATTCTTCTACTTGATTATACCAGAGCTGGTGCTTTCTTGTTGCTTAATCAGATTCAACAAGATTGGTAGAGAATTCATTTATCAAACTAGAAGGTGAATGACCCAGGGGTGGTTTGGAGAATTACCTACACCCCGGGATATCTTCTTATTGAGAATGTATTTTACCTACTAGTGGTAAAGCATCAGACATGACAGACATCACATTTGAAAGTGCCTCAAGATAAGAGGGCTTTCTCGTTACTGAATTTTCCTTTGAAGAATTTTCCAGGCAATGAGAATTAATACTACGGAGAGGAATTTCATAGCAAAATTTATCATCATGGGGAGGACCACCATGGTGGGTTACAAAAAAAGATGAAACCTTTTGCTCCTTTATCTTCTGGCCACACATAGGGTTCTTGTGGATCTCATCTGTAGATGATACTTCGAGATCATCTAAGCTGTCATGAAGCAATCCTTCATGATGAAGTGTCTGATGAAGACCTTCGGAATTAATGTTTCCACTATTGGGAAATGAGAGAGTAGAATTTTGAGTTCCAACAGATAATTGTCTGAGGTCTTCAAGAACTCAATCACTGAGCAAGGCCTTATTACAGATTGGCTCTTGATTTATTGATTGTAATGAACAGTTCTTTTTCTTAGACGCCTTCTTACTCACTTTGGGAACCACTTGTTGAAAAAAGTGGTTATTATGGGAAAGTGTATGTGCCTACTCAAGATAAATAGTCCTTTAGGCTGATTATCTCCATTCAAATCATGTGTATGTGCCTGAATTGATTGTCCATATGATATGAGGTAGTATGCCTAACAACCCTCTTGAACTATAATAGAGGTGTGTATCTGTTCCATAGTGATATGTTGATGTGTCACTCCACTGGTAGGGACATATTTTCATTTATTTCCTTGTGATGCTACTGAAGCTATTATAATATTCTGACAGGCATCCAGAATATGAGCAGATATTTGATTCTGCTCTTTCACCATCATCAGAATGTGCTTGGTGACTTCAGCTACCGGAACGGGAATATACATCCATTCTGTGCTTGGAGTAGGTGTGTATTCCTACTCATGTCCTCCTTTTCCTATCAGTGAATTCTGACTGTACTCATGTGTGGGGGCAGAGAGTTGATTCTACTCCAAATTTATCATCGGAGCTTTCTGAATGACTTCTCCGAGTGCTACCAAACGAGACTATTGGAAGCCTTGATGAATATTGGCAGGTGTATATGCCTGCTATGTATTCTTCTTCAAGTATGGTTGAGGAATTTCCTTCAATACTGGAAGACGAGACTACTGACAGAATTGCTGATTGTAAACAGTTGTATGTCCCTGCTTATCCGTTTCCACCAAATTAGATTGGTGAGCTTCTTTGGTTATAGTCAAACAAGACTGCGGACTAGATGATGAGTTATAAATTGGCGTATATGCATACCTATAATACTCCACCATAATTGCCTAGTAGGATTGGCGTGTTGCAGCCAAATGAGTCTACTAGTCAGTAACATCAGGACAGACGGTTGTATATGTCTGCTTGTTGCTTTCCATCAAGTTGGCATGATGGACTTCTTTGGAGGGGGAATAAGTAAGGACCTACTCCCTGTTGACCAGATTTCACCTCTGGTGGTTCGTCTTGCGGACTTGGGTCTGCGGGAACTGAGACGAACCCCTAAAGGTGATACCCTCATCATGTTGGGGGCGCACTGCTGCATGAGTATGGCGGAGATTTTTTATGGGATCCCTCAGGAAGGACTCCTGTATCTTTGAATTAAGGCCTTGAGTGACCTTCTCATTCACCTCCCCATAATATGGGAGGGACTGGTGATTGCGTTCAGGGGATAACGACCCGAAACGGTTGGATACGGTGATTGGAACCACCTGCTTCTTGATCGCTGGCCATCGCTGTCAGAACAACTAGGGTGAATTATTGACTTGGAGGGCTTGTCGAGCGGCCTCCAGAGTCAGAATGGTACCATGTTGATAGTATTCCTTAACTAGTGCATTTGATACCCGGTATTGAAGAAGCTGAGTAGGTGATGTCTTCCTTGGAGCGGACAAAGATCCAGCAGGAGTAGCGGCAGATGCATTCATAGGTGTGAACTTTATAGAAGCCATTTCTGTAATGCAGAGAGATCTTAGAAATGAGTGAAAGTTTGATATAACAGACATAATCAAGATAATTTCAGCCACAACATCTTTTGGATGAGGACATATGTTATTAATTGTTTTGTTGGCCCTCTCATTGAGTTTAAATAGGGGGATAACAAATAAGTAAAAAATCATTTTAACTTGGTTAGGGATTCACGTCGGGTTCACCATTTTTTTCCTCTTGAAATGGGGATGGCCTTGTTTGTTTAAGGTACAAACATTCCAATCAGTTTCTAATGGGTTTACTTATAGAACTGGAAACAACCAATGATTCTATATCCATTTGGACCTGTTTCCCAAAGGTAGGTGCTCATTAGTTGTGAACCGATGAGGCTTAAGAATTTGCACTGGTCGACAGGATGGGAGGTCGGACTCATCACATTTTTTGGGGGGAATATTGTCTACTCCGGGACTCTCTTTATTGATTTGAGTTATGTTCGTGAATCCTTATTAAATTTCCAAGTATAGAAATGAGTTTTCCTTTAGATCTGACAATAAATGATTAATATGTATGAGATTTAAAGAATCTTTTATATGTATTTGAGGTTATTCATCGATAGAAAATCATTTTTATTCGGTAGAGATTCTTAGTCAATGGTATCCTTCAATACATTATATAGATATCTCTTGGTCATTATGATAACCATACTGGTTTTAAAGCCACTCAGCGAGGCAATTGATGTTTATTATCGTTCAGAAGGACCTGGATTATTTTAGAGTTGGGATCGTACCCACAGATGGGCTACCTACGTATCCTTGTTTAGAAAAGGAATTAGAACCCACGTAGTTCATGTAAATAATTATATGGATTATGTATGATTTATGGCTCAAAGAAATATTTCATAATTACTTTCACGCTCTAAGCTCACGTGGGTCATGCTCGGTGTGAGAAACAAGAGGTATCAGTAAAACCTGATGATTTTGCCATGAAAGATGAAATTATAATAAGTGATGTGTAATGACCCATAAATTTGAGGGGAAATTATTTCTTAATTTTCTTTGGTATTTTACGAGTATGCAGTTTCTGACGGCACCTGATTCCGAGGCCCGGTGTGCCCAGAATCATTTTCCGAAGTTTAGCTTGGGTACATTCACTGAACGAACGAGCGGGTTTTTCTAACATTTGAACCGGTGCTCGAAATCAAAATATGAGGGCACCAATGAAACCGTGACGCCAGTTTTTACTGGAGAAGACCATTTCTGGTGTTGCGTTTTCTCGAGAGGAGTTTCTAAAAAAGGAATTAATTGAAGAGTAAAATAAAAATGCGAGACAATTTTAATTTATTTTTTTAAGTGGTTTAATCCTAAGGATAGAAGTTGGGTGGAGCTAACCACCCATGGAGGTTAAAGGTGAGGTGGGGCCCACATGATCCCCTCCTTCAAATCCCTTAAACCCCCTCTTAAATGTTGCCAACCCCCATATGTTTATGAAATTCTATCTTCTCATTTATTGAATGCCAACACACCCTATTCAATTAATTGAACTTAATAATTAATTGAATTAGATATTTTGAATTTTAAAAATGTTGGCATGTGTGAATAAAATAAGACAAAGTCTTATTTTATTTTTGGTTGATTCGTTGTGTGGAGTCTGGGGAGAGAATAACCAAAGTCTTGAAAAACATCTTATTCCTCATAGAAGAACGCGAAGAACTCTGACACGCCTTATGATCTTTTTTCAACATCAAAGAAAGGGGGACGCCGCATCCTTCATTGGGCATGCCCCGACGACATATACAGAGCCTCGTTCCACGACTCCATCTTCCATGATGCTATTTTCCTGCGAAGATCATCGTTCGACAACTCCTTGAGGTAGGGGTTTGATTTTATGTTCGTGAATATTTTTGACGTCCATCATTAATCCTTTAGCCGCTTCTTATTGATTTAACAGGAGGGGGCCTGACCGCACGAACACGGCCGACCCTCCTTCCCCTTTTTTTGTTGTACTTGTTGCGGCTCGAACGAAGGTGGTGCGGTGCTGATGCACCTCGCGGGAACGAAAAGAGCTACAGAGGTGGTGTGCGGCGCCGTCGTGCCGCGTCAAAGAACTCGAGGGAATGCCACGGCCCATGCGGTCCGCGCCGGTGGGGCGCGACCCCGACACACCGCGCCGGTCGAAGAAGGGTTGAGGCCTAAGGCCGCGGCGGTCACCAACAGGGGGCTGCCGGACTCCCCGGCTGAAGGAGCATCAAGATCCACGACCATTTGGCCACGGAGGAAGACCTGGAGGCAGCCAGATAACTTGCCACCGGCGCATCAGAAGGGTGGGACCACGGGGTCCCGCGGTGACGGCACCAGCCGGCCAACCGGGTCGGCCGTTCGGAGGAGGCTGGGGGTCATAACCCCAGGCGGCAGACAAGTGGGCCCCCTCCACGTGGGGGGCCGCCGTTTCGAGACAAGGGGGGGTAGCGCCCCCCATTTTCCGCTTGGCCGAGCTGCTGGACACGCGGGTCGCGCCTGTGCCAGGCCATCCGGCCGCACCGAGCAGGATCGGCCACATCGGGCCGGGGCACCCAGCCGCTGGGTCGGGGCGCCCGCTGGGCCGAGCTGTACTGCTGGGCCGGGTCGCGCCCAAGTGGGCCGGACCCGGACCCCGGTCGGGTCGACCCGGTTCAGGCCGACCCAGGGGGTCTCGTGCCGGATCGGTCCGGGCCCAAATCCACCTAAAATCGGACAGATTCTTTCAAATGCCCATATCATGGGCTACAGACCTCCAATAGATGCACCGTCAGTTGTGTAGGATCCTTAGATCGAGAAGGTCAATTCGGTATATTACACTCAAGGTTTCGGAGAACATTGGGTATGGCCAGGTTGGTTCGAACACAAAACCAACAGTCCCCTCAGAGCAAAAACACTTATAACATGGGCTCCGGATGTCCGATTGATCTGTCGTCGACTTTGTTGGTTTCCTGTTATTGAGACGGACCTTTTGTCTTACTCCGCTCAAGGTTTGGACGCAGTTGGAGTACGATTGGGTTGGTTTTGACATAAAAACCAATCTGGCCCCTAGGACAAAAAACCAACAACTCTCAGACCCAGCGTCTGATTGACGCGTCGTCGGTCACGTTGAGTTCCTTTTGTCAAGACGGAACTTTGGGATACATCAACTTTGGACTACGTGTCAGTTGATGTATCAACACCCTTGGCTCCTGGAGCGGACCCTCCCAAAATTGAGCATGCTGTGTGTGGGAACCCTAGAGATGGCTCCGACTACAACGACTTCCGTACTGGAATCCTCCATTGGCTCGACGGTGAAGACTTTTGTACTGGAATCCTCTGTGGGTTCGATGATGATGAAAACATTACTGGAATCCTCCATGGGTTCGACTGTGACGACTACTGTGCTTGTATCCTACATGGGTCCGACAGTATTGACCTCTATTGTAGTATCCTACATGGGTCTGACAGAGTAGCTGGACTAGTATCCTACGTGGGTCTGACAGCTTAGCTAGTCTATTATCCTACATGGGTCCTAGCTAGATGAATTAGTAACTACATTTGATCATCTCTTTTGCTTTACAAATGATGTATACATGTGTGAGATGAGTCTTGATTTTCAATCATTATTATTGATGTGATTGACTTACTTTCCTGTGTGGACTGGGTTGTACTTTCCTCTGTGGATTGGGTTATACTTTCCTGTGTGGATTGGGTTGTACTTTCCTGTGTGGACTAGGATGTACTTTCCTGTGTGGACTGGGTTGTACTTGGCCTCATGAGTTAGAGCAGAACTGGAATTGGTGACTTAGGTATATGTATGGGCATAAACCTAAGTAGAGTTGGTTGTTACTTTGTGTTTTACATCTTTCCTATGGTTTATTATTTGTGGATTTCAGGAGACCATCAGGGGTCTCGGGGTCTCTACTGAGTATCTTTTACTCACCCCTGCACGGGATATGACCGCACTACATTGTGTTGGATACAGACGATGGAAAACACTGATCATGGTCGAGGCTTGAGGAGAAATACAGTACTCGGAGGTGGACATCACGACGAGACGGTACCAGAGGTGGTCTACCAAGTGGGATGTACACGGAGAGGACGACCGGACTCAAGGAGCCGACAAGACTGATGGTACTCACCCTTCAGGTGGGAGTTCCTAGAGGATGTCCTGGTGGTTTCTGGTTTTTCTTTCAGTTTTTGTAATTTACTTTTTAGTTGTACTGCACTTCAGTTGGGTTTGTATACTGGCCCATTTACTTTCCAGTACTTACATGTGTTTTTAGTTTACTTAGTGTTTACTTCAGTTTGCATACTCTGTGGTGTTTGTTGTCTTTATAAAGGCAATGTCTTCCCTATTATCGGGATTTACACATTTGGTGCTAGTCGCCAGCCCCTGGCCAGTGGGAGGGGGGCTTGGGGTAGTCACAGCACGGGCCCCGAGGATGGGTTGTGACAAACTGGTATCGGAGGAGTCGGTTCTACCGCAGAACATAGGACTCTGATAAATTATTTTCTGTAAAGCAATAGTGTTAAGGGTATTGAGTGTGGTTATCAGTCCAGGGAGTCCAGTGTTGGTACGGCGGCCGACATATCCAAACACCAGCACCCTGACTTCTGATTTCCGACTCAGTGCATGAAAACATTGATTTGCATGTGGGTTTCAGAAGTTTTTTTAGTGGTTACTTTGTGTTAGCTCACTAGGTATATTGTTTTAACCATGGCGCACCTGTCCCTTTTCAGTATGGCCCCACGATGGTAGCCAGTTGGGTTTCCCAATTACGTGCGAGATGGTAGCCCACCGAGCGATGAGGCCTCGGTGCAGGGCCCCATTACAGCGGAGGGACCGGCAGTACCTCTACACGCCGAGCCACCGGTGCCACTAGCCCCAGCCGTTGAGAGTGCACGTCGCCTTAGTTCACTTCACGAGTTTCAGCATCAGAGACCGCCCAGGTTCCATGGGGAGATGGACCCTCGGGCAGCCAAGGATTGGCTGGAGGCTATTGTTCAAGTTTTCAGGCTAGTAGGGACACCAGCTAACCTCATGGTGATCCCTGCAGTGAGTCTCCTGCATGCGGCAGCAGGCAGATGGTGGAGCCTAATACTCCAGGTGCACGAAGAGGCATCTCTCATTTGTTCGGACTTCAAAAGCATTTTTTACTCGGAGTTCATCCCAGCCACCCTCCGTGCGGTGCGCATTCAAGAGATACTACATCTGCGGTAGGGAAGCATGTCGGTAGCCCAGTACTCGGAGAGATTTACTGATCTCTTGCATTATTCAACGGACGTGGTACGAGACCCATTCTTTAGGGTCTAGACCTTCGAGGAGGGATTGAGGCATGAGATCAGGGCTTCGATGATCTCCCTTAGCCTTCCGACGGAGGTAGGAGTACTGGAGCGAGCCCTTCTAGTGGAAATTTTTCTCGTTGAGCAGTCACCAGCGGTGAGACCCTCCGCAGGACGACCCGCAGCAGAGTCCTATGCAGCCGGCAGTAGACAGATGACGTAGAGGACCAAGTGGGCTAGACCATCAGATGAACAATCTCAGGAAATAGTTTCGGTTGTGCGAGGCACTCGGAATAGAGCCAGCTATACGAGGAGCTGGCAGTGCTATGCATGTAGTGGGCAGGATCACATGGCTCGCGACTACCCGACCCACCCTACAGATGAGAATCAGACGATAGGGGGACCTCCCAGGAAGAGGCTCAACCGTGGAGGTCCACAAGGAGCAGGCGGACGAGGAAGAGGAGCTGGTTGAGCAGCAGGTGGTGGGCGACGCTTTGAGGCTCTACCACCACCACCACCAGGAAGTCAACCCCAGCTGTAGGGAATAGGTGGACAGGGGAGAGCTTAGCTTCAGGCAGCTGAGGTCTACAATCATGGAGCTCCAGGAGCAGATGGACAAGAGTGGGACTAGCACCAGACATGGAGAATTTTGTTCATGTTTCTTCTAGGTTTGTTGATGTTTTGTTTTTGGATGCTTTGTCTCTTTGTACCTTGAGTTGCGGTAATAAAAGACACTTGTTCTTGTGATGTTTTATTCCCTATCCTTTTTATGTAATTGATAATGGGAGGTTCGGGTTAAAACCATTGACTCAATCCTCACTATCGAAATTCCTACTGGAGGAGACCTAGTGACCACACACTGCTGCCGACAGTGTGACTCGACCCTTGGAGGCGAGAGTAATGGTTGGATCTCTTGGTAGTAGCATCGAGGCCTTACGACGTCGTCCATGGCATGAAATAGTACCATTCATGTCAGGATTGAATATATTAGGCAAAGAACATGGTTCATCCAGGGGATGAGACCAGATCTCACTTTTCTTCAGAGGGGAAATTTCAGCAGCTCTTGAATAATGTAAACAATGAAGGGTGGGAATGAGTTCTTACAGTTGGCTAGTCTCACCCATTGATCGTTGAGTGAACGGTTTATGGTTCTCTCCAACCCAATAGTTTCAGGTATGTATTCTCCCAGAAGGACATGAAGCTAAGATAGTGGTGATGGCTTGAGTTCCTCCAGGACTATGACATTGAGACAGGTTATACTCCTAGGAAGGGGAACGTTGTAGAAGATACTCTTGGTATGAGATCAGGCATTCAGCTGTTAGGAGTGGCGAGACAACAGCTAGCTACGTTTTCAGATATCCTTTGTGGATAGTGTTGGAGTGAGTACATGTAGAACGAGGGATGGTTCTGGCTACGACAGAGAAGGTCCAGGTCATCCAGGAGTGGATGGGGACAACTCAGTTCTGACAGAAGTCTTATGTTGAAAGGAGGTGGAGACCACTAGAGTTCGAGGATGGCGACCACGTTTTCTTGCGGGTCTCACCTCGACCTGTATTATGGAGATTTGGTCGGGGTGTCAAGATATCTTCGTGCTTCATCAAACCTTTTCATATTCTCATCAGGATTGGCAAGGTGTCTTATCACCTGGATCTACCAAATCAGTTGCAAAAGGTGCACGACGTTTTTCACTTATCTCATCTGAGGAGATACATGCATGACCTGATGCATATCATCGACCATGGGGAGATGGACATTGACAATGGGGAGACTTTTTCGAAGGTCCTAGTGGAGATTGAGGATCTACAGGAGCGGGTCCTATGTGGGCGGTCAATTCCTCTAGTGCATATTAGGTGGAAGCACGGGAACCTCCATGAGAACACTTGGGAGCGGGAGGCTCAGATGTGTTCTCAGTACCCCCATTTGTTTCCCTAGTTTGTGATGTATCTTTATGGGGACGTCAAGCACTGAGGTGGGAGTAATGTAAAGACCCTTAAATTTGAAGGGAAATTATTTATTAATTTTCATTGGGATTTTATGAGTACGTAGTGTCTGATGGCACCTGATTCCGAGTCCCGGTGTGCCAGGAATCATTTTCCGAAGTTGAGCTCCGGTACGTTCAGTGAACAAACGAGCGGGTTTTTCTAACTTTTGAACCGGTGCTCGGAAGCAAATTCTGAGGGAACCGATGAAACTGCAATGCCAGTTTTTACTTAAGAGGACCCTTTCTGGTGTTGTGTTTGCTCGAGAGGATTTTCTAAAGAAATGGAATTAATTGAAGAGTAAAATAAAATTGTGAGACAATTTTATTTCATTTCATTTAAGTGGTTTAATCTAAAGGATAAAAGTTGGGTGGAGCTAACCACCCATGTGAGATTAAAGGTGAGGTGGGTCCACATGATCCCCACTAATTCAAATACCCTAAACCCCCTCTTAAATGTTGTCAACCCCCCCATAAGTTTATGCCTTTCTCTCTTCCCTTTTATTCAATGCCAACACACCCTATTCAATTAATTGAACTTATTAATTAATTGAATTAGATATTTTGAATTTTAAAAATTTTGGCATGTGTGAATAAAATAAGACAAGGTTTTATATTATTTTTGGTTGATTCGTTGTGTGGAGTCTGGGGAGAGAATAACCAAAGTCTCGAAGAACATCTTCTTCCTCGTAGAAGAACGCGAAGAACACCGACATGCCTTTTGATCTTTTTTCCGTGTCAAAGAAATGGTGACACCGCATCCTTCATCGGGCGTGCACTGACAATGTATATGGAGCCTCGTTCCATGATGTCATCTTCCGTGACACCATTTTCCCGTGATGATCATCGTTCGACAACTCCTTGAGGTAGGGATTTGATTTTACGTTCGTGAATATATTTGGAACCCATCGTTAATCCTTTAGCCGCATGTTATCGATTTAACAGGAGGGGGCCAGACCACACGAACATGGACGACCCTCCTCCCCCTTTTGTTTTTTGTACTCGTTGTGGCTCGAACGAAGGTGGTGCGGTGACAATGCACCGTGCGGGAATGAAAAGTGATGCAGTGGTGGTGCGCGGCGCCATCGTGTTGCACCGAAGAACTTGAGGGAATGTCGCAGCCCAAGCGGGCCGCGTCAGAGGGGTGCGGCCCCAACGTGCCGCGCCGGTAGAAGAAGGGCCGCGGCGGTCACTAACAGGGGGTGGCCAGACTCCCCGGCCACCGGAGCAACAAGAGTCGTGTCCCTTTGGCCACGGCGGAAGACCTAGAGGCGGTCGGATAACCGGATGCCGGCGCATCGGAAGGGTGGGACCGCGAGATCCCACGGCGGCGGCACCGGCCGACTAACCGGGCCGACCGTTCAGAGGAGGCCGTGGGTCGTAACCCCCGGCGGCAGAAAGGTGGGCCCCGTCCACATGGGGGGCCACTGTTTTGAGACAAGGGGGGCAGCCTCCCCCGTTTTCTTCTTGGCCGAAATGGCTGAACTGCTGGCCACGGGGGCTGCGCCCACGCCAGGCCATCCGGCCACGCTGAGCCAGACCGACCGCGCCGGGCCGGGGTGCCCGACCACTGGGCTGGGCCGCCCGCTGGGCCGGGCCGTCCGCTGGGACTGGCTGCTGCTGGGCTGGGCCGCCCACTGGGCCGGGTCACGCCCAAGTGGGCCGGACCCGGACCCGGGTCGGGTCGACCCGGTTCGGGCCGACCCATGGGGTCTCAAGCCAGGTTGGTTCGGGCCCAAAACCCCCTAAAATTAGACAGATTCATTCAAACGCCCATAACTTGGGCTACTGACCTCCGATCGATGCATAGTCAGTTGCGTAGCGATCCTTGGATCGAGACAGTTGTTTATATATATTACACTCAAGGTTTTTGAGAACTTTTTGTATGGATGGGTTGGTTTGAACACGAAACCAACCGGGCCCTCGGAGCAGAAACGCTTATAACATGATCTCCAGACGTCTGATTGACGTGTCGTCGACTTTGTTGGTTTCCTCTTAGCGAGACAAACCTTTTGGCATACTCCACTCGAGGATTGGATGTAGTTGGTGTACGGTTGGGTTGGTTTTGACTTAAAAACCAACCGGGGCCCTGGGACGAAAAAGCCAATAACTCTCAGACATGGCGTCTGATTGACGCGTCGTCGATCACATTGAGTTCCTTTTGTTGAGACAGAACTTTGGGATACATCAACTCCGGACTAAATGTCATTTGATGTATCGACCCCCTTGGATTGTGGAGCAGACCCTCTCAGAATCGAGCATGTTGTGTGTGGGAACCCTAGAGTTGGTTGCGACTGCAACGACTTCCGTACTGGAATCCTCCGTGGGTTCGACTGTGACAACTACTATATTTGTATCCTACATGGGTCTGATAGTATTGACCTATATTGTAGTATCCTACATGGGTCCGACAGAGTAGATGGACTAGTATCCTATGTGGGTCCGACAGCTTAGCTGGTCTAGTATCCTACGTTGGTCCCAGCTAGATGAATCAGTAACTACATCTGATCATCTCTTTTTCTTTACAAATGATGTATACATGTGTGCGATGAGTCTTGATTTTCAATCATTATCATTGATTTGATTGACTTACTTTCCTATGTGGACTGGGTTGTACTTTCCTATGTGGACTGAGTTGTACTTTCCTGTGTGGACTGGGTTGTACTTTCCTGTATGGACTAGGTTGTGCATTCCTGTGTGGACTGGGATGTACTTTCCTGTGTGGACTGGGTTGTACTTGGTTTCATGAGTTGGAGCAGAACAAGAATTGATGAATTAGGTATATGTATGGGCATATACCTAAGTAGAGTTGGTTGTTACTTCGTGTTTTGCATATTTCCTACGGTTTATCATTTGTGGATTTCAGGAGACCTTCGGGGGTCTCAGAGTCCCTACTGAGTATCGTATACCGACCCCTGCATGGGTTATGCCCGCACTACGTTGTGTCGGATGCAGACGACATACAACATTGATCATGGTTGAGATTTGAAGAGCAGGACAGTACCCGGAGATGGACATCATGACGAGATGGTACCAGAGGTGGTCTACCAGGTGGGACATACATAGATAGGACGACCAGACTCGAGGATCCGAGGAGACTGACGGTACTCACCCTTCAGGTGGGAGTTCCTAGAAAACGTCCTGGTGGTTGTTGCTTTGTATTTCAGTTGTTGTAATTTACTTTTCAGTTGTACTGCACTTTAGTTGGCTTTGTATACTAGACCATTTACTTTCCATCACTTACTTGTGTTTTCAGTTTACTTAGTGTTTACTTCAGTTTTCATACTCTGTGGTGTTTGTTCTCTTTATAAAGGCAACGCCTTCCCTATTATCGGTATTTACGCCTTTGGTGCTAGTCTCCTACCCCTGGACTATGGGAGGTAGGCTTGGGGTAGTCACGGCACGGGCCCTGAGGATGGGTCATGACATGACGTGGGGCTTATGTATCTATGACTGCCTAGATAGATGAATATTGCTACTTACATCGGAGAAAAAGCCTGAGAAAATGGTCCATAAAGGTATGTGTGCTTTATAGAGATTTGGATACTTAACTTAGGACTTAATCTTGAGGAGGATGCCCAAATTAGAGGGGACTTGTGATTGGGTTTTATTCCTGAGAAGGAAACCCAGATCAAGAGAAATGAAGACTGGGGCTTACTCCTAAAGAGGAGGCCCAGGTTAAGGGGAATTATGACTGGGGCTTACTCTTGAAAAAGATGCACAGGTTAAGAGGACATGAGACTTTGGGGCTTACTCCTAAGGAGGATTCCCAAATTAGGGAACTTGGTGGTTACTCCTGAGGAGGACACCAAAGTTTAAGGAAAATTATGATTGTGGCTTACTCTTGAGAAGGATGCCCATATTAAGGGAAATTGTACTGGGTTTACTCCTGAAAAAGAGGGCTCATGTTATGGAACATGGGGCTTACTATTAAGGAGGATGCCCATATTAATGATCTTCTCTTCTTAAAGGATGAGGTTGAATGAAGGAAATCTCTAACCTTAGTGACATAAAGATATGTAAATCCCTAGGTTTTGAGATATTTTCCACATAATTCCTTTCAGATAAGGAAGACAATAACGGAACCATGCCAAAATGGATTTAAAGAGGTTTTTTAAGGATAAATATTGAAGAGGAGAGGTGGATTTGAACAAAAGAGTTGACTAAGAAGGAGGGGAACCCAAAAAGAGGTAGGCCTGCAAGTCCTGTTGGGGAGCGCAAGTACTGGTCACGCAAGTATACTTGCACAACACATGTGTACATGCATGACGGTTAACCCATAGGGTAATACTTAGGTGAGACTTGGCTCAAACACTTAGTATTATCCCTAAATTCTTCCCAAAGTGTGTCACACATGTTTTGTTGAAGGGATAAGGTGGTGCGCAAGTGTCTTCATTTTCTTTAAGGGTTAGACACTTAGGTGCGCAAGTGTTGATAAATTTCAACACTTGGGCCTGGTTCCCCCTCTTTAGATCTTCCATTCTAGGTAAGAAATTACCTTAGAAGTGTTTAGAATACATCTAGTAGAGTCTAGCGTGTCGAGAGCTTAAATATGACTTTTGGAATTTTTTGTCCCCGAAATGGGGGGCCCACAAGGGGTATTTATAGGCTACTGAAGACCATGGGAGAAAATCAAATAGGGTGCACAGGTCACCTACGAGGTAAATATATAGCGCACAAGTATACTTGTGTATCCATGATGAAACGTTCGCGGCCCATTCTTAAACAAGTCCTTGTTCATGACTTTTTCAATTTTTTATGTTTCTTCAAAGGATGAATCTCTTTATGCTAATGTATTCCCCTTTTTCAATCATTGGACTCTATGACGGAAAGGAGCGTCAACAATGGATTTGAAAACAAATGTTGAATGGTACCAATAACCAAGAAAATTGTTTTAGTGGTAATGTGATAATTTGTAGTTGGGATAAAGAGTTCATTGGGATTGATGAAGTAAATAGGATAGAATTGGGGATCTGGAAACAGGTTAGTGATTTAATGAAAATTATTTAGGTCATCTATGATTATGTTTATTACATTTTTAGATTAATGTAAATAGTCTATGTTTTTATTTGTGAAATTAGTATTGTGTTAATTTTTGGAATCATATAAGTTTTCATGTGAGTCTAACTTAATAGTTATTTATACTATCTTGGTATTATAAATTTCTAGTTGATCATAAGTTCAAAATCAAATATACCAATTTTGAGTTTTAAAATGATGGGATTTTGAAGTGATTTAAAGCTTTTAAGGGGTTTTAAAAAGAATGATCTATTATGGTTTAAATAACCATTTTAGTTTGTATAAGATTTTATGTCAAGATAATTAATGTCTATCGGATAGTGTTATATAGATAATATTGATGACTAAAAACTAATTCATTAATAAGGTAATATTTTTGGATATTTGTATCGTCAAGATAAGGATTACATTTCATGAAAGTATCTAAATTGTATTCATGATATTTGGGTGTTATTTTCTCTACATAATAATATTATATAGGGATTTATAATGGGAAATAATGATATTTTTTAGGATGCTTCCTTGGGTTGAGTTATATGTAAACTTGTGTTTTAAAATGTGGTTTAACGTGAATGATTATTTGGGAACAATGTATTTAAATTTTGGGGATTTAATTTAAAAGGTATCATATCACCTTTGTGGTTAAAAAAAATATTTAATGTTTAGGTTATTGAGTTTATTTTAGATGCATAGTTAGTTATTTGTGGAATAATCCATTTTCAACCATTGGTGTTATTGTGGAAATTTTGAACTAGAATATATTATTTCTTCATATGAGGTTTTATAAATTTTAGACATTGTCTTGAATTCTAGTAACCATTTCATTTTTGGTTAATATTAAAATATGGTAAGAATAGTTTACAATAATTTTTTGGATAATGTGATCTACTAAAAGTTGGTTTTATTGATTCATTCAAGAAAATTTCTTCCTTAATACTCATTGTTTGGATGAAAATATATGACAATGGTGGAAATTGATTAAAGGATAAAATTATACTTTTCAAGTAAGTATATTTCCATAGGTTTTTAGTGTAAATTGTAAATAAATTCCTTGAATCTAGGAAAGGGATCTTGAAACCAAAAAAATTCCAATTACATTCAATATTAATGAATTGATGGTCTTTTCACACATTATTGACTTATGGTTTTTTGGTTGTTAACTTTCTCATGTTCATTCACTTTCTTGTGATCAAATTTATCTATCAATCTCCATCATTATTAAGACATCTATTTTTTCTATACTTCTATATATTAACTTCTCACTAATTCACTCCTATTTATAAACCTCATTATATGTTATTCCGTATGACCTTCATATTTCTATTTCCCTCTTTTAAGAGGAAGTTTAATTAAACCTTTTTATGATTTGGGTTTTCCAAAAAGTTATTTTCATGTATAAATTCCTAAATTACTAAGTAAAAGTTCAAATTAACACGGTTAAATTTTTTAAAGGGCTGGGGAATGAGACACCCCATGATTTTAAATGAACGCAATGTCCAATATAGTATACAATACGCAACATCGAGCTTAAATGAACCATGAAATATTATTGTATAAATATGATGATATGACCTTGCAGTATAATTGAAGTATATGAATAGGATTAACCACATTATGTTATATATATATATATACATATAAAGTACCTAATAAATAAAAATTTATCGATTAATTATATGGAAATAGACACTCAATTTTTAGTCAGAATATTTTATTCATCAAAATATGTTTTCTTCAGAAATGGTTTTTATTGATTTTTGTTGTTAAATATTATAATTAATTTCTCAAAATATTAAAAAAAATATTTCATGAAAAGGATATAATTTTTTAATAATCATTTCAAAATTATATTAAATTGAATTTTTGAGATTATTTGAAATGATTGATTCTATAGTAAATAGTGAAAACTACTATTTTTATTGAAACTTTTTTCTTTATTTCATGAATTTAAAAAGATACCTTTTATTTGAAATTGGTTTCCAATAAAAAGTAGTTCTATTATAAAATTAACAATCCAATTAATTTCATTTTAATGTAATTTATGGTTTAATTTGGTATAAAAAAATTGTATACTTAAAAATGAATTTTTATTAAACAATTTGCATTGTGTTTGGAATTTTTTCCATAAATTATTTTCTAAAACATCAAGATATTGAATCTTGTGAAATTGATAACATATTTTTAATTTTGAGTTTCAAATTTGGTAAATAGGTCTCATTTATTTATGTTATTTATGAATAGTAATTTGGGTAAATATTTTTCACATCATTAAAGAGTGAAATGGGTAATATGAGGTTAAAAAAATGAAATAAGGTCTCAAAATCAACCCAAATAATTGAATTATCCTATTGGATAGGTGTATTACATACATTTAAATATATTTATGAAATATATGGCCACTTAGTTCCATTTTTCATTGGTTATGATAATAATATTGACTATTATAAAGAATAAATACAAAATTTCACTCTCTTGAATTTAATGTCACTAAAATATTTATATGAGGATAAAAAGTGGGTAAGATTAGTTATAAATTTTTATTTTAAGTTTAAATTAATTTTTTTATCATGTTATTTTATTTCGAATTTTTATTGACTAAATAATTTCCAAAAATTCTAATGCAATGATGATATAGTATTTGTTCAATTAATAGAAAAACGGGATAAATGATATTAAAAATATTTTAAGTAATACATCTTGGATGAATTATTATGTTCTATGAATTTTTTGGATTAAAATAAAATATTTGAGACTTTTATAAGTTTTATATTCTAATTCCATTTTTATAATGTCTTTTTCAGTGTCAAATTATGTGAATAGTACTTAAAATGGAATTAATAAGATTTTGTGGTAATAATATTTTATTAAATTGTTTAAAAAAATTGAGATAGGATAATTATGATTTAAAATTGTTAAAAATTTCATACCTTATTCATTTATGATAAAATTTGTACCACATAAGTAAACAATATTCCCCCTTAATATAGAAACATTTATTAGCACAGTTCAAATTAAAATAGGTTAACCAAGTGGTTAAACATAATGATATGGTAAACAATTACACCAAAACCTATATATATTTAACTGGATGAAAAAATTAGGACCTTATACCGTTTTTATTTTATTATACATCCATTTTGATGAATTTTTCTTGAGAAATAATTAATTATATTTTAATCTTTCTTGAAATTTTATTTGTATCATTTCCCTCCCAATAAAAGAACACCAATTTATCTCAACTCTAAACACCTCTTCGACCATATAAAATGACCAACTCCTAAAGAGTACCTGAGAAACATCCCTATATAGGTTATAGATTATATTTTATTCCCAATATACCAACCCTTGTTTCCTTAATAGAATATTGAAAGGATTTCTTTCAAACAAGAGGAAATCACCTTGAACGATCACATTCTTTTTAATTCTTATTTTACATCGTATAAATCTATATTATTAATCATGAAATATTAAAATAACTATAATAAATACAATTAATATTTATATGATTATTTAACCAACAACAACCACCCTCTATTCCATGAAATGGGAAGTGAAAGTATCGCTCGGGCTTACGTGTGGACTACCGGCTCCACGTAGCGATACAATTCATTTTCCATCACCATATTTCATGGATGGTTTTTATTATGGGTTTATGTTTATATATGATATTTATAATATAATTATTATTCATTAATTATAATATCATATCTGAATTCTTACCTTCCGGACTATTGGAAAATGATAATGTCACTTGTGCGTATATTTAGACAACCATCTCCATCAATCTATGTGATTAGGTTTTCCGTTATTCTTTACATAGATGCTGATAAGTGTATATTTAATGAATATATATGATATATATGAAATAATAATGATTATATAAAGGTAAATTATTAACTAAAATTCTTTATTTCTATCCATTGAATGGTGGAAATAGCATTCATGCATACGTACGACCTATCGCCTCCTTGAATTATATAATTCATTTTTCTATATATACCATTTGGGGATGATTATAAATATGTATATAATAAATATATATGATATTTATATCATGAGTATGACTATGTATATAATGGAACTATGATCAATGAATAATGATCAAAACTGCTGAACCAAAACATACAAGAAAAATGAAGAAATTATCACCCGGAACAGTGATTTTAATAAAGAATCATCAATAAAATGGTGATAAAAGGTTACAAGTTAATAATATATGGTCTGATATATATGATTATAGTAATATAACAGATATATAATAAGTAAATATTGTTTATATAAAATTTCTGATCATATACATAGTAATTTGTGCATGAGGTAACATTTTATTTCAGAATCTCATCATTATTCATGACTTTTTTAAATTTAAGTTTATTTTGTTCGAATTATTTCATCATTCTATACTAAACCAAATATATTTTATTATAATTGATTTATTTCTATAAATTTCTTTTTTTCCTTCATTTTTCCTCCCTTTAAGTACGTAAGATACCAAAATAATTAATTAAAGGAAGATACCCTTTATTTTTCTACTCAATCAGGAATCTTTTTCTTCCATGTCCATATTGTTTTAAAGAATATTTATTCTATTCTATAAATACTTATTAAATAAATTTTTACCCATGTTTTGATTTTTATAAAATTTATTAAACTTAATCTTTGTTTCATTTTATAAATGCAGTATTTTTTAATTTTTACCTAAAAATATAAAAAGAATCATTACTTTAACATATAAGGAATGAACATAATTTATTACCATCATGAACAACCAATGATTTTATGATCACATAACATGATTTTGGAGTTATTTTAAAATAAAATGTTTTTCATAATATATTAGAATATTTAAGATTTTAAATAATTTATTTCCAAATAAAAATGTCATTTTCCTGAAAAATATTCCAGTGATATTTTGAAAGAATTTTCATCTATGTCAGAATCCATTGATGAATCATGTAATTTAAAGAGGAATAATAAAATTGATAAAATATAACATATTTCTCTATATAATTTATATTTAGTTTGATTGGGGAAATTATTGACATTCCGTATTTATTTATACCCTTATAGACAATTATTGATTTTTAAGGCATATTGATTAAGTTGTATTATTTTTTCATATGATGAAGAAATTGGACTTATTAAGTGACATATGGGGATTGGAATTATATATCCCCTCTATGAATTAATTTGTATCATCAGGAAAAATAGTTTGTGTATTTATCTAAGTCCTTTCCCATTTATATATATGTATTGGTACAAAGCCTTGATAGTAAGTTTAAGATGTTGGGAATTATAAATTCTTTCATTATAAAATCAGTTTTTGATATCCATGTCATTATTTGAATAGTTATGATATCCATGGATAATATTCATGTTTATATGGTTATTTATATTGAATTATTTGATCATCATTTTCTCATTCCATATTATTCATGCCTTATTTATTCCATGTTAATTTTTGTTGTATTTGTACCCGGACTAAGCATTAGAGATCTCACCTTTCTTATGTTTCCTTTCCACAGGATTCCAAGAAGTGTATTATGATTGATATTCAAGGATATTTTATAATAAATAATGAATTTTTCAAGTAAAATAATATTTTTTATTTTATTTTTCAAATTTAATGCCACATTGAAGTAAGTGTCTAGGTTTCTAAGACTACTAAATTATTTGGTCCTTGGGAATGTGATAACATGTATATAATACCAATGTAATAAGGTAACCACAAACTCTAGGCTACTAGGGTAAAGGTATTGACAATATTGGATGTGGTTGATGTGGTTATGTGATGGTTCCATCATGTATAGAATGTTAATAATTTCATGAATATATTTTTTATTGATTATAAAAAATTATCAAATCATACTTACATAGTGGTCATAGAAAAATCAATCATATCTCTTCATGGAGGTGGTGTCCCACATGTGCAGATGATAGACATTATCATATTCCAACAGACGAAAGGATATTAAAATATATTATATATTACATTTATAGAATCGTGTTTTTGTGATAAATATATTATATATTCACAGATTCCAACTTTATATCCAACCTATAAAATGGCGATTAAAGATAATTTAAAACACAACCTCGAGATGGTAGGTCGTACTTACGCATGAGATATATTTTCATTTTCAATAAGATGGAAGGTATATGAATAAGGTTTATTCCTATGGTATAATAAAAAAATATTTAAGATACTTATGTTATTATATGATCATGGTTATAAAATAATTGGTCTAAGTATAAGGGGAAATAAAAAAGAAAACACTAAGTTAAGAGTTATATATCTTCTTCTAAAACCCACATTTGGCTTACACCATAAGCCTTATAAGTTGGTAATTTGATGAGTATATAGCCTCTAGGAAATATGGATGATGTTTTGTATGGTATTTTGGTAGGTATTTTTTGATCTATGTGGCTCAATATATATGAAAAATAGAGAAAATGTGGTTCCCTTTTATATATAAGGAAAAATTCATACTGGGAATTACATAAATAATTTGAATATAATATATATCAAAATCATGTCATGTGTCACAAAATAAAAAAAAATTAGATGTTATGTCATGATATGTTAGAAATATATTGAACCAATAATATTTATACTTGTTTCTATTTCATTTTAAACCTTACCCATTAGTTTAAACCCCTCAATAACTGTTTTTAACCTTAATATTGATAACATGTGTTATATCATTAAGGGGCCATAAATTTACGTATTAGTTAAAAATGGGATAAAAAATGGTCCATGGATGAAATTTTATGCCATTAACAATTAAAAATATCAATTTTCAATATTTTTTGGTATTTTTAAATCATTTAATAATATAGTTTTTAATTAGAAAATATCATTGAAGTATTTTTTTTGATAATATTCGTCAAATTTGATTTCAATGAAATAAATGGATCAATGGTATTCAAATATAAAAAAATTTACCATAATTTATAATTTATAATTTCCTATTAATATCTCAGAATATAACAATTATTTGAGAAAATATTAATTTTTCTGTTTTTAGAATCATTTGCCATGATTTTTATACTACTTACACAAGAACTATATTAGTAGTTTGTAAGCGTAAAAGATAATTATATCATCAAAAAAATAAAAAATAAAAAATAAAAATGTTAAAAAAACTATTATATTCTTTAATATCTTATTTTAATCCCCATTTCAACGTATAAGTGAAATTAAAATCAAGAAATTGACATTTTGTATTTATCCTTTTCATAAAATAATAAAATCTAATAGTTAATGGAAATTAGAAATAAATTGACATATTTTTCAAATCTTGGATATATTTTGTTGAAAACAGTCATTAAATTGGTTAAAGGAACTATTAGTTTGATTTTTAGGCCTTATCTTATAGTTTTAACACTGTTTTACTCATTATACCCTTATAGAGGTGATAAATATTTACCAAGGTTACTTGTCTCAATGACAAAACCTAAAATGCACCTATTTACCAAAATTTTATCCTAATGACTAAAATTATGGAATATATTTTTCATTATTCAAATTATTTTAGTGCGAGAAATAAATTTTAATGTAAATACATAAAACATAATGAAACACAATTTTTATAAAATTGTGTTTTTTAGCATAAAAATATACTTATACAAAAATAAAATAAAATATTGATTCCTATTGAATTATTTAGATTATTTTTAAATAAAATGGATATTATTTTACTTAAAAAAATTCAAAAAAGAAGTTTAGTTTTAAATTACTTGATTTAATGAAAGGAAATTACATTTTTTCTAAAATTATCAGTTTAAACTATTCAATCAATAATAAATATTTATTGAAAAAACAAAAATAAATTATCCTAAGCCTATTATGAAATTTATATTTCAAATATGATGTCCATTTTTATAAAAAATATCTATCAAATGTGGTAATTAATTATAATATATATGCAGAATATAAAATAATATCAATTTTTTAGGAAAATGTATTTTTGAGGTATAAAATGAATTAATTGAAAATTGATTAATAATTTATTATTTATTAATAATTTTTTTTATATAAAAGCCTTTATATATTTTTTTAAATAACATGGTTATTTATAGTCATACCCTACAAACCAATGACTAGGTTATAAATACCATATTTAAATAATATAATTCTATGGTTTTCTTAATACACATATTGTGTCCGCTACATATTATAAAACATAGTGTTCTTTTTAAAAGAAAATATAAAATAAAATATTTGGGTATTAAATTCTCCCCTAATTATATAAATTATTTCCGGAAAATTTTAATTGTTATTTTATAAGCTAAATATATAATAACATATTAATAAAATAAGATATTGTTTTTATCATGAACTGTAATTTATAGGTTTGGACCAAGAAACAAATTATGCATGTGTCTATATAAGAAACTTTCTTGTAAATGATTTTCTAAAAACATACCTTGGTTGTCGGATCAAGATTTCCATATAAGAATAGATATATTTATCTTCAATTTTCTTGATTTTGATATATTCCATTACCATTAGTATCAAAAATATTATAAAATTTACTTAAATGATTTCTTCATATTCTATCAGAATAATTTCCTCTTTGATATGAATCATGATGATCGTAATTAATTTTTCTTATTGAAGCACTAAAATAAATTTTCAATTGATTATAAGATAAAAATTTATTTCTCCTACATAAAACTGAAATGGTTTTCAAAATAAAAAAATAAACAATATAAATAAACCTTCATAATAATTAATCCCAAAAAACCCCTTATCACTTATATAGTTATATATTCAAATATATATATTCCCTTATCATATATTCAAAAAAATATTTATTCCTGTGTAAAAAATGTAGATAAATTCACAAAGTATCACCTTGTTATATCAATTGATAACCATAAATTTAATCTATACATTCTTAAATAAATATCTCCAATCATTCAACATTTTCAAAAAATTCACTTATTAAGTTGATTGATTCCATTCAACACATGTTTCAAAAATTTACATTTTTAAATTTACCACACAACTAAATAGTATTAAAATAATCATTCTTCTAAAAAAATTGTATTAGAATAATCCTTGGAAATTTTACCATAATCCTCATGCCAAAATACCATTGATAAATACCAATGTATCATAATCATATATTCTTTAATTTAACCATAATTACCATAAATGAAAATAATTTAATGTTACATTCATCAATGATGGATATTATTTAATTTTATTTTGTATTATAAAGATCATTAGATATTCCATATGTGGAGATCATGTTTCCTAGAAAATAAATTTCTAAATCAACATTAACACTTACTATATTTCTTATATAATTATCTTTCCTATAAAACTCTTATGAATGATTCTCAATATATTTTCATGAACTTCAAAACCTTTAGATTATTTTAAGGATATCATTAAAAAAATCATGGTCATCCTCGATGATTAGGTCATTGGTTTGTAAAATTCCATATCTACTTACAATTAAAGAACTAGACATTAATTGATTCTTTAATTACTTTAAAATTATATTCATGATGGATTTTTTCTCCACACTTATAACAAATACCAAATACCTTTATGTATTTTCACATGTTATTTATCCCACATTCTTGAAATAAGGGGTGTTGAATATTTTTTTTCCTTGACCATTATCACCTAGATTTTTATGAAACTTTACATTTCTCAAATTGTTAAGAAATTTAGTTATGTTCAGTTTATTTTTCATATCTTAATTTATTTTTCTATTTATAAGCATAAGATATATCAAACTAGATTACCTCATTTTTGGTTTCTCTATATAGTAATTAATATCAATCATATCCTAAGTTAGTGTCCTAGATATGTACATGATCTAACCAACTAAAACACATAATGTATTTTCATTATCAACAACATAATCCCAATACTAATCATGGGTTTCGATTCTCTTAATTTCTCTAGGTTTCATACCTAAACATTGGAAATCATTTAGCTAGCCCAAATTCATCATGAATATTGATCCACATGATGAAAATTACTAAAATTTTCCCAAATAATCTAAGGGATCATCATAATTTTCATGTTAGTAATGTTAATGTAAAATTTGTTTCCCAAGGTTCTTAATAAACTTTCTATGATACCAACTATAACACCTTGACTCTAGAAACCCAATTACAGTTCTTAATGATAACATTGTTATAAGATATAGTTGATCTCACCACTTAATATCGATCAGATTAACAGTCTTGGAAAACCAAATACATGAATGAATTATACATTTCATTATAAGATAAAGACATAGATTGAAAAAAATATATTTTATCCTTGAAAAAATTCAAATATTCCTTCTTCATATACGGGGTAAAGGTAGATAAATAAAGGTTGATCTAAAATTATTAGTATGGGAAATTTTATAACATAAGATATCAAGAATATATAAGGCATAATCAATATGATGAAGGGGTAATCCAAACACCTATGACTTCAATCCACAACCTGAGTTAAATGTACATCCATGGATATCATCAAAATAACAATTAGATGGATAATTATAAATTAATTATCAATAAATGAAATGAAAAAATCTAAAAATTCACGAATATTCAATCAAGGACTTGTCCATGATACCATAAATCATTGCACCAAGGTCTCTTAGCCTATACATAATTCATAATAAATAGTTAGGATTAAAAAATATTCCCATTTAATGTGTCCACTAGTTTTGTATCATGAAACTTATCAATACATCCTAGGGATTAAAATAAATGGGACCCACCCATTACTTTCATGTAATATGCCTTCCATATATTTCAAATAGTGAATATAATCCATTCTCAAAACTCCTTATAATTAAACCATTATCTGTATCGCATCAAGAATAAATAATATTAACATTTCTCTGATAAATGAAATAACTTACAAAATAATATTCCTTAAACTAATAATATATAGAGAAAAAGTATACAGTTGAAATATCATCAATGTAACAGAAATTATTCTAAATTCACCAAATCTATTAAAAATATATATATAAAGGAGAAAAATCAAATATATATTGATAGAGAACTTGGTCATAAGAAAGTGAATGATATAAAAATATGATATAATCTATTATTAAATAAGGATGATATAAGATAATAAATTCCATATAAAAGAATGTTTTATAATAGAACCAAGCATTTAGAAAATAAAATAAAAGTGATAGATTAAAAAATAACAAACTTTGTAACATCACGTATAAAATGAGTTATAAATCACTTTACAGAATTATTTTCTTTCCATTAGGAAAATAAAACTATTTTCATTTGATATCATTTTAAATTAAAATTATTAAAATATTGAGTAAAATATTTTATTTGAAAGTAACTATGGTAAATTTTAAAGAAATATTTAAATCAATTAATGTTTATGATGATATGAAATTTCATTCATGTTGTAGGCACTAATACAAATATTTGTTTCTCCCTTTTGGTTAAAATTCCAAAAGTACTTCATTCAAAAAATGACTAGAAGATTCCTTCAAAGAATTGTAAATAAGGAAAAATATTGTTGAAAATGAATTCGAATAATCATTTTATTTTAAATAATAATATCCATGAAAACATTTATATGTACCTTGACATGGATGAAAAATATTTTTGAAGGAAAACATTAAAATATAAATTTCATTATAAGAAAGTCCTTTATTTGTAAATAAATTATTGATTATCGGTCCATAAATATATGAAATGGAATAAAATCATGTAAAACCAAAACCTAACTAGAAGAAAATAAAATATTTTTTGTTTAAGTTATTAACAACACATAATTTCCCCGAATGAAATATGTACATGAACAGTCATGGAATAAAATAATATTTCAAAATAAATCTATTATCTTGGGTATCTAGTTAGTCGTATGTGTTTTATCCACATGAATAATTAATATAGATTTTTTATATGGTTAATTAAGAAAATTTTAATTTATTTTCCTTTTTTAAGGTTCTTATATATTCATCTTAAATTCATTCATTGAATAGTTCTTACTTACGTTGACCACATAAGATTATTTGGTCAATTATTTAAAAAAGAAATCAGTATATTGATCATCATCAAATGAGTTATAAAATTGTTCCATAATATAAATAAATTTAATAAATTCCTAAAAATAATGTTTTTAATTATTTTTAGTTTTATAACCATCTATCGTGATGGTAATAAAAAAACACATCGCATCATGTACCTGGTAGTCCACACTTATGTTTGAGCAATGTAATCATTTTCTGACTGATGGAGGGATAAGAAGGTAGATGATATCATATATTTAAAAATAGTAATTTTTTAATAATATCTTATATTTTTCTTAAATTGTACCTTTATATCAATCCAATTAAAATGGTGATGGAGAATAAATTACACCGCTACATGGAGACGTTAACTCATACATGTTCACAAGAGATGTTTTATTTTTCCATAGGATGTAAATGAGGTGAATAAGGGTTATTCCTCATACATAATAACACTTCAGTATATTTAAGATACTATTTTATTATATCATCATGGTTAAAGAATATTTGAATGAGGTATCAGAGAAAATAAAATGAAAACGCTAGGTTAATAGTAATACCTATTATTTGAAAAAAAACCATTTGCTTACACCTTAAGCCTTATAGGTTGGACATCTGATGTGACCAGAGCCTCTAGGTCATGGTAAAGAAGGTATATAAGGTATTTATATTATAATTCATTGATATAAGTGTCTAATGAGGTGTTAATAATGGAGGAGAAGTGGTGTCCTTCTATAAGTGAGGAAAAGGAAAAACATAGAATTACAAAAAAGATTTAAATATGTTATATATCATAATCATGTAAATGGGTTCTAAATCGACATAATTTAGAATGTTTGAAATGATAAGGATGAAATAAATTGTACCAATAAAATTTATACAAGTCTAATTGGAATTCTAAGCTTTATCATTTGGTTTAACACCCTCATTAACTATTTTTAACCTTATTTGTGGTAACATATTTTTTTTATCTTTAAGGTTCATAATTTTACATATAACTTGGGAATTTGATAAAAATAGTTCGTTGATGAAATTTTAGACCATTTTTAATCTTTAATATTATTTATTATTAAATCATCTAATAAAATATTTTTATTAAAAAATGTCATTAGATCCCTTTTAGACTATTAATTTAATTTAACACCAAAAATATCAATACAGTAATGTAATTTACATATAAACTCATTTATAATCATTTTTACTTTATAGATACCTATTAAATTAATTTAATACCACAATTCATCTAAAAAATATTAATCTTATAATTTTTAAAATCATTTACCTGGATCGTTATACTACTTTCACATGCACTATATTGGTATTTTGTATCCATTTAAGTTAATTATATCATAAATAAGTTTTAATAACAAATTAACATTAAAAAAATAATTTATTTTTAGTCAAATTAACCTTTTATATTTCTATAAAATTTATTTTTATTCCAATAATATTATATGAATGAAACTAAAATAAATAAAGTTACATTTTCATTTATCATTTTCTTAAAATATAATAAATGTTATAATCAAAGGAAAGTGGAAGGAAATTTCCATATTTTAATATATTGGATGGTTTTTTTGGACCACCACTCATACAATAGGATAAATTCAACTTTTATGTAGATTGTTAGGCCTTATCTCAAAGTTTTAAACCTGTTTTACCCCTTTTAATCTTACCAAGGAGAAAAATATTTATAACATTAAAAACAAATTAAATACAAAATTTGACTTATAAATTAATTGGTTTAAAGAAAAAAATGAATGTTTTTCAATAATCATAATTTTTCACTATCAACTCAAAGATAAATCCTTTACCCAAAATTTATCTTAAGATAATTATGAGATTATGAATTCAAAAATGTTGTCAATTTTGTTAAAAAAAATTCTACATGTGTTAGTAATTAATTCTAATATCCAAAAATAATGTACAATAAAAACAATTTTTTAAGAAAATATAATTTTGAGGTATAAAATGATGTTACTGAAAATTGAGTACATATTTATTAGGATTTAATACATTTGTATTGTATAAGAACTATATATATATTTTTCATAATGTGATTATTCCTATTATTACACACCAACCCAATGGTTAGGTTATAATATCCATATTTAAATAATATTATTTCATGGATAGTTTGAGCTTAGTGCTACGTGTGTGACACAATATAGAAAATAGTGTTCCTTAGAAAAATAATTTAAAAATATTGGGGTATTATAAGAACCCCATAATTTTCTTTTCTATATAAACCTATGTAATAGAATATTTAGCCCAAAATATTATTCTTTTATTATTATATTCCTTGAAGATAATACAATCATATTTATTAAAATATTATTTAGATTCTTGATGAAACAATTATTGTTCATTTAAAAAGGTGTATATCAAATATAAATCCCTTCATCAGCTCATTCGTCAAACAAGACCAAATACCTTACTTTGATTTTGATAATATAGGGGATTAAAATCACTCCCAAACTCTTTAAATTAAACATATTTTGAAACTATATATCATAATTTGTATTTAATTAATTTAGTCAAAGAATGGATCTATTATGAATGTTATGTTGAATTGTAGTGGATGATAACCAAATATAAAACAAATCTATACTCAAATGACTATGAAAAATAATCAATAAATTAAAACTAAGGAATTTTGGTGGAAACAACATCGTTGTTTATGAAAGTGTGATTCATGATATAGTTAATGTCATTATTTTTTGGTTTAGTGCATGGAGGTGTATGCATAATATGATAACATTTGACTTGGATTATTTCTACTAATCTACATAATCATATTTTATTAGATAATAATGTGATTATTAGTAGAGTAGTTTGGATATTAAAAATATTTATTAAATAATAAACAATAAATTCATGAATTAAATAACAAGTTATAATTTTTTTAATGGTTTAAAACATATATGAAATATTTCAGAATTTTATTAACATTTCTAAAATGATTGGAAGCCAGATGACCCTTCTTGGATTATATAAAATGATTTTAATCCTTATAAAATGTGTAACATGTAATTTTTATTTGATTGTACATGATAAATCATTGGAAATGTATTACAGAAGCACTCATTATTCTTCAGAACATTAACTAATGGATTTAGTATATTATATTTTAAAGTAGATTGTTTGTAAAAATCTGGAGATTCACATAGCCCATGTATAGACAAGAAGGAAGGAGTATTTTTTATACTTCTCAATAATCCTTATTGAGATTCAATTTAGAATCATAAACATATTAGATCATAGAGAAAATTTAAATGTTATTCACTTGTTTATTTTGGTTTAATCTTTTATATAGATCTTGTAAAAAGTGTATTTTTGTTATTTATTTGATACATATCTATCAATATATTCATCCTCAAAAATTCTTTAATGATATCAAAGTAAATATTAAAAAATTTCCTCTTTTATAGGGAACTCTCACGCATGTACTTGTGATGAAGTTCATCCCTCTACTCAGGTGATTTATTATTGATAAAAAATATTTTAATCTCATAATGATTTGGGTAAATTAATTTCTTTTATATGTTTAAATGGATATTACATTATTATATTCACATATACAGGGAATATTTTTCCACCACCATCAGTGGTATCAGGTTTACATTCATTACATTTGGATTAATGTGTTAGATAGATAAAGATTCTAGGAAATCATGAGTTTTTCCAAAACCATAATTTTTTATGAAAAATGGTTATTGTTTATAACATTTTCAATATCAAATAAATATTTTAAAATAAAATGAATGTAGTTTTATATAAATTATAAAATCAACTTATAGTCTATGAAAAAAAATGGTGTTCAAATAGTTGCATGAAGATAATGAATTGTAAAATGAGAATATTATTCCATGTGTTACCTATAAAATAATCATGCTTAGTATCAAAATATTATTACAAAACGAAATCCATGGAATACTCAAGAAAAATTAACTCATGGTTTAAAAATTTCAATTTCTCATTTTTTTTCTAAAATAGTCTCTCCTAAAAAACCAGATGTTTTTTCCTTACAAAGTATTATTATATGGGAGAAAAAACTCAGTGGTTTATAATAAAAAATGACAATGGTTTTAATATATTAATGAAAATTTTAGGGATTTAAACATTACCCAAAATATTGGTGGATGTTAGAAATTTTTATAGTGGATTTATCATAATATAAAATTTATATAATAAGGATTAATTTAAGAAATTATTGATTCTATACTAAAATGTGTTTTTTCTAATTTAATATTGGTTTAAATGAAATGTGTGATATTATTTTTATAGAACATGTTTAAAAAATGTATAAAATGTTTATATGATTATAAATTTCTAATAATTATCATAAATTTTAAACATGAATGAGTTCATAATAAATATCCTTTAACATACTAAAATGAGTGATTTCACAAAAAAAATAAATTTTAAATTTACATATAAATTTAGGTATGGTGTATCAATAAATATTATTTAATTATCAAATTTTTATAATTGATTTATTTAGAAATTGCTTATAAATGATTATATCATTTATAAATATTTGAATTTCTATTTTATATGGTATATTCAATACATTATTAATCATTAGTATTTTTTTTATATCATTAATGGATGTATGGTTTATTTTAAATTGTTAAACTAATTTTTATAAATGTTGTACAATAATTATAATGAGTTATATACAAATCATGTTATAATATTTCATTAGATACATCTATGAATATATTTGTTTTTATGATTTATGAACATGAAATTAATTATTGGAGAAAATTTATAAATATTAGTTGTTAGTACTATATTATAGACATGCAGACATCATCTAGGTAGGATGCGAAGGCATGATCAGGACGTTAGATTTGAGGAAGATAATCAATTTCACTATATTGGTATTTTCTCTGAAGGGTTATTGGAAGGGAGTTAGATCCTTGATAAGGTGGTTATTGTTCCTCATTATGTTCTGTCTAATGATCATATTCTAGAAGCTGGGATGATTGGTTAGGAGACCATCCCATATATTCCTCGACTAGAAAATCAATTTTTGGTTAATGATTGTTTCTCTTTACTTTTCAAGATCCTATTATCTTCATATTATTTTAATATGGAAAGAATTATTCTTCCTCAATATACTGGACCTCGGTTGTTATCTCACATAGAATCCCAAGATGATTATAATCAGAAGAAGGAAAATTCAGACATTATCCTATCATCGATCTTCTTTTCATCAGATGATTTTCCTTTTTATCCTATTGCATTTTGTTTGATGGAAATTGTGGAATAATATTCTTCTAATCGAACAGGATAAATAAATTCATTTACCATAGAAAGGAAGGGTAAAATACACAATCTTAACTCCTCCCATCCATCTATAATTTTTCCTCCCAAGGTTAAGAGGGTTGTAAATAGTTCTCTATCTAAATCACAGATGGTGAGATTTCTATCCCACTTTGAGAAGGCAATATGTTCTGGAGCCAATCCCTGAACTCTTTCTTATCAATGATCATTATTTTCATATGGAATGTTTGGGGTCTCGGAAAATGGGTTAAAAAAGATTTCATTTATTCTAAGGTATCTAAACACAAGATTGTTATTATTTGTATCCTTTAACACACACAAAAACACCCAGAAAAGGTTGGTGATTTTTCCAGAAAACTCAAAATGAATGGATTTTTTCATGCTAACCTTGTTAATCATCATATATGCATATTTTGGCATAATAAATTTAAGGTGGATCATATTCAAGAAGATGATCAATTCATCACTATTAAAGCATCTCAATACTATCACAATTTCTTTTTCTCTTTCATTTATGGGAGTTGTGATCCAAACCGCAGGTTTCTATTATGGCGTAATATTAATTATTTTTATCCTGATAACTTCCCATGGTTCATTAGATGTGATTTTAATATTATTGATGACCCTGATGAGAATTGGGGGAGATTACCTTTTCTGAGTAGGTCCAGTAATGACTTCAACCAATTTATGGCTAGAAAAGGGATTCTTGACCTTGGATATTTTGGAGACAAGTTTACATGGTGCAATAATCAAAAGGGTAATAATAGATAGTGGGGTCGACTGGATAGATGATTGGGTAATACACATTATTTATCCACATATTCTAATACTAAAGTTGAACACTTGATATGAGATGTTTCTGATCATTCTCCATTGTTTATTACTATATCTTCTAGAACTGATTATCATGAGAAATTCAGATATTTTCATCATTGGAATGAGGATACGACCTTCCAGGATTTTGTGATACAATCTTGGGAGGAACCTATTAAGGGCCATGCTTGGATTATTGTCCAAAATAAAACTAGAAAACTAAATATGAAAATAAATGTTTGGACAAAGGATCTCTTTCCTCCGGATAGGAAATTTCATGAATCCAAGCATAAAATTGATCATCTTGAACATTATCTAGAAGAGGACTAGGATTATGGGGTATCTGAGAGCCTTTATTGTAAAAAAGATGATCTAGCAGATTTAATTCTTAATCACGAGCCTTTATCTAGAGACAAATAAAGGATCAAGTGGTTGCTAAATGGGGATAAAAATGCAGCTTATTTTCAAGCCTGTATCAAGGAAAGGAAAATGCTTTTTAATCTGAATATTATGCTTGAGAATGGGACTTTTACAAATGATAGAGACATAGTTGGGGCCCTAGTTTTCTCTCATCTTAGAGATCTTCTTGCTGATACTTATGTCAAGATTCATATTGGATATCTGACTATACCAAAAGATCTATTTGATGTTATTCCTCACTGTGTTTCGGACAGTAATAATGATGAAATGGAATCCCTGCCTCAGGAAAATGAGATTCTTTATGTTATAATGAAACTTAATTCAGAAAGTGTTGTTGGCCATGATTCCTTTCCTGTTTCTTTTTATAGATCCTCATGGGATATTATTAAGGGTGACCTCATTAAAGTGATACATGACATTTTCCAGGGAGGGAAGTTACCCCGTGCTACTAGTGTCACCATAGTTATACACCTTACCAAGTGAAAAATTCCTACTTATATTCTCCATTACCATCCTATAAGAATATATATTGTGTATTATAGAATTATTTCCAGTATTATCAAATCTAGTTTTTCCATTTATCTTCCATTTTGGATCTCTCTTGAGCATCATGGTTTTGTGAAGGGTCGTAACATTTAGGGGAATATTGCCTTGGCCCAGGAAATGATTAGAGACATTAACCTTAAAAATCTAGGTTCTAACGTGGATATTAAACATGATATAAAAAAATCTTATTATCGTGTTTAATGGGGATTTATCAACAAATTCTTATCAGGTATAGCCTATTCTACTTGGGGCATTGATTTTTTATTTAACTGTTATTGTTCTTCCTGGTTGGTTGTTTCTTTTTTGGGGGGAAAAATATAGTTTCATTAAATCTACTCAAGGTCTCTGAGAGGGGATCCAATTTCAACAAGTATTTTCATTATTATTCAATATTTTCTTAGTTGAATTATTCAAGAAATCCAGAATCAGCGTTTCATTCTTCCTTACTAGCGTAGAATGGAATCCTCTTCGTTATCTCATCTAATGTTTGCTGATGACACCATAATTTTCCTGAATGCATCAAACAGATGACTATGTGGTTTAAATAGTTCCTTGGATAAGTATTTCTTTTGGAGTGTCCAAGTCATTAACAAAATCTTGAGCTGCATGTATATATCTTTGTAATGTTCATTAAGTCATGTGAATTCTGTGAGTAATATCCTCAACATGCATAAGGGGAACTTCCCTACAGATTATCTAGGTGCACCTATATTATCCAAGGGACTTTGAATTTGTGGTTTTTAAATTCTGACCCGCAAGATTTTAGCTCAGATTATTAACTAGAAATATTATTTTCTTTCATTTGAGGGTAGGATAGCTTTGATTAATAGTGTACTGCTTTCTTCTTCTATTCATTCCCTTTCTTCTGTAAAGGTTCCCAGGGGAGTGATCAAAAACATTGACAAAATTATTGCTATTTTTTATGGGATCCTAAGTACAAGGGTAAAAGGAAATGGATTTCATGGGATACATTGACTCGACCTATGCATGAACTTGGACTTAATGTTCGTAGTCATGAAGATACTATTAAGTGAATACATGAAAAACTGTAATGGGAGGTCCTGGAATGTCACAAACTATAGGGTATAACTATACATGGTACTTCAGTAGGAGATAGGTTTTTTATGGTAATGGGTCTCCATTCAAGTCTGATATTAGTTCCATTGTTAAATATCTCAAGCCTTATTCTCAATGGTTGGTTGGGAAGGGTGATATCTTATTTTGGAATTACAACTGGAGCGATGAGTTAATTGAGTATCTGGGATGTCTTGCTACTTATATTTATTTCACGGAATCTTTCCAGTACACATATTTTACTAATTCAATATTAGAAAAAAAAATCAATAGGCTCTATTAAATGTCATTATATTATCCTCATAACCTGATAAGTTTATTTGTACCCCTTCTCCTTCTGGATCCTTCACTATAAAGGATTATCGTAGGATACTTTACATGCATATTCCAGTTAATTCTTGGAATAATACACTCTTGGTTAAAGCTATTCCCATGAAATATAACTTCATTACATGGAGGATCTAGAATGGAGGTACTCATACTGATGAAAATGTTAAGTGGTGTTGGATTTTCATTACTTCCAGATGTGTTTTCTGAAAAAGTCATAAAGAATAATATTTTGAACATATTTTCCTTGATAGTGAATGGGATCATAATTATTGGATTTCTTTTGGTGAGTTAACTACCATTTCATATCCATATATGGACAATCAATCCTTTCTAGATCGATGGTTTCATGGATTGGGTGTTGGTAGTTCTGAAAGAATGGCACGTGCTGTAATTTTATAGGATGGGGATTGGTGTCTGTGGTAGGAGAGAAATCATTTCATTTATGAGGGTATTACTTCTAATGGATGGATAATTATATGCACGATAAAAAATCTTCTCCTTGGTTTTATCAGGGGTTTTGGAAAGTGGAATGAGGCTACTTCTTTGCAAAAATTATTCTTCTCTCGGACATATGAATCTGCTTCTCTTCATCAAGGCAATTGGATATGGTGGAATCCTCTTGCAAGGGGACTAAAACTTAACAATGATTTATCATATATTTTTGGCTGGAGTCATAGAGGAAGTATTGTGAAGGAAACTAGTGGATTGAATATATTGGCATTTTCTATCAGACTAGGACAAGGTGATTTCTTATTTGCTGAGGATATGGCCATGTTTACTGGTCTTAACATATTCTTGCAATGAATTATTCAGATTTCGGAAGTTGAAACATATTCCAGAATTTTATATAATGCTATCACCGGGAAAGGTTCTGTTCATTAGTTTATTTCTTATATTTTTAGAAAGTGCAAAAGAATCATGGATGTTAATATAAAAGTTTTACATATCTGGCGTGAAGGTAATACGGATGCGGACTACCATGCCTCAATCGACATTCCTGGTATGGAGAGATTGTTTTTTTCATGATTTAAAATGTTTGAAACCAGAAGGTGTGAGTATCATTTAAAGAGACTCCCATGGTCTCCAATATTTTTGGCCCTCTTGAATCTTCCTCTTCTCTTGGTTTGTCCATTTGGACCTTGTTATTCTTTTAATCTATATTTTCATTGAATAAAAATTACATGATTGTTGTTGGGTATCTATTGAGTTTTATCTTATAGATAGTGGGACTTTTTGAATGAATTATCATGGACCAAGTACCCTAGCCTCTGTATAAAAAAACGGTTAGTGTCTATCTATTGAATTATTCTCTCCATTATTTGGATTTTTTTTCACTTAATTCAAAACATTACCTGATAGGATCTCATTACCTAATATATGATTCATTTTTTTTATATTGGAATGTAATTGGGTTTTATTTTTTGGAATGTATAAAAAATTAGTAGTTATTTCATGAATTTATACATTAATTTTTTTAAATATATAATTTTTTTTGAAGATATAGGATTTTGAGACACATTTGGTGGGTGTGAAAAAAAATAAACTATAAAATATATGTTAAAATTTTATATAGTGGTGACCTTTGGTTGTCTCTAGAGTGGGGTGATAAAAATCAGTTTTCAATTTTTTGTTACAAAAAATGTCTATTTAGATATTTCATCTTTGATAAAAATTAAAAATAAATAAAAATGATATTGAAATCAAGATGGTGAGCTGAGATGGGTTTAGGGTTGGTTATCCAATTCTAATGTTATCAAACTCTCCAAATAGTTAACTTATCTAATTAAATAATGAATGAGAGGTTCCAAAATCACTTTGAATCTCACCCTAAGTTGAATGACTTAGATATTTGTTAACTTTATAGAAAAAACTTCCTATTATAACATCCATCATATGTGTGTAAATTTGTATATTAAATCGCTTGTAGTTTAATTAGGAAAAATCGAATTGGTTTTTGTGTCTCCCAAGAATCCCCGAGGGATCCACTAATATAACTCAAATTCCAGAAATATTTATACACATCAAAACTCATACTAGTATATTTCATCATATATAGACTAAGGATAGTAGATGGAGATAAATTATCATCCCTCAAAGTCATCATACAATGTACAAAATTAAATCAAACAAAATGATATTTAAAAATAAAAACTACCACTATACTATGAAATAATTTATGATAAGAATGATCATTTATTAATTAGAGCACAAAAATAAATAATTACAATTGGATTTATTTATATTCACTGGTCACCTAAGGTTTGTACCCCTCTTTTTCAAGGATAACAGTGGTGAGGAAATAATTTGAATGAATTTCAAAAATCAATAATGAATAGAATTAAACTAAAATCAATAAAGTGGTAGTTGATCAATGAATCTTGCACTAAAGTCCCACTTCTTTCTTTCTTTCCTCCATTATTTTTTATTCTTATTCCCCTCCTTCAGCTAGTTATGTATCTTTAGATCCTTTTTTTGAATTTATTATTTTTCCCCTTTTCCTAACAATCATCTTTCTTATCTGTGATTCATACCTCAACATAATATTTATCTATCCTCTTAAATATTGAATTATTCAACAATTAATAATTAAAACTGTCTATATTCATTACAATCAATGTGTCCACCTATAATTGGGTTGTAGGAATGATGATTAATCACCCCTAATATTGTTTTCATTTCATAGGTGTAACACCCCAAGATTTCATAGTGAGTTATTTCTTCAAAATAATTCAATAACTTTCACTACACGCAACACCGAGTTCAATCACACCATGACTTACCAAAAAAAATCCATTCAAAAGAAGTTATGAATAGTATTAACTAAATTTTAAACTTTATATAATCCTTATAATTTTAGAATCCATATTATGAGTTTCTTAGACATAATGCAAGAACAGATTCATTTTCAGTATTTCAATTTTATCAACTTTTAATAGTGAAACCATTTTAAATACAATATTTTAAACTTTTTGACTAAATTGGGACATCAAAAAATTTAAAATGAAACATCCCATGCTTCCACGGTACGCTTTCCTTTGAATAATACAGTAGCGTGTATCGTACGCAACTTCGAGTTCTAACACACCACAACCAATCAAACTAGCCGTTATGAATAGTAATACCTACCTTTTAAAATTTTAGAAATTTTATCTCTCAAAATGGACTTAATTTTTGGATTCGGGGTATCGAATTTAGCCTAAGGTGAAATTTTGGTACTTTTCGGATAACTTTCATATTTTGATGAATAGTGAAAATTACTAAATTTTAATTAAAAACAACTTTTTTAATCAAAATAATTAATAATGATAAATTATTAATTTGAGTGGTTTTAAAGTATATTTAGAATATATTTTTACCATTTAATATAATGTTGGTCATTGGACATAATTTTACAATTAAACTGAACATAAACAAGTGTCAATCTTTTGATAGTTATTATCTCTTAAAAACACGCTTTTTGTTTTGACAACGGGAATTAATTTTAAATTAATTTCTGCCACTTCTATGTTTTGAATTTAGAAAAATGGATTCCATATTTGGAATCAGGATGTTCAAATTTTTTAAATAGGTAACTTTTATTTTTAGACATTTTGAATAATTACTGCGGTAAATATTTTATTTACCATGGTTAAGGGTAAATCCGGTAAATAAGGGTTAAAAACAATATTACAATAATACTAAATTACCCTAAAACGTGTCCTATCCTTATTGGTTGATACATGTTCGACCATAGGCATCTTTGAGTAGATTTTAGGACCCCAAGGTGCCACTTGTAGGTGATAGGGACACTTTATTTTAATTAAGTTAAAATGAATACAAAAATGACACAAGCATATATCATTAAGAAAAAAAAATTACAAAGGCTTATATATGTTGGATTTTAGATTATAAATATTCATTAGAAATATAAAAATATTTCCTACGTAATGATATTTTTTTTATAATTTTTAGACATTAAATAATTTAATTTATTTATGACACAATGATGATTAATTAATTACTATAATAGTGAAAAATTAAAATAATTGATAATATAAATACCCAAATAAATATAATATGAAACTTTTAATGAATTAAAATAATTTTCTAGGATAATATGATATATTAGTATTGATTTAATTGACTTTTTTCTAAGTAATCTATCTGTTATGAGTTTCAAAAAAATCAACTATTGAATAGTGTCAAAATTGACATAAAAGAGTTCTTAAAACAAATATTATATTATTAATTGACATTAAATTATTAAAAATCTAAGGTTCGTCCAAGAGACTTATATCATGATAGGTTCATCATTAATGGATCACTTGGGGGTTTCTTGGATGTATATAGTAAGTTTATTAACCATATTATATAAAAATACAAAGAGACATTGTAAAAGTGAAACTAATTAACTTAGAGTTAATACTTAAAGATAAGGATAATATAAGTACACAAACCTGTCTAAATTCTATTGGTTGAGTTTTTTTAGACCCATACCCACCTTAACATTTTAATAATCAACTTTGTAGCCATTAGAAACCGAATATGAATTTATTATAAACTAATATTTCTAGTTTTTCCAAAGGTGCCCCTCACCCCTCTTATAAAAGGGTACTCCTCCTTCTCATTTATTCACACTTTCAAAACCTTTTGGTTCGGAAAAAATCTACCCAAATACTCTCCCAACTTACCTTACTACAACCTAGAGGACTTATTTTGATTATAAAGCCAACCTAAGGAGCCCTTTTGATCAAATCAAAAGGAAGAACACGAAGAAGAGGTAATGATTTCACCACCTTTTTCCAAGTTCCTTTCTTCTTCCACTTATTCTTGATTTGTTATTAACATTATAAAATAATAACTCAAGTATCATATATATACTGTGATGTTATTATAAATATGGTACAAACATATTCAGTATTCTATCCACCCTTTGAATAACATGTCACCATACGTGCGTACGTACGGCTTACAGTCTCCACGTCGTGGTGTCATTGATATTAAATATATTATTATTTGGATGGGTATAATAATGATATGTAACTAATTTAAATAATAAATATAACATGTTAATGATTCTGTATATATGATATAACTACCATTTATATATTATTTCAAAAGAATGATATTGTCACTCGTGCGTACGTACAGACTACCGTCTCCACGAATGCGATGAGATTCATTCTCCATCGTATCCATTAAAGTATAATTATCATTTGATGATTTAAAAATGATGTTTAAGGACTTGATATCATTCTGGATATGAATAATATACAACCTATCCATTACAAACATGGCTTATGTAACAAAACATATAAAATAAAACAAGTAAGTTAATACCTGAAACAACGATAATACTAAGATATTAATATCAAATCAATATTAAAAGATCATATATGATATCATATTAATGTATATGATTCTTGTATAATTTAATAACAATTATTTCACCATTATAAAAGAGGTTAATCTACCTCAACCATGGAAAAGTACAAGGTAAGGGGTTTTCATCTCACTCCTTATTCCCGTGAGATTCATGCCATATTGCCACCATCACCTTTTGTGTGGTGTATATACTGCCTATAATTATATTTTTTGTGTAACACACTCTAATTTATGGGTATTTACATATTCATTGTATGATACCTCTTTCATGGGTTGTATGTTTCATAAGTTACCAAATTGGTAAGGGTTATTTCACAATCTCTTCATTATCTGAGGTTGTTTATACGTAATAATCTACTGGGATCTCTTTATCATCCACATCCATGTTTCTTAATATTGTATTTCAAAATATTTTTACTATTTAAAAGAATATGGGTTAAAGTCATTTATACCCTTATGTGTTTCGAAAGGAATCTTTCCGTCATTTTCCAAACAAGGCACTTTGAACCTTTTCGACAAATTTAAGGTAAGAATGTTTTTTTAACTTATACGGCGGGTGAGGCTGTTTACCGCCTTTATAAAATCGTCAAAGCTTCCCTTACAAGCTTATAAGAATATTTTCAAATTGAATGTATTATTTTATAATTATGTTACTTTTAAAATGATTAAAAAAAGAGATATTTCTCTAAAATAGTTTTGATTTCATCTATGTCAACATCCTTTGATGGTTTTTAAGCTTATTTGAAGTTGATTTATTATGATACAAAACATCCATATTTTATTGAAGGTTTTGTGATATTTTTGACTGTGGATAAGTTATTCTTATGTCACTCATGGTTTTTGTTTAGAGTATTGACATTTCATAAGTTATTTGTAATCTAAATGTTTATTTTATATTTCAACATTTCATTCAGATGAATCTGTTAGACAAGTATGTTTCGGGTTGGGGACCGGAAAAAATAAGCCCTCTGGTTTGGTCTCTGGTTATTAGAGGAACTCCGGTTTGGTCTCCGGTTATTAGTGGCACTCCAGTTTGGTGTCCGGTTATTATAGGCACTCCGGGTTGGTGTCCGGTTATTAGAGGCACTCCGGGTTGGGTTCCGGTTACAGTTAGCCCCTAGGTCTTGGGACGAGGCCTTGACAAAGAAATTAAAGTTCAGCATATTGCATTCCGACATTATGAAAGTGGTTATTGATATTGAATGTGATTATTCGATTAGTAGAATATCCATGTGAATAAGTAAATGGCATTATTTCATTTTAATTTTTCCATACTATGTTGAAGTTCAAGTTTAAAAGGATTTTGTTTTAGTAATGCATTGCCTTAAATGTTTATTCTTATTTATGAAAGTTTACTCTATATTGTTATCCTTACTAGGCATTTGAGCTCACCCCTTTTCTATGTTTTATTTTTCCCAGGATGTGAAGAAGTAAGTTATGAATGACCTGCAGGGATATTATGAGGGGATAATAGTGTGTACTATGGATACATTATGTTGTCATAGTAGTTTTTCACTTTATGATGTAATGTAAAACATTATGAATATATCTATTGTTTCCAAGGCTACTAAACCAATCGGTCTTTCGAGATTTGATCTTTCTTATGATCATGCCAATGTTATGTAATAATGCACCGAATCTGGGTAACTAGGGTCGGGGCGTTACAGTTGGTATCAGAGGAAGTTTAGTACAAACCTTGGATGCTAGATTTAGATAAACTCTGATTAGAGCACATAGATTTAAGATGAATTTTGAGGATTAGTATAGAAGAACTTCCTAGAATTTTGGTATTGTAGATATTTTGTGAGTTTTCCGTGTAATACATCCCTGTCTGGATACGAGCAGGTAGAGGCGGCTCTGGCACAGATGTACCTAGGGGTAAAACCCGAAAACACAGCTTTGAGCTAGACTCGAACGAGAACTGGTGCACGACAATGGGCCTTGCTGCACTCTTGGTTACGACACTCCCGGGGGACATGCTTAGGATAACTCTCATTTTATTTACAAATCATTATGAAAGGTTTATGAGTATATACTTCCTCAAAGGAGACATTTTTATGATTATGGATTATATCCATAAACTATTTAATTTATGTTATGTGTTTTACACGTTTGGGATTAGGTATTGTTATTCATAAACTAATCTAATGTATGCCATTGTTTAGAAATGGCACCCAGTAGAAGGAATGAGAACTCTAGCAATGCACATGATACAAAGAGAAAGAAGGATCATATATTTTATGGTCTTAATCTAGAACTTACAATAGAAATAGTCTTGCATGTATTATCATCATATGAAGAAATAATATCATGTGTTGATAAGATAAGTAAAGAGTTTACTGAGTCCTATGGCTTTGAAGGGAAGCAAGAGAAGAAAAGGATTGAAGAGAGAAAGATGGATAAAGGGAAGAGGGAAAAGAAGAACTTTCCCATATGTGATAACTGTGGAAAGAAACACCCTGTAACTTGCCTGAAAGGAATGAGAGTTTGTTATAAGTGTAGAGGAAAAGGGAACAAAGTACGTGACTGCAAGGGTAAGAAAATGGTTTCAAATGTACAATGCTTCATTTGCAAGGAGTTTGGACACTACGCGAACCTATGTCCCAGTCATCAGACTATGCCGAAAATGATGCTATTGGATAATAATCAAGTTATGATACTACCACAGATGAAGAGGAATGATTAGAGTTCTTATGTTGATTATGTCAATTGAGTGTTGTATCAACAATGTACTTGTTATAATAATTATGGATTATATAAGGATTGTACTGCAGTACTATTTCATGAAGGACTTGAGATTGTGTGGAACAAAGAAAAGTGACTCAATAGTAGGATAAATTTTTGGAAAATATATGGTTGAGAGAATGATAAACCATAATATAGTTCTGATACCGAGGTAGTGATTTTGGAATAATACATGATTGTTTTGGATAAATTATATTGGATATTCTTGACTACCTTGGAACTGATTAATGATTTGTATATTCCATCATTGTTGGGGTTTAAAACATTTTCGGATTGATGAAGTATATCCAGCATTCTATATGGAATAAGGGAGCATGAATGTAATCAATAAAGAATATGGTAATTCAAGATGTTTCAGTGTATTAAAGGAATACATGATGAAGGTATTCATATGCTATTACGGGGTAAAAATGATCTACATTATGTTTACCTTCCTTATAAATGTTGGACTGTGAGTTTGGATAGAAGTATTTTGGATAGTTCTAGTTTGGATTATTTTGGATTGCCATAAAAGGACAACTCGGAGGTCGGGCGACAACCCATCGCGTCGAGCAAGGCTGGGAGACTTGAACCCGCAACCGAAGGGCGACAAGGGTGTATCACCTACCACTGGCCCACGAGATGTCCTGGATTAAATAATGTAGTTTTTTTTAAAGATATGGTAGATGAATTATAAATTAATTTATTTTGGAACCCTGTACGAATAGTATAAATAGAATTTTTTTTACGTTCTATTATCTTTTAGAGCGAAAGATGAGTTTGTGGTAGAAATTTATTAATGGATAAAACTCTAATTATAAAGTAAGTATATCTCCTTATGATCTTATCCAATCTCATAAATAAATTCCTCAACATTAAGAAAAGGAACTTCGAACAAAAATGTTGTCCTAGATGGTACCCTAAATCATCACTAATTAATGGCTTTGGGATTTTTGGCCTTTTCATATCCATGTTCTCTACCACTCTCCATCAAATAATTGATGGTTATATTTCTCTTCCATATCCATATTTTCCTACATGGAACCCTAGTATGTGTTATTTTCGGTAATCTTCGTACATTACACTCTTTATTTTAAATAGAGGCCTCATTAATTCATTTTTCGATGTGGGATTTCAACTAAGATATTTTGAAACGTCAAAAATGTGTTATCCTAATACCTTATGTTTTTTGAATCGATGGTATTTTAAATCATTATAGATTGATGAATTTAAGGACCTCAATTTTAAACTTGTTTGTGATTGATGACCTCAATCACTACCTATAAATATTTACATTTTTCCTCCAATTATATGTCTCTAATTGCAACCAATGTTCTCCTAATCGAGATCATAATTTGGTGGTGACCCATTCATTTCTCTTTTCCTCATTTTAAGGCTAAATTTTAGTAACCCAATTTCCGATGTGGGTTTTCCCACAAATATATTTTTTATTTTCAACCTTTTATTTTCGAATAACAATTTCAAATTGCGAGGACACAATTTATTGAAGGAGGGGAGAATTTAACACCCAAAGATTTCATAGTGTGTTATTTCTTCAAAATAATTCAATAACTTGCACTACACGTAACACCGAGTTCAATCACACCATGACTTACCAAAAAAAAGCCATTCAAAAGAGGTTATGAATATTATTAACTAAATTTTAAACTTTATATAATCCTTATAATTTTAGAATCCATATTATGAGTTTCTTAGACATAATGCAAGAAAAGATTCATTTTCAGTATTGCACTTTTATCACCTTTTAATAGTGAAACCTTTTTAAATACAATATTTTAAACTTTTTGACTAAATGGGGACATCAAAAAATTTAAAATGAAACATCCCAAGCTTCCACGATATGGTTTCCTTTGAATAATACAGTAGCGTGTGTTGTACGCAACTTCAAGTTATAACACACCACAACCAATCAAACTAGCCGTTATGAATAGTAATACCTACCTTTTAAAATTTTAGAAATTTTATCTCTCAAAATGGACTTCATTTTTGGATTCGGAGTATCGAATTTAGCCTAAGGTTAAATTTTGGTACTTTTCGGATAACTTTCATATTTTGATGAATAGTGAAATTTACTAAATTTTAATTAAAAACATCTTTTTTAATCAAAATAATTAATAGTGATAAATTATGAATTTGAGTGGTTTTAAAGTATATTTAGAATATATTTTTACAATTTAATATAATTTTTGTCATTGGACATAATTTTACAATTAAACCGAACATAAACAAGTGTCAATCTTTTGATAGTTATTATCTCTTAAAAACACGCTTTTTGTTTTGACAACGAGAATTAATTTTACGTTAATTTCTGCCACTTCTGTGTTTTGAATTTAGAAAAATGGATTCCATATTTGGAATCAGGATTTTCAAATTGTGTAAATAGGTAACTTTTATTTTTAGACATTTTGAATAATTACTGCGGTAAATATTTTATTTACCATGGTTAAGTGTAAATCCGGTAAATAAGGGTTAAAAAAATAATATTACAATAATGCTAAATTACCCTAAAACGTGTCCTAGCCTTATTGGTTGATACATGTTCGACCTTAGGCATCTTTGGGTCGATTTTGGGACCCCATGCTGCCACCTGTAGGTGATAGGGACACTTTAATGTAATTAAGTTAAAATGAATACAAAAATGACACAAGCATATATCTTTTAGAAAAACAATTTTTAAATAGGGTTATATATGGTGGATTTTAGATTATAAATATTAATTATAAATATACAAAGATTTCCTACATAATGATATTTTATTTATAATTTTTAGACATTAAATAATTTAATTTATTTATGACACAATGATGATGAATTAATTACTATAATAGTGAAAAATTAAAATAATTGATATTATAAATACCCAAATAAATATAATATGAAACTTTTAATGAATTAAACTAATTTTCTAGGATACTATGATATATTAGTATTGATTTAATTGACTTTTTTTGAAGTAATCAATCTGTTATGAGTTTCACAAAAATCAACTATTGAATAGTGTAAAAATTGACATAAAAGAGTTCTTAAAACAAATATTATATTATTAATTGATATTAAATTTTTAAAAATCTAAGGTTCGGCCAAAAGACTTATATCATGATAGGTTCATCATTAAAGGACCACTTGGGGTATCTTTGATATATATAGTAAGTTTATTAACCATATTATATAAAAATACAAAGAGACATTGTAAAAGTGAAACTAATTAACTTAGAGTTAATACTTAAAGATAAGGTTAATATAAGTACCCAAACCTGTCTAAATTCTATTGGTTGAGTTTTTTTCGACCCATACCCACCTTAAAATTTAAATAATCAACTTTGGATCCATTAGAAACCGAATATGAATTTATTATAAACTAATATTTCTAGCTTTTCTAAAGATGCCACTCACCCCTCTTATAAAAGGGCACTCCTCCTTCTCATTTCTTAACACCTTAAAAACCTTTTGGTTCGGCAAAACTCTACCCAAATACTCTCCCAACTTCCCTTACTACAACCTAGAGGCCTTAGTTTGATCATAAAGCCAACCTAAGGAGCCCTTTTGAACAAATCAAAAGGAAGAACCCGGAGAAGAGGTAATGATTTCACCACCCTTTTCCAAGTTCCTTTCTTCTTCCACTTATTCTTTCTTTGTTATTAACATTCTAAAATAATAACTCCAGTATCATATATATATTGTGATGTTATTATAAATATGGTACAACAATATTCAGTATTCTATCCACCCTTTGAATAACATGTCACCATACGTGCGTACGTACGGCTTACCGTCTCCACGTCGTGGTGTAATTGTTATTAAATAAATTATTATTATTTGGACGGGTATAATAATGATATGTAACTCATGTAAATAATAAATATAACATGTTAATGATTCTGTATATATGATATAACTACCATTTATATATTATTTCAAAAGAATGATATTGTCGCTCGTGCGTACGTACGGACTACCGTCTCCACGAACGCGATGAGATTCATTCTCCATCGTATCCATTCAAGTATAATTATAATTTGATGATTTAAAAATGATGTGTAAGGACTTGATATCATTATGGATATGAATTATATACAACCTATCTATTACAGACATGTCTTACATAACAAAACATATAAAAGAAAACAAGTAAGTTAATACCTGAAACAACGATAATACTGAGATATTATTATCAAATCAATATTAAACGATCATATATGATATCATATTAATGTATATGATTCTTGTATATTTTAATAACAATTATTTCACCATTATATAGGAGGTTAACCTACCTCAACCAAGTAAAAGTACAAGGTAAGGGGTTTTCATCTCACTCCTTATTCCCGTGAGATTCATTCCATATTGCCACCATCACCTTTTGTGTGGTGTATGTACTGCCCATAATTATATTCTTTGTGTAATACACTCTAATTTATGTGTATATACATATTCATTGTATTATACATCGTTCATGGGTTGTATGTTTCATATGTTACCAAATTGGTATGGGTTATTTTACAATCTCTTCATTATCCGAGGTTGTTTATACGTAATAATCTACTGGGATCTCTTTATCATCCACATCCATGTTTCTTAATATTGTATTTCAAAACATTTTTACTATTTACAAGAATATGGGTTAAAGTCATTTATACCCTTATGTGTTTCGAATGGAATCTTTCCGTCGTTTTCCAAACACGGCACTTTTAACCTTTTCGACAAATTTAAGGTAAGAATGTTTTTTTAACTTATACGACGGGTGCGGCTATTTACCGCCGTTATAAAATCGTCAAAGCTTCCCTTGAAATATTATAATAATACTTTCAAATTGGATGTATTATTTTATAATTCTGTTACTTTTAACATGATTTAAAAAAAGAGATATTTCTCTAAAATAGTTTTGATTTCATCTATGTCAACATCCTTTGATGTTTTTTAAGCTTATTTGAAGTTGATTTATTATGATACAAAACATCCATATTTTATTGAAGGTTTTGTGATATTTTTGACTGTGGATAAGTTATTCTTATGTCACTCATGGTTTTTGTTTAGAGTATTGACATTTCATAAGTTATTTGTAATCCGAATGTTTATGTTATATTTCAACCTTTCATTCAGATGAATGTGTTAGACAAGTATGTTCCGGGTTGGGGACCGGTAAAAGTAAGCCCTCCGGTGTGGTCTCCAGTTATTAGAGGAACTCCGGTTTGGTCTCCGATTATTAGAGGAACTCCGGGTTGGTGTCCGGTTATTAGAGGCACTCCGGGTTGGTGTCCGGTTATTAGAGGCACTCCGGGTTGGGTTCCGGTTACAGTTAGCCCCTAGGTCTTGGGACGAGGTCTTGACAAAGAAATTAAAGTTCAGAATATTGAATTCCGACATTATGAAAGTGGTTATTGATATTTCATGTGATTATTCGATTATTAGAATATCCATGTGAAGAAGTAAATGGCATTATTTCATTTTACTTTTTCCATACTATGTTGAGGTTCAAGTTTAAAAGGCTTTTGTTTTAGTAATGCATTGCCTTAAATGTTTATTCTTATTTATGAAAGTTTCCGCTATATTGTTATCCTTACTGGGAATTTGAGCTCACCCCTTTTCTATGTTTTATTTTTCCCAGGATGTGAGGAAGTAAGTTATGAATGACCTGCAGGGATATTATGAAGGGATAATAGTGTGGACTATGGAGACATTATGTTGTCATAGTAGTTTTTCACTTTATGATGTAATGTAAAACATCATGAATATATCTAGTGTTTCCAAGTCTACTAAACCAATTGGTCTTTCAAGATTTGATCTTTCTTGTGATCATGCCAATGTTATGTAATAATGCACCGACTCTGGGTAAATAGGGCCGGGGCGTTACAATAGGTGAACCTTAAAAACTCCACTGCATCATCTGTATTCTCAGTAAATTTCAAAAATTTATAATCCCTTTAAATATTTTCAATTACTCTTCTAAAAATGAAATTAATTCCTACAAATTTTGATCCTTATGAAGTTCTGTTTTTTTTAAAAGCATGAACCATACGAAGAGGGGAAACCACCATCATGAATTTTCATAGAGTATATTATAAAGTCTATAATTGAACCTTTCAATGCTATGAAACCTTATTATGTTTCAAAATAACCTTTTGATAAACCTTATTAAACCTTAATAATAATAGTTTTAGCCTTATGAATTATAAATTTATCCTTTTGAAGAATTTCATTTTCCATTTTATGAACTTAACAAACATTCCTAATAAAAATTCCATTCACAATAAACATTCTAAATTTCAATACCCATATAAGAAAACATATTAATTAATTTTAAAACATTTAAAAAAGGAAAATAAATATTAAGTAATCCAGTTATTCTATAAATAAAATGGATCAATGAAATAAACAATTTTTTCATTTTAAATTTTTTTTAAAATCAAATAAATTGACACTTTAATTCCAAAACTCCTTATAACTCAATGAATTAAAAAATATATGGGAAAAATTATTTGAATATTATTAATATTTAACTAATTTATTTCCCACATCAATTTCCATATACTTAATCCTTGGACACTTGTCCATGTGAACTTCAAAAACATTACCCATTAAAATTTTAAATAACAAGCCAATGTGAGGTCCCCTTTTTAAAACCATATTATACAATCTTATAAATAATCATTAATGTTATTAATTCAACCTTCTTCATGAAATAAATTCAATACCTTTCATCTTATTTCATCTTTGGATTATCATGTAAATCTTCCATCCAGGAATTATTTCAATCGCCACTCAAGTAGGAATCTAATGTAATGTTTTTCTCATTAAAAACTCATTAAAATCATCATAAGGATGATGAATTTTTAAATATATAACATATGGTTCATATACTTTTGAAAAGCATGAGGTTTTTCTAGAGATATTATATGGATTAAAGTTTTTTGGGTTCTATTGTGAGAATACTATGAGGGAGTAAAAGGAGGTTTTCCTCTATATAGTAGTATAATACATTATTTATATTTATTCTCAATAATGGAATCCCCCTAAATTCCTCTTACATTAAGAAAATTCACACATTTTAACATTTAAAGGATAGTTAATGCATTTGGAACATTACCAGTATTAAACATATCTTCTCCCTATTTCCTTTAATAGATTTTATTTCCTTCTCTTATTATTGTTTCTACTCAAATTTGATTTTGAAGGAAAATAGGTGTTTCAAAATTTTAGATTAGTTATATAAATATCATTTCCCCAGTTTTAGAAGATATTTTTAATTAATTTTGAATCATTTATGGTCATTTCAAATCGATTTATTAATTTTATTAAGTAGAACATACTAAATAGCTCATAAATAGTAGTTTTTAGTGTTCATATAGCTTATGTTTAGATCATCCAGCTCCTTCTCCAACACCATAATTCAACTAAGATCATGCATTGTCTTACACATCAAGGTAGATAAGGATTATAAACGTATAATATGGGTACATATTATGTACATTCATGGATATTAAGGAATAAAATGTCAAATGTAAAGGTATATGATAAATATAAGTCTATTATAAAATACCTATTAAAATAAAAATAATTCCTCAATCATATATATCATAAGATCCTCAACGTGAAGATGTTTTAACTGAATAACTTAGTAAATTCAAGTTATTAATACATGTATTCATTCTCTCATGAAGTGAATATATTATGAATAATATATCAAAATGGGTTTATAGGCCTCTAACGTATTTCATTTCAAATGTATGGAAGTGTTTCATGACTTGAGATTCAAAAAATATTGTATTTTTCTCGAGTCTCCATCCATTGAATATAAAAACAAGCTCATTTCAACATTCAATTTTCTTGAGAAAATGTGTTAAATCAATTTATAATCATTGGAATAGGTTAAAAAGAAAAAATTTGCATCAAATTGAGTTTAAAATGTTTCAAAACATACTATAAATGAAAAATAAAGACACATAAAAATTTAAAAATACAAAAAATATTTAAAAATATAATATAATTTTGAAATTACTAAACTATAAATATTCCCTCCCCCACAATTAAATATTGGGTATTCTAGATGAATTAATGTTTATTTAAAAGTTTAAATAGATTTAAATTTCATCAATGCAATGTATTGAGTTTTCAAGAAAGGTACATCCCAATGGTTCTTATTAGTTGGGATGAGGGAGGAGTGTTATCTTATCTACTGCTGATGATGACATGTTTCCATAAGAATTATACATAATGTATCAATTAATAATAGTGAATGGGTTCTTGTATCTTTATTTAGTGATCACAACAAGACCCAACGTATATACATTAGTGACTATAAAAAGGTCATATATTTCAAATTACTTTCACCTAGAATTATTTTGAGTTTTCAATTGTAATTTAACACTTTTTCCGATACATAAAATTATATCTATTCAATTAACATTCCATGATCCACTTTAGTTCATTATATAAACATCCATGTTTTTAAAAATCCTCACTTTTAATTTCGTCAATATCCTTTAACTATATCCTTCTTCATTTTTTATCTATGTATAGATTCAGATTTATCTCCTTAAGTAACCAGTATACTTTTTTTCTAAAAATAAATAAGTAAGTGATAGTTATTACCATAAATTAACCTTTTTAAGATTATTCAAATAAAAATTTTATATTTTATCCTATTATCCTATAAGGTGTTTTCCAACCATTAGATCCAGTCATTTCTCTTTACATTGATAGGTTTCTCTGGGATTCCCTTAATTACTCTATTTAATACATCAGCATGGAAATTTTTTTAGTTATTTGGGTGTTGATGTCTTGTGATTTACCCCTTACTTCCTCATAAAATCCTCCAAGATTCTATTGTAAAAATGTGTCCCTTGGTCACTAATGATTTCTCTTGGGACACCAAATCCTAAAAAAAATCTTCATCCAAAATAAAAAAGAACATTATCATCAATTGTTTTGTGTAACCATAATCCACAAATTTTAAAACATAAACCACTTGCAATAGGATATAATATTTTTCAAAGAAAAAAGGGGGTTCCGATGAAATCAATTCACCCAAAATTTAAGAAAATTAAAATATATATATTATTTTTTAGGTATTTTTATTCTTTTGATGATGTTACTAGTGAACATTTATTGCTCATATCATCTAAAAAATTCTTGATATTATTTAAAAAAAGTTATCCATTATATAACAGATTATAAAACATTCATATAATTTCTTTGAGGTCTAAAATGGCCTCCAAAATCTAGCGTATAGATAAATTTGGGAACAAATTATATTATAATTTTACTAAAACATCTTCTTATCATTTTATGATTACAAAGTTTCCATATATGTAGATATTTTCAAATATAAGATTATGAAATAGATTTGAGACTAATAACTTTTGGGGGGTTTAAGTGAGATGGGATTTGAGATGTTACCAATGTGATAACTATATCAAAACACCAATGAACCTATCCTTTAATAAAATACATCGACTCCTTGGGAATTTATTCATTCAATGGATATTTGTATATAATTTCCACTTTAGTAGTATTGGGGAGCCTAATTAGATGATATATCACATATTTATCAGATCTCTTCTTGTCTTTGATCAATAAATTTAATTCTTAATCATAAATAATCCATATATCAAGCCACGATTTATATTATTCCTTATTAATTAAGTACCTAAAGTCTTTATTATTATAAAAAATAGTATCTTTAGTTATAATTGAGTAATATATTTATTTATCCAATGAAAAAATTTACTAAGAATTGTTTTTTAGTGGTTGTGTAACTATTTTAGGAAGTATAAAGTGTTCATAAGGCATATATATTGACCTGATTTCATATTTAGATCCTCTAGGATAACACAACTTCAATAACTTGGTTAGATACATCAGAAAATGAAAATGGTGATTCATATTTGGTTGATATATCACTGGTAGTATGATCTAATTTTTATTTATTTCATCAAAATATTCTCAAAAATAATCATCAAAAATAAATTTATAATCCTTAAAAATTTATCTTGAGATTGGGATACAAATATTTATATAATCTTTTATAAATCATCCATAAAATCATAAATTACCAAGAAAACATCTATTATGCTTCACAAAATTTGGATAGGGTAATGCATTTATTTCCTTAATTTTAATCTTTTCAACCTTAATTAATTTTTTTTAAATTGAATGCCCATGAACTATCCATTTTTCTAAAATGAAAAATATCTTTTGAAATTTAGAACTAGGTTCTCTTCAATATAGGTTTAGAAAAAAAATCTACATTATTCAAATAATTATCAAATGAGATTTCAAAAATAGTGAATTTATCCTAAAATGATTCCATCCTCTCTTAAATATGGTAAAAACATACTTATCACACATCTATTTAATTTACCTAGTGCATTGAGTAATACTGAGATTACCCACCATGATTTAGTATCACTGAAAGGGGGAGGGGTGAATAAGTGATATCTTTTTATTTTCGGTTTCCTTTACCTTTGAAAAAAACTCCACCTCATGTTAAATAGTTGTTACCTTGCTAAAAAAACAATCAAACAACCATAAGAACATAATAATTTATAAGGTTTACTAGAAAAAGAAATAGTATATATGTCCTTGGTATGGTTTCGAAACAATCCAATACCACACAATCGACTAGAAAAAATAACTTTGTATGGAATACAATGAGTAGGATATTCCCTAACACTCATGTGTCTCTATATTCAATAGAATAGTGCATGTTCTTTATGTAGCATGAAATTAAGTAATATTTTTAAAAAAAACCTTATTACAGTGTTGCTTGATCAACTTTCTAAAAATAAGATCTTCAAAACAATTTTTCACTTTCTTACCCAATAGTAGAAAATAACTTCTTCTAGACTTCATAAAGACAATTATTCCCATTTCCCAGTCAGATTTCCAGTCTTCTCACTCAATACAGAAATGATAATTCTATCAGAATACCACTGAAAAAAAATTAACTACTTCTTCATTAGTTTTAAAAACCAATTCTAATTACTTGGTCTAAATACAAAAACTCTAAATATGATATTTTATTTTCTGTTTTCATTCATCTGTCTGGAAAAATTTCTCATAAAAGAAAAATTTCAAAAATTCTTATCCCGATAACACTGTAACTTCCCTCTATTATTATTAAATAGTACTTGTGTTAAAAAAGTAAAAAAGTACTTCCTCTATTTATGGGTGACCCAAAAGTGGTTTGGGTGGGATACTAATAATATTTCCCAACCAAAAATCCCAATATCATCAATTTTACATTAATTTTAGATAAATCTTTGACTTCTTAAACACTTCTGTAGCCTTCTCAATCCTTATTGAATCTTAATTCAACATCGTCTCACTTCATACTTTCTAAATTTTTTCAATCCAATTCCTATTTACATTATGATTTCTTCATTATGATAAAGACAATAGATTATTCATTATGTTTCTCTACACCAAAAGATAAAAATAATTCTTCTCATTATTATTCTTGTAAACACTTATTCATTCATTCACTTCTATCAAAATGCTTATTAATTCAAGATCCCTGTGAAAACACTTCTAACAAGTTCTTAGAGAAAATTTTTCCTTTTTTTCATTCCCCAGACTGATGAATCATGTGTACTATGATGTTTATTATTGTTATCTTGTGTCTAATTGATCATTAATTTATTCACTTTGTTCGATCGATGTCATCTCTACTATGATTTTCGGCATCGTATAGATTTTGACGGCACTCGATCCAATTGTTAGAAACCACTTAATACTTCTATTTATTTTCTTTGGACCCAATTGATACCAACACTCTTGAAAAAAAATGAAATTTCTTCTTTCATTATTGACCCTATTGAAAACATATTTGAGAAAAAAATAATTCAACCTGATGAATGGTTGACTACATAGTTGATCCGTTTCTGGATTTCCTTTCCTTTTACCAATAGTCCTAGAAACTCGGCAATAAAAACAACGTTGTCTCTGATGTATAGTGGCATACTGCATCTGATGGACTGGTATTAGTAGATTTGTCTTTAGTAACTTATTTTATTCTCTGAATACGATTCATACGAACTCCCTCCTCTGAATATTTTTCCTTTTTGGATTATTAGTTTGACTATAAACCAACATCTTCATCTTGTCATATTTTAAAAAAAACTTGACAGCCTTAAAAAAAATTGCATCTAGTGATCTCACACTGATAAACCGATACCATATTGGTTTTTGTTCACAAACATCCTTTTCAAAAAAACATCTTATTGTATCATTACTTCTTCATGATTTTGAATATGTTGAATATTGGATTCAATATCATCTGACTTACATTGAGATGAATTATAACATCCCATTCTTAAAAACATCCTTTCATTCTAATAAAACATGAATATTATTGTAATCACTTCCTCTTTCCTTCACAAGGCTTTCACCACATGTTTTTAGAAAACCTATGATTTTTTAGAATTACAAAGTAGAAAATCATCATCCGATTTTCATCAGAGTTTGGAAAACATTGAAGCAGCACCTCATTACGATCTTACCTTTATTCCAAACACATTTCAAGTATGATGAACCTTTTATTCTAGAAAAAATCATCTCAAACAAATAAAACTTATTTATGAATTGTGTTTCTAATTTCATGAATGTGATGGTTAGTTCAATCACTGAAAAACACAATGTGAGATGATTAATTTTATTTGAAAAATCATGAATAAAAAAATACAACACACTAAAAACAACTTCTTCCATCTTCCAAAAAACCTTCTCCAGCCAACATGGCCCAAAAAATATCTCCCTTTTAATTTTTTTGTCAACTATGATTCATAAATTAGTTAACTTTTTAACCTCATGATATGGATTACTTATCAAAAGTCCTAAGCCTATGTGAGCTAACTAATTTTAGGAAATAAGAATTATTGATAGTAGATCAATGTTTTCTAAAATTAGTGACTCAAAAACAGTCGCATCTTTTCTTCACAAATTTATTCTTCTTCCAATTTCCTATAAATACATTTTCCAAAAACTCCTCCAACAAATAGTTAGAATAGTTTACAAATTTACATGTTAAGATCACAGCTTACTCCCAAATCCCCCTGTATATGTGCTTCCTTAAAAGTATTAGGATGTGTTTAATGAAAAGATTTATAAAAATATTCTACCCATTGAAAATATTATCCAAATAAAATATAAGAGAAGGTAAAAAGACACATACCTAAACCGTGATGATAAAGAGGTTGGACACCCATGATCCACATAAATTTAAAAAAAACTTCCTTCGGTAATTTTTTTGAGAAAGTTTTAGCAAACTGTTCTGATGTAGGAACATAATCACGCTTCAATTAATTATTATCCACATACTCTTTGATTAAGGGGTACTTGATATCAATATGTTTTAAATGAAAATGTTTTACTATATTCCTTTCATGGTTGATTTCACTTTTATTATCACACTACAAGACCAAGGGTAACTTCACTTCAGCATGTAAATATTCTAGCTGAGTCTTCGTCCACTCAAATTGAGTAGAAGCCTAAGTGGAACAAATATACTCAAATTTAGTCATGCTAAGAGTTTCTAGAATTTTCTTATTTATATGAAAACTAACAAAAAATTTCCCAAGAAAAAAAACTCTGCCATAGGTGGATCTTCTATCATCAACATTTCCTACCCAATCATTACCTGAATACCCAAACAAGTAAATACTTTTTAAGCGATCATATCTGATTATGAAATTTTTTGTGACTTTGATAAATCTGAGAATTATTTATCTAGATAATAGATGTGATTATTTTTGTTCAACCTAAAATATTTCACATAATGTAATATTATAAAAAACTCCGGGTCTTGAGGTAGTAAAATATAATAAACATCCAATAATATTTCAAAACTCTTTGGGATCAACTTCCTTTTATTATACATCATTATAAAACTTGATTCCCACAGAAATTGGTGTAGAAACCAATTTTTAATTATCTATGCCAAACCTCTTAAGAAGTTTCGTGGCATTCATTTCTTGAGAAATAAAAATGATCTTATTCTCCTATAGGATTTGTAACCCAATAAAGTATTTCATTCCTCCTAGTATGGAAATCTCAAAAAACGTTTTTATCTATTCATAAAAACTTTTTCATGCTCTTTCATTATTCCCAGAAAAGTTAATTTCATCAACATAAACAATTATAATGAGGGAAAACCCATGACTTTCTTTGATGTAAATATTTGTATCAACTCTTCCATTCTTACAACTCATCTTTCTTAAGAATGTATCCATTTTGGAATATCATTCCCTCATATGTTGATTTATCCCATATAATGATTTCTACACCTTACACAGGTGGATTTCTTCTTTCCCAATAACAAATTCACATGGTTGTTTAATATAAAATTACATTTCAAGATCCCTATTCAAAAATATAGACTTCACATCCATCAGAAAATTTATTAACTTCGTTGTGTAGTAATAGCAAGAAAAAATATGATTTTTTCTAACCTTGACATGAGAGAAAAATTTTCATCAAAATCAATTCACTCTATGTGTGAGTATCCTTTATATACTAATCATTGTATGTTTCTTATTACTTCACCTTTTTCATTCATATTTTTCTGAAAAAACCCATTTTTTACTAATAACAAAATATATGGCTTTGGTATGAGTTCTCAGGTATCATTCATTTTTATCAGATACAACTCTTCATTCGTAGACTTTTTTTTGACAAGACAGATTCATTAATGTCAGAGATTAGCGAACATATAATCGCAAATCCATGAAGGGAAATGGTCTAGCCAGAGTTGGTTAACATCATAGGGGTCTGAGGCTGCCAACTGATGGGAAGCATTTTTTTCCTGTTTAGTAAAGAAGAAGGTGCAGAATGAGAAGCCTTGATGAAGTGAAAGGATTCTCCTGATGAGGGATCCAAAATACTGGAGGTCGCCATCGTTGCAATTGATAGCATTGATAATGGTGAGATAGTCTGATTCGAGGTTGATTTTTTTCTATCTGCGATCCTTGGTGAGCATCATACCTGTAAGGATGGAAGTAGCTTCAGCTAACACAGGTTCCCAAAGAGCGAAGTGTGATTCATGTTTGGACGCAATGATTTTCCCCTAATGATTCATGGCCAGGATGCCGAGGGAGATAGGCCCATCCTTGGGGATAGAAGCATCCACATTAATCCTAATAATCCCCTCACATGGAGGATACTAGTGGGAGGGACAGGAAGGGGTACCAAAGGCCTTCTGTTGCCCATTGTGGTGCTTCCATCCCTCAATCCACGAAGAGGCCCGTTCAATCCAGAATTCGGGGGTTCTGTGCACATGGTTGAAAACTTCCTCATTGCAATGGACCGAGATTATCCATGCCAGGGTGAAAAGTGAGCCTTCTTTAGCCGATGAGAAGTCGGATCACCATTTCATCAGGAAAGATGGGAGGTCAGAGGCCATGGCCGGTAAGTGGCTGTAGCGGAGCCCCATTTGTGCCAAATTTCCTTAGACCCTGGGCACATGATGATATCGTGCAAGGGAGATTTTGGGATGTTCGTGCATAAAGGGCAAGAATCGTCACTGTACATGTGCTAGAAGGCGATAAGGCTCATGAGAGAAAGGGTGTCCTTTCACACCTTCCACCAAAAGTGGCAGATTTTTGGGGGAACATTGAGTTTCCAAATTGACTTCCAGGACCCCCATCCCAATTGACAGAATTGTTTCCAATGGAGAGCTAGTATCCGTACTTCACTGTGTAGGCTCTCGACTAGTCGTTGATCCAGAAGATATGGTCAGGGCCTGTGTCTGGGACCCTAGGGGTACTCAGGATACTTTTTTTTGGTGGAGGATTTTTGGGGGAACATTGAGTTTCCAAATTGACTTCCAGGACCCCCATCCCAATTGACAGAATTGTTTCCAATGGAGATCTAGTATCCGGACTTCACTGTGTAGGCTCTCGACTAGTCGTTGATCCAGAAGAGATGGTCAGGGCCTATGTCTGGGACCCTAGGGGTACTCAGGATACTTTTTTTCTCTATCATTGAACCATGCATGGATCATCTCCAGACAACATCTAGGACCCTGATCGGAAAAGAGGCATCTGAAAGTGGCATCTTCTAACCCTGGTTGGGAAGGGGATGAGGCTCGTACACCTTCATCATCAATCAGCCAGGGGTCAGTCCAAATGTTAACAGTTTGTCCATTCCCGATCTTCCAGCCTAGCCCTTTTTCCAGGAGGCTACGGACCTCCCAAATGATTCTCTAGAGGAAGCTTGGATGGGGGGAAAGGGAGGAGACGTGGAAGCCCTTGTGGGGAAATTACTTAGCATGATGAACGCATGCACAGAGAGATGAAGTACGGTTAATCAGGTGCCAACCTTGCTTAGCCAACAGTGCGTCATTGAAGTGAAAGAGATTCTGGAATCCCATACCTCCCTTAGACTTGGGTTTTCACAATTTCTCCCAGGAAATCCAGTGGGTTTTATTCCTCCCATCATTCTTCCCCCACCAGAAGTTGGTTGTGCGTGTGTGGATTTGGTTGAAAATGGCTGATAGAAGCTTAAACAGAGACATAAAATAGATGGGGATAGACTGGATGACGGATTTAATGAGGATCTCCTTGCCTACTTTGGAAATATTTTTGGCGGTCTAGCCTTGGATTTTCTTCTCAATCCGTTCCATCAAGGATGTAAAGATTTATTTTTTGGAGCGTCCAACAACTGTGGGGAGCATGAGGTATTTCTGGTGTTTCTCAACCAATTGGATGCATACAAATTCACAGAGTTCTTTATTCTTGAAAAGAGGTACCCCTGCACTGAAAGAGATTTCTGACTCTCTGTGATTGATTAACTGACTAGATGTCCTCTTGTACTGTTGGATCGCATGGATGATTACCTGGAATTCATTAGTCGTTGCTCTGGAGAAAATGAGGCAGTCATCGGCGAATAAAGGATGTGAAACTTGTGGACTAATACGACAAACCTTTTCCACATGTAAGGAGTTTGAGGATGCAGACCTAGAAATACTGTTAAAAAAAACATCAACCACCAAGATAAAGAGAAAGGGGGAGAGAGGATCTCTCTGTCGAAGGCCCTGGGATAGAGAGAATCCTCAGGTGAGATCCCCATTGACCTTGATTCAGAAATAGATGGTCAAGACACAGTGAACGACCATATCAACCAATTTAGAACAGAAGCCCATTTTCAGCATTACGACTCTGAGGAAGTTCCATTCCACTTTATCATTGGACTTAGTCATATCCAGTTTCCAAGACATAGTTCCTCTTTTCATGGTGGAGCATGTTTTCATGGAGTGGAACACCTCATTGGCCACAATTTCATTATTTGTGATCAATCTCTGGGACACGAAAGCACTCTGGTTTTCTGAGATGATGTCAGGTAACCAAGGACGTAGCTGATTAACTAAGATCTTTGAGAAAATTTTGTAAGAGATATTGCACAGGCAGATGGGTTTGAATTCAGGGACCACCAGAGGTTTCTTTATTTAAGGAATTAGAACAAGGATAGTTTCATTGATGGTGGAAATGCTTGTATTACCGGCCCAAATATTCCTCATCAAATTGCAGATGTCAGGATCAATAATGTGCCAGTATTGTTTGAAGAATAGGGCGTGGAAACCATTTGGGCCCGGGGCCTTAGTGGGGTGGATATGTTTCAGAGCTAGACATACCTTATCATCTATCACATCATTGGTGAGTTTCTGTTTGATCTCACCGGCGATCACAAGATTAATGCAATCCTCCACTTCAGCAGAAATGAGAAGAGTTCATGCAGAGAAGAGGTTCTGGAAATAATCGGTCAAAGCATCGTGGATTCCATTAGTGTCCAAGACTTTTCTACTATCTGGTTGAGAGATAAAAGTTATATAATTCCTTCGGAACCTAGGTGAAGCTTTCTGGTGAAAATATTGTGTATTGGTGTCCCCTTCGGTAATGTGGTTGTCTCGTGCCCGCATAGCCCAGAAACATTCCTTGACGCACAGGGCCACATCTAGAACTTTTTGAGTGGCACTGATAGAAGAGAGATTGCAGTTAGAAGGGGGTTTCTTGAGTAGGTAATGTTGTTTCCTTTCAAGGAAATCAAACTGCCTATCGGGATGTTGTAATTTCATGTTGCTCCATGACCTTAGATCTGATGAATACTATTTGAGATTGAGTCCCACATCTGCGTGATTACTCTTCCATCTTGATCAGATAACATCTTCACATTCCTATTATTTTTCCCGGAAGCTTTCAAATCTGAAGGGTCTGCTGGAGTTCTTGTTCCGTTCTCTTTGATTGCAGTCAATGAAAATTGGGTAGTGGTCTGAGCAGTTGAGTGTTAGGTGGCCGATGTTGAACATACTGAAGATATTTCTCCAAGCTCTTGATCCCAGAAATCTGTCATGTCGTTCAGCGATGCGGGTGCCATCTCTATTACCCCGGAACCATGTGAAAGGATTACCTGCATAACCCAGATCGATCAGGTCCTCCCTAGAGACCACATCCTTAAAATTTGACATCGCCGAAAATGTTCGAACGGTTCCGCCTCTTTTTTCCTTATGAAACATAATCTCATTGAAGTCCCCTCCAAAGAGAATAGGACTTGGATGATCATGACACAACTTGTGGAGGAGATCCCACGATTTCCATTTTTCTCTATGGGACTTCCAGCCATAGAATCTAACGAAATTCCATGGTGGGGTGTGGTCCGCATGAATGGACACAGCCAAATGGTGCGAGGAGAAGGAAAAGATCTTGATGTCGACAAAATCCTTCCATAGGAGACAAATTCCCCTAGAGTGATCTTGTCGGGAGACCAGGAGGCAGCCTTGGAAGCTGCATTTCAGAGCAATGCTTGTGGTGTCCTTGCTTTTCAGTATGGTTTCAGACAGGAAAACCATATCGGGGTGACTTTGGGCGCAATTGTGCTAGAGAATTATGACTATTCGTGGGTTTCCAAGTCCACGATAGTTCCATCACAGGACGATCATTAATCTAAGCGGGGCTGTGTCTTACCCGCCTCTGCCTTTGAGTCCTCCGAACTGGTTTCTCCACCCGTTAATTTCCATATTTTAGGGGAGTCCCCCACTAACATGCTAGTATCTATTTGTGTTTTCAGTCCCCCAGGTTTAGTGTCTTCCAGATTACATTCTATTTCATCTCGTTGCACCCTTTTCCATGTTCTATGAGTGGTTGGGGCTGGTGTTGAAGTTCTTGTCTTTCCATCATTATCCTGTGTTAGGATTTATGTCATGGTAATTTCTGGATCCAGGTCAGGATCCTGTGGTTCAGTTTGCATCTACTTTGGTCTCGAGCTTTGCTCTTAAAGGACTTTTGGTAAATTCACCGGCTCTGAAAAAGTTGAGACAGTTTCCTTCAGGGGTGAAGGATAAATTTAGTTTTTCCCCTGATTGGTTGAGCCCACTTTAGGGAATTCTGGTGGTCCAAGAATGATGTTTTTTCCATGTTCAGTTTCCTCCTGTCTTATGTGGTCTAACGTGAGATGTTCGCGGTCCTTTTGTTTTTCCGACTCAGAGATAAAAGAAAATCTAGTCATCTTGGCTTAGAGCCATGGGCCATATTGAAGAATGATATTAGCTAATCCATTATCTTTCTTTGAAACACATGTTCTTTCCAAATGGATGAGACGTCCACAGAGGAAGAAGAAGATTGGGAGTTTCTCGAATTGGAAATAAATTCAGTTATTTGCATTGTCGAGTTTGAGAAACATTCCCCTCGTCAGAGGCTCCGACACTTCAATACCGGCTATAATATGAACCTCAGTTCCCCATCGGATAGGGTCTGAATAGTCCCATTCAAGGAATTGACCAATACAGTCCCCAATTTCTCTCATAACATGTTTTGTTCGTGCATGAAGAGGGATTCCTTTGACACGTATCCATAAGGGGCAGCGGGTGAGATTAACATGATGGATATCATACCCCCTTTGAATTCTTCTATGAGGATGAGTTGGTTATCGAAGGACCATGGTCTACCACTAAGGATTTTATCTCTATCTCTCTCATTGAAGAACTCTAAGACAAAGCGGTTGTTCCCCAATTCTTGAATGTCCACTCCGGCTTCCAATTTACAAAGATTCTGGAGGGTGTTTTTGAGTGCCCCCTGGTTGACTGAGAAACTTTCCACAAAATTTCCAACAACCAGTAGAGACATGCATTTCTACAAGAGTGTATCTTCATTTTTCCGAACCTCGATAGCGGCTTTCTCTTTGTCCGTCAGGGATATAATCTTACATAGGTTCACTAAATTTGTCTCCATTGATCAGTGCACTTGAGATGGGGAGGAACTTCAAACAAAAAACTCGGTGTTCTACACGTGGTTGTCAGTTGTCTCAACTGACTGGACAACATGGATGTGCCCCCCTCACTTCTGGGTGAACAAAAAAAATCACCGCACGTGCCTGGGCCAAAAGAAAAAACCCAGGTCCGTCCCAGCCTAAAAAACATCCAAGCAAGGCCCGTTCCAACAAAAGGATCCCAAACCAGACACTTCAGACCGATGACTCCTTCCATGAAGAGGCTTTGCAGGTGAAGACTTCACGGAAAAGCCTCCACAAAGAGGCTTCACGGTCAGTGCATCCGTGAAACCCCTCTCTCTCAGCACGAGCACTCCGCGAACCCCTTCAGCATGCATTGAAAGGATCACTACGGCAAGACTTTGTGGGCTCCCTTCGCGAGTCAACCACAATGCACGCCGCAGGAATCGCCGATGTTCCCAGGGTCTTCGTGAAGCATGAGAACTTCACTTCACTCACCACGCAACAAGTATCCTATAAACCACTCTCCACGAAGCACATCAGCCACCGCGGAATGGCACTCCCGGCAGTAACTTCACAGCCTCCCTTCAGGGATGGGTCTTCGCGAGTCAGTCACAGCGTTCACTGAGGAAGAGGAAATCGTTCCGAGATCTCCATGAACCACGTATCCTTCGCACCACCCCCTATTCAGAAAATCGACCTCCATTATTGCGTGAAGCAGGAATGAAAAATGTGGTCAGTGCCTTCGAGAATCAGGTGTTCAAGCGAACACGTGGCACCACGAACTATTTGGGGAAATGGGAACAGGATGAACCCCAAAAACCCAGATCTGGAATCGGTGAAGGAAGACTTTAGTGGGAAGGTCTTCATGACATTGTCCCAGAACAGGTGCAGAAAGGTTTTGGAAGCCAGGAAAGAAACCTTGATCCCTCTGAAAAAAACACCCAACCCTCTGAAAAACATGAGGTGGGGTTTGGAATCGAGCACGGAGAACAGAAAATGGTAAGCGGGCCTTCCTCACCATGGAGAAACACGAGGAAGACACGAATCTAAAACCGGGACTCACTGAGGAAGACAGAGCCCGCCTCTGAAACAAAAGTTCAGGAAAACCCCCCGCCGCTGTGAGTAGGTCGGGGAGGAGGAACTAAAACCCTAGGAAGAAACCTAGGAGGGACACTCTCAAGAGGGAGAGACTATATTACACCCCAAATGATTTTGTTATCAATCCATTCGTAGAATGAACCCATTCCAGATGATCAAATTCTTCACTCACATATTTCAACTAAACTTTAGAATACAAAGAAGTATGTGTAACAACTTTGCATGTTCTTCTTGATTCAACTTTCTTATGTTGATTACCAATGATATTTTTAGCTTCCACTTGCATCCTTTACCTAGTATAATATTTTCCAAATTCTTCCTTTTCAATATAAATAGATGATTCCAATTATTCTTCTTGATAAGAATTGAAATTTTTTTTATACTTATCTAAATTCTTAATAAATATTTTATCACCCCGCTCATATTCCTTATCGGTATGAGTCTGTTTATCTTCCTCACAATTTTCAATAACTTTTACATAAATACAAACATAATGTATTCTTGTTTCATTGTTAAAGAATCTGTATCCTCTTCCTTCTGGATAATTTCAAAGAAAAATTTCATCTTCACCTCTATTTGAAAACCTTCCAACATTTACACATTTCTTCTTTATGATGCATGGACTCCAAAAAACTATTAAGTGTTTAAAAATTGGAGTTTTTTCCTAAAACATTTCATATGGATTCATATCTAAGCATGGTATATAGAAACATCAATTTTGAATATACATATTAGTTCCATTTCCATTGCTCCAAAATTAAAGAGAGAGACCATGTTCAAGTAACATAGTTTTTCGTATTTCAACCAAACTCATATTCTTCCTTTTTGGAATCCCATTTTGTTGAGGAGTGTATAATAAATTAAAATCATTAAAAATTCCATGATTATAAGGATAACTTTCAAATTATTCATTTTTGTACTCACTGCCATTATTAGTTCTCAACTTCTTCACTGAATATTGAAATTCCATCATGTCTTTCCTTCTAAAGATTTTAAACATTTTAAAAGCATCTGACTTATGTTTTATATACATAACATAAGTAATGTTGGTAAAGTCATAAATGAAAATGATGAATTACATATCTCTATTAGATTATTTTTTTATCATTGGCCCACAAATATTAGAAGGAATAATTATAGTGGTTGTTTTGAACAAATGTCAACATTCATAAGCCCTGAGTCTGTAATTTTTTTCTTCTGAAAAATTGTGAAACACCAATATCTTTTTATTTAAATTTCATGAATTCTAATGACATTATCTCACATTGACAACTTGCTCATATTTCACTAAGAAATGTCCCCAAAAAATTTATGCCACAAATTATTCTCTTCCATCATGCCTAAGTAACAAAAGTTTTGTATTTTACCAAGAGGGAACAAGTTTCCTTTTATACATTGGCCTCTTCTAAATATATTTCCATATTCCTCTATTTTATCAATAGACCCATATTTTCTAAAAACAACTTTTTTTCCTTCATAAAAAATTTATTATACACTCATAATGTTGTGTTTTATCCCATCAACAAATAAATCATTCTTGTATTTCAACATTTTTCAGAAATATTTTCCAAATGTTGGGATTTATTTTCAACATACACACCAACCTTATCAGGTTTCTTCCAAAAATCCTTCTTATAAATATTCATTTGGGAGGATTAAATCCCCTTTATCATTTCCTTCTGAAATTTTTGGAATATATGTAATGTTTTTTATTGAACCAATACATATTTTTTGAGTAAAAATGTTTTTTGAATTTCTCGTTGACCTTTTTTTTAAATAAAAATTAATTATTGTTTTTCATTTATTTTTTTTCTATCATAACATCACAAGATATTGTTCTACATCATAATCATATAGTGTTATTTTAGAATCATAAGCACATATTTTGTTTTCCATTGTAACCACATATGATATTGTTCTACATTGTAATCATATACTATTGTTTTACAGTCATAATCACTTATTTTGTTTTCCATCGTAACCACACAAGATGTTTTTCAAAATCAAAATCATATTCTATTTATTTTCAATCATAATTACATATATTGTATTACAATAATAATCAAACATGATGTCTTCCGTAACCATATTCATCGTAACCATGTTATGCATCGTATTCATATTATACATCATAACCATGCATTGTAACCGGGTTATACATCATAATAACATTATGTATCATAACCATGTTATGTATCATAACCATGTTATGTATCATAACCATGTTATGTATCATAACCATGTTATGTATCATAACCATGTTATGTATCATAACCATGTTATGTATCATAACCATGTTATGTATCATAACCATTTTATGTATCATAACAATGTTATGTATTGTAACCATGTTATGTATTGTAACCATGATGTGAATCGTAACCATGATATGAATTGTAACCACGATATGAATTGTAACCATGATATGAATCATGTCCATGTTATGTATCAGAACCATGTTATGTATCATAACTATAATATGAATCATAACCACGATATAAATCATAACCATGATATGCATCTAATCCATGTTAAGCATTATAACCATGTTATGTATTTTAAGCACTATATGCATTAAAATAACGATATATATCATAACCAATTTATGTATCTTACTCATGCAATTCATTGTAATCATATCTTACTTCAATACCATTTAAATGTTTATCTTACTCATTATTTCATAATTATGTACTTATTGTTTTCTAACTAAAAATATGTTGTTGAGTTAGTTATATACCAATCAAAATGATGATGTGTATTCTATTTATTTTGACTGTTATAATGCCTGGTGTCCATGTCCCTTCGAATTTTGTGGAGAAATATGACCGTTGGAGGAAATGTGACCCTTGGAACCTGAAGCCTATAAATATAAGGTCATTCAAACCCAAGTTTATAAATTTTGAATCTTCTAGTTCTAGAGAGAGACTATGTGACTTCTCTCTTATTTCATGTGAAAAGCCTTGATGATAAAAGATGTGAATGGCTTGTTCCTGGATATTATATTTAAATAATTGATTGGTTTTGATTTGCACATACGTTAATTGTGAAAATAATTGAGGTCTTTCAGGGATAGAAATATGGTGCTGCTGATCGTTGTATCAAGGTATTTCCAGCATTTGAAAGACATAGGTGATGATTACCTTCTTAATCGAGGGCTTTTGTGGATAGAAAGACAGTCGTTCCAATCATCGTATCTAGGGATTACTAGCGTGGTGGTAAGATAGAACTTTTATCATATGTTAAAGGATACCCTACTCTTTGGGATAAAAGAATTTTAATACCTTAATTTTTCCACTTCCACTTGTAATAGAAAAAAATCAATTTGTTTTTTCTTTCTATTCATATCCTTTTATATTGTAATTATTTTAATTATGATACTTTCATTACATATTGTATTAAGAGATTATATACATTTTATGGTAGAATCACTTAATTTTTTTATACTCTGATTATTGTATTCAATTTAAGTAAAATTATTTTAATAACCTATCAAATTATATCATATCATATCCATGAGTTCTAGGACTCGTATGGTCATTTGTATATGTTGTGAATTCTATTATTTTAAGACCTCTTAAACTAGGTTCATTCTTAAGAGTTTAAATACAAAGTTTTTAAACCTACAATTCACTCCCCCCTCTAGTATTGATCCATCTCATATACATATATATCTATATTACGTTTCAACAATTGGTATTAGAGGAGGTTTACACTGATTTGTTTTACTTGTTTTATTTATTTCTTAATATAGTTATATATTTTTTATAATCCTTTGTTTATAATTACTAATCACACTAATGTATGGAGTGTAAAAGTATTGTTTTATAATATGGAAGGAATGAATATTGGATTAATTGTCAACCTGAACCCAAGTATACCACCTATTTTTTATGGGAAAGATTATGAGTACTGGAGAGATTTAATGAATACTTTTTTATTAATAATAGAGTAAATAATTTATTTATGCTTGCTAGAGATTAAAAAATTCTAGAAAATGAAGTTAGAACATTCACCAACCAAGAGAAACTATAATATCAACTAAATTACGAGGTATGCAATACTTTTTTCTATTCTACGACTAGGAATATATATAGTCTGATATCATCATGTGAATCAGTTGACTGTATCTGGAAGAAACTAGAAGTCACACAGTTTCACACATCTAAAGTTATAGAAACAAGAAGATCCATGCTCTGAGATTAATTTCATGGTTTTATTTTTCATTATGGAGAACCGATATACAAGATTCAATAAATATTAATGAAAATAGTCAATAGTCTTAAATCTATGTGAGAAATGGGTCTTGATGACGAAGTTCTAGTGGAAAAGATAATAGATATAATACTAAATGAGTGGGAATTAGAACAGACAACTATTTATGAGAAAACTAAAGTTACTTAATTCACTCTTGATGAATTATTTGGTACTCTCTTACAGCATGAGACAATAATGAAATTAGATGTAGATTTTAATAAGAAGAATGATAATGGAAGTGTAGCTTTTACTACTACAACAAAATCCAATACCCTAGAAAGGGTAACAAGATCCAAGTCAAATAATGCTATTGGTATAACAAAATATAGTAAAAGTAATCTTTCATAAAATGAATTATCCAATTTTACTCAAATAATGAACAAAATTATGGGAAAGAAATATTTTCAGTAGAGATTCATGATGGAATATAGAAAGGAAAAGAAAGACTCAGGAAAAAAATGTTATGAATGTAAAGGAGAAGGTCATATTAGACCATATTGTCTTTTGTGTAAAAGAAACAATATGAAGGATAAAAATTCTGAAAGAAACAAGGAAGAGTATTACAATTAAAATACAAAGTAAGTCATGAAATAAAATGATACTTGATGTTTAAGTGGTTGTGATTCTTCAGAAAAATATTCCGAATATGAATCTTCTGGTCAGAAGAATATAGGACTCATAGCCAGACTACCTCTTGAAAATCATTGTCTCATGGATAAGGTACAAAATGAATAATCTTTTACAAATTTATATTTAAATGATAATTGCCCTGATGAGAAATATTCTTTCTTCTCAGTAAAAGAATATTTCTCAGCATAGGATAATTTACCTTCTTTTAAAGAAGTATCCATATTTTCCAAACTACTTGAGAATGATAATTCCAAAATCAATAAAAATCAAGATAAGTAAAATTCTAGAATAACTATTCTTAGAAAAAAATTATCAGACCATTTAGAAGATCACGATAATAAAACTCTTGATTTTGAAAAAAATTTAAAAACCATATCGAAGTAAATTAGGAGAAGGATAAACTTTCTAAGGACTTTCAAAAACTTTTTTTAAAGAGATAGTTTTTGGAAACAAAAAAACTTTTCAAAAAAATTTCTTGTGATAATGAAAATTTCGTCATTAGACTCAATTTTGAATATTTTTCTCTAAAGAAAATTTTATCAAAATTTACATCTGGTAATGAAAAATTTGACAAGATGTATTCTCAAATTAGTCCTATTAGAAATAATTCTTGAATAGTTTATTCCTATTCAAAACCTATTTTTAGACATAACTATTTTGTTCCTAAAAGTGCCCCATTTTTTACTAAATGTTGGAGTGGTGGACACTGTGAAATAAATTATTCCCTTAATAAAACTCAATCTTTTGGATTTTATAAATATCATTTAGTAAAACAAATGTGTATTCCTAAAGTTCTTTTATCTAACATTTCTAGATCCTAACAAGTTTTGGTTCCGAAAAAATAATTGTTTCTTTTTCAGGAAAACAAAACGTGTAACAACAATAAGAATATTTGATAAAAGGATAGTGATTATTCTCGAAATATTACTGGAAACAAATATTTCTTTGAATATATCATTGAAATGAAATGTGTAATAGTGAACTTTAGAGATAATGCTCAAGGAAATATCATTGGTATAGGTAATATTTTTCTTTTAGGAAAATTTTTAATTTCAAATGTTTTGTTTGTTAAAGGTCTTAAGAACAACCTTATAAGCATAAGTCATTTATGTGATGAAGGTTACCTTATGAATTTTAGGAATGAAAAATGTTTACTTCACAATTACAATGATGAATTCATTCTTTCTACCCATAGGCATGAGAATGTATATATACTTAACTTAAGAGACCTTAGATGCCAATACATACCTTGGTTATGTGAAATAGAAGACAAATCTTGGTTATGGAATAGAAGGTTAGGACACAGTAACCTTAGGAACCTTTGTAAACTCTCAAATAAAAGAATTTTTATGGATCTACCAGATCTCATGTATGATTCTCCCATAGTTTGGTACCCTTTTCAATATATAAAGCAATATAAAACTAGCTTTAAATAAATTAATGATGTTTTAACTTCTAATGCATTACAATTAGTACACATATATCTTTTCCGTCCTATAAAAACTGTAATCATTGGAGAATAATACTATGTATTTTTTTTAGTCGATGACTACACCATATTTACATGGGTCTATTTTCTAGGAAATAAATCTGAAGCCTTTTTCTATTTCAAAACATTTAGATCCCATGTTAAAAATGAGAAAAAACTACCACCGATTACTATTCAAAGTGATCATAGTGGAGAATTTCAAAATTCAAATTTTGAAACTTTTTGTAGTATGAAAAGTATTACTCATAACTTTTCAGATCCAAGAACCCCTCAAAAAAATGGTGTTGTTAAAAGGAAAAATTGAATTATTTAGGAAATGAAAAGAACCAACTTGAGTGAATACTCAATTGAAAATCATTTTTGGGATGAAGTTGTAAGTAATTCATTTTATAGTATAAATCGAGTTTTAACTTTACCTTTTCTGAATAAAACACATTATGAATTGTGTACTGGCTGAAAACCTAAAGTGTCTTACTTCATAGTATTTGGATGTAAAGTATTCATATTTAATACTAAATATAATTTACATAAATTCTCACCCATATCTGATTATGGGATCTTTCTAGGTTATTCTACTACTTCTAAGGCCTATAGAGTCTTTAATAAAAAATCATGTACTATTAAGGAAATAGTGAAATACAAATTTGATGAAGATAATCCTTTTGTTTTAAAACAACCCCTACCTATATCAAAAGATTTGTTTTCACAAACTAATTATCAACCTTTAATTGAAGACACTTTTGAAAAGGAAAATACTTAAGAAAATGTTTCTGAAGTATTTACCCCATTTGAATTTCAATCTTATGTTGATGAAAAGTTTTTACAAAACCCAAATCAATTGTTTCTTTGGAAGCATCCCAGTGATAATATTATTGGTGATATAAATTAACTCATAAGTACTATAAATTCCTTGAGAAATGAAATAGAACATATTTCTTTTATATGTCAATTTGAACCTAAAACTTCAAATAAGGCCTTAGGTGATGATGATTGGATTAAATCAATGAAAGATGAACTGAATGAATTTGAAAGTAATAAATTATATACCTTGGTTGAAAAACCTAAATAAACAACTATAATTGGTGTAAAATTGGTTCTGAGAAACAAATGTGATGAAAATTGATTCATTATAAGAAATAAATCAAGACTTGTTGCTAAAGGAAATAATCCACAATAGGGAATAGACTATGAATAAACCAATACTTAGGTTTCTAAACTTAAATATATTAGTATTCTATTAGCCTTTGCCGCATTCTTTAACTTCAAACCTTTTTAATGAATGTAAAATTTTCTTTTCTTAATGGTTTTGTACAATAAGAATTTTTGGTAGAACAACCTCTTTGTTTTTTATATCCCAAACATCCTGATCATGTTTTAAACTTAACAAAGCTTTATATGCCTTAAACAAGCCCCTGGAGCTTGGTTTGATAGACTTACTTGATTTCATTTACAAAAGAATTATGAAAAAGATACTATAGATCCAAATCATATTATAAAAATAGAAAAATTAAATGTTTTTATTGTTCAAATCTATGTTGAAGACATTATATTTGGATCAACTCAGAAATCCCTAACTAATTATTTTGCAAATATTAGTAAATCTGAGTTTTAAATAAGTATGATAGGTGAGTTAACATTATTTTTAGTCTTTAAAATATCTCAAAAACTAGAAAGAACCTATATATCCCAAATTAAGTATATCACAAATTTACTTAAAAGTGTGGATATAACAACACTAAAAGTATAATCACTCTAATCAGTACCTTAAATACACTTGATCTTCATGAAGCTGAGAAAACCAGTAGATCAAACATCTTTTAGAGGTATGATAATATGTTTGTTATACTTAACATCTAGTTGTATAGACTTAATGTTTTCAGTATTCTTATGTGAAAGATATCAATATAATCCAAAGGAATATCATTTAAAATCAGTGAAAAATATTTTTTTCGCTACTTAAAGGGAACTATAGATTTAGGACTATTTTATTCTTCTGGAAATGATTTTGTTTTAAAATGATTTAGATGCTGATTTGGTGGTTTTCAAATGGATAGAAAAGGTACATCTGAAACATTTAATTTTTTAGGAGATTTATTAGTTTCTTGGTCATAAAAAAACAATACTCATTAGCACTTTCCACTGCTGAATCTGAATATGTAGCAGATGGAAGTTCTTATGCTCAATTTTTGTGGATGCAACACACACTCACTGACTATGGCAAGAGTTTTTTCAAAACTCAAATACTATGTGATAATACTAGTGTCATTTTTATTATTCAAACCCATGCATATCACTCATATGAAAAACACATAGATATTAGGCATCACTTTCTTAGACATCAAACACAAAAATGAGATATGATTTTACAATTCATTGCAATGCCATAACAAACTGCTAATATTTTTATAAAACCATTATCTTCCAATAGATTTGAATACATTAAACAGAAACTAAGAATGTTGGATATAAAGTAATAATTCACGTATATTTCTTATTTAAATCATCTCTTTACATTATGTTACTCCTTCTCAAAGGGGGATTATACATACCTTTTATCGGTTTCAAATTTTTATTGGTTTTATTTAAATTGGTTTTATTTTTATCAATTTCACTTTTATCGGTTTCACATTTTAACCAGTTTCACTTTTATCGGTTTTAATTATTAATTAGTTTCAATTTTATCAGTTTTACATTTTCATCGGTTTCAGATTTATTAGTTTTACACTTTATCATGTTCATCATTATCGGTACTAGATTATCCTTATTGGATTTTTCTATCGTTACTATATTATCGGTATTAGAATATTTTATCGGTACCGGATTATTTTATTTTATCAGTTTTAGAACTCTAATCTGTCTCATGTGTTTTTTTTGTATTACAATTTTGTTTTTATATGAACAATATACTAAAAGTAAAAAAACTATCCTAATACTCTGATAGGTATAACTTCTAGAACTATACTTTGTTCATTATATTTCAAATAGTTGTTTTTCAATTCTTTTTTTAACTCCAAACCAAATTCATTCTGAATACGATTTTATTTCAAGGAAATCCTTAAGAGTTCTAATTCATTCTCAACCATTGGATCGTTTATATCTAATCCTGACTATAAATTTATTGTTTAAAGAACCCCTCCCTACATATACCACATTAAACTCCTCTGATTTTCTCTCAAGTTATGATTCTCTCTAAATATACAGCACAGTTTGTAATCAGAATTTACCTTGGTTTTTGTAAGCAGAGAATACCTCAACTTTCGTAACCTGAAAAACATCAACATTCGGTATAGTCTTTCATGTATGATTCAACTACTTCATCTCCAAAGAAAATTTATCCAAAATATTTATCTTTAATGACCTTTCTAGGTAAAATTTTAGTCTCTTGAGATTTTTATGAGACTTTTGATTCTTCATTAAAAAGAATAATAAGTTTCCAAGTGTGGGAATCCATTTTTTGTTAAGAGACCAGATTCAGATCATGATTTTTTGTATTATGAGGAAGAGTTACAATTCTACAAAACAATGGAGATAGATAATGGTCTGAATATTTATTTTATTATGTATGAAAAGAAATACATAACCTCTATAAAATAAACAACTCCCTTCCTAGGAGTTCCATCTGAGTGTGATTCCATATGTCCTTCCCACAAACTACTAGAACTTTATGGGACTCTTGATATGAGTAAATATAAATAATATAGTTTTGAGATTCCTGAGGGCAAGATAAAGTTAAGTCATTTATCATGATATAATCGACACATAGCCCTCTATATTCAAGGATTTTAAGTACTGAGAATGGGTGATAAGAGAACATTGAATGTTTCAGATGTTTATGTGATTGATTGTTTAGTGAATATAAGGAAGTTCAATGTAATGGTATTTATTTTATTGAAAATTAATAAGCTTAAATTGGGTTCCATAAAGACTCAGCTGATCAAGTTTCCCCCTATTCTCAGTAGGTTTTTGAAATAATTCTTAGTCTTGTGAAATTTTTCAATTAACTTAGATCTGATATCTTTTAAGGAGCCTCTCATCAGTAAGGATATGATAAGAAGACTCAAGTTGCGATTCAATACTTTAAAAAAAAGTTTGAAAAGGATCTAGAAGCTAATAAATTAAAATGAAGTAGCTAAAGGGAGTAAAAACCCTTCAAATCCATCCATGTATTCTTCAAGAAAAAGGAAGTTAGCTAAGGATAAAACTCCCAAAAAATCAAAGAAACAAAAAGATGTTTCATATGAGTTTACAGAGGAGTGAAGAAAGAAGAAGGAAGAAAGGAAAGAAGGGGATCCTCAATTTGGTTTGGATCCATCAGATGCTCTGTCACTAAAACAAAGTTCCAAATAAAATTTAAAACAATAAGAAATAAATAAGATAATGAACAAGTTAAAGTCTTAAGATATTAACATTGATAGTCTTCTCAAAATAGCTGAGCAACCAAAACCCAGAATTGTAATAAGGGAGCCACTTTTTCGGACTCCATCAGATCTAATAGAGATATGAAAAGAGAAATAGGCATCTGAACAATTAGGTACACAAAGTATCATTCAAGAATATGAAGAAGAAGAAGAAGAAGGACAAGGGGAAGAATAACAATGTCATGAAGAAGAATAAGTGTAAGAGAATGAAGATGCAAACAAGATAAATCTTTCTGTAGAATCGTTAGAAGTTCTATCATTTAATTTTAATCTCTTAATCCTCATCCTTCTAAGAAATTATCTCAAAGGGTTTATTCTAGGAAATTCATTCAAAATTCAGATAAAGAAGAAGAATAAGATTCTATTAAGAATCAGAATCATCCATATACTTGTGTTGGCACCAAAACTTATATTTGTGATCTCCCAAAATACAATGAAGATACGGATTTAGAAAGGAAAATCATAGTGAAGGGAATTTAGTACATCAAACATGATTTGAACAGATTGGAATAGATGATACCATTCATTCCAAAAATTGAATTTAGGATAGAAATCCTTTGAAATAGTCATAATGAAAGAACATACTCTATCATGATTCTGATTGATAGGTTTCTGAATCTTGAAGTTGATTTCAAGATATTTAAGGAATGTGTTGCTGAGTACAGAAAGTCTTGTCATAAGGTTGTCAAATAGTTTAACAACATTGATGATAGTCTCAAGAATTATGTAGAAAATCTTGATGATTTTGCCAACTAGGTAAATGATCTCAATTCAATATTCCAATTTTTTTTGCTGATTTGGATGAAAAACTTGAAGTCTTTCAAATAAAGGGTTTCTCAAAAGTAATGGCCTCTAAAGAGCTTGATCATCTAAAGGAAATATTGGAGAATCAATTTAATGATGTTGTTTTTATCTTTAATAGATTTGTAATTTTAGAGAGGGTTTTTAGAGTTTGAATGGAGGATTTCAATGCCAAAGAAGCCAGGATAATATCTCAGGAAGCAATTAATCATCATCATGAATATAGGATCCGGAAGCAAGAAAGGATTATTTATGAACATGATGTGAAGTTGAAGTCTCAAAAATAATCTCTTGACAAATTGATGGAGGATACAAAATAGTTCAAGAAGATAAAGCTATCGATATTAAATCTCTTAGGAAAAAATGGGAAAGAATGATTTTTATAACTCTTGTTATAATAAAATAATTTTTCATTCCATGTATTATATATTATTTCTTACTCTGTTTCTCTAACTCTTTGTTGTAAATGAATTTTTTTCCCTTATTCTTTTTGAAAATCACAAAGGGGTGAATAATTTGGAAAAGAATAATTTTCATTAATAAAAAGGAAAACATTGAATACATTATTAAAATGTAGAAATTACAAGTAAAAGTAAAAATAATATGATCCATAGTGATATTTTTATCCTAGTGTGAAATTAGTCATATTCACTAATACATTAAGAATAGTTTCTAAACATAGGGGGAGATAATTCTTTATTATTTATTTTGATTTTTAATTTCTAGAAAGGGGGAGATTGTTGAGTCAAAATGTGTTTCGACTTTCTCATTTATCCTTTTGTTTTGAAAATAAAAAATTACTTCTTGTTTATCATATATTTTTTTTTCCATCCTAACCACACATGTTGTTGTTCTACATAATAATCATATACTATTGTTTTAAAATTGTAATCACATATTTTTTTCACTGTAACCACACATGTTGTTGTTCTACATCGTAATCATATAATATTGTTTTACAATCATAATCACATATTTTGTTTTTCATCATAACCACAAATGTTATTGTTCTACATCGTAATCATATGTTGTTTGTTTTCAATAGTAATCCCATATATTGTTTTACAATAGTAATCACATATGATGTTTTCTTAACTATATTCATCGTAACCAAGTTATGCATCGTATTCATATTATACATTATAACCATGCATCATAACCAGGTTATACATCATAACCAGGTTATACATCGTAATCATGTTATGTATCGTAACCATGTTATGTATTATAATCATGAAATTAATCGTAACCACGATATTAATTATAACCATGATATGAATCTTATCCATGTTATGTATCATAACCATGTTATGTATCCTAACCATGATATGAATCATAACCACGATATGAATCATAATCACGATATGCATTTTATCTATGTAAAGTATCATAAACATGTTATGTATCATAACCGCGATATGCATCATAATCATGATATACATCGTAACCAAGTTATGTATCATAATCATGAAATGCATTGTACTCATATCTTACTTTAATATTGTTTACATGTCTATCTTACTCATTCTTTTATACTTATATACTTATTGTTTTCTAACTAAAACAATGTCATTGACTTAGTTATATACCAACCAAAATGATGTTGTGTATTCTGTTTGTTTTTACCATTATAATGCCAGGAGTCCAAGTCCCTCCAAATTTTCTAGAGAAATATGACCGTTGGAGGAAATGTGACTATTGGAACTTGAATCCTATAAATAGGAGTTCATTTGAACCAGAGTGCATAACTTTTTAATCTTCAAGTTCTATTCAGAGACTTTTTGACTTCTGTCTTGCTTCGTGTGAAAATCCTTGAAGATACAAGACATGAACAGCTAGTTCCTAGTTCTTTTATTTAATAAGTGCTTTGCTTTTCTTTGTGCATCCGATAATTGTGATAATGATCAAGGGATATTTGGGATAGAAAGATGGTGCTTCCAATCATTTTATCGAGGTCTTTCAAGCATTTGAAAGATAGAGGTGTCAATTACCTGCTTAATCAAGTGCTTTCGTGGATAGGAAGACAGTCGTGCAGATCATCGTATCGAGTGATTACTAGGGTGGTGGTAAGATAGAACTTTTATTCTAGGTGAAATAATACCATACTCTTCGGGATAAAATAATTTTGATGCCTTTATTTTTCCACTGCCTTTTGTAATAGAGAGGGAAATTATTTGTTTCTTCTTTCGATTTGTATTATTTTCTATTGTAATTATTTTAATTACGATACTTTCATTACATATTGTATTAAGATATTCTATACGATGTATGGTAGTTCACTTACTTTTATTATACTCTGATTGTTGTATTCAATTAAAATACAATTGTTTTAATAACCTATCATATCATATCGTATCATATCCATTGGATCCAAGACCCATATGATCGTTTGTGTTGGTTGCGAGTTATATTAGTTTAAGACCACTTAAACTACCTCTCTAGTGGGGTAGAGGCCTTTTCCTCCCTTTGAAGGGGCCTCATATTTTTCTTTCTCCCCCTTTCCAAACCTGATTTTCCTCCCTTCTTCCCACCAATTTCTCTATTCCCTAAGAAAAAAATCTATTTGGTGGTTTTCCTTAGTTATCGATCTCTCTCTCAGAGTTTACTGAGGATTTGGATCTCCTAAATATTACACTAGTTTCTCATTTTAATAAACTCCACCATTCAGTGGATTCCTTTGATTGATGCCTTTTTTGGGACTTGGGGATTGTAGGACCATGTTACGGTTGGTCTACTCGATATGAAGAATTTGAGAATTTGGTTTTATTAAGAGGATGAGCTGATTAAGGATTGGTATTTTTTCCCCTACAGCTATAATGGCCTATTATTCTACCACTTTTGGTGGACTTTCTACTTTCACGTGAAACTTGACTCCCCAACTATGACGATTTGGGTAAGCTTCCATGAACATCACTTACCATTTCAAAACCCTGCAATTTTGACTATGTTAGGGAATTTAATAAGAATGTATTTTTGTTCGGATAATAGAACATGCTCAGTTTTATATACAGTGGATCCATGAATATACATGGAAGTTGGTGTGTCTAAATTGTTAAATGAGTATGTGAGGATCTGTGTTGGGGAAGAGTTTTGATGGAAACAGTTAGTGGAGTTTGATGCATGGTTTGATTTCTGTTCTTCCTATAAGAAAAATGGACATAAAATGGTAGTATGTAGAAATGGAGTTGGAAAAAGTGATTCTCATATGGAGGTGGATTTAAAAGATAGCATCATGGTATAAGGGAATGTTGAAGGATTATCTGGGAAGATCCACATGGATGTTGTTTCTAATCTATCTTTGGAAAATGATTTACAATGTGATTCTGAGAGGGGCAATCCCTTGGTATATGATGTATTCAGAAGATTGAGGTGATACCTTGGTATTTCCACCCCTTTTGTGCAAGTTTATTTAGTAAAAGTGGGATCTGATATTGAAAATGATTATGTCTCAACTGTTTTTGATTTCATGCCATTTAAGGTATCCAAAGTTGATATGGTTAGTGGTAAAAAGAAGGGTGTGGAAACATGGAAGGTCGATGAGGATGGTTGAAAGGCCCCCAAGGATTATTACTATTTTAAGGTAGTGTATACATGTCTTGGTTTTAGAGAGCTATCTTGACGTACATGGACATTAAATTTATTTTTCCGAATACTTAATACATAACAAAAAGATATGCCCAAAGACCATATTATTTTAGTGTCTCTAGAAACTCATAACATCATATTCTAACATGGTGAAAGATATTCAGCGTCTCCCATAAAGATATTACCTTTATTTTTTCAACCTTAAACCATTATTTATATCTTGGGGAAAATAAAACATAAAAATGGTGAGCTAAAATGCTCAGTAAGGGTAAACATGTAGAACATAAAACAAACCAAAAATATTTGAATGTCAAAACATGAACATAAAGTTTACACATCAAAATAACGAGTCATAAAATAAATCATTATAGTACATAAGGAATAGATAATAAAGGAACATTAACCATGATAGAATAGCATTGGAATAAATATGTAATTGTGGAAAACTAATAATGATACAATATTATATCCATTTTCGCCATGTCATTACTTCAAAGACCATCATAGTGGATAAAGTACATTACTGAACTGGTTTTACATGTCATTTTAGCCATGTATTATAGAACCCGATTTACTTTTCATTCCAGTCATATCTATATCATGAGATATATATCTTTACCCAATGAATTGGATAGAGATATAGGTCCCACCCATCTCATAATTAAATCATTCTTATATGTTCCACAAAAACCTAAATCATTCATCCTAGCATAACCCAAGAAATAAAATTGGTTTTCTTAAACATCATTCCATCATAAGAAAATCCATAAAAAATATCATTCCATCATTAACACAAGTAAAATAATAGTAATAATTGGGATAAAAACATAACCCTATTTAATGAGTGACATCTTTGATGGAAAATAATTTTGAGAAAACACCTGAAATTAATTCCTTAGGAAAATATCCATTCTTTTTCAAAAATGTTATCTTTTCTAAAAATTCCATGAAATTTTGAAAGAAAATAATTTATTTGAAAATAATACTGAAATCATGTAGAGAAATATTCATGGAAATATGTTCTCATTAAACCATAAAAATCCATTTCTTTTGTATAAGTTAAAAAACATTCTCCCCATACTTTTTTCCAGAAAAGTCCAAAAGTGCCTAATTTTTTAAACAAAAACAAAAGTTTCCTTCCATACCATGTAGTTAAATTAAAAAATGGGATAAAATGACATTAAATGTACATGAAATATTTGTAAACATTTTAGGAAAACATTTTTTGAAAACATGGACAAGGAGGATAAATATATCCCCAGTAAATAACTATGTATAAACAATCTCGGATAAAAATGAGATTACAAAATTATCCCTTACCTTAGGTCTGATTTATTACATATGTGTCCAAAAATTTTGTATAGTGGGTTTAAAAATATTATTAACTTGTAACAGAACTATATAATATCTATGATATCATATATGATTCACTTATTCCTATATATTACCCAATTCTTTATCAAGTCCCTGTTAAAGTAACATTTTGGATAATAATCGTTTTATTTATCATATGTGTTTTGACTTCTTATTCATGATATTATTACTTAGATAGTGATTTAAATGTTTCCATAATGTAAAACATGATTTATATATCATATATATTCAGTAAATAAATATATATAATAGATAGATAAATGAAATAGAATACACCGTTCATGGAGACAGTAGGTCATACGTACGCATGTACGTTGTTTCTGTTTCCTTATTGAATTGAATAGAAGCAAGTAAATGAAATATATATATATATATATATATATGTTCATAAATAAAATAGGATAATTATGTCATATATTTCATGCTTATTTATTATATATACTTTATAATAATTCTTGAATGGTTAATGTGGAGAATGAATCTCATCTCGTCGTGGAGACGGTAAGTCGTACGTACGCACGAACAACTATATCATTGAATTAATGGTTAAATGGTATTTAATTGGATGGTATATTAATTATACATAATATTTATCATGTTAAATATATTATTTATGTAACACCCAGACCCCAGTGACCCAGATTAAGTTCCTTATTTTAATACATTGGCATGATTACAAGGAACCATGTCCCGAAGAACCGATCAGTTTAGCAGTATTGGAAAATAGATTACATACATGAATGTTATATTACAATTCATAAAATACAAAACAACATAAATAATCCTTTATGAATTCCATTATTACCTTGTCTTAACCCTTCATATCAATCGCACTACACTTCTTGGAATCCTGGGAAAAATAAAACATAGAAAGGGGTGATCTCAAACGCTCAGTAAGGGTGAGAAATACAGCATAAACTTTCAAAAATAAGCATAAACATTTAAGGTAATAACATGTGAACGCCTTCCTCATATATTCTTTTACAACACCACAACATCCTGAATTACCAAAATCAACCATCTCTTATTCCAAAATCACTACCTCAATATTAGTACCATATTAATGTTTATCTTTCCTTCAACCATGTAATTTCCAAAAAAAATTAACTCTCTATAGAGTCACTTTTCCTAGTACCATAAAATCTCAAATCCTTAATTAAATTGTAATGAAGTACAATCCTTATTTATTTCTATAACATCATTCATTCAACACTTAAATGAAATAATTCTAAAATGACAACATAGGGACACTAGTCATTCGTCTTCATCTGTGGTAGTATCATAACTTGATTATTATCCAATAGCATCATTTGCAGCATAGTCTGATGATTGGGACATTGGTTCGCGTAGTATCCAAACTCCTTGCAAATGAAGCATTGTACATTTGAAACCATTTTCTTACCCTTGCAGTCACGTACTTTGTGCCCTTTTCTTACACTCTTATAACAAACTCTCATTCCTTTCAAGCAAATTCCAGGGTGTTTCTTCCCACAGTTATCACATATGGGGAAATTCTTATTTTCCCTCTTCCCTTTATCCATATTTCTCTCTTCTATCCTTTTCTTCTCTTGCTTCCCTTCAAATCCATAGGACTTAGTAAACTCTTTAGTTATCTTATCCACTACTGATACTATTTCTTCATATGATGATAATACGTGGGAGACTATTTCCCTTCTAAATGATGTCTTAATACCTTGAAAGCTACGATCCTTCTTAATGTTTGGATCATACATATTACTGGAGTTCACATTCCTTCTAATAGGTGTCATTTCTATACAATAGCATAAACTAGGTCAGTTTATGAATTGCAATAAATAATTCCAAATGCAAATTTGAACAGTTTATGGATATAATCCACAATCATAAAAAAAATGTTTTCTTTGAGTAAGTATATACTCATGAGCCCTTCATAATGGTTTGTAAATAAAATGAGAATTATCCTAAGCATATCCCCCGAGAGTGTCGTAACCAAGAGTGCAGCAAGGCCCGTTGTCGAGTACCAGTTCCCATTCGAGTCTAGCTCAAAGAAGGGTTTCGGGTTTTACCCCTAGGAACATCTGTGCCAGAGCTGCCTCTACCTGCTCGTATCCAAACATGGATGTATTGCTCAGAAAACTCAAAAAATATCTACAATACCAAAATTCTAGGAAGTTCTTCTATACTAATCCTCAAAGTCTATCTTAGGGCTATGTACTCTAATCAGAGTTTATCTAAATCTAGTTCCCAAGGTTATTGCTAAACTTCCCCTGATACCAACTATAACGCCTCGACCTCAGTGACCCAGAGTCGGTGCATTATTTTTATACATTGGCATGATTACAAGGAACCAAGTACCGAAGAACCGATCAGTTTAGCAGTCTTGGAAAATAGATTACATAAATGAATGTTACATTACACTTCATAACATACAAAACAACATAAATAATCCTTTATTAATGCCATTATTCCCTTGTCTTAACCCTACATATCAATCACATTACACTTCTTGGAATCCTGGGAAAAATAAAACATAGAAAGGGGTGATCTCAAATTCTCAGTAAGGGTAAGCAATACAGCAGAATCTTTCAAAAACAAGCATAAACATTTAAGGCAATGTATAAAAATAAAACAAAATCCTTTTAAACATTATCTTCAGCATAATATGGCAGAAATAAAATGAAATAATTCCATTTACTTATTCACATGGATATTCTACTAATCAAATAATCACATGCAATATCACTAACCACTTTCATAATGAGGGAATGCATAATGCCAGACTATCATAACCACATAGCCAAGGCCTCGTGCCAAGACTACAAATAAGATTTTGTCAAAGCCTTGTGACAAGACACTAGTTTGTCTCATGAGACCTACTAATGCATCGAGGAGCTATAGCGGGCTCCACCCGTAACTTACTAAGTCCAATGCATTCCCATATGAAAAGGTTTAAACATAACATAAACATTCGTATTAAAACTAGCATCCGAAATGTCAATACTTTCTCCACAAACCATGAATGGTATAAAAATAACACATCCACAGTTAAAAATATCACAAAACCTTAAATACAATACTAAAGTTTTGTATCATAATAAATCAAATTCAAATAAGCTTAAAATCCATTAAAGGATGTTGACATGGATGAAATCAAAACTATTTGAGAGAAATATCACTTTTCTTGAAATCATTGAAATGTAGCACATTTATAATGGAAGTGATTTAAAAGATATTTTTGAATCAAAGTTTCTAATACCACATTGAAACTTTTTAAAATAAATATCATTTCAAAACATTCATGTCCATGTAAATAAATCCTTAAAATCATTTTGAAAACATGGATATTAATTGAAAAGATTTAGAAAGATAAATCTTTAAATCATTTGAAATTTTGATCTTGATAAAGGGTACCTTTAAAAATCCTTAAAATCTTCATTTTGAAATCATTTTTATGAAAAATGGACATGGATGATAAAAATGTCCCAGTAAATACTTACACATAAACAATCTTGGATAATGATGAGATTGAGGAATTAACCCTTACCAATTTGGTAACTTACGAAACATAAAACCCATGAAAGAGGTATCATACAATGAATATGTAAATACACATAATCTAAAGTTTATTAAACAAATAATATAAGTATGGTCAGTACATACACCACAAAAAAGGTAATAGTGGCAATATGGCATGAATCTCATGGGAATAAGGAGTGAGATGAAAACCCCTTACCTTGCACTTTCCTTTAGTTGAGGGTACGTTTAACCTCCTGTACGAAGATCGTAGTACGTTATTAGATTATATCAGAACCATATTAATATTTATGATATCATATCTGATTCATTTATTACTTTATAATACCAATTTAATAATAATTTCCATGTTAAGTTAACATTTTGGGTAATAATCACTTTCTTTATCGTACGTGTTTGAACTTGTCACTCTTGGTTGTATCACATAGATAATGATTTAAATACTTCCAGAATATAAAACATGTTAAATATATCATATATATTTAGAATATAAATATTTATAATAGACATATATATGAAATGGAAAACACCGTTTATGGAGACGGTAGTCCGTACGTACGCATAAACGTTGTTTCGGTTTTCATATAGTATTGAACGGAAGTAAATGAATAAGATATATGTAAGTACATAAATCCTTATATATATATATATATATCTGGTAGCATTATTATGTCATATATTACATGCTTATTAGTAATATATATTTTTATAATCGTCGATGAATGGTGAACTTGGAAATGAATCTAATCGCGTCATGGAGACGGTAATCCGTGCGTACACACGAGAAAAAATATCATTCTTTTGATATTAAAATAATATATAATTGGATGGAATATCATATATACATAATCATTATCATGTTATATTTATTTTTTACATGAATTACAAATCATTATTATTCCCATCCAAATAATAATATATTGAATAACAATTACAGCACGACGTGGAGACGGTAAGTCGTACGTACGCACGTATGGTGACATGTCATTCAAAGGATGGATAGAATACTAAATATGGTTGTACCATATTTATAATAATATTACAGTATATAGGAGATACTGGATTCATTATTTTATAATGGTAATAATAAAGAAATAAGAAGTGGAAGAAGAAAGGAACTTGAAAAAGGGTGGTGAAATCATTACCTCTTCTTCGGGTTCTTTTTTTTGATTTGATCAAAATGGATCCTTAAGCTGGCTTTCTGACTAAATGAAGGCCTCTAGGATGAATTTATGGAAGTTGAGAGAGTATTTGGTCAGAGTTTGGCCGAACAAAAAGGCTTTTAAGGTTTCAGTTAATGAGAAGGGAGAGTGCCCTTTTATAAGAGGGGTGAGGGGAACCTTTGGAAAAGCTAGAAATATTATTTTATAATAAATTTATATTCGGTTTCTAAAGGCTCCAAAGTGGATTATTTAAAGGTTAAGGTGGGGATGGGTCTAAAACCGATCAACCAATAGAATTTAGACAATTTTGGGTCATTATATTATCCTTATCTTTAAGTATTAACTCTTAGTTAATTAGTTTCACTTTTACAATGTCTCTTTGTATTTTTATATTATATGGTTAATAAACATAATATATACATCTAAGAGACCCCCATGTTTTCCATTAATGATACACCTATCATGATATAAGTCTCTTGGCCGAAACATAGATTTTTAGGAATTTAATATCAATTAATAATATAATATTTGTTTTAAAAACTCTTTTATATCAATTTTGACAATATTCAATAATTGGTTTTTTTAAAAATCATAATAGAATGATTACTTCGAACATAGTTAATTAAATCAATACTAACATGTCATATTATCCTAAAAAATTATTGGTATTTATAAAAAGTATCAAATTACATATATTTGTGTATTTATAATATCAATTATTCTAATTTTTCATTAATTAGATAATTACTGCATCATCATTGTGTCATATATAAATTAGATTTTTTAATGTGTAAAAATTATAAATAAAATATAATTATATATGAAATCTTTTTATATTTCTAATTAATTTTTACAATCGAATTTATCTTATTTATAACCCTATATTAAAAATGTTTTAGTAAATAAACTTTGATTTTAACTCTTTTAACTCTTCTTTGAATTAAATAATAATAAATGTAATAATCTAATCCAACTAGCCCTAAATGATAATATTTCAATCCTAAGGTTGTTTTTGGTCGAGATAAACTTTTCCAATATAATTAGTACATGTGTTCGGGTAATATTAATATCATTTTTACCCTTAATTACCCTATTTACTTTTAACCGTTGTAAATAAAAGTAAATAGTTACTATTCACCAAAAATTATTTTCATCTCATTGAACCACATTTTACTCCTTGATATTAACTATGTCTCTCGTATTTTTGAAATTCCAATCACAGAAGCGGTAAAATTATGTTTTATGAAAAATTCAGTTTTTTAACTACCACTTAGTAGTTTCAGTATTCATCAAAAATTGAAGTTTTTCAGAACAATGCCAAAATTTCACCCTAAACTATAATTGTTATTCCAAATTCAAAAATGATGTCTATTTTACAAAATTCCAAACATATAAGTTTCATTAATTAATTTTATAATTAATTCTCGTTGTCACAACAAATAGCGTGTTTTTAAGAAACAATATATATCAAAAGATTGACAATTGTTTATGTCCAATTTCAAAGTGAAATTAATTCTAATGAACACCATTAGATAAAATGGTAAATATATATTCTAATTATACTTTAAAACCACTCAAATTCATTATTTATCACAATTAATTATTTTCATAAAAATTGTTTTTTTAATTAAAATTTAGTAATTTTCACTATTCATCAAAATATTAAAGTTATCTGAAAAGTACCAAAATTTCACCTTAGGATAAATTAGATACTAAGAACCCAAAAATGAAGTCCATTTTGAGAGATAAAATCTCTAAAATTTTAAAAATTATGTATTACTATTCATAACGGCTACTTTGATTGGTCGTGGTGTGTGTTAGAACTCAAAGTTGTGTACAACATGCACTACTATATTAGTCAAAGAGAAGTGTACCGTGGAATCTAGGAGTGTTACAATTTAAATATATTATACTCATCATTATTCCCATCCAAATTAAATATTTTTGAATAAAAAACTACACCATGGTTTGGAGACGGTAAGTCATACTTACGCACGCATGGTGATATTGTTATTAATAGGATGGATAAAAGGAGGTATAAGGTTGTGCCATAATTATAATAACATATCGGAATGTATAAGATATTTTATTTATTATTTTATTATGGTAACAACATAATAAGAGGAAGTAGAATAATCAATTAATTTTGAAGGATGTGATAAAATAATTACCTCTTTTCGAGTATTTTATTTTGATTAGCAGGATTTGTCTCCCTTTGATGGATTTCATCCCAATGTTTAGCCTCTATAAGGAAGGGAGTGATGTTTTGAGATTATTTGCACAGATTTTGGATGTGTCAAAAGGTATTTAAAGGTATGAGAAAGTGAATAGAGGCAGTGTACTTTTATAAGAGGGGGGAGGGGCACTTTAGGAAAGTCTTAAAATATTAATTTATTATAAATTCAATTTCGATTAAAAATGGTCAAAAGAGAATTTTATTCAAAGATAACATTATTTTAGTTTTAATAACCTTAATAGAATAATTTTAAGACATGTTTTGAATATTTGTTATCCTTATATTTTTTGTGTAACCCTTATTTTTACCTTTTTAATCTTGCCCTGATATCATGTTATTTACACATTATGGGTCAATATAATTACCATATCATGTCAAAAGACCCATAAAAAGTTATTTATGATATATTTGTAATTATATTAACCATTTAGATGAATATCATATTTTAATGAATATAATATCATTTAATAAACAATTTTATGTTTTAAGTTATGAATTATATCAATTTTGGACACTATTCATACTTGACTTTTTAAAAAATTCATAACAACCAGATTACTTTGAACTCAAGGAATTAAATAAAATTTAATAAGTCAATATCATCTAGAAAATTCGTGGATGACATAAAAATAATCATATTACATTTATTTTAACATTTATAATATCATTTATTTGAATCCTTTATTAATGAAGCAGTCACTCTATAATCACTGGGTCCTTATTAAATTCACTACATTAATGTATAAAATATTTAATTAAAATATAATTATGTAGGAATTTTTTTTATCTTTGTAATGAATATTTAGATTCTTATAAATTATTTATATAAAATCATCTCAAAATTGTATTAGTAAAAGATATATTTTTATTTTATATTTCTCTTTACTTAAAAATTAATTCTAATAAAATGTCATTTTCACACCCAAGTGGCTTCATGGGGTCACAAAATTAAACCAAGGATTAACATGGTTGGAAATATCTCATCAAATATGGAAGTGTGTAAGGGTAGTTTAATATTATTATAATATTATTTTTCTACCCTTATTTTCCCAATTTACCCTTTAATCATGATAAATAAAATAATTATGTAAGTTACTATTCATAGTGTCCAAAAATAAAAGGTATATATTAAAAAAAATTGGAACTTTTAATTAAAAATATAGAATCTATTTTTCCAAATTCAAAACACAGCAATTTCAGTAATTAATTTAAAATTAATTCTCATTGTCAAAACCAAATGGTGGGTTTTTTAATAAATAATAACTATCAAAAGATTAGAATGTGTTTATGTCCAATTTAAAATTGAAATTACATACAATGAAAAAATTTGGATTAAATGAAAAAAATATAATAAAATTAAAATTTAAAACCAATTAAAAATATAATCAAACTATATAAATAAATTAGATGAAAAGATGGTTTTTGAATTACAATATAGTATTATTCACTATTCATTAAAATCTTAGTTTTATCATAAAAATACCAAAAATTCAGAAAAAGTAAATTTTTATGTACCTATTCCAAATAAAAAGATTATTTTATCAGATTTAACTTATAAAATTGTAAAAATTGTATTTAAAATGGGTGCAACATCAAAAGGTGATAAAACTGCATTTTTCGAAAAATACCTCTTATATCCAAAAAATAGCTTTTGATCTTATATCTTGTTCTAGAAAATGTGTAAGATTAATTATAATGTTATATAAAATTCAAAATATGATTATTACTATTCATAATATCTAGTTTATATCCCATTAAATAGTAATATAATAATATATCCTTGTTTAGGGAAACTTAGTATCGTGTACAATGAAAGCTATCCGGGAAGGTTTATATTGTGTGTAACGCAAGAAAAGTCAGTGTTTCATGTATTTAAAACTTCCTTGGGTGCTTCTTATAACATAATACAAACTTATTTAATTTATACATTGAAAAAAATCTATACTCAATGTTGCGTGAAATTAATTCTATCAAAAGAACTAAAAATTGTGTGCAACATGAGCCAATATTATTGTTGCATATAATTCAAAATAATATAGTGTTGTGTATAGAATAAGAGAACCTTGGTGTAGCGTATAACACAATACATCAAAGAAATTAAAATAATCTATCACATAAAATCTCATGGTGTTACATTCTACCCCCCTTAAAATGAATTTCTCCCTCGAAATTCATTGGGGTTATTAATGGTTTACTACTTGAAATTTTATTTCATGGAAACCCACATTGAAAAATGGGATACTAAAAATACATTTTAAAAAGTAAAGTTAGAAACATAATGGTTACCCGAAGTATCTCATCACTCTGTTTCCATGTGGGAGAACAAAGGTGGGAGTGAAAGCATGGATATAGAATAGAAATCTAACCATCGTGTTCTGATGGATAGTGATAGAGAATAAGGTTTGGAGAAAGTTAGCTACCAGAAATCCATAAATATATTAAGATTTAAGGGACCTTATGATTCATCAGATAATAAGGTACTAAAATAAAAAAACTGTTTTGAATATATTTTCCCTAATGTTGAATTTTTTTTCAAGAGAATAAATGTTTACTGAATATTTGGTACAATCTCACCATTGTTCATGCTTTGAACAATTTACACTTCATCTCTTATTTAAAGAAATGAAGTTCAGTTTTTCATTAATGAAGTGTTAGCAGATAATGAGATAGAATGATAAGTCATTTTATCTATCTATGCAAATATTTTAGCACATGAAATCAAATATGTATAAGTCCACCTATAGTGAGATAATACATTAATATAAAAAAATTCAACTAGAATATAACTTATACTATCCATAAATGGATAACATTGCAATCCTAAATATATAAAACATTATAATTAGGTGAAATAAATAAACATAACATTTATCTCCCATATCTTATAAGGCAGTTCTTTGTTGTCACGTTTGAAACATTTTAATACCTTAATCATGTATTCTCTTGAGTTATGGTACAAACCTGAATTATCATATATCCAAATTGAAAACCTGTATGTTTCTTTATTCCAAAACTTATTGGATATATTCCTTAAGTCTCAAAATGTTGTATACTTCATCCATGATAGCATAAACCTCTTGTCAATAACTCTATAATTAGATTTCAAGAAACTAGAATCTTCCAATTTACTTTTTCAAATCCAACATATCTTTATCCAAACATTATTATCCTAACATAAGGGGCATACTAAGTGTTATCTTAACCTTAATCATGTTTTCTCAAAGTATATAACCTTACCCTTAAATCAATTTTCTATATATTTAGAAGTACTCATCATATCCATTCCAATCCTTATACTGAAAACACTTATATATTTCATGATTCATATTACATAATATTTGTATTCTGAAACATATACACCTAAATCATCTAACATTATTCTGAAACCATTACTTAAGATTCATCAGATTTATATTTCCTAAAATATGAATCATGTATTTTAATTTCTCAACCTCAAGCTTCTTAGGTTTAATGAAAACATTAATGGAAGAACATCACATAACTTTCACATATTGTTCACAATCTCTTAATCCTAAGTAGTATGACCAATAATCATACCATCATCATGATTCTCTTCATGATATTTCCAATTAGGAAATCAATCTTCATAATTTTCATAATTTCCACATTTGAAACATTTACTGGTTAACTATGTTCTATGTAGTTTTGGATATTGACTAATATAAGAAAGAAAAGTTTGAGAAATACATATCAGAGATTAGAAACACATAAGGAAAATTACTTATAATATTTCAATCTATGATATCTTTAGTTTAACTCTTGGTTAATCATGATTATAACAAAAAACCTAGGTTTTTAACCTATAATTTACTTATCCTTAGGAAATCCCTAGAAATATACTTATAAATATCTCTAGGGATCTCACTAAAGTTTTTGCATCCTATTTTTCAACGGTTTACTAATCCTTCGCTTTGATTCCAACTGTAGAGACCCATCTTGATGTACATGGACATTAAATTTCTTTTGCATAATACTTAATACATGACACAAACCAATTCCCAAATACCATATTAGTTTATTTTATTTATAAACTCAAAAAATCATCTTCTAACAAGGTGAAATATCTTCAACATCTCCCATAAATATCTTCCACTTTAGCTTCCCTACCTAAAACCTTTATTTATATCATGGGGAAAAGAAAACAAAAAATTTGTTACCTCAAATTCTTAGTAAGGGTAAAAATGGAGAACATAAAACAATACATAAACATTTGAATTTAAAAACATGAACATATAGTTTAAACATCAAAATCTTGAGTCATGAAATAAATATTGGTAGTACGTAAGGCATTGATTATAAAGTAAAATTAACCATGATATAATAGGTCTCCCTAGGATGGATTTCTTCTATATGTGTGGCCTCTATAAAGAAGGGAGGTATGTTGTTAGATTATTTGAGAATATTATGAATGATAAAAGGGGCTCAAAAAGTGTGAGTAATTGAATATAGGTGTTGTCCTTTTATAAGAGGGATGAGGGGCACTTTTGGAAAGTCTTAAAATATTAATTTATTATAAATTAAATTTGGATTAAAAATGGTCCTAAACTCATTTAATTTGAAGGTAAGATGATTTTAGTTTTAATAACCATCATCCAGTAATTATTAGACAAGTTTTGAATATTTTTTTGTCCTTATATTTTTTGTTTAACCCTTATTTTATCCTTTTTTATATTACCGTGATATCATGTTATTTACACATTGTGGGTTAATGTAATAATTATATCATGTAAAAAGACCCAAAAAAATTTATTTATAAAATATTTGGACTTATATTAACCATTTTTATGAATCATGGATTTGTAGATATTTAATATCATTTAATTAAATAATTTATATTTTAAGTTGTGAATTTTGTCAATTTTGGACACTATTCATACTTGACTTTTTTAAAAAATATTAACTTGATTACTTTGCAACTAAGGCATTAACACAAAGATGATATGTCAATATCATCTATAAAATTCGTGGATGACATCAAAATAACCATATTACATTTATTTTAACATTTATATTATCATTTACTTGAATCCTTTATTAATGAAGCAATCACTACAACATCATTATGTCGTTATTAAATTTATTAATTTAATGTCAAAAAATTATAAATAAAATATAATGTTATAGAAAATATTTTTATATTTCTAACAACTATTTATAGTTATAGAACATCACCTTAAAATTTTATTAGTAAAAGATATATGTTTGTGTTATATTTATCTTTACTTTAAATTAATTCTTATAAATTGTCATTTTCACACCCAAGTGGCTCCATGGGGTCCCCAAATCAACCCAAGGATGACCATGTTCGCAAATATCTCATCCAATAGGATTAGAACATGTGTTTAGGTAGTTTAATATTATTATAATATTATTTTTTTCCCTTATTTACCCGATTTACCTTTTAACCATGGTAAATAAAATAATTACTGAAGTTACTATTCATAATGTCCAAAAATAAAAGGTACATATTCAAAAAAATTAGAAATGTTAAAGAAAAATATGGAATCCTTTTTTCCAAATTCAAAATGCAACATTTGTAGTAATTAATTTAAAATTAATTCCCGTAGTCAAAACCAAAAAGAAGGTTTTTTATGAAGTAGTAATTATCAAATGATTGGCATGTGCTTATGTCCAATTTAAAATTGAAATAACTTCCAATGACCAAAACTGTATTAAATGATAAAAATATTATCCAATTGAACTTTAAAAAAATTACAAAGATGACCTAAATATATACAAAATTAGATAAAAATGTAGTTTCAAATTAAAATGCAGTATTTTTTACTATTCATTAAAATTTTAATTTTATCAGAAAAATACCAAAATATCAACAAAGGTAAATTTTCATGTCCCACAAAAAAATAATAAGTTTATTTCTTTCGAATTTAACTTATAAAAGTGTCAAAAACTATATTTAAAAAAGGTTCTCAATCCAAAGGTGGTAAAACTGTATTTTCTGAAAAGAAATTCTTTTATCCGAAAAATTGATTTTGTTCTCAAATCATGTTCTAGAAAATGTGTAAGATGAATTATAATGTTATATATAATTAAAAAAAATTAATACTATTCATAATAGCTAGTTTATATCCTATTAAATAATAATATAATAATATATCGTTGTTTATTGAAACTTGGTATCACATACAATGCAAGCTATCGGGGAAGGTCGCTCTTGTGTGTAACGCAAGCCAAGTGAGTGTTGCATGTGGTTAAAAATTAATTTGGTGTTGCATATAATGTAATCCAAACTTAGATAGTTTATAAATTGTCCAAAATATATACTTAGTGTTTCATGAAATTAATTCTATCAAAGGAACATGAAATTGTGTTCAACACAAGTTAAGAATACTGTTACGTATACTACAAGAAAATATGGTGTTGCATATAGAACTATATAATCTTCGTCTAGTGTGAAAAACAAAATATCAATGTAATTAAAATAATCTATCTCATAAAATCTCAGGGTGTTACATTGGTAACATTGGGATGGGGGGATCTCATAATAATAATCCAATTCAAGTGAACTGGTCAAGTCTGGGGGGAGAGTCGTTAGCTATTAAGATAGGTAACCACATTGAGGGATTGGGGAATGAAGGGCCTATCCAAGAGGTTGACCAAGAATACAAATTCAATGATTAGTGTGGAATACCTATGGATGAGTCTCGTGATGAGTTATATAGTCCTTTCTTAGGATATAGTGCACAAGAATTTTAAGGTAGATTCCTTTATAGTCTAATGATATGGAAGGGCCAGTGAGATAGTTAGAAAGGTCGAAAGGATTATTCCAATTTCCCATTACCAATGAAGACACAATATTCCAGAAATTCAAACCTCAATTTGATATAAGGTTTTCTCCACATTAATGGAAACACTGTTCTAGAAGAGGCTATAAATTGTGAGGTAGCTCCCCTTGAGGGTGACCTAAAGGAGACAGTTGCGGAAGCCATGTGACCAATGGAGAAACTTCTTCATTATGGAGAATAAATAGAAGAGGAATTCTTTATGATAAATTCCTCAAGATAATACTATGATAACGTAGTGTAATAACTATTCTTGTGGATACAAATTAAGAACATAGTGATTATATTAATAATCAGAATCTTATCTTAGTAAGAGGATTCAATAAAGGGAAAATCAACCAAAAGGAATACATGAAATTGTGGGACATGATGGTGATTTGATTTGAAGACCTTATAAAAGATGATATAGAAACATTATTAACCTATATCTCTTAAAAAATCCTTATGGATACATATTCCTATAGGTTCAAGTTCTCTTTTAACAACTATATATTCTATTTTAATGCTTATTCTAGGTGAAACTTAAGGTTTCTAACATTTTCCTTAAAAGTATTTTTTTAATAAAAAAATTATGTTTTAGTCAGTCATGTGCTTCAAGTAGCAAGAAATGATGTAATACTATTTTTGTAACCAAAAAATTATAGTTCTTATAGATCATATTTCACAAAATAATATCTTCAAAACAATTATTCACTAACTTACCCAGTAGTAGACAAGAACACCTTTTGGACTTTGTAATGAAACATAGTATGATTTACAAGTAAAATTTCCACTCTTATTTCTAAATACATAAAATAGAATTCTATCAGAATACCACTAAAACAATTCTGAACTTATTCTTATATAGTTTTAAAACTCAATCCAATTACTTGATCTGATTCTAGATAATTTAAATATTTTCTTATCTTTTATTATTTCTTCATTCTATCTAGAAAACATATGTAGTAAATCACAATGTGGAAACATATTCTCTTTATAATTTTGTATCTTCCCTCTATTATTCTCGAATATTACTTGTGTTAAGAAAGTACATAGAACTTTATCTATTTAAAGGTGACCCAAAAGTAGTTTGGGAAGGATTCTAAAAATATTTCACACTCAACCAAATTCCTTGAATTGTCTATTTTCCATGAATTCTTTATGATTATTTGATATATTCAATGGATATAAACTCTTCAAGATCCTTCTTAAATCATCATTCAACTTCTTCTCACATCATAATTCCTAAAAATTCTTTATTATAATTCTAATTTCTTTATTACGATAAAGAAAACTTATTTTCAATATGTTTCTCTGCATCAAAAGATAAAACAAATTTCTTCTCATTACGATTATTTTAAACATTTATTAAATATAACACTTATTTAAAAACTCTTCATACATAAAGATTCCATTTAAAACACTTCTAACATGTACTTTAAGAAAATTACAATTTTCATTTTTTTTCTCAGCCCAATGAATCCTGCTTTAGATGATATTTATCATTGTCATCCAATGTCTGACAGATCGATCTCTGATGTTTTATATAGGATCAGTGTGAGCTCCACTATAATTATTGACACTACATAGATTTTGATAGATCTCGTCCCAATTATTAGAAACCACTTAGTACTTCTATTTCTTTTCTCATCAACCAATTGATACCAACACTCTTGAAAACACATGAGAGTTCTTCTTTCATTATTGACCCAATTTAAAACATATCAGATATTAAAAAGTTAAACTAGATGAATGGTTGAAAACATTATTGATCAGTTTCTTACTATTTTTTTCTTTTACCATTAGTCCTAGAAACTCCCCAATGAAAATAATTCTACCTCCAATGTTATGTGGAATACCAAATCCAATGTACTGGAATCAGTAGCTTAATCTTTAGTAACTTCTTTCCTTCTTTGAATATTTATTTCTTTTGTATTATTGGTCTGAAATAAAACAACCATCTTTATCATGTCTTGTTTTTAAAAAAACTTTACAGCCTTCATATAAATATACATCTGGTGATCTCACACCGATGAAATGAGAACATAAAGTTTTATTTCCATAACCTTCCTCTTCTAAAAACTTCATATTTTATCATGACTTCTTTATGATTTTGAATACATTGAAGATCGACTTCAGCGTTGTTTAACATATATTGGGAAGTATTATAACTTCCCATTATTCCACAACTTCTTTCATTCCAATAAAAATTGATTACAATTGGTATCACTCCCCCTTTCCTTCATTATGCTAGAAACATAAGTTTTCAGACTTCTTATGATTTTTGAGAATTACATAGAAGAAAATAATCGTCATATTTTCATTAGATTTAGGAAGACACTCAATAAAAACATTATTCTGATCACCCTTCTATTCCAGACCCAAGGTGAGTTCAATAAACATTTTCTTCAAAAAAACATCTTTTTAAACCGACCAACCTTCTAAATCATTATGACTCCAATGTTCTGAATACAATGACCAATCTGATCACCTAAAAGTACAAAGTGATTTTATTTATTTCATTTGAAATATTTTGAATAACAAAATACAACACACTTAAAACAACTTCTTCCGTCTTCCAAAAATCTTCTCCAAACAACTTGGCCCCAATAAATACAACTAAAACAATTTTTATGAAAAGATACTATTAATATAAGTAGTGTTTTGTATATCACCAGGTTTAGTGGGAACCTGAAGGTAATGTGAAAATAAATTTAAGAAACAATAGGGAATCCTTCTTACTAATATTTCAAAAATTTATCCACTAAATGGAATATAGAAATGATCTATCCTAATGACCTAATTCACATTCATATAATCCATAAGAACTCTCTAACTATTTAAAATTATAATAGGGATCAGCTAATTTTTTTCATTTTTCACTATGATAAGTCCAGTTTTTTAATAACTATGGGAATGTCACTAGTCCATTATTACTCATATATTTTGTAGATTATTCTTTATTCAAATAGATTCCCTATTTATTTATTTAATACCTCCATCATGGTCATAATTAATATTATTTGGGGATTCCTAACAAGTTTTGAAATTTATTTAAGAAAAAATAAATACATACACATTTTGGTATTTATTCTAGAAATATCTTTTAAACTCTAACTTATTTCATGCATATTTTTACATAAAATATCAATGTCATTTTTCATATATACGTGGAACGGTTTATAACAATTTTTACAGGTATCTTTTCATCTTCTAAGAGGTTCACATACTTAAGGTCAGTTGTGAAATGTTTTGATTTCATATTTGGGGTTTATTATAAATATAAAATCAAACATGGATTTCTGCATCTTCATCACATAATATATAATATAATATTTATCATAATTATTAAAACAATAAAATGAATTAAATTATTCAGGTATCACCTTATCTTCATATTAGTGAATATATTTTTCAAATTTTTTTAACATCCTTTTTCATAGAATATTCCTACATAATTTTTTCCAAATACTAAAACATCATGAAATATAATTAGTATTCACTAGGCTCGGCCTCCATAATGTATGACAGAGTATTAAGTGAATTATTCTTCTGATGATACTTCATTGAATCAAATGTTAAGTGGAAACATTTCTCACTAAACTCTATAGTAAGATTTCCTTCATTTATATTGATGGTCGTCTTTATTATCCTTAATAATGGTCAACGCAACGTTATTTTTGACTATGATCGGGTTCTATTATTTTTTATTTTTAGTATATAAAATTTACCCTAAAATATTATTTTTTTAGAATCTGACTTGTACATATTCATATATATCTATTAGAAAAACTGTCGATATATTAACTAGTTGAACAACCACTCTTGTGGGATTTAGCACTCACATATACAAATAAGTAAAAAAAATAGTGTATGGAATTATATTTATAGAGCCACCAGGATCACATAAAGACAATCTAAAACACAGATAACCAAGTTTTATATGATAGAAATTTTCTTTTCAACTTTAAACATAGAAGGATTGCATGGAATGATTAATATTGAAACACCTCTCTCCAAACTTATTTTTACGTTCCCTTGTAGTCTCTAATTCATTGGGTAAAATATTTTAAGTAATTTAGAATAATTTATATTTTTGTCAAGAGACTCAAGGAGAGGAATGTAGATCACTAATTTTTGGAAAATTTACATCAAACCTTTCTAAATCGGTTCTTCTTATATCATCCTTTATTAGACCATACTTGAGGGAAATGGAAGTGGAATATCCTTTTTCTCCCTTTTGTTTTATTTCATGGATATCTAAGCCCGTTCAAAATTTCATTCCAATTTTTCTCCCTCATTTTTTCGTTTTTCTTCCCTAGATTGGTTCTTATGGTATTGTGTAAAATTTTTCGATTATTTTTATTTAATTATGTGTTTATTTTTATTATAATTGGGTCTATCTAAGGTTTGAATCCCTTTTCAAAATATAATGTTTGTTAGGTATATATTACCATTATGGTTTCGAACTAGTTAATATTGTTATTTTACTGGGTTTTTTTATAATACATCCACAGGAAATCAAAGTTGGCTCTTTAATTTCTTCACCTCATTCCTTAACTCCTGAACTATAAATTATTTTTTTCCACTATACTAGGGGTTCTATAGTGTTATAGGATTAAGAACTTTATTTTACAATATTGGTGGTGTTTGGTAATATAGTTTAATAAAAGGTAGATTTATAGTTTTTCTAAGGTTCTAGGTTATTGGTATAGGTTTTAATATAGGTTCTGGTTTTATTTTGCTGATTATTATGTCCTTATTAGACTTGGGAAGGTTATATCCATCCTGAATTGGACTATTAAATATACCTTTTTCTAGTTAGATGTTAGACTATTTTTAGTTCCCTATTTCTCAACACAATTTTATAAATAATGACTTACAGAATAAAACAAATCACATATCATTTCTAGTCTTTTTTGTTCACATGATTATTTTATGTCCATTTATCTAACCATATTGGGTCATAAAATCATACCACGTTTAGTCCTCTAGTACCATCACCATTGGTACCAAACTACTAGGAAAATTGTGTTATTTTTTCAAAAATTCTTTTAGAATATGATGGTAATTTTTCAATTATTACACCTTATAAGGATGAATCTAGTATGTTTCTATAACCATCAATAATACCATAATAGAAAAAGACTGGTAAGTGTTGTTATTTATTGGATTAATTTTGGAAACTTTCATAAAGAGTCTTGAATTTCTACAAGTTCTCATAAAGGGTCTCTCTTAATTAAAATATGATGGAATATATTTCCTTCTTGACTATCGTGATCCTTTAAGTGGGAAATAATAATTAGATTACTCTTTATTGATGCTCATCCTAATTATTTATTTTTCCTAGTTTTAAGCTGTATAATAACTCATTTATATCTCTTTACAGTGAGAATGGAAAATCAGTCCACTTTAAAAGATATTAAACCACTCCCATAGGAATCATTATTGAGAAAACTCAGATTAAATCCCTTATTTGTATGTTATATTCTTCACCTACAAGACCATGACCCGAATGGCCCGAAGGCCTTCTTTTTATTTTTATTATAGATAATCCCCCTTTTAAGGGTTGAAGGGGAACCCGTACATGACCTGTAGGCCCTAGGCACAAGGCCCGACATGACCCGCAATACATGGCCCGAAGGCCCAGAGGCATACCATGCCCATTACATGACTCGTAGGCCCAGCCCACTAGAACTACCCCTCCCCATCGTCTTGAATCATTGATATCCTTAGCTCCCCCCCTTGCATTTCCGATCGTCTAGCATTGACTCGTACAAAGCGTCATGGTGCCTGGTCCCAATGGTGGCTGACATACCCTCTCATTCTTCCAATCCGGTTAGCTCTGCATCTGGTGGCTGCTGCTCCTGTTGCTCTGATCCCTTTCTAGGGAATTTTCTGTGTGAACTGGGCTACTCCATGGTCTACGTGACCTAAATTCCCTGTGGCCTGAAGGCCTTTGATGAACCGAAGGCCCTGGAGACCCATAGGCCCAAACCGGTGGCCCGAAGGCCCAAATCGGGTGAATAGTTCTGGCTGCTATAGTACGTAACATAAACTGCTACAGTATTGCTACAGTACTGTTATAGCACCCCCAGAAATTCACCTCCACCTAGTTTTAAACCCGGGTCTCTTGGATGCCAAGCAAGAGCCCTTACCACTCGGATATGGGCTCGTTGGCACCTACAAGACCATGGAATCTAAGAAGTAATTAAATTAATCTAATTTTCAGTTTATAATCAGTTTACAAAGTATGCATAGAAAGTTGGTTGTTTTCATTACTGAAGTGAGGCGATAAAAGGACCATTAAGGTATATTTAGGATTTATTACCTATAATACCCTGATATTTTACTACAAAAATATAATTAATTTTTTTTATGATAACTTATGATACACAAAACAATGAGTTTAATGGTACTGTAATATACTACTAAAATATTATTTTTTTAATACGGCAGATGAATAATAGCTATTAAATTAAAGGGTATGAATATAACAAACTAAATTATTTAAAATTAATGGTTTAGATATTTATAAAATAAATCCACTGGTAATCAGTTTACTATAAATAAAAATACAAAACATTCAAGAGTAAAAGAAATATTTTCTTCAAAAACTATTTTTATGTGCGCTATATGTTTTTATCTTAATAAATGAAATTATCCACTACTATTGAATTATTTTAATAAAATTTATATATTATATATTCAATAAAAAATTTATCATTAATATCATACTTTTTCTAGTCATGGGATAAGAATAAGTGTAGTTTTATGCATATAAGTGTATTTTTTTAAAAAGTATTTTCAACAGGATTTGCACACTTATTTTAAAATTAAATTTTTAAAATTTTAAAATATGTATTTGAAAAAATGAAATTCATTTTTTTGGAATCAAAATTTTAAAATTAACATATATTTAATTTTTTATAATTTTCTAAAAATAATGATTTATCAATGAATAGTGAAAATAATGATTCTTACTGTAAACCACCTTTTCATTTAAATTATTTAAGAAGATAAATTAAATTTTAAAATAGTTTTATAAGTAAAATTAGTTCAATTATATAATAAATATTCCAAGCTAGTTCATAAGAATCTATTTTTTGTTCGGTTTTCATATAAAAATGTTTTACAATTATGAAAACGTTTTATTTGGAAAATTGATTTTCATCACATTTATGCGCTTAATTTAAATTAAATTTTTCTACTACTATGATTTTAATTTGATAAAATGGATTCCAAATTTTTAATCATCCCAATTAATATTATTTAATAATTCAAACTAAATGTTTTTTCATAATGAATAGTACAAATAATAAAAATTAAATATTGTTGTTTAGGATAAAATGGGGGTTTGTGTGTTACAAGAAAATGTGCTAAAATTAGCTTTCCAAACACATAGTATTTTAAATTTGTTATTTTTTATTCATATTTATAATAAATGGTTTCAAATTATCTAATAAGTCTCTTTTTTTTATTTTTAAAGGATATGTTATGTAGGAAAAAAACTTTTTACTTTGGTGAAAAGTGAAATGATAAAAGTATGTAAACTTATAGGTTAAAGGAATAACTTGCTTAAAAAATATTTTTATTTTGGTTTTGGAGGTTTATATAAACCATATATTCCCTAAATTCTATTATTTATCAATTTTGGTGGCACATGGATTGATAGTGACTTCCCATTAATGAATAGTTCTGCGTATTTACAAAAATGCCAAACATTGGCACTTATAAAAGGGAACATCATATCCTCCTTTTATCACACATTAAATGCCTTATAGTTCAGAAAATAACTAGAAAAATCACTTCCTTACATCTTTTTCTAAATCCAAGAATCCTTTTTGTATTATAAAATTCTCCTAGGAATTATTTTCATTCAAACCTAAAGACGTTGTCTGAAAAAATATGTATCATTCTTAACATGGTGTTTATGTTTTATTTATTATTCCTCCTCCTTCAAATTATTTTAAATTTTAATGAAATAATAAAAAAATATCTTATATAAACTAAGAAATTATTATTTTAATTTAATAACCTATATCCATCTCCACTTCCATCAAATGGGAAATGAAACTGTTGATCGTGTGTACGGTGAACTACCGTCTCACAAACTGATGTAATTCATTTTCCATCACCACCTATCATAATTGGATATAATGATATATTTAAATTACATATATATTTATGAGATAATTATAATTATTAAATTATAATGTCACATCTTCCTTCTTAATCGAATCCCTTGAAAAACCATAACACCACTCATGTGTACGTGTGGACTAACACCTCCATAAAGTGATGTGATACGTTTTTTATTTTATTTTGACATGTATGGTAATAAATATAGTTTTAATGAATATATATAATATAAATGAAATAAAAAATATTATTAAAGTTGAATTATTATATCCCTTTATTTTATTTTATCCTTTGAAAAAATAGAAACGACGTTCATGCATACGTATGGCCTACTGTGTCCAAGAATGGGGTAATTTATTTTCCAATTTATAAATTTTATGGATGACTCTAAATATGTATATAATGAATTTATATTATAATTTTATCATGATTACCATTTTTTAGTTAATTTAACCCTAATAAAATTATAATTACAAAAACTACCGAACCGGAATATACCTGAAAAATGAAACTGTTATCACCCAAAACAGTGTATTTAATAAATAATTACTAATAAACAGGTTATAAGTAAATAATATATGGTATAATATATATATGTGTGTGTGTGTGTCTATTTGAGTGTGTTAATATGGTTCTATAATATATTCCTAATAAGAATATATTTATTATATAGGATGTTTGAATGACTGAATGTCCCGAAGGCCATATGTTTTATTGATTTGGATAAACCCCCTTTTAAGGGTAAAGGGGAAAAAACAAGACATCAGGGACATAAAGACATTGAGTTAAGGGATTTTCATCCCATTTTTTTCTATGAGACACATGTCAAATTCACCATTTCTTTCATTTATGTTGTGTATATACTAACCACAAATGTTTCTTGTGAAAATTATTATGAAAAGTATGGGGATTTATATATCCAAATTAGGTTCTTTATTTCATCGGTATGTGGTTTAAAATTTAACAATGTGGTAAGGATTTATTTTACAATATCATTGTTTTTTAGGATTGTTTTTTATAATGATTATGATGATGAAATTTATTTATCTTCCACTAAATAATCTCATAAATTTTCATCACCTCAATATATTTCTATAGAATAATTTTTCCTTTTATTTTACTCTCTTTAAGAACAAATGATTCCAAAATAATATTTTTTAGGAAAATTGTCTTTATTTCTCTCTTAGATTTAAAATATATTCTCTTCCATGTTTATGTTTTATAAAAATGTTTTCCAGAATGTTTTTACTAAACTATAATGTTATATTATATTCACTTTTACCATTGTCTTGATTTTTACAATTTGGTTTAAAAGAAATATTCTTTTCATTTTCCAAATAATGTACTTTTTTACTTTTTTTACAATACTATGAAAGGAAGGATTTCTTTTATCTTGTACATAAGGAATATAATTTATCATCATCATGACCACTCAATTATTTGAAGCTTCTATTATAATTTTACAGGTATATTTTCAAATAAATTATTTTATTTTAATATTTTATGTGATTATTTTGCAAGTAAAAAAAGTATATTTCCCTTATAAATGTTTTAATTGTCTTTTATAGAATTTATATTCACCAAAGGCAACAAACTTTGGTGTTTCTTATGTTTTAATAGATATATGCTCTTATTTTACCACCCTTATTCTTTCATTGGATAGTTTTTAATTTATATAATGATATTTTTATGAAACCAATTTATTTCCCATTCGTTATAATATGATGGATTTATGAAATTTTTATGAAACTTAATCAATTTTAATAGGTTTTGATATGATTATTTGATGAGTGTTTAATGATTTTATGAAACAAATATGTATGGTTTTCATTATGTGGTGGATGGGATGGAAATATATATCCCTCTAATGAATTATGTAAATTATTATATCTTCTGGATAATTAATGGAAATAAGTCAATGGTCTCGATACTCTATGGGAAATAAGTTGATGAGCTTGATCGAATATGGTAAAAAAAGTTTACTTTCTAGATCCTCCTGAAGAAACAAGTCTATGTTCTTTATCCACTATCATAAATAAGTTTTTTCACTAGATAAATTATTATTTTGTGGTCTTGGTAGATAATCTTGGCATATGTAATGGTTTCTATACATATAATGGTGCCGAATTTTTATAACATGGACTTATGATTCATAAATTATTTATTATTATTTATCACTCTTTTGATTCAGGAATTTTGAAATGATAAAGAATTATGACATGAATCATTTTTATGATCCATGATAGTTTTTCTATGAACATTATAGGTTATTTTTGTGATCTCGTACCCTTATTGATATTATATTCTTTCCTATGATAATCCATAGATATCACCCATGTTTATCCTTACTAAGAATATGATCTCACCCTTTCTTATGTTTCATTTCCCTATATTATGATGAAGTTTTTAAGTAGGGTATGTCTATGAAAAGTACTAAATGTGGAGATATCTGTAGGTGATGTTAAATATATTCCAAGAAATAAGAATAATGTATCCAAATATATTAAAAAATTTAGGTCCTCAATCGTGAATTTGAAAAAACTATTTAATATTAATCTAAATATATGTAATATTTATGTGTGAGAATCATAGGTAACTATACTACCATTGTGGTATTCTCATTAGAATCACTTGAAATTTTAATTGGATTCTTTTGAGGAAATATTCTAAAAATCTGTATATTAGTTTAATTATCCATGTTTTCTAGTGAAATTATCTAAATTTTAGGGTCAAGAGACAAGAGTGAGTCAGTATTAAGATTTTTCATGTGATTTTAAAGTTAGTGTTTTAGAACAACCTCCCCATAAATAGTGGTAAATACTTGACACACTCTATGATTATGTAAATAGTTTTTTTTAAATAATACATTAAAATGGAGTATAGTTCTAACCAAGGGTTTTCTCCATAGAGGGGTGCAAAAAAATAGTTTTCAATTTTTAGATTAAAAAAAAGGGATGATATAGAATTTTTTGAATTTGAAGACAAATTAAAAAAATGAAATAGGGAGATTGAAATCAAGAAGGTTAAATGTGATGTGTTCATTGTCGGTTATCCAATTATAATTCTATAATAGTCTTCAAAATCTACTTCTTATTAACTAATGAAGGAGAGGTTCTGCAATCGCTTCACTTCTCACCATTAAATGAAAGGATGTGATGAGGCTTAACTTGAACGAATATTTTCTTCGCCTATTATCCTTCCTATTTTATTATAGTGGTGCATTAAACTACTCCTAGATTACTCAAGAAAGACCCAAAAATGTTTGCTGTTTTATAAGAAACCCAAGAGGTTTCCTCTACCTTAAAATATACGATTGAAATTTCCAAGCACTTCGTCACCCATACTGTTATATTATATAATATATATATAATAACCCCTGTGGATGGGGATAAATTATTAGTTACCAATGGGATCATATAATCACAAAAATAAATCAAACAAATTTATATTATAAAATATATACTACCACAGTACACTAAATTCAATTTTAGATAATAAAGGGATTTTAAAAAATTGATTTCTAAAACTCTAGAATTACAACTGGATTTTATTTTATCTCATGAACACCCAAGGTTTTTAATCCTTTGTGAAAATGATAAAAGTGGTGAAAAGGGATGTGGAATGAATCTCAAAAAATAATAATCCAAAAAAAATCTAAAATCATTAAAGTAGTAATATCTCAACAAGACCAGATGTTAAGTATCACTTCCTTCTTATAGTCCTCCCTTTTTGTTGATTCTTATTATACTTCCTTGGTAAGTCAAATCTTCTGAAATAATTTCATTTTTAATTTATTTAATCTTTTCTGTTTCTCCAAGATCATTCTTCACAATAGTGATGTAGTCCTCTATAAAATATACATCTTTCATTTTTAAATTTTTACTGGGTCATAAATAATATATTATGATTGTTTATATTTACTATAACCCACAAGTAATATGTTATTTTGTTCCATTAATGATGATTTGGAACCTTATATCTTCATTTTGATGCACTGGTGGGCCTTAAGAACTCCCCTAGAATCAACATTCATTTTGATAGATTTCACAAAGGTATAAACACTATTATTTATTATAACTATTATTAAAATTTTGATAATGATTCTTAAATATATATATCCTTATTATATATTTATTTTTATAATTTAATGTACTTAAAATTAGGGTAAACCAAGATTATAATGTTTTAGATCATACCTTATAAAGTCTCTTATTGAAACTTGCATCGATCTTCCAACCATATAGAGATTCAAATAATCCTTAGGATGACCTCATTAATAACTTACAAAGCATAGTTTTAATAATAAAATTTATAAATTGAACCTTATGAATAATTTCAATTTCAATTTCAATTTTGTGAACATTATGAAGACTCAATTGAAACATGCATTCATAGAAACATTTAAAAATTTCATCTCTAGAATCACATCCAAATTACTTTCCATTAAAAACGTAGAGACAAAGGAACATAAATATTTATCAATACATATATAGTAGAAACTAAAAATATATATTAAATTCATATTTTTCCAATTTTTAATAGTATTTACAAAAAATATAACAAATTGATACTTAAATTATAAAACTCATTAGAACTAAATGAATGAATTAATATCATGGAATATAATGAGTGTAATATCAAACTAATATAATTAATTTATTATCTATTTAAGATATATAAAGTAAATCATTATAATCATGTAAAAATAAAATATATTGTGAGAGATATAATGGGGAGACTTTAAAATGACTTAAAAATAAAATGCATTACATTACTTCTAAAAAAAATTAGAACATTGATCATTTAAATGGGTAACTTCTACCAAAGTAGAGTTACTATGAATATATTTGTTTATGGAAATAAGGTTATAATTTTTCTTTATTGGATTAGTTTCTCATATCTATAATAATATTTTGGTTACAATCATATGATAAACCCTAAAGGTTTGACTAGTGGGTAAATATAGTTGGGATAATCCATATGAATGATTTAGATTATATTGTTTCACCCAATTATTTGAGATTCAAATATGACATGATTTATATGATCATATACATAAATATCTAAGTAAAGGTATTCATGATAAATTGAACCAAACCATAGTGAAATATGGGTTTTACCCCGATAAAATTATTTGATTTAAAATTAAAAAGGGGTTGTCTTTTTAATTGGAGAATATTTAATATAAGTCAGATTTAAATTATCATAAAACATGATAATTTCATAATAATAAAATTATTGTAGATAATATTTCCTCATCAAAAAAATCAATTTGAGATAAATTATTGAAAACTAGAAGATTGATATAAGTAATTTCATCGAATAGTATAGTAATTGATGATTTTATATTAACAATTAATGAAAATTATATGTGCCGAATAAATCCATTACTTAATAGATAATTGGTTAATTTTTTTATAATAAAATATATATTTATCGTAAACAATAAGAAAGATTCACATGATAGTTTCTAGGGAATTTTTAGATGTAATAAGACTAAAGTAACATCAATATTAACTCTATGTAATCAATGTAACTGAGTATGTTAGTGACATGGAGAGGTTTGTCTCTCTTTGAATGATTTATTTGGATATATAATTTTTTCTATATTAATTTGTTTTAGGAAAATATTCGAGTTCAAAAAAATTGAACACCTTAATGGGATAATGATAACAGAGAAATACATGAGATACATAGGTTTCTGTATTGGGATGATAGAATATGAGGGTAAAATTCTAATCAAGAATAAGAAAATTTTAGGTTCTGATCATAATACATAGTTATTGAAACCTAAGGGAGGTTATAGGAACGAGGGGTAGTGTTTCCTTTGAAAATTTCATTTCTAAGAAAACTAGAAGGGGTTTAAGAAACCACATTGAGGGTCTATGCCTGGTATTAATTTTATTGAAATAAATTCATCAATTTTTATTGGTATATGATATAAATTATATATTTTATAATTGTTTTAAATATAAATAATTTAAAAAATAATGAATGGAATAATGAATAGTATAGTTTTTATTTAAATAAAGTTAAAAAGGTTCTATTATAGAGATTTAAAATAAATATGATTACATCAAATCATAGTTGAATCATTAATAATGGATATTGATTTTCATCTTATTTAATATATATGATTAGATAAGTTATTTTCATCCAAATGGTAATTAATTATAATATGAGATGATATTTCTTATAAACATGGTTTATGAATGATAAGATTCTACAACATGGTATAAAATAAGGTGTAAAAATATTTTTAAAGGATGAAGGATATTATCCAAGTTATTTTTCAAAATATAATGGATATACATGTTTTATTTTTCAAATATTTTCATTAAATAAATATGAGTAATTTCTTGACACAAATGATATTTTTTCATAGAAATATATTTTTGTGAGAAGATGCTTTTGAGAGTCTAATAGGATAATATTTAAGAATATAGGGTTTATAATTATAATAAATTATTTATTATACTTGTGTAATTAAAATTTAAGGTCAATTTAAACCATACAAGTGTTTAGGGAATGTTGAAAAGAATTATATTAATGTAAATATATGAATGAAATGTTTTACCAGGTGAACTCAAAAAAATTTACTGAAAATGTTCTAAAATCATAAAAGTGATATAAATATAAATTTTTATAAATTTTTAAGACAATTTATATTAATAACAATGTAACATTAGATATGTGTGGTAATGAAGATTGAATATTATGTTGAAAAAGTTTTATATAAGGATTTTTAATCATGGTATCACCATTAGTCAAGTAATATTTCTTTATAAATGTTTTTTATTAAAGGATTTCAGTGATATAATTTATCATATATTTACTTATACATATGGTAGGAATTATATAGAGATATAATTATTTTAGAAAACCCATAAAAATACCAAAAATAAAAGGCTTCTCTGTTGGTCTATTATATATGTTATTATTAGGCATGCACTTATTTATGGGTTTGTTAGTAATTTTATAGTTTTTTTATTAATATTAAATATATTATTATATCTAAAATAAAGTATTCACTTTATCATTATATTTTATTAGATGCATATATTTGAATAATACATACTTTTTCATATAAAATTTCATTCCCAATATTTATGTGTTCAAATAAGTCACATGAACTCTAGAAAAAAAATGAAAAATGTTTTATTCTATTAACATGAAAAATTACATGTAAAATATAAATACACTCTATAAAATTGAAAATATTTTTATCTCATAATAACAAAAAGTAATTAACAATAATGGAATTTGACATTTTGGAGTGTCACAGTCGCCTAGAATTAGAACTAGCATGACCAACTTTATAAAAAAATTCAAATAATATTGGAATTTTATAAATAAAATATGAATATAATTGAGAGTAAATAGTAATAAAATATGAAATAAGAAAATACGAAGATTGTATAAGAAAAATAATTACCCTTTTAACATGTAAAATGGGAGAGATATTCATTGGAAATATAACCATTTGATTATAAACCTGACCATTAGAATAGAAAAATAATGGTTGGAATAGTAAATTTTTCATTATAGTAAATATTGAATTAAATTTATAACTATTTTTTATAATTAATGAAATAATCATATTTATATATTAAAATATAATAAATTAATTAGGAGAAAATCTAAAAAAAATTAGAACATGTATAAATTTTTATAAAACAAAATTATAGTTATTTAAAAAAATATTAAAATTCAGTAATTAAATATTAAAATTTCATAGACTATAAATTTATTTTGTAAAAAATGACTTCATTTTTTTAATAATCACTTCAAAATTAAGTAATGGTGATGGTTTTATAATTTCCATAAATATAAAAATAAATAGGTCAATAGAAAAAAATGATTAAATATATTATATTATAATATAAGTTTAATACATGATTAATTTCTTGATAGAAAATGTAAGAAACTAATAACATAAATGATAGTGGATAAATTACTATGAATATTCATATGAATCATTACTATTATAGTCTAGAACAAAAATAATGATTTGATAAATTTTTTATTCAAGAAAAACCCTATAATAAACTTATAAATACCACCCCACCTCTACTAAAACAATAATATTCTTATATTTCAAAATTACCACCCATGTCCCCTTTATCCATTTTTAGAGGTTTTGGTCTCATCAATGGACCATCCTTTGAATGTTAATGTTAATTAGTAAAGGCATCATTTCAAAGAGTAAGGTAAGGACTCCTAATCTTGAAATTTCTTTTCCATTCTAATATTTTTTCTTATTCAGCATCAAAAATTTTAAACCAATGTTCCATGTCATAAAATAATTTATTTTAGGCTACTATAATATGAATTTTAATGTCATATGATAGATATAATAGTATTTTTAACAAACATCCAATCATGGTCAGTATAACCACCTGCAAGGATGTTTCAATAAAATAAAAATTTACTCATTGAAGGATAATTTTACGAAATCAATATATTATATTATGACTGATAATATATAGTGGTTAAATAATTATAAAATTAAATTAATCAAATCAGGTTTACCATGGATGAGAAATAAGCTTAAATGATTATATCATTATTTAATAAAATTTATACCCAATATACCATAACTAGGTTAGAAAAATATATATATTTAAAACCATTTAAAATACCATAAAGACATGAACATTATATCATCACTCTTTTTTATTTAAATATTTAATAAAAATATTGATTATTACTGATATATCAATGAAACATTGGAATTATGAAATAGAAATCCTCAGGATGATGGACATAAATTACATGTTTAATTAAAATCAAAATAAATGAACATAAAATAATAAAAATAAATAAAGGGAATAAGAATAATGTTATAAATAAAGTATTTAATAAATTTATATTGATTATTTAAAAGTTTATATTCATGTACTAAGATGATCCAGGACCTAATGTAAGAGAAATCCTAAACCAACATTCTTTATTTGGGTTATGGTCTCTCTCATTATCTGTCTTTATCTCTTTATTCTTCATATATTCCTAAAATATGTTTTATATATGTGTGTGTGTGTCTGTGTGTGTGTGTGCATGTGTGCCTACTATATATATACCTAGTATATTTTCTATTCATTTGTTGAGTATATGCATGTTTTTCAGAGTTCATTTCCCAATCAATTCTTTAAATCAAACCCAACTAAGGGAATTTTTTTACTTAATATTCCTTTTATATATCACACATTTCAATTATTTTATATAATATTATTAATTAATTCACTCATTATTTTATATAAATCCCTTCTAGTTCATTTATTTTTTTAATTAAAACCCTATACTCTCTTCTCCCATAGCATATTTTATCCATTTTTTAATATAAAATTTTGAAGCTCAATTCAATAAATGATTATTTCTAATTTCTTATGATTTTTCATTCAATAAAGGTACATAATTATGAATTATGATTCTTTATCCAATTATAAGCATCCAAAATTTCTTAATATCCTATTTATTAGGAAAATGTATAATAAATAATTGTATTATTCTCTGAGACATGAGTATGTCACACGTTTCTTTCCCATAAGGTTCTCTCTTACTTATTATTTATGTATGATTTTATTCTATTTGGAACTCAATTTAATATACATTATATCATTTTACAGGTGATTTTAAATTAAAATCCCTCTAATATATTGGTTAATGCTTTATATATCATGATGCAATTATGCATGGGCATAATGCGGTTAACTTTTTCAACTATTTTATGCATCGCATAATGAAATCGTCTTCCTCCATAATGTTATGTTGTCATGGTGGTGATAATTTATTTATGTTTACAATTACATGTATTATTTTTATTCCATATTATTATTATTATCATGATTACTATATTTATATACTATCATATATTTTATTCCATTTTTACTTCATATGATTTTAGATATCCTTCTTATGTGATTATGTGTAATGATTATTGGTTTTTTTTCATATATTAGCCTTATTATAATATTTATTATTCCACTATTGAGCCTTATAAATCACCCTTTTAATTTATGTACATCCCAATGATATCCCATTTTTAGATAAAAGTATAATGAAATCCTAGATCTGAAAATGAAAACAGAAATGAAAGAGGATATATTTTATTTTTATATTGATGAATTCTATAGACAATATTCCAAATACATGGGACCATTGTATAACTAGGTGTATTTTATTGGTATTTACTCTTAAAAAAATATAACATTATGAGTATGATATTTGGGTAATTATAGTTGGTTTTAGAGAAAGTTTTACTTTTTTTGGGGATTAAGTTTGAGAACCTAATTATAAATACACTCTAAATAACATTTATTGATACTAAATAAACATAAAATTTATTATTTGATTATTAATATATGTATTCATTACTATCATGAAATTAAAACACCACCTCAAGACATAGAGGTTGATTTATTATTGAAAACACTTTATAGTGAAATAATTTAATCTCAAATATATAACTCTTCCCCTATTAAAATTTTTGAGACTAATGTCCTATTAAATAATGATAAATATATTTTGTATAATTTAATGTTATACTGATCATGGGAAATTTATCATTATATAGAATAGACATTAACTACCAAGATATGGAAAACACTTTTTATATCTCAATCCATTCAAAAAAAATATACAAACACAAGGATAATGATAAATATTATTTGGTAACTACTTCTTAAACATTGATATTATTGTCTTATTAGAGATAATATCAAGAAAAAATTATTCAGAAAAAGAAAATGATTATTTATTAGTAAATTACCATTGTAATGAAAAATCCAGGTGTATTTTGGTAATAGTTGACTAATCTCCCACCTGGTAAATAGGTTTAGTACTCAATTAAACTTACACAAGGAGAACTTACCATATCAATTACTCCCTACAAAATATGCCCCATTGAAGTAAAATTTTTTAATAGGAAACTATAAGATAATTTGGATAATTGTTTTATATTCCTTACTTCTTCTCTATGAGGTGTTTTATTTTTATTCTTTAATATTAAGGATAGTTTAATGTATATGTACATTGATTGTCCTTAACTTAACTATATCATGATAAATAAAATGTATCCTTTATAATGGAGAGATTAATTATTTGACCAATTACATAGGGATCAATAATTCTAAAAGCTGGGTCATTGATCAGTATATCATCAACATAAAGTAATGAGGGAATAAAATATAAACACTACCTTTCTCTCAAGATATTAATACTATTATTTCATAGTTATCACATCTAGGCTCATTAATTCTCCACAATTTTCATGAACATGATTAATATATTATTAGATATTACCTTGAAAATTATATCATGGTGTTTAGATATTGTGTTCAGATAACTCCAAAATAATATAAGAATAATATGAGAAATTTAGAAAAATGATATAGACCTTTCTAATGGATAATCTATATATAAAAAATATAGTAAATGTGACTTCTAAATAAATAATGATTCATTATTTTGGAATTTTATCATTAGTATGGGAATATATAATCATCATTAATAGATAAAGGGTATAGATAATTTTCTTGGGCCAATAACTATAATAGAGGTCTACAGTTTCTAAACATTATTTGGGTATTCAATATGGTTTTTGAGAGACACATCATCATTATCAAACCTAGTAACCAAGATAACTCGAAAACAAGTAATGTTTTCTTCGATTGATTAATGTAAAGAGAGATTCAAAGAGTTGAATATGATTCTAATCACTAAACTTTTACTCACAGTACCATAATGTGATTATGGATTTGTTTTATAAAGTGATGCATCAATGAAGGTAATGGGAGGTATGATCATGTATAATGATAAAGTGATAACCTATGCATAAAGAAATTTTACGTTTCATGAGAAAAGTTATCAAATACATGATCTAGAAATATTTTTAGTTCTCTTCACATTGATTATATAAAGGTATTAATTTTTTTAGATATAATTTTTACATATATAATGATCATTAAAATTTAAAGTGTGCATTCATATGGAAGGAGATCAACATGTGCTGATGAATATGGTGAGAGTAGATTACAGACTTTAACTTCTTAATAACATAGTATCCAAGATAGGTGAACATAGTGACAGATGATCTATATAGAAATAATCTTATAGCTTTAATAATGATGATTATTGAAAATAATTTAATAATTATAGACATTCAAAGGATGGACATGAGAATCATAATGGGAGGAACAACATCCTTCCTTTCTGAAAATATTTCTCAATAATCCTAGAAAATATTAGGAAATATAAAATAGATGATATAGAGATACAAAATAAGGAGGAAGTAATAAGAATGAGTAAATTCTTAGAATTTAATATTTATAAAAAATAAATTTTATGATTTGGGACACAATAGTATATACCATTAGATCTAGAGATATGGAAAGAGTTATTAGATGATGCTCATATCACTACATTCACTATCCACCATGGAATAACATTAATTTATAAACATATCTTAGATAAAATATTTTGATAAAATATTAATAAGGTGATTACTGAATATGCATCAATATGATTTATATTCCAAAATGATAATAGATAATGGTAGAAGTCTAAGGGGATAAAGAAACCATTACCCATACCAACATAGAAATGACAGAACTTTATCTAGAATTTTTTTCATAGGTTTTTTAAAGACTTATAAAATAAAAAATCATATAGTAGTTGGTGTATCATCTTAAAATACTCCACACTTTATCTCTATCTAATAATACTTCTCACTTGATCAGGCTCTCATGATATATAACAAATACATCATGAGATTTCATGGAACACTACAATCAGTTATGTCAGATAGTGATATGAGGTCCATATTAATGTTTTGATGGATCATTTAAAAGTTATTAAGCATAGTGGTTATGTTAATTTTAGTATATCATTCACACAAAAAAATCAATCAAAAAGGACCATTCAAACTATAGTGGAAATATTTGGGGCTAACACTACAGACATTAATGGAGGATGGGATAAATATATTTCCCTAGTAAAGTTCTCATAAAATAATAGATTCCATTAAAGCATTTATATGACTCATTATAAATCCCTCTTTGTAAATAAATGTAGAACTCTGGCATGTTCAGATAATTTTAAATATTATATGCTATCGGCAACCAAAATGGTTGATGTAATAGTAGTAAAGTTTATATTCATTCAAAAACACTTCAAAACATCAAAATTGTCAATAGAATTGATATAATATGATTCATCAATGAAACCTACAGTTTGAGGTGGTAGATAAAGTGTTCATTAATATATATCTATAGAATATATTCATGGGTTTTATGAATAATGGAATGTTAAGTCTCATATACATTATCCCCTTAAATATCCCTAATTGCATATAAGTTATTTCATATTTATTAAAAATACCACTAAACATATATCAAGTACATTATGTGTTCCACATATACATATTGATTAATTCTATGCCATATCCTTTACATGTACTAAATATAGAGGTCATACTGCTAGAGAATGATCTCCCTTAAAATGATAATCCAATGAAGATCATGGATTTTAGACACAATTTTCTACGAAATAAGTCAAACTGTAGTATCAAAGTACTTTGGAAAACCCATAATTATAAAGAGGGGACATCATAGCATATGGAGGAAATCAAATAGAATTGACCACTTTTTCATCTTACTGTATAAATTGAAATTTTGATGATTGATTTTTTAAAGGGGAAAATAGTGTAATGACATAGAATTTTCAATATTAAATTTTTTTTCTTAGTATATATGTTTATAAATAATTCACATGCACCCCATAAAAAATGATTATTATTTTTATTATATTTACTAAAAACATTTTTTAGGAACTATAGATATACTATATAAATTTGAAAATTTTATAATGGAAAATAGGACATGAGTAAATAACAAAACTAGAATTTGAAATTATAGTGTATCACTGTCTCTGAGAACTGTCACTAGTGTGAATAACACTATAAAAACCTATTAAAAATAATGTTATAATTATCTAAAAAAATATAAATAAACATTAGAAGAATTTTTAGTGAATGATTAATGAATCAAATAAGAGGTGTTTATATGATTTTTAGGTCATTTATGACTATTACAGATAGGTTTGATAGTCATTGGAAATATAATCATCAGAATAATAATATGACTGCTAGAATAATAATCAAAATGCTAGAATTATAAAATAACCATTATGGTGAATTATGAGTTGATATTCTAAATCATATTTTCTACTAAGGTAATAAGTAAATTTATTTATAAAAAGATAAAAACATAATTACCAAATCAATGTAATATAATGTAAGTTAATGTGTCTATTTTTAGTAAAAAAAATATTATTAAATATAATATAAATTTTAAAACAATAATTAAAAATTAAAATTCAAAAGTTTATTAAACTATTATTCAAAAATGTATTTCATTTCTATAATAAGCACATATAATTTGGTAAGGATAATTTTTTTTTTATTTTCATAAATAGTCAAATATATATAATAATAGTTAAATACAATTAAATACGATATTTTAAATTAAAATTTAAATAAATGTTTAATTTAATATTAGATTATTTATTAAACTATTATCTCAAACATACATGTATAAAATATTATACATATTCACAAGAATCCTTACTATTGATAGTATTTAGAAAAATTAATAATTTAATCAATATTTTATTCCACTCCCTCCTGGTCTTATAAATACAACCCCACTTCTCATTATATATTTATATTATTATATTTCAAAATTTATAATAAATCATCTAACTTATCATTATAATAAATTTTTTTAGTTTCTTCAGTCATCCAAATTCCACCCTTTAAAGGCTCATGTTGATTCTAAAAGGATTTTCCACAAAAAATGAGGTAATGACTCTTATTCATGCTCTTTATTTTCCATTACATTGTTTCTTCTTCTTCCACTTCACAAAAATGATAAACAAGTTCCATATAATAAAAAAAATTATAACACTATAATATGATGTTTAAAGATATATAATGAATATAAGATTTTTTTTTCAAAAAATATATAATAATGGTCAATAATACAACCTAAAAAGTGATTATTATTATTATAAAAAAAATACCTAAATGGATGTTTGTGATAAATTATTTTATGTTGAATTATAAAATTAATTTTAATATTATATTATGATTCAAATTTTTAGTTAGTAAATAATATAAAATTTAAATAAAACAAAATATTTCATCATGGATAATAAAATCATCTAAATGAATGTACCATTATATGAAAACATTTATACTAATTAAACAATACTTACGTTATAGTGATTTTTGATATTTAGAATAATTTGAAATAATATTAAAACATTATCTCTATATCAATACACATTTATATTTATAGTCTCTTTTAATAAGAAATTTCATCATTATTGATAAATTTATTTGACCTTCAAGACATGAAATACGCATCTTTATGATGACAGACACGAACACCATGTTTAAAAAAAAAACTATAAATGAACATAAAATAATAACAATGAATTATATTAACATATATTTTTTCATAATATAATTATTTAAAAATTTAATTTTACTGTTTAGGATGTTAGAAATTCATAATAAGTCTACTTAGGAATCGATGAAATGGAACTACCAAACCACTCCGCTTCTTTTAGGGTATGCTCTCTGTCTCCCTCTATTTATGTTTCTTTATCTCAATATATTTCTCAAATATTCATTATCTATGTTATATAAATATTCTTCCCAAATTTACAAATACTTTATTTTTTCTTTCTTAACTGGGGATATGAGTGTTTTCTAATGTTCCTTTATTGATATCTTCTTTAAAGAAAAACAAATCAAAGTGAAATTTTCTACATCTTATTAATTTTTTTATATCACTCATTTATGTATTTTCTCTTCTATTATTTCATAAAATGGTCATTATTCTATAAAAAATAATTCATTTATTGTTTTCAAGAAAACAAAATCCTTTATTATTCTTTCAATTCCTTTTATCCTTTTCATAAAACATCTTGTAAGGAGTAAATTTTGTGACCTAATTCATTACCCTATCTTATGATTTTTCATTCACATGAGATATATCATCATGAATTATATTTATTTTTAATTATAAATTTCCAAAATTAATTAATAATTTATTTTATTTGGAAACTTCATGACACATCATGTGTATATTCTTTGATACATGTGTATTTAACCAATTTAATTTTCAAGAGTTTTTCTCAAACATGTGATTTATGTATCATTTCCTTCTTTGTGGAACATATATACATGTACATGTTATGACTTGATGGGTGGCCCCAGAATCATGTATCCCATGATTGTCTATTCAATGCTTTAATTATCATTATTTAAATGTATATGGGAATGGAGTGGTTAGATTTATCCCCAATTTTATTCGTGGATATGATTTTATCTAACCAACATAGGTCGATCTGACCCATCACCTAACTCAGCTCAACACATGGACCAAAGTGCATTCTCTATTTCCATGGAATGGTGATGAACACCAAGGCATAATAAATATCCTCTTTGGAATGGTTTCTCCCACGGTAAATTGGAATGATCCATCCATAAAGATGGATGGAAACTCAATCGTAGTCAGAGTCAACAGTAAATAAACACAGTACTAGACTAATGCATCAATGAATAAAAATGGATATCATAAACAACACCGTATAAACATAAATAGCATGTCATAAATGATACATATACATGGAATCCCAAATCATAATCTCCAAAACCCAAAATAGGGATCAAATACCTAAATGGAAAATACATACATCCCAATAGTACAAAAACAAAAAACAGCTCCTCATGAGATTACCTTGTCACACCAAGTCTCCTCCATAAAAGGACTTAGGATTTTGGTAATAATGAAGAGTCACCCAAATACTTGGTGCCCTTTATTTTACTTGTGTCATACAAACAAAATTCCATATACACTCAATGTAATATATAGGGTGTGAATAAAATGGAATAGTAAGATACGACCATGAATATATTAATGTATTTTATACCATGAAAACCAATAAACAAGTTTGAAAACTTATTTTACAAAACTAATCCACTTTGAGAACATTTCACAAGAAATCATTCCATTTCAATTAATTTGATTTTTATTTTAAACAAATTATTTTTATAAAACATAATCATCTTGAAAAAATAAATGAAATAAAATCCACTATGCATAAACATGATCAACCATCCCAAACAAGGCATAAAAAATGTGTAAGAATAACCATCATCATATGCTAAAATATGTGGAAATGGGCATAAAACGTGATATCATAATCAGATAATCAACTAACATAATTCTCTAAAGTATATAAATAAACCTATAATATGTAATTTGCACCATGGTATCTAACCATAAGTGACTAATATGAGATATTCTAAACCCAATATTCTATCTAGAAAAATAATATAACAAGTATAGAAGCTCTCATGGTCTTCCCCAGAACTAATATCTTCCATGGTCTCTTAGTCAACAAGGTAGAATCTCTCACAGTATTCTTCCACTAAGGATCCCTCAGTCCCTTCGACAATACTCCTTCACACCATAGGTATCCCATGTGTTTCTCCATTCTAAACAAATCAATAACACAAGTGTTAAACATAAAAATCATCTCAATAAATAATGTAACTAAAAAACATTCTCATTTAAATAAAATACCTTCCTTAATGTAAAAACATTTCTAAAGCCTCTTTATAAATACATATATAACTATAAAACCTCTTTGAGAAATTTTTTTAAATAAATAGGGTGCATAAATACCAACCCCCTGGGAAACACCCACTTTAAACATAAAATTTCCAATAATAAAATGAATCACCCCAATCATGGATTAACAATTAATCTAAAATTATTTGAATGGAAATATAATAAACAAAAAATGAGGTAGATAAGTAATCCAAATATTATCCATGAAAAAACACCCTTAAATAGAGACAACTAAATTGGAATCGATTCGAAACGCTTCACCTTTGACGTCAACCACCCTATTTTGGAAGGGGATAGACTCACACACATAAACCATATTAAATCAAATCAAAACCACCATTATTAATCCTAGTTTCATAAAATGACCATTTAGGATTTCACCATTCCATTAAAATGGGAGAAAAAATTAAGAGAATGTGTAAATATGAATAAATAATTAATATTAGGTCTTACCTCATGGAAAATATCCATTGAATCAAAAAAATCAACCATAATGTATAGGGAGATGCTTAAATTCCAAGGGAGGGGGCTACACAAAAAATGGGAGAGAAAGGAGGCCTAAAACATAGGTCTTTTAATGGAATTTTGAAAAAAATTAATTGTTTTAATGATTATGAAACACCACAATGTTTGGAAATATATTTAAGAAAAGGTTTCACTAACCATGCAGGATGCAATATCCCACCAAACCCAAATCCGCATAGTGACCCATGATCCTTGAAACTTTTAAAAAACCACGGTCAAAATGATAAAAAGTGTATTTCCCAAAAAATCTCACCCATACTAGTTAGTCATATAGTTAGAAAAAATGTGCGCTAATAGTGTGGCATGGTATATTGTTCTCTGAGAAACAATTTTTTGGCCCCTAAATCCTATAAATCAAAAAATAAAAAACAAGATAAATAAAAAACTCAAATGAGACATTTCAGTGGCCTATTGGGTGTCACAAACCTTCTAACTATGTTAATTATTTCATCTATAATGTCTGTAGGCTTTTATAGAAGAAAATAGGGGAGGCCACTGCTCCCTCACCAAAACTTCCTACTCACATGCCTCATGGCTATCAACACCATGTGTATAAAGAATGGAGATAGATATAATTCATTTTCCATGTAGTAGCATATTATGATAATATATGTCATGAACAGACTTCTACAAAATAGTGACATCAGGTTCCACCTCCAAATAATTCCACTCTATCACATGAGATGGGTCTCTATAGTATCTTTTAAATAGAAAAAATTGAAAGAAATAATGGAATGAGGTTATTCATTGTGGAAACTTAAATCAATAGGGTACCTTCCCAAGATATCCCACAATTCCAAATGGCCAAACATAAATTAGAACCATCTTCCCCTACTTTCCCATGAGACAGTGTCCCAGCCAAACAGATACCCGAAGAAGCACCTAATCACCGACCTTTAATTCTTATGGGTGATGGAATTAGTCATCATATTATTTATAGTGACTCTAAGTATTATCCAAGCATTTTTGAATCAACCATGCATTCTCCCTCATTTCCTAGATGAGTCTTTTTCCCAAAAAGAAACACCCACCCACCACTTCCCAACACAACATTGATTGGAATGGAATCCCGTAAAAAGGGATATCTTAATTGAGTAATGATAATTTTTTTAAGAAAACTCGTCTAGTGATGGGTGCCTTTCCCACAAACCCATGAAGTCAAGAACACATGATCAGAGTATATACTTTTGATTATGGATGGTCTTTAATGACTGGCCATCCATTTCTAAGTGATACATAGTGCTTAAACTCATCATTTTTACCATGGATTCATAGATTCGCAAACAAAACCTAGAAGTGGAATGGGAATCCACGTCATAAAATATCATTTAGTTTAGTCTATGAATCCAAAAACCCTCTCATAAATATAGGTTAATAAGATCCTCTACCTTCTTAAAAATATCTAATGGGAAGAGAACGTGTTACTTTTATCAAACAACTGACAATCACCCATATATAATCCTTCTCACTCAATTTATGAGGTATTCTGATCCTGAAATCCCTAAATATTTCATCCAACTTCCACACATTAATAGGAAGAGGAAACAATAAACTATTTGGTCTATGGTGCTCAGATTTGATTCTCTTACAAGTCAGAAACCAGGAAACAAAATCCATAACCGATCACCATATTTGGGGCCACCAATACCTACTCCTCAAGGTATTGTACATCTTGGTTTCCCTAGTATGAATGACCCAAATTGAATGATTCTTATCATGTGTCACCTCTTTCCTCAAGTCCAAAGGAACCACTAACTTCTTTATAAATATGATATAACCATTAGAAGACTGAGAACAAACACATGGGGTCTCACCACTATTTAAGACAGTACTATACTACAATTAATTTGGGTAATATTCCTACTCACTCCAAACCCAATAAACAAGAGAGTTTGTAACCTTTGTAAAGGCCAAGAACACCATCCCTCAATTTTATTATACCTCTAAACTCATATCAGTAAAAAAATCATCAAGATCCACTCATATGAAGATTCTAAAATAGTATGGATTAAAAATATTATGCTCAAGGCATCAGCGAAAATGATCCCCTTCCTAGGTGTATAAGAAATTTAGAAATATAAAGTCAAAATATACTCTACCCAAAATCTCTATATTCAGTTTAAGTACGTATAGGTAAAAATATACATCAAAATTATATGCTCTAATTAGACTATAAAATTCTCCTGAAATAGGAAATGAGGCCACGTCTTTAATTCAAGCATAACTGCTGCCAACTCCAACTCATGGGTGGGATAATTATAATCACATGGTAATTCCTTATATTATCCAAAAGAATCTACATGGTTATTCATAATCACAAATCTGAACCCCACATCATATGCATAGCCATACACTATGTAATATTTCCCTAGCTCAAAAAGAATCAAAACAGGCATGGATGTCAAATGAGGTTGAAACTCCTAAAAATAACACAAACACTTATCACTCCACTAGAACTTCACACCTTTCAAGATCAAATATATCAAAGGATAATCTATCCTATCGATTTCTCGAATTAAGCCTTTATAATTCCTAGAAAAGACCAAAAACCATATGTGCTTAAACACATTATTTAATTCTCGTACAACATTGCTAATTGAACCATCACAAGATCAACTGAAACTCTTGTCTTTAAAATCACATTTCTCAATAACCTCACCACATGAATCCTATACTTGGTTTAGATATCTTGGTATATAGATAGTTCTCTCTTAATTTTTTTTGAAATAACCTCCAAATAGTCAGTATGATGGTCTTTTGTCATTGAATATACCAAGATGTCATCTTAAAAAATGGTTTTTAAGGAGTCCAAAAATAGATTGAAGATCTGGTTCATAAAGTACATAAATACCACTGGATAATTGGTAAGGATAAATTTCATAACCAAATACTCAATGTTTCCATACTGGCATCAAAAATAATTCTTTTGGAAATCTTCTTCCCAGACCCTCATCTGGTGGCACCTTGATCTCAATTCGATCTTTGAAAACCAAAAATATCTCCTAAGATGATAGAAAATATTAGAAACTATAGGAAAATAGTATTTATTAGTTATTATCACCTTATTGATATTATAAAAATATATGAAATTTTAGAGGGCCCCATATGCCTTCTTTGAAAATAGAACTAGATATTCTGATGATGACTCGTACAAATAAATCATTTGCTCACCAGTTCCTCCATCTATGATTTAAATTCTTCCAAATTAGTCAGATCCATCCAATAATATGATAAAGAAATTATGAACATACAAAGGAGTAGATTGATAGGAAAATTGATCTCCCATTGGGGAGGTTACCGAAAAAATATCGTCCAGAAAAACATCAAGGTACTAGTCCATGATCCTTAGAATCCATCCATTTGAACTCCGCTTTGAGGAATTGAATAATATAATAGAAAACTAGCATGAAATCAATCCCATCTCTAAATTAATGGGTCCTACCCTCCCTGATCACAAATTCCACTCACCATGGATGATGTGAGTTCTCTCATAAAGAGATAAAAACAAAACCCTATGGTGATATCAATCATTCTATGTATTAAATATAATAAACTCATCTATTAAAAAGATTATGTCAAATAAGTCCCAATAAAATACAAGTAAGTACCAAATTAATTCCATGTTAGTGATCAAAACATGACACCTTCTTCACTTAAAACCTTTCTCCTTCTTCTTACCTAGTGTGTTAAGAAAATACAATATAAAAAAAATCAACTACAGTCACATGAATAATGAATGAATAAATTTTAATGAGATAAATGAATTGGATGCACCTGTATTGAATAGAATATATTCCTTGGAAGAAGCAATGAAAATTATACATCTCAAGGTGGTTATCCCAGATTCAAGGACTTCTAGTGCTACACCTACTGTATGAATTCATCCTAACTCAGTTCTACCAAGATACCTCTTCTCCTGGGAAAAATACCCTTTCCCATTAGGGTTAGAGTCTTCACCCTTATAATAATTAGATCATACCAAAGAACCCAGGGAGAATATAAAAGCCATGATAAAACCCAATTTAGAATCTTGAAAGAGACACTAATGATGAATCAAACACCCACACTAGTAAAAATTCTTCGAATCCTTTGGGAAACTAGTCATAGCAAGACAAGACATATGGTACAAATAACATACCACATGCTTAGACCGTGAAAAAACATTGGAATTCCACGTGATGATTTTTTACCACTCTTACCACTACCCCAAAAAGGTTCATCTTTCTTCCTCTTCTGACTAGATGAAGAGATCAAAAAACCATCCACTGATGGAACACCACTAAGATATATTTTTCCAAGAATGTATTCCTCGGCTACAGCCTCCTTATCAATAACCTCAGTGTAGGTTGGTAAGTAAATAAGAATAAGCATGGATATAATATAGTCATCTATGTCCATATATAAATTCAAATCCTTGATGTCATCATTTGTGAGTTGTTCAAGAGATACATGAAACAACTCTATAAACCAAGAATTATACTCCAACATCGAATATCCCTCTTACTCTGATTCCACAAACTCACATGACTTTACTAACCTCAAATTATTTGGACGGAACTAATGACTAAAATCCACTTTAGAATAAGGCCTTATGCGAACTACATGTCATAATTCTTTCACTATTGATTCCCACCATTAATTACCTAGTCCTTCCAGCATATAGGTGGAGAAGAGCACCTTCAAAGTCTCATGGATCTTCAGAAAATAAAATATTTTCCATATCAATTTTAGATATTCCTTTGAATTTGGTATTTTTTTTCATGAAATACTGGTGTAATTTTTTTAGTAAGCTCATGAGCATAGTCCACTCTCTATGTATGTTCTCGAAAATCATCATGTCCCAAGGTATAAATCATATAGATCACGAACTCCATCAAAGCTAGATAAACGTGAGGATTATATTATGGGACATGATTTGAAACACCCACTATAAGATTATATAAGTCTCTTATAGGAGGAATTTTCTACAAAACACAAGACAAAATATCAATCAAAACACAATAGAATCTCACGCAACATAAAATGAACTAGAAGGAACCCTTATAACAGGTCTCAACGAAGAATATTATCATAAACAAAACTTTTCAATAAATAAGTGGTGAAATTTAAAAAAATTTAAACACTTTACCATTGATCTTGGTTTTTTGTAATAGTTATAAATATCATGCATAGACCAGGAAAGTTCCATTGGAGGATGGTAAGAAAGGACAGACAGTTAATACCGACTATTCATCTAAACCATACACCACCTATAGACTTCCCTATTTCACCCTGAAACTCAAAATAACTCATGGGATCAAATTTTTACCCATAATTAGAAAGTAAATACATTATAATCTCAATAAAATAACCCATAACGTGGATAAAAACTTAATCAAAACCCCAGAAACCCCATGGAGACTTTATGTTTGATATGAAGAAGAGATTTCCAGACACTCTTCTTCTCCTAAATCTTGAGAATTAATGGTCTAATATTTGATATACTGTTAAACCAAAAATAAAAATAGTTGTTGATACCATTTGATAGTGAACTAACTTGGGTTAATTTGTCCCATCACCTAAGTCAGTGTTCCATATGGCCTAAAAAACATTCCATATCTCCATGGGTTTCTAATGAGCACTAGGGAATAATAAATAAAAACTGTTGAATAGTTTCTCTTTTAAAACTCCAACATGACATATCCATGAAGTTGGATAACCACCCAATCATAGTTAGAGCCAATATAAAATAAACACTAAACATTAATAATATAATAATGACTAAAAATGGTTACCACGAACAATGTAACATCATCATACATAACATGTAACAGAAGAGACATATACATGGAATCTAATGTCAAAATCTAAAAAATACATAAAGGGTATAAAGTACCTAAATATCTAGTAAATATATCCCAAAAATAGAAAAACTAAAAATATATCTTCATGAGATAACCCAATGAGACCATGTATCCTCCGTCAAAACCCTTGAATAATGATAATCAAGTAGAGTAACCCAAAAAAATAGTGCCCTATCCTTTACCTATGTCCTATAAAAAATTGTACATACGCAAAAATTCATACATAGGGTGTTAATCACGAATCCCAATAGGATACCACTATGAATCTAAGTAAGTATTTTAAACCTTGAAAACCAATAAAATTGTTTCAAAACTCATTTTCCAAAACTATCAACTTTAAAAAAATCACTTAAAATAATTCCTTTGAAATCCATTTGTTTTTTTAATAAATCATGTTTTCAAAACAAAATAGACAAGGTTTGAGTAAATAAAAAATCACTAGATATAAATATTCTCAACCAACCCCAACCAGGCATAACAAATGTGTTATAATAACCCTCATTATATGATCAAATAAGTGGAAATGGAAAAAACATAGGATATCACAATTAAAAAAGGAACTAAAGTATATAAATAAATTGGGTATAAGTAATGTTTTCCTTGGTGTATATCTATAAGGGTCTAATGTGAGATTGTCTAAAAATAATATGTTAGTTGTTTAGACAAAAAACAAGTTATAAGCTCTCATGGTCTTCCCTAGTACAAACTCCCAAGATATCCCCTAGTATCTTGGTCAAAAATGGAATCTCTCTTAGTATTCCTCTCTAATTTCTCTCTTCATCCCTTAGAAAATTCACACACACACACTATATATCCCACATTCTACTCTATTATATAGAAATTAAAATCACAATTTTCATTCAAAAAATCCATTTCAAAATATAATTGGACAAAAAAACATAACCATTTGAATACAATACCATCCTATAGTTAAATATATTTATAAAAACTATTTATAAATCCATTTAATACTATAAAAAGTCTTTAAACCTTTTCAAAAAATATATGTTGTTTATTAAACAAACCCCATTTGGAAGACCCACTTTAAAAATAAAATTTATAATAAAAAATAATGAATCACCATATAAATGGATTAAACATAAACAATAAATAAATTTAATTGAAATTTAATAAACAGAAACCAAATTTGATAAATAATTCAAAGGTTATCTATGAAAAATCCCCATAAATTGAGGCAGATAACTTATAATCGGTTCCAAACGCACCGTATTTGATGAAGACGACCTAATTTAGTAAAAAAATTCTTTAAGCACCTAAAACATAATAAATCTAACCAAAATATCAATTATTAGCCATAGGTTTTCCTATCCCACCATATAAGGTTTCACACATCCATTAAAATGTAATAAAAAATCAAGATAAGGGGGAAAAGGTAAATAAATCATAAATATTTGGTCTTAACTCAAGAAAAAAACGCCAAGGAATCACATAAAATCCAGCAAAAAATATATGGGAGCAGATATAGTCATAAGGGAGGGGGATACACCTGAAATGGGAGAGAAAGGGGTCCAAAATAACTTAACTCAATCAAGTGAATTTCAGAAGAAAAAAAACTAATTTTTTAATGATCTTGACACACCTATTTATTTTTCTACACCATTTAGAAAACCATGCACCCACCATATGGGAAACACTATCTCCCCAAACCCAAATCTACATAATTTTCCCTAAGCTTCACATGGTTTGAAAATTTGTGCCCAAACCATATAAAATCACATTGTCCCCCAAAACATTCCCACTCACAGTTAGCCACACTTTTGGATATATCCTAAGTCCACCATTCACCATGGTATGTTTTTTATAAAAAAAAAATTGAAAAACAAAAGCACCTAGAAAATACAAAAAAATCCAAGATAAATAAAAACTCAAATGATACTTTCCAGTGACCTGATAAGTATCACAATTATGTTGTTAGCTTTTTCCAAAAAATAATTATGTATTAGATGTGAGCCTTTGCTTATGTTTCTAATGACATGTTGAATGGCTGTGCCACATTCTTATAAATATTTTGATTAACATGTTCCTATTCTATAATCTGTTTAATCCAATTTTTATGAGATATGATTTATGATCATCATATTTTATGGTTTTATGTTTTGATTATTGGTTCATGTCTTATCTCACCCTAATTATCATCTTGATTATTCCCTAATTGGGATTTATAGATCCCCCATTTCTTTTATGTATGCCCCTAGGATATCCCATGTTGTGATATAAAAGTAATAAAATATAAAAGACTAAATTAATGACTAGAATATAGGATGATTTTGTTTATTTATAAATTGGAATATTATATATAATATCTCTTAAGTACATTTTACCGTTAACTTTTCTTATATACATGATAGGTATTTATGTTTAAAATAATGAAATAATATGTGTATGAGATGTGGTTTATTATATATATATATATATATTATATAATGTATAATGAAAATTTATGTCTCAAAGTATAACTTTGAGTTTCACCAAATCAATGTTCATCATATAGTATTATATATTATGATGACAAGTGAACATTAGTGTGCTTTGGGTTTCATAAAATGATATATAATTCACACACAAGTAATAAAATTATTTATTTATAAAAAATAACCAACTATTTATATCACATGAAGAATCATATGTTATGTCATTGTTATACCAAGGATGCATGTTTTATTTCGAATCTCTATTTCCAAGGGTTAATAATATAGCTATCATGAGAGACTTCAGAATTTGATATTTTTATGATATACTTGCGGGTGAGCTATTCAAGGTTGGTTGGGTATTTTATTAATCAAGTATCTAGATATGGTTTATCTAAGATAGTATATGTCCTCTCATATGAGTGGTATAACATCTTGTCCCTCAATTTAGATATAGTGAAGAAGTGTATGATCATGCCTATATATATATAATTTGATGTTATTTTTTATTAATATGATGGCCATGTGATGTCCTCATTTGTTTGGGTGAATAACATGTATTATGTTCATCCATTTGGTAAGTCTAAACTTAGAGAATCAAGATATAAGAGTAGCTTATATGGGATTGAATGACATCATGTTGTGTGGTCAATTTATGTATTTTAAAAATGTAATATATTATTATATATACTTTTATATGATATAACTAGTGTAAACGGTAATGGGAAAGAATTTTTTTTGATAGAGATCAAGTGATATAACTTTACTACCTGAGTATCACATGATCTTTGATATAGTCCAATAATTTCATAAAATTTTGTATTATAGAATTCAGAAAAAAATCATTGCTGAAAAATCTAATGGGGTAATACTTTGTGGTTTTCTAAATTAGTGTTATATTTTATTACCAAACTTTTTTATAAAGTGGTGAGAGGTACCCCAAATATGTTTTGTAATATATCTAAAAGTATTATTATATATTATTTTAGAATATATCCCTTATAATGTGACATATAGATAAAGTGTATTAATTCTATAAGGATTTGATTTAAGTGGTACATTATTATAAAAGTAAATTAAATAAAAACTATAGTTTGGGGGTGTAAAATAAACCATTGTTTAGTTTGGTGTGATCCATGACAGAGTGAGGTTTGTTAACTCCGTGGTTTAGTGCATTACAACATATATGTTATGTTATAAAATGTGTCATAGTTTTTTCTTCAAATATATGCTATTATATTCTATCAAAAAATCATAGGATTATTAGATGACATTAAATATATAAATTTTTTAGTTAAATTATAAGAAATAAATGCATTAATATAACCTCACATTACAATGGGTTGTCATAGTTTGATACTTTTTACCAATTTTTGGATGTTTTTGAAATGTTTTGAATCCCATGGAATGTCATTGGTTGCTATAAAATGATGTTCAATATTTATTCAAATTGTTAAATAGGATTTCCATTAGTTAGTGTGTTATAAAGCTTTGAAATAAATCATAGAAAATTAATTTCTCCCTTATATACACTAAATAAAGTTTCTATCAAACTATGGTTTCAATAAAATAATTCAAAATGATAGGGAGATTCACATAGCCCATAGATACCCTAGGAGGAAGGAATAAATTTTCTTTTTCATATTTATCTCTATATATCTTTTGTTAGGATGATTGGAATTATCATATCAACAAATACAATTATAAGAAATCTACATTTTCATTATTTATTTTGAATGAGTGGATAAATCTTATGAAAAAAATTGGTTTGTGTTGTTTATTTATTCTAGTGGTTTGGTCAAGGATTATCCCCTTCAAAACCCTTCAATAATATTATTCCTCCAATATAAAAAAAACTCTAAAAAATATCTTGTATTCAAATGTTTTAAGAAATATATGTATATATCTATTCATACCATATCTTATTATTCTCAAGATATGCCTAAAATCAAAAATTTAAGTTTTTAGATCTAGTTTTAGATTTATAACTACTTGATAAAAAATGTTTTTGTTTTCTTATAAACATCACTTTGATAGATTTTAATGTATTATGGTGCCTATTTTATTAAAAATTTCAAAATTCAAATGTAATTCATATGAGTAAAATAATTTAAAAATGTTATAAAATACTTATCCCATTGATTTATTTTAGACTCACAGCCACACACACATAGATGATTTTATAAGCTCAAATGGAATTAAGGTATCGATTCCCAACATCATGTTACTTTTTTTCATCATCATTACTTAATACATTATATTTAATAATTAATTTTTTCTGGGTTTACATTCAAAATATTTCTCACAATATCATGATAAAATATCCATCTCATGTTCTTATAGCCTAAATGTCAATTATTTTGACACCATGGCCAATCATTTTCTTACAAACTAAATCAATGATAATTCATTGAATCATTGATTTGAGTAATATATTTTCTTTTCCATTTTCTTCCAATTACGATAGTTAAATCATTCAAATAAAAATCCATTCTTCTAAAAAATAAACTTATTCTACTTCTCACGCAATTTAGAAACACTTAATAAATTATATGTTCACATCTATCAAGAGAATATAATTTGAGGTGATCTTATAAAGAATTCAATGATTCAATTTTTTTCATGTTTACAGAGCTATATTTCCCAAATTTTAAGAAACATCCATCAGATATCTCAATTATTCCAAAATAAATTTTATTTTGGTCATATGTGATGAGAAACCACTATATTAAATATAAGGATTTTCATCCTTTGATAATTTTTAAATAACCAAAATTACCATAACCTGAACACCCCATGACATGAAAAAGATCACCAAACCCCATGGGTCTTCCATTAGTCCCCTTATAAAAATTTTGAGTGCTTATAATAATTTTTATATTTATGGATCTATGTTTCTTAAATAGTAAGGCACATCCCTCATACATATCAATTCCTTCCAAAAGAACTTTTCTTTTATATATATTTGATGAGAAACCATTGTATAAATTTTAGATTTTTTTATCCTTCAATGATTTTTAAGTAATATCAATTACTATAACATAAACACCTTTAGTCATGAACCTTATAATTTAACCCCATGGGTTTCCTATAATACCTTGGTTTCCTTCCCAAAACACCATAGGCTATTACCCACCAGGGTCACCCATCATTCTAATGATTGTCTCCATAGACCAACACATTTTCTTTCAATGTAGTTTTTTCTCACTCACACACACTATAGGAAACTTACTAGGAGGTCACCCATTATACCACTACTTTAGGAAAATATCACTTAAGTATGGAATTATAGTCATGCAATCTTCTAAAAAAGGTTCACATTATTGACATGGGTAGTGACATTTATCATTTTAAGTCTCACTCTTCTAGGGTTGTTACCCCCCCCCCCCCACACTATTAAATCAAAATGACCTTATTTTAGACACCAATCCTCAAACCCAAGTATTGCCTCTACACTTCAGGTTGGGTATTTTCTATGATACAATTTTTAACAAACTGCCCAACCCATTATCATAGAAATAGATGAGGTTCCACTGACCTTAGGTGACATATCCTAGCCAATAAAGGTTGGAAATAAATGGAAAGAGATTGAAAACCCATTTGGGAAGATGATTTTATCTTTAAAAATATATAATCTATAAAGAAAAAAATAATGAAATTCAAATATATACTATATAATGAATTAAATTTAACCAATAAAACAAAAAAACCTTTATCCAAATTATATCAAAGTAATAGAGGATTCAATAAATGAGAACAAAAAATACTTTAAAGTAAATGAATTCATAGATACCAAGGTGGAACTATTCCAGAATCCCTAAACATGAACAAACCTCAATATCTACCTCTAACATCCATGCCTACAACATTATGATTCAATACTATTAAAGTATTAAACCTCTCCATTTCAGGTATCATGGAAAATAATGTATGCATACGTACTAAAGTGCATATTTAAGGGATTAGTAATCATATCCCATAAGAAAACATCATGAATTCCCATATATTCCACTAAAAATGGATCATGTTAGATTATATTTTTGTAAAATATAAGGAATCATATCAATGAAGTTTATAAAAATTGTATTTTTTTTGTAAAATAAAAGGAATAATATCAAAGAAATTTAGTTTTCATGAAATGAACACCTAAATCCATGAATTTTCTCATCAGAGCTCATGGATCTCATGTAATATCTTTATTTTCTTCCCATCATAACATATTTTTTTACCCACTAGGTAACTTTTCCAACTAATTACTATCCCTATATGTGAGAAAATTTTCTTTTGATTTGCTTTTCCCTCACTCTTACACACACTAGAAAAATTATCAGGAGGTCTATGATCCTAAAATTACTTTAGTTAAATTTAGTTTAACTATGGATTTCTAATCAAGTTGGATCCAGAAAGTAAAAGTGTACCTTTTTTACATGGGTAGAAATATTTAAAATTTTGAGTCTCAGTTTTCTAGGGGTGTTACATCAATCATCATTGTATGATCATAATTATTTATCTTGTTATAATATTTGGATTTTACACTCTTCTTTAGCTACTCCAATTAAATTGTAATATCATTTCAAGAGATATTCCCTTTATTTTATCATTTTCTATAACATCAAAACTAATTTGAAATTTTACCTTTTTCTGAGCTATGTAGTTTGTTTCTTCAATTTCATTAGAAATTTTATCCTCCTTAATTAAAATCAAATAGTTTTTCCATATATTTATACACACTAAAACATCAATATATATCATTAAATTTGAATATACTCATTTTTTAGAAAAAAAATTAATCATATTATTCTTATTACCTTTTTACCATTTTTTATCCTTTCATATTTTAGAAAAAATACTTAGAAATTTTATTCTTCACTTTCTATATCTTCTCTCAAGTTGATCCTTAACTAACACATTTAACTATAAAATATATATTTTTACATTTTCATCACCATAACTAAATTTAATTACTATATAAATATCCATCTTAAGTGAAAAAATATCACACTCTCTTTATTTTTACCAAAACATTAATCAACTCCAACAATGTGAATGCATAATAAATAAAACAATTTATGTCTTCATCCATAATTAAGATCCATAAAGTGGTTAAAAACATTAATAATTTTTTTAAATTAATCTCCAACTACTTTTATAAAAACATTTAAATAAAATAGAATTTTCTTAAGAGGACATTATGATTTATGAAACTTTTCTTCATGTGAGTAAACCTATTCTTACCTCTTGAAAAATATTGTGTTTTTAATCAATGATTTTACTTATCTAAAAAAATAACATATCAGTCTTCTATAATTCTTCATACTTCTTAGCTTGCTACTTGGAGTCAGGTGAATAAATAGTTTTCATCAATGTTAAATTATCATCTTTGACATTTAAAATCATATTGATGAAAATAAAGAGATCTATTATCAAGATATATTTCTTCTCCATGTCTTTTTATTCATCATATTATTCTCCATTTTATTAATTGATATATAATTCCATAATTTTTTGGAGTAAATTGTTAATTTTTGAAGAAAAAAATAGTTCATTAGCACTGAATAATATTTTTCCCCACCTTGAGAAGTATTTTATGCCCTTTTATCATATTTTTTCTCGTTCCCTTCATTATTGCCTGAACTCAGGTTATTTTTTCATCTAGATCATGATTTTATTCTTTAAAAAATCATTTGATAATTAAGAAGTATCCTAGCATGATTGAAGTGGTTCTTTGTAATAATACCTTATTCTATCCATTTTAATATAGGTCCTTACATATTCCCTTATAAAGCCCCACTATGTTTTGGGGTTCCTTAGCATTTGATAGAAGGACCACAAGTCATACATAATTTTTTAATTCATTAGATTCCATGTATATATATATATAAATGGGTGGGATTGAACCATTCAATATTATCATTTGTACGGAAATTAAAAACATAAAAAAATAATTTTTCATAATTCATTCATTTTCTTTAAATGTCATCCCATACACTGTAAAAAATGTATCGAGAAAATTGGTATATAAAAACATGAGGAAAATCCTTCCTTGTATTTAAATTTTCAAGACTTGTGGTCTATTTTGGAATATAGGGGAAACTTTATTGGATTATTCATATGTAGATACATTTAGTAATGAATAGTAAATCTATTTTGAGTGATCTGAATCTAGAGATTCAATACCTCGCTTTGTATCCTATTTTGTATATTAAACCCACTGACCCTTAGCCTCAATTCATATCCATCAAAAATACTTTTAATTAGATAATATATATTTCTCTTTTGTGTGGAAAAAAGGATGTTTCCAAGACTATCATATTAATTACATGATTTTGAGATAAGAAAAATTTATATATTTTTCACACTTTAGATTTAAGTGACATGAATTCATTGTGAGGTAGGTTGTGACATGTGGCATGGGTGGATTGAGGAAGTTGAAAAAATTTAATGTGAGAAATGAAAATAATGTGAAAATTGATCTAATGGATGAGAGATGATGAATTTCTATTTTTATGATAAGTATGGAAATTTTCTCACCCTTGATTTTTCTAGGTATTATGATGTAGATGTAAGATTATTTTCTCAATTGTGAAAAATAGTATGTGTGTATGAGTGATTAAAGCTTAATTTCAATTTATTTTTTATTTATTTTTCTGTTTAATCCACAAAATTTAATTAATAATTTTCATAAAATCAAATTTTTATAATTTTATTACTAAATATGTTATTAAACTATTAAAATGATTATTTTCATTATATTACTTGTTTTTATAAATTTAAAACTCATTTTAACATGTCTTCACTGATTATTATTTTTTCATATTTTTCTCTAAACTTCTTGAAGTTGTAGGTTATTGAGAAAAAATAGCAAGGTTCCCTCCTTGAAGAATTATGCATAAGATAGTTCTATTAAGAAGTGAAAATTATAAAATTTAAATCTTCATGATGAGATACAAAATGTTATGATGTTGTGATGATAGAAAAATCAATAAAAATATATATATAAGGTTTTTGAACCCGATCCCTTGATATATAACTTATATATAGATTAAAAAATGATATGTAATGTCATAGACTATCCCAGAAAATCCATCCTACTAAACCATTAACTAGACTTTGGAAAGTCTAGAAGGGTATTCTTGATCCCCAAAGGCTGGAAACTAGAACCCAGGTAACCAACAATGTAACATCCCATACTAAATTCCACTAAACTAGTTCCCCAATCCGGGTCACCACATGGAAACAACCACACCTCCCCATATAATAGAGGATTAAAACTAGAAATGAGAAACTATGGTGTGTTTTGGGTAGAATATTCCCTCATATTATAGAAATAAACCATTAAGAATAACAAAGAATTGTCCATGGTAGTGAATAATCAAAGTGTAGGAGAAATAAATATAAGAAGGATATAATAATAATAAAAATATATGAAGGCCCGAACATCTATATAAAATATACCAAACTTCTCCCCCACCGGTTTAATCACACATATATAGGTGCAACTAAAAGAAATTAATATAAAATTATATGGATGTACTACTAAATTTGAGACGAACAACATACCTGGTCACCATGACACTCTCAAACTACTCTATCCTAATCAAGAGAATCCATACAAGAATCTTCACTTGATCATGAAACCTTCAGCCTCTACCCTATCTATCATTCATCTATGCTCAACCTAAAATTATATATACTCTCTGTATGCCCCCTGAGGTTCTAGTATTGGGGGTAATAAATAAATCTCAATTGGCCATCCATAATAGTGAACCTATAATATAATTTCATAAGTTTATCCTCATGAAATATGTTCATCCTAGCTAAAAAATAATTGAAATAATTAATAAATAAAATAAAATAAATCCACAGTCGATCCTTGGACCTATGAAACTGATTTACTAAACATTTTGTAAAAACTTCATTGAGATGGATGTCATATAACTCAAGTCGTGTATAAACCTGTAGACCATTTGGGTTTTGACCAACATCAATGACACCCTCTTTGGTTAGTGATGGAATGTCTATGATTATTTTACTTTATATGACCAAACACTAGGACTCAAGATATGTAACTAGTCTATATGTGTATAATAGTAACAAAGAATAAAAATTATAATTCCACTTATCCTATGATTTTATTCTAGGAATATAATATCAGGGATTCAATTATCACTCAAGACATGATATAATATCCTTATAATATTGGAATTACATGTCCATTTTTGGATTTCATGTCCACTAATCTCAATCATACCTATAGAATTCCATGTCCTCTATAAAATTCCAAGTCTAATAATTCTGATTAAATATAAGGAACACCATATCCAATAATAAGAAATGCCATTTCCCATAATGAGTAAATCCATGTATAATAATTTCAATAATATAAATGGAATGAAATGTATACTAAAATTCAACCAATAAGGCTTGAAAGTTGGATCCCAAGAAGCACCTCTAGGCATCCTAACAAGGAAACAATCAATCAAAAGTTCTTAGAAGCCGAATCCTAGGAAGTACCTCTATACAACCCCATAACTTCATCACATTGAACCTAGACCCATTAACCATGTTCTAGGAATCACATATGGACCTATAGATGCATCATTCGTAACTAAGTGAAATAATATGTAATGATTGATAATGGTTGAATGCCTAAACCCTTCACTAGTTCAATAACACCTTAGTATCACATGTTGGGTATGGGTTTTAAGGCGGCACCCAGTATCATCTCTACCTAAAACCATAAATCACTATAACAAAGTTGGTTAGACACCAAGTAACCCACTGGATCCCCTAAATCAAACATGGAAGAGGTATCCTACTTGTTACCCACATGGTCAAATCTTAAGTGAAGGAATCCTTCTTGGGATCGTCTAAGTTAGCATGTTATAAAATTCATCCCTCTTAAGATCCTCAAAAATAGTAAGTTAATATAGGTATCTAATAAAAAACATTTATAATTAGTAATTAAGTTTAAGAAACTTATATAGATCAATGTAAATTGTAAGTAAAGAGAAGCATCATAAATGGGAACCTCTAGGTTTAACATAAGCATAGGCATCCTACATGGGATCCTAAGTCACATACCAGTTTCTAACAACCCATATCCTCACAGTCCTAAAAAGGCTCACCACCAATGGCGGTGTCTATGGGGGAAAATTCATAAAACATTGTTCTAGGTAGATGGATCATGTCCTATATCAGGTCAAGGTCTCAATCAAGGTTGGTCTTAACACCAAACCAATCTGTCTCATCAAGTTGTATGGTAGTCCTACTAACTAGGTAAAACCTCTAGAAAAGTAATTGGACAAGTAAATTTGAGATCTTGTGCCCCATCATCAAATAATTATCCTGATCCACAAGGGGGTCTTGTCCCATGTATCATTGTTATAAGATATAATAAATTGTTTACTAGCGGGAGAACCTCCTCATCATGGCTCACCCACCCAAAAACACCTCTTAAGTGTCCAAAAATCTCTCCAAGGATTTATTATCATTATATATGAATAAAAATGTTCGTAATGTACTAATTATGTGTCCAATTATGACTTAGTGTATCAAAATAAGGAAAAACCTCAAAAGTGTAGCAATGGAGAAGTACACAGTGTGTATACATGAGTACACATTGTGTATTCTTAAATCCCCACATCGGAATGTACTTTAGCCTAAAATGGAATGTAAAACCCAAGTAAATGAAATTTAAATCATGTACACATCATGTAACCGAGATGGGGTACATTTTTTTGAACCTCACATGGCATGTCTATGTCTTTTTTCCTCATTGGGTATTTCTATATGGCATGTAACCCACACGGGGTTTGTTCGTGTACCCTACACAGTCAAGCGCCCCTATACAGGCTATTTCACCATGTACTCAGCTAAATGGACAAGTACCACTACATAGTGTATATACCGATTTCAAGGAATGTACTTCCAAAAATACGTCTCCCTTAAATGGGAATAACACGTGTCATGTGTACCTTAACTACATGTCATGTGATTGGGATTTTTGAATGGAAAACCATTAAAATGGCATGAAATAATTTTTATCCCTTGTTTAAGAATTGATAGACCCCATAGGTGACCTTAGCAGACATTATTGATCCTTAAAACTAGAAATTGGTAAATATATATGTATTTACAGCATAAAATTAAAAATATACTACCTTTGGGTGGAATCTACTAAAACATTTCTTGTATTGGTGTTCCACCACTGTCGCATGATTATCTGGATCCTCTTGAGATCCCCAATGAAACCTTTTCCCCCATATCCATATCCCATTTATCTATAGGTTTTTATTAAGGAGATACCATAGGGGTGTGTATGCAATTTTCATGGGGGAGGAGAATAAGGAAAAGAGAAAAATAAAATGAAGAAAAGAAAAATAAAACAGGGCATGGGCTCGGTGCCTGACATGATTTTATGCCATGACTAGGACCCCCCCCCCCCCCATTTAGGACTCAACATAGAATATGGAACCTTAATATGATGATCAATTCAAAATATATCATTGAATGAATTTGTGCGAACAAATTAATATTTATTTAATTAATTATTAATTATTAATTATTCTTCAAAAAATAGAACGACTCATAATTCCGCTAAATATGTATCCTAGGATAAAACACTATTTTAGGATCAACATAACAGTTAGAAAAATTATATGAGATCGTCTGCTATGGTAAAAAAATATTTTATCCCTTATGAGAATCTGAAAGAAAAAAATCAAATTTCTACTCAAATTCAGAGTTAGGGAAAAATTGTTCTTTAGAACCTCCCCACCATAAACATGCCCATCCCCAACAATCCTTGGTGGTGAAATGGTAGTCATTTTCTAATCTCAAGAATCTATGAACCTTTTTTATCTTGACAGTCCCAAAATTAGTTTCATAGCATTAACATGTTTCCACATAAGGTATACATTTAATTGTGGCCGATCTGGTACTCCTCATAATAGGAATACACTTATCATCCCCTCGTAACAGAACTCTATATCCCACACTCTATACTACACCAAATGTAATGTGTGATGTCATAGATTTGGTTCACTCAACTATAACTAAACTCAGTTTCCCACATAGCCTCAAGAATATCGTCCCATACACTAGAGGCTTCCAAATAGCAATGATTCTTCATGGTGGAATAGTGGGGAGACTATACCCTCACGGCCAGAGTGTACCATAGAGGTATATTCATATCAATCAATAGAGAAGGTATATAATTAACTAAGTAGCTGAATATTAAAAATACATCATAAAACTAACAATGAAATCTCATATAGATGTTTCATAAACAATGATGATCATGGTATACTATAAAAATTCTAGGTAACACATGTAAATAGTGATCCAATACAATATGTATTTCAAAAGAATGAAATGGCCTAAAATAACTATCCCTGTATAGTATCACGAGCCTAAATCCCAGTCTTTTTCTCCCCTTCTCCAATGTATAAATTAATAAATAATCTGCAAGTGGGAACTTTCCCCTATCCCAACCTTCATCCATGAAGTCCTTATGGGTACCCAACGGAGGCACGAATAAGCAATTATACAAAAAGTATTTATCATGATGACAATTTTTATGTTGGTTATTTATACCTTATGTGAAAATAATCTTATATTGATTTATCATTTTGGTTATATTATAAATGATTTCAAAAATGAATTACCTTGATTGATAACATTGGATATTTTATAACTGATGTTATAAAGAAAATTTTGTTTTTTTATCACTTTTGTTATATAATAATTGATGTTATAAATCCAATTTTTTATGTTGGTTATATAATAACTGATGTGATAAATCAAACGTCATTGATTTATCATGTCAGTTATTGTATAACCGATATTAAAAATAATTTTATTAAATCAGTTATAGAATAACCGATGTAAAAAATATGAAAAAAAACTCCTTATCATGATAATTATTAATTAACCAACATGATAAATCATATAAAATTTTTATGAACTTTTGTTTCGATTCATTATACTATTTTTATTTCGGGTGACAATGACTCGTTCTCTCTTGTGTGGAAACCCTTAAATTGATTCTTTGATCCCCTAGCCTCTAAATAAATTTTTCTAGGTCCATTTATCATGTTTTTCATGGGTGAATGTATCTGTTCAAATTGCAACTCTCAAGTAATTCTCACATGATTTGTAATGACCTTACAATTATCATTGGCTTGAGAGCTCAATGAGTCATTACTAGGCCTTAACCGACATCCCCAAGGTGCCAAAGGCTAGCAATAAATGTCGAAGGGTTTCAAATAAAAATGGGGGATGATTTACCTTTTATGAGAAAACCCATAAACTAACCAACCAAAACCAAAAATGACTACATGATGCATGAATAAATGAAAGACAACATAAAAAACTTCATTTGTAACAACCACATCAATGTACACAAAAACGGAAGACTAAACCAAGTAACAAATTCACTACGGATAAAAAACCTAAGACTCTCAAGAGACTCCACAACTCTGTGCTCCACAAAATCCAAGCTCCACGACATCTCCCAAGCATCACCACAAACCACTAGTAATGAGATGCTTTTCCTTTACCTGTGTCCAGGAATACAGCATCTTCAAAAGCACCAAAGTGCCAAAGCAGGGGTGAGTATAAAACTCAGTAGGTTTCCCCAATGACTTCCCTACTCACGCCACTAGGATAGAAGAGTTAGAAACAGTTATATAAAACAGTTTATATAAATCATTTTCACAAAATTAGTTTACAACTAAATATAAACAAGTTCCAAAACCATTCACCACCAAAAGCATTTCAAGAGAAAATCAAACCAATTTTTCCACCAAGTTATTTTTTAAGAAAAATAACCCACAAGCGTTAAACCTATTCCACAAACATTTATTTTTGGCTTATCCAACCATTTCACAACCCCATGAAATCAACCATGCATGATTCGTTGTGACAGTCCCATACTAATGAGTGGTTTCTCGTCGATCTACCAAGTCGTCACAAGGTAATTATTTCCCATGTGCCATTACACCTTTGGCACCAAGCACAAGGTCATATTTCAATCAAGACCCGTACATAAAGTCCCATGTTCCAGTACACCTTTGGCACCGAGCACAATGTCATATTTCAGCCAAGCCTCATATATGAAACATGAACACACACCACACATTCCCAACAATCATGCCAAAATAACCCTTTCAATAAAAAAGCTTTTTTTGAAAAACCATTTCCATCAAAACCAAGTGTTTTCAACCAATTAAAACCATTTCAATAAAACTCACTCTTCATTGAAAACTGCATCCATCAAAATAATTTCAATCACAACCCATTTAAATAAAACACCCCTTTTTATTGAAATCTTATTACTCATCAAACCATTTACAGTTTCATCAATTTAATAATTTAGAATCAACATTTCAAATTCAAGAAGTTATAGCACTTTTCACAACAAATCACCAAGGTTTCACAATTTCATCCAAAATACAAATCATCACTAAAGAGGATTTGTTTCATGCTTTTCACAATAAATATCATTAAAATGATCCAATTTGAATCTAATCCAAACAATTATATCATGAGGAGTAAATATTGAAGCCACCTACCTCAACAAGTTAGGTGAAAACCACAACACACGAATAATGCCAAAGAAAACTGGGTCAAAACTCTAAGAAACCTCCTTAGATCTCTTCTCCTAACACAACCAAGACCAAATTTTGTCATATTTGGAATCCACACCCTCAGATCTACCCATAATGGGCATAGATATAAAAAAAATAGAGAAGAGGAGAATTAGATCTATGTAGATCTAAGAAAACGATCAAGAACGATCACATACCTTAAGAATATGGCTTCGATTCGCCAAGAGAAGCCTTCGGTTCACCTCCGGAACACTTGGGAGAGGTTCTACAACCTTCAAGGCAGAGAAATCCCGAGTTAGGATCGCTTAAGATCTTTAGTGAGGCAATTAGAGGCAATACAACTTAGATCCACAATTTAAGGATCTAATTTTAAGTGACCGCACGGTTAGTCCACACGGTTTGATAAACCGTGCTCTAACCGTGCGTTAGCTTCTTCCTCGGCCATCCTTCACGCACTACCTCATCGCACAGTTTTCCCAAACTGTGTGCAAACCATGTGGTTACCTCTTCCCATTTGACCATCACCAACATGACTTTCACAGGGTTTGGAAAACCGTGCATAGCTTTTCACTACTAGAAATTTAGGTTATAGCCACAGTTCTAAACCGTGGCTATAGGCCCAAAAACTGTTTCTAGAGGTTATAGCCATGGTTTCATGAACTATGGCTGGTATTGGCGTGGCTCTAGGTCAGAGCCTATAGCCACAGTTTGAAACTGTGGCTGTAGCCCTATAGCCATGGTTCGAACCATGGATATATCCCAAAATCTACAACTCCAACCGTAGCTATAGCCCTAGAGAAACAGTTTTCAAACTGTGGTTGTATGGTCATCCCTATAGCCATGCCAATAAAGGCCACGGTTCATATAAAAGTGTCTATAGGGCTTTATCCATGGTTTAAAATTGTAGCTATCGGCCTTTCCACTAAATAAAAAAATCAGCACGGTTCACCGTGCTGGATTTTGGGAGGACACTACAAACTCCCCCCCTCCCCCCACCCACAGCTCCCCCACCCTACAATAGCACTCCCTGCTCCTGCAAACATCCCCTTATCCCCACCCCCTTCTCCTGCACACCTTCCCTGCCCCACCCCCTACACCTTACACCCCACCCCCTACCCCCTCTTCACTGCACACCCCCCCTCCCCCCCCCCCCCACCCTGCACCAGCACCCCGCACCCCCTGCTCCTGCACACCTCCCACAACATTCAATTTTAAAACCAGTAACCTGAAGCAACATGTAAATAGAACATGTTACCTAAAATTAATAAAAAATCTATAAACCAATAATGCATACCTTAAATACAAACATGGAATCCTTTGAAATCTTTGAAAACAATCTATAAAACCCAAAAACATGTATCCTTATAACCTAAAAACAAACTATAAACATGGAAACCTATAAAACAATCATTCATATCTTAAAAACAATAATACCTACAAAAAAATTTGTAAAACATGAAAAACAATGAAAAACAATAGAACTTTCATCCTAAAAACAATAATACCTTCATAAAAAACATGTAATCTTATAACCTGTAAACTAAAAACCTATAAAACAATCTGTAAACCTATAAAATAATACAAACCTAGCAACTAAAACCCGAAAACCTAATAACCTCAAAAATTTGTGAACCTGTAAAACAATATGTAAACCTGTTAACGAGCAAAACAATCTGTAAACCTACAAACCAATCTGTAAAATGATTTTTAAACATGTAATCTTATAACCTAAAAACATTGAAATCTATAAACATGGAAACTTTTGAATCTCCATCATGCATACCTTAAAAATAATAATACCTTAATCCTGTAAACCTAGAAACTAAAATCATTCCCATTACATAACCCCCCCCCCCACCCCCCTTACTGGACCCCCATGGACAGCAGCCCCAGCCCCCCTGGACAGCAGCCACCACCCCCCTACTGAACCCCCCTAGATAGCAGCCCCCCTACTGAACCCCCCTAGACAGCAGCCACCCCCCCCCCCCCCACACACATCCCTTGCACCCCCTACTAGAATCCCCTGGACAGCAGCCCCCCACTCCCTTCTGAATAGCAGCCCCAACCCCCCTGCTGGACAGAAGCCCCCCTATTGGACCCCCCTGGACAGCAGCCCCCCCCCCCCCACAAACCCCCTGGACAGACCCCCCCCCCCCCCCCCCCCCCCCCCGCTGGACCCCCCTGGACAGCAGCCCCACCCCCTGCTAGACCCCCTAGACAGCAGCCCCCCCTGCTGGACACCCTGGACAGAATCCCCCACAACAGGACCCCCTAGACAGCAGCCCTCCCCCCTGCTGGACCCCCTAGACAACACCCCCCCCCCCCCCCACACACACACACACAACCCTTGCACACCCCTTTCCCCCCTTCTGGACCCCCCCTTGCACCACCCCCTGCTGGACCCCCCCCCCCTCCCCCAGACACCCCCCGGGGCACCCCACCTGCACCCTCCCCCTGCCCTCTAGAAACCCCTCCCCTGCAGACAGACCCCCCCCCCCCCCCCCCGAACAAACCCGAGACACCCGCCTGCACCCCCCTGCCATGCAGAAACCCCTCCCCGGCAGACAGACCCCCCTGCCCCCCCCCCCCCCCCAGACAAACCCTGGACACCCACCTGCACCCTCCCCCCTGCCCTCCAGAAACCCCTCCCCTGCAGACAGACCCCCCTACCCCCCCCCACCAGAATCATTTCTGCCAGGTCCCCACCAATTTACAAAAGGCATTATTTTTGTATGTTCTCATTTATTACATGAATTTTACTGATACATGGTGTTATACACATGAAAGTTATAGACATGTTTTCTCCTATATCATCTATTTGGGAATTGTAGAATTTAAATGTGTATCATTTGATCGAGGATTTTTCAACTTCAGTTTCCCTCAATAGATCTAAAAGGACGATTATGGAGCATTGGATCGCTCAACCTAAGGCCTGGTACCTTGTGGGTTTATGACTGGAATCTACAATTTAGTTCTAATGACTTTAATGAAACTTGTGCATAGATCTAGTTTAAGATTCATAGACTTAATTGAGAACTATGGAACTAGGAAATCTTATATGATATCGCATTCATGATTTTCATTTCAATTATGATGAACTATTCCACTAAAAATGTAATTTTTGGTCATTATGCGTGTGTATTTGTATAAGTGGATTTAAGTTATAGACTAATTGATCGGGTTTCTCTTTCCACTCAATAATTTGAAATCTCTCTTTTATAATAGAATACAATAAAATGCATGTGTTCTGTGAGTCTTGTAAAATTATTTGTCACTCAAAATCTATATGTAGAAGTGATATGTGCTCCAATTTTCAGATTATATGTGATGAGTTTCAGAATTGTTGGAGGAAAGGAAAATGTTGGACCAAATAAACAATTGAGGTTCAGGCTCCACATCAAGCAGTTGAAAATTCAGGGCATGTCCCTGTTTATCCCTAGAGGATCAAGTTCCTGCTAACGATAGGTCGATTATTGATCAAAAAAATATTCTATGCGTTTGATTTCTAGAGGCTTTGATTATACTATTCTTGGATCATCCCCCCATTATAGAGATTCATGTATTTCTGTTTCTCCTAACAAGTTGCAAGTGAAGAGTTCCTAGGCTGATATGGAAGAGAAAACACATGCTGACACAACTGTTTTTCTTTGTAACGAATATCTATCAAGGGGTATAACTGATGAACTTGAAGAGGAATTTGATGATACTCAAGATAAAATGGAATTAGATGTGAAAGCTGACATATATTTCAATTTCTATAAATAACAAAGAACAATCTCTTCAAAGTATCATAAAGGAAAATAAAATAAAGTGTGTACCACTTCAGGGAAATTCAAAAGTCTTGAAACATGAATTCTCTTATCATATGCCCTTTTCTAGATAAATCTGCTTCCAGTTTTCCATGGATTTCTAATTAACCTATAAATATTTCACAGCCAGATCACTCTAGGGGTGTGAAAGGCAGTTGTCCATCTAAATTGACTATGTTGGAACATCTTAATAGGACCAGTGCTGAAACCTAGCCTCTTTTTGAGGTTGTTATCAGATGTTCCAATGGTTAAAATAGAATGTATGTGTTTTGTAATCATGTACAGGTAAATCCTTCAAATACTACATCTGCCCTGTCTCACACTTATACAGGTACTACTTAGCTAGAAAGTAGGTCTCCTCATGGGAATCCTGCCAATTTTACTATTGATAAAGTGCATGACAAGAGTTCATGGGCTGATATGAAAGGATAAATATACAATTCTTAAAGGTATGATAATACATTAATTTATTTTAATAAATGGAGATTATTTATGGAATCCTTGACTATAGAATGAACCACTCCTTAGTGAATTTGGATAATCCATAATGGATATAGAAATTTTTAATGTGGAGTTATTATGAGTGTTTTCACCAGAGATCCAAAATTTGAATCCTATCTATGGGAAATGATTAAGATCCCCATGATATGATTATCTTGAACAAGTCATGACGGTTGGTGATGAGGGTAGTGAGAAAAATGACAAATTCCAAGTGTGAATAACGTTCATTTTTAAATATTAAAACAATGAAAGGATAAGAGAGAAAAAGGATCCATCCCTAGTTATCCATAAGATCTAGTATTTTCCCCTATGAGGCAATGACTAGGCTCAACTTAAAAGGTAGTATATGTATCATATTGAGTGATGAAATAGTGGATGTCTTCACTAAAGTCTATGTGGGACTCAGAAATAGTTTCAACAAAGAGAGCAAGACCACCCCATGGAGGATATGGACCATGATCATAGTGGATAGAAAATAGATTACTTTTTTTCACCATGTCATGGTAAAACTCATGGATTTAATGTTTCATTTAAATGATTTATAAAATAGTGGAATCATGGTCATTTGCAGTCTATAATCGAAGGAATAACAATGAATAGAAGATTCCTAAATCTCATTGTGGAGAAATATTTAGAGAATTTACTTGAAATCGAAGGAATATGTTTGACCATACTAAAACCATACTAAACCCATGTACAAGACATTCCATCCAAATCATGCTATTCACTTAGTGGTGACTTGGTCATTATTGAAAATTCAATCTTAAAAGTCTAACGGCTCTTAAAGGGTGTCTTGGTTCAAACAAACATTTTAATAAAAAGAGGGAAACCCCCTACAGGGATATAAAAATGGTCAAGTAAGATGTGTGCTTTATGACTAACAATGACATCAAGTATAAGAAAAACATCAATGCAAAAATGAGAAGCAAGGTATACCACTATGAGTTTTCACACACACTGCACCTCTGTTGTGGGTTGGAATGTTGGTGGAAGCGGGATGAAATGAAGGTTGAAGGGGGATGGTGTGGGCTGGATGTGGCTGGAGCAGGGCCAAATAATGGCATTACCACGACATGACTGTGGCATGACCGCGGCGTGACCGCAGCATGTTGGCCCGGTCCAGCGACATCCGTGGGGGAGCATCTTCCTGCAAGGAGTGAAGAGAGCGGGAGGAAGCGGGGCATCATTCTGGTCGTCACACCGCCAGCAGAAATTGTGATTAGTCAGTCTCAACATTGATAACAAGACTCATGGAATACTATCATTGTGAACTGCTGCAGGGTGTCGTCCTAGAGCTGGGAGAAATCATGGCATTACCGCGGCATGACCGCGGCATGTTGGCCCTGTCCAATGGCATTCGCGGGGCAACATCTTCTATCTAGGAGTGAAGAGAGCGAGAGGAGGTGGGGAAACATTCTAGTCATCACCCCGTCGGTAGAAATTATGATTAGTCGGTCACAACATTGATCATAAGAATCATGGAGTATTATCGTTGTGAACTGCCGCGGGGTGTCATCCTAGAGCAGGTCCAAATCACGGTGTGACTGTGGCATGACTGCGGCGTGACCGCGGCGTTTTGGCCCAGTCCAGTGACATCCGCGGGGCAGCATCTTTTGGCCAAGAGCGAAGGGAGAGAGAGGAGGCGGGGCAACATTCTTGTCATCACCCCACTGGTAGAAATTATGATTAGTCAGTCTCAACATTGATCATAAGACTCATGGAATACGATCACTATGAACCACCGCAAGGTGTCTTCCTGGAGCAGTGCCAAATCACGGCGTGACTGCGACAGGACACTGCGGTGTGACCGCGGCGTGATCGCAGCCTGACTGCAGCATGACCGCGGCCTGACTGCAACGTGACCGTAGCATGACCGCGGCGTGTTAGCCCAGTCCAGTGACATCTGTGGGGAAGCATCTTCCGACCAGGAGGCGAATGGAGCGGGAGGAGGCGGGGAAACATTCCGACCGTCCCCCTCCCCCCTGCCCTACAAACATCCCCCCCTGCCCCCTTCCCCCTACCCCCCTCCACCCTGCCCCTTCCCCCCTCCTCCCACCCCCTGCCCCCTTCCACCTACCCTGCAGACCTCCCCCTTGCCCCCTGCCCCCCACCACCCTGCCCCCTGCCCCCCTCCACCCACTCCCTGCCCCCCTTCCCCCCTCCACCCACCCCCTACCCCTACCCCCCCACACATGATCATATTGAAAACTATGAGCTCCTAAAAACACATGGGATTCTTTTTTAATATGTTACATAGTCTTCATTTCCAGATAATTCTCACCTTCTTTGGATTTTATCTCAGATGTTTCATGAATCTTGCTTACAACCCTTGAAAATATCCTAGGTACTGTGGCGCCTGATTTCCAAATAGAAAAAGAAAAAGGAGACACTCGTCCCTCCTTAGGCTTAGTTTTATCTGAAGCACAAGGGTGTTGTACCTGATGATCTTCAAAAATTTCAGATAATTATACCCTTATTGAGTTTAAAAGACACTGTGACTAGATTATCCTCCTCACCTCCCCTTCATGTGTCAAAGTAACCTTGGTATCCAGTGAATCACTAGCTAGAGAAGCATAAAAAACATGTTCCCCATCAACATGAGTGCTAGATTGAGACTCGAATATACCTTTGGACATAGACTCTAGCAGTTCACTATGGAATTTCCTTAAAGAAAATAGGAAGAAAACTACTCCTCTTATATTTCCTGGACAATGTGTTGTTTAACTCTGAACTATTTTTTAGTAGAGAACCAAATAAACTCTGGATGTTTCTTAGATAGGTCAAGCTCTACAAACAAAAAATAATGAATGAGATGTTTTCCCTTTAAGCATCTTCTGATCGACCTAAAATATTTCCAAGAATGGTGCTACAAATATTATGAAAAGAAGGATTTTAAAATGGAAGATGCAATCTAATAGTCTAAATCCATTGGGACAAAAACTGAGAGTCTCTCCTGGAGTGAACAATTAGGTTCCACTGGTAGAGGAAACATGGTTAACAGTTGAAAGAACATGAATATTTGGAAAAGACAATCCAAATCCACCATTTCATGCAACCTAAGAAAAAATCAATGAGAAACTCAGTTCAGTACACCTATGGTGGGATCAATATTTCTATTAGGGAAGTACAGAATTAGAAAATTTGAGGGAATAATGTTTTACTACTGGAAAACAATTGAAAAATACTGAAACATTTTGGTTAACCTGAATACTAGTGATTGATCTTGAAAGAAGTGATTTCAAAATTGATGCATGTCGAACCCCAGGGAAAAAGACATAGAAGAAGAAGGTAAATGAGACTTCAAGGTACCGAATAATAGATAAGGTGAAGGATGGGAAACTATGAAGGGAAGGAGTAGGCCCGACGGTAGCTCCAAACCCCTGAAACCTCAAGTCACCAGTGATGCTTAGTAATGTTTCTCATGGATGAGAAATCGTATATTGGATAGTTTGTAATGACAATGGATTTCTTTTTTGGTTCTTAAAATTTAATTTTGGTGATTTTTAATTAAAATTATTAATTTTTAATTGAAATTTTATGTTTTGGGTGGATGGATTTAGTAAAGGGGGGAAAAAGTGTGTGGTGTTCCTAAAAAGCAGTAGATGGGGCCACCAGTAAGCTATTATAAACCACCATGAACATATTAATAGTATAGTGGGCGAGGGTTGGCTCTAGACTAACTAATGTATGGTTGATGGTTGGAACCAAAAAGTTTGTGGCCATTGGTCAGTTGGTGGTTTTCCACTGGTTAATTAGTGCCTTCCTTGACCATGTTTTTCATAAGGGCAATTTATGTCATTTTTATCATGGATTTTAGAGGTGGATTAGAATGAAATTGGATTATTTGTTCCACTTAGTTGAAAATAGGATGATATGGATGGCATGAGAGGATGTTTTCTCATAAGATTTAAATAAATGAATGATAATTTTTGATGACTAGAGGATTGGATGACCCCTGATATACCTAATTCGGTGAGGTTTGGAGATCTAGAAATGTGTAGGAATACCTAGAGGAATACCCCATGGGATCAGGAAAGTCATAGGTTACATAACATGTAATCTGACATTACTGGTACTATGGGACCCCTAGGCTGTGTAATTGGTCTTTTGGTTGGATTTAAATATCACATACCATGTGACATGGTCACACAACATGGGACCCATATTAAAAGTCTAACGACACTTAAAGAGTGTCTTGGTTCAAAAAACTGTTTTAATAAAAAGAGAGAAACACCCTACAGGGATATAAAAAGGGTCAAGTACGATGTGTGTTTTATGACTAACAACGACATCAAGTATAAGGAAAACATCAATGCAATAATGTAAAGAAAGGTATACCACTGTGAGTTGTCGCAGATAGCGCACCTCTGTTGGAGGGGTTTTATTACAAAACCATGACTTATTTATCAAACGAAACAATTTTCTTAGCTGACACTTATTCAAGAATTGAAATTTAATATAAACATGCAGAATTAAAAAGGCAACTAAATGCAATTTAAAACATTCTTAAATTAAATATGCTAGGATAGGGACCCAACATCAACCTCAAGGCGCGTTTTCTTTTGATGACAACAACTCGAATCTTCCTTTTTTCCGCTTGCACGCATATGCAAATTAACATATATATAAGGACACCTAGCCCCTATGTACATATTTTCATGGCCAAATATGCACAAGGGGGATCCTTATATATATGTTTATACGTCCATATACCCTTTTACACTTACACGCATATGCATTTTCCATATCTATATATAAGCATACCTAGCCCCAATATATATATTCATGCTGCCATGAGTGAATATATATAAAGAGGGAACTTATATATGCATATTCCTACCTATGTATACACATGTAAGCATTCATCAACGGCGACTCGAATCCACCCCAATGAAAGCCAAAACACACAACAAAAATATAAGGAACCCAACAATCAAAAAATCCCGAATTAAAATTGGGCCAATGATTAAAAACAGAATAAAACATACCCAAATATTGAACTCATTGTCTTCGATGGTGGTGGATAGAACTGATATTATCATAAGAAACTACCTATAAGAAAATAGTGGCAAAAGAAATGAGATATAACAACTTATTATATATATGTGATCAGTGTGTCAACTGTACATGATAACTGATACATGAATCCATAACCAACAATGAACAAATAATATTTAAATTGATATGTACATTCCAATACTAAATAACATGATCATTAATAAAAATCTTTATTTTTCAAACAACACCTTCAATTGTCTATTCAAAAATCAAAAATCACCAAAATATGAGAATAGAGTAAACCTCCATCATCACTTAAAAGAAAGAAATAGGGATTATACATTGTTATTAACCTAGAAAATCCATTCCATGAATGTATAAAATACCTAAAACTCTTCATGCCTATATCCTTCTTACTTTTCTAGATTGAAACCTCATTTTTAGAATGTTATTCTTCTGGAATTCACCTTTATTCTTAGTTTATATAGGTTTATCAATTTTATAAAGTAGATAATTTTCCTTATTTTATTCTTACTCAATCTGCTTGGATTTTTCAAACCAGTTTGCTAATATGATTAGACAATCTTTTGGTGCATGATCTTCCTTCTTCTTGATTGTATATTCCTTTAAAACTCCACACTAAAATTGTCAAGAACTACCCCACTACAATATCAAATATTGATACTTAACCCAACACATTGATCTGAATGACATCTTGGAATACAGAATCTCTAAATAGAATATTTACCAATATAAACTCCTCATAATTAACTGAACACACTGACTATACCAACCACTGTAGGTAAATCATTAATTTTGGTGCGATCTTCAAACCAAATATGGTTCATCCAACATCCAACACCAAACACTAAATTCATCCATTTACTATCTATGTTCATACATTTCATAACCTTGATAATGATCACCATCCCTTGATAAAGATTTAACTCAAAATAAATGATTATGAATCTCCCCACTATAGTATTTTTGATAGCATCATCAATCCTACATACACATGTCTAGTTCCTAATATCACATTATGATCACTATAGAAGATCTTGTCCCAAAAATGAAATAGCACCATGAATTCCCAAAACATGCTCTTATTCTGTAAATCTACCATAGCATCTCATAGAAGAGGGACTGAAACGCGATCCATAAAACCTCCTCATTCCTTCTTTTATGATCAAATGTATTTATCCATTCTGATTCATCTCCTTTGAATTTAGAAACTTCTAGTTTTACACATATATCCTCTAGAGTTCCAATCCTTTCATATCGGAACTAAACTTTTTTCAACATATTTTAAACATCCTACGATCCCATGTAACTACTGAAAAATAGATACTGCTACTCCTAGAACTCATGAATAACTTAGAAAACCATTGTTTTTCCTTTTCGAATGCCTTGGTCAATGGATCAATGTAGTTGTAACATAATATGAGGGAAACAACCACTTGATCATATTTCCCATGAGAATAAAATTCCATCCAAATTAGATGATTTGTTGATGAATTTTGACTCAAAATTATTCAGTAATTACAACATTGCTAATTAGAAATCCATCATTCCACAATCCTAAGCATGCATTATTACCACAAAATCATGAAACTACCTTTAATCCATAATTCATAACAAAATATCATTTCCAAAACACCAAACCCTGAGGTTTATCATAATAATCTAAGGGTTACTCTCCTACACACCAAGCATAACAACCAAACCCCACACATTCACCCCTGATAATAAGAAACCAGCCACCCCTTAACTGATCTAACAAGAAACTTCCTAATACAAATACACAATCAAATCACCCAGAAATCCCCAAAATTCCTAATATTGAGAGTTTTACATTAAAACATCAAGAAAACCCCCAAAAAGATCCACCAGCATGAGGGATTACCACCAACCCAAACCCCAAAGTCAAATCCGAACCATACCCAATACATAACCATCATATTCTAAACTACTAGGAATATAATATCCTAAAAACCAACTAAAGGTTTTAATCTACCATATAAACATGATTAAGATATCATAAATCAAACAAAAACACGTGAAAACCACTAATTTAGATTCTATTAATTAATACATCGTCAAAAAGTTATTCTAGAAAACACCAATTCATATATTATTGATGTTTTAATTAATCAAAACCGCTTTCAAATTAATTTTCCAAAAACATGACCACAAATATTACATTATCAAACCCACTTTCTAAACAGACTTTCCTTTTTTAAAACTATTTTTCATAGAAAAGTATTCATGAACATGTAGAAAAATACCTATATTTCAAGTACGATTCATGAACTCAGATTCTATTTCCACCCCATGCCAAGAGTCAAACAAAAAATAACAATCTCAACCCAAAAATAATACTTGAATAAATATCTCAATGTTAACAGTGTAAATCTATAATGGAAAAAAACACCATTGGTGACTTGGGTTTCCACTGTACAGGTGTTCTTGATGCATACAACCGGTGTACATCCTAATATCCAACCATTGGAGAAAATACACATGGGTGAAATTTAAGGGGTTAAAACCCTAAATACCTTCTGTGGGTAATTAAGAGGTCTAACCGGCCGAGGAGGAGGATGATATGCGGAGGTGGGGTAGCCACGTCAGAGGTGCACCCGAGGAGGTGGTGGGGCGGCTGTTTCGGGGCAGTGTATGTGGGGTGGTAGAGTTGGGTGGCAGAGTCGGGGGAGGACGCCGCGATGAGGATTCCGCCGTGAACAGCATGAGAGGTTGACGGTTTGGAGAAGAGGGTAATGGTGAGAGAGGTTGACGATAGCGTAGAGGGTGTTGATCGGAAGCGTCTGGAGGAGGGATCCACAGTGAGAGATATAGATGGATAGGAGAAGAGGGTCGCAGCAGATCAGGGGAGGAGGATAGGAGAGCCCAATGTGGATTGCAAAAAAAAGAAGAGGAGAGGAGAACCTGATGCGGATCGCAAAAAAAAGAACTGAGATGTCTAGCCACTGATGGGTAATTAAATCATGGCTATAAACTAACTATAGCCATAGACTGATAAAACCATGGCTATAGGTCTATGGCTATAGCTTAAATTTCTAATAGTGTGTGCGTCACCACATTTTTTCCTTTTTACTCTTTACAAGTATCCAAACTTCCTCCAACCATCTCACATATGCTTCATGCATTTAAAAAGCATAAAAAGGGTTACTTACCAATAACTAGGGGCACTAAATTCTCCCCACCATTGTCCTTTACATCCATGGAAAGTAGAAAACCTATGCTTGTCTGAAAGAGTTCTGGCCACTACTCCCTCATTTCTTTCTCGCGTTCCCAAGTCTCTTCCTGAATCTGACCATGTTTCCACAAAACCCACACTAGGCTGATTCTTTTTCCACGCAAGACTTTATCCTGCCTATCCACAATCTGCACCGGGATATGTATTAATGAAGCATCTGGATCTAGGTCAACGTGATCCCATCTGATCACATGGTCAGGATCAGGCTGATATTTCTTCAACTGAGATACATGGAACACATTATGCATTGCACTAAACCGTGGTGGTAATGCCAACTGATACGCCACCTCACCAACCCGTTCTAGTAACTAAAAAGGTCCTATATATCAAGGATATAACTTGCCCTACTTCCCAAAATGATGATGTCCAACCCTTGGAGAGATTCTCAAAAAGACATGACCACCCACAACAAATGACAACGGTCTTCGACGATGATCCGCATAAGATTTCTGACGACTCTGCATTGTCTCCATCATCTTCCTAATCAACTGCATCTTCTCCGTTGTTTCTTGGACAAGGCTCGGCCGAACTATTGAAGTCTCACCTGTTTCCACCCAGCATAGTGGAGAACGACAAGGACGCACATACAATGCCTCAAACGGAGCCATGCGTATCGAATCTTGATAGCTGTTATTGTATGAGAACTCCAATAAGGGTATATGATCCTCCCATGAGCCACCAAAATCCATTACACAATATTGCAACATGTCTTCCAACATTTTTATAATCCGCTCGGATTTCCCATCCGTTTGAGCATGATACGTCGTGATCATAGTCAACTGATTCACAAAGGTTTTTTGTAAGTATTTACAGAAACGAGATGTGAACCTCATATCTATATCTGAGATGATAGACACCAGTACACCATGTCTCTTTACCACTTCTTTGATAAAGATTTTTGAAAGATCTTCCACCATATGAGTTTCACGAATAGGGATGAAATGGGGGAACTTGTTCAGACAGTCCACTATCACCGAGATGGCATCGTGTTTCCAGACCGTTCTAGGAAGACCTGTAACAAAATACATTGCTATCTAATCCCATATCCACACTAGGATAGGTAAGGACTATAACATACCAGCTGGTCACTGATGCTCTGCTTTAACCTACTGACACATTAAGCATCGCAAGACAAACTCAGCCACCTTCCTTTTCATTCCGCTCCACCAAAATTGTGCCTTCAACGATTTATACATTTTCTGTGTACCCGAATGTACATCTGATCTTGAATGGTGGTAAGCATGAAGGAGTTGTTCCTGACACGCTATAGGTACAACCATCTGATCTCTGAAACACAAAACTGAACTCCCATCCATCTTCCATCCCTCAATTGTCTCCCTACCATTAAGTTTCGAACTCACAACTTGACATTCCGCATCAGATGTTTTTCCCTCTTTGACCAGTTTTACCAAATCAAGAATAAGAATAGCTGAAAAGAAAATTGCAACATCACCTCGGTCTTCACATTCCACATGCATGTTGGCTAAGACCGACATAAACTGCCATTCTTCTGAAGCTTCCTTTACCAACTGAGCATACGACTTCCTGCTTAATGCATCGGCCACCAAATTTCCCTTGCCCGGTGTATACATCAAGTCAAAGTCGAACATTTGAAGATACTCCATCCATATCCTTTGCCTCAAATTCAAATCTCATTGTGAGAAAATGTGTTCCAAACTTTTTTGATCCGTAAACACAAAAAAACTCTCACCAGAGAGATAGTGTCTCCATTTTTTCAAGGCATGGACGACTGCAGCTAACTCCAGATCATGTGTTGGGTGATTCTTCTCATGCACTCTCAACTTCCTTGAACCATAAGCAACAACATCGTCTCTTTGCATGAGAACACAGCCCAACCTTGATCCTGAAGCATCACAATACACCACATACCCCTGTACTGATTCAGGCAAGATCAAGATAGGTGCTGATATAAGGTGAAGTTTCAACTCTTGAAAAGATCTCTGACATTCCTCGGTCCATTGAAATGCACTATTTTTCATTGTCAATGCTGTCATAGGTGAAGTTAGTCATGAGAATCCACGCACAAAGAATCAGTAAGAACCAGCTAGACTAAGAAAACATTGTATTTCAAAGACATTCTTCGGCGGTTTCCAAGAAATAACTACTTCTATCTTTTTTGGATCCATTGAAACACCTTTCTCAGAAGCAACATGGCCCAAAAAGCGTACCTCTTGTATCCAAAAATTGCACTTTGATAATTTGGCATACAACTGATGGTCTCTCATGATTTCCAACACTATCGCCAAGTGTTTCTCATGTTAATCCCTTGTTCTTGAATACACCAATATGTCATCCACAAAAACCACAATGAAAGAATCCAGATATAACTGAAATATTCAATTCATAAAGACTGTTGGGGCATTAGTAAGACCCAAAGGCATGACTATAAATTCGTAGTGGCCATATCTGCTTCTGAAGGCTGTCTTCAGAATATCCTCCTTCTAAACTCGCCTCTAGTGATATCAAGACCGCAAGTCAATCTTAAAGAACCACTGATCTCCCCTCAATTGATCAAACAATTCATAAATGCATGGAAGTGGCTATCTATTCTTTATCGTAACTTGGTTAAGTTTATGATAATCGACACATAACTGTAGAGTTACATCTTCCTTATTCACGAACAAAACTGGCGCTGCCCACAGGGACATGCACGGCTGAATGAAACCCTTGCTTTCCATCTCTTCTAACTACACTTTAAATTCCCATAACTCTATTAGTGCCATCCTATAAGATGGAAGGGAAATAGGACTAGTCTCCGGATGTAGATAAATCATAAACTCCACTTCCATTAGAGGTCGTAACCCTAAAGAGTTCGTGGATAGAAGACATCTAGAAATTGGTCCACCACAGCTGGAAAACAAGTTTCCTCATTCTCTTCCATTGATTCCAAAGTCAGCGCTGTTAATTTGTAAGAGATCATTCCCACCATTGGTGCCAACAAGCTCTTTTCAACTTCCTTTACCATCCTCTCTCCTCTGAAGAGATGGTCGATGTCGTCTTCAGTCATGAAACTAACCGTTCTCCTATAGCAGTCGATGTGAGCCTTAAAAATTGTAAACCAATACATACCTAGGATTATATCATAGACATCCATATCCAACATAGAGAAGTCCCATTTCAGCTCAGCTTCATCAATGGTTATATCACATGATCTACACATGAATGCTTGATATTCTCTTTCACCCAGAAGAGTTTGCAGTTTCAAGACAGAAGGCATCATTTCTAGTTTTAAACATAGAAAGTCAACAGCACGAGATGCAATGAAGTAATGTGATGCACCAGTATCAAACAACACTTCCACAAGGGTAGAATTCAAAAGAATCGTACCTCTCACTATAGATGGTTTGTCCTGATCATCTACCATTAACTGTTCATCTCCATACAATTTCTTCGTTATTGCATTGTTCTCTTTTTTTAGTTACTGTGATTTCCCAGGTTGAGGAGTCATGGTATTCCGAGAATCACCATGGCTAGCCCTATTATGATGACCAGACTGATTCAGTTGTCCTCGTCCTATCGAAGCATAAGATGCTTGCAACACCTGAGAATTGTTCCAAGCACCTGAACTTGGAGCGCTGCGACAGTATCGCTGAAGTTTCCCCATCTTGTTGCAATTGTGGCATTCTCTCGGTGGTGATGTACATTCTCGTTTCATGTGATTAAAAGAGCCACATTGAAAACACCCATCTTTGCTTTGGGGTCATGGAGGAAGGTTCACTAATCCCGCCACCTGGTTCTGATTGACAATCCCACCTTGAAAGTAGGTGTCCCTCTTCAGCTTGTTGCTAGCATTAGAGTTCCCACCTGTTCCCATGGGTATCATTATGCCTCCTCCTATAGATCTTGAGATATCACGTTCAGCAACCATTTCTCTGTTCACCATTTCTGTATAATCCATAATACATAGCACCGCAATCTTCGATCAAATCTCTTGCCTTAGCCCCGATTAGATGATACATGCCTTTAACGATGCCCTCGCCGCCACCTCTGGTGAAAAACAGACTAAATGAATGAATTTAGCCGCATATTCTATGACATAGAGGCTCTCCTGTTTCAAGATGAAAAAGTTCGTCATTTTATGGATCTTGAACATGTGAGGATAGAATTGTTTGTTGAACAATTCCTCAAAATCCTCCCATGTAAGTCCTTCATCCAATTTAGCTTGAACCGCTAAATCCCACCACGGACGTAGATCCTTGAGCATATATGTCACGAAATTTACTTTCAGCTCCACTGGTGTGCCAATGAAATCGAAGATTTGATTCATCCTGCTTAGCCACACCTCCCCCTTTTTGGGTTCATTATCACCCCGAAAGTTAGGTGGATTATGATTCATGAACTGGATGGTATGATCCATGTACCTTGGTTCATTCCTTCGGTTCCCCGTATCCACAACTTGAAAATCTTGGAAAATATTGTGAACGAGCTCTGGGTTCACGCATGGTTCTGGTACAACCACATTCTCCGCCGCTTCTTCAGGTTGGTTTCGACGACACCTACCGGGTGTCATTTTCTAAACCAACAACAACATCGTCAATCTCACTCTCTAGAAATTGATGGCTTAGCATTTCAAATTCTATCACATCAACTATAACAACACTGTTTTTCTCAAAACAAGATTTTTCCATGTCCAACCATTTTTGAAAACAATCTGCATGCTTTCCAAAATTAAACAATTTTCAAAATACACCAAATATCCACTTTTCAAAATCCTTCCATTGAAAATCAAATCTGGATTTTTCAAAATTTTACATCTTTTCACACAATCATAACTCATTCATCACCCTGAGATATGAAATCCTAGTGGGAATTCATTCCTCTAAAATGCATGTCATGCTTATCTCATTTCCTAAACCCATGACAATGATATTTTCATGATTCTAGAAGTGTCTCCAAACACTTATGTACCCAACACCCCTATAACATGATGTTCATCATAAACGGGTTAGCTACATCCTTTTATTCTATACATTTCATGTTCTGAAAATCCTACTCATGTCTAAGATTTCAACCCAAGCAATATAGAAGAAGGAACTTCAACTCCAAGAGCAAGAATATCGATGACCACTTGTCAGGCAACGACCGAACAAGCTGGTACCATATTTACCTCAAAAGAAGGACCATACTGATACCATTTGTAATGACCCGCCAATTATCATTAGCTTGAGAGATCAACGAGTCATTACTAGGCCTTAAGAGACATCCCCAAGGTGCCAAAGGCTGGCAATAAATGCCGAAGGGTTTCAAATAAAAGTGGGGGATGATTTACCCTTTAAGAGATAACCCATAAACCAACCAACCAAAATGAAACATAACTACATGTTTCATGAATAAATGAAAGACAACATAAACAACTTCATTTATAACAACCAAATCAATGTACACAACAACGGAAGACTAAACCAACTAACAAATGCACAGAGGATAAACAACCCAAGACTCTCAAGAGACTCCACAACTTTGTGCTCCACAAACTCCATGCTCCACGACATCTCCCAAGAATCACCACCAACCACTAGTAATGAGATGATTTTCCTTTACCTGTGTCCCAGAATACAGCATCTGCAAAAGCACCAAAGTTCCAAAGCAGGGGTGAGTATAAAACTCAGTAGGTTTCCCCAATGACTTCTCTACTCACGCCACTAGGATAGAAGAGTTAGCAACAGTTATATAAAACAGTGTATATAAATCATTTTCACAAAAGCAGTTTATAACTAAATATAATCAAGTTCCAAAACCATTCACCACCAAAATCATTTCAAGATCAAATCAAACGAATTTTTCCACCAATTTATTTTTCCATAAAATAACCCACAAGCTTTAAACCCATTCCACAAACATTTATTTTTGGCTTATCCAACCATTTCACAACCCCGTGAAAAAGACCATGCATGCTTCATTATGACAGTCCCATACTCATGAGCGGTTTCTCGTCGATCTGACAAGTCGTCACAAGGTAATTATTTCCCATGTGCCATTATACCTTTGGCACTGAGCACAAGGTCATATTTCAACCAAGACTCATACCTAAAGTCCCTTGTGCCAGTACACCTTTGGCACCGAGCATAGGGTCATATTTCAACCAATCCTCATATATGAAACATGAACACACACTACACATTCCCAACAATCATGACAAAATCACCCTTTCAATAAAACACCTTTTTTTGAAAAATCATTTCCCTCAAAACCAAGTGTGTTCAACCAATTCAAACCATTTAAATAAAAAACCCTCTTTATTGAAACCCGCATCCATCAAAATCATTTCAATGACAAACCATTTCAATAAAACACCCCTTTTTATTGAAATACTATATCTCATCAAACCATTTACAATTTCAGCCATTTCATAATTTAAAATCAACATTTTAAATTCAAGAAGTTACAGCACTTTTCACACCAAATCACTAAGGTTTCACAATTTCATCCAAACTAAAAATCATCACTAAAGAGGATTTATTTAGAGATTTTTACAATCAATCTCATTCAAATGAACCAATTTGAATCTAATCCAAACAATTATAGAAAGAGGAGTCGAGAGTGAATCCACCTACCTCAACAAGTTAGGCAAAAACCACAATGCACGAAGAACGCCAAAGAAAATCGGGTCAAAACTCCAAGAACCCTCCTTAGATCTCTTCTCCTAACACAACCAAGACCAGATTTTGTCATATTTGACATCCACACCCTTATATATATTCATAATGGGCATAGATCTAAGAAAATTAGAGAAGAGATGAAGTAGATCTAAGTAGATCTAAGAAAACGATCAAGAACGATCACATACCTTAAGAATACAGCTTCGATTCGCCAAGAAAAGCCTTCAGATCACCTCCAGAACGCATGGGAGAGGTTCTCCAACATTCAAGGAAGTGAAATCCCGAGTTAGGGTCTCTTATGAACTTTAATGAGGCAATTAGAGGCAAAACGAGTTAGATCTGAAATTTAAGGATTTAATTTTAAGTGACCGCCCGGTTAGTCCGCACTGTTTGATAAATAGTGCTCTAACTATTTGTTAGCTTCTGCCTCGGACATCCTTCATGCATGGCCTCATCAAACGGTTTTCCTAAATCATGTGCAAACCGTGTGGTTACCTCTGCCCAGGTGACCATCACCCACGTGACTTCTGCACGGTTTGGAAAACTGTGCGTAGCCCTTGTGTCACCACATTTTTCCCTTTTTACTCTTTACAAGTTTCCAAACATCCTCCAACCATCTCATATATGCTTCATGCACTTAAAATGCATAAAACAAAGGTTACTTACTAGAAACCAGGGGTACTACAAGTTTCGATTTTGTTTATTCACGGATGTCCTAGATCTACTTTTTCAATTTTGTTCATCAAGTATTTCACCATTAATTTTTAAATGAGGTTTAGTACCCTAATATTGTTTTATAATTGGTTGTTTTCATATTCCTAATCTGTGTTATACAATTTCATTCATTATTTCTTTCATTATTAATTTTTGAAGGCTGTTTAGTATCCTGATATTGTTTTATTGTTGTTATCTTGGAATTTTTTTTCAATGATGTTTTCCCTTAAGTTACTTACCTTATTTACAATGAGTATTATAGGGAGATAAAATTAAATATGTATTTTTATTTATATATCCATACCATTTTACCCTATATACATTTTATATATATCTTTATGTGTTATAAATGGATGAGACAGTAATTGGAATACTAGATTACATTGTACATCTTGATAATTAATTCATTATAACTTATTATGCTTAAGGGATATATATAGATGATATCATTTTTGGATTGGTTAACTATTTATATTATATCTTTGTTTTTGTTACATTCCACTACTTTTCATTTAATATTATTATAGAATATTTATTACTTTTCTAGAGTATACATTCCACCAACCATAAAATTATTAAAATGTCGCTGCTAGTTTCCAAACTCTAGAATACATGGAGGCTCGCTTGAGGCTATAATTCACACTAGTATTATTACTATTCATAAAGTGAACCAGTTTGAGAAATTTTATGTTAGCTAAGTAGCCCCCAAAACAACCTTTCAAAATACCTTGAATAGGATATTTGTACCACCTTCTCAAGACAATATTTGTTCCTCTCAAGGCCTGTACAGAACATCGTTTTCCAAAATACCATTTTCCACAACAAACTCAATAAGAATTTTAAAACCCATAAATGTGACCATCAAAATTCCATGAAATAAATAAAAAATTTCAATTCAATACAATCCTAAGACCTCTTAGGTTAAAATTTAAGATAATTATGATGAAAATTTAAGTAAAAACATTCATGTTGTGATGGGTTAATAATAATCACACTATGGGATGGTTTTTTATATTTATATAGTTGTTTTCTATATTATTTCTTAAAAACAATATCATTATAATTTTTAAATACGTGTATATTTGTTTTATATTTCAGAATTGTGTTACTTTGAAATTTTGAATATTTCATATAAATATTAAAATGGATTATCTAACCATATTTTCATTTTAAAATTATTTTCATGTATATATTTTTATGATTTATCATTTATATTTAAATTTATCTTCCATTATTGTGTAGAATATGTAATTATATTTTTCAAATACGCATATATTTGTTTTATATTTCGAAATTGTGTTACTTTAAAATTATGACATATTTCATATTAATATAAAATTGTTTTATCTTAACAATATATATAATTTTGATTTTTTTTATAGGTAATAATGGGTCGATGTTAGATTATAGCACATCAAATAAGTGATGAATTTGACGAAGGTGTTGATGATTTTTTGGAATTTTCTAAATGAAATGTTCTAAACAACAACATTTTTTTCAACCCACGCATCAAATGTTTAAATATGAAGAAGTTAAAAAAGTAAAGATATCAAAGATTATTTAATTTTTCATGGTTTTAATCTGAGTTACAACCCTTGGATTTGGCATGGTGAAACTGGGAAAATTTCAGATCAACTGATGATTATTCATTGCAAGATGGTAACTCGAATGAAAATGAAGAAATGATTCATTATATTGAAGGAGAACAAATTGAGAAAGAACCGAAAATAGAGCATCTATATAGTGATTCTAAAAATCCATTTTATCCTGGTTGTATGGATTTTATAGTTTTATCATCGGTGTCAATATTGATTAACCTGAAGGTGAAACATGGATGGAGTAACAAGAGTTTTACAGAGATGCTATAATTGTTGACAGATATTCTTCCTAAAGACAATGATCTTCAAGATTCACATTATAGGGACAAAAAAATATTATGCCCAATGGGATTGGGATATAAGAAAATACATGTATGCCCAAATGACTATGTGATACATTGGAGGGAATATGAATTTTTTCTGGAGTAACCTAAATATGGGACATCACGGTATAAGTTGAAAAAAAAAATCACAGTCTGATTTAGAGATTACAGAGGTCTCTGCCAAGGTATTTCAGTATCTTCCTATAATTCCTCATTTGAAATATTTATTTTCTAATTCTTGTGATGAAAAAAATGTTAATATGGAATGTTGATGAGTGGATATGTGATCTAAAAATATGTCATCTAGCGGATTATCCACATTGAAACAAAATTGATGAGAAGTAACCTATATTCATAAATAAAGTTATAAATCTCATTCTTGGGTTATGAACAGATGGAATGAATCCATATTGAAGCCTCAGTAGGACACATAGTTCATGGCATGTTTTATTGGTAATTTAAAACCTATCTCCAAATTTTTTTATAAGGCGCAAATATGTCATGTTTTTTTTAACAATATTTTCACCAAAGTAACTCGGAAATGATATTTATGTTTTCTTGTCATCATTAATTGATGATTTCAAACTCTTATAGGGGGGTGGTATTAGGCTATATGATTATTATAAAATATAATATTTTCAACTACATTCAGTGATTATGTTCACTATAAATGTCTTCCTAGCATATGTAAATTTGTCTGGATATAATGTTATGGGGCATAAAGCAAGTATAATTTTTGAAAAACAAACTTTATATTTTCAATTTCATAATGGGAGGAAAAAAGTAAAAATGGGTCATTGAAATTTTTTGCTTATGGATCACTCTTATAGAATATCAAAAAATGAATTCAATAGATCACAAGAATTTGATATTTCTCCAAAACCTTTATCCACTATTGAGTAATTTGAGAGGGTGAAAAACGTTGATGTGACATTGGGAAAGACATATAAATCTGTTAATGATATACATATTTAGAAGGAACTATCAATATTTTTTGAGCTACCATATTGGAGATATCATGAAGTAAAACATAGCATTGATTTCGTGCATGTGGAAAAGAATATATGAGACAGTTTGATTGGGACATTGATAGATATTAAAGGAAAGACTAAAGATGGGTTGAATGCAAAATTAGACTTACTATCAAGGGAATATGTTTGGATATAGCTCCCACTCTTTATGGAAGGTGAATATTTCTTCCCTTGTCTTTTCATACATTATCTAAGAGAGATACAATTATATTTTTTTAGTGTCTTCATGATATCAAAGTGTCGTAGGGTTATTCTTCAAATGTAAATTCTTTTATGTCTTTGAAGGATTTAATATTGACAGGTATGAAATCTCATGATTACCATGTCATGATGTAATTAATTCTATTAGTTTCATTTCGGGGAATATTTCTCATCCGTTTCAGAAATACTATCATGAAGGTGTGTTATTTTTTCAATTAAATTCACAATAAGGTGATTGATCAATATACTTTAAACATTTTGGAAAACTAAGCAACGTCTATAATTTTTTAACTGTAAATGTATTTTCCTCTATCTTTTTTTTGTATATAATGGTGCATTTAATAGTTCATTTGGTTCGAGAAATAAACATTTGTAGATATATATATCTATGTTGGATATATCCTTTTGAAAGGAAAATGAATATATTGAAGGGGTATATTAAGAATCCATATCGACCTGAAGCCTACATTTTTGAAAAGTATATTTCTAAAGAGGTTGTGGAGTTTTTTAAGAGCTTCTTATTAGTGGCAGAGCACAATAGTTTGCCTCCATCTCACCATGAACGAGTTAATAATGAGTGAAAGGGGATTCGTGGTTTTAAAGTCAAATAATTTTTAGGTGAACACATGAAGAAGGTAAATTTATACATCTTGAATAACATAGCTAATGCTCGACCATATAATAATTGAATATTAATGTGTTTAAACAATGTCATCCAAAGAAGAAAGAAATTTTGATTTTTAATGAGCATAAAAAACATTTTTCCATGGTTTAAAAAGACCGTGCGTGGTAGATTAGATGCATCAGAGACATTAAGATGGTTATTAGGTGGTCCAAGTTTAAATGTGATAACATGGTCTACGTATGAAATAAATGTCTATACATTCCATACAAAATATCAGGACAACAGAAGTGGAATTTAGAATAGTGGTGTATTGGTGTTCATAAAAGTAATGCATTTTTAGAGTTCTAAATACAAAAATCCAATTTCAGCATCAAGTGCATATTATAGAGTCATTGAAGAAATATGGGAGTTTTATTTCATTCAAATTATTGTTCTGGTGTTTAAGTGTAAATGGTTTATCGGTAATAATAGTGTCAGACAAGATGAATTTAGAATGTCACTTGTTAATATGAAGAGATTGGAAATCACATATGATTCTTTTACAATGGAAACACATGAAAAAAAATTTATATGTTCTTGATCAATCCTATATGAAGTGGTTTATTATTTTATATGGAAAAAAACAATATGTTAGTGATGATAAACTTGATGAAGATACTAATTTATGTGAGATACCCACTTCTATGAAAATATTATCTGATACTAATGATGAGAATGTTGTAGATATGGTTTATACCATAAGGAATGATCATGAAGATGTAATTTGGGAAAATAATCCATTAGTACATTCCTAATAATATAGGTAACATATGTTTATTTCTTGTTAAATTTTGTTAATTTCATAAAATGTAAAATATTGTAATTTTTTATTTATTAAAACATGTATTAAAACTAATAAAGAGAAATGTTTGTTTATTTTAGATTATTTTTTTTATTTTACTGTGTTTACCATTGCGCAACTTATATATTTATTCATTTTGTTGAATGAAAACTATTTTAAATCTAATATGTTTAAAATATTCTTTTTTGTGTAAAAAATGATTTATTAGGTTAGACCATTTTTAATATTCCTACACCAATTTTGGATTTTTTTTCATTTATTTATTTGAAATTTAATATATCATTACTGTCGTTAGAATTTCAGTTTACTGTAAAAAAATATGAATAATAATGTGTTAAGTTTTAGATTACTTTTGTGTTTAATAATTTTTCTTTTGTTTTCAATAGAATTGTAATATGTGAATTTGTATATTTGTGTACTAAATGTTCGTTTCTTTGATTTTAAGGATAATGATATATCAATCACTTGATTAACCACATACTTCTTGAGATGATCTTCATGATCATACCTCTAGATAGGAACATCCACGTGCTCATCTTGATTTTCCCCAATCTTCTAAATGTACTCCCACAATGAAAAAGAAGATTTTGACGGTTGGTAAACAAGGTTGAACACATTTACCAAAGTTATCACTTGCTTGTAGCCAGGACCAGAGGATAGTGACAGACATTGATGAGAATGATATTATAAGAGGTCATAATGGAAAGAAATCAAGATTTCTGTATCAACTCAGGGTAAAATAAAATTCATCAATTTTGTTTAATGATTATAGAAGTGTTGAAAAAACAATACTAGATCATTTTTTGGAGACCATTTTGGGGTGATATTTTTTCTATTGTTTGACTAATATTGAAATTTTTATAGTATAATATGTTTTTCCTCTTCCTTATAAGATAAAATTTGATATTCCTAACACTGGAGGAGATAGGAGGAAATTTTTACTGATGGATGATAGGAGATGGAGGGGTTTAAAATCAACCCTCACATCTGATTTTATTTTTGGGCATAGGCAATATGGCAATCCATGTCATATATATCCTTTTATAGATGAAGACACATGTAAAAAAATTAAATTACAATAAAAGAAGAATTTTTTGTAATGCATTGTAAACTTTTAAAAGTTTTCTTATATTACTAATCTAAGTAATGACTGCTTAATGATTAATTATTCTTAATTTATAGAAATTGAGGATATCTCATTAGGAGATACAATCTAGAAACGTATACCCTTATAGTTTATCTCGGGGATGGTATACTTTATTGGAAGAACAAGTGATGGATGAAATATTAAAAACACATAGAGCTGATTCTTCAAGATTTGGAGAGGTTTCTTCTCTATCCCCTCCACCTAGACATGAAAAATGGAAGAGGGGTCAGATGAGAAAAAATGGGAAATATCTTATGGAATAATTGAGGGTTTTAGTTGAGAGGATTCTATGATTTTTATTTTATTTATTTAAGTTAATTAAACTGTTTAAATACTTTGAATCATTATAGAATTTTACAAATAATTCATACAGGATTATCTTATGGAGGAGAGCAAAAATGGGGTATTTAAAGGTGATGGGAGGCAAGTTATTTTATCCATATCATTGGGAAAGCCCAAACACCTGGGTCATGTATGAGGATACCTAGAGGGTGTATCATTGAAAAAAGTTTTACCACGTTCTTCATATTCTTCCATGGAGGGTTTTTATAAAAAAAAAGGAATCTTTGGAGGCTGAAGTTCAAAATATTAATGCAAAGATGAAGGAAAAGATCAAAGTGTCAGTATATTCTATGTTTGTAGACATGAAAATACAATTTCAAATTGCAACTCCTGCTCCTCCACCTCTTCCAGTAGCTCCCACTCCCCCACCTACACCTATAGACCCCATTATTTATCCTCTACCACTTACTGCAGACCCCATTTTTTATCCTAATCCTACACCCCCTCCTCCATAGCTTCCTAGTTATTGTGATTTGTATGTGGATGATTCTCACGATCATATAGTTCCATATGGGATGACATATTATATAGGAGATACAATTAATCATCAATTGTTAGAGGTAGATAATCATAGGGTCACTGTATTGGATATTATAGATATATCAATTGGAGTACCGTTACATACAGATGAGGTGAGGATAGTAGGATAAAGTATCAGTCACTTTTTATTTTGGTCATCTAGACTTCTGCGACACATTACCATAGAGGTATGTGTATATTTTATTATATTTTTTCTATTAATTTTTTTAACATTTGAAAGTTAATATATTTATCTATTTATTTATATGAATACTTTAAAGGTAAAGAAATATTTTATAGCCAACAACAAAGACAAAATGTTATGAAATCAGATATATATTCTGGTAGTCCTGAAAAATTTTCAAGATATTAAAATTTGTTGGCAGATCAATATAAGTATCTAATGGAAGCTCATGTTTTTAGACATGAAATAGATTTGGGGATTCTGAAAAACGATATCATAGAGCTTGTTACCAGAGATAAGTAGGGAATCAACATGATTCATGTTTTTCCCTATAAGTCTTAACAAAAATCATTACCTATGTTAAATTTATTAAAAATGTATACATATTTTTATTTTGTATTAGTTGTATTTATAAAATGTGCGAGGAGAATGAAATGAAATTTGTATATGGATTGATGGAACTACATTTTATTTCACCTGAAGCGCATTCATTGACTGAGGAACAAAGAATAGTTTATATTACTGAAAGATTTGAACAGAATGTAATTATGCAGTGCTATATGATTCCTTATGTTGAGAGGTATGGTACATAAATCTCAAAAACTGTTATTTATCTTTTAACATAATAACCACTAACATTAAATTTTATTTTATATCAGTGACCATTGGATGTTATGTGTTTTTTTCTAAGGGGGAAGACACTTTTCTGGATATGCTCTATCAATAGTGATGTGCGAGTAAAGTTTAATAACATGTTGTAAAAGTTTTAACGCTTTGACCCCAGTTACCCAGAGTCGGTGCATTATTTTAATACATTGGCATGATTACAAGGAATAATGTCCCGAAGGACCAATCAATTTAGAAGTCTTGATAAATAGATTACATACATGAATGTTACATTACACTTTATAACATACAAAACAACAAAAATAATCCTTCACGAATGTCATTATTCTCTTGGCTTAACCCTTCATATCAATCACAATACACTTCTTGGAATCTTAGGGAAAATAAAACTTAGAAAGGGGTGACCTCATATTCTCAGTAAGGATAACAATACAGTGGAAACAATTATAAATAAGAATAAACATTTAAGGAAATGTATAACTAAAACAAAACCCTTTTAAACTTGAACTTCAGCATAATATGGAAAAAATAAAATGATGTAATTCCATTTACTTGTTCACATGGATATTCTACTATTCAAATAATCACATGAAATATCACTAACCACATTCATAATGATGGAATTCATAATTTCAAGCCTTAATTTCTGTGTCAAGGCCTCATTCCAAGACCTAAGGGATAACTGTAACAGGAACCCAACCCGGAAAGCCTCTGTAACCGGACACCAACACGGAGTGCCTCTAATAACCGGACACCAACCCCAAGTGCCTCTAATAACCGGACACCAACCCCGAGTGCCTCTAATAACCGGACACCAACCCAGAGAGCCTCTAATAATCGGACACCAACCTGGAACATACTATTCCAACACATTCATCTTAAGAAGAGGATGAAATATAACATAAACATTCATATTAAAACTACCATATGAAATGCCAAAACATTAACCATAAACCGTTAATGGAATAAACATAACTCATCCATAGTCAAACATATCACAAAACCTTAAATACAATATGGATGATTTTTATCATAATAAATCAACTTCAACCAAGTATAAAATTTATCTAAGGATGTTGACATAGATGAAATCAAAACTATTTGAGAGAAATATCTCTTTTTTTGAAATCATTTAAAAGTCACAAAATTATAGAGAAAAACATTGTTTTGAAAATAAACTTATAATATTGTGAGGGAAGATTCAAAGTTTTAATAACGGTGGATAATAACCTCACCTGCCATATAAGTTTAAAAAAAATTCTTACCTTAATTTTGTCGAAATGGTTATAAAGGACCTTGTTTGGAAAATGAAGGAAAGATTCAATTATAAACATCTTTTAAAAAGTAACACATTGTATATTAAATAGTTAAAATGTTTTGAAATGGATTTTTAAGAAACATGGATGTGGATGATAAAGAGGTCCCGGTAGATACTTACGTAAAAATAACCTCAGATAATAAGGAGATTGTGAAATTAACCCTTACAAATTTGGTAACTTACAGAACATACACCCCATGAAATAAAGATCATATAATGAATATGTAAATACCCATAAGTTAAAGTATATTACACAAATAATACAATCATGGGAAGTAAATATACCACACAAAAGGAAATAGTGGTAATTATAGCATGAATCTCACGGGAATAAGAAGTGAGATGAAAACCCCTTACCTTGCACTTTCCTTTAGTCAAGGGAATGTTTAACCTCCTGTATGAAGACTATAGTATGTTATTAAACTATACCAGAATCATATTAATATTCATGATATCATACATTATTCATTTATGACATTATACTACCCATTTAATAATAATTTCCTTGTTATATTAATATTTCAGGTAATAGTCGCTTTCTTTATCGTACGTGTTTTAACTTATTACTCTTGATTGTATCACATAGATCATGATTTAAATACTTCTATAATATAAAACATGATTTATATATCATATATATTTATAATATAAATATTTATAATAGATTTATATATCAAATGGAAAACACCGTTTATGGAGACGGTAGTCCGTACGTACGCATAAATGTTGTTTCCGTTTTCATATAGTATTGAATGAAAGTAAGTGAATAAGATGTATGTTAGTAAATAAATACTTATTTATATCTACAGTAGAATTATTATGTCATATATTAAATACTTATTAGAAATATATATATTTTTATAATCGTCGATGAATGGTGAACTTGGAAATGAATCTCATCGTGTTGTGGAGACGGTAATCCGTACGTACGCACGAGCGAAAATATCATTCTTTTGATATTAAAATAATATACAATTGGATGGTATATCATATATACAGAATCCTTATCATGTTATATTTATTATTTACATGAAATACACATCATTATTATACCCATACAAATAATAATGTATTGAATAACAATTACACCACGGCATGGAGACGGTAAGTCGTATGTATGCATGTATGGTGACATGTCATTCAAAGGGTGGATAGAATAATGAATATGGTTGTAACATATTTATAATAACATCATAGTATATAGAATATACTTGATTTATTATTTTATAAAGGAAATAACAAAGAAAAAACAATTTGAAGAAGAAAGGAACTTGAAAAAGGGTGGTGAAAACATTACCTCTTCTTCGGGTTATTCCTTTTGATTTGATCAAAAGGGCTCCCTAGGTTGGATTTATGATCAAAATAAAGCCTATAGGTTGAAGTGAAGGAATTCGAGAGAGTATTTGGGTAGGATATTTTTGAGCCAAAAGGCTTTTAATGTGTTATGAATTGGATAGAAGTGGTGTCCTTTTATAAGGTGGGGGAGGGTCTCTTTAGGAAAAACTTAAAGTATTATTTTCTAATAAATTAATATTCGGTTTCTAAATGATAAAAAGTGTATTATTCAAAGTATAAGTTGAGGATGGGTCGAAATCCTTTCAACTAATAGATTTTAGACAGGTTTGGTTCATTATATTAAACTTATCTTTTAGTTTTAACTCTTAGTTAATTAGTTTGACATTTACCATGTCACTTTGTATTTTTATATAATCTAGTTAATAAACTTACTATAAACATAAAATATACCCCCAAGTGATCCATTAATGATACACATATCATGATATAAGCCCTTTGGCAAAACCTTATATTTTTAGGAATATTATATCAACCAATAATAGAGTATTTGTTTTAAATATTGATTTATGTCAATTTTAACACTATTTGGTATTTGGTTTTTGTGAAAGTCATCACAACTTGATTACTTCGAACAAGATACATTGAATCATCCCTAACATGTCATATTCACCTAGAAAATTCGTGTATTTCATAAAAACATTGAAATTATATTTATTTTAATATTTATAATACCATTTATTTGATTCTTTCATTAATAATTTAATTACTGCATCATCATTGTGTCATAAATAACTTTAATTATTTAATGTCTAAAAATTATAAATAAAATACAATTATGTAGAAAATATTTTTATCTTTCTAATGAATATTTATAATCGAATTTATCTTATGTATAACCCTATATTAAAAATTGTTTGAGTTATTAAACTTTGATTTTAACTCTTTTAACTCTTCTTTTAATTAAATAATAATAAATGTCCTAATCTAATCCAAGTGATCCTAAATGATAATATTTTATTCTTAATGTTGTTTTGGGTCGAGATACACTTTTCCAATAGAATTAGGACATGTGTTAGGGTAATATTAATATCATTTTTACCCTTAATTACCCAATTTACTTTTAACCGTGGTAAATAAAAGTAAAAAGTTACTATTCACCAAAAATTATGTTTATCTTATTGAACCAAATTTTACTCCTTGATATTTACCATGTTTCTCGGATTTTCTAAATTCCACTCACAGAATCGGTAAAATTATGTTTTATGTGAATTTGCAAATTCTCCTGGAAGGTGGGTAAAGGACGGTGAAAAGTTCTATAAATAATTTTATATATCTAAAATTATTATAAACTAACTCCAATTAATTACATTAAATTTATATAGTTATTATGTATCTATTTTGACCTAAAATAAATTTAAATAAAATAAAAAATTATTTAAATAAAAAATCGGTTTTAAATGATAACTTAGTGTTTTTTCACTATTCGTCAAAAATTGAACGTTTTCAGAAAAATACCAAAAATTCACCCTCGGATAATTTCGATATTCAAAATCCAAAAAATGAATTATATTTTAACAAATTAAAAACATAGAAGTTGTATTTATTAATTTAAAATTAATTCTCGTTGTCAATACCAAAAAGCGTTTTTTAAGAAATTATATCTATCAAAAGATTGACACTTGTTTCTATCTAATCTCAAATTGGAATTACTTACAATGACCATCATTGGATTAAATGGTAAAAATATAATCTAATTATACTTACAAACCATTAAAATGTATAATTCAACACAATAAATTATTTTTAATAAAAAAATTGTTTTCAGTTAAAATATAGTATTTTTCACTATTCACCCAAATATGAAAGTTATCAGAAAAACACCAAAAATTTATTGAAACAAAATTATTATGTCCCAATTCTAAATAAAAAGTTTATTTTATCAAATTTAATATATTAAAGTTTCGAATATTTTATTTAAAAAGGGTTCGCCATTAAAAGGCAGTAAAATTGCATTTTTTGAAAAATACTTCTTTTATGTGAAAAAAAATGTATTTGTTCTTACATTATGTCTAAGAAACTCATAATATGGATTCTAAAATTATAAGTATAATATATAGTTCAAAATTCAGTTAATACTATTCATAACCTCTTTTGAACGACTAGTTTGGTATGTCATGATTCGCTTGAACTCAGTGTTGTGTGTAATGCAAGTTATTGCATTACTTTGAAGAAATGACGTACTATGAAATCTTGGGGGGTTACATTCTACCCTCCTTCAATAAATTGCGTCCTTGAAATTTGAAATTGTTCTTAGAAAAAAAAAGATTTCAAATAGAAAATACGTTTGTGGGAAAACCCACATCGGAAATTGGGCTAATAAAATTTATTCTTAATAAGAGGGAAAGGGGAATGAAAATGTCACCACCAAATTATGATCTCGATTAGGAGAAAATTGGTGGAAATTATAGACACATAATTGAAGGAAAAATGTAAATATTTATAGGGAGTGATTGAGGTCATCAATCACAAACAATTGTAGAATTGTGGGCCTCAAAGACACCAATCTATGATGATTTAAAATACCATCGGTTCAACAAAATGTAATGTATTAGGATAACACATTTTTGTTTTTAAGATCCCTTCCCTAAAGTTTAATAATTAATTTATCCATAAAGTAAGAGGGAATATATATATATATATACTTGACAAGTATATTTTCATACTTTAACTAATTCCTACCACAAACTCATCTATCACACTAAAAGATTGAAAATATATATATATATTCTATTTATCCTAATCATATAGGGTTTCAATAATAATGAATTTATAATTCACATATCAGACCCTTTAAAAAAACTATATTATTCAATCCAGGACATCACGTGGGTCGGTGATAGGTGATACACCCTTTCCTCCATTCGATTGCGGGTTTAAGTCTCGCGGCCTTACCGGACATGACGGGTTGCCACCCGACCTCCCCGTTGTCTTTTTTATAGAAATCCAAAAATAACCTTAACAATAGTATCCAATTTCATACTTAATCCATTCCAACCTTTAGAATTATCCAAAATACTTATATCCAAACTCTCAGTCCAAAGTTTAAGGATGTTAAACATAATGAGGATCCTTTTTCCTAGGTAATAACTTGTGAACGCCTTCATCTTGTATTTTTTACAACTCTGCAACATCCTGAATTGCCAAGATCAACCATCCCTTATTCCAAAATTACTACCTTAGTATCAGGACCATATAATCTAAAATTCCCAACGAAATAATACTGCAGTACAATCCTTATTTATCTCCATAATTCATGTAACCAATATACTGTTGATACAACACTCAAATGAAATAATTCTATAATAACAAAATTAGAACACTAGTCATTCTTCTTCATCTGTGGTAGTATCATAACTTGATTATTATCCAATAGAATCATTTACGACATAGTATGATGACTGGGACATTGGTTCCTGTAGTGTCCAAACTCATTGCAGATGAATAATTGTACATTTGAAACAATTTTCTTACCCTTGTAGTCACGTACTTAGTATCTTTTTTCTCCACACTTATAACATACCCCCATTCCCTTTAAGTATTTTCCAAGGTGATTATTTCCATAGTTATCACATATGGGAAAATCCTTCTTTACCTTCTTCCCCTTATCTGTCATTCTCTCTACCATCCTTTCCTTCTCTGGCTTCCCTTCAAAGCCACAGGACTCCGAGAATTCTTTACATATCTTATCAATACATGATACTATTTCTTCATAGGATGATAATACATGGGAGACTATTTCCATTCTAAATTCTAGTTTAAGACCTTGAAAGATATGATCTTTCTTACTCTTTTGATCATGCGTATTGTTGGAGTTCTCATTCCTTCTACTAGGTGCCATTTCAAAACATTGGCATACATTAGATTAGTTTATGAATAGTAATACCTAATCCCAAACTTGTAAAACACTTAACATAAATTAAGCAGTTTATGGATATAATCCACAATCATAAAAATGCCTTCCTTGATAAAGTATATACTCCTAAACACTTCATAATGGTTTGGAAAGAAAATGAGAATTATCCTAAGCCTAACCCTCAAGAGTTTCATAACCAAGAGTGCAGCAAGGCCCGTTGACGTGCACCAGTTCCTATTCTAGTCTAGCTCAGAGCGGTGTTTTTGGGTTTTACCCCTATGTACATCTATTCCATAGCTGCCTCTATCTGCTCGTATCCAGACAGGGATGTATTGCTCGGAAAACTCACAAAATCTCTACAATATCAAAATTCGAGAAAGTTATTCTATACTAATCCTCAAAGTCTATCTTGGGTCTATTTTCTCTAATCAGAGTTTATCTAAATCTAGCTTCCAAGGTTATTACTAAACTTACTCTGATATAAACTGTAACACCCCGACCCTAGTTACCCAGAGTCGGTGCATTATTTTAATACATTGGCATGATTACAAGGAATCAAGTCCCTAAGGACCGATCAATTTAGCAGTCTTGGAAAATAGATTACATACATGAATGTTACATTACACTTCATAACATACAAAACAACATAAATAATCCTTCATGAACATCATTATTCCCTTGGATTAACCCTGCATATCAATCACAATACACTTCCTGGAATCCTGGGAAAAATAAAACACAGAAAGGGGTGAGCTCAGGTACTCAGTAAGGATAACAATATAGCGTAAAAATTCATAAATAAGCATAAACATTTAAGGCAATCATTAACTAAAACAAAAGTCTTTTAAACTTGAACTTCAGCATAATATGGAACAAATAAAATAAAATAATTTCATATATTGTTCACATGGACATTCTACTAGTCTAATAATCACATGCAATATCACTAACCACTTTCATAATGATGGAATGAATAATGCCGAACCTTAATTTCTATATCAAGGCCTCGTGCCAAGACCTAAGGGCTAACTGTAACTGGAACCCAACCTAGAGAGCCTCTGTAACCGGACTCCAACCTGGAGTGCCTCTAATAACCGGACACCAACCCGGAGTGCCTCTAATAACCGGACACCAATCTGGAGTGCCTCTAATAACCGGACACCAACCCGGAGTGGCTCTAATAACTGGAAACCAAACATGAGTGCCTCTAATAACCGGACACCAACTTGGACTGCCTCTAATTACCGGACTCCAACCCGGAGTGCCTCTAACAATCGGACACCAACCAAGAGTGCCTATAATAACCGGACACCAACCTGGAGTGCCTCTAATAACCAGACACCACCCCAGAACATACTAGTCCAACACATTCATCTTAAGAAGAGGATCAAATATAACATAAACATTCGTTTTAAAACTAGCATACGAAATGGAAAAACATTAACTATAAACCATTAATGGACTAAACATAACTCATCCATAGTAAAACATATCACAAAACCTTAAATACAATATGGATGATTTGTATCATAATAAATCAACTTCAACCAAGTATAAAATTTATCAAAGGATGTTAACATAGATGAAATCAGAACTATTTGTGAGAAATATCTCTTTTTTTTAAATCATTTAAAAGTCACATAATTATAAGGATAACCATTATTTTGAAAATATCCTTATAAGATTGTGAGGTAATCTTAAAAGGTGTAATAATGGCGGAGAATAACCTCACTCTCCGTATAAGTTTAAAAAAACATTCTTACCTTAATTTTGTCGAAAGGGTTATAAAGGACCTTGTTTGGAAAACGACAGAAAGATTCCTTCATAAACATCTTTTAAAAAGTCAAACAAGGGTATAAATGACTTTAACCCATTGTCTATTAAATAGTAAAAATGTTTTGAAATATATTTTTAAGAAACATAGATGTGGATGATAAATAGGTCCCAGTAGATACATACCTAAAAACAACCTCAGATAATAAGGAGATTGTGAAATTTACCCTTACCGATTTGGTAACTTATGGAACATACACCCCATGAAAGAAGAATCATATAATGAAGATGTAAATAACCATAAGTCAAATTATATTACACAAATAATACAATCATGGGAAATACATATACCACACAAAAGGAAATATTGGTAATTATAGCATGAATCTCACGGGAATAAGAAGTGAGATGAAAACCCCTTACCTTGCACTTTCTTTTAGTCGAGGGTACGTTTAACCTCTTGTATGAAGACTATAGTATGTTATTAAATTATACCAGAACCATATTAATATTTATGATATCATAAATTATTCATTTATGACTTTATACTACCCATTTAATAATAATTTCCATGTTATATTAATATTTCGGGTAATAATCGATTTCTTTATCGTACGAGTTTGAACTTGTTACTCTTGATTGTATCACTTAGATCATGATTTAAATAATTCCAGAATATAAAACATGGTTTAAATATAATATATATTTAGAATATAAATATGTATAATATACGTATATATGAAATGGAAAACACCATTTATGGAGACGGTAGTCCGTACGTACGCATAAACGTTGTTTTCGTTTTCATATAGTATTGAACGGAAGTAAGTGAATAAGATATATGTGAGTAGATAAATACTTATATATATAAATATATATATATCCAGTAGAATTATTATGTCATATATTACATACTTATTAGTAATATATATATTTTTATAATCGTCTATGAATGGTGAACTTGGAAATGAATCTCATAGGGTCGTGGAGACAGTAATCCGTACGTACGCATGAGTGAAAATATCATTATTTTGATATTAAAAATATATATAATTGGATGGTATATCATATATAAATAATAATTATCATGTTATATTTATTATTTACATGAAATACACATCATTATTATACCCATCCAAATAATAATTTATTGAATAACAATTACACCACGACGTGAAGATGGTAAGCCGTACGTACACACGTATGGTGACATGTTATTCAAAGGGTTGATAGAATAATGAATATGGTTGTAACATATTTATAATAACATAATAGTATATAGATGATAATTGATTTATTATTTTATAAATTAAATAACAAAGAAAGAATAAGTTGAAGAAGAAAAGAACTTGAAAAAGGGTGGTGAAAACATTACCTATTCTTCGGGTTCTTCCTTTTGATTTGATCAAAAGGGCACCTTAGGTTGGCTTTATGATCAAAATAAATCATTTAGGTTGTATTTAAGTAAGTTTAGAGAGTATTTGGGTAGGGTTTGGCAGATCCAAAATGCTTTGAAGGTGTGAATAATTGGTTAGAAGTGGTGTCCTTTTATAAGGGGGAGGAGGGGCTCTTTAGGAAAAACTTAAAGTATTATTTTATAATAAATTCATATTGTGTTTCTAATGGCTCAAAAGTAGATAATTCAAAGTATAAGGTGGGTATGGGTCTAAAGCCTTTCAACCAATAGATTTTATAAAGGTTTGGGTCATTACATTAACCTTATCTTTTATTTTTAACTCTTAGTTAATTAGTTTGACATTTACCATGTCACTTTGTATTTTTATATTATATAGTAAATAAACAAACTATAAACTTCAAATAGAACCCCAAGTGGTCTATTAATGATACAAATATTATTATATAAGTCCTTTGACCGAAAATTAGATTTTTAGGAATATTATATCAACCAATAATATAGTATTTATTTTAAATATTAATTTATGTCAATTTTGACACTATTTGGTATTTTGTTTTTTTGAAAGTCATCACAATTTGATTAATTCTAAAACGATACATTGAATCAACCCAAACATGTCATATTCACCTAGAAAATTCTTGTATGGCATAAAAACTTTGAAATTATATTTATATTAATATCTATAATACCATTTATTTGATTCATTCATTAATAAGGTAATTATTGCATCATCATTGTGTCATAAATAATTTTAATTATTTAATGTCTAAAAATTATAAATAAAATACCAATATGTAGGACATATTTTTATATTTCTAATAAATATTTATAATAGAATTTATCTTATGTATAACCCTATATTAAAAATGTTTTAGTTATTAAACTGTGATTTTAACTCTTTTAACTCTTCTTTGAATTAAATAATAATAAATGTCCTAATATAATCAAAGTGGACCTAAATGATAATATTTTATTCCTAAGGTTGTTTTGGGTCGAGATACACTTCTCCAATAAAAATAGGACATGTGTTAGGGTAATATTAATATGATTTTTATCCTTAATTACCCTATTTACTTTTAACTGTGGTAAATAAAAGTAAAAAGTTACTATTCACCAAAAATTATTTTTATCTTATTGAACCACATTTTACTCCATATTAACCGTGTCTCTCAGATTTTTGAAATTCCACTCACAGAAGTGGTAAAATTATGTTTTATGTGAATTTTCAAATTCTCCAAGGAGGTGGGTAAAAGACGGTGAAAAGTTCTATAAGGAATTTTATATATCTAAAATTATTATAAACTGACTCCAATTAATTAAATTGAATTTATATAGGTATTATGTATCTATTTTGACCTAAAATAAATTTAAGTAAAATAAATAATTTTTTAAATAAAAATTCGGTTTTAAATAATAACTCAGTGGTTTTTCACTATTCATCAAAAATTGAACGTTTTCAGAAAAATACAAAAACATTTCCCAAGGATAATTTGGATATTTTGAATCCAAAAATGAAGTGTATTTTACCAAATTAAAAACATAGAAGTTGCATTTATTAAATTAAAATTAATTCCCGTTGTCAATACCAAAAGGCATATTTTTAAGAAACAATATCTATCAAAAGATTAACACTTGTTTATGTCTAATATCAAAGTGAAATTACTTACAATGACCATCATTGGATTAAATAGTAAAAATATAATATAATTATACTTCTAAACCATTAAAATGTATAATTCAACACTATAAACCTTTTTTAATAAAAAAGTTGTTTTCAGTTAAAATATAGTATTTTTCACTATTCACCCAAATATGAAAGTTATCAGAAAAACACCAATAATTTATTAAAACTAAAATATTATGTCCCAATTCTAAATAAAAAGTTTATTTTGTCAAATTTAATATATTAAAATTTAAAATATTGTATTTAAAAAGGGTTCTCCATTAAAAGGCGGTAAAATTGTATTTTTTGAAAAATACTTCTTTAATGTGAAAAAATGTATTTGTTCTTACATTATGTCTAAGGTGCTCATAATATGGATTCTAAAATTATAAGAATAATATATAGTTCAAAATTCAGTTAATACTATTCATAACCACTTTTGAACGGCTAGTTTGGTCTGTTGTGATGCGCTTGAACTCAGTGTTGCGTGTTGTGCAAGTTATTTCATTACTTTGAAGAAATAGAGTACTATGAAATCTTGAGGTGTTAAAAAAGTAATTTTTAATTTGTTTAATATTTTATTATATAATGAATTTTAAATCTATTTCATTCATATTATTTTCTAATAGAGGATGGGATTTATTTCAAAAAACCCACAATGAAAAAGAGTTCCAATATGAAATATTTAAAAGTAAAGGTGAATATCCATTTAGAATTAGTAAATTTTGGATTTATTGCATCGAAAAGATATTTTGATTTTAAAACTCATTTAAAAATAATTTCCATGCACAAAAAAGCATCATCGAATGTGGATATTGCGTGTTAAGATTTATTTGTAAAATAATTACAACTGCTATAGTTACAAAGTTCAACAAGGTTAGATTTCCTTATAAATTATTGCTTAATATTTAATTTATTTTATTCATTATACATGTTAAATATTTTACTTTTAATTTTTATCTATTTGATGACCCTAAACCTTATAGTGAACAAGAGGTCGCAAGCTTACAAGTGGAATGGTCAAATTATTTTACATGTTTGATTAGATTTTAGTTTGTCTTAAGTGATTTGTGAAATATTGAATTTTGTAATTGTAAATGTTTATTTGGTAGTTTTTTGTTCGATTTTGGTTTGTTTTTAGTTAATATTGTAATTTTTTAATGTTGTAATATTGAATGTGTAAGTTTTCTACTAGTTCTTCTTATTTCTTCTTTTTTAATTTTGTTGCTGCTCTGCTGCTAGTTCTACATTTTTGAGGTTTGGATGGTAGTAGAGAGAAAGGGTAACATGAATTATTTTAAAAAATAGTTTTTAAGTCAGTTATTTTAAAACTTATATTAAAAATACACTCTGTGGGTTTTTTTCATCGGTTATATATTAACTGATGTGGTATAGGGTGGTTTACATCGGTTATTTTATAACTGACATAAAAAACATTCTTCACGAAGACCTTTCATGCCAGTTAGTAATTAACCGACTTAAGAAATGATTGATTTCCATGTTTTTTTATATAACCTACTTGGTATATACTGTTTTACATCAGTTATTTAATAACCAATGAAAAAAAACTTCATCCTGAAGGGTTTTTTAAATTATTTAATTAATAAATTACATAAAAATCCTCCATAAGAAGTATTTTCACATCAGTTATTAAATAACTGATATAATACATTATATATTACATCTATTATTTAATAACCGACATGAAAAACTCTTCAGATGAAGGTTTTTTATGTCGGTTATCAAATAAACAACGTAAAAAATTTGTTCTATTATTGATTTACAACATCGGTTTTTTTAACTGACGTTAAAGACAATATTTATAACATCACCACTATTAACAGTAGCTGAAAATTGACGTAAAAAATAAAAAAATGACATTAATATGGATTTTTCACTAGTTATGTTATGATATAACACTTAGTTGGACTTCACCAATGGTATTTATAAATAATCTAGTCTGATCATATAAGCTGAATTGGTGTACTAATATAACATATGTACAAGTAAAGTAGTAGAAGTGATGTTATCAAGTCTATCAAGTCTCAATGTGATCAAGAAACTAAATTATAAGGTCTATTTAGAAAATATATAAAGTATCAAAGATAGAATATTCCATGTAATCATGTGTTAGGACTACATGGGATAGGGTCCAAGGAGTAGTAATCTTTAAGGAAACTGAATAATCTAAGTAAAATTAGTAAATAGTATCAAAGGAGTTGTAATGTTAAAGAAATTATAGCAGGTCAAGTAAAATAGTTAAATTGGATCCTTAATATATAAATTCCAAAGGAATCCATGCAATCCAACTAAATAAGATCCAAGGAGTATTAATTTATAAGGAATCTTAATGAGTCATATGAATAGAATACAAGGAGTAGAAACTTCCAAGGAATCCTAATAAGTCATGTAACTAGAAAATGAGTCGTACAAATGTACAAGGCATCCTAATATGTTAATAAATCCATATACAATGAGTATTAATATCCAAGTCATCCTAATAATTCATCGTATCCATGGATTATAAATTTCCCAAAAATCCTAAAATATCATGAAAATCGAGTAATAATATCAAAGGAGTATAAATATCCATGTCATCCAAGTGATCTAATTAAAAGGGATCCAAGGAGTATAAATGTACAAGGAATACTAACCAATTCATTCACTATTTCATAAATCCCTTTGTAATAATATATTATCCAATGGATGAAATAAATATTGCATTTTACATACACTAACAATGTTCTATAAGGTGCTTCCAAACTTTAACAATTCACCTTAATACCTCACTCAATTCTCAATTATATAAGGTGAGATCGTCACACCTCAAGGGTGGAATAAATGAAATAAAAAGGGTATAACCCAAACCATGGGAGTTTCATGTTTTGGTTAACAACATCTAAACTTAAAGAAAGGTGTCATGGCATGTCTTAAACATGTTTATATCAATTAAACCTTGGTTCAACTAATTTAGGAAGCATCGCCCAGAATTTTTGGCATGTGGAACAATAAAAGAAATATATAAAAAATGATACATTTAGGGAAAAGGTATTGAACACCTACCTTATGCCCGTATAAGAGTACCCATGTAGTCTCAACCTTTGATTTGATCAAGATCAGAAAAAAATTAAAGAATGGATGAGTGCCCTAAAAATAGGGAATAAGAACCTACAAAAAATAGTGTCATTCACTTAAAGGAAAACAATTAAAGTTTACATAGGAATAGATAACTAATTGGTATGCATATAACAAGTCCATTGGAGATATAATTAGAGCCTGTATCAGGGAGATATCTTAAATCCAAGGTTAGATTTCCATGGGAGATCTCCTCTAGTGGACCTCCTATGTGTGAGAGAATTGAGGTGTTAGATTCTGTCAAAATAAGATGCCTTGCCTCCTTTTTTAAAAAACTAAACCAAGGATATTACATAGCGTGTAAGATTTATAAGTCATGTAATTTTCAATTTTTACTCTTCTGAAGAAAAAACCATTACACACCATGAATGGTTTTTTCAAGACTGATGCATGTCGTGTATTTGATAAATGATGTGTTTCCAAAATACATGGAGTGTATTTTTCCTACATCCAACCTTCATCCCCCTTATTTATTCTTTTTAAAAACATACCAACCTTCCCAAATATTATATTTTTAGCCTACTCCAAAAAGTTAGATGCAACAGGGGTTTAATTGAAAGTTAAAAATAATTGGTACCTCACTAAAAACCTGGTTCTTATAGTCTTCTCTACTTAAAGAAATTTATCAATAATTTCACTTCCAATGGTGGTAAATAATCAATTGAGAATAACTCTAACCAATGGGCATGTACATTGGCATCCCTCTCTAAAGTCTCATCATGTACATAGTTGTAGTGCCATAGCACATGTACTATAGTAACTGACTGACCCTGGAGAACCTTGATGCCACATTTAATAATATGAATAGGATTCTACAAAAAGGACTCATCTACCTCTAAGTCAACCTCCTTAGGATAAATAATATTTGATGTCTCAAATTGATATCTATGAAGATGAGATATGTGGAAGAAGCAGTGTATGTCTTGGTGCTACTAAGGTAACTATAACCAATAGTCTACCATCCTAAACCTCTATAGAATCTTGAGGGGGACAACATAATGAGGTGATATATTCCCTTGTTTTTTAATATATATATTCCCCAGTATAGTAGAAACTCAAATCAAAACCCCACTCGCCACCACAAACTCTAGTGGTCGATGGGGATTGTTAGGATATGACTTCCTTCAAGACTGAGTTATAAACATTCACTTCCAGATAAGTTTAACCTACTATAAATTAGCCTGAACAAGAAGATGACCTAATATTAATGCCTCTTCTTCCTTTAACTAGCATATGGGTGAATGGAATGGACAACCATATAGGGTCTCAGAAGTATCCCTCTGTAAGGTCTCATGGAAGCTATTAATATAAGTGAACTCGGTGAGTAGTAAGAGTTTTTTCCATGAATCGTTGAAATCAAGGACGCATGCTTAGAGCATGTCCTCCAAAACCCATATCATACACTTAGACTAACCATCGGTATATGGGTGATAGTTTTTACTCATTAGTACATGTTAACCCAGTGCCCTTGGTAACCCCTTATAGAACGGGGACATGAAATGGGCATCCCTATCTAATATGATAGAATTTGGAACCCTATGGTGGTGTATGGTCTCACGAATATAGATCCCACCAAGATCATCCACTGAAAGAGTCTCCCAAATAGGTAGAAAATTGGTGAACTAGGTTTACCTATCTATGAATACCCATATAGTGTCACTAACATGAGGCGATCTAGGAAATCCTATAACAAAATCCATGGTGATGTAGTCCCATTTCAACTCAGGAATAGTTAACGGCTATAAAAGTTCGGATGGTCACTGGTTATCTTCCTTCACTTACTAATAGGTGTAACACTGAATAATGAAACCAACAATCTCCCACAACATTTTCATCGACCAGTATTGACGACATAAGTCACGATACATCTTAATAAGAATACAATGTACTGACCTTATTGAGGAATGGGACTCTCACATCAACTCCTGCCAAATGTTGGTAGGAACCTAGACACATCTATGGATCGAAAATACCTCAAACTCATCAAATATCCAACTAGAAGGTAGTTCATCACCTTTAAAGACCTCTAGTAGGACTAATACCTTTGAATCTGATAGCTTCCTCATCTTCTCTCTCTCAAAAAGTGAAGAGGACACTAATAAAGATGCTATTATATACTATCTCTGATGGTTCTGACCTCCATTTTAATATTAAAAAATATGACCATAAGCTTCCACTCATTATTGGGATCCTAAACTACCTACATCTAATTCCTCTTACTCAGAGCATCGATAACTGCATTTCCTTTCCTAGATGTATAGGGAAGATCGAAGTCAATGTATTAATGTTATTTCACCCACCATCATTGCTTGAGATTTAGGTCATGTTTTGTAAATATTTACTTCATAATTCTACGGTTTTTATATAAAAAAGGCTTTACCCTAGTAAATAATTCATCCAACAATTTAAGGCATGAAAAATAATGGCTAACTCAAGATCGTGTATCAGGTAGTTCCACTCATGTGGCATCAACTAACACGACCTATATTTCTCGAATTTATCCTACTTAATTAAAAATAATCCTAGATCAATACCTGATGCATCACAATACATAGTATAAATTTTTACTAGATTTGGTAGAATCGGGATTGATTCTGAATTCAATATCCATTTCATCTCCTAAAAGAATGTCTCACAGATGCCTAAACATATAAACTACACACCCTTCTTAGGGAATCCCATAAGAGGTTATTCTCAGAATGATAAGTCTTCAATTAATATCATATAATATATATCTAACCCAAATAAACCTAATATTTAAAATATTTTCTTGGGATACTCCCATTGAACCATAGCCCTCACCTTCCCTGAGTTAGATGATACTCCCATCTCAGAGATAATATGACCCACTAAGTGAATTATATCCATACAAAAGTGGCACTTTGTGAGATTACCATATAACTAATGTTATCTCAATGTATCCAATATGATCTCAATATTTTTGTAATAGTTTTTTCGAGTGTGGGAATACACGAAGATATCATCCATGAATACAACCACAAATAAATCTAGATATAGATGGAAAACCTAGTTCATCAGTTCCTTGAAAATTTTTGGTACATTTAAGAGACATAACAGCCTAAAAAATTACTCATATAGACCATACATTCTATAAAATTATGTATGAGGTATGTCAGATGGTCGAACACACACCTGATGATAACCTGATATCAAATAAATCTTTGAGAACACCCAAGCTCCACAGATTTGGTTGAAGATATCATAGATTCGAAGAAAGTGATGCCAGTTTTTAATCATCATCTAATTAAATTTTTGGTAATACACACATGAACTAAGGGTTCTATATTCCTACTTAGTTAAAAAGAATGGTGAACCCCATGAAGAAGTATTGGGTCATACAACCCCTTTCTCTTCCAAATCCTCTACCTTCATCTTGTTCTCCTTCAACTCAGTAGTATCCATATTATAAGGAGGAATGGATATCAGTAAAACACCTAGAAATAGCTTGATATAAAACTCTACATATCTCTTAGGAGGTATCCCTAAAAATTTGTTTGGGAAAACGTCCCCAAAATGATCAACCATTAGAGGGAATTCTACCTAACGCGTTCCCTTATCATCTAGATATAAGATAGTAATATGGGTTGTTATCCCACCCATCCCAAAATTCATGGGTCATAATCAACTTTCCTAGACATTTCATCCACCCTTGTGAATAAAAACACCTCCCTATAGTGTTGTAAAATTCACCATTTGGTGATAGAAATCAAAACAATCATGATAGGGAACCAAAAATTCCATCCCTTGAAAAACGTAAAACCCTTTCATATTAAGGAAAAATAGATCCCATATGAACTGAAGCACACCTACCTTAAGGGAAAATCCCAAAACTGGAACACACTCTTTGATCGTATCCACAATTGAGTATCAAGGGTCACTACATGACAGTAAAACTAAACATCAAGTACAAGGATCTGCAAAACAAGCACATATATGAAAGAATGTGAATCACCTGTATCAAAAAAAGAAGATACTAATATAAAGGCTACCAGAAAAGTACCTATCACTATAGAAGTTCTGACACTCTACTCCTCAGGTATTTATTTTACTTTATATATCTGGTTTAAATTGTGGACCTGAGATTTAGCCTGACTACCCAAAGCAAGTCTTCTCTATTGGATATGTCAGTCATGTATCAGGGTACCATGTCCGTGACCACCACCTTGGTCTGATCAGATAGTCTCACTCTAGTTCCTTGCCTGATGAGAAGATAATAACCATACCCTTGAATGTGGATTCAGTTCATACCCTCTCTCATTGGCTCCTAGAGGAAGGTTCTTGCAAAACCACTGTAGAAGGCCCCTCCTTACAAAAGATCGAAAATAGAATGTATCAAAATCACACTAATTCAACATGTGTCTATACCTATTATATTGATGATAGATAACATAACTACTATAACTCATGAAATTTCTGGTATTCCACTCACAGGAGATCTCAAAGCGTCTCTTCCTACCACCTGACATGGAACTAGTATGTCGAGAAGCTGATCTACTCTGCTCTAAATCACCAGCTTCTCTTGAGTAATTTTTAATAATCCACTACTGATTTTTTATTTCAATCATGATATTAAGTAAGAATAAATTATCCTTTTATTATATATCATACTTTATTCCATCCTAAAATCTCCAAGATTTTGATACCTTTTCACTTAACTAAATAGGTATGAAAAGCTTGAGCGGTGTAAAATGGGAACATATTCCATGACTAACAAGACACCCTACTCTAGATGCATAAACTCTCTAGATCTATTATCCCTAAACATCTTGGGATACAAATAATCATATAAGGATACTTGGAAATCCCTCTATAACATATGATAACGATGATCCATACGAGTAATTATGTCCAACTATCTCTTGGTAGAATCCTAAAGAATATATGTAAAGAGATTCACTCTCCTATCCATAGGTGTCTCGAGATTCTCAAGCATTGATAGCATATCCTCTATCCATTAATCTAAAGTCTATGTTATTCCATCCCCTAATAACATGTGTGTATGGTACTTCTGAAACACATGTCTCAACTCTACCATAGATGAGGCCGGTTGCGATCCTACCTAAACAGTTTGCATAAAATGTAGAAATATCTCTAAAAAACTAGTCATCAACACACATATCATGCATAACATTAAATTTTGTAAAAGGCACTATTGGATGTTCCTATTGTAGCCTAAGTCCCATCACCTCCAGATTTTGGTCATTTCAACCCTCTTGGGGAATGATTAGTGCATGTTGTAGTGGTATATCACTATAAATTCTAAGTTTACACCTTATTCAAGGTTTTATAAAATCTGAATCACAATTACATAAACATAATAGGGAGAATCCCTCCTAATCATAAGTAACACCAATTTTCCTACTTCTAAAGCTAGGTATAGGTGACATACAAGTCATAATAAAATCTAGAGACACTTCCTACTACTAACTACTAAGGTTGGGTCAAGGATATGTCCTCTGTTATATGTCAGGTGTTCTGGTTTTCTGAGTTTCAATTTAAATTTATAGAGGAACAATGTTCAAATTGTAATTTAAAGCCCTATTTTACAGAAAACATTTATTCTAGAATTAAATTAAATTTAAATTCTTTATCATTTATTAGGAATTATATTAAAAAGTATGAACCATGTGGATCACCACTTACATTTTATAAGAACACATACACATTACAAATCAAAGTGTGGCATCCATTTAATCCCAACCAGTAATTTATTAGTCCCTGCATAAAATGTCATCAAAATTTCATGGATAAATCAATAATGGAACCAAAAAATTATTCAAGCAATTCATTTAGCGATATAAACATGGCATTGTATAATTCATGAAATATAAATCTCTAAGTTCCTATAATGATGCATTATTCAATATTTCCTTTCCATATTATGCCAAGTGTAAAAATATGTAAACATAAGGAACATCAAATATCAAGTGCATCACCCAACAGTGAAATCAAGGCAACTATAATATGAACAATATAGAACAAAAAATTATATCTTCAGTAATTTGGCTTTTCTGTTACATGGTTTAGCTACTTCTAGGCATAACTCAACACCAAATTACAACACATTCTTAATATCCTTTCTAATATTACAAAATTATAATACAAAAGAAAAAAAACTTGGATACCACTTTGTGATGCCTTGAACCCAATTCACTAAATAATAACCAAACCAAGTTGGCCACATGGCCACAAGAGTGTCTCCCCATACACCAGAGGTTGTCGACTAGTAATGAGGGTCCATGGTTGAATAGTGGAAAGTATATACACTCATGGTTAGAGTAAAGCACATTGGTATAATCATATCAATAAATAGTAAAAGCATATAATTATGTGAGCATCTGAAGAATAAACATGTAATGTCCCAACCTGACTAAACACTAAAATGGTAGTCGGACTAGTCACCACATGACCTCAAGAACATCTCCCCATATGCTAGAGGTTGCTGACTAGAAATGAGGGTGTAAAGGTAGTTCAGTTGGGAGACTATTCCCTCAATATCAGAGTGTATAGCAGTAATAGATAGTAAAACTCATATATCAGTGGAAGCAGCATAAACCAATAACAATAGAATATTGAAAATGGAAAATTCAAGTATATACAATGCATGCATGCCATATGATGTTACATATTTGAAAGTAGTAAATTGTAAAACATTATTTTCATTTCAATACATGAATAAATAAGAGACAAAAGTCCCATAAAAATTACAACGAGCATCCCAAGCTCTAGCTTGATCCATTGCTCCCAACTTCCTGATACATGTAATATAACAAAATCAAGGTTTATATCCCTACAAACAAGTAGGTCTACTAGGGCACCAATGGTACCTGATTAGGGCGTGAGATACTAATCCTAGTAGGCTTCAACCCACAGTGAAGATCCCAATCCAATATGTGTTATGAAAAACTAAAAGTTCAAGAAGATATATAACAGGTAAGGAAGTACTCAAAATTAATATCCTTCATATTCAGATACTCATTTAATATCCATTTCATTTAATCAAAAGTTAAATATTTCAATTAATTTAATTTATAAGTCTCTAGATTTGGCTCAGGACCAGTATCCCTTGTGTAACTGTAAGCACAATAGATGCCTTCAAAGGCCATATAATCATACAATTCTAGACTAAATCCAAGATATTGATTTGTATTAGAATACACCTCATAAATTATTTCATTAAATATTCTATTTATAATCTAATCCCTTTTTTACATTCCTTAGTTGGAATTCAAGTATCACTTGTGTGTAATTTCCACCAAAACCCTATAATATTGTCCCTGCGAACCTCACAGGATCCTAGTATCACTTTAGGTGTGGTATAAGTTCACGTCACAGAGCCCATCCTTTGAATTCGTATAGGGGAGCCCCAAGTATCACTCATGACATATATTCAAATTCCCCTTGATCTCATCTATGTAATCCCTCATTACTAGATCCATGTATCACTTGGCATGTAAGCATAGTGTCTATGAGACCATCCATGGAATCCCTCAATTGGATCCATGATTCACCCATAGCTTACCCATATTTTATACCTTGAGCCCATCCATGGAATTATAATTTGAATCCATGATTCACTCAATGTATAAAAGTAGAATAGTCATATGAGCCCATACATGGCATTCTAATCTGAATCCATGATTCACACTATGTTATTTACCATTTAACCAGAAAAACTTCATTTAAAAAATTCATAACACATGATAATGTAAAAATCAATAAAATTTAATATAACTCACCCCACAAGGGATACTCAAGCAAGGACCAACCTCATAAGGCATGGTCTTTAATTTACTCACATGGGAAAATTTCTCATAACACGCAACACGTGTAATTTAAAATATTACATGGCATCAACATTATTCAGCTCACATGGGTAGACCAATTCGAAAGACATTTAAATACTCACATGGAATATTTCAATATAACAATCCTAAAAATCCCCTCATTCTATCACATGGATTATTTATCATTTAACTCAAATGGTAAATTCTATATAACAAGCTTCTCAGGCTTAACACCCCACTACACAACACCGTAGTATCGAACTCACATCGGAAAATCCATACAAATCATGTCATGCTTAATCAAGTGTTGAAGTAATAAATTTCAAGGGTCTTAATCACTCATCCCTTCCTATTAAATTAATTTAATTCACTAATTGATATAAAAATAAATTCCATAATTAAGATCCTATAACTTTGGGTGAAAAGAAACACCTAAGGGTTTCCAAGTCCAAACACAAATTAAGTTCCATTTCACAAGTTAACCCAAATGGGTGATTCAACATTAACAATCTATCTCATGGAATAGATTTAAATTTAACTTACATGGGAAACAATAAATATGAAAATAAAGACATGCTTAGTAATAAACACATTGATAAGTCCTCATTTATCTAATGTGGGAAACATTATTTAATAATTTCAAAGGGGCCATGCATTAACATATCATATATCAACACTTATAAGAAGACATATGGAAAACTCAAACCACAAAAAAGCATGATATAACACTATAACTACTTTTTGGTTTGAAGGTAGCACACCTCCGTTGGACGGGTTTTGTTATAGAAACATTAAATTATCAAAGAACAAGTCATTTCTTAACTTTTTGAAATTTGATCATAATTTTTAGTTTGATTAAACTAGGAAACTTAGAAAAAAAACTTATTTAAAGAAGAAAATAAGGAATTATTAAATAAACAGTAGATGATGGGGTTCCTAACTCAAGTAAAAAAATCAAGGCAACACTTTATAACTCAATCTATTGTCCACTCACATGCACATACATCAATATATAAGTATATATACCATTAATATAATTCTTTTATTCCCCACACCATGAAAGAATACACACTTGGAGGATATGAATATTTATATATATACATACCTTTTTCTATGCATGTGAGTACAAAGGTACTAAAAATCACTACACATGAAAACCAGAACTCATACACATTTTAAGGTTCTCATAAAGGAGGTGAAAAACCAACAACAGGTTTAGGAGCTTGCCCCAAATTGACGGTGATGGAGTGAAATGACCTAAGCTACCTCAAATTTGGTAGTGGTTTCCTGAACATGGACCAACATCACCCAGGATATTTCTTGAACAACCCTAAAATTGGAGGAAACTGAATATCAGATCAAACCTAACCCTAGGGTTTCGACCGAGTGGTCTAGGGTGACAGATAGGCTGAAAAAAGTTCAAAAAATGAGAGGATATGAAGGAGAAACCCATAACCTGAAAGATCATATGAATATCTAGTGGAAGTCTTATGATAATCAAAGGAATGAGAGTGACCATAAGGGTTTCATCATACATAGAATGGGACCCCCGCCCCCTCTTGGTGTGTTTCACAATTAGGTATGAGGGATGAGAGGGGTGATTTTTATTAAGTTATGAATTTTATTTTTTTTTAATTAAATTAAATTTATTAAAACACACACACCGCATGGTTTAAGTCACATGTTTTGGAAAACTAGGAGCCAACCGTGAAGTACCCCCTTCTTAATAAACTCCCCTCGAACATTTTTTCTTGTATTGTTAGCCTAAATGTTCAAAGACTATGCAATGAACAATGAATAGCTACTTCCTTAATACATCAACTGTGTGTACTAGGCACCTAGTTTATCAAACCTTACACAACCTATGAAAAATTTGACTATCCCCCTTAAACAATGATACACGATTACCTACAGTGTTTTACATGGATTCCTACCAATTGTACGCCCTCTATAGGTCCTTCAAAAGTTAGTTTTCAAGGTCTGGAACTTTTGAAACTCTTATAGCTTCTCGATAAATTTCTCGAGCCTTCACCCAAGTCTATAAATATCAATTTAATTCATCCAAACTGTCATAATTACATTCCAAAGTTCTTTTTTAAAAATGAATCGTCCAGTAATTACCAAAAATGAAAATTCCCTTGGAATTCTGTCTGGTTAAAAAACACAGGTTCTTACAAAACATCCATCATAAAATTAACCATGTAATCTCATATAGTAGTGTCAATATATAATTATGATCATGGAATTCTACAAAATCTATAAGTAATACATGGAAAGAGGAATACAATATAATACATGTATCAAAAGTAAAAAAAATAACCAAAAATAATTATCCCCAGATAGCATCATGATCCCAAATCCCATTCATGTTCTCCCATGATCCTATGAAAAAATCAATCAAGATTCTTTAAGAAGGCTCTTTCCCCTGTCCTTTCCCGTATCCATGAAGTCTGTCTGGGTACCCAATGGCGGCCCAAAAAGGGTGTGAGATAACACTTAGTAGGCCACCACCAACATGTATTTTCTTTTATAAATCATAGTATAGGTATAGTGTAATTTAATTACTTGTAATATGTAATAAAATAATAATTATTTTAGTTCTTAATTATCAAAAATTAAAAATTAATGGAAAATAAATTTGATAAGACTTATATTGAAAGTATTGTATAATAAAAACATTTATATAACATAGCTATAATTTTCAAATTCGATGGGTCAAGTTCACCCATAAATTTTATATCCATCAATATAACAATAATAACAAGGAAAGATATTAGAAATAAAATTGGAATTTGGTCGAAGAAATAAAGTGAACCTTGTGTGAAAACTATGTGAATGAAATGTTGGGGATTTAATGGGTATTTGTAGGATATTAAAATATAATATGATCATTGTAATGGGGAGTTATCCATTTGGAATACATTTGTTAGAATTTAACCATTAGAATAGTAATGTAATCATTTTTAGTAACTATTTATACAACTTTGTAACTAAATAAATATAAATATATGAATACAAAAATACTATAAATTAATATTTAAAATAATAAATATAATATTTCCATTCATATAACTTTAATAGAATATGTAATTTAATTAATAAGTATAATATCTAGTTATTAAAGAAATAGTATCATATATTATAATTAAATATTGAATTTTCATAACTTTTAAATTTATTTAAATAAAATTGATTATTGACTTGGGGTCAGATTATCAAAATTAGTGAGGACTGAACATTAATGAATTTTCTAAAATAATTGAATTTTATGGTAAATAGTAAAATATAGTATGTAGCATGTATATTAATATTTTATAACAATCTATGTATTCCTTATTTGTTATATAATTCATATTAAATTTTGAAATTATTTTTCCAAATCATATAAAGTACTTTTTTAATTATAAAATAAAATTTCAAAAAGTTTATGAAATGTTTTATGAAACAACCTAATTTATAAAATCTTAATGGATCTTTCTAATAAATATTTAAAATTCTATTTTCATAAATTAATATTCATATTTATAATCTATATTTAAAAACTATGTTTTGGGAAAATTTTGGGGTTTTTCATAAAGAAATAAAAAAAAATATAAGTAAAGTGTTAAATGTGATGCAATTATGATGTACTAGTGACATAATCATGGAAATAAATCATTCAAGATGTAAGGGACAGATTGGTTCTACCAAAAGGGAGTGAAATTCTATTTTTTATCATAAATAAAACATTATTTCCATTATTTTTAATTAATCATTATTATATTTGTTATTTTATCATTAAATAAATCTCTCATACATCTATAAAAACCCACCCCCACCCACATTCCCAACCATCTTCCAATAAAACATATATAACCTATACTGTAACACCCCAAGGTTTTAAAAAGAAATTGAAATGCATGAAACACTGAGTCTCTTCATAATGTAACTTTTTTTGAGAATATAGTTAGAAACTATCTATTAAACAAAAAAATTCCACTTCTATGATTTTAATTTCGAAAAAATGACATATACAGTTGTGATCAGTATGTTATTTGGAGTCTGATAAAACTAACTTGTTTTTTGGTGAATAGTAGCATACCCTTATGAATAGTAATATGAATAGTAATATGACCATTATGAACAGTAAATATTATTATTATTTTATTTTCTTTATGTTATAAGATGATGAGATCTTGATTAATTTTTTAAGGTGATATAAAATTAGTAATAATTTTAAAATTGTTATTTTTAGAATAAAATATGATTTATTTAAAAATTAAATTAATCACATATAGAAGATTATTTTAAAAAAATTTAGTTTATTATATAATTATACACATTGAAAAATGTTTAGGGTTAATTTTTGTGATTTTTCTGAAATACTTGAATTTTTTATGAATAGTGAAATACAGTAAAATGCCATGTATACAAATTATTAGTTAAATACATTATTCCTAGCATCATGGCTGATGTAATAACCCTTGGTTATAACTCACATGAACTTATTAATGTTTTGGGTCACCTGAATCAATAATATTCATATTATTGAGAAAAAATATTAATCTATGATTAAAATAATGTAAAACTCATCCTCTCCTCAACTATAAATACCACCCTCAGCCCCCCACCCCCCCCCCCTCTTCCACTCACACCATTAAAGCCTTGAGCCTTGTCTACGTTCTGAAAAATAGTCTTCCCAAGCCCTTATCCCACATCCAAGACCTTCGGGGCTCCCCAAAATTCCAACACCAAGGTCCTTAAGGAGGATTTCAATGAGAAGAGATCAAGAGGTAAATATTCTCTTTCACTTTCTTTTCAATTCTCTTCTTTTCTTATAATCTCTCCTCCTCCCCTTTTCTAAGAGGATTTAAAGCCATATTATTACATATATTCTGAATTTTAATCATGTTTATAGAAAAATTCATCATCATTCTTCCTCTTATCTTTATCTTATTCTAAAAATATAAGCATTGTCCGTGATGTGTCGATTTACCGACATTGTGGATGATGCGTCTACAATTTCCATTAATTCCTTCAAAAATGGTTATAAAACAATTTTAATGTTTGAAATATATTTTAAATTTTATGATATATCCTCTTTAATGTTATGTATTTAGCATATATAAATAATATTAGTTTATATAATGAAACTAGTTCTTGTTTATCTATGAACCGCCAAAATGATCTAAACGGATATCACTAAAGATTTATCTAATGATTCATCCTCATAATATATAACAAAAATTATTTATGGAATTATTTAATATTCTTAAAAAATATTAATACCATTTCATTATATTTCTGGGATTTCATTTCCATATGATAGGAAAATAAAATACAAACCGGCCATGGAAATCATGTAAAGAACTACCCAAAACAATAGAAGGAAAAAATACTAATAATTAAAAGGTGAAATGATATTATGAAATGATCATATAAGGTGTTATAAACATGAATGTGTTTCTTTATGATATTAATAACACTATTTTAACCATTATAAACGAGGTTTAAACACATTTTATTTAAGAAGAACCTATGGTAAGGGAATTATTAACCCAATTTCCATTCTTTTAGTTAACCTTATACTTCATTAATTATGTGGTATTAAAATTGTTTGTGTGATGAATTTTATTTATATTATTTTTAATTATTTGTATTTATAGTTTATATAAATATTCCATCCACTCTATTAAGTCTCACTTCAATTATATGATATTTGTAAGGGGCCATTCCTTTAAAATCCTCTTTTCAAATTCTGTTTTACAAAATTCAAAAGTAACGTTTTTATACAATTATTCATGTTTTATGATTATGTTCTGTTTCTTGGGTATTGTTTATGATGAAGGGTGGGACCTATATCTCCCTCCAATTTGTTGGTTATCTGTAATTTATAGATCGTTCATATGGTTACTCCAATTGTAACTGTAATTGTTACATAATAAGGTAGCCCTAAGGGTTATATTGTAAGGTATATGTGAGGGTTACAAATCATAAGGTATCCGAGAGGGTTAAAATATTATGTAAGTAATCCCCCAAGATAAATTTATGGTTCTATTTATGTTCTTTATGGTTTGTGTAAATCCCATGGAAATATCATGTTTTCACAAAGTATATATGGGTGACAAGTATGTCTTTTTTAAAATGATTTCATACGTTTACACGTATTCATGAAATGATGTTTTATTTCCTTCTATATATATCCCTTAATGATATTTTTGTGCTCATAACAAGTTTTTAAATGATTTTCATAGGTTATAAATTTTTCTAAATCAAATAAGTAAGCCAAGTTAAATTTTATTTAAGATTTTTCAAAGAAAATATGTTTTATTTGAAAAGTTCATAGAAATAGACACTCTTTTTATGGTATACACTTTTTATATATGTGGAATGCTTTGTGTGTAATATATCCGAATTACCTAAAATAATAAACTTGAAAAGATCCTCAATTTTAAAGGAAGTGAGTTCTTGACTAAAATTCAAGATTATGTAACGTAATAAGGTCGGGACCTTATAGTTGGTATCATAGTATGGTTTAGATAACTTTAGGGGTTAGTATTATGTTAAAAGAATACCATAAATCATTTTTAATCTACGTTTAATTTGATATATTTTATAATTTAAATATTACCATGTTTCTTTGACTAAGATATGTTAGATCAGAATGGTTTTCCACAGAAGAAATAGGGAAGTTGAAGTGGAAAGGCATCAACAGAACGATATCCTTCCAAATCTGCATCCCGGAATGGTAGGGATTGGAAGAGACCAGTTTTTTATGGTGATGGATCATATGATGCATGAAATAAATGGTAGTGTAATACATGAAATATAAAACCTAGATATACCACAAAGGAACCTAATGATAGTGGAATATTTTATGAGGAAACACCCTTCTGCTTTCAGTGGATCTTCTGACCCAGTAGTAGATGAATGATGGATTAAATCTATTGAAAAGATACTCAATGTTATGGGATGATTATATAATCAAAAGGTTAGTCTTTCCATTTATTATTTTGAAGTTGAAGCTCGTTAGTGGTGGTCAATGGTCAAGAATATCCATGAAAGAGAAGATATTAAAGCCTTACAGGGGGATGAATTTAAAAGTCTTTTCCAGGAAAAATATTTTCCAAAGTTAGTTTGAATTAGGATGGAGAATAAATTCCTTGAATTAAAGAAAAAGTAGAATGATTTAGTGGCTATGTATGAAGAGAACTTCACCCGATTTTCAAGGTATTCTCCAAATCTTATTCTGGATCTTGATAGTAAAATCAACCATTTTTACTTAGGATTGAAGAAAAGTTATCAGAGGGCATTGGATTCTCGTGAGTTCAAAATTTATGAGAAACTTATCTGATATGTTGAGATGGTAGAAATGGAGTATTTTAATGATCACATTCACTTTGAAAATAGGGATAATAAGAGGTCGAAATGGAAATCGATTGGTAAGAATCAATCAAAGAAATCTGATGGTATGAAAGTCCATTTTATAGTTTTTGAAAAGTGTGGAAAAAATTACCTTGGGTAATTACTTACCAAAAACAAGAAGTGTTTTCAATGTGATAAGTTTGGACATATGTCCCGAGATTGTAATGAAAATGATCTTGAGACTAATATTGATAAGAAAACTGTAAAGTTTTTAAAATGTAGTGAGATGTGTCATTATGAAAATGCCTTCCCAAACAAAGATCTAAATTATGCAAGGAAGTCAGACTATAAACAGAAAGATTTAGTGAGATCCTTTGTTACTATGTCAGTAGAAGTCAGGCTATCCAATGAAGTTGTATTAGGTACCTTGTTTATTTACTCATATTTTTCTAATGTTTTGTCTGATATGGGGTCTACACATTTCTTTATTTCTGATTAATTATCTGGTAAATTGTAAATGTCACCTCAAAAAATGAGACTAAAACTTATTGTTAAAACACCATGGATAAATATTATAGTAAATATGAATTATAGGAATCTTTATATTGTGGTCTATGGAAATAATTTACCTAAAAACCTTGTTGTTTTACCCTTAGTAGAGTTTTATGGTATATTGGGTATGGATTGGATTTCTATTTATCATGCTAAGATTGATTATAGATCTAAGGAAGTTGTTTTTTCATAAATATTTCCAGTTTGTATACAATAATGAACCCATGAAATTGATAACATATCAGGAATATGAGAAACTATTGAAAGATTAAAATGAATGTTATTTTTCTCATATTGTTGAAAACAATGTAACTATTCATATTAATGATGTTCCAGTGGTAAATGAATATATTTATTTTTTTCAGATGAGTTACTGAGTGTTATACTTGATTGGGAAGTTGAATTCACAATTGATTTAGTTCCTGAAGCTAAGCCAATTTCAAAACCCCCTTATCGAATGGCTCAAATAGAACTTATTAAATTGAAAATTTAGTTGTAGGAGTTTCTGGATAAAGGCTTCATTCATCCTAGTACTTCACCATGGGGTGATCTTATTTTGTTCATTAAAAAGAATGATGGTTCCATGAGAATTTACATTGATTATTGTGCCTTTAATAACATAACTATTAAAAACAAGTATCCTTTTCCTCATATTGATGACTTGTTTGATCATATCCAGGGAGCACAGTATTTTTTAATGGTTGACCTGAGGTTGGGGTACTATTAGTTGAACGTATGGGAAGCAGATATTGCGAAGACTGTATTCCATACTAGATTTGGGAATTATGAATATGTTGTCATGTTGTTTGGGATAACTAATTCACCTGATGTATTTAATGGATCTTATGAATAGAATATTTCATGAGTTCTTGGGTAAGTTTGTATTTGTGTTTATCGATGACATTACAGTATTTTATAAAATAAAATAGGATTATGAAAAACATATAAGGGTTGTTTTAAAAACCTTAATGGAAAATAAACTGTATGGAAAATTAAAAAAGTGTGATTTTTGGTAGCAAAATATTTCTTTTCTTGGGAACATTGTAAATAAGGATGCAATAATAGTTGATCCTACCAAAAAAAAAGTGGTTGATGAATTGCCAAGACCTTTAAATGATATATAAATTCATAGTTTTCTTTGATTATCATCTTATTACCAACGGTTTATTAAAAACTTTGCACGTTTATATATACTGAGAACTAAGTTAACATGAAAAGGGGTTAAATTTTTTTGGAAAAAAGAATGTGATTTTTTTTCAAGAACTGAAGAAGAGATTGGTGAATACTCTAGTTTTGGATTTACTTTATAGAAATGGTGATTTTTTCATCTATAGTGATGCTTCGTTGGAGGTACTTGGTTGTGTTTTGATTCAGAATGATAATGTTATTTCTTATGCATCAAGACAACTAAAATCACATGAGGTAAATTATCCCACACAGGATTTTTAATTATCATCTATAGTTTTTTCATTGAAAATTTGGAGGCATCATTTATACAGAGGAAAATTCCAAATATATACTGACCATACAAGTATGAAGTATATTTTCCCTCGAAAGAAATTAAACATAATGTAGCGAAGATAGCTTGAACTGATAAAGGATTATGATTGCACGATCAATTATCATCCTAGAAAATTAAAAAAAATTATCATATTCCTAGAGTGAAAACATCATGCATCATTAACTATGTTATGTTTGTAACATGATCCCTTGATTAATGATTTGATGAAATTTGTATTAGAAGTTATTGGTGAAGAAAAGACCTATTTTTTTAGGTTATAGTGTATTCATCCATATCAGGCAAAATTATGAAAGCATAGATTAAAGACCATGAGCTACAGAAAAATGTATAATTGGTTAAAATCGGTAAGTTTCCATAATTTAACATAGATAAATATTGTGTTTTAAGATTTGGGAAAAGATTATGTGTGCCTTGTGATTCTTAGATGAAGAAAGAATTATTTTGTAAAGCTCATAGTTCTCTGTTTTTAGTACATCCTGGAATTAATAATAAGTAATGATACCTTTGGGAGTATTATTGGTGGGATGGAATGGAAATAGATATCGCAAACATTACTGTGAAAAGATTGACATTTCAATAGGTTAAACTAGAATTATAGTAACCGAAGGGGTTTCTTTATCCTTTACCAATGAGAGAGTGGAAATAAGAAAATATATACATGGACTTAATTATAGTACTACCAAATAATTCTTGAGGTAACAATGAAATCTTGGTTATTATTGATCCATTGACTAAATATACTTATTTCCTTCCCATTCGAGATATAATTTATTTGGATCAGATTTCTTGACTTTACCTCAAAGAGATTGTTAGGTTACATAGAGTACTTATTTCTATTATATCTAACTGGGATCCTAGGTTCACTTCTAATTTTGGGAAGGGCCTTCAGATTTCATTGGGCATGGAATTAAATTTCAGTATAACTTTTATCCCTGAATCAGATGGGAAGTTATAATGAATGATTTAGACTTTGGAAGATATGATTAGATCTTCTTCAATGGATTACCAAGGAAGTTGGGATCATCATATTTCTTTAGTTGGATTTTCTTATAATAACAGTTTTCATTCCAGTATACAGATGGAACCTTTTGAGGCATTTTATGGGAAGCAGTGTCGAACTCTAGATTTTTTGGATGAAGTCGAGGAAAGGAAGTTGATTGAACCCAAATTAGTAGAGTAAGTGGATGAGAAAGTGAATATGATCCAGTAACACTTGAGGACATCTTAGAGTAGGAAGAAAATTTATGCAGATAATAGGAGGAAAGACTTTTCTATTGGGGTAGGCAGTAATGTTTTTTTTATAATATCACAATGTAAAAGTGTTATTAATTTTGGTAAAAATGGAAAGATAAGTTCACAATTCCTTGGACCATATGAAATCCAAGATGAAGTTGGAATAGTCACTTTTCGGGTAGCTTTACCTCTAATTTTATCTCAGGTACACAATGTTTTTTATGTTTTGATGTTGAGAAAGTATGTGCCAGATTCATCTCATGTTTTGATCCTATAAGTAGTTTAGTTGGAAAAGAACCTTTCTTATAAAGAGAGACCTATTCAGATTCTTAACCGAAGAGATCAAGTATTGCGGAATAAAGTAATCCACTAGTTAAAGGTTTTATGGAGAAACCACATGGTTGAAGAAGAAACAAGGGAATCCAAAAATGATATGAGGGAATTATACTCTCACTTGTTTAATAAGTAAATATAATTGTGAGGATGCAATTTATAGAAGGTGGGGATAATGTGACACGCCAAGGTTTTAAAAATAAATTGAAATGCCTGAAACATTGGGTCACTTAATAATGGAACTTTTTTTAAGGAGATAGTTATAAACTATCTGATAAACATAATTTTTTAACTTATATTATTTTAATTTTGAAAAATATACATCTACGGTTGTGATCAATATGATATTTGGAGTCTGATATAACCAACTTATTTCTTTGGTGATTAGTAACATACCCTTAATTAAAATTGTTATTTTTTGAATAAAATATGATTTTATTTAAAAAAATTAATCATATATTGAAAAATGTTTTCAAAAAATGGTGTTCATTTTTTTAATTCTACACATCAAAAAATTCTTAGGGTAAATGTTTTGGATTTTTCTGAAATACTTGAATGTTTGATGAATAGTGAAATACAGTAAAATAATGTGTATAGAAATTATCAGCTAAATACACTATTCCTAGCATCATAGATGATGTAATCACCCTTGTTTCAAGATAACATGAACTTATTACTATTTTTGGTCACATGAATCAAGACTATTCATGGTCTTTAGAAAAAATAATAATCTAATGATTAAAATAATGTAAAACCCCTCCTCTACTCCACTATAAACACCATCCTCACCCCCCCCCCTCTTCCACTCACACCACTCAAGCCTCGTTCATTGTCTAAGTTCTACAAAATACTCTCCCCAAGCCCCTCCCCCATATCCAATACCTACTGGTCTCGCCATAATTCCAAAACCAAGGGTATTAAGTAGGATCTCAAGGATAAGAGACCAAGAGGTAAAGATCCTCTTGCATTTTATTGTGTTTTCTTTTCAATTATCTTATTTTATTATAATATATTATCCTACCCATATAAAATAGGAATTAAATATATATTATTATATTTATTCTATTTATTCTATATTTTTATCATGTTTATGGAAAAATTCACCAACATTCTTCCTCTTCTTTTCCTCTTATTCTAAAAATAAAAACATCGTTTGTGATATGTTGATTTACCGACATTGCGGACGATGTGTCTTCAATTTCCATTACTTCCTTAAAAACTGGTTATAAAACCATTTTAATGGTTGAAAAAGATTTTAAATTTTATTATATATCCTATTTCATGTTCTTGTGTTAATATATATATATATAATATTATGTTATATAATGAAAGTAGTTCGTGATTATCAATGAACTGCCAATATGATCTAAACGGATATCACAACAGATTTATGTAATTATTCATCCTCATATCATATAACCAAAATAATTTATGAAATAATTTAATATTATGTAAAAATATTAATACTATTTCATTCCAATTCTATAATTAAATTTCCTTACATTAAGAAAATAAAATACAACCCGGCCATGGAAATCATGTAAAGAACTCACCAGAAATAATGAAAGGAACAAAATACTAATAATTAAAGGATGAAATAATGTTATTAAATGATAATATAAGGTGTTATAAACATGAATTTATCTATTTAATACATTAATAACACTATTTTAACCATTAAACATAAGTTTTAAAAAAATTGAAGTAAGACGAACCTAAGGTAAGTGAATTCTTAACCAAATTTTCTATTCTTTTGGTTAACCTTCTACTTCTAAAATTATGTGGTATTAAAAAAAATTGTGATACATTTTGTTTATATTATTTTTAATTATTTGTATTTATAGTTTATATACATATTAAATCCACTCTATTAAGTCTCACTTCAATTATATGATATTTTTTAGCGTATTTTCATTTAAATTCCTATTTTAAAATTATGTATTACAAAATTCAAAAGTAATGTTTTTATACAATTATTCATGTTGTATACTTATGTTCTAGTTCTTAGGAATTTTTTATGATGAAGTGTGGGACCTATATCTCCCTCTAATTCATTGGGTATGTGTAAGATGGAGGGTGGTCGTATGGTTACTCCAAGTGTAACTGCGATGGTTTCACAATAAGGTAGTCGTTAGGGTTACATTGTAAGGTATAAGTGAGGGTTGAAAATATTAAGTTAGCTGATAGGGTTACAAGATTATTTAATTAATGCCCAAAGATACCTTTATGGTTCTATTTATGTTCCTTATGTCTTGTGGAAATCCGATGGAAATATCATGTTTTCACAAAGTAAGCATATATGGGTGACAAGTATGTCTTTTTTAAAATGATTTCATATATTTAAAAGCACTCATGGACTAATGTTTTCTTTCCTTCACTTTATATACCTTAATAAGCTTTTCATACTCAGAAAAAAAATTTAAATTGTTTTCATAGTTTATAAGGATGTGTAAGACAAATAAAGAATATGTGTTGAATGTTATGAAGATTTGTCAATGAAAAATTTTTTTATTTGAAAAGTTTCTTGAGATGGATATTGTTTTTGTAGTATCATCTTTGTATAAATTTGGAATGTTATGTATATATTATATCACTATTCTCTAAAACTCTAAAATTTAAAATATCATCAATGTTAAAAGAAGGGATTTCTTGAATAAAATTCAATATTATATAATGTAATAAGGTTAGGTACCTATATAGACATCACCCTATTCCCTATCATAATCATTCTTATATTATCATGAATGTTCTACTCTCACTATACCTGTGGTATTAGGTACTAATCAAATAAGGGGTCTAAAAAAATATGCGAAAACCCTTATTTTTCATCACATTTATCTCTTCTTTCTCTAATTTTTAGATTAAAATAACTATTTAAAAAACTAATTACAAAATATAAATATAATTTAAATGAAATTATATATCTAAAAAATTAATATAAACTCTAAATAGTATATTTATCTTATCCCTCGCCTCCTTTAGAAAATACTTTTAATGTTATTTTTACCATCTATAAGGAAAAATCCCTTTATTTACTTATCACTGCCTTTATAGATGGTTAGGGTGACATATATACTTCATAATTATGTAATTTGAATTATTTTTATTCATTCATTGATAATGAAACTCAGGGATAAATAAAAATTATTAGTACTGTAATAATGAAACTTTTATGGAATGATTCGAACATACCTGCCCTCCTGAATTTTAGCTATAATGAAAGGTTAATAAATGAAGTAGAATAATTAAAATAAAAAAATATATTAATTAATTGTTTAATTAATTTAAAATGGTTTAATTTGAGGTTTAACTATAATTATTCAATATAGGACCTAAGGTAAGGGTACTCCCTACCTATTATCTTTCTTTGGGGTCAATATTTTATCTCTTTACCCATTGTTCTTTAATGTATTATCTTATAAAATAAGTATTTATATTTGTTTTTTTTTTTGTTATCTCGTTTTATGATATTATTTATTTTCAATGTTATCATTATGTGGTCTATTCCATTGTATGAAAAAATGTTTCTTAATTTGGTTAAAGTTTTATTTTTCTCAATCTTATTACTTAATATGTATATGTTTTCATCATTTGAATTCTTATATGAAATATATTTTTGTTGATTTTTTTAATTTACATATCATTTTTCTATTTATTTTATATTTTGTTTTATATTTCACACGGGATGAAATTTATAAGGGAGCCCCTTGTTTTTCCTACATTGATTTATCCCAAGTTATAATTTTGAGTTTCTTTATCTTTTTATGGTCTCTATCTCTCTTGATGATTATAATGTAATAATAAACAATCTAAAAAGTATAATAATACCATTATATTGATCCTTGTGTTTAATTACCCCCCCCCCTCAATTTATTACTTCTATGTTGATGATATATTATGATATATGGGACTGTTATGTAACCAATTTACATTTTCTTAAGTATTATCCATTTTATACATATTTATTTATGAATTATCATTATATCCTTTATTTTTTTGCTTCACCTGTGATTTTAAATATATTATGATGTGATGGGTATTATTACAATTATATTGTTCGTTAATGCATTAGGAAAGGCTATCATCTCATTTGATACTATGTATGGGGCAAGGGACGATAGTTTAGCCCAACTATTTTATATTTTCTTCAAAATAATGCTTGGATGATTTTTATAATGTTTAATGATTAATAATATTCCATATTCCATGCCTCATTCAAATTATTTCCATATTCATATGATTATATTTATATACTTATATTATATTAATGGAATTTATGGTTATTTATGAACTCATATTTATTTATGTCTCTTTTTATTACCTACTTTTCCTCATCTTTTGGGATTTTAGATCACTATTTATTATATATATTTCCCTCCATGATCGTGTGTGTTAAAAGGGCTTGATCTTTCAATAGTTTGACTATTATGGATAATTTAAATAAATATTACGGTCTTATGGGTATTAAATTTATAATATCAAACATATTTTCCAAAACACTAAACCTATTAATTTTAGGATGCGCAATATTATGTGTGTATTTCATGAAATTATGTAGTAATTATGTCTGAGGTATATGGGAATCGATAGTTGGTATCATAGAAAGGAATAGTTAATTTGGGAATTTTGGTATATAATAATGATATACTAGGTTGAACTAAAAAATTAAAAGTTTACTATATTAGACATGAGAATTATTTCACATATAAGAATAATTTTTTTATTCATTCTTTATAAACTTATGCTATATTTTTTCTCTATTTCTTATTTTATGAGTTAGTGGTAATGAGGAGGAACCAATCCAGAAACGTCTTTAATATAAAATGTAGAAATCATTGAAATGAAATTCCAAATGCAGTGGAAGATTGAGTTTAAAACCCCATGGTGATACCTAACCATGTGTATTTGGTTATGAAATATTACATAATACTCATGAGTATCAACCATACCCAATAATGATGAAATTGAAAATTTTATTCTTCATGTGATGATTATTTATATCATTTAGTAAACTATCTGACCAAATTATTATGGTATAATGAATCAATATTATAAAAAGTTTCATTTTCTATGATTCATTCTTCTAAGAAAGTAAGGATTACTCTAGTTGTCTACCATTAATGAATAGAATGAAATCATTGGTTGCAGTTAATCAACTATAAAAATCCAAATGATGAAGTTGAATCAATATGTTTTAAATATTTTTGTAAAATATTTCTCAAAAAACATTGTTCAAATAATATTAATATCAAAATAGAGAGACTTTATGGATTCATGTATAGGTATAATGAATTGGTTTGGACTTGTGAAGTGAATTTCAAATGTCCTTAAAGGTATGGATCTATCATGGTTATTAATCATGATAGAAAAAATGACATATTCTTAAATATATTAAAACCATGTCTATGATAAGATCTAGCTATTCATGACATAAAGAGTTATGAAATAGTTTTTGTTTTTTTAACTTAATGTATATATAGATTCTAAATAATGATATCTTAAACATGTAGACAAGAATAAAAAGATAAAGTTTCACATTGGAGGATCAAATGACATATGACATTGATGGAAACATAATAAATGTCTAAAATATGAGATGTGGTTAGGGGACTACCTTAAGGGAACTGAAAAATGTTTCAATTTTTTAATATAATGTAATTTTGAAAATGATTAATGAATAGAGATAAAGAGTCCATTAAATACAATATATAAAAGTAAATTCCCTCTCAATGTATTTTCATGGTTTAATTTTTCAACAATAAGAAAATTTAGCATAATAAAATCCAGTGAAACAAACCAATAGTCCCCAAGGATATTTTTCATTGACCTCTACCTAATCCCTGGTCTCATGAAAGATATTGCTTCATAACCACCATTGATTTGGAGAATCAAAATGGTGTATTAAAAAGTACACCGGAAATTCAATATATAATGATAAAAGTCTTACTTGGTTTTTAATATATTCATTCCTTCATATTTTAGAGGTTCTCTATAAATGTTGAATCATATTCTCAACAACTTAGGGTTGATATATCACTGAAAATTCTATGTTGTGAAATTTTTACATTCAATGGGTATGACTCTTTCTAATTAATATTTATTGGAAGATCCTTTTATGAAATATTATAATTCCACATATTTTGAAATTTGATGTAATATTCAACATGGATTATATCCCATTATTTGGTTCTCATATTATTTTATAAGAAAATTAAATATCCTTCAATATCCTAAACTATCCCATGATCCTATATAAATTAAGAGAGAATTATGAATCTCGATTAGCAAGTCCTTCATAAGTATGCATCTTAATACGCAATAAAGAATCATTTCTTGTCCAAATGGTTAATAAAAATGAAAATTTAACCTTTATTACATGATTATAATATAGTAATATAATAATTTATTATTGTAATGGTTTTATGGTCTTCCTTAATATTGTGATCTATAGTTTTAAATATAACATATAACAAGTTGATACTAATATAAAATAACCCATATTGAATGGACCAAACCAATATAAGATAAATTAAAGAAGAAACTATAAATAAATTTTGAAAAAGGATTTATATGTCCTATTTCATCATAATTGGATTCACCATTTCTCTTTTTCAAGAATAAATAAGTGTAAATATGACTATTCATCAATTACTGAGGGCATAATAAAATCATCATAAAGAGAAATTATCCTCTACCACATATTGATGAACTATTTTATTAAATTTATAGTCCTAAACACATATAAAAATATTTTTTTATTATATGAACAATTAATGAACAAAAAGTTAATATTTTGAGTGTGGCCTTTCACACAAGGCATATACAATATGAGTTCATTTTAATGACTTTAGGATTCATAAACATGATAAAAATAATCAAAAAACATGATTAATAAAGTTGATAGAGGTTGAATCGATAAATATTTAGTGGTATTTATTAATGATATTATAATATATTCTAAAATAAAATAAAAATCTAAAGGATATTTAATTATTTTTTAAATTAATTTACATAAGGATAAATTATTTTCAAAATTCAATAATTTTGACTTTTGAATGATGAAAGACACATTTTTGGAACATGTGATCACACGAAATAGATTTTTTGTCATCCTTCAAAGACCAAATAAATTGAATAATTTCCCAAATGAACATGTGTCATTGATATCTATGGTTTTCATATATTGATTGGGTACTAAAAACACTTTGTGATGAATTTTTCACAACTATAAAATTGACTAAATAAGTTAACATAGAATAAAGTAATGTATTTATGGATTGAATAATGTAATAAATATTATAGAAGGTCATGAAAAATGTATGCCACTGCACCTATACTCACATGACCCAAAAATAGAGAAGGTTTATGATATATATTAATTCTTCAAAGAAGGTACTGGGTTATCCTATCATGAAAAATGATAACCAACACCTCATTAAAATTGAATATTGTTGATCAAAATAAAATAATTCATTATCTAGAGATAACAAAAATAATATTTTTATTGAATAATTGAATGTATTAACATTTTAAAAAAATAATGGAATATATATTGATTAGATAAGTTTTTATGTATCTGTTTTCATATACATAGATTAACATGCTTCAATAAAGTTGGTTATAGTTAATGAAGGAATATTAATACTTGATATGTTTCCATACTTGGAAGGTGAATAAGGTTACTAAATATCTTAGTTGAAATATAATTATTGTCCTATCCATGTTGAGGATTGAAAGAGATAAAATATTATTAGGTTTTAATAAGAGTGATCTTGAAATGTTAAAGGATGGAAATAAATCCTTACTTACAAAAATTATTACTCAACTATCCATCTAGGAGAAAATTAAGGAGACACAAAAGAATGATTTTTAGTTATAAAGGTAGTTTGAAGTAACTAAGAAATGGATCTTTCATGAATTTTGAATCAACAAATATGAAGAGGTTTTGTTTGAAAATCAATTATCTATTCTATAAATTCAAGATTTAATGATGGATAAAATAGATTATTCACATGTATTATAATTATCCATCCAATAATAAAATTACAAGTTGTTTCAAGATCATCAAGAACACCCCTGGATTGAAAACATGAACAAATATATTTCAAAAGTTTCTTAATTTTTTTACATTCGTATAAGTTAAGTATGATCATTATAAGTAAAAGGTGATGATATAATAATTTCCCATACTAATAAGAAATGGTATAAAATAACCATGGATTTTATTTTAGGACATTTGAAGATATATAATGGAAATATATCTATATGGTTTATGGTGTAATGACTTATAAAAAAAATCTTTTTCATAATTTGATAATGGTTCATAATTAATAAAATTTTCAAGATATATGTCAAGGAAGTGGTGAGGATACTTTGGGAACCACTTTTGATTTTATCTGATTGAGATCTAAGTATCACCATAAAATTTTAGGGGATTATTCAATAATAATTTAACATATAGTTAATATTTAGTTCAACCTATTATTCTCTAAAAGGTGATCAAGAATAACGGACCACGTAATGACCCATACTTTATAAATGGTATTTTTTTCCTGAATAAAGGTGTATTGTATGATATAAAATTATACACATACATCACATAGAGAACCCAAAAACACTTTATTTTGTTAATAGAGATCATTAAATTATTGTACAACTAAGCCTATGAAAATTAAAAATATTACAATGCGTAAAAGATATTAAAAATAAAATGTATAATGGAAAAATTTGGACCATTCCAATATGCATGATTTATCACCCCCATAAACAACACTATAGAAAGGAAGCATAATATTAGTAAACCAATCGACATATTAGAAAAGGAAAATTTAGAGCCTTGGGAGTAATTGTAGTGAATTTTATATGATGGAATGAATAGATATTTATAAGAGTTAATATTATCATTTTAATAGTAATATAACCATTATAATTTTAATGTGACCATTGGAATGGTAACCTGACTAGTGGGAGTAGTAACCTGACCATTAGAATAGTAATTCGACCTCAAATTAAGAAAATGTAATATAAATAAGATTATTCATTGGTAATTAAATAAAATATAAATATTATAATTCTAAAAAATAAATATCAATATTAAAAACTCAAAGAAACTATAATAACATTATAAACTATATTTTAATATATTTCATAAAAACATAATTTTATATTAAAAATTAAAATTACCTATGTTAGAAAATTATTTTGATAAAATTAATTTAATTTTTTAAATAATCATGTAAAAATTTATAGGGGTAATTTTTTGTTAATTTTTAGAAATACTTCATTTTTTTAACAATAAATATATAGATTTTTCATAATCTGTTTATTTGAAATTACATTATTCATGATGTAGTAATGACCAAATCAGCTGTAGAAATCGTGGATCAATAAAAAAATTAATTTGATAAAATATTCATTCAAATTCAATAAACATTTTTTACAAACCTAAAAATTACTTTACATTGTCTAAAGTATAAATTATTTCATTAAAATAATATTTTTTCATTTTTCAACTTCTCTTTTTGGTTAAACTAAAAAATTAGATTGTAAATTGTTTTAACATATTAAAATGATTATAATTAATTAAAATATGTTTCATAATGTAAAAAAATAATATTTAATGGTTTACCTTGGATATAATACTTTATTCAATATAATCACTTAAAAATAACTCCTCGCCTCATGTATAAATAACCCTACACCCCTCCCTTTCAAAACCACTTCAATCAAACTTACCAAATCCAAAAATATACCCATATTACTTCACTATTCCCTATTATAATCTTTATGTATTTTTATAGTCTTTATAATCCAATAATTCAATGATTATAGTGTCATAGATAAGAAGAAACACTGATAAGAGGGTATGTTTTCATTAACTCATCTTTACTTTTCCCTCTTCGCTACCTCTTTTATCTTTTATTTTCAAGACCAAATTTTATAATATTAATTTTATTGTATGTTACAATTATATTAACAATGTTAAAATAATATAATGACTATATTTATGACATATTTATATGTCTATATTCTCTTTCCCCTATATTTGACAATGTTCAGTCAACGGTCTGTCAACCGCCTATGAAGACATTGACAGCTCTTTGATCACCACCACCTTCATTGATGGATAGTATGAATCATATATAATATTTAAATATGGAATTAAAATTATTAAAATTATTTTAAAATTAATATTAATTATGTATAAATGACATTAAACAAAAAATGAAATCAAAAGAAGATGGGATAATTAAATAAAAACAACATATCAAAAGAATTTATGTTTATCAAAGAATATTATAAAGTAGAAAAAAAATTATAATGAATAAATAGTAAAATAAATAAGAAAAATTAACATGGGTTATATATTTTAATAAACCTATGTTTATTATTCAGGAGGTAGAAAAGTGATGAAATAAAGCGGGATTTATGGTAAGGGGATTCTAGAACCCAACTTCTTCTTTTTGGGTTTCCTTATCCTTCACATTATATTTTGTATGGATGCTATTAAAATGTTCTTCCACTATTATTTACCTTTTATTTTCTGGGATATAAATGTTCCTACCCTTTCAAAATTTCTTCTAATCCATTTACAAATCTTTTTTAAAAAGATTTTAATTTCTAAAAACATTACATTGAACCCTCTTGAGTTATTTATTATCTACTTGGTATTAATAATGTTTTGTGAAAAAAATATTATTTCCATTTTTCATTTAGGAACCCAAAAGATATTCATTAAATTATTATTTACAAAACTATTATGAATCCAATTTTATTCTTGGATTTTGATGTTTTTAGGGATGTGTTGGACCACTTATAATTAGGGTTGAATCAATGGTGCTCTTTTGGTAATTTTTATTTATTATAAAAATAACCTCTATTGGGATGTTAAGATCTAATCCACTCTTATTATCACTCAACCTATCATGAATTCATAAAATATAAATATCACAAGAACATGAAATTTTTACAAGTTTCGGATCCAACGTGGAATCCTACTCATTAATATTGTTGGTTATTCCCCCAATCGTATATTCATTTCACTATAAACCCAAGTAAAATCCTATAATAATAATATGTTTGGAATCCTACCCCACATATCAGGAGTTAGACCCAAAAATGCAACAATGCATTGTAGAACACAAATTTATTATAAATAAAAATAAAATCACTAAAAAAACTAGGTTACTTCAACAACTAAGAATGTAGATATCCTTCCCCAGACATCTAGAATATGCATGGAAGAATTGGTCACAGTGAAATATTGAAAGAACTACATAAATATTCTCAAACTAGGATTTAATATTATGAATTAATGAGATTCATTAGATGTTAAATGCTAAAAAACAAGAAAACCCCAACTTTAGACTCACCCCAAAATTTTTCTATGTCTCTTTCTATATACTCTTCTTCATGTGACAATAGGTTACTCTCTTGTTTCTCCCACACAGCCCACATTATGCGGTGGTGGTATTTTTACTATTATATCTATATCGTGCATCAACAATCATTTTAATTTTTTATTTCTATTTAGTATACACCCCATGATATCTTCTCTCTTTATTTTGTATATTTGTAGACATAATTATTATCACAAATGGAATTGGGTAGACCCTGAATCGATCACTTGATCCAACCCACGACAAGGCTCGAGAGGTTTTCCCGATCCTCCCATGTTGGAGACTAGTGTTAGGAATCAAATATCATACACATGGGAATGATTTATACATAAATAACTAATAAAGAATACAGTATGAAATATAAATATGAGGAACTAATAAAAATTATACATAAATAAATACAAAAACATATCTAGATGAAACTGTAGTGGAACAAAAAATAAAACTAAATCAAAACCTAAATTGAACCCAAAACAGAACAGAAATGATATTCATTTGACCTCTTTGTCACCACCATCAATAAGACCATCCCACTCCATAAGAAAACATGAACATAATTGAACCTACAAAACAATTTGGTTCTATCAATGCTGAGTGACACAATTAGGGTGTGACTATAAAACAACTCAGTAGGAAAGCACCAAAGATTATATACATTTTCTTTCTCGAAATAATCCATACACTCTAGTTTGAAACACATAAATAAAAATATAGTATTTTTATTTAGAAAACCAAGTTCACATTTCCTTTTTAAAACCTAGTTTGAAATATAGAAAGTCGAGTGGGAAACATAAACCAGGTAATTTATAAAATAAATGGAAATCGTGACTAATGAAAACAGCCAGGTATAACAAACAATGCCAAAGATATAGTAAACAATACAAGTATAAGAAGAAAAATTATAAATAAAAAATAACCACACTTCTGGAAAATAAAAAATGATCATAAATATAGGTAATCATGGTAATTTCCTAAACATTCCTATAAAAATATCTATACCCACTCAGTTCAGACCCACCTGTCAGAATATGACTCACCTTCATAGTCACTAACCTAAATAGATTGTCTAAAAAATCTTACTAGTGGGAAACCCCACTTGGAATATAGTCTCTCTAGGGGGTTCTAATCCATCTAATTAGTACTAGAGAGAAATATTCACTCAAACCTATATATTTTGACTATAAATCCTGTGATAATAGTATTAAAATGTATGATGGGGTCATCACATGCTTATAAAACCTACAGTTTCTACTTTTCATGCCTTTCCAATCCCCGAGAACAACTATGAGAAGACCCTATGAATGGACGGATAACCATAGGGGTTCCTGTATCACATAGAACCTTTTAAAGTTCTAACCATTCCTACACATCATATGATTTTAAACAAAATCCCAAAACATCACAATGTACCAACTCTGACTTAACATTTACAAATACAATATCATTTCCAATAAAAATACCTTTCTTCTCAAAACCATTTCCAAAAAAAATGATGATAATGTTACTCATACATGGAAAGTTCAAAATAGACTATATTTTTTTTTGGAAAAATAGTTGAAAATCGCATTTGAGGTCATTTTGAAACCAAAATTTCATTTATAAAACATTTTTAGTTTTTTAAAGAACCAATTGAAATAGATAAGATAAAGAAGACAAGGGATTTGGAAAATGTGTGTTTAGAAAATTGGGGGTTCATAATGGACATTTTCTGGAATTCTATTTATGTGTGTTTGTGTGTGTTTCTACCCATATGTTCACCCCATGCACATATTACTATTCTCACATCTAATGGTATATGCATGAAAAACTGTACAAATACCCGTGGTTCCAATTAAAGAGTAACAATTAACACTACGACCCATCATAAGGATCCATACATAAGCAACAAGAAATAAAAATGAACCAAACCCACAGATAAAATTGAATTTCACATTTTATCCAATTACCAATGCTCAAATAAGGATAAAAACAATCTCAAAATACCCAAATTCATTTTAAAAGGATAATTGGTATTTTATCAAACACCTTGCAGCATATATATATTGATATAATTATAGAAAACCTTTGAAAACCAATTTTCATCAATTTTATAATAGAAAGAACCAAAAAATCATAATAAAACTTCATAAACATTAGTAACACATTAATAAATTAATTAGAATATCTCAATCATAAATTGGAATATTCTAGAATGGAAATAGATAGTAACACCAACCTCAATGACGTGCGAACATAACGAAACTTCTGAAGAAGGAAGAATAGGGCCCAAGGACAAAACCGCATACCCAATCATAAAATAAATCAACCCAAATAATCCAACCCCACCCTAGGTTTTGGACAAGAGGGAGCCAAGCCAAGAAATAATAGGGAACCAAGATATAAAGATAAGAAGATGCAAAAAAGGCTAAAAATCAAGAGAATCTCAACTAGAAACCATGGGGGAGAATCAAGGGAGGATGGAGAGCCATGGGAGGAGGGGTTTGGGAGCCCCCTAGTATTCCTAGGTCAAGTGGGGGAGGAAAAACTTGAAATAGTGTTAAAAAAAGATGGGTAAATTTTAAAACTCATGTTTTCATGATTCTGGGTAAGTCGCATGGTTTTTCGACATGATTTTCCAAATCATGTTCCAACCGTGTGCACCCTAAGAGAAGTAAGGGGTATATTCACAAGTCAGGCACGTCATTTGTGAAACCATGTTCCAACCATGCAATTTGGATCTAACAAAATTATAGAGCCTCTATCATTCTTTCTTAATGATTTCCTCTAGTCATGAGCAAGTTATGCGTCATGTCCCAAATACCACCCAAAAGTTTCAAGGTTACTCTTTTAAATTGCATAGTTTTGAAAAACCCATGTGTATTCCATGAAAGAAAAATTTTTGGAGAAAAAAATGAACTAAAAACACCCTCTTCATTAACCAGTCAGATAGTTTATCCCCAAACTCTGTACACTAACCAAGAAAAGTTCCAAAAACAACCTAAAACCTCTAAAACTCAAAAATTATTATCAAGAACTCAAATATAACTTCAACTAAAATAACATAAACCAATAAATGAATAAAATTGAATGAAATAAAATAAAAAAGGTGTTAGGTTGTGACAATACTCCATAATCTCCATAATATTTTATTAACATCCCATGATCTCCATGATAGTAAAAAAACCATATCTGGATCATGGATCAAAAATTATTTTACTGAATACTAAAATCACCATTAATATATCATTAGAACCACTGTAATATTCCTTAAAACAATCATTAATAATGTATTTTAAAACTAATCCTATGATTTCAAAATAATTAATGTCCATTTAATCATCGTTAGAACTAAATATCATCAGAACACTAAAATTATGAGAACTAGACGAGAAAACCAATCCATATATAGGGAGAAATATAAATCATCAATGTGAATAATAAATGGTTATATTCAAATTGGATACATGATTCTCAACACAAATCATCTACATAGAATAATCACATATGTCAATTAGTTATGTGATTCTTCATCTGAATATGTGACCAATCATCAACATTGTTTATAGAAAATTTTATACATGACTGAATCAACTATATAGATTCTAAAAATAATATATGCATATTATTTGGTTAGATAGAACATTTAGATACATGTAAGAATTGGCTATGTGATTGACCAATGTAATTGAAATGGCTACATGATCCTCTACACCAAATCCGATATGTTGAAAAAATGGCTACATGAACCATCCCTTTACAAAAATAAACCATGTGGATCATAAACCACTCAAGACCAACCAGAAATACTTTAACCCACCTCCATACCTTTTAAAAAAACATTCTTGTATTAGGAAGATTTAATCCAATATTTTGAGCACTAAAAAAGCTATATCAAGCACAGTTAGACATAATAGATCTTCAGTTTAGGTTGTCAACAAATACAATAAAGCATTATTTCCAAGAACCACGAGATCTTCAATAATTATAAAACCAATACAAAATCCATGGTAACTATAAACATTCCCATTTTATTTGTTTAAAATCAATTATAAACCCCCTAAAATACCATCATTGAAGTAAAGGTATTATTTCATTATCACCGAGGAGGATTATTTAATGATCACTACTACATCCCAAGTGTGTTACTACCTTCATCGTATCATGAGGATAATTACTGAAGACCACTAAAAACATGGTGGGATACTTTATCCCACTACCTTCATCATCCTGAACTTACTCACAACCTGCATCATGAACTATTCTCATGAATTCATCAATGAAAAAACATCTATAACATCATCATATGAAAAACTCCCCCTACAACATACACTACCCTTCTCTATGGAATTATAACCTCCTTTGGAAGAAGAATCTAATGTACCATGGGGGTATCAAGGAAAAATAAATTTAATTGTGTGGGGAATGATGAACTTACAGTTTCATTCATAATTCAACAAACCACCCTTTTGGAATACTTTGGTGAAAATGTATACAATCTGATCTCTTGTAGAAAGGTATTATACCTTGATATTTCTACTGTCCTCCTTTTATTTGATAAAAATATATTTGATATCTATGTACTCATATTTTTAATGTTGTAATGGATTTTTAGACAACCCTGTAGCACTTTTATTATCACAAGGAATCTTTAGATGTCTCACAGTCTCAATGTTCAAAACTTCTAATTGTACTTGCATCCAAATAATCTATGTATGGGCATGCATAGCTTCTATATATTTTTCCTTTGTTGTGATTAGAGTCACTAAATTATTTTTCTTAATATTACAACCCACACAGCCTTATCCTCTAAATAATGTTTCACCTAAATTTTATATTCTATCTATACAATCACCAGCCCAAACTACATCTAAAAACCCAACTTTTTCAAATCTGTATTGTGTCTGTATAGAAGCTCGTAGTTCAGAGTTCCTTTCACATATCTCAGAATTGTATTACTAGAAACCCAGTTAGTTTATTTGGGATCACACTAAAAATTTTCTCATAGATTCACTACATAGGTTTTATATTTCTTTGATATTGTTAGATAAATCATGCTTCTAAATATTTTTTAGAACTTCTTTTTATTAAAATTGCTTCTAGCATTATCCTTGCACAATTTAGTACCAACTGAAATGGGAGTTGAAACTTATTTTTCTTTTTCCATTCCAAACCTTTTTACTAATTCACTGGAATATATTTTCTTGAGATAATACTATGTAATTCAGATTATGGTCAATGTGATATTCTAGAAAGTATGTCATCTCACCAAACATATACATCTCAAAATGATTCCCCGTTTTCTTTGTAAACTCTTCATAGACACACTCCATGTCACTAGTAAATATTATTCATCCACAAATACAATTACAATGAGAGTTAATTTAATCACTTCTTTCACTTAAATGTTGCAATCAACTTTACCTTTTCTAAACTTCATATCCCTTAAATATCCATCCAATTTATAGTTCCATGCTTTAGGATCTTGTTTCAATCTATACAAATATTTCTCCAATCTACATACCATGATTCCATCATTCTCTAAGATAAAATCATAAGGTTGTTTAATATATAAATATTCATCAATATTTCCCTTAAGAAATGAATATTTCAAATAAATTTGATAAACTTTTTAATTTTCATGAGTTGACACTTCCAAGAACAGTATTGTAATCTCAAATTTTTCCACTGGAGAAAAAATTTATTTGAATTCAACACCTTTAATTTGAGAATATTATTTGAAAACCAAACATTCTTTGTTCTTTGATACCCAACCTTTCTCATTTAGTTTTTTTTTTAAAACCTTCTTGGTTCTAAATACATTTTTATTTTTATATATTCACACATGATCCCATATCGAGTTCTTCTGGATTTGATTAGGTTACTCATTCATAGATTGTATCCACTCCTCATGCCCAACTGCTTATTCCACTTAATGAGTTTTAATTTTATAAATAAGTGTAGTTTCATCATACAATTTCAATATTATTCTTTTTTTAACTAGATCTTGTGGATTTCCAATGATATTTTTAGTTTCAACATGTCTCTTCATTTTTTATATCTTTTTACCTCATTTCCAACAGTATCTACTACATCAATGTTCTATTCAGTATCATTATCAGTAGTGATTAACTCCATCTTTTTAAATTCCTTGTTCTTCTATTCTAATATATTCATTCCATATTCTACGGAATTTTATAAAACTAAATCAACTTCTAAGTCTATTTTTTTCTTTTTTTTAATAGTATTAACATCATTATAGTCAACTATCTTTTGTATTTTTTTTCTTACATCTTAGCAACTTCTATTTAATATGTAGCCCTTGGAAATTCTTACCTATAAATTTAATTAAAAAATTTCAAGATTTCTTCTTTTCATTTTTATAAAACAAGGAATTAAAAATAATCTGATGCAATTCAAAGTTGGATTCCTCTAATAAAACATTTAATATGGTGTATTTTGTGTTTCCAGTCTTAGTAGACACTTTTTATTCATGTTTATATTAGTATATATATCTTCTCTCCAGAAATAATTTGAGATTTTTTGTTCAACCAACATAGTTATTACCATTTCACCTATGATCGTATTCTTCCTTTCAACATCCCAATTGTATTTTGGAGTATATAGTGTGATATACTGATTCCTAATTCCATTTTTGGAATGATATATTTCAAAATAATCATACATTAACTCCTTACCACTTTTTGATATCAGTTTCTTGATATTAAGACTCAATTATTTATCAAACTTCATAGAAATTTTTTTGAACATTTTGATTTCCTCTAACTTGTGTTTGATAAATATGACATTATCCAATCGAGTTTAATCATCAATGAATATAATAAAATTCATATCACCTATTATTGAATTTAGTACCATTAGGTTGTATAATTTAGTATGAATGATATCAAGTGGTCTGTAAGATATAATGTTCACTCTTGTATGATAATTATGTACGATTTTCACTTCTTTATAGGTTTTGAGGATTTCAACCATGTATCTATTTAGTCTGGGAAGATATATCACACGTCATTATTTAAAATTTTACTCATAATTATTTGGATATAATTACCAAGCCTTATGAGACGTAATTTAGTTTCATCTTTGGTTGTCAGGTTGTAATATTCCCTAGGATAACTAATTTTAAATAGATTATCATTTTTCATATTCCTTGAGTGATGATCCTTTCACCCTTATTTTTTTTATGATACATGAATACCTTTTATATACTTCCTCATGTCAATCATCAAAATCTTGACTAAAAATTATAATTTTTTGTTCCATCTCTTCAAAAAATAGTACATCATTAGAATTCAGATTCAGGGATTCAATATATTTTGATCGAACTCCTTTAATTTGCAAGGAACAATAATTTCAAAAATTCACTACCCCCCTCATGGATTTCAATGTTTCTTAATATATTTTTTACTAGTCGTATGTTAGGAACATACACTATCAAGTATCCACGACTAGGTTATTCTACTATCCTTTAAGGCTACTTTAACAAAATGTGAATCTTAATCATTCATTTTTTGAATTCCCTTCCCTTTCTCAAAATTCAGTATTTTTTTAGGAATAATAATCATTCACTTTTCAATACCATATCTTCACTGGTCACATATTCAATAGATTTGTTCTAATAAATCCAATTTGTCATGTGTTGGAAGAGAAGTGGGATTCTTAGTAACTATTTTTTTATGTTGTAAATGTGTTCTTGTTTTCTCAGAATTGATCCCCCTTGGATCATCTATCATCTCTGTTAGTGACATGTTATACCAGTATGCGTAATCTTGGTTCCCAAACACTACAAAAAACCAGAAGTATCCCTTTAACCTTGTCCTTCCATACTAATAATACATTTCTTATAAATATTAGTGATGTTGAATTTCCATATATTATGGCTATCATTACTCTGGGTTAAATGATATTCTTGAAGATTCTCACCCTTCCTTTAATTTAGAAGAGAATTTATCACGAGTTGTCATGCTCTTGACACATCCAAAATTGATATTAAGACCTTATTTTCTAGAGATAACAAATTTATCTTGAGATTTATAGGGAGTTAAATTGTTGTATATCTTTGAACCCCTCTTTTCTCCAGCTTGTGATGATTAATCCTTGACATCTAATTCTTTTTATAAATATTATCTAATATTTTTCAAGATATTTTTTTCTTCATGATATTAATATTGGGTTTCATAATGTTCTTCTTCTTTGAGAGAAATTTTTCTTTATGTTATTTTACCATCTTCTCTGTTTCAGCTACTTCTAGTTTGTATCCTCTGATTTCATAAATATAAGTAGCCTCTGTCTTTGAACATTTTTTGTTTCCCTTAAATATATTTTCCATTTCATTAAATTATATCCACTAATCCTTATTAAACTTATTTTTCAATGAAATATTATAATTCATTCTTGAATATGTGCTCTAGAGCTATTCATTCACTTTTATCAACTTAACTGTTGGATGTGTTGAACCATTTTCCACATGATCCATGAAATTAGTTTTATCTTCTAATTGAATTCATCATGTGGAGTCAGGTAGTTATTATTATATAAAAACTATTTTTTTAAAATAAATATCTCTTACTTACATCATATTTGGATAAATATTTTGAGATTTTTCTCCATTTCTTCTTTTAATTTTTCTCATTTTATGACTCAGGTTTAGTGAACTTCTTCTAAGAAAAATTTATAGTGAAGTGTTCAATGTCATGAAAATTGTAACACCTAAATGGTAATATACTTTTATCTATTAAATTTCACTTCTTGATTCTCTTTGAATAAATTTAAATGATGATATTAGAATATTAATCAGGTTCTTCTTTATCAGATTCACTTGGTTTTGGAATTTCATAATTTTTTATTTTCATCTTTCTCATGGCCTCAAAAGACATCTCATCATTGATATTATTTTATAAAGTTGGGATCATTAAAATTTCATAAGAAATGATAATGTTATGTAATTCATCAAGAGTTATATATTCTCTATCTTCCAAAGATGAAACTTTAAGAGAAAATATATTAGGAAAATATCTCATAAATTTATTGACAATAGTTAAAACATCTATCATTTCCCCAAAACCCTAAATTTTATTGATAATTTCATTGACACTTATAAATTATTAATTAACATTTTCTTAACCAGTAATCTTGATATATTTACATTTCATTCTCCAATTTTGAAATTTTTCCTCCTTGATTTTTACATTTCCTTCATAACTACTTTCTAATTTATCCCAAAATTCCTTAGTATTTTTTAGTCACAAAACAATCATATAAATATTGTTAAAAAGAGACAAAAAAATAGAATTTTTTGCTTTAATTTCAACTTCTATATTTTTATTATCAAGAAATATTATTGTATATTTTTAGCAATATTTTGGAATAATACTATTACTTCATCTTTAACTTTAAGTCCAAGAGATAAGAGATAGGGAAAAATCATATTCTTCCAACTATGGTAATTATTTCCATTAAATGTAGGGACACTCCTATTATTGGAAGAATTTATATTATTAAAATTTGGTGATTAGTGGATCTTAACAAAGAAACCTTTATCCCTAAATCCAGTTGAAGTTCCCATATAAGTGTTGCACCACTAAGAATAGGAGTTTAATTAGTGGTACTATTTTGTTCATTTATATTTCTTTTAAAATTGGCCTCTGTTGACCTATTAGGATCTAGTCTACTCTTAATATCACTTAACATTTCCGGAGTATAGAAAAGGTAAAAAGTATAAGAACATAATATTTTTACATGGTTTAGATCCATTGTGGGAACTTACTCCTTTCTATGGCTACATATTCCCTCCAACCATGGATGATTTTCACTATAACCGCTAGTAAAATACTATTACAAGTGTATGTGTGGATTCCCAACAAAAACATTATGAGTCACACCCAACAACATAGAATCACACTACAGAACAAAAGTTTACTACATAATAAAATTCCATCACCATAAAAACTTGGTTTTTTCAGAAATAAAGAAAATATATATCCTTCTGTAAACCTCTAGAATATTCAAGTATTAATCATGGTGGAGTCGTGAAATCACTACACAAATATTCTAAAACTAAAATTTAATCTTCTGAGGGCATTACATTCATTAGATGTTGAACACTTAAGAATAAGAAACTATTGGCATTGGACTCACCCTATTTTTTCTATGTATCTAAATATCAAATCTTTTTCATGAATCAATGGGTTCCTCTCTTGTTTCTCCCATATATCCTATGTTGTGAAGTAATGATTTTTTTAATATGATCTTTCAACCATGTGTCAACATGATATTTCCTTTTTTGATTTCCATTAAGGAAACACACCCCCATGATCTCCACTCTCTCTCGTATGTAGATCTGTAGGGATCATGCTCTATGATCTCCATTATATTTTATTAACACCCCCACAATCTCCATGAAAACTGATAAAAACTATATTTTCATCATGGATCAAAAGGATTTTACTTCAAATTAAAATCATAATTAATAGTTCCTTAGAATCACTGAATGAATCCTCGAAACATTCAAAAATAATATCTTATAAAGTGAATACTTTTATTATGAAATAATTTAATTACATTCAAGAATCATCAAAATTAATTCTCATCAAAATAGTTAAATTATAAGAGTTTGAAGAGGAAATCAATCAATACATACTAAGAAATATGAATAATCTATGTGAGGCATAAACAGTTATATAGAAATCAGTTATGTGATTCCCAAAAAAATCATCTATGTAGCATATTCACCTATGTGTATTGAATATATGAATATATATCTAGATATATAAAAAATTAGATACTTAATTTATAGAAAATTGGTTATGTGATAGAAATAGATACATGGATTACAAAAGTAAGTTACACCAATTATTTTATTATGTGGATCATTTGACTATATTCCTCAATCAGGTATGTGATTCACCTTTGTAATGGAAAAATATATGTGATCCTATTCATTAAATTGACTACATAAAAAATATCTATTTAAACCATCCCTATACAAAAATCAGTTACTTGGATCTGAAACCATTGAAGATCAACAAAAACCACTTCATCTGGCCTATAGCGCTTCTGAAAAACCCTTAGTTGTATCAGGAAGGATTCAACTATGATGTTTTACACCATATAAAATAGATCTAGCACTTTAATACTTAATAGATACTTTGTTTAGGTTGTTAAAAAATAAAACAACCCATTATTTCAAGGAACCATGGAATCTTAAAGAATTCTCAAACCTATCCATAAATTCATTGGGTTCTATAGGTTTATTTCATGGCTATAACTGCATTACATTATATGTGGCATGAAATATTGTGATCATTTTATAATGTGATTAGTGGGATAGAAATTATATATCTCTCTAATTCATTCGATAATGTGATATATATCTTGATATTATGTTTATTGTGTGTAAACATGATGCTAAATTTTTCACAATTATGATGTTACACATTATACACATATGTTATGAGTAAACACGGTGCTAGATTCATTCACAACTATGTGGGGTATTTTCCCACTATGTTATGATGTTTCATTAATATATATTTTCCAAATTACATGAACATATCAAATTTTTTTCCTCATTATTATTTGGATGATCCTATGCATATTATATGATGATGTTGATTAAGTCTACCCATGTGGTATTGATTCATGTCCCTTATTCTTCTCATTTTATTCCTCCCCTTACAAGTATTTTATCCCACCCCTTTATTTGATGTATATTATAAAGTGACTACAAGTACTATGGAGGAAGTGAGAGTGTTTAGGAGGATAAAGAAGAATGATTTACATAATTTTTAAGTTTTATTATGTACAAGTGATCTATAAGCCTAATTTCCCAAGATACTAATCCTTTCAATCCATGAATTTATTACTATTATGTTTTTTATCTTATAAATGATGTAATAGTAATGTAAGAAAAAATTGGGTTCCTATAGTTGGTATCATAGGAATGGTTTAGTTAATTTGGGAATTTGAATTAGAAAAAATTAGTAAAAACCTTAAGTATAAGTCTAAGAATAGGTAAACATCCTATCTTTTGGTAAATTATAGGAGAGTGTGGTTCCCGTGTAATGAAATCCTTGTCTGTATACTATAAGTAGATGTGGATATTGCATAGTTTTACCTAGGTGTAATAACCCTAAAATGGGATAATTTTGTATTTACTTGATCATCACCTACTGCATGAAAAATATTCCTTACTATACACTTGGTTTAACACTCTCAGGGGATATTCTTTGGTTAATCATAAACTCTATAAAAACCATTATTAATGATATGTAGATAAATTAAGTATTTCTTTAAATTTTATAAAATATTAAAGTATATGATCCTAGAAGAATCATTCAAAAAAATGTTAAACATAAAGATCCCATAAGATATGAATTTAGAATTAATTTGTGCATAAGAATAAATTATTTGTTAACTTATGTTTTTAAAAACCTTTTCTATTTTAGAAAATGGTGGGAACCAAGAGATACCAGACCAACAACCTATGCGAGGGAAAATGAAACAATTATCCGAATGACATTCCCAAAGAAATGGGTTTTGGAGTTAAAAACTTCATGAAGATACTTACCCATCAATCTCAGGATATGAATAAAAACTGAACCATGTGTAATTCCTTCCTTCATCCAAGAAGAAAAAACTAGACATTGACTCCATTATGCAGTAACAACCACCAATATTCAGTGGGAATTCCATTCCACTTGTTTTGGAATAGTGGGTAAAATAAATGGAAAATATCTTTTATATTCTCCACTACTCTGAGAAGAAGAAAGTTACTTAGTGGTCTATCATTTAGATAGAGAGGATGTTTAATGGTGTTTATTGATAAAGAATACAAATTTGAAGGATGAAATGGAATAAATTAAGTGGAAATACTTTAAGAAGTTATTTGGTAATAAGTATTTCCCTCAAACTCTTTGAAAAAATATAGAGAGAGAATTCCTAAATCTTATGAAAAATGAGGGTGTATATTTCATGGATTACGAGGCAAATTTTAAAATTATTTCAAGATATGCCTCAAGTTTTGTTATCGATAATTATAGAAAAAGATATATATTCTTTAGTGGTTTAAAATAACACCATCAAAATTCTCTATCCATCTAAGCCTTTGGGAGTTAAAAATAATTTGTTCAATGCGATATCAAAGAAGAGATAGAGTTTATAGAATAGTCGCATAGTTATGGAGATAAGAAATGAAATAGGGGGTTTCATGTTAGAAGATCAAATCAAAAAGGAGGAAATAAGATCTAACAGCCCACATGTCAAAAATTTGGGAATAAGAATCATTGGAAATGCCTCAAAGGGATATTGAAATGCTTTAATTTTTGTATAGAACATCACAAAGCTCATTAATTTTGAAGAGACATGAAGAAATCAGATAATGAGATGGAGGAAAGGAATGATCCTCCCAATACACCACCCATGTTTCAATGATTAATCTATTAGGTAAAAAAAGGACTATGTATGACAATTTACTAATCCATTTTCATTTGAGGGTAATTAGAATCAGTGGCCTCCAAAGCTGAAGGAGTAAGGGAAATATTATACCATCACTACATCCTAGGTGGAACATGAAAATAACTTTATACCAGGTACAGATCCTATTCACTTAATAATGAAAAAAGTTTTATATTATTTTGGTTATACACATTCCTTTATATCCTGAAAGTTTATAGAAATAGTTGAACCATAACCCCGATACAATGAAATAGAGATATCCATGAAATCCCATAGTTATGTGACCAATGCAACCTAAGTGTTGTAATCTTATTATATTAGTGTTTGGGGGAATATTCTTCTATTGAATCTTGTAATCCCTACCATGGTGAAATTTTATACTATACAGGGCATGCATTGGCTCTGGTTATATATAACTCCCATAAAATTTTAATAAAATAAAATTTCATAATGTATTTTGAACTATCTTATGCTCCAGTAAAAATTCAAGGAAGATCACGGATATCCTTTGGAAAAGACATTGATGGTGTGGGTGTTGATACCTAGTAAAGAAGGTTATATTTTCAAAATGTTTGAGTCAACGAAATGTATCAACCATGAGGAAATTTCCATTGTGAGGAAATATACTGATGTATTTCTTGAATAGTTAGCTATAATTACTCAAAATAATGAGGTCTAATTATCAATGTAGATTATACCCAGAGCCACTCATATATCTAAATTCTTCTATAGGATAGCCTCAATCGAACTGAAAGAGTCAAATAAACATCTATAAGAGAATTTAGACAAATGTTTCGTATACCCTAGTGAATTTCCTTGGGGTGAGTCAATTATATTTATCAATAATAATGATATATCAATGGGGTTGTGTATATATTATCAATAGATTAAATAGATCATAATATATAACAAGTATCTCATTCCAAGAAATGATGTCTTGTTCGATCAACTATGAGGAGCTCAATACTTATCAAAGATGGATATTTGTTCGTGATATCATCAACCAAAGGTAAATAGGGAAAAGAATTTTAAAAAGTCATTCTATAGAAGATATGGACACTAAGAGTTTATAGTTATTCCCTTTATACTTACTAATTTTCCTACCATATTCATGTATTTTATGAATAGAGTCTTTAGAGACTACCTTGACAAATATTTGGTAGTCTTTATTGATGATATTCTCATTAACGCCAACAGTAAAGAACAAAAATGGAGAGAATCTAAGGATTTTACTAGTGATATAAAAAAAGGATAAAATGTATTCTAACTTTTGTAAGTGTAAATTTTGAATGAAGTGGGTCACATTCTTGGGGACATGTGATCACAAATGAGGGAATTTCAGTGGAAACATCAAAGAAAAAGGAAATTGTGGAATATCCCAGACCCATAAGTGTCACAGAAATTCGTAGTTTTCTTGTCTTATCTAGGTACTACCAAAGATTTGTGAGAACTTCCTCATGATTTTATTTCATGCTGACTAAGTTAACATGAAAATGGGGAAAGTATCTCTAGATGAAAAAATGCGAGGAAAGATTTAAGGAGATCAAAAAGAGGCAAATTATTGTGCCTGTACTCACACTACTGTCAAGTAGAGAAGGTTTTCTAATATAAATTGATGCTTAAAATAAATTCTTGGGTTATGTACTCTTGGAAAATGATAAAGTGATAGCTTATTCCTCACAATGATTTAAGATACATGAGAATAACTAGTCAACACATGGTCTAGAGTTGGTAGTTGTGATATTTTCCTTGAATATTTTGAGAAACTGTCTATATAGTTAGAAGTGTGATATATATATAGAGAGAGAGATAGATAAAAAGTGTCTAAAATTTATATTCACATAGAAATATCTCACCATGTTTCAAGGGATGTGGTTAGATATAATAGATAACTATAAATTCCCTATTCACTGCCATTCTAGTAGCATGGACAAGATAGATGATGCACTTAGCAGAAAAGAATATGCCACTCTATATATGATGTTGATTAATAAAAACCCTATATTTATGGATATATAAAAGATGGATATGAAAATAATAATATAATGGAATACATATTAACTTGACTAAATGATTTCACAACCATCTGTCTAAGATAAGATCAAGGAGGTGAAAAGGGATGATCTGGATCTTCAAGAGAATGTGGAAGCAGTAAATGATGGGAATATTCATGAATTACACATCGATGAAGATGGTTTCATTTAGTTTGGAAATATAATTAGTGTGTCAGTACAACCTGAGATAAATAATGAGTTATTATATAATGCACATATCTCGTCTTTATCCATCCATCCTAGAAGTACCAGGATGTATTATGATCTTGAAGAGTACTTTTGGTGGGATAGCATGATGAATGATATTTCTGAGTACACCTCAAAGTTCTTAGTATGTGAAAAAGTTAAATTATAGTTACAGAATTCCAACTGTATGATGCAACCATTTCCCATACCAATATAGAAATGGGAAAACATTGCCATGTAATTTTTCACTAGTCTCTTGAAGATATCCAAATTAATAAATTCAATATGGGATTTGTTGGATTGACTCACCATGACTACTATATTCATCACTATTGGGTAATATTTCTCACTGGAACAACTTTCCAAGATATTCATAAAGGAAGTTATGAGGTTTCCTGGGGAACCACCTTCAATTGTCACTATCAAGATATATGGTTCAATTCTAAATTATGGAGAATTATTCAACATGATTTCAATATTGAATTGAATTTTAGTATGGCCTATCACCACCAAAATAATAGCCAGTATGAATGGAAAATGCAAACACTCAATAATATATTGAGATCCTACTCAGTGAAATTTGAAGGGGTTGGGTTCAACATATCCCATAAGCTGAGTTCTTATACAATAATAACTTCAAATTGAGTATTAAAATGGATCCATATGAAACTCTACATAGGAAAGTGATGTAGAAATCCTACTTATTGTGATGATGTTGGTAAATAAAATCTACTTGGAAAAGATCTTATGCAAGAGATGATAGAAACTTTTCAATCCATCCAATGCCATATAAAATCTTCTCTGAGTTAGTAGAAGACCAATGCTAACATCCATCAAAGGGACTTGGAGTTTGATATTGTGGATAAATTTTTTCCTTCAAATGTAACCATGGAATAAAGTCATTTGGCTTAAAAAGTAGGGGAATCCTAGCCATAGGTACATTGGCCCCTTTTAGATCCTTCATCATATAGGAAAATTGGCCTATGGGATATCACTTCCACCTAATGTGGCATGAGTTCATGATGTGTTCAATGTATCTCTCCTGAGGAAGGACATACATGATCCCTCACATGTACTAAATCCAGAGGTGGTATAACTTGTTCATGACCTCACTTATGAGCAGAAGTTGGTGAAAATATTAGATCATAGAGGTAAATTTCGATGAAACAAGAAGACTCACCTTGTCAATGTGTTGTGGGGAACAATAAATATTAATAGGTGGCATGGGAACCAAAGGAAATGATGAAATAGAAGTACCCTCATATATTCTCAACCCATAATATGAGTTAAAATTTTAGGGATAAAATTTCTTAAGGGGTGAAGAATTTAAGGACCCAGACTTTATAAATGATATTTTTTCCTGAATAACTTTTTGTTATATTATATATCATTATACTCATACATCACATAGAGAAACCGACAAAACTTTATTTGATTAATAAATATTATCACATTAGTCATCAAATAAACCCATTAAAATTAAAAATATTAAGTTGGGTGGAAATATTAAAAAGAAAAGTATCATGGAAAAACCTCTCAGCATTCGAGACATCTAAAATTATCACCCCAATGAATAACACTGTAGAAAAGAAATAGAATATTAGTAAACCAAATGACATCTTAGAAAAATAAAATACAAAATCTTGGGAGGAATTATAGTGAATGTTGTATGTACGAATGAAGAGATATTTATTATAAATAATATGATTATCAGAATAGAGATATAACCATTGAAATAGTAACCTGACCATTGAAATATTAACCTAACCATTGGAATTATAACCTAAACATTGATAATTATATCCTAACCATTCAGAAAATAGCAACATGACTGTTGGAATAGTAATTTTGCCTAAAAATAATAAAATGTAATATAAATAGTATTTATAATGATTAATTTAAAAAATATAAATATAATAATTCTATAAAATAAATATCATGGTTAAAAACTCAAAGAAATTATAAGCACAATTTTAATAAACTATATTTTAATATATTTTTTAAAAATTATAATTTATATATTAAAAATTAAAATTTACTATGTTATACATTTATTTGCATAAAATTAATTTAATTTTAAAATAAAAAATTTTATAAATTATCCAAGTTTTATTTTTTGGGAACCTCTTATATGACATAAATTTTTAGGTGAATATTTAAAATAAAATTCTCTCATAATAGATGTATTTAAAATTACATCATTCATGATTTAAAAATGTTCTAATCAATTCTTGAAATGTTTTATAGACCAAAACAATATTTAATTTGATAAATGAGTCATTTAAAATAAATAAAATAAATAAACATGTTTTCCAAACATAAAAAGTGTTTTAAAAATTCTAAAGTCTAAAGTATTTCATTAAAATAAATTTTTTTCATTTTTTCACCTTTACTTTTGATTAAACTAATAAATTCAGATTATAATGTTTTTTAATGTCTTAAAAAATGTTATTTAATTAAAGTATATTTCATCATGTCAAAAATATTATTATTAAATTGTTTTCCTTGGATATAATATTTTATTCAATATTATAACTAAAGAATGCCACCTCTCCTCAAGTCTAAATAACCCCCCTCCACTCCCTTAGAAAACCACATCACTCTAACTTAACAAAGAAAAAAATCTACCCAAATTACTTCCCTAAATAATCTTAGAATTATTAAGGATATTCTGGAGTAATACAACCCCAATCATTTAAGTACTTTAGTGTTTTCAATAAGAGGCAACAATGAAGGTATGTCATTCTTGGAAGCACTGCAAGGATCAGATCTTTTGAATAAAGAAATAACCAAACTACCCAACCTTAAAAAGAAAGATTATGGATTAATTACAATGTTTTTGGATCCTAAATCTCTCCAAGAGATACTTGATATGTGCAAATATTCTTTACTTGGGTGTATCATGTACTAAAAATTAGAAAAAACATGATCATTTGTGGATCTCAAATACTAGATTTCACACCTATGGGGATTTAGAAATTGGATGTTAATTACAATTAGAAGTGGATATTTCCACATAATTCTAGTATGCAAGGAGGAATTTAATCATCCTGGAACTCTAGAAATATGAAACTCAAACTCAGGGTATTGAGGATCTCATATTGAGATCTCTCTTTTAATTCCTTTTCTCAAAGAAATTTCTCATCCCAGATCTAGATCAGACTCCATGGCTTGAGCTGGGTTTACTAAAACCCAAATATATATAATTACATTACCTCATTTATTAGTATTAATTTTAAATTGTACCAAATCACCTTGAATGGTTAGCTGGTTCTAAATGCCAGGATCCATATTGAGGAAAATTTATACTCAAATCCCTCAGAAGTTATTAATTTTATTTCCAATGATCACAAGGTCGAAATCAAGGTAGAGAAAAAATAAAAGCCATTAATTTTTTATGTTTGAAAAATTTTGGTTCTCACTATTTCTAATTTAAATGTTCTCTAAAAGTGGGTGAAACTTCCTTCTAATGTAAATTCTTGTAATGAAGTGAATATGAGTAAAAAATGAAAATAAATATTCATGGACAAGGGGGAAACGTCAAATAAAAAATATTCATGTAAATGGGTGAAAAAAAAGAGATTGTGTCTTCATTAAATACTAAATTTAGTAAATCCTAGGACACCCTTGTAGAGGATGAAGAAAATTAAGATGAAGATGACATCATTTTTTCTTGAAATTCCTGAGGATATTCTAAATCTTATTACTTCAACTTAATCTAGCTCTAATTTTTAATTATCTGATTGTATCAAGAAAATTCACTTGATCCCACCTTTATTGATGGAAAAATTATCCCTTAGGGTGATAGTACTATTGGAAGTATAGCTCTCCAAAATATATAGACCAATGACAATTTCACTAACTATCCTCTTATAGACAGCATGACAGATAACACATTGGATCAAAAGAATTTTGATTCTATAGAGGTGCTTTATACTAATGGGAATCCTATTATTACCCCTATATTAGAGAAATTTACTACTTATAATGGAATATCCTTTTTCAATCATCAAGGTGAATATAATTTCATGCCTATTACTGATAGTAAGATATTAAAGGATATAGTTTAATATAATATTGAAAAATATTTCAACCAAAAAAAATATAGATTCTATTGACATATTTTAGTAAACCTACACTAAGGTAGATGAACATTCATTTCTGATGGATACTGTATATGACCATGAAGATCATCCTACAGTTACTATTCATATAAACCCCATTAGTAATCCAGATCATGATGTTAAGATGGCCCAAAAAACCAGGAAATCAACAAGAAAAAAAAATTTAAGAGGTAAGAAAAAAGGGGGTTCCAACCCCATGCACGGATTCAAATGAATCTTTTCTTTTATAATTTTCAAGGAGTGGAAAATTATGATTCTTCCACATCCTTTCATAGATTTATACATACTAAAAGACCAAAAATACTTGGAATTTATTAACCCAATAAGTGTAATTTTCCCAGGTTTATTGGGCTAGAAAATAGAGGTTACAAATTTATTGGTAGTAGCAGTAGTTTTTTTAATGTTGATACTCCCTGGGTTTTTTCTCACTCATCCCTTAGTAGTGCTTCTACCTTTAAAATTGATGAGAAAATTATTACCTTTGAAGTTGATCTTTATAATTTTAATCATTTCTAATATTTCCTTTATGCTAATAAAAGATATCAAGAAAGAATAAGGCTTTGGAAAAACATGGAATGCATCAATCATAGAATCCAATATTGCTGGATTATCCTTTGTGATTTTAATTAAATCATGTTCCCTAGTGAAATGGTGTTTATTGATCACTCTATAGTATCATCAAGGGAGTTGAATACATGTATTTAAGGAATACATATCATTGAAATCAACTTAGTTGGAGAAAATTACACCTAGTATAGAAGGCACAACAATAGAATGGTTACTAGCAAGCTTGATTGAGTCTTCTCTAATGATCAAGCCCTTAAGATATGGGATGCTATCTGAAGTATTACACTTCCAAGGATTAACTATGATCACCATAAAATTTTTGTTAGTTTCATCACTAGAAAGATCAATCCTAGGATTCCTTTCAGATTTAATAATGTCGAGGATTCACATCCTGATCTTGGAAAACATTTTGTTGACTTATTTAATTCCCATCATTTTGTAGAGATTTCTTTTCTTGAATCATGGAGCATGATATTTTGAATTTTAATCTCAATGGTTCATAAAAGTACACCTACAATAGGGTAGAGAATGATATTGTCTCACTTGAAGGCAGACATAATCAAATGCAATATTATTCCATCAATTTTGATTTTGAGGTAGATATTCTGCATGAAATTAAACTTGATTCTAATATAAAATCTTTACTATCCATAAAAGATAAACTTAAAAATGAGACATTTATATTCATATGGATAATGTTAGTGGATAGAAATTACAAATTTTATAATTCTATTCAAAGAGCCGGGAAGCATGTAGACCCTCTCACCCTTCTAAAATATGTTAACAATAATATTGATAATGATACTTGATGAGAATATTGTCTCTTACTTTTCAAATCTATTAATGGTAATATGTCCAATGATGATTTGGATAATAGAATCATTCCAGAAATGATCAGTGAGGAGGATAATAAATTGATTACTAGTATCCTACTAGATTTTGAGATAAGATAAGCAGTGTTTAGTCTTAAACCTGATAGTTCTATGGGGCCTAATGGTTTTACCAACTCTTTATTTCATATATTTTGGGATGTCATCAATTGGGATGTCTATATATTGGTCAAATATTTATTTTCTATAGGTATTCTACCTCATGGTATCAATTCTAAATTCCTCACTCTTATTCCCAAATTTTAAAATTCATCTATGATTCACCTTTTCAAACCCATTTCCCTTATCAAAACTATCTATAGGATCATTTCCAAATTCAATGCCAATGAACTTACTATAATTGTAAATAAAAGTGTCTCTTGGAATCAATTTGGTTTTTTTGAAAGGTATGACTTTCTAATATTGCATCTTTGCGGCCTCAGAATGTGTCAATCTCCTCATGAAAACAAATAGAGTGGTATTATTTCCCTCAAGTTTGACATCAGTAGAGCATTTGACACCATGTACATGAGTTTTATTTACAAAGTGTCTTACATATTTGGATTCAATGATGTTTTTGTTAAATGGGTCAAGGTTCTATTTCGGTTTTATCATGTTTCATTGTTTATTAATAGCACTCCAAAAGGATATTTTAGATGTTTAAAGGGTGTTAGGAAAGGAGACCCTCTCTCTTCCTTTATTTTCTCTTTAGTATAAGACTATTTGGGATGGCTTCTCATTCACATGGTAGAATAAGGCCAGCTTAAGCCTATTCATGATTTCAAGAATCTTGTTGTTCCAGAACACCTTCTTTATAAAAATGACATTATCATTTTCTTGAAAGGAATAAAAATTAACATTCAAAATCTCATGATTCCTATCTATCATTATAAGAATGTCTCAGGGTAGGCTATTAATTTTAATATGAATTTTTTATCTATTTTGGGAGGCGAATTCGAGTTGCTATAAGGAATAGTATACTTTTTGATCTATGAATCAAAGAGGGATCCATATAAATTTATTATCTTGGAGTTACTCTATTTTGGGGGAGACCAAAAGAAACTTACTTTTTTAGGATTTTAGACCAAATCAAAAAATAAAATTCATCCAATATAGGGAAGTCTCTCGCAATGGATAGTAGGATCTTATTGGTTAAATTCACCATTGTCTCCAAATTGGTATACTCCTTTATGATTTATAAATTCTCTATTTCTCTTCTCAATCATATCAATGTTTTCATTAGGAACTTTTTTTGAGTGGTAGTACCCTTGAGAGGAAAATGTTCACTTTTCCTAGTATCAAGTTTTATAATATTCTTAAAAATGGTGGTCTAAGAATAAAAAATCATGTTTTTTTAATGAAGGTTTGAAAGCAAGATTCACTTGGTCTCTCCTCAATAGTTACTTGATTTCCCTTAGATTTCTAAGATCTATAATTATTAATAAACTAAAAAGGTTAAAAAATCATTATATAGACTCCTCTATTTATCCTTTCATCATGTCTTAATTTTTAGATATCATGTCTCATTTTATATGGGTAGCTAGCAGGGAGTACTCGCTTAATTCTGGTCTTGGTAATTCATTGTGAACCCCTTATATTTATATGGTTGATTCTTAATAACCTCCTATAGAAACTAATGTATCTATACATGATTTTTTAACCATTCCTAATATGGAATTCCTAATGAATGTTACACCCTAATGAATAACTATGTCTATTCTCCAAATGTGGACATTTTGACTAGGGAACTGGCCCGGACTGGCATTCTTGATTCCAAAAAAAATTGTGATAATTTTTCTGATTTTTTCAATGTTTTTTCTTGGATTAAATTTTTTGACAGGCCTTTGATATGGTTTTCAATATTGACTCTTATTTGGAGGCTTTATCACAAAATATTTCCTACTAATGTTTACTTGAATTTGTTTTGAATTTCTCTTTGCTCCACGTGTCAAATATACAATCAATATAGAGAGGATAAAACCCACCTTTTCATGTATTGTTCCAATACCTTGAAAATATGGAGATCACTTCATGAAATCTTTGAATTCCTTATTAGCATACCATATGCTTTAATAAAACACTACATATTTTTCCAACATTCCCCTCAACTCAAACACTTCTATCTGGCGGTGTTTACTGAAGTGATTCATCTCATCTCGAGTGCGTGTAACTCCATCATACACAAGAAGTACTCTTTATCTATTTAGGATACATTGGTTCAACTCATCCCCATAATCGAAGAGTCCCATACAACCCAAGTAGCTCATTATTTAAATTCTATACATAACATCATGGTCATGAATAATCTTGGAATTATAGGAATCTTTAAATAGTCAATTGGCTTCTTTGAGGTATTCTGGAAACCCCTTTCTATGTATGGATTAAAATAAATGTTTATGGGGAATAAAAAGGTATCCTAGGTCCATCTAGTTGTGGTTTTATCTTTCATAATCATAATGGTATGGTCCTAGGATGTTACTATGGTTGTTTTGGTATCTCTTACTCTCTTCATCCTTAAACTTAATCCCAATATCCCACATAATCAAACTCCCCTACTAAAGGGATAATAGATCCTTTCTCTTCATAGAATTCATGGTCGATGATGGGAAATATTTCCATAACTCCTTTTGGACAATGACCCATTAAACATATTCCTCTTTACAGTCACCAATGTACAGTATCCACCACTAATGTGTAGCTCCTCACAACTTAATAACTACCAAGGGGAACCAATACTCTATTGCAGCCTGAAAAAAACTAAAATAAACCTCTAGTTCCTTTATCTATGTCTCTATATCCACCTCAGAAACACTTCCCTCATACTTCCCCAAATCCTACCTCTAAAAATATTTCAATTTCCTCTACCAATAATCATCCTCCTCAACCAAATCAACCCTTTGGTGATCAACAGGGTCAGCCTACTGAACCTCCACTGGATGAGCTACATGAGATTGAAAACTATGATCCATAGATAAAATGAAAACAACCCAGGTATTATGAAATTTTATTAAGTTTTATTTAATTAATTTTAATTTATTTTAACTTTTCCAAATCAAAAACCACTCAATTCAAATAAGAACATGAGTCACCATAATGAATGTAACTCTCCTAAGTCTCTACCATACAAGAAGTTACACCTCACTTTTTCATTAAATAAACTCATAATTTGTGTACAGGATCATGAGAGGCCCTAAAATCCTATGTCTCATCCAATCTTCCTTGCCTATGTCATATACTAAGGTAAACTGGAACGATTTTCATACTAGTTTGGGCAATCATCGCTATCTCTAACCCTAAAATATATCATATCTCTCAACCATCATTCTTTGATACCACTATATCTTGAACCCCTCCCCACATAGATATATCAATGAAGGGAGAGAGATAAGTACCCATGGGTCCCACCTCTTGTAGTCCACGGGTTGGCGACTAGCACCAAGGGTATTAAAATATGATAAATGGGAGGCATTACCCTCTATAATAAAATAGTATTGTGTGATAGGATAAATAAATTGAAATTAAATCTATGAAATAATATAATAAATAAACCAAAAACACCCAATAATGAATGTATAAATAAATATATATAGATAAAATCATCTAAATTAATGATGCAAAAAAATAAGGAAAAGACACTACTTTAAATCCAAAGGTCTGATCTCATAATATCCAACATGGTCCATAAAGCCCTCCTGGAAACCTAAAAATCATTTTATATATGTGGGGTGATAATGTGAGTATAATAATTAGGAAAACTAAGTCTCTCATGCACATGTGAAAAGATAATACTAATACATCTATGAAAAATCATTAGAACCAACATCACCTAAACCGGTTAGCTATACAACCCCACATCACTAAGGTATGCTCACCAAATAATGAAAACAAAGTATAATAACATAGTATGAATTATATTGATGAAAGGTACCATGACTCACTTTCCAATTTATTAGCTACTATCAAACCCTAACAGAAAAAGTACTAACTCTCCCACCCTTTCGTATAACATCACAGCATATCAAATCACATCCCACTGACAGACTCCTGGGCCATCACATCACATAACATCTCACCCAAAGACACCTAGGACATTAGATCACATCACATAACCAGTGTAGTAGGGTATCGTGAACATGAATTGTATCAACCTCGTTCCCTCCTCCTGCCATGCATAACCCTCTCCACAAACCATCTCATCACATCTCACCTGAAGACTCCCGGAAGATCGTATCTCATCATATCACATCTCAACTATGGTACTTCTTTACTTATAGACATAATAGATCATTCATGTCATCATCACCTAGTAGAGGGAGTGAGGAAGATATGTTTTCCAACTATCAATCCTCATCCCTGGATGTTGTGAAAACACCCCCCAAAACATTGGTTTTCAGCACTAGGTACTTGAAATGGGTGGGGTGAATATATGAAATCCCAAGAATATAAAATATACATAAATATAGTCATATAATGAAATCTCCATCCTAAGGCTTCATAACCAAGTCTTAATTCACCTCATAGGATCCTCCACTTATACTTTCAAAACAAAAATCACAACCCCAGAAACAAAAAACACAAGCCATAATTCGGTTTCCACTTTTAAATATACATTTATCCAATTTAAATATTTCACAAAAACAATTAATTTCACTTAAATATTCCCTTTAATTCATAATTTCATCATTATTTAGAATCTATTTTCATTTAGACAGACAACTTGTTTCATATTTCAATCCCCTTTTGTTCATATATAAACATTATCCATTTAAACCACACAGCCCTTAGTCAATTCATTTATTAAATAAGCCCATTTAAAATCATTATCATGTATTTAATTACGTTTATACTAGGTGAACTTGCATAACATATCATATCATAGAAAAATATAACCCAAATTCTATATATTAACAAGTTGACCTCAACTTTCATGGCCTCACTTCACAACCTCACCACAACCTCCATCACAGCCCCACCACGCACACATCAAAACATACCCACTATCAAAGCATCACATCAACACAACCAATACACAACACACATCCTCTTCCACAAAAACATTCTGCACCACACACATTTTGTTTTCTAGATTATCATTAGAGGATTTTATTTAAGTATACTTCTTTTTTTAAGGGTGTTATTAGACTATCCATAAGATCCCAAGGCATACCATTCATTTACTATGTATATTTGATTATCCAATTACATTTTGTTTTGTCAAAAAATAAACAACCTGAATTCCACATTTAACATCATATAAGTACAAAAATCACCCCCAATGGCTGTAATTTTCATCGGTAATTTATCTAAAAAAAATCAAAAAATTAAATTAATAATAATAAAATCATAAGTTCATACTTCACATTCCCATGCCCCGTTATATTTAATTAAAACCAATTAATTTATCTTTATTAATTCAGATGAAATCATCTCCACACGGGATAATAATATTAAAACAATGCCACATGATACACTATGTGAGAAATGATGGAACCCCTTCCTGGAAGAAAGGATCTTTACACCAATTTTATGCACCAAAAACTGGGGTGAGTACGCAGGAGGAAACTACCTACAGGGATATCAAACCAACTATAGAAACAATGTTTTAAGAATACAAAGGAAAAAAGGATTAAGAACCTCCCATATCAAGAGAATATAATCTCATAGGAATCAATGAAAAGTCTTCTCTTTAGAATTATTAGATCCAAAAATAGAAGGATTGGATATAGATTTAATTGACCATTAAAGGAGAATAGTATCAAATCTATTGAAATACACATGTTATATCCATTAAAAGGATCCATAATTTTAAAAAAATAATTATCCACCTTTAAAATGACTTAAAATTCCATTAATTAAGGATTTTTAAATAACTTTATGTCAAAATAAAAAATAGGAAAATTTATGGAAAACTGGATTTATTGTAGTTCTACTACCAATGATCTAGCATCGGGGTATACTACTAGGATGATCTACCATAGTAGTAACTTCCATGATGATCTACTATTTGAATCTACTTCCAGAATGATCTACCATTAGGATTTATCACTAGAATGATCTACCATTGGAATCTACCACCTAGATGATCTACCTTTGGGATCCACTTCTAGAATGATCTACCATTGGAATCTACTTCTAAAATGTTCTACTGCTGGGATCTACCATTATAATGATCTACCATTGGGATCAACCACTAGAATGATCTACCATTTAGATATACCTTTGGAATGATCTACCATTGGGATCTAATTCCACAATGATCTACCATTGGGATCTACCATGACAATGATTTATCATTAGGATCTACTATCATCCTCTAAAACAAACCTTTTTCCTTCAAAACACCTCAAAATTGCTCCCTTCCTCCATCAAAAACCTATATACATTCCCCAGACACATTATTTTCCAAATTTACCACAAATTAATGTGGTGTACGGTCCAAGCCATTACATATATCCTTTAAAAAATATTTTAATCTTCATTAGAGGTGATGGTTGGAGTACTTGTATATATTTTATATCAATATCACTTATACCCCAAGTAAGGGGAATGTCATTATGAATGATTTGAGAAAGAAAATTTTCATCCATGTCATGAAAAAATAATTAAAATAGTGTAATTTTATGTCTCTCTTTACTTATATGAATTTTGAATTTTGGGAGGATGAGACCAATATTATGTTGAAAAGTATTCAGTTGACATCCTCTCTTATTGAGATTATTCTTTAGGAGAAGTAATTAGATGATTAATTACATGGATTTAGGGACTCTCTTTATAGTGGGGAGACCGTTAATGAGTTTTCATTATAATCTAAGGATATCTTACACTTTCAGAGATAGTACGTCATAACATTGACAATGAGAGAAACTATTAAAGGGTATTTCTATAGTTTCAAGTGGGTATTGAAACCTGGAACCATGAAGATATTCTATGATATGTGATTGTGATTATAGTAGTCATGCATGAGATAAGATATCACTAATTTTCTTTCTCATTATTATACCTATTAGTAGTTCAATGCTGAGAACCAAAAAACTTTGGGTTTACTTTAGACCATTTCTATGCTGAATTTGAAGTGGGATGAAATTTTGATGGATTTTGTGGTTAGATTTCGATGTACCCCTTGAGGGAAGAATGTGATATGAGTAGTGACCAATCAGCTGACCAAATTAGGTCACATTATTTACAATCATGATATAGCCAAAGTTGAAGACCTTGGAATCTAGTATGTCTATGAGATTATTATATTTCACAGAGACCCATCTACTATAGTTTTTAATAGGGGTCTTCAACCAAACTATTCCCAACTAGGTAAGCTTCACCAATCTTTGACCTATGTAACAAATATTTACATGGTTGGCCATAAAAGGCCTAAAAGGGTTCCATATCAATGGACTACTAGTAATTATTGTTATAAAAAAACAAAATCAGTCCCAAGTGGATACCCTAAGAGATGATATAAAATACTTAGTTTATTTTTTAGAGAATGGTAAATGCATACAGCCAGTATAATTCATATGCAGATAATTATTGATTCCATTTAGATTTTGTAGTTGGGGACCAGTTGTTTTTTGATAATTTGACATTGTTTGGTTCACTAATGGATTGTTAAATAGGGAAGGATTACACCAAGATATGTGTAAACATTTTAGGTTACTGAATAGATTGTAAATGTGGCTTACTATTTGTTTTTTCCACCTCAATCGTTATTTATTTATAACATATTTCATGTTTTATAGCTCATAAAGTATATCCCTAGCCCATATCGTGTATTTCGCTAGGAGGGCATTGATATGGAACCTAACTTATTTATGACTAAGAATCTAATTTGGATTATTGATTTTCAGATAATGTTTCTTCATGGTATTTCCATAACTCTGGTCTGAGTGCTTTGGTGGCATGGTCCTAACTCGCATGACACCCAAGAGTATAAGGAACTAATGGGATAGAAATATCCTCATCACTTTGATATAGAGTCTTCTTGATAGGATTTTTGGGGGAATAAATATTTTATGGTGGTGATTCTATAACATCCCATTACCAAATTTTAGGTAATTTTAATCCCTTATTTTGATCAACTTTTATTTGGGTCTTATTTTGGGTTGTTTTTCGGTTTTTATTTGAAAGTTTTGGGAAGTTTTTTTAGTTTTTCATGGTTAGGAAAAATCATGTAGTTTGGACCAAGAAACCATCATCCATGAATTGAGGTTCTAAAATAGGTTCATAGTTATTTAAAAGTACACAACCTCTCCTCTAAACCGTGTTTCATGGTAAATGAACAAATTTCATGATTGGCACATGGTTTTTCAAACCATGTGGAAAAACTGTGCACCCCTCTCAGCAGCCTAGATAGGAGGACACATTCAGTGTATGGTTTGTCTAATCATGTAACTCTTCCATTATCCTAGTAAAGATAAACATTTAGCTGCACTGTTAGATCAAAACATGTATCCTAACCCAAGAAACCATGGGAATAGGTTTTAAATCTCCCCAAAATTTTAATTAAAGTCTTGAACCCCCCCCCCCCATTGTAAATCCTAGACACCTCCCATTAAACCTTAATTGAATAATTTGGCTTTTAAAGGCACTATAGAGTAGATTTTAAATTCTCCAACCCTTTCCTCTTAGAACAAAGTGTCGTTTTATGTGTTCGTTCCATCTCTGGTAAGTGTGATCTGTTTAGTTTGGAATCCTCCCTGATTATCTTCTCTCCTTATTTCAGATTAATCGATCCTAATGTTTCCAAGGGATATAAAAATTGATTGGATGGATTTTAATTATAGGTATTCATCTTTGATCTTCCAAGTCTTTGTCTCTATGTTGGTGGATCCAAATTTGAGTGATCAATTGATTGTGTAATTAAAGTTAGGTGGTTCTATAAGGTTTCTTCTATATTTTAATCCTTGATTACTTGCTGGAATAGAATTTATTTTTGAATTTATTTCCTTAATTAGTGAAAATATAATTTTTTATTTCAAATATGAATGGTTTTTAAAATAAAAAACCATTTTTCAAAGACCATAAAAATATTAGGTGGATTTTGAGAAAAGATTACATGAAATTAAAATTGATTTCATAAAATGAATTAATATTTATCCTTAATAAAAATGGATTAAAATAAATAATTATTTTGGAAGGAATGAACTTTATAAATACCTATGATTTGGTTTGGAAATTGAAATGGCATGTTCAACCTTGAAATTGGGCATTTGAACTATGAATTATAATTTGAATTAAAATGATTACCCTTGATTGATTGATTAATTGATTGAAATCACATGTGAGCCTGAGTAGTTAGTCGTTGATAATAATAAGCATGCTAGGAATCTAAAATTAGTAATGGATTCATGATTACAACTCTAACTAAACCAAATTTGGCTACATTTTCACTAATAGAGTTTTGATTGATTCTATCCTAATGGACAGAGCCTTAGGGAAATGTACACACAATGAGATATGATGATTGACTAAGTAGTGTGGGGATTCTGGAGCTAGGAAATAACAAACCTTGGGGAATATGAATATGGTACTTAGTTTTTATTTGATTATTACATGTTACTATTTTATTGAACTGATTTATTCACATCCTTTCTCCTTTATGAAAAAATTTCATCTAAACCCATTTTCTATATATCTTCTGGATACATGACTTGAAATCTTGTTTAACTAATAATGATTTTTAATGCCTTTTTTTATTTAAAATTAACCATAAATGATTTATTTTTTATGTAACTATTTATAGAACATTAAGTAAAATACTACTGGGATTTTTTTATCACACCCTAATCTTATCTTCACATGTTTATAGATTATGTTATGTCGAGTCCAGGAAAATGGAAAGAATCACTTGGAGGTGATGAGTGTTATTGATTCATGGGACATTGGGTGATGATGGTGACCAGTGGATCTATTTTCCACTAGTTTAATGGAGATTCTAATTTTTCATCTTGATCGATGTTATATCGTTATTTGGATATTGTACTATTTGATATTTAACTATCAACTTTTGGTACTTTTCTCCTTGATGAGTGTTTGACATTACAAATTTTCATTTATTTATCTTCCACTATTCTATATTGATCACTTTTTCTAGTGGACAAAATCATTCCATTTGATCATTTTAGGATTCTAGGTGCTTGTTTCTAGCTTGTGGGGATTGAGAACACCCTTTAGGTAATGTTAGTGTCAGCTTAGGTACCTATATACCAGGGTATCTAGTTTGGTTCATGAAATCATATCACTTATATATGCTAAATTCATAGGTGGTACAACTAGGTCATGTCCTCTATTATAGGATGTGATCAATAAAGATTTTGAATCATAAAGACAAATTTCTAAACAACAAAACAAATCAACTTATCAGGGGATTATGATAAATCATTATGTACGAATAGACATCATGGTAACATGAGGATATAATGAAATATAAGTACACCTATTTATTCTTAGGAAAGGATATATATTATAGTTAAAATGGAAATATTTATAAAATGGGAAGAATTTGAATATCTATATTTTTTAAAATGACATTATTTTGTTTACCCTATATGTGTTTTATACTTGTATATATTTTATTTATGAAGAATAAAAAAATATTTACTAAAAAATAACTTGAACCATTTAGAAAAATAACCATTATTTTATTTCTTCATTATATAATAATCTAAATTAATGATAAATATATTATATAAGACTAATAATAAAACAATGGGATAATAAACATTTTAAAATAACATGGCTATAATTTGGAAATATGATGGGTCATCGTCTCTAAGAAATACCACATCCACAAATATCTATATCATAAGAACAAAGATTATTAGACAATAAACACTTGTAAACTAAGTGAATGAACTATACATAATATATGGGTATATAAAGGATATTGCAAGATAATAAGATCGTTGTAATGGTTCAGGTAGACATTGGATATATGATCATTAAAATAATTACCAAATAGTTGGAATTAAAATTTCAAAATTATGGATAGATATTTAAATATGTATAAAATTTAATAAAAACCAATATATGAATATGAAAATACTATAAAGGAAAATTTAGAGTAATAGATATAATATTTTAAGCCATATAACTTTAATAAATTAATCATTTCGATAATATGTTATATATTTATTTTTATAACCATTATTCAATATATTTGATTTAAATATTCAATTTAACTTATTAAAAATACTATTTAGATAAAATGGATTTCAAATTTTGAATCAATGTGTCAAAATTATCCAAGATTTTAATTTGAAAATAAATTTAAAATAGTTGTATTTTGGGATGAATTTTCATTATATAATGTAATATATATAATAATATTGCCAAGAAAACCAATTATGAAATATTAGTGAAACAATTTAAAAAAAAATAAATTAAATTTCTAAAATATATAACAAAATTTATTAGAAAAATATAATATTTTTAATTTTATTGGATATGTTTTACAAAAACATATAATTTTTAACATATGAGAGGATTTTTTTTAAAAAATATCATATTAATAAATTTTTTTTTTAAAATAATTTTCATATTTAATAGTAGTATATTAAAATTATAGTAGGGTGTGATTTTGGTATTTTTTATAAAAAAAATAATAAAATATATAATGAAATTAATCTATGTGATACAATAATGATGAAACAGTAACATTATCATTCAAAAACATCATGCATGAGGTAAAGGAATTCTTGGTTTATCCAAATGGATATAGAATACTACTAATTTTCACATTTAAAAAAATTTTAAAAATGGTTATTAAATGATATTATATTAATTATTTTATCTCAAAAATAATTTCACCTTAACCTATAAATATCCCCTCACCCCCATTTGTAAAAAACTTCCAAAATGTTTTTTATATCCTAAAATATACCCAAATTAATGTTAGTACTATAAATAAAAATTTATTGTGATAAATATAATATTATAGTTCATGTAACTTTAATAAATTAATTTTTTTCAATAATATGTTTTATATTTATTTATTAAACCATTATACATTATATTCAATTTAAATATTAAATTTAACTTAATTAAATATCTATTTAGGTAAAATTTATTTCAAATTTAGAATTTGTGTGTCAAAATTATCCATGAGTAAAAAAATTTAAAAAATGAAATAATTTTATTTTTGGATGAATATTCATTATAGTATATAATATATGTAAAAATATTTCCAAGCAATCCAAATATGAATTATTAGTTAAATAATTTTTTTAAAAAAATTTAAATTCAATTTCTACAATATAAAACATAATTTTTTTAGAATAATATAATTTTTTAATGTTTTGGTTTACTAAATTTATAAGTTTCATATTTAGGATTAGTATTTTGAAATTATACTAGTGTAAAATTTTAGGTATTATTTATAAAAAATATAAAAAAATAAATAAATTCTGTTATATGATACAATAATGTTGTAATGGTGACATTATCATTCAAAAACATCATGTATGATGTAATAGATTTTTTGGTTTTGCCCAATTGATGTGGAATACTATTAATTTCCATATTTAACACCTCTATTGCATAAATTATTCATTAAATGATATTATATTCAGTATTTTATTTCAAAATACATTTTCCCTTATTTTTTATATTTATTTTTTCTTTTTTTCTTTTATCATTTCTATTCTGAATCCAATATTTCCTAAACTAGTTTATTGTAATATGAATTTAATATAAATTTTATTATATTTATAGAAAATAATTGTTTACCCTAAAAACAATATGTATCAAATCCCACCTCTTCTTCGACACATCTTTACATGGTCTATTTTACCACCTATAAGGATGATGTATTTTCTTTTATTTTCACCACCTTCATGGTTGGTTGGAATAAAATATTTAATATGTAAATTTTAATTTAAATTATTTTTTAGATTTTATAGATAATAGAACTCATTGATCAATGACAATGATCAATACTGAAATATTAAAACAATCATGGAGTGATTCAAGAAAACTTTACCTCATGAAATTTTTCCTTAAATAAAGGATAATAAAAAATTAATAATGGAAATAAATAATAAATAATAGTTTAAATAAATATAATTTAGTTCTATAATGATGTTTTAACAAATATAAGTTGGTTATATAAGTGTATTGAACATGTATAAGCAACAATGACCTATGGTAAAAGGTTTATTTATTGATTAACTCTCTTTTGGGTTTGAATGAAATCTTATTATATTTTTTATTTAATGTATTATTATATGACCAGTGTTTGTAAATTTCATTATTTCTCATCTTCTTCTAGGATATTATTTTTTCAATTTCTTATTTATGTTGAATTTTAAATTTTAGGGGAAACTCTTTCTTCTAATATTTTCAATTAATTATTTTTCTTATTATTATTATAAAAGCGTGTATATATTAATAATTTGAATTCTTATTAGTAATCTATTATTATTATTATTTAGGATTTATATTTCATTTTTTTATTTTCTATAGTGTTTTCATCTTTCACACATAATGAAATTTGTGATAGATACTCTTATCAATTTCTATCATATTTTCTCTAAAATTATATGATTGAAATCTATTATATTTTTATTGGTATCTATCTCTCCTGTATATAATAATAATTGAATATTCCTCTATCTTGATGTTATATTATGAAATTTATGTTTATACCCATGTATACATGCCCCTATTTCTATTTATTACTTCATGATTGAAAAGTTATGTTATAAGGGATTATTATTAAACTAATTTTTGTTAAATAAATATTATCATTATTATTCTTATTATTGTATGTATTATATTTTTATACTTTATTTATAATGAGGAAAACATGGTTTTGAATATATTATTATTTTATTCCTACACCTATAATTAGAAAACTTTATAATGAATTTGTTAAATCATTTATCTCTTAAGATTTTATATATGGGGCATGGGAAGAGAGGCTATACCAAATAGGTTATATTGTCTTGAAAGTAATCCTTGACTTAAGATTTTTATTTTTAATAATTATTCATATTCCACATTCAATTATTTATTCCTATGACTTCAATATTCTTATCATTATTCTTAAATGATTTTTTATAACTACCTTTATGATCATCAGTATACTCATATTTATTGATGGGTAAATTTATTTCATATTATCCCTTCCAAAACATGGCTTCTAGATCACCCTTTATTTGGGGTATACCCCCATGTTATCATGTCACAATCTAACATTGTGTTTTCTTTTATCTTATTCTTTTCTTAGCTCGGGTTCATTTTTTATAGGTTTAGGTTGATTTCCCATTTGATTTTTTGATTTCTGGAGTTTCTGGGTAGCTTTTGTCATGTTCACTACTTGAGTGCACATTTTTCGGGTTAACTATGCAGCCTGTTAAGGAAAGGGGTTTGTTCATTTCATTTTATTCTTGTACAATTTTACATTCATGTATTGATAATGGTTTTGGGGGAAATGTGCGAGGCCTGGTAGAAAATGTGCAGCATTGAGGTTAGTGAATGGGGCTTGGCATATGGATTTTACACAGTTAAGAGAAACCGCATTTAAAGCGTGTGAGGTGTTCTTCAGTTTTGGAAGTGTCATTTTTCATTGATGGCATATGGTTTCCCCAAAAAAACATATAAACCATGGGGGGTCCCCTTCTCTCTAGTAGAGTATGCATGGTTTTTTAAATGGTGTGGCCTAACAGTGAAACTTCCCCATGTCATTAAAAGTATGAAATTCCACTTTTTCCCCTCCCTCATTTTATCCTAAATTCAAGATTCTCCTCACTTGTTGGGTTTTGGCACACAATATGGCTCCAAAAACCTCTTCCCTTAATCTCTCCTTGGATCATTGGTGCTCCTCCTTCGAATCTAGGGGATTTTTGTGGTTTTAGTGAATTTTATCCTCTTATTATTCCCTATTGGTTTTTTTGGTTTTCCTTTAGTGGATTTCTCTCTTTTATTGAACCCTATAGGCTAAGGTTGATGTATGGTTTGATTTATTTGATGTTAGGGTGTTCAAATTGGCCCTCAGTCTTAGTTCTTCCCTCATCTAAACTCTTATTGTGTTCATGCATCATTAGGGTAGTTATTTCTATCCATTTATTTTCAAGAACATTCCATTGATTCTTGAACATTACTTTAATTCATTCAAATGTTATAATATTTGTTGTGATGTGTTAGTATAAATTGGTTTGTTTTTTCATGATGGAAGATTGGTGAAAATTGGTTTTTGAAAGGATTTCTTAAATATTATCACATATATATGTGCACACCAAGTGTTAGATGAAATTCCATTTTGTATTTTTAAATTAATTTGGATATTTTGAGAGTGTGTTTGGAATTTGGTTATGTTTTTGTGGCATGGATTTATTGTGATATGAGCCTTGTACATGAGTTATGGTGACTTTTATAATTGGTTCATGTGTGTGAATGGTTGTGTTTGATGGTGAAGAAAGTGTAGTTACTATAAAAATGGTCTTTGGGTTATTTCATGGTCTAACATGGATACTTGAAGAGTGTCATTGGATTTTTTTATATCCATGTGTGCATGGGGTACACACATGGATATTCCTTCAAATGATAATGGAATTTAATAATGATGATCACCATGAAACTCTAAATTTCAAAGAAATCACATTTTTATCCTCTTCTTACTTAACCCTTATCTTCCCCAATGGATCTTCTAAAAACCATTATGTAATATAAATGGTTTATTTGGTTTTCAAATAATCACAAGTGTGGGTTCTCAAATGTTTTTTTAAAAATTTCACCCATTTGGAATCTTTGAAGTGGGTTTTGATAACTAAATAACATAAAGGACTATTTGTAACTTCCCAAGCTTGTGGTGTGTTTTATCTTGATTTTGGGAAATGGTTTAAAAATTGTTTGGAAAATAGATTTGGATTCAAAATGAAAATGCTTGGTTGGTATCGTATCATGTTTGGAAAGTGTTTTTAGAATTCGTGTGATGTAAAGGCATTCTTGTCACTTGTGAAAGGCTTGTTGTGATATAGTCACCTCTATGGTGGATCCTCTGAGGATAAGTTTATTGAATAGGTGGTGTTTGTGTTTGTACTACTAAATCATGGTGGTTGTGGGTTTGAGTTTGAGTCACGCATGTGAGGACCTCCTCATTCACCGAGTATTATTATCATGGGATTCCAGGGAATCATCTAGAGGGTCAATTGGTGGTTCCTTATCAAACCAAATTAGATGGGTTTGTTCCCCATGGATGTGTGAGAGGACAAGTAGGAATTACCACTAGTTAAGATAGTTTAAAAAATCTAGGTTGGTTATAAACTACAGAGCATTACCATATAGTGGTAGGTGAGTCTTAACTGAGTATGTCTAGGGATTTCTTCTATATATGTTTCATAAATGCCAATGATTTATTATCTTCATGTTCTATTTTCTTCTGATGATTATTGAATATTAGACATTATATTCTATGTGTGATTATTTTGTCTCTCTTACATTCAACACTTCTCATTTGATCTTTTGGTATGGTTCAGAATTTGGGTTTTTGTGTTTCATTGGTTTTTATAATGTAAACCTATTTTTAAAACATAGTTTTTGTGTGTATGTTTTGAAAGAAAAAGGAAATTTATGGAAAGGTGTGTTTGGATTTGGTGTTTTTATATCTTATTTACTACATGTATTTCAAACTATTATTTATGGATTTCTATGGGAAAGTAAATTTATGGACTCTATGGTGATTTCCTACTGAGCTATTTTTTATCACATCCTACTTGTGCCACTCAGTGTCGGTAGACCCAACCTATTTTATAGGTTTAGGATTTTTTTTGGTTTTACATTGGAGAAGGTTGGTCTTGTGGTTGATGGTGGCCAAGATGTCATGTGGAGATCATGTTAGCATGGTTCGGTTTTTGTTTTTTATTATGATTTTTTTTAATTGTTGTTTTATCTGGATTAGTTTTGTATTTATTAATATTTAGTTTTAATTGATTCCTACTGTGTGCTATATATTTGTTATTTTATCCCAGTTTTTTGGGAAAAACTATTCCCAATGATTTATCTTTGATGCCTGATGCTAGTTACCAGCCTAGGAGGATTGGGAATGCCTCTCATGCCTTATCCTGAACCGAGTCTAGGGTCGGGTTGGATGGAAGACCATCTTGGATTGTGACAGATCATATGTGTTAATAAGGTCATGATAAGTCATTAAGTGGTCTATGATGAGGAATTTAAATAAATTTGATGTTCTTATATGTATTAATGTTTTAATATTAAAAAAAATTCATGACACTAAACTTACCTATTTTGGGTTGTGTAATAATATCTATGAAACATTATATAATTATTATGTATGTGATGTTTGGGTCATTATAATAATTTTTTTATATCTAGTTTATATAAAAGTATAATGATATAGTATTTGTAATTCCTTCTATGGTAATCATCAAAGTTTAAGTATTATATCAAGAAATACTAAAAACTAACTATCATAATGTAATCCAAACTCCTTTATCTTCCCATTCTAATAAATACCCAACATATAGGGCACGTTTAATACCCTGAGATTTTGTGAAATTGTTTTTTTCAAATAAATTTTACCTTTTCCGTATTTTTGGTGACTTAAAATGTCACGACCCGTCCCCTAGGGCCCATGTCGTGACTACCCTAAGCCTGCCTTCCATAGGCCAGGGGCTGACGACTAGCACCGAAAGGGGTATTCCCTATAACTGGGAAGGCATTTACATTATATCCTATAAATACACTCAACTAACCACACAGCAAGATACGAACACAAGTAAACTATATAACAAAAAGAGTGTTGAAAGTAAAAGGGGACGAAAATACAAGACCAACTGTAAAGATACAAGTACAATTGAAATACAATTAAAAGAAAAAGGAAAACATCTATTGGTCATCCTACAAGTTTTCTACCTGAAAGGTAGGTACAGATCGCCTCCTCAGCACTCTACGTCTGTCCGTCTCCTCTACGTATCGTCACATCATATGGTCCACCACCGGGCACCTTCCAGTCCTGGTATCCTTAGACTCGATCAACGTTGTCCGTCGTCAGCCCCAAACACAACAAGGTGCGGGCATAATCGGTGAAGGGGTGAGTATAACAATACTCAGTAGGGACCTCGAGACCCTCAAGGTCTCACAAAATCCACAAAGGATAAATCTCAAATCATGAAGTCAACTGTCAACCCTACTTAGGTATATGCTCATACATATACCTAAGTTATCAAGTATACCCATCTCAATAATTATGAAACACAGGGTCCAACCCAAAAGACCAAAGCTCAACAGTTCCACAAAGGAAGGAAAACCACAAAGGAAAGTACAACACAGGTACGCCACATAAAATAATACCACCAAGGTATTACCACGAAGGAAAGTACCACATAGGTATGAACTCAACTCATTCTAGGTATAACTTATGTACAGAAGTAGAGAGGATTAGATGTAAATATTGAATCATCTTACTCTGTTAAGAGGCAGACCCACATAGGATCGCACAGTGCTGGCCCACACAGGATCACTACGTGTTGACCCACACAGGATCGCAAGGTGCTGACCCACATAGGATCACTAAATGGTGACCCACACATGATCGCAAGGTGCTGAACCACACAGGATCACTAGGTGTGGACCCTAATAAGATCACTCTAGGTGTTGACCCACAAAGGATTTCTCTAGGTGCTGACCCACACAGGATCGCTCGGTTTTGCCCCACACAGGAACTCCCTAAGTGTTGACCCACACAGGATCGCTCTAGGTGCTTCACGTCACAGCCAGCTACTGGGTTCCAACACTATGCACGCTCGTCTTCGGGAGGATCCACTCCACAATCTACTGGTTGATATTCCAATGGTCACGAAGTCCCATGAAAAAGTATCTCAAAGTACCATCATGTCATAGAGGTCTCAATGCAATAGACGGCGCGTCATTTGGACACACGGTCTGTGAGTTATTAGCCTTTTTGTCCCGAGGGCCCGGTTGGATTCATGCTCGATCTAACCCGACCTTTCCCCAACATTATCCAAAACTCTAGTGGGGTATAATAAATTTATCATATCACTCCAAGGATTCTAGTGCTTTAAACAGTTCGTCAAACAGATGTTCGGTTCCAAAGTTATGGCCCAAGTAAATTATAGGGTCGTATCTGGTCTGGGTCTCGTCTGACTCGGTCAGACCAACCCGGACCGAACCGCTGGGTACGGCCCGGTAGGCCGCAGGGTCGCGAGGGTGCCGCGAGGGCATGGGGCGGTTCGACTGGTAGGTAGAAGGCTACGGGTGCTGTGAGGTGGCTCAGCTGGGAGGGTAGAGGCCATGGGTACTGTGGGGCGGCTCAGCCGGGAGGGAAGAGGCCGCGGGAGAAATGGGGTGGCTCGGCCGGGAGGGCGTGGGGAGGCCCCGGGGTGGTGATGGATGCAGACGACGAAGCTCCACAGGGGGGCGGAGCTCGTGGGGCGGTGGGGTGCGATGCCTTCTTCAGCGGTTCTTGAGTTCCACCAGTTCCAATCACCGGCACCGGTCACCATCACCAAAGTCTCCATCTTTCATCATGAAGTATACACCATTTAAGAAGAACGGAAAAGGGGTTGGTCCATGTTTGTTTGGCCCATACCCTCCACGTTAGAGCGGTAGCAAGCATCTCAACAAGAACAAGAATATCAATAACATGTAAAGTAAAATAATTCAAACACTATCCCTACCTCGTTCATTTGATTCTTTGAAGATTTCCCACAGGGAAGGAGATGATGTCATTGGGAATAGATGGACTTTGGTGACATCGAATTTTCCTCGATCGTCGGTTCGTTAACACTGAAGATGTTCCTCGTCAACAAATGTCCCATGGAAGAAGTCATAGTCGAAGTCGGCATTCTTTGTTGGAGAGTTTTCTCCCAAGGATCCTTCCTCCCAATTCCACCCAAAAATGCCAAGTAGCCAACATAGTAGATTATCTTGTCTATTTAGTTCATTGGCATAAATTCAAAAAGGCTTAATTAATTAACTGAGTTGGCATAATAAATGCTGGAGGGGTTGAAGAGGCTCCGCCACATTTAATAGGAAGTTTGAGGGTTTCTCCCATTAAAGGGGAGTTCAAGGGGTTTTAACCTCGGGTGGTCCCCACCACCATAACCTCTCATGGGAGGTTAGTTCTGGTGGTCCCCAAAACCATAACCCCTCATGGGAGGTTTAGTTCAGGTGGTCACAACTTATGAAACATCCACATAGAAGTTTCAAAAGAAAAAAATAAATAAAATGTAACACCATTTTATTTTATTTAATCTTTCATGAAAAACTCAAATACTAACTTTCACCCTCGACCAACTGTCGTTAAGGTGAAAGTCTCCTTAAGTGAATACCGGCACTACGAGTTCAACGGTGTCCTCGGATTTCAATTACAAGCACCGGTTCAAAAGTTAGAAAAACCTTCTCACATGTTTACTGAATGTACCCGAACAAAAGTTCAGAAGTTCACTCTAGGAATTCCGGGTCTCGGAATCACACGCCGTCAATTTTTGTGGTCTTGTAAAGTTTCCATTTAATTAAAAACAATTACAGGAATTTTTGGGTCTTTACATTCTCCCCACCACAGGGCTTGGTGTCCCCATATATCACAACTCAAACTAAGGGAACAAGTTGGGGTACAGAACACGAATCTGTGCCTCTCACTCCCATGTGCTCTCCTGTAGGTTCCCGTGCTGCCAACGAACGTACACCAGAGGTATTGAACGCCTATGAAGGACCCACTCCTGTCGATCCTAAATCTCTACTGGAACCTCCATAAAAGTTTCCTGATCGTTGACGTCCAGCTCGACATGGTTGATAATGTGAGAAGGTTCGTGCATGTATCTCCTCAGTTGGGATACGTGGAAGACGCCGTGCACCCGGTGCAATTGAGGTGGAAGAGCTAATCGGTATGCCACCTCACCAACTCTACTTAGAACCTAAAAAGTTCTGATAAATCTTAGAGATAACTTTCCGTCTCGACCAAATTTCTGCAAACCACATCAAGGTGAGACCCAGAGAAAGATGTGGTCGCCATCCTTGAACTCCAGAGTTCTCCTTCTCCAGCCGGCATACAACTTCTACCTGCTCTGTATAGTCTTCATCCACTCCAGGATGATTTGCACCTTTTTTGTGGTAGCCCAAACCATCTCTGGTCACAAGAGTGGTGACTCCCCTAGGTCAGTCCAGCACAAAGGTGATCTTCAAGGTCACCCGTACAACACCTCAAAAGGTGCCATCCCAATGGAGTAGTGATAGATGTTGTTGTATGAAAACTCCACCAAAGGAAAATGATCCTCCCAGCTATGACCGAAATTGAGGACGCAAGCACGCATCATGACCTCAAGGGTCTGAATGGTCTGCTCAGTCTGGCTATCCGTCTGATGATGGAAGGCGGTGCTCAAATGAAGCTGTATCCCGAAAGCCTCATGCAACCCCTTCCAAAGCTGGGAAGTGAAACATGTATCATGATCAAATACAATCGTCGAGATTACTCCAGGTATATGCACAATATCCTACACATAGAGGCATCCCAAACTCTCTACTGAACCCTGCTCTCTGATCTGTAGGAAGTGGGCCGACTTGGTGAGTCGGTCGACGATCACCCAAATCGAGTCATGTCCACTAGATGTACATATAAGTCCTATCACGAAGTCCATATATATCCCATCTCACTTACACTTTGGGACCTCTAAAGGTTAAACCAAGCCTGATGGTACCTGATGCTCCGCCTTCACTTGCTGACAAGTGAGGCACCGAGAAACAAACTCTACTACTGATTTCTTTATTCCCACCCACCAGTGCTATCTTCGGATATCTTGGTACAACTTTTCCACTCCTGGATGTACCACTAGAGGGGAGGTTTGGAACTCCCCCATCACTTCCTCCAAAAGTGACATTGGTACTATGGTACGTCCTCTGAAGAGGATGAAGTGCTCCTCACCTTTAGAAAATCAATTAGGTGCATGCCCTGTGGATATCTGAACAAATCGCATCTCGCAGTTAGCATCCCCACGTTGTGCCTCCCTGACTTTATAAAGAAGTGGGGGAGTGAGTGTAAGATATTAAAGAAAAGATACTCCATATCTATCCACAAAGGATATCTGCAAAGCGGCCAGCTGCTCTATCGCCTCGCCTAGCAGTTGTATACAAGATCTCCTGTTGAGTGCATCTGTTACAACATTCCCCTTCCCAAGATTATAGACTATCTCAAAGTCATAGTCCTGTAGGAACTCAAATCAACGTCGTTGTCTTAGGTTTAGGTTCTTCTGAGAGAAGATATACCTGAGACTCTTGTTATCCGAGTAGACTGTAAAAAGTTCTCCTATCAGAGAGTGTCGCCACATCTTCAAGGCGAAGACCACTACTTCTAACTCCAGGTCATGGGTAGCGTAGTTATGCTCATGTTGTCTCAGGTGTCGATAACCATATGCGATCACCACTTGCTCCTACATCAGGAGACATCCGAGCCCGGTTTCTGATGCATCGCAGAAGACTATATACCCTATGCCCTCCTCTAGAAGCCTCTATATGGGGGCACTAGTTAGCCTCTGCCTCATCTTCTAAAAAATTCGCTGACATATATCTGACCACACAAAGGGTTTCCCCTTCTTCGTCAACGCTGATAGATTTGCTGAAATTCTGGAAAAATCAAGCACAAACCTCTAGTATTATCCAGCCAAACCCAAGAAACATTGTACCGTCACACTCCTGGGTGGATCCCAAGAAAGTACCGCTTCAATCTTCACTGGATCCACTGAAACTCCAGCCTCCGATATGACATGTCCTAGAAAGTGAACCTCTAGGATCCAAAACTGGCACTTCGAGAGCTTAACATAAAGATGGTTATCTCAGATTGTGTCCAGTACTACCTACAAATGATAGGCATGCTCCTCCTCAGCAGCCGAGTAGATCAGAATGTCATCGATTAGGACTACTACAAAGCGATCAAGGTATGGCTGAAAGATCATGTTCATGAGTCCCATGACCAATGCTGGATCATTGGTTACACCAAATATCATAACAAAGAACTCATAATGGTCGTACCGACATCTAAATGTCGTCTTCTTCACATCCTTGTCTCGTACTCTGAGTTAGTGATAGCCTGATATGAGGTCTATCTTCGAGAACCAATGTGATCCCTTTAGCTGATCAAAGAGTTCATCAATCCTAGGAAGTGGGTACGTTTTCTTCAAGGTCTCCTGGTTCAGGCACTGATAGTAGACACAAAGTCTCAAACTCCCATTTGCCTTCTTGGTGAACAAAATCAAGTCTTCCTAAAAAGAAACACTGGGCTGAATGAATCCCTTCCCCAGTAAGTCATCTAGTTATACCTGCAGCTCACGAAGCTCTGTGGGAGCCATCCAATATGCTGGTGTAGATATCGGTGTGTTCCCATGGTACAAGTCAATGTAAAAGTCCACCTCTCTGCAAGGAGGTAGACCCAGAACATCATTAGGGAAAACATCTGCATATTGCTCCACCACTACAGGATGGATCAGACTCTCCACATCAACTGCTCTGAGGTTAAGGCTAGTCAATTGATGAGTGATCGGATGCACTCTCCTATGGGTAAGTCCATCTTGTGCTGCAAAGGCTCCCTTCTCGTTGGTGAAGGAAAACCTTGTCCCATCCGTGCAGACACACCGCACTTTGTGCCTAATACAGTCAATCTGAACATGGACTATAGATAACTAGTCCATACCCAAGATGATGTTGTAAGGCCCTGACTCAACTACTAGGAGATCCCAGCCAAAACTCTCACATCCTAGAGTATGTTCACACTGCCAGCACCAGTGCGTAATCATCAAATCCACTCCCGTAGGAGTCTCTAGCTGTAAGGATTGAGCCAACGTCTCCATCGGGATCTCTGAGCTCTAAATGAGGGCAGTGTAAATAAAAGAGTGACTGGAACCTGTGTCTATAAGTACTGTAACTAAGGTGTAGTATACACAGATTGTACCTCGTATCATCTCCGGAGTGACGTGATCGTAGGCCTTAGTTTCCTGGAGTTGGGCTCTCCCAGTCCACCCACTCCCTGTGGTCGGGGAGGACCTCCTGGTGGTGGTGGCGGTAACATCTAGAATCATCGCCCACTGCCAACTACACGGAGAGCTTCTCTTCCACGTCCACCTGCTCCCTACGGACCTCCTTGGTCGAATCTATGTCTCTGCCTAGGCAGACCGTTGACCATATACTGATCATTTGTATGGTGGGTTAGACAGTCACGAGCCATATGACCCTGCCCACTGCATTTGTAACATTGCCCGCTCCTGACCTGACTGACTCTGTCTCAGGTGCCCCACACAACCGACCCTGAATCCTGTGGTCGTCCACCTATAGGTATGGTCCTCTTGGACCTCTACGACATCTGCCTACTACCAACTGTAGAAGACTCTGCTACATGATGACTGGTGGTGGGTCTCGTTGCTGGTGACTGCTCAGCTAGGAAAATCTCTACTAAGAGGGCTCTCTCTAACACCCTCTCCTGTGTCGGGATGCTGAGTGAGATCATCGAAGACCTGATCTCCCGCCTGAGTCCCTGCTCAAAGGTCTAAGCCCTAAATAATGGGTCTCGCTCAATATCTGTGGAGTAGCATGAGAGTTCAGTGAACCTCGCTGAGTACTGATCCATAGTCATGCTGCCCTGCTGCAGATGAAGTAACTTCTGTATGCACATTACATAAAGAGTCAATGGAACAAACTTTTCCCAAAACAGGCTCTCGAATTCTATCCAGAAATGCATCACCTCATCGTTAACCTGGAGCATCAAGCTCCACCGTCTGCCTATTGCTTCATGTAGAAGACTGGCGGCAAGGATCACCATGAGATCAGATGGTGTCCCTACCAATCAGAAAACTCTCACTCCGGCCTCCAGCCAATCCTAACCCGCCTGTGGGTCCATCTCTCCCCTAATCCTTGGTGGCCTCTAGAGCTGGAACCCGTGCAATGTGCTCAAGCAGTGTGCACTCTCTACTACAGGGGCTGGTGTCATCGGCGGACCAACAAGTAATGGTACTGTTAGTGCCTCCACTGGTGACTCTACTGGAAGAGGGCCCTGCACCGAGGCCTCGTCGCTCAGTGGGCTATCAGTACGTATAACTTTCGGAACCCTAGATGGTTATCTTCATGGAGGAATCCTAAAAAGAAACAAGTGCACCGCAGTCAAAAAGTTATACCTGGTGAGCCGACTCAAAGAGATCACAAAGAAAACTCTTCAAAACACACACGCAGTCAGTGTTTTCATGCACTGAGTCGGAAATCAGAGTACATGGTCATGGTTTATAGATATGTTGGCCACCACACCAACACTAGATTCCCTAAACTGATAACCACACTCACTAAACTTAACACTATTACCATTAAAAAGAAATATCAGAGTCCTATGTTCTACAGTAGAACCAACTCCTTTGATACCAATTTGTCACGACCCGTCCCTCGGGGCCCGTGCCGTGACTACCCCAAGCCCACCTTCTATAGGCTAGTGGCTTGAAACTAGTTTTGAAAGGCGTATTCCCCATAACTGGGAAGACATTTCCATTATATCCTGTAAATACACTCAACCAAGCACACTGCAAGATACAAACACAATTAAACTATATAACAAAAAGAGTGTTGAAAGTAAAAGGGGCTGGAAATACAAGACCGACTTTAAAGATACAAGTACAACTGAAATACAACTGAAAGAAAAAGGAAAATAGTTATTGGATCGTCCTCTGAGGTTCCTACATGAAGGGTAGGTACAGATTGTCTCCTCAGCACTCCAGGTTCGTCTGTCTCCTCTACGTACCGTCACGTTGTATGGTCCACCACTAGGCACCATCCAGTCCTGGTATCCTCAGCCTCGATCAACATTGTCTGTCATCTGAACCAAACACAACAAGGTGCGGGCATATCCTGTGCAAGGATGAGTATAATTATACTCTGTAGGGACCTTGAAACCCTCAAGGTCTCACAAAATACACAATGGATAAATCTCAAAGCATGAAGTCAGCTGTCAACCCTACATAGGTATATGCCCATACATATACCTAAGTTATCAAGTATACCCATCTCAATCATGAGGAAACACAGGTTCCAATCCAAACTCCAAAATCTCAATAGTTCCACAAAGGAAGGAAAACCACAAAGTCAAGTACCACCTAGGTATTCCACACAGAAGAATACCACAAAGGTATTACCATAAAGGAAAGTACAACACAGGTACAAACTCAGCTCATTCTAGGTATAACTTAAGTACAATAGTAGAGATGATTAGATGTAACTACGGAATCATCTTATTCTGTTAAGAGGTATACCCACACAATATTCCCAGGTGCTGACCCACACAAGATCGCTCGGTGATGACCCACACAGGATCACTAAGTGCTTACCCACATAGGATCGCAAGGTGTTGACCCACACATGATATCTAAGTGTTAACCCACACAGGATCGCAAGGTGCTGACCCACATATGATCTCTAGGTACTGACCCATATAGGATCCACTATAGGAAAATAACCTATTAGCGGTGGTTTTTTTGCATATAGTGGCGGTTTAAACCGCCGCTATATGCTTTGGCGGCAGTTTTAGGAAACCGCCGCTAAATTGCGCGTCAAGAAACTATTAGTGGCAGTTATATCTGTTTAGCAGAGGTTTAAATTAATCGTCATAGTTGCCTCATTTCATGGCGGTTCGGGTTTTTTAGCAGTGGTTTTACGGCTGTTGTATCTCTTTTATTTCGTGACAGTTATAACCGCCGTGAATAAAACACACCCCCTCGCCGAAAAAGTGCTGCTAAAATCATCAAAACTTCCACGAAATATACGTGGATGGTGGGACACTGTAGTGGTGGTTTTAACCACCACCATGAGAAAACTATCTATATTTAGCGGCGGTTAAAAGAACCGCTAAAATTTTACCAGTTTCATTTAGCGGCTGTTAAAACCTCCCCTAAAAGCTGATCTGGGAAAAAAATAGAAACTCTGCATTCCCAGCACCAGTGCCTTGAAAAACAAACCATTCTAGGAATAGGAATAGTATAACAGAATACATACTAGTCAATTTGAAAAGAGATGCTTAACTAAGCACAATAAAATGAATATTTCAGTAAAAGAATGAAGATAAAAATATCACATGTCCATTAGACCTTTAAAAAAATTATAAAAAAGCATGCCTATCAAATTTCATGAAAATAATTACAACCCTAGGTTCAACCTATTCCATTTATACCAGTTCCAACCCTGACATAACAATTCATGTCAACATACATCCCACTTGTAATATATGATGTATTGTGTATGATATTCATAATTTATGGTCATTTCTCATATAATTATTTTTATCTTATGCTTTCATATTATTATCAATTGATATCTCTCGCATTTACCCTTAATGAACATCTGATTGGACACAGACTCTTGTTTCCCTAACCAGTAGGTTATAAAGAACTACTACCCAACCTGTGAATTAGCATGACACGATCAATCAATTACACATTCACATAAAAATAATTTGATTTTTTTCCAAAATGAATTCTTTTAAAATAATTGCATACAAGAATGGACTTATATTCTATAAAAGTGAGTACTAGTAATTCATAGTGGAAAAACAGTGCATACAGTAGTCATGTCACAATTACTTTCTATATAAGTGAAAACTAGTAATGTATACTAGAAAATAAGAACATATATGAATATGTATATTGGAAAAAATAAAATTAGTAATATATATAGAGAATAAAAATAGATTCCATGTATAAGAAGAAAGCACATCCTTTAGTAATATAAATCAAAAATTCACAAAGAGAAACTACAAACATAAACTCGTGGATGCTCTTATGTTATGAAGTTAATATTGTGTGATTGTATCATCATTAATTATTCAACTTCATCTTTCCTATACCTCTATTATGAGAACATAGGAAATGAATTATTTGGTAACTCTACAACAGGGATTCCCATGACTGGGTTTAGATTCTATGAGCCTTGTTGGCATGTAAATTTTTCCAATGCCTTCATTATGCTCCAGATATAATCTAGTAATTAAGTTTATCATAACACCCAACCCATGATTCTCAAGTCCATCTCATCTTTCTCATACATCATATTCACCCTTTGGAATAAAAAACCCCACCCTATGGTGATGTGAATGACACCCTTTGGCGATAACAATCAATGTAAGCATAGTAGGGGAACAACCATTTCATCCCTAGAATGATGTCAAAACCATCATCTCAAGGAAAAAAGAGATCACAAAAGAGGTGACACCCACTTATATCAAGGTCCACTCCCTAAACTAACATAAATTATCTAATAAAATCCCTAAAAAAGTTTTGAGTGTCATCACTTAATAGGAAAACTGAATGTCGGGCACAAGGATCTCCACAACATGCACAAATATGATGGAATGAGAAGCACCTATATCAAAAAGAAATTAGATACTAAAGTGGAATCTACCAAAATATTACCTCTCACTATAGAAGGTCCAACACTCTGTTCCTCACATATTGGTCTCACATTATACAATTATACTGATCTGTGATCCTAATATATAGCCTAGATACCTTGAGCAGGTCCTCTATGTTAGTGATGTAAGTCTTGTGTCTAGATGCTTTGACCATGACCACCGATTCAGACTGATCGATTGGCCAAACAATATCTCCCTTCCTAACATGAAGCTGATTTCCCCACTCCTAAATGTGGAATTATTGCAGACACTCAGTCAGTGTATACTCTACAAAAAACATGTAGATGGATCATCCTACTACAATCTCGACACTCAACTTGATTACTATCACACTATCTCCCCATGTATCCCTGTATCCCACACCAATGATAGAAAATATAATTACCAACACCAATGATACATATATAAACCAACTGTTCCCAATAAAGAATCGACATATTTGGTGAATACCACACTCGAGAAATCCATACATGAAAGGAAACATTTGAAATCAATAAAATTCATAAAAGGAAACTATATGCCACACATGATACATATACAAAACAACTATTCCCAACTTTTTCAAACACATCAATAATAAAACTACTCACGGTCCGATGATGAACATGTATCGTCACCCTCTCCACCTCCATCTCCACTTCCTGCTATCACCTGTAAGAATATTATATTGAAAATTAAATACTATTGCATATTTATATTTAAACTTAAAACCAATAAAAGTTTTAAAACAAATTGATTTTGATTTTTTTGATTTACCTGCTTACCAATAGTTGATGCACAACCACCGGGGGAATATCTGCTCATCTGCTGATATATATTAGTCATCACTTTCTACAAAGTGGATATCTAAGCCACCTGGTCTTGAACTGTGGTTTGTAGAGAATAAATCTCCCCTTGAGAATATTCGGGTATAGACTGACTATAATCTGGAGTAGATGCAGCTGGAATCCCTGGTGGCCTTCCAAATACCTCAGATACTACGGGTCTGAAACTCATCCCGTGCACTCTAGCAGGATGGTCCTTCCCAAGGACTTTAGCAACCAGGTCATCCTGGGATACTGAGTAGGACTACCCAGGATTGGCATCCCATAGTTCTTGAATTTTTACCTATAAATAAAATATCAATATATATTAACACAATAAAAATTGATAATAAGTTATTATAATAAAAAATTGCCTTTATACCCCAACTTCTTTTGCAGGCTAATTTACAAAACTTCCATCTGATTTTTTGTGAACATCCAACCACACATCAGTTTTGGATGCTTCGTGCCCCAAACTCTGTGACTGAATTAAGCAAAGATAAATCAACAATTTAATATATTAAACAAATAATATTGTCTTATAAATATTTAAACTAATGAAAATATTATCGGAGTCATTCGACTTCTAGAAAAACTTTTTGACCCCACAATGTGAGGGATGACTTGCTTATCCTGGTTTGATGCATTCTGTCTTGAGAGATCCTAAAATATATAAAATTCAATTTAACATTAATATATTCAATTTTATCTCCTCTTCATATACATGTATAAATGTAAAATTATGATAATATAATAATATATGTTTTAATACCATCCTCTTCTCATCACGATGTTTGTCAACAAAAACTTTCCACTATTCTTTCGGTATCCCACTAGGTAGCTTCTCATACATTTGTTTCACGGTCAATGAAGTATAATTGAAATCACACCACAATCTCCATTTGAATTCTTTCTATATCGTACCAAGATTTTTCAACATCCACTTTCCTGCTATCACATTACCAACTCTAAAGTGGAAGAACATCTGTATACAGAAATTCATTTTGAATATATTAGTAACATGACATTCAATTAAACCAAAATGTATTAAAATTACCTTTATTTAGGAATAAAAAACTTCATTTTTCCAACATGGAGGCATATGTATCCAATCATCATAAGAAATAAGTAGGGAAATGGGCTCCTCTTACAGTTCTCCTAGAATCTGTTCAAGTAACCCCGTGATGTCATCTGTAGGTACACCAAATGAATCAAACGTCATGACTATATTCTCACCATCCATATTCCAAACATCTAAAATTTTTATGTTTTTCTCCGTGGATTAATTTTTTTATCTTCAATTAGCAAACAATTCGTATAAACAAAATGAAATAAATTTATTTATATTAAAATTTGTGCCTATGATAGTGACCCTCCAATATGCCCGTGATGAACTGGAAGGGGCGTGCTGCCGCCCCACTAATAAGGATCCTGAAGGGAGATTCGATGACTCAGCCTCTAATGGGACACCCACAGAGGGTGTGAGAGATGGTGCAGGGGGAGATGGTGCAGGGGTATAGGCACTCGGTGGCTTAGATGTCATGGGGAGGGAGATAGATGGATCGTTATCTGTCGCAGTAGTAGATGAAATAGTGTAATGATTCCTCCTTTCCATTCCTGTCATTTAAGAAAATAAAATTAAGGTCATAATATATATTTCGAAAAAATTATATAGAATTTTTTTTTAAAAATGATAATAGATGCCCAGTACTAACAAACAAAATATATATAACAATGATAATGAATGACTGCACAAATGAAATAAGTGTTTACTGAATAAATAATTAACTGTACATACAATCATTTTACCTATCAATCATGTTGGTTTCCGGATCCATTACTTCATCCACTTCATTTAACCTTTATAGACTAATATTTTTAATATCATGATGGACAAATAATTTTGTTTCTTGTTGTTGATGAGATTCAATTTGAGAGGTCAAATCTTCCACTTCATCACCCATATCATACAAATCTCTTTGTATTACATGACCAAATACACTCCACCCTTCATCCACAACATCATTCACATAATATAGCATTTTTTCTTATGATGGTAAGATATATGGATCATGCAGTTTACGATCACAAACATCCATCAAGTGAGAGAAGTTCACAGAAGTAAATTTCAAGTAATCTCTTTTAACACCTCTAATAATATCGACCCAATTACATTTGAATAAAACAACAGAAAAATGCCAGTGGTAGTTTAATTCAATAATATCAAGCAGCTTTCCATATTATCCCACTTCAAAAAATTTAAATATACCACTATTCTATGTTTTGAAACCCACTTCTCGATCGACTGTATGAAATCTAAAGCCATTCACATTGTAAGTGTCGAACTTTCTAACTTGTTTTATAGAACATCTAGCAAGAAAATTCAAATCTTATGACAACTCTGCTCAAATATCAGTATTCATGATCTAAAAAAAGAAATATAAATTATTAGATTTACAAAATGTATGTTTCAAAGTAATATTCATATTTATTTCAATATTTATGAACTTACACATCTTGCAAACCATTCTACAATCTCTTTATTCACAACTGTCATTATATATTTCTCATTTCATGTTCAGGCTCTCATTCATCTATTTTTTTGTATCCTAAACTCTTCAATAAATAAATCTGTAATTTCACTATTCAGTAGCACATATCTATGCGCCTGTAATAATTCCAATTATGTCAGTGTCACATTTTAGATCCTCCCAACTGATTGGCCAATAGCAGAAAATATTTTTGATTTCTGATGTATTTGAGATTGAGTAGATATTTTTTCAACACGTCCAACTTGATTAAATCTTGTCTCAATATCATCCATGTATCTGGAAAAAAAGGTAAGACACTCCTCAGCCAAATAGCCTTCAGCAATAGAGTATTCTGGTTGGGCTTTATTTCTCACGTAGGCTTTCAAATTCCCAAGATATCTTTGAAATAAAATAATCATAATTATGCATTTATTTAAATGAAATTTTTTTTTACCTAACTGAAAAACATATAAATAAAATACCTATCAATTGGATACATACATCGATAATGAATGGGGCCTCTTAATTTAGCTTCCTCAACCAAATGCATAGTTAAATGCATCATGATAGTAAAAAACGATAGAGGAAAGATAATCTCCATTGCACAAAGGTTCAATACAAACCTCTCCTAGAGGTTGTCAAGCTAAAATAGATGTAGATATTTCTCACATAATTTCCTGAAAAATGTGCAAAATTGGAGTACAATAGCAGTAACGTTTTCAGGTAATAATATATGCAATGTCAATGGTAGTAACTGTTGTAACAAAATATGTGAATCATGACTTTTCAATCCATGTAACTTACGATTATTCAAGTCAACACACCTTGAGATGTCACTTCAATACCTATCAGATACCTTCATATTTTTTAAAATTAGAAGCAATGTATCTTTATCCCTATTTTTCATTGAAAAAATTGTCAGAGCATACTTTTCATTCTCATCTGGCCAGAGATCACATTTTATGTTCATTACTTGTAAGTATTTACGAGCATTGAGATGATCTTTCATCTTTCCATGCTCATTAAGTAATGTGAAAATAAAATTGTCACAATCATTCTTCTCAATATGCTTCACATCAATATTATTCCATAAAAAAATAAATTATCATTATAGAAGTTTGAAGAATATACTTTTTTTCATCCACTGTTGCGTTCTGATTTCACTTGACGATGCACTTCGGACTCGTTTTTTGCTATCATTCAAATGATGAACCTTCCCAAATTCTGTTTCAACATTTTCAAGTTGTGTCAATATTTCAAAACTAGTTAACAACTTTTTTGGTGGTATATGATCAATGAAACCATTAAATTTTGATATGTTCAGCCGAAAACGATGAGATGCATCAAAAATCATTGATGGCACAAGAAGCACCATTTTCTACCATGAGGTAGTCGTTTGGGATCAAAATCAATGTTACAAACAGGACAAGACAAACCCATGTAACTGTTCTAAACAATTAAATTCCCAAGCCTAGGGAAGTCGTTAATGGTCCACATTAAAGAAGCATGCATTTTGAACATTTTTTTAGAAGAAGCCTCAAATGTATCAACACCGATACTCCATAAATCCTGCAATTCATCAATAAAAGGTTGTAAGTATACAACAATATCATTTCCAGACATGTTTTTCTAGGAATAATCATCGAAATGATAAAATATGTTTGTTTCATACACATCCATGAATTCAGATTGTAAGGGATCAAAAAAACTGGCCAAATGCTATAAATGGTACTCAAAGTCCCAAATGGGTTGAATCCATCGTCATCCAATCTCAATCAAACATTCCTAGGATCGTCTGAGAAATATAGATATAATGAATCAAATGTCTTCCATGATTGTGAATCCCATGGATGTCTCATTAACCCATCATTGTTAGAATCTACAGAATTCCACATCATTTGTTCGGCGGTTTTCAATGACAGAATAATCTTTGCAATCGAGGATTAAAAGGAAATTAACGCAAAACCTTTGCAGGTTTGTTCCTTTTATTCTTCTCCATGAAATTATGTAGATTCAGAATTCCAACATCACCCTTTTATTTCCATCTAGAATAAGAACATTGTTTTCAATTATTTCTACTTGAATCCTCTCCCCAATAAATCATACAATAATTGGGACACGCATTTATTTTTGTATAATTTAGACCAAGCATGTTAACAACTTTTTTCATATCATAAAAATACTCGGGGATTTTCTCTTCAAGAAATGCATCACGAATAAATTCCAATATCCTAGAAATTGCCTTATTTTTAATTCCACATAGAAATTTGATATGGTACAACTTCAGCAGAAAAGAAAGATTTTAATATTTCAAACAGCCACTATAAAACTCTTGATTTCCATTTTCAACTAAATCATAAAACGCATTTTCCTCAGTGAAGTTTTATCTTATATTTGGCTCCACATAATCAAGAGGAGGATCCAATGATATGTTACAATCTTGATCTGGTTGTGTTATAGTCTCAAAAACATCACTTTTCTCGTTTATATTTTTAGCACCCTCATCTGGTTGTTCTGATATGTTTTGATGTTGATGGTGGTCTCTTGCAGTGCTGAATGTATCATTTATAAGGTTCTTATTTTCAGTTTCCATTTTCGACGAAGTTGGGAGGTCATTCTGTGGATTGACATTAGTGCTCAACCTTTCTGTAACGTTCGATTCTCCATGCCAAATCCAACGCAAATATTGATCAGGGAATTTCTTCAATATTAAATTTTCATAAACTTCATCTCTCTTCAACCATATTATAAATTTACATTTAGGACATGGACATCTTATTATCCCTTCAACGGATTGATTGGAAATTGAAAAATCTAAAAACTCATTCAAACCCTTAATATACTGAGGTGTGTTCCTCGGTAATGTGATCCAGCTTTTATCCATGTATATCACAGTGTGCCTACACAATATTAAAAAAATTAAAATTCATAACTATTACTAAATATGGAAAGAGATTCTTATATACTAGTTGAAAAAATACATAAATATGTTACATAAGGTTTTCCTATATCAATATTTTTAGAAATCACCCACTAGTAGTGTCATCTAAAGTAGTACCACCACAAAGTATTAGAATTAAATTGGAAAATTAGGGTGAGTGAACAAAGTCCAACCATATTACTCAACTTAATAATGTTGGAGGTTAACCCCTCCCATTAAATTAAATAATTCTAACCATTGTTTAAAGTGTCCCAATATTTAGGGAAAGATATGATCCATGGGGTGGATGTTCTAATAATGCACATGTTATTCAACTAAAGTAAAATCTGATTAAATACAAAAACTACATGAAATAATTGATGTAATAATTATTTCAAGTCTCATTTGATATAAAATATGATCAAAACGTGTCATGGCTGATCATGACTCAGAAAGTGGTGTTAAGAAACCACTTTTTTTCTTCAAAACTTGATCTAGAATTTTCATTATAGAGTAAAGACACTTGTTGAGTCTATAATTACATAAAAAATGGGATTATTCTAGAATAGAAATAGGTTTCCAAGCCTTAACTAAGAGAATCGATGATGTCATATTGAATATGGTTTATAACAAGAGACATCAAGCACTGAATTTAGTAGAATTATACCACTAATAAAGAATACGTACCATCCATACCATCTTGTAATAATGTTTGTATGTCTATTTTTATGAAGGGAGTGGGTAGGAAAAAAATTATGTACAATTATGGATTTTGAAATGTTTTATGGAATATTCCACCTTAGATAAGGTGGATAAGAAAATTAAGGAAGTTGGTTGCCCTTAAAAATCTAAAAATTTATAAACAAGACCTAATGTCATTATTCAAATGAAATAAGATGATCCTAGGTTGTGGATCAATGTTGGTGTTGCGAAAAATTCATTTATAGTGAATTAGATTATTGGTATAGACCATTAAATGAAAAATTATAAAGGAATCCAATTCTAAGGGATATAAATCTAGATATAAAGAAGAAACATCCATAGTTTAAGAGAAACATGTATGCATAAAAAATAATTGGAAATTTTGAAAATGTGTCTGATTTATAAAGAAGTATTATTCATAGTATTGGTCCATGTTCATATAAACCTATATATTAATCGAATATTAAAATAAGGCCACATAAGTTAGTGAATAAATAAAAATCATCCTTAGGAAAAATAGAAATAATATTGTAAGAAAAAAACCTCCTAAGAATATTTCACATAGGGAAGGTAAGAGGCCTTGGAATATAAATTTGAGAAGTTTATGAAAGTTTAATCATCTAAAAGAACGAATAAAAAGGAGGGAAGTTAGCAGTATCCATTTTTCAAGTTCAAACATTCTACCAATGATATGATGCATAATTTCTACAGATATCTTTATTTGATTTTTCACATGATTCTAAATATAAGAGTAGGAAACCCAAATGTCAAGAAATACATGCATTATGGTTAAATCAATACTAATAGTACCTCAGGATATTAAGGGAACCCATTATTAATTTTTTATAGCTTTATTATCCCTAAATATTTATCATTCATCCCCTCCTTGATAATTCCTACCCCCATGCTGAGATAGGTCTTGCTGGGATGTTGGGGTTATTCTTGGAATCACTATAAATAAATCAATTTTGTGGATGAAAACTAATTTGATGATATCATCCTAGTTGATCATGAGAGTATTGAGTTATATTAAAACCATTTCCTCATTTTGAATTCGGAGGATAAGTATAGAAACATTTGAGATGTCATATTCGGCCATAGTTGTGAAATTCTCAAAGGACTATCATACATTACCTTTTTAAGTGGTCCAAAGATACATATTGGAATTAAAACAAAAAATTATTTGGAAGTGGATAAATGTAAACCGACCTTGTGGATTGGTTATCTGGTTATTTTCTATCCTAGTGATAATTTTTCCTTCTATACGTATTTCCACGGCCGGAGTTTCCACCTATGCTCATGTGGAAAACGGTGTTCCCTCCACTAATATTCCCTATAATGTACACCTTTTCTACCATCAAGTTATTCTCAATATCAATGAAATTATCAATAAAAACATGAAAACATTAGAGTGATTCTTAAGTCACAGAGCCAACTCAAACACACATGATTTGAGATATTAACTAGATGCCACTTCTAGTACAAAGTGTGGAAGGTAGGTAAATTGGGCTCTATATTACATACCTGAGATATCTCTATGATTAAGATAAAAAAATATTTTTTTCTTAATACTTGAAAGGTATGTAGGTAGAATTTTTTGTTAAAAAATCCTCAAATCCATCCGAGGTAAGGTATTGATCAACCTTAACATAGGTGACTCAGTCTCTCCATTTTCATGATAGTCATTTGAGTATGCACACTACTATATTTAATTTATTCCCATCTATAGTTCCATGAAAATCTAAGATCTTATTTATCCAACTTATCTATGACTTTGAATCATTAGGTCCCAAGTCACCCTATAGTATTGGCAGGATTTTTCTTTTGAAATTCCAATGATTGATCCAAATTATGTGGTTCCACATTCCAATTTTTTCTTTTCCAGTACCCAAAAATATTTCAAAATTATTATTAATAGTTACTAATTTACTTATGGTTTACGTGGAACCACATTCCTGGTATCACACTACTACTAATTTATAGGTATTTTAACCAGTGGTATTTATTTCTATATCCATAGTCGATGTTATTAATATCATTACTTAGTCACCCCCCAACACTTTAGTTAAAGGTTTTACAGTGTGCAATAATACACGAGCAAGATCAAAATGGAAAATTGTCAAAGTAAAAACCCATGAAATATCATGTGAATGATGAATTTATGGTGGTAAGTCTCTTTAATAATGTTGATACACAACTTTCATTGGCTAAACCCATGATGTTGAGGAGAAAACACTCCTAGAAGTGTTTTAAAACCCTTTTAATACTCAGACCACCTAGGTAGCTTGAATATTAGTTTAAAGAGGTTATATATACCTTTTTATACCCTATATTTCAAGACCTAAAATATCCTATATCCATACTTAACTTCCTAACTAATGGATCATACCAAACTGATATCATTTTTATTATCACATCCCCAACCGATCACCTTAGATAATATTGTAATGCCACTAACCTTAGGTCCATCCCACAAACACTAAAGGTTGGAAATAAACACCTAGGGTTAAGAATATTACTGGGGGATGATTTATCCTTAAAATACATAACCTTCAGTGGAATAAATGTAATGGTAAAATTTAAATATGATGCATGAGAAAGGAAAACCAAACTATAATAATATAAAATAATAATAATAATCAGAGATATAATAAACAAAAATATCATCAAATAAGTCTATAAGACAAAAGACATAAAAAAAGGTAGATTAGGGAGCCAAACATGGCACTATACCAAGCTACAAACCACTACTGTCTCAAATATCCTAACTCTATCACCAATAACTACAAAATCATGGTGCTCCTCTATAGAATTAAGAGGTCTTCCCTTTACCTATAGCATGTCAAACTTCAAATGCACCAAGATGCATATGCAAGGTGTGAGTATGTACACCCGGTAGACATTCAACCAATGACTTCCTACACATGATACAATAATAAATACATGTTATCTCACATTTTATAAAAAATAAAAGTGAACCTAAAACCCATTGAATAAGATACATATAACCAGTGAAAAAACTCACACTATAGCACACATCTATATCATGAAATCACACACCCATAAAATACACTAAAACATCCCCTATGGGAGCTATTTAACTAACCTAGTATATCTCGAATCTAAGTAGGATCAAATTAATAAACCAAAATCATTATTATAAACCCATACCCTTGAACCAAGTTATCACTTGGTGGTACAATCTATGTTCCAAATTAAACAGAATTGGTATCCAAATCCAAACCAACAATGGTGAATATATATGAATCATGAATGAACACTATCCTCTTCCAAGACATGTTTATACACACAAAAGGGTTGCATATTTCTATAACCATATGCACTGAAGGCTCTAAAAAATTATGAAAAACAATACCCACGACTATGAAAACCACCGGCGACAGGGGAGGGGAGCCGACCTAGGGTAGGAACTCGACGGGGTCGGGGGAGAAGGTGGCGTCACGAGTGTCGAGGGGAGTAGGGGGGTCAGCAGTGACGAGCGACGAGGTCACCGGCAGCACGGAAGGGGAGAAGAGCTAGGGTTGGGGCTCATCTAGGGAGAAGCGTAGCGGGTGTCAAGGAAGAGGGTCGGCTCGGGTGGGGGGGAGTGTTTCCACTGTAAAAAATTAAATGGGTTTACTGGCAGTTTTTAATAAACTCCCGCTAAACCATTTTACGGAAAGGTTTGGCGGCGTTTTTGTAAACTTTCACTAAAAGACCGCCGCTAAAGGCGATTTATGTTGTAGTGATCGCTCTAAGTGATGACCCACATAGGATTACTTTAGGTGCTAACTCAACCAAGATCGCTTGGTGTTGAACCACATAGGATGCTCTAAGTGCTGACCCACACAGGATCGCTCTTGGTTCTGACCCACACAGGATTGCTCTATGTGTTGTCCCACACAAGATCACTCTATGTGCTTCACGTCACACCCAGCTACTGGGTTTCCACACTATGCTTTCTTGTCTCCGAGAAGATCTGTTCTACAAGCTACTGGTCGACAATCCAACTACCACGAATTCCCATGAAGAATTATCTTCAAGGACCGCCACATCATAGAGTTATCAACGCAACAGATGGCACATAATTTGGACGTCCGGTCTGTCAGTTATTAGCCTTTTTTTCACAAGGGTCTGGTTGGATTCGTGGTCAATACAACATGACTGTTCCCCAAAATTATCCAAAACTTCAGTGGGGTATACCAAAGGGACCATCTCTCTCTTTGGTTTATGGAGCCACTGACGGTTCGTCAAACGGACGTCCGGTGCCAAAGTTATTTCCCAAGTAAAGTACAAGGTTGTATCTGGTCCGGGTCTGGTCTAACTCGGTCGGACCGATCTAACCCGACCCGGCCTGGGTCGACCTGGTTTGGGTTGACCCGGCCTGACCCACTAAGTTCATCCTAGCCTGCTGGGAGGCCCGGCATGCCGCGAGGGCCGTGAGGGCCGCGAGGCCGTGGGGGTGCCACGGGAACGCAGGGCGGCTCCACTGCAGGGGTGTCGTGGGGGCTCGGGGGGGCTCGGTCATAGGGGTGCTGCGAGGGCTCAGGGCAGCTCGGCCATAGAGGTGTCCTAAGGGCGTGGGGCGTCTCAGATAGAGCGGCTCATCCTGGATGGAGGAGGCCTTGGGGCGGCTTGGCCAGAGTGGCTCGGCCGGGAGGGCGGAGGGTGCGGGTGTCGCGGGGTGAAGATAGCCACAGATGGTGGAGTGCCTAGGGGCGCGGAGGCCGTTGGGAGGTGGGGCATCGTTCCTTAATCAATAGTTCTCGAGTTCCACCGGTGCCAATCGTCGGCTCCGGTCTCCATCACCAAATTTGCCTTCTTTCATCGTGAAGGATACACCATTTAAGAAGAACAGTGGAGGGTTAGGGTCATGTTTGTTTGGCCCGAACCCTCCATGTTAGAGTGGTAGCAAGCAGCTCAACAAGAACAAGAATATCAAGAATAGAAAAAGGAAATTAATTCAAACACCCTCCCTAACTCATTCGTTTGATTCGTTAAAGATTTTCTGTGGGAGAGGAGATGATATCGTTGGAAATAGACAGACGTTGGTGACATTGGTGTTTCCTCAATCATCGGTTCGTTGACATTGAAGACTTTCCTCATGAACGAATGTCCTGTGGAAGAAGTCAGAGTTGAAGTTGGCATTCTTCATTAGAGAGTTCTCTCCCAAGGCTCCTTCCTCTCAATTCCACCCAAAAATGCCAAGTAGCCAACATAATAGATTATGTGGTCTATTTAGTTAGTTGGAATAAATTCAAAAAGTTTTAATTAATTTACTAAGTTGGAATAATAAATGTTTGAGGGGTTGAAGAGGCTCCCCCACATTTAATAGGAAGTTTGAGGGTTTCTCCCATTAAAGGGGAGATCAAGGGGTTTTAACCTCGGGTGGTCCCCCCCACTATAACCTCTCATAGGATGTTAGTTCAGGTGCTCCCCACCACCATAACCTCTCATGGGAGGTTTTGTTCTGGTATTCCCCACCTATGAAACATCCACAAGGAAGTTTCAAAAGAAGAAAATAAATAAAATGTTACATCATTTTATTTTATTTTAATCTTTCATGAAAAACCCAAATACTAACTTTCACCCTCGACCAACTACCATCGAGGTGAAATTCTCCTTAAGAAAATACCAATGCTGCGAGTTCAACAGTGTCCTCGGATTTCAATTCTGATTACCAGTTCAAAAGTTAGAAAAACCTACTCGCACGTTTACTAAACGTACCTGAACAAAAGATCAGAAATTCACTCTGGGCACTCCGGGCCTCGGAATCACGCGCCGTCAATTTTCACAGACTCGTAAAATTCCCATTTAATTAAAAAAATTACAAGAATTTATAGGTCTTTACATGAAACAATGATTTTTTCTTATGTTACATGTAACATATTTTTTATATTGTGTTAAAAAAGAACTACTTTGTCTTTTGTTACAAAAAATATCAAGTTTAAATTCTATTAAAAACAACACTGAGTTTAAAGAAAACATGTCATACAATTAATATATTATTATTTAATATTATAGTTATCACATATCCATTGGAATAGAGGGTATGAATAGGATTATAAAAATTATGAAAGTGTGGCTTACACATGAATATATAATTAATTATTTCAAAACCAATTAATTATAAATGAAAATAAAAACTAATTTTAAAAAAATTAAATCTATTTCTAAAAAACTATTTTTTATGCAAACAAATGTGTTCTAAATAAATAAAATAAATTTAAAATTTGGTGAATGATTTTGATTAAATTTATATAGTTTATATAGTCAATAAACTATTTAACATTCTTCTTCTGTTTTATCTAGATAATATATGAAAATATGTTTAATTTTATGCTTAAAAAATATTTTTCAAAAACGCCGTTTTGCTACCTATTTATGGATCAATTATTTTAAAACTAAAGGTTTACACTTTTATAATATTATTTTGATAAAATAAAAGTCATTTTTTGGAATTTTAATATCAAAATTATCTTAGGGTGAATTTTTTGGTTTTTTTTTTGAAAAGTTTCGTTTTATGATAAATAGTGAAAAAATTACTGAATTTTAATTGAAAACTGTCTTTATATTTACTTTATTTATAAAGTTAAATTATATTATGGTTATAAATATAAATTAGTTAAACTATACATCCATTAATCCAATCTAGTTCATTGTAATCAATTGGATATTTAATTTTGATATAAAATAATTCTAAACTTTTGAACATTTTCTCTTTAAGAACATGCTTTCTCATCGTGTCTGTGGGATTAATTTTAAATTGAATTTTTTCACTTATTTGAACGAAATTTGGAAAGAAATAATAAATATTTTTAATCATAATAATTTATTTTATATAATAATTTCAAATTTATTTTTGACTAAATTTAATAATGAATGCGGTTAAAATTAATTACCACGGTTAAGGTGAAAATGGTATTACCATTTAAGAAAAAAATATAAAGGTTAAAATGAACTATAAACCTATATAAAAATTATTTTATTAAGATATTTCAAAACTTACTCCTATAAGTTTCAATATTGGTCCATTTTGGACCATTTTTACCCATAAAAAATGTGGGATCACTCAATTATTTTCAAAAATACCAAGTGTGTCCTCTCTCCCACTTATAAAATGTCACCCACTCCCATCCCTTATTCAAAAATTTACACCTATTATTTTGGAAAATAACTTCCCAAATCACTTAAAAGATTCCCACCCCTCATACTAGAATCCTTATTTTGGGATGAAATCCAACCTACGATGGCTTCAGTGCAAACCTAAGGATAATACCCGAAGAATAGGTAATGTCCTTAAATGAGAATCTTTATTTTATTTCTTTATCATACTTATTAAATTATTATTATAAAAATATTATTTAATAAAATCAATATATTCCATATAATACTATGTTTTTAGGTTAATTTCATTACCTAAAATCATCTCTACTTCTATCAAATTGGTTACAAAATCATCAATAGTATATTCGGTGGACTACCACCTCACGAACCAATGTCTTTCGTTTTTCCATTACCACCTCTCATGATTGAACATGATGATGTATTTATGGTTTATATATGATATTTATGATGTTATTATGATTATTTAATTATTATATCACCCATAATTTCATAATCTCCATTTTGTGGGAATATGATAACATCGTTTGTGTGTACGGTGGACTATCATCTCGTGAAGCGATATGATTCATTCATGCTTTACATGGAATGTATTAAGGATAACTTTAATGAACATATGTAATTTATTTAAAATAAATATTATTCTGTAATTATACTATATTATTTAATTTTATTTCTTTCAATTCAATAAGATAATAGATACGACATTCATACGTACATACGGTTTACCATCTCTATGAACGGTGTATTTAATTTCTATCACTAAATTTCATGAATTAATAAAAATACATATATAATAAAAATATATGATAGTTATATCATGCTTAAAATTATGTATATTATTAAACCATGATTAAAGTAATAGTACCATGAAATAACATGTTAAAATATACACGAAAAACAAAGCTATTCTAGCCTTAAACACGAATTTAACATTAAATTATTAATAAAAGGGTAATAAAAGGTCATAATAAAACCATATATGGTATTATATATATGAATATAATTATTTAATAGATTTATAATAAACTTATATTTATTATACATGAGTTTTTAACTTGTACGAAGGAATTCAAGACTTGCGTTAAGGTATTTCCATCTCACTTTTTACTTTTTTGAGACACATGCTATATTCACCGCCAATTTATTCTAAGTGGTGTCTATACTACCAATGAATTTATTTTATGATTATTATCCTAATAATTATGGGTATTTACATGATCATTCAGGGATATCTCTTTCATTGGTTTTATGGTTCAAGAGTTACCAAGTAGGTAATGAATATTTGTCTCAATTTTCCTTCTTTGAGTCGTATGGTATGGTATGCACCTATATTATCTTGTGATGTGTATATACGTCTACTTTGATATGTGATATCATGAATTTATTTATATCAATCATATTTTATGTTCCATTTTATGTTATTCTTTAATGGGGATTATGATTCTTTACTACCAAATTGATAATGATTTTATGTTAAAATCATTGTCAATTTGGTAAAATAGAATCTTAATCCCCATGAAGGAATCATTTATCAAGATTGTTTATGATATACATCCAATTATGAAATACTATGTTATAACTCTGAATAAACTCATTAATTTTATTCTCCTGTTATTATTTCATGATAATACATTTTTTCCTTTAATTTTCTTCTCTTCATGTACTCGAGAGTTCAAAAATATTGTTTTTAATAAAAATCACATTTTCGGTCAAAAACACTTTTTCTTCCAGAACCATATTTTCTAAAAATGATTTCAAAACTGTTTTTAACATTTCTTTAATGAATTTCTTACCCATGTTTAACTTTTTACAAAAAAATAAAATTATTCTTTATTTATTTTTCAAAATCAATTCCCATTTGGATTTTACTAAAAATATGAAAAGAATCATTGTTTCTAACATAAACGACATGTACATTATTTCCCATTATCATGAACAATAAATGATTTCAAGATTCCCTTAAAAATTTTAACTTTCATTTAAATAAAAAAACATTGATATTTACGAAATATTTTGATTTTAAATAAATTATTTCAAAAGGAAATTATTTTGAAAATGTTTTATGTTTTTAAAAAAATTATTTTTCAAAGTTCAAAGTATATTTTAATCAATAAATGTTTTAAACGAGTGAAAAAAATAATTTTCCATATAATATTCCATATATTGATGTTACCTATTCCTTACTTGGGATATGATTCATGTTTACCATTCATATTATTTCTATGAAGGTTTTATGTTTATGAAGAAAATATTTCTATGAACCTCAATTTTCTTCCATGGGATATACCATGATAAAATGAATTTTAAACCAACTTATTTTTTTAAGGGTTAGGTTACGATGAAATGATGAAATTATTATAAATCCTATCTCATTTACACTCATTATGATATGATAAAATACTTATGTAACCCATTTAATTACATGGGATATGATATGATGAATGTTTTATGATCTTATAGCACACGTATATATAATTTTCATTATGTGAAAGTGCTTATGTTATAACAAATGAATGTGGTAATGTTATAACCAAGGACGGTGGTTAAGTTATAACCAAATATGGGTGGGACCTATATCTCCCTCAAATACAATGGGTAAAGATTATATATCATGAGATAGATTGGTTTGGAAGAGGGAGTGAACCCAGTTCAATAAGGAAGGGCTGAAATGGGGAGTAAACCCAGTTCAGTAAGAAAGGACTAGAATGGGAAATGAACATTATTTAATAAGACGTGATCAAAATAGGGAATAAACCAGGTTTAATATGATAGTACTAAAACAGGGAATAAACCCAGTTCTATAAGATAGGGCTAGAATAGGGAGTGAACCTGATCAGTAAGGGACTTTGTCCACTATGATGGTATTGGGAGTGAACCTTAACTACTATGATGTTTTGGGGAGTGAACCCATTCTAATATAATATCCTTGTAAGTGAAATTTGTCTAATATTAAAATTATTTTCTATGCTTATGTTTAGCTATGAATTTTATATACTATGCCAATATTATGCTCTTATGGATCATATTATTTTATTTACTTTTTATTTATGTATTCTAAACTTCTAATTTTTATACCATGATTCAGTATTATGATCCTTGATATGTAGGGTATCTTTTTTAAATGTTATTCTAATGTTCACATAATCTTAATCTCATGTTATGCTCATGTATCTCCTTTATTTACCCTTACTGAGAATCTAAGATCACTCATTCTTATGTTTCATTTCCCCATGTTATAAAGAAATGTATTATGTGTGATATGTTTAAGAATGGTGATAGTTGAGAAGAATGTAGTGATAGATTATATAGATCAAATATGGACCAGCTTTTATTTTTCCAAGTTTCCAAAGGCAGAAAACTATTACGGTCCCTAAGTGTGTGTTTGTGTAATATAGTGAATATTCATCCAAAATGTTGTAATATCTATATATGATAAGTCTGTGTCACTATATTTGGTATCATAGGAAAGTTTTATTCAACATTTGGAAACTAGGATGAGAAAATATTAGTGATATCCCTAGGGATATTTCTTGGGATATTTCTGGGGATATCTCTAAGGACAAGTTTAAGTACGAGTCAAAGTAAAGGAAAATGTACTAGAATCTTGGTAAATGATAGAGAGAGTGGTTGCTAAAAAATTATATCCCGATATGTATACAACATGTGTATGTGTCTCTTTTAAAGATGTACCTGGGGGTAATAACCTCAAAAACACTGTATTGAACTAGACTTGATTGGGAACTGGTGCATGAAAATGGGTCTTACTACACACCTGTTTTGACTCTCTTAGAGGATATGCATTGAAAATTCTCAAACTCTTTATGAAACATCATAAATGATTTAAATAGATAATGATTATGAATTTCCTATAATAAAACTATGATTTCATAGATAAAAAAGTATGTGTCTTGATTTATACCTCATAAATTATTTTTCAGACTATGTGATTTTCTATTATGATTACCATTTCTCACACTATGATTTCTGGTCTTATTCAATGGTTGGAATAAGAAGGAATTGGATTAACATTGAATGTGACAGAAATATTTTTGATGAGCATCCAAATGGGATGATGAATTGAGTAAATGATATTTTTATTGTGTTTAATAAATTTTCATAGAATATGATTAACAATGTGTACCTTAACTAACTCTCAGACTCACCAAATAAATAAAGAGTTTGCAGATAGTTTGGGTGATATTAACCATGGAAGAAAGAATATTAAATTTCCTAAGTGTCGATAATTATGGAAGAAATTCCCAAGTAAATGTATTATAGGAACAAGAAGATGTGTTGGTTGTGGAAAAGGACAAAAATCAAGTAACTTAAATGAAAAATAAAGAGTTATTTTAACTCAATGGATGGGAATATTGGTCTCCATAATGTATTATCAAGGGATGAATTATTTAAATGTGTAAATTATGGGAATTATGAAAATAAATTTCCTATTAGGGAATATTGTAAAGAGAATCATAAAATTGGTAAGAGTAATGGTTATATTACCAGTGATGAAGAGACTACAAATGATATATGAAAGGAAATAAGTGTTAAGGAATAAGAAGATGAAGCCTACAAAATTTTTTTAGATGTAAGTGGGATGATTTATGTATTGATATATATGAATTCAAATATTATGTTATGTGAATCATCAAATACATAAGGATTTTTTAGTATATGTTTTTCAATAAGGATTCTTGAAAGTATGTCAAATGGTGCAGATGGACTAGAAAAGTTATTTAATGGAAACGTTGTTGAGGGAAGATAACCCTTAATATATTCCTAAAGTTTATGTAATTATATAGGTATAAAGAGATGTTGGATATGAATAGTTTAATTGGATAGTACTGATTACATTAGAACTAATTAATGATTTGTTGAAAAAGTGGTTTATGCTATCTTTGATGGAGTGTCATGAACCAAACAAGAGTTCCATAAAACTTGACACACAACCTAGCATGTGGAATGGCTTGAAGGGAGATATTTATCCCCATAATCTAGAAAATAGTTCCTAGGTATTAATAATATACATTGGTAATGATTTCACCCATTTATATAAACATAAAAACCCAAAATAAATAAACATCACAATGATAAATAACCAAATCCAAACAAGGAACAAAAAAATTTTAGATTTAAGGTTTTACAATGTTAACCAAAAAACAAAAATGCTACAATGGAAGGAAACTACAAAAAACCCAAAAAACTCCATGAAACATGAGGGATTCACCATCAATCCACCACCACTAACACCTGCAACAAGCTGCGGAACTCTAGCAACCGGATCCACCATGACACATCTTTCTTTTTCCTAGGTCATACATAATAATGGATACATACACCCAAATTTGTATATAGGGTGTGATAAAAATCCTATTAGTATCCCACATAAAATAAATGATTACATGATACAACATTATAATACATTTTAACATGCACATTTATATAAAATCTTATAAAACATTTTTGAAAGAAAATTTTAAGAAATCCCATTCTCAAGGAAACCATTTTGAGGGAAAACATTTTTCAAAAAACATTCTTAAAAATGAAATACATACATGAGGTCCACCTTAAACCAACATATGAAAACATATCACATAATAATAATGTCACAATAGAGAGATAGAACCATGGGTAAATTTGTAAAGGTAACTAGCATAAGTGTAATTCTAGAAACCTCGTACCTCGGTGAAACGTTGTATAGAAAAAAAAACAAAAATTGGTTTTCTCAAGAATGATCTACTAGGAGTAAATATCTCATGGACCAAGTGTTCTCCATTCATCATTATAGTTTAGTTAGTATTGAAATCTTTAATCTTACTAAGTGAATATGGGCTTTTCCACTTCAGAGATAACTAGCATTAATCCACTAGAAGAATATGGGCTTGCCACTTCGGAATCACTAGGGTACTAGTTCTAGTTTTCCCACCTAGATATTTAGTATTCTATTTTTTCTCAATTTTACACTTCACATATCACATATATAAAAACTTTCATAACACAATCCAAATAACCCAACCCCACAAGGAAATACCAAGTTAAACATAACCAAAACCATTTCAAATTTCCAAACGCACACTAAAACCATTTAAAAATAAATTTGGAACCACTTTCACAATTTAATAAACCCATTTGAAAATATTTTAGGAAAAACACATGATTAATTTGACCATTTACATAGTCCAATACCCTTTTTAAATTCACACATAAATCAATTTCACTTTAAACATGCTTCCCAACATTTAAAAAAATCACAAGTCAATTATAAGTGAACAAAAAGGTAGCCACAATTCCATAAAAATAAATTTCCTTTGAAACCCATATTTAAAATACACCTTCACAATAAGTTCCTTTAAAAAAATATCACCCCTTTCAAAAAACCCATAAAACACTTCCATGGAGCCCCACAATAAAGCACATACAAAAACATAGCCATTTTCTTTCATAAAACTAATTTCCATAATATATGAATTACAAAACACTTTTAAAATATTTTTAAAACCACAAAATCAAATTATAGAAAAATTAAATGAAATAAATAATGAAATATAAAATAATCTAATAAATTAAAAGCATGGAACCACCTTCCACAATATTGGGAACTTTTGAAAATTGATGAAAAATTGCAACTGCACCACCACAATACCCTAACAAGGAAATATTTGAAAACAACCATAAATACCCACCCAAAAATCAAAAGACCGAACCCCATTTTATGTCAAATACCCATTTTATAACAAAACCACAAAGAAGAATAAAGGAAAACCCTATAAAGAGGGAAGAAACAAAGAGATAAATCACTTATTTGATGATTCTTGGACAAATCCACACCAAAACCACCAAAGGAAGGGATCCTAAGGGATCCAAGAGGGAGATAGTGAGGAAGATAGGGTTGAGTAGGTCATATGGGGAGATAAATGGGGTTTTAGGGCTAAATTCCGAGAGGACACATGTAAAAGTTTCACATTTTTAATGACCTAGACAAGTCACAAGGTTTTGTAGTAGGGTTTAACAAACTATGCGGAAAACGCACACCCCTCAGTACCCAAGAGGAAAAAACAACATGGTTATCCCGTAGGGTTTATAAACCATGTGTTAAACACTATCCCAAAAATAGACATATGGTGCACGGTTTCCTAGATAAGGGGAGCGATTTGAAAAACTTTGGGTCGGCTGAGCACCCCATGCTATTAACCCCAGAAACTTAAATTTTCACCAAAATCTCCCATATAAAACTAATGAACAACCTCAAGACTAGAGATAAAAAAATGATCATCTTAAATTCAAACTTATCACATAGAGGACTTGATATAAAAATTGAGATCCGAAAATGAACTGGATTAAAGAACAAAAAATTAGATGTGACATGGAGTTCACCACATTTTATTATATATGGAATATATCTAATAATATGTTTTTTATGAAAGTAATGAAGTAGAATTTATGTTTCTAATGTGGTTTTATGATAATCTAGGTTATTAAAATGTTTCAAGAGAATACACGATGAAGGTATTCACATGTTTCATATGTAACAAACAAGTATTACTTTATGATATCTAGGGGATTAATGTTAAGTTGATTTTAAGAAATTTATTGACCATATTTATAAATTTTAAATTTTTATAGATTTATAAGGCTAACCACTTATGGAATGGTTTAAGTTGAAATTTTAATGTGGTTTTAGAGATTAATGTATTACTTCACCATATAAAGATTTATTCGTATTGGATAAACTATGATAACCATTATATATTGATGATAACTAAAGACATATGGAATGGATCATCATTCTATTTATGGATCTTATGATCCATTAGTGCTTTAGGAACAAAAAATTCACAATTATTTCTTAGAGTAAGAGATGAAGTGGAAATTGATCAAGGGAAATCTAATGGATAAGATTATGCTGATGAAATGGAATGAAATCAAGTAAGTATATCTTCTTATTAAAATTCTTGAACATTAAGAAAAGGATCTTGAGATAAACACTTTTCCTGTTATAATCATTTTGATGATATTAATGACCTTTTTCACACCTTTTTGGTTAATGGTTTTGTATTTGTTAAATTTATATGGATAACCCACTTTATTTTGATCATTGATCTTTATCACTCTCTATAATTATATATGTGTCTCTTATATTCCCAAATCTTCTCTTCCCACCTATGTTCTCCTATTTTAAAACCCAGTATGTGTTATTCTAGATGAATTTCTCACATCCCTTTATATTTTATTGAGTTAATGTTTTATTAACACTTTTTATATTGTGGGTTTCTATGAATAAATTTTAAAATTTTAAACCTTTGATAAGTAAGATGAATTTCAAGGGAACATTCATTTTAAGGGGATTAGAATGTAACACTTTGAGATTTTTTGAAATATTTTTTTAAATAGAATTGATCATTTCGATAATTTTTTGAAAAAAAACACATTTTTTTCTTTCTTTACAAGTAATATTATGTTTATTTCTCATTTCATGCAATAATAAGTTTTTATTTTATTGCACACAATATCATGTTTATCATTCATTACACACAACACCGAGTTTAAATGTAATGTGTCATACAAAAAAATTATTATTTAATGTGATGGTTATCACCTAGACAATTAAATTTTGCGTATTAATAGGATTGAATAAATTATGAAAATATGTTTAAATATATATATATAATGAATTATTTGGTGATCAATTAATTAGATATTAAAACAATAACTATTTGAAAATAAAGGAAATCATTTTCTAAAAACTATTTTTTATGAAAAAAATGTCTTCAACCTCAATAAAATAAACATTCTACTTTTGGTGAATTATTTTAATAAAATTTATATAGTATATATATTCAATAAAATATTTTAAAATTATATAATTTTTTATGGAAAAGAGATAACAATAGATATAATTTTATGCTCAAAAAAATTATTATTTATTTAAATATTTTTCTTGCATTTTTATGGCGTACTTATTTTAAAAATAATTTTTTTCACTTTCATAAAATTAATTTTATAAAACAAAAAAATGAAATTATATTATCAAAAATGTATAAGGGTTAATTTTTATGATTTTTCAAAACAAATAATTTTATAATAAATAGTGAAAAAATAATGAATTTTAATTGAAAACTACCATTTAATTTAATTTATTTGTAATATTAAATTACATTTTGGATTAAAAGTAATTTAGTTCAATTATACATATTTTAATACAATTTATTTCATTGGAATGAATTTCGTATTTAATTTCTATATAAAAATATTATAAACTTCTGAACATTTTTTCTTTAAGAACCCGCTTTCTCGTAAACTCTGTGAGATTAATTTTAAATTCAATTTTTCCACTTCTATGAATAGAATTTGGAGAAATATATTCCAAATTTTTAATTATAATAATTTATATTATCTAATAATTTCAATTAATTTTTTGACCAAAATTAATAGTGAACGCAATAAAAATTAATTACTACAGTTAAGTTAAAAATTTGTATGTTGGGGGTTAAACTAAAACGATATGTGTAAAAATGACCTATAAAATTGTCTAAAAACTATTTTACTGGAATATTTATAATATTACACCTATATAATTCTATAATAGTCTATTCTTAACCCTTTTTACATGTGAAAAAACGTGGTAGAACTCAAATCCTTTTGAAAATAATAATTGTGTCCTCTCACCCACTTATAAAATTCCACCTTCTATCCTCCCTTATTAGCACATTCAAAACTATTTTTTTCATAAACTCCCTACCCAAAAAACAGAAAAACAAATCATCCCCTCATCCTAGAGGCCCTATTTTGGGTAGAAATCCAACTTGGGAAATCTTTAGTGCAAACCAAAAGAAAATACCTGATGAAGAGATTATGTTCTTCAACATGCATATTTATTTTATTTATTCCTATAACTTATTAAATTATTATTATAACATGTTTATATAATAACCTTAGTATCTCCCATATACTGGGATTTTTTTTTGTTAAGTTCATGACCTACAACCATCTCCACTTCTATAAAATGGGTTACGAAATCATCATTCATGTGTATAGTAGATTATCGCCTCGCGAACTGATATTGTTCATTTTTTCATTACCACCTCTCATAGTTGAAAATATGATGGATTTGTAATTTATATATTATATTTATGATATTAATGTTTTTATTTTATTTTTTAATTATTATATCACACATACCTTCATACTTTATTTTGTGGTTATACAACAACATAATTTATGTGTACGGCGGATTACCGCCTCACAAAGCATTGTGATTCATTCATTGTCTATATAGAATATATTAAAAATGGGTTTAATGAATTTATATGATATATTTGAAATAAAAATGATTATTTAATGACAATATATTATTTAATTTTCTTTCTTTCAATACAATAATAAAATGGAACCAACGTTCATGGGTACTTACGGCATACCTTCTCCATGAATGGTGTATTTAATTTCCTATCATTAGATTTCATAAATTACTATAAATAAATATATAATGGATATATATAATATTTATTTCATTGTAAAAAATTTATATGATTAGTCCATGATCAAAGTAAGAGGTCCAAGAAATAATTAGTTAAAACATACATGAAAAAGTAAGTAGTTATTTCTGTAAATGTGACTTCAATAAGGAATTGTTAATATACAGGTAATAAAAGGTCATAATAAACAAAAATATCATATTATATTTTTGAATATGATTCTACAATATATTTATGATGAAATCATATTTATTGTATAGTATTTTTTAATGTCTATAGAGGAAATAAAGACATAATATAAGGGTCTTCTGTCTCACTTTTTACTTTTGTGAGACGCATGCTATATTCACCACCTATTTATTCTATCTGGTGTATATAATAACCATTAAAATATTTTATGATTCTAATAATAATAATTATGGGGAATTATATTTCCATATAAGTATATCTATTTAATTGGGTTTATGGTTCAAGTGTTACAAAATCAGTAAGGTATTTTTGTCTTAATTTTTCTTCTTGGAGGTGTATGTTATGGTATAAAAATATATTCATTCAAGAGGTGTATATACATACCATTTGATATGTAATATCATGAATTTATTTATCCCCATGATATTTTAAGTCTCATTTTACATTATTCCTTCATGGGTCTAATGATTCAATGTGACCAAATTTGCAATGAATTTATGTTACAATCACATCGTTTATCAGGGTTGTTCATGATTATTCTTCTAATGATCAAATACTAGGATATATCTATCAATAAACTAATGAATTTTATTATACAATTTTTTATTTCATGAGAATACATTTTTCCTTCTTTTTCCTATATATATTTACTAAAGAGTTCAAAAATAATCATTTCAAGAAAAATCATATTTTTGGTCGAAAAATATTTTTCTTCCAAAACCATATTTTCTAAAAATGATTTCAAATTTTTTTTTAAAATTTTATATAAATAAACTTTTACCCATGTTTGAATTGTTAAAAAAATAAAATGAATCTTTACGTTGTCTTAAAAAAATTCATGTTTTTCTTTAACCAAAAATGTGACAAAAAATATTTGTTTTTAACATGAATGAAATTCAATGTATTTCCCATTATCATGATCACTCAATGATTTCAAGATTCCCCTATGAGTTTTCAATGTTATTTTCAAATAAAATTAATTTTGTGACATTTGGGAATTTTTTAGATTTTTAAATAAATGATATCAAAAGGAAATTATTTTTAAAATGTTTTATGTTTTTTAAAAATGATTTTTCAAAGTTAAAAGGATATTTTCATCAAGAAACGTTCTAAATGATCTATTAAAATCATTATTGATCTAATATTTCATCTTATGATGTTAACTATACCTTACTATGGATATGATACAAGTTTAACATTCATATTCTTTCTCATAATTGTTTTTGTTTATAAGGAAAGTTTTTCTATGAAACCTTCTTCTCTTTCATTGGTTACACCATGACAAAATGATTTTGGAACCAGATTTATTGTAAATGTTTCATAAAATGATTAAATGATAATGACACATGTCTATTTTCCATAGGTTATTCTATGATTAAATATTTATGAAACCAAAATTATTTCATGAGAAATGATATGGTGAATTTTTTATGATCTTGTGGCACACATATGTAATATTTTCATTATGTGATGGTGGTTACATTATAACCAATGATGGTGGTTATGTTATAACTAAGGATAGTGGTTAAGTTATAAGAAATTTTATGTCGAACCTATATCTCCCTCCAATGAATTGGGTAAAGATTTATATCTCATAGATATATAGGGTTGGAATGTGTAGTGAACTTGGTTCAGTAATACAAGGTAGGAACAGGGAGTGAACCCAATTATGTAAGAGATGACTGAAATGGGGAATAAACATAGTTTAGTAAGACATGTCTAAAATATAGATTTAACCTAGTTTAGTAATATAGGAATGTAATGTAGAATAAACCTAGTTTAGTAAGACAAGGCTGGAATTAGGAGTGGACCTAGTTAAGTAAGGGACATTGTTTGATATGATGGTCTTGGGAGTAAACCTTGACTACTATGATGTTTGGGGGAGTTAAGCCATTCAAATATGATAGCCTTGGTAGTGATCCTTGATTAATATGGAAATTATTTTGTATACTTATTTGTATGACACAAATTTCATGTCTTATGCTAATATGATACTCTCATGGATCATATTATTTTATTTCCTTATGATATTTTATATGTAGGGTATGATTATAAAATCTTATTCTCATTTTATAATAACCTTATTCTCATGTTATTCTTATGTATCTCTTTTTTTCCCTTATAGAGCACCTGATATTATTATTTCTTATGATTCATTTCCCTAAGTTATGAATAAATGTATTATTAATTATATTTATAATAAGGGTTATAGTTTTTAAGAATGTAGTGGGAGATTATTTAGCTCACTTATAGACTAGTGTTTATTTTTCCATGTTTCCAAAGGCAGTAATCTATTATGGCCCTCATGCGTGTGTTTGTGTAATGTAAGGAATATTCATAAAATATAATGTAATTTTTATGTACGAGAATCCTAAGTCTATATGGATGGTATCATAGGAAAGGTTTAGTTAACCATTGGAAACTATGATTAGAAAACATTAGTGAGATCCCTAACGATATATCTAAGGATATGTTTGGGGATGTCTCTAAGTATAAGTTTAAGGATGAGTCAAAGTATATGAAAATGTACTAGAATTTTGTTAAAGGATGTATAAATTGGTTTCCAAGAAATTAAATTTGTATCAATATACTAAAAGTGGATTTGGATCTAGCACAGATGTACCTAGGGGAAACATCCTTAAAAACACCATATTGAGCTAGACTCGATCGAGAACTGGTGCATGAAAATAAGTCTTTTTGCACACCTAGTTTGACACACCCATGGGATATGATTTGGAAAAACACAAACAATTTAAAAACCATAATAAAGGATTTAAATATATGATTACTATTAATGACCAAGAATAATCCTAAGGTTCTATATATTAAAAAGAAGGTGTCTTGATTTAGACCTCCTAAATGATTTTTCAGACTATGTTATTTTCCATTATTATTAAAATTTATCACACTATAAATTATGGTTATAGTTAGTGGTGGGAACTATATAGAACTATATTAACATTTAATTTTATGGATAATTTGTTGATTTTTAGTCAAATGGGATGATGACTGGAGTAAAAGATGTTTTCATTATGACTAATCAATTTTTATAGAACATGGTTAACAATTTATACCTTAACCAAATCTCAGAGTCACAAAAAGGAGAATAAATTAGTTTTCTGAGAGTTTAGCTGATGTTAACCATATGGTAAATAATATTAAGTTTCATTTGTTTTGATAATGTAGGAAGAAACACCCAATTGCATTTCTTATAAGTACGGGAAGATGTTTTGACTATGGAAAATAAAGACACGAAGAAAGTAACTACAATGGAAGAATAAATATTTTTGTTAATGCAATGGATGGGAATATTGGTCTCTCTAAGGTATTATCAATGTATGAATTAATAAAATTTGTAAACTTTGGGTATTATGAAAATTAATGTCCTAGGGGGAAATCTGGTGAAGAGAATTAGCAAGGTGTCATGAGTAATGGTTATATTATTGATTATAAAGAGACTATAAATGACATATTAAAGGATATAAGTGTTAAGGAATAAGAAGAAAAATACAAGTTAATTTTTTGAGAAGTAAGTGGGTTGATTTAAGTATTTATGTATTGTAATTAAAGGATTATGATATTTGAATCATGAAATATATAAGGATTGTTTAGTATTTTTTTATACGGATTTACAAAAATATGTAAAATGGTACTGATAGACTAGAAAAGTGATTTAATAGAAATTTGATTTAGGGTAGATAACCCTTAATATATTCTTTAGGTTGAGATAATGTTGTCTCGATAAAGATATGTTAGATATAAATAAGTAAATTGGATATTACTGATTATATTGAAACTAATTAATGATTTTTTTTACAAAGTGGTTTATAATATCATTTATGGAGTTTACAATATTTATGTATTTAAGGAATATATCCATTAATTTGTGTGTAATATAATGTAGAATGTATGTTTTTAATATGTTTTTATTGTAATTCAGGTTATTTCCATGTTTCAAGAGAATTCATGATGAAGGTATTCACATGTTTGATATGTGATAATCAAGAGCTACTTTACGATATATGGTGGATTAATGTTAAATTTATTTTTGATAAATTTAGTGTCCTTTTTTATAAAATTGAATTTAGGAAGGGTTATAAGGTTAATAATTAATGGAGTGGTTTAAGTTTAAATTTGGATGTGGTTTTAGAGATTAACGTATTACTTCTTCATCTGAAGATTTATGCATATTGGATAACATGATCTAACTATTTTATAGTAATGATAACTAAATATAGACGAAATGAATTATAATTATATTTATGGATCTTATGATCAATTTTTGATTCATGCATTAAAAATTAACCTTTATTTCTTAGAGTATGAGATGAAGTGGATATTGATCAAGTTACAACCAATGGTTGATATTGTGCTTATGAAATGGAATGAAATAAAGTAAGAATACATATTCTCATAAAAATTCTTCAACTTTAGGAAAAGGATATTTAAATAAAATATTATTCTTTTATCATGATCTTGGTGATATTAATAACCTTTTTAAAGCATATTTAGTTTTTGGTTTGGTGGTTTTTAACTTTCATTGTATCACCCACTTTCTTGTTATCAGTGATCTTTATCACTCTCTATAATTATTTACACTTTTCTTCCATGTCCAAATCTTCACTTCCCACCTATTTTCTTCTATTTTTAAACCTAGTATGTGTTATTCTAGATGAATTTCTCACATTACTTTCTATTTTTTACAGGATGTTTTATTAACCCTTATTATTATGTGATTTTCTATGAATTAATTTTCAATTGTTAAACCTTTGATGATGAAGACGAATTTCAAGGGAGAAATTCATTTTATGGGGGATAGAATGTAACACTCCTAATATTTTGTGAAATTACTATTTTTCAAATATATTTGATCTTTTACATATTTTTGTGACATGAAACACTGATTTTGTCTTAAATTACAAGTAACACTAATTCTACATAATGCTACATGAAACACTAAGTTTGTCTTATTTACACATAATATCGAGTTTAACATGTGTTTCACACAACACCGAGTTTAAAAAAATGTGTCATGCAATTGAAATATTATTATTTATTATGATAGTTATCGCATAGTTGTTGTAATTGTGGGTATGAATAAATTATTAAGATATGGTTTACAAATGTATATATAATGAATTATTTGGTGACCGGTTAATTAGAAATGAAAATAAAAACTATTTTAAAATAAAGGAAATCATTTTATAAAAAACTATTTTTTTTATTAAAAAAAATGTCTTCTGCCTTAATAAAATAAACAAACTAATTTTGGTGAATGATTTTAAGGAAATTTATATAGTATATATATTCAATCAACTATTTAAAATTCAACTTATGAATAATCTAGACAAGAGAAAAGAATAAATCTAATTTTACACTTAAAAACAAAAATTTTCTAATAAATCATTTTGTCTCCTTTTAATGGAACACTACTTTTAAAAATAAATTTTGTAACATTTAGAAAATTAATTTGATAAAATAAAATACGTTTTTTAAATTTGAATATAAAAATTAACTTAGGGTTAATTTTTGGGATTTTTTTTGAAAAGTTTCATTTTATAATGAATAGTGAAAAAAATGATGATTTTTAATTGAAAATTTTGTTTTTATTTAATTTATTAATAAAGTTAAATTATATTTTTTTGAAGTTATATTACTTAAATTATAATGAATTTTTTCACTTATGTGAATGGAATATGGAAAAATAGATTCCAAATTTTGAATCATAATAATTTATATTATCTAATAATGTCAACATAATTTTTTACCAAAATGAATATCGAATGCAATAAAAATTAATTACCACGGTTAAGGTAAAAATTGATTTACCGGGGGTTAAACTAAAATGATAAGGGTATAAATGACCTATACACTTGTATAAAAACTATTTTATGGATATATTTCAACCATTATGCCAATAAGTTTCTATAATGGTCTATTGTTGACCATTGTGACATATGAAAAATGTGGTATCACTCAATTATTTTCAAAAATACCAAGTGTGTCCTCTCCCCTCCTTACAAAATTCCACCCCCTGTCATCTGGTCCTCACACCCTCACACAAAATTTTTGACAAGAAATACCTAAATCACTTCCCAAATTCCATCCCCTTATCCTAGAAGCCTTATTTTGGGTATAAAGCCAACCTAGGAAGGCATTAGTGCAAACTTGAGGATAATACCCAACAAAGAGGTAATGTTCTTCAATGAGGATCTTTATTTTATATCTTTTTTCACCTTATTTGATTCTTATTATACCAAGATTAAAAAATATAATTAGTATCCTTAATATAATAATATATTTTGATGTTAATTTAATGTCCTAAAACCATATATACTTCCATCAAATGGGTTACGAAATCATCATTCATGTGTACGGCACACTACCACCTTGTGAACCGATGGCGTTCATTTTTTCAATTATCGCCTATCACAGTTGGACATAATTACGGATTTATAGTTTATATATGATATTTATTATATTTATTATATTTATTATGTTATTATTATTCCGTAGTTTTTATATCACACATACCTTCACACTCTATTTTGTGTGAATTTGATAATGTCATTCATGTGTACGGCGGACTATCGCCGCATGAAGGGATGTGATTTGTTTACGATTTACATGAAATGTATTAAGTATGGGTTTAATGAAAATATATAATATATTTTACATAAAAAATATTCTTTAATTTTAATATATTATTTATTTTTATTTTTTTTAATCCAATAAGAAAATGGAAACTGGGTTCATGTGTACGTATGGCCTATTGTCTCCATAAACAGTGTATTTTATTTTCTATCAAAAAAATCATGAATTACTCTAAATATATATATAATGGATATATATGATATTTATATCATGGTTAATAGTCTAGAGATGATAAAATCTTGTTCAATATAAGAGGACTAAGAAATAACAAGTTAAAACATATGTGAAGAACAAAGCAGTTATTGCCCGAAACGTGATACTAACATGCAATTATTAATAAAAGGGTAATAAAATGTCATAATAAAACCATATATGGTATGATATATCTGAATATTTGTAACACCACAAGATTTATCGGTATATTTATTTTTAAATAAATACAATAGCTTGTCCAGCATGCAACACCAAGTATAAGCACACTATGATCTATCAAACTAGCAGTTTGAAAAGAGGTTATGAATAGTATTAATAACATTGTGAAATTTATAAAAAAAATTCAAAATATATTTCATTTTCGAATTCATAAAATCAAAATTATATCAGGGTGAATTTTGGGTATTTTTCTAAAAAAAACACTAAGGGGACCTTTGAGCCAAAAAATGGGCTTTCAAGCCTAGTATTCAGGCTACTTGGCCTTGGGCCTTCAGGATATGTAACGGGTCTCCCTCTACCCAGTCTAAAGAGGTCTTTTCTTTAAATAATAAAATAAGTATTCGGCCCCAACCAAAAAAATAAAGGGTAAATCGAGCTATTAAAGATAAAAAATATAATATTATTATAGCATTACCCAAAAACTTGTAATAATTTCATTGGATAAGTGTTTTTCGACTAAAATAAACCTTAAGACTAAAATATGATCCTTTTTAAGCCAATTTTTCATGATTATGACATTTATTATATTTTATTTATAGAATAGATAAAATTTTCATATTCAAATATTAATAACTATATCTTTTTTAATATGAGGTTATATAAGTGATATGGTCGATTATAAATAGTATTTAGAAAGAAAAAATTCTTATATAAATCATGGTAATTTATTTATAATTTTATAAGATAAATTATTAAATTAAATGGAGACACAATTATGATGTAGTAATTTATTTTTCAAAAGAAATATCAAATAATTGATATTAAAAATAATAAGATAAATAATTTTTTAATTAGATAATATTACCCCATGAATTTTATCAGTGGATAATACATATTAAGAGTGTATTAAATTGTTTTTATTGAAGCTGTTTTTTTGGAATTTATTTAAAGTCAAAGTAATGAATAGTTTTAAAATTGACACTATTGATATTTTATAAAAATAATAATTTATTAAATTATTTAAAAATCCTAAAAATCATTAAAAATCAAAATTATTATTATATAGTCTAAAGAGTAATAAAATGTCCATTTATGGAAAATTGACACCATATAAGTAAAAATTTATAATCTTTTAATATTTAAAATGTTATTACCACAATTAAAATTAAATATATTAATTAAGGGTTAATCAAAATTACAAGGTTTAAAATAAAACCAAAACATGTACAAAAAATTATTGGATGAATATTATTATACCCTTATCACATTATGATCTATTTTGAGTTTTTTAATGGACACTTTTAAATGAAAATAAATTATATATTATTTAAATCAAAGATTGTTCCAAAATATCACTATCTTGTATTTAATATCTTTTATGTGTCCACATAGGTCCAAAATCAAGCTATGAAGAAATATAAATGTCTATTTTAAAATAAATGAAATTATTTTCATTATATAGCTTTATTTTTAATTTTAATATGTTATATAATTTCCTTAAAAGTCTCTTCAATTCTAAAACAATATTTATTTAGTTAACATAAAAATAGAAGAAATGATTTTAATAATATTAATTTTGATATATTTTGGATTATTTAATGTGTATAATGAATTTATTATATCTATAAAATATATTATAGATTTTGTAAAGAATTATATTCTAATTCCATTTGTTCTTGATGTATTTTAAGTCAAATTAAATGAATAGTATTAAATTTGACAATAATGATATCTTATAGAATTAATTTATTAGTAAATTATTTAAAAATTAAAAAAAATGTTAATTAATTACAAGGGGATAGTATATGGTCTAAAATTCATTCTAATTCTAATTTTTGGGCCATTATGATTATTTGGATCTAGAATAGTGTTATTATATTTTAATATTTTTGAGAGTTTCTTAATGTGCCCCCCCCCCTCCTCTCTTATAAAAGAGATCATATCCTTCTCTTATATTCACACCTCTAAATACATTTGTCTTTGCCAAACCCTACCCATTTCACCTTAAAACATCCCTAACTTCATCATAGAGGAAATAAATTGTGTATAAATCCAACCTAAGAAGTCCTTTTGTGAAAATCAAAATGAGATACTTGAAGAACAAGTAATTGTTTTACCAATTCAATTCAATTTATTTTCTTATTCTACTTCCTATTATTATGTTTTTTCCATAAGAAATTAATAAATATAGTATAATCCATATAATTATAATTTATCATGACTATGGGGAAACAATATTCTTCTTTTTATCCATTATACGAAAAACAATATCACCATGTGTGTGTATGTGCGGCTTATCGTCTCCACACCGTGGTGTAATTTATTTTTCAACACTAGTTTAGTTGGATGGGTATAATGATGAGTATAATAGATATGAAAAAGTAATATGACGTGGTAATTATTATTTATAATTAACATACCAACCAATTTAATATCATTTAACCATTAAGGGAATGATATTGTCGCTAGTGCATACGTACAACCTACCGTCTGCACAACGTGATGAGATTCATTCTCCACATTAACCATTCAAGAATGATTATAAAATCTATATGATTGTTATATATAATATTTATTAACTTAATATCATTATTTATATGAATAAAATATATCCTATGCATAATAAACATGACTTAAGTGACAAAACATGCATAGGAAAACGAAGTATTTAACACCCAAAACAATGGTAATACTGAAAAATTATTAACAAAATGATATAAGAGGATCATATATGATATTATAAATATGGATATAGTACTATTATAAATTAATAATGTTATTTATCCATTATAAAGTATTTTAACATACCCTCTACTAAAGGAAAGTACAAGTTAAGGGTTATTGTATAATCTCATTGTTATTCAAGATTGTTTATAGATAAGTATTTTCCCGAAAATATTTATCATCCATGTCCATGTTTCTTAAAAATTATTTCCAAAAATAATTTTAATATTATCCTATAAATGTTTAGAGACCTTTTCCAAATTTTTACTTTTTATAAAATGGTTTTGAAAAAAAAAACATTTTGTCATTTTCCAAATAAGGGACTTTACTGCTTTTTCAACAAAAGGAGTGTTTTTTTAACTCATGTGTCATGAGTGGATTTTTACACCATCATGAATTCTTAACATTTTTAAGCTTTCCTTAAAATCATACAAGGTTATTTTCAAAGTAAATTTTTTATTTTATAAATTCAAAAAATTTAAATGATTTCAAAGCAAAAAAGGGGAATTCCTCTCAGGAATTTTTTAATGATTTTATTAAATTATTTTAATCTAAGTCAACATCCTTTGTTAGATTTTATGCTTAACTGAGTTTGATTTATTATAATAAAATCTACCACATTTTATTGAATAGTTTATGATATGTTTAACTATGGATGCCCCATTTTTATACCATTCATGGTTTATGGTTAATGTATAAAAATTTCTTATTCTAGTTTTACTAAAAATGTTTATATTGGTTATGTTTCTGCCTTTTCGTATGAGGAATGTATTGGAATTAGTAAGTGATGGGTGAGGCCCACTATATCCCCTCGATGCATCGGTAGATCTCATGAGACAAACTAGTTTGGGTTTTTACCCATTTATGTATGGTTTTGGCATGAGGCCTTGATGATATTATTATGATGTCTAGAATAATGCATTAATATATTATGATAGTAGTTATTGATATTAAATGTTATTATTTTACTAGTATAATATCCATGTGTATGTTTAAATGGAATTATTTGATTTATTCTTTCCATATCATGCTTAAGATTATGTTTAATAGGTTTTTGATTTATTTTTATACCTTTCCTTAAAAGTTTATGCTTATTTATTAAAGCTTCCACTATATTGTTTACCCTTATTGAGCATCTAACATTAACCATTTGTTATGTTTTACTTTCCAAGGTTTCCAAGATGTGTATTATGATTGATATTTAGGGTTAATCTAAGAGGATAATTATATTCTAAAAGGATTATCTATGTTGTATGTTTTAAATTTTAGTGTCATGTTTATGTATGTAGTATATTTTCCAATATTGCTAAACTGATCGATCCTTTGGGATTTGATTCTTTATAATCATGAAAATATATTAAAACATTGTATAGGCTTTGGGATTATGGGTTTGGGGCATTACAGTTGGTATCAAAGGAAGTTTAGCAACAACCTTTGAAACTAGATTTAGAAAACATATATTAGGGAACATCACTGTAAGATAGACTTTGAGGATAAATATATACAAACATCATAGAATTTTGGAAATGTAGATATTGTGTGGGTATTACTAGAAAATGCATCCCTTTTTAGATAATACAAGTGGACGTGGTTCTGGAACAGATGTACCTAGAAGTAATAAATCCAAAAAGGTGTTCTGGGTCGGACTCAGGGTAACTCGGTACATGACAACGGGCCTTAATGCACATCTAGTTTGACAATCTTTGGAGATATTCTTAGAATAATTCAAATTTTATTTACAAACCATTATAAAGTATTTAAAAGTAATTATATCCTCAAAGAAACCATTTTTATGATTATGAGACAAGATGCGCATACATCTCCAATTTATGTTTATAATTTTTCTAGTTTTTGGATTATATGTTATGATATGATCTTACCTAGTGTGTGTCGTCATTTAGTAATGATGTCTAGTAGAAGGAATGTGAACCTCACAAATGCATGTGATCCAAGGATTAAAAAAGGCTATATATTTCATAGTCTTAAGCCAATATTTCAAATGTAAATAATCTCTCAAGAATTATCATTATATGAGGAAATAATATCAAGTGATAGCTGTATAGGTAAAGAGAACTCTTAGTATTAGGGATTCATAGGGAAGCATGATTATAAAATAATAGTTAGAAAAAAATTAGATAAATGGAAGAAGGAAAATAATTATTTTCCCACATGTGTTAATTATGGAAAGAATCACTCTGTTACTTACTTGAAGGGAATGGGAGTTTGTTATAAGTGTGGAGACAAAGGCCACCATGTTTTTTATTACAAGGGAAAGAAATAAAATTTAAATGTGCAATGATTCCACTACAAGGAGATGGGACACTACGCTAATCAATGTCTCATGCATCAAATGAATATACCCTAAAAGATTTTATTGGATCATTGTCAAGATTATTCTACTACCACAGACAACTAAGAATGATTAATGTGCTTATGTTTGGAATTATGTCAATTGAGTATTTTATCAATAATGTGTTGGTTATAAGAATTATGGAATATATAAGGATTATAGTGCAGTATTATTTCATTAAGGATTTGAGAATGTATGTTGAATGGTACCAATAAAAGTGACTCATTAAAAAGTTTATCTTTTTATAAAGAATATGGTTAAGGGAAATATATCCCTTAATATGTATCCGATACTGAGATAATGATGTTGTAATAAAGAAATTATTGATTTAGATAAAGTAAATTGGATATTATTGACTACCTTGGAACTGATTAATGGTTTGTTTAAAAATCACTTTATTCCATCATTGATGGAGTTTACAACATTTTTGGATTTAAGGAGTATATCCAATATTGTATTCTTTACATAAGTAATAAGGATGCACAAACGTATTCAATAAGTTTTTATAGTAATTCATGTTATTATCATGTTTTAAAAGACTACATGATAAAGGTGTTCAGATGTTTGGAATGTAACAATAAGAAATACATTACATTACTTTTTTTAATTTGATGTTAAGAATGATTTTTTAAATTTAGATAAATTATTGGACTGTTAATATGGAAAAAAGTATTTTGGATGAGTCTCAAAGTTTTAATGGATTATGTTGAACATTAGATATTATTTTTTGAGGTTAAAGTATGATTTTTGGGTCAATTTGGGCTAACCTTTTTGTTTTTCATAAATATTTATAGGATGAAGGAAATATTTTAGGGCCTCATGATTTATCAAAAATGCTTCAGGCATGAAAAAATCTTTTTGAACTATCATTTCTAGGTGTAAGGGATGAAGTGAAAATAGATTGAATCACGAAAGGATGAGATTATTATTATTATAACATGGATTGAAATAAAGTAATTTTCTTGAGTTATTATTTGGATAGAAAAATAATCCCTCAACTCTCAAAAAAATAAAAAAAATTGTTATCATAATATCTTAATTTTTTTTAACCAATAGTATTTTAAATCAACATAGATTCATGGATTTAAGGCCCACAAATTCTCAATTATTATTTACTTTTTTGTGATTGATGAACTCAATCACTCTGTATAAATATTTACATTTTTCCTACTTGTACATATCTATACTTTAACCAATGTTCTCATATTTAAAATCATAATTTTTTCGTGACCTTCACATTTCCCTTTTCTACTTATTAAGAGGTAGTTTTATTAACCCTATTTCTGATGTGGGTTTCCTACTAAGGAATATTCAAGTATCAACCTTTAATTTTAAAAGTACAATTAGAAAATTTTGAGAAATAAATTTATTGAAGGATGGGAGAATGTAAAACCCCAATATTTCAGGGTATATTTCTTTTTAAATAAATTCAATAACTTGCGATGCACATAACACTGAGTTCGAGTGCACTATGCTCTATCAAACTAGTCGTTTAAAAAGAGGTTATGAATATTATTAACCACATTATGAAATTTATTAAAAAAAATTAAATATATACTTCATTTTTGAATTTGGAATATCAAAATTATCTTATGGTGAATTTTTTTTATTTTTTCTGAAAGTTTCAATTTTTGATGAATAGTGAAAAATACTACATTGTAGTTAAAAACTGACTTTTTCATTTAAATAATTATTTTTCATTAAATTTATTTTAACATAATAATTGATAAATAATAAATATATTAATCCAATGTAGGTCATTGGAATCATTTTTATAATAGAATTAGGTATAAAATTTTATTGAACTTTTGAACGTCTCTTTTACTCGTCTTCTAGCCACATCTGTGGGATTAGCATTAAATTTAATTTTACTGATTTTTTAATTGAATTTCAAAAAAACAGACAAAATGGGTGTAATTATTATTAAATTTTTTATATAATAGGATCAACTTAATTTTTTTGGGTGAATAGTAACTTTAGAAAATTTTTATTTATTTACCACGGTTAAAGGTAAATTGGGTAATTAAAGGTAAAAAATAATATTATATAATTATAAAATTACCCTAAAAATTGTCATAATTTCAATGGATATGTGTGTTTCAACAAAAATAAAACTTATGATGAAAATATTATCCTTTTTAATCCATTCATGCTAGATTATGACATTTATTATATTTTATTTATAGAAGATCTAAAAATGTCATATTCGAATTTTAATTACTATATAATTTTTAATATGAGGTTATATAAGTGATATGGTTGACTGTAAATTGTATTTAGAAAAATAAAATGTTTATATAAATTATGGTAATTTATTTATAATTGTATAAAATAAATCATTAAATCAAATTGTGACATATTGATGATGTAGTAATTGATTTTCTAAAAGAAATATCATATAAATGATATTAAAAATATTAAACTAAATCTTATTTCAATTATTTAAGCTGCCCCAAAAATTTTATAGGTGACAAAGACATGTTAGGAGTGTAATAAATGGTTTCGTTCGAAGTTATAGTCTTATTTGGATTTTATTTAAAGTCAATATATTGAATAGTGTCAAAATTGGCACTATTGATATTTTATAAAAATAAAATTTTATTAAATTATTTTAAAATAATTAAATAATAAAAAATTATTATTATATGGTCCTAAATTTCATAACATATCCATTTATGGAAAATTGACACCATATAAGTAAAATTTTATAATCTTTTAATATTTAAAATGTTATTACCACAATTAAAATTAAATAGATTAATTATGGGTAAACCAAAATTATAAGGTTTAAAATAAAACCAAAACAAAACATGAAAATATAGTAAAGATAGTTAAATATTATTCTATGAAGTAAATTCGAACCTTATCACATTATTATCTATTTTTAGTTGTTTAATGTACACTTTTCCATGAAAATAAATTAAATATTATGTAAATCAAAGATAGTCTCATAATATCAACATCTTGTATTTAATCTATTTTATGTGTCCACATAAGAAAACAAATCAAGATATTAATAAATATAAATATCTATTTTGATATAAAGGAAATTAGTTTCATTATATAAATTTATTTTGAATTTTTATAAGTTATATAATTACATTAAAAGTCTCTTCAATTCTAAAATAATATTTATTTAATTAACATAAAAATTGAATAAATGATTTTAATAATATTAATTATGATATATTTTGGATTGGTTAATTTTTTATATTAAATTTAATATATCTATGAGTTATATTATAGATTTTTTAAATCATTATATTATAATTCCCACTTTTTCTTGATGTATTTTAAGTCAAATTAAATGAATAGTATTGAATTTGACAATAATGATATCTTATTGAATCAATTTATTATTAAATTATTTAAAAATATAAAAAATGTTAAATAATCACAAGGGGATAGTATATGGTCTAAAATGTATTCTAATTTTAATTTATGGTCCATTTTTAAGTATTTTGATATATAATATTCTTATTATATTTTAATATTTTTGAGGGTTTTCTAAAGTTCCTCTCCCCTCTCTTATAAAAGATCACATATCCTTCTCTTTTATTCACTCCATTAAAGCCATTTTTATAATAAAAACCCTTCCCATTTATTCTGAAAACATCCCTCACTTCAACCTATAAACCATACTTTGGGCATAAAGTCAACCTAAGAAGTCATTTTGTGCAAATCAAAATGAGATACTTAAAGAAGAAGTAATTGTTTTACCAATTTCAATTCAATTTATTTTATTCTTCTACTTCCTCTTCCTATGTTGTTTTCATACAGAAGTAATAAAAAAAGTATAATCCATATACTTATAATTTATCCTGATTATGGTACAACTATATTCTTTATTTTATCCATCATATGAAAAATAATATCACCATACGTGCATACGTATAGCTTACCGTCTCCACGCTGTGTTGTAATTTGTTTTTCAACAATAATTTATTTAGATGAGTATAATTATGATTATAATGAATATAAATAAGGAATATGACATGATAATTATTATTTACAATTAATATACCAACCAATTTCATACCATTTAACCATTAAGGGAATGATATTGTTGCTCGTGCGTATGTACAACCTACCGTCTCTATGACGTGATGAGATTAATTCTCCACGTTAACCATTCAAGAATGATTATAAAATTAATATGATGAGTAAATATAATATTTATGAACATAATATAATTTATCATATGAATATAATATATATCATATGAATAAGAAACGTGACTTAGATGACCAAACCTAAGTAGGAAAATGAAGCAGTTAACACCTGAAACAATGGTAATATAGAAATATTATTAAAAAAATTATATAAGAGGATCATATATGATATTATAAATACAGATGTGTTCCTAGTATAAATTAATAACATTCTTTAACCATTATATATTATTTTAACACACTCTTAACTAAAGGAATCTATTGGGGATTTGATTCCTTATAATCATACCAATGTATTAAAATAATTCACTGGATTTAGTATTATGGGCTCAGGGCATTACAATATAGTTCTTCAATATATTAATATTAAAATTATATTTATAATATAGGAGTTTTAAACATGTATGAAGGAATTCAAGACTTAAGGTAAGGGGTTTTCATCTCACTTTTTACTTTTTTGACACATGTTATATTAACCACCTATTTATTCTATTTTTTGTATATAATACCCATGAATTTGTTTCATTATTTTTATCCTAAAATTTATTAATATTTACATGTCCATTTAAGTATGTCCCTTTCATTGGGTTTATGGTTCAAGAGTTACCAAATCAGTAAGTGGTTTTTTCCTCAATTTTCCTTCTTTGAGACTTAAGTAATGGTATGCACATATATTATTTCATGATGTGTATATACTACCCCTTAGATATGTAATATAGTGAATTTATTTATCCCCATGATATTTTAGGTTCCATTTTATATTATTCCTTCATGGGGATTACAATTGAATATTACTAAAGTGGTGATGATTTTATGTTACATTCTTTTCATTTATTAGGATTGTTTATGATTATGATTCCAATAATGAAATAAAATTATATATCTCCCAAAAAAATCATTAATATTATTATCTTATGTTTATTTAATGATAACATATATTTTCCTTTCATTTTCCTCTCTCTATACACTTGAGAGTTCAAAAAAATGTTTTTAATAAAATATGTATTTTCTGTTGAAAACCCTTTTTCTTCTAAAAACATGTTTTATAAAAATGTTATCAAAATAAAAATTGACATTTCATTAAAAAAAATTACCCATGTTTTAATTTTTACAAAAAAAATTAAAATGAATCTTTTTGGCATTTTTAAAAACAAATATTTTGTGGCTTTAACTGAAAATGTGAAAAAGATTAACATGCATGTCAAACATAGTCTTTCCCACTTTCATGACCACTAAATGATTTAAATATTACCTTAAAATTTTTCAAAGTTATTTTTGAAGAAAATATTTTCTTAATATTTGGGATAATTTTATTTTTTAAATAAATTATTTCCAAAGGAAATTATTTTGAAATTATTTTATGATTTTAAAAAATGATTTTTCAGAGTGGAAATGATTTTTGTCTCATGAAATGTTTTAAATGATTGATCAATATAATTTTATATATAATATTTCATCCTTTGATGTTACCTATGACTTACTGGGGATATGATCCAAGGTTACCATTCTTATTATTTCTCTGAATGGATTATGTTTATAATGAAAAGTTTTCTATGAAATACAATTCTCTTACATAGGTTATACCATGATAAAATGCTTTCGAAACCCACTTATTTTTATATGGTTTATGCTATGATGAAATGATTATGAAACCTATCTGTTTTCAATATGTTATAATATGATTAAATGCTTATGAAACTGGTTTTATTACACGGTATATAATATGATGATTTTTTATAATCTTTTGGAACACATATGTATTATTTTCATTATGTGATGGTGGTTAAATTATAAAAAAGGAAGTTGGTTATGTTATAATAAAGGAATGTGGTTACATTATAACTAAAGAATCGTGGGACCTGTATCTCTCTCTAATTAATTAGGTAAATATTTATATCTCATGAGATAAAAAGGGATGGAAGAGGGACTGACCTCAATTCAGTAAGACAAGGATGGAACGGAGTGTAAACCTAGTTTTAGTAAGATAGGACCAGAACAAGGAATAAACCCTATTTAGTAATACAAGTCTGGAACAGGGAGTGAACCTTGTTCAGTAAGACAATACTAGAATAGGTAATGAACCCAGTTCAATAAGATACGGTTGTAATTGAGAGTGAACACAGTTTATTAAGGGACTTTGTCCACTTTGATGGTTTTGGGATTTAACCTTGACTACTATGATGGTTTTTGGAGTGAACCCATTCCAATATGATAGCCTTGGAATTGATCCTTGATTAATATAGAAATGATTTTCTATTATTATGGGTATACCAAAAAATCCATATATTATGGAAATATTATGCTATCATGGATCATGTTATTTCATTTCCTTATGATTAATGTCTAATGAACTTCTAATATTTATGCCATGATTCAAGATTATTATCTTTGATATGTAGGATATTCTTTTCAAATGTTATTATCATGTTCTCATTCTATTATCCTCATGTTATGCTTATGTATCTCCCTTGTTTACCCTTACTAAGAATCTAATTTCACCCTTTCTTATATTTCCTTCCCCTAGGTTATGAAGAAATATATTATATATGATATTTCTAAGAAAGTTTATAGGTGTGAATAATATAGTGTAAGATTATGTATCACACTTATAGACCAGTTCTATGTTTCCAAATGCACTAAACTATTATGGTCTCCATGCATGTGTTTGTGTAATTGAATAAATATTCATCAAAATGATGTAATATCTATGTATGATAAGCCTTGGTTTTCTATATTATTCATATTTCCACATCAAAACTTAATGGTCCCATACATAACTATGATTCGATAAACTATTTTACTAAGACCCGAGGATAATACTTTTCAATTTAAGTAAGTCTGACCAAATCCTAAACAAATATTATTACTTTCATTTTCCATTATACTTTATAGACATTAGTGGTTTTTCTAATACATTAAAAAACTAGAAATAATCAATTATAATCAATAATAATACAAATACTTGTTTACCTAATTGATTTAACAGAATAATTTATCAATTATCTTCTATAAGAGTCTTTGGCCTTACATCTCAGTTCAGGACATCCAATTGAGTCTCAAATATCATATAATTAATCATAATCATCAAAACGTAATGAATGTGATACCTACATTACTAAAAAATACATTACCTCATTTGAATCACACAACCTACATGGATCCATGCTTGATACATCAAGAATGATATATTCTGTAACATGTAGTTGATCCCTGGTCTAATTTATAGGCTTATGTGAAAAATTATCAACCACTTATAAGGAGTTAGTAGTCTTCTAAAAACATTTATTTCAAAAAAAACTATTAAAATATTGGATAAAGTGTAGGATCAATAGACAAATCCAAAAATATTAATGAGCGGTAGAAAGTGAGAAAGAACATAGAAAATAAAATAGATACTTTATAAGGTTCACAAACTATTTTTCTTGAGTAGATAATCATTGGTGTTTAGTGGTTTCTTTCCAAAATAACATGTTTTTATTGTTTTGTCAATAATAAAATAGGGATGGAGTTGGAATACAATCCTATAATCTATTGGTATTTCAATGTCAACACAATAAAGAAATACCGCACATGAGTCCTAACAATCATGATTGATCTTCTTAAATTCCCCCAAGATCCTCTACGGTTATATTAAGTTTTTAAATTTATTCATATTCTAAAACCCATAAAATTATATTTGTAATGTCGCTTATAATTCTTAGTCACCTATCACCAAGTATGTCACATATTTTTTACTAAAACATATTATTTATATAATGTTAATAGAACTATGACCAAGTAGATCATATGTTATTCTAGTTCAAACCTTTACATGGTTTTAATCCATATAGACACTCTACCAAATTGTAGAGAACCCCAAGAACCAACATTTCCATTTATACTAAATACTTAATAACCCATTTTAACATGACACTAACCATGATATTTTCCTATAACACTATGATGTGCTTTGTGCTACCTCAGGTTTTCTTCATTCCATTACTTTTAACTCAGTTCCAGTCAACCTCAAACTCATCCATAAGAATATTGATAATAAATATTACATGGAACCATATTAATTTTCCATAAATTAATCCAGTCATGAAAGAAGACACAATAATCTCTTAATGAAATAGTACTCTGAAAACTACATCAGAGGATATAATGGTTTTTTATAGAGTTCTCAAACCATCAGTATAAACAAGAATAAAAACATTAAAATTAAAAGGTCTTAATTTTGGTATTCTTATCTCCCCCTTTTATAATTCACATCATAGAATTCCTTTATTATCCAAGGTATCTTTAGTGTCCCCCTTTTTATTTTTTGAAAATAAGTTAAAATTGTTTGAGATCCTAAAAGAAATTTTTTTTACTAATGCCTCATATGCCTCTATAATAAGGAAATTCCCCCCAAATAACCTCTTCCCCATTTTGTTCACTAAAAATTATTAGGATGTCAACACATTTTATAAAATATATCCTAAAATATTCTCCCCCTTTGTTAATAAATTCAATGGAATAAAAATTGAAAATAATATAACATACTCATATGATTTTTTAGGATTGAATTCACTCCAAATAATACTCAAAAGTTCTATAATGAATCCTTAAACTAAGAATCCATAAAGGTATCAAATACTTAATACTTTTTTAAAATATTCTCTATGTGTAACTGTAAACTTTCTTATTTATTCTATGTGATGATGATAATTTTTTAGGTGAAACTAGATACTAAAATGTGGAGATTGTTTTATATTTTAGTGGGTGTGGTTTTGGTGGGGTTAGGGAATTGTAATGTAGTGGTTTTTTTTGATTTGTTATTTAAAAAAATGGCATAGCTATCGCTTAGAGCATGGGTTGTGACATAGAGTCCTAAAGGTGGATTTTAATGGTTCTACCACATTCAGGGTCACTATATCATGGAGAGGTGGCTATAGAATAGTGTACTTATGAGGGCTAAGAGGTATTTTTGTAGTTATGGCCATTAAATTTTAGTATTTTTCCCTAGTTTATAGGATCTCTCCATTGACCATGGAATGGATTCTGAATGTTCTTTGACTAAAAACCATTAAGATATAGTCAACTACCATTTTCCATAGTTCTTTTTTAATGCATTGTATCATATCCATATGTGTTGTGATGTGATGTTAGCTTTTCCATATTGTCTATAAATTATTGATTTCCCTCAAACCTAGTCTTCTCTCAACATTTCATGTCAAACCTTGGGTGAATCTGGGACATCATCATGAGAGATTTCATCCCCAAAACTCTTATAATTGTTCCCAATATTAGAGGAACAACTATTAGTTATTATAGGTTATTTCCCTATATTTTATTCATGGTTTTTCTCTCTTCTCATAGGAAGAGTCACGTATCTAAGCCTTTTTTTATCTCATTCTAGAATCTTAATCTAGAATATCTTTTTTGAAGATTTGGGATCAGTTTTAGGAATCTCTTGGCATGAAATATTGTTTTATTATTGATAAAAACATGTATTATGTGATGAAACTCTTTTCAAATCATGACATTGAAATCAATATACTTGAGGTTGTAATATCCTTACCATTTTGGACCCTTATATAATCTTGTTACCTTGATATAATTCTTATATTGGTATAGAATGTATAAAAATTCTTAATTGTGATCACATATGGTTGTGTGTATAGCCCATGATACCTATTTATTATTCTTTATTCCATGAGTATGATTATATAACTTGTTTCCATTATATATATTGATCACATGTTTATGTATATTTTTTCTACCTTCTCATGATGATATTCTTTGTGATGCCTTTAGATAATATGCCATGTACTTTGTATTACCATGCCTTTGGAGGTATTTTTTAGTTCTTAGAATAGGTGGACCATTGTGAGATGATTATACATTAGAGGGGGAGTGTACATGGCATTTAATTCTAAAAACATTATACATGTGAATAGGGTAGGGACATTATGACTATACAGCCTGACCTAAGACACAACGTTGGGTTATGGAGAACTTGTGTCATGTCCTAAGGGAGTTTAGGGATATGATGACCTTATGGACCGACCCATGCTAGTGACATGTTCAATCAATGCCTTGTGGATGTTGAGTAACATGCTCATCAACCTTAAGGGTAGCTATGGATCACCTCTAACAACCTTTACAACTATCCTTCTACATAGATTCCAACCAGGTATGGTCAGAACTCATAGTGTCATTTTTAGCACATAAGTTCTAACTTTAGGATTTTTTATGATTTTTATAGATTGTCTGAGAATTTATTATTTTCATGGAATAAAATGGTTGTACCTTTTCATATATGTTAATGATTCAATAGTGGTTTCCTACTAGGTTTATTTCTAACACCCAGTATGGGAATCTTAATGAGCATATATACTTAATGATTATGGATCCAGATAAGGGAAAGGGACACATGACAGATTTCTGATTGAGGATCATAGAGCTGGTCGGGTTCCTTATAAAAAGGATCAAATAATGATGACTTAGGACATTCATGTACCTTAGGAATAAGGTCTTAGAGAAGAAAAAGGTTGAGTTTATACACTATTTTTGAATCTGGTGGATGGTTGTGAGGGACCATATACTATTTGAGGTATGGCCTTCGTTATTTCTATGCTTCCTATTGCATTTTTTAATATCGACACTTCCCATTAATTTATATCTCCACAATTTGTTGCTAGAATTTTATTTTTGATCAAGTTATCTTCTAAGCTTATTTCCCTTGATACACCATTGGTCATGAAAGTTGACCATATTCATTGATTTAAAAAGTTTACTATAATCATTACTGGTTATGGACATTCATGGAACTTCATAACTCTGGAGATGAAGTGATTTAATGATATTCTTGGTATGGAATCACTAGTCTACTTTTGATCCCACATTGATTATTATTTGAGATAGTTATCATTTACATCACCCAAGGGAGGGAATCTTGTTATAACTAATGAATGGGAGTCAGTAGAATGTATAGTGGATCTAAATATGGGCCATTTGGGGACAATTATAGAATATATTTTAGGATTGGTTCTTCCTTTAGGACCAATGATATACCCCTTAGCTTTTCTTCTAGTTGTGGATCTCTATCAGGATGTTTTTCTATATGAATTCATGGGCCTTCCCCCTAATATAGGGGTTAAGTTTTATATGGAACTCATGCTAAATGTGCATCAATTTTGATACCCATCTTATTGTATATAACTGGTCAATTTGAAATATATTAATGTATAGATCTAGTACATTAAATGTAATTTATTTATCAGGATGAGTACATTTCCATGGGGTGGACCTATTTTTTAGTAAAAAAGGTGGATTGTGTTCTTTGACTTTGCATATATTAGTGGGAGCTAAATTAGGTGATAGTGAAGAATATGAATCATATCCCTAGGATCAATAATCTCTTTGATCTGTTTTGGGGATACCAATGGTTCTCTAATATTTATCACTAATCAAGATATCAACATGTTTGGGTTATATAGGAGGAAATATCAAATATGGTGTTTTGAAGTGGGTATGGGCTAAAAAAATACTCAATTATGACATTTTGATTGATTAATGAACTAGTAGTGTTCATGGATCTCATGAAAAACATATTCCACACATATCATGACTCATTCATCGTGGTTTTTATCGATGATATCCTCATTTACTCACCAACCCCAAAGTATCATGCCAAACATCTTTAGATATTTATGATTACACATCAATCACATTGTCTTTATGTCAATATATTGAAGTGTCACTTTTTTATTTAATAGGTAAAATTCTTGGGGAATGTGGTTTTTCATAATGGTATATAAATGAACCTAGATAAATTAGAGGTGGTGATATCTTGTACATGTCCCCAGATCATGTTTGAGATCAATAACCTTTAGGGTTTTTCAGGATACAATAATCTTTTAATCTAGGAATTCTCCCATTTATCAGCACCAAAGACTATGATGATGAAGAAAGGGGTGACATTTCCGAAGTTATACCAATTTGAGGAGGATTTTCTTGAGTTGAAGAGGAGGATGATTATATCTCTGATATTGATTCTTCTATATCATAGGAACTAATATGTCATATATTGTGATGAATTAGGAATTGGTCTGGGGTATCTTTGATATTGAGGGATCAGGTATTATCTCATGGGTCATGTCAGTTGTTCCCCATTGAGAAAAACTATCCTACCCAACACATAGATCTTGAATTTTTGGTCTATGCTTTAAATTTTTGGGGTCACTATCTCTTTTGTGGGAGGTTTATTATTTATAGAAACCATAAGATACTTTGTTACATATTCACATAGTAGGACAATAATTGTAGGTAGATATTTTGGTTATAGTACCTAGAGACGTTCCACTTTGAGATGGCCTATGAACCAGGTAAAGGTAACATCATTAGATATTATTTTAGTTGTAATATGTGGTAGCTCAAGAGCTTAGTGAATGATCTTCAGAGGAATAGTGTTTCCTGATGAGATTATTAGATGACTAGAGGATTGATACTCTATAGCTTCATAGAATGATATCATATTCCCCATTAGTGATCGGGTATTCTTTAGTAGTATGGGTGAAGGATCATTATAATTCTAACCCATAGTGTGTTATGATATGGAAATAACTAGTAGGTGTTGAACCAATACCAATGTAATTATAGAATGATGGTGATGTGATTATAGTACAAGGAAGAGTTATATTCTCTACTTCCTTTAGTGAAGAAATGATGAGATACCTTTATACCTCTAAGTTGGTGGTGCATCATGGAGGAACAAAAACGTACCATGATTTTATGTGGAAGTTATGGTTTCTAGGTATGAATAGGGACATCACTAGATTTATTTATCAATGAATTACCTTATAGTGAATAAAGGTTGTTCCCCAGTATCCTTGTGGCTTGATATAACAAATATATATTCCCATGTGAAAGTGGGATAACATAATTATAGACTTTGTGATGGGGTTACCAAGTACCCCAAGGAGTCATGATACTGTTTAGGTGACTTTTTATTGGATAATTAATGTTTCTAATTTCATACCAATCCTTAAAACTCACTTGATAGATGATCTGGGAATTTTTTATGTAAGGGAGGTTGTATTATTACATGGATTTCCCTAGATAAGTTTATCTGATGGAGATATACTTTTCACATCATGGTTTTAGTAGATCTTGCAGAAGGGTTTGGGTACTCAGTTAAAACTGAGTACGGTGTTTCATCCATGGACTGATGGTCAATTAAGGAGAACAATTCATATATTTGAGGATATTATTCGGGCATGAATTCTAGATTTCAATGGATCTTGTGATGATTAACTATCCATTTTTAAATTCATGTACAGTAATATATTTCATGATTCTATTTAGATGGAACCATTTAAGGCTCTCTATGGATGGCCATGTCATTCATCTTTTTATTATAATGAGGAATTTGAGGCAACAGTAGAAGGGCAAAGCATGGTTTAGGTGAACTCTAAAAGAGTGCAGTGGATTAGGAAGTGGTTGACCACTGCTCAGAGAATGCATAAGTATTATTCCAACCATAGGAGAAGGCCTTTGGATTTTTCTATTGGAAACTAGGTTTTTTTAGGGTGACTTACTGGTTTGGATATAAATATTTGAGAAAACAAGGTAATATAGCCCCAAGATATGTTGAACCCATCGAGATCTACAAGCAGACTTGAATAGTGGCATACCATTCAGATATTCCTTTTTGATACTGAGGTATGAGAATTTTGTTTCATGTGTCTCAAATTTGGAGGTACTTGCTCAATCCTATGCATGTCATCTACTATAAGGATGTTAAGATGGAGGAAAACACATCTTACATGGATTTCCCAATGCAGATTGTAGACCAAAGTAATAAGGTGTTATGGAGGAAGATAATACAACATGTATAGATCCTTTAGAAGAATATACAGATATAAGAGGAATATTAGGAGTAGTAATATGATGTTTGGACTCAATGTTCTAAGTTTTTCAATCAAGATGACTAGAGATACTTATAAAGTATGAAAATTATTTATAGGGGATATTGTGATGGTCCAATGTTTTCTAATCAAATTGGATACTAAGACATAGATCTTATTTTTCATTATGGATGGTATGGCTACAATGTGGTCAAGAAATTGTATTGTAGTGTTAAAATTATATTACTATAGATGTTTTATAATAATTATGGTGTAGATAATAGTCTATATCATAGAGTATCAATTTTTAATTTCACTGGTTCTTCCAAATTTGGGGTCACTACGTCATGGAGAGGTGACTACGACATAGTGCCCCTGTGGGGGCTAGGAGGTTGTAGTGTAGTAATGGTCATTGCATTGTTTCTTTTTCCATGGTTTATATAATATCTTCATTGACCATAGTATAGATTCTGGATATGATTTTAACTATGCACCACTATGGCATGGCTAACTCTCTTATTCCATAGTCCTTTCCATTTATGAATGCATTACAATATACCCCTATGTGTTTCATTGTGATGCCAACTTTTCTAGACTAATTATAAATTACATAGGCCCCATGAACCCATTATTCTCTCAAAATTTCCTCTCAAACCTTATGTTAATCTAATATAACTTCAATATATCTTCTTTCCCCCAATATTTTTGTTTTTTCCTTACATTAGAGGATCAAATCATGGAGATTCTACATGAGTTTGACTCCTTTTCTTCCTGGTTTTTCTCCCTTCTCTTAGGGTGAATTGCATATCTATGAATTTATCACTTTATCCATATGGGATCTTAATATAGATTCTTTTTTGTGATGATTTGGTATCATTTCTAGGAAGATATTTGTGTGAAGTCTTGTTCTAGTTAGTTTGTGAATGTGGTTTGGGTGATGACACTCTTGTCGAATTGTGATGTTTAAATAAACATGCTTGAGGTAGCAAGTTTCTTATCATTTTGGATCCTTGTATAATATTTTTTCCTTGATATGATTATTTTATTAATATATATTTTATGAACCTTCTTGATTTTGATTATATGTGGGTGGGTGTGTAGCCAATGAGACCCATTTATTATTCTTGATGTTATGAGTGTGCTTATGTAGCTTGTTCCCATGATAGATGTTGATCACATGTTTATATATATTGATACTAAATTCTCATAATTAAATGATTTTTGATTAATTTATATGCACTAGCCTATTTTTTTATTACCATTCTTTTTTAGGTATTTTTCTGGTACTCGGAATAGGTGGACCGTTGTGTGATGATTATCCCTTAGAGGGGTAGTGCATGTGACATGCGATGATGATGATGTTATACATGTACATGGAAGGGGCATGATGGCCTTGTGTCCTAACCTAAGACAAAATATCAGGTCACAACGACCTTATGTAATTTCTCAAGGGAGTGTTGGGATATGACAACCTTGTGTCCCAACCTTTGCTAATGACATGTTCAGTCGATTCCTTATGGATGATTAGTAACTTGTTCATCGGCCTTTGGGTTAGCTCTTGATCACTTCTCAAATATGTTATGACTATCCTTCTGAAATGGATCTAAAGAAGGCATGGATGGGGATCATGGTTTCTTGGTTAGCACATGAGGGCTCAGTGTATTATTGTTTATGATTGATTTTTTATTTATTTTTATCATGGAATACAACTGTTATACTCATGATCTCATGTTAGAGATGCATTGGTGGTTTCCTACTAGGTTTATTTCTTACACCCTGAAAGGGAATCTCAATGCATGTGTAGACTTCATGATTAGGGATCCATATAATGGAATTGGACCCATGGTAGATTGCTTATTGAGGAGTGTGAAGTTGGTAGTGGTGCTGAGATAGACTATTAGAGATTTATATCATTTTTTTCTAATGTATCTATTTTCACCTTATATACTCTGATCTTTATTTCCACACTAGGATCCTAATTTATTTATTTTTATGAAATGTGTACCATTTTTTATTACACTGTGATGCTTTATCATACACATTGATTACTCTGATATTTTTTAAATTTTATTTATATTCTTGGTGCTTGGCTATAATAATCTGGGTATAGTCTCCCCATTGATGGTGTTCAGACCCTCACTAATAGTCGACAGTCTATTTCAAATAGGGAGGTATGAATGAGGTATTGTGGATATTTAAATTAAACTCACTAGTTTAGGATAGTTCATTAAATTCTGGATAGTGATTTATATAATTTCAATACATTTCATCCAAGAATGTTTCTCAAAATTAATTAGTAAATTAATCGCACTTTTATTTTCACACTTAATCATCAATGGATATATAACTTTTACCCTCATTTACTTTATCTATATAATTTTAGTTGTTTATTTTAATGAGATATCATACTCAACATTATTTTTTCTAAATTTAATTGACTTTAAATTCTTAGAGTTCCATTAATGCATCTTCCACCAATAAAAAACACACCTCCATAAGTTGACTTCCAAACTCTAATGCCACCAACTCAATCAACATTGGAAAGTCCATAAATTTATAAATATGTATTTTGATCATACCTAAATTCTAATTTGAATGTTCCTTTGACATAGAACAATATCTATTTCACTGCTATAAAAGTTCACTCCATTAAGCTTCTTTAGAATCAAGTACAATGTATAATTAAAAATAATATTTCCAACCTGTATTTTCTTAAAAAATATTAGGCTTCTAATTAGACTTAAAAATTCCTTTTGATCAACATATTTTCCTTCCAAATACATGGAAATCATAGTCATAAGTCAAATAGGATTTTAAACTTCCCTTGATTATTCTTTTCTTAACCCCTGCAATAACTTATGATTATACATTTCTTATTAAATAAATACCTAACATATTATGTTAAAAGACATAAAACCTAAAAAAATTAATTTATCCAATCATTGAAATTTTAAATATCTTTTCCATTTATCAAAAAAAATCCTCATGACTTTTCTCTCCATTCCTGGTAAATATGATGTCATATACATACAGAATCACAATTAGTGAGTTTGTGTTAACTCCTTTGACAAAGATATTATTATCCACCATACCATTATTGAAATTCATTATCTTTATATTATAGTCTAGTTTATAATACCATGATTAGGGTTCCTATTTAATCCCAAATAATGCTTTATTCATTTTTCATAATCAGATACCATCACATTTAAGAATAAATCCTTTTTTTACTAAATATAGACCTCTTTCTATAGTTCTACATTTAAGAAATATAACATCACATAATTTTAAATAACTTTATTGTTTCGTTGAGTAAATATCATAATAAAATTTTAAATCATTTCAAGACTTGTGAAAGGATAAAAATTCTCATTAAAATAAATGCCCTCAATTTGATAGGAACCCTTGTAATCAAGATGATATTTATTTTTTTACTTATCCCTTCTCATTGAGTTTATTTTTAAAAAGTATATTTTTATCAGTCACATTATTCTCTTTAGGATATTACACCAACACCCAAGTATCATCATCCTTAATTTTCTTTCACTGTTATTCCATTGTTATGATCCAATCCTCTCATTTTAAAACATCATCAATAGTCTTCTGTTATTCCTATAAAATCATGCTATAATGATTATAATTTCTTAAACTTCTTCACATTTGAACACCCTTACTATTATAAGGATACATAAGCTTTGAAATTACTGATATATTAGAACTTTCTCATTATAATCTATCTTGGTCACTTGAAAATATATAATTGTTGGGAAAAAATCCATCAAGGTGTCCTCTTGGTATGTGTTGGGTGTGGTTGTGTTTGTTGACAAATCCAGATAATCACAAATGAGTATGTTTTATATTTTCCAAAGACATGTTTTTAAGGTGGAACAGTTTACCAATGTTTTCCAAATATTTGGGCCTCAAAATTGAGAATTTGTGTTTAGAAATGTAAGGATTTCTTCATAGGACTACAGGGTGTGAAGAATTGTGAAAAAAGTTAAAAAAGGAATAGAAATGCGGAGCCCGAGACATGGATCGCATACCATGTCTGGAAAGGGTACGTAGTTGCGTACAAGGAAATGGGAATGGTGCATGGGATCAGTCCACGAAACTAGAAACAGTTTGTGGCAGAAGGAAGTGTGGTACATGTATGGTTTTTCATTAACATAGGAGATCGATGGTATAGAAGCAAAGTCAGTACGTGGACCATGTATGAAAAATGGTTCCCAGGAAGGCTTGAGGTTCACGGTGGTTTGAGGATCGGTATGTGGTGGATGTTGTACCAAATCAAAGATTTGGTAAATTTTGGATTAGCGGATTTTTCAGATATCTTTTAATATATAATAATCGATAATCCCACTGATTAGAAGTGAGACTGAATATCATCAAAGAACATATTTTTCTCTAGGATGTCGGTAAAATCCGAAGGAAGTTCACGAGGTAGAATTCCATGAAAGCAGGAGTGGTTCGCGTGGAAGAAATTACACTGAAGGTTTTTGCAGAGAACTGTAACCTACAAAGGAAACAGTACATGGGGGAATAAGGCAAGGTACGTGGGTGGTTTGTGAAGATAGTCTATGAATAGAGAACAATTAAAGGATAGAGGTTGTTTCGCAGTGGAGGATCGCGAAGTCTGTACGCGTAGGCGGTACGCGATAGCGAAGGAGGAGGTAGTTGGTTGATGAAGGGAGGTTCATGAAAGTGAAAGCAGTACACGGAGGAGGTGTTCCACATACCATACCTAGTACACAGTACATGGAGGATCAAGGAGGTTCCCAATTTGCACAAGTAATCTTGTAAAAGATTCAATTAAGTTTATGAACGTATTTTCCAGTACCTAGCAGTACTCGGGATGGTAGACTTCATCTATAGGTGAAAAATGAACTTCAAAAGAGAATTTAACTATAATTGAGAGTGTAGGAAATAATCGATGTGAAGGGACCTACATGTCTATAAACTGTGTTAGACCTACAAGTCCATAAACTGTGAGAGGATTCCTTTCAAAGAGAAGTGAGCGAAGGAAGAGGAAGACGGTAACCCTTTCAACCCATAGTGATCCAGAGAAAGAGGAATAGGGAGTGAGCCTTGGAAATGCAATGAGCAGACCCTAAACCTTATAAACCCAGTGAGCCTGGGCATAGAAGATCTAGCCTAAACATTGTACTCATTATTAGCAGTGAGCCTCAGTGAATTTGGTACATCGGCACATCGTCATTGTATGCCCCATGGATGAATCCTAGTGAGGTGAACCAAGTAAAAATCGTTATGTCTATACATGATTTCAAATCTGTTCATATATTTCTATGGGAGGAAGATAGAATTGAGTTTTTTTTACAAAGAAACATGATCTAAAAGGGGAATAAGTTTTGATCTATCATACCCAGATTCACCTCCCCCCCCCCCCCGCTCAGGGTATTCGACCTTATGGACCTAACAATTGGTATCAGAGGGAAAGGTTGAAAGTTAGTGGTTCTATCTCAATAAAAATAAATAGAGTTTGTTAATCATAAAGTAATTCTGATCTTTGATGGAAATAATTTTCAACTATGAAATAATCTGATGCATCACTACTTCCGATCAGTAGGGATGGATTTCTTCACTGTAGCTATGAATGGAATATCAGATGATATTAATAGTGATGCTTTATTATAATCTAAAAGAAGGGAATTGGATGTGGATTATAAAGGTATCAATGCTTTAGGGGAGCCCTATCAAATGTAATTTATATTAAGGTGATGTCTTTTAAAACATCACATGCAATGTGGGAAATTTTTTTGAACATTTATGAGGGTGGCACAAAAGTCTGAGAAGCAAAGTTGGAGGTTCTATATAACAAGTATAAGGATCTTAGAATAAATACCAATGAGACTATTGATTCATTCTTCGATATGAAAAAATATTATTGTGGAAGACTTGCAGGGTATTGGATAAGTCATTGAAGATATAAATATTGTGAAACGAATCTTGAGGAAACTTCCACCATTGTTCAATCTAAAATTTTTAGTGTTGGAAGACAATGACTTGAAAGACCTGACATTGGATAACCTACATAGTACCATTATAGCATATGAAATGAGAAATGATGATAACAATGCAGTGGAAAATGGGAAGTCTAAGGAAGTTCCATTCAAGGCTATGAAGAATCTCTCTATTAAAGACAATCTTGAGGAGGATAATATGAATTATGTCATGTCATTTCTCTCCTCCAATCTGCAAAGGGGAAAGGGAAGTTCAAAGATAAACTTGCATTTTCATGCTTTTGATGTGAAAATATTGGTCATTTTGATGCAAAGTGTCCTAAGAAGTTTGATGATGAAAATAAAGAAAATAATGAAACTCCCTAAAAGAAGTATCCATCAAATGAGAAAGGGAGGAGAATTACTAAGAGAATGTTCTTCAAAAAGAAGAATCTTCTTTCAAAATAGAATGAAAGTTTAGAAGAATCTGAGGAAAAAGAGTTGGAGGACTACAAGGATCATAAAATAGATGCTTTGGTGGAAGTTTTAGAAAATTTATTAACAATATATGAAATTTACAATGAATAAGGGGAAATTATAGGGATGACTTTATCTTTAGGATAAATTAGAATTTTCCCTTGAAGAGGTAGATATTTTGAGATCCAAAACAAAGAAAGCTAACAAATCTTTTTGTGATGCCAAACTCTTTATGCAGTAGTAAGAAGAAGAGAGTTCTAAGCTAAATGTAGAAATTGATAAGCTGGGGTCTTCAATGAGAGAAATCTTAGAAAAAGTGGATGAGTACAAATTCAAAATTGAATAATAGAAAATATAAATTGATAGTTTTACTAAAATAGGAAAACATGTTATCAAATGTATCGAACAACTAGAAGAGAAAGTTTCCAGTCTGAGAAAAACAATTGAAGATCAGAATAAATTGTTAACTCTCAGTTTGACATCAGGGAAAAATAGTATACATGCAACTGAGAAGATGAAATTTGAGCCGAGTGGTCTAGAAGAACAGAAGCACTAATCAGTTCTGAATGATATGGTTGTTATGGGGCTTGATCTTAAATAGAAAGCAATCATGGTTCAAGTCAGACCATAATAACCCACTCAAAGATTGAATATTGATTTGGGTATAAATTAGAATCATAAAATTTAGAGAACCCAAGGCATTACTAGTAGTGTATCATTTCCACACAGTAATGTACCTCACATAAGATTTTATTTTTGTGGTAAGATTAGACACTTTAATAATGTTTTTTCTATAGAAAATAGGTACCAAAGGTAACAAGACCAAAATATATGGTTGTATAGAGCCTAGAATTCTAGGTCACCAATTGATGGTCTTTGTTTTAGGTGTAAAGTACTTAGACATATGGAAATATATTGTACATCAACGATGGAGAGGAATGTGCCGAGGCAGACTAAATTTTTTCATAAGAAGCAACCAAATATATCATTAAGAGAGATGAAAATTAAAAATCTATTTGAATCTCTACAAGTTGAAGCTAGTCCTTTATATACTGAGGAAGATCAAGATTATCATTCTGTGTTGAGTATGAAGCCAAATACTTGGGTCAAAAATAAAAGGGTCAAGCATGTGGTGGCTGCATAAATTGCATTCAAGGAATTAGATCGCACTAGGATATGGAACATTGATAGTGGATGCACTTCCCATATGACGGGAAATAAGGATCTAGTGACTTAAATCGAGTATGATAAACAAGGTATCGTAAGATTTAGTAATGATTAGGGATTGAAAATTATTGGTTTAGGAAAATCTATGTTTGGAGGAAATGACTTGAGATGAGTAGATTTCTTGGTTATTGATGGGATTAGTCATAAATTTCTTAGTGTAAGTCAATTGTGTGACTCGGGGAATGCCATAAGTTTTTATAAGAAATTAGGTATCATTAAGGATAAGGATGGTGCAATTGTGTTACAAGTAAAGTGTACGAAAGGGAATCTATATCTCGTGAGTGGAGAATAAGATATGTTCTTTCTGCCCAAGGATGAAGAAAATAAATTATGGCATAATCATCTTGGACACATAACCCAAGGTTCCTTATAAGATCTAGTGAAATATGATGCAGCTCAAAATATCCCTAGATTATCATGTGATCGTACTCATACATGCAATTTTTTCAAATAGGGAAGGATTATCTTGAAAAAAAATGGGATAAGGCATCAAGTTTCAGTAGTAATAAATCCACTGTAGAATGACGTAGTTGAGAGAAGAAATCGGATTGTCTACAACATGGCCAGAACAACTCTCATTGAGAAATACCTTCTGAATAAATTTTGGAAAGAAACAGTGATTATAGTAGAATACACTTAGAAAATAGTTTTACTTTGTTCAAAATAGGAGAAGACTCCATAAAATTTATGGTATGGAAGGTAGCCTTCATTGAAGTACTTTTGAATATTTGGGAGTAAATGTTTCATCCTAAATAAAGAGAAACATAGGATATTTGAATCATTTGGGGATGAAGGGATATTTCTTCAATACTCAAAGAAAATAAAAGCACAAAAATGCATTAATAAATGGATAGGAAAGATAGTTGAAAGTCATGATGTGACTATAGTATAAAATGAACAGAATCTTTAGAAAATACATGATCAAACTCAAGAGGATAGTGATGAAGATATGAGTAGATCCAGAGACCCTCTAGATCGAGAGGATGATTCAGAAGAAGATGTAGATGATGAGAATAAATTAGTTTTTACCCAGAGATGAGAAAGAAGAGCTAAAATTGACAGGCAAAACATAATTGGTGATCAGACATCACCAGTGCAGACAAGGATGATGAAGACTCTACAACAAGCATCATACTTATCATAGGTAGAACATAAATGTTTTAATGATGTAGCTAGAGATGATAACTAGGTTTAATCCATGAATGATGAGCTTGAACAAATTGAGAATAATCAAACATGGGAGATTGTTTCAAGACCAGCAGACAATAATGCCATAGGTACAAAATGGGTTTTGTGAAAAACAAATTAATGAAAATGGTGTTGTGGTTAAAAATAAAGCATGACTTGGGTGAAAAGGGTACTCCCATATAGAGGGTATAGACGTTGATGAAACATTTTAACATGTTTAAAGGCTAGAGACAATCATATTATTCTTGGCCATAGTAGTGAAAATATGTTTAATGTTTTTCATAAGGATATAAAGTCAGCATTACTAAATGGAGTTCTAGAAGAATAAGTTTACATTGTGCAAAAAGATGGTTTTCTCATCCATGAATATGTGAATGGGGTTTTTTAGCTAAATAAGGCTTTATATGGTTTGAATAAAGCACCAATATCATGGTATTCAAGGCTTGATAGATTTCTAAAAAATCTTGGTTTTCAGCATGGTGTAGTTGACTAAAATATGTATTTCAACAATGGAAACAATAAAAGGATGATGGTTCTGGTTTGTGTTGATGACATAATCTTTGGTGGATCAGATAGAGCACAATGTAGACAGTTTTCTGAATTCATGAAAAGTGAGTTTGAAATGTCGATGATTGGTGAGCTGATATTTTTTTTGTTTTACAAGTGATGCAGGGAAAATGACACTTTTATTTCTCATTATAAATATTATAAGAAGGTTTTGAGAAGGTTTGGAAAGGATAAATCCAAATATATGAATACTATGGTAGCAACCTGGTTGAAAATTTCATGAGATGATAAAGGCAAGGTAGTTAATAACATATAATATAGGCAAATCATTGGAAGTTTTTTGTATCTGATAGAGACAAGGCCTGATATAGTATTTTCCGCATGCCAAGCAGTGAGGTATCAAAGAAATCCCATGGAGAGCCACATGATTGTAGTAAAAATAATTCTTCGGTATATCAAGGGCACAGTGAATTTTGGCCTAATGTATAATGAAAAATCTCAGCTAGAGTTATTTGGATATAAAGATGTGGATTGGAACAGTTCAGTAGATGATAGGAAATAAACATCAGGAGGTTCCTTTTATCTTGGAGGGTTATGTATTTCATGGTTGACCAAGAAACAAGATTGAATTTCATTGTGCACCGCCGAAGATGAATACATTACAGCTACTCAAGCTTGAAGGCAGCTATTATGGATGAAACAACAACTTGAAGATATGAGAATTGAAGTGAAATCTCTGATCAAAATCCATTTTTATAATTCAAGTGCTATAAATATTAGAAAAAATCCAGTCTATCACTCAAGGACAAAGAACATAGAAATAAAATATCATTTTATCAAGGATAAGGTGGAACAAGGTCTTGTGAAGTTGGAGTATGTGCCTACAGAACAATAAGTTTCAGACATTATAACAAAGTCCTTACTCAAAGAAGCATTTGAAAGGCATCGACTAGCTCTGAGAGTCCAGTCGACTTCCCAGACTTGAAAAAGTGTAGATGTGGGTCCTCCTCACCTTGAGGTATGATGTGTTTTCCCTAATGTGTTGATATGTGTTCTTTACCCTATTTTAGACAACCTTGAAGTGACTTTTGGGTTCATTGACAAAGGGGGAGAAAGCGTGGCTATTCTATGGGAGAAAAGACACTAGGATAATATATTAACTAGATCAGAAAGATATGGGGAGTTGAAGCTGAAGATATTATAGAGAGAAATAATATAGGGCGTATTAAATATGATGATGCTAAAAGTGATTGATCAAAGATTACATATCACGATAGCTGATGTTTGTGATGAAAGAAGGTGATTGGTTTCATGAGCTGGTATCAGAAATTAAGTGGTCTATTGATGAACTTTTCATTATGATCTTGTTTCTCACACCGATCATGGCTCATGTGGGCTTAGAGTATGTTTTGAGTGAATCTATGATCACTATCTTAATCTCCTAAAGCGAATGGTGGTTGAAGTTGGAAGGAGTTTTAAGGAGGTGTCAAAATGCACAGAATTGTTATGAAAATAGTTTTCAACAGTAAAAAAGGGGTATATTGTTGGGGAAATCTCCCTTAATGTGTCCTCTCAGTATTTTTTGGGTGTGGTTGTGTTTGTTGACAAAGTCAGCTGATCACAAATGAGTATGGTTAGTATTTTCTGAAGACATGTTTTTATGGTGGCGCAGTGTCCCAGTGTTTGCCAAATTTTTGGGCCTCAAAATTTGGAACTTTATTTTGGAAATGTATGGTTTTATTCATAAGACTGTATAGTATGAAGAATGGTGAAAAAAGTTTGAAAAGGAAGATAAATGTAGATCCTAAGACATGGATCTTGTACCATATTTGGGAATGGTATGCGGCCGCAAACCACACAGTGAGAATGGTGTGCGGGAGCAGTCTATGAAACCAAAAATGGTTCATGGAGGAAGGGGATATGTTATGTGTATGACTTGTTATTGGTGGAGGAGATTGACCACGTAGGAGAAAAGTCAGTACGCAGACCGCGTATGAAAAATGGTTCACATCAAGGCTTATAGTTCGTAGTGGCAGGAGGATTGGTATGTGGTGGAGTCAGTACCAAATCAAAGATTTGGTAAATCTTGGATTAGCGGTTTTTGCAGATTTACTTTCCCATATAAGAATATATAATCCCACCGATTAAAACTGATACCAAATATAGTTATAGAAAATCTATTGCAATGGGATTTCAGCAAAGTCCAAAAAAAGTTCATGAGGGATAATTTCGTGATAGATAAAGCGGTTTGACTGGAAGAAATTCCACTGAAGGTTTTTGTGGAGAACTGTAAATCGCATAGGACATGGTACATGGGGGAATAAGGCACGGTATGCAGGTGGTTTTCAAAGGCAGTCTGTGAATAGAGAACAGTTTACAGACATAGGGTGTTTCACAGAGGAGGATCAGAAAGTCGGTACGCGTATGCAGTATGTGATAGCGAAGGCGGAGGCAGTCGACGGATGAAGGGAGGTTCGTAGAAGTGGAAGCAGTACACAGGGGAGGAGTTCAGTGTACCATACCTGGTACACAATATGCAGAGGAGAAATGTGGTTAGTGATTTTCACAAGGAAGCTTTCAAAAGCTTCAAACCATTTTACGAATTTATTTTCTAGTATCTAGTAGTACTCAGGAAGGTAGACTTAATCTATGGGTGAAAAAGGAACTTCAATAGAGCATCTACCAATAGTTGAGGATGTAGGAATTCATGAAAGTGAAGGGACCTACATGTCCATAAACTATGTTTGATCTATAAGTCTTTAAACTGTGGGTGGATTCCTTTCCAAGAGTAGTGAGCAAATGAAGAGGAAGACGGTGACCCTTTCCACTGGCAGTGATCCAGAGAAAGAGGCATAGGGAGTGACCCTTGGTAATGTAGTGAGAAGACCCTAAACCTTGTAAAGGCAGTGTGCTTGGGTAGAGAAGATCTATCCTAAACATTGTAGTCATTACTGGTAGTGAGCCTTAGAGAATTTGGAACATCGGCACATCGTCGTTGTATGCTCCTTGGATGTATCCTAGGGAGGGTGAACTAAGTAAAAATCATTATTTCATGTGCATGATTTCATATCTATTCATATATTAATATCAGAGGAAGAGATAATTGAGTTTTGTTTAATAACAAAACAATATCCAAAGGGGGAGAATTTTTAATCTTTCATATCCTGATTCACCCCCCCCCCCCCCTCAGGGTATTCAACCTTGTGGACCTAAAAATAATCATCATGGAAATTTGAATACCTACTACTGAAAATGAATATATCAAATTTTTTCCGTCACAATAACCTCAGGACTCTTAAATTTCATCATTAATGAGAAATTATGTTATTTATATACATTAATACTTTATGATTATAAAATCCAAGATATTAATAATTTTTCTTAGATATATCTTACAACAGAAATACCTCCTTCCACCTTATGTATATCTAAAAAAAATAGATTATGAACTCTATCATTAAACTTTCCCAAATATCATCCTTCAATATTTTGATAACATTGGATGTTGAACACATTCAAAATCTTCATGTTGGGATTCTTCCCAAAACACATTTCATAAGACATTTTAATCAAATTTTTATGGTTTAAGCACCGATTATGAATATATATAACCACTATTTTATCTTCTCTTAAAAATAATTATGATTTTTCATGATCTAATAACATTGTTCTCCTAATTTCCACTAAACTTAGGTATTACATTCCACTATTACATTTTTAGGGTATTTATAGAGCACTATACTCATATTTATTCGTTTTTTCTTAATATATGACTCAAATTATTCATTCTTATATTTGAATCAATTATCAAACCAGAAAAATGATGAAATACCTTGTTCTTTTTTTAGAATATCTATTAAAATTATTAAACTTATCAAGAGCCTTTAATTAACTCAATATTAAATAGATATAATAAATACCATTAAAATTATCAATAAAAGTAATTATTTAATTATAATTGTTTGATGAATTTAATATCATTGGTTCAAAAACATCTAAATGAATCAATGCAAATAGATTCTTGTTTTTGATCTCCACATTATTTTAACTCTTATTCGCTATCATTAATTTCAAATACAAATCATAAAGATTTTTCCTTCTACAATTCTTGTTTTTCCTATATTTATCAAGGAATCATATTTTATGATATTTTACATGTCCTTTTGACCAAAATGGCCAATAATTTTATTCTATATCTCATTTTAATAATTTAAACGCATGTAGTAGGTGTTTTAATCATTGAAAATTGTAAATTAGTTGTCTCTTATTTATTATCCCTTCATGATGATAGTGTTATATATCAATATCTAAATGAAAAATACATTCTCTCAAAATATCACCTCATTCCCACTATCACAAAGTAGAGAAGGACTTAAGATATTATGTCTCAACCCATTGAAAAAGAAAACATCATTTGATTCAAATTTATTTTTTCCAATTTTTTTCCCTCTAATACCATTGGCATTTAAATAACCTTTATTCCTAAAATTCATAGTTCCTTTATCATAGAAAAATATCCTTTAATAGATTTTTGTTTTTGGTCATATGTGATGTGAAACCACTAATCAAGATATAATTTTTTTCACTTTTAAAATATTTTAATCTATCTCAAAAACCATATCTTATTCTTTATCACAAATATAATTGATATATTTTATTTTATCATTCTTAACTAGTTTTTCAAGTAGTAAAGAGAAAAAAAACTTGTGATATGTTCATGTTGATCATAGTTACAAAAATTTTACTCAATAGTATCAAAAGAAGTTATCAGCTTTATTTTCTCTCTTAGATGTTATCTCAGTATTCCTCTCTTATCATCATCATGTCCCCACCTTGAATAATGGTCAATTTTTTATTAAATAAATTATATATTGTAATAAATCTTATAAAATTTATACATTTACAGTACACAGTACCAACATTTTATTTGAAATCAAAATCACCTCATCATTTGGAAATTTTTCTTCTAAAAATTTTCTTTTTGTCTTTTCTTCAAATATAAACTCATTTTATTTCTATAAACATTATCATTATTTGTAATTCTCTTCATCACCTTTGATTTTATGTTACACTTAGCCTCAAGTTTTTAATTTTTCCATGCCTCTTTATTTTTATGATTTTTATCAAGAACACTTAGAGTAATAATGGGTGTATTATCTATCATTGCTCAATATATAACGTTTTCCCTTATTAAAAGTAATTTAACTTATTTTTCACACTATTAGGTGTCTTATAAAAATTTTTACCACTAAATTGGATAATAAACAAGTTATTTTTTTACATCAATAACATTATTTTCTACTTTGGAAGATTCTCTAATCTTTGTAAAAAAAAATTTAAAATTATACTAAAATTTTATTAATGAATTATTAGGTTTAACCAACATTTAATCAATAACATTAACTTCATTGTTTTTAGAAATAAAATTAATTATAATAATTTGAATCATATTATCTCTTGACTCAAGTGTTTCATTTAGATTACCCATGATTCTTGAAAACTCCTCTTTCATATTGATAGTTTAATTTACATTTGATATATCACAGTAATAATGAAATATTATTGTATCTATAAATGAATCATCTTAATGATTTATAACTGAATCAAAATGATCAGGAATGAGTGGATGAATTCATTCATGTGATATCATGTATCACATGACTAGTGTACACTATGTTAGAAACCAATCATATGATATGATGGAAATGATTCAAGGGTATAATAAATTACAATATACTTGTTTTATTACATTTCTAAAAATATCTAACTTACACTAAAATTCATTAAGGAATTTATGTGAAAATCACAATTTATTTTGAATCCATCCAAACTCGTATGAATATAGTTTATCAAACTCTCTTCATTTTGGAAGTAGCATTTTATCAAAAATTTAATCATTATCCTAAGGACAAAATATGTTTCCCTATATTAAATTATACCATTAGAATCAATGGAATCACAATTTCATAAATGTAAGAAATGAGCGGTATCTAGAAACTTTTCAGAGCTACTCAAGTTATAATAGATTTTGGTGTGTTCTAGATCAAACAATTTCATATATCCATATGAACATTTCCACTATAAGATATATCATATACATCATATATATACCTATATAATCCATTTTCTTGTGAAATTGAGTGAACACTGGATAAGAAATATTTTAATCTAATATATTTCATCTCATTCACTCTCGACTCTTTGAAAAATACTGATTGGGATGAAAAATATATAAAAAGAAATTCATCTAGAAGATGAGTATAAAAAATGTCCCTCATTAATGTTTCTAAGCACATTAAATGTCACTTAAGTAAGAATGGTCATGAATTTACTCAATATAATTCAATCAAGGGCTATGTAACATCCCTCCCCAAATCACTATGAATTGTAGTTAGATTGGATCTCCACCTGGAATCATGTGCTCCTCCTAGTGCGCTAGAGGCTACTGGATATTAGTAGGGTGTCTAAGGAGGTATCATGGGTAAAATATTCACCCCATATTAGAGTGAAAATCACTATATAATAACCAAGAATCATGCATGTCATATCACATAGAGAAAATAAACATCAAATGAAACCATGAATAATAATAGTGCAGAAGTATACATATAGTCATAGAGGCCTGATCTCCCACTAGGTCGATCATATATACAGAATAAAAGTAAAAGGATAAAATAAGACCAAAATAAAAGTATAGGTGGATCCACTACAAACCATGAGCCTCACCACAACCTGAACACCAAATCCATTTTCATTTTCTCTAGTTCAATCTTGAAACCTTGATCCTCTACCCAACCTAAACCTAAAAAAAGTGATACCCACTCAAGTACCCAAGTGAAATGGCGGCCCGAGGAGGGTTTGAGTACAATAATTAGTGGTAAAAACCAACATATTGTCATACTATACCATCAATTTAGTTATATGTTCATGAGAAATTCTCAGAATAAATGAATAAACTATTGAAAAAAAAAATAAAACTACCACCAATACCTATTTTGTACCAATGTAAGAGTGTGTCTGAGCACATCACATGGAGTGTTATAACCTATGTACTATGTATCATACCATTTTCAGTCCATATTTATATGACCCAAATCAACTAAACCTACTTTGGATAATGAAGAGGTTCTTTGAGCATGTATCTATGATTTTTCATCATAATATAATAGACCCAAGTCTCCCCATTATACATATAAAGTATCATAAACCTCCCCTATGGAATTTTTCTCAACCGGTGGAATTAAAAACCTACCCTACATTAGTTTTTTTAGCTAATCCATACACCATAAAGTATCATGGAACTCCCATATAAGTGTTTACTTAGCAAGGTACCATATACCTTCTCTATATTAGTTTTCTCAATCAATAACAGAACCTCCCTAAGGTCTTTTTCCATAAATAAAATAAAAAACACCCCCAATGGGTTATAATTTTATAAAATAAAGACTTACCTTAATGGTGTTTTATATTCAATCAAAGAAATTATAAATAATAAAATAAAGACCCTATGAGGCAACCTGCCTCCAAAGGAAGGATCTCCTCAAAATCATTATACCATGAAGAAATACAAGGAAATAAGAGAAGTTGGGATATTATTTTTAGTAGAAACTAGAATCTTACATCCAAGTTCTCTCTTACTTAGAGGGCGATGTATTCTAAAATTCCCCCTGATGACATTATTCATTATATTGTCATTAACTTCTGATTGAAATGTTCCCAATGTAATCAACATTGTGATTAAGTTGACCATCTATTCCTTAGTTGTGCTACTATTTCAACCTTATAGATAGTCACTAATACTCTTCTCAAAGTGGTGTTCCCTTATACAACCTTCATTTAGGAAGACATCACAAACTTCATCAAGCTTCCCCAATCCAATAAGCTTTTGAATCTCTTTCTGATGGCTATATTGGATGTTCTACATGTTTTAGGGACCATCCAAAACAAGATAGTCTATGAAAATACTAATTTCAGAAAAAATTAATATCCTACTCAAATAATTACAACTATGGATAATGTCTATGCCCTCTAAAATGGTTATTGTGATAATTATATTCATGATCTTACCATGCTTAAGTGCCTTGGTATTAAAGGTAATTATCATCCTATTTCTGGAACATTAGAATTCATGTGGACTCCTCCACTCCCAGGTTGGATTAAATTTAATACATGTGGAGCTTCTAGAGGTAATCCAAGACCTTATAGTTATGGTTATATTTTTTAGAAATCATAACAGTGATGAAATGATATGCTTATATGGTCTAAGTGGAATAATTACATCTCTTGATGCTGAAATTATTGATATAATCGATGTGGTTGAAATAGAAAATCAATGATTATGGCTCAAATTTTGGATTGAATGTGACTCCACCACTGTGGTGAAAGCTATCATAAATGGAATTATTCATCTATCATGGAAGATGACTGCTAAATAGATGAAATTCATAGACCTTATTTTTTTCATGGTCTATATCATCACAAATTCATATAAGGAAGTGAACTATTTGGCTATTGTGCTAACCAATAAAGGGGTTACTACTCAAAAGTTAATCTAGCTTAATGATGTACCTAATGATCTATTATCTTTTTTACAAATTTATTTTTGTAAATAACCTTTTTCATACTTCTATAACTTTTCTTTTATCCAATAGGAGGCTTTTTTAGGAATTCCTTATTCTCATTAAAAAATAAAATAGTGAAAACTCAAGTACTCAGGAGAAAGTCCATAATCGGTCTAGTAAAAGGAAAATGAACTCCCTCTAATTAGGGTAAATACATCATATGGGTAACCATTGTGGTCCCCTAGGTATCATCAAGGCCAAGACACCTCATAAGGGTCCCTCAATCTCTTCTCATCTCTCAGGTCAGTACCCATCATAAGGGTGATGACCTCAAGTGAATCATTTTTTTCATAACACTCTTGGTTGTTTTGAACACCATGACTATCCATTTTTTTCACCAAAGTCCACTCACAAAGGTCACTAAGTCTTTATGGGGGAATAATACCCCTTGACCATTCCACTATCCTGAAGGCTCAAGGCCACCACTTATAGTCAAGGATTACTCATGCCAACCAACTAAACCACCACACACCTCTACTCAGGTGTGAAAAAAAGGAACCTATTCTTGGGCCACCAAAATATTTTAATTTAGACACACCCCTAAATGGGTAATTTCACCTCATGGAATACATCAATCATTAATCCTCATTCATTGATGGTTGAGGAGATAAAGATGATGCTTAAGTATCCAGTGTGGTCCCTGATATTCATTTTTTCACCAATGAAATTTCATTTTAAATTAACTAATTTAATTTAATTTACACCATTTAATTTAATTTAAACAATTCAATTATCCTTATAGGTCCAATCTCCTAGGGGTGATTCCATTCATGTCACATGTATATAAAAAACAAAAATATCATAGCTGAGTACAATGACCACTAAACTAATTCATGGAGATTCTCAATTTTAATTCCAACAGTTGGCAATTCTAGCAAGGCTTATGAAGGATTTTCCAAGCATGATCAATCTCAATGATATCTATTTTATCTATGAACCATCACTCAAGACCCTATATTTTTTCAAAAAACTTCAAAAGTCATTTTCAATATTCAATAATTAAATAAACCATTTTATTAAAAAATGAATAAACACCAACCAACTCACTATGCACATAATTCTTAATGAAACCATGATAATACACCCATCGAATTTCTTAAATGGACTCTAGAAACCATTACTCAGAAATTCCCTGATAGTTAGTGATGATTCGATAGAAAATTAAATACTAGTTTAATGAAAAGAATAAGAAAAATTACTATAGAATCATACCTTGTCAAAACAATGAGATACTATATGAAAATTCGAACATGTGACATCATTTATCTAGGATGAAAATAAGTCCAAATAGAATCATTATATTCCACCATACTCGAGTGGAATATTCAATGAATATCTAATTCATATAAGTTGAAATTGGAAAGAAAAAGAAAAAGAGATCAATGGAGGTAGTTGTAGGATGGAACTAACCTTTATTCACTAAATAATTGACATAAAAACACCCCATAGAAAAGGATTTTCATGGTAGAAAAGGGTATTAGGTTATTCATATGAAGGAGATGAAAATAAGAATAAAGATGGGGGACCCCCCTTATAATTTTTACTGGGTAGAATAATAATTTTTCATCTAAAAACACACAACCGACTAGCTGGTTTGGGTCTACAAACAAGCTAGTGGGATACCTTCCAGCTTCTATGTGGCCACTAGAAAGCTAGTTGTTACAAAATCCCCTAGTATTTTTGTATACAGTAACCAGTCAGCTAGTAGATTCCCCTTGTTATTCGGTGGTTTTTTCAATCATGATAGTAGCAATAACCCCTGACCCTCCTGGATCTCTCCTAAGCCCCTTTAATTAATCTAAAGTCTCATTTCCCAAACAGTAACATACCTTTGAGACATTCAGAGTCTCAAATTTTTATTATAAATCTCAATTATCAAAAAAATACATCCACCAGAGTGGAAAATTCAAACATCTCTTGAATTTCAAAGTCTTGTATAGAAACGAGGTATTACAAACTCCCCAAATTAACACTTCTCACACTCGAGAAGTATCAGTGGACATTAAATTATCCATATTGACCTACATAGGTCACCATTTCAATTATAAAATGTCACATTTCACTCATGGATTCTTAATGTGCTTCTTGAGGATAACTCTGATTTAAGGAACTAGTCCTATTGAAACATGATACATCACTCAAATTCATCATCAAAACACCAAGATAACGCTCCATGGAATCCTTCCATTACAATGAATTGACATATCATCATCCAATTGATCATACTTCCTTTGGTGTTCCCCGCCATAATATTTATCTCATGAATCCAATTCCAAACCATGGAGAATCTAGCCATCGTAATTTCCTATCAAAAAATTTTCCTAGTTTTCTATTTATTACTTTAATGTGGTTTAAAATACTTGAAAAGAAACATGAGTGAAACACTGATCCAATTCCATTATAACTCCTCATTCCTAATTCTAAACTGAATTAATTAATCTCTACTATTCAATCACAATAAAAAATGTTAGTTTTCTTGGAAAGGGATTGACCAAAACCCAAAACATATTCATCATATCCAAAATAAAATGGTTTATGTGGTCTCTATCCCACCACATCCAGTCAAATATAAATCCACCATTTATACCATCTATATTTGACCTTCCTCAAAACATTTAGCTTCATTCAAATATGTGATTCTAAATTACATGATCATGATTTCTTCATCCCTGAAGGCATTACATGGTCATTTAATGTTCCCACTGAATTCCATAACAAACTCCCTATGAAACCCCATAGTTGGGTCATCATTCAACCATAACCACCATTATTATCTAACATGATCATCGATGCTCATCAACCCTGTCATGCTTGAAACCCATGAAAATAATCTTGATCCTAAATCCAATAATCTTTCTCGATCTAGAGACCTAATTAAATTTAACTATGGCATTATCCTACTTATCATAATTCAATTACCAACAAAAAAACCATGTCCCTTCCCACTCAAAGTTCATACCATCACTATAAATATAATTCTCCCTTACAAAGTAGTTCCATTTTCATCACACTACTGAGTTGAGTTTCTAATCATTGTGGCATACTCTATTTCCATTAATGAACGTAGTGTATGGACATGTCAAAAACCACTCATACATATGAATCATTATGAAACATCCTTATTATCACCCATTCCATTCCTATAGTAATTTCATTCATGTCCTACACTAAATTTAAATTCTTAAAAAGGGTCACACCCTCGAACAGCTAATGGTTCACTCCCCATTATTTGAATTTACTTATAATTCTCATCAAGATAAATCTTATCTGGTTTATCCATAATCATACATGTTTCACTCCCACTAAGCCACAGTCATCAAATTATTTAGAAATTTGGACCACAACCAAATCACTAAACCCCATCATCCCTCTACGTCCTCATAGTCATCACAAATTTTGAAAATTCAATAGGTTTCATATGTGATAGTGTACACCACCTTAATATCTCTAAAACATATAATGAATACACTCCCACACCACCCGATCAATGAAATGAAACTCAAAATATTGTTAGTCACACATCATCTAACTAGTATGAACAATCTCCACGACATCAATTCCATCTATCCAAGGTTCCCTAGGAACTTCTATTTCATATTAGTCACTTAAATTATTTCATGATCTATCTCACAATAACACAGTTCATGGGCATTATCCTAATATAGAAGGAGTGCATCTATGGTCTAAACATGTGATTATTCACTCCCTGGTTCCATTAAAACCAAAAAAATATACCCATGATTTCATAATGCTTTTAAAACACATCCTAAAATAATAGGGTTAGGAATCTGACTGATCTTTTCCTCCAAAACTAGCCATGATACCAAAGCACTCAAAGTGATTTGAGTTGAAGGAATCATCATGACAATGTTGAAAACCCCTGAGAAACTATTGTGCATCAGTTTCAAAAAAAATAACCTACCCATACATTCCATAAATAAGGTAATAATAATTGTGGGTTAATCCCTCACATGGGCTACCCTCAAATACCACTGGGAACTAACTCACTAAAACCCAAGTCTCATATCATGGGTAACTAGGTTCTTCCACCTAGCCCATAAACTAGGTATCATGTATAGGTCATAACTCATGAGACAATATTTTATACACCCATATCAAACATTTCATGGAATCTCACATGCCAAAATACCCACTAAAGGGGTCTCACATATACACAATAGGCATTTCATGCTAGAACCACCATCCACACCTAAGGCCCTAATCCACTACGAGTGTATTCCCATAAAACTGCTCCTTGGAGGATCATATTTTATCCATAAGAACAAACATGAAGGCATTACCCTAATACAACATGTATTGAGTGAATAATGGACACTTTTTTTGATTATGTATAATTTCATTCCATGTGATATGGGAAAACACCATATAGGTAGTTACTGAAACATTAATGAACTGAGACCATTTCTCAGTCACCTGCATGGGATTCATCACTAAGGAATCAAGTTCCTACACTAACCCATTAGGGTTATAGAATATCCTTTATAGGAGGAATATCATCCCCATAATCAACATCAGTCATGTTTCTATTGAATCTGTATGAACTTCCTTTATAATAAATTTTTATATATAAGTCAAACCAATAGAGTAAAATTCCACAAAGTACTAGTATGTGAAAACATCATATGAGTAGAATTTGGAACTTTAAAAAACTAGGCCTCTGTCATTAATGACATAAATCACACACTAGTAGTTATATATTTCATGTGAATCCTATATTCCTAACATGGTACATTAGATGTATCTTAGTACAGTGATCTAAGATCAAAAAGTTCACTAATTGGCCTATTTCCAATGGTTCAAGAGATAAAAATTTAATAACGCACAAATCATAAATCTCAAACATCATGTGCATATAACTATTAGAAAATAAAAATAATCATAATAGAATAGTTCAAGAACATTAATCCCATATCCATGGTAACTTGTACATCCATCAGGTAAGGTTTTTGTGACACACTATTTTGGGTTCTATCACAAGCACCGACAATTCCCTATATCTCATGCATACAATACCATAAAATTAAAAAAAAATTGATAACACTTTTTAATTTCCTACCATAGATCACTATGAATATTAGTCAGACTCGATTACCATGTTATCTCATGTGAACCTCCCTGTATGCCATAGGATTCAGACTAGCAGCAGGGGTCTAAGGGGATATTGTAGGGAGACTATACTCCATGTATCAAAGTGTGAAATCAAAAAAACATGCATCAGACACATCAGATCATGTAGATATAGTAATAAATAGATGAAACCCAGAATAATAATAGTGTTAAAGATTTCATATAATCATATGGCCTTAATCTCCCATTGGGATAATCTCATATAAAAACAAAAGTAAAAATACAAATAAAGACTGAAAAAATGTACCAGTGGATCCACTATAATCCTTAATACTCACCTCATTATAAACTCAAAATCCAATTCAAGGTGGCCATATTCAATCATACAACCCTGATCCTCAACCCATCCTCAACCTACAACAAATAATGGATGCTTGGGTACCTAACTATAATAGAGGCCTAAATGGGGTTTAAGTAAAAAAATTAATACATAACCACCAAAATGGTCATATACTACATCAACAATGTAGTGCTATGTGAATGTGAAAATCTTATAATAAATGAATAAATTGTTGAACAAAAATAAATAAAACTACCACAAATTCATTTGACGTCTTGATGACAGAGTGTCTCTAAGCACATCATGTGTACTATGTCAACCCATGTACCATATATCATATTGTTTTTTATCCTTAGATATATAACCCAAATCAACCATACCTACTTCAGCTAGTATTGGGGTATCTTTAAGCATGTCATGATAATTGTGCCTCACAATGTAACAAACCTGAGTCTCCCTAATATACATATCAAGTATTACATACATCCCCTATGAATGTTTTCTCATCTAGTAGTAACACATACCTAGCCTAGGGGATTATTCTCAGCCAATTTATAATCCATCAAGTATCACAAACCTCCCTTATAGAAGTTTTCTTAGGAAAGTATCACAAACCTCTCCTACAGGAGTTTTATTAGTTGATAACAAGACCAAAAGAATGGAATTTTCCATGCATAAAATAAAGATCTCCCTAAGGTAATTTTCCTTATATAAAACAAATACCACCACTATAGTAATTTTCAATTCAATAAACACAAGTTTAAATAAAAAAAATAGTGAAAACTCAATCCCCTAAGGGAAATACCATGCTCAATATACTAAAAGAACAATGACCAACCTATCAGCATGGCTAATATGTCATCAGGGAATCCAACTAAGTCCCCTAGGTGTCATCAGGTCCCAAACACTAGATAAGGGTCCCTCAATCCCACACCATATCTCAAGTCAACGCCTATAATAAGGGTGACATCCTCAAAACCATAACCTTTTAAAATCACTATAGGTAATCCCAAATACCTAACCTATTTATTTTTCTCACTAATGTCCACTCACCTAGGTTACCAACTATCCATCATTTAAGAACACCCCACAACCATTCTACTATTCTAAAGGCTCAAGGGAACCTCTTATAATAAATTCCTACTAAATCCAATCAACAAAAACGCCACTCACCTCTACTCAAGGGTCAAACCTAGGAACCTATGATAGGTCCACCCAAATCCTTTAATTCAAACACACCCATGGATGTGGTTCTTGTGTATTTGGTGATGCAACTATCATTAATCCTCAGTAATTAATGGATGAGGACAAAAATATGATGCTCAAAGGTCTAGTGTGGGCCCTGAAATATGTTTTTTCACTTATGGAATTTCATATTAAGAAAACCAATTTTATTTAATTTAAACCATTTAATTTAATTTAAACAATTTCTTTTTCTTAAGAGGTCTACCCATCTAGGGGTGATTCCATGCTTGTCACATGCATATACAAAAACAAAGATATCATAGTCAAGGAAAAGGTCCACCATGATCATATATTGAGCTTCCCAATTTCAATTCCAAGGGATCGAAGTTCATACAAGGCCTTCCAAGGCCCATCTAAGCTTAACCAAGCAGGAAAATGTCCATTCCAATATTTCACTATCACCATATCCCCTAGATTGTTCCAAACAAATTCAAACATAAATTTCAATATTCAATAGTTAAATTAATCATTTTATTAAAAAAAGTAAAACACCCACCAAATCATTAGGTTCACACTACTGAATTAAACCTTGAGAAACATCCCATAAAAGGTCTACAATGGACTCCCAAAAAAAATCTTGAGAAAGAACCTAATAGGAAGTGAATATTCTATAAACAATTCAAGATATATTCAATGAAATTCCTAATAAAATTCATTATGCCATCATACCATGATGAAATGTTGATCTACCATAGGAATAAACCACCATGGGATGTTCTTTAAATAGGCTGAATAGAAAACCTAAGATAATTAAGAGATTCTACCATATATTGGTATAATATCTAACCAATACCTAATCTATAGAAGTAGATATTAGAATAAAAATAAGAAGAGATCAATAGATATTGGTGGAGGAAGAAACAAACCTTTAATCAATAAAGAATATCTATAAAAGAACCCTATACTGAAGGGGTTTCAATCAATAAAATAGGAGGAGGTGTTGCATCCATAGGAGAAGAAAATAAGAAGAAAGAGGGGGATCTATGTTATAATATTAATTGGGGTGGAATGGAAATTATAGCCCTAAAAATACCCCATTAGATAGCTTTTTGGGGTCTACTGGCTTGTTGGTGGTCTATTGACCCACCATTATTGGACTACTGGCTAGCCTATGATTATTGTATCCAGTAGGGGTACTGTCTCCAACCACTGGATAGATAGTGGTTACCACTATATTTCCATTGGTTTGCTGCAATATTGATAGTAGAAACCACCTCGACCTCTTCCTAGGCTCTAGTAATCCCTTGAGATGCCTCCCAAGCCTCCTTACTCACCTAAAATCGTCTTTTTAAGACATTTAAACTCTCAAAATTTTATTTTGAATATAGAATCTCAAAACAGCCCATCCACCAAACTCAAAAATTCATAATTTTCTTGAATTTCAAAATCCCATACGGACATAGGTGTTACAGGATAGATATATTTTGTCATCATATTATTATTCTAATTACATATTGGTTATTTTCCAACTAATCACATGATTAGTAACATTCCGAACCACCCCATGATTCACTAATCCTTAATGATTTCATAATAAAGGTATCAAAGTATGAAGGTTTTTTTCTTGGTATCTTGCCCAAATATGGTAAAGGAAGTTATTAATAATCATAAAGCGCTAATTATATCATTAGTTAAATGATATTCCATTATTTATACATTTTTGGGTCAGTATCTATAATAAATCACCACTTATAATATCATGAGTCATCTACTCATGATAATCTTAACATATCCCCACTACCTAAAATACGTTGTGATGATTATCGATTAGGGACAAATCTTAGTCATACATTGATAGAATATTATCATTTCACTATTTATATAATATAAATTTTACCAAACATGAATAAATTAAAAATGGATATTTACATGACTATAAAATATTGTAACATTTTACAACCATTACACCTAATGTCTCATGTCTCTTATACTAAGAGATTAAAAATAATACTCAAGATTTTGATGTGGTAATGGTTTCATAAACAGATCTACTACATTATCCTATTTTTTAACCAAAAATATCTTTACATTACCCCTATGAATTATATATTGAATGATATGGTACTTTTTAATGATGTGTTTGGTTTTTTAGTGATATTGGGGTTTTATGGACTACAAAATAACTCCAATGTTGTCATGGTAAAGATAAATTTCTACCTTATTGATATAAATCACCCCAAGTTCATTGATGAACTTATTAATCCAAATAGCTTCCTTAGAAGCATCTAATGCAGTGATGTATATTGCCTTTGTTGTCTAGTCCACTATATTGGGTTGTTTGGAACTCTTCTAACTGATAGCTCCAACATTTAGGTAAAACTCAAAACTATATTGATATCTCATGTAATATTTATTGAATTCAAAACATTCATCAATTTAAACCATTAGATAGGGATCATCCTCTTCTCTAAATACCAAGAACATATCCTTATTTTTTCTTAAGTACATAAGGATGTTTTTATATCAATCTAGTATCCAAAACTAATTATATTTTTATCTATATGAAATTATCAAAGAATAAGAAAATTTTGGTCAAGTAAAAAATGGATTACATGATAAATCCTATGGAGGATCCATCCTTTATCACTATTTAGAAGTATATTGAATGTTCATATGATTTATTCCATGTAACACTGGTAAAGAACACTTTTTGGAGTTCTCTATTCTAAAAAACTTTAGAATATTACTAATATATGTGTTATGAATTGCTCCAAGAAACCTTTAACATATATCTATATAGATATTCATACATACTATATAGGTTTCTTCACCCATGACTTTCCTCCATAATAATTTTCACAACCACATATTAATAAATTAAATTTAGGTCATCATTTCTAATATATAGTATTTAATCCACATACAATATCTAAAATACCACTACCCTCCCATTAATATTATTATATATAAAAGAATAATCCAAAATTTTATAAAACCAAAATCTTTTATTACATTATAAATCTAGAAATTCCAACTAAGAAATCTTTCTTCAATCCATAAATATATCATTGTAACTTCAAAAACTTAACAGACCCATTTGGAAAATCAAAACCTTTGGATTTCATCCTATAAAAATTATTAACTAAATTCTCATTAAGGAAATTGTTTTTAATAACAGTTTGATATATCTCATAATTAAAATGAGAAATTATGGAAACTAATTTCCCAATGGACTTTATCATCGAAACAAGTGTAAATTTATCTTCATATTCAATTCCAGGAATTTTTATATAACCCTCTACCACCAAGAATGATTTATAGGTAGAGACTCTACCATCAATGATGTTTTTCTTAAATAAAACACACTTTCACCCTATAGGTCACACCCCATCTGATGTATCCACCAAGTTACAAACTTGGTTAGTGTATATAGTATCCATTCTAGATTCTAGGGATTTCAACCATTTATCATAATGATAAATCTCATTAGACTCTTGGTAGGTTATAGGTTCATAAACTATGAAATTTATTTCATTTTAATTTTCTATAACAAATTTGTATCTATCAATCTCCCAATGAATCATACCAAAACACTATGGTTATTTTGTTACTTGAGTTAGTTCTTATTCTATAACTCTTCATGGTACTATCTCAACTTCTATCTCAAGAACACATCCATTTGTTAGTCTTAAACTTCTCTATAGTTTACTTTTATCCCATTAAATATCTTTATTTGATTCAATATTAAGAAATATATATATAATAATAAGTGTTAAATTTGAAGGTTGATAATAGAAAGGTTCAATTTCGTAAAGAATGATTCCTAGGATTAAATCATAAAAATGGAAAGTTTCATCTTCTTGAAGACAGGATTACAAATATAGAATCTTCTTATTCAAATTTAAAGAAGTTATTGGATTAATTTAAAAAGATTAAGGTCATTGTGGAGATTTTTTCAAATAAATAATAGTTTCTTCTCTCGAATATTAAATTATTTTGTAATAATCAAACATATTTTGAATGAATTGTTCAATAAATGTTTGTTCATAGCATTTCGAATGAATATTTTATAATATTTTTTTGGATGAACTCATTTTCAATATTTAGGATGAATGTTATTTTATATGAACTTTTCTTATAGAATCATTTCTATCTAATGTTTCATGTACACTTTCCACCTTCTTTTTTTAAATCAAAAAAGCCGATAATTTTATAAAATAATATATCCTATGAAATTTGAAAAAAACTAATTTTCTAAAAAAATATTTCAAAAAAAATATTAAATTAAGGTGGATAAATAAAGATATAGGAAGAAAATAATTAATGAATAAGAATTGTTTTATGAATAAGAAAATAATAATTAATTTATTAAATGTGTTAGTAAAAAATGGAATGTAAGTTTTTGAAAGTTATTTTTAACTTTAGTTTTCTATTTAAGGGTTGTGATTTGTGCTTTTCAAAAAGTGAGAGATTGTTAAGTTGAAATTTATACTTTCAAAAATTTCTAATATTTTTTTTGAAAATCACAACACAATTTCTTAAATAACATGTTTTACTAACTTTATACTTTCTATGTTTCTATAATTTTTTTGTAGAAAACATATGTTTTTTCCAGTTGTAGAAAACTTTGTTAATCGGATGATCATTATAATTGGAAAATATTTATTAATCAGAAAAATATTTATAATCAGATGATCTTTTTAATTGGATGAAACTTTATAATTTATTTAAATTTATTGTGTACATAAAATTAATGATTTCATATTTCATAAAAATGAAGTTTTTATAATCTCTAACTTACAAAGTATAACTAAGTCTCACCAGATGAATCCCCGAATTAGTAACTGAATAGATATTTATAGAATGAAGTAAAACATACTCTCATGATGAAACTTTGTAAAACATATTGGATGATGATTTTCATTCCTCTTAATGAATAAAATTAATCTTATCAAGCATACAAAGTTTACTGTAATGGATGGAATATTTTACATTATTACGATGATTATACCAAAACAACCATCAAAAAAAATCTATACATAACATTCCATGTTAAGGAAGAGTTCATCTGAATCCATAGTAAAAAACTCCATGAATCATAGAATATTACCATTTTAGATTTACCTATAAATAGAGTTGAATTTTAAGAGGAGGGAGCTGATACATTTGGAAATCAATCTGTTTGAAGTTTAATTTTTTTTATTTGTAACATATGATTACTACTTTGTGATTTTTAATATTTGGAGAGATTTATAGTTTAATACATATATATAATAATTCTAAATTTCATAAAAAAAATTTAATTTTTAATTTTTGTGTATGATCAGGTCTTATTAAGGATGCCCATGGATAGGAAGACTATTGTGTTCAATCTTTATGATCAATGGATTATAGGACTAGGAATATAGATTTATTTTGATCTTTGTGATGGAGTGATTTCTTATTGAAGAAATTTATAACTTTATAGTTAGGGTAAACTATAGATACCATAATTTAAGGTGGTTGAATTAATTTATAATGAAGGATAAATTATCTATATTATTTTATAAAGTTTCTATAAGTTCTTATTTATAAATTTATAAACTTTTTACTTTGCATGTTTTCACAAGTTTTATTTTCCCTATGAATTTGTAATGAAATTATAACTTTGTTATAAAATTTTCTTATTACTCTAATTATATATAATTACCATAATGAATTTAGTCTGATAATATCCTTATAAAGATCAAACAAATATTTATTCTGATAAACTAAAAAAGAGGTAAAAGTTAATTGTAAGATTTATTTTTATAAGCTACAATTAAGCCCCCCCCCCCCCACCCCCCCACCCCCCCCCCCCCCCCCCGCTTTTATCCATTTACATACTCATACAATCCTACAGAATCATGCCAATAATATCCTATATTATTCTTGGATAATTGAGTCGAAAACACTTTAACTTAATCCATTATATTGATATAAACTCAAATTTATCCCTCTGGTATCCTAACTCTTAGATTTTACCAACTAAGTCTCACCCAAATATAATAACATGATTCGGTTAACTAACTCTTAAAATTAAACAATTTCATTATTACCTGAACAAGATAATTCATGGGCACCCAACTTTAGTTTAACCAACCTCGTTGAATGATCATGGTTTTCACATGTGTTTTCTTTGGAATGAATCCCAAACATAGTAATTAAATAGGTTTTCTTTTAATGTATCACTAATTTAATATATATCACATGCATATTAAATCCATAATAAATTCATCACATTCCATCTTTATTATCTCGTATTCAATTCCATTATGTATTCATTCTTCTAATGAATTAGTTTTGGAATCCATATTCCAACCAATAAATTAATATGTTCATGCTATATTAATATGTAATTATTTACACAACCCATAGTTTGTGTTACTCAACCAAATATAGAATCCAAAAAAAATACATATATATAAATGCATCCTATAAATAAGATATATAAACTACTATTCTAAAAGGTTTAGAATTATATAAGATTTATAATCTCTATATGAGTAAGCTAAAAGTCACAAATATCCAACCTCCAGCTTTCAAGAATAATCCATATGCCTCCATGAAAGTGGGAATTCTGGACCAAAGTCCCACTACCCAGGGATAATTTACTCAAGTGAGAATCCACTTCCTCACAACTCTATATCCTAATACATAAAAACTATATTTAATAACTAAATTCATGATAATATCTTAAATTACAAATCAGGGTTGAGGTGGATGAAAACTAAATCTTATATTTTCGTACATAGAATGTAATGAATGGATAAAGAATTTATCATTAATTTATCACATAAATTAAATCATACATAATATCAATATTTTATAATAAATTTATAAATATGAACATTAAAAAGGAATAAAAAAATTAAATAAACATTTTTTCAAATATAAGATAAAAATATAAACATTTAAAATTTTATTTAGGTATGAAAATATAGTATTAAAAATTCCTAACACTTATCATTTATAAATAATTTATAAATTATAATCAATTCTAGAAATAAAATACTAAATTTTAAGCATTTAAGTCTATATTGTACTATTTGATAGATAATAGGTGCTATCTAATGTAGGGTATGGCTCCTACGATATGCATTGTCACATAATGGAAAAAATCTTATGTATTGTGTAAAGTTTTATATAAGTATGTTTTTTTCATTCCTAATAAATTTTTCCAAAAAAGGAAATAAACTCATCTTTGTGAAATTATTTTACATTTCAAAAAATATATTACACATCAAAATAAATCCTTATTTTATAGTAAAGGTAAATATTTTACACATAGCTAACTTTCTTACATATAAATAAATTTATTACATATCGAGAAAAACCTTACATTTCCCTATATATATAATTTATTAGAAAAGTAAATATATTATGTATTTTTGTTATTTTAAGATATAAAATATATCATTATTATGACATGACACTCTATTTTCACATATCCTTGATTTTAGTCTTAGCCTATGATAACACATATCATAACTTATAGAATATAAAAAATCATGAGTTTCAATATATCATATGAAATAAAAAATAAAAATCATATGCTAAAACAAGATTAAAACATAATTAAAATATCCTATATCATAAATCCAAGTGATCTATTGGTTTTCATTCATCCACACAATATCTTATTCTACAATATAGATGAATCATATTAGGTTATACATGTTCTATAAAAAATTAATAAAAAAATGTTGATTCATTGATGAAAATAGATTTAATACCACTTGTGGTTTTTTGATTCATCATATCATCATAGTAGTGAAAGTTACCCATTATAGTTTCTGATCTATAATCAAGATAATCAAATGTAAAATGAAGAATATAAATAAATCTATGTATGTTGATCACACTAATCTCCATCTCTAAATAACATTATATAGTATACTTGATTGGGATACCTAATAAATGATTAGATTATTCTCACCTCCACAGGTGTTACACCAACCACTATGAACCATGTTCATAAAAAGAGGCCCCTTGAACACTAAAGGCCTTTCAGCACCTTCTTCGCAATGATATGTAGTGATCATGGAGAAAGAGATATTTAGGTATGGTTTTTAAGTATCAGGTTTCCACCAACAAGTAGATAATACCCCTTATATTGGACCTATTAATTAAATGAATAGATTCAAGCATCATCTTCCAACTCTTATAATTAATTATATATTATAATAACATATGATCTTTCAATTTTGGTTGATGGAATACATCAAATGATCATGATATTTTTGTGTAGATATAAATTAATAATCATAATAATTCATATATGATATAAATTTATCCTGAATATGTGAAATAAGACATGCATGTGATGTCACATATCACATGTCTATCATGAACTATGATAAAATCCAATCGTATTCTATAATAGAATCATATGAATGCCCATATTAGTATCCATGATTAAAGGATATAACAAAATATAAAATTCTTATTATATAAAATTTATAAATATAAAAAAAAATTGATTAGAAATATAATAGTTATATTATAATAAATGAATGAGAAATAGGATAAATTATTGAGAATTGAAAGAGTTCTAAATTTCAAATAATATCTAAATTTAAGAAAATTGTCATGGGTTGTTTGATTTTGGAATGGATTTGTGAAATTTGTTATAATTTCCTCCCACCTACTCCCCTTATCCTACCATTATAATCTAGAAAGTTACAAGGGTGTTTTGAAAATAGACTTGGGCCCAAAAAAAATTATTATGGGCATGTAACTTTATAGTGTCATACACACATGATAATAGAACCACATTGTAACTTGATAATTTTACACGTGATGTGAAAAAATCCTAAAAAAATGGTGTGATTATTATTTCAAACAATTATCATTTCTAAACTCCTTCCTTAGACACACTATGACATTTAGAATATTATCGTTCCCATTTTTAACCCTAATAAGTCAAAACCTAACATCAAATCTTTAGATTCTTCCCAAACATATCCTTAGTGTCCCAAGCACTCCCAAAGGTAAAGTAGATGACCAAGGAAGGTATAATAGACTATAGTATATATCTTTTAAATGATTCAAGTCTAAAATAATCCAAACCAAACTCACAAAAAGAAAAATACATCCATGAAAACATCATGTGAGATAAATCTTAAACAGAAATCTCTTTCTCGCAAGAGTGAATCAATCACACCACAACACAAGGAGATACAACCACAAAGACATTAAAAAAAAGAAAAATCCAAATCTCATCAAACTATCATAATATCATAAATATATGACTCATTTTATAATGTATATTATTCTTAAAAACTATTCTTCTATAAAATACAAACCAATGGAATAGAACACTCACACAACCACCTCTCATGATGGTTATAAATATTTTTAGGATACTCCAAAAGGTTGCATCATCATTAATATATTACTCACCATAACATATGACACGAGCATAATCATGATGAAATCAATGAATTAGTAACACATGGAATACATCATTGATCCAATTAATCTATGGAGGAAATTTCAACCAACATGATACCTCACCTATGTGCTCCAACACCTCATAAGGTTTGATGAATTAAGGATAAAGTTTTCTTATACAACTGATCCTTCAATGTCCATGATGAAGATAATATTTAGAAACACATGGTCTCCAATATCAAACACTAAAGGCCTCCTCATACGATTTACATAATTCTTACGATGGTCTTGAGTGGCCTTAATGTAGTCATGAATCACTCAAATGATCTATATCATTTTTCATACCAATTACAATTCAAGAATCAATGACTCACTAACCTTTATGTGGTATAATAAATATTTTTATGGTCATATATACAATACTTCAAACATTGTCATACCGATGATTGATAATGGTTATTATAGGGAAACTTAAGAAAATACAGGTTCTTAACCCAAAAACCTCTATATTACATAACAAAGGAGAACCATATGTCCTTAAAAGTTTAGATAGTTATCTCTATATAACCAGCCAGCTGAGGATAGAGTGTAGTGTTAAGGCATAATTGAGATCCAAAATAATAATGAAAACCCTTATATAGTTCTGAGTTAAAAAAGGATCATGATCTATGATGGTCATTTTCCGAACCCCATGAAGTTACATAATCCCCTCTACAAACATCCCTGAAAAAGAATCTACCAATATTGGTTTCTTGATCACCAAGAAATGAGTCAACTTCATTAACTAATCCAAAGTCACACAAATAGAATCACATCCTCCCTAATCTTGAGGCACACAAGTAATGAAATCGATAGATATTTCCTCCCAATTCCATCAGGGAACATCTAGTAGTAGTTGAAACCCTATATAAACCTAATGTTCAGTATTCATCTTCTGATAGAACAAGAAATGAAATATAAAATTTTTTACAAACATATACATCCTCAATCACCAAACCTGACTCCTCAAAGCATGATACATCTTATTCAGGCCAAGATGCACTACCAATGGTGAGATATTAAACTCAAATATAACCACCTCACACACTTATAACAAAAAAATCATCTCATAAAAAAACACCCAATGTTGATAAACCTAAAACCATGCCTCAGGGGTACCACCACAGACAATAAAATCCCACCAAATCTCTACCTCAAGATCACCAACTGTGACTCCTCCACCTATTGCATCAAGGATGATTTCACCATCATATAATATAAACAACCTCTACCATAGAATTTCACCATATCTAGATAAAATGATATAAAATACTCCATCAATATGTATGCATCCACATACTCATGGATAATATCACATTGGCACTTCATACTCGGTGCATCAATTACCATATTCCCCTTCCCTGGTGAATAAGAGACATTAAAGTCATAATCATATAATAAATGCATCCAACACAACTGAATTAGATACAAATCATGTTGAGAGAAAATATATGTTAGTATCTTTTGATTCCTAAAGACTATAAAGAAGTATTAGTAAAAAATAGTATAAAATGATAAATTTTTAACATTAGTTTTTTGTAACCAGTGTTAAATGTTTTTAAATATCATTTAATTTATAACAAATTCCAAAAACCATAGGTATAAGTTTTTAACATGGGTTATAAAATAATATAAATTGTAAATGAGTTTTTTATTTCACTTGTTACTCTAAACTATAATGAAAATCCCTAAAAAATTTAAAATTATACACTTAACTAATTATTTTGTCTATTCCATTAACCTAGTCGATGCTTCCTCCATTTTTCTAGCCTAAGATTAAATCATTCCTTAAATCAATCACCATAATCTACTTCCTTACTCCCTTATTATTCATTAACTACCATCCATTACCTTATTTCACTTCTATCCTTTGTCCACCACTATCAAATTTCCTACTATATTGTTTCATGGCTATTTTCGAGTTGTCACCTCTAAATCAGCCATATATTTTATATTCACTTTATTATAAGTTATTTTCTACTTCAATTCATATATGTTTCTCTAATTTAATATATATTATTTATAAAATTAGATTATATGATTATTCTTGTTATACTAAATCTAAAAATTGATGTTTTTTATTGTTTAAATATCTATTGTCAATGATTTCAGTAAAATTGTTTTTCAATTTTTTTAATTTTAGATTTTCATTGATTATTTATAAGTAACTTGGTATTTTTATTATTATATACTTTTATATTTACTTAAAAATACATTGTATTTTTTAATATTTTTATCATTTATATTTTAGTTATTTTTTAAAATCCCAAATGATATAATTTTTTCATGTTTAAATTAATATATATGAATAGTGATTTATCAATATTACTAATATTATTATTATTATTAAATTTATGGAAAGTGTATTATATTTCATAGAAAATGTATATCTTTTTTATTTTATATCATATATAGGAAAATATATATTTTTATTCTTTTCTAACATATATTTGAACTTAAAATTATTATTTTTTTCATTATATTGTGATAGAAAAAACATTTAATTAGTCTCTTTACCTTTTAATAAAAATATATAATGAATATATTGGTGTTTCTATAATTAAAAATAGTGTTAATATTGTCAATAATAGTGATAATATTTTTAATATTAGTGTTAATATTATTAATGTTACTATTACTATTATTAATATTAATATTTTTTATAATATTATTCATATTAATGTTAGTATTAATATTATAAATATTTTTAATAGTAGTGTTAGAATTATTAATATTAGTTTCAATATTATTAATATTTTTTTATTATTATTAATATTAAGAGAAAAATACATGGATCAATTTTTCAAGGATTCCACTTTATGTCCTACACAAAAGGGGATCAAACCCATGTCTGCTTAATTTCCCAAAATTAAAATTAGGGGTGGGTTTATAGTGCCCATGAAATTTACATGTGGCTAACTGGAATCAGTTTTTGTGACTTCATCTTGGTGCAGTGATCAATGTTCATGCATGAATACATGTGGGGTAGTGATGGTGGCATCTTGTTCGATAGTGAGATACAGATGGTGGTGATCGCAATCGTTGGGTGTGAAGAACGTGACACAAAGTGGAATTTGGTGTATCCACTTCTACAGGATAAAAATAAAAAAATATTTCATTTGGATCATTAATCTCTTTGGGCCACTTTGTTTTCAAGACATTCCAATAGTTCCTTTGGGCCACCATCAATGAGGTATCCCGACAATTTTAAATGTCATAAAAGAGTCCTAGTGGGTGATTTCCAATCCAAGATGGGAGAGATAAGTCCTAAAACACTAGTATACCGAGGTGACAGCGTTGTTTTAGTTTTTCATCCAATTAATTAAATAAAAAATTATTAATATGAATATATGTTTTAATACTATTAATATCAATATTATTGTTAGTATTATTAGTATTAAAGTTAATATATTTTAGGTCTTAAGGGGATGAAAAGAATATAAACCCACACACACACACACTCATTTGGATAGCATATATTACACCTCATCCCCCCCCCCCCCAAGGATAGGTCCACAACCATGCTAACCCATTACAATTTGATGCCCCAAAGGTCATGTGGATTGAAAGCCCTTTTTTCTAGACCAAGGCCCCTTACCTTTATCCAACACTATGCCATCATGTACCTATGTCTATACTCCTACCTATGTCATCTTATGCATCACCTACCTACGTCATTGGCCATAACTAGCCTAGAAATCCCCCCAAGGGAGGCCTCCATTTTTTGGACCGTGCTCATATGCAGAATTACGAGGTGATATTATTGATATTAATAACATTAGCATTTATATTATTAACATTAATATTAATTGTTCTAAAATTATTAATATTAATATTACTATTAATATTACTATTAATATTATTAATATTAATTTATGTTTCCTCATTCTTTGAACATTATATAGTATATGTATTCCCACTTATATAGCTCTCCTTTATAATCCTTGTTTTTCAGTTAATTAATTTGGGGGTATGGATCTTGGAATCTTTACCCACACTTTCATTGATTATTAATATTTATATTAATACTAATATTATTAATATTAATATTAGTGATAATATTATTACTTTTGATATTAATTTAAATTTAAATTTATTTATATTAGTGCTAATATTTCTTATATTTATTTAACAATTAAAAATATTAATATTCTGGTTAATATTATTATTATTGGTATTATTATTATTTATACTACGGTTAATATTATTAATATTAAGATTAATTTTAATATTATTAATATTATTGTTAACATTATTCATATTAGTTTTAATATTGTTACTATTAGTACTATTATTAATAGTAGTTTTAATATTATTAATATTAGTATTGGTATTATCGATATTAATATTAGTTCCAGTATTATTAATATTATTATTACTGTTTTTCATTTTTTAGTTATTATTTTCTTTTTTTATAAAATTATATTTGAATTTTCAATTAAAAGTACAATAAATAATATTCTTTACTTAATAGTTTCTAGGTGGTAAAGAATTATAGTTGGTTTACTAAATAATGAATAAGTGATGAATTTGAGGAGGGGGTTGATGATTATTTTGAATTTTCCAAATAGAAAGTCATAAACAATGTCCATGAATGATATGTTTAAATATGATAAAACTATAAAGAATATAAATCAAATATAATTTAATTTGTAATGGTTTTAATATGAGTTATGTTCCTTGGATATAACATGGTTAAATTGTGTATAATTTAAGATCTAATTATGATGGATATTTTCAAGATGAAAACACTAATAAAATTATGATGTGGAATTAATTTCGAAAGAACTTATGGTTGAGTGACTATACGATGATACAGATAAACCATTGTATCCAGTTTGTATGAAATTTATTATTTTTTCAACAGTGTTGATATTGGATAACATGAAATCCAAAAATATACATAATGAAAATATTTTTCTATAATTGATACAGCTATTGAAAGAAATACTTCAAGAAGATAATTATCTAACACATTCTAATTATAATTCAAAAATATATATTTTTCCTAATGGGATTGGGTTACAAAAAATACATGATTTCCCTCAATGAATGTGTGTTGTATAGAAATGAATATGAATGTTTTTTAGTCTTCCATAAATAAGGGACATCATGGTATAAGTTGAAATAAAGATCATAGGTTGATTTGTATATTTTTTCATGTACTAGGACTCCAATTGGGGAAATTTTTTATATTCCTATAATTCCTTATTTAAAATTTTTATTTTGAAAATTTAAATGATACATAAATGTTAAGATGGAATATAGATAAATTATTATTAGATGGAAAATTGTGTCCTCTGGCTGACTACCCGTAATGGAAGAAAATTAAACAAAAAATTTCTATATCTGAAAATGAACATAAAAATATCATGCATTGATTTTTAATATATGTAATGAATCAATATAAGATCCTTAGTGTCAAAAATAGTTTATGTCCTTTTTTGTTAGAAATTTTTAACTTACACGTAGAATTTTTTATAGAGTGAAAATATATCATGTTGAGTATGATGATTTATTTAAAAAATATTCTAGAAATGGTATTGATATTTACTTTTCACAATTAATTGATGATTTGAAACTCTTATAGTATAAAGGTACCAGAGTGGTCAATTATTATAAAATGTAATATTTTGAATTGCATGGAATGATTATGATCAGTATAAATAACATCCCTGTATATAGGAATTTGTTTGGATATAATGTTAATGGGGATAAATCTTGTCCAATTTTTGAAGAAAGGAATTAATGTTATAAAATAAAATATGAGAGAAAATAGTGTATATGGTTAATTGAAGGTTTTTGTTTATGGATCACTCTTATAAAAGATTAAAAAACCATTCAATTCCTCATAATAATTTTATATCGCTCAAAATATTTTATCGACCTACCAGTATTTTGAGTTAGTGAAAAACATTGATGTCATATTTGAAAAGATAAAAAATCTAGTATTGAAAGAAATATAAGGAATAAATTATTAATATTTTTTAGTTTTAATATTAGAAATATCATAAGGTAAAATATAACATCTATGCAATAGATATTGAGAAGAATATTTATAACAGTTCGATTATAACATTTTTTAATATTAAATTCAAGACTAAGTATGGTTTAAATGAATGGTTGGACTTACCTTTAGTGAGAATATGTTTTGAGTTATCTCTCACAGCTAAAGGAAAATTAATATACTTTCCTCCTTCATTTCATAGATTATCCAATTGGTATAAAATCAATTTTTGTAAGTTTTTACATGGTATGAAGGTTCCTTTGGATTATTCCTCAAATATAAAATACTTTGGGTCACAAAAATATTTGAAGTTATTAGGAATGAGGTCACATGATTATCATGATATGATGTAACAATTACTTCCAATCTCATTACAAGGAATAATAACCATCCATGTCAAAAATTATTATCATCAAGGTGTGTTATTTTTAAATTCTATTTATAAAAAATTGATTGATAAAAATTCATTAAACAATTTTTTAAGTGAATAATTTGATAGACTTTTTCAACTGGAAATATAAATTCCAATATATTTTTTTAGATATCATGGTATATTTAATGATTCATTTTCTATGATAAATAACGTTATGTGGACCCATAAATTTATGTTGGATATATTCATTTAAAATTTATATGTAGATAATGAAGGTGTAGGTCAAGAATACATATCAACTAGAAACCTAAATTGTTGTGAAGTATATTTATGATCTGGTAGTAGATTTCTATATGGATTACTTTTTTAAAGTAGAGTACATTAGTCTTCCTATAATTCTCTATGAGTGAGTTGGTTGTGGAAGAAAATGGATCCATGGATTAAAAAAAGTCACTGAAATGTAATCAAATAATATATGAAAATTTAAAAATCTAGAATAACATAGATGATATTAAGTCATATATAACATTATATATTAATTTTTTAAAACATTATTATCTAAATAAAAAATAAATATGGGTTTTAAAAGTGCATAAAAATATTTTTTTCATTGTTTTAAGAGATTGTGACTTGTGGATTTAATTCTTAAAAAACATCAAGATCGTTATCAGGAAACCCATTTTTAAATATGAAAACATGGTTTGGAAATAACATCAATAGCTATATTTCTTTTACAAAAAACTAGGACAACAAAAATGTTGTTCAAAATAGAAATGTATTAGTGTTCACTGAAGTAATATATTTTTCAAGTGAAATTTAAAAAACACAATCTCATTATTAAGTGTACATTATGAATTTATTAAGGATATATAGAAGATTTTTTATATTATATTTTAAGATACTATATTAAAGTGTAATTGAATTATCAATAATTTTAATTTTAAATACAAAAAAATCATAATTATTCTATTATATGTGAATATATTGAGATGCATAGATTTCCCTTTTATCATGGAAAAACTTGAAAAGGAAATTATCTATGTTCTTAATTTATCAAATTATCAATGGATCGTTTTTTTTTTTGAAAGGAAAAAAGATGTTTTGTGATGAATAATTTGATGATGATGATGATGAATTATGTGAGATCTATATTTCCATGGAAATATAATTAGAGGACACTGATGACCATGTAATAAACATGTTTCATGCCATAGAGAATAATCATGAAGAAGGGATGTAGAGACCCTAAACTTATCGTACATGTACATTACATTACTTTTGCGGAATACTTAGTACATAACAAAAACACACACACAAGGATCGTAATAGTTTAGTGTCTTTGGAAACTCGGAACGTAATCTTCTAATCGTGGTGAAAGATCTTCAATATCTCCCATAAAGATCTTCCCTTTTTTTTACCTAAAAACCTTTCTTTATATCCTGGGGAAAAGAAAACATAAAAGGGTGAGCTCAAATGCTCAGTAAGGGTAAACAAAATAAATATCAATCACATCATATACATAAGAACATAGCTTTTGGAAATCTTAACTTGCAAAAGAGTTCATAATATCATAACATGGGATAAATCATAGAAGTGAAAATGAGATCCCCATAATCATAACATAAAACTTGAAACTTTGTGTCATGCACACATAATCATGGAAAATCATTTCTTTTTAGTTAAGACTCATTGCCAAGACTATCTTAGTGGACAAAGTCCCTTTCTGAATCGAGTAACCCTCGTTTCAGTCCTGTTTCACTGAACCGGTATAACCTACCGTTCCAGCCCTGTCTATCTCATGAGATATAGAATCTTTACCCAATGCATTGGAGGGAGATATAGGTCCCACCCATCTTATAATGAATCCTTTCTTATGTGTGCCACATAATCATAAACCATACATCATAGCGTAACCCATGTAATAAAAATGGGATTCTTAAACAACATGACATCATAAAACAATTCATATAAGATAAAGGAATTAATAAAAATGTTTCCATCCCAACATAATCAAATCCATGTAATAATAGGGATAAAAACAGAACCCTTTTATTATCTTAGATGGAAAATAATTTTGATAAAATACTTGAACTCCATTCTTGAGGAAAATATCCTTTCTACTTTAAAAACACTTTTCCTTTCTTAACATGTCATACAATTTTAAAATAAAAGAAGTTGATTAAAAATAAACTTGAATACTTGTAAAGGAATCTTCTTGGAAATAATTTTTTTAGAAATCCATTCATGCCGTATGAGTTAAAAAAAACATTCTTCGTACTTTTGTCGGAAATGTCAAAAAGTACCTCATACGAAAAAAACGACAAAAGATTCCTTTCATATTCTTTACTAAAAACTCACCGAAGGGTAAAAATGGATTTAAACAATTTTAGGTGGATGGAAATAATATTACATAATTTTGAAAAATGGATGTGGATGATAAAATACACCCTAGTAAATACTTACGAATAAACAATCTCGGATAAAAATGAGATTGTGATATTTCCCTTACCTTAGGTCCGATTTGCTTTGTTCGTGTCCGAAGCTCCTGTATAATGGTTTAAATAATGTTATTGACTTATTCCAGAATCATAAATATTGATATGATATCATATATGGTAATATTATTAGCTTCTTGTTAGTAATATTTCATTGTTACCTGTTACTCGGGTCTTTATAAATTTTTGTTCTTATGCGTGTTTTGTCGAATAAATTCTTATTCTTATCTTTAGGTTATAGATAATTCATTTCCAGAATGGTATTAGTGTATTATATACCATATTCATTCATTCAATTCATTTATGTAATCATTATGAAATGAAGATCATGTAGAACGAGTCGCATCACATCGTGGAGACGGTATTCCGTACGTACGCACGAGTGATGATATCGTTCCTATGATCGTGGAATTGTATTGGAGTATATATATATTATTTCAGTATCAATATTACTTCATAATAATAATATATAGTTACTCATTACACCATTATACCCATCCTTGTAAGGTGATGGTGGAAAATAGATTACACCACGGCGTGGAGACGGTATTCCGTACGTACGCACGCGCGGTGATTTCATTTTTCCGTAGGATGGATAGAAGGTGAATTAGGGTTGTTTCATATTTATAATAACATATCAGTATGTAAGTAATACTGATGTTATTACTTTATCATGAAACAACTAATGAATAAGAAGTTGAAGAAGAAAGAAATTGAAAAGATCGGTAATGGATATTACCTCTTCTTTTGGAACGCCTCTTTGAATCCTCCACTTAAAGAACTAAGATTGGTCTTTGGAGAAGACCAGGACCTCTAGTATTATTCTAGGGAAGTGGAGAGGAGAAAATGGCAGGGGTTGGCCGAGATTGAGTGCTCAATTTGGTGTGAGGAGGAGGGAGAGGAGGTGTCCTTTTATAAGGGAGGAGAGGGGCACCTTAGGAATACCTCAAAATATTATTTTATTTTAAAGTCAAAATCGGTTTATAATGGTTCCAAAGGGTCTTATTTCGAAAATAAAGTTGGGATGGGTCGAAATCCTATCAACCAATATGATTTAGACAAGTTTAGGTTATTATTTTAACCTTATCAATTAGATTTAACTCTAAGTTAAATAATTTAACTTTTACCGTGTCTTTTTGTTTTCTTTCACTATATGGTTAATACACTTACTATAACATGCCAAACGAACCCCAAATTGTTTATTATTAAAATATATATCCTTATCTAAGTCATTTGGCCGAACCTTAGATTTTTAGGAAAAAAATTACAATTAATAATATAATATTTGATTTAAAAACTATTTTGTGTCAATTTTGACACTATTTGATATATGATTTTTGTGAAAGTCATAACAGAATTATATGTTCGAACCAAGTTGATTAAATCAACACTAATATATCATAGTAACCTATAAAATTAGTGGAATTCATAAAAAGTCTCAAATTATATTTATTTTTGTGTTTATAACATCAATTATGTCAATATTTCATTAATAAGATAATTACTGCATCATCATTGTGTCATAAATAAATTAAATTATTTGATGTCTAAAAATTACAAATAAAATACCATCATGTAGTAAATCTTTTTATCTTTCTAATGAATATTTACAATCGAATTTATCTTATGTATAACCCCATATTAAAAATGATTTACCTATTAAACTTTGATTTTAACTATTTTAACCCTTCTTTAAATAAATTAATAATAAATGTCCTAATCTAATCCAAGTGGGCCTAAATGGTCATATTTTATTCCTAATTTTGTTTTTGGTCGAATTAAACTTGTCCAATAGAATTAGGACATGTGTTAGGGTAATAGTAATATCATATTTACCCTTAGTTACCCTATTTACTATTAACCGCGGTAAAAATCGTAAAAAGTTACTATTCACAAAAAAATTATTTTTATCTCATTGAACCACATTTTACTTACTGATATCAACCGTGTCTGTCGGATTTTCGAAATTCCATTCACAGAAGCGGTAAAATTAAGTTTTATGCAAAATTCAGTTTTTTAACCTACCACTTAGTGGTTTCACTATTAATCAAAAATTGAAAGTTTTTAGAAAAATACCAAAATTTCACCCTAGGCTAATTTCGATATTATGAGTCCAAAAATGAAGTCCATTTTGAAAAAAAAAATTCAAAAAGTGGTTATTACTATTCATAACGGCTAGTTTTAATAACATTTTAATAGCATATCGCTGTTTAGTGAAACTCGTTATTGCGTACTATACACGCTATCGAGGAAGGTCACGATTGCGTGTAATACAAGGCAAGTCAAGGATACGTGTTGTGCAAGCTCCTTTTGGTGTAGCGTACAACACAAGACATTAGTGAAATTAAAAAGAATATTTTTCATAAAATCTCGGGCTGTTACATTCTACCCCCCTTAAAATGAATTTCGCCCTCGAAATTCGTCGGGGTTATAAATGGTTTACTATTCGAAAGTTTCTTTAATAGAAACCCACATCGTAAAAAGGAATACCAAAACTTGGCTTTAAAAACTAAAGTATTAAATGTAACGATTACCCAAATAAACTAATCACTGGGTTTCCACATAGGTGAAAATATGGATATGGAAGAGAAATCTAACCATCATGTTCTGATGGATAGTGGTAGAGAACATGGCTATGGAAAAGCCATTAATCACAAATCCATAAATTTGTGACGATCTAAGGTATCATCTGATTCATCAGGTATAAGAGAACTAGGACAACATTTTTTGGTTTTCAAGATCATTTCCCTAAAGTTAAAGAATTTGAATTAGAATAAATACTTACTTTATTTTGGTACAATCTCACTGTTGTTCGTGCCTTTAACAATTTCCACTTCATCTATTAAATAAATGAAGTTGAATTTGTTATTCGTGAAGTGTTAGCAGATCATGTGATAGAATGAAGGGTCATTCCATCTGTCTCAAAAGGTTAGCAAAATTTATATACATAAGTCAATCTATAGTGGGATTAATCATATATGGTTCCTAAAATGGGCTTATACTTCATATATCATACTGCTTAATATAATAACACTAGTTTCTACTAAACAAGGACTTCCTGTAGGTCAGTGGTAGGCGATAAAGGCCAGTCGCACTTCGGTTGTGGGTTCGATTCCTACAGCCTTGTCTGAAGCGATGGGCTGTCGCCCGTCCTGCAGGTTGTCCTTTTTCTAAAACTACGTTACTATAACATCCCATCAATAATATCGAAAATCTTCTATCCTTAAACAATACTAACTTATGTCCAACATAATCCAGTCTAATCTTTAGGCTTATACATAATACTGCAGTCCACTCTCATAATATAGTGACAACGATTACCAGAGATTTAATACTGTCGTTGATCCCCACATATCATAAGATATGTCTTGTTGGTCACATTCCAAACATTCAAAGTCCTTAATCGTGTATTCTCTTGAATACCTTAGTGAAAACATGAGTGCAGTTAAAAGTTAACACTTTCTACATACCAAAATCCTCAAAATTCTATATACTCAAACCATGATATCACTTAGTCCTTATATCAATCATGAGCTCATGAATACTATTAAACATTTCATTTTTTCGTCTTCATTATGCGCATATCATCTTATTTCCAAAAAATATCTCAATCACTTTGAATACCACATCAATAAATATTGCAATACTCAATGATACAACATTATTTTGGAATCCCATTACATAAACACATAATCATTCCACCACATCGTTGTCATATTCAATATTGCCAATAGTGATCGCATGTGATTTCCCTTTGTCCTTTGCCTTCAGTGGTTGCTCATGTTGATCATCACTAACCCTTGGATTAGGGCAATTATTAGCATAATGCCCCATTTCCTTGCACTTGAAGCATTGAAGTGTTGGTGGTGCGTTCTCTGCAGTGTTTGCTTTATTCACATCATTAGAAACCCTTTTTCCATTACTTCAACACTCAGCTGCTCGATGACCTTCTTTTCCACACTTAAAACATTTTCTAGTCCCTTTAAGACAATCTCCACCATGCTTCTTTCCACACTTTGTGCATAAGGAAACATTCATCTTCTTTTCACCATTATTCTGAGATTTCTCCTTGAACTCCATCTTTCGTTTCTTGTCAAAACCATGAGATGGATATGTAACACCAACTTCCATTTCTACCTTGATAGCACAACGCACAATTTCTTCATAGCTACTGAAGTCTCTTATAGCTAATTCCCTTCGAAGACTTGGTTTTAAGCCACTGAAAAATCGATCAACTTTACTTTCAGGTTTGATGATAATACCAGAAGCATACCTTTCAAGTCTTGTAAAATTTGCTTCATAGGTACCAACAGATTCATCGTCCCTTTGCTTCAGTTCAAGAAACTCTTTCTCCATCTTTGTTCGAAGAATACGAGGGAAGTACTTACTGAAAAACAAGTTCTTGAACTCGTCCCATTCCATGGACTCAATTTCATCTCTTGGCCTCGTATTCTTGATAAGATTCCACCATTGATCAGCTTCACCTTCCAAACGATATACTGCTAAGATGACTTTATCATGTTCAGAACATTGAAGAACTGAAAATATCTTTTCAGTAGTACTGATCCATTGTTCAGCCACAAGTGGATCAGAAGACCCACTGAAAGAAGGTGGACGTTGCCTCATGAAGGACTCAATAGAATATTGTTCCCTTCTCTGCTCATTTGGAAGTCCAGAATGATTCATAGCTTGTGTAAGTATAGCAATAAGATTTTTCACTCCATCTCCCATAACATTTGTTTGTTCAGGAGGGAAATCATTGCATTGTCCATTGCATTGATCAACACGGTTCCTTCGGGTTCCAGCCATCGTCTAAAACCCAAAAAGAATAGTGTGAGAGGCAAAAATCATGCTAGGGAAAACAACATAATAAAGGGGGAGTACCTTCAATATCCAACATCTTAGGTTTAATTCTATGATTGTTAGTGTAATTCTATTACTATAACCTATACGTATACTTATCCCTAGGGACATCCCTAGACATACCTTAGAAATATCTCTAGGGATCACACTAACGTTTTCGCATCCTAGTTTCCAAAGGTTGACTAAACCTTTCCTCTGATACCAACTGTAGAGACCCTAAGCTTATCGTACATGGACATTACATTACTTTTGCGGAATACTTAGTACATAAAAAAAACACACACACAAGGATCGTAATAGTTTAGTGTCTTTGGAAACTCGGAACGTAATCTTCTAATCGTGGTGAAAGATCTTCAATATCTCCCATAAAGATCTTCCCTTTTTTTACCTAAAAACATTTCTTTATATCCTGGGGAAAAGAAAACATAAAAGGGTGAGCTCAAATGCTCAGTAAGGGTAAACAAAAGAAATATCAATCACATCATATACATAAGAACATAGCTTTTGGAAATCTTAACCTGCAAAAGAGTTCATAATATCATAACATGGGATAAATCATAGAAGTGAAAATGAGATCCCCATAATCATAACATAAAACTTGAAACTTTGTGTCATGCACACATAATCATGGAAAATCATTTCTTGTTAGTCAAGACTCATTGCCAAGACTATCTTAGTGGACAAAGTCCCTTTCTGAATCGAGTAACCCTCGTTTCAGTCCTGTTTCACTGAACCGGTATAACCTACCGTTCCAGCCCTGTCTATCTCATGAGATATAGAATCTTTACCCAATGCATTGGAGGGAGATATAGGTCCCACCCATCTTATAATGAATCCTTTCTTATGTGTGCCACATAATCATAAACCATACATCATAGCGTAACCCATGTAATAAAAATGGGATTCTTAAACAACATGACATCATAAAACAATTCATATAAGATAAAGGAATTCATAAAAATGTTTCCATCCCAACATAATCAAATCCATGTAATAATAGGGATAAAAACAGAACCCTTTTATTATCTTAGATGGAAAATAATTTTGATAAAATACTTGAACTCCATTCTTGAGGAAAATATCCTTTCTACTTTAAAAAAACTTTTCCTTTCTTAACATGTCATACAATTTTAAAATAAAAGAAGTTGATTAAAAATAAACTTGAATACTTGTAAAGGAATCTTCTTGAAAATAATTTTTTTAGAAATCCATTCATGCCATATGAGTTAAAAAAAACATTCTTCGTACTTTTGTCGGAAATGTCAAAAAGTACCTCGTACGAAAAAAACGACAAAAGATTCCTTTCATATTCTTTACTAAAAACTCACCGAAGGGTAAAAATGGATTTAAACAATTTTAGGTGGATGGAAATAATATTACATAATTTTGAAACATGGATGTGGATGATAAAATACACCCTAGTAAATACTTACGAATAAACAATCTCGGATAAAAATGAGATTGTGATATTTCCCTTACCTTAGGTCTGATTTGATTTGTTCGTGTCCAAAGCTCCTGTATAATGGTTTAAATAATTTTATTGACTTATTCCAGAATCATACATATTGATATGATATCATATATGGTCATATTATTAGCTTCTTGTTAGTAATATTTCATTGTTACCTGTTACTCGGGTCTTTATAACTTTTTGTTCTTATGCGTGTTTTGTCGAATAAATTCTTATTCTTATCTTTAGGTTATAGATAATTCATTTCCAGAATGGTATTAGTGTAGTATATACCATATTCATTCATTCAATTCATTTATATAATCATTATGAAATGAAGATCATGTAGAACGAGTCGCATCACATCGTGGAGACGGTATTCCGTACGTACGCACGAGTGATGATATCGTTCCTATGATCGTGGAATTGTATTGGAGTATATATATATTATTTCAGTATCAATATTACTTCATAATAATCATATATAGTTACTCATTACACCATTATACCCATCCTTGTAAGGTGATGGTGGAAAATAGATTACACCACGGCGTGGAGACGGTATTCCGTACGTACGCACGCGCGGTGATTTCATTTTTCCGTAGGATGGATAGAAGGTGAATTAGGGTTGTTTCATATTTATAATAACATATCAGTATGTAAGTAATACTGATGTTATTACTTTATCATGAAACAACTAATGAATAAGAAGTTGAAGAAGAAAGAAATTGAAAAGATCGGTAATGGATATTACCTCTTCTTTTGCAACGCCTCTTTGAATCCTCCACTTAAGGAACTAAGATTGGTCTTTGGAGAAGACCAGGACCTCTAGGATTATTCTAGGGAAGTGGAGAGGAGAAAATGTCAGGGGTTAGCCGAGCTTGAGTGCTCAATTTGGTGTGAGGAGGAGGGAGAGGAGGTGTCCTTTTATAAGGGAGGAGAGGGGCACCTTAGGAATACCTCAAATTATTATTTTATTTTAAAGTCAAAATCGGTTTATAATGGTTCCAAAGGGTCTTATTTCTAAGATAAAGTGGGGATGGGTCGAAATCCTATCAACCAATAGGATTTAGACAAGTTTAGGTTATTATTTTAACCTTATCAATTAGATTTAACTCTAAGTTAAATAATTTAACTTTTACCGTGTCTTTTTGTTTTCTTTCACTATATGGTTAATACACTTACTATAACATGCCAAACGAACCCCAAATTGTTTATTATTAAAATATATATCCTTATCTAAGTCATTTGGCCTAACCTTATATTTTTAGGAATAAAATAACAATTAATAATATAATATTTGATTTAAAAACTATTTTGTGTCAATTTTGACACTATTTGATATATGATTTTTGTGAAAGTCATAACAGAATTATATGTTCGAACCAAGTTGATTAAATCAACACTAATATATCATAGTAACCTAGAAAATTAGTGGAATTCATAAAAAGTCTCAAATTATATTTATTTTGGTGTTTATAACATCAATTATGTCAATATTTCATTAATAAGATATTTACTGCATCATCATTGTGTCATAAATAAATTAAATTATTTGATGTCTAAAAATTACAAATAAAATACCAGCATGTATTAAATCTTTTTATCTTTCTAATGATTATTTACAATCGAATTTATCTTATGTATAACCCCATATTAAAAATGATTTACTTATTAAACTTTGATTTTAACTATTTTAACCCTTCTTTAAATAAATTAATAATAAATGTCCTAATCTAATCCATGTGGGCCTAAATGGTCATATTTTATTCCTAAGTTTGTTTTTGGTCGAATTACAATTGTCCAATAGAATTAGGACATGTGTTAGGGTAATAGTAATATCATATTTACCCTTAGTTACCCTATTTACTATTAACCGTGGTAAAAATCGTAAAAAGTTACTATTCACCAAAAAATTATTTTTATCTCATTGAACCACATTTTACTTACTGATATCAACCGTGTCTGTTGGATTTTCTAAATTCCATTCACAGAAGCGGTAAAATTAAGTTTTATGCAAAATTCAGTTTTTTAACCTACCACTTAGTGGTTTCACTATTCATCAAAAAATGAAAGTTTTCAGAAAAATACCAAAATTTCACCCTAGGCTAATTTCGATATTCTGAGTCCAAAAATGAAGTCCATTTTGAAAAAAAAATTCAAAAAGTGGTTATTACTATTCATAACGGCTAGTTTTAATAACATTTTAATAGCATATCGCTGTTTAGTGAAACTCGTTATTGCGTACTATACACGCTATCGAGGAAGGTCACGATTGCGTGTAATACAAGGCAAGTCAAGGATACGTGTTGTGCAAGCTCCTTTTTGTGTAGCGTACAACACAAGACATTAGTGAAATTAAAAAGAATATTTTTCATAAAATCTCGGGCTGTTACAAGGGATATCAGAGGAAACTTTTTTAGTAGTCTCATAATATCATAGGTAGTATAAATCAATTTCCTTATTAAAATTTCAATATTTCTAAAATGTAAAATATATTATTTCTAATTTAATTTTTTATTTAATTCAAATATTTTATCAAATATGTTTAATTTTTTTAGTATGTAAAAATAAATTACATATAGATATTAATTTTCTATGATTTTCTTATCAATTTTAATATCAATTAAATTATATTTTCTTATTTATATATCATTTAATTTCTGATAAATGTTGTTAGAATTTATTTTTTAATTTTTTTAATCTATTTTAATAAATGTGATAAAAAGTGTTTTTATTTTTATTTTATTTTTCATTTTCTAATTGTTATTCTATTTTATATGTTAAAAGTTAAATTTATATCATCTTTTACTAATTTTTTCATAATTATATTTATAAGAACACATTGGATCAAAAAAAGATTCATATTTAGCTTCTCAAGAGGAGCCTCTATATTCTTATATTGAGGAGCCTATTTATTCCTCTCTATGATGGCCTCCTACTTCTATAGGGTGGAATAGGGCTTCCAGGGTTGGTAAACGTGGTAGTACACAATTACCTAAATTATGACTTACTCATAGAAAGGTGAAAAGTACACTTATTTCATCAATAATATTATTATAAATTATAATTAGGGTGAGAATGGATAATCCTAAACTTATAGTGAATCTTGCACTACACCTCATCCTCTATTTTTTTCATTCTCACCATAGTACATTGGTGCTTCTGTATCTTGGTAGAAATCTCGATATTATTCCAAAATGTTGAAGTATATCATTAATAAACTTGATATTTCATTATTTCCACTAATATAATCTATATTCTCAATAAAATTCCTTGATTGCCTATATATTTTCTAATGCACAGTAAGAAACTTGGTCTCTGTCCACATCCTTACACCCAAATCTTGTTAAAAATATTATCACTTTCCTCACTCACCATAGTATTAAAGGATCTAAATAGATAATAAATAATTAGAAGAACTATATTATTTTCACCCTTCCTCAACTTCTAAATTGATACCCAAAAATTATTTCTTCTTTAATTCTATATTGGATTCTTCCTTCTCTTCTCATAAAAAGCTCTAGGGTTTTCTTCTTTAAATTTTTTCTTCTTTTTCTAATATAGTGGTCACAAACTTGTCTCTATTATTATAAACATTTATATTATAGGTCACCATAATATATTTTATCTATTAATTAATATATAAAAATATTCAATTAATTTTGGTTCCCCTATCTCTAGATTAATTTCCTCAACTTTTTCACATGGGTCTACTCCTATGATCAAGAATATTCATTTTTCCTAAACCACTTATCTCCACATTATTTATAGGAATACCCTTATTCATTTATTTATTTTTTTAATCCTAGTTAAATAAATTTTCATTTATTCAACCAATTTCCTTGGTATTATCTTCAACAAAATAATAACACATAGTCTATAGTAAAAAAATCTTCTTTTTTGTATTAAAATAATATAATACATTACTCCTATAGTGTGGCTAATTTTTTCATGGTGTGATTAAATAGAAAATACTAGTGTATTTTTATCATTAATTTCTCTTTTTTCAGAATGTATCTATTCTTTATCATCGTCTTATCATTAGGAAATATTCTCTTCTTGTTTATTCATCTCAAATAAAAATTTGTCTTTTTATGTTTGAATCAATGAATAACAGCTTGAGTATCATCAATTTTTTTTATTATTAATAATATTATTTTTGAAATATAAATAAATTCATACTTTTTAAAACTAACATAATTTTTGAATGTTATGATTCTTAATAATTTTAATAATTACTCTTATGAATTAGGAATAACTCATAATTTCACAAAGGGTTTGACTCATATAAATTCTATAATTAATTTTATGAATTAAAAGTTTATCCATTTATCATTAAGTCTCATATAACTCTTATAAAGTACTGGGGTACTCTAATAAATTATTATTATTACTATTATGATGTACTAAGTTTCTCTTCCAATGTCACTTATTACACATACAAGCTTTTGATTTTCTATGAAATGAATCTTATATATTTGGAAGCTACTCTTGCAAAGTCCTAGTTCGCTTTTATGAAGTGTTAGATTACACTTCCAATATTTTGAACAACACTTCTAAATTTTCTAGTTACCCTTATGAAGTAACCAGTTGCTCTTATGAAGTAATGCATAACTAAAATTAATTCATTCCTTTATTAAATTTTTGATATTAGATACACTAGATAACTAAATATTTTCAATACCAAATTCAATGGATGAATCATACAAAGTTATGAATGGCTCTTATGAATTAATTTATTTTCCATTTTTTAGAGTCTATCTAGATGACTCTTATAAATTCATACTTGAATATTATTCATAATAAGATCAAAATTACTAAATTCTTAAAATATATTCATATCTAATTCAATTGAACTATAGGCCTTCTCAATAACTCTAAATAAACTTCAAACTCCTAAAATGACTCTTTAAACTAATTTCCAATGTCCTTCAACATATTAAATCCTTAAGTTAGATTATTTGAAGTATCTTCACTACCCCTTTAATTTCAACTTCACTTCATCTTCCCTAAACCTTAATCCAAGATATATTCAACACTAAACACAACTAATATATTTCTATATAAATATTTGGGTGATTTACACAAAACTTCAGTGATATCTTCTCAAAAACTTTTAAACTCCATTAATATCTTCTATAATCATCAAAATATTATTTTTTATATTAAGTTTAGAATCCATATCTTCCAACTCAACTAGTAATTTTTCTAGAAAGTTATATTCTCCTTTCATTATCACTTTTCATTATATTATATAAAGACCATCTCAACAATCATCATATTTTGTAGAATCTATCTATATAGGTATTCAAATACAATTGCATCAATCATCATTACCCAACACTATATGGGTACCTCTTTATCATCTTTATTGGGTAGATTCATTCCCATAACCGATGTTTTCAAGACATATATATTAAAACAATCATTTGTGATCATTGACAAGAAAAATATAACCAAAATTCATTCATAATACCTTGGCCAGTTCATATTTTGATGGTAATTATAATCCTAAAACACTGAATTTGAATAAAAAACTAAAGTTTTATGGATATGAAAGCTCAAAAAAATATAAATTCTTATTTTTTTTTACTGGAGAAGTGTCAACCAAAAAACACAAGCTCATAAATGGGAGAAAATTTTTGTAATATCATTTATTATTGTTTTATTTATCATGAAATATTTTAGTAATGTAGATCATTTTTTCCTCTCACTTTCAGATGAAATATGATTTACCTATCACTAAAGAAGCATGGAGGAGTTTAATATATATTTATATATTAATATGTAGGGATTTTAAGTTAACAATAACATTATATTTCATTTTTAGTGAAATAAAAAATTGAAAATACATGTAAAATGTATAGTTTTTTATATGAATATACATGGAGGAATTTTATTCAAAGAAGACAACATGAATCATTTTTAGAAATTTTAATATCTATTGTGTAAGTTGATTTTTTGTATAATGACTAGAATAATATTATTAATGATTTTTTTTTCAATAATAGTTAGCACTGAGGATATATCATTATAATATCTAGGTAATAAACCTATACTTTCATTAATTATCTTTTGGAGAGTATATATTTCTCTATGAATTAATGATGGTTGATAAGTCTGAAAAAAATTAGAGATGACTCATCAAGATCAACAAATGTTTCCCCTATATCCCCCCAACTCTCCATGAAAAAATGTAAATGGTATTGGATCATGAAAAGGGGTAAATTTCATATAGAATAGTCATAGTCTATAGCTAACAATATTTGAAGAAATAATTTATGTTACTTATTAACTAATTGTAATTTATAATACTTATAAAATTTTTAAATATTCTTTACAAGATTCCCATCCAGACAAGAGCACACAAGGGACCTTCATACCTAAGTATAGAAAGGACACTTTTTAAAATACATTAGGAAGTAATGAACACATAGATTATGTACAAAGATATGATGTGGGTGTATCTATTTAAAAAATCAGTCATCAAAGTACTTCTTTGAGGTAGGATTGTATATAATGGATAAATAGATACTTTGGAAGAAAATGTTCTAGATTTAGGTGAGATAATATAGGATAATATTAGATCATCAGTGTGGTCATTTTTTCTTTGACATGTAGATATAATTTCATCCTATATATTCCCCCCCCCCACACACACACACTTATTCCTCTACAATTGACCGTCTATTATGAGTTATATATATAGGACCCCCAATATCATATTGTAGCATATGGTATAATGTATTATATTAGTTATACCTTACATCATAAGTATGTAGAAATGGATCAAATTATGGTAATGGTATAAGATATTATAGATGCATAAGAAAGAGTGTTATTCCCTACTAATTAGGTGAATATAGTTGGATAATGTGTTAGAGTTTTCTTACATTGTCCATCTTGATTTGTAAAACTGGTAATTGATATATGAATAGATTATATCCTTTATTTAATTTTTCTTTTAATATTATTTTAATATATATATATATACCTTTGTCTTTGAATAAAACTTATTCTAAAGGACTTTTTAAGTTATCATAAAATGTATTTATATCATTGGATTCCTATGAGCTGTCATTGGTTGAAAAATTTTATAGGTGTGAATATATCCCATTTTTTTATAAGAAACATATCTTGGTGGTTATAGTATCATATATATTAGGCTATGAATTGATGCAAGTATTTTACATGGATTTTGATTATCATATTTCTTTCAATTATATAAATTTTAGGTAACTTAATACCTTTTATTATTTTTGATTGGGTGTCTTCATACACTTTGAATTAAATACAATATGATTTCATTTTATGGATTCATGGACCTAAAATTATTTACTATTTTAATTGAAAAAATGTGTGATATATAAAAGAGTAAATATATTTCTAAAAGATTATAGAATAAAACAATTACTAGTTGGATGATTCTTTATATTAATAGTTATGAAACATACATTTCATTATAGTGAACAATTTATCTTAATTAAATAACCACCCATATTGTATTTTTTTATATTACTTTCCATTGGATGTTGGGAATTTTTTCCATAGTAAAACACAACTTACTGGTTATGATCAATACATGGTGACATGCGAGATAACTTTAAGGTAGTATCATAAAAGGAAGTTTGATTATTTTAAAGTTTATATATTAAAATAATTTTTTATTATATTTCCTAATTATTATTATTTTAAAATAATACATTGAAGTAATATCACTATTAATTAAGAATAAGGTAATAAAAAATCAATAATCTGTCTAGAGGTAAATTATTTTAAAATTAATATAGTTTAGAAGATAGTTATAAATGTTTTTTTCAATTGATAACTTATTTTGAAATAGAATTTTAATCATCAATAAAGAGGGGATAAATTTTACTGTTATGTTTTGATATTTATGTATAATATAATTACAACTAGGATGATAATATATTTCAAAAAAATAGGTTTTATTACCGATTTTTCTTTTATTTATCGTATGATTATATTGATAATAAATATTTATTTATTTATTTTTTATTTGTATATTTTTTTATAATCCTCACCTATATAATGGGACTGAGTCGAATCATATCACGGTAGTATGGGATGATTTTTTCAAATTTTTTATTCAATTTTACTTCATTTTTTATATTTTTTGAATATTTTTTAATTTAACAATTAAATTAAAAATATGTTGTAGTTGTAACCAAGTTTTGAAATCAATTATAATGGTATGTACCTTTCCAGATGGTTATTTTGTGTTTTCTTAGTATTTGGAAGCTTCTAGAGGAATTTTAAAGGTGTTACAAAGGTGATATGTAAATTTTGGAATGGTGGGGCTTAAAACACCCCATTCAAAGATATATATATATATATATATTGGAGTTCGCTATAGTGTTTTGAATTGGGTTAGTTGTCTATTTCGAATAGTTGGTGAATCCGGGATTTTAAACATTAATTTTTTAGGAGTGGTCATTCTATGGAGGTACTACACACTATGGTAGAGTAGTTTTGAAGGGTGTAGTGGTTGGGGTTCCCTTAGGGAATTCCTTATGTGGAACAGAGAGAGGTGTAACACTAGTTTTGGTGGTTATATAGGTATCATGACATGGTGTGAGGATTTTTGGATTTAATCACATATGAAGACATCACCATGTTGTGTTGATGGTTATTTTGTTGAGTGTTTCATCTTGATATTTGTGGTGGAATCCTTATGGGAAATAGGGGACATCAAAACACCCATTTTAGGAGTCATAGTGGTGTTACGCTATGGTTATGGGGATTTTTCAGCATGGTTGGGTTTTTATGTGTATTTTTTAAATGGTTAGGTAAGTTACCATATTCTATGGAGGTTCTTCATATATGTCAACATTGAATTCATTACAGTCATTTTGGTTAACTTCAAAATATAGTGTTGATAAACCTATTTTGAATTTTTTTAAATATCCACTAATAAGAGGGTAGAATAATCAATTTGAAGGAGAAATATTTTAGATATCATTTTTATTGAGTCTATCATGGCTATTTTGAATGTCTCTACACTGTAGTAAAGGCCCACTGGATTGTATCTAAAAATAAGGGGTTAGTATTCATTAAGTTAAACTATTATTATGTTCCCTTAAACCATTATTGAACCTAGGTTTTCTTTAGTTTATTCTAGCTATATCTTTAAATGTTTAAAACTTATGATTCATGGGATTTGATATCTCTTGATCTGAGGTACCCTATTCTCCTTTTATTTATCTTTTCTTTCATTATATTCTTCAAAAAGGTTCCATCAGATAGGATTTATCTATTTTGGTTACTATTTCTTATATGTATTGATGATAGTTAATTATAGTTAGGTCTATAGGTTATTCCCATTAATTTTTATGGTGGTTGGTCCTTATTTCTTCCATTTTTTTCCTGGGTGTTCCTTGTATCTTAATTTGATGTAAGGTATTTGATATTTCTCCCTTTCTATTTCATTTAGTTTGTAAAATTGTCATTCTTTTTATTTCTTTAGGTGTATTATAAATATTATCCAAAGAAATATAATGAATTAGACCTAATTAAATTGAATGAAAGGGGTGAATTTCATGTTTTCTTTATGATTTAATTAAATTTATTTTGATTTATGGCTCGTTTTTTTAAGAGATTTTACTTGCTGATGTGATATGTGTATCACTTTCTAAAATTTATTCTCTATAATCACTTTTCATAAAACATTGATCATTTATTATTAATAATTAACTAGTTTATTATAAATCTATAATTAATAAATGGTGTTCATGTTGTCCATAAATAATTTACATAGAAATAATGATGAAAATGCAATTTATATAAGTGTTTTTATACTAATTTTATTATGGTTTTTTGTGGTTGATTCTATTCCCATATTACGGTTGAAACTGGTTTCAGTTAAGTCTTTTATAACTAGTTTTAAGTGGTCGGAAAGAGATAAGTAGTGGGGGGGTTTTATGGTTCTCCCAAGATGACATGGGGAGATGTTTTTGTTAATGTAGAAGTGGTAAGTGTGTTGTTATGTGGTTTGTAAATAGTAGAATTTCTAATGTATTGGAAAGAGGGGGTGGTTTGTGGCTATTGAGGTCATTGTTTACATGTGTTGTGGGTGGTTCAGTATTAGATTGGTGGTGTATAGTTCGTTTTTGTTATAGATTCCCAATGGTATGGGACATGATTTATAATGATAAATAAGGTAATGGGTATGGTATAAAATTTACTATATAGTGGATATTAATGAACATTTAAATATTAGAATAAATGGATAACATTTAAGATAATTATGGGTAATGGATACTGATTTTATAGGAATTAATTATGGATAAATTAATGTAATAATTAATGTATTATTATTATAAAATGGTAAATATATAAATGGATAAATTAATAGAACAAATTGTAAGATGATGTTGTGTTTTTGTGGCTATTTTTTGTGAGAAATTTATATTGGTTGAATTATAGAGATGGCATCATTTATTAGTTGTGATGGTAATAGTGATGGTTATGAGCTTATTAATGCTATATTTCCATGATTCATCTATTTTTGATTGTGTGTGTCCATATATCTATGTTATATTTTCATTAATATTTCTTACACACCTCACCATTATTTTCTAACCATACTGAAACCCAAATGTTTTGGGTTCTAGGAGTTTTCCACAACATCTTTGATGGAGATGGAATATATGGTTGATTAATCCCTCATCACTACTCTTCCTCCTTGGTTTAGTATGGTATGTGATGTCTCAAAGATGTTATATCCATGAAAGATATGATGGATAAAAGTTATAGTATGTAATATATTGTCTAACTTTGTTATGTGATTGAGATGGTGAAACGTGGTGGTGGTCTTTTATGGTTATAAGAGGGTATGGTTTTGATTTAATTCATGTTAATGATACCCTAATGTGATGGTAGTTGTGATATCAACACAGAGTGAGGGATATTCAATGTAAGAAGAGGGCATGATTTTTATTCCCTTCATGTTCATATTACACTACTATTGTAAGTTTATGATGTTTGGTTACATTATGATATGAGATAATTATGTGGTTATTAATTTGGTAAGTGTTATATTTTTATTATATGAGATATATATATTATGTGATCATATGGTTGTGTAATGTATTTAATTACATGATTTTTTCCTTTAGGGTGTGAGAGTGATAAACCATTGGGGAAATTTTTGTGGGGTGACATTAACATCAATCGTGGTATACTAGTTTCCATTTATTTTAGGGATTTTTAGGTGGTTTTTTTATATGTTATTGGGATTTTGATGGTATTTCCTCTCATTTATGTGTTTTATACATTTTATGCTAGTCTCCAACCCATCGATTATTAGATATAGGATTCTGGGGTCACCAACATCTTCACTATAATCCTCGTAATAATTCATAGATGGAGTGGGTTATTAAAATGTGGTATCAAAGTTATGGATAACTATTATGATGGAGTGTAGTGATAGTAATTAGTTATGATTACATGGGTTTGGTAGGGTAACAATATTATTGAAACATAGTGTGTGATGTCTTAAGGGTGACCAGATAAGACATTAGTATTCTATTCCCCCAATGATTTGATGCAATGACATTAATCTTATTGAAAAATCTGGTCATGATAATGTGGATTTTAGAGTTGGGACTTAAGGGAGGTACATTCACTTTTCTTGATTATGGTTGTTTTTTAATTGGGGTGAATTTTGGAAATTTAAAATGAAGTCAAATAAGTGACCTTATGTAAAATTTCATGTTTTGGGAATAGGGATTCATTTCATGCTATTGTTCTATGTTAAGGTTTTAAAGATATTAAATGGGGATTATTAGATTTCATAGTGTTATTTCTTATGTCGTCTCAAGAAATTGTTGGTGTATTTTTTCCCTATGTTGGGAGTTAATTCTTTTCTATATTTTTTTGTACATATGACTCTATATATACTAATATGGTTATCATCACATGTGTTTTTATTGTTCAATGGAATATAGTGACTATGTTGACTTTAAAATTCTAAGATTCAATGGATTTCTCATAAAGTAAATTTCTAATTAAAACCTTGTAAATATTGGAAACAAAATCATGTTTTTTGATATTTTCATAAAATATATTATTTGTGTATTTACCTTGGTGAATTAATAATAATTTATTACATGTTAGTAACTTAAAGGGCCTCTATATTGGAAAAAATAAATTTTTTCAGAATCATGTTTTATAAAACATGTTATGAATTAATATATATTTCGTACATTTTATGTTAAAAATTTTAGTATTGAGTAATCAAAAAGCATGTTAGGACTATATTGGTTTAAATAAATATGTGATGAAAGAATATAACCTTTCTATTTTGAGATATGTGAGTTACTAAGGGAAGTATGTTTACAATGTTATGTTAATCATAATGTTTAGTATATCTTAAATTTATAAGTGTTGTTAGTTGGCCCAAAAAAATCATGTTAAAATATTATAGTAGTATTGGTTGTAATTTTAGTACCCTATTAGGCATGAAAAGTTAAATTGGATAATTTATTGAATATTTAAGTCTGCTAAATTTCTAATGAAATATTTCTAGAATTTTTTTATATTTTATCATGCTAAATTTTTTGTAACGCTTTATGTGTTATTTAATAATGTGCATAGTGTCATTTGAAAATTTTTACCTTATTTTATTAAATAATGATGTGCTCTATTGTTTATAAATTTTCATAAATAAATTAAATATTTCCTTTTTATAAAAGGTTTTTTTACTTTAATATAGATATTAAAAAAATAAGTGCTTTATAATGGGTATTATTAGTTCCTTATTTTAAATAAATATTTATAGATTTTTAATTTAAATACTTTTTTGAGGGTGTTTTTGATGGAAAACAAATGGATGATTAGGGAAATTTTAAATTAATAGATTTTAAGGGAAAGTTAAAATGTTTTAAAACTAATTATTTGTTTTAAGATCATTTTGAGAATTCTTTAAGTGGTTAAATTTATGAAAAGTGAATTGTTGTTTCTTTAGAGGGTATTATTGAGGCACCTTATTTAACTTTTATTGGTGTACTCATTGTATAGTATACATGGTTAGTATAGAGAAGAAATAGGTCGTTCAATTATTTTATGGTTGGATGGATAGTGGTGTAGGGGTGATGAGGTATTTGTGTTTTTTGGGGGGAGGAATTATGCTGCATTTGAAAGATGATAATATTTTTTCATAAAGTATAAATTGGTTTAGTGATTCAAAGTAGTTTCAACAGCTATGATTCTTGAGGTTTTTCTGTGTTTTCAAATCCTATTGGATTAAGATTTGATTGTTTGAACTAACCTTATTAATTTTTATGTTAGGGTTGAATCTATTTCATCAATTTATAAATAATATTTTGTACTTGGAAAGTGTAAGGAGTCATGGGATAAGGTGTTGTCAAGATTTCAATATTAGGAAATGTTTATATTCCTTAGTGTACTATCATGCATCAATGTTAATAAGTGGTTAGAATATTTTGAAGTTTACATAAAATTTAAAAGTAATCTAAATAAATTATGATTTCATTTGGTAGTGGTTTTTCTCTTAAGGGGTAGCTCAAGTATGGTGGAAGAGGAATCACGGTGAATTAAGAGGGGATTCTAGGTAAGAGTTCATAACCTCATTCAATGAAGATTTTATTTCTCATGTGTATAGGTATGAATGTATGAAGGATCTATTTGAGTTATATAAAGTGTACTCTAATGTGTGTGAGATTATCATAAAATTTTTTGTGTTGATGTTTCTATTTTTGGACTACACGGTATAAGGATACAAGAAAGAAAATAATTTTAAGTCTGACTTGAGGTCGGAGATCTGACAAAGGGTGTATAGTTTGTGGCTAAATTCTGGGTTGTAGATGATGGATCATGTTGTGTTGAGTGATATGGGTTTTATCCAAGCCACTATGAAAGATAAATATGGAGACTTGAGTTTTAGGGATTAAGGTAAGTACAGGCAAGAAGTGAGTCAGTCTCTTTGGGTTTGGGAATGGATTTGAGCCTTATATTTGAGAATCTATAGGAAACTTATGTCAGTTAATCCAACATGTTTTCATTTTCATATACTAGTCCATAGTAATATGAGGTCCATATATTTGTGTTGTTCCTGGGTTTAGGTAAGGTGATTGACTTGTTCAATGGGGTGGTAATATGTCAATGAGTAGTTTGTTAAAATAAAGTGAGTTAGTTTGAGATATTAAGAGTAAGTATATTTTAAGCCTATAAAATAATTCCTTTTAGATTTAAATCATTTCTAGAGGATTTTAAAATTTCAGTTTAAAATATTTTCGTTAACATGTTCTAACTCTACTTCTATTAAAAAATCATTCAATTTTAAGCCTGATTTATTTTACAAGTTAAGATGAAATCAATTTTATGATTTTCTTAAATGTATTTTTTTGAAATTTTGATATTTTTTTAAATAATATCTTTGAAAACATAATTTTATGAACTTATTTCTCTATTAATAAAGGATTAATGATTAGTGATATAGAGTTTATGTTTTTGGATGTAATGGATGATGATGTCCTTCCCTATTAGGTTTTATTTTAAGAACCTTTTTATACTGTACTTTTCATTTGGTAAGAATTGTATGATGTTGTTATGTTTTAAGGATTCCCCTATTAAATTAGGGTTTGTTTTGTAGTATAATTATTTTTTTGATAGTAGTGAGTGTGTATTATCATTTTTCCATTGATTTTAGTAATCCCTGGTAATTAGATAGTGGTTCCCTGAGCGTTTTGGGACTTCCTAGGTTTAGGGTCTAGTTTCATTGGATTGAAATGGCCTTGTTAGGTAGGTATCTCCATTGGTATTATTATTTTTAGAACTTATTCCACAATAATTTGTTGATATAGATATTATTCCAAAGTTTTTTTACCTAATATCATTGCGCTTATATTACGTTATGTTATATTGATGGCATTGTCTCCATTTAAGTTGTATATCCTATAGGATGTTTGGGTTTAGTATTTGTTTCCTTTTTCCCATTTTTTCATTTTGATTCTAATGGATTATAATCCTTCGAGATGAATCTAATATAAAATTTTAGACCTTTTCAAACCATTACTTTTTACTTTCCTAGGATTTGGAAATTTTTAGAGGAATTTTTAAATTTTTATAGATGTGATAGATGAGTTCTTACATGTTAAGGCTTAGAAAAACCATTTTTAATGAGATATATCCATTTTGTGGCCATGTAAGTTTGTGAGCATGGTTAGTTTTCAATTTTGAAGAATTGGTAAAGATAGGATTTGAAACACCTTTTTTTAGATTCCTTTATATGGTGGTCCTTCACACAATGGTGAATCCTTTTTGAAGGGTGCGGTTCTTGGGATAGTCATGGTAAAGTTCTGGTGTTAAATTGGGAGAGGATTAACACCTATATTAGTGTGTTTGGAGGTTCTTCACTATAATTTCATGTTGCCTAAGACAAATTATAAGTGCCTAGAATGATGGTCCCAATAAGACCTTAGGAATTCCTCCCTGTATTCCAGAGTCTTTCGATTAACAGTAAGGGCTAGGGTGTTACTGTGGGGAGAATATAACCTCATATCAAGGTATAAAAAATAAATGATGAAAAATCATAATAATGAAATGTGTAAGCATGAACATGGCTATACTAGTATACATCAACTAATCACCCACTAGGATGGTCACATATACAAATGAAATTGAATAATAAGGTTCAGGAGGCCCTGCCCCCATAAAAAACATCCACATCCCAATCTCTAAACTCCCTCCAAGCTATCCCACTTGATCATGAAGTGTTGGGCCTCAACCCAACCAAAACCTATGAACAGTAATATTTGTTAGGGTGCCTAGGTGTTATGGCCACCAAAAAGGCTATGAGTATAACTCAGTAAGGACTCATCTATGGGTAACCTATCATAACTATAAAAATAATGTATACACATGTGATATGTGCATCCTAATAAATGAATATAGTGTAGAAGAATAAATAAATAATCATCATCGATCCTCAAGTTCTAAGGTGACCTCAGGATTGATTATATTTTCTTAGACTAGTGTTATGGTGTCTATGAGAACATGGAATAATCACTCTACATCGTATCAATATCCATAGAAATATATTAGTAGTTTCAATCACTAATTTCTAGGAGGTACTCATAGTAAATCCAATAATATCATGCATAAATCTGATTCCTATGAGGTAATCCTAAGAAATCCAATAGTATCTGGAATAAAGATCAAAATCCTAGGTGATCCCCTATGAATTATATAGTAAAAGGTGTAAAGATATAGATCCCAATAATCTAGGTTATTCCATCATATCAGGCATAAAGTTGAATACCAGGCTTCTTAGTCATTGTAATAGTATCAGGCATAATATGATTCCTATGAGGTAATCCTAGGAGTTCTAGTGGCATTAGTCTCAAAGCTAATTTATTGGAGGAAATCCTTGGAAATACAGTATCTTTAGTCTCAAAGATGATTCTTTAGAGTTATTCCTAGGATATCCAGCAGCAAAAATCTCTAGGTTGAATCCTAGGTTATATCCTTGGAAATCATTCATAAGAACTCTAGGGAAATATATCCCTCCTATAATATCTCACATCATTGTCATAGCTAAATCAAAATCACACAATCAACCTTGAAGTTCTAATTGACACCTAAATTTGAAAACAAACACTCTCATGTTCTAATACACTAGGTTTAACATGTCTCTTAGGTACGCACCAACATCCCCAAGGTCGCATCATAACATGTATATAGCACCCTTGGTTTCAAGTAAGTAACCCTTAATTTATTATTTTTAAGTATATAAAGTATTTAGGTGAAGTTTAAAAGGTTTTGGAAGAGGTTTTCAATGTTTGGGGGTATTTTATAAAGGTTCGCAGTTGGTTCACAGTTTGGGGAAACTGTGAAACACCTATAGAAAACTCTGTACAATGAGACTGGGGCTAAGGAGAAGGTGCTCAGGCTGGCACACAGTTTTTCCAAACCGTGCGGCCACATAAGAGAAACTGTGGACATGGGATAGTGGGATTTTGTATGGATGGTTCCTGGTTTTCTAACCATGTAATCCAATCATGCTAGGTCCCCCTTGAGGCAGTGGTTGGTAAACCTTTTTTCTAACCATGCGGCTAACCGTGCATGGTTTAAAAACAATATCCACAAAAAGTGGATCAAGATCAGAATTCACATTAAACACCTAATTTTTTCCCAAAAAAACCCTAACTTAGGATTTATCCCTATAAAAGGCACAGGAATATTTCCCCATTGATTTTAATCAGATCTGAAGGTGTTTCTTGGTGCGTTGAAGCTCTACTATTGTGGTAAGTCGTCATTTATAGTGGTGTTTTCTATTTTTCCTTAGAACTACTTATATTCCTCTATTGGTTTCTTAAATAAACTTCTATTGTGGATATATCTATGGGTTTTTATGCCAAATATGATTATATTTGGCACTTTTGTTGATAGGGGAAGAGATATAAGGCAGGTTTTTAGAGTTTCAACCCATTTTCATTGGAGTTTTAGTGTCGTTTTTCAATTTCAATATAAAACCCAAGGTTGGTAGCTCCACTCTGAACTCCAATATTTATAACATAAAGAAATTATTTCAAATTAATTGTTTTGATTGATATTTGTTGTGAAATTAGAGTAAAAATCATGGTAGATTGCCTCTTTAGTGATGGTTTGAGTAGTTTATGGATTTTTGGTGACATTTTAGAATTATGGAAATTGGTTGTGCAATGTGCCTTGTTTCCTTGATTTTTAAATGTTGATTTTAAATTGTGTATTTGTTGGATTTTTGGAAAAAAATTTAATTGATAGGATTTCAATAAAATTATGGTTTTATTGAAATGTTTTGGACTGGTTTGTTGAAATGGTTTTCAATAAAAGTTTGATTTTATTGAAATGATTTGTTGGAAAATTGTTTTTGATAAAAGGTTAGTTTTCTTAAAAAAATTTGTGTTTATGATTTTCATTCATTTTGTGGTTGATGGAAATTATTGAATTTATTAGAGAATGATAGATTAGAATGTGTTAAATTAAATAGTTAAGCATGTGTGGAAGGGGTGGATAATGGTCATGATGTACCGCCGTCAAAGGTTATGAGTTATGGACATGAAGTTCCACCATAAATGGTAACACCAAGATTGTGTTTGGGTGTGTGTGGGTGTTAGTGGATATGTGATATAAAATGGGAAATTACAATTTAATTCATGAAATAGTCATAACGACATGTTTGGTTTCTTTCCTTCGAAATTGGATTATTTGAGGGGAAAATTGGTATGGAATTGTTTGTATTTATGATAAATCATTGAACTATTCCAAATGGTTTTATATAAATTTTTTTATATAAATGTTCTAACTTTTTCTATCCTAGTGGCATGACTAAGTAATTTTGTAAAATCCTAATGAGTTTCATTACTCACCCCTACCTTGGAACTTTGGTGCTTTTGTAGATTTTTTTATCGAGACATGGTCAAAGGTAAAGCATCACACTTCTCTAGTGCTACATAGTAATACTTGGGTTTTTTTGTGGAGTATAGTATGGATAATATTTTAAATTGGAGTTATGTGGTTGTCATTGAGTTTTTCTAGTTTTCATCCACTATTTACATTGTTGGTTTGTAGTTTTCTATTGTGGAACTCTTTTGTAGTTTGGTTTTGATAGAAATGGTATTGTTGTATTTCATTTATATCATGCATTATGTAGAAGTAATGTGGTTATAGAATGTTTCTTTGGTTGTTTTATGTTCAAAGGTAAAATAATACCCCATCTATTAATGAATCCCATGGAATTTATTTCCAGCCTTTGGCATCTTGGGGATGTCTCTTAGGGCCAATTAATGTCTTTATACCTTCTTAAGTCAATTAAGAAAATCAGGATGTTACAAAGGATGTCCTATATGGGATCCACATCCACAATCTCATCTCTTGGGAAAATATCATCACCTGGATGGAATATCATCCGTTGACATAATCATGATCACATTTTGGCCTGCTATCTTGAGTGGAAACCCCACATGTATATACTCTTGAGAGATATAAAAAATTCCATCTTAGTTCCCAAGCCATTCTAGGTCGGCCCTCATGCACCCAACCTTTCCATAATCTCACCTAGGGCATGCATACCTGATTAATCATGTATAAAAGGGGAAATCATCACTCACCCCACTCTCATACCAACTTTACCAAAAACTATAATACACCTAAATCATCATGTTATCTACCACCAGGATTAATGGTGACACTCAAGGTTTCATGCTCCTAGTCCATCAGCACCCCCTACATAGGAAGTTAGAGGAACATATACCAAGGTTTCGGTACATTTAGTAAAGTCTCTTACTTAATACCTAACTAGGGATCATGTTTAGAATCAGTCCCGCATCTATAAGTGGTAAAGGTATCAACACAGTGATTAAGGGTCTATTTTATCCCATGAAACATTGTTCATTTCATGGGGGTTTAACAAAATAATTCATTTCATTTAATTTTCACCCATCTAGGGTCTACATATTATATGCCACATGTTTATAATCAATACTTCATCCATAAATTGTTGAGGAATCTATTGGTGCTCATGGTTTAATCATGTCCATTGACACTTTCATTTATTTATAAGTATTTTATTTTAAAAGGAACCATTTATTTAAAAAAATTCCACCCAGAGTGGTAAGACTATATATCACATGAATATAACATTGTGCATAAACCAATGTGGAAATATCAAAAATAAATTACCATATTTATATATTAATTATCATTAATGTAATCTTCATCTCTCATTCCTAGGCTCATCCAAGCCCAACTGACCATTTCCCATCATCACGAGACCCTAACTCATCAAAATCCATCATGGTTAATTATATATAATTTTTAATTAATTAATAAATTTAATAAAAAAATAGTTCCTTAATTGATTATACATTTAATTTCAAAGGTATAATAAATAAATTACTCATCATTGATCTTTTATGACTTAAACCTTAAACAAATGGGTGTGCACCACCCCCAAAATCCATTTTATCCTTTAGCATAAAAAATCCAAAATTTCTCATTTAATTTAATAAATTAATTTCACCCACATCATTTTAAATCCTTAAATAAATTATGGTAGAGATATACCTTAATAAATCCACATGAAACCCAGTGTGATCATCCTCTCAAGATCCCCTTCATCCAAGCTGAGTAAAATCACCTTGATATCAGGATGATTCCACCAAGCTCCAGTGGAATCATCATGAAGTCCATAGTCTAGGTCTCATATATTTGTAGTAAAAAAGTGGGTAATAAATTGAGGGAACAAAATTAAGGAATGTTATATTTACCTCAACTAACCTATTACATCAAACTACACTTTATTCCAATAAAGAATATTTATAAATTAGATATTCTAATAAAAATAAAATATAGGGAATAAATTTTTTCACTTGGTTAAAGATATTGAAATAACACAAGAAATTGAGAAATGATGGTCATGGAGTGATATATTTATCATTATCTATCATAAGGAATGAACAATGCATGATTTTATTAAGTGACAAGGTAGATGTCACCTTGAGATTAAGAGAGGGGAAAGAGGCTCAATCTCAATAATTTCCCCATGTAAAGTTTACGAGATACCCAAAATCTCCCATAAATGTAACATCCCAAGAAATTTAATTAGTAATTTTAATTAATAGTTTGTTTATAATTAATTAATAAATAATTTAAATGAAAATTTTTATAAAATATTTTGTTTAATAAAAATAAGATTTGATATTAATTTAATATTTTAAATTATAAAATGTGGTTTTATTTTCTTTAAAATAATATTTTATTTGTTTTTCATAATAAATTAACTTTTTATTCAAAAGGATTATAAAATTATTACAAATAATTATTTTTAAAACAATAGAAATACATGTTAATATAATAAATCATTACTAAAAATTAAGGTGATTTTTAAAGTAGGTTAATATTTTTGAATGGAGAAATAATATTTAATATTTATAAATCATTAGAATTTCAAAGTTAACACTTAAATATAATTAATATATTTTGATTAATTAAATTTATATGAATTAATTATAATAAAAAAATTGTAATAATAATATTATAAATTATGTTCCCAATAAAAAATAAATATTTTTATAAAATAATATATTTTTGTTAATTATAAAATAATTATTTTGAATTATGATTATAATTATAATGATTATTATAATTTAATATGGATGTATTTTTATAAACATAATTATTATTAAATTTTTAAAACCAATAAAGATATTCAATTTTTATAATAATAATCATTAAAATGATTAAAAAAACATAATATGGTAAAATCGAACCCAGAGGCTTGATTTCACCAAGGGGAGGTCACATTAGGGGTCTTGTTGAGAAGATTCTTTCTCAGGAGGCCGTATAGTGGCCAGACATGGGGAGCATATTTAGGAGGTATCGACCACATAGAGGTTGAGATCCTTTGAGTCGTGCCTGGTGGAGGTCGAGCACCAAGAGTTCCGACCAAGGAAGATCGACTGCTGTTAAGGATTCTAAGTGAGTAGTGACCCTGAGTGAGGGCTTCCTGAAGCCGAGAAGTGTCAAGGTTTGACCGTAGTGTTAGGATGAGGTTCAAAATCCAAATCTAATAATTGAATGAGGGTTTCGGATCTACTTCGAGGTAGGTGTTTGTCTGTGTCAATTTTATGGTGTCTAAACCACTTTTGAGTAAAATGTGATTTTTGTTGTCTTCCTCTGTTTTCTCCTTCGATTGTTATAATTTTTCCAATTTACTATGGTCTATTTTTAGTTTTCTATTTTACTTTTATACTATGATCATATTCTTCATTTTGGTCTATGGATGTCGATTCAGATGTCCAGTTATAGTTATTTTATTTTGTTATGCCAACGATTTATGCCTATTTTCTTTTTTTTCCCTCACTCAGCTTTCTTAACAAGCTTGATTTTGTCTTTGTTTGGAAATCACCTCTATTCCTCACATGAAAATGTTTCTTAGAAAAGGATATGGATAAAATTTCCATATACCTTTGTGCAAACACAAATTGACAAACCAATTTGCAGTCCAGAGGGGAAGTAATATAGTCTGAAGCCATAGGTTTTGACCTTATGATATCAAGTAAGGGATTTATTTTAAACCTATAAAAGTTATATTTTAATTTGAATTTACTTTAATTATGTCATAAGTTTTTTTTATTCAATTTTTAAAAAAATATTTTTGAATGAAAACTAAAATTTTTTATTAATGTATAAAATGTAATTTCATATAGTAAGGAATTGATTATATTTCCAATTTATGAATTTATACAGGTTCTATACTTCTTAAATTTTATTTATTTTCTCAAAATTAGGATATTTTATTTTTTATAGCCCTTATTAAGGTATTATATTTATGTTTTGTCATGATTTTGGTTATATATAATTTATTCTAGTGTAAGAGAGTTTTTTATCAAAAATTATGATTGAATTTGATTCTATTGCAAGTAATATTTTTACTCACTATGAATTTTTAATTATTTTCTCTTAGATTTAAGAGATTTTGATTATAAGGGAAACATTTATTTTCAAACAGAAAATTCATTAAATCTTATTACTGTAATGAATTATTATTTATTTAAACTCATTTTATTTCTTAAATTTTACATATTCAATTATTATATTCAAGTTTATTTTCAATGTCAAATTTATTTCAGAAAATCATTATATATAAGTATTTAAAATCCCATTTTTTATATATATTTGATCTCCAAGTAATATTTTTAATTTATGATTTATTTATATATGTAATTTTGAATTTTATTCTTGACATATATATAATTAAGTATTACTTTTTATACCCCATTATTCTATAATTCAAGGTCACATAGGCATTATATTTATGGGTGTAATATATTTTTGTATTTATTATCTATTTGTGTGAATGAATGAATGTTTATTTTAAAATTTCTACCTTTTTTATTTTAGGTGAGGAATGTAATTATTTATTGTTTTTAATTATTTTAAAAAGGTAAAATTATATATATATCTATTATTTATATGAATAGAAATTTACTATTTATATATGAAGAATTTACACAATAATGTCATTATTTTTTGCTTAAAATTAATTAAAAAAATGTGTCTTTAATATTCTTATTCAAGATTGAGATTTAAAGGATAAAATTTATCACTTTATATAAAATGAATTTCATGAAATGATGAAAGAAAACTTGGATACATGGACATTACATGAAAAGGATATATGGAATGGGTTTTGGTTCTAAAAAAACACACAACTGTTTTTCAATGAAAAGACATATTATATAAGTTTATATATAAATAAGTGTGTGAATATGTATTTAGTGAATTGATATGTTTTTAAATCAAAAACTTCAATGAAAAATGTGTATATGTATATATATACATATATATATCAAGCTCAAAATGTTTTTTATAAAATGGTAATTTGAACATTGTAAACATGATAGAGAGTGGGGAGTGAACCCATCTCTCAAGAAAGTGGGTAGACCCAGACATCTTTCAATGTTACAAGTGGCCACATGGTTTTGTATTTAGGGGCTTTATTAATTTTTTCCAAAAAAATGTATTAGTTTTAAAGTGTTTTAAAAATATAATTATTTTCAAAGAATTATAATATTTTATAAAGATATTTTACAAAGTTATTTTTATTTGGCTTTTAGAAAACCCCTTACTGGAAAAAATAATGCTCACCCTATGTTTTAAATTTATTTTCACTAGTTGAGTAGAATTTATTTAAGGTGGAAGAGCACTCGAAGTCTTTTTATTTATTTTATTTTATTTTTTACAATTTTATTAGTTTGTAAGAAATTTTCCTAATTCTCTGGAACCTACACCTAAAAAGTTCTTAGTATGTAATAATTATTGTGTATTTGTCAAGTTTTTTTAATAAAAAACACATCATTTATATACGCTGAACCCAGAATCATGGGATTAGGTCTTTACACATGGTATCATAGTAATAGTCTAAATAAATTTTTATATTATATGTTTTCTAAGTGGTAGAGTTTAAAAGGTTAACCATTTTAGTTTTTCTTAATTATGAAGATGGAAATTCATAATTTTCTAGAGTTCGACAAACAAATTGTGAAGGGATAGTTATTTTTTAAGGGGTAGAATGTAACATCCCAAGAAATTTAATTAGAAATTTTAATTAATAGTTTTTTTATAATTAATTAATAAATATTTTAAATGAAAACTTTTATAATATATTTTGTTTAATAAAAATAAATTTTGATATTAATTTAGTATTTTAAATTATAAAATGTGGTTTTATTTTTTTAAAATAATATTTTATTTCTTTTTCATAATGAATTAAATTGTTAATCAAAAGGATTATAAAATTATTAGAAATAATTATTTTGAAAACAATATAAATACATGTGAACATAATAAAATGTTCCTAAAAATTAAGGTGGTTTATAAATCTAATTAATATTTTTGAATGATGAAATAATATTTCATTTGTATAAATCATGATAATTTAAAATATGAAAATTAAATATTATTTATATATTTTGAATAAGAAAATTTATATGAATTAATTATAAGAACAAAATATTTTATAATATTTTATAAATTATGTTTCTAATAAAAAATCAACATTTTTAAAAAATATATTTTTTTGTTAATTATAAAATAATAATTTTGAATTATGATTATAATAATTATTATTATTATTTAATATGGATTTATTTTTATAAACATAATTATTATTAAATTTTCAAAACTAATATATATATATATTCAATTTTTATAATAAAAAACATTAAAAATGATTTAAAAAAATAAATCTGAATGGGGTAAAATCAAACCCAGTGGATCGATTTCAATAGAGGAGGTTTTGTTAGGGATCATGTTGAGAGGGTTATTCCTCGAGAGGCCACGTGGTGGCCATATTTGAGGGTATCTTCAGGAGAGCTTAACCTCATAGAGGTCGGGATCCTTCGAGCCATGTCTGATGGAGGTCGAGCACTGAGAGTTCAAATCGAGGGAGATTAGCTACCGCCAAGGAGTCTGAGTTAGTGAAGACCATGGGTGAGGGCTTCTAGAAGACAAGCGGTGTCGGGGTTCGACCGCGGTGCTGAGACAAGGGTCAAAATCTAGATCTGAGAATCAAATGAGGGTTTCATATCTACTTCTAGGTAGGTTTCTGTCCATTTCAATTTTTAGGTTCCCAAAACACTTTTGAGTAAATCATGATGTTCATTGTCTTACTCTATTTTATCCTTTGATTTTTATCATTTTACCTATTTAATATGGTATATTTTCAGTTTTCTGGTTTACTTTTAGACTATAAAAATATTATTCATTTTGGTCCACATATGTCAATTTGGATATCCACTTGTAGTTATTTTATTTGGTTCTATCAATGATTTGTGCCTATTTTTCTTTTGTTGTATCACTCAACTTGCTTGAAAAGCTTGATTTTGTCACTTTTTTGAAATACCCTCTGGTACACACATTTAAAATCATTCACATTAATGGATATGGATATAAATTCTATATACCTTTATGAAAACACAAATTGACAAACAAATTTGCAATCCAGGGAGGAAGTAATAGAGCCTGAAGTCATAGGTTATAGTCTTGTGTTATTCTAGTAAGAGATTTATTTTAATCCTATAAAAGTTATGTTTTAATTTAAATTTACTTTAATTCTATTATTAGTGATTTTTATTTAGTTTTTTTTAAATCATTTTGAATTAAAACTATAATTTTTTGTACACGTATTGAATTTAATTTCATATTTGTAAGGAATTGATTTTATTTTCAATTTATGAATTTATACAAGTTTTATACTTCTTAAAATTTATTTTTATCTCAGAATTGTGCTACTTTATTTTAGATAACCCTTAGTAATGGATTATATTTATGTTGTCTCAAGATTTTGGTTGTAAATAATTTATTCTAGTGTAAGTGATTTTATTTATCAAAAATTATGTTGGAATTTGATTCTATTGCAAGGGATATATTTACTCACTATGAATTTATACTTATTTTCTCTACGATGTAAGAGATTGTGGTTATTAGGGAAACATTTATTTTCAAACAACAAATTCTTTAAATCTTATTATTATAAGGAATTATTATTTATTTAAACTCATTTATTTTCTTCAATTTTAAATATTCAATTTTTATATTCAATCTTATTTTTAAGGAGAAATTTATTTAAAAAAACTTTTATATAAAAGTATTTAAAATAGAATTTTTTATACGGATGTGATCTCTAAGTTATATTTTTAATTTAATATTTATGTATATATGTAATTTTTAAGTTTATGCTCGACACATATATAATTAACTATTGCTTTTTAGGCCCCATAATTCTTTAATTCAACGTCATGTATGCATTATTTTTATGTGTGTAATATATTGTTGTATTTATTATCTATTTGTGTGTAGGGATCAATGTTTATTTTAAAAATTCCACCTTGTTAATTTTATATGTGTCATGTAATTATTTATTGTTTTTAATTATTTTAAGAATATAAAATTAGATATACCTATTATTTATTCAAATGGAAATTTACTATTTCTATGTGAAGGTTTTACACAATCATGTTATTATTTTATTCTTGTAATTAATTAATAAAATGTGTCTTTAATATTCTAATTCAATATTGAGATTTAAAGGATAAAATTTACCACTTTATATAAAATGTATTTCACGAAATAATGAAAGAAAGTTTGAATACATGGACATCCCAGCAAAGGCCAAATGGTATGGGTTTTGGTTGTATCAAAACTCATAAGTGTTTTTTAATTAAAATTCATATTTATATATGTTTATATATAAATAAGTGTTTGAATGTTCATTTTGTTCATTGACATATTTTTAAATCATAAACTTTGATGAAAAATGTGTATATATATATATAGAAAGCTCAAAATGTTTTTATAAAATTGGTATTTGAACATTGTAAACATAATAGGGAGTGAGGAGTGAACCCATCCCTCAGGAAAGTGGGTTGGCCCAGACATCCTTCAATATTTCAAGTGACTTCATGGTTTTGTTTTCAGGATCTTGCTTAATATTTTCCAAAAAAATAGTGGATTTGTTTTAAATAATTTTTAAAGTATTATTATTTTCAAAGAATTACAATATTTTATAAAGATATTTTATAAAGGTATTTTCACTGGCCTTTTAGAAAAATCCTTATTGGGAAAATTAATTTTCACCCTATGTTTTAAATTTATTTTCATAGGTTGAGTAGAATTTATTTGACTCAACGCACTCGAAGACTTTTTGTTTAATTTATTTTATTTTGTATAGTTTTATTAATATGAAATTCATGTATCTAATTCTCCAAAACCTATACCAGAAAATTTTATAGTATGTAATAAATGTTTTGTATTTGTTGAAGTTTTTTCATAAAAAATACACAGCTTTTATATGTGTTTAACCTAGAAGCATGGGTTTGGGTATTTACAATAAAAAATTATTTTTATCATTTATTTATTTTTTGGAAATTTTTAGTAGCACTATTCATCATATCTATTTTTTTGAAAAGTCTGGGATAATTATTACATTAATTTAATGTTTTTTTAAGTCAATCGTTCATACTAATACTTCTGAAGTATTACTTTTTTGATGTCTTACATTCTTAGAATGACTTATGAAGTCATACTTTCATTGTAATACTTCTAAAGTCTTAATTTTATAGTAAGAATTTTGAAGTATTACTTTACAGAGGACCTGCTTTCATAGAAAAACTTTTGAAGTCATGCATTCTAAGTAAGACTTTTATAGTCTTACCTTTCAAAATTATTACTAGAAATAGTTATTCCGTAAAAAAGTTTTACTCAATGAATTATTTATAAATAAATTCTTACTAAAGGAAGTATTATTAAAAAATTATTAATTGGAACAATGATTCAACAATAAAGTATTATTAAATGATATCATTATAAATGAGGTTTTACTAAACAAAATTTTAATATGAAAATTAATTCTAGAACACTGCCTTACTAAATCCATTGAAGTCATACTATCCAGACTTAGCCAATTTTTTAAAAAATTTCTACAAGACCCAAAAACTATGAAAATCTATTTCCAACCACTTTAAACATTTCCAGCACCTTAAATAATGGTAGATTCAATATGGAATCACCTAAATTCATATTTTAAAAAAAAATAACCCTTGAGGATTATTCCATAGACTATACCGACACTTCCAACACCTCCAAGGGGTCTAATGTCATATTTTCACAGAATTAGTCTATTACACTAACCCTTACCCTAAAAATTTACTCAAGCACCCATATAATCCCTTGATAATCTGATTAGATCCAAATTATCTTTTAGGGATACAAAAACTATTGAATTCCTAATCTGAATTCCAATTCTCAAAATATCCTCCACTCTGGGACCAAAAAATCAAAAATAAAAATTTCCCATGAAATTCATAACATGTAAGAATGAAATTATTTACACTTACCATAGTGTGAAGAGTTTTGGATTTAATAATATGTTCAAAAAACACCATTCCATGTTGATGGTTTTTCTAGTGAGTGTGGAATCCATAGATTTTTGGTTGAATACTTTTGGGAAATAGGGAAGGGAGAAATGCCTATTTAAGAATCCATGGTGTTGTAATGTCATGGTTATGATGATTATTTTATGTCGTTGGGTTTTTTCAAGAATTTTGTCAATGGTGAGGGAAGTTACATTATATTATGGTGATTTTTTATAGGTATCAAGGTTAAGGTCATTATAGTCATTTTGGGTACCTTTACTCTATGGTATTAGTCAACCCATTTTAAAACATCTAAAATGTATATCAAGAAGAGTGAGGTTGGCCACTTTGAAGACTTTAGATTTCATACCACATTTTGACCAAGGATTTCATAGCCATTTTTGAGGTTGTTACACCATTCTAAAGTCCCATTAAATTTTATCTATAAATAGAGGGTTTTGAATCTATTGGTTTAACATTTATTCCATTCCATCAAACCCCTCATTAATTCCAAGACCCATTTAGTTCCTTCCATTCATCTATTTAAGGATTTAAATAACTTGATTGGTGGGGTTTAAACTCTCTTTTAATGAGGTAACCTATTCTCCTTTTTATTTTGTTCTATTTTTTTATTCATAGGGTTTTCATCAGTTAGGGTTATTTTGGTTTGTCTTATATTTTGAGTAAAAAAATTGATTGATCATAGGGTTAATTCATGAGAGAATTCCCATCTATTCTGAATATAGTTAATCCTTAGTTTTTATATTCATATATAGTGTTACTCAAAGCTTCAATTGAGGTGAGTGATTCTAGATTTATCCCTTTATATTTTATATAAATTTGGGAAGTATCATACCTTTCTTTATTTAGATAAATGGTAAGTATTAACTTGATTACTAACAATTCAATATATTTTTCAAAGGAAAGAAAAGGATAATCAATGTTGAGGGGGTGAAAATGATGAAGATTGAGGGAATCCACTCATTTAATGTCAATATAGTAAAATGGAAGTGAACCAAAATTATAAAAAAACCAACCTCTCTACTCATTTGAATTTGGATTCAATAATCTTAGTTGTTATATTTCCCTACCGCTAGGTATTCCTGATCATAACATCTACATGATGTATTCTCCTAAAGGATGTAAAAGCATAAAAAATATTCAAGGTGATTTCATAGGTATCTAAAAAATAATTGATCACCATAGAATATTATAATTCAATATTGAATTGGTATATATTTTTCATCCTATAGATATAAATCTCAATGATTGTTACATGAACTTCATCCTGTAAAGAAAATTTATGCCCATATAAGGCTGAGATGGAAAAAATGCCAATTCCCTAAGAATCCAAAATGATTTTCCCTACCATGATTGGTATATTTAACACATGATACATAATAATTTAATTTTAAACCAACAATATGATCCTTCTAGAACACCTTGGTGCCTTGAACCAAAATCTATTCACCTACAATCAAAGTGATAATCTATGAAGACTAACCCTAAATGAGATGAGGAATAACCACCTTTATACATAGTTAACTAAGATATGCGGTGAGGTACATAACTATAATTCTCAAATATGAATCAAAAGGTTTTAATACTTGGTTTTTGGATGTTTTTTGTTCCTCTCATAACACCCAAAATCTTGTATCAAGAAGAATGGGACTCCCCTAGATAATAGATCTCATAGCCACATGTCCTTCAAACCATGCATGTGTAAAGTCGTCAACTGAATTAACCATGTGATAAAACCTTGAGGGAACCATAGATATAACATGCCTAGTCTCTTTTATTAAACATATGAAGTGTCGATTAAATTTTATCACTCACACAACACCCACCTTTAGAAGAAATAGTAATACCAATTCTTTAAATGTTAATATCTGTGGATATTTCATGATTCTGAATCCTCTATATAAGGAATTTTATTTTTGATAGAAGGTTTTTTCACTAATTCTTGAGGACCATACTGTACATATGGTTATCCATGTAAAATATCTTATGAAAACTTAAATATCTAAAATTTCCAAAGGGGGAGGAATTGAAGACATAGTGGTCTGGAATATCCTCTAGGTGTATGTTATTATATAAGGAATTATTCTAATAACTGATAATATATTCATTGAAGGATTTCAAGGTATAATATTTCTTGAATATAATGTTAGGAATAGAACTCCCTCAATAAAAAAGGGGAGATACAACCTATTTATATTTCCATAAGGTTGTGTCCCCCTTCCAATAATTCATCCTGGGTTGTCAAGAATAGGTTTTATTGACCCTTGTAGATTTCTCTACAAATTAAATCTAGAAGAATGATTATTCCAATAGGTTTTAATATTCCCAAACTTACTCTTAATAAATATGTACCATTTATTATTTCCCCTAATGGCTTCCTAGACCAGTTTTTCTTGCATGCACCTCATTTTTTCATCCATACATTTAATCCTAAAACCCCCTTCCTCAATTGTTTTTTCATTCCTAACCCATCTATCCTAGTGGTTATGACCTTCCTAATAATAATATCATATGAATCTATTGAATGTTTTTATAATGTTATTAATGAAACTATTTGGATATTTTTCTACTAAGATAAAATATATAGGGATAGATGATAAAACATTGTTCACCAGAGTGATTCTTCCACTAAATGATATAAAGAAGCTCTTCCAATTAAGGATCCTACCTAAAATTCTATTGAAAATACCATCAATGTAATGGATGTAATATATCCCATTAGATAATGGGGAAACAATATATTACATAGGTAAATGCCTTCTAGGGATACTAATTTTATCCTCAGTATGTTCAAATACTCTATTTGTACACTTATTTGAGATGTAAACACTAATTTTGGGCATGTTAATTCATTATATACTTCTGTGACTATAATTATTCAAGTTCAACTTGAAATTGTAAATAGAATTATTACCACCATTAATGAAGAAAAACATACCATCATAAGAAACTAAATTATAGTTACCAGAGAAACTATACCAATATCTTAAATGGTGAATCAAACCATCCAAGATACCCTTACTGAGAATTTTGATAAGTGGATCCTGATCAATAACAAAAAGAATTACATACAAGTGATCCCCTTGGTGAATACCTCTAATTTATTTGAAGAACCCAAATATCTTACCCATATGGTAGATAATGAACCATGGTGAAGAGAATCACTGAAATAAATGGTAAAAAACTCACTCAAATAAACCACAAATTATAATGACTTTGAAAATAAAGACTCATTCCATTCTATCATAGTCCTTCCCCATGTCAACATTGACCATGATATTAGATCATGCCACACTTCTATAAATGTTTGATATTATCTCTTAGGAAAATATAATATCTACTTGGAAAATCATTCCTTTATGGAAACTATATTGTTCATCTAAAATTTAAAGTGGAAGGTGTTGAACCTGCCTTATGTTCAAAACAGTAGTTAGTACATTTTATAAAAATTTGAACATGTTAATAGTTAAAAATTGACCAAATATATTGGGATGATTCACATTTGGGATGATAAAAAGAATGGTGTAAGTTGTGACACTGGGAATAGTTCCCCCTTGAAATAATCATGAACCACTTCAATGAACTATCTCATTTTGATTCCCCAAGCTATAGAGTAAAAGGATCATGATAATATTTCTATACTAGGATCACTATACTGATTAAGGCCTATAATATCTTCTTGTATTTCATCCTCCTTTATAATGTATTTCAAAATTGAAATAAGCTACTCACTAGTAGTCTTGGGGATGTTATAATAAAATAGTATTCCACATTCTCCCTATAGACCCACACCCCCTTTCATTATTTGACTAGGACCTATGATAAATTCAAAGAATAAGGACACCTAAAGTGGACTCATAATTTAGGAATCACTTGTGTGTGACCCATCAATAAGTTTCATGTTGATCATCCCAACAAACTTCTTCTCTATGATGCATGCATGAAAGTATGTTATATTATATTCTCCTTCCTTTAGCCATAAGGCCCTATATTTTTCTCTCATTTTTTTTCAACTTCATGTTATTTTTTTCCATTTTTTGTCACCTAAGTGACCATAGAAGTAAGATTTCATCATCCCATTAATTTTGTAACATCTTATTGACTGAAAAAGGCCATCATGAATTTTATCTAGGTTTCTACTTTGGATTGCTTTATTATCCCTCTATATGATAATGTCATTTTATATACTTCTTATCTTTCTTTAAACTAACACCCATTTCTTCCCTAGAATATGAGGATACCATGAATATTAAACCATATCCCCATAATATTCCTTTTTTGAAAATTGGTTAGAGAAAAAGAAGCCTCTATATAAATAAATCAAACTCTATGTTTAGAGAAACAAGGGTGCATGATTATACAATGTACTTTTTAGGTTCTAGGATAAGGAAATAAAGAAATTAGAGGTAGCATAAAGGTTTTCCATGAATATCCAGCATGTTCCAGATCCTTCTTATATCCCTTTTAATGTTACACCATGTAAAGGTTTCATGAGTAAACCCCAAATAAAGAAGATTATTAATGGAAATAAATGATTAAAACTCTATAATTGAACTATTGGAGTAGAGACCCCCTCCCCACTTATATGATTGATTTAGGATGGTGTTTAAGTATCCAAAAATAAACCAACACCTGGGTATGGTGTTGAAAATCAAAATATTTTCCCATATGTCCCTTCTTCTGACTACCTCGCATATAGTATACACAATTGATATATATAAGGGGGTGTTATTTTTGAATACCTTGATGATGATGTGTTGAAAAAAGGTATCAATTATCCCCATATATATCTTATTCTCTTATAATATACATATTTGGTTATTTATTAGGCTACCATGAATTTAATTTTGAATCTAAACCCTTTTATATATGTCTTTAATTGATTGCACCATGATCTTAGGAACTGATAATTCTAGTGGAAAAATATTCTTTTTATAGAGGAAATTTTGAATATATGCACTAATTTATAGGGAATTAATGTCCATATAATTCCAAATCATATATTAAGTCATTAATAAGGGATGGTTTAGGCATGAATTATTGAGTTTCCTTGATTTTTGGAATTAGCGGAGTCTATGATGTTCATAGATCATGATAATGTCACCACATTGATGGGAGGAAGGGTGTATCTAATATTACTTAATCTTCCTATATCTAAATGATTCATATAATTCCACAAGATATTAGTGTATATTTTGTTTTAAAAACAACACTACGTTTGATAGCGTGTATCTCCCGTAATAATGAGTTTAAAAGAATGACAAAATAATATTTTTTAAATATGAATAGTATAACCTAGTTATTGGATTGGTGGGTATGAATATGAATAATTGTATTGAGAAATATATTTATAAATTTTTTCCTTATTAAATTGAATAATAAATCAAAAATGTATTGTTAAATGTTTGGAAATGAAGATAAAAACTTTTGAAGGTAAAAAAGACATTTTTCATAAAACTATTTTTATGTGTACATGTTATTTTAACCTTAACAGATTAATTAATTTCTATTGATAAATTATAATAAGAAAATAATTAAATTATATGTAAAATTAAATTAATTAAAATTCATTTAATTATGGTTAATAGATAATTAATGACAATAAATTCATTTTATGTTTCAAAAATACATTTTCTTCAAAAATGGATTTTATTGAATTTTGTGGGTGTATATTATAATTAATTACTTTAAATTTATAAAATTACATTTGTAAAAATTAAAATAATTTTTTAAATAAAAATTTCATTATAATCTCAAGAATAATTTTTTATATTTTTCTGAAAAGGTTGATTTTTGAGTGAATAGTGAAAATGGCGATTTTTTAAAAACTATAATTTATTTTCTTTAAATCAAGTATTTTAAAATTATCATTATGTTTTAAAAAAATTTTAAAGTAACATGAGATATATTTTATTAAAAATTATCTAAATAATTCTATATTAATCAATATTATATTTCATTTTTATATAAGTTCATTTTATGCTTAAAAATTGAGTTTTCTAAAGATTTTTTTCATTGCATTTTGCATATTTATATTGAAATTGATTTCTTTTACTTGAATAAATTATTTCAGGAAAAATAGAATCCTTATATGGAATTATGATGTTATTTTTTGGTAAATATGTCCCTTTAATTTTTTTTCATTATGAATTGTAATTGTGGTAAATATTTGTCACCTTGGTATGGGTGAAATAGGTAAAATAGAGTTAAAACATAAAGAAAAAGGAATAGAAAAATTTTTGTAAGAACTGAATTTATACTATTTAAATTTTTTTCATCCAAATATATACTTTATGTGAAAATATAGAAACTTTTTTCCACTTTTCTTTGATTATAAAATTTATATTATTTTATGAAAAGGATAAATACAAAATATCACTTTCTTTGTTTTAATTTATATTATATGTTGTCATGGGGAAAAAAATAAGTTTTGAATGAATATAAAAGTTTATTTTGAATTTAAATAAATTATTTTTTATTATTATTTTTTTTCTAATTTTTAGTGATGATATAATAACCTCAATTCCTTGCATAGTGTTAATATAGTGTTTGTATAGGAAGTTCAAAAATCAAGGTAAATGATTTTATAAAAAAAGAATATTTTTTAGATTAATTATGGTTTTACAATAATATTATATGTAATTATAATTTATAATTAATTTTAAATGTTTTTATATTCTAATTTCACTATTATTTTGATTTCTTTATAGTAAATATATGTTAATAGTCCCAAAAATTATAATAATGATAATTTACGATAATCGATATTTTATTAAATTATTTAAAAATAATAAAATAAAAATAGGAAAATTGGGATGATAAATTGTCTAAAATTTCATGAATTTACCATTTTTTATCTAATTTTCACCTTATAAGTAAATTTATGACTCTTAAAAGCTAAAAAATGTGTTGCCCTAGTTAAGGTTAAAAAGAGTTATTTATGGGCTTAAAATAAAAGATAAAGTTTTAAATGAAAGATAAACATGTCTAAATTTTATTATATGATATTATTTTGACCTTATCATATAATAAACTGAAAATTATGTCCATTTTTTCCACTTTATATTATTATGATATATATTATATTTAAATATTTGAAGTAATTTTATGTGTGTCTTTTCCCTCACTTATAAAAGGGAACCACGTCTCTTATCTTATTACCACGTATTGAGCCACGTGTCTCAATAAATACATTCCCAAATGTCTCCAAAAAATTCCTCCCCATAACCTATATTCTTTTTTCTCATTAAATTACCATACTATAGGACTTAATATATAATCCAAAGGTGGATTTATGAAGAAGATGTATGAGACTTAAACAAGTGTTTTTATTTTATTTTATATTTTACCTCATTAAAATATTCTCTAAACATGATAATATAATAATACTAGTCTCTTAAATATACTTAAATTTAATTATTCTTGAGTAAAAATAATTATTCACCTCATTTTCATCCTATGCAAAATGAAAACTTGGCTCGTGTGTACATATGACCTACTATATACATATAGCGTTGTAATGATTTTCCATCAAAGTTTTATTTGGATGGTTTTAAAGGTGTAATTAATTAATATATAGGATATTTATGAAAAATTAATGATTCTAGAAATATTATATATCATTTAACTTCTTATCCTTCAATCTGTTATAAATTGATAATGTCACTCATGCGTACGTGTGGACTACCACCTTCACGAAGAGATGTGGTTTGTTTCTCTATTACCACCATACATAGATGATTCTAAAATTTAATTTAATGAATTAAAATTTTATTCATGACATTATTAAAATTATTTTCATGATAGAAATATTTTATAACCCCTTTAATCATGGTTAATATACCGAGTTAATTTTGGATAAATTGACTGAACAGCCTTAAGTTATCGATGTAAAAAAGAAAAACCAAATTAATGAATTTCATATAATTATAAAAGGACCATAAAAATTGAATATAGATAAAAACAATTATTGATAAATTATTTAAAAATAAATAAATTCATTAAGTAGGAGGATCAAACACATATAACTAAGCATAGTCCTAGGGTAAGGTATTTCTTTTATAATCTCATTTTATTTCTAGATTGTTTATGTACAGATTTCCAATGAGAAAATTATATGATCCTAGTATCTTAAACACCATATATTTTATTCTTATTTTTTTATGTTTTGGGTTTACTTTTTTATACTCCATTTCTTCTCTTGTTGGATCAAGAATCATCGAGTTAAAACTAAGGGATTTCTTTTAAATAAATTCATATTTCAATGTTTTCCTTCCAAACTCTTTTTCACCCATGTTAAGTTTATTTTAAATGTATTGAATAATTTTATTATTAATGTTAAAATGATTATTTTAAGTCATTTTAAACCATATTAGAGATCATTTAAAATGTTTTAAAATGAATCTTCTTTTTTTATGAATGAGGTAATTTTAGGCTTTTTACAAGTAGTGTGAAAAGAATAATTATTTCAACATTTAACACATGAATAGAATTTCTCACCATCATGATCATTCATTTAATTTAATATTCCTTTACAGGTTTCCATAGTTATTTTAAAATAACATCTTTTTATCAATATTTTGGGAATTTTTATTTAAAATGATATCAAAAGAAAATAGTATTGTTTTATTAAAGGAATGAAAAGAATTTTGAAAAGTGATTTATAACTCTATTATTACACAAAGTTACAAGGAATTTATTTTTAATTTATTGATTCTATTTTATTTTCTAAAGGATTGGATTTACTAAAAAAATTAATTTATGATGAATCAATGGTCTTTTATCATCCTTCACAAATAATGGATTATACTATATTTTGAGATTATTCACTTTCTTATGATCATGTTATCTATCACTCTCTAGTAATCATGGGGCAATATTTTTCTTCTTTATGTCTATATTTTTAATATCATATATTAATCTAGAATCATTATAATTATATTAATTATTTCTCAACTATATACCATTTATATATATATGGTTTTAATTGGAGGAATCTTATTATGTAAGTTATTTCATTTACTGGGTAAATATTGATGTTTTGTATTCCTGATTAAATACAGACAAATATTGACTTATAAGAAATTTTTAGAATGAATTGAATTAATCTTTCAAAAAAGTAGGAATGAATTGTACTTGATATTGATGGATATGGACTAGTTATATATTGCTCCTCAATGCATCGACAGGTCTTGTGAGAAAAAAATTGGTGTCCAGATTGGATGGGTATTTGGTTTAAACCAATCTATTAATTAAAAATGATGTCTTGGTTGGGAAGCATTGATGGTAAGATTTAGAATAACTTGGTTGAAGAACTTTATTTAATATTCATTAATGTACACCTTTATATATTTACATTATTAAAAATTTTGTTTTCAATATTAATGTGATTGCTATATCGATATTATCCATTAATGTTCAATAAACTCAAGTTTTTGTTTGAATTAAATGTGTTTTGGTTATCCACTCTACTATATTTTTTCATGGTAGGTTTGAGGGTGGGAATATAAATTAAAGAAAGTGGTAGACATAGTGGTTTGAAGTTAGGTCCTCCTCAACTCACCGCCATAAGTATAGTAGGGTTATAACCACTGAACTATTCTCCATGGGGCTATCCACTGTATTATATTTATTATGCTTTATTTACTTATGATAGATTCCACTGTATGTAACCCTTACTGAGCATTAAATATCACCCTTTATTTTTTTCCTTTACCCATGATATAAATAAGGATATTATGAATGATTATAAGGATTAAAGAATACTTCATATGCTATTTTTTATATTTATAATGTAATATGAGAATCAAGTATGTATTTTTTTCCAAGACTGCTAAAATGATAAATCCTGCATGGTTTGATCCCTGGTATATTATATCATTATAATAATATAAATACTAACTCTATGTTAGTAGATTCATGGCTACTATATTCAGTATCAGATAAAGTTTTATTAGGACCATTGTGAACTAGGTTTTAGATTAACATTGTTAACATGGTAAATATGATAATAGTAATGACCCAAATGGATATAAATAAAAAAACCCCTTGGGATTTAATTAAATGTCATATGATTTAATATGGTTATAGTGAACACATAAACTTGTTTGGATTTATTATATCCTATATGATTTAAATGACCATTAAGCATCTCTACCATTGATTAAATTGTCATTTATCAATGATAACATGACTAGTATAAATATAGGGTTTTAACAAACCCAATTGACACAGAAAAAGGAAGTGATGGCCTCAACGAGTAGGACCATACCCTATGAATCCCATTTATCAAAGCTTCTGAGAAAAATATCATCACTTGGATATTCCCTTGACCAAACCTAAGATGATATACAAAAACTTAAGAATGAGAAAAACTATCTACGAGATAATTTCAAGCTTATTGATATCACGGTCCAAACCATAAATCTCAAACCACACCATGAAATTCTCACTACATGCACCTCACTCTTAGGGTGTTTGATGGTGTATTAAAGGGATATGTGTAACACTCTGAGATTTTATGATATATATTCCTTTTAATTTCTTTGTTGTCTTGTTTTTTATGTTACACCAAGATTATATTGTGCTATAAAAAACACCATATTATCTTGTGGTATATGAAAAACTAACTTTTCTTTCATTACATGCAAAAGTGACCTTCCTCGATAGCTTGTATTGTACACAATACCGAGTTTCACTAAACAAAGATATATTATTAAAATTTTATATAAACTAGCCTTTATTAATATTATTAAACACATTTTTAATTTTACATGACATTAAAATTCATCTTATTTATTTTCTAGAACATGATTTAACAACAAATTTAATTTTTTTCAGATAAAATAAGTTTTTTTCAAAAAAATGTAATTTTGCCACCTTTTGATGGAGTGCCAATTTTAAATCTAGTTTTTAAAAATTTTAAATATTATATTTTAAAAATTAAACACGTTTTTTGTAATTAAGATATAAAAAATTAACTCAGCTGAAATTTTGGTATTTTTCTGATTAAATTCATAACTTGATGAATAGTGAAAAATACAACATTTTAATTAAAAATTGCATTTTTATCTAATTTATTTATATAGTTAGATTATATTTTTAATTGGTTTTAAAGTATAATTGGATTAATTTTCTATCATTTAATCCAATTTTGTTCACTGGAAGTAATTTTCTATTGAAATTGGACATAAACACATGTCAATCTTTTAATAGTTATTACTTCTTAAAAACTCGTTTCTTGGTTTTCACAACAGAAATTTATATTAAATTAATTACTAAAAATTCTGTGTTTTGAATTTGAAAAAATGGATTCCATATTTGGAATCATAAGGTCCAAATTTTTTGAATAGGTGTATTATATTTTTAGATATTATGAATAGTAACTTCAGTAATTATTTTATTTATCATGGTTAAAGGGTAAATCTGGTAAATAAGGGTAAAAAATAATATTATAAAAATATTAAATTAGCATAACACGTGTCATAATCCTATTTTATGATATATTTAAGACCATGGTTATCCTTGGGTATATTTGGATACCCCATGGAATCACTTGGATTTGAAAATGACATTTTATAAGAATTAATTTAAAGTAAAGATAATTACAACATAAACAAATGTCTTTTACTAAATAGATTTTAATATAGGGTTATAAAATTGATATCTATGTCTATAAATAGTCATTATAAATATAAAAATATTAACTACATAATTGTACTTTATTTATAATTTTTAGACATTGTATAAATATATTTATTTATGACATAATTATGATGTAGTGATTACCTCATTAATGAAAGATTCAAATAAATGAATTTATAAATATTAAAATAAATTTAATTTGAACATTTTTATGCCATCCACGAATTTTCTAGATCACATTAACATATTAGGGATTATTTTATTCCTTATTTTTTGAAGGAATAAAGTTTTTATGACTTTAACAAAAATAATAATTACTAAGTAGTGTCAAAATTGACATAAATGTGTTTTTAAAACAAATACTATTTTATTAAAAGATATAAAAATCCTAAAAATATAAATTTCGGCCAAATAAATTTTATAGTGATAAAAATTTCATAAATTATCCACTTTAGGTTATCTTGGTATTTTATAGTAAATATATTAACCATGGAGTATAAAAATACAAGAGGATATGGTATGAATTAACTTATTTTAAAAAAGGTTAAATCTATATGATAAGGTTAATTTTATGAACTAAACATATCTAACACCTAATGGTTGAGAATATTTTGACCCATAATCATCTTATCCTCTAAATAAATCATTTTTAGCTATTAGAAACTGAAAATTGTTTTATAATAAATTAATATTTAAATCATTTTCCTAAAGTGCCCCTCACCTCTATTATAAAAGGGAACCTCCCTTTCTCTTTAACTCACACCTATAAATCCATTTGGTTCGGCCAATACCTACCCATTTCATCTCCCAAAATCCCTAATACTATCCTATAGAAATAACTTTAGGCATTGAGCCATCCTAAGGAGCCCTTTTGTTCAAATCAAAAGGAAACACCCAAAGAAGAGGTAATCATTTTATCCTTCTTTCAAATTTATTTTCTTCTTCTACTTCTTATTTCTATATTGTTTCTATACCAAAGTAATAAATCCAATATAATACATATAATAAGATTTTAATATAATCATGGTAAAATTATATTCATCATTTTATCTATCATACGAATAATAATATCACCATACGTGCGTACGTACGGCTTACTGTCTCCACGTCGTGGTATAATTTGTTATTCCACATTACTTTATTTGGATGAGTATAATAATGAGTATAATAGACATAAATAATGAATATTACATGATTATTATTCTTTATAATTAATATACCATTCATTCCCATATCATTTAATCATTAAAGGAATGATATCATCGCTCGTGCATACGTGCGGCTTACCGTCTCCATGAAGCGATGAGATTCATTCTCTACTTTAACCATCCAAGAATGATTATAATATATAAATATATATAAATATATTATCCATAATTATTAAATATATGAAATAATAATTCTACTGTAATGATATATATATATATGTATGTATGTATGTACATATATGTCATTCACTTACTTCGATTCAATATGACAAGAAAACCGAAATAGCATTCACGCATACGTACGGCCTACCGTCTCCATGAACGGTGTATTCCCTTATATATATATATATATATATTATGAATATATATGGTATATAAATCATAATATACATTCTGGAAGTAATTAAATCATTATCTAAGTAATGTGATCAAGAATAACATGTCAAAACACATACGATAAACAAAGCGATATTACCTGAAATGTTACATTAACTTTGAATTGTTAATAAACAGGTAATATAAAGTCATAAAAGAATTATATATGATATCATAAATATTATTATGATTCTTATATGAGTTAATAATATGTTTAAAAACATTATACAGGATTTTTGGACTCATACAGAGAGTATCAGACCTAAGGTAAGGGATAATTTTTCAAATCTCATTTTTATCCGAGATTATTTATATTTAAGTATTTACTAGGGATATATTTATCATCCATCTTCATATTTTCTAAAAATGTTATCTAAAATTTTAATTATTCTTATATGTATTTTTAAAGTAATTTTTACCCATTTTTTACTTTTATTACATGGTATGGAAGGAATCTTTCTTTTGTTTACCATACGAAGTGATTTTTGACTTTTCTGGTAAATGTATGAGGAGAATGTTTTTTTAACTTAAATGAAATGAATGGATTTTTACATATTTATAACACCTTATTCTCATGAATCTTACTCTATAGGTTTTCAAGTTTATTTTCAACTAAATTATTTTCTTTTAAAATTACACGGCATTTTGAGAAAAGAAAACATTTTTAAAGAAGAAAGGATATTTCCCTCAAGAATTTAGTTCAAGTGTTTTATCAAAATTATTTTCTATCTAAGATTATGCCCTTAAATAGGGTTATATTTTTATACTTATTATTACTATGATTTGATTGTGTTAATTATGGGATGATATTTTATATGGATTATGTTATGATGGAATGATGTTTAAGAATCCCATTTTATTTCATGGCTTGTGCTACGATGAATGGTTTATGTTTTTGTGGCACATGTAAGAATGGTTTCATTATGAGATGGTTGGAACCTATATCTCCCACCAATTAATTGGGTAAAAATTTATATATCATGAGAATTACATGACTGGAATGGAAAGTAAACCCGATTCTGAAATATATAGCTAGAACGGAAAGTAAACCCAGTTCAGTATAGGAATTTGTCCAATATAATGGTCTTTTCATCAATGCCTTGGATACTATGGAAATCATATTATGTGATCATTTTTTCCATAATTACATGTTTTATGCCAATGATATTCAATCATGGTTAATTTTCCTTTATGATCTATGCCTTACATACTACCAATATTTATTTCATGACTCAAGATTTTGATGTCTAAACTTTATGTTCATGTTTTTACATTCAAATTTTTATGTTTTGTTTAATGTTCCCCATGTTTACCCTTACTGAGAATTTGAGCTCACCCTTTTTATGTTTTATTTTCCCCAAGATATTAATAAAATTTTTAGGTAGGTAAATAAAATGGGAAGATCTTTATGGGATATGTTAAAGATCTTTCATAATTCTAGAAGATGATGTTCATATTTTCCAAAGACACTAAACTAATATGGTCTTTGGGCATCTGTTTGTGTCATGTATTAAGTATTCCACAAAAGAAATGTAATTTACATGTATATCAAGATTAGGGTCATTATAATATGTATCAAGACCTTAGAAATATGAGTATGTAAAAAAATTATATAATAATGAATATATTTTCATCCTATTATTGTTGCTTTATAAATTATTTTTATTTCGATACAATAAAACATAAATAGTACTTTTTTTAATAATAAAATTTGATTAAGGTAATTTATTTTTGAAATAAATAATATTTTAATAAAATATAATTTTTAGATATTCTTTATTAAATATAAATTATCATATAATTTTTATGAAGTAAAATGTAATTTTTTATAAGTGTTCAAAAACTCTTGTTGTCAAAAAAACCATGCATTTCTTAATAAATGTCGATTCTTATTTTAGAAGTCAGAATAAACATATTCAGAAAATTATTTAGATAAAATTAATATTATTTTTGGAATCATAACATCAAAATTATCCTATGGTGAATTTTTCATAATTTTCTGAGATAGACAAATTTTTTGGTAAAAATTAAATACCATATAATTATACTTTGTGTATTATGGCATCATAATAGCCCAAAAGTGATGTAATAAATAATATAAATTGGATAAACAGCTAAATGTATGTTTTCCATTTAAAATAATTTTATTTTATATTTATTTGTTTAATTTTATAAATTCTTTATAAATCCTCCAAAATCATTAATATATTTTAAGGTTTTAAAATCATTTCATTAAGAGTCCGACTCGCCTCCACATAATAAAGGGTATTATTTTGTTATATTTGGCCCTTTTACTTATAAAATAATGAAAAATAATCCCATTTTTATAAACCATGGTCAAAAACCATGTGAAGGTTTGTGTTTTTTTATTTTATTATATAGAGTCCAAAAACTAATTTTGAGAAATAATAAAGAAATCCCCACTCATTACGTATATAAACCCATCAAATATCCCATTTATATTCACTAAAGATTCTTTGATCACATCTTTAATCTTCCATACCCTCTCTATAATCCTCCCAAGGCACCCCCAAACTCTCAAGAATCTCCTTACAAGCATTTGGAATCACACACTCAAGTAAGGGACCCTCACCTTCTCTTATTTATTCATGTTACCTTATTACCTTATCCCTTCTATTTCCAGTTACTTATGTTGGTATATTTTTTTAATTTTCCCTATTAATTCCTATTTTATTTCAAAATTATTATATAACATTTCTCTCTCATCAACCCATTTTATTAATTTTTATGTGATGTCATTATGTTGTTGAAATTTAACCATGATTATTCATTCCAAAACAATTGTTTAGTGAATACCACACCTATTTCCTATCAAGGGAGTTAAAATTTATACACTTATAATTATTTTAATTGGTTTTTAAATGGATTTATTCCACACTTCTTTATTTTGGAATAAAATATAATGATTAATGAATCCATGTTGTATGATCTATGTGGCACACTTAAGCATGAGAATGAAATGAAAGTGATGGGTGCACCTGGAATTATATAGTGCTCTAATGCATTGGGTAATGTTTAGTTTCCTAAAAATTAATGTTGGGATAGGTACAGAACCTTATTCATTTATGAGACTTTGTCTATCATGATGTCTTGGAAGTTATCTTTGACCTATGTTTATGATGTAGTTTTTTAATTTGTTTCCACATTTCCCATGTTGCCTTTATAATTATCATGTTATATCATGCCTTATTATTCATTTTTATGATTCTCATTCCTTTTATTCCCCACTTATAGGACTAATTTATATCATTTATAACCTTATTCCATGTTTATTCCCTTATTGGACTTTATATCTTACCAATTTCCTATGTATGTCCCTAAGTTATCCCATTTAGTTTTATAATCCATGGAATTTTAGAAGCATGTTAAGGAAGTTTTCAATAATTTTGTTGTATCCCATGTTCAAGATGTTATGTTATGTACCTAATTCCCAAATAAACTAGACTTATTTATCTTTTAGGTTGTATTAAGTGTATTCTTATTTAATGAATCATGTATTAATTTGAAATAAAGAGTAGGGTTGTTATAGTTGGTATCAATGGAAAAGTTTAGTTATTATTGGGATTAGGATTATAAAGCTCTAGAGAAATCCTTAGGGATAAGACTAAGTATAAGAAAACATCCTTAAATTATGGTAATTATAGATTAATTGTTTTATTAATAAAATACATCTATGTCTAGATAATATAAGTGGATGTGGTTCTGGCACAGATGTACCTAGGGGTAATAACTCTGACAAGGTGTGTTGGGCCTAACTCGATGTAAACTGATATATGAAAATGGGCCTTACTGCACACCTAGTTTGACACTCCTAGAGGATATGCTTTGGTAAAATAAAAATCTCATTACAAACCATTATTAAGTAAATAAAAAAATGACCATAACAATATGTGTTAGGGAATATATCATGGATAAGATAGATTGAAGTCTATAAATTCATAAGTTAATGAAATAAATGTAAGTTATAAGTTATCCCTTTAATGTAATTCAATTCCTATTTTTTTGTTTAATAGTTTAAAAATAAGCATCCCCACTTTTTCTTTTATTCTATAAAATGGTCATAAATAGGAGGAATCGGGTAAACAACCGATGTGAAGGGCAATGTGATGATTTCCCCAATGAGATTCCCAACCCAATGGGAGTAGGAATCACAAAATTTGGGAAAATACTCTCTCAAATGAATCAGGTTATAAATAGAAATTGGGATCAAGATGAGCACCCAAATCCCTCTAATTAAGAACAATCTATAATGGAGTCCTTTATCGGACAAATTCCTCTAACTTTTAATGGATCATCTGATCCCTTAATCATGGAACAATGGACCAAATCAATTGAAGTGATATTCTCAATCATTAAATGTTACAAATAAGAGATGGTTGTACTATTTTTATCATACGGAGGGAGAATCTGATCAGTGATGGATATTGATCAAGAATATAAAGCTTGAGTACGAGATCACAGTGATAGGGTGGAAGGAATTCTGGAAAAAAATTGATAAATATTTTCCACATGCTCTCTGACTTAAAATGGAAAGGGATTTCATTTACCTTAAGAAAATAGATGATGAATATATTAGAGAATATGAGGAAAACTTCACAAGACTTGCATGATATTCCTCTGGCTTTGTTTTTACTCTCAAATGCAAGGTTGGATACTTCTTTGGTGGGATAAAACCTAGTCTACAAAAATCCCTAGTGATAAGTGACTTTGATATTTATGAGGAAATTGTCTAATGTACCCTCAAAGTTGAAATATAGATTGGTGAATCTCAAAGGTATCATAGGGATAAGAATAGGATAGTGGAGTTTCATTATGGTGGTCTGATGGAGAAATCTAACTATGCCAAGAAATTTCAATATCCAACTTGTCAAATGTGTAGAAACAAGTACCCCAAAATTTTACTAGGGGAGATGAGGAAATTATTTAGGTGAAGGAAGGAAGGAAACCTAGTTAACGATTACTGATAGGAGAAATCCACTAATTCGAATGAGGAAAGGAATTCTCTATTCAACCCCCAATGCATTTTTTGTTGGTTCAACTGTAAAGAACCAGGGTACTTTTCAAATCAATACAATAAGTGAAGGGTTTTCAGAGACAACCAAAAACCTCTGAGGCAACAAAGGCAATATTTTTTCATCAAAACCACTGAGGTAGATCCTAAAAATGAAGTGGTGATAGGTAAAATACTTATTCATTCAAGAATACTGAATATACTTTTTGATTCTGATTATAAAAATTCCATCATATCATGAAAGTTTAGTTGAACTATTTAAACACCACCAAAAAACATGGAAGTGGAGTTATCGGTGAAAATGTAAATGGGTAAATTATTAAATCCCAAGTATATAACTACTCCCATATCAACATTTGTTGGATGAACTTAATAGATAACCTTTTCATACTCCATTTGGTATAATTTAATACAATTTTGGGCATGAATTGGCTTTCCCTATATAGATCTAAAATAAATTACTATGAGAAGTAAATCACCATCTGTATTGATAATCATCTTTCGATTCTATAAAAGTCCAAGGAGAAGGATGAATATTATTTAGTACTAACATATTAAGAATGGATTTTATTTCCCTATTAGAAAGTGTATCTAGATCAAATGATTTAGTTTAAGTAAAATATCATCCTTAAAGACATACCCATTGTGTGGGAAAACACTGATGTGTTTCCCAAGGAATTTCATGGTCTTCCTCCTAGTAAAGAGGTTGAATTTTCATTCGGGTTTATACTTGGGGAATTACCATTATCTGAGACTCTATATAGAATGGTTTTTGTGGAACTAGAGGAGCTGAATAAAAAAGTACATGAGAATCTGGATAAATGATTCATACACCCAAGTGATTCACCATGGGATGAACCAGTCTTCTTCATAAAGAAGAAGGATGGGGTAATATGCCTTTTCATTAATTATTGTGAGATCAAAAAGATCATGATAAAGAACAAGTGTCATTTTCCATGGATTTATTACTTGTTTGATCAGCTATATAGAGCACAATAATTCTCCAAGGTGGATCTATGGTCGGGATATTACCATGTTTCGGTGAAGAAGAAGGATATCCCCAAGACTACTTTTCCTATAAGGTACGGGCACTATGAGTTCATAGTAATTACATTCAGACTCACTAATGCTCTAGAAATCTTTATGGACTTGATAAATAGAGTCTTAAGATATTACCTCTAAAAAAATTGGTAGTGTTTATAGATAATATTCTAATATAATCCAAAATAAATAAGGATCATGAGGATCATCTGAGTACTATTCTAAAGTCCTTGTGAAATTATAATATTTATGAAAAGTATAGAAAATGTGATTTATGGTTAAAGGAAGTCTCACTTTGGGAATATCATTTCAAGTAATGGGATATCTATGGAGCCTTTAAAGAAAGAATCAATTGAATAACGGTTGAGTCCAATATTTGTAATAGATATCCGCAATGTCCTTGGATTATCTAGGTATTGTCATCGATTTGTGAGAAATTTCTCATGATTATCAAACCCTCTAACCAAGCTAACTCAGAAGGGAGTTAAGTTTTCATGGAATGATTAATGTGAATAGAGATTCAAGGAGTTTAAAAGGAGTCTTATCATTGATCCCTTTCTCACACTACCCACTATTGGAGAAATTTTCATGGTATTCAGTGATGTATTGAATAAGGGATTGGTCTGTGTTTTAATGTAGAATGACAAAGTCATATCCTATGCTTCAAGGAAATTGAAAGTTCATGAATATAACTACCCAAAGAATGATTTGTATTTGGATACAATAATCTTATATTTGAAAATATGGTGGCATTATCTCTTTGGGTAGAAGTGTGAAAGAAATATAGATCCCAAAAGTCTCAAATATATATTCACACAAAAAGAGCTAAATATGCACCAACAAGGATGGTTAGATCTAATCAAGGACTATGACTGCTCAATTCACTACCATCCTGGGAAATTGAATAAAGTGGAAGATCATATAAGTAGAAAGGATCTATAAATCCTATCATTGATGAGAATTAAGAGGGATCTGGTATTCTTAGGTTTGGAAAGGATAGACATGGGAATTATAAAGGAAGGAACACCATCAATCCTTTCACAAATTATTTATCAACCGTCCCTTATAGAGAAGATAAACGATTCTCAAAGATATGATGTGGGAATTTGGAAGAAAGTGGAAACTATAAGGAAAGTTAAATCCTCAGAGTTCAATGTTAATAAAGAAGGAGTTGTGAGATTTTTCTTAAGACTATGTGTACCATCAAATCCCGAGTTAAAGAAGAAGATGTTGGATGATGTACATAGCTCAACCTTCTCCATCCACCCAGGAAGAATAAATACGTATTGAGATCTCTAAGAAAACTATTGGTTGGACAATATGAAGAAATATATCGTGGAATATATGTCAAGGTGTCTTGTATGTTAGCAAGTTAAAATGGAATGGAAAAAATCTAAGGGGGTGATTCAACCATTACCCATACCTACATGGAAATGGGAAAACATCACCATAGACTTTTTTACTTGTCATCTAAAGACATCAAGAGGGAATAATGTTATATGGGTTATGGTTTATCATCTTGAAAATACTATGAACTTCATTTTGATTCAAGAGTATTTCTCACTCGATCAACTTTCAAGGATATACATTAGAGAAGTGGTGAGGCCTTATGGAACACCACTATCGATTGTATCTGATTGAGATCCAAGATTCACCTCTAAGTTCTAAAAGAGCCTCCAACATGCTCTTAATACTAAGTTGAACTTCATAATGACTTATCATCCTCAAATTGATGGAAAATTAGAGAAAAATATCTAAACACTTGAAAAAATGTTGAGAGCATGATCAATTGACTTCAAAGTAGGAATGGACCAACATCTTCCTCTGGTTGAGTTCTCTTATAGAAAAAGTTTCCACTCAAGCATCCAAATGGATCCTTGAGAAGCCCTTTATGGGAAGAGGTGCAGAACAATAGCATGTTAGAATGAAATTGGGGAATTAAAACTGATAGGTCCTAAAATGGTGAATAAAATGGTGTAAAATGTTAAGACCATTCAACATCACATCAAGGATACTCAGAGTCGACAGAAGAGTTATGCTGAAAATCGTCAATGAGACCTAGAGTTTGATTTTGGAGACATGGCATTCCTCCACATATCTCCATGTAATAAAGTGATGAGATTTGTGAAGAAGTGAAATCTTATTCCAAGATGCATTGGCCCATTTAAGATCCTTTATTGCATCAGATCAGTGGCCTACCGACTAGCACTCACACCTAACCTATCTCAAGTACATGATATATTCTATGTATCCCTATTGAGAAAGTACATACCAGACCCATCACACGTACTCAATACAAAGGTGGTACCATTTGATAATGATCTCTCATATGAAGAGTATCCGGTAAAGATATTATATCATAGAGACAAAATTATATGAATTAAGACAATGCACCTGGTAAAAGTACTATGGAGAAACCACAAGTTTGAAGAAGTGACTTGGGAATTGGAGGAAGTGATGAAACAGAGTTACCCTTATCTTTTTTAGTGTGGGAAATGAAAATTTTTAGGGTGAAATCTTTTAAGGGGGAATATTGTAATGACCTGAAATGTTATAATAAAAATTATCCGTGTGATTTAATTAAATATCACATTGTGTAATATAGTTATAGAAAATAGATTCACTTGTTTGGTTTTATTATATCTTATCTGATTTAAATTAACTTTAAGAATCTCTACCATTGATAAAATAGTCATTGAATAGTGATCACATGATTAATATAAATATAGGGTTTTAACAAATCCAATTTACATGGACAAAGGAAGTGATGGAATTAACCAATAGGATCATACCCTATGAAGCCCATTTATCGGAACTTACTAGGGAAATAGATTCACTAGAATTCTACCTTGACCAATCCCAAGATGATATCCAAAAACCTAGGCATGATTGAAACTATTTGTGGGATAAGTTTAAGCTCATCGAGATCACAGCCCAAACCATGAATATTGAACCACCCCATGAAAGACTCACTATCGCACACCTTAATCTTAGAGAGTTTGATGATGTATGATATGTATCAACAAACTATAAATATGATTATGTACATTATTTTTTATAGAATAATGAATATATTTTCATCCTATTATTTTCACTTTATAAATGATTTTTATTTCGATACAATACAACACAAATAGTATTTTTTGGTAATATTAAAATTATATTAAGGAATTTATTTTGATTAATTAATAGATTTTTGAAATAAATAATATATTAATAAAATATTATTATTAAATAATTTTTATTAAATATAAATTATCATATAATTTTTATGAAGTCAAATATAATTTTTTATAAGGGTTCAAAAACTAATATTGTCAGAAAAACCCATCATTTCTTAATAAATGTATATTCTTATTTTAAAAGTGAAAATACACATATTTATAAAATTATTTAGATAAAATTAATGTTTTTTTTAATCAGAATATTGAAATTATCCTATAGTAAATTTTTCATTTTCTGAGATAGTCGAATTTTTGGGTAAAAATTAAATACCATATAAATATACTTTGTGTATTATGACATCATAATGACCCAAAAATGATGTAATAAATACTATAAATGAGATAAAAGAAAAAATATATATTTTACCTTTAAAATAATGTGATTTTATGTTTATTTGGTAAATGTTATAATGCCTTTATGAATCCTCCAAACCCATTAATATATTTTATGGTTTTAAAATCATTTATTTAAGAGTATGACTCACCTCCACATAATAAAGGGTATTATTTAATTATCTATGGCCCTTAAACTTATAAAATAATGAAAAATAATTCCATTTTAAATAAACTAATGTCAAAAACCATGGGAAGTTTTTTTTTGGTTATTTTATTATATAGAGTCTAAAACCTAAGTTGGAGAAATAATAAAGAAATCCACACTCGTTTCCTATATAAACCCACCCAATATCCCATTTATCTTCACTAAAAATCCTTATAGAACATCCTAAATTTTACCTAACCTTTATATAATCATACCATGGTGAACTCAATCTCTCAAGAATAACCTTCAAAGAATTTTGAGTCGCACACTCAAGTAAGTGATCCTCACCTTCTCTTCTTTATTCATGTTTTCTTATTACCTTATTACTTCTATTTCCAATTAATTATGTTGGGATATGTATTTACATATACCTGTTACTAAATATTTTATTTCCAAATTATGAGAGACCTATTTCACTCTCATCAACCCATTTTATAAATTTTTATGTGACATCATTATGATGTTGAAATTTCACCACGATTTTTCATTCCAAAACAATTGTGTAGTGAATACCACACCAATTTCCTATCATGAGTGTTCACCTTTATACACTTATAATTATTTTACATGATACTTACATGTATTTATTCCAAAATAATTGATCTTGGAATAAAATATGATGATGAATGAATCTATTTTTTATGATCTATGTATAACACTTAAGCATGAGAATGAAATGAAAGTGATGGTTGTTCCCAAAATTATACAGTGCTCCATTTCATTGGGTAATGTTTAGTTTCATGAAATATAATTTTGGGATAGGGAGTGGACCTGATTAATTTATATTACTTTTTCCATCATGATGTATTTGAATTTATCCTTGACCTATGTTCATAATGAAATGTCTTAATTTTTTTCTACATTTCCATGTAGCCTTTATGATTATAATGTTATATCATGTCTTATTATTCATTTTTATGATTATAACTTCTTTTATTCCCAATTTATATACCTATTTTCTATCATGTATCACCTTATTACATGTTTATTCCTATACTGGTCTTTATATATCACCCCTTTCTTATATATGTCCCCAGGTTATCGTGTGCAGTTTTAAAAGGCATGGAATTTTAAAAGCATGTTAAAGAAGTTTTCAATAATGTTGTTGTATCTCATGTTCAAGATGTTATTCTATGTACCTAATTCCCAAATAAACTAGACTTCTTGATCTTTTGGGTTGTATTAAATTTAATCTTATGTAATAAATCATGTATTAATTTTTAATAAATAGCAGGGTTGTTATAATAATTCATTAGAGTATTTGAGAATATTATAGAGATTTTTATTACATGACTCAATATTCATGATTAATTTGGGTAAATAAGTGATTTCCACTATTTAGGTATGATTACTATAGGAAGGAAGGGAATCAACACCCTTGGCCGATGTAGGTCTTATCCTAATAATGTTTTTTTGGTATTTATTAATAATATCTTAATATACACTAAAGATTATGAAGAGAATCAAAATCAATTAAGAATAATTCTTGATACTTTTAGAAGAATATGGATTATATGATAAATTTAGTAAGAGGTGATGTTGATTTCAGGAAGTTTCTTTTTTTAGAAATATTGTCTCTATGGGTAGAATATATGTTGATCTTTCTATGATAAAGGGTGATCAATGAAAAGCACTCATGGGTGAATGTAACCTTTAAGGATTTGAATTCTAGGTAATTATGTTTAAATTTGAGAATATATGATTATGATGTAGTGGTATATATCAATGGTAGTGTGGTATGATTATAAAGAGAAAACATCCAAGGAATTTTCTAATAATATTTAGTTTTATGGAAAATTTATAAAATTTGAAATTTGGAAACACATGTTTAATGGTATTAATCACCCTTAAATGTCATTTTTGTGACAATGTGGTATTTTTAGAGAAATTTATTAAAAAAATTATGGATGAACTTTAAGGTTATTAAGTGATATAATAAGGTGATCCTTGGTGAAGTTTATAGCATTTTTTGTAGTCTATCTAGAAAAAAATATTTTTTAGAATTTTTGATTAAGGCTTATAAATATTTGAGTATGTTACTATATAAGTGATAAAAGGTAATTTTGAGATTAATATTATGAAGTTTTTTTCATATAGGTCATTATCTTATCTTTTAGTAACAATTTCATTTTTAGTTATAAGAAATAATTGTTCGTCTTATGGCTCAATAAATCTTGATTTTAGTGCTTCTGGCATGAAAAAGTCCTCAAGATCATGATGATGAACATTAAAGGATGAAATAATTATTATATAATGGGAGAAAATAAATTAAATTTTATCATATTTTTATATCCCAATGTTAATGAACTTTCTAAAAGTCAATAAAATTAAAGATAAATCTATCGAGTATTATGTGGAAAATAACACTCAACTACTAAGGAAAATTTTTAGAGAATTATTTACAGGTATGATTCTTATAGAGGTACATTCATAATAAGTTTCTTGGTCATCACCTAGATATTAAAGTTTTTTAAAAAATATATATCCGATTTTATTACTATGTTATATTTTGTTTAGAAAAGAAGAGCAAAATTTTAAATGATATAATTTTTATAAGGGGGAGATAATGTAATACCCTAAGATTTTATTTTATATTTTCTTTTAAAAATAACACTTTCTGATATCGTGTATCACATAAACCATAAAGTTTAAACGAATAGTGAAATAACATTATTTAAATAGGACTGTTATAGCCTGGTCATTGGGTTGGAGAATATGAATATGAATAAATTTATTATTAAATATATGTAGAAAGTTTTTTCTTATTAAAACTAATATTCAATCATAAATTCATTATTAGTTGGTTCAAAATGGTGATAAAATATTTGTAAGGTAAAAGAGATATATTTAAAAAAAATAATTATGTAATGTATTTTCCTCTTAAAAGATTATATTAATTACTATTTATATATGAAAATAATAAAATATGTATATTATATTTCCAATTTAATTAATTTTTATTCATTTAATTATTGTTATTAGTCATGTAATGAGAATAAAATCATTTTATTCTTTAAAAATACATTTTCTTCAAAAATATTTTTATTGCATTTTATGCACATATATTATAATTAATTATGAAAATATTCAGAGATTTTCTTTAAAAATTGGAAATAAGTTTTTAAATTAGTGTTCTATAAAATTCTTATGATGAAATTTTTATTTTTATTTTAAGATTGATTTATTAGTGAATAGTGAAAAAATGTCATTTTTGGAACAACTGTAATTTCTTTTCTTTAAATCAAGTAACTTAATTCTAATTATATTTTGAATTAATTTTTAAAGTAACATTATATCCATTATATTAAACATAATCCAAATAATTCTAGATGAATAAAAATTATATTTTATTTTGGTATAAGTTCATTTTCATGCTTAAAAACTCAATTTTCTAAAAAATGATTTTAGTTGCATTTTACACAATTACATTAAAATTTATTTGTTTCACTTGTATAAATTGAATAATTAAAAATATATTTCACATTTGGAATCTATGGTTCAAATTTTGTAAAAATTACACTTTTATTTTTTGTCATTATGAATAGTAACCATAGTAAATTTGTGTCATCTCAGTAAGTGAAAAAGAGGGTTAAAACTATTAGATAATGCCTACAAATATCCCTACAACTTGACTTTATACTATTATATTACTGTTATTCTACCTAATACATCCTAGATACAAAAATATGACAATTTCATTCAACATTCCTTTGATTATAACATTTATATTATTTTAAGAAAATGATACATACAAAATTCAACTTTGTAAAAGGGATAAAAATAAGTTATGAATGAATATAAAAATTTATTATTAAAATTAATATAATATTTTTATTATATAAATTTATTTTAAATTTTTAGTGATGATATAATTATCTTAAATTTACCCAATACAGTGCTTGTGCAAGAGTTTGAAAAATCAAGGTAAATGATTTTAAAAACAAAAAAAAAATAATATGTTTTGGTTGAATTTTGGTATTATAAAAAATTATAAAGTAACTATATAGTATAATTAATGTTAAATGTTTTTATATTAAAATTTAATTTCTATATTTATGCCTTTAAAGTTAAGATATGTGAATAGTCCTAAAAATGACTTTAATGGTATTTTATGATAAATAATATTTTATTAAGTGATTTAAAAATAAAAAAAATTAAATTAGATGAATGGGATATTAAATGGTCTAAAATCTCATCCATGTACCATTTGTGAGCCAATTTTCACTTTAGAAGTAAATTTATAACCCTTAAAGGCTAAAAAATATGTTGTCACAATTAAGGTTAAAAAGATTTAATGAGGGGGTTAAACCAAAATATATGATTTAAAATTAAACATAAACATGCCTAAATTTTATTGGTTAAAGTTATTTAGACCTTATAATTTCTTAAATTCAAAATTATGTCCATTTAGTTCTACTTTTCATTATTATGATATATATATATTAAATTAAAATATTTTAAGTAATTTTAAGTGTGTTCATTCCCTCGATTATAAGAGGGCTCAACACCTCCTCTTTTATTCACACCTATTAAACCAATTATCTTAAAAAATACCTAAAAAATATATTCCCAACCATACTTCCCATGACCTATAAAATATTTTATCATCAAAGGACCAATATAGTAGGCTAAATGTTTAATCCAAAGGTAGTTTTCCTAAGAATAGGTATAACTCTAAACTGGGTTTTTTCATTTTATTTATTCTTCTACCTCTTTAAAATATTATATAACCATGATAATATAAAAATATATGTATATTAATTATAATAAAATTTTATTATACTAGTTTTAACAACCCTTATTCAACTCCTTTCCATCCAATGTAAAACTAAAACAGCACTCATGCGTGTGTATGACCAATGGTCTCCACATAGCAGTGTAATTTTTTTTTCATCACCGTTTTAATGGAATGTTAATAAAGGTGTGATTAATGAATATATAATTTATTTCTAAAATAATTATTATTATTTCAATATAATATATCATCTAATTTATCATCCTTCAATCTTTTGTAAAATGATAGTGTTTCTTGTGTGTACGCGTGGACTACACCTCCACGGAGCAATGTGATTGATTTTTATATTTTCACTATGAATGGATGATTATAAAATTGTATATAATGAATAAAAATTATATTTATGAAATTTTGAACATTATGGAAATTATGGAACTTCTTTACCCAAATTCAATACATATAATTAATTTCTAGGAAATTGACCGAAAAACCGTAAGTGAGAAACATAAGAAAAAACTATTTAATAAATAAACTTAAAATGATTATAAAATGAATTTAATAAATAGAATATAGATAAAATAATCTTAATAAATTTCTTAATAAATTTAAAATCATTATATAGTAGAATCAAATATATACGACTACGTGGAGACCCAAGGTAAGGTATTTCTTTTACAATGTTATTTTATTTCAAGATTCTTAATGTATAGATTTCCTTTGGAAAAATTATACATTCATAATATCTTAAACCCTGTATATTTTCATCTTATATGGTTATGTTTTATTTTTATAATTTTATATTCCATTTACTCTCTTATTAGGTTAAGAATCATCAATTCGGTTATAAGTAAGGTATTTTTTTAAATAAATTCATACTTTAATATTTTCATTCCAAACTCTTTTTATTCCATGTAGAGGTTATTTTAAATGTTTTGAAGAATATTATTATTTAAACCACAATGTTTATTTGAAGTTATATTCAATAATATTTGACCTTATTTAAAAAAATTATGAGTAATCTTCTTGTTGTTTTCTGAAAAAGTTACTTCTAGACTTTTTAAAAATATATTAAAGGAATCTTTGTTTTAATGTTTACCATACGAACAGAATTTTCAGCTATCTGTGATTGTTTTCTTCTTTGAACCTTCCTTTAAATGTTTCCATGGTTATTTTCAATGAAAATAAATTTCTCAATATTTTTTAATATTTTATTTAAAATTATATCAAAAGAAAAGAGTATTATTTTCTCAAAGGAATGAAAAGAATTTTTAAAAGTGATTTAAAACTCTATTCCTACCTGAAGTTACAAGGAAGTTATTTTTAATGTATTTCTTCTATTTCATTTTCTAAAGGATTAGTTTTACTAAAAGACCTTCATTTTTTAGGAATGTATGGTCTTCTATAATCCTTTACTAATAACTGACTATACTTTTTTTTAGGTCATTCACATTCTTTTGATCATATTCTCTATCACTCTTTGTTATTCATTGGATATTATTTTTCTCCTTCATATCTATATTCCAACCTCATGGATGAATTAAGTATAATTTATATTACTTTAATGATGATTAAACCATATACCATTTCTATATACTATATCAATCAAAGGAATCTTATTAAGAAAGTTATTTAATTTAATGGAGAAATATTGATGTTATGTATTCTTCATTCAATGTGAATAATGGTTGACTTATAAGGCATTTTAATAATAAATTGTATTGATAATTCAAAAAATAATGAATGTATGGGATGTACAAGTGATGGGTGGGTTCTGGTTATAGATATCCACTCTATTATTCGATAAGTCGCATGAGAAAAATAGGTGGCCACATTAGATGGGTACCTACCCATTTATTAAGAATGATGTCTTTATTTAGAGGCATTGATGGTAAGATTCATGATAACTTGGACAAGAACTTGATACAATATTAATGAATTCTAGATTTATTAATTTCCTTTATTATGAATTTATTTTATCTTATACATGTGATTGTTATTTTTGATATTATCCTTGGATGTTTATTGGACTCAACTTATTGATTGAATGGCATGTGTTTTGATTATCCTCTTTTCCATATTGGTTATTCATTATTTACTCATGATAGATTCCACTTTATATAGAACTTAATAAGAATTTGATATCACCCTTTATTTTTTTTCCTTTCCTCAGGATATGAAGGAGGACATTATGAATAATTCCAAGGATTTAAGAATGTTTCTTATGCTATGTTTTTATATTTCCAATGTAAAATAGGAATCAAGTATATATTGGTTTTCCAGAACTTATAAATAGATAAATCATATATAGTGTAATATCTTACATATTATACCAATATAATAAATAAAACACTGAATTTGGGTTACTGGAGTCTAGACTGCTACAATTTAGAACCATGTCACCAATAATGTCAGCATGAACCTCAAATTAATTAGTAGAAGTAAGAGAATCCTCTAGAAGATGATGATATAACCAATTAACTGAAGTCCATAACGGGTCATTATAGATTAAATTGGTAGTGTATGAAGGTATATCATTATCTATATAAACTGAAATAATAATTCTAGATGGATCACCCTCCTTAATTACCTTAGCTGAAGACTGACTCACCCCAATATGTCTTAATTCATTTATGGGAGAATGTATATTCGAAACAATAGGGAGACCCAAAGGTTCCATATCCATGAGATAATCATAATATCCATCCAACCCATTCATATAAGGATCTATATCCAGGTGGGGATTCTTAAAGGTTGACTCAAACTCTCCCACTGGTAACACTGCCATCTGAGTAGAATATGAATCTGGGACAACGGAATTCATAGATTATATCTATACAAAGTCATACCATTAGGGTTTCAAACCAAACCCCTCCAGTTTCAAATTAGAGTTCCCATATTGGTGAAGGGGATATTTCACAAGAGTTTTAAATGGAGAGGTATCCATCATAGAAAAACCTGATAGGAAGATAGATCTGTACCCGATTAACAAAGGTTGGCACCTTGTCTCCTACACACAGTGGTCAAATACCCTTTAAAATGGAAATGGGATCAGAAACCAATATAATACAAGAAATAAATCCTCTTATAGAAATAAATGATTATCCCCATTCAAAGAAGTATCCATTGAGGGTGGGTGAAGGCTAAATAAACCTTGACACAAATACGGGAAAAAATTGTATATTCTATAAGAAGTGTTTCTTCATCAGCATAGAGAAAACATCCATTGAAAATACTTATACTCTTAAGGATGGTAGTATTGTGAAATGGAATAGGGAGACCAAGAATTAAAATCCATTGATTGTCCAATGAACATTACTTACCATTATGGATTTCAAAATACCAATGAAGGATTATAAATATTAGGTGGCCATAGGATCGAACCTCTCTAAACCATGACCTCATAATGTCAACCTACAAGAAAAGTATTATCCTAAATGTTTTTTGGTTAATAATGGAGGCAGTGGTGGGATCAAAAAGATACTTGTAATTTATATATTGGAAGAATATCTCAAGGGAAGGTTGATATGACCAAATTTTTTTTATCATAGATGGTTTATGATAATGTAAAGTTGTTTCAAGATCCTCCTCTAATAAAGAAAGATCCGGGAAACCATCCACCATTTCATGAAACTTCACCTTAATGCGAATTAGAGGCATATTAGGTGATAGAGTTTAAGGTTATATATGATTCTTAGTTACCACCTCCATGTGGGATTTGAAAGGTAGAGAAGAATTAGTCATAAGAGATGATCTATCAGGGGTCTGGGGTAATGAAGGTAGCACACCACCCCCAACAAGAAGTTGAACCACTGTTTAATGAACCAGATAAGGGACTGAGCTATGCAAGGTTATGAACACCATTGGAGGGTAGCATAAGTCAAGAACAAGATCGAAAAGGATATATATTACATATTCTAAGACTCCACTATGATTGAACTTCCATCAATGAATTGGAGATTTTAACTAAGAAAAGGTGTGTAGGACACTTTTGTTTGGTCAGATTCCATTAGCAGTTCTAACTATGGTTTCATAAACCAACCTGGATCACCCTTTAACTAAGACACCTAAACCAAATCAAAATAAGTCCTAAAGGTCATCTCTAACCCCACGGGTTGGAATGCAGTACCAGGGAATTTATGAACACCTTTTCAAATGATGTTTCCTACAGAAGACAATAAATATCAATCATCCATGTAACATATAAAATGACCAAAAATAAACGATGCATAGTTGGTCAAAAAAACATGTCTAGATTTTAAAAAGAGATAAAAATAAGATGATCCATTGAAAATCCCATCTAGAAAAACTAAATCCCAGCTTCATGTGACAAGAGGGTATGTATCCCCCCATGCCACTACTAACATCCCACACCCTCTAGCTCACATTCACATCATCACCAAGTAGTTCCTTTCCTTTACCTGTACCTAATAAAAAAACTCATCGGTATATATGGTGTGTCAGCACAATAATCCCAGTATGGTCCCACCAGTTGTTTCATAAGAATACATTATTAAATAAACAAAAATTACTCATTTAAATAAATAGATAGGAAAAAATAGTCTTTAACTGTTTTATATAAGGAATGGATAAATAACCATTTTCATATCATTTAGATAAAAATATATAAAATAATAATTCCCAAAACCATGAATGAATAAATAATTTTAAGAATATATGAAAGTTATTTATTTCAAATACTAAATCCATTAACAAGTTTTGAAAGGCATAAATAGTTAAGCATTTCATCAAGTTAGAATCATAGGGTAAATCCTTCAGGTAAGTTAGATCTTTGTCAACTACGGTCCTAAAACTTTTTTATTGGTTTCATATTAAGTGAATGTGAAAATCCCCTTAGGGGAGAAACCTTAAGGACAGGGGAAAGATACCATATGGGTTATTGTATCTACATCGTGTCTAAAAAATGTTTAGTTGATGTTATAGTATAAATACATATCTAGGTAGTCTAAAACCATATTAGCATGATTTTACTAGCCTTAACATATAAATATCCAGGTCCCCATGTGATATCACTATCACATATTAACACATTTCATTTGGTTAATTTCAAAATACACAAGCATTTCATCAATCATAAAACAATGAACCCAAAACAATTTTGACATGTCTTTCTATTTCAAATTAAAACCATTTTCAAGGAAACATTCTTCAAATATTTTTATCATCAAAACCAAACTCATGTAAAAATAACATGATTAAAAAACCATTAAATCATTTGAAATCATCATAAGTATATATAGTAATTCCAACTTATGAAACCACCTATCTCAATGGACATGTTCTCAATGAAATCCCTCCTGGTCTAATAAAACCTTAATTTTCCCTCTATCTCCTTCAATATTAATACAAGAATTTATATTAGATTATTCAAAAAACCATAAATGTTATTATGAATTCCCGGATCTACCATTAATTTCAAGTAAAGAATATGATATCTAAAATCATGATGAATAATGGGTGAAGGATGGTCACATGCCTTTAATTTCCTAGATCCACCACCCAAGGAATCAATGAGATATCTCTCTGGAGTAGAGGAAGTCACTAAATTCATAAAGGTAGAGCCTTAGGTTTAATAAAATATCAAACATGAGAAGGAATTAAGTATTCAGCTATAAACTAACATTAAAAAATAAATTTTTTGGATTATTAAAACCCATCAACATGGTTTGGCCACATAGTTTGTCAAAATATGCACAAATCATATGATGTTTACTATCACTCGGGAGACCCAAATGCTTTGGTCGCACAGTCAGATGAATCATTCACCAACTAGGTAAAATTATATTATCTCAATATGCATGTTTTTCTAGAGAAGGTTTCATGGTTATCCCAAATCATATGCTACTTGTTCACACCGTCTTTGAAACATCAACCTATCATGTGGTTTACTATAAAAGTTATTGTCTATATACTAATCCAAACTATCTTCTTCTGAAAATTTTCTGGTAAATAAAATTATGATGAATGAACTTTCTATGAAATGATACAGGATTCACCTCCCAATAATCTCCCACTTGAATACTTATTTTATGGAACCTTAAAAAACTATCCAACATATAAGAAAATCTATCCTATTATTTCAAGAAGTGGTGTTCCACCACCTTCCTTTCATTATCCTAAGTCCCATTAAGGCATAATTCTACCTAAAAATTTATTGAACTATTGAATTGGTAAACATATACACCGGATTTTGGATATTTGATATCTTCTGAAGCTCTAATAATTTATCCTATAGTAAATTTCTGATGAAATGATACTTCAAATCGATTTTATTTTTGCGTGTATGAAAAACTAGATTTTTATCCAAGTGGATTACACTTTGGATATCATAGAAAAGAACTCCCCCTTCTTGAATATCCCATGTTCCCTCAGCAAATTTCTTAACCAAACTGTTTCCTTATAGATTTTTTTGTAGCTACATAATACACTTTTATTTCAATTAGAGTAATAATATGTTGTATCCATGACATATAAAAAAAATTTCTTCCTTAATAGGTAAATACAAATCTGGTTTTTCACTTTTGGGTGTCTAACTCACCAATGAAGTCAGAATCAACATATCTATACAAAGTTTTGTTTGTCCCATAGCATGGGGATATATCTTTTATTCCATTCGAATATTGAATGATTCATTTGATATCATCCTAGTGTCCCTTTCCCAAATTTGATAAGAAACAACTTAAACCTCTCATTGTAAATTTAATGTCTATTTATGTGCAGATCATTACATATATTAAACATTTTAATATCAATGCATAAGGAATCATTGTCATGTATGTGACTTCATCTTCTATTTTGGGTGATTTTTTCTTGTTCGTTGTAAAGATTCTGACCAAAGGAGTCAAGTATGAATCTATTTTGGACATTTTAAGTCTTTTAATGACCTTTCAAATATAATCTTTCTAAGATGAACCAAGGTTATGACTCTCTTATCTATATCAATATTCATCTCTAAAATCTTCTTAGCCTATCTGAGATCATTCATCTAAAATATTTTGAAAAAATCACAATTCATCTTATGTATTCTTCCTCTGTTTGGTCTAGTTAATAATATCTCATCCATATATAAAAGAAATATGATGGATGTATCATCATCCCATTGCTTTTGGTAACAATATTGGTCTATGAAGCAGCTTTTAAAACTTTCTTCAGACATAAATGAGTTGAACTTCTGATTCCACTATCGTTGTGATTGATTTAATCCATAAAGACTTCTCTTTCATTTACAAACAAAATTCTGGTTTCCACCTTTTATGAAACCTATAGTTTTCTCTATGTAAAATTGGTACTGGAAATCTAGAACATCCATAATATCGGTAGATAATATAACTTACATTATTTTAAATATCTCACATGCTAGTGGTTATGAGCCATAGAACCAAACCTCCAGAACATCCCCTCATCTTAAATCATTAGAAATCAGATGTATCCTACACCCTAATTATCACTTCTAAGGTTCCCCACTCATAGCTTCTAAAAAATTCTCACAAAACATTCAAATAAACAATAAATAAAAATGTATGCATAAGATTTATGTGCTTCGTACTTTCATCAGGCATCCACTAGAGAACACTGCCAAAAAATTATATTTCTAACAGTACATGGATATGAATCATTATAGATAAGGATAAAATTATTATAATTAATTATTAAAAGATGAAATTACTTCGATTGATTATAATACTCATCATCAACTGGTTCCACATCCTCATTATAGAGGTAATCAGTCAGTCAAAAGTGTTGCACCACCATCCAAAGTTTTCGATCAACCATCCATTGAACAAACTAATCTTCAAAAGATACCACCACCACAACTATTACATCCATTGGACTATTAAAAATAAGCATCCATTGAACATGGACTATATTTCGAATCATCATCATAAGTTCACCAATATACTGAATGAAAAGAATCATGTATTTAAAATTCTATTATTATTTCCTTGACAAGGACGAGAAGAAATTTCAGTGTTTCTCCTTTAAGTAAGTTTAATATGGTTCCTTTATAAAGATTAACATTCCAAACAATATCCTGCATGATGATTTCTTCAAGGTAACTCTTTGGAAACCTTCAACACTTAGGAAAAACCATTCTTCTTCCCTTATCCAAGCAGTGTTCTCCATCTTTCTCCATTCACCTGAGTCCTACTGAGGCATAATGTTGTCTCATACTTATGAGAACAAAAACCTTCATGAACATGTCAGTAGGAGTTTTATTCCTTAGTATCTTTCATATCTCTAACACTTTATCCTCTATTAGATTCTAGATAAAATAGAATTTTAAGTCAATGTGTTCTGTTCTTGCATAAAATACCGAATTCCAAGAAAGGTAAACTACACTCTGACTACCATAGAATAACATTCCTCAATCCATTGACTTTATTATATCCCTTAAAAAACATTGACTAGACCAACTCCTTTTTAGATTCTATAACTGCTACATATTTTTCTTCTATTATAGATAAAGTAATCATAGGATGTAGTTGAGACATCCAGTTAATCACTATTCTTCCAAACGTAAACACGAAACATATCGTACTCTTCTAGGTATTTGAATCCATTAAAAAATATGCATCTATGAATCCTTGAAAAGGATCATCATCACAAAATCAGAGTATCATATTCTCTGATCCCTTTAAGTATTGGATAATCCACTCCATGAATTCTCAATGATCACTTATAGGGTATGACAAAAACTAACTTACTACTCCCACTGTAAAGGAGATATCTAATAACATATATATCCTTTCATACATCAAGATATTGAGAGATGATTCATATGATACTTTCTACATGTAATGAGATTCATCACCCGGTGTTGGTGCCTATTCTTTGGAAAACTTGAAGTGTCTGACAAGGGGGGGGGGTCGAGACAGATTTACATCCAGTTAGACAAAATTTCTTGATGATTTTTTGGATGTACTCTTTCTAAGATAACAGAGGTGTAACAAATCTTTTATCCCTCTCTATCCTCAGCCAAAATATTTACTTGGCTTGGATGAGATCCTTTATTCTAAGTCTTCCAGATAAATTAGTCTTCATCTCTTGGATCTGTGAACTCTCTAGACCTACCGGAAACATGTAATCCATGTAGAGTATAGGTATCATGTGATCCTTATTATCCTAGAACATCCTATAATAGCAATTATTAAAGTCATAACATGTGAAACCTTACTTATTCATGAAAATTTCAAACTTCTAGTTCAAGTGATGAGGTTCCTACTTCAATCCATCGAGGCTTATCTTAAGATTACAGACAAGTCACTTATTCCAATGTTATTCAAATCCATTAGGATTATCTATGTAGATCTACTCCTCTAAATCACCATGAATAAAGGAATACTTAATATCTATCTTCTCTAAGTGTATATCATCAGAATCAACAATGTTTAACATTATCTAGTTAGTAGTGTACTTAACTACAAATGAAATTTTTTATGAGAAATTGATTCCTTCCTTATATTCTAATCCTTTAACCAAAAACTTCACCTTTTATATCCTACTTATATCAACTTCTTCCTTTAAATGGAAAACCCATTTTTTCTCTAGTTCCCTCTTTCCTTTTATTATTTCATCTATCTCTTTTGTTTGGTTAAACTTTAAGGATTTCATTTATTCTATCATGGATAACTCCTATTGCTTCTTTTAACTAAGAATGTCTTCCTCTTTGGGACATTCATCTTCCCCAACATCCATTAGAAGTAATGAATTCGCATCAACTCTGTGCCTCTGGATTGTTCGTCCGACTAAATAGAATCTTCTAAATTTTTCATGAGACTCTACTCTTTTTTGTACTACAATTTATGGTGCCATGAAAGTCGACTACTCAAATTTTGAATCATTCCATCAATCTTCAGTGGACCTTTATTATTACATCACATCTTTAAATGGTCGAATTTTTGGTGAAGTTATGCTAATATTTAGAGTAACTGGGATTTAAAAATTTTCTGAATTTCCAAATAGATCAACTTGTACTTAAATATTTGGCTTCTTTACCTTGAATTTGTATTCAAACACATTATAATCCTTCCATAGGATCTTCTTATCAAGGAGAATATTTCAACTTATAATGATAGTATGTTTTTCATCATCCCATAGTCTGAAACCAAAATATTCATTTCTATATCCCATGAGGAAAAAAATTGTATTTAGCTTCTAACTTGTATATATCCTTTATATTAACAAGGAAATAGGCTAAATATCTAAATATTTTCAAGTTTATAACTTCTGATGTCTTACCGAACTAGATCTCTTCAGGTAGACTTTGTCTCATAGCAGCTGACAGACTTATATTGGCCATTTATGTTACTGTTTTGATTACTTCCACTCAAATGTCCTTAGGAATTTGGGATTGCACACACGTGCATATTTCATTCTCAGTAAAAGTCCAATCCATTCTCTCTACCACTCTATTATTTTGTGGAGTTCTGAGAACTATTCTATCAAGCCTCATACCATTCTTATAACAGAAATTCAGGAAGATATTTTTTTTTGTACTCTCTATCATTATCAAACCTGAGTCACTTTAACTTATAACCACTCTATCTTTAAACCATTTATTTAAATTGTTAAAAATAACTGAAAACACCAGCCTTATGCTTAATTAAATACAACCATACATTCCTTGTAGCATCATTGATTAAACTAGTAGAGGAAAGGATCCTCTATGAGATCTAACTCAGGTAGTTTCCTAAACATCTGAATGAATGAGCTCCATCTTATAGGATATGGTATTCTATCCATTCAAGTTGAATGAAACATGATTTTCCTTTCCTATAATAGTGTTCTCATGACTTTCAATGGTTGTATGATCGTGATTGAGAATGTTTTTCCCATCTAGAACCTTCATGTTCTTCGCACTACAGTGTCCCATTATATAATTCCAGACCTTTAGATCTTTTGAGGATGAAATTGTAACAATTTCACTTCCATATAAAATTTCGTTTTGATAAAGGGTCTCATCGTTTTCTCCTCGAACCACAACCATTAACCCTAGAGTCAAATTCCTGACTCCATTGGTGAAGGTTTTCCCATTGCCTGCATTTTCTAGCTACCCCATAGATATGAGATTCTTCCGGAGACATGGAATGTGTCTCACTTCCTTCAGTCATAGGAAGTACCCATTATTCATTTGAAGTTCCTCATTAAGGATCAAATTTTAGACATCTTAAAACACGATATCTGTCTTTATGCATGATTTGTTAACTATAATAACCATACCATCCCATGATTCTAGTAGTGATGATAATATAAGTATCACTAACAAATCATCAGTGAAAGTAACTCACCGCATCAAGATGGATTCTGATTATATTGAATTCATTCACATCATCCTTCATTAAAAGAACTTCTGATAACCTCGTGGTAAAGAGTCTTCACATTATAAAAACCTTGTTCAATTCTGTTAGTTTTTCATATATGTCCTCTAGGGCTACCATCAGTTCATTTTTAGTCTTCTTTTCTCGAATGTTGAAGGCCACATTCCATGCCAATGGCATCCTTTCTAATCTGAGTTCCTTTTGTTTAACATTTCCCATGAATCTTTCTCTATTTTATCAGGATTCTCTCTAACCAATTGAATTTTAAGATCCTTTTAGATGAGATATTGTTTTATCTATATCTTCTAGAAGTAATATTTGATTTCATCAAACAAACTGATTGAAACCCTTACTTATTCTATTGTAATATCTACCAATGAAAGTAAACATAACTGAAATCAATATAACACTAAGGAAAAAGAGAGTGATACCTAAGTTTATGAGTGTGAAGAACCAAATACTTGATACTAATTACATAGTATAGTACCTCTATACAATCAATAGATAATAGAACTTATGTTATCCTAGATATCTCACCTGTCGATGGTTCTACTCCATGAAATCAAACCATTGAATCTTCCCCTTGTCTCAGAGAACCAAAACTAGGAATTTTTTTTCACCTTAATAACCAATACTAATACATTCCACTGATATCTTATAGTAAACTCACAAAAAATCATTCAAAGTGAAAATAAAGTAAAATGAATGCACAAGATTTACATCGTATGGACTTTCATCCTGCGTCCATTGGAGAATAGTTCCAAAACATTATATTACTAGAAGTTCAAGGATATGAATCATTATAGATAAGAAGCCAACAATTATACTTAATTAGTAAAAGATACAAGTACTTTGATTAATTATAATACTCATCAACAACTGTATCTACCTCCACATTATAGTGGTAATCAGTTGGTCGAACAAGTTACACTGTCATCCAACATTTGCATTCAACCATCTGATTACCTTACTTATCTTCAAAAGGCTCCATTGACTCAACTATTGTACTTAGTGGTTTATTCACAACCACTATTTGGTGAACATGGTCCATCATTCAAAGCATAGTTGAAATTTCACCAACATTTGGAACATAAATTACCCTATGTTAAAGACTTTTTTGTCTCTACCTTTACAATGCCAACCACTCTTTGTAATGCTTATTACTATTATCCCCTTCTTTCAATCAAAAAACCCATTTATTTTCCCATATTTTATTCCCTTACAATATGTTGGTAACTTCGAAAGATTCATTGAATTTAAATGAATTCATTTATTCATCCATCCCTAACATCCATTGTTTGGAGTCTTTAAGTGTGGGTGCCTATTTTGGTCTCTCTATCTCTTTATCATTCGTTAGAAGAAAAAAGTTCACATCAACCCTAAATCTCTAAACCATACTTCTAACTCTATTTAATCTCCTCAACTGATTTGTATGTACTATACTACTTATATTAAGTCTTCATTATAGTACCTAAATATTCAACTCTCTAACATTCAGAGATATTTTATCTAGTGATCCCAATGAATCATTATCTTTTCTTAAACCTTCTAGATTATCATTCAATGGTCTCACCTCTGGACTTTGGATATTCCATTATTCTTACTCTAATAAAATTGGAAATTGATGGTTGATTTATCTACAAATAATTATTCCACTAAGTTTCTATCCTCATATAGGATCCCTTCATTAAAGTGAACATCACTGATCCTGGTGGCATGCCTCTTTTTATCATCCCACAGTCAGTAATCAAAGTTCTAATCACCATACCCAATGAAAAAACTCGATTTGTACTTTTACTGAAGTTTATCTCAACCCTTGGTGTCAAGTTGAACATACACCAAGATTATAAAGACTTTAACATGGATAATATCCAGTCTATTACAAAATATCTTCTTTAGAAGTTCCTACTCAACTGCTGGTACTAGAATTCTGTTAATAATATGTGTTGTAGTATTGATTGTCTCCTCATGAATTCCCTTAGTCATTCCAAAGTTCAACTGGATTCTTCGAGCCTTTTATTTCAAATACTGGTTCATTCTTTCAGCCACTCTATTTTGTTGTGTTGTTTTGGGAACCGTCTTCTCATTCACTGTTCCTTTCTTCTTATAGAAATTTTGAAATTTATGTACTTACCATTGTTGTTGGTTCAAACACATTTCAAGTTCTAACTTCTTTCCCTTTCATTCATGGATTTATATTGACTAAAAACTGGAATGAATTAGAATTATACATTAGAATGTAAAACCAAACTGTTCTCATGGAATCATCAATAAATTATTTAAAGTAAAGAGAACCACCAAAGGATATAATGGGTTTAGGTCCAAAAACATTCAACTGAACTGGTTCTAAATTTTAGGCTTTGGGATTCTATTCATCTAAATTGGAGGATACCCTTCTTTATTTCCGTAACACACAAAATTCACATATTCTGATGCATGTGTGATTTAGTATGCCTTTACTTGTTTGAACTTTCAAATTTTTCTCACTGAGATGATCGAGCCTAAAATGTCAAATTTCCAGATCATTCGATGATATACTTCAGGAAATTTCAATATCAATTATTATTCTTATCAAATACAATGCTCCATTCTTTACTCCTTTTACAACCACCATGGATCCTCAAGTCACTTTGTAGACTCCTACAAAGCTATCCCAATAGTCTAATTCATCAATTTTCCCTATGGAAATTATGTTCTTCCATATCCCCAAGATATTTCTAACTTATTTCAGCTTCAATAAACCCTCATTCATTATCCAAATATTGACATATCCTTTCCCAATGATCTATGGAGCTTCATTGTCCACCAATTTTACTTTTCTAAAACATCATATAATTTTCTATTCTTATCTACTCTCCCATTTAATGGAATGATACACCTGATTCAATCACCCATAACTCCACTAGAAAATTATCTATGAGTAATAATTCAATTCCTCCTTTCATCTTACTAATGGAATTTGAGCTCCTAGAAGCTGAGACTCACCCAGATCTTTATTTGTGACTCTTGAAATCCTTCTTGAAGTATCCTCTTTTTTCCATCTTCCAAAATACAAGGCCAAGTACATCAAACTTTATCCACCTCTTCTCACACGGCCTATCTTCTAATGATTTCTTCCAGTAGATCATCCATTGAGGTGAATATCCTCATCCATTGAGGTGACTTCCCCCTAACTAAGATACTCATTCAATATCAGGTTCCAGATATTCTTAAACACCAATCATATTTTTCTAATAGTACTTACCACAGTTACCATAACATCCCAGCTCTCCAAAAATGATGGAAATAGAAGTATCACCCACACATCATCCGTGAAAGTTACCTTTACTGATCCAAAATACCTACAGATCATGTTGAATTCATTCACATGATCTATCATTTTTCTTCCTTATGATAGTCATAATATAAATAACCTCGCATCATAAAAACTTTTTTTAGTGCCATAGGTTTCTCATACATATATTTTATAACTTTCATAACTTTTTTGTACTTTTCTTTTCCCTGATGTTCAAGGAAAAATTCATTGCCAAGGTAATCCTTGTCAACATCAATTATTTCCTTTCCAACCATTCCCATTATGATTTATCCATTTTCTCTTGAAATTTACCGGGTAATGGACCTTATAAATAAGATGATCATCCATCTGCATTATCCAGAGGCCAAAATTTGTTCCATCATACTTTTCAAATCAAATCTTGCTATCATCCAAAGTTATATCTTTTGATGATAGTAACTCTCACTAAAATTTAGATATCATCAAGTAAAGAAAGGGAATGGAATCTATGATACCACTAGTTGGTATTCCTCCTCATTCTCAACTTCCAATAAATCCATCGAAAGATTCTTCTTTGACCAACATAATTTCCACATCAATAGAAGATCACCAAACAATGTGCAGCAGAGCCCATTTGTTTGGAAGGACTCCATTGACTTAGTGTACTGAAAGTAGGAAATCAATACATTCTATCCACCTCACATATTTGACTTCTCACACACAAGAAAACAGATGGAAACATACTCACATGAAATGGGAAAAATATAAAGTAAGAAAGAAAATGAGAAATTTTATGTTCTTCAGACAATGTGTCCTGTATGCATGGGAGAACCACTATTGTTTCCTTTCCATTCTAATCGGAAGATACATGATATTATATCATAATTAAAAAAATACATGTAATCTTACAAGATATTAAATTATCACAATTAATGTGCCTCTTAAAATCTCTATATCACTGAGGTCCCACACTATCATATACAAAGTTTCATCTAGTCAACCAATTAAACCTACTCCCCTAAAATCTGATATCACTAAGAATGACTTCCTCAACTAGAGTACCAACCTGAATACCCTTTATCTTTTATAAAATTTTGAACCACCATCTCTCTATACTAGATACTTTGGAATATGAAAACTTCTGATAGCCTTGCTTCCCCTAGAGATACCCTTCAACCACTGTATGCACATTGATCTAAACTATCTTCCATGGAAAAATTTATGGTAAATAAAATTACGATGAATGAACTTCTAATGAAGTTAAATAGGAATCACCTCCCAACACATCCTAGACTCACATGCTTTTCTTCCTTGCATCTCTCACTCTCTTCTCAATATGAAAATTTTAGCCTCCTCCCGGGCATGTGTTTCTGTGTTATTGGGTAATGTACCCAATAAACGGTCTGGTAATGTTTTGGAAATATACCCACCCTAGTTCGTAACGTTAGGGAGTGTTGACCTTTGGTTTTTCATCTTCATTTCTTGTTTATTATACAAATAGTCTTCCATATGAATGAACATTGGAATCATGTCCACGAGTGAAGATTTTCAGGGTAGGGAAGGCTATTTTCTTGGCTAAAACTACTTCCAGAATTGCAGTTTCAGTGGATATTACTAAGCTCTCAGAGGAGGGAATGGATGAAAAACATTTGGTCCTATTATTGAGGTGTATGCTCAGATAGGCCTTTCTTCCTTGAGTAATCCTGGTCTTGTTGGGGTTAGTTCCACCCCTGACTTGGAACATGTTAGGGTTGAACCATTCTAGGATAGTTATAGGCATTCTGGAAAGGTTGTTTTCCTCGATTGTAACTAACATAGTTTCAATAGAGGGTCCAATTATCTTCCTCTCCCACCCAACATTCTTTATAAGGGTTTGGACCATCACACATCTAACAAAAATGAAACTATACTAGTGATGTTGTGGGTGGTGATTACTGGATTGAAATTTGAAGTGTATCCACCTTCTTCATGAGGGGATCCACTTAGGTAGCGAGGAAAGTAGATTCTTCCACTTGGTGAATTCCTCTACTCTGGGGACCTCTATCACTCTACCAAAGGCTATAATTATGGGAGATCTCATCAAGAAGGTATCATCTAGCCTCTGGTGTTTTCATTATCAACCCTTCATCAGCCGAGTCATCCACCATGGATTAGGTTGCAGGCTATAATCTGTAATAATATTTTTTCATCTAAAGTCGAACATCAAGCTTATGGTGTGGGTTCTTCATAAAGAGTTCTTTGAATCTATCCCAAGCCTCCAAAGTTGATTCTCCATTGATTTGGATGATATTCTGAATATCACTTTGAATTTTCCAAGACGCACTGTTGGGAAATACTTTTCTGGAAACTTTTTGGAAAGCTCATCCCTTATAGTGATCAATCCAGTTGGATAGCATTTCAACCAATCTTTCACCCAGACCCACTGTGAAAACGGGAATTCCTACAACCTAATTGCATCAGTAGACATCTTGTTCTGGTGGAATGGGACATAGATCTACACCCCTGAATGGCCCGAAGGCTTTCATTTTTATTGATTTTTTATAACCCCTCTTTCAAGGGATGAGGGGAAACCCATACTAGGCTCGTAGGATAAGAGATTACATGGCCCACAGGCTTAAGAGATTACATGACCTGAAGGTCTTAGGGAATTAAACCAAACTATAACTACAAGGAACTTCCCCTCCCTAGCATCTACATCTTGATGGTAACTCTCCACCTTTGCATGGTCGTCTGGCTAGGCTTCTCATGCAAGCACAGGATGGTCTTGATGGCGTAGCCATACCCTCTCATTATTCTAAATCCATTTAGTTCTTCTCTAGTGAGTTCACTTTCTCTGAATCTTCCACTGGGGATGCTTCTTTTTTGTAGAGTCTGTTTGGGGTAACTGCACTGATCATGTTGTTAGAGTTAGTGTCCTAGAGCCAACTAGTTTTACTTTGATTACATGTATATTTAATGTATTATTACATATTGTTCATTGTTATGCATGACTATGATGTAATAATGTCCTAGAGTATTTGTTGCATTGATAAGGTCATGGAAGTTCCCGGATATGATGAGAACCTTGAAATGCTATAATAATATTCTTAAATATAGTTATGTGGTTGGATAGCATGCTATGATGGGACACGTAGCATGTAGACCGTCATGTGTGATTACTCGTAAGAAGATGATATTTTCTCTCATGAAGTTCACACTTGGTAATCTCCAAGATAGGAGATTATGAGAACAGACCCTCTAGTAGAAATTCTACATGTTTTGGTTTTATCGAATATTTATATCTGAGAGCATGTGTAATGATCCTTTGACATTAAGATTATCATTAATACGTGTCATGACTTACGCACTTTTATTTACTGATATAGGAACCTGGATCTTCTTTTTAGGTATGTTTTTCCTTTTTCTGGTGTTTTTGAGGAAAAGAGGAGTTTATGGAAATTTTCTAAGTACACGCTGGGTACTTTATGAGTACACACCATGTACTCGGTTACCGTGGGTAGCTGAGTGCTAGCCGTATAACGGCCATGCACACGGCCATGTGTGGTGACCTGGAGACCGCCTAGGGGTCTGGTGAAGGCAAGTACACACCGTGTACTTATAAAGTAAATTTCGTGTACTTTCTTTTTTTTTATTAAACGCACTGGGGTTGCGTCTGACGGACAGAACTGTCTCCTTCTAGTTCTGGTTCGTTCGAGAGAAACCGTACGACCGTGATCCTTCTCCGAGCCCCCGACCGAGCATCCATTCTCCAATTCGACTGTCGTCGATTGCGTTGGGATCGCCTTGATAAGCTCTTCCTTCTGATAGAGCTTCGTTTACTGATTCCTATTCTTTCTTAAGTTATCTCTGGTTGAACGTTTTAGACGTTTTTGTATATCTACGTTGTTATTGGGTGATTAAAGGCTTGAGTTTCAAATATAATGGTCCTACAACACTGAGGTAGGTGGTTTGTGCCTTTCCGTTGAAAGTGTTTGAGTTATATGTGCAAAACTGCCCAATACCCTTGAACAGGGTATTGTGTATTTAATATTTTGGCCCTGTTAATTTCCTGCTATGCTTGTATGCTTGATTAGAGGTAAATTGAATGAGAATAAGGTTAATTTCTATGATTTGGAGGTGTTTTCCCATGCATGTTTTTTATGATCGTTTGGTCTTTCTTAGCCTGTTAGGCTGCCTTGTTTATTTCTCATGCCTAGTATTGTAGAATGGAGTGTTTTATCTGTCATGTTGTTATGCTGTAGATTTTTAGCCAAGTAGTTCTTGGGGTTTACTTAGGCCGATACGCATTTCCATGCTTGTTTGACTTACACAGGGTCATGGGAACCTGGTGTAGTAGACCATAGAAAGAATGGACATAAGGGCTTCTCCAGAGTGTGTGTTTTAACAGTTACGAGGTGAGACCACAGGGGGAATTGACGTGAGTGCTTCCTCAGAGTGTTTGTAGTTCCTAGACATAGACCACAGGGGGAATGTGATGTAAGTGCTTCCCCAGAGTTCCTTTTAGTTACCGATACGAGACTATATGGGGAATTGACAGCGAGTGCTTCCCCGGAGAGTCTATTCTAAAGCTGAACCAGAGGGGTTAGATTGTGTGTACTTCCCATAGGGTTTCTTATGTTTTATAGGTAGGACCATAGGGGATTAGGCTATGAGAACCTCCCAAAGGGTTACCTATTGTGATTATCTGTTTACTTTCTATGTGGAACTAATTGCTTTGAAACTGTGGAATTGTTACTGTTGAGTACTTCCTTGTTTACTGCTTCTTTTGCTTATTACCTGCCATATATATTCACTGACTGTTAGGAATAGATCTCTTGGTGTTTTACTACTGGGATTTAGTCTCAAACCCTATTTGGGTCATGCTTTTGGGCCCAAACAGATTATATTGTTGTAGGTATAGATAAGGGCAAGTGCCCTTCTACTTCAGGTACTTGACTGCTTTGTAGCTGGAGAGCATGGGTCCAAGTTGAGGCTTGCGATGCTGAGGAGTTGTTTACTTGTTTTTCTTGTACTTTGGTTTAGTTCTGTATTTCACCATTGTAACATGTTTGGCTGCTTTCCTAGACATATGTATCATGCATCATTTATATATGTGTGATCCAGCTTTTTATTTTTTTCAGTCTTTCGTTGTTTCTTTTTTGTATGGTAATATTAGTACTTCTGCTATTGTATGTCTGTTTTACTCCCATTGTGTTACTCTGCTAATGAAGGCATAGTTTCCCCACTATCACACCCAAGGACCTCACTGGTAGTCGGAAGCCTATAGAATTATGGGAAATGCGCTTGAGGCCATGCGACCTATAGGGTACGGGCGCCTTTGGGAGGCTTCCAGAACCGGGATGTTACAATTGATGAAAATCGTCACTCAGACAGTAGGCGGGAAGTAGGGTACGTTGGGGGCATCATGAGTGGAATGTTATTAATGGACAAGTCGAGGAAGGATTTGTCCCTTCCATTTATGGAAGTTGATATATCGTACCTTTGATTGAAATAGAACCATCTCGCGAAATTCCATGGCCATGGTGTAATGATGAATTTATTTCAGGTAGTCAAAGAAAGACATATCAAGCATAAAAGTTGATGACACAATCATAAAACCTGCTTGATGAGATATTGCGACAAAGGGATTATATCACACAGTGAGCGTTCGTATTTGGATGTCGTTGTTGCAACTTTATGTTCTTTCTCTTGGGTGCTTTGACCCGTTTCTAGACAGTACTCTTGGACTTTAGCCAAGCCCACCTAATTCCAACAAGAAAGAATCCTAGAGGGTTACATGCTATGTGTTTTTTGGTGGTATCGATTAAATTCAATTTGAATTTAATTAATTAAATAAATATTATTCTCAAGACCGTGGAATAATTTTATTCAAGTTACAATGATCACATAAATTAAATAAAATATATTCATTTATTTTATTGAACATTTAATAAATATTTATTTACTAGATTGTAAATAAAATATTTATTTAAGAGAATAAATTATTTATTTGGGTGTTCAATAAATGGAAGTGGAGTTCGAGCAGACCAAATTCGGTCTGGTAGTAAAATAATTATTTTCAAAATGTTAAATAATTATTTAACTAGTTGGCACAAATTAAAATAACGCTGCTATTATTTTATGATGCGGAATTTTATTTATAATTTAGTTTTGTGCAAGTTGGTGCACCATAAAAAATGACGCGGTATTATTATTAAATGCATGGGTTTTCTCTAAGTTCATGAATGTATTTAATTGTTGTTATGCAATTAAATACTGTAACTGAAATTTCATCTATATAAATAGGAAAGTATGCCTATTGCGCCATACACCACACCACACGCCTAGTGAATGGAGAATTGTTTAGCCAAATAATTTCTCTCTCAAATCCTCTTCTCTCCCCTCTCAATAATGAGAGACGTTCTTCAAGGCCGAAGAACAAGAAATCAAGAATGACCAACACAAGACACTCACTTCGCCGAGCTAGCACCCGGAGAATGAGCAGCGTCGATCGAAGACCATCGGAGCACGTGTGGATCACTGCTAGAAGGATTCTAGTTTGTATTCTTACAAGCACAACGAGATAATCCGGAAGGGTCATTCTGGATGATCAACATCATCAATGAAGAAAAATACCAAAGATACTGGTATTATTTTTCTTTATGAAATTAATTAAATTAATTATTAACATTATGTGCAAGATCCTCTCTAAGGTTTCGGACCTCTTTCTTATTTATCTAAATCTTTGATTATATTCCTTGTATATTGGCATCCATCATCGTATTGATCCAGGAATAATCATTGATCATGGTAAAAATCAAAGTTGGGTACCGTTCCAAACCACACTTCCGCTGCGCCCAGAACCTTTACATTTGGCCCGAAGGCCTTGAGGTGGCCTGAAGGACTTAAAGATGGCCTGAAAGCCTTACTGACCTGAAGGCATGGGTGGCCCGAAGGCCTTAAGGACTCCAAGCCCAAACCGGTGGCCCACGGTGAATAGTTCTGGCTTCTCTAGTACAGAACAATAACTGCTACAGTAACTGCTGCAGTGCCCCGGAAATATGCCTCTTCCTGGTTTCGAACCTGGGTATCATGGATTCACTTAAGTAGTCCTCACCAACTAGGTTGAGGCTCATATGTGGTCATAGATCTACATGAAGTTGGACAAATGGTCATTTCGGTCTTCACATTGTAAGTCGCTAAATTTACCCATGTATTGGATCATCTGGATGAGAATAAGCTTTATCTCGATGTTTTGTTTCCCAAATCAGTGGTCAAACAATGCTCATAGTTGCCTCGTCTATGGATGAAATTCATATTCCAAGATACTGCACTCACGATACATCGATTTCCCCCCATGTTGTTGATAAATATGTGAGAACTAGGAATTGAAATTGTAAGGGGCAGTGGGGTTTTCTCTCTTTTCCATAGATAGTCTGCATTGTGAAAACAATACTCTCTTAATCTTAGGGTTGTACTCAAGTGGCTCTCAAGCATCCAAGATCATTGATCGAGTGATTAGAGTCATGATCATGTACTAGCTATCTTTCACAACAAATACAATGCACCTATGCATGTAAAAAAGAAAAAAAATAATAAAAATGTAGAAATTGAAAATTTGGTGAGTGTGTTAATAAATTGAGTCTAGAAACACTGAAGTTCACCGTGTTATTCCCCAGAAATGGTTCCAAAAACATGTTTGGACCACTAAATTCATTAACCCCTATGGCTTCGACTCAAATTCTAGAATTTATAAACATGAAACTATAAAACACTAAGTATAAACCTAAGTATCATAGACTATATATCTCAAGGTCAAACTCATGAGAAGGAAAAAGTTTGAGCCTTTGGAGTCATCAACCCAATTGTTGACTCAAATCTCATTGGTCGGAGGTTGAGAAGGATTAAACTAAGTGATTTTTATGAAAATCCATTAACTATATATAATAGGGCTTGAGAATCATTTTCAAATGATTTAATAAAAGTGTATCCCTTATCTCATACATAGACTAGCTGAATTATGTTGGCCACAAATTCATATGAAAATCACTAACCTATTATGTTCAAATCATTTTATACTACCCAAGTTAATGGAAATCCATAGGATCTTGAGAAATCTACTAACCAAGATGCATTACACTCGACTCTTAGAGTGGAACACAAATATAAACTATTGTTCATAACTCGCTTCACTCAATTTGCTTGGGTTTCCTCCCTCAATACTCCTCTCAGTCAGATTCATGTAGAATAATATGATTAGATTAAGTGCTAAAGTTAATTCCTAACCAAAATGACATCCATTAATTAAGATACACTACTGAAATTTAAACCTATAAGAAAACTTCTATACCCATGATTTCAGCAAACTGTGGGTATAGATTCCATATGCCAATGGTTTATAAAAACCGTTGGTATAGAGTCAAAATTGAGACCTTATACGAATGATTTTAAAAAGCAGTTGGTATAGGGTATGCAATACAAACGGTTTTTTAACCATTGGTATGGTTTTTTCCCAAATCTTGTGTGCATCCTCCCCTCCTCCATGATCCCTAATTCTACCTTTCCAACACACGACATCCCCTCGGTTCTCCCCAACGATCTCCACTCATTCATCTATTTGTTGATTTGATTCATCTTCAACATCAAATCAGTGATTTCTAGGTCAATAATAAATTCTTCAAAGTATCATTTTCATTTTTATCTAGATATCAAACAGTAATAGAGATCTCATTAGGTCACTATTCTTCTTGATTCATTGAATTGATGTTCATTTATATTATATTTATTGTTTTCTTATATAAAAAATGTGATCATAGTTGATATTTTTTAAAAAAATTAGTTACTTTTCGCCTCTATATAAATCCAAAATAATATTATGTTTTATGTAATATATATTAGGGGATTTTGTAATTAATCATTGTGGAATTTTTTTTGTAAATGTCAAAGGGGTGATGAAATTATTCATTTAATATTTTTATTTTATTTAATAAATGGTCAAAAAAATTGTATATCTATTATGTATTAGTTGTTTCCTCTTCTAGGTCTTATACATTGTTTGGGTCTTTACTAGTATGCATCGATTATATAATATGTCATCTCTTATTATTTGTTTAGTTATCTACTAGTATGCTTTAATGATCTGCATATTAAAATTGGTATTCAGGTTATCTTATTTGATATGTTTTGTTGACATGTGATATTGAATTGTGTCATGCTGGTGTTAAGAATGTTTTCCTAGATAAAAATGTAGGTATCAAAGATATAAATTCTCATGTTATGTGGGACAATGTTCTCATTTAATAAATTTTTTACATGATAAAGAAATATTTATTTAGTTGTGGGATATTTTTCATGTTGGTTTCATTTTAGAAGGGTACCATTGTTTTAGTTTTGTTTGTTTTGGTTACATTTAATTTGATTTATTTTCATTTTCTAAACAAGGAAGTTGTTTTAAAAAAAATTCTCCATAATATATCCATTTAAAAGATAATCTTTACATCCATTCAAGATTATTTTAAATATATTTTTTGTTTTAAAATGATTTACCAGTTAACTATTTTTCTTAATTTGTATTTTATACCCATGCATGTGTTGAAATTTCCTAGTGTTTGCTTGTTTTTCATTTTTTTGATCCCAAACTTTCCCCAGACTTTTTAGGAACTAAAATACATCTATTGGAGGCATATTTTAACCATTAGAGACAAATTTCAGTGTATCCTCCTTGTTCCATCACTCATTTCATTAAGAAGCATTATAAGTTTTAATGGAATTCGAACCTGTCATTTTTCAGATCATGACTAAAGTCAATTAAACACGAATCCAATATGCCTATTTAGGCATATTTATTACACATGGTTCAAACATGAATGATCAATTTTGAATTCATATGAGTCCCAAACTAGTATGTACCATCTAAACACCATAAAATCTACTAGAAAAAAGAAATTTCAACGTATATATACACAAACCAAACATTCTCTTAACCTAAAATTTCAGCATCCACAAAATGACATTCAACCTAAATATGCTTTAAATAACACACATTTAAAAACCATTGAACCTCAGCCCATTTTAATAATCAAAAAACCTTTTCAATCATGTAACTCAATGCCAAACTATTTACAAAAATTAAAATCAGAATACTTTTCTTAAACTAATAAAAGCTGAAAACTATTAATTTAAAAAGTATTTATGGAAAATAAATCACACCCAAACAATCCCTTATGCCTTGAGACTGATTACCCATCAAACACTTTCCACACAACAATTTAAACCCAACCTCCATTTTCAAAAACCCTCCTAATGAAACCATAAATTTGTAGATGTTGAAACACTTTCCACTAGTGAGGAAGTTCATGATGATGCTGGTGATAGTGATGATCATGATTATAGTGGTTATTGTGAGGGAGATATTGATCCCCTCCATTTCTGACTTAATTTTTATGAAATAACTGTTTGTGGTGTATCATGGATGGTCGAATACATAAATTTGTTTTTGGTGTGCAATATTTAGGTTTAATTGTACTTTTGGTGTAAGTTGTTAATTAAGTTGGTTCAATGGGAGACTATACCAATAGTTTTGTAATCGTTGGTATAGTTTCCTATACTAATGGTTTATTAAACGGTTGGTAAAAGACAATTTTGAACCTCTTATACCAACAATTTCCAAAAAAACGTTGGTATAGAAGTATTCAGACAGCTAACTTCCCAACGGTTTGAGGAACCATTGGTATAGCCTATATCAATGGTTCACAAGTTTATACCAAAGGCTTAAAAAAATTGATATAGGGTAATTTAGCGATTCATTAACGCACCTGACCTCCTACTCTCGACCCCTCACCCCCTTAAGCAAATTATCCAAACATGAATGAGAAGATAATTTCATCATGCATGAAGAGTTCATCCTTAAGAAAGATTTTGAGAAGAAAAATTAAATTGAAGCAATGACTAGAGAAGAACGAGAAGAACTTACTTGAATTTAGAAGATAAATAAAAAAATCACTCTTAAAGAATATACAAGTGATTCTAAATGAAAGAAAAACGAGAAATAAGCTAATAAAATTTGGATCCTCATGAATGAAGTTATCACAATGTGAATGATCAGGATCCTTCAATTCTTCCATCAAATGTATCATAGTGAGACCAAAGGCTTCACAACATAGGAAATTATTTCTTCTATTTGAACTTGATTCTCCCCAGCAATCGCGGAATGAGATCACCGAAGAATCGATAAGTGTTTCCTCCTTCGAATCATGATTAAACACAACGTTGAGCAGCCCAAACTTTACAAGCTCTAAAAAGAAACCTTATGAAGGTGACTGTGTGCCATGACCTTTTGCATCATGGCGTGAAGTTCTATATTTGAACAATGCTTGAATTTCATGTGTCCCGCATCGAAAAATATGGAGGGAGATCATTGCTTGATAAATAAGGCCATCACACAAATTTTTGTTGATGGTGTCATCCTGCATGGGCCACCCGCACTCCTCCCTGTCACCATGGTGGCAGGCTCCTATAGTTGAGATTAGGTAGATTCCTCAGAATGACTAGATTCATCTCTCGGGGGTTCTGGTCGCAAGGGTTAGTCAAATTTTTCTTCTTGTTTTTTGGGTTGTGTCGCGAAGGAAGTTTTGGTACAAAGCTCTAATGGCTCAGATTCTGACTTTGAGCCATAACAAAGAGCCCACTAGGACTGCTACCGCTGAGCTTCTAGGAGTTCATTAAAAAAAAGTGAAGGATGAATTACATAGGGGTGACAATAGTGTGGAGGTTGTATCGGTAATAATCATAATAATTTACAATGACCCAAGAAAGGGAATAAATAAGACGAAAATCTTACACTACTAACAGTAAAGAACTCGGCGAGACTTGAATATGAGACCATAACAAGATCCCGCAAGGACACCTACCACTGAGCTGTTAGGAATTCATTAAAAATAGAGAAGGATGAATTACATAGGGGTGACAATAGTGAATATAGGCAAATATTAATATATGAAGAATGGAAATGAAAACGATAATGAACGATTGAAAAAGAATAAAATGAGCCTCCAGTTTCGACTGCATGCTTGGAGAAGGCATCTACAAGAAAGTGGTAAAGGAACCATTGATGAAGCCTCTATAATTACGGATGAATCCACCATAACATGAATTTCTAGGAGATCCCAATGCCACACTATCAACATTATGTTTAATACAGGATGGATGTAGCGGGATCTATTTGATATATCTATGCTCAAGAGGCTTCCGAATAGTGCCCCTGACACCAAGAATATGGGTTATAATTAAATCATACACATCATTGTCATAAAACCCATTTTTACCTTTGCTGTCATATAGATATCTTAATGAATTTATGTTATTTAAGCTTTAAATAGGTAAAATCACTGAAATTTACTTCAAAACAAGATCAGCAAAGGTACAATTAGTGAATAAATGCTTTATATCCTCCAAGACCTGCATACATAGATTGTATATCAAGAAGTTGCAAAAACTAGCTTCCAGTAAAATATCATGGAATATGTTAATACACAACATCCAGAGAACGATACCTCTCGGTGGAATGAGGTACTCTCTGCATCTGTGAATCCAATTTAGAGTTTCAGCTAGATTTCCACATTGAAATATGTAGTATAATCTGGAGATCGGGATGCCCATCCATCCCAGCTTCCAAATGTGAATATCTCAATCTAGATATTTTAAATTTTTAACCTAAATAAAAATATCAGATGGAAGCAGATCAACAAGAAATTCAAAGTGGTTAATTGGAAAGCTGGTGGACATATATTTTAAACCATCAGGCACAATATAGAGTTCATGAAAGGGGGAATCAAGTCATTTAGAAAACCAAATAGTAATATGATATTCTCTACATGGGATCCATTTATAATGAAACATAATTTCAAAAAGTGTGATGAATCCTAAGAGATGCACATTAAATTCCATGTATATTTAGCAATTCAAGCAGTAATAAATTGAGAAAGACTCTTCACATCAATTCCACCCATGTCAAGTGTTTTAATATACATTTAAACTTATTTCCCTAAACATGGCTCTATAAAAATTCAAATGAGAGATTAAAGCCTCTTTATTCATGTTCTAGGCCATTTATAAATAGTAAAGGCAGACAAAAACTTGGAGGTTATCACTGAGTTAACAATATAGACTCTTCCTATTTATGAAAGGCTTTGTCCCTTTCCAACTTCTAAGCTAAGAGGACATGTCCTCAAAATAAGAATTTTTAACTCTCCCTCAAACAAGGGGAACTCGAAGGTAATTAAATGATAGATCCCCTTTCTTCACTTCCATATTTTCTAAAATATTTTTCTGCTTACTCGGTGTAAATCCTTCCCACTGATAATGGAAGATTTAGACTGAGGGATTGGCCCGAAAGTCATTCATGATGATTGAAGAAAGATTTAATTGATTCTATAGTAGAGGCATTACACTCAAAAACAAAATCAGATCATCAACATAAAATAGATGTGAAAAAGAAATGTTATTTCTTGATGCTTTCAAGGGGAGTGAACATTCCAGCAACTCCATTTAGAAGACACTAAAAGAATATTCATCCAATGAAAAAAATAAAGTAGAGAGGGGACAGCCCGATCAGACCCCCTAGAAAAATTAAAGCACCCTCTTAGGGACCCAATAATAATGAAAAAAAACCCTTGTTCTTTTTAAGATAACATTAATCATGTCAACGAATTTATTGTAAATCCCATGCCTCTTCAGGACAATGAAAATTAATCATCATTTAGAAGTGATTAATGCCTTTGAGATATCCATTTTGAGAGAAAAGCATCCTCTTGATTTTTTTGAAAAAGATTAAGATATTCAACAACAATGTATAAACAATATTATATTATCCTCCCTAGTATGAACCCATATTAATTGACTGGGACAATATTTGAAAAAAATTTACCCAATCTAATAGCCATAATATTAAAATCAACTTTTGGGAATATATTCCAAATTGAAATTGGTCTAAAATCCTTAATATTTTAGCAAGGTCAACTTTAGGCATCAGTGCAGTGAAATAAGAATTTACACCAATAGGAAAATAAGAAAAATTAAAAATTCCCTTAAAGCCTTAATAACATTAGCATGAATGATGTCCCAATAAAACATGTAGAACTTATCAGTAAACTCATCTAGTTCCATCAGTGTTATCATGGTTATCAAGAGAAAATGACATCCTCAACTTCCTGCTCTAAAGGAATTACCATGAAGGAATTATTTTAAGAGTCATCAACATGGGCAGAAAAGATATCAAGAAAGGAAGAATCATCCGAAAGAAATTTAGTTTCATTGAATATGTTTTTGAAGTAACCAACAACAACCATACCAACGTCTTCTTTATTGTTAAGGGAAAAACCATTAATGCGTAAATAAGACATTTACCATTTCGTTTTCCACTGCTTACACCATAAATGAAAATATTTAGAGTTTCTATCTCCTACTTTGCATCATTTCACATGTCATTGCTCATTAAAATGTCTGTCTTTCAAATCAATCAACTTATCAATCTTATATAGCTTTTGGATTTCGTCATGTGAAGGCTAATCAGAGTTATAAAAACTATTTTTCACTTCATGTAATTCATTTTTAGCATCCTATATTTCAGTTTCAATGTTTCTAAATCATGTTTTTATTCAAAAAGTTTGATTCTACTGAAGCTTTTGTTATATTCACTATGATAAATTTATCCAATCGGGTTTACCCCATTCATGAAGAATGATCTCCCTACAAGTTGAAATACTAAGCCAGAAATTATTAAATTAAAAGGGAATAAGGGTAGTTCTCACTGAATTTCACAAAGAAACTATTATTAGAGAGTGATCTGAGTGAAACCAAGTTTATACAATTCATGATAATTCAATATTTCCTCCACTGTCAGCAATAGAAAGAAATGATATATCAATCTTGCAAGCTTTCCTTCTGCTAATTACATTCCCAACCCAGGTAAATTCTACTCCTACTTAATGATCTTTGTTAAACCCTCTTTTATTATTTTGGGTATTTCCGAGTCTCACATCGTATTTGTATTCATCTTTGTCAATCTATAAAAGAAGGCATCCGCCTCACCTTGAAGGTAAAGGAGTTTTCCCATTCTATATGGTATCAGAGGGAACCTATTCCCGAGCCCTCCCTCTAATATTTTTTTTCCTCCCAGCTATGCCCTAAGTGGAAACCCTCCCTCCTGGGTCTTCCCTACGCCCCCTCCCCCCACCCTCCTCGGTCTTCCCTACACCCCACCCCCTCCCTCCTCAGGCTACCCTACATGCCACCCCCCCTCCCATCTCGGCAGCAACCCAGTGGCCCTCACCCAGCGGTGCTCTCGCCCGGCGACCTCCACCTCCCTACACATTCCGGCCCCGACTCCCTACTGCCCTACTCCGTACGCCTCATCCATGCCTCCCAACGGCCCTGCTCCGTCGCAACACAGCCCGAAAACCCCCCTCCCGGCTCCCTTCCGTCGCAACATAGCCCGCCGACCACGTCCCGCCCAGCGGTTGTGCTCCTCCCTCCCGACGGAGCACCCTATCGAATCCCCCTTGCGGCCCTCCTCCTCTGCACGCGATGCCTCCAGCAGCTCCCACCTGCCACCCTTCTCGGCTACCCCACACCTCCCATCTCCCGTTGCAGCGTCCTCCCTCTACGCGCATTAGAACCTGACGGCCTCTCCTTGAGGCGCACACGCCATCTTCTCTCGGCCGCCCTCCCAGCGCTCTAGCCGGCTCGCCTCCAACGGCTCCCTCTTTGCCCATCACCTTCGCTGCACAGGGCCATTCACGGCTTCCCGGCACGCCCATCCCCCCGCTGATTCCAACGCCTCCCACAACTGCATCTTCAACCGCTACCTGACACCTCCATGGCAGACTCCTCCCCTCTGCCTCAGATGATCACCGCCTCCACCCGCCTCGTCGATGACTGATTGGACTCCACAAATTTCTCCATCTAGCGGAAGACTGTGGTGATGTCCCTGGCCGAGATAGACCTTGATGATCACCTTGAGGATCCTCCCCCGACTTCGACTAACCCCAAATACCGTTCGTGGAAGCTTGTTGATGACAAGATCTTCGCTCTGTTGGTCAATTCAATGGATCGATCGGTTAAGGATGTCACCCGCACGATGAATACAGTCAAGGAACTTTGGGAGTCCTTGAATATCATATATTTCGAGACCAATAACCTAGATCGGGTTTCCGATATCCTCCAACACTTGTCCCATATTCGACAGCAGGACCAGTCATTCACAGCATATTTCATGGAGTGGAAAGGGCTTCGTGATGAATTGCAAGAGTTGTGGCCCGTTCCCCAGACACCGGCAGCGGATTAGACCCAGAGGGACCAACTCTGCATCTTCAATCTTCTCAGTGGCCTCGCTCCAGAGTTTGTTACCACGGCTACCGAGCTACTCGCCAGCCCTTCGACGCTGGAGATCCCACAGGTTTATCATCGGTTGAGCAAGGCCCAACGGGATCTTCCCCCTCCCGCCCCCATTATCAACCACTCAGATCTCGTCGGTCATGGCGGTGGATGCTTCTCGGGCCCTCATGGACATGGACATGTGTAAGGTCGTCCATGTCCCCTCTGTCAACATTGTGGCAAGTTTGGCCACCTGATCGACCAATGTTGGGTTCTGCATGGACGTCCATCTTAGCGCCCACGGTAGGGACAGACAACGGTCCAGGAGGCTTCCTCGGCAGTCACCACTCTTCCACCATCTCTGAACCTGTCTATGGCCGACATCCGGGTGACTCATAATCCTCAGGACCCCGCAGGACCCGGTCTATCTTCGTCTTCTCTATCCCATTCTGTTTGTTCCGATGCCTTTGTCGGTCGTCGCTCCCCTGCATGGATGCTCGACTTAGGTGCCTCCGACTACCTCACTAGTGATGTTGGTATGTTGACCTCCTACTACCCTTATACCGGTTCATCATCCATCACCGTCGTCGATGGCTTTACTATCCCCATTGCGGGCTTCAGCGCATTCTCCCCGGCTCCATCGATTCACCTACCCTTTGTGGCACATGTGGCCCGCAGTACATTTAATCTTATTTCCATCAGTAAGATGACAAAGGATGGAAAAGGATTATAATTGTGTTGCCATATTTACCTCCTCTAGTGTTGTATTTCAGGAGCAGACTACGAATCGGGAACTTAGTAGAGGCCATCTTTAGGACGGGGTCTACATGTTCGATGAACCGACACCCATCTCTTGCACGTCATGCTCTGCTCTAGAATTGAATCTTCATTCCCTATTGGGACACCCGCCCGCCTCCACCAGTCATCATCTTTTTCCAGAATTTAGTCGGCATAATTCTTTTCATTGTGAGTCATGTACATTTGCAAAAACATCATCGCACTAGATACATTCCTCGACTGGATACAAGGGCCTCAAACCCTATTGATCTGGTTCATTCAGACGTGCGGGGTCCTTGTACCATTTCCAGTCATTTGGGGTATAAGTATTATATATCTTTCATTGATGATTTTTCGCGAATGACTTCGCTTTACCTCCTTCGAGAATGCTCTGAAGTGTTTTCCACATTCCAAACCTTTTAAAATGAAATTCAAAACCAATTTTCCATCTCTGTAAAATGTCTCCGCTCGGATAATGGGTGTGAGTATCTCTTCACTCCCTTTCAGCAGTTTCTCCAGACAAAAAGGCATCATTCATCAGACCTCCTATCCTAATACACCCCAATAGAATGGAGTAGCCGAGCGGAAGCACATACATATTCTGGAGACTTCTCATGCCCTGCTCTTCCACCGACAGGTGCCTATGCATTTTTGGGGAGATGCAATTCTCACCACCACCTACCTTATAAACCGTCTTCCTTCCTCTATCCTTCAGGAGGAGTCTCCTTTTCGGGCTTTGTTCTCCTCTCTACCTCTTCGCTCCCCCTTCGCGTGTTTGGATGCCTATGTTATGTTCGCGACACACGTCCTAGACTCTCCAAACTCTCTCCCAAATCTCTCCGATGAATTTTTCTTGGCTACTCCCGCACTTAGAGAGGATATTGCTGCTTCTCACCAGAACTTCGGAGGTATGTCATCTCGGTCGACATCTCATTTGTTGAGAGCTCTCTGTTCTCCCTTCCCTCTCCTCATCCTGGCTCCGCCATAGATGATTGTTTTCCTCTCATCATCTACCCTCCACGAGTGTCTCCCCCTGTTGACACCCATTTTGGTCAGGTCTACTCCCATCGTCCATCAACTGTATCACCCGCCCCGGCCAATGAAACTGTCATCCTCGCTTCGTCCATTGCTCTTGCCCAGCTGCTCAATGACTTTCCCATTGCACTACATAAAGTTACTCACTTCTTCCAGAGTACTCCTCTATTTGTATCTTCATACAGGGGTATGTCCACTCTGGAGACAGTTTCTATTCCTCGTACAGTTGGTGATGCCAAATCTCACCCCGGGTGGTTAGCAGCAATGCGGGATGAATTGCAGGCTCTGGAAGAAAATCATACTGGGGATCTTTTCCCTCTTCCGGTAGGCAAACAAGTTGTAGGCATCAAATGGATTTACACAGTCAGGTTGAATCCCGATGGAAATCTCCATCACCTCAAATCCCACCTTGTGGCCAAGAGCTTCTCGAAGACGTACGATATTGAATACTTTGATACCTTCTCACCAGTTGCCAAGATGACCTCTATTCGATTATTCATCTCTCTGGCCGCCTATCATCATTGGACTCTTTATCAACTAGGTGTCAAGAATTCCTTCTTAGATGGATTCCTTGAGGAAGAGGTTCATCTACAACAGCCCCCCGGATTTTGTGTCTTCGGCGCCGAGCCTCAAGTCTGCCGACTTTGCCGCTCTCTTTACAGCCTCAAGTAGTCACCCCATGCTTGGTTCGGCTGCTTTAGCACTGTATTCACCGACTTTGGGCTCTCTCGCAGCATGAAATACCACATTGTGTTCTACAGGACGACCTCCACTGGCTGCATCCTATTGGTCGTTTATGTGGATGATATCATCATCACTGGCAATGACTCTGCCTGTATCACCCATCTCAAGGGACATTTTCACCAGCACTTTCACACTAAGGATCTCGGTCCTCTCACATACTTCTTAGGCATCGAGGTATCCTATTCTTCGGACACCATCTCCATCTTCCAACGGAAGTATGCGTTGGATATTCTTTAGGATGTTGGGCTGACATAGGTCACTGCTGTGGACACTCTTCTGGAGCCTGGGGAATGGTCTCTTTATGCCTCATCGACACTATATCCACATCCAAAGTGGTACCGTCGACTGGTGGGAAAACTCAATTATCTCACCATGCCTCGTCCCGACATTGCGTGCGTTGTTGGAAAAGTGAATCAATTTATGGAGCATCTGACCACCTATCATTGGGATGTTGTCCTCCGCATCGCCAAATACATCAAGCGAGATCCTTCCTGTGGTCTTCTCTACTCTCAGCATCCTCATCTGCATATTGAGTCCTTTTGTGATGCTAATTATGCTGGTTGTCTTGCTACTCAGAGATCTACTTCTGGGTTTTCTGTATTCTTGGCAAGCAACCTTATCTCTTGGCGCAGCAAGAAACAGATTGTCGTCTCCTGATCCAGTGCGGAGTCTGAGTATCGTGCCATGTCCACCGTCACCATGGAGATCCTTTTGCTTCGATAACTCCTCCAGGAACTTGGATTTCCTTAGAAAACATCTGCTCACATCTGGTGAGACAATCAGGCTGCCACCAAGATTGCTTAGAATCCTGTCTTCCATGAATGCAAGAAGCATATTGAGGTGCACTGCCACTTTCTTCGACACCACCTGGATCACAATCATGTCAGCTTTAGCAACATTCCTATGGCGGACCAGCTTGCTGACATCTTCACTAAAGGCCTCCCAGGGGCTCACCTAGTCCCGCTCAGTTCCAAGTCGGGCATCCACAGCACCTGCAGCCCATCTTGAGGGGGAGTGTGTCTGGTCTTGTATGATGTCATCTTTCTTTTTTGTGGGACTTGTTGTCCAAACTGGGCATGTCTAGCTTGAGGGGGAGTGTTAAACCCACTTTTATTATTTTGGGTATTTCCGAGTCTCACATTGAAATACTCCTATTTGTATTTCTCTTTCTCAATCTATAAAATATGGCCTCCGCCTCACCTTGAAGGCAAGGGGGTTTTCCCATTATACAATCTTCATTGACAAATCCAAGAACAATAAATCTCTTTAATTATTCAGAGGAAATTATGAAAGAGTTACTTCCTATATTTTCTGGAGCAAGGATGGAATTAAAATAGAAGATAGAAATAATTGTGATCAAACTCCATAATAATGTGTTGTCTTACTTGTAAGGGTCTGGATCCATGTAGAACAACCTTTTTCATGTTTCTGAGGCTTGTGGTGCTCAGGGGAGGCTTGAAGTGAGTCTAGAGGGGTACAACTATGAAATACTGGAAACAAGGACATTACACATCATGTAATCCTTACAAACTATGTACGTGAGTTTCATGTCTTGTTGAGGATGGTGTTGCGAAAAAACGTCAGGAGTCGCAGCGAAAGACTATTGAAAGAAGAGTAAAAGGAAAAAAACAAAGAACAAGAAGAAGATCTTGAGACACTTAGATTTACATGGATTGGGAATAATCCCTGTATCCACAGAGAGTTTCAGAAGCACAATTACAAATAGATCTCAGAGTTTCTAACACACAGAAGCCCTAACCTGAAATGTGCTCATAAAGAAGATTAAACATTATTCCACCAGCTGCACAGAAAATCCGATGTGCTACAATGAAAGGTGGCTGAAAGTCCACATTGCTACAATGTCGCAGTCACCCAAGTCCAAGATGCTATAGTGATCGGCGGATGGAAGTTCACAGAGCTACAGTACTGTTGTCTCCAAAATCCAACCTTCTACAGTAGTCATGTCAAAATCGGCACTGATACAATGTCCTGTCAGTATGGGTTATCTATTGTACTCATTTTCTCGCCTATAAATAAAGCATCCTACCTCATTGTAAGGTACAGTTTTCATTTCAGCATGGTATCATAGCAAGGTTAGAGTGTGCCTCTCTTTTCTCGTCGCTCCTCTCTGCATGTTTCGCCTCCTACGTGATGGCTCTTTCTACCTCGTGCGTGTCTGTACCCCTGGTGCAACGACACCTCCCTACACGACGGCTCCCTATGCGACGCCTCTTTCACGTCAGCTCCCTATGCGATGACCCTCCTTATATTATGGAACCCTTCACCCCTTTGCCTCTCTAGGTGTGATTTCCCCTCCTTGTGCGCTAATCCCTCCAGTAGATCACCCCTCTTTGTACAGACGACACCCCTTGCAAACAAAATCCTTACACGTCTCCCCACCCTGTGGGGCGACCCCCCCAACCCGTCTCCTCTCCTGGTGCGACTCCTCCAGTCGATCGTATCTTCCTATGAGACACCCCAAACTACACAATCTCTCCCCTCCGCCATCCATTATAATCTTTCTTATATGGCCTAATTGATACTCGGATATTCAGGCTTTGCATTTTCAGCACCTACTGTCTCGACTTCCACTGCCATGATTGGTCGAAATGGGTAACACCTCATCACCTCTTATCTGTCGTTTGTGAAACTTCAGTGCCTTATCAACATGCATCTTTAGCACACATTGACCCCCCTCTAATTTTGGTCTTCCATCACCATATGGCATCCTCGAACGTTGTTATTGCACATGGTGATCCTCCACTAGTGTGTCTATCCCAATGGTCCACCTCATGGGTTCTTGACTCTGGTGCCTCATAGAATATCACTGGAGATGCAGGTGTTCTTTAGTCCTATCGCTTAACTTCAACTCGAGGTAATATCATTGTGATTGATGGATAGATAGTGCATATTGTTGGTTATTGGATTTGTAGGATCATGTTTGTCTTAAAGCTATATGTCGTTGCCTTTGTTCTAAGTTTTTTTTAATTTACTATCTATTAGTAAACTTACAGTTGATTTACAGTGTCAGATCATCTTCTCACCTACTTTGTTTATCTTTCAAGAGCATTTGACGACTCAGGTGTTTGGTATTAAACGCCTTCAGGGTGGTGTGTATGTGTTTCACTCAGCCTTAGCTCTGGCCTGTTTTTCCACTTCTGCTCATGCCCTCCAACTTCATTATCGCTTTGGTCATCCACATACCCCCATTCTTCAGAAACTTTTTCCAGGGTTGGGTCTTCTTTATTTTAACAGTGAGTTATGTCATTATTCAAAAGCATCATCGGGTCACCTATGTTCCCCAATCAATCTCTCATGAATCCACTCCTTTTTATTAGATTCATTATAATATTTGGGGACCCAGTCTTAGTCCATCTAAATCAGGCTATTGATTTTTGTTACATTTATCGATGATTTTTCACAAATGAATTGGGTCTATTTGTTGAAAAATCATTCTGAAATTTGTACGTATTCTGTTCCTACTATCAAGAAATCACCACCCAATTTTCTGTTAAGCTTCACTGTTTATGTTTCGACAATGGTCGTAAATATTTATCTGGACTTTTCCAGTATTTTCTTGATGATCGTGGTATTATCTATCAAACTTCTTATCCTGATACATCTCAATAAAAAAGTGTTGCAGAATGAAATAACCATCATCTATTAGAAGTTGCTCGTGCACTTTTATTTCAGGAAAAAAGTTCCAATCGTTTTTTAGGAAGATGTCATTCTCACAGCCACCTATCTTATCAACAGACTTTCATCATCTGTTCTTCAAGGGGAGACACCATTCCATTATGTATTTCCAACAACATCACCTCATTCACTGCCTCTATGCATTTTTGGTTGTGTGTATTATGTTCGGGATATTCGCTCCTCGATTACCAAGTTCGATGCACGCGCTCTCAAATGCATATTTCTTGGTTACTCCCGAACATAGTGCGGATATCATTGTTTCTCTCCAGATTTTCATCATTATGTTGTCTCGGTTGACATTTCCTTTGACAGATCCTATGTTATTTCTATTCCCCGTTTTCCAACACCATCTGTCGTTCCTGGTTTTGAAATCATTTTACCATATTGTCTCGATACCCCACCAACCTCATCTCTTCCTAGTAATGTTGTTGGATCATGATTTGGTCAGGTATATACTCGTCGATCTAGAAAACCTACCACCTCGAGGCATAATGCTTCTACCACACCTAAAAACTCATCTGCTTCTGATCCTTCATCACCGGAGTTTCCTATTGAGATTTGCAAAGGTTCCCACTCATGTCAATCTTATCAGGGCTTATCTGTGGCTACCTCTCACATTATTGTGACACTGGTTGCTCACTCGACACCGCGCACTGTGGCTGAGGAAAAATCTCATCCTGACTAGTGAAAGACAATGCAGGATGAACTTCAGGCCTTGGAAGCCAACCATACTTGTGATCTTATAATCTCCCTTCGGATAAACAGGTTTTTGGTTGCAAGTGGATCTATACCTTGCGTTTCAATGCCGTTGGTTCTCTTAATCACCTCAAAGACTGAATTTTTTCCACATGTTATGTGCAGACGTATGGAATTGATTACTTTGATACCTTTTCTCCAGTAGCTAAGATGGAATTGTTCCGCTTATTTATCTCTCTTGTTGTCTCTTATCACTGGTCTCTCCATCAGTTGGATGTTAAAAATGATTTTATTTATGGTTTTCTTGATGAATAAGTTTATATGGAGCATCCATCAGGGTTTGTTGCTCGGGGGGGGGGTCTTCAAAGGTTTTTCTCCTTCTTCAATCATTGTATGGCCTCAAACAATCACCCTGTGCTTGGTTCGGGCACTTTTTCACCATTGTGCTTAGCTTTGGCATGTGTAAAAGAATAAAGGATTCTTCTGTTTTCTATCATCAATATACAACAAACATCATTCTCTTGATAGTATATGTGGATGAAATTGTTATTACTAGTAGTGATACTATCAGTATTGACAGACTCAAATATTTCCTTTATCATAAATTTCACGCAAATAATTTGGATCCACTACGATATTTCTTGGGGATTGAGGTCTCCAGATGTACCAAAAGAATTTTTCTATCTCAGAGAAAGTATATTCTTGATCTTCTATAGGATATTGAAATGACTCGAGCTGAATCGGTTGACTCACCCCTTGAACCTTGATAAAAATCACTTTATACTGACAGTGAGATGTTTTATTCACCCAACAGATATAGATGACTTTTGGGGAAGCTTAACTATTTGACGGTGACTCGACCCAATATTGCATGTAAGGTAATTAAAGTTAGTTTATGGAATCACCAAAAAAAACACAGTGGGAGGATAGTTCTTCGCATTGTTAGATATGTAAAAAAAGAACTAGGTTTAGGTATTCTATATTCTGATCACGGACATACAGATATTGAGGAATTTTGTGATGCAAATTATGTTGGATGTATCTCTTCTTAGATATCTATGTCTAGTATTGCAGTATTTTCTTGGAGGAAATTTTATCTCATGGAAAAGCAAGAAGCAGATGGTTATCTTTTGATCAAGTGCAGAGTCGGATTATCATGTCATGGCATATGTGACTGCAGAGATTATTTAGACACAACAAATTCTACAGGAGATTGGGTATATTTTCAAACAACCAGCACATATCTGGTGTGATAATCAAGGTGCTATAAAGATTATCACAAATCCAGTCTTTCATGAGCATACAAAGCATATTGAATTTTATTGTCACTTCATTCTAGAAAACTTTAAGGAGAAGAAGACCACCTTCAGTCATGTTCACTCCTCTGATCAACTTGCAGATATTCTTTCACAAAAGAGGTGTTTGGACCACGTGTTTAATTTTTATGTAACAAGTTGGGCATGATAAATATATATGTCTCAGCTTTAGGTGAAGTTATTAAAATAGGTTGAGGGTCAAGCCCCCTAAATTGAAAGAAAAACAAGAGATCCTATTTTGAAAAATGAGGTAAGAGGGATCCCATTACAATCACCATGGTAAAATGCCAATAAAGAATCCTACCTCATTGTGAGGTATGGTTTCGATTTCAGCAGTTTGAAAACTGGTAGAGCATATACATAATTGCTTATATATGTTTTGAAAAAAAAAATAGCTTAAAAACTAGTATTATTATTACAAAAAGTACCTGATTTAGAAAATATTACTCTGATGTTTAAAAAAAGAGAGACATTTTTCGATTTTATATTGTAATTTTGAAAAAAAAAGTCTCTTATATAAAATTTTATAATTAAAGAGATAAGGATCTCCCTCAAATGAATACACAAGTGAGATAAAGGGATCATATATAAAAGAGAATAAATAGAAAATATGGATTTTCAATAAAGAAAAAGAAAAATGTTTAAAGAAAAATTGTGGTATAAAATTGATTTCAAAAGATAACTCTTGCTAGCCAAGGTTAAATGGATAATTTCACAATCGAATAATTCTTAACCCATATTTAATGAAATCAAAATGATCAAGAGAAAGCGGTTTAGTAAAAATATCAGCAAGTTGATATTTATTCATAACAAATTCCAATAAGATATCACCCTTTTGCATGTGATCTCTTAAGAAATGCTGCCTAAGATCAATGTGTTTAGTGGAAGCGTGTTGGATAGAATTTTTTAAAATATTAATAGAATTGGTATTATCAAACCTAATAGAGATATGGTCATGTGTATTGTTGAAGTCTAAGAAAGTGAGTTTCATCCAAATTATTTGGGCTCTAACAAACTCTTGGTGATTATGTATTCTACTTCGGCTGTCAAAAGAGAAACAAAGTTTTGTTTCTTACTACTCCATGACACAAGGGATTTTCTACATAGGTGGCAAGTCTCACTTGTAATTATCCTATCTAGTTGGAATCCATCAAAATCAGTGTTGGAAAAACCAACTAATTCAAAATATGTTTTTTTTATAAAACAATCCAATATTTTAATTTCATTTCAAATAACTATTTGGCATCAAATGTTTAAAAATAATCTGAGAAACTATTGAGATAATTTCGGAAGCCGACAACTAGACCAATGGGAGTAAAATTGGAAAAGTACATGAAACTATATAGCAATTGAAATTTTCCGAATAGAATATCATGTATGATATGCGGAATTGATCCTTCGCATAGCACCCCCCCCCCCACCTGTAAATGAAAACGAAAATTGTTTGTGGAGCGAGGAGGTAGCACGATGCCCCCCACAAACAAAAAAAATTGTTTGTGGCATGAGGAAGGAACATCCTTTATGGAAGAGACCCCTTTGCGATATCTCTCGTCTGCATAGTGAGACCAGTATTCGAAATATGGCATCCTTAGGGTATTTATCTCTCCACTCTCAAAACTCTCCTTCTGTGTAGTGTTTGGATTCATCTTAGCCTCTCAGCAAAGTATCAAAATGGTTCTCTCTAACCAACATCAAGACCTGAGGAAGTCCAAATTAAAACCTCCTCTCAGGCCTCCAGACGTGTATGATCAGGGTATGGGACACATCAGCATGTCCCTATTTCGATCGTGCATTCACTTGGTAAAGTATGTCCCCCATTTAACCTCCCTGGGATTTAATGTCCTCAAGATGTTCATGATCGTGAATTCTCTTGGTAATGAGGATCCCAACCTTGGAGGAAATGGTGGGAAACTTCTCAGTTCAGGAAACGGTATTCATCTCTCACATGTTGCTTGAGATGCGAAGCAAAATGAACATCATCTGTATCTATTTTGTTCCAATTAGTGGATTCATAAACCCCAATTCGGGGTTCAGAAACACACAAGAAGATAGATTCCTATGGAAATCCCTCCTGTAGTAAACCCTTAATCTTTCTTCCTAGTTACCCCATTATATTCTCATCATCTCCCATCAGCGGACAAAGATTTCCCTTGGGCATCCCTCTTGGAGTAAGATCATATCCATTCTTGTAGGATATCATACTTATCCTACCTTTCATATCTTCTCCCTCATTCATCAGCGAACAAAGAAGAAAGTTCAATCATTGGCTTCCAATTCATGTGTAAGTCTCATCTGAAAGTCTCATCCGAATACGATTGTGCAATATGACAGATCTCTTATTGTTGTTTGTTTCTCACACTGAGCATGACCCATGTGAGCTTAAAGATCAGCGACGATCATGTCACTAGCATAATCAAAATATCTTCTTTGCATCTCCCTCTTAGGTGTAAGCCCCAACCCTATCTGAACTACGTAGGCTTTGATTATCGTCCCGATGGGATATGTAAGATTCCTCCTTGAGGTTCAAACTCAACATCTTCAATCCATTATCATCTTTAATGGGTCATATTCCCAGTAAAATCATACCCCCACCTGGAAGGCTACATTTCTTCTAGGTCCATTTCACCTCATTCCCATTAGACCATATTCCCAGTGAGAGCAATCTTCATATGGCCATATTCCGTAAGATCAATCCAATCTCATCATTCCATATTCCCTGCGGGATCAACCATAAAGGGTTTCTCATGTGTAATCCCCATACCAACATAAGTTAGGTATCTTTCACCTAAACATCCTTGTCACGTGACATTAAACTACATGGTTTGGTCCTTATCGCATAACCTTTATAGTTATGATGTATTCTGTTAAGTTGCACTGAACTATGTGGGTTCTGATTCTTTTCACAAGGATGCGCAAAAAACTCCATCAAGGGCCCAATCCCAACATCAAAACAACACACACCTTCCTGGATGATGATAAATTTCAAAGTTCCCAACTACGTGGCTTAAAGACAGCATCACAAAATAATAAATGAAACAAAATGAAGAACCTACATACAGATAAATCCATTGATAGAAAACCTCTGATACATACAAATGTTCATATCTGAATATGTAGATGAATGATTATAAATGTAAAAGGTGATTAGTCTTATATTTGGATTTGGAAAAGATTCAAGAACATGATTTAAATCTATAATAGAGTCCTAAAGTAGACAATAATTCTTCTAAAAGTGTGATGAGCTCGGTCACCCATCCTCTTGACCAATGTGAGTTCCTAAGCGTCATTGACAAAATCTTCAGTGACCACTTTCCCTTGGAAATAAGTTTTGTATCCCTTCACGGATACAAGAATCATTGGGTGTTTTTGGTTCTCTGAATAAACCTCATTGAAAACCAACATAAATGTGTGGCCTATATATGAATAATAGTATGACAAGCCTCCGAGTGTGAAACAATAACATAATTTTTTTTAAAAGATTTGAGATTCTTTTGGATTTGACTGAAAACGAGCACAAAGAAAAACATTGAACATGATACCAGGTCGATTCGTAGTAGGATAAAGTAGACTTCCAATCATAATAACGTAAATATTATTTTCAATCAGCGTACCGGCTTCATCTAACATTAGTTTACAAGTTGTAATCATGGGTGTACTAATTTCCTTACTGTGATCCATGCTGAATCATTTTAAGACTTCATTATTGTATTTTCATTCGTTTTGAAAAATACCATCATTATTTTGAGAAATTTGAAAACCGAGATAAAATTTGTGTTCACCCATAAAGCTCATTTTTAATTACTTTTTCATTAAATCAGAAAATTCAAAACAAATATATTCATTGGTTGAACCGAAAATCACATCAACAAAGTAAATATGAATAAGTAACAAATCATTTGAGATGTGTTTTAGAAAAATTTTTGAATCGGCTTTTCACATTTTAAAACCAATTGATAAAATAAATTTACATAAACATTCACACCAAGCCCAAGGGTCTTGTTTTAAATCATAAAGATCTTTAGTTAATTTGAAAAAATGATTTGAATAAACAAGATTTTCAAAATCAGGTAAAAACATTTTCGTTAATAAAACCATTAAAAAAGGTGTTTTTAACATCCATTTTAAAGAGTTTGAAATTAAGTTGAGAGGAAAATTTCATCAAGATTCTAACGGATTTTAACTGAACAACAGGTGAAAAAGATGCACCATAGATGATTCCTTCTTTTTGGTTATAACCTTTAGCTACAAGATTGGATTTATTCATAGTGATATTACCAAGTTCATCTAAATTATTCCTTAAAACCCATTTAGAGACAATGATGGGATGATCATTAGGACCGTTAATGAGAGTTCATACATCATTCCAAGAGAATTATTTAGTTCATCTTGCATTGTAATAACCTAATTTTAATCATTAAGGGCATCGTTAAAATTGTGGTGTTCTAAGTGAGAGACGAAGGCTAGATAGTCAACCATAATTAGAACCAACTTTCTTGTATGAGTTTTCACTTGTAAATCTCCAATGAAATTTTCAATGGGATGGTCTTTAGAATTTTTAAAAGCTTCAGGCAAAAAATTCTAAGGTGATTCATGTTCAACATAAATTTATTTGTATTGAAAATTTTCATTTAAAACATCAAATTCAAAAACATTTTGAGAAAGGGACTTTGGAAATTTTTCTTCAAAAACAACATGGATTGAATCATATAATGTTTTAGTCCTTTTTTTAAAGACTCGGTGCGCCTTTATTGAGTTGAAGTACCCAAGAAAGATACCTTCATAGGATTTTGAATCGAATTTTCAAAGATTTTCTTTGGAATTTAGAATAAAACATTTGCAACAAAAAACATTAAAAATGTCCACTTTAGGTTTTTTATTTTTCCAACATTCAGGGGGTCATTTTGAGAAAAAGTCTTAAGAGAACATGATTAATGATAAATCATTCAATGTTCACGACCTCAACCCAAAAATATTTTGGTAAATTAAATTCATTTAAAAACATTTGCTCAATTTCTTGGATAGTTAAATTTCACATATCTACGACGTTGTTTTGTTGAGGAGTTCGATGTGCAGAAAAAGAATGATTATATCCTTGAGAAGAACATAAATCATTAAATTCCTTGTTGTCGAATTTTTCACCATGATTACTTCGAATAGAAATAATTTTATAAATTTTTTCATTTTCAATTTTTTTAGAAAACTTGATAAAGTATTTTCATGTTTTACTTTTATGAGATAAGAAGTGTCTCCAAGTGAATCTTGTAAAGTCATAAAAAATAACAAAAAGTAAAGGATTTTCCTCCTAGACATTCTATTTGAGAAGGTCCAAATAAATAAAAATGAATTAATTCAAGAGAATTTGAAGAAGAAATTCCTTTTTATGTTTAAACGAAGATTTGTGTTGTTTTCCATATTGGCATGCTTCATAAACCATGTCATTTATGAAATGAAATTTGGGTAAATCTAATACTAGTTGATAATGGTTGAGTTTGAAAATTGAGTGTGTTCTATAGTGATCAGGGATTCTATATCAAATCCATGACTCACTAACTTGTGCACTCAAGCATTTGACGTTTTAGCTCAAAATGATTTGGGTATCCAAATTTTCTCAGCATGATATTTTCTTTTGGAAATATTAGATGAAAGATGAATTGATGTTGGTCCCTCATATCGTGAATTCTTGCAATCACATTCATAAATTAAATGTTCAATCCATTTACAATAATTTAAAAACACATCTTGTGAGCATCCTTTGATAAAAGTGTTTTTTGAAGGATTTATTGAGGTGCTTACATGATTTGAAAAACCAAGACCAACTCATTCTTTTCATGTCTTTGAGACCCCAAAAATTTATTTAAATTATTTTCAACTTGAATGAATTTGGAAAGAGAAATTTTGAGATCTTTAATTATAGATTTCGATATATTGACATCTAGTTGATTCTTAATTTTCATCGAAAATTATTTTTCCTTGAAGATTGGTTCCTTTTCTTTCTAAAGTTGTTCTTTCTCAATAAGCACATGCTTGTATTTCTTATCAAGATATTTATATAATGAATAAGGTTTATGGAAATCATTTTTGAGTTGATCATGAGTGTATCTTAGGTCTTCATGATTAGGGTGACTTGAGGAGCAAGAGGAAAAAGAATAAGGGGAAAATTAGGAGAAGAACGGGAAGAGGAGGAAATAGGAATAGGGGTACTATCCTTAATTACTTCATCAACACATGTGTCATATGACACTTAGGGTTTGAGTCACTTGAAGAGGTAAAGGGTGTTGAGTCCATGGATTCATCACTTTCACGCCATGTTTTGACTTCGAGAGTCTTCTTACCTTGTTTATTTTCTTTTACCTTATTTTTTGTAGACAGTGAATTACGGCTTGATGTGACCATTTTTCTTGCATTCATAGCATCTCACTTCTGGTTCTAGTTTTTGATTCTCTTGGACCGGTTGAAAGTTTCATTTTCTTGAAGTATTTGTTAATATTCTTGACGAGTTTATCAAATTCTTGAGCTTCTCTTCTGGATTCATCATCGCTAGCTTTGAAGGCTATAGTTTTCTTTACATCTTTAGCTTCATTGGCTTCCTTCTCAGCTTGTTGATTCATTATAATTTCATACATCCTTAAATATTCAATATGTTATCCAACTGCTGTTTTCTTCACATCCTTTGCTTCTTGTGTAGTTGTGACTTTGGGTTCCAAACTGCTTGTTAAGACCCAACGTATCTTTTTCACTATGGTTTCTGTAGATAAATCATCATGAAGAGAATTTCGACCATCGCAAATTTCTATAAGCCTTGCAAACATGTTGTTACGATTCCGGTGTGTGTAACCTAAGATAGGGAATAGATCTGATGAGAGGTATTATATTGATATTACCAACTTCATGAATTACAGCTATGGAAGAAGAATAAGTGTTACAACAGGTTGAAGATGGAGAGGCCTCCTCCAGCATCCGCCTTCTGCAGTTGAGAGGCATTTCGGGAGTCAGGCCACTGGCTCCCGTTTGTTCTGTTCCAACAGAACGAAAAAGTATTCTAACTACCTTTACAAACCTCAGCTCTCCCACTATTATACTGTACGAACTAACTATTGATCCCTACCCCATTAACGGAAGCATTTTTCCCCATTTTACCCCTCCACTGGTAAGTGTGCAAAATAGGGGGATGTGGGTATTGTGGGTTAACACACCTTAAATAGGAACCTGCACTGCTAACATTTTCCCCCTCAGCAACTGGAACCTTGTCCTCAAGTTGTAGCTCTGGAAATTGTGAAATGATGTGCTTAGCATCCACACCACACGATCCCCCTGCATTAGAACTGCTCTAAGTCTAACTACAGATATGTCACAGTACATGGTATATACTTTACCCGGCACTGGTAAAATGATGATAGGTGTTGAGGTTATTTTTCCCTTTAGCTCTTGAAAGATCTTTCGCAAGCATCAGACCAAACAAACATCACCCCTTTCTTGGTCGTCCTAGACATTGGTTTTGTCAAACGAGAGAATTCTTGGATAAAACGCTGATAATAACCTACTAAACCCATAAAGTTTTTGAATTTCAAAGACGTTCTTGGTGGTTCCCAAGATGTCACAGTTGTGACTTTCTCTGGGTCAATTGAAACTCCTGCCTCTGAGATGACATGGCCCAAGAAGTGCACATTATTTATCCAAAAACTGCATTTAGTTAGCTTAGAGTAAAGACGATTCTCTCTCAATGTACTCAGGATGATGTCAAGATGTTTGGCATGATCTTGTGCTGACTGAGAGTACACTAAGATACTGTCGATGAAAACCACCACAAATTGATCTAGAAACAGATGAAAGATCCTATTAAGGCCATGAATACTGCAGGTGCATTATTTAACCCAAACGGCATCACTACGAATTCATTAAAGTCATACCTGCTCCAAAAAGCAGTATGTCTGATGGTCTCACCCTTAACTGATGATATTCTAATCTCAAGTCAATCTTGAAGAAGATCTTGGCACCTCCCAACTGATTGAAAATATTTTCAATGTACGGAAGAGGATATTGATTCTTGACCGTCATCCGGTTCAACCTCTGATAATCCACCCATAAGCGCAAAGATCAATCATTCTTTTTGATGAAGAGAACTGGAGAACCCCAAGGAGATGTACTAAGCCATATAAAGTCTTGAGATTTTAGGTCTTTCAACTAAACTTTCAACTCCCAAAACTCTTCTGGTGTCATTCGGTAAGGCGGAGTAGAAATCGGTTCGGCTTCCGACACCAACTCGATCGTGAACTCAGCCTTTTGCTCAAGCAGTAAGTCAGAGAACTCGTCAGGGAAAACATCCCAAAAATGGTCAACCAGAGGAAAATAATTTTGTTGCAATCCACCATTATATAGAGCAAGACTGGCGATCTGAGCCATGAGACAATCAAATTTGAACTGAATTGGCCCCGCACAACCATCCTAAAGTTCCCACTCACCCTGGTGATAATAGTTGCCTTCTTCTAGAGATAAGAAGGTAACTCTCCTCCTGTAATAATCGATATGAGTCTGGTATAGAACTAACCAATCCATATTGTAAATGGAGAATTACCCTTACCTCAATGTGAGGTGGATATATTCTTTTATAGATGAGTAAAAATAATTACAAGGAGGGATATTCTGATGTGGGACTTGGAAATACCCATTATACTAAAATGGGGTCCAACACTCCCCCTCAAGCTGGACATACCCATCTTGGACTGAGAGTCCCACAAAGAAAAAAGACGACATCAAGTAAGGTCATCCATACTCTCCCTCAAGCTGGGCCATGGAGGCTATGAATACCTAGCTTGGTAGTGAGAGAGTCCAGGTGAGCTCCTAGGAGGCCATTTTTGAAGATGTCGGTAAGCTGATCTGCCGTTGGAATATGGACAAAAGTGATATGGTTCTGCTCCAGATGGTGGCGAAGAAGGTGGCAGTCCACCTTGATTTTCTTCGTCCGTTCATGGAATATGGTATTTGATGCAATCTTCATGGCTACCTGATGGTCACATCAGATATGAGCAGATGTCTGCACTAAGAAACCAAACTCATGGAGGATATGACGAAGCCAAAGGATCTCAGTGGTGACCGTGGCCATGGCGCGGTACTCTGCCTCTACACTAGATATAGAGATGACAGTCTGCTTCTTGATGCACCATGAGATAAGGTTACTAGCCAAGAACATGGAAAATATAGAAGTAGACTTGTGGGTAGCAAGGCAACCTGCATAGTCCGCATCACAGAAAGCCTCAACATCCAAATGAGCATGATGTGAGTACTGAAGGCCACATGCAACGTCTTTCTTTATGTATTTGGAAATGTGGAGGACAGCATCCCACTGAGATCTGGTTGGATGCTCCATGAACTGGCTCACTTTGCCAACAGTGCAGGCAATGTCTGATCGTGTCATGGTGAGGTAGTTGAGTTTTCCCACCAGACGATGATTGTTCTCTAGGTGAGGAAAGGGTGTCGAGTTGGTATGAAGAGAGAGTTTCCCAATCTCAAGAGGAGTGTCCACTACAATCGTCTGGCTCAACTCTGCATCATGTACGATATCAAGGGAATATTTTCATTGGCAGAGAGAAATAGTGTCCTTAGAACGGGAGACCTTGACGCCAAGGAAGTATGTGAGAGAACCAAGATCTTTGGTGTGGAAGTGTTGGTGAAGGTGCGCCTTGAGTTGGGAGATTCCAGTGGAGTCACTTCATGTGATGATGATATCATCATCATATACCACCAGAAAAATACAACTGTTTGACGTTGTACAGAAGAAGATAGTGTGATCCTTCATACTGTGAGAGAGGTAAAAGGTTGTGACGATAGTGCTGAAGTGGACAAACCAAGAACGAGGATACTTCTTGAGGCCATAGAGGGATCGATGGAGGTGGAAGACATGGGAGTCATCCCCAGAGGCATGAATTCCAGGGGGTTGTTGTAGGTAGACTTCTTCGTCAACAAAGCCATGGAGAAATGCATTCTTGACATTCAGCTGATGAAGCAGCTAGTGATGATGAGTGGCTAGAGATATGGATAGGTGGACAGAAGTCATCTTTACAACCGAAGAGATAGTATCAAAGTAATCGATGTCATATGTCTGAGCAAATCCCTTTGCCACAAGACGGGCTTTGAGGTGATGAAGAGTGTCATCAGCATTGAGACGGTTCGTATAAATCGATTTGCAGTCGACCGCCTATTTTCCTGCAGAGAGAGGGACCAGATCCCATGTATGGTTGTCATCCAGAGCCTTCATTTCATCCCGCATGGCCTGTAGCCACCCCGGATGTGATTTGGCATCGCCAACTGTGCAGGGGATAGATATCGCCTCCAGTGCTGACAAACTTCTGTATGAAAATGTAAAGAGATTAGTTTGACAAGAGTGAGTACCTTTCCAGAATGCAATAGACATGCCATCTGGTGTTGTGACAGGAGAATCATACGAAGTGGAAATGATGGTGTCTTTGGCCGGGACATGGGGTACAGTCGATGGGCTAAGGGAGTATATCATCCTAAAGCGATGACCAGTAGAAGGAGACACCAGAGGAGGGTGAATGATGAGAGGAAAGCACTCATCGATGGTAGTGTCTGGATGAGAAGAGGGTGGAGTGAAAGGAGATCTCTCAACAAACGACACATCAGCAGAAATGATATAACGCCTTAATTCTAGAGAGAAGCACCGGTATCCAAACTAAGTGTGGGAATATCTGATAGAAATACACTAGAGGGATTTGAAAGAAAGTTTAGAGAGGTTGGGGTGAGTGTCCCGAACATAGCAGAGGCATCTGAAGACTCGTAGTGGAAGTGAGTGAGGAGGGAGAGAGAGGAACATAGTATGAAAAATGAGTCTCCCCTTGAAGGATGGAAGAAGGAAGGATATTGAAGAGGTAAGTAGCAGTGACGATGGAATAGCCCAGAAGAGAAGAGGCACCTTGCGGTGGAAGAGGAGAGCACGAGCAGTCTCCAGAATATGTCGTTGTTTTCACTCAGCCACTCCATTCTACTAAAGGGTATCAGGACATGAGGTCTGATGGATGATGTTATGTACCTGGAGAAACTGCTAAGAGGGTGTGGAAAAATACTCTCACCCATTGTTAGAGCATAGAAATTTTACAGAGATGGAAAAATGTGTCTGGATATCATGGTAAAATTTCTGAAAGGTGGAAAATACTTATGTCCGATCACGAATAAGTTATAGCCACGTAATACGCGAAAAATCATCAATGAAAGAGATATAGTATTTATACCCTAATTGGATTCAGGTGGCACAAAGACCCCATACATCAGAATGAACCAAATAAAAGGGTTTGGAAGCCTATGTGTCTACTCGAGGAATATATGAAGTGTGATGGTGTTTCGCAATGTTAAAAGACTCACAATGAAAAGATAAATGCTGACTAATATCTGGATAAAGTTGATGAATGGCAGAGGCGGAGGGGTGTCCCAACTGAGAATGGAGGTCCAAGGCATGAGCAGAGTCAGACGTGAAGGCAACGGATGTCGGGCCATCGAACATGTACACCCCATCCCGAAGCTGGTCTCTACCAAGTTCCTGGTACGTCATCCTCTCCTGAAACATAACAGTGGACGATGCAAAGATAGAAATACAATTGAAATCGTTGGTCAACTTACTAATGGAGAGAAGGTTAAAATGACTGTGTGGTACATGGGTCACTGATGATAGGTGAAGATATGAGGTTAGGGAGCATGTACCAAAGCCGGTAATGGTGATAGTGGAACCATCAGTGATAGTGATGGCTGAGAAACCAGTGAAGGGACTGTAGTTGGAGAGCATACCTGCATCACCGGTAAGATGGTCAGACGCACCTGAGTCAAGCATCCAGGAAGGGGATAAATGACTGAAAAATGCAGTGGAGCCACCCGAGTGGGAAAGAGATACTGATGAAGAGCCTGGTAGGTAGATGGTCCTATGATCGTGAGTCATCTGGATCTCAGCCATGGAGAGATCCAACGATGAAGGAAGATCGGCAGCAGACGGGGATGCATCCTGGACCACAGTCTGGCCCTATCGTGGGTGATGAGAGGGATAGGCATGAAGGACCCAGCAGTGGTCAACCAGGTGTTCGAGCTTGCCACAATGCTGACAGAGTGGATGAGGTCAGAACTCTCCACATCCGCATCCACGAGGTCCGGTAGAGCGGCTACTACCACGACCCAGGAGAGCAGTGTGATCAAGGCTATGGATGGGTGGGGCAAGGGCTCGATGAGCCTTCCCAAGGCGATGATAGACCTACATAATATATAGAGACGAGAGGCTGTCTAGCATCTCTGTAGCTGTCGTCGCATATTCTAGGTCGAGGTTGTAGAGGAGGCTGAAAAGGCATAGCTGGTCCCGCTGGGTTAATGCTTCCGCAGGTGTCTATGGAATGGTCCAAAGCTCAAGCAGTTCATCCCGTAGAGCCTTCCATTCCATGAAGTATGATGGAAATGGATGGGCTTGCTGTCGTAGGAGGGACAACTGCTGAAGAAGATTGGATACCCAAGACAAATTATTGGTCTCAGAGTACATGAGTGTCAAGGAATCCCAGAGTTCCATGACTGGGTTGGCTGTCCGGGTGATGTCTTTGACAGATCGGTCCATAGAATTGACCATCAAGGCAAATATTTTGCTATCTGTAAGATTCCACAGATGATATTTTAGGTCGGTAGGTAAAGGTGGTGGATCCTCGAGGTGGGAATCGAGGTCCATGCCGGTTAGTGACATCAACATGGTCTTCCGCCAGACGGATAAATTTGTGGAGTCGAGCCGTTCATCGACCAAGATGGTGGAGGCGGTGATAAGAGGAGGCAGGACCGAGGCGTCCATCATATGGAGATCTTCGGGAGTTGTTGATGAATTCGGCATTCATCATCGGAAGGACGCACTATGAGCGGGTGCCGGCATAATGGGAGACGTCGGGAGACCGCAGGAAGGGTGTCGGTCGGGTGGGGGGGGTTTCACCTGAACAGAGCCGAGAGGGCAGGCGTCAGGAAGAATTGGGAGTTTTTTTCAGTCGGAAGGGCTGTCGGGCAGGGCTCTCCTGGGAAATGGAAGAGTCATGGGAGGCTGGGACCCCATCGGGGAGGATCACACCTTCTAGGACGGGGGGGGTCTCTTGGAAAAATGAAGAGTCGCGGGAGGGACGGGACGCCGACGGGTCGTAGGGAAGCCATTGAGAGGGACAAGAGTCATGGGGATTCATCACGCGGGAGCGCAGAGGGGTGTTGGGAGTGTTGCCGGGAGGAGGAGCCCGTGTCGAGGGAGCCACCTGGAGGAGCGAAGCCGTAGGGAGGGACGGGGGTCGCGTGGCATCGTCGCGCGGGAGGGGTGCAGAGTGGTGCAGGGAGCGCCGCCAGGAGAAGGATCCTGCGTTGAGGGAGACACCTGGAGGAGTGTCGCACCGAGGAAGGACAGAGGGGCGGCAGGATCTCACTGGAGCAAGGAGGGTTAGGGCAGAGGCGGGGCCGGACAGAACCGGGAATCCGCAGGGGATTTCTCGCTACCCTAGACGGGAGAGAAAAAAAGAGGGAGGGATCAGGTTAGAAAGTACCCTCTGATACCACGTAGATGGAGAATTCCCATTACCTCAATGTGAGGTGGAGATATTCTTTTATATATGAGTAAAAATAATTACAAGGAGGGATATTCTGATGTGGGACTCGGAAATACCCATTATACTAAAATGGGGTCCAACACATACCAAGATTCAAGTCAAAACCTATAATTTCTAGCACGAAAAGTTCCCAAAAGAAATGGTAACCACCAATCTCTAGAAAACACGCCTTGAAACATTTGATATTCTCTAAATGCACTCCCAACAGTATGTCAATGGTTAAAACACCATCTAAACATTCCACATTCAATCCCAAACTATTTTCAAAAAAACAGATAGAAAAGAATGTGATGCTCCTGTATCAAAAAAAAACACAATTTATGGTAGATAATACAAGAATCATACCTATGGAAGTATACTGTCCTGCATCCAAAATAGTCTGCATAACGTATCTACCATGGGCTCCAATCTGACTACCCTGAGCTACATCCCTTGTTTGGTACTATTTCTCATTCATTGGGGTACCACGTCCCCTTCCACGGCCTGAACGGCCTATGGAACTCCAACTACCAGCCTGTTAAGGGGTAGTTGAGCCCCTTCCCAACTTCAGTGCTTGTCCCGATCCTCTTCCCCTAGTCTACTGCGGAAAGTTCACACAGAACCTCTAAAGATGGCCCAGTCTACCACAGATACAACACTCGACTGTGGGGTAAGTACACTGCGGGTACTTGTGGCCAAACTTGTCACACTGATAGCACTGGAACAGAACACGGTCTTGTGATGGCAGTTCAATGCCCTGACTGCTCTACCCACTATTACTTTGGTGAAAACTGTCATAACGGTGCTTCTTACCACTCGAAGAAGAACTTTCAGTCACCCTACTAAAACAGTTTGACCACTGCTCATAGCCTCTCTCATATTCTCTTTCGTGATGAGTGTATGATTGATCATGTCTTCAAAGGTGCTTAAATAAAAAATGTTTACCTATGACCTGATCTCATAACAAAGACCATCCTAGAAACTTCTCATCTTGGAGATCTCATCAGCTTCCAATGATAGCGCAAAGCACTATATGTCAGTAAAACATCCAACATAGTACACAACTGACAAACCCTCATGTGTTAGATTCATGAAATCGTGAGCTTTTTCATCCCTTAAGGTTTCAGGATAGAAATGGCTCGGGAACTTTGTCTCGAAGTACATCCAAGATAGTTCATCCTTCTGCCCAGCTTCCCCCAGAATATTCCACCAACGCTTGGCAGGTCCACGAAGCATATACACAACAATTTTTACCCTTCTATCCACGGGTGTCTCGAGATGTTTGAAGATTTTTTGGACTGACTCAATCCAAAACTCGACTTCCTGGGGTCCCCCTTCCCTGGTAAACATAGGCGGATGTTGAAGCTGAAACTCTCTTGTCAGCTCGGACATTGAAAGAACGGTATGAACAGTCTCCCTTTCCATGGATCGCATAACCCTTAGGAAACTATCACAAAGCTGAACATCCATCTACTCTTTAGGAACTATAGGAAGCTCTGATTCAGATGTGTTAGGAGCATGTTGATTTCTACTCTCCTAACGCTTGAGTCGAAGATGACGAGGAGGCATTTTCTCTACCAGACAAATGCACACCTTAGAGAACTGGCTAGTAATAAGGTCAACCCAAAAAGTGACTACAATAGAGAACCACAGACTCTTGGTCACTATAGACAGGGCTTACAAGTATTTTAGCATGACACATCAACTCATTTTATTTATTAAGTGACACAAATATCTCATATTACAGTTCAACAGGAAAGTATATATCACATGCAAAAATAGATATGTCCTTATTGTGAACAATGCATGTCAATATATCCCTATTTGCCTATTATGATGCATGTATTCTTAGCTCATGCCATACCGGGTCATGAGTACAATCTCAAAGAACAATAACATCATAAAACAATAGCCTCACACAACATGTGAATCACCCAAGGTGAAATAAAATCAACTGTAAAAAACACACAGCACAAACATCAATCTCATCCCTGAGTACTCGAATTTTCCCTTGTACTTGGGTTAGCTACTCACATGCACAAACTCATTACCAAGTCCCGACACATCTTAGTCTCTTTTCTACCTTTTCCCAAATAGTAAAGAAGAAGAAAAGAAAACTTGGCTCTGATACCACTTTGTAATGTTCCCCAATCCGACACTCACTCGCGTGCCTGAAAAGGGTTAGTTACGAGACCTCAAGCGTGCCTCCTTGTATGTTAGAGGCTGCGGACTAGTAATGGGGGTGTAAAGTCTATAATGGGGAAACTATACCCAATGATATGAAGTGTCATAACAGTAGAACAATTCATAATAAAATAGAAACAATCACAGTAAAGACATAGCGGAAGACAACAATAAAAGCTGACTAAATAATAAAGGAATAACGCAATGACGTGTTGGAATGTAACTAAATGTAATGATAGAACAATACAAGAAAATGACTATAAGACTCGAATAAAATACTCAAATTCCCAGGTCCTGAACCCCATCCCAATCCCTCTCCAAAATCCAGTCCAACAGCAAACAAGCAATCGACAACAAGATCTTTTTCCCTTGTCCAAACCTGCATCCATGAAATCTGCTCGGGTGCCAAACGGCGACCTGAATATGGTGAGTATAACTTAGTAGGTCGACACCACCATGTCTAAAAAAACTAGTTTGATAAGAATTGTATGAAATAAAGCAATGAACATGTGTATTAATTAATTCTAACAATTAAATAAATACAACAACTTGTTTCAGTTCCGTGCCGGAATATCTCTGAGCATGTCTTACCACAATCATATTACCAAGGTAAGATCATATAACCAAGGTAAGATAACCTTCTTCAGTTCCATGATGAAATATCTCTGAGCATGTCTTACGACCATGTCAACCACCACCATATAACCATGGTATAGTCACAACAATCCAGGTCAAAGCCCTATAAGCATTACAACATTTTTTGGGTCAAAGCCCTAAAAGCATTACAACATGGGACTCGGCATAGACCACTCTCTATAAGCATTACAGCATAAGATGTGAATCATTTGGAGAGTGAGAAAAAACAGTAGGCACTTCTATTAAAGGTGGTAGAAATTACAGATGGAAGAAGATAAATAAGAAGAAAGGAAGAGGATGAAGAAATTTCCTCTGAGACGCTGCTATGAGGCCCAAGGTAGCAACCCGGTTTTTCGGCACAACAAAACCCTTATTTCTAAAAAAATTATTATACCCTAGCCAACCCAATCAACCCCCTATTTAATCACCCAGCTAACTCTAACAGCCCCAACAACCCCAGACAGTGGAAAGTACAACACCACCCTTATTTAATCCCAGCCACAGCAACTACCCAACAACTATTTATAGGAACTACAACACTTCCCTTGGCACATAAACCATTCCCCACTAGGATAGCCCCACATGGAAAGCAACATTTCTCCCCTTTCTATCATTTCCACCTGCTTGAAAGAACACCTTGTCCTCAAGGTGAAATATCTCTGCAACCTGTGCCAACAACTCTGGGATGTATGTTTGATAATGTGTTACTAAATCATCACTAGCTTTAGCTCAACAACTCCTACTTGTATAATCTGATAACATGAAGAAAATAGATAACAACCTAGCAACTCCAGTTTGTATCACTAGATTTTGACACCACCAAAAATTATTCTACAACACATTTCCTCTCACTCCCTAGCGTCGTTGTCAATGCCTCCAGTGAACACATTCTGTAATCGAAAATTAGTAGTAGAAACTTTTACATGCCCCTCTAAAATGGTTGTTAAAGCAACTACGCCCATAGTAGTAATAGACTACTTGGTCTCCAGTTCAGCTCATCTATGGGGAACATAAAACTCATTTAGAGTCCAATTTTATTTCTTATCGGACTGTTTCACTTCCCACGACTACCCCTCGTTTCCTTCTAGTCGAGCTGGACGTAGGTTCTTGAGAGAGAGAGAGGAATAAGTTTCTGATTCTCCACCTGTTTTGAGAAAAAATACATCTCCTCCTGTATCATGTGTTGTAGCCCCTGATCATCCACTATAAAGTCTTTTCTTTAGTCACCACTTTTAGAAGCTTACTTTGAACTGCCTCTGCTTTTGTTATCATGATTTGTCTTCCTCTCGCTGCCTCTGCACTCATCTTCATCAGTTTCAGCTAATTTTCTATTTCTATCCTTCTTATTTATATTCTCTACTTGTGCCTCCAAAAGCTGAGTAACCATCACCTTTATCACCTGAATCTGATGATCTTGATGTCTGCTAGCATCCTCCTGGTGTAGACATGCATTCTCCAGCTATGTAGTCTCATCGCCTGATATTGAAACCTGGTTTTCAGCTCCATTACAGTCTATTCCAGTTGTGCTGCTCTGCTCTCCATGCGCTTGCACAGTCAGATGTAGCGTCAACTTCTAATTTCCTCCTATCAAAAGTTCCTCTCTCTAAACTCTCTATATAGAATATATCTCTCAATGAAATCACCAATTGATAGGAATCAATTGGAGAGAGAAAGACAAACAATATGCACTTCTATTAAAGGCAGTAGAAATTATAGATGGAAGAAGAGAAAGAAAGGGGAAGAAGAAGAAATTTACTCAGAATCGCTGCTCTGAGGCCCAAGGAAGCACCCTGGTTTTTCTGTACAGCAAAACCCTTCTCTATAAAATAATTCATATCCCCCAACCAACCCAATAAACCCCCTATTTAATCACCCAACTAAACAACCCCAACAACCCCAGACAGTTGAAAGTACAACACTGCCCTTGTTTAATCCCACCCACAGCAATTGCCCAACAACTATTTACAGGAATTACAACACTACCCCTGGTACCTATACCATTCCCCACTAAGATAGCCCCACACAGATAGAAGCATTGATCCCCTTCCTGTCAGCATGGACTGGGCCGAGCCCGCTCAATATCAGCATTACAGCATTTAAGTGTGAAAGTGCTAGAGTCGAGCACCGATATATAAACATTACAGCACAGAACACAATTCCAGTCATATAGCATGGATATCACAATATCACATCATAATTCTCAATGGTGAACCATGCGAATTACCATTTTTTATTTCATATACCACTTGCAATTCAATTCACAATTGATTAACAATTGTATCAATAAGCAAAAGTCACAATTTATGGAATCTATAACAAGAAATGACCCTAAGTCACATGTCATGGCAAGCATACTTTATAGCTTAGCCAATTACAAATCTATTTGAAACCAAAGGAATTCAAGGAATGATCTCATTCAATTATTTAATTAATTTAGATGCACGCAGCGATGATGCAATCACAATATTGCATAAACTTGGCAATTATCAAACCATAGGGTTAAGATTTAGACTCTATACCTTTAACCGATGATCCAACAATGCTTCCAACGTTCAAACCCTACGAGGAATAAGGTGAAGATGATTTCAAAGAGGTTCCTACATCAAAATTGATCAAAATCAAAACCAGCAACGCAGTCAGCTAAAGGATTTCACCGCAATGGTTGGAGAACCAAAAGGAAGAAAGAAGAAACTTAACCAAAGAAACTTACCTGGGATTGAAGATGTAAACAGAACGTCCATAAGGGAGGTTGGCACTCCAAAATCACCTGTAGAATGCCCTAGGGTTTAGAGGAGAGGCGCTACAGTGAAGTAGAGTATAGCATGTTTAAAACAGCAGGTCGGGTATTTACACGACATGTAATGTGGTTACACATCATGTAAATGTTTTTAATGGAATTAGCCGAAAAACCCGTCACCTCATATTTAATTTATTAAAACCCTCGAACAATTACACTACATGTAATCCCTTTACATGACGTATAAATGTTATGTAGTTCTTTTTTCAGTCCATTTTACTTTTAAACATCCCGAAACCCCCTTAAAAATTTCTCAGCTTACCAAGAATCCATATTAACACTTAGTCTCATTTATACCCGGACTCCATTAAATAAAAAAATCATACATCCTCAAACTTTAGGTCATTTTCTCCAATAAAGGTTCTTCATCTCCGAACAAGACTCGGCAGCCAAGGCTCAAATGAAAAATTCAAAGAGAAACGTACCTGGAAAAAGACGGAATCTTACAATGCTCTTGCAGGGACACATGGTCTTGAAATGTGGTATTTCAGTTGATCCTTAAAAGTTAAAAGTTGTTATAAAATGGGATCAACCGCACAATGTTTTCAAGATTCAGAGTTTCTTGGGTTTAACTGAATATTATCACCAGTTCATAAAATATTTCTCGAATTTGGCTTCTCCAATGACCACTCTCACTCGAAATCATTTGAAGTTTACTTGGGATGAGAAATGTTGGGGTTCTTTTGTTGAGTTGAACCATCTTTTGACTTCTGTGTTGGTGTTACTCTTCTAGAGGTTGGGTTATGTGGTCTTTTGTGACACATCAGGTTCGTGTTTGGGTTATTTTCTTATGTAAGGTGATCACGTCATTGCATATGACTCTCAACAACTTAGGTCACACGAGAAAAATTACCCAACCCATGACCTTGTACTCGCAACTGTGATGCATGAACTTAAGATTTGGAGGCATTAACTTTTAAGGGAAAGGTTTATCGTGTATTATAACCACAAGAGTTTGAGTTATATCTTCTCTCAAAAAATTTGAATCTCCACCAAAGGCGTTGGGTGGAGTATCTGCAGCCTTTTGATTTCGACATCTCCTATACCCCGGGGAAAGGGAATGTCGTTATTGATGATTTGAATATGAAACTTATGACCCAAGTCATGAAGGAATCATCAGAAGAGTGGAAATTGATGGCTCTTTTTACACAGTTGCGTATAAGAGTTAGGGAAATAGGGGTCAAGGTTGTCGTTAGTGTTCAGTTTACCTCCACTCTTCTTGAGATGATTCTTGAGGAACGACAGCTTGATAATTAATTACATATCATTAGAGGCTCTTTTTATGGTGGGGAGACTGTTTTTGAGTGGTTGTTCTCCACAGAGGGTGTTCTATGTTTTTAAAATCTTTTTGTTGCTCTGTTAGCCATGAGAAAATATGTTTTGGGGGATTGTCATAATTCTCAATGGGTTGTGCACCTAGGAACCACGAAGATGTTCTATGATATGTGGCATTGATTTTGGTGGTCAGGTATGAGACAAGACATTGCTGATTTTTTCTCTCATTGTTATACTTGGCAACAAGTCAAGACCGAGCACCAGAGACCTTCAGGTTTGCTTCAGCCACTTCCAGTGTCGACTTGTAAGTGGGATGAGATCTTCATGGAATTTTTGGTTGGGTTCTCACGTACCTAGATAAAGAAGGATGAAATATGAGTTATGATTGATAGGCTGACCAAATTGGATCACTTTATACCCATTTGAGATGCAACCAAAGTTGAGGAGGTGGGAAATCTCTATGTGTGAGATATTATTTGTTTGCATGAAGTTCCATCTTCTAGTCTCTGATAGGGATCCTCATTTTACATATCGCTTTTAGAGAGAACTTTAGTAGGTACTCATATCTCAGGTTCGTTTGAGTACAACATACCATCTACAGATGGATAGTCAGACAGAGATAACAATACAGATTCTTGATGATATTCTTCGTGTTTGCGTCCTCAATTTTAGTGGAGCTTGGGATGACCGTTTGAGACTGGTTGAGTTTTCTTACAACAATAGTTACCAGTTTGCGACCAGAATGGATCCTTTTGAGGCCTTACATGGTCGGCCTTTTAAATCTTCATTGTGTTTGTCGGAGATCGGAGAAAGTTCCTTGGTTAGATTGAGCATGGTTCAAGCGACAACAAAAAAGATTTAGTTGATTCATCAAAGAATGTTAACGGCACAGAGCCAGTATAAATCTTATGCTAATCATCGGCGTCGATCATTGGAGTTTTCAGTTGGTGATCATATTTTCTTGAAAGTTTTACCCTAGTTGGGTCATCGACGGCTTGGAATGCAAGAGAAGTTATCTCCTCGTTTTGTGGGACTTTTTGAGGTTGTAGAGCAGGTGGAGAAATTGGCTTACCATTTAACACTTCTGCCACAGTTGACATCGATGCATGATGTGTTACACGTATCTCAGCTACGAAAATATATTTCTAATCCATTTCATGTTTTGGGATGGAATGATCTTGATGTTGAACCTGATTTGTCTGTGAGTGAGCATCCAGTCAGGATTAGTGATTTTGAGACTAAGGTACTTCGTGGGAGGATAATACCTTTGGTCTATGTGCTATGGCGGCACGATTCTACTTAAATTCTTATTTCCCTCCTATAGACATCCTTCCTCTTGACCTGGAGGCTCTTCCTAAGAAATTTTGGAGATCTTCAATCCTTCTGGATCATCCATTTTGGCAATTTATCGTCACATTGGTTGCGGTGCATCTCTCCGAGTAAGCAGTCTTCTTGTCTCTTCCGTATTTCTATCTTTCCCTCCTAGAGTTTGATGGATCGTCTTGGGATCGATGGATTGTCTTGGGATCAGTGGATCTAAACTCCATGTTGTTGAATCTTGATTCTACGTTGAGTTCCTAGATCTTCTGCATCTTCATCCTTTATTGGCGAGTCTCGTTGTGAGCGTTGTGATTCCGTGAAAAAGGTCGGTGGTTCTGTTTGAGATTAGACATTTGATTAAACCCTGATTTTCTTGATTTGATTTAAATTTATTTTAATTGATTTGTGAAAACCCAATTGTATGTGAATTGAGATTGAAATTTATATTGTATGGATTTTGGAAAGAACCCTCAATTCCAATAGAATTGGAATTTGGGGCGTGTTTTGAAATTGATAGAAATTGTGAAATGATAAGGATTGATTTTAGAAAATGACTTAAATTGAATTTATAAAAACCTACAATTAGTTTTAATTGAAAAAAGACATGAATTGATAAAAAAACACATATTTTGGTTTTGAAAGTGAATTAGCATTTTCAAAAGAAAAATTGGGCAATTGAACTATAAATGATGTTTAATTCTGTAGGAGAGGAAATATACTTTCCTCAAGGTGAGGTGAAGGCCTTCTTTTACAGATTGAGAAAAAAAGAATACATGATGGAGTATTATGATGTGGGACTCGGAAATACCCAAAATAATTAAAAAATAGGGTTTAACACTCCTCATCAAGCTGGACATGCCCACCTTGGACCACGAGTCCCATAAAAGAAAGATGACATCAGACAAGACCAGAGACACTCCCCCTCAAGCTAGGTCACAGATGGTGTGGATTCCCAGATTGGAACTGGGTGAGGTCAGGTGAGTCCCTAAGAGGCCTTTGATGAAGATATCGTCAAGCTGACCCATCGTCGGGATGTGGCTAAAGATGACATGATTGTGCTCCGGGTGGTGGTGAAGAAAGTGGAAGTCCTCCTCGATATGATTCGTGTGTTCATGGAACACGGGATTCGAAGGAATCTTGGTGGCTGCCTGATTGTCACACCAGATATGAGCAGATGTCTGTGGAAGAAATATGAACTCCTGGAGAAGATTTCTAAGCCAAAGGATCTCCGTAGCGATAGTGGTCATGGCACAGTACTCAGACTCTGCACTAGATCTGGAGACGACAGTCTGTTTCTTGCTGCGTTAAGAGATGAGGTTGTCTTCTAAGAACACGACAAACCTAGAAGTAAATTTCTGGATTGCAAGGCAACCAGCATAGTCAGCATCACAGAAGGACTCAATATTTAGATGAGCGTGGTGGAAGTAGCGAAGACCACAAGCAGGGTCTCTCCTGATGTATTTAGCGATGCGGAGGACAACATCTCACTGAGAGGTGGTCGGATGCTCCATGAATTGGCTCACTTTTCCAACAGCGCAGGCAATGTCTAGATGATTCATGGTGAGATAACTGAGTTTTCCCACCAGTCGACAGTACTGCTCTAGGTGTGAATATGGTTATGAGGATTCATAGAGATATTGTTCCCCAGGTTCAAGAGGAGTGTCAACTACGGTAGCCTGTGTCAGCCAGGCATCCTACAGATTATCCATTGCATATTTTCGTTGGAAAAGGAATATGGTGTCCGGAGTATGGGATACCTCTAGGACAAGGAAGTATGTGAGAGGGTCGAGATATTTGGTGTGGAAGTGACGGTGAAGATGCTCCTTGAGGTGGGTGATTCAAGTGGAGTCACTCCTGATGATGATGATATCATTCACATACACTAACAAGAGTATGAAGCCGGTGGACGTCGTCCTATAGAACATGGTGTGGTCCTTTATACTACGAGAGAGCCCAAAGTTAGTGATGATGGTGCTGAATCGGCCAAACTAAACACAAGGAGATTGTTTGAGACCATATAGAGAGCGGAAAAGTCAACAGACTTGGAAGTTGGCTCCAGAGGCACAATATCAGGGGGCTGCTGCATATAAACCGCTTCCTCAAAAAATCCATGGAGGAAGACATTCTTGACATCCAGTTAATAAAGGGGACAATGATGATGAGCGACCATAGAGATGCATAATCGGAAGGAGGTCATCTTGGAAACTGAAGAGAAGGTATCAAAATAGTCAATACTATATGTCTGAGTAAATCCCTTCACTAGAAGGCGGGATTTGAGATGATGGAGAGTGTCGTCGGCATTAAGTCGGACTGTAAAAATCCATTTGTTACCAACCGCCAGTTTGTCTGCCGGAAGGGGGACCAGATCCCAAGTATGGTTGTCTTCCAAAGCTTGTAATTCATCCCACATCGCTTGTAGCCACCCCGGGTGAGATTTTGCTTCGCCAAATGTGTGGGGAATGGATATCATCTCAAGAGCTGATAGACCTCTGTATGAAGATGTAAATAGGGGAGTAGTTTGGCAAGAACGAGTATCTTTCTGAAGTGCAATGGGCAATTTGTCTTGTGCCGTGACAGGAGCATTGGACGAAGTGGGGATGATAGTTCCCTTGGCCTGGACGCGGGGTACAGTCAATGGCTGAAAAGATTAGGCCATACCAAAATGATGATCAATAGGGGAAGACACCAATGGTGGGTTGATGATGAGATGAAGATAATCATAAATGTCAGTATCTGGATGGGGAGAGGGAAGTGAAAACAAAAATCTATCAACAAACGAGATGTCGGAAGAGATGATATACCGTCGTAGATCCGAAGAGAAGCGTCTATATCCGCACTGAGTGTGGGAATAGCCGAGGAATATACAGCGGAGAGATTTAGGAGAGAGCTTGGATAGACCGAGATGAGTGTCACAGACATAATAGAGACATCCAAATACACGTAGTGGAAGTGAGTGGGGAGGGAGAGAGAAGAACAAAGTCCAAAAAGGAATCTCCCCCCTGAAGGATAGAATAAATGAGGCGGTTAAGGAGGTAGGTAGCAGTCAGGATGGCATCACTCCAAAAATTGAGAGGAACCTTCATGTGTAATAGGAGGGCACGGGTAGTCTCCAGAATATGGCAATGTTTCCGCTCGACCACTTCATTCTGCTGAGGTTTATCGGGTCAGGATGTGTGGTGAATAATGCCTTTATCCTTGAGAAATTGCTAAAAGGGGCTGGATAAATATTCTCGTCCATTTTTGGAGTGAAGAAATTTTAGGAAGGTTGATAATTGAGCATGAATCTCATTATAGAAGGTCTAAAAGGTAAAAAACACTTCAGACCGATCATAAAGAAAGTAGATTCAATTCATGCGGGAGTAGTCATCGATAAAGGATATATAATAATTGAACCTGGTCTTGCTAGGAACCCTGCAAGGACCTTATACATTGTAATGAACAAGGTTGAAAGGATTCATTGCACGTGGGTCCAATCAAAGATCATATTTCACCCGATGATGTTTTGTAAACTTGAAGGGTTCACAATGGAAAGAAGTGTTGGGAATAAATTGGGCAAAAGCATTTGTAGGACGGAAGTCGGAAAATGACCAAGACGAGAATGAAGGTCAAGGGCACAGGTTATGGTGGATGAGAAAGCAAGAGGTGGTGGGATATTGAGAATGTACACCCCTACCCTAAGATGACCTCGACCAAGTTCCTGATTCGTCGACCGCTCCTGAAAAAAAACACCAAAGGACGTAAAAATAGCAGCACAATTTAAGTCTTTAGTGTGTTTGATGATGGATAAAAGATTAAATGGGCTTTGAGGAGCATGAGAAACTGAAGGCAGACTAATAGATAGGGTCAAAAGGCATGTGTGAAAGCCCACAATGTGGATTGTTGATCCATTGGCAACAGTGATTGTAGAGGCATTAGTAGACGGATGGTAGGTGGTGAACATACTAGAATCCCCTGTGATATGTTCGGACGCACCGGAGTCGAGCATTCAGGCTAGCGGTCGATGAGATAGACAGGCTTTAAAGCTATGGGTCTGAGCAATGGTGACCGGAGAAGAGGATCGTTGCTCGGAAGGGGAAACCGTGGGAGGCGTGCTGAGAGACCGCATCAGAGGCAGTGGTTAGGAATCTTTCTGGAATCCGACCGAATTGTGGGAATTCGCAGCAAACGGGAAGTGCCGGGAGAGATAGGTCATTCATCGAGCAGGATAACCGACGGGGGACTGGAGATTATAGCGAGAGGTCGCAGGGAGGCGGGGCCGGTTAAATCCAAGAGGCCTCAAGGAGGACAGGTGGCGTCGAGATCTGGTGTAGGAACCAGGAGACGCCGGGAGAGGTGGTCGGTTCGTAGCCGGAGGGTTCCAGGTCTGGGTTGCTAGGTGGGCTCCTAGAGCGGATGTTCATCAAGGTGCGGCTGATATGTGGTAGCGGAGGTCAGGATGTTGCAAGAGAGGCCAAGTCGGATGAAGCAGCGCTGGGATCTTGAGTATGAACCGGGAGGTGCCGGGAGAGGTGGTCGGACAACAGATGGAGGGCATCGCGATTTTCGGGACAAGGCGGGCGACGACAGCTGAAGTGGGAGGCTCATGGAGGGCGTTGGGAGTCGAGAGCACTGCTGGGAGGCGCAATGAAAGGGGCAGGAGGCGGAGCTGGGAAAACTGAGAGGCAGCAGGGAACCATAAGGTGCGGCGTGTTGTCAGGCGCGACTGGACGAGGAGGACACCTCTAGGAGGGGGCACCCTAGCAGGCGGGGCTGGGAGCAGGCATGATGTGTTGTGGGTGCCGGAAGCGGCGTATGGAAGCAGGGCAGTCAGGAGGTGCAGAGTGAGTTGCGTCGCGTGGAAGCTGGGAGGGGCGCTGTCGGGATTTGTCGTGGGTCACCGATGGCCAGAGGGCCGCTATAGGTGAGGAGGCGGGAGGCTCAACGGAGGCGGTTTACGGCGTCGGGCGAGAGCCAGAAAGAGCGCCGGGAGGGGAGTCGCGTAGGGAAGAAGACGGGAGCGGCGCCAGGAGGGGATCTGTGTAGTGCGTGAGCCGAGAACGATGCCAAGAGGGGAGCCGCGTAGGGCAGGAGCAGGGAGGGGGGCTGCGTAGGGCAAGACCTGGGAGGAGGGGCCACATAGGGCAAGAACCGAGGAGAAAAAAAACTAATGGTATTTTACCCCCTGATACCATGTTGGAGATGAAATCTCTTTGCCTCAAGATGAAATGGAGACCTTCTATTATAGATTGAGAAAAAAGGAATACACGATGGAGTATTCCGATGTGGGACTCAAAAATACCCAGAATAATTAAAAAACAGGGTTTAACATATTCGAAATGAAATGATTTTCCCCTTTTTCTATTGATTTATTGAGCACATGCAATCCCGGGTAGTTAGTGGGTTATTTGAGACAAGCACGTTAGGATGGTAATTCCCTGACAATGGATTAATGGTAACAACTCTAACAAAAACCTTGTTTGGCATGATTATCCTCGATGGAATATTGATGAGTCTTATTCAGCCTAAAACCATGAAATGCATGCACACATGTTTAGTCGTGATCACTGATATGAGAGTGTGAAGATCCTATATCTAGAAACCATCGTACCCCAAGTCAGATGACCCTGGTTCTTATTGTGACTATTTTGATTATAAATGTCATTGATTGTGAAACTTCTTTACTCATGCCTAGTGATTTATATAAACTATTTTATATAAATTGTTTATTTAAGCCTTGTTTGAAATATTTTTTCATCCTTTGAAATGAAAAGCATGTTTTGTTTTAAATATGAAATTGTACTGTCATGTATGTTTTACTAAAAATTGAAAGCATGATTTTATTTATTGTTATGTCATCTTATTATGAAACACTTAGTGAGACTCTACTGGGATTTTTAGCTCATGCCCACTTTTGCCTTCAGACATTTGTAGATTTTCTTCTATCAAGTTTGAGTAAAGGGAAAGTGCCTCTTGAAGGAGGTGGTTGTTCTTGGTCCTTTGGGGATTGGAGTGACGTGTCAGTTGGGATTTTGGGTTTATCTTGTTTGATTTTGGTATTTTTATGATGTACTATTTGGGTTTTTGATATACTTTTTTGGTTGCTAGTAATGTCTCTTTTTTGAGTTTTGAGTATACTGATATGTATCTTTATCTTTCATGTGTTTTGTGGAAAATTTGTTCCCCCCTTTTTATATTGTATGATGTTAAGTGCTAGTCACCAACCCATTGGGATCGAGAACTCTTTTTATGTTATGTCAGGATTGACACAGGTAACGGGGTATCCGGGCCGGTTCGTGACAATGTACCTCAACATGTTGGTATCATACCATAATTAAGCTCCCCAAGTAACCTCTAGATTGTGAGGAAACCCCAACCAAGCCCCTAATTTTTCCTTGATGTGATCAAACTCTTGACTAAGTAATCTGGTCTCTATTATGAAGACAAGATCAAGACCTTCTCTCCTCATAATTTTGAGGAGCTCATGGACTATTCGGGGGTTCCCAAGCCCCTATAGTCACCACAGTTATTTACATTGAAACCAAAGAGGCTTTGTCGTAAAACTCCAAGCCAAGTTATCCTCTAACACCCCCAAACCCAAGGTAGGTGATCCTACATCACTGCTCCTCTTTTACCCCACTATGGGCCAACGGTTTAGGGATAGACCCAAAACATAACCTCTTTCCCGAAAAAATAATCTATAGCCCACCACAATCCTCCCAACTACAATACCATAACCTTATCCAAGGTCGAAACTATCATTTTCCCTGATTGGATCTGAATTTAGAAAATTCCTAGAATTAAGCACTTCTACATAACTCGTGACCTCTTTCTTAACTCAATTTATATCCCCTAAATTCGTCTCAGAATTGGCCATATTAATCTCTTTGCCAACCACCCCCAATTCCACCATCACGTCTACACTCCTACCTCCACCCAAAAACTCCCATATAAAATTATAGTCTCAACTCCTTATATTAAAAAGGCAATGATTCTAACTCTGAATGTTGAATATTTATGCTTAATTCCATAGCCCCATGTTGTGGGTGATCGCCTATGGACCTGTATTAGGGGTTCATGCTGTCAGAGAAACCTACAGTTGGGGTTGGTGCCGCCTGGAGAAAAACTTACAGTGCCCATTTGTTTTTTCTTCTTTGATCACCCTATAAATATGGGTAATGATATACAGGAAAGGGTAATATGGGAAAAATCCTCCCTTTTTTTAATCCCCTTATTTGATAAGAAACTAGTACTTGCCCGTGCTATTGCACGGCTTATTCGATTACTGGTTTTTCTTTTAATTAGAGATTAATATTTATAGACGTTGACAAGAACCAATCATGTAGAATAAATTTTAATTAGAAAATAATGGTGTATGATAATGGAATAAAAGTGTATAGAATATGAAGACACCATTTGAATAGTTGAAAAAGAAAAAGGATAGAGTAAATGTATATGAATTTTTAAATTTTTAGAAAAAGGATTTGAATTCATTTTCAGTTTCGATCACAATAACTGTAATGCGGGCACTGAAATAAAAACTGAAAGATAAATCAAAGATAAAACAGTGGTAGTAATAATAAAAATGAAAAATTTTAAATTAAATGAAATAATAATAAAATGATGGAGTGGATTGTTCAGGGACAAAGAAAACTAAGTTAAACTATTCATCATGTATATGGAACAATATGGAATGAGGGACATAGAGATCATAGAAAAAGATGAAATGAAAGATGCAATTGAATAAAATAAATAAATGAAGATAGAGACAAATTCATGATAGAAAATGATTAATTTGGTAAGATGAATATCAAGAAAGAAAGAATTTCATGAAAAATCACTCCAAGAAATAGTAAAACTTAACAATTGAAAAAGAAGGAATGTTCATGTCTTCCTGACATCTTGCATATCTATGTTGCATATTTTATTTTTAGTTTTATAATTCCTCCTCCCTGACCATTTGCAATATATTGTGTATTGAATGTGAAAAATAGTAAAATGGATTTTTATCTTGTAGTACTTTTTTCATCACCGTGTCAATATTATCCAACTCACCCAACAAAGAAAACACATGAAATCGGTGTAACTAAATTGATGTGAATGTAAATGGAATGATAAAAATAAAGTAATGTGCCATAAAAAATTACAATAAGAAATTATATGTGACCCATTAATTGAAAACGAAAAATAAATAGAATCAATTATGCAGTTAACGTTGTTATAAATAAGTTTAAGGAAATACCTAAATCATGATGACGTAATATATTTTTCATGAAAAATACATTACAATACTTAAAATTAATGGTCACACTTTTTAAATGCAGATATTCCAGATTTTAGAAATAACTCATATAATATAAACATTATAGATATAGATTTGAGATATGATAAAAGATAATTATTAAAATATTACAGATTTTATACTCTTATTTCTATGAATTTTGTCGTATATTTTTTAGATTAGAGACACATTATAACCAATGATTACCAGGTTTTGATCATAATTATTCATTATAACCTTAAGAGACATTATATCTTGTATACATACATGAATGGGTTTCCATTAATATTCATTTCTGAAATCCATATATATCACATCATCATAGAATGCTATCATAGCTGCAAAAACTGGAAGGAATCAACTAGACATGCATATTAATTTACAAGAAAAGGTCTTGAAGGTTTCCCTGCACTTATAATAAATTATATCGACACTGTGGACCAGATTTATCCACATCTACAAAACTAAATAAATAAATGAACTAAATTCAATGAAAATATTATTATACCAGCCAACTTTGTCCAATGATGCCATAAAAATAACCATTCCACCACTGCAGCAGCCAGAATAGATCCCATCAATGGACTCAATGATGTTATGTGAAGCCAAATCCTCTGAAACATCTTCCAGTGACTTGATATTCCACTTGATAAGTGCCTTACACATCTTCCAGTGACTTGAGATTCCACTTGATAAGTGCCTTCACGAAGTAGCACGCCCCATCCTTGGTGTTCCCAGCCGGCACGTCCGCCGCGAATGAGTGAATGAACATTATCTTGGGCCTCCCATCAAGGACCACTGGGTGAACCGTGGTCACTGAGAAGCAGTTATGTGGATTAAGAGAAAATTCTTGGATTGTTAAAAGGGAAATGAAAACAACCATGAAGACACTCCCCATTCCGAAATGTACAAAGAAGAAGCAAGAAAAGGCAATATCCCAACTCCAGTTCATAACCAAGACAAACCTCATTGTTCACGAAATGGACCAAACATCATGTAAAATCAACTGTATAAAACACTGGTTAAACATGGATAGAAGATTATAAAATAAGAATTTATCAGTCAATAAACCAGAGCTAATTAAACACAAAATTTGAATCTATCCGAAATGGTTTTTTTCCTTAATACTTTTTCCATAATTGGAAGTTAAAATAATGAAAGGTCTTTACTCATGGTTTTAACTGAAGAAAGATTAAATTAATTCATAATTGAAAGCAAAAAAAAGAATCATTCCGAGATGCATGCTCACAGTTCAAGAAGAAAGTTTTTCTTTCTGATATCTAAATAATACTGAAGGAAACCTTGGCCAGTCTTGTTCTTTCTTCAAGTCTTTCTTATCCGAGAACATCCTTATGTCTTCGTCCTGGTCACCTATACATGCATGAAAAAAAGGCAAGTCCTTGATGAAAAAAAAGATCCAATTAATTCATAATTGAAAGTAAAAAATTTAGCATTCAGAGATGCATGCTCACAGTTCAAGAGGAATGTTGTCCTTGCTAGAGAACACAGTTAAGGCTCAATATGTTTATAGGCTGTTATACTACTAATTCTATCATAACAAAAGATCAAATAATATATCATGGAAATGAATGGGGGAAAAAGAGAAGCCAAAATCTACAGTTACAGGCAGAAAATTACAAAAAATCATCATATTTTTAGAAAACATAATCTTGCATTGCATCTATTCTTACCGAATTGTATTCTCAACACTATCTGAAATTAAGAGGAAACAATATTTTTCTTCTTTTCCACCTACACATACATAAACAACCATCAATGAGAGTATATACATAGATCATTAAACACAAGTCTTAGAAATGTGGCTCATAGAATCAGTTGAAAACATCTCACTGCATAGAAATGGTTCAACCAAAACCATCTTGAAAATAATGATGATACACATGGCAGGACAGGTATCCCAAAAACAACACATCAAGAAAATTAATATTGCTAGAAAAAATAGAAAAATGGATATTCAGTTTGTAAATAATATCTCCTCAAATGTTATAGATTGAAAATTCAAAGGATAATCTCTAGGGATTCTCATAACAGTCCATTGTTAGCCGCACACAAGAAATACGAACAGAAAGAAAATAACTATTGATGATAACAATAATAATAATAAATATAAGAAAAATCCAACATAAAGATCAAGCTAATGCCAAGGTCTATTTACAGAAGACCCAGAAAATAAATGGAATGAAACAAATATTCTATATGGTGACTTGAATGTGGGTGGGGGGTACATAACACATATACTGTTATCTATAAATAAGAACTTCATTAATACAAAAATAGTAATGGAGTGAACCAACCAAGGAGATATTTACCTAAATAGTCCCTGAAATGTCCATTACAGAGATCACTACATCACATCTTGGATAACAGTGACCTAAAAATTTCACATTAAATGTCTTCTAGAGAATCCTTCACATTAAATGGGCAATGTATCACATAAAATTTAAAGAGGAAGGTGGAAACCATCAAATACATTGAAAAAAAAGAAAAAACATGAACCTGGATGTTTGTTTCAGCTTCCAACAACAGTATGATTCGATATTCAATAGGGGCGTGAGGTGCTGTCCAGCTGTTTTCATGCCCATAAAACACAAAAAAATGGCATTAAATAGTAAAAGAACACCTTATGCATGTCATTAATACTATACGTGATCACATCAGTCAAGGAATTGTCTTCCCACAGACTTGCAGTGTTAAACAAAGATTCAAATTGATCGACTAAGGAATGAGATATGCTCCCCTCAATATTAAAAGTCTATTCATTCACCTTAATGTTGGATATCTATTTTTGATCTTTCTCTCCTTGTTCATGATATTGAAAATTAAGTACTTATATCACCCTATTTGAGCCATCATTAGTATAACTAATTTTTAACAATCCTTTATTCAGTAGGAATGAGCTCGCCAATCATATATTGTAACATAACTTCCTTAGATGTGGGGAAGTCAAGTTTACCAAAACTGTTTTGTCATTGAAAAATATCATCCTTAGCTTGCATGATTTTATCATTTAGTCTAGATAATTTATCCCTAGCCCATCCTCTAAGATATTTTTTGGTAGATTTAATCTTTAACATGAGCCTTTGGAAAACATTAACCTCAATCCACATCCATACCTGTTGTATAATCTCCCAGCATTCCTTAAAATGGAGCCAAGAATTTATGAATCTAAAAGTGATAGAAGATATCCTAACTTCAGTGGATAAACAAAAAAAGTATGTCTATGTATTGAATATAAGATGGTGACTTGAATGTGAGTGGGGGTATAGTACAGATGTTCTGTTATCTATAAATAAGAAATTAATTAATAAAAAATAGTAATGGAGTGAACCAACCAAGGAGATATTTACCTAAAAAGTCTCTAAAATGTCCATTACAGAGATCAATAAATCACATCTTGGATAACCTTTGACCTGCAACATGCACATTAAATGTATTCTAGATAAAAATACACATTAAATGGGAAATTTCTCACATGAACATTAAAGAGTAAGGTTGAAACCATCAAATACATTAAAAACAAAGTAGAAACAGGAACCTAGATGTTTGTTTTACATCCAATAATAGTATAATTCAATCTTCAACAGGTACATGAGGTGTTGTCTAGCTTTTTTCCTGCCTAGAAAACACAATGAAATGTTATTAAATAGTAAAATAACACTTTATTGAGTGTTGTTAGAAAACCTGCACATTAAATGGTCAATGTCTCATATACACTATTTGAGTCTTGATTGTAGTTCCTATTGAACTTCAACTTCAGCAAATTCAATACAATGTCCATTAAGACCTCTCACCAGCTGTTCCCGATATTCACCCCCTTCACCTGCACTGAAATAATGAAAAACTGAAAAATAATAATTCAAAACACAAATATATCCTATAACAGAACTGCACATGATCATAGCAAAACCCTATAGAATAAATACATTAACATGTATTCCTAAATATAGCCCCTATTTAACTTCATAATAATGAATTTGTAATGGTATTGAATAAATTTGGCATACAGAAATCATGTAATACAACAAGAAAACAGTTTCACATGAGTAAACTTAATGTAGAAACAATGTAGTGATCAAATTTTCTAAAACATACCAATTGACATAGAAGAAAATTTATGAAGCAGGTTCAGCTTTGGTAGGTTCGAAATACCATGGAGCTGGGCAGAGTCCCCCCTCTTGGCAGACTTGCTAGCAGGGTTTATCCCATTCTTCAGCAGGTATCACTCAATGTCAACCATGTCAGGTGGCAGCTCAATCTCGCATTTGAGCTTCTTGATGTCATCGTCCACCCCTATGACCACACGTGGGTAATTTAGATATGTGATATCTTCTTGTGAATAAGTGAGTTGGTAGGAGACTTTAATGCATAAACTCAAAATGGTTTCAAATAAATGTTCATGGAAATCAACTAAATGTTAGGTCAACAAAAGTAAATAAACATGTAGCTGAAAATATAACTAACAGAACCTCAAAATTTTTCAACTCAAATGAACCCATAGATGATAAATTATGAAAATTTTCCCTTACTCCTTTTTGTTTGACATGGGATGGGTTATAAAACATTATAAAACAATATGTAGATAACACTTTACAAAAAATATTCAAAAAATACTCCCATGATGATGAAGAATCAATCATCTCATACAGTATTAAACAAAGTATTTCTATATATTGAAAATAAGATAGTGACATGCATGTGGGTGGGGGCAGGGTACAGAACACATGTACTGTTTAAAGAATTAGAGAAAGTGAGTCTGCAAACAACAATCAACATATGCAACATCTAACTTAGTTAGTCAACTCCTTATATTCATATAACTTCCAGATCACATACCAATCAGTTTTGAGGGAAGATATCCTTTATAAGCTCCAAATAATACGAAATGCAACCCTGGCCACTTATGAACACATTTAGAGTCAGTAAGACTGGCTGTAATAGAAAAGTGCTTGAAATACCAAAATAAACCTACATGAAAACAGAAATGTTCAGAGAAAACAATTGTTAAACAATCAAATAAAGAATTTAAATACTAAATCATGAATAGAATATGATGTTCTAGGATGTGACCTAGAAATCCTGCCACCATCAAAATCTTGGAACAGAAATATGTCATGAAACATACCCTTTCATAAAACTTTTCATACGGAAGAAATTGTTTTCAGACCCTAAATCTGGAAAACAAATATTAGTAATTGAACATGTTTTCCTTTGTAAAACAACCAAAAAACTCATATTATAGACCATGAATTTATTTATGTTGAGTATAGTGATACATTACATTACTCCAGCTTTTGCTTTAGCTCAAACTCAATACACAACTCAAACTCAGTAAAATATTGGTTTTCAAAATTAAAATTTGATTTGATTTTTAAAATTAACAAATCCAACTCATACAACTAATGTATATGAAATTAAAACCTGAAATCATATATATTTTACTATATGAAGATTGAGTAGAAGACATGCGTACTGCAAATGATGTTGTAGAGAAAACTATTGTTAAACAATCAAATAAAAAATTGAAACACTAAATTAAAAAAAGAACATGATGTTGATGTGACCCAGAAATCCTGCCACCATAAAAAGTAATGGTGTATGATAATAGAATAGAAGTTCATAGAATATTAAGACACCATTCAAATAGTTGAAAGTGAAAAATGAGAGTGTAAAAGTATATGATTTTTAAAATTTTTAGAAAGAATTGAATCCATTTTCAATTCTGATCACAATAACTATAATGAGGGCACCGAAATAAATAGTGATAAATAAATAAAACATAATTTCTTGGTTGTAATAATAAAAATGAGAACTATAAAAACAAATGAAATAATAATAAAAATTAATGAATAGGTTGTTTCGGGACACTTCTATACTACGTTCTGGCGGTCGCTGCTTGCGACCGCCCACCACCGACCATGCAGACATCTTCATGGGAACCTTATACAGATGAAAACCATTTAAAAAAATAGTAAAAACACAGATCTATAATTAGAAATTTAGAAAAATTTAATGGAAGCAATTATTATAAATGTCAGTGCAATAAGTGTTTTTCGATTAGTTTACTAAAATTGAACAAAAACAATAGTGGAGGGCACAAACCAAGGAGATATTTACCTAAATAGTCCCTGAAATTTCCATTACGAAGATCAGTAAATCATATCTTGGATAATAGTGACCTAAAACCAACACATTAAATGTCTTTTTATAGAAACATGCACATTAAATGGGAAATGTCTTGCATACACTTTAAATAGGAAGGTGTAAACCATCAAATACATTGAAAAATGTAAAAACACGAACCTTGGTGTTTGTTTCTTCTTCAAAAAACAATATGATTCGATCTTCAATAGGTGTGTTAGGTGTTGTCCAATTTTTTTCCTACCCAGAAAACACATAAAGATGTTATTAAGTAGTAAAATAACTAAATGAAATAAAAGGAAATGAAAGGGACAAGATTTTTTGGGTTTAAAACCCTAAAAGGTGTTGTAGTTTACCTGTCCACAGTTGGACAGTTCCTACAGCTCAACCTTAGTCAATTAGCGGGTGTGGTATTCAGAGTAGGAACCACCACATCTTGGTATGCACCCCCTTCACATGTACTGAAATAATGAAAAACTGAAAAATAATAATTCAAAACAAAAATATATCCTATAATAGAACTGCACATGATCATATCATAACCCTAGAAAATAAATACATTAATGTGTCTTCCTAAATATGGCCCTTATTTTACTTATTAACAATGAATTTTTCATGGAATTTATTAAATTTGGCATACTGAAATCATGTAATACAACAGGAAAACTATTTCACATGAGCAAACTTAATGTAGAAACAATTTTGAGATTAGAAATTCTAAAACATACCAACTGTCAAAGAAGAAAAAGGGAGTCTGCAAACAACAATCAGCATATGAAACATCTAACTCATTCAGTCAACTCACGATATTCATATAAATTCTAGATCACATACCAATCAATTTAAGAGGGAGTATATCCTTTCTGAGAATCAAATAATATTGAAGCCAACCCTGGCCACTTATGAACACAATTAGAGTTAATAAGACTGGATGTAATAGAAATGTGCTTCAAATACCTAAATAAACTTGCATGAAAACGTTTTGTAAGACTTCCCTAGTTGCTGAACACATATAAATCCAGTTTTTCCCTATATTAAACTGACATTCCTAAGAATAATATAGTTGAGAATTTAATCATGAATAGAAGAGAAAAAAATGTCATTAAATGTGTAATGCCCGGCATGAAAACCATCTAGGAAATCTAAAAAAATCACAATCAACAAAATGTCCAACATATAACGATGTTCAGAATGAATAAACAAAGGGAATCAATCTACTGAAAAATTAAAACAACAGTTAATGAACCAGATGTATATAAACTGAGTTGATACCAGAAATTCAATGGAAAGGATTTCGATTTACCAGTAGGCATTTTAGGTCATACCTGAAATGAAACGATGATGTGGGAGGGAATAAAAGATGCAGTAAGTGTGCTGGGAAGGGAATGTGGCATCTCTTGAAATTCCAAAACCAATAATCCCTTGAAAAACCTCCAGAAATTTTAATAAGTTAGGGTTCCAATGGGAGAGAGTTACAACAGAATCATGAAACTTGGAAGGGATAAACTTCTAGTGGAACGTATGTAAGGAGGGTTGTGGATGAATAGACTAATGTAGTGGGGTCGATTCTGAAGGGAATCATGAGCTGGAAAATCTATGGATGAATTTGCAAGAGGGATATTGAAGAAGAAGAAGAGATAATGTAAAACCAAGAGATGGAAGACGATGGAGTATGAGCACGATGGAAGGTTTGGAGACAGAGAGGAAGATGATGCCAACGTCGGGAGATTACGGGAACCCTAGAATGCAAAGTGCTAAATCCCATTCGTGAGTAGAAGCAACTGTGCAGAGATTATTGTTGGGATCGAGAGAAGGAAAACTTCAGAGATTACGGTAACAACTAGGAGAAGAAATACATCAGATATGGAGTTCAAGCGACTATGGCCTGATCGGGAATGACATCATGACAGAGGATGAGTTTTTAGGGTTGTACAGGTTACAGCGCGTGAATACCTAATCGGGAGTGGGAGGGATAGGTAGAAACATGAGCTGTGGGAGGAAGAAGCTAGGAGAAGGAATCCCTAATCGGGGATTCATGGGACCAAGTAGCTGGGTGAAGGAAAACTAATCGGGGAGCAACGCGACGGGTCTCGTCGAATCGCGTAGGATACGAGGGGAGTTCCAGTAGAATGGTGAAGGAAAAATGGTAAATTGATAGGGAATTTAGGTGACATGGTTCTTTGGTTGTTTGACACGTCAGCCTGGGTACACCCAGTTTTAGTAAATATAGTGGATATAGTGGATTCACTACCTTCCCCTTTTATACATGTTTTCAAACCGAACCAAATGAATTATGTTGTGCCTTTTATTCCCTGCTTATGTGTTATAGTGTGTCAAGAGAGAATCCGTAGAAGAATAAAGAAGACTGGTATCTGAGCCAATTGATCACCTAAAGAAAGAATTTCTCTATCTCCTTTCACTTCTGGTCAACACAAGATCCTCGTGCGAGCCCACTGGTGTCCGTGAACCAGGCCCTGAAAAACCTCGACGCTGGTGTCCATGACTCGGCCTCCTTGTGTGGCCCTCTGAACTGCTGTTTGCAACCTGACCTCTATGTGAAAACCCTCAGCATGGTTGTCTGTGACTCTCATCATATTTGTCCTTGTTGGAACTCGCTTCTACTACTCTTTCGGTCTCTATTCTTCGTCCACAAATTAGATTCAGTGAAATTTGTAAAACTAGAAGGGACTATGAAATCAAAAAAACAAATAAAAACAAACAAAAGTAGAAGAAAGGGAGGGGGTAGGTGATGCGCATGGGAATCAAAAAAGGAGAAGGAAAAAAAGTGGGAAGGACTTTGGAAATTGAGATGAGGTGGAAAATCTTTCCCAAGCAAGTTAAAAAATGATGAAGTCCAATTTTTTGATGGAACATTTCTATATTGAGGTGAAAAAATCAGGGAGGAAGATTTAGTATTCTTTTGTGGAGAATCCCCAAATTGAATAAAAATCACTTTCAAACATAGACATATGGTGTCCTAACATTAAATTTGACGTGGATAAATTTAACAAGATGAATAACTTCGTGACAATCTCAAGTTCTTAATGTTTTAACTCAATATAATTTTGATATTACCATGGATCAATAACCCACCAATACAATACCTCTGATGGTGATTGGTGGAGACACAGTCACCAATTTTGTAGTACGATCTAACTTTGTTTGGTAAATGATAAAAAAATATATTGTGACATGGGAAACCTCTATAAATAATTTATGGAAGATTTTAGAGAACAAGTTCATTTCCAAAAGCATTGAAAACCGGCTATATCAAAAAAATTGTTACAATTTTAGTATAAGAAGGGTATATCCATGATTGATCACCAATATAGTTTTAATAAAATTCTATCAAATTTACAAAATTTATAAGTAACGGTCATAGATGAAGATAAAGACCTCTTATTATTGATCTTTTTACCAGAGTTATAATCATCTAACCATGATGTATGGTGAGTATAAGATAAAATTTATTAATGTGCCAGATGTTTTGATTAACAGTTAGGACTGGTTGAAGTACAAATATAACCACATAGATTCTACATCAAAGGAATTTATGAAAACTAGATGAATATCATTTACCAAGAATCCCAAGGGTTTTAGAAAAGGTAAATCTTGATAAAAGTCAATTGGTAAGTCCACCTAGAAGGGACCATCAAAATATGAGAACGTGTACATCATCAAAAAGGTAACTAGAATAAGGATTTCCCCAATATTAGAAAACCAAAGGCGAATTTTATACAAAAAAATTGACGATCTTGAATATCCATCTTTCCTTATTTCCTCGATAGTCAATTTTTTAGATGGTTGGATTCTTGATTTAGGTTGTTCGTTTCATATGTGCAGGGATCAAGATTCGTCTTCAAGCCTCAAGAAGTTTGATGGAGTTGTGGTCCTAATGAGAAATAATTATCCCTCACAAAAAAAAGGTATTAAAATAATATGTTTGAGTATGCATGATGATTCAATTCAATCTCTTACAAATTTGAGATGCATACCCAAAATGGAGAAGAACCTCATATCTTTAACAGTCTTGGATATGCTTGGATATAGGATAACCATTGAATACATGGTCATGATAATAATCTACGGTGCATTCTTTACCATGAATACGTATTTTTTATTATTTAAATGTTGAGACTGTCATGGGTAGAGCAACTGTATCAAAGGGGTTCAATCTATGCACTTCCATATTATGGAATATGAGACTCAGGCATGCATGATAAAAGGATTTGTAGATCTTATTGAAGAAATTTGTTTTGAAAGGTGCCAAGATAGAAAAACTCAACGTTTGAAAGCATTTTGTGATGGGTAAGCAAACTAAAGTTGGTTTCAGTGCTACAAATCATCACAGAATGGGAACAATTGACTACATCTAACATATATGTAACTGGATCTAGGAAGATTAATTATTTATAATGCTACATAGAACTCATTGAGTGGTGATCATGGGTATATCCACTGGGAAAGACTCATGCAAGTGAGTGCGCGCGACCAAAGTAGATGGAAAATCAAACTCACAAAAATATTTTATCAATAGTGATGTAGTGATGAAGACAAACTATACTGGCGATGATAAAGTAGTGTAGATACAAGGAAAACAACAAAACAAAGAAAAATAGATCAAAGAGTGAGTAAGAACAATCATATAATAGATTGGGGAATTTTGATTGGATGGTTTTATAAAGATTTTTCTTTATGCACACACAAAAAATACTATAACTAAATAAAATGTGACTAGCTAACTATGTCGGCTGATCAACCTATGACTGATGATCCAGTTATCACCAGAATCAAGTTTTCCACAATTTGTGCGTGCAACACCCAAGAACCATTCACTTTCCATACAAATCTTCATATGATTAAGAAGTTTAATGAATTATATTAAGACCAGTCATCACAATACTTGATGTTTTACTTTGAAGAAAAACAATTTGTGAAATTGAATATTAAGAGAAAAAACCCAAATAAAATTACACATGAATGAAGTAAATGGATTTCCCCCACAATCTTATTCCCCTTAAAAAGTATAGTCAATGATCATATTTTAAACAACAAGGATTAAAAATTTCACTGCAATCCAGTCTATAAAAAAATAAATAAGAAGACGAGAGAAAGGAATCTCCTCCTATTGATAAATGCTACTCCCTTATCCAAGATCACTCTAAACTATTCCACTTCCGTTCCCCAATCAAAAGTCTCTCAAATTCTCTTAAATTATCCTTGAATCTCTTGAATGATTCTTTTATCAATAACAGATTGTGCACCAATCCTCACATTCAACTGACAATCACAGCTCTGAGAATATATCTCTGGCTTCCATGTGACTCATTCACTATGGATCATCTTCCTCATCGATGACCTGATCCAAGCCTCCCTGACTGAATGTTCTCTTATGCACATGGTCATGTCTTTGATCCTCCAATAATATCCAAAATCTTCTTACTTTAAACTCTAATTCACATAATTGAATTGTATTTTTTGAATTTAGGGCTTTGTATTTAGATTTAATCAGCATGTGACCAATACATACCATTTATTTTTCTTAAAGGTTCGATCAACAATGACATCCCCATCTTGGACCTGCTTTATGTCAAATTTTCATAACACAAAACAATAGATCATATTTAGGTACAAACTGAAGGGTTTTATTAGAGTGTAATAACATTTATTAGATCAAGAGAACACGATTCAAAATTATTGTCTGAGGATATCCATGAAAGATAATATAAAAAATATGATAAAAAAAATAAAGAAACGCTGTAAAATATGCACAATATACTCCACAGAAGACACTAAAACATCTTCATCCCTATATGCATTTGATGAAGATCACATAAGTGGGGAAATATTACCACTCTCATTGTTTATCCATGAGATAATCTAAATTACATGTCGTATATAAGAGATTATCATTTCTCCCACAATGTTCTAGCATCACATCATATAAATGAAGAAGAAGAAGAAAGAGAGCTTTGGATTCAAGAGAGGTTCGACCAAACATCGCGTGATACACACACTGCCATCACATGATAGTGATACAATGATAATCAACCAATGACACTCCTTGGGTGTTGTTGCATTTATTCATGTGTTATAACACATGAATAAATGTTACGACCAACTTCATGCATCTAATGCATGAATGAACTCCAATACATTACATCTTATATAATTGTTCCTTAAATGATAGGATTTGTGGTAGAATTAATAAATGATAACTATTTATCATTTTTCTATAATCATAAAATTCATGGGCATGAAAATCATAATTTTCATGTAATACGATATTTTATATATATAATATATATATATATATACACATAAAATGTTTTAGGGAATATTCTCTTCAATTTACCACTTTCACTAAATCCAAAAGACTTTGGGCCATTTCACCTTATATTGTATCACATACAATAACTTGTGAAACCATATCCAAAACTCCTCTTGAATATTTTCCAAAACACTTTTGGAATGCTATCATTAGCTTCACCTTATATCACATCACATGAAATACCTTGTGAATACCCATCCAAAACACTTTTGTATTAACTCTAAAACACTTTTAGAGTAGATCGCTAAGTAAAAAATCAAACCCCATTCAACCAACCAAAAAGTGTGACTCCACAGGAATTTATAACACTGAAAACAAATACGAATCTCTAGATCCATATATGTATGCAAAGGGTGAACTCTAAAAAATAATTAATGCTACTCAAGCTATAAATGGATCTGGTGTGATCTCTATTAAACACACATATATCTATACCCATGTCCACCAGTGTACATCATATTCAAACATGCATTCTCATATTTACATTTTTCCCAAGAAATTGAGTGACTAGGGGACACGATCATATCAATCCCATATAGCCAACCCATCTATTATCGACTCTCTGAGTGTAAACCGATTTGATCGATGAATACACCACATGTCATTCATCCTTATAGATAAACACATCACATGTCCCTTATCTGGGTAAATATATAATATCTAGGTGTAGTTGCACACTCCCACAATCTATCTCAACCGAGGGACGAAATTTCATACTTGTCATATGAGAGGACAAATATTATCTTTGTTAAGCTCTAACTAATGTCATGATCAACAACATACCCAACCAACCCCCACATTAGCTAAGTTAGTATGTAGATTTTCATAAGTTGAGTATCAATGTATGAAGGCTCTCGTGCTAGGAAACTCACTAACCTCAAGTAACGGGGACTCAGATATGATCCATGCACCCCTAGTATACCAAATACATTTGTGTATGACACTCCATGTGGTATACTTAGGGGGTCATCCAACGTACACAAAGAATCATATATTTTTTATCTTGTGCCTCATGAGTACATTTTTTATCTCTATACAAGAATCATACTCACGCTAACCTTAACATTTCTCCATAACCTATAATACCCCATTATGAACATCAGTTAGGGATAAACTCAAAGTCATACTTTGAGAGTTCAATTATCATTTCACTTTACAAAATATATATCTAAATATACATTTATGCAGCCAACATCAAAGAATGTTAAAATTGAGGTTGCCATTAATATGATACATTTTTAATATTCTTAGAATCTTTAAGAATATTTTACAAAACTTTCATAAGCACTGGTTTATCATATCATATACGATAAACTACCAGATCAACCTTATTTTTTCAATACTTTCTAGGTTTTATTAACATGTTGCATCATATGTAATCTATGTCGGATATTTATGTGACCATATGATAAAACTCTCCCACTAAACTCTTTAGTGATAAACATATATAAAGTAATCTAGTTTAAATAATATTTAGATTAAGGAATTATATTTTTAACTATTAAACTTTTGAACATATTCAAACTTCTTGACTTCACAATATTAAATGTCACAATGACAACTTTTGTTGTCTACTTAGAACACTTTTTAAGTTCACCATCATCATTATAGGAACCATATCTCATCAAAAAAAATTCCATGAATTAATGTAACTGATCATATTATTCTTTATCAGTCCTCCTAAAATCTTTTAGAATAAAGTGAAAATTATGTAAACCTAGATTAGTGCATTCATTTATTTGTTAACTTTGGACTTCCCCAAGTCTAGATATACCCCCACTAGATATTTTATTCTCTTCAAAATATCTTTCTAAAATATACAAACCCTTTTGTGTTAATAAATACCCTTTATTTCATTTCATTAGGGATATTTAACAAAAAAACTATTGCTTCCATATCATAAATTTATTTTATGTGTTTGAAACTTTTAATTTGAAAATAATACTTTATTAAAATAAACCACTGATGGGTGGTGGGAACACATTTCCACATATTTTAATAAATTCTTGGATAAACATTTTATCCTGGATAACATGATTTTATCTATATCTTCTTCTCAAAACATGTTATATAAATTGATGAATCATAAATCACGTGTATTAATTTAATCATCTCAAAAATGTTCATAACAAAACTTTGTTATCAAACACATTCTTTTATCGTATAAGAGAAATGTGATAAAGATACACATCTTTAACTTATATTCATTTGAGCTTGATAAAATTATTATGTAGAAACTCTTTGCTTCAAGAATGCAAACTACAAGCTCAAAAAATTATTCCTTTAATTTTGAACTCCCATATATTTACAACACTTGTAAAATATGCATTCAACGTCATATACTTTTTAAAACTGAAGAATTGATTTCTATAACTTCCATACCTGACATAGACATTCCATGGAGTTTCAAAAACTCCTTTAGGTATTCCAAATAATCCCATCATAAAGAACTATTATTCCTTTTTCTTGATAACCCTAGGTTTTAATGATCTTTATTGGATTCTTGAAGAAACATTATTAAACCTTTTAACCATCTTTTCTTCTTCCAATTTGAACTTTTACCCACTTGTACTACCCATACATGTAAGATCCCAGGTTTTCCTATGAGGTATGGATCATTTTAATTTCAGTTTAAATGATTTTTATGGCATAATGTGAGTAATCAATGTGATCATGGGTGTATTGGGGATGTCCAGGGATTGTTCAGAGCCTGAAACCCTACTTTTTGAAAAAAAAAGTCTGGCCGCATAGTTAGGAGAAACCGTGTGGGGGCAGTCTGCACAGTTATCTCTAACCATGTGAGGCTTGGTAGTGGGGTGTTATAGGTCACACAGTTTCAGAGAAACTGTGCCACCTTAGGCGCATGCCCATGCGGCTTGCTATGGATTTTGGGTAGTGGTATTTTGCATGGTTAGGCAAGCTGTGTGCACTCGCCATGCAACCCTCCTCTCTTTTTCCTCATTCTCCAGCTATGGGTAGCTTTTCTCTTCCTGTTTTTTCCTTTGGAAGATTAAATCTAGGATATGAGATAAATTTCTGATTCGGACATAGAATCAAGATTTTTTCATCTCGTTGGATCTACATTGGTAAGTTCTCTATTCCTTTTGTGTTGTTCTTCATTATTCTTAGTATTGATAGAGTTATTTAGGTATAAGATAATATTCCATATTTGAAGGTTCATAAAACTTTCTTCATTTTTATCCTAATCTGAGTTGAATTAGGAATTGATACTAGATGCACACTCTACTACAGACCTACAGTGGGTGGTCTATACCTTTACCTCATGGTTTGGTGCTTTATATGCCTAGTTGTTATTGTGTCGCATGCCAAAATTTTCGATGGAACCTCGATAATTACTTGAATAATTGAATTGAACATATTATAACCTGTTAGGAATTCCCTTTAGTTCATTTGAGTGAAATTATGATTGTAAATACTTTTAGATTCTAAAATGCCATTATGAGAAGGTTCACAAGTGATAAAATCCTTAAGAAGTGGTTATCAACAACATGTATAATGGACTCGGGGAGGTTAAGGTTATGAGATTGAATCACCTCTTGAATATTTTAGTTGATGTTATCTAGAGGGGAGTTAGGAGGAAACATGGAAATGAGGGTGGTGGCAGTCCAGTTATCAAGAAAAAAGTTCAGGGAAGAGTTTATTCTAACCATCCATCTAGATTTTTTCATAATGTTGGCAAAAGAGTCTTTGATGGAGGGCCAAATCGAGGAGTTAATATGGCTCAAGTTTCCTTTTTTTTAATTTCTCAAGTATTTTTTTGAAGAAACTCAATGGATTTAGAATTTTGATTGATCAAATTTCAAGTGAGTTTGGCTTGGATGGACTCATTAAAGAGCTTGAGATTCTTAATGCCAAGACCACCATTCTCTAACGGTTTGCAACAAGTAGACCAAGGGATGGTAACAAGCTTTCATTCAAGAATGATTCCAGACCAAACAAAGTTTTTGATGTAGCCATTAATTCGCTTAATAAGAGAAATCAACCATTTATAGTTCATTAGAGAGTAAACCATTTTGGATATAATGGTAGACTTAACCAGGAAAATCCTGCCAGCTATGGAGAGGGATTTCCCCTTCTAGGAAGAAATTTGGTTGATAACCTAGTCCACAACATTAGTGAAATAGACGTATTTAGGTCTTCCCCAGAATAAGAGAACACCAAAGTAGATAAAAGGGAATACACATTCTTTGATACCAAGGTTTTCAAAGATGCTAGATTTCCTATTGTTTGAGAAACATTTTCCAAAGAAGATAAACAATTTGTTCCAACTAATGGATTTCCCATAAACCTCTTCATAGTGGGATAATGCATTTTTAAGATTAAGAATATTTATTTTTCTCTCATTTAGAAACAGGATTATGTAATCGGCATATAAAATATGGGTCGACACATTTAGGTTATGAGCTGCTTGAATAGGCTTGAGTTTATTTTGGCCAACAAGCCAAGTAAGCAGTCTGCTAAGATAATCTTCTGCAACATCAAAAATAATAACAGATAAGGGGTCACCTTGATGAAATCCTTTGGTGCACTTAAAATAACCTTTAGGGGAGTCGTTGATAAAGATAGAGAGGGAAGCAGATTTAAAAAGAGAGTTTATCCTTCTTATAAAGACATTGTTGAAACTGAAACTCTGGAGAACCTTAAAAATAAAATTCCAGTCTATGGTGTCAATGGCTTTCCTAATGTCAAGTTTAATGACCACATTCATGTCTCTTGAGATTTTGTTAAGAGCATTAGTGCATTCTGAGGCAAGGTATATGCAATCCTGAATGGACCTACCCTTGATAAAGCCAAATCGGTTATAAGATATGATTTTGTTACATTGGGAAGAAATTCTATTGGCTAAGAGTTTGGTAGTGATTTTGTAAATAGAGTTAATGAGATCAATAGGGAAGAATAAATGAATTTCCAAAGCATTGGACACTTTGGGGTTAAGAGTAATAAATTGAGAATTAAGACCATAAGGAAGGCCACCATTAGAGAAGAAATATTTGACAAGATTAAAAACATCTGAATGGATAACTTCCTAGTGTTTTTGGTAAAAACCATTATTGAATCCATCGGGACCCAGGGCACTGTCAGGATTGAGACTAAAAATAGTGGCTTTGATTTCATGATCTAGAGGGATTCCTAAGAGAAAGTGATTGTCCTCCTCACTAACCAGAATAGGGATGACCTCAGGAAGGAGATCCTTTTTTATTCCCATACCATTGAAAATATTGTCAAAATAAGAGACCACATGATTATCTATGGCTGCTTTAGTGTCAAAAAGGGTGTCATTTTCTTTAAGAAAATATAGAGGTATACAGAATTCCCTAATTCTTTGTAGAGCATTATAGAACTTAGAGTTTCTATCTCCATCAGCAAGCCATTTCATTTTAAAAACTTGCTTGTGGATGTTATCTTTAATCGCCATAAGGGAGTTGAGTATAAAATATATGTTCATTTCATTCCGGGGGTCTTAGGAGAAATAAAAATTTATTGTAGTGTTTTGAATTTGATTTAGGTCGGCCTCAAGGGTGGTTATGTCCTTATCAATTTGTTTAGATTTATCCCTACACCAGCCCTTGAGACACTATTTAAGATGTTTGAGTTTGGTAGTACAAGAAAAAGCGTCAGAGTGGTGATTCATGGATTCCCAACATTTTTTTATGAGAAGAGTGCATTTCAAGTCCATAGACCAAAAATTGTTAAATTTGAAAGGAATGTTGGGTTTGGTTCTTTTATAGAGAAGATTCACAAGAATTAGGTGATGATCCAAACTTAATTTGGGTAAATTGATGCTAGAGATAGAGTCCCAGGCATCCAAAGATGGGATATTCATGAAGGCCCTATCGAGTTTACTAGCCACAATTCTATTGTAATGTCTTCTGTACCAAGTGAATTTAGCACCCGTGAGGTTGATTTCAATCAGATTACAATCTTCTAACGTGACCCTAAATTCTCTATATGAAATGTGAGAGTTATATGGTACAATTTTTTCACTAGGAGAGAGAATAACATTAAAATCACCCATCACCAACCAAGGAATCTGAATGGTGGTAGCCAAAATAGAGAGGTCATTCCAAAGAGATCTGTGTTCTTGAAATCTATTCTTGTCCTAAACCAAAGTGAAAAATATATTTGAACCATTTAGGTTAATATCACAAGTGAAAAATTGGTTAGAAAAATTATAAGCATTGACATTCTATAAATAGTTATGATAAAAAACCTAGAGAGAATCAATAGAACTATCATTATTGCAGGAACCAAGAAAATTATAACCAGAAGCAGCAAGATGCATAAATTTCATAGAAAAGATAATTTTGGGTTCAACGATAGAAAAAATCTTTGGTTTATGAGTCAAAGAAATTCTTCTAAGCACATAAAGAGTTTTAGGGTTCACTAAGCCCTACCAGTTCCAAAAAATGACATCCATTTAAAACCTAGATTTGGAGCAGGAGGTCCCCTTTTTCTTTTTCGAACCACCCAAGCCTTTGTTCCTCTTTGATCTCCTAAGAGTAGAAGAAGAGGCTGGGGTGGGCTTCAATTCTTGGCTACCCATCAATGAAACATCAATAATGTTAGAAGCACTATAAGTATTAATATCCAAAGCATTATCAGCAGGTTTAGAGTTCATAGGTGTGGTCATAGGACCAACCTATGATTCATTGGATGATCCCAAAATATGAGGAGAAGTAGGTGATACAGGAGGAAACTGATCACCTATTTCCCCATTAGGTTCAATGTGCATGTTCACAATATTTTGGTTATATGACTTTACATTCAGTGGGGGATTCAAATAATTAGTGAACGAGCAAGGGGTTGGGTCAGTGGTCACTTCCATGCTATGATCAAAATCTAAACATAGAGAGCCAACATGAATTATACCCGCATTTTCCACTTGAGGAACTCGAAAGGGATGAAGAACTTCAAGATGGTCATCTCTCTTTATACCTGTGTTTCTGGCTTGAGTTGCATTTGAAGCTACTACCTCATCTGCAACAGTGAGAACCAGAAGCTGATGTTCATCCTTCTCCAATATCAAAGGCTTACCAACTAGAGAAGGGAAAGGTGAGGTCTATTTAGGAGTGCCTGAAGCCACATTCACAGCCAAACCGCACACCACCTTCAATACATTGCATTGTCCCGCTCTAGAAGGATCCAAAAAATGTGAATCAGACTCATCTTCACAAACATCCAGCACCATTCACTCAATATCATCCAGGATGATCTGATCAAGATCATCATTTTCTTCCTCCTCCTCCTAGGAGAGGGATGCTGATGTACATACTTAATGTTTGGAGTTATTCTCAAATGAATCTTGACCACCCATATAAGGAAAATTTGGGGACGAATTTCTTTAAAGGGGGAGATTGTAAGATCCTGAGTTTTCCTATGAGGTATGAATATTTTTAATTTTCGTTTAAATGCTTATTTATGGCATAATGCGAGTACCCAATGTGATCATGGGTGTATTGGGGGTGTCTTGGGCTTGTTCAGATCCCAGAGCCCCACATTTTGAAAAAAAATAGACATTAAACATGGTTAGAAGAAACCATGAAGGGAAGTACACATAGTTATCCCTAACCATGTGAAGCTTGACAGTGGAGTGATACAGGTCACATGATTTCAGAGAAACTGTGCAACCTCGGGAACATGCCCATGTGACTTGCTACAGATTTTGGGCAGTGGGATTTTGCACAGTTAGAAAAACCATGTGCACTAATCGTGCAACCCTATATTTTGAGGGAAAATGACCATTTTGACCTTAATGAGAATAAAGTTTAACCCTCATCTTTTTTCTTCATTCTCTTGCTGTGGGTGGTTTTTATCCTCCCCTTGTTTTCCTTTGGAATCCTAAAGCTAGGATATGAGATAACTTTCTGATCCAGAATCAGAATCAAGATACGTTCTTCTCATTTGATCCACACTGGTAAGTTCTCCATTCTTTGTGTGTCGTTCTTCATTCTTCTTGGTATCGATAGAGTTTTTTAGGTGCAAGTTAATATTCCCTATTTCTAGGTTCTTCATTCGTTCTTCTTTTTTCTCCTAGTCTAAATCAAATCAAGAGCTGATACTGGATGAGCACTCTACTACGGACCTATGGTAGGTGGTCTATACCTTTTCCTCATGGTTTGGTACTTTATATTCCTTGTTGTTGTTGTGTTGTACACTGGAATTTCTGGAAGTTTATTGATAATTACTTAAATAATTGATTTGAATGTATTGGAAGCTGTTATGTATTCCCTTTAGTTCCTTTGAGTTTAGTTGGAGGATGTTTTCCCAACCTAGGCCACTCATGGAGTGTGCCCTTTCCTTTTCCTATTGTTGAACCACCCAAGGGGTGTGTGTTTGATCTTTCCTAGTTATAGGGAGCCTAATTATAGATGAATTGAATTGAATTGACCGATTAAGAGATGTTTTGTATCCCTTTCCATATTATACATGATGTGAACTATTTAATTGTTTGAATGTGAATTTTTATATGAGTGGGTAAACTCATGGGAATTGAATTCTTGTAAATTGATAGATGTAATGAATTATGTATATTTTCATAGGATTCCATGGGTGTGTTACACCATGGGTCATGATAGTATTAGTGGACGCCTTCGATGAGATTTCTCCTTGGTTCTTGATTTTGTGGGATGTCTTGGGCCTTGATACCCCTTGGACCCGACGTGTTTGGGTTCACAGTGGACAAGGTCTTTGGACATGTTCCTTATACCCCAAACCAAGTCTAACCAAGTTTCCATCGAGGTGTTCTTAGGACTCAATGAGGATGCCTCGGTTCACTATACCTTGGATTTGTCCCTGAGGGGATTGATACTTCTAATTATATGACTTGGCTGTGGTGGATTGTGACATGCTTGGTTATAATACATGGTTGTGGATGATATTATATACAAGTTATACAGTTTGGTTTTGGTTGATATGATATATTGTATATACAACATAGTTGTGATGTTTATTTCTATTTTTTTATAGCTACCTTGTTAGAGGATTTTGACCCTTTTTTTGTAGGGAGCCTTGTTTGGCTAGACAGTTTCACTTTACTTGTTTATATATGACATGGGAACTTGTTACATTTATGTTATACCAATAATATACTTTTAATATTTCTTATCTTGTATTTCACAACCTAAACTTATTATAGACACAATTGGTTGTGGCTTACTGGGATTTTATTTTACACCCTATCTCAAGCCGCCGCTGGGTACCCAGAAATACTATATGGATGCCGATAGGGACCGAGGAAAGAACCCACATTTCAATGCTTGAATTTATGCTATTATTAGGAGTAGGGGAGCACATGACCGAGTTGAGGCTCATGAAGCTATCTGGGATAGATCTTTTGGACTTTGTAGTATTTTGATACATGTATTAAATTGGCTATCTGTATACCTATTTTGGATGCTTTGTAGAGACATAAAATATATCATTATCATTTTTTATGTGATTTAATTTCTAGTTTTTGAGTATTGATATTAGTTTCTTGAGTTGTTATCTATTGATATATTGCATCCTCTACGACGGGTTACTAGTCCAGTGGTCATAGTTTTTATTCCTACTAATTATTCATTGTTATAATGATTCCACTATTGATTTGTATGATTTCTACCACTATGTTCCACTATGGTAATGAGGGAATAATCTCCCCATGGATACACCCCAGGCTCTCATTACTATTCAGAAACCTCTGACATTTAGGAAGATGTGTTTAAGGCTATGCGACCCACCGACTCGGGGCACCAGATTAGTGGCACCTAGATCGGGACATTATAATATAGTACCAAAATCCAAACATCATATGCCCAATTAATCCATTATCAACACTTTGATAATATTAGGTAAACTTTTCTTGAATTCAATAATATTTTTAAAATATTTCCATAAATGAAAATAGGATATATTTCCAAACCAGAACAATCCATTTTTTATATAATTCATTTGAAACCTTAAATGAATCACTTTATGCTTTCATAAGCAACTTGGTTTGCTTGTTGAACAACTTCAACACTTGGTTACCAAGGAAGGAACTATTCTGGTGCAGAAAATTTTCCCTTAAGAACTTTTCTTAAATCAGCAATATTGATTAAGAACTTTTCTTAAGTTATAAGTCTAAGTAGTAGCTTTCATTAATCTTCTCTTTTTCAAGGATTGATAAAAAAATTTATCTTGATAATGATGATTATAATATCTACAATAGAATATTTTATTAGATGAGTATCATGTACTATTAACCACTTAAATAAGGACTTATATCAAATGATCTCCCACTAAAATGACGACCCCCTTTTTTAAAATCCATTATATTAATTAGTGGGCCAAGATCTACATTTCACAACAATTTACACCGATTATCATGTAAATATGAAATGATTATTTAGGAAGGTCATCATCCTAATCATATCATATATGATTCTTGGATAGCTAGCTGAGCATACAACCCTTTTTCCAATCCATCATATGGATAAACTCAACTATATTCATCTGGTATCCTAACCATTAGGGATTCCAAGCTAGTGTAACCCAAAAAAAATGCTAAGAATAAGACAATAAAGGATAATCAATGGATACTCATGCTGAGCTTGAAAATTCCCACAAAATATTCCAAAGTTACTTATAACTTTCTTTACTAACATAAGATAATTCAGGGATACTCTTGTTGATACTGACTATACCCAGTTGAATGATTGAGGTCGTGACAAGTTCTTATTTGGAAGGAATCTTAGACTTAGTATTTAAATAATATTTTAATATCACCATCTTATCTCATATTATTCCCTTTTATGTATGCATGCTTCTAGTATTTTAGTTTGGAATCTTATTTCCTCTACAAAACCAATTTTTTCAAATCATATTGATGTGTAACCCTTTACACAACCCAAAAGTTTATGTTACTCACCCAAAAATAGAATCCAAACTTATTCATACATATTTAGATGTATCATATGCATAAGGTATATGAGAAATTCATGTAAATTCATAGAATTATATGAAATTGACAATTCCCACATGAGTAATCCTAGAGCAATAGATAGCCAACCCCATTTACTTTCCTAGATAAAGCATAGGCCTCCAAGTAAGTAGGTTGTTTGACCCAAAGTTCCTCTACCCAAAGATACTTTACTCAAGAGAGAATCAAATTTATCATAACTCTAACACCTAACATGTAAAAACTAAATTCAAAAACTAAATTCAAGTTAATAACTTTAATTAAAAATCGAGGTCTAGGTAGATGGAAAAATAAATTCATTATAGAGACATTCCTAACATGTAATGCAGTAATCTATCTAGAATCACTTTAGAAAATAAACTAAAACATACTCAATATTCAAATTTATTAAAAAATTTACAAAACGTGAATATATAAGGGAATAACATTTAAATAAATGAACAATTCAAATATTTAAACACGAGACAACCATTCATGAACAATTTATAAATAAAATATAATTATACACACTTTCATATTAATCATTATATGGCATTTAAATTATATATATATATATAATATTATATGAATTTCAAACCATTTATAATATAAATTATAATATGTAAACATTTTACATAATATAAATATCATATACTTAATCATTATTTAAACATTGATCATATCAATCATTAAAACACTTTTAATGTAGCTTAAAGAATATCCAAATAAGGCCCCCTTTTATTTTGAATAATTTAAAACAATTAATTATGAACAATTCATAATTTAAATATAAATATTTTATATTTTCCCCTTATTTAATAATTTACAACTCTTTATAAATTATTTCTTATGATTTGTAAATAATTACTTTTATTTCTATATCATAATAATTTCCATATAATTTGTTAAAAGGTATTTTAAATATTAACATTTATTATTTGGGAAAACTAAAAGTTTCATAAACATTTAATTAATTAATTATAAAACATTTATAATTAATTAATTAATCAATTAACCCTTTATAAATTAAAATATCTTAAAATACATTTTTTAATGATTTATAAGCATTTTATAAACCATCTAAATCATTTTTATATGTTAAAAATATTTTTAACAATTTTAAATCAATTATTATTACCCTTACACATAGGGGTATTCCTACGCAAGGGTAAATACTTCTACCCTTATGCAGGATACTTGAAATCCCTTGTGTAAAGGTGAGTAACTTCTTACCTTTATATAGCTTAAAAATAAAGCACTATGTAAGGGTACTACCTTTACATTGCTAGTTCGTATAAGGGTATAACCTTTACATAGAATATGTTGCGTAAAGGAACATCAGATCATACCTTTACATAGATTCTTGGTACCACCATGTAAGGGTACTAACTTTATTAAAACCTTTTTTATAAAGGAAATTAATAAGTCACCCTTATGAAGAACTCCTGTGCAAGGGTATCACATAAGGGTAAAAGCTCATATATATTTATGTATCCTTAGGAAAACTGTGTTTAGATTTATATAACACCTTTACACAAGATATAACATTACCTTTACACAATCATAAGAAAACCATGTTTCCCCTTATGTTACACCTTTATGAAAAGATAAACCACAAGTTACCATTACATGACCACTCGCAATGGGAAATGTCCTGGATACCCTTACATAACACCTTTATGAAAACCATTTGCATAAAGGTTACTATATAGATTACCTTTACCTGAACCCTTCACATAAATGTAAGACTCAGGTATCCATGCTTGAGTAAGGGTAATGAATTGGTTTTCCTTACATATCTCAGTTTAATAAGGGTAAATCCTCGATTACCTTTACGTATCCCAACTCCATAAGGGTAAAATTTATTTTCTGATTTTCATAAAACCTGAAAAAAATGATCCATTTTTCGGTTTTCTTCTTCATTTAAACACAAGTTTTCATAGAACATAATCCTGGACCTACACTGATACTACTAAAGAGTTTTGTTAAAGTCTAATAAAATTTATAAGATCAAGTGAAAGTGATTTAAACCCCTTGTCCAAGGATCTACATACAAGATAATATACAAAATATGATAAATAGAAATGAATAAATGCTGTAAAATATGTGTATTGTACTTCATAGAAGACATTGTAACATATTCATCTCCATATGTGTTTGATGAAGATCACATAAGTAGAAAAATCACCCCACCTTTGTGATGTATCCATAGGCTAATTCGAATAATATTTCATACATGTGATATTCTCATTTCTTTCATAATGCCCTAGCATTTTAGTATATAAAGGAAGAAGAAGAAATAGATCATTGGGTTCAAGAGAGTTTTAGTAATGCATTGTGCAAAAACACACACTACTATCACATGATAGTGATATAAATAAAATCATATAAGGACACTCCTTAGGTGTTGTTTCATTTATTCATGTGTGATAACGCATGAATAAATTCCACTATTAACTTCATGAATCTAATTCATGAATAAACTCCCATACCTTACATCTTATATAACTATTCCTTTAATGACATCCTTTATGGGAGAATCAATAAGTGATAACTATTTATCATTTTACCATAATTGTAAAATGTATGGGCATGAAAATCATGATTTTCATGAAATATGATATTGATTATATATATAAGGATTTAGGGAATATTCCCATCATAAGTAGTGAAAGACAGCCCTTTGACTTCATCACCAAAACCCGACATCACTATTTGACCCCAGTTTCATTTGATACTCCAATTAAAAATGAGAACTAGTAATCGAACACATATTTTTAACTAAACTCTGGCCTAACACAAAAATTAAGATCGATATGCTTTAAATATCATCAACCAACAAATCCGCAAAAAATATGTTGTACTTCATTCAAATCAAGATCAACTCTTACATATTAATCGATAAAACATACACTCACATAGACTATTTGGATGCTTCATCAACCTCTGCTACAAATTCATCAGACATGCTCAAGAGGTACAAATTCAAGTTGGATTGGCATTCCTTCAAGATGTTTGAAGCATGATTATACTTTTCTAGATAAATCCCATGATCTAAAAACTTGGTTTGAGATCCCTCTAAAATCAATTACACAATTAGGCTCAGATGACCTCTGTTGTGCGAAGGCTCACAATAATAAACATAACAAATGAAAAACCCAAATTTCTTGAGACGACAACTTCTCATGGGCACTTAATCAAGAATTTGGTGTGAAATAAATCTCATACTTGCATCCTCAAAATTAGAGACCAATGATCCATCTTCAATTAATCACTTGCATAGGGAACAAATCATCGAACTCATAACCTACTTTATCTCTCCATTCTAAATCGGACCATTTTCATTAATCATCTTCAATCCCAACACACTTGGTTGAGACAATATTTAATCATCCAATTTACATTCTAAACTTTGAGTCATCAAGGGATCTTGAAGGGGTCTTCCACTTTGATCCATGTTTGAACTAAGCTTGCACAAACACAATGCATGTTCTTTTGATTTCACTTGAAATATTCACATTCATTTTTAACAACAATGGCATCACATCAGACCCACATCAAACAATCATAGATTCATATAATCAGTGAAATACCCAAGTATTGAACTCAAAATTTTGGTCATGCTCCTCCATTTATTTTTTCTCAATATTATTCATAAATTTAGGCTTCATGATCAACATAGGTTGTACGAGTCTTAGTTATTCTTCATGGTCATAGTTTATATTAGGAATCTCGGGCTCTAGATTCTACCAATTTTTAGAGTTTAGTTATGGTTGAAAATTCTTTTAGTACTCAAACATATAGATTTAGTGTTTTGATTACAATTGATATACATTATTATTTTAGTTTTGGAAGGGATTTGATTTACAGGTCCAAGAATTTTTGAATCATATTCTTCTTTTTCCACATAGTAGTTATGGATGTAGGAAAAACGCCTATTAGACCTATAGAAAACTTGATTTTTTGTATTCAATGGATTATAAATGACATACATGACGTGAACACCATGAACAAATTTTTTTCTTGAAAAATATTGATTTTCTTCTCTAAAACCAAGAAAGAGGATATTTTCACATTAATTTATAATTAATTTAATATCATAAAGAAATACCTCGATCTCGAGTTCTTTCTTCGATGTAGGTGTTGATTTTCCAAAGTCCATTAAATTTAGTTTTCATTGCATTGATGAGGACCCAAATAATATCTCCACTAGTGATGATCTATACATGATCCTTTGATCTTGGAACATCGTCGATGCTACACCAGGTGCTAGCACAGTGATACTAATAATCTTACATGGCTCCTTTTATTGCACCCATGAACCCTTCGGTATGTAAGGATTTTATCTTGACCTATCTATCTTGATAGAAAAGAAAGAGGAAGATATAATATCTGGATCTTAAGAGAAAACCTTAGAGACATTATCATTGTGAGAGAATTCTCTAAGGAGGAGAATATTGTGCACAATAACCAACCCTCACAATTCTAACAATTATCTATTTATTAACCCAGGGTTAGCATTTCATATAAATTAATTGCACAAAGGCCTTTAAGAATATGTTAAACCTAAAAAACATAATGCTATGTAAAATAATAATAATCTTATTTTTTTCATGGCGTGTGCTAACCCGCGCAATGATAAATATTATTCATAGTCTGGTAAATAAATATTTATCACTAAAACAATAACTAGGTTTTCTCATCCAACTTTAAATTTATTGAATTTCTGAATAAATATCATAAATTAATATTATATTCATGGTCTAGTGAATAATTTTGTTTATATTCATGTAATTAAATAAATTATTTACTACCTTGAGAATAACAAGAGATGAATATTATACATTAAATTAATAAATAAATATCATATTCACAAACTTTCAAATAAAATATTTATTTTGATATTCACAGAATTAATTAAATCCTTTATTAACAAATAATAATTATTTATTACATTTTGAATAATAAGAGATAAATAAATATTATATATTCATGTAATTAAACAATTACCTTATAAATAAATATTTATTTAATATTTATGGTCATTTAATAAATCCTAAATAAATATTATTTATCGTTCTAGAGAATAATATTTATCCCTACTGTTAAATATAAATAACATTTAACTGAGATAAAAAACACTTTGTGTGTGACCCTCTAGGCCTCTTCTTCAGAGTGGAATTTGGAAGACTTTCCTAAAGTCCAAGATTACTATTTAGTAACAGATCAAGATACCCATAGAGGAAGAGGATATTCCACAACATCAAAACACACACACAAATGCTCACTATGTAATATAATTCCTTTGTTGTGATATCTCCTCGTGTAGGTTTCTCACCCATGTAATCAACCTATATGCTTGATGCATCTTTGTTTAACTATTTTAAGTAAACTCATCGTTACAATATGACCATGGAATTTTAATGTGATGGTCCCATTTCAATCAAAGGTTCTAGATATCAACTTACATAAAGATGGAAGGGACAAATCCTTCCTCAATCTATTCATTAATAACACATCATTCATGACGCACCCAACTTCACCATGAAATTTATCATCATGGTTTACGGAAATACATCAAAGTTCATGAGTCATGACATGCATTAAAAACAATATTAATGTCTCAGGACCGTTACACATGCTCACATATTGGAATATTTTAGGACACATAAACATTTATAATTACAACAGGCGGGTCCATTCTCATAATATCCAATCTTGAAGATTACCAAGTGAAAAATTCATGAAATAAAGCCTCATATGATTATGAGTACTCACACATAACAGTAAACATATTGTGTTTCCCTTCATAGAATTTTATTAGATTATAGAAAAATATTTGAGGATATCATTATGACACTTCATGGTTCTCATCATAGCGAGGAACTAATATGACATTTTCAATATAAAAAATATTCTAGGACATTATCATTTTAATGATATGTAGAAGAAAAATCAATATGTGATAAGGTATTAAAATTCAAATCCATCAATATTTAGGTGATCTAAAGTATATATTAGTCAGTTCTAGGGAACCTCCTTTAATGAGATCCCACTTTCATAAGATACAACTGCTAATGACTAGTCATTTGTCATATGTTAAACATTCTTCTGATGAGTATGGCTAAAATTAATGGGTCTACCACATTTCCATGACTAGGGTTGGTAAAGCTACATGTTTCTGTCGTTAATATGCATACTACTATGACCTGTAATATTCAAGGAATTTTTTTTTCTTAAATTCCTTAGAATTTTACGAGTACGCAGTTTCTGACGGCACCTGATTCCGAGGCCCAGTGTGCCCGAATTAATTTTCTAAAGTTTATCTCGGGTACGTTCAATGAACGAACAAGCGGGTTTTTCTATCTTTTGAAGTGGTGCTCGGAATTGAAATATGAGGGCACCGATGAACTTGTAGCGCTGGTATTTTCTTAAGGGGACCTTTACCGCAGTTGTGTTTTATGCAGGTCGAAAGTTAATTTTTGGGGTTAAATCTTAAACTAAATAAAATTGTGTGGTACACGATTTTATTTTTGAATTGGTTATTTCCTCCCAAGTGTGGATATTTGTGAGGTGGGGCCCACATGAACCCCAACCTTCACCCCCCCCCCCAATAACTCTCCTCAAACTCCTTATTAATTCCCTTCTATTTACTTTGACAACTCCACATATTCATTATGGTGTAGCCTTCCTACCTCCCTCATCCCATTAAATGTGCCAACCTGTCAATTCAATATCAGCATTAAATTAATTGGAACCGGTTTGGAATTAATATGAATTGCTTAACAATTCTATTAAATGGAGAGCCTCTTATTTCTTTTTGTTGGCAAAGCACTTTTGGGAAAAGACTCTGGAGAATTAAAAGAGAGGCGATCCTTCATCGATGAAGAACATCGTTCTTCAACGAAGAACACCCCTAGCGAAGAACATGAAGAACTTCTTCCAAAAACACATCTTCCTCAGACGCACCACAACGTCAAAGAGCCTACGTCGCCTATGACAACGACCCTTCCTTCATCATTGACGGAACGACACCGTTCTTCAGCGACGCTCGTCTACCGCGATGCTCGTCTTCCGTGGATCGACGAATAACGACAACAACATCGAGGTAGGGGGAATTTTTTGTAATCTCCATTTATGTGTTTTATACTCTCGAACATGGCGTTTAATTGTTGGGTGATGTTTTGAACCACTAATGCGGTGCGTACGGACTAACGAACAAATCCAAACCCACTGCTATTTTGTTCTTGATGCGCGGGGTGTTTGGCGATGACAAAACGGGACCGTAATGACGGTTTGGGGCCTTTGCAGTGGAGTTCGGATCCCGAGACAACCACAAGCACAAACGGAAGCAAAAACGGACCACCAGAATGACTCTGGTGGCCCAAGGAAGACCGCGGCGGCGCGGGTCGCCGGAGGCCGGAGGCGGCGGCTGGCACCGGCCGGCCTCCTGGAGGCAGCGGCACACTGGCGCGCCGCCGGCAGGAGCCCACCACGGCGGCGAGCAGTGGATCTCGCTGCTGCGCGGGATCCAGGGAGACCAGCGGCGCCATCCTGGCAATGCGTTCGCGGAACCGGGGGCCGCGCCCCCCGCTCGTCCAGTTGGTCGAGCCAGCACACCCCCCCTGTACGGGCCGGGTCGGATCACGCAGACCAGGCCACGCCCAGCCGGGCTAGGCCGCGCCCAGCCGGGCCGACCCAGGGTGGGTTGGGCCGGGTCGGATCGGGCCCAGACCCCCACTTCGGACCGTTTTTCGGTCTTTTGCCCATAAGTTGAGCTACAGACCTCTGATCGACGCACCGTCAGTTTTGTAGGAATCCTTGGATCAAGACGGTCGTTTCGGTATATTACACTCTAGGTTTAGGCGAAGTTTGTGTATGGTCGGGTTGGTTCAAACCCGAAACCAACCGGGCTCTTGTAGCGGAAACACTTATAAGTTAAGGACCAGACGTCCGATTGATGTTTCGTCAACTACGTTGAATTACTTTTGTTGGGATGGTTATTTTGAAATAATCCACCTGAGGCTTGGACATAGCTGGAGTACGGTCGGGTTGGTTTTAGCTTAAAAATCAACCGGGCCCCTGGAACGGAAAAGCCAATAATTCTCAGACCGGGCGTCCGATTGACGCACCGTCTGTCGCGTTGGGTTTCTTTTGATGAGACGGAACTTTGGGATACATCAACTCTGGACTTCATGACATTTGATGTATCGAACCCCTTGCTCGAGGAATGGATCCTCCCATAATGGAGCATGCTGTGTGCGGGAACCCTAGAGCTGGCTGCAACTGCGATGAATACCGTGCTGGGATCCTCCGTGGGTTCGACGACGACTGTACTTGGATCATCCGTGGGTTCGGCAGCGAGGAAGACTATACTTGGATCCTCCATGGGTTCAGCAGTGATGACGACTGTACTTGGATCCTCTGTGGGTTCTGCAGTGATGACGACTGTACTGGGATCCTCTTTGGGTTCGACAGCAATGACTATTATTCTTTTATCTTACATGGGTCTGGCAGTTTGACCTCTGTACTTGTATCCTGAGTGGGTCCGGAAGAGTAGCTGGTCTTGTATCCTATGTGGGTCCGACATCTTAGCTGTTCTTGTATCCTATGTGGGTCCGACAGCTTAGATGAATCAGTGACTACATCTGATCATCCTTATCACTTTACAAAGTTGTATAACTGTGTGAGCTGAGTCTTGACTTTCAATCATTATCTTTGATGTGATTGACTATCTTTTCTGTGTGGACTGGGTTGTGCTTGGGCTCGAAAGTTGGATCCAAACTGAGATTTATGACTTAGGTATATGTATGGGCATATACCTAAGTAGGGACGGTTGATACTTCATGATTGTTTTTTTCTTTTGTGGTTTATCCTCCATGGATGCTGGGAGAACTTCGGGGGTCCCGGGGTCCCTACTGAGTATCGTATACTCACCCCTGCATGGGCTATGCCCGCACTACATTGTGTTGGATGCAGACGACAGACAACACTGATCGTGGAGGAGTCTTGTGGAGCTGGATGGTACCTGGAGGTGGACCACCTAGCGAGGCGTGCATGGAGTGGACGGACGAACCTGAGGTGTCGAGGAGACCATATGTACCCACCCTTCAAGTGTGATTCCCAGAGGACGACTCGGTGGTTTCTATTTACTTTACTGCTATTATACTTTCCTTTTCAGTTGTACTGTACTTTCAGTTGCGTTTGTATACTGGCCCATTTACTTTTCATCACTTACTTTTGTACTCAGTTTTACTTAGTGCTTACTTCACTTGCGTACTTTGTTGTGTTGTTTACTTATATAAAAGGCAATGCCTTCCCTTTTTATCTGGATTTATGCCTTTGGTGCTAGTCGCTATCCCCTGGACTATGGAAGGCAGGCTTGGGGTAGTCATGGCACGGGCCCCAAAGACGGGTCGTGACAAATTGGTATCAGAGGAGTTAGTTCTACCACAGAACTCAGGAATCTGATCATTCCTTTCTGTGAAGAAATAGTGTTAAGAGTATTGAGTGTGGTCTTCAGTCCAGAGAGTCTAGTGTTGATGTGGTGTCCGACGTTTCCATACACCAGGACCCTGACCTATGATTTCCAACTCAGTTCACAAAAACATTGATTGCATGTGTGTTTCAAAAGTTTTCTTTGTGATTACTTTGTGTCAGCTCACCAGGTAAACTATTTGACTGTGGCGCACCTGTTTCTTTTTAGGATGGCCCCATGAAGGCAGCCAGCTAGGGTTCCGAGTTAGGTGCGAGATGGTAGCCCACCGAGCGATGAGGCCTCGGTACAGGGCCCCATCACAGTAGAGGCACCAGCGGTACCACTACCCGCTGAGCCACCGATGCTACCAGCCCCAACTGCGGAGAGTGCATGCTTCCTGAGCGCGTTGCACGAGTTTCAGCGACAGAGGCCGCCTATATTCCATGGAGAGACGGACCCTCAGGCAGACGAGGATTGGCTGAAGGCTATCTTCAGAGTCTTCAGATTAGTGGGGACACCATCCGACCTTATTGTGATCCTTGCTGCAAGTCTCCTGCACACAGCAGTAGGTAGATGGTGGAGCTTGATGCTCTAAGTGCACGACGAGGCATCTCTACTTTGGGTAGACTTTGAGGGTCTCTTCCACTCGTAGTTTGTTCTCGCCACCCTTCGTGCGGTGCGGATCCAGGGGTTGCTTCATCTATGACAGGGTAGCATGATAGTAGCTCAGTACGCAGGAAGATTTACTAACCTCTCACGCTACTCCACGGATATGGTACGAGACCTATTCTTCAAGGCCTAGACCTTCGACCAGGGACTGAGGCATGAGATCAGGGCTTCGACGATTCCCCTCAATATCCCGACGCAGGAAGGGGTGCTAGAGAGAGCCCTTTTAGTGGAGTGTTTTCTCACTGAGCAGCCACCAACAGAAAGACCCATCGCAGGGCGACACGTATTAGAGTCTTCTGTAGTTGGAAGTATACAAATGTCACATGGGTCCAAGTGGACCAGGCCATCAGGTGGGCGACCTCAGGATATAGGTTCGGTTGTGCGGGGCACACGAAACAGAGCCAGCCTTATGAGGAGTAGACAGTGCTATGCATGCAGCGGGAAGGGCCACATGGCTCGTGACTGCCCGACCCGCCATGCAGACGAGTAGCAGACAGTGGAGGGACCTCCCAGGAAGAGGCATAGGTTCGACCGTGGTGGTCTGCAGGGAGCAGGCAGACGAGGTAGAGGATTTGGCCGAGCAGCGGGTGGTGGACGACGTTTCGAGGCTCTACCACCACCACCCCCAGGAGGTCCACCTCGACCACAGGGAGCGGGCGGGCATAGGTAGGCTCAACTCCAGGCAGCGGAGGCTTACGACCACGGAACACCTGAGATGATTCGGGGTACTATCTGTGTCTACTCCACCCTTGCTACAGTTCTTATAGACACAGGTGCGAGTCATTATTTTATTGTCACGGCCCTTGTTCGGAGCTCGGAGATTCCGATGAAGCTTTTGGCTCGATCCTTACGGGTAGATAATCCTACGGGATCAGACTCGATGATTACACATTGGTTCCGAAAATGTGAGCTTACTCTAGGAGGTGAGAGCTTCGGTTGAAATATTCTTGTAGCGGTGTCGAGGCCTTACGACGTCATCTTGGGTATAGACTGGTTATCTACAGGCCATGCCCAGATCAACTGTATTAGGCACAAAGTGTGGTGTGTCCGCACAGATGGGACCAGGTTCACCTTCACTGGCAAGAAGGGAGCCTTTTCAGTGCAGGATGGACTTACACAGAGGATAGGGTAGCCGATCACACGTTAGTTGGCTAGTCTCATCCTCGGAGCGGTTGATGTGCGGAGTACGATTTTTCCTATTATGGTGGATTAGTATGCGGACTTTTTTCCTGACGACATTCCAAGACTACCTCCTTGAAGAGAGATAGACTTCTACATAGACCTATATTTCAGGACAACACCGATATCTACTCTAGCATATCGAATGGCTCCCACTGAGCTTCGTGAGTTGCGGGTATAGTTGGAGGACTTATAGGGAAAAGGATTCATCCGACCTAGTGTTTTACCCTGGGATTCTCTGATTTTGTTCTCCAAGAAGGCGGATGGGAGCTTGCGACTATGTGTCGACTACCATCGCCTGAATCAGGTGTTCGTAAGGAACAAGTACCCACTTCCGAGGATTTATGACCTCTTCGATCAGCTCAAGGGAGCACGATGGTTCTCGAAGATAGACCTCAGGTCAGGCTATCACCATCTCATATTTTGAGATGAGGATGTGCAGAAGACGGCCTTCAGGTGTCAGTATGGCCACTATGAGTTCTTGGTTATGCCCTTCGGCATGACCAATGCTCCAGTAGTGTTCATGAGTCTCATGAACAGGATCTTCTAGCCTTACCTCGATCGGTTTCTCATAGTCTTTATTAAAGAAATACTGATTTACTCAGCCACTGAGGAGGAGCATGCCTACCACTTGCAGGTTGTACTGGATACACTCTGAGAGCACTAGATTTATGGTAATCTCTCGAAGTTATAGTTCTGTATTCGAGAGTTTCACTCCTTGGGGCACGTCATCTCGGAGGTGGGAGTTTCTGTGGATCCTGCGAAGATCGAGGAAGTACTTTCTTGGGAGCCACCCAGGAGTGTGACGGAGGTGCATAGTTTCCTAGGTCTCATTGGGTACTATCATAGATTTTTTTCAGACTTCTCTAGAGTTGCAGCACCACTTTCATCTTTGACAAATAAGGGGAAACCCTTCGTATGGTCAGATAGATTCCAGTAGAGATTTCAAGAGCTGAGACATAGATTGACCAGTGAAACCATCTTGAGGCTACCGGAGGAGGGCGTAGGGTATGTAGTTTACTACGATGCATCAGGGACCAGAATCGGGTGTGTCCTGATGCAGGAGCGAGAGGTGGTCGCTTATGGTTCGCGGAAGTTGAGATATCACAAGTAGAACTATACTACCCATGACTTGGAGTTAGTGGTAGTGGTCTTCACCTTGAAGATGTGGCGACACTATCTGATGGGTGAACACTTTACAGTCTACTCTGACCACCAAAGTCTCAGGTATATCTTCTCGCAGAAAGTCTTGAACCTGAGAAAACTGTGATGGCTTGAGTTCCTCCAGGACTATGACTTTGATATAGTCTATAATTTTGGGAAGGAAAACATTGTAGCTGATGCTCTCAATAGAAGATCAGGTATTCAGCTGCTAGGGGAGGCGATGGAGCAGTTATCCGCGTTGCAGATATCCTTCATGGATAGAGATGGGGAAGCCTTTCTATAGTCTCTAACAGTCACTCCTCCACTACTTTAGCGGGTCAGAGAGGCACAACATGGGGACGTTGACTGTGAGACGTGACGTGCTCATATTTCCACAGGGCAGGCGCCTGATTGATTTTCTGAAGGAGGAGAGCATGCCATCCTCTTCAGGGGACGTACCATGGTACCAGTTTCACTGCAGGAGGAAGTGCTGAGAGATTTTCACACTTCCCCTCTAGCGGTACATTCAGGAGTGGAGAAGATGTACCAGGACCTCAGATGATAGCACTAGTGGCCAGGTATAAAGAAGTTTGTATCAGAGTTCGTTTCACGATGCCTCACTTGCCAACAAGTGAAGGCGGAGCACCAGGTACCAGCAGGCTTGGTAAAACCCTTAGAGAATCCGGAGTGGAAGTGGAACAGGATATCCATGGATTTTGTGATGGGGCTTCCACGTACTTCCAGAGGACAAGACTCCATCTGGGTGATCGTAGACCGACTCACCAAGTCATCCCACTTCCTACCGATCAGAGAGCTGGGCTCAGTAGAAAGCTTGAGACACCTCTACATTCAGGAGATCGTACAGCTTCATGGTGTGCCATCAAATATCGTCTCCGATTGAGATGATTGCTTTACTTCTCGGCTTTGGAAGGGTTTACAGGAGGAATTTAGGACGCATCTATGCCTGAGAACTGCCTTTCATCCTCAGATGGATGGCCAGATGTAGAGGACCATTCAGACTCTCGAGGACATGCTCCGTGCATGTGTCCTCGACTTTGGTTGCAGCTGGGAGGATCATTTGACCATGGTGGAGTTTGAGTACAACAACAGCTACCACTCCACCATTGGGATGGCACCATACGAGGCACTGTACGGCTGACCTTGCAGATCACCTCTGTGCTGGACTGTCCCAGGGGAGTCCGCACTTGTAGGACCAGAGATGGTTCAGGCTACAACAGAGAAGGTGCAGATCATCCAGCAGCGGATAAAGACTGCACAGAGAAGACAAAAGTCTTATACTTATAGGAGTCGAATACCATGGAGTTTGAGGATGGCAACCACGTTTTCTTACGGGTCTCACCTCAATGAGGACTACAGAGATTTGGCCAGGGCGACAAGTTATCTCCACGATTAATCAGACCTTTCCAGGTCCTCAACATAGTAGGCGAGGTGGCTTACCTCCTGGACCTTCCACCTCAATTGCACTGGGTAAATGACGTCTTCCACGTATCTCAGCTGAGGAGATACGTGCATGACCCGATCCATATCATCGATCACGGGGAGCTGTACATTGATAACGGGCCAACATTCTCAGAGGTTCTGGTGGAGATTGAGGATTGACAGGATCGGTTCCTTCGTGGACGGTCGATTCCTCTAGTGCGCGTTCGTTGGCAGCACGAGAACCTTCAAGAGAGCACTTGGGAGCGGGAGGCTTAGATGTGTGTTCAGTACCCCTTTCTGTTTCCCTAGTTGATGTTGTAGCTTTACAGGGACGTAAATCCCTGAGGTGGGAGTAATGTAAAGACCCATAAATTTCAAATAATTTTATTTTCATAAATTCTATGGAATTTTATGAGTACGTAGTTTCAGATAGCACTTGATTCTGAGGCCCGGTGTGCCCAGACTAATTTTCTGAAGTTTAGCTCGGGTACGTTCAGTGAACGAATGAGCAGGTTTTTCTATCTTTTGAAGCGGTGCTCGGAATTGAAATCTGAGGGCACTAATGAACTCGTAGTGCTGGTATTTTCTTAAGGGGACCTTTACCGCAGTTGCGTTTTATGCAGGTCGAAAGTTAATTTTTGGGGTTTAATCTTAAAATAAATAAAATTGTGTGGTACACGATTTTATTTGTGAATTGGTTATTTCCTCCCAAGTGTGGATATTTGTGAGGTGGGGCCCACACGAACCCCAACCTTTACCCCCCAATAACTCTCCTCAAACTACCCATTAATTCCCTGCTGTTTACTTTGAAAACACCACATATTCATTATGGTGGATCCTTCCTACCTCCCTCATCCCATTAAATGTGCCAACCTATCAATTTAATATCAGCGTTAAATTAATTGGCACCGCTTTGGAATTAATATGAATTTCATAACAATTCTATTAATTGGAGAGCCTCTTATTTCTTTTAGTTGGCAAAATAATTTTGGTAAAAGACTCTGGAGAATTAAAGGAGAGGTGATCCTTCATCGACGAAGAACACCGTTCTTCAATGAAGAACACCCCCGATGAAGAATGTGAAGAACTTCTTCCAACAACGCATCTTCCTCGGACTCACCTCGACGTCAAGGAGCCTATATCACCTACGAGAACAACCCTTCCTCCATCATTGACGGAACGACACCATTCTTCTGCGACACCCGTCTACCGCGATGCTCACCTTCCGCGGATCGACAATTAACGACAACAACTTCAAGGTAGGGGTAATTATTTGTAATCTCCATTTATGTGTTTTATACTCTCGAACATGGTGTTTAATTGTTGGGTGAGGTTTTGAACCACTAACATGGTGGGTACGGACTAACGAACAAGTCTGGACCCACCGCTATTTTTTTCTTGATGTGTGGGGTGTTTGGAAATGATGAAACGGGACCGCAATGGTGATTTGGGGCCTTTATAGTCGATTTCGGATCTCGAGACAACCGCAGGCACAGACGGTAGCAAAAAAGGACCACCAGAATGACTCTGGGGGCCCGCGGAAGACTGCTGCGGCGCCGGCGACAAGAGGCGGCGGCGAGCAGCGGATATCGCGGCCGCGCGGGATTCTGGGAGACCATCGGCGCCATCCTGGTGTCGCGTTTGCAGAACCGGTGGCGGCGCTCCCCGCTCAGCCAGCTGGACAAGCCAACACCCCCCCTCCCTCGGCCGGGCCGGGGCAGGTCATGCGGACCGGGCCGCGCCGGCCGAGCCGTCCCACGCCTAGAAGGGCCGAGCCGCGCCCTACCAGGATGGACCCAGACTCGGGTTGGGTAGACCTGGTTTGGGCCGACCCAGGGTGGGTTGGGCCGGGTTGGACCGGGCCTAGACCCCCCACTTCAGACCATTTTTTGGTCTTTTGCCCATAACTTGAGCTACAAACCTCCAATAGACGCACCTTCATTTGTATAGGAATATTTGGATCGAGACGGTCGTTTTGGAATATTACACTCAAGGTTTCGGCAAAATTTGGGTATGGCTGGGTTGGTTAGAACCTGAAACCAACCGGGCCCTTGAAGCAGAAACGCTTATAACTTAAGGACCGGACGTCCGATTGATGTGCTGTCAACTACGTTGAATTCCTTTTGTTGGGACGGTTCTTTTGGAATACTCCACTTGAAGCTTGGACACATCTGGAGTATGGTCGGTTTGGTTTTAGCTTAAAAACCAACCGGGCCCCTGGAACGGAAAAGCCAATAACTCTCAGACCGGGCATCCGATTGACGCACCGTCTATCGCGTTGGGTTTCTTTTGACGAGACAGAAGTTTGGGATACATCAACTCTGGACTTCGTGATAGTTGATGTATCGACCCCCTTTCTCGAGGAGCGACCCTCCCAGAATCGAGCACATTGTGTGCAGAAAGCCTAGAGCTGGCTGTGATTGTGACGACTACCGTGTTGGGATCCTCCGTGGGTTCGACGATGATGAAGACTGTACTTGGATCCTCCATGGGTTCGGCAGCGAGGACGACTGTACTTGGATCCTTTGTGGGTTCGGCAGCGATGACGACTATACTTGGATCCTCCGTTGGTTCGGCAGCGATGACGACTGTACTTGGATCCTCCGTGGGTTCGGCAGTGATGACGACTGTACTGGGATCTTCTGTGGGTTCGACAGTGATGACTATTGTTCTTGTATCATACGTGGGTCTGAAAGTTTGACCTCTGTACTTGTATCCTGAGTGGGTCTGGCAGAGTAGCTGATCTTGTATCCTATGTGGGTCTGACATCTTAGCTGGTCATGTATCCTATGTGGGTCCGACAACTTAGATGAATCAGTGACTACATCTGATCATCCCTATCACTCTACAAAGTTGTATACCTATGTGAGCTGAGTCTTGACTTTCAATCATTATCTTTGATGTGATTAACTATCTTTTCTATGTGGACTAGGTTGTTCTTGGGCTCGGAAGTTGGATCCGAACTGATATTGATGACTTAGGTATATTTATGGGAATATACCTAAGTAGGGATGGTTGATACTTCGTGATTGTATCTTTCCTTTGTGGTTTATCCTTCATGGATGCTGGGAGACCTTCGGGGGTCTCAGGGTCCCTACTGAGTATCGTATACTCACCCCTGCATGGGCTATGCCCGCACTACATTGTGTTGGATGCAGACGACAGACAGCACTGATCGTGGAGGAGTCCTGTGGAGTTGGACGGTACCCGGAGGTGGACCACCTAGCGAGGTGTGAACGAAGTGGACGGACGGACCCGAGGTGCCGAGGAGACCATCTGTACCCACCCTTCAGGTGGGATTCCCAGAGGATGACTCAGTGGTTGCTGCTTACTTTACTACTGTTATACTTTCCTTTTCAGTTGTATTGTACTTTCAGTTGGGTTTGTATACTGACTCATTTACTTTTCAGCACTTACTTTTGTACTCAGTTTTACTTAGTTCTTACTTCACTTGCGTACTCTGTTGTGTTGTTTACTTATATAAAAGGCAATTCCTTCCCTTTTTATCTGGATTTACGCCTTTGGTTCTAGTCTCCAGCCCCTGGCCTATAGAAGGCAGGCTTGGGGTAGTCACGTCACGGGCCCCAAGGATGGGTCATGAAAACTACGACATCAATACTTTGAGAAAATCCCTCAAGTAGTGATATTACCAAGTATCCACCTCTTATTCCATAATAAGAATCCTAACATCTTGATTAAGTCTTAGGTCAAAGCTTATCATAATAATGATAAGAAAATTTTCTTTTGGAATAACCCAAAATAGGAAAAGGATGTTTCTAAATCAATTCTTAAGATAGATTCGAAGCCTAAACATACTCAAATATTGTAGATAAGACATCCACCAGATATAATAAGTTTTTCTTGAATATTACCTTAGCCTTACCATAATACTCAATCAAATTGAAATAAATAGTGAAAAGTGTTTAATTTACTTGATCAATAGTATTCCCACTTCTCTAGACATCGGGAACTCATCCAGTTCTACTTTTTCAAGTGCTGTTAGAGAGTTCTAATCATCAGTCGATGTAGTTATGTTGTATATGTTTGATATTCATGTACTATGCATTATGCATCATTAATATTAAATGTTAGTATATATAATGGCATATGTGATAAATTCCTCTCACTTAAGCTTGTGAAATTCCTTTAATGCCAATAATATCTTCCCATGCCCATGCACGTTCCACTAGAAAGATTATATGCTAACAAAAATTTAGTCTTGAATTATTTCAAATTTTATTTTTCAATACTTTTTCAATATATGTACTATAACTAGATTCTTTAAAACCATGGATATTTTTTATAGATATTTTTCCCTATAACATGGTTTCCAATTTAAGTCATTATTGGAGAAATTTATTCCTTATTCTTAATAAACCAGTAAGAAATAACATTTGTTTTCTACATGTCATCAACATATCTATCTTGAAAACTTATAATACACCCACTAAGCTGTTAGAGACACATGTAATTGATTCATTTACAAAAAAATATTCCATGATCACTATACATGATTTATATATAAATGAATTTATATAATATGCATATTTTATTGGAATTTATTGATGCCACAGACCCTTTCTAGTTATGCCTTATAGACATGTACCACAAGGTATTATTTTTGGTTGCATCATATAGACATCTTATATAAGGTTTCCTCCAAATGAGGTGTCCTTGATAATCAATAACCTAATATAAAGATCATAAAGGTGTGCTTTGAAAAGTATAATTCAAATGGATTTTAGTCATGATGATTGGTGTATAGGTTTTTTCATAGAATAAACCATTCAATAATCAATCATGATTTATTGGTACCAGCTTGTACCATCAACATCCTATTTCTCTTGAATAATCACCAATATTATCAAGTCTTAGAAACATTCGAAATATGGATTATCCCAATCATGATACATGGAATTCATTACTTGAATTTATACACACTTATAAACTTTATCATGTTTCCATTTACCTTTTCTTTGTAATAATATTTATTCTGAAAGAATATAATATGAATCACCCACCATAGTGAATATAAACCACCTCTTTGGTTATAAATTCCTATACAATATGTGTCTTTGGAACTACTCCTCCCACTATGCCTAGTGAAGTCCAACATTCCTATTCTAACTCATGTTTATACCAATCCTTAATCCATAGAAGTTAAGTCTTCTCCAACCATCCTTAAAAAGGTAGGCTTCCTTTATAGAAACATATTCAGTCTTGACTAGACATTAATATCTTTAGTGGATATAGGATTATCAACTGAGATACACTAAGTGTTTCATGTTTTTCAATAACAGAAGACAACTTTTAAAAAATGGTTTTCAAAAAACACTTATGTTTATATCCTAATATATTATTATAATATCATAATTGATATGATATCCATTAGTCAATATAGTTTGAAAATGGTCAGTTTTTTTACTTATAATTGAAAAACATTTCTTAAAAGAAATTATGGATGATTTTTAATATATATAATATTCATCATTGATTTTACTTTTACTTGAATAATGATATTAATATATATAAGGAAATGTGAGTTTGGAAATACCTTTTCTCTACATGTATGATCAATGATTACTTGGATAAGATGTTCTTTGAAAAGCTAGATCATAGGTTCCATTATCTTTACCAAGAACACTCATTTACTTCACTAAGAATTTCTAAATTTTTTAAAGGAATATCATGAAGTATATGAATTTACTTCTAAATTTATAATAGTTTAAATGGACTTGTTGAACTAACTCTAAAATATTTGTGGTGTACATTTATTGCTAAAGTTTTCTTTATGAAAAATATGATAAGTAGTTTATTAGTATACATATTATCTTAGATCAATAAAGACTAAAACACTTTTCTAGGTATAAACAAGTAAACTAATTTCAGTTTTATTTGATAAATAATTATCTTTTACAATCAGGTAAGAGTCTTATATTTTATAATCATCATCCACTATAATGTATATCTAGGAATCAAGAGTTACTAAACCCTTAGTTTAGTGTAAAGTACCATAAAAACATTTATTCCAAATGTGAAATAATATATTGTTGTGTCTAGCTAGACAATGAGATAAATATTTTGGTAACACTCATTAAAAAATCGAATCAATCCATTCTATAAAATTATAAGTTGTGACTTCCCACTACCAACATAGGAATCACCCTTTATCATCCTTTAGGAGAATTCATCCCACTTATTATAATATTTATAAACATTCTTAATTCTTGAATGATAATAGATGTAAAACATATTGTATTTAATTACCAATAAGTCTAATGAAAATATTATATTCAATGATGAATTTTATAGAATTCAATAACCACATTCACTTTAATTTATTTCAATTTTTCCAATAACCATTTATTTTCACATGAGAAGTAAATAGACTAATATTCATTTATCTCCCTCTGAATCCCTTTTCACTTTGAAAGAAGTTTTAAGGGAACCATTGTATTTATAATTCCATGGTATTTTCAACATTATATTTTATTATTTTAACCAGGATGAGTGATGAAATAAGTTTCCACCAAACCTTATTTTCTGGGTAAAGTATAGACCAAAGGATTTATGAGTGGTTTCTCTAAACTATTTATCTAGGCTTATATGAATAAGGAGAACCTTGGTGGAAATGATGATGGTATGATATTCATGGATAATATCTCATCCAAATGAGATATTAACTTTAAATAATGTACTTGAAAATTAAAATACACGATTAAAAGCTAAACATCCCCTTTTCATTTTACACTAAAATAATGTAGGGAGAATATCATTTATATTTAAGCCTCTCTTTCTTCTTCTTAATATATATAAGAAAAGATTTCATGGAGGAATGAACCTCTATATATATTCTGTAGAAATCCTTTTCCATATCCTCTTGGTTGGAAGATGACCAGGTTTAGATAATTCCAATACATAATATAAATCCTCCGATAGTAAAGTAGTTTAAAACATCTACGCCACTTTATGAAATTTATGTATGTGAAGATATTCTTGAAGTTAAGGAATGATCACAAATTTTTTTGTGGTTTTTCCGGTAATTTTTTATAAAACAATTTAAATAGATGATTAATACTTTACTAGATTAAAAAATAAACGAGATTAAATAATTTTAATCATTTTTTTAGTCTCCCACTATTTTATCAAGTCTCAAAGTCCCTCACCATTGAACTTATAAAGTACTTTCATGAGGAAATTCAAGTGTAAATGATCCATATTTTCATCCTTATGATCCAAAAAATGACCATGAAAAACATAAGAAGGTTTTTAGGTAGGCATTATTTCTAACTATGAGCTTGCAGTTCATTGATCCATTGAGTTCACTCCCTAATCCTGAAATCCATACTTTGATTTCCTCAACACTTACGTCCAAATTTATATCGAATAGACTACAAATGTTTAATTTAATACAAGTCTGGTTAAGTTGACCCATTATATTAGTTGATACTACTTTACAATTATAAGTGCCCCCAGACAATGGCCTGAACCACACTTAAACTATGGTTTGTCTTAATTCAGATAATGGGAGGCATAATGACTTCATATTAACTTGATGGATTTTTTTATTATGCATAAACTTTATTATTTTATCTTTTAAATGTTTTTTAATATCAAGTGAACTTTACCTAAGTGATTAAACATGTACCAATAAAATATTTATGTATAATACAATTATTTTAAATCCAAATTTGCACATTAATCCATTTATTTATGTGATCATAGTCTTGCATCCATAAAATAAATAATGCATTATATAGAAATAAAATAAATAAAATTTGGCATAATCATGAGATTTAATTAGAAGTTTGTTTATTGAGAGGACAATAACAAACCAATGAACCTAGGGAAAAACTCTTTTGAGCCAATTTGGTCTCGAGTTTGTAGAATTCCACCTATGTCCTACATATCTCCTTAGTTTGGTTTCACCTTAGCTCTCTTGAGAACCAAATCCATCTTCCCGATAGCTCCATCCTTACACTAATTTTACTTCACTCACAGATGAATGGAACCAAAAATGTGGGTTTTCATAAAAGAAATTGTGGGCACATAATCCCATGCATAATTAGGAGGGAGGGATGATGCACTGATCATAAATTCATTTTAAAAATAATAATTCAAAAACATGAAATAATTAAATTAAAAGAAACCATGCACATACATAGGTCGATCAAGTCTCTTGATCATCCACAAGTGTAATGAATACACATTTAAAATAAACATTTTAGTATTCATTTTAATTCATTCTTCTGTTAAGATAAATATGCATGAATTAATCTAATTAATTATCTGATTAATCAATTAATTCAGTTTATCTTAATTTATATCTAATTTATAACGAAGACACACATCTGATATAATTTTAATATACAAATAAATTAATTTTATTTAAAATTAATTAAGTACTCAACTTTTACTTAGGGAAAATATGACATGTACCCATCTAAAATACTCAGCATGGTCCTTGTCGTATACAGTGCACTCACATGACATGTCATATCAATGACATGTGATGTAATTTCATGGCATGCATTTTCAAATAAACTATGCATAAAATACATAAAAACTATGACGTGTATACCAATTTAATGCATGTAGAGTATAAAGTATTCAATGATCTTGCAAGTCTTGAAGTTCATTATTTTACACAGATTTAATTAAGCATTTAATATAATATAAAACCTATCAACTGACATGTACTATAAAATTAATAACACACAGACTCATATTGATGAGGTTTAACAAAGTAATTAATTAATTTCCTTTTAGAAAAAATTAATTTATTTGGTGTACAAGTAGTTTTGGAATGTATTATGCACAAATGGGTAAGAATTAATTATGTTGCATGGATTTAATTACACCATGTGTGAATTAACTACGTGACATGTGAATTAATTACAAAATGTGTAAATTAATTACATTTCATGTGTATTAATCACATCACATGTGTATTAATTACCCTATGTGTGATTTAATTACCCTACATGTGAATTAATTACATAGTGTATGAATTAATTACACTTCATGTGAATTAATTACACGACGTGAGAATTAATTATAAAATGTAAATTACTTACATCATGTGCGCATTAATTTCCCTATGTGTGTGTTAAATATACTATATGTAAATTAATTATAACATGTGTGATTTAATTAATTAATCAATATTTATTTAACACACAACCACCACATCATGTGGGGTTACATGATATGTTGATAAGTTACATGTCATGTAACCCTACAATAATGTATCACCTATGAATGGTTCTTTGGATGTTTTTAATTTATTTTTAATCAATTCTATTTTATATGAACAAGAAATTAAGTGGATAAGAATATATCTCAACAATCTTATTAAAATAACAAATTTATTGAATTGAAAACTAGCTTTTAAATACATAAATTACCAACGATCAATAAAAATTTATAAATTTAACACATCCACTTTGATACCAATTGATGGTTCCAGACATAGTAGAAGTGCCTACTGAGCCTATAGAAAACTAATATTTTTTTCTTTATATTAAATATACCATCTACAATGTACATGATGTGAATACCATGACCAATTTTTTTAAAGAATATTGAAAAATATTTTTTCTAGAACCAAGAGAGAAAATATTTTCACATTAATTTATAATTAATTTAATAGCATAAAGAAATACCTTAATATTTAGTTCTTTATTTGATGTAGGTGTTGATCATCCAAAGGCCTTTTAGTTGTATTTTCATTCCATTGATGAGGAACCAAAGTAGATCCATTCTAGTTGTGATACACACATGATCCTTTGATCTTAGAACATCACTGATGGTGCTCTAAGTGTTATCACGGTAGTACCAATCATCTTGTATCATTCCCTTTATCATAACCATGATCCCTTCAGTATATAAGGACCATATCTTGATCTCTATATCTTGAGAGAAAGGAAAGAGAAATATTGAATCTCTCTATCTTGAGAGAAAACACTACAAACATTTTGATTGATAGAAAATTTTCTAGGGAGGAGAATGTTGTGCATAATAACCAATCCACATAATTTACATAATTATCTATTTATAAACCCAGGGTTAAGGTTTCATATTAAATAATTGAAAAAAGACTCTTAATAATAGTTAAAATGAAAAGGAACCCCATTCCATGTAAAATAATAATATTATTATTTTATTTCATGGAGTGTGCTAACTCACACAATGATAAATATCATCACTAGACTAATAACTGGGTCCACTCATTCTCCTTGGAATTTATTGAATTTATGAATAAATATAATAAATAAATATTATATTCACAATATAGTGAGTAAAATATTTATTTTAATATTTTATCAACTATATAAATTAATTATTACCTTATTAATAACAAACAATAAATATTATACATTTAATAAATAAATAAATATTATATTCACAGCCTGAAAAATATTTTTTTTGATATTCATGTAATCAAATAAATAATTTATTAATTACTGAACAATTATTTATTACCTTATGAATAAAAAATATAAATAATTATTATATATTCATGTAATTAAACAATTACCTTGCGTATAAGTATTTATTTAATATCTGTGATTATTTAATAAATCCTGAATAAATATTATTTCTTAGTCTAAAGAATAACATTTCTTCCAAATCTTAAATATAAATAATATTTAATTGAGATAAAAGAAAACACTTCATGTGTGACCCTCTTGGCCTCTTCCTCGATGACATTAGGTAGACTTGCCTAAAGTCCAAGATTACTATCTAGCAATGGGTCAAGGAACCCAAAGAGGAAGATGATATGCTGTAATGAAAACAACCACATATGAACACTCACTGTGTAATATAATCCTTTTATTGTGATATCTCATCTAGTAGGTTTCACACCTATGTCATCAACCTATATCTTTGATGCATCTTTCTTTGACTATATCAAATAAACTCATCATTGTACCATGATCATAGAATTTTAATGTGATGGGTTCATTTCAATAAAAGGGTCAAGATATCAACTTCCATAAAGATGGAAGGGACAAATCCTTCTTTGACTTATTCATTAATAACACATATTTCATGGTACAACCAACATACCCAACTTAACCAAAAATGTATCATCATGGTTTACAATAATACATTAATGCACACAAGTCATGAAATGCATTAATAATAATCTTAATGTATAAGGACCATTACACATGCTTGCAAATAGGAATATCTGATGACATATAAACATGAAAAATTCCTACTGGCAGGTCTTTTCTCATAATCTATTGTTATGGATACTACTAAGTGTGAAATTCATGAGATAAAATCCCTACTATAACAAAACAACCTAATTCAACTAGAAAAGACACCCAAGCTGGTTGTCACAGTGGTGAGGTGAAATAGGATAATAGAAACAAGTCTTATATATAAAAAAAGAAGACATACAACTAGAGTAAAAAGCATAAGAACTAAATAAAACCAAGAGACATAAAATCCAATACAAACTAGATAAACCAAAAAGCATGAAAATACAAGACCAACAAGTTTCCATGTGACTAACTGTCACCTCCAAGTCATCTCGCTATGAAGGCTATGATGAGAAGATAATCTGACATGTTATATAATTCCCTTCCCTTTACTTGAATCTTTCAAAACAACATCTACAACTTCCCAATGGAACAATTATGGTGTGAGCATAAAGCACATTAGGATTCCACCATATAATCAATAAAAAATTCTAATATAAATAATGAAATAGTTATAGTTTTAAACCAACTATAGTTTTTCAAATCATTTTCATAAATCATCTCTTGGTTTTTCATAAATTCCCTTCATATTCTCATATAAAGGAATATGAAAAGTGATAAAGCATGAAAGATTAATCAATATAATCCATGGATGCACCACAAGTTAAACATATAAGAAAATAACCATGGCCAATCCATTATGTGAAATGATGTGAGAAAATAACCATGACCAATCCATCATGTGAAGACATGTGAGAAAATAACCACGACTGATCCATCATGTGAAAGCATGTGAGAAAATAACCATGATCAATCCATCATGTGAAAATACAATCATAAATGGAAAGGCACACCATTTTGGATCTAACCTATGAGTATATGTAATATACATAAAAATAAATCCCCAATCCAATCCTATAATGGATACAACTGGTATAACCTCTAGTGGTATTACACCCACTAATGTGAAAGAGAACCTTAAGTAGAATTACACACACTATGAGTGACATGTTTATTACTGATGCACCCAAGGTTACCCAATGTTCTAAGATTGTCCAAAACCATTTAAAACCCCATATTAACAATTTATAAAACATTTTCAAAGAAAATAAAATATACTTCGGTGCTTGAAACCCCATTTTTAAACCAAAACCACCATTAAATCATATTATCAAACACTTGGTACGAACAAACCATTTTTAAAGAAAAACCCATTTAAAAATGATTTCTTTACAAAAAATCCATTGTAATCACAAATAAATTAAAGTTAATTAATAAACCAAAGGAATTTATAATAACAATAAGAAATTCATAGAATTATCCCTTTGTATAGAAACACCTACCACAAGAACAGAGGTGGAACTAATCACCTTTTAAAAATGGAGTTCGGGGAAGAGTAGATTGGGTCCTTATAATCCCAAATCCATAATAAACATACCAATACCCTTTAAAACCCCTTAAATACGACATAAACATCCCATTTGGTTTCAAATGAGTCAAGAGGAGAAGATATATAGCGATGATCTACAAAGAAGAGGGTAAACTGGACCAAGAACGCAACATACCTTGAGATGATTTGTTAAGAACAAAAGAAATCCACCTAGAATACCAAGAGAGACGCCTATAGACAATTGGGGAAGTATTAGGTCAATCCAATATGAGATCAGGGGGACATTATAGGTTAAAACATGGTCCCAAGGATTTTTAATTAAAAATCCAAATCATTAAAAGTCTGTGCATGCAATTTGTTAGAGAGGCCACACGGTTAGGAGAAACCATGCAACTTAACCATGTGTCCTATATAGAGATTATTTTTGTGGTACATGGTTTGTACATATGGTTACTTTAATTTTGTTCCAACAATTCATAACCCATCTACCTAGGGGTTTATAGTTTATAGGGGTGGTCGCATAGTTTGGAAAAATCATGCACCCCCTTCTAGTAGACCATTTTTGGACACACAGTTTCTAGGTCCAAATCACATGGTTTTTTCCTAACTGTGCACTAACCATGCACAACCCCAAGAGATTAAAATTTTTTTTATGAAAATTCCTAAAACGAACCCAAAGTAAGACCCAACCAAAGCATCATCAAAACAAGGGTCAAGAAGTACCTATAAGAAATTAAAAGAATGATATAATCACCCAACTATAAAGGATTTGTGTCCTTAGAAAGTGATCAAGATTTTAGAATCAAAAAAAGAGAAGGCTACGACTACCTCATAAATAATTCTTGCTCCCACATATCATGGATATAACATATTCACTACCATAGTACTCAAACCAAGGGAATAATTTTACCCCAAAATACCTTATCCTGGTGATCCATAATCTAAATTGGTAGCTCAATAATAGTGGTATCATGATCAAGATAAAAATCTTATAATTTAATCACATGGGAAGGATTTGGTCGATACCTCATCAGTTTGGAAACATGAAACATATTTTTTAATATAATTCAAAAGAGATGGTAAGTCCAACTGATATGTCACTTTTCCAAGTCGCTCCATGATCTCAAAGGGGCCAATAAACCTCGGTACCAACTTACATTTCTTACTTAATAAATGATGTCCCAAACGAGGTGAAACTCCGAGAAAAACATGACCACGAACCTCAAACTCTAGCGGACATCGATGATGGTCCACATAATATTTATGATGACTCTTTTTAATGACTAACCACTTCCAAATCAACTGCACATTTTCTGTCATCTCCTGAACAAGACTCAGCCCAAACAAGGACCTCTCTCCGAATTCTTCCCAGCATAAAGGGAATCTACATAGACACCCATAAAACAATTTAAAGTATACCATCTTTATTGAATCATGATGACTATTTTTATAGTAAAATTTCACCAGAGGCAAATTATTTTCCCAAGATCCACCAAAATCAAGCAGGGAAGCCCAAAACATATCCTCAAGAAACTAGATAGCTCTCTCTATTTTTCAATCCATATACAGGTGAAAATCCATGATCAATTTCAACTGGGAACCCATCACCTCCTATAAAACTTTCTAAAACTTATATGTGAACCTCAAGTCCCTATTAGAAAAAATCATAGAGGGAACCCCATGAAGTCTCACAATCTCTTGGATGTATAATTCTCTAAGATGTTACATTATTATCGTCTCTTTGATTGGTAATAAATGAGATGATTTCATAAGTCAATAAAACATCACCTAAATCAAATCTTTTCCACTAGGAGTATATGTAAAAATAATGAAAAATTCCATGGAAATATTATCCCACTTCTATACTAGAATGTGTAAAGGTTTCAAAAAATCATGTAGGTCTCTAGTGTTTCACCTTAATTTTTTGACAAGTGAGACACTATGAAACAAAATATACAATCGACCACCTCATCCCTGGACACAAATATGGATGTATCAAGTTATTATACATCTTGGTATCCCTAGGGTGTATAGACCAACCTGACTGGTTTCCACTATCCATCAACTCCCACCTCAGAGAAATCAGAACAACCAACCTACTACAGAAGCACACAACTCCATTGGGAGACCAAGACCACTCACCCAAGTTCTCCCCACCATAAAAACTTTTACCTAAGTGTTAAAAAATCTTTGTCTATCACCTTCTTGATTCGAACTCTCTCATCAATATATGATTAATCTTTCATCTATACCAAGAACACCTATCCACCAACCTCTTCCACTCCCAAGATCATCTTAGCAAACAAACTCATCAAAGACCACTCCTCAACCAATTACTTCACAGATTGTGTCAATAATTTTTTTCTCAACGCATCGGAAACCACATTATATTTCCCATGAGTGTATGAAATATAAAAATAAAAATTATAAAGATACTCCACCTAGCATATTTAATGTAAGTTTAGATCCCTATGAGTATAAATATATTTTAGGTTCTTATGATCAGAATACATTATAAACTAATCCCCAAAGAGATAGTGATACCTCATTTTGAGTGCATGCATAACTGATTCCATATCAAGATTATGGGTAGGGAAGTTATTCTCATGAGGGAATAACTAGTGATATCCATAGGCCACCACCTATTTCATTGGCATCAAGGCACATCCCAAACCCATACCAGAAGTATCATAGAAAAAATCATAACCTAAACCCAATTCTAGAAGAATAAAAAATAGTGATGAAGTCAACATAACCTTTATCTCCTCAAAATATCTCTTAAATTTTTAATTCCATTCAAAATTTACACCCTTGTGGGTTAAATCTGTCGACAAAGATGCGATCTTGGAGAAATCCTAAACAAACTTCCTATAGTAACCAATTAATACCAAGAAGCTATGAATCACAAACACATTTATGGACTTCTCCCAGGACATAATTTTCTATAATTTTTTAGGATCCATTGAGACTCCCCTCTCAGATATAAAATGTACTAGAAATTTCACTTCCTGGATCCAAAACTCACATTTGTAAATCTTACTATATAAACGATGTACCTTCAAGGTTTGAAGAATTATATCCAAATGGTATGTATGATCCTAATATGATTTGGAGTACACAAAAACATCATCCATGAAAACAATAATAGAATATTTAAAAAACTAATGAAATATTTAGTTCATCAAATCCATAAATATTGCATGAGAATTAGTGAGACCGAATGACATAACCATAAACTTGAAATGTCCATACCGAATCCTAAACACTATCTTGGGTGTATCTTATTTCTTGTATTTTCAACTAGTGGTACCTCGACCAAAGGAAAATATTTTAAAACCATCATGATCCTCTAAGATAGCCAAAGAGATCAGCAATCCTAGGAAAATGATATTTTTTCTTAATAGTCACCATATTCAACTTTTGATAATCCATGCAAAGTTTGAGACTCTCGTTTTACTTCTTAGAAAAGAGGAAAACCCATAGTGACATGATAGGATGAATAAATCCCTTATACTTTAGGTCCTCAAGTTTAAATTTATGTTCCACCAACTTAGTAGGTTCCATTAGATAATATGGCATAGAAATGAGCATCTTACTAGGGAGTGGGTCAATAGTAAACTTGACCGCTCTCTATAGTGGTAAACCATAAAAATAATTTGAAAAAACCTTGGGGTATGCACACAACACTAAAGGAAGTAGAAAACCCAAATAGGGGTCAAAAACATCAAGAAACATCTCTAAAAACTGACATGATATTACTCTATCATAAGGAACAACAAAACCTTCCCTTCCCGATCGGGGGTCCCACTAACCTAGGAAAACCTGAGTAACCTAATCAAAAGATAAAAAATGAACCCAATGATTATAATAGACTATCTAGGCATTAACATTGATAATAAAATCCATTCCAAGTATCAAGTAAAATATTTCAACATTGAGAATAAAAAGCCCCACACCACCTTGAAGTCAATTATCACCGCTTGATACATGAGACACTTGAAACCTTGTTCAAGCCTATTCCCCAAAAGTGTAGAAAGATAAAAAAATAATTACATAAGTTAATAATGTAATCCCAATACTTAAACTAACTTTTAATATATAAAATAATGAGTATCACCAGTTTGAAAAAAATCTAGCACCATAAAATATGAAATAAACACTCTACCTCTAATATTAGCTAGCCCCACTTCAGATTCCTTTGATGAACACTCTACCATATAAATCCATTTGGCCTTAGCCACATGAACACACCCTAGATTTAGGATTAGACCCACCACCCATGGAATCATCATTACTAATCTATGAACCTTTGGTGAGAGTGGATCCAACCTTACTACCCTAGTATATCCTTTCACAAAAATGCCTCAGGTAGCCCGATAGACCACAATGATGGAAAGTATTAAGAGTATTAATACAATTAGGATTGATGTGATTATGCCTTACACATTGGTAGAAGACAAACTATTTTTTTCTAGATGACTCCCTTTAAACTAGTCCTGAAGAAAACTAACCACCCTTGAGCTTCCTTTTTTGTCTAGAAGACACACCCTGGCCTATAACTACACCAACTGATGCTCCATCCAAATCAGTCTTTCCAGCTATGCCAGCCTTCACCAAAGCTGCTTTTTTGACTACCTTCACAAATTCATAAGACACATGTGAATCAACATAAACTAAATGCCAGGTCTCAGTACCAACTCAATCCTTTGAGCCTTTAGGTACTCATTGCTGAATAGCACCGGTGCCAAATGCACCAACTCAGCAAAATGGGTGGAATACTCCAAAATAATACACTCTCCTCACTAAAAGTTTAGAATCGCTTGGGTATTTATTTCATATAATGTATTAGGGTAAAATAAATGATTAAATATTTTCTTGAAAGAATTATAGGTAAGATACTCATACAACTTAGCTTGCACAATAGATTCCCAACATCTCCTTCTCAGTCCCTCGAGCATGTACATGGAAAAACCCAACTTAGATTCCTCATGAGTCTTAAAGAAGTTGAAGATCCTCTCAATATTTTCAATCCACTCATTATATTATTGGGGGATTTCCTCACCACAAAATATAGGTGGATGTTTCTTAGTGAATTCTAGTCCATGATCCACTGCATGTCCCCGATTCCTGACACCCGCTTGACCTAGAGTCTGAATAGTGTAGATTATAGCTTCTACCAAAGAAGGGTTAATCAGAGTATTTTCTTATAGAAATTGTCTCATAAAAGTCCTCACATGGATTAAGAATATCTCTTCTAGGAGGAATCATCTAATAATCAAGAGACAATAACCAATCAAAGTTTTGAGGAAAATTCCAAAATCATTAGACCAACTTCAAGGATTCATGTGAATGACTTAAAAAATAATAATTTAAATCAATTTGAATTATACCAATGAAAATAAACAATTTAAAAAGGAAATTATCCATTTAAATAAACTCCCCATCGAGTTCATTCAAATAACCTTAAACTTTAAGTATCAAACTTCGTAAAAACAATTTCCAACCAACCATGGTAATTTGAGTTCAGACATAGATGTGAGCTAACCAGGCACCCTACCATACTTACTATCCAAATACCAATGATCCTAACTCCTGTCTACCTAAGACACAGAAAAAAACTCAATAAGTGTTAACACACTTCATGCTGAGCATTTCCCTTTGATACAATTCTCTAACAAACCAACCCAAGTCAACTAGACAAGCCACCCGAGACAGCCTATCACATTGGTGAGGTGCAATAGGATAATGGAAACAAGTTTCATATATAACAAAATAATTCATGAAACCAGATTATAAAGTGGAAGAAAGAGATATATGCAAGTTCTATACAATCCAATCCAAACTGGATAAACCATAAAGTATGACAAGACAAGACCAAATATCTCCATGTGACCAATTTTCATCTCCAAACCACCCAAATATGAAGTCTATGATGAGAAGATAAGCTGGCATACTATATAATTCTCTTCCCTTTACCCAAATACTACAAAAAACATTTATAACCGCCTAAAGGAAAAGTTTTCATATGAGAAAAAATACTAGTAGGATTCCACCACAAAATCTATACAATGTATAATATCAAGAATGAAACTTTTCTAGATTATAAAAAATAACATTTTTCACATGTCAATTCCATTTTGAAATTATCCCTTGGGTTTTCATAAAATCCTTTCATATTCTCAAAGTAAAGAATATAAAAAGTGATAAAGCATGAAATATTAATCAATAAAATCCATGGATACACCATAAGGTAATATTGTAAGAAAATAACCATGACCAATCTATCATGTGAAATTAAGTAAGAAAATAACCATGACCAATCCATTATGTTAAATCATATGAGAAAATAACCACGACCAATCCATCATGTGAAAGCATGTGGGAAAATAACCATGACCAATCCATCACGTGAAAATCAAATCATAAATGAAAACACACTATTTAGGGTCTAACCTATGGCTACATATACTAGATATAAAAATAAAACCCCAATACTTTCCTATAGTGGATCCAACCAGTATAATGTATAATGGAATTACACCCACTAAAGTGATAGAAAACCTTAAGTGGTATTACACACACTATGAGTGACATGTCTATTCCTGACACACCCAAGGTTACCCAATGTGATAAGTTTCTTAAAAACCATTTAAAAATAAATTATCACAAGTTATAAAACATTTTCAAGGAAAATCCATTCTTATTTGGTGCTTAAAAACCAAATTTTAAACCAAAACCACCATTCAATCATTTTATAAAACACTTGGTGTGCACAAACTGTTTTTAAAAAAACCCCATTAAAAATGATTTCTTTCCAAAAATAAATTTTAATCAAAAATTAATTCAATTCAATGAATAACCCAAATGAATTTACAAAAAAAAGTAATTCAAAGAATTATACCTTTGTATAGAAACACCCAGCTCAAGAACAGAGGTAGAACTAATCACCTTTGAAAACGGAGATCAGGGAAGATTAGATTAGGTCCCCATGATCCTATATCCATAAGAAACACATCAATCCTCTATCAAACTACTCAAATCCAACATACATAACACTTTGAGGTTCCCACGAGGAAAGAGAAGAAGATATATAGTGAGGATCTACAAAGAAGAGGGTAAATCGGACTAAGAACACAATATACCTTGGGATGATCCATTGAGAACAAAGGAAATCTTCTGGGTAAGGATTAGGTTGATCCAATATAATATTAGGGGGTCATTAGAGGTTAAACCTGGGTCTTAGGGATTTTTAATTAAAAATTCAGAGCATTAAAAGTCTACATGCATGGTTTTCTAGAGAGATCGCATGGTTAGGAGTAACCATGTCCCTTAACCATTTTCCATATACATAGCTTCTATTTAGCGTGAAAGGTTTTTCCAAATGGTTACTTTAACCATGAAACAACTGTGCATAACCCATTTGCCTAGGGGTTCATAGTTTGGAGGGGTAGCTGCATGGTTTAAACAACCTGTACGCCCCCTTCCAGTAGAACATGCTTAGCTACATAGTTCCATGGGACAAACAAAATGGGTTTACCTAACCATGTGCCAATCGTGCATATCCATAAGGGATCCCAATTTTTTTCAATAATTCCTGAAACAAACCCAAAGAAAGACCCAACCAAATCACAATAAAAAAGAGGGTCAAGAAGTAACTATAAGAAAGTAACAGAACATTACACACACCTGCTTACAAGTACTCACACCTAACAATCAATATACTATGTATCCCTTCATATATTATTATGTGACCATAAAAAAATATTTATGGACACCTTCATGGTTCTCATTATAGGGGGAACTTCTATGACTATTTCAATGTGATAAATATTATTGAACATTATCACCTTAATGTTATGTAAAAGAATAATAAACATGTGATAAAATATTAATATTCAAATCCATGAATATACAGGTAATATAATGTATAAATTAGTTGGTTCTAGGGAACCAACTCTAACACCATGGTTGATTCTCTAATTTGGCATGAAAGCTTAGATCTCCCCTGACCGGTTGATTGATTCATTATGCACAGTCGAATGGTATTTTATTGCATGTAATAATGGACATGGAATGAGGGGGAATAAAATCTATCTTCTCATAGAAGATTCTTAACAAAATATGGGTTCCCAAAAAATCAAGAAGTGTAGTCTCACAGAATAATGAAATTTTTTTCTTGTGGTAGATTGGAGACATAGAAGAATTTTTCAATAGAATATTGAAATTTTCTTCTTATAGTGGCAGGGCATAGAAGAAAGGATTACTGACCTAAAGAAAGGAAAAAAATAATGAAGTTTTTCATAATATAGTTTAATGATAGGTAATTCATATAAGTTTACCCCTAGTCAAATTTTATTCATCACGGAAGGCTACTTCATAGAAGTAGGGACAAAAATATGGATTTTAATATTAAGTGACAATAAAAATTTGTAATGTAAACTCCCATCTTCCATCACCAAATTAAGTGATTAAAATTTTGATATGAAATATTCCTTTAAAAAATGTTTATCCCCAAAAAAATGAATAATGATAAATTGAACGAATTTATTCAAGAGATCTAAAATTATCAAAATAATTAACAAAAAAAATTTTCAATGAGGAATCATAAGAAATTTGTTTTTTAGTTGAATGAGAAATCAACACCTGGATATTTGATCTATTTAAAACCAGAAATACAAATTTTTTTCATGATAATCAAGGAATTTTAATTTTAATATAAAATTAATGAAAATCACATAATCTCTACTGAAAACATAATTTTAACATTAAAAACTGTAAAATTACTAAAAAAATATGATAAAAATACAACAAAAATAGGACACATCAAATTCCCCCACACTTAAAAACTTACTTATCCTCAAGTAATCAATAATTGGTCTTTGAAAGAAAATGAAAGAAATAAAAGTTAAAAGCATAAAGTAGAAATATTAAACATTAATTTTCATTGGAACTATATTTTGAGATGGGTAGAGATTTTCAAATAATTTTCAAATATTTCTCAAAAAAGGTGCCTAGGTTAATTCAAATACACAATAGAGACCAAAGAAGTAAAAATTCATCCATCATTAAAAATTTCATGCATACTATATGAAAATATCCTAGTTCCTTACTTTAATCCAAGTTCATGTTTCAATTCTGAGAGTGAAAAAAAGTTTGATTTAAGTGGAATTAAAATTTTAACAAGATACACCTTCAATTATTACTCTCCCTTATGTTGTAAAAATCAAGGATCCATTTTTCAATTCATTGATACAACATAAAAAAATCATATAAGTCAATTTCAATATTTTTAATTTTGTTTTGATATTCCCCTCACCTCACTAAACTCATTTATGAAAATTATACAATTTATTTTTTTATATTTTTTTAGGCCATGAATGTGAAAATCATTTACTGGATTAAAAGTGGATTTTTTAAATAGCCTGATGTCTCAAAGATTCACCATAGGATCCCAATTTCAAAATTTACTCTAGTTAAAACGGGATTATTTGAAAATATTTTTAGTTGGACCCCATAGGTATTTTATTTTAAAAAGGTTAAGTCCCCTATGTTAAAATTCACACATCCAGAATCTTTAAGTTATAATTACAATTCTATAAAGATTTATCCTACCACACTCTCTTACATAGTTACTAAACTAAATTATGATAAAAATAGTGGGTAAAAACACTCATAAATCATGAAATTACAAAAATTTCATAGTCAATGTCAACATTAGTAACCTTTATGCAATTATTCACTAGGAAAGACAACATTTTAAAACAATTAATATCTTAAAGACCCAAAGATTTTGATTTTTTTGAAAACATTTGAAAAAAGTTGAGGATTTTGTGATATATATAAATAATTGAAGTAAAATTAAACATATTGAAATATACCTATCCTACACACTTAAAACCCAACATTTTCACCAATTTTGAATCCTAAGATGAGAGAAATTTTTAAACCATTTGATTCAAAATAGATTTGTAATGCAACAGACATAAATCATATTCAAGGGGTATAAGAAAGTCCAAAAATAGTTTTCCTCATTAACTTGATTATATAGAATATAATTTCATGCATTTTATTTTATGAAATAATGTAATAATTTAAAATAAATATTAGATAAGTAGAATGTTCATCATTATGTACAACACTAAAGTGAATTTGAATCCAAAATCATTTTAAAGAGTGGAAGAAATGTTTGAAATTTCTATTCAATTTTATTTTTGATTCTCTATATATCATCAAGAATTAAACCCATCCATAAAAATGGATTCACACAATTCTATTCAAAATAATGTAAATTATCCTAAACTTAATTCCCATCACCATGCACCAAAAGAATTAAATGAACAATTAAAAACAATACTCCCCAGAATATAGAAGATTTTATCATTCGAGTTCCACAAGATATAATTTCCTTTCTAACACTAAGAATTACCTATGATTACTCTATACAATTTCATTCAAAATTGAATCATATTAACATTAATATGAAATTTTTTTAAATATCAATGAGAATATTAACTAAAATATGAGTTTAGGAAACTTTTTTCTAGAAAGTTCTAGGATGTAGCTCATTCTTGAGGCCGCTCTAAAACTTTTGTGAATTTCCTATTGATTCAAATAGTGTATTTTCCTAGAGTATAATTTTAATTGTTTTTAGGGGCTTATAGTAGACAAGTAGGAGTTATTATTATTAAATAGAATAGAAAAAAGAAAATAATTACATATTCATGGGTTAGTTCCCATGAAACACTGAAGTTATAGTCCCCTATTAAACTTAGTGATGACATAACTTTAAATGAAATATATAACAACCAAAACCTTCATTTTCCACTCAAAATACTATTTTATTCTATGACCATTAACAAAAAATGGTCTATTATCCTCTCTAACTAGATTGACAACAACATTTACCAATACCCTCATAATGGTGAAAGGTCTAAACCATATGTTCCTAAGTTTACCAGAGAATAACTTCATATTTATATTCTATGTTCTGAATTATATATTCATATATTTTTTTTTCTCTCATTATAAATTTCATCATTTTCATAATATTCCCTTATAATCTCATCCATTTCTCATAACTCCCACAACCTTCTCTCCCCATCTGACTTGGAATCAAAATTCAAGTCCTCCACTACCCAATAAGAATTGTGTTATATCTCTATAAGTTGATGACATTTTTTCCCAAACAATATCCTATTTGGAGATATTACTATATGAGTATTGTAAGAAGTTCTATAATCCCATAAATTTTCTTCTAATTTTACTAACCACTCATTCCTACAACTACACAATGTCTTCTCCAAAACCTATTTAATATCTCTATTATAAATCTTAACTTAACTACTGGATTGAGAGTGATAGGTGGTTTCATAACTATGAGTACACCCATATTTCTCTATTAAATCTTTAATATTATATTTCTTTAAATGAGTGCTATTATTGGTGATAATATCCTCGGGAACTCTAAATCAGGAAAATATATCCTTCTTGATAAATTTAACAGCATTGACAGTAAAATCATTTGGAAGCAAAATAGCCTCAACCGACATAGATATAAAATCCATAATCACATGTATGTATTTATTCCCATTATATGATATTAAAGGTTCCATGAAATCTAGGTTCCATAGATAAAAAAATTCAACCTCATGAATACCCTTTTGGGGAAGCTTCTGTTTCCTACCAATATTTCCTAGCATTTGACACTTTTCACAACCAACTACCAGACTCATGAAATATTTTTACAAATTTGGATAGTAAAAACTAGTTGGAATAATTTCTGGGAATTTATGTCACCCACATGGTGTCCTCCCCATGATGAATATTAAAACATCTTATATATTGGAATAATTTCCTCATTATCCACAAATCTACTAATTATACCATCAATACATATCTTAAAAATCAATGGATCTTCCCAAAAATAACATTTCATCTCATAAATGAAATTATTCATTTGGTTATATAAAAATTCATTGGGAATGACACCTACTACTAAGAAGTTGACAAAGTTTTTATACTAAGAAGATTGACTCACTGAATCAAAAACAATTTTTACATTTAGGAATAGGGTGTTTATCCCTTTTGGTTCATCAACTTAGGTTATGGGTAATCTATACAAGTGTTTAGTGACCACATTCTCTATAAGGACCCAACCTTAAACATGACATAATATTGAGTTTTAGTCAAGAAATTACTTTATTTTACATTGAGGATCTTTTCAGGTTTAGAGTTTTAGAAAATTATTCCATAATTAATACATAAAATCTTAATTTAATACAAATAGGATTCCTCTAAAATATTATCCATTTATTTTATAATATAAAACTTTTAAAATAAAACATGATTTCTTTTTCATGAAAAATATTCACAACTTTCAACTTGACTTCCTCCTTTTTATTACCCATTATTATACCCTATGAAAAACATTTTTAAACTTGAGATAAGAACAAAATTAAGGGACATAAAAAGAAATAAAGAAACGTTTAGTCCATGAATACTTTAAACCCAGGAATTGTTTTTCACAAAGTTATAATTTTCACACACAAAACATAAGCTCATTAAATTTCCTCATGAAATCATAGGATTCCTATAAAAATACATAGAAAACATAAATAATATAGGTAACTTGTTGAATCAATTCCATTTAACTCTTAGAGTATATTTCACGAAAACATATGGAGTAACCTTCATTGTTACATTTGGAATACCAACCACAGTGTATTCCCTTAATCTCTTAGGAGAAACCTTACCGGTTAACTCTGTATCATTACCCAATGTATTAGAGAGCTATCATGGGATCACCTGCCCTAATTTTATACCACCTATAATTATAAAATATGCTCAATAACCATAACATAATCATAATACATAAAACAATCATAAAAGAAAAAAATAACATTTCCACTTTGAAATCACATTTTATTTTTACAAAGCCGCACACTCATAAATGAAACAACATTATTTGAAAATCAAATGGTCAGATTTTAAAGGATACATAAAGACATTAAAGTGAAATGAAACCAAGAAATTACATTCATGACGTATATGTTTAAAAAACACCACTTTTATCTTAAAAAATAGTTAAAAGAGTAACTTTAAAAGTGGGTTTTAAAATAAAATCTCTTACCATGGGTCCGACTCATCACGTATAATCTTTATATTTATGAATAATAAAGTTAGGTTAATTATGTACTTTCTTGAAAACCTTTTAAAGTTTATTATTAATTTTATATTACTTATTATCATGTTATAAAAATTACTCATTTATTTAAGTTCATGTCAGATATTTTTTTTGATATCCGATACTTAAGTCCAAAACAAATTCAATATGATGTCAATAGCCAAAGTGGTTATAATTACATAATATGAAGAGTAATATTCATGAAATAATAATAACCTGTATTCATTAATTATAATTTTAAATCAAACCATTTATGTATGATTATGAAAAATGAACAATGTTATAATCATGAAGATGGTAGGCCATACATACGCTTGAGTAACGTTTCCATTTTTCAATGATCATTATGGAAAGAAGTTAGTTACTATTTTTTATTTCCAGAATGATCATAATATCATAAATATTATATTAATAATTTAAATATACTTATATATATATATCATCCATGTGATGTGGTGATGAAAAACAAATCACATTTCTTTGTGAAAGTGATAGTTCTCACATACGTACGAATGACGTTGTCATTTTCTTGTGAATGGAAAGGTAAAAAATTAAATGATATATTAACTTTTAATAATGATAAATATGTCATGAATATCATATATAAACTTTAATTCCATCTTTATAACCAGTCATGAGAGATGGTGATGGAAAAAAATTATATTGGTTCGCGAGGTGGTAGTTTTCCACACACATGAACAACAATTCTTTTCCCATTAAATGGAAGTGGAGATGAATTTTGGTGATGATATTAACATAATAACATATTATTATATTTAGGATACTATATTTATTAATCAATATTGGTTTAAGATTATTTTAATTAAGCGAAATAAGAAATAAAATGGAAACGCTTAATTAAAAATGATACCTCTTCTTTAAATGATCTCCTTTGATTAATACCCCAACACCTCTAAGGAGGGCGTTCTGCCAAAACTAAGTACTATATATTATTAGGAGGAATTATATGAAGGGATTTTGATAGATATTATTTGATCCAAAATTATTTTTAAGTGTATTTAAATAATAAGAATGAGTGCGCTTTTACAGGAGAGGGGAGGGGCACTCTTGGAATTCTTCAAAATAATAAATTATTATAAGGCTATTATAGTGACAAAGACTTCCAAATGGACTATAAATGAATAGGGGAAGAAATTTTAGACCATATATTATCCCATTTATTATTATTTAATATTTTTTTATTTTTAAATAATTTATTAATTTATTAATTCAATAAAATATCATTATTGTCACATTTGATACTATTTATTTAATTTGACTCCAAATACATCAATACAAAAATGGAATTGAAACATAAAGCTTTAAAATATCTATAATATATCTTATATATCTATAAAATTAGTTATACATAATAAATCATCCAAAATTTATCAAAATTAATATTATGGAAATCAATTATTTTATTTTTATATTAATTAAATAAATACTATTTTAGCATTGAAGAAGCTTTTAAGGTAAATATATAATTTATAAAAAATTAAAAATAAATTTATATAATGAAACTAATTTCATTTAGATAAAAATATATATATAGTTTCATTCATATCTTCATTTTGATCCTATATGGACACATAAAAGATATTAAAAACAAAGTGTAATGGCCCAGGTTTTTGGGGTCCATTACGTTGTGAAAACCTCGTGTTGGGTTTTCTGGTCTAGGAATCACGGTGGTGTAGGCCTACCGATAGCCTTATGGCTCTGTCTACCGGTAGCTCTACCTATCGGTAGCAGCAGCCTACTGGTAGCTGGGTCTACAGGTAGCTGCGGCCTAACGGTAGCTGGGCCTACCGGTAGCTGCGGCATACTGATAGCTCGTTCTACCAGTAGCTGCGGCCCACCGGTAGTTGCGGCCCACCAGTAGCTCGGCCTACCGGTAGCTGCAGCCTACCGGTAGCAGCTACCTACCAGTGGCTCGGCCTACCGGTAGCGGCAGCCTACCGGTGGCTCGGCCTACCAGTGGCTTCAGCCTACCGGAATCTCGGCTATCGGTCGCTGCAGCCTACCGGTGGCTCGGCCTACCGGACGCTGCAGCCTACCGGTAGCTCGGCTACCGGTAGACGTCACCCACTGGTAGCCCTCAGCCACCGGTGTCTCTGGCCTACCATGCGGTTTCTTTCCAGTGGTGTTCCTTCTTGCGCAATTAGGGTTTTAAACCCAATTTTGACTCCTTTAAGAGTGTTTTAAAGCCCGGTAATGTGCGTGAATGTTTTAATTAATTAATTAATTAATTAATTAATGCATCGGTTTAAACCACCCAACCCCTTTAATGACGTGTGGGGTCGCGTGGCCAACCCGCGACCCTGTTCCTCACGTGGTTTCGTGTTCTTATCTCAACAGTATACGGCCCTTATAAACTAAAGGGTTAGGCATGGTTTCTTCTTTCCTCGATCGCGGCTTTTCACAAACATCTTTTGGTGCATCCGGAGAGCCGCATCGTTATCCGTAAAGTTCCGTGCCTGGCCTAAGCGTCGATTGTCTATCAACAAGTAGGGAATTTCTCCTTCGTCTCTCTCTTTTTTGTATCATGCGGGGTGGGCGTATTTTTGTTTCGGTAGAATTGGATAAACCAGACCTAAATAAAGATAATGAACGGATTATATAAATAATGAAGGGGGGGATGCGATTGTTGATGTTGTTTATATTATGATCATCTTTTTGAGTTGTGATGGCTTACGATTTCTGAAAATCAAGGTCGTTAGTGGTTGTTGTCTGTGCATTAATGAACCCCTGGTGGTGTTTTAAATGACTTGTTTTGTAATTGTAAACTCCTGATGTGAAAAGTAAATTGGTTAATCACGTATACCTGGCTAAATAAATTGGAAGCACCAGGATCAATCCTTATGTGATAACCCCCGGTTAAAGCACACGAAATTGAAATCATGGAGCGTGTAAAATCTTTTAAATCTGAAAATATAGGCACGACCCTGCTTTGTGTCAGTGGTAGTGGTTTGGTTGTTTCCTTTTTCCGGCTGATTGCTGGAGATGTGGGAGGGGATGGTATCCCCTGTTTTTATACTCTCGGTGGATGTGAAATTGGGAATGGGATTCCCTGTTGTTATAGATTTAGTTTTTGTGAGTTTTAAGACCAGGTGGTTACCTTGTTTATATCACAAATTGGGGTGGGATCCTCTGTTGTTGAGAACTGGGTGTGGGTGTTATGGTTGATGTTTGACTGTTTACTTTCCTGGACTTGTGCCTATGTTTTCTAGTTTCCCAGTAGTGCTTGAACTTATTTAAACATTATTACTGAACATGAAAACAAGAAGGGGACAAACGAGTTTTGGTTGGCAAGAGTCGTGACTCGGACTTGAGTGTTGTTGTGATCTGTAGGCTGTCTGGAAAAAAACCTAACTTTGGATGAGTTCTTGTTACCTATGTATATATACTTGTAGTTTTTTGTTTCTTATTCGCGCCCCACCCATGTTGAGAACTTAGTGCTGAACACCCCCATTTCATGGGGGAGGGTGTTTTCCCAACACTATTCTTAGTGGCTGGTTATTAGCTCCTTTTCTGCTCCCTTTCCCGGATAGTCCAAGTATCTTCGGGCAGGATGTGATGGCCTGAGGTCCATTATTATCCTAATAACCTTCTGGTGGGGTAGTGTGGTGGTTGGCCAGGTGTGTGCGGCAGGTGGTTTCCCAAGTGTCTTCGGGATGAGGCTCAGGTGTCTTCGGGCGTGGCAGCGGATCTTTTTGCCCAGGTGTCTTCGGGCATGGTGGTGGTTGTTCTGTCCTAGGTTTTTGCAGGCATGGTTACGTGTGACTGTGGATGCAGGCGGGATTCAGCAATGGTACTGCGTGCTGTTGTGGCTCAGGTGTGTGCGGGCGGGTGTGGAAGTGGGACTGTGGTGAGAATGGTGGGATTGGTTCGATGCGTAGGATGTCTCAATAACCAGTGGGAAAGTGGCGCGGGGTACCCAAACATCAATGTTCTCATAATATATATATTACTTGACTTGCGTTATTTGGTGAGTGTAGCCGGTGAGTGGGATGGGTGAACTCCTTGATAGTGTTGGTTGTCTGCTTCTCACGGGACTTTAGTACGTTCCCCCACTTGTGCACGAGAGTCTTTGGTTTTTCCTAATGAGTGTACTTGTATGCTCATCCTACATATATAAAACTTCTTTCAGGTTTCCAGGAGGACTTCGGGGATCGCGCAGGACCATACTAGCTCGGACCTTTGGGGCAGTTGCAGTTGATGTTTTTCTTCCTTTGGTACTTACCTTTGTAGTCACCTTTTGTACTTTGTGGCTTTTACTTTTGAAAAATGCATCTGGTAATGGTTTACTTTTTGATTTACTTTTCTTTTTAGTTTTGTTGTTGTTGGGTTCCATCATCTTATCTCCCGATCCTATAAAACAGAAAGGGGTAATGCCTTCCATTTTTGTGTGATTTCTATACCCTTGGTTCTAGTATCCACTCCGGGACCTATCAAAGGTGGGTCTTGGGGTCATTATCTCTCCTTCAACTTAAATAAGGAAGGTCCTGGCAATCTGCTGACCCTTCCCTCCTTTTGGTGAAGGCGGTTCGTGACAAAACGGTATCAAAGGTGATGGTTGAGAGATAGGATGGAGTCTGTAGTTAGGCACAGTGAGGATTGCATGGGATTGTAAGGCAACGGTGTTGAGTGACCTTGGTGCGTGAATTAGGCCAGGGAAGACCGGTTAGGACACGGGATTTTAAGGCCCCACGTAATCCGATGCAAGGACTCTGGACCTACCGAACGACCAAGTGAGGCCACGCTGATTAAAGGGTAGAGACCCTAGAAAAGGTACATGCATCATAATGACTTGTGTTCTCATGTTTCTGGGATGTCTTGGTAATTAAGAATAAATTAAAATTTTAAGAAGTTTTAAGAACGATATTCTTCACTACTTGGTCTTAGGCATTCCTTGTTCACCTTGCAGCTATGGCACCTGGAAGGCGACGATGTGTGGTACAAGCGATCGAGGCCCCAGAGACTACTTTGACCGATCAGCAGAGAGCTGACCGAGAGGAGGAGGATTACCATTGGAAGAAGACCCTTTGGGCCTTCCAGCGACAGACCCTCGAGAAGTATGAGGACAGCACCTCTGACATGAAGACAGTAGGTTGGCTAGAGGATCCAGTGATAGCCTTCAGCCTGATTCAGGCCCCGACCGAGTACTGGGTTCCTCTGGCTGTCGACCAGATGTGGCGAGCATCACGTCAGTGGTGGACTCTTTACCTGGGGGAGAGGATAGAGGTTGAGGTGGCATGGGCTGATTTCGAGAGGGAGTTCCGTGCGGAATTCCTCTCTTCGACGATGAAGGCGAAAAAGAGACAGGAGATACTCTCCCTCCAGCAGGGGAGTATGTCCGTGAGGGAGCTAGGGATCAAGTTCAAGGACCTCCTATATTTTTCTCCAGAACTCTTTTCTGACGAGGAGTCTCAGGCAAGACATTTGGAGGAGGTGCTCTGACCCTCCCTCCAGTATGCTGTTACACCCTTTACCCTTCCAACTTACTTGGAGGTCCAGAAAAAGGCCGAAGTGGTAGAGAGGATGCATGCTCTAGGAGGAGTGTCACGATAGGGGATCCATCTGGGACCATCGAAGGGGAAGGTCGTCAGCGCCAGGCCTCCAACGTCAGGACCCTCTAGGTTCCGACCAGCAGGGAGCAGGCCGTAGAAGTTTCAGTTTCGATCCCCTGGTCCTCGCCCTTTTCCTTCGGGCCTAGGACCGCGATGCTTCATCTGTGGGAGCCCTGGGAATCTCCGGAGTCAGTGCCCGGCCTGGGTACAGTACGCTGGTGGTGGACAACCCCACCACCCGCCCCAGCAGCAGCTTCCAGCCAGACCTTTCCAGCAGCAGCAGCAGGGACAGCGAGCTCCCGCTCCTCCGAGGGAAGACGTAGGAGGAGGAGGCCGACCTCAGGGCGCACCTCAGGGACCTCGACCAGGGCATGGACGGGGAGGTGTCCAAAATCCGAGGGGCAGGGGAGCTGGTCTTGGACAGTTACACGCCGCAGAGGTAGTAGTTTCAGCAGGGTCGGAGGTTGTTTGAGGTATGATCAGTTTGTTTAGTACCCTTGATTATGCCTTGTTCGATACTGGAGCTTCACACTTCTTTGTTGCACCCAGTCTAGCCCGTTCTTTGGGTCTAGATGTTGAGAGACTCCCAGTTCCCCTGGTGTTGAGCACACTAGTCAGGGGTTAGACTGACTTGTTTTTTGTTTTTCGGGGATGCAGACTGATGATAGGGTCACATCAGTCAGTTAGGGATCTTCTTCTGCTACAGATACATCCATATGATGTCATCCTAGGCATCGACTGGTTATTCTCGGTGTGTGCCGTCATCGACTGTTTCTGAGGAAGGGTCATGTTCTCAAACTTGGGCAGCCGGCGTGTTGTTTTCATCGGCGAGCGGAGCAGTCAGAAGGGCGACAGGCGAGAGGAACCCCTCCTCTTCTTGCTAGTTGAGCTGTCAGTAGGGTCAGTAGATGCTGAAATGGTGGAAGTGCCAGAGATCGTCCATGTATTTATGGACGTCTTCCCTGAGGAGGTGACAACTCTGCCCCCTCGACGTGATATCGAGTTTGGGATAGACATGTAGCCCAATGCTCGTCCGATCTCGATGGCTTCGTACCAGATGGAACCTTCAGAGCTGCGGGAGTTGCGAATCCAAATTGGTGATCTGATGAAGAGGGGTTATGTTCGCCCGAGTGCATCACCGTGGGGAGCTGGTGGCCTCAGGTTGTGAATATACTACAGGAGGCTGAATCAGGTGACGATCAAGAATCGCTACCCCCTTCTGAGGATAGACGATCTTTTCGACCAGCTGAAAGGGGCAGGATGGTTCTTGAAGATCGACCTGCGGTCTAGGTATCACCAGCTGAGAGTGAAGGAGGGAGACATCCCGAAGACAGAATTCAGATACAGGTATGGACACTTCGAGTTCGTGGTTATGACCTTCGGCATTACCAATGCCCTAGCTGTGTTTATGGGGCTTATGAACTCCATCTTCCGGGAGTACTTGGATCGGTTCGTGGTTGTGTTCATCAATGATATCCTGATCTATTCGAGATTAGAGGAGGACCATGTGGAGCACCTGAGGATAGTTTTGGAGGTCCTCCGATAGCATCAGCTCTATGGGAAGTTGTCAAAATGCATGTTCTGGACACGAGAAGTGCACTTCCTCGGGCACGTGGTGTCCGAGCAGGGGGTAGCGGTGGACCCGTCAAAAGTTGAGGCAGTTGTTTCTTGGGCAGCACCCAAGAATGTGGTAGAGGTCGGTAGTTTCCACGGGCTGGAAGGTTACTATCGGAGGTTTGTACCCAATTTCTCCTGAGTAGCAACCCCTTTGATAGCTCTGACCAAGAAAGACCAGGTTTTTGTGTGGAGTGAGCAGTGCGAGTCAGCCGTCATCTATCTGAAGGAGAAGTTGGTCAGTGCCCCAGTGCTGAGATTACCAGAAGAAGGGGCGACTTATGAGGTGTTCTGTGATGCTTCAAGACAGGGCCTGGGATGTGTGTTGATGCAGCGACAAGGGGTGATCTCTTATGGGTCCAGGAAGCTACGCCCTCATGAGCGTAATTACGCCACCCACGACCTGGAGCTTTCAACGGTTGTTTTTACTCTGAAGTTATGGCGGCACTACCTCATCAGAGAACGCTTTGTGGTCTTCATAGACCACAAAAGCTTGAGGTATATCTTCTCCCAGCGGGACTTAAACTTGCAACAGCAGAGATGGGTGGAGTTCCTCCTGGATTACGACATCGAGATATCCTATACTGAGGGAAAGGGAAATGTAGTGGCCGATTCCTTGAGCAGGAGGACGCAAAAGGATGCGATCTGAGAGTCAGCGGATGCATGGAAGGTGATGGAGGAGTTGGTTGCTTTACACCTGGATGCGAGGATGGATAGCGGTAGAGGCTGCCTATATCAGATGACAGTGCAGTCTTCTCTGTTTCAGCAAGTGGATGAGTCTCAGTGGGGAGACCAGGAGTCTGAAGTGATCCGTGACCGAGTTGACCAGGGAAATGCTCCGGAAGGATGGACAGAGGATGGTCAGAACCAGATGCTTTTCTAGGGAAGGTTGTTTGTTCCAGAGGCGATGCGCGGAAAGGTTCTCAGTGAGTTCCACAACTCACCCATTTAGGTACAACCAGGAGTTTCCAAGATGTACCAGGGAGGTAGTTTTGGTGGCCCGGAGTTAAGCGAGCGGTGGCAGAGTTTGTGGCCAAGTGCTTAGTGTGTCAGCAAGTGAAGGCTGAACACTGAGTTCCAGGCGGGCTACTGCAGCCTCTAGATGTCCCCAAGTGGAATTGGGAAGACATCTCGATGGATTTCATCACGGGACTACCCAAAGTCCAAGGGGGATAAGACGCCATCTGGGTGGTAGTGGAAAGGTTGACGAAATCAGCTCACTTTCTGGAGATCAGGGAGTCGAGTGCAGTGGATGCTTTGGCGTGAAGGTACGTGGATTAGGTGGTGCGGTTGCATGGGATTATGAGTTCTATAGTCTCGGATAGGGATGAACGATTTACCTCGCGAGTCTAGAGAGGATTGCGGCATGCTTTTGGAACCCAGCTACGCCTTAGCACTGCTTTCCACCCCCCAGACAGAGCGCACCATCCAGACCTTGGAGGATATGCTGCGGGCATGTGTTCTGGACTCAGGGGGATCATGGGTGCGATACTTGCCTCTGGTAGAGTTTTCATGCAATAATAGCTACCACTCTACCATCGGTATGACCCCGTTTGAAGCTTTGTATGGGAGGCCATGTCGTTGACCTATGTGTTGGACCGAAGTAGGAGAGGCAGGCATCCTTGGCCTGGAAGTGGTGTATAGCACGACAGAGAAGGTTCATCTCATACGAGAAAGGATGAAGGTGGCCCAGGACCGACAGAATTCGTATGTTGATACCAGGAGGAGGCCCTTGGAGTTTGAGGTTGGAGACCACGTGTTCTTGAAGGTCTCCCCTCGGCGTGGGCAACAGAGGTTCGGAAAGGGGAGTAAGCTTTCTCCCAGGTTCATCGGACCCTTCGAAGTGTTGTCACAGGTCGGCGAAGTGGCTTATCATCTATCGTTACCACTGCCGCTCCTGAGGATACATGATGTCTTCCATGTGTCACAGCTCTGCCGGTATCTGCACGACGATTCACATGTCCTTGATTGGGGTGAGCTAGACATCGAGGACGACATGACTTTTGTGGAGAGACTAGTGATGATTGAGGATTGCAAGGAGAAGGTGCTTCATGGATGAACCATTCCCTTGGTTCATGTGTTGTGGAAACATGGTGGGATTGAGGAGAGTACGTGGGAGAGGGAAGCACTGATGCGTACCCAGTACCCAGAGTTGTTTTGAGTTTTTTTCTTTGTTGTACCTGTTGTAGTAGAATGTTTTTCTTTTTGCTATGGGATGTACTGGTTTTATTCCTCTAGATGTGTGTGAAAAGCCCTGGCTATGGGGGAGGAGAGGACCCGACCCCTAATCAAGACGCATTAAGGTGGATGTGATTAAACCCGTGCGGGCGAGTCAGTGTTGCCCAAAGTGGATAATATCCTGACATGGGGGAGGAGACTCCCCAACCCACATGCCTGGGCAGTTTGGCATGGTATGTTTCTTGGTTCTTCACAGGGAAGTGTTTTTAGTTTGCATGGGTTCACTCCTAAGAGTTATCTTTCGAGGTAGTTGTTCGGACCCTCTCTTTCCTTCTGGTTTTTTTTATTCTCGAGGACGAGACTCGTTTAAGAGGTATCTGATGTAATGGCCCGGGTTTTTGGGGTCCATTACTTTGTGAAAACCTCGTTTTGGGTTTTCTGGTCTGGGAATCATAGTGGTGTAGGCCTACCGGTATCCTTATCCTACTGGTAGCAGGCCTACCGGTAGCTCAGTCTACCGGTAGCTCGGTCTACCGGTAGCTACAGCTACCGGTGGCTCTGTCTACCGGTAGCTCGGCCTACAGGTAGTGGCAGCCTACCGGTAGATGGGTCTACCAGTAGCTACGGCCTATCAGTAGTTGCGTCTACTGGTAGCTGCGGCTTACCGGTAGCTCAGTCTACCGATAGTTGCGGCCCACTGGTAGCACGGCCTACAGGTAGCGGCGGCCTACCCGTAGCTCGGTCTACCGGTAGCAGCAGCCTACCGGTAGCTCAGCCTACCGGTAGCTGCAGCCTACCGGTAGCTCAGCCTACCGGTGGCTGCAGCCTATCGGTAGGTCGGTCTACCGGTGGCTGCAGCCTACCAGTCGCTCGGCCTACCGGTGGCTGTAGCCTACCGGTAGCTCGGCTACCGGTAGCCATCACCCACCGGTAGCCCTCATCCACCGGTGGCTCTGGCCTACCACGCAGGTTCTTTCCAGTGGCGTTCCTTATTGCGCAATTAGGGTTTTAAACCCAATTTTGACTCCTTTAAGCGTGTTTTAAAGCCTGGTAATGCGCGTGAATGTTTTAATTAATTAATTAATTAATTAATGCATCGGTTTAAACCACCCGACCCCTTTAATGACGTGTGGGGCCGCGTGGCCAACCCACGACCCCGTGCCTAACGCAGTTTCACATTCTTATCTCAACTGTCTGCGGCCCTTATAAACTAAAGGGTTAGGCATGGTTTCTTTATTCCTCAATCGCGGCTTTTCACGAACAGCTTTTGGTGCATCCGGCGAGCCGCATCGTCATCCGTAAAGTTCCTCGCTCGGCCTAAGCATCGATCGTCTATCAACAAGTAAGGAATTTCTCCTTCGTCTCTCTCTTTTGTGTATCATGCGGGGTGGGCGTCCTTTTGTTTCGGTAGAATTGGATAAACCAGACCTAAATAAAGATAATGAACGGATTCTATAAAGAATGAAGGGGGGGTTGTGATCATTGATGTTGTTTATATTATGATCATCTTTCTGAGTTGTGCTGGCTTACGATTTCTGAAAATCGAGGTCGTTGGTGGTCGTTGTCTGTGCATTAATGAACCCCTGGTTGTGTTTTAAATGACTTGTTTTGTAATTGTAAACTCCTACTATGAAAAGTAAATTGGTTAATCACGTATACCCGGCTGAATAAATTGGAAGCACCAGGATCAATCCTTCTGTGATAACCCCCGGTTAAAGCACACGAAATTGAAATCATGGAGCGTTTAAAATCTTTTGAATCTGAAAATATAGGCACGACCCTGCTTTGTGTCGGTGGTAGTGGTTTGGTTGTTTCTTTTTTACGATCTGATTACTGGAGATGTGGGAGGGGATGGGATCCCATGTTTTTATACTCTCGGTGGATGTAAAATTGGGAATGGGATTCCCTGTTGTTACAGATTCAGTTTTTGTGAGTTTTAAGACCGGGTGGTTACCTTGTTTATATCACAAATTGGGGTGGGATCCTCTGTTGTTGAGAACCAGGTGTGGGTGTTATGGTTGATGTTTGACTATTTACTTTCCTGGACTTTTGCCTATGTTTACTAGTTGCCCAGTAGTGCTTGAACTTATTTAAACATTATTACTGAACATGAAAACAAGAAGGGGACAAATGAGTTTTGGTTGGCGAGATTCGTGACTCGGACTTGAGTGTTGTTGTGATCCGTAGGCTGTCTGGAGAAAAACCTAACTTTGGGTGAGTGCTTGTTACCTATGTATATATACTTTTAGTTTTTTGTTTCTTATTTGTGCCACACCCATATTGAGCACTTAGTGCCCAACACCCCCATTTCGTGGGGGAGGGTGTTTTTTCCAACACTATTCTTAGTGGTTGGTTATTAGCTCCTTTTCTGCTCCCTTTCCCGGATAGCCCAAGTATCTTCGGGCAGGCTGTGATGGCCTGAGGTCCGTTATTATCCCAAGAACCTTCGGGCGGGGTAGTTTGGTGGTTGTCCATGTGTGTGCGGCAGGTGGTTTCCCAAGTGTCTTCGGGATGAGGCCCAGGTGTCTTCGGGCGTGGCAGCGGATCTTTTAGTCCAGGTGTCTTCGGGCGTGGTGGTGGTTATTCTGGACTAGGTGTTTTTAGGCGTGTTTACGTGTGACTGTGGCCCAAGTGTTTGCGGGCGGGATTCGGCAGTGGTACTGCGTGCGGTTGTGGCCCAGGTGTGTGCGGGCGGGTGTGGCAGTGGGACTGCGGTGAGAATGGCGGGATTGGTTCGATGCGTAGGATGTCTCAATAACAAGTGGTAAAGTGGTGTGGGGTACTCAAACATCGATGTGCTTATAATATATATATTACTTGACTTGCGTTATTTGGTGAGTGTAGCTGGTGAGTGGGATGGGTGAACTCCTTGATATTGTTGGTTGTCTGCTTCTCACGGGACTTTAGTACGTTCCCCCACTTGGGCACGAGATTCTTTGGTTTTCCCTACTGAGTGTACTTGTATGCTCACCCTACATATATAAAACTGCTTTCAGGTTTCCAGGATTACTTCGGGGATCGCGCAGGACCATACTAGCTCAGACATTTGGGGCAGTTGCAGTTGTTGTTTTTCTTCCTTTGGTACTTACCTTTGTAGTCACCTTTTATACTTTGTGGCTTTTACTTTTGAATCATGCATCTGGGAATGGTTTAATTTTGTCTTTACTTTTCTTTTCAGTTTTCGTGTTGTTGGGTTCCATCATCTTATCTCCCGATCCTATAAAACAAAACAGGGTCATGCCTTCCATTTGTGTGTGATTTCTATACCCTTGGTGCTAGTCGCCACTCCGGGACCTATCGAAGGCGGGTATCAAGGGTCATTATCTCTCCTTCAACTTAAAGAAGGAAGGGCCTAGCAATCTGCTGACCCTTCCCTCTTTTTGGTGAAGGCGGGTCGTGACACAAAGAGAGTGACATTTTTAACTATTTTTGACTTAAATAATATATTTTTTATTTTCATGGAAAAGTGTATATTAAAAAATAAAATTATATCTTAAGGTGATAAGGGTTTAATAATATTCATCCAATAATTTTTATACAAGTTTTTTTTATTTTTTTAATCTTTAGATTTTTGTTTTAACACTTATTTAACCCTTTTAACTCTTACCGTGTTATCTTGTAATTTACACTTTGAGGGCTAATATAATTAATATTATATAAAAAAACTAATAAATGAGTAATTTATAACATTTATTTTTACAAATCTTAGATTTTTATATATTTTATATCATTTAATAAAATATTATTTATTTTAAAATATCATTAATGTCAATTTTGACACTATTCATTACTTGAATTTTTAAAAATATCATACAACTTGATATATTCTAAAAATATATATGAACTAATCCCTAAAATGTCAAAATAATCTAGAAAATTGTGTATAACATCAATTTTTTCAATTTTTTATTTTAATATTATTAATATCATTTATTTGATTCTTCCATTAATTAAACAATCACTACATCATCATTGTTTCATCATTTAATTTAATTATTTCTTTCTTAAAAATTATAAATAAATTACTATAATGTATATAAACATTTTATCTTTCAAAATACTACTTATAGTCGAACATATCCTTTATATAACCCCGTATTAAGAATATTTCTCTTATTAAAAAGAATAGAATGAAAAAATTTACTTTCCTTTGAATATAATATTATAAATTTATTAAAGTCATACAAGTGGATACAAGAGCACAAAAAATCATCCCAATAATGATTATGGTTGAAATTAAATCATCCAATGAAATTTAGACAAGTGTTAGGGTAATTTTATAATATTATTCACTATTCATATTGTCGAAAAATAAAAGGGACCTATTTATTAAATTTGTATATTCTAATTCCAAATATGGAATCCATTTTTCAAAATTCAAAACATAGAAGTGGCTAAAATTAATTTAAAATTAATCCCATTGACAGAATGGAAAAATGAGTTTTTAAAGTAAAAACGTTCAAAAGTTCACAATGTTTTTACATCCAATTTCAATGTGAAATTGATTATAATGACCTAAATTGGAAAAAATGATAAAAACATTATCTAATTATACTTTAAAACCATTTAAATATATAATTCAACTCTATAAATAAATTTTATTAAAAAATAATTTTTCAATTAAAATGAAATATTTTTTCAATATTTATCAAAACTTGAAACTTATCAGAAAAATATAAAAAATTCACCCAAAGTAAATTTTTATATCCTAATTCAAAATAAGAAGTTTATTTTTTCCAATAGATCTTATAAAAGTGTCAAAACTATATTTAAAATAAGTGTCCCATCAAAAGGCGTCAAAATTTTCTTTTTTGAAAAATACTTCTTTTATTCATAAAATTAAACTTGTTCTTATGTCATGTCTATAAAAAACATAAGATTACTGTTATAAATTAAATTAAATATATTATATATACATTTAATTAATATAATACAATAGTAGTGATTTATTAATTTATTAGTATAAAACACTCTTATGCACATTTAAATTATTTCTTAGAAAAACATTTCCTTTTATTTTAAAAAAGGTTTTAAATTAATTTATAATTAATTTTTCACAAAAAAATTAATTATATATACATGTGAAAACCATATTTTCACAATTTAGTTAATACTATTCATTTCTACTATTCTAACGGCTATGTTATAACGATAACATTTAAATAAAAATATTCAGTTTTTCGCTTAAACTCGATGTGGCGTATCATGTAATCTATCGAAAATAGTATTTTTTTTAAACTCAGGATGTTACATTATCCCCTACTTCTGAAAATTTCATTCTCAAAATTTTGTATTTGGTCTCGGTAACTAATTTTTGACTTTTTAAAATACCTTTATTAAAATCCCACACCAGAAAAAGGATTAATAAGACTTACACTTTAAAGAAAGGGAATTATGAAAGTTTCCTGAGATAACACATACTAGTGTTCCATATGGGAAAACATGAGAATGGAAGAAAAAAATAAACTGTCAAGTTATTATGGAGAGTGATAGAGAACATGGTCATGTAAAAGTTAACAATCAAAAAACCATAAATATGTGATGGGTTAAGAGGTCGTTGACTTCTTGGTAAGAAAAGTAAACGAATAAAGTTTTTGTTTTAAGATCATTTTCATAGATTTGATGAATTAATTTAATTATAAGAGCATAAATAAATATAATTACTTAAAAATTTGATTTTCATCCTTTAATAAATTTCCACAACAAACCCATCTTTATCTCCAAATGATGATTATTTACAATGACTTTTTCACACCTAAAGTACTCAAATCAACTTCTAGTGAATCACATAATACATAAATGGATGACAATATAATCCTCATTTCTTTATAAATTAACCAAATTCAAAATGGTTAAGATAAGATAAGATAATTCCACAAAAATAATGTACCTTTATATGATGAAAAAAAATTTAATCTCCAAAATGCAACAGTGACACCAAAAGCTAAACATAGACCATTCAAAAAAAATGTCCTTAAAATTTATCAAAATAATCCAAAGTAATATTGAAACCCAAAATTCAGAATGATTTGATAATATATTCTTGCAAGATAAATTTTAACATTTATCTCCAAATAACATTAATTACTCATAAGGTCTCATATAAAAAATATAATTTCCTAAATCACATAATCTTCAAGATATTATAATTATTTCCATAAATAAACTGAATCGACATAAGTCCACAATAAAATCATAGATTCTTCCAAAATATAATTCAACCATTACTTCTCAAATAAAATCCCATAGTATTTTTTTACCTCAATCAAAAAGGGTTCCCAAAATAGTAAATTTCTTTTGAAATAACATTAATTACTTAATCAGCAAATCATTTTCCAATTACATGGAAATATATTCAATAAAAAATATATTACCAAAATTTACTTATTCTTCATCCATTAAATAATTTAACTAAAAAGAAAAAGTCATACTAACCGGGACTTCACGTAGGCTAGTGATAGGCGATTCACCCTTATCTCCCTTTAGTTGTGGGTTTGATTCTCGTGGTCTTTCCAGACGTGACGGGTTATCACCCATCCTGTGGTTTTTCCTTTTTATAAAACTATATAATTATTATAACACTCCAAAAATATGATAAAGCCCTAAAAAGATAACAATAAAATGTTTTAACCTCAAATTTTATCTCATAAATTTCATTTGGCATCCCAAAATGTAATAACCCACAATTAGCTCAAAAAGTAAAGATCATATAAAACCTAAAGGTTATTCGTACCTTTATAATTATGTCTACAAAAGAAAAGATAAGTATTCCTCAAATAATTATAAAGGTACGAATAACCTTTAAGTTTTATATGATCTTTATTTTTTGATTTAATTATGGGTTATTAAATTTTGGTATTCCAAATGAAAGTTATGAGATAAAATTTGAGGTTAAAACATGTTATGGTTACATTTGTAATACCCACCGTAGTATATTCCATTAATCTCTTAGCAGAAACCCTACCGGTTAAATCTTGGAGAGATATAACGATATCACCTACCCTAAATTTATCAAAAAACCACCCATACTTATAAACTATTCTCAAGAACCATAACATAATCATAATACATAAAATAATCATAAAGGAAAAAAATAACATTTCCACTTTGAAATAAAATTTCATTTTTACAAAGTCGCACACTCATAAATGAAAAATTAATTATTTGAAAATAAAATGGTAAACTTGTAAAGAATACATAAAGACATTAAATTTAAATTAAAGTGATAAATTTCATTCATCATTTATATTTTAAGAAAATATTCCATTTAGATTTTGTAAAAAAAGTTTAAAGAGTAACTTTAAAAGTGGTTTTTAAAAGAATGTCCCTTAACTTGGGTCCGACTCATCACATACAATATTTTTATTCCTAAATAATAAACTTATGTTAATTATTTAACTTCTTGAGAATATTTTTAATGTTTTTAATACTTTTATACTACTTATTATCATGTTATAACAATTAATTAGTTATTTATGTTCATGTTAGACGTTTTGTTGATATTCGGTACTTGAGTCCAAAATAAATTCGATATATGTCAATAGTCAAAGCGGTCATAATTAAATCATCTATAAAATAATATTCCTGAACTAATAATAACTTTTATGCATCAATAATACTTTTAAATTAAACCATTTATATATGGTTATAAAAATGAACAATGTTATAATCATTGAGACGGTAGGTCGTACGTACGCATGAGTAACATTTCCATTTTTCAATGATCATTACGGAAAGAAGTTAATTGATATTTTATATTTATATAATGATAATAATATAATAAATATAATATAAATAATTTAAATATACTTATATATATCATCCATGTGATGTGGTGATGAAAAACGAATAACATCGCTTTATGGAAGTGATAGTTCTCACGTACGTACGAACGACGTTATCATTTTTCCGTGAATAGAAAGGAAAGAAAATAAATGATATATTATATTTTAATACCAATAAACATGTCATTAATATAATATATAAACTTTAATTCCATCATTATAACCCTTCGTGAGAGATGGTGATGGAAAATGAATTATATCGGTTCGCGAGGTGGTTGTTCACTGCACACACGAACGACAATTCTTTTCCCATTTGATGGAAGTGAATATGGATTTAGGTTATTATATTAAAATAATAACATATAAATAAATTTATTATTCTTTATTTATTACTTAATAAAATTTTAAGAAGATTCTATGAATGTGAAAGAATAAATAAAATAGAAACACTTAATTAAAAATGATACTCTTCTTTGGATGATCTCATTTGATTAATACCTTAACACCTCTAAAGAGAATGTTATACCTAAAATAAGTCATCTAGATTGTGGGGAGGGATTTTAAGAAGTTATTTGGGAAGATATTGGATGAAAAAAGGGTTTTGAAGTGTATTAAAATGAGAATAATGAGTTCCCTTTTATAGGATAGGGGAGGGGCACTCTTGGAATTTTTCAAAATATTAAATTATAATAAGTCTATTATATGTCCAAAGAATTATAAATGGTATATAAATGAATTTTTGAAGACATTTTAGACCATATATTATCACCTTTGTGATTATTTAATATTTTGTTATTTTTAAATAATTTATTAATTTATTAATTCAATAAAATATCATTATTGTCAAATTTGATACTATTCATTTAATTTGACTCCAAATACATCAATACAAAAGGTAAATTTGAATATAAATATTTAAAAAATCTCTAATATATCTTATATATCTATTAAATTCATTATACATAACAAATCATCCAAAATCTATCAAAATTAATATTATTAAAATCAATTATTTTATTTTTCTGTTAAATAAATAAATATTTTTTTAGCATTGAAGAAGCTTTTAAACTAATTATAAAATTTACAAAAATTAAAAATAAAATTTTATAATGAAATTAATTTCATTTAAATCAAAATAGATATTTTTTTTGTTCTCATCTTCATTTTGACCCTATGTGGACACATAAAAGATATTAATTACAAAAAGAGTGACATTTTATAATTATCTTTGAATTAAATAATATTTATTTTATTTTTATGGAAAAATATCCATTAAACAACTAATATTGTATCTTAAATTTAAAATGGTCAAATTATATTAATTACATAATTTTTTACAAGTTTTTTTTAATCCTTATTTTTTTGTTTTAACCCTTATTTAACCCTTTTAACTCTTACCATGTTATCTTGTATTTACACATTGAGGGTCAATATAATTAAAATAACATGCCAAAAGACCAATAAATGAGTCACTTAAAACATTTTAGAACTTATCCCAATTAGTTGGCCAAATCTTAGACTTTTATAAATTTTATATCATTTAATAAAATATTATTTAATTTAAAATATCATTAATGTCAATTTTGAAACTATTCATTATTTGAATTTTTAAAAATATCATAAATCTTGATATATTCAAAAAAGCTATATTAACTAATCCATAAAATGTAAAAATAATCCAAAAAATTCACAGATTACATCAATTATTTCAAATTATATATATTTTAATATTATTAATATCATTTATTTTATTATTCCATTAATTAAACAATCAGTGCATCATCATTGTGTAACCATTTAATTTAATTATTTATTTCCTAAAATTTATAAATAAATTAATATGATGTAAATAAAAATTTTATCTTTCAAAAAATTATTTATAGTCAAACATATCCCTTATGTAACCCCATATTAAAAATATTTCTCTTGTTAAAAATAAAAGAATGTCAAAATTGACTTTCCTTTGAATATAATATTATAAATGTATTAAAGTCATCCAAGTGGATCCAATAGCACACAAAATATTCCCAATGATTAATTTAGTCAAAAATAACTCATACAATTAAATTTAGACAAGTTTTAGGGTAATTTTATAGTATTTTATAATATTATTTTTACCCTTAATTGCCTAATTTTTCCTTAATAAAAACAATTACTAAAGTTAATGTTCATATTGTCTATAAATTAAATGGAATTATTTAATAAATTTGAACCTTATGATTCCAAATATGGAATCAATTTTTCAAAATTAAAAACACATAAGTGTCTAAAATTAATTTAAAATTAATCTCATTGATGGAATAGGAAAATGATTTTTTAAAGTAAAAACGTTCAAAATTTCACAAAGATTATATATCCAATTTCAATGTTAAATTGGTTATAATTACCTAAATTTAATTAAATGATAAAAACATGATCTAATTTTACTTTATAACCATTCAAATATATAATTCAACTCCATAAATAAATTTGATGAAAAAAGTAGTTTTCAATTAAAAATGCAATAGTTTTTTACTATTCATCAAAATTTGAAACTTGTCAAAAAATATCAAAAATTATCGCAAATAAATTTTGATATGACACTTCCAAATAAGATTTGTTTTCAAATATATCTTATAAAAGTGTCAAAAACTTGATTTAAAATAGGTGCACCATCAAAAGGTAGCAAAACCGTTTTTTTTAAATACTTCTTTTATTCATAAAAATGGATTTGTAATTATATCATGTATAGAAAAAACATAATATGAATATTAAACATTAAATTAAATAATATATATATATATATATATTTCATTAATATAATATAAAAATATTTATTTAGTAATTTATTAGTATAAAACACTCTTGTGTGCATTTAAATTGTTTTTCAAAAAAACATTTCCTTTTATTTAAAACAGGGTTTTAAATTCATTTATAATTAATTGGTCACAAAAGAATTAATTATATATACCTGTTTAAACTATATTTTCATAATTTAGTTAATATTTTTCATTCCCACCATTCTAATGGCTAGGTTATAACGATTATATTTAAATAACAACATCTAGTTGTTTGCTTAAGATCGATGTGTTGTATCATGTATGCTATCAAAAACAGTATTTTTTAACTCATAATGTTAAATTATCATCTCTCTTATAATCCTTAATTTCTAAATCAGACACTTGTAGTAGAAGATTCCATCTCATAAGCCTTGGTTTTGATTTTTTCTTAGCCCGCAGATACTTGATGGCATAATGGTCTTTGTAAAAGATAACTATATACCCAATAAAGTATTGTCTAAACATGTTAAGGTAAAAAATAACATTAACCAGATCCTTTTTAGTGGTAGAGTACTTTTTTTGGGCATCATATGACAACTTACTATCATAGTAAATCAGATGCATCTTTTTCTCCATTACTTTCCCTCAAACATATCCCACTACTACATCAATTGTATCACACATCACATTGAAAGGTATATTCCAATATATAGTAGTGATAACCAGTGAAGATATAATTTTTTACTTAATAATGCTAAATTATTATAACTACATATCATTAAACTCAACTGGTGTGTCCTTGACTAACAGTGAGAACAAAGTCTTATTGATTTTAGAAAAATCCTTGATAAACCTCTAGTAAAAACTAGTATAGCCTATAAATCTAATAATTCATATGAAATTTTTTAGAGGTTTGATTTTCAAATCACTTAAATTTTATCATTATCAACTTCAGTCCACCTCTTTAAAATTTTGTGACCTAAAAAAATTCCCTCAATGACCATGAATTGAAAATTTTCCATGTTCAAGACAAGTTTTTATCTTAACATATCTCTAAAGTAGATTTCATATTTTCCAAATAGATTTCAAAATTACTTCCTATAATTTAAAAGTTATCAATAAAAACCTCAATTATTTTTTCAATCATTTATAAGAAAATATCCATCATACATCTATAAAAAGTGGTTGGAAAACCACATAGTCCAAGGGCATTCATTGATAGGAAAATATCCCAAATAGACATGTGATAGTTGTCATTTCATAATCATCAGGGGATATTCCACTCTGGTTGTAACCTGAATAGCCATCAGGGAAACAAAATTACACATTTAAAGCTAAACTCTCAAGAATTTGGTCAAGAAATGACATTAATAAATGGTATTTACTAATGGAAACATTCAATTTTATGTAATCCATACAGAATCTCTATTTATTCTGTGTCTTAGTTTGAATTTTTTCATTTTTCTCATTTTTTATAACTATAACTCCAATCTTATTAAGGGATACCTAGATAGTACTAACCCATTTACTTTCTAAAATGTGAAATATTATTATATCATTTATAAATCTAATTACATCCTCTTTGAAAACTTATTTCATATTGGGATTTAACCTTCTATACCCCTCAACTTTTGGTTTGTGATTCGATTATGTGGGCAATTTATTTATGAAATAATATGGTATTATACCCTTAATGTTAGAAATGGACGAGTATATGGCAGATTTAAACTTTATCAAAATAGATAGAAAACCCTCCTCATAAAATCCTTCCAACTTATATGAGATGATGAAAATAAATGTGGAGCAATCACCAGGAATAGAGTATTTCAAATAAAAAGTAAGGGGATTAAGACCCATATTATGTGATTTTTTTACTTTAGGGAAGACACTTAGGAATAGGGGGTCTAAGTTCCTCATGATTCATCTTAAATAAGGCACCATTAAATGATTCCTTCTCATAACTGGTGTCTCCAACAAAATGATCCTTCTATTTAGAATCAATGTCTAGGCTCAGGAAATTTTCAAAAGAAAAATCATCAATGTTCTCTAAGAATTATCCAAAAAATTCATCTATAGGTTCTTCCTCATTACTAGAATATATTACCATACATTTTTTTGGAGGGTGTGTTATGTTATTGATTTCATCTATCATCCTCAAAATCTCATAAAATATCTCATCAATAGTTTATTTAATTTAGATAAGTGAATCTTTATAACAATTTTGAATTTATAAAGGTTCTATAGTTATTTTAAAAAATATTAACTTCCACATTTTTCTTTCCCAGATTGAAAATTAACTTCACATTTGACACATCAATGGATAACCCTCCCGTGCTAAGGAAAGTCCCACTAAGGATGATGGGCACTTCCTTGTCACAATCTATATCCATAATTATGAAATTAACATGAATCTATAGTTTTCATACCCCCACTAAAAAGTCACCAACTCTCCAAATTGGATGAGTAATGGATCAATCAGTTAATTATGGGACAACAGTTGTGGGTTGCGTAACTATTAATCATATTTTATGAAATAATAAAAATTTAATCATTTTAATACTCTCACCATGATCAAAAATAAAATCAAACAAATAACCTCTATTTTCTATAGTTCAAGAGATGATAAAATTCCATGGATCTTAAAGTTCAGGAGGTTTCCTATTTTGTAATAAATCACTACAGTACTCTATGAGATTATATGTGGAAAATTATTCCAAGGTGTTTTATTTAAAAAAAATTATATTTGAGTGATTTTAAATAAAATTGTTTTTGAACTAAGGACTTAAGTGAAGGTATGTAAATGTTATGTTTTTTGATAACTTTTAGAAATTTAAATAGTTCAGCATCTTGATTCATCTTCTTTATTCCCTCATGGAAAAGAATGGTCACGAAATTTTTTTTCATAATTAAATTAATTCCCTCAATTTATTTTTCATTTTTATTATTCCCTTTATTTACTTTGTTTTTTAGATCTTTTCATCATGTTTTTTCAAAAAGTAGTAGTAGGTTTTATGAATTTTCTACTGGAGCTATCCAAATATCTATATTATGTAATTTATATATTTTGGGTTCCTAATAAAGGTATTGGGACACTCAGTGGAAGCCGGTGGACCAGGTATTTTAAAAAAATTTATTATCGGGATGATAGAACTTGTCATCACTGACGATCCGAGCCTTGGTACGGTCCGGGGATCTTGTGTAAATTAAATGAGAACATAAATGTAAATAGAAAATATACCAGTTCAGATCTAAAGTCATGCTCGACTGTAACACATCACTGACGATCATTACTTGAAGGATCCATAGCAGTATCACTCTACATCGTCCACATGCACTTTAAAATCTACTAGAGCATCGATCATCAAATTCTAGGTGCTAGAATAGAGATCCAACGATGCCTTCAACACCCCGAAGATTACCACATTGATGTACTTTCAATGTATGGAGAATTACTCGATTCGAATGCCTAGATCAAGATATACTCTCTCTATAAAGAGAGAGGAGAGAGAGGCTTTGGTTTTATTGATATGAATAGTCCATGGAAAGAGAGTCTCTCCTCATATATATAGTGGATGTTCAAAATACCCAGATGTGTTACCCAAACCCTGTTTATTTAATGTCCACTAAATAAATAATTATGATGAACTAAACTATGTTAATATTATTTATTATTTTATCACATACTTGTAATATATTTAAAATATATATTATGTGATAATACTGAGTCATTTTACTCGACTCATAATCCCACTTAATATTAAACAAACTTGGAATATTAAAATAATATTTTGTTGATTAATATTATCTCATATTTACTTAACTTGTAAATACATTAAATAAATTCAACTCAATTATTCATAAATTGAATAATATGAATTTATTTAATTAACAATGATCGATAACTTGGAAAACAGTTGAACCCCGTGGTGGGGCCCACCATGTCCAGAATACCTATTCAAATGAATAGGGTGGATTCTTGAATACGCTACTGTGTGTGACCCTCTAGGCCCTTATCTCAATAGTAGTGAATAAAATCCAAAAACTAAGAACAAGGTCTAACAATCCATCAAGGCCCCTAAAGAGATAAGGACTATTATAGCAATGAAAACCAACCTGAGTACTTACTATGTAATATAATATCTTTGTCTTTAGATATCTCATAAAGTAAGACACACACTTGTGTTATTGCCATTTTCTTTCTTTATTATTTGTTAATCTAACCAGATGGATTTACCTTTCAACTACTTTAGCCAAAGACTTATGAAGGTAGAATCATCCTGAATAACCAGGCCTAGGATATATAACTTCTTTAACTTGAAAGTGAAAAATCATTTATTGAATATTCAACCAATGTTATAACACCAATTACATACCCAACAAAAACTATCTTTCTATGATTTCATTATCATGGTTTTTTCTTTGAATCAAAGTATGTGATCAAATGGTACACACTAGTAATGATATTAAGTTAGGAGACCAATACACATGTATATAGATAAGAATAACCAATGACACCTAAAACTTGTGGTGTTACTATTGGTGAGTCTATTGTTATGATCTCACTGCTAGAGATCACGAAGTACAAGCTTTATGAGAATATGTCTCAATGCTTATGATCCCTCAACACCCGATTGTCAAAAATCTACTATGTCTTGTCAGTAATATGTATCTAAACCAAATACCTTTGTTTAAGATTTATGTCATGGTGTCTCGATGTTATCATTATAGCCTAGGATCCACTATTACCTTTTGATATGAAAATTAATCTATGGAAATTACCATTAAATAATGGATGCAGATATATCTACATTATAATGGTAAGTTATCATCATGTATATCTAATTGTATACACGATATGGTAATCAAAAGTACAGTATAGTTATGGCTAGGGAACCCAATATTTCAACACTCCCACTTTTACTAGATCCAAGTTGCTAACCATACTTGTTATCTACTCACATGATAAAGATCATGTTTCTATTGAGTCACAACTTTAGTTGTTGGGTCCACCATGATTTCACCACACGGAAATTCTACTATATGCGACCTCACCTCCTTGAGTAGAACTTCTCAAGAGATGGTATCCCCGATTATATCCCTTTGTACACTTTTATAACTTAAAATCTTGGCTATTAAGAATATCATAATTTACACTGATAATTCTTTAATTACTAAGTATGATTCCAAGAATTGGAATAAATCGTTCTGTTTATATGCTTTTTAGCTGCCTCAGAAGCTGAAATGTACTCATTATTTGTAGGTATGGTTACCACTAGATTTTACAAGCTTGTCTCACTCAACACCTTAGCATAACTATGATACAAGATCAAATTGATCTAAAGGAATACTAGTTTGTGTCCCACCATAACTAGTATCCTTTCCTCTCCACATATCAGGTACATATCATTTGTACTTTCCCAAGTACAATTAGATAGTACTATCTGCTTTACTTGAATTTCTCGTGGATATAACTGATATTTTCCTACTATAAAGTATATGTTGGAAATATCATATCATGTACATATTATAGAATACATGATTGATCCATCGTCGAAGAGAATGGAACTCAAATCAACAATTAATCTCCTCTCATGCCTTTTCATGTCTTCTTGGAGTGATTTATGCCATGTGACACTAGCAACAATTATTCTCTTGAATTGTTCCAACTTGTATTTTTCAATACCATGTCACTATATGTACAATTGAATAAGTCCAAGAAACTTTTAGATCTACCTAAATAGATCCTATTTTCTATAACTTAGGTTTCTACTTTAATTCAATCATTGGAGAAGTACTTTCATCCTAGTCTTAACTAACTGTAAGACCAATATCTATTTTCCATATGTTTCCAAACATATTTCACTTGGAAAACAATGTAACTCTCACTAACCTCTAGTAGACACATGGAAAATATTCATTCCAAATGAATATTCTATGATCATGTTTCTTACTTAAATCCTAAACTGTATTTTAGTAACTTGCAGCCCTTATTGGCATCTTATGGTGTCATCATCCCCATTTTGGCTATGTTTTATAGACACCTTCCATGAAAATTGATCTTGACATCTAATGAACAATAAAAAGATCATATAAAATAGCTATGAACAATAAAATTATAATGGGTTTAGGCATAACGACTTGGTATTACCAATCAAGACTTATTGGCACCTCATTTGTACCATCCATGTATCATCTCACTTGAATACCCATCGTAGTATACAAAATCACAAGACCCTTTTCACTTTCATACATGGAATACATTATTGAATTTTAATCGACCTTGTTAATATTATCTAATTTCTATATAGTTTTTATAAGAATTATTATTCTCACTGAATAATGTATCACCGACTGTGGTGAATATAAAACCATCACTATGGTTTTATCATTCCTACACAGTATGTCTCTCTAGAACATATTTGTTCCACATGAACTAGTGGAACGTGTTCCTATTCTAACTACTTACGCATCTTCAAAATTGACTAAACCCAAGTCAATATTTCTCCCAATATCTAAAATAAATACGTGCACCATTTTATAGAATATGTATTCTATCACTTGACTACCACTTTTCTATCTTAGGGATTTTTGTAATATCCTGAGCAACTGATAGTAGAATTACATAGATGCACAATGTGTTTAGCTTGATGCAAGTTTGTTTATATCCTAACAAACTCTTTGCATCTAAACACATATCATATGACATAATGGATTTCCATCATACTAGGACTCATATGATATCTATTTTTCATTATAGTTGACATATGGTTATAGGTTATCACCGTTATTTGCAAGGCATGTCTTGAAATATAATGGAAATTTCTACAAGTTGCAACATTGATACTACTTACATCATGATTCTGATGTATAAAATGTGTATTTAGGAATTAATACATGCTAAATTTTGTTGATATATTTTGACATGTAATAATTATCATCGATCCTCCTTATTAACATCAATGCTGTGATGAAAATAAGGTAATGTTCATTTAGGAATTTCTCCACACTACATTATGATGATCAATAAATGCTTGGTCAAGATATTCTTCGGCATGCCAGTTTGAAGAAACTCATATCTTATGAACATGTATATACTTCACTTTAACATTCCTTAATTACTTAAAGGAATCATATGAAATATATTTTTACCTCTATTTCACCCTTGGAATAGTTCAGACTCTCTTGTTGAACTAGTTCTGAGAGCTTTGTGGCATACCATTATAACTAAAGGTTTCTTTGTCAAAACTAAAGACGTCGATAATACCACAGGTGTTTAGCTTTACCGATCCTAAATACAAAACTGGGTATATCCTTGACGTCTAATTTTTTTTATTGAACAATAATTATCTTTCCACAAGTGGGTAAAAGTCTTACATTTTATATTCATCGCATATTTCCAATGATTCATGTACCCCTGAACTATTTGTTGAGTATAATACACCACAAACAACATTTATTCCTAAAATTAGAATAATGTATCCTTATGTCCAAATGACATGTGAGATAAATTTTTTGGTTATACTTAACAAATTGTTTAACTAGAATCATTCGTTTGGAAATTAGAAGTCGTGTACTTATCACCAATGACATAAGAATCTCCCATTCTCAGCTACTTAGAGAATGTACCTTAATTCTTGTAATGTTTCTATACTTACGTGGTTACTATATTTCAATACACATATCTGAAAGGAATATTGTATTTAATAACCAAGAATTATTTCAAGAACATTATATTGATGAATATACACTGAAGAAGAAGCAGGTACTTGCTTATTATATTCAGTTCATTGCATTTTAAACTTCCATAAATTTATTTCAAGTTATGCAATACAAATAACCTCCTATTAAATAACCAAACCTCATCATTAAAATACATTATGAATTTGCCTTTGGCATTTCAATTTCCATTGGCCTTTTTCTCCTTTCCTTTCAAAATATTCTCCATAAGAATTAAAGATTAATTTGTCTTTAATATTCTTATTTACTTGGAGACCCTTACTTAAATAGGTAATGAAGCGTGTAATCCATCCCATCCATTTTGTAACCTTAAGTTAATCTAGATTAATTGGGTGTAAGAGGGGGATGCCTTGAAATATCATGATTCATCATTCATATTTACACATAAGCCAGTGTAATTTATCACCCTCATATCTTGATTCACTGTATCCTCATAAACATCTCAGAGAAGAGACTACATGTGTAATCAACCATGTACCAATGTTGTAACCGCAACAAACATCAGACGCTGGTGATAACATTATGAAATAACCATCATATTCTCGATTCACGAGTCTCCTGTAATCATTTTAACACCCTCTCTTTTGGAGGTGACTTAACAGGTATAGGTACATCCACACCTTGAATTTTCAATATAGTGGTATTGTGCGGAAGCGTTTATACTACATTTAAAAATTCGTGTAAATTTGGACATTAACTTTGGCCATGATTATCGGAGTTCATCTTGTGGTATTACTTTCCATTTTTTTACAAAAATAAAATTCTAACATATTGTACTTTTGTCTTGATTACCGATTTAGACATTATTGATTAATTAGTTAACTCATTAAATGTATCCCACTATTTTATTGAATTCTAGGAACCCTCTATACTAGAATCAAAATATTCTATTTCTTGAGTATTCTAGTGGAAAGGATCCTTGACCCCTCCCCCCTCCCTCATCATAGTCTACAGGCTTTGGCTACGACACTACTTGGAGGGTCCAAGGTAGATGTTTGACTTGAAAACCACATCAACTGGCAGTTCCTTGATCTGTTGAGTGAAGTCGCATATTTTAAAATCAGAACTTGATTTTCTCAACACTTGACTTTAAAATGATAGATAGTTAGATTGGATAATCCTTACTGACATTTTAGTTAAGTCAACCCACTATTCTTATAAGAACTCCCTGGTAGTAAGAGGCTCCCTCATCTTTGGTATGACGAGCACACCAAACACCCGTTTTTGTTCAAATTGGAATGACGGAAGGTGGTAAAGTCTTAATATTTCTTTGAGGGTTTTTGAGTTTTTCTCTCAACGAATATAGTCCATTTTTATTAATCTTTTTCATCTATGTTTTCATGTTCATAACTTAATATTAATAGAAAAACATTCATCGCTTCTTTATGCATTTTATTATATATTATTTTATGTATTTTTTACTGTTATAAAATGCATAAAATAATAAATAAATGCATTAAGGTAAACTACTACTCGATTGATCTTGAGCATCTAAAACGACCTAGGGGCATCATACCTGAGTCATAACTTGACTATTGATGTAGCTCACCCCCATCTAGTAAGTCTGTTGCTTGTCTGGAGTAACGCATAGGCTTGACGTTGTCTGCATTTTACACCATCCTTGTCTTGATGGGGTCCACGTCACCTTTGGAGTACCACCCTATCACGACGGAGTTCATGTCGCGTCTTGCATCATCTTGGTCAAAATACACCATCTTATCTTGGTAGGGTCCACATCATACATAATCTTCGTCCAATATATAAAAATATTCACACACAAGTGAGCGAGACTAGGGGTTTAATCTACATTAGATAAAATGGACACGCAGGTCCTTATACAAATTGATCGAAAATAAAGATGATGCACAAATTGTTATTTAATTAATTACAAACATCACACACAATTAAATAATTAATTAAATAAATAAATGTAGACATACATAGGTTGGTGGTCAAGACCAGTAAGCGGGTAAAATAAAGCACAATAAAAATCAAATTGCATTAAATAAAGTATGAGGGTATTAATTTAATTAAATGAATTAAATAATTCAAATAATTTAATTATTTTTGGTCTACTATTAATTTAATTTTAATTCCAAAAATGAATTTAACTAATTAATTTAATTTAAGACCAAAATTAAATTAATTTTATTCTAGGTATTAAAATTATTATTTAAAACCAACATTAATATATTAATTAATTTAATTTAATTATAAAATTAAATTAATGAAATTATTTAATTTTGATTAATTTGAATTACTGGTCGGGCCCCAAAAAATCACTCCGACCCATTATGGGGCACGCCGAACCCGCACATACCTGTAACGGGCTGGGAAAAACCCATTCTAGGCTATTCTGTGCTAGGTAGGTCCTCCCATACCCATTTTGGGCCCAAACCCTTTTGGGGGCTAAACCTATCCTACAGATACTGGATAGAGATGAAGTGGGTACGTGACTATAAAATCTGGCCGCTGCTACCCGGGGACACGGTGGCATAGTGGTGCGTGTTGTTGGTGCTCATTGGGAGAGGGAGACCGCAGGTGCGACATCCGGATGGGATGACGTTGTATGGTCATATAATGAATAGGAAGGGTGGGAGCGGGCCTTGAAGTGGTTGAAAGGCAGGGTGACGTTTCCTGCTCCGGTTGTCTAGGTCATTGGAGGCTCCAGATCTGAGCGGGAGGGGGCTTCTGATCAGTCAAGGGGAGGAGCCGTGGTAGATGACAACGACTGGATCCAACGGAAGAGCTCGCCAGTAGAAGTTGGTGCGGTTGGTGGTTTAAGAGATGTGGCGGACCTCGGCTAGGGGTAGCCGACAATGTCGACAGGGTGATGAGGAGGAGGACGAAGTGCCGGAAGGTAGCATCAACCCACGACGGAGGGATCTGACCGGATTTGGGAGAGAGGGTTGCTGAAGGGGAACTGCGAGCTAGAAGTGGCATGGCCGGGAGGGGTGGTGGCGCACTGAAAGTCGGTGAGGAGGGTGGTCGGGATTGGCCCACTACGGGAATCGAAGTGAGGGTTTCCACCGGTGGCTGATCGAGTTGCAGAGAGGTGGCGAGCAGAGGCGGCCCTTCTGAGGCTACCATTGTGTGGAGGATGCTGCGACGAGGGTGGCATGCAGCGGCTAGGGCCTGCGTGGCTGGCTCGGGTCAAGGAAGAGCCAATAAGGGGGGCCACCACTTTCGGTTTTTCAAAAGTTTCTTTTTTTGTTTCATATTGACTAACACAAGAGCCACCCCTTTGTTGGGTTGGGTGGTTTTCCACACAGCAGGCCATAAATTGGCCTTATTTAGGGGGAAAATATAAAGTCTGTATAATAGGCTTTTATATATAATAATTATTATTATTATTTTAATACATGATAATAATTATTATTATAATAAAATGATAATAATAATAATTATTATTATTATTTTAATAAAAAAAATTATTATTATTATAAAAAATCCATAAAACTGGTGGAAAGGACTCACGTCAGAAAGAACTATTTCGACCACTGAGTTCCTTAAAAATTCAAATTTTAATACTCATTATCTATCTATAATCGATCTATAATTTCTTTTTTCAAATGAACATAACTTGGTCATCCAACCTCAGATCAACGGGTGTTCGGAACCATTGGGACCAAAATTAAATCCTCTATTTAATTTAATGAAAATTAAATTTTCTTTGGCTTAGAAAATCTACGCTCTCCCTCTGATACCAATTAAAGGTACCAGGATGCTAAGAGAAAGCCAGTGGGTTGGGGATTTTAAACCTTTTCATCGTCGGGATGATGGAACTTGTTGTCACTGATGATTCAACCCAGGTACGGTCCGAGGATCTCAGATAAATTAAATGAGCACATAAACGTAAACAGAAAACATACTTGTTCAGATCTGAAACCACGCTCAATATAAACTCATCACCGATGATCATTTCCTGAAGTATCCATGTTAGGATCCATCTAGACCATCTACACAAGCTTTAAAATCCACTACAACATCAATCGTTGAATTCCGGGTGCTAGCGTGGAGATCCGACGACACCTTCGATGCCTCGATGATCACCACATCGATGTACCTTTGATGCATGGAGAATTACTTGATCAAAATGCCTTGATTGAGAGCTCCTCTCTCTAGAAATCATATGGAGATAGAGGATTTGGTTTCCTTACTATGAATAGTCCATGGAAAGAGGCTCTCTCCTCATATATATAGTGGATTATCAAAATACCCAGATGGGTTCCCCAACCCCGATCTATTTAACATCCACTAAATAAATAATTATTATGATCTAAACTATGTCAATATTATTTATTATTTTATCACCTGCTTGTAATATATTTTAAATATATAATAAATGATAAAATTGAGTCATTTAACTCAAGTCATAATCCCACTTAATATTAAATGAACCTAGAATATTAAAATAATATTTGTTCAATTAATATTCTCTCATATTTACTTAACTTATAAATACATTAAAAAAATTCAACTCAATTATTCATAACTTGAATAATATGAATTTATTTAATTATCGGTGATTAACAACTTGGACAATACTCGGACCCGATGGTGGGCCCCACTATGTCTAGATTACCTATTCAACTGAATAAGGTGGATTCTTGAATATGATACTATGTGTGACCCTCTAGGCCCTTATCTTAATAGTAGTGTATAAAATCCATAGACCAAGAGCGGAGTATAGCAACCTATCAAGGCCCTTAAAGAGGTAAGGATTGTCATAACAATGACAACCAACCTATGAACACTTAATATGTAATATAATCTCTTTGTATTTAGATATCTCATAAAGCATGATGCACACTTGTGTCATCACCCTTTTCTTGATTTATTATTTGTTGATATAACTAGATGAATTTACCTTTTGACTAATTTTTCCAAAGACTTATGAAGGTAGCACCATCTTGATCAACCAGGCCTGAGATATATAACTTCCTTAACATGGAAGTGACAAATACTTTCTTGACCATTCAACCAATGTCATAACACCAACGACGTACCCAACACAAACTAACTCACCATAATTTCATTATCATGTTTTTCTCCTTGAATCAAAGTACATGATCAAATAAAACACACTGGTAATGATATCAAGTTAGGAGACTAATACACATGTCCGTAGATAGTAACAACCAATGACACCCAAAACATGTGATGTTTCTATTGGAGGGGCTGTCTGCATAATCTCACTATTAGAGTTCACCAAGTGTGAAATTAATGAGAAGAAGTCCTAATGCTTATGATCCTCCAACACCTGATATCCAGACATCTACTGTGTCCAGTTAGTAAGATGTATGTAAACCATAGAACCTTTGTTTAAGATTAATGTTATGGTATCTCAAGATTCTCATTATAGCATGAAATCTTCTACAACCTTTTGATACAAAAATTAATCTTTGGACATTACCATTAAATAGTGGATACAGAAATATATATACTATAATGGTAAGTTATCATCATGTATATCTAATTGTATACATGATATGGTAATCAAAAGTACTATCTAGTTGGGTTTAGAGAACTCACTATTTCAAAACCTAATTCATCTGTATTTTCTTTTTGAGTAGGATTAACATAATTTCTATCTCTTTAGTGAGTTTTAATACCACACCTAGTTGTGAAATCCATTGTATTATCCCTTGACTAGTTTCAGTGGTTCTTAATAACTTCCCCTTTTTTTGTTGTTCATTCCCTTAGCCTGTTTCCCCATTTATAGTTCAAGATTTTTCAATCTAACATCAGTTTATGCATTATCTAAATCATTTTTGGAGTTTTGTGTATCAAAAATACCTATAAAATTCTGGAACATAACCTTGAAATCATCTTTGAAATTAGATATTTCATCCCATTATTGGTTTTGATATGGTTTCTTTGGATGTTGTTGAATGCTAGAGGGAACAACTGGTCTAAACATCCCAACTCTCTCCAAGATAGATTTGAATGATTTCTATAGCCTTGGTTCATAGAGTTTGAGAATGGATCATCCTTTGATTGTATTCTAGGGAAATACCTAGAAATTTTTTTATTCTTAGTGCTTTAGATAGAAATCTCAAAATCAGGACTACATGATTATGAATGATCGAACATTCCACAATGGTGACATTGCTCGCTATGTTTTGACTATTTTCATTGTAAAACCTAGAATATTAGACTACATCTTGGTGAACATGATTTTTTTTCCTTTCTAATAATTGTTCTCCTCTTAGAACACTTATACTATGAATTTTTAAAGTGTATTAATGATTTATTTAAAATTTGAAACTACTTTATCACTAAAGTCTTGTACTAAATGATTGATAAACAAAAGATTGGTGGTATGGGGTAAGGATATTATAGAATTTATCCATGAGAAATTATGGAGAGAATTGGTGGTTTGGACACTACCTAAGAAACCCCTTGAATCCATCTTAAGCCTCATAGAACAACTCACTCTCATATTGAATAAAACCAGTTATTTTATGGATTATTTTAAGGATCATTCTCCCAGGGAAAAAATTTGTGACAAATGAATTGTAAAGTTGGTCCCAAGTCTCAAATAGTTCTTATTCAATTTATTGAAACTAGGTTTTTTCAGTTCCCTTTAAGAAGAAATGGAAGACTCTCAATTTCAACTCCTCTTAAGTGAACCCTCTAAGTGGAAATTGATGCACCACACAATATAAGTCCATACTGTATTCAATGACACACTCAAGGTTAGAAAACCTCTATAACATGAAGGCTCACAACAATAAACACTGCACATGATGAAACCAAAAGATATTGTGACAATAACTTATCACTGGAATTTTGTAACACCTCAGCCTGAACCACTGGGTCTGAGCCAAAATGTCACTTGACCTCATGCACGTCTCCCTATACATAAGTGGATTCTGACTAGCAGTGAGGGTTTGAGTCCATCAGGGGGGAGACTATACCCTCAATATCATGTCATAGGATGAATAATCAATAATCAATAATAAAATAAATAATCAGAGTAAACATGAAGGAAATTAAAGATGACATACATGTAATACAAATAAAGTAGCTCTCATAAGTAGCAAGCATGTATAAAGAAATAAAATAGATAAAGTAAATAAATAAATAGTGTATCCTCCAGAATCTGTCTTGGTCTGCTGCTGTCTCTACTCTCCTCCGCTTATCTATCCGCCACAAGGCCCTTTCCCTTCACTGGATCCCTTATGAAATCTAAAAGTGCATCAAAATTATCAAGTTGGGTGTGAGTACAAGACTTTGTAGGACACCACCAATGTGTCCTTAACCCGATGTGATCAAGTATAAAAGTGTATTCTATAAGAAAATATATGTGTAACAAGCATAATAAAACACAATCCAAAACCGATCAGTTGTGCGCTAACCAAGATGCCACAAACCCCTAGTTGTACCAGCTTTGAATCCATGTTGGAAATGTATTGTATATCGACAAGAATCCAAAACCAGTAATAAGGCTATTGGAGATTCACTCAGAATCCACAAGGTATTGAGTGAAAAAACCTACCAGGATTCCACAAGGCATCGGGTAATACTCGAAATCCACAAGGCATCAAGTATCTGTAACCTACCCAAAATCCACAAGGCATCAGGTAACACTCAAAATCCATAGGAATCAAGTGCTGACTATCTACTCAAAATCTATAAGGCATCAAGTAGATATCAGGTTACAAGGTTATCTTGTTATGTTGTCATTATTGTTGCACATCATGCGTGCACCCCACAAGGATTAATCATACCACAATGGTCACATGTCAAGTATAAACATACCAATCCTCCAAAGGAAAACATGACAAGTCATAGCATGATAACAACCATAGCACACATCATGAGAAATATAGAATCATCATATACATCAACATGTGAATCAAGCATCATCATAGAATCAAGCTATCACATAAATATCAGGGAATCAAAGCATACTATCACTACTACAAAAACGGGCAAGGGAAGCGCGCCCTTATAACAGCGCTAAGCAAAACCGCTGATAAAGGATACCCTATATCAGCGCTAAAATTACAGCGCTGAAAAAGCTAATGTTTATCAGCGCTTTCTTAGCGCTGATAATAGTAATATTTATCAGCGCTAGAAAAGAGCTGATAAATATGATCTGTATCAGCGCTAAAATTTTAGCGCTGATACAGTTGGTCTTTATCAGCGCTCAAAAGGCGCTGATAAAGGTTCTCCTATATAAGCGCTAAAAAAGCGCTGATACAGAACACCTCTATCAGCGCTCAAATTTTAGCGCTGATATAGGGTATCCTTTATCAGCGCTCAAAAAGCGCTGATAAAAATTATCTTTATCAGCGCTTTTCTAGCGCTGATAAATCATAATATTATCAGCGCAAGAAAAGCGCTGATAAAGCTAGATTTTATCAGCGCTATAATTTTAGCGCTGATAAAGGTAGCCTTTATCAGCGCTTTTTTAGCGCTGATAAAACCTTAGTCGACTTTTTTATAAAGTCGGTCGCACAGTGCCCTCGTTTTATCGCAGCTAAAGCCCTCGCGGAACCGTAACTCTGCTACTCTTCTCCTGAATACCGCTGCTGTGTTCGCTTCGCCGGAGCTTGCCGCCCTCGGTACACTCGCCGTCCTCCACCGCCCGCAACACCCTCGGCCGACCTCCACCGCCTGCCGCCATCGGCTGCCCGCAACGCCCTCGCCCGCCGTTCTCTACCGCCCTCGACCGCCCTCGGCCGCCCTCCGCCGCCCTCAGCCGCTCTCCGCCGCCCTCCGCCTCACTCGGCCGCCCTCGATCGCCCTCCGCGGCCGCCTTCCGCAACCCGCAACGCCCTCGGCCGCCGCCTTAAGGTAACAATCTATGAAGAAGATGTATATGTTTTCATATAGATAGATTGTGTATAGCTGATTCTCTCTAAGTGTACTCATGATGATGTCCAGATGTTGGGAATGATCATCATTATTTTGGTATTACACCAATATGTCATCCATAAAACAACTACAATCTGGTCTAGGTACAAGTGAAATATTCAACTCATCAAGAGAATAAATGCCATGGGGAATTCGTCAACACAAATTTTATTATGAAGAATTCATAAAAACTATACATGATTTCAAAATTAGTTTATAGTATATCAGAATTTCTCAACCTCAAATGATGATAAACAAACCTTAGATCAATCTTAGAGAACAATATAGAACCCCTCAGCTGGTCAAATAGATCAAAAATACAAAGAAGTGGATATCTGTTCTTAATTTTCATCTGATTCATATTCTATTAATAGAAACACATATGTAATGTTCTGTCATCCTTCTTGGAAAATAAAACATGAGATCCCCAAGGTGACATACTCGATAAGATGCACCCTTCATAATCTAACTCCTCTCATTGAGTTTTATGTTCCTGAATCTATTCTTGTTTCATTCTGAAAGGCGTTATATAAAATGGCTCAACTCCACGCATCAGCTCAATCATGAACTCAAAGTCTCTTTTAGGTGGTAGCCCTAATCAATTCTCATGAAACACATCCTAGAACCAGTCTACTACTGGGGGAAATATTTCTTGTTTCAATCCATTATCATCAAGAAAAATATTCGTAAACTGGTCTATGTTCTCACCTAGTTGTGGAAGAACTGGTCCTACATGGTCTACCAAGATATCCCATTCTCCATAAAAGACATGGGCTCTACCCTTATGAGGCATGACGGTCACTCATCTAAGGTAACAATCAATGTGATATTGATTAAATACCAAAAATTACATCATCACTATCTATTCAATACATATCATATCAAGCATGTATAAATCCAAAATGAAACAATACTCACAAACCATGAGGGAACATCCCTTACGAAGACAGATGCCTTCTAATCACACCCCCAATGGTGTGTTGACCAACATGATCCCACAAAAGTACTCTAACACAAAACAGAAACCATTTACCAAGAGATAAGATATAAAATAATGAGAGGATCCCCTATTACAAGTCTCCTTTAGGTTCCCCTATTCGGTGCTCTGTACCAATATAGATCATCCATCACTACCCATATTACAAGTGTTCATGTAGAACCTATATATATGAACCATCATGATACATGATTGACACTTTACTAGTGGTCAAAGTCATAGGCCTAACATGTGACCAGACCTACCTCATTGATTGAAGATGACTAAAAACCTCTCTAAGAGAAAAATCCTCTCACATAGATACTCTATCCACCACCACCCTAGTGGAAGATATCATAATGGTGAATCCTAATATCATAATATGCACCACTAGATCATTCAATTGAAACCGCCCTACCACCACTACAAGTCTCCTTTAGGTTCCCCTTGGAAATGAGAACCTGATCCACCACCTCAACAAACCTCATAAAAAATATATTTACCTGGGACTTAATCTCACATCTAAGTCCATCCTAATTTTTTTTTCATAGATACCTTATCTCCTGTCAACATTAGATAAAAACATTACTGGTATGTGAAGAATCTAACATAATCTATCATTATCAAACATAATTATGTCAAACATATTAAATATTCATATTTTCATTTCCTCAATGTCGTAGGTTAAAAGTGCTCCATGAACATATCCTACATTTTCTTCCAAGTCATTCCCTCCATATGCTCATCCCAAGACTAAATATCACAGTAGATCATTGTTGGCCCCCATAACATATACGCTACAAACTCTACCCTATTCTACTAAGGAGTAGAAAAGTTATCTAGAATATTCTAGATGAACTAAATTTAGAACTTATCTACCTTGGGTCCACCCTCTCCAGAAAACATCAGAGGGTGTTGCAACTGAACCTCTATTTTCAAGTCAAACACACTCGGCACTTCCAACCCTTGTCATTTCTTCATAAATTGTATAAAACAAGAAAGGTAATCCAAAAACTACTATTCCCTCTATCACTCATGATTAATGGGGGAACCTGTACCACTACTAGAATGAATCCTGAGTGCCTATACAAATCATAATAGAGATGATAATGAATTTTAAATTGTATAATGGATTATTTATTTTAATTATTCGTTCTTTATCTCACATGCATTCTAAATATAGTTTTTGTATCCTGAGTGCCTATACAAATCAGATAGAAGCTCTAGTGGATGCGTTTGGTTTCTCTCTGATAAAGGTATCTCTCATCGATTGGAAATCCTCTATCTCCTGTTATATCCTCCTTATAGAGTGATAGATAATCATCTTTTTAGTGAATCTAATATTCTTTTTTATGAATCTTGATTATAGGTTAGACTACTTGATCTCCTTCCAAGGAAGTGGTTCCCTTCTACTGTATTTGGAAGTCTTCTTTTGTGTACTTGAACCATAAATACTAATATTTGAGATTCAAATAGGATGAAGATGAATAAAGATTGGATGGATTCTAATCGTTTAACAATAGAGTACGAGAACGGAGTGAAAGAGTTCATCAAGTTTGCAAAGGATCACAAAAAGGATCCTTCTCAAATCCTTTGTCCGTGTTTACGTTGTTGTTATTCTAGACTACTTACTCCAGAGGAGTTGGAAGAACATTTGATATGTCACGAAATAGATCGGAGTTATAAATGTTGGAATAAACACGGAGAAAAAGCGAATGTAGCTACTGGCTGGGATAAAACTGCGTTTTATGGATCGTCAGATATGAATACAAATATAGATAATGAAGAAGAACGTATGGAGGATGTGATTACAGATGTCAATTATGATGAAGATCTTATTGAGGAAATGACAAAGACAATTCAAGATGAACCCCTTGATTGCCCAAAATTGTTTGAGAAGTTAAAGAGTTGTGCAAAGACGCCATTGTATGCTGCTTGCACTAAGTTTACAACATTGTCAGTTGTACTGAAGTTGTATAAATTGAAAGCAGGCAATGGATGGAGTGATGTCAGTTTTACGGAACTACTTGCTCTCTTGAATGACATGCTCCCGGAAGATAATGAGATCCCAAGCCAGACATATGAAGCTAGACGAATGCTACGCTCGATGGGAATGATTTCTGAAAGAATACATGCCTGCCCGAAAGACTGTATATTGTTTCGAAAGGAGAACAAATCACTTACAGAATGCCCAAAGTGTGGTGCTTCTCGATACAAGAAAGATAAATCAAATCCTATGAAAGTTGTATGGTACTTTCCAATCATTCCAAGGTTTAGGCGTTTATATGGAAGTGAAGAAACTGCAAGACAATTGTCGTGGCATGCAGATAAAAGAAATAAAGATGGGTTATTACGTCATCCGGCCGACTCTCCTCAATGGAAGAAAATTGATCATGAGTATCCTGAATTTGGAAAAGAGCCGAGAAACCTTCGTCTTGCGTTATCTACAGATGGAGTGAATCCTTTTGGTTTTCAAACCAGCACTCATAGTACATGGCATGTTATGTTGCTAAATTATAACTTGCCACCCTGGTTATGCATGAAGCGAAAATTCATCATGTTATCTATGCTTATATCAGGACCAAAACAACCAGGTAACGATATTGATGTTTATCTGACTCCTTTGATCGAGGATTTGAAGTTATTGTGGGACTTAGGTGTAATATTGTATGATGCTTATAAAAGTGAATACTTAACGTTGAGAGCGATGTTGTATGGGACAATAAATGATTTCCCTGCTTATGGAAATTTGTCAGGCTATATCATTAAAGGAACTCAAGGGTGTCCCGTGTGCGAAGAAGATACAGAATCAATTAGGTTGAAACATTCATCGAAATCTGTGTTTCTAGGACATCGTAGATTTCTACCTCGTCGGCATAAGTACCGATCTTGGACGACATCATTCAATGGAAGTTTAGAAAAACGCACAACACCGTCTCCACTAACAGGTGATCAGCTGTTTGAGAAAGTAAAAGATATGAACACTGTTTTTGGTAAACCATTTTCGAAAAACCTTACGAAAATCGGTTGGAAAAAGAGATCAGTTTTTTTTGAATTACCATACTGGAATTGTTTGTACGTCAGACATTTTCTTGATGTGATGCATGTGGAAAAAAATGTATGTGATAGTGTTATTGGAACGTTGCTAAATGCCCCTGGCAAAACAAAAGATGGAATTAAGGCAATTTTGGACATGGTTGACATGGGAATACGAGAAGAGTTGGCTCCCGTGAAAGGTGAAAATCGAATGTTTCTTCCTCCTGCTGCTTATACTCTTTCTAGGGCAGAGAGATATCAGTTTTGCAACTTCTTTAATGATGTAAAGGTTCTAGAGGGGTACTCATCAAATATCAAGAACATTGTGTCAATGAATGATTTGAAGTTAAAAGGTTTGAAATCACATGATTTCCATGTTTTGATGCAAGATCTAATTCCTATAGATTTACGTTGCATTTTACCCAAGAATGTTCGTCATACGTTAACCAAACTTTGTTTCTTTTTCAAAGCTATATGTAGCAAAGTTTTAGACCCGGGGAAATTTCCAGCTATGGAAAAAGAAATTGTCATCATATTATGTGAATTAGAAATGTTCTTCCCGCCAACATTATTTGATATGATGGTTCATTTGATGATTCACTTGGTGAGAGAGATTCGACTTTGTGGTCTTGTGCACTATAGATGGATGTATCCTGTTGAACGGTATATGAAGATTTTGAAAGGATATGTCAAAAATCGAAGTCGGCTAGAGGGTTGTATAGTGGAGCGATATATTGTTGAGGAAGCCATTGAATTTTGTATTGAATACCTATCTGATGTGGAAAGCATTGGTCTCCCGAAATCTCGTCACACTAGACGCATTGAGGGTGGGGGAATTTCTGGAAGAGAAGTTGTAACAATCAGTATTACAGATCGGGAGTAGGCTCATCTTTATGTTTTGCATAACAGTTGGGAGGTTGCTCCATATATTGAAACTCACAAAGAAATTCTTAGGCAGTTGAATCCATCGAGGGCTGAAAAATGGTTAGCAGATACACATAATCACCAGTTTATAGGATGGTTTCAGGACCATATTTTTAAGCAGTTGGATGAAAATCCGAATTCAATTTCAGAACGACTTCGATGGCTAGCCGCTGGACCAAGTGTGTATGTATTATCTTACAGTGGGTATGTAATTAATGGTTATACATTCTATACGGATGAACATGATGAAGAGAGTACCATGCAAAATAGTGGAGTTACACTAGTGGCTGAAGCGATGCATGTTTCTGGTAGTAAGGATAGAAATCCAATTTATGCAAATATGTCATACTTTGGAATTATCAAACTAATATGGGAGTTGGATTATACGACATTTCAATTGCCGATTTTTCAATGAAAATGGATTGATAACAATAGTGGTGTTAAAATAGATGAATGGGGATTTGTGAAAGTTGATTTTAGTAAAGAAGGGTACAAAGATGAACAGTTTATAATGGCATCACAAGCGGTACAAGTTTTTTATGTTCCAGATCCCGCAAACTGAAAGTGGTCGATTGTTCTGTTATCGTCCAAAACTATTGAGGGTTCCGATGAAAATTAAGTTGAGGACGATCCTTTTAGTGGTACGTCACAATCAATTCAGAGCGGTCCCAATGCAGATGATGTTTTGTATGTTAGAGGAGACCACAATGAAGGGATTTGGATTGTCGATAGAGGTGTCAAATCTCTTCAACCTTTGAAAAAAAGAAAGAGAGTTCAGTAAACATGTTATATTTTGTTTGTAATATAGATCTTGTTATCTCATGTTATTATCTTATCATTACAGAATTTATGTAATTTGAATGAACTATTCAACCACTTTTGTAGATAATGACTTCTGCACATTCTGGTGCTCCTAACCTTGAGACTGAACAAGTCTCTCAAGCAGCTGCTGCTGCGGCTGCTGCTGCTCCTGCTGCTCCTGCAGCTCATGCTGCTGCTACTGTTACTCCTGATGCAGCTCCTGCTGCTCCTACTGCTGTGGCTCCTACTCCTCCTCCTGCTGTGGCTCCTGGTGCTCCTACTGCTCCTGCTGCTGCTCTTACTGCTGCGGCTCCTGGTGCTCCTACTGCTCCTGCTGCTGCTCTTGCTGTTGCAGCTCCTTCTCTTAGTGTTGAGGTCCAACAACCATCAGCACATGCCGTTGATATCATAGTAGATGAACTTATAGATGATGTTGATATCGATGAAATGGTCGGGAATGAAGGACCGACGTCGCAGAAATCACAGGTGCGTCGTAGTTTGACAGTGTTAGCCAAAATTCTTAAGGCGAAAAGAAAAGGCATCAAATTTGAAGTCGGATGGAATGCATGAGGCCAACATGTGAATCCCAACAAGGCAATGTTTAGCAGTTACATTAGAGTTGTCACTCGGCAACGCGTGCCGATTGACATAGATTCATGGCACCATGTTGTGTCCGGGTTGAAGGCTGTGATCTGGGAAGAAATTACGGTAACATTATGAATTTATTTCTTTAATTCACTAGAAAATAAAATGATGAAACAGTGTCTTACTCTTCTCAATCTCTTGCAGAGTACATTTATAGTAGACGACTCACACAAGGATTATGTACTAAGGCTTGCAGGAAAGATTCATCGAGGTTTTCGTACTATTTTAACAAGATATCACCTGAAAGATTCTAAAGGTAAAATAAACCTGCACCCACCCATTGTCTATGCGCACCTGATATCCCAAGAAGCATGGGATGCATTTATTGGCCTTCGTGGGGATGAGAAGTTTCAGGTACATTGTGAGTGATAATACGTTGTTTGAGGATACCTGTATTCATCACTTTGATTGTCAATATTTCATTTATGAAACAGAAACTCTGTACTGAAAATAAGGAACGTGCATCAAATCCAACATACCCCTATCGTAAAGCAAGGATGGGGTACGCTTCATTAGAAAAGAAAATGGTACGTATTGTAAATTTACAGTAATATTGTTAGGTGCCAATAAACAACATCATAATTATCTTTCTATGTTTATATGTAGATTGATGAATCTAAAACCAAATGCACTTCTATCCCACGTCATGTGCTATGGAAGGAGGCACGTGTGAACAAAGAAGGGAAGTTAATAGATGAGAACACACAAAAAGTGTGGGAAATGTGTGTAAGTATGACACGATGATAAAAATATTTGTTTAAAATTGCTATTACATAAAAATAATTAGTTTTTTTCCTATATCTGACAGTCACAGGAATCAACTACTCCTGTAGCTGATACAGACCAATTATCGACGGCTTTGAAGCAGCCAGAAAAATACGGTCGTGTCAGAGGTGCAGGGTTTGGGGTGACACCCCGAGTATATTTTGAGAAGAAGAAAAAAATGGATGATACAGAGAAAAAATTGGAACAAATGAGCGAAAAAATAGCAACCCTTGAAGAACAATTGCAATGTCAGGGAGAGTTGCTAGAAACTTTTATGGGTGGGAAGCAAAGGGAGGACACAACTCAGGAACAACCACCGCATGAACATCCTGCCCCACCCCCCACCAGCTTTGAGGCGAGCCATTCACCTAAAAAAATTGTCTTAGCCATGATAATCAATATTCTAATAACGGTTCCCATGAAATATGAATCAAACAAACACTGATAATTTATCTGTACTGATCTTCTACAAGGTGATAATGATTGTGATTTATATCTGTCAACACCCACCTATCAACTTGTAGCGAGGGGTACAGTGTTCAATATCCCAGATGCCACACTGCATAATAGACCACTTTCAAAAGATCATCTGAAAGTGACGATTACTGTAGCTCATGAGCCAAATGCAATGCTACCTATTCCACTTGATGACGATGATATTCATACAGTCGAAAAGGCTATTGGGACATTCATTGCATGGCCGACACAACTTGTAAGAGTACATGCAGACAAAGAGGTATTTATTTCCTTTTATTTTCAAGCTAAACCCTTAACAATTAATGAAAAGAGTGTCTGAATCAACGATTGTTGTTATAGACGGAGAAAGGAAAGGGGGTGACTAACATCGGCTCGAAACCATCTAAAGGATCGACCAATCGATCCCAAGGAGCTACTGAAAGCACAATAACACCACTTGTTCTCTTTCCACATTTACTAGCATTGAAGACTCATGTGGATACGAAGCTAAAAGATGGTAATAGTCATATAGTGATTTTCGAATATAATATATACGGAGAGGAAAGTCAAGATTTCGTTGCTGCTGAAAATGTAAATGAAATCCTTGAAAACGGTTGGTTAGGCGTCACTGTTGTAAATGTATATATGAGGTATATTTCCATGAATTGATTTTCTAAAAGCTGATCTAATGTGAAAATTATGACTAAATGCATTTTATATTGTTGACAGACGCATTTATGAAAAACTGTTGAAGGGATTTTTCCATGAGCCAAGATTTGGAATGGTTAGTCCTCATATCACATCAACACACCAAACAAAAATAGATTCATCAAAAAGGGATGCAATAGTGAACGACTTGCTGAAAACATTTGAACGCAAGATTACAGATGACAGACTTTTCCTAATACCAACCATGCAGGGGTAATACTCTACGATTAAAGCATATCAATTATATTTTCACTTTTTTTATTACTTATTCCTTTTTGTGTTTTTAGGAAACATTGGTTTCTAATTGCGGTGAACTTGGATACTCCGAAGATTTATTTTCTGGATTCAAAGCTAGGATATCCATCAAACCGACCATACATGATGGAGTTTGTGAATCTGTAAGACACTACATCTTACGTTTTAGGTATAAACATCAAGTAATATAATTTTTATTATCTTTTACTAAGGATTCTATTATGATAGGGCTGTGTGTCAATATCATCTAAAAAAAGTAATGAGGACAGGGGTTAAGCATAGGGAGGCGAGCAAGTACTACGTCTGGACAAATATCAGGGTATATATAATAAAATTTCACTATCCAAACACATATTAACACAAGTTATTTATTCTCCTAATGATCAATTTTTTTGCAGTGTCCAAAACAAACAAACGATAATGATTGCGGTTATTATGTTTGTAAATTTATGAAAGAGTTCGTTTTTCATCAGCAAACTAGCATCCCTAAAGAGGTATTTTCAAAAACAACTACTAGTTCGTTTAAGTTATTTATTAATTCTTTATTTTTTTATTTTTCAGTACTACTATGACTGCCGAAAAGCCTCATACTCACAAGACGATATAGATGTGTTCAGAAACAAGTGGTCCGCATACCTGATGACAGATTGTACACAAATACAATGAAGATCTGACTTGGGGACATGTACAATTGGTGGTCATTTTTGAGAGGGGTTAAGGGGATCAGAAGATGAAATATTGTTGTATGTAAATGTTCGTAGCAAAATTGTAATTGTTATTAAATAAAACATTATTTCTCCAATGAGTCATTTTTCCATTTTAACAGATGATATGCACCAGCAACATGCAAGAATGTTGAACCACTAAAATGGTCGCTCTCTTGTTTAAAATGGACACCACTTTAATTGAAAACAACAACTGACCTACGGAAATCCGACCAGACGCATCTGGATTGCCTTCATCCTTTAGGAGAACGATCCACGGGTCCTTGGTGACGTGTACGAGTCAACTCCGCCTCAATCTGAGGCACGGTGTGACCGCTACCACCCAAAGGGTTGCTCTCTTGTTTAAAATGGACACCACTTTAATTGAAAACAACAACTGACCTACGGAAATCCGACCAGACGCATCCGGATTGCCTTCATCCTTTAGGAGAACGATCCACAGGTCCTTGGTGACATGTACGAGTCAACTCCGCCTCAATCCGAGGCACGGTGTGACCGCTACCACCCAAAGGGTCGCTCTCTTGTTTAAAATGGACACCACTTTAATTGGAAACAACAACTGACCTACGGAAATCCAACCGGATGCATCCGGATTGCCTTCATTCTTTAGGAGAACGATCCACAGGTCCTTGGTGACGTGTACGAGTCAACCCTGCCTCAATCCGAGGCACGGTGTGACCGCTACCACCCAAAGAGTCACTCTCTTGTTTAAAATGGACACCACTTTAATTGGAAACAACAACTGACCTACGTAAATCTGACCAGACGCATCCGGATTGCCTTCATCCTTTAGGAGAAGGATCCACGGGTCCTTGGTGACGTGTACGAGTCAACCCCGCCTCAATCTGAGGCACGGTGTGACCGCTACCACCCAAAGGGTCGCTCTCTTGTTTAAAATGGACACCACTTTAATTGGAAACAACAACTGACCTACGTAAATCTGACCAGACGCATCCGGATTGCCTTCATCCTTTAGGATAATGATCCACGGGTCCTTGGTGACGTGTACGAGTAACATGCAAGAATGATGGACCACATTTCTTTGGTCTTTGGACAAAAAAACCAGTAAAATCTCCAAAATAGCTTCATATCATGCATGAACCAGTAAAATCTCCAAAATACCTTCATATCACGCAGTTCTGAAAAGAGTCACTATTTAAAAGAAAGTCACAAATTTAGATACATCTCGAGATGGTCAGTTTAAAGACATTTTGAGGGACACTACTAAAGACATTCTCAGATATGCACACATTCCCCACTTTTAGATCGTTGTCTACTACAATGATCTTCCAAACAAGATATGCATTAGAACGCTCATGATACATAGAGCAATTCACTGGCCACCTTCGAGAATGATCTGAAGCACAAACCATGACAGCATTATGTTTTTCCTTGAAAATTCTCTTGGCGAACTGGAATGGCAACTCACTCTTATGATTTTGCGTCTCTACTTGTCTCTTCATGTGTGCAGCTATTTCCATTCCACTTCGCTAAGAGAATTTTCAAGGAAAAACATAATGTTGTCATGGTTTGGGATTCATATCATTCTCGAAGGTGGGCAGTGAATTAATATATGTATCATGAGCGTTCTAATGCATATCTTGGTTGTCCTTAAGTTTCAGCAGAATCCGAATGCGTTTGGTCGGTTTTCCGTATGTCAGTTCTTGATTTCACTTAAAATTAAGTCCATTTTTAACAAAACATAGACACTGTGAGTGGTGTCGGCCACATCGGGCCTCGGATTGATGTGGGGTTGACTCGTATACGTCACACATGAGTCATGGATCGTTGTGTAAAAGTATCAACACAATCATAAGCCGTTAGATCGGTTTGGCGTGTGTACGTAAAATATTGTCCCTTTTAAACAAATTACATACACTTGGAGTGATACTGGTCACACCGCGTCTCAGATTGAGGCGGGGTTGACTCGTACACATCACATATGACCCATGAATCGTTGTCCTAAAATGTCAACACAATCCGAAGGCGTTTGGTCGGTTTCCCATATGTCAGTTGTTGATTTCTCACTTAAAAATAAGTCCATTTTGAACAAAACAGAGGCACTTAGAGTTGTGTCAGCCACAAAAGGCCTCAGATTGAGGCGAGGTTGACTCGTACACATCACATTTGAAGGTGAGTATGCATACACGATAGTTGACCTTCTTAGATAAGAGTTTCTGGAAGAGTATAAAAGACATGAAGCAATGAAGATCATTAGAGTGTTGGAGCAAATGTGGTTGCTACAAACAATGTGGAAATCGGCTTGTGCAAAGCGACCTAAGTTACAACTTGCAGGTATTGTACTCTATTTTTTTCTGGAAGGTATCAGTTTAAATGCATTTTGGAATGATCATTTCTAGCCATTGTCTTTTAGATTTTTTTGACAGCCGAGGGGAAAGGGTGGGGTCTGCAGACATTGGAGGATATGTCGAAGGGTGATTTTGTGTGTGAATATGTTGGAGAAATGTTAACTCCCGCAGTTCTGAAAAGAGTCACTTTTTAAAAGAAAGTCACGAGTTTAGATACATCTCAAGATGGTCAGTTTAAAGACATTTTGAGGGACACTACTAAAGACATGCTCAGATATGCACACATCCCCCACTTTTAGATCGTTGTCTACTACAATGATCTTTCAACCAAGATATCCATTAGAACGCTCATGATACATAGAGCAATTCACTACCCAACTTTGAGAATGATCTGAAGCCCAAACAATGACAGCATTATTTTTTTCCTTGAAAATTCTCTTGGCGAACTGGAATGGCAGTAGCTGCACACATGAAGTGACAAGTAGAGACGCAAAATCACAAGAGTGAGTTGCCATTCCAGTTCGCCAAGAGAATTTTCAAGGAAAAACATAATGCTGTCATGGTTTGTGCTTCAGATCATTCTCGAAGGTGGCCAGTGAATTTCACTATGTATCATGAGCGTTCTAATGCATATCTTGTTTGGAAGATCATTGTAGTAGACAACGATCTAAAAGTGGGGGATGTGTGCATATCTGAGCATGTCTTTAGTAGTGTCCCTCAAAATGTCTTTAAACTGACCATATTGAGATGTATCTAAACTTGTGACTTTCTTTTAAATAGTGACTCTTTTCAGAACTGCGGGAGTTAACATTTCTCTAACATATTCACACACAAAATCACCCTTCGACATATCCTACAATGTCTTCAGACCCCACCCTTTCCCCTCGGCTGTCAAAAAAACCTAAAAGACAATGGCTAGCAATGATCATTCCAAAATGCATTTAAACTGAAACCTTACAGAAAAAATAGAGTACAATACCTGCAAGTTGTAACTTAGGTCTCTTTGTACAAGCCGATTTCCACATTGTTTGTAGCAACCACATTTGCTCCAACACTCTAATGATCTTCATTGCTTCATGTCTTTTATAATCTTCCAGAAACCCTTCTCTAAGAAGGTCAACTATCGTGTATGCATACTCACCTTCAAATGTGACGTGTACGAGTCAACCCCGCCTCAATCTGAGGCCTGTTGTGGCTGACACAACTCCAAGTGCCTCTGTTTTGTTCAAAATGGACTTATTTTTAAGTGAGAAATCAACAACTGACATACGGGAAACCGACCAAACACCTTCGGATTGTGTTGAAACTTTAGGACAACGATTCATGGGTTATATGTGATGTGTACGACTCAACCCCGCCTCAATCTGAGACGCGGTGTGACCGGTATCACTCCAAGTGTATGTATTTAGTTTAAAATGGACAATATTTTACGTACATACGCAAATCTGATCTAACGGCTTCTGATTGCATTGATACTTTTTCACAATGATCAATGACTCATGTGTGACGTGTACGATTCAACACCACATCAATCCGAGGCCCGGTGTGGCCGACACCACTCACAGTGTCACTGTTTTGTTAAAAATGGACTTAATTTTAAGTGAAATCAACAACTGACATACGGCAAACCGACCAAACACATTGTGATTCTATTGAAACTTAAGGACAACTATCCATGGGTCAAATGTGACGTGTAAGATTCAACCCCGCCTCAATCAGAGGCGCGGTGTGACCGGTATCACTCCAAGTGTATGTATTTAGTTTAAAATGGACAATATTTTACGTACATACGCCAAACCGATCTAACGGCTTCTGATTGCGTTGATACTTTTTCACAACAATCAATGACTCATGTGTGACGTGTACGATTCAACACCACATCAATATGAGGCCCGGTGTGGCCGACACCACTCACAATGTCACTATTTTGTTAAAAATGGACTTAATTTTAAGTGAAATCAACAACTGACATACGACAAACCGACCAAACGCATTGGGATTCTATTGAAACTTAAGGAAAATGATCCATGGGTCAAATGTGACGTGTACGAGTCAAACCCGCCTCAATCAGAGGCGCGGTGTGATCGGTATCACTCCAAGTGTATGTATTTAGTTTAAAATGGACAATATTTTACGTACATACGCCAAACCGATCTAACGGATTCTGATTGCGTTGATACTTTTTCACAACGATCAATGACTCATGTGTGACGTGTACGATTCAACACTGCATCAATCCGAGGCCCGGTGTGGCCGACACCACTCACAGTGCCTCTCTTTTGTTCAAAATGGACTTATTTTTAAGTGAAATCAACAACTGACATGCGGCAAACCGACCAAACGCATTTGGATTCTGTTGAAACTTAAGGGAAATGATCCATGGGTCAAATTTGACGTGTAAGAGTCAACCCCAACTCAATCTGAGGCCCGGTGTGGCCGACACCACTCAAAGTGCCTCTATTTTGTTCAAAATGGATTTATTTTTCAGTGAAATCAACAACTGACATACGGGAAACCGACCAAACGCCTTAGGATTTTGTTAACACTTTAGTACAATGATCCATGGGTCATATGTGACGTGTACGAGTCAAACCTGCTTCAATCCGAGATGCGGTGTGGCTGGTATCACTCCAAGTGTATGTATTTTGTTTAAAATGGACAATATTTTACATACATACACCAAACCGACCAAACACATCCGGTTTCTATTGAAACTTAAGGACAACGATCCATGAGTCAAATGTGACGTGTACGAGTCATCCCCACCTCAATCTGAGGCCCGGTGTGGCCGACACCACTCAAAGTGCCTCTGTTTTTGTTAAAAATGGACTTAATTTTAAGTGAAATCAACAACTAACATACGACAAACCAACCAAACGCATTCGGATTCTGTTGAAACTTTAGAACAACGATACATGGGTCAAATGTGACATGTACAAGTCAACCCCTCCTCAATACGAGGCCCAGTGTGGCCGACACCACTGAAAGTGCCTCTGTTTTTGTTAAAAATGGACTTAATTTTAAGTGAGAAATCAACAACTGACATACGGGAAACTGACCAAACGCATTCGGATTCTATTGAAACTTAAGGACAATGATCCATGGGTCAAATTTGATGTGTATGAGTCAACCCCGACTCAATCCGAGGCCCGGTGTGGTCGACACCACTCAAATTGCCTCTGTTTTGTTCAAAATGGACTTATTTTTAAGTGAAATCAACAACTGAGATATCCACCTCACATGTAGTGTAGACCCTCCCCCAAGACTTGCATGAATTTTTGAGATACACAAACATGGGGTGGATTACATGGCTTTCCTACATGGAATATATCCCACTACACGTCTTTAATGAGCCAGCTACGCAGTTTATCCCTTGTACAGATACACAGGAAGAATCACACGAGATCGACATCATGTACTAACATAGGGCAAGGGTGCATAAGAGGACACAAGATCAAAGGGTAACACGTATATGTTTTTTAACATGCCATGTAATTTCCTATTGATATGACATGTATATTCACACAGGCAGCTGAACATTGGAGTTACCCAGGGTAATGCGACAAGGCATGTGACCCTTTAAATGACACATAATTTTATGTACCATGATTGATCTCTTTGAACACTATATCAAGGACATATTTCATTAGGGTTGGCTCCCATTATCCTTCCTAGGATGGTTTTGGTATCTTTTCCGACTTACGGTAGTACGATCGCTTCAGCAGGACGTCCTAGACATAGTTGGAGTCTCTCTGAAAGTCCTGGAGTGAGATCATATATCTATTTTTGAGGTCCAGGTAGAGTCATGTATCAACGCAACCAATCCTACCAAACATCGATCCTATATATAGAATGTTAATCTTGATGTCTCATTACAGTCCCCCAATTTATGATATGTTACCTTTTTTGTATTAATATACATAATTACTAAGGGTGATGGTTGGGAGAGTTAGGATATCCTTTTTATGTATTGCAGAATGATTCAAGGAGCACGGGCTCTGCACGATTTGTCAAAACCAAGTGGCAATCCAAGGAGAAACAATGCATAGTGGAATATTCTAGTATTTATCTTCTGAGTTGTGTAGGAATATTTTGTGATACTATGTAATGAGGTAGTTTTGGTTTCTGGGTAGATGGTATCTAACTCATGGTAAGAACACTGTTTGGTTGGGTTGTGATCGGTTGATGACATGCTTGTGGTTGATATACTGGTTTTTGTGCAGGTCTGTGGTTGATATACTGGTTTTTGTGCAGGTCTGCTCAGCTGGCTGTACTAGTGCAGGTTTTTTATTAGCAGCAGGCAGGGATTTAACAGGGCTTTTTTAGCGCTGTTAAAGGCGACATTTAACAGCGCTAAAAAAGCGCTGTTAAAGGAGATATTTAACAGCGCTAAAAAAGCGCTGTTAAAGGCAACATATAACAGCACTTGTTAGCGCTGTTAAAGGTTTCCTTTAACAGCGCTTTTTTAGCGCCATTAAAGGTGACATTTAACAGCGCTTTTTTAGCGCTGTTAAAGGTGAAATTTAACAGCGCTAAAAAAGCGCTGTTAAAGGACCCCCCCCCCCCTTTATCAGCGCTGAGCTTTACAGTGCTTTTCTAGCGCTGTTAAAGCCCGATTTTAGCGCTGTTATTGCCCGTTTTTGTAGTAGTGTATACTATAGGCTACACACCTACACCCACATGTGATCACAATTCAAGAATGATATCAACAAGTCAACACATAAATTAAATATAGAAACATGTGTAAATAGGATCCCAAAAGATAAGGAACTTCTTACCTAAAATGTTGTAAAAACCTCTTCATAGTTTTATTATCATCAAAAGTGATACATCAAAGTCTCGAGTTGTTGTTACATCATTGCTTGAGATATATCAAGGGTATCCTAGAACCAAAACATCTATTTTATCTCAAAAGAAATAAAATATTATATGTGATGATACCTTTCTCTCTCCTAGATAATTTTTTGAATTATTTATTCAAAAAATATCACATGTGATGATATTTTCTCTCTTATAAATAATTCTCAAATTTTCATTTAATTTATCACATGCACTGATAAATTATAATTTTTTCTTTATCATTTAAAATGAGATGATAATTTTTGATTTATAATTTAAAATTATCATATGCACTAATAAATTATAATTTTCACTTTATCTTTTAAATTATCTTGTGTGATGATAATTTATAATTTTTTTCTTATAAATTATAATGTGATATCCTTGTGAATTATTTGTAAATAATTATTGTTTCGATTATTTTTATTTGAATTCTAATATCTTCTTTTCCTCTATAGAGTTTAGGAATTAATAATAAAAAAGGGAGGATAATAATAATAATAATAATAATTATTATTATTATTATTATTATTATTATTATTATTATAAATAAAACAAAAGAGGATAAACTTACATAGGTGCCCCTTATAGGTTGAGGAAGGACCGAGCTCACGCAGATATGGGAAGAACCACCCTGAATCGGTTCAATCTTCCTTGAAGAGAATTCACTATATCATTAGTGTGATTCCAAGGTATAAATACCACCTGGTTATTTATAGAACCCTAAATGTGTGTATGGTCTCCAGACTAATTGAATATATCATTTCAAAATGCATTTCAACCAATTGATTAGTGTAAATTCAATAGATTCTCGGTAAGAAGTTATTGCCATCATCATCCAGTCAAAATGGGTAAGAAACTTAGGTTTCCAAAAAAACCTAGAAGCTTTAATGGAGGACACACTTCATTAAAGAAGAAACCCATTTCCCCATTTTTAAATTTTTAATAAATAAATAAATTAGTTATTTAATATAATTATCAAATAAATTAATTTAAAATGACAACATATCCAAATTCCCATTGCATATAAAAGTTATACCCTTACTAGGATAAATCCCCCATTCTAAACCCAACAGTGGTATCAGATTTCTCATACAATGATCCATTTGAGAGATATTAATTATTTATTATTTAAAAAATGGTTTAAATAATTAACTAAATATAAAAATGGTTTTCTTCATGAGAGAGGTACCCAAACATTTGACGCTTTGAAATATTATATCCCACCTAGGGTAAAAACCACGTCCTGAACCTAATGAGGGTCTCTAATTTGTCATATTATGAACCTTTTGGGAGATATTAAATTATTTTCAAAAATAATATAAATAAAAATTATTAAATAAATTATTTTCACAAGAAAGGCATCCAAAAGTCCAACTGTTATAAATGTTATACCCCGCTTATGTCAAAAACCACATCTCATACCTAACAGTGGTCTTAGATTTTTCACAAAACACACCTTTTTAGAGCTATTCAATTATTTTTAATAAATTGTGCACACTTAATATAATATATTTAATAATTTTATTCCATATTTTACAAGTCTTTACAGGCCACATAATCTTACATCAACTGAGCATACAACTCCAAAAACATTTTATTGAATATTATAAAGTATTAACTAGGTTTTTACTCTTAAGGAAGGATTTAACAAATTTATTCACTTATTTTCACTGATAAATTATTTTTTTCACATATGAAACTTATAATTTATAAAAAAGAGGGTTTTTATTATCTTTATAAAAAATCAAGATATTACAAATTTCATCAAGTTTTTTACATAGAATCAAGGTTATACTTGTGACCATAGATATGGAGACCAACAATTAATCTTCAATTGGTCTCCTATACATGGAAAAAATCATCAAACTCACAAACCACTTCATCTATTTGTGTAAAATTAGTATGATATTCATTCATTATCTTTGATCCCAACATAGTCATTTGAGTAAATTTTCAATCATCTAATTCACATTCCAAATTTGGAATCATCAATCGATCTTGGATGGGTCTTACACTTTAATCTAGTTTTAAAATGATCTCACATAAAAAAATATAAGTTCTTTTGATTTCAATAAAAATTCAATGTTTAGTTTTAGAAACAATTACCACGCATCAGACCCATATCAAATAATCATAGATTCATCAAATCGGAAAAATACCCATGTTTCGAACTTATAATTTGGTTTATGCTCCTCCATTGATTTTTGATTGTTATTTTTCCAAACTTTTGTCTTCAATATCAGCTTAGGTTGCATGATTCTTAGTTATTTTTCATGGTCCGATTTTATCTTACGAAGATTAGGCTCCAAATTCTCCCATTTTTTGGATTTCAAACATGGTTATAACTTCTTTTGGGGATTGGACATTTGGTTTTAGTGTTTCAATTTCAATTGATATGCATCCTTATTTAAAGGGATTCAATTTTTAGGTTCCATCATATTAAAATCCTCTTATTCCTTTTATACAATAGATTATCTACCTAGTCATTAAATATTGGATCTCCTATGACTTTTTAATCAATTTATCATGCACAGTTGATTAGTATTTTCCTTCATGGTAGAACAACCATGGAAGGAGTGGGAATGGAACTGGGATTCTCATGGATGATGCTTCATGGAATATGGGTGCCTATGAAAGTAGGAAGTGTGATCTCTTAGAAGAATTATTTTTTTCATGTAGTAGATTGAGGATATAGAAGGTTTTTTTTATAGAAGATTGAATTTTTCTTCTTGTAGTGAAAGGGAATGAAAGAAAGGAGTGATGCATAGAATCAAGTTCATGGAAGTATGAAGAGATGTGGATGATAGTTTCATGATATATTTTTCATGAAATATGTCCCCTGTGTCAAATTTAATTCTTTACAGAAGGAAGCCACACTAAACAAGATTAAAAACCATATATTTTAATATTATTTGAAAATAAAAATTTTGAAGGAAGAATCACATATTACATCTCCAAATTAAGTGATTAAAATTTTAATGTGAAAATTTACCACAAAAAAATTTTATACATAAAAAATAAAAGAAATTAAAATTAAAAAAATCATTAAAGTGATCCCAAATTATCAAAATAAACTACAAAAAAATCATGTAGGAATCATAAGAAAACTTTATTCTTAAATGAATGAAAAAAACATAAGAAAATTTGATCTATTTAAAATTTGAAACACACATTTTTGATTATATAATTAAATAATTTTAATTAAAACCTAAAATTAATGAAAATAACATAATATCTATTTGAAACACAATTTTAGACTTAAAAACTCCAAAAATACTCAAAAAATAGGTGGCTAAATAAAACAAAAACATTCCACCTTAACATCCATACTGATGTATTAAGAGCATAAAGGAACGCTTCATTGGGAGATAATAAATGTTTTATTACATTTATTGATTATTAATCATGATATGTTTGGGTGTAGGTCATAAAGAATAAGAATGAAGTGTTAGATTACTTTATTAAACGGAATATGGTGATTGAAAATCAGATGGGATGGAAGATCAAGTGATTGAGATTAGATAATGGAAGATAATACACATCCAATCCATTTAAGAAGGTTTTTCAAGATGAAGGTATTTTGAGAAAGTTTATAGTTCCCACAATACATAAGAATAATTGAGTAGGATAATGAATGAACAACAAACTCTTTGAAAAGGTATAATGTTTTTTATTTCAATTAGGTTTGAATAAATCTTTTTGGGAATAAGCATTTATGTATGAAAAACACATTGTGAACCAATTAACTGATTCTGTGATTGATGGTAAATTTACAATAGAGGTTTGGTATGATGAAAATGATTCTGATTATGATAGACTACATATCTTTGGTCTTAACACTTATTTTCATGTCACAAACACAAAGTTGGATCCTATATGAGAGAAATATATTTTTGTTGGATTTAGGGATGGTGTGAAGGATTTTTGACTATGGTATCTAGAAGACAAAAAGGCTATTCAAATCCATGATGTCACATTTTATGAATAAGTAATTGTAATGTTTAATGGTTCTATAAAATATATGGATGATATAGATAATTATTTTGTTTAAGTTCATAAAATCCCACTGATGGTTGACCAGGATACATAGGAGAAAAAATACTATGATCATGCTGACATCCTAACCGAATAAGAAGTTTCATTGTAGTAGTATAAGCAACATCACAAGAGTATTTCCACCAGTAGATCATAAAGAACCATACAAAGAACTTTTAGGTAGGTCGATATAGTGTTTTATGCTCACTTAGTAATAGAATATGACGTTATAAATAGCTATTGAGATATTTTGGATATCAAATATATGGAAAAGTGGAAGTCAACTATGGAAGAATAAAAGAGTTTACTACATCAAAATAATACATGAGATCTTGTTCCTTTTTCAAAGGACAAGAAGGTAGTTGGGTTCAAATGGATGTTTTCAAGATGACACTATAAATAACTGTATCATGTACATGGCTAGATTTTTTGTTAATGGATATATATAAAAGGAAAGGATTGACTATAATGAGGTATTTTCTCCTATTGTTAAACATGTGTCTAATCAAATTTTGTTGGCATTGGTTATATATTTTCATTTTTAGTTATATAAAATTGACATTGAGATAAAATTTCATTATGTATCATTAAAATAATAGATATATATGACACAACCTGATGGGTTTCATGTATTGGAATATGGTAATTGAGATTTCATATAGCAAAATACATTGTATGGCCTAAAAAATAACTGAGATAGTGGTTAAAATAGTTTTCCACTTTAATGTGAATTAAAAATACGTTTTTAGTCAATTTTATCATTATGTTTACTTCAAGAAACTTTTATTTATAATACTTATATTTCTAATTTTATATGTTGATGATATGTTTATTGCATGTAAAAGTGTGGTGGATATTGATAGGATGAAATCTCAACTCAACTAAGAGTTTTAAATGAAGGATCTTGGAGAGGCTAAGAATATTCTTAGGATAGAGATTGAATGAGACAAGGATAATGGTGTTCTTACCCTCATCCAGGTAGAATATTTGAAGAAATTACTCTAAAATTTTGACAGTGATGACAAATCTAAACTAGCTAGCACACAATTTTAACCTTATTTTAAACTCAATGAATCATTATCTCAATAGACTGATGTTAATAGGAAATATATGGATCATTTACCATATTCAAGAATTATAGGAGCCTTAAAGTATTCATTGGTGTGTATAAGACCTGATATTTCATAACTAGTGAGCATGGTAAGTCGGTACATACATGAACCCACTAAAGTTCATTGGGAATAATTCACATAGAATTAATGGTATATCAAATGTACTCTTAATATTAGTTTGAAGTTTATGAGAGATACTAATATTGGGAGATTTATTATTAGATACATTGATTCAAATTATATATGATACCTAGAAATGCTACGTTCCAATACTGGATAGGTTATCACTACAGTAGGAGGACCAATGTGATGGAGATATACTCCACTATCAACATTGTATTTTTCCACTATTGAGAGATATTCTATGAGGGTGGTAATAAATTTTAGGAAGCTATCTAGTTACATGGAATAATTATAGACTTATGGATCATTTAGGAGAAAATAAATGTTTTTTATGATATCTAGAGGGATGCTTGCCTTTTTAAGAATTAGGTCCATCATATCCAAAACAAACATATTGATGTTGGGTTCTATTTCATCTAAGAGATTATCATTGAGAGGTGTATCTCACTGATGAAGATTATGAAAATTGACCACCTAGGCAGAATGTTGATAAATGTAGTTACAACGATCAAGTTCCAACGTTGATTATATTTGATCAACATATCTCATACTTTGGATTCCTATAAGAATTGGTAAGAAAATACGACAGTAACATCTCGATAATTCAGTATATATATTTTACTTTAAATAATACTAAGTTTGATATATTTCTTCCCATGCACTACAATGAAGGTCATGATACATTATTAAATTAAATTAATCAACTTTAAGAGATCATTATGATAAGATATAATATATCTATATATGATATAAAATATTAAAATTCTTGAAATTATAAAATTTGTATGAAATAATATTAAAAACACTTAATGTTTAAGAATTTCATTTTTAAATAATTTTTTTTGATATTTATATTTTGTATTATCTATTTAAATTAAAATAAATAATTTTCAGAAATAGAATTAAAAAAATTAACATTATTTTTTAATTTAAAATATAAAAATTTACATAGTATGAATTTTTTAGCATTTTCTAAAAATATTGATTTTTTAAACAGAAATGCGGTTTTTACAGAAATTATAATTTTCATGAATTTATCAATATATAAGAATGACCTATAAGGTCATAAAAAAATTTAATTTATAAAATATAAAATTGATATATAACATTATTCATTTAAAAACATTATTTGAACATAGAAAACCCATTCCTATCATTTTTAAAACTAAATTAAAAGGCTACATTAATAAAGGAAGATATTTTATATATTTTATTTTAATTAATTAATATATTGTTAAAATTTGTTTATGGATTTATTTTAATGTCACAAAACCAAAATTTATCTTATAATAAATCAATTACTATCATTAAAATGAGTAAACATCAAAAATTTATCTTATATATAAGTTTAAAGTTTTAAAAAATATTTTATTTTAAAAATAATTTTTATGTGTTATGTGTGCCTAATATAAAATCACATATTCTCATATTTATAAAATTAATTATGTTAAATAGATCCAAAATTCATAATTATCATATCAAAATTTGGTAATAAGGGTCGATTTATATTTTTAGTAATAAATTAGTTAACATGATTAATATTTAATTATGAGTAACAAGTGTTTAAATGACTAATCTACGGTGGCTCAAATTTTTCTATTTTAACTTTTAACTTTAGACCTTATAGAAATTTTTTTATATGTTATATATTCTTACCTAAATGTATTACTAACCTTACTTCACCTAACTCACCTAACTTTCGGGCCATTCCATTCTTACCCCTTCAATATCATTCATTTAAATGGAAAAGTCCCTCTTCCTCACTTATAAAAGGGGGATCACTTACACCATTTAAATAATACACTTTTATTTAAAAATTTCTCTCCTTGATGTCCTTTACATTCCCTAATGACCTTGGTCACCAAAAATTAGCCTAATTCCCTCAAATCTAAGGCCTTCTTCAAGAGGAAGCTCAATGTCTCAACATAGGTAATACATCTTTCTTAATTTTTTTGTATTATATCCTTAATAAAACAAAAATAACCATAGTATAATAATAACCTTATAATCATTATTGTGATGATATGTTATTATAATAATGGAAAAACTCTTATTTATTTTCTTCTATCTACTAAGAAAAACAAGAATCATTGTTAGTATGTGTGCACATATTACCTTCTCCATGAAGCAACACTTTCGATTTTTCATCATCACCCCTCATGGATAGTATTAATGATGTTATTTATAAATAAATATTATTTATATAATTTATTTATTATTCTTAAATGATCACTTAATATCCATCTTCACCCCTCTCATTCGTTGTGTAATGAGAAACCCTAATCATGCATTGTGCGGACTATCGCCTCCATAAAGAAACATTTTTTTCTTTTTTATTTTAGTTTTTCACTATTTATCCAAACATCTTCAAATATGTTTCAAGATCATAAAAATATAAAAATAATATCGTTATACTTATTTTATAATGATATTATCTCAAAATAAACACCTCCTTAACCTTACTCACTAATCGAGTTAAAGCACATTCAAGTTTGGTTCAGTTTGACCACCTACATGAACAATTATATGAAATTATGTCCTATATGATTATGGAAATATAATTACTAGTATAATATGATATAAATATTTAAATAATTAGTTTTATTTGTTCTATAAATATTATAACAATAATTAACTTATTAATTTAGAAAATTCCCTTTGTAGGTTGAAAATCACTGAAAAATGTTCATTGTCAATTTCATCTTCTAGGATAAGGATTAAAGTACTCATGGAAGGAAATTTAAATTTCATAAATCATTATATTTAATCCATTATAGTAAATTTAATGAACTTGGAATGATTAAATTTGTAAGGTTAATGAATACTAACACATCTCTTATGAAACTACTACAAATGGTCTAAACTATAAACACCTCGTGTGGGTGTGACATACAAGACAAAGAAACCAAAATTTCTAAAATACATAAGATGGATCCCACTAATTATTTAATAGATCAAGGTAAAAATTGATGGAGATTCTTCTGGAATTCCAAGACCCTTAGGCTGTGGAGGTTTTTTTGACCTATGATGATTTTCAAACTCTATGACTCTTGGGTGTGACTTGCAGGCTAAAGAAACTGAAATTTATGAAATACATAAGATAGATCCCACAAATTATTTCATGGATAAAGTTCAATGTTGATGGATATAATTTTAGCATGTCGGGACCCTCAGGCTATGTAGGTGTTTTTCGGACCTATCATACCTTTTTCAAGGTATGTTTCTATCACTACATTGGAATTGGAATTGCACATAAACCTGAGCTTTGGGACATTATGTATGTTGTTCGGTATTCCATTCAATATAACTAGATATGTTTATGGATTGAATCTAAATCAGAAGTTACAATCAAGAATTTTTAAACAAGAATAAGGAATGTACCATGGATAATTCTTCCTCATTGGATTGAATGTCTGTAGAACATCACTTGACTCAACCTGCACATTTCACATGCTTATAGAGAGGCAAATCAAGTGGCAGACACCCTATCAAAGAAAGAGATCATGGATTTGAACATGATGTTGTCTTTCCGGACCACTAAATACTATGTTCCATTGGTGAGTGTATATATGAATGGTTCCATACACACCCATTTATGTAATAATCCCTTGTAACACTTTTCATTCCTTGCTACTTTTTTAATAATTTTTTCTTAAGACTGGTTTCAATCAGATCCTAATATTTTGGGTATAAACACCCAATATGGGAAAAAGGGAAAAAACCAACTAATATACATATATATAATGATTATAATTGGAAATTATAAATAGTTTTAGGTATGAATATGGATTTTAAATTAGTCATTAATATGTTTCTATTTTTTATATATGAGCTTATATTTCATCTGACTTAGGAGGGAAAAAAGGTAAGGGTTTCATCTCAAAACATTATTCTTTAAGAAACATGTTATTTTATGCACCTAATTTATTTTTAAATGGTGTATATAATGTTAATTGTATATTTAATATCATTTATTATCCTTTCTCATGGTATTTTAACTTCAACTTCAAGCTATCCATCTTTCAAGGGATTTTTATTAGAATGTTCTTAAGCTGTAATGGATTTTTATCTCAAACTCCATTTTTTGAAACACATTTTACTTCATGAACCAATTTATTTTTATGTGGTGTATATACTAACAAATTGATATGTTATCATGAATTATATTTTATTAATTATATTTAAGTTTTATTTTCAAGTCATTTATCTTTTAAGGGTTTTGATTAAAATGTTACTCAAGTATTGTTTTCTCGATTCAAGTTCCTTTTCTTGTGAGTTGTGAAATCTCTTCTTGATTCTGATCTTCAAAGTCTATCTTTACTAAAATTATTTTTTCAAATGGTATATTTCCTTTTTCTTTTAGGATATCACTTCTATTCATTAATATACTCCCCTTTTTTGAAACACTTTTTCAAATAAAAGTATTATATTGATAAGAATAAATCCTATACTTTTCAATGGATATTTTATCACATGTCCATATTTTACCTATAAAAAATAGGATCTATAACCCAAATACATTTCATCTCAAGTGACATTCAAGTTTCCCTTTACCTCTTTTTAATTGATGTTTTATTATAATTTTTATGATATGGGTTTCATAAAATGTTTTTAAATTATTTTAATATTTTCTACATGGATAGTTTTCAAAAAGGTCTTTCCTATCAAGTAATATTATAAATTTTTTAAAAATTCTTCAATAATGATTATTTTAAATTTATTTTAAACTAAATTTACTTTTTTAAAATTATTTTAAAGTAAAATATTTTTAACATTTTCCACATGGGTCATTTTCAATGGAAGGAATCTATTTTTCATGTTTACGCATGAATGTATCTTTACACTACCTTTGTCATTTTCTAAGATGATTCATCTCTAAAATTTCAAGTTTTTAAAAAGAAAATTATTATTATCATGGTTTAAAAAATATTAAATTTTAAATGTTTTCAATGGGAAAGGGAAATTATTATTTTCAAATAAATTTTCTTAATGGTTCTAAGAGTGTTCTTCAGTTATGTTATATGACTGATTAAGGGTTTTCTTTAAATGAGACCATCCGTATTCTTTATCTAGATGAATTATTAAATATTCTTTTACATCTATGGTATGATCCATTACATATTTTATTACATAATCATCCACTTATATGGGAATGATTTACTTCTAATTATTTTCCTATGTGAATTCCCTATATTCCTACACTTGATTGAAGGATGTTCACCTAGATTCATAATACATCGATTGATTGGGTAAATTGTTATCTAAACCATATATAAATTTCTTATACAGTGTAACTAATATATGTTTAATTATATTTTTTGGGTGGTATTTACCTTGAATTATGCTTAAAGTCATTGGATACCCATTTATTTTCTATGGGTTTATCATGTCATGTTTATTTATGAAATCATAAATGATTACTTAGGGAACCACTTGAAAAGGATATAAAACCCATTTTATCTCCATTGGTTTTTATGATATGTTGATTAAAATCTTGTGGCACACATATATATGATTTTTCATTATGATGGGTGTACCCAGATAATGCTCTAATGAATTGGGTAATGTTAATGTACCATGAGAAACTATGTATGGGATTAGGGAGTAAACCTAATCTGTATTGATGGCCTATGGAGTAATCCTTGAAATATGATAATGGAATATGGTGATGATATCCTAAGGAGAAATCCATGTAAGATTCTTATGATATTATGTTTATATTGTTTCTACATTCCTATGATTATATGCTCTCATGTTAAGTTCACTGTTTAATCATATAATATCATATATTTTATCTATACCCTTATGTTTATGATAATTCTATTTATTATATTATGTTATGTCTTACAACTTGTATAATTAATCTCACCATTATGGTTAACTTTGATTAGGACCTTACTGAGCATCTGAGCTCAACCCTTCTTATGTCTCAATTTCCTTAGGTTATGAAAGAATGTATTAAGTATTCTAAGCTTAGAAGAGTATCTTGTGTGGAGGATTTATGAGTGATGTTGAAGACATATTTTGGATTTATTAGCTCATAATTTAGTGAAAAAATAATTGTTTTTTTGGTGAGAATACATGATATTTATTAGTAATTTCCCCCCAATTCTTTAAAACTCTAAACTAAAATATCCTTGGATTTTAAATATTATAAAGGTATTGTAATCATAGATTTGTATAAAAGTTAGTGTTTTCAATTATGTGTTTTCAGCACTGAGTCTAGGGGTGATATATTTGGTATCAGAAGAGTGTTTATTTTTTTAGAGGTTAGAATGTTATTGGTTGAGGATGATTTATGATTTAAGAATAAAATAAAGGGTAGATGAGTGAAGGATGATTTTTATTCCAATTATATAGATAAAACTTTAGGTTTTTATTATTGAATATCCTGTTTTTTTATGATTAAGATAAGATAGATTTAGTGAAAACCATAAGTATAAGACTAAGTATAGAAGAACCTCTGAGATTTTTGGTAAAGAATAGATTGTTTGGTTTTACTAAAAAACATACATTTTTTTGGATAGTACAAGTGGACATAATTTTTCATAGATGCATCTAGGGGTAATAGACATCAAAAGAGTTGGTTGATCATATATCAACAATAATTTTGGTGAATGATAAATGGGGCCTTATTGTGCACCTGGTTTGGTACTCATGGGGAATAATCTTAGGATAATTTTTATTCTATTTACAAACAATTATGAAGGATTTGAACATATTATTTTATGTAAGTTAATTAGATTAGATAAACTAATATTAAAATGACCATGAATAACCTATATTGGAGATAAAGACTCATATGTTAGGGTATGCACATCATTTATAGATTATTTATTCTAATATCATAGTTTTTACTTTTGTGTATTTTCAAATTTAAGTATTCTAATCCCTAAAATTTCTTTAAAACCAATGGTTGGAGCAAGGAGGAACCACGATAATAATGGATTAAAAGGACAATGCAGTGATTTTAAGAACTTAAAATATATTGGGAAAATAACTAAGGTTAGAAATATTATTATTATTACAAATAAACTATCACAAATTATGATTAGAAAAGTGAACATATTTGAATTCCCTATCACCCCAAAGATTAGAAGGATAAAGTCTCATGAAATTTTGGGTAGTGAATATGATGAAAGAAAAAAGATAAAAATTCATTAATATAAAAAATATGAGAATAAAAACATCGAGGAATGTCTCAATGGAACTATAAAATATTTTATTTGTGGAAAAGGACATAAATCATCTATCTATTAATAGAAAATGAAGTATTCAGTTAACTTGATAGAGGAGGAAGATTTGTCTTCTAGTTTTACAAAATATATTAATATAAACATTTAATTTGAAATTTAATCTTAAGTCATGTGTATATTTTTGATACCCTTAATTAATGTTTTTGAAAAAAATTTGCAAGGATGAAATTTATTTACGACGGAGAGAATGTAACATCTCGAGATTTCAGTATATATATTTTCTTTTTAAATAATACCTACTTCAATATCTTTCTTCACACACACTAAAATGAAGGCTGTGATACATTATTATATTAAATTCACATATTTAAAATATTATTATGATAAAAAATAATATATCTTTATATTATATAAAATATTAAAATTCCTTAAAATTGGTATGATATAATATTAGAAACCATTAATATTTAAGAATTTCATTTTTAAATAAAAAGTATTTGATCTTTATATTTTGTATTTCCTATTAAAATTTAAATAAATAATTTTTATAAATATAATTAGATAAAATTATAATTTTCTTTTAATTTATAATATCAAAATTTACTTAGTATTTATTTTTGATCATTTTTAGAAAATATCATTTTTTCAGTCGAAAATACAGTTTTTACATAAATTATAATTCTCATGAATTTTTCTATATAACATAATAATAAATAAGGTTATAAAACCATTTAAGTGATCAAATATGAAACTAATAAATAATATCATTCATTTTAAAATATTATTTGAATATATAAAACTAACGCACGACATTTTTAAAACTAAAGTAAAAGGTTACTTTATTAAAAAAAATGTTTTATATATTTTCTTTTAATTAATTAATATTTTATTAAAATTTGGTTATATATTGATTTTAATGTCACATACCCATAATTTATTTTATAATAAATCAATTATTGTCATGAGAATCAGAAACCATAAAAAATTTATCTTATATATAAGTTTAATGTTTTAAAACACTCTTTAATGTAAAAAACTTTTTCTATGTGTTATGCATGTTTAATTTAAAATAATATTTTATCATATTTATAAAATTAAATAGGTTAAATAGAGCCAAAATTCTAAACCATCATGTCAATATTTTGTAATAAGGTTCTACTTATATTTTTAGTAATAAATTTATTGACGTGGTTAGTATTTAATTAAGAGTAATAAGTGTTTAAATGAATAATCTAAGGCAGATTGATTTTTCCTAATTTAACATGACCTTTATACCATATAGAAAAAAATTTTTAGGTTTTAAAGTCTTTAATAAATTTATTTCCAAAATTACTTCACCTGAAGCACCTAAATTTCATTTTATTCCATTCTTTCCCATTACCTACCATTATTTTCCATAGAAAAGTCCCTCTTTCTCACTTATAAAAGAGGGATAACTTCCACCCTTTCAATACTACACTAATATTTAGAATTTTACATGAAATAATACCCTAATTTAATATCCTTAAATTATTTTATATTCCCTAAATCCAATTTTCACCACAAATTAGCCTAAGTTCCTCAAATCTAAGGACCTTTCAGAGTGGAAGTTCAAGTTCTCAATGTAGGTAACACATTTTTCTTAGTTTTATTTATTATTTTTTCATTTATAAAGCAACCATAACCATAGAATAATAATAACCACATAATAATTATTTCATTGAGTTGTTATTACAATAATGGTACAACCATTAATTATTCTCTTCTGTCTACTAATAAAAACAATAATCGTCTTTAATGTGTGTGTGCAGATTACCACCTCCATGAAGTGATGCTTTTAGTTTTTCATCACCACCCCACATTGATGGTCTTAATTATGGTCTTTATGAATAAATATTATTTATATAGTTTATTTATGGTTCTAAAATTATTGCTTACTATCCACCTTTACCTTTCTCATTAGTTGAGTAATAGTAAATGCTAATCATGAATTGTGCGGACTACCGCCTCCATGAAGAATCATTTTTTATTTTTTTCTTTTAGTTTTTAATTATTATCCAAACATTTCATAATAAAATAAAAAATAAAAAAATAGATATAATATCATTATGATTCTATTATAATGATATTATGTCAAAATAAACACCTCCTTAACCATACTCACCAATTGAGTCAATGTGTGTTCAAGTTTGGGTCGGTTTGACCACCTACTTGAACAATGATATGAAATTATTTAATGGATGATTATGAAAACTTAATTATTGGTATTTTATAATAAAAATATGTTAATAATTATTTATATTGGTTTTGTAAATTATATAACAATATTTAACCCATTAATTAAGAAAACACCCTTTATAGGTTGAAAATCACTAAAAAAAGTTCATTGTTGATTTCATTTTCTAGGATAAAGATTGATGTACTGAGGGAATTAAATTTTAAATTAATAAATAAATATAATTAATAAATTATAGTAACTTTAATTAACATGTAATTATGAATTTTTTAAGAGGAATGAATTTTGACACTAGTCCTATGAAACTATTATAAACGGTCTAAATGATAAACACCTAATGTGGGAAAATAAGGAAAAAACTAACTAATATAAATGAAAATACTGATTATAAACGAAAATTATAAATATTTTAAGCCATTAATATAGTTATAAAATTAGTAAGTAAGATATTTAGGTTTGTTATACATGAGCATAGAGTTCATCCAACTAAGCAGGGAAACTTAGTAAGAGTTTTGTCTCAAAATTTCTTTCTTTGAGACAATTGTTATTCTATAAGCCTAATTTATTTTAAATGATGTATATAATGATAATTAGAAATTTAATATCATTAATTATCTTTATTCATGGTATTTTAACTTCAACTTTATGATATAATTCTTTTAAGGGGTTTTTATTAGAATGTTCTTAAGTTGTAAGAGATTTGTTTTTGTCTCAAACTCCCTTCATTGAGACACATTTTACTTTATATATCAATTTAATTTTATATATAGTATATGATAACTAATTTATATTTTATAATGAAATTTATTTTAATGATGGTATTTTAGCTTCATTTTAATCCCTTTATTATTCATGGGTTTTGATTAAAATGTTACTCAAGTTGTAATTGTTTTCTTGACTCAAGTTATTTTTTACGTTGAGTCATGAAATATTTTCTTGATTTTGATCTTACAAGTATCTCTTTCTCACCATTATCTTTTCAAATTGAAGATTTAATTTTTATTTTAGGATATTACTTCTATTAATTAATATCCTCCTTTTGATGAAACACTTTCTCAAATAAAAGCACAATGTTGATAAGAATAACTCTTATACTTTCTAATTGATATTTTTCTTCCATTTCCATATTTTACCTATTAAAATTTAGATTTATAACCAGAATATGTTTCATCTCAAGTGACCTTTAAGATTACCTGCACCACTTTTTAAATGAAATTTTTATTATCCTTTTTACAATTCAGGTTTCAGAAAGGGTTTTAATTCTCTAAAACTCTAAAATAAAAGGTTCATGGATTGTAAATGCGAGGAATTTATTTTAATCATAGATTTTTATCAAATCTAGTGTTATAAGTTATGTGTTTTCAATGTTGAGTCCAGGGGTGCTACAAGAAAGAATTATTTGAGTAGCATCACTTTGTGGTATTTTTTCATCAAGGTATATATTTTTTAATATTAATGTACAATCCCCCTACCCCAAATGGTGGGTGACCACCCATGAACCTACAATAGGGGCTAGTGATTCTTGAAGAAACCTATAACATGGGTTGGTTCCACACAGAGATAAAATTTTAGCAACTATTAATATTTTCTTCTTTTACCACCCTAAAAATATGTGTGATGATATGAGGGTAAAGGAACATTGAATTAATCTTCTTGTTTTTGTATCCTATAATTTGATAAGAAATTAATTTCCTTCCATATATATATATAGGAATTTTGGATGAAGCATGTATATTCTAGTGCACCTTTTATTCCATGCTTGTGTATGTGTGAGTGTGATCAAGAGAGAATCTACACAACACTAAGAAATCTACCTTCTACCCTGATTAAAATCATATAGTATCAGGCCCTAATAAATTAACTATTTTCTTCTTAGGCTCCACCCTTCACAAGTATCTATTTACCCAAACTAATTTTAATCCCAAATAAGGTAGCACAGATGAGCCCACCAAAAATTCATTCCATAAATTTCTAATTCGACCATATGAGTACTATAAATATTGTTGATATTCAAATATAAATGAAACTTACACATTCTCATTCCCTCCTTTGTTGATCCAAAAAACTATGAATAATAGATAATACACCATTAAATCAACATTTAGAATTAGATTATATATAAAATCAATTTTTTTTTTGAAAAAATAACCTTCAACAACTTAGGACATTTCCAAACACAATCCTATGTGTTAAGAATATAAATAAATTATAAATATATACCATGAACCCATTCCCAAAACCACAGAGTATATAAATCTATCACCTCCATCATTACATGAGTTACCTATTCATTTAGATCCAAATTCCATCTCAACACTGATCGAGGACCCGAAGTGAAAATATGACACTTAAAAATTTATTTAATCAGTTGTAAAATAATGATATTACCTTCCACAATTAAGATCATGCAATGGAAATCTAGATTATAAAACCATAACAACGTGTTCTATATAGCTGAATTATTAATAATATCGTCTAAATTTATTTTACAAACAATCATATACCTTTAAAAACCTTGATCCACCTCCTCATATTCTTTAAGATATAGATGTTCATATTTAAATAAATTTTATAAAACCTTTAACAATACTTATTCCATTCCAACACACTCAGGCCCCCTCTAGATGGGTGGTCTTTAGATAAGGCAGTGTTTGAGATAGATTTGATGGATACAAGGCAACTGGTTTTTATGGTATGGTCATAGTAGGTGGAAGTAAGATAGATGGATAATATAGATGATAACAAGGAAACATCAGAGTGGGGGAATGTAAAGGAAACTAAGGTTTTGGTTCCTCTTATAATTGAAATACAAAATTGCTAAAATATTTAATAAAATAATAATAATAATATAATAAAAACAAAAAAACTATAACAATTGTTATTTTGGTATACAATAAAATGAAACAACACACACCCATGAGGCCAAATCGTGTCGAACCACCATCCCATTAAAGGTACGATCCACCCATAGTTGGATCTAGTAAAAAATTAGGTCCAAAAAGATATATAATATATAGGGGGCCTAAATATCACCAAATAACACTAAATCTTAGAAAGAATTCCCTACAATATAAATTTTATAAAATTCCTAAAATTATCCTATTATAGTAATTTTTACTATTCCTATTATAGTGTCATTACTACAGAGAAAATCCTAATCAGAAAATGATCCTCAAAGAACCCAAAGAACACATATTTATAAAATTATCATAATAAAATTATTTTCTAGTTTAGGTATCCCAGATTATTAGTCTATCAAAAAGTCAATATTCCAAACATTATAATCCCTCAATCATCATGACTGGACAAAACTTTGTTTCCCTATCCCTAGGAGACATCGATCAATAAAATCAAACAAAATTTTGTCTCCTTAGGAGCCCTCGATCAATAAGATCAAATAATTTTTTTACAAAAGAAAAACTTAGGGAATTTACAATAAAATAATAACACAATACATTTTAAAAGAAAATATTTCTAAAGATACATATCTAAGTTCTATCGACAAAAATATCTTGAAAAAAATATAACTACAATATTTAGATTTTATGAAATTCATTTAACTTATTCTCTTTGAGTTTTCCATCCTATTTATAGATATCAGTTTAAAAAATATACAATAAGAAAATTCCACACTTCTTGGGATCAGTTTTAATGGAATAAAATGCAACATACTTACCTTTTAATGGATTCAAAACAACAACACTTTATATGATATTCATCAGGTATTTCACCATTATAATTATTTATTTGAACTTCCATCTGGTAGGATTAGTAATTATTCAACTATTAAAACTTTTTTTAATTATAATTCTTCCTATATAAAATTATACATAGGAATAAATAAAGGTTATAAATAGAAAAATTGTAAGATTGAATTATTGTTATAGAAATGAAGAGTAGAAAGAAATATTTTGGATCAACAATATCCCCCCTTTTAAAAATCACAATACACAACACAAATAAAAATTAAAAAAATAGAACTTACTCCCCATTACTTACAAATTTCTCAAGTGCTCTTCCTTTATCCCCCTTTATGCATTTCAATAATAAATTTAAAGGAAATAAATTTTTATATAAAGAGATTTTGAAATGTAAGAAACACTCTACAACTATTTTTAGAGAGTGATATATATGAATTTATTAAAAAATAAGCATTTATAAAAGAATATAAAAGTAGAAAAGTATCAAGAGGAAGTTTAATTATTTTAATGATCAAATAAATTCAAATAAATCATTCTTTCTTAGTAAGTTTATTGATAAATGCTTCATTATCTTAAGGACTTTTTCTAGATTATCGATCTTTCCATCTTTAGAACCCAAATTTATAATCCATTCCTCTTATAACTCTAGATTTCCCTTCTATTATGAAATATTAGAATCTTGTTGAATATAAAATGATTTAAAATCATCAACGGACCATGATAATTATCCCCCATTAGTGTTGATAATATTTTTATTTTCAGATATTGAATTTGTATATCTTTTTATTCTAGTAATTTTCTCATCAATTAAATTTATATATTCATAAGTTTGGTTCATCCACTTGAGAATAATTTTGAACATTTTTTACTCTACTAATGATTTTCCTTTCAAATTAATCAACTATGTTTCTATCTAAATAATAGACTCTGATAGTTTCTTAATATAATTTGATCCTTGGATATCATTAACTATTACTTAAATGTATTTTAACCTATAATTAATATCATAAAAAATATACATTATTCCGTCTAGTTTCTTGATGAATTAATTTAAATATTTGATTTTAATTTCAATACTCTTTGAAACTGTTCTCAGAGTAGAATTAGTGTAATCATCAAAAACATCAAGCAGAATAGCTTCTTTAGCTTGTGGGGGTGAAATTTCCTCTAGTTCAGAGAACTTTGATTGAGAATTTTACTTCTCCATATCTCCATTATTATTGGAATATCTTTATTATGATAGTCTGAAAGTGGAATATTGTTTTTTACTGTCTTAGAATTCTACTTATGATGAATTTGATAGCTTCTTACCTTTTGAATATTGAGATTTCTAAGATATAGAAGTATGTACTGAGGATTGTTTCAGAGAAGGATCCTTTGTTTCTGATAATTTATTTGAAGTTTTAGCAACTCCTTATGATTTTTGAAAATCTTCCTTTTATCATAACCTTTGTGTTTCTCTTTTAGAGTTGGATATTTTTTAGAAACCTCAGTGAATTCCATTTATTTTTTCATTTATAATAAACTCAAAAACCTTTTTACCTTTACCTTTTTCAATAAAATCATCAAATTACATTTCTATTTTCCTTTACAACAGATTGAGTAGCTTATTTTTATTTTTTAGCAACCTCATGAAATTTATTTTTTCCCTATGGAGATCCTTTTCTACTTTGGCTTTACTTTCTTTAATATGATCTCTCTTTCACTTCTCACATTCCTTCATTTTTTCAAAAAAAATATTCTTTTTAATCCTTAACTTCATCGGGGTCAAGACCAAAACTATAATCACCATGCTTCCTTTCCTTTTTCATTTTAATCATTTCAGTAAAATATTTATCTAATAAAACCATGAATTTATTATGGGGAAATTCAGGATACTTATTCTAATATTATAGAGAATTTATTTTTTCATGAACTTTATTTTTTAAAGATTCAATCTCTTATACTGAATAAACTTTAAGTGACTTGTCTATAAACTTATTTTCAATAGGGAAGTAAACTAATATCATATTAGAGATATTTTTATCTCCAAATTAGAATTCATTGTCTCTAGTTGGATAAAATTAATTCTTAATATTTTCCACTTCCATAATATTGAGAGGAAAACAATTAAAAAAATTTAGATAAATCAAGATCTTTAGCTTCAAAGATCTAGTATGAATAAATTTGATCTAATTCTTAAAAAAACACAACAAGATTAAACTTACACATTTTATAGATAAGCTGAATAACATAAATATCCTACACCTTAATAGTGTCTCTATCCCCTTCCTTGGAAATAATAATCCTTAACTCCAAATAAAAAAAATCCTTGTATTTAGAGATAAATTATTTATCATCTATACTTTTTCATTTAAAAAATAGGTTTTTCTACACAAGATATTATAAAAGAAAATACAATATCAGAATTTTTTTGGGTTATAAACATTTCTTCACCTTTAAAATATAATATAACTTACCTAACCATTTTCTTTATATTAATACTATGAGTTTTTATAAACAAATTAAAATAATCATTCTTTATACCATATACCTCATTAAAAATTTCACTGATATCATATTATTTGATAATTATTGGAAAATAGAGATCATAATCATCTCTTATAACATAGTGATTTTCCTATCCTTGTAAAATAATTTTTTATTTTAAAAGAGAGTCATACCTATAAAACTAAATTCTATCTATATGTCATTCCTTCACAGTATCTTAGATAGTGAAATCACCACATGAATCCAAGAAAGATATCTGAAAAACATAGATGATTTCAAACATATCTTGAAATCTACTAGAAAGAGGAAAAACAAGGTGACTAGTTTTATTCACACAAATAACTAGTGAAGAGAGAAAGTTATGTTGCTGCTAATATATATAGGAGAAAAAAGTGATGTTTTGAATTCCAAATGATCTAATGGTTGGTATTAAATCTTGTAAGGGATAACATAAAAATAAATTTAAGAAAGTATATATTTTTATCTTTTTATCATCGTAATGAGATTTGTTAAATTTTTTTGGTTATCAGAAATAAGTCATTCTGAGAGAACTTCAAAAATTATAATAGGTATTTTATAAAATTTCCTCTATAAAAGATTTAAAAAAAGTAATAAGGAATATATTGTGTTCCTTTTTTAGAACCTATTAAATTACTTATTTGAGAAATTTTTTCTTGTGGTTTTTAAAATTAGTAAGGAAATCAACATCACTAATTCCAAATATTTCTCCTTCAGCATTATCGCCAAAATTTACTTTTTCACCATTAATTTTATGAATTTTATGAAAGAAATTTTTGTTCCCAATAATATTCCTTGAGAATCCAATATCCATGCACAATATATTTCATCTGCTGGTACTCATCCTTTCTTCCTATAATAAAAATACTATGTTTTTGGTACCCAAAATTTCTCGGGTTCAGAAGTATTAGAAAATAAAATTATTGTAATCCATATCTTTATATCTTTCTTATATTGTATAGATTATAATTATTTATAAATATATTCTTTATGAAAATAAAATAACTAAACATGATTTAAAGAAAATTTATTTTTCCAATTTCCTTATATTTTACATTTCATTCAAAAATGTGAGTTTTTAGAAACAAAATAGTTTTACTAAAATGGGAATTTCCTAAGGTGTAACCTATTCCAAAATTTGTTTTGTGTGGTATCAACTATCTATAAAAATTATCAAAAATTTACTTCCCAAATATAAATTTTGATAGATTTTTTCTTAGACTAATAATTTCAGCATTATGTTTTACAACCAAATTCTTATCTTTATGAGTTGATCTAGAAATAGATTTATTATTTAACTCTAATACAAGTTTATAAATATTTAAATTATGTTTTAAAATTATATAATTGGATTTATAAAAATATTCCTGGTATAATCATAAGATTTCATAACTTTAGAATTATTTTTCTCATGTAAATTTACACATCCAGTCATTTCTTCAAAAGAAGGTAAACTATCCTCTTATTTTGATGTGACAAATTATTCTTCTTCCAAATAAATTGAATAATATTTATCATCAAAATTATCACAATAATTTTAATTTAAAGTTAATTTCATATGAAATTAATTTTATACCCTATCCATGTAACTTTGACTTCTCTTTGAAATATCAGTATAAAATCCAACAAATTTCTGACTATCACTAATTTCATCAGAGTAATTTTATAAAGATATGTCTCCACCTTTGGAACTCCAAGTGTATAAAGATTTCATAGTTTTCTTTCCATTTACTTTATAATACTTATTTGAATTTATTTACTTTATTTTAAATAGTAAAAAATGTAGTCTGATATGCCCTATTTTCTTACACTCATAACAAATCAACTCAGAAGTATCTTTCTTTTCACTTATGTATTTATGATTCATCCTGCACTTATAATGAAAACATTTATTGAAAAAAATCTTATTCATAATCTTCACAAGATGAGTAAGTTCACTTTCACATTCCTTTGAATAACTATAATCTGATTCATTTTTAAATTTCTTCATAGACTCAGAAAATTTTAAAATATATTTACATGGCTTAGCCTTCTTAGCTATAACTATTCCAGATATTGAAACAAAATCTACCATATTCTTCTTCTTATTTTTCTTTGCATATATTTTTAATACACTCACATAATGAATATTATTTATAATTAGACCATATAAAATCATATTTTTAGATTTTTTCCATCATCTACAATTATTATATTGGATTTACACTCTTTGGGTATAATATCAATAATCTTCTTGATAAGTTTTTCAACAGACAAATCTTTATCTCCATACGAATATAATCTATTCAAAATAATAATAAACCATTGATTCATATGAGTAATAGATTAACCAGGTAAAAATTTAAATGCCTGATAATCTACATGAAGCGTTTCTCTTCTAGTTTCAAAAAAATTAGAAGTTAAAAAATGAGTTACTTAAAGATTTATCTAGATATTATTAGCTATCTCACAACAAGATATATTAATGTAGATATTAATTTTCATTGATCAAAACATGGTATTCCAAACTCTATAATTCAACGGATATCTAGTATTATCTTTTATATTAAAATTATCATGAATCTTATTGTTTCTAGTCATCATAATGAAATTATAAACTCTAGTTTTAATCATAGAAGTCTTTATGTGATCTCTACAATAATCACAATAAACACAATCAAATATTGGTGGTATCCTATGATTTATATTATCTAATGTACCAATGGATAATCCTACCATTATAAAAAATAATATTCTCTACTAACTCAGTCAAATTAAGAAAATATATATAGATACTTACTTTGATACAAAAATTTTCCTTGTAATGTATATAAAAAATACTATAAGAGTTGGGGGTGAATTATAGTTTATAAAAAATTTAAACATGAAACATCCCAAAAACATGATTATAAGAAAGTAAATCAGTTAAAAAATCATTCCCATAGACTTTATAATTGTAAAGTAAGAAAACATTAAATACAATATGGTATAAACTTCATGAAAAATGCATAATGGAAATATAAAACACTTTTTATCAAAAAAGGATACAAAAAAATATAGAACCTACACTAAGTGAGGTCTTAAATTTCACCCAATGTGATAAGGATGTATGTAAACTTGACTTTAGGTATCCCTAGTTATTGACCTATCAGAAGGTCTATCTTCCAAACTATGAAAGCACTTGATCATCTTGATCAAATCATGATCTCTCTCCCTATCCTTGGGATCCCCCGATCAACATGATCAGACAAACCTCTATCTTTCTATCCTTGGGTTCCCTTAATCAACATGATTATAAAATTAACAATTAAAACATAAAAACTTACATAATTTATAATAAATTTATAAGACAATATATTCACTAAGACAAGATCTCTAAATATTACAAATTGAAGTGGTCTCAACAATGAGATGTTTCAAAATATAAACTACAAGCTTTAGATTGAATGAAATTATGTTTTCTTATTCTACTCAAGGTTGTGGTCCGATTTGTATACTTTGATATAAAAAACTCAAAAAGGTATAATTTTTCACTTCTCAGGATTAGTTACAACGACATCAGATGCAATGTCTTCAAATTTTCATGTATTTAACACAACAACACTTTGTATGATAGTCATTAGGTTTAACACTATTACAATGATTTATATAAATTTCCATCCAGTAGGATTAGTAAATATATGTATAGTAAAACTTTGTACATATCCATCTGGTAGAATTTGTATTTCTCTATCTGGAATATATCTTATATCTCTTTCCTATAAAATATAATGTCTTCATCCATTTATTGAACATAAACTCTATCCAGTAAAATAAAAGTCCAATATCTAGTAAAAAAAGAAACTTTATAGTTATAAGACTTCTTATACATCATTATACATAGTAAAAAAAATAGAAACAAAAACATTATCATATTGATTTTTTATTTTTAAAATTAGGAGTAAAAAGAGATCATTTGACTTAATAATAATAACTTCAACAATTTTATGTGACCGATATTCAAAACCCAATTTTTTATATCTGGGATCCAAATCCTTACTATTAGAGAGGGTTTCTTACCCACGATGATGATGATGATGATGACGACGATGATGATGATAATGGTGACAGTGATGATAATGATCGATAGTAAGTAGGGAGGAAATATAAATAAAGAAAACACACACACAGAGACACACGCACACACACACACACACACAGTGAGTCCAAAATTGGTTATATAAAACCCTTATTCTGAGGATGACTTATAAAACTTATGGATCTTTATTTTTTATTCAGCCACAAGTCCTATTTCATATTTCCAGACTCATAGAGCTAGGTTTTTTTAACCCATAAATTATGTGAAAAAGGTATATAGTAATTATTTTTACAATGTTTTTTTATTTTTTAATTCAAAATCTAGCTTAGAACCAACCTATTTTTTCCTTCAAATCAAAATCCACATGATTCACCACCATGATGTTCTATAAGTATTATTTATACAAAATGTTAAATAATAGAATAACTTGATTTGAATATCACAAACTTATCATCATTTCAAATAGTATATACCATCCACTATCCATGCATGACTATCCGTCGACCTCACATCCACCATGCAAGCAATTAATAGATGCATGCCTTTATTTATGAACACATACCTAATTAATGAGGATTCCCAACACTGCAATAGGAAATGACCTTATCACTATAAAATACTCCCATAATTGAGATTTATTAACAGGATCCAAGAGTTGATCCATGGACCTTTTAGATTCCACCCTAGATCACAACCACTAGATTAGGGATTAATTGGTAACAATAATAATAATAATAACTACATTATTTTTTTTTGAAAATTTAATTATAATTTATAAGAAAATTAAATAAAAAACACAACCATAAGGTCCATTAAGGCCTAATAACACCCCCTAAAAGGTCCAACCTACCCCCATTTGAACTGAATTACAACATCCAATGCCCTATATATTGGGATAACCTGAAGACCCCATTAATGATTTTTAATAGACTATAAAAATTGTGCATTTTCTAGATAGTCTTTAATTTTTTTGGAATTGTTCATACTGCATTGCCCTAGCTATAGTTCCTACAGTACTTATTATAGTGCCTGATACAATATCTGTTACTTTACCACCAATATAGTGTCTTTAAATTTTTTTAGATATTGTGACTTAAAACCATAACATGGAGAATAATAATAATAGAAACAAATAATTATTTTAATAAAATAATATTATTATTCTATACAAAAAATATGACCCGACCCATTAAAAGTGATTCCCTTTCCAACTTTCCCCCTTTCTGAAATGGGTACCAAAACCCCTTGTCTCAGATACTACTTGTGAAATCAAATCAGGTAAAAAAAATTCATATACAACCCAACATAGTTAAGGGTATTAAATTTGAAAGTGGTAAATTATGATATTTAATTACAACCATATGGAATCAAATTCATGAATAAATGGACTAAAGTCCCGACGCTACCCCCATAGGGGAAAAAAATAATTTCAATATGTAATTATAATAATAACTAATATTAATATTGATAATATTTTATAATACTAATATTTAGTGATATTATTTAATGTTAAATAATACATCAAATTATAATAATATAAATAATGTAAAATAAATTATTAACAAACCTATAGAATACCAAATAATCTATGAATATGTTATTATTTTAATATTAATTATTTACATTATATAACTAAGCACTGTTAAAAATAAAATATATTAAATAATTATTACTTATCAAACTCAAAAATTAGAATTTTTTACTTCTAAGAAAAATTAGCTAGAAATAAAAAATTAGACATACTTATAAACATGTTAGTGAATATAATAGTTTATAGCTAGAATTTTTTAATCCTTTAACTCAAAAATTCATCATTCCTATTTTAAAATTAATTTATAATAAATTTATTCTAATAAACATTATTTTTCCCTAAAATTATCACCCAACATCTATATTACTACAATTCTTGGATGGGGAATACAAATAAACATAGAAAACTACTACGACTACAAGTACTCAAGGATACTCGACCCCAAGACCTCCCACGAGACCCCTCAAAGGAGTAACCACTAGGATATGACCCTGTGGGAAATCAACCAACATATATACATCATTTATTACCTACCACATGTTTACCTTATCAAAAAAAATAAATGCAACAGTTCTATTCTCAATTCTGAAGTGCATGTGTACTTAATATATGTTATCCAAGAGTCTTTTGCCTCATATGATTCTGGAAAAAAATAAATCCTAATCAATAGATTATAATGGGGTTAATTTTTAGGTTTAGGAATTTTGGTTTATTTTAAAACAATTATTTTTTTTGTAAATGGGGTCAATCTCTTTTTATAAATGGATGATTGTGTCATCAATACGATCTCCCTCAATCACATGTAAAACATAAATGTTACCCAAAGTATCTATATTTTTATACATATTTTTTCCATCTCACACATTCTCTAACTATATTATAATAATAATATATTCAATTCCTTTTCAAAAAATTATAAATAGGTACACACACATATCTTTTTTTCACTATATATATATTCATATACATATTTTCTATTTTTTTCAATTTTTCATAATGATTCACCTTAAATGACATATATAATAATCGAAAGGATTATTTAATGTTTACATAGAATAAATTTATGAAAAATATATGATCAAACTTTAAATATAATTCTATTACCCCATAGTTGATATTTTATTTAACCTAAGAAAAAAAGAAAACAAATAAGTATTGCTAAAATATCTCTCAAAAACCTTTCAAAATTAATAAAAATAATAATTATAAAATGTATATAAGAGTAAGGTGCTATGATAATATTCTATTATGACCATCTATATAAATTTTATTATGGATTATACATGGTTAAATAAGGATAAAAAGATATGATTCCTACATAGGATTATAAAAGGTGTTAAAAAGATCAAACAAAAACTCTCTCATTTTAAAGTATATTTTTAGTAATAAATCATAGTTTATAAATTATTAAAGAATTTCATAGAAGTTAAAAAAAATATTGGAATCAACTAATAAAAGAGATAATTAGGAAGAATATGTCAAAACAGTTTAAAATTCATCTCAATTAGTAGAAGTATTATAATCTATAGTTCTTAAATGATAATGAATGTGAATAATAATTTCAAAAAAAAATGACTTTAGAAAATAAAATTTAGTAGTATAAACATTATCATTAATCATATGACCTCAAAAATAACAAGATAAATTAATATCTAGTAGTCAACTATCTATTTAGAAATTCTCAACTTAATATTATATAACTATAATTTTTTACATCCTGAGTATTCAATAATTTAAGTGCAGGGCTTAGTGGATGCAAGATTACAATTAAAACCCAAACCATATCATATATTATGTCAATATCTTCCCTATGCATAAATTTCATATTATTCTCTTGATTTTTATTAATAATATAAAATATGAAATAAATGAAAAATACGATAATTAAATTAATAAATGGGATGGGGAAATACCACTAGGATACTTATGAGAAGATAACATGATAGAGATAAACTTTCTATACAAATTTTACTATATATCCTTGTGTGAAATGTTTTAGCTCATTCCTATTAACTAAAAATCTCACCAGGTTAGATTTATTATTCAACTACAAACCACTATAGTATAAACATTAGAGGAATCATAAATACCATATAAATATGAACATATCTTACCTATAAATAGTCTAAATATTAAATCATAAAAGTGAAATTTCTATTATGATTTAATTTTTTTATATAATATTATTTCTTAATTTATAACCTTTTACTTTTACTTGTATTAGATAGAGTTTTCATAGGAATTCTGTAATGACCCAAAATTTCAATAAGAATTTTCTTTAAATGAATATTATATTAATATACAGCTCTATATGAAATACCAAACTAAAAAAACCATGAAATGTTAAAATAAAATTTTAAAATTATAATATAATCATTAAAATAGATGGTATAAAAGGAAGTAATAATAATATGAAATCTATGAAGGAAAGAAATGACATTGGGTAGTGAAAGTCTCCATTCTGAAGATTATTTATCAAATATTAAGAATAAAGTAGATTTTCTATGGTTTTTTCAAGAAAAATACCAATCCAAACTCAAAAAAATATTGTATGAAATTAATCGTATGTGAGAGAAACTCAAGCTCTTGGAAATTTTCATGAGATATATGCTAGTGGAACCACCACACTCGACTACCACAAGAGTGTACCTTGTGATTATACATTGTGAAACTATATTGAGGGGATATGTAACTAGAAATTAGTATAAAATAACCATATAATTATTAATGTATTAATTTATTTATCACATGTATTCTACACATTTTTTTATTTTGACTTTTAAAGAAAAAGAAAGTTTATTTTTCTATAGAAATATTTTTTATTTATATTTCATATTTAAAATATATATTTATAAATTTTAGAATTAAAATTCTATTAAAATAAATTTATTTTAAAATTAATCATGTTAATATGACCTTAGGTTTTTTTTGTATTTTATTAAATAATTTAATTATTAGGTGAATAGTGAAAAAATATAGTTTTTACCAGAAATATAAATTTTATGACTTTATATGCAAGACCAAAAAGTGTATAAAACATTTTAATTGGTAAAATATTTATTTAATAAGAAAAAATATACGTTTTATAGATACTGTATTTAATTAATAAATCCCATGATTAATAATTTAGGAACTTGAGAAATATTTTCGAATAACAACTATTTTTGGCCTTTTTTATTTAAATATTATTTTGGTAAAATTTAGTTTTGTATTGATTTTAAATCCAATAAATATACTTTTTTAATAAAACAATTTATATATTTAAAATAAAATAATGGATAATTTTATCTTACATATAATTTTTTAGATTAAAAATACACTTTTTCTAATAAGGAGTTTTACACATTACATAAACTAATGTTAAAATTGATTTCTATCAGAAAAAAATTTATTTAATAAAATTGATTTAATATATGGAATTATATAGTCTATGTTTTTTAATAAGTATCATTTTATTTTATGTTATAAAGTATATGTTACCTTGGTAAAAAACTAGTTATCGTAGTAGAAAACCAAAATAGTAATTAGAGGTAACCTAAGGAGTAAAAGAAATAAAATGTTAAAAAATGTTTCTAATTGAGTGGTTGAGGTGTATATCAAAAAAACTTTATCTCTAATCAACTATTTTCCATTTTTAGTATCACTTTATATGTTTATCATGTTCTACCTTTATATTAAGTGGTTATAATTAGAAACATGCCATTATCACCACTTATAAAAGAGGCCTCTCACCACCCCTTCAAGACATCTAAAATAATTTATTTTACACTTTAAAATCAGACCTTTTTCATTTCAAGATAATTATATTCCATTTTATTAAGCCTCTAGTCACAATATATTGGCTAAATATTCCATTTTGAGTAATCCTTCAAGGAAAACACAATGATTTCATCATAATTACTAATTTTTCCTAACTTATTTTCATTTCAATATTTACTTTTAAATTCTAATTTTAACATTAATATATAATTAATTTAGTATTTTTTGGATAATGAATGTTATTATTCTATGGGAATGATCATTAACCACCTTTCTCCCTTTCCCTTACAAAAAATGAAAACATCAATCGTGCGTTTTTGCGGACTACCGCCTCTATAAAGACATGTGATTTGTTTTCCTTAAATGGATAAAATGGATTGTGAAAAAGGGGATTTTAATATATAATTAGTATTTTTATAAAAAAAATTAGATTCTGGAATAATATTCATTATTACTACCTTCTCCCATTCTATTGAAATCAAATCATCATCTATGCGTACATGCGAACTACCACCACCATGGAGTGTTGTATTCAGTATTTCATTAATACCTTTCAAGTATGGTAATATTAATGAGTTTAATTTATAAATATGATGTTTATAAAATTATTATTATTATTTTAATATAAATATTAATACCAATTAATAATATGAATAATAAAAAACCATTATAATTTTAACCATTTAAATAAAGTATATTAAGGGGAAACAATCTATTAGTTCTAAATAATAGATTTATATCAATTATATTATTATTATAATTATTTAAAATTCTGATATATCACACTAATAAACAAAAAATATGATCATTATTCTTTAGTTATGGTAATATTACAACTAAACAACCTCATAATCATCCATTAAATTGTGGTATATTCTTGTTTGGGTTGATTTAACTACCCTCTTGAACCATGCTATAAAATAATATCATGGATGAATATGAGAAATTTACTCCTGATAATATATGATATAAATACAAAAATATTTTTTTATTCGGGTTCTTGGATGTTAATACTTTAATTAAACTAATTCACTAAGATACCGTCGCTCATTTGTTAAAAATAACTGAAACATGATCGTCACTTTGTTCATATTCAAGGATCATAATAGAAACTACCATAATATAAAATTATATATTTATAAATAATTATAAAGAATCAATTTCAATACCATTAATGATATCATAATGATTAAATTTATTAGAATAATGAATTTGAATAATGTTATAACGAAACTAGTTCAAAACAATCAAGATTACTCTTACTCGATATTGAAAATAGATAATAGTTAATTGATATAAACACAAAAAATGATTATAAATGAGGAGTATAAATGTTAATAGTTATTAATAAGGTTTTTAAATACATGATTAGAATAGTTATGTTAGTTATACATGAGGTAGAACTTGGTTGAGTAAATCAAGATAAAAGGTATGGTTTTCCATCTCTACCATCCTTTATTGAGGTGTGTTTTAATATCACACAATGATATCATTTTGAATGTTGCAACTACTAAACCTTTAATTATAATATTTTTAAATATTTTTTATCTTATAAACTTAACTTCCATTCATGATCTTCTTTGCTTTGGACTATACTTTATATCTTCCCAAAAATATAATATTTTTTCATAACTCAATCTGATTTCTAATGTTATAATGTTTCTCCTTGAGCTTCATATTTAATTTTATATGGTATACCCAATTTATAACTTGGAAGATCAATTTTGATTTAGATCATCCTTATTTTCTAATTCTATTCTTTATTTAAAACGAAATTATGAAAAGAATAATTCCCATCATCTTATATGACGGTTTTTCACATATGTCTATGTTTTCCTCTTCACACCAATGTTATCCTATCATATTTTAAAACACTATTATTTATTAACTCTCATGAATATCATATTTCCATTTACCTATTTTCAATAGTAATATTAATTAACTCTTTTTATGATGTGGGTTTTCAACCATTTCAATTTTAAAAAATATCAAACAGTTTTTCCTTCTATGAAAAAAATGTTTTATCTTCTAGACCACATTTCTTTTTGATAACTTTATATCTTTTTAAATGATTCATTATTGGATGTTATTTTAAAATTTAATTTTTTTAATTTTTTCACTCCAAAATTACGTAAATTAATTTTTAAAGTGACCAGTAATATTATCTTTTATGATAATGCTAAATTATTTTACAATTTCACTTCCATATTTCTTTTCATTTTCAAAAGGATTTACCTTCTTAGTATTCATGTTTCATGATTTACCAAGTATTTATATTTATACTATGGAGGATTGGAATCATGGTATCATGAAATTGAATTCTTTGATCCCATATTATATAAAACTATTTGAAATATTCCTTTTTCCAAGTTTTTTTACATCTATGTCAACATCCTTATATGTTTATTTTACTATGGATATATTATTTTACAACCATACACCTTATTTCACTAGACATTTTATAGTCATGTTTTTTTTAAATAATCATGAAACCCATTTAATTCTCATGTTAATATTAATTTAATAAAATTATGTATATTTTTTCTATGTGGAACACTTATTCTAGTATATAATATGATGTGAAAGGTGGAACTAGAATTATATATCCCTCCAAGGCATTGGGTAATGCTCTATATCTCATGAGATGTTATATATGGGAATGTGGAGCGAACCTAATCCACCATGGGACTTTTTATACTATGTAATGATGATCTTGGGAGTGAAAATTGACTTATGCTAATGAATTCATGTATTATATTATGGTAAAAATATTATGATGCAAAGATCCTTTGATATTGGTTTCTTTATTCTAAATCCCTATTATGTGATTCTTATCTTATGATCTATGTTTTATTTGGCATGAATTATATATATTATGTTCATGTTCCATGTTTACATTCTAATTCCCATATGTTCATCTCATGCCCACTTATGATCTTTGATTATTATCACTTATACTTATCCATTCTGATCATTTGATCCCACCCCTTCTTATATTTCAATTTCCACAGGTAATAAAGGAAAATAATACACGTGGTTTTTCAAAATGATTATCTTGTGTAAAAAAAATTAAAGGAGATGTTGAAGAATGACTAGGGTTTAAAAAATTCTTATAATATTGAATTAAATTTCCATTGGATGATAAAGGCATGGGTTTTTAGTAGTTAATGGTTCATGTTTTTACAAATTCTTAAAAATACACTAGATCTTTCAATTATCATGTTTTATTTGTGAAGTAATTTTATGTGAAAAATAATGTAATATCATGTGAATGAGATTTGGGTCAATATAGTTTCTATCAGATGAAGAGTCTAGTTATTTTTAGACATTAAGATGATGGAACACTAGATAAAACCTTATGAATAAATATAAGTATAGGATAATATCTTGATGTTTTTATAATGTAGATATTTTATGGTTCTCCTATAAATAACATCAATGTCAAGATACTACAAGTGGATGTAACTCTGGGATAGATGTATCTAGGGTTAATAACCCTAAAAGGGTGTGTTTTGTATGATAAAGAATCAGATCTTCACACATGGTTTGAAACTCTTAGAGGATATGTTCTGGTTAATAACATTCTATTTATAAGACATTATAAAGGGGTTATTCAGATAAAGAATTAGGGTAAGAAGTTTGAGAAAACCAAACCTAAAGAAACCTGAATTGAATTAAGAGTGAGTTAGGTTAAACTGAATGATAATTTAATTGTTTTCAAGAGTAATACATTTTGAGGATGTGTTTTCATGAGATCATTTATAATAATTCTATTATGATGTTAATAATTACTCACTCATTTTAACTACTTTTGGTTTTAGTAATGGTTGAAGACTAAAGGAACTAAGTTAATAATGAATTCCATGGAGAATAAAGAGATTTTCCCCATGAAAAATATAATGAGATAAGATATAAAGTGGTAAATCATTTGATTATGAAAAAAATTATATCAAGAATAATTATTAACAATGTGAACATAGTTGAAATCCAAAATTAACGAAATAAGAAAAGGATGAAGGATCATGGATGTTTGAGTGAGAAAGATAATAAAGGAAAGAATTTTCAATTTACTTCATGTAAAAAATATGGGAAGAGGCTCCTAGGGTAATGTCTTATTGAAACTATAAGAAGTTTTATCTATTGTGAAATAAGGAATAGAGCAACTAATTACTGAGTAAAAATGACGAGCTTAGTAAAAATAGTGAAAAGAAAAAGAGTTCTCCCTGAGGTATTTCTAACAGTTCAATGTATTAAATGTGGGGAAATTGAGAATTATATAAGATAATTACCTAATATAAGGGATAAAAATAATGATATTTACCCACAAATTTCATAGCCAAGGGAATATGTGAAATTATATACACCCACAACTATTGAAGTAAGTTCTAAAAATGTACGGAGAACACTGATCATCCACTCAAGTACTTTGAGTGTTGTATTTGTATCTTTTTGAATCCACTTATTTATACCTATAATGTTTTATGAGGACATAAAATAATAAACTTGATGAATAGATGTTGATTTATTAATAATAAATTCTTATTATATGATTACTACATCTCAAGTATATAAATCATCTATAATAGATGCTTATATGAATTTTCTTTGTATAAAATCCTAAATAAACTCATGATTACCTATTGGTATAAGGTTTTTTATACACTCCCAATGAAAAATTACTCCCATTATATTAGGGTATTTGGCACAAATGGTTAGAGAAAAACTTAACATTAGTTATATTATAATTTAAATAAAAATATGAGTTCACTAGTCAAAAATAAGATGGTAAGTATAAAAACTAACTAGAAATAATATCCTAACTCAGGTCTATCTTTTATTTACCCTTGGGTATTCTCATTAGTGAGACAAAATTAAAATTTTGGGGATACAATTTATTTAAGATGGGAGAATATAATGGACTAAAATTATACAAATTTTTTTAATTAAATAAAAATTATGTTAATATATTGTTCTACATGAAACAAAAAAACTAAAATGAAACCTTGATATGTTAAAAATAAAATTTGATCATTATAATATATCCATTAAAATATCGGATATAGAAGTAAGTAACCAAATTATAAAATCTATGAAGGAAATAAATAGAATTGAGTAGTGGAAGTATCCATTATAAAGTATATATTTTTTATATTGGGAAGGAGGTATCTTCATTAGGGTTTTCTATAGACTAATCCCACTCCAAACTTGAACAATTATGGTATCAATGAAATAGTACGTGAGATAAATTCAATCTCATGAAAAATTTCATGAGATTTATTCTAGTGGAATCACCACCCCCATCTACCACTAAAGCATGATTTATACTTAAATCTTATATGAGGATATTAATGCGATATGTAACTAGAAATTAGGATTAGATAATTAGATAATTATTAATATAATATGTAATATATCACATGTATTTTAAATATTTCACATTTTTACTTTTAAGTAAAAAGAAAGTTCATTTTTCTATAAAATGGTTTTCAATTATATTTTATATTTAAAAGTTGAATTTATAAATTTTAGAATTTTAATTTTATTAAATGAACTTAATTTGAAAATTACACATGTCATTATGAACTTAGGGTGAATTTTTGGGATTTTCATAAATAATTGAATTTTTATGTGAATAGTAAAAAATATAGTTTTTACCAAAAACTGTAAATTTTATGATATTATAAGTAAGACTTAGAAGTATATAAAAGACTTTAATTGGGAAAATATATATTTAATAAGTAAAACTATACATTTTAAAATTACTATATGGAATTTATAAAACCCATGATTAAAAATTTAGGAACTTAAGAAATATTTTCCAATAAAAACTGTTTTTGGTCATTTCTTTTAATTAAATAAAAATTTGGTAAAATTTGATTTTGAATTAATTTTTAAGAAAAATAAACTTTATTTTTTTATAATAAATCAATTTATATCATGAAAATAAAATACATGGATATTATTAACATACACATAAATTTTAATCTTAAAAATACACTTTTTTCTAAAAATGAATTTTTACATGTTACATGCGCTATGATTAAAATTGATTTTTATTAATCATAGAAATTTTATATGATAAATTGAATTTTATATATGCAATTATAAGCTATAAATTATTTAATAAGGACCATTTTATTTTATGTTATAGAGGATAAATTACCTTGGTAAAAAACTAGTTAACGTAGTTGAAAACCAAATTGATAAAAAGGGGTAACCTAAGTATTAAATGGAATAACATGTTAAAATAATGTTTATAATTGAGTGTTTGAGGTTTATATCAATATAAAAATATATATAATTAATTAATAACAATTTTTTATCCAATTTACATGTTTAACACGTGCTTCATTTATATTAAGTTTTTATAATTACAAAAATTTCATTCTCACCACTTATAAAAGGGGTCTATCTACACCCATTAAATAACAGTCAAAGAATTCGGCTTAATTATTTAAAATAGCCATTTTTTATTCCCCTATAATACTTTTACTTTTCCTTAAGCCTCTTTTTACAAGATACTATCTTAAGATCTCCATTTCTAAGGAATCCTCTAAGGAAAACACAATGATTTTAATGAGATTACTCATTTTTCATGACATATTTTCCTTCCTATCATAAATTTTCAATTCTAATTTTCTCATTAATATATAGTTAAATTATTATTTTTTGTATAATAAATTTTATTATTCTATGGTAATGATCATTAACCCCTTTATCTCTTTTCTTTAAGTAAAAATGAAAGAATCAATCATGCGTATGTGCGGACTACCACCTCTATGAAGCAATGTGTTTCATTTTCCTTCCCCACATAACATAGATGATACAAAATAGGAATTTAATATATAATTATTATATTTATAACATTCTTTTTTTCATTAATAATAATCATTATTACTTCCTTATCTTGTTTTATGGAAATGAAATCATCATCCATGTGTACGTACGGACTACCTCCTCCATGAAGTGATGTGTTTCTTATTTCACTAACACCTTTTAGGGATGAATATAAGAATATATTTAAATTATAAATATGTTTTTATTAAATTATTATGTTTTTAAGAAAAATTATAGGACTTATTAATAATATGAATGAAAAACAATAGTTATATTATTTACCGTCTAAAACAAGCATACTAGAGAGGAAAATGATATATTTGTTCTAAGTAATAAATTTATATCAATTATATTATACTTATAATTATTTAAAATTATGATATATCATATTTATAAACACTAAATAATATCATTATACTCCTGTTATAGAGATATTACAACTAAAACACTTCATAATAATCTATTAAATCATGACATGTTATTGTTTGGGTCTGTTTGATTACCTATTTAAACCATGATATAAAATAATATCATTGATAATAATTAAAACTTTAATACTGATAATATTTTAAATATATAAGTAAATAATGTTTTTTGGAATGGTAATATTGATATTAAATTTATTCACTAAGATACCGCCACTCGTTTGTTAAAAATCACCAAAACATGACCGAGACTGAGTTCATCTCCAAGGATCTTAACATAATATACTGTAGAATGAAATTAAATCTTTATAAATAATTATAAATAATAAATAAAATTACCATGAATGATATCATAATGAAAATCATAGGGATATGAACAAGTACTTGCAACACTATCACGAAACTAGTTCAAAACTATCAAGATTACTTAGATATGATATTGAAAATAAATAATAACTAAGTAATATACATATAATGAGTTATTATAAATGAGGATTATAAATTTTAATAGTTTTTAATAAGTTTTTGAAGTAAGTTATTAAGGAAGTTTTTTTTATATTATATGTTAGAGTGTGTTTGAGGAAATCAAGATAAAATCTAAGGGTTTCCATCTATACGTTCCTTTAATGCATCATGTTTTGATATTATGAACCAATATTATTTTTTATGGTGTAAATAATACCCCCATACTTATAATATCATAAATTATTATAGATATGGAATCTTCACTACCATTCATACTCTTCCTTTCTTTGGAATATGATTTATATATTCCCTAAAATATAACGGGGTTTCATAACCCAATATTCTATCTTGAGTTATAATGTTTCTACTTGAGCTTCATCATTTATTTCATATGGAATACCCTATTTTTATTTTTCAACATAAATTTTGATTTAAATCATCTTTATTTATGAATTCACTCCCTTATTGAAAATGAAACTCTATAAAGAATAATTCTCATACTCTTCAATGACGGTTTAGCACCCATGTCCATGTTTTCCTCTTCCCGAAAATGTTATCCAATTGTATCTTGAAACCTTATTATGTATTAAATCTTATGAATATCACATTTTAATTTACCTCTTTTCAAGGGGATGTTCTATTACCTCTTTTTATGATGTGGGGTTTTAACCAATGTATTTTTTTTAAAAAAATCAATAAGTTTTTCCTTTTATGATCTAATGTTTCATCTTCCAAACCACATTTCCTTTGGATACTTTTATATCTTTTGCAATGATCCATTATTGGATATTATTTTCAAATGAAATATTTTCAAGGTTCTCACTTCAATATTTCATATAGGACTTTAAAAGAGATTTGTAATATTGTCTTTTACAGTAATGTTAAACAATTTTACAATTTCACTTCTATGTTCCATTTCATTTTCAAAAGGATTTACCTTATTGGTATTTATATTTCTTGATTTACCCATTATTTATATATATACTTTTGGTTATTTGACTCATAATATAAAAAATATAACTCTTTATCCCTTCTTATGTTTTACTTTTTTAATAATTATTTTTACAAAGGTTTTTTTTTTCATCTATGACAACATCAATCTATGTTTCTTTTATTAATAAGGGAAATATTCTTTTGCAACCACACACTTTATTTCTCTAGATAGTTTGTGATCATGTTTTGTGAAAATAATATTGAAACCCATTTCTTTATCAGGTTAATATTTATTTGCTATTTTTTTTTGTTTTTTTAAATGTGGCATACTTATTCATGAACATAATATGACGTGATTGGTAGGCCTAGTATTATATAGCCCTATATTTCATTGGATAAGGTTTATATATTATAAGGTGTTATGTATGTGATTATAGAGTGAAACTAATCCACTATGGTACTTTTTTCAATATGTGATGATGTTCTTGACAATGAACCTTGATTTATGTTAATGAAATTAAGTATTATGTTTTAGTTAGAATCTTATGATACTAAGATCATTTTATATCCATTTATTTATGCCAAATCCATATTATATTAATATCATATTATGACATGTGTTTTATTGGGTATGAATTCTATATACTATGTTCATGTTCCTTTTTTATATTCTCATTCCCATATATTCATCTTATACTCACTTATTATCTATGATTGTTATCACTTATTCTTACCCTTACTGAGTTATTAAACTCACACTTTATTATGTTTCCATTTTCCCAGACAATGAAGGAATATAATACATGTCGTTTGTTTAGAAGATTATCTTTTGTAGAAAATTTATAGGAGATGTTGGAGACTAATTATGGTTTAACTAGTTATAGAATAGTGAAGAAAATCTCCATTGTATAAGATAGACATGAGTTTTTTAGTTAATGATTCTTGTTATTCTTAATTATTTTAAAGAAACTAGACCTTTTGATTCTCAGGATGTATTCATCAAAGAATTTTATATGTAAAAAATGTAATATCATGTGGATGATACACGTGTTTATACACACAACATATAATTTCTATTATCTTCTATAATTACATCTCTATTTAAATATCAACATTTTACAAAATCATATTTCACTATTTGATTTTATAGAATGTTTGGTGCTCCAGTTTGATGGTTAAGTGGAATAACTTACAAAACATGAGTCTATATAGGGACATAAGAATAAGTGTTTTAAAAGACGCATGACTTTACTATAAATAATTATCTAACTTATAAGTAAAATATATTCTAGTGGGTAGTACTATTTTATAAAAAATTACTTTTATATCATGATTTAATACTTCAACCTAAACATTGGTCATGGGGGTGGTGCATTGTGTATACTGTATTATTAACCCATAATGTTTTGAAGAAATATTCAATGATATGATTAGAAAAGTGACATCCATGATCAATAATAATTAATTTAAGTAATAAAAATATAGAAATGATATGGGTGCTCAAAAATTAATTTACAACACAGTAATCACCACTCATAGAGTGAATTTCTTTAACTATTTTTAAAGGGTACTCCATAACTAACACAATATACAAGTCCCTACAAGAGTTTACAATTTTACACATAAAATCATTTCCCCAAACATAAAATATCTCAAATAAAGTCACATTGTTTTTGAGATTTCATTCATTTTATAGATATTCCCTATGAATTGAAATCACTCACATGACTTAAAACCTTAATGGGCCTTCTAATAAAAGGTATTCTAGAAGAGTATAACGATTAAAACTTTATTTGTTATTCTATAGAGTCTAAATTAACCACCAAATCCCATGTTTTGAAAAATATTGATCATGTATAAATCTATGAATTAGGAACACATCACCCTAACATTTCATAAATACATATTTTCCCCAAATACACTTCTTAAATTAACTCCCAAATTCTCTTTTTTATGATTATTGAACATAAGTGGAATTCACTATAAATATAATTAATTATCTATACTATAATTAACTAGTGATATTTTCTTTACCCCATAAAAATGTTCATATAAAATATTTTCCCAAATAATAAATATATCATATGAACTATCATTATGTTCAATAATAATGAAAAACATGGTCAATTAATATATTTTTAGATCCATTTTTCTCAAAAATATTAATCAAATTAATGTAATAAAAGCATCTTACAATTTAATCATGGATTTTCTTTATGATTTTTTATCATGTATCATATTGATTCATGATAAAAAATAACTACTTTTGACCTCAAGAGATATGATTTAAATACTTATAAGGAAATCATGACACAATTTTTTTGATAGTTTTTTAGTTTTCCTAATCTTGGTATAGAGTCTCAAATGCATATTTGATAATATAAGAAACTAATTACACACTCAAGAATACAAAACCCTAATAAAATAATCAAAATAGTTTTATATAATATTAAAAGTAAAATTTCAATTATGAAGTTTTATAATCAATAACAAAATAAGTTCCAAATTTATGAAATTAAATTATATTTTATATTTATTTTAAATAATGATTTTTTAATATTTTTATAGTATTTATGATAATGGTTATTAAATTTTTACAAAATAATTGATAAATCTACGATAAATTCCTATATGGAATAGGAATGGGTACACTTTTCTAACATAGGTAATGTAAGGTAAGAATTATATAATATAAACTTAAGATTTATCTACCATAAAACCAATTTTTTAAATAACATTCTCAATCACAATTCCTTGTTTTACCATAAAGTGAAATTTCACATAGTTTAGGAAAAAAATATTTTTTGATTTATTTTTAGTGATCTAATTTTAGGTTTGATTAAAATTTATCAAATTATGACCCATGAAATAGGTTTTCCTAGATAAGAAAATTTATACAGTGCTTATGAATGTCTGGGAATATGCTAACTATATAATTCTATAAAGTAATAAGGGAATTGCATAAGATGAATAAAATTATCATATTAAAAAATGTTCCAAAAGGGTATGTGATAGTAACATTCTCCTAATCCTTTGGTAGTATGTGAGTTTATAAATAACTGAAGTACTCATTGAGGAAAGCAATTGCAATTTCATTGTAAAACCATTACTATATTTTATCAATGAATACTAGAGGGAAATAATCCTTTCATATAACTTAATTAATATTTCTATAATTATTTAAAAATATCTATCTAATTTACACTTTAGTATATATATATATATATTCAATATTCTTATTTTAAATCAAATTGATCCCAATATTCTTAAGTACCACTTGATTAGGGACAACCCAATTACTATAAAAAATTGGGTCTATAGTTTACTTAACCAATAATATAGTCACTTTATTCTTGGAAACCTCTAAGAGCACATAGATGAGTTAAAATTTATCTTATATCACTGTATTACCACATCCTCGTGAAAAATTATTTACATGAAAATATGTAGGATAATAATAAGAATATCACCATTTATCAAACCAATATCTTTTAAATGTTTTTTAAAGAGCCTCAACACAAGTATCTTATTATATTAAAATATTTCTAGAAATGATGATAGATAATTATTTAACACTTTTAATAAATACTTTCTCTGATTACTTAGGAAAGGGTTTTATCTTAATAAAATAATAGAAGATTTGAAAAAATACTACACATATAGGTTTTTTTAACCCATGCTTCTTCAGTTGTCCTTTATTTATCAACAATATCTATTTTATCAAGGTATACATCATATAAAAATTCATCAATGACTTCAAATGTATAACCATTATTTTCTATTAAATAATAAACTTATTATGGTCCAACTCGAATGCCTCTATAAGAGGATACAATTATTTTAAAGGGTTATCTTAAACTGTTATGTCATGGGACAATATTATAATAACATAAACAAAAACAATAGATTTTTTTGTGGGTAATTCATAGTTTGAATGATATTAAATTTGACAATTTCTCTAAAAAACTCAAAAGATAAGTTGTTATTATGTATATTTATAATGATTTTTTATCATCAAGAATAGTCTACTATGTATAAGTGGCACATGTCCCAGTGTATTGGTGAAGTTATAACTAAACCTCTATATAAGTGTAAAAGTTCTTTATGGAACATTAAATGATTTGGAACTAAGTTATCTTACTGTAATAAATAGGTTTTTATCATATTTATTGATAATAACTTAATGTTGATATTAAATTGAGGATAAATTTGTTTATATGAGGAGATATAAAGATATGGTGATGCATAGAGGATATTAAGATGGTTATCTATACATATATATATAAGGATGCATGACATTAAAATATGTGGCATTGATGTTTGAGAATGATCATATAAGACCAATATAGGAAGAATTGAATCCATTATAGTGGCTATTCATTAGATTTTTTGAATAGGGAACTATCATGATATATCTACATATAAAGGCTACATAATGATGAGTAAATATTTTTAATATGTCCTATAAGTATGTGATATGTGGTGAATTATTTTTATTCCAGAATAATATTTTATTTAATGATATATGAGCTGATATGAAGGAATTTGGAGAAAAATTGAAGATGTTTGGTGAAAGAGGACTTCACCACTAGCGTTTTGAAGTACCCTATCCCATGGTGAACCATAAAAGGGAAAAATTAAACTAATATATATGTATTTTAAAAATAATTTCTATTTAATGGAATTTATTTGGAAAATGGATTGGCTATTTATTCCATGGTTAAATACATTATGGAGTATGAAATGGGGAATATATCTTGAATGAAGGTGTTTTGGAGATGTAGTGAAATCAAAAAGAGATTTAAAAGGATGAAATAGGTTATGTGAGTGATATATTCCATAGTGGTGGATTTTTTAGAGAGGAAATTATGAGATTATAGTTGTTACACCACATATCAAGGTATTTTTCCTCAAAGAAGTTATTTTGAGAAAGGGAGAGTCTATAATGAGATTTTTTTTTTGTTGTGGAAGTCTAAAAATATTAGTAACCATATAGGATTTTTTAAGTTCCCACCCCACAAATAAAGGCATTATAGACATTTGGTTTTATAGAGATCAACTAGAAATTTCACTATGACTATTATAGAAGCCATTTCATAGGCGTTTCACATGGAAACCAGTTATGTTGCGGTATAGACCATGACCCACAAAAAATAATCATGATATTGTTAGATTTAAAGTTTGAAATGACTTTAAAATACAGATACATGTGAGAACATGATAAGGTATTCAGAATTAATTGATGAGGTAGGTCCAAAAACAAATATTTTAGGGATCTTACATGTCATGTAATATATGAATCTAGAAATAATAAAGAGTTTTGTTTGGAATTAAATATATCTATATAATGAGTGATATTAGGAGGCATGAATAAAATTTAATAGGTGAGTTTGACAACACAAAATTGTGTGGGAAACTTGGCATAATCTTGGATCATAGAGATACATGTTGTGATCCACATTATTACTGGAAGGTTTTGATTTTTAACATGATTTATAAACCAGCTTAATAGTTTTTGGAAAAATAAATCAACTATATCATATCTGTAAGAATGTGATAAGAATAAAAAATTATAATGAAATTGTATATTTTTTTTACACATAGATATAAAGATAAGAAAAAAATTACAGAATTTGAATAATAGGGAACATGAATGACACATATGGGTTTTTAGAGAATAAAACATGATTAAAAAGATAGTTTTTCAAAGAGATCCATGAAAATAAGATATAATGTGATTATAAAATATAGTTTAGAGAAGAGTAATATATCTAATAATTGAAGAAATAATTTACAAAATATAATTATAGTGTAGATTTATTCTTATCTTGAGTTTTTTTCACTATTATGATATTGAGAGGAATGCAATTTTTGATTCACTCATTGAGGGGTCATCCCCTTATGAGATTATAGATGAAGAGAATGGTAGAGTGAACATAAAATTTTCATCAATTCAAGAGTAATAATGCAAAATGAATCAATTCCTTATACAGATTTGTAAGAAACCTACATGCCTATAAACTGAGTAGATATCATTATATTTATATAGTATTAAAGTCAAATTCAAAGAAATTCACAAATTAGAATAACAGGTAAAGACCTTTGGGAGATAGCATGTCATCCTAGAACCATAAAAAGTTAGTTAACCTTATCAAAGAGCGAGCATGAAAAATTATATCTACTAAAACCCTATGTTATAGTGAATTTTTTTCACCATCAAATTTCCATGTGTGTGCTCCATGTATGTAGACTAGTGTGGGTTTACCAACTAAAATCCTCATGTTGATGTGTGCTTTACATTTTTTATTTTGTGATTTATATTTGGTGTGAGAAAATTAGATGGTAAGGTTAAATTACCATGTTCCTTAAAATAGGGGAATGATATCAAAAGGACTAAAACCAATATTATAATTTGGAAACACCTTGATTAACTACCCCTCTTAGGGTGATTCTTAGGTCCCAATAAGAGATATTGAAACTAAAAAATTCTAAATAAGTGTTCAGTATATACAATCTATTTATAGATTTATCACATACATGGAATTGATGATGAGGCCCCTAGTTTTTAATGTAACTATTTTCGATATGAAGGAAATAATTTGTTTAATAATGTATTTTTATAATGAAATCATGGAATATATAAGTCATGATGATGATTTGATAAAAAAATGGAGAAAGAGTTTGTGATGTATGGATAAAAATGGTAATTGTTAGATCAATTAATATTGAGGTATATCAAGAAACCTTCCATTATTCTACTGCATTTGAATTGTGGAAAACATTAGAAGTTATTTATGGAATATCCATGGAATACAATGTGTCTATTATTCCATTTTCAAGAGTTGACCCTATATCTAGTTGGGATAATTTATTGATGGAAAAAATGATAATGATTTCCTTATGTTAAAGTGAAATAATTGGATGAATAAGAAAAAATACCTTGATATGTAATTGTGGATCATCTTCATGATAAATATATTACTAATATTATTATAGAAGATTATTTTTTATCTATATTTTCATATTTACCCTTGGAAATTGAATTTTATAGTGATTTAATAGATGATGTTTCAGTGAAATATATTTTTCAATTCAGAAAGTATTCTTACAACAACCAAGATGATATCCAAGCCTTATATGATAAAGTTTATTAACTATAGATTATTTATGAAGTGGATTATATATTCATATTTGATTTTGTTAAAGAAAATTACTATTTGTGGATAGAATGAATGACCTTGATTAAATCCACTAAAAGAATGGTAAAAAATATTAAATGGAAAAGGGGTATACTTGGCGAACTTTTATGAGAACTAGGGGATCAAATATCCATAGAGTAGCTTAAGGAAATTATTATCTTTATCAAAAGTCAACTCGATTAGTGGATAACATCTATAAAATAAGCATGTTTGAGAATGGAGTGCACGGGTGTCCAATTTTTAGATAAGGAAATGAAGATCATAGATATGAAAATAAGGTTGAAATCCTAAAATAAAAAGTTGGAGATCCATTTTATGTAAGTATTGATAAGTGGTGTCTAAAAAGTTTGAAATTTTGAATCCGTGATAAATCAAAAGGTTTTATTTTAAATATATAATTTAAGGCTCTTTAAGGAAGGTAGCTATGATATGGTACCGCTGAAAATTTATAGGTCACATCATGGATGTCTTCCTAGAATCCATATGGATCAATGGTGGATGAAAATTTGATGCACTATCTCAACTAATACATAAACACATGTGGTATGGTCTAGTAAACATATGTTCTATTTTTGATTACTATAAACATATGGAAATGTATTGTAGTAGTAGATATAAAATATGTTCTAATAAGAAAGACCCCATTACTATATTAAGGGGATGATATGAACAAAATGAAGAAAAAGATGTTACCTTGAAAAATATTATGATGGAATAAAATAATGGTTACATAATGAACTATTGGCTAGGTTAGTGAAAAAGGATCATGTAAGGATAATAAGAAAAATTTGAGGATGAATAAGGAATATGCCCCTTTTTAATTGAATATATATGAGAATACAAGGAAAGAATCCATAACAATAAACAAGTTTGAAGTAACTCTAATGGATTTTTAGAAGAAAAAGCAAAAATTATGCCTAAGTTGTTTCATAAATCACACAAAAATTCAATAGGTAAATCCTAGTGTAAGAGAACTTCTATGGAAGAGGAATCATGAAGTATGACACAACACTGATGTCGCAATAAAAAAATATGCATAGGTAGAATTAGTCTCACATTAGAGGTGGAGTCTGTGAAAATGTAAATAGAATATTCTAAATAAAATATTTTAAGGGAAGATAATATAATTGGAATTTCACGGAGAACCACTAAGAAGGCTTGGAAGTAAGTTGGAATAAAAGGGTTAGTTCAACATAAACAACCACATTTATCTACTTGAAGAAATCTTATATGTTACCCTCTCCCTATGTATTTGACCATAATAATTTATTATTGCAGTGATGAATATTTAATGGGGAAATATAATCTATGGGGTGAATGAGTTGTAAAATGTGAGTGGTATGAAGGCATAATATGAAATCAATAAGTGTTGTTGGTGAAAAAACCAATGATTTCCATGCATGATCAGGAAATCACAAGTGGTTATTGAGAAATTCATAGTGGTATTGACATATAATTTGAAAATAGGAAGGCTGTAACTTATTAAATCAAGAATTTGAAATAGTGATAAAAGAGTACAAGTGGTATGAAAACTAATATTTTATTCAAGTGGTGTAAAATACTACTATGAATTACCAAGTGTCATTAAGAAAAATATAGTGATAAAAAAGTGATATCAATCCATATCCAATGGTTTCAGATCCTAAAGAAAAGTAAATAACGAATTAGGTAGAAATAACAATATTCTTATAAAATTTCATGGTTAATTTATTTATGATATACGAAAGTGGTATCATCATATAGTGTTTTAAGATATAAACAATTGATAAATGGAGACTGTCATGATAGAAAGAAATTCTTATAAGTGGTTCCATATCTATAGGAATATAGGTTGAATATGTGTAAAAGATTTATAGGCTACACATCTTATTTGGAAAAGGAAACACACCATGTGAAGGAATAAAGAGATTGAACTGTATGTGATATCAGGAATTTATCACAACAAGTTGTATTAATTGGTTCAATATATAGTATGACTCACACGTATTTTTCATTATTACTTATTGATTAATTATTTTTTGTATGTTTGACTGAGATCATAGGGATAAATGTGGAAGTAAGGAAAAGATCAAGTTATTTATATTTATGAAAGTAGTGGGTGAAATAAAAAAATAATAAAGTTATTAACATAGAATCTTGTTTCCAAAATTGATATCTTACTCAGTAGGCATATAGTATTAGTTGAAGACTCATTGTGTAGTGTTAAATTCTCCCACCAATTTTTTTTTATGAAAATGCATCCATACGTGAAAGTGGTTTTGATATTTAAAGGAGATCTAGAATTTTTTTTAAACAAGTGGGTTAGTTTTTCTAAATACCTTGATAATAAAAATTGTGGTATCAATCATAGAGAGAATATGTGGAGTTAAAACTGATGTTATATATGTATTAAGTAGAGATATAAGTTTGAAAAACCAATGGAAATTAATATTTTAAGATAATCCTCTTAATATAAACATAACCTAGAGGTTGAGAGGATAATAACCAAGTGATTGTAAGAGAACAAAGGTTCTAAATAATATATCACAAGTGGTTGATAGAGTTTATATGAATGCATGGTAAAACAAGTCACTATAAATATATAACGGTTATGAACATTGTGAATATAAAAGGTATAATACTTATTCTCTTTATATATATTTGTGGACTAGTATTGGATGAGCTACTCCCAATAAGGAAGTCCCTTGTATGAAAATTTGGTGTATGTTTTGTGTTGAAAAAGGTAATGTGAAACTAAAGAATATACCACCATGGAACTCAATAATAAAGGGAGTGATGTCTGGTGAATATAAAACTATACTTTCATGGACAAATATGGATATAATAAAGTGAAACACCTTGATATAAAGACCCTTTTCATTTTATCGACAAAGGGAGAGTAGGATGAATACATCATAAATCTAATATTTATCATGTAATAAGTTCATATAATGGGGAAAATGGATTTATTGTAGTTATATCAACAAAATATAAAGGTGGAGAATGTTTAAACCATGAAGTTGTCTGTAACAACCTAGAGTTTATAAATGATATTTGTTTCTTGAAATAAATGTGTATTATAGTATACAGTATTATGCAACACATAGGGAAACCAACAAAAGAAAATTTCATTAATGAAAATTGTTAAGTTAGTTAGAAATTAAACCCATTAAAATTCCAAATATTAAAAGGGTACTAAAAATATGAAATATAAAAACTATAATGGGAAAATTTGGATCACCCTGATCGGCTACAATAATCGCTCCCATGAATAACACTATGGAAAAGAAACAAAATATTAGTAAACCAATTGAAATTTTAGAAAATGGAAATGTATAACCTTGAGATAAATTGAGGTGAATAATTAATTAAGGAATTGATAGGTATTTATAGGAGGTAATGTGACCATTGTAATAGTAATGTGATTATTGGAATAGTAACCCAACCATTGTGAATGTTAACCTGACCGTTGGTAATAACAATATGACCATTGGAATAGTAATTTGACCTCAAAATAATAAATTGTGATATAAAAAATATTTATCATGATTAATTTAACTAAATATAAAATTATAATTTCAAAAATTAAATATCATGATTAAAAAACTCAAATAAAATATAAGCACATTTTTAATAAACTGTATTTTAAAGTATTTCATAAAAAGCATAATTTTTATATTAAAAAGTAAAATTAGCTATGTTAGAAAATTATTTTTATAAAATTATTTTTTATTTTTTAAATCATCACAATGAAAATATCTAAGGTTTATTTCTAGTAATTATCTAAAATACTTTAATTTTCACGTAAATAGTAAAAATATAGTTTTTTTGTAACCAGTGTATCTTAAATTACATCATTCATGATGTAATAAAAACCAAATAATATATAGAACCTGATACTATAAAAAATAATATTTAATTTCATAAATTATTTATTAAAATAAAATAAACCTAATTTCCAAACTAAAAAAGAATTTTTAAAGCCCGAAGTGAAAAGTGATCCCTTAAAATAACATTTTTCCACTTTCCTTTTTAATAAACTAGGTGAATTAGAATTATAAAGGTTTCTAAAGTCCTAAAACAAATATATTATATTTATATATGACTTATATTTTAAAAAATTATCTATTATAAGTTTTACCTTTGATATAGTATTACATTTAATATTTTATTCCAAAAATACCTATCTTGTCACGTATAAATAACCCCTCTCCCTCCCCTTGTAAACCACTCCTACTTCACTTTACAAATCCAATTAACTACCCATATAATATCTATTAATATTATTATCATACATAGGTATGTTATGGATCCATCCAAATCCAGTAATCAAAGAAGTTTAGAGCCATTGAAAAGAAGAAACACCGAGAAGAGGGTAAGCTCTCACCGATTCTTCCTCTCATTGCCCACCCTTATTTATCTTTTTATCCACCCCTTTAAAACCAAATTATTATAATTATAATTAATTTATATATTAAAATTATATTAATGATGTTAAAATACTATAATTATTATATTTATGATATATTAAATTTCCATACTTCTCATTTCTGTTCTTTTGACAATGTCTCGTTAGCAATCAATTAACCGCCAATAAGGATGTTTCCAATTATTTTATTATCACCAACCATATGGATGGTTATAATAAATAATTTATGATATGTAAATTTATAAATTTATATATTTAATCTTCTGTAATTAATTATACTTATGTATAAATTACCTTGAATAAAATTGCAAAATTGAAGCAAAACAAGAAATTTTTAAAGAAAGCATGATACCAAAATGATTCAACATAAATAATGAAAATTAAGAAATATAACAAAATTGTTATAATTAATAAATATTTACATAAATTACCATAATTAAATTCTGGTTAATTTTTTTGATAAACCTTAGTTTATTATTCGTGAGGAGGAAAACTAAAAAAAATAAAGTGGGATTTAAGGCAAGGAGATTCTTGAACCCAAATATCTTTTTTTGAGTTATCCATATTTTACATTATTTTTGGAATAGATGTTAATATAATGTTACTTAAATACTATTTAACTATTCTTACCTTTTATTTCTAGGATATACATGTTTCCACCTTGATTTTAAAGCCAAATACAAATATTTTCCAAAAAGAATTTTCTTTACAAAACACATCTTTAACTACTATTGAGTTGTTTCTTCTTCACTAAAGAATGATAATGTTTTTGAAAAATATGTTTTACATTAATAATTTTGTAACCCCAAATTTAATCATGAAATTATGATTTATAAAATCCTTATGAAGTCCATTACTTTTCATAGGTTATTTCATGACTACTATTGTTATACATCTTATGTGGCGTTTATTATTATGTGAAATTATAATGTGATGGGTGGGTATAAAATTATATAGCCCTAAAATTCAATATTTAATGAGATTAATCTCATGATATTATGTGTATTATGTGTGAAAATGATGCTATACTTTTTCGAAATGAAGATTTTATGATTTATGCACATATGTTATGCATGAACATGATTTTATATTTGTTCAAAACTATGTGTGGTATTTGAAAACTATGACATGATGTTTCATTTTTATGAATTTCCACATTATATTCCCTTTTCAAATGTCTTAATCAAGATTATGATGATGATCCCATTCTTATTACATGATTATGATGATTATACTCACCCATGTACTATTAATTCATCTCTCTTATTTCTTCTATGTTATCCTTCCACTTTATTTGATGTATATCATTAAGTGACTATGTGTACTAAGGATAATGTGAGATATTTTAAGTGTATAAAGAAGAAGGATTTTAATAATGTTTATGATTTATTATGGATAAGTGATGTATGATCCTAATTTTTCCAAGATACTAAAGCTTTCGATCCTTGAATGTATAAATATTATGTTTTTTATCTTTAATTTTTTTTAATAGTGATATAATAAAAATTAGGGTCACTATAGTTGTTATCAGAGTTATTATTTAGATAATTTGGAAATTAGGATTAAATAATGTCATTGAGAACCCTTTGGATAAGCCTAAGTATAGGTAAACATCGAAGAATCATTTGTTTTTATAAAAAGTATAAACATTAGGAACCCATAATATATGCATTTAGAGTTAATTTCATAAAAGAATAAATTATTTATTCACGATTTATTTTATTAAATTGTGTTCAAGAATTTTCTATTTTAGAAAAAAGTTAAAACTAGGAGAAACTAGGCTAACAACCCATTTGAGGTACAATGCAATGATTATCTGAACAACTTCTCCAGTGCCATGGGATGTGGAGTTCAAAAATTTATGGTGATGCTTATGAATTTTTCTTAGGCTATGAATAATAACCTGAACCATGTGGAATATGTTCCTTCACCCAAGATGGAGTAACTGGCTATCGAGTCTTTTATGCTGCAACAACCAACAACATTCAATGGGTTTTCTGATCCACTTGTTTCTGAATAGTGGGTTAATTGAATGGATAATATTTTTTCTATTCTTTACTATTATGAGAAAGAGGAGGTGGCTCTGGCCATATATCATTTAGATAAAGAATCTGATCAATGGTGGTTGTTGACAAATAATAGCAATATGAATGATGAAATGGAAGAGATAGAGTGATAATACTTTAAAAAATATTTATTTATAATTATTTTCCCATAACTATTAAAAAAAGATAAATAATAAATTCTTAGAGATGAAACAAAATGAAGGTGAATCTTTTAGACCTTACGATCAAAAAATTAAAAGTATTTGAAGATAAACCTTGGGATTTGTCATTAACAATGATAGAAAAATAGGTAAAATCTTTATTATATTAAAAATAAATATTCGAAAGGATCTAGATATTTGAGACTTAGGGAGCTATGAAGAAGTATTTTGATGTGATATCAAAGTAGAGATAGAGTTTGGTGAACGGTCCTTTTGACATGGGGTAAGAAGAGAAGAATGACGTTTCAATATAGTAGGTCAAATTAAAAAAGAGTAAAGAGGACGCAACCACCAAAATATCAAAAATATGGGAAAAACATAATTGGAATTGCATCAAAGTTATGAGGAAATGCTTCAAGTGTGGGAGAGAAAGACACCAAGCTCATGAATGTTGAAGAGACATGAATAAGCCAACCAAAATGATGGAAGAAATGTAGGCACCTCCTAATGCACCACCCATGGTTCAATGCTACGACTATAGGGAGAAAGGTAACTATGAAAGCTAGTGCACTAAACCATGGATCCTAAGGGTAATCAACGTTAGTGACTACCAAATAAAAATGAGCAAGGTAAATCTTATTCCATAACTGCTGCTAAAGTAGAGAATGAAAATTAATTTATAAAAGGTAGACATCCTATTCACTCAAGAACAATTTTTTTTATTTGATTTTGGTTCTATATATTCCTTTATATCCTACATGTTTTATAGAACTATTGAGTCAAAGCCCCAAAAAATTGAAGCAGAGATATCTATAAAAACACCTAATGGTGTGATAATAATAACTCAAGCATTGGACTCTTCTCATATTAGCATAAGTGGGATTTTTTTTAAAAATCTTGAAATCACTCCCTTGGTGTAATTTGATTCCATACTAGTCATGGATTGGATCTCATTATATAGAGTACACATCAACTATTGGGAAAATAAAATATATTTTCATATTCCAAACCATCCCATGTTTCTTTACAAATGTAAGTAATATCATGATTATCCTTTGGATTACCCCTCAATGGTGTAGGTGTTGATACAATGTCAAGAAGCATACCTTTACCAAATTTTTGAGTTAAAGGAAGGTATCAACCTAAAAGAAATTCCCATTGTGAGGGATTAAAATGATGTATTTCAAAAAGTGTTACTCATACTTCCCCTAGATCATGTGGTAGAGTTATCAAAATAACTTATACCTAGATCCACTCCTATATCCAAATTCCCTTATAGGATAGCCCTGATTGAACCGAAGAAGTTAAAGATGCAGCTACAAGAGAATTTGGACAAAGGGTTCATACACCCTAGTATATTGACTTGGAGTGTACTGGTTCTATTTATTATGAAAAAGTATGGATCAATGTGGCCATGTATCAATTACTATAAGCTTAATAAGATCACCATAAAGAACAAGTATTCCATGCCAAGGATTGATGACTTGTTTAATCAAATACAAGGAGCTTAGTGCTTCTCAAAGGTGGATCTTCATTCTAGATATAATCAACTGAATATAAAGAAGCAATATATTCATAAGTTTACCTTATGTATAAGGTATGGACACTATGCATTATAGTAATTCCCTTTAGACTTACTATTACCCCAAAAATCTTCATGTATTTGATGAATTGAGTCTTTAGAGACTACCACAACAAATTTGTGGCAGTGTTTATCAATGATATTATCATAAACTACTAGAGAAATTAGGAACATGAAAAGAATATAAGGATTGTGCTGGTAACATTAAGAAAGGATAAAATGTATGAAAATTTCAGCAAGTGTGACTTTTGGATATATAAAGTCACATTCTTAGGGCACATGATCACAAGTGAATAAATTTATATGGATACTTCAAAGAAAAAATGCAATTGAAGAATGGACTAGACCCACTAGTGTTACAGAAATATGTAGTTTTATTAGTTTAAAAGGGTACTACTAACGTTTTGTGAGAAATTTCTCATGATTTTATAGCCCAATAACCAAGTTAACAAAAAAAGGGTAAAGTATGTATTGACATAAGAATGTAAGGAAAGCTTTAAAGAGTATAAGAAGGGGATAATCATTGTACTTTTAATCACACTAAAAATAAGTGGAGAAGGTTTTTTGATATAAAATGATGTTTTAAATAAATACTTAGGTTGTATACTCTTGCATAATGACAAAGTTATAGCCTATGCCTCACGAAAGTTAAATGTGTAGAACAACCTGATGCATGATCTAGAGTTAACAGATGTGATATTTTCCTTTAATATTTGATAGAACTACATCTATGTTAGGAAGTGTGACATATATACTAATCATAAGAGTCTAAATTGTATATTCACACATATGGATATCAACATGCATCAAATAAGATGGTTAGACCTAATCAAGAATTATGATCTCTCTATTCACTACCATTTGAGAAAGGTGAATAAGGTAACTGATTCTCTTAGAAGGAAATATCCTATTACTCCATACATTATGAAAATTGAGAAAGATCCTATATTCATGGATATGGAAAGGAATGATCTATAAATCATAATTAATGAAAATACATACTACCTTTACCAAATTATTTCCTAACCATCTATCAAATATAAGATCAAGGAGGCACAAAGGGATGATCCCAAACTTCAAAAAAGGGTGAAAGTAGTAAAGGAATGGAAGTTTCAAGAATTACATATTTATGATAATGGTGTTATTGGGTTTGGAACTAGGATTTTTGTTCCTTAATCACCTAATATAAAGAAGGAGCTATTAGATAATATGAAAAGCTCATCTTTTTTTTTTCATCCATCCTCGAAGCACCAAGATGTACCTGAATATCTGAGAACACTTTTGGTGAGACAATATGAAGAATAAGATTGATGATTATATCTCAAGGTTTTTGGTATGTTATCAAGTTAAAGTATAGAGATATAAGTCCAAGGGGATGATTAAAATATTTCTTATAACCATGTGAAAATGGGAGAACATCACAGTGGACTTTGTCACTGGTCTCCTGAAGGCATCCAAAAGGGAATAATGTAATATGGGTTGTGGTGGATCGACTCACCAAGACTACCCACTTTATCACTATTTAAGAAAATTTATCACTGGAATAACTTTATATGATATATATAAAGTAAGTGGTGAGGCTGCATAGGGTATCAGTTTTGATCATCTCCGATCATGATCCAAGGTTCACATCTAAATTCTGGAGAAGTCTTCAACATGGTTAGAATACTAAATTAAATTTTAGTACGAACTATTACCCCCAAACTAATGGCCAATATAAAAGGAATATTCAGACACTAATGGACATGCTGATATCCTACTCAATGGAATTTTAAGGACTATGGGATCAACATATCCCATTAGTTGAGTTCTCATACAACAAAAACTTATACTCAAGTATTCCAATGGCTCCATATGAAGCTCTGTATGGAAAGTGATGCGTAATTTCTACTTGTTGGAATGATGTTGGAGAATAGAAGCTACTTGGACCCAATATCTTACAACAAATAATAGAAAAGGTTCAATCCATCCCAAAACATGTAAAATATATTCAAAGTTAGAAAAATTTCCATTTTAAAAACCATTAAATAGATTTGGAGTTTGAAGTTGGAGAATTTTTTTCCTTTGAATATCACTATGGAAGAAAGTTATGCTATTCGAAAAGAAAGGGAAACTTATCCCTAGGTACATTAGACCCTTTGAGATCCTAGATTTTATAGGTGAAGTGGCCTATCAATTAACACTTCCTCCAAAAATGGCCTAAGTTTGTGATGCGTTCTACATATCACTCATGAGGAATTACATACCCAACCCATCACATGTATTGAATCTGAAGGTGGTATAAATGGAGAATGACCTCTCATATGAGGAGTATCTGGTGAAAAATATTGGACTACATAGAAAAAGTTCTATGAAAAAAGAGAACTCACCTTGTCAAAGTGTTATAGAGGAACCATAAGTATGAAGAAGTTACATGGGAAATAGAGAAAAAAATGAAACAAAAGTAACCTCACCTGTTCTCAACTGAGAATATGAGTTGAAATTTCAAGGATATAATTTTTAAAGGGGGAATAACGTAACAACCCAGAGTTTATTAATGATATTTTTTTCTTGAAATAAATGTTTATTATAGTATAAAGTATTATACTACACATAGAGAAACAAAAAAAATATTTCATTAATGTAAATCATTACATCAGCCAGTAATTAACCCCATTAAAATTCAAAATATTATAAGGGAAAAAATGTAAAATTGAAAACCTACAATGGGAAAATTTACATCACCCTGATCGACTAGAATCATCATTACCATGAATAACTCTATATAAAAGAAACAAAATATTTGTAAACCAATTAAAATTTTAGAAAATGGAAATATCAAATCTTGAGAGAAATCAAGGTGAATAATGAATGAAGGAATGAAGATATATTTATAGGAGGTAATTAGACCATTGGAATTGTAATGTGACTATTGGAATGATAACCTAAATATTGCGAATAATAACATGATCATTTGGAATAATAAAATGATCATTAGAATAGTAATTTAACCTCAGAATAATAAATTATGATATAAATAATATTTATCATGAGTTATTTAAGTAAATATAAAATTATAATTCCAAAAAATAAATATCATGAAATAAAAACTCAATAAAAATATAAGTACATTTTTAATAAACTGTATTTTAATGTATTTAATAAAAATCATAATTTTTATATTAAAAATTAAAATTAAAAATGTTATAAAATTATGTTGATAAAATAAATTTTATTTTTGAAATTATCATATTGAATTTTTCCAAGGGTTTTTTTTGGTAATTTTATGTGATACTTCAATTTTCTAGTGAATAGTTAAAATACAATTTTTTCATAACTGGTGTATCTTAAATTACATCATTCATGATGTAATAATGACCTAATCATTTTTATAACTTTATAATTGACTAAAAAATAATTAATTTCAAAATTAATTTAATAAAATACAATAAACTTAGTTTACAAACCTAAAACTAATTTTCCAAATGCTAAAGTCAAAAGTGATCCTTTTAAAAAACAAGTTTTCTTTTTTCCACTTTTCTTTTTAATAAAATAAGTGAATTAGAATTATAAATGGATTTAAAGTCCTAAAAAATTATATTATATTGATATATGATTTATATTTTAAAAAATTAAATATTATATATTTTAATTTTGATGTAGTATTTTATTTAATATTTTATTCTAAAAATACCCCTCTCCTCAAGTATAAATAACCCCTCTCCCTCCCCTCGGAAAAAGAATCCTATATCATTTTACAAATCAAGATATCTAGAATAATCCAATCTATTAATCCTATTAGAATACCTAGGGATGTTCTAGGGCCATACTACCCCAAGAATTAAAGGATTTTAGAGCCGTGGAGAAGAAACAACAATGAGAAGAGGGTATGCTCTCACCAATTCTTCCCGTCATTCTCCTCTCCTCTTTCTCTTTCTATCAAACCATTTCAAACCTAAATATTATACGGATAATTAAGTGGTAAGTTAAAATTATATTAAATATGTTAACGTACTAGAAGTATTATATTTATGACATATTAAATTGTTATACTTCCCATTCTTGCTCTTTTGACAATGTTCTGTTAATGGCTGGTTAACCGCCAATGAGGACATTGTCAATTATTTTATTATCACCAAACCTATGGTTGATTATAATAAATTATTTATAATATATAAATGTATAAATATATGTATTTTAAGCTTCTATAATTAATTCTACTTATGTATAAATGACCTTGAACAAAATAGCGAAATCGAAGCAAAATAAGAAATTTTTAGGGTATACATGATATCAAAATGATTCAAAATCAATAAAAGAAATAATGAAATATAACCCAATTTCTATAATTAATAAATAGTCACATAAATATAATTTACTTATTGTTCAATGTTTTAATAAACCTATGTTTATTATTCAGGAGGTGGAAAAGAGATAAAATAAACTGGGATTTATGGTAAGGAGATTCTCGAGCCCAACTCCCTTTATTTGGGTTATAACTCTTTAAAATCATTTTTGATATGGATGTTCCTATAATTTTCATTAAATATCATTTAACTGTTCTTTAATTTTATTTCAGGGATATACATATTTCCACCTTGATTTGTAATCCAAATACAATGATTTTCCAAAAGATGTTTCTATCTAAAACACATCTTTGACTTTCCTTGAGTTATTTCTTCTTGACTTAAGAATGATGATGTTTAAGACAAATATGTTTTCCCTTATTCATTTTCATACCCCAAGTTTATTCATGAAATTATTTTTTATGAAATCCTTATGAAAACCATTTCTTTCCATGAGTTATTTCATGACTATGATTGTTATATATTCTATGTAGCATGCATGATTATGTGAATATTATGATGTAACGGGTGGGATCAGAATTATACAACCCTACAATGCATTGGTTAGTGTGATATATCTCATAACATTATGTGTATTATTCATAAAAATGCTTTTATCTTTATTCATAATGATATTGTTATGATTTATGCACATATGTTATGCATGAACATGATGCTATATTTGTTCACAACTATGTATGGTATTTGACTACTATGAGATGATGTTTCATTTTTATACATTGACACATTAAATCCCATTTTAAAATGTCTTCCCCATGCTTATAATTATGATCCCATTATTATTAAATTATTATTATGATTATTCTCACCCATGTACTATTTTTTTAGATCTCTTATTTTTTCTATGTCATCCTACCCTTTACTTGGTTTTTAGCTCACCCCTTTATTTGATGTATATCCTTAGGTGACTACATGCACTAAAGAGAATGTGAGAGATTTTAAGTGGATAAATAAGAATAATCTTAATAATGTTTATTTTTTATTAGGTATAATTTATGTATGATCCTAATTTTCCCAAGATACTAAACCATTTGATCCTTGAATGTATAACTTTATGTTGTTTATCTTTAAAATGATATAATTGTCATATAAGTAAAAGTAGGGTCACTATATTGTTTGTTGGATTTGATGAAAATTACTGGAGGATGAGAATGAATATAGGATGAATTTTTTGACATGAGGATATATTGATATGCAGTGATGCATAGAGGATATTAATATAGTTACCTATACATGGGAACCATACATAGTGACACGTGGATGCATAAAATTAACATATGTGGTATCGATGTGTGAGGATGAGCATAAAATACTAGTATAGGATACATTGAATCTACTATAGTGGCTATATCACTATAAAAAATAAGTCATTTAATGGAATTTTATTTACAGTGGTTTTTATAAGTGTCATTAAATATTTCATTTTAATTTTTTTAGCAGTGGTTACAAGAAACTATTACCAATTCATGGAACCTTATGTAAAAACAACTTTTGAATATGATTTTTTAAAAAATTTCATTTCTTATTTAATTTTAGAAATAAATTTTCTAAAAACCACCTCTAAATTAATTATTATTAAATTATTAAATTATAACTTATAAAATAATAATTATTTATAATTTAATATTTTTTTTATTTATATTTTATAATTTTATTTAATATTTTTTTTAAAAAATATATTAATAACTAATTAGTAATAGTTTATAATTTATAATTTATTAATTAACTATTAATTAATAATTATTTATTAGTACATGGGAGACTCGAATTGTTTTTCCCTTGGTCAAAATAGGCCTGGAAGTCCTTCAAAACCAAGTTTCATGTTAGGGAAGTTTAGATATTTTGATGACATTTATACTTCATTTAATAGGGCCTTCTTGTCCTAGTAGGAGGCCCATGGTGTTTATATAAAATTTATTAGGCACACAGATAACATTCTCAATGAGAGCATGGTCGAAGATTACACCTGGTGGGAGGGACCCAAGTTATTTAACTTCTATCTGTTGATAAGGAGGGATATGGTCAGGGCACTCACCTAGTATAAGGCCTAGATAGACATGATATAATAACATGTTGATTTGGGATAAGGAATGTCAACAATGACTTTTAAGAAATTTTTTAGTCTAATTAAAGGACCTGAGTAAATGGGGCACCTAGGTGGGATGTTTGGGAATCCTAGGAATATATTCCTTTGTGCTTAGATGTTTTTAAGGATTTCTCTTCTACACTTCATAATTGGTCCTAAAAACAGAAAATCTGGGCATTCTCTATCTTTTTCTTATTAATTTGTCATACAATGGTCATGAAATAAAGAAAATCATGGATCCTTTTTATGTTCTTTCATCTAGGTGCATCATGGTATCTTCAGACGTGACTCAATAGCAGGTTCATTCTAGATAAATAGTGTTGGAAAATACGTGTAGGAAATTTATTTAGCCCAATTAAATGACCTGAGTGAACAGGGTTCCCAAGTGGGAATCTTGGGATGCTTGAGTGAAAATTCAATCTATTTTGATGTTTTTAATGGGTTTCCTCCACAATTCATACTTGTTCTGCAAAATGGTGGGTATGGGGGTTCTTAGTCATTGCCTTTAGTTAGTTATACCATGGTCATGTGATAGGGACAATCATGTTTCCTTTTAAGTTTGTGTGTCAAGGACCATTATCTTGTCTTAATATATGACTCAGTAGTGGGTTGATTTAAGATAAAGATTGTTAGAAAGGCTATTTAGTTAATTTTTATCCCAATTAAAAGATATTGCTAAACAGAGAACCTAGGTAGGAATCTTAGAAGGCATGAGTGATGATTGCTTATGCTCAGATGTTTTTAGGTCATTCTACATCATACTTCATACATGGTCCTAAAAATGGGGGGATATGGGGGTTCTCCATATTTCCCTAATTAATTTATTATACAATGTTCATGTTAGAAGGAAAATCATGGTACCTTTTTAGGCCATGTTTCAAGGGCCATCATAGTGCCTTCGGGTGAGATTCTATAGTTGGTTGATTTGGTCTAAAGATTTTCAAAATGGTCTTTTGGTTAATTTCATTAGCCTAATTAGAACACCTAAGCGAATGGGGAACCCAAGTGGGAATATTGGGAGGATTGGGCATGGATTCCTTATAATCATATGTTTTAGGGCCTTCCTCCTCCACCCTATATACCCAGTTCTTAAAATAGTGGGTCTTGGGGTTATCCTATTTCCCCTATTAATTGGTCATACTATGATCTTGCAAAAAGGGGTATAGGGGTTCTTGATCTTTCATTTATGATTATTTATATAAATTTATATGTATTTATATTTATATATATTATGTGGGTGTGTGTGTTTATATAAATGTCTATATATATATATAATATCCAATTTCATAGATATATATGTATTTATATAAATTAATTAAATTTATTTATATATATTATGTGGGTATATATATATTTAAATATGTGTGTGTGTGGATATAGATATGTACATATTTGTATGTATATATGTATATATGTATCTATATTTGTATTTATATATCTTTATATAAATATATTTATATTTTAATATATTTTTGTATATTTATATGTATTTATATATATTTATTTAAATTTATTTATAATTATATATATTTATAGATATTTAAATGTATTTTTATTTATGTATATTTATATAAAATTATATGTTTATACGTATATTTATGTATATTTAAATGTGTTTATATATATTTGTATATATATGTATGTATTTAATTATATTCATTTATATAAATTTATTTATATTTATATGTATTTATAATTATAAATATTTATATATATTATATGGGTATGTGTGTCAGTGCGTGTGTGTATATGTTTACTTATATGTGTGTATATATATATATATATTTACATTTATATATAATTATATTTATGTGAATTTATATATATTTATTTATATACATTTTTTGTATTTTTTTTATATTTACATATATAGATAGTTGTATGTATTTGTATATATTTATATGTATTTAAATTAATTTCTGAAAAATTATTTATATTTATATAAATTTATATGTATATATTTAAATCTAATTATTTAAATTTAAATATATTTATAGATATTTATATGCATTTATGTGTGTGTGTATAATATTATATGTATATATATATATACATTTATATATATTTGAATTTTTATGCACATATATATATGAACTATTATGTCAGTATAATTAATAGACGATGAGTTTAGCTTTGTTAAAAAGTTTCTGGAATATCAGGAAGAGGTTGTTGGTTCAAATCTCAGCAGCCTCTAATATATGATGGAGTTTGTTTCAGTCGTGGGTTGGAAGATCCCTTATATGGGATGGGATTGGGTTGACTTGGATATGACTTGGGCTATGTTAGGTGGTGTTCCAAGGCTGACTGGCCCATGGGCTAGGTGGGATTGGGTTGGGTGGGTCGCCTAGTCCAGTTAGAAATATATATTTTTATTTTTATAAAAAAATTAAAAACCATTGCTATCGATTTAGAAACACTTTCTATAATCACCACTAAATATTTTTTTACATATTTAATAATTTTTTTAAATTAAACCGCCACTATTTTTTATGGTTACTAAAAAACAATATATATATATATATTTATAATTATAGGTAAAAAATTAAAAATTAAACCATTACTAAAAAAGGTTTGTGAAATGATCTGCAATAGTTTTTTAAAAGTGTTATAAAATAATTTCCTACATAGCTATCTAAGACGGTTTTAGTAAATCACCTTGAATAATTTAAAAACATTTTAAACCATAGATTATAGGAAAAAATCAATGCTAATGGTCTTTTTTAGCATAATTTATGATGGATTCGGTAAAGGAAGAACTATATTGATATCTCTCCAAATCAAGGCTATAAAATGTTGTGTAAAATGATTAATCTATCCTAAAAGGATGTGATATGAGTTGAATTATTTTTATTCTGGCATAATATTGTGTTTCAAGATGTTGGAGTTGAAATGAATGAATTTATAGACGATTTGAAGATGTTTGGTGTAGGATAAATTCTCCACGTGCATTTTGGATTTCCATATGATTTGGTGGATTAGGAAATGATATGTGTAAAGTAGTATATGTGTGTTTTTTAAATCATTTCTATCTAGTATAATTTATATGGAAAATAGATTGGTCATTTATACTATAGTGAAATCTTTTGTATAGTGTAAAATAGGGAAGACATATTAGCTAAAGGATTTTTAGTGATGTAGTGAAATCATAAATAGCTGCAGAAAGTTGAAATAGATTGTGTATGTGAGAAGTGGAAAAGTATAGGCCATTTTTGAGATTAAACAGGTAGATTATAGTTACCCCAACATAGATCTATGTATTTTTCTTTGAAGAAGTTCCTATAATAAATAGAGAGCCCATAATGGGTGTTTTTAAATCTGTAGTATTTTGTACATATGAGTAATCAAAATGGGATACTGAGAGTAGCCACGCCCTTTATGAAGATGTTTTGGACATTGGGGTTTTTTTGTGATCAATTGGAATAGATTTATTGTGACCCTAATCAGAATACCCAGATGGTGCTCGATATAGAATACCACTACCCTAGGTGTATTCCCTAATCCCCAAGGTCTGGAGACTAGCACTGTGTGTTTGAATTTATCATTAAAAAAATGATATACCTACATTTATTAATAGAATAACTCATCACCTATTTCTTCTAAATAACCAAAATGTCCATTCCATAGGTTGGATGTTCTTAAAAGTAAATAATAATCTATATAGAAAAATAATGAAATAAAAAATAGATACACCTCTATTTGAATGTAATAAAAATAAAACATGTTATTTCCTAATATAAAAAATAATCTATAAGGTCATATATAACCAAATATGAACTAAGGAAAAGGGAAAAAGGAAACATGTAATATTTCCAACACATCCCCCAAAAAATATCCCCCTAGCTCCAAAACCATAGTGGATACTAATGAAATCCTATAACATGTTAAGAGACCATATTAAAGGTTGTATTTTTTGTTAATAAGGATGTATTATTTGATGATAAAGATGATGTTAAAGTTTAAACTCCCATGTAATGCATGTTAAGGATTAAAGGAAGGATTAGAGCATTCTTGAAGCTTGAAAGTATTACAATGAAAATTAGAGAGATACCTCTAGATAATTAAATTATCATTCACATAATGGAATGGTTATTAGAATGTTTAATGATTCTTCCTTGTTCTATGTTTCATAAATAGTGTTTATTTAGAAAATAAAAAGGAAATGTTGAAAAATATAGAATGTACTTGAAATTTATGGCTTGCTAATTTTTAAATTTTATTCTCCATTTATTTTCTATTCCATGAGTTTCAACACAATATTTTATATTTGTAAAAGGACAACTATGTATTTCATATGAGTCATTTGAGATCACCACACCTATATATAATTCATTTTAATTTGTGTATTCTTGAAATTTGACAAAGGAAAATGATCTGCTATGAGTGGTTGTAAGGATTTTTATGACTCTTGTGCATAAGAGTCATCTTAGATCACCTAGATTTAACTTTTTAAGATTCAATATTTTATATAGCTTATAATTTTTCAACCATTCATTTGAGGTGATAGCTGATAGGGAGTAGCAACCAAGATGCATAGAGGAACAAGTGTGGGTTGGTGTAAAGGGAGAAACCATGGAATGTGGTAACACTATAGACACCTAAAATAGAGATATACCAAGACATTTCAACACTATCTCCATAGTTTGTAGAAGGAAAAAAGGAAAAGGTTTCACGAGTTCCATTTTGACGTGGGAAACCTGAATACACATAGTGTTAATGTTTTAAAAAGTATCCACACACTAATTTAAATGATAGCATTACATTTCATCTTCAAGCTTTTGACACCAGGGTTTGTATGAAGACTTACCACCACACCTAAAATAACCACATGGGAATCTTGAGGAGTGGAGATATTTATAAATTTGTACCAAAGATTCCATGATTCGAATGATATGATAGGGTTTTCATACTATTAGTTTCACCAAGTAAACTATACCATGAAATGACTATCAAGATGAATTTCCATGCATGTAGTGGATAAAATAAAAGAATAATCATAGGTTTATACTGATTGAGGATGGTATTGAAGTTAATATATTAATAATCATAGTGAGTTGAAATAAGAAAGAAACGGTGTAAGGATGGTTTCATGGTAGTTCATAAGTTTTTACTTTTTAGTATGTATATAATGTATCATCACCTCAAACCACTCTTCAATGATTGGACTAGCAGTTAATAATGGATCACAGGTGTACCTCCCCATATTCCAGAGGGTTTTAACTAGAAGTGGGGTCTATGGTGGTATGATATGGAGATTATACACCCATATCAGAGTTCAATATCAGTGGAAATAATATCAATCATATATATCCATATAAAGGTGTAAACATATTCCATGAAATGTGAAAATAAATAAATACATACTATGCTATATCAAAATGAACTATATACAATGTCAAGAATTTATAAATCAACAATATGTATTATACACAAAAACCAAAAATACCAAAATAAAAAATCTATGAAACTCTATCAAAATGGTCACAAGTCCTAGATTAGTCAAAAAATTCACATTCTCTATCATAATAGACCAATCATACATTAGTCATAGGGTGCATGTCATTATCTTGACCTGTTACCATGAAGTCTACTCAAGTACCAAATGGTTGTCTAAGTAGGGTGTGGTATGACTTAGTAGGACACCAATAACAACATAAATAGTCATATAAAGTTTGATAAATGGGTGAACATTGATGTGTATAATAAATAAATGTGAAACATAAAAAAATAAAACCATTGTCGATCCTCAGGTTCTAAGGTTACCCTCAAGATAAACCACACACTCTTCATCATATTATAAATGTCGAGAAAAAATATGTTATAATGAATACATGGAAACCCATTAGAGGTAATCTCAGGTGGTCAAAAGAGATTATGCATCATCATTGACCCCTAAGAGGATGATCCTAGGTGGTTCAAGTAGTTAGGTAACACTGTTGACCCCTATATGGTAGATCCTAAGCAGTCCAACTAATCAAGAAATATTGAATATCCTTAGGAGGATGATATTAAGTGATCCAAGTAATTGGGAAACACTACTACACCTTAGAAGGATGAACCTATTTGGTCAAAATATTCAGGAAACACTTCCCACCCTTAGACCAAGAAATTAGGAAACACTATTGGATGTAAGGGGAAAATTCCCCAATGCATTATGAAGCGTGAGGCACCATCACTGAATCCAAATAGGATTATCCAAGAAAAAATCATGTTAGGGTTCATAACGACCCCTCTTACTATAGGGAGATTCCCTATCCAACACTTAGATCTGGCTATACCCAAAATTTCTGGTTCACCCCAACATTCCCCACTTGTCTGACTGTTGCTGAGTAGTTTTCGGATATCAAACAGACCTCCCTAGAAGGTAATTTTAATGTGGTTGATTTCCCCTCTTTTGCAATCAGTTTCACTACAGCGCCCGCTACTCTAGCTAATTGTCCACCCTTTCCAAGTGTTATTTCTATGTTATGTATGATCGTGCCTAAGGGCCTATTGGTTGAATTGGATTATTTTTTTTGGGATCAAAACCCATTCCCAAACTATAAAATTTTCTTACAAATAATACAAAATTCTAAATGTATATGGGTTCTATATAGATGGATCTGATCTATCATACAATGGAGTACCACATGAGGATATATCAGAATCCAAATCTTCCGACACTCATGTAAATATATCTTCATCATAACTGAGTCAGGTGATTCTCCGACCCATAGAATGATGGCCCAAATCTTCTTCATGAAGAATCTTGATTTAGATCGGAAAAATCATATGGTAAACCATCCATATACTGTGGTTTAAATCTATATTCAATCCAATTTTATCGAGATAAGATAGTAAATGATGGAAATTGAATCCTATATTATATTCTTTTACCATTATTTTCATTTTCCACAAGTATTTTCAAATAGTTATCGTAGCTTAAGTACACAAAAATTCATTAATAAATTAATTTAGTTAAATTTCATTAGGACTTCTATAATAAACAAGTACAATGGTTTAAAAATCATGTATAAGGTATCCCTGGTAATATAACCACAATCATATCTTAAGACCAAGGCACCCCTAGGGTCACCTATTTAATGAACCAAAATATTTTCAAGTCAAGCACACCTCAAGTGGTGAATAAAGTCCTAGTATACTTTCCAATAGAATGTTTGTGTCCCATACAGTGGTTCAGTTTCATTATCTAAGTCCAATTAGTATTTAATTTTTAAAATTAGGTTGAATATATAGTAATGTCAGTGTGACTGTACAATGAACACACTCATAAATGGGGCATGAATTGCAATATAGCTTATAAACCACCTACCTTAGACTCATAAATGTCTAAATATCGTGTATTGACCTTTTATTCAATCTGAACTAGTCAAAATCATAAAAATAAAATAATAGACTAGAAATGGGGCATATTAGGAAAAAATAGTGAGAAAACAATTGATGGTGAATGAAACCAATAAAAGATGAAACCAAGACAATAAACATACCTAAATATTCCAATTGTAATGAAAAATGGATGAATCCATAGAGAAGTGAGAGAAAACACTTCTTGTAATGGTAGAAGAACCAAGGGGAAGATAATTCTATCACAAGCATTGGTGAAAAGAACCCCCTTTAATTTTTATAACACCCAAAATAATAAATTAAATAACTTAAAACTTAAAAATAAACACACATGAAAGTTTCATAGTGTTACCAATATTCATGATTTGAAACCTTGTAGGAAGGAGGTTAATCCCTATTCTAGACCTGTTCATGGAATGACCCAAGATGTCACCCCATGAAAGGTAACAACATGTAGTTTTTAAACTACATGACTACCCAATTCTCTAGAAATATTACCTAGGAAAATCCAAACCACTAAAAAGTGTTTGAATAATTAAAATAAACATGTTTTAGTGAAAATTTAAGTGAAAACATACATTATAAGGTTTTATGTTTTACAACCTCCCCACTATATATCTATTCATCAGTAAGCTGCTCTCCCTGAACTCAATGAAACTTGTTGGTAAATAACTCCTACCATAGAGCCTGTATATCCAAATCCCACTCCCATGTATCCTCCTAGATATACCCATACTACTACTATAAATATACTAGATGATATATCCTTATATGATGATCCTTTTAATTATGATCAATTATGTGAGTTGGTTGCTCCTAGAAAATATACCAACCTCAAGATCAAAATTATTTGCATTTATCACATTAAATAGATCTATATAGTACCAACTAATATGTGATACATGGAATATATCATGTACAACACTAAAATATTTTAAAAGTGATAACCAATACCCCACTAGACCAATCCTTTAATTTGTCTAGAATGACCCCAAAAACCGAGGTTCCAACATCCCCCTTTTCACACATGGAAATTTCCAAACCTCAGTGACACTTGTAAGAAAAATTGGTCACTAACCATTATCTTAAGTGGTTGATGTATCTAGTCTTCATATGATCATTATATACTCTAGGAAGTCTCTATCCATTTTTGGATCAACAAAACAAGCTCTGAAGTCTCCTGTATGAGACTTGACATAATTATCGCTACTTTCCTAGACTCCAACAAACACATGGGTGTACAAAAAAACCTACCACATAAATCCTTATAAGGTCCACTACTGAAAAAACGGCCTATACCCACAGTTCAAAACCGTGGGTATAGCCCCCAAAACCGTGGGTATAGCCTATACCCATGGTTTTGGGAACCGTGGGCTGGAACGGCGTCGGTATAGGTCCTCAGCCTATACCCACGGTTTTCCAAAACCGTGGGTATAGGTGTCCTGCCACCGTGTCACCGAAACATAGCCATTTGCCACGGTGTCAACAGCTTTTACCCACGGTTTCAAAACCGTGGGTATAGGTCCTAAAATAATGCAGCCGCCGAGTTTCGATCTCGCAACCTCTTCACTGCAAACACCGCGTCTAACCACTACCCTAACATCACCTATATGTATATATATATATATATATATATATATATATATATATATATATAGTTAAATATAATTATAAAAAACGTGAGTATAGAGGGAAGAACCGTGGGTATAGGGTTCCCGCCAAAAAAAATTTCCTTCCCACGGAAAAAAAAATCCCGCGCACACAAAAGTGACCTATACCCACGGTTTTTTATAACCGTGGGTATATGTATTTTAGCCGAGACCTATCCCAATGGTTTTCCCCAAAACCGTGGGGATAGGTACCCCTATATCCACGGTTTTGGGAAACCGTGGGTATAGGTCACTTTTCAGGACCTATCCCCACGGTTTTGGAAAACCGTGGGGATAGACCCCCCTATACCCACGATTTTGAAAAACCGTGGGTATAGTTCATGAAAAGTCACCTATACCCACGGTTTTCCAAAACTGTGGGTATAGGGGGGGTCTATCCCCGCGGTTTTGGGGAAAACCATGGGGATAGGTCCATTTTCCAGTAGTGGTTCCTTATGTATAGTTTCCTTATACTTATTATTATAGAAAAAATCACCTAAAGTCAAGTGATTATCCCTGGAAACACCAAAATTCATGTTGCATGCTCTTAGCATGTCCTCTAAGATATGTATATTCCATTCATACAAACCTTCTATCGATACGTGGCATTCACTAATCAATCACACCTATATAAATAGTGAATTCTAAAGTCCCTACCAGAAACATTATGTGATATGGGAATAAATTTCTAAGACAATACTCCTTGGTATCCCATGAAAGTGTAGCTTTTTGAATATATAGATTTTAGAGCTCATCTACTAAGAACTTCTCCTAGATCGATACCAAATGTGCCACCATGGTTAGTCGATCCATAAATATCCACATGAAATTAATACCTTAGGATGAACTTGAAAACCAATTCATGAAATATATAATAATTTCACACCACTTTCACTTTGGAATGAGTAAAGACTCTAAGAGACTAGGGGGCCGCTGGTGCTTCAACTTCACTTACTGACATGTGGAGCATCGCATGAAGAAACCCATGAAATCCTTCTTTATACTCAACCACCATTACTTCAAATGAAAATCATGATACATCATGGTCATATCTAGATACACCACACACTTTAATTCCTAATAATATCACATAACTTCCTATTGTATGTCAGTAAGGACCAAGACGCGACCATGAATCCCATCATTACCATGGATCCAATATATTGGTAGATCCCAACTATATATATTATCCCTAAAGGATAAGCACTATGGATCAGATTAATAAATTCCCCTTTTCCCACTAATAAGTGAAGATAGAATAGAAAAATACATAAGGGTCACTTAACCCTAGTACTCATAAATTTACAAGTGTATCTTTGTAAAGAGGTTTATTAAATACCACTTGTTCCTTGATTCCTGGACAACCTAAGTCTATGTATTTTGGGTCAAAGAATTATAAACATTGTTCCCTTTTGTAGGAGTATATTCTAACATGAAATAAAAGTAATAGAGATACTTATTACCTGGTCCTCGGGGCGACGCTATGGTGCCGGGTCAGGACCCACCCGTTTTGAGTGGAAAGGTGTCTGAGCAGGATTCCGCCCTCCCGATTTCGCTTTCAAATTCAATTTTTTCGGATGGTTCCCGCGAGAAGGAGACAGGGCGTGGGGTAACCTCCTCTGTCTTGGCCAGTTCTCTGTTGGCTGCTTCCTCGGACCCTTCTGATCTTATTACCTGGTCCTCGGGGCCGTCTGGGATGACTCCTTGTCCTCTCCGCTGTGTGCTCTTCTTTTCGCGGCGTGATCCTGAGTTGTGCGTCGTTTTCTCCTCCGGGAGTCCGCCCAGGTTGCTGCCACCACCTCCCCCCCGGTCTGTGTTTCGGCCCATCTTTCACCGGAGAAGTTACTTAGTTCCCTGACCATCAACCTCACTCTCTCCTTGGAGGATCTGGGAGGACCGGGTGGCATGTCTAGTGGCATCGATAAAGAGTTGTTGCTATCTAGATCCTCTCCGCAACGCAGATTTCTGATCTCCTTGGTGCAGGGCGATTTGGGGACTGATCCGTCCAGTTTCTTTTCTCTAGAAAGGAAGTCCTTGCTGGAGGTTGAGGATTGCTTCTTTAATAAGGTGATTCACTCGCCGAAGCCGGGTAGGCGCGAAGATGACTTGCCTGGTCCAATCACCCGATCGAAGGCGAAGGAGAAAGGTTTGTTCGCTCCACCCCAACCTCAAACCCCCTCTTTTTTTAAGGCCCAGAAGGGTGTCCTGTAATGCTTTCTCTCATTATCTGGAATGCACTCGGTTTGGGAGCACAAGCCAAGAGCGCTTATTTGGCATCGGAAGCTAGGAAGTCGAAGTCTTCTTTACTGGTTATTCTGGAACCAAAGCAGAATTCTGATAAACTACCGGGGCTTGCAAAAAATCTTGGCTTTCCCAACTACTTGCATGGGGTCCTATCAACTCCCAGATTTGGATATATTGGAGGAGCAACATCTTGGTGGAGGCTGTTAACTGGATGCCTCAATGCATCAACACAAGGATCTCTATTGGTAGCGTTGTTCTGCTGTTCTCCTTTGTTTACGCGAGTACGCGGAGTATCGAAAGGAGAGAGTTATGGAACCATTTTCAAGGAATGCATGCTGGACCTCTACCATGGTTCGTAGGAGGAGATTTTAACTCTATATTGGATGTTTCAGAGAAAAGAGGAGGCATTTGTGTTAATCACGAAAGCATGCAGGAGTTCCAGGAGTTTATAGCGCACGCAGGTCTGCTGGATTTGAGTTTCACGGGGTCCAACTACACCTGGTGCAATAACTATAGGGGGAGGGATCACATCTAGAGCCGCCTAGACAGAAGTCTCACCAACATGCAGGGATGAGATCTCCTTTCTAAGTCATCGGTCACATGTCTCACACGCATTCTCTCTGATCATGCTCCTCTGCTAGTTGAAATCCGACACGAAGTAGTGGTGGGAGCGTCTTTCCATTACTCTGGTGAGTGGCATCGTGATATTATCTTCACGCAGCTACTTAAGGACTCCTGGATTAAGGAGGAGGGGAAACAGTATTGGGATGGATTGACGAACCGTCTCAAACGGTTGAAGCAGGATATTCAAAGATGGTCGATTGAGCATTTGGGGGCTTCTAATGGGGTGGAAAGCATGCAAATTGAGGTTGACAGATTGGAGGAATCCCTCCTGAATAATTAGGAGGAGAGAACCTTTTCTATCCTATGCGATAAGAAGATCGCTCTGGAGGAGGGGCTCTTAGAAATAGAGAGAGCTTTTAAGCAGAGATCTTCGGCTAGGTGGTTAAGGGAAGGTGACCGTAATAATGCATTCTTTCAAGCGTGCATCAAGGAGAGGAAAAGCATGAAGATTAATCTGAGGCTGGAGGATGGCTCTTTCACATCAGACGTGGGTATTGTGGGGAGTATGACCTTGGATCACTTTGACGATCTTTTGGTGGGGGCAACCTCTTCTAGCTTCGACAGGGATGTCGCAGACAGTGATGGATTTTTGAGCTGTTTGCCTCTCCTGGTTAATGACTCGGACAACGTCTGTCTCTCTTCTATCCCTCAGGAGGAGGAGATCAGGGAATCGCTTTTGAGTATGCCAGTGGACAGTGCACCTGGTCCGGATGGGTTTCCGGTCTCCTTCTACAAAGCTGCTTGGGAGTTTGTTGGTCTGCATGTTGTTGAGGCGGTGCAGGACTTCTTCGGTGGTGGTTCTTTGAACAAGAGTATCTCCTCCTCAAGGGTGGTTCTTATTATGAAAATCAAAAATCCTAACCTTATCAATCACTTTCGGACCATATGTCTATGTAACGTGTCCTATAAAATCATGGCCACGGTTATTGGGAGGAGATTCTCTAGGATCATTCCCAAGGTGGTCTCAGAGGAGCACCATGGGTTCATCAAGGGCCGGAGCATTCAAGGGGCGATTGGTATTGCTAGAGAACTAATTCATGACATCAACAAATGCGCGGTGGGATCCAACGTTGTCTTCCAAATGGATATGAACAAGACTTATGAGAAAATCGAATGGAGTTTTATCATTCACGTCATGAGAAGGATGAGATTCCAAGATTGGTTCTGCGACATTTGCTTCAAGTGCTATTCCTCACCTTGGCTTTCTGTTTCACTAATGGGAAAATGCTTTGGCTTCTTTAAGTCCGTTAGGGGTGTCAGGCATGGAGATCCACTATCCCCGTTTCTATTTGTGCTCACCCAGGATGCCTTGTCTAGAAACCTGAACCGCTGCTTGGCTGAGGGCAAGCTGCAACCTTTCCATGGTAGAGGTAACATGGGTAGTATCTCCCACCCGATGTTTGTTGATGATATTATGCTGTTCACGAATGGCAGATGCAGATCCTTGTGCCATCTTAGAGACATTCTGTGTAGCTATTCCTGGCTCAGTGGGCAAGATATTAACACCGAGAAGAGTCATGTGTTAATCCCGGAGAAATGCCCGGAGAGAAGGTGCAGGGAGATTCATCGAATCCTTGGTTGTAGTAGGAAGCCGTTTCTGATGTTGTATCTTGGGGTGCCAATCTCTCATGGCCGCATTAGAAAACACCACTTCAATGATATCCTTGAACGCCTCTTGGGAAGGATTTTTAGCTGGAAGAACAAGCTGCTCTGTTTTGGAGGGCGAGTCATGATGATAAATAGTGTCCTCACGTCCATCCCCATGCACACATTCTCCATCATCAAGCCACCAAAAGGGACCGTGGAGAGGATGGAAAAGATCCTGAATACTTTCCTATGGGACGCAAAGAGGGAAGGGCGATTCCATTGGGCTTCTTGGAGGCGGTTGGCTCGCCCTATGGAGGAATGAGGTGTCGACCTTCATGATATTCAGGACACCATTCTTTTTTATAGGTGAAGATGGCATGGGAAATCATTGGTGGGGAGACTCTTTGGGTGAAATTTTTTAACAGACGTTACAGATGGAAAGAGGCGGCTATCCCTCATGGTTCTACAGTTTTGGCCAAATTCATGATCTCTCATCTTGAAACCTTGTCCAATTACACAAGGTGGGTGGTTGGCTGCGGGGACATTAGCTTATGGAACTCTAACTGGGCTGGTGAGGTCCTTGTTTTTTCGGGTTGCCCGCACCTCAACATCTCTTTCTGGGATGCATGTGATCATTATGATATTATTCATCTGGCATTAAGCCCCGGTCTGATGAGCCAGTTCGAGGGTATCGTTATGAGTGATGACCCGGACTTATGATGCTTTTCGGAGACTAGCTCGGGCAGGTACAATAGCAGCGCTTACAAGGAGATTCTTCGACGGGATCGTAACATGAAGGATGGGGTTTCAGCTATCTGGTGCAATGAGGTCCCCATAACGATGGACTTCCTTCTTTGGAGAGTTTTCAACAGGGCACTACCTACAGAGGAGAATATCCAGAAGAAGGGGGTTCACATTGCTTCACACTGCTACTGCTGTGCAAACCCTCAATGCAAGACGACGACACATCTTTTCTTCCAGGGCCAATGGGATTCCCACCTTTGGTCGCTCTTCACTCATCCTCAGCGCTCAGGTAACAATCCCCGGTCTCCTCAATAGTTTGTGCCTGTGTGGTTCACAGGAACCGATAACAGGGTTATGGAACGCACCGTGAGAACGGTCATCTTGATCGCCATTTGTTGGATAATCTGGGAGGCACAAAATCAGGTTCGGCTGGGGGTCCAACGCTCTCCGTGGTCCCTTCAGATTCGGCTATGGTCTCTTATCATGGAGCTTGCCTCTCTCATCAAAGGTGGGTTAGCATCGACTACTGTATTCAATCTTATCAATCGCCCATGCATGCAGAGCAAGGTAAGCGGTTCCTGGGTAAAGTGGCAACCACCGAGACATGGCTTGAAACTCAATATCGGCGGTTCCTACATGGAAGGGGACATGAGAGGCGGCAGACTGCTTAGGGATAGTTGTGGCTCTATTTTTTTTTGCCTTTAGTGCTTTCTAGGGCCCAGGTATCTCTTTGGGTGCTGAGGTTCGTGCCCTCCATTCCGAGCTTATGGTTTGCAGAAGGAGAGGGATGCAGATCACGGAGGTTGAGTCCGACTCTGAAGTGCTTGTTAAGGCGCTTCAAGGTAGTCATGGGATCCCATGGGAGCTGGTCTACCTCATCCGGAGATGCAAGGCAGAGACTGATCAAGGGAGGATTATTCACCACAGTTGGAGGGAGCCGAACTTCGCGGCTGAAAGACTTTCCCGTTTGGGTTGGCAGGAGGAGACGCTCATGATTTTTGATAGCCTTCATTCTCTCCCCCTTGAGTGCATCAGTGTGGTGCAAGGGGATGCCCTGGGCCTCCACTTCTTTCATCCCCCTTGAGGACTTGCTTCCTTTGTTTTTCTTTTCATGCAAATTAATAAAAAATAACTTCCAGGCTAAACATGACCTCTTGGTGCTACACATGCTCTACCCTTAACATGGAGTGAAGAAGAATACCATCTACGAAGACAACCATGAATATGTCCAGATATAGGTGAAAAACCATATTAATCAAATCCCTGACTATGGCTGGAATGTTGGTCAACCTGAATGAATAAATAGATACTCATATATACCTTACCTACTCGTAAAAGTAGTATAAGGTATATCAGAAGGTATCCCCTCAAATGTTGATAACCTAATATTAGATCGATCTTAGAAAATACTCAAGAACCTCCTATCCAATCAAATAGTTTATCAATATGTGGATGTGGATACATATTTTTAGATGTTATCCAATTCAACTTCTGACATTCAATGAATAATCTCAAGGAACCATCCTAATTTTTGGTGGTCAGGATAGTCAAAACCAAAGAATATGTGCTTAGTCAAATGAATAGATTGGACTCCAAGTCCTTTAACTACGACTTAAACTCTCATAGCTCCATAGGATCCATCCTATAGAGTGGAATAGAGATAGGATTTACACCTGGAATGATCATAATATTAAACACCATCTCCCTATTGGGTGAAATTCCCAATAAACACTTAGGAAACACATCCTAGATTTAGTTAACTATTGAAATAAAAATGCTTTGTTGAACCAACCAATTATTTGACAACTATCTAGCCACTTGGGAAATCATCCCACCCAACTGTTGATGGTTAGGCTCTGTATGGATTGACTAAATATCCCATTCTATAGTATCATTATGTTTTCCACCCTTTGGAGATATAAAAAACACCCATAGATGATAATGGTCTATATGGGATTGATACCATACTAATCTATCTGTTGGACCCTTTGTGAGATATTTGTTTTAATAATCACAAATCATACCAATTTACAAATCCTAATAATTCACACTTTATGTTTTAAGTAATGCTAATCATATCAATAAATATTTATTAATGAACAAATTATGTCACATGGTATAATGAATTTCAATAAGCCAATAATTTATGGATATTTTTGTTTCAATATATTTACAAGTGTATATTTACATGAAATTATGAATTTCACTTAATCTGGTACTGTTCTATATAAGACATACACTTTGTACATTTTTCAAAGTCTCTGAAACCGATTGGTTCAAAGGAGTCACTGATGGCTGACTCACCGATGAGGAATCACCGATTGAAGAAGATACTGATGAGGACTTACCGATTGAAAGAAGATACCAATGTAGAACTCACCAATATAACAAATGACACACCAATGGACAAGTCACTGATGATCGGTCACACCGAGAGTTCAAGTGACTTACCGATGGACGAGTCACCAATGAGCGACACACCAATAGTTCAAAATGAGTCACCGATGACCACTCATCGATGCCCGGACAGACCGATAGTACAAATTAATAACCAATGCCCAGAGTCATTGATACCAATGGAAAGTACTCACCAATACCGAGAGTCACCGATGCTGATAGAATGATTCTATTGACTCACCGATACTTATGACTCACCAATAGTCATAAAAATGTTTTTATTTTATTAATTCAAATTTATATCTAATAGTCACATTTAGACAAATTAATATTTCTAACATTATTTAATGTTGTTTGTAGGATATTCAGAGGACAGTATGAGGTACATTCACATGGGGATATCATTATGTGTGATGGACCTCAAAGTATAAAATGATAATAAGCTGGATCATTCTATAGATATACAGAGGCACATAAGAATAGTAAGAAATGAAAACCCTAAGAACTCTTTCAACTCTCGAGAGTACTTCCAAAACCCAAGAACTCAAAAGGAAGAACATATAGGGATATCAAGAAACCAAAAAAAACTTGTTGAGATGATCTAAACATATTTCGAACAAGATGTTGAACATATCATACTCCTAGAAGCCAGAACATAGAGGCTACGATGCCCTATTTTGGAGTCAACTTCCAAAAGAGGACTCGAACTTCAATTACACTACATCAAAGAGTCTAGAGCTTCATTGAATAACACATAGAGGCTTCTAAACCTAACTCTAAATCTTTAGCTCTATTGTGTTTAATTATTTACGTTTCTAAGAAGTGTGTGTATCTGTCTGTTACACACACACCGACTCCTCTAAATAACTAGAGGATACTTGATATCCTCAATCTCAAACTCTATTTATCCATTTTTATCCAACATAAAACTGTGGAAGAGGTCGTGTGTGACTTGTTTGTTGTTTTTCCCATGAAGAACTATGGTAGAGGTCAAGGGTGACCTGGGAAGCTTTGTGTGCTGCTATGAACCCCAATATAGGATTTGGATCAAACTTGTTTATTAATTTAAACTGTTTGGTGGCGGGTGATCACTAAGTGGAGAGGACTAAGTCTCAACTTGATACTGAACCTCTTGTTTTAAATTCCTATGTTCCTATTGTTATTTTCTTTTACTATGTTTTATAATAATTTTCATTCAAACAAAGTTAAACTATGATAGTTAGTTTAGAAAGTATTTATAACCATTTTGAACCAGTAGGTTAGTCTCAAAAGTTATATTAAAATTTAGATTAGTATAGCTACAAACTAATCAATATCTTAAGAAATTAATTTAACATTCACGACTCTTATAAATTCACTACAAACTGACTTGTATTATATTTGTAATTGGGGGTAATTTTCAAAGAACCAGTTTTAACAAAAAAAAAATTATAGGGACTCAATTCACCCCCTCTTGAGTACTCTACTTCGACCAACATTTGGTATCAGAGACTTTAAGATTTTTTCTATTTTCAAAGCTTTCTACAAATTTTTCAACTGTGATTGTAGTTATATTTCAAATATCTTAAAATTTCTATTAATACTAAATTTTTATCTCTTTAAAATCTTATCCAAATTTATATTATAGACAATAGATTAGAAGAAGATACTATAAATAGACCACCTTTTTTCAATGGAACAAATTATGCTCAGTGGAATCTTAAAATGAAAATACATTTAAAAAGCACAGGATTTGAAATCTGGACTGCTATTGAAAGTAAATATGCACTCCCTGAAACTGGTAGAAACACTTGGGATAAAGCTACCATGTATTCCTATAACAATAAAGATAAATCAATGAATGAATTATACTATGCACTAAGAGATGAAGAATTTAATCGCATTGCTGCTTGTAAAACTACTCATGGGATTTGGGAAACTTTAGCTATTTCCCACGAGGGAATAACTAATGTAAAAGAGATGGGATTAAATAATTATACTATTTAATATGAAAATTTTAGAATGAAGCCTGCTGAATCTATTTCTAATATGTATCTCAGGTTCAATGAAATTGTAAACACCATGATTTCTTTAGGAAGAGTTATCACAAAAAAGGAGAAGATCCTGAGGATTTTTCAATTCTTACCAAATAGATGATGAGGGACATCAGCATCCATAAGAGAATCATGTGACATTGAAAAATTACCAATGAAGGAACTAATTGGAAAATTAATGATGTATGAAGAGGAAATAAAAGGTGAATCAAGAGGAGGAAGATCCCAAGAGAAATTTTGTAGCCATCATGACTACCACTTCCAAGAGTAAAGACAAATAGAAAGTTCAAGCTACTGTTGAGAGCATAAGTAGTGAAGAATCATCTTCAGACAGTGATGAGGAAATGGATCAGCTGGCCAGGAGATTCAGAAAATTTTACAGAAATAAAAATTTATTCAAGAAATCAAACTATAATGGAAAATATAATAACAAAGGAAATTAGAAAAAGGATTGTAAAAAGTCCAAAAAATCAAAAGAGATAGTTTTCTATGAATGCAAAAGGAGAGGGCATGTCAAAGTTGACTGTCCAAAATTAAAGTATAAAAAGTAGTATGATTATAATGACAAGAAATATAAGAAAGAAATGAAGGCCACCTAGAGTGAATCCAAGGAAAACTCTAGTGAATATGCTTCCTCTCAGAATGAGAAAGAAGATATGGAAAACATGTGCTTTATGAAAAATACCTTAGGAGTACTCCTAAAATCTCTTGTACCTAATGACTATTATTCTAGAGATGAATTTGAATATGAAGATATGAAAAATGATGAATTTTTCGAGTATTGTAATATGCTACAAGAAAATTTTAATGAACTAAAGGATAAGTATAAATCATTAAAGAAAAAACATGAACTTTTTGTACAAATTAAATCTAAACTTACTATTGATAAAGAGAAAAATTCACAACTTCTAAAGGAAAATAATGACCTAAAGTTATCTAATGATCAATTAAAGAAGGATCTAGAAAAGTTTACCAATGGGAAAAAAACACTTACTCAATTACTTGGTAAAACAATAGCTCCTAGGTATACTACTGGAATAGGATATCAGCCAGGAAAAATAAATTTATCAAAGATACATTTTATAACTAAATCTGGAAAATCTATTTCTCTATCCAAAAATCAAGATTTTACAGCAAGTTCCAGTTCTAAAAAATTCTTTACTACATCAAATTTTTCTAGAAAAAATAAAGTTTATTTTTAAAATACTTAACAATCAACATATAGAAATCCCATGAGACAATTATGGGTTCCTGAAGCTTTTATTACTGATGTTTCTAGACCCAGACAAATACGGGTACCAAAATATTTTCTTGGATGAATTGTTTTATAAGTAAACTTTCTAAAGAGTTCCTATAGAAATCTTTGGTACTTGGACAATGGCTGTTCAAGACACATGATAGGAGATTACTCAATATTCAAGAATCTCATCAAGATTTATGGATTACATATCACATTTGGTGATAATGGTAAAGGAAAAATCATTGGCTTAGGCCATATTGGTAACCCTAACTCTATTTCAATTTACAAAGTACTCTATGTTGATGGATTAAAATATAACTTTCTTAGCATATATCAACTGTGTGATTATGGATTTAATTTCAAATTTAAAAATGATTCATGCCATGTTTTTTATGAAAAAAATAACTTAGTATTTACTGCTCTTAGAAATGATAATGTATATGCTATAAATTTAGACACAATAAAATCACAGAATGTTCCTTATCTAAGTGGATTTCACAAAGAGTCTTGGATCTTTAATAGAATACAAGGACATTGTAATGTACACTCCCTTAAGAACTTAACCAGAAAAGGATTATTTAAAGACCTTCAAAAACTAGAGTTTCCAGACAATATAGTGTGCAATACTTGTCAAAAAGGAAATCAACATAAAATCACTTTCAAACCAAAAAAAGAAGTTTCAACTTATCAACCTCTTGAGTTGGTTCACATGTAATTTTTTAGACCATCTAGAGTTTCAAGTATCAATGGGAATCACTAAATTTATGTTCTTATAAATGACTTCTCTAGGTATAATTGGACCTTTTTCTTAGCTCACAAAAGTGAAGCTTGCTCTGATTTTACCAAGTATGCTAGGACTGTAGAAAATCTTAGTGGACTTAAAATTAAATCCTTAAGAAGTTACCATGGTCATGAGATTGAAAATCAAGACTTTTAATCTTTTCTCTCACAAAATGGATATAGGTATAACTTCTCTTCCCCTAGGACAACTTAATATAATGGTGTAGTAGAAAGAAGAAATAGAACCCTATAGGAAATTTCCTAAACTATGCTCAATGAATATAACCTACCGATTTATTTTTGGGTTGAAGATTTTAATAAAACTTGTTATATAATCAATAGAGTCTTAATCAGACCTATCCTTAAGAAAAATCCTTATGAGTTGTGGAATAATAGGAAACTCAAAGTAAATTATTTAAAATTGTTTGGATTTAAAGTTTATATTCTTAACACTAAAGATAATCTAGCTAAATTTTCCTCTAAAAGTGATAAAGGAATATTCTTTAGATATTTTACATCAATCAAAGCATACAAAGTCTTTAATAAAAGAACCAAATGTGTGGAGGAATCTGTACATGTCAAGTTTGATGAAACAGATCCACATGAACCTAAGAACTCACTAGATAATCTTGAAGGGGATATGTCAAATAAAGACATTAATGAAAAACCCTCTTACCATTCTATAAAGAAATATGTAAAAAATTTCAGTTCTAGAAATTCTCTAGATTCTAGACACAATGAACCAGAATCAAGTGATGAACCTGAAATAATTTACCCTACTTTTACTAGACCTACTAGAACCCTTAAAACCATCCCTTTGATGCTGTAGTTAGAGATTTAGATAGAGGAACTCAAACTGAAGCTTCCTTGAGAAATCAGGTTGAACATAAAGCATTCTTGTTAGAAATTGAACCTAAAAATATCAATTATTCAATGAATGATGATTTTGGGTGATGATTATGCAAGATGAGCTTAATCAGTTTGATAGAAATAAAGTCTGGAAGCTTATTGATAGACTAAAATATACCTTGATCATAGGAAATAAATGGGTGTTTATGAATAAAGTAGATGAAACTGGAAATATAGTTAGAAAAAAATATAGATCGATTGCATAAGGCTATAATCAAGAAGAAATAATTGATCATGAGGAAACATTTGCAACAATATCTAGGCTTGAAGCCATTAGAATCTTACTTGCCAATGCAGTACACTTGGATTTCAAAATTTATCAAATGGATGTAAAAAGTGAATTATTAAATGTGTATATAATTGGGGATATTTTTATTGAACAACCCCCATGTTTTAAAAATCCTATTTTATGAAATCAGGTTTTCAAACTATCTAACGCTTTATATGGTTTGAAACAAGCTCAAAGATCTTGGTATGATAGGTTAAGCAACTTTCTTATTTCTAAATATTTTACAAAAGGAGTTGCAGATCCTAATTTATTTATAAAAATAATTTCTAAAGATGTTTTAATAGCTAAAATATTTGAAGATGATATTATTTTTGGTTCTTCTAAAAATCATTTATGCAATGATTTTTCAAAAATGATGCAAAGTGAGTTTGAAATGAGTTTTATGGGTGAACTTAAATATTTTCTTGGATTTCAAAAATTTCAAAATAAAGAAGGTATTATTTGTAACTTCCCGGTTCCAGGTTCTTCCCAAAGGTGCCCCATACCCAGTTAGTCACATGGCCTCAAACGCATTTCCCCAAATTCCAGAGGTTATCGACTAGAATCAAGAGCCTTGGGTATGATAGTGGGGAAACCATGCCCTCATTGGCAGAGTAACACAATAGAATAGAAATTAGATAACAATATTTGAAGCGGTAATACTATACAACAAGTAAATAGTGGAAGACTAAAAGTAAATAAACAACTATATCATATATATAAATAATGATTCATGTCACAAGTATCTAGGAAAGTAGACAAACAAGTCACAATGCTAGGATACAGTACTAAACCCAAGTACAAAAGAAAACAAGTAAAAAACTCCAGTAGCATCTCAAGCCTCAACTTGGTCCTATGCTCTCCATCTCCATAACAATCAAGTACCTGAAGTAGAAGAGTACTTGACCTTATCTCTACCTGCAACAATATAACCTGATTGGGCCCAAAATCATGACCCAAATAGGGTGTGAGACTAATCCTAGTAGGAAACCACCCAAAGAGCCGTGCTTAACTATCATTGAATATATATATAGCAGGAAATATGAAAAATGAAGTAATAAACAAGGATGTACTCAAAAGTAAACAATCCTATAGTTTCAAACTACTTTAATTTACATTTATTAAGTAATAAACCACAAATAAAAGAAACCCTTTGGATATTACTCATGGTATAATCCCTTTGGTTCAACTTAGACAAAGATTCTCTGAGAAAGCACTCACCATCAATTTCCCTTGTGGTCTCGTAACGGTAAACTACAGAATCTATGAGGAAGCAATCAATGTCCAATTCCCCATGTGGTATCGCAACATGGAACTACAAACACTCTGAGGGAGCACTAATGTCCATCCCCCTATGGTCTCACAATGTGAAAAGTATAACAGACACACTGGATAAGCCCTCAACATCCATTACCCCTATGGTCTAACTACACCAGGTTCCCACAGCCCGGTGTAATAAAATCATGCAAAAATGATATCTAGTAGCCAAAGTAAATCTCAAATACTACTTGGATAAACATCTAAAAGTCATATCATAAGCATGTCATATAAACAACTCCATCCTAACAATACTAGGCATATAAAACATAACATCCTAACAGGCAATTCTAGACCCAACGACCAAAATCAATCAAACATGGGAAAACACATCCATAGTAAGGTAAAAAATAGTATTTATAATAAAAAACCATTACTCAATCATACAAATAATAGTAGGTATTAACCGGGTTAAATTCCCAAAACACGTAGTACCCTAATCTTGGGTATTGGGAACTTTTTGCATATATAAATCAAAAAAATTTATAGAAAGGCACAAACCACCAACCCCAATGATGTACGATCAATATAGATGAAACTCAGACTTTTAATTGACCTATAACACCATATATCTACAAAAAAGTCTAAAAAGTTCAACCAATGATATCTCACGAAAGAGGAGAAATCAAGAGATGAGGCTCTCGAAGAAGGAAGAACTCACTGTGGAAATTCTAACACAATAAACTGCGGTTGATTTGGAGCACAGACAATGAGTCATGGGATCAAGGAATATTCAGCGATATCCATCACTCTTGGATGAGACGAAGACAAAATAAGGTGTTTCTGGAAGTTAGACGTGACCTCGATCCTATTTAACACATTAAAAGAAATGTACACGACATGTTCATTTAATGTACATTCCATGTACATGCCTTAACCGACCTCCGCTTTATGTGGTCTCCATGTCACCCCACACGACCATGTACTCATTCGTTACATGGCCAGTACACGGATACCTACGGAAACTAGGTAAACGGTGTATACTTATAATTACATGACATGTACTTATTAAATTTCCAAAAACTCCCTTTTTTCTTAAAAATGACAAAAAACAAGATCCATACCTGAAAACAAGATTTGGGTTCTTAACAAATTCCCCTATTAAAGAAATTCATCCCCTAATTTCCCTAAGAAGGTGGCGATGAAGAAGAATATTTGAACAGATATGACCACTATGATCGTACATCAGCCTCCCTCTCCCAAGTCTCGTCCTGTACTCACCTATGCTGCCATATCACCCATACCAAAGGAATAGACTAGCCACAGAGAACCTTCGCACTGCGATAAAAAATTAAGATAGGATGATCTTCAAATAATGAATCCACCACTAACTCAACCTCCTCAGGCTGAAAAACATGAGATGGGTCTGAGAAGTAATGTTGGAGATGAGAAACGTGGAATACATTGTGCATAGATCAATAACTCTAAGGTAATAGAAATTGATAGGCTGACAACCTGACTCTCTCCAAAACCTCAAATGGCTCGATGTATCTTGGTGAAAGTTTTCCCTATCACATAATCCTCCTATGTCCCAACCTCAGTGTGACATGTAGGAAAACCTGATCTCCAACCTTGAAATCTAGAGGTCTTATTCTCTTATCAGCATAATACTTCTGTCGTGACTTTACAGTAGCCATCCTATTTCTAATCAACTCTATCTACTCTGTGGTCTCCTGGACAAGATGAGGTCCCAACATAGCTGCCTCTCCTGATTCTAGTCAACATAGGGGTGATCAGCATGGCCTACTGTACAAAGCCTCATAAGGTGCCATCTGAATAGTTTCTTGAAAATTATTATTGTAGGAAAACTCCACCAAAGATATGTGCTTCTCCCAAGAACCTCCAAAATCTAGGACGTATGCTCGAAGCATGTCCTCCATAACCTGAATCGTACGCTCGGACTGACCATCTATCTAGGGATGGTAAGCTGTACTTAGAAGTACCTGTGTACCCAAATCCTTCTATAGTCCCTTCCAAACCTGAGAAGTAAAACGGGAATCCCTGTTTGAAATGATGGAGTGTGGAACCCCATGTAAACGTAAAATCTCCCATACGTAAAACCTTCCCATCTCATCAACACTGATAGTCTCTTTGATCGGTAAGAAGTGTGAAACCTTCGTGATTCTGTCAATGACATCCCAAACTACATCATTCTCTCAAGGTGACCTCGGTAAACGTATCACGAAGTCCATCGCAACATCATTCCTATTCCACTCAAAAATGGGTAACTGATACAAAAGCCCTGCTGGTTACTGATGCTTCGCTTTCACCTACTGACTGGTGGAACACCTCATCACAAAACCAGAAACATTTCTCTTCATGCCTAGCCACCAATACTGACGGTGTAGATCTCGACACCTCTTGGTGACACTAGGATGAACTGCCCAAACTGAGGAATGAAAATCCCACATCAGCTCCTCGCGTATGTCTACTGACACCGATATGCGCCCATGAAAACACAAGGTCTCATCCTTGCTTATGGTCCATCCAGGAATATGGTCCTCTCCTGACACACTCTCCTGTAGAAATAGACCTTCAAAATTAGACAGCTGCCTCATTATTACTCGATCAAGTAGAGTTACGGTAACAACTACAGAAGAAAGAAACGTCTTCCCCTGTCTATCATGCACCTCCAAATATATCTCAGAGAACAGATCCATAAGCTGCCACTCACTACTAGCCTCCTAAACTACCTGCATCTGATTCCTCCTGCTCAACGCATCAGCCACTATATTTCCTTTCCCAAGTGTATAGGCAAGCTCAATATCAAAGAACTAAAGGTACTAAACCCACCTTCACTGTCTAAAATTCAGATCACGCTGAGTGAAGATGTACTTGAGACTTTTGTGGTTGGAGAAAACCACAAAATGATCTCCCAATAGATAATGTATCCAATAACAAAAATCATGAAAAATTGCAGCTAACTCAAGATCGTGCATCGGGTAATTCCTCTCATGTGGCCTCAACTACTGAGACCCATAAAAACAACTTCTTCCCCCTGCATAAGCACTGCTCCCAGCCTGATAACTGATGCATCACAGTAAACAGTATAGCTCTTTCCTGGCTCTGAAAAAACTAGTTTCGGTGCTGAATTCAACCTCCCGTTCATCTCCTAAAAGACTAAATCTCAAGAATCTATCCACAAGTACATTTCACCTTTCTTAGTCAGGCCCATCAGTGGCACTGATAAGCAAGAAAAGCACTATATAAAATATCTATAATAACCAGCCATCCCAAGAAAAATCTATGCCTCAAAGAAGTTATTTGGTTTCTCTCAGGAAACTACTGCTCTCACTTTCTCTAGGTCTACTGATACTCCTGCCTCTGAGATAACATGATCCAAGAAGTGAATATGGTCCATCCAAAAGTGGAATTTTGAGAGATTAGCATATAATTGATGCTATCATCTCATGATGGGTAGCATGGTTGTGTCGAGTGTGAGAGTACACCAAGATATCATCCATAAAGACTACCATGAAATAATCCAAGTATGGATAGAACACTCGGTTCATCAGTGCCATAAAAACTGCAGGCGCATTCGTGAGACCAAATGGTATAATCCCATACTTGTATAGACCATACCTACTTCAAAAGGTTGTGAGAGGTATATCTGATAGTCGAACACACAAATGATGATAATCGAATCTCAAGTCAATCTTCAAGAACACCCGGGCTCCTCAAACCTGATCAAATAGATCATCAATCCTCGACAAGAGATATCAGTTCTTGGACGTCAACTGGTTCAGATTTCGATAATCCACACAAAGTTTGAGGATACCGTCCACCTTCTTTACAAAAAGGACAGGCGAACCCCAAGGAGAAATAATGGGTCAGATGAAACCCTTTTCCTGCAACTCCTCTAATTGCTTCTTGATCTCCTGCAACTCTGGTGTAGCCATCCTATAAGGAGGAATGGACACTGGTGCTACCCCTGGCACAAGATCAATAGAAAAGTATACCTATCTCTTTGGAGGAAAACATGAAAAGTCCTTTGGGAAGACATCCCTGAAATGATCCACCACCAGTGGAAAGTCCATCTATGAAGTTCCTTGGTCATCCAGATACAGGCTATAAATATGGGTTGTAAATCCTCCCAAACTATGATGCTCAGGTCTTTCTCTTCTTGCATGGACATCCCATTCACCCTTATATAGAAACAAACCTCTCTATAGTGATATGAAACTCACTATACGATGATAGAAGTCAACAACATCCTGGTAGGGAACCAACAAGTCCATTCTTAAAATGATGTCATAGCCCATCATCTCTAAGACATAAAGGTCCCATAAGAAGTGACACCCACCAACCTCAAGAGGGTACTCCTTTTACTAACGTGCACTAGCTGTTCTAGTCCGCAATGGTGTGTCCAACATCAAGATATCAGCAGAAGTAAAGTTATAGAGCCCAAGGATCTTCACAATAGGTACATATATGAAACTATGAGAATCCCCTGTATCGAAAAGTGCAGAAGCTAAAACTAAGGCAACTAGAATCGTACATCTAACTTTAGAAGATTTAGGATCTTTCTCCTGCTGGGTCTACTCAACTACAAAAGTTTGAATTGTACCATGGCCTTGTGAAGATTTCTGAGGTCCCTGAGCTGATCCACCCTACGGCTGTCGAAAACCCTGTGTCTGACCACTGCGGCCACGACCTCCACCTCAGCATGAATGCCCTATAAAACTCCATCCCCTAGTTTGATGTGGGACTGGTGGTCCTGATCAAGTATGAGTAGTCATAAAAAAACCCATATCACCAACTACTAGTGATAAAACTTGATAGAAACACTGAAGATGACCCATATTGCCGCAAGATCAGCACTAAACTGGGTCTCTCTGGCAATGTGGCCTCATATGCCTACTCTTCATGTACTGGTAGCATACCACCTGGCTACCTGAAGAAGTATTCCACCTACTCGGATCTTCATGTGTAGACTCTTTACGACACTTCCTGCTATTAGTAGGAGGGGTACTACCTCCAGTTTCTGAGACGCCCTAGCTCACAGCCCCAGAATCTCTCAGGTTGCACTTTTTGATCAGCACCTGGTTGACTATAGAAGTGATGGAAGTCAACTTGAAGATTTTCACTTGAGATCATATGTAACTCCTAAGAACATCCTAAAACTTCCTTATCAGGAATAACTCATCACCATCTAGAATGGGTGTGAAGCACTGCAACTCTGTGAAATGAGAAGAATACTCCATGACTGAGAGATTAACCTTCTCTAAACTCATGAATTCTCAGGCTCGATCGTCCCTCAAAGTGTCTAATTAAAAGTAATCATAGAAGGTATGCTATAACTCATCCCAGTCCATAACCTTCTGGAACCCTACCTATGATATCACATCCCACCATATCTTGGCGGAATCCCAAAGCATGTACATAGAGAGCTTCACCATACTCTTTTTAGGTGTCTCCAAATGATTGAAAATCGATAGCATGGATTCTAACCATGACTCTGTAGCCTGAGGTCCTCCATCCCCTGAGAATGTGGGATGCTGCTACTGCTGAAAGACCCATGTCAACTCTTCCATAGATAGGGAAGGATGTAGTACTCCCCTGAAGGTCTGCATAAATCTCATGAAGCCTTATCAGAACTGTGCATTGGCACCAGTATCTAGAATGAAAGCTGGTGCCAAGACATGCACGATGGGAGGATCTGCTGGTTGTCCCTAACCTACCATGTCTGGTGTCTGATAGTTTCCCTTTATTTGGAAAAAAACTGGAGGAAATATCGGCGACATGAATCTACACGGTCAAGCACACACCTCAGTTCTAGATTATCAGGAACTAAAACTTGGGAGTGTAGAAAAGGAACAAGATAAATTAAACATTCAAGTTCTTCAAAATATGGATACACGACATGTATTAACCCTACACGACGTTCCCCTTTAAGCCATTACATGGGCATGTACTTCTTCCAAAATTGGTCATGTAACACCCCAACACACATTGTGTTCCTCCCAAGGACACGACATGTACTTGAATCGATTCCCCCTGCCCAAGTTCCTATACACGACTAAGCCACATGGTTCTCCTAGAACAAAACCACATGACATGTTTATTCCAGACATGATGTGTACTAGAAGGATTTCACTGACCCATGTCCTTAGTCACATGACCAAATACATGGTCTCCATAACATGACGTGTTCTCCCTAGACACGACATGTACCACTTAAGTCTTAACCACCCGTGTCGTTAGTCATACAGATAGATACGTAGTCCATACAACACGGCATGTATTTTAAGTACACGGAATATGCCACCAAACATTTCCCAACCTTGTGTCTTTTCCCACACATACAGTCACACGGTTAAGTATTACACGACGTGTACATACAATACATGGTGTATACTTAAGAAAAGTTGTTCCTTCTTGAACATAAGGATACATGGAGTGTATACATCATTACACACCATGTATTCTAGGTTTTTATGGATAGTAAGCCTCAAAACTACTCTAGAATTCCATAAAAACACAGAAACAAACATTAAAGTGCCAAATTATGATCCATGGGGGTCCATACTCACTACAAATCAAAGCTTGGCATCATATTCATGTATATCACAAGGTATAATAGTGCAATCAATCACATGATCCACCAAATTCCGATCCATGAGGGCCCATAATACCTCATGGACCAAAGTTTGGCATTTATTCAAAATAAACTTTACATATTATCAATACCCTATCAAATGGCAGGTGTTCTATCAATGCATCTATCAAAACAACATGCATATATATCACAACATATATCACAATAACATGCAATCAAGAATGCACCCTAAATGGCATGACAAGAATGCATGATATGTGATCTCTAGAAGTTTCCTATATAATTCATGAGATGTAATACCCTCATATCATCAGGTTTCAACATAAATAGAACCTCAATAATATCAATGATAACAGCACAATACATGTAAAGGACCCAAGGATGAAATAAAATCAACTATAATAATTGAAAAACTAGAAAAATTGAAATATATAAGGTAAATTGGATTTTCCCTATACACAGGTTAGCTAATCCTAGTCATAGATTATTACCAACTACCTATTCCTTCCCATCCTTTTCTATAGGCTCCAAATAGTAAGTTAAGAAGAAAATAATCCCTATGATACCAATTTTTAACGTCTCAGTTCCAAGTTCCACCCAAAGGTGCCTCATACCTAGTTGGTCACATGGCCTCAAGCACATTTCCCCAAACGCTAGAGGATGCCGACTAGTAGCGAGGGCCTTAAGTGTGATAGTGGGGAAACTATTCACTCATTAGCATAGTAACACAATAGAATAGAAATTAGATAATAATAACAGAAGCATTAATACTATACAATAAGTAAACAACAGAAGAATGAAAGTAAATAAACAACTTAAACATATGTATAAATAATTATGCATGTCACAAGTATCTAGGAAAGAATCCAAACAAGTCACAATGATGGGATACAATACTAAACCCATGTACAAAGGAAAACAAGCAAACAACTCTAGCAGCATCGCAAGCCTTAGCTTGGTCCCATGCTCTTCAACTCCACAGAAATCAGGTAGCTGAAGTAGAAGGGTGATTTCCGTTATCTATACCTACAATAATATAATCTATTTGGGCCTAAAAACATGACCCAAACAGGGTGTGAGACAAATCCCAGTAGGCAACCACCCAAATATCTATGTCTAACTGCCAGTGAATATATATATAGAAGGTAATATGAAAAAAAAAGTAATAAACAAGGAGTTAGTCAAAAGTAAACAATCCTATAGGTTCAAACTACATTCATTTACATTTATTAATTAATCAACCATAAATACAAGAAACCCTTTTGACATTACTCACGGTATAATCCATATGGTTCAACTTAGACAAAGACTCTCTGAGGAAGCACTCACTATCAATTCCCCCTATGGTCTCATAATGGTAAACCACATACTCTCTGAGGAAGAACTAACATACAATTTGACCTATGGTCTCACAACATGGAACTATAGACACTCTGAGGGAGCACTCATGTCCATATCTTCTATGGTCTCACAACGTGAAAAGTATAACAGACACTCTGGAGAATCCCTCAGCGTCCATTTCCCCTATGGTCTAACTACACTAGGTTCCTACAACCCTTTGTAATACAATCGTGCAAAAACGATATCCATCAGCCAAAGTAAATCTTAAATAATACTTGGCTAAATAGCTACAAGGCATATCACAAGCATGTCACATAAACAACTCCATCCTAACAAAACTAGGCTTGAAAAACATAACAGCCTAACATGCAGTTCTAGACCCAATGACCAAAATCAATCAAACATGAAAAAACACATCCATATTAAGGTAAAAAAACCCTATTTATAATAAAAAACCATCACTCAAGCATACAAATCATAGTAGGAATTAACATGGTTAAATTCCCAAAACACGCAATACCCTAATCTAGAGTATTGGGAATGTTTTGCACATATAACTCAAAGACATCTACAGAAAGTCACAAACCACCTAGCTCAGCATTGTACGATCGATATAGATTAATCTCATTCTTTCAATAGACCTAGAACAATTTATATCTATAAAAACATCTAAAAAATTCAACCAAGGATATCTCAAGAAAGAGGAGAAATCAAGAGATGAGGCTCTAGAAGAAGGAAGAACTCACTGTGAACATTCCAATGTAATCAAAGGTGGTTGATTTTGAGTACAGACAGCGGGTCGGGGGATCAGAGAAGAATCAGTGATATTCGTCACTCCTGGATGAGATGAAGACAAAAGAAGGTGTTTCTAGAAATTAGATGCAACTCGAGTCTGATTTAACAAATAAAAATAAAAGTACACGGTGTGTTCATTTAATGTGCATGCTGTGTACATGCCTTAACCAAAATCCACATTAGGCGGTCTCCAAGTCACCCCAAAAGACCATGTACTTGGCCATTACATGGCTAGTACATGGATACCTATGGCAACTGGGTACACGGTGTGTACTCCTAAGTACACAGCGTGTACTCATAAAATTTAAAAAAACTCCCCTTTTTCTCAAAAAGACTAGAAAAAAAGATCCATTCCTAAAAAGAAGATCTGGTTTATTACATTATTATAAATAAAAGTAAATATACTAAAGGTATTTTGAAAAGATATGGATTTGATGGCATTAAGATTAGTGAAACACTAATGAGTTCTACATGTAAGTTGGATCTGGATGAAAATGGAAAATCTGTTGATCAAACTGCCTATAGAGGAATGATTAGGAGTTTATTTTACTTAACTTCTAGTAGGTCTGACATCATTTTTAGTGTGTGTATGTGTGCAAGATTTCAATAAAACCCTAAAGAGTCACACTTAAATGCTGTTAAAAGAGTTTTCTAATACCTCAAATATACAACTAATTTAGGATTTTTCTACCCCAGAGGACAACCTTTTGATATGGTTTGTTATTCTAATGATGAATTTGGTGGGTGTAAATTAGATAGAAAGAGCACCTATGGAACATGAAACTTCTTGGTAAAGTCTCTAATTTCACAGTGTAGTAAAAAGAAAAATTTTGTTGCGTTATCAACTGCTAAAGTAGAGTACATTGCTGCTGGTAGTTTCTATGCACAAATACTATGAATAGATCATGTGAATCTGATCATTTAAAACCGATCAGGTGAAACTGATCTAGTGAAACTGATCAGGTGAAACTGATCTGGTGAAACCGATCATGTGAAACTGATCAGATGAAACCGACCAGGGGTAACTGATAAGATGAAACCGATCAGGTGATACTGATACCGTTAGAGTGAAACCAATACCGATAGGGAATTTTTAGTAAATCTGTCTATGAGTTTTTTTAAAGTAAGATGACACAGTTTATTGTTTCTTATTTTACTATTATTCTATTTTATACTTTTATGAAGTAAAATCCCTAAATGATAAAATTAAACTGATCCACAACCTTTCACTACCCACTCTACCTTCGACATTTGACATTTGAACCTCCTTATTCAAACCCAAACCTTCAGAATGGAGAGAACGAAGCATGCGAAGGAAGGACCGAGTGAATCATTGTTGGCCAAGTGTTAGAATGGATAATCGAGCAGTGCATCAAGTTCTATGAATCCTGAGTTAGGAAGTTGCATAGTGAATGATGAGAAAGAAGTGTCTGCTGAATGGTTATTATTGAGAAAATATCTCTTGCTAAAAGTTTTGGAACCACAAGGGTGGAATAACTAGTTTGTAGGTAATGAGAGATCATTCTATCCCAAGATGGTATAATAATTCTAACTTAACTTGGATAGATCCGAGGAGGCACAAATGAAATCAGTGGTAAAGGGAAATGAAATTTTGTTTTCTTCAAGAGAATGGGTTGAATGCTTGGAAATTCTACATGAGGGCATATTTGTTGACTACCTGGGTAATAGTACACCAACTTTAGATTTATTTTGTTATGAAAATGTGTTGAAAGAGTTGAGTAGAAATGAGGAATCAAGGAGAGAAATAGCCATAGAATTATATGGAGAGTCAAGAATGCTTTTCAAGTTTATCCAACTCCAAATCTATCCAAGGAAGGGATATTTTTCTACCTTGAAGTATTAGGATGTATTCTTGATTTATTTATTGAAGAATAGGGTAAAAGTCAATTTTTGTAGGTACTTTATGGTACAAATTTGTGATATGATCAAGCATTCGAAGAAAGCAACCTATTTATATTATCTGAGGATAATCTCTGCAATGTTGAAGAAGCTAGGATGTGTGGAGGATGGAGATGAGGTGATTACTAATTGTAGTGGTTTTTTCTTGCACAAAGATATCTACAAAAGGATGAAAATCTTTTGGAACCCATGGAGGAGATGTTGGGTAACAAATGAGGAGAAATTATATGAGAATTATATTCCTATTGATCATCCTACCAGACCAAGGGATCAAGCAGATATAGGTCTTAAACCTAGTGAGAAGGTGGTGTATTCTGATGAAGAGAAAGCTAAGACTAAGCTTCAAAGAGGATATGGGTCTCCTATAGATGATATGAGTGACCCATATATTTCTAACATCCCTAAAGAAATGACATATGGACCTGTAAGTCCACCATTAAAATTACCTTCTACTAAACCTCTTTTATATGATGATGATGAGAAAGGGACTGAAGTATCTGGATTTGAAGGTTATGTAATAAAAGATGATGATGATGATGATGATGATGATGATGATGATGATAGTAAGGATGATTATGGTGAGCATGTGAGTGACTCACTAAAATCTAGAGAAGAAGCAGTCAGTTTTGGTGAGGAGTTTGTACATAGAGATGATGATGAGGTTGGTAGACAGGATGATGTTGAACCTGATGGACATGATTCTATTTATGTTGATGGTGTTGATCATGCTAAAGGAGATGTTGGACATGTGGATGAAAATGACCACCCTGATGATGAGGCTAGTAGAAAGGATGATGTTGAACCTGATGGAAATGATTCTGTTGATGTTTAGGGTGTTGATCATGCTAAAGGAGATGTTAGACATGAGGATGAACATGAACACCCTGATGATGCTCAAGACATCATTCAATAACTTGTTGATATTTTGGTTGGACGTTAAGAAGAAAAAGATGAAGCTCATATTGTACCTGCGCCTCAAGGTAGAAGAGTAAGAATTGATACTCTAGAGCCTAGAGAATGGACCTGTTCTGGTGAGTGGAATAGAAATCTAGGATATATCCTGTTTAGGATGGATTATGATTCAGATGAGGATATGGTTAGCTCCTCCTTCTCCAAAAGCTGAAGTGTAACTGATTTCTCCTACTTCACCTGCTTTTCCTACCAATGATGAGGCTGTTGTACCTTCAATACCTAGTGAATATGTCACCAAGGATGATTTTGAAAAGTTCAAGGTAGATAGATGTGAATATGTGAGATCCTCTATTGGATTCAGAAATGAATCTTCTACATCTGGGAGTATTTCAAAGCTAGATGCTCCTCAAATTACAAGAATGGTAATTTAGAATATACAACCCAACCTAATCACTATAGTCGAGACCATTATCAGAAATAATTCAGTGTTGGGAGAAAAAGTGAAGAAAATGGGTCAAGAAATGGAATATCTATCAAATTATTTCAGAACCACACTTGGTGGTGTTATGGAAGTTCTTAGGAACCTTGTTACACATCTACTAAGTGAACATTTGAAAAAGTTGATGGAGGATGTTGGAAAAATGATTTCAGGTGCATCCAGTTCTATATTTATCAGTCCTGCTACTGATATGGGGTCTTTTAGGACTGTTATAAGAGAAGATATTAGGTCAATTTAGAATGATTCTTATAATGATTCCCTTGAAAAAGTTCATAAGAACACTGAACTTGTATATAACATGGTGAGACATTGTACAAATGAGGTATCTGCTGCTCAAAAAGAGACCAGAGAAAAAGTGGACATGTATTTATAAAAAATATATACAAATCATGATCTGAATAAAAACTTTAAATACTTGGATGAGAACCTCAAGATACTACCAGTGACTGAGGCCTTGAAAAGGCAAGCGGGTTAGTTAAAGGATTTTATAACCACATTGGATAAATTCATTGAAAGGAAGGAGGATTTAGAGAAGGTCATGCAATATGGAGGTGAAATCATCAATGATTTTATCAAGATTTCGAAGCCCTACCTGGATGTATAGTCTGAGGCTATAGTTGTCCCTATATCTACTTCCATCAGAACTAGTTCACTGCCTCCTACTCAGATGTCAGTGTCTCAATCTTTATCTCAGATTCGGCTAGTGATCCAAGAGCAGCCTCAAAGTCGAGTTCTTTCAGAGTAGAGACCATGCCCTGAAGCTAATGTTCCTATAGGTGTTTCTTTACCTGGTGTCATAATTCAACCTACCCCTCCTACATATACAATACCACCTCCTAATCCCATTATTGAACCTTTAGGCAAAGGTAAATCTCCTCAAAATTCCAAGCCTTAGCTGTGGATTATTTTTCTGATAGGGCTATGTACTTTTTTTGATGAGTGCCTTTTGAGGTTTGTACTTTTTGTACCTTCATGAATATAAGTTTTCCTTCACTATGTTTCAAGTTTCTTTGTGTTATTTTTATTAATCCTTTTTATATTTATTTTCACCTTTTTTCTAATCCCAAAAGGGGGACAAATCTATGGATAGAATAAACTCTTAACCTCAAAATCTAGGAATGGAATAATCTCTTAACCTCAAAATATATGAATGGAATAAAATCTTAACCTAAAAATATATGAATGGAATAAACTCTTAACCTCAAAATATATGGATGGAATAAACTCTTATCCTAAGGGGGAGGATGGGATACACTCTTAACCTAAGGGGGAGACTCACCATGGAATAAAGACATATAGCATGTAATCAATAGAATATATATATCTCACCTCTGATATAGATCACTAAGACTGCTATAATATAACTCAATAAGGGGGAGTATGAAAGTGATTTGATATAACTCTCTTGTAAGATACTTCTATATATGCTCTGATACAATTGTTGAGGGGGAGCATAAAAGGAAATACCTTCTGGTTATATTGAGAATTCATACTACTGGTTGGTATGCTAAGTCAAGTTTTTCCCTTAACATAATGTATAAATCATTAATGCCATGATTTTTGATTATAAAAAAGGGGGATATTTTTGGAACCTTTGTGAGATATTTGTTTTAATAATCACAAATCATGCCAATTTACAAATACTGATAATTCACAAATTATTTTTTAAGTAATGTTAATCATATAAATAAATATTTATTAATGAACAAATTATATGACATGGTATAATACATCTCAATAAGAAAATAAATTATTGATATTTGTGTTTCAATATATTTACAAGTGTATATTTACATGCAATTATAAATTTCACTTAATTTGTTACTGTTCTGTATATGATAGACACTTTGTAAGTTTTTCAAAGTCTCTAACACTGATTGGTTTGAAAGAGTCACCGATGGATGACTCACTGATGAGTACTTACTGATCGAAGAAGATACTGATGAGGACTTATTGATCTAAAGAAGACACCGATGCGTAAATTACCAGTAGAAAAAATGACACACCGATGGAAAAGTCACCGATGATCTATCACACCGATAGTTCAAGCGACATACAGATTGATGAGTCACCGATGGGCGACACACTGATAGTTTAAAATGAGTCACCGATGACAACTCACTGATGCCCGGACAGACCGATAGTACAAATGACTCACTGATGCCTAGATTCACTGATACCGATGAAAATTACTCACTGATACTGAGAGTCACCGATGATGATAGACCGATGCTATTGAATCACTTATATTTATGAATCATCGATATTTATGAAAACTATTTTTATTTTATTAATTAAAATTTATATCTAATAGTCATATTTAGACAAATTATTGTTTATGAAATTATTTAATGTCATTTTTAGGATATTCATAGGATAATACAAGATACATGCATCTGGGGAGATCATTATGTGTGCTGGACCTTGAAGTATAAAAGGATAACAAGCTAGATCATTCAATAGATATACAGAGGCATAAAAGAGCAACAAGAAAATAAAACCCGAAGAACTCCTACAACTATTGAGCATACTTCCAAAACCCAAGAACAAAAAAGGAAGAACATACAGGGAGATGAAAAAACCAAAAAAACCTTCCAAACTGATATAAACATCTTTCTAACAAGAACCTATAAATCTCATACACCTAGAATCCAAAACACAGAGGCTACAATGCTCTGTTTTGGAGTCAACTTCCAGAAGAGGACTCGAACTTCATTTCCACTACATAAAATGAGTCCAGAGCTGTATTTAATAACACATAGAGCCTTTTAAACCTAAATCTACATATTTAGATCTATTTTGTTTATTTATTTACATTTTTGAGCAGTGTGTGTATCCATCTGTTACACACACACATTGACGCCAGTGCATAATTGGAGGATACTTGATATACTCAATCTCAAACTCTATTTATCTATTTGTATCCCACGTAGAATTTTGGAAGAGGCTGTGTGTTACATGGTTGTTGTTTTTCTCATGAAGAACTCTAGTATAGGTCAAGGGTGACCTGGATAGCCTTGTGTGCTATTGTGAACCCCGATCCAGGGTGTGGATCAAACTTGTTTATTAATTTAAACTGCTTGGTGGAAGGTGATCACTAAGTGGAGAGGACTAAGTATCAGATTGAGATTAAAACTATTGTTTTAAATTCCACTATGCCTATTTTAATTTCTTTTACTATGTTTTATAACAATTTTCATTCAAAAAAAGTTAAACTCTGATAGTTAGTTAAGCAAGTGTTTATATAAGTTTTGAACCCGTAGGTTTGTTTCAAAAGTTTTATTAATCTTTAGATTTGTATAGCTGAGAACTAATCAATCTCTTGAGAAATTAATTGAACATTTAGGACTATTATAAATTCACTAAAAACTAACTTGTATTATATTTTTAATTGGGAGAAATTTTTAAATAACCAATTTTAACAAAATTTTTTATAGGGACTCAATTCACCCCCCTCTTGAGTAATCTGCTCTGACCAACACAATCTATCTCTAGAATTAAATCAATATTATCCATATCCAGTACAAAAAGATACCAAGGGAATCTATAAATGCCAATATTTAGGGTACACCTTCTACACTAATGAATAACCTCAAATCAAACTCCTAATTTCATGTCAATAGACATCACATCATATAGGTACTATATAATTAGCCCTATACCCTCTACAAATTACACACATATAAAAGAATGTAAATCCCCTATATCAAATAAACCACATACCAAAGTAAAATGTACCAAGATTTCACTTCAAATCATAAAAGTTTCCACATCCTAGCCTATAATAGTGGTTTTTAAACCATATAGTTGGCTTGTACAAAAGGTTCACAAACTCCCTAGACTTGTTATCTCTCAGTGTATTTATGAAGAAATGGTCATAGAAATGAGTCTCAATGTTTTCATAGAACAAACCCATATGCTAATATGTTTTGAGAGGAACATCCTGAAATTTATACACTAACCCTAGAGGCATATATACTACCAATTTCACCTTATTATCCTGAGGTATATCTAGATGATCATAGATCTTATGAATAAACTCAACATAGAAATTATTTAATAGGGTAAATTCCTATCCAATAAATAATGGCAGTTGATACTCCTGAAAACCTATAGTCAAATCATACATAGTAGGTGAAATGTATAGAGGATCTCTCTTTATATCTTTTAATACAAATAGAAAGTTTTCTCATAACTGATCATCCATATCTAAAACCTATGATGTAGGAGGGTTTGGAAAAATCACCTATGGGGAATGCTCATCTCCACCCTCTTGGAACTTAACTAGAGGCCATCATGGAGGAATTTGGATATAATTCCAAAAACATGCCTCAAAACATGTTAACATATCCATTCATTATATCATAGTTTAGGGAATGTGATAATAGACATAACACCCTGCCACACTCTATATCTCATGTCATAATAGCTCATAACCCATGCTCTCTCACTAGATCCACATTCCATATATAGGGACAACACCATATACACATAATGGTCTACATAAAATTTATAGGATTCAAAACACCATACATATTCAATTTTTTTCATTAATCATAATTTTCCTAATTGAGACTCTTATATGAAATTTCAATTACAAGTTATATAGGAAAACACTTTATAAGTTGTAATTGAAATTTTATTTAACTGATACCATATAAAAATTAATATAATCAATCATGTAATACACTTTTACCCATTTTAAGATAGGTTAAGTAAGATAACACCATCAATTTATATGAGAACACACAATATAAATCACTGATGACACTTTATAAAACTGATTCATTCCATAATTCAGGTAACCAATCATAAAAAATCATAAAAATGACAAATGAATCCTATGTTCCTAAGATGAGGCATGAACACATGCCCTATTGATGTTACAATTAAGTGACAAAATCCAAAAAACTTACTATAAAAAAACTATACAAATCACCTAAGGTGAAATGGGATAATTATAAAAGTGAAAAACATGAATAATAATCCCATCCTCAGTAACATATCCTTTACATCATACATTATTTTTCTATTCCTAGGTATTAGTTCCATATAAATTCTTGAAAGTATATTATCCTCTATTTAGTATTCCAAAATATATAGAAAAATAAAAATTATCTATATTAGCACATTGTAATGCCTCATTGCCTCAGACCACTCATTACTGATCGAAATGATGGTTTCTAATGGACCCCAAGAACACCTCCCCATTCATTAGAGGATACCAACTAGAAAAAAAGGTTCTAAATTTGTATAGTGGGCTGACTATAAATACATATTATAGTAAAATAGTAATATCAATAATAGTAATAATATACATCCAAATAAATATATAAACAGACACCATCGAATGTTCCAATAAATGAACATAGATCATGCTATATCAAAATGAACTATGAATAATTTCAAGTAGTCATATATCAAAATTAAATAGACCAAAAATAAGAAATCTAGAAAATTCCATCAAAATGGTCTAGAGTCCTAGACCAATCCCAAATTACCAAAATTCATCATAGTATTCCTATAAATCATCAGTAAAAGGGAACTTTCCCTTATCCTAACCTAAAACCATAATGTTTTCTTGGGTACCAAACAACAACCTTACTATGGTGTTGGTATAACTTAGTATCCCCCCACCAATGACATCAATAAGCATATCTAGTCCGAGAAATAAGTTCCTAATGATGTTTATAATAAACAATGATAGAACATAAATAAATAAATCCATTATTAGTCCTCGGGTTCTATGGTTACCACTAGGATTGATCATACCTACTTAGACAAGTGTTGGATGTCTTTGTCCATAATGTTTTCAGTCATATATGCCAACCCCTAAGAGGTAATCCTAGGTGGTTGAATGATATAATCCATTACCTTTGACCCATATGAGGATGATCCAAGGTGGTCTATATAGTTAGAAAGCACTATCAACCCCTATGAGGATGGTCCTAAGTGGTTCATGTAATTAGGAAACACTACCAACCCACATGAAGATGATCCTAAGAGGTCCAAGAACCTAGGAAACACTACCAACACTTTAAAGTATGATCCTAAGTGGTCCAAGTAATCATGAAACACTACTGAGCCTTAGGAGGATTATCCTAAGGGCTCTAAGAAATATTTAAACACTACCCAATCCAAGTGTGAAACACCCTAAGGAATTATAATGTTTCAGGAATCATTATTAAAACTAATGGGGATTCAACCTAACCAATTTTTAATAATTTTTATAATTAAAGAACATATATATTCATCAGTAAATTCATTTAGCCAAATTTCAATAGGTCTCCCATAATAAACAAGAACATTAGATTATATATCATTCCTTAGGAATCCCCGGTCAGACACCCATGGTCATATGATAAGCCCAAGTCACCCCTAGGATCAAGTCTTTATTTTCCCAAATTATTTTGAAATGAAGTTCACCTCAAGTGGGGGATAATTTTATTAGTATAATCACCAATGGATAGTCAACAAACCATGGTGAGGTTTAATTTCAGGATTCAGGGCCTCTCAATATTATATTGAATTCATGGTAATTTTGGTGTAACTGTACAAAGAATACAATAATAAACATGACAAAACTTATGGAATTTCTTATAAACCATGTACCTTATAATTATAGACATATACCCATTGAGTATTGGACTTTGATTCAAGATAAACCTATAGAAATTTTAAAAGCATAAGAATACCCAAAAAGTAGGGAATATTAGACAAAAAATAGTGAGAGAACACTTGATGGATAAAGAAACCAAGAAAAGATGAATATAGACTGACAAAATTACTTGATGCTTTTGATCTCAATGAGCGAAGAATGAATCTATAGAGAAATGAGAGAGAACCCTTATTAGAACCAGATAAGAACCAAGGCGGGATTTGAAGTCCATCATGTGTAATAGCTAAAAAAATAACCCTTTTTTAAACATGATACCTAAATAATTAATTAACTTACATATTAAAAAAATACACATGAAAGTTTCTTTTCAAGATCAAATATTCACATAGTGAAATAGATGAGGCATGGGGGTCAAGGTATCTGCCCAGCCCTTTCATGGTGCGACTAATGATGTCATGATGTGAAAGGTTATAGCCTATAGTTTTTCAACTGCAAGAATTTACAATTCTCTTAAAACCTCACCCGATCTAATACCAACCCCTGAAACATTTATGACTAAGAAAATACACAAGTTTTGGCGAAAATGTAAGTGAAAAAGTACCTTGAAAGGGTTATTGTTTTATTTATAAGGATTATTCACCATAATATTCCTATTTTTTAAAATTATAGAATCCAAAATATATTAGATGATGCACATGATCTTGACTTATAGGGAATAAATATAACAATAATGTGATTTATGTGGCAGATGTGCAGTAAAGCTATGGTTTACATTGCAAAGAAGAATTCTATGAGATTAATGCATATTTTTCAATCCAGCATGGAATAGTTTTAAATAGTTAATATCAAGGAGAGTAGTTTTCTATATTATATATTTCATGATTATAGAACCCAATGTTTTCTGGAAGAGTTAAATGGATTTCCAAACTCAGTTTTGAATGAGTTTTAAATATACTAAAATCTCACTATCGCTTTTACTAGAATTTATTTATTCAAATAAGGGAATATTATTCATGATAAATATGAATAAATTTATAGTATTGAGATTTTTTTGATCCATTTTGAATCTATTAATCTTTCTACACCCTTGGATAGTAGAAAATAAAAAACAGAGGGAAATCCATATTTGAGAGTACTGCATAATATATGAGTTGAGGAAAAATGAGAATTGATATCATTATCTATTATAGTTTTTGAACATATAGAGAACTAAGAATAATAACTATTTTATAATAATAAGAATAAATGACTATGATATCATCGTATCATATATGGAGATTAAAGAATGAAGTGATTGATGTTTATGCTTGTTGATATCTCTTGTATTGAGATACTTATTGAATAAAAATCTACTATGATCACAATTCAATGTGTGATTGAGTTGATTCAATATAATAGACCTACATTAATTCATACCTATATTTTTTTTACATGTTAAAGAACAATTTTTTTATGGAGAAGATCTAATTCATTAGATGTAGTGATATCCAATGTTGGAAGGGAAAATATTTTTCAGGTGCCTAAGGATTTTTTTGAAAAACTAGTGGTACCGTTATAAACAATCCCATTAATTAAATAAAGTAGATGATACTTATATTTAAATAATTATATTATACTAGACTTATCATTATTCATGACTTGTACTTCACATATGATCACTATAAATTATAGTGATAATAAAATCCATGTCTCTAAAAAAGAGTTGAACAAGATAAAGAAGAGGATTTGTCGAACCTTTTAAATAATCCTAGCTTTTATTCTTATCTATTTCTATATTGAATGATAATATGATGTTTAAGTGTGTATTAATTTATCCCTTCCTCTTTATCTAGGAAGTGGTTCAATTATATGGGGGTATAATTTGATGAAAAAGTAAAACTTGGTAAAATTAGGTAGACAATGATTCTTCCCCCTATTAGTGCCCCTATACGATCCACTTGGATCTATAATTGGTATCATAGATATCTGAGTCTACCTTTGATTGGATCTATATTTTCCCCAATTTTTGTTAAAATTTATATAGGATGTGAATATTATAAGTAAATTAAAATGTGACTCAGTTGGAATTATCATTCTATATCCTTGATGAATCAAACATGTAGGTTTTATCTAAAACCATGAAAAATAGGAAGAAGAAAGAGGAAAATAAATTGTGAAAAATATTAATAAATAATAAGGATCAATTAGTACTTGAATATGATCAAAGTAGTAACCATTCATATGTATAAATTTTTGATAGTGATCCATCTAAAGGAGTAAGATCACGTTGTAAATAATTTAAAGAAGATGAGGCTATTAAAATAGTTGAATAATTATAATTTTAAATTAAATATTATGTAAAGAATGACCTAGTTGAAGTAGTCCCACATATACATTGTTCTTTTAATGGACTCCTTGATGAAGAAGAACATATAACAAAAGAGGATAATGAAATGGAAACTACTTTGGCCAAGAAATCCTTAAGTGTTAAAACTATCACAAAAAATTTGGAAGATAAGGAAGAATATATGTCTCTTTGCAGTGAAATATGTCCAATTTTTAGAGAATAATTACAAAGTACTATGTTTGAGAAAATGTAAATATGAATTATATTTGTGTAAGTAATCCATTCACTACATGTTTCTCACTAAAATACTATGAATGTCAAAAATATATAATTGGAAATCAAGGATAAGGGGGTAGAGAAGTTGATAAAGCCATAAAAGAATGGTATATACTGAATGAAGAAAAAACTATAAAGTTGAGGAAATTGTAGGAAGACATGACCAGTTTAGTTGAGTTTGAAAAGAATATAGTCAATATGGAGCATTTTAAATTGGAAGTCAAATTGAAGAATTTAGAACATGAAAAAGCTAAAACATACCAAACTGTTCAAATAGTTAATGAAGCCACTACTATATCTACTTACAAGGAAGATTATTATTATAAAATACTCTCAACTTTTATTAAAATGAAATTGATATTTTTAATGATTAAATCTTATCAATATCAAAAGAAAAGGTACCATCCAATCTAAAATCAAATGATTATAGTAAATTTTTTTTCTAGATAGTGTAGGTTTAAAATAAAAAAGTATACAAATATGGGCAAGGAAAAATTATTATAATCCTTTGACAATGTTATTGTTTAATAAAATAATGTATGTAAGAGTTTGTTCCACAAAATAAGACCAAATAGTTTAGAAAAATCCCTAAATTAACATGATTCCAGTTCTAAAAATTCCAAATAACATGCACTCAAAAGAATAAAACCAAGGTTTATAGGCCATTTCTAGTAAATTTATTGATTTGGGTATAGGGTATTGGATTATTGTTATTATCTATCTATTCTTGAAAATCATATAGAGCCTATGTTAAGGGGGAGATAAGAAAGATTTTTGCAAAATCCAAAAAGTGAAAGGAAAGTATCTATTTACCTATAACTAATTTTAACTTATTTTAAAATCATTATGGTGTTTTCAATGAGTGTGGACACTAGAATAGTGTATAATCATATATGCATATCATAAAATCACAGGGAGAAGGAAAACCATTGAATATGGTGAATGAAATCAATTTTGACCTGGGAAAATTTCAAATGAGTAAAGATAGAAACATTATTCCTAAGAATTTTTCAAAGAAGGTTTATGATACATCTAGGGGTAACAAACCCAATAATTATAAGAGGATTGATAAATCTAACTAAACAAATTTCATATATTCTGATAGAAGGGGATATATCTTGGATTCATTCAAACAAGCTATGTATGTATATGAACATAGAAGAAGGAAAAAGAAAAAGGGAATATCGGTCTAAGAGAGACATAAAGGGTCTGATATGGTAATGTAAACTATAAATAAGGATTTTGATATTTCAAAAAATAGTGTATATTTACCTAAAGATTATATCATAATTTGGTTATTTGATTTGGAAAAGTGAAGTAAATTGGATAGAGAATAAGTGAAAGCTACTTTTAGAGGTAAAAGAGTAATTTCAAATGAAGAAATTGGATTTCATAGGTGGTTGTAAAAAAATGCCTAAGAATTTTAGAAGAGATGTGTGGGTGGTGCAACATGGTTGGAAATATTGCTAAAAAATGGTCAATCATACTAATAACACAAGAAGAGACACTGGTTAAGATGAAAATGGAACAAGAACATGCATGTTCCTTGATTTCATATCAAACATAGGAAAGTCCCAAACAAATTAGTGGAAATAATAAAGAAATATGTGATGTTTAATATAAAAATATATTTTTAAATTGAGGGTGAAAGTATAAAAAAGTTATCTAGGTCTGGAAAAGAAGAAACCTGGTTGAGAATAATTTCTCCACTACAATGTTCATATTAAGAAACAAAATGTTTGACCATATCCCTTTACATTTTGTTTTGTATCTTATGGTTATTATGTAGGGAATTGAAGGTAAATCTAAATGGTGTGAAAGTTATCTAAGATGGATAAAAATTTATAAAGGAGAACCCTGGAATATGAATTCCATATTTGATAATGGCATGAATTATTCCATTCTAATAGATCCTCAACATGGGATATCTTGAATCTTTTTTGATGAATCAATTAACCTTGATGAATAAAAATATATTGTATCCTTTAATGGATACATAACTTGATTAATGTTTCATAAAAAATATATTGTTCCATAGAAATCTTAAATTTATTAAAAAATCCTTAAAAATAGAAGTTTAGGTTAGCCAATCATAGTTTTTTACCTTTTCTTGGTTAAATTAAATATGTTTTAAATGGGGAGTGATTGTTGATGAGGAAATGTGAGTTCAATGGGGAGTTATATTCCTTGAATTTGACTTTTTATAATGAATTTTTTGATTTGATTATGGTATGTATATTTAATTATTAATAAATGTATCCACATAGCCCCTCAAAAGTTATTTCAATAAGTTGTATCACATGTTAAGAAAATTTATGGACAACTTTGAAAACCTTTTTTATTCACTCTTATTTTAAACACTAGGTTAGTACATGTATACTTAGAGTTTAATAATTTGAGTATAATAGATAAGAAAACAATTGGTACCATCCTTCTCTCAAATTAAACATGATGGAGAAAAAATAAAATTGAGAGAATAAGTTTTTTAGAGAAAAATATGGTTCAACCCCTACTATTACCTTTGTATTTTCTATCAGTAAGTGGTAGAATAAAAATATATAGCATTCAAACATATTATCATAGAAGTATTTGAGGGTGTTGGAAACAAACACAAAGTGGGATATTGATGATACCATGTTAAAAGTTGTATTTTTTTTGAAAATAATGATGGATGATTTAGAAATTTATATTATTTCAATATGTATAGAATAGGGATTTCTTAATGAGATGTTATAACTACCATGTAATGTGAATTGATGATTAAAGGAAGGAATAGAGAAATGCTTTGAATCTTGGAAGTGTTGCTATGAAAATTGGAGTGCTACCTTTGGATAATTAAATTATCATTCACATGATGGTAATGTGTTTGGAATATTTAAATATTCTACCATATTCTATGTTTTATAAATAGTATTAATATCACAAAGAAAAATAAAATGTTGAAAAATATAAAATGTAATTGAAATGTCTGAAGTGCTACCATTTAGAGTTTATTCTATATTTCCTATCAATTCAGTGATTTTTATTACAAGATTTGATATTTGTAAAAGTAAAAATACATATGATTCATCCAATGCACCTATATATAAGTCATTTTAGATCACCACACCTATATTTGAGTCATTATAATAAGTGGATTCTTGAAATTTGATAAAGTCATATGACCTCCTACAAGGGGATACAAGGATTGTAATAAATCATACATATAAGATACATCTTGGATTACTTAGATTCAACTGTATAAGAGTCAATATTTGACTTAACCAAAAATTTTCCAACCATTCAACTAAGGTGACAACTCAAAGGGAGTGGAAACGAAGGATGAATAGTGGGATAAGTATAGGTTAGTATGAAGGGGAAAACCACAACATAGGGTGGAACTACGTATGCATGGAATAGAGAAGTACCAATTGATTTCAACTCTTTCCCTACAATGAATAGAGTGTATTAATGAAGAGGCATTTTGTGTTCCATTCCTATGTGGGATGACTGGCTACATATACTATTCGTGTTTTAAAAAGTGAATGCACACTTATTTCAACAACACCATTGTTTTTTATCATTAACCTTGTGATGTTTGGTTTTGTACTAGCAGTTATCATCGTGCCTTCAATAACCACATGGGAAGATCAAGCAGTGAAGATCTCAAGAAACTTGTTCTGTAACTTCCATGTCTCAAAAATCATGCTAGGGTTTTCATACTACTGGTTTCACCACACACACAGTACCATATAGTGACTATAGAGATTAAATGATATACATGTAGTGTATATAATTTAAGAATAATCAGAGGTTCATACTGATTGTGGATGGGTTTGAAGTTCATGATTTCATAAGCATAGTGAATCAGTAGATGAAATTTATAGTGTAAAGATGGTTTCATGGTAATTTATAAGAATTACTCTGTAAGTGCATATAGATCTTTTATCATAAAATCCCTAATACAAAAAGTGTTGAATATGAAATATATCATATGATACACATGAGTTTAAATTCATGTTAATATATATCATAGTAATGTGATTTATGCTAAGGATATTTTATGAAGCTATGGTTTATGTCAAAGAAAAAAATAATTCCATGAGAATAATACATGTTTTTCATGATACTGTGGAATAGTTTTAAATAGAAGATATCAAGGAGAATAGTTTTAAATATTTTATATCACATGAATAAGGAAACCATGAGTCCTCTAGAATACATAAATTGACTCATAAACTCAGGATTTAATGAGTATTGAATATAGAATAATCTCGCTAACACATTTTCTGGAATTTAATTTTTTAAATAAGGAAATTGTATTCATGATAACTATGAATATATATATATATAGGATAATAAAAAATTGAATGTCCACTAAGGTTTCTATATAGGGTGTGAGCATAAATACTTAGTAGGGAACCACCAATGGTGTCACAACTGAATACTAAATAAACACGTGTGTGTATTAACATATCTAATCATTTACAAAACTATATAAAAAAGTAGTCATACTGGTAGTCATCATTGAAAACATGGTAGAAATAAACTATAAATAAATTCATAGATAAATAAAATCTATACCCATTATCTCTATATATTGGTAGGTTCTATACATGATTTAACTACTTTAGGCCTGACCTAGGATCAAAGGTATAGTACTGCTCAAACCCCTTATAGGAGGTAGTACACACACACATATACCACTATATTTATAGACATGTTTGTCTAAAATATTCTTCTTAAGGGGGATATATATATAGGAAAGTGAATAGTATTACTCAGTCAGGGTATTTCAATCCATCCCATGCATACTCATTTAGGTCATTATAACCCATCCCATGTATACTCATTCAAGAAATTACAACCCATACCATGAGATATACCTCTTCATTATTGACCGATTTTCCAACTTAATTATCTATAACAATACTAAAAAAATACTTTATCCCATGAACAATATATCAAATTAGTATCCCTGAATTATTTAATAAAACAATGAACATGAACATATACAAAACCATAACATCATATTAACATGATCAAAATCAATACTCTATATAAAATGAAATAACTACTAAGATACTCCATGGGTAACATTTTCAAGGAATGAAAACAATAATTCTTGTGAAATTTTTAATAAGTTATATGGCATGGAATGAAGAATAAAATAAACTTGATATGAATAAGATAAATTAGGCACAATCCATGGAATATTAATATTTATTAATGAAAAATATAGGAAATGTATATCCCATAATTAAAAGTAAATGTTTCTCTTTAGATTACTTTACACAAATTATGCTTGATTCAAGAACCCTATTTTAATCTTATTTTATCATTGAAAATGTATACCTATGATTTAATATACTAATGCTTTATTTAAAAAAAACTTGGTACTCCATACATCAATTTGTTAAGTTTAAAAAACAACCATAATCAACCATTTTGGAAGTACATTTAAAATAGGGAAGAGTGTATTGAAAAAATGTTTTAATGAATGAAAATTACTACCTAATGGAAGTGTTTATAAAAGAAAAAGTTTTATAAAATAGAAACCTATATAAAATAAAAATTCTATGTTCAACCCTTGATAAAAAAAAACTAGTTAGCGTATTAAAATTATAGGTTACATTTGAAAAGGAAAGAAATTTTATTACCTAAATCATTTCTCCACACTTATCCAAGTTTGAAATTATATCATCATTGATACAATAACTTAACCAAAGGTTAATTATGAATCATTGATTTATAATTTACTCTGGTTAAAGGATAAATAAGTTATTTTATTTGTAAAACCTAGGAAAGATCAATAGATAATTTTTTACTAATAAATAGTAATTCCATTACACTTTAGTTTCAATAACACACTTCAATTATATTATAAGATCTCAAGAGAGTATATCATAAGTTGGAAGCTCCACAAACTCAATTTCTTAACTCAAATCATATGACCAGAAGAATAATTGGGTTACATTATAAAGATAATGTTTGGTAACATAACTCGATCATGTGACACCGATATTCCTTTATGAATCATAAACCATTCAAATTTTAATAATAGTTCTAGTAATGAACTTATATATATAAAATCATGTAAGATATTAATGGGAATATGATCACACTCTAAGTTCATAGAATAAAAAAATAAAATTAAGAAGACATGATTAAAGGATTAACATATGCAAGAAATAATGAACATATAATGCAACACGTTATTCATGGATAAACAATAAATTATCAATTAAAAAGTTTACTATACGATCATGAAAATATGTTGTATTTTATGATTCAAATTAAATATAACCATAAGTGATAAATAATTTACCCAAAATAAACTTTTATTAGGTCTATAAATTATGTTTTTAAATAAATAATATTGGATCAGAACTTGTAAGGGTAACTAGGTTCGGCGCCCACACTAGGGGGGGTGGGTGGGTGGGGTAAATTAGTATGATAAAATGATTATTAATTACAACTTATTTCCCATTGTATCTTACATGTACTCTTGTTTAGTGATTGGATCTCATTTTTTATCTCCTTCAAAATTGCATGTAAGTACTTAAATGTAAAAACAAAACAAAAATCCCCAAAATATTTCCTATGAGGTATGTATCCTTGAAGGATGACTACATCCCTAGTGTAATGTGGTAATTTTCCCACTCACATATTGATCCTATATTATTATTAAGAAAATATCAAGAAATAGAATATCCTTGGACCTATATTACTATAACCAACTAGGTACAATACATGAACAAACTATTAGAACTTTAAATACAAGATTCAGTGTGAACTACCATGAAGTAAATCCATAAGAATGGATTATTTACCCACTATAAAATATGGATATGATCTTTTTTCTCAAAATAAAATATATACATGGAATGACTTGACCTACTTTATACCTTATGATATAGCATATCATAGGCTGAGTCTCTTACTTCTTCATCCTGGATGATAGTCTGAGGAACACATTGAAAGACTCTTCTTTTTTGTTATTCTCTTTCCATGAATATGATAAATTCTTCATAGTAGCATTGGATATCTTTACTTTATTGATAATCAATATGTTAAACTAGATCATAGGGTCAAATCTCCCCTATCCCTTTTCAAAACTAGAGAAATTTCAAATGATAACAATATTAGATCCTCTATCTTCTTCAATACTTATAATATTCATAGGATTGCAGTATCTGGTTTCTCATCCAATTTTCTTAAACTTAATTATTTATTATCATGAAAGTATTTTCAAAATTTTCGTTTTTTACTTCTTATTCTTTTATAATATTTTATATTCACATCATCTCATGAATATTTTTTTTTATAATTGGAATATAGAAACACCTCATTATTATCTGTATTAAGATATATTTATTTAAACTGGTAGATATTTCAATATTTTATTCTCATTAAAATAATTTACAATACTCTAATGATTTTTTTGTATTTTACTTCATAAAAAGATTCTATAAAATCCATATCTTTTAATTTATTCCACACTGACATGAATATTCCCATGTACAATGATTTGAGGAGTGGCATATCCTTCTTGCAATATGGATAACACTAAAACTATAGATCCTACATGGACCAGTTCTTCAATATTAAATGGATTGAATCAACATTCTCTATAATTTTAATGTTTATTTATATAATGAATAGATCCCAACATCATTAGATTTATCTTCTATAAGTATCTTTCGGAAAGTACATCTTATCCGATTTTCAAAATGTATAATATCATACAAAATAAAATATTATATGTGAAATAAAATAAATTTTTATAGTTGAATATAAAATTATGTCTACAAACATTTTACAAAATGAAAAATATCTTAAAAAATTTCATTTATATAATGAAAATAGAAAAACACCTTAATAAATTTCATGTTGTACACTCCAACCAAATATCTTATGCATACTCAAGTATCTAATGTTGACCTATGTATCATACCAAAATATATCTATCTTATTCAATTGTAAATATATTTTCAAAAAATAAGTATCTTGAAAAATCATCTAAATATCTTAACAATAATCCAAATGTATTAAAAAATTTAAAAATTCTTATGAAAACTTTGTGCATTATGAAATTCACAAGAACCAACCATTTTTCTGTAACTTCGTCACATGATTTCAAGACATGTTCTATTAAAGAATAGAACTTATACAATCAAATTCAAGTAATCTCTAACAACTAAAAATCAACTCTAAAATCTCTCTAAGCATTCTTTCCCACTTTAAATTTATTTGAAATAGTTTCAAATCAACAATAATCAATATCGGAGGTAATTTTAAAGAAATTTCTACATATGAATATTTATTAGAATATTTCAATGATATTATAATGATTCAAAAAATTTCAAATATTCAATAATCATTGAACTAAATTACATTATGAAACACTTATTTTTCACATTAACAACACTTTTGATATAAATTTTACCTGAATTTTTTGTTTTTTCATAGAGATATAGTATCTAACACTATAAAAACTTTATTAAACATTCCTTTTCAAAAAATATTATTGAATAGATTCTGAACATTGAATACTAATTAGTAGCTTCCTTAATCTTTCATAATATTTTCCATCCTTTTAAAAAATATATAATAACTATTTAATATTGGCATGAACTCAAACACTTTTTCAATATTTTATACACGAATGTATCTCTAATAATAACCAATATATGTATCTCACTTTCTTTGTCAATGGAATATGGCAGTAGCTCACTAAAATTCCAAGAATCTTAGTACTACTTTATCCATAATGTAATATTTATATCATCAAGACACAAAATGATTCCAAGATTCAAATCCATTCATCTTATGAACATTATTGAGAACTTAATCTATATTATAAGATATTATTTTCCCATATATATTAGAAAAAAGACATTGAAAACTACTATAACATAATAAAATTTGGATCCCACAATCTCCCCCTTTGTATTTGTTTTCAATACTAAGATAAAAAATGGTATGTTGATATGTTCTTATTTTCTCCTCTCTCTACATAGATAAGGAAATGTGAAATGTCACTATATTCGTTATTCCTTATCATTTTCTTATATCTCCCTCTTATTGATAATAAATACAAGGAAAATTTAGAAGTTGGTATAAATTAATCCTTAATTATATGCCATCATTTATTCCACTCCATGTCTGAATGAACCAAACTTGTTCTTGAAAATAAGAAGGTATATATTAGAAAACAAATATATCCATAAAATTAAGAATATGATACCACATGAAACCACCTTTTACCATCCTTAGGGGTTTTTTAAATATTTTTAGGTAGTTTTAATTGATTTTTATTTATGGATATATTCTAAAGATAATTTTATCAACTAGATATTATATACCAATATCAATATAGATGTTAAAACATTCAAAAATAATTTCAAACTTTATATTTATAAATTATATTTAATCCTCTAAAAATTTTCTTTTTTATTCCATTGATTAAATATATTTCCACCCCTTAATATTATAATTGGTTAATATAAAAATAGGGATGAGAGATTAGTCTTGTTTTCCTTTTCAAATTTAGTTTTGAAGTAACTTTTAGAAATCAAAATTTTTATAATATGCATGAGATTATTATTCTACTAGATTCTCAAACTAACCTCAAGGTAACTTCTACAAACCATTCTTTATCAAGGCCAATAATCTTCTTCAACTATACCCTAGGATATCAAATATTGCATCATTTCACTTTTATCACACCATCCAGTATTGAAAATATACTAATGTTTATCAAGGTCGATCATTTTTAAATAAATAGTCTTCATGATAACAACTTTTAGATCATACCAAGATGATTACTTTAATTTACTATCAATTTTTGAAAGCATTCATATTTACTTATTTATCTCAATGGGAACATGTATCAACTTCAATTACCTTCATGAATAGCACACAACTAAAAAAATAGATAGGGTAACAAGGTGGATCTCCCATTCTCATAAATGAGAGTAATAGGGTTGAGAATTGATTCTTACCATGACGCTATTATTTTTAGATCAATTTTTTGGTGAACACTTTATGGTATATCTTATAAAGTTTCAATTTTCAGTTCACTTTGGTTATATGGATTTCTTTATTCTTTTGGATTATTTATATGGGACTTTCTTCTTTACATCAACCATCATAGAACATATATACCTCTATTCAAGGTTCATTTTCTTGAGTATGTCTTCTTGAAATGGAAGTATTACTAGATAATCCTTTGAGTTGTTTCTGAATTATTTTATCTCATACAAAATTTATCATGAGATCCTGTGTTATTGTTTTTGAAAAACTCTTATGAAATTCAATTTCTTATTCATTTAAAATATTTTTTCCCATTATCACTTTATTTATTCTTTGAATTTTCCATATATCTTACCTTTTCCCATGGACATGGGAAAATAACCATACATGATTTATAAAATTGAATATATTTCTTAGAACATCAACATGTAATTTCTAGAATTCCTTCCACCACATCAATCCCTTTATTCCTTTCTTAAAATGATTTATTCCTTTATTACTCTATCTTTCCTCCGATATCTTTAATTTCAATGGATTTATTACAATGGTCTATAGTGTGACCTCTCCTTCCATAGTCAAACCACATTATTCTTATTGGTGAAATATATTTCTTAGTTTTATTGGGGATTATTTATTTGGAATGTTTATTTTTATTCTTTCCCAAGGTAGAATCACTCTTAATTATTTGAAACTAATAACTTTGTGGTGTTATTTATTGATGGTATTTAGAAATATATTGGGTTAATTTATACAAGAATGCATCTTTATTATGACCAGATTGACTATAAGGTCCACAGAGGCATCCATAACTCTTAGATCTATTTGAGATAAAAAAATTATTTCCTTAATTTTATAGTCTTTTATTTCATGAATCATTTCTAACACCTGATATATTATCTCTATTTATTATATATATTGATATATTGTGCAAATAATTCATATCTTTGTGCTAAAACCTGATACACTAACAATAATATACCAAAAAATTTTATTTATTATCTTAGACTGCTATTTAGGAAGAATTGGAGACATTATATATTTATTGATTTTTTATCATATAGTTGGAAAATATTTAGGGAACTATTTAAATACAATTTTTCACATCAAAAAAATATGAAGTGTTGGGATCTACATAAAAATTCTTCATTAATTTTGAGTATTTTTTTATTTAGTACCAACAATATTCAAGAAACCATAATTAACACAAACAATATTTTTTGGATGGATGGTACCTTTTACATTTAGAATACTAGATTTTAATAATTATATTTTGTTAGAATATTTCACTACTATAAAGTGGACTCTTAGAATAATAATAATCCTCCTTATAATTTTGAGTAGTAATTGATTATTTCTCATAGAGTTTTGAAGACTCAGTTTGAGTAGTTTCAAGATTTCCTACTTTAATTTCACGATGAATACATTTCATATTGAGGATAATTTTCACATATTATGTTGACTGATATCTATATTTAAAATTCACCTTCATCAATTAATCATACTCATCATCATCATTAGTGTTTGTTCCATTTCCTTTTTTATTTTATTTGATTATCCTTCAATGTGGTTTATCTCATTCTACAATATTCAAAATTAGCTATAAATATAAGTGAATATATATTATATATAATTATACAGAATTTATTTTTATATAGAGATTGATTCATCTTGTGAATCATTAGAAATGTGTTCTTTTCCACTTATACATGCTTCTTCACTTGGATAATTTTTGAATAAACTAGCAGTTACCTCATTTTCATCACAAATATGGTTTGAACCTAATGAGGTAGATGTAATGTCCATTTATTCATAAATTTTTGAAACTAATAGATCTTCTACAATGATTTAACTAAATTAACTAGGTTTAAAGCATTGAGAAACTAAATCTTCTCTTTATTTACATAAAAGGGATGTCTTTTTTTTTTATATAAAAAAATTCATTCTTCCTTCAATTATCTAGAGGCTTGATAGAGATATAAATTTGATATGTAATGTAAATATATCCTTTATGTATACATTTTATGATTCCTTTATAAGATAAACCCCCAAAAAATTAAATCTTAAAAAATATTGAATCTTATCATAGGTGAAGTCATTTCTCTAATACCATTTTTAGGGTCACTAGGATTGGTTACCTCATTGGGGGGGGGGGTGAATCTATGTGATGGAATAATTACCAATATAACTTATTTCCCCCTCTCTTTCACATCTTCAAATGTTTAGTGATTGAATCTATCTTTTCCTATTGTTCAAATTATAAACTAGTTTTTAAATTAAATAACAAAACAATAAAACACATATTATTTTTAATGAGTTTCTCCTCCTTAGAGGATGGATATGTCCTTAGTGTATGGTGACTGTTATCCACTTGCACACAATTTTTCTTTTATTACTGAGAAAATATTAGGAAAGGGAATATCCTTGGACTTATATTCTTAGGTCTAAACAAGTAAAATGTGTCACGACCCTACATAGAAAACCCATCAAACTAAGCTCCAAACCAGATCACAGTGAGACTGCATTCCCAATCCCCATAGGCTAGAGACTAGCACCCAAGAATCCATGAATGACTAGAGGGAACAATTTTACCATCCTGAAGAAAGATACATGGAATTAAAGTATAGAAATATAACCATAATGGAAATATTCCATAATAAAAAAGAATAAAAATGGTAACAATACAACCTGGGTAACATGAAAAAACCAAGTTATATGTATGGAAAAACCCAAAAGGATGACTTAAACTATCAATAGCTACATCATCAGATAAGTGTGAAATATCCAACAAAATCACCACCATCTACCCCTTTCCTATTTCACACAATCCTCACTTACTATAGTTTATTTCCCTTTCCCGTATCAGACAAAACAAGGTCTATACACCCATAAGGGAGTGTGCATGGTGTAATCAAAACAATCCCTATAGGATCCAACCCTTGTGGTTCATAGAAAGTCATTTTCAAATAATCTAAGAATTCTCAATATATGAAAAACATGGTATAATTAATCAGTTTTTACATTTATATCAAATCCATGGTAAAACATTTCCTATTTTTACAGTTATAAAAAATCCAAATAATATAATTTCAAATAAAATTTCAAATAAACCATTTTACATTTATCAAAGCATGCATCATATGTCACATAAAATCCAAAAAATAATAAAGATAACCCCTAACATAACATAGGTCTAGGATATCTAGGCCACTCATAAATAAATATTAAATCCAGAATAGTGTTCTCTAAACATGTCCCTTCTGTAATAGGGCCAACAAAATAGAGGAAAACCTCATGGATGAACACCTTAAGGTATCAGAATCAAGACCCTAGAACAACATGGCCTATGTAATAGAGGAACACCTCGTGAATGAAAACTCTATATAAATAAGGATACGACCCAATTCTAGCCCACATCATATTTACCTAAGGATCCCATGTTTTGTGTGTGTCAAATTAGTTTTAATTTCCAAGGTATTATGTAATTTCAAAAAAAAATTCTAGTCACCCATTTTCATGAAAATCATTCTTCAAAAACCAATTTTATAAATCATTTCATCCATGCTTTTAAGAATCCATTACCAAGGTGGAGGGACTATCTTCTTTCAAAAACCATTTATACATTCATATCAATAAGATTAAGGATCATAGAAAAAATCATTTAGAAAACGATTTTAAAAATAAATAGCATATATAGTTCACCAAAGAAAGTCTAGTAACAAAACCACCTACCCACACTTCGGTTGGACACCAACCAAAATTATATCCACACAATAAAAGGAAAGGGAAAACTAGAGAAATAAATAGGAGGCTCTAAAAATTAATTCCCACATATTAAAATCAATATTGGATAAGCATAAGTCTAGAAGAGAGGATAAATCATCACACACCAAAAAATTCACACACACACCGCACCCGAATCAACATAGGATCCATGAATCAAATATCAAATTAACAATGAATCTATAGGGTATCTAGATAGATCATAACATAATTAATAATTTACATCAAAATAGTATAGAATGACTGTCAATTATAATATATACAAAGGAATCAATATGGATTTGATAAAAATTACTAATGAGGGAACAACCGAGTGACCTGATGTCATCATGCCTTATAATAGTGATATAGAGATACCAAGACAACCATTGAGAGTCCCTAGATTAATTCATGGTGAATTAGGGTATAAGGGGGTTATTAGAAAGGATATACAAGGGATTCACAATAAAAAGTGAAATCATTCCTTACAAAACATTATCCCCTTCATCGCCACAGGTTATTCGGTGACACTAACCAGCTAGTCAGTGGGTTTGAAAGAGGAATTGCATCTATTCCATGGAAACCATCAAATTGGTTGGTTCTATATAATTATTGACCCATTGAAAGAAATAAATTCCTATCTGATTCCCTCTTATAGCTATAGATTTTTCCAACTTTAATTACCCCTCCTTTAAACAACCAACGCCTCATTCTCAAACCACTGAATAATATCCAATACACAATAAATAGGTAAAAATAATGTACAAGAGGGATCATACCTAAGGGTAAGGAAGGATTTTACAATTATCTCCACCATAGTACAATATATCCCTAGAAAGTCATGTAGAAGAATGATGCTTAGGAAATATTAGGGGCCCCAGCTCCATCACCAAAGCTTTATGCTCCCAAGTCTCATGCCGATTTGATTCATTCTGTCATAACAATTTAACCAATGGTATATATTTCCTATGAAAAATTTTTATATGAGACTGAATGATCTCTAATGGATTTTCTATAACTAAAATATTAGGCTCCAAATCAATATTCTCCCAATTTAGAACATGGGATAGATCAAGATGTTACTTCTACAGATGAGATTTGTAGAAAAAATCATGAAAACTCATCAACTAAGCTAGTAATTAAAATTAATAAGCAACTTGTAAAATCCACTCAATGATCTCAAATGATCCAACACATATCAAAGAAAACATCCTCTACTTCTGTAGTTGATGATGACCCAACTGAGTAAAAACCATAAAGAAGACCTTATCACTAATTGAAAACTCCATAGGATGGAATCAATAGTCCACATACTTTTTTTATTCACTCTAAGCTATAACCAACTATAGAAACATATCCTAAATCCTCACCGATGTCTCCTTTATGATAATCGGTCCCATGAGAGATGCCTTTCCCACAAATGAACAATAAAGTGGTGACCTGAATGGGATACCATAAAAATACTCAAAGGTATACATTATGATAGATGACTGGTAACTATTATTATTAGAAAAATCAACTAGTCCCAACTGGATATCTCATGATCCTCTAAAATACAAGAAATAGTCATGAAGAATATCCTATAAAATATGAATATCATGATTTAAATGGTCATATATCATTGGAAGATAGGTTTTAATTAGTTTGACATGAGACCCCATCACCTCTTAGAGACATTTCGAAAACCAAGAAGTGAACCTGGGATCCTTGTTAGAGACAATGGTAGAGGTAACCCCATGAAACCTCACAATTTTCTGCATTTATAGCTCATAAATATATTTTACCTTTCTATAATCCCTTATAGGAATAAAATATTCTGATTTCATCATCCAATCAATCATATACCACATAAAATTCATTCGTTGGAGATTCTATAGTAATATAGTAATAAAGTACATAGATACTTCATCCTATTTCTATATTGGCACCAAAAGAAGCTAAAGAAAACTAAAAGGATTTAGGTGGACCTCCTTGATTTGATGATTGGTGTAACAATGAGACATATAATGAGAAATATCAGGCTTCATACCCAACCACAAGAATCACCATCTCGTGACATAATAGATATTTATAGCATCGGTATTAAAATTCCACATAGAACTATGACAATCATGAATCACAAATTTTTTGAAAAATAAAGGGTTAATGAACCGAATATCAATGAAAAGTGTTACACTATAGGGGTGATACTATACATGAATGGTTTACCCACCATGTAATTTCTCCCTGATTCTTCTTAACTTATCATCCTACTATTGTTCCTGTAGAACTGACTCAACAAGTGACCATGGAAACTGAACATTAGTTAGAATCATACATGAATCCTCCTCTTATGAATCAAGATATAATTGAATAAAAATACCCATAATATCATACTCCTATATTAACTCCAAGACATCCTGGGAAACAAATTTCCTATTGAGAGCATCAATATCATCACCCCCCTTACCAGGGATGTAGGAGATGCCAAAATAAAATGTCTGGAGGTACTCCACCCATCAACTCTGACTAAGGTTAAATACCTTCTAATAGAAGATATAACTTAAAATATTATGATAAAAATATACTATGAACCTCTCCCTAAAAATATAGTGTCACCAATACTTGAGAGAATTCATAATAGCGGAAATCCCCATGTTTTGACTGTGATAATACTTTTCATGTGGTCAAAGATGATGAGAACCATATGACATAAAAAAATCATCCTTTATATATTCACATCTCAGACCAGCACTACAAGCATCACAATAAACCACATATACCTTAAATGGTTTTGGAAAGACCATAATATGAACTAATGTCAAATTCCATTTCAACTCATACAAAGAGTCCTGACACATAACAACCCATGATAATTTAACATTTTTCTTGGTAAGATTAGTCAATAGTGATGGAAGCTTCTAGAAATATTTTATAAACATATAATAATACCCAGCTAGGTCTAGGAAGCTCTGTATATTTAATATATTTCATGGTTCTTCTCAAGAAAAAGAACCCTTCACCTTCTCAGGATCAACTGAGATCCATGTTTTAAAATTATATTCCCTAATAAATTTACTTATAGGATCTAGAAATTTTATTTTGATAATATTCCATAAAGGTAGTGACTCCTCAAGATTCCTAAAACTGAATTCAGATGGCACTCATTCTCTTTCTTAGTTTTTGAATAAACTAGGATATCATCGAAAAATACCACAACAAAGGTATCAAGAAATGGGTGGAATATCCAATTCATCAAAGCTATAAAATTTTAGGAGAATTATTTAGCCCAAAAGGTATTAAAAGATATTCATAGTGACCATAAATTCTCTTGAAAGTAGTCTTTGGGAAATCCAAATCCTTAATAGTGAGATATTGATAACCTGATAAATGATAATTTTTTAATGACCACTATTCCCCCTTTAACTAATCAAATAGGTTATCCATACAGTATAAAGGATACTTATTCTTAATTTTTTACTTGATTAATCTTCCAATAATATGTATAAATATGAAGAGAACCATCACCCTTCTTGGTAAAGTGAAAGGGGGATTCCTATGATGAAACACAGTAATAAATAAATCCCTTCTCGAATAGTTCTTCCAACTGGATCTTAAGATCTTTCAACTCATTAGGTTCCATATGAAAAGAGAGCATATAAATTGGTCGTATACCATACACCAGATCAATATATAAATGAACTTACCTTTAGAGATGAATAATAGAGAATTAACCTGGTAAAACACTGGAAAATCCTTATAAAACCAAGGGAAGATCAACAGAAGAATATACATTATTAGGTTCAACCACATCAGTTGAAAATAAATTACTATGCTTTAGGTGAGAAGGTCCTGCATGACTATACCTCAGATCACACTCTCCTTGAAAAACCAGGGATCTCCCATCGATAGTAATGAATGAAACACACGATTGATAACAATAAATATTAGCTCAATGGGTAACCAACTAATCCAACCCGATTATAATGTTGAAAATATCTAGATCTTGATTTGAAAGACCCACACTAATTCAACATTGGCTATCGAAAGAAAACATGAAGGAAAAAGATACCCATGATATTTTCTTTTTCCAAGAGGCATCACTAGATCCATAATATAGGCATATTATCCTGATATTTTAAAAAGAAACACTATGTCCAATAGTGTATAAGAAATAAAACACTGAGCTTAAACGAACAAAAAAATATTATTATTTAAATATAACCATTATAACATATACATTAAATTGGAAGGTGCAAATAGAATTAAATAATTATTGAATTATATATATAAAGGTTCTATTAAATACAAATTTATTGGTTAATTATTAGGAAATAATCACTTAATTTTTAGAAAATTCATTTTATTCTTCAAAAATACATTTTCTTTAAAAATGTTTTTATTGATTTCGATGATAAAATATTATAATTAATTTTTAAAAAATTTATAAAATGTAATTTTAAAAGTAAAATTCATTTTTTAAATTATTATATTAAAATTATCTTAAGGTTAAAGTTTGAAACATTTCTGGAAAGATTTAATTTTTAGTGAATAGTGAAAATGCTAATTTTTAATGAAAATGGTATTTTATTTTCAAATATTTAAAAATTAAAATTATATTTTTGATTAGTTTTAAAATATAATTAATTAATTTTATTTAAAATCATTCAATTATGGTTTTGATATGAATTTATACCTAAATGTATTATAGAAACAATTTATATTTTAAAAGGTCATTTTTCTAAAAAAACATTTTTGTTAGTTTAATTTTAAATTAAATTATTTCACTTATATATTTTGAATCTTGAAAAATATATTCTATATTTAGGATAAATGTGTCCAAATTTATTAAATAATTCCCTTTTATTTTTATTCATTATGAATATTAATCATAATAATATTTGTTACCACATTAAATGATAAATAAGGTAATTAAGGGTAAAAAATAAAATGATAAGAACTAGAAAAATGAACCTAAAACTTGTGTTAATTTTATTTAATGAGTCCATTTCATAAATAATAATCAAATATTCAGTTATATGACCTTTTTTTTCATTTTTATTTGATTATTAACTTTATAATATTTCATGTAAAGAAATGCTAAAAATGTCACACTCTTATTTTTAACGACTATAATATTTTTTAACATGAGGATAAAAAACTGATATGTTTGGTTATAAAATTAAATTTAAATTTAAATGATTTATATTCATCACAATATTTTTTTTACTTTTTAATGAAGAAATAATGCTCTTAAAAGCTTACACAATACTGACGCAATAATTATTCAATTTATGAAAAAATTTAAAAAAAGATATTACAAATATTAAAAATAATATGATTTCAGATAAATAGTGTGTTAAATTATTTTTTATATAATAATGAAATATTTTAGAGGTTTTATTTCATTTTATTCTAATTCCATTATTTTATTGTAGATTTAAATGTCAAATTAAATGAATAGTTGCAAAATTGACAATAATGTTATTTTATAATAAATAATATTTTTTTAAATGATATTAAATTTATAAAATCCACATATTCATAAACGTTATTAGGATATGGTTTAAAATATTAACCATGGTGTATTTATGGTACATTTTCCCATTTATAGTAACTATGTTGACCCTCAAAGAGTAAAAAACCTTATTGTCCTGATAAGTGCGAAAAAGGGTCAATGAAGGGTTAAAACAAAAAGATAAGGGTAAAATTGTGATCCAAACTTATCAAATTTTTATTTTATGAGATTATTTTGAGTTATAATCATCTTATATTATAATTTTATCAATGTTGAATAATTTTTACATCAAAATTAATTTATATTAATTTAATATTTTAAGAAATTCTAAGAGTTCCTCTTGCATCTCTTATAAAAGGGAACCTCTCCTAATCATTTCTTCACACGTCAAGAACCATTTTTTTAACCTATAGCTTCCCAAAAACCTTCCTAAAATACCTAAACACATTATATAAGCCTTATTTTTTGCATAATACCGAACTTAGAGGTCTTAATGTGCAAAGAAAAGGAGGTTGTCTGAAGTAGAGGTATAGTTCTTAACCAAGCATTTTTATTTTATTTCTTCTTCGACCTCCTTAAAATATTAATTAAAAATGATTATATAATAAAATAATTATCCATAATATAATTATATGTTATTATTTTAATTTCATAATCAATATTCATCTCTAACCTTTATCAAATGGGGAAGGAATCCATCGTTCATGAGTACAACGAACTACTGCCTCACGAATTGATGTAATTTGTTTTCCATAACCACCTATAATGGATAGATATAATGATGGATTTAATGTATATATATGATATTAATAACATATTTACCATTTTTGAAATATATTATAACACTTATTTTCTTGCATTTTCTTTCATTGAAAAATGTTAACGCCGTTCGTACATACGTGTGGACTACCACCTCCACAAAGCAATGTGATTCATTTTTCATCACCACATCACATGGATTATATATATATGTATATTTAAAGAAATAAAATAAGATTTATTATATTATTATTTTTATTTAATGATAAAATAACACTTAACTTCTTTCCATAATGAACATTGAAAAATGGAAACATTACTCATGCGTACGTACAACCTACCCTCTCCATGATTGTAATGTAGTTCATTTTTAAAAACCATATTTCATGAATAGTTTTAAAAGTATAATTGATATATTTATATGATAATTATTATGTGATTATTATTTTGGATATAATGGAACAATTATCTCCTTGACCACGGTTAACACACCGATGATGTTTTGAAATTATGAACCGAACGTTTTCAAAGATCCTGATGTAGACATAACTGATTAAGTAATTAATTATATCACTAAAATAAATGAAATAAATGATTTAAACATAAATTATTAAATATATAAAATTTTATTTTTAAATAAAATAATTCATATGAGTTTATTATACAGGTTTTAAATCACATATATAGCAAGTCTGGACTTGTGGTATGAGATTTTGTCTCAATTTCCATTCATTAAGGAATATTTTATTGTTATGCACCTAATTAATTTTATATGGTGAATATAATACCATTTTTCATGATATATAATTAATAGTAAATAATTAATGATATTTTAATTTTAAATTCAAATTATTTTATCCAAAGGGATTTGACTTGAATGTTACCAAGTGGTAAAGGGTTTCTGAACTCAATTTCCTTTTGCAGGGTTATAACTCCTATTCACTAACATTATTATAACATTATTTTGTGTGAATATATATCTAAATTTATTTTCTATATTTACACTTGTTTTCTGGATTTATATTCTTTACACATAATGTCTTCATTTATTAATTCTCAATTCAATGATATGATCTTTGTAAGGGCTATTCGTCTCAAATTCCATTTCCTTGGGGAATATGTTTATGATATGAACCTATCTTCTTTTATGAGGTGTATATAAATCCTATTATACATTTTATATAATTAATATAATTATGTTCATGATATTTAATGTTTTATTTTATGTTATTTTTTCATGGGGCTCATTATTGAAATGTTACCAAAGTGTTAAAGGTTTTATGTTATAATCTCATTTCTTTTGGGGAATTTTAATGTTAAAGGTTCATTTTGGAGGAAATTATATGATCTAATTTTCTTGAAAAAAATACATTTTATTAAAATTTGGATATGAATGTGGTTAAAATGTTTAATTTCCATTTCTACCTTATTTAAAAAAAACATTAAGAAATTCATTTGTAAGTGATACTGATCTTGAATCTTCTTTTAGACCAGAAGTTTTCTCTTCCATATCCATGTTTTCTAAAAATTTTCAAGAAATTTTCTTTTTTAAATAATTTATATATTAAATTTATTTTACATTATCTTTGATTTTTTTTCAAAAGGCTTAAAAAAAGTAATTTATTAACATTTTTCAAAAGGGTCACTTTAGACTCCCATTTACAAAATGTTTGAAAAGAATATTTATTTTTAACATTTAAAATATGAATAGATTTTAAATCCATCATGACCATTATTTTATTTTGAGCTTCATTTTCAAGGTTATTTTCAATGAAAATTACTTTCAAAACGTTTAGTAAATTTTTAGTTTTTAAAATTTATTTTCAAAGTAAAAAAGTGTATTATCCTCAAGAATGGTTTTAATGAAATTTTAATGGTATTTCCATTCATCAAAATCAACAATCCTTGATGTTACTTATGATTCACTAGGGATATTTTGTACTGATACCATCCTCATTATTTCTCTAGATGTATTATTATTGTTTCAAAGTGATTTCTATGGAACCCGTCTCTTTTCCATGGGTTAATCAAGTGATGAAAAGAATAATAGATGTTTGTATAAGAATTATAATGAGATGAAAGATCTATGTACTTTATTCATGTTATGGTTCTTAGAATTTTTTTTATCGAGGGCTGATCCCCATTATAGATTATGGGTGATCCCAATATATCTCATACAATTGGTGTTCCTAGATAGTGCTTCAATGTGTTGTGTAATTATATTATAAGTTGACCAAATGATTATTTAAAATTTTAAGGTTTTTGTGAGGGTTTTGTAAGGTTTATATAAAGATAATTATCCAAGATACCATCACTTTGATTTTATGGTTTCTATGGGGTTTTAATGATTCCTTTGATCAAGATTAATTTCACATGGTTCATGATTATTGGTACCAATGACTCTTAACATTTTTAAATATTTATTCTATGTTTCATGATTGATGATCTAGGTTAGATGGGTATGAATTCTATTATGTTATTCTCTTTAAAATTTACTATGTCATCATACCCTTATGCCCATATTACTCTCATTGATGACATTTAATTGTCAATTCATATGTTTACCATTACTAATCATTTGACCTCACCCTTATTATCTTTCTTATTCCCCATGTTATGAAGAATGATGTTATGTGACTTTTGTCTATAAGGGTTTCTTATGTGAATAAATTTATGGGAAATGTTGAAGACTTAATATGGAATATTCAAAGATTATTATAGTGGGAAATATACTCTATTGAAGTCATGGGTATTGTTTATGTAAGAGTTTATCATAATTATCTAAAACTATAAACCTAAAAGGTCCTTGGGTATGTGAGTGATCCAATATTTTCTTTTGATGTTGTAAATCATTGATGGAAAAAATTAGGTCACATTTACCAGTATCAAATATATAAATTTAAAGTTTATTTTTCTAGAATCGAATCTAGGAGAGCGCGTTTTGGGATATTATAGTTGTGACCAGAGATAGTTTTAGAAAATTTTAGATATGTGGATGTTTTCATGATAGGTTATATTAAGAGTTATGGACACCTTTATGGGTTTATAATATTAAGGTTGATAATGAGTTCAAAGTGTTAGAAACCCATTTGTATGTTTTATGTGATAGAATTTTAAGGTTTCTAATCATAATTTGGGAGTGATTTTATTGGGTTGAGGTATATATAATGCTTATATTTAACATGAAGTATTATTTGTAGAGTCAAGTTTGAATTATATTTTGGAATAATATATGATATTAATGTGTATTTATGGTTATTTAGTTTATTTATGGAATTTATTATCATATCTTAGATATTATAAGATTTGGGTATATACATCTTTGGGTATATGACTTTATGAGTGACTAATGTTAACTGGAGATAAATGTTAAATTAATCTTGGAAGAGTGTGTGATAAAATGATTATAATTTTTGGGTTTCAAGATTAGTTAGGATTATTTTTAATAATTTTGAGGATAGTTATTTATGGAATTATTTATTTTGAACATTGGGTATTACTTTTGAATTTTTAATATTAAAGTAGTTTTTATTAATATAAAGCTTTGTACATTTTGGGAATTATCTTTCTCTATAATAACCATTTTGGGTTTTTGTCAATGTATAAATATTGTAGGAATGACTTGTTATCATTTTTTGAGATTATGTGATATATTATACATTTATTCTAGTTCTTCAGGAATGAAAAATCCATCTTGAATACTCATCTTTTGTAGAAAAAGATGAGATTGTGGTGGAAATTCATTAAAGGATAAAATTATACCTGGAAAGTAAGTATATTTCCATAATTTATTATTCTATATGGTAAAGAAATTACTCTACTCTATAGAAAAGGATCTTGAAACAAAATGATATCCAATTACCTTTATTTCTGACGAATTGATGGACTTTTCAACCATAATAGATTTATAATTTTGCGGTCATTAACTTTCTCAAGATTATTCAATTTCCTATGATCAATGTTTCCCACCACTCTAAATTCTCATTTGGATATTATTTTTTTATATACATATATTTACTTCCCACTATTGTTCTCCTATATGGAAACCTGGTATGTGTTATTCTAGATGACCTACATACTTCCCTTTACTTCTTTTCAAGAGGAAGTTTTATCAACTCATTTTACATTGTGGGATTTCAAGAAAGGTATTTTCAAATGTAAAAACTTTAATTACCAAGATAAAGTTAAATTTTTGACAATGAAATTTATTAAGGGGGTGGGGGAGAACTTAGTATCCTGATATTTTAAAAATAAACACTATGTCTGATAGTGTAAAAGATACACAACGATGAGCTTAAACAAACCCCAAAATATTATTATTTAAATATGACCATTATAACTTACTCAATAAATTAGAAGGTATAAATATGATTAACTAATTTTTGAAATTTATATATACAAGTTTTGATCAATATAAACTTATTGATTAATTATTTGGAAATTATCACTCAATTTTTTGTAAAGTCCTTTTATTCTTCAAAAATACGTTTATTCAAAAAATAATTTTTATTTATTTTTATTAGAAAATATTATAATTAATTTATAAACATTTATAGAATTTATTTTATAAAATCAACTTCATTTTTGAAATCATAATATCAAAATTAGATTCAGGATAATTTTTGATAATTTTATGAAAAGATTGATTTTTTAGTGAATTTTGAAAATATTGATTTTTATTGAAAATTGTTTTTTCTTTTTAATTATTTACAAAGACAAATTTTATTTTTGATTTTTAAAAAAAATTAATTTGTATTTTTTATTTAAAATAATTCAATTGTTATTTTTTAAATTTATTTTTTAACTTAATTCAGTATAATCACATTTTATATTTAAAAATGATATTTTTCTAAAAAACCAATTTCACCACATTTTTTAGTTTAACTTTAAATTAAATTATACCACTTCTATGTTTTAAATCTTTTAAAAAGGATTAAATATTTCGAATCATTGGGAAAAAATTTACTAAACATGTTCATTTTATTTTATTCATTAAGTATAGTAATCATAATATTCTTTGTTACCATGGTAAAAAAGAAAATCAAGTAATTAAGTGTTAAAAATTAAATGATAGGGACCAAAAAATGACCATAAAACTTACCTTATTTTTATTATATAATTCCATTTCATACATAATTATCTAGTATTCAGTTATATGTACTTTTTTTTTTCTCTAATTTGATTTGATTATGGTCATTATAATATTTTATGTAAAGAAAAGTATAAAATGTCACTCCTATTTTTAATGACTATAATATTTTTAACATTGGGATAAATATATAATATGTTCAATTATTAATATTAATTTGAAATATAAATGATTTATCTTCATAATTTTAACTTATTTTTAATTTCTAGTGAAGAAATAATTTCCTTAAATGCTTACTCAACGTTGTTTCGGTAATTATTCAATTACTAGAAAAATAAAATAAATGATATTAAAAATATTAAAAATAATATAATTTGAAATAATTAGTGTGTCACATTATTTTTTAGATGAAAATGACATATTATACAGTATTTTATTCATTCTGTTTGAATTCTGTTGTTTTATTGTAGTTTTAAATGTCAAATTAAATTAATAGTTCCAAAATTGACATCTATGTTATTTTATAATAAATAACATTTTTTTAAATTATATTAAATTAATAATAATACTATATTAATCCAAGTGATAATAATATGGTTTAAAATATAAACCATGGTCTATTTATGGGATTTTTTCCATTTATCATAATTATATTGACCCTCATAGTGTAAAAAATCTTGTTGTCATGGTAAGTGTGAAAATGGTTAATGAAGGGCTAAAACAAAATTATAAGAGTAAAAATGTGGTTAAAACTTGTAAAAATTTTACATTTTAAGATGGTTTTGACTCATAAAAATTTTAGATTCAAATTTTATCAATTTTGATCCATTTGGATATTAAAATTAATTTCTATTAATTTAATATTTTATGAAATTCCAAGAGTGCCCTCCCCTCTCTTATAAAAGGGAACACCATCGTATCATTTCTTCACACCTCAAGAACCATTTTTTTCATCCAATAAATATATAAATACCTTCATAAAATCAATCCCCATGTTATATTGGACTTATTTTGGTCATAATACCAACCTCAGAGGTCTTAAGGTATAAAGTAAAGGTGGTTGTCTGAAGTATAGGTATAGTTCTTAACCAAGCATTTTTATTTTATATCTTATTAAACCTCATTAAAATATTACTTAACTATGATTATTTAATAATATCAGTATCTCACATATAATTGGATATCATTACATTAATTTAATAACCTATATCTATCTCCAACCTCCATCAAATGGGAAATGAATCCATTATTTGTTTATATGATGGACTATCGCCTCACTAACTAATGTAATTAATTTTACATCACCACCTCTAATGGCCTATTATAATTATTGATTTAATATATACATATTAATATTTTTAATTAAATATTTATCATTCTAGAATGAAAATATAACACCTATTTTATTGCCTTTTCTTTCATTGAAAAATGATAACGTCATTGGTTCGTACATGTGGACTACCACCTATATGAATTGAAGTGATTTGATTTTTTATCACTACATAACATGGATTATAAATATAATTATATTTAATGAAATATTATTGAATTTATAATATTATAATCAATCTATAAAGATAATATAATACTTACCTTATTTCCATAATGATTATTGAAAAATGGAAATGTTACTTTTGCATACATACGACCTACCGTATCCATGATTGTAACATAGTTGATTTTTCATAATAAAATTTCATGATTGGTATTAAATGTATATTTATTTATGAGGATAAAAATTATTCCATTATTATTATTCTTTATATGATGGAAAATTAAATCTTTTGTCCATGGTCAACTCACCAGAGTTGTTTTGAAATTATTGACCGAACACACTCAAATTTTCCAACGTGGAATTAAATGATTAAGTAATTAACTATGTCATTAAGATAAATGAAATAAATGGTTTAAGGATAATTAATTAAATCTATAAAATGTTCTTAAGAAACAAAAAAATTATACGAGTTTATTATATAGGTGTTAAAGTAAATATATACCAAGTATAGAATTGAGGTTAGGGATTCTGTCTCAATTTCCATTCATTGAGGCATATTTTATTATCAGGAACATAATTTATTTTATATGGTGTATATAATTCGATTTTACATTATATATCAAGAATAACAAATAATTAATGAAATTTTAAGTTCCAATTTGAATTATTTTATGTAAGAACCCAGATCTTTATTTTTGGTATGAATCTTTATTTAGAGTTGTTTTTGAGTGAAAAGGAAGAAAAGGGAAATTTTCTAAGTACATGCCATGTAATACTGAGTACATGCCATATACCCGGTTGTCGTAGGTAGCCCTATACTAGCCATGTAATGGCTGAGTAAATGGTTGTGTGAGGTGACCTAGTAAACCGCCTAAAGCATGGGATGTTAAGGATAGTACATGACATGTACAATAAATAAACACATTGTGTACTTTTATTTTTATTTGATTAATCAGATCGGGGTCACATCTAATATCTAGAACATTCTTATTCTAACCTCAGTTCATTAAGGAGTAACTGGGAGCGATGATCAAATTCTAAGCCACCATTCCTCTGTCCGAGATCCGATTGAGATGCCATTGGGTGCATTGGATTCCCACCGATGAGTTCTCTCTACCCCTAGAGCCTCTCTTCCTGATTTTTAATCTCTCTTAAGTTATCTAGGGTTTATCATTTTTACCCTTTTCATAGATCTACTTCATTCTAGGATGATTCAAGGGCCGACTTTCAAGAGTGTTCATCGTAAAACATTGAGGTAGGTGGTTTGTGAATTTCCTTGTTTGTCTTTGAATTATATATACTAAAAGTGTTTAATACCCATGTTTAGGGTATTTCATGTTTTGTAATTTGACCCTGTTGATTACCTATTGTGATATAGTAGATTGAAAAAGGGTAATTGGTATGCATAAGGTTTAATAACTTGATTATGGATTTGTTTTCCCATGTTTGTTTGATTATGGCCGTTTGATCTAGTATTTCCTGTGAGGCTTGCATTGTTTCCATGAACTGTGTTGTTAGGATGGAGTTTCTTTTTATTTTAGATTCATGTGTTTCGCATTGTGAAAGTATGGTCAAGGGGAATTGACTGTGAGAGCTTCCTGATGTGGGGTTATTTATGTATAATTGTAGTTATTGTTGACTAGAGGTATTGACTGTGAGAGTTACCATGGGGTTATTGACCAGAGGGTTTAGACTGTGATAGCTACCCAGAGGGTAATTATCAAATGAATTTTGGACCATAGGGAATTGATCGTGATAGATTACAAGGGGCCATTATAATTATTGTTTCTATGCAGATGAAGGGTAATTGACAATGAGAGATACCAATGTAGTCATTTGTATTTGATTAGTGCTATGTGGAAACAAAGGGGTTATACTATGTGAGATTTATTAGAGGGTCTTTATTATTTATGGAATTAATGATAGGTTAAACCAGATGGGTCAGACTATGAGAACTTTCCTATAGGGTTTCTTTTAAATGTTGATTTATTGTGACGAGTCTACCAAGCCAATGAACAAGCTTGGACTCGGTATTACTTGGTTGGTTTAGATGGCCTTCTCAGATGTCTGTTGTTACTTTTATGTAAGGGGATATAAATCTTAGGCTAGATCCTAAGGTTAAATTATTCAAAATATTAATTAATTAATAAATGGAAATGAATGTAATTGGAAACTGTAGGATTTTTTACTTTTGAGTACTTCCTAGTTCATTGCTTCATTTTCCATATTTCCTGCTATATATTTTCACTGATAGTTAGGCATATATCTTTTGGTGGTTTATTACTGATATTTGTCTCACACCCTATTTAGGTCATGATTTTGGACCCAAATAGATTTTATGGCTTCATGTATAGGTAAGGGGAATCACCCTTCTTCATCAGGTACTTGATTGCCATGGAGCTGGAGAGCATGGGACCAAGATGAGGCTTGCAATGCTGTGGAGTTTTGTGTTTTCTGTACTTTGGTTTTATTACTGTATTTCTAGAATTGTGAATTTTTTGTATGTTTTTCTATATTATTTTGACATGCATCATTTATTTATATATGCTACAATTTTTTATTCTATTAGTCTTCCAATATTTACTTCTGTTGTATGGTATTACTGCTTCCGCTATTGTTTACGATTTGTTTTCAATGTGTTACTCTGCCAATGAGAGAATAGTTTCCACACTATCATAACTAAGGCCCTCACTTCTAGTCAGTAGCCTATGGAATTCAGGGAAATTCACTTGAGGCCATGTGACCGATCGGGTATGATGCACCTTTAGGAAACACCCGGAATCAGGATGTTACAAAGTGGTATTAGAGGAGAGTCTTTTCTAATTTGTCTTATTGTTTGGAGCCTATATCTAGGGATAAGAAGGAATAGGTATTTGGTAATAATATGTGCTTAGGAGTAGCTAACCAGTGTATAGGGAAAATCCAATTTACCTCAAATATTTCAATTTTTCCAGTTTTTCAATTGTTACAATTGATTTGATTTCACCATTGGGTGGTGCACTTGTTTTGTGCTATTATGATTTATATAATTGTGGTTATATTTATATCACAACCTAATGATATGAGGGTATTCCATCTCATGAATTGATTAGAAAATCAATTTTTTTATAATTACATTTTATTGGGATTAAAAGTTCATTTTTGATCATATGGGCCTGAGTTAGTACATTTTAATTTTAAACATCCACTCTCATCAATTGTGCACTTCATGCCTAATGTACACCAATTTAGGACCAATGACTCATCTGATTTTATTGAATGTAATTATTCATGTTTTAATATTATATTTTTGGAAATGTATCTTCACATTAAATTTAAATGTTTCTCATTCAGGGAGCAAGGAAAGATTCATAAAGGATGATGAAGATATTTGGTGATGAAAGGAGATAATTTTGGTGAAGGCAGATTGGACACCAACCCACTGTTGAGGATGTGGGTCCCACAATACTGGACCAATGAAGCCCAAATTTCTTGTGATGATAGAAGACATACAGGGGAACAAATAAATCTTCAGGACAAAGTTCTAATTCGGTCTCTATGATGGTGATCAAGGCAGACCAAATGGAAGATCAGAATCTGGGCCAGAATCTGCGGCCCGGAATGTCAGCCCAATGAATCTTCCATATCTCACTAACCACAAAGTACATTGGGCTGATATTTTACAGGCTGTTAGAAGACATCCGGGGTTTTATTTTTCTCTTCTATGGCCCACTCCAAATCGGCCATCTAGAAGGACTTTGAAGCGGATCTGTCAAGTGGATGCAAGCTGGATGCCATCTCAGGTCAAGGGTGGAGAAGTCTCCTCTCCACCTACTTTCCACCACCTATGAATACACTCATTGATTGGGATGACTTGTACTGTTGGAGCTCGGCCTAAGGATCCAAATTTTCCTATTTAAGGTAGTGGTGGTGAGGAGGAACTCATACCTTCTTTCATGTAATGTTATTAATCTCAATTTTCGTTGTATTGCTTTCATTTCCCCATGTAAGTTTCTTTTTGTATTTCTAAGTTCTTAATCCAATTACTTCTCTTCTCTTCTTCCAATTTCTATAATTAAATCTCTAAAATCACAGAATCACAGTGATAACTATATGTGTTAGTGATATAGTTCACACATAGGTGTGAATTCCATTCACACACACGGAGGAGTGCTTGTTATTTCCGCGGTTTTACTCTCTTCAATTCAATTCTTGTAAGCCGTCTTCCGCCCACCATTGATAGCATATCATCAATGGAGGGATAAACCTTTAATGGTTTGATCTTAGGAAGATTAAAAGGCTGGATTGAATGTTATTTAATACACAAATTATTGTTAATTGGTTAAATAATTCAATACTTCCATTCTTCAATTATTTTCGCTCCTCATCTTCACTGTTTTTGAAAAAGCTAATTCGAATTACTAAATTGACCATATACCTTGGAGAGATCATGAATATGGAGCTCTAAGTGTGTTGGTGACTAGTAATTGAGTTTATTTAGTATCTAACCAGAAAATGACGAAGGTAGTGTTATTTTGAAGAATGGTTTCATCAAGAATTAATAAAACCAAAAATTTGTCTAAAGAAAAAAAATGCATTCAATCCACCCAAGCGTAACCCTAAGATCAACCCATTTCATTATAATTAAACTCAACTAAGATTATTTGTCTTCTCCAAAAACACTTAAAAACAAATCCAAGTTGTCCACTTCATATCCAAAAATCCATCCCTTTGGTTGTGTATCTTAGGTATTTTCATAGGTCTCTGTGGAATCGACAACCCAAGCTACACTACAAGGACCGTTCTACCCTTATTCTCTTGGGTAAATTTGGGTGTGAACCAAATTTTGGCACCGTTTTCAGGGACCAAGTAAGTACCTTATATCCAAAAAAACCTTCTTTCCTCACCTCCATTCTTATACTCTCACCCAAGATCTCTTATCTTGTCCCTTTCTCACTTTTTTTTGGCACATGTCCGCCTACACCCACGATTTTTCAAACAGACTAGTTAGGGTGGAAAGTCCTAGGATAGAGGAGTCAAGTGCACCTAGGGTATTGTTTAAATCAGATCCAAATATTCTTGAAACCCCAAAGTCAAAACTTTAAACAAGTCCAATGGAGGGTCATCCACAAAATCAAATTGTAAACCCTGGGGGGAATCAAATGGGAAACCAAAACCAAGAAGCTCCAAACATAGGGAATGTAGTTGATCAAACCATGAACGACTACCTCACTCCAGCTTGGACCAATGCCCCCTCATGCATTAGACACAATTCCATAGGAGACACCAACTACATATTCAAACCCCATGTCCTAAACCACCTTCCAACCTTTCATGGGATAGAGTCAGAAATGCCATACCTTCATGTCAAAGAGTTCAACGACATTGTTGAAACCATGTGTCCCCCACATCAAATAGAATCCGCTAAGATGAGGCTCTTTACTTTTTCATTAAAGGATCGAGCTAAAAATTGGCTAAACAACTTGAGACCTGCATCAATCCACTCTTGGGACCAACTGCAAAGAGAATTCTACAAAAAATAGTTCCCTCATCACAAAACAATTACACTTAAAAAGAGCATCCAAAACTTTTTTGAAAAAGAGGGAGAGTCATTTTATGAAACATGGGAGAGTTTCAAAGACACCCTAAACATGGTTCCACACCATGGGCTTTCCATACCTGAACAAGTGAGAATTTTATATGAAGGGTTGGGTCCGGTTAATAAACAATTCATTGACATGATGTGTAATGGAACTTTTAAAAACAAGGCCCCAAATGATGCTTATGAGTATCTGGAAAGTCTGGCTGAACAAAACCAAACTTGGGGAACTTCACCTTATTCTGAAAAGCCACAAAGAACCACTGGAATTCATAAACTTAGAGAAGAGGAAATCCCTAGGGCTAAACTCGCAGCACTCTCTAGGAAGGTTGAAGAGATAGACCTTAGGAAAGTCCATGAAATCCAAAATGTAGACCTTGTTTGCACAATTTGTGACAAACATGACCATAAAACAGACAACTTCCCAACCATTCCATCCATCAAGTATGTTCTTCTAGGAGGGCCCCCAGCGGAAGTCAATGCCCTAAACTTTCAAAAGCCCCAATACCAAAACACCTTCAATAAAAGGTACAATGACCACCCAGGCTTCCGATGGAAGGATAACCAACAACATAGCCAACCACAAGGGAAAAATCCTTACCCTCAACAGAACTACCAAACCCATAATCAGTTTCAAACCCAACCTATCCAATACCAATAGCCACCAATCCATTTTCAACAAACCATTCCACCTTCAAAATATCCTCCCAGGGATAAACCAATCTTCTCAAGCACCAACCCAAACTGTTCCACAATGACTACTAGAACAACTTTGAAAACAAATGGAAAGGATGAACTCAGAAGTCTCTTCCCTTAAACAAGAACTTCAAACAATCAAAACTGGGAAGGCACCCATGCCTACCCAAGCCATTCCACAACAAACAACAAGGGGCGAGTCAAGTTGCACTCAATCAAATCATGAACAATTGAAAGCAGTGACAGTCTTAAGAAGTGGGAAATCAATTGAAAAACCTGAACAAATCATTTCAGGACTATTAAAAGATTCAACATCACTTCAAAATGATGAAGAAAAACCAAAATATTCTGAAAAAACCAATTAGAATGAGAAGGAACCACAACCACACCAAACAGTCAAACAACCTGCTCCCTTCCCTCAACGCATGAGGGGGAAATCCGAGCATGAACTGAGTGAAACCTTTAGGGAAATCTTCTCTCAAGTCAAGATAAAAATTCCACTCCTCGATGCAATACAAACCATACCAGCCTACTCAAAGTACCTTAAGGACTTGTGCACTTTTAAAAGGAAATTTTTACATAAAAACCAAGTCCTTTTGGCTCCTAATGTGAGTACCACCATTCAAGGGACCATTCCTCCAAAGATGAAAGACCCGGGTTTCCCTTACATCAATGTTGAACTAGGAGAGAAAAAAGTTGTCAAGGCCTTGTGTGGCCTAGGTGCCAGTGTAAACCTCATTCCTTATGCCATGTATTGTCAGTTAGGGCTCGATGAACTCCAACCCACATCTGTCACTCTTCAACTCGCTGATCACAATGTTCGGGTTCCTAAGGGGATCTTAAAGGATGTTTTAGTGAATGTTGAGAATTTCATTTACCCTGCTGACTTCATTATCCTTGAAAATCATTCAAGCTTAGGTCCTAGGGAGAAAACCCCGATCATTCTTGGCCGTCATTTCCTTGCAACAATCAACTCTGTTATCCGAGTCCGAAATGGGAACATGACCGGCAAATTTGGGAACATGAGTCTAGACTTGAACATCTATAATGCAAGCTCACAAATAGGAGATGAAGAGGACATTCATGAAGTAAACATGTTAGGAAGCATTTAAAATGAATCCATAGAACATCAAGAAATATTTGATGGATGTTTAAGTCAGGATGAGATTGATTTCCTTTGTTCACATGAAGGAAGTTTATCTCCTTGGCTCGAATCATTTTCAAATTGCTCCTATGATGATGTCTTAGGACCAACAATCAGTGAAACCTTTCAGGAAACCACATTCATGGAGACAACTGAAACTCCCTTCCCTAACCCAGGTCAATACAATCTTGTAGTTGAAACTTCTACACATGGGGAATCAATTCAATATGAAAATCTAGGAAACAAATTTGATCTTGATCCAATGCCCCAATCTTCTGTTGAAATTCTGAACCAACCTGATCTTGAATTGAAGGAACTTTCTACTTACCTAAAGTATGCCTTCCTAGGGGAAAATCAAACACATCCTATAGTAATATCTTCTTCTATTGAAGCCAATCATGAGGGGATGCTTCTAGATGTCCTTAGGAAACACAAGAAAGCCATTGGTTGGACCCTGTCTGATATTCCTGGGATTAGCCCACTTATTGGAACTCATAGGATTACTCTTGAATCCGAATCGAAACCTTGTCGTCAACCTCAGAGGAGACTCAATCCAAATATTATGGATGTGGTAAGGAAAGAACTTCTTAAGTTGTTGAAAGCTGGTATCATCTACCCCATATCTGAGAGTGAGTGGGTAAGCCCAATTCAAGTTGTCACAAGGAAAGCTGGAATCACTGTGATCACTAATAAGGATGGGGAAATTCTTCCAACTAGGGTGAGTAGTGGATGGAGAGTCTGTATTGACTATAGGAAGCTCAACTCTTGTACCAAGAAGGACCATTTTCCCTTGCCCTTTATTGATCAAGTCCTCGAGCGAGTGGCGGCTCATCAATTCTATTGCTTCCTAGATGGGTACTCAGGGTACAATCAAATCGAGGTCTCCTTGGAGGATCAAGGGAAGACAACCTTCACCTGTCCATTCGACACCTTTGCCTTCAAACGCATGCTGTTCCGGTTATGCAATGCCCCTGGAACCTTCCAGCGGTGCATGATGGTAATCTTCTCAGATATGGTAGGGGATTTTCTAGAGGTCTTCATAGATGACTTCTCTGTCTTTGGGGATACATTTGAGGGATGTCTTAGGAATGTGGAGAGAGTTTTGTCAATATGTGAAGAAAAGAATCTGGTCCTAAACAGGGAAAAATGCCATTTCATGGTAAAATAGGGGTTAGTCCTTGGCCATATAGTCTCGGGTAGGGGAATTGAAGTTGATAAATCAAAGGTTGACATCATTCATCACCTTCCATCACCCAGAAATGTTAAGGAAGTGAGGTCCTTCTTAGGACATGCTGGTTTCTATAGAATATTCATTAAGGACTTTAGTTCAATCTCTCGTCCTCTTTGTGCTCTCCTAGTAAAGGATGCTCCATTTGTTTGGACAGAAAGCTGTGAGGGTTCATTTTCAACCCTTAAATCCGCTCTCACCACTCCTCCCATTATGAAATATCCAAACTGGGACCTTCCTTTCGAACTCATGTGTGATGCCAGTGACTTTGCTGTAGGAGCTGTGTTAGGACAACGGTGTGATAAAACTCCATATGTCATTTCTTATGCAAGCAAATCCTTAAATGATGCCCAAATCAATTACACCACCACTGAAAAGGAGTTACTTTCTTTTGTGTTTGCCTTAGAGAAATTCAGGTCCTACCTCTTAGGATCACCCATCATTGTCTTCACCGACCATTCATCTCTAAAATATCTCTTCCAAAAACAAGATGCCAAGGCTAGATTGATTAGGTGGGTCCTTCTTCTTTAAGAGTTCGATTTAACCATTAAGGATAAAAAAGGTGTCGAGAATGTTGTAGCTGATCACCTCTCTAGGTTGGAATTCAAAGACAAATCACATCACCTTTTTGTGTGTGATTCATTTCCCGATGAGAACCTCTATTCTGTGAGTGATTGCCCTTGGTATGCTGACATAGCCAACTTCTTAGTTTCAGGGGTCATTCCAAAATTCTTAGGGACCCAAGCTAGAAGAAATTTTTTTTCTGATGTCAAGCATTATGTGTTTGATGATCCATACCTCTATAAGTTCTGTCCTGACCAAGTCATTTGGAGTTGTGTGCCAGAATCCGAACAAGAGTCCATCCTAATGTTCTGTCATAGTGAGGCTTGTGGAGGTCACTTTTCCTCTAAGAAAACTTCTGCCAAGGTTCTTCAATGTGGTCTCTTTTGGACCACCCTCTCAAGGGACTCCTACACATTTTTTCAAAGCTGTCCTAGGTGTCAACAAGTAGGGTCCATCACAAAAAGGAATCAAATGCCCCACACTCCAATATTAGTGGTTGAAATCTTTGACTGTTGGGGAATTGATTTCATGGGTCCCCTCCCAAACTCTAGGGGATATCTTTACTTTCTCTTGGCTGTCGATTATGTCTCAAAATGGGTTGAGTCCATTCCTACAAAATCCAATGACCATCAAACTGTGATTAGATTCCTTAAAGAAAACATCTTCTCTAGATTTGGGATTCCTAGGTCTATCATTAGTGATCGTGGAACTCATTTCTGCAATCGCCCATTCTCATCACTCATGGAGAAGTATGGAATTTATCACGAAGTGTCCACCGCTTACCACCCACAAACCAATGTTCAAGCTGAGTTAGCCAATCGAGAAATCAAACAAATTCTTGAGAAAACTGTTAATCCATCTAGGAAAGATTGGTCGAGCAAACTCTTAGATGCTCTTTGGGCATATCGAACATCATTTAAAACCATCCTAGGAATGTCCCTATATAGGTTGGTTTCTGGTAAAGCATGCCATTTGCCAGTGGAGATTGAGCATAAGGCCTTTTGGGCAATCAAAAAAATGAATTTTGACATTTCTTTGGCCGGAATAAAGAGGAAATTGGATCTAAACGAGCTTGAGGAACTTAGGATGGAGGCTTATAAAAATTCAAGGATCAATAAAGCTAGAGTTCAAGCCTACCAGTCTAGGAATATTAAAACTAAATACATTGAATCAGGGAAAACTGTGCTTTTGTATAATTTTAAACTTCATTTGCACCCGGGAAAGTTGAGGTCTAGATGGTCCGGTCTATACATAGTGCATAAGGTGTACCCCCATGGGGCTGTTGAAATTCAAGATCCCACCAATGGTCAAATATTTAAAGTTAATGGTCATAGAGTCAAACCATTCATAGAACCATTCCAAAAACATGAAGTGGATGAAGACCTGAGTGAACCTACCTTTGATGGAAAAAACAATTAATCAATTAGGGGTTTAAGTCGAGCTAACGATGTTAAACAAAGCGTTGAATGAGAGGCAACCCATGTTTTTTTAAATTTACAATCACTTTATTGTTTTAATCAATTTTTTTAGCAAAACAATTTGATATAATTTTACCTTATATTGTTGACATGTTCTTCTCTTATGAGTATGGATGGGTATGAAAGGGGAGCGCCGTATTCATCCGTGTCACGCGGTGTGATCCCTGAGTATTATCTTACCTAGAAATTAAAAAGAAGACAATATATCAACAATATAGGTGTTTGTATGTTTTTATTTTATTTTATTTTATTTTTATTAAAAAAAACAAAACAACAAAACAAAAAAAATGTAAAAAAAAAGTGACACGCCGTAGGACGTGGGTCAAACCCCGTCACGGCCGGCGAAGCCGTGGGACTCAAACCCGGGACCGAAGGGAGACAGGGGCGCACGCCTACCACTGAACTACGGCGGTTGGTGCTTCCCTATTCTATCTTCTTTATATATATACTTATATTTTAAATTTTTATATATATACATAATTTTTTTTAAAAAAAAATTATTACTTGTTATGAGTGTCGATCGTTGGAGTTTCAAAATTAACAAGTATGTTTTGTCTTTATTTTTATTTTATTATTATTATTTTTTAATTTTATTTTATTGTTGTTTATTTTTAGAAAAGGGAACCTCAAGGGGTTTCTATTGTGTCTAACTATGTTGGTTTTTGAGAATCAGGGGCTGCCAAGTTTGATGGATTTTCAGGGAAATCATAAGAGTACAAGCGTATACTACCGTGAGGATTCTTCAAGTGACATAGAGACCAAGGGATTAAATGAGAGAATCAAAAACTTCAACATCAAATATCAGGTGAAATTGTTCTATGCTCCTATTCTCTGCCTCTACCCCTTCTAAATTATATTTTCTTTAGACAATGGGGACATTGTTATATTATGTTGGGGGGAGGTGGAAATAAAAATCAATCACATAGAGCAATAAAATGTGCGTGTTAATTGAATGAATATTTTCCTTAACCTTGAACATGTTATTACACATTGCAAACCTTGAAAACTGAATATTAAATAATTTTGTAATCCTTGATTCTGATTTTAATACATGTTTAAGTTCATGAGCATAAAATTTTGGAAAGTGTGGCTGTCTAATGTGATTTTTCACTATTACATTTTCATCCAATTTTTATAAAAAAAATTCACAATGCACATATGTTGTATTGTGGGGTATTAATTTGAATTCTTGGGGTCCCATAATAAATAGCATAGTTTTGGTGATCATTTTAAATTTAATATGAGTATTTTCAAAAATATATATATAAAAAAAAGAGGTGTAAAAAAAACACAAAAAAAAAACAATAAATTTGTGCATAGAGCAATGAAATGACTTAATGTGTGGCTTTCAGCACTTGGGGATCGTGAATCCATAGTTGTCTGGCCCAGAGTTGGGAATTTTATCTCTATTTGTGGAAATTCTAATATGTTTTTGAATGAGTTAACTCGAGATGATGCCCGAGTATGTGGGCTTCACTTGGTGCCCTAAGGCCTTTGAGCCTGGGAGTCATCGGCAAAGTCTCGCTACAAGGGTTGACTCATTTGAATGCAATTTCAATAACCATGGCAACATTGCAAAAAAAAAGAAAAAAAGGGGAAAAAATGAATACTCATATTAATATTAAAATGTGATTCCACCTAGCGCTTCCATATTTTCCCCCTTGAATTAAAATGAACCCCCATGTCTATTGTGACACACAACACATCATCATGACTAATTGTAATTGGATGAAATGTGGCATTGAATTTGATCAGAAGAATGGGCTTGGGCTTGGGTTATGCTTTATAAACTACATTCTACTAAATGATTTTGATGGGATGCATAATTGTTTTGGTATGAGGTATTTTGGGGAGCATTGTTTATTAAAATGTTTTTGGAAAAGTGAATTTGATTTTCATAATCTTTGAGTTATTTGCTCGGGACTAGAAAATGTCAAGTTGCGGCGTGTGATTATACAATCAAAAAACATTTTATAATTACATTTTATTGGGATTAAAAGTTCATTTTTGATCATATGGGCCTGAGTTAGTACATTTTAATTTTAAACATCCACACTCATCAATTGTACACTTCATGCCTAATGTACACCAATTTAGGTCCAATGACTCATCTGATTTTATTGAATGTAATTATTCATGTTTTAATATTAGATTTTTGGAAATGTATCTTCAATTAAAATTTAAATGTTTATCATTCATGGAGAAAGGAAAGATTCATAAAGGATGATGAAGATATTTGGTGATGAAAGGAGACAATTCTGGTGAAGGCAGATTGGACACCAACCCACTGTTGAGGATGTGGGTCCCACAATACTGGACCAATGAAGCCCAAATTTCTTGTGATGATAGAAGACATACAGGGGAACAAATAATTCTTCTGGAAAAAGTGCTAATTCGGTATCCATGATTGTGATCAAGGCAGTCCAAATGGAAGATCAGAATCTGGGCCAGAATCTGCAGCCCAGAATGTCAGCCCAATGAATCTTCCATATCTCCCTAACCAAAAAGTAAATTGGGCTGATATTTTAAAGACCGTTAGAAGACATCCGGGGCTTCATTTTTGTCTTATATGGACCACTCCAAATCGGCCATCTAGAAGGACTTTGAAGCGGATCTGTCAAGTAGATGCAAGCTGGATGCCATCTCGGGTCAAGGGTGGAGAAGTCTCCTCTCCACCTACTTTCCACCACCTATGCCTACCCTCATTGATTGGGATGACTTGGACTGTTGGAGCTCAGCATAAGGATCCAAATTTTCCTATTTAATGTAGTGGTGGTGAGGAGGAACTCATACCTTATTTCATGTAATGTTATTATGCTCAATTTTCGTTGTAATGCTTTCATTTCCCCATGTAAGTTTCTTTTTGTATTTCTAAGTTCTTAATCCAATTCCTTCTCTTCTCTTCTTCCAATTTCTATAATTAAATTTCTAAAATCACAGAAGCACAGTGATAACTCTGTGTGTTGGTGATACAGTTCACACATAGGTGTGAATTCCATTCACACACACGGAGGAGTGCTTGTTATTTCCGCGGTTTTACTCTCTTCAATTCAATTCTTGTAAGCCGTCTTCCGCCCACCATTGATAGCATATCATCAATGGAGGGATAACCCTTTAATGGGTTGATATTAGGAAGATGAAAAGGCTGGATTGAATGTTATTTAATGCATGAATTATTGTTAATTGGTTAAATAATTCAAGACTTCCATTCTTCAATTAATTTCGCTCCTCATCTTCACTGTGTTTGAAAAAGCTAATTCCAATTACTAAATTGACCATATAACTTGGAGAGATCATGAATCTGGTTCTCTAAGTATGTTGGTGACTAGTAATTGAGTTTATTTAGTATCTAACCAGAAAATGATGAAGTTAGTGTTATTTTGAAGAATGGTTTCATCAAGAATTAATAAAACCAAAAATTTGTCTAAAGAAATAAAATGCATTCAATCCACCCAAGCATAACCCTAAGATCAACCCATTTCATTATAATTGAACTCAACTAAGCTTATTAGTCTTCTCCCAAAAAACTTAAAAACAAATCCAAGTTGGCCACTTCATAGCCAAAAATCCATCCCTTAGGTTTTGTATCTTAGGTATCTTCTTAGGTCTCTGTGGAATCGACAACCCAAGCTACACTACAAGGACCGTTCTACCCTTCTTCTCTTGGGTAAATTTGGGCATGAACCAAATTTTGGCGCCGTTGTTGGGGACCAAGTAAGTACCTTAGATCCAAAAAAAACCCTTCTTTCCTCACCTCCATTCTTCTACTCTCGCCCAAGATCTCTTATCTTGTCCCTTTCTCGCTTTTTTTGGCGCATGTCCGCCTACACCCACGATTTCTCAAATAGACTAGTTAGGGTGGAAATTACTAGGATAGGGGAGTCAAGTGCACCTAGGGTATTGTTTAAATCAGATCCAAATATTCTTGAAACCCCAAAGTTAGAACTTTAAACAAGTCCAATGGAGGGTCATCCACAAAATCAAATTGTAAACCCTGGGGGGAATCAAATGGGAAACCAAAACCAAGAAGCTCCAAACTTAGGGAATGTAGTTGATCAAACCATGAACGACTACCTCAATCCAGCTTGGACCAATTCCCCCTCATACATTAGACAAAATTAAATAGGAGACACCAACTACATATTCAAACCCCATGTCCTAAACCACCTCCCAACCTTTCAAGGGATAGAGTCAGAAATGCCATACCTTCATGTCAAAGAGTTCAACGACATTGTTGAAACCATGTGTCCCCCACATCAACTAGAATCTGCTAAGATGAGGCTCTTTCCTTTTTCATTAAAGGATCGAGATAAAAATTGGCTAAACAACTTGAGACCTGCATCAATCCACTCTTGGGACCAACTGCAAAGAGAATTCTACAAAAAATACTTCCCTCATCACAAAACAATTGCAGTTAAAAAGAGAATCCAAAACTTTTTTGAAAAAGAGGGAGAGTCATTTTATGAAACATGGGAGAGGTTCAAAGACACCATAAACATGGTTCCACACCATGGGTTTTCCATACCTGAACAAGTGAGAATTTTCTATGAAGGGTTGGGTCCGGGTAATAAACAATTCATTGACATGATGTGTAATGAAACTTTTAAAAAAAAGGCCCCAAATGATGCTTACGAGTATCTGGAAAGTCTGGATGAACAAAACCAAACTTGGGGAACTTCACCTTATTCTAAAAAGCCACAAAGAACCACTGGAATTCATACACTTAGAGAAGAGGAAAGCCTTTGGTCTAAACTCGCAACACTCTCTAGAAAGGTTGAAGAGATAGACCTTAGGAAAGTCCATGAAATCCAAAATGTAGACCTTATTTGCACATTTTGTGACAAACATGACCATAAAACAGACAACTGCCCAACCATTCCATCCATCAAGTATGTTCTTCTAGGAGGACCCCCATTGGAAGTCAATGCCCTAAACTTTCAAAAGCCCCAATACCAAAACACCTTCAATCCAAGGTACAATGACCACCCAGGCTTCTGATGGAAGGATAACCAACAACATAGCCAACCACAAGGGCAAAATCCTTACCCTAAACAGAACTACCAAACCCATAATCAGTTTCAAACCCAACCTATCCAATAACAACAGCCACCAGTCCATTTTCAACAAACCATTCCACCTTCAAAATATCCCCCAGGGATAAACCAATCTTCTCAAGCACCAACCCAAACTGTTCCACAAATCCTACTAGAACAACTTTGCAAACAAATGGAAAGGATGAACTCGGAAGTCTCTTACCTTAAACAAGAACTTCAAACAATCAAAACTGGGAAGGCACCCATGCCTACCCAAGCCATTCCACAAAAAACAACAAGGGGCGAGTCAATTTGCACTCAATCAAATCATGAACAATTGAAAGCAGTGACAGTCTTAAGAAGTGGGAAATCAATTGAAAAACCTGAACAAACCATTTCAGAACTATTAAAAGATTCAACATCACTTCAAAATGATGAAGAAAAACCCAAATATTCTGAAAAAACCAATGAGAATGAGAAGGAACCACAACCACACCAAACACTCAAACAACCTGCTCCCTTCCCTCAACGCATGAGGGGGAAATCCAAGCCTGAACTGAGTGAAACCTTGAGAGAAATCTTCTCTCCAGTCAAGATGAACATTCCACTCTTCGATGAAATACAAACCATACCAGCCTACTCAAAGTAACTTAAGGACTTGTGTACTTTTAAAAGGAAATTTTTACATAAAAACCAAGTCCTTTTGGCTGCTAATGTGAGTAACACCATTCAAGGGACCATTCCTCCAAAGATGAAAGACCCGGGTTGCCCTTACATCAATGTTGAACTAGGAGAGAGAAAAGTTTTCAAGGCTTTGTGTGACCTAGGTGCCAGTGTAAACCTCATTCCTTATGCGATGTATTGTCAGTTAGGGCTCGAAGAACTCCAACCCACATCTGTCACTCTTCAACTCGCTGATCGCAGTGTTCGGGTTCCTAAGGGGATCTTAAAGGATGTTTTTGTGAAAGTTGAGAATTTCATTTACCCTGCTGACTTCATTATCCTTGACAATCATCCAAGCTTAGGTCCTAGGGAGAAAAACCCAATCATTCTTGGCCGTCCTTTCCTTGCAACAATCAACTCTGTTATCCGAGTCCGAAATGGGAACATGACCATCACCTTTGGGAATATGAGTCTAGACTTGAACATCTATAATGCAATCTCACAAATAGGAGATGACGAGGACATTCATGAAGTAAACATGTTAGGAAGCATTGAAAATGAATCCATAGAACATCAAGAAATATTTGATGGATGTTTAAGTCAGGATGAGAGTGATTTCCTTTGTTCACATGAAGGAAGTTTATCTCCTTGGCTCGAATCATTTTCAAATTGCTCCTATGATGATGTCTTAGGACCAACAATCAGTGAAACCTTTTAGGAAACCACATTCATGGAGACAACTCAAACTCCCTCCCCTAACCCAGGTCAATACAATCTTGTGGCTGAAACTTCTACACATGGGGAATCAATTCAATCTGAAAATCTAGGAAAAAAATTTGATCTTGATCCAATGCCCCAATCTTCTGCTGAAATTCTGAACCAACCTGATCATGAATTGAAGGAACTTCCTACTTACCTCAAGTATGCATTCCTAGGGGAAAATCAAACACATCCTATAGTCATATCTTCTTCTCTTGAAGCCAATCACGAGGGGATGCTTCTAGATTTCCTTAGGAAACACAAGAAAGCCATTGGTTGGACCCTGTCTGATATTCCTGGGATTAGCCCACTTATTGGAACTCATAGGATTACTCTTGAATCTCAATCCAAACCATGTCGTCAACCTCAGAGGAGACTCAATCCAAATCTTATGGATGTGGTAAGGAAAGAACTTCTTAAGTTGTTGAAAGCTGTTATCATCTACCCCATAGCTGAGAGTGAGTGGGTAAGCCCAATTCAAGTTGTCCCAAAGAAAGATGGAATCACTGTGATCACTAATAAGGATGTGGAAATTCTTCCAACTAGGGTGAGTAGTGCCTGGAGAGTCTGTATTGACTATAGGAAGCTCAACTCTTGTACCAAGAAGGACCATTTTCCCTTTCCCTTTATTGATCAATTCCTTGAGCGAGTGGCGACTCATCAATTATATTGCTTCCTAGACGGGTACTCAAGGTACAATCAAATCGAGTTCTCCTTGGAGGATCAAGGGAATACAACCTTCACCTGTCCATTCAGCACCTTTGCCTTCAAACGCATGCCGTTCGGGTTATGCAATGCCCCTGGAACCTTCCAGTGGTGCATGATGGGAATCTTCTCAGATATGGTAGGGGATTTTCTAGAGGTCTTCATGGATAACTTCTCTATCTTTGGGGATACATTTGAGGGATGTCTTAGGAATGTGGAGAGATTTTTGTCAAGATGTGAAGAAAAGAATCTGGTCCTAAACTGGGAAAAATGCCATTTCACGGTAAAATAGGGGTTAGTCCTTGGCCATATAGTCTCGGGTAGGGGAATTGAAGTTGATAAAGAAAAGGTTGACATCATTCGTCACCTTCCATCACCCAGAACTGTTAAGGAAGTGAGGTCCTTCTTAGGACATGCTGGTTTCTATAGAAGATTCATTAAGGACTTTAGTTGAATCTCTCGTCCTCTTTGTGATCTCCTCGTAAAGGATGCTCCATTTGTTTGGACAAAAAGCTGTGAGGGTTCATTTTCTACCCTTAAATCCGCTCTCACCTCTCCTCCCATTATGAAATCTCTAAACTGGGACCTTCCTTTCAAACTCATGTGTGATGCCAGTGACTTTGCTGTAGGAGCTGTGTTAGGAAAACGGTGTGATAAAACTCCATATGTGTTTTCTTATGAAAGAAAATCCTTAAATGATGCCCAAATCAATTAAACCACCACTGAAAAGGAGTTACTTTCTGTTGTGTTTTCCATAGAGAAATTAAGGTCCTACCTCTTAGGATCACCCATCATTGTCTTCACCGACCATTCAGCTCTAAAATATCTCTTCCAAAAACAAGATGCCAAGGCTAGATTGATTAGGTGGGTCCTTCTTTTTCAAGAGTTCGATTTAACCATTAAGGATAAAAAAGGTGTCGAGAATGTTGTAGCTGATCACCTCTCTAGGTTGGAATTCAATGACAACTCACATCACCTTTCTGTGTCTGATTGATTTCCCGATGAGAACCTCTATTCTGTGAGTGATTTCCCTTGGTATGCTGACATAGCCAACTTCTTAGTTTCAGGGGTCATTCCAAAATTCTTAGGGACCCAAGCTAGAAGAAAATTTCTTTCTGATGTCAAGCATTATGTGTTTGATGATCCATACCTCTATAACTTCTATCCTGACCAAGTCATTAAGAGGTGTGTGCCAGAATCCGAACAAGAGTCCATCCTAATGTTCTATCATAGTGAGGCTTGTGGAGGTCACTTTTCCCCTAAGAAAACTTCTTCCAAGGTTCTTCAATGTGGTCTCTTTTGGCCCACCCTCTCAAGGGACTCCTACACATTTTGTCAAAGCTGTCCTAGGTGTCAACAAGTAGGGTCCATCACAAAAAGGAATCAAATGCCTCCCACTCCAATATTAGTGGTTGAAATCTTTGACTGTTGGGGAATTGATTTCATGGGTCCCTTCCCAAACTCTAGGGGATATCTTTACATTTTCTTGGCTATCTATTATGTCTCAAAATGGGTTGAGGCCATTCCTACAAAATCCAATGACCATCAAACTGTGATTAGATTCCTTAAAGAAAACATCTTCTCTAGATTTGGGATTCCTAGGTCTATCATTAGTGATCGTGGAACTCATTTCTACAATTTCCCATTCTCATCACTCATGGAGAAGTATGGAATTTCTCACAAAGTGTCCACCGCTTACCACCCACAAACCAAAGCTGAGTTAGCCAATCGAGAAATCAAACAAATTCTTGAGAAAACTGTTAATCCATCTAGGAAAGATTGGTCGAGCAAACTCTTATATGCTCTTTGGGCATATCGAACAGCATTTAGAACCATCCTAGGAATGTCCCTATATAGGTTGGTTTATGGTAAAGCATGCCATTTTCCAGTGGATATTGAGCATAAGGCCTTTTGGGCAATCAAAAAAATGAACTTTGACATTTCTTTGGCCGGAATAAAGAGGAAATTGGATCTAAACGAGATTGAGGAACTTAGGATGGAGGATTATGAAAATTCAAGGATCAATAAAGCTAGAGTTCAAGCCTACCAGTCTAGGAATCTTAAAACTAAACACATTGAACCAGGGAAACCTGTTCTTTTGTATAGTTTTAAACTTCATTTGCACCCGGGAAAGTTGAGGTCTAGTTGCTCCGGTCCATACATAGTGCATAAGGTGTACCCCCATGGGGCTGTTGAAATTCAAGATCCCACCAATGGTCAAATATTTAAAGTTAATGGTCATAGAGTCAAACCATTCATAGATCCATTCCAAAAACATGAAGTTGATGAAGACCTGAGTGAACCTACCTTTGATGAAAAAAACAATTAATCAATTAGGGGTTTAAGTCGAGCTAACGATGTTAAACAAAGCGTTGAATGGGAGGAAACCCATATTTTTTTAAATTTACAATCACTTTATTGTTTTAATCAATTTTTTTAGCAAAAAAATTTGATATAATTTTACCTCATATTGTTGACCTGTTCTTCTCTTATGAGTATGGATGGGTATGAAAGGGGAGCGCCGTATTCATCCGTGTCACGCGGTGTGATCCCTGAGTATTATCTTACCCAGAAATTAAAAAGAAGATAATGTATCAACAATATAGGTGTTTTTAAGTTTTTATTTTATTTTATTTTATTTTATTTTATTAAAAAAAACAAAACAACAAAACAAAAAAAAAAATTAAAAAAAATAGTGACACGCCATAGGACGTGGGTCAAACCCCGTCACGGCTGGCGAAGCCGCGGGACTCAAACCCGGGACCGAAGGGAGACAGGGGCGCACGCCTACCACTAAACTACGGCGGTTGGTGCTTCCTTATTCTATCTTCTTTATATATATACTTATATTTTAAATTTTTATATATATACATAATTTAAAAAAAATTATTACTTGTTATGAGTGTCGATCGTTGGAGTTTCAAAATTAACAAGTATGTTTTGTCTTTAGTTTTATTTTATTTTTATTATTATTATTTTTTTAATTTTATTTTATTGTTGTTTATTTTTAGAAAAGGGAACCTCAAGGGGTTTCCATTTTGTCTAACAATGTTGGTTTTTGAGAATCAGGGGCTGCCAAGTTTGATGGATTTTCAGGGAAATCATAAGAGTACAAGCCTACACTACCGTGAGGATTCTTCAAGTGACATAGAGACCAAGGGATTAAATGAGAGCATCACAAACTTCAACATCAAATATCAGGTGAAATTGTTCTATGCTCCTATTCTCTGCCTCTACCCCTTCTAAATTATATTTTCTTTAAACACTGGGGATAGTGTTGTATTATGTTGGGGGGAGGTGGAAATAAAAATCAATCACATAGAGCAATAAAATGTGCGTGTTAATTGAATGAAAATTTTCCTTAACCTTGAACATGTTATTACACATTGCAAACCTTGAAAACTGAATATTAAATAATTTTGTAATCCTTGATTCTGATTTTAATACATGTTTAAGTTCATGAGCATAAAATTTTGGAAAGTGTGGCTGTCTAATGTGATTTTTCACTGTTACATTTTCATCCAATTTTTTAAAAAAAATTCACAATGCACGTCTGTTGGATTGTGGGGTATTAATTTGAATTCTTGGGGTCCCATAATAAATAGCATAGTTTTGGTGATCATTTTAAATTTAATATGAGTATTTTAAAAAATATATATATAAAAAAAAGAGGTGTAAAAAAAACAAAAAAAAAACAACAATAAATTTGCGCATAGAGCAATGAAATGACTTAATGTGTGGCTTTAGGCACTTGGGGATCGTGAATCCATAGTTGTCTGGCCCAGAGTTGGGAATTTTATCTCTATTTGTGGAAATTCGAATTTGTTTTTGAATGAGTTAACTTGAGATGATGCCCGAGTATGTGGGCTTCACTTGGTGCCCTAAGGCCTTTGAGCCTGGGAGTCATCGGCAAAGTCTCGCTACAAGGGTTGACTCATTTGAATGCAATTTCAATAACCATGGCAACATTGCAAAAAAAAAAAAAAATAGGGAAAAAATGAATACTCATATTAATATTAAAATGTGATTCCACCCAGCGCTTCTATCTTTTCCCCCTTGAATTAAAATGAACCCCCATGTCTATTGTGACACACAATACATCATCATGATTAATTGTAATTTGATGAAATATGGAATTGAATTTGATCAGAAGAATGGGCTTGGGCTTGGGTTATGCTTTAGAACCTACATTGCATTAAATTATTTTGATGGGATGCATATTTTTTTTGGTATGAGGTATTTTGGGGAGCATTGTTTATTAAAATGTTTTTGGAAAAGGGAATTTGATTTTCATAATCTTTGAGTTATTTTCTCGGGACCAGCAAATGTCAAGTTGGGGGGTGTGATTAGACAATAAAAACAAATTTTACAATTACATTTTATTGGGATTAAAAGTTCATTTTTGATCATATGGGCCTGAGTTAGTACATTTTAATTTTAAACATCCACTCTCATCAATTGTGCACTTCATGCCTAATGTACACCAATTTAAGCCCAATGACTCATCTGATTTTATTGAATGTAATTATTAATGTTTTAATATTATATTTTTGTAAATGTATATTCACTTAAAATTTAAATGTTTCTCATTCAGGGAGCAAGGAAAGATTCATAAAGGATGATGAAGATATTTGGTGATGAAAGAAGACAATTCTGGTGAAGGCAGATTGGACACCAACCCACTGTTGAGGATGTGGGTCCCACAATACTAGACCAATGAAACCCAAATTTCTTCTGATGATAGAAGACATACAGGGGAACAAATCATTCGTCAGGACAAAGTGCTAATTCGGTCTCCATGATGGTGATCAATGCATCCCAAATGGAAGATCAGAATCTGGGCCAGAATCTGTGGCCCGGAATGTCATTCCAATGAATCTTGCATATCTCCCTACCCACAAATTATATTGGGCTTATATTTTACAGGCTGTTAGAAGACATCCGGGGCTTCATTTTTGTCCTCTATGTCCCACTCCAAATCTGCCATATAGATGTACTTGTAAGAGGATCTGTCAAGTTGATGCAAGCTGGATGCCATCTCGGGTCAAGGGTGGAGAAGTCTCCTCTCCACCTACTTTCCACCACCTATGCCTACCCTCATTGATTGGGATGACTTGGAATGTTGGAGCTCGGCCTAAGGATCCAAATTTTACTATTTAAGGAAGTGGTGGTGAGTAGGAACTCATACCTTCTTTCATGTAATGTTATTATGCTCAATTTTCGTTGTAATGATTTCATTTCCCCATGTAAGTATCTTTTGGTATTTCTAAGTTCTTAATCCAATTACTTCTCTTCTCTTCTTAAAATTTATATAATTAAATCTATAAAATCACAAAAGCATAGTGATAAGTCTTTGTGTTGGTGATATAGTTCACACATAGGTGTGAATTCCATTCACACACACGGAGGAGTGCTTGTTATTTCCGCGGTTTTACTCTCTTTAATTCAATTCTTGTAAGCCCTCTTCCGCCCACCATTGATAGCATATCATCAATGGAGGGATAAAACTTTAATGGGTTGATATTAGGAAGATGCAAAGGCTGGATTGAATGTTATTTAATGCACTAATTATTGTTAATTGGTTAAATAATTCAAGACTTCCATTCTTCAATTATTCTCGCTCCTCATCTTCACTGTGTTTGAAAAAGATAATTCCAATTACTAAATTGACCATATACCTTGGAGAGATCATGAATCTGGTTCTATATGTGTGTTGGTGACTATTAATTGAGTTTATTTAGTATATAACTAGAAAATGATGAAGGTAGTGTTATTTTGAACAATGGTTTCATCAAGAATTAATAAAACCAAAAATTTGTCTAAAGAAATAAAATGCATTCAATCCACCCAAGCGTAACCCTAAGATCAACCCATTTCATTATAATTGAACTCAACTAAGATTATTAGTATTCTCCCAAAACACTTAAAAAAAATCCAAGTTGGCCCGTTCATAGCCAAAAATCCATCCCTTAGGTTGTGTATCTTAGGTATCTTCTTAGGTCTCTGTGGAATCGACAACCCAAGCTACACTACAAGGATCGTTCTACCCTTCTTCTCTTGGGTAAATTTGGGCGTGAACCATGCATCATATAGTCACTTGTTAGAGATAACATGTCATGTATTCTTGTCATGCCATTTAGGGTGCATCACTGATTTCATGCTGTTGTGATAGATGATGTTCTAGATATGCTTGATATTATGATAAATGCCATGATAGAATACTTTCTATTTTGAAAGGGTATTGGATTGTGTAAAGTTTCTTTTGGATGGATTCCAAAATTTTGACCCTGAGGTGTATGGACCCTCTTGGATTAGAATTTGGTGGATCATTTTTGAACTTTAATTGATTTTTTGTCAAGTTATGACATGAATAAAGATTCCAAACTTTTAATTCGTAGGATTATGGGATCTCACGCATTGGAATTTTTCATTCCTTGGACAAAATTATAAGTTTTTAGGTGTTATAAAGAAGTTTCATAGGCTTAATGTCTAGAAATCCAAACAACACAGTGTGTGGTGTTATGAACACATGCCATGTGTTCTTCTGTTATGGAAGAAATAAATTTTCTTAAGTATATGTCGTGTATTGGGAGTACACGCCAAGTAGTTCTTGACAGTGTGACTGACTGTGTGAGAAGAGACATGAGGTTTGGAAACCTTTGGTAGAAGACAATGTGTCTGGATTGTACACACCACATTGTAAGGACCGTGTATCTGGTCATGTGACTAACGACATGGGTGGATAAAACTTAGGTTGTACACGCCATGTCCCATTCTTGATTTCCGTGTAGAGTTGACTGTGTCTCCGATCATGTGACTAACGACACGGGTGGTTAGAACTTAAGTGGTACATACCATGTGTAGGGTGAACATGCCATGTAGTGTTACCTAGGAGAGAACCGTGTGGTTGAGCCGTGTGGTTGAACCATGTAGAAGGACTTGGAAAGGAGGGAACATTCAAGTACACACCATGTCTGAGGATGAACACACCGTGTGTAGGGGTGTTACATGAATAGGTTTTTTATAGGTACACGTCTGTGTTGAAACCTAAGGGAACACGCTGTGTGGTAGATATACATGCCGTGTAATCCTGTTTTGAAAAACTTGGATTTTTTATTCTCATGTTCCTTTCTTTCAATTCTATATTTTAGTCCCTGATAATATTTAACTGAGGTGTGTCCTTGAACTTTCATATTCATTCCACTGAGACGTACTCTGGTTGTATTCTAGGTGCAGGGTGATGACCAGACACCAGAAAGGATAGATCAGGGACTACCAGAAGATCCTCCCCTTAGGAACATCTTGGCACCAACTGTTATACTGGATGCAGGTGCTGATGCACAATTTTGTGAAGGAGTTTTGAGGATGCTACAAACTTTTCATGGAGCACCACATCCTTCCCCTTCTATGGAAGAGCTGAAGAGGGTGGTACAACATCAACATCCTCCCACCTTTTCTGGGGATGGAGGACTATAGGCTGCATAGTCATGGTTGGAGGCCATGCTAGCTATCTTTGATCATCTAGAGATGCCTTCGGAGAGGAGGGTGAAGCTTGATATGTACATGCTACATGATTACACCAAGATATGGTGGGATGTTATCTCATAGTCAAGACTTCATTAGGATATAGATTGTGAAGAGTTTTAGAGGACCTTCTATGACTATATCTATCTCGAGACGTTGAGGGCCAATCGAGATTGAGATTTCATGCATTTGGAGAAGGACGATCTTTCAGTTATGGATTACTCATCCCATTTTATAGAGATTCAACATTTCACACCTTTTCTGGGAGGTGAAGAGTTATCTTTGGCTAGGATATTTAAGGATGGTCTTAGGTATGACATCTGATCGCAGGTGAATGTTTTTAGGATTAATTTGGTGATGACTATAGTGAACCATACGCTGATTACTGAGCATAATATGAGGCATTTGGGAGCTGTGATCCATGACAGTTCAACATCCCGGGTTGGTACTCATTCATTAGATATCTAGAAGCACCGTAGAGAGATTTCACATTATGTTTCTTCCGATAGCTAGGTGATATGACACATGTGCGGGAAGAGTGGGAATACAAGACCACATTGCCCAAAGGACCCAATTGAGTGCTGATCTTGCAGAAAGATGAGTCATCTTCAATGTTTTTTTCTAGTTTTTCTTACCAGTAGCTAGTGATAGGGGATCAATTATGACTCCACATTCAGGAGAAGGGCCACCAGTTTCTCATTAGTTGGGGAACTAGAGTTTTTTCGGCCATTCAGGACGAGGAGGTGGTCATGGACATGATAGCCAAACGGTAGGCATTCAGAGACAACATGGTGGATCAACTCAGGGTAGTCAGGCAGGGTCACAGGTCCACGATATAGGTCAGAATTTTTTAGTTGAATATACCCAACATGAGAAGAATCTATGACCCTCTATAGTTAGAGGTATGATTCTAGTTGCCTCAATTTTATCTTCTTCTCTTTTTAATATTTTTCCTTCCCATAGTTTCATATCCATTTCCATTATTGAGAGCCTTGGGCTCTGCATCTTTACTTATGATGATGTTATGACACTAGAAAATCCATTGGGGATTAGGAAGACTAGTATATGTTAGTGCAATGAGTTCCCTCTCGAGGTTGGTGGGTGTCACTTATTATGGGACCTCTATGTCCTAGAGATGAAAGACTTTTATGTCATCATCATGATGGACTGGTTGGTAACATTCTAGGCCTTTGTTGACTATTATCACCGTAGGGTGAGTTTCAAGTCACCAAAGGGAGGGTCTTTTCTATACAAGGGTGAATGGGATGTCTAGGAAAGCAGATATGGACCTGGGCATCATTGGTTGGGAGGAATTATAGACTAGATTTCTAATTTGTATTTGGATGACTAGGGGAATTCACAGATGGAATTTTCTCCAGTGGTGGATCATTTTAGAGACATCTTTCTAGACAAATTTTTAGGTTTACCTCTGAAGTGAGAGGTATATTTATCTACTAAGATTGTGCTAGGTGTGGCACCAGTGTCAATTCCTCCTTACAGGATGGCTACACCAGTGTTACAGGATCTCAAGAAGTAGTTGGAGGAGTTGTAGGAAAAGGGTTTCATCCAACCCAATACCTCCCCTTGGGTTTCTCCTATCATTTTTGCAAATAAGGTAGATGGTACCCTCAGAATTTGTGTGGATTATCGAAAGATGAACCAATTGATGGTTAAGAATTGATATCCCTTGTCGAGGATTGATGATCGGTTTTGATTAGATCTATGGATCCTGGGTGTTCTCGAAGATTGACTTGAGATCCAGTTATCATCAATTGCCTGTTATACCATCAAATATATGTCTTACTACCTTTCAGAGTAGGTATGGTCTATACAAGTATGTGGTTATGCCATTCGATCTCACAAATGTACCTGTAGTTTTTTAAGGAACCGATGAACCAAGTGTTCCATATTTACTTGGATTATTTTTTGGTAGTCTTTATGGAAAATATCTTTGTGTACTATCACACTCAACAGGACCATGCCACCCATCTTGAGATTGTATTGAGTACACTGAGAGAGCACCAGTTATATAATAAGCTCTAAAAATGCCACTTTTGGATGGACCAGATTCACTTATTGGGTCATGTTATCTCAGAGACAAGAGTGTTAGTAGACCCATAGAAAGTGAGAGCAGTAGTTTCCTATGTGAATCTGAAGAATGTATTTAAGGTACAGAGTTTTCTAGGGCCGAATGGTTTCTACAGGCACTTTATATAGGAATTTTCATTCTTAAAAACACCACTAATGGGCCTTAATAAGAATGGTTTGAAGTACTTGTGGACAAATTCCTTTGATTCAGCCTTTCAGGAGATGAAAGGGAGATTGAATTCAGCACCGATACTAATTTTGATAGAGCAGGGAAAGAGTTGCACCATTTACTAAGATGCATAAAGTATTGTTCTGGGAGTAGTTCTTATGAAAGGGGAATGAGTCGTTGCATATAGGTCTTGTCAATTGAGGCAATATGAGAGGAATTAACTGACACACGATCTCAAGTTATCTATATTTTTTCATTCTTTACTTTTTTGGAGAAATTATATTTTGGGAGATAATTTTGTGGTGTACACTGACCAAAAAAGGCTTAGGTACATCTTTACTCAGTGTGACCTGAATTTGAGATAATGAATGTGGGTTGAGTACCTTAAGTATTTTGAATTTAAGCTTACCTACATGCCTGGGAAAGGCAACGCAGTGACTGATGCGTTGAGTAGAAGGACTTAGATACAGGCAGTTTAGGAGGCCAACGGTGAGTGGAATCTTATGTATCTATTCTCTGAGATGCATTTGGAGGTGCATGAAAGATAGGGGCAGATGTTTCTTTATTTTATAGCTATTACCTCTACAGGCAGTTCAGGAGGCCAATAGTGAGTGGCAGCTTATGGATTTGTTATCTTAGATTCATTTGGAGGTGCATGAATGATAGGGGAAGACATTTATTTCTTATATAGCCATTACCTCTACTCTACATGATCGATTGAGAATGAGGTAGCTATTAGATTATGATGGCCTAGTCCTATGGGAGAGTGTGTCAAGTGAGGACCCTACTCTTGGATAGACCGTAGTTGAGGATGAGGTCCAGCGTTTTCATGAATGCATATGGGTGTCAGCAGACATACGTGAGGAGTTGATGTGGGATTTTCATTCCTCAGTTTAGGAAGTTCATGATAGTGTTACCAATATGTATCAAGATCTACACCGTAAGTATTGGTGGCCAGGTATGAAGAGAGATGTTGTTGTTTTTGTTATGAGATTTTCCACCTATCAGCAGGTGAAGGTGGAGCATCAACGACCAGTAGGGCCTTTTCATCAGTTACCCATTCCTGAGTGGAAGTGGAATGATGTCTCAATGTATTTCGTGATGGGTTTACCGAGGTCTACTCAAGGGAATGATGCAGTTTGGGTTGTTGTTGACAGACTCACGAAGGTTTAATATTTCTTGTCAATAAATGAAACCTTTAGTGTTGATGATCTTGGAAGGTTGTACATCTGGTAGATTGAATGTTTTCATGGGGTTATGCACTCTATCATTTCAGACATTAATGACCATTTTACTTCTCGCATCTTTCATGGACTATAGAGGGCTTTAGGTACACTGGTACTTCCGAGCACAACTTACCATCCCAAAACTGATGGCCAGTCTGAGCACATGATTCAGGTTTGAGAGGACATGCTTTGAGCATGAGTCTTAAATTTTGGGGGGTATTAGGAGAGAAAATTAACCCTAATAGAGTTTTCCTATAATAATAGTTTTCAGGAGATGATTCAAATGGAACCATATGAGGCTTTGTATGGTAAGACATGTTGATCACCCCTATGTAGGCTAGAGTCAGGAGAGGCAGTTATGCTGGGACCTCATCTTGTCCAGGAGACCACTGAGCAGGTGGAGTTGATTCGGAAGAGGATGGATATTGCACAATCTTTCTAGAAGTCTTATGTTGATCGATAGATATGACCTCTGGAGTTTGAGGCCAGAGATTAGGTTTTCTTACATGTCTCACTGAGGTTGGGACATAAGAGTATTAGGAGACATTGAAAGGTTTCACCGAGATATGTCGAGCCGTTTTAGGTTTTGGAGAGAGTCGAGTCAGTTGCCTATTGGTTGTAGATACCTCAGAGGTACCAGACTATGCATGACGTCGTCCATGTTTCTCAGCTACAATGTTACTTTTCAGACCCGTCTCATGTTTTTCAACCCAAGGAGGTTGAGTTGGAGGTGTATGCATCCTTCGAGGAGCACCCTATTCGGATTTTGGATCACAACTTGAAGGTTCTCCGTGGCCGGTATGTTCCTCTAGTATGGGTGCAATGGATGCACGGGTGAGTATAAGATGAGACTTGGGGAGAGGCAGGCCAATGTACAATCACGGTGGCCTGATTTTTTTGAAGATTCTTCATCACCACCCTTAGAAGGGAAATTTTTTGACGAATTTCTTTAAGAGGAGAAGTTTTTAAGAATCCAAATCATCATTTCAGGTAAAAATATTTATTTCGGGTTTTTTTTGTGGGAAAAATAAGAAAAGGGAAATTTTATAAGTACACGCCATGTACTCCTAAGTACACACCATGTACCCAGTTTCCATGGGTAGCCGTGTACTGGCTGTATAATGGTCGAGTACATGGCCATGTTAGGTGACCTGGAGGACCGCCTAAATCAGGGGCTAGTTGAGGCTAGTACATAGTGTGAAAATTAAATGAACATGCCATGTACTTTTCTTTTTATTTTATTAATTGGCTCGGGGTCGTGTCTTATCTCCAGAATGTTCTTCTTCTAACCTTAGTTTTTCTAGGATTGACCAGGAATGATGATCAAAGTACAAGCCACCGTTCCTCCATCCAAGCTCTGTTTGAGACACCGTCAGGTGAGTTAGATTCCAACTGGTGAGTTCTATCTTCCCCTAGAGCCTCTCTTCCTGATTTCTCCTCTCTCTTGAGTTATCGAGGGTTCATTTTTACAATTTTCGTATATCTATGTCGTTCTAGGATGATTCAAGGGTCGACATTCAATAGCGTTCATCATAAAACATCGAGGTAGGTGGTTTGTACCTTTACTTGTTTTTATTTGAATTATATATGCAAAAAGTGATGAATACCCATGTTTAGGGTATTGCGTGTTTTGAAATTTGACCCTTTTGATTACCTGTTTTGATATGGTAGACTGAAAAAGGGTAATTGGTATGCATAAGGTTTAATACCTAGATTATGGATGTTTTTTCCCATGTTTGTTTGATTATGTCCATTTGATCACGAATTGCATGTGAGGCTTGCATTGTTTCCATGAATTGTGTTGTTAGGATGGAGTTACTGTTTATTTGAGACGCACGTGATTTTCATTGTGAAAGTATGGAAAAGGGGAATTGATGGTCAGAGATTCCTGAGGTAGGGTCATTTATGTATAATTATTGTAATCATTGACTAGAGGTATTGATTGTGAAAGCTTCCATGGGGTCATTGACCAAAGGGGTTAGATCAATAGAGCTACCCAGATGGTCATTATTAAATGAATGTTGGAACATAGGGAATTGACTGTGAGAGTTTCCATGGGGTCATTATAATTATTGTTTCTATGCAGACTAAGGGTTATTGACCCTGAGAGCTACCCAGGTGGTCATTTTTATTTGATTAGTGCTATGTAGAACCAAAGGGATTATACTATGTGAGATTTTCCAGAGGGTATTTATTATTTATAGAATTAATGAGAGGTTAAACCAGAGGGGTCAGATTGTGAGGACTTTTTCAGAGGGTTTCTTTTGAATGTTGATTGATTGTGATGAGTCTTAGAATCCAAAACACAAGCTTGGAATCCGTATTACTTGGTTGGTTTAGATGGTTTTCTGGGCCATCTGTTGTTACTTTTATATAGGGGGATACAAAGCTTAGGCTAGATATCGAGGTTACATTATTCAATGGATTTATTAATTAATAAATTGAAATTAATGTAATTAGAAACATTTGGACTTTTTACTTTTGAGTACCTATTAGTTCATTGCTTCATTTTCTATATTGCCTGCTATATATATTCACTGATAGTTAGGCATAGATCTTTTTGTGGTTGCCTACTGGGATTCATCTCACACCCTATTTGGGTCATGCTTTTGAACCCAAATAGATTTTATGGTTTCTGGTATAGATAAGGGCCAAAACCCTTCTTCATCAAGTACTTGATTTACATGGAGCTGGAGAGCATGACACCAAGCTGAGGATTGCAATGTTGTGGAGTTTACTATTTTCTATAATTTGGTTTCTGTACTGTATATCCATAATTGTAACTTGTTTGTCTATTTTTCTAGATTATTATGACATGAATTATTTATTTATATATGATGCAGTTGTTTATTTTATCAGTCTTCCGATATTTACTTCTGTTGTATGGTATTACTGATTCTTCTACTGTTTACGATTTTTTTCCACTGTGTTACTTTTCCAATGAGGGAATAACTTCCCCAATATCACACCCAAGGACCTCACTACTAGTCAGAAACCTCTATCATTTGGGGAAATGCGCATGAGGCCATGTGACCAACTAGGTATGGGTAACCTTTGGATGGTACTTGGAATCTAGGTGTTACATTTTATTCAAATGGGGTTGAAATGAAAGTTACCAAGTAATAAAGGGTTTCTTAACTCAATTTTTTTTGTTGGGTTATAAATCTTATTAATTGACTTAGTTATGCCATGATTATGTGTAAATTGATCTATAAATTATTTTATTCTATATTTCTATTTTTTTTGGATTTACATTTTTTAAAAACCATATCTTCATTTATTAATTCAGAATTCAATGATATGATTATTATAAGGGTTATTCATCTCAAATTCCCTTCCTTGGGAAATATGTTTATGATATGAACCTATCTTATTTTATGAGGTGTATATAATACCCATTTGACATGTTATGTCATCAATATATTTATGTTCAAGATATTTAAAGTTTCATTTTATGTTATTCTTTCATGGGGCATATGATTGAAAAGTTACCAAAGTGGAAAAAGCTTTATATTAAAATCTCCATTATTTTTTGGATTGTTTATGTTAATGGTTCATTTTGGAGGAAATTATATAAACTTATTTTCTTGAACCACATATATTTTCTTCAACTCTGATTATGAATGTGGTTTATATGTTTAATTTCAATTTCCTCCTTTATTTATTAGATAAACATTAAAAAATCCATTGGTAAGTGATATCGATCTTATATCTTCTTTTAGATCGGGAATCATTATCTTTCATATCCATGTTTTCTAAAATGTTTTAAAAAATGTTCATTTATAAACATAAATTATTTATGAAATCAATTTTATATGATCTTTGACTATATTATAAAAGGTTTTAAAATATAAATTTATCAACATTTTACAAATGGGTCACTTTAGACCCCCTTTTACAAAATGTTTTAAAGGAATGTTTATTTTTAACATTTAAAACATGAATGGATTTTCCTACTATCATGACCATTATTTTATTTGAATCTTACTTTATACTTTTCCAAGGTTATTTTTTATGAAAATAATTTTCAAAATAATTTTGAAAATATTTACTTTTTTAAAGTGATTTTAAAAAGTAAAAGGATATTTTCCTCAAGAATTATTTTAATGATATTTTCATGGTATTTCCACTCATCAACATCAACAACCCTTTATGTTACTGATGCTATCTTGGGGATATTTTTTATTTATACTATTCTCATTATTTCTTTAGATAGATTATGATTTTTTAAAGATATTGTCATGGAACCAATTTCTTTTCCACATGTTAATCAAGTTATGAAACGAATAATGGACACTTCTATGAGTTTATGATTTGGTGAATGATATATGTAATTTATTTATGTTATGGTTCTTTTAAATTATTTAATAAGGGTTATCCCCATTTTAACTCATGAGTGATCCTGATATAGCTTATACGATGGGTGCACCCAGGTACTCATATAATGCATTGGGTAATTACATTGGAAGTAGACCGTATGGTTATTCCAATTTGTAAGGGTCCTATAAGGGTTCTATAATGATAATTATCCAAGATACCAATATGTTTTAATTGTGGTTGGTATGGGTCTTTAAGGATTCCCTTAATCAATATTGGCATCACATGGCTAATGATTAATGATTGAAATGACTCTTACCTTTGTTAAATATTTATTCTATGTTTCATGATTGATGATTGAGGTATTTATGGGTATGAATTCCTTATGTTCTAATCACAAACTTTGTATATTTCATCTTAACCATATTCTCATCTTACTCTCACAGATAAAATTAATTTTTAATGATTATGTTTTCTCTTACTGAGCATTTTCGCTCACCCTTCTTATGTTTCCTGTTTCACATGTTATGAATAATGATGTTAATATTTGTGTCTAGAAAGGTTTATTATGTGAAGAATTTATTAAATATATTTAAGACATAATATGGAATATAAAAAAGTATTTATAATGGTATAGGTACTCTCTTGAAGTCATGGGTATTGTTTATGTAAGATTTTTTCCCCAATTCTCTAAAACTCTAAACCTAATTGTTCCCTAGGTTTGTAAGTGGTCCAATATTTTAATTTTTTGTTGTAAATTTTTGATGAAAAAAATGGGTCACATTTATTGGTACCAAATATAGAAATGTATAATTTATATTTTTAGCACCAGATCTTGGAGCGTGGGTTTCAAGTTGTTACAATATTATATGATCTCCATAAAAAGTTTCAAAACATAAAAAAATGGGAAGATATAAAATATTTTGTGGAACCAAAATAAAATAACGTAGATCTTATAGAAGATGCAACCAAAATTATACATCTCACTATATCTAGACTCACATTAAATTCTACTAGTAACTTCTCCAGTGCATGAAACTGCTTTACTCTAGAGGCCTATGGAAGGATCCATATTGACTTTCATGCTTCTTACTATTCCATAGTTACCTTTATATATGGTAATATATAACTATATAGGGGAATATATTGATCTTGGAAGAACATATGTAGATGAACTCAGTGACCATATGCAATATAGGTCTTCATAGGTGCCGAAAAAGATCATCTGGTGTGCCCTACCTTGCCACACTGATATCTAGTCAAGGTTAAACTAATATCCACTTTAGATAGATTATAAAGAGACCACTAATATGAGATGCCCACACCACCCTTATGATTATTATTCAACTTTCTATTCTTCCCATGCATGCCAATAAAATTTCAAATGGGTGGAAGAGTAAAAAAACAAGCATAATTTCCTACTAAGTCAATATCTTCCATGATATCCTTATTGACTATCATAGCACATGTGGTGAAATTCAATATATAAACCTAAGATCAGATATTATTTTTGGGACCAAGTTGGATGGATATTGTTTTCAAAAAATGAAAGAAGTTTGTTTTTAGAATGTTTTCATTTATTTTCAAAGAAGAAAAGAAATAAATTTACTTTGTAATGTTGAAAATTGAACTAACCATAATATTCAATAAATAAGACTCAAAAATCTTAAGAAGGTCAATCAGAATGGGAATATGTTTTCTAGAAGAAAAGGTTCATCAACATCACCTTGAGCCCTTGAGTTTTGAATGAAAATATGATTATTATGGGAAAGAATTAGATTCTTTGTGACTATGATAAAATATGACTACTCTTTTATATTTTTTTAATTTTCAAAAATCATAAGTTTTCTGAAAACTTGTGATGCTAGAATTATGAAGGAAAGGGGTAGTGATGCCAATCAAATTTGGCCTTAGTTGGAAAGAAAGATTTTTTTAGAAGAATAGAAAGTTATAAATACTTAATAATGTATTTAAGATGATTCTGAAGTTGATATTCAATTTATTCAAAATCATGATGAAGATATGATACAAGAAGAAGTTTGAAAAGAAAGAAAAGTTCCTAAAGCTGGAGCTTTCTGATCTCCTTCCATCAGTGTGAGATCATCAAACATAGAATTGTATGAAGTATGTAATGTTTTTATTAGAATGTGATAATGTGAAGATTTTTTTTTCATTCAAACCAACATATGATAAGAAAAAAATATTCAAAGAAAGAAGTGGTATGAATCATAATTAGAGAAGGAAATAGGTTGTTGAAGTCAAATCTTCTGGAACTAATTCATTAGACGCAGTGTTCCACCGATTATCGAAGTTATACTAATAATTATTATCAGATGAAAGTCAAAGTTATATTTTTTTGAGGTAAATTATTAGAACCAATAAAAATAAAATAATGTGAAGTTTATTAGGACTAGTATGAAGAATAAAATAAAATCTATTAATAATTTATAAAAAATTTCAACCCAGATGGATTGTTGATTGTTTTTCAGGTAGTAACTTTGTTTTCCTTAACAAGTAGGTCAAACGAAAATTAATAATTTGATTTGTTTTCAGGTGGTTAAAGAGAAAAATAAGATTTTTTTTCATGTAACAATTAAGTTAAGAGCCCTCAGATTGGAGATGAAACTGATAAATCTGAGGGAAGTAGAGACTTATCTAAAAAACATAGGCTAATACTAATGTCTCAATCAAATGTAGGATCACTAGTCTAAAGAAAATCAGAAGGACAAATATTTCTTGAAGAGTTAAAATAAGATTCAATAGTGTTTTCAAGGGGAGCTTAATGTTCTAAGAATGTGTTTTTTTTTTCACTAGTTGGTATAGATCATCATAATGATAAGAAATGTGTTTTATACATATCACATTTAGAACAAAGAAATATATTGAATAATATACTATATTCATTATAATGAGAAAATTAGAATGTGTAGATATCCTTTCAAATTGGTTTGGAGTAACATAATTAAATTTATTCAATTATGATTTGTTTACAAGTGGTTTAAGAGAATCAGAGTGACTAAATTCATTTATCATAATGAAGAAATCATATTGGCCAATCAAAATCATAATTAAAATTAGTCTGAAGATTGTAAAGAAAATACAATGATAGATATAGTTTTAATAAGATTTGATTTGTTTCCAGAATAAATGATAAGAGTGAAGATGCATTGAATAATTCTAGATGCACATAAAATTCAAGGAGAGTTTATGTTTTGGGAAAATTTGGTTGAGTAGGAAGCATTTTTAGAATCCCGAACAAACCTATTTTGGTTTGACTATAAATGGAAGAAGTACTTTGGAATTTCTTGACATAAGTACTATTCACTAAAAGAGAACATAAGACAGAGCATTGAAGAATTTTAGAGATAAGATTTTTCCATATCGATCATTATTGATTAAGTTTTCCAAATAGAATAAGAAAGGAGAAAAGACATGATCATATTCAATCAATCATCATATCATGATGAATTATTAGATCAAGAAAATCTTATTGAGATTTCTGGACCAAGGAATAAGAAGTTCAAAATTGTTTTAGTGGTATTCTAATAGATCTATATTTCTGTATTGATCAATAAGACTTGGGAATCAGATTGGGAAATTAGACTGAGTGTCAGTACGAAGTCTAGAGGAATTTTGTGCCTACTATTGGATAAGAAAGTGAAGAATTGTTTTGTAGAACATATTCATGAAAGTTGATTAAGCAGCATCGTAACTTGTTTGTTGCAATTTTTTTATTATATCTTTTTTTACTTGAATCGCATGAACTATTGTATTGATTATAGTGCCACACAAGTGTAAGGGAATATCCTACTCATCGTATTCCACAAAAATAGACTATTTTTAAATTAATTGTGTGGTATTGTATTGATTCCAAACTATACTAAGGACGTAGATACTCTTGTTGAGTAGTGAACCTTTTAAATTTATGTGTTCTTATGGTTATTTTTTTTGTTTTGTTTTTAGAATGTTATCAACTATTTAACAAGAGGTGAAGGTTTTTTCAAAAAGGGGAAACTTAAAATAAAAAGATAACACTAATTCAACCCACCCATTATCAGTGGTACATTGATCTTTTTGGGAAATATAAATTGGTCTTAGAGTCGGAGGTTCCCTTAATTTAGTCTTTGCTGATTTTTTAAAGAGAAGTTAATAAAGAGTCTGAATTATGTCAACAGTAAAGGTATTCTGGTCTTTGATGGTAAGAACTATAATATATAGAAATATATAATGTTTCATTATCTCATGAATCTTGGATATGATGTTCATGAAGTTACAATAGATGGATTTCCTCCAATTGATGATAAAGTTCATATTACATATATTGAAAAGAAGAACCTTGATAATTATGGAAGAGCTAAAAATGATTTACTCTCATCACTTTTTGAAAATGAATTTTTATGAGTGAAAGGTGTTTCCACTACCAAAGGTATCTGTAATAAGCTGAAAAACATTTACGAAGGCAATACAAAAGTGAAGAAGAAAAAATTACAAATATGGAGGCTGATGTATGAATATTTGAAAATAGGTAAGTATGAATTTGTTGGGGACTTCTTTACCCGAGAAAGTGACATTGTCAGCACTATTGGATGTCTTGGTGAAAAGTTTGAGGATTATACAATTGTTGAAATGATCTTAATAATTCATCCCGACAAGTTTAATGCTAAAGTCTCCTCATTTGAAGATAGAGATCCTGAAACTCTCTCTCTGTATGATCATCAAAGTACTATACTTACTTATCAAATGAGATGGGAGAAAATAATGAAGGAAAAAATAATAAGGTTATGGAGAAATGTATTTCAAGGTATCCAAGAAATAAAATTCTAAGATTTTTTTTGAGAAAGTTGATATCACTGACTTTGAATTTAAAAATGAGTTATGTAAAAATATTGATGAATCTCTATTCTTGTTTTATAAAAATGTGAGAAGAGGTACAAGTAAATATAAAAGGAAAATTCCCTTGAAGTGTTGTAAATATGGAGTTGTTGGACACTTTGTGGCTAATTTTCATCAAAGAAAGAAATAATATGATAGGAATGAAGAAGAATAAAGGCCACAAAGGTATTATAAGAAAAATAATGACAATGATAAATCTATTTCTAGAGGGAAAGATAAAAAATTCTCCAAATCCCAAATAAGAAGCCTCTTATCTAAAGATGACGATGAAGAAGACAACAAAGTTGAATCTGGAAAATATACTGAGCATACTGGTGAGAATACTTTGATTTCAATAGTGAGCAATGAATAATTACTAAGCAGTAGTAATGAAGAAGAAGAAGAAACTCAATTATAATTTCTTCTTAAAAAAAATTAAAATAACTCTAATGTATGATTGAGAGGCTTAAGAAAGAAATTAGAAAGCTGAGAATGAAAATAATTCTTACAAAAAACAAGAACATTTTTATATTGGGAATTTCAAGATAATGAAATAGATCAATTATTTGAAGAAATTACTTGAGAAAGAAAAGAATTGTAATGCACATCTAGAGGTAAAGTTTAAGGAAAAAGAAGAAGAGTTGCAACTTTTCCAACAAAAACATTCTAAATATTAATAGAGAGGTAAAAGTTTTAAAAAATCTATCTTTAAATTTGGTGAATTTTATCTTAATGAGGAAAATAAGGATCGAGAAAAGTTACCTTTAAAGTTTGAGAAGAAATATGGATTTATTTTTGAGAAGAAGAAATCTGTAAAAGTTATGTATGTATCCAAGACCAACAAAGTAGATAAATCAGGATTGACTTAGAATTTTGAGTCTAAAAAAGATCCATTACTTATGGTTTTGAAAAGGATAAAAAGAAAACCGAAATGAAAGAGCATAATCTTGATGAAAATAGAAAGGTTAATGGGAAATAATATTCTAATAACAAATATAAGAAGGTTTCTGAGAAATATTTTCACAACTCTGGGAAGTATAGAAGTTTTAGAAGAAAATATTCATTATATGGATACTTCTGGTATTTTTGTGGATTTAGACATATGGAAAATGTTAATGTATTCAATCTAGAACATTACAACTATTCCACAAATTTTATAAGGTAATGTTTGAGGGGGAGTCAATATCCACAAAGGAAGAAGTCTTAGAAGGATGTTCATAAGGAAATTTAGAAGGTTGGTGTAAAAGTTAAAAATAGGTTCCAACCTTTTGAAACTATTTATGAAATGTGTGAACACCTATAAATCTTGATAAAGGCTGTATTGTTTTATTACCAACATAACAAAATTTTGCTAACAATTCTTAAAATCTAGAGGTGAAGAAAGAAAAAGGGAAAGAAAAAGACCTTATTGTAGAAACCACTCTGAAAGATACAAAAGGAGAACAAACTTAGATATTAAAAATGGGTGTTATTCTCACACGACATCAAATTAAAATTTGTCTAATAATATGAAATATTTTTAAAGATGGAACAATAATATTTGGCAATGATGAATCTCTGATAATCAAATGTGTTGGATCATCCATCATTGGGAAAGAAAAATTGATTTCCAAGAAAGATTTGTATGTTTATGGGATGAAAAAACCTACTAAGTATTTCAAAACTCTGTGATGAAGGAAACAAAGTTATTTTTAGAAAATATGGGTTTTTTTTAAAGAGTGATGAAGATGGAAATATAGTTACAGGAGACCAATGTATAAAAGGAAACTTATTTCAAGTTGGTGAAATAAAAAACTCTTATTACTTGAGAATGTTGGAGGAGAATCAGTTTTGGCATAAAAGTATGGGATTCAGGTGTTAGATGAATAAGTGAAAATAATCTAAGAGATATAGTGTTCATGGTATTCATGATATTTCAAGAAGAAGAAGAGATTGGTGTTGCACTATTTTTCAGAAAGGAAAGATTAAAAATTCTATGCAAAAGAAAGCTAAAATTTGTTCAAAAGGACCCCGGGAACTTATCCATTCTGATATCTATTGGATAATGAGAAAACAATAAAATAATAAATAAGATTACTTCATCACTTTCATTGATTACTTTAATCACATCACTTGTGCTATGTATATGAAACATAAGTCAAAATCTCAGAAAATGTTTACAAGTTTCAGGAGGAAAGATGAGAAGGAATGTGAGTATTTGGTGAAGAATTTGAGAACTCATAATGGTGGTGAGTATAGATATGAACAATATCAAAGTTATATTGAGAAGCATGGAATTCAACTTGAGTTTAGTTCACCATACACTCCCCTACAAAATAGGGTTGCTGAAAGGAAGAACAAAATTTTGGTGGAAATGAGGAGAACAATGTTACTTGAACATGGTATTTATCATTACTTTTGGAGGTAATCCATGATTACTACTGTGTATATCCAAAACCAATGTTTCTATAGTAAAAGTTCATATATGACTCCACATATAATTTTTTATGATAAAAATGCATGTTTGAAACACTTAAGAGTTTTTGGGAGTCCATGCATCATAAATAATAAAGGTGTAAACCTTGGAAATTTTGAGAAGAGAGGTGAAGATAGAATTTTTCTTGGAAATTATTTGGAAGGAAGATGATATAGGTGTTTCAATAAATAAATAGTAAGAATAGTAGATTATTTTTTGTGAAGGTTATTAAAAAGGTTGAGTAAGATAAACAGACTTTGGATAATAAGAATGATGACTAGGATAACAAAAGTTTTGTTAAAAATCATGATAAGGATACTAAAAATAATAATCCTACTCAAGAATAATAATTAGACTTATCCATTTCAAGTGATAAGGAATAAAATAGAAAATCTCATCCTAGGATGAGGAGGAAAGTGGAAGCTTAGAACATTATTGATGTTCAACATTAGAAGGTTCAAACAATAATAACATCAAAAGTTATTACAAACACTTCTTTGTATTCAAAAGTCAAGGAAAATGATGTAAATGTAGATTTTGATCATCTAGAATGGGTTAATTCCATGAATAAAGAGTTGGATCAGATAAAAATTAATGATACTTTAGAACTCGTACCCAATTTAGATAAAAAATGTTATTGGAACAAAATGTGTTTTATAGAACAAGATGAAGGAATAATGTGAAGTGATAAGTAAAAAAGAAATATTAGTTTAGAAAGTTTATACACAAGTTGAAGGTATTTATTTTGGTGAGACTTTTTCTCTAGTGAAAAGGTTATAAAAAATCATAATCTTTCTTTCTATTTCTAAAAAACAAAGTTACAAAATTTTTCAAATGGATTTGAAGTCGTAATTTTTGAATGGGGATCTTGATGAGGAAGTTTACATCAAACAAACTTGTGCATTTATTGTTGGGAAAGAAGAAAATTTATGCATGTAAGCTGAAGAAAGCCTTATATGAGATAAAATAAGTTTTGATAGCATGAAATACCAAATTGGATACTTTCTTGAGGAAGATGAATTTTAAGAAAGGAATGGTTGATTGAAATATTTATATCAAGGGAAGTCAAGAGTTTTACCTTATCATAATTTTTTATAATGATGGCATTATCTTTGTAGAAAATAATGAAAGATCTTGTGAAAGATTTGCTGAAGAGATGAAAACGTTGTTTGAGATGTCTATACTAGGAGAAATGATATAATTTCCAGGTTTAAAAATATTACAAAAGAAGAAATTCATTTTTCTTTATCAATAAAATTATTCTAAGGAACTTCTTAATAAGTTCGACATGAAAAATTTAAAAATAGTTTCTCGACTGATTTAAGTGGGAACAAAGTTTCCTAAAGATGGATAAGGAAATAGAGTTGATCAGAAAGATTTTCATAAGTTGATTGGAAGTTTTTTATATATGATCATCTCAAGACCGGAAATTTATTATGATGTTACCTTATGTGAAATATTTTAGAGTGCTCCAAAATAATCACATTTACGTCCTAGAAAATAAATTCTCAGATATACCAATGGAAGAACAAAATTATGTTGCAGGTATGATATCCGAGAAAGTATTGACTAGTTTTGTTATTCTGATGTTGAATGGGTTGGAAATATTGATGATAGAAGATCCACATCTGGTTGAGTTTTATTTATGGGTAAAAGTTTTGTAATTTGGAAAACAAATAAATAAAATTTAGTAACTCTTAGCATGGATGAAGCTGAGTATGTTTCTTCTACTCAAGCTGCTACCCAACTTATGTGGATAAAGGCTCAGTTAAAAAACTTACATATTGAAGTAAAGTTACCCTTGATCATGGGTTATGATAATTAAAGTGAAATAAACCTTACGAATAATTTGGTATATCATTATCATTCAAAAAATATTAATATCTAATATTATTTCATCAAAGAGAATGTGGAAAATAATGAGATGAAGTTGGAGTATGTTCATACATTAGAACAAGTTTCTGAAATTTTCACAAAACCTTTACTGAAGGAAGGTTTTTATAAATTAAGGTTGACCATGGGCATCCATCCTATTTCTCATCAAGGTTGAGGTATGTGTTTTTATCCCATCTCACATCTTCTATTTTGATAGTGTTTTCAAGGGGGATAATTTTTTCATAAATATATCCATTGAGTATATGTTAAACATTTTAAGGAAGAATTTATAAAGGGATATTTTTGGGTAATATTTGAATTCAGAATTTAATTGTATGAACTATTCTGACTATTTGTTAGAGTGGTTGTAGGAAACTTTTTTTTTTCAGGAAAGTTGAAGAAGAAAAGTATAATAAGAAGAATGTTGTGATGAAAAACCGAAGAAGTTTCATGAGTCACTAATTTTGGGTAGCTTGACTCTATTATCAGTAATTATTTTTTTCCTACAATGAGTTAGATCATATAGGATTAGAATTGTTGATAAGTAATCCCTAGATTGAGGTTACAAAGTTTTGTGATTTATGAATCATGGATTACAATGAAATACAAAGGGGGATATTGTAGGGATGAATTTGTCTAGAGAAGGCTTTGATAAGATAAAAGAAGTTTTTTTTATGAATGTTGTCTTTGGTTTGAAAGAAGAAGTGAAATTAATTCACTTTGTAAAGTTGATAATCAGACCGACCATCATATTTAGGAAATCAGAATCACAAATCTTAAGAAATTCCATCAGAATGGGAAGATATTTTCTCTCAGAATAGGTTCTTCAAACTCACCTTGAGTCTGAAATGAAAGACTTGATCATAATCTAAAAGAATCAGAGTTGGAGTGACTACTATAAAATTTTACAATTCTTTGTAGTTTTTTAATTTTCAAAAATTATAAGTTGTCTGAAAAATTATGATGATAGCCTTTTGAAGGAATAAGGGAGTGATTCCAATCGTATTTGGGCTTGGTTGTAGAGAAATATTTTTCTAGAAGAATAAGAAGTTATAAATACTTCCTAATGTAATTAATATGATGCTGAAGACGATCTTCAACATATTCAAAATCATGAGGAATATATGAGACAATAAAAAGTTTTTAAAGAAAGAAAAGTTCCTAAAGACGAAGATTTATGATCTCAGTCTATCAATATGATATCATTAGTCATAGAATTGTATAAAGGCTGTAATGTTTTGATCAAAATGTGACAAAGTGAAGATTCTAGTTTTAAGTAATACCAATAAACCAGAAGAAAAAAATATTCATAGAAAGAAGTGGTATGAATCGTAATTATAGAAGGAACGAACTTTATGAAGTTGAAGCTGTGGGAACCAGTTCATCGGACGTGGTGTGCCACTGATTATCGAAGTCATACTAACATCGATTATCATATAAAAATCAGAGGCAAAATTGTATTGTGGGAAATTGTTTAGAATAATAAAAATAAAATAAATTAAAGTTTTATTATTATTGATGTGAAGAATAAAATCAATGTTCTACCAACAATTTAGTCAACCATTTCATTTAAGATTAATTTTTTATTGTTTTTCAAGTAGGAACTTTGTTTTCTTTATTATGCGGGTCAAAAATAAAAGAAATAATCTAATTTGTTTTCAAGTGGGTCAAGAGAAAAAGAAATATTTTTTTATAACAATTGGGTCAAGATACATCTGAATGGAAATGACATTGATAAATCAGAGGGAAGCGGAGGCCGATCCAAAAAACACAGGCTGACACCGATATCTCTATAGGAAGCAGGATTATTGGTCTGAAGAAAAGAAGAAGGACAAATCTTTCTTTAACTATTTTAAGAAGATTCAAAAGTGTTGTCAAGGGGAGATTTAAATTTGAAGAATAAATTTCCTTTTGTTTTCACCAGTTGGTATAGAGCATCATATTAAGAAGACATGTATTTTACACTGGTCACATTTGGAACATAGAAACATATTAAAGAATCTTCTTTATTCATCAAAATGAGAAAATTGGAATGGGTAGATAGTCTTTCAAATTAGTGTCTAGAAACGTAACGAAATACCTTTAGTTATTATTATTTTGTAAATGGATCAAGAAAATTGGAGTGACCAAATGCCTTTATCATAATGAATAGATCATATTGGGAAATCATAATTGGAATCAGAATCAGACTGAAGATTGTAAAGAAAATCAAAAGAGAGATTATATTGTAATAAGATTTGAGAAGTTTCTAGAAGAAATGAGAAGAGTGAAGACGCATTGAAAAAGTCATGATGTACTCAAAATTCAAGTATACTTTATGTTTTATGAAAATTTGGTTGAGGAGGAAACATTTTTAGAATCCCACCCAAACCACTTTTGGGTCAACAATAAAAGGAGGAAGTACTTTGTACTTTCCTAACACAAATAAAAATCATGAAAATAGGAGAGAAGATGGACCACCAATGAATTTTAAAGAGAATAAGTTTCTATATAAAGATTTATTGAGTAAGTTTTCTAGATAGAATAAGAAATAACAAGAGACACGATCATATTCAGTTAATCATAATATTAGGCTGAATTATCAGATTAGGAAATCGTATTGAGAATTCTGGACTGAAGAAGAATAAGTTCAGAATTGTTTCAATAGTATTCTGACATAGATAAATTTCCATATTAATAAATTATACTTGGGAATCAAACTGAGTGTCAATAATAAGTCCAGAGGACGTTCTTTCCAAATTCTAGGTAAGAAAATGATGAATTTTTTTGAAGAACATATTCATGAAAATTGATTAAGAAACACCATAACATGTGTGTTACACAAAATTTATATTTCATCCTTATGATACTTGAAGCACATGCACTATTTTATTGATCAATGTGAAAAACGAGTTTAAGAGAATATCCTACTCATTTTATTCCAAACAAAAGTATTGTTTTATAGTGGATTGTATGGTATTGGATTATTTCCAAACCATACTAAGGATGTATCTACTCTTTTTTAATAGTGAACCTTGTAAATTCTTTTATTCCTATGGTTGTGTTTTTGGTTTTGTTTTTAGTGGGGTATCAACTCTTTAATAGGAGGCAATGGTTGTTTCAAAAATGGGAAAATTAAAAGAAAAACATACCATTGATTCACCCCTCCCCCTCTCAGTGGTACATTGATCTTGGTGGGAAATCTCAATATTTGGTCATAATCCTTTTTTTATTTCTATACCTTTAGATTATCATTAATAACAAGCTTAAGTAAAAAATTAACTAACTTAGAAAAATAGTTGGTAAACACTATCACTGAATTATCTCTCTACTAAAAGGAGAGTAAATCCATATACTTTAACATCATTAAGGATTCTAGGTAGAACTACTGCACGAAAATGGTCTTAGAGTCAATCCACTCCATGTCCATGTGATGATTCACCCAAAACATAGAGTCCAAAAAAACTTTTCTAGGACCCTAATGTCATGAAATTCACTATGAAAAATTCAAGCATCCCCATAATGTCAAGGACCTGATCAATCTTTTCTAACTAATCCTAGACCTCCAGAGGTCTATTGGTACCCTTACAATATGGGGGGTTTCTCGAATATAATCTATTATTCCCAATCTTTGTCTCCCCAGCTCTTGGTTGTGCCTCTTTATCTTGGTTCTGAACATGCATCTCATTTTGATCCACAACAAGAACTATGTAGCACCCAAATATTTTTATGAGAATGCTTTTTTAATTTGTTTGATGTCTTATGTTGTACACCACAACAAGATAATCTTGCGCTATATGAAACACCAGATTATCTTGTGGTATATGAAAAACTATGATAGGGTTGTGTTACACACAATGTCAAGTTATTTTGATATAATTCATTTCATGCATGACTGACTATAAGTGAACAACTAAATATTATAACCGAGTCATTATAATGGAGGGTATGAATAATATTAACTTCCTTCAAAATAAATATTTAAATGAAAATAAGTGAGTCTATAAGATAATAAATTACAATTTATTGATTCAATATAATTTTTAAAATTAATCTTATATGTTTTCTAGACATGACATATAAATAAATTCATTTTTTTGGATAAAAGAAGTATTTTTCAAAAAATATAGTTTTGCCGCCTTTTGATAGTGCAACCATTTTAAATTTAGTTTTGAAACTTTTTTATATACAATTTGAAAAAATAATCTTATTTTTTTAATGAAAAATATAAAAATTTACATTGGTTGAATTTTTGTTATTTTTCTGATAAGTTTTATTTTTTGATGAATAGTGAAAACACTGATTTTTATTGAAAACATTAATTTATTTTAAATTCATTACATAGTAAAATTATGTTCTGGTTTATTTTAAAATTTTAATTAATTCATTTTCATCCAATTATGGTTTTTAAAAGGATTTTATACATGAATTTATTATAAAAACATTTTCCATTTAAAAAGTTTCATTTTTCCAAAAAACTGTTTTTCCGGACATTTTACAAGTTTTATTTTAAATTTAATTCTAAAACTTTTTTTTGGAATTTTTATAAATAGATGTAAAATTTTAATTCAGGAGGACCAAATTTTTTAAGTAGATCTCTTTTATTTTTGAACAATATGAATAGTAACCATGATGATTTTTGTTACCATGTTAAAGGGGAAATTAGGTAATTTAGGTTAAAAATAAAATTATAATGACTATAAAATGACCAAAAAAATGAAAAAAATTTATTTGATGAATTTAATTTGACCCTTAACAATTAAGGATCTAAATTATGTCATTTAATGGACACTTTTTAATAAAAATGACTTAAATAATATTTAAATCAAAGAAAGACACAAAGTGTCATTTTCTTTGTCTAGAATATCTATTACGTGTCCACATATGGAAAAAATGGGTGGTATCAATGAATCTAAATGCTAATTTTTAACATAATAAACATATTTCCCTAATATAAATTTATTTTGTATGTTTTTGGGCCATTTGAGGGATAATATGGTATTTATAATATTTTATTTAATGAAAATTTAAAGATGTCACATTCATGTTTTAAATAATATATCATTTTTAAAATAAGATTACACAGAATCTATATTCTACTATAAATACTCATTTTAAAGATAAATTTTTTTTAATTATCATAGTAATTTATTTTTAATTTTTAGGAAATAAATAATTATCTTAAAGGCTTATAAATTGATGAATTAGAAATTATTTAATTGATGAAAAATGAATAATATAATTTTATTAAAATGATAATAATTATTAAAAAAACATTCTGAAATCTTCTTTTTAGAGTATATCTCGACCATAATCATCCAGGGGTTGAGTTATTGAGCATTTGGATCCTTATAGAAGATATTATGACACTTATATTATTATTTTTAAAGTGATGTTAAACTTGTCACATTCATATTTTAATAAGTATAACATTTTAAATAATTTATTTTAAAGAATATATATTTGAATAAAAGTATTATAATGAAATATAATATATTTATATTCATCATAGAATTTTATTCTTAATTTTAACCTAATAAAAATGTATATTAAATTATTACACAATACTGATGTAGTAATTATTTTATTAATGGAAATATCAAATTAAGCTTATTAAAAATATTAAAATAAATATAATTTTAGCTAATTAATATGTAAAATTAATTTTATAGATTAACTAGACCAATTAATGATATAATAAAATATTATTTTTTAGGATAAAATCTTATATTGATATTTTTAAAAATGCATAAATTGAATAGTGTCAAAATTGACACTAATGTTGTTTTGTCAAAATAATGTTTTATTAAATAATTTAAAAAACATAATTTTTTTTAAAATATATTATAATTATTATATGGTATGAAATATCTAAATTATTTATTAATGATTTAATTTACATTAAATAAGTAAATATTTTACGCTTTTAATATTGAAATAATTGTTACCCTAATTAAAATGAAATAGAATTACTAAGTGTTAAATACAAATGATGAGATTTAAATTGACATAAAAACTTTTCAAAAATTTATTTTTTGATGATATTATAATCTTATCTCATATAATCTACGAAAAAATGACATTTTGGAGGTTTTGGATTTGATTTGATTTTATTATAAATTTACATTTTTGGAGATTCCAAATGTGGTCCTCACCTCAATTATAAACAGACACATCTTCCCTCAAAATTTAAATTCACTTTGAGCCTTAAATATCATCCATACCCTGAGAATTTACCTTATTAACTTCCTTAGTCACTTTATAGAGGTTCTGGTATTCTCAAAATACTAACTCTAGTGTCTTTAAGAGGATATCTAGAGGGAGCTCGTAAAAAAAGAGGTAATCTCCTCTATAGATTATTTCAAATTATTTCTTCATATACTTTCTATTTTTGAGATGTTTACAATAAAAATTTACAAATACAGTATCACATGTATACTTATATGTTATTAAGATTATGTAACAACTACATTCCACCTTCTATTCATCCTACGGAAATCGAAATCAGCATGCGTGCGTACATGCGACTTACCATCACTACACCGTGGTGCAATCTGTTTTCCACAACCACTTAACTTGGATGGGTATAATAAGAGAAATAATAACTATATATGATTATTGTAACAAGTTATTTATTCTGGAAAAATATATATACCATCCACTTCGATACTATTTCATAATTAATGGAATGATATCATCACTCGTGCATACGTACGACCTACCATATCCACGATGCGATGCGATTCATTCTACATGGTATCCATTAAATCATGATCATATAAATGTAAATAATGAATAAATATGATATGTATTAAGTTAATATAATTTTATAATGATATGAATATGAACTAAGAATATAAGGACCCAACCTTAAAATATTACTTAATATTGAATTAAATTGAATAATTCACATTGAGGATCTTTTCAGGTTTAGAGTTTTAGAGAATTAGGACATAACTATTACATATCAAAGATTACAAAGTAGACACATCTACTCAGTTTCCATTTTTTCACAAATTAAAATCTCTTGAACAAAAGAGTCATGTCTAGTTCCTTGTTTTAGATAGCCTGACATTTCCTTGATCCCATCCTTGACCCTATTCCACTTTATGTCCTGTGAAAAATATTTCAAAAACTTGGGATGAGCATAAAAAGCTCAGTAAGGGTTATAACAATACGGAAAGATAACATTAGTCCATATCTACAAAAGAATCAATGAAATCATACTTTACTCATAAAACATAAGCACTTTATCATATTTCATGAAATCATAAGATTTATGAATAACTCATAGAAATCATAAGACATAAAGGTAACTTGAGGCATTCATAACATTCTTACGTAGGGAGTAACCCTCATGGTTACCTTTGGAATACCCATCACAATATATTCCCTAAATATCTTTGGAGAAACCTTATAGTTTAACCCCTTAGCGTTGCCCAATGCATTGGAGAGCTATATCGGGCTCACCCGCCCTTAGTTTATCACGGAATCACCCGTCTTCATAAACATTTCCCAAGAACCATAACAAAATCGTATCACATAAAACATGCATAAAGGAAACATAAAATTTCCACATTTCAATCACAAGATATCAATACAACACATTGATATAATAAAAAAATTATTGAAAAAATTTTCAATACCAAAAGAAAAGAAAATTAAAACATGGTATTTATTTTTAATTTTAAAAAAAGTTATGTCTTGTAGAGGAAGTCGAAACTCAAATAATGGTCACGATGGTGGAGAGGTCATTGTCACCGCATACGTAAGACAAAGACATTAATTTTGTCGTTTAGTAAAACCCTTTCGTACAAAAAGATTACTTTTGAATAAAAAGTAAAAGTCAAAGGGGTTTATAAACAGTATAAAAGAAAGTTGTGTATAAAACAAAATATTCCTCAATGAAAGGAGATTCAGATGAAGTCCCATACAAAGATGGCATGCTTAGATTAAGGATAAATCAATTACATAATTGTGTGTGAAAAATATAAATACACACAATATAAGAGGATATTAAGTGTAAAACAATCATAGTTCATCCACACATATTCATAGTATGACATAATCAAGAAATAGAGGTTTAACCCAAAGAATTGAAATTGGGTTAAGAAGTTCCCTTGCAAAAATTCGACAGCCTAACGACGTCACTTTAAAATTTAGAAAATGAGTTGATGAGAGAGAAAATGGTATCTCATCACTTGGACATAAAATTTACATCAATAAGGATATATAAGAACATATCCCAACATAATAATATGTGAATTAAAAGACATAACAAAAGAAGTCTTTTAAAAAGAGGAGTGTGAAAGGTTCCCTTACCGACTTGGGTAACTTTCGAAATGTACACCCCATGAAAGAAGGACTATTCAACATTGATGTAAATACCCATAAACGAAAGTATATTACACAAAGATTAGAATAATGGGAAGTACATACACCACTCAATGTAAATAGTGGCAAATGTACCATAAATATCACTGGAATAAAAGTGAGATGAAAAATCCCTTACAAAAACTCGGCTGCCTAACGACACCACTTAAAACATCCAAAAAATGGATTGATGAAATAAAATAGGGTATCTCATCATATTAACATAAAATTTAAAGTAAAATGAATATAAAATAACATCCCCCAACATAAGAAATAGGAGCTTAAAAGAAATGACATAAAAGAGATTACTTAAAAAGAAAGAGAGAGGTAGGATCCCTTACCTCGTGTCCGACTTGACTCAATCGTTATTTAATCTCCTGAATAATAAAATAGAGTTAATTTATACTTTATAAAAAACTTTTTTAAGTTCATTATTCCTTTTATATAATTTATTACCATTTTATGAACATTATGTAATTATTTAAGTTAATAACGGTCGTGTTGTCGACCATTGGTACTTGAGTCAAAAATAAACATCTTATAATTACAAGTTGTTCATGTGGTAAAATATCCATTAAATCTAGAATTATATTCATGATATATATATCATGTATATAATATATATAAATAATATAAATTCATTTATAATATTACATAACATTTAGAGGTAAGAAATCAAATGCACCGTTCATGGAGATGGTAAGCCGTACGTACGCATGAACACTACTTTCATTTCTATTTTGTATTTAATGGAATGAAATAATCATGATATAAAGGTATATTATAATTCCACTATAATATCATATATAATATCATTTAATATATCCTTTATATGTCCCACATATTGCATTAATGAATCAAATCACTTTGAGGGGGTGGTAGTTCGCATTTCCAAAAAATGAAATCATCACGTTTATCCATAATGGAAACCATAAAGGTATTCCATAAATAAAAAATAAATAATCATAAGGAAAACATAAAAATAATATATATAATATATAAATATAGTGAAATCTTAATGTCCACCATGAAAGGTGTTAAAAATAGATTGAACAATCATCGTTTCGTGAGGCATAAATTTTCCAAACATAGAAAGAGTATGTTCTTTAACCATTAGACAGAGGTGTGTGTAAGTGTAAATAAAATAATTCTCATAACAATATCTTAATATACTGGAGATAATGGTGTTTTTACAAAATAAAATAATAAAAAGATTTTAGGGGGTTGGAGAAGGAAAATAAAACAAAAGAACACAAGTGAAGACATTACCTTTAAATTGGGTAACTCCTCTTGGTTTGAACCAAAAGGGTTTCTTGAAGAGATTTATGCCTAAGGTAAGGCTTCTAGGATAAAGATAGGGATGTGTAGAGATAAAATGAGCAGATATTGGCCGATCCAATGGCTTGAGAGGTGTGGGAAAGGAGGTAGAGGTGGGGGCCTTTTATAAGAGTGAGGAGGGGCACTCTTGGAAAGTGATGAAATGTCACTTTATTTTAAAATGCTTTTCGGTTTTTAAAGGTCCCAAAATGATATATTTTGGGGATAAGTTGAAAAGGGTTCTAAATCCACCCATAAAATAGGTTTTTTACAAGTGTATGTCTTAGAGTTTACATTATCTTTTCATTTTATTTAAATCGTTCATTAATGAGGTAATCGCTGCATAATCATGGTGTCATAAATTAATTAATTAATTTAATGTCTAAAAATTATAAAAAAAATACTATGATGTAGGAAATATTTTTATATTTCAAATTACTATTTATAGTTTAAGATATCATTTATCTAGACAAAACTAAAATTGTTTTACTTGGGTGATATATACTTTGGTTATACTTTCCTTTTAAAAAAACATAAAATGATAAAGTGTCACTATCACCCAAAAGTGATTCCATGGGGTCCCAAAGTTTGGAAAAAGTAATCCCATGGTCGTAAATGAAACAAAAAATATAATTAGGAAACATGTTGGGGTCATTTGTTTTTATTATGAAATTATTTTATTACCCTTTACTACCCGATTACTAATTAATCATGATAATTAACGATAATAACCATTGTTACTATTCATAATGTCAAAAAACAAGTGTCTTAATTACATAATTTGGACCTTTTGATTCCAAATATGGAATCCATTTTACCAAATTCCAAAAATAGAAATTGTAGTAATTAATTTAAAAAATAATTCCCGTTGTCAAAACAAATAGCGGGTTTTTTTGAAACAATATCTATAAAAAGTTTGGCACTTGTTTATGCCCAATTCCAAAGTGAAATTAATTCTAATGACCACCATTGGATTAAATGGTAAAAATATATTCTAATTACAATTTAAAACCAATTAAATTATAATCTAACTATATAATTAAAAGAGATGAAAAAGCAGTTTGGAAGTAAAATGCAGTATTTTTCACCATTCATTAAAAAATGAACATTGTCAGAAAAATACCAAAAATTTATCAAGTAAATTTCAATGTCCCAATACTAAATAATAAGTTTATTTTTACAAATAGAGCTTATAAAATTGTCAAAAGATAGATTAAAAAATGGTTTTCCATCAAAAGGTGGTAAAAAAATCTTTTAAAAAATATTAGAGAATTCTATGCTTAAGATTGGATTTATTCTCATTTTAATCCTCTAATACACTATATAATTCATAAATAGAAATAGATATGAAAATACATAATTCTTTACTTACTTGGGATTTTAGATCCTTCCCCCTTTTGGGAATTGCGTCCTCGCAATTTTAAAATTGGGCTTGGAAACTTCCTTGAAAGCCCCACATCGGAAAAGGAGTAAATTAAACTATCACTTTAAAAGAAAGAATGAAAATAACCAAGGTCACCCGATACAACAGGTACTAGGAATCTGTGGAAATATGGATATGGAAGAAAAAAACAAAGGGTTATGTTCTGATGGAGAGTGATAGAAACATGTTTAGGAGAAATTTAACCACAAGAAAATCACAAACTTGTGATGGGTTAAACGGTATTTGATTCCCTAGTAGGAAAAATTAACAGACAACATTTTTGTTTTAAGTTACTTTTCATTGAGGAATTTATTTATGAGCTTAAATAAAACATAAGGAAACATACTTACTTGTCATGTTGACTTTCAACTTTTACAAGATTTCTTACACAAACTCATATTTTCTCCAAAAGACGAGTATTTAGGAAAACTTGTTCATATTAAGAGTACTATAATCAACTTCTTGAGAATCACCTAATCCATAAAGGAGAAATATATATTTCCCATGTTTTTAGACCTTAACCAAAACCAAAACCAAAACCAAAAAGTTTAGTACAAGATTAGATAATCCCCCCAAAAAACTATTCTTAATCTCCAAAATTTTTCAAACAATACCCAAAGTTCAACAAAGACCATTCAATAAACATCTATCCATAAAATTCTTCAAAGTAACCAAAACTAAGATTGAAACTGAAATCTCTGAAGGATTTCGTCACATAGTCTTCCAAGATAAATCTTAACATTTATCTCCAAATAACATCAGCTTCTCTTAAAGTCTCGTATTGAAAAGTAATTAGCCTAATCACATATCCTCCAGGATAGGTTAATAATTTCCATAGATAATCCAAAATTAACTTAATTTTGATTCATAAAATAATCTAACTAAAAAGAATTTGTCAAACTAACCGTGGACTTCACGTAGTCCTGTGGTAGGCGATAAATACCAGTTGCACTTTGGTTGTGGGTTCGATTCCCGTAGCTTTGTCCGATACGGCGGGTTGTCACAAGGTCTGCGTGTTGTCCTTTTTCCAAAACTATATAATTCTTAAAACATTCCCCCAAAAAGAGATAAAATCTTCAAAAATAACCATAACATATTTTACCACAAATGTTATCTAATAACTTTCATTTTGCAACCCAAAGAGTATTAACCAGTAATTGTCTCAAATTCAAGGATCATATAAACCCCAAATGGTTCTTTATAACTATCTCCACAAAAGAAAATATAATTATTAATTGAATAAAATTTTCATATATCAAACATCAGGGTTACACATACTATAAAAAGTCTTCTAATATAACCCCATAATCAAAAGAGACTTAATACTTATAAGAATTCACCATCCTAAAATCAACCATAACTCTTGAATCCCTTATATGTTGACTTCTTACTCATTCAACATTCTTCATGATCCATTAACCATTACTTTCCAACTTATTCCGAAATAATTCTTTCCTACAAACAAAATCATGAATCATATCATAAGATTCCAATAATAGGAAAATACATGTTAAGAAATAATCCATACCTTTCATTGGTAATTGTCAATTTCTTCACCCTCAATCAGAAAGGAATTAGGTATTGGTAAACGAATATTTGTACGAATTGGTGATCCCATTCCTGAAACTTCTTTGTAGGACATGTGTTTGCATAATGACCATGCACACCACATTTAAAACATTCAATTGATCCCTCAGAAAGAACTTCATTCCCTTTCCTCGATTCAACTGGATGCTTCCTTTTTCCATGGTAGGTTCTTGCTTTATAACCTCCATTTCCACATATATAACATCTTTCTGTCCCTTTGAAACATTTTCCTTGGTGTTTCTTTCCACATCTTTGACACATAGGTTTTTGAACACACTTACCTTTATTATTATTACCTGAACTTCCGTAGGGATTTGTTTCTCGCATATATGATGCCTTATAAAAATCACCAAGGTTTAGGTGGTCAATCATGACTCTAGATAGTTGGTTGAGGATAAACACAAGAGTTCTCGTTGCAGATCCCATATCATTCAGTTGCTCGCTTAGAAAACTGTCACAGTTTCCTTCACATCCACTGTTACTTTGGTGCCTGATAGATCCATCCATTTACTAAAACCAAAAAGGTCAGTGTGAGTATATCAGTAAAATCATCATATAATAATGAGGAAGATAAAAACTAAGATATAGTTATCCAAGTTATCTAAAACTCATTCTAACTTTAAAAAAAATGATGACTCCATCTAATATAATACCCATTGTGGTTATACACAACTTGTCACTTATTCTTAAACAACACTCTAACCTCTAAAGTTATCTAAACTGACCTTTGATACCAAATATAAGAACCCGTCCATAAAACATTACTTAATATTGAATTAAATTGAATAATTCACATTGAGGATCTTTTTAGGTTTAGAGTTTTTGAGAATTAGGACATAACTATTACATCTCAAAGATTATAAAGTAGACAAATCTACTCAGTTTCCATTTTTTTCACAAAAATAAAAACTCTTGAACAAAAGAGTCATGTCTAGTTCCTTGTTTTAGATAGCCTGACATTTCCTTGATCCCATCCTTGACCCTATTCCACTTTATGTCCTGTGAAAATTTTTAGAAACTTGGGATGAGTATAAAAAGCTCAGCAAGGGTTATAACAATACGGAAAGAAAACATTAGTCCATATCTACATAAGAATCAATGAAATTGTACTTTAATCATAAAATATAAGCACTTTATCATACCTCATGAAATCATAAGACTTATGAATAACTCAAAGAAATCATAATACATAAAGGTAACTTGAGGAATTAATAACATTCTTACGTAGGGAGTAACCCTCATGGTTACGTTTGGAATACCCATCACAGAATATTCCCTAAATCTCTTCGGAGAAACCTTAGCGTTTAACCCCTTCGCCTTACCCAATGAATTGGAGAGATATATCAGGCTCACCCTCCCTTAGTTTATCACAAAACCACCCGTCCTCATAAATAATGGCCAAGAACCATAACATAATCGTATCACATAAAACATGCATAAAGGAAACATAACATTTCCACATTTCAATCACAAGATATCAATAAAACACATTGATATATTAAAAACATTATCAAAAACATTTTCAATACCAAAAAAGAGAAAAGTAAAATATGGTATTTATTTTTAATTTAAAAAAATTTATGGATTGTAGAGGAAACCGAAACTCAAATAATGGTCACGACGGCGGAGAGGTCGTTGTCACCGCATACGTAAGAAAAAGACATTCCTTTTGTCATTTAGTAAAAAGATTCATACAAAAATATTCCTTTTGAATAAAAAGTAAAAGTCAAAGGCATTTATACATCGTATAAAAGAAAGTTGTGTATAAAACAAAATATGCCTCAATGAAAGGAGATTGAGATGAAGTCCCATACAAAGACAGTATCCTTAGATTAAGGATAAATCAATTACCTAATTATGTGTGAAAAATATAAATACACCCAATATAAGAGGATATTAAGTTTAAAACAATCATATTTCATCCACACAGATTCATAGTATGACATAATCAAGAAATAGAGGTTTAAACCAAATAATTGAAATTGGGTTAAGAAGTTCCCTTGCAAAAATTTGACAGCCTAACGACGTCACTTTAAAATTCAGAAAATGAGTTGATGAAAGAGAAAATGGTATCTCATCACTTGGTCATAAAATTTACATCAAAAAGGATATAGAAGAACATATCCCAACATAATAAGATGTAAATTAAAAGACATAACAAAAGAAGTCTTTTAAAAGGAGGAGGGTGAAAGGTTCCCTTACTGACTTGGGTAACTTTCGAAATGTACACCCCATGAAAGAAGGACTATTAAAAATTTATTTAAATACCCATAAAAAAAACTATATTACACAAAGAGTAGAATAATGGGAAGTACAAAAACCACTCAATTTAAACAGTGGAAAATGTAGCATAAATCTCTCTAGAATAAAAGTGAGATGAAAAATCCCTTACGAAAACTCGGCATCCTAACGATGCTACTTAAAACTTCCAAAAAATGGATTGATGAAATAAAATAGGGTCTCTAATCATATGAACATAAAATGTACAGTAATAGGAATATAAAATAACACCCCCAACATAATAAAGAGGAGCTTAAAATAAATGACATAAAATATAGTACTTAAAAAGAAAGAGAGAGGTAGGATCCTTTACCTCGTGTCTGACTTGACTCGATCGTTCTTTAATCTCCTGAATAATAAACTAGAGTTAATTAAAATTTGATTAAGAACCATTTTTAAGTTCATTATTCCTTTTATATCATTTATTACCATTTTATTAACATTATGTAATTATTTAAGTTAATAACGGTTGTTTTGTCGATCATTGGTACTTGAGTCAAAAATAAACATCTTATAATTACAAGTAGTTCATGAAGTAAAATATCCATTAAATCTAGAATTATATTCATGATTTCTATATAATGTATATAATATATATCCAGTATATAAATTCATTTATAATATTACATAACATTTAGAGGTAAGAAATGAAATGCACCGTTCATGGAGACGGTAAGCCGTATGTATGCATGAACGCTACTTTCATTTCTATTTCGTATTTAATGGAATGAAATCATAATTATATATAGGTATATTATAATTACAGTATAATATCATATATAATATCATTAAATATATCCTTTATACGTCCCACATATGGCATTAACAAATCAAATCACTTTGAGGGGGCGGTAATCCGCACTTCCAAAAAATGAAATTATCGCGTTTATCCATAATGTAAACCATAAAGGTATGAAATAAATGAAAAAATAAAAAATCATAAGGAAAACATAAAAATAATATATATCATATATAAATATAGTGACATCTTAATGGACACCATGAAAGGTGCTAAAAATAGATTGAACAATCATCGTTTCGTGATGCAGAAATTCGCCAACCACAGAAACAATATGTTCTTTATCCATTAGACGAAGGTTTGTGTAAGTTTAAATCAAATAATTATCATAAAAACATCCTAGTATACTGGATATATTGTTTTTGTTACACAATAAAAGAATAAAAAGAGTTTAGGGGGTTGGAGAAGCAAAATAAAACAAAAGAACACAAGTGAAGACATTACCTTTAAATTGGGTAACTCCTATTGGTTTGAACCAAAAGGGTTTCTTGAAGAGATTTATGCCTAAGGTAAGGCTTCTAGGATGAATAGAGAGATTTGGAGAGATAAAATGAGCAGATCGTGGCCAATCCAATGGCTTGAGAGGTGTGGGAAATGAGGTAGAGGTGGGGGCCTTTTATAAGAGGGAGGAGGGGCACTCTTGGAAAGTCATGAAATGTCACTTTATTTTAAAATGCTTTTCATATTTTAAAGGTCCCACAAAGATATATTTTGATGATAAGGTGACAAGGGTTAGAAATACACCCATCAAATAGGTTTTTGAAAAGCGTATGTCTTAGATTTTACATTATCTTTTCATTTTATTTAAATCGTTTATTAATGAGGTAATCGCTGCATCATCATGGTGTCATAAATAAATTAATTTATTTAATGTCTAAAAATTATAAAAAAATAATATGATGTAGGAAATATTTTTATATTTACAATGACTATTTATAGTCTAAGAGATAATTTATGTAGACCAAACTAAAATTGTTTTACTTGGGTGATACATACTTTGGTTATACTTTCCTTTAAAAAAACATAAAATGATAAAGTGTCACTATCACCCAAAAGTGATTCCATGGGGTCCCAAAGTTTGGCACAAGGCATCCCATGGTCGAAAATGACACAACCAGTTGAATTAGGACACATTTTAGGGTCATTTGTTATTATTGTGATATTATTTTATTACCCTTGATTACCCGATTACTAATTAATCACGATAATTAAAGATAATTACCGTCGTTACTATTCATAATGTCCAAAAAAAAGTGTCTTAATTACATAATTTGGATCTTCTGATTCCAAATATGGAATCCATTTTACCAAATTCTAAACACAGAAATTGTAGTAATTAATTTAAAAAATAATTCCTGTTGTCAAAACAAATAGCGGGTTTTTTTGAAATAATATCTCTGAAAAGTTTGACACTTGCTTATGCCCAATTCCAAAGGGAAATTAAATATAATGACCACCATTGGATTAAATGGTAAAAATATATTATAATTAAACCATATAACCAGTTAAAATATAATCTAACTATATAATTTAAATAGATGAAAAAGCATTTTTGAAATAAAATGCAGTATTTTTCACTATTCATTAAAAAATGAACATTGTCAGAAAAATACCAAAAATTTATCCAAAGTAAATATCAATGTCCCAATACTAAAGAATAAGTTTATTTTGACAAATAGATCTTATAAATTTTTCAAAAGATATATTTAAAAATGGTTCTCCATCAAAAGGCGGTAAAACAATCTTTTAAAAAATATTAGAGAATTCTATGATTAAGATTGGATTTATTCTCATTTTAAGCCTCTAATACACTATCTAATTCATAAATAGACATAGATATGAAAATCCATAATTATTTACTTACTTGGGATGTTACAGAGAAAGAGAACAAGAAGTTATTCCGAAAAACATGCATACGAAAATGAAGCAGTTTATACCCGAATAACGAGTAATGATGAAATATTATTACCAAATGAATGATAATATGATCATTTATGATATCATAAAAATTAATATGATTTTATAATAAGTCAATGACATCATTTAAATAATTATAAAGGAGTTTCAGATACATACAAAGGATAATGGACCTAAGGTAAGGGATAATTTCACAATCTCATTATTATCTACGACTGTTTGTACGTAAGTATTTATTGAGGTATATTTATCATCCAAATCCATGTTTCCTAAATATTTAATATTATTTATATTATTTATAAAATTTATTAAAGTCAAATTTACCTATTGGTGAATTTTTATTAAATTTTATGAAAGTAATATTTTGTTGTTATTCGATACGAGGTACTTTTTGACTTTTCCAGAAAAATCACGAGGAGAATGTTTTTAACTCAAAAAACACAAATGGATTTTTTCATCATCATAATGAATTATTTCCATAAATATTCCTTTAAAATATTTCAATTTTATTTTAAATTAAATTCTTTTCTTTGAAAATTGTGTGGCATTTTTTGAAAAGAAAAAGTTTTTGAAAAAGAAAGGATATTTTCCTCAAGAATTAATTCCAAGTGTTTTATCAAAATTATTTTTCATATAAGACGACATTATCTAAATTGGGTTATGTTTCTATCCCCATTATTATGATGATTTAATTTTTTTTATGATGGAATAATATTTATGAAATCCATTTGTTTTATATGGATTATGATGGAATGATGTTTAAGAAACTCATTCTATTCCTTGGGTTATTGTAACATCCCAAGAAATTAAAGAATAATATATTTTCATATCTATGTCTATTTATGAATTATATAGTGTTTTAGAGGCTTAAAATGAGAATAAATCCAATCTTAAGCATAAAATACTCTAATATTTTCAAAATATTGTTTTTACCGCCTTTTGATGGCGAACCCTTTTTAAATATACTTTTTGACAATTTGATATGTTATATTTGAAAAAATAAAATCCTTCTTTATAATAAAGACATCAAAATTTAGTTTGTGTAAATTTATGTTATTTTTCTGATAAAGTTCTTTTTTAGTGAATAGTGAAAATGCTGTATTTTAATTCAAAACCTCCTTTTAATTTAATTAATTTATATGGTTAGATTATCTTTTTAATTGGGTTTAAAGTGTAATTAAAATATATTTTTACCATTTAATCCAATAGTGGTCATTGGAATTAATCTCACTTTGAAATTGGACATAAACAAGTGTCAATCTTTTGATAGATATTGTTTCTTAAAAACACGCTATTTGTTTTGACAGCGGGAATTAATTATAAAATTAATTAATGTAACTTATATGTTTTGAAATTGGTAAAATTTACATCATTTTTGAATTTGGAATATTAAATTTACTTTGGATAAATTTTTGGTATTTTTCTGACAAATGTTCATTTTTAAGGAATGGTGAAAAATACTGCATTTTACTTCAAAACTGGGTTTTCATATAATTTATTTATATAGTTATATTGTCAATATAATTGGATTTAAAGTTTAATTTAATTATTTTTTTATCACTTAATAAAATTTTGTTCATTGGAAGTGATTTAACTTTCAAATTGGATGTAAAAACGAGTCAATATTTTGATAAAGTTTACTTCTTAAAAACTCGTCTTTAGTTTTGACAACAAGAATTATTTTTAAATTAATTACTGCAATTTATGTGTTTGGAATTTGTTAAAATGGATTAAATATTTGGAATAATAAGGTCCAAATTATGTAATTAAGACTCTTTTGTTTTTTACATGATTAATAATAATTACAGTAATTATTTTTAATTAGAGTGATTAATTAGTAAATCGGGTAAAAAGGGGTAAACAAAATAATGTTATAATAATATAAAATTACCAATCCATGTGTATCATTGCTATTTTTTGATTCATGTACGACCATGGGATGCCTTGTTCCAACTTTGGGACCCCATGGAATCACTTTTGTGTGATAGTGACCTTTTATCATATTATTTTTAATGAAAGGGAAATATAATAAAAGTATGTAATACCTAAGTAAAAAAAATTTAATTTTGTTTATATAAATGAACTATTTGACAATAAATATTAATTTTAAAGATAAAAATATTTCCTACATCATGGTATTTTATTTATAATTTTTATAAATTAAATAAATAAATTTATTTGTGACATAATGATGATGCAATTATTACCTCATTAATGAAATATTTAAATATATGATATTATAAGTGTTAAAATAATTTTGTTTTAAAACTTGAAATGATATAAACAAATTTTATAGATAATTATGACATGTAAAATATATGGTAATTCTTTTATTTCTAAGTAATAAAGCTTTTATTCCTTTATCAAAAGTCAACTACCAAATAGTGTTGAAATTGGCATAAATGAGTTTTTAAAACAAATGTTATTTTATTGAATGGTATAAAAGTATAAAAAATATAATATTCTGAAAAATGAAAAATAATATGTTACTAATATCATTATTGATACAATTATGGGACTACTGGTATTTTAATGTCATTATTATGACCTTATAGTTTGATAATAAAAAAAGATATGGTAAGAATTATTAATTTTAACTGAGGGTTAAAATGAAAAGATAAGGTGAATTATATGACCTCCACTTGTCTAAATCCTATTTTTTGAGTGTATTTATACCCCTTAACCTCTTATTCTAGAAATATATCATTTTTTAACTATTCTAATTTGAAAAACAATTTATAGAAAATTAATATTTCATGACTTTCCAAGAGTGCCCCTCCTCCCTCTTATAAAAGTCCCCCACCTCTACCCCCTTACCCACACCTCTAAATCCCTTGTATCAAACAAACTCTGATCATATTATATCTCCACATCCCTCTATTACTCCTATAAGCCTCACTTTGGGTAGAAGTCTTTCCAAGGAAGCCTTTGGATCAAATCAAAAAGAGTTACCAATTTAGAGGTAATGTCTTCTCTCGAGTTTCTTTCTTTTATTTTCTTTATTCACTAAAAACAATCTTTTTATTATTTTAATACCATAATTACATAATTATACTCAATATACTATGATTTTTTTATGGGAAGGATTTTATTTACACATACACACACCTCCATCTAATGGTTAAAGAACATACTGTTTCCGTGGGTGGCGAATTACTGCCTCATGAAATGATGATTGTTCAATATTCTCTTAACACCTTTCATGGTGGCCATTATGATGAAACTATATTTATATATGATATATATGGTATTTATGTTTTCTATATTCTTCTATATTTTATGTTTAAATCAAATCATTATGCTTTTCATGTCGCGTAATTGCGATAATTTCATTTGAGGAAGTTTGGACTACTACCCCCTCAAGTGATGTGACTCGTTCATGAAATACATGGAATGTATAAAGAATGAAATTAATGAACTTATGTGACATATATAACATATATATTATACTGAAATTATAATATATATATCTCTCATTTATTTTTAATTCCATTAATATGACAAAGAAATGAAAGTAGCTTTCATGTGTACGTACGACCTACCATCTCCATGAACGGTGCATTTCATTTTTTATCTACAAATGTTATGGAACAGTATAAAATGAAAATATAATGTATATATATGATATTTAAATCATTAATACTATTCTGGAGGTGATTTAATTATAACTACATGGACAATTCTCTTCAAACAAGTTCATTTTTGACTCATGTACTGAACATCGACGAAAGCGTCTGATATGAACTAACATAATAATCTAATTATTATAACATGATAATATGTGATATGAATTTAATAAAAAACTTTAAAGGATTTTATTAATAAATTAAAAATTTAAAAAAGTTTATTATTCAGGAATATAAAGAAACGAACAAGATAAGTCTGACTCGAGGTAAGGGATCCTATCTCTCTCTTTCTTTTTAAGTACTCTCTTTTATGTTATTTCGTTTAAGCTCTTCTTTCTCATGTTAGGGGATGCTATTTTATATTAATATTACATTATTTTTTCTATTCTTTTGCTGGGAGACCCTATTTTGATCTCATCAATCCATTTTTGGATGTTTTAAGTGGCGCCGTTAGGCTACCAAATTTGCGCAAGGGATTTCTTATCTCACTTTTAATTCTGTGAGAGTTCCATTGTTCGCCACTTATTTTTTGCATGTGGTGTATTTTGTACTTCCATTTAATATATATTATCATGATTCCAACTATATTCATGGTATTATGTGATTCATTTGTTGTTTATTATCTTTTGGTCATATGACTCGATTGATTACAACTAGGTAATGGGTTTTTATCTCACTTCTTATTACTGTGAGATTCATGATATATTTGCCAATATTTCCTTTTGTGTGGTGTATTACTACCCATGATTGTATTATTTGTGTAATATAATTTAATTTATGGGTATTTACATCTTCATTGTATGACCCTTCTTTCACGTGGTGTACGTTTCAAAAGTTACTAAAATCGGTAAGGGAACCTTTCACCTTCCTCTTTTTAAAAGACTTATTTTTGTTAGGTATTTTAATTTACATGTTATTATGTTGGGATGTATTATTTTATATTCTTATTTCTATAAATTTTATATCCAAGTGATGAGATACCCTTTTTATCTGTCATCAACTCATTTTCTTAATTTTAATGTGACGCCATTAGGCTGTCGAATTTCTGTAAGGGAACTTCTTAACCCAATTTCAATTCTTTGGGTTAAACCTCTACTTCTTGATTATGTCACGCTATGAATATTTGTTAATGACCTATGTTTTTTTTACAATTAATATCCACTTATATTGGGTGTATTTATATTTTTCGCACATAATTATGTCATTGATTTATCCTTAATCAAAGGATACCATCTTTATAAGGGAATTCGTCTCAATCTCCTTTTTGAGGCATCCTTTGATTTATACACGACTTTCTTTTATTCAAAGTATAAAACCCTTTTGAATTTTCATTTCATTCGAAGGGAATATTTTCTCTATGAAGCATTTTACTAAAAGACAAAAGGAATGTTTTTGTCTTACATATACGGCGACAATGACCTCTCCACCGCCGTGACCATTATTGATTGTCGGCTTCCTCTACAAGCCATAATATTTTTTATTGAAAAATAAATACCATATTTTACTTTTCATTTATTTTGGTATTGAAAATAGTTTTTATATTGTTTCGATTATAACAATGTGTTGTATTGATATCCTTTGATTGGAGTGTGGAAAATGTTAATTTTCCTTTATGAATGTTTTATGTGTTATGAATATGTTATGGTACTTGGGAATAGTTTATGAAATCGGGTGGTTCCATGATAAACTAAGGGCGGGTGAGCCCGAGATTGCTCTCCAATGCATTGGGTAACATGAAGGAGTTAAACGCTAAGGTTTCTCCGAAGAGATCTAGGGAATATACTGTGATGTGTATCCCAAACGTAGCCTTGAGGGTTACTCACTACGTAATAATGTTATGAATGTAAAGACCCGTAAAATTCGAGGGAAATTTTTTCTTAATTTTCTTTGGAATTTTACAAGAGCGCGGTTTCTGACGGCACCTGATTCTGAGGCCCGGTGTGCCCGGAATCAAATTCCGAAGTTTGGCTCGGGTACGTTCAGTGAACGAACAAGCGTGTTTTCCTATCTTTTGAACCGGTGCCCGGAATCGAATTCCTAGGGCACCGATTGAACCGCAACGCTGGTAATTGCTTAGGAACTCCTGTTCTGGAGTTACGTTTACACGAGTGTTGATAATAAAAATTGTGGAAGTTTATTTTATAATTACACTACAATTTTTATTATTTTACTCTAAGTGTTAGTTCTTGATGGAAGTTGGGTAACCACACAACCTCCCTTGGGAGGTTATGTGGGTGGTGGGGCCCACACGAACCCCACCCCTTCATATCCTCTAAAACCCCCCTCAACTCCCACTTTAATTATGTTAACTTAAGTTATAACCTATTACTTAAATGTAATGAGTTAATGAGGTGAGTTGTGTGTGGTTATTGAATTTCAAACTCTTGAAATTCAATTGTGTTGTTGTGTTAATAAAATAAGAAAGATTCTTATTTTATTTTTGGTTAGAGTTTTGTCACCTTGAGAGAATTTGAGAAGCATTCTTCATCTTTTTCAACCTCGACGAAGAACGCGAAGAACACCATTCTTCAACGAAGAACTTCTCCGCCGAAGAACACGGTTCTTCTGCGACGCCGTATCCGCGACGCGGCGTTCTTCTTCCGCGTCGTCTCTTCCGCGACGGTTTTCCGCGACAAAATCGCCTTCAACGACTTCGAATCCTTGCTTCACGCCGTCGACGTTCTTTTTCCGTGACGCCCGACCTCCGCGACGCTCGTCTTCCGCGGGTTATTGACGAACACCACTCTTGAAGCCGAGGTAGGGGATTATTGTTATTTTATTAAATTAATTCCGTTCTTGATTCTAGCATGTTGAACTTCGTGGTTAATCGAATAAATGTAATCGTTTAACGAGAGGGGGCCAGACCGCACAAACACGGCCTAACCCCCTCCTATGTTCATGATTGTTTCTTTGTGAATGGAACGGGATGGCGTGGTGCCATCGCACCACGCGAGAATCGCTCGGCAAGTATTACGCGACGCCGTCGCGCCACGCCTAGAAGTCGAACAAGAAGGCGACGCCGTCGCGCCGCGTCGAAGAAAGTCGAAGGCGCCGCCGCCGGAGCGGAGCCGCGACGGAGGTGCACGGTGCCATCACACCGCGCCGGACGACAAGGGCCACGGACGGTTCTGGGCCACGGCGGAGCAAGGTGACCGGCGGCCAGCCGAGCCGCCGGTGTCGGAGCTGGAAAGGGACCGGCCACCGCCGGTCCCGTTGAGAAGGAACCGGCCGGCCAGGTCGGGCCGACCGGAAGGGGGAAAGCCGAAGGAATTAAATTCCCCCGGCCAGCTGCAAACGACCCCCCATAAATGAGGGGGGGGGGGGGGGGTTACACAAGGGGGGCAGGCGCCCCCCTCTTTTTTTCCAACAGCTCGGCCGAAGCCGAGCTGGCAGCGCGCTTGGCGCGCTGCCCCCATCCGGACCGGCACCTGGCTGGTCCGCCAGACCGGGCCGGGCCGGGTTGACCCTGTCCGGGGCGGTTCGACCCGGTTCGGGCCAACCGGGGGGTCTCGGGCCGGGTCGGTCCGGGCCCGAAACCCCCGTTATCGGACCGTTTGGGTTCAATTGCCCATAACTCGGGCTATGGACCTCCGATCGACACGCCGTCAGTGGAGACACAATCCTTAGAACGAGACGGCCGTTTCGACATATTGCACTCAAAGTTTCGGAATACTTTGTGTTCGGCCGGGTTGGTTCGTACACGAAACCAACCGGGCCCTCGGAGCGGAAACACTCATATCTTGAGCTACGGACGTCCGAATGACGTGTCGTCGACTTTTTTGAGTTCCTCTTAGTGATACAGATCTTTTGGCATACTCCGCCTGAGGTTTGGATGCAGATGGAGTACGGTCAGGTTGGTTTTTCCTTAAAAACCAACGGGGCCCCTAGGACGAAAAAGCCAATAACTCTCAGACCGGACGTACGATTGACGCGCCGTCTGTTGCGTTGATTTCCTGTTGACGATACAAAACTTTTGGATAAATCAACTCTTTACTATGTGACAGTTGATGTATCAGCCTCTCAGCTCGTGGAGCGGACCCTCTCGAACGAGCTTGCTGTGTGCGGGAACCCTAGTGCTGGCTACAACTGCTACTGTGACTGCGACGACGACTGTGCAGAGATCCTCAGTGGATTCGACGACGAAGACTACAACACTCAGAGATCCTATGTGGATCAGTGCTACCGATCCTATGTGGGTCCGATCCTGTGTGGGTCAGCGCTCAACGGTTCTGTGTGAGCCAGCGCCTACAGATCCTGTGTGGGTCCGATCCTGTGTGGGTCTTTGCGGGGGTTAGTACCTATCGATCCTTTGTGAGTCCGATGACTTAGATGGATCAGTGATCATCCCTATCATCTTTCGAAGAAATATACCTGTGTGAGCTGAATCCTGTTGCTTTCCTGTGTGGATTGTGTTGTGCTATCCTATGTGGATTACATTTTTCTTTCCTATGTGGAATACGTATACTTTCCTGTGTGGACTGAGTTGTACTTGGGCTCGTAGGTTGAAGCGTATTGGAATTGATGACTTAGGTATAGGTATGGGCATATACCTAAGCAGTGTCGTTTGTTACTTCGTGATTGTATCTTTCCTTTGTGGTTTATCCTTTGTGGATTTTGGGAGACCTTCAGGGGTCTTGAGGTCCCTACTGAATAGCTTATACTCACCCCTGCACAGGCTATGCCCGCACTACGTTGTGTTGGTTGCAGACGACGGACAGCGTTGATCGTGGTTGAGGCTTGTAGAGCAGGACGATACCTGGAGGTGGACCACTGGGCGGAACATGCTCGGAGTGGACGGAGGGACCCGAGGAGCAGTGGAGATATCTGTACCCACCCTTCAGGTGGGATTCCGAGTGGGCAGCTCGGTGTATCGGCTTTACTTTACAGTTGCTGTTTTCCCATTCGAGTTGTACTTTACAGTTGGGCTTGTATTTCCGGCCCCTTTTACTTTCCGCACTTTCTGTTGTACTCAGTTTTTACTTAGTGTTTACTTCTTCCACTTGTACTCTGTGGTGCTTGTTTACTTTACAAAGGCAATGCCTTCCCTTTTTACTGGTATTTACGCCTTGGGGCTAGTCTCTAGCCCCTAGCCTATGGAAGGTGGGCTTGGGGTAGTCACGGCACGGGCCCCGAGGATGGGTCGTGACAAATGGTATCAAAGGAGTTTGGTTATACCGCGAACTCTGATCTTTTTTATGTGAAGCAATAGTGTTTAGCATATTGAGTGTGGTTATCAGTCCCGGGAGTCCAGTGTTGGTGCGGCGGCCGACGTATCCGTACACCAGGACACTGACTTCTGATTTCCAACTTAATGCACGAAAACATTGATTGTCTGTGTGTTTCAAGTTTTCTTTGTGATTACTTTGTATCAGCTCACCAGGTATACTGTTCTGACCGTGGCGCACCTGTTTCCTTTTCAGGATGGCCCCACGATAGCAGCTATCTAGGGTTCCGAGAGTCGAGCGTGACGACAGCCCACCGAGCGACGAGGCCTCAGTGGATGACCCTTTGTCAGCAGTGGCACCGGCGGTAGCTCTACCAGCCAAGCCACCGATACTTCCAGCACTAGCCGCTGACGATGCACGTCGCCTCAGTGCACTGCATGAGTTCCGGTGCCAGTGACCACCCAGGTTCCGTGGGGAGACGGACCCCCAGGAAGCCGAGGACTTGCTGGAGGCAGTCGTACGAGTTTTAAGACTAGTGAGGACACCAGAAGACCTCATGGTGATCCTCGCTACGAGCCTACTGCACGCAGCAGCGGGCCGATGGTGGAGCTTGATGCTCTAGGTGCACGATGAGGCATCTCTACTTTGGACGAACTTTGAGAGCCTCTTCCACTCAGAGTTCGTCCCAGCCACCCTCCGTGCGGTGCACATTCAGGATCTTCTTCAGCTGCGGCAGGGAAGCATGACGGTTGCTCAGTACTCGGCAAGATTTACTGATCTCTCATGTTACTCGACCGACATGGTACGAGACCCATTATTCTGGGCCCAGACCTTCGAGCAGGGATTGAGACATGATATCAGGGCATCGCTGATCTCCCTCAGCATACCGACACAGACAGGAGTATTGGAGCAGGCCCTTTTGATCGAGAGTTTTCTTGCTGAGTCTACACCAGCACCGAGACCCACCGCAGGGCGGCACGTAGCACAGTCTTCTGCAGTAGGCAGTCGACGGATGACTCATGGGTCCAGGTAGACCAGAACCTCAGGCGGACGACCTCAGGACACTGGCTCAGCAGTGCGGGGCACACAGCGCGGAGCTAGTCTTTCGAGAGGCAGACAGTGTTACTCGTGCGGCGGGCAGGGCCACATTGCTCGTGACTGCCCGACCAGTCGTGCCGAGGAGCAGCAGACGGTTGAGGGACCACCGAGGCAGAGGCAGAGGGTCAACCGTGGCTGTCTGCAGGGAGGTGGCGGACGAGGCAGAGGAGCTGGGCGAGCATCAGGTGGTGTGAGACGCTTTGAGGCTCTACCACCACCACCACCAGGAGGTCCACCCCGACCACAGGGAGCTGGCGGGAAGAGACAGGCACAGCTCCAGGCAGCAGAGGCCTACGACCACGACGCGCCCGAGATGATTCGAGGTACTATCTGTGTCTATTACACCCTTGTTGCAGTACTTATAGACACAGGAGCGAGTCACTCTTTCATAGCTGCTGCCCTTGTTCGGAGCTCGAAGATTCCGACAGAGCCGTTGGCTCGATCCTTATGGCTAGAGACTCCTACGGGAGCAGACTCGATGATTACGCACTGGTGCCGGTAGTGTGAGCTTACTCTAGGAGGTGGGAGCTTCGGCTGGGATCTTCTTGTAGCAGCGTCGAGGCTTTACGACGTCATCTTGGGCATGGATTGGTTATCTACGGTCCATGCACAGATTGACTGTTTTAGGTGCAAGGTGCGATGTGTACGCACCGACGGGAGCAGGTTCACCTTCACCGGTGAGAAGGGAGCCTTTGCGGCATAGGATGGACTTCCGTGGAGGAGAGGACAGCCCATCACTCATCAGTTGGCTAGCCTCATCCTAGGAGCAGTTGACGTGCGGAGTCCTGGATTTCCTGCAGTGGTGGATCAGTTTGCGGACGTCTTCCCCGATGATGTTCCAGGGCTACCTCCTCATAGAGTGGTAGACTTTTATATTGACCTGTACCCCGGGAAAACTCCGATATCGACTCCAGCATATTGGATGGCCCATGCCGAGCTTCGAGAGCTACAGGTACAGTTGGAGGACTTGCAGGGCAAGGGGTTCATTCGACCCAGTGTTTCACCCTGGGCTTCCCCGATATTGTTCTCCAAGAAGGCGGAAGGTAGCTTGCGACTTTGTGTTGACTATCATCGCCTGAACCAGGTGACAGTGAGGAACAAGTATCCGCTACCGAGGATTGATGACCTCTTTGATCAGCTCAAGGGAGCACAGTGGTTCTCGAAGATAGACCTCATTTCAGGCTATCATCAGCTCAGAGTTCGAGACGAGGACGTACAGAAGATGGCCTTCAAATGTCGGTATGGACACTATGAGTTCTTGGTTATTCCCTTCAACATGACCAATGCTCCAGTAGTGTTCATGGCCCTCATGAACAGGATCTTTCAGCCATACCTTGATCGATTTGTCATGGTCTTCATCGACGACATTTTGATTTACTCGACGACTGAGGAGGAGCACACCTACCACTTACGGGTTGTACTAGACACACTCCGAGAGCACCAGATTTATGGTAAGCTATTGAAGTGAGAGTTCTGGATACGTGAGGTCCACTTCTTGGGACACGTCATCTCTGAGGCGGGAGTTGCGGTGGATCCTGCGAAGATCGAGGCAGTGTTAGCTTGGGAGCCACCCAAGAGCGTGACAGAGGCTCGAAGTTTCTTGGGACTAGCTGGATACTACCAGAGATTTGTGCCAGACTTCTCCAGAGTTGAGGCACCACTCTCAGCTTTGATAAAGAAGGGGAAACCCTTCGTGTGGTCAGACAGATGTCAGGAGAGTTTCCAGGAGCTGAGACAGAGATTGACCAGCGCACCAATCTTGAGGTTTCCTGAGGAGGGAGTAGGGTACATAGTCTACTACGATGCATCAGGGACCAGACTCGGTTGTGTCCTGATGTAGGAGTGGGCAGCGATCACCTATGGATCACAACAGTTGAGGCCGCATGAGCAGAAATACGCTACCCATGACCTGGAGTTAGCAGCAGTGGTCTTCGATTTGAAGACATGGCGACACTATCTGATGGGCGAGCGCTTTACAGTCTTTTCTGACCACCAGAGTCTCAGGTACATATTCTCTCAGAAGGATCTGAATCTGAGACAGCGGAGATGGCTCGATTTCCTCAAGGACTATGACTTTGAGATAGTCTATACTCATGAGAAGGGGAACGTAGTAGCCGATGCCCTCAACAGGAGGACGGGCATTCAACTACTTGAGGAGGCGACTGAGAAGCTAGTCTCTTTGCAGATATCTTTTGTGGATAGAGATAGAGAAGCCTTCCTTCAGTATCTCACAGTCACTCCTCCACTTCTACAGCAGGTCAGAGAGGCACAGCGTGGGGACGCTGATTGTGAGATGCGGCGTGCACAGATATCCTCAGGATAGGCACCTGATGGTTTTCCCTTTTGGAGCAGAGCACGACATCCTTTTCAGAGGACGTACCTTGGTACCAGTTTCTTTACGGGAGGAGGTGCTGAGGGAGTTTCACACTTCTCCTTTAGCGGTACATCCTGGAGTGGCGAAGATGTACCAGGATCTTAGACGATAGCACTGGTGGCCGGGCATGAAGAAGGTTGTGGCAGAGTTCGTTTCTCGATGCCTCACCTGCCAGCAGGTGAAGGCTGAGCATCAGGTACCAGAAGGATTGGTACAGCCCTTGCAGGTCCCGGAGTGGAAGTGGGACGGGATATCTATGGACTTCGTGACTGGACTTCCACGCACTTCCAGAGGTCACGACTCCATCTGGGTGATTGTCGACCGACTCACTAAGTCGGCTCACTTCCTACCCATCAGAGAGCAGGGCTCAGTGGAGAGCTTGGGACGACTTTACGTTCAGGAGATTTTTCGGCTTCACAGTGTTCGATCGAGATGCTCGTTTTACTTCTCGGCTATGGAAGGGATTTCAAGAGGTGTTTGGGACGCAGCTACGTCTGAGTACAGCCTTCCACCCTCAGACGGATGGTCAGACGGAGAGGACCATTTAGACTCTCGAGGACATGCTCCACGCATGTGTCCTCGACTTTTGTCATAGCTAGGAGGACCACCTACCCTTGGTGGAGTTCGTGTACAACAACAGCTACCACTCCACCATTGGGATGGAACCATACGAGGCGTTGTACGACCGACCTTGCAGATCTCCTTTGTGCTGGACAGACCCTGGGGAGTCAGCACTTGTGGGACCAGAGATGGTCCAGGCCACGACAGAGAAGGTCCAGGTCATCCAAGAGCGGATGAGGACAGCTCAGAGCCGACAGAAGTCATACGGTGACAGGAGGCGGAGGCCACTAGAGTTCGAGGATGGCGACCACGTCTTTTTTCGTGTCTCACCTCGACGTGGTTTACGGAGATTTGGCTGAGGTGGCAAGTTATCTCCACGCTTCATTGGACCATTCCAGGTCAACAGCAGGATTGGCGAGGTGGCTTATCGTCTGGCTTTACCAGCTCAGTTGCACCGGGTGCACGACGTCTTCTATGTATCTCAGCTGAGGAGATACATGCACGACCTGACCCACATCATTGACCATGGGGAGCTTGATGTTGACAATGGGGCGACTTTTACAGAGGTCCCGGTGGAGATCGAGGATCGACAGGAGCGGGTCCTATGTGGAAGGTCGATTCCTATAGTGCGCATCAGATGGCAGCACGGGAACCTCCAGAAGAGCACTTGGGAGAGGGAGGCTCAGATGCGTGCTCAGTACCCTCATTTGTTTCCCTAGTTTTGGTGTATCTTTATGGGGACATAAAGCCCTGAGGTGGGAGTAATGTAAAGACCTGTAAAATTCAAGGGAAATTTTTTCTTAATTTTCTTTGGAATTTTGCAAGAGCGCGGTTTCTGAAGGAACCGGATTCCGAGGCCCGGTGTGCCCAGAATCAAATTCCGAAGTTTGGCTCGGGTACGTTCACTGAACGAACGAGCGGGTTTTCCTATCTTTTGTACCGGTGCTGAGAATCGAATTCTGAGGGAACCGATGGAACTACAATGCCGGTAATTGCTTAGGAACTCCTGTTCCGGAGTTGCGTTTACATGAGTGTTGATAATAAAAATTGTGGAAGTTTATTTTATAATTACACTACAATTTTTATTATTTTACTCTAAGTGTTAGTTCTTGATGGAAGTTGGGTAACCACCCAACCTCCCTTGGGAGGTTATGAGGGTGGTGGGGCCCACACGAACCCCACCCCTTCATATCCTCTAAAACCCCCCTCAACTCCCACTTTAATCATGTTAACTTAAGTTATAACCTATGACTTAAATATAATGAGTTAATGAGGTGAGTTGTGTGTAGTTATTGAATTTCAAACTCTTGAAATTCAATTGTGTTGTTGTGTTAATAAAATAAGAAAGAGTCTTATTTTATTTTTGGTTAGAGTTTTGTCACCTTGAGAGAATTTGAGAAGCATTCTTCATCTTCTTCAACCTCGATGAAGAACACGAAGAACACCGTTCTTCAACGAAGAACTTCTCCACCGAAGAACACGGTTCTTCTGCGATGCCGTATCTGCGACGCGACGTTCTTCTTCGGCGTCGTCTCTTCCGCGACGGTTTTCCGCGACAAAATCGCCGTCAAAGACTTCGAATCCTCGCTTCGCGACGTCGACGTTCTTTTTCCGCGATGCCCGACCTCCGCGACGCTCATCTTCCGCGGGTCGTTAACGAACACCGCTATTGAAGCCGAGGTAGGGGATTATTGTTATTTTATTAAATTAATTCCGTTCTTGATTCTAGCATGTCGAACTTCCTGGTTAATCGACTAAATGTTATCGTTTAACGAGAGGGGGCCAGACCACACAAACACGGCCTAACCCCCTCCTATGTTCATGATTGTTCCTTTGTGAATGGAACGGGGTGGCGTGGTGCCGTCACACCACGCGAGAATCGCTCGGCAAGTATGATGCGATGCCGTCGCGCCAAGCCGAGAAGTCGAACAAGAACGCGACGCCGTCGCGCCGCGTCGAAGAAAGTCAAAGGTGCTGCGACCGGAGCGGAGCCGTGGAGGAGGTGCACGGTGTCGTCGCACCACGCCAGACAACAAGGGCCGTGGTGGAGCAAGGTGACCGGCGGCCAGCCGGGCAGCCGGTGTCGGAGTCGGAAAGGGACTGGCCACCGCCGGTCCCATTGAGAAGGAACCGACCGGCCAGGTCGGGCCGACCGGAAGGGGGAAATCCGGGGGAATTAAATTCCCCTTGACAGCTGCAAACGGCCCCCCATAAATGAGGGGGGGGGGGTTACACAAGGGGGGCAGGTACCCCCCTCTTTTTTTCCAATAGCTCGGCCGAAGCCGAGCTGGCAACGCGCTGGGCGCGCTGCCCCCAGCCGGACCGGCGCCTGGCCGGTCCGCCAGGCCGGGCCGAACCCAGCCGGGCCGGGCCGCACCGAGACGGGCCGGGCCGTGCCGGGCCGGGTCGACCCTGTCCAGGGTGGGTCGTCCCGGTTCGGGCCAACCGGGGGGTCTCGGGCCGGGTTGGTCTGGGCCCGAAACCCCCATTATCGGACTGTTTGGGTTCAATTGCCCATAACTCGGGCTACGGAACTCCGATCGACGCGCCGTCAGCGGCGACACAATCCTTAGAACGAGATGGTCGTTTAGACATATCGCACTCAAAGTTTCGGAATACTTTGAGTTCGGCCGGGTTGGTTCGTACACGAAACCAACCGGGCCCTCGCAGCGGAAACACTCATATCTTGAGCTACGGACGTCCGAATGACGTGTCGTCGACTTTGTTGAGTTCCTCTTAGTGAGAAAGATCTTTTGGAATACTATACCTGAGGTTTGGACACAAGTGGAGTACGGTCGGGTTGGTTTGGCCTTAAAAACCAACCGGGCCCCTGGGACGAAAAAGCCAATAACTCTAAGACCGGGCGTCCGATTGACGCGCCGTCTGTTGCGTTGAGTTCCTGTTGACGATACGGAACTTTTTGATACATCAACTATGGACTATGTGACAGTTGATGTATCAGCCTCTCGGCTCGTGAAGCGGACCCTCTCGAATGAGTTTGCTGTGTGCGGGAACCCTAGTGCTGGCTATGACTGCAACTGTGACTGCGACGACGACTGTGCAGAGATCCTCAGTGGATTCGACGACGACGACTACAACACTCAGCGATCCTATGAGGATCAGTGCTACCGATCTTGTGTGGGTCTGATCCTGTGTGGGTCAGCGCTCAGTGGTTCTGTGTGAGCCAGCGCCTACAGATCCTGTGTGGGTCCGATCCTGTGTGGGTCTTTGCGGGGGTTAGTACCTATCGATCATTTGTGGGTCCGACGACTTAGATGGATCATTGATCATCTCTATCATCTTTAGAAGAAATATACTTGTGTGAGATGAATCCTGTTGCTTTCCTGTGTGGATTGTGTTTTGCTATCCTGTGTGGATTACGTTTTGCTTTCCTGTGTGGACTGAGTTGTACTTGGGCTCGGAGGTTTGAGCGTATTGGAATTGATGACTTAGGTATATGTATGGGCATATACCTAAGCAGTGTCGTTTGTTACTTCGTGATTGTATCTTTCCTTTGTGGTTTATCCTTTGTGGATTTTGGGAGACCTTCAGGGGTCTCAGGGTCCCTACTGAGTAGCTTATACTCACCCCTACACGGGCTATGCCCGCACTACATTGTGTTGGTTGCAGATGACGGACAACATGGATCGTGGTTGAGGCTTGCAGAGCAGGACGGTACCTGGAGGTGGACCACTGGGCGGAACGTGCTCGGAGCATACGGAGGGACCTGAGGAGTAGTGGAGCTATCTGTACCCACCCTTTAGGTGGGATTCCCAGTGGACAGCTCGGTGTAGCGACTTTACTTTACCATTGCTATTTTCCCTTTCGAGTTGTACTTTACAGTTGGGCTTGTATTTCCGGCCCCTTTTACTTTCCGCACTTTCTATTGTACTCAGTTTTTACTTGGTGTTTACTTCTTCCGCTTGTACTCTGTGGTGCTTGTTTAATTTACAAAGGCAATGCCTTCCCTTTTTTCCAGGATTTACGCCTTGGTGCTAGTCGCCAGCCCCTGGCCTATGGAAGGCGGGCTTGGGGTAGTCACGACACGGGCCTCGAGGACGGGTCGTGACAATGAATGCCTCAAGTTACCTTTATGTCTTATGATTTCTATGAGTTATTCATAAGTCCTATGATTTCATGAGGTATTTTAAATTAATTATGTTTTATGAGTAAAGTATGATTTCATTGATTCTTATGTATACATATACTAATGTTTTATTTTCATATTTTTATATCCCATACTGAGATTTTTATGCTCATCCAAAGTTTTTGAAATGCTTTTCACAGGTCAAGGGAAAGGTACATGATGTGATGATAGTGTCGAGGAATTGTCAATAAAGAATCCATGTTTTACTTTAAATATGTCTACTTTGATGGAAAAAAATTAATACTGTCTTTGATGTATCCACCTTGTTTAAATGCGGAATGTAAAGCATGATTTATGAACTAATTATCTAAAACTCTAAACCTGAAAAGATCTTCGATGTGTATTCTTGAAATAACTCAAGAATAAGTAATGTTTAAGGATAGGGCCTTATAGTTGGTATCAAAGGTTGGTTTAGATAACTTTAGAGGTTAGGGTATTCTTTAAGCATAAGTGACATTACCATAATGGTTAGGATTTCAAAAAGAGTCATAGTTTTAGATAAAGTGAATGAGTTTAAGATAACATGAATAATTATATCTTCGTATTTACCCTCCTCATAAGATATTATTTGATGATTCTAATGATATAATCAGAGTAACCTTTTTGGTTTTAGTAAATGGCTGGATCTAGCAGGCACCAAAGTAACAGTGGATGTGAAGAAAACTATGATGGTTTTCTGAAAGACCAACTGAATGATATGGGAGCTGCAATGAGAACTATTGTGGTTATTCTCAACCAACTATCAGAAGTCATGATTAACCACATGAACCTTGGTGAGTTCTCTAATGCATCATGTACAAGAGAACCAAATTGATGTGGAAGTTCAGGTAATAATTATAAAGGTAACCATTAGGGTTTATATGATCCTTACTTTTGAGGTAATTATGGGTTACTATATGTTATGATGGAAAATGAAAGGCATGAGATAAACTTGAGGTTAAATTATGTTTTTTTGAATATTTTATCTCTTTTTGGGGAATGTTTTAAGAATTATATAGTTTTCGAAAAAGGACAACACACAGACCATGTGACAACCCGTCACGTCGGATGAACCTGCGGGAATCGAACCCACAACCAAAGTACGACTGGGATTTATCACCTACCACTAGACTACGTGAAGTACCTGGTTAGTATGACTAATTTTTTTAGTTAGATGATCTTATGAATCAGAAATACGTTTATTTTGGGTTATCTATGGAAATGATTAACCTATCATGGAGGATATGTGATTAAGTTAATTACTTTTCAGTATGATACTTTAAGAGTAACTGATGTTATTTGGAGATAAATGTTAAGATTTACCTTGGAAGACTATGTGATTAAATCCTTCAGAGATTTGGGTTTCAATCTTAGTTTGGAGTACTTCGAATAATTTTATGGATAACTGTTTATTGAATGATCTTTGATGAACTTTGGGTTTTGTTGGATAAATTTTGGAGGTTAAGAGTAGTTTTTCTTTTTGTAAAAGATTATAATTTTTAGGGATTATCTGATCTTGTACTAACCATTTTGGTGTTGGTTAAGGTCTAAATACCTGGGAAATATATATTTCTATTTTTGGGATTCAGTGATTATCTAGAAGTTGATTATAACACTCTTAATGTGAACAAGTCATCCTAAATACTCATCTTTTGGAGAAAATATGAGTTTCTGTTAGAAATCTAGTAAGAGATGAAAGTATACATGCCAAGTAAGTATGTTTACTTATGTTTTATTTAATCCCATAAATAAATTCCTCAATGAAAAGTAACTTAAAACAAAAACGTTGTTAGTTAAATTTTCCTACTGGGGAATCAAATACTGTTTAACCCATCACAAGTTTGTGATTTTCTAGTGGTTAACTTTTTTTCCAAGACATGTTTTCCATCACTCTCCATCAGAACTTGATGGTTTGTTTTCTCCTCCATATCCATGTTTTCATGGAATACTAGTTTCTGTTATCTCGGGTGACATTTTTTACTTCTCGTTCTTTCTTTTTAAGTGATAGTTTTATTGACTCCTTTTCTGATGTGGGGATTTCAATGAAGTTTCCAAGCCCAATTTTAAAATTGCGAGGACGCAATTCCAAAAAAGGGGGAAGGATGTATCATCCCAAGTAATTAAAGAATAATATATTTTAATATATATTTCTATTTATGAATTAGATAGTGTTTTAGAGGCTTAAAATGAGAATAAATCCAATCTTAAGCATATAATACTCTAATATTTTCAAAAAGATTCTTTTACCGCCTTTTAATGGTGAACCCTTTTTAAATATAATTTTTGACAATTTTTTATTTTATATTTGACAAAATAAAATCCTTATTTAGAATAAAGACCTCAAAATTTACTTTGTGCAAATTTTTGTTATTTTTCCGATAAAGTTCATTTTTTAGTGAATAGTGAAAAATGCTGTATTTTAATTCAAAACCTCCTTTTAATATAATTTATTTATATGGATAGATTATATTTTTAATTGGGTTTAAAGTTTAATTAAAATACATTTTTACCATTTAATCCAATGGTGGTCATTGGAAATAATGTCACTTTGAAATTGGACATAAAAAAGTGTCAATCTTTTGATAGATATTGTTTCTTAAAAACACGTTATTTGTTTTGACAGCGGGAATTATTTTTAAAATTAATTAATGAAACTTTTATGTTTTGAATTTGGTAAAATGGAAATAATTTTTGAATTTGGAATATCAAATTTACTTTGGATAAATGTTTGGTATTTTTCTGAAAAATGTTCATTTTTAATGAATAGTGAAAAATACTGCATTTTACTTCAAAAATACTTTTTCATATAATTTATTTATATAGTTATATTGTCAATTTAATTGGTTTTAAAGTGTAATTGAGTTATTTTTTTATCACGTAATACAATGTTGGTCATTGGAAGTGATTTCACTTTCAAATTGGATGTAAAAACGAGTCAATCTTTTGATAAATTTTACTTCTTAAAAACCCGCCTTTGGTTTTGACAACATGAATTATTTTTAAATTAATTATTGCAATTTATGTGTTTGGAATTTGTTAAAATGGATTCCATATTTGTAATCATAAGTTCCAAATTATGTAATTAAGAATATTTTGATTTTGACATGATGAATAATAATTACAGTAATTATTTTTAATTACAGTGATTAATTAGTAAATCTGGTAAAAATGGGTAAACAAAATAATGTTATAATAATATAACATTACCCATACATGTGTATTAATTCTATTTTTGATTAATTCATACCATGGTATGACTTCTTACAACTTTGGGACCCCATGTAATCACTTTTGTGTGATATTGACCTTTTATCATATTATTTGTAAAGAAAAAAAATATAATAAAAGTATGTAATACCTAAGTAAAAAAATTTTAATTTTTTATATATAAATTATCTCTTTGACAATAAATATTAATTTCAAAGATAAAAATATTTCCTACATCATGGTATTTTATTTAGAATTTTTAGACATTAAATAAATAAATTTATTTATGACACAATGATGATGCAGTTATTACCTCATTAATGAAAGATTTAAATATATGATATTATCAGTGTTAAAATAATTTTTTTTGAAACTTGGGTTGATATCCACGAATTTTATAGATAATTATTACATATAAAATATATGTTAATTCTTTTATTTCGAAGGAATAAAGCTTTTATGCCTTTATCAAAAGTCAACTACCAAATAGTGTTGAAATTGGTATAAATGTGTTTTTAAAACAAATGTTATTTTATTAATTGGTATAAAAGTCCAAAAAATCTAATATTCTTCTAAATGAAATATAATATATTAATAATATAATTATTGATACAATTATGGGATTATTGATATTTTAATTTAATTATTATGACCTTATAGTTTGAAAATAAAAAAAGACGTGGTAAGAATTAATAATTTTAACTAAGGGTTAAAATGAAAAGATAAGGATAATTCTATGACCTCCACTTTTCTAAATTCTATTGGTTGAGTTTATTTCTACCACTTATCCTATTATCCTCGAAATATATCATTTTGGAACCATTATAATTTGAAAAACATTTTATAATAAATTAACATTTCATGACTTTCCAAGAGTGCCCCTCCTCCCTCTTATAAAAGTCCCCCACCTCTACCCCCTTACCCCCACATCTCAAGCCCTTGGCTCCTCCAAACTCAGCTCGTATTATCTCTCCACATCCCTCTATTACACCTATAATCCTCACTTTGGGCATAAGTATTTCCAAGGAAGCCTTTGGCCCAAATCAAAAAGAGTTACCCGATTTAGAGGTAATGTCTTCTCTCGAGTTTCATTCTTTTATTTTCCTTATTCACTCACCACTATATTATTATTATTTTAATCCCATAATAACACCCATATACTCAATATACTAGTATTTTTTTATGAGAAGGATTTTATTTACACATACACACACCTCCGTCTAATGGTTAAAGAACATACTGTTTCTGTGGGTGACGAATTACTGCCTCATGAAACGATGATTATTCAATCTTCTATTAACACCTTTAATGGTAGCCATTATGATGTAAATATATTTATATATGATATTTATGGTATTTATGTTTTCTATATGATTATTTATTTTATGTTTAAATTATATCATTATGCTTTTCATGTCGTGTAATTGCGATAATTTCATTTGAGGAAGTGTGGACTACGACTCCCTCAAGTGTTGTGACTCATTCATGCAATACATGGAATGTATAAAGAATGAAATTAATGAACTTATGTGACCTATATAACATATATATTTTACTGAAATTATAATATATATATCTATCATTTAGTTTTAATTCCTTTAATATGACAAAGAAATGAAACTAGCGTTCATGCGTACCTACGACCTACCATCTCCATGAACGGTGCATTTCATTTTTTTTATCCAAATGTTATGGAATAGTATAAAATGAAAATATATTGGATATATATGATATTTAAATAATTAATACTATTTTTTAGATGATGTACTTATAACTACATAGACAATTCTTTTCAAACAAGTTCATTTTTGACTCATGTACTGAACATCGATGAAAGCGTCTGATATGAACTAACATAATAAAATAATTATTATAACTTGATAATATGTGATATTAACTGAATAGTAAATATTAAAGGATTTAATTAAGAAATTATAAATTGACCAAAGTTTATTATTCAGTAATATAAAGAAACGAACAAGACAAGTCGGACTCGAGGTAAGGGATCCTACCACTCTCTTTCTTTTTAAGTACTCTCTTTTATGTCATTTCTTTTAAGATACTATTTCTCATGTTAGGGGATGTTATTTTATGTTCCTATTACTGTAAGTTTTCTGTTATTATTATTAGAGACCATATTTTGATCTCATCAATCCATTTTTGGTAGTTTTAAGTGGCGTCGTTAGGCTGCCGAATTTTTGTAAGGGATTTCTTATCTAACTTTTAATTCCATGAGATTTCCATTGTTCGCCACTTATTTGTTGCATATGGTGTATTTTTTACTGAAATTTCATATATATTATCATTATTCTAATTATATTAATGGTATTATGTGATTAATTTGGTGTTTATTATCTTTTGGTCATACGACTCGATTGATTACAACGAGGTAGGGAGTTTTTATCTCACTTTTTATTCCCGTGAGATTCATGCTACATTTGACACTATTACCTTTTGTGTGGTGTATTTACTGCCCATGATTGTATTATTTGTGTAATATACATTAATTTATGGGTATTTAAATCTTCATTGTATGACCCTTCTTTCATGGGGTGTACGTTTCGAAAGTTACCCAAATCGGTAAGGGAACCTTTCACCCTCCTCTTTTTAAAAGACTTCTTTTTGTTAGGTCTTTTAATTTACATATTCTTGTTGGGTCAATAAGGTTTTCCTTATGAATTTTCCATTACTTATTGTTTTGAAAATCACAAGCACCTTATCTTTAAGGAAAATCACTTTTATAAGGAAAATCGCTTTTATAAGGAAAATCGCTTTTATAAGAAAAATTGCTTTTATAAGGAAAGTCACATTTATAAGGAAGATTGCTTTTGTAAGGAAAATTATCCTTATCATATTTTCATTATTTATATCCACATATTTATTAAGTATAAGAATCAGATTCATTTCTATAATCTCAGAATTGTTTAAAACTTTGATATGAAGCATTCTGTTTTAGGCTCCGAATTCTGGATGAGAACTGTAATGAAGTTCCACTCTGAATTCTGGATACGAACTCTGATAAAGTTCTACTCCGAATTCTGGATACAAACTCTCATGAAGTTTGACACCGAAATCTGATGAAAAATCCTGATTACGAATTCTAATTACGAATTCTGATGACGAATTGTCATTCCGAATTCTAATTCCGAATTCACCTATTAAACAAAATCTGATCATCTTTGTTTTATACACTCTGAATTTAGTTAGACTCCGAATATTATTTTTTTTTGTTAGACTCCAAACTTTAATTTTTATTACACTTTTATAATTTGTCTACTCTTTGACATTTTGTTTACACTCCGAACTTTCACTCCGAACTTTTGTGTTAGACTTAAAACGATGTCGTACATTCTGTTTCACTTGTTTTGTTATAAAACAATGTTGTCTATTCTGTTATAAACTAACTGTTGGTTAAGTTACACGTGTACAGGTCCCTCTGATTTTTAAGGAAAATATGACCATTGGAAAGGAGGTCGACCGAGCCTATAAATAGGATCTCATTTGAAAGAGCTCACAATGACATAGAAGTTGATCGATCTAGAGACCACACGCTGCTAAGGTGATTTCTAGAGAGAGAAAGATTTTCATGCCTTGTGCGTACTAAACCGCTCGTTCAGTTTTTGCTTCGTGCGACTCCGAATGTTGGTGATTACATTTGAGGACTTCTAGGGATAGGAAGATAGAGGTGCCGACTACCTTGAAGTTTGAGGGCTTCCTTGATGAGGAAGACAGAGGTTCCAACTACCTTGAAGTTGAGGGCTTGCGGGGATATCAAGCCAGAGATTCTGATATTCATATCGAAGGCTTACCCTAGTGTGGGTAAGACAGACTTGCTTGAAAGTAAAAATCAAGGGACCTTTATCCAAGGTTATTGGATACCCTTCTCTTTGGGTTAAAATACTTATATCTTGTTACTTGTAGTTTTACTACTTGTTTGTTTCTGCTGCATTTTGATTTGTAAGGAAAGTATAACCTTTTTATATTTCCTTACACTTGTACTTTTATAAGTTTAGATTCTATATGCTTTAAGTTAAAATCTCATATTGTAATCTTTAGTTAAGTATCAATTTCTGGATCCATATTTCCGGAACCTACTTTAGGAATCTCTTTCCAGTTTTAAGCAAGTACATAGAAGTTTAAGTTTATAACTTCATTTCTTATTCCGATTTTTCAATTTGTGTTAGAGGTGTTGTGAATTTTCTTAGTTTAACTTTGTTAAACTTAGATCTTTCCTTTGTTAAAGGAAATTTTTAAAGTGTACAATTCACCCCCCTCTTGTATATTGAGCATCTACATCATTATTTCGATCCTACAATTCTTATGTTGGGATATGTTCTTATATATCCTTATTGCTGTAAATTTTATGTCCAAGTGATGAGATACCCTTTTTATCTCTCATCAACTCATTTTTTGAATATTAATGTGACGCCGTTAGGCTGTCGAATTTCTGTAAGGGAACTTTTTATCCCAATTTCAATTCTTTGGGTTAAACCTCTACTTCTTGATTATATCATTCTATGAATATGTGTGAATAAAATATGTTTGTTTTACACTTAATATCCACTTATATTGGGTGTATTTATATTTTCCACACATAATTATATCATTGATTTATCCTTAATCAAAGGATACCGTCTTTATAAGGGACTTCATCTCAATCTCCTTTTTGAGGTATCCTTTTATTTATACACAAATTTCTTTTATACAGTGTATAAAACCCTTTTACTTTTCATTTCATTAAAAGGGAATCTTTTCTCTACGAAGCGTTTTACTAAACGACAAAAGGAATGTTTTTGTCTTATGTATGTGGCGGAAAAGACTTCTCCGCCACCGTGACCATTATTGATTGTCATATTCCTTTACAATCCATAATGTTTTTAATGAAAAATAAATACGATATTTTACTTTTCATTTATTTTGGTATTTAAAATGGTTTTTATATTGTTTTGATTATAAAAATGTGTTGTATTGATATCCTATGATTGGAATGTGAAAAATGTTATTTTTCCTTTATGAATGTTTTATGTGTTATGAATATGTTATGTTTATTGGGAATAGTTTATGAAATCAGGTGGTTCCGTGATAAAATACTAGCGGGTGATCCCGAGATAGCTCTCCAATGTATTGGGTAACACGTAGGAGTTAAACACTAAGGTTTCTCTGAAGAGATGTCGGGAATATACTGTGATGGGTATTCCAAATGTAACCATGAGGGTTACTCTCTATGTAAGAATGTTATGAATGCCTCAAGTTACCTTTATGTCTTTTGATTTCTATGAGTTATTCATAAATCTTATGATTTCATGAGGTATGTTAAAGTACTTATGTTTTATGAGTAAAGTATGATTTCATTGATTCTTAAGTATACATGGACTAATGTTTTATTTCTTTCTTTTATATCCCTTACTATGTTTTTTATTCTCATCCCAAGTTTTTGACATGTTTTTCACAGGTCAAGGGAAAGGTACATGATGTGATGATAGTGTCGAGGAAGTTTCAAGAACGAATCCATGTTTTACTTTAAATATGTTTTCATTGATGGAAAAAAATGAATAATGTCTTTGATGTATCCACCTAGTTTAAATGTGGAATATAAAGCATGATTTATGAACTAATTCTCTAAAAATATAAACCTGAAAAGATACACAATGTGTATTCTTGAAATAACTCAAGAATAAGTAATGTTTAAGGTTGGGGCCTTATAGTTATGGTAAAATTAATGATTTATGTTTTTGTGGCCCACATATGTATGGTTTTAATTATGTGTTGGGTGAGACCTATATATCCCTCTAATGAATTGGTTAAAGATTTATATCCCATGATATAGACATGGTTGGAATGGAAAGTAAATCTGGTTCAGTAATAATGGGATGAAATGACAAGAAAATCTGGTTCAGTAATACAAGGTAGGAATGAGAAGTGAACTCGGTTCAGTAATGGACTTTTTCTGATATTATGGTCTTGGAAATGAGACTTTTCTACTATGGAAATTATTTTCTATTATTATGTATTTTCTACAATTCCATGTTTTTTCTAATTCCATTTTATCATAGTTCGTGTTCCTTTATGATTTATTCCTTAAAAAATTCCAATATTTCTTTCATGACTCAATTTTTTTATATTCAAAATATATGTTCAAAATTTTAAATTCTTATGTTTATGTTTTTTTACCCTTACTGATCATTTGAGCTCACCCTTTTTATGTTTTCATTTCCTTAGGATATAACGAAAGGTTTTAGGTAAGAAAACTAAAGGGGAAGATCTTTATGGGAGATGTTGAAGATCTTTCACCAAGTTATAAGAATGCGTTTAAATTTTCCAAAGACACTAAACTAATACTGTCTTTGGGTGTCTATTTGTGTAGTGTATTAAGTATTCCATAAAATAATTGTAATGTCCACGTATTTCAATATTGGTTAATTATAGTTGGTATCAAAGCGAATGTTTAGTCAACATTTTAGAAAATAGGATGCAAACAATTTGCTGAGACCCCTAGGGATATTTCTAAGGTATGTATTGGGAAGTCCAATGATAAGTCTAATTATAGGTTATAATCATAGAATTATGATAACAATCATGAATAACCTAGTATTAAACCGAAGATATTAGAGATTAAAAGTACTTTCCATTGATTTAGTGGGTTTTCCAGTATGATTATTGTTTCTGACACTTTTCTTTTGGGGTTTTAGAAAATGGTTGGAAATAGGAGGATTCACATTAATGGAGGAAATAATGTAAAATGGAATGATATTCCTCATGAGTAACCAAATGAAATGGGATCTGGAAGGCGAAAAATCATTATTATTCCTAATCACCAATCTAATAGTATGATCAATAATATCAACATTGGTGAGTTTACTAACCCACATAATAAGAGAATGTAGTTTCATGGTGACCACAAAGGAAAGAAGGTTCAATTTTCTTCATGTAGATCATGTGGGAAGAGGCATCAAAGAGAATGTTTCAAAAGAACTATGAGATGATTTGGGTGTGGAAAAGAAGGACACAAATCCAATAATTGCAAAGGGAAAGGTTCTTTTAAGTATAATGGTATTGCTAAGGCATCAATGTTGGTTAAATGTTTTAAATGTGGAATGTATGGGCATTATGAAAATTGATTCCCTAGGGGAAAATCTCATGAAGAGAACTAGAATGGTTGTATGAGTATTAATTATGTTGCTGATGATGAAGAGACTGCGGATGACATATGCGATGAAAGAATTGGTAAGGAATAAAATGATGAATCTTGGTCAATGGTTTGAGAAAATAGTGGAATTATAAGACCCCAGCCTTAAAACTTACTTAATATTGAATTAAATGAATAATTCACATTGAGGATCTTTTCGGTTTTAGAGTTTTATAGAATTAGGACATAACTATTACATCTCAAAATATTACAAAGTAGAAACTTCTACTAAGTTTACATAAAATAAAAACTCTTAAAAAGAAACATGTCTAGTTCCTTGTTTTAGGTAGCATGACTTTCCCTTGATCCCATCCATGACCCTATTCCATGTTAAGTCCTGTGAAAAACATTTCAAAAACCTAGTATGAGCATAAAAAAGCTCAGTAAGGGATACACAAAGAAAGAAAACTGTTAGTTTTTCAAAACAACAAGTAAACCATGTATACTTTATCAAAGTAATAATTTTCACCTTTTCAAAGTAGTAAAAACTATTCAATAAATAAAAGTTCATTGCTTACCCTTCTATAACCAAAATATTACCATAAAACCCATATAAAGATCACATAACATATAAAGGTAACTTGGGACATAAACATACTTAAGTGGAATAACCATACAGTCGACTTCTACACATACTTAATAGAATATCCATATGGACGACTTCCACACATACTTAATGGAATAGCCATATGACCGACTTCCATACCCAATGCATTGGAGGTTATTACGTAACCACCCATCCTGGTATTCATGACACCACCTGTCATAATGTCCAAGTACCATTATAAAATCATAAGACATTAAACAAATATAATGGAAAGAAAACATTTCCACATTTCGATCACAATATATCACTTAAATATATCGACATAACAAATCCTTTATAAAAACCATTTTCAATAGAAACATACATAAAAGAGTATATGGTATTTATTTCATTTTAAAAAACATTACAGCTTGTTGAGGAAGCCAAAGACCAAATAATACTCGCGGTGGCGGAAAAGGTCGTTGTCACCACGTACATTAAAAAAAACATTCCTTTTTGTCGTTTAGTAAAACGCTTCATATAAAAATATTCCTTTTGAATAAAATTAAAATTCAAAGGGGTTTATACACCATATAAGAGAAAGTTGTGTGTAAAACTAAATATGCCTCAACGAAAGGTGACTGAGACGAAGTCCCTTACAAAGTCGGTATCTTTAGATTAAGGATAAATCAATTATATGATTATGTGTGACAAATAAGAATATAGGAAATATAAGTGGATATTATGTGAAAAACAATCAGAGGTCATTCACACATAATCATGGAAAAACAAAACCAATGACACAGATATTTAACTCAATGAAATGATATTGAGTTATGATTTCCGATACAATTCTGTCTAAATGACATAAGAATTTATCAATGAGATGATTATGTGTAGAAATAGTATATCCAAAAAATGTTTTGTGGAAACTACAACATATAGATTCCACACATAATCTTGTAATAATAAAATCATGAATTAGAGGTTTAACCCAAAGAATTGAAAGTGGGTTAAGAAGTTCCCTTACAGAAATTCGACAGCCTAACGACGTCACTTCAAAACTTATAAAATGAGTTGATGAGAGATAAAAAGGGTATCTCATCACTTGGAAATAAAATTTAAATTAATAAGGATATAGAAGAACATATCCCAAAATAATAGTATGTGAATTAAAAGACATAATAAAATAAGTCTTTTAGAAAGTGGAGGGTGAAAGGTTCCCTTACCGACTTGGGTAACTTTCGAAACATACACCCCATTGAAGAAGGGTCACACAATGAATATGTAAGTACCCATAAATGAAATTATATTACCCAAAGAGTATAATAATGAGAAGTACATACACCACTCAAAGGAAATGGTGGCAAATGTAGCATAAATCTCACGGGAATAAAAGTGAGATGAAAAATTCCATACGAAAACTCGGCAGCCTAACGACGCCACTTAAAACTTCCAAAAATGGATTGATGAGATCAAATAGAGTATCCCATAATATTAAAATGAAATGTACAGAAAGAGGAATATAAAAACATCCCCCATCAAAACAAAGAGGAGCTTAAAAGAAGTGACATAAATGAGAGTACTTAAAAAAAAGAGAGAGGTTAGATCTCTTACGAAAATTCGGCAGCCTAACGACGCCACTCAAAACTTCCAAAATGGATTTATGAGATAAAATAGGGTCTCTCACCATATGAACATAAAAAGTAAATTAGGAGTAATATAAAATAACATCCCAATCATAATAAAGATGATCTTAAAAGGAATGACATAAAAGAGTGTACTTAAAAAGAAAGAGAGGAGTAGGATCCCTTACCTCGTGTCTGACATGACTCGATCGTTCTTTAATCTCCTGAATAATAAAATTTGGTCAATTTATAATTGCTTAAGTACCTCATTTAAATATTATTATTCATTTCATATAACATATTATAATGTTATAATAATTGGTTAATAAAGTGAGTTCGTATCAGACGTTTTTGTCGATGTTCAGTACATGAGTAAAAATTGACCTTGATGGAAAAGAATTTTCCATGTAGTTATAGGTACATCATCTCCAGAATTGTATTTATTTTTTAAATATAATATATATCCATTATATATTCGTTTTATACTATTACATAGCATTTGGAGATAAAAAATTAAAAGCACCGTTCATGGAGACGGTAGGACGTACGTACGCATGAACACTGCTTTCATTTTTTTGCCATATTAATGGAATTAAAACAAAATGAGAGATATATATATTATAATTCCAGAATGATACCCATCATTTATATGTAATATATTACATATATATCCATTATATATATGTACTTATAATAGTACATAACATTTTGAGATAAGAAATGAAATGTACCGTTCATGGAGACGGTAAGCCGTACGTACGCATGAACGCTACTTCCATTTCTATTTCATATTTAATGGAATTAAAACATAATTATACATAATAGTATTTTAATTCCAGTATGGTATAATATATAATATCATTAAATATATCCTTTATATGTACCATATATGGTTTTAACGAATCAAGTCACTTTGAGGGGGCGGTAGTCCGCACTTCCTTAAATGAAGATATCGCGTTTACCCATAATAGAAACCATAAAGGCATGCCATAAATGAAAGATAAAGAAGATTAAGTAAAACATAAACATATTATATATCATATATATATATAGTGTCATCTTAATGGCCACCTTTGAAGGTGTTATAAGAATGTTGAACAATCATCGTTTCGTGAGGCAGAAATTCTCAATCCACAGAAATAGTATATTCTTTAACCATTAGATGTAGGTGTGTGTAAGTGTAGCTCGAATAATTCTTATAAAAACATCCTAGTATATTTAATATACTGGATTTGTTACAAAATAAATGAATAAAAAGAGTTTAGGGGGTTGGATAAGCAAAATAATACAAAAGGACACAAGTGAAGACATTACCTCAGAATCGGGTAACTCCCTTTGGTTTGAGCTCAAAGGCTTCCTTGGGAAGACTTCTGCCCAAAGTGAGGCTTCAAGGAGTTAGAGAGGGATGTGGAGAGACAAAATGGTCAGAGGTTGGCCTAGCCAAAGGCTTTGTAAGTGTGGGTAAGGAGGTAGAGGTGGGGGCCTTTTATAAGAGGAGGGGAGGGACACTCTTGGAAAGTAAGGTAATGTTACTTTATTTTAGAATGCGTTTTTGATATTAATGGTCCCACATTGATGTTTTCGAGGATAATGTGATAAGGGTTCGAAATACACCCATCCAATAGGTTTTGGACAAGTGTAGGTCTTATATTTGAAATTATTTTTCCATTTTATTTAAATCGTTAAATAATGATGTCATCGCTGCATCATCATGATGTCATAAATAATTTAACTTATTTAATGTCTAAAAATTATAAAAAAACTCCTATGATTTAGGAAATATTTTTATCTTTCCAATGAATATTTATAGTCAAATATCTGACTTGCATAACCCCATGTAAAAATTGTTTTCGTAAAACAACTCATGTTTGTGACATTCTAATTTAAACATTAAATAAAAAGGTATTAATGTCCTCTTCCAACCATAGTGGATCCATGGGGTCCCCAAGTTGACCCATGGATTGTCTTGGTCGGCCATGAGACATACAAAAAGGGTAGGACATGTGTAAAGTTCATTCCATATTATTAAAACATTATTTTTACCTTAAACTACACTAATTACCTCTAATCACGATTAAAAATTTAAAAGTTACTATTCACCAAAAAATTATTTTAATATCTTTGAACCAAATTTTACTTCTTAATGACAACCATATATGTCAGATTTTTGAAAATAAAATCACAGAAGTGGTAAAGTTTCATTTAAACGAAAAATCAGTTTCTTTAACTACCACTTAGTGGTTTCACTATTCATCAAAAATTGAAGTTTTTCAGAAAAATACCAAAAATTCACCCTAAGCTATATTTGATATTCCAAACTCAAAAATGATGTCTATTTTAAAAAATTCAAAACATATAAGTTTCATTAATTAATTTAATAATTAATTCTCGCTGTCAAAATAAATAGCGTGTTTTTATGAAACAAAATGTATCTAAAGATTGACAGTAGTTTAAGTCCGATTTCAAAGTGAAATTAATTCCAACGAACACTATTGGATTAAATGGTAAAAATATATTTTAATTTCACTTTATAAAAAATTCAACAGATAATCAAATCATATAAATAAATTATATTAAAAAGAGGTTTTGAATTAAAATACAACATTTTCACTATTCAGTAAAAATTGAACTTTTTTAGAAAAATACCAAAAATTTAAACAAAGTAAATTTTGATGTCCCGATTATAAAGAAGAATTTTATTTTGTCAAATATAACATATAAAATTGTCAAAAATTGGATTTAAAAGGGGTTCGCCATCAATAGGCGGTTAATCGACCCTTTAAAGAATACTAGAATGTTTACGCTTAAAATTGGATTCATTCGCATTTTTAATCCTCTAACATTTATTGTAAAGAGTAAAAATATTTGACAAACATATATAATCATTTTTTAGTTAGTTATGTTCATTCCTGCCATTACAACGTCTAGGCGTTAACTACCATTTAAAATAATATTATTTTATTATTAGAGTGCAACGTAAGATATCAAAGGAACTCATTGTCGCGTATTGGGTAAGCCATTGAGCATAGTCTTCCCTTTATATTAATATTAACATTTTATTCACAAATAGGGATAAATATTAAAATGTCATATTCTTTATTTACCTGGGGTGTTACATCCTTCCCCCCTTTTGGGAATTGCATCCTCGCAATTTTAAAATTGGGCTCAGAAACATCCTTGAAAGTCCCACATCGGAACAAGAGTCAGTCAAACAATCACTTTAAAATAAAGAAATATAAGTAGAAAGGTCACCCAAGTTAACCCACACTTGGATTCCAAGAATGAAAATATGGACATGGAGGAAAAACAAAGGGTCATGTTCTGATGGAGAGTGATAGTAAACATGTCTAGGAGAAAGTTAACCATAAGAAAATCACAAACTTGTGATGGGTTAAACGATATTCGATTCCCCAGTAGGAAAAGTTAACAGACAAAATTTTTGTTTTAAGTTACTCTTCATTGAGGAATTTATTTTTGATCTTAAGGAACCATACTTACTTTTCATGTTGACTTTCAACTTTTACTAGATTTCTTACACAAACTCATACTTTCCCCTAAAGACGAGTATTTAGGAAGACTTGTTCACATTAAGAGTACTATAATCAACTTCTAGAGAATCACCCAATCCACAAAAGAGAACTATATAATTCCCATATCATTAGACCTTAACCAAAACCAAAACTAAAAAGGTCAGTACAAGATCAGATAATCCAAAAAAGGATAACCCTTTATAAAAAGAAAATCTATTCTTAATCTCCAAAATTTGTCCAACAAAACCCAAAGTTCAACGAGGACCATTCGATACACAATTTGTCCAAAAAATTCTTCAAAGTAAACCAAACTAAGATTGAAAACCAAATATTTAAAGGATTTAGTCACATAGTCTTCCAAGTTAAATTGTAACATTTATCTCCAAACAACATCAGTTGCTCTTAAAGTATCGTATTGAAAAGTAATTAACCTAATCACATATCCTCCATGATAGGTTAATCATTTTCATAAATAACCCAAAATCAAATTACTCTTAATTCATAAAGTCACCTAACTAAAAAGAATAATTCATACTAACCAGGGACTTCACGTTGTCCAGTGGTAGGAGATAAATACCAGTTGCACTTTGGTTGTGGGTGCGATTCCCGCAGCTTTGTCCGACACGACGGGTTGTCACACAGTCTGTATGTTGTCCTTTTTCCAAACTATATAATTCTTAAAACATTCCCCAAAACGAGATAAAATCTTCAATAATAATCATAACATATTTTAACCTCAAGTTTATCTCATGCCTTTCATTTTTTACCATAACATATAATAACCCATAATTACCTCAAAAGTAAGGAACATATAGACCCTAATGGTTACCTTTATAATTTTTACTTGAACTTCCACATCGATTGGTCATCTCGTACATGATGCATTACAGAACATACCAATGTACAAGTGGTTGATCGTGACTCCTTGATAGTTGGTTTAGAACAACAACGAGTTTCCTCATTGAATCCCCCATTTCATCCAGTCTCTTAATCAGAGAACCACAACAGTTTCCTTCAAACCTATTGTCTATTTGGTGCCTGCTAGATCCATCCATTCACTAAAAATAGAAATGTCAGTGTGAGTATATCAAAAAAACCATCATGTACTAATGAGGAAGGTAAACACTAAGATATACTTACTCATTCACTATATCTAAAACTAGGACTCTTTCTGAAATCCTATCCACTATGGTACTGTCACTTATTCTTAGAGAATACCCTAACCTCTAAAGTTATCTAAACCGACCTTTGATACCAACTATAAGACCCCAGCCTTAAACCTTACTTAATATTGAATTAAATGAATAATTCACATTGAGGATCTTTTCAGGTTTAGAGTTTTAGAGAATTAGGAAATAACTATTACATCTCAAAATATTACACAGTAGAAACTTCTACTAAGTTTCCATAAAATAAAAACTCTTAAAAAGAAACATATCTAGTTCCATGTTTTAGGTAGCATGACTTTCCCTTGATCCCATCCTTGACCCTATTCCACGTTAAGTCCTGTTAAAAACATTTCAAAAACCTGGGATGAGCATAAAAAATCTCATTAAGGGATACACAAAGAATGAAAACTAGTAGTTTTTCAAAACAAAAAGTAAACCATGTATACTTTATCAAAGTAATACTTTTCACCTTTTCGAAGTAGTAAAAACTCTTCAATGAATAAAAGTTCATTACTTACCCTTATGCAACCAAAATATTACCATACAACCTATATAAAGATCACATAACATATAAAGGTAACTTGGGACATAAACATACTTAAGTGGAATAACCATACAGTCAACTTCCCCACATACTTAATGGAATAGCCATACGGCTGACTTCCACACATACTTAATGGGATAGCCATAAGGCGGACTTCCATACCCAATGCATTGGAGGTTATAACGTAACCACCCATCCTGGTATTCACGGCACCACCCGTCATAATGTCCAAGTACCATTATAAAATCATAAGACGTTAAACAAATATAATAGAAAGAAAACATTTCCACATTTCGATCACAATATATCACTTAAATATATCGACATAACAAATCCTTTATAAAAACCATTTTCAATACCAACATACATAAAAGAGAATATGGTATTTATTTCATTTTAAAAAACATTACGGCTTGTTGAGGAAGCCAAAGACCAAATAATACTCGCGGCGACGGAAAAGGTCGTTGTCACCGCATACGTTAAAAGAAACATTCCTATTTGTCGTTTAGTAAAATGCTTCGTATAAAAATATTCCTTTTGAATAAAATTAAAAGTCAAAGGGGTTTATACACCATAAAAAATAAAGTTGTGTGTAAAACTAAATATGCCTCAATGAAAGGTGATTGAGACGAAGTACCTTACAAAGTCGGTATCCTTAGATTAAGTATAAATCAATTATTTGATTATGTGTGACAAATACGAATACAAAAAATATAAGTGGATATTAAGTTTAAAACAATCAGAGGTCATTCACACATAATCATGGAAAAAAAACCAATGACATAAATATTTAACTCAATTAAATGGGATTGAGTTATGATTTCTGATACAAGTCCGTCTAAATGACAAAAGAATTTATCAATGAGATGATTATGTGTAGAAATAGTATATCAACACAAAGGTTTGTGGAAACTAAAACATAGAGGTTCCACACATAATCTTTGAATAATAAAATCAAGAATTAGAGGTTTAACCCAAATAATTGAAAGTGGGTTAAGAAGTTCCCTTACAGAAATTCGACAGCCTAACGACGTCACTTCAAAACTTATAAAATGAGTTGATGAGAGATAAAAAGGGTATCTCATCACTTGGAAATAAAATTTACATTAATAAGGATGTATAAGAACATATCCCAACATAATAGTATGTAAATTAAAAGAAATAACAAAATAGGTCTTTTAAAAAGAGGAGGGTGAAAGGTTCCCTTACTGACTTGGGTAACTTTCGAAACGTACACCCCATTGAAGAAGGGTCATACAATGAATATGTAAGTACCCATAAATGAAATTATATTACACAAAGAGTATAATAATGGTAATTACATACAAAACTCAAAGGAAATGGTGGTGAATGTAGCATAAATCTCACGGGAATAAAAGTGAGATGAAAAATTCCTTACGAAAACTCGGTAGCCTAACGACGCCACTTAAAACTTCCAAAAATGGATTGATGAGATCAAATAGAGTATACCATAATATTAAAATAAAATTTACAGCAATATGTATATAAAATAACATCCCCCATCATAACAAAGAGGAGCTTAAAATAAGTGACATAAATGATAGTACTTAAAAAAAGAGAGATGTTAGATCTCTTACGAAATTCGACAGCCTAACGACGCCACTCAAAACTTCCAAAATGGATTGATGAGAGAAAATAGGTTATCTCACCATATGAACATAAAAAGTAAATTAGGAGTAATATAAAATAACATCCCAATCATAATAAATATGATCTTAAAAGGAATGACATAAAAGAGTGTACTAAAAAAGAAGGAGAGGAGTAGGATCCCTTACCTCGTGTCCGACATGACTCGATCGTTCTTTAATCTCCTGAATAATAAAATTTGGTCAATTTATAATTTCTTAAGGACCTCATTTAAATATTATTATTCAGTTCATATCACATATTATAATGTTATAATAATTGGTTAATAAAGTGAGTTTTTATCAGATGTTTTTGTCGATGTTCAGTACATGAGTAAAAATTGACCATGTTGGAAAAGAATTTTCCATGTAGTTATAGGTACATCATCTCCAGAATAGTATTTATGTTTTAAATATAATATATATCCAGTATATATTCGTTTTATACTATTCCATATCATTTGGAGATAAAAAATTAAAAGCACCATTCATGGAGACGGTAGGCCGTACGTACGCATGATCGATGCTTTCATTTTTTTGCCATATTAATGGAATTAAAACAAAATGAGAGATATATATATTATAATTCCAGAATGATACCCATAATTTAGATGTAATATATTACATATATATCAATTATATATATGTACTTATAATAGTACATAACATTTTGAGATAATAAATGAAATGTATCGTTCATGGAGACGGTAAGCTGTATGTACGCATGAACGCTACTTCCATTTCTATTTCATATTTAATGGAATTAAAACATAATGATACATAATATTATTTTAATTCCATTATGGTTTCATATATAATATCATTAAATATATCTTTTATACATACCACATATGGTATTAACGAATCAAATCACTTTGAGGGGGCGGTAGTTCGCACTTCCTTAAATGAAGATATCGCGTTTACCCATAATGGAAATCATAAAGGCATTACATAAATGAAAAATAAAGAAGATTAAGTAAAAAATAAACATATTATATATCATATATAAATATAGTGTCATCTTAATGGACACCTTTGAAGGTGTTAGAAGAATGTTGAACAATCATCGTTTCGTGAGGCAGAAATTCACCATCCACAGAAACAGTATGTTCTTTAACCATTAGATGTAGGTGTGTGTAAGTGTAGCTAGAATCCTTCTTATAAAAACATACTAGTATATTGAAGATACTGGATATGTTACAAAATAAATGAATAAAAAGAGTTTAGGGGGTTGGAGAAGCAAAATAAAACAAAAGGACACAAGTGAAGACATTACCTTAAAATCGGGTAACTTACTTTGGTTTGAGCTCAAAGGCTTCCTTGGGAAGAATTCTGCCCAAAGTGAGGCTTCAGGGAGTTAGAGAGGGATGTGGAGAGACAAAATGGGCTAGGTTTGGCCAATCCAAAGGCTTTGGAAGTGTGGGTATGGAGGTAGAGTTGGGGGCCTTTTATAAGAGGAGGGGAGGGGCACTCTTGGAAAGTAAGGTAATGTTACTTTATTTTAGAATGAGTTTCAGATATTAATGGTCCCACATTTATGTTTTCGAGGATAAGGTGATAAGGGTTATAAATCCACCAATCCAATAGGTTTTGGACATGTGTAGGTCTTATATTTTACATTATCTTTCCATTTTATTTAAATCGTTAAATAATGAGGTCATCGCTGCATCATCATGATGTCATAAATAATTTAATTTATTTAATGTCCAAAAATTATAAAAAAAATCCTATTATGTAGTTAATCTTTTTATATTTTCAATGAATATTTATAGTCAAATATCTTACTTGCATAACCCCATGTAAATTTTTTTTTCGTAAAACAACTCATGTTTGTGACATTTTAATTTTAACATTAAATAAAAAGGTATTAATGTCATTTTCCAACCATAGTGGCTCCATGGGGTCCCCAAGTTGAACCATGGATTGTCTTGGTCGGCCATGAGACATCAAATAGGGGTAGGACATGTGTAAAGTTCATTTCATATTATTAAAAAATTATTTTTACCTCAAACTACACTAATTACCTCTAATCGCGATTAAAAACTTAAAAGTTACTATTCACCAAAAAATTATTTTAATCTCATTGAACCACATTTTACTTCTTAATGAAAACCATGTATGTCAGATTTTTGAAAATAAAATCGCATAAGTGGCAAAGTTTCATTTAAACGAAAAATCAGTTTCTTTAACTACCACTTAGTGGTTTCACTATTCATCAAAAATTGAAGTTTTTCAGAAAAATACCAAAAATTCACCCTAAGCTATATTTGATATTTCAAACTCAAAAATGATGTCTATTTTGAAAAATTCAAAACATATATGTTGCATTAATTAATTTAATAATTAATTCCCGCTGTCAAAACAAATAGCGTGTTTTTATGAAACAAAATGTATCAAAAGATTGACACTAATTTAAGTCCGATTTCAAAGTGAAATTAAGTCCAATGAACACTATTGGATTAAATGGTAAAAATATATTCTAATTTCACTTTATAAACAATTCAAAAGATAATCTAATCATATAAATAAATTATATTAAAAAGAGGTTTTGAATTAAAATACAACATTTTTCACTATTCATTAAAAATTGAACTTTTTCGGAAAAATACCAAAAATTTACACAAAGTAAATTTTGATGTCCCGATTCTAAAGAAGAATTTTATTTTGTCAAATATAACACATAAAATTGTCAAAAATTTTATTTAAAATAGGTTCTCCATCAAAAGGCGGTTAATCGACCCTTTAAAGAATACTAGAATGTTTATGCTTAAAATCGGATTCATTCACATTTTTAATCCTCTGACATTTATTGTAAAGATTAAAAATATATGAAAAACATATATAATAATTTTTTAGTTAGTTCTGTTCATTCCTGCCATTACAACGGCTAGGCGTTAACTACCATTTAAAATAATATTATTTTATTATTAGAGTGCAACTTAAGATTTCAAAGGAACTCGTTGTTGTGTATTGGGTAAGCCATCGAGCATAGCATTCTCTTTATATTAATATTAACATTTTATTCACAAATAGGGATAAATATAAAAATTTCATATTCTTTATTTACCTCGAGTGTTACATCCATCCCCCCTTTTGGGAATTGCGTCCTCGCAATTTTAAAATTGGGCTCGGAAACATCCTTGAATGTCCCACATCAGAACAAGAGTCGGTAAAACAACCACTTTAAAATAAAGAAAGATAAGTACAAAGGTCACCCGAGTTAACCCATACTAGGATTCCAAGAATGAAAATATGGACATGGAGGAAAAAAAAGGGTCATGTTCTGATGGAGAGTGATAGTAAACATGTCTAGGAGAAAGTTAACCATAAGAAAATCACAAACTTATGATGGGTTAAACGATATTCGATTCCCCAGTAGGAAAAGTTAACAGACAACATTTTTGTTTTAAGTTACTCTTCATTGAGGAATTTATTTTTGATCTTAAGGAAACATACTTACTTGTCATGTTGACTTTAAACTTTTTCTAGATTTCTTACACAAACTCATACTTTCCCCAAAAGATGAGTATTTAGGAAGACTTGTTCACATTAAGAGTACTATAATCAACTTCTAGAGAATCACCTAATCTACAAAAGAGAACTATATACTTCCCATATCTTTAGACCTTAACAAAAACTAAAACCAAAAAGGTTAGTACAAGATCAGATAATCCAGAAAAGGATAACCCTTTATAAAAAGAAAATCTATTCTTAATCTCCAAAATTTGTCCAACAAAACCCAATGTTCAACGAGGATCATTCGATACACAATTTGTCCATAAAATTCTTCAAAGTAAAGGAAACTAAGATTGAAACCCAAATATTTGAAGGATTTAGTCACATAGTCTTCCAAGTTAAATCGTAACATTTATCTCCAAACAACATCAGTTTCTCTTAAAGTATCATATTGAAATGTAATTAACCTAATCACATATCCTCTATGATAGGTTAATCATTTTCATAAATAACCCAAAATCAACTTACTCTTAATTCATAAAGTCACCTAACTAAAAAGAATAAGTCATAATAACCAGGGACTTCACGTAGTCCAGTGGTAGGCGATAAATACCAGTTGCACTTTGGTTGTGGGTGCGATTCCCACAGCTTTGTCTGACACGACGGGTTATCACACGGTCTGTGTGTTGTCCTTTTTCCAAACTATATAATTATTAAAACATTCCCCAAAACGAGATAAAATCTTCAAAAATAATCATAACATATTTTAACCTCAAGTTTATCTCATGCCTTTCATTTTCCATCATAACATATAATAACCCATAATTACCTCAAAAGTAAGGATCATATAGACCATAATGGTTACCTTTATAAATTTTACCTAAACTTCCACATCGATTGGTCATCTCGTACATGATGAATTACAGAACATACCAAGGTACAAGTGGTTGATCATGACTCCTTGATAGTTGGTTTAGAACAACCATGAGTTTCCTCATTGAATCCCCCATTTCATCCAGTCTCTCAATCAGAGAACCACCACAGTTTCCTTCAATCCTAGTGTCTCTTTGGTTCCTGCTAGATCCATCCATTCACTAAAAATAGAAATGTCAGTGTGAGTATATCAAGAAAACCATCATGTACCAATGAGGAAGGTAAACACTAAGATATACTTACTCATTCACTTTATCTAAAACTAGGACTCTTTCTGAAATCCTATCCATTATGGTACTGTCACTTATGCTTAGATAATAACCTAACCTCTAAAGTTATCTAAACCGGCCTTCGATACCAACTATAAGACCCCAACCTTAAACCTTACTTAATATTGAATTAAATGAATAATTCACATTGAGGATCTTTTCAGGTTTAGAGTTTTAGAGAATTAGGACATAACTATTATATCTCAAAAGATTACAAAGTAGAAACTTCTACTAAGTTTCCATAAAATAAAAACTATTAAAAAGAAACATTTCTAGTTCCATGTTTTAGGTAGCATGACTTTCCCTTAATCCCATCCATGACCCTATTCCACGTTAAGTCCTGTGAAAAACATTTCAAAAACCTGGGATGTGCTTAAAAAAGCTCAGTAAGGGATACACAAAGAATGAAAACTGTTAGTTTTTCAAAACAACAAGTAAACCATGTATACTTTATCAAATTAATACTTTTCACCTTTTCGAAGTAGTAAAAACTCTTCACTAAATAAAAGTTCATTACTTACCCTTCTGTAACTAAAAGATTACCATAAAACCCATATAAAGATCACATAACATATAAAGGTAACTTGGGACATAAACATACTTAAGTGGAATAACCATACGGTCGACTTCCACACATACTTAATGGAATATCCATACGGCCGACTTCCACACATACTTAATGGAATAGCCATAAGGCCGAATTCCATACCCAATGCATTGGAGGTTATAACGTAACCACCCGTCCTGGTATTCACGGCACCACCCGTCATAATGTCCAAGTACCATTATAAAATCATAAGACATTAAACAAATATAATGGAAAGAACACATTTCCACATTTTGATCACAATATATCACTTAAATATATCGACATAACAAATCCTTTATAAAAACCATTTTCAATACCAACATACATAAAATATTATATGGTATTTATTTCATTTTAAAAAACATTACGGCTTGTTGAGGAAGCCAAAGACCAAATAATACTCGCGGCGACGGAAAAGGTCATTATCACCGCGTACGTTAAAAGAAACATTCCTTTTTGTCTTTTAGTAAAACACTTCATATAAAAATATTCCTTTTGAATAAAATTAAAAGTCAAAGGGGTTTATACACCGTATAAAAGAAAGTTGTGTGTAAAACTAAATATGCCTCAATGAAAGGTGATTGAGACGAAGTCCCTTACAAAGTCAGTATCCTTAGATTAATAATAAATCAATTATATGATTATGTGTGAAAAATACGAATACAAAAAATATAAGTGGATATTAAGTGTAAAAAAATCAGAGGTCATTAACACATAATCATGGAAAAACAAAACCAATGACATAGATATTTAACTCAATGAAATGAGATTGAGTTATGATTTCCGATACAAGTCCATCTAAATGACATAAGAATTTATCAATGAGATGATTATGTGTAGAAATAGTATACCCACACAAAGGTTTGTGGAAAATATAACATAGAGATTCCACACATAATCTTGGAATAATAAAATCAAGAATTATAGGTTTAACCCAAAGAATTGAAAGTGGGTTAAGAAGTTCCCTTACAGAAATTCGACAGCCTAACGACGTCACTTAAATACTTATAAAATGAGTTGATGAGAGATAAAAAGGGTATCTCATCACTTGGAAATAAAATTTACATTAATAAGGATATAGAAGAACATATCCCAACATAATAGTATGTGAATTAGAAGACATAACAAAATAAGTCTTTTAAAAAGAGGAGGGTGAAAGGTTCCCTTACTGACTTGGGTAACTTTCGAAACGTACACCCCATTGAAGAAGGGTAATACAATGAATATTTAAGTACCCATAAATGAAATTATATTACAAAAAGAGTATAATAATGGGAAGTAAATACACCACTTAAAGGAAATGGTGGCAAATGTAGCATAAATCTCACGGGAATAAAAGTGAGATGAAAAATTCATTATGAAAACTCGGCAGCCTAACAGCGCCACTTAAAACTTCCAAAAATGGATTGATGAGATCAAATAGAGTATCCCATCAGATTAAAATAAAATATACATCAAGAAGAATATAAAATAACACCCCCATCATAACAAATAGGATTTTAAAATAAGTGAAATAAATGAGAGTACTTAAGAAAAATAGAGAGGTTAGATCTCTTACGAAAATTCGGCAGCCTAACGACGCCACTCAAAACATCCAAAATGGATTGATGAGAGAAAATAGGGTCTCTCACCATATGAACATAAAAATTACAGTATGATTAATATAAAAGAACATCCCAATCATAATAAAGATGATCTTAAAAGTAATGACATAAAAGAGTGTACTTAAAAAGAAAGAGAGGAGTAGGATCCCTTACCTCATGTCCGATATGACTCGATTGTTCTTTAATCTCCTGAATAATAAAATTTGGTCAATTTATAATTTCTTAAGGAACTCCTTTAAATATTATTATTCAGTTCATATCACATATTATAATGTTATAATAATTGGTTAATAAAGTGAGTTCGTATCAGACGTTTTTGTCGATGTTCAGTACATGAGTAAAAATTGACCTTGTTGGAAAAGAATTTTCCATGTAGTTATAGGTAAATCATCTCCAGAATAGTATTTATGTTTTAAATATCATATATATCCAGTATATATTCGTTTTATACTATTCCATAGCATTTGTAGATAAAAAATTAAAAGCACCGTTCATGGAGACGGTAGGCCGTACGTACGCATGAACGCTGCTTTCATTTTTTTGCCATATTAATGGAATTAAAACAAAATGAGATATATATATATATATATTATAATTCCAGAATGATACCCATAATTTAGATGTAATATATTACATATATATCCATTATATATATGTACTTATAATAGTACATAACATTTTGAGATAAGAAATGAAATGTACAGTTCATGGAGACGGTAAGCCGTACGTACGCATGAACGCTACTTCCATTTCTATTTCATATTTAATGGAATTAAAACATAATTATACATAATAGTATTTTAATTCCAGTATGGTATCATATATAATATCATTAGATATATCCTTTATACGTACCACATATGGTATTAACGAATCAAATCACTTTGAAGGGGCGGTAGTCCGCACTTCCTTAAATGAAGACATCACGTTTACCCATAATGGAAACCATAAAGGCATTCCATAAATGAAAAATAAAGAAGATTAAGTAAAACATAAACATATTATATATCATATATAAATATAGTGTCATATTAATGGCCACCTTTTAAGGTGTTAGAAGAATGTTGAACAATCATCGTTTCGCGAGGCAAAAATTCGCCATCTATAGAAACAGTATGTTCTTTAACCATTAGATGTAGGTGTGTGTAAGTGTAGCTCGAATACTTCTTATAAAAACGTACTAGTATATTGAAGGTACTGTATTTGTTACAAAATAAATGAATAAAAAGAGTTTAGGTGGTTGGAGAAGCAAAATAAAACAAAATGACACAAGTGAAGACATTACCTTAAAATCGGGTAACTCCCTTTGGTTTGATCTCAAAGGCTTCCTTGGGAAGACTTCTGCCCAAATTGAGGCTTCAAGGAGTTATAGAGGGATGTGGAGAGACCAAATGGGCTGGGGTTGGCTGAGGAAAAGGATTTGGAAGTGTGGGTAAGGAGGTAGAGGTGGGGGCCTTTTATAAGAGGAGGGGAGGGGCACTCTTGGAAAGTAAGGTAATGTTACTTTATTTTAGAATGAGTTTCGAATATTAATGGTACCACATTGATTTTTTCAAGTATAAGGTGATAAGGGTTCGAAATACACCCATCCAATAGGTTTTGGACATGTGTAGGTCTTATATTTTACATTATCGTTCCATTTTATTTAAATCGTTAAACAATGAGGTCATCGATGCATCATCATGATGTCATAAATAATTTAATTTATTTAATGTCTAAAAATTATAAAAATAATCCTATGATGTATAAAATCTGTTTAGCTTTCCAATTAATATTTATAGTTAAAAATATGACTTGCATAACCCCATGTAAAAATTGTTTTCTTAAAACAACTCATGTTTGTGACATTTTAATTTTGACATTAAATAAAAAGGTATTAATGTCCTTTTCCAACCATATTGGCTCTATGGGGTACCCAAGTTGACCCATGGATTTTCATGGTCGTCCATGAGACATAAAATAAGGGTAGGACATGTGTAAAGTTCATTTCATATTATTAAAACATTATTTTTACCTTAAACTACACTAATTACCTCTAATCGCGATTAAAAACTTTAAAGTTACTATTCACCAAAAAATTATTTTAATATCATTGAACCACATTTTACTTCTTAATGAAAACCATGTATGTCAGATTTTTTAAAATAAAATCACAGAAGTGGAAAAGTTTCATTTAAACGAAAAATCAGTTTCTTTAACTACCACTTAGTGGTTTCACTATTCATCAAAAATTGAAGTTTTTCAGAAAAATACCAAAAATTCACCCTAAGATATAGTTGATATTAAGAACTCAAAAATGATTTCTATTTTACAATATTCAAAACATATAATTTGCATTAATTAATTTAATAATTAATTCCCGCTGTCAAAACAAATAGCGTGTTTTTATGAAACCAAATGTATCAAAAGATTGACACTAGTTTAAGTCTGATTTCAAAGTGAAATTAATTCCAATGAACACTATTGGATTAAATGGTAAAAATATATTCTAATTTCACTTTAGAACCAATTCAAAATATAATCTAATCATATAAATAAATTATATTAAAAAGAGGTTTTGAATTAAAATACAACATTTTTCACTATTCATTAAAAATAGAACTTTTTTGGAAAAATATCAAAAATGTACACAAAGTAAATTTTGATGTCCTGATTATAAAGAAGAATTTTATTTTGTCAAATATAACACATAAAATTGTCAAAAAATGGATTTAAATGAGGTTCTCCATCAAAAGGCGGTTAATCGACCCTTTAAAGAATACTAGAATGTTTACGCTTAAAATTGGATTTATTCGCATTTTTAATCCTCTAACATTTATTGTAAAGAGTAAAAATATTTGACAAACATATATAATCATTTTTTAGTTAGTTATATTCATTCCCGCCATTACAACGGCTAGGCGTTAACTACCATTTAAAATAATATTATTTTATTATTAGAGTGCAACGCAAGATTTCAAGGGAACTCGTTGTTGCGTATTGGGTAAGCCATTGAGCATTGCGTTCCCTTTATATTAATATTAACATTTTATTCACAAATAGGGATAAATATAAAAATGTCATATTCTTTATTTACCTGGGGTGTTACAGGAATGACTACATGTTTATCTAGAATAATGTTGTATAAGTAATTTTATGGCGTTATGGAATAATGAAACCTCCAAGGATTGTTACACTATTGTTTTTTCCTTAGGTATTTTATAGTATATTCTAGATGGTATTGGTTTCCACGAAAAGTGATTTGGGTAATAATTTGAAAAAGACACTATTAAGGGAAGAATAACCCTTAATATGAGCATGATGATGAGATACTGATATATTGGTTATTAATAAGTAAATTGAATGGTAAATATTTCCTTAGAATTGATTAAGGATTTGTTTAAAGGTGCTTTATTCTATCATGGATGAAGTTTACAGTTTTTTTAATTAATAATAAGGAATCATTCATGTTTTCCATATGGATATATGGCAATTCAGGCTATTACCATGACTTAAGAGAATACATTATTAATGTTTTCACATGTTTTGAATGTGACCAATAAGAGATAACTTATGATATATATGGGATAAATGTTAATCCTATTTAGTGAAATTTTTTCTAATGTTTTGGATTTTCAGCTTTTAGAAGGATTGTAAGGTTATCAATTTATGGAAAGTTTAAGTTAAAACTCCAAATGAAGTTTGTTAGATTAAAGTATTATCTCATTATAGGTGGACTTATACATATTTAATTACTTGTGCTAACCAATTTTTTGTGATAAAGACAAATGGAATGACCAATCATTATATTTATGGATCACATGATCTGTTAACACTTTAGGAATGAAAAACTCAACATCATTTATTTGAATAAGAGATGAAGCAGAAATTGTTCAAGGCACAACCAATAGTGAGATTGTACCGAAATCAAGTAAGTATATCTTCTCATTCAAATTATTCAACATTAGGAAAATGGATCGTGATCTAAAAGAGTGTTCTATTATCATTATTTTGATGATATCGATGAACTCTTTCACACCTATTTCGTTTATGTTTTTCTGATTGATAACTTTCTCTAGATCACCCAATTGCGATCAACGATATTTATCAATCTCTATAATTATTTTCGCTTTTCCTCTATGCCCAAATCTTCACCTATGTTCTCCTATGTAGAGAATTAGTGATGATTTACTTGGGATAACTATTATTTTCTAACTATTCATTTTCAAAAGGGAGTTTTAGATTACATTTTTATGATGTGGGTTTCTATGAAAAAAAATCCATTGTATTAATCCTTCTACAAAACAGATGAATTTTGAAGGAGAAATTCATTTTAAGGGGGGTAGAATGTAACACCCTCATATTTTTAAAAGAGGTATATTTTTAATTTCTTTGATGTGTTATGTTGTACGCTACACCAAGATAATATTGTGCTATATGAAACACTATATTAGATTGCAATATATGAAAAAATATGCTTTGTTTGTGTTACACACAATTTCAAGTTCATTTTATAGAATTAATTTCATGTAATACCGAGTATAAGTGAACAACTAAATATTATAACTTAGTCATTATAATGGCGGGTATGAATAATATTAACTTCCTTCTAAAAAACTATTTAATTGAAAATAATTGAGCATATAAAATAATAAAATAACCCGTGATGGATTCAATCTAATGTTTAAAATTCATCTTAAATGTTTTTTATACATGATATAAGAAAAAAATTCATTTTTTTGGATAAAAGAAGTATTTTTTAAAAAATGCAGTTGTGCCACTTTTTGATCTTTTATACATTTTAAATATTGTTTTGAAACTTTTTTATATTTAATTTTTATAAAATAAAATTCTTATTTTAATGTGGAATATTAAAATTTAATCTGGTTGAATTTTTGGTATTTTTCTGATATGATTCATTTTTTGATGAATAGTGAAAATACTGATTTTTATTGAATACATTATTTTATTTTAAAGTCATTACATAGTAAAATTATACTTTGGTTTAGTTTTGAATTTTAATTTGTTAATTTTTATCCAATTATGGTTTTTGAAAATGATTTTATACATGGATTTATTATAAAAACATTTCCCATTTAAAAAGGGGAATTTTTCCAAAAAACTGTTTTTATGACATTTAACTGGTTTTATTTTAAATTTAATTCGGAAACTTCTATGTTGTGAATTTTTAAAATTGGATGTAAAATTTGGATTTAGTTGGTCTAAATTTGGTAAGTATACCCCTTTTATTTTTGACCAATATGAATAGTAACTATGGTAAATTTGGTTACCACAATAAAGGGTAAATTAAGTAATTTAAGTTAAAAATAAATTTATAATGACTATAAAATGACCAAAAAAATGAAAAAATTATATGTGCAAAATAAAATTTTACCCTTAACACTTAAGGATCTAAATTATGTCATTTAATGGACACTTGTCCATAAGAATGAATTAAATAATATTTTAATCAAAGAAAGACATAAAGTGTCATTTTCTTTGTCTATAATATCTATTATGTGTACACATATGGAAAAATGGGTGGTATAAACAAATATAAATGTTAATTTTTAACTTAATAAACATATTTATCTAATATAAATTTATTTTTTATGTTTTGGGGCCATTTGGGAGATATTATGGTATTTATAATATTTTATTTAATGAAAATTTATAGATGTCACATTCATGTTTTAAATAATTTATAAATTTTAAAATAAGGTTAAATAGAATCTATATTCATCTATAAATACAAATTTGAATGACAAAATATTTTTATTTATCATGGTAGTTTATTTTTAATTTTTAGTAAATTCATAATTACCTTAAAGGCTTATAAATTGATAATGCATAAATTTTTTAATTGATGAAAGATCGATAAAATAATTTTATTAAAATGATAATAAATATTAAAAGACTAATTTTTTTCCCAATATTATTGGTCAATTATATATATACCATAATCATATAAGGGTTTATATATTGATAATTTTATGCCATATAGAAGAGATTATGACACTTATATTATTTTATTTAAAGTGATGTTAAACTAGCTATATTCATATTTTAATAAGTATAAAATTTTTAATGATTGATTTTGTAGAAGATATATTAAACTAAAAGTATTGTAATGAACTATATTATATTTATATTTAATGTATATTTTCTTAAATTTTTACCCAAAAAATATGTATATTAAATAATTACACAATATTGATTTAGTAATTATTTTATTAATCGAAATATCAAATTAATGTTATTAAAAATATTATAATAAATTTAATTTGAGATAATTAATATGTACATTGAATTTTCAAGATTACCTATAGCCAGTGGGGATATAATAAAATATTCTTTTCAAGGATAACATCTAATGCTAATATTTTTAAAAATATAGAAATTGAATAGTGTCAAAATAGATAGTAATGTTGTTTTGTCAAAAAAATGTTTTGTTAAATTATTTAAAAATCATAAAACATTGTCAAAAAATTTAATAATTATTATATGGTAAAAAAGGATCTAAATTATATTATTTATTATGTAATTTACATCAAATAAGTAAATATTTCACCCTTTTAATATTAAAATAATTGTTATCATCGTTAAAATGAAATAGAATAACTAAATGTTAAATTAATATGATAAGGTTTAAATTGATATAAAAACTTGTCAAAACTTATTTTTTGATGATATTAAAACCATATATCATATCATATTCGAAACTAAAACATTTTTGAGTTTTTTTTCTTGTGTTTTTATTTTATTATAAATTAATATTTTTGGAGATTCCAAATGTGGCCCTCACCTCAATTATAAAAGGGCACATCCTCCCTCAAAATTTAAATTCACATTGAGCCTTTAATGTCATAAATACCTTGAAAATTTAACTTCTCCACTTCCTTAGTCACATTCTATAGTTTCTAGTATTCTCAAGAGGACAACTCTAGTGCCTTTAAGAGGAGATCTAGAGGGAGCTCATCGAAGAAGAGGTAATGTCCTCTACTGGTTCTTTCAAATTATTTCTTCTTCTACTTCCTCTTAATGAGTTGTTTACATTATAAATTAATGAATCTAGTATCACATGTATAATGATATGTTATCAATATTATATAAAAACCATATTCCGCCTTTTATCCATTCTACAAAAACTGAAATCACAATGTGTGTGTACGTACAACTTACCGTCTCCACACCATGGTGTAATATGTTTTTCACCACTACTTGACTTGGATGAGTATAATGATGAAAATAATAAATATATTTGATTTTTTAAATAGGTTATTTATTCTATAATAATATATATACCAACCAATTTGATACCATTTCATAATTAATGGAATGATATCATCACTCGTGCGTACATACGACCTACCATCTTCACAATGCGATGCGATTCATTCTACATGATATCCATTAAAGCATGATTATATAAATGTACATAATAAATAAATGTGATATTTATTATGTTAATATAATTTTTAAATGATATGAATATGACCTAAGAAGGAGAACCATAACTTATTCGAAAAAACATGCATACAAGAATGAAGCAGTTTATACCTGAATAACGAGTAATAATGAAATATTATTACCAAATGAATGCTAATATGATCATATATGATATCGTAAAAATAAATATGGTTCTGGAATAAGTCAATTAATTCATCTAAATATTTATATAGGAGGTTTAGATACATATAAAGGATAGAAGACCTAAGGTAAAGGATAATTTCGTAATCTCATTATTTATATGTAAGTATTTACTAGGGTATATTTATCATCCATATCCATGTTTCCCAAATATTTAATATTATTTATATTCTTATACAATTTATTAAATTCAATTTTACCCATTGTTGAATTTTTATTAAATGGTATGATAGGAATATTTCTTCATTATTCGATACGAGGTACTTATTGACTTTTCCGACCAAAGTACGAGGAGAATGTTTTTTAACTCATACGACATGAATTTTTTTTACGTCTTCATAATGAATTATTTATATGAATATTCCTTTACAAAATTTCATGTTTATTTTCAATTAAATTATTTTCTTTTAAAATTCCACGACATTTTGATAAAAGAAAACATTTTTGAAAAATAAAGGATATTTTCCTCAAGAATTAATTCCAAGTGTTTTATCAGAATTATTTTTCATCTATTATGTCATTATCTAAATGGGATTATTTTTATATACCCATTATTAATGTGATTTTATTTTGATTATTATGGGATAGTATGTTGGAAATCCATTTGTTTTATATGAATTATGAGTAAATAATGTTTAAGAAACCCATTTTATTCCTTGGGTTATGCTATGATGATTGATTTATGTTTTTTTGGCACAAATATGTATAGTTTTAATTATGTAATTGGTGGTACCTATATCTACCTCAAATAAATTGGGTAAATATTTATATATCATTAGATATACATGGTCAGAATGAATAGTAAATCTGGTTCAGTAATACGGTGTTGGAACAACAAGTAAATATGGTTCAGTAATACAGGGTTGGAATGAGGAGTGAACTTGGATTGGTAATGGAATTTTTTTGATATGATGGTATTGGAAATGATGCTTGTAAGATATGGAAATTATTTTCTAGGATTATGTGTTTTCCACAATTCTATGTTTTTTTCCAATGCTATTTTATCATGGATAGCGTTCCTTTATGATTTTTTCCTTATGAACTACCAAGATTTCATTCATGACTCAAGATTTTGATATCAAAATATATATTCATTTTTTTTACATTATTAGTTTTATTTTTGTTTAAAATTACTAAGAATATTATCTTACCCTTTTTATGTTTTATTTTCCCTTGGATATAAATAAAGGATTTTGGTTGGAAAATTAAAGGGGATTATCTTTATGGGATATGTTGAAGATCTTTCACCAAGTCAGAAGAATGTGTTCCAAGTTTCCAGATACACTAAAATAATACGATATTTAGGTGTCTATTTGTGAATTATATTAAGTATTACTCAAAAGAAATGTAATTTCCATGTAAGTCAATCTTACGTCATTAGAAACTACCTGCATAATAGCCTATATGAGATTTTGATTAATTAGAGGATTCCATTTTGCTCCATTCTAAGGAATCACTGGAAGAAATCTCAGAGGCATGATTTTACATATTGAAAATATAAATATACAAAAAAATAACGAAACAATATCAGTTTATACCAAAAAAATATAATCAAAAACTGAGATCTAGATCAATACCCAACATAGAAGACACACAACCCAACTTCACATGGTAACATAAGCCTGATTATGGAAAGAGATGTCCAGGAACTCAACAAAACCTTCCTGTCAAGCCCCAAAAATATTATCTCCTATCTACCAATATCCCATGACTACCAAAATCTTAGAAAAACCTCCCTTTGATAATAAATTATCATGACCCAGACCAGAAAACCCTTCCAACTAGTATATGAACTAATTTTTTAAGGCCTCAAGGGAATTCTTGATCTCCACAGGTTGGAGACTCATAATTTAGAATCCAACAAATACAAGAAGGAATGATTTTACCACATTGATATAAGATACATGACATTCACGTAGAGAAAAATAACTTTAAAGGAAATATTCCATAATCAATAAGAACATTAGTGGTAGCGACACAACTAGGATAACATTCCAAAAAAAAGGTAAATTTAAAAAAAAAAACAAAAAGTATAACACAATATATCAATAGCTACTCCATGTGATACATGGAAACATTCAGCCATATCAGCACCAACTACCCTTTCCTAGTTGATATAAACCTCACCGCCTCACTATGGTGCCCTATCCTTTTTCACGTCAGATAAAAGAAGGTCCACACACACTTAAGGGAGTGTGCAAGGTGTGAGTAAAACAACATCAGTAGGATCCCAACCAAGTATTCCACATATATTTTATGTAAAATAATTCAAGAATGATTAATATATGGTAAACATGGCATGATAAAACTATTTTTTACATTTATGTAGAAATAATGGTAAAATATTTCCCCTTTTTATAGTCATAAAAAAATCTAGATAAAACAGTTTCAAAGAAAATTTCAATTTTTTTTACATTTATCAAAGCATGCATTATATATCACATCAATGACAAAATAATTCAAAGACAAAGCCCAATAGAGATAACCCATTGGATAACATTGTTTTGGGTTAACTAGGTCACTCATACCTTAATAATCAATCAATAATAGCGTGAACTAAACACATCTATAGAACACTACTTTCTAGGGAATGGAGGGAAACACTATTGATGACCCCCTTATAATGTCAGAATTAGGTCCCTAGAATAATAGGTCATAGGGAATGAATAAACACCACATGATTTAAACCCTATGTAAACAATGAAAATTCGTAATAATAAACCCTCTCCTAGGTACCCAATACCCCTATTTTCTATGTACATAAAATTAGTTTTCATTTCCAAGGGCTTATCACATTTCATAAATAATTTCCAACCACCCATTTTTATCCAAATCATGCTTTGAAAACTAATTTCATAAATAATTTTATCTCTATATTGATGAAATATTTTATTTAATAAAATAATGGGGGAAACCATATTTTATCAAAACACATTTATTCATGCATATCAAGAAGATAAATGATCATGAAATACATCCTTCTGAAAAAATTTAAAAAAATAGGATATTCTGTTCACCAAACAAAGGCCAGTAATGAAACCACCTACCAAAAACTTGGGTTTCATGCCAAACACAATGGGATCCATACACCAGAAGGAATAGAAACAATGTATAACTAAAGAGGAGGCCCTCAAATTTGATTCCCACATCATATAATTCGGTTTCTATAAGCATTAGGTCAACATAAAGGCTAAATCATAACATAACGTAATGGTCACATATTCTACACAACAATCAACATAAGATTTGGACTCAGGATATTAGAAACACAATGAATCTATTTGTGATTGAGAGAGATCATACCATGATCAATAAATTCTATCAACTAAGCCTATAAAGATTTCTAATTACAATGGAAATAGAAGAAAAAAGATTAATTTGATCAAACATGAAAATGAGGGAATAACCGATCAATTGAAAATCAACATACTTCACAATAGTGATGGAGAGATCCCAAGAAAATCCTATAGTGTCCATGGTTTCATTCAAGGAGAATTATGGTTAAAGGGGGTGATTAAAGAGGATTAACATGGGTTTCATGCAATAAAATACTAATCATACCTTACTAAACTATATCTCAATCATCATCAATGACTAGCTAGTGACCCTCAACAGCTAACTGGTGATCTTAGTAGAGGATATGTATATATTCCATAAACATCGACTAGATGGTGAGGTTCTGTAAAAGATTAGACCATCTTGGTCCATTAATTTTCCAAATCCTAATGTTTGATTTATCATGGGGACTATCAATGACTCACTGAGGAGTTTTCCAAATTTCAGGTTGAATGAATGGTGGAACTGATCGGAATCAGTGGGATCAATCGGTAGTGGTGCCACACCAAATGGTTCCAGGGCATCGGTGCCATGGTGTTGGTGACTCATCCACCAGGGATTCATTTCTAGTCTCTCCTGTACTTTTTGATTTCACTTATGTAAAATCTCTTTTAATGTAAAAGTGTTTTAATACCCCTTTCAAAGTGATTTAAGGTCCGTAAAAAATATTTTAAATCCCCTAAGAGTTGGGAGATCCTTGACTTACCAAAATGTGTTGCCTTTTTGTTGGTGGCAAACCCTTTGCTATGTTTTCTAGTCTTTTGTGTTTTCCAATTAAGCCCATGTTAGGTGTTTTTCTCTGTTTAAAGGAAACCTATCAACTCTCCACCATTCGTTGGACTATCTAAACCATCTTTGGGGAAATTATTAAATCTCAATTAATTCCAACATGTGAAATCAAAAAGCAATGTGGTCAAGCCATGGGCTGACTTTTATGTACTTTGAAATGGTATCATTAATTATAGGATATGGCCTCTTCTTAAGATGAGATCCTATCTTCCGTCTTCCTTTTTGTTTCTCTTAGTACACCTCGAGACTTCCTCTCGAGATGAGTCGTGTTCCCATGCTGGAGCCCTTCCCACTCATCCTTGGATTTTTTCCTACAAGTCACATCATCCCATTTTCTTGGCGCAAGAATGAACTTCAATCTTTGATTATCTAAGTAGGGATTTTATTTTGCTTCTATTTATTTGTGCATCATGAGGGGTGGTTATATTAATGGTTCCTTGAGAGGAACGGTTGGATAATCTTCTTGAATCTAGAATTAAACAAATTGAAGTGCACTGTGTTGCATTTGTTGTCAATGAGGCATGAGGTTGTCTTGGAATGAATGGAAGTCAAGGAATGTCAAGATGTGAATGAAAAAGGTTGTGATGGTGTTGGTGATGAAGAGAGAATGGCCATAGTACTAAGATGCATGTCACATAGGAGATTCACTAAGTGGCATAAGAGATGTGGTTGAAACATTCTCTAGTTACATCAGACGATTGATGAGCTGATCCTTAAGTGTAAAGAACTTGTATCAAGATGATACAAAGTCACAACATGATTAGAAGACCATGCATTGTGGTGACAATTCATGAGGAGTTGAAAGTGATCCATCCATAAGTTCTAAGTGGATGAAGTGGATTAAAGAAGTCCATGCACTATCACTTAGTGCATGAGAATTTGAAGAAGATCCAATTTGATCTGTGATTAGATCAATGAAGAACATTGAAGAATCTATTTGATTAAGGAGTTCGGTTGAAGATGAAGAACCTTCGGGAATTCCACCTTCTAATATTAGAATATATGTTAAGGAGGATGGAGGAATTCTAATGAAGAAGTTGAGTTGATGAAGAAGAATGGCTTAGAGGTGGAAGTGGCATTTGGCATTTTATATTGGGAGAACTTTGTTTCTTAACAAAGTCCTTTTGCCAAAAAATAATAGGCCACCAAGGAGGCCAGCCGAGGGTCATCACCCAAGGCACATGTGGGACTCAAGGTCGCCACGCCCATGGGGAACCCTCAAGGCTAGGGCACTCCATGAGGCACAAGGCCGGGCCGTGTGTAAGCCCGGGCCACGCAGGGGATCAGGTCTGCGCAGCAGGGGCGCGAGGAGCGCGCCCGAGAATGCATAGTGGGTGCCAGTGGCGCGCCTGAGTGGCGGTGGGCGCAAAGCGTGCCCACAGAGAGAACCCGGCGCTGGGCGGCACCGGGAGGGGAGAAGTTCAATTGAACTGAGGATGGCACGTGGTGTTTGATAAACCGTGTGGAAAATGGCCGCCGATTCGATGTGGGACGCGCATTTTTGCCGCGGAGCAAATCGTGGCCATTCATCTGATCTCGCGGACGATCTGCGCCGCACATCTCATCGCGCCGCTCCCATTCTGATCGCAGCCGTCCAAAGAGATGATCCGACGGCTCCGAGGCATCTCCTTCCTCGAGCTCAGCCGAAGGCTCCCCGCGAGCTCCGTTCGAACCAGGAGCATCCCGAGAGATGTTTTCGAGCTCCCGGCCACCACTGATCGAAGTAAAGCCACCATTGTGTTCGTCTGGCCACACTGAACACATACATGCATAAAAATATGCATGCATGCAATGAGGGGAGCATTTCGAGTTCGGCCGAAGGCAAACGAAGTGCCGAGGACAAGTGGTTAATATTTCACATGGATCGCCCTTAGAAGAAGGCCGTGCATGCGTTCTAAGTCGCATGCACGTGGAGGCGAAAAATAAATGACCCCGCGTTGAACAGAGAATTGAAAACAAGATTGGAAGGAAATCTTGAAATCCCGAAACTTTCGGGAGTTCAAGTTTTATCTCCGTGGATGAACCGAGGCTCTCCTCGCCTATAAAAAGAGATCCCGAGCACTCAGAGTTGCTTGCTGATGGGCTGATCCTTTGTTGAAAATTCGAAGTCCCGTGAGTGCCTTTGTGCCTCGCGAAGTAGAAGCCCCGCGCACATTTGTGCGGCTGAAGTTCTCGGGACCACCCGAGGTCCTGAAGGAGTCCCCTGCGCGCCTATCTTGCGCGACAGGAAGATTCTGAGCCGCTTGAATCTGCGCGCTCGAGGATTGGCACCCTCACTGCCCGCATACTTGTGCGGCAGGAGGAAGTGCCCGCGGGTGTTGCACTTGCGCGCCCCGCGGTGCTCATGCACCTTGCACGACTGCCCCTTGCACCCGAGGCCTTGCACGGCTCTTGTGCCTTGTGCACCTGCGCGACAATGGAGTAGAGGAGAGGCCGAACCAAGCACCTGCGCGCCTTGAAGAGGAAGTGAAGACCGAGGCAGGGCCTCATGTGTGAACATTGAGAAGGCCGAGCCTTTGTGCTTGTGTGCCAAGAAGACAAGAACACCTACGGGCAGTGGCTTGTGCAAAGAGGGAGAACCCGAGGCCTTTAGTGCCTTGTGTGTGCACCAAGTGAAGACACATTTTGTGTGTGCAAATTGAAGAACAACCTACGGGTTAAGGGTGTGCAACAAGAAGTGGGAAGAGGACCAAGTCATGTGTGTGCTAAAATGGAACAAGGCTTGCACCTTGTGTTTGCAAAGTAATTGAGAAAATGTGTGTGTAAACAAAACAAGAAGTGGGCCGAACCTAGTGTGTGTGCACTAAGTGAAGTTTATACACTTAGAAGAAGTGGAAGACTTCCACACTAAAGTATAACACACTTTTAAGTGTGTGAGAAAATTGAATAAAGTGTGTGAAGAAGTGAGAAGCTGGTGTGTGCTTAAAGATACTACACCCTTTGTGGGTTTATTGCACCAAGAGAAGAAAGAGGGAAGTGCATGCATGCATATATGCACGTGCACACGTGAAGAAAGATAAATTAGTGGTGTGCATTTGAGTTGTCCAAGACCAGGAGTTCTTGAAGAGTTTTGAGAGGCCATGCAGTCAGTGCATGAGGAAGCAGAGATGCCATGCACTCAGTGCACGAAGTTGTTCTGATCTAAGACTGGACCAGACTGAAGTTAAAGATATCAGTTGTCTGAGTATTCAGTAGTTGAAGAGAGAAGCCAGGTCATCCTGAGAAGAAGGAGATAAATCCTGAGCAAGACAAGAAGACCTGATCATCACAAGTGATCAGAGGTACAGAGCAAGGCCACCAGTCTTTATCCCAGACTGCTGAAGATACTTGAACAAGCTTAAAGTGAAGAAGAGCTACTCGTGTGACTCGAGGATCCAGGAGAAGCCCCCTGTGAGACTCAGGGTGGAAGAAGTCTTCAGTGGGATTCTGGAGCAGGCCAGTGGGACTCTGGTAACACTGTGGGACGCAGTATAAAGACCCTCTTGTGGGACTCAGGAGAGATACAGTGGGATGTTGTATCGACCATTGTAATACTAACCGATTATAATGGAGAAACCATGTTGGGGTGTATAACCAACATGGCAAGGACGTAGGCCTTTGGTTCCGAACCTTGTAAATCCTTGTGTCCTGTGCCTTTATATTTACTGCATCATTCGAGGAAAGGTGAGAGATACAAGAAGAGTGGATCGAGGCTTTAACCAGCCATAGAGGTTTAATTGATAAAGAATCAATTAGTAAAAAGTTTTAAGGGATCACTGATTCACCCCCTCCCCCTCTCAGTGATTCACACTGATCTGGGCACTTCAATTGGTATCAAAGGGAGGTTACCTCTAAAAGATCCAAGGGAGTCTTTATGAAGTGCAGATTTGAGGAAATGAGTGACCAGCCTCAAATGGAGATATCTGCCAAGACTCAGAAAAATAGAAAGAAGAAACAGGCCAAGAAGATGAAGAAAGCCTGTCCTAGCTGTGATGAAGTTGGAACAATGAAAGATCTTCAAAGTGCAATCGAATATTTTCAGAAGACAGTCCCCAAGGAAGTGGCAATGTGTATAGATACAGGCCTCCTTGATCTTCAAGAAGAAAAATTACAGCTAGAAGAAGAATCCAATGCAATGGAAGATCAATTGGCAAAAAGGGTTGGCATAACCAACACTCTCAGAAAGCTGGTGAAGGCTAAAGATGAAACAGTATCGCTTTGCAATGAAAGATATGAAGACACTACTGAAGAATTGCAAAGAAGACTTTATGAGAAAGAGTTCTTTAAAATAATGGTCAAAGATGTTTTCCATGCACTGGAAAAGAGGCACAAAGTGTCAATGAATGTCAGAGATGCTCAACTCGAAGAAAAAGTCAAATTGGTGAAGGAGCTGGACAATTCATTTCAAGAATTGAAGAAGGTTCATGAAGACTAGATGAAACAACTGGTGGAGAATTGGTAAGGAAAGCTAAGAACTATTGAGGATGAGAAGAACTCCCTCAACATGAAATGCTTAGAACTAGAGGTGATATTGAAAAATCTGTAATCACCCAAAGCTGAAGCCTCCCAGTCAGCTTAAAGAAGAAATGTTTCTACTCAAGTGAGCTTTGAGAAGGATGATTCTAAAATAAAGACATCCTCTAATGAAAGGGAAACAACTTCTAAAAGGAAGGTACCATCCATACCATCTTGTACTGATGCTTCTAATTGTGTTTCCAAAAAAAGTGAAGGATGGAAAAATAATTCCAAACAAGTATGGATGAAGAAAATGAAGAAGCAGAGCTCTCCTGAAACAACACAACAGCTCCAAAAAAGTACCCTAAAATCAGAAGGACTGAAGAAGTCAAGATTTGTGGGTCAATGTTGGTGTTGTAATAAGTATGGGCACTGTGCAAAGGATTGTTGGTACAATCCACTAAATGTCAAAGCACAAAGGAAGCCCATGCCAAGGGGGAGCAAGCCAGAGGAAAAGAAGCAACATCCACAGGTCCAGAGACATCTGTTTACTGCTAACAGATTTGGATTGCTTGATAACATCTGGGATGTGTGCAAAAGTGGTCAAATAGATACATGTCAATCTCCAACTGTATCCAGAGCTCAAAAGAAGAAAAGATCACAGAACCTGGCTAAGAGATATTCCTTGGGAAGCAAGCATAAGAAAGTGGAAGATGCTCCCAAGAAGATTATGAAAAAGGAAGAGAAGTCCTTGGAATTCGAATCCAAGAAGGGTGATGCATCAAGAAGAGCCACCAAGAAGACATGCTTCTACTGTGGAAAGAAAGGCCATACCATGGATCTTTGCAAACAAGCCATGGAAATCAATAGAAGCCAACTAAACTCAAACAGACAATCAATCCAAAAGAAGTAGAAGGGATTGATTGAAAACAAGTTGCCTAAGAGAGGTAGCTTGGCAGCATCAAAGGAACCATGTGAAACTTCCAGAACTGAGGCCACACTTCCAAATGACTTGTTAGTCATATGGCCAAATCAGTTGCAACTTGCCAAAGATCTACGAAGAGCTGAAGATGAAGTTCTGGCAATTGCTAAGGCAAAAGGGAAGAAGATGATGTCACATAAAGATGTATTGAGATCCACACCAGCACAAACATCATTGAAGATCAGATGTGCAAGTTTGAAGAATGGTGAAAATGGGGCATCTCGGTTGAGAGAATCTTCTCAACCTTGTTGTTCACATTGATGAACCAAGGAGGTTCCATCTTATTCCCTAATCACTTGTATTTACATGTGATGACATTGCAGGGAATTGAAGATGATGATCATTCTCAACTGGAGGATGGTTTGGAAAGAATGGAGTGCACCCCTTGAGGGGGAGCCAATCTGAAGAAGATGGGATTCTTAGATTAATACCATCTTGAGAAAAGTGAAGGTATTCCAATCATACTTTCATCCCTTGTTTCTTAATTGAGTTTATCTTGTCAATTAAGGGGGAGTATGGATTGAAGACAAATGGTTGAAAGGGGGAGCTTTATCTTTGCACTGAACTTTCTAATGAGTCTTGTGAAGTATGTGCAGGATTTAGCAATTTATTGTTATATCTGAAAAATTTCAACCCCTTGGAGCATGATCTCACATGTACAGTGAATGTTGGACAGCATTGAGTACCTTAGTTACATCACTCTTGTTTTCTACACTGGGTTAGCCCAAGTAGACTTAGAGTTGATTTACTAAAGGTTATTTGCTAAAGAAGAACATGTGGCATCATCCCTCTCTTAGTGATTTTCAAGAAGATGCTATTCAAAGGGAGGAAGATATTTGTGAAAGTGAACCACACCACACCTTTGCATTTGATTGCCAATAAGGGGGAGAAAAGATTGGTCACACATATTGACCCATTCATATGTGCTGAAGTTGTGATATTGACAACAAATACAAAGGGGGAGATTGAAGTGCACTCTGTTGCGTTTGTTGTCAATGAGGCATGAGGTTGTCTTGGAATGAATGGAAGTCAAGGAATGTCAAGATGTGAATGACAAAGGTTGTGATGGTGTTGGTGATGAAGAGAGAATGGCCATAGTACTAAGATGCATGTCACTTAGGAGATTCACTAAGTGGCATAGGAGATGTGGTTGAAACATTCTCTAGTTACATCAGACGATTGATGAGCTGATCCTTAAGTGTAAAGAACTTGTATCAAGATGATACAAAGTCACAACATGATTATAAGACCATGCATTGTGGTGACAATGCATGAGGAGTTGAAAGTGATCCATCCATAAGTTCTAAGTGGATGAAGTGGATTAAAGAAGTCCATGCACTATCACTTAGTGCATGAGAATTTGAAGAAGATCCAATTTGATTTGTGATTAGATCAATGAAGAACATTGAAGAATCTATTTGATTAAGGAGTTCGGTTGAAGATGAAGAACCTTCGGGAATTCCACCTTATAATATTAGAATATATGTTAAGGAGGATGGAGGAATTCTAATGAAGAAGTTGAGTTGATGAAGAAGAATGGCTTAGAGGTGGAAGTGGCATTTGGCATTTTATATTGGGAGAACTTTGTTTCTTAACAAAGTCCTTTTGCCAAAAAATAATAGGCCACCAAGGAGGCCAGCTGAGGGTCATCACCCAAGGCACATGTGGGACTCAAGGTCGCCACGCCCATGGGGAACCCTCAAGGCCAGGGCACTCCATGAGGCACAAGGCCGGGCCGTGTGTAAGCCCGGGCCACGCAGGGGATCAGGTCTGCGCAGCAGGGGCGCGAGGAGCGCGCCCGAGAATGCATAGTGGGCGCCAGTGGCGCGCCCGAGTGGCGGTGGGCGCAAAGCGCGCCCGCAGAGAGAACCCGGCGCGGGGCGACACCGGGAGGGGAGAAGTTCAATTGAACTGAGGATGGCACGCGGTGTTTGATAAACCGCGTGGAAAATGGCCGCCGATTCAATGTGGGACGCGCATTTTTGCCGCGGAGCAAATCGTGGCCATTCATCTGATCTCACAGACGATCTGCGCCGCACATCTCATCGCGCCGCTCCCATTCTGATCGCAGCCGTCCAAAGAGATGATCCGACGGCTCCGAGGCATCTCCTTCCTCGAGCTCAGCCAAAGGCTCCCCGCGAGCTCCGTTCGAACCAGGAGCATCCCGAGAGATGTTTTCGAGCTCCCGGCCACCGCTGATCGAAGTAAAGACACCATTGTGTTCGTGTGGCCCCACTGAACACATACATGCATAAAAATATGCACGCATGCAACGAGGGGAGCATTTCGAGTTTGGCCGAAGGCAAACGAAGTGCCGAGGCCAAGTGGTTAATATTTCGCATGGATCGCCCTTAGAAGAAGGCCGTGCATGCGTTCTAAGTCGCATGCACGTGGAGGCGAAAAATAAATGACCCCGCGTTGAACATAGAATTGAAAATAAGATTTGAAGGAAATCTTGAAATCCCGAAACTTTCGGGAGTTCAAGTTTTATCTCTGTGGATGAACCGAGGCTCTCCTCGCCTATAAAAAGAGAGCCCAAGCACTCAGAGTTGCTTGCTGATGGGCTGATCCTTTGTTGAAAATTCGAAGTCCCGTGAGTGCCTTTGTGCCTCGCGAAGTAGAAGCCCCGCGCACATTTGTGCGGCTGAAGTTCTCGGGACCACCCGAGGTCCTGAAGGAGTCCCATGCGCGCCTATCTTGCGCGACAGGAAGATCCCGAGCCGCTTGAATCTGCGCGCTCGAGGATTGGCACCCTCACTGCCTGCATACTTGTGTGGCAGGAGGAAGTGCCCACGGGTGTTGCACTTGCGCGCCCCGCGGTGCTCATGCACCTTGCGTGACTGCCCCTTGCACCCGAGGCCTTGCACGGCTCTTGTGCCTTGTGCACCTGCGCGACAATGGAGTAGAGGAGAGGCCGAACCAAGCACCTGCGCGCCTTGAAGAGGAAGTGAAGACCGAGGCAGTGCCTCATGTGTGAACATTGAGAAGGCCGAGCCTTTGTGCTTGTGTGCCAAGAAGACAAGAACACCTACGGGCAGTGGCTTTTGCAAAGAGGGAGAACCCTAGGCCTTTAGTGCCTTGTGTGTGCACCAAGGGAAGACACATTTTGTGTGTGCAAATTGAAGAACAACCTACGGGTTAAGGGTGTGAAACAAGAAGTGGGAAGAGGCCCAAGTCATGTGTGTGCTAAAATGGAACGAGGCTTGCACCTTGTGTTTGCAAAGTAATTGAGAAAATGTGTGTGCAAACAAAACAAGAATTGGGCCGAACCTAGTGTGTGTGCACTAAGTGAAGTGTATACACTTAGAAGAAGTGGAAGACTTCCACACTAAAGTATAACACACTTTTAAGTGTGTGAGAAAATTGAATAAAGTGTGTGAAGAAGTGAGAAGCTGGTGTGTGCTTAAAGATACTACACCCTTTGTGGGTTTATTGCACCAAGAGAAGAAAGAGGGAAGTGCATGCATGCATGCATGCACGTGCACACGTGAAGAAAGATAAATTAGTGGTGTGCATTTGAGTTGTCCAAGACCAGGAGTTCTTGAAGAGTTTTGAGAGGCCATGCAGTCAGTGCATGAGGAAGCAGAGATGCCGTGCACTCAGTGCACGAAGTTGTTCTGATCTAAGACTGGACCAGACTGAAGTTAAAGATATCAGTTGTCTGAGTATTCAGTAGTTGAAGAGAGAAGCCAGGTCATCCTGAGAAGAAGGAGATAAAGCCTGAGCAAGACGAGAAGACCTAATCATCACAAGTGATCAGAGGTACAGAGCAAGGCCAGCAGTCTTTATCCCAGACTGCTGAAGATACATGAACAAGATTAAAGTGAAGAAGAGCTACTCGTGTGACTCGAGGAGCCAGGAGAAGCCCCCTGTGAGACTCAGGGTGGAAGAAGTCTTCAGTGGGATTCTGGAGCAGGCCAGTGGGACTCTGGTAACACTGTGGGACACAGTATAAAGACCCTCCTGTGGGACTCAGGAGAGATACAGTGGGATGCTGTATCGACCATTGTAATACTAACCGATTATAATGGAGAAACCATGTTGGGGCGTATAACCAACATGGCAAGGACGTAGGCCTTTGGTGCCGAACCTTGTAAATCCTTGTGTCCTGTGCCTTTATATTTACTGCATCATTCGAGGAAAGGTGAGAGATACAAGAAGAGTGGATCGAGGCTTTAACCATCCATAGAGGTTTAATTGATAAAGAATCAATTAGTAAAAAGTTTTAAGGGATCACTGATTCACCCCCTCCCCCTCTCAGTGATTCACACTGATCTGGGCACTTCACAAATATTTAATATGATCAAAAGATAACTCTTGAAGATAAAATAGGGGGTAGGGAGTAGATTGATATTGATCACCTATTTTATTTTGTTATATTTGATTCATTTTATGACTTGTTGCTATTATATGCCTTCTAAAAATCATGACCGTTGGTGGTATTTTCTTGTGAACTGGTGACATTTCGCTGTGATGTTTTAATATACAGATATAACATGAAATCTGATTAACCATGTACAATCAGTTAAGTAAATGGATTCCCCAAGATCAAACATGTTCTGTGATCACCCTAGTTATATTAAAGTGGAAATGAAAGAACCCCTGTTAGTTAAATTTGAATACCCTTGGTTTGATGGTTATGGTTATGTGTTGTATGTTATGGTCTGGGTTCTATGGGGTTTCTATATGGGATGGTACAGGGGGGTGTTGGTGTCTCAATCCGAGAGATTGATTGATTGTAGAATGAATGAACTTGCAGGCAGCTGAACTACCTTTATGTTGTGTTGTGGTTGCGAAGCGACGTACAGTAGTGAGACTGCGGTGTGGTTATGGACTCGTTATGCAGTGGAACTACATTATGGATTTTTTTTAGTAATAGGGATGTAGGGATGAGTTATGAGAGAAGGAATGAGCAGTATCACTTTAAATAATGATAGTTGATAGTAGTTGAATGGGGATGTGTAGTGGGGCTGCAAGTGTTGTTTTGTGTTGTTATGCAGTGGGAATACAAATTGGTTTTTTTCGATGCTTAGTGTGGTTATGGGGATGTTTAGTGGGACTACAAGTCTAGTTTTGGGTTGTTTTGTAGTGGGATTGCAGTTTGGTTTTGTTGGTTTCTTGGTGTGGTTACAGTTGTTAGTTTTCATTTAATGTTGGAATAATTTAAGTGAATCCCATTAAATAAATACATAAATGGAAATTGAACAAAACGGGATATGGGTTGTGATTTGGCAGTGGTTGTTATGTGGTTGTGCATGTAGGAGTAGCAACAAAAGTGGTACTGGTGTGGGATTGTTTTTGGTTTGTGTGAAAACCATAGGTTGGGGATGAGTATTTTTTTACCTATATATATATATTATAGTTCCTTGTGACTTCTATATGAACCCCACCATTTTTGAGTATAATGTGATGAAAACCTCCATTTCATGGTGGGGGGGTTTCTTTTTCAATATCCTGATGGGAGGATGGATGGATGGTTACTGATTATCTTCCTTGCACCCTCTTTAGGATCTCACCACTCAGGCATTTCAGGGTAGGCTGTAATGGATTGAGTCTTACCAAAGTCAAAGATCCTTCGGGAAAATGTTTGTTTTGGATGAGGGGATCAGGTGTTTGTGGTACAGATATATTTTCTAAAGTATGTTGAGGATGAGGCCCAGGTGTCTTCAGGAGCGATGTGTGGTTGTTGGGTCCCAAGTGTTTTCAGGCATGGTAGTGGTTGTTGTGGCCCAAGTGTCTACGGGTGTGGTTGTGTGTGGTTTGAGGCCCAGGTGTGTTCAGGTAAGTTACTTCTACGGGACTGCATGCGGGAAGATTGGTAGCCTCAAGACATCAGATTGTTAGGAATGAGTATTTAACCAGTGGGAAAGTGGTGTGCAGGGTACCCAAATGTTGATGTGCTATTATTATTACCTTACTTGATTTGCGTTACTTGGGTGAGTGTGCCTTAGTGAGGTTGGGATGGTTATTATTCCATGGTAGGTTCATGAGGTTCTACCATTTTCTCATGGGGGTGTTAGTATGCACCCCCACTTATGCACGAGAAACTTTAGCTTCCTACTGAGTATACTTGTATGCTCACCCTATGTATGTAAAACTGTTTTATGGTGTCCAGGAGGACTTTGAGGGCCATACTATAATTTACTAGCTCAGATGTCGGGATAATTATTTTTTCCGTTCAGTTCCTTTTTCCTTGGTAAATTATTTGAGAGTTTTTTTTTTACTTTGTATCAGTTTTTACTTTTGAACATGCATGTGGGAAGAGATTCTTGGCTTTACTGTTACCTTTAGTCCTGGTGTTGTGGGAATTTACCATCTTATCTCCCGATATTTTTCTATAAAAAGGGTAATTCCTTACATTTATGTGAGATTCTATACCCTTGGTGCTAGTCTCCCCTATAGGGCCTACTAAAGGTGGGACTCAGGGGTCATTATCTCTCCTTGACCTTGAGGAAGTAAGGGAAGGGCACTTTTTTGTCCCTTCCCTCATCTTGGAGAAGGTGGATCTTGACCAAATGGTATCAGAGGGATGGTTGAGAGATAGGATGGGGTTTGGGGTTAGGCATAGTGAGGATTGCGTGGGATGGTAGGGCAGTATTGTTAGAAAATCTTGGTATGTGAAATAGGATAGAGAAGACTGTCTAGGAAATGAGATTTTAGGGCCCCCATGATCCGACGTAATGACTTCTGACCTAATGAACGACTGGGTGAGGATACACTGATTTCAGGGTAGATACCCTAGTAAAGGTATGTGAATCATAATGATTTGTGTTCTTGTGTGTTCTGGTAATTTATAATAAATAAAAAATTTAAACAAAATTTAAAAGTAATTTTTCCACACTACTAGAACTTAGGAGTTTCTTGTTTGCCTTTTCAGCTATGGAATCTAGCTGTCATCCGCATGTGTTATGAGAAATAGAGGCCCAACAGGTTGATCTGGTTGATTAGCGGAGGGCCGATCGAGAGGATGAGGATGACTAGTGGAAGAAGATTCTTCGTGCCTTCTAACAGAAGAATTTTGGGATGTATGAGGGAAGCATCTCAGACATGGAGACAGAGAGCTGGATCGAGGAGATGGTGATCGCTTTCATCTTGATCCAAGATCTGACAGAGTACTGGGTTTCTCTAGTAGTGAGAAATATTTGAGGAGCGGCACTTCAGTGGTGGACACATTACCTCACGGAGAATAAGGAAAATGAGGTTTCATGGACTGACTTCGAGAAGGAGTTCCAGGTGGAATTCCATTCTTCCATGATGAAGGCTGATAAGTGACATGAGCTACTCTTCCTCCAGTAAGGGAGTATGTCGGTGATGTAGTTGGGGATAATGTTCAAAGATATCTTTAATTTTTCTCTAAACCTCTTTCTGGATGAGGAGTCATGGAAAATGCACTTAGAGGATGCACTCTGACCTTCTCTTCAGTATGCTGTTACTCCCATCACTCTACTGACGTACTTAGAGGTTCAAAAGAAGGCTGAAGTAGTGGAGAGGTTGCACATACTAGGAGGTGTGCCATAAGAGGGGATCCAATTTAGTTCTTCAAAGGGGAAGGCCGTTAGTAGTAGGCCTCCATTATTAGGGCCTTCTCAGTTTCAGTCGACAGGGAGCAGGCCTCGACAGTTTCAGCTCTGATCTCCCAGTCCTCACCCTTTCTCTATAGACCTAGGACCAAGGTGCTTTATCTGTGGTAGTCATGGATATCTTCTGAATTAGTTCTTTTTCTGAGTGTAGTATAGTGGGGGTGGGCAAGTTCAGTGCCCACCTCATTAGTAGTAGTTTCCAGTTAGGACTTTCCAGCAGTATGGGCAACGAGCTCTCGCTCCACTAAGGGAGGATGGTGCTAGAGGAGGCCGACCTTAGGGTTTTCCTTAGGACCTAGATCACGGAATGCTTGGGGAGGTGGCTGTTAGGCAAGGGGAAGAAAATTTGGGCATGATCAATTTCAGGCCACATAGGCAACAATTTAAGCAGGTCCAGAAGTCGTTCAAGTTACGATCAGTCTATTTAGTACTCTTGCATGTGCCTTATTTGATTCAAAATCTTCACACTCCTTTGTTGAACCCATTCTATCCCATGCCTTGGGTCTAGATGTAGAGAGAATTTCCTTCCCCTGGTGTTGAGTATTCCAGTTGGAGGTTAGGCCATACCGTTTCATGTTTTTTAGGGATGTAGACTGGTGTTGGGGCCACATCAGTCTAGTGGATATATCATTCTACTACAAATTTAGGAATACGATGTCATCATAGGCATTGACTGGCTGTTTTCCTTGCATGTCGTTTTGACTACTTCCAGATAAGGGTCGTGTTCTCAAACATGAGTGGACATCATGTAGCTTTCGTTGGTTAGTGAATTTTCCATGAGGGCATCTGACATGTGAAGACCCTTCTTTGTTTGTTACCCAAGCTATCAGTAAAATCAATAGAATCAGAGATGGTGGAAGTTCCAGGGATTGTCAGTGAGTTTCTGGATGTCTTCCCCAAAGAGGTTGTGACTCTACCCCTGTAATGCGATGTTGAGTTTGGGGTAGACTTACAACCCGATTCCCATTCAATTTTGATGGCTCCCTATCAAATAGTGCCTTCTAAGTTGCGGGATTTGTAGATTCAGGTTGATGACCTAATAAATAAGGGTTTTATCCAACCAATCCTATCTCCATGGGGTGCTCCAATCTTGTTCGCAAAGAAATAAAATAGTGGTCTCAGGATGTGAATAGACTACCAAAGACTAAATTAGGTGATAGTCAAGAACCGTTACCCCCTCCCAAGGATCGATGATCTTTTTGAATAGTTTAAGGTATAAGGTTAGTTCTATAAAATTGACATGTTGTCTGGATGTCACCAGTTGAGGGTAAAGGAGAGTGACATCCCGATGACTACTTTCTGGTGCAGGTATGAGCACTTTGAGTTTGTGGTTATGCTGTTCAGCATTACGAACACACCGGTTGTGTTCATGGGGAACGTGAACTCTGTTTTACATAAGTATCTAGACTAGTTCATGGTCATGTTCATTGGTGACATCCTAGTCTACTCATGATCAGAGGAGGATCATTCCAATCATCTAAGTACAGTTTTGGTGGTCCTTCAACACCACCATCTCTACGAGAAGTTGTCCAAGTGAAAGTTCTGGACATGAGATGTGTACTTCCTTGGACACGTGGTATCCCAGTAGGGAATAGTAATGGAACCATCAAAGGTCTAACCGGTTGTTTCTTGGGAAGCACCCAAGAACAGGCTAGAGGTTCATAGTTTTCTAGGTCTAGAAAGTTACTTCCGGAGGTTTGTACCTGACTTCTATTGAGTTAAATCACCTTTGAAATATTTGACCATAAAAGGCTAGGCTTTCGTATAGAGTGAGCAGTGCAAGATAACTTTCGGTTATCTTACAGGGAAGCTGGTCAGTGCCCTAGTGTTGAGGTTTCTAGAGGAAGGTGTAACGTTTGAAGTGTTCCATGATGCTTCTGGTCTAGGGTTGAGGTGTGTGCTGGTGTAGTAGTGGGGGGTGATCTCTTATGGGCATAGTTAGTTATGCCCTCACAAACATATCTATGCCACCCGCGACCTATAAATTACAGTAGTTGTGTTCATGCTGAAGTTGTGGCAACATTACCTCATCAAAGAATCCTTCGTGGTCTTTACTAATCACAAAATATTGAGGTATATCTTCTCCAAATGAGTCTTGAACTTGCGGCAGTGGAGGTGGATGGAGTTTATTTAGGACTAAGATTTTGAGGTCTCTTATACATTAGTAAAGGGGAATGTGGTGGCCGATTCCTTGAGCTGGAAGTCATAAAAGGATGTAGTTTGGGAGTCTGTAGATGCTTGGAAGGCGATGGATGAGTTTACTACTTTTCATCTAGGCTTGATAGTGGAGGATGGCAGAGGCTGTCTATTTTAGATGAAAGTGTAGTATTCCTTGGTATGGTAGGTGGAGGAGTCTTAGTGGGGAGAGTTAGAGGCTAAATTGACGTGTGATCGCATTATCCAGGGTGATGCTTCAGAAGGATGGTTAGAGGATAGCCATAATCATATGTTGTTCTAAGGGAAGCTATTTGTCCTAGTGGTGATGCACGAGGGAGTTCTCAGTGAGTTCCTTAACTCACCCTTGATGGTACATCCATGAGTCTCCAAATGTATCGGGGCTTGAGAGGACAATTTTAGTCGCTCGGAGTGAAGCAGGGAGTGGCAGAGTTTTTCACAAAGTGCCTCATGTGTCAGTAGGTGAAGGCTGAACACCGCGTTCCTGACAGTCTATTGTAGCACTTAGATGTTCCCGAGTGGAAGTGGGATGACGTTTCGATGGATTTCGTCATAGGACTACCCATGGATGAGGGAGGCTTTGATGGCATCTGGGTTGTGGTGGACCGATTGACGAAATTGGCTCACTTATTAGTGGTTAAGGAGTCGAGTGTAGTGGATGTCTTAGCATAGAGGTATGTGGGCGAAGTTGTGGGGCTTCATGGTGTTCCCAGATCCATTGTTTGGGATCAGGATACATGCTTTACTTCACAAGTTTGGAAGGTATTGAAGAATTATTTCGGCACCCAGCTCTGACTTAGCATAACTTTCCACCCTTAGATGGATGGGCAGACAGAGAGGACCATCCAAATGTTGGAGGATATACTGTGAGCATGTGTTTTGGACTTTGAAGGATCATGGGTATGACACTTTCACCTCGTGGAGTTTACCAACAATAATTTCTATCACTTTATCATTGGCATGTCACCATTCGAAGCCTTGTATAGAAGACCATGTCGTTCTCCCATGTCTTGGATAGAGGTTGGAGAAGTAGGTGTTCTTACCCTAGTGGTGGTGCAGAGCATGACAAAGAAGGTTCATCTTGTGCGTGAAAGGATGAAGGCTGCTCAGGACTGACATAAGTCATATTCCCATCATAGGAGGAGACCCTTGGTGTTCGAGGTTGGAGACCACATGTTCTTTATGGTCTCCCCTTGGTGTGGACAGTGGAAGTTTGGTGGGGGGAGTAAGTTTTCTCCCCAGTTCATCAAACCTTTTTAGGTGTTGGGATAGGTTGTTGAGGTAGAATATTAGCTGGATTTGCCACCATGGTTAGAAAGGATCCACAACGTCTTTCATGTCTCTCAACTTCGTCGGTATTTACATGATGAATCCCACATCCTAGACTGAGGAGAGTTGGATATCGAGGACGATGTGTCATTTGTGGAGATACTAGTGAGAATCGATGATCGTAAGGAGAAGGTGCTTCGTGGATAGACCATCCCCTTGGTTCGTGTGTTATAGAGGCATGACTTCCTCAAGGAGAGTACTTGGGAACGGGAGGCACAGTTTCACGACTAGTACCCAGATCGGTTTTGTGTTTTTCTCTAGTGTTTTTTGTGCCTTGTTTATGATGTAATGTTCGACTTCGCTTGCTGAATGACAAGTTGTTTCCCTATTCTCCAATTTTTTTTGTGAAAGATACTAAAAATGGGGAGGGAAGAACCTAAACCCTAACCAAGACTCATTAATGTGTATATGACTAAACCCATGATAGTGAGTCAGTTCCGCCTAGAGAGGATGGTATCTTCACATGGAGGAAGGATCTACCTAATCCATGGGTCTGGATAGTGTGACTTTTGGTGTTTGTGTGGTTACTTATGTGAGGGGAGCAGTAGTGTTTCTAAAATTGTTGAGGAGATAAATGTGTGAGAGATGTTCCTATATGTCAAGGTTTTATTAAATCTTTCAAAAAACTCTAGGGCGGTTTGTCCCTGAGAGGTATCTTATGTGGTGGTTGTTCAGACCCCTCTCTTTCTTCAAGTTTACTCTTGAATTCTCAAGGGTGATAATAGTTTGAGATGTATCTGATGTAATGTCTCGGATCCTCCTGGTCCATTACTTTTCCAAATTATAATGTTTGAGGTATCCTAGGGACCATCAGTGACTCATTGAGGAGTTTTAAAAATTTTGGGTTGAACGAACAGTGGAACCGATTGGTAGCGGTGCCACACTGACCGGTGTTAGGGCATCAGTTTCAGGGTGTCAGTGAATCACCCATCGGTGAGTCATTTCCAGCCTCTCTCGAAGTTTTTGGTTTCACTCCCATAATGTCTCTTTTAATGAAAAACTGTTTTAATACCCCTTTCAATGTGATTTGAGACCCATACAATATATTTTAAATCCCCTAAGAGTCAGGTGAACCTAGGATTACCAAAACGTGTGGCCTTTTTATTGGTATCACACCCTTTTCTATATTTTCTAGTCTACTATGTTTTCTAGTTATGCCCATGTTAGGTTTTTTTTCCGTTTGAAGGAAACTTATCAACTCTCTTCCGTGAGTTAGACTATCTCAACCATCTCTAAGGGAATTATTAAATATTAATTAACTCCATTGCATGAAACCAAAAAGACACATATTCAAGCCACTATATGAATTTTAAGTACTTCAAAATAGCCTCCAGAATTTTAGGATCTGGAGTCTTCTTAAGACAATATCCTCTCTTAATTCTTACCATTAGTTTCTCTTAGTGCACCTCAAGAATTACTCCTGATATGAGTCATGCGCTCATGCTAGATCCCTTCCCGCTCAGCCTTGGAGTTCTTCCTCCAAGTCGCATCATCCCCTGTTCTTGACACAAGAAGGAACTTCAATCATTGATCATCCAAGTAGGGATTTTATTTTTCATCTCTTTAATTGTGCATCATTCATGATGGGTATATTAATGGTTCCTTGTGAGTAATGGCTGGATACTCTTATTAAAATGAGAATTAAACAAAGATTTAATATGATCAAAAGATAACTCATGAAGATAAAATAGTGGGAAGGGAGTAGTTTTATGTTGATCACCTATTTTATTTTGTCATCTCTGATTACTTTTATAGATTTTTATGACTATATTCCTTTTGAAAATCATGACCATTGGTGGTATTTTATTTTGAACTGGTGGTATTTCGCTATGATGTCTTGATATAAATATATAAGATAAAATCTAATTAAACACATAAACTCTGTTAAGTAAATGGATAACCTAGGATCAAAACTAATATGTGATCACCCTGATTATATTAAAGTGGAAGTTAAAGAACCCATGTTGGTTAAATTTTAATACCCTTGGTTTTATAGTTGTGGTTATGTGCTATATGTTCTGGTCTGGGTTCTATGGGTTTGGTATGTGGGGTAGTAAATGGGGTATTGGTGTCTCAGTCTGAGAGATTTATTGATTGTGGAATGGATGAACTTGTAGGCAACTGAACTGCCTTTATATTGTGTTGTGATCACAAAGAGAGGTCGAGCAGTGGGACTATGGTATGGTTATGGACTCATTATGCAGTGGAACTGCATTGGGGATTTTTTTGGGTAGCGGGTCTGCAGGGCCGAGTTGTGATAGAAAGAATGGGAGGTATCACTTTAAATAATGATAGTTGGTAGTTTTTGAATGGGGATGTGTAGTTGGGATGCAAGTCTATTTTTGTGTTGTTATGCAGTGGGACTAAAGAATGGGTTTTTTTGATGCTTGGTGTGGTTACGAGGATGTGCAGTGTGACTGAAAGTCTAGTTTCGTGCTGTTGTGTAGTGGGACTGCATTTTGGTTTTGTTGGTTGGTTGGTGTGTTTATAGTTGTTAGTTTCCTGTTAGTGTTGGAATAATTTAAGTGAATCCCCTAAAATAAATACATAAATTCATATTGAACAAAAATGGGGATGGATTGTGATTTAGCAGTGGCTGTTATGTGGTTGTGCATGTAAGAGTAGCAACAAAAGTGGTGTTGGTGTGGGATTGTTGTTTTTCTGTGTGAAACCCGTAGGTTGGGTTTGAGTGTTTGTGTACCTATATATATATATATAAATATATTAGTTCCTTGTGATTTCTATATGCACACTGCCCTTGTTGAGCACTATATTCTGAACACCTCCATTTCACGGGGGAGGGTGTCTTTACCAACATCCCAATGGAAGTATGGATGGATCGTTACTAATTTTTTTCCTCACACCCTCTTCAAGATCTTCCTTCCTGGGCATATTTGGATAGGATTTAATGGATTAAGGCTTACAAAATTCCATTATCCTTTGAGAAAAGTTTATATTTTGGACATGGAAGTCAGTTGTTTTTCCCAAGTATCTTTAGGATGAGGCCCATGTTTCTTCAGGTGTTGTGTGTGGTTGTTGGGGACCGGGTGTTTTTGGGCGTGGTGGTGGTTGTTCTTGCTTAGGTGTCTGTGGGCCTGGTTGTGTGCAGTTTGAGGCCCAGGCGTGTGCCATAAGGTTGTGATAGTGGGACTGTGTGCATGAAGAGTGGAAACATCAAGACATCAAATCATTAGGAATGAGAAGTTAACTAGTGGGAAAGTGGTGTGTGGGGTACCCAAATGTTGAAGTGCTATTAATCTTACCTTACTTGATTTGTGTTACTTGGGTGAGTGTTCCTTTGTGAGGTTGGTATAGTTAGTATTCCTTGGTAGGTTCTTGAGGTTCTACTATTTTCATACAGGGTCATTAGTATGTTCCCTCACTTGTGAATGAGAAGATTTAGCTTCCTACTAAGTATACTTGTATGCTCAGCCTATTTATGTAAAACCGCTTTCATGTTTCCAGGAAGAATTTTAGGGCCTTGATAGACTTTACTAGCTCTGGAATCTGGATAGTTGCTATTTTCGTTTAGTTTTTTTCCTTGGTACATTATTTTGGAGTTTTTTCTTACTTTGTATCTATTTTTACTTTTGAACATGCATGTGGGAATGGATTTTTTGATTTACTTTTACCTTTAGTCTTGGTGTTGTGGGAATTTACCATCTTATCTCCCGATCTTGTTCTATAAAAAGTGTAATACCTTCCATTTATGTGAGATTCTATACCCATGTTGCTAGTCGCCACTCTGGGGCCTACCGAAGGTGGGACTCGGGGGTCATTATCTATCCTTCACCTTGAGGAAGGAAGGGCAGGGAACTTTTACATCCCTTCCCTCATCTTGGAGAATGTGGGTCGTGAAATGTCTGTAGAATTATAAAACCACTTCCCATAGGAAGTGGCTTACCGGTGCAATCCATCAGCTAGCTGGTGGCCTCCTATAGCCACTGGTTAGTCCATATTTAATTTTACCTCCTCAAAACACCCAACATATCTTTCTCAAACCTCTGAAAAAGATCCAACACACAAGAAAGAGGTAAAAACAAATAACAGGGCTCATATATGAGGGTTAGATAGGATGTTACACAATGGAATCCCAAACTATCACTACTCAAAATATAATATTTATCTTATAACATATTGAATTAGATCATTAGAAATGGATCATGTACCTATTAAATAATATTAATCTAATAATATTTGTTAAAATATAGTAGTAATAGGGGCTACATTGAACTAATTCATACCTATGATGTCTTGGACCCAGGTGTCACTGAGAGCTGCCCCGAGCCCGATTGGCCACATGGATTCAAGTGAACCTCCCCATACACCAGAGGCTACCGAAAAGAAGCGAGGGCCTGGGGTGTGTCTGTGGAGAGACTATTACCTTACGTCATAGAAGAAAAATGGTGAAAAAGATAAATAAATAGTAGAAGAATATATAAATAGATGGCATAGTGGATACATACACAATAACAATTAGACCAATTACCAACCTTAAAAAAAGCATAATGATTCATCAAAGCACTAAATAATAATCAAAAGTAGTATCTAAATCATATTCAATGGATGATGATGTCATGTCTCTATAAAAAAGAGAAAACATGTATACATATAAGCATACAGTTAATACACCACATGATATAAAAAAGGTACAAAAAAGACAAAATCCTATCTAAGAATCTTGAGCTATATCCGAGAAATATTCTACCAACCTCCAATCCTAATTCATACAAGAATTCATTCATCCATAAGAGGACCCTACCTTTTAACTATAACTGCAAGTATATAGTCTACCTAGGTACCATTAACAGCCCAGATATGGTGTGAGATAAATTCAGTAGGCCACAACCAATGGTGTCTATAAATATCCAATATATGTGTATAAAATGTAAGTGTGTAGATATAATAATTAAATGAAATAAAATAACTATAAATGTGTCAGCTTAGGATCCTAATGGAAAACTTGTCTGATACTACCTACTTCTGCCCATGTCAAGATATATTTAAAAGCACCAAGGGATAAAATCCCCAGTATCATAGTAGTAAGGGATGCCTTTTCCATTATCACAATATAGGGATTCCATTCCTAGTATCACATTTTAGGGATTCCATGTCTGAAATTAAAATAATTGGGGATGATATGCCTAGTATCACAATAAGGGTCTTCATGCCCAAATATAACAAAAATGTTCCCCATACCTAGTATCACATGTAGGGATTCCATGCCCCTGTCACAGTATATAGACACCATACCCGTATCATATATGTATAAAGGGACACCATTCCTATACATATATAATAATAATAATGGTCTTCATTCCCATTTATATATAGTAAGGGTCATCATACCCATTTAAATATAACAGGGGTCATCATGCCCATACATCAGTAGTGAAAAGAATCATTGAATTTAATATGAGCCAATGGGTAATTCATAACTAATTAATATTTAATAATAAAAGTGTGTTACTTTTGTTCAATTTAATTAGGTAACATGGTCATACCACTCAACTCTATTCCTTTCATCTTTAATTGGTATGTGTATTCTCTAAGTTACACCACAAATATTACCCATTTCATTTATGATATCGCAATTAGAGTTCATTACAAAACCATTTAGATGATGGTTTTTCCATTTAGTCATTCATATCCACAATAACAATTTGATCGACACACCTAAGAGGGTGGAATGAGATCATGGGACATAACTCAACCTGAATAAGAGATCATTAGAAAATTTTTATCAAAGGCATTGAATTAAAAATTCTTTAATCATAATTTAGAGAAGAGCATAGATAACAGTGAGTGGTGAAATGGATGATATTGTAAAACATCAAGACTTTAGGGAATAAATACTAGACCAACTACATCAAGATCATAGTAAAAACCTCATATATAATTGGACCTTTTTTTTGTTCTGGATTGGGAGAAAACAAAAGAACAGATGAACGCCCTAAAAATTGGGCATATGAACCTTCACCTCGATAACTCCACCAAGAGAAAGAAAAACAGAGAATGGTGCAAGATAAATAAAGATCTTACTGAGGCACATCCAATGAGATCGACAATGGAATAATTAGAGTATGGAAGGCCAGGATATTAAATAACACAGGTTAGAGATTCAAAGGATCTAAATGAGTGAATAAATGTGACTCCTCACCATTGTAAAATGAAACAAGTTGGTGGGGTAGGATTAATAGGTTTTTATGGGAAATTTGGAAATTTTACCAAAAATATATGGTTCGCATAGTTTGGCTGCAAGGTTGGTCAAACCGTGTTCCAACCGTGCACCTACCATTATCTTAAGAAGGGCCCCCACATGGTTTTTCCACATGGTTAGGAAAATTGTGTGCCAACCGTGCTACTTGGATTCACTAAAAATCACAGACTAACCATGCAGTCATGCAACCCCTAGCATACAGTTAGGGAAAATCATGCACCCTACTTTCCCCTCTAAAATTAACTACATGGTTAGGGGATATATTGTGGAATCTCTTGCATGGTTTCTACTAACTACGAGGCATGTCAGTTTTTTCCAAAAAGTAGGGCCCTAGGATTCAAACAAGCCTCAGACACCCCCGATATACCCTTGATCATATTAGGAATCCATATAAGGTCCCAAAAAAAATTGTTATACTAAAATTTTAAAGGATCCATACCTCATATAAAAACTGGGTTCTTACAGTCTTCCCCCTTATAGGAACTCACCACTAAGTTCACCTTCCAAGAGTGGTAAAACACCGTCTGAGAAACAATTTGGCAACTAATCATGTACGTTGGCCCCCCACTTCCAAGTATCATCCTTTACCCGACCATTATTCCATAACACTTGTACTAAAGAAATATACTAGCCTTAGAGAGATTTAATTCTCCAATAAACAATACGTATAGGATACTCCTCAAAAGAAGCATAAGAATCTAGCTCAACATCATTGAGATCAAAATTATGAAATGGTTCAGTATGATAACGATGAAGTTGTGAAACACGGAATACATTGTTCATGGCACAATACCTTTGAGGTAATAACAACCGATAGGCTACCGACCCAACTCTTTCTAAGATCCCAAATGACCTGACATAACGAGCCAATAACTTCCCTTCCCTCCATATCTGTCTATACCCAAGTATGGGCGATACCTATATGAAAAAAACCCCCAATCTTACACTCAAGAGGTCATATATAGTGATTGGTGTAACACTATGAAAATAAAAATTAGGAACATTGGGTTCGATAGAATGTATGACACACAACACCAAGATTGTAAGGGAATATAATATCTAGAGAATTTATAATATATTTAATATTTTAAATAAATTTAATATATTTTATAGCATGAAATGTACATGACACTGAGTTATCATACGTCGCACACAACAATGAGTTTCTTCCATGGATTATGTTACACGCAAGAATGAGTTTTACCGAACAATAATATATTATTAAAATATTATTATTTAACATAATAAGATGTAAAATAGAAGTTATGAAAATTATTAACTAAATTATGAAAATATGTGGTTTAAAAAAATATAAAATTAATTCATTGGTTACAAATTAGATAGAAACTAATATAGAAAAAAAAGAATATAATAGAATTTTTTTTATAAAAAACTATTTTTATGCAGCCAAATGTGTTTTAACTTAATTAATTAAATTAATTACTAAGTGAATGATTTTAATGAAATATATTTTATATATTTAATAAAATATTTTTTATATTAATCAAATATATTTTATATACATAAGATAATAACAAACCCAATATTATACATAAAATACTATATTTTTATTAAGGAACTTTTACAACCTTTTAATGGAGAACCTGTATTAAATCCAATTTTTGGAACTTTTATAAATATTATTTGTCAAAATAATCTTAATATTTGTAATATAAACATAAAAATTAGGTTAGAGTGAAATTTTAGTATTTTTCTAATCAGTTTCATTTTTTAATGAATAATGAAAATACTAAATTTTAATTCAAAACTATTTTTTTCATATAATTTATTTATAAGGTTAAATCATATTTAAGATTAATTTTAATGTTTAATTAGTTAATTTTTTTTTCAATTAATCCAATTTAGGTTATTTTAATCAATTTAATAAATTGAAAATAAAAACATAGCCACTTTTGAGGATTTTAATTTAAAAGCCTTCATTGTCATCCCATTTACAGGATTAAATTTAAATTAATTTCCACCACTTATGTAATTGGAATTTGGAAAAATGGATTCCATATTTTGAGTCATAATAATTTATAATTTATTATAAGTTCAACTTAATTTTTTACCAAAAATATTAGTGAAAGTAATTAAAATTAATTACAATGATTAAGGTGAAATTAAGCTTAACAAGGGACTAAACCTTAATCTTAATTGCCTAAATAGCCTAGAAACTTGTCCAAAATCCATTTTATGTCCATATTTATATGATATCCTCCATTTTATAGATTTTTTACCATTATTTTATCCACTTTTAATGGGAAAAACGTGGGCAGTATTCCCTTTTCCAAAATTTACAAGAGTGTCACTCCTCCTCCACTATAAAAGGTCTGCTCTCCTCTCACTTCCTCACACCTCTCAAGACACATTGGCTCAACAAATATCTATAAAAATAGCTAACAAAAATACCTAAACTCATCCTATAATCCTACCATTGGGTATAAATCCATACAAGTAATCCGTTTGGTAAAAACCAAAAGGAGTTACCCAAATAAGAGGTAACATATTTCCTCAAGATCTTTAGTATTATTTCCATTATCCACCCCATCATCTCTATTTATTCCATGATTATATAACAAAACCAATATAATCAATATAATAGGATGTTTTTATATTAATATTTCTACCTACACTAACATGAACTTCCATCTAATGGGTAAAAACTTACCGTTTATGTGTACGGAAAATTACCGCCCCACGAAATGAAGTTGTTCATTTTTTATTTACCACATCTCATGGTTGGGAATTATGATGGAAACTCTATTTATATTTTTTATATATTTTAATTATTTTTTATAAATTCTTATTTAATTATTTTATAACACATATCCTTATACTTTCCATTTCGTGTAAATACGATAACATCGTTTGTGGAAGTGCGAATTACTGCCTTCTAAAAGTGATTTGATTCGATCATATGATACATGGATTATATAAATTATGGTTTTAATTAAAAACATGTGACATAAAAAAATGATACTCATTAAATAATTAAAATTTTAGAAATATAATATATATCCTTATCTTTATCACCTATTCACACACATAAAAAGTGATAACGCCGTTCATGGACGTGTGGACTACCGCCTCCTCGAAACAATGTAATTCATTTTACATCATAATAATTATATATATAAGTATATATAATTAAATAAAATGGTATTTATGATATAATGGTCATTATGTAAATATATATCGTTACTTACCTTCTTTCCATAACAATCATTGACAAATGGGAACATTACTCTTGCGTACGAATGACCTACGGTCTCCATGATTTTAACATTGGTTCATTTTTGATAACCAAATTTAACGATTGGTTTTAGAAGTATAATTAATTTATAAATATGATAATTATTTCATGATAATTATTATTTATATGTTATATAATTACCCCTTTGACCATATTTTACCTACAAAAGTTATTTTTTCACACATAAACTGAATTTGGTCAAAACATCCGATATAATCTTAATTGATTAAGTAGTTTATAAAAAATGGTAATAAGTGAAATATAAGGTATGATACACACAAAAAAGGTTCTCAAGTAAGTAAATATGTAACATCAGTTTATTATTCAGGAATATAAAGACACACAAGACAAATCAGACACAAGGTAAGGGATTTTCATCTTACTTTTTACATTTTTGAGATAAATGTCATATTCACAACTTACTTCTTTTTGTATTGTATCTAATTAAAATTTTGATTTATTATATCATGAATTATTTTATATTAATGGTATTTAATGATTTAATTTAATTTTATTACTTCATGAGGCTTATTATTTAAAATTGTTAAAAGTGCTATGTGAAACTTTGGAATTTTTAAATATTATTTTCCCCAAGAATAATTTTAATGACATTTCAATGGTATTTAAATTTGAGGAAATTATATGACCATTGTTAAATAAAACCTTTCATTTTATTCTCATCTGGTTATTCATTACCTTTCTCAAGTAAAATTACCTTTTTTTCACTCTTTGGTACTCCAAATGTTTTAGAAAATGTTTTTAAGAAAACCCGACTTCATTTCTATCTTTAGTCAGAGAAACTATTTTATTCTAAAAACCCTATTTTCTAAGAATGTTTTCAATTTTTTTAACCTTTAAAAAATGATTTAGTAAAGGCATTTTTACCATTTTTTTCTTTTATGAATGTTTTCAAAGTAATCTTATTATCACTTTCTAAACAATGCATTTTTATATCCTTTTTATCATGAAAAAGGAATGAACTGTTTAGCTCATATTTCATATAGATATTTACCAAACACCATTTATTTGAAGCTTCCTTTACAAGTTTAAAATTTTACTTTTTTAAGTAAATTCTTTTTAAAAATTAATTTTCAAAGAAATGTATTTTAATATTTTTTAAATTAAAAATTATATTTTCCTCAAGAATGTCTTTAAAAGATATTTTTATAGTATTTCTGTACATCAATGATAAAAAAACCTTATTTTTTTACTCTACTTGGGATATTTTGTATTTATACCATCCTTATTATTTATCTAGATGGTTTATGATTTATTTTTCAAAGGTTATTAAGCACTAACTTCGGGCTCTCTAGGGTTAGGTCGCTATAGTTGGTATCAAAGGAAGTTTAGTAGCAATATTGGGAACTAGATTTAGGAAAAAATAGATTATTAACATAACCCTATAGTATAATTTTAGGATAATCATATAATAACATCCTAAAGTTTTAGTTAGATAGAGATTATATAGTTTTACTAGAAATATATCTATGTATGGGTACTACAAGGGGACATGGTTTTGGAACATATGTACCTAGGAGTAAAAACTATGACAAGGTTTGTCGACATTGATTTGGTGTAACCTGGTACATGACCACGAGCCTTATTGCACACCTGGGTTGACAATCCTTGGGGATAATCTTAGGATAATTTAAATTTTCATTAAAATCCATTACAAAGGATTTAAATAGATAGTGACAATGAATTACCTAGGTTAAAAATTATACTATGGAAGGACCTATGTGGAAATTAATGGATGAAGTATTTATGTATTAAGGTTGTATTGAAAGCCTTAGTTAAAAGCCTATTTAGTGATTAAACTTATTTTTAGGATTTTGATCATATTTATTTTTAAAATTATAATATGGTTTTGGAAAAGGAAAACCTGTACGCCGTGTGAAAACTAATCATGTTCAGAAAGTCCATGGGTATTGAACCCATGACTGAAGGATGATAAGGGTTTCACACAAACCACTAACCTATGAAATGTACTGGTTAGTTTTTCATTGTTTTTAGTTAAAAAATTTGATGAATAAATATTAATGATGAACCATTAGTGTTAATTATTAGGTTTAGAGAATAATTTGTTAACCATATTAGTTTTTGAAAATATTTAGAGGCAAATAGTTCGAATTTTCACTCTTTAATGGGCCTTACGATCTATTAAAATGGTAAGTGATTTGGGCATAAAATTTAATTTTTCGTTATCAATTTCATGAAGTAAGGTAAGAATTAGAATTTTACAGAAGCACAACCAAAATAATTAATTATTCATATGAAATTAAAACACATCATGTATGTAAATTTACTTATATCATTATCCAATAAAGAAATTTCTCAACATGAGGAAAATGATCTCAAAAAAATATTGTCTTAATTCCTTTTTTTTGAACCAATGGTCTTATAAATCATCAAGGATTTATGGATTTGAGGCCCTAATATTTCTATTTATAATTCACTTGTTTTTGATTGATGACACTAATCAATCCCTATAAATATTTATGCCTTTACTCCAAGTATGTATCACAACTTTCTACTACTGTTCTCCTACTTAGAGACCTTGTTATATGTTATTCCATGTGGCCTTTGTACTTCACATTCTCTCTTTTATATAGGATTTCTTAAAAAACCTTCTAAAAATATAGGATTTAAAACATTGGAAATATAAAATAATTAATCACTAAGATTAAGTTAAAATTGAGAGGATAAAAATTAATTAAGGCGGAGAGAATATAATGCATCAAAAATATAAAGTAGAAACATTATATTTGATAATGTGTATGAGATAAAACACCGATATCATATAGGAATATAATATTACAATAATTTATAATATATTTAATATTTTCAATAAATTAAATATAATTTATAGCTTACAATATACACAACACTAAGTTAACATACATCTCAAGAAACAACGAGTTTCATGGATGGCTTGCATTACACGCAAGATCGAGTTTTACTGAAGAATAATATATTATTTAAATATTATTATTTAATATAATAATATATAAAATAAAAGTTATGAATAGAATTAATTATATTATAAAAATATTTGGTTTAAATAAAATATAAAATTAATTCATTTATTATAAATTAATTAGAAACAAATATAGAAACCAAAATTAATATAATGGAAATATTTTTATAAAAATCTATTTTTATGAACCCAAAGGTGTTTTATCTTAATAAATTAAATTAATTACTATTAGTGGATTATTTTAATAAAATATATTTATATATATTATATTTAATCAATTATTTTTTTATATTTATCCAATAGATTCAATAGACATAAGATAAGAACAGACCTAATATTACTCATAAAATACAATATTTTTATTAAGGAACTTTTACCACATTTTAATTGACAACCTCTATTAATTATAATTTTTGGAACTTTTATAAATATTATATGTAAAAATAAACTTAATATTTTCAATTTAAACTTGAAAATTAGGTTAGGGTGAATTTTTGGTATTTTTTTATAAAGTATCATTTTTTATTGAATAATGAAAAATACTGAATTTTAATTCAAAACTATTTTTATCTAATTTATTTATATAGTTAAATCATAATTTAAATTATTTTTAAAGATTAATTATATCAATTTTTTATTAACTAATCCAATTTAGTTTATTGGAATAAATTTTTTGAAATTGAATATAAAAACTTACCAAACTTTTGAATGTTTTTACTTTAATAACCTACATCGTTGTCCCATCCACTTGATTAAATTTAATTTTTTTCTATCACTTCTGTTATTTTAATTTGGAAAAATATATTCCATATTTGCAATAACAATAATTTAAAATGTGTAATAAATCTAAATTACTTTTTTACCAAAAATATTAGTTAATGTAATTAGAATTAATTACAATGTTAAAGGTGAAATTAAGCTTAATAAGAGACTAAACCATAATATTAATTTCCCAAAGGACCTATAAACTTGTAAAAAATACATTGGATGACCATATTTGTACCCTATACTCCCTAGAATTAAATATATACCATTATTGGACCCAATGTCAATAGAAAAAATGTGGGTGTAATTCCCTTTTCCAAAATTTACAAGAGTGCCACTCCTCCTCCACTATAAAAAGGCCTCCTCTCCTCCTACTTCCTCACACCTATCTAGACACTTTTTCCAAAACAATATCTGACCAAGAATCTCTTAAAATACCCTAACCTAAACCTAGAAGCCTTACCATGGGTAGAACTCCATCCAAGGAATCCCTTTGATGCAAACCAAAAGGAGTTACCTGAATTAGAGGCAACATCTTTCCTCATGTTCTTTAGTATTATTTCTATTCTAAACCCATAATATCCATTTATTCCATGTTTATATAAAAAAATTATCCTAAATATACTTTGATTTTTTATGATAAGGTTTATAAATACACTTTCACACACTTCCATTTAATGGGTAAAGAACTTACCGTTTATGTGTATGGAAAATTACCACATCATAAAATGTAGTTGTGCATTTTTCCTTTACCACTTCTCATGGTAAGGAATTATGATGAAAAAATATGTTTATATATATTATATATGATACTTATTATGTATTTATTCTTATTTAATTAATTTATAACACACACCCTTATACTTTTCATTTTGTGTAAATTTAATAACATCGTTTGTGGAAGTGTAGACTACCGCCTCTTAAAAGTGATGTTATTCGATCACATGATACATAAAATGTATAAAGGGTTGTTCAATTAAACATATTTGACAAAAAACATCTATATGATAATAATTACATAATTTAATATTTGGGAATATAATATATATTATTCTCCTTATCACCTATTCATAAACATAAAAAGTGATAACGTTGTTCGTGGGCGTGTGGACTACCACCTCCTTGACATGATGTGATTCATTTTACATCACTAGAATTATATATATAATAATATATGTTTACAAAATATATTATTTATGATATAATTATAATTATTTAAAGATATATTGTTACTTAATTTTTTTCAAAACGATCATTAATAAATGGGAATGTTACTCATGCTTACGTGCGGCCTACTATCTCTATGATTGTAAAATTGGTTCATTTTTTATAACCATATTTCATAATTAGTTTTTAAAGTATAATTGATGCATTAATATAATATTTTTTTCATTATTATTATTATGGAGATTTTATATAATGAACCCTTTGACTATAATTGACTTACAAAAGTTATTTTTAACACATAATCTAAATTTGGTCAAAACACCCGATGTAAACATAGTTGATTAAGTAGTTGTATACAACATGGTAATAAGTGAAAAAAGATATTATAAATTTTAAAAAGGTTCTAAATAAAGTAAATAACTAAAATAAGTTAGTTATTTAGAAATATAAATATACATGAGGCAAATCAGACACAAGGTAAGGGATTTTCATCTCACTTTTTACATATGTGAGATAAATGTATTATTCACCACTTAATTCTTTTTGTGGTGTATATACTAACTATTTTGATATATTATATCATGAATTATTTTATATTATTGGTATTTAAATATTTCATTTAATGTTATTACTTCATGATTCTTATGATTTAAAATGTCTCAAAGTGGCCCGAGACACTTTGGAATGTTTAAATATTATTTTACACAAGAATAATTTTAGTGATCTTTCAATGGTATTTCTATTCAAGGAAATAATATGATAATTGTTGAATAAATCCTTTCATTTTATTCTACTCTGGTTATTCATGACCTTTCTCTATTAATATTACCATTTTCCACTCTTTGGTACACCAAATGTACTAGAAAATGTTTTAAAGAAAACTCGACTCAATTTATCTATTTATTCAGAGAACTCTTTTCTTTTAAAAACCGTATTTTCTATTTTTTAAAAAATGTTTTTATCCTTTAAAAAATATTTTTTAAAGATATTTTACCGTGTTTTCTTTTACAAATGTTTTCAAAGTAATCTTCTATCCTTTCCAAACAAGAAATTTTTAAAACCTTTTTACCCCGCAAAAGAAATGTTCTTTTTATTTCATACAACATGTACATATTTTATCATCGTCATTTTTTGGAAGCTTAGGTTTCAAGTTTAAAAGGATAATTTTTAAATAAAATGTTTTTAAAAATTATTTTTCAAAGAAAAGTATTTTAAAAATGTTTTCTAATTAAAAATGATATTTTACTTAATAATGTTTTTAAAATTACTTTTTATAGTATTTCTATTCATCAATGAAAAAAACCTTCATTTTTTATTCAAGTTGGGATATTTTGTATTTAAAAAATCATTATTATTACTTTGGATGGATTATGATTTATTTTTCCAAGGATAGTATTGATATTCACTTAATTGATTCCTTTGTTAGTCCCCTTAAAATATTCAATTCCCTATGATCATTGAACATAAAACTTCCCCTAATTATCCATATTATTTATCATGGATATGTTCATTGTCTAAAACATACACAATTTTTCATATAGTGTTCACTTTGATAGTATGAATCCTAGAAAGTATTATATTTTTGGCATAAATCCTTAAATTTATTAGATTCTTGGAATGATTCCTAGAAAGTATTAGATTCTTGGTATGAAGACTTGAAAATATTAGATTCATGGAAGAAAGCCCTGATAGTATTAGATTCTTGGAATGAAGCCTTAAAATTATTAGATTATTGTCATAAAGTCTTGAAATCATTAAATACTTGGCATAGAGCCTCAGTGGTATGTTATAGATATCCATTGTTATACATTTCTTTCATTTTTATTGTGTTGTTATTTATCCATGTGATTTTATGTCGACATATCTATAGATACATTTCATTTTTAGTTAATTGATTAAATGACATGTGATTCAATTTCTTACCTTCCGATATTTATTTTTCCTTATCTAGTTATTTGAATGAAATATTTTTCAATTTATTACCTTACCATATTGACTATTATCATAGATTCATTATTGATTCCTCTATAATTTACCCTTATTGAACATTTAAGCTCATCCATATTTTATTTCCCTTCCCCAGGAATCTAAGAAGAATTATATGAAAGATATGCAGGGATATAACAGATGGAATAATTTATCCCTGAAAGAAAAAATTTATTGTAATTAATGTATTCATTTGAAACACAAGACTCATGTATGTATATGGTTTACCAATAATAATAATTTTTTCAATCATTTGGGATTTTATTCCTTATAATCATGCCAATATAATGGTATTAGACACTGGATCCATGATCTATGGGGTTGGGTTGCTATAATTAGCCTAATATTTATATTTAGACTAAGCAGTAGAAATATGATTCATGATCAGATGGACCTACTCCAAAGGTTCTTGAACGAGAGGAGGACCCTATATCACTATTGCTCATGCCTCTTTCTAGCATAAGGGTGAATGGAATGACCTACTATAAAGGGATTCATAAGGAGAAATCTATAATGTATCCCGAAAGCTATTATTGTATGTGAACTCAAGAAGAGGGATATGCTTCTCCTAAGAACTATCAAAATCCAGTACATATACTCATATCATGTCCTCTAACACCTGTATAGTTTGTTACGATTTTCCATCAGTCTGAGGGTGAAAATCCATTGTCAAAAGCACCTATGTACACATATATCTCTATAACCCATTCCAGAACCTTGAAGTGAAATGGAATTCATATCTGAAATGATAGTATGAGGGACCCAATGTAGTTTTAAGATCAAAAAGACATACATTCATCCGATCCCATCAAATGAGAAATTATCTTAGATAGGAAATAAGTGAGATAATTTCTTAAGTCGATCCATGACTACCCATACTATATCACTACCTCATAGAAACCTCATTAAGATGAATAAAAAATCCATCATAACATCCTCCCATTTCCATTTCTGGAACGGTAATGGATGTAACAAGAAAACGTGCCACTAGTGCTATACCTTCACCAGCCAACATGTGGAACACCTAATGATAAAACCTTATATTCGATGTTTAATGATTTTCCACCAATACTATCAATGTATATTATGATACATATTGAGGATACTAGGATGAAATACCCACTAAGAAGCATGAGATTCCCAAATCATATCATTAATCATATCTATAGGAGCCCAGATTTGTCCATGTATACATAATATTTCATCTTCATCAATAGATAAATATGGATGTGGGTCCTCACCAAAAATACATTCCCATAGGACCAAGCCTTCAGGTTATGAAAATTGACTCATCTTTACTCTCTCCAAAAGTGAAGAGGTTAATGATAAAGATGCAAGAAAATAATATCCATGATAGTTATAAACCTTGATATGCCTCTTAGAAAACAAATACATAAGCTTGCATTCACTATTGGCCTCCTAAACCATCTACGTCCAAGTCCTCCTACTAACTACATCGACAACAACATTTCTATTCCCAGGTGTATAGATAAGCTTGAAGTCAAAGTACTATAAATATTCAACCTATCTTTACTGCCTGAGATTCCATTCACGATTTTTGAAAATATACCTGAGGCTTTTGTGGTCTGTAAACACCACAAAATTCTGTCCCAGCAGCTAATGACTCCAACAACACAAGGCATGAACACCATCTACTAACTCGAGAATGTGAATTGTGTAATTCCTCTCATGAGGTCTCAACTATTGTGATCCATACAAAATTAATCTATCTTTCTATATTATAAATACTCCTATCTTGATATTTGATGCATCAAAAAACACTATATAGCTCCTTCCCAACTTTGGTGGAATCAATATTGGTACTGAAGTCAATCTACTTTTTTAGATATTGAAAGGATATCTCATAGGATTCGGACCATATAAACTTCACAAACATATTATTCTAGACCATAATAGGTGAAATTAAGTGTGATAAGTCTTGTATAAAACTCGTATAGTAACCGGCTAGCCCTAAGAATCATTGTATATAAAATATGTTCTTTGGATGCTCCCAGGTAACCACAGATATCACCTTCTCAATGTTAACTGAAACTCCTTCCTTAGGGATAATTTTACCCAAGTAGTGAAATTTTTTCATCCAAAAATAACATTTACTAATCTTAACATACAACTGACACTCTCTTGGTGTATTCAAAACAATATCGAGATAAGTATAATGGTCACTTCAAGTATGAGAATACACTAAGATGTCATTTACAAAGACCATTATAAAGGAATCTAGATAGGGTTGTAAAATCCTATACATCATAGCCATAAAGATTATAGGTGCACCATAAGACCAAAAATAATAATTATATAATCATATAAACCCCATTGACCACATAAATCCATATGTGGAATATATGAAGGTCTGACTTGAACATGAAGACAACCCAATATTAGATCGATATTTGAGAATACACCTTCTCCTACGAGATGTTCGAAGAGATCATCTATGTGAGGTAGAGGATACCAGTTCTTCACTGTAATCCAATTCAATTTACATTAATCAAAACAATGCCTAAGGTTTCTATACACATTTTTAGAAAAATCACTAGTGAACCCTAGGGAGACTAAATCTTATAACTTCCTATTGAGCGCTTGCAACTCAGTAGTAGCCAACCTGTAAGGAGGAATGGATACTGGTGTAGCTCTAGGAACTATCTCGATAATAAACTCTACCTATCAAGAGGTAGTACTAAAAATTCATTTGTGAAAACATGCATGAATAGATTGAATACAATAGGGAAATCATTCTGATATAGTCCTTGATCATCTATATAAAGGATAAAAAATGGGTGGTCAATCCACCTAGCCCAAGATGATCTAGTCCAGATCTACCCGCCTATAAATCTTAATCGCCTTTGAGAATATATGTACCACCCACTGGTGATGTAAAAAACACCCTCCAGCAATAAAAATCCACATAGACATGATAGGGGACCTACCATCCCATCTCAAGAATAAAATCTAAGCCCATCATCTCAAGGATGAAGAGGTAACATTATAAACGATGGATGTCTACCTAAAGAGGATAGTCCCTACATTTTGAAACATTTTTAGAACATATACCCAAGGGTGTATCAACTCTTATAATGCTACTAGAGAACTAAACATTGATCCTAAGGCTCTCCAAAATAGGCACAAATATGAAGTAATGTGATGAACCTATATTGAACAAGGAAGAAACAATAATAGAGTTTAACAGAATAGTACTTTGAATAGTAGATAGCCCAATGTCCTACCCCTCTAGTATAGGCTGCACTAAATAAATCTATCCTGATCCATGACCCTGTGCTACAACCTGACTAACCAGAGTGGGTTTGATTTGTTGGCACTAATATATGAATCTTGAATACCACAAAAAAGATGTCCTCCCCTGCTTATATGGATATTAGTACTCTATATACTTTCCTATAGAGGTGCTACAAAACTTAGTCTTGAAGGTGGATCTATCATGGATCCTCTCTCACTCAAAACATATGGGAAGGTCCTAAAAAATAACTATAGTTTCACCAATATTCTAGAGTTTCAACACTCGATTAAGTATCTAGAACACTAGGGGATTCTTATTCCCATGATTTACACACTAGTGACATGCCACTTAACTTTATGTGGGTGTTAACTGGCTACCGCTGCTCATGCTCACAGTCTCAAACTATCTCTTTAGACCACTAGTCGAACCAATACTCTGTTGGGGTTCTAAACCACCATGGATCACATCGCCTGCTTCCCTTAGATTTTGGACAGTGATAAGGATATAGTTCACTATATCAGATATGGTAGACTATCAAAAAAATTCACCTGATAATGAATATGATACCCTAGGTCATCCTTAAATCATCTTTATTTCACTAGATCATCAACCATATAGATAGGTGAAAAGCATTGAATCTCAGTAAAACGAGACAAATAGTCCATAATTATTATCAAACCCTTCTACAGGTTCATTAATTCCATGGATTGATCACCCCTCAAGGTATCAAGGAAGAAATAGTCAAAGAATATTGATTGGAAATCCCTCCAAGTCACTTCATAATATTAAAAAGCCTGATTTATAATATCCCACCAACTTTTGATAGATCCTCAGAGAATATAATTAGTGAGTTTCACTCTTCTATCTAGAGGTATCTTCAGATGATCAAATATAAACAAAACTATCTTGATCCATAACTCTATGGCATGTGGTCTGATATCCCCCAAAAATGTGGGAAGATGTAGCTAGAACTCCTGAGTCAACTCTCATATAGAAGGGGTAGAATATAGAGCTACCTATATCATCTATATAATCCATATAATTTATTCTCGAAACCAAGAATCATCACCCACATCAAGAATAGGAATAGGTGACATAAGTGACACTATATGAGGTATATCTGGTGCCTTCGGGCCAACCACCTCGAGAGAATAGTCATCACCACCCTCCTGGTTTACCACTAAAGGATGTCATGGTGGAATTTTTCTATAATTTTGAAATACAGACCTCATATAAAGTTATATGATGGAATATAAAATTTATTTAGAAATAGAACACGTATAATGAATTTCTATGTAATAGTCTCACCCCTCTACTAGCTCAAAGAGTTAGGTCTGGGTGATAAAAACATTTACATATGACACCATAGTCGCTACCTACTTCCCACTACTAAGGTCAGGATTGGGTCAAAATCTATGTTTTTCAATTTCATTTTTTATTTTAAAACTAATATTTAAATTTCAATTTTCCATAGATTTTTGAACTAAAGGTTTCACCAATTTAAATCCATAAAGGCCTAGACACCTTATCAACCAAAGTATGGAATCTATTTAATCCTTTCCATAACATGTTCCAGTTTATGAGACCATTAGTTAATGACTCAACGTGCCATAATTGACTGCTTAAGGTGTCTGTTATAGCCAAAGTAGGAAAACACTATTTAGGTTACGTCAAACACTTTAAGTACCATTTTTTTTCCAAATTTCTTGTAATAATATTTATCCATTAAAAATTCTTTATATAGTAATAAATAACTCATGGAAATCATATGCAATAAAAACAAAACAATGCTTCTATATGGCATGGAATATGCATGGAATGTGAATTTCTTATAAGGTGCCTAATATGATGCATGATTGATGATACCTTTCCCACATATCATCTATCCAAGGGTAAAAGGTAATACTCAATCATATCAATAATAAAATTTCAATTCAAGTTCATCACCTAATAGTGGAATCAAATGAACTGTAATAAGAAAAATACAGAAAATAACATTTTCTATTTGAGGCAATTTGGACTTTCTATCTACATGGGTTAGATACTCCTAGTCACAAATCATTACCAAATATAGAAGTGTTCCAAATATATTTTATATTGTCTCAAAAATATAAAGGAAAGAAAATAAATTCTTTGATACCACTTTTCGACATCCTAGACCTAAGTGCTACTTAGAGGTGCCCCAAGCTCAGTTGGCCACATGACATCAAGCGTGCCTCCCTATACACTAGAGGATTCTGTCTAGTAGTGAGGGCCTAGGGTGTTCCATGGGGACACTATGTTCTTCGGTTAGAGTATCACATCATTGAAATAGATAAATAAATAGAGGAAGCATATATAAACACATGGCACAATGGAAACACACACAATAACAACAGGACCAATAACCCGCCTTAGTGGAAGCATAAATAATCATCCAAACACTAAATTATAATCAAAATCAGTATCTAAATCATATGAAATGGATGATGATTTCATGCCTCTATAAAATAGGGAAAAATGTATACATGGAAGTAGACAGTCAATACATCACATGATATACAAAATGTACAAAAATTCCAACAATCTATCTAAGAATACCAAGCTCTAGCATGGTCATTTTCTACTAATATACCATATTAATACATGCAATAAGTAATGCATCTATATGAGGAATATTCCCCTTATATAAACCAGAAAGCGTATAATCTTCCCGGGCACCATCGATGGACCAGATAGGGAGGCCACCACAAGAAGTGTTTATAAATATACAGTATCTATGTATAATAAGAAAGTGAGTAGATATAATAATGAAAAGTAGTAAAATAACTATAAATGGGCCATATCTTGTTCTTGAAGGAAAACTAGGCTTACAATACCTTCTTTATCCTGTGTCAAAATATAACTCAAAGTATCAAGGGATGCAATCCCCAATATCATAATAGTAAGGGATTAATTTTCTAGTATCTACGTACAGGGATTCCATTCCTAGTATCATAGTATAGGGACAAAATGCTCAAAATCACAAGAATAAGGGACACCATGCCCAGTATCACAGTAAGGGACATCATGACCGGATATAAGAACAAGTGTCTCCAGGCCTAGTATCACATGTAGGTATGTCATTCCCATGTCACAGTATAGGGACTCCATGGAATTATCATATATATAAAGGGATTCCATGAATGTATAACTATAATAAGAAAAGAAGTTTGTAATGCCCATTTAGACTTAAAAAGGATCATCATGACCATTTAAATATAACAAGTGTTGTCATTCCCATACATCAATAATGATTAACATAATTGGATTTAATACGACCCAATGGGTAACATGTAACTCATTAAAAATTAATAATAATAAGGGCATGACCATTGTTCAATTTAATTAGGTGACATGGTCATACCACTCACCTCTATTCATTTTATCTTTAATTGGTAAGTGTGTTAACTGAGATATGCCACAACTATTACCCATTTCACTTAAGATATCACAATTAGAGTTCATTACTAAACCATTTATATGATTTTTTGGACATTTAGTCATTCATATACACAATGGAAATTTATTCAGCATATGTAAGAGGGTGGCATTGGATAATGGGACATAACCCTACATGAATAAGGGATCACTAGAACACTTCTATCAAAGGTATTGAATCAAACATAATTTAACTGTAATTTAGAGAAATTCATGGAAAATCCGGTATGTGGCACATCAAAACATATTATAAAACATCAATACATGAGGAGATAAATACTAGAACACCTACCTTAATATCTTAGTACTATCCTCATCCTGTATCAACCCTTCATTTGGCATGGATCGAGAGAAAACAGAAGAATGGATGAATGCCCTAAAAATAGGTCATTTGAGCCTACTCCTTAATAACTCCATCTAGATAAATAAAAATAGAGAACAAATAAAGACGAATTAGTATCATATCTATATGCATCCAATGAGATTAGTGATGAAATAATTAGAGACAAGATGACTGAGATATTGAAGAGACTAGGTCATATCCTCAAATGGTCTCAATGGGAGAAGAAATGGAGATCCCTTCCACTGGAAAAAGAAATAGGAGGGAGGGGTAGGATTAATAGGATTTTAAAAAAAATTTGGTAATATTACCCAAAATATCTTGGTCACATGGTTTGGACACACGGTTGACCAAACCCTACACCAACCATGTGCCTCTAACTATCTTAAAGAGGGACCCCACATGGTTTTTCCATATTATTAGGGAAATTATTCACCAACCATACAACTTGAATCTGCTAAAAATTGCAGACCAACTGCATGGGCATGTGGACCCTGGAACATGGTTAGGGAAAACCGTGCACCCTAATTTTCCCTCTAAAATACCCCACATAGTTAGGGGAAACAATGAAAACTGTATCACATGATTTCTACTAACCATGTAGTCTATCTATTTTCCATAAAAAGTGGACCTCTTAGATCTGAATGAGCCCCAGACAAACCAAATATACCAGTGATATTAATAGGCATCCATATTAGGTCCACAAAAAAAGAATTAAATTAGAATTTAAATGGATCCACACGTCATAAAATAACTATTTTCTTACAATACCGGGTGATATAAGATATCATGGGCTAGGTCTATCACTCCTCCAGCCTAGATAATAGTATATAGATCATAAGTACGACTCATACTACTTAAATTAATATGATAAATACTTCATACTAGTTTTGTTTATCATAAATTATTTAACACAAAATATGTGAAACTCGATCATAAGGTTAGACATCTCCTTTCTTTCATTGACTTTGTAGAATTTTCATATGACAATAGCATTGGATCCTATTTCTTCTTCGATATGAAGAATATTCATGAGATTTACACATCAATTTAATTAACCTATTTTCTTCAACTATAGGATTTAATATCTTTATAGTAATGTCAAACTCCCCACTATTTTTAATCTTCATCTTAAATCTTTTATATTCACATTATCTGATGAATATTGTTTCCATAATATGACCATGGAAAATCCTCATAATTATCAACATTACAATATCTTCATTTAAACTGGTAGATATTTCCATCTATTATTCTCATTCATATCCCATTCAAACCTCCCATGAATATCTATATTCTCCTTCCTCAAAATATTCCATAGGATTTATTTCTTTTAATTCATTCCACATTGTCATGCATTTTTTCATGCACAAGTTTTCATTTCATGTATCCTTATTCTAATGGTGTGGAGAACTCTTAAATTCTAGATACTAATTTTACTAGTTATCAATGTAATATCCTAGACCAATTCTACTCATACGTAACTGAAAATAGTTTGCCACATAGACTTAAGCGTACCTACCCATACACAAGAGGTTTTCGAATAGTAGTGAGGGTCTATGATGGTATGACGTGGATTCTATACCCTCATGATTATAGTGTTGAATAGATTATATAATAAAAACATGTGGTGGAAATAGTATAATAAATGAACTATGGAAGCATAAACCATCCATACATAATTAAACAGGTGGAAGAAGAATCAATATCATATATGAAATGATAATCAAGTATTGAGTTAATACAAAAGGGAAGAGGGGTTTAAGAATATATATAATCCTATACAAAATGGAAAAGACTAGAAAATATATCCAATAACATATGAGAATAAGCTAAATACTCTGCCCCATTCTCCATCCTAATATAAAAGACCAAGAATCCAAATATGGATGCTTTCCTTTGCCCCTACCTGTATTCATGAAGTCTGTTCGAGTATTAATCAGTGGCCCAAATATGGTGTGAGATATACTCAGTAGGCCACCACCAACGATTTCTATAACTATCCATTTTGTTTATATAAGGAGAGGAGTGTGTATGTAATATTAAATGTAAAATAGTAAATAAATAAATCACATCGGATTGGGTTCCTCACAGGATACCCGATCAACACTACCTGCTTATGCCTATGCCATATTCCTATGAAAATATTTCACCCTACACATATATATAGTTATGTATATATATATATATAAACATATGCCTTATATATGTATACAAATATATGGGAATATATATAGATATGTAATAATAGTCAGGACCTATGGTGTAAGCCTAGGGCATCTATACATTTTTATATGGGGCTTCCTGATACTCATGGAATATATGATAGGAAGGTAGTGTAAATAAGATATCATATAATTAAAGAATAGACCAAATCTAAAAATGTTATTTGAATTGTAAGTTTAATCAAATAATTTAATTAATTGGATCCATGATCCTATACAAGGAATCCTATAAAAAGGAACCCATGTATCACTCTAGGTACACTATAAAAACACATCATCAGAGGAGTCTATCCATGGAATTCTGTATAAGGAACACAAGTATCACCCATGAAATAGTATAAGGCATAATACTATAGTACCATACAAGGTAGAAAATATAGGGAACTAGGTACCACTCATGATGTGGTATCAAAGTAGTTTCTTCGATCCCATCCTAGGTAATCCACTAAGGAACTAAGTATCACTCACAGGTAGCACCGATGCATTTTCCTGGTGATCCTGTCCAAAGTGTTCTATGAAGAAACCTTATATCACTACTAGTACGTAATAATATAAACTTCTAATTATTTTTCGTGATGATCCCATCCATGGAGTTTCTAATCAGGACTTTCATGTCACCCTCAATATTTTGTAAAGGATAGACATGGATAGAATTAAACTCATCCCATTTAATCAAATCATTTAATTCAACTTGGTAAATTCATCATATGTGGATTTTTAGGCTATAAACTAGAATACAAGGGCCCGAGACCATGACTTAGTATTTTCTCTTGTAATAATTCAATTACATCTCATTATAATTTCCAATCCTAACATACATCATTTAGTGGTTCAATTTAATTTCAAATAATAAGGCTCTTGACTTTTATAGAAAATGAACACCAAGGGATGTCTTGTGTTAAGGTTTTCATCCTAAGATGTTTATTTTTGGGCTTCTAGGACAGCTATAGACCTAGTAATATCAATTAATTTAATTAATTTAACATTTGGGGGGAATCTCATGGATGGTGTAGCACATAACACAATGTCACATGAGAAAAGCATCGATACATTAGGAAAAAAGAACAAGACCACATACCTTAGATTGGTTACACTCCCCTCATGCATTGTATTCCTTTTATTCATCCTGGAATGAGAGAAATTGATAATATAGAAAAATTACATGAAAATAGATAATATTATCTATATCAGAAATAACACTAAATATGGAGATATAAACAAAGAATGGGAGGTACCAAATTGAGTTTATTACCGGTATGCTTACAACATGAAATAAAATGATGTTAATGAATATGAGATGGAGGATTCACTTCAAATCCTACAGAGAGGGGTATGGAGATATTTATGTGCTTAGATACTGGAGAAAATGAAGGGGGAAGTTGTATTTTTTTAAGGAAAAAGGAAAAAATGTTTTTTTACCCAACTTTTAAAGGGGAACACTGTTTGGTAGGATGGTTTTTTAAACCATTCACCTAACTATGTGCCTATACTGGTTAAGTGGAACAAAGGGTTCAACCCCAGGAACATGGTTTGGGCCAACCTTTCAACCCCATTCAATCCCCTATAACACCCCACATGGTTATGTGACCTGAGGTGCACAATTTAAAAAATTGTTCACACCTCTATTGTTCACTACAACACCCCACATGGGTGAGTCACACAGTTATAACTAACCATGCACTAACTGTGAAGCTCAATCTTCCTTTCCAAAATCTAAATTTATGAGCTCTGAATGAGACCTATACACTCTTGACCAAATCCTTAGCCGCTTAATTACTTCCATTATAGGAAAACCAAATATTTACTAAAATTTAAAGTGGTTATACCTCATTAAAAAATATAAGATCTTATAATCTCCCATTATTTAAATAACCCATCCCCAAGTTGTCCTTATATGGGTGGTAAAAAATTGTCTGAGAATAAATCTATCTACTGAGCATGTACGTCATCCTATTTCTTCCAGGTCTCATCCTGTACATAGATGTGATTCTATTGAGCCCACACTAGGGGAACATACCTTCCTAAGATAACCTTTTTGCTATAATCAATGATCTGGATATGATACTCCTCAAAGGATGCATCAAATTCCAATTCCACATCCTCAAGATCAAAAGTTAGAGACAAGTATGAAAGGTAATGGTGAATTTGAGATACATGGAAGACATCAAGAATGGACTAGTACCTTTTAAGTAAGGATACTTGATAGGATAACAACCTATCTTACTCTAAGATATTTAAAGGCTAAATGTAATAAGGGGATATATTTCCATATCTCTAAATCCATCTATGAACCAACATAGGAAAAACATGAAACAAAGACTCGATGCCCCACCTCAAAATTTAGTGTGTGGAGATGACCATTGACATATGGATTATATCTTGACTAATCTATAGTCATATGCTTCTAGATAAGCTGCACCTATTCCAAAGTTTCCTAAATGAGACTCAGTCTTAGAAATACTTCCTCACCTACCACTAACAAGCATGGGAGTGAACAAAATTACCTACCATATAAGGTCTCATATGTATCCATTTGAATAGTTACATAAACTTTATTGTTGAAAGAATATTTTGTGACATGTAGGTGTTTTACCCAAGAACCTAAAAAATCAAGGACACAAACTTGAGGCATGTCCTACAACACTAGTTTTTTTACACTAATATTTCCCATCAGTTTATAGGCAACAGTCTATGATCATAAGCAATTGTGTACCAAAGGCCTTATGCAATCCCTTCTAGAACCATGATGTAAACTAATCGTACCTCTCTAATAAAATTGAGATGGGAACACCATGAAGTCATAAAATATCTCAAATATATATCCTTCCAATATCAAATATAAAAATTGTCTCTCTAATAGGTAGAATGTTAGGGACCTTCCTTAAAATGTTGAGAATCACCCATACGACATCACTACATTGAAGTGACCTAGGTCAAACCATCATGAATTCCATGTTGATGTCATCCCATTTCTATTATAGAATATAAATTTGATGAAAAATCTATACTGGTCACTGGTGTTCCACCTTCACCTACTGATAAGTGAAACACTGAGTAACAAAACCACTTATATCCACTTTCACTCTATCCCACTAACACTGGTACCATAAGTCTCATAACATCTTGGCAACACTAGGATTTACCTCCCAAGTGGAGGTATGAGACCCTCACATCAAATCCACTTGTATGTCTACAGGCACCCGATACATCCATGAATTCACAAGATCTCATCCCCATCAATAACCTAAGCAGATGGTGGGTCCTCACTAAAAATTCTCTCCCATAAGAGCAAGTCCTCAAGATCAATTAGTTTCATTATCTTCACTATATCTAGAAATAAATAGTTCACTACTAAATCAGCTATAATAAGTTTCTTGTGATACTCTTAAACCTCTATATGCATATCACAAAATAGAGACATCAACTATCACTCACTACTGGACTCCTCAACTACCTATTCCCAAGTCTTCCAACTTAGGGAGTCAATAATGAGATTTCCATTCTAAGGTGTATAAGCATGCTCAAAGCCAAATAACTGTAGGTATTCAAACTATCTTCACTGCCTAAGATTCATGTCATTCTATGTAAATATGTACTTGAGTATTTTTTGGTCTATATAAACAAAAAACCTCTCTCCTAGTAGATAGTTCCTCCAAAACCACTAGTATTGTACCATAGATGAAAAATAAAAATCATGCATTAAGAAATTACACTCATGGGGCCTTAATTGATGAGAGACATATTCCATGACTCAATCTACCTTCATAAAAACTACTCCAAGATCAATACCTGATGTATCACAATAAAATGTATAGATTTTTCTTAGCTCTAGAAGAATCATGATCTTTTCTAAATTCAATGTTCATTTAATCTCCTAAAAGGGTCTCTCACATGCTTCAAACCATGTAAAATTGACCCCTTTTTTTGTCAATCCTATAAGAGGCATTTCTAGGAGTGAAAATTCTTGAATAAAATTTTTATAATATCTAGCCATCCCTAAGAAACTCCATATATCAAATATGATCTTGGGATGAACCCAGGTAACTATAACTCTAACCTTCTCTGGGTCAATAAATACTCTTGACTTAGAGATGATGTGACATAGGAAGTAAACCTCATCGATCCAAAACTAGCATTTGGAAAGCTTAAAATATAGATGTTTCTCTCTAAATATATTAAAAATAATATCAAGATTCTTAGCATGGTCACATTGAGTTTGAGAATACATGAAGATGTTTTCCCTGAAGACTACCAAAAATGAATCTATATATGGATAGAAATCTTAATTCATTAGATATGTAAATATTGTAGGTTCATTCATGAGACTGAATGAAATGAAAAAATACTTGTAAAATACATATCTACTATGGAATGTTGTATGTGGTATGTATGATTGTGTGAAAAGTACCTGTTAATAGCCTATCCTCAAATAAATCTTTGATAAAAATTGATCTCCTTGGAGCTGATCAAAGATGTCATCTATTTGAGGGTGTGGATGCCAGTTCTTTACTATAAGATGGTTCAACCAATAATAATCCAAAAAAATACATAGTGTACCATCCTCCTTCATGGAAAAAAGTAAAGGTGAGCCCCATATAAAAGTATTGTATCGTAAGAAACCATTGTATTCTAATTCCTCTAGCTACTTCTTGAGTTCCTGTAGCTCATTAGGTGTAATCCTGTAGGGAGAAATTGACACTAGTGCTACTCTTGATACTAGAACAATAGATAACTCTACCTATCTTATAGGAGGTTACCAAGAAAAGATATCAGGGAAGACATACCTAAAGAAATATACCATTGGAGGGAAGTCTACAAGTTTCATTCCCTGATTTATCACAAAAGTATATCAATTTGGGTTGTCACACCACCCAGCCCATGATACTCTGGTCCAGCTCGACTGGCCTAGAAATCCTATTCACAATTGTGGGGGGATGTGAATAACACCCTCCGGGGATAGAAATCAACATGATCATGGTAAGATACTAACCATTACATTTTGAGAATGACGTCAAAGATCATCATTTCAAGGGAAAAATGATACCACGTAATAATACAACCACCTATCTAAAGGGGGAATTCCTTACATTAGTTAATGATCTTTGATTTGATCCCCAATGGTTCATTGAGAGTCATTACTCCACCGATGTACTCTATTTATAACCCAAAATTTTCCATAATTTCCATAGATATAAATGAATGTGAAGTTCCTATATTAAACAAGGAAGATAATAAAGTACCGAATACTAGAATAGTGCCTCAAATTATAGAAGGCCTGAGACTTTACTCCTTGGGAGTAGGTTAAATTGCATCGATATGGCAAGACCTGTGACCCTGAGATACAACTTGGATACCCTAGGTAGGTCCACTCTACAAGAAATTTATATCTAAAACCTGGATACCTTGGTCATGTCTACCTCCTTGTCCTGGTTAATCAGTAGTACACCAGCTCCCTACCTGATGTGGAGTTGCAGATACTGCACCCGAATGCGAAGTAGGTTCAGATCCCTTCTTTCTTGTCACTAAATAAAAATTTTAGAAAAAATACTAAAGGTAAACCATCTTTCCACAAGATAAGCACTGAATTGGGTCTTTAATACACTAGGTATTCTTATGGAACACCCTACCACATTTGTGACACACTATATAACGCTTAGTGTGTGTAATTTGACCAGTGTTTCCCCTATGAGAAGACTCAAAGTGACATTTCCTGCCACTAGATAGAAAACCTCCCTATCTCAATACTGAACTACCCTTTCCCACACTACTAATTTCCCTTAGGTTCCACTTAGTGACGAGGCCCTGGTTAACATTCTAAAAAATAATGGTCAACCAGATGAAATTCACCTATAATCAGATGGCACATGCAATCCCATCCTCAAACTACCTCACTACCATAAAATCATCACAAACAAGTGTTAGTGAAAAGTGTTGAAGATCAATAAAATTTTATAAATACATTATCATAGAAATAAAACCCTTTAATAGGTTCATAATATCCCTAGATGGTATGTTCTCAGTATCTTTGGAAATAGGTAGTCCTAGATGGTTGTCTAGAAGTCTACCCAAATTATACCATGATGATGGGAAGCTTTTGTAATTACACCCCTCAAACTCTTGGTAGAATCATGAAGTATAAAGGTCATGATATTGACCCTCCTCTCTAGTGTAATATCCAGATTCTTGAATATAGATAGAATAACCACTATCCATAACTCAGAACCAAGGGGGCCACCATCCCCCCCCAAAATAAGAGGATGTTTCTATAGGAATTTTCATATAAACTCTTTCATAGTATGGTTAGGTCATGGGGATCCTTTTATAGACTACATAAATCATAGTAGGATCTTTCAATACTGAGCATCAATGCCTAGATTTATAATAGTTGGAGGTTTATTAGGTGACACCGTAAGAGGAAATACTGGTGGATCAGGTTACACCATCCATGGAGGATGATAACCAATCCCCTCCGGGAACACGACTCAAAGATTTTTTGGCAGAATAACTCTATAATTTCCAAAAACAATCTTAGAACAAAAATTTATATAGAATAAATCTTAATATATAGAAAGGGAAAAGTACACATCCGTTCCATATAAGAGTCACACCCCTCTTCCTTCTAAATCCAGGTCTACGTGACTATAAAGATAAATAAGTCCACATGATACACTTCCTACTACCCACTATGAAGGTCAATTGATGGTCAAGGTTTCACATTTCATAGTAGATGTCCTGGTATATGGAGTTTCAATTGTAATGTATAGAGGAAATCACCCTTTATGTTTCAATGGTAATCCCCATTTAACAGTAACCATTTTATTTGAGAATCTAAATTCATTTAAGTTCATCCTCATTCATAGGTATATATATATATATATATCATAGTTCGGTTATATGAGTTACCATTCCCAATTTATAAAGGAATAATCTTTATAAGTTGCAATTGGTACGTCATATAATTGCGACTTGACCCATACATCCACCATTAGGATATAACAGGTCATATAAAATGATTTTATTAGATAAATCACCATTCAAAATTGTAATAATTACATATTCATAAATTCATATTGACATTGATGTAACCAAATCATCTAATGTTTTATCTCATGCAACTAGTGGTTCTTGGATCAAATATAGAATAAATGGTTAATTAAGGTTCTAACATAAATATATATGGAAATATACCATTTAGGTTGATGAATACACTTTAATTAATCCAATTAATCTATCCATATGAGAAATGTTATGAAACTTTCAAATATCATATTCAATGCACCTGTAATATACAACAGACAATGCATATGGTGATATAAATATGGCATGGAATATGCATAAAATGTGAATCCTTATGTGGCCATAGTGATGCATGAACAATACCCCATTTCCTTACCAGGAGAAGGGGAAAACTAAATCCATAATAATAATAAAAATAATAAAACAAAAAATCATGTATGTCAACCAACAATGAAATTAATACAAATATAAAATTTATAATCCAAAAAACATGTCCCATCCCAGGTAATTTGGATTTTCTATATACGCGGGTTAAGTACTACCAGACACAGACTCATTACAAAATTCTAAAAACATCCTAGTCCCCTATTTAATAACCCAAACTATAAGTCAAAAGGAAAAATATTCTCTGATACCATTTTTAATTTCCCAGACATGGTTAACACATAAATAACCGTAGAACGTTGGCCACATGGCCTCAAGCGTGCATCCCTATATGCCAAAGGCTGCGTATTAGCAGCGAGGGTCTATGATGGTATGGTAGGGAGACTAAACCCTCATGATTAGAGTATAGAACAACAATATGTAAAAATAGTATGTAGTAGAAACAATATAATTAATTAACTATGGAATAATAAACGATCTGGACATAATTAAATATGTGGAAGAAGAATCAATATCATATAAAAAATTATAATCATGTCATGATTCTATACAAAAAATAATAGGGGTGCATGCATGTACATTATGCTATAAAAAATTACAAAAGATGAGAAATTATCTCTAATAGCATCATAATCATAAAATTGGTCCTCTTCTCCCATTTTACATCCTAGTACAAAATATCAGGTATCCAAATATGGATGCTTTCCTTTGTTCCTACCAGAATCCATGAAGTCTATTTGGGTACCAATCAGTAGCCCGAACAAGGTGTGAGATATATTCAGTAATCCACCACCAATGGTTTTTAGAACTATCCAATATGTGCATATAAAATGAGAAGTGTGTAAGTAATGATAAATTTAAGATAGTAAATAAATAAATCACTTTGGACTAGGTTCCTCACGGAATAACCGACCGACACTACCTACTTCTACCTAAGCCGGATGTCTCTGAATATATGTCACTCTTCATATATATATAGGTATTTATATATATATATATATGCCTCATATACATATGGACATATATGTGCATATATATAGATACTTAATAATAGCCAGAACATGAGGTTTAATCCCAAGGTGTCAATACATTTTTATAAGGAGATTATTGATAATCATCACATATATGCTAGGAAGGAAATGTTACTAATCTATCATATAAGTAAAGAATAGAAGAACTCTAAGAATAATATTAAACTTGAATATCACATCAAATAATTTAATTAATTGGATTCTTAATCCCAACCAAGGAATTTTATAAAAAGGAACCCAGGTATTGATTCAAGTGCACTATAAAAACCCATCACTATAGGAGTCCATCGAGGTATTTCCATATAATTAACCCAAAAATTACTCATGTCATGGTATAATACAAAACCCTTTTAGACCTTCCAATAAATACCATTTAGAGAAATTTGTATCTCTTGTGGAATGGTATCATAGCAATGCCCACTGATTCTATACTAGGTAATCTACTAGGGAACCAGGTATCATTCATATGTTACATAAAGTAATCCTCCTGATGATACCATCCAAAGTTTTCTATAAAGAACCCTTATATCACTCCTCAACTATTACCATTCATTTATAAATTTCTAATTATTATGTTCAAAATTCACATCCAAGGAATTCTGCATCAGGACCCTCATATCACCCTCAATACTATGTAAAAGATGGTCATGGATAACATTAAACGCATCCCATTTAAACGAATCATTTAATTAAACTTGGGAAATTCATTACGTGTGGATTTTTAGGCTATAAACAATAAGAGAAGGTCCCAAACACATGGATTTCCATTTTCCATTAGATTAATTTAATATATTTCATTATAAAGGACAATCCCACTACACCTCATTTGGTGCTTCAATTAAATTTCAAAACATAACGATCCCAATCGTTAAAGGCAATTCACACTAAGGGATGTATTAAATTAAGGCATTGATCCCTCGAAACTATTTTTTCTGGGTTACTAGGTCCACTATAAGCATGGAAATACCAATTCATTTAATTAATTTAACATTGGGGGTGGTTCCCAAATGTCTAGCATGGGTCACAACAACACATGATAAAAACATCGAGACTTTAAGGAAAAATAACCATACCACCTACCTTAGATTAGGAGTACTCCCCTTGTTTGTTTTCATCCTTTAATCCTATCTAGAATGGGAGAAATTGACAAAATAGAAAAATGACATGAAAATATGGCATATTATCTTCCCTATAAATAGAACTAAATTTGGAGAGATGAATAAAGAAAGGAAAGAAAATGATTGAATCTCTTACTGTCCTGATTCCAACAAGATAGAAGGTGATGAAAACAATGTTCGGACAAAGGATTTATCTTCAAATCCTAATGGGACGGCGGAGGGAGATCTTCATGTGGTTGACTACTAGAGAAGAAGAAGGGGGGAGAGGTATTTTTTATTTTTAAGTAAAAAGGAATAAATGTTCATTTTAACTAATTTTTAAAGGGGCACATGATTTGGCCCCATGATTTTCCAAACCATAATTCCAATGATGCGCCTATACGAGTTAATTAGAAATGATGGTGTGGCCCTCAGTACACAGTTTGGGAAAACCATGAGACCCCTTCAGTCCTCTACAACACCCCATATGGCCATACGACTTGAGGTGAACAGTTCTAATAAACCACACACCGTCTAAAGTTTAATGTAATACCCCGCATGGTTGGGTCATATGGTTATCACTGACCATGTGATAACCATATGAATCAGTCCATGTTTCCAAAATCTAGATCTTTATGCTCTGTAGAAGACTCAAACACTCCTGAAACACTCCTTGGACTCTTTATCATTTCCATTATGAAAGAACCAAATATTTACTAAAATTTAAAGAGGTAATACCTCATTTGAAAAGATGGGATATTAAACTCAATATTTAAAAAATTTAATCTCAATCCTCTATCATTGTGATGTTTATTTCCATGATGAACATATCATTTTATCAACAGATTCATCCTCTAAAAGTATCTTTTGAAAAGTTGTTCTTCTCATATTTTGAAAAAGAACAATATATTATGAAATAAAATATCATACATGAACTAAAATATCATATGATATTTGAATATCCTATGAATTATTCTAATATCTTATGAAATGGAAAATGTATTATAAAATCCTAGATATCAAATTCAATTGGGAAAAACTATTATGAAATCACAAAATCTTACACATTAGGGAAATATATTACTCAGATTAAAGTATCTTACATAGAATAAAGTATCTTATAAAAACATAATTATCTTATGTAGTAAAAAATATAATATTAAACCAGAAGAATATTATGAAACATACTAAATATATTTTAAATATTATTAATGTATTATAAAAATCATAAAATATTATGAAAACATATAATCTTATGAAATTCACAATACTTATCCATTTTGAAGTAGTTTCAATATGAAATTTCTATATTTCTTCTATGAATGTAAAAAACCTCTTCAAATCACATTAATCCATCTTTTAACACTCTGAATCAAATATAAAACTTTTTTATACATTCTATCCCATATCAAATTAATTTAGAAGAACTTTATAACAACTTTAATTAACAGAAAAGATAATTCCAAAGAAATTGATGCATATGAATATACATAATAATATTTAAATGACATAACACTACCTCAACATATATTTAATTATTTAATCAATTTATATATAAATTATTTTATGAAATAACTATTTTTCAAATGAATAACCCTTCAGATGGAACTTCTTAGCTAACTTTTTAGCTTATTCACATTATTATAGTTTACAACATTATAAAGAATCAATTGAAAATTAATTTTCATAGAATATTGTTGAAAAAAATCTCTACATAGAATACTATTCAACAGCTTCCTCAAGCTTTCATGATCATTGAAAACCTTTTTCAAATGATAGAATCACCATGAAATGTTTGAAAAACTTCAAATAGTTCTTTAATCATTTCCATATGAATAGATATTTAATAATAACCAATGGTGAAATATCAATTTATTTTTCTGAGTAATATTAAAACAACTCAATAAACATCCATGCTTCATAGTTGTTCATTTATCCTTATGTGATATTCATAACATCAATACTGAATATTATTCTTATAACCAACTACAATCATCCAATAAAAATGATTGAGAACTATATCTATCTTCCAAGAAATTCTTCTTCAATACATATTGAAATTAGAATATTAATAAAAAATACAACACAAAACAATGTGGATCCAAAAAAATCATTACATATATATTTTTTAAAATACCATTAGAAATATTCAACATTCTATATCAAAACATCTATCTAAAATCATGAATTCGTAATTCAAAATATAGGGTGTTAAATATTATCCTTAATTAATAAAACAAGTGGAATACAAGTTATAAACATAGACAAGTAATTAACTTGAATGGGAGTTTCAACCTTCCAAAATTATTAGTGATAATTTCCAAATTAATATAACCTCGAAGAATTCCCTAAATTCAATAAATCAAGTTTCCATAACAAAATACATCCAATTACAAAAACGCCATAATCCAAGAATATCCAACCCCAAAAAACCCTTAAAAATGACTCCTAAAACAACCAATGATTATAAAATTCTAAATCCTCAAATAGAACTAAATTGACATCCTATAATTCAACCATAAAATCAAAAAATACCTATAATAAATAAAATCTCAATTATCTTATATCAAAATATTACAAAATAATAGTAAAGAAAGCCAAAGGATATTACATTAAGAAGTAGTAGGGGAATCCCTAAACCAATAAATGATTTCAATATGAATCAGGGGAAAAAACTAAAATCCATATTCATGATATATAAAAATAGAATATGGGAAGGAAATATGGAATAATAGATGTTTAGGGAAGAATTTTCCTCAAATAGTTAAAAAATATCCCCTTGGAACTACTTTGAGTTAAGAAGAAATATGGCAGGGAGGTGGAGAACTTTTGGGGACATGGGAGGTGAAATCAACTACTATAGAGAAATAGGGTTTGAAGGGGAGAAGAAGGGGTTAAAAGGATTTTATGGTAAATGAAAAAATTTCCCCCTTTTAAAAAATAAAAACTGGGGTTATTGGATACACATTATAATGCTACTAGGTTCTAGTTATAAAATAACCCCCTCTTCCCAAATCAAGGAATACCTAGTTCCAGTTATCACACCCATAATGTCATTTTAATGTAAAAAATGTATTATTTATTAATTTTTATCCAAACCTTTCATTTGTCTTAAAAAAGGGATAATATATATCACATGGTTGACACACAGTTATAGCTAACCATGATATGATCATAAAAAATATATAGTTTTTTATTAGTTGATATTTAAATGGTTAACACATATTTTTCCAGACTATGTGTCCAAACCACAAAGGTTTACTATGTGAGACACTTACATCAACATGGTTGGCACACAATTTTCCAATCCATGCATCGTAACCATGAAATATACTAAGAAATATAAAAATGTGAATTTACCTATATTACCCTATAAGATTAAACCCCACTAACCCTATAATTTCTCTTACCCTCAAACCCTTTCTCCATTCTCAAATTCTAATTCCCATACCAATTCTTATTGGTCTTGATTTTAATGGGGATTCTTTATCATCCTCCATAAAATACCTTAGTATGTTCCCCATTTCCTCCCCTATAGTTTTTTTCTATTTATTTCTTTAGACTTCACTCTTTCTCATAGGAATAAAATACTAGAGATTCCCCATACCAAAATTGGTTTATGTTATTATGTTTATAGTTTTTTCATTAATTTAGGGACCCCTATTTCACATTTGGAGGAGAATTTAGCTCATTATAAGTGTTTGTGAAGGATTTTGGTAGGTGGTTTCATATATTCCATTTATATTATAACCTTCAGTGGTTACTTATTTTTAAACAACAATTTTAATTTTTTTATAAATATTACACAATATTTTATGGTTGTTATATGTAGTATAATTGTTGTTAATTACTCTTTATGACATTTTAAATCAATTTTTTATAAAGAATTTTTTTTACTTAGAACATGGGATCCACACTTCATGTTTGATGAAATTCCCCTTTGTAATATAAAAAGAGTTAAATGATGAAATAATGTTTCTTGGGTAATGGGATAACACATGGGATCTGTGGGCATTTTCAGTTTAGGATTAGGATACTCATTATTAGTGATGATATTCCCTATATAAAATTTTTATATACTATAAAAATAACTAAATATTATTATGATGAGGTTAGGGTTCCAATTTTAGGATTGAACCCCTATCATTAGTCATTGAAAATTTCTCTCCCATATAGTGGTGTGCAGTTGATTATGCCAGTTCAACCATCAAGATAGTGTGAGGATCCTAGGATTACCTTAACATTATATTCCTTAGGGAACCCACATGGAATATAATTTAAAATTTTTTACTTGGATATTTTTTTTTCATATTTAAAATGTTATAATACATGTTCTTGATTGTTTCAATAATAAATAAAACCTATTTTTGTATGGTTTTTTTCAAACTATCCTGATTGGATTTATCTAATAAAGGTTTCTTATGAAATAAATGGCGAGATACTACTCAGATAACTATTATTAAACCCTTAATATACCTAATGGGTGTATAAATACCTTTTTTTGATAGATACAATTAATAAAAAGGTGGTACTTGATAGAGATTAGTATTCTTGTTAGCAACACAAAAATTGGTGATTGTGACATGATGGGGACCGATCCATCATAACACATAAATATGGGTAACTATATTTTGATTTTATTTTGATTTTTTATATTTATACATATGTACAGCTTAATCAAATTCCAATCCCATCCCTTATATATATATATATATATATATATATATATATTGGGTCACTCATTTATGGTTATCTTATGGTTGATGTTCACATTATTTTATGTTCTTGTAATTTTATTTTTGAGATTTATTTATATTAATGATAGTGGATTTTAGTTTTTTTAGAAATTTTATATTTGGGATAATGGAATAATAAGCTATTAAAAGGTCATGCTGCATTATAGGTTCAAACCTGCTTAATGTATTTATCGGAAAAAATCTTTCTCAATAAATTTTCTTGATGATCACTCACTAGTTTCTGACCTATAGTGATTGAAAATTCCCTTTGGATCTTGGATTATATTTCATTGGGTGAATGTTTCATGGGTTTCATAGGATATTTCAAGAAAACATTGTACCAAATCACTCATTTTTTGATTAATGGTGTTTGGTAAGCCCTTATAGACATGAGATAAGATTATCATGACATGAGGGGTAAGTTGAAAGTGTGTTTCTAGAAAACGATCATCAAAATTAACCTTCAATATCCATGTGTTATTATGAAAATGGAGTTTTGAAATTTAATTTGGTTTGGTTTTTTATTTTGGGAGATTTTGGGTTTAAAATTAAATGTTATATGAAATCATCTAGGGTGCACGGTTAAGGTTCATATACTAAAGACCATACAAAAAACTGTGCAACTTGAGTGGGGAAGTTCTAGTGTGATATTCTTACTATGTATATATTTTTGTTCAAATCATGTAGCTTAATAATGAAACTAACTCCACCTATCCAATATGTCTCACATAATTGGTGCATGATTTAGTAAAACATGTGGCCAAACCGTACACAATAATTTATTTTATATTTTATAAGTTTTAAAGATTGAAAAGGTTTTCTTATGTTTTTAAAGGTGTTTCTGAGATATTTTCAATTTTAATCGTGATTTTTTTTATCTATTTTGATAACCTTATGTCGTATTGTTTGATTCCATGTAGTGTAATACCACATCTAATGTCTCATGTGAACTCTTTTAGGGATGCTATTGATACTTTTAAAAGAAAAAAATACCACGACAGATCAAAATTTTATTGAAATAGTAGTGTGAGTAGTCCATAATATGGAATGGGGAGAAGAACCTATCCAAACTTAGGTTCAAGAAGTAGGTCTAGTCTCAAGTGGAGATAGGGATCCGACTCAAGAATTTATTCACCACATGGATCTATATTTTTGATGGACTAATGAACCTCAATAGATAGTGGATTGGATAGAGAAGACTGAAAGGATCTTTCAATTTCTTGAGGATCTAGATGTTATCAAGGTAAAATGTAAAGCTTTTAAACATGAGGTACTTGACTGAAAGTAGTGGTAGATAGTGGATTATAACAATATGTATGATAACTTGGAGTTTAAGGATTTCATGGTTTTCTTTACTCAACAGTTCTACACTAATACCCCAATTTAGGAAAATTTACAAGAGTTTTTGTGCCTTTAGTAAAGTGACCAAACAATCCTGGAGTATGATAATCAATTCATTGATACCTTCCACATTTCTTCTAATATTGTTTAAAATAAAGAGTTAAAATATCACTATTTTAATATCAATTTGTGACCGGATATTGATCTCGGTTATTATTGCATAAGATAAAAACTTATATGGATGTGATAAATCAAGCCATGATGGTGAGAATTGACTAGGCTAAGATGTCAAGATTTATTGGGGTTGCTTCCATGCCTTATAGAATCGAGGATAGATCTTCAAATAAAAAAAGGAATCAATAAGAGTCTAGGAGTGGAAGTTGTAATAGTTCAAGACTTACATCATAGTATTCATCATTTTTAACCAGAGGTAGTGGTTCTATCACTTGTTATCAGCATGGTAAGATTGAGTATGCAAATCCTTCATGATTAGAATCCCCCAAGGCTTGAAATAATTGTAGGCATTTAAGTAATCTACATAGATTTTTTAAATCTATACATGCTCCCTAAAGTGGTGTAGGTTTTCATATATGAGGCGATACATAGTTTGTTATGATTCCTCTAAGGATGCAGGGTCACAACCTCATAGTATGGGATATAGCATTGGTTCATTATATCAAAATTACCAAATTTAGAGTAATCCCCAAGCCAGTGGCATACCTTAGGCCCACTCTGAGAAGAGATAGTTTCATACTATAGAGGATGTGCTCGTGTAGACCAAGACTGGTCTAATGATGGTGAGAGGTAATATTCTAATTGTTTCATCTATAATGATTATCTTATTGGACACAAGTTCCTCTCACTAATTTATATTAGCTCATGTTAAGAATTTATTGAAACATTCCCTTAATAAGATTCCATATTTTATGGATATATTGATGCCTATTATAAATAATAAAGATCAATTATTCTTGTATCCTTCCTATATTATCTCTATATCATAATTTCAGCTAGTATTGGATTCTCTAGTTCTTAAAATGGATTTATTAAATGTTATTATTGGGTTGGATTGGATGATTACCCTCAAGGATATTTTTGATTATTATCATAGGATGGAGACATTTTTCAACCATGATGGAAGCTCCAATGTGTTCTAAGGAGACTAGTACCCACATTCTAGCTAAGAAAGATCCCCTATACCTGAGGTTTGTAGATTATTTTTTCAGTTATAATCCCATTTTATATATTATTATGGTAAAGTAATTCCTTCGGTCATAAAGGCTCTGGAGGCATTCTAGTATAACATTACTGGTTTACCCCCTATGTTGGAAGTTAATTTTTCAATCAATATGGTCCACAAAACATATCCCCCCTCATTTTATTTGTTTTATGTGGAACCCATGAAGTTTAAAAAACTAAAGTTATAGTTAGATGATTTGTAATATCATATCTTTATTCCTATGAGTGTGTCTCCTTAGGTTTCTCCAATGCCTTTATATAAGAAATAGGATTAAACACTCTCCCTATGCATCAACTATAGTAATATAAAATAGGTAATAAAAAAACAAGTATAACTATAACCACATTAATTATCACATTGATAAACTAAAGCGGGGAAATATTGTGTTCAATTATTTATCTTTGGTTATGATATCATACACTCAAGGACAAAGAGGATTATGTCACTAAGACTACTTTTATAAGTAGGTATGTCCATTTTGAATATGTCATGATGCTGTTCGAGTTAACCAATTCTCTAAATTCCTTTATAGATCTCATGAATTAAATATTTCATTGATACCTGTATTATTTTCTTATGGTATTTATGGATGATATCTGGATGTATTTTAAATCAGAATAAGGGAATGAGCTTCATCTAAGAATTTCTTTGGGGACTCTCTAGGATAATCACCTTTATGCCAAGATATAAAAGTGTAGTTTTTGGATCTAAGATGTAATTATCTTAGGATTAGTAATACTAGAACATTACATATTAGTTGATAAAAAAATATGAGGATTTTTATGCCTTGGTAAAAACTAAATAAATTCTCATAGATATGAAATTTCTTTGATTTAGTGGGATTTAATCAGTTATTTTTGAAGTATTTCTCCATTTTTCATTTCCATTTGTGTATATTAGCTGTAAGGTGATCATATCTATATAGAGCTCTGTATAATAGAAATTACTAAAATAATAAAAGTGTCATTTTACCGTATCTTTGATTTAGATTCAATCAAAATTTGATCAAGGATATGTCATTTACTATAATGAATTTATAATGGTCATGATTTGTGTACTTATGTAGGGTAATCGTGTGGTTCCTTATGGTTCTCTCCAACTTGGACCACCTGTGAAGAATTACCCAACCCATGAATTTGATCTTGAACTAGACATGGATACTCTTAAGTGTTAGTGTCACTATCTTTTTTAAGGAGATATTCATGGTATACTTTGACCATAAAAGTTTAAGATACATCTTCTCTAAGAAATATAATAATCTCAAGAAAATTTATTGTGTGAAATACAATAAATCATTTAAATTTTACGTCACCTAAAAAAAATAAAGAGAAAATATGGGTGCTTAAATTATTAGTTGCATTTGTTCCTTCACAGTCATTAATGGAGTCTAGTGATGAATGGAACCACATAAGACTCTTTTCTCAGATGAATGTAGAATCTAGGGAGGATATAGAGAATGCATTTCTTGATAACACTCAAGTAACACCATTTATTCTAAATCTTATTATCTAAGATAATATGAGAGATGAATAGTGTCAATACATTAGGGGAATTTTATATAGTGGGGAGATAAATGGTGAGTTGTATCTATCTATTAAGGGTTTTTTTCACTCCTGAAACTAGTATATTATTTCATAGTCTATGAAAAATGTCATGATGTAGGATTTCCACTATTATTAGTATTTTTTATACCATGGTTATACTAAAATGTATTATGATATGAAAATTTGATACTAGTGTCCTAGTATGATACATAACATTGTGGATTTTGTGTCATGATGCTAGTTTTATCAATATGTAAAACTCAAGAACCTAAATATCTTTAGTTTGTTACAACCTCTTATGATTCATATGTGGAAACGTGAAAAGATATAGATGGAGATTATCATTCTATGACCTCATAAACATCAAGGTAATAATTCAATTTGGTTCATGGTTTATAAGATGAATAAATATGCTCATTTAATTCAGACCAAGGATTTTATGAAGCTGGAAGTACTTAGGAATCTACATGTGCATGAGATTATGAGGCTGCATGGGGTTTCATCGACCATTATTTATGATAGGAACTTTTAGTTAATTTATAAATACCAAAATTTCATTTAATAGGTGAAAGGGACCCAATTAAATCTTTGTAAAACCCATCATCTATAGACAGATGTCTAGGATGAGTAGGTGATCCAAATTTTGGAGGTTATGCTTCATGCATGTGTTATAGATTTTGTAGGATCTTGGGAAAACCATTTGGGTCTAGTTGAGTTTTCTTATAATAATAGTTACCTAACTTCTACTAGGATAGATCCTTTTGAATTATTTTATTGTCTTCCATGATAATCTCCCTTATATTGGTACATGATGGGTGAGACTTCTCTGGTGAGGCCAAATATCATCTAGGAGAGAGGAGTAAAATCCAGTTGATCTGAAAATTATTTACGATGAACCAAATTTTCTATAAGTCTTAGGAGAATCATTAATATAATTTTTTGATGTTTTTTTAATTGTATGAGAATTCCTAAAGTTATAAACCCTTCTATTTCACTAATGACTTGGGAGGCATGGGTAGCTTACTTCGATGTACATGGAACCTTTTTAGATCATTGATAGGATCATAAATGTTTCTTATCCCATGTAATTAAATCCTCATTTTAAATCCATCCAAAATGTTTTTAACATATTTCAATTTAACAAGTATAATACATACCACTCCCATGTTTTGAACTGGGAAGATCTAGAGAAAGAACCATATGTCTTAGAGATTGAACATCTGGTTAAACATTTTAACTCTTAGGATAAATTGATTCAAGGTAAATATGTCCCATCAGACCATATGCAATGAAAACATGATAGTTATTTTCATAAGACTTGGTATTGAGAATCATTTTTGAGAAATTTTCATCTGTAATACGTTATTGATCTACCATCTTTAAGATGATTTTTTGGGGCATAAAGTGATAGGGTGGAGAGAATTGTCACACCCATGATGTCAATTTGAGATATGAAATTTGTTATTTATTGGATTTTATCCTTACCTTTATTTTTAGGGAAATTCATTTTGAAATTTGAAAAAATGGGGGATGGATACTGTCACATGGTTTACACATGGTTAGACTTAAACATGTGTTTACCATAAAAACATGCAGTTTTTTATCCATGGAAATTTGTATGAATGGTGAACAAATTATATTAATGTACAAAGAAACTATGTAGGTTTCATAAGTGAGATATTTTCATCCATACAGTTGGCACATAGTTTACCATACCATTTGGCTAAATGGTTTTTCCAACTGCAAATTTTAAAAATGAAAATTTACCGAGCTAACCCTTTCCAACAATCCCCCTAACACTCTTATTTCTCTCCAACTCAGAACCCTGACTCGATCATCTCATGTGAACACCCTATTTTTTTATTTGGGTCCCTATTTTAGTGGATATTCTTTATTTTCCATTAACAAATCACTAAGTAAATTCCTCTACTCTAGTTATTTGGTTCCTTTCTCATTCTTTCAATATGTTTCACTCTTCCCTATGGTAATGAAAGCCTAGGATTTCCCATTACCTGATTTTTATTGGGGTTTTGATTTTTAGGGTTTTCTATTTCCATTGATAATTGATATTTCATGTTTTAGGGAGAATATAACTCATTTAAAGTGTTCTAAAAGTATTATGGAAGGTGTTTTTATAAGTTCCCAATGTTTTTTAATCCTTAATAGATTTATTATTTGTAAATAATAATTATAATTATTTTAAATGATGTTGACAGTTTTGATGGATTATATATGTGTTATAATTTTTTAAAATTTCAATATTTAAAATTATATTTTTTTTGTTAAGAATGTCTTATAAATGGTAATGTAGGGTGAATACTTTGTTTTTTTAAAATACCATTTTATAATGGAAGAGGGTTGTAAATAATGAAATAGTGATTCTTTGGAAAGGGGAAATCACATGAGATCCCTATTCGTTCAGGGAAGAGGAATAGGAAAATCATGGATAATCATGATACACCCTATCTAGCATTATTTTTATGAAATAATTCTAACTAAACACTCTTATGATTTGGTTAGGGAGCCACTTTATGGGGTGACCACTTCCTGATAGGAATTGAGAGTTACTATACCCAATGTTAGTGAATATTTGATTTTTATGGTTTGACCAATGAGCTATTATGAGGATTCTAGGGTACCCTTGACCTTAGGTTCCCTAGGGCGCCCCCATGGTGTTTGTGTTATATTGTTTACTCACTTGGAATTTGTTTTTCATATTTAAAAGAATTTAATTTTTTTTATTATTTTATTTGAAATTTCAAAATATTATTTTAATATGGTTTATGTTCATACTAGAATACTTTGATTTATTTAATACTTTTTTCTTATGATACACTTGGTGGGATCCAACTAGGATAATTGTGCTCACACCCTATATTCACCCATTAGGTATATATATGCCATGTTTGAGCATATATAGATAAATTAAAGGTTCAAATTAATGGAGATAAGTGTTATTTTTAGTGGAACATGAGTTATAAATAGTGATAATAGTGGGGGATAATCCCTCATTTCATGTAGAGATAGATAACAATATTTTTATTTCTTTGGTTGTTTTTAGAATTATGCATCTTTAACATCTAATCTACTTACCATCCCATCCCTTTTGTATATGTATATTGCATTTGACATTTTTTATATGCTATGGTTAATGTTAAAATTGTTTTATGTGGATTATATTTGTGTTTTGAGATCTATTTATGTTACATCATGTCGATTTATGTTTGTTTTTAATCGTCACTAAGTTATGGTGAGGTCATCAAGGGCTCTAGGTTCAGAATAAATTAATGTATTTATTAGGCTGAACAATTTAGAAATAATATAATTTATGCCTAATCATTAGTTTCCCACCCATGGGTATCAAAATTTCCATTTTTGGACTTAACATATATTGGCTCAAGTTCCCATGTTAGGGGTAGCTATAATCAATTCATGACACCACCCACAAGGTACTCAAGGTCATTTATAGTATTATATTATGGGAGACACCCCCTTATAGTCTTACACAAAAACCTATAGGTCTCATGAAAAATTAAACTATGTCTAATAATTCCTAATATTTTATCCTTAAACTTTATAATCCATGAATGAATCTAAAAATTATATATAAAATCTATTTGAGGACAAAAAATTAAACCAGGATTTTTTTATTATCACTTTACATTTATTAAAAAACCAAATTTATATTTAAATTAATTCACCAAGGACATATATATGTAGGATCACTTTGGGATATTTTCAATAGTTAGATGGGTGGGAGTGAATCATTATTGGTGTATTTTTGATCAATGTAATACCTTTTATCCTTTTATTTTACCTCTATAAATATTTGGTGAATGAATCTTTTTATGAAACACATTTAAACATAAACACTAAAGGGGAATGTATGTTTTATAAGGATTAACTCTCAACATGAGAATGATAATCCTTGATGTGATTCAGAATTACTTAAAACTACATGAAAAAATAATATTAACATATGAGTATAATGAGTAAGGATTGTCTTGATGTTATTTTATAGTTATCCTACCCGAAATAGTTCACCCTACAATGTAGTGAATCCCGCACTTTAAAATGATATGAATCATATAAATAACCAATTTTACCTTCACTAATTGGTATCACTATCAAGTTTCCCATGTGCTATTTTTCCACTTATAGTTAAACAATAACAATCATATATCCTTTTTTTTTCTACTTGCATAATGGCAAGTATCTCCTTCTTCGTTTTATTTTTCTACAGTCTCAATGGAAAGTTAAAACTTCTCCTTGTATACACAATAATGCACCCCCATTTTTATTATTCATCATATTATTTTTCTTTATCACCATTTTCCTCTTCTGGTACATAGTTGTAAAACACTTATTCTCCTTATATGCATGTCAGAACACACAATGTCCTCCATATTCTTATTCTTCTTTAGTTCATAAAAAAACAATGGTTATCTCTCTATTTTTATTGATACTCATGGTTTTTTAACTGATATGTTTTTTACTGCATCCCACATCCCAATTTTCTTCTACATTTAAAATATTTGTATGATGAATGAAACATTAGTTCTATTAAAATATTCTTACATCACTAATTTAATATTTATAAAATCATGTCAATATCATTTTCCTTAATTTTTAGTAATTAAAACTTCATGAAATATCTGTTCTTTAAAATTCAAGTATCCTCAACCATCTTTCATTCACAGTTCCCACTATTTCCTCACATAAGTACTTAGATTAAATCACCTAGAAATATATTCCACAAAACATGATAATTTTTTTAAAAAAAAAATCCATGAAAAAAAACCATAAAATAAATCCATGAATGTAAGAAATTCAGTAATGACACCATTATAATCAATCCTTACTTCACAACATAAATCTCTCATAGATCTTCATATTCTTCCTTCACCTAAACAGTTTCTTAAATCACGACTCAAAACAAATAATCATAACATTTTAAAATTTAAGTATTTTAATAACATTGTCTGATCCATTTCTATCTTTATAGTATTAATTCTAGAAACTTTGATTTTATTCTTTAGCAATATCAAATTTTCACAAAGTGTCTGACCCATATATATCTTCTAACACGGACCATTACATTAGAGTAAAATTAATTATAGATTTATCTCAAAAGATCCATCCAGCTGAATATTACATCAATACATAATGAATCTTATGTCAACTCTAATAATTTTTATATGGATCACCAAACAAATATTAAATCAATAATATTACTCATACATCCTTCTTTATGAAACTAACATCAGTCAACATGATTTTTTGGTTTCATCTACAATTTTCATAAATCTCCAACTATTGAAATTCACCTATATAACCTTATGAATACTTATATAAAACCTTAGAAAGTTCACTAACCATTAATAATAACCTTACGAATCAATCCATTCACTCATACATATAACTTCCAATACCCACTTCTTTCTGGTGGATCTTCTATAGATACATTAAATTCAAAGTGACCACGAAATGCTATTTTTTTCTTTCTAGTATCCTTTCTCAGACTTCTCACATGAAAACCATAGTGCATACTTCACACATATATCCATTTCAATGGTTATTTTTGTTTTATAGAACTCCACTTATATATCATAGATTGGTATCCCTGGAACATCTAAAACATGAATTACATGAGATAGATGATGGTGTAAACATAATTGTATCAATAATTATTCACACATTATATAAAAATGAATAGTGACTATATAAACATGAGTACCCCACTAGACCTCACTATAATAGGGCCACTCATTTATCAATTTAAACATGTTACCACCTAGTAATCAACTCATGTGGTACCGAACCTATTCCATGGCCATGACCATCATGCTTCCTTACACATTAGCACTCTCTATTTTCCCACCCACAATTTTATTATAAGTAAAAACCCACACCAACTATCTATATTGATTTTACATGCCACACTTTGTAGGATTATACCTTTTATATCAACCACATATCTCCACAATGAATGACTTCTCATATGTGGCGATAACTTATATAATTAACACATTTTTTTGATGTTCTATTCTTAAAATTACATTTTCCAAATATAAATATGAGAAATATAACCATGTGGAATTCAAAAACCTCAAGACTCAACCTAATTAATTTTCAATTTAATTCTTAAATATCTCTATCATTAGACAATTATATTTTATACTTCTCAAGTTAGTTAAATCCCTAAGGATATAATCCTCTATAAACACATCAAGCACCCTAAAACATTTTTTCATTATGTGAATGAATCACTAAAACCCCAATTGTAATATCTTCCTATGTTATATGAGAAAAAATAATTAATTCAATATTTATTTTTCTTTTCAAAATACATTGAATTGGTGGTGAATCATATTGCTTCCAAGAATCAAGTTAGTCCTTTATTCCTCATTTAATATTAAAAATTCATCAAACATTATAATTCCTTTCTTGGGAACTCAATTATTGTCGTCATCAAGATTAGTTTTCTCAACATCCTTACAAGATCTTATTAATTCTTACAGATTGAGATTAAGATTAATGATAATTAATGTTAATTGAATAAAAAACACAAAAACAAAGTGGGTTCAACAATACCCCTTTTATATTTATTTTCAATACCAACTAAAAATGATTTATTAATATGCATTAATACATTTCTATTATAGTTGAAATATTATCTTTCTTTATCTACAACTTTCTCACCAACCATTGTTTTTATTCTCTACCAATTGTCAATGATAACTAAAAAGTGCATGGGAGAGGATGGAATCACATTATTCTTAAGAAATGAGACAATAATCATCCCACTTTTGGTCTACATGATCCTTGATTAGTTTATAAAATAGAAGGGTTTTATTTAGAAAGAAAATATGTTCATAATTCAAAAGAATATGATAGAAACTAATATGAAAGCATTTTTATACTATCCTAAATGGATGTTCAAACATTTTCATAATGATAGAATTTAATAAATCCAATTATTATAAAGATACTCATAAAATAATTAAAACTTAATTAATGCACTAACATCATCATACAAATTAAAATAGTCAAACTTAACTTGAAAATTTTAAACACTAGTAATCAGCCTTGTAATATCACTGAAATTTCATTTTTAATGTTATTGACTAAATCAATTCCCACCTTAATAGAAAAATTTATTCTTATAAACTAAGTATGAGATTTTAAGGAACCATTCCTTTTAAATGACAACATTTTTATGAATTTTATAGAAAATTGTATATAAATGATAGTTTAGGAATCTTCTAAAAAACCTTCTCCACCTATCTCCCCATTAAGGAAAAAACATTATTTATCAAGGTGAATATATTCATTATATATTCTTTAAGATATCCCAAGTTAAGAGTATAGTAAAATGGAACATTTCAAATTACTACCATGGTTTTAATGCTTGAACATATTGTTTAGTTATTCCCATGAGAATTAACATCACCTTTAATTCCTTACATTGTAATCACAAAATTACAATATAAATAGTAATGGAATTAGGTAGAACACATTGTTCATTACTATGAACATAATGATTAAATTTTTTTCTCAGTGGGATTAATCCTTTCTCTTTAACCCTGATTCTTTCTTTAAGTAGAACATCTCCTTTTCCTTTATCACTTGACTTCACATGTACATCATCCATCTTTCATGAATTTTCCAAATTGTATGGCTAAAAAACTATACAATACTGAGGTACATAATTTTTTTTGGAATTCTCCCATGACTTATTAAGAATGCCTTCCATAAAATCATCCCATTTGTTTCATTATTAAAACAATATTATATTTTTATATATCCTTCTTCCATTAATATATAATCCCAAGTCATATTTTATTGAGACCATGATGTGTCATATTTTACCACAATAAAAAAACATTATTTTTTAATCTAGCTCTAATATTTTACTACTTGGGCTTGTTTTGAACAATATAATATACTTATTAAAAAAGCCTATGTCACAAGTATTCATTTAAAAAATTTAGGTATGTTCTGGTAGGAACCTTTATCAACCTTCTTTCCCAAGTCTACCTCACCTTATGTTATTTGATTTTATGGTCATATCTCTCCATTTCTTCTTAACACATACTTAATTGATGATGCACAATTCCTATGATCACTTTTATAGAAATTAATATAGATATTTCCAACTCTTTCAAATCTATTTGGGATAGATAGATTTTCCCTTTCATTTATGAGTTTTTCTTCTATTTAGATTTTCTCTCCCTTGAAATGGGATTGATTAGATTATTTGAAATAGATAGTTTATAACAATAATATAATTTTATGTGACCTATTATTTTATAGTACAGACAATTTCTCTCAATCCTTGTCTTTTCCTTTTAAACATAATGTTATCCAGAATTACCAGAATAGAAATCATATTGTTCTTGGAATATTTCTTAATTTATTGGGGTTATTTTGGGGAAAAATATATTTTACATAATATTACAACCATAATTAAAATTATGGTATGCTTATCATCATTTTTCATCATCCAAAATTGAATATATTTTTAATTAAATCCACCAGATATAGGTTTTTAATTACCAGATTCCTTATTTGATTCATGTATAGAAATTAAACATTTTGAATCTGTTTATTATAAAGACAGATGTTGATAAATTTCCATTTTTTCTAATTTAAAATGAATCCATAGAAATTTCATATTGAGTATACTATCTTCATCTTAGATATATTTTAATCTATCTTCACATTCATTATTTATTATTTTAACTTCATCACTATGAATTTTATTCCATTATTAAATCAAAGTTTCATGTTTGTTAATAATAATTTATTTGATCTCTAGTTGTGAATTTTTTATATAAATTATATTCTTATTATTTTTTTTCAAATTCATAGTACTTATCTTCAAACTATTTTTGGCCTTTTATTTTTCATGGATCACACAAATCCATGATTTCTCAAGACTTGATCATCTTTATTAAAGATTAAAATTAATTGATTCTTTAGATCTATCTTGTTTAGAGATCATTAAAAAAGTTTTAATCCTTAATTCCAAATCCTTTTATAAACTTTTATAATCCCCTTACTGATGGATAATATCTTCCTGCTAACATTCAAAAAAATTAAAAATAAATGAGACTATTTATTTAAGATACCTATGTAACATATCTTTTAATCCCACATCTGATATATCTTTTTAATTTATTAATATATAATCATACCCATTGATTCTTAGTTATTCTAAAGTATTGTTTAGATAATAATTTTCACTTACCTCTTGACCACCTAAATGTTTGGATTCTTCTAAGGTATAAGGATATTCCATCACCTTGGTAGTTGATTCAACCTCCAGTTCTTCTTTATCCATGTAATATTTTTTTTTATCATAACTATAACATGAGGGAGCTATTATGTATTCTAATTTAGATGATAAAGATTCCTTCTCATCACAAGTTTCTATAAGATATATATTATCAAAAAATGTAACATATTTTCCCCAATTACGATTTTATTCAATTAGCTTTTAGTTATTGTTATATTCTTTCTTAAATGACGCCTTTCTCAACGTTATCACTACATTGTTCTTTCTGTTACTCAATCCTTTATCAGAGATAGAGATATGATTAGTAATTGATACCTCTTATCACAATATTCTTTCTATTATAAATATAGAAATAAAAATTCAGAACCATAATAAAATTTTTAAATTTATGGATCCAATTTGAGTTTGAGTTGGATTTGATACCAATTATAGGTTAAAATAGGGATATGATCAACACTATATTGCGATGAATCAGTATTCAGGTATTTTTGATCAAATTAAACTTTTTTATCCCTTTATTTTAAATATAAAGTATTTTAGTTAATGGATATATTTTTCTCTTATATTTTCTTTATTTTTTGTAAAACACATAAAAAAACACATACAAAGGGAACACCATATTTAAAAGGTTCACCTATCAAATCAAGATGGTTAGTCCTTGATGTAATTTGGAGTGACCTAAAACCACTAGAACCAATTGTGTAAAAATATGAGTATAATGAGATTGGATTATCTTTAACTCATATTACATGTATTTGGTCTGTATTGGTTAATTCTTCACTTCAGTGAATCCCACACATTATAATGATATGGATGATGTAGATAACTAAAGAATCCATCACCAATTTTGAATGCTGTTAAATTGTTCATGCACTAATTTGTTCATATTATTATTACTTTTTATACTTACAAATCAATAAGAAAATATCCTTTTTCTTCTCCTAATTTCATAGTGGTACGTATCACCTTTTTCTCCCACATATACATTCAAATTAGCAATTCAACTCCTCTCTTTACATGCACAATAATGCATACCATTTATTTTTATTCTTCTTCACTGAAGTAATCGAGGGTTGTTTTTTCAGTTATTTTTCTTATTCCCTAGAATAGTTTAAATATAATTCTTCTCCTTGAATGCATGAAAGCACATAAAACATATTTCATCTTCTTTTTCTTCATCAACGCATAGAAAAAATTACTAGGCCTCTACCTCTCCCTCCCTCTCTTTCTCACTCTCACACACACACACACTATCTATCTCTATCACTATTCTTTGATACTCATGGTTTTTTAATGAAGATGTTGTATTGGTTCTTCTCATTTCGTAATTTTTTTCAATTTATAGAAAATTTATATGATGAATGCATTGTTGGTCCTCTTCACATATTATTTTTTCTCTCATTTTTTAAATATAGAACCATTTAAATATTTTTTTTGTAACTCGTGGTTCTGAATTCCTGAAATCATAGTTCTTTAATATTTTAGTATCCATGAACAAGTTCAATTCAAAGATCCCCCATTTTCCACACCTGAGGTCTTGGATAAATTTTTTTATGAATATCCTAAAAAATTTGACACTTTATTCTTTTCATAAATCTTCCAGGAAACTTGCTTCCAAAAATAAATCCATGTATTAATGAAAAGCATGTAATGATACAATCATAGTTTCTCATTACCTTATCGCACAAATATGTAAATAAAATTCCTCTTCCTCCATATTTTCAACAATTTCATGAATCATGGATCAAAATAAAAAATCATGATATTTTAAATTTAAATGATTGGTATAGTATCATCTAATATAATTTTATTTTCAAAATATTTATTCTAGAAAATATTATTATTTTTATTCTGAATTATAAAATTTCATTAAAGTGTTTGAATCATATATAGATCCTATACTGGAATATAATTTAAAAATTAAAAGACTCTTACATCAATATTTGAAGATCCATCAGGATAAATATTATGCCAATCCATGATGATAATTAAGTATACACTAATGTACCCTATATGTATTGACAAAACACTCTTAAATTATTTAAATGAATCTTATATCCTTATCTATAACTTAAGATTATCCTTAATATTATAATACATTTTAATTTTCAAAAAATATGTTACTTTTAAGCTACTTATATATAAAATTATGAAGACTTATGTAATAAACTCTTGATGTTCATTGAGATTTCAAAACAACCATATGAAGCTCTCTATTATTTCATACATGCATTTTATAATTGAAACTTCATTCTATTTGATCATATCTAGCATTTATTGATTCATAATTACCAATAATTAATATTATTTCCTTCAAGTATACTTTTATGTGATTTTGGAATACAAACCCTAGATTAGACTACCCACATGTTCTAGTTTCAATGGTTATTAATTTTTCATGCCAATTCTCTTGTATTTTTCAACTTGGTATTAGTGGTGAATCTAGAATAGGGATTGAATGAGGAAGAAAATAGAGTAAATGAAACCATATCCGTTATTCTTGTTTCAACACTTAAACATATACAATTATTGGAAAAAAGATGATTCCCACATTGGACTTCACTATAGGAGGATATATTATTTATCAAGAAAATGCACTACCACTGGGAAATTAACTCCCCCTGTACCGAACCTATTCTATGTCTGCACCAATAATCCCCCCACATTACTACTATCTTTTTTGAATCATACCATGATTTTCCTACCAATTCCAAATAGTGTTGGATCTTTACATTCTACCATATATGTCGATCTAGGTTTGATCTTAAATTTGAGATTGATTAGATACCACCTAAATGGTTAGATACTTAGGTGTGGTGTTGTTTAAGAGAGTTGGGACATTTTCTGATTTTCTACTCCAATGATTCCCATTATAAAATATCATTCTAAGAGATATAATATCCTATAATTCTATAACATCATGACTGAACCTCTAACCTTTCTAGTTTTCTTTTTTAAATATCTTTAATTTCATCCAAGTATATTTTATACTTCTCAATCTAGCTAAATCGACAAGTTTAGAATCCTTCACAAACACTTTAAACTTCCTCAAATATATTTTTCTTCATGTAATTGAATCTAAAAAACTCAAATGAAAAGGATATAATTTTTCATATGATAAATGATAAGAAATTACCCATTTTTTCATTACCAAATTTAAAATAATTGTTAGAGACTCACATTACTTACAAGATACATGGTAGTCATTTAATCCTAATTTAATATTCATAATAAATCATTGAAAATAATTTGTTTTTTGAGACATCAATTCATATAATTATCAAGATTGTATGCTCCAACTTCATTCTTATAACCTCATTTTTACTTTTTTTATTATTATTCTTAATGACACATCAGGTTCATTGATAAAAAATACAAAACAAACACAAAGTGGGCTTGTCTTTGACGGTCTTTGGTGCCGGTGGTGCACATCGGTGAAGGGATGATGGTGATGCGGCCTGTAGTGATGGATGTAGGTGTATATGATGATGATTCATTATAATGATGGTGACAACATGTTTTCAGGGTGAGTGCAGTTTTCCTCGGGTGGATAGCGGGATTTACGGGATATGCCGTGATAGCCTTTGAATTTTGATACAGGTGGTATTTTGATGGTTTTGGCATGGTGATGTTGGCCAATTATGAATCCTTTTGAATTTTAATTTTTTTCAAAGTGTAATGTGTATGTGTGACTTTATGGTTGTATGGTTGTTTTTGTGTTAGGTTCCCACTTCCCCTCAAAGTGGTTTTTCAATAATATAAAAAAATGGATTGGAGTGGGCTCAAAAAGTTCATTGAAGAAATGATGGGTATTGTGGGAGTCATTTCATAGGGAATTTCTCCTAGAAACTAGTTGTTCCATTATAAAAACCCAAGTAATATTAAAATAAATAATTTTTAAATAGATTTTATACAGTTTTATTCATTATAATAATATTAGTTAACTTTTTAGTCAAAAGGAAAAATCTTTATTTCTAACCAAACAATATTTGTTTATATTATATTTTTTTATTTAAAATATTGATTTAAAAATTATAGAATTTTAATTTAAAGATAATAAATTCATTTTTTTAATTCATCATTCAAAAATTATCTTATGATGAATTTTTGATAATTTTTGGAAAAGTTTTATATTTTATGGAATAGTGAAAAATACTGATTTTTATTGAAAATTTCAATTTAATTGCGATTATTTAAAATATTAAATTATATTTTTGATTTTTATTAAAATGTAATTATTAATTTTTTAAAATCATCTTATTTTAGGTTTTATAAATTAATTTTATATTTTAACTTAGTATATAAACATTTTATAATTAAATTTTTTTTTTCTAAAAAACCATTTTTCATCGTGTTTTGTGGGATTAATATGAAATTAAATTATTCTACTTCTTTATTTTTAATTTTGAAAAATTTATTCCATATTTGGAATCGGGAGGTAAAAATTTGATTAATATGTCTCTTTTATTTTTGGTTAATATAAATAGTATCCTTAGTAATTTTTTTACCAACATACATAGTAAATTAAGTAATTAAAGTTACAAATAAAAATAATAAGGACAAGAAAATGACCCTAATACTTGCCTTATTTTTATTGGATGATTCGATTTCATCCATAATCATTCATGATTTGGTTATATCACCTTTTTCCCATTTTTTATGTGATTATGAACTTTATAATATTTTCTGTAAAGAAAAGTCAAAGATATCACACTATTGTTTTTAAAAACTATAATATTTTTAACATGAAGATAAATAGAGGAAATTTTTATTTATAAATATTCATTTTAAATATAAATTATTGAAATTCATCATGGTAATTTATTTTTAATTTTATGTTAAAAACTAATTACCTTAAATGTTTATACAATGTTAAGGTAGTAATTATTCAATTAATAGAAAAATGAAAGAAATGATTTAAAAATGTTAGGAATAATATGATTTGTATGAATATATAATTTACATTAGTTTTTAGATAAAAATTAAATATTATATAGTTTTGTATTCATTTTATTCGAATTCCATTATTTTTTTCAAAAAGTCGAATTAAAGGAATAGTTCCAAAATAGACATTAATAATATTTTATAATAAATAATATTTTATTAAATGATTTAAAATTACTAAAAATATTATCATCAGCCAAGTTAATGAAATAGAGTTTATGTAATAAAAAATGGTCCATTTTTGGGTTGTTTACCCTTTAATAGAATTTTTTAACCCATTAATAATAAAAAACATTAATATCACAGTAATTGTCAAAAAGGTTAATAAAGGGATAAAAAAAATAGAATTGAAAAAATATAATCCAAACTAGTAAGAATTTTATTTTATGAGACTATTTAGATCTATAATCCTATATTTATTCTAATATTATCAATTTGGATCCATTTGAACATCCATATTAATTTATACTAATTTAATATTTTAGGAAATTTCAAGATTTCCCCTCCCCTCTCTTATAACTGGGCACCTCTTCTTATTATTTCATGATAATTAAAAATACTCTTTTATTGACCAAGAACTACTAAAATACTTTTATTACACCCCTATGCACATCTTAGAGGATTTATTTTTGGAATAATACCAACCTTAGGGATCTTATGGCGTAAAGAAAAGGAGGTTATCCGAAGAAGAGGTATAATTCTTAACTAATGAGTTATTATTTTATTTATTTTTATACCATTTTCATATATTATTCAACCATTATGAATTAATAACAAAAGTATATTCAATATAATTAGATATTTTTATGTTAATTTTATGATCTATATTAATATCCTCTTCCATTAAATGGGAAATGAAACCATCATTTGTGTGTATGGAGGACTACCGTCTCATTACCCGATGTAACTAATTTTACATCACCATATCTAATGGTTGGTTATAATAATGTAATTAATATATATATATATATATATATATATATAATATAAATGTCCTATTTAACATTTTTATAAGATAATATATTATTTACTTTCTTACCTTTCCATTCACTGAAAAATGATAACATCGTTCGTGCGTACTTATGGACTACCACCTCCACGAAGCGATGTGATTCATTTTTCATCACCACATCATATAGATGATATATATAATTATTTTAAAATAAATATTATTTTATTTATGATATAATTATCATTATTTAAATATAAAATAATACTTACCTTCTTTCCATAATGATCATTGGAAATTGGAAACGTTACCTATACGTACGTATAACCTACTATCTCCATGATTGTAACATAGTTCATTTTTCATAACCATATTTTAGGAAAGGTTTTAGTAACATATTTTTTGTTTAAAAATTATAATTTTTAAATGATTATTATTATGAATATGATGTAATAATGAGTTCTTTGACCATAGTCAACCCATCAAAGTCATTTTGGACAAATGATTTGAATATCATCAAAACATCTGATGTGAACTTAATTGATTAAGTAATTGTATACAAATGGTAATAAGTGAAATAAAAGGAATAATAAAATTTAAAAAGGTTTTAAATAAAATTAATAATTCACATAATTTTATTATTTTGGAATATAAGGAACCTTCTTGATGAGTCGAGCTCGAGGTAAGTGACTTTCTTTTAAAAATAATTTTTTAAAGTTTCCCTTATAATTTTTTTCTTCCAAAAAAATATTTTAAAAAATATATTATGAACACAAAATAAATATAAAATAAAGTTTATTGATATTTTGAATTTATTTCAAAGTTTTTAAAAAGGAATATTTTTATTGAGTGTTTGACATTCTTTACAAAAAAACAAAGGTAATGTTCTATTTTAATGTATACAGTGACAATGAATTTTACAACCACCATAACTGTTATTCGATTTTAATATTCCTTAATAACATTTCCTATTTTATTCAATGAAAAACCATATTTCTCTATATTCTAGATATTTTCAAGGATTTTTTTTAAAATGTGGAAAATATTCCAATATTTAGAAATGTTTTTTATGGGTGAAAATAATATTTTTATCTGTGTAATGTTGGTAATTGAAAATTTTGTGTGTTACAATTATGTTATGTTTCTTGGAAATTATTATGATCATGGGTTTTTGAATTATAAAATAAGTATGGTTAGTAACATTATTAGCCAATTAAGGGTGGTTTCGTGATAAACCAAGGATGGGTGGGTTCATGATAGCCCTTCAATGAATTCGGTATGAAAGTGGACTGTATGTTTATTCCATTTGTAAGAGTGATTGTAAGAGTGATATGGAAATTATTTCCCAAGTTACCTAAATGTTTTATATATGAATTATATATGTACTTATGGAAATACTTTATTTTCTCAAGTTAAGATATTGATCTTATGCCTAAAAGAAAGTATATTCTACCTTTTATGGGTGAAAAGTATAACTTTGTGAAAATGTTTTTATGAGTTCTCAGGATTCCAAAAACCTTTATGAGTTTTTTTAATTTAATATTTCTTCTAAAATGTTTTATGAAAATATTTTGTTAGAGATGGCGATTTATTTGTTTAGAAATTTTTTATTTTCAGCCCAATGTTTATTTTGAAAAGGGATTTTTTTATATGTATAAATAGACTAACATGTTTCTTTATTTCTTCCTTTTTATGTACCTAAGTGAGTTTTTTGTAACCATAACATGTTTTAAAAAGTTTTTTAAAAGATTATTAGGGAAAAATATTAGGTCAAGATGAAAATTGTGAATATGTATTGTGAGAAGGAAAACATGTTTCTTTTTGAAAGTTTATTTTATTTCAAAAATGGATAATGAATATAATTGTTAACATTGTAATATATGTTTTTTTATATAAGAGTTATGAAATAAATCTATAAAACTATAAAATGAAATGAAATTTTACAATTTATGAATGTGAATTATAGTTTAAATTAACTAAAATATGTAATGTATAAAGTTGGGTCCTTAAAGTTGGTATCAAACAAGGGTTTATATTACTTTAGGGGTTATGATAATTTTTATTAAATATAGTTAAAATATTTTACTTTATGGTTAATTTGAAATGATATATAATTGGAATATTACATGTACATTTATCTAAATTATGTCTATTCAAAATGGTTTTTTGTAGAGGAAATAGGAAAGATGAAGTAGGAAGGAATTGAGGGGATGATATCCTTCTAAACTAGCAATCTGAAATGGATGGAATTGGAACAGATAAAGTTGTTGTAGTAATGGCTCAGTTGACATAGGATATAAATGGTTGTGGTATCTATTTGAGAGACTATACATATCTAACACATAGGAACATGAAAATAGTGGAGAATTTTTTTGGGACAAAATCCTCCACCATTTAATTAATCGTCTGATCTTGTGATAGCTAAAGGATGGATTAAAGAATTAGAGAAGATATTTTATGTCACGGGTTATTTCAGAAAAGGAAAATATGACTATTTCTATTTAATATTTTGAAGGTGAAACTGATCAATGGTGGATAATGGTTAATAATACTAGAGAAATTGAAGAGATTTATGGATTGTAAAGGTATGACATTAAGAATATTTTCAATGATAAATATTTTCATAAGGTTGTTTGAATTAGGATGAAAAACAATTATTGGAATTGATACAAAAGAAGGAAGATTAAGTGGTTGTTTACGAAGTAATCTTCACTCGATTGGCATGGAATGAACCAAATTTTTTATATGATATTGATAATAAAATTCATCTATTTTATTTAGGATTAAATCCAAGATATAAAAGGGAATTAACTTTCTATGAATTTAATAGTTATTAGAAACTTGATTGATGTGATGAAAAGGTAAAAATGGAGTTTGTTTATGATTATGTATTCCCTGATAACAAAAAAAGAAAAAGTCTGGATGATAGGAAATGAATAATTATTCATCAAAGAAATCTAGAGGTAAGAAAATAAAGTTCCCACATTTTGATAAGTGTGGTAAAAAGTAAAATAAGGAATGTCTTATGAAATATGGGAAATGATTATGATGTTTAATGTTTGGAATACAGATCATGACTTCAAGGAGAATGATTAAAAAAAATTATAAAAATACAATGGTAATATGATTTAATTGAAACTATTGATGAAATTATGCGAACATATGTCCAAATTTAGCCACTCTTGGTGAAAATTATCAAGATCGTACGAAAAATAGTGTGAAAAAATATTTTTCTAGTACTCTGGTTAAAGTTGGTCAATCAAATAAATTAGTGATAGGTATTTTAATAGTTTATTAAAATTATAAAAATACCCTATTTGACTCTAGATATTTTCATTCTTTCATTTCTAATAAATTTTAATGTAAATTGGGAATATCAACTCATGAAAGTATGATAGTACCTTTGGTAAAAAACTCAAGGTGGAAATATTAAAGAAAACATGATTTATATGAATCATCATATTATTATAAATGGAATTACCTTTTCTACAAATATTATTAAACTTTCCATGGTAAAGTTTGATATTTTTTTTATGTTTTAATTTGATTTCATTTTATCATGATAAAATAGATTAATGATCCAATAAAGTTTTACTCAATGTTTTCATACCTTTGATAACCTACCAAGAAGTAGAGAAATTGATTAGAAATTGTAGTGAAGGTTACTTAGCACTTGTTATTGAATGGAAATAAACTATTTAGATTAGTAATGTCTAAATAGTGAATGAATATATATATATATACATACATACATATATACATATATACGTACACATATATATATACATATATACATACATATATATATCTATATACATATATACATATATATATATATATATATCCTTTTTTTAATTATTTAGTGGGTGTTATTTTTGACTAAGATATTTAATTTACTCTTTTATTAGTACTTGATGCTCATCATATTTTAAAAATCCCTTATCAAATAGATCAAATAGGAATTTTAGTATTGTAAAAGTTATTATATAAGTTTCTATATAATGGTTTCATTCATCCTAGAACTTCACCACTAGGTGATTCTAGTTGTTTATAAAGAAGAAAGATAGTTCGATGAGGATTTATGTTGATTATAAATCCTTTAATAACATCACTATGAAGAATAATTATTTATTGAGTCATATCAATGACTTTTTTCATGATAAAATAAAAGGAGAATGATATTCTCAAAGATTGATCATAGGTTTGGGTAGCCTTAGATTAAGGTGAAGGGGGAATATATTATTAATGTTGTATTGCAAACTTGATATGAAAACTATGAGTTTATAGTTATGCCTTTTTTTTTGTCTAATGCACCAGTTGTATTTATGTATCTCATGAATATAGTTTTTCCTGATTAACTAGACAAGTTTTTGGTTATGTTTATTGATGAAATATTGAAATATTATAAAAGTCATGAGGATCATGAAATAAACCTAAGGATTGTTTTGAAAACCTTAAATGGAAAAATGTTATAGGAAAATTTTTGCAAGTGTGAATTTTGGTTGTAACAGATTTCTTCCCTTGATTATAGTGTTTATAAAGATGAACTAACTATTAAATTGATTATAAATAAATTTGTTTAGGAGGGTCTAATACATAAAAATTTCAAAGATATTCATCATTTTCTTGGATTAGTGGGATACTACCATTGGTTTGTTTAAATTGTTTCTTAGTTTCTAAACCAAAAACCATGTTAATTTGAAAAGGATTTAAATTCACATGGATGAAATAATGTGATGATTGTTTTCAGAAACTAAAAAGAAGATTGGTTAATGCTTTAGTTTTTTATTTTCTCTTAAAAAATGTTGATTTTTCCTCTATAATGATGCTTATTTGAATGAACTTGGATGTTTCATGATGAATAATGATTAGGTAATTGCATATTCCACACATCAACTAAAACCTCATGATTTAAATTACCCTACACATGAGATGGAATTAGTTACTATGGTTTTTGTTTTAAAAATTTTGTGGTATAATTTATATGGATCCTTGTGTGAAATATATACTAATAATTAAATTTTGAAGTTTTAACTCATAAAGAGTTTAACACGAGGTAGAGAATATGGATGGACCTAATTAATGATTATAACTATATGATTTAGCATCATACTTGAAAAGACAAAAAATCATTTGATACAATTATTTAGAAAAATAATGCTGCATTAACCATGTTATGTTTGGAACATGAACCTTTTCTTAAAGATTTGATGAATTCTTACCTAGAAGTTATGAATTTTGGAACTTCCTATATTTTTTTTTAGGTGTCAATACAATTTTCATTGTAGGAAATAATTAAGAAATTTTAAAAAGAAGACATTAGATTATAGAAAAAGGTAGAATTGGTTAATAATGACAAGTTTCTTGAATTTAATATTGAAAAATAAGTTTCCTTTCAGATTTGGAAAGAGATTATGCATCTTGTGTAATTATATTTTAAGAAATAATTTTTTAGTGAAGTATATAATTCCCCATTTTCTATTCATCTAGGTAGTAATAAGAAGTTAAGAGACCTTTAAGAGTATTACTGGTGGGATGAAATTAAAAGATATATTGATGAATTTACCATGAAATGTTTTAATTTTAAATAGGTTTAGAAGGAATTAAAATTATTAAATGGGATGATTCAACCTTTTCCAGTGTCAGAGTGGAAATGATAAAATATATCTATAGATTTAATAGTGTGATTTTCAAAAACATCTCGAGGTAATTATGAGACTTGGGTTATTATTTATGGGTTAACTAAATATGTGCATTTTATCACTATTTGAGATACTATTTTATTAGATAAAATTTATTGACCATATATAAAGGAATTAGCCAGGTTACATTATTTCTTTTATCTGCATTGTATATAACCTTGATCCCACACTCACTTATAATTTTTGCAATAAATATAAAAAAGTTATTGGGTACTATATTTTACTTCAATATAAGTTTTCATCCTTAGTCTAATTTCTAGTTTTAATGATTGATTCAGACCTTGGAAGACATGATTCACACTTATTTAATAAATTACCAAGAAATTTGGGAACACTTTAATTAATTTTATGGAAATCGGTGTTAAACTTCATCATTTTGGGATGGAGTGGGATAAAGGAAGATGAAGGGACTATAATTGTTTGAGGAAATTATTGAGAAGGTGAGGATGATTTTTCAACATATGAAGACAACATAAAGTATTCATAAAATCTATTCCAATAATTTGAGGAAAGATCTTTCTTTTAAGATAGGATATCATACTTATTTAAAATATCTCCATGGAAAAGTGTTATGCATTTTGGTAAAATAGGGAATAAAAGCCCATAATTCATTATATTGTATGAAATATTGGATAAATACGGATTATTTACCTAACAAGATTCGTTTTCACCAAGTTTATCCCCGGTACATAACATTTTTCATGTTTCAATGTAAGGGAAATATGTTTCAGATTCATTTAATTATTTGAGACCTAAGGTAGTTTAGTTGAAAGATAGACTTTATTATGGGGAAAATACTATTAAAATTCTTGGCTATAGATAGAATGTTTTTTATATCTAGTTAGTTCATTATGTTAAGGATTTGTGAAAAAACTAGATGGTTTAAGATGCAATAGGTGAATCTGAAAATTTTATGAGGGAAATATATCACCACTTATTTAATATGTTAATAAAACTATGAGGATGAAAATTAAAAAAGGGGAGAAGAATTTAACAAACCTGGTAATTTTAAGATAAAACATTTTTAATTATAATTTATTGAGTTATATTCATTATAATAATATTAGGTAATTTTAGAATCAAAAGGAAAAAATCTTTAGTTCTAACCAAATTGGATTTTCATGTTTTATCTGGTTTTATTTAAAATAATAATTTCTAAATTATAGAATTTTAATTTTAAATAATTAACTTAATTTTTGAATTCATCTTGTCAAAATGATCTTAGGATTAATTTTTGATAATTTTACAAAAGGATTGATTTTTCAATGAATTAAAAAAATACAAATTTTTATTAAAAAATTTTCAATTTATTTTTGATTATTTAAAAATTAAATATATATTTTTGGTTTATTTTCAAAATTTCATTAGTTAATTTTATTTAAAAAAATCCAATTATATTTTTTAAATGAATTTAATATTTTAATTTATTATAAAAACAGTTTATACGTAAAAACGTATTTTTTCTGAAAAATATTTTTTCGTCGTGTTTTTCATGTTTAGTTTTAAATTAAATTCTCTCACTTTTGTGTTTTGAATTATAAAAAATTTATTCCATATATTGAATTATGAGGTCCCAATTTGGTAAATAAGTCCTCTTTATTTTGGGGCAATATGAACAGTATCCTTAGTAATTTTTGTTACCACGTTAAAGGGTAAATCAGGTAATTAAGGTTAGAAATAAAATGATAATTACTAAGAAATGACCCTAAAATTTTCCTCAATTTTATTTTATGAGTAAATTTAATCCATAATCATCCAATATTTAGTTATATGACAATTTTTCCATTTTAATTTGATTATGACCACTAAAATGTTTTATGTAAATAAAAGTATAAAATGTATCACTCTTGTTTTAGAAAACTATAATATTTTTAAAATGGGAAAAATAGAACATATATTTAGTTATAAATATTAATTTTAAATATAAATTATTTGTCTTAATCATATAAATTTATTTTAATTTTATGTTAAGAAACAATTAACTTGAACATCTGCACAATGCTGATGTAATAACTATTCAACTAATCGAAAAATAAAATAAATTATTTTAAAAATGTTAAAAATAATATTATATGAATTAAAATATATTTTAAAAATATTTTTGAGATAAAAATTACATATTATAAGGTTTATTATGAATTGGATTAAAATTACACTTTTTCTTGTAGTTTTAAAAGTCAAATTAAATAAATAGTTCTAAACTTGACATTAATAATATTTTATAATAAATAATATTTTTTAAAATAATTTAAAATTATGAAAAATATTATATTCAGTATAGTGATTGGGACATGGTTTATGAAATAAAAATGGTCCATTTATAGTGATTTTTCCCTTTTAATATCATTATATTAACCCATTAATAGTAAAAAACATTGATATCACTGTAATTGTCAAAAAGGTTATTGAATGGTTAAAACAAAATGAAAAGGGTAAAAATTTGATCCAAACTTATAAAAATTTTATTTTGTGAGATTATTTGTTACTTATTCTCATATTTTATTCTAATTTTATCAATTTTGGACCATTTGGACATAAAATTTAAATTGTATTAAATTTATATTTTAAGAAATTCCAAGAGTTCCCCTCCTCTCTCTTATAAAAGGGAACATCTTCTTCTTGTTTATTCATAGTTATAAATACTTTTGGATAAATAAATATAGTCTAAAATAATTTAATTACATCCCTATATTCATTCTATATTACTTATTTAATGAACAATGCCAACCTTATCAGTCTTAATGTGTAAAGAAAAAGAGGTTGTCCAAAAAGATGTATCGTTATTAACCGAGCATTTATATTTTATTTATTCTTCCACCAACCATAAAATATTATGAAAAAAATACTAAAATAATAACACCAATATATTCCACAGACTAAGGTACTTTTATATTAATGTAACAACCTATATTCATCTCCCCTTCCATCAAATTTAAAATAAAACCATCATTTGTGTGCATGGTAGACTACCGCATCATGAACTGATGTAATTCATTTTCCATCCCTATATCTCTTGGCTGGTTATAATTATAGAGTTAATGTATATATATATATGTAATATTAAATACATATTTATAATTTTTGATTAAATAATATATTACTTAATTTCTTACATTTTAATCCATTGAAAAATGATAACGTTATTCATGCGTACATGTGGAGTACCACCTCCATGAAACTCTATGATTCATTTTTAATCACCACATCACATGAATTATATATATAATTATTATCAAATAATTGATATTTTATTTATTATATAATTATAACTCTTTAAATATAAAACAATACCTGCCTTCTTTCCATAATGATCGTTGAAAAATGGATACATTACTCACCAGAACATACAACCTATAGTCTCCATGATTGTAACCTAGTTCATATTTCAAAACAAAATTTTATGATTGGTTTTACCAATATAATTTATGTTTTAAAATGGCAATTTTTTAGTTATTATAATTCTCGAGATGATGGAATAATGAAATCTTTGACCATATTCAACCTACCGAAGTAATTTTGGACATATGAGATGAATATCATGAAAACGTCTGAAGTGAAATCAGTTGATTAAGTAATTGAATATAAAATGATATTAAGTGAAATAAAAGGAATAATAAAATTGTAAAACGTTATAAATTAATTAAATATTTAATATAATTTTATTATTAGAAAAGATAAGGAACCCACATGACGTGTCAGGCTTGAGATATGTGACTTTCTTTTAAAAATAATCTTTAAAGTTTCTTGTCCAACTATTTTTATTACATGTACATATTTTTAAAAAATATTTTATAGACATAAAATAATTATAAGGTAAATTTAATTTATATTTTTTACTTTTTTTCAATGTTTTTCAAAAGGAATATTTTCATACAATGTTTTTAAGTTCTTTAAAAAAATACAAAAAGAATGTTCAATTATAAAATATATGAAATATTGAATTTTCTCACCTCCAATACTGATATTTTATTTTTGGATTCATTTATAAGATTAATTTTTTTCTTCAATGAAAACCCCATATATTCTAGTGATTTTTTAAAAAGGGTTTTAAATTAGAATGAATATTAAAATATGTAAAAATGTTTTCTTATGGGTGACAAGAATATTTTTATGAGTGTAATATTAGAAATTGAAAGATTTTCAATGTTATGATTACATTATGGTTTATTGTAATTTTTATAATAACTTATGGTTCCTTTATAAAACAATAAAGGGTGTTAACATTATTAATTAATGATGGGTGGTTCCATGATAAATAAAAATGGTTGTGTCTATGATATCCCTCCAATGTATTGGGTATGTGAGTAATCTGTATAGTTATTACATTTATAAGAGTGATATGGAAATGATATCCCAGGTTACCTACATGTTTTATATATGATTTCAATGGGGTTTTAGAGAAATATTATGATTTCTCACAGAAATATATTGATCTTATGTTTGAAGGAAATTATATGCTACTTTTTAAGGGTGGAAAGTATAAATTTGTGAAAATTTTTATATGTTTTAATGATTTCAAAGAAACCTTTATAAGTTCAATTTATCCTTTAATATTTATTATGAAATGTTTTATGAAAATATTTTGGTTAAAAAGGTGATTTCTTGGGTAATAAAATATTTATTTTAAGCCCAAAGTTTATTTTTAAAATGGAATTATTTTATAAGTATTCTTGGACCGACTAGTTTTTTTTCTTGATTTTGATGTACCTTACATATATTTTTGTGCTCATCCTATATTTTTATTTTTTTTCATAGTGTGAATAGGGAAAAGGATAAGGTCAATATGAAAATTTTGAATATGTTTCATGAAAAAAAACATGATTCTTTTTAAAAGTTTTGTTTTATGGGAAAAAATAGATACCAAATATAAGTGTACACTTTGTAATATATTGGTTTGTTATGTAATATCTTTAACCAAAATATCTAAAACAATAAACATAAAAGATCTTTAGTAATGTTATAAATTGAATTCTATAAGATCCTTTTTTTATCATGAGTTACGGACCCTTTAAATTTCAGTTTAAACCTTCTGATTTATCTTAATAAAAGTTCCTAAGAGTCTATGGGAGGTTTTGAGAGAATATGGAGCTTGTTCGAAGCTCAAATATCTGGTTTTTGGAATAAACAGATGTGTGTCAAGGTTAGTTCATGATTAGTACTCACTGTACACCTTAAACCATGAATCCCTAAATGGGTGATGCATTGTTTGTCAAACCATGCAAGAGAGAGGCATGGCTATATGGGGGTGCTGTAAAAAATAAAAGATGAGATACAAAGTCTACACACTATTTTTCTAACCATTCACCAAGCCTGTGTGAGGGGGTGACACTACAGGAAGTTCTAGAACATTGTTGGTGCCCATTTTTTCTAACTGTGTGGTCAAACTGTGATCCCTTTAAAAATGGAAAAAATTTCCATTTTCCCCTACCTTATATAATAATTATCCTCCCATTTCTTTTCCTCTCTATACACAAGATCTCCATGTATAAAAAGATCCTCACTCCATTCCTCAAATGCATTGAACCTCCTCTATCACACGATGTCCAAATCCCTCACTATCTATTGTGTTGGAACTCCATTGGTAAGTCCTTCATTCATCTTCCTTTATTTATTTATCTCACCACATGGAATGATAAATCTATAAAAGTTGATATAACCTATTATTTTAGTGCATTCATCTTTTGATCTAGTTTCTTATGTTTTATATTGGATTATAGGCCAATACTGGTTGATGATTCTTCTACCTACATTAATTAGGTGGTCTATTACTTTTCTATAGAAGTATAGTTTTTTTATATCATGTAATATGATGATGCACACCATAATTTCCTCATATTTTGTTAAAAATGTGAATTTATTTAATTCCACTTCTAGTTCTGCTAGAAATACTCCCTTAAACCCTTGACAATGTTAGAGGTCATCCACCTCAACTAGTTCCGCCCGTTTGGGTGTTCTCATTTAAATGATCGTGTCCTTATAAATGATTTTGTGACTAAACCACCTTCTTAGTAGTCTTGGATTGACTCCTATTTAAATGACTTGAATAAATTGAACAAAAGTTAATGGTATGACCATGTTAGGAGATCTTTATAAAAATGTTAAATGTTCAAAATCGATATTTTGGATTATGTAAAAGCAATAAATTTATGATTTATTATTACTATTACTCGATCATGTATACTGGTTGTTAAGAAATGGTTGAGGCTAGTGTTAGACATGACGCTTCACTCTACATAGATGTGTGATGTTGGACATGATGTTTTACATCATTTATTTGGATGTTAGACGTGGTGCTTCACATTTCCCTAGAGGATATTAGACAAGGCATTTCATGTCGACCATTGGTTTGATAGATATGATAAAATTAGAATCCCTGATCGAATGCTTGGGTTAATGCCCTTATCTACAACTTGAGACTCTTATGATTATGCATGGATTCCTTAGTTTCACCTAAGGTCCTAGCTAGTACTACACACACACACACACACACACACACACACACACATATATATCTGTGTGTGTGTCTGTGTTTACACACAAAAACACATATATATAAATACTTACTTATGCATACATACATGCATACATATATACATATAGATACATATATATATATATATATATATATATATATATATATATATATATTATGACCCTTGTTCAGAGATATCATGGCTTTGGTCGATGTAGGAATATTCGGATGGGTATCCTTTAGAAATTCGAGTTGACTTGTTTACAACTTATATTACTACTTTATATTGTTATATATGTACACTAATCAATTTATACATGTAATTCCCCAGTTACGGAAGCCACCTAAAGGTGCCCCGTACCCGGTTGGTCACATGACCTAAAGAGAATTTCGCCGAACGCCAGAGGCTGCTGACTAGTAGTGAGGGCCTTTGGTATGATAGTGGGGAAACAATGCCCTAATTGGCAGAGTACACAACGGAAGTAAACAACACACATACAATAGCAGAAGAAGTAAACATCCATTCTAGAGTAAACAGCGGAAGACTGAGATAAAGAAACAACTAAAGCATGCATATATATATATATATATATAAATGATGAATGATGCTTATGTCTAGTAAAGAAGCCAAACAAGTCAAAATACTGGAAATACAAATAGTACTAAAACAAGTACAAAGAAAGACAACCAGATCCTCAACATCACAAGCCTAAGATTGGTCCCATGCTCCATAGCTCCACAGCAAGTCAAGTACCTAAAGTCGAAGGGCGCTTTCCCTTATCTATACCTACAACAACATAATATGTTTGGGCCCAAAAGCATGACCCAAACAGGGCGTGTGACAATGTCCCAGTAGGAAACCACCCAAAGATATGTGCCTAATAGTCAGTGAATATATGGCAGGTAAAAGTATAGGAAGCAGTAAACAGGAAGTACTCAGAAGCAACAATCCATAGTTTCTAGCATATAATTTACAACAAGTAAGCAGCCCCTCAAGAAAGTAGAACAAAAAGGTAACCCTCTGGGTAGTTCTCACAGCCTAACCCCTATGGTTCAACCTACAAGTACTAGCAACCCTCTGGGAGGCACACATATTCTCACCCCTCTGGTTTAGCTAAAGAATAGACTCTCTGGGGAAGCACTCACCGTCAATTTCCCCTATAGTCTCGTATCATACTAAAGGTGCTCTGGGGAAGTACTCAATATCTCATTCCTCCTATGACCTGCGTCAAGGAATTACAGACACTCTGAGGAAGAACTCATCATCAATTCCCTCTATGGTCTCGCGTCATATTATAAAGACACTCTGGAGAATCCCATACATCTATTCTCTAAATGGTCTAATACACTAGGTTCCCACAACCTTGTGTAAAGTCAGCAAGTATTGCATCGCGTAACGGCCAAAGTAACCTCATGACCTACTTGGATATAATTATAAAGCATCTCATCATAGAAGAACAATCACACCATCATACAAACTAGGCATGGAACTGGCAATAGCCTAATGGGAAAAACTAGACCAAACAGTCATAAATAGGGAAAACATGTATGGGAAAAGCATCCAAAGCATAGTAAAATTTCCCTATTCACAAACAAAAACCTCTACATAGGCATATAAGAGAATTAGGCAAACAATCAGGGGAAAAAAAGAAAACATGCAATACCCCATTCAAGGGTATTGGTGGAGTTTTCACTAATACTCAAAGTCTTTCTACAGAAAGGAACAAACCACCTACCTTGACGTTAGGAGATCTATATACTTGAACCTCTAAGATTGATTCTCCTTGTAACGTTGTAGATCTAAGAAAATGTCCAAAATGCTCAACCGACGATAACTTGAGAAAGAAAAGGAATTGGAAAACAAATATCTAGGAGAAGGAAGAGCTTACTACTGTAGTTCCAACACAATCAACGACAGTTAATTCGGAGAATGGATGGAGGCTCAGGGACTTGGAGGAGATTTGCGGTCGTACGGGATGCTCTCAGTTGAAGAAGCTAGAGAAAAAGTGTGTTCTGGCGATTAGACGTGACCCCGGTGCGTTTAATGAAAAAAAATACACGGTGTGTACTTTTGGAGTACACAGTGTGTACATACTGTTTCTGTACTCTGCTTTAGGCAGCCTCCACATCACCCCTACATGGCCGTGTGCAAGGTCATGAAACGACCAACACACGACCTTGAGCAGAAACGAAGTACACTGCATGTACTTATAAAGTATATGGCGTGTACTTCAAAAATTTCCAGAAACTCATCTTTTCTCAAAAACTCCAGAAAAAAGAAAAACATACATGAAAAGAAGGTTCGGGTTCTTACAAACTTCCCCCTTAAAGAAATTCGTCCCCGAATTTCCCTAGCGAGGCGTAGAATAAGAAACCCTGAACAGCTCCAGCCACTGCGATCATACATCGGCCTCCCTCTACCAAGTCTCATCTTGTACTCACCCATGCTGCCATAACACCCATACCAGAGGAACATACCGGACATGGAGAACCTTCGTACTGTTATCGATAATCCAGATAGGATTCTCCTCAAATGACGCATCCACTTCGAGATCAACCTCCTCAGGTTGAAAGACATGAGATGGGTCTGAAAAGTAACGTCGGAGCTGAGAAACATAGAATACATCGTGCATAGCCTGGTACCTCTGAGGTAATTACAACTGATAGGCAACCGACCTGACTCTCTCCAACACCTCCAATGGTCCGATGTACCATGGTGAAAGTTTAGCCTATCTCCGTATCCTCTTGTGTCCCAACCTCGATGTGACACACTGGAAAACCTGATCCTCGACGTCGAACTCCAAAGGCCATCTCCGTTGATCAGCATAAGACTTCTGAAGAGACTGTGCAGTATCGATCCACTTCCGAATCAACTCTATCTGCTCTGTGGTCTCCTGAACAAGATGAGGTCCCAACAAAGATGCTTCTCCTGCCTCCAGCCAACATAAGGGTGATCGGGATGGCCTACTGTACAAAGTATCATAAGGTTCCATCTGAATAGTTTCTTGAAAACTATCATTCTATGAAAACTTTACAAGAGGTATATGCTTCTCCCAGGAACCTCCAAAATCTAGAATGCAATCTCGGAGCATGTCCCCAAGCACCTGAATCATATGCTCGGACTCGCCATCTGTCTGAGGATGGTAGGCTATACTCAGAAGCACCTGCGTACCCAAATCTTTCTATAGTCCCTGCTAGACCTGAGAAGTAAAACGTGTATCCTTGTCTGAAAAAATGGAGTGTGGAACTCCATGCAGACATATAATCTCATGGATGTACAACCATCCTAGCTCATCAAAAATGAAGGTCTCCTTGATCGGAAAGAAGTGAGAAACCATCGTGAGTCTGTGAACGACGACCCATAAAACATCATTCCCATGAGGTGACCTAAACAACCCTATCATGAAATCCATCATGACGTCATTCCACTTCCACTCAAGAATGGGTAACTTCCGTAAAAGCCCTAATGGTCACTAATGCTCCGCTTTCACCTGCTGATATGTGGAACACCTCATAACAAAACCAAAAACATCTCTCTTCATACCTGGCCACCAATACTAACAGTGTAGGTCACGATACATCTTGGTGACGCCGGGATGAACTGCCCAAACTGAGTAATGAAAATCCCATATCAGCTTCTCACGTATGACTGCTGGCACCCATATTCATCCCTAGAAACGCAAGATCTCATGCTCACCTACTGTCCATCCAGGAATATGGTCCTCTCCTGACACACTTTCTCGTAGGACTAGTCCTTCAGAATCTGATAGATTCTTCATTCGTACTCGATCAAGAAGCATAGAGGTAAAAGCTACAGAAGAGAGAAAAGTCTTCCCCTGTCTGTTGTTCACGTCCAAATGTATCTCAGAGAATAGAGTCATTAGCTGCCACTCACTGATGGCTTCCCGAACTACCTGTATTTGAGTCCTCCTACTCAATGCATCGGCCACTATGTTGCCTTTCCCAGGCGAGTAGGAATGCTCAAAGTCAAAGGAATGTAGGTACTCAACCAACCTATGATGTCTAAAATTCAGATCATGCTGAGTGAAGATGTACTTGAGAATGTTGTGGTCGATGAAAACCATAATGTGATCTCCCAAAAGATAATGTCTCCAACAACGTAGGGAATTTACAACATCTGCTAACTCCAGATTGTGTGTCAGGTAATTCCTCTCATGTGTCCTCAAATGCCGAGACCCGTACACAACGACTCCATCTCCCTGCATAAGAACGACTCCCAGCCCGATACCCAAGTCATAATAGTAAATAGTTTATCTCTTCTCCGGCTCTAGTAAGACTTTTATAGGTGTTGAAGTCAACCTCCCATTGATACCACTTTGTAATGCGCCAGTTCTGGAAGCCACCTAGAGGCGCCCCGTACCTGGTTGGTCACATGGCCTCAAGCGCATTTCCCCGAACGCTAGAGGTTTCCAACTAGAAGTGAGGGCCTTGGGTGTGATAGTGGGGAAACTATGCCCTCATTGGCAGAGTACACAATGGTAGTAAACAACACACATACAATAGAGGAAGCAGTAAACATCCATACAAGAGTAAACATCGGAAGACTGAAATAAAGAAACAACTGAAGCATGCATATATATATAAATGATTCATGATGCTTATGTCTAAGAAAGCAGCCAAACAAGTCCCAATGCTAGAAATAAAAACAGTACTAAAACAAGTACAACGAAATATAATCAGCTCCTCAGCATTGCAAGCCTAAGCTTTGTCTCATGCTCCCCAGCTCCACATCAAGTCAAGTACCTGAAGTCGAAGGGCACTTTCCCTTATCTATACCCGCAACAACATAATCTGTTTGGGCCCAAAAGCATGACCCAAATAGGATGTGAGAAAAAGTCCCAGTAGAAAACCACCTGAAGATCTGTGCCAAATAGTAAGTAAATATATGGTAGGTAAAAGTACAGGAAGCAGTAAATAATATGTACTCAGTAGCAACAATCCATAGTTTCTAACATATAATTTACAACAAGTAAGAATCCACTCAAGCAAGTAGAAAAAATAGGTAACCCTCTGGGTAGTTCTCACAACCTAACCCCTATGGTTCAACCTACAAGTAATAGCAATCCTCTAGGAGTCACACACAGTCTCACCCCTCTGGTTCAGCTAAAGAATAGACTCTCTGGGGAAGCACTCACTGTCAATTCCCCCTATAGTCTCATATCATACTAAATTCGCTCTGGGGAAGAACTCAATGTCTCATTCCCCCTGTGGCCCGTGTCGAGGAACTATAGAAACTCAGGAAGAACTCATCCTCAATTCCCTCTATGGGCTCGCATTGTATTATAAAGACACTATGGAGAAGCCCTTACGTCCATTCTCCCTATGGTCTACTACACTAGGTTCCTGCAGCCCTGTGTAAATTCAACAAGTATCGCATCGCGTAACGGCCAAAGTAACCTCAAGAACTACTTGGCTAGCATTCTATAGAATCTAAGCATGGATGAACAGTCACACCATACTACAAACTAGGCATGGAACTAGAAATAGCCTAACATGACAATCTAGACCAAACAGTCATAAACAGGAAAAACATGCATTGGCAAAGCATCCAAAGAAAAGTAAAATTACCCTATTCACAAACAAAAACCTCTATTAAGGAATATAAGTAAGGAAAGAAAACAAAAAGGTAAAAAAAATAAAATCACGTAATGCCCCGTTCAAGGGTATTGGTGGAATTTGCACTAATACTCAAAGAATTTATACAAAAAGGAACAAACCACCTACCTTGACGTTAGAAGATCAATATACTTGAACCTTGAAGCTTGATTCTCCTTGGAACGTCGTAGATCTTAGAAAATTTACAAAATGCTCAACCCACGATAACTTGAGAAAGAGGAGGAATTGGAAAATGATGATCTAGGAGAAGGAAGAGCTTACTACTATGGTTCCAACGCAATCGACAACGGTCGATTCAGAGAACGGACAGAGGCTCGGGGGCTCGAGGAGATTCATGGCCGTACTGGACACTCTTGGTCAAAGAAGCTAGAGAAGAAGCATGTTCTGGTGATTAGACGCGACCCCAGTGAGTTTAATTAAAAAACAAAATACATGGTGTGTACTTTTGGAGTACATGGAATGTACTTACTATTTTCGTACTACACTTTATGCATCCTCCACATCAACCCTACATGGAGATGTGCATGGTCATGACACGACCAGCACACAGCCTCGAGTGGCAATGAAGTACATGGAGTGTACTTTTTAAGTACATGACGTGTACTTCAAAAATTTCCAGAAACTCCTCTTTACTCAAAAAATCCCGAAAAAGGAAAAAAATACAGGAAAAGAAGGTCCAGGTTCTTACAATACACACTGGATAGATTATACTAGATGCCTTTAGTGGTGGCCTACTGAGTTTTACTCACACCCTATTTGGTCCATTGTGTGGTGCTCGAAAAGAATTCATGGATGCAGGTAGGGAAAATGAAAAGTTTCCTACTATGGATGCCTAATAATCTATTAGGATAAGAGATTGGTAGTAGATGATTCAGCCAGTTCTCAGGATGATCATGGGATAGTTCTTAGTATTTTGGTCTATTTTATTATATATGTATTATATTGTATGAATTTTATCATGTATTCCTAATTTATTTTTTTATATAATATACATACATGACATCATTTTATATATGACTATGGTTGTTATCAATTTTACCTATTTTATTTATCAAGATGATTGATTTTATTTATATTGATCATTATTATATTTTCCCAAGGTTTATCCACTTATTATATAGATGTGCCCTACTCTAATCATTAGAGTATAGTCTCCCCACCATACCACCATAGACCCTCGCTGCTAGTCGGCAACCTCTGGTATGTGGGGAGACATGCTAAGAGGAAATGTGGACCACCTGGTCAGGTTACTTATCAGTGAAATAGGTCCATGAAGTCACATAGTGGAGTCAAAGGTTTATTTTATTTATCTTTTTATTTTTGGGTTGGTAGAAAGGATATTAGGATGTGTTATAATTTGGTAATGATCTTGTGCCTGGGATTAGTTTACCCAGATATAGAGAAAACCCAAATTACATGGTATAAGAATTGTTGTATTGGATTTTTCCTATTATAGTGGTAATTGTTTCACCATTGGTTGGTGCACATGATTTTTTGGATTTATTATTATTATTATTATTATTAAAATTATGGATTCTATTTTTATCCTTGGACTAGTATGGAAAGGAGGCAGTGTCTAATGAATCGTTATAAGCACCTGAGGATTCACATGCCATTCATATTCCAAGCCACATTTATATTACAATGATTATTTCTTATTTTATATTAATGGTAACTTTATTGTTATAATGGGAAATTTTCTAATTCTTCTTTTATGGGAAAAATAATTGTATAGTTAAAGTGTCCTCATTAACCTAAATCGTGTTTTCCCCTATAGTTTGATATTGGAACCTTAATTAACCAATTATGGGATTTTGAGCAATGGAACATTGGTTACATAGGATAAAACATTATTTTATTTCAGTTAAATTAATTTCAATTACAATTTATAAAGTATGTGCTTCTATAAATTTGGAATGTCAATTTATAACTCCCTGAAATTCAAAAAGAATAACATTTTATTCAATAGAGTGTATGAAATACAACACCAAGAATACAAGGGAATATAAAATCACAAGATCTTACAATATATTTTCTATTTTAAATAAATTTGATTTATGATGTATCTTTTAATGCACGAAACACTGAGTTAGCTTGTGTTACCTGTAACAATGACTTTCTTCGATTGCTTGCAATACATGCAAGACTAAGTTTCACCAAATACTATTATTATTTAGAATGAAAATTATATCCTAGCCATTAACTGGAGGGTATGAATATGATTAAATAACTTATAAAATATATGTTTGAAATCATTGGTTAAAAAATTAATTATGAAATAATATAAAAATCAATTGAATATAAAGTAAATGTTTTTATAAAAATCAAATTTTATGTACAAAAGGTGTTTTATCCTAAAAAATTAAACTAATTAATATTGTTAAATCATATTAATTAAAAATATTTATTATATATTCAATCAAAAATTTTAAATTCATAAATTACATTTTATGGGCATAATATAATAACAAATCTAAATTCACATATAGAAAGATGTATTTTTCTAAAGGGTGTTTGCTGTGTTTTAATGACGTAATTGTTTTATAACTAAATATTATCACTTTTATATATTTTATTTTATAAAATGAAATTAATTTTTTTTAATTTTAATGTAAAAATTAGTTCAGGGTAAATATTTGGTATTTTTATAAGAAGTTTCTTTTTTTTTGATGAATAGTCAAAAATTATGAATTTTAAATGAAAACTGACTTTTCATCTAAATATTATATACTATTAAGTTATATTTTAATTGGTTTTAAAGTCAAAATATATAAAGTATACATATATTAATCCAATTGAGTTCATTGTAACCGTTTTTATAATGAATTTAGATATTAAAACATAGTAAACTTTTGGACATTTTCACATTAAAAACCCACTTTCTCGTCCCGTCTATATGATTAATTATAAATTAATTTCTTTCATTAATATGATTTTAATTTCAAAAAAAAATTCCATGTTTAGAGTTAGAATAATTTATAATTTATAATAATGTAAAATTAATTTTTGATAAATGTGATTAGTGGAAATTGTTAATGTTAATCACAACGATTTAGGTAAAAATGAGTTTACTAAGTGGTTAATTTCGAAAGATAACATGTGGAAATTATCCAAATGATATCCAAAACAAATTTTATGTCCATATTTAGAGAATATAAAATATTTTATCGAAAATGGTTGATTATTGGAGGCACATGAGGTAAATGAGACCACCCAATAGTGTTTACTTTTTTGGTATTTACAAGAATGCCACTTCTCCTCCACTTTAAAAGGGCATTCACTCCCCTCACCTATTCACACCTCCCAAGAAATTTGGATCATAAAAAACCTACTGAATTAAATTAAAAACTTCCATAACCTCTAAATAGAAGCCTTAATTTTGGAAGATATCTGACCCAATAATATCTTTGTTGCAAAACAATGGGAGTTACCTAAAGAAGAAGACACATTCATCAACAAATGTTTTTGTTTTATTTATTTCTAAAACCCATTAAATTATTTTTATATCATGATTATATAATAAACTCATTATATTAAATATACTTATATGATTTTATGTTAAGGTTAAAACCTAAAACCACCCAAAATTCCATCAAATGGGTTATGAAATCATCATTTGTGTGTACGACGGACTACAACCTCACAAACCAATGTTGTTAATTTTTCAATTACCACCTTTAAAGGTTGGTAATAATAATGGAAATAGTTTTTATATATGATATATATTATATTTATGATTTATTTATTCTTATGGAATTATTGTATAACACATACCTTAATGCTTTCATTTTGTGGGAATACGATAACGTCGCTCTTATGTACGACAAATTACCACCTCATAAAGTGATGTGATTCATTCACGATTTACATGGAATGTATTAAGGATGTTTTTAATACAAATATGTGATATATATTAAATAATAATTATTCCATACTATATATATATATATTACATTTACTTTTCATTCTTTCAATACGATAATAAAATGGAAACCACGCTCATGCGTACGTACAACCTACCGTCTCCATGAACGGTGTATTTCATTTATTATCACCAAATTTTATGGATTAATATATATATATATATATATATACAGAATATATATGATATTTTAATCACATTTTACATTATTGATATTATTAAACCATGATCAGAGTAAGGGGAAAAAAATAACAAGTCAAAACATACTTGAAAAATAAGACAATTAACACCCAAAACGATGAAAATAATGAATGATTATTAATGAATGGATAATAAGATGTTATAAAAAAATCATATAGGATATAATAAATATTAATATGGTTCTGGAATACATTAATATCATGTTTAAAATCACTATAAACAACGTTAAATTATGTTCCACCAAAAAGGAGCATAAGCTAATGAATTTCATCTCAATTTACATTTCATTGAGACTTATTTTTTTTATGCACAAATTCACATTTGTGTGGTGTATTGAAACACATTATCATTAAAATTTTATTATTCATAATATTTTTAGTTTTAATTTTAATTATCTCACCCAAGGGGATTTGAATTGAAAATTACCAAATGGTAAAAGTTATTGTGCAATCTCAATTTCTTTTGGGATTGTTAAATTTATATTTAAATAATCACTTTATTATAATACATTTTTATTAGAAATTACATTTCTCTTAAATATAAATATTTTTGTGTAATTTATATGATTATTTTCTAAACCATATACCATTTTTTACATATGGTATTTACTTTAAACGTTATTTGATTAACTGGGGAAATATTGGAAAATTCATATCCTTTACTCAATACAAATATTTGATAAGGAACATAGTTTATGAGTTAAACAAATTTATTCATTATATGATTAATTCTTTGGAATGGTATGACATGGGTTGTATACCATTTGAATAAATCCCCTTAATGCATCAATAGTCTCATGAGATGAATCCGTTGGCCAAATCAGATGGGGTTCTACCTGATATGTTTTAAATCGTCACGTGAAGGGTCCTGATGGTAAAGGTTCCATGTGATTGAGAAACACAACATATAATATTTAATCTTTTAATTAATTTAGAATTCACTTATTATTATTATCTATGTGATTTTCGCTTTGAAAAAATCTATGGATTTATTTCATTTTTAGTTTTTTGATTATGCCTTATCCAGTTATTTAAATAGCATTTGTTTTCAGCTATATACCTTGCTGTATTATTTATGCACTTCCTTCTCAATTCATTGATTACATGGAAAATGTGTTTAGTTATTTACCATTCCATATTGATTATTATTATTATTGATTCATGATAGCTTCTTCTATACTTAACCCTTACTAAGAATTTGATATCACCCTTATTTTGTTTCTTTTCCCCATGTTATGAAGAGGAATCCTTTAAATGTGTTCTCAACAATGTTGAGAATTTATTTCGTTATGTATTATGTTTCATTTTCTATTCCCAATGTATTGTGGGTATCATGTATGTAATGTGGTCTTCCAAAACTTCTAAACTATTTAGTCTTTTAGGATTTGAATCTTGTATCTGTTTCAATGTAATGGTAGTAGGTAGTGACTCCAGGCTCTTGGGGTCGGGGTTTCTACAATTGGTATCAAAACAATTTTAGTAGAAAACTTGGATACTATATTTAGAAAAAAATATATTAAGGAACATAACCCTATGATATAATTTGAGGATAATTATAGAATAAAATACTAAGGTTTTGGTGAGATATATATTATGGAGGTCGTCTTCGAAATACATCCTTGTAAGGATACTACAACTTGTTGTGTTTTTGGAATAGATATACCCAGGGGTAATAACTCCAAAAAGGATGTGTTGGGATTGAATTGAACATAAACTATTACATGACAAATATCCTTACTATACTCATGGTTTGACACTCCTGGGGATATTATTAGGATAAATCAAAATTTATTAACAAACTATTATGAAGGATTTGGAAGTAAGGATATCCCTAAATAAACCATGTTTATGATTATAATATTAGTTAGGAATAATTTTTTTTAATTTATGATAAATATTTCACATATTTTGGGATTAAAAATTATGTTACAAAATGTTATCATCTAATATTGTGTATTCCATCATATAGAAATAGCACCTCGAAGGATGGAGGGTATCAATACTCCTTTCCAATATAGAGGTTACCCTATTGAGGAAGCTGATATAGCTGGTATTGGAACTGATAAAGTTATGGATATATTAGGGAATATTAATCATGTTATGAAAAATTAAATTTACTAGATGGAGTAACCTTTTCCACATCAAGAATCTCCTATGTTGGATCACTTTATGCAATAGAGGTCCCCATCCTTTAGAGGGACTACTGATCCAATAGATCCTAAGAAATGTATTAAGTATTTGGAGAAGATATTAATGGTATTATGATGTGTTTAATAAGAAAATGTTACACTTGTATTGTATTTTCTCTAGCTAAATTCAAATCAATATTTGTTACTGATCTAGAATACTAGGGAGGAAGAGGAAATAAAATTTATGGAAAGGAAATATTTTAAGGAGACATTATTTTAAAAATAATTACCTTGTGAGAAAAAAATTGATATGAAGATAATGTTCCTTATTTTAAGGAAAAAGGATGAATAAAGTGTTACAGAGTATAAACATACATTTAAAAGGATAGTTAGGTATGTTACAAATTACATACACTACAAGGAGTGAAATATTGACTACTTATTTAAAGGTATTAATCCACATATCCTATGGGTGTTGGTCTCTAAAACATTTTCTTCATATTATGAAATAGTTTTATCTGATATCAAGAAAGAGTAATAATTATCTAAGTCTTATGGATTTAAAGGGAAGAAAGAGAAGAAGAGGACATGTATGATCCTAAACCTTCGTGAAGGTATTTCCTTGTTTAAATTTTTGCTATGATTCCTTTGTTTTTGATAATAAAATGGTTCTCGGGTGTATGAGGAGTTATGAGGATTTCATAGGGGGTTTAAGAGATGAACGGAAGGAATAATAGGACAAAAAATTAAAAGTGTACAATTGGGGAATGGTTAGAGAAAACCAATCACCTAGCCCAGGAAACTATGTGGGTTAAAGACACATTCAAGTAGTGGCTAGCACATGGTTACCACATAGTTTGTCCAACCATGCAGTTGAATCTAGGAAACCCTTCATTGTAGACCATTTTATAAAGTGAGATCCTCACGATCGGAGAAAATTTTACAAACCATGGGGCCAAACCATGTGGAATTTAAAAACTGGGAATTTATTATTTTTCCCTCCCAATCATATTTCCTTTTCCCCTAATTTTCACCCCATTTGGCCTCCTATAGATTGAGTGATGAACCAAACCATCTAATACTTACAAGGGAAGATTCTCCTTCAATTATAATGAATTTGGAGTTACATTTGATGTGAATTGAAGATCAGGGTGAGTTTAACCTTCATATTTACTCTATTTTCTAGATAAGGTCTTGTAGAATCTCTCCTCTCCTTCTGAAGGCCTAAAACCCTCACTTTTCAAGTATATTTGAAGTTGGGGACTTAAAGGGTGTTTTATTTTGAATCAAGGGATACGTCTTGGATAGTAATCATCCTCGAGAATGAGGTAGGTGGTCTCTATGATTTAGCCCATAATATTGATGTGCTATATGTGTATTTTGTTTTTAGTTCTCACTTGAAGGTTTCATTTTGATGTCTTGGGTTATGGGAAGTGGTTTGGACCTTATATTGAGGTGAAAAACCATTCACAGACCCCATTGGGTTCATTGAAAATGTGATACCAAACCTAAGGCTCCCAATGGGTAAGCGATACCCTTGTAAATAGTGAAAAAATTATTAAACATTTAGATAAGGTAATTATGGAATAAAATGGGTTATAAATGTTTAGTTGGAATGTTATTAGGAATAAAATGTTAATTGAAACAACTATGTGTTGGATTTTGTAAAGTATTTAGTGGTTTTGAATTGGTTTTGATGGTATGTTTTGTGGATTTGACCTGATTATAGATTTATTGAAGGAAAATGATGTTTTTAAAGAAGGCAACATTTTGAATAGAGGTGTTGAACCCATGGTGATTTTTAAATGGTTTTTTTATAATTATATTTCAAATTATGTTTGAATTGATTGAAATCTTACATTTTTGTGGAAATAGTTTATTTTCGGTTTTCAATGATTGAAATGGAAATGAAAGCCTTTGGGAATGTTTTAGTTTTTCAAAAGGGAAGACCCATGTTTTAAAGGGTGGTTTCAATATGAATCCAATGATTATTTTGTATTGTGTTTATGGATATAAAGCTGTCTATAAAGGTCTTATGGGAAAATTATGAATTGAAGGGACATAAGGGTTAGTGAGATAGAACCCATAACATTTACATTGGTAATTTAACATGATTATGAGATTAACTAAGAGATGAATGGTCTTAGTTGATGATATATCATAAGGGGGTGTTTGGCATGATGTGAAAATGGGTTAAAAGTAACTAGTGTACATGTTCCCAATGGAATGTGACATGTACTTGACATTCATATGTGACTTAACATATAGAATGATTGAATATGTTAAATGGGTTAATGTTAGGGAATTAGTGAATACACATAATGAGTTAGGCATAATAAAGGGAATGAGCTCAATGGTCCATGTAGTGTAAATGGTTAATGTGTTTGTGGGTTATAGAATGATATAAATCCCCAAGTTGAATGTTTTGAATTGTGGTTGATTATTTGTATTAGTTAAATATGGTTTTGGTATATTGCTTTGTGATAAAGGACTGAGGGTCCTCCAATGGGTTGGGTTGGACTGAAGCTATAAACTACCCCTAGATTAATAAGATTGTGCACGTGGATTGATAGTGTGGGTTATTGACTGAGGTAATATGTCCATCAGTCAAGTTAAACTGAGGATCTAAACTCCGCCCCATAATGCATGGATAAGGGAATGGGATATAGCCATATTTACCTAACGATTTCATTCCACCCAGACTAAGGATTTGAGTTGAGGAGTATGTGTTGATGTTATGTGTTCATCCCTAGTGAGATAGAGACTTTACTATTCCCTTATTCATGATAATTGACCAGCCTTGGATGTGGTTTAAATGATGTACATTCCTAACCCAAGGAACATGTGATGAAGATGAATTTTGTAATAAAGACTGCAGAAGTGTCAAAATGGAAATAATGATGAAAATGGATTAAGTGAATATTGTAGTTAATGGAAATGTGTTGAGTTGTAATTTTTGAAATCCCTTATAGTTAAAAGTGTGTGAATTCCTTGTGACTTGGATTAGATTCACTGTGTGACCAAAATTAGTATTGTTGACATGTTGACCCTTGAGGTGTTAATGGATAAGATTAGTATTAGATAATTACACAAATGAATTCCTTGTTTAATTGTTCACTTTATTCACTATTTATCTGCATACACTATTGTATATATTGGTCATTTATTTAGACACCATTAGTGGTGATCTACTGAGTTGTACTCACACCCTACTCAGGCCTCCATGAAACGTGGGTACCCGATCAAATTCTACATGTTTTTAGGTACTGGTTCAAGATAGGGACCTAATGTGTGGTTCATGCATGTATTTTTGGGTTGGAGTATGGGATATTAGGATCGGGTTAAGACTCTGGTCTGTGCTTGGGATCATTGGGTAGTTTTGGTTTCAAGATTTTATTTTTATGACTACATGTCACGTAGAGTATTAATCTCATTATTATAGAAAGTGCTATTTGGTTTCTTGTTGAAAATGTCTAATGTCATCAATTTATCTGTTTCCATTGGTTATTATATTTTTTATATTATTTTATGTTTTGGATTACTCTAAAAAGTGGGTATAGTCTCCCTAACATTACTCCATAGACCCGCACTGATAGTCGGTAGCCTCTAGCATATAAGGAGGCATGCCCGAGGTCATGTGACAACCAAACTTAGGGAATCAGATAGTGCCCACCGGGTCGGGGACATTACAGGATGACTAAGAAAATAAAAAATAAAGGGAATATGGGAAAACATTATTTTCCAAGATATGATAACAGTGGAAATAATCACCCTAGTAAATGCATTAAGAGATTATGAGTTTTTTATAAATGCGGAGAAAAGGGTCACCATGAAAAGAATGAAAAGGTAGGAAATAAAACACTTCTATTAAGTGTTTCAACTATAAGAAGATGGGTAACTATTCAAATGAATTATCCAAGCATCAAGGGAATACACCTTTGAATAAGCTAAGGGTTAAAGGTTAATCTTATTATATTGACACCACAGAAGTTGAATGATTAATGTAAATATGTATTTTGATCATTGGAATATGTTTTAAAGGTATTTTATTGATGATATTATCATCATAAGAATTTTGGAATTTATAAGGATTCTACTACAACACTATTTCATTAAGAAATTGAATGTTTATGTTGAATGGTACCAATGAATAAGAAAAATGTTTTGGTGGAAAGTTGAACTTATTGAAAAAACACATGATTGAAGGAAAGTTAACCATTGATATGTTTCTTTTGTTGAGGTAATTATGATGGGATAAAGAGATGATTTATATGAATAATGTAAATTGGATAGTACTAAATACCTTAGAAATGATTAATTATTTTTTTGATAGGGTGGTTTCACTAAAAGAACTTTGCTTTCTCCCCACAGATCTATGCCCACGGTTCAAAGAAACCTTGGGTATAGATTCTATTCCCAAAATTATACCCAAATTTTTAAATAACCATTAGTACTAGTTGAGCTATACCAATGGTTTTTTAAAAACCATGGGTATAAACATTTACATATACATGCTCTCTTAGGCTCCCCTCCCCTCTTTCTCATTCTAACACTAATTTATCCAACCCCTCCTAATTATGGAGTCCCCCCTCAACGCTTTGGAATTAACACTCCTCTATTTAGAGGATTATGGAACCCCTCCCACCCTTAGGAAATTTTGGCACTCCCTTCCCCTTCTCAGGTGACATTTCACCCATAAATGTGTGTTCTTACTCCAGTTTTGGATGTTTTTTTGTTGCAATCTTTGAGAGGTAAGATTTTATTCCCTATATTATTTCTTCTTCTGTCTTCCTCCATTTTCATGGACATGAGTCAATTTTATAAATCTAATTTGAATAAAAATGTTTTTTATACCAGTTACATATAGATTTAGTGATTTTTGGTTCATGTTTTTACATTTTGGACTTTATGTGTTTTTGTCCATGGAAAGAAGTAAACAATTCCAACCCTTTTAATTTTTTCTGGATGTGGTTTGATGTTATTTTGGTTTCATAATTTTTGTTGGTTTCCCTATTTTTTATAGCATTGTAGATGTTTTTTTAGTGCTACTCCTTAAAGTGGTAGCATGTGTAGATATTTGAGTACATATATGTTGTTTGTGCTATTATGGATTTTTTTTAGAGTTTGGTTGGAAGTTTTTGTGTCTTAATACTTTTCGGGTTCCCAATAAACCCCAAAATAGGCTTTCATAAAAATAAAATATTTAAATTTGTATTTTTCAAGACAAAAAGTAAATATATGCATCATGAATCATGGATGGACATTTCCCAAGAATTCCATGGTTTATGTTCATGCCGTGAAGCTCCAGTCATCATGAAAATAAAAAAACATTATCTATTAATTTCTTGAATGAATTTCATATCTATTGAAAATGGGATCCATGTTCAAATTTGAAATAAATGAGGCATGTTAAAATAAGTATCATTGAGTTTGTTGATAATGAGAATGGGGCTTAAGGTGGAATGCCAGATAAGAATAAAATATTTAACCTTGGGAATATATAAGGCGAGATCTATTGAGTTATATAATTATAAATATAATAATTAAAAAAAATAATGAGAACATAATTATTTCTTAAATCACTCCTTGGGGGATGAACGAGCTTGGAGGTTTTTGATAAAGGTGGGATTTCATTGATAATTTGTCCATATTTTTCTTTGAAATTATGTATCGAATAATTCATTAAATAATTATTTACACTTTATGGATTAAATCCTCTATATTTATGATCTATCACATATTATATATATTTTATTTAATTTTTTCATCACCCTATAATAGATATCATGAGAGGGTGATCTTTATTTCTTCCAAACATGTAATTAAATTGGGATTATACTAGTGTGTCTATGGATTTTTATTTAATTCATGTTGTGTTTCCTGTTTGATTCTCTTCCCTACCTCACTACCTTATTTTTCATTACATGGTCATTTTGTTTTTATTAAGGGAGTATTTAATAATGTAGTTACTGGAATATTAATTTCACCATAACCACTGGGTATGATTAGCTCTATATTTAAAAATTTATTTTCATTACCATTTTCACTAATTAGTTGGATTATATGACCACTAAAAAGGGGAATTTATGAAAGAGTGAGAGTAAATCACTTAGATCGGGGGGGGGGGGGGGACTTATACTTTATTCTATTTAAAATAATAAGTCGTTACCATCTTATAGATCTTTATGTTGAATTAGTATATATTCTATGGTATTTTTCCACTACCATATTCTTTATATTGATCATCGTGATGCTTTGATTCTAGTTTTGATATCTAGACTGTATTTTGGGATGTTTGAAGTATTGTGATCATTTGGAATGTAAGAGTTTGTTTTCATGAAACTACAAATTTTCCTTTGTTTTGATCTTGTTGATTGAGTCATCAGAGTTAAAACCTTAAGTAACATTTTTTAGTGTCTTGGAGTTATTCAATTTATCCACCATGATAGTGAATTATTGAATGTTAGGGATACCCGCCTTGGTTCATTATTTATATTCATCTCTTATAGCATATGTTATTCATCTTATTCTTTGTTTTTCTAGATACTAGTATGATTTTTTGAATTTCATATTTAAACTAGTTTTAATGATTTTTTTAATTATGGTTTTCATTGTTGATTGGTACATAACTTTTTTTCCCTGTGATAGAATGGATAGAAGCTGGATGTATCATAAAGATTAGATTTCAACTGATTTTAAAGATAATTTGAATTTTGTTTGATTATTCATTTATCAATGATTCAGATGGAGGTTGCATTCAATGTATATGTTATCATCCAGTTGGAAGACCGTCATTAATCTAGGAATAAGTTAGTTACCATATAATGAAATCTGGATTTCAAAGAAACTATTATGTTTAGTGTCACAATGGATAAACGAGACAATATTCTACTATTCATGAATTGAAAGAAAGATGTGGTATAATGAATTTGATATTTGATCAGTTTTAATTTGTGCATCATCATGAGAGAGATAATATTCCAGTGTAATAATAAGATGATATCAATACACATGAGGAAAATATTGAATATGATGATGTTGAGAGAGTGAAAAATTTAATAGATGATGAAAAAATACAGTATATTAAGAATGTAATAAAATGATGAAGTTGTAATTTTTAATACTGTTATATCATGAGAAATACATGTATAGAATTTTTAATACCTCCATTGATTATATTCTTACCTTTTGTAAGGAATTTATTCCTATTGGTGCAGATATTCCCTCAAATCATTAAAAAGAATACAAGTTAACTAAGCAACTGGGATTTTCTATTAATGAAGTTTAAGATTGTTTGAAGGATTTTAGTTTATTATAGGAGGAAAATGTTGAACTTAATGATTATAAATAATGTGATACATCTCTATGGAAGGAAAATTCATATGGAACACCATCTCACGCTCAATATAAATTCATGTAGAGCTTTCCATTGATTCGAAAGCTTCAAAATCTATTCATGTTTATAGAAATATCAACCAATATATGATGACATGATACTGAGAGAATTAAAGTTAATGATAATTTGGTTCATCTTATAGAGGGATTAGTGTGGCTGTTATTTGATGGAAAACATCTTGATTTTTTCGATGAGGTGCATAATGTTAGGTTGGGTCTATCTGGTGATGGTTTTAATCCATTTGGTCAGATGCCTAGCGCTCACATCACATGGTTGAATTTTATTCACGTTCATAATATCCCTCAATGGATGTGTATGAAATAACCTTTAACTTTCTTGTGTATACTGATATTTTTACCTTATGATATTTTCAATGATATAGACCTCTACATACAACCTTTAACCAGAGAGTTGAAGTAGCTTTGAGATATGAGTGTGCTCACATTCGATGATTCTTACAAAAATATATTTCAAATTCATGCTGACATTCTATAAATTATAAATTATTTACTTACTTATGAAATAATGTATTTATGGATCCAAAAGGAAAATCGATCATTTCTAATGTTTATGAAGAATAAACAATAAAGAAGGCTTAAATATTATCATAGTTTTAGTTTCATGGGGAATCAATGATTCTTTCTAATGTATCCTCAATACAAGAAGAATCATTGGAGGTTTGATAAAACTATCAAAATTGAACTTCCACTTAAACATATGTGAGGAACTGATCTTCTTAATTAATTAAAATATTTTAGTTTTTCATTTCGGAAAGGACTGATGAAATCTAAAAAGGGGAAGAATGTTGACACTAAATCCACTTACAACTGGAAAAAGAGAAGTATTTTTTTGAGTTTCTATATTAGTATACCAATTTTTTATGTCATTACTTATTCATAATGCACCTTGAAAAAATATATGTTAAATGTTTATTTCAATTCTTCTAAATATCATGGTGAAGACCAAATATGACTTCCGATCTCATCGGGACTTGTTGGACTGGGGTATTTTAATAGAACTGCATCCAATGTGTATCAATGAAAACAAATGGAAAGTCCCTTTTTCTTATTATGTGATGAAACCATTTGAGAAAAATCAATTTATAGAAGTATTTTAGAATATCATTGTTCTTGATGGCTATTGCATTAACATATCTAAACAATTCAATAGAAGGGATTTGAAATTAAAATACCTAAAAACTCATAATTATCCTATTCGTCTTCATTAATTGATTCCAATAGAAATTTGGAATATTCTATCCAATAATGTACGGGTGAACGTGATTTTATTGTGTCGTTTTTTAGAGGCCTTTGTTCTAAAAGTTCATCCAAGTCATTCTTGATAAAAATGCAGTAAGAGGTTCTATTAAGTTTGTGTGAGTTGATTTTTTTTCCCTCAATCAGTTTTCACTTGAATTCTGTATTAAATAGTTCATATTCCGACTAAAACACTTCTTGGGGGACCCGTTTCTTTTCAGTGGATGTATCCTATAGAAATAAATATTTTCAAAATGAAATGTTATGTCTGAAATAAGAATCATCCTGAAGGTTCCATTGTGAGAGGTTATCTGGATAAAAAAATATGGATTTTTGTTCAATGTATTTTCATGATGTAAGAAAAATACATAACATACTAACGAGAGATTAATATGAGTAGTATGGGAAAATTGGGTAATTGTTTTCATATCTTCTCCAAATAAGAGGAATTTATGGGTTATACACATTGGATACATTGATCCATGAAGTGAGGGAAATGGCGCATCACACAATCCTATTTAACTATGGTTTGTTCAATGACTATATCAAGTAAGTAATTTATATATTTATATTTTATCTCATACTTTTTCATTTCACATCTAACTTATAATTTTATTATAATTTTATGTAGGGAACATGAACATATTATAAGTAGAGTTCCTCCGTCATTGCCTTTGAGAAAGGGATAGGCTTTGTATTGATAAGAGTTTCTTACTAGGTTGAAATCAATGGTATGACCATTAATTTAATTATATATATATAAATATTCATTTAATTGTATTACTCATATATATTTGAGGAATTCAGTTTACCTATTGACCCCATTTCTCAAGAATTAATATTTTTGGATTTTGGTCTGAATTCTTTTGTTTGTGAATGAAAATCTTTAATAATCAATGGGAATAAATTTTTTACAATTGATCTAGTAGTGAAAAAGTGGACATATATTGATCCATTTATGTTAACTACTAAAATAGAATATTATTCTAGGGCATCATATAGTCGGCCCTAATATAATTATCTATATTATTATAGACTTGTTGAGAAAATATTTTTATTGGATTACTACTCACAAGTGAGAGTCAATATGATGAAATGTAAATGGTTTGATTTAATGAATCAACATGGTAACATTTATTAATGATTGTGGATTAAAAGTTATTGACACAATTTAATTCTTGGATACTAATGAACCATACATTTTAGAGTCAATGTAAAAACAAGTGTTTTAGGGGAAAGTTCATCTGAGACCATATTACAATGTCCTTAATGAAGTAATCCCAAGAAATATTTTTTATGATGCTGGGGATGAAATTGAAACCATTAAAACCCTGATTAGTGTTGACCAAAATATTTCATTTTATGAATAAAATTGTCCCATTGTGAGAGTTGATGTTTAACTAAAAGTAGTAATGGGTAATATATTGAAGCAAACATACATGTTCACAGTTCATTCAGTTTTCTTTGAAATGGGTTTATCCAGATAGTAGTATTATAATTACATTACTTTAGTTTCAGTTTAGAATGAAATGTATGATTCATTATTTTTTGGTTTTGATTGAATTTAATTAGATTTATTTCAATTCATAAAACAGAGTTTAAAAGGAGTTTATAAAAAATGTATAGCTTGGTTCTAATTTTTTTTTACAAAAACATGTTATGAAATTTTTTATGATTTCATTGACATATAATTTGTATGCACGAGTTCTAATTTTTTTATAAATATTGTAAATTTTATTCTTATAAATATTATGAAAAATAAATCAAAATTTTGAAGGAAGTGATTATTCTATTTTGATCGAGAGATGCGCGGGGGTGGGTTGCCTCATATTCTTCCCTTAGTGAGTATAATAATTTTAACATTTTTCTTCAAGATTATTTATATTTTCATGTTTATATTATTTATAAAATTTGTTTTTGGTATATTTTGTTACACCATATTTGAATCCTCCTCATCCCACTAGCATAGTTCTGAGTGGGGATGCTCCTCGACTTAGACGGAGAACTCCTCTTACATTTTCCCACCCTACCCACCCAGTGAACACCTCATCTACCACACCTTTCCATCCTACACTTGATCCTCTAGGGATGTTACCACACATGCATCCATCATCATTTCATTAATCATATTCTTTCCATACCATGTCTACACCACCTATAGGGATGTTCCCACTCATTCCTCCATCATAATCTCATTTAGCCTCTTCTTCCTATACAATGTATACTCCGCCTCTACGAATGTTCCCAAAATTAACATATCCATATACTTTGATGTATCTGCAACCCTACTACCCATATCCTACCATGTCCACGCTACATCTATTTTATACCATCCATCCATGATCTAATGATTATTTTCCTTTATCTTCCACTCCAATGCATGCAAATCACCCAAAGAATTCATTAGAATAGAAACATCCTTCAGAGGCTACTAATCCATGACTTCCCATAGATCCATCAGATCCTATTTATTATCCTATATCTAGTTTTTTCATTATAACGATTTAAAATTATATCACTTAATTATTTTCATGTTTTTTCAGGACTTAATTATTCTTTTTTTCCCATTTATCTTATTTGGTGGAATCTTCTTGTAGGAAACATGGAAGTACTCGTATACATGAAGTGTGGAATTGCCAAAAAATAATAATAGTGGATTAAAATAAAGAAAATAAAATGATATGTAAAAATTCTAGGTAGTATAGATTTTTTATGGACACTTTATTCAAGCACCACGATATCATTCTGGTGGAACCTATCATATGGATACATCTCTATACTGACATCAAGGAAAAATCAAGGTCAAAGACATGGGTAAGAAAATTTTATAAATTTATATTTATATTTTTTATTTATTTATATGAATTAATATGTCTGTTGCAAAGTCAGTTTAACTTTCCTAATGGTGAAACAAATAAGGTTGAAAGATTGTTGGATCTTGGTGAATTATAGTGATCATACAAGCATGAGTTAAATATTGGTTGGATGAGTAGAGTTAGTTATGATTTAGAGGGTGTACCCATATTCCCTAATTTTCTAAAAACACAATATCAAAAAACAATAACATATTGGAAGACTGATGAGTTTAAGGTATTTCCAATTTTTAATGGTTTGAATATAAAATTTAATTCTAATTACTTATATTGATTTTTTAGGATGATTCAAAAAAACAAATATTTAATGATGAATCTACACACATTGGTACAATTCCCAAGTATGAGAAGCTCTAGGAACTTTAATAAAAATAGAAATAATTTCTATATTTATATTATTATGTAGTTAGCTATGTATATTTTCATGTCTCATCATTAATTTTTGACATTGGAAATATATGAATTATGTCATATTATTCTATTAAATAATTATGATATACTTTAAAAACATTAATTTAAAACATGATATAATGAATCTTTAAATTAATAACTAAACAATAAGATAAATGTTTTTTAAAACATGATATATAATGATATTTTAACATGAAACAATCCCCTTAGAAATGTGATATAGTTTCTGTATATTAGATAACTCAGGATGAACCTTCCTTTATCTGATTAAAATGTTAACATTAATTATTATAACCTTTCAAAACATCATTGGTTACTATATTCATATTAAACTTTATAAGTTACATATTGTATTTAATATTAAATATGTTAATTTTCATAAGTACATGAAATTATAAAAATATTATATGTATTATATTATGATTTATTCTTATTATTATTCAAATCATTATAATTCCTTTTCCAGTAAACTTTCTTTCCTCTTCTGATTTAGAAATCCTATTGTTTATTTTCCTCCCTTTGAACCATTTACTCTTTTACAAATGTTGAGAAGGCCTAATTGAGTCTGAATCTATAATAGTATTTTTATTATTCTACTGAAACTTTTACACCATAAAGAGTGACAAAATATATTGCCACCAATCCTTATCAGCATTGAGAAGCATAGTCAAATGTTTTATTAATCGATTCTCTATATTTTTCATTAATTAATACAAATAATCTAGACTGTATAGTTTATATTATGATATTAATAGACAAGCTATTGTATATATGGAAGTACATTCTTTCTAACTAATCCATATAAATAAATGAATTATGGAATAAACAAGGTATATTTATTTTCTTCCATTTTATATTTGTGATATGAAATGGAAATTTTATTAATTATAATCTCTTATTTCAGTTCTTACTGATGAGTTAGCATTGTGAATGATTCCCTATATTTTTTGTTTCAAATTAAACTAGCAAGAAATATATTATGGAATGATTTAACATATAGTTTAAGGACTAGAAATGTATCAAATTTAGTCATCCTTTTCAACTTCAATAAATCATTGAGGCTTCTGATTTGGATTTGATGATTCTAACACTTTATTGAAATATCAATTTAGTAGTGTAGAATACAAGAGACTATATACCTCTTACAGATTTGCTCTACCGTGGTAATATTCATTTTAAATGAATTTTTATAGTGTTCACTTGGATTTTATTTCTATTTTCATCAATAAATAATAGATGATATTTACAGAAAGTTCATAATGAGTATATAGAATTATATAATGTTTATGATTAACTATTATTTATTAATTTTTAATCAATGTTTATCATTTGTTTAAATTATTTATTTTTTAATTCATTTAAAAGTTATTCCCTTTTATTATTAATATTAAATTTTATAAAATGTTTATATTTTTAACATGTGTATAATAATCAATGACATTTATAGTAAGCAGTATTGGGAATTGAAGGTCGTGTGCCTCGAGAAAAATTATTTTTCTCGAGTAGGAAGAAAAAGGATGGATTTGTAGTAATTTCACAAATACAAGAAAATATTTTAAGTATTTTAATTTATATTTCAAATATTTATATGAAATTTATAATTAAATATATTTTTTTAAATTTTCAGTAGCCTTTCTTGGAGTCCCTCAATGATAAAGAAGATGACAAGTTTTGGCCAAATGATCTTCTGATTTAGGTATTAGGTGAGGAGCCCCGAGAGAGAGTATGAGGTCAACTAGGGAAAATCATACCCTTTAGGTATTTGTATTAATCAAAATCTTCTCAAACCTTTCAGACCCTTGAGCTGCAAAGTAGTCATGCAGAAGCATCTGGGGAAAAAAATTACTTTACTGGAGCATGAAAGAAGTAAATAAGAGCGTGAAAGAAGTAATATGATCAAAAAAAACTTCCTGAAATATATTTTAGTAATAAGTAAATCAATTAAATCAGAGGATGATACTAATATTGATTCATATATGGAATCAATTCACTCTTTAAATGATTCCCTGAGTGATGCCAATGAGGGTCCTAGTAGCAATCGAGATGATTGTGGTGGTGGTGATGATGTTTATGATGTTGTTGATGATGATATTGTTGATGATAATGCTATTGATACTCTATATGATGATATTGGTGATGAGTATGTTGCTTCTAGTGATGAACATGTTTCTAATGATGATGAGGATGATGATGTTGGTGATGGTGGAGATATTTATCTCCTCCATTTTTAACATAGCATTAAAGAGACATGCATAAGTTGTTTAATGACTTGAATTGATTGGTAGTATATATGTATATGTATGTTTTCAGTATTGTAAATGGTTTGAAAATTATTACAAGTAGTTGGTTTACTGATAGATATACAATATTTGTATTGAATTGAATGTGTACTATGTGTTTTATTTGATCTACAGGTTTAATAGCTGGTGGAAGAGGTATTACTACTGCTTCCAAATGGGGACATGTACCTATAACCATGATTTGGAGAACTGTGGGTATAGGTTCTCTAATAGGACAATCTATACCCACGGTTCTCCAAACCATGGGTATAGATATATACCCATTGTTTTGGTTAATCAATGGATATGATAGAGTCTCTATGACCTATATCGACACCTCCATCATCCATGGTTCTAAAAACCAGGGGTATAGCCGATACCCATGGTTTTAGGGGCTATACCCACGGTTTAATACCACGAGTATAGATTGGTTTTTCAGTAGTGTTTATGCCATCATTGAGGGAGTTTACATAATTTTTGGATTTAAAGAATATATATAATAATATATGTTTTTCTTATGTAATAAGGAATCATGCATGTTTTCGAATAGGTTTTATAGTAATTCAGGTTATTACCATGTTTCAAGAGAATACATGATGAAGGTATTCACATGTTTGGAATGTGAAATTTTAGAGAAACTTCATGTCTTTTATATTAATGATTAGTACATTTTTGAAATTCAGTGAAATCATAAAGTTTTAGATCATGATATTTTGGAAGGGATATAAGGTTAACTATTTATGAAATAGTTTATGTTGATCTTTGGATAACATTTTAGAGATTAATGTATTACTTCACCATATGATTCAACTCATGCTAAGAGTTAAACTATAAATAGTTCAAGTCATAACCAAAAGATAAGAATGTGCTTATAAAATTGAAACAAATCAAGTGATTATATTTACTTATATTCATAGAGAGTAAATGAATTCCATAACTATAAGAAAATGGTCCTGAAACAAAATTTCTTCTTCCGATTATCATCATTTTTTGATCATATAAATAACCTTTTTCACACCTCTAGTTTATGTATTTGTGGTCATTAACATTATTTTGAATATGTTTTGTATCACTCTCCCTCAGTATTTGAGTGTTATTTTTCTATTCCATGTCCATTTTTTCATTTTCCACCTATGTTCTCCTATTTGAAAACTTAGTAATTTGATTATTCCAAATGACTTTTGTACTTAACTTTCTCTCTTATTAAGACGATTTTTTATTAAATCTTTTAAGATGTGAGTTTTTCAACAAAGAAATTTTAAAATATCAAACTATGGACTACTGTTATCAAGTTTAAATTGAGAGGATGAAATTTATTTAAGGTGGGGGAATGTAACACCCCAAAATTCTAAAAATAATAACATTTTATTCAAAAGAATGTATGAAAAGATCAAGTATATATGGGAATATAACATACCAAGACCTTACAATAAATTTACTATTTTAAATAAAAATAATCTATGATATATCTTGTAATTCATGCAATAATGAGTTAGCTAGTGTTACACAAAATAATGACATTCTTCGATAGCCTGAGATACATGTAAGACTGAGTTTTATCATATATTATTATAATTAAAAATGATAATTATCTCATAAATGTTAATTGGAGGAAATTAATAGGATTATAAATATTATGAAAATAGATTATTTAAATCATTTTTAACAAATCAATTAGAAATGAATATAAAAATCAATTGAATATAAAGAAATGTTTTTATTAAAAAATATTTTTATGTGCCAAAGGTGTTTTATCCTAATAAATTGAATTAATTACTTTGAATAAATGGTATTAATTAAATCTCTATATTATATATTCACTATTTTTTTACATTCATCCAATATATTTTATGTTCATAATATAAGAACACATCCAATTGTATGCATACAGATCATTATTTTTCTAATGGCGGGTTTGCAGCCTTTTAATGGTACATTTATTTTAAAACAAAATTTTGACAATTTTATAATTTTTTTTGAAAAAATAAACTTCATTTTTGAAATATTAAGCTTAAAATTATCTTTATTTTAATTGATGTTATTTTTCAGTGAAGTTTCATATTTTGAGGAATAGTAAAAAATACTAGATTTTAATTGAAAATCAAATTTTAATATTAATAATTTATAATATTAAATTATTTTTTGAATAGGTTTTAAAGTCAAAATAGATCAAATAAACAAATATTAATCCAATTTAGGTCATTGGAATCATTTTTATACTGAATTTAGATAAAAAACTTAGTAAAATTTTGAATATTTTCATTTTAAGAACCTGCTTTCTTGTTTTGTCAGTGTGATTAATTATAAATTAACTTCTACCAATTATGTGAGTATAATTTGAAAAAATGGATTATATATTAACAATAATAATAATTTATAATTTATAATTTATAATAATTTTAAATAAAATTTTGACATAATTTATTAGCAAAAACAGTTAATGTTAATCATAATGATTAAGGTGAAAATGAGTTTACTTAGTGGTTAATCTTAAAAGATATGGTGTGGAAATGACCCAAAACATGTAAAAAAATAATTTTATGGAACTATTTAGACCATATAATGTATTCTTTAGAACATGGATCATTATTGGACACACATGAGGTAAGGGAGACCTCTCAATATCATTTACTCCTTGGTATTTATAAGAATGCCACACCTCCTCCTCTATAGAAGGGCACTCACTCCCCTCACTTATTCACACCTCCAAAGTGATTTGTATCATCCAAAACCTACCAAATTAATATAAAAAATTACCTAAACTCGTACTATAATCCTAATTGGGCATAAATAAAACCATGTAATACCTTTGGTGTAAACCAAAACAAGATACCTGAAGAAAAGGCAACATTCATCAATGAACTTTTTTTTATTTCTTCCTCAAACCCATTCAATTTTCTTAATATAATGATTATATTATAAATTCAGTATATTAAATATTTTTAAATGTTTTTATGTTATGTTTAAAACCTAAAAACACAAAAAATCAAATCAAATGGGTTATGAAATAATCGTTTGTGTGTACTGCGGTCTATAACCTCACGAACCGATGTCATTTGTTTTTTCCTTTACAACCTTTTAAGGTCAGGAATAATGATCAGAATACTATTTATATATGATATATATGATATTTTTGATTCATTTATTCTTATTTTATTATTATATAACATATAACTTCATGCTTTCCATTTTTTGGGAATATGATAACGTCGCTCGTGTGTACAATGGAGTACCACCTTGCGAAATGATGTGATTCAATCAAACTTTACATTAAATATATTAAGGATGGTTTTAATAAAAACATATTATATATATTAAATATTAATGATTTTATAATTATAATATATGTATATATATATAATTTTATTTTATTTCTTTCAATATGATAGAAAAATGGAAACAACATTCATGCGTATGTACAACCTACCATCTCCAGGAATAGTGTATTTAATTTCCTATAACAAAATTTAATGGATAACTGTAAATAAATATTTAATTAATATATATAATATTTTAATCATGTTTTTTATTATTTATATGATGAAACTATGATCTGAGTAGTAGGAATAAATATAACAAGTCAAAACATACTTGAAAAACAAGGCCATTATCATCAGAAACGATGAAAATAATGAAAGATTATTAACGAAAAGGTAATAAGATATTATAAATATTCATATATGATATCATAAATATTAATATGGATCTGAAATATCATAATAAAATGTTTAATACCACATTATAGGTAGTTAAATCATGTTCAACTAAAGGGGATCGTAAGGTAAGGGATTTCATCTCAATTTACATTTCATTGAGACTTATTTGTTATTATATACCAATTAACTTTTGTGTGGTGTATATAATGCCCATCTGAAATGTAATATAATGAATATATTATTATTCATGGTATTTTGAGTTTCAATTTTAATTATCTCACCTAAGGGGACTTTACTTGAAATTTACCAAATGGTTAAAGTTATTGGGAAATCTCACTTTATTTTGTGATCGTTAACTTTCTCTTGAAAAAATCACTTTATTGTAATGTTTTTTCATTGGAAATTAAATTTATATTAAACAAAAAAATTATTTTTCAATGGATATGATTATTTCATAATCCATATAACATTCTTATAGTCAATTTTTACATTTAAAGTTATTTGATTAACTGGGGAAATATTTGTATCCTTTACTCAACATGAATATTTTATAAGGAGAATTATTTACGAGTTAAATTGATTTATTAGATATATGTGGAATGATTTGGATTGGTTTGAAATAGGTTTTATGTTATTTAAATTAATCTCTTTATGTATTGGTAGTTTCATAAGATGAATCAGTTAAGAAAATAAGATGGGTTTCTACCTGATATGTTTTAATATTCTTATGAAAGGTCTTGAAGGTAAATGTTCCATGTGCCTGGGAAACATGGACTCTAATATTTAAGAATTGTTTTCACTGATAATACGATTATTATTATTATCCATGATATTTTCACTGTGATATTATCTAGGGATTCATTTCATTATCAATTTATTGATTATGACTTTTCTAGTTATTTAAATGGAATGTGTTTTCAGTTATTTACCTTTCCATATTATTTATGCACTAACTTTTTAGTTTAGTGATTACATGGAATTTTTGTTTAGTTATTTACCTTAAAATATTGATTATTATTATTGATTTATGATAGGTTCCACTATACGTAACCCTTATTGAGTATTTTAGCTATCCCTTATATTTTTATATTTCCCTAGGGTATGAAAATGAATAATTTGAATGAGTTTTCAAGGATGCTGATAAATTTATTTTTTCATGTATTATATTTCATTTTATATTCCACATATATATTGTGGGTATAATGTATTTAATCTTATTTTCCAAAACTACTAAACTATTTGGTTCATTGGGATTTTTACCTTGTATCTATACCAATGTAACAGTAGTAGTCACTGGGGTCGGGGTCGCTACACAATTCATCTAATAAAATCATCACATTTGACTTGTTATATCATGATACCAGATGTAAAGGCTGAGTTTTAGTTACATGATGTTCAAGTTGAATCTTATAAATCTTATGCCTTTATAACTTGGGAATAGTGACTATTCTATCAGTACCATGATATATATACATAAATGATTATGAACCAGAATAAATGAAAATTTTCAAATTAAATGATTCTTAGTAAATACTGTTTTCAATTGAAATTTAAAGGGTGGTTTCCTATATAACATGAAATTGAAACTCCATATATTGGGGCCACTACTATGTGATATGAGGCCTTGAACCTTACTTGAACTTAGTATTAGGTAGTAGGGAGAGTCTCTTATAACCTTTATGATCTTCTACATCACAAAGACTTAACTTTAGGAGTAGGCATATGTTTGTGAATATTTCATATGAAGGATTGTACCTATCATGTTCATTTATCTCTCATAGTTTTTGATATTAAATACTATTTTGATGTGTGAATTTGGAATTTTATAATTATTCCTCTATGAATGCCTTGAGTCGTACACTAGGAAGGTGGTGACGACCATGCTCCAGAAGTGGTGGGTCCTAAGCAATTAGTATTACCTCCTGTAGGGACACCTATGACATGTACTACTCTTCCTAATTTGTGCACTGATGTCCAGTTCTTAGTCGGTTTCCTAAAATTTATGAAATCTATATAAGGAGACCCACAATATTCCCCTACTATGGAAGAGTTGATGCTAGAGTTTCAGTAGCAGTATCCAAAAACATTCTTTGGAGATGGTGGCCCCCAGGAAACTAAGAAATGGCTTGAAGACATGATTTCTATATCGAATAACTTGGAGGCACTGGTGTCGTTCTAGAGAAAGTGTTACTTTCAGTGGCCCAAATTGAATTACCCACTCTTACTACTAGTATAGTGAAAGTATGGGATCGATCCACAAGAAGAGAGAGTTAATGTGTTCTGTTTCTTGGGTTTGTGATTAATTAAGTGAACATTACTAAAAATTAGAGTTTATGTTTAGGTTTGGAAGATTTTACAATGATTAGTTAATAGATTCTCCAATTTCTTTGGTGATTTTCCTTAATGTTAAAAAAATGCAGAAAATTGGTTTTGACAAAAAATAGGGAGAATGCGTCGGGGCTATGGGTGATGAAGGTCATAAAAAATTAATTTTCTTATAGTGTTGTGTTGTTCATAATAACTCACATATCAGGGTGAGAATAATAGAATTTACTTGATTCAACAAGTTCTATTTAAATTAGTAGAGATTTATGTCTTGATATTAGAATTAAATTCTATTAAATTTGTTATAAAAAATCCCTTATGAGACAACTAGTGTTCCCAATGATCATGGTTTTACATTATCGTAACCTCTTTGAAGATTCTTGGAAACTTCATTCTTAGAATGATATGGGATTTCCAGCAAGACTTTAGAAAATAGTTTCAATGGAATTTATGAGAGGATGATGAAACAACATAAACACAACAAGAAAATTAATTCACAGTGAACCTTAATTAACCATATCCCCAACACATAGGAGAATTATCCACACAAAAAATAAATAATAAAAGACGATGTCTTGATAAATAAAGGGTTCATTACATCAAAATTTTAAAATAAGAACAAAAAAACAATCACTAGAAAAATATTAAAAAACTGACTAGAATGAGTTTCAAGATCCCTCTCAGCCAAGATCTCTACCTTTGGATGATGACCATATCTCCAAAGAGTCTCCCCTCATTAATTTCTTATCCCCCACTATCACAGGGTGGTTCGAGGTCCGAATATCAGGTCAAAGGATGGGTAGGAAGGGTAGACAGAAAGCAGATGGAAATCTACTGACTCCCACATGGTTACAATGCACGGTTAGGGGAAACCCTGTGCAAACCATAAAAAAGGTTCTGTCCACATTAGAGGTAGCGCACATTTTACTAGGATGGTCTTCACAATTTAACAAACCATGTGGAGACTGTGTAAGGGCCTCTGCCTCAAAATTTCATGGCCCACACAGTTTCTTGGTAGATTTTCAGGTTTTTTAAACCCTATGGAAATTGTGCGATAGGATTTCCCTAGAAATTACAAACTCTTTCTGGCATTTTGGGTTGGGTTGTTCAGATTGGTTGACTTCACCATGGCATACACCATGAAAAATGGTCTATATACCTCTAATTTCCCTTAGAATAATTCCTTAGTGAAATGCCTTTACTTCCTTCCTTTGGTGAATAAAATTACTAACAAGAGATTTTTAAGTTTAAATCATGAAAATATATCCATACAACCAATTTCAAAGTACTCAAATGAATGGGAATGCCCTATGCACATAATTTCATCAAACTACCCTACACTTTGTTTGATTGTTTTTCCCCAAACAAATTCCTAGATAATCATTTCAATGGAGTTACCAAAGAAACAAGTAGAAGTGTCACATTTTATATCTACTAAAATAATATGGATTTTTAATGAAGTATCATTAAAATTACAACAATCGTTCTTCATGACTCACCAAATTTGTGAAATTAGCTAACAAAGTAGGCCTAATCCAAAAACTCCAACCATTCATTCATAAATCATTATTGTTTAAAACTAAATTTGTCCTTTATCTTTAAAACAAAGTCCCACCCACCATTTCTATATCTTCATAAATTTATATTGGTTAATCATAGATTTAATCATTGCCAATTGGCAAGCTACCACTTTTATTGGTCACACAACCCCATTGACTTTCATCTTTTATAATATGATGAAAGGTCATAAATTGTTTTGGGAATTCCTTTACATATCTCGAATAATATTGTGATGAGATACTAGGAAAAAATTGGGCCCACTCTCATGTCATATCATGATGGACATATGTAGAAAATCAAGATTTCATGAAATTAAGACCGTGTGATAACCACTAGTGCGACAAAAATAATTCCCACACCTCACCTCTATTTATGCACAAATTTATTTTCATTTTAAGGGGTTACGTAGTCTAAATTACTCCATCAAAAAGTCCATTTTAGATATAATGATTTATGAATTAATAACTAAAATTTTTTCCACATGTTTTACAATGTTTATAAATATCACAGAAAAAGTTTATCAATCCATACATATGAGAAATTTTTATAAATAATCCCCAAAATCAATTTTTATCCAGTTTATCTAAGTATGTGGAACCTATAGAATCCATTTACAAGGATCCTAAGAAAACATGTCATCCCAGGTAATGTTCAATCATCTAACCAAATGAAGGGCCAAATGTTGGTGCCCTTCCCCACTCTTAAAACTGTCCATAGTCCCCCATGAAGGTAGTAAAGTGGAGAAGGGTTGGAAAAGAAAAATCACGTGAGGGGAGGGATAAAAAAATGAAATAAAATATTGAGAACCAAAATACTTCCCTAGAAAGATGGTAAAGAGAAGAAAGAAAATGGGATGTGAGTGCATACCAAGCTGAAAAGTGGCTTCAAGATGGAAATAGGGAGTCACCTTCTGACTAAACAGAGAAATCAGAAAGGGTGAAGAAATAATTTCAAATTAGTAGTAGGGAGAATGAAAAGGGAGAACATTATCACACCATGAAAATTCAAAAAATAATTGTGAAAAGAGATCATAAACGAGTTACGTAAGACAAAGTTGATGAAAATAATACCAATAAACCTTAATTAGAACCACACCCTAGAGGGATTAGAGGTTTCCTAAAACTGATCATGAGTGGTTTCATCCCATGTGGGGTCTACCTAAGGTGGAGTGGTGGCCATCCCAGTGGTGGGATTAGAGAATTCAAAGGGAACTCCCATCGATGAGGAGCCCCATGTAGGATCTGGCTGAAATAGAGAATCGCTATACGTGTAAAAAGAGAGAGGCTAATTGGGCACTACATGGTGAAGATCAGGCTCAGGGAGGTCGGCCATGCTGAGTCCCACCACCTAGTGCCTAGTGGCCTCTAAATACCAATAAAACATGGAATAAGAGTCATTTTTACACTTACAAAAAAGACCTGGATCTCGGTATGGAGTCCCCTGAAGGTTTGGGTAGTAAGGATAGGGAGGAAGTATGGGTGATGACATAAAGGTGGGATGGGTAGGTGGGTGATATTCCTCAGTGTGGGGAGAGGAGTGGTGGTAGGATAGAGGTGTAATGGGTGGTGCCTCATCCTTGATGGCCTCACGCTGGTGTTCAGTGGGTCCTTCCACATGCTGGCCACATAACCAGTATCTATGACAATTATACTCAATAATTCTCATGCGATGGAAGGGGGTAAGATCAAATTTAGGGGATGATGGAAGCTGAGTAAAAATAACAGTATCATACTCAATATCTAGATGGCCCATTAATAGAGTGATGAAGAGCCCAAAAAAATTTCCCCCTTCGGTTTAAAAAACATGTGTTGCTGGTACTATGTAAATATCTAGGATAGGTTATGCTCAACACATGTGGCCATTGAATGAAAGAGAAACATATCCCAATGGTTTAAATTTCCTTCACTTTCGAATCAGGCGGTAACAAATTTAGTGATAACTCTATACAAAATAAAATGAATTAGGTTGAGTAGCTATAATGATCTAGCAGTTTGGGGAATATAGGGATCCACTGGTTGAGAAACGGTAGCCCAAAAAGATCCTACAGAGGTTGGATCCCAGTCGAGGGGTGCCTCGACATAGGCAATAGTCTCAACATGGGAATGGTCATAAATTCTGAAAAATGTAGAAAAATCACTAAGGAGGAATTGGAATCAGATATAGAAAGTGCCTGGGTGAGATGACCTTGGTCAATGAATCATCGAAGCTCCTAAGAAATTTTTACAGTTTTTAGATTCTTCAGGTCAAATCAGTGGGTGGTGTTGACCTGACGAGTAATCAAAACCCGATACCGATTATTTTCTTCCCTTTTATAGAATTTTAGGTGAGGGAAAAAACGGTTCAGAGAGCTTGAGGCAAGTGGGATATTGGATATTTACATGATGAAAAGTTGTAGAAACCTATAGTAAGTAGAATACACACACAAATATTGTATATTTTACAACAATAATAGATAGAAAATTGAAAAATTATTAGGCAGAACCAAAATTATCTATGGTAAGGGAAAAATCTGGAAACATTTAAGCATTTAAATGGGGGATGTTGTTATAAAACCATATTTTTTTTTGTGTTTTTGTTGAAGTTTTGAAGAAAAACATAGGTGGAGAATGAATAATCAAAAGAAACTTGAAAAAAATAAAAATCAGACAAGGGGGTTGGAAAAAGTTGGGACACATGAACCCTAGGGAGAAAGGGAATAAGAAGAAGGGAAGAAGAAGGAGAAGAGGAGGAAGAAGAGGAATAAAATGATACCTAAGACTTTGATTCATTGGTAGGAATGAATATTTAAGGAGATGGAGAGGGAGGGTGAAGGTGTAACACATTATGAGGAGGGGGGGGGGGTGGCGACATGATTAGGGGTTGAGAAAGGGGGAACAAAAAAACATTTTTGGGTGTAAAAAATTTTTCGGGTTTTTTACCAATGTGCATGGTTTCATCACCCAGTTTATAAAATTTTGAAAAAACCATGTGTATGGCCACTGGAAGAGTTTGGAGTTGTCTCATGGTATTAACACATAGTTAGGGGCAACCCTATGCAAACCATGCATGTTGTTATGTTTGGATTTTTTTTTGAAAATCTTCCTTGTTTTAATAAATTTCACCCCATTTTGAATAAAAACACTTGTTCCCCATTATTTGAATAGATTATTTGAGTTTTCTATAGAATATTTTAGTTTTTCATATTAAAAATTCAATAATCTATCTATCAAATTGCATTGATCCTATGACTAAAACACACAAGAAGTGAAAAAAACACTAACATGCACTCCTAAGCAAACAAAAACACAAAATTATTTTTATATAATTATTAGAATTCATGGTTACCTCCCAGTCAGTTCTTTATTTAATGTATCAAGCTCAACATAACTGGGCCTTTTACTACCTAAATTTAATGGTGGAGACCATTCCCACTATGTCTTCCATGTGAAGATAAGGTTTGAGACACCGTCGATTCACCTTAAATGGTTGAACATCTAGTCCAATGGCTTCCACCTCACCATGGTTGATGAACATGATCAATTAGAAAGGTCCCAACCACCGGGGCTTCAATTTCCCTAGAAAAAATATCAATAGTGACTTAAACAACAATACCTTATCACCGGGTTGGAATGACTTCCAGGAAATCATGTACCCATGGACCACTGTTATCTTTTCATTATACATATCGGTATTCTCATATACCTTCCACCGAATTTCATTGAGCTCCATCAGTTGAAATTTTCATTTTTCTTCCGCAACCTTATATCATAATTCAAGGTCTTCACAACCCAATAAGATTTATTCTCAAGTTCCATCGGTAGATGAAATGGTTTTCCATAGTTTAAACGGAATGGGGACATACCCAGAGGTGTCTTGAAGGTGGCCCGATATTCCCATAAGGCATTATCAATTACCTTTTACGATTCCTTCCTTGATTCTCCCACAGTCTTCTCCAAGATTTTCTTAAGTTCATGGTCAGATACCACCACTTGGCCACTAGATTGGGGAGGGTAAGGTGTCCTTGTGTTATACCTCACTTATTATTTCATAAGTACATTCCTTATCAAAGAATTGTCAAAATGAATCCCTCTATCACTGATCAGAACTCAAGGAACACCCAATATACTAAAAATATTATTCTTCCAAAAGGAAACTACAACCTTTTCTATATTTTACGTTGTAGCATCAGCTCTCACCCATTTAAATACATAATACACACAAAAAATATGTATGAGTTTCCATATGATGGGGGAAATGGCCCCATGAAATCAACACCACATACATCTAAGACCTCGACCTCAAGGATGGGGTGTTGAGTAATTTCATCTCGGTTCCCCATGTTACTAGTACGATGACACTTATCACAACATGCTATAATGTATTATGCATCTTTATGCATGGTGGGCCAGAAAAATATATATTTCAGAATCTTTTCTATTGTACGGTCTAGTCCATGATGGCCCTTGATGGCGAGTAATGACCAAACAAAATAATTCCTTTAATTTCATATTCTGAGACACAGTGGTGAATCACCCCATATCCACATGAGCGGAAGAGTACTGGATCTTCACAAAAATATATTTTTACTTCTGAAAGAAACCATTATTTTGTTGGAAAGTAAGATCAGGGTGAACCACTCTTGTAACCAAGTAATTGGCCATGTCATCATAACATGGGAGAGGTGTCACTTCAACTGAGAAAATATGCTCATCCAAGATTTCTTCTTTGATTTATCTATCATCCGCTATTTCAAAATGAGGCAATTATAGACAAGAGAGATGATCAATGACTATGTTCTCACTTCAATTTTTGTCACGTATTTCCAAGTCAAACTCTTGGAGGAGAAAAATCCAATGGATGATTCATGGTTTTTAATCCTTCATATTCAAAAAATATTTATGTGCTTCATGGTCAACATAATGTATATCATTTGATAGAACTAAATAATATCAGAATCTATCAAATGCAAAAACTACTGCTAGAATTTCTTTCTCTATGGTAGTTTAGTTAATTTCTTCTTCATTCAAGGATTTTATTGCATAGTATATTGGTCTGAAGATGCGATTTAGCCACTATCCAAGAACTGATCCTAGAACATAATCACTTGAATTACACATAATTTCAAATTGGTCCTCCCAGTTTGGGAAAATCATGATAGGATGCTCAACCAATCTTTGCTTCAAGAGCTAAAAGGCTGCAATGCATGCTTCATCATATTCAAAGATAAAATCATTGGAAAGGAGATTGGTCAGTGATTGAGATATCTTTGAGAAGTCACGAAATAATCATCTATAAAAATATTCATGTCCATGAAAACTTTAGATTTCTTGGACATATGTTGGAATGTGCAGTTGTGATATTACTTCAATATTTCTACGGTCAACTTCAATTCCTTTCATGGAGATCCAATAGAACAATATGATGTCATTTTGCACCGTAAAGTGACATTTCTCCTAGTTTAAGACCAAATTAGCGTGATTGCTGCATTCTAGGAATAATTCCATATTTTTAAAGAATGCGTTGAATGATTTTACCTAGATTGAGAAATCATCCATAAAAACTTCCAGAATCTACTCTACCATGTTGTGGAATATCACCAACATTCATCATTGGAAGTTGGATGGTGCATTGCACATACCAAAGGACATCTGTCGATAGGAAAAAGTTTCATAAGAAAATTTAAAGGTTCTTTTCTATTAATCTTCAATAGTAATATGAATATGATTATATCCAGAATAACCATCTATATGTAGTAGAACTTGTGCCCCACCGATAACTCCAATATCTGAACCATGAAAGAAAGTGTGAAGTGATCGTTCCATGTGGAATCTTTAATCATCTAGTATTATACACATACTTTACATCCTATAACCATTCTTGTTGGGTTGAGTTCATTCTTTTCATTGGATATCATGGTGATACCCCCTTTTTGGGAAGCACTTGCAAAGGAATCACTCATGGGCTATAAGAAATCAGGCAGATGATTCCCACATCCATTAGATTGATCACTTTATTCTTTACTACCTCCTTCATTTGAGGGTTTAGCCTCCACTTTGGTTGTATATAGGGCTTGTATCCTTCCTCATGTATCATCTTATGTGTGGAAATAGTTAGATTTATTCCATTAAGATAAACAATTGTCCACCCAATAGCCTATTTTCTTTGATTTAGAACCTGTATAAGCGTATCTTCTTGATCTTGTGAGAGGGAAACATTGAGTATAACTAGAAGCATGTGATTATATCCCAAGTATCCATATTTCAAAAAGGATGGGAGAGGATTTTGTTCAAGCTGTGGGGATTTAAGAACTAAAGGTACAATTGGTTCTACCTTGGCCAACTCTAGAATATCCAGAAGTACCATACACTGCCAATAGTGACCTCCTTGGCCTGTGATAAATTACATATCCTTTGGTTCATAATTGGGAAGGATGTCTCCAATGTCTGGTTCATCAGTGATAGAAAAACATCCCATGTCACATTCCATGTATCCAAAGTGATTATCTACTATAGTTAATTGACAACAGTCCTCAATTTTCACAAGTGATGCTTTCTTAACATCTTTTAAGACTTCGTTTAATACCTTTTCATCCTCTACTCTAAAGATAAATTCTCCTTGGTGAACGTCTGTCAATACTTTTCACATAGACAAGAAGGGTCTTCCCAAAACAATAGTTCCCTCTTGGTCTTCCTCCATATCAAGTATGATAAAATCAGTAGGAAGAATGAACCTTCCCACTTTAACCAACACATCCTCAAGATCTAATTGCACAAAGGATTGTAAAACTTTCTATATCTTAGATCTTTGGAGAATGAGATTTCCAAACCACCTTTGTTCATTCCTTAGTGAGATTAATGGTTCCCAAAATCTTCATCTTCCTTTTTTTCAAGGGATCCACTTCACAAACTTCGTATATATTGTAATTTGAGTCAATGGATCTGTGAAAGTAATCTTAATGTGAATTTTTCAGAATACCTCCATAAATATTCCAAATTTTCAATCTATCTTACTTTTCTTCATTTGTTCTGGAAATGGTAAGGCGGGTTCATAAGTCTTGAACACCTCTTTTCCATTACCATGTAAGGTCACCTTTTCTTTTGAAAATCAATATGATGAGGGGGATTCCTCGGCTTCAGCTTCTCTATCTGAAGAGGGTGAGGGTTGATCTATATTTTTAGTTTCACCTTTATTTGTGGTTAATTTCTTGGGAAGCTCCTTCCCAATTTGTAGAGTGACAATATTATCCTCCTCCAATGGAATCTTTTTTGTGTTACCCGATAATGCTTCAGGTTTCCTTGAAGAGAGATGATCGGAAAGATGTTCAATCTAATTTTCAAGGCTTTGAATAGACACCTCCTAATTATGAAATCTTATCTCAGAATTTATAATAAATTTTTAAATAATTTCTTATAGAATTGATGGGTGTCCCTACTGAGGTTGTTGTGCAACTGGTTGAGGTTGTGGCTACCTTGGTTGTTTCGTTGGACAAGGGTTTTGAAACCCTAGTTACTAGAAGGATACCTACTGAAATTGGTTTCCCTATTTCCATTAGGGATACATATTTTGATACTACTTATTCCTATAACTAGGTGGTATTTGTGGTTATGGCTGAGGGTTTTATTGATTTTGTCCCCAAACCATGTTCATATTATCCTACTAAGCTAGGTTTTGGTATTCATGGAACATATTTGGCCCTCGGTTTTATGAAACATAATTTACCTCACATTTTGAAGGACCAACACTTAACTCTGGGAATTCTTCCATAACATGGTTATCACCACTTTCACTTCATACTAGATAATTAACTTCTTGAACTTGGGATGTGGTATTCAAATTCAACGCATCAATTTTATTTAACACAACATCGAGTTGGCCAGCAAGCATTGTAGTGGTATCAATGTTATGCATTCCTATATTTTAGGTTCCCCACTCATAATTCCATTGGAATCTATTTTCTGACATATCCTCTAACAATTCAAATAGTTACTCAAGGTATTTTCCCATGACCGTTCTACCTATAGCCACATCCACCACTGATTTAGTGTTCGTAGTAAGTCCGCCATAAAAAGTTTGGACTTGCATCCACAATTAAAGTCCTTGATGATGGAATTTCCTCAACATATCCTTGAAAATATCCCAATATTCATATAGGGACTCCAACTTATGTGGTTGAAAGTTGTGAATTTCATTATGTAATGTCACCATCTTGGAGGGAGGAAAATAATTGGAAAACAATTCCTTGGCCAATGCCTCCTAGGTGAGTAAGGAACTTTGAGGCAATACTTTAATCCAATACTTTTCATTTTCCATTAATGAGAAGGGTAATAAGTGAAGATGAATGGTATCCTTAGACACTCCATGGTAACATAATATATCACATATTTCTAGAAAATTGGAAAGATAAGCATCGAGGTCATCACTTAGTAAACCCCCAAACTGAATCTTATTTTGGATGAGCTGAATAATGGCTGGCTTGATCTCAAAATTTTGGGCTTGCACTAGTGGTATGGAAATAAATGTATCTGCTCCATGAATAGAAGGTAGACCATATTTCATAAGGGTTCGTTGTGGTGGAATTTTTTCTTAAGGATGTTGTTGAATAAACTACTACTCCTGTGGGAAATATTGATGTTGATTTGGGGGTAAATATGGATATGGCTCTGGTGGAATGTATTATCGGGGCTGTTGCGGTCCATATCTCGGGGAAAATTGAGCTGGTTTCCATTAATGATTCCTTAGCATGAAATCCATAAAATTGGCTGGTGGATGTTGGCTCTTCTCACCCTCACCAGCAAGCTATTGGTTCTTTTTGTCATCAAGAATAAACTATTTTCCAACTCCTTGGACAATAACCGGTTCTCTCTTTTCTAAATTTTCCATGGAGGCGTTTTGGTTATGCTCCCCTATAAGTGCTCAACATTGCCTTGAGATCGTATATTCAATTTTGGGATCAAGCATAAGTATATATGACGGATTTTCTACCTTGGAATGAGTAATCCTACCACTCATGTACTTATGGTTCTGCACAATTCTAATCAATACACCAAGAATAAATAAAAAAAATGAAAAAAATCGAAAACAGAATTAGTGTCTAGAATTTTTTTCCAGTAATTTATGATTTTTATTTTCATGTAATTGATAAACACACAATTGTACAAAACACCATTAAATTTACTTCCCAAAAAATGATGCTATAATTTTGCGTCGTTCCAGCCAAAGTGTTATTTTCAGTGGCCCAAATTGAATTACCAACTCTTACTACTAGTATAGTGTAATTATGGGATCAATCCACAGGGAGGGAGAGTTAATGTGTTCTGTTTCTCAGGATTTAGATTAATTATGTGAATATTGCTGAACATTAGATTCAATGTTTGAGATTTTTAACATGTTCCAATGATCGAGTAACCGATTATCCAATTTCTTTGGGGATTTTCCTTAAAGACATAAAAAATGTTGAAAATTGGTTTTGAGGAAAAATGGAGAGAACACATCATGGCTATGGGTGATGAAGGTCATAAAAAAATCAATTTTATTATTATGTATTTTTGTTCATAATAACTCACATCTCTTGGTGAAAATAACAGAATTTACTTGATCCAGTGTGTTCTATTTAAATTAGTAGCAATTAATTTCTTGGTCTGAGAATTAACTTCTCTTAACTTTGTAATAGAAAATCCCTTATGTGACAACTTATGATCCCAATGGTCATAGGTTTACTTCATCTTAACCTCATTGAAGATCCCTAGAAACACAATTTTGGGACAAATATGGTATTTCAAGCGATATTTTAGAAAAGCGTTTCAAAGGAAGTTACGAGAGGATGATGAAACAACATGAATGTAATAAAAAAAATTTATTGACAAAAAACCTTAATTATCCAAACCCCAATACATAGAAGAATTATCTACACATTGAATAAATAATAAAATAAAATCTCTCGATACAAGAAGGGTTCATTTTAGGTGAATATGGAAATAATAACAATAGAAAAATAACATGAAAAATACTAAAAAACTACCTAAAATGATTTTCAAGCTCCCTCCCAGCCAATATTTTTACCTTTGGATGATGACCCTCTGTCCAAAGAGTCTTCCCCTCCTTAATTCCCCATCCCCCATTGTCCAAGGGTTGTTAGAGGTCCAAATCCTAGGTCAATGGATGGGTAGGAAGTGTAGATAGAAAGAAATGGTCAATCTACTAACTCCCGCACGGTTACAACACTTGGTTAGGGGAAACCATGTGCAAACCATGTGGATGGTTCTATCCACACAAGAGGCAATTCATGGTTTCCTAGATTGGTCCGCACAATTTGAAAAACTGTGCGGGGGCCTCTACCTGAAAATTTCATGGCCTGCACGGTTTCCTGGGGGATTTTCACAGTTTTTCAAACTATGCAAAAACTGTGTGGGAATCTCTTCCTTGAAATTCCAAACATTATATGGCCTTTTGGGTTGGGGTTCTTGTATTGGGTGACTTCACCATGGTATACACCATGGAAAAAGGGTCCATATGCCCTTGATTTCTATCTGAATAATCCCTTAGTGAAATGTATTCAATTCATTCCTTTGGTGACTAAAATTCCTATCAAGATAGGTTTAGGTTGTGAAAATCATTATAATATATCCATACAACAATTTTCAAAGTTCTTAAATGAATAGAAATTCCCTATACAGAAACCTTTTAATGGAGGCTCAATCTAAAAATCTATATGATTCACGATTCTATTAAGTGATGGTGGGTAATTGTCACCCAAGTTTGTCAGTATCGGGATATGGTTTAGACAGACTTATTGATGGTATTATATGAATATTATTTCCCATTGAAACTGAGAGAAGAATGGGTATGGAATATATAATTTTACACTTGGGTACTATGTCCATGATGGAGTATTTATCTCATTCCACAAAGTCCCAACATTTCACCTCGAATCTCATTGGTTATGTTTTTATGATGACAAGACAGTTTGAGGATGGTCTCATGTATTCCATTTTATATTAGTTAAACATCTTCTAGTTGACTACAGTTTCAAAAATTGTAAAGAATTACCTTATCACCAATTAGAACCTAAGTGGATATGATAGTGTGGGGTATGTTATTTTGACAATGAGATTGGGAATATACTCATCTAGAAGCCAAAATAATCACCTTGAGTCTACTCATGGGGGAAATGGTATCCAAATGAAAAAAAATAATATTTATGTGACATGTCATTAGTGCAGGATGGAAGGACACAAAAAAAACCATTTCAATAGAGAAATTGTTGATTTTTGAGCCTATGGTAAGATGGTGCATCTTTAGTGATTTTGTAGGACCATCCCATCTGTTTTTAATGAGAGAGTATACTCACCAACTCTTCCCTTAGGAGTATGACCGATAGCTCCTAACTAAGAATTCAACTGGAATACTACTGGCCATTTAGGCCAAGGGGGTGGCTATGGCCAAGGAATATAGACTTTTGATTTACAGTTTTAGTAGAGAAATCCTTCTCTAAGTATTCAGGTTGTATCTCATAGCTATAGTCTAGACCAGTCACATACTGTGAGACCAACACCCGAGGAACAGAGTGTCATGACTTCTACTGTATGAGGTGTGATTTTAGTATCCTCTACTTTATTATTTTCCTTATTTAACATTTTCACTTCACATTCATTCATATTTGTTTTTATGATAGAATGTTTTACCCTCAAGATCATTTACTTTTATAGAGTAATAACATTGGATAATTTTTTGGGGATGTAATCAGAGAGTGTACAACAATGAAAGGATTTAGACCTTTATATAGGTGACTATCTTTGCAAATGGAACTTATTTACCCTCAAGATGATGGGTTTTTATATTATTCTTAGAATGGGATGGTTAGTTACCTACAATGATTATGTCTATTTATATCGTTGGAGGGTATCTTTCACCTCTTTTAATGGATATAGTGACATTCACAAGGGTGAATGGGATATCTAGGAAAATTGAGATGTACCAAAACATCAAAGGTTGGGTGGAGTGATAACCCATATTGCGAGCCTTTTTATAAATAATAAGGGTGTACATCAGATGGATTTCCCCCCATTAGTATTGTGTTTCAAAGATGTTTTCTCTGATGAATTTTATGGACTACCCCCAAGGGATATTTAGAATTCACTATTGGGGTTCACTTATGTAAAGTCCCGTGTTTTTGAACCGGGTTAAAATACAAATGTTTTCAAATTTGTTTTCAATTTATCAACGGTTCATTTTTATTAAACTGAGCTCTAGAATTTTATTCTGAGTGTTGGAACACCTAATGGTGTCATTTCTGGAATTGCGTAATTACCCGATAAATTTTAGCAGGTGTCCTGATGAGTCTTAGGTGAACCAGATCCGGAAAAATACACTTTAATGGATCTGTATGGGCAGTGCATGGTTGTGGTCCAACCTCTGCATTTTATCTTATTTAATAAATTATTATTATTTTTTTAATTAAATATGATTATATGAGATTTTTTGATTAATTAAAATAAATTTTTAATAATAATAATAATAATGAAGTTATTATTACTATTATTGTGGTTGTTAAATTTATCAAATGTTAAAGAATTAATTAAATGGTTGTTGTAGGTATTGACGTGGATTTTGGGTTTATCAAAGATCCGTTTTATTTAAATGAATATTTTCTGAATTATTAAAGGACCATTTTTTTATTAAATGGAAGAATGTGCTAATAATAATAATGTCATTATTATTATTACGAAGTCAAAAATTATTTTGATACTTTGAGATTTTAATTGCATGTTAAAGGAGTGTATCATTTATGATAATTAAATGTAGCTTTTAAGCTTCTCAAAGAAACTTTTAATTAATTGAGGGGTTTTGTGTTAGAGTTTTTATCTTATTAATGATATTTTATTAAATTGGGGGTTTGGGTTTTTAAATAAATGATAGTTTGAATAATAATAATAATGATGTTATTATTATTTTTTGGTTACTTAGTTAAATAAATGTTAAAATAATTTAATGATCAATATGGAGTTTTATAATTAATTACGAAACATTGATTACAAGAATAATAAATGAAGGTTAAAAACGAATTGGATAATTAATGTGAATTTAAATGGGGAGGTTGGACATAATTAAAATGGGAGTTTAATTGTTTTTTTAATACAATTTAATAATGGGGTTCGTCAAAGTTCTGTTTTTATTTAATGGGGTGTAATATTTAGGTGAATTTAATGAGGTTGTTGGGTATCTCAATGAAATGCTTAATTAAATAAGCAGTTTCTAATTTAATGAAGGAGTGTGGTTATTTAATAGAGTTGTTGGGTTATATCAAAGGTTTGAGTAATAATAATTATATTTTTATTATTATGGTTTTACGAGTGTCATAATTATTGATCATTTTGGATATTATTATTATAAATAATAATAGTAACAAATTGGGGAGTTTTGGTTGGAATTTAAAAAAAATAAATGTTTTAATAATAATAATAAGGATGATTTAATATAATAATAATAATTTTGTTAATTAATTAAATTCAAGGAAAAACGATGTTTATTAATTGTAGGAAAGGGATTATTTTTTTATTACTTTGAAGTCAAAGAGATTTTAATTTTATTGAGGTGTAAAGGGGAATTTGATTTTCTCCAATGAAACGTTTCCTTTAAGAAAGATTAATTGTGGAGTTTTTTACTTTTTAGATAAGTGTTTAATGTGTATAAAAATAATAATAAAATGAGTATTATTATTACGTTTTATTATTATTATTATCGAATTAATGGTAGTATTATTATTGGGTTTTAAGAGTTTAATAATAACTATTATTAATGGAAATTAATTTAGGGGTTTGAAAAAGAAAATAAAGGGAATCAAATTCCCCTCTTCTTCCTCCCTACACACAAGGTGCAACACGCACGCAGCAGCAAACCCCATGACACTGCCCCTTCCTCCCTCCTTTGAGCTCCCTCCTCGGCTTGTGATCCTTCCCGTGGTGCGACCAAGAGGCACGCGAACCCCCGAGTGAACCTCCCTGCAGCAGTGCGACACCCAGGCGGAGCTCCTGCAGCGCGCGACCCCCGTGGCACAACCCCCCTTCGAGAAATACCTAGAGGCGCACCACCCCTCTCTCGGAATCCACTTTGCATGAGACAATTCCCCTTGGACTCTTCACGAATCTTATCAGCCTCATCAAGGTGAGTCTGTCTGCGTATAACTGGTGATTCACATCGATCATTTGAATCCTCTCTATCGCCTTATTTTGTCAGCTAAAACCCAAAGGTTCTGGTTTAATCAGATCATTGCGTTCCTCTATTTTTAGGATATGCGAATGTTGACTCGGGACCCATTGGTCCATAATCCAACATCTTCCGCCAAGGGCGAGGCAGATGGTATCGAATTGTCTTCTTATTGTTGGTTCGAGTTAGATTCTAAACCCTCGGTTTGGTTTTTCACCGATTATAATAAGGCCTGTTAAATTTTTGTCTGAGTTCCTGGTACCAAGTTAGAGGTGCGTTGTTCATTACAACTTTGATTTAGTTTACCAGTTTAATATATGTAATTTTTGTTGATCAATTTAGACAAAGGGCACACACACACACACACACACACACACACACACACATATATATAAAGGTGTGTGCACGTTCGATTACGGACCAGTTGTGGACTGGTTGCTGCCAAGTACATTAAAGCACTTCAGATTTAAAATGGTGCCACCCTGAGGTAGGGTCTCAAATCCTTAGAAATTTATTTTAAGAATTATAGATTCTTTAAATAAATTGAGAATGTAAGTTTCCTTGATTATGATATGTTGATTCATGACACTTTTGATGTTATTAAATGATGTTTCCCATGTGAGATAAATGAGGGCTTGAACTTGTGTTGTTTTTAAGCATGATTTTCTAATTTGGTTAAAGTGATATGATTAAATAGTTAAATGATTTTAATGGGAAGAATATATAATAGGGTAATTAATTGTAGAATTAATTATCAAGTAATGAGTTGGAATAAAATTTGTGGCTTTTAATGATGATTGGTAATATTGAATATTTGACATGTTCAAAAGTATAAATTTAAAATTGGTAATAATTAATGGATGGAATAATTATTACATGTTAAATGTTAAATGGTTAATTAATTTATGATTGGTTTAATAGATAATAATTAATTAATTAATTATTGAATTAATTAATTTTCATGCATTAAATTAATATTGTGAATTGATTGTTTGTTACGACTGTTGGCCAAGGGTACTTTTTGATACTTGTTAGATTTCCATGCATTGAGTTGTCTTGGATGGAGTTGTTCTATATTATGAGATGATGCGTGAGATGGTTGCTAAATATATGGGCTTGTTCAGCTTGTTTTGTGATGATTATGACATGCATGTAAATTGTTAATGTCCTGGATGAATCACTGTTTGAGTGGACGGGTTCAGACATGTTAATGAATTTGGATAATTAAATGTTGAGTTAATTATTTATTTGGATTTCTAAGAACAATTAATTGTTAATTAATTATTTACTATTGAGATGTGAAATGGTTAATTAAGGGTTGACTTTTGATGGGCGATTTATGTTGTTAATTAGCTGTTTAATGAAAAAACGATTTGGATTAATTAATTTATGAATTAATTAATGGATGGTTTTACGGTGTTAGAGATGGTGTTCTACACCAACGATAAATATATATGTATGATTGAAAAACGGGTTGTGAGACAAGGACTGAAGCTCCAAATACTCACGGGGTGATAGAAATGGTGTTCTACACCAACGATAAATATATACGTATGATTGATAAATGGGTAGTGAGACAAGGACTGAAGCTCCAAATACTCATAGGGTGCTAGATATGGCATTCTAAACCCATCTTGCAAGAAAATATTCTTTTACGGGTAAGGGACAGATGCTCCAAATACCTAGGGGTTGTGAGATAAGGGCTGAAACTCCAAATACTCACGAGGGTGCAAGAAATGATGTTCTACACCCATTAATTAACATTGGACTGTGGGTCCAATTTTTCATGCATGAAATGAGTTAATGGTTAATAAAGGCTGTTGAGACATGATGATTTGTGAATTATTTATGAGGAAGGTTTCAGACTTATTTATGAATTGGGTGAACTACTTTTAGTGGGCAGGCTCAGACTTCGTATATAAATGGTTGAATTGAATAACTTATAATGCGTTATCCAAGAAAAAGAACAAGCTTAGAATTAGTCTTTACTTTGATTACTTAGATGGTCATTAGAGACATCTGTGGTGAGTGATTTATACAAGAGATTTTGGGCGTAGGCTGAATATCAAGACCTTCATAATTTATTAAGATTGGAATAATTAATAACCGATTAATGATTATGTAATCAATATTGAGTATGAATGACAAATGTATAATGCAGGTTCAGACACCAGCTAAGGGCTGAAGCAGGTACTTGGGTATATAGTTACATTGTACTATTTACTTAATTTATGCATGCCCTCACATGTTATAAGTTATTTATTAAATGTCTAGTTTGGGGTAGACACCGGTGGTGCCAGACTACTGGGATTTATATCTGACACCCTACTCGGGATGCCATTGCACTGGGTACCCAAGTATATTATTTTTGGTTTCTAGACTTTTCTATTTGCATTTACTTGGGAGTTAGGAGCACATTGCCGAGTGGAGGCTCAGGAATCTCGAGGAGATCGTACTTGGGGCTTTGAGTCATTATTTATTTTTTTATGCATTTAATTGTAAAGCATGCTGTTTTGTTCACTGTTTTCTACTTTTGTATTATTAGCAAGTCATGCATGCATCTGCTTTATAATTTGGCATTGGCCACATGTTTTGTAAAAGATTTTTAAAATATGTTTTCCGCTGCTTATTCATTTATTATACTGTTTCCTCTATTTATTTCCTTTGTCAATTTTTGAACACTAAAATTAGGGTATAGTATCCCCACTGACTATCCTTAGACCCTTACTGCTAGTCGGCAGCCTATGGAATACATGGAGGCGCGCTTGAGGTCATGTAGTGACCGGTCCGCCCTCCGGTTTAGTGGTGAGCAGGGTCAGGATGTTACAAAGTGGTATCCGAGCGAGGTTTAGGTTTTCTTTCATTTCCTTTGTCTTTCTGTTTTGGGGTTGGTAGACAGGAGACTAGGAATGTGTCGGTTCTTGGGTTAATAGCCGTGCTTGGGACTGATCACCTCATGTACAGGAAATGACCGAGTGGCTAGGGATGTTAATTTATCTTTATACTATTAGAGGTTACAATTGATATGTTTCACCTTGAGTGACTGGTATATTTTCTGCTATTTTTTGATTTTGAGAATTTTGAAAAATAATTGTCTTGGCCTGATATGGCAAGGAAGTTTCGTACATGCATCAACTTAGTCACTTGGAGATTCACATTTCATGAATATAACATGACATGTAGTTGCATTAGTAGGATTCCTGCTACTTTGGATTGTGTTCCTTGGGTTAAATGCCATGTTTTGATCTGCTTTAGCATGCCTCTCTAGATAGCTTGTTCTGGTAATAGATTTAACATGCTTGAGTGATTATATTCCATACTGTTTCAGTTATTATCATGTTTTTTTGTTGTTCCATGCTTCTGTGTTATAGCATGTTGTTGTGTTAGTGCTTATGCTAACATGTTAGAGATGTTTTGGATATGTGAAATGGATATAAAATGTTAAATAAATTTTGATTGTGATAAATGGGAGCCAAATTACAGCGATAAGGTGTATGGGAGCCATATCGATTGGTAGATGGCCACACATGTGTTTGAACCTTATACAACCATAATATGTTTGAAAATGGTTACAAATGTAAAACTGCTGAGTTTTGATTATAATGAACTATTGTTGGGTTGCTTTTGGAAGAACCCAGATTGAATAAATGTGAACTTTGGAGGTCTGCTTTTCTGTTAAAGGAATTTAGATTCTAAATTTCTTATTTATATTTGAATAACTTTGAATGATGATTAAAGAGGATATTTGTGATAACATGCCTATTTTTTATGTAGGTTGTTTTTTTGAAAACCATGTGACTTTTTGTGAATATGTACTTGTGTGTATGCTGAAATTCATTCACATGTTAAAAGGTTGAAATGAATTAATTAAAATTCATAAAAGAGAAGGGGTTTTTGAACCTTGTTATTTCAGTTTTGCGTGACCAAGAGATAGGGTCAATGTTTATGTTTCGTAAGGGTCTAACCTATGGTAGGTAGTACCCATATAATGTCCTAGGATATTATAGTAAGTTCTTCCCACTACTTGGGAGGACTTCTTGGGACTCGGTTGTTTTGGCATGCTGATAGGTTTATGTTACGGATTTTTATGATCAATGTTTGACGTCATGAACATTGTTCGAGGAATTTCACACACATGCATTAATGTATTCTAAAAACATGCGTTGGTGTGTGGCTAATCTTTTCTTGAGATGTGAAGGAAAATCCTAAGGTGGGTATTGTTGCATCATTTTTGATAAACATGTCAGCAGGTAGTGTCGAGATTTTAGAACAGAGTTGTCCGGTAATATTTTGACTGATCTTTTTAAATGACTTTGGTAGGTCGGTCGATTTAGTAGTGGTTCCCGATGGCTTCTCTAGGACGAGAAGTTTTTAAGGTGGGTATATTGTAAAGTCCCGTGTTTTTGAATCGGGTTAAAATACGAATGTTTTCGATTTTTTATCAATTTATCAACAATTAATTTTTCTTAAAAAGAGATCTGGAATTTTATTCTAAGTGTTGGAACACCTAATGGTGTCGTGTATAGAATTGCGTAATTACCAGATAAATTTTAGCGGGTGTCCGGATGAGTCTCGGGTGCACCAGATCCAGGAAAATCCACTTTAATGGATCTGCATTGGCAGCACATGGTTGCGGTCCAACCTATGCACTTTATCTTATTTAATAAATTATTATTATTATTTAAATTAAATATGATTATATGGGATTTTTTGATTAATAAAATAAAGTTTTAATAATAATAATAATTAAGTTATTATTACTATTATTGTGGTTATTAAATTTATAGAACGTTAAAGAATTAATTAAATATAAGTTGAAGGTATTGACATGGATTTTGGGTTTATCAATGAACCGTTTTATTTAAATGAAGAGTTTCAAAATTATTAAAGGACCATTTTTTATTAAATGGAGGAATGTGCTAATAATAATAATTTCATTGTTATTATTATGGAGTCATAAATTATTTTGATACTTTGAGATTTTAATTGCATTATAAAGGAGTGTATCATTTATGATAATTAAAAGTAGATTTTGAGCTTCTCAAAGAAACTTTTAATTAAATGAGGGGCATTGGGTTGGAGTTTTTATCATATTAATGATATTGTAATAAATTGGGGGTTTGGGTTTTTAAATAAATGAATGTTTGAATAATAATAATAATGATGTTATTATTATTATTTTGGTTACTTAGTTAAATAAATGTTAAAAGAATTTAATGATCAATATATAGTTTTATAATTAATTAAGAAACATTTATTACAAGAATAATAAATGAAGGTTAAAAACGAATTGGATAATTAACGTGGATTTAAATGGGGAGGTTGGAAATAATTAAAATAGGTGTTTTATTGTTTTTTTTAATACAATTTAATTATGGGGTTTGTCAAAGTTCTGTTTTTATTTAATGGGGTGTAATATTTAGGTGAATTTAATGAGGCTGTTGGGTATCTCAATGAAACACTTAATTAAATAAGTAGTTTCTAATTTAATGAAGGAGTGTGGTTATTTAATATATTTGTTGGGTTATATCAAAGGTTTGAGTAATAATAATTATATTTTTATTATTATGGTTTTATGAGTGTCATAATTATTCATCTTTTTGGATATTATTATTATAAATAATAATAGTAATGAAATGGGGAGTTTTGGTTGGAATTTAAAAAAATGAATGTTTTAATAATAATAATAATAATTGTTTTGTTAATTAATTAAATTCATGGAAAAATGAATTTTATTAGTTCTGGGAAAGGAATTATTTTTTTTATTACTTTTATGTCAAAGAGATTTTAATTTAATTGAGGAGTAAAGGGGAGATTGATTTTCTCAAATGAAACGTTTCCTTTAAGAAGGATTAATTGGGGAGTTTTTCACTTTTAAGATAAGTGTTTAATGTGTATAATAATATTAATTAAATGAGTATTCTTATTATCTTTTATTATTATTATTATCACATTAATGTTAGTATTATTATTGGGTTTTAAGAGTTCAATAATAACTATTATTAATGGTAATTAATTTAGGGGTTTGAAAAAGAAAATAAAGGGAATCAAATTCCCCTCTTCTTTATCCCTATGCACAAGGTCCAACACGCACGCATCAGTGCACCACATGACGCGACCCCTTCCTCCCTCCTTCAAGATCCCTCCTTGGTGTGAGCTCCATCCCACGGTGTGACCAGAAGGCATGTCAACCCCCGAGTGAACCTCCCTACAGCAGCGCGACACCCGAGCGGAGCTCCTGCAGCGCGCGACCTCCATGGCACAACCCCCCTCCAGGAAATACCTAGAGGCTCACCACCCCTCTCCCAGACTCCACTTTGCACGCGAAGATTCCCTCAGACTCTTCACGAATCTTGTCAGCCTCTTCAAGGTGAGTCCGTCTGCGTATAACTGGTGATTCACATCCATCATTTGACTCCTCTCTCTCGCCTTGTTTTCTCAGCTAAAACCCAAAGGTTTTGGTATAATCTGATCATTGTGTTCCTCTATTTTTAGGATATGTGAATGTTGACTCATGACCCATTGGTCCATAATCCAACATCCACCTCCAAGGGAGAGTCGGATGGTCTCGAATTGTCTTGCCGCCATTGGTTCTGGTTAGTTTCTAAACCCGTGGTTTGGTTTTGCACCGTTTATCTTAAGGCCTGTTAAATTTGTTTATGAGTTCCTGGTACTAAGTTAGAGGTTCGTTGTTCATTAAAACTTTGATTCGGGCTACCATTTTAATATATGTAATTTTTTTGATCAATGTAGACAATGATCACACACACACACACACAGATATATATATATATATATATATATAAATAAAGGTGTGCGCACATGCGATTACAGACCAGTTGTGGACTTGTTTCTTCCAAGTACATTAAAGCACTTCAGATTTAAAATGGTGCCACCCCGAGGTAGGGTCTCAAATACTTAACACTTTATTTTAAGAATTTTATCCTCATTAAATAAATTTAGAATATAAGTTTCTTTGATAATGATATGTCAATGCATGGAACTTTTGAAGTTATTAAATGATGTCGCCAACGTGAGATAAATGAGGGCCTGAACTTGTGTTGTTTTTAAGCATGTTTTGGTAATTTGGTTAAAGTGATATGATTAAACAGTTAAATGATTTGAATGGGAAGAATGTATAATAGGGTAATTAATTTTATAATTAATTATCAAGTAATGAGTTCGAATAAAATTTGTGGCTTTTAATGATGATTGGGAATATTGAATATTTGACATGTTCAAAAGTATAAATTGAAAACTGGTAATAATCAATGGATGGATTAATTATTATATGTTAAATGATAAATGGTTAATTAATTTATGATTGGTTTAAGAGATATTATTTAATTAATTTATTTTTGAATTAATTAATTTGCATGCATTAAATTAAGATTGTGAATTGATTGTTTGTTATGACCGTTGGAAAAGGGTACTTTTTGATAATTGTTAGATTTCCATGCATTAAGTTGTCTTGGATGGAGTTGTTCTATATTATGAGATGATGCGTGAGATGGTTGCTAAATATATGGCCTTGTTCAGCTTGTTTTGTGATGATTATGACATGTATGTAAATTGTTAAAGTCCTGGATGAATCAATGTTTGCGTGGACGGGTTCAGACTTGTTAATGAATTTGGATAATTAAATGTTGAGTTAATTATTTATTTGGATTTCAAAGAATAATTAATTGTTAATTAATTATTTACTATTGAGATAATTAATGGTTAACTAAGGTTTGACTTTTGATGGGCGATTTATGTTGTTAATTAGTTGTTTAATTAAATAAGAGATTGGATTAATTAATTTATGAATTAATTAATGGATGGTTTTGGGGTGTTAGACATGGTGTTATACACCAACAATAAATATATATGTATGATTGATAAATGGGTTGTGAGACAAGGACTGAAGCTCCAAATACTCACAGGGTGATAGACATGTTGTTCTACACCAACGATAAATATATACGTATGATTGATAAATGGGTTGTGAGACAAGGACTGATGCTCCAAATACTCACGGCATGCTAGACATGGCGTTATACACCCAACTTGCAAGAAAATATTCTTTTATGGGTCAGGGACTGATGCTCCAAATACCCAGCGGTTGTGAGACAAGGACTGATGCTCCAAATACTCATGAGGGTGCTAGAAATGATGTTCTACACCCATTAATTAACATTGGACTGTGGGTCCAATTGTTCGTGCATGAAAAGAGTTAATGGTTAATGAAGGCTGTTGAGACATGATGATTTGTGAATTGTTTATAAGGAAGGTTTCAGAATTATTTATGAATTGGGTGAACCACTTTTAGTGGGCGGGCTCAGACTTAGTATATGAAATATTGAATTGAATAACTTATGAAGCGTTATCCAATCCAAATCAGAAGATTAGAATTAGTCTTTACTTTGATTACTTAGATGGTCTTTAGAGACATCTGTGGTGAGTGATTTATATGGGAGATGTTGGGCATAGGCCGAATATCAAGACCTTCATTATTTATTAAGATTGGAATAATTAATAACCGATGAATGATTATGTAATGAATATTGAGTATGTATGACAAATGTATAATGCAGGTTAAGAGACTAGCTGAGGGCTGATGCATGTACTTGGGTATATAGTTACATTGTACCGTTTACTTAATTTATGCATGCCTTTACATGTTATAAGTTATTTATTAAATGTCCGGGTTGGGGTAGACATCGATGGTCCCGACCTACTGAGATTTATATCTCACACCCTACTCGGGCCGCAATTGCACTGGGTACCCGAGTAGTTTCTTTTTAGTTGCAGGACTATGCTGTTTGCATTTACTTCGGAGTTAGGAGCACAGGATTGAGCGAAGGCTCGGGATGATCGAGGAGATTTCCCTTGGGGCTTTGAGTCATTATTTATTTATTTATGCATTGAAATGTAAAGCATGCTATTTTTTAACTATTTTCTACTTTTGTATCATTAGCATGTCATGCATGCATCCGCTGCATAATTTGGTGTTGGCCATTTTTTTGGTACAAGATTTATAAAATATGTTTTCTGCTACTTATTCATTTATTATACCGTTTCCACTATATATTGCCTTTGTCTATTTTTGAACACTAAAATGAGGGTATAGTCTCCCCAATGACAATCCTTAGACCCCCGCTGCTAGTCAGCAGCCTATGATGTATAGGGAGGCGCGCTTGAGGTCATGTAGCAACCGGTCCGGCCTCCGGTTTAGTGGTGAGCTGGGTTAGGATGTTACAAAGTTGTATCAGAGGGAGGTTTATATTTTCTTTCTTTTCCTTTGTATTTCTGTTTTGGGGTTGTTAGAAAGGAGACTAGGAATGTGTCGACGCTTGGGATAATAGCTGTGCTTGGGACTGATCACATCATGTACATGAAGTGACCGAGTGGCCAAGGATGGGAATTGTTGTTTTTACTATTAGAGGTTACAGTTGATATGATTTCACCTTGAGTGACTGGTGTGTTTTCTGCTGTTTATTGATTTTGAGAATTTTGAAAAATAATTGTCTTGGCCTGATATGGCAAGGAAGTTTCGTACATGCATCATCTTATTCACTTAGAGATTCACATGTCATGCATATAACATGCCATGTAGTTTCATTAGTAGGATGCCTGCTAATTTGGATTGTGTTCCTTGGGTGCAATGCCATGTTTTGATCTGCTTTAGCATGGCTCTCTAGATAGCTTGTTCCGGTATTAGATTTAACATGCTTGAGTGATTATATTCCATATTGTTTCAGTTATTATCATGTTTTGTTGTTGTGCCGTGCTTCTTTATTATAGCATGTTGTTGTGTTACTGCTTATGCTAACATGTTAGAGATGTTTTGGATATGTGAAAGGGGTGATAAATATAAAATGTTAAATAAATGTTGATTGTGATAAATGGGAGCCAAATTCCAGCGATAAGGTGTATGGGAGCCTTATCGATTGGTAGATGGACACCCATGCGTTTCAACCTTATACAACCATAATATGTTTGAAAATGGTTACAAATGTAAAACTAATGAGTTTTGATTATAATGAACTGTTGTTGGGTTGCTTTTGGAAGAACCCAGTTTTAATAAATGTAAACCTTGGAGGTTTCCTTTTCTGTAAAAGAAATTTAGATGCTAAATTTCCTGTTTATATTTGATTAACTTTGAATGATGATTAAAGAGGATGTTTTTGATAACATGCCTATTTTCTCCAAAAGGTTTTTGTTTTGAAAACCAAGTGACTTGTTGTGAATATGTACTTGTGTGTATGCTGAAATTCATTCAAATGTTAAAAGGTTGAAATGAATTAACTAAAATTCCTATAAGAAAATTGGGTTTTTGAACCTTGTGATTTTAGTTTTGCACGACCAAGAGAGAGGGTCAATGTTTATGTTTCATAAGGGGCTAACCTGTGGTAGGTAGTGCCCATAGAATGTTCTAGGCTATTATAGTAAGTTCGTCCCACTACTCAGGAGGACTTCTTGGGACTCGGTTGTTTTGGCATGCCGATAGGTTTATGTTACAAATTTTTATGATCAATGTTTGACATGGTGAACATGGTTCGAGGAATGTCACACAAACCCATTAATGTATTCTAAAAACATGTGCTCGTGAGTGGATAATATTTTCTTGAGATGTCAATGAAAATACTAAGGTGGGTATTGTTGCATCATTTTTGATAAACATGTCAGCAAGTGATGTTGAGCTTTTAGAATGGAGTTTTCCGGTAATATATTGACTGATCTTTTTAAATGACCTTGGTAGGTCAGTTGATTTAGTAGTGGTTCCCGATGGCTTCTCGGGGATGAGAAGTTTTTAAGGTGGGTATATTGTAATGTCTCATGTTTTTGAACCGGGTTAAAATACGAATGTTTATGAATTTTTTTTTTCAATTTATCAATGGTTCATTTTTCTTAAACCGAGCTCTGAAATTTTATTCTGAGTGTTGGAACACCTAATGGTGTCGTTTCTGGAATTGCGTAATTACCCGATAAATTTTAGCGTGTGTCCTGATGAGTCTCAGGTGCTCCAGATCAGGAAAAATCCACTTTAATGGATCTTCATAGGTAGCGCATGGTTGTGGCCCAACCTGTGCAGTTTATCTTATTTAATAAATTATTATTATTATTATTTTAATTAATGATGATTATTTGAGATTTTTTGATTAATTAAAATAAAGTTTTAATAATAATAATAATAATGAAGTTATTATTACTATTATTGTGGTTGTTAAATTTATTGAATGTTAAAGAATTAATTAAATGGCAGTTGAAGGTATTGACGTGGCTTTTGGGTTTATCAAAGAACCGTTTTATTTAAATGAAGAGTTTCAGAATTATTAAAGGACGATTTTTATTAAATGGGGGAATGTGCTAATAATAATAATGTCATTGTTATTATTACGGAGTCATAAATTATTTTGATACTTTGATATTTTAATTACATGTTAAAGGAGTGTATCATTTATGTGAATTAAATGTAGCTTTTGAGAATCTCAAAGAAACTTATAATTAAATGTGGGGTTTTGGGTTTGAGTTTTTGTCATATTAATGATATTGTAATAAATTGGGGGTTTGGGTTTTTAAATAAATGAAAGTTTGAATATTAATAATGATGATGTTATTATTATTTTTTGGTTATTAGTTAAATAAATGTTAAAAGAATTTAATTATAAATAAGGAGTTTTATAATTAATTACGAAACATTTAATACAAGAATAATAAATGAAGGTTAAAAAATAATTGGATAATTAATGTGGATTTAAATGGGGAGGTTGGACATAATTAAAATGGGCGTTTTATTGTTTTTTTAATACAATTTAATTATGGGGTTTTTCAAAGTTCTGTTTTTATTTAATGGGGTGTAATATTTAGGTAAATTTAATGAGGCTGTTGGGTATCTCGATGAAACACTTAGCTAAATAAGTAGTTTCAAATTTAATGAAGGAGTGTGGTTATTTAATATAGTTGTTGGGTTATATCAAAGGTTTGAGTAATAATAATTATATTTTTATTATTATGGTTTTAAGAGTGTCATAATTATTGTTCATTTTGGATATTATTATTATAAATAATAATAGTAATGAATTGGGGAGTTTTGGTTGGAATTTAAAAAAAATGAAATTTTTAATAATAATAATGATGATGATTTAATTATTATTATTATTATTTTTTAATTAATTAAATTCAAGGAAAAAAGAATTTTATTAATTGTGGGAAAGGAATTAATTTTTTTTATTACTTTGAAGTCGAAGAGATGTTAATTTAATTGAGGAGTAAAGGGGGGTTTGATTTTCTCAAATGAAACGTTTCCGTTAAGAAGGATTAATTGGGGAGTTTTTTACTTTTTAGATAAGTGTTTAATATGTATAATAATAACAATAAAATGAGTATTATTATTATCTTTTATTATTATTATTATCGTATTAATTGGAGTATTATTATTGGGTTTTAAGAGTATAATAATAACTATTATTAATGGAAATTAATTTAGGGGTTTGAAAAAGAAAATAAAGGGAATCAAAATCCCCTCTTCTTCCTCACTACGCCCAAGGTGCAACACGCACACAGCATCGCACCCCATGACGTGCCCCCTTCCTCCCTCCTTCGAGCTCCCTCCTCGGCGTGAGCTCATTCCCGCGGTGCGACCAAGAGGCACGCGAACCCCTGAGTGAACCTCCCTGCAGCAACGTGACACCCGGGCGGAGCTCCTGCAGCGTGCGACCTCCGTTGCACAACCCCCCTCCGGGAAATACCTAGAGGCGCACCATCCCTCTCCCAGACTCCACTTTGCACGTGACGATTCCCCTCGGACTCTTCGCGAATCTTGTCAGCCTCGTCAAGGTGAGTCCGTCTGCGTATAACTAGTGATTCACATCGATCATTTGACTCCTCTCTCTCACCTTGTTTTCTCAGCTAAAACCCAAAGGTTCTGGTTTAATCTGATTATTGCGTTATTCTATTTTTAGGATATGCGAATGTTGAATCGTGACCCATTGGTCTATAATCCAACATCCTCCACCAAGGGTGAGGTGGTTGGTCTTGAATTGTCTTGCCATCATTGGTTCGGGTTAGTTTCTAAACCCATGGTTTGGTTTTTTACCAGTTATATTAAGGCCTGTTAAACTTTTTTATGAGTTCCTGGTACCAAGTTAGAGGTGCGTTGTTCATTACAACTTTGATTCGGGTTATCGGTTTAATATATGTAATTTTCATTGATCAATGTAGACAACATGCACACACACACACACAGATACACACACACACACACACACAAACACACACACACACAAATATATATATATATATAAAGGTGTGCGCACGTGCGATTACAGACCAGTTGTGGACTGGTTGCTGCCAAGTACATTTAAGTGCTTCAGATTTAAAATGGTGCCACACCGAGGTAGGGTCTCAAATCCTCAACACTTTATTTTATGAATTATATCTTCTTTAAATAAATTGATAATGTAAGATTCCTTGATTATGATATGTCGATGCATTAAACTTTTGAAGTTATTAAATGATGTCGCCCACGTGAGATAAATGAGGTCTTGAACTTGTGTTGTTTTTAAGCATGTTTTTCTAATTTGGTTAAAGTGATATGATTAAAACGTTAAATGCTTTGAATGAGAAGAATGTGTAATAGGGTAATTAATTGTAGAATTAATTATCAAGTAATGAGTTGGAATAAAATTTGTGGCTTTTAATGATGATTGGAAATATTGAATATTTGACATGTTCAAAAGTATAAATTGAAAATTGGTAATAATGAATGGATGGATTAATTATTACATGTTAAATGTTAAATGGTTAATTAATTTATGATTGGTTTAAGAGATAATATTTAACTAATTAATTTTTTAATTAATTAATTTGCATGCATTAAATTAAGATTGTGAATTGATTGTTTGTTACGACTGTTGTCCAAGGGTACTTTTTGATACTTTTTAGATTTCCATGCATTAAGTTGTCTTGGATGGAGTTGGTCTATATTATGAGATGATGCGTGAGATGGTTGCTAAATATATGGGCTTGTTCAGCATGTTTTGTGATGATTATGACATGCATGTAAATTGTTAATGTCCTAGATGAATCACTATTTGAGTGGATGAGTTCAGACTTGTTAATGAATTTCGATAATTAAATGTTGAGTTAATTATTTATTTGGATTTCTATGAACAATTAATTGTTAATTAATTATTTACTATTGAGATGTTGAATGTTTAATTAAGGGTTGACTTTTAACGGGCAATTTATGTTTTTAATTAGTTGTTTAATTAAATAATGGATGTGATTAATTAATTTATGAATTAATTAATGGATGGTTTTGGGGTGTTATACGTGGTTTTCTACACCAACGATAAATACATATGTATTATTGATAAAAGGGCTATGAGACAAGGATTGAAGATCCAAATACTCACGGGGTGATAGAAATGGTGTTCTACACCAATGATAAATATATACATATGATTGATAAATGGGTTGTGAGACAAGGACTGAAGCTCCAAATACTCACGAGGTGCTATACATGGCGTTCTACACCTATCTTGGAAGAAAATATTCTTTTATGGGTCACAAACTGATGCTCCAAATACCCAAGGGTTGTGATACAAGGACTGACACTCCAAATACCCACAAGGGTGCTATATATGATGTTCTACACCCATTAATTAACATTGGACTGTGGGTCCAATTGTTCGTGCATGAAATGAGTTAATGGTTAATGAAGGCTGTTGAGACATTATGATTTGTGAATTGCTTATGAGGAAGGTTTCAGACTTATTTATGAATTGGGTGAACCAATTTTAGTGGGTGGGCTCAGACTTAGTATCTGAAAGGTTGAATTGAATAACTTATGATGCGTTATCCAATCCAAAGCAGAAGCTTAGAATTTTTCCTTACTTTGATTACTTATATGGTCTTTAGAGGCATCTGGGGTGAGTGATTTATACAGGAGATGTTTGGAATAGGCCGAATCTCCAGACCTTCATAATTTATTAATATTGGAATAATTAATAACCATTGAATGATTATGTAATGAATATTGAGTATGTATGAAAAATGTATAATGCAGGTTCAGACACCAGCTGAGGGCTGAAGCAGGTACTTGGGTATATAGTTACATTGTACCATTTACTTAATATATGCATGCCTTCACATGTTATAAGTTATTTATTAAATGTCTTGTTTGGGGTATACACCGGTGGTCCCGGCCTACTGAGATTTATATCTCACACCCTACTCAGGCCGCCATTGCACTGGGTACCCGAGTAGATTCTTTTTGGTTGCAGGACTATGTTGTTTGCATTTACTTGGGAGTTAGGAGCACATGACCGAGCGGAGGCTCGGGATGCTCGGGGAGATCGTCCTTGGGGATTTGAGTCATTATTTATTTATTTATGAATTGAAATGTAAAGAATACTATTTTGTTCACTATTTTATAATTTTGTGTCATTAGCATGTCATGCATGCATCTGCTGTATAATTTGGCATTAGCCATTTGATTTGTACAAAATTTATAAAATTTGTTTTCTACTGCTTATCCATTTATTATACTGTTTCCACTATTTATTTCCTTTGTCTATTTTTGAACACTAAAATGAGGGTATAGCCTCCCCACTGACTATCCTTAGACCCTCACTGCTAGTCGGAAGCCTATGGAGTACAGGGAGGCGTGATTGAGGTCATGTAGCGACCGGTCCGACCTCTGATTTAGTGGTGAGCCGGGTCGGGACTTTACAACTTATCTTTTTCTACCCAAAAGGAGTATAGGACCCTCAAAATCTAAATTTATGACCATTAATTGAATTAAAATATAGTTAATAACTGGTACCCCTTACCTCATATATAAATCCTCTTTTTCTAATTTGGGAGAGCTCAAGTTTTCTCAATTTTTTTTGATGTTGGGCTATCATCAGATACGTGTTAGGACTTTAGATATATCATGAACAACTATCCATAGTAGATATGTCTTGTAAAATTATTTGGTTATGTAATTCAATCACATGAATATGCTTTTTTTATAGCCCTGAGGAATCAGGTTTTCCACCCATACCCAGATTCTTTTGTGGTAGATTTCACAAATGACATCTTTGTGTACTCATATACTTGACACGATCATACCAAACATTTTGATATCATTTTGATTACATAGATATGGAATAATTTTTTAAATATACTCACAAAATTCCAATTTTGGATTGATAATATCTACTTTCTAGGTCACATCTTATTATAGATAGGAGTATTAGTGGACTCAGAGAAGGTGAGAGATGTAGTTTCCTAGTATTGGCCTATAAAATATTTAAATTTAGAGTTTCTTGTGGCTGGAATGATGTTACATAAATTTTATTCAATATTTCTAAAACCTTGATGCAACTCTTATCTATATTAATAGGAAGGGAATTAGTTTTTTATGGCCTGAAGCTTGTAGTGAGGCCTTTGAAGAGTTAAAAGAAAGACTAAATTTAGATCTGATCTCTATTATTCTAGTACCAAGAATAATCTATACATTTTATATTGATTCATTAGGAATCATTCTAGAAGAAATTATTATACAAGGATATAGAGTTTCAGTATACAGGTCTTTCCATTTGAGATTTCACAAGAGAGATTACATGACACATGACCTTGAGCTAGCATCAGTTGTTCATTCCTTGTATTATTAGAGGCACTAGTTATTGGGAGAATGATTTATCGCATACATGGATCAAAAAATCCTCAAATACATATTTACACAACATGAATTAAACATCAGATTTTTAATGTGGGTGTAATACCTAAAATACTTTGATCTTGTGCTTGATTATATGTATATGGTGTAACGTCCCGAGTCCGGAGCCCCTCCACTCGTGCCCCGCACCCAGTTCGCCACATGACCTCAAGCGCGTTTCCCCGAACGCCAGAGGCTGCCGACCAGCAGCAAGGGCCTAGGTGAGTTGGTGGGGAAACTATTCCCTCATTCAGTAAGGTACAAAAGGTAAGAAAACAACAATAAACAGCGAAAGCAGTAACAACATGCATAACAGCAGAAACCAAACAGCGGAAGCAAGGTTGATATATAACTATGATAACAAAGATGCAGCAGGTACAAGTATCTAAGGAAAACAGCAAACACAAAAATGTGTTGAAATACAACTAAAACCAAGTGCAAAAGAAAACAAAGTAGGCTCCTCAGCATCGCGAGCCACGGCTCGGTCCCATGCTCCCTAGCTCCCGGTGCAATCAAGATCCTGAAGTAGAAGGGCGCTTGCCCTTATCTATACCTACAGTAACATAGTCTACTTGGGCCCAAAAGCATGGACCAAACTGGGTGTGAGATACAATCCCAGTAAGCAACCACCTAACGATCTGTGCCTAACAGACAATGAATACGTGGCAGTACTAAAACAAGAAGCAGTAAACAGAAAAGTAGAACAGCTACATTGCACAATTCTAACTAGCATAGCACACAAGTAAGCAGCCAGCAACAAAAGTAAACAGGTAACCCTCTGGGTAGCTCTCACAGTCTAACCCCTATGGTTCAACCTCTAAGTACTAGAAACCCTCTGGGAGGCACACACAGTCTCACCCCTCTGGTTCAGCTACGTAATTAAGCAGACTCTCTAGGGAAGCACTCACCGTCAATTCCCCCTATAGTCTGGTATCATGCTAAAGGCTCTCTGGGGAATCACTCAACGTCAATTCCCCCTATAGCCCGCGTCGTAATTAAAAGACTCTCTGGAGAAGCCCTTCCGTCAATTCTCCACTTGGTCTCGCATCGTGATTTAAAAGACATTCTGGAGAAGCCCTTCCGTCAATTCTCCCTTTGGTCTGCTACTCTAGGTTCTCACAGTCCTGAGTAACTAAACATGCTCAGAATGTGTGTATCATCCAAGTAATCCTCAAGAACTACTTGGCTATAACCTAAGGCTCCACAGTAAAATAAATCAATAGTTCCACTATCCTAGGACTAGGCATGGAAACTGGAAAACGCCAAACAGGCAGAACAAGCATGGAAAAGTAAACTGAGCACAAAAAAAATACTCTAATCACAAGCAATAACATCTACTAAAGCAATCAAGCAAAGCAGGCAAGAAACAAGGGCAAAACAAGAAACACGCAATACCCTGTTCAAGGGTATTTGTGGAATTTGCACAGAATATTCATCAACATTCAACCGAAAGGCACAAACCTAATACCTTGATCCTAGGATATCGATATACGTGAACCTTGGAGATAGATTCCCCTTAGAACGATGTAGATATGAGAAAACTCACTAAACATTCATCCCATGATAACTTGGAAACGAGGAGGAATCAAGAAACAAGGCTAAAGCAGAAGGAAAAACTCACTGCTGCGCTTCCAACACAACTGACCATGCTCGAATCGGAGAATGGGCGACGTGGTGGTCATCCGTCGAAGATCCGGCTGTACGGGTCGCTTCAGACGACCGAAAACTAGAGAAGAAGGTGAATCTGAGGATTAGACGCGACCCTGGTCCGTTTCATGAAGAAAAGAAAGTACATGGCGTGTACTTTTAGAGTACACGACATATACTTCTGATTTTTCCGTACTCCAAAATAACCGGCCTCCACCTTAGCCTTACACACCAGGTGTGTGGCCCGGACATGGCCAACACATGGCTTCAAGCCGGAACAGAGTACACGGCATGTAATCAGAAAGTACATGGCGTGTACTACTGAAATTTCCATAAAATTCATTTTTTTCTCAAAAACTCCAGAAAAAGGAAAACATAACTGAAAAGAGATCCAGGTTCTTACAAACTTCCCCCCTTAAAGAAATTCATCCCCAAATTTCCCTAACGAGGCAGAGAAGGAGAATCCCCGAACAGCTCCAGCCACTGCGATTGAACATCGGCCTCCCTCTCCTAGGTCTCGTCCTGTACTTACACGTGCTTCCATAGCACTCCTACTAGAGGAACAAACCTCCCACGGAGAACCTTCGTTCTACAATCGACAATCCGGAAAGGATGATCCTCGAACGATGCATCCTCTTCAAGCTCGACTTACTCGGGCTGAAAGACGTGAGACGAGTTTGAAAAGTAGCAACGGAGCCGAGAGATGTGGAAGATGTCGTGCATGGACCGATACCTCTGAGGTAGCTGCAACCGATAGGAAACCGACCCCACTCTCTCCAAGACCTCAAACGGCCCGACGTATTGCGGTGAAATCTTACCCTGTCTCCGAATCCTTTTGTGTCCCAAACTCGGTGCGACACGTAGGAAGACCTGATCACCGACCTCGAACTCCAGAGGTCGTCTCTGCTGATCAGCATAAGACTTCTGCCGAGACTGCGCTATAACCATCCTCTTCCGAATCAGCTCTATCTGCTCTGAAGTCTCCTGAACAAGACGAGGTCCCAGCAAAGCTGCCTCTCCTACCTCCAGCCAGCATAAGGGCGATCGACATGGCCTACCGTACAAAGCCTCGTATGGAGCCATCTGAATGGTCACCTAGAAACTGTTGTTGTAGGAGAACTCCACCAGAGGAATATGCTTCTACCAAGAACCGCGAAAGTCAAGGATGCAAGCTCGTAGCATATACTCAAGCACCTGGATCATGCGCTCGGACTGGCCATCACTCTGTGGATGGTATGATGTACTCAAAAGTACCTGTGTACCCAAGGCCTTCTGAAGTCCCTGCCAGAACCGAGAGGTGAAGCGCACATCTCTGTCTGAAACAATAGAGCGTGGAAATCCATGCAGACGAACGATCTATCTGATGTAAAGTCATCCCAGATCATCGACACTGAAGGTCTCCTTGATCAGCAAGAAGTGAGAAACATTTGTAAGTATGTCAAAGAAAACCCAAACAATATCATTTCCCTATGGTGACCTCGGTAACCCGGTCACGAAGTCCATCGCAACATCGTTCCACTTCCACTTTGGAATGGGTAACTGCTATAAAAGGCCCGCTGGTCGTTGATTCTCTTCTTTCACCTGATGACAAGTAGAACATCTTAAGACAAAACCACCAACATCCTTCATCATACCGGGCCACCAGTACTGGCGATGAAAATACCGATACATCTTGGTGATTCCAGGATGAACTGCCCAAACTGAGGAATGGAAATACCACATCAGCTCCTCGCGTATGTCTGCTGGCACCCATACACATCCTTGGAAATACAAGATCTCGTCCTCACCCACTATCCATCCAGGAAGAGGGTCCTCTCCTGACACACTCTCCCGCATGACTAAGCCTTCTGAGTCTGATAGCTGCTTCATCCGTACCCGATCAAGTAACGTGGAGGTAACAACAACAGAAGATAGAAATGTTTGTCCCCGTCTGTCTTGCACCTCCAGATGCATCTCAGAGAACAGAGCCATCAGCTGACACTCACTAATGGCCTCCTGAACTACCTGAATTTGAGTTCTCCGGCTCAAAGAATCAGCCACGGCGTTGCCCTTTCCCGGCGTATAGGCATGCTCGAAATAAAAAGACTGTAGATACTCAACCCACCTGCATTGCCTTAGATTCAAATCACGCTGAGTGAAGATATAATTGAGACTCTTGTGTTCAGTGAAGACCAGTAAGTGCTCTCCCAGAAGATAGTGTCTCCAACAGCGCAAGGCATGAACAATAGCTGCCAACTCCAGATCGTGCGTAGGGTAGTTCCTCTCATGTGGCCTCAACTGCCGAGACCCGTACGCAACGACTCCATCTCCCTGTATAAGCACAGCTCCCAGCCCGATACCTGAAGAATCACAGTAAACAGTGTATCTCTTTCCTGGCTCTGGTAAGACTAGTATCGGTGCTGGCGTCAACTTCCATTTCACCTCCTGAAAGGCTGACTCACAAGAATCTGACCATAAGAACTTCGCCCCCTTCTTGGTCAGACCTGTCAATGGTACTGCTAAACGGGAAAAGTCCCGAATGAAGTGTCTGTAGTATCCATCCAGCCCTAGGAAACTCCGTACCTCAAAGAAGATCTTCAGCTGCTCCCAGGAAACTACATCTCTCACTTTCTCTGGGTCCACTGATACTCCTGCCTCTGATATGACATGGCCAAAGAAGTGAATCTGGTCCATCCAGAAGTGGCACTTCGAAAGTTTAGCATAAAGCTGATGCTCTCTCAGTGTACCCAGAACGATATCAAGATGTGTGTCATGGTCGTGTCGAGTGTGAGAGTACACCAAGATATCGTCCATGAAGACCACGACAAAGGAGTCCAAGTAAGGATAGAACACGTGGTTCATCAGCGCCATGAAAACTGCAGGTGCGTTCGTGAGACCGAACGGCATGACTGTGTACTCGTAAAGACCGTACCTGCTCCTGAAGGCTGTCAGAGGTATATTTGATGGTCTAACGCGCAACTGATGATAGAAAGACCTCAAGTAGATCTTCTAGAACACCCGGGATCCTCGAATCTGATCAAAAAGGTCATCAATCCTTGGCAAAGGATATCAATTCTTGACAGTCAACTAGTTCAGCTTCTGATAATCCACACAAAGCCGAAGGATACCGTCTGCCTTCTTTGCAAACAGAACAGGCGAACCCCAAGGTGAAGTACTGGGTTGGATGAAACCCTTAGCCTGTAGCTCCTCCAACTACTTCTTGAGCTCCTGCAACTTAGGTGTGGCCATCCTATAGGGAGGAATGGACACCAGTGCCGGTCCTGGCACGAGCTCAATATAAAAGTCCACCTCACGCTCCGGAGGCAAACCAGAAAAGTCCTCTGGAAAGACATCCTTGAAGAAATCCACCACAGGAAGAAAGTCCAAATGTGGAGTCCCCTGATCATCCAGATAAAGACTAGAAATCTGGGCTGTCACCCCTCCTAGCCCAAGATGCTCGAGTCCCGCCCGACTCACCCGAACGTCCCATTCGACTCTATGAATGAAAGATTCACCTTCAGGTGAGATGAAACTAACTCTGCGGTGATAGCAGTTGACGACTACCTGAAAGGGAATAAACCAATACATTCCAAGGATGACATCATAGCCTGTCATCTCTAGGACATAGAGATCCCATAAGAAGCGATACCTTGCAACCTCGAGAGGGAACTCTCTACACTGACGTACACTAGATGTCCTCATTTCCAAAGGTGTGTCTAGTGTCAATGAGTCGGCAGAAGAAAAGATGCAGAGTCCAAGGCTCTCCACAACGGCAACAGAGATAAAACTATGTGTAGCACCAGTATCGAAAAGGGAAGAAGATAAAAATGAGGATACTAAAATCGTACCTCGAACAATAGAAGGTCCGAGATCCTACTCATGATAAGTTTTCTCCACGGTGAAAGACTGGCCTGCACCGTGGCCCTACGCCCCTGACTGACCACTCTGAGGTGAACCTCCCTGCTGGTGCTGAGGGAGTGGTGGCTGAACGCCAGGGCCTCAACCTCCACCTCGGCCCGAATGGCCGAAAGAACTCTAGTTCCCTGACTGGTGAGAGACTGGTGGGGCTGCTCCTGAACGAGGAGTCATGGAAGAACCCCGGTCACCTGCTGCTTGTGAGAAAACCTAGAAGAAATGCTGAAGGTGACCCAACTTGCCGCAAGATCGACACTCCACGAGGTCTCTCTGGCACTGCGGCCTCGTGTGCCCTGTCCGGCCACACTGGTAGCATGTCACCTGGCTGCCTGATGATGCGTCTCGCTTCCTCGAATCACCACGCGTAGGCTACCTATGGCACTTATTTCTGTCATCTGATGGAATGCTATCTCTAGAAGCAGAACTACCCTGACTGGTAGCTCCAGAGTCTCTCATATTGCACTCCGCAATCAGTGCCTGGTTGACGATGGAAGTAATGGAATTCAGCTGGAAGATGTTCACCTGTGAGCGAATCTCCCTCCTGAGTCCATCCTCAAACTTCCTCGCCAAGAACACCCCACTCCCATCCTGAAGGGGTGTAAAACACTACAGATCAGTGAAACAAGAGGAATACTCCATGATAGATAGAGTACCCTGCTCCAAGCTCATGAACTCCCTGGCATGATCGACCCTCAGGGTCTCCGGGTAGAAGTAGTCATAAAACACACGCCGGAACTCCTCCCAAGTCATAGCCTGCTACTGACCTGCCTGTGAGATCACGTCCCACCACCTCTTGGCAGAGTCTTGGAGAATGTAGGTGGCGAGCTTGACCCGCCTCTCTGGAGGCATCTTCGGATGCTCGAATATAGTCAGCATGGCTTCCATCCATGACTTTTCAGCCTGAGGTCCTCCCTCCCCCGAGAACGTGGTAGGATGCTCCTGCTGGAAAACCAGCGTCAAGTCTTCCAGAGACGAGGCATGAGGTGGTGCTCCCTGGAAGTCCTGCATCATCCTAATGAAACCTTCCCGAATTGTGAATCAGCGCCTGAAACGGGTACGACAACCGGTGCCAAGCCTGGCTTGGCTGGCGGATTGACAGGAAGTCCTTGATCAGCCTTGTCTGGCGTCTGATCACTGCCTGACGACAGACGTACGACCGGAGGACATATCGGAGGCATAGCTCTGAAAGATCAAAAGCACGCCTTAGATCAATAAAACAAGGATAGAGAACACAATAGACAAAATGGGAACAGGGGAAGAAAAACACACAAGATTTCAAAACAAGACTACACGACGTGTCTTTTGAAACCACTGACATGGGTGTGTACTTCTGCCCTACAAGTCGTGTACACTACAAAATACACGGTGTGTTGTCCCCCACACACAGCGCGTATTTGAAAACAATTCCCCTGCCCGAGTATCCTTACACGGCTAACCCACATAGTCCGACTCAACCCGAGACTACACGGTGTGTTCGAAACAAACAAGGCGTGCACTAGGCAAGGCTCCGGCGGTCTGTGTTGTTGAGTACACGGCCGTCTACACGGATGGAACTTACACAGCGTGCTTTGAACAAGCACGGCGTGCATAGGCGAAGGCGAAACGGTCCCGTGTTGTTCGTGACACGGCATGGTGCCTGGGCAAGACTACACGGCGTGTTCCGAACAAACACGACGTGTGGAAAAGAAGGTCACACGCGACCCGTGTTGTTCGTGACACGGCCGGGTACCTGGACAGGACTACACGGCGTGTTCCCTATGGACACAGAGTGTTCTACCCGAGCTTCCCCAACCCGTGTTGTTAGTGACATGGCCGGGTACACGGCTCCGAACTCACAGGGCGTGTACCAATGGTACACGACGTGTTCCCAAATTTACTCCTACGACATCGTGTTCTGCTCACACAATCAGTGACACGGCCTGACAACTACACGACGTGTATCTAAAAAGTACACGGCGTGTATTCTGGGTTTTTCTGGGCAGTAGCTCAGAAACTACGTAGAATTATAGAAACACTAAAAACGAGAGAAAAGATGCCAAATTCGGATCCGTGAGGGCCCATAACACCTCAAGAACCAAAATTTGGCGTTCATTTTAAGAAAGAAACAGAACAAAAGTTTTCTAACATAGCAACATAGAATCTATCAAGCAACTATCACAACAGCATGCATAATCTACACAAAGTATATCACAACAGCATGAAATCACTAATGCACCCTAGATGGCATGGCAAGAATGCATGACATGTGATTTCTACAAGTTCCTATATGATGCATGAGATGGAATACCCTCATCTCATCGGGTTGCGACAAAAATAGAACCAAAACATCAAAACAATAACTGCACAAGTCATATGAATCACTCTAGGTGAAAACATACCAACCATAAAATCTCAAAACTAGGAAAACTGCAATTAATGAGGCAATATGGTTTTTCACTGTACACGGGTTAGCTACTCCCGGGCACAGCTTAATACCAAGTACCAAATCCATCCTATCCCTGGATAAAGTCTCCAAATAGTAAAGTAAGAGAAAAGAACTCCTCTGATACCACTTTGTAACAACCTGAGTCCGGAGCCCCTCCACTGGTGCCCCGTACCCGGTTCGCCACATGACCTCAAGCACGTTTCCCCGAACGCCAAAGGCTGCCGACTAGAAGCAAGGGCCTAGGTGAGTCGGTGGGGAAACTATGCCCTCATTCGGTAAGGTACAGAAGGTAAGAAAACAATAATAAACAGTGAAAGCAGTAACAACATGGATAACAGCAGAAACCAAACAGCTGAAGGAAGGTAGATATATAACTATGATGACAAAGATGCAGTAGGTACAAATATATAAGGAAAACAGAAAACACAACAACATGCTGAAATACAACTGAAACCAAGTGGAAAGGAAAACAAAGTAAGCTCCTCAGCATCGCGAGCCACGGCTCGGTCCCATGCTCCCCAGCTCCCGGTGCAATCGAGATCCTGAAGTAGTAGGGCGCTTCCCTTATCTATAACTGCAGTAACATAGTCTGCTTGGGCCCAAAAGCATGGCCTAAACAGGGTGTGAGATACAATCCCATTAGGAAGCTACCCAAAGATCTGTGCCTAACAGTCAATGAATACATGGAAGTACTAAAACAATAAGTAAATTGAAAATCACAACAGCTACATTCCACAGTTCTAACAAGCATAGCACACAAGTAAGAATCCAACAAAAAAAGTAAACAGGTAACCCTCTGGGTAGCTCTCACAGTCTAACCCCTATGGTTCAACCACTAATTACTAGCAACCCTATGGGAGGAACACACGGTCTCACCCCTCTGGTTCAGCTACGTAATTAAGCAGACTCTCTAGGGAAGCACTCACTGTCAATTCCCCTTATAGTCTTGTATCGTGCTAAAGGCTCTCTAGGGAAGCACTCAACGTCAATTCCCCCTATATCCCGCGTCGTAATTAAAAGACTCTCTAGAGAAGCCCTTCCATCACTTCTACACTTGGTCTCGCATCGTGATTTAAAAGACACTCTGGAGAAGCCCTTCCGTCAATTCTCCCTTTGGTCTGCTACTCTAGGTTCTCACAGTCCTGAGTAACTAATCATGCTTAGAGCATGTGTATCATCCAAGTAAACCTCAAGAACTACTTGGCTATCAACTAAGGCTCCACAGTAAAATAAATCAATATTTCCACAATCCTACGACTAGGCATGGAAACTGGAAAATACCAAACAGGAAGAACAAGCATGGCAAAGAAAACTGAGCACAAAAAAATACTCTAATCACAAGCAATAACCTCTACTAAAGCAATCAAGCAAATTAGGCAAGAAACAAGGGCAAAACAGGAAACACACAATACCCGTTCAAGGGTATTGGTGGAATTTGCACAAAATATTCATCAACTTTCAACAGAAAGGCACAAACCACCTACCTCGATCCTAGGAGATCCATATACGTGATCCTCGGCGACAGATTCCCCTTATAATGATGTAGATCTGAGAAAACGCACAAAACGTTCATCCCACGATAACTTGGAAACGAGGAGGAATCAAGAAACAAGGCTAAAGCAGAAGGAAGAACTCATCGTTGCGCTTGCAAATCAACTGACCATGCTCTAATCAGAGAACGGACGGCGAGGCGGTCATCTGTCGAAGATCCGGCCGTACGGGTCACTTTGGACGACCGAAAACTGGAGAAGAATGTGAATCTGAGGGTTAGACGCGACCCCGGTCCGTTTCTTGAAAAAAAAGTACATGGCGTGTACTTTTAGAGTACATGGCGTGTACTTCTGATTTTTCTGTACTCCGAATTAACCGGCCTCCAACTCATCCTTACACACCGTGTGTGTGGCCCGGACACGGCCAGCAAACAGCTTCGAGCCGGAACAGAGTACACGGAGTATACTCAGAAAGTACACGGCGTGTACCCAGAAAGTACACAGTGTGTACTTCTGAAATTTCCAGCAAATTTATTTTTTTCTCAAAAACTCCAGAAAAAGGAAAACATGCCTGAAAAGAGATCCGGGTTCTTACATATGGAAGGAAATTCAATGGTTGATGCTATGAGCTAGAAGACTTGGACATATGAGGTTCAAGAAGCTAGTGGAGAATGACAGTTAATGACCTTGTTTTCTAAGATGCATATTGAGATTTAAGAGATTGACATAAAACCAATTCATATAGCTTTATCAGTGACATATTCAATTCTAGATAGACTTAAGATGAGGTATCTTTATAATCCTGAAGGCTTGGTCCTAAGGGAAAGTATTTCAGGTGAGGACTCACTATCTAGTTGGGTTGATGATGAGGATGAGATCTTACATATTCATGGATGAATTTGGGTTCCTTCAAAAGTTCAAGAAGAATTGATGCGAGTGTTTAATGCCTTTTCATGTGTGTTACATCGCATTCTTACCAAGATATACCATTGTAACGACCAGACCCGACCAGCCACCCGAAGAGTGCCGAACGGGTCGGGTGTCACTAACTTAGGCGCACCCCCCCTGAACGCCGAAGGCTTCCAACTAGCAGCGAGGGTCTGAATAGGTATAGTGGGGAGTCTATACCCTCTCGGAGGATCATAATAAGGGTACTAGTCCGAGTATAAAAATAAATATGCAGTAGAATGAAAGACTCAGTAGACTCAAACCAGACCCACAGAGCGGAAGAATAACCGATATAGATAAACAACAGAAGCAATAAATATAACAAAAACTGCGGAAATAAACACAAAAACATGATGATAACATGTAACTACAACTTAATAGTAAAACATTCATCCAAAGAAGGTCACACACAACTGAATATAAAAAGGGCGCCAATGGCTAACCAACAGTAGCTATAACAAGTAAACATGCCGATACAGAAAAGAAAAGAAATCAAATTAAACCCTAGCTAGGCATGAACTCAAGGTCCATACCATCTCCATGAAACAAGTAACGCATCCCAACTCATGAAGCTGGCCTCTTTACTCCACGTAAATCCATAAAGTCTACACGCATCCCGAAGGGCCCGTGTAGGGTGTGAGGCAAATCTCAGTAGGATACCACCCAACGGTGCGTACCAAATATATGTGTTTAAGAAGTCATGCAATTCTAAGGAAAGAAGTAAACAATACAATGAAAAAATAAACAAAAACTCCACTGGTACTCAATATCCACCATGGAGTGTCACCTGCTTCGGCCAACGCCGGAATCTCGGTCGTGTTACCCAGCACCATGTGCCACCTGACGCCTCGTGTCTCAAATACCGATTTCCCGGAGGCACGCCCAAGAAGTAACAACCTGACACCATGTGCCTCCTGACACCTCATGTCTCAAGTATCGATGCCCCAAAGGCACGCCCAGGAAGTAACAACCCGACACCATGTGCCTCCTGACACCTCGTGTCTTAAGTACCGACATCCCGAAGGCATGCCCAAGAAGTAGCCCGGAGGAACAACGATGTCTTCCCTCAAATCATGGAGAACCATATCCCCCAACCTGATAGTCTCAATGCTCTCCCCTAAAAGCTCCTCACCTACCATGTGGCTTTCTACGACATGGACCCCCAACCAAAATACCTAACTGCAACTACGAGGGCCTCTACCCAAACGAGTGGTCAAAACCACCTTATCACAGAGTATCTCTCTGTGAACACTACTCAAAGTTCCGGGTGGGTTGTAATAACCAAAATAGTACCTGGTCCACCAACACATCTGACACCTCATGTCCCTGCGACCATGCTGCTCAAGTCTGATGGCATCACCATCCTAGTAACCTGGGCCATGCCCAACCTGATAGTTGTACTGCCTCAAGACAACATTCATGACACTCAATCCCGTGGTCAAAACCACCCAAAGTAACCTGGTCCAAGCCCAATCTTTGATCCGCATCACTCAAGAATATCCGGGTCATTCCCAACACCACCCACAGAATCCAGAAGATGTAATTAAGAAATTTCATATATAACATATCTAAACAGAAACCATAAACATGCAAAAAAACTAAACAGTTGAATTTCACTATGGAAGGTGCGGTCCCATACAAGCACTGAGTTCTTAAATGCCTCTAACAATTTATATCAGGCTCTAATAAATTAAACTAAACAATTTATAACAATATAATTCAAATTTAACCATTTTGGCATCCCACGACCAAAATTCCCCGATGAGCTACGACTCCTCGCCCGGACCCGCTCATGAAAAACTGGTAATAAGGCATACCAAAAGGCATCCCATGGGTCCAATAAACAATGCGATATGCAATATCAGATAAAAATGGGCCCGCTCAAAATACCCAAAAACACGTTGAAGGCCGCGTCACCCAAACAACCAAGAAAACAAAAAATGAGGTATGCACCACCTACCTGAGACTCGTACGATGCTACTCCTCCGGTAACAACCTCCATTTCGGTCTATAATTCAGTAAATCTACAAAAGATTCAAAACAGCTCAAACCCCTATAACTTGTTCTAGAACGAAAATCAAACAAAATGGCCCAAGGGAAATCGAGGCCTTACCGAGGGGGTTCCAACGCATATATCGTCGATTGAATCAGAATTTAGATGATGATCCGGGGAGTGAATTAAGGTCCGGACGACTTGGTTCGTGAAACCGGGCGACAAAGATGAGGTTTTGCCTCAATACGAGGACACTGCCCATTTTAACGCAAAAAAAGAAACTACACGGTGTGTAATTTAGGACTACACACCCTGTATATCATTTAACTGTTCATTTGACGGCTGGAATTCCACTGACTTACTTTCCGAACATGCCGACATGAGTACACGGCGTGTACCTATGGGTACACGGCGTGTACTTGGTTTCCCTTATCATCCTCACCGACTTACCCACACGCCATGTATATCCCTCACACACGGCTAGACTACATGGCGTGTCCAAGGGGAACACAACGTGTACCTGGTTCTTCTCGGCCAATTGGCCTACATGCCATGTATGGCCACCACACGGTCGGGGGTACACGACATGTTGAAAACTACACGCCCTGTAGTAAGAAACTTCTACACTGCCATCACATGGAATGTACTTGGTGAGAACACGACCGACACTTGCTTAACATATACATGTCGTGTACTTAAAAGTACACAGTGTGTAGTCTGGAAATTTCCAGAAACTTCCCATTTTTTCAAGTTTCCTCAGAAACCAGTCAAAATTTTAAATAGGGTTGGGATTTTGACCCGTACTAAAAACCCGGGTTCTTACAATCTCCCCACCTTAACATAGCTCATCCCCGAGCTATCAGACGAAACCCGGAGATGGCACCGTACATACCACCCCGATCAAGGTAACCCAGACTTCCATGGTCTCAAAGGTTCCTGCAAAACTCCTCAAGGGGATCCCCACCTTAGGAATTTCCTAACTCTGTCTCAACTCAACTAAGCTCAAAGAAACTAAGGTTTACTAACCTTTTTTCGAGATGCATAGCCATTCCATGACACATCATCACCCCTGCACCCCATTGGTGCTCCTATTTTTCTCCTGACACCCAACGTAGCCCGCACCACATCGGTGTCTGCCTCCACAAGGTCCTGGTGCCTAGCACCTCAAATAACCCACATCCTTGATGCCCCGATGCCCACGACACCTCAAGTAACCTGCATCCTTGATGTCCCGATTCCCAAGGAACCTCAAGTAACCCGCATCCTCGATGACCTGATGCTAATAATCTAATACATATATATATATAGAATATATCACGCACCTGATATGGTGCGAATACCACTGACAAGCATCTAGTAAATCCACATAGATCCTGTGCACCACGTACACTCAAAAGAGACATGCCTCTATAGGTCATGCCAAAAAGGAAACATGGGGATCATGACCACTCCATGGTGTACCTCTAACCATTTTCGGCTCACCAGCCTGATCAGCCTCTAGTAGCTCCACGACGTGCACCTAGCCTAAATTACAGCTACTTGATGCCTGAACTCCCTGCGATGCGGATCTAGTCACCGACCACTGACCCCTCAGCTGAGCCCACCTTCTCTGTTAGGACCTCCGCACACAACTGAATCTCGACTACCCTCTCTGGGTACTGAACCTGAACCAACTCCAGATGATACAGTATATCCTGGTCCCTGCCTACCGGCTATTTGAGAAGGCTGCCTGCAAAACCTCTCTAGATTCTCGTCTTGTCCACATGCCCGACACTCCTTAGGATTCCTATCAAAATGCTCCCGAACATGTCCCGGCTGTCCACACTGAAATCAAATCACCAAAGATCTACCACGAGGTGGTCTAGCTGAATCCCTAGCCTGACTGCCCTGCTAGAACTCATCCCTTCCTAGCTTCCTGCTGTCTGAACCATCACCTGAAACTGTCACCCTGCCCAAGAAGGACTTCTCTCTCTCATTGGTCTCAGCTATGAGCACCTAATTCACCACCTCGGAGAAGGAACCCAGCCTAAATATGTTCACCTAGACTCGAATGGCATGTCATAAGCCATCCTCAAAGCGCCTCACCCTAGCCGCATCATCTCTCACCATACCAGGTGAAAAGTGAGACAACTTTGTGAAGGTAGCTGCGTAGTCCATGATAGTCATATCTCCCTGATGAAGACTCGAGAACTCCCAAGATCTCTCTGCCCTTAGTTTCTCTAGGTAGATGTGCTTAAAGAACCTGTCCTTGAAGTCCTGTCATGCCATTCCATCGTGCCTACGAGCCTGAACCTGTACGTCCCACCAACGCTTTCCCGGTCCTCTCAGCATGTATGCCTCCAGCTTGACCCTCTTCCCGGAGGCGTCTCGAGCTGCTCGAAGATCATTTTCATACTCTCTATCTAGTTCTCAGCTACCTGCGGACCACCCTCACCCTGAAAAAGTGGTGGTTGCTGCGACTGGAACTCCCGCGTCAGATATGCCATAGAAGTCTCTGTACCCTACGCGCCTCTTTAAATCCCTTGCAAAACACATACCAGGATAGCTCAGAGCTGCTCATCAAGCCATGGTCTGAACGTTTCCAAAACTGGCTACTGTCCTGCCTACACTGGATCCTGAACCTGATCCTTTCCCTGAGCCTGTACCTGCAGCTCGTGCTCTGCCTGTACCGAATTCGGAACCTGATCCTGCGGCACTGTATCATCTCCTACCTGACGCTCCATCGAGTCGTGAAGGAGTAACCCGCTAAATACCATAAATGGTCAGACAACTCACATATATATATATATATAACAACATAATCTACACAAATAAGGAAAGCAGTAAAAGATAGTGCATAACAACTACCCTTACTCCCCCTCACCGCAACCCATGCCCCACGGCATCCCAGCCTCATGGCCTCCTTAACCACCCTCAATAGAGCCAAGTATCAAAAGTACCTCGGGCCATGATTGTACTGACAAAACAAGTTTCCTCAAACCGACGACCGAGTCACCCAATCTTGACAGTTACACTACCTCAGCCATAGTCTTGTTTGCTCTTATAATTGTCAGACCCAAATATCCCACCACATGAAATTTTACAAAATATAAAGCATGTAATACACATTTTTACAACTAGAAATTCTATCTGGAATTTCACAAATTCACATTTCAAAGCATATAAATCATGGAAATTGATTTTATTCACATGGTATTATCACTTCCCAAATAATACGTGAAATTATGAAATTGAAATACCCTAAAAATGTGCCTATCAAAAGACAAGAAAACTAGCCTTTCCATATCGGGCCAAGGTCCAATTCTCCCTTACCATACCGGGTCAAGGGTCATATATCACAATAAAAAACATCACACACCAAGTCATCCACCAAGGTGGAAATCATATAAACTGTAATCTAAGAAAAATCAAACAACAATTCCCACCCATTGGCAACTTGGTCCATCCCTCGTACCTGGGGCTACAGGCCCCCAAACACAAGCTAGTAACCCAGTTCCAGTAACAACAACCTATCTCCAGTCTACCATATCCCAAATAGTAAAACTAGCAGAATAAAAAGAGAAGTCTCAATCTCATTAGTAGCCAACAATACACTGCTAAAAAATCCGTGTCAAGAACTCCTTTGATACCACTTTTTAACGACCAGACCCGGCCACCCACCTGAACAGTGCCGAACGGGTCGGGTGTCACTACCTTAGGCGCACCTCCCCTGAACGCCAAAGGCTTACAACTAGCATAGAGGGATTGAATAGGTATAGTGGGGAGGCTATACCCTCTCAGAGGATCATAATAATGGTACTGGTCCGAGTATAAAAATAAAGATGCAGCAGAATGAAAGGCTCAGCAGACTCAAACTAGACCTGCAGAGCGGAAGCATAACCGATATAGATAAACAGAGGAAGCAATAAATATAAAAAAAATATCGGAAATAAACAAAACAATATACTAATAACATGTAACTACTACCAAACAGAAAAACATGCATCCAAAGCAGGTCATACACAACTAAATATAAAAAGGGCGTCAATGGGTAACCAACAGTAGCTACAATAAGTAAGCATGCCGATATAGAGAATAAAACAAAACAAAGTAAACCCCAGCTAGGCATGAACTCAAGTTCCATACCATCTCCATGAAATAACTAACCCATCCCAGCTCTTGAAGCTGACCTCTTTCCTGCACGTAAATCCATAAAGTCTGCACGCGTCCTGAAGGGCCCGTGCAGAGTGTGAGACAAATCTCAGTAGGATACCATAGAACGGTGTGCACTAAATAGATTTGTTTAAGCAGTTATGCATTTATAATGAAACAAGTAAACAATAAAATGCAAAAATAAACACAAACTCCACTGGTGCTCAACAGCCAGCACGAAGTGTCACCTGCTTCGTCCAACACCGGAATCTCTGTCGTGTTACTCGACTCCATGTGCCACCTGATGCCTCGTGTCTAAAGTACCAATGTCCCGAAGGCATGACCAAGAAGTAACAACCCGACACCATGTACCTCTTAACACCTCGTGTCTCAATTACCGACGTCCTGAAGGCACACCCAAGAAGTAACAACCCGGCACCATGTGCCTCCTGACACCTCGTGTCTCATGTACCGACGTCCCGAAGGCACTCCCAAGAAGTATCTTGGAGGAAAAACAATGTCTACCCTCAAATAATGGTGAGCCTCAGCCCCCAACCCGATATTCTCAATGCTATCCCCTGAAGGCTCCTCACCTCCCACATGGATTTCTATGGCAAGCACCCCCAACCAAAATACGTAACCGAAACTACGGGGGCCTCTACCCAGATGTGTGGTCAAAAAAACCTCATCTCCAAGTATCTCTGTGTTCACACTACTCAAAGTTCTGGGTGAGCATTAATCCCCAAAATAGTACCTAGGACACAAACACATATGACACCTCTTGTCCGTGCAACCATGCCGCTCAAGTCTGATGGCCTCACCATCCTAGTATACCGGGCCATGCCCAACCTGACAGTTGTAATTCCACAAGCCGAAGTCCAAGATGCCCAATCCCATGGTCAAAACCACCCAAACTAACCCAGGCCAAGCCCAACCTGTGATCCGCATCCCTCAAGAATATCTGGGCCATGCCCAACACCACCCAAAGGGTCCAGCAGATGAAATTCAGCAATTACATATATAACATATTTAAACAGAAAACATTTACTAGCAAAACAAACTAAATAGTTGAATTTCCCAATGCAAGGTGTTTTCCCATACCAGCACTGAGGTCTTAAATTCCTCTAACAATTTATATCAGGCTCTAATAAATTGAAATAAATAGTTTATAACAATATAATTAAAATTTAACCATTTTTCCATCCCCCGACCAAAATGCCCTGATGAGCTAAGACCCCTCGCCCGGCCCTGCTTAAGAAAAAAATGGTAACATGGCATACCCAAAGGCATCACATAGGTCCAATAAACAATGAGATATGCAATATTAGATAAAAATGGGTCCCGCTCATAATACCCGAAAATGCGCCGAAGACTTCGTCACCCAAACAACCACGGAAACACAAAATGAGGTATGCACCACCTACCTGAGACTCGTACGATGGTACTCCTCTAGTAGCAGCCTCCAATTTGGTCTAAAACGCAGTAAATCTACAAAATATTCAATACCTCTCAAACCCCTATAACTCGTTCTAGAACGAAAATCAAACAAGACGACCTAAGAGGAATCGAGGCCTTACCGGGGGGGGGGGGGTTCCAATGAATCTATCGGAGATTGAATCAGACTTCATACGAAGATCCGGGGAGAGAATTAAGATCGAGGCGACTTGGTTCGCGAAAACGGGCGACACATATGAGGTTTTGCCTCAATACGATGCTACTGTCCATTTTAACGCATAAAAAGAAACTACACGGCATGTACATTAGGACTACACACTGTGTATATCATTTAACTGTTCATTTGACGGCTGGAATTCCACCGACATAATTTCTGAACCTGCCGACATGAGTACATGGTGTGTACCTATGGGTACACGGCGTGTACTTGGTTTCCCTTCTCTTCCTCTCCAAATTACCCACACGCCATGTATATCCTTCACACACGGCTAGACTACATGACGTGTCCAAGGGGAACACGGCGTGTAACTGGTTCTTTCCGGCCAACAGGCCTACACACCATGTATGGCCACTACACGGTCAGGGGTACACGACATGTTGAAAACTACACGCCGTGTAGTAAGAAACTTCTACACGACCATCAAACGACACGTGCTTGGCAAGAACATGGCCGACACTCGATTAACATATACAGGTCGTGTACTTAAAATTACATGATGTGTAGTCTGGAAATATCCATAAACTTACCATTTTCTCCAGTTTCCTCAGATACCAGTCGAAAATTCAAACAGGGTCGGGATTTTTACCCATTCTAAAAACTAGAGTTCTTACAATCATGAATGACACCAATAGTACTGGTGGCTCGATATAAAAAGGGAGATAATATGATTTTTTACTATTTGTTCCACCTGTGAGTAGGAAAAGGTAGAAGATCGATGACTAATAGAGATTTTACATCCATTTCCCATTTCTAAGTACAAATGGGATTAAATAACTATGGATTTTGTGATGGGATTACCTAGGTTCCTTCGAGGTTGTGATTCAATATGGGTTATCTTTGACGAGTCGATAAAGGTCACTAACATTATACCTAACAGAGAGACTATTTTTGTAGATGAATTGTGTATAATAGACTTTTTTGATATTATCATACTTTATGGGATTATATTTAATATCATATCAGATAGGGACACTCACTTCATATGATGGTTTATTAATAGGTTATAAAAGGTATTAGGTTTATAAGTGCTTATAATCACAACCTATCACCCACAAAGAGACAGTCAGTCTGAGTATGCAATATAGATATTAGAGGATATGCTCTAAGCATGTGTACTTAATTTTGTCTGTTCTTGGGAGAAACATATACCTATTTTTTTGAATTTAATATAATAAAATATTTCAGAAAATGATATAGATGGATCCTTATTAGGCGCTATAAGGTTGGCCATGTTGTTCACCCCTATGCCGATTAGAGACACAAGATGTAGTTGTATTTTAAAGTTGTCTCATTCTGGAGACATCAGATCAGGTATATCTTATAAGAAAATTTATGGACATAACTCAGTATAGGGATAAGTATTATGCTGATAGTTTCTACTGACCTCTGAATTTTGATGTGGGACATCAGGTCCTCTTACATGTTTCACCTAGGTTGGGTCGTAGAAGGATTCAGAGAAAAGAAAAGGTATCATCTAATTATGTCATACCTTTTGAGTTCTAGGAGGGAGTCAGTCTGATATACTATTATATAACTCTTATTTAGAGGTACCAATCCATACAAAAAGTCTTTAATGTATATTATCTTTTCAATAATCATTCAGACTCATCTCATACTTTTGATCATGAGGATTTTGAGTTGGAATATGATGCTTATTTTGGGGTGTATCCTATCCAGATAATTGATCACAGCATGAAGGCTCCCCAAGGAAGGTCAGTGAATCTAGTATGGGTTTTTTATAAGAACAATCATGTAAAGGATGAAACCTTGGAGTAATAGATCAATGTACATGATCAATGGCAAGAGTTATTCTCAAATGATGCTCAACCACCATTGGAAGGGAAACTTGGGGAAGAGTTATTTTAAGGAGGAAAGATTATAAGATCTTAGTTTTTCTCATGAGGTATGGAACCTTTAAATTTTATTTTAAACCTTCAACTTTATCTAAATGGATGTTCCTAAGAGTTAAAGGAAGTTCTATGGAAAATCCAAGGCTTCTTAAGAGCCCGAGCTCCAGTTTTTGGGAGAAATAGAAAAAGATCATGGTTAGAGAATTAGTAGTGCTAAAAGTGCTCCTCAAACCGTGCAGACCTATAAGGATGATTCAAGATTTGTCAAACCATTCAAGGGAACCACATGACTATGCATTTGTGTTGCCTAAAATTTTAGTGGATCCACATAGGTTGATCATGGTTTTTATTACCATGTGACTAGCATTTGTGTGGGGGTGATACCTTGGATAGTGTTGGTGCATGATTGGTGCATGGTTTTTCAAATTGTATGACCAAACCATTCACCCTTTAATAATTGATGAAATTCAAATTTCCTCAAATTTCCTTAATACTACTCATCCCATTTAATTTCTTCTCTACGCATAGTATCTCCCCACATCTGAAGCTCATTCCTCTTTTCTTTCTAGGACTTGAGTCTCCTCCTTAATACACCATCTGAATTTCCCATCATTGATTGTGTTGGAAATCCATTTATAATTCATTCATTCATCTTCCTTTGTTTCTGATTCTTTCTCACCATATGGAATTCTAAACTCATGAAAAATGAAATTCTCTATTTTGAAGTTTTTTTATTGTTATGATTTATTCCATTATATCTAGGATTAGAGGTTGATACTGGATAGAGAGTCTTATACTTCCATAAGGTAGGTAGTATAAAAATTTCCCCTAAAAGTATAGCAACTTTATATATAACGACCCAACCTTTCCTTACATTACTATTAAATCAATCTAAATATAAATAACATAATAGTATTATACATTGAGGATGTAAAGTTTAAGTGTCTTTGGAAAACTAGGAAAGTACATAACATTTACAACATCAATCAGGAACATTTATTGACTTCCTTCTTCTCTAGCTTCTTATTGGAAATTGACCAATCCTTAGTACATGTAGTCACCTTAAGATATAAATAAAAAAGGGGCATGCTAAAATCCTATTAAGTAGGTAGATAAGAAAAATATATCATGGGGTGATAATAATCATAACATCATTATCAACATCATGAGAGGAATCATTATATAAAGGTGTGGAATGTTGGAATGCATAAAAATGAAAACATCAGGTCATAGTGGTTAACTACCACACATAGTTGTGGACAAAGTTAGAATAATGTTAACACATAACTTCACTTTAAATCATGAGATTAATCACATTACCCAATGCATTGGAATTCTGTATAATTCTAGGCACACCCGTCACATCATAACATTCATATTGTGCTATATAATTCGAGGCGCACCCATCACACCCTAATATTAACATTATCATGCATGAAAGATTGAACATATATAAAAATTGAACAAAAGATAAAACATGGTAAGAAATGGGTCTCAAATCAGAAGTAATACATTCATAAACATTTTGTTTCCAAAATATATATGTAATAACATTCTTGACATAGAATAATCAATGATGATTGAGGAAGAAACAATCTTTGTGAGTGTGTTTATTCGAGAGAAGAGTTCTTCTGGAAAACATTGTTTTTGTCATGAAATTATTTAGAAAACATGTATATCCATGAAAAGTTCATATAATTATGAAAAAATTATTTTAAGGTGTAACCATACCAGAAATCTAGTGAATGATGGATAACCCAAAGAAAGAAAGTTTGGTTCGAGAATTTCCCCTTACCTTGTATCTAAACACTTTCTTCAATTTAATATCAAATATAACAACATTATATTCATTAATAAACAATTAAAGAACATTTTTTACATTAATATCGTTAATTATGGTTTCATTAAGTTATTTTATGGGCCTTTGGACGAGTTATAGAGTTTAAATCCATTGTTTGAGAATGTTCATTTTTATAGTTTTCTTGAACAGTTCACTTGTATTCATGAATGGAAGTTCATGTAGAACATGGATAAACATCCAAAACTAATTTTACATTTTATTAATGATATTATAGGAGTTTAAATTATCTTAGAATAAATTATGTTATTTACCATGTGGACGAATCATTAGTTAAAATTTAATGAAGATCAATATAGGTCAACTTGGGCGTTTTTTTGGATCACAACGAACATGTTTTGTTTTATCATTTATTAATATGTACATAAGTTAGTTACAGAACATTAAAAAGGATATAATACAAATAAAATAATCTAGTTCAACTATAAAAATGGTTTCATGACCAGATCTGAATGCGGTAATTGAAAATGAAAACATGACATTCTTGAAGGTGATAAATTAACACCTCACGAACAACGTTTTCCTTTCTAAAATAAAAAGAAGAGGAGAAGGGGGATGGATGATATATTATCCCAATAGTATTATAAAATTACAATGTATGTAGGATACTATAGTTACCATACCATGTGTATGAGGATATGTGGGGAGATATTAAGAAAAGAACATGATATTGAAAGGAAATTAAAGGAAAAGAGGGAGAGAGGGGAATTACCTCTTGAATCCTCTTTAAGGCACATTGAATTCGTCTTTTTATGAGACCATAATATCTTGCATGTGGAGGAGGGGATAAAGAAGATGTATGGGAAGAGTTTATACAAGGATTTAAGCATGAGAGGTGTGAATAAATGAGGGTGTGAGGGGTGGTATTTATAGTGGAGGGGGAGGGGTTTTGTCACTATTATATTCATTAATTCATTATTTTTCCACAAGAAAAGTAATAGTGATGATTACATGAACAAGAATAGTAATAAGTTCATGTGATTTAGATATAATTCCCTTACATCATCTATAAATCAGTTGAGGAAATCATAATTCCTATATTTATCATTTATTGTAAATTACCGTATTTTACTATTCACCAAAAAACTCAAATATTTCAGAAAAATACCAAAAATTTACCCTAACAATTATTCGATGTATAGAATCCAAAAATGAAGTCCATTTTTTTAAAAATAATTTTCTAAATACGATTAATTTATTTTTTTAATTAAAATCATAATTTACTTGAAAAATAGAGTTTTAAAATGTTTATTTACTATTCCAAAACATAGGTACTACATACATTCACTCAAATCCTCTATGTTTAGTCAATAAGGTTTTCCTTATGACTTTTCCATTCCTTCTTGTTTTGAAAATCACAAACACCTTATATTTAAGAAAATTTCTTTTTTAAGGAAAGTTGCTTTTATAAGGAAAATCACTTTTGTAAGAAAAATTATCCTTATCATATTTTCATCCATATTTTTCTGAAGTATAAGATTCGGATTCATTTATACATTCTCGGAATCGTTGAAACTTTGATATGAAGTATTCTGTTTTAGGCTCCGAATTCTGGATAAGAACTGTAAGGAAGTTTCACTCCGAATTATAGATGAGAACTGTAATAATGTTTCATTCTGAATTCCGGATACGAACTCTACTTAAGTTCTACTCCAGATTCAGGATATGAATCCTTATAAAGTTTGATAATGAATTCTCATTACTAATTCTGATGACGAATTCTCATTATGAATTCTGATGAGGAATTCCCATTACGAATTCTGATGAGGAATTCTCACTACGAATTCTGATGATGAATTCTCATTCCGAATTCTCATTCCGAATTCACCTATTAAATAGAATCTGATCATCTTTGTTTTATTCAAAATGAATTTATTTAGACTCCGAAAATTATTTTTGGTCAGACTCCGAAATTTTATTTTGCTTACGCTTTTATAATTTGTCTACTCTTAAATATATTTTTACACTCCGAACTTTCACTCCGAATCTTCACTCCGAACTTTTGAGTTAGAATTAAAACAATGTCGTACATTCTGTTACACTTTTTTCGTTATAAAACGATGTCATCCATTCTGTTATAAACTAACCGTTAGTTAAGTTACACGTGTATAGGTCCCTCTGTTTTTAAAGGAAAATATGACCGTTGGAAAGGAGGCCGACCTTACCTATAAATTGGAGCTCATTTGAAAGAGCTCAGTGTTGCAAAAAGGCTGACTGATCTTCGACTCATATGATTACATGCTTGAAGTGATTTCTAGAGAGAGAGGCTCTTATTAACTCTCAAAGCTTTGTGCGACTCCGAATGTTGGTGATTACATTCAAGGACTTCTGAGGATAGGAAGATAGAGGTGCCAACTACCTTGAAGTTCGAGGGATTCCTTGCTGAGGATGACAAAGGTTGCCAACTACCTTGAAGTTGAGGGCTTGCGGGGATAGCAAGATAGAGACTCTGATCTTCGTATCTAGGGCTTACCCTGGTGTGGGTAAGACAGACTTTCTTGACAGTATAAATCAAGGGACCTTTATCCAAGGTTGTTGGATACCCTTCTTTTTAGGTTAAAAGGCTTATATCTTGTTACTTGTATTTTTACTACTTGTTCATTTCCAGTGCTTTTTGTATTATAAGGAAAGTATAACTTTCTTATACTTCCTTACTTGTACTCTATTTCATTTAGATTCTATACGCTTTAAGGTAGAATCTCATTTTGTAATCTTTTGTTAAGTTTCAATTTCCGGAACCATATTTCCAGAACCTACTTTCGGAATCTCTTTACAAGTTTTCATTTGGTGTTAGAGGTGTTGTGAATTTGCTTAGTTTAACTTTGTTAAACTTATCCCTTTCCTTTGATTAAGGAAAACATAGTTATTCAGAACTAACTTTAAAGGTTCCAAAGGAATTTTTAAAGTATACAATTCACCCCCCTCTTGTAAATTGAGCATCTACATCATTATTTCGATCCTACAATTGGTATCAGAGGAGGTATCTAAAATATATATACTTACGAATAAGTTTTTCTTGATAATTTCTTTCCCATTCCGATCTTTCCCATTCCAAACTTTCACATTCCGAACTTTCACATTCTGAACTTTCACATTCCGAACTTTGTTATTACGATTTTTTTTTCTAACAAGTTTGTGTGTTGAAGGTATTTCTTAAGTATGGAAGGAATTAATGTGGGTTCTATTTATAATCTAAATCCTACAAGACCACCAATATTTGATGGTAATGATTATGAATACTGGAGAGATCGAATGAAGACTTTTGTTATTAATACTGGAGTAGACAATTTTTTTATGCTTACTGGTGATTATAAAATTCCTGATAAGGAAGTTAGAACTTTTACTAACCAGGAAAAGAAAGAGTATCAAATCAATTATAAGGTACGCAATACATTACTTTGTTCAATGAAAATAAATATATATAGCCAAATTTCTTATTGTGAAGCAGCTAATTGTATCTGGAAGAAGTTAGAGGTTACACACTTTGGAACTTCTAAAGTGATCGAGACTAGGAGAGCTATGCTTAGAGCTGAATATCATGGCTTTAACTTTCCTTATAGCGAACCAATTTGTAAAGTTCAACATAGATTTATGACTATAGTCAACAACCTACAGTCTATGGGAGAGAAATGTTTAGATGATGAAGCACTTGTGGATACGATAATTGATATTATGACCAATGAGTGGGAATCCAAAAGAACAGATATAGATGAGAATAGGAAGGTCACTCAAATTTCTCTTGATGAGCTATTTGGAACACTTCTACAACATGAGACAAGAATGAAGGGAGATGCTGACAATATCAAAAAGAAAAATGGAAATGGTACTATTGCTTTTACAACAACTTCAAATCAGATGAAAGCTAAGACTCCTGAGAGAGTAACCAGATCCAAGTCTAAGAAAGTTATTTTCCAATCTGAATCTAGTGAGAGTGAAGTATCTGAAAATGAATTAGCTAATCTTGCTTGAAGGATGAACAAGATAGCCAGACAGAGAAATTTCCAATCCAAGTATAAGAAAAAGGAAATGAAAGATAGAAAAGATGGAGAAGTTACTTGTTATGAATGCAAGAGAGCTGGACATATTAGACCAGATTACCCTTTCCTTAAAAAGAAAGAAAGGAAAGAAAGGCATTCAGACAGGAACAAAAAGTAGTATTATAAAGCCAAAGCTAAGAATGTTTTGAAAGCTAATGATACCTGGAGTGCCAGTGGTGGTGACTCTTTTGATGAATCTTCTAATTATGAATCTTTAGGACAGAAGAATCTTGGTCTTATAGCCAGACTACCTATTGAAAATCGTTGTTTTATGGCTAAGGTACGAAATGCTGAATCATTGACCAATGTTTCTTTAAATTATAATGATAGTAAGTATTATAACTCTTCTGATGAAGAATCCATTTCTGATGAAGAAAATACTTTACCTACTTATGAATAAGTCTCTAGGTTTTCTGAACTTCTTGAGATTGAGAATTCTAAACTCAATAAAAAACTTGATAAAAAAAACTCCAGAAATTCTATTCTTACAAAAGAGATATCAGATCTTTCTAAAGATCTTGATAGGAAATATGCTGATTTTGAAAGTATTTCAAAAAATCTTGAGGAAGTAAGTTTTGAGAAGAACAAACTTTCTAAAGAATTAGAAAAAGTAATTTCTAAGAAAAATGTTTTTGAGCCCAACTCTAGTTCTAAAACTAATTATTTTGAGGATAAAAATTTGGTTATAAAACTCAAGTCTGAAATTTTTTCCTTAAAGAAGAGTTTATCAAACTTTACCCATGGTAAGGAGAATTTTGATAAAATGTATTCACAAATACGACCTTTAAGAAATAAATCTGGATTTGGTTATACCCTTGCCAAACCAATTTTCAGTAACAATTATTTTGTTCCTCAAAGTGCCCCCATTTTGTACCAACTGTCAATGTGGTGGTCACTGGGCAAAGAATTGTTCCTTAAACAAAACCCAATCTTTAGGATTTCACAAAGCTTATTTATCTAAGAAGATGTGGGTACCTAAAATTTTATTATCTGGAAATCTCAGATCCAAGCAAGTTTGGATTTCGAAAGTCTAATTCCCTTCTTGATTTCAGGAAAATAAAGAGAGTACCAGCAACAATACATGCTACATGGATAGTGGATGTTCCCGGCACATGACTGGTAACAGAAGTTATTTTTATAAGATTATCAAAACAAAAGGAGGAAAGGTAACTTTCAGAGATAATGCTAAAGGAGATATCATTCTTCAGTTTATCGGAACAAAAGATCAACTTTCTGATATTTTCACAAAATCTTTTCCTTCTGATAGAGTTTAATACATTAAATAGAAGTTAGGAATGGTAACCATAAGGTAATCCTCCTTAATTAACTTTCTGTTGAAAAAGTCCCCTTACAGCAATAAACTCTTTTTCATAGGGGGAGTACATCTGATTGTTAGAATAAATTTTTTTTTCAAAATTTGTTTTCAAACTTTTCGGAACTAAAATTCCGGAATGGAATTTCCGGAACTAAAATTTTCCAGAATGGATATTTTCATATAGAAAACTTCTGAAATGGAAATTTTCGTATTAAAAACTTTCGGATTGGAAAATTTTGTACTGGTATTTTCATAACGGAATTTCCATACCGAATCTTTCATAATGAGTTTTTCATTTTCAAATTTTGTAATTAAATTTTCGTACATAGTTTTCCGTACTGAGTTTGTTTTTCGTAGTGAGTTTTGCGAAATTTGTCTTTTCATAGTAAATATTTTTCGTAGTTTTCTTAATAATGTTACCAATTACGAATAATCTTCCTAAGACAATCCGAAAAGTATGATTTCCTTACTCATGTTTTCGTAGTAATACTTTTCTTGCTGGCATTTTCTTATATTTTGTTTTCGGATTATAGTTTTCTTAATTCTTTGTTTTAATAAAAACCTCAAAAGATCGGATTCAAGTTTTCTTGAGAATTGGTTTTCGACCATCAGATCTGATCTCAGCTTGTCACAACCGTTCGATCAAATGAGGAAGTTGAACCGTTTTCTCATTGCCTATATAAAGGGGACCCCAAATGGTTGTCCCACATCGGTTTTCAAAGCTCCAGCATCTCGAGGCTCTACCTCTCTGTTTTAAGGATGTTCTGAACTTCAGGTTTCTCTGTTCCGAACTTCTCAAAGGTCTTCAAATCTGTACTTCTCAGAGGTCTTCAAATCCGAATGTCTGTGGAAGTAACTTCTCAAGACATGTCTTCTTCTAAGCTGATTTCGAAGTGGTTAGTATATAGAGAGAGGCTGGTTCATCTGTATTTCTTCAACAAGTACGATTCTCTTATTTCCAAGAATATCAAGCTTAATGGTTGGGAAGATGTTGCGGTGTCAAAACCTGGGAATCAAGATGAAGTGTATTCAGATTTGCTTATAGAGTTCTATGAAACAGTATCCTTTCTTAAGGAAGATGGATGGGAGAAGTTGTCTTTTAAGTCTTATGGTAAGACTTATAAACTTTCATATGCCAAGGCAGCCATCTACCTAGGTCTGAATAATGAAGGTGAATCTGAATTCATATCTCAGGTGTTGCCGGATTCTAAGGGTAGCTTCGACAAGGAAAAATCATTAGAAACTCTCGGACTGGAAGATGACAAGTCTCCGAAGATTGCTAGTTTATCTACAAACTTCCAGATTCTAGAGTTGTGGGTACAAGGTCTTATCATACCGAGGAAAGGTGACAAAGATAACTTAAAGATGAGTGATATTTACATCCTAGATTTTCTGATAAATCTAAGGAAGTTTAACTTGATGAAGAACATTCTTATCACTCTTGAGAATGTGAAGAAAGGGAATCTAAGAGCTCAGATTATAATGTATCCAGCAATCCTATCAAAGTTGATAGTTTGGTTCCTTGAGTCCTTTAAGGAGTCTTGTAAATCTAAGCCAATAGTTTGCATGATTATGTTGGTAAGTGATGGTACACTCAAAAGAATGGATGTAGCTTTTGACAAGAAGACTAGTCAGTTTATTGATTTACCTGCTCAAGATGAAGCAGTTCCGAAAGTTGCTGATCCGGAATCCTCTAAGCCAGTAAGGAAGAAAAAATTGAAAGAAGTAGAATTAGAAGTAGAGAATCCCAAGTCTAAGGAAGTTCATTCCACACCTCCAAAACCAAAGAAGAAGAAAGCTTACCCAGATGAGGTTGTTGCTAAATGGAGGGAGATCAAAGAGAAGAGAGTGCAAGGGGAGCCTCAGTTTGGATTGGATCCTGCGGAGGCTAAGGCCTTGAAGGAAAGAACTTCGGATGACCTAGAAAAACAAGAAAAAGAAAAGAAGCTCAAGAAGAAGATGTCTGAGGCTGAGGTAGCTCGCCTTTGTTGAAGTTCAATGAGATGGTTTCTGTGAACATTCCTGTTTCGAGATCTTTTTCTATGGAATCTCTACCCGAGACTCCAGGAAGTGACTCTGTTGCTCCGGAAGAGGCAGTAGATAAGCCTGTTGAGGAAGGTGAGAAAGTTGAGCAACTGGAAGAAGAAGAATATGTTGCTGAAGGAAGTGGTGAAACTGGAGATGTGTTGAAGCAAGTAGAATATTATAAGGGGACACCTTCGGAACACTTATCACTCCGAACTTCAGAAGCTGAATCTTTGAAGCTAGTTACTCCAGCGATGGATGAGGAGAAAGGAGAAGAAGAAGTAGCTTATCACGCAGAGGAAGAACAACTTCTACAAGATATTTCTCAAATGGAGAATGTAGAGGTTGGTGCTCAGGAAGTTTCTTATGAGGAAGACAATGTTGTGAAAGTTTCTGATAGTGAAAAGAGAACTCCGGAACATGATTCCATTCCAAAAAGAGACAAGGAAAAGAAAATTGTTGCTGAAACTCTGAGCTCAGTAATGGTGAAAAGAAAGGATGTTGGTAGTTATTCAAAGAGAAAGCTTGACCATGTTGAAGAAGAAACTTCTCCAAGTAGAGTCTCGGATTCGGAGTCATCTTCGTTGGGACATGACTTTGTTGTTCAGTCTTTAAAGAAGTTGGTGGGTACTATTCTAACTTTCTCAAGAATTGATTCAAGATTCCAAATGCTCCAACATGCTTTGAATCAGAAATCAGACTCTGTATCTATGGTTAAGGACAAGTGTGTTGAAATAGAGGCTCAGTTCAAGATTTTTTTTGTTGGCTACGAAGCCCATAGAAGATCGTGCAAGAGGATGACAAATTGGTCGAGGAAAACTGTAGAAGAGAGGAGACTCTTTGATGAATTTCAAGACAATGTGAAGGATTCCTTTGAGACAGAAGACAGGAAGATAAATGAGCTTACTTGATCCTTTGAAGAAAAGCTGACAGATGAAAAGAACTTCCAGATTCATGAAGTCAGAGATCTGAATGGGAAGCTGAATTCTGTTTCTCAAAACTGGAAATTTGAAAGGGATCATCGGATTGAGTTTGAAGAGAAATTGAAGGCTCAGGAAGAAAAGATTAAAGTTCAAGAAGAAATGCTTCAAGCCCAGGAAGAAAAGATTGAAGCTCAAAGTTCAAGAATAGTGGTCTTAGAGAAGCAAGCTGAAGAAGACCATAAAGACTTGAAGAAAATAAAGACTATTCTTAAGGGTCTCATGGTGAAGGAAAAAGATCCGAAATAGACAGATCTGATCTTTTTTTGTATCTAAATTTCTTTTGTTGTTGAGCTTTTTCAAACTTAGTGAAAATTTTTGCCTTCTCGTTTCTTTTGTTGTTGTTACTAATTTTTCAGGTACTTAGATTTTTTTCCATTCCCTCGAATTCTTTTTGAAAATCACAAAGGGGGAGAAGGAAAAGATCCTTAAGGAAAAAAAACTCTAATAAGAGATTATCTAAGGGGGAGTTTTTTTATTAAAGAATACTTTCTTATTCGTAATGAAATATCACTCCAGAAATCTAGAATACGATCCTTAGAGTTTCAAAGCCTAAGGGGGAGTTAGTCGTATTCATCAATTTCCTTAAAGCAAAGGGAGATAAGCCTTAATGTTTTTCTTTCTTCTTAGAATTTATTTTTCATAAGGATGTTTGTGCTTTCCAAAAAGGGGGAGATTGTTGAGTCAATAAGGTTTTCCTTATGACTTTTCCATTCCTTCTTATTTTGAAAATCACAAACACCTTATCTTTAATAAAATTGCTTTTTAAGGAAAATTACTTTTATAAGGAAAATCGCTTTTGTAAGAAAAATTATCCTTATCATATTTTCACCCATATTTTTCTTAAGTATAAGATTTGGATTCATTTCTATATTCTCGGAATCGTTGAAAATTTGATATGAAGTATTCTGTTTTAGGCTCCGAATTCTGGATAAGAACTGTGAGGAAGTTTCACTCCGAATTCCAGATGAGAACTGTAATAAAGTTTCATTCCGAATTCCGGATACGAACTCTGATTAAGTTCTACTCCAGATTCAGGATATGAATCCTTATGAATTTCGATAACGAATTCTCATTAAGAATTCTGATGATGAATTCTCATTATGAATTCTGATGAAGAATTCTCATTACAAATTCTGATGAGGAATTCTCATTATGAATTCTGATGAGGAATTCTCACTATGAATTCTGATGATGAATTCTCATTCCAAATTCTCATCCCAAATTCACCTATTAAACAGAATCTGACCATCTTTGTTTTATTCACTCCGAATTTATTTAGACTCCGAAATTTATTTTTGGTCAGACTCCAAACATTCATTTTTCTTACGCTTTTATAATTTTTCTACTCTTAAATATATTTTTACACTCCGAACTTTCACTCCGAATCTTCACTCCGAACTTTTGAGTTAGAATTAAAACGATGTCGTACAATCTGTTACACTTGTTTTGTTATAAAACGATGTCGTCCATTCTGTTATAAACTAACCATTGGTTAAGTTACACATGTACAGGTCCCTCTGTTTTTTAAGGAAAATATGACTGTTGGAAAGGAGGATGACCTTACCTATAAATATGAGCTCATTTGAAGGAGCTCAGTGCTGCAAAAAGGCTGACTGATCTTCGACTCATGTGATTACATACTTGAAGTGATTTCTAGAGAGAGAGGCTCTTATTAACTCTCAATGCTTCGTGCGACTCTGAATGTTGGTGATTACATTCGAGGACTTCCGGGGATAGGAAGACAGAGGTGCCGACTACCTTGAAGTTCGAGGGCTTCATTGCTGAGGAAGATAGAGGTTGCCAACTACCTTGAAGTTGAGGGCTTGCGAGGATAGCAAGACAGAGACTCCGATCTTCGTATCGAGGGCATACCCTGGTGTGGGTAAGACATACTTTCTTGAAAGTATAAATCAAGGGACCTTTATCCAAGTTTGTTGGATACCCTTCTCTTTGGGTTAAAAGACTTATATCTTGTTACTTGTTGTTTTACTACTTTTTCATTTCCGCTGCATTTTTTATTATAAGAAAAGTATAACTTTCTTATACTTCCTTAATTGTACTCTGCTTCATTTAGATTCTATACGCTTTAAGGTAGAATCTCATTTTGTAATCTTTTGTTAAGTTTCAATTTTCGGAACCATATTTCCGGAACCTGCTTTCAGAATCTCTTTCCAAGTTTTCATTTGGTGTCACAGGTGTTGTGAATTTGCTTAGTTTAACTTTGTTAAACTTAGCCCTTTCCTTTACTAAAGGAAACATAGTTATTCATAACTAACTTTAAAGGTTCCAAAGGAATTTTTAAAGTATACAATTCACCCCCCTCTTGTAAATTGAGCATCTAAATCATTATTTCGATCCTAAACTCTATATATACTATCATAAGCAATGTTACTATTCATAAGGGTATGATTCTATTCATAAGGGTTACATTACTATTCATATGGGTATGTTACTATTAACCAAAAAAATTAAGTTTATTATATTATACTCCAAAAATTACCCTGAACACAATCGTGTATGTCATTATTTTAAAATTCAAAACAGAAAAGTGGAAAAATTATGTTTAATGGGGAAATAATATTTAGTATCATGATATGCCATTATGTTTCCAAAAGTAATTATACCTTAAGGAATGATTATAAGTAGGGATTTCAATTGATAAAACTTTGGGTCCTTACATTCTTCCCCCCTTATGAAAATTCGCCCTTGAAATTTGGTTTTACATAAACAGGCGAGGGTAATTATCCTTCATCGCCTCATCTAGTTCCTAGGTTGCTTCTTCAAACTTATGGTTCCTCACAACACTTTGACAAGGTGGGTTGTCTTGTTGCATAGAACCTTATCTCTCTGGTCTAAAATCTTCACAGGCTACTCCTCACAAGAAAGATCATCCTCCAGTTGTACCACCTATGAGTTTAGTACATGCAATGGATCTGATATGTACTTCATTAGGAGTAATACGTGAAACACATCATAAACATGTTCCATATTTGGTGGAAGTGCATGCTGATAGGCCATGAGTCCTATTCCGTTAAGGATATCAAAGGGGCCAATGTACTTTGGGCTTAGATTCCCTTTCTTCCAAAAACACATGACTCTATTCCATGGTGATATTCGAATGAAGACTTTATCATTGACATTGAACTCCATATCACTTCGACGGTTTCCAGAATAGCTCTTTTTTTGACATTGAGAAGCTTTGATATGTTTCTGGAAGACTTGAACCTTCTCTATCATCATTTGAACAAGTTCAGGTCCAAGTAGATTTCTTTCTCTAACTTCATCCCAACAGGTTGGAGTCCTACATCTCTTTCCTTACAAATCTTTATATAGAGCCATATGAATACTCAAGTGGAAACTATTATTGTATGAGAACTCAACCATTGGGAGATGCTGATCCCATCCACCTTTGAATTATATAGAGCCTGATCTTAGCATATCTTCAAGCATCTGGATAGTCCTTTTATATTGGCCATCAGTTTGGGGATGATAGGACTTGCTGAAATTTAATTCTGTACTCAAAGCATGTTGAAGACTCCTCTATAATTCATATATGAATCTTGGATTATTATCTGAGACAATTGAGAGTGGAAAACCATGCAGTCCCACCACCTCCTTCACATATATCTTTTCAAGTTGTTCACGAAAGAAATATTCCATAATATAGATAAAATGTGCAGTCTTGGTGAGTCGGTCAACCACAACCCATATCACATTATTTCCCTTCGATGTCTTTGAGAGACACATGACAAAGTCCATAGTGACATTATCCCATTTCCACATGGGTATAGGCAATGGTTGCATCATCCCTTTTGACTTTTTTCACTCTAATTTAACTTTATGACATACCAAGCACCTTTAGATATATTTCGCAATTTCATTCTTCATGTTATCCCACCAGAAGTGTTCTCAGAGATCTCAGTACATCTTAGTGCTACCAGGATGGATAGATAATATTGATCTATGTGCATTGTAAAATATCGATTTCTTTATCTAGAGTGATGAAGGAACACGAAGCCACACTCCAAACCAAATCACACCATCATCGTCGATATGGAACTCGTGAAGCTTCCCTTACTTTACTGCATTCACCTTATTTTATAACTTCAGGTCATCCCTTTATGCCCCCAAATCATCTCTTAGATTTATGGTTTTTACATCATTTGGGAAATGTAGGTTGTATCCCCTACCCTTATGATTTCCAAATACATCCTTTTCATATCCAAGAAGGTAAGGTCTTTCTCAATCCATAGCATAGATATAATATCAGGTTATTTTCTTCATAGAGCATCTACCACCATATTTTCCTTTCTAGGATGATAGTGAATAGAGAAATCATAGTCCTTGATTAGCTCTAACCATGTCCTTTGAATAATGTTGAGATCCTTTTCTATGAATATATACTTCAGGATATTATGGTAGGTGTATATGTCACACTTCTCACCATAGAGGCAGTGCCTCCATATTTTCAAGGCAAAAATCACAACTACCATCTATAGATCATGCATTGGGTAGTTCTGATCACGAATCTTAATCTTCCGTGAGGTGTTGGCTATCACATTATCATTTTTCAAGAGTACAAAACCCAAGATTTTCTTTGAATCATCACTATATATCACAAAAATTTCTCCACTTTTTGGTAATGTGAGTATAAGTGTAGTGATCAGACTTCTCTTTAGCTCCTTCAATCTTTTCTCACATTCTTCCGTCTAGACATACTTTACCGCTTTCCTTGTTAACATAGTTAGCAGGCTTTACTATTGTGAGAAATTTCTCACAAAACATCAGTAGTAACCATATAATTGAAGAAAACAATGGATTTCTATGACACTATAGGGTCTGGACCATTCCTCAATCACCTTTTTTTGAAGGGTCCACAAAAATTCCCTCAATTGTGATGACATGTCCCAATAACAATACATTCTTCATCCAAAAGACACACTTGGTGAACTTGGAGTAAAACTTCTCCTTTCTCAATGTCACCAACACAAGTCTTAGATGTTCTTCTTGTTCCTCCTATCTCTTAGAGTATATGAGAATATCATTGATTAAAACAACCACAAATTTTTTAAGGAAATGTTTAAAGACACTTTTAATCAAATCCATGAAGATTTTACATGAATTAGTAAGTCTGAAGGGAATAACTAGAAAATCATAGTTCCCATACCTTGTACGGAAAGCAGTCTTTTGAATATCTTTATTCTTCAACTTTAGATGATGATATCCAGAATGAAGATCCACCTTTGAGATGTACTAATCTCCTCTTAACTTATTTAAAAAGTTATAAATCCTTGTAAGAGGATACTTTTTTATTTATGGTTATCTTGTTGAGTTCCCAATAATCAATACACAACCACATCAATCCATCATTCTTCTTCACAAAGAGCACCAGTGCACCCCAAGGTGATGTACTAGGGCGTATGAACCCTTTTTTCCAATTCTCTTGTAGATGCTTCTTTTAACTCCTACAATTTGATATGAGCCATCCTATATTGACACTTTGATATAGGAGTAGCTCCGGGTATGAGTTCTATTGAGAACTCTACCTCATGATTCCTGGGAATTCCAAGTAACTCTACATGTAATACATCACCGTATTCCCTCACAATGGGAATTTCTACTAGGTTGACACTTTCCTTTGACTCAACTATTTGATCAAGGTAATCCACTTCACAGGGAATCAATGACCACATCATTGAAGTATTTTAAAAGGAGATTCATTTTCTTCATTTCATTTGTAAAGGAGAATGGGATAGTTTAGAATATGAAAAGTTATTTCCTTTTCCTGACATTTGATATGTGATCTATATAATGAGAGCCAATCCATTCACATTATAGCATTGAATTCATCGAAGGGAAGTATTTTGAGATTCATTGGAAGAATATTCCCACATAAAACAACATTTGAATATTCAAACACTTGGGTTTCAATAATTTCACCACTTGGTGTTTCTACAGATATCTCTAATTAAGTATTTCAGGGCATCAATTCTATAGTTCTAGCGTAGTTTCAAGATATAAAGGAATACATAGAACCACAATCAAATAATAATTTTTCCATTATTGAGTGAATATGAAGTGTACCTTATATGACTTAATTATCTTTCTCCACTTATGTAGTAGTGATGGCATAATTGTTCCCTTGTTCCTTTGGATTTGGTGGCTACTGACGCTGATTACCCTCAAGGACTTGAGGTTTAGTTCACTGGCTTGCATAGTTCCTTTTCTCCCTATAGTTTTAGCATTGGACCATGGGTGGTTCTCTCCTTTCTTACATTACATTCTCCTTCCTTATCATGTATTTTTGACAGTCTTGAGCATGGTGGTCTTCTTTACCAGACTTGAAGCATTTCCACGTCCCTTTGTGGTAGTTTCCATGATGAAACATCCCACATTTTTGTCATGTAAGTCATTGAGTTTTCTCCCCACCTTCATCATTAGATCCTCCATATTGAAACTCCATATTTGGTTTCTTATCACCATAGCCATGGGACCATTATCCAAAATCCATCTCCATTTTGATATCACATCGAATAACTTCTTCAAAACTCCCAATATCTTGAATTTCAAGAGCCTTTCGAAGGTGTGGTTTTAATCCACTAAATAATCTATCAATTTTGATATCATTGTAGATAACAAAACCCAAAGAGTATCTTGAAAGCTTGGTGAAATTTTCTTTATACATCGTGAAGGATTCTCCTTACTTTTTCTTGAGCTCAATAAATTCTCTCTCAGTCTTTGTTCAAATATTTCATGGGAAATAATTGTTAAGAAACATGATCTTAAAGTCTTACCATTCCATCTTTTCAATTTTTCATCCCTTGGCTTGGTGTTCTTAATAAAATACCACCTTTGATAGGCCTCTCCATCTAGAAGATAAACGTATAGTGTCACCTTCTATTTCATCAGAATAATGAAGCACAAAAAATATCTTCTCCATGGAGTTGAACCACTATTCTGTAACTAGTGGATTGGAAGACCCACTAAACGTTAGTGGTTGTTTCTGTATAAAACATTGAATAGACAATTACTCCCCCTTTGGTGAAGGAGGACATTCCTCATTATTTAGGTTATTATTAATAATATGAGATAGTTTGGTAATAATCACCAATAATTTTTGAACACCACCTCCCAAATCATTGGGGATGTCTTTCGAGAAATCATTTCACTGGCCCTCATGTGAGTTTTTGGGCCGGTTTCTCCAGGTTCCCATCATTTTTTAAAATAGAAATGGTTAGAATAAAAAAAATTGAATAAGTCATGAATAACTTATTCATTTGTAAAATTTTCAATAAAAGGATAACTTATGGGATCCATATGTAAATCATCTTGTGTTCATGTTTGTACTTAGTCTCATACTAGAGGTTTTCTCTTGGTTTCACTAATCTTAATTCCCAAATTAACGAAACCTTTCCTTTGATACCAACTATAGCAACCTAGCCTTATCTAAAATTACTATTACATCATTTTAAAGATAAAAAACACATCAAGGATCAAAAGGTTTACTGTCTTAGGAAAACTAGGACCATACATAACATTTACAACATCAAGAACGAAAATTTATTCACTTCCTTATTATTTAGCTTTTTATTGGCACTTGACCTCTCCTTAGTACATTTTGTCACATGAGGATATACATAAAAAATGAGTGATCTAAATTCCTAGTAAGAGGATAGATAATAATAATATATCATGGGGAGAGAATAATCATAGCATCATCATCAAAATTATGATAGGTATAATTAGATAAAGGCATGGAATGTGGAAATGCATAAAAAATGAAAACATCATGTCTTAGTGGTTAACTACAACACATAGTTGTGAACAAATATAGAATCATGTTCACACAAAATATCACTTTAAACCATGAGATTCATCATTTTACCCAATGCATTGGAGTGCTGTATAATTCTTGGTGCACCCGTCACATCATAACATGCATATTGTGCTATAAAATTCTGGGCACACCCGTCACACCATAAAATTTAAATTATTAGGAAAGCAACATAGAATATATGTCAAACTTGAACATAAAATAAACCATGGAAAGAATGGGTTTCACATCATAAGGAATGCATTCATAAACTATAAGGAACCAACCTTATTACATTACATAATCTTGAATTTATCCATGATATCACTTCCTTTAACATTGCAAATTTTGTCATGTTTAGATATTTATATAATTTGGACACAATAAATTCATGACATTACACATCATTATAGAGTGGATACCATAAAACAATATTCATTTCTTCCAAAATATAAAACTTTTCAAATGAAACATGATTTCTTTGAAAATTATGCAAATATTTAACTTGGAGTAATTATTTGTCTTACTCATCTTTATAACTTATGAAAATAATTTAAAACATGGCATGATCACAAAAATCATATTGAGGGATTTAAAAAAAGAAGGAAAGTTCATGAATACTTGTAACAAATGAAAACATTTTCAAAAGGAATACTTGTCACCCATATATACTTACTTTCTGTAACATGAGATTTCCAAAAAATACCCACAAAACATAAGAACATAAATGGAAACCTAAAGGTATATGGGGTTATTACTTACATAATGTTGTAACCCTATTGGATACCTTAAAATTTGTAACCCTCACAGCTACCATACAATTTGTTTAACCATCACAGTTACACTAGGAGTAACCATACAACCGACCTCCAACATACACATAACCAATGAATTGAAGGGAAATAAAGGTTCCAAACTTAATAAAAAAAAATTCCCAATAACCAGAACATAATCATACAAAATTATTAATTCCATAAAAACATTTCTTTGGAATTTTGTAAAACAGAATTTTAAAAGAGGTTTTTTAAAAGAAAGTCCCATAAAATTTTAATTGAGGTGAGTCTTAATATAGTGGATGTAATATGTATAAACACTATAAATACACATAATTAAAGATAATATAATAAAAAATCATCACACAAACAATTTTTATACCTCATAAATAACGAATTTGAATGTTAACCCGAAGAATGGAAATCGGGTTAAGAATTCTGTTACCTCAGGTTTCCCTTACAAAAAACTTGTTTAGAACTCTTGTATAATGGTTAAAAGAGTGTTATTATATTAAATAAACACATTAATCTTTATAACATCTTATATGATCATTTTATAACATTATTTCACCGCTTAATTGTTAGTATTTTGTTTCTTCCATTGTATTGGGTGCGTTCTTTACATGATTTCCATGATTGGTTCACGATGGATGTTCTTGTAAATTAGAAGTAAAACTCCATAATTGGAATGGAGTGATATTTAAATATTTATAGTACCATAAATTATACCATTTTTCATTCTGAATTCCGACATGAGGATTATTCATTTGTTAAAATATTATTGATATTTGTTTAGCTCATTTTAATGATTCCTTGATCATAAGAACTCATTTGTTTCATAAATTTATAACATGTGTAAATAATGATTCTAGAACCTTATGTATAATATAATACATAAATTATAATCTTTTTCAACCATAAAAATGGTTTCATGACCAGTGTTGAAGGATGTAATGGAAATTGAAATCACATCATCCACGATGTCAGTAAATAGACACATCATAGACGCTGTTTTAATTCCTTGAATATGTGGGAGACGAGAAGAATATTGATGAGAAATTTTCCATGAAAATGAGAAAATAAAAAATATACATTATTTTTGAGTTTTCATGACTTTTGAATAAGAGGATGTGATTAAAGAATAAGAAAATAAAGGAACTCAAAATAAAAGAAAAATTGAGAAATCTCTAACGAAAATTTGGCAGCCTAACTACGTCACTTAAAATTTCATAAAATAGTTTGATGAGAGAAAGGGGGAATATCATATATCTTAAATAATATGGGTATTAAGGGCGATATGTAATGACATATCCCTACATAAGACAAATAAAATTAAAAAGAATAATATAAAATGCATGAAAGGAAAGAAAACAAAAGAGGGTGTTTACCTCTTGATCTCTTCTCCTCATGATCCTTCTTAAGGCCTTTGGTTTTGGCCTTTTGGTGATACCCAAAGCTATAAGATGTGGGTAATGGACTTGGGAGGATTTTTGGGGAGAACATAGGTAAGGCTCATGGATTTATAGGTGTGGGTGGAAGAGGGGAATGAGAGTGGTATTTATAGTGGAGGAGAGGAGGTAATTAACATTATTTTAATCATTATTATAATATTTTGGCTCAAGACTATGAATAGTATTAATTCATGTGATCCCAAATAGTAATAATGGCATGTGAGTTCGAAAAAAGTGGCCTTAAATCATGTATGATGTCATAAATAGGGTATTTTACAGATAATTTGAATATACGATATTTTACCATATTTCACTATTCATCAAAAATCCAAGAATTTCAGAAAAATCCAAAAAATTAACTCTATCTATTTTTTGACATGTAGAATTAAAAAATGAACTCCATTTTTTAAAAATAATTTTCTAAATTTTTTTAATTTAATTTTTAAATAAAACCATACTTAGTTGAAAAATAACAATTCTAATTCTATTACTACTATTATATCAAATTGAAAAATTAACCAAGATTTCATTATCTTAAACCCTTAAAAAAATAAAAAATAATAAAATTTACCATTCATTAGAGTCATATTAATATTCATATTAATATTCATAAGGGTATGTTACTATTCACCAAAAAAACAAGTTGGTTCCATCAGACTCTAAATAACTTACAGAACACAATTATAGATGCCCGTTTTTTCAAAAAGTAAAACATAGAAGTAGTAAAATTATGTTTAAAGGAAAGTTATAAATATCTAATTAAAACAAACATTGATTCATTTCTATTTATTTTTTGAAAACCTTGGGGTGTTACATTATCCACACCTTCTAGAATTTTCATCCTCACAATTTTATTTACTTTTTAAACAAGTGAGGGTACCTTTACCTCAAAGAATTTTCAGACTCCCATGTTGCTTCTTCTACCATGTGGTTTCTACAAAAAACCTTTACTTGGAGGATTACTTAATTTAATAATACCTTTCCCCTTCAATAAATAATATGAACTGGTTTCTCTTCATAGGAAAGATTCTCTTCCAGCTAAACTGCTTTTGAGCTTGAGACCTGAGTTAAATCTGTCATATAATTTCTCAACATCGAAACATGAAAAACATTGTGTACCTGTGGAAAACTCGGAGGCAAAGCTACTTGGTATGCCACTGGTACAACTTTATTTAGGATTTCAAAAGGACCAATGAACCACATACTTAGATTTCTTTTATTACCAAAACACATCACACTTTTCCAAGGATTGATTTTCAGGAAAACATGGCCACCTACCTCGAATGATATTTCTTTCCTTCTATTATCTGAATAAATTTTATGCCTTCTTTAAGCTATCCTCATGTGCTACTAGACCATCTTCACTTTATCATCCACTTACTCTACAAATTCCGGCCCCATAAATTTTCTATCACCGACTTATTCCCAAAATGCTCGAGTCCGACACCACTTCCCATACAATGCCTCAAACGGTGCCATCTGCATACTGAAATGAAAAATATTATTATAAGAACATTCAACTAATGAAATATGTGGATTCCAACATCCCCGATAGTTTATTGAACAAGCTCTAAGCATATCATCCAAAGTCAGAATCGTTGGTTCTGACTTCCCATATGATTGAGGATGAAAAGCTGTACTGAAATTTAATTCTATTCCGAACAACTTCTGAAGCCCATTCTAAAAGTTAGAAGTGAACCTAGGATCCCAACCAGATACAATAGAAAGAGGAAATTCATGTAGCATAAAAATCCATTTGAGGTAAAGTTGAGAAAGCTGATCCAAAGACATTGTATCTCTAATAGAAAAAATGTGCAGATTTTGTCAGCCGATCAATAATAACCCAAATCACATAGTTACCTTGAGAAGTATTTGGTAGTCCCACCAGAAATTCCATGGACACATTCTCCCATTTCCACTCTATCACTGGAAAAGGCTGAAGCATCCCCTTTAGTAATTTCCTCTCTGCTTTAACCTATTGACATTTCAAACATTTCCTAGTAAAATTAGAAATATCTCTTTTCATTCAATCCCACCAATAACACTCCCAAAGGTCTATGTACATCTTAGTACTGTCAAGATGAACTAAAAGGGAAAACTATGTGCTTCACACAAAAAATATTTATTCAACTGAAAATCACAAGGCACACTCAAATTTTTTCCAAATAATAGAATACAATCTTTATCAAGGTTAAATTATGGAAGCTCACCCATTTTAACCAATTATACCCTTTTATGTTGCTCACAGTCTTCCTTTGGTGCTCTCTTAGTTTTATTTGATAACGATGATCGCACTAAAACCTGAAACAAAACAGAATTATTCCCCACACCAACAACTTCTAAGTCTAAATTTATCAAATCATTAATCGAGGGATCATTTTCCAAATATAACATGGTTAATGATGCATGATGTTTTTGACTCAAGGAATCCACCACTTTGTTTTATTTTTTGGGATGGTAATTAATCATGAAATCATAATCCTTTACCAGTTCAAGACATATTCTCTACCTCATGTATAATTCATTATGGGTGAATATATACTTTAGGATTTTATGGTCAGTAAATATTTGACATTTGTCTCCTTATAAATAATGCCTCCAATTTTTCAAAGAAAAAACCAGAGCTTCCAAGTCCAAATAATTTTCGTGATAATTTTACTCATGAGGACTAATTTTTCTTTAAAAACAAGCAATTACCTGATAGTTCTGCATCAAAACACAATCAAGTCACTTTAAATAAGCATCATTGTAGATGAAAAACTAACTATTTCAGGAAGGAAAGGTTGTAACACCCCCAATTGATAAAGGGTTAAATGACTAAATGATATGACTCATGTCAACATGGTGCACCTTCCTTTTCGGGAGACTACCTGATTATAACTTAACAGCTATGCATACTTGGCCTGGAGTAGTGATCAAGATGTGTGACCTTATGAGATGTTTCCCAGGGTGTGCGTGAGTGAGGAAAAATCACAATCTAAAGGACATGTGTTGTAAAATGTGGACTGTCATTAGTCAGATGACCCATGTGGGAACGTGGGTGGGCCCAAAGGGTGGGGACCACATGTCTTCAAGGGAACTGAAGGTACCTGGTGGGACAAGACCTAATGACCATGTTAAGGCTGGGTGTTTGTGTTGTCACCAGGGCCTAGTTGTCACATTTGGTATAAGAGGTGGTACCCAACCTTAAGTGTAGGGCACTGCCTAGGTTGAGTTGTCGGTCCCACAATGAGAATGTTGTGCTCTAAAGGGGGTGATTGTAACACCCCCAAATGATAAAGGGTTAAATGACTAAATGATATGACTCATGTCAACAAGGTGTGCCTTCCTTTTCAGGAGCCTACCTGATTAGAATTCCACAGTTAAGCATACTTGGCAAGGAGTAGTGATCAGGATGGGTGATCTTTTGGGAAGTTTCCTAGGGTGTGTGTGAGTGAGGAAAAAGCACACTCAAAAGGAAATGTGTTGGCTAGTGGGGACTGTTATTAGTTAGATAACCCATATGGGCACGTGGGTGGGCCCAAAGGGTGGGGACCACATGTCTGCAGGGGAGCTGGTGGTACCTGGTGGGCCAAGACCTGACAACCATGTTAAGGCGGGGTGTCTGTGCTGTCACTGGGGCCTAGTTGTCACAAAGGCCAAAACTAGAGCATTCAACAATATTTTATTCTGATCTTGAAAAAAAATATCACATTCCTCTATCCAACAAATTTTAACCACTTTTCATGTTAAATTAGTTATCAAGCTAGATAACTGTGAAAAGTTCTTAACAAAACATCGGTAATAACCTACTAATCCAAGAAAAATAGAAATCTTTATAACATTTATGGGTCTTGGCCATTCATTAACCACTTTTTTGGGCATGATCAACTGTTATTCCATCTTTATTTACAATGTGCCCCATCAAAGAAATATGTTTCAACCAAAAATCACACTTGCTGAATTTTCAGTATAGTTTCTTTTCCTTTAAGGTTTTAAAAACAACCCTTAGATGTTTTTCATTCTCTTATTTACTCTTATAAAATACTAGAATGTCATCAATAAACACAACCAAAAATTTATCAAAGAACTCATGAAATGTTCTATTCATAAGATCCATGAATAGAGTAGGTTAATTAGTTAACCCAAATGGAATAACAAAAAATTCAGAATGCCCATATCTAGTATGAAAGGATGTTTTCGAGATGTCATCCTTATTCACTTTCAGATCATGGTATCCTGATCTCAATTCAATCTTGGAAAAGTACTGATCTCCATGGAGCTGATCAAACAAGTCATTGATGTGAGGGAAATGATACTTGTTTTTAATAGTTTTTTATTCAAATCTCTACAATCAATGGAAATTCTCATGTAACCATCTTTTTTTTACCGAAAAAATAGGATCTCTCCATGGTGAAGTTCTAGGATGAATGATTCCTTTATTAAGAAAATCATTTAACCGAATTTTCAATTCAAGAATCTATATTTGAGCTATACAATATGGGTGTTTTGAAATTTGTTTAGCATCAGTAACTAAGTCAATTGTGAATTTGACTTCCCGATCAAGTATGACACCGGGTAACTCAAAAGAGAAAACATCAAGTTATTGATTTATCACTGGGACATCATTAATCTGAACAGTTCCCATGTTTTCAACAATATGAGAAAGATAACATTCATTTTCGTATTTCAACAGTTTCTCAGCTTCCTGATATGTTATCAATTGTATGGGTTTTTTGTTGTATATAAACTAAAAATTGTTTTAAAAAAAAAATTCTTTATCTCTAAAATCAATCTTAGCATGATAAACAGAAAGCCAATCCATTCCTAAAATAACATCAAAATCGACTAATGGTAAAAAAACAAGGTTTTTAGGTAAATTCATTCCACATACCACAATAGAAATATTCTTATAATTCCTATTTTCTATAATATTCCCCCCTAGTATTTTAAAAAAATGTTTTGGCCGCATTTATTGAGGTGATATTTACAATTTACTAGAAAATTTCTCAGAGATGAATGAATGTGTAGACCCCATATCAAAAAAAATTAGCAAAATATGAGTAATCAAATAAGGTACCTAATATAAATTCATTGGATGGCTCACCATATGCTAACGTAGTCACAAAGGATCTCACTACACCTTTTTTCATAGAGTCTGGTTTCATTGCATCCTTTGGATCTCTCTTTGGGCATGAATTTTCATAGTGACCCATCTCACCACATTCAAAACAATTAATAGTTTTCTTATCAGGATTTGTCATATAATCATTTTTATTACAATCTCGGGCCATATGTCCAAAATTACCACATCAAAAACACTTCCCTGTTTTGGTAAGACATTCCCTAGGGTGCTTCTTACCACAATTTCCACAAACTAGAAACCAGATTTTCATTCCTTTAGATTTCTTTAGTGGATTATTACCCATCGCTTTCAATTTGGACCTCTTCTTCTAAATATTTCCAAAATTCACATGATCATCAGAAAACTACATTTCCACCCTCTCAGCACATCGGAAAAGTTTCTTATAACTTTTAAAATCACGGGAGGCCAACTCCCTTTGATACATTGGCATCAGTCATGAGTAAAAGAGATTGATTTTGTTATCAAGATCCAGAATATGATTTGGAGAATACCTCACCAGTCGGGTGAAGTTTGCTTCATACACAACCATTATTGCTTCTCCATCCTAAGTCTCATCACCTTAGGGAAATATTTTTCAAGGAAAATAATTTTAAATTCATCCCACTCTAAGGAATCAATATCCTCTCTATCCCTGGTATTATTTACCATTGAACAACACTGATCATCTTCACCTTGAAAATGATAAATGGAAAGGCTTATATTTTAATTATCAGAACATACCATAACATCAAATATCTTTTCAACTGATTAAATCTATCCATTAGCCGCTACTGGGATAGAAGATCCATTGAAAGCAGGAGGGTGTTGTCTCATTAAATGTTCCAGTATTGTCAAGTTCTGTTGTGGTACCTCTGGTTATTCTCATACATGGATTCCACCACCATTTATTGCCTGCATTATCTGAATCATTACTATCAAAAATTTCTTGGTTCCAATCCCTACCATTCCGGGCTACAGATTCAGAAGGATGTCGTTTTGTCGGTGCCTCTCCTCTTCAGCTTCCCCGTTTCTTCTATGGACAACCATTCTGAACAAACATATCTTAGTCGAAGTAACATGGTAATATTAAAATTCTATATCATTTCCAATTAACCATAGAGAAAAAAAATATTTATGGTAATATATTAACATCATCCTAACCCCTAAAGTTGTCTAAACCATCCCCTGATACCAACTATAAAGACTTGAAATTATTACATTACATAATCTTGAATTTAGTCAAGATATCACTTCCTTTCATATTGAGGATCTTTTCATGTTTAGATCTTTAGAGATTTGTGACATAACACATTTATGACATTAATCATTATTACATATTGGATACCATAAAAACAGTATTCATTTCTTCCAAAATATAAAACTTTTCAAATGAAACATGATTTCTATGAAAAATAATCAAACATTTAACTAGGATTACTTCTTTTTCTTACTCATCCTTATAACCTATGAAAATAATTTAAAACTTAGGATGAACACACAAATTTCATTAAGACATAAAAAAATAAGGAAAGTCCATGAATACTTGTAACATATGAAATTTTTTTCAAAAGGAATACTTATCACACAAATATACTGACTTAGTGTAACATGAGATTTCAAAAAGATCCCCACAAAACATAAGAAAATAAATAGAACCATAAAGGTATCTTGGGGAATTACTTACATAATTTTGTAACCCTCTCCGCTACCTTATAATTTATAACCCTCACAACTACCTTAAAATTTGTGTAACCATCACAGTTACACTTGGAGTAACCATACGGATAACCTCCAACTTACGAATACCCAATGAATTGGAGGGAAATATAGGTATCAACCTTCATCTTAAATAATTAAAAAGAACTATAAAATAATTATACAAAATTATTAGTTTCATAAAAACATTTCTTTGTAATTTTGTAAAACATAATTTTAAGAGGATTTTTAAAAGGAAAGTGCCTTACAAATTTAATTGATGTGAGAATTAATATAGTGGATAAAAAATGTTTAAACACTATAAATACACATAATTCAACAAAATATAATCAAAACTCATCACACAAAAAATTTTAATACCACATAAATAATGAAGTACAATGTTAACCAAAAGAATGGAAATCAGGTTAAAAATTCCCTTACCTGGGGTTTTCCCTTATTTCAAACTTTTTTAAAACTCATGTATAATGGTTAAAAGTGTATTATTATAATATTACAGAAACATATTCATCTTTATAATATCTTATATGATCATTTTATATCATCATTTCCCCCCATAATTGTTAGTATTTTGCTCCTTCCATTGTTTCAGGTGCGTTATTTACATGATTTCCATGATTGGTTAATGATGAATTTTCTTTTCAATTGGAAGTGAAAATACAGAATTACAATGGAGTTTAATTTACATATTTCATGTACCATAAATTATACCATTTATCATTCTGAATTCATACAAGAGGATGATTCATATGTTAAAACATTATTGATATTTCTTTAGGTCATTTTAACGATTCTTCGATCATAAGAACTCATTTGTTTCATACATTTATAACTTGTGTAAAAAATAATTATAGAACATTATATAAGATATAATACATAAATTATAATCTGGTTCAACCATAAAATTTGTTTGATGACCATTCTTGAAGTATGTAAAGGAAATTGAAATCACATCATCCACGATGTCAGTAAATCGACACACCACAGATGGTGTTTTAATTCATTAAATAAGTTGGAGAGGAGAAGAATATTGATGATAAAATTTACATGAACATGATGAAATCCATAATATACATGATTATGGATCTTTAATGCCTATTGGATAAGAAGTGGTGATAAATGAATAAGAAAATAAAGGAACTCAAAATAAAAGAAAAATTGAGAAATCTGTCACGAAAATTTGGCAGCCTAATAATGTCACTTAAATTTTCATAATATAGTTTGATGAGAGAAAGAGGGTATATAATAACTCTTACATAATATGAGAAGTATAGGGGATATTAAATGACATATCCCAACATAATATAAATAAAATTAAGAAGAATATCATAAAATTAAAGAAAGGAAAGAAAACAAAAGGGGATGTTTACTTCTAGATCTCTTCTCCTTGAGATCCTTCTAAACACCTTTGGTTTTGGTCTTTTGGTGAGACCAAAAGCTTTTTGACATGGGTAAGAGCCTTGGTAGGAGTTTTCAGAAGAAACTAGGTAAGGATCAATGCTTGATAGACGTGGGAGGAAGAGGGGAATGAGGGTTATATTTATATTGGAGGAGAAGAGGTATTTAACATTATTTTAATCATTATTATAATATTTTGGCTCAATACTATGAATAGTCTTAATTAATGTGACCCAAAATATTAATAATGTCATGTGAGTTCAAACCAACTGGCCTTAAATCATTTATGATGTCATAAATAGTGTATTTTACTAATAATTTGAATATACAGTTTTTTACCATATTTCACTATTCATAAAAAATCCACGAATTTCAGAAAAATCCCAAAAATTCACCCTAACCATTTATTGATGTGTAGAATTAAAATATAAAATCCATTTTTAAAAAAGAATTTTCTTAATATTTTTAACTAAAATTTTAAATAAAAGCAAACTTAGTTCAAAAATTAACAATTATAATTCTATAACTTCTTTAATATCACATTTAAAAATTAACCAAGATGTCATTATCTTAAAGGTTTAAGAAAATAATATAATAATAAAATTTACTATTCATTAGGGTCATATTACTATTCATATTAATAATTCATAAGGGTATGTTACTATTCACCAAAAAAACAATTTGTTTCCATCAGACTCCAAATAACTTACTGGACACAATTGTAGATGACCATTTTTTCAAAATTCAATACATAGAAGCAGTAACATTATGTTTAAAGGATAATTATAAATATCGAATTAAAACAAACATCAATGAATTTAAATTTATTTTAAGAAAACCTTGGGGTGTTACATAAACATTTGGTTCCTAAAATATAGGTGGAATAACATTCTTGACATAGAACAATCAATGATGAGTGAAGAAGAAAGAATCTTCTAGAGTGCGTTTATTCGAGAGAAGATTTCTTTTAGAAAACATTGGGTTTGTCATGAAAATCATTAGAAAATATTTATATCCCATAAAAGTTAATATAATGATGAAAAAATTATTTTTATGGAGTAACCATACTGAAAATGGAGTGAATGAGGGAGAACCCGAAGAAAGAAAGTTTGGTTCGATAATTTCCCCTTACCTTGTATCCGAACACTTTCTTCACTTTAGTGTCCTAATAACCATGATATATTAAATAATTAACAATTTTAGAACCTTTTGTAAATGGATATGGTTATTTTTGGTTTCATTAAGTTATTTTATGGGCCTTTGGAGGAGTTATAGAGTTTAAATCCATTGTTTGGAAATATTCATTTTTATGGTTTTCTTGTACGGTACACTTGTATTCATGAATGAAAGTTCATGTAAAACATGAATAAACATCCATTACTGAAATTACATGTTATTAATGATATTATAGGATTTTAAATGATCTTATAATGAATTATTTTATATACAATGTAGATGAATCATTAGTTAAAATTAAATGATGTTAGTTTTAGGTTAATTTGGGTGGTTTTTGGGTCACAACAAACATGTTTTGTTTTATCATTTAGTAATACATACATAAGTTAGTTTCAGAACATTAAATAGGATATAATACATATAAAATAATCTGGTTCAACCATAAAAATGGTTTTCTGACAAGATCTTAATGTGGTATAGGAAAATGAAAACATGTCGTTCTTGAAGGTGATAAATTAACACCTCACGAACAATGTTTTACTTTCTAAAATAAAAAGAAGAAGAGAAGGGGGTTGGATGATATATTATCCCATTAGTATCATAAAATTATAGTATATATAGGATACTAGAGTTACCATACCATGTGGATGAGTATACGCGGGGAGATATTAAGAAAAGAACTTGAAATTGAAAAAAAATTAAAGGAAAAGAGGGAGAGAGGGGAATTACCTCTTGAATCCTCTTTAAGGAACATTGAATATTTTTAATGAGACCAGAAGCTCTTAGAAGTGTGGTAGGATCTAGGGAAGTTGTTTGGGTAGAGTTTATACAAGTATTGAAGCTTTAGAGGTGTGAAGAAATGAGGGTGTGAGGGGTGGTATTTATAGTCGAGGGGAGTGAGGTTTTCTCATTATTATAGTA